>LR990542.1:5000-5005000 GCA_905147745.2 Phlogophora meticulosa
CCTCCGACTTGCTGAGGGCCACCTCCAGGCCTAGGCGCCGTATGCGGCTCACCACCTGTGAGACCGCCGCCGTCGCCAGCAACGCTGCCTCCCTGTGCGAACTCCCCCGGGCCGTGACCAGCGTGTCATCCGCGTAACACGTCAGGTCTACGCCCGGTTGGAGTCCGCCCCTCAGCACCCAGTCGTACCCGATGTTCCACAGGAGCGGACCTACGACCGAGCCCTGTGGAACACCGCACGACACGCGGTGCTGGTGTCCGCCATCACGTCCCATGTAGGTGACACACCTCTCCGCCAGGTAAGCCCCAACGATGCGGCGGAGGTAGAGAGGCACCCGATGATACCGCAGTGCCTCCCGAATGCAGCTCCAGGGCAGGGTGTTGAACGCGTTGGAGATGTCTAAAGAGACCGCCAACGCCACCCCGCCCCGGGACACTGCTTCCTCCGCTAGGACTCTCACTCTCGACACAGCGTGAATAGTGGAGCGCCCATGCCGAAAACCGAACTGGCTCTCGTCTAGGTCCGGCCCCTCTCTGCACAAGTGGTCGACGAGGCGGGCTGCGATTATCCGCTCGAACAGCTTGCCCACCTCGTCTAACAACACTATGGGCCGGTACGCGGACGGAGAGTCCGCGGGGCGCCCCGCCTTCCTGAGCAGGACCAGGCGGCCAGACTTCCACAAGGAGGGAAACTGGCCCCGCTCGAGGCACGCTGTGTAGAGTCCTCTCAGTTGGGGCTCTAGCTCCTTCAGAGCGAGGGCTAACACGCAGCCGTGAACCCCGTCGGGCCCCGGAGCCACGTTCTTGGCCCGGAGCCGCGTCACGGCTGCCCCCATCTCTGTCCGTGTCACCTCTGGGACGCTGATGGCGTTGTCCTCTGCAGGCTCTGCGGCTGTGGGCAAAGCCATCGGCGGCGGAGTGTGCTCCGCTCTTGCCGGGAAGAGGGCTGCGACTATAGCGTCCAACAGCTCGGGTTGGAGACTCTCGGTGAGTGGAGGCGCCGCGGCTCGGAGTTTCCCACGAACCGCACGATAAGGGCGCCCCCACGGATCCCCGTCCAGAGTCCCCAGCATCTCCTCCCTGGCTCGCGTCTTCGCCTCGCCGATGGCCAGCCTCAGAGCCTGCTTAGCCGCGCTGTACACCTCATACAGCGCGGCCTCTTCGTCAGGAACCCGACGACGTCTTCTGCGGTATCGGGTGTACCGGCGCCAAACCGTCGCGCACGAGAAGCGCAGTTGCGCAATCTCGGCGGACCACCAGTACACCTGGCGCCTTGCAGACTGTGCGTGGACGCGGGGCATGGAGGCGTCGCAGATTTGCGACATCGCCCCACGGAACCACAGCGCCCCCTCGTCGACGTCGTCGGGTTCGGTCGTTGCCGACTCCCGGATCCAGGCCTGGACAATGGCGGCCTCCTCGAGAAGTTCCCTGTCGATGCGCGTACGCGCCCAGCGCGGACCGTCCGTCCGCGGAGCCGATGGACTGCGGCCGCCGGCGGTCTGGGCGGAGACATCAAAACGGATATATCGGTGATCCGATAACGTCTCCACCTCCGCGGCGACACGCCAGTCGCGGACACGGCTAGCGACAGCAGGGCTAGCGAACGAGACGTCCACTATAGACCCGCCCCGCTGCCGCACGCATGTGTGGACCGAGCCCCGATTTAGGACGGTCAAACCAGTGGTGACCGCCCACTCCTCCAAAACCTCACCCCGAGCATCGGTCGCCGGAGATCCCCACGCCGTAGACTTGGCGTTGAGATCCCCTAGCAACAGCACAGGGCGAGGGTGGAGTCGGCCCACGACGCCACCCAACTCGACAAGGAAGTTCTCGAAGTCGGCGAGACTCTTGTTGGGCGAGAAATACGCCCCAACAGTGCCAATACCGTTCGCGAGGACGGCCACCCAGCCGTGACCTCGCGACGGGTTGACGAGAGCCCCGCCAATTATGGCCACCAAACCGTCCAGATCGCCCACCCAGTTATCCCTGGGGGGGACAAAGTACGGCTCGGCGACCACAGCCACGTGAATCGACCACTCTGCCATGCTCTGGAGCAAGAGATCCTGAGCTCTGGCACAGTGGTTGATGTTCCCCTGGAGGAAATGGTACAGCGCCATTAAGCGCAGTCCATCCCCTCCGCACCATGCCTAGGCCGGGAGTCGGCCGGAGGGCGGCCAGGCTGAGGGGGGGGTAAAGAGCCCCCGCCAGCCTTGGCACCCCCTCTCTTCTTTTTGGGCGTGGGTGCGCCACAGGCCTTTTGACCCACTTTGTGCCCAGCAGGCCTCCCTGCAGCTGTACAGAGGCTGCAGTTTGGCGACGCGGAGCACTGGGCCGCCTTATGGCCGGGCTGACCGCAGCGATAACACTCCTCGCTGCGGTCTGTTTCGGCGTTGCACCGCACCCTGACATGCCCAATGTCAAGGCAGCGGTAGCACCGCAAAGCCCTCGGTCGCAGCAGCTTGGCCCTTGCTGCCACCCATCCCACCAACAGGCGCCCGCCGTCGGCGACCTTGTGTGCGGCCGCCACCGGGCATCTGACCCAGATCGAGCCGAGCCCGGAAGCGTCCACCCGGATGTCGCCCGTGCGGATGTCTTCAGGCGGACACCCACCCGCTCGGGCGACGGCCGCCACCACCTCAGCCGGAGTCGTCGAGTCATCCAGGCCGTCGACGCGCAGCTCAGCGGTCTTCGTCGGCCTGGACACCCGTACGTCCTCCGGGTTGAGGACCTCCCGCAGCTTGGCGGCCAGGAGGTCCGCCTTCTTGCCACCATCGGCACCCGACAGCTCGAAGAGCCGCGCCCCCGTAATCGCCGGCCTCATCTTGAAGCCGGTCGGTGTCCCCAGGTCGGGGAACGCGATCCTCGCCCTTGCCTCCGTCAGGACCGCCCTATATGTGAGGCCCCTTTCGACGGCTCCGGGCTGCAGCGTCACAACCACAGCCGCGGAGCGTGGGGCTTTCACCCTAGGCGGCCCCTGGGCCCTCTTTGGTGCCGATGGCGCCGCTTTAGCGGGTGCCGGCGGCGCCGGTTGTGCCGTCGGCTTCCTCCTCCGGCCCCTCCTCACGACCGTCGCCCAGGTCTCATTGGGACCAGGCGGGGCCGCCAGAGGCGCGGACGTTGGAGGCGCGGACGTTGGAGGCGCGGACGTTGGAGGCGCGGCCGTCTTTGGTTTAGGCGCTGGCTCCTTCCGCCGCTTGTCTGCAGCGAGCGGTGGGCGGAGGGTTACCGCCGGGAGAAGCCTGGCTTCGATGGACTCCATCCGGGCACCCACCATCTTCCCGCATTGCATCATGCAGATGCGCGCGATCTTTTCGATCTCCGCATCCGCAATCGCAGGGGTCGATGACGGGGCTGCCGGCGGAGTCAACGGCGTTGCATCAACCGAGGGCGCAGGAGCCACCCTCTCGTCAGCAAACCGCCGCTTGAGGTCCTCTACCTCAGCTCGGAGACGGCCGTTCTCCTCCCACAACTTCGCCGTCTCCTCCGAGCTGGTACGGTTAAGGAGGACCTCAGTGGCCTCCTTAATCGCCTCAGCCGCCTCTTTGAGTGCGCGCGTGAACGTGCCCTTCAGGTTGCCCGATTTGGTGGCAACCTTCAGGACGACATCCACGCCGTCCACAATTTGGCGACTGAGCGCCACCGCCGACACACTCCCACCGGCATCCAAGCGGGCCGAGCGGCGCTCTCGGGCCTGTCGGGCCAACTCGCTGACCTCGTCAGCCGCGACTGTCCTGCGCTGCGCCCGCTTTTCAGCGCCAACCTCCGCCTTGTTGGGCTGCAGGGACATATCCGAGCCCCCGCTCAGTTCCGCAACACCGGGGTCGCCTCCCACGCCCTCCTGCTCCGCTGGAGCTGGCGTGCCGGGTCGGCTTCGTGCCAGGAAGCGACCTTGAGCGTTCCGCTCCGGCAATCGAGGGGCGGCTCCGCCCGCTGCCGTGCGACCTCGCCCTTTCCGTGTTGTCGGCACTTTGGCGGCCGACAGGTTCTCGTCACTCGACGAGAGACCTATCGGCCCCGAGTCCTCGCTGCGCGGGCGTTTCCTCCAGACTTGGCCGGAGCACCCGCGCGCGTTCTGGCAGGACATTTGGTCCCTTTCGGGACCCGAACCTCCTCGGTTCTTGCTGCTGTCAGAGACAGCAGACGGCGGCACCACATCGCGCAGTCGCTCCAGGTTCACCTGGAGCTCCTTTTCTCGCAGGCCGGTGGTGTCGGCCTTTGGGCTGTTGTTGCCCCCCCCAGATACGGTGGGGCAGCCCTCGTGAGAGGGGCGGGATTCCCCCCGAAGGGGACCCGCCTGGGGATTCGTTCCAGCAGCTGTCTTTTTCATTTTTTTTTATTGTTTTGGAGCGCTAGTGACCGGACTCCCTCCGGCCATTCATCCCCTCGTCGCGCTCCGGAAACTTGGGATTGGGTTTTCCACCATGTCTCCGTCCACTCAACCTTCCCTCTGCAAACAGAGGGGGGAGTAGACGGACGGGTGGCCCTCCCTAGTCGGGTTCCGTTCACAGACCATCAAAGATGATCTGTGACTGGAACCACGACCCTTCCTCGTGCGTTGAAGATTAGCCGCCAGCCCCAACTGTCCACCGAAAGGCGGTGGGCAGTTGGAACCGACGTTGCCCAGGATGCGCCACGTGGAGGCTCTTCAACATGCACCCCAACCTAACCTAACCTAACCTAACCTAACCTAACCTAACCTAACCTAACCTAACCTAACCTAACCTAACCTAACCTAACCTAACCTAACCTAACCTAACCTAACCTAACCTAACCTAACCTTTTTTTTTTTTTTTTTGGTGCGGGTTGGAAAATCCTCATGGATGTCCTTCGCTCTGGGGGAGCGAAGGGGTCTGTCAGACTCTTACTGACTAAAAACCACCCGTTGTTCCGTCTCACACCTACGCCGGGGGTCGCGGGAACGTACGATCCTTCCGCAACCCCCAGCTAGTGCCGGCCCGCCTATGCAGGCCTCCGCAGGACGAGGGGCGGAGTGAGGTGTTTGACTCCCCCCGCGACGTCTAAGAGGGGCGCTCGTGGAACACGCGCCGCCACCTCGGGTCCTGGTGTTAGGGGGGCGACAGACGTCCCCAGGTCCGTCGCCCCTGGACCCATTTAGGGGGGCTGGAAGAGGGCGTTGTCCGCCCTCCGCCGACGCCCGGTGCGTCTGCTGCGGGCCGGGTTGGAGGAAGATATCTCCCTTTCCCGTTCCGCAGCCTCCTTCCGCGAGATAACCGTCTCGCAGAAGGACACCACCGCGTTCCAGGCCTCCTCGCTGCCAACCATCGATGACACGACGGCCGGCAGCGACAGGTCCCTGCCTACTTCCGCAACGAGGGCACGGCGTGGATCCTCCCAAGCGGGACACTCTGCCAGCGTATGCCACGCCGTGTCCTCCCGGCAGTCGACGCAGTGGTGACACCGGGCGTCCGGCTCCCTGTTTATGCGACACAGGTACTTCCCGAAGCAACCATGCCCCGAGAGCACCTGTGTCACCCGAAACGACAGGGAGCCGTGCCTCCTCCCGAGCCAGTGATCGAGCACCGGCCGGACCGCCTCGATGGTGACGAGGCCGGCGGTAGGGCGTGAAAGCCTTTCCCGCCATTCCGCCACCAGGACCTCACGAAGCTGGGACCGACGCAGCTCCATGTGTCGCTGCGTCAGTCGCTCGCCTCGCGCCCGCGCTTCCTCACGCCACCGGTACAGTGACGCGAGTACTTTCGCCTCCAGGTCCCAGGGCGGGGATCCGGCCAGTGCACAAGCCGCCTCGCAGGAGATCGTGCGATATCCCCTGATGACTCTGACGGCCATCGCTCTCTGTGGCTTCCACAGAACAGAGAGGCTACAGGCCGTCAGGTCAGCCGCCCAGATCGGGGCCCCGTACAGGGCCATCGATCGCACGATCCCTACGTAGAGCCGCCTACAGGCGGCGCTCGGGCCCCCCAGATTGGGAAGCAGCGTTGATAGCGCCCCGGCCGCGCCCAACAACTTGGGCGCCAGCCGCCGGAAGTGGGGTCCAAAATCCCACCGGCTGTCGAGCACCAATCCCAGGTACTTCATGGTGGACTCGACAGCTATTCGGACCCCCCCGACCACGATGTGTGATCCCGGCGGCGGCGCCCGTCGGGGACCATGGAATACCATGGCCTCCGACTTGCTGAGGGCCACCTTCAGGCCTAGGCGCCGTATGCGGCTCACCACCTGTGAGACCGCCGCCGTCGCCAGCAACGCTGCCTCCCTGTGCGAGCTCCCCCGGGCCGTGACCAGCGTGTCATCCGCGTAACACGTCAGGTCTACGCCCGGTTGGAGTCCGCCCCTCAGCACCCAGTCGTACCCGATGTTCCACAGGAGCGGACCTACGACCGAGCCCTGTGGAACACCGCACGACACGCGGTGCTGGTGTCCGCCATCACGTCCCATGTAGGTGACACACCTCTCCGCCAGGTAAGCCCCAACGATGCGGCGGAGGTAGAGAGGCACCCGATGATACCGCAGTGCCTCCCGAATGCAACTCCAGGGCAGGGTGTTGAACGCGTTGGAGATGTCTAAAGAGACCGCCAACGCCACCCCGCCCCGGGACACTGCTTCCTCCGCTAGGACTCTCAATCTCGACACAGCGTGAATAGTGGAGCGCCCATGCCGAAAACCGAACTGGCTCTCGTCTAGGTCCGGCCCCTCTCTGCACAAGTGGTCGACGAGGCGGGCTGCGATTATCCGCTCGAACAGCTTGCCCACCTCGTCTAACAACACTATGGGCCGGTACGCGGACGGAGAGTCCGCGGGGCGCCCCGCCTTCCTGAGCAGGACCAGGCGGCCAGACTTCCACAAGGAGGGAAACTGGCCCCGCTCGAGGCACGCTGTGTAGAGTCCTCTCAGTTGGGGCTCTAGCTCCTTCAGAGCGAGGGCTAACACGCAGCCGTGAACCCCGTCGGGCCCCGGAGCCACGTTCTTGGCCCGGAGCCGCGTCACGGCTGCCCCCATCTCTGTCCGTGTCACCTCTGGGACGCTGATGGCGTTGTCCTCTGCAGGCTCTGCGGCTGTGGGCAAAGCCATCGGCGGCGGAGTGTGCTCCGCTCTTGCCGGGAAGAGGGCTGCGACTATAGCGTCCAACAGCTCAGGTTGGAGACTCTCGGTGAGTGGAGGCGCCGCGGCTCGGAGTTTCCCACGAACCGCACGATAAGGGCGCCCCCACGGATCCCCGTCCAGAGTCCCCAGCATCTCCTCCCTGGCTCGCGTCTTCGCCTCGCCGATGGCCAGCCTCAGAGCCTGCTTAGCCGCGCTGTACACCTCATACAGCGCGGCCTCTTCGTCAGGAACCCGACGACGTCTTCTGCGGTATCGGGTGTACCGGCGCCAAACCGTCACGCACGAGAAGCGCAGTTGCGCAATCTCGGCGGACCACCAGTACACCTGGCGCCTTGCAGACTGTGCGTGGACGCGGGGCATGGAGGCGTCGCAGATTTGCGACATCGCCCCACGGAACCACAGCGCCCCCTCGTCGACGTCGTCGGGTTCGGTCGTTGCCGACTCCCGGATCCAGGCCTGGACAATGGCGGCCTCCTCGAGAAGTTCCCTGTCGATGCGCGTACGCGCCCAGCGCGGACCGTCCGTCCGCGGAGCCGATGGACTGCGGCCGCCGGCGGTCTGGGCGGAGACATCAAAACGGATATATCGGTGATCCGATAACGTCTCCGCCTCCGCGGCGACACGCCAGTCGCGGACACGGCTAGCGACAGCAGGGCTAGCGAACGAGACGTCCACTATAGACCCGCCCCGCTGCCGCACGCATGTGTGGACCGAGCCCCGATTTAGGACGGTCAAACCAGTGGTGACCGCCCACTCCTCCAAAACCTCACCCCGAGCATCGGTCGCCGGAGATCCCCACGCCGTAGACTTGACGTTGAGATCCCCTAGCAACAGCACAGGGCGAGGGTGGAGTCGGCCCACGACGCCACCCAACTCGACAAGGAAGTTCTCGAAGTCGGCGAGACTCTTGTTGGGCGAGAAATACGCCCCAACAGTGCCAATACCGTTCGCGAGGACGGCCACCCAGCCGTGACCTCGCGACGGGTTGACGAGAGCCCCGCCAATTATGGCCACCAAACCGTCCAGATCGCCCACCCAGTTATCCCTGGGGGGGACAAAGTACGGCTCGGCGACCACAGCCACGTGAATCGACCACTCTGCCATGCTCTGGAGCAAGAGATCCTGAGCTCTGGCACAGTGGTTGATGTTGCCCTGGAGGAAATGGTACAGCGCCATTAAGCGCAGTCCATCCCCTCCGCACCATGCCTAGGCCGGGAGTCGGCCGGAGGGCGGCCAGGCTGAGGGGGGGGTAAAGAGCCCCCGCCAGCCTTGGCACCCCCTCTCTTCTTTTTGGGCGCGGGCGCACCACAGGCCTTTTGACCCACTCTGTGCCCAGCGGGCCTCCCTGCAGCTGTACAGAGGCTGCAGTTTGGCGACGCGGAGCACTGGGCCGCCTTATGGCCGGGCTGACCGCAGCGATAACACTCCTCGCTGCGGTCTGTTTCGGCGTTGCACCGCACCCTGACATGCCCAATGTCAAGGCAGCGGTAGCACCGCAAAGCCCTCGGTCGCAGCAGCTTGGCCCTTGCTGCCACCCATCCCACCAACAGGCGCCCGCCGTTGGCGACCTTGTGTGCGGCCGCCACCGGGCATCTGACCCAGATCGAGCCGAGCCCGGAAGCGTCCACCCGGATGTCGCCCGTGCGGATGTCTTCAGGCGGACACCCACCCGCTCGGGCGACGGCCGCCACCACCTCAGCCGGAGTCGTCGAGTCATCCAGGCCGTCGACGCGCAGCTCAGCGGTCTTCGTCAGCCTGGACACCCGGACGTCCTCCGGGTTGAGGACCTCCCGCAGCTTGGCGGCCAGGAGGTCCGCCTTTTTGCCACCATCGGCACCCGTAAGCTCGAAGAGCCGCGCCCCCGTAATCGCCGGCCTCACCTTGAAGCCGGTCGGTGTCCCCAGGTCGGGGAACGCGATCCTCGCCCTTGCCTCCGTCAGGACCGCCCTATATGTGAGGCCCCTTTCGACGGCTCCGGGCTGCAGCGTCACAACCACAGCCGCGGAGCGTGGGGCTTTCACCCTAGGCGGCCCCTGGGCCCTCTTGGGTGCCGATGACGCCGCTTTAGCGGGTGCCGGCGGCGCCGGTTGTGCCGTGGGCTTCCTCCTCCGGCCCCTCCTCACGACCGTCGCCCAGGTCTCATTAGGACCAGGCGGGGCCGCCAGAGGCGCGGACGTTGGAGGCGCGGCCGTCTTAGGTTTAGGCGCTGGCTCCTTCCGCCGCTTGTCTGCAGCGAGCGGTGGGCGGAGGGTTACCGCCGGGAGAAGCCTGGCTTCGATGGACTCCATCCGGGCACCCACCATCTTCCCGCATTGCATCATGCAGATGCGCGCGATCTTTTCGATCTCCGCATCCGCAATCGCAGGGGTCGATGACGGGGCTGCCGGCGGAGTCAACGGCGTTGCATCAACCGAGGGCGCAGGAGCCACCCTCTCGTCAGCAAACCGCCGCTTGAGGTCCTCTACCTCAGCTCGGAGACGGCCGTTCTCCTCCCACAACTTCGCCGTCTCCTCCGAGCTTGTACGGTTAAGGAGGACCTCAGTGGCCTCCTTAATCGCCTCAGCCGCCTCTTTGAGTGCGCGCGTGAACGTGCCCTTCAGGTTGCCCGATTTGGTGGCAACCTTCAGGACGACATCCACGCCGTCCACAATTTGGCGACTGAGCGCCACCGCCGACACACTCCCACCGGCATCCAAGCGGGCCGAGCGGCGCTCTCGGGCCTGTCGGGCCAACTCGCTGACCTCGTCAGCCGCGACTGTCCTGCGCTGCGCCCGCTTTTCAGCGCCAACCTCCGCCTTGTTGGGCTGCAGGGACATATCCGAGCCCCCGCTCAGTTCCGCAAAACCGGGGTCGCCTCCCACGCCCTCCTGCTCCGCTGGAGCTGGCGTGCCGGGTCGGCTTCGTGCCAGGAAGCGACCTTGAGCGTTACGCTCCGGCAATCGAGGGGCGGCTCCGCCCGCTGCCGTGCGACCTCGCCCTCTCCGTGTCGTCGGCACTTTAGCGGCCGACAGGTTCTCGTCACTCGACGAGAGACCTATCGGCCCCGAGTCCTCGCTGCGCGGGCGTTTCCTCCAGGCTTGGCCGGAGCACCCGCGCGCGTTCTGACAGGACACCTGGTCCCTTTCGGGACCCGAACCTCCTCGGCTCCTGCTGCTGTCAGAGACAGCAGACGGCGGCACCACATCGCGCAGTCGCTCCAGGTTCACCTGGAGCTCCTTTTTTCGCAGGCCGGTGGTGTCGGCCTTTGGGCTGTTGTTGCCCCCCCCAGATACGGTGGGGCAGCCCTCGTGAGAGGGGCGGGATTCCCCCCGAAGGGGACCCGCCTGGGGATTCGTTCCAGCAGCTGTCTTTTTCATTTTTATTTTATTTGTTTTGGAGCGCTAGTGACCGGACTCCCTCCGGCCATTCATCCCCTCGTCGCGCTCCGGAAACTTGGGATTGGGTTTTCCACCATGTCTCCGTCCACTCAACCTTCCCTCTGCAAACAGAGGGGGGAGTAGACGGACGGGTGGCCCTCCCTAGTCGGGTTCCGTTCACAGACCATCAAAGATGATCTGTGACTGGAACCACAACCCTTCCTCGTGCGTTGAAGATTAGCCGCCAGCCCCAACTGTCCACCGAAAGGCGGTGGGCAGTTGGAACCGACGTTGCCCAGGATGCGCCACGTGGAGGCTCTTCAACACGCATCCCAACCTAACCTAACCTTTTTTTTTTTTTTTTGGTGCGGGTTGGAAAATCCTCATGGATGTCCTTCGCTCTGGGGGAGCGAAGGGGTCTGTCAGACTCTTACTGACTAAAAACCACCCGTTGTTCCGTCTCACACCTACGCCGGGGGTCGCGGGAACGTACGATCCTTCCGCAACCCCCAGCTAGTGCCGGCCCGCCTATGCAGGCCTCCGCAGGACGAGGGGCGGAGTGAGGTGTTTACCTCCCCCCGCGACGTCTAAGAGGGGCGCTCGTGGAACACGCGCCGCCACCTCGGGTCCTGGTGTTAGGGGGGCGACAGACGTCCCCAAGTCCGTCGCCCCTGGACCCATTTAGGGGGGCTGGAAGAGGGCGTTGTCCGCCCACCGCCGACGCCCGGTGCGTCTGCTGCGGGCCGGGTTGGAGGAAGATATCTCCCTTTCCCGTTCCGCAGCCTCCTTCCGCGAGATAACCGTCTCGCAGAAGGACACCACCGCGTTCCAGGCCTCCTCGCTGCCAACCATCGATGACACGACGGCCGGCAGCGACAGGTCCCTGCCTACTTCCGCAACGAGGGCACGGCGTGGATCCTCCCAAGCGGGACACTCTGCCAGCGTATGCCACGCCGTGTCCTCCCGGCAGTCGACTGTCCTCCCGGCAGTCGACAACCTAACCTTTTTTTTTTTTTTTTTTTTGGTGCGGGTTGGAAAATCCTCATGGATGTCCTTCGCTCTGGGGGAGCGAAGGGGTCTGTCAGACTCTTACTGACTAAAAACCACCCGTTGTTCCGTCTCACACCTACGCCGGGGGTCGCGGGAACGTACGATCCTTCCGCAACCCCCAGCTAGTGCCGGCCCGCCTATGCAGGCCTCCTCAGGACGAGGGGCGGAGTGAGGTGTTAGACTCCCCCCGCGACGTCTAAGAGGGGCGCGCGTGGAACACGCGCCACCACCTCGGGTCCTGGTGTTAAGGGGGCGACAGACGTCCCCAGGTCCGTCGCCCCTGGACCCATTTAGGGGGGCTGGAAGAGGGCGTTGTCCGCCCTCCGCCGACGCCCGGTGCGTCTGCTGCGGGCCGGGTTGGAGGAAGATATCTCCCTTTCCCGTTCCGCAGCCTCCTTCCGCGAGATAACCGTCTCGCAGAAGGACACCACCGCGTTCCAGGCCTCCTCGCTGCCAACCATCGATGACACGACGGCCGGCAGCGACAGGTCCCTGCCTACTTCCGCAACGAGGGCACGGCGTGGATCCTCCCAAGCGGGACACTCTGCCAGCGTATGCCACGCCGTGTCCTCCCGGCAGTCGACGCAGTGGTGACACCGGGCGTCCGGCTCCCTGTTTATGCGACACAGGTACTTCCCGAAGCAACCATGCCCCGAGAGCACCTGCGTCACCCGAAACGACAGGGAGCCGTGCCTCCTCCCGAGCCAGTGATCGAGCACCGGCCGGACCGCCTCGATGGTGACGAGGCCGGCGGTAGGGCGTGAAAGCCTTTCCCGCCATTCCGCCACCAGGACCTCACGAAGCTGGGACCGACGCAGCTCCATGTGTCGCTGCGTCAGTCGCTCGCCTCGCGCCCGCGCTTCCTCGCGCCACCGGTACAGTGACGCGAGTACTTTCGCCTCCAGGTCCCAGGGCGGGGATCCGGCCAGTGCACAAGCCGCCTCGCAGGAGATCGTGCGATATCCCCTGATGACTCTGACGGCCATCGCTCTCTGTGGCTTCCGCAGAACAGAGAGGCTACAGGCCGTCAGGTCAGCCGCCCAGATCGGGGCCCCGTACAGGGCCATCGATCGCACGATCCCTACGTAGAGCCGCCTACAGGCGGCGCTCGGGCCCCCCAGATTGGGAAGCAGCGTTGATAGCGCCCCGGCCGCGCCCAACAACTTGGGCGCCAGCCGCCGGAAGTGGGGTCCAAAATCCCACCGGCTGTCGAGCACCAATCCCAGGTACTTCATGGTGGACTCGACAGCTATTCGGACCCCCCCGACCACGATGTGTGATCCCGGCGGCGGCGCCCGTCGGGGACCATGGAATACCATGGCCTCCGACTTGCTGAGGGCCACCTCCAGGCCTAGGCGCCGTATGCGGCTCACCACCTGTGAGACCGCCGCCGTCGCCAGCAACGCTGCCTCCCTGTGCGAGCTCCCCCGGGCCGTGACCAGCGTGTCATCCGCGTAACACGTCAGGTCTACGCCCGGTTGGAGTCCGCCCCTCAGCACCCAGTCGTACCCGATGTTCCACAGGAGCGGACCTACGACCGAGCCCTGTGGAACACCGCACGACACGCGGTGCTGGTGTCCGCCATCACGTCCCATGTAGGTGACACACCTCTCCGCCAGGTAAGCCCCAACGATGCGGCGGAGGTAGAGAGGCACCCGATGATACCGCAGTGCCTCCCGAATGCAGCTCCAGGGCAGGGTGTTGAACGCGTTGGAGATGTCTAAAGAGACCGCCAACGCCACCCCGCCCCGGGACACTGCTTCCTCCGCTAGGACTCTCACTCTCGAGCTAGGACTCTCACTCTCGAGCCCCAGCCGAACCTAACCTAACCTTTTTTTTTTTTTTTTTTGGTGCGGGTTGGGAAATCCTCATGGATGTCCCTCGCTCTGGGGGAGCGAAGGGGTCTGTCACACTCTTACTGACTAAAAACCACCCCGTTGTTCCGTCTCACACCTACGCCGGGGGTCGCGGGAACGTACGATCCTTCCGCAACCCCCAGCTAGTGCCAGCCCGCCTATGCAGGCCTCCTCAGGACGAGGGGCGGAGTGAGGTGTTTGACTCCCCCCGCCGTCGTCTAAGAGGGGCGCGCGTGAAACACGCGCCGCCACCTCGGGTCCTGGTGTTAGGGGGGCGACAGACGTCCCCAAGTCCGTCGCCCCTGGACCCATTTAGGGGGGCTGGAAGAGGGCGTTGTCCGCCCTCCGCCGACGCCCGGTGCGTCTGCTGCGGGCCGGGTTGGAGGAAGATATCTCCCTTTCCCGTTCCGCAGCCTCCTTCCGCGAGATAACCGTCTCGCAGAAGGACACCACCGCGTTCCAGGCCTCCTCGCTGCCAACCATCGATGACACGACGGCCGGCAGCGACAGGTCCCTGCCTACTTCCGCAACGAGGGCACGGCGTGGATCCTCCCAAGCGGGACACTCTGCCAGCGTATGCCACGCCGTGTCCTCCCGGCAGTCGACGCAGTGGTGACACCGGGCGTCCGGCTCCCTGTTTATGCGACACAGGTACTTCCCGAAGCAACTATGCCCCGAGAGCACCTGCGTCACCCGAAACGACATGGAGCCGTGCCTCCTCCCGAGCCAGTGATCGAGCACCGGCCGGACCGCCTCGATGGTGACGAGACTGGCGGTAGGGCGTGAAATTCTTTCCCACCAGGACCTCGCGAAGCTGGGACCGACGCAGCTCCATGTGTCGCTGCGTCAGTCGCTCGCTTCGCACCCGCGCTTCCTCGCGCCACCGATACAATGACGCGAGTTCTTTCGCCTCCAGGTCCCAGGGCGGGGATCCGGCCAGTGCACAAGCCGCCTCGCAGATCTACCACAAATTTCTACCAAAAATTTCAACCACAATTTTCTACCACAAATTTCAACCACAAATTTCTAGCCCAAATTTCTACCACAAATTTTTCCCACAAATTTCTACCACAAATTTCTCCCACAAATTTCTACCACAAATTTCTACCACAAATTTCTACCACAAATTTCTACCACAAATTTCTACCACAAATTTCTACCACAAATTTGTACCACAAATTTCAACCACAAATTTCTATCACAAACTTCTACCACAAATTTCTAACACAAATTTCTCCCACTACTTTCTACTACAAATTTCTCCCACAAATTAGTTCGACAAATTTCTACTATAATCTATTGAATGTACCACAGAATTCTACCACAAATTTCTACCACGAATTTCAACCACAAATTTCTACCACAAATTTCAACCACAAATTTCTATCACAAACTTGTACCACTAATTTCTAACACAAATTTATCCTACAACTTTCTCCCACAAATTTCTCCCCTAAATTTCTCCCAAAAAAAATTCCCACGAATTTTACCACAAATTTCTACCACAAATTTCTACCACATATTTCTACCACATATTACTACCACAAATTTCTACCACAAATTCCTACCACAACTTTCCATCACAAACTTTTACCACAAATTTCAACCACAAATTTCTATTTCAAAATTCTTCCACAAATTTCTAACACAAATTTCTCCCACAACTTTCTCCCACAAATTTCTCCCCTAAATTTCTCCCACTAATTTTAACCATAAATTTCTACCACCATCTACTGAATCTACCACAGAATTCCCACAAGTTTCTACCACAAATTTCTTCCTCAAATTTCTCCCACAATTTTCTCCCCTAAATTTCTCCCACAAATTTCTCCCACAAGTTATTTCGACAAATTTCTACTAAAATCTACTGAATCTTCCACAGAATTCTACCACAAATTTCTACCAAAAATTTCTCCCGCAAATTTCTCCCACACATTTCTCCCACAAATTTCTTCCACAAATTTCTACCACAAATATCTACCATAATCTACTGAAATTAGCACAGAATTCTACCACAAATTTCTACCACAAATTTTTCCCACACATTTCTCCCACAAATTTCTCCCACAAATTTCTACCACAAATATCTACCATAATCTACTGAATCTACCACAAATTTCTACCAAAAATTTCTAACACAAATTTCTCCCACAACTTTCTAATACAAATTTCTCCCACAAATTATTTCGACAAATTTCCACTATAATCTATTGAATCTACCACAAATTTCTCTCACAAATTTCAACCAAAAATTTCTCTCACAAATATCTACCACAAATTTCTCTCACAATTTTCTCCCCTAAATTTCTCCCACAAATTGTTACCCACAAATTACTACTACTAAGTTGATAATAGTACAAATTTGTCGTAGTAATTTGTGGGAGACATTTGTGAGAGAAATTTGTGGTAGAAATTTGTGAGAGAAATTTTTGGTTGAAATTTGTGAGAGAAATTTGTGGTAGAAATTTGTGGTAGAATTCTGTTGTAGATTCAGTAGATTATGGTAAAAATTAGTTGTAGAAATTTGTGGGAGAAATTTGTGGTAGAAATTTGTGGTAGAATTCTGCGGTAGATTCAGTAGATAATGGTAGAAATTTGTGGTTGAAATTTGTGGTAGAAATTTGTGGTAGAAATATGTGGTAGAAATTTGTGGTAGATATTTGTGGTAGAAATTTGTGGTAGAATTCTGTGGTAGATTTCTGTGGTAAAATTCTGTGTTAGATTCAGTAGAAAATGGTAGAAATTTATAATAGAATTTTGTGGTAGAAATTTTAGGTAGAAATTTGTGGTAGAAATTAGTGGTAGAAAATTGTGGTAGAAATTTGTGGTAAAAATTTTTGTTTGAAATTTGTGGTAGAAATTTGCGGTAGAAATTTGTGGTAGAAATTTGTGGTAGAATTCTGTGGTAAAATTCTGTTTTAGATTCAGTAGAAAATGGTAGAAATTTATAATAGAAATTTGTGGTAGAAATTTTTGGTAGAAATTTGTGGTTACAATTTTTGTTAGAAATTTGTGGAAGATTAATGCCATGTGGTAGAATTCTGTGGTAGATTCTGTTAGTTATGGTAGGAATTTGGGGTAGATTTATACCATCAGGTGGGATGCTGTGGTAGATTCAGTAAATAATGGTAGGAATTTGTGGTAGATTAATGCCATGTGGAAGATTTCTGTGGTAGATTCAGTAGATAATGGTAGAAATTTGTGAAAGAAATTTGTGGTAGTTATTTGTGGTAGATTAATACCATGTGGTAGAATTCTGTGGTAGATTCAGTAGATAATGGTAGAAATTTGTGGTAGAAATTTGTGGAAGATTAATGCCATGTGGTGGTATTCTGTGGTAGATTCTGTTAGTTATGGTAGGAATTTAGGGTTGATTTATACCATCAGGTGGGATGCTGTGGTAGATTCAGTAATTAATGGTAGGAATTTGTGGTAGATTAATGCCATGTGGTAGATTTCTGTGGTAGATTCAGTAGATAATGGTAGAAATTTGTGGAAGAAATTTGTGGTACAAATTTGTGGTAGTTATTTGTGGTAGATTAATACCATGTGGTAGAATTCTGTGGTAGATTCAGTAGATGATGGTAGAAATTTGTGGTAGATTAATGCCATGTGGTGGAATTCTGTGGTAGATTCAGTAGATACTGAAACCTGCGGTCTCACAGAAGGTCTCTCTTAGCGGTTACCCTCAGCAAGTCGGAGGCCATGGTATTCCATGGTCCCTGACGGGCGACGCCGCCGGGATCACACATCATGGTCGGGGGGGTCCGAATAGCTGTCGAGTCCACCATGAAGTACCTGGGATTGGTGCTCGACAGCCGGTGGGATTTCGGACCCCACTTGTTGGGCGCTGCTGGGTCGCTATCAACGCTGCTTCCCAATCTGGGGGGCCCGAGCACCGCCTGCAGGCGGTTTTACTTGGGGATCGTGCGATCTATGGCCCTGTATGGGGCCCCGGTGTGGGCCTCTGACCTGACGGCTGGCAGCATCACGATGCTGTGAAAACCGCAGAGAGCGATGGCCGTCAGGGCTGTCAGGGGGTATCAAACGATCTCCTACGAGGCGGCTTGTGCACTGGCCGGATCCCCGCCCTGGGACCTAGATGCGAAAGCCCACGCGTCACTGTACCGGTGGCGCGAGGAGGCGCGAATGCGGGGCAGTGAACCGATGCAGCGAGAGATCGAACTGCGTCGGTCGCAGCTCCGAGGGGTCTTGGTGGCGGCATGGCGGGACAGGCTTTTTCGGCAACTGGTGACGCATTTGAGCCCGCCGACTCGAAACTGCAGATGGAGGCGTTTTGTGCCCCGCGACGCGTGTTCACATTCGCGTTGCTAGGTGACCTACTTGCAGAAATTGCATTGCGCAATAACGCTACTTGTGCCCGTAGATCACTGATGGTGTTATTGGACACCTCCAGCTGATGCTGCATCTCGACCTGACTTTGCTTCAGGAGTGTAATGTCCTTCAGCAGCCTGGTGACATCAACGTGGTCGAACTTGACGGGAGGCAGCTTGTGCAGATCCTTCGCCACGAATTCAGGCACGTCGTCCGGGTCGGTCTCCTTCAACAACGTAATGATGTCTTGGAGACTCTTCTCTGTGCCATCCCTTCGCCGAGACGGCATTTGGCTCAGTTTGCCGAGCGTCGTGAACAGCAGCAACTTGGCACTGCTGATGTCCTCCTCCTTAAAAGATGACTTGCCGATCTGCAAGATTCTAACCTCGTCCATGTAGTCGATGGCATGATTGATGAATGCCAGAACTTCATTGGCTATGAGAGTTTGAGTACTCATAGCAGAATCCGGGCAGCGGCTAAAGCCGCGCAATTCGCGAATATAATATTCTGTCGGAGCAGCGAAAACGCGACCGTACTCGACCGCGCATCGTAACCGATTTATCCTTCGCCCTGGGGGGTCGAAGGGGTCTGTCAGACTCTTACAGACTAAAAACCACCCCGGTGTTCCGTCTCACACCACGGAGGTGGCGTGACATAGAAACGTACAATCCTTCCGTAACCCCCAGCTAGTGCCGGCCCGCCTATGCAGGCCTCCGCAGGTCGAGGGGGAGAGGGCGCGCGAGGAACGCTACGCGTCGCCACCTCGGGTCCTGATGTGTTGGGGGTGACAGACATCCCCAAGTCGGTCGCCCCTGGACCCATTTAGGGGGGCTGGAAGAGGACGTTAGCCCTCCGCCGACGCCCGGTGCGTCTGCTGCGGGCCGGGTTGGAGGAAAAAATCTCCCTCTCCCGTTCCGCAGCCTCCTTCCGCGAGATAACCGTCTCGCAGAAGGACACCACCGCGTTCCAGGCGCTGCCAACCATCGATGACACGACGGCTGGCAGCGACAGGTCTCTGCCTACTTCCGCAACGAGGGCACGGCGCGGCTCCTCCCAAGCGACACACTCGGCCAGCGCATGCCACGCCGTGTCCTCCCGGCAGTCGACGTAGTGGTGACAGGTACTTCCCGAAGCAACCATGCCCCGAGAGCACCTGCGTCACCCGAAACGACAGGGAGCCGTGCCTCCTCCCGAGCCAGTGATCGAGCACCGGGCGGACCGCCTCGATGGTGACGAGGCCGGCAGTAGGGCGTGAAAGCCTTTCCCGCCATTCCGCCACCACGACCTCGCGAAGCTGGGACCGACGCAGCTCCATGTGTCGCTGCGTCAGTCGCTCGCCTCGCGCCCGCGCTTCCTCGCGCCACCGGTACAGTGACGTGAGTACTTTCGCCTCCAGGTCCCAGGGCGGGGATCCGGCCAGTGCCAGAGCCGCCTCGCAGGAGATCGTGCGATACCCTCTGATGACTCTGACGGCCATCGCTCTCCGTGGCTTCCGCAGAACAGAGAGGCTACAGGCCGTCAGGTCAGCCGCCCAGATCGGGGCCCCGTACAGGGCATCGATCGCACGATCCCTACGTAGAGCCGCCTACAGGCGGCGCTCAGGCCCCCCAGATTGGGAAGCAGCGTTGATAGCACCCCGGCCGCGCCCAACAACTTGAGCGCCAGCCGCCGGAAGTGGGGTCCGAAATCCCACCAGCTGTCGAGCACCAACCCCAGGTACTTCATGGTGGACTCGACAGCTAGTCGGACCCCTCCGACCACGATGTGTGATCCCGGCGGCGGCGCCCGTCGGGGACCATGGAATACCGTGGCCTCCGACTTGTTGAGGGCCACCTGCAGTCCTAGGCGCCGTATGCGGCTCACCACCTGTGAGACCGCCGCCGTCGCCAGCAACGCTGCCTCCCTGTGCGAGCTCCCCCGGGCCGTGAACCAACGTGTCGTCCGCGTAACACGTCAGGTCTTCGCCTGGACACTCGGACGTCCTCCGGGTTGAGGACCACCCGCAGCTTGGCGGCCAGGAGGTCCGCCTTCTTGCCGCCATCGGCGCCCGACACCTCGAACAGCCGCGCCCCCGTAATCGCCGGCCTCATCCTGAAGCCGGTCGGTGTCCCAAGGTTGTGGAACGCGACTTTGGCCCTCGCCTCCGTCAGGACCACCTTATACGTGAGCCCCCTTTCGACGGCTGTATGCTGCAGCGTCACTACCACAGTCGCGGAGCGTGGGGCTCTGACCGTAGGCGGCCCCTGGGTCGATTTCAAATTCCTAATTTAAAAAAAAAACAATTACTATACAAATAATATATTACAATTAATTTATTGGTCTGATTTTTGGTAAATGTTACATTTTATGATCTTAATAATCGATATCAAATCGATTATTAAGATCACAGATCACACAGTTTTCGTTAATTTGATGTGTAGCGTTATCGTCAGAGATGGCGGTAACAAGTGTGTGGTTTCATCCCTAACACTTGACTTGGTTTCCATACCGTATACTGGTACCGTTTATTTGAAAAGTAAAACGTATTTTTTTTTTTAACCTTTTGTTCCAATAATACATTACTAAAGTTCTCTTTTATTATTTCCATATACTGTTAAAAGTGTTCATTCAGGGCCAAACTGGGTATTTTTTAATTAAAACTCTAAAAAAAATCACAAAGTTTGTTCAGTACCCCATTCGGATTTTCCCTTAGTTCGTTAACCCTCGTGAAGACGCGTCTTTTGACGCTGTAGACTTTATCCGGCGGGGTGTTCCAACCAAGGAAGTACTGCACGGTGTCCTTCAACTCAGCCATGGTACTGGGTGGGCTACTCCCACTTGACTTCTGCATACTTATATATATTGACGACATATATATATTGACGACCTCTGTGGCGCGGCGGGCGAAGGTCCGCCTGCGACGCAGGAGGTTGCGGGTTCGATTCCCGCCTTGGGACAAATGTTTGTACGATCTACAAATATTTGTTCCGGGTGTTCTGGGTATTTTCTATGTATAATAAAAATATCTATCTATGTAATGTATTGTATTAAGTATATCAGTCATCTAGTACCCATAACACAAGCTCTGCTTAGCTTGGGGCTAGATGATGCTGTGTGGATTGTCCAGCAATATTTATTTTATTTATTTATACAGGAAGTGACTTCATTGTACAAAGCCAATGCAAAGGCGTCCATTGCTCCTCTACCTGGCAGAAACCCAAACTGATCTCGGGAAATCTCGCTCTCTTCTCGCAATATTTTTTCTATCACCTTTTCCCATACTTTCAATGCAAATATTGTAACTGGTGAACAATGCGGCAAAGAACATATACCATGGCTAACCCTTGACTCATCGTCACCAATTTAACGTTAGATCTTCATTTGCCGCCGCCGTCCGCCCGCGCCGTCCGCTCGCGCGCCCTGTCCCGTCGAGCGGTGCTCTGAGCCGTGTACGTGCCGTACCTACTTACCTATGTACTGTCTAGAACAAAAGGTTTTTTCAGTCTCGGCTCGTCCAAATCCTAACTTTCAATTTAAATGTAAATGTCGAGTTCATAAAACTGTCATCAGTGAGTTCACAGTCAGTATCCGCCGCCGCGGAGCCGCCGGCCGCCCCGCGTGGGGTCGAGCGGGGGCTGCACTACCCCCCCCCCTCGCCCCCCCCTCGCCCCCCCCTCGCCCCCCCCTCGCCCCCCCCTCGCCCCCTCATACCCCCCGCTGAGCCTTCTCGACGCCAATTTCCACGGAATATAAAACAATTTGTTCTGCTCACAAAAGGGCTCGGCGAGACTTCTGTTCACTATCCACTCGCATTAGCATAATAACTCGCCGGATGTAGATTTCATAATATAATATAATATTCCCAACTGAGCGGACGTGTCCCGCGACCGGTCTTCCTCCACAAGTACGAGTATACCAACTATGAGTACATTATTGTATAAAATGTTATTATATGAGGCTCGTTTGTTTGTTGAATGTTAACAAGTAAATAAATACTGTAAACGATTTAGTAAAGAAACTAGTAGCGAGCACGCAACACGTGCTTCAATCTGGGGGCGCGAGATCAGGCACGGGCACAGTCCTTGTGACGTGGAGCATGCATCATTACATGGTTGCGGTGCGGCGCGGTACTGCGCGGTGTGGGGGCGCGTGGCAAGACTCGCGCCACGGGTCATTAAGTTCTCGTGGCTTTCGCGCGGATCTCGAGGGATCACAATTATGACGATACTCATCTTAATTTATTTAAAACGTCTTCGTTTGTGGACGCTCCGCCATTCTCCCACACAGAAGCATGACGAGTACACTCAATCACTTTTTTGTGAGTAATGTAAGCTGCAGAATCGCGCAGGCAACGGCGCGGACACGGATAGAGCGGATAAAAATTTAGGAAAGCTCCTAATGATATCAATAAGTTGTCAAACACTTAGTTACGAGCACATCAGCTTGAAGGGTAGCCACTAGCCACTCTAGTTAGGGTAAAGTTGTTGCGTGTTGTCTTCATGTAGAGCTTCAGTGTCGTCCGTCGCGCCATTGACTCAGACTCCAGTCGCAGTCGGCGTCCCTTGCTCAGCGTGCTCAGCGTGCTCAGCGTGCTCAGCGTGCTCAGCGTGCTCAGCGTGCTCAGCGTGCTCAGTGTGCTCAGTGTGCTTAGTGCTCGCTGGCTGCAAGTGGCAGCACGCGACGGTGCGTGTATGAGTGTGTGTGTGTACCTACGTGTGCAGGGGTTTGCGTGTGTGCGCTCCACAAAGCACTCGGAGCAAGTTTTTATTGGCAAAGTTTAGCAGGAAGAAGGCGTCCGCCGTAGAAAACTAAAAAGAGATGCGTTGATGAAGTTTTTTAATCAGCGACGGTTGCTGAACCGTTTGAAATTGTGCGAGCCGCGTTTCGCCACTTCCACGCCACCGCCTCGCCACCGCCACGCCACCGCCACGCCACCGCCACGCCACCGCCACGTCACCGCCACGCCACCGCCTCGCCACCGCCACGCCACACAGCTCTGTGTCGAGAGATATTGGTTTATGTCACTGTACATAAGTCGACACTGTCGTCCTGAAGTCGACGTATGTTGTAAGTGTTGCAACAGACGGAGCCGACCATTCCCAGACGTAAAGCTGTTGAAGACATTATTCTGTCTGCTACGGTTGTAATGCTGGTTCCACAGTGGGGGGCGGCGCGGGGGTGCTAGTCACGCTATTGCAGTAAGATCACTTTTCTTAGAAATGGATGGTGCCCAGCAGACGATTTTTGCCAAATATTTTTATCTTCATTGACGAGTTCCTCAGCTCCGTGATAAAGAAACAGCAGCAGGTTGCGGGACATAGAGAAAAGTTCTCTTGTACAAAATGACCAGCCCATATTTGTTGTATTTAGACAATTTCGTTCTGATCGATCTTGCAAGAAGATTACAATCAAAGGCTTTTTTCGATTTCCCGCAACGTTAGGGGCTCGCGAGACGCGCGGCTGGCTCCGCACCGCTCGGCAAGTTTTAATTGTAAAACTTGAATCATTGGTGGACTTTGCACGTTTTATCTCATCGCCGCTAATTGCCCCCCCCCCCCCCCCCCAGGCGCCCCCATATACCCCGCGCGCCCTCTCGCCCTCGCCGCACTCGCAGCTTGAGTGACGCGAACACGTGACGCGGCGCTCAGCGCGACAGATGTGCCTACCCGATGCAGCTGGATACCAGTAACAGTATCTCACATGAAGCCACGGTCTATCTAACTTCCATAACTGTGTAACATGACACCTCTTCGTAAGCCTAGTTGTTACACTACCGCGCTTCTGAAAGTCTCATATTAACAGGGAGTCTTTATCGCACTGTAAATCACGCTTTATACCTGAAGAGTTGAAGCCATACCTGATCGTGTGTAATTACTGGGTAGGTACTATGTATATATAAATCCTCAGTAACCACACTGCAGACGTAACGGCACACCGCGGCCACTTGGGAACAGTTAGCTGTGCGGTCAGGACCCGCCGCCGGCCGGCGAGTGTGGACAGCTCGACACGCGACAAAGTTCCGCAATCCGTTTCAACAGATCCCAATAAGTGTGTGATCGCGGAGATGCGGGCCTACGGCGGGGGTGGGGGGGCGGGGGAGCGGGGGAGGGCTGCAGGGGTACATACGGTGTTCGTGTTTGAGCTCAATCAGGGGCCAGCGGCGGCGCCCCTATTTGCATATCTTTTGTCGCATCGCTCAGCTGACGCGGCTCGTCCTGAAGGGCGGCGGGCTCGGGCCGCGTCAGCCCGCTGTCTGCGAGCCGTTCGATGTAGCTACACACGTTGATCGCAGTGCTGTGAACATAGCATGCATTATTTCTTATTGCTGCAACTACATATCCCTTGTTATAAATCGGGGTTCACTTGGACTTGTAATTATATTATCAAGTATAGATCTATATACCCACCTCACCCTCACACCCCACCTCTGCCTAGGCCTTCGGGCATGACAGGCGAGATGCTATGTTGTGATGTTCATCTACCTAATTAATTGTATCATTCACATTCCAGTGTTCTGGTTTGGCTAAAGCTTCCAACGGCACTCTGTTTTGTTAGAGTTTTAAGCACGTGGCTGCACTTGGTTGCACTGCACCGCGGTCCACATCTGCGTCTCGTTGACCGTGGCGCTGACCTCCCTTATATCGATACAAACCTTGAGAGGACAACTAGCTTATGCCGTGCAGGTTGTCATGTAGCCGGCTCCGCAGGCGAGCGGCGCGTGCGCAGGCGCGGGCCTGTGCCTCGCTGACACTCATTACCCTACAGTTGAGTCGAGCTCATTGAATCAAATCATTTATTCAGCAAATATGCCACCGCGGAGTTTTCCTTTTATCTAGTCAAAAAGTTTTATTATTCAAATCCACGGAGAGCTAAACAAGATGCCTTTTACCGAGTTACGAGTCGCGACGCGCCGCCAAACAGACTAACTAACGAAGCCGGACGACGCTAAATTGAATACGCAAACTGAAAAAACTCCGCTCGCAGCACTGCGCCGTGCCGCGCCGCGCTCTGCCGCGCCGTGCTGCGCCGTGCCGCGCCGTGCCGCGCCGTGCCGCGCCGTGCCGCGCCGTGCTGTGCTGTGCCTTGCCGGTGCGCCCAGTCAAGTGTGTGTATAATTACACTCGGCGAGCCCTGCTGGCGAGAGAGAGAGCCCTCTGTCCCTATATCCCTATGTATGCTTAAATCTTTAAAACTACGAAACGGATTTTGATGCGGTTTTTTTTTAATAGATATAGTGATTGAAGAGAAAGGTTTATATGTATAATAGATATATTTTATACCCGTGCGAAGCCTGAGCGGGCCGCTAGTTACATATAATTGAAAGCGACCAGCGTTCGTACCCACCGCGACCGCTCCGCGCCCGCTCCGCGCCGACTGCGCCCGGCTCCCACGGGATGTAATTATCGGCCTCCGCCACTTCTTTTGAAGACGCTTTTTTGTGGAATCTTATTGGACGAGATAAGGTTGAGACCGGTTCTATTGTTTCACGTAATGAATAAAAGGAAGCGGCCTGCGGCGCGATGCGGACCGGTGCGGTGCGGGCCGTTGCGGTGCGGATCGGTGCGGTGCGGACCGGTGCGGTGTAGCGCGGTGAGGCGGTACGATCAATTCGCATTGCTTTTATTTAATTTTCCGTCTGTATCGATGCAGCTGCAGATTGCAGAAATTAATTTCCAAACGACTCGGAATCACAATGACAAGTTGCCGAGATACGCTGTCGGTTCGAGTGTTCTATTAGACATATTGAAATCAAATTAAAAAAATACTAAATTGTTACGGTAGAATTGGAGGTACGCAGTTTTAAATTACATTATAATCTTTATGTTGTATCTTCCACCCAACCTCTCAGAAGATCGCTCATCATCTCGATGAGTACCCTCTGCGGCACCACTTGGTGCTAGCACGACTGAGGGTGTGAGCTCATATCACACAATTACATTGGTCGGTTTTTTCTTGTCGTTAATCCG
Organism: Phlogophora meticulosa; assembly: GCA_905147745.2. Taxonomy (NCBI): domain Eukaryota; kingdom Metazoa; phylum Arthropoda; class Insecta; order Lepidoptera; family Noctuidae; genus Phlogophora; species Phlogophora meticulosa. Next base: position 30,626 of record LR990542.1, read on the forward strand.
TGATTAGTATGCGGCCCCACGCGGACTCCCGCGCGCCCGCTTGAATTAAATTGAGAGTCCGCGAGAGTGGCGCTGTGGTGCTGTGGCGGTGGCGTCCGGTACACAGCCGCGGCTCACTGGGACACGCTGGCACAGTGGCGCCCGTGTCGCGACACGCTGCCACAGTGCGACACACGGCGTGTTCTGTGTCGCGTAACGCGTGTCGCTTCTCGGGGAGTTGTTATTTATTTCGCGGTAACGCGCGCGCGGCAATGTCGACGCGACGGTGACTAAAATTGAATTTCAATATTGCGTCTTCATAATGCGAAAGAAGATCAATTTAGTGATAAAGTCCCATAGTAAGCAGTAAGCAGTGCTTACAGCCGCATCTCATCGCATCGCTCACAAGGATGCCGTTTTAAAAAGTATCTACAGTAAAACGGGGTGAAACTTTAAATGAGATTTAATCGTTGATTCAACATTATTAATTACTGACAAGGTGTTGAAGTTAATCATTTCAATTCCTTATACAAATTAAGAGTCCTTGTAGAAACAAACAATGTTAAACTTATGCGAAAATGCCCTTCAAAGTTTTGTTTCACCCCGTTTTACGGTACTTACTTTAAAGTTGAAAATACTCCAACGGTTAGTGCAGATTGCAATCCTGCGATGTTGCCACTTCCTCGTCATTATTGCTTGTATTTATGTTTCACTCTTTGAAAGGTGTTGCCCATGTCAATTTATCATTCTACTGAACTAATGGAAAAGGTGGCGCGAGGCTGTGCCGCCCGCGCCTTGCGCTACATCATTATGAAAGTCGCTGGACAACCCAGAAGTCGGGAGAACGCGAAGCGAACCCCGCGGAGGTCCAAATGTAATTTAATTCGAAATCCCGTCCACTCTTTAACACGAAAACTTTTTCAGTGGCTTCGTCTGAAATGAATAAGTGCGGAACTTTGTGCGGCTGATAATAAACCGCCGCAACTTTTAATTGTGAAACTGCTATCTGTTTGAGGCGCGCCGCTAATTGCTAACACTCATCGAGCTACCGCGCCGCACCGCTCGCCGCCGCACCGCTCGCCGCAGCACCGCTCGCCGCCGCACCGCTCACCGCCGCACCGCTCGCCGCAGCACCGCTCGCCGCCGCACCGCTCACCGCCGCACCGCTCGCCGCAGCACCGCTCGCCGCAGCACCGCTCGCAACACATTCAATACGGTACACTACCAATTGCCAAAAAAAACTGAGACGTCTCCTGTAATGTAGCAATTTTTATGGTACCGTACCCAAAAGGTAAAACGCAACCCTATTACTAAGAGCCCGCTGTCCGTCCGTCTGTCTGTGCGACTGTCACCAGCCGGTATCTCTTGAACCGTGATAGTTAGACATTTGTACAATGTAGGTATAATCTCTTAAACAAAAAAATAAAAATGTATTCATTCCTTAAACGACAATGCAAAACAATAATTAGAGACTATCTTCAGACATTATGAAAAGACTGAGCATCTTCTGCTGGGTATCTCACGGTGTTGATGCTCTTATTCAAATTTTCCATAAACCAGTATACTCTAGTTATACCTACATTTGCACATTACAAAGTTACACACCCTGTACACTTACAGCCACACACCCTCTACACTTACACCCACACACACTCATCATATAGGTTTAGGTTTAAATAGTTTATTCTCATAAAGACACAAAAGCCACTTACATGAGAATACAAGATAATCTAATAAACTTATTCTAAGGTCACCGATACAAAACAATTAAAAAATTTGGTATTACGTAATTGGTCACGTATTGGTCATTCTATTTCTTGACTAGCAAGATTACAAAGTTAACAAGGAGTTCCTAAAATGTAATTTGATAGTTGGGATTTAAAACCGCTGAAAGAGCGCATATTTTTTGTATAAGACGGTAAGTTATTATAAAATTGTGCTCCTTCATAATTTATGTTTTTTTTGGCATAGTTTGTTCTTGTCCTTGGTAGGACAAGTAAGCTAGGTGACGAAGACTGCGAGTAGAAACTTGACACTTTTTGATAAAAGTTATGGTAGTGTGAATGGTCCCATCTATAATCTTTCTGATCAAAATGCAGGTGTTATACATGTACATTTGTTTTATATTCATTAATTTTGTGTCTTCAAAAATTTTGTAAGTTGGTGTATAGTATGGGTGGCGAAACAGTGTTTTTATGATCTTGTTTTGCGTTCTTTGCAGTTCCTGTAGCTTAGTTTTACCGGCGCTACCCCAAATTTCTATCAGATATAATAAATGTGATTTAATAAGAGAATTGTAAATGCTAAGACGTAGTTTCTTGGGAATACAATGGCTTATATTGCGGAGGGATCCAATAAGTGAGGAAATTTTATTTCTAATGTAGTCAATTTGTTTGTTCCATGTTAAGGAGTTTTCAATTCTAAGGCCTAAATATTTTTCGTAAGTTTTTTGTTCTAATGGAATGTTATCTATAAATAGAGGGTCATGCTGTGCAATTATTTTATTTTTGGCTTTAAAAATAATGTAACATGTCTTCGAAATGTTTATAGTTAGCAAATTATGTTGGAACCACTCAAACAGAATATTCAAATCTTGTTGGGCTCGTGAAATAGCGTCTTGAACATTAGTTCCGAAGTAAAATAAGCATGTGTCATCTGCATATAAAGTTAAATGACCATGCAGCCCTAGTTCTACTATTAACGTATATCAAAAACAATAATGGTCCTAATATGGACCCTTGTGGTACTCCGTATGTGATAGGTAAAGCTTTACTTTCACCATTATCTATCTTGACTATTTGGAATCTATTTGTTAGGTAGGATTTGATCATTTTAAGCGCTTTTCCTTTAATTCCAACGTTTTCTATATATATATAGTCCTGTTTCCTCATTATATTAGTTTTTTGTTAGCCACCACTTGCTTACTGTTGAATTATCCTGTTTTTAATGTAATAATGGCTTTGTTCACTGACTCCTAAGTTACAGGCCCACACTTAGTTTAGGAGTCAGAGTACCTACCTATATATTTGTGACTTTGTAATAAGCCTGTCATGGCTTTCTGGTGAAAATGCTGTTTTTTGTGTGTGTTTTTTTATATAATTTATATAATTTATTTATATTTTCACAACTGATGTATTTCTGTTACTCCACTATAACAACAAATAGGTACTACAAAACAGAATAAAATAAATATTTCAGGGGGCTCCCATTTAACAAACGTGATTTTTTTGCTGTTTTTATTGACAATAGGTAATTCGTGCGCGAGTTCGACTCGCACTTGGCCGGTTTTTTAGATATAAGATATTGGTAGTTCGTAGTCAAAATGCCGCTAACGAACACGCGAACAAACGAATTGTGATCACGACGCACCATCGCGTCGGCCATTTTGGATCGTGACAAGTCCAGGTCCGACGATGTCAAGTTGCATTGCCTTGTACTGCCGAGGCACGGCTAAGTGGCCCTCCGCCCGAGGGACATGCCTACAACATTTGCGTCGTCAATGTATCCTTTCGCGCCTGACGCGTGTCTGTAGCAATATGACATCAACAATAGTGTAGGACATGTCGTCGTCGTCTGCTTCACAACCTTAACAAAATTATGTTGGGTTTTTGCATCTCTTCATTAGTTGTCAGACTATAGGTGACAAATATATATTATGCAAATGACAGCTGGAACTATCGGCTTAACTAGCTTGCCACGCCACAGACTGGTCTCGCTAAGTGGGAGATCGGCAAGGGTTGTCTGACCTTGAGGACCGCACCGTACGACTGTCACTACGTAGTCACGAGCCCTTAGGGTAATTAGCTAAGAATAGATTAAAAAAAATGGTCATGAGCCTTCCGCTGCCGATCGTTGCGACAAGATCATCATCAGGCTATATTAGTCCGCTGCTGGACATAGCCCTCTCCTAATGAGTGCCACTGTCTTCAACTTGCCGCATCCAGCATGTGCCTGCAGTCTTTCGCAGATTCTCATCCCACCTAGTCAGAGGGCGATGATTAACAAGATGGACATTAAAGAATATAAATAGCTTGTTATAAATCACAGCGTTATTTTAATTAGAGCGTGTTATAATGTGGCTACGTTACGATGATATCGACAAGTGTTGCTCGCCGTACGGACGGACAGATAAATGAGTCAACCCCCCCCCCCCCCCTCACCCACACCCGTCGCTCGGATAGGTAATTTTAATATTCTTCAAGTGTAGACGAAGACGGAAACATTATTTCAAATTCTCAGCAGTTAAGTAAGTCGTTAATTTATTCACGGAGCGGAACTGCTCGGTTCGTTTCATTACGGCCGGAACTTCGATCTCTGAGTGGTGGCAACAATTAATACGACTCATTAATGTGAGCCGCGTACACCCGTCGGAGCCTCTGAGCGCGGCACACGTGGCGTGCGCGGCGCGAGCGACACTTACTACGTCACTACACAATACACCGGCTAGTACCGAAATTCATCGTAAATAGCTATGGAAACGTTGAGAGAAAATTTATTTCTTCTAAAACCAATAACTATTATTGCTGTGGAGAGTTGGCTACAGACCATACAGTAGAGGCCGGATTATGCACCACTCCGGTTGAAGTGTTTTTTCCCCCACAAAGATTTAATACAAATATAACATATCTGAATTCATATTAGACGGGCAGCTATCAATGAATATTCTAATAGGTAGATCTACCTCTTACACATAAAAACCAGCAGCCAGGCCATATGATAAAAGCTTGCTGATGCGACTGTGGTGTCAAACCTTTTCAAAACCGCTAGGGATTCTCCGCACTTCTAAATGGCGTTAGGGCAGAAGTGCGTGGCGTACGTTGGAAGTCCACCAGTGTACCGATTCTGGCAAGTTCTGGCGTTCACTAAGCTTATTAGATTCCAGATGCACCTGGAGCCAGACGTTGAGGCCAAGCTCGGTGCTCTTACAAAGTATGAAGGTGACCAATATGGACCTGAAATTGGTAACTTGGTAGGGTCAGCACGTCATTAACGCCATCAGCGCTACTAGAGGGTTCGCTGGAAGATAAACGTACTGACTGCCAAGGATAAGTAGCAAAAAAAGACCGCTTTCCGTCCTAATCCGCAGACTTGTATCTCTACATCCGCCGGGCACCCTAAGGGCTGGGATCAGCAGGGGAGTAGACTGACACAGATTTTAGCAGACAGTGGAATTGACACCGAGTAGCGGTCTGCATCGGTTGTCAGCAGGAAATCTACGCAATAGGCCGTTTGCGAGTCAACGTCAGGTAACGGAGTAGCACCTTGGACCAGCTGGCTGAGATCTAGCGCTAAAGCAAGCATTCGCATCTGTCCCGCACTATGATTGGTGTCCAGGTATGAGTATAGCAACTCGTGATGGTGGCCATTAAATGCCCCACGAACATTATTTGGGCTGGGTTACAGATTAATCATGAATGTATGCGCCACACTGAGGTATTTAGTGAGCCAGGTTGTTTCTGGTCTCCACTGTGAAAACAAGCCTAGAGGATTTTCTCTATGCTCGTACCAACTAGCATCCAGATAACAAATAACCTCCTGTCTTCAACGTTACGGAACAGCTGAACTCAGATATCTTGAAAACAGTATACAAAGAGAGTCCTACTTACTATAGAGATAACGACCGAGATCGCAAAAGAAGCGCCATAGATAATAGCACGGACCCTATTCTGTCGGGGGAGTACGAGGTTGCATAGTCTTTTACCAAATAGTAAGGGGCTAAAGGTGAGGAGTCCAAGCTGTGGATGTATGTAAGACAGCGTCAGAATATGGAATTAAAAACAGAGCTGCTTCAAAGATCAGTTGAGTAGATAGCCCATGTGACCTCAAAGAAACTTTTTACAAGCGAACTGCTTCATAGTAATTGTCTTAGTTTTATACTGACATCAATTAACGCAAAATTAATAATATACGTAATTCCTGTTAGCGACCAGTAGTTAATGCATACCAATTTAATTAAATTTACTTTTTTGAGATCACGGAAAGCTTAGCTAGCCATTATTTGCGTGATTGCTTGCACGAGTACTGCGCGCAGCCAGCAGCATGTAGTGCCCTCTGTCCACGTCCGCGCGGCAGCAGCCCCCCGCCGCGTCTGCGGGCGACGCGACGGCTCGGATAGCCGAAAAGCTTTTTGATTCTCAAACCCCTGCATAAAAGTATCATTGTGCTCACATCATGTCACGAGCCCCCCCCCGGCCCGCTCAGGGATCCGCTTCCGGGAGCGCGTGGCGTTAGGCTCACAAAGCCGTCTTGTGCCTCTTTTATGATATTTGCCATCCATCTTTTTAACAGTGACGCCATTAAAGCCTAAATAAAACGTGTCACCGTAGAATAATGTCCTCAATCACCATCACGCTCGTTGTGGTCTCATCTGAGCCCCCTCCCCTCCCCCACGCCTGGCGAGATACCACCGAGGAGTTGTGGTGTTGACGAGGCCACCAGATGAGCTGATGACGTCACGCCCGCACTAGTCCGGCTGCAGACTACTTGGAACAGACACTTTTCCACAAACACTCGGATGCACATTAAAACCACAAACTATTCCAAAGAATATTATTCTCATTGGAATAGTTTGTGGTAAGAAAGGTGATTATGACTAATGACTCGCGATACAATCTGTGCTAGCATACACGAACCACTAAAACTGTAGAATATCATCATTTATTATACTTTTGCGGACGTTAAGTTATAAAATATAGAAATTCTCCAATGTACATAGCTCTTATCCAATGAAGCAAAAAAAAAATACTAGATAATGTTGTATTTTTTCTTTTTATTATTATATAAAGAATCTTCCGTAACATGTGAGTGACTTTAATTGAGACCAACTACTAATGCTGTTTCAAAATTCTTCGCATACAATTAACTTCGTGTGGTAATATCGGCTGGTCTAGGGGTCGGCGAACTTGGAGTACTTGTTGAACATGTCCTGGTCGTATGGCCGCCTCTGCTTGCCGCTGTCACCACCGGAGGCGTCAGAAGTAGAGTCGTGAGCGCCATTATGATTGCGATGCTTGTTACCAATTTCGTTAGACTGGTCTCCAGAGTGAGTAGTTGATTGATTTCCTTCAACGCTACCTCCTGATTCGTTCCCATCATTGTTACCTCCTGATTCGTTCCCATCATTGTTACCTCCTGATTCATTCCCATCATTATTACCTCCTGATTCGTTCCCATCATTGTTACCTTCTGATTCATTCCCATCATCGTTACCTCCTGATTCGTTCCCATCATTGTTACCTCCTGATTCGTTCCCATCATTTTTACCTCCTGATTCATTCCCATCATCGTTACCTCCTGATTCATTTTCTTCACCATTACCTCCTGATTCATTCCCATCATCGTTACCTCCTGATTCATTTCCTTCATCGTTACCTCCTGATTCATTCCCATCATCGTTATCTCCTGATTCATTCCCATCATCGTTACCTCCTGATTCATTCCCATCATCGCTACCTCCTGACTGATTTCCATCATCGTTACCTTCAGATTCATTTCCATCATCGTTACCTCCTGATTCATTTCCATCATCGTTACCTCCTGATTCATTCCCATCATCGTTACCTCCTGATTCATTCCCATCAACGCTACCTCCTGACTGATTTCCATCATCGTTACCTTCAGATTCATTTCCATCATCGTTACCTCCTGATTCATTTCCATCATCGTTACCTCCTGACTCATTTCCATCATCGGTACCTCCAGACTGATTTCCATCATCGTTACCTTCAGATTCATTTTCATCATCGTTGCCTCCTGATTCGTTTCCATTTTTGTTACCACCTGATTGGGCCACATCGTTGGTACCACTTGATGGGTTTCCATCGTCGTTCTCTGCTGATTGATTTCCATCATCATTATTACTTGATCCGTCACCATCATCGTTACCGCCTGATTGGTCCCCATCGTCGGTACCACTAGATTGATTTGCACCATTTTCATTTCCTGGTTGCTCTACATAATCATCCCCTCCTGACTTATTTACATGATTGTCAACTCCTGATTGATTGCCAATGTCATCACTTCCTGATTCATTTCCATCGTTATCACCATCGGATTGGTTTTCACTTTTACCATGGTTTTCTCCTTTGCTGAAATCCCCTTTGTTTCCTCCGTTATCTTGATCGTCTGACTGGTCACCGCCACCATAGTTGTCATAGTCGTCCGGCTTGGGGCGCGCCCTCACGCAGTTTACCACCAGCATTAGCGCCAAAATCACCTGATCAAATAATGTTCATATTAAAATAAGCGCAGGTCAACGTAAAGGCCATCATCACAATTTGAGTCATACATATATTATGAAACACATACGATAAAAAAAAAACTTTAAATAAAAAATGTTGAAGTTACTGAAACTGTGCAAAAATCAATACCCATTCAATCAATCACATTTCATTCGTTCTTGTTAGGCTTAGAATCAGCAAAACTAAAGATAGTCCCCCAAAATGCCCAACTTCTAGTGTTTTTGCTGGGAAGAACAAGTGGCGCAACAAATTCTCCAGCAACCAGAAGAACTTGAATCTACATAAATACAGTATAATGCAAAGTTAATTATAAATGAAGCAACTTTAGAAATCTTTTATTCAAATAAATTATGTAAGTACCACGTGCTAGTAAACACCAACACACATACCAAAAACAGTAGACACATTGACAACTTTACTCAACATCATCATCTGCCTAGCCTTTACCTAATGTTGTTGAAGTCGGCTTCCAACCTAACCGGATACAGCAGAATACCAGAAATCTTATATAGAGCGCCTGCCTATCTGACCTCCACAACCCAGTTACTGGGCAACACGATACCCCTTTGGTTAGACTGGCTGTCAGACTTTTAGGGTTCTCACTACCCGTAACGACTATCAAAAATGTACATATTATGATATTTATGTTGCGTGCGGTCACACAGACTTATTCGATTAACCCTAGCGGCTGTTACAACCCTTACATACTCCTTTTGCTTCGTTTACGTTCATACATCTAGTCATACACGCGGCGTACGTGTTGCAAGTATTACGCACCTGACCTTTTTGAAGAAAGATTTGACCATTTTTTTATTATTTTTTTATTGAAAGTGTGAGTTTGATTTAAATCCGTTTAGCTGTTTCAACTGATGGGGGGAAAAGTGGAGATGACAAATGTTTAATATTTACTAGTTCTCAGTCTGTGCGATTCTACCAAAACCAATTTGTCGTGAGGATTATTAAACAGCTTCCTTTGGTTGAGGTAGCAAATAGCGACACCATTTAAACTGTCGATGCTTAATATTTTTAGCTTTAAGCCACGTAGACTTGGCCTTTCGCAAAAGTTTTTTAGCCCAAATATACCACAGCATATAATATAACCTGTTAACCTGTAACCTGACCGAACCAAATTATCTGAATCTTAAAACGCAAGAAAATAAAAGAAATGAAATATAATAATGAAGTAATCACTACAAAAAGCATGAAATAAGTAAAAAATCTAGAAAACCCCAGACAAAAAATAATAAAATAGTATGAACGTAAAACGCCTAAAACTAGTTAAAAATACTATGAAACATAGCCACAAATAGAAAAAAATCGGTATAAACGTGAAACCCTATAAAAGAAAAGTGACCTTGATATTATGACCCTCTGTAAGTTGGTATGATATTATGACCCTCTGTAAGTTGGTATGATATTATGACCCTCTGTAAGTTGGTATGATTTTATTTTATTAAATGTTGTCGCGTCGGGGGACCGGTCTTTACCTTTAAAAACACCTAGGGTACCTAAATAAAATGATATTACTAGGACTACGGAAATAACGTCATTATGTTACGTATGTACTTTAACAAAACGCAGGGCTAATAATTAGGGTCCCCCATACGACACCCCACATGGAAGGGTTAACTCAATTCAAAAACATGAACCTGTTATTTTATGATTTAATTACGAATGTATAGTTTTCAAATTTTTCTTAATTACTTGCCAAATTTCATAGTTCTAGGTCAACGGAAAATAGCCTTTGATTCCCTCGAGATTCCCTCGAGAGTGTCGAAATATATGTTTTTTGCGGCATAAACGGCCGTTTCTTTCTTTTCTTTTACGTTAACTTAGAAGTTTGATTTATCAACTCGATACCTCCACGCGTTCTCGAGATAAAGGGTCGCGACAGACAGACGGACGGACGGGCAACAAAGATATCCTACAAGGGTTCCGTTTTTTCCTCTATGGGTACGGAACCCTACAAATAATGTAATACAACACACAGTAACTCACCAATAACCGCATTGTGTATGGGAAGTGTTGAATTGAAATGAACCTAAAGAGGGACGGTTATTTATATAATTTGTGGGTAATGTGCCGACCACAAACACGCGGAGCCATAGAGATAACGCCTCTATCGCGCGGGAACTAATTAGTGGCGCGGTGTGCGCTGTGCATGCGCAGCCGGAACCACACCCGTCACACACACTGGAGCAGGGAGCTGCCGCTGACTGCATCACTCGTCACTGGACGCCGATTTTATTTTGGCATTACTTTAAATAATTACAGTAGATACTAGTTTAGTGTATCTATGAATTTATTGAATACGACATATATTGGAATTTTATTTCATTAAAATGATACAATTATTAATATATGAAGAAATAAAATAAAATAAATAATCATAGGGCATCAAAAAATTCATCCGCATCGTTGTCAACGGGAAAGTACCCAGAAGGCTGGCAGCATTGCCACGTTGAATGGCAATGCTGATTCTTTGGCCAAAAGGCCGGCCAGGAAGGACCAAAACTTCATAGCAACCCATTCGGTTTCACTATTGGTAAATCTGCAGTCGAAGCGGTACTCTCTGTTGGAAGAATTTAATTTATCGGAGCATAAATACGTGGTTGGGATCTTCCTCGATATTTCTGGGGCTTTCGTAAACGCTTGGTGGCCTGTGCTACTGCTTAAATTAAAAACGCGTGGTTGCTACATAAACATCTACACTCTTGTTTACTCGTATTTTTCATAAATTTCTCACCATGGGATGTCCTCAGGGTTCGGTTATCGGATAAGTCCATACCTATGGAATTTGAACGCCCCTTCCGCCCCCCTGTTAGTCCGCCACTGGCCCTGGCCAACAAGAAGTACCGGAATGTATTCCGGTACTTCTTGTTTTTGTCCGGGCGATAATTAATTGTATATTTTATTATATTACTTGCAAATACTTTTGTAACACGGACTAGCTGTATGCCAAAATGGACATTAAAAGTATTTTACGCGACTAATAACATTAATCGCCGCCATCTTCGCCAAACGTCATGTCGTGTCACTAAAGATTAGGGATGCCCAATCGATTGTAATTAATCGATTGAATTTTTAATGAACTGTTGTATTTTTTATAATTTATAGCCTATAGCACTCAGGAATAATGTAGCTTTCTATTGGTGATATAATCGGTTCAGTAGATCCAGAGATTACCCCTTACAACGTCACAAACTTACAAAAGTTACCTCTTTATAATATTAGTTTAGATAAATAAAATTTAAAGCATCTCAATGATAAATGAGGTCAGCAGATGTTTCTACTCTGAACGGTGCACCACACAGCACAGACCGTGTCGGTCTCAGTTTACATCCGACATTCTGGTTGTTTCTCGTGTCTACAGAGACTGGAGCGTCCACGGGTTTAATAGTCTGTGGCTGGAACAATTTCGTGAGTATTTGTAAAACAAACTAGTAGCTAGTGCATTTAAAAAACGCGTGCGTACTGAGCGCAGTACAGCAGTCATCGACAAATATTTATGAAGCACTCAGACGGAATCGGTTTGCGATCGCACTGCACGGTGCAAGCGCAACCGCAGCGCTGGCCGCCCACGAGTGCAGTGTGCAGTGTGCAGGCAGTGCCGCGATCGCTACTGTATTACTTATGTCATACGTGTTAGGCACCAGATGTGACAAGTCTGCTTTGCAGGTATGTGCATAGACGCACACATACAAGTCTGCTATGTTCAGGTCAACAAGTCTGCTGTGCACAGGGAAGCGCGGGACGCGGAGGTGGGGAGAGGGGTTTTCTTTGCAGCAGCTTTGTTTGTTTGATGGACCGGCGAGGGGGAGTGAGAGGGGGGGGGGGGGATTACTCCGGAGCCGATATTAATTTGATGGACCATGATGCCTTTTTACAGCGGGGCTTTGTTTGGATTCGATTGAAAATTTTCCGTGCGGCCGGGGTCGGCTTTAAGTACAAGCCTACGAAAGCTTTCTCCCATCAACCTGACGCGAGCCTCCCACAGGTTTCTAGTTGTCCGCTGAACCAATCAGAAAGTTACTGAACGATACTATGCATGTGTCGGTCAAACATTTCACTGAGGTGTCAGGAGCGACAAGGCGGTATCCTGTTGCGTAGGCAACAGGATCCACAAGGCTCATCGCTTGGGCAGCAGTAGGCGACAGGAGCCACAATGCCTGCCGCGTGGGCAACAGTAGGCGACAGGAGCGACAAGGCGGCATCCTGTTGCGGAGGCAACAGGAGCGACAAGGCGGCATCCTGTTGCGGAGGCAACAGGAGCCACAAGGCGGCACCCTGTTGCGTAGGCAACATCCAGTTGCTCAGGCAACAGGAGCCTCATTGCCCGTCGCTTGGGCAACAGTAGGCGACAGGAGCCACAAGGCGGTGGCCCGTCGCGTGGGTGACAGTTGGCGACAGGAGCCACAAGGCGGTGGCCCGTCGCGTGGGTGACAGTAGGCGACAGGAGCCACAAGGCGGTGGCCCGTCGCGTGGGTGACAGTAGGCGACAGGAGCCACAAGGCGGTGGCCCGTCGCGTGGGTGACAGTAGGCGACAGGAGCCACAAGGCGGTGGCCCATCGCGTGGGTGACAGTAGGCGACAGGAGCCACAAGGCGGTGGCCCGTCGCGTGGGTGACAGTAGGCGACAGGAGCCACAAGGCGGTGGCCCGTCGCGTGGGTGACAGTAGGCGACAGGAGCCACAAGGCGGGGGCCCGTCGCGTGGGTGACAGTAGGCGACAGGAGCCACAAGGCGGCGGCCCGTCGCGTGGGTGACAGTAGGCGACAGGAGCCACAAGGCGGTGGCCCGTCGCGTGGGTGACAGTAGGCGACAGGAGCCACAAGGCGGTGGCCCGTCGCGTGGGTGACAGTAGGCGACAGGAGCGACAAGGCGGCATCCTGTTGCGGAGGCAACAGGAGCGACAAGGCGGCATCCTGTTGCGGAGGCAACAGGAGCCACAAGGCGGCACCCTGTTGCGTAGGCAACATCCAGTTGCTCAGGCAACAGGAGCCTCATTGCCCGTCGCTTGGGCAACAGTAGGCGACAGGAGCCACAAGGCGGTGGCCCGTCGCGTGGGTGACAGTTGGCGACAGGAGCCACAAGGCGGTGGCCCGTCGCGTGGGTGACAGTAGGCGACAGGAGCCACAAGGCGGTGGCCCGTCGCGTGGGTGACAGTAGGCGACAGGATACACAAGGCGGTGGCCCGTCGCGTGGGTGACAGTAGGCGACAGGAGCCACAAGGCGGTGGCCCGTCGCGTGGGTGACAGTAGGCGACAGGAGCCACAAGGCGGTGGCCCGTCGCGTGGGTGACAGTAGGCGACAGGAGCCACAAGGCGGTGGCCCGTCGCGTGGGTGACAGTAGGCGACAGGAGCCACAAGGCGGTGGCCCGTCGCGTGGGTGACAGTAGGCGACAGGAGCCACAAGGCGGTGGCCCGTCGCGTGGGTGACAGTAGGCGACAGGAGCCACAAGGCGGTGGCCCGTCGCGTGGGTGACAGTAGGCGACAGGAGCCACAAGGCGGTGGCCCGTCGCGTGGGTGACAGTAGGCGACAGGAGCCACAAGGCGGTGGCCCGTCGCGTGGGTGACAGTAGGCGACAGGAGCCACAAGGCGGTGGCCCGTCGCGTGGGTGACAGTAGGCGACAGGAGCCACAAGGCGGTGGCCCGTCGCGTGGGTGACAGTAGGCGACAGGAGCCACAAGGCGGTGGCCCGTCGCGTGGGTGACAGTAGGCGACAGGAGCCACAAGGCGGTGGCCCGTCGCGTGGGTGACAGTAGGCGACAGGAGCCACAAGGCGGTGGCCCGTCGCGTGGGTGACAGTAGGCGACAGGAGCCACAAGGCGGTGGCCCGTCGCGTGGGTGACAGTAGGCGACAGGATACACAAGGCGGTGGCCCGTCGCGTGGGTGACAGTAGGCGACAGGAGCCACAAGGCGGTGGCCCGTCGCGTGGGTGACAGTAGGCGACAGGAGCCACAAGGCGGTGGCCCGTCGCGTGGGTGACAGTAGGCGACAGGAGCCACAAGGCGGTGGCCCGTCGCGTGGGTGACAGTAGGCGACAGGAGCCACAAGGCGGTGGCCCGTCGCGTGGGTGACAGTAGGCGACAGGAGCCACAAGGCGGTGGCCCGTCGCGTGGGTGACAGTAGGCGACAGGAGCCACAAGGCGGTGGCCCGTCGCGTGGGTGACAGTAGGCGACAGGAGCCACAAGGCGGTGGCCCGTCGCGTGGGTGACAGTAGGCGACAGGAGCCACAAGGCGGTGGCCCGTCGCGTGGGTGACAGTAGGCGACAGGAGCCACAAGGCGGTGGCCCGTCGCGTGGGTGACAGTAGGCGACAGGAGCCACAAGGCGGTGGCCCGTCGCGTGGGTGACAGTAGGCGACAGGAGCCACAAGGCGGTGGCCCGTCGCGTGGGTGACAGTAGGCGACAGGAGCCACAAGGCGGTGGCCCGTCGCGTGGGTGACAGTAGGCGACAGGAGCCACAAGGCGGTGGCCCGTCGCGTGGGTGACAGTAGGCGACAGGAGCCACAAGGCGGTGGCCCGTCGCGTGGGTGACAGTAGGCGACAGGAGCCACAAGGCGGTGGCCCGTCGCGTGGGTGACAGTAGGCGACAGGAGCCACAAGGCGGTGGCCCGTCGCGTGGGTGACAGTAGGCGACAGGAGCCACAAGGCGGTGGCCCGTCGCGTGGGTGACAGTAGGCGACAGGAGCCACAAGGCGGTGGCCCGTCGCGTGGGTGACAGTAGGCGACAGGAGCCACAAGGCGGTGGCCCGTCGCGTGGGTGACAGTAGGCGACAGGAGCCACAAGGCGGTGGCCCGTCGCGTGGGTGACAGTAGGCGACAGGAGCCACAAGGCGGTGGCCCGTCGCGTGGGTGACAGTAGGCGACAGGAGCCACAAGGCGGTGGCCCGTCGCGTGGGTGACAGTAGGCGACAGGAGCCACAAGGCGGTGGCCCGTCGCGTGGGTGACAGTAGGCGACAGGAGCCACAAGGCGGTGGCCCGTCGCGTGGGTGACAGTAGGCGACAGGAGCCACAAGGCGGTGGCCCGTCGCGTGGGTGACAGTAGGCGACAGGAGCCACAAGGCGGTGGCCCGTCGCGTGGGTGACAGTAGGCGACAGGAGCCACAAGGCGGTGGCCCGTCGCGTGGGTGACAGTAGGCGACAGGAGCCACAAGGCGGTGGCCCGTCGCGTGGGTGACAGTAGGCGACAGGAGCCACAAGGCGGTGGCCCGTCGCGTGGGTGACAGTAGGCGACAGGAGCCACAAGGCGGTGGCCCGTCGCGTGGGTGACAGTAGGCGACAGGAGCCACAAGGCGGTGGCCCGTCGCGTGGGTGACAGTAGGCGACAGGAGCCACAAGGCGGTGGCCCGTCGCGTGGGTGACAGTAGGCGACAGGAGCCACAAGGCGGTGGCCCGTCGCGTGGGTGACAGTAGGCGACAGGAGCCACAAGGCGGTGGCCCGTCGCGTGGGTGACAGTAGGCGACAGGAGCCACAAGGCGGTGGCCCGTCGCGTGGGTGACAGTAGGCGACAGGAGCCACAAGGCGGTGGCCCGTCGCGTGGGTGACAGTAGGCGACAGGAGCCACAAGGCGGTGGCCCGTCGCGTGGGTGACAGTAGGCGACAGGAGCCACAAGGCGGTGGCCCGTCGCGTGGGTGACAGTAGGCGACAGGAGCCACAAGGCGGTGGCCCGTCGCGTGGGTGACAGTAGGCGACAGGAGCCACAAGGCGGTGGCCCGTCGCGTGGGTGACAGTAGGCGACAGGAGCCACAAGGCGGTGGCCCGTCGCGTGGGTGACAGTAGGCGACAGGAGCCACAAGGCGGTGGCCCGTCGCGTGGGTGACAGTAGGCGACAGGAGCCACAAGGCGGTGGCCCGTCGCGTGGGTGACAGTAGGCGACAGGAGCCACAAGGCGGTTTCACTTATAACATCATTACAACTGTACACAGATGGTATTGCTATTAATTTCGCGGCACATTACTCGCGGAGATGGCGCGCATTAACATCAACCATTTACTCTAAGTACATCGTTTGTTATCGAGTCCCAAAGTGAATTTAAGTAACATAGTCGTGCCTATGGTTACGGCTCCAACTTACGTGCAACACGTAAGATGGAGTGGGTTCGAACCCAGGCGGAGATTATACTTGTAATTTATTTTAGCGCAACGACGCGACGCTGCTACGTAAACAGTAAAGGAAAATATGGTGATGAAACTGGCAAGTCCTGAAACCAATTCAAAAATGCGTGACATGTTCGATCTGGCTCTCAAATGTTAAAATAAGGGACCCTTATTAGATCACTTTCTTGTACGTCTGTCTGTCTGTGTGTCTCCACCAATTCGGGGACCGAACGGGTTGACCTAGCAAGTTGAAAGAAATACTAGATACTGAGTTCTAATTATAGTCCCTGTTAGGTAATAATGGGTGGGTTTGACTCGCTTTTGAACGGTTTTTTTTATCCGTGTTTTCAGGCAATGAAAAACTGCTACAATATCATTAAAATACGAATGCAAGGTTCGCCACCATCTTTCTCTGTTTTTCAAGTTCCTTCTTTTGTGAGAAAAAGATTGCCAAACATTGTTTTTGTCTTAAATAGTTGTACAAAAAAATCCGCGACACCATTTAGCTATCTTTTATATTTTATCTTTCTATAGTTGGCGTTATGCATACACATAATTTTCTGAATCGCGGTGTTAAGAATGTTTGCGGATTGATGACGTTCTCGATATATCATTCCCCTTTTGTAAAGGTGATGAAAGGTTCTGAATATCGCTGCAGTTCTATTATATTAATTTGAATGCTCAGAGAGCCTCGGAATTGTTTCATCAAAATATTCAAGGTATTTCTTCCAAATTATTAGAAATAGAAATTGGTTAAAGGATTACCAAATGCTAATTAATTATGAGAACCATATCGTGGGTAGTTGTTTTAACCGTAAATCTATGCAACGTGGAGGTTCTTTTATATTGGTAACAAATTGTTTAAAATTTAAGCAACGTAGGAATCTTTTGTGACCTCTCCAAGGCATTTGATTGCGTTAATCACGAAACCTTGCTCTTAAAACTGAGCTTTACTGAGCATTACGGACTAGGTAAAATTGCGCTTAGTAAAGTAAAATCTTATTTAAATGATTGACAGAAAAAACTGAGCGAAGCTTGGTCATCTAGGTAGTAAATAATATACTTAATGCTGCAACGGTGCATCAAGTTTCATGAAACTATTGTATGTATATCTCAGCGAGGAGTCTCTCACGTGCAGGCGCGTGCGACTCATCCAGCATGTACAAGCGTCACGCCCTTTAACCGGTACATACAGTTTTTTGTCTCCGTTTTCCAGAATCGGAAAAATAGGGTGCTTTTCAATAAAGTTCGTTTTATGTCTTCCTAAGTAAATATATTTGAAATCGAAGTTATTTAACGCCCTGCACCGCGTCGCGTTTAATGGTGTCGTGGGTTGGTTGGATGGCTCGTCCACTGCTGGCCGCACACGGCGCGCGCTCGCTCCGGCTCGGCAGCAGCCGGCGACGGACGCGGCGCGCGGCGGCCGCTCGCCCGCGCGCGCTTCTCGAGGTGCCGCTGCTCCGGTAAATGGAGGTAACTCGTAATATATTTTTTCATGTCGGTCATTTGTCTGACGCACGTGGGTTTTTGTAGACATTAAGCGCCTTAAAAGGGGCATTTACCTGCGTGCCGCTTGAGTCTCAGGAGACGTTCAATTGTTTCCGCTGCTCGCACGGCGGCCAGCTGTGACGTCACAGGGCCGCGGCACAGAGCCCCGGTGCACAGCGCCACCTACCTACATCAGCTGTAAGCTGCTGTCAGTCGAGTAGCAGCCCCGCGTCCTGACACGATTCATGGTTCCATTGCTCCAGTAAGGTTATATCTATTCGCTTCCGCTGAGAACCATCCTTCGCATCCTATGGTCTCAGTATCGAGTCTGTCTATCCGTGTGTCACCACCGATTTTCTCAGGAACAGGTGGACCTAGTAAATTGAAATTTATACCAGATACTGAGCAAAAAGCAAGGTCTCACAGCACAAATAAAGGAAAAATTCCATAAAATAAAAAAGTTGATAATTAAGGTAAATTTTGGTACTTACAAGTTTCCGCGAAAATCGAAATATGCCCATATCTTTATATCGTGTTGACTCAGGACCTTGAGTTTTGAATATGTACCTGCAATTTTTTTATAAAAATGCCTCAGTGGAACCCTCAGTGGGCGAGTCCGACTCGCACTTGTCAGGTTTTTTAGTTTTTTTCTTACCGCGCGTTTACCAACAACTAGATAAACGCTGGTGTGGCGGCGGTGGCCGCTGTGGTACCGACACTGCGTCGAAGACATCTGCGCGGAGAGGAAGATTCTCATTATAGATAAAGTGTTTTTCAATAAATGTGCGGTCACTAGCACCCTGACCCCCCACCCGGACCCCTCACACCGTACCGCATGCTTACCTAATTAAACAGATACTCGTAGTATAATAAAAAGTTCAAATTAGTTAATTTAGTGCTTAGTGTTTGAATATATTAAGCTAAATGAGTGTAATACAACAGTTCTTAGTCCCCTACTTAGTGTGTGTGTGAAAATATGTGCAGCATCGAATTAATTATCATGAGTAACACACCAGATATCGCATATTGCCGCCAGAGACACACTAGGTACACGCATTTCTAGTTCTTATCTCCTGCGCCCGTCACTAGGTCTTGCACCTTCTGGCAAACATACACTTAAAACCGGAGCGCAGCGTACCTAGTTAGCGACAGAAAGAGACATAGCGATACAGCGATACAGACTGCGGCGTGTCGCTCTCAGCGCCCGGAGCTGCGCATGAGATCAATGCACGAGCCGGGTCCCTATCCCAAGACAGCGGCAGTCACTCTTGCGCAATTTGATGGTACTTACCCACTCACCTGGCAACAACATTTCACACATCCGCCATCTACAAGCAGAAGAGAGGACTCTTCACGAACAGTACCTACTCGGCAAACACTTGTCGATATACAAACAGAGACTTCTCCCCGATCGCTCCAGAAACGACAGAAATACACAATTAGAGCTGTCTGATGTCTGATCAAACAAGTGCGCCTCGCCGAGCGCCGCCGAACATCTCCGAGAGCTGCCGAGCGCGGCCGAGCGCGGCCGAGCGCGGCCGAGCGCGGCCGACGTCTGAAGGAAGGTAACTCAAAGTGTTTCACTTCGAGATGGAAGAATAATGCAAATGAGCCCGCTTTGATTGTTAACTTGTACGACGACTACGCGGCGCCGCTCGTTGACGAGCGGAGCGGCGGCGGGGGCGGGCGGACTATCATTTCGCTCTGACCAGCTCGAAGTACCGGCAGACATACAAGTACTAAAGTCCGCTGCATACCTACTGATTGCTGTCCGCAGATTCTAGCCCGCCACTCGTCATAATTATGTTGCCCGAAGCCCGACGATCGCTGTTCCTGCCAGGTGACCGCTACCCGCTGAACGCGGGCCGCATGTCCGCCCCCGGTGGCGCCTATATCAAGCTTAATCACGTCATTAGGGTGCTCCCGATCTCCCGAGACAAAGGGAATCTATCCGCTCGTATAAAAACTTTATGAATAATGTAGTCGCTCCTTACTGGCCGGAGCGAGCGGAGCATTCAGCGGAGCTGGAAGCGGAGTGACCAGACTGACTAGGTACTGTTTCACGTGCTTGTTGTATCCGCAGCCAACAAACGCACGCGCGATTCGTTGAACTTGCGGCTCTCGAACAAGCCAAGCGTTACGAGTAGAGGTTTGCAAAAAATCTATTTTCGAACATTCGAATATGTTTTCATTTTCAAAAATATAACTTAAAATATCAGCTTTTATTGCTTTAGGAACTATATTTTTAAGCAGATAAGTAAACATAGCACAATAATTATTTACTTATTCAACAATATTTAAAACAAATAAAAAATATTAAGAAGTCTTAAGTTCGCCTATTATAAAACAAATTAAGTACTGATAATAAAAATAAACATAAAATTGTCAATGAAGACTATTTTTTTTTAATTTTGTTTAGTTTCGATATTGCGATAGATTCATGATAGCACAAGTTTAAACCTTAGTGGGTGTTGGTTGCTATTTAACAAACATAATCCTGTATTATTTTGTACAAATGATAAATAAATAATAAAATATTAACAAATGCGATGTATCTATATTTATAATTTATCCATTTTAAGGGTGTTTTTACTATCGTGCAGATTTACGTCCATTTCATACAAGTATTTGTTGTAATGCGTGGAATACTCAAGCGGGACGCGTTTTTATGCATTTTGAAATCTACACGATTTTATTAACACCGTAAATAATGTAACATAGCTACACGAATAGAGTCATCATAAAACTTTAAACAATATAAAGTCAGTGTTCACTAAAATAAAAAATATATATTATCTATTCTTAAACATAATAGGAAACTTATGTTCTTATTAATCCCACAATCATACATCAAACTATTAAAAGTCTCTCTCTCTCTCTAATAAAAACAAAAAGTAGGTATCACTAAAAAATCTGATTCATCAATAATAATTCGAAATTAAATCAGATTTACATTTCATAATATCAAAAATATTCGTATTCTTTGAAAGTGACACCAGGACCTGAGGAAACTTAAGCTGTCTATGAAAGCATCGTTTAATTTACTTGCATTACGTGAGATAATTACTTTTTTTTTACCTTTTTTTTTTTTTTGGTAATATCCGAATGTAGGTATATTTATTTACCATTCGAATAATTCGAATATTCGATTGCAACCTCTAGTTACGAGCTACCTGCGCCTGCACTGTGTCTATGCCATGGAACATCACTTGGGGAGATGACAACGAAGTGCATGACTATATTAGGTTTTTATTAAGGCTGATCATACAATCCTATCGGTCCTCAGCTATCGCATCGCTCGAGCGGTCTACCAGGAAGGCAGGACTGGCTCAGGGCCACCTGTAATGCTATCCACGTGGACCAGCGAGGGCGATATGCAGAAGCACTGCCGCGCCCGCTTGCTGAACAAGGAACGTGTCTCGTTAATCACTCCCTCGCTTATTTTACTTCTCAAACATATTGGGTGTGATTGAAATTAATTCTCAGTTCGAACCTGCTCGTGTGCTCAAAAGGTAAAAGTTGGATTCAAAGGTCTCTCAGAAGAGTTTTGTCGGATAATGTACTGAGGTACTGAGGTACTGAGGCATTGAGGCACTGCTTCACACATGAGAACAGTTCTACACATAGAGACTTTCATGAGAAAGTTGTAATTTCTTATTGCTACGAGTCAAATGTTGAGTTCATGTATGTGTCGTTTGAAAGTGCTTCAGTGCGTCCAAGTGATGAGAGATCACATACAACTTTAGCGTCAATAAGTCAAAGTCAGATCATTCATTTCAATGAGACCATTACAAAAGCATTTTAAAATAAATATAATATACTAAATCGCGCGGGTCAATGTACTCAGGGCTGCGTTTACAAGCATTATTTTTATATTATTATATACAAGTTTATAAACCTTTTCATATTGCACGTCTCAACGCGAAGCGTTGAGTTGTGCTTTACTCTCACTCTCTCAAGGTCAAGCAATTATCTCGGCTTAAATTGCTTTTATCCGATCCTTTTGGACTTTGAGTATTAAATGAGTTGACAAATATCAACAATAACACTTTTTTATGACAGTAGATACTTTAAAAAAACACTATTTTTGCTAGATAGTAAATAAAAAACCGTTTTGAAAAACTATTTCAGTGGACGTCGGGTTGTCTGTATGTTCGGATGATGTATGTGGTCACGATATCGCCCAATAAACTTCACTTTTTGAGTCATTTTTTTTTTCATCCGCTTCAGTATCATTCTGAGTAATAGCCTATTGAAAATTACCGTCTAATTCAATCAAGTCATTTTTGTCATAAAATGAGCGTTGAGACGTGCACTTTTGGATTTTCCAATTTTTTTTGTATGCGCTCAATACTCATTGCCATTTGAGTCCTGCAGGTGATTACATCGGCATCCTGTGTACTAACATCATATGTACTAGTTGCTTCTTCTAAAAGGTAGTTTCGTGTGGAGAAGAATAAATAAATAAAATAAATAAATAAATAATGCTGGACAGTCCACCCAGCATCATCTAGCCCCAAGCTAAGCAGAGCTTGTGTACTACATGACTGAAATATTTAATACAAAACATTACATAGATATACATATATTGGAACCAAGTTCCTTATTTTTTATTATACATAGCAAATACCCAGAACACCCGGAAGAATTTTTTGTAGATCGTACAAATATTTGTCCCAAGGCGGGAATCGAACCCAACCTCCTGCGTCGCAGGCGGACCTTCGCCCGCCGCACTACATAGTTCGTCAATGAAGATTCAAGAATGGGCAAGAAACTCCACACTTACTCTTGTAAAACAGTTTATTTTCAACATTTTGTATCCATTAAACAGATAAGTACATGTGAAGACGATGTACCAACATATACGTATAATTAAAACCACAATAGGTACCAAATCAAAATCAACATTTTTTTTATTGGTCCCTTAATTAGGTAATATAAGTATATTTTTTTTATTTAATTATTTACATACATATATGTATGTATGTATAAAATTACGACATAAGTGTAACTATACATAATATATACAAATTTACAAAAACAAAATAAAATAAAAAGCCGACCAAGACACTCTGGCGTCAAAGTACTCCTCCGCATCGCTGTCATCTGGAAACGTGCCCAAAAGACTGGCAGCATTGCCACGTTGGATGGCAATACTAATTCTTAGGGCAAAGAATGAGCCAGCCCTCTGGTCACGCGAAGTGGCGATCAGTCAAGAACAAGTCGCAATCACATAATAAAGGCAAAAACTGTTACTGGTGAACAATCTGGCAAAGAAGTACATACATATACCAAGGCTAACACCCTCGACTCATCAACAGGACAACTGGGATGCAACATGCAGCGTCACAGTTTCATCAGTAAGTAATTCTTATCTAAATATAATTTCCAAGAAACAAGATTTACCAAACGAGACAAACCGAGCAAAGTTCGGTCATCTCCAGGTACTTGAAACTCGCCGCGGTCATTATAAAGGAAAGTAAATATCAAAGATAATATATTGATGTATTATTTAATGAATATCAAGCAATAGTAACTCTCATCTCATCATTGACGACCGATGTGGCGCAGCTGGCGAAGGTCCTCCGGCGACGCAGGAGGTTGCGGGTTCGATTCCCGCCCTGGGACAAATGTTTGCACGATCTACAAATATTTGTTTCGGGTGTTCTGGGTATTTGCTATGTATAATAAAAAAATATATGTATCTGTGTAATAACACAAGCTCTGCTTAGCCTGGGGCTAGATGATGCTGTGTGGATTGTCCAGCATTATTTATTTATTATTTGTCTAGCCTTTGTTGGGGTCGGCTTCCAGTCTAACCGGAAGCAGCTAATTACCAGTATTTTACAGGGAGCGACTGCCTATCACAACCCAGTTACTAGGCTACACTACACCTTTGGTTGGACTGGTTGTTATGGACGGTCACGCATCCACAGACTGACCTCGGCAAGTGTAGCTTAACCTTCGATAAACCCGTGTGAACGTTTTTATTTAACTACAAGCTCCCCTCATCTCCAAGAGGTCTGTACATCTTGGAGACGAGAGGAGCTCGTGGCAGCGAATGTGACAAAGTGCTCTTCTGATGATGAAGCAAATGTCTGTTCGGATCAAACGAGTTGGGATGTCGGCGATAGCCGAGCTGTTCCTTGCTGTGTGTGTTATAAATAGTATTGACAGGGTGTTCATGTCAATACTATTTAAAGACACAGAACTGTAAATAAGTTTAGTGAATACATGAGGCCACTCGACGCAACTTAAATACCCGCGGGACATCATTACAAACACGGATGGGTTTTATTTGCCAGTAAGTTGACGTCGCGGCAGAACGATGCAGCCAACACCAAGCTGTGACGGGAGTGCACGTAGAAATTCATCAAAGCCAATTATCTAAATGTGCCGCTGCAGACTACAGACTGCGGGCTACAGGCTACAGGCTACGGGCTACCGGTACTCACTACAATCCTGTTTGGCGCTAACGAGGAGCACAAAAACCTCTCTCGAGTTACTATTACGTAGGTACTCCACTCGAGTTCACATGACGACTGTAACAGGATTGCTTGCACTCACCGGAAGTAAGGAGGTGTACGCGTGTGCAGCTACTTACGTCACTGATACAATATACTATAGAATATCACAACAAATGACAATACTTTTATAAGTTGCTGAATCCAACTGTACTGGAATGTCCACGTGAGCGCGCTACCGTACCCTACCTACCGTGTCAGACAGTACGGTACGGTATAATAATATAATTGAACAATGCAACATTAATTATTTGATATTGAATTCTAATTACGACTCAAAATAATTTACTTAACTATATACAATTATTAATATATAAAGAAATAAAATAAAATAAATAATCATAGGGCATCAAAAAATTCATCCGCATCGTTGTCAACGGGAAAAGTGCCCAGAAGGCTGGCGGCATTGCCACGTTGAATGGCAATTATTAACTTTTAAATTATGACATCTGTACCTACGTACGCAGATAGGGTCTTGTCGGCTACATGAGTGGTTACCATTATGTCATTGTGTATTACCTACTCCCATTAAATAGCTTAGCTTTAACTGCGTAGGTTGTTGATAGGAAATTATTTTATTCTTTGCAAAAATGTATGAAACACAAAATGAGGTTGAGGTATCTAAATATAAGGCCTCAATTATTTAGAAGTAATATTAAGTAAATTAGAATAATTGTATGTAAAATTAATTTGCATGCCTTATACTGGCAAATATGGAGTATACATAACCACCTGTTATATCTGGTGACACCTCTCTGGTGACAAGAGATGTAGGCTACAGCCTCGGCCCAATTCTCAGCCAGATTGGTTGGGCTTCACGTACAAGTCCCCCAGCATGACGTACCGTAAAGTTATCTCAGAGTGTCGCGGAGCACGATGGAGTTGTTGCGCCCGAACTTAGCAAAGTCAAAGTGTCGCGAGTGTCGCGCACTCATCGAGACATCCACTGCTATTGATTAGCTGGGACATTGTGGGTGCCACAAACTACAGCGGCACGTTGTTTCTAAGATGTTGAGCATCAGCGGATGGTTCTGTCAAGTCGCTGAGATGCGGTGAAGGGGTGGGGGCCGGGGGGAAGTGAGGAGGAAGACGTGGGGGTGTTCAATATAGTGAGATATTTCCTCATATTATCGCTGAGTAGGAATAAATCTCGCGCACATCGGCGGCGGGCGGTCGCCAGGACCGCGCCACAGTGCGAACTCTTCAGCCACACAACACCGCACCAACGCTCACCACAGGTACGCACCGGTTTGGTACCTATGCCGGTTTCGTTATAGATATAGTAGTTTGTCTAGTACTAGTGTTCAGTGGCCAATCGCAGTGCATTCACTTCTATTCAATTATCCAGGCTCAATTCGTGTTGGAAAGAAAAACTTTCATTTTACTTTTAGCGTTATAGCGTTTAGTGTCGAAAATCATCGCACTTTGCACTTTTTAACGTAACTAGCTCAAACATCAACGTCAGTGTAGCGATTTGTTTGAGAGATGTTTAGTGTTGGTGTCGGACAGTAGGTGCCCCAGCGGCCGGGCGGCCCGCACCTGCAGCACTGCGCGCGCCGCACTACGCGAGAGTGCGAGCTCGCGCGCGGGACTGTCGCCACCTCCATACATCAGCGACTTTGATACAATTTGCCGTAGAAAGTCGCCACTTTGATGTATTACCGGAAAAATAACAGAGCCAGATTAAATGGCGAGTCACATCTTACTGGCAGTGCGCAAGCAGATAGCGCCTCTATGTGCACGCCATATGAGAGCATATGGCGTAACACACTGGCGTGGACACCCGATCCACCCGCCACCACGCACATTCTAAACCCAGCTCTATACTAATAGTTTTAAGGTCAGTTTTCGCTGTGCGTCAGTGACACGATCGGAGAATTCAGCCATTATACCGTCGGATGACTTTTCGTGAAATTTACTATTGCGAGGTTTTGTTCGTAGCGATTGTTTATGGCAGATTAAGGGGAGTCGATATGCTTTGGGCTCTTTTATGTTCTGCCACCGGCTTACGTTACCGTGTTTACGGATTTTTCCTCTAAGCGGATAAAAAATACGTCTGTAGCTTTTTGCGTATGAAAAATAAACGATGTGTTTATGCGGCACCCCGCGCACGCCCCCACACCCCGCGCTCGCCCTCGCTCCCCGCTCCCCGCTCCCCGCTCTCCGCGTCCCTCTCCGCCGCCGCCCGCAGATTATGTTTTTATCGAAACGTAATGTTGTCCGTCTGAGACGGAATTTGTGATCGCCGTGAGTCGCTACAGGGCCGAGGGCTCGCGGAGTTAACTAATATAAAAAACGGCAAATAGCGAATCGGAGTCGCCCACAAAGGGGCCCGTACCATAGTATAAAGAGCGGGAAGTAAGTTATCTTCATACAAACGCACCGCGCGCGGCTTGTATGTGTGCGCCGTAGTACCTATGCGTCGCCGCACGCACACTTAACAAAATCTCGACTCATTTCGAGTTGTGCCAGTCGGGGCTAACTAACTAAAATACAAGACTTACATTTCTATATTTGATAGGAGTAGGCAATTATATCGCGGATTGGGCCGGAGATGACCTACTTCCGCTCTTTATACTATGCCCGTACATTAGGTTGATAGGCAGGCAAAATTTGCTAGTTAGATGCAACATCTGAGCCATGCAGGATAGTCGTGACAAGGTCGACCAATTGACCTAGAAAGGGGAATCAAAGCCAGTTCAACTGAATTCTTACAAGTAACGTTTACGAGGGGAAGCTGTGCTCCGGTAAAAATGGTTGACAATGTTCTGCCACAGATCAGTCTGCCTGTCTGTCCGGTACCTCGGTATGCATCTGGACAAAAGGATGACATGGGAAAGAACACACATCAAGTCAAGCTGAAACTGAAACCGTTACTGGCTGATGGCACGCCCGCGCCGCCGCCGCATGTCACCCCAAACTGTCGACTGACATCTTATTACTGATATACAAAATGATCCTATTAAATATATTTAAAGTTACATAATACCAACCCTGTGTGATTAGTGCGCTAGATAATGTATAAAGAACATCTGGACAATCGAACCATTTGCCATTTTATCAACTAACTTATCTATCTAATCTAATACCTTTATACGAGCATTTCTTGTACATAACTTTAGTACCTGGATGACCGAGCTTTGCTCTAGAGTTAAGCGACCAACTAGGTACTTTAATAGTCCATCTTCCGAATGAAAATCCTCGACATACTCTTAATATGGTATGGAAGGAAGTATTAGGTTAAGAGCCGATTTCATAATTCAAAACAGTGATGATAAAAATATACTTACTTAATTGATTGATGAACTGTAAAAAAGTAAGTACTTAATTCTAATAAAATGCTGTTTGCACTCGTGATTTTAATTTAAATAACCAGTTCATATTTTCGTAAGATATGATATGTCGGTAAGATGGAAACGATATTCCAAAAAAAGACTCGAGCGAAGCGGTCATCCAGGTACTACCTACCTATTTAGTTAAAGGAGATGAGCAGTTGACTTTTGGTTGTAGGTTAGGTTATTATATTTTCGATAAATTACTAAATGACCCACTAAAAAGTTTTTCTTATGAAGTTCTTCACTTAGTAAAACGACGAATCATTGCGAACTTAACGCCCTTATAAACAAATAGGGAACTGTTCCGATACCCTGCGTGTGTTGTTCTCGTCACATCTCTTACGAATCGAACCCATCTGCTTAGAATAATAACGCATAGAACCCTAGTACCTGTCGGCCAAACAAATATTAGTTCCGTGCGGGAATCGAACCCACGACACGCAGCGCAGCAGTCAATCGCTCAGGCACTGCGCCAACCGTGCCGTCAGAACTAAAACTTAGTCATTAGCCAGATCACGTTCCGTCGACCACCGCTCGCGAGAGAACAAATAAAAAAAATGAAACACTGTAGAGTGAGGGGCTGTCACAGCACTTCAGGAAAGCAAAAGAAATGTGACCAAATTGCATTTCACTAGTAATTGCTTACATTTTATACAGTATTTTTACGTAAATCGGTCATTAAACAAAAAATTATAATAAAAAATCTAATAACAATACAGTGTTGCTATTTGTGAGGAAAAAATACCCACATTGCTTTCAATTTTGTTCTTATTTTTTTATTAGCATAATAAAAATATTTTTTGATGTACCTACGCTATTAAAAACGAAATGACTTTTTACCAGTTTCGAGAACTTGGGACTTGGCATAATATATTTTAAAGTAGTCTTTGTAAACAGGATACTGACGGCGATTCTATGTGCGACAAACTAAAGCATATTTATTTATATTATGTTTGTTATGGACACTGCTACCTACAGTATTTTAAAACCAAAAGTTAATAGTAATTTTCTATAGTTAAATAAAATCGGACCAAATCACTAAGTTTGTGATTATTTTCCTGCAACTACTTGATTAGGTACATAAACCAACTGCTGTATTAATAAGCTGGTGTGCTTGTTCTGATTACGTAGGTACTAACTACTTAAGTGTTTTAATGTAATATGAGCATTCCATTTATTTTGTTCTTTTAGTTTTCTGGATCGTTGGATACAAATAATCTGAAGTAATCGCAAAGAGGATTCATGGAAACCAAGTCAAAATACTAAGATATGCTCCAATTTCACAACAACAATTACTATAAACTGGTCTCAAAACCGTTTTTTTAGATGTCAAAATAAATATCACACATCAAAAATTCTTAACGCATAGAACGAACGATAGGTATCCCATTTCTCATGCAATTAATGGTTCATTTATTTCCTTTAATTTTAAACAAATTGAAAAATACATTCCGAAAAATATGTCTTATTAGATGAAAAATCATCTTTATATTGTTCGATTCCTCAAAATTTAAATACTTTTCTTAATTTGATCCAGTTGCATAGTAGTGCATTTTCTCATACTTTGTTGGGAACGGCCTGTAATGATATCACTGAAAGCTACATCTGTGTGTGTTTCACGAGCGTAGACACATTCGGCTTGCGCACACAAACAAAGTGAAGTGGACACACGATATCGTTTGTGTTTTATTCTAGACGCGGCTTCTATGCGTTATTATTCTAAGCCCATCTGTGAAGATGTCTTAAACAAATTATTCGGGGCTCGCAAAAGCAATCGACAATTGATTCACACAAGTTACTCCCGTGCCGACATTTAAAGCGTGTACTACACGGAGCTCCCCCTGCCCCCCCCCCCCCCCCCCACCCCTGTCGCATGCTGTATGGGAGGGGGGAGGACACAAGCTCAGTACATTGTATTAGTCGCTTTTTATCGGACAGCCGCGACTATGAACTGTTACATCGAACTACGAAACTATTCGCTCTTCTACTTTATGTTCGAGTACTTTATGTACTTATGAGTTTAAAGATTTTGAATTATTCTCGTGTTGTACTTGTGTCAAGTATATGAGGTATTATATACTCCTATGAAGGTCATCATCCAAACGAGATTATGACATGAATAGTGACCGTCTACTGAAAGTATTGTAAGACTCGGAACATTTCCATTTCATTCAAAAGGCTGGCGCATGGCGTTTGTAATGTTCCTGACATTGTCAGTTCGTTCCTCTCCACTTACTGACAACATGAGCCCTGACCAGAACACGAACTCTTTCCTTACACACGTAGGAACTCGTCGTTCACAAAACTCTCGTGAGGGGCCAGTGAAGGGCGGCCTGTCTCATTGTTCCAGTTGGTCCAGAATCCAACCCCCCCCCCCCCCCCCCCCTCCTCCTCACCCCGCGCTCGCCAGCCGGCTGTCCGGGTGAGATTGCAGTGTTACGACTAAATTGATTTAAAAAAAATCGTTGAATAAATGTCGCCAGTGCTCGAACGCTGCCCTCACACCTACCGAAGTGACGAATGAGCCCAGTACTGACCTGCCTCGCTACGGGAACTCCACTCATTCAAATACTTACTTTCAAATTATACAAAAAAGACAAATTATTACAAATAACTTTCATCTAGTTTAATCAATATGGATAACTGTCGAGAATCGAACCTCGACACCTTCGCGTGCTGCAGGCAGCGCCTCCGAGCCGCTGAGCCAGGCGGTGCGGAGTGCGGCACGGGGGACGCGGGCACCGGGCTGCGCGGGCGACGGGCGGCGAGGGACGGCCGGCGTCGCGCACTCGCGACTCGCGCTCACCGACACTTCTCCACGGGCCACCGCATTGTTATGTCGATTTTATTAATATATTCAGTTTGTACCAGCAAATCATACAGTCCACTTATTTCTCACCACCATCTTCGAGACCTCCACACTGTTCTCAACAGTTTTTGGTCCTTCGCGAAACTGAAGAAATAACAAGAATCGTCGTTTTCTACGAGCGGACTTTGGACCCTTTTTGTTCGAGAAGGCTCGGCGGCACGTCGGCGTCATCGCGTCAGCTGACATTCAAATTGGACGGAAGACAGTTTGAAGAACAAAGGCGAAGAGAAGAAATATTAGTGGTTGGATAAGACGTTGTTGTGAGTTCGTTCCAATTTATCCTATTTTTCCCGCTTATCTCTTTTACCAAATATTTCTGTTTCCTTCCTTGCCTAGCTTCAAAAATAGCCCAATTGAGCCATCATTCAGTGGTCATATACGCTACCTAGTTCATTCGTCATCATCAATTTATTTATTGCACATTTATAGCGTTGGATCGTCAAGATCGCTAAATTCACTTGTTCGCTTTATTTAAAATCATTGTCGCTGTTGCATACCTACTCGATCGCCGCTTTTTAAAAAAAAAAAAAAAAAAAAAACCGGTTTCTTATATCGGCGTCGCGCGTAAGCAACGTACGAACGGCCAGCTGCTTCCTTTGTTCTATTGTGTAGCTAATTACCGTTATTTTTTTACTTTGCTTCTAGTCTTCCTACCTTCATATTTTCATAATGCCTGATAATTGCAAAACTTTAATAAAGAAACGATCATCATTAAAGGCTAAGCTTACAACTTTCAATAAATATTTAAATGTCCTTAAAAGCTGCAAAGCGCTTAGTGATATGCAGATCGCTGAATTGGAGTGCCGACTCAGTAAAATTGAAGCGTTAAATAGTGACTTTGACACATTGCAGGATGAGATCGAGATGCTTTGTGAAGAATCGTCCGGCGAGGATGAGGTGTC
The DNA here is from genome assembly GCA_905147745.2 of Phlogophora meticulosa. Classification (NCBI taxonomy): domain Eukaryota; kingdom Metazoa; phylum Arthropoda; class Insecta; order Lepidoptera; family Noctuidae; genus Phlogophora; species Phlogophora meticulosa. The sequence goes on from LR990542.1 coordinate 62,070, forward strand.
GCCTTCTGAGCGTGAGCAGTTCGAAAACGAATATTTTGCTCTGTTAGCAAGTGCTCGTTGTCTACTAGCAGCAAAGCGTCGTGATTCTGCAGCGAGCTTCAATGACGCACAATCAGGTGAGGATTTCAAGGCCGTTTCTAATGTAAGATTACCTAAAATTGATTTGCCTCATTTCAGCGGTAGCTATCAGCACTGGCTTGAGTTTAGGGATGTTTTTGCTTCAGTCATTCATAATAATAAACAGATTGACAATATTACGAAATTTCACTACCTTCGCGCTTCGCTTAAAGAAAGTGCAGCTTTAATTATTAAACATATTACCGTGTCTAGTGATACTTATAACATAGCATGGGACTTATTACTTGAGCGGTACGACAACAATCGTCTGCTTGTTAATAACCACGTTCAGGCCTTACTGAACTTTGAACGTATACAGAAAGAATCTTGTAAGTCAATTCGTTATCTGGTTGATATTACAACAAAAAATATAAGGGCGCTTACTACATTAAAGCAGCCTACACAATATTGGGATACTTTAATAGTTATTATAATGTCTTCCAAATTAGATAAAATAACCTTACGTCATTGGGAAGAACAGAAAAATAAATTAAATGATCATCCGACTTTAGATATGTTTATAACGTTTTTAAGAAACCGAGCAGATCTATTGGAAAGTTTAGAGGACCATGAGAACCAATCGAATCCTGCTCATTTGAAAAATAAAACAAAATTAAATGAAAACAATGACGAGTCATCTTCTATAACATGTCTGTTATGTAATCAATCTCATTCTTTATTTAACTGTGAATCTTTTAAACTTCTTTCAATAGAATCTCGCATAGAAAAGGCCAAACAATTAAGGGTTTGTTTAAATTGCCTACGTCCTGGCCATACGAGTAACAGATGCAACTTGACGGGTTGTAAATATTGTAAATATAAACATAACACGCTGTTACATCTCGAAAAACCCAATTCCACATCTAAACCTAATAGGGAAGGTGTTGTATTTACTAGTGGTACCATCACAGATTCTACTGCGTCTCGTGTATTTCTATCCACATCTATCGTGCGAGTAATAGACGAAAATGGTACGGAACACAACGCAAGAGTACTGCTGGACAACGGGAGTGCAATTAATTTGGTAACTCAAAGCTTCTGTGACCAATTGCAACTGCCGAGGCTCTGCGTGTCAACAGCCGTATCAGGTTTTAATAATCATGTTACTACTAGCACGCAGTCTTGCACCGTAACAGTGAAGTCTCTTTGTAGTGATTACAAAGTTAACATAAACTGTACTGTTTTCCCCAACATTACACCACCCATTCCATGCTCTTATATAGACGTAAGTAATATACGTTTACCATTGGGTATTACATTAGCAGACCCTACATATAATACACCTTCATGCATAGATTTGCTGTTAAATGCAGATATTTTCTGGGATATTTTGGGAAGAGAATCGATAGAGTTAGGTAAAAATAAACCCACATTACGCGAATCTAAACTAGGCTGGCTGGTTACTGGTAATGTTACAGCGCCACAACAATTTTCTAATGTATGTATGTTTTCGCAAGGCGAACCTAATCCTGATCTTACGCGTTTTTGGGAACTGGATACCTTAGATTCACCACATTCTAATATGTCAGTGGAAGAAATTGCATGCGAACAAAGTTTTGCAGCAAATACATTTCGTAACGATGACGGTCGTTTCGTTGTCTCAATGCCTCTAAAACGAGAAGTCAACGTCTTAGGCGATTCGTTAAAGTTAGCCAAAATTAGGTTTATCTCACTAGAGAAAAAATTCTTACGTGATCCAAAATTTAAAGAAAAATACTTACACTTTATGCGAGAATATGAATCCTTGGGGCATATGACGGAGAATAAGAGATTCTCGTCCGAGGATAATTCCAGAATTAATTATTACCTACCACATCACGGAGTCACTCGCGACTCGCGCTCACCGACACTTCTCCACGGGCCACCGCATTGTTATGTCGATTTTATTAATATATTCAGTTTGTACCAGCAAATCATACAGTCCACTTATTTCTCACCACCATCTTCGAGACCTCCACACTGTTCTCAACAGTTTTTGGCCGGCGTTTCACGGAGTCATTCGCGAATCGAGCACCACGACAAAATTACGTACGGTATTCGATGGATCTGCGGCCACCACATCCGGCGTTTCACTGAACGACTTACAAATGGTGGGCCCAGTCGTCCAAGATGACCTCTTTTCAATCATTATACGTTTTCGCCAGCATAAATATGTGGTTTCCGGCGATATAGAAAAAATGTACCGGGCCATTGAAATCAATCCAAGTCAACGGTCATTGCAACAAATAGTTTTTCGTCATGATTCCAGTCAACCATTAAAAACATATACGTTAAACACATTAACTTATGGGACAGCATCGGCGCCCTATTTAGCTACTAAGTGTCTAACAAGTCTAGCATCTACTGTAAGTGACCAACAAATAAAGAATGCCATTCAACATGATTTTTATGTCGATGATTTACAATTAAATGAAGTGTCTAAAACCTTAGGTTTAAATTGGGAACCAAGTTCAGATAAATTGTCATTTTCTGTGAATATTAATATTAGTAAAAATGCAACTAAAAGGCACATTTTGTCGACTATAAGCCAAATTTTTGACCCTTTAGGATTAGTAGGCCCTTGTCTAATAGAAGCAAAAATTATTATACAAGAATTATGGGTAAAACACTATTCATGGGATGAGAAACTGCCCAAAGAAAATCAGATTATTCGTGTGGGTGGCAGGTTGGACAACTCGCCGTATAGCTATGATGCAAAGCATCCCATACTCATTTGTAGCAAACATCATGTTACAAAATTATTATTTCGTATGTACCATTTAAAGTCATTACATGCAGGACCGCAGTTATTGTTGTCTATAATACGTCAAAATTATTGGCCACTAAAAGGTCGTAATCTATCGAAGTCAACTGTAAACAAATGTTTAAAATGTTTTAGATATAAGGCTCAGACTATTCAACCCATAATGGGCCAACTTCCTTCTAATAGAACTAATTTAGAATTTCCCTTTCTACACTGTTGTGTGGACTATGCCGGGCCAGTGCTGGTAGCAGATCGTAAGGGGCGAGGCTGCAGGCTCTTGAAGTCCTACCTGTGTATTTTTGTGTGTATGTCAGTAAAAGCTATTCACTTGGAGCTTGTTACAGAACTAACGAAAGAAGCTTTCATAGCCGCGCTAAACAGGTTCATTGCTCGCCGGGGGAAGCCACAAAGCATCTCGTCTGACAATGGGACGAACTTTGTTGGTGCATCTAATGATCTACATAAATTTCTCATCAGTTCTAATGTTCAATATGACATGGCACCAGAAGGTATTGATTTTAAATTTACTCCTCCATATAGTCCTCACTTTAATGGAATGGCAGAGGCAGCTGTCCGTTCGACTAAACATCACCTTAGACGTTTATTACAAGCAGTTCATTTTACGTATGAGGAGATGGCCACATGTTTGGCTCAAATTGAGGCTATTTTAAACTCTCGCCCACTTACTGTCCTGTCTACTGATCCCTTCGACTTCACCGCACTCACTCCTTCCCATTTCTTGATTGGACGACCACTCACGTCAATTCCACATCCACAAATTTTAGAAAAGGATATTAGCTGTACGGAGCGCTTTAAGAGAATCGAATATATCCGGCAACATTTCTGGGCCCGATTTCGAGACGAATATATCTCAACTCTGCAGCAGAGATCCAAGTGGTTAACGTCCTCCAACAATGAGCTCAAGCTTAACGACTTAGTCCTTATAAAGGACAAAACTCTTCCACCATTATTATGGCCATTAGGAAGAATCATTAACGTTTACCCTGGTGTCGACGGGATCAATCGTGTTGCTGAAGTGAAGACGAGGAGAGGCAACATTAGGAGAGCATACAATAACATTTGCCCTCTTCCAGCTCAAGACATTTAACTTCATCAACACTCATCTCAACGTGGGCGGGAACTTGTCGAGAATCGAACCTCGACACCTTCGCGTGCTGCAGGCAGCGCCTCCGAGCCGCTGAGCCAGGCGGTGCGGAGTGCGGCACGGGGGACGCGGGCACCGGGCTGCGCGGGCGACGGGCGGCGAGGGACGGCCGGCGTCGCGCACTCGCGACTCGCGCTCACCGACACTTCTCCACGGGCCACCGCATTGTTATGTCGATTTTATTAATATATTCAGTTTGTACCAGCAAATCATACAGTCCACTTATTTCTCACCACCATCTTCGAGACCTCCACACTGTTCTCAACATAACTGTCCCATTTCCTACATGCGCAAGTAATTTTAAACAGCGAGAAGCAGTATGCTATCATTTAGACATCAAATTATTTCAGCTGTGTGCCTAATGTTCGTAGCAACAGGCTTGTGTCTCGGCTTTAAAAGAGACGGCCATGATAAAAATATGACTCTTCCTGACTTTTATTGGCGAGTAGTGATACTAATTTTTTTAAAGCTTTGGCAACTAAGGCCGTCAGCCTAAAAAAACTAAACTGTTTTAATGACACAGCAACACTACATGACAATAGAATGATGGCGTTGTTAAGCAATATTAAGCCACGTCTGGCCGCTGAAAAAGACGAGCAACGGCAGCGACGTCTGCAAGATTTGCGGCAGCGTGCGGCACAACGTGTAGCTACTGAAAATAATGAACGAAAATGCCGATTAGAAGAACAAAGACGTTGGGACAGAAGATGTCGTGGGGCTTCAGAACTTAGTAATTATTTACCGACACATAAATGTGCCGTTTGTGGAGCTGCCTTAGGATCATTTTTTTTTTTTATCCTTTGTGGTGCAATGCAATTCCCTGAGGAACGCGTTTCTAATCCTATAAATAGAAATTCTTTTGGTGACTGTAGTTTGCATGGTCGAATTTCAATGGAGAAATCAAAATTTTCAAATGGATTACTCGTAGTACGTCTCTTTTTGAACCGTCACTTACATTTGGAAGAATTTCATAAAAAAATAGAATCATAAACGCAGCTTTTGCTCCAGCATCCTTCTATGCAGAAGATGCCAGAACAATAAATAGCCATGACATTCATAGACTTTTCATTTGCGGACAATTATATCATAAAATGAATATGGCAGCAGCTCACCCGACGGAAAATGATGTTGGTGTCACACGAGCGGCCACTGTACGGGCAACTACACTTTTTAAATCCTTTTGAATCCGTTAATGTAAGAGGTAGGTAACCATTCACTTAATTCTGGAATTACTACCTCAACGATAAAGTTATTGAAGTTCATCATTCGAGCGCGAAATCGCTATGTACAGGGATACATATCGATGCGAGAAGTAGAGGACGAAATAAATCGGTTAATTTGGGTTGCCCCGCCAGCTGATCGCAGAAGGTTTAATATACCGGCGTGTTATGAGGTTTGTACAGTTCTTACACTAAATGCTGATTAAAGCTTTCCAGAAAATGAAATGAGATGATTGTTCACCAGCGCATTAAAAACTTTTTGTTTTTAAAGAATTTTGATAAGCTAGTCGAGCCATTTACTTACCCATTATTTTACCCAGCCAGCACGGGTGGTTTTAGCCCAAATTTGCAGTTGTAACTTCAAATTTGGGCTAAAACCATACCAACGCCTTATGCCAGCCACGGTCATTTTACTCGGCTTGAACTGGCACAATGCAGACTTTCGTTTTGACCTGAGATTGTTATTTTTTTTACAGAATCTCCATCAACGGAGGACACAATGTACGGGACCTTCCATTTAATGCACTGCATTTCGGGAGCCGATTATTTATTTACTAAATATTGTTTATTTAGTGGAAAATATAACAAAAATAAGATTCTAGCTGAACAATATACGGGAGTAACCAGTTTCATTAATCCACTTGCCGAAAAAGAAGACACAGTTGGTGATAAGATTATTTTACCTTCTGCTTTTCCTGGTTCGACGAGGATTACACGGAAAATTTTGAAGATGCAATGGCTATTGTTCGACGGTTTGGATCACCTGATTTTTTTATCACCTGACATCGTAGCTCGAGCTGCTATGTTAAAATTTGAGCAAATAATAAAAGATTTAGATTAAAAACTAGTCTTCGGAAAGGTATCGGAGGTATCTGAAGGTCTAGCAAATGGGAGCCAAGAGTTCGCCGTTTGCAAGTCGTTGGTAGGATTCACAATGTGAATTTCGTTGCCCAACCGGAACTTTACCACTTGCGATTTTTACTATTTCATGTAAAAGATGCAACAAGTGTTGAAGACCTTCGAACCGTAACAGACATCCAATATCAGACGTATACACTAGCTTGCTTAGCACGTGCCTCGACTTACGACGATCAACAATGAATAGAAGGATTACGAGAATCTGCACGATCTAAAATGCTTGTAGCAATGCTCTTTTGTCCGAATTTTAACTAACGGATCTCCTGAAAATCCAAAGCGTCTGGGAAACATTTCAAGAAAAAGACAGTATATAGAAAATGCAACCAATCGCGGTTGCAGTATTATTGCAAAAAAATAAAGAACAACTGAAACAACAGAAGACCGAAATTTCCAATAGAACATTTTGGCTTTGAGGACATTAATAATTACGATCTTGAAGATAATCAAGTTAATTAAGTTTTTACTATATTATTTTGTGGATAACGGTGCTGGTTGCGTTATTACCTAAATGTTCTATAATAATCTATGTAGTAGTATTAAGCATTATTACGCAATTGTTTGTTGTCCCAAAGAAATAAAAATAAAATAAAAATAATCAAGGAAATTTGAACACGGATGAATCAGAAGTGTTAGGAGAGATAATTTACCAGTTACTAAAAGAAAAACAGATTGAAGTCGTTAATTCCATTCTTCAAGCTGTAAATAGTACAGCTTCTGAAACGAAATGTTTCCTCATGGTTCGGGGGGTACTGGGAACACATTCGTATATAAAACTTACATGCTGACTGGAAAACGATACAAATTAAAATGTATGGCTTCTACCGGCACTGCTTCCATATTGTTGCCTAATGGACGTACTTCTCATAATACTTACTAAAAGTACCACTGATACCAGATTCCGTCACAAGTATTAGACAATCAGCAGCAATCGATATTTTATGAGGCTCCGATACTTCCAAAATACGGTTTGCAGAACATTGATCTACTTTTGCGATCCATTGTAAATTCAGATCTCCTTTTCGGTGGAAAAGTAATAGTACTAGGATAAGATTTTCGCCATTGTTCGCCTGTACAGCCGCGTACGAATAAAGCTGAGATATTAGATCTTTCTATTAAGCGATGCTCCGTATGGTCTGTTTTAAGACGTTAAAACTAGAACAAAAGATGTGCGTTGATATAGGATAAAACCGGGATAGATGCCCCACTTTTTGAAAGGGCCTTATAATTTTAAAACAATTAATTTGCCGTAAATGATTCCGATGCACTCGCACCGCACGAACTGGCAACGCGATGAGCCGTCCGGAAACACCGACTAGTGGCATGTTAACAAGCGGAAGCGATGGCGGTGGCGGATCAGTACCGAACTTATCTACATTTGCTGACAATGAATACCAAACCAACATCTGTCAGAGAAAACGAAAAGAGCGCACTGAAGAAACAGACTACAAATCAGACTTTGCTAGCTTTCGCACGGACATTATGAAGTTTCTGGAGGAATTTGGAAGAACTCAAAAAGAAAACCTGAACCTCATACGAGAAGAAATCTGTGAGATCAAACAAGAAATTAAATCGATAAAAACAAACACAGAAAACTTTAAACAACAATTTGATGACATAAATACCGAAATTAAAACTATTAAATCCAACAGTGCAATAAATGAAAACAAGCTTAAACGCATAGAAAGTGAAATTCTCCAAATAAAAAACCAAACAAATATCGAAAGTACATCCGATAAATCGCCCTTCTTACATCACGAAAACCTCATCCTAGAACTCAAGGAACGAAGTGAACGCGAGAAAAATATCATTATTGTGGGTATAACGGAAAAAAGTGACAAGAACTATAACGTACGACAAAAGTACGATTACGAAGAAGTAAACAAAGTACTAACCACACTGTATGAGGACTGTCCAAAGCCAATTAAAACCACAAGATTGGGAAAACACATCACAAACATGAACCGACCCATCAAAATATATTTTACCGATACAGAAACACCTAAATACCTGTTCCGGACAAAAAGTAAACTACCCGAGAATATACAAATTTACTCAGATTTAACCCCAACTCAAAAACAATATTTACAATCTATAAAAGGAGAAATGAAAAAACGTATAGAAGACGGAGAAAAGGACCTTATTATTAAATATATAAAAGGAAAACCTACAATAATTTCCAACCAAAAAAACTCGAAGGAGGTTCACAACACAATGGGAAACACACAGATAAACTAAGCCATCAAATCATCAAAAAATATGAAGAAATACCCTTACACCCATCATCACTAAGATTCTTCTATGCTAATTTACGAAGTATTCGCAAAACTGGTAAGCTCGATGAAATCAAATGTATTATTAGGGCGATACCAAAAACTACCCACTTATTAGTATTCACGGAGACCTGGATTATTTCTGAAGCCGATGCAAAACTATATCAGTTGCCAAACTACAAGCATATTTACAACTATAGGAAAACACGAAAAGGTGGAGGGGTATCAATTTATATACACGATACAATAAAATACGAAGTAACGGAAGATTTATGCGAAAATGGAAACCACTACTTGTGGGTACATATAAAAAAATTATCGCTTAACATCGGAGTGATTTATAAACCAGGTGACTCAAACACTAACGAATTCTTAACGACGTATTCCGCACAGCTGGAGCAGAGAAGAAGAGCAATTGTATTTGGCGACTTTAACATTGATCTCCTCAACACGGACAACCACGTCACTAGATACCTGAGCGAGATCAAAGGAAATGGATATCAAATACTGAACAAAATTAATGGCCTATACAGTACACGTGAAACCTCGACTACAAATTCTATACTAGATCATGTTTGCACAAACATAAGTAACCACTCATTTAATTTCTCCATAATCGAGTCATGCTTGTCTGACCATAAGCAAATATATTTGGAAATAGGCAGTCTACAGCCACAAAAAAATAAAAAAATCCAATACAAAGCAATAAATTATGAAAAATTATACAGCGACGCACTAACAGATAATTACCTAGATGAAGAAAATGACTACCACCATCTTGAGCGGTTTATCACAAAACATGTAAATAACAACAAAACTGACAAGACAAAAATTCTGAATCCACCTCAAAACGATTGGATAAACCGAACTATTACTGACTCGATAAACTTACGTAACAACCTATGGCAACAGACAAAATCTTACCCAAAAGACGGAAACATACAGAAAACCTTTTCCAAACAACGAGACGCAGTACAAAACTTGATCAAGACACACAAGAAAAAATACTATTACGATCTATTCTACAACAATAACAATCAACCGAAAAAAATGTGGGAACTTATAAATAACTTAGCACTAAATAAAATCAAAGAAAGCAGTGCTCCTCCGAAACTAATGTCGAGCGCAGGACCTATAACTGAAGGTAACGCAATATGTAATTTATTTAACTCATTTTTCTCATCAATAGGCCAGGAATTAGCCAACGAAATACCCAGTATGTATCATACGAACGACGGCAACACTCTTATGTACGAACACAGCCATTCACACGACGTAACTCTGAGTAAACTCACTCCTTGCACTGAGAGCGAAATTTCTAAAATAATTGACGGTCTAGATAGTAATACAAGTACTGGCATAGATGGTATCAGTACCAAGGTGATCAAATGCCTCAAAAATATAATTGTTCCGAAATTAACGAACTGCATAAACGAGTGTCTGATGCGCGGTATTTTTCCGAACACGCTTAAAGTTGCCAAAGTCAGCCCTATTCTCAAATCGGGCAGTAGGGCTGACCCAGGTAACTACAGACCAGTGTCGGTTTTACCTGTAATATCAAAAATGTTTGAGCGTGTTTTGTACAGCCGTCTAAATGCATACCTTCTTGAGAAAGACTTCCTAATCGACGAACAATACGGCTTTCGTTCGAAATCTAGCACTCTTACAGCCACAGTAGACTTGGTAACTAAAATCAAAACGCATATAGATCAAAAAGATGTTGTATTGGGGGTATTTATTGATTTAAAAAAAGCATTCGACACCGTATGCCACCATAAACTTCTCCAGAAATTAAAAAACATAGGAGTCACAGATAAAGCCCTAGAAATGTTTACATCTTATTTACAAAATAGACAACAAGTAGTCAAAATAGATAAATTCACTAGTTCCATAAAAAACGTACCATACGGCTGTCCTCAAGGCTCAATTTTAAGTCCCTTACTTTTTTTAATTTATATTAATAACATAAACAAAATAGGGTTAACGGGCCACCTAACTCTATACGCGGACGATACATGTCTCTTTTATTTCGAGAAAACTATCCATACTATTATAACAAATGCTCAAAAAGATCTCGGTATACTCAGTGAGTGGCTTAAATACAATTTACTTACAATAAATACGTCCAAAACAACATACATGATTTTCACCGCAAAAAACAAACCACTACCAGACTTCCCGCCTCTTACTATTAACAATGCCATAATAAAAAGATCGAGCCACGAAAAATACCTCGGTCTGAGGGTAGACGACAAACTCACATGGAAACTGCACATCGAGCATGTAAAATCAAAATTAACGTCATTACTAGCATCATTACGCAAAATCTCAAATTGTATTCCAAGGAAAATACGTACTATTATTTATAACTCATTAGTAAAATCACATCTCGAGTACCTTATTGAAATATGGGGGTCTGCCGCAAAAACTATTCTAATGCCTTTACAACGAACCCAGAACAAAATTATAAAAACACTATACCATTATCACTACCTTACTCCAACTAAAACACTATTCGAAAAAACCAAATTATTAAATCTCAAACAACTATACACATACGGTACTTGCATTCTAATAAAAAAAATCACCACGAACAGCGTACAATCAAAGCTAAAATTACATAAAAAAACAATATCACACAACCTACGAAATAAAAATAAATTACAACGAAGACAAGCTCGGACAAACTACGGTAAGAAAACCATATTGTTCGAAGGAGCACAGCTGTTTAACGACCTACCTAATGACGTAAAAGATTGTGATAATATCAACAGATTTAAACTAAAACTAAGAAAATACGTTTATGGAATGTAGTCATACCGCTTATTAAATGTTAGCAATTACATACTTCCCATATATTTGTTTTGTATAACTTCACCAACACGCATCGGAGGCAAAATGTATTTATTTAGATGTAAAAAACTTTGTATCTCATTTTAAGTGAACCTATGTATTGTTCTTATGAGAATAAATTCTTTAAACCGATGAATATACTCTAGTTTAATCTTTTATAAGGATAAAATAATAATGAAGGTCGCCATGAAAACAGGTCGTAATGAAGGCATTACGACCTGTTTTAATTGGCTTAACAATTTCTGATTGTGCAGGAATTGAGTTTTTGGAGAACCTATAATTTGAAAAATGAATTTAAAATGAATGAAAAATGTTTGTACGATCTACAAATATTTGTTCCGGGTGTTCTGGGTATTTGCTATGTATAATAAAAATTATCTATCTATGTAATGTGTTGTATTAAGTATATCAGTCATCTAGTACCCATAACACAAGCTCTGCTTAGCTTGGGGCTAGATGATGCTGTGTGGATTGTCCAGCATTATTTATTTATTTATAATTTGGGGATTACATGATACATGAACGTTCACCGCGGAGATAATAATAATAATAATAATAATCGTTTATTTATAAAAAGGGCACATTTACAATAAGTTTCTTAACAATTAAAATAGAACACAATTTCTTATTTGCCTGAACTAGGTTGAACCTGTGCTTCAGGCTAGGAAGAGCATAAATACTTAATGTAATAAATTAACAATGAGTATAAAGTGAAAAACTAAATCTAATTTGATCAAACGAGGTGATCAAACGCACAAGCGAGACGCGTCTGTTCCGCACGACAGCCTGCGGTATCAGAGGTGTGCGGTGCTTACGCTCCTTATTTAACCTATTAATTGTTTGTTGCGAGTTTGGGAAGTTGGGTTTTTAGAAAATGAGGCACCTAACCAACTGGGGCGAGTATCCCGGTTTTACCCTAGAGCAACGACAATTTGCTGATTATTTACTAAAATTAGGCAACGGCGAACTGACCCTAAATACTATGGAAGAAATTTTATTGCCACAGAATATAATTTCAGGCAAAAATTCTACTGATTAAGTATTTGGTAACTGCTTAGCCATTGGAAATTATGAAGGAATGAAAGATAGAGCAAATCTCGCGCCTCTTAACAAAAATGTTGAAAAAAATAATGATGATATAGTTGCCAAACTTCCGGAGAGTACAAAGACTCAATGAAAGATCAACTTGAAAGAGCAGTCGAATATACAACAGAATTCACACGAACTAACATTGAAAAAAAATGTTAACAATGTTTTTTTGTAATGTAGACGTATCAGAAGGACTGTCCAATGGTATCTAAATGTAATCCTCAAAAAACTCGATTTACCAAATAAAAAAAACCAAGCAAAGCTCGCTCATCCAGGTACCTGCTGTTGAACTGATTGCATCCAGGTACCTGCTGTTGAACTGATTGCATCCAGGTACCTGCTGTTGAACTGATTGCATCCAGGTACCTGCTGTTGAACTGATTGCATCCAGGTACCTGCTGTTGAACTGATTGCACTCGTGGTTTATTTAAATAACCAGTTCATACTTTCTTATTATTATGTCGGTAGGATCGAAAAATATATGCAAATTTCAGCAGTAAGCAATTTGTGTCTAAAGATAATTTCAAAAAAACACGATATACCAAAAAAAACCGAGCAAAGCTAATAACCATATCCTGCTGCTATCCAGGTTCTACTTATAGAAAATTTATTATATAAAAAGAAGATTTATTCTTGGTACCCGAGAAAGGGTTAGTCCTTTCTCGGGTACGCATCATCATAATATAGGCGTATACAGATATATTCTTTTTTTTTTTAAAAAGTTGCCCCACACTAGGAATTTCTCCTGTATTGTGGGTGCGTTTTCAAACATTCAAAGTCACATACACAAACAGCCCGACCTGGAACAACTACCTGTAGGCCATACAAATATTTGTCCCTTGCGGGAATCGAACCCACGACACGCGGCGCAGCAGTCGATCGCTCAGCCACTGCGCCAACCGTGCTGTTAAATATATGTCAGAACACCTCCTCATCAGAACAACCAGACATGGTTGATAACTCAACACGTCGCAACACTCGCACACTCACATCGCTCAGTACAGACGTCTGCTAATCCACTAAGGTTAACTCAATTGAACAATGTCACATAATTAGGCAGATGGAAACGGTCTACTTAAGGAAACGCGGTGAGTTCGATACAGGATGGCGGAATAAACTCTCGCACCCGTTTCTCTATCCAAAAGGCCAATTCAACGTTCCAACATTTTCGTTCCACCACTTCATAAGTCAAACAGCCACGTCTCCCATGGCAACCGTTAATTCAGTGTTGTCGCTTCCTGTATCGACTTCTCCCAAGTAGGTTCGCAACTTGACGTTTTCGATTAGTAATAAACAGACAATGTTATTAATAATTAAGATTATAGACTAGACGCATCCGTGCTGTTTTTTTTTTCATCCAAGTTCCTTTTATTCAAATAAAGCAATAAAACTATTATGTACATGAATAGAAAAGAATCACAGGGCATTTAGAAGTTCATCCGCATCACTGTCAACGGGAAAAGTGCCTAAAACACTGGCAGCATTGCTACGTTGAATGGCAATGCTGATTCTTTGGCCAAAACAAAGGCCAGCCATACATATACATGTATTATAGGAAAGTTCAAGAGACGTATATAAAATTTAGATTTTTTCAAAATGTGTAATGAAATAAAATTTAAAAGCTTGAGGGGCTTGATACGCTATCCGATAGACAGGTTGAATAAAAAATATCAGTGCCCCAAGCTTTGACATTTTATTTTAGTTTTACTATTTAGTGAGATGTTCAAAATAATTGTCAATACCAATATTTTATATGGAGCCACGTGCGCCTGCGCCTCAGCGCCGCTGATGAGTACAAGCAGATGTATGGAGAGTATGGAGACCCGTGTCCCGGGCGTATGTCCCGGGCGACGAGCTCCCATACGATACTGTGACCATCACTTCTATGTCATAGTACATGCTCACTGTGTAACAACACCTGATGATTCTGTGTCCACGGTACTTGAGCCGCCCTTCTACACATCTGCCAAATTAATAAAAATTACTTTCTATTTCCTTGTTGGCGTCAGAATAACATTAATTCCACCAAATATTATGGTTCTATCAAAAATTGTACCTTCTGGACAGATTGCGTTAATGGAAGTATTTATCTTACTTAGACTCAGGCAGAAAACGATGTATTCCGCACGCCATCACAGATGTGATTGTGGCGAGATGACTCGAGGATACGACGCCCAGTTACCGCCGCGCGCCGCTAGACGCCCATTGGACATCACTCTTCGAGGCGCAGATGCTCATCTCGGTAAAATTACCGAGGTCTTGGTAAAAACTGAATTAGTAAGGTACACACCACTGTTGTTCAACTAGGAGATTTTGTTTTTAAAACCATTAAAATGGTTTTTACTCAGATATCAATTCAATAATCTTACTTTGTTCGGTCGCCCAATCTCACATCAGAAGACCTTGAAAGCATACTCACCTGCTACCAGCGTGCTGCGCAATCATTTGTATACGAGAATTAAATGCTACGTGTCTATATGTCTTCTTGACCTACGTTGTTAAGTAAAGTGAAGGATTCGTTAATACGAATTCAAGGCGTGTTAATCACTAGTTACTAGTAACTAACTCCCATCGTTACATATCACCAAACATATGCTTTACTTTTAAGTAGTAAAAATCCTTGTAAAATAATATAATAACGTTGTTTAAATAGTATTCAAAGCTAACAAGAATGATAACAGTCCGTTGATACGCCGCCGCCGCCTGCCGACTACGGGTGCGCTCACCCTCCTCGTCTCGTTCTAACAACACTGTACTAATATTAATGCGTGCGTTTGAACGATCTCATTTGTGCTGCTATTAGTTTTGACAAGCGTTGTGATGAGTTCCGCTGATTAGAATGAGCTGAAAAATGTCTAAAATAATGCCAATCGGGACGAGAAGCAGAACTTAACATCATGAAATTGGTATTTCATAGATAAAAAATGGGCACGAGCTACTGATATTTGAGAGGCGTTATTTTGTCATCACATGGTTCCCTAGAGAAAAAATAAGTTGGAACACAGATGAACAAGATATCATAACAAAGCAAAATTAGAAACAGCGTAGATCGTGACAGCGTAGTCTGTACTAACGTAGCTCGTAGCCGCGTGGCTCGTAGCACCACGTCAGGGACATAGCACTCGTAGTCTGTACTAACGTAGCTCGTAGTCGCGTGGCTCGTAGCACCACTTCAGGCACATAGCACTCGTAGTCTGTACTAACGTAGCTCGTAGCCGCGCGGCTCGTAGCACCACGTCAGGGACATAGCACCCGTAGTCTGTACTAACGTAGCTCGTAGCCGCGTGGCTCGTAGCACCACGTCAGGCACATAGCACTCGTAGTCTGTACTAATGTAGCTAGTAGCCGCGTGGCTCGTAGCACCACGTCGGGGACATAGCACTCGTAGTCTATACTAACGTAGCTCGTAGTCGCGTGGCTCGTAGCACCACGTCAGGCACATAGCACTCGTAGTCTGTACTAATGTAGCTAGTAGCCGCGTGGCTCGTAGCACCACGTCAGGGACATAGCACTCGTAGTCTGTACTAACGTAGCTCGTAGTCGCGTGGCTCGTAGCACCACGTCAGGCACATAGCACTCGTAGTCTGTACTAATGTAGCTAGTAGCCGCGTGGCTCGTAGCACCACGTCTGGGACATAGCACTCTTAGTCTGTACTAACGTAGCTCGTAGTCGCGTGGCTCGTAGCACCACGTCAGGCACATAGCACTCGTAGTCTGTACTAATGTAGCTAGTAGCCGCGTGGCTCGTAGCACCACGTCAGGGACATAGCACTCGTAGTCTGTACTAACGTAGCTCGTAGTCGCGTGGCTCGTAGCACCACGTCAGGCACATAGCACTCGTAGTCTGTACTAATGTAGCTAGTAGCCGCGTGGCTCGTAGCACCACGTCAGGGACATAGCACTCGTAGTCTGTACTAACGTAGCTCGTAGTCGCGTGGCTCGTAGCACCACGTCAGGCACATAGCACTCGTAGTCTGTACTAATGTAGCTCGTAGTCGCGTGGCTCGTAGCACCACGTCAGGCACATAGCACTCGTAGTCTGTACTAATGTAGCTAGTAGCCGCGTGGCTCGTAGCACCACGTCAGGCACATAGCTCGTAGTCGCGTGGCTCGTAGCTCCCAGAGACAGCAAACAAATCAACTAATCAGTTTGTGGGTCATCGTGTATCAATTAAATTTGATTGTTCGAGATAGGTATGATGTGAGCTAATGTTAGGGATAAATTAACTCACACCTAAAGTATGTAAAGTGCGTATTGTGTTGTATGGCCAGCCGTTGAACCTTATTTGATGTCGTTAGTTAAATAAATAAACACACACTAGTCTTAAAGATGTATTAATTAAAGTGAATAAAATAGGAATGTAGATACACATCACTACGCGGTGTGTGCTCATTGGCTTAGCAACGGGATTAGATCTCATAAAATTAAACAAGGCCAATGAGCAGGTTATATCTGCGTCACTTGACACGTTGAATCAACAGAGCTGAGGCTGTTTGGTACAAAGTTGGGAAAAAGAAGACATATTTTTTAACATTATTTGACTTTACACAATAGATATTTGGAATACAAATCAATAAGTGTACAAATGAATTTACATGCATTTGGAATTCTTCTATTTCGATGCATTCTCTTTATAAAACGAAATATAAGACTTCATTGTCACGTTTCGAACCAAAAACCGCCGACAGTTTTACTTCTACAGCATCATTGACTGCAGCCTCACACCGCCAGGCGCTCGGCTGACAGCAAAGCGTTTGGCTTATCATTCGCGTGCTGTGCTGGGCGACGTGCTGATGGGCGCCATAAATCTGTCTGAGCCAGCCTGCCTCGCGCCTGCCTGGAGGCATCGCCTGCCGCGCTGGTAGGCACAGGCACAACTGTCACGAAGTAGACGTGGAAAACTGCGACAATGACCCGCGTAGGTTTACTAAGTTAAATAATTCACTCACCCCGAATTTAACATGCAGATCACTTTATTGAAAAATGTGAACCTTTCTGAGTACTTTACCTTTACGCTCATACATCTGGTCACTCACGCACGCCGGCTGGCAGTACTACGCATCAGACCTTGAAGAAAATCACCATTCAGGTCAGTGTGCGTTCGTTTAGGGCTCCTCCTCCGGCCCCTCTCTCATTTTAGGAACAATTTCATACTTTTTGCTAAAAACAGTTTCACGTGTGCGTATAATAGTGCCATAAATATGTGAGATCATTATCGGCTTGACTTGTTTATTGACAGCGGACGGGCGGGTGCCCTGCTTTGCTCCGCGGCTCTGCCTGCGGTTCGGTGACTTGTTGTGTACTTGTTCACTACTTATACATTATTTTTAAAAGTCTGTACACAGTTATGGCTGCCTATAATTTAACTTCCTAATAATTAAATAACTCCATAATAAACCTTCCTTTAACAGCATGTATTGTATATGTTACTGTATTTTTTTATATATTTTGTTGTCACATAACACACAAAAGGTCTGGGTAACTACATCGAGCTACATCAACAGAACAGCTCTTCAGTAAACCAATTATACCACAGGTCTGCTACTATGTACTACAAACAACCCTTCGAGAATCCGAAATTATTTTCATTTTATTATTATTTACCTATAACATCTGTTCTGCACACACTTCGTATAATTCTATTGTTTGGTATAACGCACAAGCACGTTAATCACCTGTCGAAGTCAACGTCCGCTCATTTACTTCAATTAGGTTATTAAAAAGGCACTTTTGAACACCATAATTACAATGATTAAAAAATAAAATCATTCAAAAAGGTAGTTCCGGTTGGAGAAGCCTCAGCTAGAAGAAGCTACACTTACTGTTTGAAAATAGTTTTAATGCACATTTTGTACATTGATCTGATAATTATTTGTAGAAGACCTGGAAAAATCCCACTGTTCTTTACATTTAGATACCTACCTATACATGAGAAATCTAACAACAAAGATTGTGGATTAAGGCAGTGAATGCATTTAGTTGTTCAGCCGAAATATAAATCTATAATGGCTACACTTGAACACGCCACACTTCGACCCGGCAATCACTTGACGCTGGTGCCATAGCACTCGGCGTAGTGTCAATACTAAGTAGTGTACGAGTATGTAGCACTCAATGAATATTCCCGCGAAAGTTTTACCTGGCGCGCTAGGGTACCTCTAGTAGCTCTGTGGCGACATCTGTCTCGCTACATACGAACTCTCACTGACGTATCCTACATCGCAGTATCCTGGTTATCTGCACGGTTGTTGTCGGGCTCTTGTATACGTTTGTATACAAGAGCCCGACGACAACCGTCCGGCAGTCGCTCAGCAGGCACAGCACCCGACTGGTCGGAAAATCCTCCCTTTTTTCAGGAAAA
The DNA here is from genome assembly GCA_905147745.2 of Phlogophora meticulosa. Lineage (NCBI taxonomy): Eukaryota > Metazoa > Arthropoda > Insecta > Lepidoptera > Noctuidae > Phlogophora > Phlogophora meticulosa. Next base: position 80,807 of record LR990542.1, read on the forward strand.
ATTATTATAATTAAATTGTCTGTTCATAGTTTGGAATAAAAAATATAGTAGAGATAGGTATCTAAACTTTTCCAAACATACCACAGTTTGTGACATTCATTTCATATTATAATAATTCTTGTTTCTGTGTATTAAGATGGCATTTGAAGCGCCATCACATGAAGCGATGGGTCTATTTAATTATAATTTCTGTGATGCAGAGGGGATTCCCTTTTAAACTAAAATAAACATAAACTAGAGATTGATTATGATTGTTTGTAGTTTGGGAAAGTGAAGTGTACGGTAAAGTTAGGTTTAGTCAAAAATCGATACAATTGTTATTTTTATTGTATAAATTGAAGATTCATTGATTTCGCGATGGATAAACGGGCTTTGTTTGAAAAAAACGAAGAGTTAAAGAGAAAATTGACCGCAGTGAACCTCACTGCTCAAAACAGGTGGCGGCCATAGGTAGTGGCACTGCAGTTTGCGAATCTACGTTTTCAACTTTACCTGCAATCAATAGACCTCAAACGCTGTCAATGGGTCATTAGAGAATGGCTGGTAAAGTGTTTCTGCCCATTGAAAAAAATAAGAACAAAATCAGTTGATCTGAAGGAAGTTCTTCGCATTTTTAATAACATAGCGAGTCGTAGAATTCTGGTGTTTAGTTATTTTTATTATTACAATAAGTTTGCAGAAAAAATATGATCTAAATGCCATTTTTGGTCGTATCTATTTACTCGTAACACGATCACTCAGGCGTGGATCTCTACATCCAAATCTAGAAGTTCAACCATCTTGTCCGCTTGTTCTTCATCATTGAGGATTTAATAGTTTTTAGATCCATGTTCATATTCTGTCACAGAAATTATGTTTCTACGAATAGCAATTGAATGTCACTAACATAATCACCAAATATATCACTGACCTCTAGGTCAGTTATATATATGGTGATTGATGTAGGAGCCCGTGTTTCGAGGGCAGATTAGTTAGAATATTATTTTTTCTTCCGCCCTACCTGAAACCAATTCTGCCCTACTTCGATTTCGAGTCTAGCTACATCCCTGCTATCCACACTGGACAACTAGCGCCGCGTGGGTACGCCGCCACCCGACCCGTCCTGTGCTTGTGTGAGCTTGCTACGAGTACTTCAGAGCTCCAATGTACAATCAAATGAATGTGTTCTACAAACATAGGCTATAACGTTAAACACGTATTGTGTACCGCAGTGAATGTAAGAGCTAAAGCCGGCGCGGCGCGCGGCGCGCCGATGACGTCACTCCTCACAAAAAGTGTCTCGTCGCGTAATGCGCGACACTCGCTGATGCTCGCGGCCATCAATATCTCGCGAGGGATTTCGCAAATCCTCGCCCATTGAGCACAGGCCCTCTCGCGATCCCTCCGCGCTATTGAAAGGAGCCGATATTATAGCCCGCTCCGTCCGCGCCGCCGCGGGCGAGCCGCTCGAGCCGCTCGAGCCGCTCGAGCACGCCGTAGTCATTATATCGCGCGTCCTCTTACGGCATACAATTCATATTTAAATAGCTTTGGATGCATTGATCACAAGATGTGCGTTGTCTCGTTCCCGCGACTTGCGCAGCTACTGACTCCCCATTCGGGTGGTACACATATATTTAATGTTTGCCTGTCATCTTAAAGGTTCTAGGTACCTGGACATAAACATTACGAATCAATAACGTATTAATAATGTTCATCATTCCTATTGGTTGGCTTAACTACAATCAGCCTATCACGCGGTGTTGAGTGTTGAACAATGAAAACAAAACTGTAGGAGTTACGTCGGCGGCTTATTTTTTTTTTTCTTTTTTTCTTTTTTATATAAAACGTTGCCCCACACTAGGAATTTCTCCTGTATCGTGGGTGCGTTTACAAACATTTAAACTCACATACACAAACAGCCAGACCCGGAACAACTACCTGTAGGTCATACAAATATTTGTTCCGTGCAGGGATCGAACCCACAACACGCGGCGCAGCAGCCGATGGCTCAACCACTGCGCCAATCGTGTCGTCTAACTTTATTGTTTTAATTAAATTGGGAAAATAATAAACGCTGGCCGCCATCGCGATACGCCGCGCGCCGCGGGCTGCTGACGCGCGTTATCGCGAGATCGACGCTCCACAAATTAAAATACACATGTTAATCCGCGCGGCCCGATAGTCGGGGGCCACAGGGGCCCGGGGCCCGGGGCCCGAGGTACCGATGGCGGCCATCCACGATATAATCCGACAATCGAATGGACAAACAGACTGAATGCGTTCAACTGTAACCGTAGTCTGTATGAATAACAAAATATTATGGAATTTGTACGATTTGATGTAACAAGGTATTATTACAACAATAATTGATTGGAATATAATTAGTAAGGCTATATCAATAAAACTTAATCCACAATATAATCAATATCTGATAGTGAATTGTTTACGGGATCGTCATCTACCAAAATAGATTTATTCAGTACAACGGTACGTACTTACATAGCCAAGCAGTAGAGGCAAAGTATCGCTATGGCTCAGTGGTTAAGAAGTCGTCTTCTACCCTCTTGTAGGTTTAAATTCTGGCAAATTCCCGTGTCACTTTTATAGGCATACGTACTTTCTAAGTACATCTTCGGAAAACATCGTGAGGAAACCTGGACTTGAAATTAATATCGCCAACCCGCCTAGAGCGAGCGTGGTAATGAATGCTCGTACCTTAGAAGCACACATCACCACACTCTTCATGAGAAGAGCCCTTTATACTGCAGAGGGACTGTGTCAGGCTGCTATTGTACTAACAGATGTTTGAAACTGGTTCATGCAATGACCATTTATATCCTGCACCACCATCTGCTTGTAGTTGTGTGCGATGTGAAGCAACACATCGCGCGCCACGGTGCAGCGGCGCCGGCGGTGTGATGGCTAGCTGAACAGACAGATTACAGTTATGAACAAATGGTTAAAATAAATCTGTTCGCGAAACACGTGTTAATTATCGAGCGCCGCCATTCGTCCAACAGAAATCACAACAACTGCTTTAAGTTGGCTTTTAATTTTAATACTTGGGAGGCACACTGCCACCGGGCCGATTGCATTTTATTCTGAGCTTGAAAATAAAATGAACAAATAATCCATCTACGTAATCGCCCCTTGGGCTGCGGCCGGAGCGGAGTGAAGCGGTTCGGAGCGCGGGCGAGCTGAGCGGAGCGGCGCGCGGGTGAGCCGAGCTGAGCGTAAATAAGCATAATGCATAGCAGTAAACGTGCTCCGTGCCCTCTTCAGATATAACTTGCTGTATTGGTGTTTATGAAATTCCCGGTGGATTTCGCGAGTAGCCAAAGTTCCTTCTAAGTTTGGGTGTGGGTTGGTGTAATATGTAATAGTATGCTCCTAGATTGGGGCAAGATTAATTTTCTAATAGTATTACCTACAGTTGCCATGATGACCAACTTGGTCCAGGATAAGAAACGTTATGCAGTAGTTGCATAACGTTTCTTATCCTGGACCAAGTTGGTTACATGGTGTTAGCATGAAATTGTGCTGTAAGACGTATAAAGACGATGGACTGGACTGGAGACGGATTCTAACACCTTCGTCTTGCCGATGACATCGTCATAATGGGCAGTTTGAGATATAGTTATGTATTGCAATTGGCTGAGTTGGTTGATACTTCTGATTTCACCTGTGTCGTGGGTGCGTTTACAAACATTTAAACTCACATACACGAACAGCCAGACACGGAACAACTACCTGTAGGCCATACAAATTTTTATTCCTTACGAAATCGAACCCGAGACACGCTGCGCAATAGCCGCCACTCAGCCACTTTTTTATGTTCCGAGGTGAAAAATCCTCGTGGATGCGCCTTTGGGTGGACGGAGGGGTCTTTCAGACTCTTACTGACTTAAAACCACCTTGGTGTTCCATCTCAGCCACTGCGCCAACCGTGTCGTCAGATAGATTTTGTCAATGCGGTGCGGTGCGGTGCGGTGCGGTGCGGTGCGGTGCGGTGCGGTGCAGTACGGTGCGGTGCGGTGCAGTGCGGTGCAGTGCGGTTCGGTGCGGTGCGGTGCGGTGCAGTGCGGTGCAGTGCGGTTCGGTGCGGTGCGGTGCGGTGCAGTGCGGTGCAGTGCGGTTCGGTGCGGTGCGGTGCGGTGCGGTGTGGTGCGGTGCAGTGCGGTCCGGTGCGGTGCGGTGCCATTGAAGCCAGTTTATTTTGTTTGTTGGCTATTATATTTTACCAAGTTTTTTTATACGTTTTGTTATGAAGCCCTTTATTGACTTGCAACATGACCTCTGTAAGTATTCTGACAAGTGTTCGGAAGCGACTTCCCGCGTTCTGTTACAACCCACTGCCATTCAAATATGATTTATTCAGTAACAGAGTGAGGAGCTTGCTGGTAGTGCTCGGCGCCACACTTCGCATTACGCTGAATTCAAAAGCGGCGTGAAATATTCGCGCGCGTGTCGCCATACATCACGCGGAGACGCCGCGGGGGGCGGCGCGGGCGGCAGGGGACGGCGGGGGGACGGTCACTGTGCCTCGTGTCGCGGTAACACAACTGCGACCGGCTACAAATTGCATGAAGTAGATACGAAAATAATTACTTCAATTAACATACACCCTTTGATTCTGCAATAATCTTAAAAAGTATAAAGCCAGTTATTCACTTTGAAGAAAATGTAGGCTACGCAAGGAAAGCCGTTCTGTCAGTGTCAAATATAAAGGTATAAACAGACAGTTTCAACTTATCTGAACAACTGGTAATTACTGTTATTTCTCAATCGTTCATCGTCATCATCACAATTATTTAGAACAGTAGGTTTGTATGTTCCTCCCTGAGTTTTCAACCCCAAGTGTTTGTGTAAGCTCTATACTGTTGTATATCCGCACTCTGGTCGTGGATTGAAACTAAATGTAGTTGTCACACTATCGATAGCTGGACTGTGTCCGTTGGCTCGTGACAGAGTGTCGGAGCGTCGCGCCAGCTCGTCACGCCACGGCCACGGCACGGCCACGCCACGGCCACGCCACGGGACGCGCACGCCATCTCACCGTACTCCGAGCATGCACAGTAAACATGGAGCTCCCGTCACTATAACGAGAGGGATCTATTGCAAATAATAACACATTTTTATAGCACCTTAAATGCCAGGTGACTTACAAACAGTACATTTTCTATTGTGTCTCATTGCGTCACAATTTCAAGTGAAGAGTGTTATAATGATGTGGTCGCGGGTCTACATCTCCTACACACACATAAAGCAACTCATTAATCTTGCGATGGATTATAGTGTCGACGACAGCGTCACACTTCAGTTTAGGCTGGGTGTTCAGTTCAGGCAAAAAGTGTTATAGTTAGAGGCAGTGACAGTAATGGAGGCGCCACTGCTGATAACATCGCGGTCGAGCTGCGAGTGTTTGTTACACGTGTTTCGTGTGACTATTGGCAAATAGATCAACAACCAAGCGATATATTTCAGGTGTAGACTGGCCCCCAGGTAGTGAGTAGACAGACTGCTGGAGCCACCAGCCAGCGCGATGCGACACACTGATGGTGAACCAAGTGACTCAAGCGACGCGAAGTAACTCCAGGTGACGTCAGAATGACACATGTGGGCACTTAGCGTCACATATGGGGACAAATGATGGTGACGCCATAGAGACAAGGACAGGGGACAAGAGGTTAGAGGGAGCGATGGGGACTGACTCGCAGTGACAATTCAGCCAAGCCATAAATGCGATGTGAGCATTACTATAATCAGCTGTGGATCAGTTGCAAGCTATAAATGTGTGTAACAAGACATTACACGGCAAAGATTGTAGTAGGAACTGCTGCCCTCTGTTCTTTGATCAAATGATTGATAAGCTGCAAACTTACATTCTCGCAAGACAATGGTTTATCATATAGAATGTAACAGCGAGTGTCTCTAGGTGTTTTCTTACAAACTGGATGTGCTGTTATGCAAAACAAATTAAACTACTGCTGAAGGAGCTCGCACGTGGTGGTGGTGGGGAGAGGGGGGGGGGCTGGGGGTCGATGCTTGCCAAGTGCGGGCAGCTCGGCGACAAGCAGCAGCCTGACACCACACGCTGCGTTTCCTGTTAGCTATACGCAGTCCCATTTATAATTCGAAGATTGTAACAAAAAGAAGTACAATATGGTGCACGTTACGTTTACTTTAAAAGCACGTTATTCTTGACAACCTGTGTTATAGTCTGATTCTGGTGCATCGGATCATTTATAGTACTCGTGTGTTTGCCCATAATATGGCATTCTTCTCTCTATCCATTAATCTCCCCCAGTGTTCGCTTCTATTTGTCAGCTATGGCCGCGATACAAAGTTGACGTTTCTCAAGGATGGCTCGACCATATTTAGGCAACTGGTGGCTGTTATCGTATGTTTTACTTCCAACGAATTCTGGCGAGCTCTGAAATTTATCATGCATAAATAAACCTTGAAGCTTAGAACAACGTACCCAAGTGCATGATCAAGACGTATGGCTCCACAACGTTGGCATAGTCTTGTGCAGCACCAAATCATATTCCAATGCATTGATTTCAGCCTACACAGGCGCACACACACTCACACACACCATCATTAGCATTGAGACTGGAGTAACGCATGAATAAAGGAACATTGCCCCGTATCCACAGCGTGTCGATCAGGAGCGAGGCGATAGCTTCCCAGAGCCTCGGCGGGCAATTTGTGGCGCCGGGCGAAGCGCTGGGAGCTCGTCACTGAAGCAATAACAGTGGTTGCTTTGATATCCACTTTGATATTACAGAATATATTATGTCGGAGCGTTAGAGACATGCATGCACAGATTTATATGTATGTTATGTGCATTACATTATTCATGCGGTTCGTTATTTATAAATTTATAAAAGAGACAGCCACATCACTTGGCCAATACTTGTGCTGGTAACTATCCTTGCACTACAGCACTAGTGCACACGGCAGTGCGCTTGCAGCGCTGTCGCAGACGATATCATGTTCATCGTCAGCTAGATATCATGCTGCCTAGTTAATAAATATTTATTGAAACATCAGTATTCGTAAATAATATTAATTTCTAATCGTGGATATTAATATCATCTTTGGATGGCAATGCAAGGAGAGAAGAGAGCTGGCTCGTTCTTTGTCCAAAGAATTATCTTTGGACAAAGAACGAGCCAGCTCTCTGGTCACGAGAAGTGAATGCTGGCGAGCCGTGCTGCGCGGCTTGCGCTCCTGCAACACGGCAGGCTGTGCTGCCCCCAGCTGACCGCAGTGACACCGTTGCGGAGCAACACAAGCTGCACCTGGGCGAAACATGTTAATATCATATTGGACGTAATCATTGTGGAATTGTTACAATATCAATCTCCTCCCCCCCCCTCCCCCTCCCTGAAGCCGCCCCCTCTCGGTTGCGGTCGGCCTGCGGTCTGCGGACACCTAGGCAGCGCAGCGCTGACCGCGAAATGCAAATGCTCATTTACAAAATCGCTGACAGAAATGAGGTTTTCCATTGATGGATTTGGTCCATCACATAGAAGCCAGTGGGAATACCATTATATATGACGGAAACACAAGGGACACCTTGTCATCAGAATGACCAGACATGGGGGATAGCATGACATGATAGATAGAATTATAATCACAACGCTTAGTTCAGACGTCTATGAATCCACTTAGGTTAACTAATTTAACAATAACACTTGCTTAAGCAGATATAATTGGATTACAATGTGGAAACGCGGTGAATTTGATACAGGATGGCAGAATTACCACTCGCAACCGTTTCCAAGAGTCCAATCTAACATTCCAACATTTTTGTTCAACCACTTCAAAAGTCAAAAAGCGTAGTATCCAATGGCAACCCTCAATTCATTGTTATCACCAATTCGGTGTTGCTACTTCCAGTATTGACTTCACCCAAGAACACTACTTGACGTTTCCGATTAATTAATAACCGGGCAATGTTATATCATTAATTGAGATTATAGACGAGATGCCTTCAGTGTTGACGCTGTGATGTATATGTATATGGTTATGGTGACAACTCGTCTCATTCACTAATACGTCACCTTGTGCATCTGGTCAGTTTTCTTCACTCGTTTCATGCTGTATTTCGTCACTTTCCCAAGTCGTCCGACGCATACCCATTCCCAACTCGTACGAAGGCGGAGCACGGCCTAACGGTCTCATCAACCGTACATTTATTTTTAGCTTGGGGCTAGATGATGCTGTGTGGATTGTCCAGCAATATTTATTTTTATTTATTTTTTAAACGAGCGAAAATCCAGAAATTGTGCAGCCCGCGTCCAATCTTGGAGAATTCCCCCATTTCTGGTAATGGTTCACACGCCCGCTCAGCCTCCCGAGTACAATCGCCCTGTGAATGACAGGTACCGACAGATGCTGCGCCAATACGAACACATAGCATCATCATCTGGCAGCAACGTATCAGTCACACCTTAGTCCGGTCGCTCCCAAGCCCTATACACCCACCTTTCATGGCTCCGGAACATGCGATTCCGAGTGTATCGCTCCACTCGCCGCTTATAGCGACAAACAAGGTTTGCCAATATACAGATCTTCTGTTTCTGGAAGTCAATTCACTCTGTGACGCGGGTTAAATAGTCTCGAAAACTAACATCAGTCCCCCGAGAACGCCCGCGTCACAAAGCGCATCATTCTAGGGCGAATGTTAACATCCCTGAAAGAAATAAATAAAATAAATAAATAATGCTGGACAATCCACACAGCATCATCAAGCCCCAAGCTAAGCAGAGCTTGTGTTGTGGGTACTAGATGATTGATATACTTAATACAATACATTACATAGATAGATATTTTTTATTATACATAGCAAATACCCAGAACACCCGGAACAAATATTTGTAGATCGTACAAACATTTGTCCCGAGGCGGGAATCGAACCCGCAACCTCTTGCGTTGCAGGTGGACTTTCGCCCGCTGCGCCACACAGGTCGTCAAAATAAGCTTCCGATGAGTGCTCTAGCCTCATCGATACGTCGCTGAATCCTGCACTGCTTAGCTGGTACGGCTAGTCATATAGCTTTCTCAGTGTTAGGGAAATTTAACGTTAGCTACACGACATGTCACTGCAGCTGCACAGCACAAGATCTAGTGAGTTTCGGTGAGGTCTTTGCTGCTATCAAAACTATTTTGAAAGCTGACACACACCAGCTTCTTGTTATTCTTGTGCATGGGCAGACGAGGTAAATGTGGTCAAGACCAGTTGGGTTGCTCACGAACTTCCACGAGTACTGAAGCGCTCCTCAAGTTTATATTATATTCAATCGATTCATGTGAATCAAGTCGTAGTAAATCAAGCACGGCCTCATCCAACGTTGGATGACAGCAGCTGGCTCAAGCACCTGAAACAGAGAAAGCGTCTAAACACGGTACGCAGTTAGATTAGTTCCCCCCTCTGTAGCCCCATAGCATGAGCGCATGACGTTCTCATTGAAGGATTAAGTCCATCGCATGCGCTGCACACTTCCACTGGAAGTTGCGCGTGTTAGTGTAAATCAAACAATTACTATTTTATAATACGCGCCTTACGATACGATCCATCACCATTATATCAGGCTTATTTGCTACAATAGTCCTGTCAGTAATGATGGATCACTCCCAATACATAGTGACACTGCCATTTTCAAGAACTGGGTCGGGCACATAATTGTAGTACGGCACTTCCGATTCCACAAGACTGTATTTTAGAGCAAGTAATCCTGGTAATCCTGGCTACTAGCTTGTGCCTATGCGAGTACTCTTCGTTACCAAGAAGAGATCAACCAGAGATAATGTGGCGGATTGATTCTCAGATGATGTCAACTGTACCATCCTTCACAGTTAATCTTAGATAGATGTTCGTCATGATAGTTTCGTCCATAATTGCACAGACAAAACCTTCGGTTTCCCCAAAGAGTTCCGTCCGCAGTATAGGGACTCTCCGATCTAAGGCGTCAAGTTCTGTTTGCGTCCATTTGAGTATGCCGAAAGAGTATATTAAGACTGGCATGACCCAACCGTTGAAGGCGCGCACCTTGTTTCCGCCTGACATAATACTATTCAATACGGTCTTCAGACAGCCAAAGAAGCTCCTTCAACGATTGCTTCATGTCAGTAACATTAACGCCCAACGCTTCCGACAAAACCAAAAACTTACTAGTTTCGATTGGAGTTATGTCAACCTAGGTGTTGCCAGCTTATTTATTATTATTATACAATGACTGATGGTGTGACCACACCACGGATATACAAAAAAGAGTATTCACATGTTGATTACAATTCCAATGATTAACTGCAAACTAATATAAGAAATGGAGCTCCGCTATCGAGTTGTCGTATGTCCTTAGACATACGTAGTGCGCTAACGAAGAATTAGCTCGCAATGAAATTATATCAACTACTTACGTTAGCCATAAAGCTAACTTTTCTTGAATTTTTGCTACTCCCAGGAACTGAGAGCTTGATGTACACATGGTAATCCAGAGAGCGTACTGCTGTAATGTTGCATGGTTTACAAAAGAAAGAAAGACCATTAAACCACACTTGGTTCCCCCAAAACGACTTGCTCAGCGCTCTACTAGCGATCAGTTAATAGTGCTCACCTCTCACTGCACCGACACTCCTGTCCCGCCCGGTGTCGCAATCAGCGCGACACGCCGACACGCCGACACGCTGACACCGTGACACTGGTGACACTGGTGTCTCGCCCATTCTATTAGCGTCGAACGCGAGTGTCCCGCAGTGTCGGACAACCGGAGTGACGTCATAGGAATACGGGTACCATTTTGACGCGAATCGGTTTGCAGTCGGTGCGAGAGTTGGATTGGGCATTTGGTGGAAATCTGTTTTGAGATGTAGTTTTCTGTTCAAGTAGTTGGCCACTTGAACAGAAAACTCAAGAACAAGACATTCCTTGTTCTTTAAATTCTTGAATGGATGATGGGAGGGGAGAGGGATCTCCTCTCTTGCTTATGTAGGATGTATAAGATAATGCTTGCTTGTATAAGATAATTGTCGCTGTGAAGTATTGTGATAGTTATTTATTCAGTAAAGTACATATTAAATAATCATTCCCCGGCGCGGCGCGTGCTGACAATGAGCTCAGGTGTCCGACGGGGACAGCGGCCCTTACACCGTCACAATCATGAGTTACCGACGTGTCACGTGTCAGCCTGCCTACCTCGTGATACAAATGTCAAGTTACATGAAGCCTTTTTAAGAGAGTGCAGTCGGAATGGAAGTCGAAGTATTCCCGTGAAGTTAACACGTTGCAACATGTTGGGAAGCTCCGCCAGTACTAGTGGATGCTAATTAACTTGAGCGCCGCGCCACCGGGGGCAGCAGAAGGACCGCATCGGCAATGTTTCAAGATTATATTGACACCATCACGTGTGTGTTACATGACGTCACGACGGAGATACGGCGCACGTCTACTCAACTGACCCCCGACCAGAACAGCTATTTTCTGGGTCCGCGCAGCTGTTCTGGTGCTCGGGGTAGCGAGCCTGTTTCCATGGACCGGGTCCAAACCCAGACTCCATCTACTTCCGAAAGAACCTGATACAAAATACAGTAGGACTCAAAAATCTCATCTCACCTGCGCGATCTGGTAGTTGAACCCAAAACCCCACGGTCAGTACCCCCGCTTGCAACCAACAAACACAAACGAGTGAAACAGATATACGCACACAACGGTATGGTTACCATTTGACACGACGTAACACTTTGTTGATACCTTCTCTCATCGTGGTGTTGCCTAGTTGTTCTCAGAGCCGACCTTCTGCAGCTAACAACGCGATGTGAGCAGGGACCGCCTTAGATGCTCGCCGCCGGTAGTTCGCTCAGTAATTCTGAGTACATCGACACGCTGCGACCTCATTGTTAGTGCACCCTGTATCATAACAAACGTACGGAGTGACCCACCTTGTATGCTCATGTAATAGTTGTGTACAGTCGGCCAGCCGCCGTGCTCCTCGGGATATAGACGCAGAGTCTCCTAGGGATGAGAGGCAGAGGTGAGGTGCGACAAGCCTCACTTTTTTTTAAACTTGATATACTCGTACTATGGTGTAAAGAAACAATTTCTCGGAACAATAATGGCCGATCCACTTACGTTCCACGGATTAAAATAAACTCAAAACAAATCCAATTTCAATAAAAAATAAACCTACCGGCCGTCACGGTGCTGATTAAAACAAACTCTGTCGGATGACGTGCGCGGGGCGCACACCTCCTTACCTCATTATAGCAGACGAAGGACACAAACAGACGTTATTACCTCCTGCTCCCCCCCGCTACCTCCCTCCCGCCTCCCCCTACGTCCTCCCGTCACGTGCACGAAACGTATTAAAATATAAACGACGGAGAAAAACTCGGCACAAACACAATTTAACCGAATCAACAACCTAGCTTAATAGCTATTTCTTAAGACGCGCAGATATTCAATAATTTAAGACGATCATCCACCAGAGAAGTCTGACCTCGTCACTCCAAACTACGTAAAGACACCGCGGGTCAACTTACAATATACACACTACCAGAATATTATGACCCATGATAGGAAATAGCGCTGAAGCATTCACAGGTTAAGATACATCGGCACCTAAAGTCGCCAGAATTTATTGACCGCTAACGGCACCCAAATTCAATTAAGATGCAGCTCATCTTACATAGGTTTATCGCCGTTACCGGATTGTTTACGGGCCGGCTCGTGACCCGGGCGTTATGAAACCGCTCACGGCTACTTACCGGAGAACGGTAGGTATGTGATGAGTCGGGTTAGTGCCTCTGTGCACTTTGAATCAGGAAATTTGGTATAAATCTTGAGAATTCACTTCCTGTAAATTGAAGATAGATCCAGCAAGTCGCCGGAGTAGCTTCTCAGAGATAAAATAAAATCAATATTCCTCGTGTGGAAGAAGCGTACTTACGATGACACTACTTCGCTAGGCATGTGCATTAACACAATCACATTCTAGTTAAAGAAAAAGCACACATATTTACTTGAGTTGGTGACTGTTATCTTATGACGTGTTCTCGGTATTCCCTGCCTGACGGCGACCTCATGTGTCCGACTGGCGCGTGCGGCCGCTCGAGCCGTGCTGCGCTGTGTGCGCCGGCGGGCTAGAGGTGTGCGCCGGCGGGCTAGAGGTGTGCGCCGGCAGAGTGTCGGTCAGTGCGTTCCGATATGTTTCACCTGTGCCATACGCAGCATGTGCCATAGGCTTGTGCTCCTAAGCCTATGGCTACAGGATGGGATGACCATCAGCACTTCTACTAATGAAGGATGATACAATTAGATCAGCAAAGCCTGACATAATTAATGACAGCCTCCCGAAAAAATGACACAATACTGATTGAGTGTAACTCGATAAACTAATCAGTAATCAGCTAACGAACACAACTTGCGGGGGCCGGCGTACGCCGCGGCGAACAATTCACGCCGCGACGCGTACAGTCGCCCGCGCAGATCAATGTTTACCCGTTTGATTGCCATACGTCGAACGCGTGCCTTTATCGTAATGAGCTGTTTATATGGATACCCAACCACTTCGTTGGAAAACCAAGCGCTTGATACACTTATACGCCATGCATCACGGATTTAGTTCACAAAACAGATAAGAGAATGCTTTCTCAGCGCGCAATGGATGCCGAGTGAGGAAAAACTGTGGCAACGCATAGGTGGCCGTTAAACCGCGTATTACAAGTCCCCGAATGAGAGTTACTTATGTTCGGTCACGTTTAAGGCATAAAAAATCCAGCGCTGTTTGCACTGAAGCCCAGAGGATACGATCTATGCGAATAATGTATTATAAACAAATAAAAAGCGAGTGTTTTTCTGTTTATCCCCAATTTTATGAGCAACTGTGGCTCCGCGATCTATCGCGTTCAAATTACTCGAGCCCGTTTTGTAAATGTTCGCGACGACGGAGCGAGACAGCAGATGCTGGTTTGTCAATGTTAGCAACGATGAAGAGAGAAGTCAGAGTTCTATCCGACGGCCACTAAGCGTGTTTCAAAATATTGCTATTTTTTACTACTACCACACAGATAGTACGAAAATGTATTGAATTGCAACTTTTTAAATGGGTTTCGCGGTACTGCCTATAAAACACAGCCACTTTTGAAATAAATAATCACTTTTGTACTGTAGAGCAAGAACTTTATACTTTATAGTACCTACAAGTAAGAAGTAAGCAAACTGCAAGCAAACAGGCTGTTCTGTGTGATACAGCCAGTGCACCACCTCGGACACCACACACTCATATCGAGATCTTTTTTCCGTTTGCGATGCACTTGTGCACACCACTATGCACTGACGCTCTGTCCGCAGATGTTTACTAGGATGTTAAAAAGTTCAACACAAAATGTCCGAGCCGAGTACAGCTCGGGTCAGCGTGTAGTGGTGAGAGCCGCACTATTGCCACGCATATATATGCAGCTTTCGTCCTCATGTGCACTAAACTTAATACAGGGCAAAGACACAACAACTTCCAATCCGTTTAGGTTGTACGCAGTTTTGTCGCGTTTTATGTGAACTATTCTAAACGGAATGGTCGGGAAACAACGACTCTAGCTAACTTGGAGCCCACACGCGGATGCCCGGCGACAGTCCACCACACAGTATTTTGTGCTTTGCATGATAGCCGGTCAGATATGACCCACCTCACTGCAGGATCAGAACGGCATATACCAAGGCAGTATTTTCAAACAATCATAATAATAAATAACGTATCTATTGAATCATCTGGTTCGACTGGCTCACATTTAAGCAGTGTTGCAAGCTTGAGATTAGGCGGCTAAGAACATAATCAAATTAGAGCACAACAAACCTATGAAGATGTGAACAGAGTGTAATCTGCCACGTCCCCGCCGCGCTCCATGTAACAATAAAAAACAACCAATTACCTCTTTGCGGAGCGGATAAAGTAGCGAGCCGCTGGAGAAGAATGCCAACTCCGCAGTCGGTACTTTGTGGCATGAGTCGCGCATCGCGGGTGATGCGATGAATTCCAATGTGTTGTGGATTTCTCCGCAGCACTCCGTGTACTCGTGTACTTGTGTACTCGACTGCCCGCGGCTACTTGTGCTGGTAGTTTTTTACAGAAGTTGGTCGCGCTGCGCTCATTGGTCGACTGACAGCTCATAATGTAATCATGTTACAAGTTGTGCAACACGAGGCAGCGCCTTGTTCTGTACACACGTACATTCAAGAATAGGAGCGATGTTGTGTACAATTTACACGTAATAATTTAGTTATTAACTAACTGTGCCTGAGTTCGACGAAACAAGTTCGATATCAAGCACTTGACCGTATTCAATTTTTTATGTGTTGTCGATGAGATTACGAAATCATTTTTTTTCTTTGTCAGCGATATCCTTTGGTTCCGTGGCCTGCAACATGCAATAACGAGTATCCATCAGGTCCACAGCTGCCCCGAGGGTTCCTTTACAAAGCTGTGCCGGCTCCATAGCTCGTGGCTTCACTCAGGCCTATGAATTTCTATCCGGTTTGAAGGAAAACCTTACTTTGTAGTTGAAACAATGTTCTTTTATACATTGAAATACGTAACGGTCAATTCTACAATTGCAAATTAAAGTTTTTAATCATTTTCGGAATTTTTCCTTTACTTGTGCTGTAAGGCTTCTTGCCAATTTCACAAGACAAAATTATGTCGCAAGGATGTCGCATACATAAGCGTATTGTTTTATTGCTTTGGTTAAGACTCTGCTATCAGAGTCTTAACCAAAGCAATAAAATACGTAGGTATAATATATATAGTATAATAGTATAATAAAGTACGTAGGTCTGCAGACCCTATGGTCTGCAGACCTACGTACTTGGTATTGATTTCAACTCGATGCCTCCACGCGTTCCTCAGAAAAAGGTTCTTCACAGAGAGACAGTCAGACCACCAATGAAGCGATATTATAAGGGTTTGGTTTTTTTCCTTTTGAGGTACGGAATCCTAAAAAAGATAAATATTCGTACAGTAAGATAGTGTATTTTTGTACAATAGTATCTAGGTCAGTTGCATCATAGAAATACATTTTTTCCATAAATAAACTAGTTCACAACCGCTAGTATTATAATTCATTTAAGTGACACCCAATACCCATATAAGAAAATTAAACTCATGTGCGATTGCCGAGTTCTCACTCGGCAATCGCACTACCGCTGGATCAAGGGCTTGATAAGTTTAGTACTTCTGGACACGGCGCGTACTGTCCGGTGAATCCACTCTCTGGAGCCCTGATCGCCGGCCGGTAGCTTGGATCCTGTTCCCGATACCAATGGGTATTCCAGAACAAACTGAAAAAGGCCTGTTTTTCGTAACTTACACTAGGTTGGTATAAAAGCGGTGGAAGCGCATTGCGCCCCGCGCACCAGTTGCACCCACACGGGTGTCACTTGTCAGCAATAGAAACGTGTCGTCGGTAATGCTTACTCCGGCCCGTCTCGCACGGCGTGGCCCTTTTTACAACTATTACACTAACTTACTTAAATTCAAATACATACAACATTTATTAATTCGGACGACGCAAATGCATTGTATTTGAAACAATACGTTATTTATAGTAATAGTAATTTCATAGTAAAAACATTTATTGAGTTTGAAGAAATTTGTACAGAACATGAAGAAGCAAGATGGCAGTGTCTCACTCTGCCATCCTCCCCACAGACTGCATCAAAATGACCAAAAAACAACAAGCTACTATACTTATGCATCAATCTATTATGATTGCATTGATATCGGTTTCATGAGTCAGTTATATAAATAGAACAGCTTCACCATGCGCCATGAATTAGAAATGAATTAGTTTGGCTGAACATATTGTGGAATTATGTTCCGTGTATTTGTGAGCTTCCGACGATGTCATTTAATTATTATTTGTGAAACGTGGGCAACGTTAGGAATTTCTATTTTTGTTATTTCATACACAAACAACCAGACCCGGAACAACTATCTATAGGCCATACAAATATTTATTAAGCGCGGGAATCGAACCCACGACACACAGCAACCTATCGCTCAGCCACTGCGCCAACCATGCCGTTAAATAAAATGGTTAAGGAATGTGCAATAAAAACGAATAATTTAAATTTACTGTAACCATTTTACCTAAGTGATAAATCATTTTAAAACACCCTTTAACTTTATTTTATGTATGAAGGGAAATAACAAAATTACATATTTTTTTTTTTTTTTTGTACTAAAAATAATACCTGGCATACAAAGGTAAACTCCCAGCAGAAGCTTTTGAAGTTAATCAACCGTATATGATGATAAATTATATGTTTTCTGAAAATAAATATATAGTCTAATATCAAGAAAACAAGTTAAATATATTTTCTAAAGTAGGTCGGTGTTTCCCTATGTGACTACTGTGAGAAGAGATACCGAAAGAAACTTAGAGGTATCGGTCTCATTCAAAGTCCAGACGTTATCTTGATCAGATCATGCGAGGATAGAGTGATGCAGAGATATGAGTGGAGCTGTCCAGTCAGTGCAAGCATGAGTCAGTAGTTGTAGCCCTCAACTCAGAACTAAGGAGATCAACGGGTGGGCGAATCAAAGAAAGAGCATTTGTGTAGGCCGCATTACGTACTGCCAGACAAAAATGCAGAATACAAAAAAAAACGACATAGTCCTCTCATCAAAAAAAAAAATAATAATAAACCAATACATTAAAAATAAAATAAATAATGCTGGACAATCCACACAGCATCATCTAGCCCCAAGCTAAGCAGAGCTTGTGTTATGGGTACTAAATGACTGATATACTTAATACGATACATTACATAGATAGATATTTTTATTATACATAGGAAATACCCAGATCACCCGGAACAAATATTTGTAGATCGTAAAAACATTTGTCCCAAGGCGGGAATCGAACCCGCAACCTCTTGCGTCGCAGGCGGACCTTCGCCCGCCGCGCCACATCGGTCGTCAAAGTTGTTCAATGAGTAAACGTAATTATGTTTGGCATAATAAAACAATCGACTATTATTTGTTTGTCCCAGTCCCAAGGTCCACAGGACACATTAGCCAGTGGTGACCTGTGACGGCCCCCAAGAGAGCTGGTAGGCCGCTCTCGGACTATTGTTAGACTAAATACCTCAAGTAATAGCTGCCTAGTACAAATTAAGCGCAAACGCTAGAAATAATTGGTCGCGGAGGATTACGGCTAACGATCGTTTTTGTCCGAGCTCCTCAGATGCTGCTCAGATAGTCCTCAGATAAAGTTTTTATCTGAAGGTCGTGCGCTCCTGAACGTGAATCATCTTTTTTCTGTTGAGATAATGGTACGTCTGCTACACACAGACGGATGGTGGCCTCATGACTCCATCTACAATGTCACAAGCAGTACACCACGCTAGTATGAAGGGTTAGGCAGTCCCGGCTCTAAGGTGCTTTTGAGAAATTTCTGATAATTACATCCAATAACAGTTTGCCCGACCTGGACATTGAACTCAGTAGGATCCTCGCGTGCCTCATAGTTCACTAGGACCACGATTCAAACAGTGTAGTGAACTGTTCCCTTTTTCTTTGTTTAAAATCTTGAGATAAGAATAACTGGCAGCGACAGTTCTGTGCGCAGTAGATATGTACGGGAGCGAGGCAGCTCGCGAGACGTCTTGGTGATTCAATAATTCAGGAGCTCTCACGTTCAAATAAATTTGATTACGCTTATCCTGTTTTAATCCGCGTCGACGTTTGCGTGGGGTGTCGCGTCGTGCGTTTAATTTTGCACTAACTGTGCTCCCTGCTCCTTGCTCCCTGCTCCCTGCTCCGTGCGCTCCGCTCGCTCTCGGCGCTCGGTACAGACTCTCTAAAATTCCATAACATTATGTAAACGCATCTGCATACACGCCGCGGGAACTTTATTAAACGAAATAATGTAGTGAATACGTTGGCTGACTCACTCCGGAATAATGAGCAATCTCGTAGCGCTACGCCGTAGCGCCAGAGCACCGTAGCGGGAAGCCTCAGTAGCCGATGGGACCGCGCGCCGAGCGCACGCTACGCCGCTACGCGCTACGCGCCCGCACATAGACGCGCGTTGTGACTGAACCGACCGACAGTTTCATAATATTCATAAAGTATTTGCCAAATCGTTAGCGTAAGTTTGTGAATACCAATAACAATACATCGTGATCCCTCAATACATCTAGTTTGTCAATACTCGTGGAGTTTAATGTCCAGTTGTTTGTACTAACTAGTTCTGTAAGTGCCAATAAATGATCAAGATGAAAAGGATTTGTCACCTCATCTTCCGGCTGCTGTTCCTGCTAGACGGTACGTGCATTATACACTGAGTATTGTTGTTACACTAGTGTCACTTTAACTATTCAATGTAACCGAAGCGCGACCACTGGACGTGACGCGACCTGACGTGGGCTCATTAATTAGAAGTAAGGCTTGTCGTCATTTTGATAAAACAATGTATTTAAATGCGTAATGGCATGCCGCCGGAACCGGTTATCTTGTTAATTAATTTATGGCGGCGCAATTATTATGTTAGCGTTGTTAACTTACACAAATTACTTTACAACGGTTTATAATTAAAATGAGCTTCATGCTTTATGGAAACTGTGACCGACACTGTGACCGACACTGTGCCGCCTGATTAAGTGCAGGGTTTTAATTACAACTTTAGGATTTTGATAGCGCTACCGGCAAAACACTGTTTGGAGTATATTTTTACACATTCGTAATACTTTAATCACATCGCGGACACAAAACAAAAAATAGAAACCGTAAGGGGCTCGTGTGTGAGGAGCAGCCGCTCAGAGCTGCAGCGAGAGGGAGTGAGTTTCTGTTGATTTTGACTTCTCTTATCAATGGTGCTCTTTTGCTCATAAATTTCTAACAGAACACCAAAGACGGAATTTAAATAAATGGACGTCAAATATATGATAACACTATCAGTATCGTTAGTGTGGTGGGATGTTATACAAAGTTCCGCAGATGCCGGGATCCACCGGGATCCGCCGGGAGCCGCACTTTTAATGAAACTGTTGTTATTTCACAGTTCCGATAGTATTGTCATTAGTCGGCTGAATTAGAATATGTGCGTAGGTTTGTGTGTTTGGTACTTAATAATGCCGAACCAGCTGGATCATTTTGGAAGCTTTTTGTGTAGAAGTAGATTTTATTCTGAATTCATAGTACCAAGTGTACCAGTCATATTTAAACTTAACTTACTTGCTGCTCTCGTGCGCCCGTCCGCCCGATGTTGGCACGGTGTCTGCAATTGTGCTTCTATTCAAAGTGTTCATTCATTCACATCTTGAGCATCACGTTGTCTTAGTCAACATGCTAATTAACTTATAATGAACAGTGTCTGTGTTCTACAATTAGCACTTGTATTTATAAGCAGTGATTCGTATTTAAGGGTGGATTGTCTGTTATTGTGTTAAATGATCCTTCTCCTGTCATTAACATACTCGTGTGGAACAGTTAGCGCGTTGGCTCCGAGGGGGGCTGCGCAGCTCCCCGTGCTGCAATTGTTCCACTGGTAGCTCGTGTTAGTGCGGTATTACGACCACCAGCGATGTTGCACTTCCAATACACGTCAGGGACTCGCGTGTTTGAACACCACTAACAGTGAACATTTGTATCTACTCATCATGTGTGTGTATTAATTTGAACTGATCGCTAAACAATAATCACAGATAGTAAGGACGACACATGGCGTACACTGTGGACGCCGATCTTGTGTCGGGACAAAAAACTCATTCATAAAACTTTAGTTAACGTCTCGAAATACAGTTGGACACACTATTAGGGAACCTATTCGAGCACGAACACATCCCACATGCGGCGCCAAACTTAAAGACCACCTTTATGAAGTTATAATTGTACTTATTCAATTTTGGAAAATACTTCTTAACAAATCCCAATTTATTTGAAAACCACACAGTTAATAAAAAAAGCTCGACGTATTCCTCTGCAAGTTGTTGGTATCGTCAGAAGGGGAAGTGTTTGCACACTCACACTCATCCTTACACACACACACACTCATACTCACACTCCACCACCACAGTCACAGTCGGTCGCAGAGATACCTATTCCGCGAGATTATCATCTCATGCATATGGAGACACGCTGCTGTACTCATGTGCAGTGTTACAGGCATCTGTGGGATGCTGTGATGTTCCTATGTTACTGCATAATGTTTGTGATCCCAGAAACGAATAGGTTTCTTTTCACACTTGACATGTTGTCAAAGGCGATGACGTCTCCACTTGTAACGTGAGGATGGTCGGGGTCAGATAACAAGACGCGTTGTGGCGTCATGGTGTAGTGTGTAGACACAAAGCGATGATGATGGCTATCTTCCCCAAGAGGACCTGGGTAGACCACTCGGGTTACACTAGTGAGCTTCATCTAAGTATTACCAAGTGTAACGATCTTAATTTCACCAAAACACAAATATTTTAAGATGTGTATACACTGAAGTGTAATGTATCACTGAAAGAAAACTGTGCTTGGATTCGCATCCAAAAAATTGTAAATGAAGCTCATAAGATACAAACGGATTTACAGTGAGATCCGCTCATGACTGTAAGCGCACCTCTTTGCACCTCTGGCTGTATCAAATCTCAGTCGGTTGACAGCTCGAGATATAGTACAGAGTAGGTACATACATGGTTGAAACTAGACCATGTAACATTGTTAACAGTCATTGATACTGTGTAGTCCCAAAACCAGTTCCCACAACAGTCCGCAGTTAGCAGTAGGTACCCGTGCCTGCCGGCTGGCCATGTGACCCGGTGGTACGTCTCCCGGCACCAACCTGCAATATAATCATGTAGTATTCGAAAACATCGACATATGCATATACCGGGTTCTTTGCAGAGATTTCGTAATTTTTCATTCGAGGTAATGGTTCCGTTTGGCCAATGTTTTACAAGATGATACTCGTATTATACTTTTAAAAGAATATTTAAAAATAACATCTTATGTACCTCTTAGTGATTTAAAATTGTATTAATTCACGGCAAGCTGCGACCTGCGATCTGCGCTGAGGGCTACGTCATTACTTTTATTTCTGTTTGTATTATTATATAATGTAACAGTTTGCTGTTCTTCTTTAATAAAATCCAAAAAATATAGTAGGTAGGTCCAAGCCCTACGATAACTGCTTAGTGCTTATGTCACAAGCAGGGACAGGTCTACGCGCACTCGGAGCGCGCCCAGCGGTGACAATAATATACTTAACAGTTAGTTGAGATGTGCAATAGAACAGATGACTGCATGACGGTGTAGAGATACGTGTTCATGACAAAGATGTTAGGTGTCATCTGGACTCCCAGTAGTGTTCATACGATCTTTCCACCAATCGTGGAGAAACCAATCACAATAACAAAGATTTCCTGTGACTGTTCATTTAATTATAGAGGTAAGCTGTGTGGCCGATTTATTTATATTTTAAAGTACCTCTGTTTTCATTAACTTCATTATTGTGTGGTTGTATTCACCAAGACTCGCGCCGCCGACCCGGCTCAAATGACTTAACTTCACATTTCATTTCAATCTACTTGAAGGGGCTGGATTTGACTTAGCGGCTTTCTATATTCCAGTGAAAGTGTCATTTTATCAGAAAAAAAGAATCATTTAACAAACTTTCCAGTAAGTATAAACTGAATTTTAATAAAAAATCTTTTGATAGATTTAAAACTAACTAAAAATGACATGTTATATTTTCCTTAAATATTAATGGTACAAGTTTGAGATGACCGGAGGAAATATACGTAACGGAAACATACTTGTTTACTGGCTAGTGGCTAGTTACTAGTGGCTAGTGGCTAGTGACCTCCACACACCAGAGCGAGCTTGTCACGAGTGTCACGTGAAGATCGTGGCAGGTTTTAACAGTTTGCTGTTCTAGAGTCAATACCTTATTGCTAATTTTAATACATAGTTATTTGTGCAAAAAGTTTTGATCATAATTATGTAATTATATAATTTATTTTTTGTGTAAAAACCTTTTATGTATACGTTTAAAAAAAAACTTATTACATTTGCAATTGTGTGCCAAGCTAGTTAGTATGATAGTGTGTAGGTATACTACTCGTAGATAGAAAACCGGTTGTAGGTAAGGGTGTAAGGTGTGTGCTCGTGGGGGAGGACTAGGAATCCTTATAGTTTTCCCTTCTAGGCCAAATGTAGTGATTGTACAGCATTCATGTATAACATGCATTCTGTGTACACGGAGCGTGCAACAGCTAACACTAGAGCTGAACAAAGCTTCAGCCGACGACGTCCATCACACCGAGACGCACATAACTATACTTTGTAATAATTAATGGTTGCAGAGTTAATCAAACGTTATCGGTATATTATCGGCACTCAAGCGTTCCTTGTGCTAATTATTGTTATAGACCTAATGTATTCTGTTCTCGGAGACAAGGTGATTGTTATTTATTGTTATTCACTTGCTACAGAAATACCTGGATGTGATAGTACTTGCTAGGTTGTCAGAAGTATCAAAGATATCTTTAATAACTTCCAGGTATTTCAGACTGAATGCCAATGTATTACGGGCCTAGCAATAAACTTTCAATAATTGTATGTGTTTAAGTAATGTCATAAATTAAATTGTTCACGCCATAATTAAACAAAACGTAAACCAGCTGCCAATTAAACATTATTTATGATTGAAACGTCTGTTTACACGAGACACATTAATGAATAGGTGAGAAGGAACATTGTGACGTCATCGCGTCAGTCGGTCCTGTTTATTTAAGAGATATTTATTCTGTCCCAAAAGGCGTGATATCAAATTAATCGCGCACAATTAGCGCCATGAATTACCATAAGTCCCATAGTCCCATGCCGGCCCCCCTCCCCCCTCCCCCTCCTGTCCCCGCTTGCCCCGCCCGTCTCGCCCCTCGCCCGGGATCATGGGCACCATAAAAGGTCCCCTAATACTCATTCAGATATAATGTAACACATAGATGAGTGGATTAAAAAGCTTAGTGCAGGAAACCTTCTCCCCGCCATCTCTGTCCGACCCGCCTCGTCAGCTAGCATTACAACATCTTGCCACACTACCGGTTCACCCAGATGCGACTGAATACCAATATTTGAAACGAACATTCCTGTTGGCGACATTGTTGGCGCAACCGATATCGTTATTCCCACTACTGACCCATAAAGTATCCACTCTATTACTGGCGCTAGTTGCTCCGGTCGCGCTGTTTACTTGTCAGCATTTTAAAATAATCTACTTGTTGTATCACGAGATGAAGTGATCGCTGGTAACACAATAAGAGTAGGGAACAGTGCCGATCAAAACAAGCGGGAATAAATTGCAGACTAGTAACGTCGTTTGTGAATGCTGACTACCGCAAAGCTGTGGAAAGGTTTCACAGATACCTGCCGAAGTAAATGAAGATCGACAGTAAAGCGCGGAACACACGGAAGCGCCGGCGATGCTCGCATGTAGTACTCGCAACCGGTGTGTGTGTATGACTGGTCATACACACACACACCTGGATGTATAAAACTGTCAAGGGATGGGATGGGCAGCAGCGTCCTTTTTAGCTACAAACAACACTGATTTGACTTTGGCAACAAACTATGGTCACCGACCAGGTTCCGAGTTGTGTAAGTTACCTGCAGTAAGCAAGTATTTTGATTGCTTATCCTTGTCTGTTTGAGAAAAAGCCTTACCCTGCAGTGAGACAGTGCTGGCTGATAACTTTTGCATCTCCCTGTGCTGTGACAAAATGTATTGGACACACTCACACATGCGCGTGGACTCCGTAATGTACTCTCTGTGTCTCTTGCATTTGAGTCATTAAAACTAGCGGCTTTATACTAGATAGATACATACATAAACTCACGCCTTTTTCACATGGGGGTAGGCAGAAACTATAGAACACCATTCTTACATCTGGTCATACACGCACGCAGTTTGTTCGCAGCCGACGCCACACGCCTCCAAACCGCCATCGCCGAAGTCTGTCAGCGCCGCTGCACTGTGGGGCTGGCGGTCTTCTCGTTAGTAGATGAGAGTAGCAGGATGCTGTCATGTGCCATCCTACCTACTGACAGTGCAACCAGCAGCCACTTAACGCAAGGAACTTTACAGGGAAGTGTCCTTGTAAAGTTCCTTACGTCACACAGGAATTATCCATAGCGACGACGCTCTCTAACGCCGAACTACTTTAACTGTGTGTAAAATCATCCACGTGTAGTGTAATTCTCTCCTATTCTTACCAACACAAAATGGTAGAAAGAACAAATTAACTTAATGAGTACCTCAGGCTTTGTGCCGACCGAATGTTTATATCAGACGCCCTTCACAGAGTGAACTTCAAAGTATAGAGGAACGAGTGAATGAATGAGAAACAAAAGCCGCTCGCCGCACGAACATCGCGCCTTAATTAACTAAAATAATGATTGTATGGATTGTAGGCGATTGTTATACACAAAGAGCCAAGAAGTTAGAAATAAGTAAAAGAAACGAAGAATGAAACCATTTCTTAGCTAAATAGTTCGCCGCCTAAACCAAGAGTAATTAAAAATAAATGCTTAAAATGAAACTATTACTTTATTTGTATGCTGTTCATCTTTCTCTACTCGCACGTTCACAGATACATTACAAAAGTAATAAGACTTTGACGCGACTATTTTAGAACACAACAATGAACAAAAACGTTATTTGTGTCACAATCACGCGACAGACGTACTAATATCAGAACAAAACATAACGCCTGAGCGACATAACAAGCGCAGATATGTATTATATCCCATCTGCCGCGCAAAGTGTGAGAAAATATCCAATAAATATACGACAGCGCGCGGCCAGCGTGACTAACGCAAGTGGACTGCTGCGCACTAATTTGTGTCGGCGACGCGCGCGTGTGCACGCGCCCTTACGAGACGGGCGGCATGTGTGTGCGTGACACGCACACATACACACAAGTGATGCTACTCCACGGGATATATGTAATAGAAAATAATATTTCTAGAATAGATCTGCTCCATAGCCGGCTTCGGCGGAGGAAGATATGATTGCTATTATTGGTGATCCGTTTAGTATATACAAAAATACCTATACATTATTCTTGTACATATAAATAATATTTGTGGGCATTATCCAAATATTTAGAAAGCTGTAAGTAGGAAGTTGGGTCATTCACGTTACGGTATGGTACCCACGTGGCCTGAAACACGAGCACTGCACTACATTACGCGTTAATGAAATAAAACAAACGAAAACAACGCGGTGTCAGTCATACAATGACAGCACACTAGGAGCGACACACCACTTCTAGTAAACAATCAAAGTGGATCACATACATTAGGAATCGTGTAAAGTCCCGCGACGTCCGCACCCCGAGGTGACCAGACGCCCCCTCCACTAAGCGCTCCCAGTCTAACATCACGACTGACAGAACTGAACAGACATTTGCGAATTTATCGTTTAGAAGAAGAGTTAGATAGGTGCAGTAAGCCAGTGGACCATATGATGTTTACAGACTCACTTCCGCATGCATGATTCATTATGAAATATACGCTACCATACGTTTACTTACAAATCATTAAACATTATTATTTATACTAGTAGTAGAGCAACCAATATGTTTCACTGACAAGGTTATCTTACTTGTAAACACTAACTAAGCTCCCATGATCCGCCATTATAGTCTGTAGTGACGGCATTACACGGGTGTGCTTGTGTATCAGGTGGGTATTCGTAACTCCAGGTCCAGGCGCAACTGACAGACGCGTTTTATTTTCGTACGGTACATAGCAAAGTTCATTGATACAATTGTACATTACATATATGTATCCATATAGGTCACAATGCTGCTGCATGGAAGATTTACCTTCCCTCACATTTTAAATCTGGACCATAAATTACCATCTTCTTCCAAGAATCGAATCTAGTACAGCGAATGTAAGTGGAGGTCAAGCGAACACTGCAGTTCCACAGTTACGAGTTTGGGCAGTTCGCAAGTAATGGCCGCCGCCGGTCAGCAGGTGCAACATAAAAGTGGCACATCATGTACCATCGTATATCTCGGTAACATATGGCGCTAGTCATAGGTACACTAGAATATCCTCTGCGTGTTACTTTGGCCGTTAAAGCGTAAAGAGCAACCTGAATGGCCAATCGAGTTAATTGATGCAACGCGAAACGAAATTCGATTCATCAAATTGCATTTTGATTCGCTCACAGCACACGCACACGCAATTGTTTGTTTTAAATAATATATGTATATACTGAGTCGCAGTTCTGCGTTGATTGCTGATATCAAGTAAGGTTCCTAGATCCATAATTCCTGGGCTCAGGGAACTGACCGGTAAACTGATCACAGCTAATGAATTGTGACTGCAACTGTTGGAAACATTATTCTAATATCGAATCTATCGAAAGGCACCTCACAGATACTAAAGCTAACCGATTCTATTGCTTATATCATTATACCACTACATGGTCAAGATGAAAACATCTTAACCAGGTAGACGTGTGTCTTATTTTATATTCTTTACATTGTTTTGAACACTCAGTCTGGTTAGACTTCTAGAAGAAACAAGACCGTTGTCATGTGATACGTGATGAGACAGCTACGTTCGTGCACAAGCATCAAATCCATGCACGGGATAGTCCACCGCTGCTCGCGGCATGCACTAGGTAATCCTCCCCCCGAGCACGGGGCTGCGCACTCGCTGGCGGAGCCACGTCCCTGGAGTTACCGCGGTTTGGGGACGGACATGTCATGCCAGACATTGTGCAAGTGAGACAAATTGAAGACAATTTGGAAAAGAGCATTTCCCAGGTTGACGCAGCGACTGGCTGAGCTGGGGTATATGTCCGTCGTAACATCCGAAGTAATGAATAAAACTTTGGACGAGAAGACTGTAAGTGTCGAACTGGAGTAAGTTCAATATTATCGTACTGAGAGTCAAATTTAAGAATAATTATTTGAAATTTGGTACGTATTCCCAAAAGGGAATCTTTCGTAAAGGTGAGCACAGATGGCGCCACCTAAACATAAAAAGAGAACCAGAAAATATCTATGGATTGAAAAAAAACCAGTTAGTTTTACCGGTGAAAATATAAAAGCAGGTTATAACAATACCAAAAGGAAATAAACATTCACCTGTAGTTAGAGCAGAATTTTGTTCTGATATTTAACTCTTTTACAAATAAACTCTCCTTCTTTTAAAAGTAAATTAACATTATGCTTATACCTATGGTGTGAACAGTGACCTGTAGCGCCCCCTTCACTTGTAACACAGAGTGATCAGTACACAGTACATGTTTTAAGGCTCTAAAGTGCTTTTCGTTTTTAGTGAATAGTTGAATGACCGCCTTCGTTCGTGACTTGGAGCGCATGATAGCACAACACTGATACGTTGATAACTGATTATTGCTGATCAGAACGGGATAATCTCAATAAAATTCACCTAACCACAGATGCAGAAGAGACCAAAGCAATATGTTTAGATGTTTGCGTTATAGTGCAATGAGGAGGGCATAGAGAGACCTCTAGCGGGAGGCATTTTTGGAAAGATTTCGTTTTCACGAAATGGTTTCTCCCATTGGATCTATGTTGAGAGTGACTTATAGCAATAACAACGTATGTCATACTTCCAACTTATTATACTTAAAACTCATACGAACTTCTTCACACTTTCTTAGAAGCTACAAAGTCTGTTATTTCTAGGAGAAGCATGAGTAGCAAGCGAGCGAAGAGGTAATATGCCACTGTGACCACACGCTCAGGGCTGTCATCATAACTTTGTACCGGAGGAGCAAGACCTCGTCAGTGTGTACTCCAGCATCAGGCCTTGCTAATATTGTCTCGCTTCGTAAATATAAAACCAGCTAATATTGTCCGTTTGCAAATTAAATAACTTTTAACTTTGAATGCTTGTAAGCAGTAAGGTAGGCTCGGCACGGTAACGTCAATACACCAAATACTTACTCTTCACAAAAAGGCTTCAAACTAAATACGTACCCTTTTACATCCAAGGGTTAAAAGGAAAATGTCTTAATACTTTCCTGAATAAATGTTTTCAAAGATTTTCTCTCAATTAATATTAAGAGAAAATCCCGCAGTTATGTTTACACAATCTAGAATGTTCTTATTTTGCTCTTTTCTACCGTCTCCTCGCCCCAGGGACGCTGTAAACAGTATCAGATGAGAGTCTTATCTGCTAACATTCGTGGCTGGTACCAGGAAATAAAAACGTTTGAGAGATGCACTGCTAACGACCCGCGATAGCACCTACACTCTGGTACACTGGGACACACTGCGTCAAAGATATGTGGCACGTGTTCGAGATAACTATTGTAATATCTGCAGAGACGGGAGCTGCTTGGATAGCAATAACATGTGGCGGCATTCACCTATCTACGGTACGGAACAGGGAGTGAATCCCATAACTGGCACACACATGTACCAAGACAGCATGTACCAAGTAACTAGAAACGTCCGGGGGAAGATAACTCATAGTGTGATTAGAAATATCTCAGTCATAGTAGTTCCCCAGTAAGTAATTACTTGTCACAGTTATTTTACAACAAAAATGGTTTGATCAAGCACGTAACGCAGGGCTGTGTATCCTACACTGTGAGTATATTGTGTCCTACATATCGTTAGTGCTACAATACAGAGCTCCTCTCGGGGGACAACGATGAGAAACTGAGCATGTCTTGTTGTAACCACCAGAAGCTGCTTTCTGTTTAATAAAGTTGAAAACTATTAGGACTTACGTTTAATATTGTTTTTAATTTTCAGTTTTTTTATTGGGTTCCGGATATCTTAGCTAGGTTAGGAAAAGTCTAATGATCAGATATGAGGTTGTGTTAGGCCGAAATGATGTTGCGAACGTTATATATATATAAGTTGCACAATGCACTCCCACGTTTGACCGAACACTGTGTGAAACAGTGAAGGAGATGTTGCACCTTCTGTGGGTCACCGGGTCACTGTGTGGTTAGTATACAACTAAACACATGTGAGTCCTATGAACACGTGCTTGGAAGGAAACAATTCTCTAGGGACCGTACTGACTGTGGATGAATCTCCAGTTTGGAAGTGGAATCATTGTTAAATTACGGTTATGGTATTAGGTCCTGTATTTGCGACAGAAAAAAATAACAGTTTGTCCGAACATCATGGAAACTAAGACCGAGCAGCCCCCGTACCGTCGGAGCAGCCCCCGTACCGTCGGAGCAGCCCCCGTACCGCCAGCACTTGGCGCACATAATTATCATAAAAGCACTAATCGCGCTGCCTGAGTGCTATAACACGCACATAAACGTAAAACTCTGTTTATGCCCACTTAGCGCTACTTGTAACGCGCCGTGATGGCCGCCGATAATGTGGCACTAATCAATATTGCCATTAGTGCCTTTTATTGCCCGCCGTGTGGGAGCGGGGTGCGGGGTGCGGGGTGCGGGGTGCGGGGAGCGGGGCTGTTACTACGAGTGCTAGAGATTAGGGCGGTCGCAGGAGTCTGGGAATGGCAGCACGGGATATATTACACTGAATAATAATGTTCAGAAGTACTTCACTGAAAACGTCGAATACTTATATTTATTAGTAACATAGCAAGTTGATCTCTCAAATATAGTAGTCAAAGTGAGTAGATAATGTAATAACGAAATCCATTAAAATATTACGTAACGTAACGTTAGTGCTATCACACATGAAGCTGCATGAATACATTCTAAGAAATAAAGTTTATTTAAGAGTTTGCATTTTCGTATCTTTACTCGTGACAAACATAACATACGAGTATCATAACGTCGCGTGTGAGGCGCACCTCTATACTAGGTAGTACACACATAGTCCACACATTTCGCTAGTCCCATGTAATACGGGGCGCGCTTATTGCCATCAACCGGGCCAGTTTCTAATCTCCGGGCAGCTACTGAGAAATGCCACTTTGCCAGACCGGGAGCCGAACCCGTACCCTCACGCTCAGCAGCAGAGCTTGCGATTACAAGACCTACACGGCAGTCAAATACATGTTCGGTATTAACATATCTGCCGACTTTGTGATTACACGCTCGTCGATTAACTAATGTCGAATATTAATTTCCTCCGCTCAGATCCACGGAACATAGCAGACAAACATGCTCCACACAAAATATTAATGATGTGCCTCCGTCTCGTGCCTGAATGATTCGGAGATGAAATTGTAACAGTGTGGCTTGTTCTCATTCCAGTAGCTTCATGATCTGCGGATTGTTGAGACGTTACCAAAACATTTTATAAAAGTTCGTTTTATAAAATAATTATAATCTTTAAAAGTAAAACTCTGGCGGTTGTATATTTCCTTGTGGCTTTTAATCTCTAAGTACGAGTATAATTAAAATTATTTCAAAATCTGGGGAGGTATAATTAAAATGGAACCAAAACAAACAAACTCAAGTAGATGACAATTCGAAGCTCCGACCCGCGCCGGGGCGACCTCGCAGTATGACTTAGATATAGAGCGCTTGCAAAAGCATCAGTCTGTCGGGCAAGGATGTGCTCTTATATTATTTGTAAAGTTTTTCTCTTATTTATAGGTTAATATGCAAGTGCTTACATACTGTCATATCAATTATGTAGTAAGACTATAATTTAGATTTAAAACACATCGAAAACATTACAAAACTGAAGCAAACATTGGACGCCTTGACATTGCATTGTAAAAGATAATACCCACAAACGGGTAAACATTTTGATCTCAATGCAGCAACAACGAAGTGAGTCCAAACTTGAAAATTATAAGACTGGAGCAATAAGTACTTATCTTCATAAGGTTTAGGGAATTTAAGCAGGCTACGTAAATAAGATAAAGTTTACGTTAAAAGCGCTCTATAGCTGGTATCCATACCGCGGGCGCCGCCATACTGGACGCCAAGAGCCACTCGTCCCCTCGTAGTCATCAAACTTTAGCCCATAATTGTCGCGAACAATAATTTAAATAAATTAAACAAGGAGTTTGCAAACAAAAGGTAGTACAGCGAGCTTCAGACGGAGACGTACCGAGTTGAAGTAATTGAAAGAGATCGAGTGCCCCCCCGCGCCCCCGCGCCTCCGGCCCGTCCAGGGGAAACCTTGTTATCTGATGTTGAAGATACAGAATAGATGGTTTGGAGACAACAGAGCTCGAGTGGCCCAAACCTGAGCCAAAAATTTATAATTTATAATTATTGCGAATTAAACAACAAGAAGTAAAATGTAATGATTTGAGCTACATATATTCAAAATTTGAGTTCACACTAAGTTCCAAAGTTATATATAATGTAAATGTAAGAATAACGATTTTGAACACAATAAGTGCTGGCATTCGATACAGCAAACCACTCCAACTCTTAAACCCAACTTGTTGAACATTGAACCCGAATTGTAATCCAAAAATTAGTCTCGCATAAGCACTCAAATTCCTTCTGAACATAACATCCATTTGGTAAGTTTAAATATTTATAAATGTATAAATTCCCTGCGAGGGTACCTGCACGAGCTGCGCACCAGAGAATAGTTCCCACTAATGTGGACCTCTCGGGGTCCTCTCCATGAATTATTAAGCGGAGCGGGTCTGCCTCACTGACTACAGTTTTTATGGAACTTGCTACGAGTATATGCTCACATAGTCACGACTATTTGTGGACATGGAAACAAACACAAGTCTTACTTGAGTTGTTTGTACATTAGTTAATGGAAAGCTGATGATGCAACTGAGTCCCATCGGGTGCAACCGCTAGCGATGCTTCTTGTTGCATTCTGCAGTGACGTCATGTGACTGAATGTGCGACAAGCCGACAGCACCAACTGGTTGCTGACGTGCGAGGCTGAGTGCCACATGTGTGTGTTTCTGCTACACGGACGGCATACTATCGCCATACTATAGTGTTATAATACTATCGTGTATATCATGTAAGAGTGTACGAGTATGTTGAGGTAGACACACTTGGTCGGGGTGACACGCAGACAAGCTGGGTGTCGTTATTCCCCCAAACCTAATTTATACCGAGCTTGTGATTGATGATGTTCCGCAAAATAAATCTAGCTACTCCTCTCTATGATATATTTACATTACTTTCCAGATAATTATATCATAAACATACCGTCTGCGGGCTAAAGATAAAAACACTAATCTGTATGTCGTTCAGATCTCTGAAATAAATCGTATTCACGGATTCCCAGTAAGTGCGAAGCCAACGGAATGTTTCACAAGAAATCGAAACAAGCCAGGATTTGTGTTAAAATAAAACTAATTACCATAATAATATGGATTCGAGCGTCGCTGTCATGTCGCGTACCTCCACTCTCACCACGCTCACCACTCGCACCACGCGACTCCTCCGTTCCGTGAAAAGAGCGGGTGTTTAACGAGCAAAAGTAAATTTAATATTATCTCCGCGATCGAGAGATGGCGCCACTGACGACCACTTGCTATCGCTGAGCTGGCCACATAAAAAGGCTTCTCTAGTGAAAGCTCAGGGCTGCGCGCCCGATCCCCTGCGGTATGAAGGTTGCCACTCGGCCAGTTTGCAGGGTTCCGCAGCCAACGGGACCTTATTACCTTCTAGCCTTTGCCGTCTGTCTGTCTGTCACAGTGTATAAATATAACAGTAGTAGGCAGCCGTTTTCCACATCCCAAGACCTCTATCGCAAATAATAAAAATAAGGTAAAACATAAGGTCGGATGGTACTGAACCCCTTACCTTCGCGAGCTCGGCTCGCACTTGTCCGGGTCCCTGACTCCGGTCGGGTACAAAGAGGGAATTTACTGAATTTACGTGAATTGCTAAGTCGTCCTGTACTCGTAGCTACAATGTATTTGCCATAAACATCAAACAAGTGTGGGCAGGTTCAATTGAAGTCGAAGTCGAAGCCGGATCAAAACGGCCGGTTGCCAGGGATCCGGAGTTAGGCCGGGCGAAGGTCACACTTACCCTGTGTTGTGTTGAAGTCGCTCTTTGGTTGCTTTTAAATAAGTGTTGTCGGAATAACTTACCTGTATCGTACTACAATCTAAATGATGTAGTACAGGATACAAATAACAATATTTATTTATTTAAACACACGAATGTACAGAGGCAGAAGTAATGCCTGCCACAGCACTCTGTGGCAGGCATTACTTCTGCCTCTGTACATTCGTGTGTTTAAGTGAAGTAGAGACAAACAGTGGCAGGTGCGATTTAGAAAATTATGGGATATTTAGATACTTATATGTTTATTTAAAAAAGCCGGCCAACCAACCTTGTTTTTTGCCAAATTTCGTGATTCTTGGTCAACGGGAACTACCATATTATAGGCTATAGACCAAAATCTCCGTTAATTAATATAAAATAGCATTATTTACTAATTGTTTTAGTAAGACATCACGTTATTCTGTTTGATAAGACATTCATACTTATATGTTTACTAGAGTTTGTTTGGATGTGCTTAGTTCTTGAACTGCTAGACGAACTTGAATAACTTATTTTCATGCATTTCTGTCACATTTGATTGCCCAACTCTTGAGGAATATTATAGGCTTAGCATCACGCTACGACCCTTAGGAGCGGGAGAAATCGCAAGGCGCAGCTAGTAGGTAATACTTGTATGTCACTGAAATCATTGTATTCCTGAAAAGGTTTGTTTTTTGCAAACGATCTGCTGCCTTATGATACATGTATGTTGTCATAACTCGACTAAATCTAGGAAACCACTGATTTTGTTTCGCGATGTCAGTGTTCCCATAGTTCACGATGTCAGTGTTCCCATAGTTCACGGGATCGCAGTCACCTCACACTCTTTATCTGTCAGTATTAGTCTTTGGAATTGTGCTAAACACTATCAGGTTACTTGTTGTGATATTGTGCTGGGAGCAACATGTAATTATTACTTGTTCAAAAACATCATTTTAGCAGTCTGCTTATACTATTTTTATTCCATACACATGGTGGTAATAGCTGGAAATGAGTCTCAAGATAACAAATACACATGGTGTTAATAGCTGAAAATGAGTCTCAAGATAACAAATACAAGTTATAACTACCATATACCAATTATATAGTGCAACCAAAACCGATTGAATGAAATTGGTATAAGACGTTCAAACCCGGCTAATAAGAAATATAAGTAAATATCATTGCTGAGTAACCATTCACACTACTGGCCATTCAGGATCTAAAGGATCCAGGTGGAATGACTCCGCCAGTCACAGTGCCAAGAGTCGTGAAAGTGGAGTAGCAAACTGTTGATCATACAAAATGAAAATTACCCGTCACTGTCCGACACTGTCCGATTTTGCCCGACAGTCCCCGATGTTGGTCGACACTGCCCGAGACACGATAGCCTCGCGAACATGTATTGTGTGCTGTCCATCATCCACTACGAGCTGCAATGGAGGTACCTACACGTAATATTACAGAGAGTGGCTGTTTTAGTCAATAATGTTCCGGCTGGAGCAGGGAGACAGAACATGTTGTAACAAACGTGATGTAGGAAATGTGTTGTGTGTGCTCACAGCTCCACATGTCGCAGCAGTGAGCAGCTTCTTGTTCCAGCGCAATACTCATGTTTGTACAATGGTACCTACATGTCGTTTCACAACCCTTGGGCGAAGAACTAAACCAGCAGCGGGTTCAACCTGACTGAAAGTAAGATAAGATGCACTTGTCTGAAACAGACAGTTACAATTGAAACAAACATATGCAGAGACTATCATACAATATATGTTTTTTTTGAAAAATAACCATCTTTCTGACTCGGGTAGGCAGAACATGTGGTGAAGTTGAAGTAACCGCCAACCAGTGCGGGCTTCAGTCCATACAACGCAATACGCTAACTAATAAGTTCATGAATGATATTGTTGACAAAGGTGAAACTAATCTTAATGGTTCCTTCTACAGTCTAAAAGCCACCTAGAACCAAAATTAAATATTAGGTCTTTACCTATGAAATTGCCGTTCTGCAGTACTGGCCATTTCAAATCAAAATATTTTTTGTTTGGCTAAGAATTCTAATTTCAAATTAATTTTATTTTAAAAACATGGATTTTTTTTCCAAAAGTAGTCATTTGTTTATTGATTAGTGTTACATTTTCATCGCATTTAAATCTTTTTCGTCATCATGGATACGTTAAAAATTCGAGTAATTATGGAATATGAGTACCGTCGTGGCAGCAACGCGGCACAAGCGGCACGCAACATCAACGACGTTTACGGAGCTAACACTACAAACCAACGCACTACCTGTTATTGGTTTGCTCGCTTCCGTTCTGGAAATTTCGACCTGAAAAATGAACCTCGCGGTCGTCCGAAGACTTTGGTCGACAATGACGAATTAAAGGCGATTGTGGAAGCTGATGATACACAATCTACGGCTGAATTAGCAGCAGCTTTCGACGTTAGCGTCAAAACAATATTGGTCCATTTGCGTCAAATTGGCAAGGTAAAAAAGCTTGACAAATGGGTGCCCCACGAACTCAATGATCGCCAGCGCGAAGTACGCGTCGAGACGTGCCTTGCACTGCTCAACAGACACACAAATGAAGGAATTTTGAACCGCATTGTTACCTGCGATGAAAAATGGATTCTGTTTGATAACCGCAAGCGCTCAGCAAGTTGGTTGGATCCTGGTTCAGCACCTAAACAATGCCCTAAACGAAAACTTACCCCAAGAAAAGTGATGGTCACTGTTTGGTGGTCTAGCGCCGGTGTGATTCAACACAGCTTCTTACCAAACGGGGTGAGCATTACTGCAGATGTGTACTGTGAAGAATTGAACACAATGATGGAGAAGCTGGCACATCTCCAACCAGCATTGGTCAATCGCTCGTCTCCGCTGCTCCTGCACGACAACGCGCGACCTCATACTGCACAGCAGACGGTCTCCAAGTTGCAAGAACTGGGGTTGGAAGCTCTCCGTCATCCGCCCTACTCACCAGACCTTGCGCCTACAGACTACTACTTTTTCCAGAATTTGGATAACTTCTTGGCGGGAAAAAAATTCAATACCCGAGAAGCAGTACAAAATGCCTTTGAAGAATTTGTTGCCTCCCGTCCAGCTGATTTCTTTAAGAAGGGCATCAATAAACTGCCACTGCGTTGGCAAAGATGCATTGATTGCATGGGTGATTACTTCGATTAATACAAATAAAAAATACATGAAAAAAATTCATTTAAATTTTTTCATACAAAACGGCAATTTCATAGGTAAAGACCTATTATTAAAAACAATCAGAAATGATTGAATACAAAATCAAACAAAGGATCAATCAAAACAAGTCAACAGAACACTCCTACGCAAGTGTGAGGGGAAGTAGTAAAGTTTCCGAGAAGGTGCTGTACTGTAGTACCGTAGTACAGCGCTACAGCGCTACAGCGCTACAGCGCTACAGCGCTACAGCGCTACAGCGCTACAGTCCCACAGTATATATCGCACGTCTTTATCTGTTGTGTTGTTCCTCGGAGCTGAGCCGAGTGATAAGAGGCTGTAAACTCAGCCCTTAGCGACGCGTTACCATTCCGTTAGCACTTATTTATTTATTGTGTACACTGTACGAGGAATTATGTTTGTTTTATTGTGAAGTGAACTGTTGTGTAGTACTTGAAGAGAACAGCTGGATTCTGGAGGATTCCTGCCAAGTGTTTGATGTGATGTCAATGGAGTTTGCAAATAAATATTGAGCTTCGTGGAGATCATTCAAACTGAGCACTTACTCGCGCTTATTTAGCACTTGTCGGTATTATTAAAGGCAGGGGAAGAAAGAACATAGATTAACTGTTGAATCGATGGATCAGGGATCATGGAACATAAAACTAATCCAAAACCCAAAAGAAGTATGCTCATCAAGAACAGCGCTATACTGAATACATGTAATTTCGAAACTGGTTATTAGTACGGACAAAGACTAGCAAGCGAGCCACTTGGGGACGTTCTGGCACAGCTACAGTTTTGGTGCGGTTCTGCATAGTCGTGACGCTGGACTCGCAGCTCTACCAACATGAAGTTTATGTGAGATCACTCCGTGTCACAGCACAACGTTGTACTCACACGTCATGGGATTACATTCACAATAACACCGGACGTATTCTGGATTTACATAATTTAAGGGCGCATGACGTTGCATTTTAATTATTTTCTGATGTAAATTTAGGTAACTAGACAGGTAGTGTAGATGCTTGTTTTGAGGCGTCAACCAACCTTCACGGTCTCACGGATAATATTATAAATGAATGGCACATTATGAAACAAATACTATTTCGTATTTGGAATAAGATATAGAAAGTCAGCTTCGTTGGCTGACAGGCAGTTTTGAATTTAAATTTTGGTTTTAGAAATAATTACGAAACATAAATCAAAACACATAACATGAGTACCGCGGTCGGGGACTCCCGGGGAGATTACTGTAGTCCCCCGCAGTGCCTTCGCGGATCAATTGAGCTGCCACTGATTGAAAAAAAAGTAAAGATAATCAAGCCGTGACAGTAAGAGGGAGAAGTAGTCAAACTCCTAGCGAACAGTTGCTTCATTAAATTATATTACAGTGTGTCTTATCAAAATCTATTAAAATGATGAAATATTTGTTTCTCATCTTATTAGAGCGCTAATGTCCCCAAGACAGTAGTGTTGGTTGCCATGACAACAATTTCCCGCACAAACTGCGACAGTTAAGTAAGAAGCGTTCCTTTGTTCGTGTTATGTATCTAAGTTATGTTATTACTTTCTAACTTGAACTTATGTATATTGCCTAAATATGTAAGCTGTGAACTCCCTAATGTACCTTTCATGTAGATATCCTCCTAAGGCGCCGCGCCCCGGCGTGAGCGCGGTGTGTACGTATACACTGCTGTTGTGAGAAGGTCTTAAGCTTAACACTCGTATGGTTATGGCTACATTTACTCTTAAAGCCTGTTGTTTCGTCTAGATATAGGCCCGGAATAGAAATTTTAGTAAGCTAGGAATATTCACTATGAAATTTTTGGTTACTTCAAAAGCTGATAAACTTCTTCATGGTTGTAAGTTACAAATGTGTATAATTTATTTTATTTGTAAGATTTCAATCAACAAAATATTTTAAATAACACAATCGTTGACGCGAGCCCCGCACAGGGCCCGCGCACCCTGTGCGTACCTGGAGCGGACAGAATACGTTTCACTTCCACGAATTCACGCTAGCCGGAAAAGTCCTCAAGCTGGGCACAATCCAGATTGATCTCCAAACCTATTCAAAGTAAAATGTCAACACATCAGACTAATAATCTCCACTTTAAGCAGAGGTGTCTATTAATAATACAGTACAAAAATATTGCCAGTTACAATTCCCTCGTGCCTAATAGACGATGCCTTTTGCAATTTACTGGACTCGAATCCAGACTTCGAGCTAGTACTGAAAATATTTTAATAAAATCTTCAATTACAGCCAATCCTAGCTGACAACGAGAAGAGTCCATAAAAAAACTCGTCCTTTATTGTAGACAGAAATAAATTAAATAAAAACTTGAAATAGCTTCACGACATTTTTAAAGTTTAAATTCAAATTCAAATCATTTATTGTTTGTCACATGTAGATAAAGATGTCATAGTCATAATAATTATAGGAGCAATGTAACATACCTATAAGGTGTACAATGTTTTCGGCGCTTTGTTTTTGACTTACGTTAGTATAATATACATTCTCACCGTTGGTTTACACTTTATCCCCACTTTATCACTCTTTGCATTAGTATAAAATTGTACCATAATAAAGTATTGTATTTTTTTTTTGGATTAGTCAAATTATACATAATTTTAAATGCGTGTGAACATCACTGAAACCCGCATGTGCCGTGTAGAGGGGCGCATGAAGTGTGAAGTAATGCACGTGCCATCATGTGCGTCAGTTACTAACACCTCCACCCGATACAATCACAGCAGTAACTATCACCTATCCCTCAAACACTACAAACTTGATGACTTGATGTGTATCGCTAACACACTTCACTTCGCCGTCACCAAACTTATCCAACAGATGGCGATACCTGACGACTAACTTGTACATGATAACGTGCCGATTTAGTGGAACTGACGACACATGGGGCGGGTGACGACGGGTTATTTGTCATTACTGTCGATTCTACTTGGCAAGAACTGTGTTCATTTCACGATTTTACATTATCACCATTGTCAGTATCATTATATTAGCCTGGAATCACCCCTTGCTGGGTATTCCCCTCCTCTGATTTTTGACAAACTTCCTGGTTTTGGGCGTCTTGACAACAATCATTTGGACTCTACTACTGTATATGACCTAACCTTGGCCACCACCACCAGTCAACACCTAAGTCCGGACATCTCTGGGCCTAGCCAGTTGCCATATAAAACAACTTTTCTTTAATTAATTTTATCTTTCTCAATTTATATTGCTGAAATCATTGGTAGGTACTGATTCCGCAAAAAACATGTGAGATAGTCAATCTAGAACCTAGGAGTATAAAAATAATGATTGCATGTTGCGCAGGAAATCGAGCGATGCTAGAGTGGCGAGTTTATTAACGGCTTGAGCTGTTACATTTTCTTAAAAGCTTTCGAGTGAACCAGTGGGGATTTTTTAATAGTTAATGGACTACAAACAAAAACTCCGGACCTTTAAGATAAATTACTTTCCTCGAAGCAAGGATTAATTTATTAATCTCTGTTTTCTGCAGATTCGTAAACTACATTACAGGATATTATTATTCACCAAACTCGCATTTTATTCAAGAAAGCCGAATTCAATCAATTCCCTGGCAGTCATCTCGCTCCGTCGGCGCCTAAACCAACAGACTACAAACCGCACTCATCTCCTTTCCACTCTGAACAATAGCTTCCACAGAAAACACTACTCCACTTGACTTGGACACCTACCTACCCACCTTCCTTCTACATTCAGTAGCTGCTCGTGTTTGAGGAGTCTCCAATATTTAGTGGACGGTGCTGTGTTATCGGTTGCCTGCTGTTAATGACAACACTTGGCAAAATGACTTTGTACGATTAGTGGATAACCAACAGTGTACCAATATTTTTGACGGCACGGTTGGCGCCGTGGCTGAACAATAGACTGCTGCGCCGCGTGTTGTGGATTCGATTCCCGCTTAGAAAAATATTTGTATTGTGCAATGTACTTTTAGTACTGGTTAATACGAATACAGTACATGCAGTGTGTTGTGAATATCGATACACTTATCTTGTAGAACTTCACTCGTACGACGACGGTTATTGTAAGATTGTTGAAGTAAATTAGACAGACATTAGACAGAACATTTATATTCTACGCAAGAGAGCGTGGTATTAGTAACCATGCTATGTTACAAATATTGCAAAATGTGCATATAAAATATAGAGATATTATTAGAGTTCTAATACAAGGGCTTGCAATGAACTCACATGATTCGCGCAGTATAACATTAAGTATAACATTAAGTGAAACAACTGACCAATCAGAACTTACTAAACATTGCTCACATGTATAAATATTACATAGTTATAAAGATCAATAGTAAGTTAATTGATTAAGCCTAGATTCCATTTATTACCGACGTGACGAGTCCACGACGATATGCTAACGACTTTAAGTCCGATAGCGGGAACTAACTTGAGCGGTGAAGCCGAGCCTCGCGTCTAGTGTTACAGTCTAGTTCACTCGTTAGCGCCTGGCTACAGCTTCCTCGCTGATTAGAACTTGGATAGAGATAGTTGCTAAATTTTACAATATTTATGTGTCATGTTCATCATGGTATTTATAAAATACCAGCGATCCACCCCGGCCTCGCTCGTGACAAATCATATACAAAAACCATTCTCGTTTCTCACTCTTTGAATAGTAATTTTTGAGTTTATCGCGTACATACGCGGCGGGGGACTTTGGTTTATATTATGTAGAGATAGTGAAGACAACTAGAAACAAGTAATAATAATAATTATAGCTTACAGTACTAGTATTATTTATTCATGAAAAACGTGTTCTTAGCAGTCACAAACCAGAATACTGCAGTAGATTTGTGCTTTATTAATATTGGAATAAGTTTGTTTTGTATAACAGGGTATTATAGACCTCTGCCTACCCCTTGGCGTGTTATGCTCTCCAACCAAGCCGTCGCGTTTATTATGCAACGGCTTGTACAGACGGACGCCCTCTCATATGCCAGTACAATGTCTTAGCTGTTTCCTCCACATGCATATTATGTAAGTAGTCGGGATAGCCGCTCAAAGGTACAGTCGAACAAACTATTTGGTATGCAGGCAAAAATATTCACACTACACCACCAAATTAAATTAAATGTTATTTCATAGTAGGTACTTGCAAGTTTCCTGCCTGTAACAAGAAGCTTGTTCGCTTGTACCATCCAAGCCGGCCGGCCGACGACTTCCCCAGCCTCAGTGTGCCGTCAACTGTTGGAGCCCTCTTCAGTAGAGAGCAGAATGTTTGTCGACCATATTCAGCCTAATAAAAATGATAGTCTTATCAAAGTAGATGAATCGTTTGTTTTGTTGCTGAGAGTTCCAGCGACAGCTGGATGGCAGAGGAAGTCCTAAGATTCAGATGTTGGTTTTGAACTGTATGTGGGTGAGGGCGGAGTAATAGAAATATAAATAGGTCTGTCATTATATTTTCAGTAAGTGCCACAGCAACACTTACTACAGAAACATAAATACCTGACAGGTCAGACCACCGCTGTGCCGTATCCGCTATCGGATAACTTCTGATTCGATTTGTTATTCAAGTTGACATCTCTCAGTTCAAGCTATGCGATTGTCTATTTCCTTGCTTAACTATCCTGTGGGGGACGTATAAAATCAAGATCTCCACGCAAGGCAAACAAACTCAAAGACTAAGTGACTGCACGCTAAGAGCACACCTTACGGGCCTCGGCTTAGGGCGACGCTGGGAGAAGACAGCAAAGAGATAGGCTGGGTCTACTGAACCCCCCACAGTTGAGCGGATTTTAGCTAATTTTATTTTAATTATTTCTTAAACTGATAAAATCATAATTTAAATCTAACTTAATGAGATTTTTAACTAAATAATTTACTTCTATAATAAAATTCTCATTGGGTCATTGGATGAGTTGTTACTGTATAGTATCGCGTTGTATTCCTGAAAAGTAAAGTATTGTCTGGTCCTGTTGGAGGTATCGAATCAAACCGCCGCCGCCGGAGCCACCCAAACCAGTGCGGAATAGAAATCAAAGATCGTATTACTTGATAGGCGTAGGGATCGATTTCAATATAACATTTTGCCTTCAGTGAATGTGAAATCTGTGTCAGACTAGACAAATAAAAAGGTCTAGACCTAGATATTTTTACGAGTGTAAAGCTACGGATGAAATCTCTGATTTTTACCTATATGCTATCTGCTGACATGGATCGTCACGCCTGACAAGCGACGTAGAAACGATAAAACTTCCATAAAGTTAAAAAGGTAAATAATTACTTAACCTTTAACATGTGACTTCCACCCTGTAGTCGAGGTTGTTTACAGACCTTTACAGTAAATATAAACTCACCTTCCACTTCAAATTGAGGCCAAAATATAACTTTTCTATTTTATACTTGGGCACTCTTCACTTTAAATAAATCCAATAAAGTGTGACGTGTTAATGGGAACTTGATGGTCCTTGATGTTATTAGGATCAGGGGTTCACTCCCACACAACTTCATACTTATGACGCCCTGTGAGGCAATAACCCGATCTTTTCCCAGCCTCCCTTTAGATAAATCAGTCGCCTACCGATACCGGGGCATGATTGAATGGTCCATTCCCCCACACACAATGGCCCAGTTCCCGCCCAAATATAGCACAAAAATCGACTTCAGAACATCTTATACGTGTATACATACACACATACATACACAGTACGTACACACACACACACATGCATATTCGCGATAGCTAATATAAAACCTGTCAGTTACAAAGGCGGGCAGAATACCAAAATACTGTAATCACGGAACTGTGCGGAGACCACAATGTTGCTGTTTTAAAATAACTTTGTATTAAAAATGTTCAGCTTTTTTCGCGTTTTTCCGTCGCGTTTGTAGATTATTCTCGCTCGCGCAGTGATACACTATTCAGTAATGTAGTGAGCTGGGAGGAACGCCGTTCTCAAGTATTCGTATGTTTCACTGAATGAGAGCTGGTATCCAAGTTTTATTGGATTTTCCTTAAATTTTTAGACCTCAAAAA
Organism: Phlogophora meticulosa; assembly: GCA_905147745.2. NCBI lineage: Eukaryota > Metazoa > Arthropoda > Insecta > Lepidoptera > Noctuidae > Phlogophora > Phlogophora meticulosa. The sequence continues at coordinate 124,990 of LR990542.1, forward strand.
TAATTTGTTCCTAGCACGTGAATTGATATTATAAATAAATAAAATAAATAAATAAATAAATATTGCTGGACAATCCACACAGCATCATCTAGCCCCAAGCTAAGCAGAGCTTGTGTTATGGGTACTAGATGACTGATATACTTAATACAATACATTACATAGATAGATATTTTTTATTATACATAGCAAACACCCAGAACATCTGGAACAAATCTTTGTAGATCGTACAAACATTTGTCCCAAGGCGGGAATCGAACCCGCAACCTCCTGCGTCGCACGCGGACCTTCGCCCGCTGCGCCACATCGGTCGTCATATTGAGTTCATTAGATCACTTGTTAAAATAGGTGATAAGATCTATGCTCGTAACTGATGTCAACAATCACTACGTTCTAAACTCTTATCACAAATATCGGCACCTAGTGGACAGTGATTATCTCATCTCTTAGTTAGATCACAGTATACAGATCATTAGCCAGCTTCACGAGCCTGCACATTCCCCGGAACTAAAACAATTCAATGGCGAACACAGAAACGTGCCAGTTGTTTCAGAAAGACACAGAAACAGCACAGTTACTACTAAATCCAGTTTTGATTCAAACCCACCCATTAAGCGGAGGTAAGGTGGGTAAGGTGCTATCGGCGCCCTGCACCTGTTGAGGCGCGCTGCAGGCGGCGCGGCGCGGGAGGCGCGGGGGGCGCGGTGCGGGGGCGCGCTGCACGGCCGCGGAACACGAGCACATGTGCTGCGAACATCGGAACACGTTCACTACCTCAGATGTGTGGGAACAGTCGCAGACAACCTGCAGGTAGTGTGGCGTGTGCTGAGTACGACGCTAGTGTACACGGGTGTGTGAGCGGGTTGGTGTCCATTATTTAATACATGTTTAAAATGAGATGTCATCGGAATCTATGTTTTTTTCGAAATCGGATTACATTGTAACTATAGCTCTCCCTTTTTTGATTATCTTATGAACGCTGCGTGTATTATATGCGTGTTTTATTTCTAGTATGAATAAAGTCCTGTTCCTGAAAGGTTGGAGAGACATTATGTATTCTATGTATGAGAGTGATATTTCAATATTGCTCACATGTAGGAATTATTCTTATGCTTCTTCATTGGCTCCGTACACACACACACACACATGTACATATTATGTTAAATAAGATTGGTATACAAAATTGTAAATCAACCAAAATAAATAAGTCGGCAATCCCAGTTTAGAAGTCTCTTTATGCACCACCTAATCTGTCGCTTCAGTCTGCGTTGCCGGCACACATTCTTTCTTTTCATGACCAACAGGCTACGTAGCTGTCAGTAGGGTCCCCGGTGAACTAATAAATGACTGGGCCCTATCAGCTCCCTCAGCTAACAGTCGCGATAGCGTGAGACCATACTTACCCGTATTTCATTTAAATCCATTTCATACATATGAATTACAATTTTGAATACTCCAATAAAAAAATAAAAAAATAGTAGCCCACTGGAACTAGGAACAGGGTCCAAGTTACCGGTGGTCAGAGTTGTTGAGAAAGGAACCTCCTAACGATACGCACCGTGTCCAGGAGTACCGCTTTCTGGATCAAACCCTTGATCCAACTGCCTAACGAGAGCCTCCTTAGGTGTTGGTCGAGGTTCTTGGCTATTATACCATTGGCCGTAACTACCATCAGCCCAATGACTGCTGACATCCCACATGTAGAACACCACGCGGGACGTATCAAGATTCTTCATCTGTTTCTCTTTCTCAGCCTTCACGAGGTTCTCGCCATGCGGGACCGTTATATCATCAATAATTGTGCGACGCTCTAATCGATCTATCACCACTATGTCAGGCTTATTGGCAACAATACTCCTGTCAGTGATGATAGATCGATACCGATATAACGTGATATTGCCATTTTCAAGAACTGGGTCAGGTACATACTTATTACTATAAGTATGTATCAGAGGTACCGTGCTCGGTACCTCTGATTCCACAAGGTTATACTTCAGAGCAAGTTACTGGTAGATAATCCTGGCAACAAGGTTATGTCTATGCAAATAGTCTCCATTAGCAAGACGAGAACAAAATAATAGAAATAATATGGCGGATTGCTTCCCCGGGACGGCGGCATGCCCGACAGACGTCAACCGTACCGGTCTTCACAATGAAATACATATTATTATTTTATTTCTTAAATAATCTAAACCCACACCTAAGGTTTAACAAAAACAACACACTTCGTTGGAAAACATTGTTCGATCTCATTTATTACGTAATTATTTACCAACCACTGCTCCTGACCTATTAAAAATCATGCCATTACTGAAGATCAAAGCGGGGCTAATAATTATTACATTTCTTATTTTATAATATAACCATAATTTGTTACGAAAATACATGTCTTTGATAATTTTGTAATTATTTGCAACTAGATTATATATTAAACAAAAACTCAAAAGACCAATTTTTCACAAAACTAATGTTAGTTGAAACATCAGCGCCAGCCGGAAACAACACCGCAAAGCGGAGTAACTATTAGACTTTATATTTCTACTTCTTACTAGTAGTAGTGCTAGTAGTAGTGCTAGTAGAATCTATAGTTCCACTTGTTTCAAATCCTAAATAAAACATTTTAAACGCAAAAGTGTTTGTTAGCTTTCCTTTATTACGCAACGGAGCGACGGATTATCTGCATACAGAATAATATCTAGGCCGGTTTTTATCCCAGTAAACAAACCATAAAAAGGCGGAAATGGGATGTTGAAGTTGTAAGGAGACGTCTGAAATGTACGCTGACAAAGTCGAGGCAAAGCTAGTTATTAATAAAAGTGCACCAGTGGGTCCCAGCGCCACTCCATCCAAGGGCTGTTGACTCGAAGGTCCTCGCCATTGTAATGTCGAAAATAACTTCAAAGTCATTCTGACTGCTTCAGGCACCAACATGCGCACTCTCCGCCGCGGGGGGAATTAGATTCCCGTGACGCGGTGCGAGCCGCGCCCGGTGGTCCCGGTGCCGGGATGTGGACTTATTACTATCGTGATGCTATTGCGGTTTGATGTCAGCCGAGTTTAGTTTTTTAGGGGAGCGGTTGTTATCTTCTGAACTAATGCAAGGCATTGTATGTAATGTCTTGCTTTTAAAATGGAATTGTACGAGAAAGTCAAATGTGTTGGCTTTGTTAACTAATTGGCGTTGGACCTTTTACAGCTTATAAATAAATGCAACTTACATGTAGAACATCAAACAATGAAATAGAATATTGTTGTTACACATGGCTCATAGAAAAGCTGATAAAAAAGTATCCCGGTAACATACCATAAAGGTTAAGTCGTACAATATAAAGACATCTGAAAACTAGAAATGTACAAGAAACTATGCAAAGTAGGCAATACAATAACTCGACCCTTTGGTTGTTGCTGCAACGTCTGGGGTAGAGTAGTGACCGTTTGAGTGACATTGAAACGCTACGAAAGCGCAGCAAACGTATGTGTGAAGCTACGAGACGCTACGAAAGCGTAGCAAGCGAAGCTGAGGGCAGAGGCGCGAGGCTACGGAAGTTTTAACAACTATTTTTTCTTTATATCCTTAGTAGTTGTTCCACCATATTTCGTTATTGAGTTTTATAAAACATTTTGTATACAAATGTATGCTCAATGTAACGTATGTTGTCTTGAGATTGCTTAATTAATAAAAAATAATAAAAATTTTATTCAAAATATAAGTAAAACTAAGATTTACATTAATCGTCATAGAGGAAAATTAATTCTAACTATAATGTAGACCTGCCTGAGCTAGGTTTATGAAAACCTGTGTTTCAGGCCATCAATTTAGTTCAAACATTTTAAAAAGAGGACATTAGTAAATTTTGTTAGTAGCTAACTTATAGAGAAGACGAAATTGAATTTAACTAGTTGATTGAGTTTACGGACCGGGTGCAAAATGTTTACTAAAACGTAATTAATTTTAATTCTTTAAAACAACGTTATTCTTTATCAAAATTAACTCAAAGCCTGTCTATTAACAATTCTGTGCAGATTACACGTTGTGAATATATAAACATGCTACAACGTTCACGGCCACAGAGTAATCACGATGCATGAAAAACGTTGCGTGAATACGCAGTGGGCATTAAATATTGGTAACAATGTTATAAGGCTGTGGTTTTATGGTTAGAGTAAGCTTTTTCCTGTTTATTTTTCAATCCATAATACAAGTTTACATTTTAGTAATCGTTGTTGATTTTACGATGTTTTCAGCGTAGAATATTCATATATTCTACGATATTATGATAGCTTACAATGTAAATCATAACAACTTTAACATAAGAAATGGGTTTTATTCCAGTATCATAATATTTTATTCGTAGGTACACGGCATCCTATTCCACTCAATTTTCTCGAAACACAAAAAGCCTATAATTGGTTCACTCTGCCTACATCTGCCTACATCTGCCTCTCTACATATTTTTTATTCCATTTCATAGAAATTGGATAGAATAGTGGAACAGTAGAACTTTGTAAATGTGCCTTATTTTAGCTTCCATTGTTATTGTAATACGGAAGGTTGTGTACCAAATATATTCAATTTATTACGTTTGTTGGACCCGAGTTTTTGTAGTCAATAAGTAAGTTCGACAAGGTTCCATTTGATTGTGTATAATATTCGGAGGCCCCATTCTGCGTGCGATTGTTGTTATGATACAATGTCAGGCTTCCTGCCAGGCTCCGCACTGTTGTGATGTGTATTATTGTGTATGGCAAATGCTTTCTTTGATGTAATAAGGTCAAAGTGGAACCTGACGCGAGGACTACTGAGCCATTGTTACCGCCGTGGAAAGGTTAAGTTAGTCTTATGTTCGCGTTCAGCAGGTACTGCGGCACTTACATGACCTTGACACATTATGTACATTCTTCTCACTTAGCACATTGTGCACATAATTATGTTGAATACTCGGTATATTAGGTAGAAGTCACGGACACTCAACCACAACGATATTGTATTAAGATATTATATCATTGAGCTCATTCAATATCATTTAGAAAATATTCTCGTGAATACCGCGTAATATCGGCAGTACAGTAAGTACTCAGTGATAACAGAACAAGTACCTACTTGTACTCGAGTAGACACTGTCTGGTCTAGACACCTGACATACATTATACACCGTATCACTAGACAATACCTAATGTCTGCGTATTTTGGATGTTATCTAAACGTTTACAGTTTTACATGAGACGTTATGATTTCATGTTGGGATAAAAATCGTGTACTTCAATGCCCAGCAAGAGCAACGCCAATTGAGAATTCATTTTTTTATCTGATGAATTACGAACTAACGCTGCTTTAGTGCATGTGGTTGATATTAATATACAAGGAAATAAAGGCCCAGGCTACTATCGCACCACTTGTGCCGACACGATACAAGGAGTAAGAAGTATCTCATACTTACCTGTGCGCTAACACATATACACGAGTGCGGCCATCATCTCGCGCCACGCGTGATGATGGCCGACATAAATTAGGGGTTCAATGCGCGGCCGTTCAGGGGAACCTTGCGGCCTGAGTCACGGTACGTACTGACACGCGTTCCGAAAACATGATCCTTTAACGTTGGACAACATGTAATGGCCGCCACACACCGACACAACATGTCGACATAAAGCGAACCATGGACATGTTACAGTTTGAGGTACTTGACGTTGTCTATAATCTAATTCAGGTTTGTCGTAATATTTAAAACCTCACTAATAATATTGTAATATTTATCACTCATTTAGTCATTTGATCGACATGACAAGACAATAAATGACAAAAGTCTCTTCTCTGTACCGGCTGTCTGTGCGCACATATTCAGAAAATTCAATATTACTGTGTCTGTGTGTTGCCTTTGCACAAATGTCGATGGCGGCGCAACGGAGTTTTGCCATTCTAAATGAGAAGAATTATTAGAATATAATAAAATGGACTACTCTTTATTGTACATAATAAAACCTACAAATAATAACTTTAAGAGCTAAATAGGGTGTTACAATAGACAGACCACCTTTAAATCTTAAAACATCATCAAAATAAAACGCCGTCTGTACAATAGTGCACACCGTAGTGTTCTCACCCCCAGCATGTCGGCGTCGCGTCACTTAAGGGGAAGTTCCCAACTAATAGCGGTTTACTAAATCACTCAACTTTACCGAACAATAAAATCAATAACTCAATACAACAGCTACACTTAAGCTCGACATCTTCCCTCTAAAGCGAACATTATGAGATAGTGCGTATCGGGGCGGGCGGGCGGCCGGCGAACGGCGGCGCCTAATGGTCGGTAATGGGTAACGGCGCTAAACACCGGCCACACAGCTGCCGGACTAGTGGACTGTTAAATATTTAAGTGTACAGAGTATTTAGGCGACTCCCAAAAGGTATGTTTCGTCTATTTGTAGAGCAAGCTAGTAGCGCACTAGCTTGCTCTACAAATAGACGAAACATACCTTTTGGGAGTCGCCTAAATACCTATGTGGAACCATTTTGTGTTGCTTAGATTAAAAATAGCTCACTCAGTAGTTTGGAAAAAGAGCTGACTTTATTTAACTGTACACTCAACGAGATCTTTAGACTTCAATGTTTCTACAGTTTCAGTAACATGAAAGCTTGTCCACAACGCCAACGATTCGTCCAACACTACAAGTAATGAGTGCTGTCCGCCGCCGCGGACTGTCCACTTGTTACTGTGCAGTGTCCACTCGCTACTGTGAGCATGTGTCCGCTAAGTGAACCTAATGGTTCATACATTATGTACACGACGAGGTAAATCGCTTCTTTTTATTGGAGGATGTGAATCAATGACTGAAGTAAACATTGCTCTCTTGTGTAGGTACAACTCAACGAAACCAGAAAAAATCTTGGTTGGTTTTCCCCTACTGTAGCTCTCTGATGACTATGAAAGCGGGAACATTGTACAAGATCCACACCACGTCTATAATACTGTGCATGTCTCCGAAGAGAGTTCGGAATGGAATTCCGGATTATACATGTCCGGATGTATGCTTTACCGAATTATCTCCCGCCGACGGGTGGTCGCTTCTACGACGTAATCGCTTTCCAGTAGAACGGTTCTCTGAAAATACTCGTCGTCTGTCGATTTCACGAAATTAATAATTGTTTGCGAACTGAACTGAATGGTAGATACGTCAGCAATACCTTATCGATGATCGTTTTTACGATTTGTTAATCTCGAATCATTGAACTGCGAGGGCGGCACTGGCCAAACACAACGATTCCCGATACAACCCAATGTGAAGATAGTACTTAGATAAATAATAATAACAAAGTAATACAAATTTAATATTATAGTATATTATTATATTTCAAATTAACGTTTATTAATCACAGATATCGCACAATATGCTGATACCACATACAATTCTACAATAAACTGTCAACTTTTTGCCCTTTCCAAATATCAATATGAATAGGGTTGTCAAAATATAAGTAGAACAACAAACCGCAGGGGACGGCGAGTGGCGGCCCTCGATTGATTCGCATGTCAGCGTCGCGGTAATGACAGCCACTCGGGACTCGTCCGCTACTTGACAACCCTAGCGGTAGGGCTGGCCGGCCGGGTAGCGATAGTTTTTATCATAATATAATGCCTGTATTCCCCAAAGAGAGACAGGAGGAGCGTAGTACTCCCACATAAGGTCAGTTATTTTTAAATCTCATGAAATAGGGGCAATCCTATTGGCATCAACTGGACAAACTATGTGCTGTTTAGGATTTTAATGGAAAAACTCATTAACACTAAGCGAGCTGGGGATCAAACCCAGGATCATTTGCTCAGAAGTCGCCACTTGATCGTAAGTGTGACCAGTCCGTTAGTCAAATTTGAAGTTATACTCTAAAATCCCTTTCTTGGTTCGGTGTGAAATGTCATTTTTTCCAACTTATCTTTACCTCCATGGAATGTTCAATAGCGATATTATATTGATGTCTCTGACAGCAATACTGGTATCCCTAACCACGGACGAGGGGCTGGCGATATATTGATACAGCAATGCTGATCACAATGTCTGCGGTAATGACAACCACTCTGGGCCACCCCTGCGCGTAGTAGGGTTGGACGTTAAACCAAATTGATTAAATAAATAACTGTTTTTGTTCATGTCAATATTTTAAGTCAATATTTTAACGATAGCCATATAAAGCAACATTTTCGAAATGAGAGAGGCTGCCGCTGTGTGTATCTACATAGATAACAGTATCAAACGCTCGCTACTCAATCCTCGATAACTTTACTCACATCCACGTGGAGATAATCTATAAATTAAACCGAGGAGAGTAAACTATGTACCTCTTCTTAAACATATTGTGTGCACAGAGCGGGAGATTTGGCACCGTCAGTTTCCATGCAACACTAATAAATCTTAATTACACAATAATTGTGATAAATGAAACTGATAGTGGTTCAGTAGTTAACGCCTCTCTAACTACCACTATAACTGCTGGTGTACAATGTGGAGTACTAGGGGTGCTATTCAAATTGATGCTCTAAACACTAAATCATTTACTAGGAGAGTCTTCTTTTCTAAGTTTCATGATATCATAGCACCCTCCCTTTTACATGAATAAATGCCAGTATTTATCTCTATTTCTCCATCGTCTCGAGCTCTCTGTGAACGTACAACACATCGCTAACGATGCCACTCGGGCTCACTCGGGCGCTCTCGGGGTCGTTTGCTACTTGCCAACACATGTGCTCGAGCTGACACCTTATTAAATGACCACCTATCTGTGACATCATCAGACCACTTTGTTTACAAGAAGAAAGGCAAAACGAAGAGATTCAACGACGCGGTATGCTTTTAAAATGTCTCCCATATATGTAAGTGGTTTTAGAACCTGAGCCTTCCTTCGGTGTGATGAGTTTAAATTCAGAATTAATCAGAAGTTACGAACACATAATAAGAAAAAAAAAACTGATAACAGCGTCATTTTCAAGTATTGGCAACACAAAACCTCCACCACTCACGATTAAAAAAAAGTAAAACAAAGGCAGTCTTCACTTTTACCGCCATTTTCGTGAAAAATGTTAAACGCACGAAAGGGATAACATTTAAAACCACTTACTGCGGTGCTCGCTAAGCGGTGGGCCCGGATAATCCGGCACGCTGGAGTGGCGGGCAGAGCCGGGTAATGCCGCAGAATGCCGACCGAGGCAAACATCATAAATTGATACGCCCTTGAATTATTTTTGGATTCATCCTTGTGAGAAAAACAGAAAATAAGGGATACAATTCATTAATATTTTCTGATTAAAATACATTTAGCTGTTGGTCGCATCTCACATCCTGCGTAGCGTAAGGCCATGGTTTGATTTCCAACTCGGGCAATGCTGGACGTGTGCCCAATTGCCTTTGTTATCTGAGATTACATAAAAAGCTCACAAGGGCAAATAGCGGTAAAAATTTCTTCATACCAAAAGGCCAGTCCTCAAGTACTAGGTGGCATAAAACGGCTATTTAGAAGCTGCAACCCCAAGGTTAAGTTACACTCTTAAACAAGTACCAGGACACCATAACACGGAGCTCATGTGTCCGAACTGTCAATCAAAGAGGATCGTAAACATGACGCTACTTGTGGCGAGTGTAGTGGTGTGGCCACACTACAGGGGGTCAGCGCCGGCGATAGTCTGTAGTGATTAGTTTGGAGTGGAACAACATTGTATTGTGTGGACAGTGCTTTCATAGTGCACGCTTATTCAAGGTTATGACTAATTATTATTCATATTAAAAAAAAACATTAACATTTATCACAATTTCCACGTGGAAGTCTACTAACACTAATAACAAACAAATTCACATAATACAGCCACCGCCTGCGACGCAAGAGGTTGCGGGTTCGATTCCCGCCTTTGGAAAAATGTTTGTACGATCTACAAATATTTGTTCCGAGTGTTCTGGGTATTTCGTATGTATAATAAAAATATTATGGTTTAAGAACTTTATTATTCCTCATTAAGAACTAACAATCATTCACTTACTGAGAAATTAAATTAACATAATATGTTTTTGAGCGTACAAAAACGACGTAAAAGTAAAATATGAAGGTAGTGATATAAAATTCAAGTAAACAACTAATCACCAACCGAGTAAACACGGATATAGAGTAAAAGTTGATATTCTACTAGATGTGGCATACATGGCAGCGTACTACTGACTTAATATATAGTATTTAAGTTTATTTTTAAAACTAGACATACTTTTCGCTTCTTTTATTTCCATCGGTATTTTATTATACATGTTGACACCTTCAAATTCTGTTTCTTTTCCCGTAATTAACAGTTCTGGGAGGACGTGTTACTAAATAATAGGAGTTTCGTAGTTTTATTTTGTGTACTTGATATTTTTTTGTGAAATTTAGTGTTGTATGGATATCTTTGTGTAATATTTTGCGTATTAGTATACATGTATAATACATATATGTTTGGGAAATGTTCATTATTTTTGTATCTTTGTATATTTTCTGTGTTGACGTTCGAAACTTGAAATTAAATAATAAAAATATTAAGTATATCAGTCATCTAGTACCCATAACACAAGCTCTGCTTAGCTTGTCCAGCAATATTTATTTATTTTGATTTATATTGAAATAGGTACATAATATGTAAGCTAATAGTTTTAAAGTAATAATAATAACAAGTGGTCGAAACTCGAACTTTTGGCATATTGCACTTCATCTCCATATAAACTTTAACTTCGCCAAATCTCACACTCTTCCGTGCGGCAATATTCTTAAAAAGGGATCCAAATTTTCGATTCACGTGTTAATACTAATATAGCCGCGCAGTAGAGACTAAGGAAAGACTCCAAGGGCATCAAATAATTCATCCACTTCGCCATGAGCTGATCTGGTGCTACTCCTGGCAGCGCGTGAGGCAGCAGGCAGTAGGCAGTAGGTATTGTTACAGCATGGGTAGGGACAGGCAACTTTTTGTTTCCCAATAAATAAAAACAAGTTCGCATAAAGTGGTGAAGTAGTTACCGAAGCGAGCCAAATGGTCGGCGGTTCGATACCCGTGCCAACGATACGTGGCGATTAGCCAGCCCACTCCGGTTATGTCGTACTTTAATTATGATCACGCCATGCCCCGGGGGTAGGCAGGGTTAGAAGTTGAACAATGCGTCTTTATACCGCAGAGTTTCAGAGCTAAAGGTCGCCAGTTCGATCCATACGCCCAGAAACAATGAATAGTAGTGCTTGTTTTTACAGGCGTAGACATGTCAGATTCATGTTCTGAAAATAGTTTAGTTTCTATACAAATGGTTAGTAAAACATCTCGACATCAAAAAAATACACTAAATGAACTGAATTGGTCTGAAAACAGCAATCGAGTTAAGACGCACTTTCAAACCCATCGCGGATGAATCGCGCGGATGAACACCCTGTACATAAACGCTCTCGAAGCGCTCGCGGCGCACAACCGAAGCTATTTGTCCAAGAGCACACACATTACGCACAAACTCCGATATTTATGAAGACTTTACAAAATACGTTAGCAGCCGCCACTAATACGTTTCGGAGTAAATTCCTTACATTATGTGTTTACGAGCGCGAAATATTTGACACAATATAGCGGCGTCAGCTCGCAGTTTTATTATTCTCAATACATTAATTTATCTTCATATTTCATACTGAACGCTAGAGGACGGAGGATACGACGCCTCATGTGTGTGTGTCTCATGTGTGTGTGTGTGTGTGACTAATGTTTCGGAGGCTGGATTAGTATCCGTGTCTGTGTAGTGTGTATCATAGAAGTAGAATCAAAGAGGCTAAGGACACTCTAGAGTATTTGTTGGAGTACTTCAATTCTACATACAATTGGCAAATGAAACCGAATATTTATTTCTCAGAGTTCACACTCTCATTTAAAATCCAGACATTACCTTGGTCTGGTCAATCATATGAGGATTACGCGTATTAGTGTCTGGGATGTTCTTTTAGAAAAGAACCGCACAGATTTGAGTGGAGCTGTCCAGTCAGTGCACGCATTAGCCAGTAATCATATAGGGAGCTCAACTTAGAACTCAAGGAGCCCGACAGCAGCCGTTACACTTTCTATTCACCACAAAGTGATAGCTACTATCAGTATTCTCCTGCTAAAATTGGTTTACCGATAACTGTGATTCGTTAAATCTAGCTTTTTAAACATAATCTTCATGCAACAGCGCGTGTACCACGACAGTGTCAGCTAGTGTGGTAATATTTGTGTTGTGTATTTGCAGTAAGACGTCGGCGCCTACAAGAACTAAAAGTCGTTGTTATTACAACGTTTTCACATTGTTTCCGATACATTACGCGTTACAAGTGACTGAGCTTGTAATTTGCTGACAAAACACGCCGTGTATAACGTATTAATATTTTGGTCGATGCTTTCTTTTTCGTAGATACGTGTGACGGTGTGACACAAGTATTATAATCATTTACTTTCTGTGTTTGAATTAAACTTCTAATAATGTGTTTTATTCTCTTTGCAGGTATGTAACCTATGGCTACATGCAGGTATACAGCGGTAGGTAGCTACAGCGGCTCTAGGAAAGAAAATTGTGATCAAGAAAGTGATGGCAACTAAAGTAGGAAATCTTAATTGAGGGACTGCTTGAAATATTTACGATACTAAACTATTTTCAATAGGAAAACGTAGCATTACTCCGGTTATCATTTTTTCTGACATTTTCCGCAAATAATATCGATAGCGATGCCACCAAAGCTGCTCAACAGAACATCCACAATGACGAGGTGGCCTGCGCAGGGGCGGGTCGGATACTCGGATCACGACAACAGATAAAAAATGAAGCTCGATCATTTTTAATTTTTATAAAATCTTCCTCCAAACAATATTTCACTGTGGCTTCAGTTACAAAAGGCTGGCTGATAATAGGATCTTTGTTATAAAAGACTTGTCATTACCGCGCGGCGGCCATGATCGATGTGATGACGTCACCACTAGCTTCCCGCCAAAATTAACGTCAACCCACACGCGTGGGAAAATTGGAACATTCCAGAGTTCAAAAGGCATTTCCGATATTAGGAGGTACCGCCAGGGACTTAGCTCATTGAATAGCAATTGAATTTAAAACATTAGAGATAATTACATGAATTGTTCTTCCGCGCTTGATTGATATTTGTAGCTATGAATAGTTTTTAATCTTCTTGTTCTTTAATACATTACGAGTATACCAGTATTAGTTGTGTTTTTGTTTGGTGCCAGGTTCAATACAAAAATGGCCGATAGGCAATTAAAAGTATTTCAAGTTAATTAAAACGTTGATTACAGGTAAATGGTGATAAATTTTAACAAAATCAAAGTGTTTTGGCTCGTTTAGTAAAAAATCACTTAACTAATGTTTTGCAAGAAAGCTTTTGAAGATTACTTTGTTTAGACACTCGCAAGTAAATTACTTAAGGCAAGGCCACACTTTTAGCGATTAGCGGGTTTTAACGAAATTATTTTATGACATGAACTCAGTTCGAATGTATATGTACAGTTTCAGAACAGTCAGTTGAACTATTTTATTATTTTATTTTATTTTATTATCAAAGGAGAACTTACAGCTAGGTTACAGGTAGAAGAAAAATAATTTAAGAAGGCCAGTTACAAGTTCTCACTGACAGCAATAGGTTAGAATAAAAAGACAGTAGACAGATAAAAGAAAGTAAAAAGAACTCGGAGTGAATTAAATAAAAAAAAAGAACATAAGAGTGTCAGTGATTATTGAAGAAAAGGTTACACAATGTTTTTTTTAGTTTAGTGACACTGGTGGTGAATAAATCTAGATCATCAACACTTTGACAAACTGAGTTGTATGATCTGCTAGCTCTTATCATATAAGAATTTTGTCTGTAAATACACCGCACAGAGGGAACATACAGAGGTTGATGATTCCTAAGGCTAATGGATGGAACACGTAGCCCAATTTTGCCAATCAGTTCAGAACAATCGGTTGAACCATTAGCTATGTTAAACAATAATGCCATGTCAGCAATTTTTCTCCGCTCGATTAGTGGAAGAATGTGAAACTTTGTGCAGCGACTGTGATAGTTATGTAAATAAATATTGGATCTATACTGAACGTACCTCAAAAACTTCTTTTGAATACTTTCGATGCGATTAATGTAAGTACTGTAAATAGGATTCCATACTGGTGAACAATATTCGAGGTGACTGCGCACAAAAGCACAATAAAGAATTTTAACTGTTTTTATATTTTTAAAATCGGCGGATATTCTCAAGACGAAACCCAATGCTTTAGAAGCTTTTTTAATAATGTTGTCAATGTGTGTGTCAAAAAGGAGTTTCGAGTCAAAAGTAACGCCTAAATCCTTGATACCATTCACTCTGGCTATTGAAGTGTTGCTTAGCTTGTAATCGTAGAGGATAGGTTTGGGTTTGCGAGTGAACGTACATACGTAACATTTCGAGACATTTAAATCCAAACGGTTGGCGACACAATAATCTTGGAATCTGTCCAGATCAAGTTGGAGACGTTCCGCATCTTCCTCAGTTCTAATTTCACTTAGAATCTTCATGTCGTCCGCAAACAAAAGAACTTTTGAGTTGGAGAAACATGAAGACACGTCATTGATGAAGATGTTGAACATCAAGGGTCCCAGTAGCGATCCCTGAGGAATTCCTGAGGGAATATACATAGTTCTAGATGTGTATCCATTGAGAACAATAGTTTGGCATCTGTTGTCTACGTAGGACGAGAACCATCTGAAAAGGTTTCCACTGATACCTATAGCCAATAGCTTGCGCAAGAGTATAGCATGATCCAGGCGATCAAAACACTTGCTGTAATCAGTGTAGATTACATCAACTTGTGTGCGACGAGACATACATTCGGTCAAGTAATCATTACAAAGAATGAGATTGGTAGTTGTAGACCGACCTCGCAGGAAACCATGTTGGCGGTCGCTGATACTTAATTTAAGAGTAGCATAAAGCTGTTTGTGTATAATTTTTTCCAGGATTTTAGCAAAAATACATAGTTTTGAGATAGGTCTATAGTTTTCCACGCTGTCTCGGGGTCCTTTTTTATGAATCGGAGTAATTAAAGCTGATTTCCAAATTCCAGGTACTTCACCCTCAGCTAGGGATCGTTTAAACAAAAGTGAAAGAGGGGTAGTCAGACTTTTAGCACAAGTGTGTATAAAGATAGGCGGAATGTTATCGGGCCCTGCAGATTTTGCCAAATCTACTCCTTTAAGTAGTTTAAATACTTCCAATTCACTAACTTCGACCGAGTGTATGTCAGAAATACTATCGCCCAAATTCATACTGAAACCCCGCGCACGCCTGTCGTTAGAGAGGTCATTGGCAACATTATCGCTACCACCAGCATTGAGAAAGTTCGAGTAAAAATAGTCGCCAAAAATGTTGCAGATATCCTCTCCGTTACTTGAAGTGCAGTTTTTATATTTGAGTGAGGAAGGATACGAATTGTTTTGATGTTTCGATTTGACGTATGACCAAAACGCTTTGGGGGTCTTACGTATACTTTCTTCAATTTTATTTATGTAGCAGCGAAACATTTCACTTTCAACTAACTTTGCACGTTCACGGAGTAAAACAAAGGACTCACGATCATACTGATTTCCGTATTTCTTAAATTTTGAGTGGTGCTTCGCTTTCTCCCTAAGAATTTTTATAAGAGGCTGCTTGTACCAGAGAGGATATCTACTAGATGGGACGACCGTCTTAACTGGTACATACGAATCTCGCAAATCATTGAGCGTGTCGTAAAAAAATGATATGGCACCCTGGAGCGTTCCCGCATTAATTTCACTATACCAATCGATCTGGTTTAGCCGGTTGTTAATAGCGGTATAATCAGCTGACCTATATAAAAAACTAATGCGTGAAAGCGCAGGGAGAGTATGGAGTTCCACAAAACCAGCAGACACACAGAGAGCTTTATGATGTGAGTCTTCCGGCACCAAAGGGTCGTCACAACTCATCACCGAAACTTCGCTATTGGACAAAACCAGGTCTAGTATTTTGCCATTCACATTTACATGCGAGTTATATTGCGATAAATTGCAGACGGTAAAATTGTCAAACAGATTAATCTGGACATGACCTTGGATGTTATTAGGCCGGAAAGACTGGCCGTCATCATCTGGGTTCCATATTATATTCGGTAGATTAAAATCCCCAAGAACTAAAAATTTATCGGCGGGATGCTTTTGCACAATGTCTACTAGGTTATTGGAAAAAAGAGTTAACTGACCTGCCTGGGAGTTGCCAAGATTTTGATTGCAAATGTACACTACACATAGATGCATTTTATATGACACACGCGGCTTTTTCCTGTGGAGGGTGATAGTAATCCACAAATCTTCAGCAGATGAGAACCATTCACTGCGTAGATCACTGACAAGTTCCCGTCGCACTGCAATAAGCACACCACCCCCCAAAGTTTGCTTTGTACTGGAATAATTTCTATCGCGTCTCCACACTACGTAACGGTCGTCAAACAGTCAAACAGTTATACAGGCAAATATTATCCTTGTGAAATATATTGCTATGTTAGACGAATCCAACCGGACAAGTGCGAGTCTGACTCGCGCACTGAAGATTCCGTACAAACGCACCGAGCGTTTACCACGACAGTGTCAGCTACTAGCTAGGCACACTAAAATAATTAAAATTACCTACTGATAGCACCGAACATTAGTACGACGAAAGGATAAGTACGGTTAAAGGACAAATCTAAATTTGTAATTGAAAAAATGTTCTCCCATCCATCGAAATAGGTTATGGTCAATTCCAGGACTTTTTCCTTTACTCGTGTGACCTTTGCTTCACGATCTAAGGTCAAGGGTGAGTGCCCGTTGGGTTTTGATTTATTTGCGAGTACCAAAACATGTCGCATTTTAAGTAGGCTCTATTTTTATAATGTTGACTTAGGAGCCTTATCTTTTTTGGAACTCTAATGAACCACAGACCTACTTATTTTATATTAAATTTAATTTAAATGTACCCCTCCACCCCAGTGGCTTCAAAAATAATAATTAACCGGACAACGAAAAAAAAAATTGTGGTTTTATGTTAATTAAAGAGCACACATTAGGAATTTCCCAAACTGCACAGACTAGCACTAAGTAACCCTGCAGCTGATCTACTCTGCTGAGACTGCCGTGAATGTAATAATTAGTTAGGAACACTTCGGTGCAAACCAAACAGCTAAGTTTTGTATCGATTGAGTTCAACGTGCTTAGTTAAGTTAAATACCGATGCCGAGGGTATCTGTGGGCCCAACGAGTAAGCGGACAGCGGAAGCATATTTCATCTCGCTTGGTGTCCATTTTTAACTTATGATATCATACATCTACGAAACCTAGAATATTATGAAACTCAGTGAGCCACATTAACAGCCGAGTTTTGTAACATATTTTATCTTTACGAGTCCTCTGAACTATACATTTGAATTGATCATTTGACGACCGATGTGGCGCGGCGGGCGAAGGTCCGCCTGCGACGCAGGAGGTTGCGGGTTCGATTCCCGCCCTGGGACAAATGTTTGTACGATCTACAAATATTTATTCCGGGTGTTCAGGGTATTTGCTATGTATAATAAAAATATCTATCTATGTAATGTATTGTATTAAGTATATCAGTCATCTAGTACCCATAACACAAGCTCTGCTTAGCTTGGGGCTAGATGATGCTGTGTGGATTGTCCAGCATTATTTATTATATACAATTTCATCATAGCAGCTTATAAAGTTCCATTGACGTCCAGCCTACCTTAAGCTACCCCATTCTCCAGCGTGTGATCGTAATACCGTCGTCACGTACTTGCGCGTCACCTAACTAATCCTCCGCGGGTCACATCTGTGTCTTTTGTCCGTCACACCTACATCAAGGCGGACTACTCGCACTACCTACACACAGGGTGTAAAAACACTCATCACCAGTCAGCAAACCAAAATCTTCGCATACTGATCGTGTTCTAAAATGACGTTTGCCAGATAGATGTGACATTCATACTTCCGGTCTTTCCATAGGAAGAAAAATATAAAAATCTAGTTTCTATGGTGCGACGAATGTGAATAGTCTTGTCACACATGTTATAACTTGTTAGCGTATTACATTACCCTCACTAAACGCCCCGACATTAATTAAATACTAATCGAATAGACCGTACAAGGTCTCAATCAAACCGATCCTTCAAAACACACTCATAGCTCCCCGCCTGCGATGAGACCAGGCCTCTTGCCTGCGGTGAGACCTCGCCTAACAAATCGTTCGAATTAAACTAATTACCTTTCGGAATCGACTAACTCGTGTTTAGGACTCTTAAAACTAATCTGTGGATTGGCAAAGCGAATAATTTCCACTTTGCGAGCTCGTGATTGGTTTTCTTCGACGCTGACTGTACTTGATCATTTAAAGTTGGATTACTTTGATCCTGTTAGTTGGTTGCCATGGTTACCGGGTTCAAGGAAGTACTTGGTGCTTGTTGTATAAATTCTTTATTAGCATAAAAAAGTATAAAAAGGTTTAAAAAAATATAGTGAGACCCTGACTCCAGCGCCTGGTATTACTGAAGCCAGCGTCATCTCCCATTTACATGAGCTTATCTTTATGCAATAAGAATCCATTTAAAATCACAAGCAACAATTAAATTGAGATTAACCATATGACAATATTAACATTGTTAAGATACATCATTATTTAAGTGTATGCGAAGTGTAATGTTGTGGGGCGTTAGTGAGGTTGTCACCCCTATATAGTTTACATATATTCAGATATTATCTATAGCTAGTGTAGCACGGATTCGGTTTGTGTACGGTCATGCGTTAGTAATCAGGATTCAACTTTAGTTTTAACTTTTCGTATTGTAAGAGGATCTATATGAAGCGCCGTGTTTTGTCTTGTAGCTGATGCAGTTTGGCAACTAAGGAGTGGGCAATTGTTTTGTCTACACATTTATTTATTGTATGGTGTACTAAGGTGCTGTTTGTAAAATGTACAGTTGCCGTACTTTTTCTACTTTTCGGTTCTCGTATAAAGTACTGGTGGGGAATCTGAGCGGCTTGAGTTTGAGCACTTTTGAGGCGAATCCTGTCAGTTGTGCACGCACCACCCCAGACCCCAATACAGTATCCAATATCCGTTTATACTGAAGCGTAATGTACTCAAGATCAGCCACACATCGTTAGTTTTTTATTTTAGTCTGAGTCAACTTCCTATCATGATGTGCTGCTCCCAGTTGCGAGACAAAGCTTGGTCCAGCACATCTAGTGAATATTTTAATGCTCCTGATTTACCTAAAGCATGAGCAGGTCGTATTGTCATGAGGTGAGTATTGTATGTCTTTCTATAGTCACAATAGGCGCGAGTTGTGTACACATTCAGCATTACGGTTCACTTATGTCAATTTATTTGGAACAATTTGTGCAATTGGTCCATTGTTGTCCAGGCTACCAGACATTCTTGCTAGAGTGTGTGTGCTCTGTTGGAAATGGTAGGTAGATACGATACTTCGATAGTATTCCTCTAACATATAACGATATCGGTAATTCGATACGCACGACACGATACTCCTTAACTGCTCACCTAGCCGCGTACCCGTACGTGATACGCGCGTAGTTCGTGCATACATTACCTGAACATGTCTCAACTTGAAGCAACTTGTTACGTTCAAAGATGCATGCAGGCTCCGTGACACGTCGCAATTGATCGCATCGGATCGTTCGGCTGCGAGTCGACATCGATCACGGACAAATTGTAGGGCTCGACTAGCTGGATGCGATAACACCGAGCGCAGGTACGAATGTTGGCATCCATCGCGACAATCATAATTGTTCCTCTGAAGTGTAAAAGCCTTTTCATACAAGGAATGGGCCCCTATTTATCATCACCAAAACTACTGGGAATGGGTTACTTCTAGGCATGCGTGTGTTATCGAATACAGTCATTTAACATCACATGAGATATGAATGCGAATAAAATAAAATAATAAAGATAACACGCGTGAGGCGATTTCAGACAATGAATTTTGTATTTTGAGTAAATACATTAAATATCACGTACATAGTATGACAACATTCTTAACGAACGCCTGCACTAATACGACGTCATTAACTGCAACAGTGACCCGCTGCTGCAGTTCGTTACTATACTGGTCCACTTACATCTCCGATCGCTCGGAATAATTTAATCTCGACAATGCGCTCTGATTGGTTAGTATTTTTAGATTCCAATAATTGATTGGTATTTATTTAAGAGTTTGTTCGCTGAAGAATTTCCAGACATTAGTATTTTATTTACGAGTGAATTTACGAGTATTTCATTTATTACGTTGTAACGTGCTTGTATTAGCTCAACTCTCCTAATTTTATGAAAAAGTTATATTTTTGTTAATTGATTGAACTTCATCCACTTGTATTGTATACTCTTCAGATTGTGATTGGAATATTTGCGATTTGAAAACAATTCAATATACTTTTAGAGATTATATGTTTCTATTGAGTTTTGAATTGGTATTTCAAATGGTGTGTATGTTGAACAAAATGTTTTGAATGAACGAACGATTCATTTATCAGTAAACAAGTAGAACAGTGTTTCTTTATATTCGACTTCTCAGTCGTAAAATATTGAACTAACCTAACATCATGCAATTAAATTTAAAATATATATAGTCACATTACGCAACTGCATTAAATAACTCGCAGGATCATACTTACTCAAATGATAAATGTGAAAGTAACTCTGTCCGTCTGTCTGTTACCGAGTCACGCTTAATCTGCTGAAGCAATTTATATGGAATTAGGTAGGGAGATAGTTTGAGTCCGCGACTTTGTCTACATCCGTGATAACCAACATTAACGCGGGTGATCTGGAGGGTAAAAGCTAATTCCATGTAAATAATAAAAATAAGAAAGCCAATATTTATTAATCCTAATAGTTAAATAAACAATTATGATAAGGTACAATGCAACAGCGCTCACGTACTGCATTTATTCTGGTTCTCTCAATTACACATTTAGCCATACATATGTACATACATTAACTACAAAGAACGCTTCTGCTTCTAATACGATCATTTATGTCTATGTATCACAACAACACCAGTATCTAGAGATACTGGTGTTTTGTCTGTAGATAATGCTATAAATCCTTTTGATAAAGTTTAAATTCATTCGATGTTATTTATATTCCCGCCACAGTACCAAAGGCTTTGACGTCTATTGTATGTAAAATAAACTATCGTACTTTTTTATTTAATGTTTGGGTTATAAAAGCTGGTCATTTTGCAGATATTAACTTTATATTGTGCTTAGAAAATATCGTTCTAAGAATTTCATATATTATTCAGAATTTATTATTATTTTTAACGCTATCTTTTTATAATATTACATCACAAGTGTGCTTAAAAATGTTTTATGTTGCAGCGAGTATAATTGAGTTAGAGTCTTGTGGCTGAAAGCTACCTTGGGGTGGCTTATCCAACGATCTAAGAGATTTTCTATAGCGATATTAACAATTACACATTGAGACACTCCGCGCTTTGAAATTTTGTATACGTATACATATATCTCTCTCTTCAGGTAAACATTAACTAAGATTTAGTTCTGTACCGAAGTGGTTGTTGATAGATAAGATGCGCCAGAAAGTGTAACGTTCAAAGTCCAGTATTTCCCAGTAACTGGGTTGTTTAAATTGACATATGATTGTCTCACTGTTTTTCATGTAGATCACTGGTCTTGATAGACTGAAAGTAAAATTCCTAACCAATTTAATATTTGCGTTCTTCAATGAAGTTACAAAATATTGTTACAAATGGCCCGATGCTAAGTCTACGGGAACATTTTGCACTAACTTTTAAAATGTACAAATAACTACAAAGAAGTCGACCCCGAAATGAACGGTAGACCTCTATGCGGATAATAATATTTAATCATTCATATCATCTTGGCAACACCAAATCACTAAAGCTATTAACGCTCCGAACAATTAAGCAATAACTTTTCGTCAAGAAAAACACACTCCCCGAACTCGGGCACATATGAGCAGAGCGTATTGACAGCTCCGCCCCAAGGTCAAACAAGCCAGACAATGCTAACACCCTTCTTCCGAGCCTCACAAACATTGGGCCCGGGCCTCACAAACATTGGGCCCTAGGGACCTAAGGACCAAACTTTGTGGTCCTCCGAGCCTCCGCAAAGTTCTCGCAATTTGTCACCGTCGACTGCTTGCTCCTGTACACTATATTTCATAAGCACTTAAACTTGTAAGTAGTTCGAGGTTGTGTGTCAATCATGCTTTTGTGTGTCAATATTTTATGGATTACGTTTTAGAGTGCACCCTCGTGGAGTTTGTGGTCCGTTGTTCTGTATTGAAACTATATACTGACGGAATCTGAATTTAAATAAAGTAACTACATGGCTGAAACTTGGCCACTTCACCAGGATGTTAACGTGAAATTGAAAGTGCTCGTTGATGTAATTATTAAAAGCCTTTAAGTAAAAGAAAAACGCTATGAAGAGCCTCAGATACTTTTAACTTAGCAAAGACAGATTTTGGACGTTTAAGTATTTCGCCCATTAACTTTTAAGTCAATTTGTCTCAACATTCAACGGAATTGCTGTAAAACACCACTTTAAATTTTCTAGCAGCAAAATTGAAAATAATTATGTAAGTGGTCCGGAGTAAATTAATAAATGAACCCCTCCCCAAAGATCTCAGTCACTCTTGCTAAGATAATGATATCTGCCATAATAGCGCCCATTATCATAATAATGGCACAACCCTTATAACCGTTATGGCGTAGGCCCCGCTACGCGGCTACGACGCTACGCTGCTACGGCGCGGCGGCGTAGAGCCCATAGTCGGCTGATTTTACGGACATTTTCAACAATTTCGGACTAAACGATTCTATACAGAACTAAATTATGTTGGTTTTCAGAATATTTGAGACTTGTTATTTAATTTGATATACTGTTGTCTTTGTAAGAACTTAAGTTTGCAGCAGATTCAGTTGAAGTTTGTATCGTAGTACCTCAACACTCGAATACCTCTTTAAAGATGTGAGAAGTAAAGTTGTGAAGCAGCGCCGCTCTGTTTCGTTCATTAGCGATATATTAAATATTCATAGGAAGCCGGGCGACTTCAAATCGGCAAAACTTCATTACTATTCAAACGGAATATAAAAATAGGTAGGGTGTATTAAACGAGCCATAAATTATTAATATTACGGAATATTATATGAAAGTCATAAATATTTTCTTTCAAAAGGTCAATTTTATACTTCAATTGCTGAATTAATTTGAAATGAAAAGTAATTTATTTCTATTAACTTGTTTATGTGTTTTCTTTTCCAGTGTCTCCAACTCTTTGAGACAAATAGTTTTAGCACGTACTAAATTATTATCAAATCGAGAATAACATCTAGTCATTGACTGTAAAAGCGTAGTTTGTAGATTATCAACTATATTTTCCACACTTCTACTTCTGTTTTGGAAAATGTTGTAATTGGTATATTTAATTGCGATAAGTGACTTATATCGTTGACTGTGGACCCCGGGGAACAAGGGGGACCCTTCACATATCACAAGTCATGCGCACACCAGCGCTTAACCATCCAAATACGCTGTAAAAAAGCTTTTCCCACGAGATCTGAATGACCGCTTTCATAATTGTAAACTCATTACTATTCATATGTTTCCACCATGGTCTGCACCACAGAGTAACGCTCTCTTTATGGGCATCACTTCGCAGTTGTTATGGTCGCATGGCAGCCCGCACCACCGTGGTGACGCACCGCGTGACGTGTGTGACAGAGCTCGGACGACGCCACATTGTTGCTACGGATGCTGTGTTTTTAATTCACTAAATTCTAATACAAATCTTATACATTCACTAACACTTGAGAGTGACAAGATCATTAGAGTCACTACACACATGTCAAACTGTTTTTAGCGTTGTTTTTCATCTTCATGAGTTCTTGAATTTCTATCCAAGACTAGCATAATAAGTTCCATAAAATTGAAACCCAACGTTAGATCTACCAGGTCCTTAACCCAAATCTTGTTTTATAACAGCTTTAGATGTAAGGAGCTGGAGATGTAAGCATTTCCAGGTCACCAAGATAACTAGCAAGATCAATGGCTAACTTAATGAACTATTTCAGCACAAATATAACAGACTCACGCTTTTCCCGAGGGAGTAGGCAGAAATTACAGAAAACCATGCAAAAGTAACAAACAGCGCGTGTGTGCACACGTGTACGGGTTGCGGGTACTGCGCACCTACATACTATTCCACAACACAACAACACAGAATATTTAAATCTCTCACACACACATACAAACTAGTACGTTAATATAATTACAAGTGGCTCGTGTCAATGTATAATATTGTGTGTGCGTAGGTATAGTGTACGTGTCGTCAGGGACTGACACACAGTTGTCCCGACCGCTGTCAGACCGCCGTCACCGGGACTGTCGGCGCGGCAGCGGCACACAGCGGCACACACGCGGCACACAGCGGTACACACGCAGCACACACGCGGTACAATACCGTGAGCACAGGCTGTCTGTTGTTCTGCTCTTGTGGCTGGAAGGATCTTGATTGGTTGTCTGATTATTGTCAAAGTGTTGATGTTTTGGTCGCAGCTATTTGTTACGAAAACTGTGGCGGGTAACTTGTACGAACACATCAATTTGATCAAGAGCAGGAGATGCAAGAGCAGGAGATACAAGAGCAGGAGATACAAGAGCAGGAGATACAAGAGCAGGAGATACAAGAGCAGGAGATACAAGAGCAGGAGATACAATTTAGTTATAGTCAGTCGTTGCTCTGACACAATTGGGCGAGACAGCGCTGCTGCTCCATCTTGTTCATGTTTTGTATCATTCGTCTTCTATAATATTCTAAAAGACATTTACTTAAAGTATCCAAGACAAACTTATACAAACTATGTGTGTGCTTGTCCTTTTTCATGCTACATAATACATACTTTGATATTTAAGACATAGCCAGAATAGATGCAAAAGGTGACGATAGGAGTGGCCCATTGTCCAACAGTGTCATTAATCTAACTACGATAGCCTAAGATTATTAATGAACAGATTGTGAAGATTAACGACAAAGTTGTGTTTAATCCCAGACGAAGTATTCCAAGTTTTCAGTTGTTTGACATAACAAGCTTTAACTGTTTAAGTATCTTAAGATTCTGTCAGTCAGCAGGC
Source organism: Phlogophora meticulosa (assembly GCA_905147745.2). Classification (NCBI taxonomy): domain Eukaryota; kingdom Metazoa; phylum Arthropoda; class Insecta; order Lepidoptera; family Noctuidae; genus Phlogophora; species Phlogophora meticulosa. The sequence goes on from LR990542.1 coordinate 150,230, forward strand.
GAAGGTTTCGGGAACGACAGCGACCCTCGGGAGCAGGTGTCCTGCGGGGCAGCGGTGAGGGGCCAGTGCTACTGTAGCAGTTACGATGGGTAGTTCAGTTAACCAGTATCATGGAACATTCGCTTATAACTATTTACTTGACTAACTTTTAACTATTTATTCATGTAGGCATCATTTTTTTCACAGAAAATGAACCCCGCGACACTAGAATCGAATCACTCAGCCATTGTCGACGATTACAATTTTAAAAGCACAAATCGTTCAATAACCGTTTCCAAACCACATTGATATAACATAACTTCTACGAGAGGTTCACTTTTCCATACCAACCTCAAACGTATTACATTTTATTCATGCCGAATTTAAAACTGACAAAAGTTCCGACCGCCAAACTAGGCAACAAAGAGTGGCCCACTGTGGACACAGCGAGTGACCCACGTCAGGGCCCGCAAACATGACCCCGCGGACCTAAAGTCACACAATGCGTTATAACCCATTGTCGGGGAAAAACAGTCGGTTTGACAGCGGGAGGAGGGTTGAATCTCATCTGCCGGCACATGAAAGGTTGCTTCTGGTCCTTTTAACCACGGAGTTGTACACAGTTGAGGGTTAACGTGTCAATCACTGTGTGGTGGCCGGAATAGTTAGTTTTTAATTTACTTTCTTTGATATAAACGGATGTGAGTGGGGCCTTTAGCTACACAATACCGGCCGCACGTTGCTCTTCTAGCAACCCGTACGGCTGTTAAGCTACGGTTGCCAAGGTCCGTGGAACCCCACCGTCTCTCGGAAAGCATGCTTACCCGTAGGTCGCGATTGTCATTAGTAAATTTTTGATAGTCGTTACGGGTAGTCAGAAACCCGAAACCCTCACAGCCAGTCTAATCTAGGGGTATAATTTTACCCAGTTACAGGGTTGTGAAGGGCTGATAGGGCAAAAGCTCTATGTAAAATACATACTGTTAGTCAGCTGCACCCGGTAAGACTAGAAACCAACTCCGACATAGTTGGGAAAATGTAGCAAATTTACAAATAGGTAAACACCCGACCAGGGTGTCCTCGCTCTAATGATTTCTTGTGTAAAGTGTGTAAAGTGTAAAGCTGCAAAATATGATCGGCAATTTAGAACAATTGATGTGTCACGCAGACCCGATTAACATTATCAGTTCAACGTTCTGCTGTAAAGTCACATTAATTTACAGAAATTGGGCCAATCGAAAATATTGACCAAACATCGGTCCAGAGAAAGCAGCATCTGACGAACTAACAAATAGCAAACTTTCACGACGTAAACAAAAGAAAACCACTTGCTAATGCTTGACGAAGCGTGTGACGATTTGTTTTTTATTTAAAGAATAAAACCACAACCAGTTTTCCATTAAAATATTAAAAATCATTGGCGGAAGCATCCTTACATGTTTGCTCAGCGGTCAGACAAATAAAAAGCGCTGTATTTTTCTGTGAAATTAAAATCACTCGTATTCATGCGAAAAGTTTATCGACTGGTTGTTTTATAAAACCGAGTATACAATACATAACACGCTGGGAATGTCGATTATTTTAGATTACCACTACGTTCGTATTATTAGTACCTACCTACCTATGTATGTAGTAGAGTAAACAAACAATGGCATTCAGTGGAATAGACAACTATTTGATAGTTCACCTGTGTGTACCTGTGTCACAGCTCGGCTATGTGTAGAGCAGCATTCTGATGAACACAATTTATAGGGAAATCGATTTCATGGAACAAAAATATAACCAAGAACAATTGCTAAAATATATATACGTGAAAGACGAAATTGTCAGTTGGTCACCAAATGTAACGGGGGATGTATGTATTGTCAGTATGTATATTGTAGAAAAAAAGACAGAAAGAATGGACAGTCGATTTATGTGGAATTCTTGTATACAGCTGCATGTGATGATGTGATGATGACAGTTCTAAGTTATGATGCGGTGACACGTACTTTGGTTCTCGCAATATTTTTTCTCTCATGTTTGTTTTTAAAGAAGTCTGTGTAGTTTTATAAAATGTTTGACCAATCTTTGTGTCCCACGTAACACGATACACACGCCCCCTCGGAGCGCAGACAATGAAGCGTCATGTTACTCAGGACACGCTGTAACACGAGCGACGTCGGCGGACGCACTTAGTACATGTGTAGCGGCGCTTTGTTCTATTACGTAATATTCAATCACAGTTTGCGGACATTATTGAAAAGACTTGAAGGAGCTAAACTAAGTCACGTGGAAGGTCCTGAGCCTGAGGTCCATACATAATGAATGAGTTGTAACTTTTGTAAAAGAGACTACGATCTTTTAAAAGTGATTGTGAACCTACTCAGCTGGTTTTCGTCGAGAGTGATCATAAGCTTCTACTTGGTGATCGCCATCTCTTTTGTGAACTAACTGATGTGAGTGTTCTTAATACAATTCCTTAATAACTGATAGCACGATAAGCACAAGTCCTTCGATAAAGACTGATCTCAGATGGCCTGGACAGAAGATGTGGAAAGAAAGTAGCGAGGCCTCTGCCCTGCAGGTGGAAAGTCTAGGCAAGTAATAACAATAAATTGTTGGTCTTTTCACATTCACTTCCTTTTCTCTGATACGCTATCGTAATAATAAAAAATCTTTATTATAACCATGGCGTACCACTTATATAAGATTCCGATCTCCGTATAAAATAGTCTCACAATTCAAAACGTTGTTTAATTTAAGCGCGCGGTCGAGGCAGATCGATCGCTGCGAGCCGCTGCTGCTGGTGCTGTCCGCTCTGTGGGCTTACAACATATGACGGCATACTATGAGTTGTATCATATTATATGTAAGGGTTTTGATTGATTTACGATCTAAGTAATGTGAGACAGTGGTTGCTTTATGATGGACTTACAACATTCGTTAAAAAATCGTTATGCGATACCTAATTCTCAAAACTATACAGACAGATGTCAGTTGGTTACACTTCCTCTTCCAGCTAAAACACTGGGAGATGGTGAGATTAGTTCCGTATCCGCCAAACAAACATTCCTTGCTTGGTTCACAGTTTATTTCTTTTTGACCCGCAAGATTTGATTCTTTTATTAATTTTTGAGTTTGCGTGTTTCTGTAGCTGTCTTTTGTTAAAACTGAGAAAAAGGAATTTGTTCGATTTGTAACCATGCAAATAGATAGGACGGTCAAATGCAACCAAGGGCTGATTTTTAAAAAGTCTGCTAACCTTTCTAAAGAGTTTAAAACAAAGGAATATATACATTCCGGCGATGTGTGTAGTACCAGGAGCACAGTAACTAGTAACAGTTAACCTAATTTGAAAGGTTAATGTCTCCATTAGTGATGCTTCGCTGACGGTTGTAATGACGCGGCTGTATTGGATAACTCGGAGGATATCATGTTTGGTTGGAGCCAATATTGGCGCGGTGGTATTATCCACAATCATGCATGGTTGGTTGGCGACGCTGAATGGAAACAAGTTACGATGAAGGTGAAGTGCTCTTATGTAGCTATGGATAGTGTACACCAGCTTAAACAGATCCTCATCACCTTCCTGCCATTATCCCAATTTATTTGCAGACGGCGCAGCATGTCTTTTTCCTCCATACATATCTATTTACCGTCATCTCCATTAAATACTCATTTTTCGCACAATCCATCCATCGCAACTAGGTCCTCCTCTACTCTTGTAACATTATTCACGCACGTGTGTAAGCTAGCTGTATCATAGTGAAACTGACAAAAAACCGATTCTATCTATCTAATGATAAACAAACACACCAACTAAACAATAGCGAGGTCGACTCAGAATGTTTACAAGCGAAGTGATAAGTATTAGTTACAAGACTGGTGTACACTGTGCAATGGTTTTACAATCACATCTCGCAGAGCGGAAGCGTAGTGATTTACTGTCGTTCCATCTACGAATACATAAAAACATGCTTTTGGTCATAGTGAGACAAATCATATGGTGGTACAGCAACAAGGAACATACGTAACAAGTCCCACACAAACAAGCAGTCATTACGAACACATCTAATTTGGTATCGCAAAGAAGCTTCTTATAATAATTCAGTGGCGAGCTTATCTGAATGTCCGGCCGGACACGGTGGCGGCCGGCGGTGTCCGGCACCGATAAATAGTGTCCACTAGACACCGAACACGGTCCGGACGACTATTGTCCGGCTTTCAGCGCAAATGGATCAAATTGCTTTAACATTTGTGTGGCTCTCGTCGTGTTTGCTAAGACATGGTGCTCTTGCACTTGGCATCGCATCTCGCGGTTTCATAAAATAAAACAACTGTTCGGAATACGTATTTGGTCTGTTGGGTTCAACTCAACGTACAATAAAGCTTATCTCGAAGAATAAATAAAGTTTATCTCTAAGCAAACGTATCCTCATCATATATTTTAGAGACTTTGACCTTCTAAACACTGTCCAACAGTAGGTACAAAGTAACCGACAGGTACGTTTTATAGTGGTGTATGCGTGTCGGTGAGCGTGGAACGGGAGGCCTCCCAGCTAGATGGACCAGCGATCCTAAAATTAGGCTGGGACAGACTGGATGCGGTAGGCCGACGATCGGGTGTCGTGGTTTATAGTATACGAGAGGGCGATAGACATGACAGGTTCATATTTTTCGTGACCTAAATTTTGGAAAGAAGAATTGCTATACAACTTGGTAATGCCGCATTACATCGTGACACAGTCACTGCAGCAACAGTACAGCACAGAGCAACCACCGCACACACGTGACGCATCTCACGCAATAATCGTAAAGATACCGCAGCAAGGATAACTACTCACTTGTCTGATTCATTTTGTACTTTCACTTGTTACATAAAGTTGCTTGTTGCAAAGAATAACGTTTCAAGCATCTTGGCTCGAGAAAGCTTCTTATTGCATTCATGAGTATCCTTTACTCCTTCCTCGCCGTGTCAGCTTACGAAAAGCCTGGATGCAACAAGAAGCAAACATATTAGTTATTAGTTCTAGGAAGCATGTTACGCAGTTTGGTTTCGCCTGTTATTATCAGCTATTTAACAGCCGTAAAGGGTACTCAGAAGCCCAAAAGTATGACAGCCTTACGTCTTACTAAAAGGCATCGTGTTACCCAGTAAACTGGATTGTGAAAATCAGATAGGTAGTCACTCCATGTAAAATACTGGTATATCAGATGCATTCGGTTAGACTGGAAGTCGATCCCAACATGGTTCGGAATAGGCAGGCAGATGATGATTAGTTAGTAGTTCTGCAGGTGTATGTCCTGCACCAGCACACGACGAGTACACTCGTGCTAGTAGTGAGTGACGCACGTCACGTCAGCCGTGACACTCATTACGTCACCCGACACTGCCCGTCACGACCCCGCCATGCGAGACCGCCGCCGACTTTGAGTAGGATGTATTGCTCAGCTGATTGTGAGAGTATTCAATGTTTTTTGTTTCTACAACACCTATGTATATGAGTAATGAGATTGAGAAGGAGTGTCTATGACGCGTCTACGTTACCCTACTATAATTGCTGTAGCAAGCTCTTAACAAATTCCCAGTGCTAGTGAGAAGCACTCGCTGTCAACAGGTAATAGACCAAAAAGAATTAAAGAAGGCAAAATTAAAAAAGACTATTATTCCGTCTCTCGTCTCCTCAATAAAGAAGTAGTTGGTCGGCTGTCAGCCGGCGGCCGGCTCGCTCGCTGAATACTAATTAATACACAAAGTTTTCTTTAATTTACCAACTAAACCGATCTGCGGACATTTGTAACTGTCTCCTTGTACTTTAATAACATTCACTTGGAAATAATTACGGTTTCGGGGAACTCGAATTGATGATTATTGTCATTTGTTAATGAGACGTTGCATTAGTAATCGTGGCAGTAATTAAATACTTATTAACGTCTAGTCTAGGTACATCCAATTTACCTAGTGGTGATGATGATGAAATAATGTAATATGAGATATGTGTTTTCCATAGCGCACTATAAACCTTTGTTATATAATTATATTTTTTGTGAAAAGAAGTGCTTATTTGAGGTGACAGATACAAAAGACAGCACATAAAAGAAATCAATTGTTTTCAGAACCAAATCCCAAATCGAACAAAACCATATTGGTATCGTCCAGTGTGGGCCTGGACCTAAGCCAGCACATCACTAGCGCCGCGCGCCGGGTCTCTCGGACCCCAATCACGTTTTTATCAAAAATCCAATTTTCCAGTATCTCAGTACAGGCATCCAACCCTCCGCCGCTATTAAAAACGCACCGATATATTATGTTTTTATCTACGCATTGTCATCGGGTCCGTTAGACCCTCGCTTTTCATTTATATCGTTTTATTGTGCGATTGTAATTGAGTCGGTGGCTGATGCGTTCGCGTAAACAGCGCGATCTATTATATCGCCATTGAAAGGGTTAGCTCCACTCCGACGGTGTGCTCATTGAGGCAAATTGGTGTGGTTTTTTATTAATTGATTTTTCATTCAAATGATACGTTTCATGAAAGAAATCGCAATATTAAAAATCTGGCGAAGGTTATGAACTCACCAGTCGACGCTCAAACAAGCCTTAAACAACGTCTTAAGCCTCAGCGTTAATACATAAAAGTATAAATAAATAAACACTAGTCCCCAGTGAATACTCGGCCTTATTCTTTGTACAGTTTTTATGACTTCGAAGTATAACAAAAAATATGAGTTCATTTGTAGAAGTCTGAGCTTCCTCCAGTGAGTCAGTTAGTATTCCTCAGAGTTGAATTATTTACTGCTCAGAAGAAAGAACAGCCAACAGTATGCTAACGCTCTCCTTTACATAGCATTATTAAGATTTAGTGCGCTGGTGCTCTAGTTTATTACAGAATTATGTACCTACATATTTTGTAAACTATAATAAAAACGGGAAAAAAGGAAAAGTGCTGATAAGTAACTGGTCGTATGTCAGCTGGATGTGGAATCTTGAGTTCGATTCCCGGACCGGTAACACTGTTTTTAGGTTTAAAAAATAGAAATATTTACTAGTCTGAGTCTGAGTGCCCAGCAGATGGCAAAACACCTACCCCTGCTTCAATGGTATATTGTAACACTGACAACTCAGCCAACCCCTTCGGGGAAAACAATCGTAATATTATGAAACCTACACCCCCTCGAGGAGCTCCGTAAACATTCCGAACATTAAAACGATATCTACATTAACTACAGTTAACTACAATAACCGTTACAGATAACCGATAGCGGTCACATTAACGTGTGACTTGTGGAACACTTACCGTCTATTGAATCATGAGGAGATTCCGCGGTGCTCGGCGACACAGCGCGGTACGGTGAGGCGCGGTGCGGTGCGGTGCGGTGCGGTGCGGTGCGGTGCGGTGCGGTGCGGTGCGGTGCGGTGCGGTGCGGTGCGGTGCGACGCGGTCCATTTGTATGTAAAGAGCCCTTCTACTGATAACGGTTCGTTATTAGTTACCTACGAAGGTAAGAATAGCGAGGGGGTCGGGACGATGGTATTGATGAGTTCAATATTAATGCAGATGACTACTTTCCTAGTGACGTGCACAGACTGCAGCTACTTAACTTATTACAAGTCACGCCTGATATCTCCGAAGAGTTAGGTAAAGGTGTATCTACATCTATATGTAGATACACCTTTACCTAATTCTTCATTCTACGAAATGTGTGGATACTATTATCCACACATTTCGTCAGTTTGTAATATTGCCATCAATCGGGCATACATCCAGACTTGTATCTGCTACTGAGAAATGTACAATTATAATACTTTATCCAACTTGAGAATCGAACCCTGGACCACGTGCTTAGAAGTAGTGCTTGCAACCACTACACCAACGAGACATTAAAACTTAAATATTATTATTTATAAGTTATAATGTGACTTTACCGAATACCATCATCTTCATTCACTGACGTTACATAACATCACGCCTATATCACCCAAAGGGATACGCAGAGGTGTAGCTACCTACATTTTGCCACTTATGTCTAAATCCCATGTCATAGGGGAGCCCCCTATGACATCCACCAGTTGCCATCAACCGGGTGAAATTCCAAACTCCAGGGTGCTACTGAGACAGCCTAGGTAATTCCCAATAGCACTTTACCTAGCCAAGGAATCGAACACAGGACCGCACGCGCAGCAGTAGCACTTACAACCATTAGACCAACGGGCCACTTAGGTATTTTACATTGAGTAGCTTCACATTACTTCTGCAGCTAAAAGATAGGTAGTATTGGTAATACAGTCATCCGAGCTTCTGACAGGTATGAAGCGGGTACTCATGCGGTGCGTCAACCGTAACCCTAACTAACATTCCGAAGGCAAAAGTAAGTTTGTTTGTCACACTGTCCGTGTAGCAAGTGGTCAAGGACACTGAAAAAAATAGGGTACATCCTGAAGAACTATTCTCGAGAGATTGACACAATCTACATTATTGCGAGCGAAACCATGGGGCAAACGCTAGTTGTAACATAAACGACATAATTATTTTGTCTGTTGTCCACCAAATCTCCTGAAATAATGAAGCATTCAGTGTATATATCATTTACATTTCAGTCTAAGTATATATAGGTGCTGTGTAATAATACATCTGCCATAAACACAACAATAGCAGCCTGCCGTACTTCCCAGAAAAGTTTCGTTTAAAATTACAATTTCACGAGCATCTTTCAAAATGAAACGGAAATCAACAATTCAAAATATCAGAAAGCAACGCAATCTGCGTCAAATCACTGGGTCCCGCATAAATGAATAACAAACCCACGCGACCGATTATTGAAGAAATTAACCAAATCATTGGATCCGCCATCCGAACTAATTGAAAAAACTTTGCGCTGCCTCCGCCCAATTGTTTCGCCGAGATTTCGGCGCCATTTTAATTTGCGAGCAATTTGTATAAAAATTAAATGTTTAACGTGCTCACTAATGGGACGGGGGATCCTGGATGGCGGATGAAGGGGATGGGGGGCGGGGAGCATGCGGCCTGGCCCCCGTCATATAGACGGTGGAAAGCGGTTTTGTCGTATCATGAAAAATATAAAATATATTCTTTTAGATCATTGGAATAAAATAATATAGCCCCAATCGGATGGTCTGACGCTCGTTTTTCTTCAACAACTTATTTAGGAAAACGTACGTACTTCAAAAATCAGTAGATAACTATAGCAGTATAAAAACTTGAGAGGTGTCAAGGGACACCCGGATGGAACGAAGTTTATTAAGTACCCACAACAAAATGTCTTGCTATACCTTGTAAGTAATCTAGAGAGAATGCTTTAAAACGTCGTTTGTCATTTTAAAAAGGTTATTTGTGCCGTATTATTTCGTTTCATTGCTCAAGTAACAGGTAATCTTGTTGGTTGAAATAAGTAAAAAACCAGTTAATGTAACTAGTTACAGTACCTATATCAAGTGCGTTACCGAAATGTTTGAATTGTAATGTTAGTAACATCTAATGCGTTTTTTAAAATAATTATTTCAGAAACCAGCCCTCTACTCCTGTTAGTTCATGAGTTCTTAGTTCTGGTAAAAAGTTACATTTTTGGGATACGACTGTGCCGCCCTCCGACGTCGATATGACTGGCTACCGACACAGTCGCTTCATTAGCTGCATCCCGCCACATTTCGCGCGCATTCTTCCCGCGCGTGGCGCATCACATTTTCTCTGTTCGTTTGGTTTCCGAAGCAGTTTTTAAATTGCCTCGCACGTAATTGTGTCCCGTGTGTTCATTTATGCCCGTGATTGTGTCTTTTATGTTCCAGGAAAAAAAAAGTTGTAGAAATCACGAATGCGCGAGCTGGCTGGGTTATCAATGTTCGTTCGTTGTCTGTACACAGAAGGAATGTTACCCAGTAGCGCCACTAATACGGAATGAAGCGTCCTAATGTCGCACCAACCTAAACATGTTACCTATCCAACAATACAAATGACAGTTACAGGAAACATTGAGAAAACATCCCCCGGCCGAGCATGTCGGCTGTCGCCCGCCATGTCAGAAGAATTTACGGAAACAGATGAAATATGAGCGTCCGCCAGGTTCCGTGTTCCTAACTTATAGACTCGCAATCTGTCATTAGTTTATGACAAGTTGTGATCCGGGACCAATCAGAGACGAGGAAAAGATTCATGTAGCAAACCCACGAGCATACCTTGCAGCTTGTAGGTAAGAAAGTAAATGATACGGTATAATGTTACGGTATAATGGTATTGAATGCGGACAGGAGGATTTTACTCGGTTTGATAGAGGTACGAGTACCACAAGACACGGGAACAGTGGCGCCGCACTCTGGGGATAGCAAGGATTGTATTGTCATCACGCTATCTGCTGGTATCTGAATATACAAATAAATACCTGTATCAATTAAAACTTTGATATGCGACAAATTAACCCTAAACTATTTAGTTTAACCTAGTTATTTCAAACCAGTTTTGTTTACTAAGTTGTTACTTTACCACCTTGGTAGTCCTAAATGCTAACTTTAATCCAGTTTCGGTAGTCACACACATCATGTGTTAATGTGTGCTACACCATTAGTATACTATATCTATGAGTAAGATGTCCCAACGTTGGGAGGCAAGCCTGTTTTATCTTCTCTGAACTCGACTGAATCGTAAATAATTTGAAAACAAAAAATATTTTATTTAAACAGTTAGTACCGAAAACCCATGTACCACAGCACCTAGACTCTCGCTAGACTCCGGAGAACATTTATTCAACTTCCATATAATATATGACTTGTTATTTCCTAATATGTTCCGCGATTGTTTCAACATATTATATCCTTCATATATTCAAATTACCGTTCTTTCGAACCACAGAGTAACCGCGTGTCATATATCACGCCGGTTGTACTGCCCCCAACTTGTCAATTTGCTGGCTGTTTACGCAGCATGTGGATCTATCTGTATCAGTTAGGATTGCTGCCAGACGTATTTCGCGGCGCGTAAATAAGAGAGCGGAACCAGTTTGGTAGCAGCACTTAATAATAAATTCCTATCCCGGAGAGTGGTCTATGATGTAAGAAACGGCGGACACTAAATATGATGAAAAAGAGATCAAAATAAAAAAAAAATGGTTAAAGAAAATGTGTTTTGGCAGTCAGAAAACCGGCAGAAGGTGCCTTCCTCAACAAGAAACCAAGGTGCCAAATTTTTGCTTTTCCCGAGTATCGAAAGCATTTATATGTTTTTTATAAAATCAGGAAAAAATGCAAACAAGTCATTTGAATAATGCAGACATGGCACACTCATAACAAACGTAACGACAGCCCAGTACTGTATACAGAACATTCTATAATAGAAAGTATCTACAGAAAATAAAAGATTTCTAATCTATTAAACTTTTGGCAAGCGACGAGACAATTGCTGAATGACTGTATAAACCGATTGCTTCTTCTTCCTAACCTTCTTGTTTTCTTTTTCTCAACATTACACGTATTAGAAGAGTATTCCATTCCTCTCTTTTCTATATTGATACAAATTTAAGTGTCCAAAATACCACATCACAATCCTCAGTCACATAACAAAACATATTTATCTCGCGAGCGTCCTAATAAAACTAAAAGTATTAATATATCATTCGTCCGAGCGTCTATTTCGAACGCTTTTGTTCCAAGTGTCCTTCTATTTTCCCACTAAATGTTATTACTCCAGGCGTGTCGTTACATAAATCCGCTATCTCCGCTCACTTGGACCACCGCCACAACGACTGCCTTTGGTTCAGTGCCAAGCGTCTCGTGCGAACTGACTTTGTCTCAAGAAAAACTCGATTTGTGTCCCGTATAATGACCGAAACGAATTGTTATAGTTTTTTCTTGTCCTCGTTTCTCACTACGCCGGGGTTGCCCTATTCTGGTTAATCATAGAACAGTTGGGAACAGAAGGTTCGTTCCGTCAAGGGATGATGTGAGGCCGCTACCAAGCGTTTATTTTATAAGCAGCTGCTCTTGTGTACATTCAAATGTTCATTAGGTTTGTGGGCGTCAATAGAGTGGTGACAGTAGTCAGACAGTCAGACATAAAACAGGATTATGTATGTTTTTGATACCATAGATTTTATTTCAACAATTTTAAGGACAGGTAAGCTTCAGCTGTAATAAATAAGATTTATTGTTAAATTTAATCGCAGCCCAGTCTGTGGTGGAGCTACTGTCCTGTTTCCTCCGTGGCTTAATTTGCTTAAACAATTACCGCGTGTAACAGTATTAGTGCGGCACATATTAACATTTATTTGTGCCGCCATTTTGTACATTTGCCTTGTTTTTTCGCAACGTAACGTTTAGTATTCATATTTTAGTTTTATCTCCGCAATCGTTACATTGTTCAGCTTCGCAATTGTTTTCGCTATTTGTTACTGGTTTATGTATGGAATCGTTTAATGCTTTGATTTGAGTGTTATGTGTGAAATGTTTTCGTATTATTTTCGCTTACTTATTTGCTTCTATGTTGTGTATGGACGATTATATGATATTTGTCTCTTATCTCATAGCTATTGTGAATAGAGGGGTTTTACGCATTTTGTATGATTGTAGCAAAGATACCATTGTACCATTTTGTATATTAATGAACACATTCTATGAAAACTGTTTTATACGGTAAATCATCGTTATATAAGCACCGTACTTACACCACGAAGTGAGTCTTCCGTAGCACAGGTTGGGTTACGCCTTACCAAATGTCAAGCTATCCGTAGCAATCGGCGAGCTACGCGGGAGCACGAAGCGAGCGTAGCACGGATTTTTTGATTTCGAGAACCTAGAATATAACTATGGAAATGTGCTTTATTTTATAATGATACGGATCTGTGTTTTATTGTTTATTAATGTATATTATTATCTTTGTATATTATAATTAAACCGCACTAAAAATATTCTCTTGACGTGCACGATTAGCAGAGCAGCCTTGTACAGAACTATTTGGAACAGTGATCGAAATACATACGAGTAGAAGGTCAAAGCAATCCCATTACATTTGGCACATGTACCGCTCACATTATCTTATGTTACGAGGTTAAGACCTCGACAAACTCTGCTCAGACTGTGGGCAGACAGTCACACGGTAACAATGACAACAATTAAGCAAAACAAACAGACCACTTGAAAGGACTTGTGAAGTTAGAAAATTAATTTATTCAATCACTTAACAGTAATCTCGATCTGAAATCAAATTCAAACGACACAAACCCGAAGTAACCCGAAGTAAGCAACAATTACGAGCGAGCGCTTGAAACAAAACTCATTTAATATTTTGGAACAAGGTACCTGCCACAAAGTTCGTCACTGTTCGGCCGCGCTCGGAACCGCTCGGCCGCGCTCGGCCGCGCTCGACTGCGCTCGGCCGTCGGTCCGTCTGGTAACTCCTTCCGGATAATAACTCGTCAGCGAATCTTAATTTGGTAATAAATTCCGTTGTTGAATTGTTGCCGCGAATTCTCTTTAATTAAATTAAATTTGAGCGGCCTATTGATTTTGATGAGTACTCCATTGAGAGAGGTAGCTTCAAGAATGTTGTTACCAGCTCAATTATTTAAAGTACTCAAATTTCGGATACAATGAGGTCTTGTAAAATGGGAGAGTCTGATGATACTTACATACAGATACCTTTACGGACATTCAAATTCAAATGCTAATGGTTATTCCAGCCAGCCTGCAGCGGGTCAGCAATTATCATTTTAGTTTTGTTTTAAAATACCCTCTTGAGTGGATACTCAAGAGGGTATTTTGTTATAAAACATAGATATTGATTATGGATTTATTACTAAAAGTCAGTAAGCCTGTTAAACCTAAACAAATAGTTAGTTATCCAGTGGATGTAATATAATTGTGCTGTTATCCATGAGTATTAATGGTAGCAAATTGAAACATTCCGAGCTCAGACAGCTCAACGAGAAGTGGGGCTAGGTCCCACTGCTAGCGGAGCAGCTCCGAGCACTAGGGAATAAAATAACATCGCGCATTTGTTTCCAGAAGGTTTAGTGAAAATATCTTGTTCTTGTGCCGACTTTCTGATTTGTTAGATTTTGACAAAAAAGGCGATAACATCAAATGTTTAAATAAATAAGATAATGTCACCAAATTATTATTAGAAATACAACGAACAATAAAGTGGTTCAGCTATTCAACTCGCTATATCTCACATAAATGCGACCCCATCGAGGGATCATTCGGGATTAGGGCATGACTAATCAAAATTCCAAGGGTTATGGGCTTAGAGTCAATATCCCTTCTAGCCGCTTAGCAATACGACATCGCTGCTTAGTAACCGCTGAGGTGCGCTTCAAAAGTTTTTTAATATGTTGCAGTTTTGATCGAAGCAAAGTTTTACAGTAAGTGCTAGTAGGATAGGTTACCGCAAAACTGTAGGATAAGGTAAATATTAAAGTAAAACTCCTTAGCCTCTCCTATTAGCTGGAAGATGTAGAACCCAACACACTCTAGAAGCCAATAACTCGTATGATGATCACATAGTGTTAACCCGGACGAAAAAGCCACCTATTTATGAAACAGTCAATGTCATATTACCAATATCAAAACATCCATGTAAGACATTAGGGTTTGTTAAGAAATTAAACTAATGATTAACTTCTGCCTAAATATAGAGTTTTAGATACTAAATGTCTTCTAAGTTAAATCAACGTTTGTTATATGATGATATTTACTGCTGCTAATGGGTTTTACAAACACTTTTACGACTTTTTTTTTTTTTGAAGACCGATGTGGCGCGGTCGGCGAAGGTCCGCCTGCGACGCAGGAGGTTGCGGGTTCGATTCCCGCCCTGGAACAAATGTTTGAACGATCTACAAATATTTGTTTCGGGTGTTCTGGGTATTTACTATGTATAATAAAAAATATCTATCTATGTAATGTATTGTATTAAGTATATCAGTCATCTAGTACCCATAACACAAGCTCTGCTTAGCTTGGGTCTAGATGATGCTGTGTGGATGGTCCAGCATTATTTATTTATTTACACATCAAACAATAAAAGAAATTAAAACTGTATCATGAGGTCTGAGTTTCCTAGCCGAGAGCCTACTTTGAGAAATAGAGGTACACATGCAAAAGAACTTTAAATACAATCAACTAATTGAAATAAGTGTATAACTGTTTTTTTTTCCCAAAGAAAAAATAAGAAACAGCGAAGCAAACTCTGAGGTCACTGTCTCATTTAAGCTCCAGACATTATCTTGATCAGATCATATAAGGACCATGCAGATTACTGTCTGAGATGGTCTTGGAGGAAAGTACTAACACAAGAACAAAATTGAGTGCCCCTGTCCAGTCAATGCACGCATTTGTAATCGTGTAGCTCAACCGAGAACATATTACACAAGTATAGTATAAAAATAAACCCTTTATTACCAAACATTGGTATGTTTCTTTCGAATTACTGGGATCGTTGCTCTATGTGACAGTTAAGTAATTTAAACCGAAGCGAAGCTATAAATAATAATAAAAAGTGAAATTATTGTGCACCTGATTTGACAAAACAATCCAAAACCAGACAGAAAAACTACTTTTCATTACAGAATAAAAACTTTCCTAACCCAAATATTTAATCCTTTTAAAAATAAAATAAGACAACTCTACCCGATAACAAAAATCTTCTTCACTTGAAGTTATCTGTCTCTGTCTATCGGTGACGCTATCTCGCTCTATCTAAATGAAGCGGTGTCCGCGTTTGGTGCGACCTCGGCACTACTCGACAAATGTTTCTCATATAATTTAGTGAAATATACAAACATTTGCACTCAGAGAAGTGTTATTGATTTGTGAAAAAATAATGAGTAGTTTTAAATGAAAAAAAAAGTAGTTTTAAGCTTATTGAATTATAATTCCACAGGGTAAAGTGCTACAAAGACAAGAAAAAAGTATTTACTTTCACACAATTTACAACTTTATATCCAACTTAACAATCCCTCCATTGTTATGAAATAGCCACATAATAATATACCAAGGGTCCGACACAACATCAGTCCCACAGTCCCTGAGCAAACAGACCAGCACGCCATCAGTCCGAGAGCGCTGGCAGCAACAAAATGGGTACAGAAGGCTGGCTACGTAAACAGGCGCACGCATACATAGCCACGTCCTTGCGGCGACCTGGAACTGACTCCGTTGAGCGGCGCGTGCGCTCGCATTGACTGTACGTAGATACGTGTCTATGTGTCCGTGCTTTTTCTTCTGTTGACGGACCCGACCTACTGTGTCTATCCATGTTGTGGCGCTGCCGGGGACTGGGAGTACAAACTTCAGAGTTGGGTCGCTGTCAACTAAAGTTGCAACTTGTCTTGATTTTTGAAGGTAAACCGGATTTCGGTTTAAACATACGGGTAATATAACGTCACAGTTTTGTTTGTTTAATGTGGGGTTGCTTATGTCAATTATAATTCAAAAATAAAATGGTAAAATACCTACGAGATAATGTAGTTACCCGTCATGCAATATTGGAATTATTTTTATTATTACTAATGAGACCTGAAAATATTGAACCAAAATAAATTGAAATTCTTAAGTATGGTATGTAAGCTACGCAAGCATTCTGTGGAATTATCAAAATATTTGTTTGTTTTATCTATGATCCATAACGAATAATAGTTAACATAGCAAGTTACTTTAAAGTTCCACTTTGGTGGAACTTTTGTAACAACTTAACTAGTGGGAACGTTTTTGAGGAAAGTATCCTTTGAAATCCATGTTTAAGTACCTCATCGATGAACATTTTGCATTCTTAAAATATACGCTGAACTTCTACCTGTAAGTTAAACAAAACCTCCCGAAGTTCCGACTCCAACGTAAACGTTGCAGCTGACTGTACTTCTCTCGAGTTTCGGTCTGTGTACTGTACCAACATTCCAACAAGTAAAACACTGAAAATGTTCACAAAATCATATTGTTTAGTATGTTCTTACATTAGAACAATTGTTGCAACTAAGCTACGATCGCAAGACCTCAGTCTCTCTCAGTCAAAGCCAACGCGATGATCAACTTCAAACCAACAACTTGAAAACCAGTTAACCAAAGGTAACACAATCAATTGTGTGGTACACACAAAGCTCTACTTTTTATTTGACTTCCAAATACCGGCAACAAATCACTTCGGACCTCACCTTTACCCAATCAGGGGCATTGGTCAAAATTGGCATAGTTCAGGATCGGTGGACCACTGGGGAGTGTATTAAACAACTATTTGGTCCTTCGAGCCGGATAAGAGGCTCAGAGGGCCACGTGGGGCCCGCGGACGCAGGAGGCGGGAGGGGGAGGGTTTGTTTAGAATTCCGATCCGTTTGAGTATAATGCCGTTAGTAATTGACGTAAGTGGAGTTCTGAATTGTTATTTAATGGACATTAATTTAAGGAAAGGTAGTTAAGTTGTTAACGAATTGATTTAGGAGTTCCTTCGTTGCGATGGTGGCCGCCAGCTCGTGGTGAGTGCGAGCTGATGTCTTCAGTTCTTCGGTTTAACAGTCGTGTTCATTTGATTCTCTATTTAAGCTGTTCAAGTTTTTAATCGTTTGTGGTTGTTCATGGCATAACAGAAGAGTTACTGATATCATTGACACACGATGCGTGAAAAGTGTAATGATTAATGCTTGTTCTTATGAAACCACAAGTTGTGGAGGAAATACACAAGATATTGTTGAGCGTGCCCGTTCCAAACACAATAATAATTTAGAGCAGTTTTTACGTAACAACATAAATTGCGGTACCATAAGACCGTGATCGCTTTGGAAGGCTTCTTCTGGGAATTTATGGAATAATACAGGTCATATTATAAGAATATGTTACGTTGTTTGTTCAGGTGTTACCTTATTACATGTGACGGGTGTCTCTGGAGACTTGGGGCTCGGGCTACCTGGCTACAATGTTATTTGCTTAGATATTAGCGTGATACTGACATTTTATATTGCTTAACTTCATCCTTATACTAAATGAGCTATAGGTTTTATGATATAGGTGACCGCTCCTATAGATCTGTAATGTAAGAGACATCGTAAAATATGCGTTGTCACACCAGAGACAACAGTATCTCCTGTGCGTGTCGTTACACCAAACCATCAAGACATCAACGCTGCTGCGAAAGAAATAGATATCTTCAGTCAGTTTCTGAATGACGGCTTGCACGAACCTGAAATATGCATTGTGTTGGTCTCAAACTAGAGGCGCATAGGATTTGTTTTGCGAAATGCTCGTAAATTTCGCAACCTGAATATTATCAGGCTGTCGTACACTACTCCTGTTTCCAGGAAACTTACGTCCTGTGTGCAGTGCCTCTGTCTGGCACCTCGTATCCGCGGCTAATGCTTAAAAATGCCTTGATCAGCTCACGGTAGCTTGTGAAACCCTTAGCGGTCCTATCGACTGCCATGAGCTCTATGCCCAACAAATACAGAGGGCACATTCGAAGCCGCGCAAAATCTGTTCACGCAGCCGTCATCCAAAAGTGTCACCAAGCCGTATCGCCTGAGTCGCACTCTGGATGGGAGGCTCTTCGCCCTCCCGGCTGCCAACCCCGAATACGAGGTGTTTGGGAATGAATGGAGTAAAATGATGTGTGTATGTCAGATGTTCTGTAAGGCGAAGGTATGCGAGGGTGTCCACTGTCACATGTTAGCTGTAGATTCATTGTTTATGACACACTGCACTAATGAATAAAAGTACCTTCTGTATGGCCAAAAGAATATATAACAAACTACCTGAACAAATAAAAACGTTAAATCTGGACAATTTAAAAGCACAATTATTAAGAATATTGATAAATAAATGCTATTACTCACTACAAGAATATTTGGACGATAATTCTAGCATTTCTGCTTCAGAAAATTGTACATCACCTCACCTATTTTGAATGTTATTGACATCAGCATTAATATTAAGACAATATTTGACATTTATTGAAATCGATTATATTCTCTATTTATACTGATTAATCTATTTGACATCTTTATTGAAATTGATTATATTCTTTATTTATATTGATATGCATGTACCTATCTATTAATTGATTTTATTACCAATGTGACATAATTTTATATTATTCTACCACTGTATGATAATTAATTGTTGCTAGAAGTAAAGACAATGTAATTAAATATATTTGTACGCCTCTGGGCAAAACATAGAGGACCTACCTATCTGTAACACCACTATTGTAATTTGACCTATGTTTACAAATAAAGCATTCTGATTCAATTAGCAACACAAGACTGTCTGTCTACCTTCTGTCTACCTACTGTAACTATCGATCCGCTAGATATTTATGTACTCGTTTCAATGTTAATTATTGTAATTGGTGTTGTACCGTTTTATTTAACTATTAGTTAATAATAAATAACAGTATCGCGCTGTCTTCCAAGCATTAGGACAATTGGTGTATTTGGGTGAATTCCGCTTCAACTGTGACTGTTATTGAGGAATAGGTAAGTCTGGTCGATGTTACAATAATGTCAACTCTTGTGACGAATACAACTTCACGTCTGTTTGGGGTATCTTTATGAAGAAAAGATAGGTCTCTAGAGGTGTTCCCACATTTAATTTATTTGATTGCGCGTGTGCTAGGGTTGTCTATACGGTTGGCCACTTAGCCACATCCGTGCTGGTAGCCCAGTCTGTACGCTAGTGGTGGCTACGGCAAACTGAATGGTGATAAAATGAAGGGCTAAGCACCTCCAAAGAAACCGATAACTGCGCAAACTGTGAGCTGTTTAAAATAATATGTGTCGTGACGCAATAACTTCAGCGGCCACTACCTCAAACATCCAGCAACATTACTCACAAAGATTCGTGAAACACTAAAGCTCGCGACAGCAGCTAGTATAATAACAGTGTTGAGCCGATAGTCGGCTGCTAACATTTCAACTCAGTTTCAATCAATAAATAAGTTCGTGGGGCGGTTCGGTGTGCGCGAAACCATGACGGACGCATTTCAGGACCGATTAGCAGTAAGAAGAATACAGTTCTACCGTTTTTAATGGAATTTCAGCCGGTGCAACCCGACAGCTGGTTACAAGCGTTCCGCAATCGATGAAGTGCGTGACGTCATCGGCTGAACATTGTTTACCTGTCTTCTTTCTTCCGTAACTTATTTAACAATGTGTTCCATTCATTTTATTATAAGGCGGAGGTCAGGACATCGGACATTTGCTCCGATTTTCTTAAGTGTCACATTCAGGAACTCTCGGAAGATTTCACAGAACGTAATAGATAACGATTTATAGAGCATAACGATTTATATTGTGAACTATTTTGTACAGTTTGTGGTCTGTGTGTGCCCTCTTTAGAGTCACGTCATATATTTATAATCTGGTAATTATATCTATTTTCCCAACTAGCGTAGTACTACTAGTTATATGATTACTACCCTTAAAATAATTCTCTTACATTGCTTTTGCCTCGACTGTCAACTTTCAATAGCTTAAAAAGAAGTTATTCTGGCTACAGATCAAATTAATAAGAATTTATTTATTAACGACATCCATATAAAATGAAATGATAAATAATAACATGAGGATGAATGACATGTATAAATCAGTAAATAGGGTTATACAAACAACTTTACCCGTAAAACAAGCAATATAATTTTTAAACGAGGTGAGGTCAGCGTTCCTATCTGACCACTCTAAGAAGAAACACCGAAACAAAGTCAGAGTTCACAGACTCTTTTAAAGTCCAGACGTTATTAGGGTTGAACCATGTGAGAACCATGCAGATAGGTATCTGAGATTGCCTTTGGAGGATAGAAAGATATACAAATGGACTTGTCCAGTCAGTACACGCATTTGTCGGTAATCTTGTATCTCTCACCGAAGGAGCTCATGTTGGAGCAGCTCATACCCAAGCCTTGGTCTCGATGTTTAACTTGTCACTACATTAGTTCACTGCAACCGAGTGTGGCAGAAGCATTGATGATCCGGTCTTCTTATCAACTTCGGTTGTGGCTACTGGGAACGCAATACTTCAGTAATCCAGTCCATATAAGGACTAGTGGCTGTGAAGGCAGGAAAAGACATTGGGTACACTCCGTCAAAGCTACCAGTTTTCATGTCCCCAGTTATATATATGTTTGAAAAGACCCCGACAATCTTGCCGTCGTGAAGCAGGGGTCCCCCTGAGTCCCCGTACCAGCCCATTTGCGTTCTCTGAGAACACTTCGGAGATAAACATAACCAGGCCATTTTAGTGAACTCCTCGTGGCATGGAACAATCACCCCTCCTCCTACTTGCAGAGGTCTGAACTGGTCTTCTTTTGGATTTTGCGTTTGGCCACCCCCCACATACTTCACCGGGAGCCCCATCAACGTGGTGTAGTCGATAGGCAGCACTCTGCCGTAACTCGCAACGTTAATTTGATTCACGACCGCTAAGCCAATATCATTGGCTATGGTAAATTTTGAAAATTTATATCCGGGATGCAAAATACTCTTTATTACTATAGAATACAGATTCGTTTTAATAGGGGATTCGGTAAAATTTGTGTACCAAACAAAAGGAGCCATGTCCACTACCCCGAAGCAGTGTCCGGCAGTGAGGACCCATCCCGGGGTTATCAGTGACCCCGTACAGAATCTCCATACGATGTCTTTGGATTCAACCGTTACCAGTACAAATAACTGAACCACAAAAGGGTTTTCTCCATCTATGTTGTCGGTCCCGTAGAAGACTCTCGGTTGCCATCCTGACGCGGTATCATTCCGGCGAGAATGTCGAGGGGTCGCGGCGGCCATGACACTGCACACGCAAACCATAGACAACAACTTGAACATAGTTATGAACTCTATGATTGTAGATAAACTAAATAAGTAAGTGAATAGTGAAAGCGTTGCTCAATACTGGGCCAAACTAACAAAGTCAAATACATGATAAAATATTTTGCAATCGACACGCTAAGTAAAATAATTTTGTGATTCTGTGTGAATGGTTTTAGTAAAAACATACGATTCGGTTTTATTATTTTAGTAATTGAATGTATGAAAATCAATTTCAGGTTGTCGCAATGTTTCATGTTATCTAGATGTGACTTTGCTTATGTTTTTAATGTTCTTTTTCTGCAAGCATAGTGGAAAAATACGTTTTTATTTCTCGCTTTTTTATAGGTCGGTTTGTTGGTTTGTAATCGATCTAAGTTACAATAGCCCAATGTCAACCGCTCATTACATTTTACAAAATCTCGCTTTCCCGATGCACGTAATAGTAACAGTCGAGGAGTGCTTCTGGTACCTACTACACCATCAGCTCCGCTCTACCATATGCATTGTGACGAGTATAAGTTACTTAGTAACCGTTTTATCGCGACCCGTGAAACACTACACACATTATTACTGATCAGTACCCACCCCACACAGTGGCCACGTGTGCTCTTTTTTTTCACCAAATGGTGCTTTACGAAAACAAATGCACGTAATTATTAAAATATCCAAAACGCTATTAGGTGGGCCTATACTATTTCCCGAGTTGTCAATTTCTCCAAAATCACATTCATCATAACTGGGTTTTGATATAAGTGGGACCAAATGTAGTTTGACTAATAACTTTTGACGGCACGGTTGGCGCAGTAGCTGAGCGATTGGCTGCAGCGCTGCGTGTCGCGGGTTCGATTCCCGCCGTTTTTACGCTTTCTGTCATGAAACGTATCCAAATGGTGAAATCGGAACTGTAATAGTGCGAACTTTATCGTTCTATCTGACTCAGTCTATGTTGCAACCATTTCCAAACAAACTTAGTCGTGCATTTGTGAGCAATGACACCTTAATATTGAAAATGATGAGAAGCACAACACGCGTGGTATTGTTGGATCTCATAGGTTAAAAGTTAATGGTATTGAGATTTGGAATATTTTCCGTTGCAACCGCACAGTCAACATTGTTTTTTTTTCTATTCTTCATGTTACACACATACATAACATATTTTGCTGTCAATAAAAAATGTTATGCAAATTGTGCATGCGTAGATATTGCTCCCGACTACAGAACCCTTTATTGTGTGTGACGTTAAACGCACTTAGCCGGTTTGCTCTTTTTGCAGAACGCACTATAATTTTTCTAACGTCTATCTCCAGTTGCGTCCTAGTTAACCGATGAAGTGATAGTGCCTCAGTTCTTTAGAATTACGTTTGTTAGCGTGTTATGAAAACCTGTACAACAAAAACAGAACCCTCTATCTTCAGAACACAAATGAACAAGTTTATCTGTCTGCTGGTGAAAAAAGTTAATCCCGAATCAGATTTTTCTTTGAAATGTCCAAAGGCTTTAGCTTTGTGAACCTTCATGTCTCCTCATTAATAAACATCATGAAGTCGGTTCACAGCGACGATTGTAAGACTCGATAGGTTCCCATAGTAGCGTTACTAATTAGAATGAAAATTTATGGACATTTAATATTTCAAGGCAAACTGTTAATATAATACAAAAACGAATAGTTTTAAGATATCTCAAGGTGATTGTGATAAAACGGTCATAATGTTTTCATAACACATCATCTTGTCGAGGCGGGGACAATACAAGACAGCGACCGAATACCTGGTCATACCTAAATATTCAATTACATACACAGAGTATTGGTTGAACAAGCACAATAACAAAACCTTCGGAATTCCAAGAGAGACTATCAAAGCATATCAGTACCCAATCCCGTTACGAATTGAAAATAAAAAGAACATTATAATAACGTACCCACAGGGGCCGCAATGGTCCGCAAAATGTTCGCTTATCGCTGCCTTTCATTTAAAAATAAAGCACCTTCGATGCTCCGCAAGCCTTTGAGACGCGTACCTAAAGACCAGACGGTTCATCCGAAAAGAAACTCTATTTCCAATGACACAAAGTTGAATATGAAACTGGGAAAGGCCTATGGATTGGTACGCTTTGCACATTTGAATTTGGTCCAATGAATATATTCTAAATCTGTAGATAAGCAAAATGGATCTAGACAGACTGATATTGTGAGGGTCGGGAGTCGGGAGCAAATGGTAGATTTGTTGCCGGCACTGTCGCAAGTCGTTGGCAGGGACGACTCCGTACTCCGTACTCCGTAGCGATGTGTTTCGGAATTGTTCAGGTAGGAGCTGGCGGCTGTGAACTTAGCGGATTTGATCGCGTTTGGATAGCTTGAGTGTCCTTCTTTTTTACATAATGGAGTTTCATATAAGGCCCCCGGTATGGAAATTTTATTGAGGAGTGAAATTAATACAATGGTTAACTTCAAAGCGTTATGTTTTGCATCTATGCTAGCAAAGCCAATGTTGGTCACCAACGTTGGCGCTAACAGACGACTGCACTTAAAGAGTAAACTCGGGTCGCGCGTCAGGGCTGACACGCATATTTGTTTGTTTTGTTTCTATTAACCTAGTTATGCATTGTTTGGTTTTACTGGGGATTGGAACTGTATCTCTTAAGCACAGGCTACCCCGTAGCCTATCTAGGAGAGCAGTACACCACCCAATAACTAGATTAAGAAATATGTATGTGTCTGCCTTTGCTTTTTTCAATGTATTCAACTTAATCTAGTCTAATTTAACAATAAATCTTTATTATTATTATTATATTACTTAATCTCAAAGCTCGAAACTACTATTTCACAGTACTTTACTTAAAATATTTCTAGGTTCAGTGTGTATCTCAATTTTTATAGGAATACTCAGTACATACATACGCGACACATCGACAAGAATCAGAGACAATATCACAGCCTAGCCTAAAAGAAAAGAAGGAACAGTCTCACAATTCCTCAGCACGACAATTTCACTTAAATTTTCCGGAGCCGGCCCGTGTCCCTAAAATATCAATAATCCTCACCACGGAGGATCCCCGATCAAATCCCTGTAACCACTCCAACCATGAGATAGCAGGTAAACGACATGAAAACGTGGGACACAAACCATTGCGCGCTACACTGGGGGGACCACCGAGGCGTCTCTGTTACACGCTTACATTTATTCAATATTTTTATATTCGTGGTAAAGGTCGCTTTGAGATGAAGGAATCAGTTTTGTTAGAATGTGGTAGATGAGCCAACAATAGGACCGTCAAAGTGACAATTAAGAATAGTCGCAAAGTAATTTCTTCGTGGACAATGGTAGGTATTGGTAGATGAAATTATTTGAAGAGATTAAATACAAGCTTTTTAAATAGCATTATTAGATAAACTCTTCAGTAATCAGTAAGAACCACCATCCACGTGAAGTCCAATCTCAGTGATTGATTTACCTCCGCTGAAGTTATTCCTCCCTCTGTTATCAATCCGAAATGTTTCATTACAGCAACATATAGGGGGGTGCCTTATGTTCCGCAATACATGATGCCGGGGCACGGAGTTTATCTGGTGGAGGAAAAACACTTGACAATATAAAACAGAACAAAAGTTGTGCTTATACATGACGCAGCATTTTCCTCCCTTCGCTTTGAAGGTATAGTTCCGTTATTGTTACCGATACAGATAAAGTTGATCTAACACATACACGTGTAGCCTGCGTGGCGGTGCACGCTCTCTGAAGGTATATTATTGTGATGTGCTTTTAAAGTGGTCCACAACTGAGGAGTACAGCCATATCACCGAACACAAAACAGTCTTATGATATAACATCACGCCTGAATTCCCTGAAGGGTTCACAAATACATTTGACCAGTTATATTTAAGTCCCATTTAATAGTAGGCGAACCCATTGCCATGATCCGGGCTGCTTCTGAAATTCCAGATGGAAAATCCAAATAACACTTTCCGACCGGGATTTGAACCCCACGACCTCATGCTCAGCGGTAACCCTTCAACCACTAGGCCAAAGAGACAACCAATCTTTTAATATCAGTCGATGATAAAGTGAATGATGTATTGTAAACATGGGTTTAAATTTAACAGTGGATGTTAAGTGGCAATGAAACAAAATGTTAAAAGCCATAATCAGATCTTCAATTAGGATTCGGTGTGGTCCCAAAAGTCAGAAACCTGCTGTGGCGCTTATACTCGCAATATATGACACTACCCCAAACCAACACATGTTTCATGACTGATGATCAGACCCCGATACACGTACAATGTAACAAAGACTAGTCTATTATCACTCCTCAACAAAGATTACGATCAGTTTAGACCCAGTTCTCGTAGCTAAACAATTGAAGTGGATGTCGAATTGATATTGAAATAAATAAATGAATAAAATAAATGGAGAAGGTAACTTTCGTGTCTTTTAGAGCATGTTTATATAAAACCACAATTTTAATGTATCTACTACAAGTTAAAGTTACTAAAAGTTGACTTCGTTTTACATTTACAGTTTTCTTCAAATTCATTGTAATTCAGATTCCATAACAGTGAAAATTATATTAATCACTAGCTGTATCCTTCGGTTTCGTAGCGTGATGTTAACCTATAACGTTTCTCAAGAATTGAGCTATCAAATGCAGAAAGAATATTTGAAATCCGACTGGTAGTTCCAGCTTCACTATATTAGTATAGATAGATAAGGGTTTTAAATTTTAAACTTTCAAAGTACCATTATATCTGCTAGCTCTGTATCCTCACCTGCAATTGCTGCGCGCTGCTCTGGTATTACCCTCCCGCCCCTCCCCTCCTTTCCCCTCGCTTAACAATTTGTTTCATATATAACTGTACGTGTCGCCCGAGTACTGTGACACGTTAAAAGCCTTTTGTTATTTATCTCGTATCTGTAATATTCTCGTTCAATACATCGTACGTTTCAGTATAAAAAGTATTCGTATTTATATTTGCTGATCTCGAGGATTTCATTGCAAATAAGTGAAACAGTATAAGACAGCAATCACAACTGAAATTTTATTTTTTCTTATATAAGTTCCTCTTCCTCGGCAAGTTCCAAAGTCGAGATGTGATTTTCATTACCAAAAAGTTTTGCTCAGATTTAATTATACTCCAAGAAAGAGGTAAACTCCATAAAAGTCTTTTGGTCGCAGCGACCTTCCAGGATCTTTTTCAGTCTTCCAGTCGCTAAGTCTCATGCACTGTAGGTTACAATGTTCACAATTTTTCGGTAACACACCGTCCTTAATAGCCTAGCTACCAAGGTACACAGGGGTGAGCACGAGTATTAGTGAAGTGTCCCCCTCAGGCGCAGTACTTAAAAGGCTATTATGTTATCCAAGACTTAATAAGAGTTGAGGCGACGTCGGGGGAGCATATGTGTATGTGTGGCGTCGGGAATAATGTCGGTTAGTGAGGCGAGAAGAGGAGAGTAATATTGAACTGTTTGGACAACCTCCCATGTTGTCTAGATGAGCTAAAATTACTCCCATTATTTCAACATTAGGAAGACTTAGTAACAACAACAAAAACTACTTACTGTATATTATTTTGTGTTAATATCGCCAATACTTATCGCCCAGACGCGTTTAGCATAGCTTTAGAAAATTCCTATAAAGGTGCGCGTTCACTGGCCCGCGGCGGCCGCAACACCCGCAACGGCTTAAACGGAATTGCCAGTGGCATGCGTTGACACGCAGCGTATCCAAATCATACGGATTTAATTTATTTGGTGTTCGTTATTTTTGGACAACACATGCGCTGAACTAATCCGTGTGTCGTCACCGGTGCGCAACTTATTACTTTTTCTGCCAATGCTGTGCGTGTGGTACGGACAGTGGATGCAGGGCTACACCAGTTCATACAAAACGAATCATCGTCCGTTGCGTGCGATGCGGGCTAGTGGGCGCGTAGCTTTAATCGTAATATATACGGTCCTTAGACGATCTTTCTGTCAAAGTTCCAGGTACAAAACAGTATGTCAGTTTTACTCCTAAAGTTCAAGTATTTTTGTTTTACGTAGTAATTTAATATACATACGTACTCCAATCTTAACACAAGTCCAATAAAAGCGAGCTCCACTCACAAATACTAAAACCGTCCACTTCGAAGCACATAAAAGTATTACATAAAAACAAAGCCAGTAACGGGAAAGGCATCGCCGCCATCGCCTGCTTTATGGAGTGTGCATGCGATAAAATTTTAATTTACGTGGACAGCGACGAGAATGAGATGTGACGGGCAAAAAGGATGTGACGTCATCCGGTTAGCTGCGCCGCGCTGTACGTCGTAAAACTAGCAAACGGAATTCGCAACAAAACTGGCTTTTTGATCCACGCTTGGTTAAAAACGTGGGCTTTTTAAGGATTTAAATTTAAGAGTGCGTATAAAGACAGACAAGTGTATGGAGGGGTTCGTGGCTAAATAATAAAACAGGACATGTCAATCAAAGGTTAAACTACGTTGTGTTAGTTTGTGAATGGGTGAACATGCATTACATAGGGAGACCCCTCTGTAGCTCAGAAAGCACGTTAAGCCGTTACGGGTAGTCTGAAGCTTGAAAGTTTGACCACCAGTTACCAATGTGTATTGTACTACCCAGTAACTGGGTTGTGCAGGTCAGACAGGCAGCTGTTGCTCCATATAAAATATTGATATTCAGCAACATCTAGTTAAGTTGGAAGGCAACCCAAGATAGTTGAGGAAACACTAAGCAGGTGTACACAGACAGACACATCTCCCGCGTCCCGGCGCGGCGCACTGCCCCGGTTTGTGGAATAAAAATATGAACGCAACATGTGCGACGAAGGATGACTTCTTCCTGGAAATACGAACGTTTTGTTAGATATTTATCCTTTGTCTTATTATTTGGTGTGCGATACGAACAAATCTAAAACAAAGGCAATTTCTTAAAATGCACAATCACAACAATTCACCCTTTTTATCAAATAATACAAAATCATATTAGGTTCCTTAAATGTAATTTATATTTCAGGGTTTCGTATGATTTTCTCAACTTCAACATATTTCATGTAAAATAATCGATTGGCAATGTTGGTTTATGTCCGCTCTTAATAACGTTGCATTGCATTAAACCCGTAATGTAGGTAGAAGTGTATTGTACGCATCTCGTTAGTTAAATAATAAAGGATATTAGTTATAGATAAAAGTTCTATGTAGCAGGGTGAGGTATATTACCATTTGACGACAGATGTGGCGCGGCGGGCGAGTGTCCGCCTGCGACGCAGGAGGTTGCGGGTTCGTTTCCCGCCTTGGGAAAAATGTTAGTACGATCTACAAATATTTGTTCCGGGTGTTCTGGGTATTTGCTATGTATAATAAAAATATCTATCTATGTAATGTATTGTATTAAGTATATCAGTCATCTAGTACCCATAACACAAGCTCTGCTTAGCTTGGGGCTAGATGATGCTGTGTGGATTGTCCAGCATTATTTATATTTTATTTATTTATTTAATAGGCGGATCGCACATCCTCAATAACACATTCCTTGACATACTATGGGCTACCTGACTATGCTAAACTTGAACAGTTGATGAACTAACAATTGTTTTGTTTTACGCAAATATCAATATATCAGCGGCGTCGTTATCTTTTCTTCAATAGAATCGAGTCTATACGTCTGTAATCTACTTCTACAAAAGCTTATAGCTTCAGTGCAACACAAAGAGTAGTCTGTAACCGCGTTCCCGCAAAGAAGTAGAACTGACAGAATGTGTGTCTTCAACTCCAGTTAGTGCCGGCATCGCGTCTCACACCACTTCAATCTATTTTCTGTCTAGCTAGCTTCGTCTGGGCTATATCTGTCTTGTTATCTGTTTTAGTCTAGAACTTTTCATATGTGAATGTTTTTAGGATGAAAACGTTTCAATATTTTTGTATATTTGTGACAGGAGATTGGTTTCCGAATCGAAATATTCTCAGAACATCGCTCGTGGAGTTATTGTTCGTTCTTTTTTGAAGAACTTGACTAAGCCATTGGCTTCAAGCTTGAATATTACTTAGAAATGTATAATGTTGTTTACGGTGATGATGAACTTATTAAAAGCGTATTTTGTTTGTTTACAGGTATGTATGCCCGGTCGTACAAAGGTGGGAACTGTGACACAAGCTACCTTGAAATCTGCTGAGAAGTAAAGTGTAAGGATGACAGATCTATCTGTAACAGTTTGAATCTCGTTTGTCTAGTGGTCGCAATTGCTACCGCTGAGTGTAAGTTTCTGGGTTCAGTTCCCAGGTCAGACAAAGTGTTATTGGGTTTTCAATATAACAATTTAGAATTTTTTCAGCAGCCCGGAGGACGCAAAAAAACTACTCAACCGATTTTAAATACTGTTTCAGCAATTTAGGGATAGACATCCACATTATCATAAGTCTACAAAGATTAAGCAGAGCTTTATATTTTATTACATCCAGATTTCGGCAATTACGAGTATGTTTACGTTCCCTGTTATAGGGGGCAAGCCTCTTGCCATCAAAATGGCACGGTAAACACTTAACAGTTCGACCGATCTAGGAACTCCACGTAACCGATTCTAATTAGTATCATTTATGTTAAAAGTGTTATTTGAACTATCAACATAATACCGTTTCTATGCTATGTTTAGCTATAGTCACCTACATAATAACTACATATTTGTTATATGAAAATATTCATTTGGAATATTCTAGCACGTTCAAACTCCATGGCACTACACAGTACACAGTACACAGCTGCCTGCCCAGAACGATACAACTTTGATCAGCTGACCGCACCGCGGTTACTAAAAAATGTATGCTCGAGCACAATTTATTGCGAGCACAACTGCACAGTTTATGCGCCTGTGCAACTGTAGCTCTGTGCGAGTGAGAGCACGCTTTGTGACATCTCACTATTGTTTGTGTCTCTTTCTTATCATAGAAGGCGACATGAGCAAAAGTAGTCCTTTGTATGCTAGTAACATTATTTTGTACTGAGGGTATAACCTCAGTATTCGAGTTTAAGCATAATTATCTTAAAAAACATAAGGCACAACATATTATTTTACAATAATTAAGGAAACGAGTTCAGCAATTTGACTATCAACTAAAATTGTTCGCACATTTAAGTCACAACTATAATATTTTATGAGCCGTAAATGCATGTGTGAGTGCTAAACAGTACAGTTCACTAACTGAACAAACAGCTGTCTAACCGTTCACCGTTCACCTGAACTTTTATTATTCATGAACACAGACCGATCTGTTCAGACAAGTTGTAAGAAATTGTGTGCGTTACGCTATGACGGCGTCACTAGTATAAATACCTGTTATTCGCACAAGTTCCTGCACAGTTACACATTTGCACAATTTATGCGTTCTGCGGCTTTCAGCTGACGTCACAGTTCTGTGCAAAAGTTTGTACTTTTGATAACAATGTGAAGTTACGTGCAACTGGCGGAAAAGTGTAGAAGCAAGTTGTTCGTTTAAGTTGATGGTTTAACTTCATAATATCGTTCAAGTGTTTCGGAAGTGATAAGGATTTAGATTATGAGGGGTATGAATATCTGGGAAGTTCGGGATATGGCTATAGTTTAAGTTGAGAAACTACGGATCGAATTTGTTGGTATTTTAGAATAAGTCCTAGTTTCCTTCGGAGACACTGTCGCGCTAGTGTTACGACCTTTATCTTAAACTGGATGTGCCACATGTATGTGAATTACTATTTTGTATCGGTTCACGATCTGCCGACTTATCAGAGAGTTGTGTTGCTGGGGAGTTTGTAGCGCCACTTCTTCTTCCCACCAAATACACTAGGAAAAACAAAGCAAAGGGTGTTGGAGGCACTCTGAAGTAATTTTTGTTTTTTTTTAATTCTGATAGTCATCCTAAAAGGATTAAATGAATTGTGATTTTTAGGTGAAGTAATTGTGTCAACTGCAGGCTACGTTGCTACGTACTACACACGAATAACGACTACATGAAACATAAAATCTGTATGATCGCTTAAGGAAACCGATGCAGCCACTGAAACCCCACACCATATCTGACACGAATTTCCATATTCATACACATTCCGGGACGACATTGTTGGCAGCAGTCGCGACACGACGCGATTATGTCGCGCCTCCCGCTAATGTGCGACACAGCCTTGCAACACCCGTGACAGATAGCCGCCAGTGTTGCCAATACTCGCGACTGACACTTCATTCGACGGAAGTGGGAGTTTTACTACCGCAACGGGGGTGTTGGCGTGACGGGCTTTGCCTAGATTTATTTAGGCTGTGGCCTTGGCATAAAATATTGGGCTATGAAATCCGTGGCGATGCCAAAAAGTTTTAAGTTAAAAATGTCCCATCTGCGCGTTAAAATTCCGTTCAAGTGAATTATAAATATGAGTCTATTGAATTAAAAATACTAAAAATATTTGATAGTGCGTTAATAAATAAATAAATAATGCTGGACAATCCACACAGCATCATCTAGCCCCAAGCTAAGCAGAGCTTGTGTTATGGGTACTAGATGACTGATACACTTAATACAATATATTACATAAATAGATACTTTTTATTATACATAGAAAATACCCAGAACACCCGGAACAAATATTTGTAGATCGTACAAACATTTGTCCCAAGGCGGGAATCGAACCCGCAACCTCCTGCGTCGCAGGCGGACCTTCGCCCGCCACGCCACATAGGTCGTCAAAAAATAAAATTAAAAAATAATCAAATCATTTCTGTTGTCTACATTCAAATAGTCTAGTTTAACTATCAATTGTTTCCAAGATGAACACAACGACAAGGAACCATCTTGTACGTCTCAGTTGTCGTCGTGATCTATTACTGAGCAGATATTTATTGTCCCCTCTCAAGCGGCGCCTGTCCCCTTCCTACGTGCTAATAAAGTTTCCACATACCCCTTACTTCCTGTTTGCAGCCAATCACAAGGCTTCACTTGGCTGTATCTTCAATTCTTCCACTGCGCTCCATTTCGTATCTCCGCTGATTAGATTGTTGACTCTCATATCGGCTTTCATAACATTCTACCTACAGCTACAGTAGGTATGTGTTGTATGTGGAGCTTCTTCGGTTTCATCGCTACGTTCCTATGGTACTTTTCTTGGTGTAGCATGGTGTGTACTTCCGAAATTATTGATATAACTGCATAAGGTTTTAATTCAAAATAATCATTACAATGTGTTACTAATAATGTCCTGAGTTTGATGCCTGCATGCCGACTGCCGGAACAGGTCACCTCATAGATACAATGGCTCTTTCTTCAAAAGACTTTCCAGACTTTGCCCTGTCTCATTGGACCTGCGTAATATCTGTTAAGAATTTGAAAGATACTATTACCTCCGAGTTTGTTTCGGTATTTCTCAGACATATGGGAAATGCCAGGACGGTCTAGTATTAAAACGACCAAACATTGACGTATAAAATAGTCTGAAAAGACCTACACACAGAAATAAACATCATTTCAGTAAAACCTTGCTACTTTGGCCTGAGACCAGTCCTAGTAACGTTACTCTAGAATACATAATATACATGTATGTCACCTTCAGGTTCTGGTGACCATTTCACCGAGCCAGTTATCTCACTAGTTATTTTGATTCTCACCGAATACATAACCATACAAACTGTACAGCTTCACACATTGTAGCAAAACTAGTCAAACGTACAACTCCAAAGGCTCAGACACGAACTTTCCACAGTAAAGAATATGTACCATAATTATTATGAACACCGAAACTACCGCCACATATAATAATAATTCGTGACAAACAAACGAATAAAGCTAAAAGCTCTGGCTCTGTCTCTGACGAACTTTTAACAGTCGCGATAGCAAGTTGCTCTATTTCGGGACTACTTTCAGTTGTTCACCGAAATAGTTTGTTTATGGTGGAGACCAACTATGTGTTCCACTTCGAGCTAGTTTTAAGGGACCCTGCTCACGTGTGAGTGTGTCGCGCCCGTGTTCCCCAACTGGGGAGTATGTAGTGCTGCCGTGTACTAAGGCTTTTGTTTCACTACTAAATACTGGAGTTATCATGGATTATTTACTCTTTATAACTAACTTACTAACCTATTCCACATGCATATGTAATTATTTTGAACATGTTTTTTCTACATTGTAGATTACCAGGATACTTCGCAATGCTACTAATGCAAGTCGTGCTAAAGCTGTTGCTCCGCAGTGGAATATTTCAGACTAACCAGTAAACATGAAATAGCGTTATTGACAACTAAAAGGGCCCTAGTGCATGGCCACAGAAATTCATCCGTTTTCTAGACCACAACAAGATACTGACGTTATACCTTATCTGCGGCCATATTGTTACTTTTGGTTCGAGGGTTACGGTGTTGGAATAGAAGCCACGCGGGCCAGTATCTGTGTCAGTCTTCTGCCAGCACGGCAGCGCCCGGGCAAAAGGTAATTGAAGAACACCGTGTGGTTTTACACGGCGGGGTCTGTCAGACACGAGAGTCTGTCCGCCCCGCCGCCTGCCCCAGGGCGGAAGGCGAGGCTTTCCACGAGGCCCTGGCACTTGTTTCCCTGACAGGACAATGATCGCCGCGACTCACTCACCCATGTAAAGAGCCCTTAATCGTTATGATGTTGTGGCCGGCTCAAAGGGTTGTAAACCAAAGTGATATTGTATTACTTGTGCCGTTAAACTCAGCAACTGTTTTGATTAAAATTGTTTCACAAGATTTTAGTAATTGCTCAAAGTTATATCCGCTGCCGCGCCGGCCAATGATGCGATAATGACATTGAATGAACATTATTTATAAACAAGGAGTGTTGAGGACTGTATTAGAAACACATTGTGGGAATAAGTAGTATGTCTGTGTGTGTGTGTGTGTGTGTTGTGTTTATGTAGTGGATTATAGATGGAGGTTTTTTTTTTTGAGATACGTATTTGAATGTACGTTTGTTTCCCGAGCTCTTGTATGTAGGTGACTGTGTAGTATTACACAGTCACCTACATACTCATGGCTCAGTTTGAGATCGTTATTTCGTCTGACCACAATGTTAATTATTCGGCATGATAGAACTTCACGAACAACAGTTTGAATACAACTCGAGCTGTTCAAGTTTTGGATACTAAGTTGTAACTTGTAACACCTTAATAGCATAGTTCTTACCGAGTGCTTACATTTTAATTTACTTATGTTAGCTACCAACTCATTAGCTCAACAGTGGAACATTATTCTAGTTAGGAGGTACTGTAGAGGCTTTACTTGTTTTGGGTACCTCAACATAAGTTAATGGTACATTATACCACAAATACTATTCTATATTTAGAACAAGGAAAGATAAGACGTTCGGTCCCGTTAGCTGACGGCGGTGTGTTTGAATATAAAAGTGATTCTTTCCAATTACTATTGTTTTAACGGTATGGTCTGATGCCGGTCTGATTGCCGTAAGATAAAGTATTAAAGTTAGAAGCGGTAAAACATATCTCTGAAATCTTGGTCTCAAATTCTAATCTTTTAAATTATAATTAATATTTTTTCCTATTCAACTGTTCGTCCGAATTCCACACGGCCATTTTACCCGGAGACTATTGGACTATATTAATGAAATTCGGATGGAGTAGTAAAGTAGACGTTAACATCTAAAAAATCTGTACAATTAGTTGGAAATAAAGAATTTGAATTTGAATCTGAGTTTATACTTATAAAAAATTAGATAACGGGTAGCATGTAGTACCAACGGAGGAAAAATCATCGCACATAAGCCTGAGGGATAGTTTGTGCCGTGATAGGCTGGATGCCACAGAGAAAATATTACGGAGTTTCTAACAAACTTTTGAGCTAACTTTTATTTTTGAGATACGCATTAGTTTCAGTTACAGCCCCAAAAATAAGTTGATTTTCCACAGTTTGTTGGAGAAATACTATGAAATGCAAACTTATTTTGCGTCGATAAAGTCTGTAAATATTCCCATAAGCACTTGACCGGTGTTTCACTAATAAATGTGAATCATACACAGGTTTTTAAGCCTTCACGCATGTCTTAAATTGGTCAAAAAGTGCGAAGACAGTTCTCCATTACTTTTAATACCCAGATATTTACACAAAAAAAGAAAAAAAAACCTCACGGCTACATACACCACAAGAATCTATTTACTCAGTCAAGACAGGTTGCCGAAAAACTGTGCGCGAGGCCGAGTGGCCGTGGTGAGTGCGTGAAGGCACGTGAGCCGAATGCCGAATGCCGAGAGCCAACTGATACCGCAAAAAATATTACGGAGCGGTATAACACGAGCTCCGAGAGAAATGAGGGACGTTTTTCTGGTGTTTTGTTGAAGATGCTTATTGTAGATGTGGAGACATTGCGGCTGTGTTGGGGATACAAATACTCAACGCATTTAGGAACACGTATTTTGTGTTTATCATTGATTGTACACGGTTTTACTAAAGTGCATTTATCGGTATTATTCTATTTACGCTGAAATGATTATGGGTAATTTTAAAACTTAGACTGGTATTACAAATTAATAGGCAGGTTGTCTTCAAGTGACCTCTGTGGTGTCAGTGTGGCGCAACACGTCACAGTGACGATAACCCAGCTGTATTGCCACTCACAAGAATCGCTCAACGTGACTATAAAAGTCTTCACTTAAAAAAATACACGCTGTATCTGGGGCCACACGTCATTGGCCAGGTCTAACACCAGCAGATCCGCCACTAATAAAATTCATTCAATGCAAAAAAATACAATTGAGAGTACATACATATTAATTCCCACGCGGATAATATAGGTCAAACAATGGGCACAGGATTAATTAAAAACTTTCAAACAAAACTGTATTTATTTCAATATTACTAAAAAACTAACCAGTGAAGCGAATACGCACTTTTATTATTTTTCAACTCATATTTCGCCCGCGGCGTCAGCTGCGTGGAATCTCTTTTTTCTAGCCCATATTTCTGTGGAATTACAATATCTTTCGGTGCGAATGCTGAGATTTTCGATCGACCTCGCTTAGTTGATGCCTGGATCTTGAGAAAATAGTACAAACATGGAACATAACACCTTATAATAATCACCAAATTTGAAAATGCAGGTCCATAGACCTATGTTTTATTTCAACAAATTGTATGGCATATTCAGAAATTAGATATCAGAAAGCTTTATTTGTGAACATGGGTCAAGTATAGTGTGAGGTGTTATAAATTGGTAAATCCTCCATGTTTTGCCCAGAGGTGTACAAATATGATTGTTTTTAGTTTTAAAATAACAAATTGGTGAAATTATGCGAACTTTCACATCAGTAATAAAATCATTATAAATAGGCATGGCATATCAATAGACAAAAAAAAAATATACAATCAATTTCTCAATATATGTCAAAAGGTCATTTAAAACAGGTCAGTTAGGGAGTTCTAAGGCAGTAATTATAGAATTGTCGTCGATATAGTCCTTTATTGAGTAATAGCATTTATTAATCAAAATCCTAATTAGTCCATTCCAATTAATTAGTATATTCCAATCATAGTACAGTAGCTTATTCTTTAGAATATAATTGGATAGATAAAACTTGGTGAAATATTGTTTTTATTTATTAATATTAAACTAAACTTGTATACATAATTTAAACAGAAAAACAAGTTGAAATGATGTAGAATTAATAACAACACTATCACTTCATCATACATGTCGATATTTCATTTACCAGTTGTATGCACGAAGTAAATAATATAGAGATTCCACGTAATTACTACAACCAGGCAAGTGGGTCAACATGCTACAGCCATTGATACATATTGTACTCTTACATATCTATATACTCATCACTCGTATCACTCGGCAGTCGCATCCTCGAAGCTAAAGATACTAAACTAACTAACATAAGCATTTTCTATTTTAGATAAAGTTTTATAATCAAAAACACAAATTATGTGCAAACTTAGTCTCCTAAATATTTATATTCAGGTCCCTTATTAGCAAAACCGTAGCCTCTAAGACCCTCACAGTATATTAAACATTATTCTTAACAGAAGTATTACTGTGTATACTCCAGTTGAATAGTAATCTGATGAGAGCAGCAAACTGCCGAGTTTAACTGTTATTGGTTTGTATTTTTTTTATTTGGATTTGTGCCCGGTAGATGACGTTCGCCCCCTGTTACATGGGATAGCCAAAGAGTAGGGTTACCAAGGACTCTGTGTAACAGTATCTAGAGACGTACTATCTACCAGAATGTAAATACGTGAAAAAAAGGTCTACGAATGTATTGTCGGTTAAGTTAAACAAAAGTAGTGTGGGTATTTAAACAAGCCTTGAGTTGTATTATGAAATATTTCTTATGAAAATTTTGTTGAGCCAAACTCCAGGGATTTGTAGACTAACTTTAAGGTTACTTTATTTAATCTCAGCCGGGTCAAAGTAAAACATGAACTAGCTACCTGTAACGTGTAACGTGTAACCTGCCTACCAGAAACACAACTCAACTTTTCTAAACAAAATATAACGTAAGTTAATTGAGTTATGTGATCACTGGCACGGCGGCTTTGCATAAAGTTACTTCGGTAATCCTCACTAGAATAAAGATTGTTAAACATTGTATAATATTAATTTGAATTTATACGTCTTATTTTTTTATCAGCCCATACTGGACAAAGGCCACCCCTTAGTCCTTCCAAATATTCTTTTCGTGCGTCCGTGCCACGGCTTATCATAATTACAAAAAAAAAACCAGTGTCCACTGCAAGGCAAAGGCTTCTTCTCATACACAGTAGACACGAGCATTATGACTACACGTGCTTTAGGCGGGTTGGCGATTTTAGACTTATTTCGTCACCGATGTCAGTGGTAAGATAAACTTCATAAGCATTACGTAAGTATTTAAAAAGGCACATTAGTACTTGCCCTGATTGGATCTCGTTGGGTACCTATTGAAATCTAGGCAAGTGCTAATGGGCTCGTGAATTAGAGGCGGAGCCTTAACCACTGGCCCATCGCGGTATGTTAGTGATGTGAATCCAACTAAGTGATGTAATCGTAGGATGAGGCTACCGTTATCTCAAAGCTACAAAGACTTGCAGGTTCGGGCACCATCATTATAATAATATTACGAGTCTAGGTTAATATTGGGTGTGTATGTAGTTAGATAAGTCATTAAAATAAATTAAATAAAACCTACACGGTAATTTGTAGGTTATCTTTCAGGAGGTGTCGGCGACAGACAAATTTATTTGAGAAATCAACTTATTCCATGAGGTCAACTGTAGGTAAGTATCGAGGTAGGATATTATAATGTGCTAGATAATATTTTTTCAAGCAAGATTATTTTTTCTAACTGTTCCTCAGGCCCCAGTCTCACTACACAAACTGTACCATTATTATTTGAAGCTCCTCGTTTTGACACAAATAAGCCTGTAGCAGATGCCAGGCCGTTTAATAATTTCAGTTAATTAATCTACAAATTAATTTGACGTTCCTAATTAAGGCGGCTCGTTATCTACGTACTTATTATGAACATGAAAGTTTCAGTGGAAATCTTTTTAGAGATTTATAATTTAAACTTTTCGAGAATTAGAATTTCACCTAATGTTGCTAGATTTTCTAATTCAAAGATTTTACTCGTGTACAACTTTAATTATGAAATTCTCTTCTAGAAACATGTATTCTTATTATTTCTATAGTATTATTTTGCAACAATAGTGGTTTATCTAATGATGATAAAAACTTCACAAGGGAATTTGTGTACAACCACCAAGGAATACAACGTCGTGAAGATACCTCAACCGCATCTCTAAATGGGTGATAATTAGATACTTACAATCGACAAACAATCTCTTTCAAACGAAAATTTCAAATGGTTCTGAAATTTTTCTTCGACTTTTCCTACAAAACGTCGAAGAAAAATTTCAGAACCATTTGAAATTTTTGTGCGTCGTTGTCCTATCCACACTGTGCAGTGTACACCCTGACACGATTTTCCAGTCGAACCTATCATCGAGAAGATTAAAATAATGTAATTCTACCTTCATACTCCTAAACTAGCTGCAGATAGGTTAAAATTAGCATCCTATTAGCAAGCTGAGGAGAACAGATTCGAACTCGTGACCTTCCCACGGCGGCGTCCATGACGACACCCGACATATATCTGACACTTGGGGACTTTTCAGCGCATCGTAATGTAAGATAGGGCAGAAGGTTCACGATTATTAAACATGACAATTGTCAAAAGCTCACTGTAACAAAAGATAGCTAGGCCATATTGCTTTAGTGTTTCGTACACAATGATTTGATCATTTGGTCACAGTCCGGTCGATTTGGTAAAAGGTCCGTGAAAACGCTGGGAGGGGACACCCTAGAAGGACATGTAGTAGTAGTAGTAGTAGTAGTACCAGCCTATTACTGTCCCACTGCAGGGCAAAAGCCTCTTCTCATACAGAGAAGGCACGAGCATTAATCACCACGCTTGCTTAAGACGGGTTGGCGATTTCAGACTTATATTCATTATATAAGTCCAGGTTTCCTCACGATGTTTTCTTTCACCGATGTCAGTGATGTCCAAGATAAACTTAGAAAGTACATATGAATTGAAAAACTCACATTGCCCAGGTTTGAACCCACAACCTCGTGCACAAGAGGCGAGGCCTAAACCACTGGGCCATCATGACATTAATGTCATGATGGCCCAGAAGGAGATGACACTGACCTTATAGGTGATGTTCTTCAGCAAGGTATCAGCAGTAGAGCAGGCCTTCTCTCATCCAGAGTTGAGTTCAAGGCAGATTGCCAATTTCAGGTTATGTTTATAAGTCCTGGTGTCATCAATACTCCTTCGCCGACATCCGCTATGTCTAATACAAACTTGGAAAGTATACATATGAATTGAACAAGTCATATTGGTACTTACCCAGACTTGAACCTCATAATCCGTACCGTGTCTGAATGTCTTGAAGCAATACAGCAAGCAATACAGCAGACTTGAAGCAATACCTACGTCCTAGCTTGTGCGACCGGTTCGCTCCTGTATAATATAATAATAATACTTTTTTTTTTAATTTTTTATTTACCAAAAAAAGAACACAAATTTAACATTTTTAGGATCATGGCTATTTGGGCCAGAGCATAAGGAGCCTGTCTTCTAAACTAGGAAAAAACCTGTATCTTAGAAGTCAGTGCACCTTCGAAATTGTACTAAAGAAAAAGCCAATACAATTACGATTACCTGGACAGGACCATGGTAACAATAAGA
Source organism: Phlogophora meticulosa (assembly GCA_905147745.2). Lineage (NCBI taxonomy): Eukaryota > Metazoa > Arthropoda > Insecta > Lepidoptera > Noctuidae > Phlogophora > Phlogophora meticulosa. Next base: position 191,203 of record LR990542.1, read on the forward strand.
AAAAACAAAAATAAAAAAGTTACAGATCAAAGTAAGCTAATCCAGGGCAAACATTATTGATAGTAAACAAAAAACAAAAAACAAAACATAATAAAGAGAGAGAAAAAATAATAATAATAAAACAAAAATAATAAAATAAAATAAAAAAGTAATAATGGTTCTGTGTGGTGGGTGTGTGTGAGGGTGTGTGTGTGATAGATGGTGAGAGTGTAGATTAAGTGGGGGTGTGTTTATATATAAGAATGATTGTGAGCGTAATATATAACAGCTAAAATATGGATTATATATATTTATACATTTCTTTTATTTCATTTTTTTATTTTAACCGTCCATAACGAAATTCAGTATGGCCAAGTACTCGGACAGGCCGGTGTGGCGCTGGTTCTCAATGGCCTCTCCATGTGCGCTGTGAATCAAAACCAGGACCTCATGTTTAGTAGTAGTGCTTGCGATCGCTAGACCAACGAGAAATATAATATTTTTTATAAGACACGTAATAGAGTGGGATAACTTATTATGACACACAGCAGTATTCTATACATATTCTTACTTAATTATCATGCTCTGGAAATCAGTGTCATGGCGTGCAGACTTAAGAGGAGCAGTGTCCACGCATACAGGAGAGGTCTTCAAGTTGCCTCCATGAATAGACCTTCTGTCGTTCCGCACCGAATGCCTTAACTCCTCAAACATGAGTTCTCAACACACATTAGCATCGTGAAGGTGGCACGCGTTCAGAATACGTTATTAGGGCGCTCCTATGTTCTGCATCAGTCAGACCATTCGTATCAAAGATTAATGTGAGGTATTTTCGGGGCAATCCTCGTGAAACTGGTGAGCAAATCAAATGGTACTGTAGGTTCTGGTGTTTTTAGAGGTAATTGTGACTGCCTGCTTAGGACAAGTGGTTGGGTTTTTCCACTACAACATTCTCAGTTAATTGGCAAAAATCTCACCCTGCACTGCATGGAAAGCAAATCGTGTGTGTACTAGGTACCCAAATCTCTCCTTACCTTTCTGAGATCACAAATGAAACGATGGCAATATGATAATATTTGACCTTCAGTAAAAGTGTTGAGATCATGTTGTCTGCAAAGTTTTCCTGCCTAACAAGACGATAAAGAAATTAATCCCAAACAGTACTTCACTAGTACAGTACCTTATTTATACACTTATGAAATAACGATTGCAACTGTGACTTTATTTTATAGTAGTACTAGCTGACCCGGCCACGCGTTGCTGTGGCTAAAGTTTTTGTTATATTACATTATAGTAAACAATCTAAGAGGAACAATAAGAGAACATCAGTCACGGAGTCCACTATGCTTTTTCACACAGATAGTATTTGTAAAAAAATATGGTGATCTCCTTATTTGACTTTCTACTGCTATAACCCTTTAGTACAATGAAATTATTTACGAACAAAGACGAAAATGTTGATGTTGGTATACAAATTCACTGGATTGAGATTTGAAGGGCAAGTACGTTGAACACAATTAATTAAAATGTTCTTACACTTGATATTAAGCAGAAATCAATAGGTACAAAATAAAAATTTATCAGATTTATTATTTCCATTTAATTTTATAACAAATATAAGTATATTACAGTATAATATAGTAAATAACATGTGACGCTTAAACTCATGAATGAGGTAGGCAAGGCAGACAGTCTTAAACTTTTAAACATTAATATCTATTTTTTTGAATTATAAATACTTTCAATTTCAATTTAATTTAACACCAATCGGTGCACAATGTTTTTGGTTAACCTGTCTTTAGCTAACACAAATAGATTCGACGGTTTCCCAACACGTGAACACGCAACATATAGCCCATGAGAAAAACATGGATTTTCCAAATCTAAACCACAAATGGACATTGTTTGACCTTGAGATTTATTTAAAGACATGGCGAAAGCTAAACGAATTGGAAACTGTAGCCTTTCGAAGGGTATGGTAGAATCTGATGGTATCATCGGAATACGTGGCAGCAGGACCACTTCTCCTTTAAACTTCCCAGCCAAAATGGTTGCTTCAAGAATGTTTCCGGTGATCTTTTTGATGACCAAACGCGTACCGTTACATAATTGAGGTGGATTCAAATTACGGAGGAGAATAATAGGGGAACCAATCTTTAATCGAAGATTATGTGGTGGCATTCCAGGGATATCTAATGAATTTAAAAATTCAATCGGAAAATTTACACTTTCATTTTCATCAACAACAGTATCGATTGATTTAAAAGACATCAGATCGCCTGGTAACAACTGTTGTATCTGGAAGTTAATTTCGTCAACATCAACGTTTTTGGCTGCCAAAATCGCCCGTTGACTAAGCCATTCATGATTCAAATAATTATTCTGTATATCCGGGAAAATACTCTGAATCAATTCATTTTTATCCTGAACAACAGTGCAAACATTGTCTGGTAGTTTAATGCATTGCGTATTTGGTTGCAGTTCTATTTTACCGTTCCCAATATCTAGTAGTTGTTGTTCGGAAAATATTTGTGCTGATGGATCATTTTGCCATTGTACTCGCATATTTATGGTCAATCGAAGTGTTTCAACACTTCGCCATAAGAATGATTGTTTCAAACATGCATTAATCTCATCCGGGAAAGTAGAGCGAGGTATAACCGGTAAGGTCTGCCGGAAGTCACCAGACAAAAGTAAGATAGCACCACCGAAAAGTTTATTATTGCTGTTTAAATCTTGCATAGTTCTGTTTAATGCTTCAAGTGAATATTTGTGTGCCATTGTGCACTCATCCCAAATTATTATAGAACTCTTCCGCAACACTGCAGCTATTCCACTATTCTTTTTGATGTTACACATTGCATCTGGTTTATTATGAACGTCCAATGGCAGCTTGAATGTTGAATGTGCTGTTCGCCCACCATCCAGTAAAGTAGCCGCAATGCCTGACGATGCTACTGCTAATGCGATTTTTTGTTGCGACCGTATTTTGGCAAGAATCAACGATATTAAAAATGTCTTACCAGTTCCACCGGGTGCATCCAAGAAAAAAAAACCGCCTTTTTCAGCAGCAACAGCCAGCATAATCCGATCATAAATAATTTTTTGTTCTGCTGTCAGTAATGGTTCACTGTTCATGATAATTGTTGCTAAACTTCCATGGTCATATTTATTTTCTCGTTGTAAATCGGTATTGACTAAGTCGGTGGCTGGACGATTAGGTGATGGCATACCATAATGATTAAGTGGTAAATTTGAAATAAGAACACATAAATCCTCGATCAAGACCAATGCTTCATTGTACATCTCTGGTGTATAATCTATGTTTTGGCATTGATTTGTTTGTCTAATTCGGTGCAAGATGTCTTCTGTCATACAATTTTTTATATTTTTCCCACAAAGTTTGTGCTTGCGAGGGATAACATGTCGTCAAAATAATTGCAAACAACTGACGAATGTTATTCGGTGTTGATGTCAACGCAGCATCAGCAAGCGTTTAGTCCCAATGGTTATCGTCTTCTAGCAATTGCAGTTCACGACATGCATCCTGGTATGTATTGAAGTGGTGAAGGGTGGGCGTTTTGGGGGACTGTCCTATGTAAACGTCTTTGACGTTCAAAAAGTGCTGATTCTCAGCCTAATTTGAATAAATGAATTTTTGATTTTGATTTTGATTTTAATACTCGAGCATTAACTGTTCGTAAAAATTCAAAAGACGTTGGTCCGGGAACATTCACCAATAACAAACGTAAATAGAAGCACTCGCGTTGCTTTGGATGTACCGTGTAAAGTCTCCCCAATGTCTTAGCTTTGAATATGCCTGTAATGGAAGGATGTGGTTTTCCTTGTTTCCGTGGCTCCCATTTTTTACTGGATTTGTTCCATGTGAAATAACGTGGAACATCACCATACACCAATGTCTTCGCGAATTGGCCAAAAACATCAGGTTTTTGACACAATGTAAAAAATTCAGTTAGAGTCGTTTTCGGAGCTTCGAACGCTCTTTGGAGAACATTTTCTTCAGTGAAGTATACACGTTGACCGTTTTCAAGATGTATTGCCAGATGTTGGACAGCAGGATCTCTTTCGTGGATGGGAAAGCTGAGAATATGCCAAATAGCTTCATTGCTGCTAATGTATCTGCCCATTTGGTATTGTGCTATTTCGTCATTTTTATTTATGTTTTGTATTTCAAATATGGCCAAATCACTGCCTTTGTTTACATATTTACAAATATACTTAATTGATTTAACAGAACTGCAAAGCTCAACATTGATATGAGCTTTGTAAGTTTTTGAAAGTAGTGGTGAGTATGGTACCACCCACTGATTATTATAAAACTCAACTTGACTTGGAAAGTTCGGCAGTCGCATTGTAAATGACATGTACATATTTAAATTGTAGAGTTTAAATAATAATTTCAATAAGAATTGAAATACTAATTTAATCGTTTAAATATAAGAAAAAAAATCTGAAAAACTTATATAACACGTTCGTAGATTTACCATAGCAGCGCCATCTATTGATTACTTACTCAACCCAGTCGAAAGGTATCGACATCTGTTAGAATCATTTGGAGTTAACAGATAATTGTGACTGTCAAATAATAACAGACAAATAATTAGCAATAAATTAAAATTGCGACTATAATTTGAGATTTAAACTATCCTATCTCTCAAGTTGGATCGAACTGCACATGGTGTGCGAATTTTATTATAATCGGTTAAGTGGTTTAGGAGTCCATTGAGGACAAACATTGTGACACGAGATTTATATATATTAAGATTATTTAGAAACTACTAATAAAATCATTATAAGTAGTCGTAAAATCATAAATAAACTAGAATAAAATTGACTGCCTCTTGGTCTACTGGTCATAAGCGCGAGGTCCTGGATCCGATTCCCAAGCTGGAAAAAGATTTTTGAATTTTTCCGTTTGATGGCAAGAGGCTCGCCCACTATTACATAAGACTTAAACATCACTGGCGAAATTAGGGAGTTCTCTCTCTGCCCAACCTTATGGAGAATACGGGCGTGATCTTGGTTAGAAAATCCTAGGTAGACAGTATTAAGTATTTGTGTTCGTGGCTGTACCACAGAGATAGTGTAAGATAATGAACGATAACCTTTTACCAAATGCCTATTTCTGACTATGTAAGTAAATAAAGGATAAGTGAGTAAGGTAGGTAAGTAGGTACTGTAGAGTTCTTTGTATAATTCGTGGGTAAACCTCTTAGATTACCATTTATACAAATGTTTACTTTGTAATAATGGTAATAACCACTTGGACATTGAGTGGTACTTCTTTCAATATTATATTTTAGGCCTACTCTATTGCTGGCTTTCAATTAATCCTATAATTCGCCGCATGTTAGTAGTAGCAAAACCAGTATAAGCTGGTATCTTATTCTATTGAAACTTCTTACTACGCTAGTCCTGCTCGAGGTCACAGTGTCACCACAGACGCGCGGCCCAGTGTCCCCACTTCATAAGCTCATGCGCTGCTACAAAATCAATAGCGAACCTAACTTATCTCCCAAAGCTTCACTATTTTATTAGCTTTCCTTTATTTCTTCCGAACAAACAAACACACTAACTTCACGGATCAACATCCTCCCAAACTTCTAATAAGGTCTGCCGTTCCACTTTTTTATCGCCGAAGATATCCGAGCACTGCCGAAGATTGCCGAAGATACAATCTTTAGTGAGACGTTTCTCCAACTATTCGTAAAAAGTTCAGGCAGACGACAAAGGGATGCGTTCGCCTTTTGTTTCGTAAATAATCTAATTAGTGTTGCGAAAAGACGTCCGATGAGAATAGGGGCGGGTTTTTGAGTCCGGACATTTCCCGGGACTTTATTCTCGTGATAACTTTTTTCTTTACACTTTTTTTCGTTTTACCATTATAGAAGAAATAGATGGCGTGATTGTTTTACATGTTTGTGTAACAATCATGTACAAAAAATGAAAGGGCACTATTTTTGAAATTGTAAAACGTTTTCGATATTGTAATACCTAATACAAGGTCTTTTATTACGTATCCTTAACTTCATCATCATCATCATCATCAGGCTATACTAGTCCACTGCTGGACATAGCCCTCTCCTAATGAGCGCCATAGCGCCCTGTCTTCAGCTTGCCGCATCCTTAACTTATTTTTAATTAATTCTTATAACATTAGTAAAGCTCCTCACAAATCACGTCCGTTGATTAGTGCTGCAACCGAGTTCATACAATAATCTCTATTCATTAAACCGTCTAATTATGCATACGATACAACAAAGCACAATAGACCGACATTCCCGTCTTTAACAAGCTTAGTAAACAAACAAAAGAGAAAAAATCCCGAGCTTATTCCGACCTAAACAAAACAAAGAGTGAACAATTCAATACTTTTTATTTGGAATCCCGTATCGTTAACAACACTAGTGAAGGGACAATTAAAAAAATGCAGACATCGGGAGGCGAGTTGTCGGGATCAAAGCGGCAATGAATGCTCAAGTTAAATGAATGACATTGATCCTATCTGTCAGGGCTTAGTTCGTTCACTCATTCGTTCATTCGTTAGTGGAAGTCGGTCGGTTTAGGACTTTATGGAAATTCTTGCAGTTCCTATTATAAAGTTTTTGGGGTCGTCGGGTATATTTGAATGTAAGCGGAAGAGGAAAACAACGTCTTTGTGAAAAGTAACAGATAAGGTTGTTCTTTTAGATTGAGTTTGTTAAAGGTTTTAGTGATAAATACAACTTTATTTTGGGGTTATCGTAAATAGAATGGAGACTAAATTGTATTTTTGTGTTTGACGGCTGAGTAGACAAGATTTTCCTGTAGCTTTTCTAAATTGTTTTATCTTCGAAAAGATAAGAAACCGTGATTTACCAAGAGTTTTATTCTCTGGTCTATTTTGTGTCAGTTGTTGTATTCGCCATATTTGTTGTTTGGCGTACATTGTGTACATTGGCGGGCCGTGGATGAACAAACAATACCTCCAATATTATCTACCCCTTGTACAACATTAATACAAAAGAAAAGTTCAGGAAACTTTCCCAAGTAAAATTGTTTGTTACATAATTAGTTGATTAAAGCTGAAAGGTCTTAGGAGACATTACCGATGCTGTGATGAATATGGCCCATAACTAATGCCATGTTATGGGCCATAAATAATGACAAATGGCTCACCTACTTACAGTGTTATGGTCTGAATTCATTTCACTAAGTGTTTTAGGTACGTACTACCTAATACCGCCGTGTTTAGTCATATTAGTCCGTAAACATTGACTGCCAAATATAAGTGACCATTACTTCTAAAAATAGAAGAAGTTTTAGATTATACTTAAGTGCAACCTGCGTGCGTGTATGAAGAAATGTATGAACATGGGTAAAATATCAAAATTAGTATGAAAGGGTGACGCAGCAGGTGACGTTCTGTAGTGTCTTTATGAATGTATGTTAACATGCTTCGTAAACACCAAATAATACTTAAAATTAATGTTGAGCAATACTCCATAACTGAGTATGAAGAAATGTACCAAACCTACATAATTCATATCTACTCATTAAAATTGTATGAACTCTACGTTTTACGCAAAGTTACAATTCATATCTAGACGGAACCTAACATTCCATATTTACTATTCTCAGGCAGAAACAAATACTATGATTAAACGTTACTAGATATTAAAACATCTAGTTATGATGAAGCGTCTGTTTGAAGATAATTAGAATTAGTGTAATTTCGTTTTGAGCAGTGGGACGGCTAAGTGCGAGTCATATTCACACGATAGGTTTCGTACAATCAAGCGCAAACGCAAAAATACGTTTCTGTATGAGGCCATACAAGAAACGTGTTTGGTTTTGGCGTTATTGCTCTTTAATTTTGATTAATATTTTGTTGATAAAGCGGCAAAAAAAATGCACACTGCGTTAAAAATTGTAGTTGCCTATCTATGACCGTTCATGAGATACAGCCCTCTGACAGACAGAAGAACAGAAGGTCAGTAATAATGGGTCCCCTTTGGGTACGGAACCCTAAAAAAGTAAAGAAAAGAGAAGTTAAATAAATATCAAATTCTGAAATATCCTCTTAAATGTAAACGCTTCCATAAAACAGTAATGAACGTACCAGGACAACATGTCTCGCAACGCATTAATAATCACATTCTCAAAGCCACCCGATCGTTCCCGAAATAATTACCAACCACGATTCATTAACCCGGGCTGGTGTGCCTACCCCCAGCCGACGCGCGACGGTACATCCGTCATCGCCGTAAAATGGAACGCAAACAAGCAATCACCACTGACAAAACGCTTACAAACAAATACAGAGAGAAAATGGCAAGTTATCATGACAGGGAGCGATGTGAGGATATTCTGGCACTGAATTATATTATTAATATAAAAGGGATTCTGAATTACCTAGTCATCATCTTCCTGCATTTCCTATATTTGTGGTCTATGTGGTGGTTATGTCTTCTTCTTCCAAACATCTCTATTTGCTAGCATAGCAATAGTTACCCCTTTCTCGCCATATCATCCTTCACACAAACCATCCATCGTTTCTTTGGTCTTCCTCTTCTCTTGTAACCCTTGTAACATTGAAATTCAAAACTTTCCTCACAACATGCTCCTCATTACTCCGCACCACATGCCCATACAATGACAACCGATAATCCAGTCAATAAAAGTAAATAAAAATCACAGCTGAAGACGCAGACTTTAACCAGTATGTAAATCTACATAAGCGTAATATCGTTTTACAGAAAAAATAAATTTCAAATATAATAAAACGAATCGTATTTTACGATGTTACACTAATAAAACACAGATTGTTTTTTGTTCTGAAATGTTCGCGTCTATAACAATGATGAAATTATAATAACAAATTATTATCGTGTGGCCACTAGGACCTGGGACACCTCGTGCTGAACTTCGGCGTGACTTCTTGCGTCATGAATGTCACGGCCCAGAAATGGGTTGTACCTGCACACTGCATCAGAATGCTTCACAAAAAAATATCCCATAAAATTCACTTCATTGTTCACCTGTTGGTGATAATGGATGACGTCATGATGGTGTTGGTGGTTGTTGGGGTCCACTTTCAGTCTAATCAGTGTACTGTGCAATTGTGCATGGAGTACTACCAATCTGACGTCCAAAACCCAGTTACTGGGTAACACGATACCCCTTGGTAAGACTGACTGACTGAAAATATTATATTCTCTATGCGTCCTACATCTCAGTCTCCCACAAACTTTAAATCACCTTAATATAAATAATTCTGGTTCAGTAAATTAGGCAAGTTAGAAAGTTTTTCGCGGCAAAGATCTTCCAGTCGCTGAGCACCGGTATGTTCGCTATTCGCTAGTTTTAATTAACGCGAACATACTTTGAGTTAAGGTAAGGAGTTTGCCGTAGCGCGTGTAATACCTAGGAACAAACATAATTAATGTACGTAGATTTCGGTGGTATTTATTACAACTGTTTCTTCGTTGCGCTGTTCTACTACTTTTATTAAAGTATTCTGCTCTTGTTAGTGAAGCAACTTACTTCTTTTTGTTAATTATTTTATCATCATTTTTCCTTTAATTTTGATATCCATATGATGTGGAGAACAGAGATGTATGGAAGAAGAAGACATGCTGCGCCGACCCCATATGAAATTGGGATAAGGGCAAGAGGATGATGATGATGATGATGTGGAGAACATCATTTATGGAGAAGAGAAGGTCAAAGTAGAACTACCTTGACCTTATTATCTATTATTCCATCTTTACGTTCATTGTGTTCTTCATGACGATGGCGCGAACTGAATGTGTTTACAGTAACATATAGATTTATTTCTCTATTAGAATACCAAGTACACTGTTTCCATTTTGTGAATCATCATCTGCCTCGCCTTACAGTATGTCGGGGTCGGTTTCCAGTCTAATCGTAAACAGCTGAATACAGTATTTTACTTAGAGCGACTGGCTCTCTGACTTGCACAACACACGGCAGTTTCATGGCACGGTTGACGCAGTGGCTGGGCGATCGACGGCAGCACGGAACAAATATTTGTATGGTCTTCAGGTAGTTGTTCCGGGTCTGGCTGTTCGGGTACCAGTATCAGCCAATTACTGCCCCACTGCAGGGCAAAGGCCTCTTCTCATACAGAGAAGGCACGAGCATTAATCACCACGCTTGCTCAAGACGGGTTGGCGATTTCAGATTTATATTAATTATATAAGTCCAGGTTTCCTCAAGATGTTTTCCTTCACCGATGTCAGTGATGTCCAAGATAAACTTAGAAAGTACATATGAATTGAAAAACTCACATTGGTACTTGCCCAGGTTTGAACCCACAACCTCGTGCACAACAGGCGAGGCCTTAAACACTAGGCCATCATGACATTTTACTAGGCTTATATTATTATTTTTTTAGGCTGTTCGGGTATGAGACTTAAAATGTTTGTATAGGCACCACTTATTAAGTTTTCTGTGAAACGCACCCAAGACACAGGAGAAATTCCTATATGTGGGGAACGTTAAAAAAAAAAAAAGAAGTAACTGGGAACCATGATACTCCTTGGCAAGACTGGTTGTCAGACTTTTGGGCTTCTGATTACTTGTAATGGCTGTCTAAGATCTACAATGTAAGGTACAATTTACGGGACGAACTTTCAATGCACGAAGCGATCTTTGTATGCAACGGATTGTCACCCATTGTCAGAGAGCGTTGCTGTTACAACTTTAAACACGTGACTGTCACGGGATATGATTTTGCATGGGTACGTTAGTATTACAAGTTACGCAACAAACTAGTTAACTCGATCTCTAAAGCATCATTAAACATTCGCTTGATTCTCTAATCGATTCTCAGAACAATCGGTTTAACAAAGTCATCTAATTAAATGTTATAATTTAGATTTGTGCACAATAACCACGCAAATTACTTACGGACCGTCAAACGGAATATTTTGTGTCACAACGTTAAGGTGTGGTTCTACTGCACGAACGTAGCACATGAGCCGAGCTGACGAAGATTTGTAAACAGTATTTCGTAAACTTTGAAAGTTATAGTTATCAAAGTAGTAGTTAGCTCAAAATTTACGAAAGTAAACTTTTAAAGTTGCTGTAGTAACTGAAATAAATATTACTAGGTAAATGTATGTTCCATGGCTTTCTAAAGTTGTATTTTAAAGATAAAGATAGATACATAGTTTTATTTGTCCAAAACATAAGTATACATACAAATGGAATGCAAGATGTTAAATAAAATTATGTCACAGTCATGTTTTGCCTGAACGGCGTACAAATATAAAAAGGTAGGATGTTACACAAGCATAAAGTCATTTTAAATGAATCCGTTTCGTAAAACCATCTTCTTCTTTCTAGCGTGTCGATGGTAATCAGTACAAAGTTAGCTCAGAACTTAGCTACGAGTTCGGCGCCATCAGTAGCGGCCATTCAATTCTCAGTCAACCATCTTTATAGTGATAGTTGAGGTGAGGGGCGGTCCTTTAGGAGTATCTTTGGTTGTCTGTACCAGTACACCTTATAGATACATACATCCAAGGAAATAAAATCTTTACACTCCACTCATCATCCTCCTGGCCTTATCCCAATTTTTTAGGGGTCGGCGTAGCATGTCTTCTTCTTCCATTAATCTATATTTCCCGCCATCTTAAATCTTTCCACCACACTGCTAATATTAATAATTATAACTGAATGTGTAATAAATAACTTTCAGCTTATAGTACTTGGATATCTCGCACACCCAGCTGTCTTGATTCCGTTCGCGATCACTGCAAACACCCCTCAACAAGCAATGAATTAAATGTACGAATTCGTTTGGCTTCTGTTCGCTCGCAGTTCGCTTGATTGATTTAAAGGTCGTTATCGAAAAGTTTACGCGAACAATTCCAATTTTAGTGTAACAGTATTAAAACGATAAATAAGGCACGTTTTAGAATTTAATTTGTTGTTCCATGGTTGTGATTGAGGAAGGTTTTAAACAAACAATGGTTCTTCTTAAAAAATATAGGAAAATTATCAATTTTGTTTATAATAAACGTCCCAGTTCTATCCGCTCCTCGCATGGTGTTCACACCGCGATATAATTAATAGTAGTTAGTCTAATGAGAGCCAATCAACCTGCATTTGTGTTTGAGCACCAATCAGCCTAGGGGGACCAATATAAATGTTTATATGACTGATAGAGCAGCATTTGCGGTGGACTAGAGCAAGTAGGATATAAGCTTATTTGATAGTGAGATAACTTTACTGAAAGGCAAGTATGTGTGAGTAGACGCCCTAGCAGGGCATACTTACACTGATGTTATTGATAATGTATTTCAGAAAAGTCAGGTACCTACATAGAATTCGGGACTGGCGTGTGTCTACAAATATGAACGTTAACGAAGTAAAAGGAATAAATAAAAAGCATAGCAGGTAGCGTTCTATAGTATCTGCCTATCCCAATGGGAAAATAGTCGTGGGTTTGTACATAGATACATAGATACAAATAATGTTTCCCATAACCTTATTTTTGTAATTAAAAAGCAAAGCAGCGATTGTTTTTCGGTTCGCATAATTACACTTTGAATAAAATGTTGTAGTTTTAGTGGATAAATCAAACTTATTCTTTACCATCAGGTGAACGATTTCAGATTCGTTATTTCTCACACGAATGACCATCTGATCATCGTACAGAAATTCAACAGAATAGATTTAGGAGCAAAATTATTTATATTTTACGTATGCAACCGCCCTTTATATCAAATAGACATGTCAAAGGGCTGTCGACATCCAAAGCTGTACGTGTCCTGACATGTTGTCAGTAAACACGGCGAGTGTATCACCTCTAACAGTATTTGCCTGTCGGCCACCGGCTGCAATTACGAACCAGTGTCAACTTCATCAACACCCGAGTATTACAAGCTGCTGTATTTTGTATTTATGCGAGCTGGGAATTGAATCTGGATGTGTTTCATTTATGTGTAGGTACTGTAGAGTGTGCGTCATCCGTCTAGCGTGTTCCCGTACTCGTACATATGTTGGGGTCATGAAGCAGCTATGTTGGCTAGATAAACTGCCTACGTCATTACTGACTGAACCTGAGTGGTCGTAATTATAATGGACTGTTGTGACTGGACTTCCACGTCCCCGAACTGCAAGTAATGTTATCTAAATTGCACCGGCAGGATCTCAAAACCAGCAATTTCAGCCAAAATCCAATGTTTCAAATGAAGCGACTGTTCAAGTGGTAACACAATACCTCTGACTACCCGAAACTGTTCAAGTTCTTCGAATGGCAGCCGGGACCGCTGGGTGAACGTGCTTCATACAAGCTACGTATAAAGTATACACAGGGTAAATTCACACCAAACAGACACCACGATATTGATAACGAATCATGAAAATCACTGGTGATGGATCAATCAATCCATTTGTTCTCCGAAACTATTAGTGAAACAATTGAAAAACAAACAATCCTCTCAGTGCAATATTTTCATAATAGAAATAATCGTATATCGTATATTGTTAATGGAACTCGGCAGTACATTGGCAAATCTGAGAATTATAACCTTATTGTAACTGTTACTATTATTCAATATATTTCAATGAATCTGTGTTATAACGATTTTCTGATTAAGTTACGATATTTAAGTGTACATTATAAAGAGACGTGTATGAACGAAGGGATTTGGTGATGGCTGGCCAACAACTCGCGCCTTCCCATGTTCATAGACAGGTTCGAGGACGGGTTCGCGGACAGGGTCGTGGACAAGGTCGCGGACAGAGTTTCACCACAATTTATTAACTCCTTCTATAATCTTGTCCAAAAATAAAACATAATCAACCGAGTAGGATTTCCCAATCCCACTCGGTTGATTGTTTTATTTTTGTTTGATTGTATCACCGTGTGCTACAGACAGCCCATTAGGGTTATTCACAATGATTGCTGCCCTTTCAGACATTTACATTTTTGGGTTCATTTAGGTTCTAAATCAGAAATTGTTTCACAAAAGGTAATATTTTAGGCTGGACCTTTTATAATAAACGGCTCTTCTACAGAACCTATAATGGAAAATACTGCTTCAGATCTTTTAAGCCTTTCGTCGAGTTACATCAAGTGCTTATTCGAAGTATGATAGATTATATTAAGATTATTTGAGTTCTATAAATTAGATTTGAAGAGATCCAGAACGTTGATTATCCTTAAATATTGTTGCGCAACACAAGGCCTCTGAAAGGTTAAGCTACACTTGCCGAGGTCAGTCTGAGGATGGGTGGTGATGATGGGCGTAACATATCGAGACTCCTGCGTGCTTCGGAAGGCACGTTAACCCGTTGGTCCCGGCTGTCGTTTGTAGATCTTTGACAGACGTTACTGGTTATCAGAAGCCCGAAAGTCATACAACCAGTCTTACCAAGGTGTAAGGTGTGTGTGCCCAGTAACTGAGTTGTGTAGGTTATATAGGCAGTCGCTCCATATAAAATACTGGTATTCAGCTGCATCCGGTTAGACTGGAAGCCGACCCCAACATAGTTGGGAAAAGGCTAGGCAGAAGATGACACAAGGCCTCTGAACAATGTCTCTGGAACTGCAGATGAGTGTTGTAAGTAGGTATTAAAAGACGGTCTGTCACACTAGTCACAACTACAAAATGTCGTATATGCCTGTTACACCCGTCTTAAATCGGAAACACAGTAAGGCTGGCTGGCGGCTGAAGTACTCGTACATATAGTGATTGTCATTTCCCGAGCTCCCTGCGCCACAAAGGACTGTTACGTACTACACAAGAGGACGCGGGTGATAATATACTTTCTTCGGCCTACCAACCCCACAAGCTAGCAGGAATTCAAATATACACTTAATACACCAGGATATCATAAAAGACTTGTTATATACTAAACATTTTGTATGAGATACTTTTACGCGCTCCATATAAAAAGGTTTTTGTGTCAGCTGTAAAACGTATGAAGGACGTCGGAATCTTCCATATTATGCGAATATTTTCACTGAAATGACCTTGAAAAGGTCTTAAAAGAATCCGTGTACCGGAGTTATTTATAATAAGTCTTTATTTCCGCGGAAGCTTTGCCGGAATATATTTTTAAGAGAAATACGATATTTTTCTTGGAATCTGCTTCCAGTGCTGGAGCACGGAAAGCCGATTCTAAGGGGGACAATGCCATTTCAATTTAACAGCATAATTGCTGGAGATATTTGTATACGAAGGTTACCTACTTACATTATTAGGTTTTTGATTGCTTTTCACGGCTGACATGGGCTATTACATATTCTATGATTACCTCCTGGTTGGCCCTAATTAGGTACGTCATTACATCGTAAATGTTAGTAGGTAATCACAATCTTTCACACAACACTAAACCAAAAAATTGGTTTACTCGATCGATGGAATACATATTATAAATATTCAAATGGTCAAAATGGAATCCATTGCCAGCCTGAGATTACTTGTGTGTTGCGCAACGCGGAGAGCTACACGATCGGCTTAACATTATATCGGACCAACAAAGCCCCGCAATATGTGTGATAGATTGATTGATTGGACCACAGGTTAACTTATACTAATCAATCAATCATTAGCTCCCAAAAATACCCTTCTGTCCACATATTGTACTGGGCAGGTGATATGGCTGATTTAGGGGGAAGCCAGATAGAAGAGACGTAGGGCAAGGACGCGTCGCAGACAGGGCAGACTCGGGGCATAGAGTTCTCAACTTATATAGGAGAAACACGACGCCACTGCTACGCATTTGTCGTGGCATTAGCGTCGTCTGTGTGTATACGTGGTATACACACCCGCCCTATCAGCATCTTCACTACGTCTGTGCCCTGTCCTCGCTCCGTCTGTGCCACATCACCTCTGTGTTTTGCGATAGGACAACGACGACGAAGCGTCGTGTCTGCTTCCCGTCCTCTCTATGTGGTTTTCATTGTGAGACGTCTATTAAAAAGATACCACGTCCGCGCTTCGTCCATGAGTCTTGTTGTTCCTTCCGTCTGTGCTCCACCTTAGATTTCGGCTGTAGAGTGTCGACGTCTCTGTCACTCGTGTCTGTACGACTACCTCTTCATTCATAAACTCAAAATGTCACATAATATTGTAAATTATATCCAGTTAGAGGAACTGAATACTAATCTAGAAATTAGCATATGTCTGTGTTTGTCATACAGAAAGTTAGCAGAAGTTGCTTCAACGAGATCCGCAGTTTGTTTGTTTGTAACATTAGAGCACAAATATACACATATTAGACGCGAGCTCGTGTCACACACAGCCGGAGTGCGCACACTGAGCTTCATGGATTTATATTGCGGTGCGAGGAGAGATCATCTACTGGTGACGACACTTATGAACTGATTGTCACTCTACTTAAATCCGTCAAGGAATGTTATCACTGATTAAGAGTGACAGCCCTGCAGCCTGACAGCGTAACACATCTGCAGTGGCAATGCCTTTCATTTTGAAAATTTTACACAATCATTGTAGAATTGTCAATTATTTACGCTAGCGAAAGATAAACAACTTCCTTTTGGAAGGGGCAGCCAGATAGTTATAGTTTTTTGACGGTCAGCGCCTTTTTTGCCTTTTTGTGGTCTCATTGAACTAAATGATTTTACTTCGAATTCAAAATCCTTTGATTATGATAGGTAGCGTTTTACTCAATTGAGCTGCTAGTAATATACTTACAAATACACAAAAATTAAGATGACATTAGTTGATTGGTTGTTGGTAGACAGGGTGGCCTATAATAGTAAAAAGTTAGTTTTTTCTTCTCTAAATACCCATAAGGGAAAATTTAAAAATCTGGAGCTCAGTGGGCATTCACAAAAATAATTTAAAAATAAAAAGTCCAGCTTGTTAACTACGAACAAGTCCATCACGCGACCACTCACCCAACCAGCCGCTATAAAGTATGGCTACTACTTAAAACTTATAAAAACACTTTGAAGTAATAACTGGAAATCGATATTAATTCAATCGGAATGAACTCAAGTTAGATTGAAGAACTTGCTGATTGAAAGATGAAACAAAAATATTTCCGTTTCAACTCGCGCCACAAGTTTTATGAGTTACAAGTGGAGAGTTTCAATGAAACGATGGAGCCTTCCCACTACCCCTAACTGCAGGCAGAACACGAATATATACTTTGTCTGAAATATACATTTAGTACCTTCTAGGGTCTAGTGTTACTTCGCAACTGGCGTATTTGTATGGCCAGATGTATGGACGTAATCGAAGCAAAAGGAGTAGTTCTGTACCGCCTGCTTACTCCCATGGGAAACAGGCTAAAGTTTTGTGTGTTAGGCTAGAACTTCATCCGAGACTTTTAAACAAACCTCTATTTTACCCCTTTAGGAGTGGAAGTTCCAAAAATCCTTCATTAGTGGATGCTCACACTGTATAAGGGATCTACGTGCAAAATTTCAAGTCTCTAGGTCCACTGGTTTTGGTTGTGTGTTAATAAATGAGTCGGTCAGTTTACCATCTATCATCATCTGCCTGCCTTTTCCCAACTATTTTGGGGTAGGATTACAGTCTAACCAGATCCAGCTTAGTACACGGAGCGACTGCCTAACTGACCTCCTCAACCCAGTTAGCAACACGATACCCCTTGGTCAGACTGGTTGTCAGACTTTCAGGTTTCTGACTACCCGTGACGACTGTCAAGGATCTACAAATGTCAGCCGGGACCAACGGCTTAACGTGCTTTCTTAGGCACAGAGGAGTCTCGATATGTTACGCCCATCACCAGTGATTCAATCCGCGTCTTCATCTACAGGCGTTTTAGGCGCAACATGTACCAGGCTGTCGTCAAAAACGGTATTATTTGAATCATGTTATCCCAGCATATTTGACATTCCTGCAGGCATTTGAATGTTGAATTCCATGACAATTTTTATTTCATTTTTAAACAACTTGCCCTAAACGTAACTGGCGATATGTGCGTGTGCTACAGGCTACAGGCTACAGGCTACAGGCTACAGGCTACAGGCTACAGGTATCAATGTTACAGGAAATACAGGTGTGATGTTAAAATGTTGCTTCTTAATTTGATGTCATTTAATTAGATAGATATTTAATTAAATAAATGATTGGTCCTATTTGTTGTGTAAGGCCGCGTTCCCGCTTTGTTGCGACGACAGATTACCCTGTAGTTTTAAGCTTTTATATTTTAATGGTGGTGTTCACATATAGGACGACACGATTAACTTTCGTCTACGGCATTTTTTGCGGTGACGACAGATATTCATGACAGTCATGAAACGATAAAAATCGTAATGGCAAATCATGTGTCGTTGTTGCGAATATATATCGTAGCCACGATAACAACAGTACTACTGATGTGCAAAGGACAAAGCGACTGCCGTGAAACGATAAACTATCGTCGCGCTCCAATGGGAATAGCTAGATACGATAGTGGCTAAACGATAAAAAAACAATGATGACAAACAGTCGTTATAGTGGGAACAGCTAGAGACGATAGTCGTCCGTCGATAAATTTACCCTTAGGACATACCTAGTGAGAACGCGCCCTTACAGCTACTCATTTTGTAATCTCAAGTTATGCCAATCAATATATGTGACTTTCTTGGCACAACTTTTGAAGATCTTATGACACAACCTGGAGTAAAATAGTTGTGATGTTGTCCCCTATACAGACGCTTAAGGGCATAGACAAAGTAGCATTCTATGAATAGCAATAACGGTAATGGAAATGTCGAAAATGTATGGAACTCATACAAGATTCAAATTTTTTTTTTAAAGTCGTTGTAGAAATACGAAAAGCTTTTGTAGCGACATCTATCTCGCCACATACGAACTAAATCGACGTGTCCTACATCGCGATATTAAAGTTATCCACCCGACTGAGTATATATAAACGAGCCCGACAACAACCTTCGGGTTTGCCTGGCTGGAGGCCTTAATTTTAATTAAGCCCCCCACAGGAAAGTTCGGTTGAGCAGTAAATATCCCTAAAGGATAAACTGCGAGATGCCCATTCAAAAAAAAAAAAAAAACAACCTTCGGGCAGTTGCCCACCAGACACAACTCCCGTCTGGTCGGAGAATCCTCCCTTTTCAATGGTGGATGAGGAACTTTACACCCTGTTCCTCATTCCCCAAAACTTTGAAAGCGATGCCACTTGTCTAGGCCTTCGAGAGAGAAAAAAGTGAGAAAAACCTAGAACGGAGGGAGTGATCGGGAGTTCGCACCCAGTGGCTACAATATCGACGAGAGCCCACTTCCAGTACAAGTATTATTTACCTTAGTCATTTTTAACAGAAATCCTAAAAAATCTTGCCCCCACTGCTAGCTAAATACTTTTCCTTACATTACTTAAATCTTTTGATAATAAATAACTTCAACGCCGAAACCAGCAATACTTCCCCAACCTTCAGATAATTCCATCAGCACTTGTATTCCAACCCTTCCCCACCTGACCTCAACCCTAGATCACCGGAACCCATAAATCTCCCCGGCGGGGTATAAATTTGTTTTTTTTTTTCATTACCACCCCGTACATTTCATTACGGGGTCGCACGGGGAGGGGGGGAGGCTAATTTATGGCGCTCAGTTTGTTGGCAAAAAAACGGTTAATTACGTATATAGAGGACGGAGGAGGACCTCATTTGACTATTGACCTTGTGACGTTTCCTGGTGTATATTTTAGAGTCTCTATGCTGCATCACAAGAGTCTCCAGCTGGGCCGCGACCAGACCAGCCCTGCCAGCAACCATGCTGACTGGTTCATCAAGGCTGACATAAGTACCTTGTTTATATTGATTAACGGTCTCATTGACCGAGTGGGTGCAAGGGCTACTGCTACTCATGAACTTCTGGGTTCGACTCCCAGGTCGGTCGAAGTGCTATAGGGTCAAATTTTTATTTTACATTGTAATAGCCCGGAGTCTATTCACTCACTATTACGTGGGACTTAAACATAACTGGCGAAATGTGGGTGTTTTATTGGTACACCTTTTTCTCATCCTCCAGGGACTACAGGCGCGATGTTATTCGTTCCGTCTGTCCGTCTGTCCGTCCGTCCGTCTGTCCGTCTGTCCGTCTGTCCGTCTGTCCGTCTGTCCGTCCGCCCGTCTGTCCGTCTGTCCGTCCGTCCGTCTGTCCGTCTGTCCGTCTGTCCGTCTGTCCGTCTGTCCGTCTGTCCGTCCGCCCGTCTGTCCGTCTGTCCGTCCGTCCGTCTGTCCGTCTGTCCGTCCGTCCGTCTGTCCGTCTGTCCGTCTGTCCCCGGCTTAGCACAGAGATTGAGATGATTTTATTTTGTCTCATCTATCTCATCGTTGGATAGGTCGTTATAAATGATTTCGGGTGTAGGAAAACTAATTTTCGATTCAAGGCTTGCGAAATAATAGGTTTTAAAATGTTGATTTTAGTTAAAGTCAAGTACTCGTAGTAGAGTCAAACTATCGGCTTCAGGAGTTAACGAGTATTAGTCGACTTACGAAGCGAAAATGGAAATTAGTTGCTTTTGTTTAGGTCAGC
This sequence comes from Phlogophora meticulosa, assembly GCA_905147745.2. Lineage (NCBI taxonomy): Eukaryota > Metazoa > Arthropoda > Insecta > Lepidoptera > Noctuidae > Phlogophora > Phlogophora meticulosa. Next base: position 211,698 of record LR990542.1, read on the forward strand.
TTACAGTCGGTGAGATATGCTTTTCTAAAATGATAACTGCAGGAATAAGTCTACATTTCATAGTTTAAAAACAAACTCATGTTTGCAATCCTATATAATAATTAATAATAATTCTTTATTTCGCAAAAAAGTGAACAATAACACTAGTAACTATGATACGCTAAGAGCTGTGGAACCAGTTTTTTTTTTTGAATACGCAAGCACATTACCTATTGATTTTATGTACAAAATACAAAAAAAATATCAATACTGTGCTTGTGTTACCGGCCGTTGTTGTACCGGTTTCAGAAGCTCTTCTCTTCCCTACTCCTCAACCGGAAGTACCCCATAGGTTTTGGGTCGAAAACCTCTACGGTAGTTCCCGTTGACCAAGAATCACGAAATTTCGCAAAATGCAAGGTCTTACAGCGCAAATTAAGGAAAAATCCCAAAAAATAAGAATAATTGAAAGTTAAGGTAAATTTTGGTAATCTGAATATCTATATCTATTTATCGTGTTGACTCAGGACCTTGATTTTTGAATATACAATTTTTTTTTAATGTACCTTCAAATGTTTACGGAACTCTCGGTGGGCGAGTCCGACTTGCGCTTGACCGTTTTTTTTTGGTATAAACAGTTTCTGTAATTACGTTTAAGATTAATACTAGATATCAGTACTAGACATACGGCACTCGCGTGTGACGTTCAATAGAATCATTGCAATACTGCTGAAAAAACCATTGATTGTTTCTTCGATTACACTAGAAATACCTGGACATGGTCATTCCCTTCATACCCTTTACCAGAATGTAACCTTGTCAATACCACACACTTACAAAAAGAAAAAAAAAACATTTTCAACACTTTTCACTTTCAAATAATTATTCTAGTCACGCGTACTAATTAACGAGATTATCCTCTGTCCTCCTCGGCAGCCATGCACTGCGCGATCCAAAACGACGGCATCGCAAAACTCCTTAATCAAAATACATTGAACGCTGGCTGCGCGGGAAACGGACCGTGGCGCAATAAAAACAAGAAAGGGATGAAAAATAATGGCAAAGAAACGAATGGAGCGAGAATATCTGAGTAATTGTTGCATGGAAAGATCTCTAACGAGCACCTCGGGTAATAAAAAGGTTTGTGGGGCCACGAAGCGAGCGATTGTTGAGTAAGACCGGGAGGATTTTTTTTTGTTTGAGTTTGACAATGGAGATGGTAAAATTGAGACAGTTTTAATGAAGGTGGGCGCCATTGTCACAATAATTTCATCAAGATAGTGAGGGAGCTGATGAGCAAGCCTTTGGAAGTAAGAAATAAATAAATATGATGCTCAAGATACTTAGACAAAACGTGCAGAAGAACTATTGTTGGTCTCCTTTAAAACTACCTTAAATACAAAGTGAAAACAAAAGTAATTGAGATAATTCAAAAGGCAGTACGCACGCAATGGCTCTGGCCTCCGCAATTAAAAATCCTTCATATTTTCTGCATTTCATCGTCGTCGCTCCCCTTATGGCCGCGTCACAAAAAAGATAAAATTTTACAAATAAAAATGGCGTTGGTTTATGAAAATAAAAAGCGCTCCATCCATTATCGGGCGCACTTGCATGGCTCATTTGTTAAGTTCTGTAGTGAAGTGAAAGCATAGGGGTGGCGGTCCCGGGGCCGGGATCCCGGGGCTTATGCAATGCGGGTTTATGAGACCATTTAATAAGTTTTTAATTTTAGATAAGAGATACAATTTATGTTGTTGCACCGCCCGCGTTGTTTCGACGTAATATACTTTGGAAAAACCAGCAATTTTACATTTGCTTAGAGTATTCTAAAAACATTTTTTATTTATTAATCTGTTGGTAAAAAAAAACTATGAAGATGTGAACGGAAAGCCATTTTATTTGTGTTTCTTGTATGGTTATACTTTTCAGATTGTCAGTATAAGTAGACAAACTGAAACAAAGACGATTAAGAAGCGGGTGGACGTAAGCTAAAATTGCCAATCGTTTACATCCCAAGAGCAGCGTCAAAAATGAAAATTGTATTTGTAACTACACATCAGTAATTTCGAGAATTCTAAGTGAATGAAAAATCTCCGTCTAATATCTTAAATGTGGAAATTTGTGAGGATGCATGAATGTTTGTTACTCGTTCACGAAAAAACGACTAATCGGATTAAGACGAAACGTTACAGTCGTATGCAGTGAAGCTGTCGATTGCCTCGGACACCATAAGCAAATTATTGATATTAAATAAATCAGTCAACAAATTGTATAAATAAATGACGGAAGACTTTGATAGTGCATCTTAAGAAATTTCTTGCCTTTTGAATTGATTATGATAAAAACAATTTACATCTTACTATGTTCTCATTCTGAGGAGGAAGTCACCTTTTGTCGCAAAACTACAAGACAATTTTAGTTACGAAAATCGGAAATAAAAAAATCGAAAATCGTTAGGCAGGCAAGTCTCAGGGTAAGACTTTTTTCTGAGAGTACTCTAAAGGAAAGTTACCAGTAATTTAGGGAAATAGTCGAAGTATAAAGTAGGAAAACGGTACAAAATGGTCAAGTATGATAGAAGGTAGATGTTTGTTTAGGTTAAAACTGATGAGGTTAATACTTGGCTAGTAGGTAACTAAGTCAGTTATTATTAATAGTTTCTCAAATAATTCGCAAAGTAAATTACGATGAATCGTTCACAATTCGATTAAAAGTTTGTTCCAGTAGTTACTGTAAAATAATTATTGGACTCCGGCAAATTAATTAAAATTATAGCTGTATTCAAATCTAATTTGTTTTTCATTTCCAGTAACTAAGTATTTCGTGAAATAAATTATCTGTGGCAATACCACTACATGATATACGATTTAAGCGTTCATACCAGTAATAACTACCTACCTTTATATTATTATTTCTTCAATAAAACATACAAACACGGGCCCGTGACACCAAAACAGCTAAACAGATGTGTCATCATCATCATCAGGCGATATTAGTCCACTGCTGGACGTAGCCCTCTCCTAATGAGCGCCAGACAGATGTGTATTTTAGCCTATTGCCAACAACCCAGCACTTGTCTAGACTTCATCCAACTACTGAGAAATTGCTGATGGAAACCAAGTAGGGACACACTTTGTTCAACGTGCACCCCAGGGGGATCATTATCTGTGTAGTTCCAAATGGTGACGTTGTAACGCTGTAGCCTAGGGAGACCTGTCAAGGGAAACTTGTCGTTCCGTTACGCATAAAAATGTTGTAACTTTTACCCTTTCAGTTATTATTTTCACAAATTTTCACTTCCCCAAACTCAAGACAATTCCGTAGTTTTTACACGCTTTATATTAGCTTCACTTGTATGTTTGTATGTTTGTATGTTTGTATGTTTGTATGTTTGTATGTTTGTATGTTTGTATGTTTGTATGTTTGTATGTTTGTATGTTTGTATGTTTGTATGTTTGTATGTTTGTATGTTTGTATGTTTGTATGTTTGTATGTTTGTATGTTTGTATGTTTGTATGTTTGTATGTTTGTATGTTTGTATGTTTGTATGTTTGTATGTTTGTATGTTTGTATGTTTGTATGTTTGTATGTTTGTATGTTTGTATGTTTGTATGTTTGTATGTTTGTATGTTTGTATGTTTGTATGTTTGTATCCGACTCCTTTGGACGCTATTTTGACCCACTTTAAACGGTCAGATTTCATTCAAACTTTGCACACCTGTCAAAGACCAATGACAATGCAATAATTAAGTAAAAAAAATGTTAAGAAGAACTAAAAATCACGCTAATAAAAAATTCAACTCAAAATAAAAAATAAATGATAGTTTAAAAAACTAAAAAAACACGCTTTTATAATTTTTCAAACATAAAATGTACAGGAATATGCCGAAAATCGGTCAATGAAGTTAATTATTTCATGATAGTTTTCGTTTTTGTCTTGCTCATAGAGTAATGTCGGAGTGTAAACATAAACAACAGCACCACCTAGCGGGATCCAAATCCGGAGCAGGTCCTCGTTGTGTAATACGCTTTTGATTACAATCCAAAGGTTATGTAAGAAAATTCCTTGTACATAATTATGTTTATATAATTCCGTTTCCTCGACATCGTAAGGAACGCCAATAATGTTGTTGATTTGTCTCAATGAAGGGCATTAATCATTGATTGTATTTGAAATTACTTTCTTGACGAAACTACCTTTTGGAAGGGGTAACTGGAATCATTTAAATATTTTATTTTTATTTTAAATTTGACGTTCAACAGTGCCTTCTTAATGGCCTTATTGAAATAAATGATTTGACTTCGACGCCTCCACCCTGGACATGTGCTAAGCGATTGCGCCTCCAAGCACGAGACCACTTAAGCTGACAAATTTATCTCATGACTATAATTATGTAGTTTTTAAATCTTTTGCTTATGTGATGTGTAAAAATGTTGGCAGTTAAAACCTATGTGTCTCATGTTCCTAATTATTTGTTTTAATTAAACCAGGGCATCCTTCACTCCGCCCAGAATTACATCATAAAACATAGGTACACTAAAAAGTAACTCTTTGTTCAAGCGATAGTCACTCTTCACAAATCCCGTAAAGTAAAATAAAACGCCACAACAGTGCCACTTACTTTGACAAATACGGGGCTTGCTCCAATCCCGGGCGATAATAAACTTATCCCGTATTTTTATGACGGCCCCGCCTCGTCGCCGTCCCGGCACGACACGAGGGCGACACGGGGCCGATCCCGGACGCTGGTGACTCTAATGGGCTCAATTTGCGGAACACTTCGTTTCACTTATGACTGCGGGAATGACTGTGTCCGTGGCTTACTTTAGTTTTAATATGTTTCAAATTGTCTCTTAAATTGTGTCTTTTACGCAACACTTCCTAACACATCATTATACACATATAATATACCAATTAGGGCCCAGAGTCTCCTTAAGAGATCTATTTAAAGAGATTGGTATTCTCACAGTGGCTTCTCAATTTATTTTTGCCAACATAATATACATTAAGCAAAATATACATATGTACACTAAAAACAGTGACATCCACAATTTTAATACCAGAAATAAGCACAAACTGTACGCTCCTTTCCACCGGCTTCATAAGGTCCAGAGCTCATTTGTGGGGCTCGGTATCCGCTTTTATAACATGTTACCTCATTCTTTGCTGGATTTACCTTTTAACGCGTTTAAAGCTAAAGTTAAATCAAACCTTTGTTCTAAAGCATATTATTCGATCAACGACTATTTAGAAGACAAGAATAGTTGGTCGCTTTGTTGAACGCAGGACAATGTTACTATGTTCTTTTACTGTTTAATAGTTCTTTATTTTTGTGTATGTTTCTTCTACTATCCTTATTTTTATGTTATTGACATGATCCTCTCATTAAATTGTATGAATGAGTTGTATTGATATAATTCAGCATTGCACATGTCAGCGGGCACGCCCTTGGACTGCCTTGGAGGCTTTTTATGTATTCAGATTAGCAGGCTTTGCTTGAGTTAATTGTCGATTTTGGTATATTTAACTTTTAAGTGAGCGTGTATGCACCCCAATCAGGATGTGAGGATAGTATAAAAGATAAATTTTGGGAGGACTTTGATTGTGTGATGAGAGATGTGCAAGAGAGTGAAGAAGTGTATGTAGGGGGTGATTTTAACGGGCACGTTGGAAAGCTGAACGTTGGGTATGAGAGAGTGCATGGTGGTTGGGGGTACGGAAACCGTAACAATGACGGCGAGGCACTACTGCAAGCTGCTACTGCATTCGACCTGGCAATAACAAACACGTGGTTTGAGAAGAAAGACGAGCACCTGATCACATATAAAAGTGGCCACCACGCGACACAAATCGACTACTTCCTGGTAAAAAGGAGTAGTCTGATTTGTGTCAAAAACTGTAAAGTGCTGCCAGGCGAAGCATTAGTCTCACAACACAGGTTGGTAGTTATGCAGGTTAAAGTAAGTGTGTCCGCCAGAAATAACAAAGAACGGCCCCCACCAAAAACTAGATGGTGTATGTTAGAAAATGAGGAGTGTTCGGATTTGTTTAAAAATCAAGTTGTGGATAAAATGATTGATATGAAGGATATGGAGGGAAAATCTGTGAATGATTGTTGGAATGAGATGGCAGATTGTATAAGAAGAGTAGCAAAAGACGTATTCGGAGAATCGAAAGGGAAAGGTGTAATAGATAAGGATACATGGTGGTGGAATGAAGAAGTGCAAAAAGTACTTAATCAGAAAAAAGTTGCGTTTAGAGAATGGCAGGGTGTAGAAAACGGGAACGATAGTTTGAAAGAAGAAAAGAATATGATATACAAAGAATGGAAGAGGAAAGCAAAACAGGTGGTAGCAGTCGCTAGGGCTAAGGCACAGGAGAAGTTGTATAACTCACTGGATAGCCCTAGGGGCCAGAAGGAACTCTATCGGATTACGAAAGCAAGGGAAAAAAGGGCAAAAGATATAACGCATATTAAATGTATTAAAGATGATGCTGGTAAGGTTCTGTGTGAAGATGATGAAATAAAACTGCGATGGAAGGTCTACTTTGATAGGTTAATGAACGAGGAGAATGAATGGAATGGTATGCTTCAAGAGACACAGGTAAATATGGGTTTGGTGAGAGAAATTAGCATGGATGAAGTTAGGAATGCAGTTAGAAGTATGAAAAATGGAAAAGCTATGGGCCCAGATGATATACCAGCAGAAGTATGGATGGTATTAAAAGAAGATGGATGTATGTGGCTGACTTTATTCTTCAATAAGTTGTTGCATGAGGAAGTGATCCCACAAGAGTGGTGCAATAGTTCACTAGTGCCCATCTTCAAAAATAAAGGGGACGTACAGGACTGCAACAACTATCGAGGGATAAAGCTCCTGTCACATAGTATGAAAGTATGGGAGAAGGTGATAGAGAAAAGATTGCGAGAGGAGAGTGAAATTACCCCAAGTCAATTTGGGTTTATGCCAGGTCGAGGAACAATGGACGCCACCTTTGCACTCCGCCAGCTGTGTGAGAAATACAGACGTGCACATAAAAACTTGCACATGGTGTTCATTGATCTGGAGAAAGCGTATGATAGGGTGCCCCGGGAGGTGTTGTGGTGGGCCGTGAAAGAGAAAGGTGTGCCTGGGAAGTATGTGGAGTTAATTCGTGCAATGTACAGCCGGTCTAGGACGTCCGATCGGCTGCTGGCAACACCGACAAGTTCAGTGTGGCTGTAGGACTGCACCAAGGGTCGGCATTAAGCCCTTACCTCTTCTTGTTGATAATGGACGCTCTGACGTCGGACATACAGGAAGAGGCACCCTGGTGCATGTTATTTGCCGACGACATTGTTCTTGTCGGTGAAGATGGACCTGAGATCCAGAGCAGACTGGAGAAATGGCAACAGAGGCTGGAGAGTGTGGGCTTGAAAATCAGCAGAACCAAAACTGAATATATGTTCTGCGATTTCGGCGGTCTCTCCAGTCCTGAAGCAATGTCGCTTAACAGCGTGCTTCTCCCGGTCTGTTCCGACTTTCGGTATCTCGGTTCACTCGTGCAAAGTGACGGAGAAATAGATCGGGCTGTCAAGCACCGAATTAACATAGGGTGGATGAAATGGCGGCAGGTAACGGGAACAACCTGTGACCCCCATATTCCCCTTAAACTTAAGGGGAAGATTTACAAAACAATGGTCAGACCTGCTGTCTTGTATGGATCAGAATGTTGGGCCGCAAAAGGCATGAATGAAAGGCAGTTACATGCAGCTGAGATGAGAATGCTGAGGGGGATGTGTGGTGTTACGCGAATGGATAGAATAAGAAATGAGTATGTAAGAGGAAGTCTTAAAGTTGCGCCTGTGACCGAGAAGTTGTGTGGAAATCGGTTGTCATGGTATGGGCATGTGATGCGAAGGAATGAGGACCATGTTGTGAGGAAAGTTTTGAGTATGAATGTGCAGGGTTACATGAGTAGAGGAAGACCAAAGAAAAGATGGATGGATTGTGTGAAAGAGGATATGGCAAGAAAAGAGGTGACCCATGAGATGACGGCAAATAGAGATGTATGGAAGAAGAAAACATGCTGCGCCGACCCCAAATAAAATTGGGATAAGGGCAGGAGGATGATGGTATATATAACTTTTTATTTATTTATTTTGGCATATTGGTGTGTGCTAGCTAACATGTAGCAAATTATTTAATTGAATGACGTATAAAGATGATTGACATAATTATTATTGTTGACATAATGTGTTGTATAGCTTCAGGTTCTTCAAACCTATCAGACAGACGTGTTGCTGGGGAGTTTGTTCCTCCACTTCTTCTTCCCAGCAAAAACACTAGGAAGTGGTGAAGGGTGGGCGTTTTGGGGGACTGTCTTATGTAAACGTCTTTGACGTTCAAAAAGTGCTGATTCTCAGCCTAATTTGAATAAATGAATTTTGATTTGATTTGATTTGATTAATTTAAATTATATGTTTAAATATTTATGAAATCCTTATTCTAAGGATATTAAGCCTGTCTTGATGCCTGTTTACGATAGTTTATCTAATATTATTAGGTAGATTTTCAATCAGTATGTTATTAAGTCCCGATACCGGGATTTGCTATAATTGACAGCACTATCGAGTAAAAAAACGTTTGCTCTACAAATAATTGGAGAACCCTGTTCTCTAAAGCTGAGGTTAAAGCCACTACTTAAATAATTATTCTTACGCTTTTAGAATTAATTTGAAAAATAAATCTAGAGATATTCATGAGATGAATGTTTTAATTGGTTTTAGTAATATTTGAAGAAAAGCTTTTAGGTGAAAAAATTAAGTGTAATAACGATTGAGTTTTCACGTTCTTGAGTTTCAATGTTTTTAAGTGGATAAACCCAGGGGTACCCACAGCAGTGTGTCGAGAACTATGAACTTAATTAATTTAGCTCATGGACGACGGGAAGCCGCTAAGTGCTGGTGATTTATAAACTAAATGACACACACTTTATGAACAATTAAATCATGACTTGTGTCGAGTATAATTAGATCACCAGTACCGATATTTTGAGGTTATAATAAACAGGTTTGTTGTTAGTCTTTAGAATTATTAAGTTAATACTCACTCACACTCACACGTCAGTTATTATAGGTTGTTAAAGTTATTCTAGATAGGTTATTAGTGTTGTTATTTGAAGTTTTTAACTCTATCAAAATTAACTAAAAATATAAGTACTTACATTTTTAAGTTCATTCGATTTAGACCATTCTTCTTTTCACTTCACTTCACTGGTGATAAACCCTTGTACTGTAACTAAAGTGCGATGACACTTCTGCGGATCTCAACACAAGTGATACTCAAGTTTTCAACAACAAGACGCGAACCAAACTCGATACATGACAAGACGTATTATGTTTTGAATTTCTAACTATCGTACAACGGAGGGTAATTATATATTTTATTTTCACAATTATTTAAAATTGATTGTTTGTGTTTTGGATACGATGTGAAAATGATTGACTTTATTATTGAATGTAATTTGCACGCTTATTTGCAGGCAGAATCAGATCTTAAAGCCTAAAAAACCTTTTAGGCTTTTAGATCTTCCTTTTGCGACCAGCGAAGATCAATTATTGTACTTAGGTATGAATCTTTCCGGTAGTACCAACGACTACAAGCCTTTTAGCCATTTCACTTAGCCTCGTACACGGCCACTAACACCTCCGCTGTATATCACGTGTTCGCGGCGAAACCCTTTATAATGAATAGTGCTAACAAGCTCCAGTGATGTAATTACATAATATTTTCTCTTCCAGGTAAGTGTTCGTCTGAATCTCGGGGGAAAGGATGAATATTTATGAGCCCTGTTAGCCCCCTAGCCACCTAGCTCTAGCCGGGTGGCTTGCTGGCCTGGATCAGAAGGTAATTGTAAGCTGAGCGGTGATTTAGTGGCGGGTTAGGTGGCTGGTGATTACCATGTGAGTATGAGTTGGTACATATTGTTCTTGTATTTTTATGGTTACAGTTTTATAGAAAAAATGTGCGTTTTTTAGATTAAATGATTTAAATTGGTTACTATAATTTATAATTTATTTTGACGACCGATGTGGCGCGGCGGGCGAAGGTCCGCCTGCGACGCAAGAGGTTGCGGGTTCGATTCCCGCCTTGGGACAAATGTTTGTACGATCTACAAATATTTGTTCCGGGTGTTCTGGGTATTTGCTATATATAATAAAAATATCTATCTATGTAATGTATTGTATTAAGTATATCAGTCATCTAGTACCCATAACACAAGCTCTGCTTAGCTTGGGGCTAGATGATGCTGTGTGGATTGTCCAGCATTATTTATTTATTTATTTATTATTTATTTATTTATTAGGCTGATTGTTTTGAGGCTAAAAGGAACATACTTACCTTTATATACACAAACCATACCTAGATGGTAAATAAAATGGCGTTTCCATGGATTTTCTTTTCATATTTTTTTTTTTAATTAAATAAGCAGCTATTAAACAATTTTCCTGTTCTGCCCAAATCATTGACTGGAAAGAAAAACAAAGTCCTTCCAGCGACCGCAGCCAGGCTTCCCAATCCGGCGGTAATCCCGCGGTTAATATGCGGACCTCGTCCCGGATAAACACTCGTTATAATCTATTCATTAGCACAAACCGATTACACAGACTTCCATTACAGACTACAGACTAACCTTTGCTTTTATGACTTGTTATTGGTTGGTTTAACAGAGACCCGGCTAAGCCAATCAGGATGGAGAATTTATTTTTAGCTCTGTTCTTAGAAACATTGTCTTACTAAGAAAGTGCATTCTGGAAGTTGGCAACGTCACAAATAGCTGTTAGACGTTAAAATGTTTTTGTTAATGTTGTATATGAATATTTATAAATTAAACTATGAAATGTTGCCATATAGGGCGCTTACATGTTGATTATGAAAAGCAATAAGTAATTTCGCCTCGAAATATTGAGTATAAAAAGTTTCTAAACATTTCAAATCCCTTTTTGCGCCTAAAACTGAAAACTTCCTAAAACTCCCTTCCTCTTTATTCAGCATATTATTGAAAGAAAGAAAACAATATTGCTGCGTTTATTTTTCGTGTGTGTTTTATTGCAATTATTATTGTAATAGAAAATAAATATTAACTTTATTATGATTCATTAACATAAAGTTTTGTAAAAATACGCAAAATTTTCATTTTCATTTTTATCTATTATTTTCTGGATGATGTGAGACCAAGTGATACAATTATTTAATGTGTTGTCATTGAACATATTTCAATAACATCGATGTAGTCGCTCGATACTAATACGAAAACCACGGCTTACAAAGTCTTGTAAAAGAAAAAAATCTCAGTTTTATTTCAGCATCACACCTAATGTTGTCTTAGAAGCAAACATTCCGAGCAGTCAAAAGTCCATTTCGTCTCCAAGAACTGTGTGGTGTTTCCCATTATCCCCGGCCCGTCGTCGAGTACTACAGTATAACTTGTGTGGATACCTTAAAAGCTTCACAAATTGTTGAGACTGACCCTGCGAACGGTGTTAGGGGCTGATGCAATTACAGCCGTCTGCCAAGATATTAATTCTGTTGACGTATTTGATAATCTTTTGATGTTAATATTAATATCAATTGTTTTGTGAATGGGTGTCCGTTTATTTACATGTACAAGACTCCTCCGAGCCTCGGAAAGCATGATAAACCGTTGGTCCCGGATGTAATTTGTAGATATTTGAAAGTTGTTTTCAGAATTTTGGCAACCAATCTTAACGAGGGGTCTGGGTCTTAACCCAGTACCTCGGTTGTAGAGATTTAATAGGCAGTAGCTCCATGTACAATACTGGTATTCAGCTGTATTTAGTTAGACTGGAAGCCGACCTCAATTTGAGAATAAAAGTTCGGGATACTTTATTGTGATTTCGTTGTGACAGTTTATTGCCACAATATGATTACCATAATCCTTTAAATTCTGATTGTTCCACCTCGTATCACATCCAAACTCCTCAAAAACAACAGACACTTCACATTCCCTCCCCTAGCCCTCAACCGGAAACTTTCTCTTCAAAACACGACGATGATCCCTTCCCCCCCCCCCCTCTTGCCTCAAATAGCCGCAGTAGAGATATGTATAAGTTCCTCAAGTGCCATTAGGGGAGGATCGTGGCCTGAATGGTGATATTACTTCAATTACAGACGGCTATAATTGGAGGGCTTCGGTTCAGATTAATCCCTCAACTGGATCTAGACCGGTACATGATTGAGACGAACGCAGAATGTCTAGCTTGGATATAAGCCAAATTATACATGTGAAATACAGAGTATAATCCATGACATAACATAACTGCCCTTTCGGTCTAGTGGCCGCGGGGTCCTGGGTTCGATTCCTAGTTCGACCAAAGTGTTATGTGGTTTTGCGTACATACTTGTCCACTGCCCTGTTGGTCTAGTGGTCTGAAGCGTTACTGCTGAACTCGAGATTCCCGGTTATGATTCCCGGAATTTTTCATTGCTATGCATAGAATAAGCCTTGTTCTCTTGAAGATATTTTCTGAGTTGTTCAAAAAGTTCTCTAACTTCTCCTACGGTTATAAACAAAGACCGACAGGGCTGATGGACTGGACTAATTATTTGACTACAGCATAAACTATCTTAAAATATCTCACATAGACAAGGTAGTTAGTGCTGATTGAATAGTGTGAGATTACTTAGAATCTAGTTAGTGGACCTTCTGAACTGTTGCCTGTAGTGACTACACTCCGTAGTTGTCTGTTCATTGATGTGGTATTCAAGTATATTATGTTAATGAGTGGTTGTTGGAGTGATATGGATGTGTCCCTTGGACAAGCTTAGGCTCCAAAGTTTGCAATAAGTGTAATGAGGCGAGAAATACGACGGCTGTGTTGCGGCCTCCTACATAAATGATGATTAATAGAACTATTCATTATTATAGTATATCCAGCAATTTAAGACTATACCATCATTGTTGTGGTGCAAACTAAAAAAATACAATCATTCTTCTTCTCTTTCGTTTTGCTCTTGCCAGAGTGGTCGTAGACTCGTCGAGGCGCCTGTTGGCGAAATATCACTTGGTCAGTCCAGCACGTGGGGGTCTGCTGCAAGCTCAGATTCTCTCCACTTTTTCCTGTACGACCAGCTGCTCTATGGAGTCGTTATCCCGCGTAGAGACATACCCAAAGTACTGCAATATGCACGACTGTACAAAAGCCAACAAACGTTGCGTGCACAAATATAATCCACTTTTGTGTAACTACTATCCCAAAGGCCTACTGCTGGACCAAGCTCTCTCCAATCACATACTGTATAGCTCGACTCTCATCGGTTCACCTGCAACCTGAGAGCGACCTGCCTCACATTTTGCCGATTTGGGCTTTCTTCTCGATAGCACATCTACTAGCCAGCCTTTTTTTCGGGAATATTATCTTACGTGACAATGTAGGAGGTTTTTAGCTATTTAACCGAAATACCTTTTGGCCATGTTAAAGAAATTTACGAACTAAGCTTCTAAGCGATAAGGGCACCCCCTGCGGGTGACGGGTCTCGGCCCAAGGCGTCGCTGATGGGAGAGCAGCAAGGGACAGGCTGAATCGGATCTAACTCACTGGTCATCGGTTCTACGGTTAACATAGCCACGCCAGCCAGGGTGATCGCGGAAAGAATTTTATTTATTCTTCCAAAATCTAAATTCTTCTCGCACCCCAAAATGCAGTTAACAAAGAGAAACATCGCTACAATCCCATTGGCTTATAATATATTGGGTACCGAAACAAATGAGCCATGCTCGAGGGTCTGTTCTGCATCAGTAAAGCCTCGTATTTATGGTGTCTGTCGGTAATCGGGTGGTTTCTTTTGTTTTTTCTGTGTGCGTTCATTAGGAATGGTTTGTGGGCCGTTAGGTTCACGTGGGCACAGGTAGAGGCCCAATAATTGTATAAATTGAGGGTATGTTGTAGGTTTTTATTTGGCTCTATTCGTTTGTTGGCGTAGTGTATGGGATTGGGATCCAAGGCTATAATTTAAGGTGGTTAAAGGTGACAGTTCACCGATCGCTGTGACGCCTCGCTTTGCACCTTGATTTCGTGGAAGACCACTCATTGAAGATCGATTTTCCCAATTTTAGGGTTCATTTTATTTTGCATTTTAATCTATAACAAAATACATTCTCAGCAAGAAGCTGCACACAGGCGGGGCGCAGCTATCAGCGATTAAACTAATTTCTCTAGAGACTCCTTGGTTCAGCGGATTATCATAATTGTGTGCTACACTCTGCTAATCATATTAACTGTGTGGTTCAACGAACACGTTGTGTTTGTGTGCACTCAGTTCAACTAATAAAATGTGGTCATTTATTACTAATATATGTATATTTAAATTAGATTTCAATCCACTGATTAATATCTTCTTTATACATCATCAGGACATCACGCCCGTAATTCCCGAAGGGTTAGGCAGAGTCGTACCTGTCTTACACACACATATTTTTCCCAGGTATGTTTAAATCCCACGTAATAGTGGGCGACGCTACTCCATATTATTCTTATAATATTGTTATTCTATTTTTTTATTATATTATCTTCTATATAGTTTTATTCGTTTCGGGATTTTTTCGGGTTTCGTCCAAATACCTCGGGTTTGTTTTCTAGGAGGCAAATGCATACGATCAAAATATGACAGCTCTGTTGCTCTATTTATAATAATTCACTACACATAATTATGTAAACAGATAAACATGACATGTAATGACTTGCTTACAGTATTTACTGTGTACATTCACTACAGTCTTCTAGTTTTGACGTTCAAAAAGTGCTGATTCTCAGACTAATTTGAATAAATGAATTTTGGTTTTGATTTGATTTTTCGATTTAGTCACCCGACCTGGTAATCGACCTTAGAACCTCACGCTCAGCAGTCATATTACCGATCACTAGACCCGCAAGGCGACGAGGCTTCCATTCGCTAGATAATTATAGTAATACAAGTGAACAGGACCCGTTGCTCGTAGGGCGCGGCCACACTAGCCGCACTACTACAAGAACGGTGTGTAGTGTGACAGGCTGCTACTTAATCAGTTCAGTAGCTGCAGACAAATTCATTCAATGATACTTGGAACGAAGTAAAGCTTTTACTGTATAGAAAATTATGCCAAAAAACTGTAAGTATTTGTTCTCATTATAAAAGTTATTTAATGTATTGTTCTATATGAAGGTGTTTTATTAATCTGATATTGCCAATTTGCCTTGAGCACGCGTAGTGAATAATCAAATGCTGGTGTCTTCTCTGAATGAGAAGAGGTCTTTGCCTTGCAGTGGGACAATAACCAGTGCTAGTGTTATCCTTATTTAATAAACAATTTCATCGAATTCCTATTTAAATTACTATGAACATTCAACAGAGTCTACCATTGTTTAATTTGGATTAGATTATAAATTATAATTTTGCGAAACTTTCCATCGTAAACTGCCATTTCGCTAATTGTGTTTATGAGTTTATTGTCATTGTCTAATGAGTTGTATAAATGCGTATAATGTCAGTTTATCATTATTTTAATTATTAAATCAATCAGAATGCTGAGGGGGATGTGTGGTGTTACGCGAATGGACAGAATAAGAAATGAGTATGTAAGAGGAAGTCTGAGAGTGGCGCCTGTGACCGAGAAGTTGCGTGGAAATCGGTTGTCATTTTATGGGCATGTGATGCGAACTAAGGAGGACCATGTTGTGAGGAAAGTTTTGAGTATGAATGTGAAGGGTTACAAGAGTAGAGGGAGACCAAAGAAAAGATGGATGGATTGTGTGACTATTGAGATAACGGCAAGTAGAGATGTATGGAAGAAGAAAACATGCTGCGCCGACACCAAATAAATTGGGATAAGGGCAGGAGGATGATGATGACGACACTGCCTTAGTCAACTTTGGATTGTAATACGTAGCATAAAATGATTAATAATATTATATGGGCGTTGAGTAGCAGCATGCTCTTCCCAAGGCTGTGGGCGCACCCTTACGCCGAGGACTCAGCTCACTGATTACAGACAGTCCCGGGTTTATTACATTAAAAGGGTTCTATTTGCAGGTTGTATACTGTTTTTTAGAGTTGTGTTGATAAAATAATTAACGGCCCTTCAGTCATGTCCGTCCGTCATGAAATTGATAGATTTGTTGAGATTCTGATTTGCATGAGTTTATATTTTTGAATTGACATAATTAAAAAAAATATATATTGCGATTATAATAGGTGTAAAATGATATTTTGAATAAAAAAACTTAAAAAAATTAAAATCATAATCTAAATCGAAATATAAATCAAAATCAAAAATAAGAATAGAAATTTAAAAAATAAATAAAATTACTCTGCGAGCTAAGGATCTCCACAATAAGGATGACAGCCGCAGTCGTCGGGATTTTATTGCAGCTGCCACGCATTCTGTAGTTAAGGGATGGCTTTTTGAAAAGCCATCAGTGTGAGCCATCAGTTAAAGAGTCTTGTTTTTTATTAGTTAGTCTGCTATTGATCAAAACGTATATTATTTAACGCTTTAGGTACACCATCATCCACAAACAACTTTGCTAAATAAAGCAGTCACCAAATTATTACCGAATAACAGGAAACATCACGCCTGTATGCCTTGAAGGGTTAAACAAAGGACTGGACTGGTACTGATCTCGGTTGAAAAAAACAATAATACTTTACCCGACCTGGAAATCGAACCCAGAAATTTATGCTCAGCTGTAGGCCTTTCAAACAATAATAATAATAATTTATTTGACATACATTAAAACATATACAGGACAAGTTTTAATTTTCTTATTTTTATAATGAAGGCTGTGTCTGAACTAGATAAAAATATCTGTATATCAGACATCAGCGCTCTACCTTGTGATGAAAATTGCATTCGACGCTAAATTAGACATATTAATAACAGGAGGTATATCATTACATAAGAAATAAAAAGAAAAAATAAACTTTAAAATAAAATTAACCAAAATGGAGTGTGGAGTGTTAACCTCTCGGTGAGTAGTGTGTAAAGTTGTGGAAGAGTGAGAGGGTGAGTATAAGAGAGATTTACTGTTTCAATATTTCTAATAAGTTTTCTGTCTCATCATATGTATGTTTACGAATATATTTAAACATTTTACTTTTACATATTTTTTTATTTAGTGGGTATATTTCCAAAGCGTTCGAATTAAAGAAATAGCGGAACTTTGTGGATTCTCCTATGCTTACAGTTCAAATCTCACTCTCGACCAAAACGACCAGGTAATGTGACCTGCGCTATCCACAACTTGGTGATTGTATTACGTCCGTCACGCATGAGGAGTCTGTGTGTGCACACAAATTAATTATCTGTTTCATTCGCAAGCGAAGGACTTTTGTAATCAAGTTATTTGAACCTTTTTTTGGTATTTACGTTGAATTAAAAAAAAAATAACGTAGATTTTGTGTGTACGTTTGTAAATACGTGGTCAGAAGCTGAAGTAGCAGGGTTTGTGCTCGGTGATTTTGGTTACAATTATTTATTTACAACTAGCTTTTACCCGCGGGATCAGTACTTATTCTGGGAGGAAGGCCCTTTTCTGTACCCCTGACAAGGTGTGTAACAAATAGACGAACAAACTCACATTCCCATTTATAAAATAAAATATTACTTGGGATTTTTACAACATTTACACTACCAATCGGATATTCTAAGGTAGAACTCGAATTACCGGCTGTAAATCAAAAGCATGGTGGGCTAGTGGGCTAGTAGCTAACTTAGCTAGTACCGTCTTTCTAAAGTAAATAAACTTTTCTGGAAAAACTATTAACAAAACCGTACTACCTACTTAACATGAACACTCCAAACAAACCTTACCGACTTCAGCTTCCACAAAACCATTTCATCTCCCTATCTGGAACCCATCGCGGCCTGCCACCGGTCCCCTTGTCCTGCTAATCGATGTCCGACGCCATCAATCATCAGGCTGGCTGCCGCGGTGATGCATCGCGAACAGACACTGTGATTTAGAACCAACAGCTACGAGGGTTTTTGAGTTGAAAAATGTTTTTATTGGTGAGATTTTGCGCTTAGTCTACTTGTAAAAGCTTAGGTAAAAAATATCATGCCACTGTTCTCCAAAGAGATAGGCAGAACTGTATAATACACGTGTTGACAACTATGTATGTACATAGGTGTTATTTTATTTATTTATTAGTATGTTCTCATGCACATATAGGTATAAAGGCAAAAGCTCATCTCCTGGTATAGTTATCAGCAACCAATCGCAAAGCCAATAATGGGCTCTTAGATTGGTTGCTACGCATTCCCCTTTAACTTCTATAATAATTTTAATATTTTTTCTGATTCATTTTAAAACTCGACTTTAAAAATCGACAGCCGCATTTGATTCTTAAACTAATGAGGCAGTCTTTCTCGTTATGATGTCTGAAACTTATTGGATGATTGATAACTAGGACACATTATTTTGTTTGTCATAGACGTTAGGGCAAAAATAGTTTTTCAGCATTATGAAGACGTTAGCTATGAGACTCTTTTGTTGGTAATGTGCCTCCTTTCATTGACTACAAACCTACAACCTAAGAATATGTAGTGACAACAAGAAATATCGAAGTATTTCTGTGACCAGTACCTACATGCGCCGCACAGTGCGCCGCGCGCTGCCAGCACCGACATGCACCACAAAGACGATCACATTAGTGGACAAAAAGTTCCAGTGGATACACAGACACTTGTTGTAACAAGCGACTGGTAGCAGTTGCTTCTGAGTACGTGTATTGTACACAACTTTAGTATTTAAGTTTTAATCATTCAACCTCTTGTATGAAGATGAATCTTGAAAACCGATTCGGTGCTTATGTTCATCCTTGCGTTAAGTCGATTTTAATTAAGTATGTGGAAAGTTTTCGAAATTCCATACAGTTTAGTTTAGATTTCCCAAAGGTGTTTACATTACCCAGCAGTTTGTGGAGCTATTCATGTCAATAAACTTCTTAGAGATTTTATCATTACTACATTACATAGCAAATAATTCCTCCAACCTGAACAAACGGCCGTCTCCTTTGATCCCCATCAGCAAGCAAATCAAACACAAAACTTGCATAGTTTAGAAAATTAGGACGTTTACACATGACGCGACTCAAACAAAACTTATCTTACGCGACCGCGACTAATCCAAGTCGCAAGTTACACAATAACCCGCGGGCCCCAGTCCCCCCCTGAGGGCAGTGTGAGACCCCCATGGGGGGGGAGGGGGAGCTCCCGTAATGGTGTTTGCGGACAACGTCTCGTTCAGCGCTCATACGATTTAATTTGTGTCAATAGTATCATCAGCAGTCGCAGTGTTTGGGATAAAAATAAGGGCTACGTCAATAGTGTCACAAATTGGAGTTGAGCTTGCTTTATTTTTGAAGAAAATCTGAGAGTATCCTGTTACTCTGTTACCTACATGTGGCAATTGAGTCCGATGTCAGCCGGATTTACGGGAGCCGGTGCTATTAATTGCCTCAAAGTTCTATTGGTAGACATTATAAATGATAAATTAATGATGCAATGACTTATTATATTTGTGTCTGTAAATGGATTTTTTAAAACACATCATAAAATGAACTACATGACGTCGATGTTTGCTGGCTGACTTATAAAGACACATTAAGTTAAATGGCAGATCGCATTATAGAAAAAAATATATTTGTAGAACATCGCTTATGTTAAGGAATCTCTGTGTGAGAATCTCTTTTTTAAACTCATATTAAAAATTGGGAAATATATTCGTTCATTAAAAAGTTTATTAACTTTCTTACATTGACAAAGAAAGAGTTTGTTGATATCATTAATTTCATACACAAGACCGCGCTCCAAGACACAAATAGCCAAAGTCACCCAAAAAGCAGCTAAACTCCAGTAAGACCGGACCAGACATGTTTGCCGCGACCTGGGTCCTAGGAAATGTCCAATGAAATCGTGGAAGACCCAAGCATAGGTAGTGGGACGAGCTTTGCGCCTATTGGTGAGATTAGAATAAAAAATTTAATAGTGCTTCTTGCACTGCCAAATAAGATATACTTATAACAAAAATAATACTCTCACAGTAATCATAACGCTATGTTATATTTGTCTAGAATTAACAAGAATATTTTTATTTGAGATCATTTTTAGAAGATCTTTAAATTGAACATGTCATTATTTATGTATGTAGGTAAATAAGTAATAATAATAATTATGAGCAAAATTTATCCTTCCGATTGTCAAAAGATTGGTCAAAAGGGAAAAAAAACTATACCATAAATTGTGTTGAATCGCTTTTCCCATCTCTCCTACAAACTGTGCTGCGCCCGACCGGGCCCATAAGTGATGCCTATAATATGTATATTGTATATGTAACGTTTGGAACTTAAAACTCCTGGAGAAAGAAATCTTTCCACAAATGTGTTCGTCTTGAAACAAATTTGTGATATAATTATCAATTATGACATAGCAGTGCCCCGCCGGTGCCCGCGGTACTAATAGTGACTAATGTTACCACGTCAGACTAATTGAGATTTATATGAGCGAGGCATCGAGCTGACGGAGGTACCGCGGCGGCTTGAGGTTAAGTGGACGTTATTAAGTGTAAGTGGAGGCTGGAGCACTTAAATGTGGAGTCGGAGACACAGGCCTAGAACTAGGACTGCGTTGGTACTTATCTTGTGGATGAAACAAGACAAAACATTTGTTTTATTTTTACCTCGAGATGTTCTTAAAGAATAAATAATAGTAGTCAGAAGCCCGACTGTCTGACAACCAGCCTTAGAAAGGGGTATTATATTAGTATTTCCCAGTAACTCAAGGTCATATACGTTCGCTTCAGATTTAGATTTATTTATTTGCCAACAATGTAGGTACAAGTTTCAGATGATACAATAGATGAAGGTCCCCGCTACATTCTACCTTACGGCATGAAAAATACATAAAAACGCATAGATTAGATACAATATTATTATAAAGTAACGACTAACATATAATTCTAATTAACACAACAAATTAAAAAAAAAACTATCCGTGTAATTTACCGGTATTCAACTACATATATCCGTTTACACTATTATCAGCTTCGAAAATTCTTGGAGAAAAGATCTGCTGATGTGTTTTAAGGCAACTAAGTAACTAAATGAAGAGTGTCTTCTAAAAACTTCTTCCCAGCATAATTATTTCAGGATCCAGCTTTCTACTTTATCACATTCACTAAGGCTGGTCTTGAACATCCTTAATTGTCAGTCAAATATCGGCTCTAGTGATTGTCATCTCCCACAGCATCCAGCCAGCGCCTTTTAGAGGTTACCATGAGGTTTGTTTTCATGGCAATAATAAACTGATTGCCTTTATTCTATTTGCCAAGCACATGCTTGGCAGAACGAATAGAATGAAGGCTGTCAACATAGACAGCTTTCACTCTTAAAATAGACATAATTCTCTCAGTAAGGCATAAAGCTTTCAAGACTTTGACGGCACGGTTGGCGCAGTGGCTGAGCGATCGGCTGCCGCGCCGCGTGTCGTGGGTTCGATTCCCGCACGGAACAAATATTTGTATGGCCTACAGTTAGTTGTTCCGGGTCTGGCTGTTAGTGTATGTGACTATAAATGTTTGTAAACGCACCCACGATACAGGAGAAATTCCTAGTGTGGGGCAACGTTTTAAAAAAAATAAAAAAAAGACTTCCAAGTTTAAGTACTTGGAACTCTTTAAATCACAAGTGAATTATTTATAAAGTAAGTGTACACCATTGCGTACCCCATCATCACTAAACTTCAGACCACATAGAGATCGCATATAAAAACCAGTTTTTTTCATCTATTGAATAAGCGTCCTGGATACGCACCGCTGCGTACAGGTACAAATATTGATTACATGCAACAAAATCCATCAGAAACGTTTTCAAAGGATTCAGTTATCTGAATGAAAATTTTAATTGGAACATGAAAAACTTTGGTGGAATAGGAAATACGTACTAATATTTGCCCACAATACACTGGAATCGCTTTTCACCCAAAATTCATTGACAACGGGTTACACAGCACATCCGTGGAAAGAAAAACAAAAGTAAAACAGATTTTTGTTTTTATCCTGTGACCGCCTGGTAGGTCTAGTTGGTGTTAGCGCTACTGCTGAGCATGAGGACCTGGTTTCGATTCCTCGGTTGAGTTTAGTGTTTTTTAGTTTTCCATCTGGATTTTCTTACTAGCAGTCTGGACTCTAGATTTTGCCCGGATGGTGACAGTAAATAAATAAATAAATAATGCTAGACAATGCACACAGCATCACCTATCCCTAAGCTAAGCAGAGCTTGTGTTAGGGTACTAGATGACTGATTTACTTAATACAATACATTAAATAGGTAGATATTTTTTATTATAAATATTAAACACCCGGAACAAATTTTTGTAGATCGTACAAAAATTTATCCCAAGGCGGGAATCGAACCCGCAACCTCCTGCGTCGGAGGCAGGCCTTCGTCCGCCGCGCCACATCGGTCGTCGAATAGGCTCGCTCCGTTAACGCGGGACAAACGGGGGCTATAGTGCACCAGTATTTCGCCAGATAGGTTTATTTAAGTGTCATGATTACATATGTATATATAGCCACATCTGTGCCTGCGCATGTTTTTAATTATTTCACACTAAACTATGTTTTCCTTTTGTTAGGGTTTATT
Organism: Phlogophora meticulosa; assembly: GCA_905147745.2. Taxonomy (NCBI): domain Eukaryota; kingdom Metazoa; phylum Arthropoda; class Insecta; order Lepidoptera; family Noctuidae; genus Phlogophora; species Phlogophora meticulosa. The sequence goes on from LR990542.1 coordinate 234,363, forward strand.
CCATCATTGAGTTGCTCCGTGCTCAGACCAAAATTATGAAATATTTTAAGTCATCAAATTATGCATTTATCATTAAATAAAACTTTAGCCCAGCATCGAAGTTCACATTAGCGTAATGGTTGGTTATACATAATCAGTACCCCACTGTAGCACAATAAAACTGCAAGTACGTCCATTCTACCACGATGTCCTTCCAACAATGTATTCTCCGCATTCCTAAAACGCGAATTTTCCGGAAACCTTCACACATTGTACACGTGCCGCTTATTTACTCGGACACGTAACGTGGGACAGCAGTGATACATATCTAAATGTGGGACAATAGTCATACATAGCCAATGTAGTGTCTCAGATGTGAAATGAAAGGTAAACGTCGTAGGTAGGACAGGTGGCCCCGCTGACTTGACGCACACGCCGCTGAATTGTTTCATATCGAACACTCGTTAAATGGGACCGTAATGATTGTGTAATTGACGACACGGTTGGCGCAGTGGTTGAGCCATCGGCTGCTGCGCCGCGTGTTGTGGGTTCGATCCCCGCACAGAACAAATATTTGTATGACCTACAGGTAGTTGTTCCGGGTCTGGCTGTTTGTGTATGTGAGTTTAAATGTTTGTAAACGCACCCACGATACAGGAGAAATTCCTAGTGTGGGGAAACGTTTAAAAAAAAAGAAAATAGATTTTTAAAAGGAATTTATTAAATTTATTTTCTTATGCTAGTCCAGTATTTCTAAATATAGTCATAGGTTGTGGAAACTATTTCCCACCAAAGCCGCTGCTTATTATGAAACGTATTTTTTATGAAACAAAACGCCACACTACTGAACATTTTAAAAGCTACAATCATCTTTTCCCTTCGAAATTTAACATCACACACCTTCCTTGAAGCGTAGTTTAAAAAATAAAATAAAGCCTATGCTACCCGCTGATAATATAGCTTTATAGAGTTGAAAGAATTAAAATGTCCGTATTATATGTCTGTATGTTCTGTATGACATCGACGTATAAGTATTAAAGTTGTACCTATCGATAGGTTGAAATTATCGGTGGAGGCTTGTTATTGGCAATTTAAGTTTTATAATACCTATAATATTGTGATTAGTGCGTAAGCCTTCTCCAAGAATAAATAAATAAAAGTTTTTGTATTTATCCACACAAGCATACTAATCATATCTTTCCTCTTAATAATATTATTGATTAGTTTAGATGTATGATTTTATGCGAACCACTATGAAACACACCATTACCATACAGTGAGCACATAAGGCGCCCTTAGTGAACTCCTCTGCACAAGAAAAATGATGAGTGACCCAGTTTCATCCACATTCATACCATGACAATTATGTCTTATAACACCCTCCCCACAGCACGGCAGATTCTATGAGATACAGAAAGCTAACAAAACGACGCGGTTCCGTTCCACGCACCGGTGCGTCTGGGAGCACACAGTATGACAGACGGACGTTGTATAACCACTACAAAACGTTCAAACTTGAATTTAAACTAATCACTGAAGTGCTCCAACTTTCACACGAAATATAAAACGATGGAAAATCGACGGTAGTTTTTTTTTGGGAAAAATATTTCCTGTGCTAGTGGATCTGGTAATCCTAAAATTTATTTGTATGTGGGAAATGTTTTTCAGTTCGAACAGTTGTTTAGTTTTTAGATTGAATGGTTTTTATAATATATTATTAGGTCTTTACCTATGAAATTGCCGTTCTGCAGTACTGGCCATGTCAAATCAAAATATTTTTTGTTTGGCTAAGAATTCTAATTTCAAATTAATTTTATTTTAAAAACATGGATTTTTTTTTCCAAAAGTAGTCATTTGTTTATTGATTAGTGTTACATTTTCATCGCATTTAAATCTTTTTCGTCATCATGGATACGTTAAAAATTCGAGTAATTATGGAATATGAGTACCGTCGTGGCAGCAACGCGGCACAAGCGGCACGCAACATCAACGACGTTTACGGAGCTAACACTACAAACCAACGCACTACCTGTTATTGGTATGCTCGCTTCCGTTCTGGAAATTTCGACCTGAAAAATGAACCTCGCGGTCGTCCGAAGACTTTGGTCGACAATGACGAATTAAAGGCGATTGTGGAAGCTGATGATACACAATCTACGGCTGAATTAGCAGCAGCTTTCGACGTTAGCGTCAAAACAATATTGGTCCATTTGCGTCAAATTGGCAAGGTAAAAAAGCTTGACAAATGGGTGCCCCACGAACTCAATGATCGCCAGCGCGAAGTACGCGTCGAGACGTGCCTTGCACTGCTCAACAGACACACAAATGAAGGAATTTTGAACCGCATTGTTACCTGCGATGAAAAATGGATTCTGTTTGATAACCGCAAGCGCTCAGCAAGTTGGTTGGATCCTGGTTCTGCACCTAAACAATGCCCTAAACGAACACTTACCCCAAGAAAAGTGATGGTCACTGTTTGGTGGTCTAGCGCCGGTGTGATTCAACACAGCTTCTTACCAAACGGGGTGAGCATTACTGCAGATGTGTACTGTGAAGAATTGAACACAATGATGGAGAAGCTGGCACATCTCCAACCAGCATTGGTCAATCGCTCGTCTCCGCTGCTCCTGCACGACAACGCGCGACCTCATACTGCACAGCAGACGGTCTCCAAGTTGCAAGAACTGGGGTTGGAAGCTCTCCGTCATCCGCCCTACTCACCAGACCTTGCGCCTACAGACTACTACTTTTTCCAGAATTTGGATAACTTCTTGGCGGGAAAAAAATTCAATACCCGAGAGGCAGTACAAAATGCCTTTGAAGAATTTGTTGCCTCCCGTCCAGCTGATTTCTTTAAGAAGGGCATCAATAAACTGCCACTGCGTTGGCAAAGATGCATTGATTGCATGGGTGATTACTTCGATTAATACAAATAAAAAATACATGAAAAAAATTCATTTAAATTTTTTCATACAAAACGGCAATTTCATAGGTAAAGACCTATTATTATGTAATGTAATATTCTATTCATACCAGGAAAAATATGATGAAAAAAAATATGCAAAGAATACCAACATTGCTTTGTATTGTAAAATAAATGAACGTTTATGGAAGTGCGCTATCAAACCAAATTATTTATTCCAATTATATAGGATTTTTTAAACAGAAAATTTTCAAAACAAAAGGTTTGCTGCCCCTTCCAAGGGCAGCTTCGTAAGGAGTATAATTGACTGGCAAGACAATCCATGCTTAGTCTTTTCAATTTAATGTCTCGCAATAATGTGCATACACACATTAATGACGTAACAAATTAATATATACAAAATGTAGGAAAGTCTTTTAACTTAATCACTAAATAATTGCTGACTCATTTGTAAATTAGATAACTATAGTTATGATAAGACAACATACCTAAATAAATACTGCACCACAATAGTAACCTACATAACAATTACAAATTAGGCAATGGCGGATAGGTACAATTAATCATGTTGCTCACATATTTACTATTTATTGCAACCGTTAGTTTCTAAAATTTTCATAATTCTATAATTTTCAAAAAACAATGAAATAGTGCCCAAGTAAAAGTAATCACAGTAAGTAGAATTACATAAAAAAAATAGCTAAATAATGCTAAAGCAGCTAATGCAGTATATGTTCATATGAATGCAGGAAAGGCAGGCATGAAAAAGTATTTAAATGCATCATTTTTCTTCTTCAAAGAAATCCTGGCTGGGGGCCTTCTCCTGGCTGGGGGCCTTCTTGTAAGGTCACCACAGGATCGACCGGTTAAGCAGTAAACAGCCTTATAGTGCTGAACTGCGAGTGGCCCTACCTAAAAAAAAAAAAAAAAAAAATTCTTCAAAGAAAAATAAGAGAAAAACAGTGCATTGAAATAGCCTCTAGAGGAGGTGTCTAAATCTACGTTCAGGTATAACCAGTTCTAGAGCTCCCATAAATGGTGAAACGCCGATCGGGATATCTAGAACGGAAATAAGGAAAACCATAGATGATTAAAAAAAACTCTTAAAATATTCAGTGGCGGGGTAAGCAAGATTAAAACTTAATGCGGGCAAGATACATTTTGCGATACCCCTTGGGTCCGTGTAGAGCATTTTCGGAGAGGTCAGAGGTCGGTCGGTTTTTAATAGTTTTTAGGGTTCCAACCTTACAAGGAAAAACAGAACATTTTTTTGGTCACTTTTTAGTTTTTGTTCTAAGCCTCTTTGTTTGGCGCAACCGCTAGTCAATGTAGAGAAATTACATATTGACACCGGGACACAACGCCTCAGACAGGCTGATTTCGCAGTGTACCTTGCTGACTGAGAACATTGACCAAGTCATGAGCTGTTCTCATACAATTCGTGGTTATACGAGGTAATAACGAGCCTAAAAGTCAGTACCGGTTAGGTCCGATAGCCAGGCGCGTTATGTAAAATGAAGCAGCTGCATTCATTTACACTGGAAGCCGACACCGACTTAATTGGAAAAAGATTAGGCAGATGATGCGTGTACCATAATATATCTTACCTACTTGCCCTATGAGACCTTTGTGTTTTTCATCTCGCCAAATGCTGTCTGCCTACCCTCCCGCTCACCCCCCTTCCCCGTCGTCTGTCAACCCCGCTGGGGGTGAGTGGCGCTTGTGATACGAATGTAAAACATTCCTGCAGCATGTCTCGACGCGTGCCTTCACACCCGTCAGTACAATGTATCGCACGTGCATGGCAACACTTACACTTTGGCAGCGGCCTGGCTGGGCAGCAGTAAGGGTGGTATTCGCAGTTCAAGTGTTACTTGGATGTGTAGCGGGCTGTACCTGCATGGTTGAGATATTTTCTCTCAGGATCGAGGGTTATATTGAGTGAAAGAATAGGATTAATACACAGGGGTGGATCAGTGGATGAGGATCCTCTGGGCGTGATTCTTAGGTAATCTAGGTCTATTTGAAAATATTAACTTAATAACGAGCGTCTTTTTTATTAGAACATAAAAAAGTTTTTAACGTGGGCTGGTACCAATATTTTGTAGTTGTAGGTGGTCCGCTCGTTGAAACAAGATTCTGTGTTTATACAATCTTATTTAATACTTGAATTACTTAAAGCTTCTATAAGAATAGCAATAAGTTTCGTAATGTCACATCTAAATTGTAAATGCTTACTCCCACGTCCAGCGTCCCACGTCTCTAGTCGTACATCCCACATGTCAATGACCCATTTATATTGTACATAATATAAACCGACAATCCTCTTTACGTAATGACTTCCTGACAAATACCCCACACAGCTTCTAAACCACATAACAAGGAAAAATCGTCACTGTATACTCATCATATAATTTTCAAATCCAAATACGTAATACCTAAAACGTACTCTGTTCCTCTCGACGCCATAAACTCGCAAAATTGTCCCAATTTCAGCCAACATTACGCCCAAAACAGACTATAAATAATCGCGCACATTCCGACACACCACTTAATCTCCGAAATAAGACAACACCCTGTATATTTTAGCACAATTTGAGTGCACACGCATTCAAATGCGTGCCGGACCACCCTGTACGTAGTTTGCCAAATTGCCTCACTGAAAACCGACCATTTGCAGTCACAGAATTTAATTTTAAACCTTAGTTAGATAACAATAGAGATGATGATATCAATTTTAGAAGGCAATTTGAGATAGTGCAGATACAAATGTGTTGCATTTTATTGAATTCTATTCTCAAAGGTAATAAGGTCTATAATATCCTATTTAGATTTCACTCCTGGTTTGTTTCAAACTGCATTCTTATGACATAGCAGACAATCTGGATGCAAATGAAACCAATAAACAACATTATTTCAACACCAATAAAGTCTAGAATTCAAAACCCTGAACGTTTCCAAAGTGGTTCTAACTCGCATCTCTATTTGCGTTTGTCAAAGCCTTACTACTTTACAAATAGGGTTGGGAATGGTAAGTCCGCAGCGCAAATAAAGCATTGTTCACGGTTTCGGAGTCTGAACAATTGTTTGGAATCTTGTCGTTGGTACATTTCGTTGGCTCTTGTAATAATTTCAGTTGAAAGGTGTAAACGCAAGGCCGTGTTATTATTTGGCACAATGGCACTACAATGTGGCACAAAGTACCAGCCGGCGATGGCGGGAATTTTGAGAATGTTGTGTCACGCCATGATGCATTGCTGTTTGTGTACATTTTGCTTTAGAATTCCTCATTCATTATGAGATGGAGTGTTAGTCTTTAGGTGGACTTATTTCCAGACCGAGGTGTAAAATAAGCTATATTTGTGTTGTTGTGAAAAGTTAACATAAATTATTACTCCTATATTTTTCCGGGCTACTTTTTATTAAATTTATTCATTATCAACGAACATTGAGTCAAAGCAAAAATTGAAACGTAACATAGGTTTTTTTTTAAAAAACGTTGCCCCACACTAGGAATTTCTCCTGTGTCGTGGGTGCCTTTAAAACAAAATAAAGTCACATACACGAACAGCCAGACCCGGAACAACTACATGTAAGCCATACAAATATTTGTTCCATGCGGGAATCGAACCCACGACACGCGGCGCATCAGTCGATCGCTTAGTCACTGCGCCGACCGTGCCGTAAGTAAGATCAGCTGTACCTATATAGAATAACATTCTAACAGGCAGATGTCTGTAAATTATAGATTTGAAGAATAACTGTATGGGGGGTCTTTATTAGAACAACAGAAGCCAAACAACAGTTCTTAGAATGTATGTATGTCTGTCTTTATGTTTGTAAGAAGGAGCTTTTGGCTAAATATAAACAGCCGCATGGGTTGATCGAAGGTTAACCAACGTGATTCAGTGGATGGGTGACCGATCTTAACATATCGAGACCAATCCGTGCCTCGGAAAGCATGTTTAGGCGTTGGTCCCGGTTATCAAAACTTCGTACAATAAAAAAAAATACTAATAAAGAAACAGCATTAATGGTCTATCACAGTCATGTATGTTCAGTATTGAGGTATGGGTTAATCATATGAGGAAACTCTACCGAAGCCCAGAGAGCATTTATAGCCCAGAAAAAATGCATTAAGGCAATCTTTGGTCTCAAGTGGTCTGATTCGTGCCGGCCAGTGTTCACTGATAATCGTCTACTTACACTTCCATCCATATATGTCTTTGAAATGTGTAAATTCGTTAGAAACCACCTTACACTTTTTCAGCAGGATGATAAGTCCCAATTTATAAGGAAAATAGTACAAAAACCTCTGGTAGTACCTCGAAGCAGATTAAAGGTATGTGACAGAAACTGCTACGCCATGGCGGGCAAAATTTATAATAAACTACTGGAAAAAATAAGAAAAACGAATAACTTAGAATTTAATAGAACTTTAACCGATTGGCTTTGTGACAGATGTTTTATTCAATAGATGATTAATTAAATTTTAAACAGACATGATGTAAATAAATTAACGAAGACTTATTTAAATTTAAACTGGCATTATATAGAAATTAATTAATACATTGATGAATTGTCGTAACCATGAAATATAATTTTACTCCTAACAATAGCTAATTTACTAACTACTTATTTTAATAATTATTTTTTATAATGTTTTTAATGTTCCTAACTAATATTAATCGAAGCAAGACTGTAAATTCTATTATGTATGACAATAATGTGTATATTGTGTATGACTTTTGACATAAAATGATATTATTAGGCATGTAATAGAAATATTTGCACGACTGATAAGTCGAATATAGTGAAACTAAAATTATATTACCATATCATGTAAGCACCTATATTCTAGCAAATAAATAAATTTCAATTTCAATCGTTTAAAGATCTTTAGATCTTTTTCTTTTACGGGTAGTCAGAAGTCCGAAAGTCTGACAACCAGTCTTACTAAGGGGTCTCGTGTTTCCCAATAACTGGGTTGTGGAGGTCAGATAAACAGTCACTCCACGTAAAATACTGGTATTCAGCTGTATCCAGTTAGACTGGAAGCCGACCCCAACACGGTTGGGAAAAGGCTAGGCAGGTGATGTCTATATGTTTGTATGATGCGTGTTTGACTGCAAAACACAAAATCAAAGACACGTCGTTGAAAACTACATTCAGTTCCATAACTGAATGTAGTTTTCAAAGTTGGGTTGCTAGAGGTTTTACTAAAAATAGAGGCTCCATTTTATGTATCCAAATTCAACGCGTACGTTGTCGAGGGCAAATGCTAGCAATGAAATTACTTTTCCTAGCTGATATTATGAATATTAACTTTATTTCTGACGTCATTGCGTTGACACCACTTCTACGATACCCCTTATTCTATGAAACAAAAAGATAAAATCTTTCATCTCCCTCTTATACAAACCACAGCGACGTTTGGCAAGCAATTAGTCAGAGCTGTCAGCCGCCACACGCTACACCCATATCGCTGTAACACGTAACATGGTACAGAGCGCGTTACACGTTGCGAGCGCTCATCAATTAGTGTCTACAGCGAAGTGGTTATGACGACGCTTTGACAACGAGCTGAATAATGTTAATTATTGTTATAACGAAGACATGATTAGGAAGGAGCTCCGAATTCATTAGGCGAGGGCCCGATTGGATATGAAAGGGGTAAGCGGTGTGAAGTTGTACATAGGTGTGTGGACTGAAGTAGACCAGGAGGGCACTTAAGTGACCTCTGCGAGTGACAATATATAAGAACAGGTACAGGCGTACAGGTGTACCCTGGACAGCGTATGTTACGTTGTACACTTTTGACTTATTTTAAGAGTCATGAAATCATAAATTTAACGTGGCAATGCTGCCAGCCCTCTGGCCACTTTTCCCGTTGACCGTGATGCGGATGACTTTTCGATGCCCTGTTATTGATGCCTTCATTTTCATTTTTTCTTTTCATGTATTCATCGTTTTATCATTGTTGAAGAAATAAATAATTTACACGCAAATTGTTTGGATGCATTTTATTTTTCTGCTGTCTCTATTATTACAGTAAGTAGTAAATAAGTTGTACTTAAATTGAAATTGTATTTTTTTATAAACTTTATTGCAAAAGAATAAGGGTCATAATACATGGGGAAAATTTGACAGTTTGGGATAGCTTGAAACAACATTTTTACTTTACAGACGTCAGTCTGTACAGTAAAAATGTTATTTGGCTGTAAATTGCTAGGTGTAAAAGTTATGGCATTGTTTTTGGATTGAATTATTAAATGATTGTTGGGATCATTAAAATAAGTTAAACCTGCAAGTAAGACAAAAATATAGTTGAGTTTTTACCAATGACTTCTTCTATTACAGCATGAACCATTCATATTATATTTCGACTCGAATTTACAGTTGTGACCAAAGGAATGTTCGTGTAAAAGAGTGATCAATGACATCTAGTTAGAGTGAGAGCCAGTTCCATTAGGTTGGAAGTAAAGCTACAGGTGGCGGTGATAAGTCGTTCAAATAACTTGGAAGCAGCAAATTAATATTATTCAGGATTGTTTTAAAGCTGAACATGATAATATTGAAAGATTGCATTTCAAAAGTGAGTCGGGGTTAATTAAGGTAGAGTATCAAATGGTGGAATTTCACCTTACGATACATTATATTATGTACATACAACGAATGGTTAAAAATCCAATTTCAACTACTAAATGACGATCATCAAATGATATATCAATGTCTTGGATTTAAAACTATAATTTCTCTTCATCACTTTCACTCCCTACATCTAAATAATACACTTCCTTGTTGGCTACTTCTTACTTCTAAATCACAAAACGTTAGTTAACCAAAACTGCCTACTTTTAAATCGAGGCCAAGAACTTATATTTTCTGCATTACCGACTGAAATTCAGCAGTAAAGAAATACTGAATATTAAGAGAAAACTGGATTTAAAAATCTTAAGTATTCGGAACCAAGGAAGGCAAGTCGTGAATTATTCGCCGGTGAGGATCTTAAGTGAGATTTTTTTACGCTAATAAAATATATTCTCTGGAGTCTGGAATAGTCTGGAAGAAAGATATAGTGAGGCAGGTGGTTGGTACAAGCCGTAAAATGATTGTCTGTGTAGGCTAGATCGATCATGAGGATTGTACTTTGTTTATTCTATCTCTTTATTTTATTTTATCTTATTTGTATTGTAACATGAAACATACATTGAGGAATAAAGTAATAAAACAACATTGTGGTTAAGAAGAAGATGTAGTGACTAACATTGAAAAGAATATGCTTAGATGCTTGGGTCACGTTCAGAGGTTAAATGAAAGACGACTTACAAAGGTATTTATGAGGTAGATGTAAGTGGTAACGCCGGGAGGTGACGCTCTAGAATACACTGACCTTATTGGTGATGTTCTTCAGCAAGGTCAGTTGAGTAGTACTCGCAACCGGCGCGCGCAATGAGTACTTATATTGTAAGGCACGCCGATTGAAGCTCTGTAGTTTCTGTCTATCCCCATTAGAGAAAAGCTTGAATTTATGTATTTCCCAATTCATTGATACACTAATAACAACATTTACAAATCAATGCTAAAATAACAGAACTGGTATGCATGCCTATTTAAGCTAATTTAGGAAAAAATAATATCACGTCACATCATATAACATCACGGCTGTATTCCCAGTTAGGTTAGGCAGAGGTCCACTTACATATAGTACATCCACATTGCGCCAGTTGTGTTGTATTGTGTCAAAACACAGAGTGATGTGGCTATTACCAATAAATAAAAGAAAATGAAAGGCAAGCAAAGTGTAATCGTAGATAAACAAAGAATCAGTATATTGTCAATTACGTTTGAAAAGTAACTTAAGTTATTATAAATATTATTGATTATGTCATTTATAACTATTGTGCGGTAATATTATATAATGTATCCTATCAGATTTTTTTATAATTATACTGTTGTGATGTAAGCACGACACAAGTATGAAAGATCTAAAATTAGCAAATGATATTACTTTGAAGAACGTACTGCTGTAGTTAATATTGTTCTTCGTCGTCTATACCTACATTTGTCAATTGCATCAACCAGAGATCTCAAACTGTATGTTTATCATCTCCAAATGCACCACCAAAATCAATTCTCTTTTGTGTCTCACCTATTTCTGGCGCTCGTTCAACACGATCAGAATACCGAAGCCCAGCTCACGAGATATCAGAACATCGCTCCGCACTTGACACTTTTGAATTTTTAACCATGACTTATTCAAAAAGGCTTCGTTACGAATAAAGTTGAGCCAAACGCTTGGAATCAATTCAGCGTCGTCTCGCGCCTGAATATTTCACTCCACCTGACTATACGTACGAGGGGTGAGCACTGGCAGGAGTGCTGGCTTGGGGAATTTACCCAAGTTTTATTTGTCGAGAATTTTCACAGTTGGAAGAATTTTTGTAGAATTGGTTTTCGGTTTCTTTTACCGTTAGAATGGATTGTCTCTCTCTGGGATTTTTATTTTCTTTTATTATGTATTTAGATGAAAACGTCAATTTAGTATTGTCGTCTCAGTTCGAAGTCGTTCACGTCTGGACTTACACGTCTCCAAAGTTGCGACACAACACTGTTTTGGTTCTCCACCTTATGGATCTAGTTTTTCACGACTATTTTCAGCTTAAGAGCCTTTTGTAGCTATTGAAATTTACCACTCCATCTATTACGATCGATCATAATGATGCGATGATTATGATGCCAATGTATTAGGGTTTGGAGAAGCGTATCTTCTTCAATCATGCGTCTTAATGTATTATAAAATCGATATATGTACCCAATCTTTGTTTTTCCTTCGGCTAGTTGCATGCTGTCATTTAAATAATGAGCAGAGATCTACATCAGCAGTAAACTTAAATAAATCAAAACCTAAAACATCACTATTTTGTCAACCATTATGTTGGCTTTTAAAGCTAAATTCTAGACAAAATAATTAGTACTCTAGCACTGTGGAGCACAGCGGGACTACCGGAAGTCACCTGTGCTCCTATTTATGGGATTGTAGTGTTGCCCCGCGCTTCCGGTCTGTCGGCTCCTCTCCCAAATTGTGTTATATAGTCTGTGGAACTAGTTGGAGGTTGTTTGCTGTACTTTTTGTTACTTTGTAGCTCAGTAGTCTATCCTGTTAGTGGGACATGTTTCTGAAAAGGAATACATATTTTTAAGGCTTACGTGGTTTTCAGAGTTTTGTAGAACAATCCGATGCTCAATATGCCAGTTACTAAGTCTCCATAAACTTCGTTATCATTTATACACATTCAATTAAAACTTAAAATATAATCATTTTAAATATTAAAACTTAACTTTTAACAGTCTTAGCATATAATTTTGAATAATAACTAGTCTATAAGACTGTCTCTGGAAACTATTACATTAAAAATTTATTAAAATCTTATAAAAAGTTACACAATGGACTGTTCAAAGTTTTGAATAAAACATTTTGCTAATGTATTAAGATTTACTTACTTTTAGTACTTTCAAACTTTAGGAGAATGAATTTATAGACTATTAAGTTACGTTACCGTCCCAAGTAGAAAGATAAGACTTGCCAAAACTATATCCTATGTAGGTATTGGATAATATTTCATGGAGATAATAAGTTTTGTGAGTTTAAAAACCCAATCATTTGCACTACAACAGCGATGTTGCAGGCAATAGTTGCATAGGGAGTAATTTTACAATCGATAGGCCCAAGTTGGACCACTATCACAACTGGCGGTAAGCTCTGTTTCCCTGCCATGGTACCCCTGGTACCTGTATGGTATGCCATGTAGGTAACCTATCTTACTTGAGACTTGCACTGCCAGGTTTTAGCTATCGAGAAACACAGCCCCAGGCAAGAAGTACCTACTTTTACAGACAGGTTTTTCATAAGGATCTTTACTATAAACTGGTATGAGCAGAACTTGCGTTCTCTGGTTTTCCGAGGAGCAATCCCTACGGCTTGCCCAAGTCTGACAACCGGTGAAACTGTACTGCCCTGAGGGAAATCAGATTTGTTCAGACGAGCGCTTCTGCTCATACACCTGATTTAATTTCTAAGGCACCTCTCTCCAAGATTAACTAGGGGCACAGCCACAGCTCGAGAATTACTGAAACAATTTCATTCAAATTCAAACTGTTACATTGATTATCTCGCTGTTGTGGTGATCAGAAGTGCGACATCTGGACTGCGAGGTGATGGGTTTGGTTCTCGCGTGTAATCCAAACGCACAGACAGAAACCATTTAATTTATTCTACAAGTCATAGCAACATTTTAGATTAACTATATATAACAAACTAAAACGCTTGCACCAACTGAACCAAACTTCACGGAAAGTTTTGAGAACATCTCTAATATTAACACGACGTCGCGACGAACGTCACGGAAACACAAAGACATTTTTTCGCAACTCTGGCGGTATTTGAAATTTTAAGTTAACAAGCGCCGCCGTCGTCTCTGGAGAGGCGACACTGCGACACTGCAGACACCGGCTCGCCGACACTCCGACACTCCTGAGAATTGTGTCGACATCGCATCAACGGATTACTGACGTCGAAATAGAAAATGCATTTTTTTTATCTGGATTTAGACGAGAATTTGTGGTGAGGTACTGTAGTACGGTGAAAGTTATTTCGAATTGAAATATTGACGCCCGTATTCCTCATTAATGTTGATAAAACACGTTAATTCTTTTAAACTAAAAACAATCAAATTTTTATCATTTTACAAATTTACAACATACTACAATTAATTTCTCATCTACCCATATACACAACTATTTCAGGGTTGTACATCAACACTAACGATTCGTTTATACCGTCGAGATTTAGGGCTGTCACACACACCGACAGTCGCAGTCGAGTGGCTAGCGCTAGTACTCGAAGCAAGCGCCATTGTGGAGGGGCGGAGAAATGGCGCGACATTTGCATTTTGTATCTTGTAGTTGTTGGCAGTTACTTGTGAAGGAGCGGATAGTAATAATATTAATATTATTAAGATTTTTTTTTTAGTCTAGTAGTATTGCCTATCTATATAATAGTAGAACATTATTGTATCTGTGGGACTTTTACTACTCAATGTAGATCAACCATAAAGGCTGCCATAAAACCAAAAAAATACAGTTTTTCCAATTGACCCATGAGAAACTTTATTTTATGTGGTATCATAAAAGAGCTATTAAAAAGGCCTTCACAAGTGCTAACACCGGCCCCCAACCGACTATGTTGACTGGAATATGGTTTCTCTCTCTTGTAGATAAAAAGTCTATCGTTATTGAAAATCAACTTCACCTGTAATGATATTAAACACTAACGACAGACCGATGTCACCAGCTAATAGAAAGGCAACTCAATTAGTGAGTATATAGTGGAGGTAATAATGCACAAAACAATTGCGAGGTCTCCGCGGAAACCGCAGTAAATTGCTTTAAGGTCGCCCCGGTATTGTGCGGCGGAAAATATTATTACAATTTAGGATAATGCTAGTGTATACAAGTTATTATTTTGTTAATACTCCTAATAGTTTTATAGAATCCGACAGCTTTCTTAAACACTATTGATAGTAAGTGGTAGTATTTTACAAGTGGCATTTGTAAAAAAAACATAATCTTATATTTTTAGGTTAATTTTGGACTCTTGTAAAGAAAATAATGTTTTTTTTTTTTACATTTATTTTTTACATTTTTGAACTTTATTAACCTCCGTTGCTCGTCCGTCAGTGGACATTTGTTGTGTATCTATTGCTGCTATTATAACAAATAATAAAAATTAAAGGGAGAGATTAGGGAAACAAAGATATTTCGCATAATCTATGCTTAGTTAAAAAAACACAGACACACTTCTTTATTTAACGAAGTTTAACTAATTTTGTTTCTTAACTATGAACCTGTATGTAAAAGGCATAACTTCGTAGTCACCACATCATTACAAGAATGCCGCGCAGCAGCTCACGTAGTCTCACAAGAAACCGCAGCGGAATGCGTCACAATTAGCAAGTGCACGACTCGTGCAGAAACGTCGAGCTAGCACCGTCTGTGCGCACCCTTATATTTTGCACATTTGAAAAATATGTGAATTTCAATTGTATTTATTGCGGATAGTTTATTGTACGAGTATATTAGTAGCAACTGTTAAAGTTTTACTAAAAATTATATACATTACTTTCATAATTATGTATTATTCACCTGAGACTGTAAAATAACTAGTTATTTTTTATGACAAATGGAATAATGTACAGACTGTATTTTTGTTTTAGTCAATTAGTCATTTTGCGATATGGCGTAATTTTTTGGGGGCAGTCGACTGACCGTGTGCTTATATTTAAGATGCAAAAAAGATGTGTCAGAGCAATGTGTAATTTAAAAACAACGGATAGCTGTAGACCCTATTTTAAGTCTTTAAAAATACTTACCCTTCCAGCATTATACATATTGGAAACTGCGTTGTTTGTGAAAAGAAACACTGAATTATTTGAAAAAATATCTTCTTCTAAAAAAACTCCATTGCGTGCCCAATACGTAAATAAACTATGTCATCTAAAATGTAAGACCGCATTGATGCGGAAAAGTTTTTTTGGTATGGCACCTAAAGTGTTTAATAAAATTCCTGATGACATAAAAAACATGACATTAAATAAGTTTAAAAAAGCTCTTATCAAATTATTAATTGACAAATGTTATTATAATGTAGACGAATTTTTGAACTACCAATTATTAAAATAATGCATTTTGTACCTTTTGATAAGAAGTACATACTATGACTATTTATTAATTTTATTGTATTTGATTATTTTTTATTTTTATTTTTATTTTTTTTAATGACATAGTGTAATGACACCTAATGGGTCACTTATAAATTTGTATGTCTTAATTATGACAAAACATAGCGCACCACCTATTTATGTAACACCTATGTAATACCTATGTTTCACAAATAAACTGATTGATTGATTGATTTGATTTAAAATGCTTACAACAGGTTGCATCCTTCACCACATCATTCTAAGAATGTTAAATAGACGCTATTGCAATATTACTGTTTCTGACAAGAAACCTCAACTGAATGCGACCAAATAGCAGAGCATCTTTACTAAGAGTGGCACTAAAAGTGGTTTTATTATAAACGGTGCAAAATTAAAGTTTTGTAATTTTTTACTTGCATTTAAGAATGAATAAGATAGAAAATAATTAAACAAGCTTATCATGTGACAAGGTATGACATTCTTCTTATTACTTTTTTCATGTTTACCTGTAAAAAATGGTAGTGATACTTGGCTGATCGAACCAAACAGATAAATAAAAAAAAAGTGAGTGCTATTAAACATACTGATTAAACAAAAAGAAGTGTATAGACTTATACAAGCGTACCGCAACTGCTGACGGTATAACGCGAGTCGTTACAGTCAAAAACATTTCTTTTACAAACAATTTTCTCTAAAAAAAATAGCTTCAGAAAACTTTACAGCACAACAATATTTGAGAAAACCGCACCTAACAAGAAACTAACCCAACGGAGGCAATTATCTCGTGTGCAGTGCTAACAACGTGTGCGCACGCCCTAATTGCCGTCCTCGTTGTGCACGCGGCACAACGTTATTATTGTATGTGACGTCTAACAAAATCATTGCACAAACGAAGCGTCGGCCTGTATCTTCTTGACTAAGGAATCAAGATTTTATTAATTCACCGTTTCATATATATGTAAGTTCCTCAGTAAAATTTAAAGGAAGTGACACCCTTTATATTATTTACCCTTTATACCTACACACATATATATCTGTCTTCCAAATTTTCCATTAGTATCATCGAGTAAAATATGTAGAAGTGTAACATCCGCACAGACAGACGTACAGGCCGAAATTATATGTGTTCCGTTTTAGTCAATTTACTACTGAACCCTCAAAGCTGTTTTGTTACGCAATAACACCTTCGCTATTAATTTAAACTTAAGGGGAATATTATTAATACAATCTTTAGTCCAGCAGATCTTGTATGATGCATATAAGATTTTGATGAGATTATTTTATGAAAAAGATGAATGAAAGGCAATCGCATGCAGCTGAGATGAGAATGCTGAGAAGGATGAGTGATGTTACGTGAGTAGATAGAAATAGAAATGAGTATTTATGAAGATATCTGAAAGTAGCATCTGTGACTGAGAAGATGTGTGGAAATCTGTTGTCATGGTATGGATATGTGATGCGCGAGCATATTGTGAGGAAAGTTTTGAGTTCGAATATGGAGGGTTACAAGAATTGAAGAAGACCAAAGAACCGATGGATGGATTGTGTAAAAGATGATATGGCTAGAAAGGAAGTGACTATTCAGATGCTGGTAAATAGAGATGTATGGATATGCATGCTGCACCATCCCCAAATGAATTGAGATAGGTCACGTTTCTTAACTAATAGATACTTTTTAATTAAAATCAGATCATTGCTCCCCAAAAATAAATCCGATTTCGTCTTTTTTTTTCTTTTTTTTCTGAGAAAAAGTAAATTTCTTAGAGAATCGAACATCAATATCATGGAATTAGTCGTACCAAGACAAAAAAGAAACGAATCATTACGGTGATAGCGAAGATGGCAGGCAGAGGAATATATTGTATTTAAACTCCATTAAATGTTTGATTCACTAGTAGATGAAGGCGTACAAAGTCAAGGAAGTTATTATAAGTCACTAAGGAATCACAGCTGAACTATGTAATAACTATCTCCACAGTCTACAGTCAACTAAAATTTCTCCGACAAGAAAGGCAGTAGGATAATTAGTAGACTGTGGTAGTCTGTATGCTGTGTGCCCGTCATAATTGTCTAGAGCCAGTCCTTACAATAGAATCACACTCGCTTATTCACGCTCCTACGTTTTGTTCCGCGAATATTCTTGTACTAACAGTCAGTTGTTTTAGTTCGCACTTTGTTTAATTAGGTAGCTACGAATATGTAACGTTTAAATGTTTAAATTAGTCAAAGTACTTCAGATTATACTGTCTGGAGTTTGGATTTGTGTCCAGTGGTGATAGGCTTGTCATCTATTCATGGAACTTGGCTAGATGTCTGTGTACGATACACATCTGTCTACTTCTTTAAGGATTACGGGCGCAATGTTATATTCATACCAAAAATTCCATAGATACATAATTCTAAGGTCCATTAATATATCGAACCCTATTACAACGAAAAAACGGTCGGCTTTATGTCTAACCGTATCAGACGGTAGTTGAATTCTAGTATACCACATGGAGTGACTGCCTATTCGACCTCCTCAACCCAGTTAGTGGTTAACACAATACTTGGTATGAACGGTTGTCAAACTTTCGGACTTTTGACTACCAAATACAATATTAAAATGAATATACATAAAATTTACGACGCAACACAAACGAATTTTATAGGCATAACTTTGGAGCAAGACTTCAACTGGAAAGCAAATGTTGATACAATTTCCAAAAGAATTAATAAGTTTGTATATGCACTGAAACATATCAGAAACATAACAAACATCAAGACATCAATAACAACATATCATGCATAATATATTGAATTAGTGCTACGTTATGGTTTAATTATGTGGGGGTTATAGCACTGATCAAAATATAGCATTTGTCGCACAAAAAAATGCATTAGACTATATGGACCATGGTCATGGTAGATTATATGGTCCGACAAATCTTTTTTTATCGATTTGTTACCATTGCCGTCCCTTTGTATATTAGAAATGTGTATGTTTGTGCGGAGGCACATGGAGCTGTTCTCTAAAGCAAGCGATGTTAGCTCTCGAAGCCGTCGCGACCGCGACATGCTCGCGTTAGATGTTCTGCCCAGGCTTGCAAAATATAACAAAAGCTGCATGTTCATGTGTGTCTGAGTATATAATAAGATACCAGATGAATTAAAAACATTAAATATAAGATTATTTAAAATTAATTTACACAAATGGCTGTCTGTTAATATGACGACCGATGTGGCGCGGCGGGCGAAGGTCTGCCTGCGACGCAAGAGGTTGCGGGTTCGATTCCCGCCTTGGGACAAATGTTTGTACGATCTACAAATATTTGTTCCGGGTGTTCTGGGTATTTGCTATATATAATAAAAATATCTATCTATGTAATGTATTGTATTAAGTATATCAGTCATCTAGTACCCATAACACAAGCTCTGCTTAGCTTGGGGCTAGATGATGCTGTGTGAATTGTCCAGCAATATTTATTATTTATTATTTATAGCTTTTACAGTGTCAGGGAGTTCCTAGAGCATACAATCCGATGATGATAATAGTTGTATTGTTATGCATGTAACATTTGCACGCTTATATTTATGAAGCAAAACATGTACCTATGTTCTACAATTTTATTTACCTTACCATCCTGTATATCTACTGTGTTTTGTGCAAATAAATGATTTCTATTCTATTCTATTCTATTCTATTCTACCCGTAACGATTTGCTAAGATTTACAAACGACAACCAGGATCAACGGGGTAACGTGCTTCCATAATGGATGGTCACCCATCCCTGGATCCAGGATCATGGTACCTTTCGCGGAGGTTAAAACCTTGAAGATCGACACGTGCTACTGTTATTATGACGCCACGAGCCTTTCAAAATTGAAATAACTGGAAAAGGATAAAATGTAAATAAAACACAATAGTGTTTAATAAGGCATGCTATTTTCATGGAACAACAGAAATAAACGGATTATTCTTAATTTTGAAAATCAGAATTGAATCAAAATGGCCGCCACAATGAATCGGAATTATCGGAATCGTGTTGGGTAATTACGGACAATCCGGTTTCTGTATGCAGGTAATTTACTGTGTTGCAAAATGGTTTCCAAACAGTTATTTTACCGTATTGTTTCTTTGTTCGAATTGTATGCCATCATATTGTGGCGTTCGGAGGTTTCAAACCCATTTTGTAATATTAACATTGTATTTCTGCGTTTCTGCTTCGATTTATAAACAAACAAAATCAAAATTTATTTGTTCAAATTAGGCTGAAAATCTGCACTTTTTGAACTTCAAAACGTTTACATAAGACAGTCCCCCAAAACGCCCACCCTTCACCACTTCCTAGTGTTTTTGCTGGGAAGAAGAAGTGGTGGAACAAACTCCCCAGCAACACATCTGTCTGATAGGTATGAAGAACTTGAATCTATACAACATAATTTTGTCAAAAAAATAATAATTATATCAATCATCTTTATAAATCATTAAATTAAATAACTTGCCTCATGTTAGCTACCATGCTCATATAGCACACACCAATATGCCTGAATAAATAAATAACAAGTAATATACCAAAATCGACAGTTAACTCAAGCAAAGCCTGCTAAACTGAATACCGTAAAACGGGGTGAATCGAAAAGCCAGGGTGAATAGAAACAAAACTTTAAATGCGATTTAATCGTTGATTCATCATTATTAATTACTTACAAGGTGTTGAAATTAATCATTTCAATTCCTTAAAAAAAATAAGAGTCCTTATAGTAATAAACAACGTCTTACTAACGCGAAAATGCCCTTCAAAGTTTTGTTTCTATTCACCCTGGCTTTTCGATTCACCTCGTTTTACTGTACATAAAAAGCCTCCAAGGCACTCCAAGGCCGTGCCCGCTGACCTGTGCAATGCTGGATTATATCTATAGGGTAGTGACTAGAGTCACTAATCATAAACTAGTGATAATCTAGGACTATCAAAGTTAATACAGTAACATTTAATTGTTATAACAATAACAAAAACCATGGCCAGCAAGACGACCAGTCACCTCAGACAGCACCCGTTCACGTGTATAACGCAAAGATCAGCCATTACCCCCCTCGCCATATTTGAGTGGGGTAAACCGACTCCCGACGTTACCGCTAGCAGTCTAAGAGAGCATGACGAACTTGCTGTCGGGTGCTCAAATAAAATAAAATAAATTGCCCTGGTAAAAATAAATAATAACCATTTACTCATATAAAAAAAATATATAAAACTACCATTTGCCAGCGGCGTCACCTGCGCGGAGGTCAGCAATTATCACACAGGAACATACAACCGAGATAAAATATCTTATCCCAAACCAGATCATGGACTATCCGTGCACCAAATTTTATCCAAATCCGTTCAGCCATTGGGGTGTGAAACAAACAAATCATTTCTAAAGATTTACTCATAGACAAACAACGCTCATGAACCGCTGGGTTTAGGCGCATGTTGCGCAAGAGTTCCTTGTATAACGAAAAGGTTCTATACACGCCTGAAAGTTTGTATGGAAATCCTACTACCTATCCTTCCTACCTACTATAGTCAAAAATACGTCCAGGGTCACATAATATTACCCTGCTTACCCAAAGCTGGGTACAGGCGATCCTCCTCTCACGTACTAATAATTTTCAATGGCATCTTCCTTCTGCCAAGCATGGGCACCATTACGTTCTATCAGCCTGTCCCTAACAACACTGTACCAGAAAGCTACTTAAATATGTTCAGTAGTGTCCATTTTTGGGGCTCCTATAGTAATAAAAAACTAGCATCAATCTTCCTAATCTTAATGTGTGCCTTTTATGACGTAAGCACACTCCGGGATCCCCCGATAATCCCGCGGGAACATAAAAAAGTAAGGCAATGGAACGGTTCCGTCAAGTTTTGACGAGAAAATTAAGTATTCCGAGACGATGAGCTGTAAAACTCGTCGTAAAAGTAACGGAATCATGTTAATTTTAAGAAGTTCTTGTGGAGGACGGCGCGGCGCAGTGTGGACGTCGCGCCGCCTGCATCATGGGGGCTGGGTAAGGGACGCGAGAATGCTGAATGTTATTTAGTATTGATGATTAGATTTTTTTTAAGAGTTTCCATGACAGCGCTGACGCCTGAGCGTGAGGTCCTCGGTTCGATTCCCCGGTGGGGCAAATTATAATTCTTGGGTTATTTTTCAATACGATTCTGGAGTCTGGATTTGTGCCCGGTTGATGGCAATTAGGCTCGCTCCTATTAAATAGGACTTGTAAACTTAACTAGCAAAATGTTCGAGTACTATAAATACACCTCTCTTATCTAAATTTTCTTTAACTCCTTTCAAAGTAACCAAAAAGTAGGTAAGGCCAGTCAAAACCTGAAGGTTGCCTGCCAGTCTTAAACAATGGGTATCGCGTTACCCAGTACAGTTACTGGGTAACACGATACCCATTGTAACGAGTTTATCTTTCCACCACAAGACTCCAGACCACAGGTCTTGTGGTGGAGAGATAGGCATTCGTTCTATTTTAAATACTGGTATCCAGCACAAGCTGCATCCAGTTTGATTGGAACGGTTTGGGTCGGCCTCCAACGTACTGTGTGTATAAGACTAGTAAACAGATGTAGGCGTTGTATAATATTACATTTTCACCAATAAAATGACGTACAAATACCGAAGTAATCATAATGAAAGCAACTAGGTACATTGTTTAGCGTCGCCATCCAGATAGCTGGAGCCAGTGTTTCAGAAATAATCAGCCCCCTACGTGACAGCCCTTACAACTCCGTGTCGTCCGGAATTCCGCGTGGCTGCGTCCGGCGCCGATAATTCCGCATTCCGAATCAATTTGTTCGGAATAACGCGTGTCGCGCGGGGGGGCGCTCATATGGAAACGTAGGAGTTGCTCAATGTATCTGTAGGTATCTTTGTCATAGATAGGTGATGTTGGTTTATGGAAACAAGGAATCTGTTGTCTTGTTTGCATTTGATGAAGGTGTGTTTAGTAAACCTGGGTTTTATCAGTCACCTTTAATTCCCATGTATGATATATGTAGCAAGGTGGTGACTATTGGGATGACGGCAAATAGGGTAGAGGACGGCTTCCTGCGCCGACACCAAAATTAGTATGTAGGAGATGATGATGTGTAAGCTTAATGCTCCATGGAATAAGGGGTGGATGATCTAATGAAGATGTTACAAGAGGTAAGTCTGCCATTCATCGAAATCATATCCCAGGTGCTACTGAAAAAGCCCGATATCACTCTGCTTGTCCTGTGGGTCGAACTCAGTTGCATTATTTCTTTCCAGAATCCAGTTATCTCTATTTAGACCCTATTCACTACCACCGCTACCCATACAATATTAGTCGCGGACAGACCTTCTGTTCGCTCGGCGGCAACACAAAGAGGGCCTGTTTTCTTACTGCGAAATAATAGGAAAATGAACGCGGGGTGAATAGGGGAGACCGGGGTGTGAAGCGCGCGCGGGGCGGGGGGGGGGGGGGAAGGCGGCGGGGTAAATTAATTTTGTTACTATATTTTCTATTCAAGGCGACGTAATGGTGTGAAATTGATTAACGGAGTTTAGAGGATGTTATTATGACGAGAAAGGGGGAATTATGGCGATCGTAGTGGTGTGATGTGTTCCGAGAGGATGTGGTGCGGGAGGTGGTGCGGATTTATCGCATTAACTGTATTCATTTACTGCTGGTAAGTCGGTAATGTAGGACATGACGCTACTGAATTTCCGAGTATCAAAACTAGGTTAATTAAGCTTGCTATCTAAATCAGCGGTTCCTGTAATAAATTTTGAATATTAATATGGTCTACATTGAGTTCTAAAATTTTAGATTAATACTTTAATTACACGGAAAACATAACAATACTAAAAGTTATCGTCATATTGGATTGTAACCTCTCCGACATTTAAATATGGGTATAAAATTGGGCAACCAATGAATGCAGTCAGCCGTGTTCAGGAGATTGATTGATGCCTTTTCATAAATAATGTGTGAACATCTGTATTAATTTTAATAACGTAATACAGTTGGATGTCAGTTAGAGTCACAGTGAAATAATTTAATCCAATAAAACCATTTAAAAAAAATCTTCTTATCTTTAAATGTTTTGGCAATACTATTTATTTCATTTTAAAGAAGGTTTACAGACTAATAAATCGATGATATAAAGAACATAATATTAATAAATTGCCTCCACACATATAAATACCTAAATGTTTATATAATTTTGTTCTATGTAATCTGACATTACATTAAGACATCGCGTAGTGTTAGTGAGAACGGGCATAAATCTCTTTACAAAAAGAAACCAGTGCTGAAATTCTTTTACTAAAACTACAATTAACAACAAAATCCGTATCGCGAGCGTCGCAGCACCTTAGGGGCGTGTCACGCCATGCACGCTTCACGCCACCTCCACGCCCGCCACGTCGCTGGCGTGTTATTGTTGTGTCCCGCCCGAAATTGCCAGCTTTTGTCGCCTTCACGCGCGAATCCACTCCAAATGCTACTAAAAGCGCTATTTCTCAACCGACGGTAAACGTTCAGGTTGAGCGGATCCACTACCTCGCCCCCCCCTCCCTACCCCCGCCTCCCGACGTGACGGGGTGGGGAGGGGGGGGTGAAATGCATTTAGAACGTTTTTCTCCGTCGTAGTTTGTAGCCAGTGCATTGTCGACCGGACAATGGCACGAAAGCGATTGTTTTCGTCAATTCGATTGTCAACCGAGTTATGATTCGACAATGGACGGTTTTAATTTACTTTTGAACGTCTGTGAGCGTCTGGTATCGAGTCGCGAATGATACCGTCGGGTACAATGGCGGCGGCTTCGTTCTTCGCTTTTTTACACTTGAATAAATAATGTTTTGGATGACTTTTGGCGTTTTGATTGCTTCTGTGTGCTTGTTCAGCGGTCTATGGTAACGTGTTGAGGTTTCATCTTCCACTTTTACGTTCATTTTGTCATCTGCATTCATAAAATGAGATTACCTATTGCATTTTTGTTACAAGTAAACTTTGTTCACTTTATTGAAGTGCTCCCATTTGTCTCATATTTAAGTAATCTTATTTTATTTTCTGTAATAAAAACATTAATTTGCTGTACATACTACGTTAACAATGTTTGAAGTTTACGAAATATTCGTTTTATTGCTGTCTAGGTGGCCATTTACTGAACCTTGTCTGACGGACAAGAGGGTAATCATGTAGAGTTTATTTACATTCACATCGGCTGAAGCATCTCTTTGCAATAAAACATGTAATAAAGTACAGACCGCTGTCTGCCAATAAACATTTGCTTATTGACACACGTCTTTGAATCTAGTTAAAGCGTAAACAGAATGATATTGAGCATCGAGTATTTCTCCGATACAGTTAAATTGGATTTAAATTCAATCTTAAACTGTTTGTTGTGCCAACTTCGGATTCCCATTTGAAGATTATAAATTCATTGACATAAGCCAGGCATTTGAGATTTTTTGTGTCCACAATCAAAACGATTGGAATCAGCTTTCATTTTAAGAGATCTTGGAAATTCAAGATTGATTTTTTAGATAGCTTTATCTTTGATCTTCTTTTGACTTTTGAGTTGAACAATAAAACCTTTGTCCAGCTAATTCTTAATCTGAGTTTTGCGCATCAATTTCCCGTCCAATTTGACAATTCGTCTTGAACATTCCACTGTTTCAATGTTAGCCTTTGTCTTCACAAACACTGATTTGATCTTGTGGTACGTCAGCCGTGAAATAATCTCTTGTCTGAAATTTCTGTTTAAAAACAAAACGGGCGAAAGTTCTGGAGCGTTCTAGAGCATTCTGTAGCTTTGGGATGGCTGTTATCAGCAATTTGGACACACACACGAGTATGAAACTAATTAACCGTCAACCTTTGTCCATTCCGAGTCACAATTACATACAATTAAACGTGGCCTAAAATAATATTGGAGTTAATTTGGACAAAGTTCTAAATGGTGTTCCGCAGGGTTTATGTTGGGACCCTGTAGCATTAAGGCGGGTAGGGGTGTGTTCTGACCGCTGGTTTCAATAAAAAGGCTGGAATTAGCTCGGGTGTCAATTAACGCGGCGATTAATGAGGACCAGAAGGGTGGATGTTTCATTGTGTTTACAACCTCCGGCGACTCGCTTGTATTGGATTTAGGTGGCTGTTGTTTGAATACTAACTGACTTTTGATACGTTTTGTAATGTCTTGTTTTATTTTCTGTCGTATTTTGTACAGCTGATTGAGTTTTGGGTATAAAACTGTCCAAAAATTTAATCTTGAATTAATGTTTTCATTTAAAGCGAAGACATAAATCCATCTGCAGGAAATTGGATTAAACTTGCTTAAGGACTTACCATGCTTAAGGATGTCCGAAGTCGTCATCTTCACGACAGCTTGGCACTTGCGTACCCTGCAGCAGTAAATCACCGCCACGTGACAGGTGGTCTTGCTGGTATTGTTCGTGTTGCCTCTGTTACACAATGGTCAGCTTTAGACACATTTCAAGATCTGCAGACAGATTACTGACCGCTTACATGGGTGCGCTTAGATGATGCCAATCATAGCAGAGATGTGAAAGGCGAGGCAAATGACTTCATCCCTAAATGTAACTGATATTATAGTCTACCCTTTTTAAGGAAAGCAATTTAATGAGTTGTGAATCTCATGTTATTAGGCATTAAGACTTGGGTATAAAGAGGATTATTTGGATCCAATTACTTGTCTAGACCTCAGGAAAGTCTAGACCTCAGGAATGTCTAGACCTCAGGAATGTCGGCTCAAAAACACTCTGAGAGGAAACAAATCTCTCCGAATTCGAATTTACTAAGAAACTAGATTACATTACAGCTGTGATAGATACAACAAGTTAACTAGCTTTTCAAAACAAGCCAAACCAAAGGAAATCAAGCTTTTCCACCAGGTAGTACCTACATCCAACAGCAACTGTAAATCCTTTTCATCTTCGGACTCAGAATTTCAAACATAGCTAGAAGACTTCTATCATGGGACTTCCTTCAGTCAGAAGTTCTGAGCCTGCTATAAACTCTCTCACACACACACATACACATACTGCTTATTGTAAAAACAATGTTGTTACAATGAAACAGCTAAAGTGAAACAAACACGAAACATGTCAGGTACACATTACGAGACGTCTTAATTTGCTGACAACTCTGAACTTAGCATCGAAAAGATATACGTTATTATTTCCGACGGAGCGCAAGACTTCCGCCGGGTCGTGTAAGTTACAAGCGATAGCGTTTGGTATAAAAATATTTTATTGTATTTTTGGCAGTTTAACTCAAGTACAGAACACCATTCAGAATGACCACCAGTTTTACCGCCGACCCTAATATAGTTGGGAGATGGCTAGGCAGATAGGGATAGACACCAAACGCCAAATAAAACCAATCATTCCATTCTTTGAATCACTCGAAATATTGGTGTCTAAATGAAACGAAGCCTTTTAGTTGCTATGTTTGTAATGATACCGTATGTTATTTAATTATATACAAACAATTCACTCAATAAGAATCAATAACAGTAAAAATTCTTGCAAATATTGTTTCTAGTGCTAGTACAGATTTAATTATTATAAATAACTGTTATGGTTGCGTGTTTTTCTTCTATGACCTCTTCAGATACCACATTCTGCAACAATCGCTGCCACCTATGCCTTAGTTCCTTTCCGCTGGCGGCATTACAGCGAGCTTCTTAACTACACTCGCGACAAGTCGTGTGCCGCGGAGGCGCCTGTTGCCTCCTCAGCTAATGATTGCTGGCGCGATCTACTCAGATACGAGTTTGAATTAATGTTAGTCTTAGAGCGGCTGGAACAATATTTTGTATCAGTAGGTTTGTAAGTTATTTCGGAGGAAGATTTGGCTCAAATCCACTTTTATTTATTTATATGCTCATAGTGTTTCTTACCAATCTTTTGTAGTTTATAAAGAAAATTCTCCGTTTATTCGAATTATCGCTGATAACAAAAGAAATACTGATAATCTATAAATGGCTATCATAAATCAGTAGTATCTTTGGACTCTTTTAAACTAATATTTATTTATTGGTTTATATTCACACAATGGTAAAGTAAGTTTTCAAAATCAAAATCAAAATTCATTTATTCAAATTAGGCTGAGAATCAGCACTTTTTGAAAGTCAAAAAGTTTTAAAGTAATCTCCACAAAACCATGCTTTGACTGTGGGGCCGGTGAGATACATATATTCTTCGTACTTTCACACATTTCTAAATAACATATTTTTATTTATTTTGGAACCATTTAATTCTACTGTAATTACTGTTACTGTTTGACGACTTAGCAGCTGCTGTTACTGAAAATGTCTCATGTCTGATCAGGTAGGATCTTTGGTGTCAGTAAAATCTTCAACAAAATTAATCGCTGCAACATTGACAAAATTGTAACCTCTAAGAGATTATTGACGGTGAGGCCATTAACGAGTGTCTCTTTTTCTCTTTTATTTCTTTAAAGCCGATTGTCTTTTGTAATGATTTCCCATTTTTACAATTCCTTTGCCATCTTCATCTCTCAAAGACACCAAGCGGCTTACCATCCTTTCTACAAACCCCCTAGCAGGTCTCTGCTCACTCTCTAAACGCGTGTCGTGAACAAAGAGAGTACTTTTAACGACCAATTACTGCTGCTTACCGAACGAAGACTCTGTCTTCGTTACAGACCTTTGTAAAACATTAGAGAGTTTTTTGTCTTTTAAAATTTTGTTCTTTAAATTATGTACTAAGGATTATACTATACACGGAACTGAAGTATCAAGGGAGGTATGAATAATATTAATGTTAGTAAGCAATGATTCAAAGTTAGGGAAATTGTCTAAGATTATGTTGTCTTTGTAGTATTAATATAGAGCTCTACGTCTCTCAAGTAGTCAACATTGTGAAACTAAGTTGGCCTCGATTTATGTACATACATATATACTGTTAGATCGTTGTTGTGTTCCATTTCATCCCATCAAATGTCTTTGGTTTTAAATTCCGTTTCCTTTTACATCAAATAAAGTAGTCTTATATCATAATCTTACTAAGAAGTATGTTGGTTTCCGCAAAATATTACTTATTAATATGATAATTCATGACTGCCTCGTTGGGCAAGTGTTCCTGTTGGACATGAGGTCCTGGGATCGATTCCCGGGTCGAACAATGTGTAATTGGCTTTTTTCATTTAAAATTTCTCACCAACACCTCGTTGTCTGTATTTGCGACCGGTGGTGGCAATAGGCTCGCCCCACTTAACATACTCGTAACTAGCAAGATGTAGGTGAACTACAACACCTCTGCCTTACCTAACAGGCGTGTTATTATGTTATGTTAGTTAATCTCCGAACAGTTTGATAAATGTCAAATATTTCTGTCATAGAAACATTTGAGCTTAAGTTTCACAGTCAGCGTTACATACGTTAGCTGTACACCCAGCCGCAGCAGGTGTAGTACCGGTCCGCCTAGAGCTCAACCCTCAGCGACTACCTTTCAATCCATATAATTAAAGCTTCGGTATGAAGTGTGGCAAAAGTTGCTGAGCTCCCGGCGCACGGTGGATCGAAAATCGGCTGTAGAAGACATAGGATCTCGATTTCTTAAATGTTTTTTTTTTGCTGGAAATGACTTCTGCTGATCATTACTATGTACAAAAATGACACCCGAGTTAATTCTGCCCAAAAACGAAGGAAATATATTTTTTTTACGAAAAATTTGTATGAAGCTAGTATGAAAAATCGAATTATCTCCTAAACGGCATGTTTAACCGTAATATCCTTGGAGGTGGTTATAGTGCTAATTATTTATGATTTTTTGGTTGCCGATTTGACGAAAAATTTAATGCCGTTTTTTTTAAAAAAATCGTCAAAATATTTTTATTTATTTTTACATGTAAAACGATCCCTTTTAGTGTCCAAGTTAAAAAGTTCGATATGTTATTAACCCAAATATTAAGAAGACACAAAACAAGAAAAAATAAATTAAAAAATTGCTGTTTTTTGACACATTTTTACTAATTTAAATAAAAAAAGATTATCAAACTCTTATTTAAGTAACATATAAAGTTATATTATATACAAAATAATTTAATTTAAGGAATTAATACTAAGCATTTGTAAAATAAAGTAAAATAAATAAAAAAAAGACAAAATATCATTAAATTACAAAAATAAACCCAAACAGACTCAAATACAAATTTACAAATAAGTACATATATATTTTTTTACAAATTTTCCTTATCACTCTCGTTGTCAGACTCCAATTCTGAGTCAGCATCCAGATTGGATATATCCAAAAACTCGAACTCAGTTTCCTGAAATTGAATTAAGTCGAGAGTTTCAGCAAAAAAGCTCTGCTATTTCTTGGCATCTAACTTAGGCCTTTGTGCACTTAGCAAAGGATCCGAAGAAACAACAAGCATATTTAAAATGTCTTGATTGGAATCCTGCCTGCTTCTTTTCCGCGAATGATGTTCTCGAAACCTCCTAAAATCTTTGTTTCGAGACTCTGAGGCTTCTTCCGAGAGAGTCCCAATCGGCACAATATTATTTTTCTCAATTATGTCAGCCCCATGGATTAATAATTTATGAACGGTTGACGACATGTAGTACCAGTCGTATAATAATACGTACTTTTCTGCTGTTTTGCGGGCATAATCTCTAAATTTTATTATATCGACCTGCTCTCCAGATGTAATGGCTTGTAAAATTACAGCAAATCTTTTGATGAGGTCTTCATCCAGACCGGTTATAGCTGCGGTTTTATTAGGAAACTCAAAGAATTTTCTTGCAGTATTCCCGTCATTGGTGGTTCCCGAGCCTTGTTTTACTATATCAATCAACAGATTGAGCTCATCTTTGAATTTATTTTGAATTATTTTCTTCCTTGTCTGTAGCATTTCTTTGTGCTCATCACTTCTCGCTGCCCACCGTTTGAAGTCGAGCCTGTATGCAATGTGCAACAGACATTCCATACAATTTATACGGGCGTGTAGGGATGACAAGCCAAATTCATACAGGTCAGAACACACAATTTTTGATGTTACAGCATCTAAGCGGTTCATTTCAGTAGGCTTTGCTAAGCACAGGTAGCACGATGCATTTGATCTAGCTTCAGAAAGGTAAGTGCAAACTTTAGCGTCGATCATCGTCATCATTAGTTCATGAGTCACCCTATTATTATTATTGCACTCTGTGGGGATAAGGGCCTTAATTTCTTCATCCATTTGTTTTTTCAGCTCAAGGACAACTGCTTCACTCTCCTTTACAAAAGTAAACTGAACTGGACGACAATATAAAACTGAGCATGGTTTTGGGTTCGTCCATAAGATGTTGTCTCCATCTGTCAGTTTAAGTGGCACCAAGGAGGTCATGAAAATGCTCGAGTCATCTTCCTCACCCTCCATTTTCTGCTTGTATCGGCTTTGGTTAGAAGCACCATCAAATCCCCACTTGGATATCAGCTTCAACTGCTTGTTATGCTCTTCCTTAGAAAGGCTTTGAAGGATTCTTGTAACTGTGATATCAAGTAAAGCTTGAAGTGTAATCCTAGCCGATGAATCAGTAACTGTCACTGATTGCTTCGGAGGGTAGCAATCAAGCTTAGTTTGTTGCACTTTATAGTAAGATGGATAAATATCCTTAGCACCTTCCCGAATGGCAGCCTCTCGCAACGTAATATATTGCCACTTTGAGAGTTTTAGCGAAAGAAGCAATCCAAGCGCCTTTTCTGACGTAAATATGATTGTTTTCGCTGGTTTCTTAAGCGTTTCATTTAATTTAGCGGCTGCTTCAGGATTTTTCATCATGTATTCGAAGACAGAGGCGATATCTCCATGCCCTTCTTCTTTTAAACGTGCTGCAGCTGCATATGCCAATTCACTGGAATCTTCGCCTGTGTGTTCATCAGATCTTCTCTTTTTTTGTTTACTTCCCAGATCTTCGAATGGTTTACGGGATTTTTTCGTCATTGTTCCAATGTACGTTGATGTCAACGGTTCTGAAGAGACTGAGGGCGCTCTTGGTATCTCATCAACACTTGGTTCTTGATTAACTAAAGTTTGCACAAAACTCGGCCAATCAATATTTGCTCCCAACCAATTCTCGTACTTTCTCCTGAAATTATCAAGGAATCGGTTGGATTTCTGCCACCTTTGTAAAGCGGCTCGCGTAAATCTCCGACAAAATTCTTTGAGAACAACACGATCTTCGTCAGACAGGCAATCGCATAGGCGATGCGATTGCGGGATACAACTGCACTGAACAATACTTCATGATCAAATGAAGTAGTCTCACTTCGTAGAAGAACAAACAAGTCTAAATTCGTGATTAAACTTTCCATTCTAAGATTTTATAGTCGCAGATTTAGTGTTAGCAGTTACACAGTTGTGAACAAACTAAATTATAAAACAAAACTTTAGCCCTTTTATTGCAAAACGCCAATAATTAGGTAACTACCCTCATTAGTTATCTTCTCATTAGCTAATGAAAATTTATAATTGTCACTAACTATTCTTAGAACTCATAGCACTGCTAATTAACAAATTAGCTTACTTATCAGGAAAAGTTGAATGTAATCCATAGTTGGCATTGTCGTGAGATATTGAAAATCATTAAATCACCGATAAAGACTCATTAGAAGACCTAATCAGTGTAGTTACTTAATCACTTCTTTTCGAACTCATTAGAAGAGTAAACAATTGGTAATTTGGTTGTATGAAAAGTTTTAAAACTCATGATGTGTTGATAAATATCTAGCTCAAACATAGTTGTCTACGTGTGGGTGTACTATAAACCTCTGCCAACTCCTTCGGAAATATAGGAGTGATGCTATTTTATGTTACGTGTAGTTAAAAGTCCGTGTTCTTCAACATAAACACTAAAAGGAATCGTTTCATATGAAAAAACAAATGAAAATATTTTGACGATTTTTAAAAAAAAAACGGCATTAAATTTTTCTTCAAATCCGCAACCAAAAAATTATAAATAATAAGCACTATGACCACCTCCAAGGATATTACGGTTAAACATGCCGTTTAGGAGATAATTCGATTTTTCATAGTAGCTCCATACATTTTTTTCTTATAAAAATTATAACTCTTCCATTTGTGCACACATTTACTTCATATGACATTTTATAGAACAGTAATGATCAGCAGAAGTCATTTCCAGCAAAAAAAATCACATTTAAGAAATCGAGATCCTATGTCTTCTACAGCCGATTTTCGATCCACCGTGCGGCGGGAAAACTTTCTTACTCATAATTAACGTGCCCCTCCCCGCCCCTCTCCCCCCCCCCCCGCCCCTCTGCTGGGAATTATGTAGATAATGTAGGGTTATACCATGTTTTAGCGCGGCTGTATTTCCTGAAGGGTTAAGCAGAGATGTACAACATTTAATTTAGGAATTAAGTCTCGGGTTATGTGGCGTCTTGCTTTTTGCTAGAAGCAATTTGAATCCACGACGGTACTGAGACATTCTTGAAAATTTCACTAAGAATTTGAGTGGTGACAATGATCTCTTAGGGCGGGTTCAAGTCAAGTTTGTAATTTGTATGAATACCGCGGCGCAGCTCTGCTATTGTATGAATAACATTTCACATTCATCATCATCCCCCATGGGGAGTATTGGGGTTCCGGCAACATGTCTTTTTCTTCCATACATCTCTATTTGCCACCATCTCAATAGTAAGTAACTTCCTAGCCATATCATCTCTCACACTATCCATCCATCGTTTCTTTATTCTATCTCTACTCTTGTAACCTTGCACATTCATACTCAAAACTTTCTTCACAACATGATGCTCATTCATTAGCATTTAAGATTACTGTTGTACATTGTTAGCTTTTCGAGATTCTGCTTTGTGCATGTAGACAGTTTGTATTGCAAACCTTCTGAAACGTTAATCAAATTGACTTTCCACACTGTAAGGCGACTGGCACACTGCACCTCATCACGCGGCGTAGTGCGGGAGTGTGTGTTCTTACGTTGTTTGCAAGTATCTGTTTGTAAAGAAAACACGCGTAGTGTAACACACAGAAAACGCCTTCACGCGCAGTGTTCGTCGTTCACCGCCCGCTGCGTAGCGCGGGGCAGCGTGTTATTCGCCTTAGACAACTTTTGAACAATGATCTCTATAATCCTTCAACTTCACTACCAACAACCATAAAACGTTAAATACACTTAAAAAATTGTGTAAAATTCATTAATATATTCACGAGTTTCTTCTTCCGCGTTTACCGTGAATGTTGGCAACAAGTGACAGTTTGTGACGGGCGGCTCATAATTAACGAGCGCCCCCTGGCGGACACCGGGCGCTTCGTTAGCTTCACTCAAATATTTATGCTATTCTACTATGAGACGGATGAGTTTGTGGGACGGAATGTTGACTGTTTTGTGGGCAATAGAAATATCTGTTGTATTGAATGGACTATCTAAAACTTTGCATCTAAGTAAAACAATTGTGTTGTCTGGAGAATCAGGTCCCACTTTTGACTGTAGCCCGTTTTTATTTTCTAACCATTTTAAGTTTATCGTTGCCTATTGGTATTGTATTACTCTTTTCATTTTAACAGCAGCACGATGTAAACCTGCATCATACCTGGTGTTGTCAAAGCCACTAAAGCCATTTAATTCCAAACAACTCAAAATTTGAAGGATGTCCACAGCACTTCACACCCTTGGTATTAAAAATATTTTGAGGTTTCCGTACCTCAAAAAGTAAAACAAATGACTTGTCGGTCTGTCTGTCCGTCTGTCAGTCCGTGTGGCCTCACGGATTTACATAGGAATGGGTGGACCTAGAAAGTTGAAATTTATACCCGGGACTGAGGTCTATAGTGACTATTAGAAGTATAAAAACAAATAAACAAAATTGACAATTCTAGGTCTACCAGAAGTAGGTACCCCATAGGTTTTGTGTTGAAAACCTATACGGTAGTTCCCGTTGACCTAGCATCACGAAATTTAGCAAAAATCAAGGTCTTACAGCACAAATAAAGGAAAAATCCCAAGTAAGAAAAGTTGAAAATAAAGGTAAATTTTGGTACTTACAAGTTTTTGCAAAAATCTAAAATTGCCCATATCTTTAAATCGTGTAGACTCAGGACCTTGATTTTTGAATATGTACCTACAAGTTTTTACGGAACCCTCGATGGGCGAGTCCGACTCGCACTTGTCCCGTTTTTTTTTAAATTTATTATGTACCAACAGTTGTAGGAAGGCTGATCAGGCTGCATGTGGTGTGAGCCATTTTTGTGACTAACATAGTTTTAAGATAATGTTACTAACAAATTATGGACATTTTATTAGTCTGAATTAAACGTATTTTATTTTATTTTATTTTATAAAGGTATTCTATTCAATTCTTGCTGACCAAACTTTCCACCACACCGTGAACTATTTTCATTCAGCTTATGAAACCATCACTCACAATATCAAAACCAATCATAATTGTTTCACTTATTCCTACACCATGTTATCCATCACCAAGACACACATCAGTCACACTCCAGCCCTTTATGTAATAGTCGAGATCAATGGCCTCATTGATGACGTCATTGTGCGCGTCCATATAGAGAGCTATTAATTCCCACGTATCAACCTGTGGATTAATTACAGAGTTACAAGACGTGAAGATGTTATTATGATCGTATTGGAGATTGTGATTAGTCGTTATATACCATCTATGTGTAGATAGATGATATAGTAATTAGTATTTGCGGAAATAATTATACAACAATACAGCATTTTTCCTTCGTTTAAAATGCTTCACAATGTATTAATTAATTAATTAACATGGTAGACGGAAAAAATGATTACACATCCACCGTCAAACAATCGTTACTGCCTAGTTCAAAACCACAATACCTAATCATCATCATCAGCCTCACAACTATGTTGGAGTCGTCTTCCAGCCTAACCCGATACAGCTGAATACCGGTGTTTTTACATAGAGCAACTGCCTACCTGACCTGCACAATCCAATCATTAGATAACGCTATACCTCTTGTTTAGACTGGTTGTCAGAATTTCGGACTTCGGACAAATGACAGCCGGGCTAACGGCTTAACGTGCTTTCCGAGGTATTCAGGAGTCTCAAATGATGAAATGGGTAGGCTCCATGTGTTTAGCTTATCCTTCGATGGACCCGCCAGGCAGTTATTACGTGGCCACAAGCCCCTCGCTACATGATTTAGAGAATATTTCTGTAATCGTTCGTCTTGTCAATTATTAAAACAGAAGAGGGCTCTTCATTTTATATTCTTTTAATGCTTTGACTTCATATTCAGAAGTAGGTAGGTACGATACATCATTTATCATTGCATTGAACTACTCTTGCTTGTATCTTGGTACATAACTATGGGATTAGGAATGTCCCAAAATATTATGTGTATCACAATCCTGCACTGATCATAATCAACCGAGTAATAACAACGGAAGTGAACTGGTAAGTTAAAATGGCAGTAAATCCTAGAACTGACTGTGAACACAAAGTGCCAAAACAGAAAGTACAGTTTCAAATAAATTTTAAACAGAATATAGATAAACGGATTCAGTGGATATAGAAGAAGATATATAACACTTTAATGTAGAACTAAATTCAAAGTTAAGGTCCCGCAGACAGTTGCGAGGCGACAATGCGACACCGCGGTTGTATAGAGATTGTTCTACGAAATTGATAATAAATATCCGAAAAACAATTTCTATGAAAAGGCTTGTTGCATCGCTGTCGCGTCTAGATAAGTGTATGTAAAGGTCCCTATTTGCGTTCTCGTGTCTAGTCGAGTTTGCAACAAATGTTCCATGCATATTTAGGACTAGAACAAGGATATATAATATTATATATCACCGGGAATCCTTAAATCTGAACAATTTATTTCGCTCTTGCTGCTGCATCGTCATTCTTAACTTTAGTTATATTAAGTCTCCTCTTGGTTATGCCCTGAATCTAAGCTTAAATTTGATCCTATTGTTAAATCGATGTTTCGAAATTGAACTGTATATCTCTGTATCGAGTATTTTCATTGACTAGACTTTCTGTATCTCTCTCTGTCGTGTTCGCCCGCTGGCAACGACTAAATATCTCGGCTGGATGTTTATTTTTATTTCCTTTGCCTGCCCCGTTTGTGCAAGTAATGGTGCTTTTAAAACTATTGCTATTCGCTCTGTTGTTTTGTGATATTGCAATAGTAATAGTTGACCAGCTGTGACTTTGTGTATTAGTCACCGTTGTATCGACGGTATTTTGGCCAAAATCGGAACAGCTTCGGGCAACATACAGTTCAGATTGTTGGATCAGTCATAAAGTAATATTAAGTGCTTGTAACTGTCAGTTCGTGTACATTTAATTGATGTGTCTGTTCCGCACACGTACAAACATCCACGCTTCAGGAAGCTAAAGTTTAGATTTCAGGTGTCATACTGAACAAATAACATTCTGGCATCGAGCACAACACCCGAGGCAATGTTTGTGTCTACGAGTATAATACACTTAGGGATCGCCTTCCGACTATCGAAAAGGTATCGGTGAAATAGTTGCATTTAGTGTTGTGGTATAACTTGAAAGATGCCATGATGCCATGATTAGGCCAAGTTAGTGGATTCATTGATGAAACGCATTCCCATCTTAACCTGTAACGAACTGCGTTACACCGTTTCAGCCTAGACCATCATCTGCCTAGCCTTTTCCCAACATTGTTGTGCTAGGTTGCCAGTCTAACCGGATGCAACTGAATACCCGTGTTACACCGTATAACTCCAAAATTGGTATTCCAACTCATTTTCAAAAAATGGTCTGGTATGGTATGTAAATCAACTAGAACAATCAATCGCATTGTTTGGTATTCACAGGAAACAGGTACAAAGCATTCCCTGTGGTCATAATATATGATAGATGCAGAAGGTATACTAATTTTATTATAAGTCTTCCAACATTTAAATATATGGAGAACAATGCTAATTTAATGTTTAATAGTAGAATAGAAATATTTAATAATTTGATTTTCATGGACGCCGAGACGCATAAATATGCGTATATTCTAGACTCAAACCTCAATCTGCCGTATTCATACGACTCATATAACCAAAGGACCGGCAGTATAAATAACAAAGCTCTAAACATTATTGTAACAGACCTAGAGAGCTTTATTTTAAACCTAAACGCACTGAATACTACCTACCAAGATATTGATTGTATACCAAATCTTAGCACGGGTAAAATCATAACACAAAATGATATTTCTGCTATAAATGACACAAAGCACTGTGATGAGGATAGTTTTTTTCGTGTATAAAAATCTCAATATTATGCATCAAAATATAAATGGCCTCTTAAATAAATCCAATGTATTTACTGTGCTGCTAGAGGAACTACTTGATTCAGGGAAAATTGTGGATGTATTATGTTTTTCTGAGCACAATATGATATTGTCGGATGTAAACCTATTACATATACCTAATTTTACTTTAGCCGCACATTTCACTAGAAAATCCAGACATGGAGGCACATGTATAATGATAAGAAACGGTATTAAAAATAGAACATTGGAGTCTGTTGCGAAATATGTTGTATCCAATATTTTTGAAGGCTGTGCAGTGGAACTCACCGACCACAACATTACTATAATATGTTTATATAGGAGTCCGCATAGTACCGAAGTAAAAAGAAAACAAGAAATATTTTTTAATAATTTAGACAGTCTGTTAAATTCTTTATCCATTCACTCAAATAAAAAAGTGCTTCTGTGCGGTGACTTCAATATTGATTTGCTAAAAGATACCACAAGTTCACAGCAATTCAAGCACTTAATAATGGGTTATAATCTTAAATTTGCCGTAAACGTTCCAACTAGATTAAGCAGTGGGACCTGCATTGATAATATAATCCACAATGTGCGAGGAGCTAAAGGAGAAGTTTTGGAACTAGCAGTATCCGATCATACAGCACAATTTTTACGTTGCCCAGTTAAACAAACGTGCCTTTTAGACTACTGGCACTGTACAAAACGGGACTACTCAAAAGAAAATATAGAAAAATTCACAAACTATTTGAAACAATTGTCAGTTTCTGATGTTTATGAGGAAACAGACCCTGAAAAAGCATTCAAATTGTTCTATGACTGGTTTAAATTACTGTATAACTTATGTTTTCCTAACATTAAAATAAAAATATCGACGAAAGTAAAACCAAATTGGATTAGTCGCGGTATTAGACTATGTAGCAAGAAAAAAAGAGATTTACTATGGAAATACAGGTTATCACCGACTGAACATAATAAAACAAACTTTAAAACGTTGTCTAACCGGCTTAAAAGAATTGTCAATCTCACGCAGAGAGCCCATAATAACCGTTACATTCACTCGGCTAAGAATCGATGTAAGGCAACGTGGAAAGTCATAAATAAAAACAAACATAATTTACCAAATCAATCCATAGTGAGAATTAAATCAAATGATAAAGTACTTACCAACCCTCTTGATATAGCAGAGGCTTTTAACAATTATTTTGCGGACCAAGTCAAATCAATTAATAGTTCAAATAATAATAAATTACCAATAAATACTCCAAATTCGTCCATGTTTATGAAACCTACAATACCACAAGATATTCATAAAATTATTATGTCTCTGAAGAATACTTCCAGCACTGGATATGACGGTATTAGCACAAAAATTATTAAAACAGTATCTACAACAATTGCACCCGTCCTTAGTCACCTGATCAATATGTGCATATTGCATGGTGTTTTTCCAAAGGAATTAAAAATTAGTATCATAAAACCGCTTTTCAAAAAAGGTAATAAAGACAACATGTCTTCCTATAGACCTATAGCACTGATACCTATTTTGTCAAAAATATTTGAAAGAGTAATATACAATCAAATCAATTCATATTTCGAGAGAAATAAATTATTTGTCGATAGCCAAAAGGGCTTCCGAAAAAATAAGTCCATTGACATGGCAATTTATGATTTTTTACAACTCGTTAGCAACAGCGTAGATAAAAGAAAACCGGCTCTGGCTCTATACATGGACATGTCGAAAGCCTTTGACCGTGTAGACCATAGAATATTAATTAAAAAACTTGACGCATACGGGATAAGAGGTAACATATCAAATTTAATTAAATCATACCTACAAGATAGACAGCAAATAACCGTTATTAATAGAATATGTAAAAAACATGAAACAACATTTAAATCTAGCTCGAGAACAGTGATGTATGGAGTTCCACAAGGTAGCATACTTGGACCTCTCCTATTTATTATATATATAAATGACTTCCCAAAAGCATCGACCTATCCCATGACAATGTTTGCAGATGACAGCACTCTACTTTTCAACAGTGACCAATTAGATACATTAGAATCAGACATTAACTCTAACATAAAATCAGTAATAAATTGGCTACAGAATAATAATTTGGTAATAAATTTAGACAAGACAGTAATAATGAAATTTCAACAAACAGTAAATAAGAATTTAAATTTAGATATAAAATATAATGATATAAGGATTGATGAGGCGAATGTGACAAAATTTTTGGGATTAAATATTGAAAGCACATTAAAATGGAACACCCAAATTGACAAAGTATGTATTAAAGTAAACCAATTTTCTCACGCGCTGCGTATGCTAAGTAAAACGGCCAATCGAAACACTGTACTGACTGCATATCATGGTCTAGTAGCCTCAACATTAAGATACGGTATTATGTTTTGGGGAAACGCCTCGGGTAAAGATGTGGTGTTTAAGTGTCAGAAAAGGTGTATTAGAGCGATCTGTAACCTGCAAACCACTGACAGCTGTAAACAATATTTTAAAAGTATGAAAATTTTAACAGTGCCTTCAATATACATATACCAGACATCTATGTTCGTCAAAAATAATATGTATAAATTTGACCGAGTAGGTAGTCAGCGTCGAGCAGACCGGCTACAAACTGTTGGTTCTAAAACTGCTTTACACAAGAACAGTATTTTCGTAATGGCTCCAAAATTATACAATAAATTGCCAAAGTGTATCAGAAGTGAGGAAAATGTCAGCCATTTTAAAAAGAAGTTGTTCCTATTTCTAGTTGAAAAGACGTATTACTCGATTGAAGACTTTTTAAATGACAAATTATGACTAAATTTAATTTTCTTTGACATTTTTAATAATTAAATTCAATTACTTTATTTTATGCGGCTCATGACATTTTTCAAGTGCTTCATTTATTTTATCCTAGAATTTATTAATTATGATAGTAAGATAACCAGCCCACTAATATTATATTTATATTTGTATGCCAATTATTGGCCGAACATACAGATCAGCCAAAATGTATAAATAACACCTTTTTGTACTTATGTTCACAAATAAAGTTTGATTTGATTTGATTTGATTTGATTTGAAGGTCGGCTTCGTATCAAATGCGGCAACGCACGCGCACATAAGCACACTTCACGTACAGTGAGTGCAAGATCACTCACAGCTGACATTCGTTTGAGATGGCCGCATGAACGTCTATGTGTCATTACTAATTTTGTGGCATTTTGATTCATCATAGTAGAAAAATATATATTTTGTTGAGGTATTTATTTATAATAGAAATGCGGAAGTCCGCATTGTTAATCAAAACAATAGCAGATGGATCATGTTCCAAGTATTATTGTTTGAGTTTGAGCCCTTGTTTCGTGTTCGAATAATTATTATGAATTTGAGTGTTTTGCTTCGCTAAAGAATTCAAAGAAATTTATCTCCTTGGTGACTAATTCAATATAATTGCTAGGATAAAAGACAAAAGATAATTTTATTTGTAAAATTGTTACAAGTCAATGTGGATTTTGTTTTTGTTACCTCAATTGTGCATATTTTCATGTCTTTTTAAATCATTATTAATTTCGAAATAAGCGTTTTCATTCACTCTTTCTTGTTACGAAACGTGTGTCATTTTTCCATGAAAGTACGATTTTCCGAAACCTTCTTGCTTCAATATACCCTTTGAGAGTTCGTTTGCTCGATCTTTCTGAGCGTAGGTATTTTCAAGATATCTTTATTCAAATTATCCCCTAACCGTGGCAATATTTGCTTATTTTGCAAATTCAGAATCGGCATCATCTCCTGAACTTTCACTCCTACCTTGATAGTCTGTGTATCGGTACCTAGGTAATCAGCTATACCACAAACATGATTGTTCTTTTACCCGCGGCTCTTGTCGACACAAAGTAAGAAGATATCTATAACCAAAAGCCTCTCAACAAAGATACTTATACATCTTACACGAAGAAACTTTCAATTTCCTCATAACATCTCAAAAAGATTTAATAACATACCAAAGTACAAAAGATTCCAGAAATCCAGCATACTTTTATCAAATGCTTAGCAAGTACTACTTATGAATAATTCAGGATATTCGAGAAAAAAAACTGCGTAACTTCTTCAGTCAAGGGTTTCTGTGTAATAAAGTGTAACTTGGGAGCTCGGCAGTACCCTAGCTTGTATGAAATATTCATGTGGTCGTTAACAAAGTTCTTTGAAAGCATTTGACAGAGAACAAAAATAAATAGCGGGTGTTTAAAATTTGGGGGTCGAAGGTCGAGGCGGCGGGGTGGCGGGGTGGGTGTGGCGGGGTTGCGGGGCAATTTATTGTGGTGTACGTGACTGGTTGGAAGAGAGGAATGTGTTAATTGGTACAATGTTTACAGAATTAAGACAAGGCGCGTTGAAACTACAGCTCTGTTCGGGGTAGAGGGTAGTGTTCGACAAGCTCGAAGTGTTACCCGGTACTAGTAGGTTTACCTTTCAAAAGGTATGCTTCAAACGGAAAGCCTTTATTGTAATTATGTTCCCAATAACGTTTGTATAAGATTAAGACTCTTATTTACTTGCCTAACTCTACCCTTTTTTAATATGAAACATCAATGTACAATTGTGCAGGCGCGCCTCGTGCCGTCACGGCAACCGTACCGTCATGCCTCTCTACGCTACCGCTTTCGACTCCCTTGACTGTGTACGCGCATACACTCCGTTGCTTTTCTGTATGATGTAATAACAACAGCTTATAACTTCACTCCATTTTTTTTTTTTTTTTTTTTTTTTTTTTTTTTAAAACGTTGCCCCACACTAGGAATTTCTCCTGTATCGTGGGTGCCTTTACAAACATTTAAACTCACATACACAAACAGCCAGACCCGGAACAATTACCTGTAGATCATACAAATATTTGTTCCGTGCGGGGATCGAACCCACAACACGCGGCGCAGCAGCCAATGGCTCAACCACTGCGCCAACCGTGTCGTCAAATTATTTTTTCATTGGTTTTCTTTAATTGAAAATTCTTTCAATAACCATCAATTTCCATATTTCACATCTACCGAGCACAACTTTTTTTTAATACTTATACTGAAATTGTTATCATCGGCATATCTTAAAGTAGATTTTAATATTTCCAAAGCGTCTACAACATCAGCCAATATGACAAAAATATTACGTTATGAACCCCAAAAATCACCTTTCTTTTACCCATTTTTTCCCAGTAATTTCACCTAAAAAATATTGGCTAAAAGATTTGAACAAAAACAAGCCTGTTGTACCGTGCTGAAATCTTCGGTAGCGTCCGCAAAACAAATTACTTGAAAGCGAGATGAGGGGGTGAAAGGGGGCGGGGGGGCTATTGGTTCGTGAAACAGCGTCTATATAATTACACGGACGTCTAATTCTGGCCGAGTCTATTACATGGAGGGGCGGGCAGAAGGACCAGTGGAAATGCTCTTTGGAGTAAAGACCAACCGCAGATCTGGCAAAATGGAAACCAAACAAAATGTTTTTGTTCGGTGATAGGTTTTGTTTCGTAAAAGTAATAAAAATACAGTGACCTTCTTTTAATGCATGATGATTTGCGAAATAGTTGTAAGTATCGCTTTGCGGGAAATGGTTTTTTTCGTTCGAATTGACGAACAAAGGTAAAACAGTTTTCATTTGTTAAAATACACATTTCTTTTATTTTAGTCTACTAACAAAATCTTAAAGACAAAAGGAAAATCCCTTCAGATTTTTGGCCAAAAATGCAAATCAGGGTGAATTTTATTTACAGTCGGTCTATACTTCGAAGCTTTGTAATCTATTTTGAAATATTTTTTTCAAGCATTCTTTGGCAATCACTTACACCCAAGTACTTTGCTTGAAGAAGTAATTCATTATCGAAGCGTGCTTATGTTTGAGTACATATTTGAAAGAATTCAAAGGATTTTTTAGGACTACTTACTACGGTGACTAGACCTATAGGCCTTACATTTTTCTTTTTTCGGTACTTAACGTACCAAATAATTTGCAAGGTTCGAAAAGTTCCAGCCAAATCTATTTGCCAGTAATTACAACTTAAGACAAAGTATTAAATCATTATGATCAGACAATCACAGAGCATTGCTGAATCACCATAATCTCATCCACAGCATCTGGTGTTTGGCCTTCCGAGTCCACTTCACGTACTACTGCGAATCTTATTTCGGACGAGCAAGTTAAATAAATCTCAATGAACAGTAACTTACTATCCGTCGTCTGTCTGTCTAACGGCCCGTTAAAATGTAATCTTTTCCGAGCGATCCGGCCGGCTGCCGGCGATCCGGCTGTTAGTGCGGATTAGCCGCCTGATAATGACGTATTTGCGGCCGGAGTGACGTCATGATCGGTGGGGATGCCAGATGTCTGGGGGTTAGGTGATGTAAGACTTTGTTTTTTGGAAGCACGGCTCTTGGGAAGAGAACTGTTGGAGAACTTGGTACCTGTTATTATTTGTATGTAATAAATCTATATTTGCAACCTAAAATGTGTTTTTCACTGTAGGTAGTGTAGATAGACACTGTGCTGTCGTGAGCCAGCATTTTCCTATGGATAGTTTTTCTCATGAACTGGACAGCACAGCAGTCTTTTCAAAATATTCTGACACACTCAGCGAGTTTACTGTCATATACAAAATTGGAATTTATTATATCGTCCCGAAGGAATTTCGGTCACGGCGCGATGGCGGATCTCAATAGAGATTTGTCAAGTTTGCAGGAGATATTGTAGTGCAGACGTGTGTGCGCAGACAGAGGGATCAGAGTGCACCTCTGTTCCTTTACTCTCATAGTCCGATGAGGTCACAGGTCAAAGAGAGATCAGACGCAGGTGCAAC
This sequence comes from Phlogophora meticulosa, assembly GCA_905147745.2. NCBI lineage: Eukaryota > Metazoa > Arthropoda > Insecta > Lepidoptera > Noctuidae > Phlogophora > Phlogophora meticulosa. The sequence continues at coordinate 279,184 of LR990542.1, forward strand.
GACTTTATATACGTGCTTTGCGAGGCGCGGGGGTGTCACATCACTAAGTTTCAAATAACGAACTAGGACAAAAAATTCCTATTCGAAAAACCCAGTAAAACTTACCCGACCTGGGAATTAAACATGAGAGCCCACACTCAGCAGTCGCGCTCGCGACCCCAAGATCAACAAGGTAGTTAAAACCAAAATTTGAATCTAACGCAGTAAACAAAGGGTGGTTAAGTTAATAACATTTAATTCATGCTCCAACTAATAATTATGAAACTTTTCAGTGTATTTTACAACTTTCAATAATTTAGTAACGCGTAACATAGTAGGTAACGACGACAACATATCCAGGGGTGTAAATATATCCTGTTATCAAAGAGCGAATATTTGGTAATCCTACCTCCTGTAATCCAGTTGTTCGCAATCAGAACACAATCATAGTAACATTGTTACTCTGTGGCTTGCACAGAGCGTTGATGCACTGATTGGTGCTATGCTGTGGTGTTTTAGCAATCCTTAGTGCGATTGTTCTGTTTTTGAGTCAGTTGGACTGAAAATAGAACTTACAACTTGAACAAGATACCAAATAAATAGCTGTTTTACTATATTTCTTGTCTTTGTAGAAAATACCAGACACTTGCTTTCTATTCCTGCCGAAATTGTCCCATCTTTATATAGTACAATACTTTTCGGGCTGTGAAAAGACAGCCATTCTTTTCATGATTGATTTATTAGATGCATGTCACAAGGTATTGTCTCGGACCCCAAAAGAAAAGGACATTCCATAAAACCGTTGGTCCTTTTGTGGGCACGAACATCCGTCGATTTAAATCAAAAACTTTGTCGACTTGATTTTTTATTGATGGCCTTAAAACGGTTTTAACTTGAAGTCGGGTCAAACAAAAGTCGGACCCGAAGTCGTTTCGCGAAGTGGCTAGCCCCGTAATTTATAGCAATTTGAGTTTTTAATAAAAAGCAAAGGAAACGCCTGAAATGCCCGTCCTGGAGGTTAGGGTTTTAATAAAATTCCCCGATTACACAGGTATTGGTCCGTTTCGTTGTAAAGTTGCCCAACTTTTGTTGTTTAACTTTTCCACAGTTTGCTGTGACGGAGTTTAGCTCTTACTGTGGTGTGTGGTGACTGCAATGTTTTGGGAATTATACGAAAAAAATATATTTGTTAAAAGTTTCTAGTTATAAACAATAATCTAAATCTGTTTATGACATGTTCATTACGCTTACAACTATCCAGTCTGGCAGTTAATTTAGTTTTGCATTGTTTAGTTGTACACGTTTAACACGCTTCGATTAAATAATTAGAACTATCCGTAAATTGGAACATTTCCTAGAAAGGATTTAAAAAAAAATACATATTGCAATTATGTCGTGTGCCATTTATTATGTTCTACATTTATGTTCTCCTTTCTAGAAACAACCACCGTGCAGCGTTATTTCAGACGTATATATATACATAAAATACATAAACTCACGCCCTTAAATTTCCATGGGGTTGGCAAAAACTACAGAACGCCTCCTTCTATGATAGTTATATACTCCTTTTCCATCGTCCACTTTCATACATCTGGGCACGTTTGGAGAATCGGAATTCAAAATACTCAAATCACGCATTTCTGGGGGAAATAATCAGCACGGAATCCCTCGATTGAAATGGTTTAAAGTCATTAATAGCGCAGGTTGCTAGTTCTGCTGAATAAATATTGCAAAAGGCCCTCGTCCTGCAGTGAGAGAACAAATTGGTGCCTACAAATCGCAACGCCCATAAACTCTTTAATCCACAGCTTTTATTTCCCCGACCCTATCCATTTACAAAAAGGAAAAACCTTTATATTTTCTGTTATTTTCACACCGTTATAACCATAACTTCGGAAAGGTATCAAAGTTTCTTATTACATTAAGTTCTGCACGATTGGGCGACGCAGCACAACATTTATCTTGGGTCCACCTCGGCTTCGGGTCCCCGGCGAGAAATTTGTTAACAATACTACGGAGAAATGCGATATTGGAATGCCAAAAACGCTTCCTTAGCAACAGGACCAAGCTAAATATTGTTCCAGAAGTACCAGTCAAAATAAATGACAAGTCTTGCAAATGCACCGACGCCAAAACGAAATTACAACGGTGTTCAGTGCCAAACTATTTTACGTTAAGAAAGTTTTCAAAAGAATGATACTAATACGCATTACAAGTAAATATTATTACCATCATCATCATCATCATCTACCTAGCATATTCACAACTATGTTGGGGTCGGCTTCTCGCCTAACCGGATGCACCTGAATACCAGTTTTTTACATGGAGCGACTGCTTATCTGACCTCCACAACACAGTTACTGGGCAATACGGTACCCCTTGGTGAGACTGGTTGTCAGACTGTCGGGCTTCTGACTACCCGTAACGACTGTCAAAGATCCACAAATGACAGCCGGGACCAACGGTTTAACGTGCTTTCCGAGACACGAAGGAGTCTCGATATGTTACGAACGGTCACCCATCCACAGACTGACCTCGGCAAGCGTAGCTTAACCTTCGATCAACCCGTAGCCACGAGCTCCTCCGCAAGTATTATTACCATGTCAGAATAAATAAGTCGTATTATAAGACAATCTAACCCACTCGTGTACATCATGTCCGAGCAAGTGAGCCAGTGTCACGCCCTCCTAACCTGTGGGAGTCGTTAAAGATGGTTTAACGAACTAATAAGTCAAGTAGGATGGACAGTAATCATGTTTATGGGCTCACCAGAAGCGTCAGTCAATGCAATCTTCTGGACACTTATCTTTTGGCGACCATTTCGAGAAGATTAAAGTGGCGTTTATTATTTTTATATTAAACTAGTCCGAATATTTGTATCACTGCTGGTCAAACACCTACATTTCTTTCATATGTCGCGATTGTGTACTACTTCTTTACAGTTTTTAAGAAGACATCTGGATCGACCCGTTATCTTGTTCGTGTCGCTGTATCGGGGTACCAATCCTGTGTTACACGGGCTCACTGCTCCTTCGGCATGCAGTAACCATATCCTGCCCACTCCAATTTAACGCTTTATTGCATCAACTGATCGCCAAATATTCCGCTATAATTAACTGGTTAAGAAGGCGTGGTCCTTCTGACCAGTCATGGCATAATGTCCATTGAATCAGTAGTACAATATTGTGATCAGTGCCGCCTCCATAACAACTTGAGGAAGTCTTTTATAAGGTCAAACAGAGATTCAGGAGATACGTCGTATTCAACTCAATACGACCATTTTGTGCTAGAAAAAACGTTGTTATTATCTGTGGTATATTTTCTATTTGTATTTGCAGTACAAAAGACCAGGAAAACGTTACAATAAAGTAGAAATGGGAGGTTATTGTCAGCGTTTCTTTAAGGAATTGGTTGTTGCAATGTCACCGAGTTTCCGACTCCAAGATGTTTCTGTCAATGGAGATGCTTACATCTACGAAGTAGGTAGTTTCATTAATACGACTGCTTCGTTGGTGTAGTGGTCGCAAGTAATACTGCTGAACATGAGCTCCTGTGTTCGATTCTCGGGTCGACCAAAGAGATATTGGAATTTCCATTTAAAATTTCTCTGTAGCAGCCCCGAGTCTAGATTTACCCCCTATTACAAGGGAATTAAAAATATAGCTGTGAAATGTGGGTGTAGTATAGAAACACCGGATATGTTATTTTATGTATTTTATTATCAATAATAGCTCCTCTTAACAGTACAGTAAGCCGCACGTCACTGGTAACACTGACCTTAACCTGGCCTACAGCTGTACGAAGTTTTAATAAATGGCGAGCCCACCTTATACTGGTCTAGTTAGTTCCACCTACTACTTCCAATTTCAAGCAACTAAAACGATATTTTGAAGTAGAATTTTTAGGTTATTAATGTCTCTTTAATCCTTTGGTAAGTCACCTTTATGTATCCCCGTTAAAACAGAAGAAGCGTTTGTGTTTTAATATCAAACTCAAAAATCAATTCAATCATTAGAAATTTAGCAAAAATGAATGGGATTGGAGTCCACGTTTTCGAAATAAAACTGTGTTAAAGACGGCTTTGTTTAGCTCGATAAACTGTAAATTAAATATTAATCGTTCTTTGTAACAAACCTGTAAAATATTCAGCCGAGAACACACAGAAACAATTCAATTATCTTACCTTCTGAATACATGAAATTCGATTTCAGTTGCGAGCGATAGTGATCGTCTCCTAAATATTCAAGTTTCCTCACGTTTCAAAACACGTGCTATCTTTGAACTAAAATATCCTTCAAAAGCACGTTGTTTGAGCGGAAAGTCGTGTTCCTTCCCATTTACTATTGTTTTTCCGTGTTCTGGCAAATACAATTCTGTGTTATTATTCTGTTTGTTATGATAAATCACTTAAGGTAAGTATTCCTATGGGAAGTAGATTTGTTTGAGCGCATTCACTGCTAGGTATTATTGATGCTAAGGTGCGCGTTAAATTGAAGATTTTTTTTTCTTTTGGTGATCGAAGGAAGCGTAACGTGGCACTAGGTTTACCGTCTGTATATTATTTTCTTAAACCTTATTGTATAATTATCCACTATCCTCAACTAAAGACAACATGCAACAAGCAACAGAACACGTATTGCACCATCACATTACTCTTAAACCAGCATTACCAGAGAGTGTATAACGGCAGCAAGTCCCATGGTGTAACTGAGTCACATCAACCCGTCGGATGTGAAAACTTTTTATCTTTAGCTTCAGTAAAATTGAACTGTGCACGTATTCTGATGGCAATGTTTTTCAAATGTTGTTCTCAAAGTATTTTTGTTCTAAACTTATTGTTTCTGGGCGTCTTATTACGTTTGGGACGTAGTTTTTATGTTCGATTTCTCAAAACGTTGATTTTCGTAGGAAAATGTGCCTTTGTGCTTGACGTTTTATTTAAAGAATGTTAACTTAACTAACGTGTATACGAAATTCTTCTTTCAATATGGTACTACATCTTATTTGGTTAGCATTTCTGTAACAATTTAAACATACTTTCAAACGAATTAATAACGGCAAAAAATAAAATAATGAGCCAGTTTCAGCAAAAATACCAGTCAACTAACTAGTCTGGTATTTTTGCTGAACCTGGCTTTTAACATTTATTTTGTTTACTCTTTATTAAATGTTGAGTGCAGGAGCTTGTGCTACGTAAATGCATTTTCTTTCTTTATAAAACAACAGTGAAAATATTAAAACCTGTTCTGATTGCCATAAAAATGTAACCTTGAACGTCACCGTACACCGATGTAACGACCTCCACTCTCATACGGTTACGAGCCCCTCCTCTCACATGTTAATATCCATATAAAAAGTCACAGGTGTACGAAAACAGTAATCCAACTTTTAAAATATTTCATCCCCATTCCACCTAAAATATGACACAACACGAGCTTATTTTCGACCTAATTATCACCAACATATTGCTATTACGGCGCGCGTATATTTTACAACCCCATCCCCTTCCAACTCTCTGCGGAGTGAGAGGAGAGAGGGGAGGGCGGGGGGGGGATGTAGAAACAGTTCGTTACAGTACAAATTGGCTTTTCTCCAGAGTTCTGTATTTTTTCCGGAATAACAACGTCTTGGTGTCCCCGGCCAGATTGTAATTTATCAAAAGACTTATTATTGTTAAAATTAGACGGTTTGTGGAATGTATTTTTTTCGCCAGCAGTTCAGTAGGAAAGCAATTGCGAGGAATGTTTTCTTGAAGCTCTTCTTTTTGCTCGCAATCAGAAGTCTTTTTCAATGCACGTTATTTCAACGGGCTTTGTTTAACACAGTTTCAGACAGAGAAGTAACTGTGTAAATGTTTGTCCATAAATAAAAAAGCCACAATTTTGGTCCTTTTGATCGTTAATTTTGTTTGTTGCGACCCAAAGGACCATAGACGTGGCAAAACATTTTCTGATGATAAAAAAACCAAAATGAAAATATGAATAAAATTCATATTTAAACATTAAAATAAACAGTTTACTTAATATAATCCGCGATTAGGCCGCCAGCCGGGTCTGTCGTACCTAATGATGAAAAAGTACCAGCGGACGTGAACACAATCGGATTAGAGAATCCATGTTTTAATTAACATAACGAATCCGGTTAACGGAAAGGTCAATTAACATGAGTTAAATTAATTATGTGATGTAAATAGAAAAGGCTTTAAGAAAAAACAAAATGTTTTTTTTAAACAGCAAGGCTAAGGTCAATCTGTGAGTGGGTGACCATTTATTTCAAACCGAGACCCCTCCGTTATTCGGAAAGCATGTTAAGCATTTGGTCCCGTCTGTCATTCGTGGACCTTTGGCAGTCGTTACAGGTAACCAGTCTTACCATAGGGTATCGTGTTACTCAGTAACTTTGTTGTGGAGGTCAGATAGACAGTCACTCCATGTAAAATACTGGTCTTAAGCAGCATCCGGAATCAGACCGGAAGCTGAACAAAACATAGTTGGTAAAAGTCTAGGCAGCACGTGATGGAATTACAATCCCAGGCAATTGACTTGAATCCATTGCTATATAGACATATAATACATACAAATATTTAGTAAAAGAGAATAAAAATATACGAATTACTTATAGGTACTATACCTTACAATAGTAATCCTTGAAACATTAATGGATCAGAACTCTAAAGGTTAAAATTAAAATGCTAAAAATTACCGTAAAGACGAAAACATAGGTACGTAGTGTTTGCCGTGAAACATAATTCATTATCTATTAAAACATTTCTCATACATTAGCGTGTGTACGCAAAATATTTGCTTTCCCTCCCTCCAGAGGATTTGCGGCCGAAAATATAATAAATACGTAAGAACGTAAGAGGATATTCCTGTTAAAATATGCTCCGTTAGGGTTCCGCGATTGTAGGAATGCTTCCGAATTATTTAATACCACATGGAACGGATGCTTTACGTGTACAACTGATAATTAAAATATGGACTCTTTTAGTACAACTAGCAAGACACAGTTAAGTCAGTAACACCTACATTTTGACAGTTATGTTTAAGTCACATGTAATTGGGGGCGAGCTTATTGCCATCAACTAGGCGTGATCAAAATGCGTACTCCGGGCTACTGAGAATGTGCTGGTGGGAAAACCTAAGACTATTTTCTGGGTCCTGCCACGCTCACTCTCATACACATATTATATTTCTAAACACATAAACGTTTATCCATATTACGTACACGCCTACTTGTTTACAATACAAGTTGTTGCTTGTGTATCAAAAGACCATTAATGGAAGTATTTCCAGAAGCCATTGAATTTAATAATGGGTACCTTGTATGGTTTCTTATTAAGATATGTGAATTAATATACCTAACTCTAGATAATATGGTACATATACTGTATATCTATACACAATGTTCATACTTTTCCAAAGTTGGCATCTAAAACATTCAGGCAGAAGAAGCAGCTACGTTCAAGTCTTGTATTATATGACTCTCCCTGCTGCGCCCCAGTTCCTCTTTGCATAGCTGCATGCAAATTAATTAATAATGCAGTCTACATTGTCTTGGCATTTTCCGAAAACTAGCATCACAAATATTCCTTAGAGAATGATAGAAGAATTAAAGAAAATTATGAAGCGAATCTTAGTACAAAGCCTTTAGTACTACCAGAGATCGCAGTCGCTAAATTAATAGAACAGCAAATATTTCGTCGCAAGACAGCCAAAGCAAAGGAAGTATAAGATAGTGAACCGAGTACGTCGGCTAAACAGAATACATCTTCAATCTCATTTTCCTCATGACATCAGCAGAGTTCATTGAGCTAACATTACAGTCGATTGAAGGCCTTATCTGTGCGCCCTTTGCTCAGTTTTATAGCCCATCGTATACTATCAACACTGCTACCTATTTCCGTGAGTATGTTCCGACAAATTGTTTGTTAGCAAATTATTTGGTACTATTGTTTTTTTTATTGGTACATAAAGTTAAGTGGGTAGATAATCCGATCGAGATGTTTCCGTGAGCTGTATTGGTTGTCATTGTGTAGTTCATGGTCATTATGTGATATTGTTGGGTTTACCTTCTGCTCCTTTATGATTATTGTAAATTATGGGATCATCTATATTATATTAATACAGTCAATTCGTTGGTTCGATGCCTTGAGTTAATGAGGACGGTCATCATTATACGGATTATTTTTATTCCTTTTTATGTTGATTTTCTTTCGTTCAAGCTCGCTATAATAGCTAGTAATGCCCCACAATTATCCATACATTTACACAATTTCTCACGTACGAGTACTAACCCTGTTTTTGTCCAAAATTCTAACAAAGTATCCGGCTACGCTTTGAAAACATAATAATTACTGTTGGCTTCATTACGACACTTTTCCTGAAAATAAGTCCGGTTTCGTATTATATTATGTATCACAAGTATCAACAAATGTATGTGTATTTTTATAATTGCTGTTAGTATTAAATTCATATTTTGTTTTAAAATCCTCTTTGCCAGAACCTTGTGTTATATTTAACGCAATGTTTGTTTTGTTCTTACAGTTTACATGTATGAAATGTGTTACAATTTGAAAATGTATAAGGTATAACTGTCTGTCCGTTTATTTGTGTTACACAGCCATTTTACTCGAAAATTATGGGCACTACATCGATTAAATTTTGAAAGCACGGTATTCAATGCACTCTAAGCAACGTGTAGTGAAATTGTAAAAACAATGATTACGGGTGGCACTCCCCATACATGTAACTGACGGATGTGACTAATTCTGTGCACATGAGCGTGTCCCATACACCATACACCATACATCGTTAATAATCTTTAAAATTAATTAAGTTTTTCTTGCAACCTATTAAGTTAATACTGTTCATGCATACATATTTACTCCGTCTACGGAGCACTTCACTTAGTATGGTAACACCCACTTTTATCTTTTGAAATCGACGACTCTTTATCTATACCGCATTTCACTTGTACGTAATGGTGCTGACAAAGATCCTCTTTTTTCGTCAAATCATTGTCGTATAACTTGGGTGGAGTGTTAGGTGTAGCCTATTATGGATCGAATAGAAGAGATCGAGAGAGCTCAGCTACCAAAGTCATCAGATATACATAGGATTTCGAATACAAATGTTGAGACTTCATGTCGCACTAGTGTGATGTTGGGCTTCAGTGTGTCGCACAAACGTGCATTAAAACTATGGTGAGTCGCAGTATAGTTTAGTCGCACAAGCGTTGATCGCACATCCATTTCTCGAGCTCACTTAATTCACTCGATAAATACCCACGTAAGCTAGAAATATACCATGAAAAGTGTCATCTTTCTTACACAGAACCAACACCTGGTTCGTTACACGATCAGCACCTTGAAACAAAGCTTCAAATGGTGGAACACAAGGCGAGGAAATTACATTGGTTGAAAGGAATTTATCGTCAAATCAATTAGCGGTTCGCTCTATATCGGTGACGCCATGACGCCATTCCACGATAATTACAATTACGAATTCCAATTAAGGAAGATTGGAGGTAAAAACTTGGTAACACTGGTGAATGGATATTTTTCTTTGTTAATTTGCGTTCTGTTCTAAATTTTAGTTAACGTTTTCAATTCATTGTTTACGTCATTAATGATGAAATAACCGTTTACAGTTAATTGTTTTAAGATCAAAACTTTATTCATTTGTTCTTCTGGAAGGTTTGCGTGTCCTATGTTAGTATTGGCTACGTTTTGTTTGACCATCTTATCTTCATTTTGCTACTTTCAGAATTTTAGAATTATGGCGATTCTTCAGTACTATTTAAAAAAAATTAGATCATTTATTCTGGACAAAACACTATCCAAATTTTATGAACCCACCAAACTGCGTAACAGTTTTTCGGTGGGATTAGCGCTCGTCTTATTTCAAGGAACTAGTTTCTCACTGTTTCTGTATATTTTACTCAAGTCAACAATATTTTGGAAAACGGGTGCCCATAGGCATTCCCGTCTGATACTGCAGCACTTGAATCATCAGGAATATTTATTTGTTGTTAATGAGACAAATTCCGGTTGGTCAATCAGACAGAAGATGCCTGACAGGCGTTTGTTATAGAATAAAAAGTATGTAATACTTCTAGGATCCAATACTGATGTTTTTTTTTTTTTTATCTCACATGTTATATATTTTTATTTTTATTTATACAATTATTAATATATGAAGAAATAAAATAAAATAAATAATCATAGGGCATCAAAAAATTCATCCGCATCGTTGTCAACGGGAAAAGTGCCCAGAAGGCTGGCAGCATTGCCACGTTGAATGGCAATGCTGATTCTTTGGCCAAAAAAAAGGCCAGCCCTCTGGGCACGTGAAGAGTCGACCAAACGTTTCGCGATTTCTCGAAAAACTAAATGGGCACACGGACCCCATGGCCCTAGTGTTTCAACCCAAAACGGCTCAAACATATAACTTCCAGTTAGGTTGTTGTATTTTCGCCGTTTGAGGTTTTCTGCACCTGCAGCAGCCGCACCTGCACAATCCACCGTACTAGGAAGATGGGATGGCGCATGGGTGTCGACACATGTTGCATCCCACACCAAAGGCCTACCCATCTTCCAAGGTATTATGGTCATTCCATCTGGTCTCTTACCATCGTCGCGTGCCAAGCCACTGGGTTCTAAAATAGCTGGTACCCCGGCGGTGGCAAGAGCACGACGGATGATGTCATTAATACTGGCGTGTCGGGCTATGCGACCTGCACTTTTACTGCAGGATAGGCCATGGTGTCCGAGGCAATCGACTGCTTCACCGCATTGACAACGATGTGGAGCTCCGCAAGGAGCGCCCAGACGCAGACATGTAGCGAGCCGGAAGGTAGTGTCACCCAGCATGGTGCCAATGTTGGGTGACGGTAAAGCCTGAAGCCAAAGGCCCGACTCCCACGTACCCACAGCCAGCAAGCGGGCACGCTCAGCAGTATTGGTGGACGTATTAATAAGATTATTCCGTACCAAACTGCAGAGCGGCTCATCCCACTGTCTCTGGGAAGATGGGTTCACGGGCCTATCTGTATCCGGGCAAGCCACTTTCCAGGCGTTCACCGCATCGGTCAAGCACGGCACTTCAGAGAAAACTAAGGACGGGGCTAAAATTTGATTAGTTAACTTCTCGGTGCTGTGGACAGAGGAGAGGAACGCCGGTAAGCTAATACTGGTAATTTTACGGACGCCGAGGCCACCAAAACGGATAGGTAGTGTGGCTTGTATCCACGCTCGGTCGTCCAAGGCCACATTTAAAATGGACGTTAATGAAGTGCGAATAGTTTCATCAATTTTTTCCAAGAGATGTGGCTGCTTCCATAAAGGGGAAGAGCGTAGAACATACATAAAATTTGGAACAAAACAACAGTATCTAATAAGGGTAAAAGCGGAATGTAAGTTAATTTTGGAAAGTCTGTCCGAAATATCGTTGAAATTTTTAACTTTACTGTCAATGAAAGATGGAAAACTGTCTTCTAAAATTGGGGAACCTAGGAGGTGTAGTGAGCTTTTTTCTAAATGTTTGATTTGTGGAGCTATTGTATGAAATTTCTGTAGAGTCGATTGTCTGTCGGTTATGTCAGAAAGATAGATTTCGCATTTTGAGGGGTTAAGGTCCAGGCCAATAGATTTAAATTCCTGTTTGAGAAATTTGAAGTCTTTTAAAACGGTGTCTACATCACCTCCTAGTGTTCCGTCATCTAAATACCACACGTTAAATTTTGAACTTAGCATACTGATGTTGAAATAATAAACGTCTCGGTATCGCTACCGAGTTTCTAATTGATTTCCCAAAAGTATCAAATACGCTTTTCAAAAATACATATATACCGGTACCTGTTTCTACAGTACTTATTAAACTAAATAAATAACACTGTACAAAGAACATTACTATTAATTTACAATTTCTACGACGCTAATCCGTTGAATTATAGCCCACTGTCTGAGACTGAATTCCTGGAAGATTGTATTACAGTGAAGATAATCAGAACGGCTGATGACGAGCCCAGAACACACAGTACCCAGCGTGAATATCCCACGTCCGCGGTACGTTCTCATTCGAATTCATTAATATATTCGAGTGATTGTTTTAACAACACAGTCAGCTCAATTTACATTTTTATTAAAGTAAATGGAATAATAGGCATGTCCATTATGTCGAGTGGTCTATTGTGAGGTGGGCAGACGTGTAAGTTGACTGTTATTGACGTTTTGTGCAATGATACAAGCACTTAGGTTCAAAAATTGTTTTAATACATAACATAACGTCATGCCTGTATTGTCCGGAACGTTAGGCAGAGATGTAAGCCACATCTCGTCAGTTATGTTTAAGTCCCATGTAATAGGGGCGAGATTATTCTCTCTCTCTAGTCGGCCTGCTAATAAGAAAATCCGGATGGATAAACCCAATAATACTTTGTCCCACCCGGGAATCGGACCTAGGACCTCATGCTCAGCAGTAGCGCTTGCTACCACTAGACAGCTTGTGTTAATATATCATATGAATATATATTTTCTTGTGTTTTATTAAAGTGAGCTTACCTCCTAGCGACTTAAAGTTTTATGAATTCATAGTAATCTGTACACTACGCTGTGGGCTACGTTATTACATTAATTTACGTTTTTATTTTTGTCTGTAGGGTTCCGTACCTCAAAAGGATAAAACGGAACCCATATAGGATCACTTCACTGTCTGTCTGGACCTTAAATCTCACAAACGCCTGAAGGTATAAAGTTGAAATTATTACCAAAAACGTAGTTTTATCACGAACCAGTTTCATTATAAAAACAAATTTGGAGTAGCTCGTGGATAAATAAAAACAGCCGCACGGGTTGATCGAAGGTTAAGCTACGTTTGCCGAGGTCAGTCTGTGGATGGGTGACCGTTCGTAACATATTGAGACTCCTCCGTGCCTCGAAAAGCAAGCCAAGCCGTTGGTCCTGGCTGTAATTAGTAGATCTTTGGCAGTCGTTACGCGTAGTCAGAAGCCCGAAAGTCTGATAACTAGACTTATTATTAGGTATCGTGTTGCCCAGTAACTGGGTTGTGGAGGTCAGATAGGCAGTCGTTCCATGTAAAATACTGTACTGTAATTCAGCTGCATCCGGTTAGACTGGAAGCCGACCCTAACATAGTTGGGGAAAGGAACATGAAAACAAAATTGGTTTAAAAACTCACATTTACATTTGGAGAGTGGACCGTGATGTATACATATATAAAGATGTATGGGAGAACAGTTTTCAACTATTGACTTGAGTTTTTGTCCTTAAATCCTACTTACCTTATCGTCATAGTAATGTCCAGTGCTTTCATAGTTTATGAACTTCAGTGGGGGTTCAGTTAATTATTTTGGTGAAAGTAGCTGTAGCTAATGTTTGAACAGAACCGGTGCGCGAGACAGACTGGTATCACTGACTGGGAATTTTTTACTTTTTTCTTTTTTTTACTGAACAACAGAGAGATCCTTTTTAACTACAAGAGCTCGTCCAGGGAAGTACTACCATCGTATCCAATTGTTTTTACCTCTTCAATATTTGTATTCCGCTACGAATATTATAACTACTGATACATAAGACGTTTCCTTGGATTGGAGGATTGGCATTCCCTTGGCACACCCTGACAGCATCCCATTCTCTGGTATTTTCAGAAACACTAGTTGAAACACGTTGCGCTGCTAACGGCTTATCACGGCTTAGTGTCCTCTAACTTAAGATATGGACTCATTTTTTGGGGAAATTCAGTAAATAAGGGTATGATTTTCAAAACACAAAAGAGATGCCTGAGGGCTATGTTTGGACTTCATGTTACAGAGAGCTGCAAACCATTTTTTAAAGAATACAAAATATTAACGCTTCCATCAATGTACATTTTGGAGACCATTATGTTCGTCAAATCGAACCCACACTTATTCCCCTTAGTGTCAGATAAAGTTGTTCGAAATAGACGCGACAACACTAAGCTATGTATTCCGAGATCCAAGACGACACTAATGCGGAAAAGTATATTCTGTATGGCGCCAATTATGTTCAATAAGTTGCCAAAACATTGGAGGGAATACAGTACCGACAAATTAAAGAATAAATTAAAAGGCCTTTTATTAGAGAAAGCTTATTATAGCACTGACGAATTCTTATCTGACAATTTAATTTGACTTGTTTGTTGACATCCTAATTTTATTTTATTTTACTATTACCTGATTTGACATTTGATTTTTTTTTATTTCTATTTTAAGATGATGAGCTGACATTATTTTATTGTACCTACCGTCTAATTTCTAGTAATGCTCTAAATTAAATGATTAAGTATAAATGTGTATAATGGGCAATTTTAAAATTAATTAATGCGGTCTAGCGTCCTGCTTCTCTTATTTGTACGCCATTCAGGCAAAACATGACTGTCTGCTATAATTATTGATGTAACATCTTGCATGCCATGTGTTGTGTATACTCATGTTTTGAACAAATAAATTATCTTTATCTTTATCTTTATCTTTACTATATATTTGTGTAATATTATTGTACTGCAAAAATACCAGTACCTTTAACAAACCACAAACGAATTAACATAAACAAATAAACACACAAACAATAAATTTATTTACTGACGCCATTTATAACACGTTTATCGTGACGTCACATGTGATGGCGCCGCGTCAAACTGTAATACGCGACGTCAAATATGTTAATACAGAACATTAAATTGACGTAATGTGACATTCTGACGTCGATATTTTAACGTTGACGGTGAATTACATCCTAAATATGCCAACATTTTATATTTTGCAGGGAGATACATTTTTGAAGTCAACAAGGGGTTTTATATGGAGTGTTCTGAGTTCTGTGTTTGAATTTTTGTGTAGCATTCAGCAATTTGTTTCATTTGGTTGGTTATACTTAAACAATAGATGTGTTATTAAAGCATACTTCGATTTAGACAAATGGAATTGCTAAAAATCAACATCTCGAGAAATAGTGAGTGACATTCTACATTCAAAGAGTTCTTTGACACTAGAGCTCATAGCTATTAGTTCTAAAAATTTCCCAATTGAAACACACTCAAAAAAATCAAGGACCCTCTGTAAATATTTCTGATAACTAAAAATAATATTGACTATGAAACTATTCGGTAAATAATACGGAATTGTTGCATTTAAAAAGGTCAAGTGCGTAGTACTCGCAATCGGCGTGCGTGTATGATCAAATTTATGATCGTAAACGAAGCAAAAGGAGTATGTTCTGTACCTACCCCCTCAGCTAAAAGGCGTATGCATGTGTGTATTTGTGGAATATAATACCACACAGCCAATTAATGATGCGAACGTTGTCAGCCATTATCCTAAATATTAATTACAAGCCTTTTTCAATGCACTCTGAACAAATCCCAGTCATCACTTAATACCTCCAACCATAAAGCCACAGTTCCATTGAACCACAAATTCTGCATGAAAATGTTACAAAATGGCGCCATTCGTGCACTGATTAGATGTTCACTAACTAACATTTCAATTAGCGCCACAAAGCGAGACTTCATTACTAATTGTGAGTCCCGCTGCGCCGACCGCGATAAAATTAAATTTGAATAACGTGACGGACCAAATAAACTCGCCATTCGGGAGCTCGCTGGAGGGACTCACGGGAACATTATGGATAGGAGTTCTGTTGCCTTGTTGTGGTGTGCCGATCTTGACAAAGAAATAGTGTCATTCACACTTTATATTATAAATGTGAAAATTTGTCGGTATGTACATATGTCTGTGTGTGTGATTGTTCACAATGAAGCGGCTAAACGAATTTAGATGATTTTGTTTTATGATGGTAGCTCATATCCTAGACTAGCACTTAGCTAGCATGTACCTATTTTTTATCTTAAGGAGGTAAGTATGGGATTTTCGAATCGTCACATGTTGACTTTTGAACCGGGGGGGCGCAGCTGGAAAGAATTGCTTAACTGAGATGTTTTGACTGCCTCGTTGGTCTTGTTCACGTTCAGTTTAGTCGAGGTCACAAGTTCTATTCAATCGAACCCGGGTTCGATTCCTGGGGTTGGGCAAAGTTTTATTGGGTTTTTTTTATATTTTCGCACCCTGTAACGTACATGGGACTCAAACATAACCGGTGAAATGTGAGTGGACTATAAGTACACCGCTGCCTTACCTGTTAGGCAATAGAGGAGTAATTTTTTGTAATATTTTGTTTCAAGCAAAGCATACACATTATTATTCGATGTTAGACTGGTTGCTACATGGTTAGACTTAAAGCATACCGTAGTATTCTCTATATGGTAGTTCTGTTGACCTAGATTCACGACATTTGGCAAAAAATAAGGTCTTACAGCAAAAATACAGGATACAGGAGAAATTCCTAGTGTGAGGCAACGTTTTTTAAAGAAAAAAAAATAATAAAAAATAAAGCAAAAAATAAAAAAGTTGTAAATTAAGGTAAATTTTGCTACTTACAAGTTTCCGCGAAAATCTAAATTTGCCCATATCTTTTTACCGTGTTGACTCAGGACCCTGATTTTTGAATATGCACCAACAATTTCTTTTTCGGTGGGCGAATCCGACTCGCACTTGGCCGGTTTTTTTTTTTTTACTTTTACAATTTTTACTAATAATCTTTCAAGGAATACAGAAAATGGCCTCGTATTCAAAGTCAATTTAAAATCTAATCATTAATTTCATTTAAAGACCATTAAAAAAGGCACTTTTCAACGCCAACTTTAAAATAAACATAAAATAATAAAATGATTCTAGTTGACCCTTCCAAAAGGTAACTTCGTGTGGAGAAGGATGTGCAAGAAACTCCACACTTAAATAAGCTTTTGTACAATACTTTGAATACATTAATAAGATATATATTTGTGAAAACGATGTACAAAACTAGAATAAAAAAGAAAAAACCAGTATACCAACAGCAAATATAAAAATGTTGATAGAAGGTTGCTGCTCACCTACTCACAAATATTGCCACTATGATACACATAAACATCTGTATTCATACAAGAAAAATGCAAGTGTGTGACTTACAATAATAAGTCCAGAGTTAAAATTTTACTAAAAAAATTGTATAATTAGATTTGCAGATTTTGTCTAATCTCTGGATTGGAGCAAGAACAGCATGTTTCCAAGCATATTTCTCTAACTCCTGCTTCAATAGGGAATGTGAACTATTTTCAATAGTGATGAATGCGTTGCGTAGTGCCGACTCCAAACTTAGACCAATTTATTCATAACAGTCGGTATTTCATCACTAGTTACTGGAATTTAATAAACGACGAGCGATTAATAAAGAAATAGTTTTCTTATCCAGTAATTCTATTATCTTTGACTATGAATGATCGCTGCGTTCTTCTGATATTAGATATTTTGTGGTTTTACTCATGTAAGTGGCGACAGCGCGATATGGGCCATGTCGCCCACGTAGGTGGCATAACAATATGGCCCTATGATAGCATTTAAATTAATGTTCGCTGTTATAATATCAACGTTTGGTTCTCCTGAAAGTTGAAACTTCAGCGTAGTGTTTTTGGAAACAGGCAATATAAAAATTATCATGAAAGTATTAGTAGTTTATCAAAATTTCTATATCTTACACCAGAGTTTCTCAAAGTGGAGCTAAAAAGGGATACTCGTACCATTTGGAGTAGGTACGCCAGTTTATCGCATGGGGTCCGTAACGGCAAAATGTCGGTTGATTAGCTGATTAATAAAGCGGTTAAATTCCTTTTGCTAGTGACTTCTGTGAGAGTGGGTTTTCACACCTGGTTTTCAATCAAAGAGAAATCACAGGAATTAACTGAACGCTGAATCTGAATTAAGATTGAAATTGAGCAATATTACTCCTAGAAGCATTTGTGACAAGAAAGAACCATCAAGTTATGAGTAAATTAATAGTAATACAGTAATATTTACTTTTGTGTTTCTCATTTAATTAAACCCTATTTGGTCTAACTATAGAGAGTTAAAGTAGTCCACTGTCGTCCTAAAAGTCTTAAAAGGGGTACATGGAGCTATAAGTTTGAGAAACCCTGTCTTTTACTTAAAAGGGGTACATGGAGCTATAAGTTTGAGAAACCCTGTCTTTTACTTAAAAGGGGTACATGGAGCTATAAGTTTGAGAAACCCTGTCTTTTACTCCGATGTTTCGCCGGAATTTCAAATTCAACATTTTAACAATATCATAGAATAGGATTAGGTTTAAATTTAGTTCATTTTCGAATATTGATGCTGTGAACAACCTACCTACTACTCAGAGATATGCCTGTTTTGTTTTTGTTTAAACACTGAAGTAGTTTCGTAGTTCCAGGAATGTTAGCTACCTAGATATAACTAGAAATCTTAATAATTTAGGCAAACAAGATTCCATTTAAACAATCACTTTAACAAAACGTAGTTAGTTATGAAAACGAAACAATTAAAACTGTTCAAAGATAAAGGTTGGCGGTGTTTTTCATTTAAGTATTTGCTTTTTAATTATTAACATTTTCGTATTGTTCTTGAAGAGAAGTCGTAATTTAAGATTCGGTAAAAGTTTTTCTCGGTAAGAAATTAATTAGTTTAGAATTCCTAGAACAGAATCGCCGCATTATTTTAGTTTTAAAAGTGAAATTCTCATATTTAATGGTGCTGGAAATGGTGGTTGCTCAGATTCTGTAGGACTGTCTCTGAATACAATGAATACCATTAATTGTAATGATGAGTGCCTCGTTAGTCTAATAGTCGCAAGTGGTAGGTACTGCTGAGCATGTGGTACTGGGTTCGATTCCCTGGTCGTGCAAAGCGCTGTTGGGTTAGGTTAGGTTAGCCATCTATCCTGGCATTGCTGTGTTTGGATTCATGCCCATTTAATAACAAGGGACTTAACCTTTTTTTTTAATTTAAGTGATATAATGTATTTTGTCGCCCATTATCACTTACCCGTAGAAAAATACTGAAACCGTGGATGATCTACAAGGTCATAATTCTCACAAGCTACAATACTTACAGGGTAGAAGGAACATCGACAGATATACTGATATTTGCTTAAAATGTAAAAAGTCATGACTTCGACCTAACCCAATAGGAATCATAAATAAAAAACTGACTGAAACTTGGTCTCATTTTGTGGGTCGATATCCCTTCCAGCCTATACAGCTAGGCTTGTGCTAACTCATTAGACATTTCACCAAATTCACAAGTAACACACAAACTGTGGTCAACTTGACCCAAACTTATTTCAATATCCGGAAGAACTTACACCACAGATAAATTAACTTTTAGTTAGTGAGTCAAAAGTCTTTAAGTCAAATACCTTTTCCAATAGGCATTTTTATTAGAATTAAGAAAATGCACACAAACATGTACACGGTTCATCAAAAGCGACCGGCATTTGTTTTTAGGTGATTCCATACCTGCGCATGCGCACGAACAGTGCGGTTTCATGCATATTAGGACATGAACACATTCGTGGTTCATGAGTGAGCACAAACATAGTATAGACGCAAACTTTTTACTTTGACATGGGCGTGCGCTCCAACTTTGCATTATTTGTTCGCGTCTTTGTCGTTAGAGGCGCTAGGCACTACGTGCGCGTACGCTGCACGTGCCTAAGTAGATCCACCATAAGATTCGTGTGCGTGCTATTGTTCCCGGTCGTTGTATAGAACCTGCCTTCTTCACAAATCCATTTTGTGTTTTAAGGCTGATTACAAAAGTACTTCAGAGTCCTATTAATTAGTTTTGTAGTTAGAAGTTTAATTACTTCAAAGTTCGCAAAGTATTGGTATTTGCGCCACTTGTTTAGGTATTGAGGTCGGATAAGAGCTGTATTTGAGTTTGAATACGGTTGAAGTGGCTGCTCAGAACATAATTTGGTTGGAGCTAACTTGAAATAAAAATTATTGAAGTTATTAAACTTTGTTCCTGGGTTTTGTGAAGTTTCTAACAAAGAAAAAGCCTTTTCTAGCCTCTACTGTACTGTTGATAAAACTTGCTTGCATTAAACCTTTACTTAGTAAATGATTAGGAGTGCTTTAATCCCAAATTATGTGTTGTACGGACTTTAAGTTCCTCTTAAGGTCTCATCTTATAATAGCTGTTTCTAGGATGTCTTTCTTCAGTATGATGCTAATGCAAGATCATAATAAGTATTTTTTATGCTCCTCTGGTGGTCGTTATCCAGTCAACGTAGTCTGTCGCTTAAAACCAGCACTGTGGCCCGCACATGAGCTGAACATGAGATGGTTTTGTTGCGTTTTGTGCGGGTGGGACGCACTTTTAATACACTCCGTTGTTTATCTTGAATGAGCTGTTTACTATATCTACTTACGCCTCTCCCCACCGACTAACCGTACCACTTCGATTCTTTCAATAAACATCAATTTCGACGTTTCGTATCTGCCAGACGTCCTGTGATTGTAAACTTTTTTTATTATATGTATGACGCTTACAATCAGAAAAAAATGGCCGGTGTAAATAAACTTATTTTCTTTTTTTCTACTTAAGCAAAGAGATAAATCTGAGTCATGAATCAAATTTTTGAAGGCGCTTACATAACACAACATCACGTTGGTACACCCGCGTTTCTCCAGTTATGACTCCAGTCCTATGTTATAGGCGGCTAGCTCATTCACACCAACTGGGCACAAATCCAGACTCCGGGCTCCTAGCAAGAAGTTATGAAAACACAAAAAAAACCCGGGCATCGAATCCAGGACCTCATGTTCAGCAGGCAATTTAAAAGTGATAATGTTGATAATTTCCTGATATAACTTCTGTGCATTACATTTAACGGTTATTAGTAGTCCTTGATAAAAGAAACACAACTTCACATTGTTTTTAAATCCAATACAATTTCCCGGAAAGGAAATAATATCATTTTTACGTTCGCCTATAATATTCGTTTATCGGCCATTCGATAGCTCTGTCAAAAGCATTAATTACTTAATTTCCGTTCCCACAGTGTAAAATGTTTACAGGCTTTTAAAATGGCGTCGTTTACGCGTTGATCGCGTTTGAAGTCATCCCGGGATTACATTCAATGGTTTTTATGTGTATTATGATGTAAATGTGGGGACATGAACGTAAATAACAATATGCTTCTGATCCTTGATGCTGTGCATGGAGATTTAGGTGGGGTCATGATACAGGGGCACCCCCCTAACTGAATAAAGTGGAGGATTAGTGAAAGCTTCATATGGTTTTTAGGTGACATTATGGGTTCTGTTAGTAAAATGATCTTCGCAGGGAACTAATAGTTGTCTTATAAAATTTCAGACGGATAAAAGTCCAAACTTAAGCAAGGTAAGATTGTTAAAGAAGATAGAAGAAGGTTATCAAAAGAGTTAAAGCATAGGAGAGGAGTTATAGCCTTTGTGCACGAATTCATTCTTGTAAATCTAGATTTTGTAAATTCCTCGAGAAAATCACTTTTTTCTAGATGAACGGTATCATATATCATGTGAGTACGCCTGACAACGTGTATGCAAAATTTTATAATAGGCGTTGAGTTAATGCCTGAAAACGGAACAAACAAAAAAACTCACTTTCGCATTCAAAATATTAGTAGGTATGGAAGACTTACTATTACAAACAAACGTAAAATATATATCTTTTATATTAAACAGCAGAAACAAGAACGGACGTGGTTCTTGTCATCTGTGTAAATAAAACAAAATTATGACATTCCAGTTGGCCGCACCAAAGTGAAAGAATTGTAAATAACAATTCAAGACTCTGATCACCATTAGGTACAATATTTGTTCACACAAACTGTTTTCCACTCTATTTGCACTTGTTTACTGATTCAATTCAATTGTGAAGATTTTGCCATGTGTACCAAGGGCGCCTGAGAGGTTAAAAGCTCATTATGTACTGAAAAACAACAATAGCCCTAAATCCAAACATAAACCCCACTTGAAATGTAAAACGTCTGAGTACCAAATACATTCGAAAGAAAGCGTGCTGGGAAAAGTTTCCGAAGAAACTCCACCGGTCAACACGACACACAAGAGCCTCGAACCAGCTCCTTGGGAGAACAAAACGCACTCAGGTCGAATAACTGAGCCGAGTCACGAGGCAGCAAGGTGCAGAAGGCCGGCACCATACAAGAAGTGAAAACATCACCCATAGCGCGTACGTACGGTGTTGTTAAAATACACACTGTGTGAAAATTTCAAGTGTCCACCTTTTACAGTTCATGAGATACAGCTCGCTGACAGACAGACAGACGAACAGCGGAGGTTCAATAATAAGGTCCCGTTGGCACCCCTTTGATACGGAACCCAAAAAAAGGAACCTTTGCGGTGCGATATCGTCTGTGTCAGACTTAAAATTTGAAACTGATTACAACACGCTCTTTGCTGGTGTTTTCACTTTTTTTTTTTCTATTTTGGATCAAATTTTTGCGACTTTCGAAATAACCTTTCTTGTAACTTTTAGTCATGTAAAAATAAATTTAAAGGTATATACGGTATATACCCTCTGAACTGCCCCCTGATGGATGCACGATTGATTTCTTCCATAAGAATGCGACAAGATATTTTTTCAGCGAAGTTAATATTTTGGGTATATAACTCAATAAAGTTGGTCCAAGATTTGAAAATACAGTAGTACTCGTAGTCATAGTGACGTAGTCAGTGATAACACTCTGACCTTAAGGTAGTTTAGTGTTCTACGTAATTTCAATATAATGCGAGATCAGATATATCTCAATATTTCCTTTCCAAGTGGCGATCATCGCACAAACATGAACATGTTTTCCCCCGCAGCGCGGCGCTGGGAGGAGTTGTAAATCTTAGGAGGCAAAAATGAAGGCTTTGAGCATTCGACTCACGCCGCACCGATTTTAAGAGCCCTTCTGTCCGACCATTATTATCCTATTTTTCTTACTCGGCGGCGGCGCTCCTCGCTGCCTTTTACGGACCCTTGAAAATTCCTGCACTTTTTTTTTGTAGTTCTAGAGGGTTTTGTTAAAATGTTTAGAGATTAAATGTACGTTTTAGGTTTAGGAACATCTTGAGGGGTAGGTGAGGTGGAGCGAAATATTTCTTTGTGTACGATGTATTTTGTTATTAGTATTTTACCACAAACAGTGTGGCTAGACGGTCAAGTCAAAACGTACAATACTAAAAACCCGGTTTGAATACAACATTAATGTATTAATATCTGTCAGTTATCTAAATGCTATAGGATAGTTGTATTTGAATTTAAAATCGTTCGAATTGGCGCAACGTTTACGTCATAAATTCGTGTTATTTGAACTGTCATGAATGAGATTCATGTAGAGACATGAATCTCAAGTACCTAATTTTCGCTTGTTTCTTTTGATATTTTATTTGATACCTTGTTACCAAAACAAATATTCGACATTCGTTGCACATCAAGAACTAGAGCCAAAATAAGTGTCACAATAACTTTTTTCTCTACTCAATCACTATTCAGTAATTCGCCACCGTTCCAATCAACGCGATTCCGATTAAAATAATCTCAACGCCGAGCGATCCATTGCTACGTTCTTTTGTAAAAGGTTTTTACAGCGCAACCTACATTCTTCCTTCTTTAATATCATGAGTAAAAAACGTGCTGCTAAGTCAAAGCTAAGTATAGTGAAGGTTGCGGGAACTAAACCGTAATACCTACGTAATAACACCGCCTTTTGTAAACGTAGCAGCATTTTAGGGATCCGTATCCAACGACCCGCCTAGTGAAACATCCAAACGGGAGCGTTGCCAAATGGGCGCAACCCCTCATGCTGTCTGTCACAAGGTTGTATCTTTTGAATTGTAGTTTGATGAGAGTGTCTATGATCGATACTATAACTCGGTATCGGGCTGAAGTGCATCTACGGTAACACCCACATTTCGTCAGTTATATGTATTTAAGTCCCATGTAACAGGGGCGAGCCTATTGCTATCAACTGGGTGCAAGTCCAGATTACGGACTGCGAGTGAAAAAAATCCCTCAACCGCGCTTGGGAATTGAACTCAGGCTCAGCAGTTGTTTGGACCACTAGTGCAACGAGGCATTCAAAATATTTGATAGGTACTTAACAAACAATGTATTTTTCTCCTGCTCCATCTTGTAGGAGTAGGCATAGTCAAAAGAGAGATAAACTTCGACTTGGTTTTACGGAACCCTTAGCGCAAATTTGAGTCGCACTTAGCTGGATTATTATGAAAGCAACACATTCTTTGTGTAATTTCTCTTGTCCCAGTCGAGGGGTGCTCTAGCGACTGTTGTATAAAACGACACGACTAGACTGTTAATACGGCCTTTATGGCGAGAATCTCATTATTTAAGTTTTGCTTATTTTTACAGGTTGGTAACTTAATGCATGTTCTGTTATTATTAAGTTATTAAAAAAACCCACGACAGTTCTGGTGAAACACGAAAAGACTGTGCCTGACAACCAGCTGCCATGGTCTACCTGGAAATCCTTTAACTGTTTCCGAGGCCAGATGGGAGCGGATACAATTCAAGTATGAGTATTCTATGGATCAAAAATGATTTTGTGGAGTTGCATCCCAAACGATGCTCAACCTCCTGTGTCCTGTCTAACAACACCTGCACTATAAAAGACCTTTGCGAGTCTAATATTGATGCAGTGACTGAGTTTGGGTACACACTTATAAAGAAAACATGCGGAGTCAGCGACATGAATAAGAATAAAAAGAAGAGTAAACTATTTTGGCTTACAGTGAAAATTATTAAAATTTTCATAAATACTTATTTTCTCATATACATTATAGCTAAAGCTTGTTATTTCGGAAGTTAATAGTTTATCTATCATCTTATCTTCTTACTCCGGTTTAGACAAGACCCCACGCAGTGTAAACGTAGCTTACGATCAAACAGGCTTATTTTCTCATCTATTATGAATGTATATTAATGAGCCTTTCTTTTCTTTGCAGGTATGTTGTAATATATTATTTGGTAAGTGGAACAGTCTTTTGAGTTTCGGCAGCAGCTACAAAAGTGGGATTAATATATAATTAAAACATGAAAATTCGTAGTATTTAATTATTTCTATAATTATTGTACAACACACAAAATAAAGCTATAGTCATTAAAAATAACAATTTTATGAAACCGTATAGTGGGTGGATTTAACTTTACCTCTCGGCGGTTCTTACAAATTCACTTATTGTTGGAAATTCGGAAGAATTTCTCTGCAACAAAATCCTGCCGTCATAAGCTTTTAAATAATTTTCCAGAATTTCGGTTTGACCCACCCTAAGCATGAGTTTTAGCTGTCTAAATACTGAAGGAAAAAGAAAACATCGGCAAACAAAAAAGATCTCATCATCGAATTAAAACAAACTGCAACACGTAATCTAAAGCTAAGATCTCAAAATTTAAACAAAAGTCTATTTTCGCAAATGTTAAAAAATAGCAGGCCGAGCGTAGCTCCTTGAGACATCCCCTTTATTTCTGTGAGATAACGTGCAAGAGGCGAGGGCTGCCCATTGTTATTCTATCCCGGTGCCAGCCCGAATCGTCCCCAACACCTACACAAAGAATCGCTTGTGAATTCACTCACAATACTCCTCATTTTATTGTAAATCTGTGACCGCAATGTCGAATGGCCCTTAGAGCCCCACAGTAGGGTTGGTCGTAATAAAATTATACGCGATTGTGATTGATAGCTACAACTGTTTTAAGTTAGGAACATCATTTTTTCGGGACTGTTATTATCGGCTTTATGCAGCTCACCACTGGTTGAAATGATGAAATTAATGGAAAAATTGACCGGTTTTTTTATCCTAGCACGCGTTCTGTAAAAATATTTATTAATATTGTTATACCTTTTCTTACAAGGTTCAATAAAAATTTGCAGCAATATTGATTACCCAGGTGTTACGTAGTTCTTTTATAATGTAGCCAAAATAATATGTTTTCAAGAAAATACGTTTATTATTTATACGTTTTAAGTTTGAACGTTTTAAATTTTATTTATATTTAATCTGGGATTCTGGTAATATTCGAGAGTAAAATTAATTTGTATATCTTTTCAAATTGTAATTTGTTTCAAACTAGGTCAAAATTAGTTCTGTCTTAAGTCGCTAGATTTATCGCAAAAATTTAAAAATCTTTCAGTTTTATGCTGAAAATGCTACAGCGGGTTTAAACATTCTTCATTTTTGACAATATTCTTTTACATAATTATTCGTTTGCAAGACATGTAACTTAAATAGTACACAATCGAAAAAATCTTGAAGAAAAGAATAATATTTTGGTAAAATTACTTTTATACTTTGGTAAGCCCATGTGTTTTACGAATTCATAAAATCTTTTATTTCGATGCTGTTAAAGTAGGTAACGTTCGCTTAATTAAAATATTTATGAGACCTACTGGTACATATCCTGGTAGAACTACTTGTAATTAACAAAAACATTAATGAGTTAACAGAAATCCACAAGCAACGTAACATTAAATTCCCTCCCTAATTGACCCATAAATAGAAACCCAACGTAAATATGACACATAATCCTCTAACAGTATGTTTTTTCATGTTTCGAAAACATAATGGTGTTTGATTACAGGGCTAAACCATACAAACATAATTCTTCAAAGATAACACGTGTTTATGGTGTCTGAAACAACAGTATTTATCACGGAAAATTACTTTCATTTTTTAAGTGTTCATGGTAGAATACAGGGACCATACAGTTTTAGGATCATTATCTATTTCCTATACCTAGTCATTAAACAAACCATTACATTAAAATATCTTATTACCCTACTTAACTAGATATTATATAACAACTAGCTGACCCGGCCACGCGTTGCTGTGGCTAAAGTTTTTGTTATATTACATTATAGTAAACAATCTAAGAGGAACAATAAGAGAACATCAGTCACGGAGTCCACTATGCTTTTTCACACAGATAGTATTTGTAAAAAAATATGGTGATCTCCTTATTTGACTTTCTACTACTATAACCCTTTAGTACAATGAAATTATTTACGAACAACGACGAAAATGTTGATGTTGGTATACAAATTCACTGGATTGAGATTTGAAGGGGAAGTACGTTGAACACAATTAATTAAAATGTTCTTACACTTGATATTAAGCAGAAATCAATAGGTACAAAATAAAAATTTATCGGATTTATTATTTCCATTTAATTTTATAACAAATATAAGTATATTACAGTATAATACAGTAAATAACATGTGACGCTTAAACGCATGAATGAGGTAGGCAAGGCAGACAGTCTTAAACTTTTAAACATTAATATCTATTTTTTTGAATTATAAATACTTTCAATTTCAATTTAATTTAACACCAATCGGTGCACAATGTTTTTGGTTAACCTGTCTTTAGCTAACACAAATAGATTCGACGGTTTCCCAACACGTGAACACGCAACATATAGCCCATGAGAAAAACATGGATTTTCCAAATCTAAACCACAAATAATGTCCATTTGTTTGACCTTGAGATTTATTTAAAGACATGGCGAAAGCTAAACGAATTGGAAACTGTAGCCTTTTGAAGGGTATGGTAGAATCTGATGGTATCATCGGAATACGTGGCAGCAGGACCACTTTTCCTTTAAACTTCCCAGCCAAAATGGTTGCTTCAAGAATGTTTCCGGTGATCTTTTTGATGACCAAACGCGTACCGTTACATAATTGAGGTGGATTCAAATTACGGAGGAGAATAATAGGGGAACCAATCTTTAATCGAACATTATGTGGTGGTATTCCAGGGATATCTAATGAATTTAAAAATTCAATCGGAAAATTTACACTTTCATTTTCATCAACAACAGTATCGATTGATTTAAAAGACATCAGATCGCCTGGTAACAACTGTTGTATCTGGAAGTTAATTTCGTCAACATCAACGTTTTTGGCTGCCAAAATCGCCCGTTGACTAAGCCATTCATGATTCAAATAATTATTCTGTATATCCGGGAAAATACTCTGAATCAATTCATTTTTATCCTGAACAACAGTGCAAAAATTGTCTGGTAGTTTAATGCATTGCGTATTTGGTTGCAGTTCTATTTTACCGTTCCCAATATCTAGTAGTTGTTCGGAAAATATTTGTGGTGATGGATCATTTTGCCATTGTACTCGCATATTTATGGTCAATCGAAGTGTTTCAACACTTCGCCATAAGAATGATTGTTTCAAACATGCATTAATCTCATCCGCGAAAGTAGAGCGAGGTATAACCGGTAAGGTTTGCCGGAAGTCACCAGACAAAAGTAAGATAGCACCACCGAAAAGTTTATTATTGCTGTTTAAATCTTGCATAGTTCTGTTTAATGCTTCAAGTGAATATTTGTGTGCCATTGTGCACTCATCCCAAATTATTATAGAACTCTTCCGCAACACTGCAGCTATTCCACTATTCTTTTTGATGTTACACATTGCATCTGGTTTATTATGAACGTCCAATGGCAGCTTGAATGTTGAATGTGCTGTTCGCCCACCATCCAGTAAAGTAGCCGCAATGCCTGACGATGCTACTGCTAATGCGATTTTTTGTCGCGACCGTATTTTGGCAAGAATCAACGATATTAAAAATGTCTTACCAGTTCCACCGGGTGCATCCAAGAAAAAAAAACCGCCTTTTTCAGCAGCAACAGCCAGCATAATCCGATCATAAATAATTTTTTGTTCTGCTGTCAGTAATGGTTCACTGTTCATGATAATTGTTGCTAAACTTCCATGGTCATATTTATTTTCTCGTTGTAAATCGGTATTGACTAAGTCGGTGGCTGGACGATTAGGTGATGGCATACCATAATGATTAAGTGGTAAATTTGAAATAAGAACACATAAATCCTCGATCAAGACCAATGCTTCATTGTACATCTCTGGTGTATAATCTATGTTTTGGCATTGATTTGTTTGTCTAATTCGGTGCAAGATGTCTTCTGTCATACAATTTTTTATATTTTTCCCACAAAGTTTGTGCTTGCGAGGGATAACATGTCGTCAAAATAATTGCAAACAACTGACGAATGTTATTCGGTGTTGATGTCAACGCAGCATCAGCAAGCGTTTAGTCCCAATGGTTATCGTCTTCTAGCAATTGCAGTTCACGACATGCATCCTGGTATGTATTGAATACTCGACCATTAACTGTTCGTAAAAATTCAAAAGATGTTGGTCCGGGAACATTCACCAATAACAAACGTAAATAGAAGCACTCGCGTTGCTTTGGATGTACCGTGTAAAGTCTCCCCAATGTCTTAGCTTTGAATATGCCTGTAATGGAAGGATGTGGTTTTCCTTGTTTCCGTGGCTCCCATTTTTTACTGGATTTGTTCCATGTGAAATAACGTGGAACATCACCATACACCAATGTCTTCGCGAATTGGCCAAAAACATCAGGTTTTTGACACAATGTAAAAAATTCAGTTCTTTGGAGAACATTTTCTTCAGTGAAGTATACACGTTGACCGTTTTCAAGATGTATCGCCAGATGTTGGACAGCAGGATCTCTTTCGTGGATGCTGGAAAGCTGAGAATATGCCAAATAGCTTCATTGCTGCTAATGTATCTGCCCATTTGGTATCGTGCTATTTCGTCATTTTTATTTATGTTTTGTACTTCAAATATGGCCAAATCACTGCCTTTGTTTACATATTTACAAATATACTTAATTGATTTAACAGAACTGTAAAGCTCAACATTGATATGAGCTTTGTAAGTTTTTGAAAGTAGTGGTGAGTATGGTACCACCCACTGATTATTATCAAACTCAACTTGATTTGGAAAGTTCGGCAGTCGCATTGTAAATGACATGTATATATTTAAATTATAGAGTTTAAATAATAATTTCAATAAGAATTGAAATACTAATTTAATCGTTTAAATATAAGAAAAAAAATCTGAAAAACTTGTTATCATAGCACATTGAAATAATAAGTGCTAAATATTTTTTAATAGAGGTTGAATAAAAACAATAAAAAAACATATTTGTACAACTATTGAAAAAGTGTAGGAAATTGTGTATCATTTTTGCATTGACATTTTAATTAAATTTTATGATTATGTGATAATACTTACATACATATATTCAAATTAAATTATAAAGTTTTGATCAATGAAGCACAAATAAGTAAAAAACAGGATTAATTTCACTGTATTATCTTCATTATAATATGAATTCAATTTACACTTCAGTCTAAGTAACACGTGGCCGGCTATGCTAACACCAAAAATTTAAAGAGTGGAAATAATTGAATTATACGGTATGTCGTTCACTACAAAATAAATTTAATTAATTTTATAGCGTCAACAACACGTGGTAATTATGCTGTTAAAATGTAGCTTATATAACACGTTCGTAGATTTACCATAGCAGCGCCATCTATTGATTACTTACTCAACCCAGTCGAAAGGTATCGACATCTGTTAGAATCATTTGGAGTTAACAGATAATTGTGACTGTCAAATAATAACAGACAAATAATTAGCAATAAATTAAAATTGCGACTATAATTTGAGATTTAAACTATCCTATCTCTCAAGTTGGATCGAACTGCACATGGTGTGCGAATTTTATTATAATCGGTTAAGTGGTTTAGGAGTCCATTGAGGACAAACATTGTGACACGAGATTTATATATATTAAGATGGTTAAAAATTAAAAGACTTAGACGGTTTAGTCCCGTCGTCACCATTTGCGTAATAACTAAATAAATAAGGGATTCCATCCCTTAAAAGTACTAAATGATCAATATATACGACTTAATTTAAAGAGTACGGCGCATGTAACCGGAGCTAAAACATGAAGCTATCAAAACTAACGATATTTCAAATTCACGATCCAATTAAAAAGTAACGCAACAGACAAAGCAACAGACGCCCCGACACTGCCAAGTGCCCCACAATAAGATTATTCTGAAAAATCTCATTCAAGTAGCGTTAGCAAAAAGGAGCCACCATGATCCATACTAATTCCACCATACCTAGACGTCGGCAGACATTTCTGCCATAAAAGCAGATTTCTCTCACAACGCTCCTTTTGTGTGGCTAAAGAGGATTATTTTGATAATAATTTACCGTTCTTGTTGGTAATATTGTACGCGTAAATCCTTTTAGGGGCACTATTTCTTTATTTCGACTTTTTATTTTTGTCGGAGCATTCAAATAGAAACGCCTTGTGAATGGATCGCTTTATTTCCGAAATAGTTGTAGTGTGTGTGTGGCTTTATTTTCGAAATATAATGGATTATTTTCGTTTCCTTTGTATTGTTCGGTTTGACTTATGTGCGATCATGGCTCTTTAGGAAAATAGATTTTCACACTTTTGTTGCAAAGACAATAAGCTTTATTTTAATCTGTTTGAAATATTGTTTTGGGCAGTCAAGTAATTCTGTCCAGTACTATTAAAGCAAATCATTGTTTTTATACCAATAACATTAAGATAACGTACTAATCGAAAGAAATGAATAATGTGAAATCTTTGTAATATTATGAATGAATTCATGTCCTCATTCCGGAATAGCGTTTGTAAATTAAATACAGCATGAGCATAAAACCTAGTTCATAGCTGACTTAAAGCACTTTAATGAATGTAGTTGCGTGAATGTAATTTAAGTATTGTACACGAGTGTTCCCGACACTGTAAAGCCTTATAAGTGCTTTTGTTAAAATAAGCAATGAGAAATGCAGATAATTATTTGTAGAAAATAAATTCATAGAAACTTCCTCTAGGTCTCAAAAACATTTACCACACAAGGTTCCCTACAGCGGAGTTCGATGTTGTGGTTCTAATATTTACATCGAATGAGTTAACCCCTACATGACCAGTGACGGAAGATAAAGTAAAATATAAAGCAGCTAATCAAATATTCATAAACAACATTATAAGTTCAAAGAAAATTATGCACATCTGTTTAGATACAGATAACATGGTATTTGAACCAATTGGAATAACAAACGTCCTCAAACGGTCTACAGACAAAGCATTCAATTTGGCTGATTTCCTTCGAAGTGCAGCACAGAAATATTTCCATACCAACCGTTTGATCTCCATTGATCAGAATAATTTCACTCGGACGTTACGAAGATGGGAGGAACAATATGAACGGAAAAATGTTACGACGGAATTTTCTGGATCATTTGGGTCAGGTTTGGAAAAGAAACGGAATACACTATGACTTGAAGCTGAATAAAGCGGGGTTTCGATTGTTATTTAATTTTTGGTATACTGTGTTAATTTCATTTTTATTTACTTATCAGAATTTTAGTATCGTAGGTATGGGTACAAGTTCAGGCACGTACCAATATGACTTATTCAATTCATATTATCATTTACTTTCTAAATTTATCCATCACATCACACGCACGCACACGCACACACACACACACACATATATCACATTTATTAGTTATCACTGACATCTATGAAGGTAAATAGATTAGAATACTCTTTATTGTACATCATTATAGTAAAACTTACACTACCCCTGTTGGCAAAGAATTAAGGTTTTGATTTGATTTACAAAATATAACAAATCAAAGAGCCACACCTATGTACCTCTTAAAGTTATTATTTGTAGGTATGGAATGTAAATATTGTGAGGAAACCTGGACTTATAATAAGTCTGAAATCGCCAACCCGCCTTTAGCAAGCATGGCGATTAAAGCATTTCCGTTTGATTCTTCTCAAAAGAAAAAAATTAACATATCTCGCTGGAGGGTTTCAACCAACAGAAAAAAAATGTAACGATCCCACTTCCCCTGGGAACATAAAATTGGAAGATTCATCAATTCCCATCGATGAATCAGCAGAATAAAATCTACAATTCAGAGTGTGTCTTACAAATAGCTATATTGGATTTTGGTGGGATGACTTAGAAGCTTTTTGGAGAGAGACCTCACAAAAGGCCTATGGCATTCAATGGGAAACCCTTACAGGGGCAGTAGGTAAGTCTTTTTATTCAACACAAATCGGGTCATCTGTGTAGACAGAACACAGTATTGATGCCTTTCGGAAATTAATGTCATATTTTTCTTTGTATTTGTATTCCTTTATTTCTTTCGAGACCAGGACAATAGTCACACCCGATTTAAAGAGTTCAGGTCAACATGGTCTTGACTACGGTTATCACAACTAAAAATTAATCTGAACACAAAAGATTCAAGTAAAACCTTAATCGTACGAATCTCAAAAGAATGTCAATCGAAAAAAGTTTTCCCTATCATTTGAAAACTCTCAATCGTGGAGTGAAGAGCTCTACAAAAGTCGGGCCCTTAAAAAAGGGGCGCTGGGGGGCCGTAAACGAAGGGGCTGTAGACGATGGCTCTATAAAGAGCAACACACTAAAAGTTTATAAGCCGTAAAGTGTAACTGTAAACTTACTGTATTTACAATTACATGATTTATGGATCGTTCACTATGATTTACATTTCGCTTTTTTGATGTTTGTTGTTTGTGCGTGATTTTGCATAATAATTTCATGATTTGTTACTTTGTATATGATCATTTAGTAAAAGTACTCGGGCCCATGTCCAGCAGTATACTGCTTTAATGCTGATGAAGAAGATAATATTGCTGAGATATGGGAAGAAGTGCACAAATAAATAGTAATGACATTATTGAAGGAGAAGCTTGGACAACTTGTAGTCAACCTATATGTTATTTTTTTTTAGAAAATCCTTTTCGGTTTAAAGAAATTTATTTCTCATAAGAATATACAGTCCGCTTATAATGAGATACAAAGTAATAAAACATGATAATTCAGTACAATACAAATTTCCTCCAGAGTATTAGCAGTTGTAATATATATATATGTTTCTTTAGCTTCTTTTTAAATGTATTCGCGTTATCACACTCTTTAATATCGTCCGGCAATCCATCCATCCTTTTGAGCAGCAGTGGGTCAGTTGTAAGCTAAGATTAAAACTTTTGACCTTATCTGACCTTTCCAACCTTGGGTTTACTAGAATCTCTAAGAACGTTGTCGGATCCAATTACCGGCAAGTTAAATTCAAAACTTTTGCGACGAAGCCTTATGAAAGTTCGCTTTGAAAATAACCTCTGGTTTAGAATAGAAGGGAAAATGAAGCTGGGAATGCACTAGAAATGCCATGTACAGCGGTTTTTATTTATATTTCTTCATGCAGTGGCAGGGACTCTTGTCAACTTTGTTTTAAAGTAGTTTTGCTAATTAAAGAAGTAGCTAGTGTGGTGCAGAGCTAAATAGAAGTCACTTATACTATTTTGTGTAACCGCGGCCATTTTCATACGAGACGAGTCATCAATGTCGTAGATAAACTTCACAAGTGAAACATAGGTTAAGATTTCTAGGGTAAATTTTAAATTTTGATTTTAAAAATTTCCATAGTGTAAGTTTCCCTTCCTTGCATAGTCAGAAAAAAATCAGTAATACTTTGCCGCACTTGGGAATCAAACCCCAAGGACCAGGACCCCAAGCTGAAGAAACCTGCGGAACAATTGATTTAATATAGGTAGGTAATCAAAAACATCCAATATTTTTACAAACAATCCAATAAAACGTACCCTTCATCCCCTAACCCCAATTAACAACTACCCGGCGTCACAAAACGAAACAATCGAAAAATACCTTTCTAATGGTCTCACGATTGTGTCCCGTGTTGGGCGCCAATCGTAGTTTATTGGCGCCCAGCATGGGACCCGCTCGTAGCTCGACACAAAAGGGGAGATGTGTAGGGTCTAACTAACTGCTTGTAGTATCAACGCTAATTGGCAAGTAATTGGCCCTTATAAGCTTCCCACTGAAGGGTAATAGATAGCGTAATTGTATTGGGTGTGTTTATAACTTAGTAGGGTGCTTTTGTTGAGAAGAATTAGTGAGGTTAGGTTTTATGATCATGAAATAAATTTGATTGTTAATTGATGCGGTGACTGAATGATTGACCGCGATGTCAAATAATTGCTAATAACATATTTTAATAACAAACTAAAATTAAAATTGTAATAAATATCCACAGTTCTGCCGTTAGTCAAAAGCGATAAACCTTTTATTCGTATGATTTGTTTCTTTAGTATTACCCTATCCAGTTAAACATCATGATGCTCGTAGTCATTATACCGCTAAGAGGTTATACAAAACGAAGTCTCAGGTATAAATAACCGAACATCTCACAAAGGATCGATCAGCTTTAACAAATCAAAAGAAAAAGGGCCTCCCCATAAAACCGTCGAGTGCAGACATGCAAATGATATCGTTCCCTAACGCGAGTACCATTCAACGAAGCGTTAGGGTACCAATAAGGAGTACTTACAGACGATCGCACGTCACCCTTACCAACGATCGGTAACTACTGAGGGACAGATTTGTGAAGTATGTTAGGGCGGCAATGTATGGCTACATATTCGATAAAGTATCATAGAAAAGCAGTCGATTTTGAACTTTGTTTGGTCACGTATAAGGTTGAAAGGCATATTCTGTGTAAGAATATGGGGGTTCTTTACCTACAGGGGTGTTTTGGATATCACTCTCTTTAAGACTACAGTAATGAGCCCCTTTTATTTCAAAAAGAAGTTTTTAATTATGTTATAAAAAGATAATTTCTCCTTCTTTTCCCGTTAACTTTTCCTTAGATTGGCGAAATTTGTTTCGTCTAAAATTAATTTTATGTGAGTGAATAAAGACGGGTCGTAAACTTCATTATCACTCTTTATTTTAAAGAGATAGGCTGAGAAAATATTACAGGCAGGGCCATATTCTGGCTGACAGTATTTTTTTATAGCTGGCAAGTTTAAATAAGGCTGCGTGAATACTTATTCCTCACGAATTAATTTATAACATTATATACCGATTCGTGTAAGGTCAACCTTACAGTAATGGCACTATCCACTTTGTAACATTGTATGGTCCCGTTAAAAAAAATAAGCAGACGTGCTGCTGCGCCGACCCCAAATTAATTTGGCAAGTACCTACGGTCGAATGATGATGATGATGCATGGATTCATCAAATGCGGGGCACCACAGTGCGTTACATCACATCGTCTATGATTACCAATGCGTTGCAACACATCGGGTACTGGGCTGTGTTGCAAAAAAAACCGACTAACTTCTTCTAAATCTTGATCTATTTAGAGTACCTACATACTGTCATGTTGTACGAGTAGATCTCTCAATCCTTAATTAAAGCTAATATTAATACACTAACATCTCTTGTGTGCTCTAAGCATGTTCTAATTAGCAAATAAGGGAATCGGATTAGTGTAATTACAGTTCTAATTAGCAAGTGCTACATAGGTAATGATGGTGGAATCCTAGGCCGCCGTCTAATCTGCTCACAATGGCACTGTGGCTGCAAATTGCAGGAACGCTTTGTCCATGTCCGAATTATAATTTTCGCTGAGCTATGACAGGCGCGAGCATTAATTAAGAACTTGTTTAGTATCCAATATTGGGATATAAATATTTGTATTCAGCGTGTGATTATCATATCACAAAAAAGACGTCCACAATTACTGGAGGCCTTTCACAAAGATTTCTACAACGATACGTCCTGCACTGTACTCATCCATCAGCTTTATACGATCTCCACTAGGTTGTCGGGGTGAACTTAACTTCGTTGCGTTTTTCGCTACACGGTCGCCGAGATTCTTTTCGCTATGGAATTCTGCGGCTCATAAATTATTATTGAACAAAGTATATCTAGAATCGAAGAAAGCGATTTTAGCAAGGAAATACTATGCTACTAATACTACTACTAATACTATAATAAATTTAATGATGGCTATTCCGATCTTCTTCTCTTTTATGAAACAAGAAAGAGACTTACATACATATATGAGAGTTGACAACTTTAGTTGAACCAAAGCTTCCTAACAAATATTGACCACATTTCACGACTATTAACATGGCAAATTTCAAGGCATAAACTATCTGTAACTTAGTTCATATCCGTCACTGTCCTTTTCTAAATCTGTATATCAGTAAGAGATGAAGACAGTTCTCTTATTTTGATCTATATAAAATATCCAACATCTTCTTCGACAATAAGAACGAAACGCCATCAAATCATCATCATCATCGTCTGACGAGATTGTCACCCTTCGGTAATAATTGACAATGATCGGCACGACACCGGCACGACACCGGCACGTCACCGGCAAAATTAAATTGTCCGAGAAGCGATTGAGTTAATTGGAAGGGTGCACAAAACCGATTTGGTTTCCTTAAGCTAAGAATCTGATGGTTTTAATAAGATGAGAGTGTTATTTGTGCTTACTGAGGCTCTTTATAAATAGGCAGACATAGTGTAATTAGAACTGATAATATAATCATTATTAATTTTAGATCACCAATACAATAGGTCTCTCAATTATTAACAATCCTGAAAATCTTCATACAAGTTAGGTACTCCAGTTATCACTGTATATAATAGAATTAATACGTGAAGCGAAAACGGATACCCATTCAACAAGATGGCGCTCATGGAGGAGTGTGAGCTTTGGCTTTTTCCCTACAAACAAACCACATGGAACTTACTATCTTTAACTGGATATTTTATGTCAAGTATTGGCACCTGCAGACAACTAATGATAACACAAACATTATCACGATTACAATCATAATACATCACTCACGCGGTGCCCATCACAAACAGTGCCATTTATCGCATCCATCGATTCATTAACTCAACATCAATCAAGGTCTTGTAATCGACCGTCAATAGTAGACAGCCCAACCTCGAGACACTAAGCAGAAGGTCTACTTTTAAGATCTTTCATTTATTCTAGACTGATGCAACTCTGAAGAAAAAAGAAACATATTTGATGACTTTCCATCAGCCTTCTTAAAACCGGTTTCTTGCGGTGCACGGAATCAAAATCATTCTGTACGACATCCACACCAAAGAGTTTTGACATCTCTCTCTCTCAGGTTAATAGAGGTCATACAGACATTTGGGAAAGGGAGAGAGAGTTCTATAATACTTCTTCTTCTTTTCGTGTCGTTAATTTAACAATTTTATGTTGTAGGTGGGTGGGCAGATAATAATTAGGAGACCATGTTGAGTAATTACGCCGTGGTGGTCAAAACCACAAGAAAACGGGCATGATGATGATATAATAGTTACAAGGCAGGTAGCTGTTATTTTAGAAACAAACTTCTACTTATAACCAAGTGGTATATACGTTAAAAATAATATAAAAAAGAA
Source organism: Phlogophora meticulosa (assembly GCA_905147745.2). NCBI lineage: Eukaryota > Metazoa > Arthropoda > Insecta > Lepidoptera > Noctuidae > Phlogophora > Phlogophora meticulosa. The sequence continues at coordinate 317,300 of LR990542.1, forward strand.
AAAAAATCGTCTTAAAAATATATTTAAATTCATTTTAGTGAAAAGGATACAAGTGCTAAAAGTAGATCTACTGCTTTTCTTTTCATGTCACCTTTAAAGATAGGGGTAAGGCTAATAGGCTCTTTGAGCCATCGTATCTTCGTCTCACGTATCTGGCTATCAATCTGATCGAATTGGAAGGCATCACTTGAGCAGTGCAATTCATTTGAATATGTGCCACGGTATACCTACATATCTACATATATACTTGACGTAACACGATGATTGTTACTATGAAAGATAAAAGAAAAAGAAATGAGACTTTATTAAACTCAGCACGGCGGTATGAACTGTCTGAAGACTGGTGGAGTTAGACAAAAATATAGTTTATTAGCGATGATGACGGTTGAAAAGCCCAAAATGTATGGGAATGACATACGCCACCGAAATTTAACGTGGTTTAAACAACAACCACTGGTCGAACTGTACGAAGAGTGTAAGAGAGTGACTGGTGCTGAGCTACCGAGGTCATCAGATAAACAATGAAGCTGATGGATACAAATGTTGAATCTTCACATCGTCGCACTAGTGCTATATCGAACTTCAGTGTGTCGCCCAAACGTGAATTCGTACTATGGTGAGTCGCAGTACAGTTTGGTCGCACAAGCTTTAATCACACATCCATTTCTCTACAGTCACAGGATTAGAAGGAGAATTTACACAGATAAATGTATAGTTCGAAAGGTGATATTATGTAAGAGGTGATGAATATGATAATGACAAAACGATGTAGGTATGGAAGAAGATGGCATGCTGTTAATTACCGATGAAGGCAGTTGACGATGATGATGATATCGGCAGACCATTAGGCCATGCTTACGACCCTTTGAAGAGCAACGTGATAAACCCAGACAGTGACGTTACTATGGATACTAATAAATCCAAAAATGGTCATTAGCGGAGTTAGAAGGCAAATAGTGGAAGTGTTATCGATATGTGACTAGTCACGTTGTAAGTGGTAACGCCGGGAGGGGACACCCTATAAGGACATACACTGACCTGCTTACTACTTGCAACCGGCGCGGCGCGGTGCGCGTGTATGACCAGATGTATGAACGTAAACGATACAAAAGGAGTATGTAAGGACCGTAGCAGATGGCGTTATGTACTTGCTATCTACATCATGGGAAAAAGCTTTAAGTATGTTTTTGCATGTGTTATCGATGTGTATATCATCATAAATCCAAGACGTGCCTTATGCGTCATCAAGTTGCTCGCTTCTCTCAAAAATATAGATGTTTTGCCACTTTTTTCTCCGAAAAGCATGATATTTTAAAAGTTATCAATTGCAATGAAACGTCGGAAATATCTTCCATTGAAAACAACTTATAAAATGGCGAATGACTTTGAAATCGGCACAATGTAGGTACTCTGAAAATGTATTTCATAAGTCTAACATCTTTTAAAGTTAAATTCAACTCTAGCGTCTCAAGAATAAAGTTAAATTTTCACTGTCATAATCAAATGCTACATTATGCTGTAATATTCTTTTGGAATAACAAAAAGTGTTTGCTGAAGGGGAGATTGGGCTCCAGAGTCGGTGATACCGTATCAATTACAGTTATTAATTTTGCATTTCATCTCGGCTCGTTGTTCCCTCGCTTTCTCGAAATAATAATTATTATGTCTGGGAATAAACCCTTTATGGCATTATGACATTTTTTAAGGCCATGATTGAATATACGGCGTCTCTTTTAACTATTATATTTGAGTGTTTAAGAAACGTATTCTTTAGTCAGAAGCTCGAAAGTCTCACAACCAGTCTTAACTGGTAGTAGTATCGTGTTGCCAGTAACTGGGATGTGGAAGTCAGATAGGCAGTCGCTCATTGTAAAAATACTGTTATACCAGAAGTCCGGAAGGCCATTCCAACATAGTTGGAAAAAGTTTTAGGTTGTTTTTTTTACGTTGCCTCGGAACAACTGCCTGTAGGCCATATAAATATTTGTTCCGTGCGGGAATCGAACCCACGATACACGTCGCAGCAGTCAATCGCTCCGCCACTGCGCCAACCTTGCCGTCAAAGGTTGGGCAGAAGACGATGATAAAGAAACGGTAAATAAATGTCGACGAAGTGGGAGTCAATTAGCGATTTTGGAATCATGAGTTGAATTAAAAGGTCAAAGACTAAGTAGTCACAATCAAAGAACTCTGCAGATGGTTTGCTGATAAGGTGCAAAAATTGGTTACAAAAATGCTGTTCATTCTCTTGTCAGTCTTTTGCTGTCTGTTATTACAGCCATTGAACAGAACGTTATCAATTCTGGGCAAAAACAACATTAACAAGACTGAAACTAATAGACAATTAATAATAACTTATCGCCGTGAAGCTGACACAATTACATTATCCCACGACAACATATTAATAAAAAACATGTCACGCCGTATAAGACAAGAAAAACCCCGATTTCGTGGTTGAGCACGTCGGCAAGGCAGCGGCCATTTTTCATGAAACAAATGAGGTGCGAAAATGTGTAAACGTGGAATCAGGCTCACACTGCTATCGAGCGAATGGGATTATATATAAGGGGACGTGATTTTGGATGTAAATGTTATCGATTTATTTGAATAAATATTTTAGGACTAATTTAAGAAAAATATAGCCAAGACACATAAACCAGTCCAGTTTCCGGTCTAAGCAAATGCAGCTGAATACCAGTATTTTCAGCAGTAGGTACCTACTTGCAGCGACTGTCTATCAGACCTCCATAACCCAGTTAGTTGATAAAACGATACCCATTGGTAGGGCTGGATGTCAGATTTGCAGGTTTCTCGTGATGACTATTAAAGATGTAAAAATGACAGCCGTGACAAACGGTTTAACGTACTTCTCGATAGATGGATCCATGGACCGACCTCGGCAAGCGAAGCTCAACCGTTGATCGACCCATGCGACTGCTATTCTATATGGCCGGGAGCCCCAAGACAATGATTCATAAATAAAATAACACAATTCCCAATCATTTCCACATCTTCAAATCATAAGGCAATTAGTATCAAAATCATGTGTGCCGCTAACGAGGATGTGGTAATGGTTATTTAGTGGATGCCCAGCGCTGAGAGCCAGATGTTTTGTACTGAGGCGGTTACTGTGAACGTCTTGCTTCGAGGGAGGAATAGGTTTATCGGAGAAAGATTTACGTTGGATTAGAATAAATTCAACTAGAGTTATAAAGGAACCTCGCCTCCGCAGATATAGCATTTCACATGAACTCCACACCACTAAGGTTTTCCTGGATTTGTGACGGAAGTCAAAAAAGATAGTTTTATTCAACTAGCGAAGACTTTCTATTATATTTATTGAAGTTACAAATTGTTGCTCCGATGTCACCACCGTCACCAGGATTATAGGTTATAGGTAATCAACTGTTTAGTGGAACTGGATTTTATTTTTCAACATTAAAATCAAATCCTAAATAAAACGTTTTGAACGTCAAAATTTTCATAAGACAATTCCTCAAAACGCCCACCCTTCACCACTTCCTGGTGTTTTTGCTGGGAAGAAGAAGTTGGATAAAGTGTTATTGAGTTTTCTACCTCGAATTACTCAGTAGCAGCCCGAGTTTGTGTCTGGGTGATTATTTACAGTTAATTAAAACAGTACAACACCAATTACAATAATTAACATAGAAACATACAACAAAACAAAACAATACCAAAACATACAGTCGACTGCATTCAATGGTTGAATGAACTTAGAACTTAGGGGATGGCTGTAAGCCCATTCCCAATGGACTCAAAGATGACTTGCGTCATGTGGGTTAATACAGGGAATACAAGAATTCTTGAAAATAAAATCTCATTACTTAAAAGATTTTGGTCATGATGGCCTAGTGGTTTAATCCTCGCCTCTGGTGCACGAGGTTGTGGGTTCAAACCTGGGCAAGTATCAATGTGATTTTTTCAATTCATATGTACTTTCTAAGTTTATCTTGGATATCACTGACATCGGTGACGGAAAAACATCGTGAGGAAACCTGGACTTATATAATTAATATAAGTCTGAAATCGCCAACCCGTCTTGAGCAAGCGTGGTGATTAATGCTCGTGCCTTCTCTGTATGAGAAGAGGCCTATGCCCTGCAGTGGGTCAGTAATGGGCTGGTACTTTACTTTACTTTTTTTTATTTTAAAAGAAGAATCTATTAGCAACCCCGCAATACAAGCCGTTGATGTAAGTGCCAGCGCCGACCCAGTACCCCGACCAGCTCCCGCGTATCCCAAATGAATACAATCGGTTGTTAAGCGGTTGCTCTCAACTGGAAGCAATTACAACGACTCGCTGATTCGAAAAGTTTCCCAATGTAATTTTGTGAGCCGTTTGGAGCCTAACCAGTTTTAAAAGCGGTTAGTATGTGTTTAAAGGTTCGAAAACGGGTTAAGTTAACTCAGTGTGTTGTTGTGATTTCATTGTGTCTATGGTTATGTGTCACGTTTGTCCTCTTGAAGATCACGGGTCTTGATATTAAAATAAATACATTAATACATATTGCTGGACAATCCACACAGCATCATCTAGCCCCAAGCTAAGCAGAGCTTGTGTTATGGGTACTAGATGACTGATATACTTAATACAATACATTGCATAGATAGATATTTTTTATTATACATAGGAAATACCCAGAACACCCGGAACAAATATTGAATGTAAAGACTTGACTATACTTCTCTACTTTTAAACGACAGATAAGTACACTGTCCACCTGATAGTTCTCAGTCAGCCTCATCCATGGACAGTAGCAATACAGAAGAATAGAATAACACTCTTAAGAATACTCTTTGTTATACACCAAGAAAACGTACAAATAATAACAGTGTTCCACAGGGTGTTACAATCGCCTCTAAAAGTAATCTCTTACACTTTTAGGATGGAATTGAAAGAGAAGCAGAAAAGTTATATGCCGAAGAAAATATTCCGAGAGATATGAACATATATCCACTTATAGAATCTTGTTTTTTGTTGACAGCAAACTTCTTCCGAGATGTGATCATTACGATCAACTTTTAATGCGAGACCTGCCATAAAATCGCAAATATAAAATCAGCTTCTCCATATACGAGTATGTTGTCGATCTGAAAAACAGGAAATGTACTGAACACCTGTTTGTTTTCTCCAAATTCAGCGTAAGTCCTTTACTAAAATTTATTCACAATGCGAAGTTTGCGCTTAGCAAAAAATAAGGTAGTATTTTTTTTTTTTATAAAAAACGTTGCCCCACACTAGGAATTTCTCCTGTGTCGTGGGTGCGTTTACAAACATTTAAAGTCACTTACACAAACAGCCAGACCCGGAACAACTACCTGTAGGCCATACAAATATTTGTTCCGTGTGGGAATCGAACCCACGACACGCGGCGCGGCAGCCGATCGCTCAGCCACTGCGCCAACCGTGTCGTCAAAAAATAAATGAAACTATCCCAAAACCTTCCATTCTTTCCCGTAGCTTTACCAGAGCGATCAATCAATCCCTACAGAACCCATTTGAATGTGTGCCCTCAAATCACAAGCACACGCCTACACTGTGCAGCATCTATTCCAGGTATCACAACCAAATCGTTGGCAATCTAACTTCAATATCAGAGCGAGAATAATTGACAAACCGCAGCAACCAATGGCAGTTTGCAGTAACGAGATTGTGGAGGCTGGAGGGTCAATCAATAGAATTTGCAAGGGATATGGTGAACCATTATTGCATAGAATGTGTGTATTTGAGTGAAATTTCATTCGTCATTATTGAGGAGTAAGCAAATTGACGTTATCAAAAAAACCGGCTTCCAATCTAAAATTGAACTACAATAACTGCAACATACTGCTTGAATAGTTATCTTGTTATTGTTATTTTTGTTTTTTTTCTACGTTCTAGTAAGTTAATTTCTGGAATCGTCTCTTTGAGCCCTTTTCTTAGATACTTCATACATAACCATAATATAACAAAAAGAAGAATAGTTCAACTTTATTACAATAGGTGGAATTCAGCATTCCAAATTATAGATTCTAACATATAAATTGATTATATTTTTGTAATGATCTCTTAAACCGGTATTAGATACACTACTCAATAGGGAAGGAAATAATATTCAAGTCTGTTTGGCGCCAAAAAATCGCCTTTATGGGCAAAGGGATGAGTTTAAGTATACATGTTTTTATGTAAATAACATCACGCTTCTATTCCTGAAAGGATAGCAAAGTGTTTTGTAGTGTTCACTGCTTTTATTAGCAGGCACAGCAACAGCTGTAAATACAGAACTATACATTATACACAGCCTTCACCTTATCTTACATAGACGATTACACATACTTCAGCTGTGTCACGCGCTCCTAAAGGTCGTACCCGTCTTGAGCAGACGGGTTGGTGATTTCAAACTTATGTCAATTATAAGTCCAGGTTTCCTCACGATGTTTTCCTTCACCTATGAAAAACAAGTTTTTTTACCTCATTTTATTAGTATAGTTTTGACCAGTAATGTTTTACCTAAAGAAAGAAAGGATATCTAACATAATAAGAATGAAACCCGTCTCATGATAATATTAATATAAAGTGCAATGAAGTGAATAACCCTCTTGTGCTACAAATTGACCCTTTTCCTGCATCGCTAACGAAGGGAGGGAATAACATTACAACCCTCCTAACCAACCCCATGTAAAGTGGTACTTCTAAAATAAAAGCACCAGTTATCTGTAAGCAGTGGGATATAATAGAAATCCGTGTTTATATAAAACCTTGTTAAAAGATATCTATCTGTTGCTAAGAGGTTCAAAACTCCTGTTGCATAACATTGTCTAATCAACGCTACTAGCTTTGTCTCTTAAGAAGTTCTCATTAGTAGCCCGGAGTCTGAATCTCAGACTCGACTGGCAAAACACGGCACTACACACTTCCGACTACCCTTTTCAAGTATACAAGCGTGAAGTTATGCTGTCGACTAATTGATAAACCTACCTGATAAATTCTTAACAACATTCATGAACACCAACATTTATTCGCGGCCTTTCAAAATTATTCTAATTTTTCTCCCCTTCTAAAATGATTAGCTCCACGAAGCGTATCAACAAACTACAACAAGTTTCAATCCTCCCCTCCCTCCCCTCCCGTGGGAGCGGCGGGTACAGTGGTACATTTTCAGAGCTAAAGTTGAGGCAAAACTCTGTTAATATTGAACAAGTACTGTGATAGATTATGCACCTGTGGTGGTTGTAATGGATGGAGTGGTACAGGGTCTTGGGTAGAGAGGGGCTGAGATTTGTATTGTAATGTGTGCTGATCCGAAATCGGTTTGGCAATAAGACAAAGGTGTTCTCGCTAGATTTGAAGTGGGTAATGTACACGAAAAGACCCCATGTGTGAGAAAAGGAGGGGTATATTGTGAAACAGCTATTTTCACTTATACAATATTATGTTAAATATTCGACAAAGTTTTATAAAGAACAACGTGATGTTTAATTAAATTCCTCGCATGTTTATCTTGAAGTAAACACTGTTGCACTCTTGGAGACCATTATTAAGAAAAGTATGTAGGCATTACATGTTAGTACAGCCCAGTGTTAGGGTTTAATTGTATCACTAGCTGTTACCCGCGACCCCGTCCGCGTGGAATTTTCTTCTTAAATAAAAGTTGCCTAAGATACTCATATATCAGCTGCCAATGAAAGCGTCCGTCAAAATCGGTCCAGCTATTTCCCGAATTAGCCAAAACAATCAAAACATAACGCTTTTGAGCATCATTTTCTCCTCATTTTCTCCTCTTTGTCACCTCATCTTTCCTTTTTCTCTTCAATTTCAATTCAAATTTCAATACCGGGGCCTTATACGTATGAAAATCAATTCCTAACAAGTAAACTCTAAAAAACTGTTATGTGGACACTACAGTCAAACACCAAAATTGTACTTATTTTGTATTTATTGTTTGTATGTGTATGTATTATTTAGCGTTAAATAGTAACAATATTCAAGCTTTTAGTATATGCAGCAGTATCACCTAACTCCGATCGTTGTAAAAACTCTGTAATAGATCCCTCCATAACAATCCAACATAACAATAACAATGAACAAACCCAATAAGAACTGACTTACTAAGTAACATCTAATTTGATATCGGAAACAATTCGGAACAATTCCTCGAACATACTTCGTTGTTCCGAAGTCTATGTGCGAGTGTACTCGAACTTCGCCAACTGTATTATTGAGCGGTGTGTTAGCAGGCGTGCTATCATCATGCCATCTGTTGTGTGTTGCACGAACTTTGATACATTGAATATATTAATGTTAGCAGACGTTCTTGTACTGATTTAGTCATAACATTATGCTAAGTCACCGGGATATAACATATGTGGGGATTTTGATCAAGTAGTATTCTTTATTTTAATGCCGTTCTTAATTTGTTGCGTTTTATTTTAATTGAGATTCATAATGTAGGACTATCTATAGTTTAGCATTTCCATCACTAGAAAAATACCTATCGCAATATTGTGGATAATAGGGGTAAATAAGGCAGGTCAGGATTTTAAACGGTGATCTAATTATACTAGATGTTTGGGTAAATGATTTTAACGAACAATTTTGAACGTCAAACAAAGAGAAATGTTTGTTAAATCTGTTTGAGATCGGTGTTGTCTAACTGAGAACTCTGAAGAAAAACACCGAAAAAACGTCCAGATATAAGGCCATATCGATCTTAGGAAGACCGTGTAGATTAGTGTCTGAACTTTCGAGAGACTTAGCAATCAAAGAAAAAACCACACAGCTTTGGGCAATGAAAGAACTGATCGAAGTCTATGATACAAATCAAAAGATAATGACCATGTAACTAAACCCAAAGGGATCACTTAACCTATTAAAGAAGTAAGTCAAATCAAGGATACATACATTAAAAAAGTTTCCAACAAAAACGATGTTCTCCTAAACGCCTCTCTTCATAATATAGAAAAAAAAAGTTCGGAAACATTTTGTCAGCCGTAATTGTTCGAGATTCGCTTCCGATACCGGTTCCGAACGTTCGAGAATTCAGTATAATGTCGTACAAGTTGAAAGTCAAAAGTGAACAACAATAAGTTTGTTTAGGCGACACTTAACAGATGTAGTGGTTTTGAACTTTCGCTCATGAGCGAGACACGTTTTGGCTTAATGGCTAATTGTGAGATTAACAACTCTGTTGCTATGAAGTTTGAATGGAAGACTTTGCTTTAACATGGTGGAATTGTTAGTCCTTAGATCTCTCCACCTCTGAAGGTCATCGTAATGGTCGTTGGGTATGGTTTTTCATGATTGACGACGAGCCTACGACGGACTGACCTTAGACTACTGGTTGACCAACGAGCTGGTATAATATGTTTGTTGTGGTGTTTCATGGGGAAGGTGCATGGCTGGCAGTGGACATTTTTCTTTCCAGATGGTAGACGGAACAGCGGAGGGGCTCGCGGCTACAAAATAAAAATCACACGCTTCGATCGGAGCTAAAGTTGCGCATGCCGAGGCCGATCCTCGTTTGGGTCTCCATACATTACATACTGAGACTCGTCCGTAGTCCTGTCAGTTGTAAATGGCTGACAACCAGTTGTTAAGGTCAGATAGGTGGTCCCTCTCTGTAAGACTGGATTCCAAGGCTAGCCTAGGTGATAATGGTATACAGAATTGCTTAAAATATTGTTAAAGACTAGCTAGTATTCTATCGGTTAAGTAAGACTGAAACCAAACACCAATTCAATTGCAAAAGTCTAGATAACGACCATCCAGCAACACCAGAAGCTCGTATTACAAAAGAAAAAGATAGCAAAGTTACCAACAAAACTATAATAAAACAATTCCTAGATTATAACCCGAAAGATAAGACAGTTTCTCTCTTACCTTTCTCTGGGTTATTTATGGCATCACATAAAATAACATAACGAATAGCAGCTTATAAAAATGATACTATTCTGATCTAGAAGGGGGAAGTTAATCGTTTTGCATTTATCTTCAGGTGCTGGATGGGATTGGAGGAAGGTGATTTTGTGTAGTTCTTATTTATTCTGGTTATACATAGTAAGTTGGGACTGTCTTCTTGGTCTAGTGGCCGCAAGTGCTACAGCTGAGCATGAGGTCATGGGTTCGATTTCCGGGCCGGGAAAAGTGTTGTTGGCCTTACCTATCTGTAATTGCTCAGTAGTGCAGCCCAGAGTCTCGATTTTGAGATTTAAGTACAACTGGCGAAATGTGGGTGTACTGTAACCATTTGAGGAATTCAGGCGTGATGTTAAGTAAGTTTAAGTGTAAGTTTGAATAGTTCATGTTTTTGTTGTAGCTTTGTGGTTAGATGGCGAGTTTTCTTATGTTTATCTTACTGGCCAATGTCAAGCACTGGAATCCTTATTACTGAATCAATGAATACGGTAGGACGTTAGATGGTTTCTTAGTAGCAGCCTATATTATGAGACACAGACATTAAAAATACATCGCGAAATGAAGGCGTGATGTTATGTTATGCAAAGAGGCCAATTATTCAACATAATATGTATGTCGATAAATATAATTCAAAGCGAAACTTTGATTAAATTAATTTAATAAACCTTTACGTACCGACGTAATGGAACAATTATGCAGATTCACAGAAAATGGTTTTCAGAGAACTGTAATAATATTTGGATTTAAAACAAGCGAATGCAACAATAATAAACAGCCGTACACAGATATATATTTTTTAATCCGAATCTTTTACTCTCACATTTGTTTCAAAATTATGAAGTTTTTAAAAGAGAATATTCAAGTAATTTATTACCCACTCTCCTATTCAACTACTATGAAACGAATGCATTCATTAAATTCTGTATAAAGAAAGCTTTTGATAGAAATTGCAATACCAACTTCCTGCCAACTCTCAAAGGGCGAGAGCGTGATTGATTCGACGTCCGACCAATCGATCGCGAACCTCATAACAAAGGTGCAGAAGGCCCACTTGTAACAGCCATCAATCTTATGTTTTGTTGATAAGGTGCCTTTTTATCTTATGCAATAAGTGCTTCCTTGCTACTGAGAATATTCTATTCACGAAACCAGGCACCAAGGCCGCCTTTTGGTCTAGTTCGTGGCTGAAATAGGAGCTAGAACCCAATGCAGTCACTTTTGTAAGTAGTGTCCATAAAGAAAGAGTGAGACAAACAATACCAACTTTCATTACTTAAAGATAAATTTTATGGCATATTGTATTTTTATTGTTTGGGGGAAGTGATATTACGTTTGCCAGTTATGTTTTTAAATTTCTGTGTTTATTGTAGACATCACTGACAGCGATGATATAGAACATCGTTGGAACTAAAAAAAAATTAGTTTTCTTATATTCATATTTTTCCAGTTATTTATCCTAACAGGATTATTTTTATACATTATAGATTAATATTATTTCGACATGACATTTCAAAATCACGGACTCCTTCTTCTCTGAAGTGATTCTTGCAATAATTAGTAAAAACCAATTTCTATTACAAAGTGAAACTTTTGTACTTAATTACGGTTTTAATCTTGTTAACATTTTCTTTTTTTATTAAATGGCTGTGCACGCGACTTTCTTGAGCACAAAGAAGAGATTAAATTCCGAAGGCGAAGGAAGGCCCTGTATTGTTATATTGATTAAAAAGTAACGCTCAATCGACAGGAAAGGTCAAGCAAGTGCGAAGTGCTGTCACGAGTGCACTTCGGATTTGCAATTTGAAGATGTGAATTTTTTAGAGGAATGGTGACGTAATTGTTCGGGATAGTGATACAAAAGAGTCCTATTTGCCTCAGGACTAAATTAAATTAATTAGTTATTACGCATTGGATTGATCGCAATTGAGATTGCTGAGTATCTAGCTTCTAGATTTGATTTCTAGTTGATAAAAGTATTTTTATAATAGCTAGTGCTGTTCTATTGTACGAGTATTGCATTGGACTTCACATGTTTTTATTTCCATATATTGTATGTAAATTAAAGGAACTGTGACTATGTACTTGCTCATATGACTTTTTGCTCACCTAATTTTGCCATGAAATTAAGTTTGTATTATTATTCGTCATTTTAATAGATATTATGTTTAAATTTCTATGGCTATGTCCAGCAGTAGACTAATAATAATATAGCCTGATGGTGATATTACAATTTACAATTATGCTTTCCGATGGGACATAGTATGGATAAACAAATGTTTTTTATTCGTATAACATCAGTAAGTTTATACCATGTTTACAAAATAATTGAATTGAATTTAACTTCACAAATCAACGACCGAGATAATTAACAGACTATAATCTCACCCTAAATTCCAAACACAACGGAATGATGCATCACCACGATATTGAAGTCAATAAATCTGACAGAGCCTGTGCGTTAATCTCTCATTTCAATAATCCGGTGAGGGTCCTCTGCGAGGAGGTGAGGGTGAGGGTCCTCTGCAGGAGGTAATGGTCTATAACTCAGGAGTGACCTCCCGGAGACATGCCGGTTATTAATTATGTACCTTGTGGATCGGTGGGGGCTTGAATAAGGTACTGAGATTGATCCAGTCTTAGCGAGATTACTAGCGATGATTTGTTTCATAAGGTCTCATTATATTAGTTAATTAAAATAATTAAAATTAGCTTGTTAAAATCTTTATTATTTTAAGAAACTAGCTGTGCCTACGACTTTGTTCACGTGGATGACAAAAATCAACAGTGTGTCGCTTAGAAGTTGTACCACCACTGAAAGGCGAGAATCCTCCGACATGACCTAAAGATTTTTTTTTTAATGTTGGGTGTAACCTTATTTGAATCGGATTTGGTTCACAATTCCATTGGATCTTAATTCTTTTTCTACAATAAAAGGGGTGAAACTATGTGGACCTTGCATTTCAAAATATAGCCCTTGTGGTATGCGCTAAAAAATGTTCAGTTTTATTATTCATACTTCGTAAGCCCAATAGTTATAATCATTAATTGGAACCTCTATATGAGTAGTCATTGAGGCAACGTTGTTTAATTATCTACATAATATATTTATCAAGAATACCAGGTAAGAAGTAATCTTCAATATCTTTTTATATTTTCGTTCCCAGAGCTAAGAGAATTTAAATTAAGATTATCCTGCCATTCTGTCTTCTCACAGAACCACAAACATTCTAACATTATCGTCTTCCGTTCATCAGCAAACAAGTCCAATCCAGGGTTGATGGATCATGAACGCGATGAGCATCGTCACCATACGCGGTATAGTGGAGGTGGATCGAGCTACAGTAGGTACGCTCATAGATAGATAGATATCTATAGATAGCCCATAGATAGATAGACATCATAGATAGTTTTAATAAAAGCATGAAGAAATTTTTAATAAATAAATGCTACTATACTGTTGACGAATATTTAAATGATGTAATTTAGACAATTGTATTATTATTTTGATTTCTGTACTTTTAATTTAATATTATCTGACTATGTATTTGTACTCCTTTCTAGGCAAAAAATGTTGGAACATTTATTTTTTTATTTTTGTAATCATTCCAACTGATTCCTAACCTACACATGTTTTTGACAAATAAAATTATGTTATCAAATCTTACGCCCCAATGGAGCATTTAATTGTTGTGCAATGTTTTCTAGGGCGATTGAACTTAATAACTGATACGGATAGGCTAAACTCATCCGCAGAGCTTATCAATCACACCGCACCATTCCTCACTTTTATGCTCATAATCTTCAAGTCCATACAGGGTGGAAGGGAGATCGATACACAAACTGATAAAATGAGTTCTGTATATGATACTAAACCCCCCCGCGTTAAAATTATCCGTTGATTTTTCCAATCTCTACGTTTCTATCAGATGTTTAATTTAATTTAAACTATAAAAAAAGGATTCTACATAACCCAATAACCTATATAATCCATTTAGAGTCAAGAATAATAAACTGAGTTCATGGTATCAGTATTTGCGTCACTGTCTCTTCCGCCCTGTATAAAAGCGCGACACACCAACATTTCTGCCCACCCCGCCTGCGCACGAACCATGAAGAAACATAAATTAAGCGGTGACCTCGTCGGAGCGTTCTCTCTGTTATTAATAATGGACCTGCAGCTTCCTGCTCCCCTGGTAGAATTAGCGCGGATAAACCTTGTAAAATTAAAGATTTCCAGAGATCTCCTGTGTTCCGAGCTGGTAGGATTATGTGGTTACTTTGCGTAAGCCAGGTTTAGTGTTATGGCTGCGTAACGTTGTAGATGTACATGAAATGTGATGAGTATCGCCATTGTAAGGGTTGTTTATTTAATGTTGCTAGGAAGTTTGTTGCGCCACTTCTTCTTACTAGCTAAACACTAGGAAGTGGTGAAGGGTGGGCGTTTTAAGGGACTGTTTTATGTTATTTATGTCGTTAAATAAGTGCTGATTCTTAGCCTGGTCTGAATAAATGATTCTTGATTTTGATTTTTTTGAGCTACGAGCCTGTGATTGTAATTACCTAGTTGCATTGCCTTGATAAGTAAAAGCGTGCTCGTTTTGGCGGATAAAGACATCAATTCAAACACAATACTTTTATCAATTTAAATCGATGTTAACACTCTGATTGCCATATTATGCCATTACATACATAAACGATAAAATCTAAACAAATACAAATCCGATTGAAAATTCGAATCGGGCATCGCTTTGGAAATGCCAAAATGAATTTTCCTCTTTGTAACAACACAATGCTTTAAAGAATTTGTATAAAACGCTCGTTCGGGACATAAAACACACAATGTATATGGAACACAACACACACATTTACGAATCTATTTAACACACACACACATGTACGCAGTAAGTATAGACAACAGGAAAAGTTGATAAATATTTCTATTATAATCCATTTTATATTTTGAAGATTTTTAAAAGTAGGTGATAAAAATAGTTTAGTTCAAATTATTTCAAATAACCATGTATTGTTGAAATTCCATTACTTGTATTTTAAAAGTGAAAGTATGTTATTCAGGAGATCAATAAATTAATGTATTGAAAATAAATTTAAGAAAAAATCGAAATAAAAATTAAAATGAAATTGAAATACAAAAAGTAAAATAATTAAATGAAATGAAATTGACATAAATAATAAGAAATAAATTAAAATTAAACCGACATTAAATTGTTAAAAATGGACTAAAATAAAAATTAAAATCGAGAATTATTTCAATTGTTTTTGCGGCTTCCTCGTTGTCAAGTTGCAGCACTAGAGTTGAGCATAAATAGTCCTGGGTTCAATTTCCGGGTCGGGCACAGTGTTGGGTTTTTCGATCTAGAATTGCTCAGTAGCAGCCCGTAGTCTAGGTTGGCACTACATAAGACTAAAAATAACTGGTGAAATGTGGGTGTACTTACTAGAGGCACGCCTCTGCAAAACCTTTTGGGGAATAAAGGCGTGATATTATGTCGTTCATAATTCTAAAAACAATTCTAAAAACTACCCATTTTCGTTGAAAACGCTGTCTTAACATTTAACAATCGTTTCATAACGTTACAAGTAACGACTTTTATGTTAAATATTTGAATGACGTTACATTACTCACTCAATCCCGTCAGAAGGCTTTACACCCCGCTTGAAACCCTCATGTGTGCGTCCAAAGGCACACTCACTGACATATTACCTCGCCCCACACAGATTTTAACCTTCAATTTCATGGCTAATCAAACAGTAAGACGACAAATAGACCTCCTCGAGCCCCCAATATAATATAGCACATTTATCATTGGAAGGGTAGACAGCCCCATAAATGAAAGGTGCTCCCTATAAATCTATGCAGAACCTTAATACGTTAGGGCTTAGAGAAATCGGAGTTCCGTAATCTTCCTCCTAGGTCGAATTTCACCGGGATCCACCATTCAAGGAATTGGATTTATTATAGACGAAATAGAAATTTGTGAATTTGGGCGCCTTTGAGTTAGTCTGATGAATTCATTTTGAATGTTTGCCCGCCATTTTGTGTTAGGTAATACATGTTCTTGGAATTCGAGGAACAGTTTGTCGGTATGTACCTAATCCAAATGTCAGACGATATTTGGATTACTAGTAATTTCGTAGTTTAATTTGGCGACAATTCTGTTTGTACATCAGATGAGGCGACTACTTTTAAATCACTCCCTTGAAGTGCGTTTTAAGTGTGTCTACTTCAATTCATCTCCATTTTCACATAATGGAAACGCTGATTGGCGGTTTTTACACAAAAATTGTCTCAACTTTGTGACGAACAATTCCAATTTCAACCTTAAAAAGCCGCAATTTACTTCCAGTCAGCCTAAAATTGTTCCAAAAACCTCAAATTCCGGGCTTCTAGACTAATGACAGGATTTGCATCACAAAGAAAGATAACATTGATCCCTCCTCTAGCTTCTATAAAGTTGGCAGAATAAAGACAATTGTAGACTTTGTTTGAAATAAAAGACAATGCCAGTTCTGTATGAAGGGTTGCTGGATTGTAGGTAGTATGCAAATAAATGTACATTATCATAATGAATCTTGATTTACTGCCTGCTTACGTAATACTTAAGGAACAAAATATTAAGCCGGTGTAAGATGAAACTTGACTGGGTTCAAATGAATAAGTAGACACGTTGCACAGTTAAGTATATGGAAAACAAATATGATAATTGTTTCCTGCTGTACTTAACTGTCTCCCAGTGGAGTCTGAAGCCATCAAAGAACACAAGAATAACTTACAAAATGAAATTAATGCCTTCTATGAATCATTTTGTTTTGAACGATGTCAATTTATTGTTGGTTAATCAAATAAAGCTCAATACAGAGTTGTGTTTATGTTTTATTGTTCACGATAAGAGTCATCATATGCCTAGCCTTTTCCCAACCATGTTGGGGTCGGCTTCCAGTCTCAGTTCAGTCAGTTCTCAGCCCCACAACCTAGTTACTAGGTTACAAGATATTTTAGTTATCAGACTAGTTGTCAGACTTTCAAGCTTCTGTCTTCTTTATTCAAGATAAGAGGAACATACTAAATATTTTTAGAAAGAGCAATAAAAGACTCAACTCTAAGTTCGGACACACCAAATCAATAACCGGGTCAACCGCGACTCTCCGGAACTAAAGGAGCTCTCCCCAAACTACTCGGGTCCCAAAATAAAAGGTAGAAAAATAAAAAAGTCGATCGGTTACTATCACATTAAGGTCTGCCACGATCTTAACGCAATCCCGCGTCTCGGAGCCCGTATCTCCGCATCTCGGGGCACAGCTCAGCAGATCAACGGGACGCCAATGAATTAGGTCCCGGGGGAGGCGTCAGTCGTTCGATAATTGTTGGATAGCTATCGGATAGGGATGTCCGGGGGTCCCGGGCGCCGCCGGGATTCCGGGGACGGTTATTTCACGAAGTTTCTTTATTTTAGACGTGGTGAGCTGATATATCATTTAGATATGGGTGTAAAAGAATTTATTGAGATTATTGGTTTCGAATAGGTAGTTAGTTGTTTTGAAAATAGAGTAGAATAAATTTTAGTATGATATATATATTTAGTATTCTTTTGAAGTTCTATAAGAGCTTTTAGAATATTTCATGATTACCGGCCCTTTCTAGCCTCTTGATATAAAGAGGCCAGAAACTTCCAGTATCTCAAGTTTCAAAATAGATTTTTCTGGTAGAAGTGTGATTACCTCTTTTATAGCTCAATTTATTTTTGATCACTCAGCTTTTATACTCTTTAGCATTTATTTAGGAATACATTAACTCATCTCATTACTTCAGCATCACCTCCAGTTTCTTTGTATGTATTTAATCACCATTAGTATTAAGGAAGTATTATTTACCAGTCCTAACAATGGGTAGGTAACCCAGTAACTGGATTGTGCAGGTCAGATAGGCCATCGCTCCAAATGAAATACTGTTATTCAGCCGCATCCGGTTAGACTGGAAGCCGACAAACCCCACAAAGGTGGGGAAAGGCAGATGAAGATAGTATTCAGGAAGTAATTTCATCTCGTTGCTCCAGCATTACACTTTTTGTGGTTTAAATACCCTAAACCCTTGAGCAAGAGTTAAGAATCCCGTGATTCAGTAATCCACCTCTAAATCTGGCAGCCCTATCCCGCCCCAGCAGTCCATCACTACAGGCTGCCGACACGGCTGTTTCCAAACCACCTTGTTAGTATTCCGCCGACGGATTAAAATTTGGCTAATTTCGAACTCCCTTTGATAAATCGAAATTTTGGATATAATAGTCAGTTTTATTTGAGCGATTAAAATTTCATCGTCCGCTTCTCGGTCGATTTCTCGCTGATGTAGGAACAAATGACTGGAGATAATCACTTTCATATAGACGGTACTCTTCCTTATGCGTTATAATGAGGATAGAATGCTGAAGGTGGTTTAGGTAACATACAGCACAAGTAGTCAATGAAATTAACTATCACAATATCCATGCATCTCTACAAACAAATAAAAGTGAAGTGTCTGTTTGTAGTCACAAAAGAACAGCTTCTTACTAAATGCATACCTATGGAAGTTTATACGGTAGTTATACCAAAAATCATTTATTTTGTCTGTCTGTCTGTTTTGTAATTTCCGAAACCACTGGACTGTTTTTGACGGGACTTTCACTAACTTATTGCTGATGTCTTACTTTAATTTTAGAAGAAGAAATTGGTTCCAAAAAAAAATTAACTCATGAAATCTTGTCGAATTTCTCGTGGACGAAGACGCGGGCAGAGCTAGTTATTATATACAATTAAAACGTAAATAAATGTGACTTCATTTCAATTAGCTCTCTTTGTGTAGAACCAGGAACTCGACGCAAATTACTTTGTGTTCCTTCGCGAAGCACCTTTTAATGAAGCCGACAATTTACTGAAGTGAGGTCCTTGGCAAATCAGCATCCGCCTCGCCAGACAGCATGGCTGTGCTCTGGTTTAAACTTTATCTACAGGTAGTGCTATGTGTATACACCTTTTCCCATGAGTATTAGCAAAACCTGCAGAGTACAACCTACTACAATCTGTACATCCTTGTGCTTGAGTTTGTTTGTTACGCTTTCATGCCTTAATGCACTCAATCAATCGTTATGAAATTTTGCATACTTGTTCTTAGAACTGACATTCTTACTTTTTATCTGTAAAGACGCAAGTAAAGCAGCGGGAAAACGCTTGTGTGTAATAAACGTGCGCCGGTTGCAAGTACGCACCTGACCTTTCCGGAAGACGCTCAATCCGATGAATCTATAACATAAAAATAAAATTCACTACTTCACTTTTATCTCCTCCGCCAACTATAGATCTAAGACACTTCTCAGGGAACAGTCCAAACAATATTACCGACCAATCAAAAGGATCCTGCTGCCAGCTCTGTTGGCACTACCAATAGAATTGCCAATTCCGGCGCCATTAGGGATGGCACTGGGATTGCCAATTGCCGGCCAGCGTGTGAAGACTGCTCGTTATTGGCAATTATTTAGGTGATGGAGCAGAATGGCCAGGATGGTCAGTTTACTTTTGAGTGTTGGTCGTTGGTCCAAAGTTATGGGAGGACGTTGGGAGAGGAAAGTTATTTGGAGGCGGGAATACGTATTCTATTCGGGTTAATTACATAGTTTATTGTCTTCCGAGTGGGTTTTTAAGAGCTAGACATCTTGATCTAAAGTACATACTTTGTTGTAGTATACATACCTAAATGTAGCGGATGGTAAAATGAAGACTACGTATACGTCGACGTCGCCATGATTTATATGACAAAAATACGTTTAGTAATCAAATGGTAGGTATTTATTGCGCAATTTTTACACGCTTTATATTAGCTTCACTTGTATGTTTGTATGTTTGCCGACGCCTTTGGACGCTATTTTGACCCACTTTAAACGGTCAGATTTCATTCATATTTTGCACACCTGTCAAAGACCGATGACAAGCAATAATTCGAAAAAAAATATAGTTTAAAAAACTGAAAAAACACGCTTTTATATAAAATCCAACTAAAAATAGAAAATTAAATTTAATAAATTTGGATTAAGAAAAGTGTAAATAAGAAACAAATGTATTTTAATGGAAAAAGCGTGGGGTTTTAGTAAGGTTTATATAGAAAGCACAAACAGTCGAATATCGACTACTGAGCGACCAATAGTAAGTACTCGTATTACTGGGTAAGGAATTTGTATAACACATAAAGAACAGATTGTGTGAGTAAATAACAATGAAAAAGAAAGTATTATTTTTGTTGAGTAATACGTTAAAGCTTATACTCGGTTTTTTGAATTACAGTTTTCTTAAAACTTGATGTACAAAGGCTTTCACATCAAACTTCCCCAATCTGACTTTTTTTTTGGGTAGATTTTCAACTTTACTACAATGTTATAAGGTTAATGTTCAATTGGGATTATTAGACTGTAGCTTGATGTGTTGGCGTCTGTACCACCGAAAACAATAAGGTTGCAGTGGTGAAATAATTCTTTGTATTTTTATCAACTATAGTTACATACACAGTAGGTAATCATACCCACATAACATCCGGCTTGCAATGTAGCCACCGACACTAGCTACCCGCCTTTACCGGCCATTTGTACGAATCCCATCCATCTGCCATTTCACTAAACAAAATTCCCGACTTTCTTTGGCCCATTCAAAATATATGTTTTGATATTTTCAGGATTATTTTTAAACATTATTCCGTTTTACCGACTGAAAATATTTTTTGAAAGCCGATAGAGAGAAAAGGCTATCGGTATTTATAAAATTTAATCAGGAAAGAGCAACAACCATGTTTGAAACGCTGAGAGATGATATCCCATGTGGAGTTAGTGGAATGAAGTAAGAAAAACTGAAAAAACGTATTCCTGTGAAAATGAGTCTTGTCTTGACTGACTTGACTGACAGACACACAGACGGCCAACGATGTAATTCTGTAAGAGTCCCATTTTTTCCTCTTTTAAGGTATAAAACGCTAAAAACAACAGGATCTGCAAGAATATTTCACGAGCTTAGCGTGAACACAACAGCAAAAAAATGGTATTGCAATCATCACTGAACTCCTAAACGGCTGGACTGATTTTAATGATTTTGTTTTTGTGCGTTTGGGCTTATGATGCGAAGGAATGAGGACCATGTTCTGAGGAAAGTTTTGAGTATGAATGTGCAGGGTTATAAGGGTATAGGAAGGCCAAAGAAAAGATGGATGGATTGTGTGTAAGATGATATGGCTAGAAAAGATGACTCTTGAGATGACGGCAAGTAGATGTATGGAAGAAGAAAACATGCTGCGCCGACCCCAAATAAATTGGGATAAGGGTAGGAGGATGATATGTTTCTCTGCGTTTGACTTCTTTATCCCTGGATGTTTTAAACTCACGACAACGTCTGCCAGGTCCGCTTTTATGAATATATAAAACAAGAACAAATTAAACTTAATCCAATTAAAACTACACTCCTGTTAAGACAAACCACCGCAAGCAATCATCTCAAATACTAAGAACAAACAGACACACACATACAACGGAGATCCAATCAAGTAAATATAAATACATTCAGCCGGTAATCAACCGCACGGTCTAATTGCGACCGGTGTTGATCCTACACCACGAGACCGCGCCACAGAGTAGGTAGGCATAGATAGCCGGCTTAATATAGGTGCATTGGACAAGTATGTGCGAATAGGCGGACATGTTCATCGAAATACAAAATACAAATTTATAAAATCATATAATTATACCTATTAAACTCAGATTTCATCAGTTATGTTTAAATCCCATGCATTAGGCGATCCCAACGCCATCAACCGGGTATAAATCCAGACTATGGAATGCTACAAATAAATTCCAGATGGAAAACCCTAATAACACTTTTGTCCGATCCAGGAATCGAACCCAGGACTTCATGATCAGTAGTAGAGCTTGCGATCACTAGACCAACGAGGCAATCGGTAAATACCAAACGTATTGGTTCCAGAACCCGATTTACACAGTGCCATTGAATTCCCTGTGATACGACAGATGAGGATGAATATTAGGACAATTGAAATGATTCAAATCACCAATTAGAAATGCCAAATAATAAAATTAAGAATTATGAAAAGAAGAAAAATTATACCAAATATTGGACTAAAAATTATCACTTAAATAATAATATACAATTCTTTGAGATCGCCGTATGTAAATGTATATTTGTGTGTGTCTAAGTTCGTTGTAAGGAGCTAGCCTTCTGTGGTTGACTATTCTGTGTCGCTGTTGACCGTGGAATTATTGTAGCGTGTTTACAGATATGGGGTTGGAGTATTTGCCCTGGGGATGATTATTGACATGTTAAGGTGGACGGGGATTAAATGCGCCAGGTGGGTGGTGTAAACAATTGGTGGTACCAACCTCAAAACCATCTGACATAAGTACTTCAATGTATCTAGGTAGGTAACACGCGTTGCACAGAGGGCTACGCAATATTTCCCCACAAAAATGAAAAAAAGGTACATTGAAGTAAATTTCATGGATTAGCAGAGGGATGTTGTTGAGTACCAACAACTTACTGCGATCGCCATACCCTAGGAAAAAGTTTATTTTGTCACTTTCCCCGTAAATTCTTTCTATAAAAGAACCAGTTAGCAGTGAACCCTCACTCCTAGCGGATGTTATGGTGATCAGATATCACATTATGTTGCTATGATACGTGAGCTTTTAATACATTTTTTTCCTGTTGATATTCCTACAGTACATTTACTAATTTTCTACCTCCCTATAGATTTTGTGAATTGAAGCCTATGAAATGAGAATTGCTACCCTGTTCTTCACCACTCGTTACTAAGTGAAATATACCCGACCTAACTTGCATCTCTAAAAGCAATTATCAGATCTTAAACCATTAATAATCCTCAATCAAGCAGCTACAAAGCCGTCTTCAAAACAGGCTTTCAATCACAGCATCTTGAGATCTGAACATCTATTGAATAGAGCCCTAATCTGCCTCAAGATGCTCTAATGCGTACAATGTGATGCTTGAGCTTGAAAGCTTGAGAGGCTGTCAATGAGTCTTTCAGAGGTCAAATCACATCGATGTCAATGTGTCTGTTTTGTATATTTTGTTTCTCCTTAGTGGTTTTGAAGAAGAGTACTGAAGTGGTTGATGTCTAGATTATAATTTAATTATTAATAATCTACAACCCATGGTCGTCCATGGGTTGTCAAATTGGCTTTAAATTTAACTTTCTTCTACTTAATTTTTTTTTAGCTCATTTTTTAAGCACTTATGATTTAATGAAACCTATCAGATGTTACTAATAACAAGCATATAGACTATACTGCTACATAATTTAATAGTAAGTAGTTACAGCAATAGTTGCTGCATCTTGGTAGCCAAAAAAAAAGAAACGAAAACGACTTACAACATTTTAAAATTCTCTTTCTATCTCGGCTGCAAATACAGTAACGTAAGCAATTTTGTTGTATCTATAAAGTAATAAAATATAATTGAACTACGCATTTATAAGTACGTTAAAAAAAAACAAAGGAAAAAGAGTGCATTTTGTATGAAAACTCAATTAAAAATTGTCGAGAAAATAAAGACTATTCGATGTAGGTTTATTGTATAATTCTAACAAATTTAACAAAACCGAGTGCCTTGATCGGCTTTTTATTTTGTTGAAGTTATACTTCTTTTGGCGCGATGGAGAAAAATGATGAGAGTGAATTTTTACGATGCGCGCGCACACCGACACCTAAATTTAACGGCATGAAGTTAGTTCTAGGTGGTATGAAAATTGATAACTATGTTCAAGTTGTATATTCTAGTATTTTTTGACACTACCGGTAATGTCAAACTATATGTCATGCAAACCTGACCGAAAGCATTGTCATGCCAGCCTTATGGTCTAGCCGGCAATAAAATTACATAATGCCCGCTGGTCGACCATGTTTTTTGAATTTGGAACCTGAACACAAAGTTTGCATAAATCTTTTTAGGTACCGAAGAGAACACATTTGAAAATCGAATTGCTTTTTATTATCTTACTACAGAAGGTGTGTACTGTGTAAAGAGTATTCTTGGGAATAAAGGTGTCTTGGGGTATTTTGAATCCTTTGCTGCATTCAGGATTCTAGTCTTAACTCCATCGATGCGCTCGGTAGTTAACACTAGAATTCTTCGTTACGCCCGGTATTCATTATGGCGCCCGTGACATAATACACTGATCTGTCCCCTTGGTGCGTAATCTACTATTTAGTTGCATACTGTGATTCATTAAACCGTACAACAGATTTCAAAATATAAATAATTTGCACTAACTTATACTTTTACATTATTTTTTGTTTTTTTCAATAATTGATTTAACGCGTTGAACGCCAAATGACCGACAAACAATACATTTTCTAATGTGTCTCGTTGTTTGGCAGTTAAGGTGTTAATGTAACCACGAGCAAGAATTGCTTGTTGTATTATTTGTTAAGAAGTATAACTTCTAACGCGTGTACATAAGTACACACACTCTTTTTATTTTGTTTTTGTAAATATGTAAATAGTTAGTTTTATATTGTAATTGTAAATTTTAAATTTAATTAAACATTCCAAAGAATTAAAATTGAATTATAAAAAAATACATAATATCCATATGTACATTACATTACATACATACATACAAAATATCCCTATGTACATAACATTACATACATACATACAAAATATCCATATGGATATTTTCGAGATACGACATCATCGTTTTCCACCGTAAACATACATAATGGACAGAAATAAGTCTGTAGTTTCTCTGAAAGCATAAGATCAACATTCATAATCCGATTTCTTATAACCTTCCTTCGTAATAGAATTAGTCATGTCTCCTGTACGTTGATTGCGCAGAGAATGGTCCTTAACAAGCTAATATTATGTTACTTATTCCCATTTTTTCTTTATCTCCTACTTATAGAGTAGTAATTGGATGTAAGGCTATTATTTTGTCATTCTCTTCCAAAGGATATTGTTAGTTTTACGTAGAAATTTGTTAGATATGATTTTGAACAAGGAGCACTAAATGGAAAGACAAAATAAGCTGTTAATTAGAAGAATCTTGACTTCATTGTTAGTATCTTCATGAAGAGGTGCGGGATACAGGGTGGTCGGAACAGGGAAAATCTGCTCAGGTGGAGACTGTAGCATGGATTGTAAATGACCACTTATGTAATCCAAGCTGTTCCACAAACGATGGGTTCTTGATGGGTCCTACGGTTGGCGTCAAACTCGTAGCTATGCTCTGAGCCGACTTCAATACAGATTAACATCGACACCTTAAGAAGAAGGGTATACGAACTGAAATAACTAATCAAACCATTTACAATTTGATTTTTATATGAAACAGATAACATCAAAAGTAATGTGAATTTAAATTATATGAGAAAGCACAAGATTTGTTTTCGGATCCTCATTTGAAACAAACTAATTTTAATGTACATACTCGTCTTTTAGATTTATACTAATATGCTAATGAATTATGTATATGATAAATATTAGATACACGGAGAGCTAGTCATCGTAATTTTCAGAAATTCCTTTTATTTCTTGATTCATTCAAAATTATTTCAATACTTGTTACCTTCTTATTCCGAGAAGAAAAAGTTATCTTTCATCGCTAACTGTGGGATATAACAGCAAATTTTAATGTTACAAATCAGGTTTGTGTAACTAATCACTTTTACCACTGATCAACAATAGCTTTAGTAATAAAACAATTCGAAATCATTGCAGCCACCTTGAGGTCAATCAGCTTAAAACTTTATTCGACAGATTGTAAACGTGTTACCTAATTCAAATAAAATAGCGATGATCTATTCTCGACAGCTTAAACAAATATTTGTTTCATATCAAGTAACTTCCATACGTCCCACAAGGGTCCATATTAGGACCTCCCCTTAATCCATCCCAAACCGATCCTCATTAAACTAACGTATAATTTGGGCCAAATTTTAACCGAAGGGTTAAAACTAACACAGTTTCAGATCAACGGTCAGATTATTCAAAGTTAAACAGTTAATTAATGTTATAGCCATAGGTTGGGAAATGAAACATAACATCACGCCTGTGTTTCCCGATGGGTCAGGCAGGGTTCGCCTGTAGTACACCACCACTTTGCCACGTAATTGGTGGCTGGCCTATTTCTACCAACCGGGTACAATTCCAGACTCCAGGCTACCATTGAGAAATTTCATGATGGAAACACTCAATAACACTTGCTCGACACGGTAATCGAACCCAGGGAGAGACTAGAACAACGAGGCAGTTACTTTGTTTTCTCTAGAATCAGACCTATGCAATTAGACGTAGATAAAAGTATTTTGGACTTAATTTCATCGTTGGTAAGGTTGTTTTTGACGATGATGTGTATCAAGATAGCGTTGAGCAGATAGATATTCCATGCGGAGTGGAAGTTGGCTCAGAGAACGATTCATTAATGATGATAATTGGGAAGACTAGAAAAAGAGATAAGAGCTGATAGATGCATGGTTATTATTTAACTGTTGTCTTGAAAAGCATTTAAATGCTCCATTTTAGTTCTGAAAAGGAGAAATAATGAACGGAATAAAAATAGTTGAAGGTATCAAAAACCCGAAAAATCAAAAAACAAAAAAATCGGGACGAATTTTGAAGCGGTTTGTCGGTGGAAGTTATTTTAGTTGAATTTCATATTTTTGATGTCACCGGACTGTTTTAAAAGTTATCTTAATTTTTGTTTGGTTATTTTTTGCTACATACAGTTTTGATACCATTGTCGCTTTAATTTTTGGAAAAAAATACTTATAAATCTGTGTAGCCGTTTTGATGATGCGAGCTAATAAATAATATAACAAAAAAACATAGAAACGCGCGAAGAGTTCTTGGCTGTTGGGTAAAAACACTATTTTTACATTTTTGGAAGCTAAATTGACAATCTATAATAATATAAATAAGAGATATTAGGAGTTTTATTTCTATTTTAAATAAATTTTACGACATAAGATACCGTAGGATAAAGTTCAGTGTTTACTCAGAAAGTGCCAAGATTTTACTAATAGCAAGGCCAAGTAATTATTTCGGCGTATTCACTTAAAATTGGATGCATCTCGTATTGTCTTAGCTGAGAAGAAACTCCTTACATTGTAGGTCCACGTACCAAGTTCCCCCCCGTGAAGTTCACAATTTAACTAGGTAAGATAATTTAATTAATTAGAGCGAATAACGAAGTCTTGTGTCTGCACGTGTTGTGTGTTGTGTGCTCGGAGTTGGACCGAGGAACTTGTTTTTGCATTTTTTCTTCTGCTCATAGAATTCTAAGTAAGGAATCTACACTTTGTAACAGACCGGTAACTATCACTTACTGAATAACTATAAATAAATAAATAATAATAATTTATTACCTTCAATAGTTGTAGGTACAAGAAACACTTTAGTTACAACTAGAGAAAATAGTGTTTTCGATGAGCTCCGGCACCCAGTGTAAGATTTAACTTGTGTTTAGGGTGTCAGCGTCCTCGCCTATGAGTTTAACATAAGTAGTAGTAGTAAAACGAGCTCTGTATATCAATTTTAAATTACAATATTATATTCACTACCTAATGCAACTGAGATGCGGGATATTTCTGTAACTATGTACGGGTGACGGAGAGATAAATATGGTGAAAACTTGTGTTAGTGAAAGTGTATGTAACTATAATTTTAAACATATTACTTAATTGACTACGTTGGCTTAATAAAACCTCATAATAATGATGATGATGATGAATAAAACTGACCCACTGCTTGATATCAAACACACATGACAGGGTGTAATTGAAAGAAAATTCAGTCCATCTCTGTACATTTGTTTGCTTAAAGTATTAAATAAAAAAAATATAATCATTTCATTACTGATCGACACTTCGCGTGACCAGAGGGCTGGCTCATTCTTTGCCCAAAGAATTAGTATTGCCATCCAACGTGGCAATGCTGCCAGTCTTTTGGGCACGTTTCCAGATGACAGCGATGCGGAGGAATACTTTGACGCCTGAGTGTCCTTGTCGGCTTTTTTTTTGTTTTTGTAAATATGTATATACCTAGTTAGTTTTATAGCATAATTGTATATATGTGAGTATAAAAAAAATAAATAAATAATAATTACTTAATTTCAGTACTTTTCAGTTTTTCAGTGTACTGTAACTAACTGTCCCCATGTCTCGTATCTCTCGTACTTGTGTAACATTTTCATTACTAGGTTTGTCACCATTACCCAAAGGAATAAGAGTTCAAGTAAATACTATGTTTGTTACAATATGTTATTTTTATATGTTACAATAGTAGAAACAGGTATTTTCCTAAATAATTTAACAAAACAAATAATTTCTGGGAATTGTTTGAACAAATATAACAAACAGAATTGTGGTGGATTCTGGGAAAGCTTTTGTTTATTTATATTGTTAACCGTGCGAACATCAACATGTATGTATTTACTTGGGACCTTAACTTACTTTTAGATCTCGTGATGAATTTCTCGGCCAGTTCAGTATTTTTATAACACGTACATCATCTCATCTGCCTAGCCTTTTCCCAACTATGTTGGGGCCGGCTTCCAGTCTAACCGGATGCAGCTGAATACCAGTGCTTTACATGGAGCGACTGCCTATCTGACCTCCACAACCCAGTTACTGGGTAACCCGACACCCCTCGGTAAGACTGGTTGTCAGACTTTCAGGCTTCTGACTACCCTTAACGACTGTCAAAGATCTACAAATGTCAGCCGGGACCAACGGCTTAACGTGCTTTCCGAGGCACAGAGGAGACTCGATATGTTACGAACGGTCACCCATCCACAGACTGACCTCGATCAACCCGTGCGGCTGTTTTTATTAAGCCACGAGCTCCTCTTTTTATAACACGTACGTAAATTTTAAATAGAGATCTGGAAGTGCAATTAATTTAACATAGGAACTGCCCAATTTTTACCTTTAACCAATTTTAACGGCCTGATTTTAAGTAATTGTGCCCCCAGCGCTCAGCTTATACATAAATCATCAGCACATAATGTTGTATCACCTGGCTCGGCATGAGCTATTTTTGGGTAGAATGTAAAAACGAACCAATAAATCAGATTGGACACATAAAGTTTTTTGTCGTATGGATAGACAGGGGAATATTTTTCCGACTCCGACTAGGGCAGTTCATGGGTTAAATGTCGATGACGATTTTGCTTTATCAAAATAACCAGCATTATTGGACTTACTCACAATTTTGATCAGTGATCATGCCTCGTGATATACACTCAAGTATCCATTGTCTAAATATTTTAAGTCAGTTAGATTTCGTGCTGGACAAACGCCCTAAATTTTTAGGGTTCTAAAGCCAAAACGAAAACCTGAATTTTGGCAGATTTGGTTCGTCAGACTAATCCGTACGAAACAGAAAATATGTTTTCGACTCTTGGCTATAGAAGAATGTGGTATTTTCTGTGCCGCTAATTTAAAATAAATAAGTAGTTATGGGGACTGCCTATTTAACTGTGTTCTTGGACACACGTCACATTAGCATGTTGGTGACGTTGACCCATAAGCTTAGCCTCTACCAAAAATTGTTCAACGCAGCTTAAGAACTTTGCACTTCAAAAGTTAAAAAAAAACAGTGCACATAAACACTAACCATTTTGATTTTCACACTTACTTTGAGGAATACTATGAAATACAAAATTAATTTCTCACTCACCAAAATCAACGTTTTTCGTTGAGATATAATTATTCACAGACTGCGGAACCTTTCACCGTGCGTGCTCCGACACGTTCTTAACGGTTTTTCTCTCGAAAAATCTCAAATAAAATAGCTACATAACGGGGTCACTGACTATTCTCAAAGCTCGGAAAAATACTGGAATACTGGATTTAAATGAAATATTCTATATAAAGGCTGCGTGTGTCGGAGCTTCTGGCACATTCGATCGATCTCTCGAGATGTACGCGATTCCGAGAATCAGAATATCAACTCATTTTTAAACATCGAATACCGATTTAGATTTAGCTTTGATAGAAGTGGATGGTGTCAGCTATTTTCTGAAGATGTAAGATTTAAACGAAAAAGTAAAAGTAGCAAAAGGAGTATGTGAGGACAGCAGCAGGTGGCGGTCTGTAGTTTCTGCCTACCCCATGGGAAAACAGCGTGAGTTTATGTATGTATGTTAGAATTCACAAGTACAAATCGGTTCAGACTATCCTATGTAATCTGACCAAGATAATGTCTGGACTTTATAAAAGACCTTTTGTTTCGGTTTTTCTCCTCCGAGTTGTCAGATAGGTATTACTAACTTTGGAATTCGACTAACTGAATTTACAGACATATCAAATCTCATTATTGATAATTTTCGAAGTAAAAACGTCTTTAGCCACGTTAAAGGATTTTGGTAGAGCCAAAACTTATGGGTTCTTATTTCGGGTGGGAATGTAACCCAGGACCTCACGCTGAGCAGTTGCGCTCGGGGCCACTACACCAATGAGACGGTCTAAGAATATCATCTTCCACAATTACATTTTCATCAAGATATATAAGCGCGACATCAGTCATCTCTTCCTGGCTTCAGTCCTCAGCATGACAGGGAACAAATCGGAGCCAGTTCGTTACGTCATTTCAAGTCGCTACTACAAATCCCTGTAAGGGACGGCAGACATAAAGGCTGTAATTAAGTGGAGCACTCGATGTGCCGACAATGGGATCCTCCCTATTTTGTCCCGACAAGAATACTCGTAGTTTACAGTCATTAAATTGTTGAGTTTTAAAGATTTATTGATCATCGTCATCATCTTCCTTCCCTTACACCAACTCTTTTAGGGTCACTGCATCATGTCTTCTTCTTCCATACCATCCCATCATCTGTTTGCTTTGTTTCTAGCCATATCTTTCACAAAATCCATCCACAATTTATTTTATAAAGATTTCTTTGTATTGGAGCTTAAATGTGAGGATTAACTCTGGGTGTGTGACCAGTTGATGCTATTGTTATCAACCAAACTCGTCCTCTATAACATAGGACTTAAACATAACTAGCGAAATGTGAATGTATAACAGGTCTGCTTAACCCTTCGGGAAATGCAGGTATCATGTTTTATGTTTGTTGAGGAACCCAATTAAATACATCAGTTTTATAAGCCACCCTCCTGTTGACTTCATCCTCCTGCCCTTATCCCTATTCATTTGGGGTCAGCCCAGCATGTTTTCTTCTTCCATACATCTCTACTTGCCGTCATCTCAATAGACAAGTCTTTTCTAGCCATATCATCTTTCACACAATCCATCCATCTTTTCTTTGATCTCCCTCTACTCTTGTAACCCTGCACACTCATACTCAAAACTTTCCTCACAACGTGGTCCTCATTCGTTCGCATTACATGCCCATACCATGACAACCGATTTCTACACAATTTCTCAGCCAAGCTCTGACTAAGCATATCAATTCAACTCTTCAATTCTTAGCCTTCAGTATATATTCTGCCACTGTTACAGTTTGAATTGTTTATTTCTTTGACTATAGTTTTTGCCTGCGACTCTGTTTGTCTGAGCTTGAGAATTGATTAACACATTCTTCACCTATACCTAAAACACTGTGCAGTCAGTTCTTCTATTCCTATTTAATTATTTATTTCCTCTAGTAGTATGTAGTGTATTTTCGGAGGTGTCTCTGAGGGCATCACAGTGGGCCCTATAATACTGGCGCTACGGTATTTTTTTTTATATCGCAGCATTGTGCTGAGATTTCTAGCTTTTGGGTTTGCCTTTTGGCCTTGAACAGGTCCTTTTTCTAAATACTACTTATTAGTTTTTAGTCGTTTCGATTTCCTGTGCGTGACACAAATAAATATTTTTCTTTCTCTCTTTAAATTCATGTAGGTTTCTTTGAAAGTAGATAATTATGTTAGGCTAATACCAGCATTTTTTTTTTATAAAAAACGTTGCCCCACAGTAGGAATTTCTCCTGTGTCGTGGGTGCGTTTACAAACATTTAAAGTCACATACACGATAACAGGATAAGGGCAGAAGGATGATACACGATAACACCCAGACCCGCAACAATTACCTGTAGGCTATACAAATATTCGTTCCGTGCGGGAATCGAACCCACGACACGCGGCACAGCAGTCGATCGCTCAGCCACTGCGCCAACGTCGTCTGTCGTCTTTGACGCTTTGATGTGCTAAGCTTCCGTTCTATACCGAATATCAGTTTTTTTTCTAAAACAACCAGCTCCTGACCTGTGCGCCCCAATTAATGGGCGACACCGATATCCCGTGGTGAGGTCAGGTTCACCTACGTGTTGCCTCGTTGCGTGATTATATTCTGTGTGGTTTACTTTTACAAAAATAATTGGGTACCTCAAACAAATTGTGATTGTGGAAAAAAAACGTGTTTGGTGTCATTTTTATCCCTGTACGCTTCACATTTCTCCATTTTATTAATTGGGATAAAAAGCTTGGTCCAGCTGATAGTAAACGGTCATTGAAATGTATGGGAAACTTAATTGTAGGGATTATGTGCCTGTTATGATGAATAAATAACTATTAAAAAAGCAATAAAGGTTTATTGACCACAAAAAATCACAAATATCTAAACAGAGTACAAAATAAATAAAGATAAATAAATAAAATAAAATAAATAATGCTGGACAATCCACACAGCATCATCTAGCCCCAAGCTAAGCAGAGCTTGTGTTATGGGTAGGTACTAGATGACTGATATACTTAATACAATATATTACATAGATAGATATTTTTTATTAAACATATAGCAATTACCCAGAACACCTGGAACAAATCTTTGTAGATCGTACAAACATTTGTCCCAGGGCAGGAATCAAACCCGCAACCGCAAAGATGTTTGTTCATAGAAGCTTATGTAACTATTTTAGTTCATAATACATTTCAATGTATGTTGTTCAGCCGACTCGCTACCAGTACCAAGATGGGAATATGCGCTCATCCTAATTTATTTGGGATTGTCCTTCCATACAAGGTGTATGCATGTGTATGATCCGCCATATTAATAGTCACCTCCTTCCCAGCTATGTCATCTTTACACAAACCTTCCATCATTTCTTTGGTCTGCCTCTACTCTTGTAACCCTCCACATTCATACTATCCTAATGGTAATGTCTTACTTCTGGGCCGGCTCCATGTAGATTGCCATCAACAAGCTAAAAACAGAAGAAGATCTATCTAAAGAACACAAAGCAATCAATCTTAAAAACAAGTTTAGTGCTGGAACAAAAGGAGCGAGGTACCTTCTCTCCTTAACGGCCGTGTAAAGTGTAATCGTCGCCGCGACGCCGAGGGGAGGGCAAATGTGTCGCCGGCTTTATACACGCGGGTTCATTTCCGAGGCACGTCGTGTTCCGAGTGTAACGGAGTATTTGAAGATCGTGTGAGACTATGGACGACAAATATTTTGGGATGCATTGAAAATTAGCTTTTATTGGGCGTGTGAGATTGGATTTTAAGTAGTGATAATGCTGAATGATCGTTGCTACCGGCTGTCATTTGTGAATCTGTGACAGTTGTTACGGGTAGTCAGATGCCCGAAAGTCTAACAATCAGTCTTAACAAGACGTATCATGTTGCCCAGCAACGAATTTTGTAAAAAAGCGAGGCAAATGATTATGAATATTTACCCAATTTATTTGAGGTTGCCGGGGTTGACTCACCATTCATCCAAAATATAGTAATGAACGGTTTTGGCAGTTTCCTAAACTTATTTCCTTCCCTGAACAAAGATTTACAATTACCAGATTGACACAATCTCTCTGAACAGCACAAAAAGACTTTG
This sequence comes from Phlogophora meticulosa, assembly GCA_905147745.2. Classification (NCBI taxonomy): domain Eukaryota; kingdom Metazoa; phylum Arthropoda; class Insecta; order Lepidoptera; family Noctuidae; genus Phlogophora; species Phlogophora meticulosa. The sequence goes on from LR990542.1 coordinate 351,056, forward strand.
TTGTCTTCCAAAATTCAAGGCCATTTTCCCCAAATTCAAATCTCGCATCCCCTGCCTCAAAGAATCAGTACCAATTACCCAAATCTATAACTATTTCTTTTCCCTATCGTTAGAGCACAAAAACAAAACCAAACAAAAACGTGAAATCGTTTCATTGTTCCCTCTAACTACTGAGGGAACATTTCCTCCCTGAAATATCCTCGTGTCAATCCCGCGAGCGAGACATATAGGACTATTACCAAGCCATCCAGTTATTGCCGAGGAGGCGCGGTCATTATCTCAATGTACGCTATACATCGACGCTCGCACGAACACTCTCGAACATTTATTACATTCATTAGCTTCAACTGAACGCGCAATTTGATGAACCTCGCGTATGGGGTGGGGTTAATTTGCCGGAAGATCTGTCTTTGGAGGACTGTGTTTTTGAAAAGCTTCTTGCTCGTGGTGTGAGATGGGATATTTATGGGCGTCGTAATGCAATTCTTATTGAAAATGTGACGTTGCTTTTACAATATGGTTTGAATGATCGCAGACTTGTGGGCCATGCGTAGACCTTCGTCAAAAGTTTTTGTATACGAAGTGTTTATATTTAAAATGATTTAATATTAACTCATAATGAGCTCGAGATAATGAGTCTCTAGATTAATAAAATATCTTGAAAGTAATAAATTACTTTCTGATCATCAATTTGGTTTTAGGCCTAAAAGATCGACAAGCCAAGCTGTTCACCATCTGACTAATTTTATAAGCACTAACCTAGATAACGGCATGCACACAATAGGGATATTTTTAGACCTAGCCAAGGCTTTTGATACAATTTCTTGTACCTTGCTTTTATCCAAGCTGGAGATGATGGGAATACGGGGTGTACAATTGCAACTGTTATCTGATTACCTCAGCGACCGCCATCAGTGTGTAAAAATAGGTCAGTGCATCAGTTCTGAACTTAAAAATACCTGTTACGGAATCCCACAAGGCAGTATTTTGGGTCCTACCTTGTTCTTAATATATATAAATGACCTATGCAATTTGACACTTCAAAATGGTGTCATTATGTCATATGCGGATGATACAGCTCTACTATTCGCAGCTAAATCAACAGTCGATGTCTATGATGTTGCACAGAAAGGTTTTAATACTGTGTCTAATTGGCTTCATAAAAATCTCTTAACACTAAATATAGACAAAACAAAATACCTATTATTTACAATGAGAAACACTTATCCAACTCTTACTAATCTAAGCATTCAAGCGCATAACAATTGTAATTCACATTATGCTGACATTGCATGCACTTGTCCCACTTTAGCGAAAACAGAACATATCAAATATCTAGGTATTACGATTGACTCAAATCTGAACTTCCGCAAACACATCGATTTATTATGCAACAGAGTGCGTAAACTAATCTACATTTTCAAAAACTTACGTCACATTGCCCATTTTCGATTAATTAGACAGGTTTATTTGGCTTTGTGTCAATCTATTATTACCTACTGCATAACATCCTGGGGTGGTGTCGCTAAATCAATTTTGCTGCCCCTAGAACGCGCCCAACGAGCAGTTTTAAAGGTTGCTACTTTTCGCCCATTCAGATTTCCTACACATCAGTTTTATATAGCATGCAAGGTGCTAACAGTACGTCAATTGTTTGTTTTGAACGTAATCTTATTACAACACACTGAACTTTATTTTAACCCAGTACCCTCAGATAGGAGGAGAAAAGATTTGGTTTGTGCTAACCTTCGGACGAAACATGCTTTTGCTAATCGTTTTTACTTATTTTTGGGACCCTACTTATATAACCAGTTTAACAGAGTACTAAAGATTTATAGTTTAAGTTATAATAGGTGTAATCTACTAGTTCAGGAATACCTGGCAAAACACAATTATGCAGACACGGAAAAATTACTAGAAATTGTGAAATAAAGTCTGTATGTACACACTCTAATAAAAGTCTCACTGTTTACCTAATCTACTCTATCTACTTTAACATTATTCGTTAATTTATTGTAACATAATATATATCTTACATTCGATAATGTAACATAATAATTAATAATATAGAAGTCTTAATATTATATACCTAAATAGTTACTTGTTAAGTCATTGAAAATAATATGTCTTCTCTATAAGTTAGCTACTAACAAAATTTACTAATGTCGTCTTTTTAAAATGTTTGAACTAAATTGATGGCCTGAAACACAGGTTTTCATAAACCTAGCTCAGGCAGGTCTACATTATAGTTAGAATTAATTTTCCTCTATGACGATTAATGTAAATCTTAGTTTTACTTATATTTTGAATAAAATTTTTATTTATTTTATTTATTTAGCTTTGGTTGACTTTGCTTTCTGTTATTGTAGTCGTACATACGATTTTACCACCTTAAACGCCAAGTGATCAACAAAAAATACATTTTCTGTTGAGTTATCTGGCACATAAAGTGTTAATCTGTTAAAACAATTTCTATGAAAATTTTGCTTAAGAACACATTCAAAATTTTAGAAAATGTTAGAAGTGTATTTCAATAAAATAGAGCTTTAAATAACTGTTGTAGTTGCCATGGACACTTAGGTATCCACCAATCCTGCAGAGGGTGAGTACCCTAAAATCATTTCAAATACTGCTTCAACCAAAACCTTATCTAAAAGCAAGATATCAACACCAATTGTCCCTCCATTACACTTTAGCATACAGTTATAACGGACGTTAATACAGCGGCGAAAAGTTTCAGCATTTAAATGGTTCGAGTTTGGACCGAGTCGCATTTACAAGTTGCTATGAAATACATTTAGGGTGTATTAATCTAGGCTTTACTGCAAGGTTTAGTTTAACGTTTTAGGTAATTAGGGTCTTTTAAGAGTTGGGTGTCAACTAGCTTGTCAAACTATCAGGAACCAGAGAATCTTTACGACTGATTTTTAAAATGAAACTTTTATTACATCGCCTCAAAAATTTTCGTCTATCTATTGCATGTCGCGTGACGGTCGGCCGCGGATTAGGGGCGCTCGACAGAGCAGCCAAGGCTAATATGGCGGCGCCTATAGATCGCATCAGCTGACCGTGTAGTGTATAATTATACTACATATTTGTGCTAGTGCTCCACGCTATTTGTTTTTAGTTAAATGTCTACAATGCGACAAAAAGTTTCACTTATACCGTGCTTTCATAAAACCACACAATCATTTTTTGACTGTTTGACTTTCAGACAGTCTGCGTGTTCGTTTGATGTCCTTAATTCTTTCTTTCCGTCTCTTTCTACTGTTATCCAGGAATAGATACACAGTTTTGTTCGTGTTCGTGGGTGTTCCACTGAATCTGGGCCTTTGTGATGATTAATTTATAGTATTCTGAGTGATGTGTACCTCCGATTGAATACCCTTTTAGTAGGCTTAGCATATGTGAACTGAACTGATACATGAATGTGTTATGAGGAGTTTGTACTCACATGCACATTGATCTAAAGCATCCCAGGCATCATTTTGACTTTTCTTTCTTTCTTTTGTTTTTTTTTTTTACGTTGTCCCCCCACTAGGAATTTCCTTTCATGGGGTTTTCTTTTGTCTTTTTTCCTTTTTTTTCGTGTCTTTTACTTTACTTTACAAACATTTAAATTGACATACACAGACAGCCAGATAGGGACCATAAAATGTTCGAAATTCTTGGATTCAAATGCCAACAATTGAGTCCAGGAACTAAATTGAAATTTTTTTTTTTTTTTAATCGTTACCTACAGGAGGAATATTCCCTGTATCGTGGGTGAGTTCACAAACTTTTAAACTTACATGCAGACAGGGAACAACTACCTGTAGGCAATACAAATATTTTTTCCGTGCGAATCGAACACGCGACACGCAGAGCAGAAGCCAATCGCACAGCCACAGTGCCAAAGATGCCGTCGATAACAATAATCCACTAAAACCCTATCGATTGAAAACATATCAACTCGACGGCAAAAAACCCATCAATTAGTAACTAGATTCCACGTGGCGATACCACCACATCCCCTTATGGTCCCCCTTAGGTCTGACCGCAAGTCCGGGGAATGTTTCCCCAGCTGCAAACACAACCCTTAATGAACATAGGATTATGCATGCCCACACCTTAATTGATTGTTTGGGAAATTATCTAGATTTAGGCCAACTTCTATAATTGTCTTTGTTCTAAAGTAAAGAAGGGATTGGAGTTTTGTTTACCTCGATGATATTATGTTTTTTCTGTCAAGAGATTAGCTAGACTTTATGGGTCTAATTTGAATAGATAAGTTGGAATTCTGGGACGGTTTGTTAAGTTTTGAAATATATTATGATCATTTTAATAGTGGCTACTAATTGTGTAGAGCGGTAAAACTCTCTAAAACAGGCATAAAGGTAAAATTATGAAGATTGTTATATTTCCAATTAATTTTTGGTTAACAAAATAGCGAAGATTAAAAAGGGTGTTTGATATTTATATTGGGACCTCAGCATCTGCCTAGCCTTGTCCTAAATATGTTGGAGTCGGCTTCCAGTGTTACTGTATGCAATTAAATACCAGTTTTTTACATGTAGCGTCCTACTTATCTGACCTACATAACCCAGTTACTGGGTAGCACTTGGCAAGACTTTGAGGATCCCAACTACCCGTTACTGTTGTTCAAGATCTACTATTGTTTTCTGAAGCGCGGAGGGATCTTGATTTATAATGAATATTTTCCCATCCACAGACCAATCTTGGCAAGCGTTGCTTACCTTTGAAAATCGATCCGATTCGCTGTTATTATTGAACCGCAAGCCTCATAACTCATCAACACTAATTTTAAAACAATATAGAACAGAGCCCAGCGTCACATGTCACTGATTGCACCAAAGTAAACCATTCTACAACCATAACCGAATCAACACGAAAATTGACGAATCCACCCGACTGTAATTCAATAAATTTGCATAACGTCTTCACCGCATTCAATTGAACCGTAACTACATTACTGCTTCACCAGGCGCTCGACAATGCAATCACTGAACAATACCGGCAATGTATCAGGCTTGAATCACAACAATCGCTGTAACATACAAACAATGTGTTATCTTAGCCTGTTCAAAGGGACGGTGACAGCAGACGCAGGTGTGGACTGGCGTTATCTGTGTAGTGCCAGAAGGGCCACGGTGAGCTGGAAATATGAATAGTGGGATAAAGAGAGCCCAGGGGGATATTGATCCTGCTTTAAACCGGGGATGATATTCCCACCATTACCCACATATTAATTTGCATAATATGAATACCTGGTATGTTTTTATTTCTGTTATACATATTCATTACCTAATGGTTGACTAACTTAATTAAAGGAATACCCGATATGATAATGAAAAATAAATACATTTTTGTTTACTTATTACGATACTTCGTGTCTTTTAAACTCACACATGAACAATGTGTATGAAATATTAGCTTATTATCTACGTATTACTAATTCGTAGACCAACAGCGCTTTTGTACACAACGAATAAAACTGTTTTATTCTTTTTACATAAGACTGAAAAAGAAAATCCATTTCAGTTAGGAAATACGCTTTTTGAAGTTGTCGGGCAAAATAGGTACCCACACCGACTGTGAGGTCGTGTATAGTGCCTGTCGAGCGTTTGTGCTTATGGATCTTCCACTGATGTTGGTGCAGCACTGTTCCCACTGCTAGAAATCACTCCGTGCACCCCAGCCTCCTCCAGCTACTATCTACTCCAACTACCTCCAGCTAAATAGCGTAGTCAGCAGATGTCATTAGTATTACACATTATGGTCGAGTTTACAATATAATTCAGCATTGCACATGTCAGCGGACACGCCCTTGGACTGCCTTGGAGGCTTTTTATGTATTCAGTTTAGCAGGCTTTGCTTGAGTTAATTGTCGATTTTGGTTCATATAACTTTTTATTTATTTATTTTGGCATATTGGTGTGTGCTAGCTAACATGTAGCAAATTATTTAATTGAATGATGTATAAAGATGATTGACATAATTATTATTTTTTGACATAATATGTTGTATAGCTTCAAGTTCTTCAAACCTATCAGACAGACGTGTTGCTGGGGAGTTTGTTCCTTCACTTCTTCTTCCCAGCAAAAACACTAGGAAGTGGTGAAGGGTGGGCGTTTTGGGGGACAGTCTTATGTAAACGTTTTTGACGTTCAAAAAGTGCTGATTCTCAGCCTAATTTGAATAAATGAATTTTGATTTTGATTGATTTGATTTTGATACCTGACCTCATTCACGTTGACTTATCATAAAAACTACAGTATACAAGATTTTTTTTTACTGTTTCTGGCTTAGCATAATCTAACAAACATTTTCTGAAGTACTCTGTTATTTGCAGTAAGTATTAACTGGCACAAACACAAATACAATTCAGTGATCTATTGTAGCATTACTGTTTGTTGAAGTCTCATGGAGCTTGGCATCTGCCCACACCTATCCGTGATTTGAAATGCAGAAAATATTAACTGCTGCATATTTTTATGTTGTCAAAATCTTCGAACAGTTGATGATCTATTTTTCAACCAATTTTAGTAAGCCTTTTGCCTTCCCTTGCGGCATGGTATTGGTGATTAGTGACCGCGTTCTACCCAGCTGGGACCCTCGTTGGGTAGGGTTACCAGAAATATGATGCTCGGCCAAAATTGTTTTAAAGGTAGGTTGAGGGTCCGGATTAAAGGAACCGCGGTAAGGGTATCGGGTAAAAAGCTGTGTTGTCGCATTTGATCTCGTAAACGAGTATGTGAAGCTGAAAGGGGCTTGAGATAATTATATTTGTTATAAAACATGATTACCTACTCGTTATAAAATTGGGGAAATAAATAAATTACATTTTCAGGACACACGTGTCAAGTTTTGGGTAAAATTTGTTATTTTTCGGGACGTGTGTCCTAAATATCAAAATGGCTGATGATGATTTTTTTCAGAACATAACGTACTGTATTCCTCCGAAGAGTTGGGCAGAGGTGCGTGCATGTCTGCCCAATACCTATTACTATAGAGTAACACCTACATTTAGTCAGTTATGTTTAAGTCCCATGTTATAGGGGCGAGCCTATTGCCATCAACCAGGCACGAAACCAGACTCCGGGCTACTAATGAGAAAATTCCTATTGCAAAAACTCAATAACAATTAGCCCGACCTGGGAGTCGAACCCAAGAAATCCTGCAAAATTGCAAATTTCACCATGACAGATGGAAACTGCAGTTAATTTTAACTATGAATTGGTAGTTGCTTAGTCTGTATTGTAATTTTTAAGAAGAAGAGAAAGGATCAAAGTTCAAGTTCTCTAGGACCATATCCGAATAAGTTTTCAGAACAATTATCATTACAAGACATGACATGACATTTCAAAAGGAGAGAGATACAAAATAAAAGAGTACCAAATTCAAAATCAAAATTCATTTATTCAAATTAGGCTGAGAAACAGCACTTTTTGAACGTCAAAAAGTTTACATAAGACAGTCCCCCAAAACGCCCACCCTTCACCACTTCCTAGTGTTGAAGAAGTGGTGGAACAAACTCCCCAGCAACACGCCTGTCTGATAGTTTGAAGAACCTGAAGCTATACAAAGTATACAACACATGTCAAAAAGTAATACTCGTAATTATGTCAGTCATCTTTATACATCATTAAATTCAATAATTTGCTACATATTAGCTAGCAAACACCAATATGCCAAAATAAATAAATAAAAACTATATACCGCCACCGCCATCCCTGGTAGCCCCTTGACCTGCCCCTAGGGAGGTGTTCACACGGCGCTGGCGATACAAATATTGTTTCCGGATCACTCCTGGGACTTAGATCAGTTGGAAAACGTTTGTATGTAACGTTCAGGAGGCCTTTTATACTAAATTGGGAATTATTTTGGATTTGTTCGGACCTCAATGCCTCCTAATTGTTCAGAATATAATTGCTCATATTTTCTGGGGGTACTTTTTGATTGATTATTTTTTACATAGCAGCACGGCTATATTCCCTGGAGGTTACGGCAGAGGTGACCAATAGTACACCCATATTTCACCTGTTATGTTTAAGTCCCGTGTATAAAGTACGTAATAGGGGGCGATCCTATTGTCATCAACCGGGCACGACCGGGGCGGTCAATAGAGCAATTCCAGACGGATAACCCAATACCACTTTGCCCGAACCGGGAATCGAACCCAGAACCTCATGTTTAGCTACTCATCATCATCATCTGCCTGCCTTTTCCGAACTATGTTGGGGCCGGCTACCAGTCTAATCGAATGCAGCTGAATACCAGTATTTTACATGGACTGACTGCCTATCTGACCTCCACAGTCCAGTTACTGGGCAACACGATACCCCTTGGTTAGACTGGTTGTCAGACTTTCGGGCTTCTGACTACCCGTAACGACTATCAAAGATCTACAAATGACAGCCAGGACCAAAGGCTTTACGTGCTTTCCGAGGCACGGAGGAGTCTCGATATGTTATGAACGGTCACCCATCCACAGACTGACCTGTAGCTTCGATCAACCCGTGCGGCTCTTTTTATTTAGCCACGAGCTATCCTATATTCGTTGGGCACTAGACCAACGAGGTACTTATTTATTCACCTACTAATCTAACCTTTTCTAATAATGTTATCAAACATGAACTAGATTTCCAATAAGTTAACACCTCAGAGCACGGAAACAACGCACTGACAATGACTGAGTTTTTTTTTTTTTTTTTTTTGGAATGGGCATCTCGCAGTTTATCCTTTAGGGATATTTACTGCTCAACCGAACTTTCCTGTGGGGGGCTTAATTAAAATTAAGGCCTCCAGCCAGGCATAAAAACTTATAAGCTAAGCGACTATCGCTAAGGGCACCCCCTGCGGGGTACGAACCTCGGCTTAGGACGTCGCTGAAGAGGACAGCAAGGGACAGGCTGGATCTGATTGTTCCATTATTTAGGGACATTTTAAACATTAATCGGCTCAGCTTCGCGGGCTGGCTCTAGCAAAGGGTCGGGAGGGGGGCATTGACGGGGTCGTCGCGACGGGCCTCGGCGGCGAGGACGGAATGTCCGTTTTTGTTTGCGAACAGTGCTGGTGGCCTTATCGCTCTCCTGGAGGAGAGTGATAGGATCATCTGGCTCTGTGAGTGTGTGTTTCGGTCTTCGAACTGTACTAATTCGCGAGGGAGTGTATCGGACGGCCGATGACACTAAGGGGTTAGGATGAGCGGTAGAACAGTCCATGAAGCGCTGGGTGAGTCGCTTCATGAACTGTTTCACCGTAGGTATTTTGAGATCTACATGGAGAGTCTCATTTCGGACGTAGAAGGGGGCTCCCGTGACTCTGCGCAGGAATCGGTTCTGGACGGTCTGAAGCCTATGAATATGATACGGCTTGGCGTGAGCGAACACTGCGCAAGCGTATGTCATGATTGGTCGGATGACCGAGACGAAGAGCCGCAATTTGCACCTGAGTGACAACTTGCTTTTCTCGTTGGTCATACAATAAAGCCTGCCGGACGCGAAGACGGCGCGCGAACGCGCCGCCTTTATGTGTTCGGCGAACGAAAGTCTGTGATCGAGTATCACACCTAAGTATTTGGCTCGCTTATCCCAAGGGATAGGCTTGCCGTACATGGCTAACGGACTAGGCGTGGGGACATTGCGGCGTCCGGGTTTCCTAAAGAGAACCGCTTGACTTTTGTCGGGATTGACCTCGACTCTCCATTTCCGGAACCAAGCGCCTAAGACGTTTGCGGAAGTTTGGAGAGTGCGAGCTATGGTGGTAGGGTTGTGACCGGTATAGTAGATGGCCGTGTCGTCGGCGAAAAGCGCCAACTGGGCCTTTCTACCCCTAGGGACGTCGCTAGTGAACAGCGAGAACAAGAGAGGAGACAGCACGGATCCTTGAGGGACGCCCGCGCGGATAGGGTGAGGTGACGATAGCGTACCGTCTACGCGATATCTAAACGTACGATTCGACAGAAAATCTCGCAAGATGAGCACGAGACGATCTGGCACATCGAGTTGGTATAGCTTGTATAACAACCCGTTGTGCCAGACCTTGTCGAAGGCTTTCGCAATGTCGAAGAAGAGGGCGCCGGTGAGCGCGCCTCTCTGAAAGCCCGCGCTGACGTGTTCGACTACGCGGTGCACCTGTTGAACACACGAGTGTCCCGGCCGGAACCCGAACTGTTCGTTCGGTATCAGGCTCTTTGCCTAGACATAGTCCTTGAGTCGCTTATAAATAAGCTTCTCGTAGATTTTGCCGAAAACATTGAGCAGTCTGATAGGTCGGTAGCTCGTGGGCTCAGACTTGGGCTTGCCAGGCTTGGGGATGCCAATAACCACGGCTTCTTTCCACGATTGAGGAAAGATATTGTTGCTCAGAGCGCCATTGAAGATGGCGGTCATGAGCATAACGAGTTGCGCGGGGAGGATTTGAAACACCCTATTGGTGATACCGTCCTTACCGGGGGCTTTGCGCGGTTTGAGCCCTTTAATGATGTCTTGCACTTCGTCCGGAGTGACGGGAGGCAGAGGATCATCAGGGTTGTCGACGGGAGGGAGCGAGGACCTACGTTCGACTTCGGCGTCTACCTTTAAGAGGTGAGCTTGGTCGAACGGCTGGGAGCTAAGCGAGCATTGAGTCTCTAAGCTTTCGGCTAGGCATTCGGATTTTTCCGAGTCGTCGAACGCGACGCTCTTATCTGGACGAGTGAGGGGAGGCATGGTAGCCTCTACGGTGGACCGGAGTTTCCTCTGGAGGTTCCAGAAGGCATGGTGGTTGGGCTCTAGCTCACTGATCATCTTGTCCCAGCTCTCCGACCTATGCTCCGCCACACGTTTGCTGACAGTACGCTGTAGCATTCGCATGTGGGCTTTGTTCGCAGAGCAGGGAAAAGCGCTATAGGCACGGACGGACGCGTTCTTCTCGGTTATCAGAGCCCGTACATCGTCCGGTAGGTTCCAGCGCTGGGCATTCAGCGCCGGAACCCGCCTTGAACAGTCGTTCAGGACTGTCTGTACGTGCTCCGTAAACGAGTCGACTGCGCCCGTGGTGTCAGCGACTGAGGTGATTAGATCGGGGATGGAGTCGAGTAGAGGCGACGAGGAGGATTTCAGCTTTTCGCTTACCTTCCTCCAGTCGGTAACTAATTGAGTCGGGGGTGGACAATGACTGAGACAGAGATGCCAGTACTTATATTAGTGTCAGTGCAATGAGCGCTGAGCGCCAGTTTGACTGTCACAGGCATTGTCGGAATTCTCACGGGCCGCCGGTTCTTAAACGATAACGGTGATGTTCATACGCTAACTAGACGAAGCTATCTCAAACTGTCAAATGTTCCCAATTGAACATGAACTTCATTCTTTTGTAATAAAGTTGAAAAACTATCAAATAAATTTGTCAGATTTGGGTAGCTTGATGTGCTGGCCTCTGTACATTATACATATTTGTATGGAAAGCTGATGATACTGTCTCTAACAGCGGCCGCTAAATGTCTTCGTGCTTATTGGTGAAATTATGAAATAAAAACCAGCAAAGAATGAGTATATCTGTAAGAAAATATTATTCCACGTATGAACGGGGATTTTCAGGATTTTATTTTTATAAATCAAAAACGGTCCGATTTAAAAGATTAATACTGTTATTAATTTATTTGGTTCACCAACAATTATATACACCAAGCAAATTAAACATAAGCAGAAAACAGGATAAAGTGTAACAATCACTTACAGGTAAACTCTGCATGCGCACTTACTTGCTGCGTTAGCAAAATAGCAGTGTTTATAACTATTCCAAATTTAAAGTCAACGGCATCCTAAAATACGCAGCTTTGGCTGACAGGTAGGGTACCATTTTTGACAATTTCGATTTTGAACTGTAAAAATCAATTAAGAAATCACACATGAACAGCTAAATATTTCTGTATATACCCTCAAGTAGTAGGCATATTGTGACATACTGTGATGTGTCAGCCACATCAGCCTCGGCCTATATACACATTACGATATAACACAACATTGAATATAATGAAAACCAATTGTTTTTCCAAAAACGTTCTCCTACGATATACGTAAATACTTACAACAGACTACTTAGCCGTATTAGAACATCTTTTTATACGTCCATTTAGTGAACAAATATGTAGACTAGTTTGTAGCAGCTACAATAGAAAAACTAAGGACAAAGTTTAAGTAACATGCCTATAAAGAACAAAGTATTGTACGAAATAATGTTTATTATGAAGAACAAAATGGATTTGGAATAGAATTCAGCGGGGAATTACTTGTGTTCGAACCGGTAACATGTTAAGGCTTCCTATGATTTATATAAGGCATAAAGCTCTATGTGACCTTCATCTGATATTTCATTTTTGTTTTTCGCAGGAATCTTAATTTTGTGAAAGAAAGTAATCGGGATTATTTTTTGTATACTTCTTGTTAATTGATCCCAGTTAGTTTCCGTCGGATTTCTCTTTCATCAGATATTAGATGAGAAATAATGGCACTTTTGTGGTTGTCGCTAGGAGAGACTGAAATGAAAATGATATCGAAGAAAATATTAACAAAAAATATAATGTTGAATAGACGATCAAACCAAACCGAATAAGAATAAAGTTGTAGGTAAGAAACTAAACTTGGGAAATGGTGGCAACGAGACTGTTTAAATGTAAAATCAAAATCCCCTCCCCACTCGGCCACCGCACCTCGCTCTTTCAATGTTTTTTTTCTCGTCAAGCTACAATATAAAACAATTCAAAGTTTTGGTATGATTACAAAAAAGCAAATTAAATTCTTCTATTTACTGTCGTTTCGTGACAATGAGGGTATCTCTCGTTCATTATCTAATTTAATACCAGCTCTATTTTAATTTTTTTATGTGTGTACAACATTATAATTACCTTTTCGTCATATCGTCACTAAAACTTATTTCCAAAGCGAAATATTACTGTTCAATAGTTTACCAGAAGATAAAAAAAAGGCCAGCTCTCCGGTCACATGAAGAGACGACCAAACGCTTCACGATTTCTCGAAAAACTAAATGGACACACGGACTCCATGGCCTTAAAATAAAATAATCCAAATACTCAAACACGTATATTTCTTTTCATCCACAGGTGGGGTGTGGTCCCTTCGCAACCTCTCAATTTCGGTGCCCCGAGCGGTCCTCTCCGGCGAGGGTCAGTCAGCCATCCTGCGCTGCTCCTACGACCTGGAAGACGCTGCTCTCTACTCCATCAGGTGGTACAAGGCGGAGACTGAGTTCTACAGATACGTGCCACGGGAGATGCCACCGACGATGGTGTTCCCACTGCCGGGAGCCTCAGTTGATGTGAGTTGTTTTGAAGTCGTTGTTGTTGTTTCACAGGTTTGTGATAAAGTTGTGCGAGTGATCATGTCTACAATAGGGTAGTTTCCTTAAAAATCTGATTGGTTTGAAAGTTGCATTACTCAAAAATACTGGACACGTATATTTTCTTTTACGTAAACCAAAAATGACGACAATATAGTGCATTGAAATTGCGCGTGACGTCACGCAGTGCTACATTTTTCGTTAAAAGTGTAGCACGGCGTGACGTCACAAACCCCTTCTCCTGAACTTTGATGTGCTATATCATTGTCACTTTTGATTGAATTAAGTAAGAAAAAAATTTCCATTATCCAATATTTTTTGGTAATCTTACTGACGGACTAAATAAATTTAATATATTTTTACCTAGGAAACATCCCTATTGAGCCACTTCATGATCTTATCTATCTTTGGGGGTGTATGCCAGGCGGGCGATCAGTCCTTCTGTGTTGAATTATTTCACCCTGTTCCCCATTTGGTGGATACCTTCCCTCAAGGTAAGGAACTGGGGGGCCACGGAAAACTTCACAGAGGCCAAATTAAGTATACGTTTGCACTGTTCTCGGTACGAACACGCGATTTGGAATATTTAAAATCAGTATGATGAAATATGTGTTTCAGGGTCAATTTATGTAAGTACATTATACCTAAACATCTGGTTCAACCTCTTTTCAATGTCAAGTTAATTAAGAATAAAACACTGTTTAAGACGTCAGTGTCTTAAAATAACTAATTAGTTATGAACCTCTATGTAATTCTTGTTAAAGTTCTAACTCAGTTATAATGATCCCTCGTGTAACAACTATAATCATTTAATATCTTTTACTAAGCTTTCTGAGGTTTGGTACAGAAATAAGCATTCACTAAAGTCTGATAAACAGTTCTCAAAAGTAGCAATATAAAAGCGTTTCGAATTTGCATTCAAATTTAAATTTACATTCAGAATATTTCTGTGTTCAGCTTCAATTCATATTTAATTCAAATTATTTTCCATATTCCAGGAATCTCTCTTAAATCATAGCTCTCTGTTACGTCAAATTATATTTTAAGGGCTGTTTAGAGACCCAACATTAATCCACTTATAAATCATGTTTTGACAAAGAAAGGGCCGACTTTTCAATCGTCAGATAACTTATGTAAAAATGGTGTATTGACAGATTTTGTATAGAAAATGTTAAAAACGGCCATATTATTTTATTCTGTAGATAAAAAATATCTAACTATTGAAAAAAGTGGTTAGGCTTTACGTGAATTTAGATCCATGATATTATTTAATATCTATTCAGTACATCTTTTATAGATTGAACGGCAATTTATTTAAATACTTAGGATTCAAAGTTTGATTAATAATAAATAAATAAATAAATAATGCTGGACAATCAACACAGCATCATCTAGCCCCAAGCTAAGCAGAGCTTGTGTTATGGGTACTAGATGACTGATATACTTAATACAATACATTAAATAGATAGATATTTTTTTATTATATATAGAAAATACCCAGAACACCCAAAACAAATATTTGTAGATCGTACAAATATTTGTCCCTAGGCGGGAATCGAACCCGCAACCTCCTGCGTCGCAGGCGGACCTTCGCCCGCTGCGCCACATAGGTCGTCTACCTAGATACCATTATATGGCTTATTTTAAAGCATTTATCTTATATTTTACCTTAATAATATATTTGATAAGTGCGAAACCACCAAAATGATCAATTGACTATGTTGTGGATGGTGTTTCTTTTTTATTTTCCTGTTATGTTTCTTTGAAGTTCATTGTAAGTTGTGTTCTTGATCCTATTCTTTCTTTAATTTTTTGGACCTTTTAACGCAGTCGCGAGACAAACCATTTCCTTTTTTGTTATTTTAATATCTATTAAAACCGTGCGTGTTTTGAACCTGTTTTCAATTAGTGTTTTTCTGTCTTTATTTTCACAAAATCTTCGTTTCATCCACCAGTTAACGCAGTCAGATCACCAGCAAGTGCGCATAGTGAACCTGAACCGGCGCCTGAGTGGCGACTACCAGTGCGAGGTGTCCGCCGACGCGCCGCTGTTCCACACCGACATACGGTCAGCGCCACTCACAGTTGTTGGTAAGTCATACCTTTTTTTTTTTTACCGGGGGGAAACCTTCAAAAGGCGCCTGGACTTTTGGGGAAAAGCCCAGGCGCCTTTTGTCAAAGTCCCACAGACCCTGAAATATCACCGATACAAAACAATTAAAAAATTTGGTATTACATAATTGGTCACGTATTGGTCATTCTATTTCTTGACTAGCAAGATTACAAAGTTAACAAGGAGTTCCTAAAATGTAATTTGATAGTTGGGATTTAAAACCGCTGAAAGAGCGCATATTTTTTATATAAGACGGTAAGTTATTATAAAATTGTGCTCCTTCATAAGTTATGTTTTTTTTGGCATAGTTTGTTCTTGTCCTTGGTAGGACAAGTAAGCTAGGTCGACGAAGACTGCGAGTAGAAACTTGACACTTTTTGATAGAAGTTATGGTAGTGTGAATGGTCCCATCTGTAATCTTTCTGATCAAAATGCAGGTGTTATACATGTACATTTGTTTTATATTCATTAATTTTGTGTCTTCAAAAATTTTGTAAGTTGGTGTATAGTATGGTATAGTATGGGTGGCGAAACAGTGTTTTTATGATCTTGTTTTGCGTTCTTTGCAGTTCCTGTAGCTTAGTTTTACCGGCGCTACCCCAAATTTCTATCAGATATAATAAATGTGATTTAATAAGAGAATTGTAAATGCTAAGACGTAGTTTCTTGGGAATACATTGGCTTATATTGCGGAGGGATCCAATAAGTGAGGAAATTTTATTTCTAATGTAGTCAATTTGTTTGTTCCATGTTAAGGAGTTTTTTTTAAGGATTGTTGGCAGTTGAATCCAGGAATTTTGTATATTTTATGGTCTTCGTATATTTTATGGTGAGTGAACAAAACCGGGCCCAACTCAGACTCCTGTCTGTAACTGAGAAATTCCTGATGGAAAAACAGATGAAGTAATTACAATTCTAAGCGTTCTTGGAACAAGGAACTTTGGTAATCATTGTTTATTGGACCGAGGTCGATAGCTTCCTCATGGATCTGTTTTAGTTATAACATCGGTAGCGGTGTTATTATCATTTTCAGTTTCATTCCTATTTAATTGTGAACAGACTGAGATTTGGTGTCCGTTGTAAAGTTAGGTGGTTAACATTAAAATAGAAAGATAGTTTAATTGAATATTAAATATTCATACTATATAAATTAAATTCAACTTTAAATTACTGGCCACAAGAACTCTTTACACTGCTATACTAAAGATTGTGGTTGTAAAGAAGATGTGGTGACAAAAATTAAGAAGAGCATGCTAAGATGAAATTAGGATAACAAGAGGATTCATAAGGCAAATGTGTGTACAAGGTCAAAACATCACCGAGATCAAGATCAAGCGTTCATTGGCTACATTTTATATCGTAAAATTACTCTCCATTTATTTGGCCAATGAGTACGCCTGTTGTTTAGCCCAAGAACTAAGGGACTTTCCATATTAATTTAAAAAAGAAAACTCTTTTGCTAAACTGCATTTCCTCCCACCCAGACCCACCGTTCAGAGCGCCGCACCTGTCCATCACTCGAGGCAGCTACGCGCGCGGTGATATCCTGCGCGCCAACTGTTCTGTCGACGAGGCCTACCCAGCACCCAACATCACATGGATCCTTGATGATCATAAAGTAAGCAACTGTTAACTTTTGTACTGTCCAGTCTTGCCGAGGGGTACTGTGATACGCAGTAACTGGTAGTGGAGACTTGCTTCACATTATAAATACTTGTACTCAGTGATGAGACTGGACGCTGATCCAAAGATGAAGATGATCTAAAATCGTTCAGTTTGAACCAAATTAGTTTGGAAATCACTGTTCATCGTAGTGAAGCATTGAAGATTCTTTAAAGATTTACGAGTAGAATTGATACAAAGTTTGCCAAATGTGTAGTGTGCGATATAGATAAGATTTTTAATAAATGTAAATCAAAACTAAAGCTTTTTATATTAAATTGGTGTGACAGTCGTGCAGATAAACCAAACGAGAAAATATCTGTTATTTTTAATAGCTGTGGATGAAATAGAACTCAACTAAAATATCTCTACAAAAATAAACGAAATGTATTTCTTTCCACTTTTATAATGAACTTTCCAACTAACTGATTTATTTTAACTCCAGTAACAATACTGTCCAAGAAAAAACCATCAGCTTTTGTAAACAACGTCGGAATTTCATTAATATCTCCCGTCTCTCCCCAACCCTTCATATTTCGGTTTATTGAAAAAATCTTTTAGTAAAACGAGACCGAGCTTCCTGTATTTTATTCAAAATGGAGGAAAAACAATAGACTATTATTCATGGGTTCTTATTCATTAGTGAGACAGAATGCTGTTAGGTTTATATAACTGTATAACAGCATTCTGTATTTACTTCCCAGTCTGTTGATTACAAATAGTCCAACCATATTACAGGTATACCTTACATACACTCAGAATTTAAAAACGATTTTCTACTAAATTATTGATAACTACAAACTAAACTATTATTTTAAATTCGATTTCAAATCAAAAATCATGCTATGTATTATGAAATAGGGCTTTCCTCAAAATTTTAATCGTTATTGCACGAGGAAATCGCTTTAAAAAAAAATGTGTATATTATCTAAAATATATACAATTAAGTTGCCGGGGCTTCCCAGAAAGTAATCTGAAGATGCTTGTGATGGGATAAATTTTTATTTTTGTGTCAGGGTAAGGTGAGGTAGTTTATGCTGGTGACTGTACAAGTTCTTGTGACATAACAGGCGGAATGTGGCTGCACCATACACCTGTGGGTAAACTGTCGGGGAATACCGGCGTGATGTTACGTTCTGTGAAGTGAGGTGCAAGCTGGCGAGAACAGCTCCTACAGTCGTTGGGTTTCGTGGAACTCCAGGATCATCCAGCCACTGGGCACACCTGCAGTGGCCTACATGGAAAAGACTCCATCCATTGCGCACTTATGTAGGCTATACACACAATTTGCTGCAAAATGCGGATTAAAAATCATTCTTACCTACACTCGCGGTAAATGTGCTTAAGACCAGACCATGACCCACTTGTGGAAGTGTCCAAAATGTCCCTACACCTGTGTAGTGAGTGATTTCGCCGAGTGAGGGCGCTGTCGGAGGAGCTTTAGCGGATATTGTGATAGTAAACTAGAAGCGAATGCGGGTTATGATACTCATGGCTGAGCTACTTATTAAAAGGTATAATATAGAGCTGCGGAATTCCGTTTTTTTTTGTTTTTTTTTTTCAGTTTTAAGTTTGTATGGCAATTTGAATAGTTTATGCAGTCAAGCCACATATTGTTTTCTTTATTACCAGCTCCCTGTGGACCAACTACACGCAGCGGGTCTACAATGCCCTTAGAGTTCAGTTCAACAACCACTTTATGGTTCTGGTGTGACTTCCTCGATACTGCAGTGCCTCGGGGATGTTTGCAGACGCCGTGTAATGCGAAAAAAGTCAGCCTCACTGATTATCGCTGAAAGTCCAGAGTCAGCAGTGTGGAATAGATTTATAAAACTGCATATAGGTCTCAATACTTGAAATAATGTGATTATGAATAGAATAATTTATGGAATTCCATTTTAAATTTTGTCATTGACACTGGGAAATATTTTTGAATTTTAATTAGTTTGACTAACATAGATTTTAAGTAAAATAATACTAAACTCATTTAGACATGCAAAAACAGTCTGAATTATTTTTATTTTCTTATCTGCATATAAGCTCTGAATTGAGCCACACGCTAACATACCTACACTCCGATCTCTGTCCTTAAAAGGCCATCTCAGACAACACTATATGATCGATAGACCAAGATATTGTCTGGACTTTAAAAGAGACTGTGACACTGGGTCGATGTGTTGTTCTCGTTGAATAGGACACCGACACCATCTAGTTAAAAAAAATATGTTTTTGGTTGACGTGTACTTGAAGGTTTTTGAAACAAAGGTTTTTGGCAATTTCCAAAAACGAAAAGGTTACAATTTTATTATTCGTCATTTATCATTAGTGTATCTCCAAGCGTGTAGATATTTCATTAGTTGGACTAAATGAGCTGCAATTGTAATATTTCATAATGTGAATCAACAATTAGTGAGTTTTTATGCTAATCCTACTTTGGTCTAACCTCATATCGTGAAGTATTTATAGCTCACAAATTCCCGTGAAAACAAGTTATTTTAAAACTAAAATAGGTACGAAAAAGTCATTTGAAATATTTGGCTTTTATTTTTAATACACATAAATAATTTTTCACGTTTCGAAATGCTGTCACTTATTTCTTTAGTGAAGCTTGAACATATTTCAAATGTCAACAAATTCTAAAACTCTATTTTATTACTTACCTTGAGTCCACATCAAAAAGATAAATTTACGGAATTTTATATTATTTTACAAGGCGATATTATTGTGGAATTTTCAGTGTTTGGATAGAGGGATTCTTTTCAATTTTACGATAAAATAAAAACACATGTAACTTCATAAATAAAAATAAAACCGAGGTTTTAATTTCGCAGTTGATAACATAATCGTTTTAACAACTTTACAAAAGGTCTGCTCATTGTCGAATTCTGTCTTCGCAACACCTTTTCAATATCTGACAAGTTCAACGAAACTTTCAAACAGCTCTTTAAAACGGCCTCGAACCTGCGCTCCTCCACTAATACCCTACATCTCATCCCGTAATAACTGACACGCAGCTAAGCCACCCTTCAGGGCAGCTTCACGCGGTCCACAGTAACTCCTATAAGCCGTAAAGCCAGGCTTTAAAGTGGTCTCCAGCGGAATCCGGCTGCGACACTCGCCGCACCACGCTAAATAGTTTTAGAACTTCCAACGAGCTGGAACAAAAATAAAAGTTGTGAGGTGGAAAAAGTTTGGCGATACCTTTGTATCTATGTCGGGTGTGCGGGCTAAAGGTGGGCTAAAGGTGGGCTAAAGGTGGATACCACACCGCCACTCTTGCTACACAAAAATACAGGAAAGTCTTTGTTAGTGTATGATTACAAGCTCTATCCTAAATAAATGGAGTATTATGGTCACACCTTACAGTACTTTAATATCTGTTTGACGCGAACATAATATAATTGATTCTCTCAGTAATACCAAACATAGTCTATATTTGTTTTTGGTTTAGTGATTCAATTAGACTTTCTGCCACAGTTGCGTTTCGCAACTGAGAATTCAACAATCGTCATCAATAATTGGTTGTGTTACTGTCAAAGTACACACGACAAAACACACAAAACAATCGCGTTGTGAATCAGGCCCTCTTACACCACAAATCACTGAACACGCTTGACGCTAAATGTATTTCGTGAAATGTGTTGTAAGCTGGTCTTACTCACTAAAAGATAAAACCAGTGTTATCTCTATAAAATAACCAAAAATCTCGCCTTTTTCCTTTAGAGTAATAAAGGTAAATGGCTGGATGCAGATTTCACTTCTCCCCAACAGATAGCAGAAACCGTTTCCTGGCGAACATCAGACCTGGACTTCAAAGAGCGAGGCGCGTTCAGCAGACTGGAGATCTCGATCTTGGAGGCAGAGCATTACAAGATGGGGCTGACGTACACCAGCGCCAGCCTCAGCAGGGCCTACCAGGACAATTACTACGGCTTCGAGAAGCAGCCTGAGCAGGAAGACAAGGAGGTCTTGAGGTCTGTGTTTCAGTTGTGACCTTTTGGTACGAGTATATCGAGCTAGTTGATTTGAAAATAAATGGTGATCACAGGGTCTTGGAATTGGATTTTGAGTTGGTAAAGATTTTTTTTGTAGAAAGTTTTGCTTGGTTATAGGATTAAACAGTGCTTGGTTGATGCCTATAGATTTTGTTAATGTTGGTATACTACAACAGTAAAAGAAAAGTCCTTGACATTGTGATTAATGTTAGTCTTCACTAACAAGATTAGTGGAAGTTCTACCGATGACTTCGGCTAGCATTTGGTAACGTATCTTTGTGAAAGCCACCGTGCACATTAGTAGTAGTAGTACCTACATACTTGTAGTTGGGTGTAATGTCCAAAGCCTTTAACTACAGCCTTGCTTTTAATTATGTATTATAAAGATATTTAGTTGCATCCGGTAGACAGAAAGCCGAACCCAACATAGTTGAAAAAAGCAGATGCAGGCAGATGATAAATAGAGGGTTCAATTTCTTTCTACTTTCAGTAATTTGAGTTATGTTGCATAAGACGCATCTAAGATTTAATTCTTGTCCTCTAGATACACGCTGATCCCTCCGCCCACTGGTCAGTTCTCGCTGAGTTGCGTCGCCACCATCTACGACATCTACGCGCGGAAGGGAGACGCCATCCTCATCAAAGAAGATGCTCCTCATCCTGCCTCCGTCACCGGAGAGGACTCCTCAGGTAACTGGGTCGTTGAGGAACACTATGATGGTAGACTTAACTAGTGACCATAGATAGATGATAGATAATGTGACGTCACCACCACCTCTAGAAAAGACGCTTTGAGTTATCTCTCTGCATGTCTAATTTTTCTTAGGAAAACATCAATTGCCCTTTTTGTCACTTGCTCGCCTAAGTGGATCGCTGCAATCAGCCCCAAAATTAAAAATAGCTGAATAAAACAGTGATTCAACAACTTCTAGGATTTCAAAAAAAAAAAAACCATTTGTTGAAAAGATGTATTCTGGTTCATCTCCAGAATGGCAGCGCTCCCCACATTAGGGAATGCTTCTGTTGTAGATCTATCTTGAACAGTGGTGACCACTCCTTGCCTGCTTCATTTAAAACACAGTCCCTCAACTAATAAATATCTATCAGAATAAAAGTACTCGTAAGTAGTTGCACTACTGCTCAGCATGAGATCCTGGGTTAAATTCCCGGGTCGGGCGAAGTGTAGTTGGGTTTTTCTATATAAAATTATTGCTCTGGATTTGTGACCAAATGACGGCAATAAGTTCGCCCCCTATGGACAAGAGACTTAAACATAACTGGCGTGTGGGTGTAATATATAATGTAGGTTTACCTCTGTCTTACCCTTCGGGAATACAGACGTGGTGATGTCATGTTCATAACAGTTCTAACTCTCCCTCCCCTTCCAGGTGCCCCAGTCTCCTACAACTTGGCGCTGACATTGCTGTGCGCGTGCGCCGTGTTGCTGCACACGTTATGATCGGCGCACGCAACGCGCACGCACACACTCAATTAAACTCGCTAATAACGCACTGCGCGCGGTTCTCACTCGTGGGGGATACGATTAGGTCGGAGAAAACACAACCGCACATCAGTGACCCTTGATCAAACTTTTCCCTAAACCTTTAGCTTCCTTAAACAGCAGTGCCGCCATTTATGACAGACGTCTTCACCTAGAAAGCGTTTTTGACAAAACACCGATGAAAATGACAGATTTTAGTGACGGGGTACTGCCATAGAGTTCAAACTCAGAACCGTGACTTAACGTTGCATCGGCGAAACTCGTGATGAGATTCCATGTTCTGTTGTCTTTTTTAATAATAAGTATTGAATAAAAACAAGCTTTTAACGATCCATGTCGCTAGAGAAGAAATCCTCAATATTAAATAATACTTTCGGCACGATTCATCTCATACTAAACTGATGTTTTCTATGGACAAAAGTTGATTCAGCTGAATAATTAAATTAAGTTCCTAAGACTTGCATCGCAGTTGTGAGTTCTTAAACTAAAGTACCTACTGTCAAAATCTAAATGTTACAATGGGGTGCGGTTGACTGTACACGATGTGATAAGGTTACATGACAGATATAGGCATCAATTAAAAGTGACGGTTGGGGGTAGTGTACAACGCCTAGAGGTCACGTAGGAAAAATCCAGTGTTTTGGGAAGGTTAAGAAAAAAGGTTCTTTTTTTAAACACTACAATGGGTTTGTGGTTAGTATAATATTGTACACAAGAATAATATAATTGTAAGAGTTATAATTAGTAGGTATTTAATGTACAAAGGTGAGCTTAATAAATTCAGCGAAAGATTTTGTAATAATTAATCCTATAGGTACCATTACAAAGAAAATGTACTTAAACGTGTATACAATTAAAATGGCAAATCCTTAACAGGTAAAACCACTTAATTTTGTACCAATAATTCAGCAAAAGAATTGAATCATTGCTTTCAATTTCCTCTCTCGCTCACTCACATGTATAAAGCCGTAAGAGTGACAAGGACAGACCGCGCGCAGTGCAAACGTTACGTAAGGAAACTGAATGTTGTGATAGACACGTAATGAAGCTAAAATTTGTACTAGAAAGTAAGAAATATTGTATATTATACTTATTTCAATGTTGCAGATTTAATTATATGTGAATATGTAAATAAATTCATTAGTTACTGATGTTTGTGGTTTTATTTGAACAACGGAGAATTATGGCGTCATACATCATACACAAAGTCTTCCTTTTTTATTATTTAGAGAATTCAAATATAAGGGGGCGGCTTATATCTAGCAGTGGTTAAGAAAATTATGAAATAACAAATATAAATGATAAATAAAACATGAAAAAAGAAAATAAAGCAATCACGAGGCATCGAAAACTTCATTCGCATAGCTGTCAACGGAAAACCTGCCAAAAAGGATGGCAGGATTGCCACGTTGAATGGCAACGCTGGCTAAAAAAGAGGCCACGACACGTGAAGATACGAGTATGATGGTGAAATTTTGGTATCTACACTTTTACATGTCAAATAAATAAAAAAGCCTAAGTCAATAAATTTATTTCACATTCTCTTTTAAAATCCAATAATTATCTTGGCCAGTGTCTGAGATGTTCTTTTGGAGAAAGAACCACATTTTCAAAAGTAGACTAGTTCAGTTAGTGAACAATACGACAGTATGTAACAATACGTGTGTCATCTTGTACCTTCAGTAGGTAGGCAAGTCCACTATGCCGTATGTCTCCATCAACCAACATCCTCATCATACTATCCATGTCGGGTACTACTGCTGCCTGTCCCTTTTATTTCCATCACCGTGTTGGAGAACTCTTATGGTTCGTTCCATAAAGTCTCTCACCTAGATCAGATTATTTTCGAAAATATTGTAAATTAATTTATGAATTTGAATATAAATTCATAAATTAATTTACATTATTTTACTATTGGCAGTAACTACAGAACGCCACCTGCTTCGATCCTCACATACCTTACTTATGACCATGTTTATTGGTGTTGGCACTTGGCCTTTCCGACTAACATCATCAATTCTAGTTGTGAATAAATCGCTAATGAGTGCAATCATCACCCGGCAACTCAAATGGACATGAAACCTTCAGATGGCAGACAATCTTTCGTCGTGTTAATAAGCCCACAGAATATAGTAACACGGCTTGCAACTGTGACCACGTCATAAACATTGCAACCAGTACTTAACATTTTA
Organism: Phlogophora meticulosa; assembly: GCA_905147745.2. Lineage (NCBI taxonomy): Eukaryota > Metazoa > Arthropoda > Insecta > Lepidoptera > Noctuidae > Phlogophora > Phlogophora meticulosa. The sequence continues at coordinate 375,857 of LR990542.1, forward strand.
TTTCTGCAATATTCAACCAGCTCTGGTTGCGTTGTTGGTTAAGTAGACTTATCTGCGTCTGCGCAGGGTTCGGGTCTCTTTTTTTATTCCGTGGTTTCAACCCCCAGACATAGAGGTCTGAGACACGAGTGAGAGAGTGTTCCGTAAACCAACGTGTGAGCACTCTTGGTGATCAACACTATTTTCGTTTCTATAGTACGAAAAGCTTAAAATATTATTATAAAAACAAATGGTTAGTTTATGTAGTGGTGTGTAATTAATAAACACAAGAAATACGGAAATACTCAACCGATTTTTAAATTATTCTACTACTATAGCTACCTACCTTCCTTATCAGCGAGTAACATATGATAGAACACATATGTTATTTAATCAAAAATACCTACTACGGAAATCGCAATCAAAATCAAATCATATCTCTTTATTGTATACATGTGTAAATTTAGGTGTTAAAAGTAAAAAGGGAAAGAGTTAGAGGGTTAGAGTAAAAAGGTATCAAAAATTTACCTTGTAAAAGTTTCAAAAAACTATTCGTACCATGTTTCGAAAGGAAAAGTACAAAATCCACGGACAAAGTTGCGGTCGAAGTGCTAGTACAGTATAAAAATATTGGTTCGTAAAATATGAACTAGAAAACGGCCATTTTGTTGTAACCTGATACCCTTGTCACCACACCGCGCACCGCTCGGCAATCAAGCTACATGAGATAGTAGGAGGCAACATAATACTCCTACCTTATTACCGTTTCTTTGTTTATGATACGAACATCTCTCGAGAAGAATAAATCTATTTTAATGGACTTCTCAATTTCTGAATACTTGAGTGGCTACCGGAAATTAAAACGGCCATTAATCATGCTTTAGCGTGGCTTGAGAACAATCATTTTGCTGAAGTAGAAATTGTAAAGGACTTTAGTGAATACCACTTCGTTTTATTAAGATGGTGGGTTTACTCTTGTTTTTCTATGATGTACAATCGTTATCTTTTACGAAGTTTGTGGAAGGTGATTTTTGCAGAAATTTACAGAAAGTTAGGCTACCTGTATAGGCTTGAAAAGATATCAAGGCACAAACTAATAAGACAACAAATTGTTATTTTTAAATTAATGAGTAAAATAATTTATTTGTTTCATTAAAATCTCATTGGATTAGATATAAATCATGACTTTTTACGGTTTAAAGTAAAAATAACATCTAAAATAAACGTAAACACAGGCCAAGTGCATGTTAGATCACGCACAGAAGACGGGTTCGTCATGTATAAATAACATTTCTCGCCGAAACTATAAAAAACAAAGTTAATCCTGCAGTTATAACTTTAGAAACGCATATCTCACTAACTAACTACCCTAACAAAAACAAGTACATTTAAGTAATTTTCAATAGGATTTGTACTTTTGTTATTACTTCGTTAGTCGATTATTACTCGTAAACTCGTAAAGCGGTCAAAAACTAGGGGTTTACCTGGAAAGTTTTCCGGGAGTTTTGAAAATGAGTTATTTTATAGGTGTTGATGTGATCTTTTCTAATTTTAAGTTGTCGAGGCAGCTCTCTACCTTCTACGTTACACGCCACTACCGTCACACGTATACTAATAACTCAGACTAAATGTTTTATTGAGAAATTTCAATTGATATGTTTCGTAGAAGAGGCCTTATTATCTAGGTACAACGCATAGTATACTTTTCGCAAATATACGAAAAACGTGTTACTGAGCATGAAAAATTGTGTGAGGAAAGTTTTGAGTATGAATGTGCAGGGTTACAAGAGTAGAGGGAGATCAAAGAAAAGATATGATATGATGATAAGGCTAGAAAGAGGTGACTATTGAGATGACAGCAAGTAGAGATGTATGGAAGGAAATAAATTGGGATAAGGGCAGGAGGATGATGAGTTAATAGTAATTATTGTTTTTTTAAAGCGAAAACTTCTTTAGCCGTGTTGAGTCACGTCACCGACATGCTAATGTGTATGAGAGTCATTCCACAGCTTTTAGTTTTCCGATCTGTCAGCATTCCTCATGACTGCCCTTTTTATTTTTCGTTTTTAGAAAAATACGTTTCTTGAATGAATATCACTCATCATTTGTATCATAATTATTCAACGGCACGGTTGGTACAGTGGCTAAGCAATTGATTGCTGTGCCACGTGTCGTGGGTTCGATTCCCGCACGGAACAAATATCTGCATGGCCTTTAGGTAGTTGTTCCGGTTGATGCTGTATGTGAGTTTGAATGTTTGTAAACGCACCGATGATACAGGACAAATTCCTAGTGTTGGGCAAAGTTTAAAACAAAAGTTTAAATGATAGTCTTTTTGACTTGTTATATTTCCAATAATAAATCCAACGCGTATATTTCTACCAGTTCTAACGTCATTATATTCAAATTGGCACGTGGAAGTGTTGCCAAGCGGCAGAACAATTTATTTATTTATTTATTTATTTATTTATTTATTAGGGACAAAAAAACAGTTACATGTTAAGTTTTACAATTATGATTCTTTACACAAATAGGTAAACATATAACCCACACCATTGTCCACGGATTAATAAATGAACAAGTAAGTAACGGAAATGTATTTACCATAATATATTGTTATGTTTAAATGAATTAATCGAATATAATAATTAAGATCGCGGTGAAAGAGAATTGATTGCTAAGGTTTTAAATTTAATACTAGAAAGAGAGAATATATCTATGTCGATGAAGTGTGCGTTATAGGCCTCCACAAGTTGACGAAGAGGCACTCGTGCCCCGGCGTTAGTCCTGCATGAATCTACATGGAACAACCGGGGCACGCGCGCCGCCCGTCTGATTACAGTTCTAGGTACTATATAGCATAATTTATTTGTGATTTCACTACAGTCAAATCTATTGTGACACAAACCATGCAGCATCATGGCCCCCAAAAGTAATCGCCGAGATTCCAAACTTAAAACATTATATTGCTTTAGTAACTGTGTGTAAGGAATCCTCGAATGGTAACATTTATAGTTTACAGTACGTAGAAACTTTTTCTGTACTAATTCCAATTTAAAGTTATATTTGTCATAGTACGGATTCCAAATAGGAATCGCGTATTCTAATTGAGATCTTATCAAAGCTTTATATAATAGCAGAAAAGTAGAGGGTCGCACGAAGTCTTTCGTAGATCTCATGACGAAACCATACATCCGAAAGGCTTTATTTATGATATTCTCTATATGTAAGTCAAAGTGCAAACACGAATCAATTGTCACACCAAGGTCGCGAACGGAATCTACTACATTTAAATTATGGCTATTCAATGTATACGTACAATTAAGTTTCTTTTTGTTTTTAGTAAAGGATATACTGTGACATTTCGGAAGGCTAAGAAAGAGTTTGTTTTTTTTACAGTAGGTATCAAGTCTGTGAAGATCCTCTTGGAGCAATATGCAGTCATGGAATTTTTGGCAGGCTTTGTAAATTTTTACATCATCGGCATACAACAAAAAATTGGAATTAACAAAACACTGTTTTATGTCGTTTATATATAGGATAAAAAGCAAAGGACCCAAAATAGACCCTTGAGGAACCCCAGACTTGACAGTTACAATTTCAGAATCAAATCCATTAATAACGACCTTTTGTGTCCTGTTATAAATGTATGATGCAAACCATCGAAGTAAATTGCCTCGAATACCGTTGTAGGCAAGCTTTTCCAGAAGAATTGTATGATCCACCTTGTCAAAAGCTTTCCGAAAGTCAGTGTACACAGCGTCTACCTGGACTCTGTTATCCATATTTTCAAATAGAAAGTTAGCAAATATCATTAAATTGGTAGTTGTCGAACGCCGTTTAACAAATCCATGTTGTTCGGGTATAATAAGGTCATGTAATTGAGGATAAAGAGCACTGTGCACAAGTCTCTCAAAAAGCTTCGACAAGGTGGAAATAATAGATATGGGACGATAATTCTCCACATTGTCCTTGTCTCCACTTTTATAAACAGGTGTAACAAATGCTCGCTTCCACACGGTGGGAAAGACACCATCCTGTAGACATTTATTGAGGATTAAGTACAACGCAGTATAGATAACATCTGCTGTTTTTATAAAAAAGACAGGTGGAAGACCATCGGGGCCAGATCCCTTCGATGAGTCCAGTGATTTGACTGCTCTGTGTATTACTTCTTTTGCGAGGTAAATATCGGGTATACAAGCAGATCTATCGTGGATTTTGTTCGATGGTGCCCAAGTCTCAGGATCAAACGTGGACGGCTCATAGACAGATGCAAAAAAAGTAGAAAACAAATTACATATATCATTAGGGTTATCAGACAAAGTGTTTTTCAGATACATATTGGCTGGGTAGTTAGTCTTGCCCTTTCTATTGGATACATATGTCCAAAAATACTTAACGCTTTTAGGTATACTATCTTCGACTGAATTCATATATTTTCTGAAACAATTAGCAGATTCATCCTGAAACAGTTTACGGTAACTCGCGAAGTGGTTATAATCGCACTGGTTTTGATATATTTTCCACTTTATCCACGCACGTTCTTTATTTTTAAATATACGGATCAAAGAGGGTGTAAACCAGACAGGAAATTGTGAATTTTTAACTCGAGTTAGTGGAACGTGATGTCTAATTATCCCATATAACGTGTCATAGAAAGTGTTGACAACCTGTTCAGCGGACAGATGAGCGAGTTTGGTGTCCCAATCTATAGAAGCGAGTTCTGCATTAATCTCGGGATAATTGGCCTTATGATAGTTGTACCTAGGTACGGAACGGCATTTCATAGGGGTAAATTGCATTTTGAGATCCACAAACACAGAAAAAGGCGGATGGAGGGTGTCAGCCGGAAGTAGTGACGTACACGGAACAGTCTGACAATCAATATTGGTGATAAACAAATCAAGTATACGTCCGAGATTATTTCTAGTCTTATTGTATTGCGAACCGTTAATTAATGACATGAAATTTGATATTAGCTGGCCGCTTGACGTTGTGGTATCTGCTACTGCAAAATTGCCTTGATCCAACCATTTTATATCGGGCAAATTGAAATCTCCAACAACAAAAAATGACTCGGTAGTAGAATTATTGGCAATCAGATGCAACATATCTAAATATTGCCTGTGTATTGCATCAGTAGTGCGAGGTGGTATGTACGCTACACTGATGACGTGGTGTTTATGAGACTGAGATGCAGGTAACTGAACCACGAGCTGTTCAACGCAAGCATGGTTAAACTGTGTCACAAGCGCAGTTAGTCGCAGCCCACGAAGTGTGGCTATTAAGACACCCCCACCCTCACGTTTATTTGTCGCAGAACGGTCACGATCACATCTAAATATTGTATAGCGATCATCAATAAACTCGCTATCGTGAATGCCAGGAATGAGCCAGGTTTCAGTAAGTATGATTACGTCATAGGAACACGACATGATGCTCATATAAAGCGTGTGCAACTTAGTACGAATTCCTCTACAATTCTGGTAATATATCAGAAAATTATTAGTAGCCATTGATAACAATTAATATTAAAGCATAAACAAATGAATATAGTAATATAAAAAATTACGCCCAACAATTTGACATTACAAATGTAGTAGAACCAGAAATTACAACTGTTCGTTTTCACTTTGGCCCTAAATGATGGTATGATCAGCAACACCATGTGATAAGACATAGATTTTAGACGAGGCATATTACAGACAATAAAAAATAATCTAAAGGGTAGATAACCGATAATATAAAAAATCAAGGTGTATAAAACTAATAACATACAGACATGGATGAATGAAACTTCCACACATAAACACAACATGCACACATAGATAGACATAGACACATAGATCGAGGTAGGTCGAAGAAATGAACACGTAGTAAATCTAAATTGCCCATTTGGTATATTAAACACCAGTCTTCTCATTGGCAATAATCTTTTTGAGATCACTTTCGGAGCGCACAGCAAAGGCCGCCATCCCATCTCTCTCACGTACAAGGATCGTGGCATTCTTAATCCACACGTATTTAAAACCACGTTTTCCAGCAACTTCTTTACACATACGAAATAAGGCCTTATTTTTCAAGGTAAGATGTTCGTTCATATAAACCTGCAAGGTAGCGCCTGAAATCCCCAATTCGTCGGATTTGAGACTCTTCTTTTTACGGTAGGCGCTTAGTAAATTGTCACGAAGAATCCGTGATTTCAACTTTACTATGACATTTTTAGGCTTGATATCTCCTTGTCGTGCATGGGGGACCCTATTTAATGATATAATGTCTTGCTGGGATACAGGGAAGCCTACAGCCGTACCAATAGACTGCACTATAGTAAGCAGATTTTCATTACGCTTATCAGGCAAGTTACATATTTCTATATTACACTGGCGTGCTTGCTGCTCCATTGCGTCGATTTTTGCCTCCAATATTGCGACGGTGTGCTCACTATTGGTATTTTCCAAATCACACAGACGCCTTTCATAACTTATTCGCTCTAGTTCTAGTTTTTCAAGTCGGATTTTCATGTCCTCATAACTTGCATTAATGAATGAAATAGATTTCTCAATTTCAAGGTTGGACTTCTGGATTGAAGTGTTCTGCAGCTTCAGTTCAGCCACCTCGGACACTAATTTCTTGAGGATGATGTCTTGGTCGCTTTTCCAAGACAGCAACATAGTTTTAAGTTCATCAAATTGATTTGGCTCAATATAACTCTCGTCGCCCCGAAAGCGTTTGACGGGCCTTGTGGTGATGTTGGCTAAGTTATCATCGACAATTGTTACGGATGCAGCCATGTCCACAGAAAGATCAGGTTCTGATTGCGTTTCGTGTATGGGCTGTGTGTTCGCCGACCTGGCAGGAGGCGAGCGTGCGGGACGTGGCATAGCTGACAAACAATGCAGTATTCGAAGCTAAATAAAAAAGCTAGGTAAAGCACTGAGGCGTTAAAATAGGGCAGCTTGTTGATTCCGAATCGCTACTTTCGGCCGTCGCACAGTTGTCCGCTTGGCGCGTTGCGTAAACACTCCGCCTCGTCACCACTCAACCGCGCGGGCGCCGCGGGTTCGAATCCAGCCAAATGTAATTATTTTTGAGCGTTTTTAAAAGTGATCTTATCAGAAACAAGGTCATCTTATCATAACTCTTCGGAATTAGATTTGAAAAGACATCCTCATATCTTATAAGGAGAATAAAATAATCAATTTACGATGTAATTTGTGACAAAAAATGTTTTTTTGGTGATAAATACCATCACGCCTGAAGTTAGAAGAGATAAGCAGAGGCGTGAAAAACATACGGTTAATTCTCGTAGAGCAGGACCATTTCCATTACTGTTTATAAGGTTTTTGATGGGTTTTCAAGAGTAGGTTTAAAAAAAAAAGGTATTACACAGTGAACGATTGAAAATGGTTTTGTCCAGAAACATAGAGGTACCTCTTTTTCTATGAACGAGTAACTAATTCCGTCATAAACCACTATACCATGAATCAATAACCCTTTAAAACCCTTTCTCAAGAAATGGTTCCGAAGTGGTATTGGTTACCCATTCAAAGTAAAGTAGAAGTAAGACGTACCGTTCGAAGTGGACTTGGCTGAGTTGTTGCTGATTGCAAAAATAAAAACTTTAATATAGTTGAGAGATTTCGTTGTATTTTTCTGCAATGATTAAACAAACCTCCAACTCATCATCTGCCATCCTTACCCAACTATGTTTGGGTCAGTTTCTAGTCTAAATTACCTACATTTATTTCTGATTTTACATTTTGTAAGGATCGCAGTAAAGGGGTAAGGGATTAGATACTTTTCCTTTTGGTGACATAAATGTAAACAAAAGTATTATTTGGTGTACCCTACATAATAATATCATGGAAATCTTTTATCTAAATACCCCATTTTTCCTAGTTACCGTATACATACCGCATATATTATACTTTAATACTCTGATATCAAGTAGATAGTAATTCCTGAAACAAGCAACCGTGACAGACAGACGGACAGACGCACAAAGACAAACTATAATGGTTCTTTTTTTTTAATTTTGGTACGAAACCCGAAAAATATTTACATATTTGGTACGGAACCCAAAAAAATATACCAAGTACTTGTGGAAACGACAGAAAAATCTTAATAAATCCTTCCTGCGTGCTTCTTCTAAGTTTAAGTTTAAAACTTGTTTGCCAAGTTGTTAAGTTGAAAACATTTCATATTACAGTTATGAAGGAAGCCGTGCTTGTGGGCTTTCCTAACTTTTTAGATAGTACTTGTGTTTAATCTTGGGGTATGTGATGCGGAGGAATGAGGAACATGGCGTGGGGAAAGTTTTGAGTAGGAATGTGAAGGGCTGCGCGAGCAGACGAACACCAAAGAAACGATGATAGGATTGCGTTAAAGATGATATCATCTTTAACGCAATCCTATCATCGTTTCTTTAGCTAGGATGCTATATTTATGAGGCTAGGATGGAGATGGCTATAGAGATGACGGCAAATAGTAGTATTCACTTAGAAATAGGGTAGTTCTGGGTGGTCCGAAAGTTGGATTTCTCAAAAATACTGGACACGTTGTTTTTCTTATGCCACGTAAACCAAAAATGACGACGATATAGTGCGTTGAAATTGAGCGTGACGTCACGCCGTGCTACACTTTTAACGTAACAGTGACGTCACAAGCCCATTCTCCTGAACTTTGATGTGCTATATCATTGTCACTTTTTATTAAATCAAATTTAAATCAAAATTAGTTAAATCAAACCTTTGTTCTAAAGCATATTATTCGATCAACGACTATTTAGAAGACAAGAATAGTTGGTCGCTTTGTTGAACGCAGGACAATGTTACTATGTTCTTTTACTGTTTAATAGTTCTTTATTTTTGTGTATGTTTCTTCTACTATCCATATTTTTATGTTATTGACATGATCCTCTCATTACATTGTGTGAATGAGTTGTATTGATATAATTCAGCATTGCACATGTCAGCGGGCACGCCCTTGGACTGCCTTGGAGGCTTTTTATGTATTCAGTTTAGCAGGCTTTGCTTGAGTTAATTGTCGATTTTGGTATATATAACTTTTTATTTATTTATTTTGGCATATTGGTGTGTGCTAGCTAACATGTAGCAAATTATTTAATTGAATGACGTATAAAGATGATTGACATAATTATTATTTTTGACATAATGTGTTGTATAGCTTCAGGTTCTTCAAACCTATCAGACAGACGTGTTGCTGGGGAGTTTGTTCCTCCACTTCTTCTTCCCAGCAAAAACACTAGGAAGTGGTGAAGGGTGGGCGTTTTGGGGGACTGTCTTATGTAAACGTCTTTGACGTTCAAAAAGTGCTGATTCTCAGCCTAATTTGAATAAATGAATTTTGTTTTTTTTTTTTTTTTTTTTTTTTTTATTGATTTGAGTAAGCAAAAAATACGTGTACTATATTTTTTGGTAATCTTACTGAGGGACTAAATGGACTTAATATATTTTTAACTAGGACACATCCCCGTTAATATTAGTAATTACACTGCAACTGTTTTGGTCTTCGTAATAAACACAATAAAGACCTACTACTTTTTGTCCTGGTACACAATGTGAAGAGAATAGCGACTCATCCGGGTACTTATATAACAGTTTCGAACTCGAATCGAAATAATCGATTTGCGCTTCGCGGCTGATTCACACTATAAATCTCCATTTAGCCACAAGTCCTTGACTTTGATCCAAAACGGTTCTATTATACGGATCCGAAACTATCCCATTATACCTCCAGCCAATACAATCAGACTTCACCAACTCCATCCAAGTATCACGACATTGTTTGCCGAAATGGCCATCAAATATAGCACTACTCATAGCAGAGTGACTCGTAATTCTGCTAGTGGCATCTCAAGAGTATCCCCGAGGCTGGCTGCCGTCCAAACTGGGTGTATCTAGGACCCTTCACTGCTCACCGCCTAGGAATAACGAGCTCTTCAGATTTCTACACTAGACCCTAACTTTTTACGCAGTTTTAAACCTTATTTTTAAACAGTTAGAGCCTATAGGAGAAGTTCCCAAAAGTTTCCAAGAACGTAATTGCCAAATTTATCTCTGCAGTTTCATCGATTGAATTTAGACATTGTGTTGGTGAATATAAGTGCGAGGGTTTTGTATTCCAAGTTCTTTAAATTGAATGCTATTGGATGTTCCTTGAGTTATCAGGGATTGTGTTCTATTTTGGTACTCGGAGTACACTTCTGGTGACAAATTGATATCGTTTAGGCGATAAAAGTCTATCCCAAATCGCTGGATAAGTTGTTAGTAAATATATAGTCTGTGAACTCAATGTATTTACTGAACTTCTACATTCAATGAGTTTGTTTTGTTGGATGAGTTACGTTCTCTTTTGTTACAATTTATTTATTTTTCTAGATATCAAGTTGATGTTGAAATGTTGGCAGATATACTTTTGATGTAGAATTGTCTAAAGGAATATTGGATAACAGAGCTTTGTAGTACTGAATCAAATGAGTGCTAACTTCAAAGTAAATTTATTCTAATCTTACACAACACACATTGAATGATAATAATTGCGATTGACTTATATTTTTATAGGTACTTCACATGATCTTTACTAGCGCCACCTTTTTTTTCCTTTTTTAAGTCATCAACGTCATAACCGCTCATAACCCCTAATTTCCATGAATATCATAATCATTCCTGCCACAATCTATCTCTCTATCATCTGGAACAATCTGGAATGACCAGACATGGCCGCCGTCAGCGATATGTAGCGATAAGACAATGTTTTATTGTCCAAGTTAGATGAAAACTGGAATGATTTATTTGAGGTCAAACTGCGGAGACGGGACGAAGCCCAGATTCCTTGGGCCCGAGATTATGGATAAATTAACTTTTTTCACGTAAATCTGGGACTAGATAAATGGTGGTGCTTCAGCAAATGTGGTTTGTAAGTATTGCTTAGAATAAATGGCAGTTTTATAGGATTACCGAAAGTATAAGAGGATTGCCAAGTTATTTATATAAACTATTACGCTTAAGCTGCTAAAAGGTAAAGCAATCAGCACGATTTTTGTTTTTTTTTTCAATTTGATTCCCATTAGGGCCAGGCAGAGGTGTATAATAAGTACATGTGTATTTTCTTAGTTATGTTTAAGTACTCTCAACAATAAAACAAAAACATACACCATAACATATAGCCTACATTTAGACAAGAGGAAAATCTTGTAAGTTTGGATGTCGGAAACTCCTCATCCGATTTCAAAAATTATTTCACTAATGGAAACCTTCGCTATTGCCAAGTATCATAAGATATTTCTTATGTTATTAAAGTTGACTTTAACGCGGTCGAAGTCACGGGCAGGAGCTCGTCATACCTAAATATGTATAACATACACCTGACAAATTGTACAACCATAAAAGACAACTATCTTCTTCAAAAGCCTCTGTATCTAGTCCATACATCTGGGATGACACTGACATTACTTCCCCAGTACACCACACACTCACTTCAACAACCTGCCTACTAACGTATTCATTGGAAATATTGAAATCCCGACAGAAATTGGGACCCTCTCTATATATATCATCTTCATAACGATATCGGATAGTAGATTTTTTGGAAGAAAATTCTATTAGACATGTATTTTGTATGAGTTCGTTTCCGTCCCGAAAGTGGTTGTGTTTCGTTTTAATAAAATATTTCTTATATCTATTTTATATGACAGTACAATTTCCTTATTAGATTCATTCCTATTTCGGAATAGTTACAATTAATCTCACAAATACGATAACTTTTGTATTGTATTGTATATCGAGCTGGTTTCTGCAAGTCCACGTCGAAGCGCGTATTTTGCGTACAGGTGGGAATATACTTGATCCACCTCAACTCCTCAAAAAAGGCCAGCATCGACTTGGTGTTACTGACGATCGACAAAATACATTACTGAAGGCGGATCAGATGCTGTTGTTTCGTCTTCTTCCTTGGTCTCGTCTTTGTGACTCCACAGACAGTACATTACGCAAATCCCGCATGGAGAATCATGTATTAAATTTTATTTATTCAGTTGCTCTCGGTCGTACAAGTCTATGATGGCTAGGAGGTGTTATAATAAATAAAAATGAAATGTATAAGCATACCCGGTTTACAGCTGCTGATAAGTATTATTTCATTTGAATTTGAATTATGCTTTCCTAAAACAACGTTAATATTTAAAAGAAAATTTATGAAAAAACTGGTCTGTAAAACAGTTAGATGATTAGAAAAGAGTTAGTCATGTTGAGAGGATGAATGAAAGGTGACGATATATAAAGCAGATGTAAGCTGAGACGCTGGGAGAAGACACTCTAGGCGGACATATACAAATCATTTTGGCGATGTTGTTCAGAAAGTTCAGCAGCAAAAGGAGTAAATAAGAATCGTAGCAGGTGGCGTTTTATAGTTTCTACCCCCATTGGAAAAAGTCGTGAGTTTTTGTATGTTTGTATGTACGATACGTTTTTCTTTGAAAACAACATTCTTCTTTGAGACCTAGAAATAAATAAAGAGGAATAATATTTTTCAGTTAGAGCCAAAATCTCAATAGCTTTATCGTGTCTTGGATAAATGCAGGGTGACAGAAACAAAGGCGAATCTGCATTACATGTGGAGACTAAAAATTTGTAAATCATTTGTTTTGAAAAATATTTTTGTTTATTATTATTGGTCAGGAAAATAGTTACTTGAAAAGACTAAGAGAACGTAAAAAAACCTCTGAGACCAATTTTTTTCACATCACTGCACATGTACGTGCAGAGGATTTTTGACACCTTTGATACCCTTACTTTTTTAGAGAAAATGCTAGAATTTTTGTAAAAAAACAGTCATGCCAAACATAAATGGTGTGCCTTACGACTGCGCCAAATAAGCCAAGTTCAGCAAAAATGCCAGACAGCTAGTGCCTGATGCTGGTTTAATAAAAACACCAAATAATAACAACAACAACAAGATAAAATACTTCACCGACTTCCTGCTCTGGCATTTAAAATTCATAAAGAGGCGAATACACTCGATATCAGTGAGTTAGCGGTCCATTAGTTAGGAATCGCGGAGACTTGGCGACCGGCCAATGTGCGGCCACCTTGAGGAAGTTTGCCGACAACTATTGTTAAGTGGTGTATTAATTTGATTAGTTGGAGATGATACAGGGTAAGATTGATTTTACTCATGGCATATTAAGTTAGCGTGATATGGAATGGTAATGAAGGACAAACATCTCTATTAACACAAAATAGCTTTACAATGGTAAGATAACAGAATGCGCGTATTGAAAGACTCTGGTCTAGAATTAGGCATTATAAATCGCTATACAACTATTTCTATGCTTATTTGAGCCCAAATTATACAGACTTTAGTTTTATAGTGTCATTTTATCAGCATTATATTGGCTGTCTATCTGCAGGATAAATGCATTATGTGGGCTGAGATAACAAGTTAAAGCAGTGTGCATACCTCAAGTGGGGTTCAAAGAGTGGCCATGGAGTTTCTTGCCCGTTCTCCTCCGCTACGCTTTGGAATGGGCGACTAGCTTCATTTTACCGATTATTTGACAATTCAAAAGTACCTTTAATTGGTTTATTTGAAATAAATGCTTTGACTTTGACTATTGACTTTGGTTCGTCATCTCAATAGTCACCTGCTTACCAACCACATCACCTCTCATACAACCCATCCATCGTCTATCCGCGTGCAACAACTATTAAGAACAAAACATTATAATAATGAAAGCTAAATAATGGTTTGAAACTTCCAACAACAAATTATTTTAACATCTACGTTATTAGAATCACAAGCTGTAATTACAAAGTAAATTCCGGCAGAATCCCAGTTCGCTTATTTTAATCGCGGCTCGGGCTTCACAAATAAACAGGGTGAAACAAAAATAGTACATGTACAGATTGTACAGGGTGGAAGCCACCATCGTTATAATTAGGAAAACAAGTAGGTACAACACAAATATTTGAACCCTTTGTTTGGATTTTATGAAATCTGATTACATAAGTGCTTAGTTGTGATGTTTCCTGTTTTATTTCGTTGATCTCCACTTTTATGTCGGCTGTTACAAGACAATAATGAATACCTGTTTGGGACAACAATGGAAATACGTACCACCTACATTTCCCGTAAACTTAAGGGTAAACATTATAAAACTATGGTTCAACTCCAGCTCGTCGATGGGAATCTTTTTAGAGTTGTCACAGAAATTAGCTACGAGTGTGGCACCATCAGTACTGCCCATCATATCTTGCAGTGTGCAGGTATCAGGGCAGGACACAATACCAGGTGTCCCATCGTTTGAAGAGCAGCACCACTGGTTTTATTTGCAGACGATAGCACTTCAATAGTTTCATGTATCAATAAAGACTTATACCTAAATGATATCAACAACTCAATTAGCAGTTTAATAAAATGGCTTGACAATAATAACCTAGTTATAAATTTACAAAAAATTAAAACTATGCATTTTCACCAACGAATATCTACTGGTGACATGGATATCAACTACAATGGTCAAAGTATCGATAAAGTGAATAGCACAATTTTTTTAGGAATCTTAATTGATAGCTAGTGAACTTGCAAGCCGCAAGCAGAAGATATCTGTAAACGTTTAGGCTCAGCCGCGTTTATTTTGTATAACCTATCCAAAAAAGTAAATATGTCAACAATATTAGTGGCCTATCATGGTCTTGTAATTTGTATTTTAAGATTTGGTGTAATATTCTGGGGTTATTGTAGTGAACGAGAAAGCATTTTTAAAGCTCAAAAGCGCTGTTTGAGAGTCATATTTGGCCTCAAAGTTACTGACAGTTGTGTGCCTATATTTAAGTCTCAGAAACTATTAACTTTCCCATGCCTCTATATCCTCGAATTGGCAATATTTGTAATAACAAACCGAAATTTATTTGCAACGTTAACAGATACCAGGAAACGAAATACAGCTAACTACTTAGCTACTTAAGATCACAATACCAGAACTTACTATGCACAGGCACATTTAAAACTAGCCTATTAAAAAAAAGTGTGATCTGTATGGCTCCTGCTATCTTTAATAAAATTCCTAATCCAATGAAAAACTTGCCATTGATGAAATTTAAAAAATGTTTTAGAGAATTACTTGTAGATAAATGTGATTATTCTGTACAGGATTTCCTAGATGATATATTCCAATAACCTATTTGCCCTATAGCTAACTTTGTGTAATGTTATTGTATTTGCATGCCAACAAGGCAGAATGTACACGGATCTTACTATGTTATTAACCATCCTATTTTGTATGCACCTGCATTCTAAGCAAATAAAGATATATTCTATTCTATTCTATTCACACTTGCACACCAGGCCAGTCCAAACAATGGTAAGACCTGTTATCTAGTATGGATGGATATGGACGAAGATGATGAACAGAACCCAGTTGCAGGCAGCTGTGAGAGGATAAAATAAGAAATGAGGAAGTAAGAGGAAGTCTGTAAGTGGCGTCTGTGACTGAGAAGTGGAAATCAGTTGTCATGGTATGGGCATGTGATGCGAATGAATGAGGATCATTTTGTGAGGAAAGTATTAGTTTAAATGGTTACAATGGCAGAGGAAGATCCAAATTTTGACGACACGGTTGGCGCAGTGGTTGTGCCATCGGCTGCTGCGCCGCGTGTTGTGGGTTCGATCCCCGCACGGAACAAATATTTGTATGACCTACAGGTAGCTGTTCCGGGTCTGGCTGTTTGTGTATGTGAGTTTAAATGTTTGTAAACGCACCCACGATACAGGAGAAATTCCTAGTGTGGGGCATGGTTTAAAAAAGAAAAAAAAACGATGGGTGGGTTGTGATAGATAAATATAGCTAGGAAGGTGGTGACTATTGAGATGACTGCAAATATAATGGAAAATTTTATGTGAATAAAGACTACCATTATATTAACGATCAAACAATTATCATTATTACCTATAGCAATTACCACAATTGACGAGAACATTAGTGATCGTGCTATATTAAAGTCTCTAACCGGTGAATACGCCTTATCTATATGTACTAGGGTTATAATTTAGATAGTAAACCACATCCTGTGGTTCGGGAACCACAAGCACCTGACCGCAGCACTAGTATACATCACACACCCTGTATACAACGCCTGCGTACTCAGCAAAAGAATTGTCGTAAATAATTTAAATTACCTCATTGATCCAGTGTTAGTAAGCGCAAATGCTGAGCGTGAGGTCTGGGTCGATTCCCAGGACAGGCAAAGTGTTATTGGGTTTTTATGTCCAGTTGGTGGCAATAGGGTAGACCCTATTGCCACCAACTGGACATAAAAACCCAATAACATACCCCAGCATAGAAGGCATAAAGCTAGAGCTTTATGCCTTCTATGCTGGGGTCGGCTTCCAGTCTAACCGGATGCATCTGAATACTAGTATTTACGACCTCCATAACCCGGTTACTGGGCAACACGATACCCCATGGACTAAAGAATACTGGGGACTGGTTATCAGTCTTTCGGGATGCTGACTACCCGTAAAGACTATCAAGAATGTACAAATGCCTGTTGAGACTTGAGGTTTAACATGCTTTCCGAGACGTGGAGAAGACTCGATATGTAATGAACGGTTATCCATCTACAGACTGACCTTCTTTTTACCTTACCTTAGATTCACAACTCGTGGCTGTTTTTATTTGACAACCAGCTCCTCACTCGGTTCCTATTGGGACTCTTCGGGGAATAGAAGCGTGATGATAGGTTACGAAGTTTTTGTCTACATCCTCTTAATAAGTAAGTTAAGCTATACCAAACTAAATCCTTGAAAAATGTAATCTGAAGGTTATACGGGTTAAGGGGGTCAAGCAATATTGTGCCACTTACGCCTGGTGCGACCCTTCTTTTTGTAAGTTGTTAATGACCACTGTGGCTGACATTATGAGTAATAGACTTGACTTGCACTTCGGGCAACAGTCCTTTTATTCTCCAGTTTCCAATGTCTAGCACAAAAGATAGATTTATGACTTCAACTCTTCACACTATTCATAAATAGACTATAATGCAAACTGAACGTAATAACAGTGAATCTTCTCCAGTTTTGGTAGGAGCTCTGTTAATTTTAGAATAGCCGTTTAAGTTTGTGAATGCTGATAAATAAATAATAAATAATGCTGGACAATCCACACAGCATCATCTAGCCCCAAGCTAAGCAGAGCTTGTGTTATGGGTACTAGATGACTGATATACTTAATACAATACATTACATAGATAGATATTTTTTATTATACATAACAAATACCCAGAACACCCAGAACAAATATTTGTAGATCGTACAAACATTTGTCCCAAGGCGGGAATCGAACCCGCAACCTCCTGCGTCGCAGGCGGACCTTCGCCCGCCGCGCCACATCGGTCGTCAAAATATTGCGCCTAAGGTTTTTCCAGCTATAACCGAATGCATGCGACTGCTTTTAGACCTCCTCAACCCAGCTGGACCCCTTGAAAAGACTGGTTGTAAGACTGTCAGGCTTATTCTTCATTGTAAAATTTTCCGGTGTATAATAAAGAGTATTCTATTCTACCCGTAACGACTGCCAAAGATCTACAAATGACATTTGAGACCATCGGCTTCACTTGTTTTCCAGGACACGGAAGCGTATCGATCTGAAATGGATGGTAGCCCATCGAATGACTGACCGCGGAAAGTATAACTCAACCTTCAGTTACACGGTGCGGATGTAATTATTTAGCCCCATAAAACTTTAAGACTAATATTTTGCAGAGGAGTTAATTAAAAGCTTCCAAATAATATTTCAAACGAAGTGAAAGGAAGTTACTTAGCAAGGACTCCCACAGAACAGCTCTAAGTACGTCTATGTATTTACACTTGAGAAGGCCATAGTTATACAGTTATATATTCCAAAGCCCAAAAATATCACGCCACATCATCTTCCGTACAAAGTACCGACACTCAACACATTTCTACCCACTAATTTAATTCGGTACCCTTCATGTGCGATCAGTATCGGCAATACAATCCTCCTTGGTAACTCAGACACGTACACGCTTTTAACCTTTAAATAAAATAAAAAAGGTAAGGGCATAGAGTAAGAATATGTAGAAGCAAAAGTATCAATCCAAAACTACCAATGCCTACAGTTCGGGGCGTAATACATTTAGGACGATGTCGCCATTGACTGCTCCACGCTCAAATGGTGACTGTTTTCAGGGTTCTGTACTAAAACGGGAAAAAGAAACCTTTCTATATTGTTCAAATGGCAAACAAGTCGACGGCCCCAAGGCAACGCGTGCGCGTTGCCATCATCAGAGAAAAGACTGAAAATCCTCATGCGCCTGAAATTGAATACCAGAACTGGAAACTGGAACTACTGGAACAAACTGGAACGCACCATCGCGGTTCTTCAGCAGACATAGGTAGGTGGGTACCGTCGGTAATACGTCTCCGAACGGGTTTCTCCACAAGGAGCTCAATGTAGAAAGAAAGAAGTAATTAAGTTTATTTGGTACCAGATTATGAAACACAAGCGGTAAAATAAAATAATTACTTTAATAATTCCCACGAATACGCCAAAACGGTCCATTTCAGCGGTAATGTTAGACAGGTGGTATCTGACGTTGATATTGTAATATCCTACTTCTACAAGGTACCTTGTTTTGGTCTGAGTTTGCGCTGCGTGACATATGCTGGACTAAGCACTAAGACAGATTAACAGCCGACTTCAGCCTAGAGTGCAAATGTGGGGCTGTTCCACCAACGATGGGACACCTGATGTCGTGTCCTGCCTGCCATGATATCTACACGCTGCAGGATATGATGGATGACATCCTCCAAGACTATTTGGCAATATTGGCATACCCACGAAGGAAAGTACATGAATGTCGTGTCTGTAAGATTTTCCTGTTCTTTGTCGACATTCTTGGCACGGGAACCGATCTAGGTGAAGCGTCAGAGTGATTCGGTTTTGAGAAGGATTTATCTTTATGTTCGACGCAATTTAGGGCCCGTTTTTTGGTGTAAAGTTTACGTTATCTGTTAGGGACCTGTTGTAAGTAAGTAGTAGGGCCCTCAATAGATCTATCACCTAAATATTTAATTTTAAATAACGGGCCGTTAGTCAAGTGGGAGTTTTTGACGATGGTTTTTAATCGCGTATCAACTTTTAGTTTTTCTCAGAGGCTACACAATTTTTATGCTGCATCCACACTACGTTTATTTTGATATCGACTTATAACGTTTTTATATCTGTTAGGCACTAAGTCGAATACCAACTTTATACTGGTGTTAATTAAGTCGGTTTTACAATGAGTAGTACTATTGACGTAATCATAAAAGTTGTTGAAGTTATAGCGCAGACTAAACTTAACGTGCGAGTGTTAAAGTTATTTTTTCAAAAACACATACTTGTTTATTTTTTTGGAAGCTGGAAGCATAAAGCGATAATGCTACGTGTAAACTTATGCCTGCTGGATATCCACTGAGTGTGAAAACATTGGGTGGGATATTACCCAGTGTTTTAAATACATTTAGGGAGAAATAAATACAAAAAATAATAGGTCTTTACCTATGAAATTGCCGTTTTGTATGAAAAAATTTAAATGATTTTTTTTCATGTATTTTTTATTTGTATTAATCGAAGTAATCACCCATGCAATCAATGCATCTTTGCCAACGCAGTGGCAGTTTATTGATGCCCTTCTTAAAGAAATCAGCTGGACGGGAGGCAACAAATTCTTCAAAGGCATTTTGTACTGCCTCTCGGGTATTGAATTTTTTTCCCGCCAAGAAGTTATCCAAATTCTGGAAAAAGTAGTAGTCTGTAGGCGCAAGGTCTGGTGAGTAGGGCGGATGACGGAGAGCTTCCAACCCCAGTTCTTGCAACTTGGAGACCGTCTGCTGTGCAGTATGAGGTCGCGCGTTGTCGTGCAGGAGCAGCGGAGACGAGCGATTGACCAATGCTGGTTGGAGATGTGCCAGCTTCTCCATCATTGTGTTCAATTCTTCACAGTACACATCTGCAGTAATGCTCACCCCGTTTGGTAAGAAGCTGTGTTGAATCACACCGGCGCTAGACCACCAAACAGTGACCATCACTTTTCTTGGGGTAAGTTTTCGTTTAGGGCATTGTTTAGGTGCTGAACCAGGATCCAACCAACTTGCTGAGCGCTTGCGGTTATCAAACAGAATCCATTTTTCATCGCAGGTAACAATGCGGTTCAAAATTCCTTCATTTGTGTGTCTGTTGAGCAGTGCAAGGCACGTCTCGACGCGTACTTGGCGCTGGCGATCATTGAGTTCGTGGGGCACCCATTTGTCAAGCTTTTTTACCTTGCCAATTTGACGCAAATGGACCAATATTGTTTTGACGCTAACGTCGAAAGCTGCTGCTAATTCAGCCGTAGATTGTGTATCATCAGCTTCCACAATCGCCTTTAATTCGTCATTGTCGACCAAAGTCTTCGGACGACCGCGAGGTTCATTTTTCAGGTCGAAATTTCCAGAACGGAAGCGAGCAAACCAATAACAGGTAGTGCGTTTGTTTGTAGTGTTAGCTCCGTAAACGTCGTTGATGTTGCGTGCCGCTTGTGCCGCGTTGCTGCCACGACGGTACTCATATTCCATAATAACTCGAATTTTTAACGTATCCATGATGACGAAAAAGATTTAAATGCGATGAAAATGTAACACTAATCAATAAACAAATGACTACTTTTGGAAAAAAAAATCCATGTTTTTAAAATAAAATTAATTTGAAATTAGAATTCTTAGCCAAACAAAAAATATTTTGATTTGAAATGGCCAGTACTGCAGAACGGCAATTTCATAGGTAAAGACCTAATATAATGATTTAAGATGTGAGATGAGATCTTATGATGACAGATGAGATTTTAAATCATTTTTTTTTTTTCAAAAACGAAAGTTGAAAAACAGTTTCTAAAAGTTTGTAATGGATAAACTCAAAAACTACTTAACAGATTTAAAAGAATATTTTACCAAAAGAGAGAAAAATTATCAGCGAGTAACATGGTCTTTATTTTATTTTCAAAACTATACTTTAAGGGGGTAAAAAAGGGGATGTTAAAGTTCGAAAGGAAAAGTACGAAATCCACGTGGATGAAGTCACGGGCGATGTGTTAGTGATCCATAAATCAACAAGTGTTTTATTAATTTACGGGTCTCCAGCACTTCGCCCAACACAAAAAAGATACTTTGACTTTTGACCTTCAAAGTGAGAATGAGATCTTGTCCGCTACAGTCTCTAAGATTTCGCTGTGACTGCCAAGCATACCCCAAGAACTAATTAATGCCT
Organism: Phlogophora meticulosa; assembly: GCA_905147745.2. Lineage (NCBI taxonomy): Eukaryota > Metazoa > Arthropoda > Insecta > Lepidoptera > Noctuidae > Phlogophora > Phlogophora meticulosa. Next base: position 397,167 of record LR990542.1, read on the forward strand.
AGAGAAGTCTATGACTACCAATATCTGGTGATAATTGTCATCTCATTAATTAATTTAATGATGAAAACGGTTAGCCTAAATCGTTGGGTCTAGAAATATGAAATTTAGCACAAGAGTTCTATTTTAAGTAACAAAGAAAGATTTGTTTTAAATGAATCCCAAAGGTTCTCAAATATAAAGGATAGTCGTTAATGTGAAATTTCGTCCGTCTTCCTGTTAAATATTAAATTAAAATAATATTTTAACTAAATATTTTATTTGTTCGAAAGCTTTTGCTGTTCGGAAAAAGTTGTATTTTGTGTTGAAAATTAAAACGATTTTACCAGTTATTATGACCCATTTTAAAAACGAGTACCTATATTAAATTTAACCCCGATCAATCAAGGGTAATCCAGGAGCAATATTTTTAAATAATTTACAATAAATGACCCTCAACATAGCCCATCGATCATGATAGAATTAAAAGCCAATTCACACGTCATTCTGTCTGCACCGGGCCGGGTCCGGCACGACTGCCGGATGGCCGGGAGATATTAAAATCATCACGGCTTAATAACCGGACGATTATCACCGAAGCGTTTTAACGATTGCCGGATGGTTTAAGGTGAAAACTTTAGAGATTTGAGTTCATGAAATTAAAAAGAAATGGCGTACGGGTAGGTACGTACGTTGAATCCAATATGCGCAATCTTGGGTTCCATATTGTTATTAGGATGACATACCATAATGGTAAAAATGAACCCTAATGGGAGTGATTTTGTCTGTCCGTCTGACAATCACAAAATGCTCGTGACGAAATTTATCCTATGAAATATATTTGAATTAATTTTCTTTTACGTCGCATGTTTTTTTACACAAAACATGTAATTTTTTAAAAGATGAAAATGCAATATACTTTATCTTCCAAATTCTGAAATAAATCGTATTTCTGGTACTTTATGTAAAAAATAATAAAAATCATTTTCACATTTCTCTAACTAGCACAATTTTTTTTTGATCTCTGGCGAACGAACCTAGTCATGTATCAAAACTTCAAAATAGAAACACGTACCACGGAACCCACAGTGGGCGATGGCATGCCCCGCACTAAGCCGGTTTGTTTTAACAATAACTAACCCTTTGGAATAGAATAGAATTACTAAGTGTTACTAGTTCGTACTACAAGCTACTAAAATTACTTTTTAAATAGACCATGGATTGTATCACGCCACATAGATACTTTTCAGTATTCAAGCGGCCTTAGGTATATAGAGAATATTATCCTAAAGGCATAGGAACAAGCTAACTCTGCCAACAAACATCCAGTCATAAACTGAAAACCAATCATTTTCATTCCAAGGTATTGATGCTCTGGCTAATGAGCGAACATTAGATCTCGTTACTTAACGTTAGTGAAGCTTGGCAGTGCTCCAGGAGAGCCGGATGAGAAGGATCTACATATGTACGTCATGCCTAGGTACGTAGGTATCGTGAACCTTCGATTTTGAAAGATATGTATCTGATTACTTGATTTTTGATGGATCAAAAGTGATGAAGTTAATTTAGTAACTGGGTTAATGAATACGTAACGCGTAACCGCAGAACATTGTATTTTATGTAGGTGTGTGTGTATGTGTGTGTGGAGGAATTCAATTAATTTACCAAATCTGGCCTTTTCCCAAATAAGGGGTCAGTTCCAGTCATACCAGATGCAGCTGAATACCAGTATTTTATATGAAGCGACTGCCTATCTGACCTTCACAACCCAGTTATTATGAGTAAATTTTTGGATGGTGTGATGATGTTTGGGGAGGCCTGGGTCGAGTGTCACTAGACGTATTTCAGTTGAAATGCAGGTGATAATGATGAAGGTTATTTTATAACAAGGTTGCAATGTACTGTAATAACATGCTGCTATATCTAAGTTAGACGCGAAAACCAAATCATAATGAATTGTACAGTTTAGTATAACAAGAACACAGGCAGGCACGAAAGGCGACTCTGTTTTGTACTGTAGACCGGGTTATTTAACTGTTATAAAATAATGGGGCTTGGCTAATTGAATTGTATTTATTATCTTTATCAAATCACTTTACAATCTAGAATCTTCCTTTAGATAAACGACATATCTCATCTTCTAAACTATTCTAATATTTTTTTAAGTGGTTGAAACCATAGAGAACCATTGTTCTACCAGCCACAAAAAGGTTTTTTGGTTTCTACAGTTATTAGTTACATTATTTAGTTATAAACATCAGTTTGATTAATTATTTTCCTTACCAGGCTAGGGTTTCCGAAGCTTCAGCCCTCACTGATCACGAAACCCATCCTCGTTCATGACTCGCACCACGGCAGGCGTTATATTTCAACAGCCGGTGTTACGTTCCGAGATTATTCATTGGAACGTTTTAATGTCCCTAATGCCGGCACTTCGGCTGTCCGTAAATAGGAGCCAGCGGAATGAACAGCGTTTGTCCAGCACTTTTTATGGACTCTTCACGTGCGAACAGATTCCCCGGTCATTAACTAGAGCTGTTACGGAGATGTATTTTGTTTGAACAATCTGTTACGGTATGTTAGGAATTTTAATATAACATGACATCACGCCTGCATCCCTGAAAGTTAAGGCGGTGAGAAGTGGTAAGAGGTGTACCGTTAGCAGACCCACATTTTTAGTAAGCCAGTTATGTAATAGTCACATAGGGCACAAATCCAGACTCCAAGCTCCTACAAGGCAATTTCAGATGGAAAAACCCAACAATGCTTTGCCCTTGGAAAAGTATTGTTGAGTTACACTTGCTGCCCGCCTGCCTGCCTACACTTGCGACCAATACACCAACAAGGCAGTCTGCTTCACTACATTTAAGACAGAATCTGTTTACTACTTGTACTCCATTGAAAATCTATTAATATTAATTCGTCGTTATTTTCTGAGGAGCACAGACGTACGGATCGACCGAAGGTTAAGCTGTGTTGGCCGGGGTCGTATGTAAAATACTGGTATTCAGCTGCATCCGTTTAAACTGGAAGCCGACCCCGACATAGTTGGATAAGGATAAGCAGAGGATGACGTCTGCCTGAATATATTGTAGCTCACCTTCTAAATCGGGCACTACGGACGCATTTACTTCACTTCACATTAGTATCAGTTCTACGTATAAAAAATATATCAGCCTTCCTAAATGTTCGAGGAAATCATAAAACAACATCTCGACAGCAAAAGTAGATTCTTAGATATTCAATATCATAATTCGTAATAGTCTATGTATCGCAACAAGATAATCTGAGATCTAACACATATATAGATCATTCTTTATTTACGCTTGTGTATAGTGTGGTCACCTACTTAGGCGGGTTCAACGACCGCTAAACTGTTTTACTTACATTAGGATAAAAGTTCAAGAGCAATGACCTTGGGTACCTACGTGGAAACTAAACCTTTTAAGTAAAGTAGTATTTGCAAACAAACGAAGTAGAATGAACTGTAAACATTTTAGGCAAGAGAACTTACCCTTTTGACTTTACTTTTTAGAGGTATGAGGAAGAGGGTGTGAAGTTCCTCATCCACTCATAGGAAGGGGACGATCCTACAACTAGACTGGTGTTGTGTCTGGTGTCAGATTCATTTATTTAGGGGAAACCGACCTTAACAATAATTTAGGAAAAACTACAATTTGATCAGGCTGGGGTACTTTAGTAACAGTCAAATGTGGTGCCGTCATTTACGTGTTGTATGTTGTATTTGTATGTTAAACATACAATCGCGCGAATAATTTTGATAACGCGATCAAAGTCAGTATATTTGAATGTGACGGTGTGTGACCAGTATAGACTTTTAGGAATCGTTGTAATTATAGAATTGATAACAACTGTTTTAATAGTCGACGTCATTGTAGTTGGGAAGGCAGGCCGATGAAGAAAAAACGTTTGCTCAATACTCCAGAATTCCGACAAGATAAATCATTTTGACGACCTGTGTGGCGCAGCGGGCGAAGGTCCGCCTGCAACGCAAGAGGTTGCGGGTTCGATTCCCGCCTCGGGACAAATGTTTGTACGATCTACAAATATTTGTTCCGGGTGTTCTGGGTATTTGCTATGTATAAGAAAAAATATCTATCGATGTAATGTATTGTATTAAGTATATCAGTCATCTAGTACCCATAACACAAGCTCTGCTTAGCTTGGGGCTAGATGATGCTGTGTGGATTGTCCAGCATTATTTATTTATTTATTTATAAAAAAAAAAAAAAAAATTGGGTCAACGCACTTCTCAATAGTCACCTCTTTTCCAGCTATATCATCTTTCACACAATCCATACAACGTTTCTTTGATCTCCTCTACTCTTGTAATCCTCCACATTCGTTTTCAAAAAAGTTCCTCACAACATGCTCCTCATTCCTCCGCATTACATGCCCATACCGTGACAGCCAATTTGCACAAACTTCTTGATCATCTCAGACACCTCTTGGTGATTTGAGACTAATATGGAAAGGAAAATATAACCTAACCTTGAAGATACACATTACTTAGCCACGAGCCCCTCCTAGTATATAATTAAAGAGGCACAATCTTTCCACGAGTCACCAATTACATAATGAGACAAGCACCTGCCGTCACGGAACCCATTAAGGAACAAAGTACCGAATGAACACGTTCCAGAATAAAAATAGGGCTTTCATTGCGAGCTGTTAAAGTGACGCTCTCCAGTAAATCTCTCTCTCTCTCTCTTTAAAAAAACGTTGCCCCACACTAGGAATTTCTCCTGTATCGTGGGTGCGTTTACAAACATTCAAACTCACATACACAAATAGCCAGACCCGGAACAAGTACCTGTAGGCCATACAAATATTTGATCCGTGCGGGAATCGAACCCATGACACGCGGCGCAGCAGTCAATCGCTCAGCCACTGCGCCAACCGTGCCGTCAAATCTGTTCAATATATACAGATATATATATTTCTACAGAAAAGTTACAGCTAGTAAAATACAGATACAGATCGCTAAAATTTTAACATTAGTAGAAGAAGACCAATTACAAGCTTTCACTGAAAATATTAGAGTAAATCAAGAGACAGTAAAGAGTTCAGAAAAGGTAAAAGAACCTTCCACGTTTTTTGTAACGGTAAATACACCGTACATCAGGGAGATACATAGGCTGATGAGAGATAGAAATGATAATGGCAGATGTTTGCAGGCTTTTTTTGTACATTTTAACGACACGGTTGGCGCAGTGACTGAGCGATCGACTGCTGCGCCGTGTGTCGTGGGTTCGATTCCCGCACGGAACAAAGATTTGTATGGCCTACAGGTATTTGTTCCGGGTCTGGCTGTTCGTGTATGTGACTTTAAATGTTTGTAAACGCACCCCCGACACAGGAGAATTTCCTAGTGTGGGGCAACGTTTTTTTTTTTTTTTTAATGTTGATAAACGAGGTACCTACATTTGATGGCGCTTCTCTTCTTCCTTCATGTTGGCATGAATAACATGAGAAGAGGTAATACCGTAACGAAAGTACCTTAAATCTATTTAATAGACTTTCCTTCCCTTTATTTTATACAGTTGTCATCTTCGACATAAGGATAGGCAACAACTTTAAGGTAAGTTGAAAAAAAAAGTAGATGAAAATATCCTACATATCATCACGAGGGCCCTGAGACATTCAACTATTTTCAAACTAAACCCTATACCAATAACAGTACAGGTTCAACAACACCGCCCTTAAGTAAAACCATTTAAAAAGAAAACAAAACAGAATCTCCCGATTAAATATCTTAAGCCCATCTGTTTCACTAAGCGCTGTTCATTTGTCGCTGCTTACCCCCTACGGAGTACACCTTAATGATATCGTTAGTATTCGTGCTACACTTCTTGGTACTAAATAAAAATTTGCAATCATTTGTAGCAGATGTTAGGGCCATTAGTATGAACGTGACGGCACTTGGATTTATAAGTGGTGGAAACACACGATCGAATATTGCGGGCAGACACGCGAAAATAATGTTTCGTTTAGTTTTAGTGGCGGTTTCGAGGATATATTGTTATGTTTCTAAGTAATTGGGTTAGGTTATGAGGTATTTAAGGAAATTGATGGGTTGTTTGGTGTGAGATATGACAACGTTCGGTAAAATCTAACTAGACTCAAGCATTAGGTATTTGGAACTAGCTTCGAACCAATCAAATGGCGAAAATGGCGAATTAATGTTTAAAGTAATGCGTGGTTTTGTAATATGATTCTAGAGATGATAATTGGTTAAATGACACTACTGCGTACTAAAACACTATAATACCCAGCTAGTTTTAATTTCTCTAAACCCATTAAGGTTGAAATCGATTGGCTGGTGACAATCTACTACAACCTACTTGTACCTTTTGATGTTGTGATGATGCGATGGAGGAAAGGTATCCGCGTAAACATTGAATTGATCTAATCTGTCAATGACATGGATTTGTCGATCTATCTAACTATGAAAAGATATTTATTTCTGTAAATGGGTTTTAAATAACACTTACAAGTCACATAATAGAATAAAAAAATAGAATTAGATAACATCGACCTTATCTAGTTCTATTTTTTTATATGGCTGCTCTGAGAAGAAAAGAGAGCTCCGTCTCTTTACATGTCCAAAATTATCTAATGGTCAGATCAGGTCATATGAGGAACTATGCAGATAAGTGTCTGAGATGGCCTTTTGAGAAAAAAGCCGCACAGATTTGAGTGGACCTGTCCAGTTAGAGCACGCATTTATTACTAATCGTGTATATGGACTCGGTTGCTACTTTAGAATTACTTGGAGACATAATAATTTATTATACGTCATATCATAGTAACAGAGGCCTATAATTACGCTTGGATAAATGTATTCCCCATTCAGAACTTCCCCAAAACTGCAATCAATCAAAAACAAAAACGCATCGGGCCCTCTTCGCACACTCTCCCTTAAAACCCAACTTCCTCACATCTCATTACGTAAGTTTACAATCTTTCCTCACCATCGCTCGCTGGCATCAGCCGGCAATGTGACACGCACGTACAAAAGCCGCGATGTATACATACCGGAGCATTGTCTCCTCGCAGATCCGTTTAATATCCGCTCCCTGATCGTTAGTGATTTCCCTTACAAGTTGACAGGGTGAAGTGGAAATTAGACATCCTGATGTGAGCCAAGGGAGCCAGGGGAGCCAGGGGAGCCAGGGGGCCAGCGGCGCCAGGGGAATGGAGTTGACCTGTAGTTTCATTGTTGGGAAAGATGTGAGGATTTTTAAATGAGGACCTGTTGTAAATTTATGGTTTGTGTACTTTAGTTAGTATACATAAGCTTCCTCTTGAATAGTTTTTAAATAGAAGCAAATTTGATTTCTTGCTGATTGCTCGCGAAAATAGTTCTAGTTAAAATATCTTTGACGCATCTCGGGACTCTGGGGTCCTGGACCTTGGGAAGACCGGCCAAAGTGAGGAATTAGTGAAAATAGAATAAGGCACCAACTGACAATTATCTTTGTATGCACTATTCAGATGCAACCAATAACAAACCCTTTGGGTGCTGGACCATTGCAGGACATGAAAACAAAATAAATTAGGCTATGGGTTTGGGTGTTTTAGTGGGCTGGATACCTAGAACCATGGCAGGGCCCCTGCCTGACCAATGATATTTCAAAATACGGATAAAATGACAGGGGGTGACTTGCACACTCAATAATGCCCCCCTAATGAGTTTTATTGGGTAATATTACAAGCTTTATACTACTAGCAATGTAGTCTATTTTCAGACACTTGCTGGCGACCGATTGAGTTGAAATTTGGTTTGGTTTGAATGTTTTCGTTTTTATCTTAACTTTTTGTTGCTGGGGAGTTTGTTGCGCCACTTCTTCTTCCCAGCAAAAACACTAGGAAGTGGTGAAGTGTGGGCGTTTTGGGGGACTGTGTTTTGTAAACGTTTTGACGTTCAAAAAGTGCTGATTCTCAGCCTAATTTGAATAAATTAATTTTGATTTTGATTTTGATTGTATATTGTAACGAACTTCGATCAAAATATCATTCCCGATTTAAGCAGAGGTGTACATTTCTTAGGTATATCCATATGATTAAAGAGTAATATCAAAGGCTATTAGAATACTTACCCCACAACACCAGCTATAAGGAACAGCTCATCACACATGAACCGGTGTGTGTTGGATAGACATTGTGCGGTCGATGTGAACAAATCGCCCCGAGGAAGACGGATCGGCTCATCGATATAGATACTGAATTAACAAATAGATGTAAATGCGATTATGTTAGTAGGTTGACGCGGTAGACTTGCGACTTTGCGATTGTGTTTATTTTTGTATTAGTTTGGAAATTTAATTGGAGAACTGTGTACTTACTCGTAGTTTTAACATTATTTTAGGGATTTTTGTTAAATTAATTTGAAAACATGTAAACAATAATTATTATTACATGTAGTTATCAAAATTCAACAGCTTTAGCTTTCTGTATTTCTTCTCCATAAAAACTTTAACTAAGTATGCTAAATCTGTCACTCCTCCGTGCGTTCACTATCTATAAAAAAGGATCCAAAGTCTTCACTAATTAGTTACGATATCAGATGCAACCCAAACTTTTCTTCTTTCAGTCCATTAAAAAAAAACATCTGCAGATCAAACCATAACACCCGACCTTTCGCATCAAACCTTTCCCTGAATCCAGTAGGTACATGCAATTATTTTAAACCCGCCAATTCAAATTTACCACCCCCAACCCTGACCACCGGAGACATCTCATTAAGAAGAACACAAAACAAACAGCAATAAATGCGATTAAGTAAGTCCTTGTCCAGACGGACGACATTGCGACTCCCGGGGGACGCGGATTAAGGCAAAAACGTCTCATTTTTTTAACGAAATCCTACTTAATTGACTCTTTAATAGCCCCTCCAGGGTTCAGGGTGTAATTCAAAATGTTTATTCAGATTCTCAATGAAACGTGGGAAAAATAGAAATGTTTTGTCATAAAATTATATGATCCAGGAAGACGGAATATTACGTGATATTCTTAGGAAGCTTTTGGTAATGTCAGGTCTGTGTAATAAATGTGAAGTACGATTTGAAAGGAAAAATCTTTATTTATTGCTTGAGATTGGGGGTGTGCGTGTTGGATGTCGTTAAGCGCCGCGCTGGCACAATGGACTTAGTTACTTTTATTGGTCAACATTGTTAGAAAGCACCGCCTTGCCGAAGCGTGACGATTCTCTGCAATATAAATAGTGATTTCTTCAACAAACTGAACTAACCACACAATACGAATAAACTCGTGTGGCCTATTTCTCTAAAATGTCATTTTAATATTTATAATTATTTACCGACAAAATTAATTCGTAGTACTCGCTACCGTATGACCAGATGTAATAACGTAAACAAAGCAAAAGGAGTATGTAAGGATCGTAACAGGTGGCGTTCTGTAGTTTCTGCCTACCCACATAATATGTATGTAAAATTAATTGATCTAAAACAATATGCTTACTTGGTTCATTTACGTTGAGAGGACGAAAGAAAAGCTACTAGCAAAAGGCAGATGTAAGTGAAAAAGACAAGACGCCGGCATACGGTGACCTTACTGGTGATATTTTTCAAAAAGGTCAGGTGGGTAGTACTCGTAACTGGCGTGCGTGTATGACTGAATGTAGGAACGTGAATGAAGCCAAAGGTTAATGTAAGGGTACGTAGCGTTCTGTGATTTCTGCCTAGCCCCATGGGGAAAAGGCGTGAGTTTATATATTTATTTGTTTACTGACAAAATGTGGGTATACTATAGGTACACCTCTAGCTAACCCTTCGGTGAATATAGGTGTGATGTTTATGTTTATACTAGCTCTTCGCCTGTGACTTCGTCCGCGTGGATTTCGTACTGTCCTCATCGAAATTCTAAATCCCCTCCACCTCCTTTAAAGCATAATTTCAGAAATAAAGTATGTACTGGTATGATTATTGAGCTTTATATAGGTGCAAGAAATGTTAAAATCGGTTAAGTAGTTTTTGAGTTTATCCATTACAAACAAACAACCTTTTTCCTTAATATAATATTAGTTTAGATTACAGAAAACACTTAAATTCCCAAAACCGCTGGCAAGTCTCCCGTCTACATCTCGGCCGCGATTGGCTTCAACGAATAAATCATCGGGCCCATCCCTACAGCGATCAATCACCGGCCATTATACAGATATCATAAATACGCACGTCACTATTGTGTGTACATTATTGTATGTTTGTCTGTCGATGTTATCTGGATGTGTGTTCTAGTTTCGAGGGAAACTGATAATTGTTTGGGGGATCGATTTGTGAAGACCTTGGTGTACAGTGACGGGCTTAAATACCCTTACGTAAAATTGAAAAGAGTTTTCTTGTGTTTTTTGTAACGATGTTAAGGACCTATTTCATAGGAGGGTTTGAGAATATTATGTTCGTAACACCATTTAAGAAAATTTGATTTGCTGTCATACATTGTCATACAAACTCAAAAAGTTACCGTCTTCTTAACTGTGACTACATTCAACCGATACGCACTCCCATCTGAGGTTTGTTAAAAAACTAATATATTTTTTGATATTCAGAGGCACCGAGTGGCATGAGACTTTATAAGTATGTGAATTGTCTATTAGGCGACTCCCGGTAGTCTCAACATATAATTTATATTAAAATTTGTCATCGTAGGTCTCGGCTTGTTTTAAATGGAGCGACTGCTGACGGACCTTCACAATGAAGCTACTAGGTAACACAATACTCCTTGGTGAGAGTGGTTGTCAGACATTTGGGTCTACCCGTACCAACTGTCAAAGATCTACAAATGACAGCAGGGACCAACGGCTTAACGTGCTTGTGAAACAAGGAGGGGTCTTGGTAATTAGGTAGTGAAAGATTCACGGGCCGAACCCGTTCGTTGCTTGACAAATAAACAACAATATACAATAAAAATAATAATGAAAATATATAAATTAGGAATGATCGCTCAGGTACGATAGGTACAGGTGCAACTTTCTTTTTTTGTTTTCATATCTGTATTATGTACCTCGTCTCAGTGCAAATAAAGAACTATTCTATTCTATTAATACTTCAGATGGAAATTCCTTTTGAAACTTGCGTAAGTGTAAAGAAGTATGTCACTATTGTCACTGTATTTAAAACAATAATTTAAAAGCCAAGAAATGTTATCTTCTGAAAACATGATTCCCTACCGCCTATCGTGGCACTGAAAGTTTAAGACCAGCGAAGCAAATAAACGAACAGTCAACTACTAATGGTTCCAAGCGCTACTGTTGAGCATGAGGCTTCCCGGGTTCGATTCCCAGGTCAGGCAAAGTGCTATTGGTTTTTTCCGTCTGGGATTTCTGAATAGTAGCTCAGAGTCTGAATTTGTGCCCTTTTAATAGCAGAAGGACCACTGCTATAGGACTTAAACATAACCGATGAAACGAAATGAGAGTGTACCATAACTTCCATCTCTGCATGAGCCTCCAAGGAATAAAGGCGCAATGTTATGTTATGTTATGTTTATGCTATCGCAATAGCTTTCCGGACAGTTAATTTGCCCATGAATTTTTAAATTCGAACACATATCTACAGTATAAATACTTAGACCTGCTGTCTTGTATGGATCAGAATGTTGGGCCGCAAAAGGCATGAATGAAAGGCAGTCACATGCAGCTGAGATGAGAATGCTGAGGGGGATGTGTGGTGTTACGCGAATGGATAGAATAAGAAATGAGTATGTAAGAGGAAGTCTTAAAGTTGCGCCTGTGACCGAGAAGTTGTGTGGAAATCGGTTGTCATGGTATGGGCATGTGATGCGAAGGAATGAGGACCATGTTGTGAGGAAAGTTTTGAGTATGAATGTGCAGGGTTACATGAGTAGAGAAAGACCAAAGAAAAGATGGATGGATTGTGTGAAAGAGGATATGGCAAGAAAAGAGGTGACCCATGAGATGACGGCAAATAGAGATGTATGGAAGAAGAAAACATGCTGCGCCAACCCCAAATAAATTGGGATAAGGGCAGGAGGATGATGATGATCTACAGTATAAATACTTATTATCACTTTCAATCACGTCACGTTCATCAAACTTGTTAGTAAAGATTCCAATATGATGGTGAAAATAAAAACAGACACAACACTCTGCTTTTAAAAATCATCCCTCGGTAAACAGACTGTAATGGCAACCAATTTTATTTTAAAAACACTTCAATACATCGTTGTTTACGCCATTTTACATAGTCATTAGTCAATCGAGACGGCGTCGCTTACAATAAAAGGATTATATATTTTTTGTCGTGTTTTATTTTGAGCGTCACTCGTGGAGTGATAACGGCGCCAATTTATTTCGATTGCGTGTGTGTACAGCCTAAGGACATAAATCGTTGATTTATGTAGATAGGTACTGTTATATTAATGGGACATAATGTATACTTCTAATTATAATTGGGGACTGCTGTCTTTATCGATGCGCAACCTGACACCATGAGTTCAGTAGGTACCTGCATGATTCTGGATCCCCAAAATTTTTCTCTGACTTTTTCAAAGGTATTGTTTACGTTTCTTTCTATTAGATTCCTAATGTAAGAACTAAATTATTTACTTTTTAATTGTAGAACTCTGCATATAAGATAAGATAAGATAATTAATTTATTTGTCAAAAACATGTGTATTAACATATATTATATTATAGTATTTCATTTTTAATTTGCTTCTGCACGTGACTTCGTCCACGTGAAAGCCAACTAATTCATATAACTTTAATCTTGTGGCGCTAGGCAATAAAGTACTTAGTGAAAGAATTTTTGAAATATGACCAGTAGTAAAAGTACCTGTTATTTAACTTACGTACCTACCTGTTATTTAAATCCCACATTGCGTTCGTCAAAGTCAAAGTTACTCTTTTCTAACACACAAATTGAAATAGAGTCGGCATAATAATGCCAACCTCTTTTTAGTTCGGTTATTAACCTTGCCTGTAAGAAAGCAAATTAATGTAAGACACACATCACCCTCCTGCCCTTATCCCAATTTATTTGTGGTCGGCGCAGCATGTCCTCTTCTCCCATAAATGTCTATTTCCGGTTATCTAAAAAGCCGCCAACTTCCTTACCATATCATCTTTAACCCAATCCGTTCATTGTTTCTTTGGTGTTCCCGTAATCTAAAACAACAACAAAAAACACATATTTGAAGTAATTATTTTGAAAATTAAAGTACCTAATGATGTTTGTAAAGTGTGAAAGTTGAAAATAGCCAGAAAGGGCGTAAATACTGAGATGATGACCAGAAAGGCATGGAAGAAGGCATGGCACCCCATATAAATTGGGATAAGGGCGAAATAATGTTGAACTATGTTATTAAGGTACATACTCGTATCTTTGAATTATAAAATGCTGAGAAAGAACCTCTTACTCATGGCTGAATTTAAAAATCGACACTTATCTGATGCGCCAACGCCTATCAAAAATTACATCATTCAATGAAATAAACAACAACAAAACAGTAAATAAATAAACAAAACACAACTCACCAACTTCGGAGCCTGACAGGATTAAAAACAAATTTTGTATACGTTGTTAAAAAATTCACACACACTCCTCTTAAGTAGGTCCTTGAGGGATGGTGGCTAATGTAATTGGCCAATCTGCGGCGAAGTACCAATGGCAATAAATAATGGCCGAAGTAGGACAAGACGCACATACATTGGAATAAACGCCCGAGATATGGCGGCTTTTTGGCCAATGGAACATGTGGCAGCCATCTTGTCCGCCATTTTGATTAACCGTCTAGACGCGGATTATTGTAGTGTTGTTTTGTTTATAATAATTTGAGGTTATGTTCCGTTGTATTTGTGTATGTTAGGAGGGTGACGTGTGAAAATGAGCAAACATTTTACAAAAATAAGTAGGTTTGTGGCTTGTATGTTTCTTGTTTAATATAAAATTCTCCCGTGAACAGAAAATAGGCTTAACAATGTTGTGAAACGGTTATATTCTATAAATTTTCACTTGTTTATGATCTTTCACATAAATGTTTTCATTAATTCGCGTCACCAACTTGCTAATATGACGTGTCACGCCAGACTGACAGTTATTCCATAGATATTTTAATTTTCACTTCTGTCGGTCATCACCGTGACTGCCCATCTATTTTACTAAACAATATTTTTATTTTTTATTCAAAATTCGTGGAATACTAACTAATTGAAATATTTCATTGAAAACTAAATGGACGAATTTAACATTATTTCTTTCAACATTTTTTCATGGAAAACGAACATGCAATTCCGTGTATCCATATTTTAATGACTACAGCATTATTTTCTCGTAGCAAAAACATAGCGTACACTAACAAACTTACAATTTGTAAGACAACACCCGTGCATAACGAAGCGGCGCTCATTAAAAGCGATAAATTACACGCAGTAATTAATACCTGAGCTTTTAATTTGAAACCCGATAGCTTAGGAAATTTACTGACTTTGTCATAAGTTGCGATGTGAGGGGAGTAAGTGTTTTTAAAGTTAGTTAACGGGCAGTGGAGGTTTTCAAACTTTTAATAAGGGTCGGACGTCAAATGTTAACTCGTTCCAAGTAACCTGTTGTTTTGACTTTGATTAAGATAGTCAGTAGAAAGGCCCAAAAGTATTTTTGTGAAGGGAATATAAATTGATGATTTCAACTCAGACGCCCAAGATCTTGAACATTGCATTTCTCTGAGTAACAAAAATAATACCAGCATATTATTTTTCCATTGCGGACATTGTTTTCATATAGAGAAGGCATGAGAAATAATCCCACGCTAGCGCAATTATAATAAATTAAGCTCGATCGAAGGCTAAGCTACGCTTGCCGAGGTCAGTCTGTGGATGGGTGACCGCTCATACAAAAGTAGACACCTGTATGCCTCAGTAATTATGCTAAACCGATCGTCTCGGCTGTAATTTGTAGATCTTTGACCGCCGTAGCGGGTAGTCAGAATCCCGAAAATCTAGCGACCAGTCATACCAAGGGTAATAGTGTTACACAGTAACGGCTTGTGGAGACTAGAAGAGCAGTCGCTCCGTGTATAATACTGGTATTCAGCTGCATCTCGTTAGACTGACAGTCAGTTCCAACATAATTGGGAATAGGCTAGGCAGATTATAGGTGATTAATTATGAGTTAAGGTTTCCTCACGATTATTTTCTTTAACGATGTCTAAAATAAACTAAAAAAAGCACCTACATGAATATATGTAATGTAACTTAAAAATATATAGTTAACTTGCCTGGATTTAACCTAACATCTAGTGCGTGAATGGTTTGGCCTAAAACATGGGCATTCCGTAATTTTGATTGGTACTTTTTTATAGTTACTAGTAGCCTAAAAAGAAAATACAAAAGAGAATACCTACCACACTTTTCAAAACACTCAGCCCCTCTCACTAACAAGGCTCTCAATTCAACACTTTATTTCGACAGCTCCTTACAATGACACCTTCTGCCAAAACCGAAAAACCGTAAACTACCGTCAAGTCTCAGTGAACCGGTCATTGGACCGGTTTCTCCTCATTAACATAAGACGCCATCTTTACCAGTGATCTTTATGACAGTATAAAGTAAAGAGTTTAATGGGAACAGATAAATGTGACAAAGTTGCAGACCATTGTATAATTTTTGATGTCAGTTGCTTGCAGGATATGGCTGCGAGTGTTCTGTGGCTTATTATCTTTTAGATCTTATGATAAATTATAGGTATTTTTGTCTGTGTGTTGTGTGTGTGTGTTATCCTATTAACTGTTATAATTGTATAGTGTTGTAAGTTTGTTGTTTGTGTGTAGTTTATAATCTATTTACATTTTTGTTTCCTTTTTTTTTCAGGTATTGCACATACCACTGTTTGTCTCTGCATCACCTAAACTGATTGAGTAAGTGACTGGTAGAAGAGTCCACCTCTGTACATTTGTCTGCGTAAAATATTAAAATTAAATTAATAAATACATGTACGGACTGCTCATGATCGTGTGTTCTGACTCGTCGCCGCGTCGGACTGGTGGTCGGAAGTACTGCTGAGCACAAGATCCTGGTTTTAAAACGTGCAAAAGTGTTTTAAACCCTTTTTACAAATATCTTTTGATCAATTAATTTAATTGTTCTTCATGAGGTAAAGAAGAAACTGAACGTTCCAGCAACACTCACATTATCTTCGACTATCAACGTAATGAATAACGAAACAAAGTCTATAATATGATAAGCATGGAGTGAAAACAGATCAAACGCAACAAAATGCTACAATGCTACAGTTTAGTGCGAAATATTATTCAAATGCGCGTCTCCACTGTGCGGAATCATCCGAAGAGTTGTCGGTGACGTGTCTACTTTTCAATCCCTTTCAAATCCCCTAAAGGTTAAAATTTTTCTACTTTATGCTACTTTCTAACTCTTACTAAAGCAAATTCAATCATCATCTGCTTGTCTTTCCCAACAGTTACAACGTCGGCTTTTAGTGAAATCAGATGCAGCTGAATACGCATATTTTACACTAAACGACCTCGGACCTGCCTGTCAGACCTCCACAGACACCAGTTACTGGGTAACACGATGTCCCTTGAAGGGCTTCAGGCTTCTGAGTAAATTAAGTTCAATCAATATTTGTACTTAAAAGGTATCTTATTCTAAATCAATTTAAATATTAAATGATGAACTTTAAGCAGATAAGCTTGTTGTCTTAGAAGCTACAATGGGCGAAGTTCTACTGCTGTCTCTTTTATTTAACGAGGCTTTATTTAGATTGGAAACAAATACTCGCAAATTAATTGGTCTGACCTCTCTTAACTTAGTCGGCATTATTACAAAAGATTTATCTTAGACCTGGGTTTAAACCATCGAGCCACTTTTGAATTTCGATATTGTATTATCTATGTATACTTATAATGTTAAATTTCTAAGTGATCTATACTAATATTGTAAAGAGGTAAAATTTGTTTGTAAGTTTGTATGTAGGGGGTGATCTCCGGTACCTACAAATGATCAAATTCTAATATTATTTTCATAGTTAGAAAGTTACATTATTCCTGAGTGCTATATGGTCTAATTTTTTTTCTAAACTGAGCTCTAAATTGCGCGACCCCTTTTGGAATTCGACGCATTTTTTTGTATATTTATATATCTATGAATGATATCTATAAATGATATCTTATGTATGTATCTATAAAGTAGAAAATAGAAGATTCATTTTTCACCTACTAAATTTTTACAAAAGGTTTTGCCCTGCAGTGGGACAGTAACGGGCTGGTATTGTGATACAAAAATTGCCTCGCTGGTTTAAATTAAAGTTACACCTCGGTTTGTTAGAGGTAAAGTTAAGGCTTCTACTGTGTACATTCCTTTCACAAATATCGTATTTATCTATGGTTTTTTTACATATTCTTTTGTACCCATCAGTACAAAGAATGTTTCAACAGAAAGACATCACCTTAGTAAAAACTCAGTAGTGAGCCCTCTCTCTATAAACAAATAAGTCAAAGAAGTCTTTGTTCCAACTTCTTTTTGCCAATTTTCAGAAACACATTCCAACAAAAATAACCAGTTCTTCGAAATCCAATGGGCACAAACCCAGGAATAAGAGAATTCTGATTCCAACAACGTCATGCCACTAACAGGGGAGGTGAGGGAGGTGCAGGGGACAGGGGGGGAGGGGGGCAAATGGCTTCTAGACCTCGCAACACATTTCTAGTAAAACTGCTTGTACAAATTCGCGGGAGGTGACTTGAGTGGACTAGAGTGAGCCATTTTAGTACTGGTGGTATTTTGCAGTGGTTTGGCAGAGGGCAACAAAATTAAAGTGTGGTTAAGGTGGTACTACTTTGCTGTAGGAGAAATTGTTTTGTATTTGTTGATAATTTATTATTAGATTTTTGGAAACTGCAATTACTGCAATATTAATTTTATTAGTAGAAGTGCAATCACTTAATAGATAATGAAGGAATAATAATGATTGCATTATACTGAGTGGAATCATCGACGCACAATATGATACCATGAGGTCATTACCTACCTACATGATTTTGGACCCCCCCGGGGTTGAAAGTTTTCGTCAGCCTTTTCCTTATTTTTACGTTTTTTTATTAACTCATGTGTTTTTTACTGTAAAAAGACATGAGAAAATCATAATTTCTAACTCAATGAGATTTTTGATAG
Source organism: Phlogophora meticulosa (assembly GCA_905147745.2). NCBI lineage: Eukaryota > Metazoa > Arthropoda > Insecta > Lepidoptera > Noctuidae > Phlogophora > Phlogophora meticulosa. The sequence continues at coordinate 415,333 of LR990542.1, forward strand.
TTTATTTCATATTAAAAATTAATAGTTATATATAATTAACGTGTTTCATTATTTTAGGTTATATATTAATCTCGTTAGGTTAGGTAGAATTAATTTTTAATACGATTTACATAAAGAAAATATAAAAAAAAACGTATAAATTTGGAAATTCCGCCCAAAAATTTCGTACTACATTTGTAGTTTGTACTGAACTCATCATCTTATGCGTCGATGTCTCTTCCACATTTATAACAAGTTAATTACAACTTCCCTTGAACCCAGAAAGCCTGGGAAATTACAAATAATGTTTTCCTTTAAAAACTCGACACCAAAAATCAAAGAAACAAAACCAGGCCATCCCGAGCACCTAATTTTCTTCTCACTGAATTCAAATGTTATTCAAGTAAGCCGTGGCGACAATAAAGCTAAAAGGAAGTAAGCAGAGGAGCAGGTACATAAGTCAAACAATAGGTCTCGTTAGTGCAGATGTCATGAGTGAGTTTGAACGTATTTTTCTACGCTTCCTATGGAGATTAGGTGGAGTATTATACGTGGGTGTGTGTCTGTAGAGTTTGTAAGGTTTTTGTTTTAGTAATGAAGTATTCTTTTGTATTCCTTTTGATTGTCTTGACTAATATTAATTGTTTGTATCACGGGTCGGTCAAATGTCCATTACATTTTTAGATCTATTATTTTTCTGTCAACCAAGGGTTATTGTACCCAGTATCTGGGTTCTTTGGTCAGATATACAGTAACGCCATTTAACGTACTAGTGGTCAACTGAATAAGCAATCTTGTATTTTTTTTATCCATTTTTGTATTTGCATCTTATAAGACTGGAACCCCTTCCCGACATACTTGGAAAAAGGCTAGGCAGATGATGACTTACCAGAACACCTTCCTACAAAATATGTTAGGCAATTCATGTGAGTAAACAATCATAACCTGACTCATAGAAGTTATCACCCATAAGTTATCTAGAAGAGCAAAAACAAAAAAATCACAAGCTCGTAACTCAGTAACCTATATCGTACATAAACCATCAAAATGTCTCATAAGCGTGGCTCCGTGGTACATCAGCATTCTATGCCACATAAAACCATAAAATGTGTCAAAACTGTGTTCGTTCGCGATACGAATTCATAAGCTGTCAGTATTTATAGCGCACTAGCTTCACTGCCGACCCCCCTCGTGTTTTGGTGACGTTTCATTTAATCTCATTCGAGTTTTATCGGTTAAGTTTTGGTTCAATCTAAACTGTTCGATTCTTGGGGAGCGTCGGTATTATGTGGACAACTTTCTGTGACACGCAGCGTGCAATGCAAAATAATATTAAACGTGAATTTATATTTTTTGTTTTGTTTCTTTTTTTAACTTTGGTTTAAAAAGGAGGAGGTTCTCAATTCTACGCGTATTTTTTTTTATTTGACCTCGAATAAATTTGCTCCGTGTAGTCCTATTTAGATAATATTTCTATAAACCTATCAGACAGACGTGTTGCTGGGGAGTTTGTTCCTCCACTTCTTCTTCCCAGCAAAAACACTAGGAAGTGGTGAAAAAAAAAAACGTTTTGACGTTCAAAAAGTGCTGCCTTATTTGAATAAATGATTTTTGATGATTTTGATTCTGTTGGAAAAACATATTACATACTTCTTGCAATTTAGACTTCAATTCAGGATTCAGATCCTTCTACAAGTATATTAAATAATAATTTAAGAAGGCAAATGGCGACAGCACACCACACGGGGTGGGGGACATCGAAGCACAACTTGAAACTGTAAATGTTCAGTAAATGGTTTGGATCACCCAGCAATTCAATTTTTTTTCGACTTTCCCTTAGTTTTTACTTTTTTCACCGATGTTTTTTTTCACTTTATATTGTAAAAATACAGAATTTATATATCTGCACATAGGATTAGACAAAAAAAATGGAAAATCCCATTGCGTGACATAGAAATCAATACTTCAAAACAAATCAACACTTAGGAACTGGGTCACGCTAAGCCCATACAGCTCACAATAAGAACACGCCCTGATGATACATATTGAGATTATTCTTTCTTATTATCCCTATCGGCCAAATAAATCTACTCGGAAGGCTTAGCCCAAAACACATCATATATTAATATTAGCCATCATTCAGTTGTACAAACAAACCTTTAGCATTATTAATGACAATTTCCCCTTACCATACATTTTGCCATACATCGCGGGCTGCGCAAACATGTTGATTCACTAGGTAGTGGGGGTGCGGCAATGTAATTCGTTAAAGCGTGGAATATCGACAGATCTAGACGTGTATGTGGATATTTATCAGTCTTTATGGTAATAACTGTTTGGGGAGGGGAGGGGAGAAAGGGAGGGTGTAGAGAAGAAGAGAGATAGAAGTTTCGTTTTGGAAAAAAGGAAAAGGTATAATGTTAAATTGAAATTTGTTCTGTAAATCGGTTAAGTTTTTTAAACACTACGGTTTTTCCTAAACCTGATGAATCCGATGTTTTCTATCCAACTTATCTAACAAGAAACACTGAAACGATCTCAGAGGGCACAGTCCGTGCAAAAAGTCCATGCAGATTAGCGTCATCTTTTGAGGAAAAAACTATACAGATTTGAATGGACCTGTCCATTCAGGACACGCATTGATTAGTAGGTACCTAGTCGTGTAGCTCAACCCTGTACTTAATTGGCTCAACGACTCGACGAAGAAGACAAAAGAAAGGATAATAAGTACATATTCACATTCAGAAAAAAACAATTGTTTATTAAAATTGTATCAGTTTATAAATTACCTTACCTGTTACCATTTCCTTGGAGCCCTGAACTTTGCCTAGGAACAGAACCATGTTTGTTAAACACACAAACGATAGAAAAAGAAATCAATACAAACCATTAAAAGTATTAATATTTTTAATGTTTCAAAGAAGATGGCGGTGCATTACTGAAATTAATGTACTAACAGCAGGCACGGGGCCATTAATTATTTTAAATTGTCAACTGTCCTTACAGGTCTCCAGGGGAGTAAAAGGTAATGGATATTAGAGGAAAACTGAAGAATTTATGTTTAAAATTCAACTGTTTTTGGTTACCGACCCATTGTGAGGAAAAAATAAATATATCATCCTTAAAATACGCGAATTTGGAAGGGTGACAGAAACTACAAAACATGAACGTATGAAATGGCTGTGATTCACTCTGACGAACAGGCAGACAGACAGAAAGGCCGAAATGATAATGGATGTTAGACTTTAGCTACTGATCCCTTAAAAATAGTAGTACGAGGCCAACAAGACTCAATCTCAGCATAATGCTGCGACAGTTAACAAAAAAATGATGTAGCAGTACTGGTATCCTGATCATCATCATCATTTGTGTAATATGTTTTACAATCATTAATCTCTCTCACATTCACGCTCTTAAACTTATTATTTGTAAGTTTTCATGGTATACAATAAAGAGTTTTCTATTATATTCTATCAGTATCATCCTCCTGCCACCATCCCAATTTATTCGCGTTCTATCGTGTTAGCCATCTCTATTTGCCGTCTTCTCCTTTCCAACCTTATCATCTTCCTCACAATCGATCTATTTTTTTGGTCCTCCTCTACCATTACAACCATCCACATTCATAGTTATTCAAAACTTTATGAAAATATATTTTCTTTCTTAAAATAAAATACAATATCTGCTGGAAGCAATGCTTTTATAAAATATTTCAGTGCCTTTGTTTTAAATTGACTTCATTGCTAACTTTTATGTTTTCTACTAAGCAACTTGCTCTGAATGCTTAGGTTAGAACCTTTTCACTTTGACTTGAAAGTTTTTGGATAAATCAATAAATACTGTACTTGTTTAATATTTTATATTTAATTTTAATATTATTTGTGGAGATACAGAAAACAATGGTGAACACGAAATAATAATAAATTATTTATAGGTGTGACGACCCTAAAGACCAAATGCTCCGATTGCAAAATCAAAACAGAATCACAAAACGAACAATTTTTGACCAAAAAAGCTATTTCTGCAGTCTACATGACAATTTAACAATATCTCGTCGTTAAAAATAAACAATAAAATAATGCATAGAAGTGGTACTTCTGCCCCATAACTGTACAATATGTCAGAATAGACTCAGCGCTGTCCATATAGCATTAGGTAAATTGCTCAGAAAGTAGGAACTATTTCTTTGAGTTTCCTCCGTATTCACGAATAAATCGACTGTTTTCTCGGTACGTATGTGTTGCTTAAGATTGGCATACACTAGAGCTGGTACGTTATCTATTGTATTGTGAGGGAAGTTTTGTTTTTAAAGTGGCATCTTTTGATAAGAATATAACGATAAGTTAAATTATTTATTTATCAAAAACATGCGTAAGTATAATATTGTATTTAATGTAATTCTGTAGATGACAGGGAAGCCCATGGAACTTTACTTGGTTTATTATAACAAAAAAAAATACACAGATTTTCTTTACGTCGCTGTTAAGGAAAAAGAAGGGCTTACTAAATATATTCACAAGTGGTCGATCTCTGTAGCGTCGGATTGCGAGAATCATTATACCCATGTGAAACATAACACCATATAATTTCTGCATGTGGTCACTAAGTAATTGATAAGATAATAGGCAGCATCGTTCTACATGCAATCTAACACCATACTCCGATGACTTACCTGCCTACGAAGCGTGGTGATTATGGCCTTCAAACGCCCAAGCTTAAAGAAGGCCATATCAAGCAGTGGCCTTATTTCGGGTGAAATGATGATGATGAACATTATCCAATCGCTTTATTTAGCTTGACGACATTACATAAAAGTATAAAAGTTAGACGACATTTAATAAAAGTTTTTAATTCATTAAAATGATACAAATATTATAATAGATAATATATATGAAGAAATAAAATAAAATAAATAATCATAGGGCATCAAAAAATTCATCCACATTGTTGTCAACGTAAATTGTATAAAAGTCAAGTAAAGTTAAAGTTGATGAATGGGTGGATAATCTTCTTTAAGAATTGAAAAGACGTTGTGTACAATTGAGACTGATACTGCGATGAAAATAATGCAGCGAGGCAGGGAGGCTAGCTATTGAAAAGTGAATGTTTATACAGAACTGAAAACAGACATAGTAGACAATTATGCACGTTACGCTGTAGTGGACGTTGGTCCTTCCAGACTATCCTTATATACTATCTGTTCTTATATTACAGACCACATAAGCCTGAAGTCAACAGACGTAAGCCGATATGTCACTGTTATGTTACGAATTACAAGTTCCTCATAAATAAATATTGGATCATAATTAATGTTAGAGAAAGGTAATGAGAAAGGTATAAAGAAAAGTATTTATTCGCAACGGGATATTCTTTCTAGCATTTCTGGGAACTGTTCACACACACACACACACTCACAGCAGGTATAATTATGTATTCATACGATTATGTAACGATTTCCTAGAAGTTCACATCAAAAAGCATGTTAAATTGGAACACTCCGTGGGCGTATTTACCTTTAAATTAGCTCCCATTTAGAAAAGGAGGTAGTGTAGCGTAAAACGCCAGACGCTAACGTCAAAATGTTGGGCAATGACATTACATGTGGAGAGAAGTCACGTGATATCTCGAAAGCTTATGTCAACTACATGCAATTTGATCTTTCCTGAATCTTGTCTGGGCCCCTGGTCTTTCGATCCGCGCAAAGATTATTAAACCATTGATCATCTAGAGGCTCGATGCCCACATAATGGTACCTATATAAACACTAAGACTTCTTCAACTTATTCAGGCTGTCACAACATAGGCAGGATTCCTAAAGAGGGTCGGAGGGAGCTGCACTCACGTATATATTAGACAGTCTGTCTGTCCGTGGTCGGTATTGGGTACCGCTGTCAAATTACTACTGAATGAGGCGTTGAGATCAAAGCGTGATGGAAAGAGTTAAATTGTTAAAGGTTAAGTCAAGTTCGTGGTTTACTGGGAGTTTGGTGATAATTATTGAGGTAGTGATGCCAATCTGAGTAAGAAGCACCTGCTTACGAAGTAAATCTTAAAAAAGTTTCTGAAGAAATCGCTAATCCGCCTTGAGTAAACGTGGAGTGCTCAGTTTAGTGTGAAAAACTAAAATTGTTGACGTTTTGTTTGTTTGTATTATATTATATTATATTAACCGTACATTGTAAACCGAGGGTAACAACAAAGTTTTTATATACTTCTGATGATATCAACGTAACATATTTTTTCTCCTTCTCTATTAAATCCATCCAAAGGTTGAAAAATCCATTTACGTAAGAGATCGCTTTTAGAGGTACGTCCGCCCATTGTTACACACTATGTAGCTCTTAAAGTCATTAGATATTTATTAGTTTTCATTGTGTACAAAACAGAATATTCTATTCTATCTTATTAGTTGCTGGTAAACAGGAATGCATTACAGGAATCATTATTACCGAGGATGACTATTGTCAATGCTACATAACACGAAAATGTTCCCGGCGCAAACAAAACCGTTACTTACCGATATGAATTTCACCATTTACACCAACCACTTCCAAAAAGTATGACCTTTTAAAGACACAATACGAACCACTCTAATCCCGTCTCAAAATAAAAACGATCCTAAAAGCAATACAGAAAACCTCAACAGGAAAAAAGCCTAAAAACTGTGTAGGTACCTACATGGTCGAAAAATAATAATTTACGAAATCCATTTCCACTATGATAGTATGAAAGGAGTCATGTCTAAGGGATGTAGGACCCTTCGTCAAAACGAGATGAAATTAATATAATCTTCTTCTTTTTATCATAAAAGGGAATTCACAAAGTTATCGTCTAACCATAGCTACGTGATAATCAGCCTTCTCAGCCTAAACATAAGGATGCAACGACCGCATATGTTTTTTAAAGAAGGTATTGTAAGAAGAATAAATCTTAGCCCGATTTGAATAACAAAAGTGTATGAAATGCTCTTTGATTCCGAGCGGCCGGTGATGTTAACAGCACTGGGCTTTTGTTAAGCTCTTCAAATAAGTTTTTATGTTATAATAAGTTTGTATGCCAAGCCCTCTTCGTGGGTACTTCAGTGTAAGGCTGGAATGATAATTTATGAAACTCAGTCGCGGTATGAAGTTGTTTTTCTTATTGACAGAAATTACTCAAACATCTTTTTGTCATCTGTCCAGCATTTTCTCAAGTATGTTGGGGTCGGCCTTTGTTCTTACCAGATACAGCTGAGTATTAGTATTTAACACAGAGCGACTGCCTTTCTTACCTCCAGTAACTGGTAAATACGAAATCTCTAGGTAAGACTAGTTATGAGGGGGGTTCGGGTTTCTAACTACACGTAACGCCAAAGTCAAAGATCTACAAATAGATCTTTGACTTTAGTTAGTCGAGATCTTCAAGATAGTCGGGAGCCGACAGGGAAATGTTTATACAGATACAGCGTGGTCTCAATATGCAAGGGCCACGATCGACTTCGGCGAGAGTAGCTAGACTTTCAGTCGACCTGCGCGGATGTTATTATTTAATAAATGATTTACTTTATTTATGTCAGTTCAAAGATTGGAATTTAAACGAATACGACCTCAAATCTCGTATCAGTAATCTCATCGATTAAGGTTGGTGATTTCTGTCTGACCGGATTTAAAATGTCTTAAAATTTATTTATCTATGAGTATATCAAAACTCATCATCATCTGCCCAGGTTTCTCCCAACTACGTTGGGGTTGGCTTCCAGTCTAACCGGTTGCAGCTGAATCCTAGTGTTTTACATGGAGTGACTGCCTATCTGACTTTCACAACCCAGTTACTGGGCAATGCGACAGATTTTTTTTATTTGAACGTGCCATTCTCTAGAACTGCCAGTCGGATTAAAAAAAACCTTCTTGTATATTTGATAGCCCAATTCTTGAGGAAGATTAGAGACTATTTCACATTACGCTACGACTTATGAGTGGGTGAAACCGCAGGGCATAGCTAGTCTAAATCAAAACTTTTGAGGTTTTGCCCATTTTGTAATAAAGCTAGAAGTTGATAAAACTTCTTAAGCTAAATAATAAAAATCCAGGAAAACACCACAAAGTGTAACACGAAAGCGTGTCACGCCAAGTGGGAGTTGTTTCATAAATACTCCATGACCCGCTTTGTGCGATAGAAGGAGCGGCGCTCCCAACTACGATGTGGGATTATTAGGTTATATGGCCTTTTTTCCTGACCTATATTATCTACTTACGTGACTCTAAACACATAACCTAAAACACACTGACTTAAAAATATAACTGGTTAAATGTGGGCGCACTGTAAGTACACCTCTGCCCAATCCTTTGGGGAATACAGTCGTGATATAGGTAACTCTAAAAATACAATTTCTTTAGTCAAGGTGGTGGCGCCGCAGCTGGGCATGAGGTCATGGGTTCGATCCTAGGTCGGGTACCGTTATATAACATCAGGCCTGTATTCTCTCAAGGATTCGGCAGAGGTGTACTTATAGTAACCCTCACATTGCGCCAGTTATGTTCAAGTCCAATGTAACAGGGGGTGAGTCTACTACCATCAAACGGGCACACAACGCGATTCTGGGTTGATACTAAGAAATGCCCAACGAAAACTCCCCTTAACACATTGCTTGACCCAGGAATCAAACCCATGACGTCCGTCGTCCCCCACACATCAGGACCCGAGGTGGCGGCGCGTAGTATTCCACGCGCGCCCCTCTTAGACGTCGCGGGGCGAGTCAAACACCTCACTCCCCCCCTCGACCAGAGGAGGCCTACATAGGCGGGTCGGCACAAGCTGGGGGTTGCGGAAGGATCGTTCATTCCCGCGATCTGAGAGTCTGACAGACCCCTTGGTCCCCCCAAGGCGGAGGACATCCATGAGGATCTTCCAACAAGAATCAAAAAAAAAAAAAAAGGAATCAAACCCAGGACCTCATGCTTAGCAGTCACGCTTGCGACCGTTAGACTAACCAGGCAGCCCAACAAAGTCAGATGCAAAAGGTTTTTGGTCCTACCCAACAGTGTGTCACAAGACTTCGAACGTCGCGTAGCAATTACGTATTCGTACCTTTGTGCGATGTTGAGAGTCGTACGCGCCCGTGTGTACCCGCGAAAATTAACATGATGCACTTTATAAAGTACCTACATAAACACGGACGTCTAAATATTCCTACTGCTGTCTTTGAATAATACAGGCGGAGTTTGGAAGTTTGACTTGTTTTGTTTTGTGTGTCTAAAAGAGCACAAAAAATATTTTTGTGCCGGAAATTTCAGACTCTTGATATTAATACTATATGGAACCTAAATGAAACTCTGTCAAACAATAAATTAATTCAGCCTACTTCTGGACATAAGCCCCTCTCTATTGCCACTGTCCGCACAAAGGAACCAAAAAATTCCCGTTTTAATATCATCCCGAACTATACAAACATCCCTTCCCTAGCTTTGCAAATATACACAGTGTAGTAAAGACATTTTTAATAAAACTCTCCCGTATCAGGACCATCTCTACATTATGTAGAGCACTCACAAAGCCCCTCGACTCTATTTAAAGCGTTACCTGCTCTATGTTATCCGATTTATTTGTCACTTGCTTTTTCCTGCGGGTTTGGGGGAGTTTCTACGTTTATACGTTTACTACGTACTTAGAGGTAAGGTACAGAATGCGGACATTTTGGGGAACATATGTAGTTTGTAAGTTCCGGTCAGATACGTGGGGCGACGTCAGCAGCCACGCTTGCTGGCCGAGTCACGCGCGCGGACCTATTCCATTGTTCTCTGAGGAGTTCACTAAAGCATTTTTTGTGATTAGTTGTAAATTACTACATTTTTATTGTGTACACTACCACATTAGGTAACTCTGTAAAGATGGTCGTAAGATGGAGAAAATAGATATTTAAACATTTTTTTTAATACTAACACTAGGTATAAGGTACTTTACTAATAGTACGGATCTCTGTTATCTGAGTATTTGAAATAAATTATTATTATTATTAATGGGAAAAGACAATTGCTTCTGCTCATACAGAGAAGAACCTTACATTAATTAAATTATAACGTTTTCTTAGTATTAATTTTAAGGTTTTTGTAACATTCGTCGGTACCAAATCGTGTCTTAGGTTGATGCTATTTGAGTTTAAATGTTTGTAAACGCACCCACGATACAGGAGAAAATCCTAGTGCGAGGCATCGTTTAAAAATAAAAAATGCGTGTACTAGCGTACACTCGTAAGAAGTGAAACTTCTTTATGACGTTATTTTTCAAAATTTCGATGCAATCGCCACCTGGATTTCAAAAATGTAACTACTCAAAACGGGCCGCAAAATACATTGGAGACATTTACCAATCCCTACTCCGCTGGAGAAAGTATACTTCGAATCACGCGTGGTAGGGATAAGAAAAAGATGGCGCGTAACGGAAAAATGTGACGCGTAACGAAAAAATGTTACACTAAATTTTTTTCCAACCCCGATAAAGAAGTTTCACTTCAATAAAAATAATACACAAATAACAATACTTAAAAGCTATACAGATCATTATGCCTCGTTGGCCTGAATATATTGATGGTTGTAAGCGCTACTGATGAGTATGAGTGTTGAATCCCAGATTGGGTACTGGTAATGAGTTTTTCCACCTGAAATTTCTCAGTAGCAGCCTGGATATGTGCCATGTTGATGGCAACAGGCTTGCACCTCATAACATTGGACATACACGTAACTGACGAAATATGAGTATACTATAAGGTCCCTACTACACTTCTGTTCAAACCTTCCTGAATATAAGCGTGTGGCTATATAACTAATCACAACGTGAAATGAACTCACCTTTATTATAAAAGCGAATGCAATCAAAATAGTATCCACTATAAAAATGTAAAACGTTCGCATAAAATAACAATTAATTCAAATTGCTAACAATTCAGTTAGTAACACCGCGGAGCCATTAAAGTCATTTAGAATCAATTAAACTAAAACCACCACAATTTATTATTATTACAAATACCAGCTGTAGTCAATATTTCTATAAATATATCAATATAGGAAAGTTGTATGTATGTTTGTTAAAAGTATTCTCTGGAATAACATCTGCTATGCATTCCCTATTGGAAAACTCAGTAATGTCTTACCCGATCAGGGAATCGAACTTAGGACCCCATGATCAGCAGTCATGCTCACGACCGCGAAATCTACGAGGTAGTTAAAACACGGCATACAAGAGAAATGCCTTGTGTGGGGCAACGACAAAAAAATTCGAAGTTAAGCTCGTGTTTCCAAATATATAGTGTCCAAAAGTTGTCTATTCAGTTATTATAATTGAAGTCTATATCTTTTGAATATTAACTCAGTAACAAACTAACAAACGAACAAACTTTCTCATTTATAAATTCTATTCACTCCATAAAAAAGATATTATGATTCCGTCAAAAAGATTTACATATTTACAGCGAACGACTGAAGTCGGGAAAGTTCAGCGAATGAATTGATAACGATGAATGAGTGAATGAACTTAGTTTGTTTCGGCACCAGTGATGCAGAAAGTGGTAACGGAATTATTGCAAGTCCTTTTCAGTCGTATTCGTTGACTCATTTTAATAAAGAAATTGTGGAGAGAAAATTAAAATTATTGGTTTGAAAACGGACGTGACAGTAGTGATGTAGGGGTGGCCCAGTGATTTTGACCTCGCATCTTCTGCACGAGGTTGTGGGTTCAAATCTTGGAAAGTACCAATGTGACTTTTTAAATTTGTACTTCCTAAGTTTATCTTGGACATCACTGACATCGATGATGGAAACAATCATGAGGAAACCTGGACTTTTAATTTATATAAGTCTGCAATCGCCTATCCGCCTTGAGCAAGCGTGATGATTAATGCTCTTTCCTTCTCTGTATGGGAAGAAGCCTTTGCCCTGTAGTGGGACAGTTACTGTCTGGTATTATTATAATATGGTCATATTTTATTACCAGCCTGGATGTTCCCCTTGAAGGGTAAAGGCCTCCTCCTTTTCTAACCACTCCTCCCTAACCAGGGCTGAGTGGGACCAATTTTTATCGAAGGAGACCAGCTCAATCCGCCAGCTCTACTTGGACCTGCTGGGATGATTCTTACCATGTGATGGCATTCATTGGGTTGTGCGTTTGATCCATCGATCCTCTAACATGCAGCAGGTGTGTCCAGCGCAATTCCACTATAGCGTGGCAGTAGCGTTTCTGTGACGGTGAGGAAATAGTTGATTTTAAAAATAATTGAAGAACGGATTAACTCTTATTACATGGGACTTAAACATAACTAGCGAAATATGGGTGAACAGTAGAGACGCCTCTGCTTAACCTTTCAAGGATTACAGGCGTGATGTTATGTTAAAGAACGGATGGTTCCGTTGATTGATTTACTCGTGAAGAATGATTCCAAATACGGGTAAATTTGTGCAAATTCACAAACACTGTTACTTTTACAAAGTGTCACGTGTGATCATTTTAATCATAAAGTATTATCGTGCTTCTAACTTTAACACATCTTAATCTTTTGAAAAGTTCTCTCTGTTCACGCTCAAGTTTTTTGGTAAATATTTTTCAGTCACCGTACGGTACTTAAGGGCAAAAACATCCCATTTAAAAAGTTCCAACAAAAATACAAAGATTTTTCCTGTTCCAGCCTAACTTGAGTTGCTTGGTCACGGTTGATCAATCCGGTTAAGAGGAAAATAATAATAATAGGCACTTTCTCTGTTGGTTCATTCATATTTCTTCTTCATTCTTTCTTCTTCTTTAAAAAGAACTTTGCCCCACACTAGGAATTTCTCCTGTATCGTGGGTGCGTTTACAAACATTCAAACTCACATAAACATACAGCCAGACCCTGAACAACTACCTGTAGGCCATACAAATATTTGTTCCATGCGGGAATCGAACCCACGACACGATTTAATTTGATAATTGTTATATAATCTGCACTTACCAATATAATGAAGCTGTAAGGTTTGTTTGTTGATTGCCCAACTCGAGGAGAGTTATTATGTAGCTATTTAACACCATGCGACGTTCCTTGGGATGGGGGAAACCGTAGAGCACTGTTAGTAAAAAAATACCAGCCTGTTACTGTCTCACTGCAGGGCAAAAGGCTTTCTCTCATACAGAGAAGACAAGAATTGGCAATTTCAGACTCAAATTGTCTGAGATCAACTCAGAAAGTACATATGAATTCTAAAAAATACTCAAACATAGCTAGCTTGAGAGGAGTGACCCTAGCCACTGGGTCATCAGGATGTTTATTTGATTACGTCACGGTTAATTATTGGCTAATATCAAAAATAAGTAACCAGCCTACCAATTATAAGATTTGTTGAAAGACATCTTGCGTCTCATAAAAGAACATTATATTACAAAACCAAATATTAAACACAAAACTATGACTCACAACTCAGCTGCTAAAATATTATAAAGGCCCAACAACTCTCAGCTGCATTCTGAACCATTCACTTTGAATAATTGAATCAGTCTGACGGAACCCCACGGAACCCCACGAACCCCACGACGCCCCGTACCTGCTGTTTTACGATTCACTGGGTAATTATTCAGACGGGAATCGCCCGGGGATTTCGTAGTTCATGAGACATATACCGTGCCTTGTGCATCATTTATTTACTAACTTTGTTGAACGTTCTGATGTTTCAAATGAAGGTGGCAATTAATTATTTTCGGGTCTGAGTCAGTGTGAGACGGATCAAAGGTTTTGTTCTTTCACTTTCATATTTTACTGCCTTCGCTGTTGACATTTGATAAACGGTAATGTTGCATGTCATTGTAAAATCTGTCGCGAGGCAGTTTGGTGACAACATATCAAGGGTTTACTCTAAGCCCGGTGCGTGTGACGTTTCTAATTAATTATCATCATGAACTGCTTCTAATCGAACTGTTCCCAGGTCGTGCAAAGTGTTTTTCGGTTTTACCATCTGGGATTTACGTCCAGTTGGTGGCAATAGGTTCGCTTCCTCATCACCATCATCAGCCTAGGTTTTTTTTCAACTATGCTGAGATCGGCTACTAGTCGTGCTAAATATTGTATTTTGTCAGTGATTTCTGCTCTGACCTCCATAACCCAATTGTAGTTGTCAGACTTTCAGGCTTCTGACCACCCGTAACGACTGCGAAGATCTACTAATGACAGCCGGGACCAACGGCGTAACGTGCTTTCCGAAGCACGGTCACTCTCAATATGTAATGAACGGCGTAGCTGTGATCGACCCATGCAGCTGTTTATTTAGCTACAAGCACCTCCTCTTTGAGAAACACTGTCAAATAAAATAAATGTATTGCAGTTGATGAAATCAATAGGTACTGTGTATGTGTAAATACTCATCCCGAGAACAGAAGCATCAGTCTCCGCCTAACCTATTTCCCAAGGTTGGGGTCAGCTTACAGTGTAACCGGATACAGCTGAACACCTGAATACATCTACAGAACCTCTCACTGTGCTAATACATAACAACATAACACAGCTCCATTCATTCGCACTAGTTGTTTAGCACTAAATCTAAAGCTGAGTACACACGCGCTGTTTGTAGCAGAACAAAGCTGCCGCCCGGAATCTCTCGTACAATTAGTTGCCTCGCTCTGAGCGGAGCTGACAGACTATTACTAACTTGTAACCCCGTTTTTATTTTGTTCTGGAATGTGCTGCTTTGTGAAAATACGGTGCTTTTTTATGGCGTGATAGACACTTGTTGGTATTCGATTGGGCTGATTCTCTTAATGATAGTTAAAATGTGTGAATGTATGTATGTGTGTTCCTCGGTGACTGATAGCCGGATAGGATTTGAAAAAAATGTGTGTCACAACTGAATTAACCAAATTATTAGACACTTTTGATTCTAAACATGAGATGACCTCTTATGCCTGGAATCAAAATCGTCTTTGTTTTGTTCCCGGACTATGCTTTAGTTTCATTAAAACCATGAGCACCAGTAAGTTATTCACCAGCTTGTAATAAACTGATTATTTTTTGGAGACGATACACGACATTTTTCCAACTTTCTTAAATAACACTCCGGACCACATGTTTTGCTCCAAACACTATATTTATAAGGGACATATTGCAACAAATTGCATATTTATGAGGCTCGCTGAGAAATGCGGCGGATGATAAATATCTAGCGGATGTGACGTCACGACACACGCTTCCTCTGCAGGTGAACTTAGCGCGCTCGTGGGGATGGTTTAAATGGTACGAGGGCGACACGATTCCGATAGTGTTACGACTATACTATCATAATATTGTGAAGATGTGTGCGGTGAATTAACAAAATATTATACGGAAACCTGTACCCTGCAGGTAGTGCTGTACTGCAACCAAAATCTTCCATACAACTACTCTTATCATCATAGTTTTTTTTTGACATACATTAAAATAACATGTTTAAATATTTGAATCTAATAAGATTTCGAAATATAAAAATGTAGGGTCAAAGCTATCGTCAGTCAGATCCATAGACAGGAACCTCCTCACTTTTTTTTTTAAACGTTGCCCGACGTTTGGAATTTCTGTACTAGCCAGACCCAGCACAAGTATCTATAGGCCATACAAATATTTTTTCCGTGTAGGAATCGAACCCACGACAAGCGGCGCAGCAGTCAATCGCTCAGCCACTACGCCAAACGTGTCCTCGAAAGTACCTGACACAATTTACAGACAGAGATTCAGTTTAGTTTTTGAAAAAGCAGATCTCGTAAAACTATTTATATTTCAAAATCGTTAGTTATAAAAACCGCAGAGTTAAATATTTCAGTCGGAGTATGAAATATTGCTGGTGATATATAAATGCTATATTTTTAATATACTCGTGAATAACGCTAATATATCCGTTAGTAAAGAAATATATTAATACTATTTCTATTTATACAAATCTTTTGGGACTCCGCAGGAATGGTTGTAACTTATACGGTAGAAATGATGATACTTTAGCTTGAAGGGACCTTATATTATGTAAACGTAACTTAAGTGTAATAATATTAATAATTAATTCAAATATATAAATATTAATTAATTAAAACTAAAGGGTGTTTATTCTCTCTAGTACCGTCATGTTCCTGCCAGCAGGAGATTTTGTTTTTGCTTTGTTTTATATGTTTTTGTAACGTGAGATGTGAGTAGGTACCACATTTTTTCTTGGATTATGTCATAAATGCTGCACACGTCTGTAATAGACGTAAATACTAGTATGTGTTTCTGATCTCTGTTATTTGTAAATGTTTGTTTTGTTGACGTGCCTTCATAATAAATAAATAAATTATGTAAGGGTGTTCTTCAAAAAGGTCAGGTGCGTAGTACTCGCAACCGGCGTGCGTGTATGACCAGACGCTAAAACGTGAGCGAAGCGAAAGGATCGTAACTGTTGGCGTTCTGTAGTGTCTGCCTACCCCCATGGGAAAATATCGTGTATTTATGTATGTATGTAGTAAGTATCCAGTAAAACAATTAAAATGTAGAACTTTCTAGTTTGTTATAAACTAAAACGTAAGTTACCTTACTGCGAGTTATAAATTTGAGCCGTTTGGGGTCCATGTGCTTTTTTACTTTTTCGGGACATCGCCAAGCGGTTGGTCACCTCTTCACAGACCGGAGGGATGGCCTTTTTTTGGCTAAGGAATCAGCAATGCAATTAAACATAGCCATGTTGGCAGCATTGCCATACTGCCAGTTGTTTGTGGTAATTTTCCCGTTGACAGCGGTGCGAATGGATTTTTTTTTTACCTATGATTATTTTTTAGATGTACATGATACTTACGGGTACCTTATTGAATACTTTTACCTGCATAAGTTAATAAAGATTTTAAACGTTTTTCAAAAACACAAGTCATATAAGTATTTCTGTGTTACTAACAATTTTTTATGGATGTTTATCTGAAAATAAATGAATAATAATATAACTTGAAATTGAAAACTTACAACTGTAATTTTTTTTTTTTTTTTTTTTTTTTGTTTAAAAAAACGTTGCCCCACACTAGGAATTTCTCCTGTATCGTGGGTGCGTTTACAAACATTTAAAGTCACATACACAAACAACCAGACCCGGAACAACTATCTGTAGGCCATACAAATATTTGTTCCGTGCGGGGATCGAACCCGCGACACGCAGCGCAACAGCCAATCGCTTAACTACTGCGCCAACAGTGTCGTCAAAATAATTGCACACACAACAATATTTAAACTTTTTAAAAGCTGCTGTTTTTTTTCATTTTTTTTCTTTCTTTTTTAATAGAAACGTTGCTCCACACTAGGAATTTCTCGTGTGTCGTGGGTGCGTTTACAAACATTTAAAGTCACATACACAAACAGCCAGACCCGGAACAACTACCTGTAGGCCATACAAATATTTGTTCCGTGCGGGAATCGAACCCACGACACGCGGCACAGCAGTCGATCGCTCAGCCAGTGTACCAACCGCAACCGCTTTTCTTCTACAATTTCTTCAGAAGCTAAAGAAACATAATTTTTGTAAAAGTATAAGTAGTACATACACAGATATAACAATGTACCATCATACTCATGAAACACGATAGACTAATAACATTGAATTACATCGTAACCTTAGCGCTACGGCGCGGGCGGCGTAACGTTGTTACGTAGCTCCGTAGCTCCGTAGCGCCGCAGTCTCGTAGCACAACGCTACGTCGTAGCAAATTCTACGACGCTACGCCGTAGCTGAGAGCGTATCTAAGTGGAGTCTACGACAAAGGCTTTCGGTTAAATAGTTTCATTCTGTTGATATTGTTTTGAGAATGTTGTAGTTGTGAAGTTAAGATGCTTCGGTTATGAAGAGTTATTGTTAAGTAGCTACTTGAGATGATGATTTTGTTTTGAAGGAAGAATGTGTGTGCTAATACAGCTAATTGAAGCTTTTAATGTTTTGTTGTTTTATTTAAAAATAACTTAATGTTTGTGACTTCTAAACGGGTAGACTGCTACTACGAAATTAAATTCAAATTCAAAATACCCTATTTGGCATTGACTTAAATAGGCACTTCTTGAAGCTTGCGTGGCCTAGGCGCGTTTTCACAAAAATAAAAAGAAATAAGTTAAAATAAGATAGACACAATGGAGAAACCCTATTACTTTACCTGGAGATTGAACCTACAACCCAAAACAGTTTGGTCAAATAGTCTATAACAGTTATGGTTTGTTGAATAGTTACTCAATAGTCCGTCAAATTAGACCAAAAACTAGGAGTGAAGGTACAAAAATTCGCACCCAGCACTAAATACGGTAGAATTGTTCAAAGCACTATCATAAATGAAATCTAAAAAATCCACTTCGATCCGATACCTGGACAAAAAATACTTTGCTTCAAAGGTCGCAAAAACGGGTTTTTCGCGATTTTCAACAAAATGGTAAGTTGTACCATAAAATCAGTCTAGACAGAAAATTTAGATCAGATAATTATCGATAGAAAATATCTAAAATTCTTGTTTTCCTAAGAGCCACCGTGTCTAAGATATAACGATTCAAAAAGTTGGAAGAGTTGTAATCGACATAATATGCACACGTTTCAATTGTAATTTAGACTTGTAAGACGTCGGACGAACGGCACTGTTGATACTTATTACTTTTAAATGATTTAAATTTGATCTTTAATTTTTTTAATCACTTGCTCCAAAAAATTTTTCAGCGACTCTGGGATTTAAATGTTTAAATCTTCAAACATGCGATCTGGTGAAGGGTAGTTAGAATTGTCTTAAACTGTGGATTGAATATCTTCGCGAATGATACCAGCAACAGCTTCTAGGATTCTGAGTCGTTTTTCTTTTTTATTCAATTTTTA
Source organism: Phlogophora meticulosa (assembly GCA_905147745.2). NCBI lineage: Eukaryota > Metazoa > Arthropoda > Insecta > Lepidoptera > Noctuidae > Phlogophora > Phlogophora meticulosa. The sequence continues at coordinate 434,127 of LR990542.1, forward strand.
AGGGTTCCATTCTTCAAAACTTAAAAAGGAACCCTTACAAGATCATTCTCTTGTCCGTCTGTCTGTCCGTGTGTCACCACCAATTTACTCAGGAACGGGTGAACGTAGCAAGTTGAAATTTATACCAGATACTGAGGTATATAGTCCCTATTAGTTGTATAAAAATAAAAGTCCTGAATCAATACGATAAAAAGATATGGGCAATTTACATTTTATTGATAAGTTGTAAGTACCAAAAGTTACCTTCGTATACAACCTTTTTTATTTTTAAAATTTGTCTTTATTTCTTCTGTATGACCTTACTTTTAACCAAAATTGACAATTCTAGTTCTACCGGAAGTACCCTATAGGTTTTGGGTCGAAAACCTATTTTTTGTACCTTCGGATGTCTAAATTGACCGGATTACACTGTCATTGATCACTGAGTTTCATCATTGCACTGCATCATTTAAAGGTTGACTGGTAGAAAAGGCCAATGGCATTAAGTCCACCTCAGCGAACAAACTAATATAACTATAAAATAAATTAAAAAAAACTACCCTCAAACGTGTTTATCATTGTCAAGTCCCTGAGATTAAACCAAATCACAAACACGAATTTAAGATAAACTCTTCGCACTCGCACAGTCAAAGAGTTCGTGTCGATACAGCCTTCTGTTCATCTATAATAGTATATAACAGAACGACTGTTGAGCAAACAAATAAAACCGGTCGATCTGTGACAAACTCGCTACTGCACAACTTTTTTCATTTTTTCGCTAACAGGTCCCACTCAGGGTATGAATCAGACAAAGTTTAAATGGGTTTGTCACAAACTCATTGTTTCAATCTCGTCGACTTATCGAAATAGCGAACGAGTTAAAACATATTTTACATTAATATTTAACTCGTTTGCTATTTTGATCAGTATTGTTTAGTTATTAGTCTAACCGTTACTATCTTTATCATAAACGGTCTAAGAAACGTTGCTATTCTATCTACTTCATATTTTTTTATTTATTCACGGACAAACGACGCTGAGCAATATGGTTATGAGCTCAATTTACTGGAACAAATTTTAAAGCTAGTCAAGATTTTATGGCCATTTTAGCAAAGCATCCGCATCTATCATCTGTATCCTAATTATTACCCAGACTATTATTACTAAGTAACGATAACAAATTGAGTAATAGACCAACAAAACAACATATTTATTATACAACAAAATATTGAACCTGCAACTGGACCTTTTCGTACTTCATTCTCACCACAGCAGTTCCTTTTTTGGCATTTCCTCTTAAATGGAATGTATGATGCAGCCGTGGGATACTCACTTTTCTTTTCATTTTTTTAATATAGTTATTTTATCAACTACTAGCGGCCCGCTCCAGCTTCACACGGGTATAATAATTATTTACGACATCACATTAGAAACGTCAAAAATAACAGTATTTCTCCTCTATTTAATGGCTTTTACTATACAAATAAACCTTCCTCTTCAATCATTCTATCTATTAGAAAAAGCCGCATCTAAATTCGTTGCGTAGTTTTAAAGATTTAAGCATACATAGGGATATAGGGACAAGAAAGCGACTTTGTTTTATACTATGTAGTAATTTACTGTGCATTTTTTCAACCTGTTGCCAATAAATCTTTTCCTTTCTTTCTTTCACATACACTCTATATCTAATTTATACTTTCAAGCAACTGGCGAGAGGAGCGAATAGGATTAACGGGATCAGTAAGCAAGGAAGTAAAGTTGTATGAACTGACTTTATTAGCACAGTTGTGTGAATAAAGGTGGGAGTCTGAGGCTCCGATTTGTATGCGTTAATAAAAATAACGGAGGCGCGTTCAAGCGCCTCACCCAGCGCTTCATTGACTGTTCTATCTCTCATCCCAACCCCTTAGTGTCATCGGCCGCCCGATACACTCCCTCGCTTATAAGTAAGTTCGTAGACCTAGACATACACTCACAGAGCCAGATGATCCTATCGCTCTCCTCCAAGAGAGCGATAGGGCCACCAGCACTGTTCGCAAACACAGACCACCGTCATTACGTCCTCGCCGTCGAGGCCCGTCGCGACGACCCCGTCGATACCCTCCCCCCGACCCTATGCTAGAGCCAGCCCGAGAAGCTGAGCCGGTAAATGTTTAAAAAAGTCCCTTAATAATATATCTGTTTGATCCAGCCTGTCCCTTGCTGTCCTCTCTCAGCGACGTCCTAAGCCGAGGTTTGTACCCCGCAGGGGGTGCCCTTAGCGATGGGTCGCTTAGTTTTTAAGTTTTTATGCCTGGCTGGAGGCCTTAATTTAAATTAAGCCCCCCACAGGAAAGTTCGGTAAAGCAGTAGATATCCCTAAAGGATAAAATGCGAAATGCCCATTCCAAAAAAAAAAGCGCTCGAGTGAGTCGTTGTATAGCCGCCGCACAGTACGGACCTCTAGGAGGTTGATACGCTGTCCGTTCAATAAACGAAGTATTAAAATACCAAGTGAAGTTAATTTTCGAAAACCAAAAACGTGAGTGATTAAGTGAATAATAATTGTGACGTCAGCTTTTTTTTTTTTTTTTTTTTTTTTTTTTTCGATCGACCACGAATAAACAGTACAGGCAAATGCTGCAGGCGGCTGGTGTTTTTGAATCCTTATTGCTGGCTTCAGGTTTGGACTCCGAAGGTTTGAATCTGCAGTCTTTAGTGGAGTGGTTGGCCTTCTTACATATACAGCAGCTGCAGCATATGCAGCAGTTTTGATGGTGAGTTGTCCGAAGGGCGTGCAAGTTTGCTGTACGTTGTAGAAGTGGAGCTTGGGTGACTGCACTTCTTCCATATTGTTGTTGCGGCTGAGATGAGCTCAGGAGCATGGAGGCTAGATGGAGAACCGCAAGGGTGAGCGTCTCTAATATGCCGACATTTCCAGTGGAAGCCCAGGTGAGTTTGCAGTCAATATTGTGATAGGAGGCTCGTTCAAAATTGATCAGTGGTGGACAGCCTCAGTGACAGTAGCCCAGTAGAGGACTGTCTTGGAGGACGATGTCTTGAAGAATGGCGTCAATGATCTTGTTTTCGGTCAGCAGCTTAGAGCCGTTGTTCCCAAGACCTTTCAATGGAGCATTGTAGAATCTTTTCACACTGCACTAAAACAATCTGGCACACTGCAAAAAGATCAAAGAAACTAGTTGGATCAGCAAGGTAGGTTCTACTATTCGAAGATTTGTAGATGTTGATGGCGAGGCCGTTGATGTTGAAGCGTGGATGTTGTTGTTGAATCCGGTTTGCAGGTTACCCATGATCAGCTTGGCCGTGCTCCAGATCCTGGTGAACAGTTGACCATATGGGTGGAAAGCGAATCGCCTACTCACCGAGATCTGGCTGCAGAACTAAACGAGCCCGTTCCGTCGACCACACAAGAAGAGCTGCAAATACAGCCAAACCACAATCTACAGGATGAAGATGACCCATCTGAATAAATCGTAAGTAATCCAATTCAATTATTCTAATTAATTCTACGAGAACTCTACGGGAAAACTACGAGAAATCTACTAGAAATCTACGAGAACCTACTAACCTTATAACCCTTAATATTCCCAAAAGTTAAAGCAACGCAAAACGCAAGAAGCTTACAGATGCGCTACTCAGAGGAAGTTATTTTAACTCCCGCAGGTCTACAAGAAGTCTACGAGATGTCTACGAGATGCATACTAGAAATACCTACGAGATATCTACGAGAATTACCTACGAGATGTCTACGAGAAATACCTACGAGATGTCTACGAGAAATGCCTACGAGACGTCTACAAGAAATACCTACGAGATGTCTACGAGAATTACCTACGAGATATCTACGAGAAATACCTACGAGATGTCTTCGAGAAATGCCTACGAGATGTCTACGAGAAATGCCTATGAGAAATACCTAGGAGATGTCTACGAGAATTACCTACGAGATTTCTACGAGATGTATACGAGAAATTCCTTCGAGATGTCTACGAGTAATGCCTACGAGATGACTACGAAAAATGCCTACGAGATGCCTACGAGAAATGCCTACGAGATGCCTGCGAGAAATGCCTACGAGATGCCTACGAAAAATGCCTACGAGATGCCTGCGAGAAATACCTACAAGTGGTCTACGAGAATTACCTACGTGATATCTACGAGATGTCTACGAGAAAGGCCTACGAGATGTCTACGAGAAATGCCTACGAGAAATACCTAGGAGATGTCTACGAGAATTACCTACGAGATTTCTACGAGATGTCTACGAGAAATTCCTACGAGATGTCTACGAGTAATGCCTACGAGATGCCTACGAGATGACTACGAAAAATGCCTACGAGAAATGCCTACGAGATGCCTGCGAGAAATGTGTACGAGATGCGTACGAGATGCCTGCGAGAAATACCTACAAGTGGTCTACGAGAAATGCCTACGAGATGCCTACGAAAAATGCCTACGAGATGCCTGCGAGAAATACCTACAAGATGTCTACGAGAAATACATACGAGATGTCTACGAGAAATGCCTTCGAGATGTCTAACATTGTCGACACACCTTTTTAAAGCACTTTGGAGCTACCGTCTCCGTCATATATAATGAACCCATCCACAGACTGACCTAAGCAATTGTACCTTAACTTTCGATCGACCCGCGTGGCTGTTTTTTTTTAGCTGTAGTGATTGGTAAAATCTTATAATTAAAATAAAGTCAGACAAGACAGTCCACACAGCATCATCTAGCCCCAAGCTAAGCAGAGCTTGTGTTATGGAACTGCTTTTAAATAATAATATAATTAAACCGGCCTGCTGTTGACCCATTACAAGGCACAGGCTTCTTCTCATACAGAGAAGACACTAGCATTATTCACCACGGTTGCTCAAGGCGGGTTGGTGATGTTGATCTTATGTGATAATTCCAGATTTCGCCAGCTTGTTGCGTGATGAAAAATATGTAAAATTGAGAAAACGCCGATGTAAAGTTTCAACCCTTGGGGCTGCAGAATTATGACTTAAATGTACAGTATATATAATGTACAGCAAATGATTCAGAATCACGATATCTCAGTGTAACAAACAGATCATTCCACTTCAAAACAACATTTACATCTAAATAACAAGCCATTCTTAACATCACAGCGTCGTATTGAGTCGCGAACTCAGCCCTCGACTGAAACAACTTGTTTCAGCCCCCCCTCCCCTCCCCTACCCCAGGAACAATTAGCCACTACATTAAAACAGATAGACAGAAGGAACTCGTTATTATCGCAACGTTTCAATTTCTTTGGTGATTTGTTATGTAAGTTTGAGATGAAAGAATATTTGAAGTTAAAAATGACGAAATATATCTTTATCTTCGACTGCAGAGCGTGAGCGTGAGGTCCTGGGTTTGATTTCCAATCCCAATAGGAATTTTCTTTTTAGCAGTCCGGAGTCTGAATTTGTGTACGGTTGATGGCAATAGGCTGACCCCTTATTACATTGGACTTGACATAACTGGTGAAATGAGGGTGTTACTTTGCACAACCCTTCGGGGAATACAGGCGTGATTGTATGTATCTTCATCATCATCATCTCCATGCCTTAATCTTATGTTACTTGGAGTCCTCATAACACGTTTTTTCTACCGCTCTCCAGTGTCACGCTATCATTGACTACCTTCTCCCTTTTCTTTGATAATCATCCCTCACACAATCTCTCCATCTTTTTTTTGGCCTTCTTCGTCCTCATTTAGTCACGTGTATTTCAGTTAGAGCAGTGGCTGAGCGATTGGCTGCGCTGCGTGTCACGGGTTCGATTCCTGCACGAAACAAATGTTTTTATAGGCTACAAGTCGTTGTTCCGGTTATGACTGTTTGTGTATGTGAGTTTAAATGTTTGTAAACGCACACACACAGGAACAATTCCTAGTGTGGGGCAACGTTTTGGAGACCAACAAAAAAACGCTCTGAATAAATCTTCTTAAAAATGCCCATACTAAGCAAAGGATTTACCTTAAACTTTCAATTGACAATAATCTATCCCTTATCTTACCGACATAAAAAACAGAACATCACGCCTATATTACCTTTAGCGTTAGACATAGGTAGGTACTAATAACATTTAACTCGATTTTGTCAGTTATCCTTAAGTCCAGTGTAATAGGGGGCGAGTCCATTGTCATCAACCGGCTAGAATTCTAGACTCGGAACTGCTACTTAGAAATCCTCGATCAAAATAGAAATAATGATGGCCACTACACATTCAAGCACATCACAAAAACACGAAGGTTTATCAATAATTGATGATATCTACAGTGCAGACAGAATCAAAAATGGGCTCACCAATTCCCTCCGAATGGCACTTGATAGTGATAGGCCCATAGACAGGCAGCGGCAACTGTGTGTGATTGGCCCCATCAATCAACGGTGACGTCATACGCGCCTAATTGGCTCACACAGCCTGATTGCGCACGTCGGATTTTTCAAACATAGGTTAACCTCAGAGGAGAAATAGAAAAAAAATGTTAGGCGAGGTTTGCGGTGTTGTTGATTCGTAGTCTGCTTGACGATTGAAATTTCTATAATCAATTCAAAAAGTCAAGGATTGTTTTACCTGAAGAGACGAGAACTAAGAAAATACATATAAGAGATTTGGAATATTTTTAGATTCCATTGTTTGAAACACATCATCATCTGCCTACCCTTTTTCCTAACTAAATTAGAGTTGGTTTCCAGTCAAACCTGATGAATGTGATCATTAGTATTTTACATGGCACAACTGCCTTTCTGAACCCCGCAGCCCAGTCAAGTACTGGGTAATGGATACCCTTTTGAAATACTGGTTGTCAACCTACGGGCTTCTGACTACCTGGGGAACTGTTCAAGAGTTTATAAATGGTCACCAGAACCAACGGTGGCTAATAATACTGAGCCACGACTTCAAGAATACTGATTTAAAAACATAAGGCAAAATAAATTTTCTTTCAGATTAAGAGAGATACGCGGTCAAAGCAGCTCGGAGAATTAAAAATTCCTCACGTCTTTTTCATGTTGCAGCGATGTTCCGCGTTGTATGTTGTTGCAAATCTGTTTTAATGTACTTCACTTGTTATATAAAAATGTGTGTTTAACGGTAAACCCGCTCAGTTGGTACCTAAGATACAGCCTTGCCTAGTTTGGGGCCTACGTCAAATTGTCTTAATACATACATACACAATTACGCCTTTTTCTCATGGGAAAACTACAGAACAGGCAGAAACTACAGAACGCCACCTGCTACGATACATACTCATTTGTTTCGTTTACGTTCATACATAAAATCATACATGCACTACTACACACCTGACCTTTTTGAAGAACATCACCAATAAGGACTCACCATGTCCATGAATAAATACTTTTTGTTAGTTTCATTTCATTCATTCATAAATACATACACACATTTTCATTATCATTAAGAGAATCAGCTCAACGGGATAGGTCAGTGTCCAATGTTAATGTAAAAATTATGAATTTCGTAAATTGCCATTATCAGACTACCTGTAACTATACTGCAGTTTAGTACCACTCGGCTTTTCAACCAAATTACAATGTTGCTATATACACAATACTGTTTTCTAATTAATTACATATTCCACTAACAATCAACGTTTCTCCTAAATATTAATTGCTTTAATTACAACCAAGCTTCGCACAGAGCACAGTTACGAGCCATGCATCGCTGTATAAAGGCTAAAATATTTTGTAACCTGAAATATAATAATGTTCGCAAATGTAAAAGTTAGTTCAAAACGAAATACAGGACAAACAACGCATTCTCATTACACGTTTCAGTGACGAGGAGTGTGAAAGTGCCTGGTGTAATGTTAATGGGATACTTTTAACACGGGTTTTTAACCAGATTATCACAAAAAGTAGTTTTTTTTTAAACATCTACATCGCGCTAGGAATTTCTCTTGTATTGTGGGTGCGTTACACTCACATACACAAATAGCCAGACTCGGAAAAACTACCTGTAGGCCATACAGATATTGGTTCTGTATGGGAATCGAACCCACGACATCGAAACCGAGAAGTTTACTGACGTCACACTGTACCTAAGTAATATTTTTTTTTCACCTACTCGGATCATCTTACTGTACAACTGATTTACGTACGTGACATCTCATAACCCAGTCTCATCTCCAGTTCAAAACCAGCGTCAGACACTTAACTAGATGTCTGAAATTTCTATTGAACTGGACCCTTGTAGGGTAGTAGTGAGGCACATAATTGATTAAAATTAAAATAAATATTAGTTCTAAAAGCATTCGTTTTTGTTTTCGATTTTTAGTATTTTTGTGTAGAGTGCCTGAAACACGCTAAATATTTTTGTTTTTTTTCTGTCTTTCTTGGGATGCGAAGAGATATAGATCATGTTGTGAGGCAAGAGTTGAGTCTGAATGTGGAGGTTTTAAAGAGTAGAGAAACACCAAAGAAACTATGGACGGATTGTGTGATAGATGATATGGCTAACAATGGGGTAATTATAATGCCAGACTGGAACGGGTAGTCTGACAACCAGTATTACCAAAGGTTCTTACCTCGGTTCCGAGTACTACGCACCTGACCTTTCTGAAGAACATCACTGGTTAAGTAATCTTGTATAACGAGTCTTCTTAAATCACCACCAAAATAATTAGTAACACTGTACGTATTTCAAGAAAGACCCTTCAGTTTTTATTTTTCCGATATTTATCTTTTGTTTCCTAGATTCATTTATTAAATAAAGCCTTCGTGAGTAAAACAGTTCGCTGAAAATAAATCCTTTGTGTCACTAAACAAAAAGAAAAAGAAAGGGCGATATTGATACTGTAACAAAGAGAACTATAATATTAATTCGCTATTGGAGGCCCATTTACACGAGGATCATTTCTTGCCCGTCAAGAGGCGACAGGCGGGTATCGCACGTGTAGTCTGCCTATTTACACACAAGTAAGGACCGAAACTACGTTAACGATTATGCCATAAGAGTCTCGTCAGGTTACTTTCTTATACTGCGATTTGAAAACACGAAAATAAATTAGTTAAGGGCCAGATTTTTGCTGACACGAATCATTACAAATAAAAAATACCGGACAAGTGTGAGTCGGACTCACTCTCAATAATTGTAGGTATATACATATTCAAAAATCAAGTTCGTCCTGAGTCAACATGATAAAAAGATATGCTCAAATATAGATTTTCGCGAAAACTTGTAAGTACCACAATTTACCTTAATTTTTAACCATTTATTTTTTTGAATTTTTCCTTTATTTGTTATGTATGATGTGATGATTCTAGTGCAACGGGAACTACCATATAGGTTTTCAAACCAAAACCTAGATCCTAATATAGGGTACTTCCAGTTGACCTATAATTCTCAATTTTGGTTAAAAGCAAGGTCTTACAGCTTATTTACCTAATAGGGACCATGGACCTCACTATCTGGTATAAATTACAACTTGCTAAGTTCACCCATTCCTGACAAAATCGGTGGTGACACACGGACAGACAGACGGACAAGAGAGTATACGGAACGAGGTACGGAACTCTAACTAGACATTTTCCATCTTTCTTTTACTATAAGTATGATTCGTCCCATTCACACTACATAATATCATAACGTCACATATACAAACGCAAACGCGAAAGGACATTACACCAGTTATTTTTAAGTCCCACGTAAGAGTCAACTTTTTATCGCATGCCAATAATCCCCTGTTCGAGGCGAGGATCTCTTTCCGTGTAAATGATCCTCCAAAGCCGAGTTGCCGCCGCTCCGACAGAACGCGAAGTGCCGACAAGTTTTAATGTATTGCATTGTGTCGCTCTTTCTGAGCCGACGCTGCACTTGGAGGGTTAAATACAGTTTTGGATTTTGGTGTTTTTAATTTTGGTAATGGTGTTCTTCTTGTTTTGTTTCTAGAAAGATTATTTTTGAATAAACAGACGAGTAGATCGTGAAGGTAATTTAAAAGTCGTGACTGGACGTTTTACCACACACCCACATCTATTTTTATACCCAAAGGGTAACAGCGGGACCCTACTAAGCCTCCGCAATCCGTCGGTCCGTCTCTCAGTGGGCTGTATCTCATCACCAGGCTATATTAGCCCACTGCTGGACATAGCCCTCTCCTAATGAGCGCCATAGCACCCTGTCTTCAGCTTGCTGCATCCAGCATCTGCCTGCAGAATTTCGCAGATCGTCATCCCACATGGTCAGAGGGCGTCCTACACTACGGGCTGTATCTAATGAACTAAGGTTCCTAACTAAGGAACTTCAGGCTTTAAGTAAAAAGTTGAAATTCTCATAGAGTGAACAAATAATAAAGACTAAAGTAAATTAAAAATCTTTAAAATTATTTGTGAATTTTGTGTGAGAGTCTGACTTGCAGTTGACCGGTATTTTGCAATTAAACCTTAACACGATGATTACTAGAGATAGCTCAGAGAAAACAAGGATAAAAGAGAGCTTTCTGATATTTTATTTACTATACTTTTTAGTAACAAAAATAAAATCGAAGTAACTAAAATACTATAGTAATCATTTAAATGGCGTCAACGAATGACTTGAACCCCATTTTTGAATTGCACTTCGAAATACCTACAAAGTGGTTAAATCTTCAACTGTATTAACCCCCTATTCGTCGCTGACAAGGAGAGGACTACACAGACAAGACAACTAAAGGACTTAACAGACGCTACAGACATCGGTCCGCGGTACAGCGGATTAGCGGTCTCCGATACAAATGCTAATTCACAGTACATTGCTTGTACAGTCGGTGAATAAAAATGTCGACTTCCTTTCTTGCAGTTAGACTAATATTTATTGACGAGAAGATTACTTTTCAGGCATAGCCATTAGTTTTAGCTTACAGATAAATTATTAAAGGAGTTTTAATTCTAAGTGTGTTACTTTTTTTGGCGTTGTTTAACGTGATGACATTGTTGTGCATACATTGCTGAAAATTTGACACGTCATAGTTTTGAACAAATCGATTTATAGAAAGACATAAATCAATGTGCGTGCATTTTTTTTTAAGTAATAAAGACAACTGGGTACTAAGTAATTGTAATGATAGTGTTTGTAAATATTTTGCAAATATTGATTACTTTCATTAATTTCGGTTTACAGTTGTGATTATGAGTAAGAAATTGTAGACAAAATAATTGCCATATACAAACATGGAATTCCGTAAATAATACATCCAAGAGCTTATAAAGATTCTAAAAGTTATGATTTACGTTAGCTTTTCCATCCATTTGATGATGTTTAGAACAGAATATAAAACACTTCATTGTACACACTTACAGACACTTTAAGAGCCACATAGGGTGTAACAATGAGCGGCCTTATCTAAATGTTTAAACGTCTCTTAACTTTAAACAACGGTTACATATAAAAGCGCCATTATTTATCTGCTAAACACATTCTGTCCGCGAGCGTACACCCCCCCCCCCTCCTACAATGGCAGTATCTGTCGTCTCTCAAGTGCGCTCGTTGGTAGCGCACCAGAGAGTCGGTAGAATTGAAACGTAATCAGATGCTTGGCAAGTGAGTTGGACTGCCACCAGAAATGTTCAATATCTTTGATTAAGTCGAGTTTTTGGGTTAGTGGCGGGTTTTAATTAAGTGGGAGCATAGGAAGCGATTGTTTACTAGCACGCAATTGTAAAGATTCTCAAAAATAATCACATCATAAGAAGTAACTCTGGTTGAGTTTGACAAGTGGTTTGAGTTCACGCAACCCTTTTCTTTAATTGCAAGTAAATATAGATGGACAGAGATGTACTTACAGTACACCTAAATTTCCCAAGTAATGCTTTTAAGTCCCATGTTATAGGGGGTGAGCCTATTGCCATCAACCAGGCACACATCCATAATCCGGGCTGCTACTGAGAAATGCCTAATGAAAAAACACAATATCAAATTGCTCGACCCGGGAATCTAACTCAGAACCTCATGATTAGCAGTAACGTTTGCGACCACTACACCAACGAGGCAGTCAAGTAATTAGCTAGATGGTATAAACATTAAAATGCGCTATTTTCCAAGTCTTTTTATCACATTCAGTCCACAAATGAGCTACAAACAATCAGACTGAACTACAGAATTAAGTACATTAGTTCACAGATTATCGTCCTTTGAGCTTTAGTTAGCACAGTTTGAAACTAGCTGACACCTCGGGACTAAGTAGATAGGTGCAGAAGGCCCACTCTATACGAAGAGCGAAAACATACGCACACAAAGCCACTCTTCGCGTAAAACGTGACAGGCATTTGTTTGAAATCGCCGCTTGAGGTGAATAGTAACGCTGGAGTGAATAGAAACAAAACAATGAAGGGGATTTTCGCGTTTTTCAATTTTAATTTTGACTAAAAGTGGTTGAGCTTATTAATTTCAAAACATTACAAAAAATGAGTCCTTGTTACTGACAAAACCAAATAATTAAAATGATTTTTAGTACTCATATTTCAGACCAACAATTTAAGAAGAAACGAAAATAATGAACATAAGGCAATTATATATTTACCGCACATGTATTTTGATCCGTAAGGTTCTTAGCAAAAGTATACAGACTGAACGTAGTGCAGACGCCAGCACAGCAAGCTACCTCAAAATGTTAAATTTGCCCTTGGACATGAACCTTATTTCTTTTGAGATAAAGTTGAAAAACTATCAAAGAAATTTGACACATTGGGGTAGCTTGATGTGCTGGCTTCTGTACTTACTAGTACTACAGTTTTATAATTTTATCAAAAATAAGAACTAGGTTTGGCAAAAAACCATTAACATTTGATGGAGCACAATTAGTATAATAGGTACCCTCTTGTATATAAAGTTTACGCTTATTCAATGCATGACAAACTCAAATAACAGCCTTCCTGAAACTGAATGCCCTGGATGGGTGTATAACAAACAATATTCAATGCAGTGACGAACATATTTTAGTATTATCAAAGGGTTCTCTGTTCTCATGTAAGCGACTTTGTGTCTTTTTTAAACCTAAAGCTAACATGAAAATCCCCTTCAAAGTGTTGTTTCTATCAACCCTGCGTTTCTATTGACCCCGTTTTACGATATCTATGAGTGAGTGCTTCTGCTTTCACGAGGGTAAGGAGTGCGCCTTCTGTACGTTCGTATTCTGTGCCTCGGGACTAAGTCTCTCTATACAATAGACAAGTATAGTAGTAGTCAGGTTATAGTTAAAGTTTTATCAACGTTTTGTTTGTGTAGTTTGAACTTATTAAGTGGTGGTCCTGGAGTTTAATGTAACTTTATTTTCTGAATTTGCCGGTGATCTTGAAAGTACTACTACTAATCTGGACTATCTTATTGTAACAAGAGTAACTAAACACACATACTACACATTATTCTTTTGTATTTCGTACCAGCATAAGATTCCTTGTAAGATTTAAATTAATATGACACTCCATTAATAATCCAAATTTTACTCTGGACTCGTACCTTGCCAACCATATTGGTTGCAGATCGGATAGCTGTTGGGTTCAAAGGATACTCGTGATAACTCGTGTGGTGTGTTTGTACCGAAAGACGCAGTGTACCTATGTAGCCCCCCACAAGGTAGACCATCTGATGAAGTTTTCAGTAAGCTGAAGGATGAGGGCAGTGTAAATATTTGGGAGAGCCCAAGTGCACTGTCTAGCAGTGAACGTGCTATGGATTAAATGATGACGATGAACCCCATACCTGTGCATTTGACGGCTTAATGACTGCGTCAGTAAGCGGTTCGCATAGTAAATTTTGGGCAAAAATTACTTGTACTTTTTGCTATCGATGCACTAAATAAAGACAATCCTAAGCCCTCCATATAAGTCAGACATTCACCTGGAAGCCAGTCCCCGCACTTCCATTTCTCCCGCACGCTCCAATCCAACTTCACAGACAATTAAACTTCATATAAGAAACTTATTTCTATATAAACCGTGTACAGCCCTTCTCACAAGTTGAGTTGCGTTATTGTACAGTTACGGGCGAATATGTGTGTACATTATTTTTGTTTAGTTTCAAAGAATTAGAAGGCCCGTGTGAATGGTAAGTGGTCACCGCCTCCGAACATCTGCTATATCAGAGACAAAGCTGAAATAATCCCTGTGAAATTTAAGAATGATTACATTTCGCCTAAGAATTTTACTAAAACTATCGGGTATTGTGAGTAAAGTAGCTTCATACAATTCTTATGTATTAAACCAAGTTTCTCGTAGGTTTGGTCATTACAACAATTAAGTACACCAACGAAAAACTCGCTTTTAAATTCTAAAAAGTGCATACATACTTTTGCCTTTGACTGTACGTACACCCCGCCACACAAATCTAACCGCAGACTGTAGTAAACCCATTGAAACTGTTAGATACACGCGTTCGCCTCCCTAAGCACTAAGTACTTGTTACGTTCATTTTTCCACGGACCATTGGATGAGTAATGGTTGTAAGGTGACATACGGGCGTAGAATTTGGTTGTAAGGAGGTCAATTATTTATTATAATAAATTATTTAGAAAAAAAAAAACTGGTTTGTTGGTCTAGTAGTAGTGGGTAGCTACAGCTGAGCGTGAGGCTCTGGTAAAGTGTTGTTTTGGTTTTTCCACCTACAATGTGTCAGTAGCAGCCGGGATTTGTGCCCGGTTGATGCCAACAGCCTTACAACAGCCTTGACAGAGTATAGAATATAGAGACAGAGCCAAATTTCGTCAGTTATACTGAAGGCCCATGTAATAGGAAGCGAGCTTATTGCCAGTAACTGAACACAAATCCAGACACTAGGCTAATTCTGAGAAATTCCAGGTGAAAATAACCCTAAAACACCTTGTCCGTTCTGAGAATCAAACCCAGTGCCTCATTCTTAGCGATCACTACATTCACTACACTAACGAAGCAGTTCAAATTCTAGGAAATGCTATTTGTTCACAACTCTCCAATACCTTACCTTACCAACTTTATGTGCCGTGTGTTGCCGCCACCACTTCCCCCCCTCCACCCTTCCCTCCTACCCCGCTCCCCTCTCTCGCCCAACGTCTAGACAAGCCAATTAATATTTATTGGCTGCTAATAGCCGTCACACGGCGACCCACTTGACTATTATTTTACTATTTAAATAAGTTTACAATTAGTACTATTTTGTGCTGGAATTAAACAAACAGGTAAATATAGAGCTAGTTGAAATCTAACTTGTTAACTAAACTTAGTGTTTGTCTCAATCATTTTGCATAAGATCACGCCAGTGATCCCCAAAAGATTAGGCAGACATGTAGTGGTATCTAGACTCTAGAACTCCACCCGCATTTCGCCTGTTATGTTGAAGTCCCATGTAGGGGGCGAGCCTATTGTCATGAGCCAGTCACAAATTCAGACTCCGGGCAGCTACTGAAAAATTCCAGATAGAAAAGCCAATAACTTATCCCGAAATGGAAATCGAATCCAGGACCACATGCTCAGCAAAAGCGCTCGCGTGGACTAGACCAGGTTATGTTCTATAGTTTCTACCGGCACCAATGGAAAAAGGGCGTGAGCTTATCCAAGTCACAGAAGAGCTGGTGATAGCCAAGTAATTCGACGACACGGTTGGC
This sequence comes from Phlogophora meticulosa, assembly GCA_905147745.2. NCBI lineage: Eukaryota > Metazoa > Arthropoda > Insecta > Lepidoptera > Noctuidae > Phlogophora > Phlogophora meticulosa. The sequence goes on from LR990542.1 coordinate 449,691, forward strand.
GCAGTTGTTGAGCCATCGGCTGCTGCGCCGCGTGTTGTGGGTTCGATCCCCGCACGGAACGAATATTTGTATGACCTACAGGTAATCGTTCCGGGTCTGGCTGTTTGTGTATGTGAGTTTCAATGTTTGTAGACGCACACACGATACAGGAGTAATTCCTAGTGTGGGGCAACGTTTTCATCAAAAGAAAAAAATAATTACCTAACACAAATTTATTCACCAGTTCGAAGCTATTCCACAATCCCCGTGTAACCGCGCCGTCCTGCTGCCCGCAGACTATGAGGTGGGGATTACAGAGGATCCAACTTGTGAACACACAACACTGTTGTATGCGTGTTGTAAGGGGAACGTGTTGCAGGGAGAGTGGCCAATCGGTACTTATGCAAAAGGTCTAGGTTACATAATTTATCGGTAAAATGGTATAGATAGCAGAGTGTCTAGACACGTAAACAGTATTCAGACGATAGCAGATTTGTAAGTATGGAAAAAAAATTGCTGCGCCAAAGAAAATTGAATGTCAGGATGAGGGAATTTAAAAATTACCGGCGAATTGTTATTGTATCCCACACCAACACTTCGATGAATACAGATGTGATGTAAGAATACGTGAATAAACATAATTTACAGTCATTAAGAAGAAGGGTACCCGTAGAAGGACATACATGGACTTTATTGGCAATATTTTTCAAAAAGGTTAGGTGCGTAGTACTCGCATCTTTCATGCGCACGTATGAAGCAAGAAAGAAGTGCAAGTAATTGGTTATGGCGTGTGCCAGGTTCTGTAATTTCTAAATGCATATAATAATATTTTACCTCGACCATTTCAGATCTGCAAACAATGTTATTAAACAATAAACCACTGAGTATTGAGTCCTCCCAACCGGCTCACAAGGGTTAACTTTCAAAAAAAGAAGTCCAAACGGTACTTGAAAGCAATGGGGCAATAACCTGTCAGTAACTATACAATATAAATATACGCAACGACCCGTAAACGGTCCACTGCCGGTAATAGGCATCCCGGAATGGGCTGCAGACCGCTATAAAGAACTGTTGCGTGTGATGGAATATTTGTGATAATCACCGGGGGCCAGGTGGATGTGGACTCAAGTAATAGTGAACTTGTTCTGAAGATATGAGATGATGAAACAATCGTATAAAACAAAGCGCGACATCGTCCTGTTCCAGATGCATCTATTTCATCTGCCTAGCCTTTTCCCAACTATTTTGGATTTGGCTTCTAGTCTAGCCTGATGCAGCTGAATACTCGTATCTTACATGGAGTGACTACCTGTTTGACCTCCGCAACTCAGTAACTGGGTCTTCAGACTTTCTGACTACCTAAACATCTACAAAAACAGTCGTGATCAGCGGTTTAAAGTGCTTTCCGAGGCACGCAGGAGTCTTGACATGTAGTTTCTTTCTTACTTACTTTCTATTATTTAACCACAAGCTCCTCTAGATATACTCGTATGTATTTATTTACAATAATGAAAACGGTTCAAAAATAGTTATTGCAAAAAGATAAAATTAAAGTTATCAATAAACATATACATACCTTCATGAATATCTCTCACAGAACTTCTGTCAGGCAAATAGATTCTTCGTCTATTCATCAGCAAACGGATCGCTCGTTGGAATCTAAGTGTCTAAGCAAACTATGCCGAAGATACGCGACCGAAGTTCAGCTCCTACGTGTATATTTCAAAATCTCTACTACAAATATGCTTTCTGAAAAACGTTAAATACGCACACTGTGTACAGTAGTAACTATTCAAGTGACTCTGGTTAAGTTCTTGATATCCTGACTTCCAATTATGCCTGCAACATGAATATATATGTTAAATATGTATAGTGTTGTGTGCGGCGGTTATTAGAAACTTAGCATCAAGCCGGACAATGCCGGCTAACTGAAACTAAAGCAGTATAAGTACAAACTGGTACTAACTAACTTTTTATCCAGCATAGTTGGGAACTAGAAGATATATAGAAGAACTACAATATTAACAACAACTTCGCTTCAGAAGCTTCAGTTTTATATAGACGTTTCTTCACATTTCAGATATTTTAAGAAATGGGTAGATAAGTCTAAGGTCCCAGGTTGAGAACCTAGAATCAATTCTTCAATTCTTCAATTCTTCAAATCTTGAATAAATTATGGGATTACCCGGAAGAACTGTTAAAGATCTACGAATTACAGTGGGGACCATCGGCATAAAATACTTTCTGAGACCCGGATGGGTCTCGGCATGTAAAGGATGGTCAACCATCCACGCGCCGACCTCGATATGCGTAACTTTACCTTCCATCGACCCGTGTGGCCGTCATTATCTAGCCACAAATCCTGCTATTGCTATTGAAATACTTTTTAGGGTCTATCACAATAATGCTGGTGTATGAAAACCATTTTCAGTTCAGGGATCCGTTTGCGAAATATTAAGCTTTAAATTGTCCCAGCTGAATGGTTATATTAGGATGAGAAAAATTACGGGTACGTACATACTACATAACATCACGCCTGTATTGAACCAAAGGGTTGGGCAGAGGTGTACCTACAGTACCGACGCCCACATTTCATCAGTTACGTTTTGAAGTCCCATGTGATGGGGGGTTAGCCTATTGCCATCAACCGGGGACACATCCAGACTCCGGGCTGCTACTGAGAAATTCCTAGTGAAAAACCTCAATAACACATTGCTAGACCCGGGGTCGAACCAAGGACCTCATGCTTGGCAGGTGCGTTAACGACCACTGAAGGAACATTATAGGAATACTAGCACAGCTAAGTAGGCTCTACAAGATAACGAGAACCTAATATAGTTGACCAACTTATATAACGTATTGATACAGCCCAGGTATTGATATATCCCAGTCTCTTGGAATAACGGTTAAGGTTTTAAAATCAAGATTGAGGAATGATGCTACACGCTGTGGTTTAAAAGGAGATGTAGGTAGTGACTAAAATCGAAAAGAGTTCGCTGAGATGGTTTGGTCACGTTGAGAGAATGAATGAAAGACGACTAACACAAGTATAACCTAAGTAGTATTTATAAGGCGTATGGTAAGGGTGTATGTGGAAACGCCGGGAGAAGTCAAAATCAAAATCAAAATCAAAATTCATTTATTCAAATTAGGCTGAGAATCAGCACTTTTTAAACGTCAAAGACGTTTACATAAGACAGTCCCCCAAAACGCCCACCCTTCACCACTTCCTAGTGTTTTTTCTGGGAAGAAGAAGTGGAGGAACAAACTCCCCAGCAACACGTCTGTCTGATAGGTTTGAAGAACCTGAAGCTATACAACACATTATGTCAAAAATAATAATGATGTCAATCATCTTTATACGTCATTCAATTAAATAATTTGCTACATGTTAGCTAGCACACACCAATATGCCAAAATAAATAAATAAAAAGTTATCACCCTAGAAGGACATACACTGACTTTATTTGTGATGTTCTTCAGAAAGGTCAGGTAAGTAGTACTCGCAACCGGCGTGCGTAACGTAAACCAAGCAACTAGCGTGTGTAAGGATCGTAGCAAGTGGCGTTCTGTATTTTCTGCCTACCCCTATATGAAAAAGGCGTGAGTTTGTGTGTGAAAGTATGTCCAGGGGTCAGGTCAAAACAGAACTATAGCTAAGATATCGTTCACGATTTCTTATAAATGTCAAATAAACGTAATGTGTTGCCAAATCTTCACCCATTTTATTATTAAAAAAACTATATTCCAATAGAAGCAAACTATGTTGAATTCCAGTCGCTGTCAACGATTCGTAACAATAAATACGTACGAGTGAACGTCACGACACGCGATACATTGCCTGTTATTTACGGCCGTAGTGTATGGGACGCAGCTGCAGCCAGCAATGGACGCTGTTTGTTGGTACTGACAGCGTTTTATTAGGAGTGCCGCATAGTGATGTGGAGGACAGTTTGTTCTGAAGAGAAATTGAATCAATTTAACTGATCTTTATGGAGTTTTGTGGCAAAATTGGTATATTGAAACACGCAATAATGTCAGTGTACAAATGTATGTGCTATGTGTATGTACTATCACATGGGACTTAAGTATAACTAGCGAAATGTGATAAGAGATAGGTACACCTCTGCCTAAGCTTCCAGAAAATACAGGCGTAATGTTGTAATGTTTGAAATATGTGGATAATTATCATACGTATAAACTATTATTTGACGACCTATGTGGCACAGCGGGCGAAGGTCCGCATGCGACGCAGGAGGTTGCGGGTTCGATTCCCGCCTTGGGACAAATGTTTGTACGATCTACAAATATTTGTTTCGGGTGTTCTGGGTATTTGCTATGCATAATAAAAAAATATCTATCTATGTTATGTATTGTATTAACTATATCAGTCATCTAGTACCCATAACACAAGCTCTGCTTAGCTTGGGGCTAGATGATGCTGTGTGGATTGTCCAGCATTATTTATTTATTTATTTCAGTAAATGTCAAACTCATTTTTAATTTAGTAAACATGAGAGAACATTCTCAAAAGTAACTTTAATTTTAACTTAGCTTGACCCAGCTCTCGCTAAAACAATAAAACTAGAACACTATTTTCGTATGAGAACTTAAATAGCAATGATATATTTTTTAACTGAAATAACTTTGGTGTAATATTTTCTAGTTTATCCCAAAGCTGAAAATATCAATGGTCTCACATAAATTTACATAGCAGGTAATACGAATCAAAATAACTAACGGTCTCAAATATATTTACACCCCACAAATAAATAATAAATAAGAATAATATTAATTCATAAATATTCATTCATGCAGTGAAAGCTAACATACATATAAAGCCTTAACAAGGTATCACAGTTCAAATCATACCTTTAAGACTCTATTCAAACCACCGTTCAACGATTTCTTAAAAAAAGAAAAACTCATAAAAAATATACAGAAGTAATAAATAAGCTACTCAACAGATCAAATGGTAACTGAGAGAGTGTCCGATGGAGTGTCGGGCGGCGGCGGCAGCGGCGATACAGATAAAAATATATCAAACAACCATTGAGTCGAATTGAACCACTATGCAGATGAGTAAAGATGCTTTTAATTTATTGAAATGTTTAACATAAAAACACGAAAATGTTTTTTTAACCATTTACGAAAAAAAGCATGCAAAAACAATCTGCATAACTGTTGAGTGTTTGTAGCACAATGGTTTGAAATCGAACGATTTTTAAATTGATAAACTAAGTCCGGGAATCGAACCCAGGGCCAAAACCACTAGACCAATGAGGCAGTTATGTTTAAATCCCAAGTAATAGGGGATGAGCCTAATGCCACCAGGCACAAATCCAGACTCCGGCCTAATACTAAAATATTCCTAATGGAAGAAAAGCCAATAACTGGCCTGGGAATTGAACTCTCTAGCGTGGTAACCAAATGGTCTCAAACGCTGCTGAGCATAAGAGACAAGGTAACAACTCATACCATTGCATGTGTTATCACCTTGTCTGTGGCTAAATAGCATGACGCTGCCTGTTGAGCAGAGAAACAGAGAAATGTTAACCAATAAGATTGCATAAAATCTCCATTTCGCACCGGTGGAAAGCGATTTTTGACCTTTATTTCTCCGTTTCTCCGCTCCGCAGCCTCGTTCCGCACCGGTGGAGAGGCAAACTGATGCAGTTTATTAACTTAACTATTCCTAGTGGTACTTCTGCGCATTTTTATACAAGTAAAGTATGAATAGTGATCATTTTGCGTCGGGCCACTTTATGAATTAAAACACATCGTCGCTCAGCGACTCTATCAAAAGGAAGCTTGTTGAATAGGAGAGGTGGTCTGCGGTACAAGTTACAAGATTTAGAGTCGACAATAATACGACTCTAAGCTCTATCAAAATCAATTTCCTATTTTGTTTCATAAATTATAATGAAAAGTTAACATTTTTTAAATCTTTACGATATTCTTCGTTTATGAATAAAGCGAGATTTTTCTACAGTACTTCATACAGTATTCATACTTATGATATGTGTATGAATAAAGGGGTGAAACTGTTGATGTTTCACAAAAATGATGCTGGAATATTAAGGAAATAAAATAAGATAGCACGTGTGATGAATGCACCTGCAAGCGACTTCAGCGTTTCTAAAATAACAGAAATTCAATGCAGAAAAAACAGGTTTGGTCTCCCTGGCCAGATATTTGAAACCGAAATTGGTACCCAAAATAAAGTTAAAAATAATTCCTTCATATATAATCTATCACGATTCATAAAATTAACTACACTACACACATAACGTATGTACGTAACGTATTTCTCAAAGAGTTGAGCAGCGGTACAAAACGCTTATAATAAAACCCAAATTTTCCCAGTTATATTTACGTTCCATGTAATAGGAGACGATCATATTGCCATCAACTGGGCACAAATCCAGACCCCAGGACGTTCATTAGAAATTCCAATTCTTATTGAAAAAATTAAGTAACAATCGGCCCCATCTGGGAATCGAACTCAGAACCTCAACGCTCAGCAGTCGTTTGCGCCCACTAGACCAACGAGCACTACACATACAAATTGTAAATTAGAGTAATTCTATTACTCATTTAACAAGAAAAGCTTTCTGAGCGAAGATAAGATCCTGTCCGCAGTCTCCAAGTATCCACTGCGGGTGCCACGCATTGTGCAGAACAGGAATACTATTTTTTGTTTCGTATAAAGAAAACTAATATATTTCTCTCAAAGATAAACACGTCTATTGACGTCACAAATAAGAACGCATCAACGCCGCAAGTTCCTGAGGCACCTTCACAGAAGATTCCATTTGCCGCAAGGTACACCCCCCCCCTTCCCGCCCCCTATTCACCCCCTCTCCGCACAGACACGGTACATCGGTACACGTATGCTAATGCCGAATGCGATACTGCGCCGATATTGGGAAGCGCTAAGAAGATCATAGACGGCTGATTTATTTTGAAACTTGTACAACAAAATCAGAAAAGTGAACGTGATTGGAAAACCAGCTTAAGTGGAGATTAACAGCCTGGAGTGCAACTTTAGTGCTGTTCTAGAAACGATGGGACACCTGATATTTTCTGCCTGAATGAAACAGGATTTAATGGACGCTACTGACGGCGCCAAACTCGTTGGTAAGTTCTGGGCCCACTCAACTTTAATTGCCATCGACACGCAGAAAAAGAACGTACAGTTTTGCATCATCACCAGCAGCGTCAACGACTAACCAAATATGATAGAAAATTAAAAATAGGTATCGCCTTGTCCAATTTGTAATAGCTTTTTGACGGCACGGTTGGCGTAGTGGCTAAAGTGACTGCTGTGCTGCTTGTCGCGTGTTCGATCTCCGCACTGAACAATAAAAACCAGTCTCACCATCATACTCCTGCCCTTATCTCAATTTGTTTGAGGTCGGTGCAGCATGCCTTCTTCTTCCAAACATTTCTATTTTCCGTCATGTCAAAAGTGATCTCCTTACTAGCCATATCATCTTTCTAATCCATCCATCTTTGTTCAACAAAAAAAGATGCACATTCAAATTCAAAACTTTCATCGCAACATACTCCTCATTCCTTCGTTTCACATGCCCATCCCATGACAACCGATTTCCACACAACTTCTCGGTCACAGGCGCCGCTTTCAGACTTCCTCTTACATACTTGTTACTTATTCTATCCATTCGAGTAACAACACACATCCCCCTTAGCATTCTTATCTCAGCTGCATGCCTTTCATTCATACCATTTGTGGCCAAACATTCTGATCCATACAAGACAGCAGGTCTAATAATTGTTTTATAAATCTTCCCCTAAGTTTAAGGGGAATGTGGGAGTCACAAGTTGTTCCCGTTACCTGCCGCCATTTCATCCACCCTATGTTAATTTGGTGCTTGACAATTGGAGTTATATTTCTCCGTCACTTTGCACGAGTGAACCGAGATACCGAAAGTCTACAAAACTACTGTTCCACGCGGTTCCTCATCACCTTCCTGCCCATATCTAAATTTAAGATCATCCTTCATCTTCCATACTGGATTGTCGTTATCCCAGCCAACCCATCCCAATCTGGCCAGATTACGTGAGTGATGAAAAAAACAAAATTTGATCTTATGAGAATTATTCTTTTTGTATTTGATCTTCTTTTCGAGCCACAGCCTTTGCTAAATAAATATATTTTTTTGCCTTTCTTCTACTCTCGTAACCCTCCACATTTATACTCAAATATTCCAAGCGATTATGTACCTTATCGTAATACAAAGGATGATGTATGTTAGTAAACAAAGCTCAGAACTTCCCCACATATGAAAGTTTATAAAAACACTTTAGGTAAGTGGCTAAGTGTATGGAATGTTGGTCCGACGAGCACAGTACAAGCCATGCATCAATAACTAAAAGTTAGTTTGACAGTCTGTAGTCGGCCGTATGCACTATGTTGAATTGAAATCAATATTTCAATTATACAAATATTTTCTCCTGTTAAAAGCAGCCTATGCGTGTTTTAATTTGGAATACAAGCAGATTTGAATGAAGAAAAATGTGTTTTTTGTGTCTAATATATCATTTACGTAATAAAAAGTAATGAAACAAAAACAATTCACTTCGTTTCTTCTTCAATTTTTGAGCCAACTTTGACACATTCATACCTGCGCAAAAGTCATCAGGAATTTTCTCGTGAAATAAGGAATGCAACTTTGAGAAAAGACCTATTCACAATAGCATGGTTTTGAAAATACAATGTTCGCTGTGAAATTTCTATTAACTCTTAAGAAGAGCTTTCGAACTGTATAATGTATTTATCCTCGTGTGTACGCGTAAAATAAAACAAAAAAACTCAAGTTGTGCAATCTTGTATTTAAAACAAAGCTTGCACAACATTCCACCTTTAACTATTTACTTAACGCCTGCTTACTCCGTTAATTGTAATAACTACACAACTTCAGACGACAACTTAGGAGCTGAGTATTGTTCCCGAGCGACTGACAACTTGCAACAACTTGTTACAGCTTGCTAACTAAGTGAATTGTGTCGCTCGCTGGAGCCGCGCGCCGTGACTCGTGTGCAGCCAACAATGTATCAATAACGCAAGTTTGAACGTCTGTAGCCAGCCTTATTGTAACGTTCTTGTGTATAGTTTGTGAGATTCGGATCAAGTTATTTGTTTGTATATTAATAGTGAAGGGGCTGTTTATTTCAACGCGCTGTGATCACTTTTAAAGTTAGTATTTACCTGTGGAGCTCGTGGCTAAACTAAAACAGCCGCACGGATTTGTCGACAACCAGTCTTACCAAGGGATACCTTAGTATAGAATAACTATCTATGATATTTTCACGGGTAAATAAGTCATCATCTGCCTTGCTTTTTCTCAACTATGTCGGGGTTGGCTTCCAGTCTAACCTGATGCAGATGAATAAAGGAAAAGGATGAAAAATAAAACCGGAAGATTGCCACACGGACGAAGTCACGAGCAACAGCTAGTAGACAAACAAAATATTGGTCCACCTCTATTCCTTTCACAGCCTGCACCTGATTTTTCCGCTTTTATAGTTCGGCGCAGCGATGCCGGCGGCGCTTAGTAGCGATACGAATCACTGTGTACACAGTTGTATCACTCTTCTTGTCTGTGCCAGTCATACAGCATCCGCCATATAACCTGCTCCTCAAAGAGATTATTCTGTTTGATAGACTCTGTACGTTGAACAGGGTGTTCAACAATTATGATTTAGTCGATTTTTTGCAACATCTTGTATAGTTGTAATCGATTATTTTAACACTGTCATTTAGATGCGCGACGGCAGAGCGTGAGGTCCTGAGTTCGATTCCCAGGTCAGGCAAAGTGTTTTAGTGTCGAGAATTATCGCTGTAAAATCATCTGTGCCCCCGCAAACATACCTGATGCACTATAGTGGCACTATATCCCACATAAGTTTATTTCTTTAAAACAATACAATTATTAATATATGAAGAAATTAAATAAAATTAATAATCACAGGGCATCGAAAAAATCATCCATATCGCTGTCAACGGGAAAAGTGCCCAGAAGGCTGGCAGCATTGCCACTAGTTTTCATTCACAAGCCCCCATGTAACCCACACGATGTCGCATGAAGTACCAGGCTCACATAAGTGCTGGTGGCTCAACTAATACATTCGGGTGTACATCATATTACGTCCGCTACGTAATATATGGACATGCTCGTATTTGCATAGCCCGACGTCCGGAATTCGGGCACGTTATTATGGGACAGTAGTTTTGTGTGTTAAGTGTTATCTTAAATAAGTTTTGTGTGGACGTTGTTGGTACGGTTTTTGTGCCTCGAGAAAGGTCATTGTCATCTGCCAGCTTTTTTTCAACTATTTTTGAATTGGATGAAGCTGAATACCAGTCTTCTATATGGAGCGACTGCCTATCTGGCATCCACATCCAAGTTATTAGGCAATACGATACCCCATGGTAAGACTGGTTGTCAGACTTTTGGGATCGTAACGACTGTCTGTCTGAAACATCTATAAATGATAGCGGAGAAAGGCTTAACGTGCTTTCCGGATGCTCGGAGGAGGCTCGATAATGAACGGTCACCCATCCACTGGCTAACCTCGGCAAGTGTAGCTTAACGTTTGACTAACCCGTGTGGCTGTATCTATTTAGCCACGTGATCGTTTTTACTAAATGCATATATAGTTTTTTTCATTTTTTGGTCTATCTATTTGTTTGTTTGTTCCGACCAATCAACGAAGTGTATTGATTGATTTTGATGGGACTTAAATTGCCACATACCTAATGTTATAAGGAGTAACTGTCTTTAATTATAGAAGAAAAGTAAGGGGTGCAAAATAAAATCAAATGTTAAATTCCACTCGGACGAAGTTAAGGTGAAAGCTAGTTCTCACTAAAAATAACTGACCATTAGTTTGTACTGTACAGACGCTAGCACATCAAGCTATCTCAAACTGCAAATCTTCCCCAGTTGAACATTAACCTTGTTGTTTTGTAATAAAGTTGAAAAACCATCAAAGAAACTTGACAGATTGGGGTAGGCTGATGTGGTGGCCTCTGTTCACCTTAGCTGACCCCTTCACACAATTGTATTCACTGATCTTTCGAGACAATTGTACATAAATAAATTGCCCTGTAACACAAGGAAAAACAAAGTACCGCTGTCCTAATGTATACCTGAGTAGAAAATAAAATACTTTCGCCGTGACGTAAGAAGTGTAAACGTATAAGCAGCAGTTTGTCTATGTCTGTTTTTCACTTTTTGTACTCATTAACCTGAGACGTCATGTTATGTTATCTTGTAGAAAGAAATGGTTGAGGTTTTGTGTTGCTGGGAGGGAAGCTTTTTTTTGTTTGTGTGTGAGATATGTCTTGCAGGTTGTAAGGTAGAATGTTGTGCCTAATATGTATTTAGAACTAAAGGGGAACATGAAAATATGTTTGTCTAGCATTACATCACGCCCGTATTCCTTGTAGGGCTCGTCAGATGTGTCCTTACAGTACACTCAAAGAAATAAATAAAAGGAAAAGAAAATGTGTTGTGGTTGTGATGACTTAGTGTTTAAGGCCAAGTTTAAAGCGTCTTAAGCGCGGAGTTGTGGGTTCCAATCTGGGCAAGTAACAATGGGACTTTTTCAATTCATATGTACTTTCTAAGTTAACCTTACACATTGGTGTGGGAAAACATCGTGAGGAACCCTGGTCTTTTAATTAATATGAGTCTTGAATCACCTACCTGCTTTGAGTAAGTGTGGCCATTAATGGTGCTCGTGTCTTCTTTGTACCAGAAGAGGATTTTTCCCTGCAGTAGGACAATAACACGCTGGTATGATTAAATTTAAAATATTAAAGATTTTTTTACGCCACGGTTGGTGCAGTGACTGAGGGATCGGTTACTGCGCCGTATGTCGTGGGTTCGATTCCCTCACGGAACAAATATTTGTATGGCCTACAGGTAATTGTTCCGGGTCTGGCTGTTTGTGTATGTGAGTATAAATATTTGTAAGCGCACTCACGACACAGGACAAATTCATTCACGGTTTCATGTAAGAAGGGATAAAGTAATCACAAAGTAATATAAAAAAAACTGACCAGACTCACCGAACGCAGACACAAAAGCTTAGTAGTAGCGTATGTGACCGCATAAAAAAACAAGCCGGTATATTATCGTAGACTGTCAACCATAGGGCAAGTCTGTCCACACAATTCAGCATTTGTTCATAATACTTTATCCCAACAGGACCGTATTTTCCCCATCCATTCATACAACCCATTTGATATCCTAAAAACACATGTTATCCCCGAAAATATATCAATCCAAATATGTAAGGCTGTTGTTCCACCGCATCCACTGGCGATAAAATATCGCTGCGCCGCGTAATTTAAATGTCGTTCAATATTTTATGAGTGACGTATCAACTAGTTTACGAGTGATCCCCCTTGTTGCCGCAAATCTCTCGCTGGTTATAGCATGGGGTGGGGTGCAGGTGAGGGCGGGCTTAGTGAGGTTATAGTTTAATACAATAAATAAATAAATAAATAAATATTGCTGGACAATCCACACAGCATCATCTAGCCCCAAGGTAAGCAGAGCTTGTGTTATGGGTACAAGATGACTAATATACTTAATACAACACATTACATATATAGATATTTTTATTATACATAGGAAATACCCAGAACACCCGGAACAACTATTTGTAGATCGTACAAACATTTGTCCCAAGGCGGGAATCGAACCCGCAACCTCTTGCGTCGCTGGCGGACCTTCGCCCGCCGCGCCACATCGGTCGTCAAAAATGACAATGAACAATGATCTGACCAAGATAATATCTGGACTTTAAAAGAGACTGTGATCTCTGAGTCTCCTTCGGTGTTTCTATTCAGAGTAGTCTCATAAGGAAACACGGACCTAGTTTAAAAAAATAGTTTATTTGTTGACGTGTGTGTGTGTGTTTGTAAAAAGCTATTTACAGAAATAAATATCATTATTGTATCATTTTTCAATGATGGGTACTGTCAAATCTGCCACACCTGTGTTTACTGATGCTTAGCCAAACTAAAAGATAAATTTTGTGATAACATAACATAACACGCCTGTATTCCCGGAAGGGTTCCGTAAAGGTGGTTCTCCTGTTACTCTATGTACAGGAAAACTCACTTTTTTCTTGTTATGTTTTAGTCCCATTTAATAAGAGGCGAGCCTGTTGCCATCCACCGAGCAGAAATCCAAAGTCCCAGAAAGAATCTAGAAGCTATTAGGCTGTCTCGTTGACCTAGTGTTCCTAAGTGCGAGTGCTTGGTAAGAGGGCATGGGTTAGATTCCCAGGTTGGGTACAGCGCGAGAGTAAAACCCTGTGCACATTGTAAAGGGGTCTCCCTTAACTTCGTTAGTTACGGCAGCACGTATTCTAGAACCAGGAATTGTAGGACATCGGTGTGAATATTCAGTATGTTGTGATATCCGCTACCTCCGTCACTCGCACCCCTACCCACCCTACACGCGTCTCGCTTCCGCGCTATCATACCGTATTCATAGGATTTAGAAATGCAGCATTATACCGACACATGTACACCGACACGTTGTTTTATACGCACTAAAACTGATGTAGTATTATAATATAACAACAGATAAAACATGTTGTTCTCACCTGACAGAATATATGGGCACAGATAAAGAAAGTCGAAGAAAACAACAAGTGTAGTAAGTTATCTCGTGCCTTAAGAACTATGCAGGGTGACCGTTCATGTATGGGCAATATTTTAGGGGGGTGAAACTACTCATGTTTACAGGGTAGAAGGGACACACACACACACACAGTACGCACAGCCTGACAACATGAGTTCAGTACATGATTCTGGACCCCCCATCGTAGAATTTTCTCTTCGGCTTTATCGTAAGTGTTACGTTTTTTTGCGGATGTGTTTTTTACCTTAAATTTTAAAAATTCTTGAGTATATCATTATTAGGTACCATAAAAACTAATGACATTATAAAATTAAAAGTTAATTAGTTACATCTTTCATTAAAATTCTCATTGAGTTAGGGAGAAATCATGATCTTTTACAGTTTAAAGTAAAACAAACACCAGAATAAAACTTAGAAATTACAAAATATAGTCAGTTCAAGGCAAAATTTCAAATCTAGTGAGTCCAGAATTACGTACTGTGTGTCGATGTGTCTTTCACCCTGTAAACATGAGTAGTTTCCACCCCCTTAAATATTGCCCATACATGAAAGGTCACCCTACATAGTTTTTAAGGCACGAGATAACTAATACAATCAGATCCAGCCTGTCCCTTGCTGTCCTCTTCAGCGACGTCCTAAGCCGAGGTTCGTACCCCGCAGGGGGTGCCCTTAACGATAGTCGCTTAGCTTATAAGTTTTTATGCCTAGCTGGAGGCCTTAATTTTAATTAAGCCCCCCACAGGAAAGTTCGGTTGAGCAGTAAATATCCCTAAAGGATAAACTGCGAGATGCCCATTCCAAAAAAAAAAAAAAAACGAGATAACTAATGTACAATGAATACAACGTATTTTTTTTTTGGAATGGGCATCTCGCAGTTATCCTTCAGGGATATCTGACTGCTTAACCGAGCATTCCTGTGGGGGATTAATTAGAAATTAAAGCCTCCAGCCAGGGCTGTGTAGAAAGTGTTCTAGATCTATTATTAAAATCTGCTATCGACCCGGTACTATAAGACAGTACTGTAAGGTGTACTGCCTCTAAGATGTACATCATCTTTCGTGAACTGTCTTTCAGTGATGCTTTCTATCATCATCCTGCTGCACTTACTTTGTGTCCATTTGTCCATACACCTCTTTAGCTGTCACCTCATTTCTGGCCAGATATCTTTCACACAATCTACCCAATGCTTCTTTGGTCTCCCTCTTTTCTTGTAACTATCCTCATTCATACCCAAAACTTTCAATACAAGGTTATACATACGAGATTTATAAGCCATGTACAAGGTTTTTCAGTTTTGCCCTGTCATAGAGTTTTTGCTTCCTTTTTTCCCACGAACACAAAAAAACCTCATAACAATTTTTCCTTTATCCCCATACCAACTGTTTAAAAACCCAAAATCTACGTTCCCGTGTCCGGACAATCACGGCGCGTATATGAAACATTCACGGGATCCCGGGAAGCGGTCCCGGGCCGGAATAATTGATGCGCCCAGCACTACAACAAAGAATAATAGGTGAATATTTTAGAAGGCGTTTTGTGAGGCCACTGCCCACGATACAGGTGAGTGCAGAAGGTTTTTTTGCCGATTTATATTGATGTTTTTGTGATAATATAGTGTGAGGTTTCTCAGTGCGACTTTTAACACTCTGCCTCCGTATAAATCTTCAATTTCTTGTATTTGGTGCAAATCTGAGCCATATATATAAAATACACTAAAAACTTACAAACTATGTAAGTTATAAGTATGTTTTAACGTTTACTATTGTATACTGTATCTAAGATGCGGGAGGAAAACATTTTATATGATGGAGCAGTGCTATATAATACTCTGCCAGATGATATGATTAACTTAAAAAGCACAAATATCATTTTAAAAATGCTAAAGACTTGTGTATCTAAAATTTTGTAACTAACACATGTACAATTTCTGTAGAACCATCTAAATATATTTTTTGTTATCGCTCTCAGTCTATTGTCGACTCACGGAGTCATGATGTAATAATTAAGTGTATGATCTATTTATAAGCTCATATTTTAGGTGTTATTTATGACAATAACTGTCTACACACACTATGCCGAAGTTACGCGACCGAAGTTCAGCACAATTACGCCTGCAATGCTATTTGAATTACTGACTACACACTATGCCGAAATTACGTTGCGTCATAGCGTACAGCCTAACTTCGGTCGGGCGTAAGTTCACAACTTATTCTGTGAGCACACAATATACGCGACCGAAGTTCGGGTTGATTGCCGACGAAGGTCCAGGGGAGGAGAGCAGCGGGGAGCCGTTCATTTCTGAATTTCTACCGTGTAAGTTCGGCACTTATGGTGTGTCATATCAGCCAAATATGTCAGAACGTAAAATCAGCCGCCAAACTTCGGTCGCGTATCTTCGGCATAGTGTGTTTAGACACTAAATATCTTTAAACTGAAACCGAATTCTAATTCCTAAGTTACAATACAAAAACAAAACATTTGATACACCGCCCACTTGATTACTCATTATACTCGATCAGTCCAGTGTCACAAATGAGTGTGTGTAATGTCAGTTACTTGCCCAAACACTTCTGTTTACCCCTTTTGATCTATCAAAATATCACGCCGTTATTCCTCAAAGGGTTAGACAGAGGTGTATCGAAAGTATACATTACGCCAGTTATGTTTAAGTCCCATACCATGTATTTTTTTTTAATATAATTCTACAACACTTTGTCCTGACCTATGAACCTGTGACCATCTTTCAGGCTACACCAACAAGGTAGTTCCGAGCATTAACAATATAGCCTTTACTGTGTAAGTCTTTGTTTGGAGTTGGTTTTCTGTACTCCCCTGTTCAACAGCTCTGCTTACCCTTTGTGCATTTCAATGGAGATTGAATGGAGCTCATAACCAGCAGGGTTTTACGATGATGTCTATGAGGCAGCCTGATGATTGTTCCTTTGATAGTAAATGAAGACCTGCCTCTACGCAGTAAGGCTGCTTCGGAATTTGGGAGTAACGTTTTGGTAAGTGAATTATGTGAGTTCTTATTATTTCCGCCTTTTTTTTAAGATTTCTTCTTAATTTAATGTTGGAGCGAAGCATGTTAAGATCAGATATAGGGTGGAAGGGTCATCAACGCACAACCAGGTAGCTTTTTCCTAATTTAAGCTTTTTTCTGATGTTTTTTTTATTACTTTATTGAATCATGTACTGAACTTTATTATTTTCACGGCACGGTTGGCGCAGTGGCTGAGCGATTGGCTGCTGCACTAAGTGTCGCGGGTTCGATCCCTGCACGGAACAAATATTTGTATGGCCTACAGGTAGTTGTTCCGGGTCTGGCTGTTTGTGTATGTGAGTTTAAATGTTTGTAAACGCACCCACGATACAGGAGAAATTCCTAGTGTGGGGCAAAGTTTTTTTTTAAAAGAAGAAGAAAGAAGAACTCACGATATCAGGTCGTGCGTCACTATCCCTTCCGTAGGTCCCACCTGTAGAAGAGTTCTTGTAAGAGAAAATAGCAATTTAAATTTCATTAACACTTCTATTATGTGCTTACCAACATTTTAAATCGAATAATAAATGGTTGTGTTTTTTAAACACTTCTGCAAGAAGTAACTTTTTATGTTAAAGTATTTTTTTTCTTACTTTTAAAGTAACCTTTAGCCTTTCTCCCGGTAGGGGTAGGCAGAAACTACAGAACAACCCATACATAGTCCTTTTGCTACGTTCACGTTCATGAGCTCTACGTTTACTATGTTACCGCCTAAAAGTTTGCAAATTAATAATCCATTCAAAATGCATCGCGTAAATTCGCCAAACCGTTATAAACAGTTTAAAAAACTGATCACTCTAAAGGCTTCAACCCTACACTGCCGCTAAAAAAAAACAAATTTCAATAACGCGTACGTCCAAAAGGAGAATTAACCATAGCAACTATAGGGGCGCGCTTACACGGACAACTGAAACGGCTCATTTTGGTAACTTTTAAAATTACTCAAATATGGCATCTCAACAACATCTTTCAAATGTGCAGTAGGTGGAAGAGATACCCACCACACCACGTTGCGGGTTCGGTTCCTGCCTTGGAACAAATATTTGTACGATCTACAAATATTGTTCCGGGTGTTCTGGGTATTTGCTGTGTATAATAAAAAATATCTATCCATGTAATGTATTGTATTAAGATTATCAGTCCCATAACACAAGCTTTTCTTAGCTTGGGGCTAGATGATGCTGTGTGGATTGTCCAGCATTATTTATTTAACTAGATTTAAGTACTACCACTGGAAATTATAGCTCGAAGTAATTGCCTGCTTATGTGCATAGTAGGGGTACCTAATATGAGAAAAATAAATGAAGCACTTTTTTATATTAATTTTATTTCACTGCCATAGGCAACACCAGCCGGTGATAATAAGGATGAAGCCTACGTAAAAAAAGGATTTATGTTAAGTCCTTCATTCAGATAATAAAAAAATATTGGACTCGTGTTTTTTGCTTTATAATGTTAATAAACAATTAATGAGATAAAACGCATAAAAGATGGGGAGTGGGGGCTCGCTACGTCACATGTAGGTATAAAATCTACTTACGTGTGACGTCACGCTACATTTTAACTCAATGTATTGGACGTAATCCTTTGTTTACGTAAAAAAAAAATACGTGTCCAATGTTTTTGAATAATCTACAGGATGGACAAAAAATATTGTTTTGTCATCATCCCTATTGCTGAAAGGTTCTAATAAATACAGCTTCACAGGCAAAAATTCCGAAACAATTGAAACATTTTTCTAAGAATTCAACTATGTACAGACGCCAGCTTATCAAGCTATCCCAAACTGTCAAACATAAAAAATTGAACAACAGTTGAAAAATATCAAATACATTTGACAGATTGGGGTAGTTTGATGTGCTGGCCTCTGTACATGAACGTGTTTA
Organism: Phlogophora meticulosa; assembly: GCA_905147745.2. Lineage (NCBI taxonomy): Eukaryota > Metazoa > Arthropoda > Insecta > Lepidoptera > Noctuidae > Phlogophora > Phlogophora meticulosa. The sequence goes on from LR990542.1 coordinate 468,284, forward strand.
AAGTAGTAAGTAGATGATAAATAAAATCAAATAATGCTGGACAAACCACACAGCATCATCTAGCCCCAAGCTAAGCAGAGCTTGTGTTATGGGTACTAGATGACTGATATACTTAAACATTTAAACATTACATTTATTTAAACATTTAGATCATGCTTTGTTAGGTTCCAAACGAGGAGGTATACGAAATTTCAGGTCAATCGGTTAGAGATACCTGAGATAATTCAGTTGACTTAACCCACACTTAGTAACAAACATAGCAATTTAAATAAAAGCTTGTAATCTGACAGCTATTGCCTGGTAATAATTCCTGGGTACATTGCCGGTGTAGGCGCACCTTAAGAGGGGACTGTGAGGGATGGGAGAGGGGGGGGGGGGATAACGAACCTCCGCTAGCCATATGGGGCTCGGACTTTGAATATTGCATGTAAATACGTACTTCAGTATGTTTGGCTAAATTGTGTAGCTGTATTGTGGGATAAAAATATCGCTGGGGCTGGTCACTAAGCTGGGGTGATGATAACGAGCGATATTTTGGAAAATATGCTGGTAACATAACATCACGTCTGTATATTGTGGCGGTTTAGGCAGAGCTGCATCCTTAGTATACCCACATTTCACCAGTTTAGTAGGGGGCGAGCCTGTTGCCAAATACAGACTCTGGGCTGCTACTGAGAAATTTCAGATGGATAAATCTAATAAGCCTACCTAACTCAGGATTAGAATCTAGGACCTCACCAACAAGGTGGGCAGTACGGTCCAAATAAATTATTGAGCTTGGTCTTCTTTGTAGAAGTGCTTGTACTTCACCAACAAGGTGGGTAGTACGGTCCAAATAAATTATTGACCTTGGTCTTCTTTGTAGTAGTGCTTGCACTTCACCAACAAGGTGGGTAGTACGGTCCAAATAAATTGTTGAGCTTGGTCTTCTTTCCAATCCTTAAATTATTAATTACCCCGGATAAACAGTTCGACAAAGATCGTCGTTCAATAGATGGCCGTGGTTGTTTTCGATTTTAGGGTATGACACCTAGTCGGTCGGCCGTTCGTCTGTCAAGACTGATTTTAGGTCTCAGAAACTAAATGGAACAAAAAATTATCATCATCACCCAAAAGGCGTCCATTAGACATAGGCTTCCTCCAAAGATTTCCACAACGATCTGTCCTGCACTGCCCTCATCCATCAGCTTGCTGTAATCTTTACCAGATCGCCGGTACACCTTGTGGACTTACACATTAGAAGAGAAGAAGAAGAATTAAAATTAATAATTTTAAATGTCTATTTTCTTTTTTCTATTTTCTTAATTTCTAGGACTTTTTATCAGTTATCACAATTACGACATTTTTCGCAGTTATGTATGAAATTTTTGGCATAATAATATGTAATGTATTCTCTCTAAATTTTATTTTTATTTAGGATTAAGTTTTTCTTTTTATTTTATTGTGTAGAGTCAAATACAATTTTTTTGGTTTTTTTTTTCTAGACCAATAAACATGTTATTATTGTACGCCATTAATGGCAAAACATGCAGATCTGCCTATTATTTTTAAGACCTTGCACATATTGTTTGATACTCATATTTTACAATAAATATATTCTATTCTATTCTAATCTATCAAATACTAAAGTCTTCGATCACTTGACTTATTGGCAACAAGTTGAAACACGCAAGCTTAAAAAAAAATAGCATGCAAGCAAGCTTCTAAGTCAAAACTATCAAGATTATGTCAGGTATGTTGACGATTGTCTCATTTTTTAAAACCTACAGGATATTTTCCGTTTCCCAAGCAGCATGAAGTTTAGCAAGAAGGTCTTATAAATTAATATTTTTCAAGTACGAGTATCACAAGACTTTTTAAGTTTATCTTAGACATCACTGACATCGGTGAAGGAAAACATCGTGAGGAAACCTGGACTTATAATTAATATAAGTCTGAAATTGCCCACCCGTCCTGAGCAATCGTGGTTATTAATGCTCGTGCCTTCTCTATATCAGAAGAGGCCTTAACCCTGCCTTGAGACAGTAACAGGCTGATTTTATTTATTTATTTATAAGTACCACAAGAAAACATCAGTGTATAAAACTTCTATTTGTATACAAAGCAACGAATGTGACGCAAAACAATGTGTGGGACATTTTCTTTTTCGACTACGGAGTTAAATGATAAATAATATTAACAGCCTCTATGGTCTAGTGATCTTAAGTGCGACTGCAGAGCGGGAGGTCCTGGGTACGATTTCCCGGTCGGGCAAATGTTATTGAGTTTTTCCAACAGGATTTTTCTCATTAACAGCCCGGAGTCAGTATTTGTGCCTGGTTAGTGGGAATAGGCTCACCCCCTATTACATGGACCTGAAACATAGCTGGTGAAATGTTGGTGTTACAATAGGTGCAGTTCTGCCCAACTCCACCGAGAAACCAGGTGTGAGGTTGTGTAGTATTATTTTTTTTTTCCAAAAAATATTTGTTTTAAATTTAGCACGTCCTTCATAGAGAGTGTACTACATGAACTCGACACACCGATGTGCGATTAATGTTTGTGCGACAAATCTGTACTGCGACTCCTCACAGTCCGAATGCCCATTTATGCGAAAATTTCAACAGCGGGGGTTCGAGAATCATATACCTACTGAACTCATGGTATGGTTGTGCGTCGAGATCCCTTCCACCCCCTTCTACAAGCAAGTTGAGTATATGCAGTAATAAAATTCATTGTGCTCATAAATAGTGCAGGACCATAAAAAGGGGGGCAGTAAACTATATTTATCGAGATAAATGTTACTTTTGCGACTGACATACCACTCCGCATTATCATACCGTTGCTGACCTAGCACTTATTAAACAAGCTACAAATATTTTTACAGGGACTCGTGGCTCAAGAATTACAGCCACACAAACTTAGGCTACGATTGCCGACGTTAGTCCTTGGATGTTTAGTTTTGGAATGGGCATCTCGCAGTTTATCCTTCAGGGATATTTACTGCTCAACCGAACTTTCCTGTGGGGGGCTTAATTAAAATTAAGGCCTCCAGCCAGGCATCAAAACTTATAAGCTAAGCGACTATCGCTAAGGGCACCCCCTGCGGGGTACGAACCTCGGCTTAGGACGTCGCTGAAGAGGACAGCAAGGTACAGGCTGGATCTGATTGTTCCATTATTTAGGGACATTTTAAACATTAATCGGCTCAGCTTCGCGGGCTGGCTCTAGCAAAGGGTCGGGAGGGGGGCATCGACGGGGTCGTCGCGACGGGCCTCAGTACTTGGATGGGTGACCATTTATTATATATCGAGACCTCCTCTAAAATGCACAGCTCTTTAACAATTTTGTTTTTTTTTTATTATTTTACGTTAAGCCGAACCATATCAGGCAGGTATCTGTGACTTTAATCCTCTACCCACCCTTTTAGGTAACACAGACTTGATGCAGTGTCATCAATAGTGGCACCTTGGCACGAACACGCACTCCACTGGCAGTTCCAAATTCAAAAACACCCGCCATCTTGCTAACAAATCATGACAGCATCTTCAAATTAAACTCTCAAACTACCTACCTTCATAGAAAAAGTTCGCATCAGCACAAACTAAGCGATTCTGGCATTAAGTCGGAGCTCGGATCGCTCGGCACTGTGGAACAGTGGAACAGTGGCGGTATTCGAACAGTAAAAATGTAGCGTCATGCATAATGCATTCACTGCGGTGCGTCGGCTAAACGCGGCCGACACTCACACCGGAGTAGAACGTGGACTGCGAATTGTGTGCTTGTTACATTGGTCAATGATGATCTAACTATTACCATGCTGTCATGTTTTTACCTCTCCGCTGTTCTTTTCTGATTAATTTCGTTGCGGGATTCAATACAGCTCAGAATCATTTCATTGACTCGACCTCTATCTTGTGGTCGGCACTGTTGATTCTGGCATTTAGAAGCTGCAATTGTTTGGAAATTTTGTGGCAAGATTATCCCAAATAAAACAATGCTTTTAGGGGTATATGACGCTTAAGTAGTTAACGCTACACAAACAGCTAACAGTGTAGCGAGTAGGCAAGTGGTAAGCAAGTACTCGCACACGACCCAGCGCAGCACAGTATCGCATGATCGCCTACGTCACATGAGGTGATTTGAAGACAACAACAAAATAGACCACGCCTCCGTGACGTCACCCTTTGTCCGAGCGGCGCGCGCGCAAGATGGCCACCGATAATCTATTGTTCTATGTCGACACCCCCTCATTAGGAGCTCATTAGGACAGCTACATAAACGCAACACAACCTTAGTAACTGGCGAATCATTATGAGACGAAAATAGTCTTACTCGGCCTGCTGAGTGACAAATAATTGGTATCACCGACTGTTAGTTATGTTATTACTGCTACAGAGATGAAGCTCGACATCGACAGTTTCTTCAAAAGTTACTTCTGAGCCAGCCAAGTCTTCCAATTGGGCGGTATTGAACAAAAACAATAACTAACTCTGTATCTTGTTATTGATTCTAAGCAAGACAACTTAATATTAACTAACCCTAAGACTGATACTAATAAACGTAAGATGACACATGTGTCAAACGGCAGAGTTAGCGCAGTGGCTGAGCTATCGACTGCCATGCCGCGTGTGGTGGTTTCGATTCCTGCACGGAACAATTATTTGTGTGGGTACAGGTAGTTGTTCGGGGTCTGGCTATTCGTCTCCTTGATTTTAAATGTTTGTAAACGACACGAGAAATTCATGTTCGATGAAGTGGAGGTAACAAAGCTTTTAAAAAAAAAGACTTGCAAGATAGAGAAAGAAACATACGAGTATTTAAGACAGAGTCTGTAGGTGCTAAGTAGAAAAATGGAAAACCATTTATTCAGTATACTTACTGTATCTGTAATCTTTTTACAATATGCACGTCCTCTGTGACCAAGAAACATTTATCTTTTTTATTCAAAATTTGCACGATACTTTTTGAACGTCCAAAACTAAATAAGACACAAGAAGATACACTTCGGTGTAACTGCCGCCCTTGGAGTTGCTCTAATGAAATTGTCCATAAATCTCGAATATTGGACTGGCGACATGCCTAACTATGGTGTTCCCCCCCCCCCCCCCCCCCCCCTGCCCCCTCTTGTTACTGGGGACTCAAAGCGTTCCACTTTCTTAGGATATATGTCGCGAACCTTACATAAATGTTGTTTTCCCGAATCTTTAGCTGCGTTATGGGGGATGTTATGGGGAATATGCCGGTTATCCGGATTCAGTAAATATATCCGGGTTGTTTGAGCAACGGATTAGATTGGAATTGATTACTTTATCGGAGTGGAGCCGATTTGCGTAATGTAATTGTTTCGGGAAGTGTCTGTGGTGTGCTAAAAGGATTTGTTTGCGAAATCAACACCGAAGGAGACAAATCTTTGATACTTCCCAGTGTCGCTGCTTATAAACATTACAGACATTAAGTAACCATTGCATCTGTGTTCGGATGACGTTTTCATCTTAATAATTTCCTAGAATACAAGTAATTGATTGTTTGTGTAGTGGAACTGCTGTAGAACCTTTGTTCAGGTCATAGACTCTTTCAGATGTATGCTTTTACATCTACAAAATCAGTCGCGTCCTTCAATCGTACACTGACTGCTTACGTAGGAAGGTATCCCCATGCCTTAAACAAAACACAACGCGATAAAAGTAGCTTCCCCAGTTCTCAAACTAAAATGTAGCATATACTCATATACTTATTCCACGTGGTATCCCATTCCAAAACATACCATTCTACTCTGAAACCCTCAGGACACCTAGCCACAAAGGCTCGTAAGAACAAGTCCAGACCATCATGAGCCAGTCCCATCCAATCATAGCCAGCAATGGACGAGGCTGAACGCGACGCAGCCGCGCCAACGGAATCTCATACTGTACAGTCGAACAAAGAGGTAGGTAAGCAGGTAATTCACTTTTGGCATTTAAAACTGATGATATATAATTAGACCAGAAATTCACCTATTTTGCTGTGCTGTACTTTGATGGTAAATTAATATTTTTAATTCTAGGTGAGGTTGTTACTTGTTCTGCATGAGGTCTTGAGTACAATCCCTATGACAATTCTATTACATGGGACTCGAACATAACAAGCAAAATGTGAGTATACTATGCTCATCTCTGCCGCACCCATTAGGAAATACAAGTAGGTTAAAAATAATGTTTAAATTTAATGTTAAGAATTGACATGTTATTTATGTTATAGACTGTAATAATATTCACATGTACATAAATTTAAGCATTAAAAAAGCAATGTACCATGCTGACTAATTAAAACATAAAACTGTAAGTCACAAGACGTTAAAAAATTTAACCGCATCGCTGTCAAGTAGTAAAGTTCCCTAAAGGCTGGCGGCGTTGTTAAGTTGGATGGCAAAGCAGAGGACAGCCACAGCCACGGGAAGCGTCAACCACTTGTTTGAGGTTTTTTGAAGAAGTTGAGCACTCACTGTTAGGAATTATAATTATGTTGATTTAAATCTTTTTTCTTCTCAATAATCTTTCTTTTCTCAATAACACATACAGATGTATGTGTTATTGTTTTGTTTGACTGTACTTGTTTGTCAGATTGTTGTTGACCTTGGAGGGAAGAAAACAGGAGGATATGGTGTTGGATATTGTGTTTGGTTACACTGGAAGCCGACCCCAACATCACAGACAACACTGAAGAATCGGTGACGGAAACCTGGACTTTTATTTTCTTTTAATAAATTATTGCCCCACACTAGGACTTTTTCCTGTGTCGTAGTTGCGTTTACAAACATTTAAATTTACAAACACGAACAGCCAGACCCGGAAAATATATCTGTTGGCCATAAAAATATTTGTTCCTTGCGGGAATCGAACCCACGACACGCGGTGCAGCAGTCGATCTGTGTGACTGAGAGCCACTGCGCCAACCATGCCGTCGGACTCATAATTTTACTATAAGTCTGTAATCGCCAGCCCGTCTTGAGCAGTCGTGGGGATTAGTGTACGTGCCTTCTCTGTATGAGAAGAGCACTTTGCCCTGCAGTTGGACAGTAACAGACAGGCATTATTTTTAATTTTATAATTTTAATATTCTTTTATGTCCCAAGTTTTTTTTGGTTAGGGGGTGATTTTTTAGATGGTGGCAAATAGAGATGTATGGAAGAAGAAGACATGCACCGCCGACCCCAAATAAATTGGGATAAAGGCAGGAGAATGTGGAGGATGTTTTCTATAACCCAAGGTTAAATGTTCAAGCAAGTGTTCGTATAATATGTTACTTGCTTGAACATTTAACCTTGGGTTAAATATAAGTAACATAATGTTTTTCTTCCAGTCAGAATCCTAGACCACAGCAACAAAAATTTCTTCCACAAAATAAGAGTTCCTCGGCCAGAGTAGTTTTTCAAATCAGACGCAAATTTATGTTCTACGTGTTGCGTGAATATTTCATGTCGCGGAGTCAAGATTGGCACAAAACCTGGCATTAATACGGAGGGAACCTCGCTTTGTACTGGCTAGCTACGGAACCCTGGGGACTTGGCGGTAGAACTGGTTCTGGAACTCATAATCTTGATACAAAAAGTTAATTATCAAGTTTAGACGCGAAATAAGTAATCAACTGGGGCCTTTATTTATAAACGAAGAAAAAAAAGAGTAAATATCTTTAGTTTTCCTTATTTTGTTGACCACGTAGATACCTTATCTTATTTACATACATACATAAACTCACGCCTTATTCCCGTGGGTGTAGGCAGAAGCTACAGAACGCCATCTGCTACGATCCTTACATAATCCTTGCCTTCGTTTACGTTCATGCACGTAAGTACGCCGGTTGGGAGTAGGTACTATGCACCTGACCTACTCGTATCTGAAGAACATCACCATCATCATCAACTGTGTGCTTTCAAAATAATAAAAAAGGTTTTTATATTAATTTGAAATTACATAAGAGATATTTCAACTTTTTCTGTAAGATCTGATACTCCGATATGTTTTTGACATTTGCAAAACACACAATAAAACGGACCAATTGCGAGTTGGACTTATACACGTACGGTTCCGTACTTTCCGTACGTACTACCGGTTCTCGAGTAAAAATTGACGTTAATATATGATCATTAGGGTGTCCCTTGAAATTCAACTTCAATATATTTTTACGCATACCTTCTAAAAAGTTTCGTATGGACCTAATATAGTCTAGAAATAAATATTAGCCCGATTAATGAACGATAACCCGTGCCGACTTGAGTTTTTAACTTGTCCATACAAGTTGCGCGGGAGCAGCGCGGCGACCTGTTACTGCGAGTTTCAATTGTCATTTCATAAGTGATTTCTAACATTTTTAGTGCGTTGTTGTTTATTTTGTGAAAATGTCTGTGGAATTACGACGTGATAAACAAAATATTTTCCTTATCGGACTGCCAAGCCACCAGATAAATGGTGCAAAATTACCATCTCATCGACAAGTTCTCACCGTTTTATTTTACAATATTCGTGAAGTCAAGCTGACTGTTAGTGAAAGTGCGAATCTTGTTATAAGAGAGTGCATTATATTTTGGGAAAAAGCCAGAATTCCTACGAAGGCAATCCCTAACTGCGTGAAGAAACTTGTTGATTTATATCATGTTTGGAGGGAGCTGCAAAAAAACTGTAAGAAAACTCAGTTGACTTTCAAGAATCGTGAAAATAATTTTGTAAAAGACCTTGATAACTTATTTGATATTGCACATGCAGATGCCTTTGACAGAATGAAGATAGAGGAAGACAAAGATTTCTTAAGGAAACAGAGAGAGCCAGGTCGACCGGGATGCTTAGGTGGAATCGACAAAAAATTGGCGGAGAAAGAAGAACGAGTTAGGCAAAGACGATTGGAAGAAGAGGAAAGAAAGGTAAAACAAAAAGAGTTATTGGCTGTTGCATCTACTTCTTCGATAGATAACTTGGAATGTCTTGAGAATTCGGATGAGGAACAGATTTCGAACTCTGAACTTAGTACTCAGATTCCTTGCCCTGAAAAAAGTTTTAAAAGAGGCACGAAAAGTTTAATAACTCCTAAACTGGTAGCAGCTTTAGATCGATGCCAATTAAGCATAAGGGACTCAGTTTACATTCTCCATGCGGTTGTAGAAGCGCTTGGTCTGAACAGCGATGATTTCCCTATAAACAAATCCTCGATTCAGCGAGTTCGTACTCAAGCGAGAAAATCCAGGGCAGAAGCAATAAAAACTGACTTCCAGAATAATTTGCCTGACGTAGTCACAGTTCATTGGGATGGAAAACTATTACCTGGATTGGATGTACGAAGTTCAAAAGAAGAACGCTTGCCAATTATTGCTTCATTTGACGATAGAGAACAGCTTCTTGCAGTACCGAAATTAGAGAGTTCTTCTGGAAAACATCAAGCTAAAGCCATTTCAACTGCTCTCTTTGACTGGACCCTCCATGACAAAGTACAGATAATGTGCTGCGATACAACAGCTTCCAATACTGGCCGTTTCAATGGAGCTTGTGCTATTTTGGAGCAGACTTTAGAAAGGGAATTGCTGCTTTTTGCTTGTCGTCATCATGTTTATGAGTTGGTCCTTAAAGCTGTTTTTGAAACCAAGGTAAAACATATTACAAGTAGCCCAGATATTCCAATTTTCAAAAAGTTAAGAGATAATTGGAAAAATATTAACACTGATAACATTGAGTCACCTCTAAATTTCGTTAAAGCACATATTGCTAAGACAAACATTACATCTTTGTTAACTTTTTATAAGACTGAACTGGAAAAATCTTTTGTTAGAGACGATTACCGCGAATTGGTTGAACTATGCGTTGTGTTCTTAGGAGGAGACACAGAGAATAAACTAAAACTCAGGCCCCCCGGAGCTTTGCATCAAGCGCGATGGATGGCGAGAGCAATCTATTCTATAAAAATATGTTTGCTTCAATCGCAACTTAAAATTACTGCAAAGGACAAAAATGCTCTACAAGATGTTTGTTTATTTATCGTCACCTTGTATACCAAACCTTGGCTCGAATGTACAATGGCAGTTAAAGCACCTAACCAAGACTTGTCCTTTTTGAAAGCTCTAAAAGAATATGAAAAAGTAGACGCGACAAGTTCCAAGGCATCCATAAGCAAGTTTATTCATCATTTATGGTATTTGTGTGAAGAAACAGTCATGTTATCACTCTTTGATGAAGAAGTTGATACCAAAACCAAGACAAAAATGATTAATAATTTAAACAGAGACGAAAGTTCAGATTCCTCTAAACGCTATGTCCCATCGAAGGAAGAAATTACGCAAAATTTGTTTGGTAAGTACTTAATATTTTCTTGTTTCTTTTTCAAAGTTTTGTGGTTTAGTTTTTGCTTATTTTAATGGTTTTTTCTTCATTTCAGATATGACGCTGGATGATTTTGTGACTCAAAGAAGCAAACGATTTCTATCTCGACTACAGATCGACGACAGTTTTCTTCGGGAAGACGTATCTTCGTGGGGTGACAATCCTGCTTTTTTGGAAGCTAGAAAACGATTAAGTCGTTTGAAGGTCGTAAATGACACTGCTGAAAGAGCTGTTAAATTAATGCAAGATTTTAATGGTCTTATCACGGCTGAAGAAGAGCAAAAACAGTTTTTGTTGCGTTGTGTTCAGGAACATAGAAATCTGTATCCAGACTGTAAAAAAACTACACTAAAGAGAAGTTACCCTAATTCATTATTATCATAATTTGTATTTGAATAAATGTTTGTATTGATATTTTTTTAGTTTTACTCATATTTACTTCATTTGTTGCATTTTAATTAGTTTTGGATCAAACCAAAATGTCTGACCAAAACACCATTTTTTATTAAACTTTAGAGCTCGGTCGGCACGGGTTGCAATCATGCTACAGATATGAAATTTCATATTTAAGTACATTTTAGCATTTATAAAAAAATTGGAGGGTATGCGTTTCGAAATTCTAAAAAAAATTTTTTTTTGCCATATAAGGGACACCCTAATGATCATATGTTGTAACAGCGACAATAGACATACACATTTTGTGAAAATTTCACCTGTCAACCTATTACGGTTCATGAGATATAGCCCGCTGACAGACAAACAGACGGAAGGACAGTAGAGGATAAGTAATAGGGTCCTTTTAGTTAGCTAAACATCCAACAACTTCAAATACCACATCCTGCATCTTCCCACATCGCATCCACACTCGTCCTGCTTGCAGCTGTCAATGTGTCCCAACCCTCCCCCCACCTCGCTTCACCCCCCACTGTCCTGAACCTCTCATAGTGTCCTCGTTACTGTCTGAACGGACTTAAATACAAGTTTACAACGCCATAGCGCCGCTGCACACAGAAATATACTATTTTATTTAGGTAACTTTTAGCTGCCGTGTTTAGATGTCCAGACTATCTTATGAGAGGATTTGCTGAAAAGGTACTGGAGGAAAATCTTGTATTAAATTTGTGTTGCACGTTAAATGTTAAATGTGTAGTTATTTTACAATGATTTAACATTTTACATATTCTGACTGCCTCGTTGGTCTAGTGGTTCCAGTGCTACAGACTGCTGAGTTTGAGGTCTTTTACCAAATATAAAAATGTGGTATTCTTTTTTTTTCAACTTTACCCCGCACAAGAAATGTCACTAGGTACCCGATTACAAAAATTTTAACTCACATACATTCATTTGAAAAAAAAAACTGCATAATAAAATAGGAAAAATCGATGAAAAATTTGAACGTCCCAGCGCTGAAATGTTTGAAAATTTTCAGAATAATGTGCTGAACTCATGGCATCAGTTTGTGTGTCAATGTCTCTTCCATGCTGTGTACGGAACATACTTCAATCGTTACTTGTTGATCCTTAAACGCAGGTCAAACTAAGTTGTCATTGTTTCTCAAGCATCAAATTGCTCTCAAAAAGCCAAAAAAGAAACGAAATCATTACAAATAAATAAATTTTAAGTGTCTGTTTGTAACGTTTAAACAACAGCTCTTTACAAAATTCATATGAATGTTTAAACGGTTATATTACCAAAAGACAATTTCGAAAAAGATTGTCTATTTGTATATTTGTTTGGGCTAATCTCCGCAACTGCTGAACCGATTTTGACGGTACTTTCACTGGCAGATTGCTAATGTTTAGAGTAAGTAAGGATATTTTTATATAAGACAAAGAATTAGGGTTCCACACAAATGTGAGAACTCATATTTTGTTAAATTCCACGTGGGCAAAGTCGCAGGCACAGCCAGTAAGTTCTGAAAGTATTTGAAGTTTACGCACGAAAAGTAAAAAGTAATTAGACGTATAACTCGACTAAAGTAGACTAACTATCGGGTTGAAGAAAAACTTTTAATTGACCGATTCTCCACGTTGAGCGTCTTTTGAAGGTGTCTGAATAACTTAGCTGAAGTTTTGTTGATTACTTATCTGTGGAGAATGAAATGGAAACTGTGGAGTATAATAAGATGAAGAGATAAATTATAAATGGATCTATTGAAATATGAGAACATAGCATCACGCCTGTGTTCGTCGAGGGGTTGGGCAGATTTGTACTTATAGGGATACTCATATTTAAGTAGTTATGTTAAGTACCATGTATTTGGTGGAAAGTCTACTGCCACCAACCGGGCACAAATCTAGACTCCGGGCTGAACAAGAAAAAAACATATACAAAAAAAGAATAAGGTTTTAAAATTATGAATAGGGTGGTGTTTATACAGCCTACAGTCAGGATTTTTGCCCGGTTGATGGAAATGGGCTTGCCCCCTATTTAGTGGGATCCCTTCTTTTCGCATAATGTTTTTTGTCCTAATATACTTCGGCATAACGATTTTGGCACAATTTGTTTTGGCATAATAATACTTTGGCATAATTTTTTTAGGCATACATTTTATGTTGGCATAATCATGTTAAAGACTAATTTGTGTTGGCATAAATTTGATTAGCATAACATTAGTAGGCCTAATGACTATTAGCATAACGTTAGTAGGCCTAAAGACTTTTAGCATAACGTTAGTAGGCCTAATTTAATTTAATATGCTGTGCAACAAAAGTTAGTCACAGAACCGAATTGCTGCAAAACCGACTTCACGTAGTCTTGTTTGTCCTACCCCTAGAGTGTTATTTAAAATCGCGTAGGGGCGAGGCGGCCCGCGGGCTGAGGAGCAGGCGGCTGCGAGCGAGCTGCGGTGGTGAGCGAAAGCCGTCTGCGACGATTAGCACGCGTGGGGCCGCCGGAGGGCCGCAGCGCCGGAGCCGTCACAGAAACCCTGCCTGCTGCATGCTGCATGCTTGCTTGCATGCTGCATGCTTGCTTGCAAGCAAGCATGCAAGCAAAATATATTTTAATATTATTTTATAATTTAATATTATTTTAGCAAAATATGTTTTAATATTTTTATGCGTTATTTATGCTTAACTTTTATGCTTTAGGATATTATGCTTAAAAAAGTTATGCTTTAGAACTTTATGCTTAAAAAAGTTATGCTTTAGAACTTTATGCTTAATAAGTTTATGCTTTAAAATATTATGCCTAATCATTATTATGGTTACAGACATAATGCTTTAAAAAATTATGCATGAGCTGTTATGCGTAATTATATTATGCGAAAAAATAATTATGCCAAACAACATTATGCTAAGTTATATTAGGTCTTAAAATTTTATGCTAATGGATAGGGAACCCTATTTAGTCAATCAATCATTGGACCCTACATAAATACAATCGTATATTGTCACAATAATAGCTCAAAGAATTAGCAAGTTGAAGTGGCAGTGGGCTGGCCATATCTCGCGAAGAACCGACAACCGCTGGGGTAAACGTGTTCTTGAGTGGAGACCGCGACTTGGCAAACGTAGTGTAGGACGCCCTCTGACTAGGTGGGATGACGATCTGCGAAAGACTGCAGACAGGGCGCTATGGCGCTCATTAGGAGAGGGCTATGTCCAGCAGTGGACTAGTATAGCCTGATGATGATTGTCACAATAAGGATGTGTCCTAGATAAAAATGTAATAAGTCTATTTGGTGTCTGTGTCAGTTAGTGTGGTGTTACGCGAATGGATAGAATAAGAAATGAGTATGTAAGAGGAAGTCTGAAAGTGGCGCCTGTGACCGAGAAGTTGTGTGGAAATCGGCTGTCATGGTATGGGCATGTGATGCTAAGGGATGAGGACCATGTTGTGAGGAAAGTTTTGAGTATGAATGTGCAGGGTTACATGAGTAGAGGAAGACCAAAGAAAAGATGGATGGATTGTGTGAAAGAGGATATGGCAAGAGAAGAGGTGACCCATGAGATGACGGCAAATAGAGATGTATGGAAGAAGAAAACATGCTGCGTCGACCACAAATAAATTGGGATAAGGGCAGGAGGATGATGATGGTCTGTCAGTTAGATTACTAAAAAATATTAGACACAGTAGTAGTAGTTCAGTAGAAGGGAACGTCACTTTAGTAACGTCACAAAAATGGTAACAAGGCGTGACGTCACGCAATATTTCAACGCACTTTTATCGTCGTCATTTTCGGTTTACGTGACGAAATAAAATATACGTGTCCAGTATTTTTGAGTAATCCAACTATCGGACCAAACAGAATGTTTAAGGATACTTCCCTATTAGCATAAGACCTGTTTGGAACCTCCTGAGCCATAAATTCTGAACATTTCACATCGATTCTTGACTGCCTCGCTGGTGTAGTTGCCGTAAGCGTTACTGCTGAACATGAGGTCCTGGGTTTAATTCCCAGGTTGGACAAAGTGTTGTTTGGTTTATCCATATGGAATTTCTGATTGGCAGTCCGGAGATTGGATTTATGCCCGATTAATGGCAATAGGCTTGCCGTCTATTACATGGGACTTAAACTTTACTGGTAAAATGTGGGCGTATCATAGGGTACACTTCTGCCTATCCTTTCGTTAATTACAGGCGTGATATTTAGGTATTCTCAATTCTTGCCTAAATTATTGTAATATTTATAATGGGTGGTCCAAATATAACGCACTATGTTAATTGTAAATAAAAAAAAGTTTTCAGAGAATTATTTTATTTCTTTTATTGTGATAGATAGATGACAATTATGAGTGAAACAAAATATCGGCTTCGAAAATGAGGTCTGACAAGCAGTTACCGTGAATAATGTTCGCTATCTCGAGATGATAACGGACTTTCTGTGACCAGAAAATGAGGATATGGAGCTGGACGATATATAGTTCCAACGGACGGTGCCACTTACCACACAGCCAACGAAACAATGACTCTTTTGCGCGAGAAATTGAACGACCGTGTTATCTCACGTTGTGACCGCCACGATCATGTTAATTGACACCATTGGACTTCTACATATAGGGATATTTAAAAGTAAAAGTGTATGTCAATAAGCCAAGACCTATTCAAGAGCTAAAGGATGAGATAATTCGGCACATTGAATCTCAATTATGCCTACCATACCATCAGAAAAAGGTATGCCACCGAAGCCGTGGCGAGCTTTTGGCCGATGTTGTGTTACAGATATAATTTTCATACATCACAATAAAAATAAAATTAAGATAATTCTCTGTTTTTTTTGTTTCATTTATAATCAACATCGTGTGATATGGTTGGACTGCCCTGTACTATGTACCACCACTACAAAGTGAGGCCATTTTCCAGGTTAGGTAAAGAGTTACTGAGGTTTTTCATCCGAAATTTACCAAAAGCCTACTGAATACTGACTGAAATGTGGATATGCTGCTTACCCTTCGAGAAAAACATGAAGCTGTCTGCATAATACCGTTGGAAATACAAAAAAAAAGTAAGGACTTAAAGACCTGAAAATCAGCATCAGAATCTACTCAAGTAAGTCAGCAAAATTTTCCTTTAACAAAACTTATTCCAAAAGGTTTTTAGTTTCAATATCGGCGCAGTATATCGGTGCTCTGTAGTCGAGGGGGCCAATCAAGTGCCCTTATGAATTATGTACAAACTACCCTCGCTCGTACCATCCCTAGTGGAAACACCTTTGTTTTGTTTTGCGCTGAGCTCAAAAATATAACCGGGTAGCTGGATTACGGGGTTGAATAGTGTGGGGTTGAGTTTGATTCTTGGGTGGCAGAGATTTTCTTAGAATGAAGTGTTGGATCATGTTGACGAAGATCATCTGTTTAAGAACTATCAATATATGCATCATCTTCCTACCTTTTCTCTTTTTGCCTTGGCTTCCCGTCTAACCGGATACAGCTGAATATCAGGATTTAACAAAGATCGATCGACTGCCCATCTGAAAGCTAATTATAAACTTTCAAAATCTTTTCGCAATCTCATCTCAGCTACAATTGATGTCAAAAATGTTGGTAGATTAGACCTATCTTTGTCAGATTAAAATGCAAACGATTTAAAAATACACGAATTGTCCCACTGAGTTCCATAATCCAGTTACAACTGTCTTCATGGCAGACGGGACCAACGGTTTAAAGTGCATTCCAAGGCACGGAGGGATCTCAGTATGTAATGGATGTCCACCCACCTACGGACCTTGGCCAGCGTTTTATTTTATTTATTATGTTTCTTTTTTTTAAACCCCACACTAGGAATATCTCCTGTGTGTGCGTTTACAAATATTTAAACTCACATACATTAACACCCAGATCCGGAACAACTACCTGTAGGCATACAAATATTTTTTCCGTGCCGGAAATGGTACCCACGGCACGCGGCGCAGCAGTCGATCGCTCAGCCAATGCGCTAACCGTGTCGCTTAACCTTAAAGCTAAACTCGGTCGGATGTTATTTCTAAGCCACAATCCGATCGAGGTGTTCAACGGGTTCAACGGGTAACAAGGAACCCTAATAGTTTCGCCATGGCCGCTTGTTAAGCGTAAGTTGTCTTTGAAAAACAGTAACATTTTGCATTTTTTTTTTAGTGGATTATGACTCTGTTTTAAGAAGAATTACGATAATTTCACCATACTAATTCAAAGGAAAAATCGAGACAGCAGAAGCGCTTAAGAATTTTTCAAAACTCATGCGTGTTTGAGATCCACGCGGATGAAGTAGCGGGTAAAAGTTAGTCACCAATCCGGTCAGTGGGGTGTATTTCTAGGGCGATCTTTCTCAGCATACCCACGCACAAGATCTGCCTTATAAATACCTTTTTTATTTTAGTTTAACCCTATAAATTAGAAAAGTCTAGCAGTTAATTTAAAAGCAGAGCGTACCCCAAGGACTGCAGTGGTTTAAATTGACATGTAAAATAAAAGTAACTATTTTTAATGTATGTAGATAAATACAGAGTAGTGCACTTAAGTTCATAAAACGCAGCATTGCAGACGAGACGGAATTTTAATTTCAAACATAATTTGAAACGAGAAACTTGTATGAAATAAAAGTAAAAGTTGCGTGGCACATGCGCCAGTGACTTTTATCTCGACATTCCTTTGATGCGAAAGAGTTACATTCAAATTAAGGAATTGTTCACTCATTCTTTCTTTCCTGTTATTTTCTATTTTGTTTATTAACTAGCAGTTGTCTGCGACTTCGTTCACTTGGAATTTAACATATTTTTTGGCAGAACCTTTAATGTAAAATCATCTTAAGCTAATCCTTATAAAATTAGCTATCTGCCAGGGAAAGACCCATTAAAATCTGTCCAGCCGTTTTGGAGAATACCTCAAATACAAACATTATTATCCTATTTATTTTTATTTGTTTCTTGGTATTTACTACTGTATAGAATAGAATAGAATAGAATAGTTTTTTTTTATTTCAGACCGGAGTCCATAGGGTTAGTAACATTTTTTTTATTTTTTTTTATTTATTTATTCATAAACAATGTACATTGTGTTTGAATTTTACATAATATTTAAAAAATTACAAAATAATCCCTCCATAATTATATAAATTTCGTAATCCTCGTAATAAAAAAACCATCTATTTTATATAATTGTACTTAAGTTCTAGTGTTAGTAGGTTACAGACATGAAAATATACTATTAAAATTCAGCATGGAGCCGCATCCACCACCGCAACATCGGGGAGTCCCACCGATGTGCGAATACGCTGAGAATACTGTTGGTGCTGCCGCGAACACGAGTCATCAGGGATGCACATCTATTTCTAATAATGGCTGCAAAACCATCAATATTATTATCTGCAAACATCCCTGAAGCACTACTACGTCACGGCAGCCGCAGCAGCACTCTCAGTGCATTATTGTATTGAACAATAATGCACTGAGATATAAACTTTCAAATGCATTTAGTATCAAGCTGTTATTTGGACATTACAAACAGACACATAAATATTAATATTTGAACCTCGATGTGTTCCAAATGGTCACCCATCCACAGACTGACCTCGGCAAGCGTACCTTAACCTTTGATCAACCCGTGCCGCTGTTTATTTAGCTACGTGCTCCTAAAAAATAATCTCTATTAATAAAAAATATCAGGTACAGGCAACTTATGCTTGCTTCTAGATGTTGATCAAAACCTTACTGTAGTTATTTACTTTTTCTAACACCACTTAAACTTTCTTCATATTTTACTTATCTCCATCAATTTTTAATACAAGTATCAGTCTCCAAGAATCTCAATCTCCTATAACATTTCCCTCATAGGGAATATCTTAATAACGTCCAGTTGAGCTGGAACGCTTCTCATCTCGCCACTCCAATCCAGCGTGAGGATATTGGGACATTGCCAGTTCGAAGACTCGCCCCCTTCTTGGGGGGCGACCTTACCATCGGTGGGGTGATTTGCTTTCGAGAATTTTGGGTGACCATTTGTCGAGTTTTTGGAAGCAGTTATAAATGACTGCTTTATTAGTCTAGATATTGGGTTATTGAAAATTTGACGTATGTCAGGATTTGTGCCTGGCTCATGGCAAAAGGATTGCTGCTATTTTTATTTTAGCCTTTGCTCCACACTAGGAATGTCTCCTGTATCAAAGGTGCGTTCACAAATACTTTAAATCACATACAAAAACAGCCAGACCCGAAACAACTACTTGTGCATGGCCTACAAGTAGTTGTAAAAATATTTGCTCCGTGCTGGAATCGAAACCGCGATACGCAGCGCAGCATCCAAACGCTCAGCTACTGCGCCAACCGTGTAGTCGACATAGCACACTACACATGGTACTTCGAAATAATGGATAGTTGTTCCGGGTCTGGCTGTTTGTGTATGTGAGTTTGAATGTTTGTAAACGCACCCACGATACAGGAGAAATTCCTAGTGTGGGGCAACGTTTCTTTTTATAAAAAAAAAAAACATAACTGGCGAAATATATTAATTCTGGGTATTTACTCTGCCTAACCCTTACCTGCCAACCTTCTTCCCTCGAACGGGGGAAGAAGGTGTGATTCATGTGTTACCAAAGAGTCGACTGCCAAAGATCTACAAATAACAGCCGGGATTAAAGGCTTAGCATGCTTTTCGAGTCACATAGGGTTCTCAGTATGTAATGAATGGTCACCTATACCCACGAAAGGGGCTCATGGTGAAGTAGCCACGAGCCCCCTTTTCGTCTTCCTAAATAAATAAATATATTCTTCACTACGTGTTTCACGCAGATGGTAGGGGCAAGATTTGATTTCGCATGATGCAGCGGGTGGCTGAGGGTGTCTATTTGTCTAATCCCACGCCGACTCGCGGTCATACCTCTTGCAGATATTTTACAACATTTCTTACTGAAGTATTCATACATACATACATACATACATGTTTACATTACACATATGTGCAGCATTTTTATTTATAGGAGGTATAAAAGTGTTGGATGCTTTAGTTTTATGGGATACGGTACTGTAGAGGCTTTCTCTTGTATTAGGACAGAAACGAGCTTTGAAATTATAATAAAAAGGGCTACTTAAGATTTCTTGTTAATTAATTAATTGAATTTGATAACACTGGGAATCTCTGTCTATTTTTAAACGTCGGATGCTTTAGTTTTATGTAATAAGGTATGTAGAATTATATTTAAGGATGCAATTTAAGATTGCTAATTTTTCAATTAATTGCACCAGCAAAGCAAAGTGAGGTTTTCTGAGTTTTAATGTTGGCATAACTTTACACCGTATTTATTACTTACGGACTAATTGTTCCGGGTATAATCTTAAAAGTAAGAACCAAAATAAAACTGGTCACTATTAACCTTTGAGAGCCCTTAAAAAAAAGCGTTTCCCGCCTTTATTAAAGCAAAACCTGGACTCGTTGGTCTAGTGGTCAGGAGCGCTACTACCGAGCACGAGGTCTGGTTTCGATTCCCGTGTCGGGCAAAGTGTTATTGGGTTTTTCCATCTGGAATTACTAAGTAGCAGCACGGAGTCTGGATTTTTACCCGGTTGATGGCAATAGGCTCGCCCCCCACTACATGGGACTCAATATAACTGGTGAAATATAAATAAATAAATAAATAAATAAATGGTAATATCCTAAGGGTAAGCCTATGCCTAACCCTTCGGGGATTACAAGGGTAATGATTTAATACAAACTCTCATAGCTTTACAATAATAAAGAAACGTCGTTCTCGGGATGCCAGACAGATCTGAAACATCGAAATTGATGGTTATTGTTAGTAAGCATCTGATACAGAGAAGCAACAAGAGTGTATAAAATGCGCATGCACACACAAAATGGAGACGTAGAGTGCATGACAGCACGAGGCGCGCCTATAGATGTTTCACATCAAAATTTGGGATTCCTGGGGACTACCAACAAAACATAAACTAAAATCTCTAGCATAGCCGTCACTCTGGCGCAACATGACACATTAACGTGTCCGTGACGCGCATAGGTACCCTACCAAATATCACTCAACGGGTCTAAACAAGTTGTCACTTCAAAGAACCCTTTCTTATATCGCTGAGGAAGTCTCAAAAAGTAATATTATGTGTAACATGTCAGTTGGTCATGCATAACAAATGGTCGTGCCCATAATTGTTGAGTTCCGAGTGGAAATCCTGATGATATCTGGTAGGAAAAAGAAAATTTATTAACTCTACTGCTCCCCTATCTTGGTTGGCGTGATGCCAGGACATCGAGCCTCGAAACAAAAGATGTGTTGAATAAAGATTTCGTTTAAGTTTTCTAATAAAATGGGTTAAATTACTAATAAATAATATCAACCAAAGTTAGGTACTGTCTCAGTGCAGGGTAAAGGCCTCTTCTCATACAGCGAAGGCACGAGCATTAATCCCCACGCTTTCTCAAGGCGGGTTGCTACATGATTATCGACTGGCCAGGTCCACTCATATAGGTGCGGTTCCTTCCTCAAAAGATCATTTCAGACACTAATCTGCATGGTCCTCATACGATTGATCTAATCAAGATAATGTAGTGACCTCTGAGTTGGTTTCGAATTTTCTGCTCAGAGTAGTCAGGTAGTGAACATTGACCCCATCTAGTACTCATTTATTTATTTTATGTTATGACACATAAAATTATATAAAGCCGCTTCAGCTCAGAAGGACATACACTGAACTTATTGGTGACGTTCTTCAGAGAGCTCAGGTATACTGGTAACTGGCGTGCGGGTGATGTATGAATTGAAGGATCGTAGCAGGTGGCGTTCTGTAGTTTCTTCCTACCCCCATAGCAAAAGACGTAAGTTTATGTATTTATACATGTGCGTTAAAGTATTGTTCGTTCAGCGATTGGATGGTGAGTGAGACGATGGCATTTACACCATCTCTCTCTCTCTCTCTCTCTTGCCAAGATGCAGATCTTGGCATATCCGTCTTTACTCTATGGTTAAAGACAGATATAGAACAACGCGATAAATATGTATGTTATGATAAATGATAATATTATAAATAGGAAGTATATATACGGACCTTATTTAAATGAAGTTATACAGGATGGAGGGGACATCAGCGCACAAACTAATACCATGAGTCATCATCATCATCCTCCTGCCCTTATCCCAATTTATTTGGGGTCGGCGCAGCATGTCTTCTTCTTCCATACATCACTATTTGCCGTCATCTCAAAACTCACCTCCTTCTTAGCCACATCATCTTTCACACAATCCATCCATCGTTTCCTAGGTCTCCTTCTACTATTGTAACCCCTTACAATCACACTCAAAACTTTCTTCACAACATGATCGTCATTCCTTCCCATACCATGACAGCCGATTTCCACACAACTTCTCTGTCAAAAAAAAAAAAAAAAAATTCTAATGGAAACACCCACACTCTGAAATCAAACTCAAGAACCCACGTAAATCAAAGTACTGTCAACTAACTACTAACTAACTATAGTGGTATTTGAATTTGATTTATATTTGTGTTTTATTCAATTTTGAGTATTCTTATTCTTTTTAGTTTGGTGTGCTTTATAAATATTGTTAAAATAATTTCATTATTTTCGCTGACATATTTTATCTTATTTTATTCTATTTTGTGATTTGTAATCAATACTATCATAACTAACTTTTCATTATTTGCATACCCAAATGACGGTTTAATATGGAGAACGTTATTACTTATATTAAAAACATCAATGTATATTTTTACCCATGTTTTGCAGATAAATAAATGATTTCTGATTTCTGAACTATCTGTATATAAATGACAACTACTTTTGTATGTAATTAAAGGATTATTTTTCATAAGGAAAGTTTAGGGAAGGTATTTTGTAAGGAAATTCTTAGTCAAGATGTGTGCCCGGTTGATGGGCGATATGATCACCCCTTATTACATAGGACTATAACATAATTTGTGAAATGTGGGTGTACTGCAGGTACGCCTCTGCCCAACCCTTCAGGAAACACAGGCGTGATATTGATTATAGAAGACACGCTAAATTGTTAAACAAAATAAAAATTAAAAAAATTGCTTTAGTTGCCAGTAGTCAGAAGAATACTCTTTCTAAAGCATAGTTTCAGTTAATGGGAAAGATAATGAAAACGTTCAACTAAAAATATTCAACCAACAGAATATTAAATGTATGTATTAATTCAATTTGTGTTGTATTTGCGAGTAAATTAAAATCCTTCGCCATCCGCGCTGCACGCCATGCTTCGAAACACAATTATTCATAACAACTCTTTTATTTACTTTGCTGTTTTTATTATCCTTCTCTGCTGTTCCTCGAACGTTAAATTGTATTTATTTTAACGATGTTAGGTTAGGTTAGGTTACTTATGGTCCCAGTGTTCGTATTGCTTTAAGGATATTGCCAAGGGGGTTATCGACTTATTCTGTATGTAAAAACGCCCTAGAAGGATGTATGTACATGTATAGACCTTACTGGATGTCCCTCAAAGAGGTCAAAGTCAAAGTCAAACAATAATTATGTCAGTAAGACCTTTAAAAAGGCACTTTTGAACGTCAAACCCAGGTCAAGCGCGTGCGTAGTACTTGCACTTAGAGTATTTCCTGTCTGCCTATATTTTGCCTGCTACGAACTCACACAGCATCTTCCCAAATACCTACTATCATTACTCAGCTGAACTTGACACTAAAACCCTTAATTTGCGTATAAACGGTATCTAGTCTACACGTCTTTAGCCGACACCGCAAATCGGGCAAGTTAGTCAGAACACTTGTGTCAGACGTTCAGACGTTCCTTGTGTAATTGCTGACACAAAAAGCACGAACTAAGACAGTTTCTGACTCAATTAATTAGCGATCACCCTGGGAAAGGGTGTTACATGGGGTTGACTTAGAGTATGAATGAGACAAGCTAGTTGTGGAACCATATAAATGCGCGTATAAGCCCTTTTGCCAAGCACAATCTGTGTGGTCGCTGCGTTTGCACATTTTATAGATAATCATTTTTAGTGTAAGTTTAAGTTGTATGTGACATACATACCAATGTGTGACATGTCTGAATTACCTACCATCATTTGCTTTGCCTTTTCCCAAACATGTCAGGAACGTCTTCTAGTCTAATCGGATGCTGCTGGATTCCAGTATTTTACATGGCGTGACTGCCTATCTGACCTCCACAAACCACTTAATGAATAACATGTTACCCTTTTTGATAAGACTGGTTGGTTTGCTGGACATGACTTATTAAATCGCTATTTTTATTTTGGAGAACGCCTTTTTGCCGCTCCTAATTTCGACAATGTTTAGTATATGTTTTTACAATAAATGTTTGAAATAGTTACTTGATAATTCATAACGATTTGCAATATCCGCTAACTTAATATTCATGATGAGATTTTAAGGCAAAGTTGTTTAAGGTGTAATATCTAAAATACATTGAATCATTATATTCAAAGCCCCGAAAATTACAACTAAGATTATAAAATAAACATGTAATAAGACGCTCTGTTACCGCATTTTAATTAAACAAAAATAATTAACAATTCTTCAATAAAATTGTCGTGACGGCCCTGTGGTTGGCCCTGCCTTTCATGTACAAGGTTGTGGGTTCAAATCCGGGGAAGTATAAATGTAAGTTTTTCAATAAATTCATACTTGTACTTTCAAGTATTCTCTCTGACATCGGTGAAAATAAACAGCAAGAACCTTATTAATATTTAAAATCAATATTAATCTCGAATCGCCGACCCGCCTTGTGAAAGTGTGGTGATTAATGCGCATGCCTGTCTCTGTGGGATAATAGGCCTTTGACCAGCAGTGGGAGAGTAAAAGGCTGGTGTTATTAATTCTTTAAGATTCTTCTAAAATAAATGATCTTCAATAGTATTTAAGTCATCCCCGCACACTAATGTTTATTGTAACAGTTAAGCCGCAGCGGTAGATCCGTGCGGTGCGCTCCACAGCCTCCATACTCCTTCCCCAAGGGGCTACAAGGTGGGTTTTCAATCAACAGCGTCTTCAAATTGGAAATTTGCAGAATTGATGAGTTCAGAATTCATTACGTCACAGCGGCGCTGCCGTAGAACAAACTCCATTGATTATAATTAGTGAAAGGTGACGCTAAATGGTGGATTGTTCCAGGAAGCTGGTGGCAGTACGACGGAGGTTAGTTAGGGAAATGGAAGAAAGGGTGCTATTTCTGTGATGAGGGCCTTTGAATAAATTTATTTTTTGGGGTTCCGTATCGTAAAAGTCCAAAAACGGATCCTTATCGGATCACTTTCATGTCCGCCTGTTTGTCTGTAATTCAAGACCATTTTTTGACCAAGTTGACATTAATATCAAATCCACGGACCCTTGGAGCTCTAAAAAATTAAAGCTTCTAAGTCTTTAAAAAAAAATACGGCAACCTAACCGACCTGTTTTGATACTGGCAAATAAATCAAACCTAGTGGGTAGTAAAATTCCCATTGACCTAGAATCTTGAAATTTGGTAAGAAGCAAGGTCTCACAACAATTATCGATACAACTCCGAAAATGATTGTTTTTAGATTATCAAATAAACCAATATTTTTAACTATTGTAAACGATCGATCTATGGATAATATTGTTTCTACTACGACCTTACGTTTGTTCATCAATCCAACCCGATAAGATATTCATAGGCCGTGTGTACTTGAGTGAAGCCAAGAGCAGCTGGGCACAGTTTTGAGACGGAACCCCCTGGCGGGAGTCCTTCTCGATCTTGTCATTTTTTTATGATTTAAAGGTTAAACGTTTGTGTTCGAGGTACAGTCGACTATACGTCAGTGGCAATACATTGGCAGCGAGTTTATGTTGTCTTACGTTCTAATCCTGCGAGCAATCAGAGGCGATTTTGATGGCACGGTTGGCGCCGTGGCTGAGCGATTGGCTGCTGCGTGTGATTGTGCTGCGTGTCGCGGTTCCAATTCCCGGACGAAACAAAGATTTGTATGGCCTACAAGTAGTTGTTCCGGGTCTGGCTGTTCGGGGATGTGAGTTTAAAGATGACTGACATAATTATTATTTTTTGACATGTGTTGTATCCTTTGTATAGCTTCCGGTTCTTCAAACTATCAGACAGACATGTTGCTGGGGAGTTTGTTCCACCACTTCTTCTTCCCAGCAAAAACACTAGGAAGTGGTGAAGGGTGGGCGTTTTGGGGGACTGTCTTTTGTAAACGTTTTGACGTTAAAAAAGTGCTGGTTCTCAGCCTAATTTGAATAAATGAATTTTGATTTTGATTTGATTTTGTGAAGGCACCCACGATACAGTAGAATTTCATTGTGCAGCAAAGCAATTCGCAATTCCCGTATTTTTATGAACGTTAGTAATCTCAGTCTCAATATGACAAAAGTACGTGTGACTCACCTTCATTTTAAAAACAAGTTTTTGACATTGATTGTCGCTGAGATGAGAATGCGACTAGATTTGAAACGTTTTCAACTACGGGAATCGTCCTTTTGTTTACGAAATAATGGACGAATCTAATAAATAAATAATGAATGCTGGACAATCCACACAGCATCACCTAGCCCCAAGCTAAGCAGAGCTTGTGTTATGGGTAACTTTGGCTTACAAGCGAAGCCATACAAAGCTAAATTATGCGTAAACAGACATGTTTTCACGATCAAAAGCACTCTCATGATATAAAACGCAAGATAATTGCACTGATAACCCCTAAGCACCCTCTCCGCCCTATTCAGCAGTGAATGCAGACCTCAGCCCCATTTCTATACCATACCGACCACACGAGGTGAGTGGAAGCGGCCTCACTGAACTCTATAAAAGGTGACTGGGTAAAAGATGGACTTATAACTAAATCAATGAAGGAGACGTTCCAAATGTACGTTAACAAGCTGAGCCCCGCGGTTTCATCCGTTTCTAAGTAGGCTGTAGGGGATTATTTACATAGTCTCTAAAATTCCTCAAGAATTGGGCTATCAATACTAAAAAAAAACAAGTCTGGCCATTTCAGAGATTAGCGCACTTAAATAAGCAAACTTTTATTTCAATTTGACAAACAAAAAAACAAAGTTTTATCATATTAGTTGGATAGAGGTGTATCTGTAATACCTGCACATTTTGCCAGTTATGTTTAAGTCCCATGTAACAACGGGCGGGCCTGTAGCCATCTACCGGACACAAATCCAGACTCCAGATCGCTACCACTTCCATAATATGGAAAAACTCAAGAACACGTTTCCCGATCCGGGTATCAAACCTAAGACTTCATGTTCAGCAGTACCGTAGCATTTGCGACCACTATACAAGCGTGCCAATATAAACAAAATATCTTTTTGGACCAATACTCATGATTATAAACTACTTTTAGGTACTATAAAACACCCTGAAAAGTCAAAAAACATACATTATACATTCCTTAAACAGACATACATTTATATATTAAAATTAAAAACCTGTGACTTCAGGACCAGGAAGGTCTCTGCAGTACCTAAGTCCGTCGTTAACCAAGTCCCCCTGTATTGAAGCAGAGCCACTTTCGATTGCCTATTTCCCTGATTTATTGGAGGTTTAAAAAGTACTGTCGTTAGCGCACCACGTATGGCCACCAAGATGTATCGCGTTCCAGCAAAAATATGCTTCAGCTCAAAGTCGTAACAAGTTCGCAAAGTTTTTGATTTATACGAGTGGTGGTGATGAATGTTGATAAATTATGAAATCAGTGTTAACTGTAGTGGGCTTTTGAGGTCTTTTTACTGTTTCGTAACTAAAGGGGTATCGTGTTGCCCAGTAACTGGGTTGTGGAGGTCAGATAGGCAGTCGCTCCATGTAAAATACTGGTATTCAGCTGCATCCGGTTAGACTGGAAGCCGACCCCAACATAGTTGGGAAAAGGCTAGGCAAAGATAGTTAGGAAAAGATGATATACTAGTCCACTGCTGGACATAGCCCTCTCCTAATGAGCGCCATAGCGCCCTGTCTTCAGCTTGCCGCATCCAGCATCTGCCTGCAGTCTTTCGCAGATCGTCATCCCACCTGGTCAGAGGGCGTCCTATACTACGTTTGCCGAGTACAACTGTAACAACAAATAATTATTCAGATTAAAAGTTTAAGCAGGCCCCTTCGTGTGTGAGTCCGTCTCGCACTTGGCCGGTTTTTTTTTTACTGGTAAATTGGAATTTTGGGAATTTCAAAAGAACAGCTGTTGCAATAGTTTTAGGAGAAGGTGGAGGCATTTTAGGATCTGTGTTTAACTTTAAAACTGCTTTTAGTCGTTCTGTTTTCTTGTAAAATAATTTAGGAGAAATAAGATGACAAAAAAATTACAAATAGTAAGTCACACTCGCCCGCCGAGTATCTTATCTCCGTATCTTGGTAGTAAAAATATAATTATTTATATTTTCAAAGATACTTGTTGTTCTTTTCTAACACCGCAAAGATACGTTAATTTGTTTGCTTTTGCTGATTATCTACTAAAATTCGTGCTTATTAGAGATTTTTATTTTTCTGTAATACGAACATAAACTTCCACCAAATAAAAGTAATTATTTCTGAGTTTTGGGTTCAAACTTCGAAAGTAAGCGGGAAAAGCTAGTGAATAAATATGAAAGTACGACTTGTTGTGTAATAAAGTAAGTAAGTAAGTTCATAATTATTCCCGCTTGAGCCAGTTATCTGACATAAAAATTTCAGCTTCTCGCTATCCTCCTAAAATAACAACATATTGTTAACGTTTTTCACTTGCTATGTAAGTAAACAAGGATTAGTTAAAATAGCTATTTTAACATTTAAATCACAACAGATCACAAGGGTTTCTATTTCACCATCTTGGTACGGAATCCTAAAAACGAAAACAAATCAGTGATTTCAAAATAACTTTCAAAACCTCGTTAAATGTCATACCTACTTCAGCTAACCACATAAAGATTCCAGTGAAAAGTGAACTAAATACACAAAGAAATTAGTTTTTAATCCGAGCGCAAGTTTGTGAAACTTGCGCAAGACACTGCGACTGCAAGTTACTGCTGGTTTTATCGTAAGGAAGTTTTAATCTTAGGGAGAGTGATCTATTATAGCCATCTCAGCTTTTTATGATGGTCAGGATTTACGGGAAGACTGGAAACTAATTGCTTTTGAGAATTGTTTTACCCGTTTGAAATTCAATTTAACACGATGGGATTTGTGACGGGTGAGATTAGTTTCTTTGGGGCATTACAAATCATCATTATAATCATCGTCCTCCTGCCCTAATCCCAATTTATATAGGGTCTGTTATGAAAAAATCGGACAAGGGTCCAAAAGGGTGTGAGCCTGGAGATCTGTCATACAGGTCCCAAACATAGTACTGACTCCAGCTCCCGCATAAGATCTAGACTTACGCAAAACTGTAAGAATGACATCATGTTCGATGTTCCTTGTGAGAGATTTTTTTAATATGACTTCTTCCTTTATACATCTCTATTTGCCGTCATCTCAATAGTCACATTCTTTCTGGCCATACCATCTTTATAACAATTCATCCATCGCTTCTTTGGTCTTCCTCTACTCTTGTAACAGTCCACATTCATAATGATTGAAACAAAACCTACCCCTATTTTAACATTTAGCGTCTAGCACACATGTGGGCAAACAGCCTTGTAAGCTGTTACTGATTGTATCAATTATTGTGAAGACTAAAAAGTGGGCGAAGATTTTCTTCTCATAAAAAAAAGACGTACCTACTATGTTTATTATTTATTGAGCGATATTTGTTAGTTGCAAAAATGTGTTGGGCTGGAATGTCAAGTATTCCGAAGTTAGATGTTTTCAGTTCTGTCGGCTGTCCACGCGCATTTTTTTTAAGATAATTCTAAAAAAATAAATACATAAATAATGAGGTGGTAAAACCTAAGCTAACATTAATTAGAGATCTAGAGTGAGGAACCTCCTCACACTGCGTGCCATGACCAAGACGATCGCTTTCTTCTTTTTCATATTTCTATCAACAGTCAGAACTCTTGATAGAAATATAAATTTCTCTTTCTTTGCTAGTCGCTAGTTAGTGGTGGTTCTGATGGACTTTACACTCAATGTTCTTTGCTAAGGTTGGGTAAGCAGTACCTAGTACTTTAAAATCAGACCCTAAAACCATAGAATCTGTAAAGTCAATACTGCAGTACCTTATAGAATTTCAGCTTAGCAGTCCGGTTACAGAACAGCACCGCCATTAGCTCTCACTCTTTTACCCAATCATAAAGATTCGTGACGAACTATCACTATGCCGTAAATGTAACCTTGTACCACGACAGCATTCAAAACAGGGGGTGGGCAGGATTCCTCAATAAATAACTTTCGTCGTTCCCAGCAGCCGGGTTCCATCAGTCCTGCATTTATCTGCGTCAGGGCGCACGTGGCGGCGATATATAACTGTCATCTGGTTGGTACACGGAAATATAAATATGGCCGCCAAAGATTTTGGCGGGAAAATAAGGAGTTAGAGGTTTCATTTGTATGTGAGTGATGAAGGCGAGTGATTTGACTCCAGCAGCCTTGGCTACTTAGCCTCGTAGTCGTTGTGTTGTGTTGTGTCTAGATTTTTATGTTATGCACTTGACTTTCTTACCAGTGAGTTAACACTGTTCTCCAACGCTATAATACCAGCCTGTTACTATTCCACTAAAAGGTAACCCCTTCTTCTCATACAGAGAAGGCACGAGCACACGCTAGCTTAACGGTGGAAGGTGATTTCAGACTTATACTGAAAGTTTCCTCACTATGTTTTCTTCCGCCGATGTCATTGATGTGTTAACTTTAAAGTACCTACATGATATGAATTGAAAAACTTATGTAGTAGTACTTGTCTGGATTTGAAACCACATGCATGAACCCAATATGATAATAAAAATATGTTTCAATTACTCTTGCTAAAGAGTATCTTGTTGCCTAGTAACTGGGTTGTGGAGGTCACACAGGCAGTCGCTCCATGTGAAATGCTGGTATTCAGCTGCATCCGGTTAGATTGGAATATCTATGGGCTAGTCTGCAAGTTCTGACTTGGTGGCCAATTGAAACGAGCCACCTAGAACGCCCTGTAAACTTTGAGGGGACAAAATCAAAATTAATCTACTCAAATTAGGCTGAGAATCAGTACTATTTGGACGTCAAAAATAACGTAAGACACCCCCTCAAAACGTCCACCCTTTACCACTTCCTAGTGTTCTTACTGGGAAGAAGTTATGGTAGTGGTGGAAGTGAACAAACTCCTCAGCATTACATCTGTCTGATAGGTTTGAAGAACATGAATCTATACAATATAATGCCAAGTAAATTAGATATAAATCAACTTGATTACAAAAAAAAAATCAATTAAAAATCCTAAGGGCCTACAAAATCGGCTAACTTACTACGAAATATTGGTAGTATCCTACAGAACATAAGGCATTATTTCTATCATTGTCACACAGCTCTCAAACAGTATAAAATAGACACGGGAGCGTTCTCTAATCAAAAAGATTGTGCTAAGTAACCGAGTTTAAAAGCCTCATGAGTATTTATACCATACCAAAGGCAAACTGCTTGTTCGGTACACTTCTAAAAACAAATTCCCATACGCGATCATATATAACAGGAATACACGAAACATTTTCCAACCAAGCCACAATGTGTTTTTTATTTCGTACACTAACCAAACCTGTCGAAAAACCCGCAGCACCAGCGCACGATAAATCGGGCGCGGTGGCCAGCGTCGCAACGCATCAAATCGAACGCGCCTGCTGCGATGGGCAAACACCTGTCAGCACCAATAGAAAAGATAACTGCAGAAGGTCAACTTCATACAACTTATAACTTATACGCGACAGCTATCTGCGGCTCTAGCACGAACGCGCGACGTAAACGCAACGTCAATTTGGATGGTTTTTGTATCGAAAATACAACTATCCTCAGTCAACTATCATAGGTATGGATAAATAAAAAAAACATATGAATATTTAGTGTAAAACGAATTTCAATTTTAGTATATTTTTCTATTTATGTCTCAGTGTATGGTACATTGCGATCTTACTTTAAACATTGAATACTACTATTATATATAACATACATTCAATCTAATATAATAATACCATATAAAGCTATTTAATTTTGTAATAAGTTCAAAAATTATAATTACAAAAAATAGACTGTTTAAGATTATAGATATCAATCGAAATTCCGACGAAGAAGATGAGCTTAGCGGTGGCTTAACTGATACCTACAGCAGCCGTGTATGACCAGATGTATCAACGTAAACGAAGCAAAAGGAGTATGTTAGTATTGTAGCAGGTGGCGTTCTGTTCTTTCCATGTAGCTATAATATGTCTGAATCTCCAGCTTTATTGTGCCGGACGTTGAATGGAGTGGACTTTCTGTGTCCACTTCTTCGAGGTGGCTAGCAAATTGCATGAAGTATTCACGGCAGTTAGAAATTTAAATATTGTTATCAAAACAATGCGATAACAATGTTTTTAGTAAACAAGAAAACGTATGTTTTGACAACGTAACATCATCATCACGCCTCTGTTCCATTAAGGAATAAGGAGAAGACTATCCTTAGTATACGCACATTTCGCCAGTTATGTTCAACTCCCATTTAATAGGGGGCTAGCCTAGCTATCAACCGGGCACAGATCTGGACTCCAGGCTGGTACAGATAAATGGCAGTTAAAAAAAAAACAATATTAAAATTTATTCGACCTGAGAATCGAGCCCAAGACCTCATGCTTAGCAGTAGCGCTTGCAACTACTAGACCAACGAGGCAATTTACTAAGTAAGAAGGTTTCATAACAGAATTCAATGGGATACCGACAGTTATTATTGAAACTGAACAGTTTTTTTTTTGAGATTACTTTTTCAACTTAAATGATGATAAATAATATTTACAGCCTCGATGGTCTAGTGGTCTTAAGTGCGACTATAGAACGTGAGGTCCTAGATTTGATTCCCCGGTCCAGCAAAGTGTTATTGAGTTTTTCCTATAGGATTTTTCTCATGAGCAGCCTGGAGTCAGGATTTGTGCCCAGTCGATGGTAATTGGTTCGCCCCTATACCTGGGTATTAACCAGAACTGGCAAAATGTGGGAGTATTATTTTGCCTAACCCTTGTACCTAATACATGTTATGTTATATTTTAGTCGATAACTGGCTTTTTCCACATAATAAATAAAACTAAAGTAAATTAAATTAAAAATAAGCCTTTTAGTTCTTGCAATTTATTGTTTACAGAACAGATTTTTTTTCCCACTTAAATGTAGTTTTTGAGACATAATTAGCTTCTGTATTATTTCCATTTGCTTTTTCCACATAACGAGAAAAAAAATAAGTATATTTCCCAAACCCTTTTAAAATCTCCTCTCAAAAATAAACTGTGCTCCCATGCGTGACAATCAATTAAATGAGAAGTCTGCACCTGCGCTTGACTCCGGACAGTTTCGGTCCGGACAGAATCCGAGCCGGACACCGGACAGAGCCGCTCAAAAAATAATCACTCACGCGGGACGATTAATAACTTGTATGTTGGGCCATGAAAATAAGAGGAGGCGAAAGTCATAGGCGAAAGCTGTTTTGAAAAAAAATAAAAAAATCCACACAGCATCATCTAGCCCCAAGCTAAGCAGATCTTGTGTTATGGGTACTAGATGACTGATATACTTAATACAATATATTACATAGATAGATATTTTTTAATATACATATCAATTATTTAGACATAAAAATTATGCAGACACGGAAAAATTACTAGAAATTGTGAAATAAAGTCTGTATGTACACACTCTAATAAAAGTCTCACTGTTTACCTAATCTACTCTATCTACTTTAACTTTATTCGTTAATTTATTGTAACATAATATATATCTTACATTCGATAATGTAACATAATAATTAATAATATGAAGTCTTAATATTATATACCTAAATAGTTACTTGTTAAGTCATTGAAAATAATATGTCTTCTCTATAAGTTAGCTACTAACAAAATTTACTAATGTCCTCTTTTTAAAATGTTTGAACTAAATTGATGGCCTGAAACACAGGTTTTCATAAACCTAGCTCAGGCAGGTCTACATTATAGTTAGAATTAATTTTCCTCTATGACGATTAATGTAAATCTTAGTTTTACTTATATTTTGAATAAAATTTTTATTATTTTATTATTATTATTTATTATTAATTACCCAGAACGCCCGGAACAAATCTTTGTAGATCGTACAAACATTTGTCCCTGCGTCGCAGGCGGACCTTCGCCCGCCGCGCCACATCGGTCGTCAATAATCGAAAAGATTCGTGCTTTGGCTAAACGTATCTAAAAAATAATTTCTAGTCTAATTCAGCTGAGGGTTTATAAAGTTTAAGTTTTCTTTCATTTTAACAAATGCGTTTTTGTTCATCATTTATTTCCGAGATCATGTAGACAAGAAAATAGGTTTAATGCAATGAGAACATACTTGATTCGAACTGTGCGTCTATAAAACAATCAGAGTTGAACACAGAGTTAATTACTTAATTATGAATAATAAAAATTAAGTACAATTTCACGACATCTGTACTCTGGGACAATCAGGCGCTGTACGCCTAATTGCGCAGTGTCCGACCTCAAAAGCGCGCCATATGAAAGCTAATTTTAATAACAAATATGTCAGCTGGTCTCGTGGCCACACCGTCACGCCACAGCAACGCGTGACGCCTGCACATGACGTCACTCACACTCCTCACACGTCACGCATTGTAACATAACTTTGATAAACATTCGGCCCGCCTACCATATGGCAGGGTTTATTTCTAAATGAACCCAAAGCTCAGTTGTGTTTGCCGTACATACGTGATTTTTAACATCTTTGTATCCTCGAAAATCTTCACTGTTTCTAAGTTTTTTTTTTTTGTTAATAATAAATAATGCCGGACCATTCACACAGCATCATCTAGCCCCAAGCTAAGCAGAGCTTGTGTTATGGCTACTAGATGACTGATATACTTAATACAATACAATACATTACATGGATAGATTGAGTAGTTATGAAGTTTCAATTCACGGACGACACGGTTGGCGCAGTGGTTGAGCCATTGGCTGCTGCGCCGCGTGTTGTGGGTTCGATCAACGCACAAAAAAAAACTTGGTGGAAGGGACATCAACGCACAACCTGATACAATACAGTTTAAAGTACACGTAAAAAATAAAATATCCAAAGATTTTGTTTTATTAAAAAAAACGTCGCCTCACAGTAGGAATTTTTCCTGTGTCGTGGATGCGTGTTTACAAACATTCGTACTCACATACACAAACAGCCAGACGTAGCGCGTACACGCGGTGATGTCCCTTCCAACTTGTATAAATCTCTCCAAAGAATACTTTCCCTGACCCGGGAATCCAACTCATGACCACATGCTCATCAGTGGCGCTTGTGACCACGAGAACAACGGTGCAGTTAAGCCTCTTTGAAGTGAGTAACAAATGACTATTCAGTAGTCAATCTTATGCTGAACAGCGCGCCATGACATGCGCAATAGAAAGCCTTTTTTTTCTTCTCTTTTTAAAAAAAAACGTTGCCCCTCACTAGGAATTTCTCCTGTATCGTGGGTGCGTTTACAAACATTTAAACTCACATACACAAACAGCCAGACCCGGAAAAATTACCTGTAGGTCATACAAATATTTGTTCCGTGCGGGGATCGAACCCACAACATGCGGCGGAGCAGCCGATGGCTCAACCACTGCGCCAACCGTGTCGTCAAAAGCCTGGTTTTAGAGAGGCAATCTTACGTGACGTAAAATACAAAAGATCATGAAGGGATTACTGTCATGGATTCCACTATGCCTATGTTTATGTCATGGCTTAAGATTGTAATTCAATGAATATAGGAGGATTATATGCATTCAACTCAGCTAACTTTTAATATTCTTTAAACAAGACTTTGTTTGCCAGAAAACATAATATTTTCCGCAAAAGTGGGTTAAATAATTCAAGACAATAGACTCGACAAAATGTTGACCGCCCCACCCACCCCACTCACATCAGGGGTCCACGAAAGTAATTTAATATTATGATTATGTTATCAAAGGGGCGGACATAGAATGTTTTTCTTTAGGGTGGACATTTCTTGCCAAGTTTAAATAACTAAGTATT
The DNA here is from genome assembly GCA_905147745.2 of Phlogophora meticulosa. Taxonomy (NCBI): domain Eukaryota; kingdom Metazoa; phylum Arthropoda; class Insecta; order Lepidoptera; family Noctuidae; genus Phlogophora; species Phlogophora meticulosa. The sequence goes on from LR990542.1 coordinate 504,138, forward strand.
CTTGAATTGGTCGTGATTGTCCAATGGTTATTTTCTTGCCTCTTATGTCAGAGTCAAATCATTTATTTTAATGAGATCGTTAAAAAGTCACCAGTCAGCAGTTATCATTTTTATTTTTAATTGAATTTTTATTTCCAATTTAATGTTCATTGAAACATTTTTTTTTAATCCTTCATAACTACTACTAATTTAGTCTTAAGATAATAATTAATTTGTGTAATATTTAGTCTGACATAGATATATATCTTTAAAGACACTTTTCAATATTCACTTTAAAATTCAAATAAAATACTAAATTTATTTTAGTTGCCCCTTACAAAGGGTAGTTTCGTGTGGAGAAGAATGGGCAAGAAACTCCACAAGTACTCTTTTAAAATAGTTGATTTAATGTTGTTTTTGCATTAATCAAATAATTTAATTTATATGTGAAGCTACCTACAATAAAAACCACTGTACCAAAATGGATTCAAAACTATTAAGTACCACTAAGAAATGCAGCAAATAGAAAAAAATATTATGTTGATAGGTATGCCATATACTCGTATATGACATATATATGATGGGTGCTCACATATATTGCCACCCTAGATTATTACATATAAAGAGATGTAATTATAAATAAAAACAAAAAAACCGATGCAACAGTGTGTGCAATTAATTAACAACATAGATTAGCAACCAGTTCAATTTGGTCTAGTCTCCATATTGTCCTATGGGAGCAGGACCAGCATCTTTCCAAACATTTTCATTCATCATGTTCAAATCTCCCAATTCATATGTACTTTGTAAGTTTATCTTCAACATCCCTGACATCGATGAAAGAAAACTTCGTGAGGAAACCTGTACTTATAATTTATACATATAAGTCGGAAATCACCAACCGAATTGAGCAAGCGTGGTGATTAGTGCCTTCTCTGTATGAGAAGAAGGGTTTGCCCTGCAGTGCGACAATGACAGGCTGTTATTATGAACTGAATTTTATGCTGACTCTTAAATCATCAAGAAATAGTGAATCACCGCTTTTGGTCACCACCAATGAACATCATTCACCATTAATGCTAATGTAATTGCTTTTGATTGAAAGTCTGGCAAGCCCACCACAATACTCTTTAACCACTGCAACTCCTGAAGACCAGAATCAACAGTGGCAAACACCAGAAAAGCTTCGAGACAATAAAGCACGACGAGTCTATATTGGTAGATTGGGGTAGATTGATATGCACAAGTAAAAAAAGCCGTACAAAGGCAGACTAATACTACTACTATAAGGTCCTTGGACATTTTCTACTTGTCTACCTTAGGGTGATACAGAGACAGAACATGACACAATAGTGTTATGTGCTGGCCTCTGTACACCTCTGCCTAACTCTTCGGAAAATACCTCATCTCCACGATATCTCGACCTCGCCTTGTTCTAATTTGTTTATCATTTTTTTATGAAGTGTAAAAGTGTTTTTATGAAAACCCATTCACAAAAATCATGTGAACCAAAAAATCTTCCGCAGTAACAAAGTTGTAAATTATACAGAACCCAAGCATACTCCGCGGTGCCTATAAATCAAAACCTCGTTCAGGAAATGTTCACAAACTCATTATCCTGGATCCCACCAACACGGAACGACAAAACCAATAAGAACACATTAATGAAAAAGAAACTGGCTGGGGAGTGAGGTGATCGTCATTATTATGGAAAAGTTTTTAATTTAGACAGGGAAGAGGCAGGGGAATCCCCGGGGAAATATCCCTGGTAACAGTATTGGATGGTTTAATGTCCAACGGACGGACGATAAGTATTTTGTTTTTCCGCGATTTCTTTTTATTGAATGGGTGGAGCGTGACGTCATTTTTCATATTGGATTGAGGAAGAAATATGTATTTCTGTGACAAATGTTCGTCGGGAATTTCTTCAGATTCTCCATTGAATTAAGGGGCAGAAATATTACTCTAGAGTTTAACTGCACTGTTATGATTTTGGTCGATATAAAAGGCATTTAAGTGTTGCCGATTGTTTTAGTCTAGAATCATATTTAATCTAGTTATTTGGGTAGTTTGTTTTACTGTTTTTTCAGAGTAGTTCGTTAGGAAACACTGTTTTCATCTAGTGTAAATTAACAAAAAAAATACTGGGTTGAAGGGATACCATCAGTTCAGAACAAGATTCTGGACCCCTTGGTGTTGAAATTTTTTTTCAGGTATTCTTAATTTTTACGTTTTTTTTTTTTGATAAATTAAAAAAATCACGACTTATGACTATTTGGCCGACAAACAAAGTAAATACCGCATCATCATCAGCTTCCAGTCTTTCCGGATACAGCTGATTGATTTATACCAATATTTTACACGGAGTGACGGGATATCTGACCTCCACAGTAACTGGGCAACACGATACCCCTTGGTAAGACTGGTTGTCAGAGTTTCGGGCTTCTGATTACCCGTAACGACTGTCAAAGATCCACAAATGACAGCCAGGACTAACGGCTTCGGATGTGTTTAAAACGGTCACCCATCCTCAGACTGACCTCGGAGAGCGTATAGCCTTCGATCAACCAATACTGCTGTTTTTATTTAGCCATGAACTCCTCAAAGCAAATACCGTATCATTAATCTAGATAATTGTACTAAGATATCTGTACAATAGATTTATATACGAGAAAAATCGTAGTTCCTCGCAGTTGTTATGCCGCTTGGCTTCAAAAAACAATTCAATTCCACATTACGAGAGCAAATGTTCTAGAAGGTACGAAAAGAACACAATCCAGCTATAACTCAAGACAGTACGTTGTCAAATCACAACGTACGACGCACATAAATAAGAGCCAGAGAGAGATGTCACGCGTGCAGCATCCCTGTGTAAATAAATCATGGTCACATACATCCCTGAGAAGCGCCGCGAAAACGGTCGGAAAACACTCGCGGGGACGTCGGCTGAATGCAGATAGGGGGTGGATTGTACGGGGGAACACTCGGAGAGGACACGCCGGGGAGCAAGGACTGGGAGCAAGGACTGGGAGCAAGGACTGGGAGCAAGGACTGGGAGCAAGGACTGGGAGCAAGGACTGGGAGCAAGGACTGGGAGCAAGGACTGGGAGCAAGGACTGGGAGCAAGGACTGGGAGCAAGGACTGGGAGCAAGGACTGGGAGCAAGGACTGGGAGCAAGGACTGGGAGCAAGGACTGGGAGCAAGGACTGGGAGCAAGGACTGGGAGCAAGGACTGGGAGCAAGGACTGGGAGCAAGGACTGGGAGCAAGGACTGGGAGCAAGGACTGGGAGCAAGGACTGGGAGCAAGGACTGGGAGCAAGGACTGGGAGCACAAGGAAATAAGTCAGGAAATGTGTGAATGTCAAGGTTCTGTACACCAAGTTAAGTATATCACTGCTGTAAAAGGCTCGCTATTCAAAATCAAAATCAAAATTCATTTATCCAAATTAGGCTAAGAATCAGCACGTTTTGAACGTCTAAACGTTTACAAAAGACAGTCCCCTAAAACGCCCCCCCTTCACCACTTCCTAGTGTATTTGCTGGGAAGAAGACGTGGCGGAACAAACTTCCCAGCAAAAAATTAAGATAGAGGAGCACCTTACATCCCTATTTTAGACCATCACATTTATTTATTCTCCTAAACCATTGACACATTCTATCTTCTAAACTATTATAATATAACATAACACCACGCCTGTATACCCCGAAGGGTTAGGCAGAGGTGCAAGAACACCCACATTTCGCCAGTCCCATGTAATAGGGGGCTAGCTTATTGCCATCGACCGGGCACAATCCAGACACGCTCAATCTCAGAATTAGAGAGAGATTGGAAAAATTGAGTTTTTCCAAGAACAACTTTCTTATTACATTTGGCCCGACCTGGAAATCAAACCCAGGACCTCACGCCTAGTAATCTCGATTCGATCGAAGCACCACCAGACCAACAGGCAGTCAAATATTCTAATATAGGTATCTTGAGTAATTGAAACCAGAGATAACTAGTGTTCTGTTAGCCTGTACACAATAAGGCCTGTTATTGTATACAACCTCTACAGTACTCACGGAACTGATGTGTACAGATATAACGCACTCTCGCTAATGTAATGATATGTTATGGTAAGCTGTAAGCCACGTTTGTGTCCCTTGGTGTATTCACACTGCAACAAAAGCTGAAAGTTTCACATATAAGCTCTCTAAGGAAACCTAACGGTAACCAGAATTAATTCTAAATCGTGTATTATAATATTTTTTACATATATTATATACTTAAAGAACGGTTCATTGTGAAATGTTAAGAGTCCAGTATTTACTTTTCTATATTGATGATATCATTGACTCGGGACAGCTACCAACATTATGCTGAAAAGGTTTTAAAGAATTGCCCATACTTGAAGTTGCTACCTTTTCTTCATTTAAACCGCAGCATCTCCGTCCAGTTTGGCTCCCGTATATTCCTCTAAACTATTCTCTCCCCCCTCCCCCACCGCGAGGAAGCCACTCCTGAATATGTGAATGTCTGATGTAATGCGAAAAATCAACTACTGATCGCTGTGTGCGCACCACCACCAAGTGTTCGTGCAATTGACTGCGGCCTGCCAACTGTATTTAGACAACGTTCGGTCTAGAATTATTGAATTGTAATGTCTTTGGTAAAGACTAGAATTTATTTCCAATTCCGATTTTTGGGGCGAGAGGGTTCTCGTGTGGTGACCGCTTACCGGTACACGCAGTGTGGGCAGGTAGATAAGGTGTACCGACAATCTAGTGAAGATCTCTGGAAGCCGATGGATGAAGGCAGCGCAGAAATGATCGTTGTGGAAATATTTGGGGCCATGTACAGCTGTGGACGTCTTTTAGCAGAATGACGGCAGTTAAAGAATTTTAAATTGGTTAGTTAGTTAATAATAGGTCTTTACCTATGAAATTGCCGTTTTGTATGAAAAAATTTAAATGAATTTTTTTCATGTATTTTTTATTTGTATTAATCGAAGTAATCACCCATGCAATCAATGCATCTTTGCCAACGCAGTGGCAGTTTATTGATGCCCTTCTTAAAGAAATCAGCTGGACGGGAGGCAACAAATTCTTCAAAGGCATTTTGTACTGCCTCTCGGGTATTGAATTTTTTTCCCGCCAAGAAGTTATCCAAATTCTGGAAAAAGTAGTAGTCTGTAGGCACAAGGTCTGGTGAGTAGGGCGGATGACGGAGAGCTTCCAACCCCAGTTCTTGCAACTTGGAGACCGTCTGCTGTGCAGCATGAGGTCGCGCGTTGTCGTGCAGGAGCAGCGGAGACGAGCGATTGACCAATGTTGGTTGGAGATGTGCCAGCTTCTCCATCATTGTGTTCAATTCTTCACAGTACACATCTGCAGTAATGCTCACCCCGTTTGGTAAGAAGCTGTGTTGAATCACACCGGCGCTAGACCACCAAACAGTGACCATCACTTTTCTTGGAGTAAGTTTTCGTTTAGGGCATTGTTTAGGTGCTGAACCAGGATCCAACCAACTTGCTGAGCGCTTGCGGTTATCAAACAGAATCCATTTTTCATCGCAGGTAACAATGCGGTTCAAAATTCCTTCATTTGTGTGTCTGTTGAGCAGTGCAAGGCACGTCTCGACGCGTACTTCGCGCTGGCGATCATTGAGTTCGTGGGGCACCCATTTGTCAAGCTTTTGTACCTTGCCAATTTGACGCAAATGGACCAATATTGTTTTGACGCTAACGTCGAAAGCTGCTGCTAATTCAGCCGTAGATTGTGTATCATCAGCTTCCACAATCGCCTTTAATTCGTCATTGTCGACCAAAGTCTTCGGACGACCGCGAGGTTCATTTTTCAGATCGAAATTTCCAGAACGGAAGCGAGCAAACCAATAACAGGTAGTGCGTTGGTTTGTAGTGTTAGCTCCGTAAACGTCGTTGATGTTGCGTGCCGCTTGTGCCGCGTTGCTGCCACGACGGTACTCATATTCCATAATTACTCGAATTTTTAACGTATCCATGATGACGAAAAAGATTTAAATGCGATGAAAATGTAACACTAATCAATAAACAAATGACAACTTTTGGAAAAAAAAATCCATGTTTTTAAAATAAAATTAATTTGAAATTAGAATTCATAGCCAAACAAAAAATATTTTGATTTGAAATGGCCAGTACTGCAGAACGGCAATTTCATAGGTAAAGACCTAATATAACAAGAAGCTTTCTTGCTATCCAGTAGATCATCATAATGATCATGCTCCTGCTTTAATCCCAATTTATTTGGAGTCGGCGCAGCATGTCTTCTTCTTCCATACATCTCTATTTGCGGTATAGTCATCTCTTTTAAACATCAATCCATCCATCATTTATTTTTTCTTCCTCTACTCTTGTAACCTGTTGTAGTTGTACGTGGTATAATTTATTAGATACTAAAATATTTCGGCTTACATTATTTGTAAGGTGGAGTCAGCAGTGCTGTCGTTCCATAATAACGCTACGGGAAAACTAACTCAGGTGGAAACTAGCCTGGTATGCAAGTGTGGTGCTGCTCCAAAAACGATGGGACACCTGTTCCCTGCACGCTGCAGGATTTGATGGACACTTCCGATGGGGCCAAACTCGTGGCTGATTTCTGGGCTGACTGCGTATACCATTGCCATCAGTACGCTAAGAAGTAGAATGCTAAGGACTGACATCTTCTGAATTCACTGAAGATCTTCAGGAACATAACCTACACATAACGTCACGCCTATATTCCCCGAAGGGTTATGGCAGAGGTGTACTTGCAGCACACCCACATTTCATAAGTTAAAGGCTTACATCATGAAACAATTATACTGGTCCACAGGATGCGTCTGTCTGATACATCTATTAGTATCGGTAGTATCAAATCGTATAATTTTTTCAAGTCAAATTGTGCTTTTACGAGACCCAGCAGGAGGGTGACCCCCAAACTAGGCTCCTGCCTTACCCGTGGGGGTCTGAGTTGCGACTTTTTTTTGTTATCATATGTCTGTGTAGCACAGTGATTATTACAAAAAAAGAGTATTGTATGTGCTGAAAAAAACCAAAGCCTAAGTTTTTTTTCAGGTCAAACTTGAAGAACCATTAAAAATACCGCACCAAACAGGTACTTTATACAGTTATAACATAACATCACGCCTGTTTTCCCCAAAGGTTGGGCATAAGCATACCTATAGTGCACCCAAATTTCACGAAGAGGTGAAGGGTGGGCGTTTTGGGGAACTGTCTTTTGTAAACGTTTTGACGTTAAAAAAGTGCTGATATTCGGCCTAATTTGAATAAATGAATTTTGATTTTGATTTTGAGATACCCCTTCAAAATAAATCATATCCGGTCATTTCAAGCATAAGTCACCTTCTCCCAACAATAATAGCTTCAACCTTGACGTACGTTTACGGCCCGTAGCCTAGCGTTCCATTTCACGCAGTTAACTCTTACGACTCCTGAAGATTGATGAGCCTCACCGTGTTTTTTCTCCCGTGCCCAAACGAGGATGGAGGCATCTTGCCGTCAATCTGACGCACAAACAGATATAAATAATTCGACTGTTTTTCTGTCGACGTTACGGGGGAACCAGGCTTCGTAGGAGAAAGGCTGTGTTACCCTTTATTGTCTTATTTGAAGGTGGCAACACTATACCTATATAAATTTGACAATTAGCAAGCTTAAAAGCTTGCAAGTTGTCAAATTGTGACAAATGCAAAAGTTTACATTACGGAAGCCTCTCCTCAGTAATTTATATTCTATGGGATCCTTCGACGCAATGAAAGACGTATGCTGATTATCATCTGCTTAGCTTGTTTCCAACAACGTTAGAGTCGGCTTCCAGCCAGTAATTGGCATTCCATACCAGTGGTGGTATTACATGAGGTGACTGCCTGTCGTGCTTTCCGAAGTACGGAGTGGTCTTCACATTACAATATGAATGGTCGCCCATCCTCGGACTGACCTCAGAAAGCGTGGTGCATACTGATAGTGTTATTAATAAAGAGACGTATTTCATGGGCTCAATCATCATCATCTGCCTTTTCCCAATTATGTAGGAGTCAGCTTCCAGCGTAACCGGATGCAACAATACCAGTATTTTACATTGAGCGATTGCCTATCTTACCTCAACAACCCAGTTACTGGGCAACACGATACCCCTTGGTAATACTAATTTGATGGGGTCAATATACAGTCTGTGAATCAAACTCATAATGATTTTGAAAAAACAAGTTAGTTTATGTAAATCCAAAGACAACGGTGTTCATAACATAACCAGTTTATTGACTCAAAGTGGCAACCCCGTGACGTGTCGTATCCACCCCCGGACCAGGGGGATGTTGCTGTACACCCCTGGCTGCTCCTTCATCGCACAACCAACCCCAAAGGAAACCAGTCCCAGAAGCTTGCCGTTGATGATAGCCGGACCTCCAGAGTCACCCTGGGAATAATAAATCACATTCAAGAATGAGATGGAGATATATATGAAGCAATGCAAGAATGAGATGGAGACACATTAAGCAATGCAAAGATTTCACAGGCTTGAAGGTACATCGACGAACAACCTGATAGTACATATGACTTCAGCTGTATATGAGTCTGGACCTCCTAGTGTCATTTCGGTTTTTCCTAATTTCTTCGTTTTTTTAGATGTTTTATTTACATTAACTTACCAGCAAATTCTTTATTTTTCAATAAATAACCTGATTGGGTAAGCCACTCACTAGGAATCATATTTTTTACAGTTTAGAGTACTGTATGTTAGTTTGAATGTTTGTAGCGCACCCACGATAGTGCGTTTATAAGAATTGAAACTCACATACACAAACAGCCAGACCCGGAACAACTACCTGTATGTCATACAAATATTTGTTCCGTGCGGGGATCAAACCCACGCCACGCGGCGCTGCATTAAATCACTCAGGCAATTTGAACATGAAACTATTTTTTTTGTAATAAAGTTGAAAAACCACCAACGATATTGGACAGATTGGGGTAACTAAGTGCTAATCTCTGTACACGCTTTACCTGACAAGAATCCTTGGTACCGTTGAGGAACCCGGCGCAGAACATCCTCGGAGTGACGGTCTTGTAGTTGGTGAGGGGCAGCGACTTGCAGGTCTCGGGAGACATCACAGGCACGCGGACGCGACGCACTATGTCCTGCATGACTCGTTGCTAAGGCAAGGAAATGGTGGAACATTGTTTTAAAACCCACGGTAAAGATTAAATAAATAAATAAATATTGCTGGACAATCCACACAGCATCACCTAGTCCCAAGCTAAGCAGAGCTTGTGTTATGGGTACTAGATGACCGATATACTTAATACAGTACATTACATATACAGATTTTTTTTTATAATACATAGGAAAAACCCAGAACACCCGGAACAAATATTTGTAGATCGTACAAACATTTATCCTATGGCGGGAATCGAACCCGCAACCTCTTGCGTCGCAGGCGGACCCTCGCCCGCCGCGCCACATCGGTCGTCAAAGATTTAAAGAAAGCTTTCTTTTCATAGGCAGAGATTTACTTACTTACTTGAAGAGAGTACATCATCAAACTGACCGTTGTTGCTGGGTTCTTGTTCGAATATTCAATTGCGTGGATAACTTTAAAATTGCGATCTAAGATACGTGACGGAATAGATACCATTACAGAACTATTGGACACTAATTTTTACTTCAAACGTTTGGAAAAACTGGACCTGAAGCTCCATATGGACGCATAATCTATGATAACACCAATAAAAACCAAACATTGTGCATTGTTACTTCGATTATGCTTATATCTTCAAAATCATCACCATCAACGAAACTTCCTGATCACTCTACACCTGAGACGATAACTACCCCACTGCAGGGTAAAGACCTCTTCTTACACAGAGAAGGCGCGACCATATCATAACTACCACATTAGCTCACGGTGGGTTGGCGATTTCAGAACTATTTTGATTACTGATAATTCAAGATCTTCTCACGGTGTTTGCCTTCACCGATGTCCCTAATCTCCAAGATAAACTAAGAAAATACATCTATGAATGTTAATAAATCATTATACCTTATACTTCGTGTGCCCCCAACCACTAACGGTCACCAACTCCCCTTCCTTTATATCCTCAACATTCCCTATAGCTATGGGCCTGGAGTTGGGGGTGACTGGAATAGCCTTCTCCAGCAGGATCAGCTGGTAATCATAGTCATGGGTGTGAAGTTTGGTGGTGTTCCATAAGGGGTGAATGAAATGAGCGCAGATGCTGTATTTTGTGGCTAAGGACCGCTGTGTGGAGCCTGCGAGGACGAAAGATTCTTTTTCCCTGAAAAATATGGTCAATTTTGAGCATAGAACTTTAATATTGTAGGTACCTCAAACTACAATCAACGATTTCTAAATATGGTTGTAATTTAAAGATGAAAAAAACACTAAAAATTAGTGACGGTCGGACATTTAAGGGACAGTCGTTCGCAAGTCCTCATTTTATTTTTTGTTTCATTTGGAACTTGCACTCTACTAAAGAATAAGAGAATATTATGAGTTCGGTACCACTATTACGATAGGCCTTATTTTAGATCCAGTTGTGGTCACAAGCAAAACTGCTATGGCTTCTTAGGTTCTAGGGTCAATTCTCGTTTCAGGCTAATGAAATTAAGTTTTTTTATTAGGATTGTCGCAGTGCCAGCCCGGATTATAGAAGTTGCCTCGTGGTGGATTACCTTACTATTGGATTATGAGAAGGCGGAAAGAGAGAGTGCTGCTTACACTCTCTGCCCACAAACGTGTGCGCTATAATATTTCTTGTGTTGAAATCTATTTTCTGAATGATCGGCCACAATGTCCAAAATTTGGTCAGGAGGACTATTTTATTAACTTGCATGAACATCTCTATATACCTTGGTTGCGGGTGTTATATGAATAAATGTTTAGTGAAAATTGTAGAAGTCCTGTGGCAGACAAACCGACTGGTAAATTCGTTACTTTAGGGATCCTTTTTTCAAGCACATTTTGGGTACAGACCCTTTAAAAAGGGGCTAACTATGGATCTATGAGTGGATCTAAAAGTAAAGCATACTCACTTACAGTGCGCGGCTGTGATGATCCAGTCGGGCGCAATAATGGTCCCTCCACAGTACAGGCCGTAGAGTACTTGATAGGGCACCTCCTTTATCGACACCTGATTGCCTCCTACTATCCTCCATTGGACCTGGGGAACAAAATCTCCGTTATTTGAGACTCATGACCGATGTAAGCTAGTACACTTACAGTGCTTTTAGACCGATTTATGTGGGAACAATGGAGCTTAGCCATACATCTCTGAAGGCCGCTTCTTTTATGCCTTTATCAGCTCTGACACAATCTACCATTTATTTGATTTTAACCCCTGTTACGGTGTCTAAAGGCAGTCAGCGTGCAATTGGTGGCTTTGGTATGTCAAAATTACGCAAAATCATGACCTTTTGACAGTACTCGTAGTTGACGTTTTTGACAGAAGTTTTCTGTATCTTAGGCTCTTAAGATCCGGGAGTCACCTCCTCAGAGTAATAACTAGGAACCTTGGGGTTCTAGTTGGTCGGACTCCGACAAAACCATCCGTTGTCCCCAGATAGAAGATATCCATGTTGTAACGAAAAAAATACAGGTTCTAGGATCCATTCGATTCAAGCAATCAAGATTTTGTTCACAATTAAAGTTGGGGATGCCTACGTCCATAATGGGATGCTCTCGGCCTGATTGTTTGGCCGTCATCATAAGCCTGACCCTTACATCGACAGGGCCGTCCTCTTCAGGAACCTCGTCGTCTCTGCCCACCAGCTGCTCAGGTATCATGGCCTCGTGGAAGTACAGGTAAGTTCGAGGTGGAACTCTTCGGGTGACGAAGACCCGCCAGTAGTGGGTGACGCAGTCTGGTGTGAGATGGCCGAAGTATGTTCCTGGAAAAATGATGGATGGGTGAAAAGGGTAAATGCTCAGTTAAATCATCAGATCTGTCATCAGATATGATTTTCTTGAACGATAGCTGATAACTGTAACTCCGGTATAGCTACCGGAGTTACAGCTAGTAATCGTAATAGTATATCGGCGCAAATACGACAGTTCGTCCAGTAAAACTTTAATTAATCATCATTTAATTAATTAATTACTTCGAGTTTATTGTGATTTAAAAATAACATTAAACAGCATGTCATTACTTTCGTTTTTGTAATTTTAACCTCAAAACTTGTAAAACACGCGCCGTGCCCTATAGATATGGTTGCACTGTTGGCGGTCAAGTCATCGCCCGGTGATGATGACACTAGTCGATCGGATCCGCTTGACCCAGATCAGCCTCCCATGACTCAGTTGAATGAGTCATTCATTGCAGTCATGAGGAAAGTGAGTGCTAAGCTGAAGGGCTTCCAAGTATGAGTATGTAAAAATACCAGGATCGAAAACCAGGTACAAAAATACTTGAATGTATTTGGTCGCATTCGGTCTAGTTCGTACCATGCCTCAATCTTGTACAGCTTTTTGTATATGAAATGAAAGTTGAAAATACTTACTTAAGAAATCGTTCAATAGATGTATATAACTACAATCGTAATTGCAAGTACTGTAATACGTAGAACTTCCGAGTATTTTTTGGCTGATACGATTATGCTCCTTATTTATAAGGAGATAAGGCTTCACGATTTAGTTTCCTTTTCAAGTATTTTTAACTCTAGACGCTAAATGCGCGGCCGGTAGTATCGACGAGCTCGCGACTTTGGCGGCACGGCGGCGCTGCCATAATAGTAAATTATTAAAGAAAATTCTTTCGTATAGCATATAAATAAGGAACATATGTAGAAGTGAAAGAAATATTTGTTTTTTTTTTTAAATTTCAATCAAAATCAAAATTCATTTATTCAAATTAGGCTGAGAATCAGCACTTTTTGAACGTCAAAACGTTTACATAAGACCCCCAAAACGCCACTTCCTAGTGTTTTTGCTGGGAAGAAGAAGTGGTGGAACAGACTATTATATACAATTACGATTGTGCTCCTTATTTATATAAAGTTATGGATCAATTTCCTATGCAAGTACTTTCACACTTGAAAGTTTTTCCTGTGTGTACCAGGGCGCCGTACTTCGAAGCAAAGCCCTGGTTTACAAACCTAGTAGGTATGGGAAATACGTCTCATCCCTAAATCATTAATCAGGACTAGCTTTTGCCCGCGTGGTGTATTCATAAAAAAGTAGCCTATGGCCTAAGTCCAGTGAGGGATTAAGACTACTTGATGCCCTAAGCAATCCATACCTGTGCCCCCCTATCCGTATGTCAACTAGAATATGTCTTTAAACCTTTACCGCCTAAAAACATTAGTTGTGCAGAACCCGCGACTTTTGAAATTAGTCCTAGAAACTTTCTTTGGTGACGTGGGAGTGAGACGTGATGCCCTAAGGACGGATGTTTTGTGCTTCTTCTGGTGCCCCCCATTTTACCAGTGATGCCATCCATCACTGGCTATGTCCTTACCCAGGCTCCATTCTATCCTTATGTCATGTTTTGCAAATAAATAAATGATTTCTGATTTAAAATAGAAAAAATAAAACAAAATATCAAATGGTTCGTAGTGCCTTTCTGTATTGGTAAAGAGTTTATATTGTTGGATATATACCTGAGTATAAGTTAATATTAAATTCTTCCGGTTGCAATATAATAAATAGGAAAGATGTTTTTGTTTGTTATGGATCCACTCAGAACTATATAAAGAACCTACAAGCTACATTATCAACGAGTAAATTAGGCTATTTATTATAAGCAAAGCTACGATTAATAGGGGGTGGAGGGGATGTTTAAGTTCGAAGGGAAAAGTACGAAATTCAAGCCGACGAAGTCGCAGGCGAAGTGCTAGTATGCTACATATATTACTGTAAAGTCTCATCAAAATCCAATCCGTAATTTTTGCGTGAACAATCCATCCTCACAAACATCATATTAGTAGGAAGTAGGATTACGTTCACTTAATATCTATAAGTTTGCGTACTAACATCTCGTATACTGTTCTTCTAAGGCAGATCTGACTAGAATAGGCACGGTTATCGCCTTTCATTCATTCCCTCAACATGATCAAATCATCCAAACACACCTTTTTCATGGTTCCGTACCCAAATGGTAAAACGGGGCTATTATTAAGACTCCGCGGTCCGTCCGTCTGTTTGTCCGTCTGTCACCAGGCTGTACTTCATGAACCGTGATAGTGAGGCAGTTGAAATTTTCACAGATAATGTATTTCTGTTGCCGCTATAACAACAAATACAAAAAAATAGAATAGAACAAACATTTAGGGGGCAATCATACAATTAACGTGTTTTTTATTGCCGATTTTATAGATAATGGTTCCCTTCGTGCGTCCGACTTGGCCGGTTTTTAACTTGCAGTGAAAATCTTAAAACACTCATCATCATCTGTCTAACCAGATACCAGTGTTTCATATGGAACGACTGTCTACCTGACCTCCACAACCCAGTTCAGTAACCGGGTTGTGCCCAGTGGCAACACAATACCCTTTTTTAAGACCGGTTGTCAGACTTTCGGGTTACCAACTACTCATAACGGCTGTCAAAGACCTATAAATGACAACCGGGACCCACGGCTTAGTGTAGTGTGCTTTCTGAGACACGGAGGAGTATCAATATGTAATGAACGGTCACCTATCCACAGAATGACCTCGGCAAGGGTAGCCTAACGGTTGATAGATCGGTGCGGCTGTTTTTTATTAGCCTCGAGCTCATCTTAAAACAGAATCAGAATCTATGTTATAATTTTCTTAACTCATGGAGGTGTGTTCGAAGAATCAATAGATTATTTATACTAGGCAAAGCAGAGAGCCGTCTGTGATTAATCTAAGATCATGAAAACACTTTCATTTTCACTGAAACTTGCCCATTATCATTCCTAACATAGTGCGTGGAAAATACCAAAGACAAAGATCGTGCCACAGTGTAGGCGATGCGATATTTAAACACAAGAGTAAACAAAATATTAAGAATTAATAACTAAGACTAATACAAGAGACATTAAATAAATAAATAATGCTGGACAATCCACACAGCATCATCTAGCCCCAAGCTAAGCAGAGCTTGTGTTATGGGTACTAGACGACTGATATACTTAATACAATACATTACATAGATAGATATTTTTTATTATACATACCAACACAGAACACCCGGAACAAACATTTGTAGATCGTACAAACATTTGTCCCAAGGCGGGAATCGAACCTGCAACCTCTTGCGTTGCAGGCGGACCTTCGCCCACTGTGCCACATAGGTCGTCACATTATTAGGAGAGTATTCTATTGTATTAATTAAATGGGATTTCCACATTATGTAACATCGCGCCTGTAATCCCCAAAGGGTAATTTAGAGATAGACTTATGGTAGGAGGCTTTTTGGCTTCAGTCTCAAGTCTTTTTTCCTTACTTTTATACTTGATAGTTTTAGTTGACGACTGATGTGGCGCGGTGGACGAAGGTCCGCCTGCGACGCAGGAGGTTGTGGGTTCGATTCCCGCCTTAGTAAAAATGTTTGTACGATCTACAAAGATTTGTTCCGGGTGTTCTGGGTATTTCCTATGTATAATAAAAAATATATATTATCTTTGTAATGAATTGTATTAAGTATATCAGTTATCTAGTACCCATAACTCAAGCTCTGCTTAGCTTGGGGCTAGATGATGCTGTGTGGATTATACAGCATTATTTATTTATTTTATTTAGTTTTTGTCGTTTCTGTTACCTGTGCGTCTCCCGAATAAATATTGTTCTTCTTTTGCTTATCGTACCTAATAGGCTCGCCGCTTTTAAACATGGCACCAAAATGGGGTTTACTATATGCTTAGTTTCCTAGGTTTAATTATAAACTTTTGTCCCTATTTTCTACTGACTTCAAAAAGGGCTTAATGTTTGTAATTAGAAAGATTTTTTCTTCTTATTGTATAATAACTGAAATGACTGTGTGAGTCTGCGTGAGTGTGCGACTGTGTGTATGTGTGTGTTTGTGTGTGTGTTAATAAATAAATAAAGAAATAAATATTGCTGGACAATCCACACAGCATCATCTAGCCCCAAGGTAAGCAGAGCTTGTGTTATGGGTACTAGATGACTGATATACTTAATACAATACATTACATAGATAGATATTTTTATTATACATAGCAAATACCCAGAACACCCGGAACAAATATTTGTAGATCGTACAAACATTTGTCCTAAGGCGGGAATCGAACCCGCAACCTCTTGCGTCGCAGGCGGACCTTCGCCCGCCGCGCCACATCGGTCGTCAATATAGGTGCACTTCTGCCAAAGCCTTTACGAAACTATGACATATGACATAATATACATTATGTTATTGACATCGGATGTCATGACAGTTTTTATTCCAATCGTAATTTTCCGCATCGCATTCTATGTGATAAATCTTTATAAGTATACGAAGTGAAACTTCAAGCGCTAAACATATCCATGGCTTAGCTTACATATAGCTTGATAAGTATTACTTCCACGTGTTTTCAGTGTAAGCACGTAGGAAACATTTAAAGTTGCGGCTGAGCAATATGTTAGGATTTAATAACTTAAGATTCAAGTAACACCCGGTTTCCGGGACGAAAGTTTTTGTAAAATATTATTTTACAAATTGAGAGTGCGCGTTGACTGTTGTAATAAATTTAATTTAATAATAAAAAAAATACAGCCAATTACTTCACTTAACATGTTTAATTTTATACGCGTCGATAATTTCATATTAGAAAAAAGTATTTGTCGAGTGGTAAAATTCCGATGTCCCTTTTATTGACTGACTTCAAAAAGGGCTTATGGTTTGTTTCGAGAAAGTTTTTTCTTTTTTTTGCGAAATTACTAGAACGACTATGTGGCTCTGAGTGTGCGACTTTGTGTATGTGTATGTGTGTGTGTGTGTGTGAGGGTGTGTGCGTGTGTGTATGTGTGGGTGTTAGTATAATTCTCTAACTCTTGATGATGCTCGACTATAAAAATCCAATCATGACGACTGTGTTACAATTAATTTAATTTAATACATAATACAACATCAGACCTGTGTTCTCCGGAGGGATAGGCAGAGGTGTTTGTATAGTAAAAACACCTACATTAAGTTCCATGTAATAGTGACTCAGGACTGCCACTGAGAAGTTACAGATTGACAACCCCACTAAGTAGCTGACCCGGGAAAATAACCCAGACCATCATGCAAAGCAGAATTGAAACTTATTTTCTTGGTTCGATTCCCATGTTGGAAAAGTGTTGATGGGTTTTTATCAGAGATTTATCTGTACCAGTCCGGAGGCTGGATTTGTGCCCAGTTGAAAGCAATAGGCTCGCCCTTATTAGGCGCATGGGACTTAAACATATCTACCTAAACCTGGGTTTATTATAGATACACCCCTGCCTAATCCCTCGGGGAATCAGGCGTGAAGTTATTTGAAATACTTTACAATGGGATAATTGCTCATCATCATCAGTTGATGATGATATAACGTTGTGTGCGATGTTTTACTATATTATAAACTAGCTCTGCCCACGACTTTGTTCGCATGGAATTTAATAAAACATGGGTTTTCATTTTGTTGCGTGGAACCCAAATTATGTTTCTACTAACTAAAAGTAGTATAAGCTACTCCTTTACACGTTAACTATCTGCTAGTGAAAGCCCCGTCAAAATCAATCCAGCCGTTTCGGACACTACCACAAACAGTCAGACATACAGACACATAAAAGATTAAAAAACTGTTTTATGGTACGTAGTACCGTATATGTATTGTACCTTCATAATGCATTTAGTAAAAGAGCTTTTATTTTGACTTTACATACACTTAAATTGTATTTATTTGTAAGTGTATAGATGAGAATATGTGTAGAATTTTTAATACACTTTCACGCAAATACTGCTGACCAGATGTTGATGAAACTTTATAGTCTTATAGGTCATACTTCTAATCTTAATACTTATTTACAGAGATACATACAAAGATGAAGTCTTAGATCGTGCCTGCTAGTATAAGAATATGAATGAAGTTTCTTACTTATTACGACAGACCAGACTTTCTTTTTACGACAGTAATAACTCAAATTTACTTCTAAGCTCAAGTTCGAGACAATCTGTTGAACTGTAAAACTTCAAAGTGCTCCCATACAATTCTTCTGATTAAGAATCTCACTTTATCTTAATTCAGATAAAGTTTTTACATACATCTCGCCTATATTCTCTAAATGATTAGGTTAGGTTAGAAGTGTACAGTGTACCTATTGAGACCGCTCTCCCGATCCGCAGCAGACGTACTCGGAGGAAGGCTTACAGTCCCCCAGTCCAGGGGTGACGGACTTGGGGACGTCTGTCGCCCCCCATACATCAGGACCCGAGGTGGTGGAACGCATAGTATTCCACATCATCATCATCATCCTCCTGCCCTTATCCCAATTTATTTGGGGTCGGCGCAGCATGTTTTCTTCTTCCATACATCTCTATTTGCCGTCATCTCATGGGTCACCTCTTTTCTTGCCATATCCTCTTTCACACAATCCATCCATCTTTTCTTTGGTCTTCCTCTACTCATGTAACCCTGCACATTCATACTCAAAACTTTCCTCACAACATGGTCCTCATTCCTTCGCATCACATGCCCATACCATGACAACCGGTTTCCACACAACTTCTCGGTCACAGGCGCAACTTTAAGACTTCCTCTTACATACTCATTTCTTATTCTATCCATTCGCGTAACACCACACATCCCCCTCAGCATTCTCATCTCAGCTGCATGTAACTGCCTTTCATTCATGCCTTTTGCGGCCCAACATTCTGATCCATACAAGACAGCAGGTCTAACCATTGTTTTGTAAATCTTCCCCTTGAGTTTAAGGGGAATATGGGGGTCACAGGTTGTTCCCGTTACCTGCCGCCATTTCATCCACCCTATGTTAATTCGGTGCTTGACAGCCCGATCTATTTCTCCGTCACTTTGCACGAGTGAACCGAGATACCGAAAGTCGGAACAGACCGGGAGAAGCACGCTGTTAAGCGACATTGCTTCAGGACTGGAGAGACCGCCGAAATCGCAGAACATATATTCAGTTTTGGTTCTGCTGATTTTCAAGCCCACACTCTCCAGCCTCTGTTGCCATTTCTCCAGTCTGCTCTGGATCTCAGGTCCATCTTCACCGACAAGAACAATGTCGTCGGCAAATAACATGCACCAGGGTGCCTCTTCCTGTATGTCCGACGTCAGAGCGTCCATTATCAACAAGAAGAGGTAAGGGCTTAATGCCGACCCTTGGTGCAGTCCTACAGCCACACTGAACTTGTCGGTGTTGCCAGCAGCCGATCGGACATACGTCCTAGACCGGCTGTACATTGCACGAATTAACTCCACATACTTCCCAGGCACACCTTTCTCTTTCACGGCCCACCACAACACCTCCCGGGGCACCCTATCATACGCTTTCTCCAGATCAATGAACACCATGTGCAAGTTCTTATGTGCACGTCTGTATTTCTCACACAGCTGGCGGAGTGCAAAGGTGGCGTCCATTGTTCCTCGACCTGGCATAAACCCAAATTGACTTGGGGTAATTTCACTCTCCTCTCGCAATCTTTTCTCTATCACCTTCTCCCATACTTTCATACTATGTGACAGGAGCTTTATCCCTCGATAGTTGTTGCAGTCCTGTACGTCCCCTT
Source organism: Phlogophora meticulosa (assembly GCA_905147745.2). Taxonomy (NCBI): domain Eukaryota; kingdom Metazoa; phylum Arthropoda; class Insecta; order Lepidoptera; family Noctuidae; genus Phlogophora; species Phlogophora meticulosa. Next base: position 523,830 of record LR990542.1, read on the forward strand.
TATTTTTGAAGATGGGCACTAGTGAACTATTGCACCACTCTTGTGGGATCACTTCCTCATGCAACAACTTATTGAAGAATAAAGTCAGCCACATACATCCATCTTCTTTTAATACCTTCCATACTTCTGCTGGTATATCATCTGGGCCCATAGCTTTTCCATTTTTCATACTTCTAACTGCATTCCTAACTTCATCGATACTAATTTCTCTCACCAAACCCATATTTACCTGTGTCTCTTGAAGCATACCATTCCATTCATTCTCCTCGTTCATTAACCTATCAAAGTAGACCTTCCATCGCAGTTTTATTTCATCATCTTCACACAGAACCTTACCAGCATCATCTTTAATACATTTAATATGCGTTATATCTTTTGCCCTTTTTTCCCTTGCTTTCGTAATCCGATAGAGTTCCTTCTGGCCCCTAGGGCTATCCAGTGAGTTATACAACTTCTCCTGTGCCTTAGCCCTAGCGACTGCTACCGCCTGTTTTGCTTTCCTCTTCCATTCTTTGTATATTATATTCTTTTCTTCTTTCAGACTATCGTTCCCGTTTTCTACCCCCTGCCATTCTTTAAACGCAACTTTTTTCTGTTTTAGTAACTTTTGGACTTCTTCATTCCACCACCATGTATCCTTATCTATTACACCTTTCCCTTTCGATTCTCCGAATACGTCTTTTGCTACTCTTCTTATACAATCAGCCATCTCATCCCAACAATCATTCACAGATTTAAACGCATAGTATTCCACGTGTGCCCCTATTGGACGGGGGGGAGACCTACACCTCACTTCTCCAGTAGAGCTGAGGTGACTCGCAGCGTCGGGCTGGCACTAGCCGAGGATCGTGGAAGTAGCACTAGATCCCCGGTGCAAGTGTACGATGGAAACAACGGGGTGGTTTTTAGTCAGTAAGAGTCTGACAAACCCCTTCGCCCCCCTGGGCGGAGGAAATCCATGAGAAATTTACACATCGGCAAACAAAACAAAAAAGAGTTACCTCTAGTATATCCACATTTTATTCATTACATTAGCCAGTTATATGTATTTAAGACCAACACATACACTTACACACAACACTCACTCACACACATTGTGAACTTAAACATAACTAGTGAAATGTGGGTGTACTGCAGGTACACCTCTGTAGTCTGTCTTACCCTTCGGATAATATAGGCGTGATGTTACATTATGTATATAAGAAAAAAAAGAAAAAGGGGAAAGTTATTCTTTCAAATAAAATCTAAAAAAACCTAGTGAAGACTATTTTCACAATAATAGTTATAACCCGCGGCAACGCTTTGTACATTTTACCCATTGTAGTGTGCGCAAAGAACTCAATCTACGCTTGCCCTGCGGCGCTGTTCGCAACCCGTATTTTTCTAAGCTCTTTGATAAAACGAATGAATGGGGGAAATTAGCTAGCACTATTATTAACCGACTTTAAAGAGGTTGATTTTATTTTAATGTGTTTTCTAAATATTCGTCAGAGTGGCTTGCACGAATGCTTGACAGAGACGAGGGAACGATTCTAAAATCGAAAATACTCGTTTCGTGGCAGCCCAGACTCTGGATCTTTACCCAGTTGATGGCAGTAGGCCCGCCCCTATTTCATGGAGCTTAAACATTACAGGAGAAATGTGGGTATAAAATAAGTGCATATCTGCCTAATCTTAAGAGGAATACATGAACGGTGTTATGTTATGTTATCATTACAGCATAATTTATATCTATGAAACGTTTATTTCTTTAAAACCATACAACTACTAATACATGAAGAAATAAAATAAAATAAATAATCACAGGGCATCGAAAAATTCATCCGCATCACTGTCAACGGGAAAGTACCCAGAAGGCTGGCAGCATTGTCACATTGAATGGCAATGCTGATTCTTTGGCCAAAAAAAGGCCAGCCCTCTGGTCTCACGTGAAGAGTCGATTTCTTGAAAAGCTAAATGGGCACACGGACTCCATGGCCCTTGAGATTCAACCCCAAATGAATAATATTAATTGTGCTTGCCTCATGAATTAAAACCTACATCTTACAGGATAGTTTACAATGGTCAAATTGTTCGAATGGACCTTACTTTAACGTCAATACACAAGACACACAAGTTGACTGTTCACTATAAGCTTTCCTGGTTCGATTTCCAAGTAGGGCAATGTGTTATTAAGTTTTTCTTTTATAGCAACTTTTTCTCAATAGGCTCTGTTCCCTCCCTATATGAGACTTAAACATAACTTGCAAAACACATTACACCATCTAACACTGAAGTAATGTTATTTTTTTTTCTTTTTTTTGCTCCTCATAGAAACTGAGCAGTTTTATTACTTAGGAAAACGATATCTACCCACCATTTCCACAGCTAACCAGTCTGAACACCAAACACACACATAAAACACAAAGCACACGACTAATATCACACATTTGAAATACAAACACAGATTATATATAAAATTAAAAAGTAGTTTGTAACACAAACATGGCTGTCTCGGTCAAAGGTAAGCACACAAGTAGTGCAGGGAAACGTCTTGTTATACCACTGTGACTGACGATTACTTCACGCTTCTTAAAATATTACCTTCATGATTGAAATAGGTGATAAAACTGGACTAATGTGACGTCACACGGTGTTAAAAATGCTATTTACATTGTACATATACACTTGGATTCAAGAGCCTTCTTCTGTGTATTACCATAGCAATAAAGCAAGTAATAAGGACATAAAAAGAAAAAAAAAAGAATCGCAGGGCATCGAACAAATCATCTGCATGTCGCCTTACGCGATGAACGCAAGACAAGCGGTTCTATGTGAAGGTGGAAGGGCTGGATTAACTCAACTTAGTTTTATTAGATAATTTGTTATACTAAATAAATAATAATAAATAAATTAAATCATGCTCCGGCTCTAATCCAAATTCATTAGGGGTCAGCACAGCATGACGTCATATCTTTTGATATTCTATTCTATGTCTATGAGCCTGCTATTTTCTGAAAAGCTGCGGTAATACGAGAAATTTTGTACATGTTGTATGTTGACGTTGGAAAGGCATACGATCGAGAGCACAGTGAAATTTTGTAGTGGGCTTTAATAAAATTATATTATATATTATATATTATATATTATATGTTTGCCCGGAAAGTATGTGGAGTTGATACAAATGATGTACAGACACTGTATCAGTGTCCAAGTTCAGTATATAGTGGTACTAATGGTATCTTCATTGTGGCTAACGGCTTACACCAAGGATCGGTCCTCAGCCCCTACCTAGTCGTAATGGACACCCATAAGTCAGATATCAGGAAAAAGGCTCCCTGAATCAGAATCAGAATCAGCTTTATTTGTGAACGTGGGTCAAGTATAGTGTGAGGTTTTATAAATTGGTAAATCCTCCATGTTTTGCCCAGAGGCGTACAAATGTGATTGTTTTAGTTTTAAAATAACAAATTGGTGAAATTATGTGAACTTTCACGTCGGTAATAAAATCATTATAAATAAGCATGGCATATCAAAAGGAATATATATATATATATATACAATCAATTTCTCAATAAATGTCAAATGGATAAGTTACAGGTCATTAAAAATAGGTCAAGTAGGGAGTTCTAAGGCAGTAATTATAGAATTACTGCCTTCATTACTGTTTTACTGAATTAATGATTCCCGGTAAATACTATTTGCCGATGACTTTGTGCTGGTTGCCGTACATGACTTTGAGGGCCAGAGCAGATTGGGGGTGTGGTGGCAACGACTGGACAATGTTTCAATGTTTCAATGATCTGAGATTTTAGCAGAACCACTATTCAACTCAAGTCTCAACGACATAGAACTGGGTGCTCATATGTCTAATCAGATGGATTTAATGGCTCGAAGAAACAACTTATAAACCACAGTTAAGTTAAATACAAAAACTACAAGTCCATCATAAGACCTGACATATTGTATGGATCAGAATGCGTGGCCACGAAGAAAACGGATATAACAAGATGCAAGTAGTCCACATTAAGAACATTGAGATTGCTGAGTGGAGTGACGAGAATGGCTAAGGAAAGTGATGATAAAATAAAAAAAGGAAAGTGACTGAAATGTCATTTGCTCGTCTTGATTAAGCTTATATCACTAAAGAGTAATGAAATGAAATATGGTTGGATGGAGATTAAGAGGATGGCCAAAGAATAGATGGATGGATTGTGTGAGCAATTATGATGAAAGAAGTTGGAGTAAATGATAGCGTGACGTTAGACAGGGAAGAATGGAAGAAAAAAACGTGTTGCGCCAATCCCAAGTAAAATGGGATCAGGGCAAGGCATGATGATGATGATAATGATGACGCTCTGCCCGAAGGAACTTACATAACATCATATAAAGGAACCCACGATCCCCTCCATATGAATTTGAATTTGAACAAAAAAAATTGTTAGCTCTAAAGTTTTCACAGCATGGTTGGCACAGTGGCTGAGCGTATGGCTGCTGCGATACGTGTCGCGGGTTCGATTCCTGCACGGAACAAATATTTGTATGGACTATAAGTAGTTGTTCCGGCTCTGGTCGTTTGTGTATGACGAGTTTAAATTTTTGTAAACGTACCCACGACTCAGCAAGAATTTCTAGAGTGGGGCAAAGTTTAAAAAAAAAAGTTGTTCTACTAGGTAAGCAAAAATGCCAGACAACTAGCGCCCGACTCCTTCAGGTTGGTGCAGTAGGTAAACGATTTTAACGCTTTTATGGTTTACATGTTCCATTACAGTACGCAATTCCACGCTTAGCACATAACACTTAACATCACGCCTGTATTCCTCGAAAGGATCAGCAGAGGTGTAGGTCACGTACGCCTACATTTCTCCAGTTATGTATAAGTCCCATGCAACAGGAGGCTGTAGCTTATTACCATCAACCGGGCACAGATCTAGACTCCGTTCGGATACTGAGTAAATTGAGATGGAATAACCCAATAACACTACCCGACCCCGAAATCAAACCCGTAAACCTCACGCTCAGCAGTAGCGCGTAAATATTTTTTTTTTTTTTTTCAAACAAACTTTGCCCCACACTAGGAATTTCTCCTGTATCGTGGGCGCGTTTACAAACATTTAAACTCACATACACAAACAGTCAGACCCGGAACAATTACCTGTAGGTCATACAAATATTTGTTCCGTGCGGGGATCGAACCCACAACACGCGGCAATGGCAATTTAAGGCGTTGCAATTTAATGGCGATGGCTCAACCACTGCGCCAACCGTGTCGTCAAATGGTAATGGTAATGGTATTCTAGTTTAATTTAATATCCACCAATTGACCAAATGTTTGTCCAGATTTTATATTACCCGTGTAAACAAACCTTCACGCTCGGTAACTTTAGTAATTAATTAATAGACTTTGAAATTAATCGATGTGTTTTGCATATTAGCACCTTTCCATTAATCGAATGAGACTTTTAGACTGTTGAATGGTTTTGAAAATATTCCAACAATGTGCCTGGTTTTTAATGAACTCAGCCTTACGCATGCCGAGGTCTGTGGGTGCCGCGGAAAGTACGCTCAGCCGTTGGTCCCGGCTGTCATTTGTAGATAAGCCGTTACGGGTAATCAGAAGCCCGAAAGCCTGACAACCAGTCTTACCAAAGAGTAACGTGTTCCCCAGTAACTAGGTTGTGGAGATCAGATAGGCAGTCGCTCTATGTAAAACTCTGGTATTCAGCTGCATCCGGTTAGACTGGAAGCTGACCCCAACATAGTTGGGAAAAGGCTAGGCAGATGATGATGTGCCTAGTTTTGAATTACGAAAATGTTAGATTTATAAGGCGAAGACAGCTGGATTTGGTGAGAACACGACTGGTTACCGTCGCAATGGTAATGGTAGGAGATGCTTAAGGCCAGCAGTGGACGTCTTGCACCTGAATGATGACAATGCATGCAATTAAAAGAAGAAGAAAAAATAATCACAGAGCTTCGAAAAAATCATCCGCATCATTTTTCTTTTCATGTACAATATAATTTTATTACTTTATTGAATATAACGTACAACAAACCAACAGTCAATCTATTAAACTGTATTTAATTGATTTCTTGATCTCAGAACTCACTTCCTTCTTAGCTATGATCGTTTACAATATTCACCGCTCTCCTCCGTAGTCTGCCTCTTTCCTCATTGCTTTCCACGCTCATTCCTCACTCCATACTTTTGGTCATGTACAATAGTGCTCTTACGTAACTAGCTTGTTCTTAATTTCATCGTCTGAAAATTATCTAATTAAGCTTAGATCTTTTAATTTTAATAGACTCTACCCTGAAAAATCCATTTGTTTTTAATTAAATATCAAGAAAGCGTGCCTAACGTATCATGTGCGATATAAACTTATTTTAATCATTTTATTCTATTAAGAACCATATCCGTAGCATCAATCGCGGTACGCCCGCGTCTGTTATACGTCACTGCTCCGTCGCGGTTAGGGTGCTGCCACATTGACTTACACCTCTCCTCAGCAACCCAAGACTAAGCTCCGTTTTGTATTGCTCCGTTGTGTAAATTATATTTATTTCTATAATAGCGTCAGCATTCAAATTCCCCGAAAACAAATGCGGAAAGAAACTCAGAGGTATTTTGAAAAGTCCAATTGTAATATTATACTATCTAACGATCAGGGCAAGGTCAAGAAAGGACCTCTGACCAAGTAGCAATTGCTACTTCGTCAGAAGTCTTTTCTGGACTTTGCTTGATATTTGCACAACTCAAAAGCTTTGAGTTATTTTTATTTTTATTTATTTTTTATTTTTTTAAAAAAAAAAAACGTTGCCCCACACTAGGAATTTCTCCTGTATCGTGGGTGCGTTTACAAACATTTAAACTCACATACACAAACAGCCAGACCCGGAACAACTACCTGTAGGCCATACAAATATTTGTTCCGTGTGGGGATCGAACCCACAACACGCGGCGCAGCAGCCGATGGCGCAACCACCGCGCCAACCGTGTCGTCAAGTTGGTGGGGGCTACAGTTGGTGGGGGTTAGAAAGAGACAAAAAGTAGCCTCTGTCACTCTCCATCCCTGCAACTATCTCCACTTAAAAAATCACGTCAATTCGTCGCTCCGTTTTGCCGTGACAGACGGACAAACAGACACACACACTTTCCCATTTATAATATTAGTATGGATTGCCCGACAGAATCAAATCATATTATTCTTTCAACACCTTATTATTTTGTTCACACATATCAGTTGCAAATTATTATGTTATGAAAAGTTTACAACGACATATTAGTGTTTACATTATTCATGCCTGTATTTTCATCTCGTTAGTTCTCGCTGTGACGAAAAGTAGAGCAAATTGAAATATGTATAAATTTATATACAGGGAGTTTCTTCTGAAATATAAGTAAAGACGAATATTTTAGTTCACTAGCGTGGGTTATTTATTCAAATATAATAATACATTTTTTTTCATATACAGAGACTCGATATTTAAACAATTTAAACTAACGCTTAATATAAATATGTATCATTACTTTACTTAAAACGAATTGGATGTGCCGCATGTGTCTAACCCATTCCCTAGTATTTTGTGACCGGCTTCCAGTCTAAACTGTTCCCAAGTATGTTGTGGACAAGGATTTCACATGTAGCAGCTGCCTATCTGACATCAACAACCCAGTAACTGGGAAACACGATACCCCTTGTAGTTTAAGACTTTTGTGCTACTGACTACCCGTAACGTAAGATCAGTGTACGTAGCACGAATCTTTGACGTAAACGTAACGTTAGTTCGAACGGTTCTTAAATTTAAAATACGAATCCTGTATCATTTATGTTCAAATTTATGAGGAAAACACTATAAGTATTAGCCATAGAATACAATAGAATAGAAGAAAAAAGAAGAAGGAATAGAAAGAAAGAAAAAGAAAACAAGAAATTTTTGAAATTTTTAAAAATTTTCTTTGGCTTTTCGTAATTCTTTATCGTTTTTTTTACTTTACACTGTACAACATCAGTATTTCTATGTAACCCGATGTAAAGTTTATTGAAAGAAGTGATTTCTTTACTTCAAATGAAAATGAAAATCGTTCCAATTGACGTATCGTGTACGTCAAGCATTCGTGCCACACAAAAACCAAAAAAAAAACAAAAGTACATACAAAACTACCCGAATACCCGGGACTAAAAATCTGACCGCAAAACAAAGAAAAAGCAAAAAAACTACCCATACGCCATACATCCTCCACGATATAGAAATGATATGAATTCAGCAAATAAGTCGCGAATCAATTTCCTCCCTGCATGAAGAGGCAGTAAATCGCACCATCCTCCCTGGGGGTGGGCAGGGAGGGGACCCTATCTTGTTACGGCAGATAACCGCCGGTTGTTCGACAGCACTATAAAGAGGATAGGGAGGGACAAAATGTCTAAAAACTATGATAATATGTAAATTTTTTGGTAGTTCCATTGTTAGATGCGGTACAACATTATATTTTTGAAACGAAGTTCCTTAACGCGCGTTGCGAAAGGGGGCTAGACGGAAAAAATAAGACGAAAAGTTGTAACTACACTTTTACTATAAGCCGTGTGGCGTGCGCGTGTTTCTCTGTCTCTCTCTCTCTCTCTTTCTCATAGAAAACAAGCCAGTTACTAAATACAATGGCTAAGCTAAGCTAAGTCTACTGATTAAGTTTATATTACTTTATATTTGTTCATACAAAAAAAAAAACCATCACTAATTAATCGAACTTCGTTCCATCCGGGTGTCCCTTGACACCTCTCAAGTTTTTTAGTTCAGGGTATACGATAACTGCTAAGTGCATGCACTGACTGGACAGGTCCACTGCAATCAAATGCGGTTCTTTCCTCAAAAGATCATCTCGGACTCTAATCTACATGGTCCTCAGATCTATCTGACGAAGATAATGTCTGTACTATTTAAGAGATAGTAACGTCGGAGTTGGTTTCAGTGTAGTCAGATAGGAAGGCCGGTTGGTGATTTTAAACTTATTTAAGTCGCGTACTGTACTTTCATCCTGGATTTTTGTTACAAATGGTTACCTACGGCTAAAGGCTATTTACGGAAAACGAAGGGCAAATTTTGAAGCAGACTAAAGCTAAAGACAAATTTTAATGATGTCTAATCAAGGATATGAAGGAGGCAATTGTTTAATTCGTTTCGAAATAATATAGTACTGTTATTAATTAAAGAACTAAGTATATGGATAAATACAGCATCCTTACATAACTCATTTTCCTTCGTTTACGTTAGTACATCTGGTCATACACTCAAGCCGGTTGCGAGTACCAGGTACACACCTGACCTTTCTGAAGAACATCATCAGCAAGGTCAGTCTATGCCTTTCGAAGTAGTCTCCTCCCAGCGGTTCCACTTACATAAATGTAACCTTATTTCAATAATTAAAAAAAAATACAAATATTATTGTAGCGACATACGTATACGAACTAATTCTGACGTATTCTACATCGCGATATTAAAGTTATCCGAACGATTAAATATACAGAGCCTGACATAAACTGTCGGCAGTAGCTTACCGGACACAACACCCGTCTGGTCGGAAGATCCTTCCTTTTCAATGGCGGGTGAGGAACTTTACCCCCTGTTCCTCATACCCCGGAATTATGTTTAGAGTAATTAAATAATTATTCTATATAACATTTGTTTTGCTTAGTAGGTCATCGTGACCAACACTCAGAGAAGACAAGATTATACAATTTCTCGTGTGCCAATGGAAACGCGCCGTACACTGCCGATAACAGAACCGACAAAGTTTAATAATTGCGTAAACTTGTCGAGATAACTGAGGGAATTATTTCAAGCATTTTATTTGTTCCGATGGACTCTTGTTTACTTTTACCTTCCCTATACATGTTTATATTATTATATGTCTGTGGCAGGAGAGCTCGTGGTGCTTTCATTTAAATTATATAAATATTATCCAGATTTTTTCAGGGTTCCGTACCCAAATGGTGCTAACGAGACCCTACTTCTAAGCTTCCACTGTCTCCACTCTTTTCTCCGTCTGTCTGTCAGCAGGTTGTATCTCATGAACCGTAATAGATGGCCAGTTCAAATTTACACAGAGTGTGTATGTCTATTATCGCTATTAAAACAAGCAATAATCCAAGAGACGTAATGTTTTCAGCGTTTTTTGCTCAACATGGTACGAACTCTTCGTGTTTGAGTCCAACTCGTACTTGACGAAGTTTTATAATTGAAATGAAACGATGTTTATTTCTGTAAGAATATCTTTTCAGACACGTTTACACGTCAATGAATGGTCAATATTTTAAAAACGAGTGGGTGTTTGCATTTCATTCCTGGCTCATCCCTGAGTATAAATGCCGATAAAAACTCAAAGGTATGGTGTAATGTTTTACGACTAAACGGCTTATCGGATCGTAATGAAATTTGGTATGGAGATAGTTTGAGACTCTGGAAAGGACATAGGATAGTTTTCAATTCGCGACTTCGTTTACATGCACGATAACCGACATTTAAAAACATACGGAAGTTGTTATTTTATTTAAATAAAAAAGAATACCTAACCTACCTACCTGTTTATGTACACAAGAAAGATTAATATCCAGTTTTTGGTACAAAACTAGAAAATAATCGGAAAAACGAAAGTGCGGTGTAAATGCCACACTACTATTCTTACCCGACTGGAAAGCAGAGTAAGGATAAGATAAGATATTTTTATTTTGCAAGTATTACTTGGGTACACAAATACCCCAAAAATGCTAAGTACCTACACAAGAATCATTTTACTATATTAAATTATATATGGACATTGTGTATCATTATTATTGTGTAAATTGTAATTATAGTTAATCAATCTTTATATGGATGAAGATTGATTAACTTTAATTACAATTTAATTATGAAGTACTTGAATAGTTACTTATATAATACACAATTCTTCAATATTGTTTCATTTTTTAATGAAATTAAAATTATAATTAAATGCCATATTGTTTTGATTTCATATCATTATAAAAAGTAATCAAGAAATTCCTTTTTCCATTAAAAAATCCGTCTTATATTTAGGTATATGTTCAATTGTTTTTTTTCAGATTTGAATTCAATAAATCCAACTAGGGCGAGTATGGGGTCACAAGAAATGATGGAAGCTGGCTCAGGTCTGTCAGAGCAAACTAGCGCCAACTGCCACCTAATTTCTAAATACGAGCATGTCGACGCTTGTTACCGCTAGACGGCGCTGGTTCTTACCGAAACTGACAACTAACACGGGTTGCCTTCTACAGATCGCATGCCATGTCTTGCCCGGAACCATCATCTGCAGAGCCTTTCCCCAACTATGTTGGGGTCGGATTCCAGTCTAACCGGATGCTGCTGGATACCAGTAATTTATATGGAGCGATTACCTATCTGACCTCCACAACCCAATGACTGGGTAACACGATACCCCTTGGTAAGACTCAGGCCAAAGTGAAAGGGACACACGTCCTGAAACCGTTCAGTACATGATTCTGGAAAGAAAAGCAGAAAGTTTTCTTGGCTTTTTCCTCATTTTATTGTTTCTTTTTTACGTTTATTTTTCTTTAATTGTAAAAATAGTATAATAAAATCATTATTTCCATGTAACCCAATGAGATTTTTAACTAAAAAGTAAATAATTCACTTGTTTCATTAAAAATCTCATTGGGCTCGACGAGAAAAACTGATTTTGCACTTTAGGAAAAGACAACGAGTCATTTGAACGCTGTGGAATCAAGAATCGTGTTCTGAACTTATGATTTCACAATGTGCGCCGGTGTCACATCCACTCTATATAGCTTCCAAACAGGATTATACTACGTATAATCGCATCATAAATTGTTTCTTATTTAGTAAGAAACAAGCTCCCACACAATAAAAACAAGAAAAATGTTACTATCTTTGGAAAAATCTCGGGCGTATATCAAAGGCGGTAATAACCCAAGCGACAGTTAATCGCTTTGATGTCGCCGCCCGGGTGTGATTGGCTGGCCGGCACTGTGTCCACGGAGGTTTCCTGGTGGTCGCTTGCACCTGTCAATTAGACGTGACATACTACCAGGAAGGATGGCCAATAAAGGTTTTGTGGGTCGCTATTAAATCTTGGAGATGTCAATTGTAGCTGCAACACATACTCATACATCATGCGCGCGCGCCGGGCGGCTAGTGGAATACTAGCGACGCAGGCGCGGCGCAAGCTTTTATATGTGAGCGAGAAATCCAAACATTTTCGACTCACCCACATATGATTTGATTTTCGTATCTTAACCGTCTTTCACTCCAGACACCATAGGGACTCCTACCTCAACAGTGGTGACCCCGACGTGATCAAAAAGCTACAATGACTTCGTCCAACGCGGATTTGATGAAAGACGAGCAAGAAGTGTCCGGTGTCTCTGCCACTCTTCGCATTCCACCGGTTACAACTCACGAGATGACCACTACGGAGAAACTGAATGAGAAGATAGACTTGCTGACTCGTGAGATCGCTGAACTAAAAGCGAACCAATCATCGTATCGGCAAAGACGACCATTTCGAAGATATCGTTCCAGATCAAGAACACCATCGAGACCCCGCTCCAACCGCAGTGATTCATCGTTTCGTAATGATAGAATCTGTTACTATCATCGAAAGTTCGGGAAACAAGCTCAACGGTGCACACGTCCTTGCAAGTTTGAAGACCCAAAGACGACCTCGGAAAACTAGGACCTGCGTTGGCTGAGGCGGCAACCGGCGCGAGAACACTTTCACACCGCCTATTTATCACCGACAGGAACTCACGCCTGTCGTTCCTGATCGATACTGGAGCCAATATCTCGGTCATACCGAGGAAAGCCGGTATGAAAGTTACACCTACAAACTTTTGTCTATACGCGGCCAACAATACTACTATTTCGACCTACGGCGAGAAGACGCTCGAATTGGACCTCAAACTACGAAGACCATATCGCTGGAAGTTTGTAATCGCAGCAGTCAGCAAACCAATCATCGGCGCTGATTTTCTGAGGCACCATCGCTTATTGGTCGACATCGCCGGCGAACGACTCATCGATAAAGTCACGAACTTATTCGTCAAGGCACCAATGTCATACTCCAGCGAGCCAACGGTACGAAGCATAGACATTGAACAACCGTATCACCAGCTGCTTGCTGAATTCCCCAACATCGCTCGACCGTCATCAATGAAAGAAACGCCAAAGCATCGCGTTGAACATCACATTGAAACCACCGGTCTGCCACTGTATTGCAGGACTCGACCGTTAGCACCGCACCTCTACTCACCTGTGAAGAAAGAATTCGAAACCATGATGCAACAAGGTCTGTGCCGACCAAGCAAGAGCCCGTGGTCAAGCCCGCTACATGTAGTTCCCAAGAAAAATGGTGACATACGTGTATGTGGCGATTATAGAAGACTGAACGCGGTTACGAAACCCGACCGCTACCCAGTCCCAAGACTTAAAGATTTTACGTATCTTCTCCACGGAAAGAAGATATTCACCACGTTAGACCTCTGCCGTGCATATCAACAATTGCCCGTGCATGGACCCGATATTGAGAAGACTGCAATTACTACACCGTTTGGGTTATATGAATTCCCTCGTATGTGTCCCGGACTGATGAACGCTGGACAAACATTTCAGCGGTTCATCCATCAAGTGCTCAGCGAATGCGACAACACTTTTCAATTCATCGATGACGTCATCGTTGCTTCAGAAGACAAGGAGAAACACTATGATGACCTACGTGCTGTCCTACAAAGATTAGACGATTACGGGATTACCATAAACCCGTCTAAGTGCGTCTTTGGCAAGCAGACTGTCAAGTTCCTTGGCTATGATGTGTCAGAAGAAGGAATCAAACCACCACTTGAGAAAATCAAGGCTATCACCGAATACCCAAAGCCAGACAACATTCAAGCGCTACGACGATTCCTAGGCATATTGAATTTTTATCGAGATAGTTTACCTAACGCTGCAAGTATTCAAGCACCGCTGAATGCATTCCTTCACAACTCAAAAAAGAGGGACAAAACCAAGATCAGCTGGACAAAAGAAGCTGAAGAAGCCTTTGAAGCATGCAAAGTGAGCATACAGAACGCCACTATGCTAGCTCATCCATCACCATCTACGAAGAACGCACTATCACTAATGTGCGACGCATCTAACACCTGCGCTGGCGCTGTTATACAGCAACGGGCCAACAACAAATGGATACCCCTCGGGTACTTTTCAAAGAAGTTTTCTGATGCGCAACAACGATACAGCACATTTGACAGAGAGTTGTTGGCAATCTATATGGCTGTGAAATATTTCCGTAAGATATACGAAGGACGTGAACTCATAATCTACACCGATCACAAGCCGCTTACATACGCCATTCACAAACCGCCGTCAGCTAGCGACACGCAGCGGCGAACACGGCAACTACTGTTTATCAGCGAGTTCACAACAGATATTCGTCATATCAGCGGAGCAAACAACGTGGTAGCAGATGCCCTATCGCGTGTCGAGACAATCGACGTACCAACTCCAATCGACTACACACAGCTAGCAGCAGCGCAAGAGCGAGACGACACGATACAATCACTCATCAAACAAACCAATATTCAACTGAAGAAAATCACGGTTCCCGGAACAATTAAGCCAATATACTGCGAAGCATCTACAGCAGCCTTACGACCGTATTTACCTAACGACTACCGTTGCATCGCTTTCAAGGCCGTGCACAACATAAGTCATCCCGGTATCAGAACGACACGGAAAATGATTCAAGATCGATATTTCTGGCCATCAATGAATGTCGATATTGGCAATTGGGCAAGACAATGCACAGCGTGTCAACAATCAAAAGTACAACGACACACACGCAGCGACATCGAAACGTTCCCGACCTGCGACCGGTTCCAACATATACATGTAGATATCGTTGGACCGCTACCTACGTCATCACACGGACAACGGTACCTGCTAACAATCATCGATCGAAATACAAGATGGCCCGAAGCTATTCCTATGCAAGACATGACGTCAGAAACAGTAGCAAATAATGTCTA
This sequence comes from Phlogophora meticulosa, assembly GCA_905147745.2. NCBI lineage: Eukaryota > Metazoa > Arthropoda > Insecta > Lepidoptera > Noctuidae > Phlogophora > Phlogophora meticulosa. Next base: position 538,883 of record LR990542.1, read on the forward strand.
TGAAACATGGATATGCCGTTTCGGTTGTCCAACCACTATCACGACGGACCAAGGACGACAGTTTGAGAGTCAGCTGTTTCACGAACTCACCAAACTACTGGGCGCAGAGAAAACCCGTACTACTGCCTACCACCCGCAGAGTAATGGTATCGTCGAACGGTGGCATCGATCACTCAAAGCTGCACTCATGTCAAGACTCACGGACAACAACAAGTGGCTGAACGAACTACCAACAGTGCTCATGGGACTACGCGCTGTTGCCCGGACCGATACCGAAACTAGCCCGGCTCAATTAACGTACGGACAACCATTACGTCTACCCGGCGACTTCTTATCACCATCTGCGAGCAACGTAAAGATGAGTCACGGCTACACAGAACGGTTACATCGCATTATCACTCAACTTACGCCGACGTATGTACCGCACAGCAACAAGCGCAGTATGTTCGTGCATAAAGATCTGCAAACTTGCAACTCTGTATTTTTGCGAGTAGACACCGGCCGCAAGTCACTTCAACGACCATACGAAGGGCCTTACCTTGTCTTGGAAAGAAACGACAAGTACTTCAAAATACAGATGCCCGGTAGAACAGCAAACGTCTCCATCGACCGCCTAAAACCGGCGTACACAATCAACACAGACATCGAACATCGCAGCGCGAACATAGCTACAAGCACAACAACAACATCTGCAACTACAGACACTAAGCCATCGGTGAAAGTTGAGCGAAGAACCAGATCCGGAAGACTCGTGAAGATGCCCGTACGCTTCGCTTGAGGGGGAGTCCTGTAGCTGCAACACATACTCATACATCATGCGCGCGCGCCGGGCGGCTAGTGGAATACTAGCGACGCATTTTTTTTTTTTTTTTTTTTTTGGAATGGGCATCTCGCAGTTTATCCTTCAGGGATATTTACTGCTCAACCGAACTTTCCTGTGGGGGGCTTAATTAAAATTAAGGCCTCCAGCCAGGCATACAAACTTATAAGCTAAGCGACTATCGCTAAGGGCACCCCCTGCGGGGTACGAACCTCGGCTTAGGACGTCGCTGAAGAGGACAGCAAGGGACAGGCTGGATCTGATTGTTCCATTATTTAGGGACATTTTAAACATTAATCGGCTCAGCTTCGCGGGCTGGCTCTAGCAAAGGGTCGGGAGAGGGGCATCGACGGGGTCGTCGCGACGGGCCTCGGCGGCGAGGACGGAATGTCCGTTTTTGTATGCGAATAGTGCTGGTGGCCTTATCGCTCTCCTGGAGGAGAGTGATAGGATCATCTGGCTCTGTGAGTGTGTGTCTTGGTCTTCGAACTGTACTTATTCGCGAGGGAGTGTATCGGGCGGCCGATGACACTAAGGGGTTAGGATGAGCGGTAGAACAGTCCATGAAGCGCTGGGTGAGTCGCTTCATGAACTGTTTCACCGTGGGTATTTTGAGATCTACATGGAGAGTCTCATTTCGGACGTAGAAGGGGGCTCCCGTGACTCTGCGCAGGAATCGGTTCTGGACGGTCTGAAGCCTATGAATATGATACGGCTTGGCGTGGGCGAACACTGCGCAAGCGTATGTCATGATTGGTCGGATGACCGAGACGAAGAGCCGCAATTTGCACCTGAGTGACAACTTGCTTTTCTCGTTGGTCATACAATAAAGCCTGCCGGACGCGAAGACGGCGCGCGAACGCGCCGCCTTTATGTGTTCGGCGAACGAAAGTCTGTGATCGAGTATCACACCTAAGTATTTGGCTCGCTTATCCCAAGGGATAGGCTTGCCGTACATGGCTAACGGACTAGGCGTGGGGACATTGCGGCGTCCGGGTTTCCTAAAGAGAACCGCTTGACTTTTGTCGGGATTGACCTCGACTCTCCATTTCCGGAACCAAGCGCCTAAGACGTTTGCGGAGGTTTGGAGAGTGCGAGCTATGGTGGTAGGGTTGCGACCGGTATAGTAGATGGCCGTGTCGTCGGCGAAAAGCGCCAACTGGGCCTTTCTACCCCTAGGGACGTCGCTAGTGAACAGCGAGAACAAGAGAGGAGACAGCACGGATCCTTGAGGGACGCCCGCGCGGATAGGGTGAGGTGACGATAGCGTACCGTCTACGCGATATCTAAACGTACGATTCGACAGAAAATCTCGCAAGATGAGCACGAGACGATCTGGCACATCGAGTTGGTACAGCTTGTATAACAACCCGTTGTGCCAGACCTTGTCGAAGGCTTTCGCAATGTCGAAGAAGAGGGCGCCGGTGAGCGCGCCTCTCTGAAAGCCCGCGCTGACGTGTTCGACTACGCGGTGCACCTGTTGAACACACGAGTGTCCCGGCCGGAACCCGAACTGTTCGTTCGGTATCAGGCTCTTTGCCTCGACATAGTCCTTGAGTCGCTTATAAATAAGCTTCTCGTAGATTTTGCCGAAAACATTGAGCAGACTGATAGGTCGGTAGCTCGTGGGCTCAGACTTGGGCTTGCCAGGCTTGGGGATGCCAATAACCACGGCTTCTTTCCACGATTGAGGAAAGATATTGTTGCTTAGAGCGCTATTGAAGATGGCGGTCATGAGCATAACGAGTTGGGCGGGGAGGATTTGAAACACCCTATTGGTGATACCGTCCTTGCCGGGGGCTTTGCGCGGTTTGAGCCCTTTAATGATGTCTTGCACTTCGTCCGGAGTGACGGGAGGCAGAGGATCATCAGGGTTGTCGACGGGAGGGAGCGAGGACCTACGTTCGACTTCGGCGTCTACCTTTAAGAGGTGAGCTTGGTCGAACGGCTGGGAGCTAAGCGAGCATTGAGTCTCTAAGCTTTCGGCTAGGCATTCGGATTTTTCCGAGTCGTCGAACGCGACGCTCTTATCTGGACGAGTGAGGGGAGGCATGGTAGCCTCTACGGTGGACCGGAGTTTCCTCTGGAGGTTCCAGAAGGCATGGTGGTTGGGCTCTAGCTCACTGATCATCTTGTCCCAGCTCTCCGACCTATGCTCCGCCACACGTTTGCTGACAGTACGCTGTAGCATTCGCATGTGGGCTTTGTTCGCAGAGCAGGGAAAAGCGCTATAGGCACGGACGGACGCGTTCTTCTCGGTTATCAGAGCCCGTACATCGTCCGGTAGGTTCCAGCGCTGGGCATTCAGCGCCGGAACCCGCCTTGAACAGTCGTTCAGGACTGTCTGTACGTGCTCCGTAAATGAGTCGACTGCGCCCGTGGTGTCAGCGACTGAGGTGATTAGATCGGGGATGGAGTCGAGTAGGGGCGACGAGGAGGATTTCAGCTTTTCGCTTACCTTCCTCCAGTCGGTAACTAATTGAGTCGGGGGTGGCTGATCAGGGTCAAGCGGACCCGTACGGGGAACTAGCGTCATCATCACCGGACGATGGTCGGAGTTAAGCTCGTGGAGCGCCTCTATCGATTGTAAACGAAGGTTTACATTCTTTAGGAGCGCTATGTCCAGTATGTCAGGTCTATGGTCAGGATCGTGGGGAAAATGGGTATGAGTCATCGGGGCGATGACGTCATAGTTAAGGGAGGCGCCCAGATTGAGGACAGCCCTCCCTCTGGCGTTAGTTATATTGCTATTCCACGCGGGGTGCTTGGCGTTGAGATCGCCCGCTATGATAACGGAGTCACTCAAGCCGAGGAGAACCGAGAGATCGTGGGATAACGCTGGGATGTCATCCCTCCCACGAGCGGGAGGGCAGTACGCGGATACAATAGTAATTGGCTGATGGCCAGTCATGCCGAGCCGACAGATAGAGTACTCAAGGAGCGAGGTCGGGGGAGGAGAAGTTAAAGGGACACAGTGCAATGAGTTTTTATAATAAATCATTGTACCGCCCTTGTGACAGCGGGATCTATCATTGCGCACCATACGGTAGTTTGCAATTTTGGGGTCGCGGTTGTGCGGCTTGAGGAACGTCTCCTGTATGAGGAGGACGTCCGGTTGGTGATCGCGGAGGAAGTTGGCAAACTCAGCCCGTTGCTGGAGTAAGCCATTTATATTAACGTATCCTAACTTTAGGGATCGCGGTTTCAAGGTTCTAGCGTTAACGTACCTATCCATTGCGGTTATTAAAATGGGCTTCTAGGTCACGGAGCACCGAGGGGGCCTCCATGAGCGCTTCGATGCGCTTCTTAGGGTCTGTGGTAGCTTCTAAGCGATCGGCTAGACGATCGGCTTCGCGGTTGCAAAAGATTAAGTACACTGGCAATATGACGTTCATATTGCGCTGTGTACGGATCTTAGTGTCATAAAGAGCCTCCGTAGGCTGAGCACGGAAGGCGGAAACCTCAGCCTCTGCGGTCTGGGTAGCCTGAACTGCAGGGGCTGGGGTCGGCGCCGGGATGGGTGAATCCATCAGCGCCGGTGGGTGGCTGCGTTTAGCCGCCAGGGCCGGGAAGGCCTTCTGGTGGTTGAGCTTGTTCCACGGAGATGACCTCTGTGGGCTAAGGCGCTCAGGGAGCGCAGACGATGGCGGGGGTGGCGCCCTAGTAGAGGGGCATTCCCTTTGTTGACGAGCGTTTGCACGTCTCATCAACCTTTGGGAAGATGACTTTGGGGCTCGCGGGCAACCTCGGAAGTTCGCGGTATGACCGGACTGTCCGCACAGAACACAACTAGGTGGTTCAGTGCACTGAGTGCGGTCCTTAGGTCGGTCACATTTGCCCGTGGCGTGGTCGCCCAGACACTTGACGCATCTGGGCCTGGCGAAGCAGTTTCGCTGAGAGTGGCCGTACAATTGGCAGCGATGACACTGGCCAATTAGATGGGGACGGTACGGTTTCTCGATCTTAATACCGGACAGGGCACACACCGTTTTGATGTTGAATATTGGGTGGTGCCCTTCGGTGGGGTCGCAAATCACAAGGACCATATCATAAACTAGCCCACCCCGGGCCTTATGAAGGCGGTGGACGGCGGACGCGGGGACACCTTGGGCGCGGATGTCGGCCAGGATGTCCTCCGTTCGGATCTCCCTGGGGATACGCCTGATGACCACACGGGTTGGCGTCTCCTCAGGGAGGGAATAGGTGTGGAAGGAGATGGCCTTCCCACGTAAAAGGGATACTATTTCCCTGTAGTCGTTTGCTGACGACAGGGTTACCTTGATACCCAGAGGGGTAGCTCGGGCGTTGGTGTAGTTGATCCTGCGATCAACACACATCTTAGAAACGGCCGTCCACTTCGCCTTGTCTTGGATGAAGACAGGGGGAGGTGGCTTCGCCTTACGGGTGGCGGTGCCGTTAGGGCCCGTACCGGAGGCCTGTGCCAGGGGTACGGGGGAGCGGGGGGGAGAGGGCGCGGATTCGTCAACTGAGGACGGGGCGCCGATTTTTTTGGCCTTGGTGGCCTGTGAGGGAGCTTTAGAGGGCTTCCTCTTTCCTCCTTTTCCTACGACTTGGTAGTCGTCGTCGGACGAGGAGGAAGGAGACTCCTCTGCCTCTGAGCAGCTGCGCGAGCGAGGGACAGTCGTGTCCATCCTATCTAAAGATTCATCGGAATCGTCATGCGCTGGGGCTGGCATTCCGAGAATCGGACTTTTGATGCACCTGGCGGTAACAGGCACAAAAGCCGAGGCCGGACGGGACTAGCGACGCAGGCGCGGCGCAAGCTTTTATATGTGAGCGAGAAATCCAAACATTTTCGACTCACCCACATATGATTTGATTTTCGTATCTTAACCGTCTTTCACTCCAGACACCATAGGGACTCCTACCTCAACATCAATTGTTGAATACTGCTTGACCTACAAAGAATACTGCGAAGAAATAGAATAGACGATTTCCTCAAAAAAGGAATAAACATGGGAGGAGGGAGGGAGGGTGTCCCTCCAACGTTGAAAATTGTCGTGTATATTTCCCTAATATGTTTTGCTTTTATATTTGTTTCAAATGCCAATGAGATTTTAATGAAAGCAGTGAGTTATTAACTTCCTTAATTAAAAATCAAAAATTGGGGAATGTCGACAATCTTCTGAATAAATAAATTGACCGACTTTAAAAATCAGTAAAAGGTGTTAAATAACTTTTATTTTGGAAGTCTGTGGGTCTTCGTATCCATATGGGGTTCCAGAATCATATAGTGAACTCATGTCGGAAGTCGGTTGCAATAAATTAATCAAACAAAAGCATCAGAAGAGCCACAGACTTCCGAAATAAAAGTTATTTCACGCTTTTTACTGTTTTTTTTAAGTCGGTTTTTATTTTTCATTTAAAGCGATCGAGAAATCATTCAAACTGCATGACGCGTTGCTCTGTAAACAAAGATGAATTTTATTACTGGAAGTTTCATCAACAAATAACCAGTAATATTACTAAATGACGGCACGGTTGCGCCGCGGCTAAGTGGTTGGCTGCTGCACTGCGTGTCGCGGGTTTGATTCATGCACGGATCAAATATTTGTATGGCCTAACGATAGTTTTTACGCGTCTGTTTGTGTATGTGAGTTTGAATGTTTGTAAATGCACCCAGATAACGAAATTCTTAGTGTAGGGCAACATATAATATATACCGGTATTGTAAGTTAGTGAAGCAAAATTTAATATACGATTCTCCTTTAATTGATTTACTGGATAGGTTACATGGCTTTTGCTTCAATAAACCTTTTTGGAGAAATAAGAAACATCCCCTCTTAGTTTTATCACATGATGCTCTAAAACATGAACACATGTACCGCAACAGTAAAATTGGCATGTTCTCTATGGACACTTGGGTCAGCAACATGGACTTATCAGATATTGTAAAACCTAGTTTAGATTCAGTAGATAAACCTAAGCATTGTTACAACTTTGACATCTTGAGAACAATTTGTTGTAAATCTCTAAATGCACAGTATTCTGGGTTTCACTCTGTATATACGGATGGTTCTAGACATGAGAATTACCGTGGTGCAGCCTTTTTCGATTCTCAGCTAAACACTTCTTATAAATTTAAAATTGAATCTAAACTCTCAATAATGCATTTAGAGCTAATTGCTATAGCTGAAGCTTTATCTTATATTGATTCTTTGGACGGTGATCGTTTTGTTATATTCACCGATTCGAAAAGCGCTCTTTTCCATCTGAGGAGATGCACAAGCATTTCACCATTTAGGGGCCTTCCAATAGCATACACTATATTAAAAATCATATCTGTTTTTGTTGCCAAACGCAAGACAATTGTACTGCAATGGATTCCTTCTCACGTTGGACTGGAGGGTAATGAGATGGTTGACCGTTTAGCTAACGAGGCGGGGTCTGATGGCGAAATCTTTGCTTGTTCCCCTTGGCATACGGAGCTCTTACCCTTGGTTAGAGACAAATGTTTTCAATCTTGGTCGACATATTTTGATGAAAGGTCTTTGACTAAGGGTATCTGGTACAGTACCATTCAGCCATCTCTCCCACGCATACTTTGGTTCAGCGAGGGCAGGATGAGTAGGCAAGAGGTTGTGACGGCTTTGAGACTACGAGCCGGCCATATACCACTCAACAGTTTCGGATTTATGATGCGCAAAGTCGATACACCAAATTGTGACATCTGTGGAACCATAGAAGATGTGCATCATGTCATGGCGGAGTGTGGCCGTGTCGAGGTCCAAAGGCGCCAAGCCTTTGCCAATACTTTTGATGTCGGCTTCTTTAATAGTGTTCTGGCTACACCATTATCGGATGAAGCCAGAACAATTTATCGTATTTCTTTTATGTGTATAAGGTGGCGGGTAGATTAGTTTAGTTTAAGTTAACTGTAAACAATAATCGGGGTGACATATTCTTAATAGAAAAAACCCTGTAAACAAAATAAAGATTAAAAAAAAAAAAAAAAAAAATTAATAATGTAATTTTTTATTTATTTTCTTTTGAAGTCCGATACTGCTTTGTAAAATCAACCTTCTCTGTTGTTACTCGTTACGCTATATAAAAATGATATCGTTATGAAAGGGGAGTTTTTCAGGACCAAAGGGTCACCATGAAGTTTTAATTATGACAAAACTTTGTCACTTAAAAGTTAAAAGTGTCGGCGTCGTTATCTGTACCTAATCGTAGATATCAATTACATTTTAGGCAGAGAGTAAGGGAGACGTGTACACAGTACATATCGTTTCTTTTCTTTTTTTAAAACATTGCTCCACTCTAGGTATTTCTCTTGTGTCGTAATGCGTTTAAAAACATTTCAACTCGCATACAACAGCCAGACCCGGAACAACTACCTGTAGGCCAAACAAATATTTGTTCCGTGCGGGAATCCAACTCTTGACACGCGGCGCAGCAGGCAATCGCTTAGCCACTGCGCCAACCGTCTTTCTACTGGGTATGTTGGCGTATAATGACCTCAAGGTGAGCAGGGAGTTGTCGTGCATGAAGTGTAGCTACTGCGTGGGGTATCACACAGCCCAGGGGGGCTACATCACTTGACCCTCAACATCAACAGCTTCTGGCCGTGATTTATAAATCTCACCATATCCTTATTACCTCTCTGTTGGGGTGGCTCTGACGGAAATGACGCAAGCTATGGTGAGCCTAGAGTCCTGTCATACAGGTCCAAAACCTATGAAATTCATTCTCCAGCACTCACGAAGGTTCTAGATTTAAGCAAAATAATATTAATAAATTAGTGGTACTAATGTGTGTGTGTTAACTATGTACTCTCTGTTGGTCTAGTGGTTGCAAACGCGACTGCAAAGCATGAAGACCTGGATTCGATTCCCGGGTCGAGTAATGTGTTATTGGGTTTTTTTTCTTATTAATATTTGGGATTATTAGGAATAACTCAGGAGCAGCCTGGAGTCTTGATGTGTGCCCGCAAGATGACGGAAGTATCCTCTGACCATGACCAGTGTGGTGGGTGGTGTTCAATCGGTAGTCAGTCAGTCTCTGCTGTATTAATTTAATAACGTGTGATCAATTAAGCAAAACGTACATTATACTAATCAAATATTTGTATTATCAATATTGTGGGTAGGTCGGTGTGTTTGCGTACCCGCGTTATGACTGCCAATATAGAGATGGGATGGCTGATAACACATCTTATTTCTATGATAAGATTATGTTCTACAAAAAGAGTTCAGTTCGACTGGAAGTCGACCCCAACATAGTCAGGAATAGGCTAGATATATTTAATTTTTCTCAAAAAAACGATATAAAAAAAAAGAAATTATAGAGCATCTAAAAATTCATCCGCATCGCTGTCAACAGGAAAAGTACCCAATAGGCTGTCACCATTGCCACGATGAATGGCAATTGCTAGTTCTATGGCCAAAAAAAGGCCAGCCTTCTGGTTACCTGAAGAGTCGACCAACCGTTTCGCGATGGCCTATGTAATTCAAGATTCAATTCAGATTGATCAAGGTAAAGCTTAGTTTGACGCGGTCAGTTTTTGGTTGGGTGAGAAGAAACTGTCGGTCGGCATTGGAAATAATAACATTGCGGTATTTCAGCAGCATAGAATTCTTGAACTGGTATAATCTTAAAGAATTGTTGTTAAGAGGTTAGATACTAAAACCTTTCCCTCTTGTTATTTATTATAATTACTAGCTGTGCCAGCGACTTCATCTACGTGGAATTTGCCAAATTTCTTGGGTTTTTTATTTTTTTCGCGGAACCCTAAATCTTTTTCTAAAATAAAAGTAGCCTGAGTTACTTCTTGTAACATTAGCTATCTGCCAGTGAACGTCCCATCAGTTCGGAGAATACCTCAAACAAAGATAGAGACACAGACAGACAAAATAAAATAAAATTAGTTTTTGGGTATCTATAACTACCGTATAAACTATCACGTGCATTTAGTAAAAATTTGGACGTTACACACATCATCGTCCACCTGCCCTTATCCCAATTTATTAGGTGTCGTTTACACTCGGACTTACAATTAAATTAATATAACGTATTTAACGTAATTTTACAATGTATTTAAAAAAAAAACAAATATTATACACTGCTATTATAAATTATTTAGACTTGTGGGTACTCCCTAAAATATAATTCTGTGCTACTATGCGTTACTACCCTACCTTGAGATGAAGAGTGCGGTCACGCTGTCATAATGCATATAAATTAGTTTTAAATTTCCTTATTTTTTTGTGTTTATTACTAATAAATCTAAAAAAAAAACGTTATTTTTATCTAACGCAATGCCACTTTTAATAAAAAAGTAAATAATTCACTTCTTTTATTAAAAAAGTCGTTGGGTTAGATAAAAAGGCAAAGAGTGCGGGCAAAAGCTAGTTGAAAATTAAAATCAGTTGTTTTCGTCATAAAAAGAGACAAAATACGTAAGCAAAGTAGGTAGTCAACAGATATTCAGGACGTCTTATAATCCTGAAGTAGCCCAAATTAATCTGTACCGCTCCAAAAGACCTTTCTTTAATTAATTCTCCTGATTTATACCTCTTTCCATTACGTCAACCGTCCCTTTTCGTCTAAAAAACTAAAATTTTCTTTCCATCAGCTAAATCAACAAGTTACGAAGCAAAGTAAAACAATAGAGCGCCCCCGACTACGCTTGCTCTCGTCAACACCACATTTCTAAGCGAAAGGGAGGATTCTTGAGGGTATTTGCACAAAAATAGCACTGAAAATAATTTCACTTATTGTTTCAAAGGAGGTACTAGAACCTACCTACTGGGCCAAAGAGTAGCTGGAGATATGAGGGTTGGGAACGGAAGTATTTCTGCCTTTTTTTGTGTGAGCTTTGAGAGGCATCAGTGTACTTTTGTAAATGCTTTTATTTCTTCTTTTAGTAGTTGGGTCCCTACATTTTATTAACAAGGATAAACATTTACTAACAAAACTATTCCGTATTCAAAATCATATTTCCAAATAGAGTTAGTTTCTTTTTTTATATCTTCTCCTGGACATTAGATTCAGACGCCAAATATTCTCAATTGAACATGAACCTTATTCTTCTGTAATAAAGTTGAAAAACTATCAAAAATATTTGACAGATTGGGGTAGTATGAAGTATTTTTTTTTTTTTTTTTTTTTCTTTTTTTTTTTTTTTTTTTAAAACGTTGCCCCACACTAGGAATTTCTCCTGTATCGTGGGTGCGTTTACAAACATTTAAACTCACATACACAAACAACCAGACCCGGAACAACTATCTGTAGGCCATACAAATATTTGTTCCGTGCGGGGATCGAACCCGCGACACGCAGCGCAACAGCCAATCGCTTAACTACTGCGCCAACCGTGTCGTCAAAAGTGCTGGCATCTGTTCCTTAGCTAACCTGGGACTCCCTGAACAAACTCTGGGAACAGGTTAATCGAGGCAAGGAAAATTTGCACGGGCGGAAATTTAAAAACGATCCCAGCCCGGAGCGCAACTGTGGTGCTGTCCCACAAACGATGGTACACCAACTGTCGAGTCCTGCGAACCGTGGTGCCTACATACTATAGGAATAGCGTAGCATGCAAGTGGCAACTTCTGGGTCGACTCAACGTACATAATCTACGGTGAAGGGTGGGCGTTTTGGGGGACTGTCATTTATAAACGTTTTGACGTTCAGAAAGTTCTGATTCTCAGCCGAATAGAAGAAGAAGGAATAAATGAATTTAAACTTTCATTTTAATTTTATACCGCCACTATCTATAAGAAGAAGATAGTATGACTGATAAAGCTTAGTTTGCTACGTGGGAGTTCACATATTGCAGCGACATATAAATCTCATTTGTTCCTCTGCTAAAAATAACGTTACTATATGGATCACCATCATCGGCATCGTTTCATATGACTGATGCTTTTATGTATTTATTTTTTAAATGTAATACCAAATTAACATAACATATAGCCTGTATCCCTAAAAGAGTTAAATACAGATTCGACAGAAAAACACCGCAGGCGATACTCTTGGCACGAAACCAGGTGCACCATCCGCGCACAGCTAAAACTTAATCTTTGGCTGTGGGATCTCTAACGAGGGGTCGACGCAAGGGTTATTTGAACGAGATTTGCCTGATTCTACGCCGGCACACTGTTTCGTGTTTACTTTTAGACTTTTTCCCTTTTTATAGGGGCCGCTATAGACACTAGAGATTTGTTTTAGATTAATTTGATGGGGGACATTGAGTGTTAATAGAATTAAAGTCGTAAGCGATTCTTTTTTTGGGTTGTACGAAGCTTGCTGCCCGTAAAACGAGACCCGGGCTAAAGATGTGGGACTCTTAGTGTAAAACCTAACTTAGTATGTTCTGCGTTTTATGTTGTAGGGTTCCGCAGCGAAATTACAAAGACGTGACCTGAATCATTTCGGTCGGTCCGACATCGACAGTGCGTCTGTCTGACCGTCTGATCATCTGTCCATCCGGATGTTGCAAGACCATTTTACTGGGAGACTTTTGACACTATATCAGTGTTGTTATTTTGTTATACTGACATTACAAACAGACACTTCTTTGTTTAGATAAAGCGGAAAGATTTTAGTATTTGTATACTTGTTTTAATGGATAGGTAAACTAAAAAAAACAATTAGCCGATTTAAATAAAATGTTTCACTTATAGAAAGCTCTATATCTATTCTACATCATCAAAGAGTAAGTAAGGCTAAAGATAATATGAACAATTATCGCCCAATTGCATTGCTATCTATTTTTTCTAAGATTTTTGAAAGAGTTATCTATAACCGCGTATGCAACTACCTTGAGAATAAAAATCTTTTTGTCAAAGAACAAATGGGTTTCAGAAAAAATAAATCAATTAACTTAGCAATATATCAATTTTGTAATCGGGTACTAATAAATATGGATAAGCGATCTCCAACGGTTGCCCTGTTCATGGACATGACAAAAGCCTTTGACCGCGAAAAACAAAATGACATGGAAACAGCAAATAGAGTTCTTATGTAATAAACTAAATACCTAGATATTCCTTTGCGCTGCGTAATCTCAGAAAAATCGTTGATATAACAACTGTGATGACAGCGTACCATGGTTATGTATCGTCTACTCCCAGATATGGAGTTATTTTTTGGGGAAACTCCACTGAATTGGAACGTCCATTTAGAGCGCAAAAGAGATGCATTAGGGCTATATGCAACTTAATACAAACTGATTCATGCAAACCTTATTTTAGTAAACTAAAAATACTGACTCTGCCCTGTATCTATATATATGAAACTGCAGCATTTATTAAATCACACCCAGAATTATTTGAGTACCGTACAAGGCGTCGTCATGCAGACCAGCTGTGCGTTCTACATTCCAAAACAGCGCTCTTATACAAAAGTTTTGTTTGTATGGGACCAAAAATTTATAACAATATACCCCTAAACATCAGAAATATGAATCAGGTTAGGCTATTCAAGAAGAAACTACACTGTTTTCTCATAGATAAAGCATATTATACTTTAGGCGAATTTATGAATGATAAAGACAGACAAATGTAAAGGATTAATGTAAATGTAATGTAATGTAAAACTCACCATCATTTTATTTTAAATATGTATACCAAATAATCTAAATTCATTTTAATTTAATTTTAATCTTAGGACTAATCTAATGCAATTGAAGGACTTTAACATAAGTGTAAGAGTAACCAAATTTTGCATGCTTATATATAGGCTGAGTATGGTGAAACAACAAACAATGTAACATCTCCTGAAAAACCCATATTATGCAAATAAAATGATTTGATTTGATTTGATTTGATTTGATTTGATTTGATTTGGCTGATTATTAAATTTGGAAGGGAAAAGTGAAACACGCGGACGACGTCGCGGGTGAATTGCTGGTGAAATAATAAAAAATGTATCATTCACAAAATGCACAGTGGCAGTGCTTAATACTAGCATATGATGGGAAGAGTTATTCATAGTAGTTTCAAGTCGATGGCAATAGATACAAGTTCCGTGTGATGCGAAGGAATGATGATCATAGTGTAAGGATTTTTTTTAGTATGAGTGTGGAGGGTTACAAAAGTAGAGTGAGACCAAAGATACGATTAATGGATTGTGTGAAAGATGCTAGGGCTAGGAAAGAGGTGACCTTTGAGGTAACGGCAAACAGAAATGTATCGAAGATGAAGACATAGTATGCCAACCCCTGAACCAATTTTTAACCAATGAATTGTGATAACAGCAGGAGATTATGATTATGATGATGATGATGATGACAGACAGACTGACAACTGGTTCTTTTTTTACCATTTTGGTTCGGAACCACGGATCTATGCTACGAACCCTATTACAAGTGCAATGATATTACTACTACTTTTTTATAATCTTGCCCCACACTGGGAATTTGTCCTGTATCCAGGGTGCGTTTACAAACATTTAAACTCACATACACAAACAGCCGGACATGGAACAACTACTTGTAAACCATACAAACATTTGTTCAGTGCGGGAATGGAACCCACGACACGCAGCGTAGCAACCGATTGCTTAGCCACTGCGCCAACTGTGCCGTCGAACTTATTTTGCTACTTGTCAAATCTACCAAGAATAAAAATAAGTACCTGAGTACCACTTATAATTAATTACTACATATGGTGAAGTTCAACCTACCCCTTTATGATACAGGGTGTGCCCTTATCAAGCTGTCATACACTTTTACAATACCCGCGCCTAAACTAGCCCACATTTACAGGGTGAGTCGTCCGAAACACTGCTCGCCTCATTCAGACGCGGTAATTAAGTCGACGCGCATGTCATTCATAATTATGAGGGGGGTATTATGCTAATAGAATTAGAACAAAATGGAGCCGTTGTAACACTTTATTAGAGTTCGGGACACGTAAGAGAGGATTTCGGATGCTTTTATACAAAAATCTACCATTGTTCTTTAAGTTTGTCTTTGTTAAACAACAATTATTATGTATGTGCGTCACTTTCACGTGAATGAAGTTTTTCTTTCTTTCTTGTTGCCGCGAAAAAGGTTTGTGATCTAGCGAATCTAGATTTTTTGTGTTTATTACCTACTAGCAGTGTTCGCCACTTGTCTGTGCGTGGAATGAAACAAAATATGGATTTACACACAAACATAAATTTAGAAAATATTTTACGTGCGTGTTGCAAAGATATGGGAACTCTGAGAAACTTATTTATTAACTTCATGCCGGGTGTAAAGATATTCATCGATCCGATCAGCAGGTTTACAGCAGAACTAACTGCCGAGGCTATTCCGAAGGTTTTTAAAATACAATCCGCCATCATTGTCAGTCCCCAACTATCTCACTCATAAACACTCCCAAAAACAAAACAAAATAATCTAACATCAACTGAAGTGACAAGTCCATGCGCATCGTGTCCCCCCCCCCCCCCCCCCTCACTTCCGTACCCGAGCAAGGACAGACAAGGGCCCGCTGTCCCCGAAACGTCACGTTTTTGTGTGAAACGCCCCCAGGGTCAATGTGTGAAGAACATAGACGTGTTAATTTTCAACTTTGGGAAACTGTTTTCAGTACCTAAATTCTGTATAGTGTAGGGGGGTAGGGGTGGGAGTGGTAGCGAGTGTATTTTTCAGTAATTAACCGACGAATTAAAGGAGGAGGTTCTCAATTCGACACGTTACTAAAATATCATCATTAACAGACTCACTAAAAAATTCTACCGAATACAAAAAGAAAAACTGAAATATGTAAAATGAATCAAATGAAACAACAAAAGCCACGGACTTCCAAAATTATTGTTATTAGCTTTATTGGCTATACTGGAACTGTTCGTCTTTTGTACCTATTATTGTTATTAAAAAAAAGACATTTTGTTATATTTTTTGTTTTTCTTTAAATAGTAGGTAGTAGCATTTCGCCCGCGGCTTTATCCACGTGGGTTTCGTACTTTTTTCTTCGAACTTTAACATCCCGTCCACCCCCTTTAAAGCGTAGTTTTGAAAATAATAATAGCCTATACCACTCAGGAATAATTAAGCTTTCTAACGTTGAAACAATTTTTAGAATTGGATCATTCGTTTCGGAGAACACCCGCTACATACAAAATACTAAAAAAAAATACCTCTTCATAATATTAGTATTGAAGGATAGATTTATAGTGCCTGAGGCTTGTGCTAAATAAATGCTTAATCTTTATATACTAAGTTCCCTACCTTTACGCTCACACTGCCACCGCACCAAAAAGGGTTATATTTACATAATAATCATTTTAGAACCCAATAGTGAGAACATCTCGGATGTCATTAGCTAACGACCCAGAAATTATGATAATCATTATAATGTTAGCGGCTCGGCAAGTCGGCGCTCTATGCAAATAAGTAGGTAGGTACTTACTAGTGTGGTGGTAACAAATGTGCTTATATTAAGCGCTACATGACATCTTGTTTCTATTTCCCTAAAAGGTAAAGCAGAGGTGGATAATACACACACACATACACCTTTTATTCATCATCCTCATCATCATTTCAGTCAAAACATGTAAATTGGTGGGAGGCCTATGTCCAGACATAGGCCTCCCTGAAAGGTTTTCACTACGATCGGTTCCGTACAGCCCTCATTCATCGGCTTCCTGCCTTAATCGCCACGCTTGACATGCAGGTTAGCGATCGCAGTAAAGAAGCCGCTGGCCATCCTCTGGTAGAAATCCCTTAGTCTCCCGTAGACACCCATGGGTTGAAATTGGGTGTTGTAACTACAGGCAGACACCGGCGCTAAACGTATATAGTAGTAACCTAAGTTAGTTCTTATAAAATCAACTATCTGCTATCTGTAAGTTCCGTCAAACCGGTTTCGGAGATAAGCCAATACAGACGAGACATTTTCTTTTTTTATATTTATATCTGCCCGTCTGTCTCGTCTGTCATTATTTATATATTTTTTATTATAGTAGATGTCAATGGGCGAGAATATTACCATAAGCCGGGTTCAAATCTAGAACACGGGCTGCGACTGAAAAATTCCACGTGAACAAAGCCCAATAACAATTTGTCCGGTCTGGGATTCAAACCCATACTCTGCAGTAGCGCTTGCGAACACTAGACCAACGAGACAACAACAACACAAGATGCACAATTTTTTTTTTTTTTTAATTTTGGTCACGTGTTTATTATTTTTTCCGTAACCAAAAGATTAGGTCGATGCTTTGAGTTAAAATTTTATATGACGACACGAGTAAGTAAATTTTATACATACTTGTGACGTGGCGACCCAACTTTAATGCGTTTTATCTTAGTCATTTTATTAACTGAGTGACGGACTAAATATAATTTCTATTTTTTTTACCTTGTCATCATCCCTACTGTGAATAAGATTTTTTTTTTTTTTTTTAGCTTAGGACTTGAATATAATCAAACGGCTCGAGTTTAAATAGAAAAGCGTATATTTCCAGAGTACAATAATGTTCTTAAAATAAGCATTCATAACGGTTGTGTAATTAATACTATATTATTTTCATGACAAACTATTCGTACTTATCTGACTGTCATAGATCTAGAATATTTACAAATAAATGTCTATGGTTTGTAAAAAAAATGGTTATTCCTGGATTATTTTAGTAATTGGAAAGCCCTTTCTTGGACCTCATTTGAATGTACTTATGTAATGTGTGATAATTGAAATGTGGACAATTGGTGTGATTGTACCAATATACAGTTTAGATATATTTTGATCATGAAATTTGGCCAGAATCATGATTACCGTAAAACGGTGAACAGAAAACGCAGGAGTCAATAGTAACAAAATTCCGAAGAAGATTTTCACGTTAGTTAAACATTGTTTGTTACAAAACGAAAAAGTAAGAAAGAAACAACATTCATTCAGGCTCAGGCACACAGGTACACAATTTTAAATATAGACAACATGAAGAAAAAAGAAACATACATAAGGTCTCTCATTTTTCTTTATTGAATTGTAATTAAAAAATGTGAGGCCTTATTTGTAACAAATAATATTGAATTAACGTGAAATTTAACATTTAAAGTATTGTTTTGATTCACCCCATTGTGTACGGTACGGCTAATTATCCCACTATTTTTTATAAAATTTAGGATTGAAAAATCAACTCTTGGTCTGATGCTGATTATTTACTGATATGATTAAATTGTGGCAGTTTAAGTAATTATTACAATATTGTGATACATTTTACAGTTTACGTGTATAAATACTAAAAAAAACCGCCAAAATATATTAATCTAATAAGCCGAAGTTTTGAATTTCATTCAACAATTTAACAAAAATAACCAATGACTTCTTACATTACAATTTGTTGATCACAGATGGATTATAGACCTTATTATTACAACTTACAGCTTAATTTTATTCGTCCTAGTGTTGGACATGTTGTTCTGTTACTCTAAACCAATTTAAAAGTCGATTTATTTTAAATGATAAAAATATATGAGATTGATCAAAAATGTCAATCGTAGTTACTAACTCTTTTGCAAATAAAAAAGGTAAATCTTAAAGAAATCTTCATTGCTTTCTTTCTGTAATTATTCAAAAGGAAACTAGTACTTTTTTTAAAACACATCTCACTCGGATCACATTTTGATTCGATTCGATTCTAACAGCGCGTCACTTTACAACCTAAATCAATTTTATAAAATAACTTATTAATTAAAAAAAGCCTATATTAAAATGATGTGACTGATCCGAATCTAAGACCCGGGAATCGAACTTCGCACTTCAGTCTTTCTTGACAAGACATTTTAAGAGGTCGAAACAGATATACCACATATTGATCAGTAGTCGATGCATATGGGCCACTTGTGAATTCCACTGTACAGGGTGGAAGGGGCATAAACTCACAACATAATAGGTAGGAACTACATATGAGTCCAGTATATGATAATTCCTCAGCATTGATTTGCTTGCCGGCCAATGCAATTTTAAACGGACGGGAAAGGAGGAGGTTCTCTATTCGACACAAGTGTACCACAAGCCTCAAACTATTTTACACTCTATTTTATATACATGTACGGTTGAATTTAATTTAAACATGTTTAAGATGTCAGGCTTTACGGTGGTTGAGAGGGTAATCCGATTTTGGATACGATTGTCTCTGCCCAGAATGGAGGATTTTGGTTATATTTTTAATCAGGAGATCCGGTAGTGTTTATTAATGACTATTCATCTCAATTAATCATGTTCCTCTCTTTCTTTAACAAAGCATATATTTGCTGTCTTGGTCTGTTACGTTTATAGTTTAAAAAGAATATTCTCCTAAACGATTATTTCGAATAAATAAAATTCCAATTTTCTTGGTTTAGCTAACCATGACAGATGGAATTTTAAAACTTGAATGTATTGCAGTTTTTATTCAATTTTATACAACTACTTGCATTATTACAATTCTTGAAATTATCTTTTTGCGTCTTTAGTTTATAATAGCCGGGTAAAAAATATAACAAAATATAGTTTTTTTTTTAATAATTTACTTACGATTTTCTTTTCTTAACTTTAAAAATAACTTCAAATCTTGCCGTGATTGTATTAATTTAAGATTTTAATGTAAACATTGCCTCGGCATCTGAAAACGTTTCTTACACCTGAAAACATTAAAACACGACAAAAATACATAACTTGATTTCTCTTTGTAAAATTGGAAGACAAAACAGTACAAACTAAGATTTACAATTAATATACAGTTACGACATTTTGACTTATAGTACAGAATTTTTGTGTATCTCTTTCTGTCATGACATGACTTTTCACAGCTAAGCTTTATGAGTAAACGAATAATAGTCAACTAACAAAATAATGTATGAACAGTTGAATTGAATTGATATTTGTATTGATTGGTTGATGATTGATTGATTTTTTTTGGAGGCTCCTCCCAAGTGTGGCGCGCTCGACTGGTTCGTGCATTGCACTAAGTGCGCACGCGCACGCACTTGTGTGTCCGTGCGGATGGACTTCTTGCTCTTGAATGACACGACTTAGTGACAGAGATGAGAGATAATGAAAAATGACGATCAATGTATCACCACTGCGGTTACTTAAGTCAGTCTGGAGATTCTAACGGGTATTTTCCTCAAATAGAGGCATATTTGTTATGATTGGACGTTTGTAGTTTGATATGCATTTCATTCATACTCAGTTTCAGATAACCTGAAATTCTGACAACCAGTCTTGCCAAGAGGTATCGTATTGCCCAGTAACTGGGTTGTGGAGGTCAGTTAGTCAGTTGCTCTATGTAAAATACTGGTATACTGCTGCATCCGTTTAGACTGGATGCCGACCCCAACATAGTTGGACAAAGGCAAAAACTGCAACCTAGTGTTTCGTCAGAAATTTCTAAATTCAATCAAATTACGTAAATTAAGACAAGAGCATACATTAAAGGTTTAGGAATCGAACAACAGATGTTTTAATCAATAGAATTTTCATTTAAATTCGGAACATTCTTTCATCCAGGACCAGAGATTAACGTCCAAAGACATTTTATTTTTTCTATATAAAAACGATCACACATTAAGGCTCACTTTTAACATAACATCACATTTAAATTAGCCGAAGGAGATGAACCACACACATACAGATATGTATAATACACCTACATATATGTTATCAAATATAATTCCCATGTAGGAGGAAGCTTATTGCAAAAAATCAAGGTTGGCCATCACGGCGGTGGACAGGGGTGTGGCGGCATCGTCATGCCGTTAGCCGTCACGGCTAACGAGTCGGTTTCACTTCACTAAAACTGTCTTTTACAATTATTATATTGACCAAGTTCCTTTTAGCAATAAGCCTACCTCTTATTTCTTAACAGGCGAAATGTGGGTGTACCATACATATCAGCTTTGATCATGTCCACTGCTGGGCACAGGGGGGGAGGGGGGCACTTCGCCTTTCTCTGTCTATCCCTACAGTGAATACAAGTCTGATGTTTTTTCTAACACTACATGCACTGATCAGCCATCATAATGTCCAGACTGTCTTCGTCAGATATTTCATAAGCTTGCGTCCCTCCATCCTCCTGCTGCGTGGTATCGCGGAGTGACTGTTCATGTATCCTCTCTAGTTTGGCTTGCACGTCGCCGAGTAGTGCCCTCTGGGTGGGCTCGGACACCCAGCAGGACTCCATAACCTCCCAGCATTCGTCTGTGAAGTGGGGTAAGCGTTCGGGGCGAAGGCCTGGTAAGGAAAATGTGGGTTTTTATTATTAAGGTAAGTAACTAAAGATGATAGAAGAAAATGCGACACCGAAAATACAATGAGAAATAAATATAATATACTTATGTACAGAAAATGTTGTTTGATTAAAAATGAAAATAGTATTGTGATTGGAATTGAAATGGCTTAAATTATGTTTAATTATGGACAGAAGAATTAAAATGATAACTGACCTCTTTTGACTTTACTCCATAGTTGTTCTTTGTTTTGAAACGTTTCAAATGCCGAGGGTAGTTTTATGTTGCCCGCACACACGTACCTGAAAACATAGGGAGTATATTAATTCTGGTCATTTAATTACGATCACTGGAAAGAACTACCACTGATCCATACGAAAAAAAAGCAATAGTTCCTTTTGATGGCGTCGACTAAGTTTACTAACTTTTCATCATGGGTGTCATTTTCATGGTTTTTGGAGTCGCTTGTAACGATTTTGGGTGATTGATTATATTTACGTCATGGAAACCACGAAAATGACACTAATGACGTAAATTTAGTAAACTTAGTCGACGCCATCTTGGATTAGGTTTAAACTTATTTTAGGTAACCGTCACCAAAGTATTGTATACTCATTCAGCACTTCAACTCTCAACCATTATTATATAGTGTGAAGAACGTTAAGGCAGTTTTCAAGTATGTGTTTGGATAGCCGAGATTTAAAACTGCCGAGTGAGACACTTTTTATATATGTTGGTAAATTATTAAATAGTTGTGCTCCTTCATATGTAATACTCTTTTTAGCATAATTAGTGCGTATTTTTGGCAAAACAAGTAGACTTGGAGGACGAAGACTGTGTTTAGTAATTTGAGATTTAATAGTAAATGATAAGTTAGTTCGAATGGATTTATCTATAATTTTTCTTATCAGAACGCAGGTATTGTATGTGTAGAGTTGTTTGATATTCATCAGTTTTATTTCTTCAAAAATGTTACAAGTTGATGTTAGGTATGGATAGCGAAACAATATCTTTATGACCTTATTTTGTACTCTTTGTAATTCTTGCAACTTCGTTTTTCCGGCACTACCCCAAATTTCTATAAGATATAATAGATGCGACTTAATAAGAGAATTATAAATAGTATAACGTATCTCTTTAGGTATGCACTGGTTAATACTATGAAGTGATCCTGGAAGAGCTGATAGTTTATTTTTAATATGTTCTATTTGATTGTGCCAAGCCAAGTGATGATCTATTCTCTAGCCAAGATACTTTTCGCAGGTTTTTTGATCTAGTGGGATGTTATTAATAGTTAGAGTATCGTGCTGCAGATTTTTTTTTTTTTGGCTTTAAGGACAACGTAAGAAGTTTTAGAAATATTTATAGTTAGTAAATTGTATTTGAACCATTCGAATAGAACATTGAGATCTTGAGCTTTTGAAATAATGTCGTGTATATTGGCTCCAAAGTAAAATAGGCACGCATCATCTGCATATAAAGTTAAATTACCATGTAGATTTAGTTCTGTGATGCTATTTATATAAATTAAGAATAATAGCGGCCCCAATATAGACCCTTGTGGGACTCCGTAAGTGATCGGCAATTTACTACTCTCAAAACTATCTATTTTAACTATCTGAAATCTGTTAGTTAGATAAGATTTTAGCATTTTAAGTGCATTGCCCTTGATACCTATATTTTCTAGTTTATCTAATAGTAGTTTGTGACATACGGTATCAAAGGCTTTTTTCAAATCAATGAAGACACCCAGCGCGCAGTGTTTTTTATCGATATTTATTAAAACATCTTGCTAAATCATCTGAGATTAAATTTTGCAGACTTTTGGATTTCGATTTGGACCCGAAAATCGTTATCACATCCATGATGAATTGGTCGTTCTGCCGGTCGGTCGGTTTGTGTGAATGCGAACTAGACGTTTATGACGACTACGAACTAGATTAGCGTCTAACAGCTCATCACTGGTACTATCTCTGTCTGACACAATGCAAGGTGAAACAACGTGCTCTTTAGCGACGCCCATCAGTGAGTTTGAGCCTGCGACTGTTTCATCCTTAAGAGTAACGTTAAGCGCACGTCAAGCCCGATTTGCTATTTGGGGCTAGCATTAAACTCAAGAAGAACTCTGAAAAGTGTACGCTTCTTGCGCTAATGGCTGCGGGAGCGAAACCGGGGAAACAGTAAGTGCGTGAGAGTCACCAGAACAGGATGCCGAAGGCGTACACGTCGACGGCGGCGTCGTAGTCGCCGGCCAGCAGCTCGGGCGCCATGTGCACGGGCGTGCCCACCACGGAGCCGGACATGAGCGCCTCGGCCGCGCAGAAGCCCAGGTCCGACAGCGCCGCGCGGTCCGCGCCGTCCAGCAGCACGTTCTTCATCTTGATGTCGCGGTGCACCAGGCCCAGCGAGTGCAGGTAGCGGATGCCTGCGGGGACCGAGCCACGTCAATGTCACTCAAACGAAATGTCAAGCATCCGGGACCAGAGATTAATGTCGAAAGACATTTTGATTGATTTAGAAACTTACCACCAGAGGAACTTACCACATCCACACGCCTTTTTTCCATGGGGGGAGAAACTACAGAACGCAGTGGCGTTCTGTAGTTCAACGAAGCAAAAGTAATATGTAAGTATCGTAGCAGGTGTGTTACGATCCTTACATGCTACTTTTGCTTCGTTTTCATCGAGTCATATGCACGCCGGTTGCAACTAGTACTACGCACTGCACTTTTTTGAAGAATATGTATTTCTGATTAGGTCAGTGTACGTCCTCCTAGGGCGTCCATTCCCGGGGTTTTCGCTTCAAAGTAAACTGTTTATAAAATGTGTTTACCACTAAATTTATTCACATTTTCTTGACTTCTGTACGCCCATATGTCAAGAAGCCCCAAAATACCTTTTATTCCCAAGTTCTCACGGAAATGGGAAATTTCTCGTGCACAATGATCGTGAGAGTGAGATTGATAACAATGACGAATTCAGACGGATTATTATAGTGTCCACGTTCCAGACGGATAAAAACAATGAAGTGATGTGAACGGTAAAGTGATAATCTCCGACGTCGGTCTCATTACCTTCAACGATGTCCCTGGCTATCCGCATCCTGGCGGCGAAGGCCAGGCCGGCGCGCACGGCGGCGTGCAGGTCGCGCACCTTGCGCTCCGACAGCAGCAGCACGCACGGCCCCGCGCCGCTGTGCCGCTGCACCACCGAGCCCAGCAGGCGCACGATGCGCGGGTGCACGGGGATGCTCCTGCAGGGGGGGGGGGGGGGGGGAAAAATATAAAAAAAGTTATAAGTTCAGCGCCATTTGGCGGGAAATTTCCACCGCGCAGAACCAACGCACCGCACTAACAAGAATGACTATGTAACTTTGAAGTTTCTTTTTGAGTGAAAAGTGTTTTGAGGTCGAAATGCTTTATGAGGGAGTAACAATGTATACCTGGTGTAGAAGAACTCCATGGCCAGCTCGCGGTAGTGGCGCTCGTCGGCCGGCAGCACGGACTTCACGGCCACGGGTGAGCGGCCCGCCCAGCCGCCGCGCGCGCTGTACACCACGCCGTACTGGCCGCGCCCTGCACCACAATACGGACATCTTGTAAATTCACCGGCTTTGAGCGGAATACAAGTGGCACGCTGCCCGGATATCATTGGAGCAAGAAGATGGACAGGAGGGAACAAGCGTGAATGATGATAATGAGCCGAAACTTCGGCTGTTTATGGCAGAAAACGAAAGTATACCCAAATTATGATTTTTTGGCCGAAAATGGCCAAAACCGAAACTCGGTGGGTCACTAATTTTAATAAATGTGTAAGGAACTCCTTGTTCACTCACTCTCAAGGACCGACAAAATCTCCTGTCATAAAAGGAAACAAACCACTATGTGTCTGTAAAAACAAAGAACTTTCCCCGAGGTATGGAAGATTGCGAATATAACACCAATATATAAATCGGGGTCTAAGCAGGATGTTGAAAACTATCGTCCTATTTCCATTATGTCAGTCCTGCCGAAGCTTTTCGAGAGATTAGTCCACAATAAAATATATCCTGTTCTTCATCACAGTATAATCCAACAACAACATGGATTTGTGAAACATCGATCAACTACCTCAAATTTGGTGGCATTTATGGATTATTTGTACAATATGGATTCTCGTGTTCAAGTGGATGCCATTTATACTGATTTTCGAAAAGCATTCGACAAGGTTGATCATGAGCTGCCACTGCATTAAATTTCATTTAGCGGTATATGTGGTGAATTACTTCGATGGTTTTCTTCCTATATCTCGAACAGAACTCAAAGGGTAGTAGTTAACGATTTCAGATCTGCTTCAAATATAAATGTAACTTCTGGTGTGTTCGATTCTGGGACCCCTTTTATTTATTTTATTTATATACGACATACTTGATTGTTTTAGAAATTCTAAAGTGCGTGCTCTATGCAGTTTCGCTGCAGTCATGCGCAAGCGCTGCACCTCTGTCTTAACACGCATGCGTGCTAGTACCAACAGCATCCTGTGCGTATTGTCGGACCGGTGGGATTCTCCAATGCTCGAGCGCTGGATACGACTACACACGGTCAAGTAAACACGCGCACGAGTATCTGGGTATCCAATGTCTCACGTTTGTCATTACTAACATTAGTTTCTCATAAGTATTTCTGTGTTACTAACAATTTTTATGGATGTTTATCTGAAAATAAATGAATAATAATAATATGCTGACGATCTCAAAATTTACAAGGAAGACCTGGATCGCTTCAGTGAATATTGCAAATATAATAAACTGCAACTGAGTCTATCTAAATGCTGTTGTATCAGTTTCACGAAGAATAAGAATGTTTTCAGGCACCCGTACTCTTTGGATAAAACTTTACTATCAAGAGAGTCCCTTATTCGTGATCTTGGTATTCTCCTCGATGATAAACTTCACCTTGATGACCACATTAACAAAGTTGTAAATAACGCCTACCGGATGTACGGTTTTGTGATGAGATTTGCAAGGGAGTTTGTGCGCCCCTCTACTTATTTATATTTGTACAAGTCTTTGATCAGATCACAGCTCGAATACGCAGTGCCAGTGTGGAATCCCTTGTACAATAAATATTCTGAATGTATTGAATGAAAAGGTTCAAAGAATTTTTTTTAAAGCCATGCACTATCGTTGCTTCCACACATATTTATCTTATGATTATTTGTTAAAGAAATATAAATTACTTGACCTAAAATCAAGACGCACTCTTCTAGAGACTGTATTTTTGTTTGATTTGTGTAGCAATGTATATGACTATATTGATATCCGAAATAAAATAAGTTACATAGTTCCTAGAACGACAGTAAGTCGCCGGGTGCGTGCACGGCCGCTGTTTGCAGTTACCTCTTGTCGCAGTAACGCAGGTATGCGGGCACCTTTGCGACGACTTACAAATAATTACAATAGACAATTCCATCATATTGATATGTTTGCTCTTTCTGCTAGTAGATTCAAAAATATTGTTCTCAAAATACTTAGTCAATAGTCATTTTAATTAAGATTTTATATCCTTCTGAATTTTTGCTTTGTATGCAAAATTTATTTTTGTTGTTTAATTTATCTTAACATAAATTATTGTAGTTTTTACTGTAGGTTTTAGTTTAAATTATTTTTTTATTATTATTTTTTTGTAAAGATTATAATTTGTTACGTGTATTCCGTGGAAAATGTTGTTGGTTACACATTTGGCCGTATCTTTTTGTATTTTTTTTTTCTACAAAATGTAATGTGTGACTGTTCGTTTTCCCTAATAAATAAAATAAAACAAAATATGGCGATATGACGCATCAATTATTATTTCTAAAAAAATCCTCAGCTAAATCTTCAACAAAATACACCATCATCATTCTTCAAACGTCATCGCTGCAACTACACTATGCTTTGTCATTTGGCTTACGAATATATATTATATATTTATAATATTAGTAGGTCTTATGTAGATGTGTAGCCTGTAGATGCGTAGCCTGTCAAATTTTCCAATTGAACATGAACCTTGTTCTTTTGAAGTAAAGTTCAAAAACCCATTATTAATCTCCCGCCCTTTTCCCAAATTATTTGGGATCGGCGCAGCGTGTCTTTTTCTTCCATACATTTCTGTTTGCTGTCATCGCATAAAAAGTTGAAAAACTATCCAAGAAATTTGACAGAGAATAGCTTTATGTGCTGGCCTCTCTGCATATTGAATTCATAATTATGTCAAACTTTGTTTTTATCAATGGCGGCATTTTCAAAAGATTGTGTAGTGTGTCAAAATGAATTTGCGTCGAGAAAATTTTCACTCCATTATTACAACTTTCGTTGCTCTTAATCAATAACAATGTTATGATTGACTTGGATTGGCATTTCAGGCGAAGGCCCAACATCCTTAAGGTTGAAGCATCTCGTGCCACTGGTTATACCACTGGTTACCTAAAAACCCATTTAGGTTTTTAGGTTTAGTTAGTTTTAACGTGGTCGAAGTAATCTTTCAATCAAGCAAGTTCGTAACATATCGAGACTCCTCCGTACCTCGGAAAGCCCAATGTCCCGGCTATCATTTGAAGATCTTTGACTATCGTTACGTCCTTAACGACTACCCAGTCAGAAGCCCGAAAATCTGACAACCAGTCTTACCAAAGGGGTATCTTGTTGCACAGTAACTGGGTTATGGAGGTCAGATAGGCAGTCGCTCCATATAAAATACTAGTATTCAGCTGCTACCGGATAGACTGGAAGCTGACTCCAAGATAGTTGGGAAAAGGCTAGGCAGATGAAATGTGGTCGAAGCAATTTCTCTTATGATTTGCGCGAAGGACGTCCTTCTGCGGCGACCACTCAAGATTACATTAATCGTGCGTGGCTTCTCTAGACGTTAATGTGCGTAAGTTCCTTACCTATTTCTCTGCCCAGCTCAGGAGTGCCGTACATTAGTAGATCACACATAGATGTGCTCTCTAGACACAGCCGGGCGAACGTGGGGGCGTATCTGTAATAAAATAACATTTTGACATTAAATAAAATAAATAAATAAATAAATAATGATAGACAATCCACACAGCATCATCTAGCCCCAAGCTAAGCAGAGCTTGTGTTATGGGTACTAGATGACTGATATACTTAATACAATACATTACATAGATAGATATTTTTATTATACATAGCAAATACCCAGAACACCTGGAACAAATATTTGTAGATCGTACAAATATTTGTCCCAAGGCGGGAATCGAACCCGCAACCTGCTGCGTCACAGGCGGACCTTCGCCCACTGCGCCACATAGGTCGTCATTGCTACACCAAATTAAATAAGATTTATCAAAACTGTTTTTATATATTGACACTAGCTGTTAATTGCGACTTTGTCCGTGTGAATATTATCGCGGTTGCAGAGGAAGCCGCGGATAAAACCTATGTTATGTCCTTCCCAAGGTCTCAAACTATAGGGTGACTGGTTATTAGTGGACACGTGATTCAAAATCAAATTTCAATTATTGAAATTAGGCTGAGAATCAGCACTTTTCTAACGTCAAAACGTACCAAAACGCACACCTTTTACCACTTCCTAGTGTTTTTGCTGGGAAGAAGAACTGGTGGAACAAACTCCCCAGCAACACATCTGTCTGATAAGTTTCAAGAACATGAATTTATACAGTATAAGTCAAAAAAATAATAATAAAATAAATAACACTACATGTGAGCTAGCACACAATATGCCAAAAATAAAAACTAATAGACAT
The DNA here is from genome assembly GCA_905147745.2 of Phlogophora meticulosa. NCBI lineage: Eukaryota > Metazoa > Arthropoda > Insecta > Lepidoptera > Noctuidae > Phlogophora > Phlogophora meticulosa. The sequence goes on from LR990542.1 coordinate 567,618, forward strand.
CACAACAAACAACACTCCCAAAGAAACTTTTTTATACTCATTCACTTTTATCACAACATTACAGCCGTACGCTGTTAGCCACGTCACGCAGTACTGTCTCATTACTATTACACCGTAGAACAACAAACAATAAGGAAATGTATCCATACGAAAGTAGCAAGAATCCTAAGGTATGATTATTTTTCTGTAATGCAATCATCTATACTAATAATAAATAGATGTAGAATTTGTTTGTGTTTGTATGTAGGGGGTAATCTCCGGAAGTAATGATCCAATTCTTATTTATTTTCACTGTTATAAAGCTACATTATTCCTGAGTGCTATAGGCTATTATTATTTTCAAAACTACATGTTCAAGTTCGAAGGGAACAGTACGAAATCCACGAGGATGAAGTCGCAGGCGAAGTGATAGCTTCATATACATCGGCTTAGCGGACTGAGTTACTTTCACATTATAATATACTAATGTGGATGAAATACACCTGCCATACCTTCAAGTTTGCTGATGCATTGCCAGTATTAATAACAAAGTTGAATGCCTCATTTACAGCCGCACAGGTCGATCGGAGGTAAAGCTACGTTTGCCAAGTTCAGTCTGTGGATGGGTGACTGTTCATAACATGTCGAGACTACTGCGTGCTGCGGTAAGCACGTAAACCCGCTGGTCCCAACTGTCAGTTGCAGATCTATGACACTCGCTATGGGCAGTAGCCCGAAATTCTGACAAACAGTCATGCCGAGGAGTATCGTGTAGCTCAGTAGCTGAGTTGTGGAGGTCAGATAGGCAGTCGCTCCACATAAAATACTGGTATTCAGCTGTATCCTATTAGACGCAAAATATTGTACCCAAAATACGCGCAGAGTTGTGGAGTCGCGGATATCGGCCCGCCTAATAAAACAATACAATCCTTTTAGACGGGAAGCCAACCTCAACATAGTTGGGAAAAGGCAGGAAGATGATGAAATGTGTCATTTGCCTATAATGGGGACGTTTTTTATTTTCTCAAGCCAGGTCGGGCTGTTGTTGAATCAAAATAAATATTTAGTCCCGCAGATACCAAGGTAGAAGATAGACTTCGGGATTGGAAGCCCTACACTGGAAGCCGACCCAAATATGGTTGGGAAAGACGATGATTAACATAAAATATTTTTTTTTTTAATTACTTACTTTTTCCTAATAGCTAGTTTGATATCTTCGGTGTGGTGCAAGCGTCCCGCTAGCGCAGATTCTAGGGATGTCAGCGCAGATTGATACCTCTCGTGCGCCATACTCAGTCGTTCTAGTATCTGTGAGGGGAGTCCATTATACAATCAATTTGTTTTGGCAACATTTGAGCATGGAATCCAAAAAGACTAAAATAAAGAGCTGACTGATGGTTGGATTGTGAGAAAGATAATAACTAAGAATGGGATAAAAACCGAGATGATGGCCTGTACTGTATGGAACAAGATCCAGTGCCGAACACAAATAAGTTTGGGTAACCGCAGACTGTACAAACGCAGCACACACTGGTGTACAAAATCCATGCCTACATGTGCAAATATATGCCTACTTGTGCAAATAAATGCCTATCTTTGCAAATATATGCCTATCTTTGCAAATATATGCTTACTCGTGCAAATATATGCCTTCATATGCATATATACGTGATGCGAAGGAATGAGGATCATGTTGTGAGGAAAGTGTTGAGTATGAATGTAGAGGGTTACAAGAGTAGAGGGAGACCCAGGAAACGATGGATGGATTGTGTGAAAGTTGATATGGCTAAGAAGGAGATGACTTCTGAGATGACGGGAAATAGAGATGTATGGAAGAAGAAGACATGCTGCGCCGACCCCAAATGAAATTGGGATAAGGGCAAGAGGATGATGATGATGATGATGATATGCAAACATACGCTTACCCGCAAATATATGCCTTCGTCTGAAAACATATGCCTACCTTGGCAAATATATGCCTACCTGTGTAAATATATGCCTTCATGTGCAAATATGTATATGCCTTCATGTGCAAATATGTATATGCCTTCATGTGCAAATATATGCCTTCGTGTGAAAACATATGCCTACCTTGGCAAACATATGCCTACCTGTGTAAATATATGCCTTCATCTGCAAATATGTATATGCCTTCATGTGCAAATATATGCTTACCCGTGCAAATATATGCCTTCGTGTGAAAACAAATGCCTACCTTTGCAAATATATGCCTCCCCGTGCAAATGTATGCCTACCTGTGTAGATATAAGCTTGGCGAGTCTATGCGGTGACAGCTGATGTAACGCAGTGGAGGCCACCCGTCGTCGCCACAGCGGACTTAGCACGCAACATGCTTCTTCTTCTTCTCCGCCTACTAACCGGAGTCTGAAACAATAAAATATATGAATAATAACAGCCTATTATTTTTCCACCCCAGGGTAATTAAAAATCAAATTAAGTTAGATAGCAATGATGATTTTTTCGTGGCTTTTTGCTGTTCTAAGCACGTTACTTTTTGTTGCTATTTTAACAAAAAAAAATGCAAAAAATGAGGAAAATGAGGGTAACGTCCCCAAAGTTACCATCATTTTCCTCATTTCTTGCATTTTTGTTAAGAAATATGTACAAAACGCATGGTATCAGTTTATGCGTCGATGTTACTTCCACCCTGTATTTATATCAAGGTTAAGGTACTCGTATGTGGATACCTTAACATAAATACAGGGTGGAAGTCCTTCGCTGGGCGTGCAGTAGCAACTGACTTGTGCAGCAGCCGGCGCAGCGAGTCCAGCAGAGAGCGCAGCACGGGGAAGGTGGCGCAGGGCGACAGGTCCACCTGGCGCGCCACGGACAGCAGCTGGCGCATCGCCTCGCTGGCCGGCCGCCCGCCCAGCTCGCGGCGGCACCACGCCTCCAGCGACGCCAGGCATCTGCGGTACACAAGGGAATTACTTGCTTCATCATTCTAAATCGCATGTCGGTCCGATTATGTTTAATGTTTTTGCAAACGATATCCCACTCTGTCTCAATTTCTCAGAATGTTACATGTATGCGGATGACCTGAAGTTTTCTAGGGTTATCGAAAGTAGCGATGATACTCAACTACTTCAGAATGATGTTGATTCATTAACTAAATGGTGTAGCGATAACGGTATGTCATTAAACATCAATAAGTGTTACCATGTGAAATTTACCCGGAAGAAGAAAGTGACAGCTAGTGTTTACCATGTGGGTACTAATGTTATCCAAGAGGTGACTCAAGTAAGAGATTTAGGCGTTATTTTTGACAATGCACTGACATTTGTACCTCACGTCGAGCATGTAATAAAAAAATCTTCTAGAATGCTGGGTTTTGTTGTAAGGAATGTTGCTGGCTTCAAGCGCAGTAGTACCAAAATCCTAATGTACAACAGTATTATTCGAAGTATCTTGGAATATTGCAGCACAATCTGGAGACCTCATTATGCAACACACAATTTGAGATTAGAGCGAATCCAAAAGAGATTTCTATGGCATCTTGCTTATGCCAGCGGAATCGCTAAAAGAAAGCAGTCATATGAGGCCAGACTTTCTCATTTCAGGATGGTATCACTGGAGAAACGTAGGAAAGTTGCTGATTCCATTTTTCTGTTTAAACTACTGCGGTCAAAAATAGATTGCCCCCAATTACTAGCAAAATTTCGGTTTCGGACTCCTGCTAGACTTCCTCGTTTTCCTATCACTCCCTTGTACCCACCTCCCCGTAGAACAGTACTGGGCTCAGGCTCTATCGTCCCTCGGCTTTGTAAACTGTTGAACAGCTACAGCGATCTAATTGACGTACATTTTGACCCATTTGGCAAGTTCCACAGAATAACCGTTGCCAATGTTTAAATCTATTTCGTGTATTTTTTAATATTATTTTTGCATTTTTGTGTAGTATGTCATAGACTGATTTTAATCTTAATCTTAATTTTGTTTTTTTTTTTGTTCTTATGTACTTTAATTTTAATTTTATAGCATAGTGCAAATTTGTATCATAGTTCTTACTTTTATGGGGCATGCGGTGCTAACCTATAATAAACTGTAATACTAACCTTAGTTAATAGAAAATCATGTTAATATTGTATGAGTAGGTATATACAGTTGTTGGTTGGCCAAATAAATAAATAAAATAAAATAAATCTCATTACTTGTGCGCCAATGAGGATTCCAAAATTGCTAGATGAAAGGAGATGGCCAAAAATTGTTAGGACTCGTACTCCAGAATGTACAGAGATGAAATCTATGTCTTTCAATAGGACAGATCTTCAATAATTAAGAGTTATAAGTTTCATATAGCTATGCAGTCGTGGAATAAAGTTATGAAGTATTGAAAAAGTTAATTTTTTCACTCATTTTTCATCATGATTTTACATTTAATTCATAATATTATAATTTCCTGAACGTTAAATAGGTTGAGGTGAATGTATATGCACTCGCGTGGGGCTACGACACAATAAAATAAACGTGAAATAAAATATTAAAACAAATACGAAGCAAACGAATACCGTAAACAGCACGAGCGACGAGATTTGAAATGACAATGCATGACATTGACAATGAATGATAGTTTTGACATTTAACAGATTAATTGAATGTTGCTAGTAATTTAGTCACATAATACTACAATACACGACGTTAGAATAGAATGTATTTATCAGTTATCTAAACAAAATATCCTATCCGCACGTGTACTTTGACTTTTGATCAATAAAATCAGAGAGGGTTGATTTGATGGATTTTATTACCGTCAAAAATATATGAAACAAATACTTTGGTAGGAATATTTTAATTGCTACGTTTTCGTATAAGCATTTATATTATTGAATGGCAACATTGCAGATACTAAGTGAAATTGAATGGATAAAATCGCATAAAACTCTTTTATTTTAGTATTTTTTTCAGAGACTGCTATGAAATGTTATTAGCTATTATAAATTCTTCATTTATTTTTATAAAATTAATTGTAATACTTTTAATTATGTACAGCTTGGGGAAATTTTTGTCCATCTCCTTTATAAGAGCTGTCTTTATAAACGCAACGTCAATAGTAAACGATAGACTTTATAGGTGAAATAGGTCTCGCATAGTACTCACATGTAACTTACCTTGTAAAAAGATAATTATTAGGTCTCAAATAATGACCTATCTGTCAATATATCGTTTGTTTTTTTTTTGCTACCAGACATGAGTATGCCCAGACGTGTTCGAAATATATATCTTTTAATCTTATTGGCGTTTTCATTTCTGCCTTTAATCTATCAATATTTACCTCTGTAACGTCCCAAAGTAAGTGTCCTTGAGACAATCCACGAACTTTGCTAACTTCAAACTGATCTTCTGACTCAGTTTGGAGAGAACTGAAATAAGAGATGGCAAAGTTAACATTACAAATCATTGTTGGTTTGAAGAACAAATCTGTTTAATAACAGACATATGAGATACTCAAGCTAATTGCAATTGCAGCAGTGTTTACCGAGTGAGCATCTGCTAGCTTGCTTGTTATCGAATACAAACATCAAAAGGTTTTAATGTCTCAAAATGACAGCAGAACACAGACTCCTAAGTCACAGGATCTCCTAGTCAGGGTTTACTCTACTTGCATGACCATTAATTGATTCAAAATTGATTCAAAATTGTACCGCAGTATTACGTAATGTCATGAATACTTTCGTGAAGCCAAATTTGCAGATTTCTTTTGAGAATATTGCGCGCATGGAGGAATGAGAGATTTGACATAGAAAATTTAAATTAGTACGAAGAAGAAATGCAGAAAGGTAAAACCGTCGAATTTCGACAACTAGTTATTATTAAATGGGGTAAAACTATACGCTACTCTTTCTAACTGAAAAAGACAATAATTCCTCATCAGATAAGTTACCTGTCTGCTGCACATCCAGCGACGCTTGCTTGACGGATATGTTGACGCTGTTGGTGCAGGTGGCGGTGCTGCCGCTGCTGAGCAGGTGGCTGGGCCAGCTGCCGCGCGCGGTGGACAGCGAGTACATCTCTGATTCATTCTCCACGCGGATATTGTTGAACTGGGGGGAATCTTCGTCTGGCGGTTGGGGGGACTGGAAAAGTGGAAACGTTTTTAGTATGCTGTGTGGCTGCTACACGCAGACAAACCGCATTTCAGTATGTTACACTTCATCTCAAAGTAAGAGTTTGTCTCAGCCTGTCTATGCAAGTAATAGGAATCGTATAACACCCATAAAGAAACTTCAGAGAGTAAGGATAGTAGGATGATCGCCAAACTTATGAGATATTATTATTGCAAGCTGTGCCTAAAGGGATTTCCCGTCGGCAAATCCCGTAAAGGGGATGAATGACTAAAATCCCTCCTTAGTGCTTATTTTCGTTATGTATTAGGAACTTTTGTACAAATTTTTCAAGGTTCTAGACCCGGCAGTAAGTGTTTAATGTGCGTCATCTGTCAAATATACCCTGTCCACTCTGTGAAATGAGTTCACTAACCTTAACCTTCCCATATGAATCCGCAAAGCTCTCATCATTAGTCCGAATGATCTCGTAGTCGTCGAAGTTATAGCTGTCGCAAGACACGGCCTCCTCGCCGTCCGACGGCAGCTCCGTGCGCAGGCGCAGCGACACGCTGTCCGGGCTGGCCTGGCTACTGCGCGAGCGGGACGACGAGTAGAAGATAGAGTTCGACACTATGAAGCGAGGGTCTTGGTGCCATGGGAGATCTGTGGAGAAATTGTGAATATTTTGGGTAAACTAGAGTTCATATGAAATGTTGATAGGAATGCCAGTATTCCCGGGAGAGGTAGGCAGCTATGTACTCCCGATGTTTGCTAATTATCAGTATCACGTACGGACAAGCAGTGTGCTATTGACTGGTTAGATCACAAACCCACATGTTTCCCTCATAGATTTTTTTTACCACTACACCAACTTGGGTTGTCAACACCAAGAACCCCGTGTTTATGTAATTATTTATAAAGGATTTTCTGTGGTCTGTCAAAAGCTTGTGATTGCGTACTTCATGACACACTTAAGCATAAACTAGTTCATTACGGTGTCCAAAACGAAGCTCTTAACCTAATAGATTCATATTTACTTAGACTTCAATGTGTAGATGTAAATGGTGTGAAATCTTCCGGGCTACCAATTCTATTAGGTGTACCTCAAGGTTCAATACTGGGTCCATTCTTATTTTTGGTCTATATTAACGACTTACCATTCTATTTAAACGGTACCTACCTGTGATGTTGTTTTGTTTGCAGATGATACCTCTCTTATATTTAAAGTAGCAAGGAATAGACAAGATTTTGATGATGTAAACTGTTCACTGTCAATGGTCACGGATGGTTTACGACAAATAACTTAGTTCTTATAAAATGCCAAGAAAACGAAATGTGTAAAGTTCGCCTTACCTAATTTTCGAAAACTTGGACCGGATATAATCATTCGTAATGAGCTCCTTGTTAAGGTAGACTCTGCAGTCTTTCTGGGCATAACAGTAGATGCCATATCACAGTGGGGCCCACATATCAACCCTAGCAGGGAGATTCGGCTCTGCCGCCTACGCTGTCAGGAAAGTTAGACAGTACACTGACGTTGACACAGCTCGGTTAGTCTATTTTAGTTATTTTCACAGCGTTATGTCTTACGGTATGCTGTTATGGGAGATGTACGTATGACTTGCTGCGAAGAATATAAACAGCCGTATAAAGGACTAACTACACTTAATCAGTTCAATTCAAGTTCCTTCCATAGAAAACAACCAGTTTTGTATGATATTTGTACGCGCCCGTCAGCCGAAAGGACGGGTACGCATATCATACAACATTTATAGGTATTTCCACCTCTAAGGTCAAAACTAATAATGATTACCATCAACACTCCAGTCCATATTGTTGACCTCGGCCCTCATTTCTTCCAGCACTTCCTGCATGATCTTCAATAACTCTCGCTTCTTGTCGCCTTCAGAGAACTTCTCGTTTATAGTCTGTGAAAAATTGAACAGAGTCGCTTTCAAAGTTAGCTTTTACACACACGGCCAGAAGACGTCGCGGCAGACCTTGTAGAAAATGGCGGGACGAGCTGGACCAAACCAGCAAGCAGCGGCTCATATTAGCCGTGGATCGAAGCAACTAGAAGTCATGGGGAGGGGTCTTTGCCCAGCAGTGACGCAGGCTAACAGTTTCTTTCAATATCATCACATATTTCGCGTAAGTCCTTTATCAGGAACATTCTACATTATAAATAAATAAATAAATTCTACACGTATTGGGGACATCGACATCGACAGAACAACCGTCTGGTCAGAGGATCCTCCCTTTTCAATTGTGGATGAGGAATTTTACTCCCTATTCTTCATACCCCCAAAAGCCAAGACAGGATTTCCACGAGCGCAATCAGCATCATCAAAATGTGAGAAACAAAGTTATTTCTACATACGGACCGGACCGATTCTAAAGAGGCGTATGTTCAGCAGTGCCGCACAGTAATGTAAAGCTTTACTTACCTCATATAACTGCTGTTCTTGTCTGGCGACATACTGTATCTTCTTAGGCACGACTTGTAACTCGCGCGCCATGTCGAACGAAGCCAGGATGAATTGCTGAAGGAGTTTCACGTGGACCTGTCATGACAAGAATATGAATAAAACTCCACAGAAATGACATAAGCTTAGTAATTACTACTATACTACCTACTACTAAAAGTTATGATGGTCCAGTGGTTTAGGCCTCGCCTTTTGTGCACGAGGTTGTGGGTTCAAACCTAGGCAAGGACCAATGTGAGTTTTTCAATTCATATGTACGTTAATCTTGGACATCACTGACATCGGTGAAGGAAAACATCGTGAGGAAACCTGGACTTATATAATTAATATAAGTCTGAAATCGCCAACCCGTCTTGAGCAAGCGTGGTGATTAATGCTCGTGCCTTCTCTGTATGAGAAGAGGCCTTTGCTCTGCAGTGGGATAGTAATAGGCTGGTACTTACCTACTACTAATACCAATGATTTTTGTATTCAATTTATAATGTACTAGCTGCGCCCACGACTTCGTCCACGTGGAATTACATGGTAATGTGACAAAATTTCATGGGTTTTCGTTTTATTTCGAGGAACCCTAACTACTTTTCTAAACTAAAAGTAACCTAAGTTACTCCTTAACACGTCAGCTATCTGCCCGTCAAAATTGGTCCAGCCGTTTCAGATATTATCGCAAACAAACAGACAGACATACGAAAAGTTAAAAAAATCTGTTGTTTGAAATAAGTATCGTATAAACTTTCATATGCATTTACTAAAAAGCTGTTCTTTTGACATTACAAATATACGCTTCAATTTTATTTTTTGTATGGAAGATATAGATGGAGTACTTGTAATATGAGTGTATGTATGTGTGATTACTAATATTATTTGGCAATAGTAGAGTGGTTTTTCCGCAGGGACGCCTGTAGGTATCTAGTTTTTTTTTTAAACGTTGCCCCACACGAGGAATTTGTTCTGTATCGTGCAAATTCACATACACAAACAGCCAAACCCGAAACAACTACCTGTTGGCCATACAATCTTTTCCCCTGGTATGTACGTGATATACATTCAGTCAAAAAAGTATCGGGAATGGATGATTTGTTTATGGTTCCAAATTCAAATTTTTGTTTTTTTGTAGTTGTTAGATTGGCACAACTGTTTTCCATTTTGGCGCGGAGTTTGAGTTGCATCTGTTATTTATATTAAAAACAGTGCTGGTTTTAGTAATATCATATATAGTGTGTATTGCGAATTTCATAATGGACAAAAATATCGAACAAAGAGTTTGTCTTAAATTTTGCATCGCCAATGGAATTTCGTGTTCGGAGTCACTGGAAATGTTACAGAAGGCTTACGGTGAATCGACTTTATCAAAAGCTCGTGCTTATGAGTGGTTCAAAGCGTTCAAAAGCGGTCGAGATGTGATGGAAGATTTGCCTCGCTCTGGTAGGCCGTCAACGTCTGCAACTGAAGTTAACATCGCAAAAGTGAAGAAAATAGTGACTGAAAATCCCCATTCAACTCTGAGAGAGATAGCCGCCGAACTTTCTGTATCTCACGAGTCGATCCGTACCATTTTAATTAATCATTTGGGTATGAAACATGTTGCTGCTCGGCTAGTCCCAAAAGATCTAAATTTTCTCCAAAAACTCAATCGCATGAAAGTCGCTGAGGACATGCTAGAACGAGTCAGTTCGGACCCAACATTCATGAAACGCATTGTCACTGGTGACGAGACGTGGGTTTACGAGTTTGACATGCAAACTAGTCAATAAGCTTCGGAGTGGCGCCTTCCAACTGAACCGAAACCGAAAAAACCACGCCAAAGTCGATCAAAAGTCAAAGTCATGTTGACTGTTTTCTTTGACTATCGCGGTGTTGTGCACTCTGAATTCTTACCGGAAGGTCTGACGGTAAATAAAGAATATTATTTGAGCGATATGCGGCGTTTAAGAGAGCAAATTCTACGAAAAAGGCCAGATTTGTGGAAAGAAAATTTTTGGATTTTGCACCACGACAATGCGCCTTCGCACAAGGCTATCATTGTGAACGAATTTTTGACCAAACACTCAACAAATACCATCCAGCAACCACCATATTCACCAGATATGGTTCCTGCTGACTTTTTTCTTTTTCCTAAACTCAAATTACCACTTCGTGGCACCCGTTTTCAATCGATAGAAGACATAAAGGAGAATACGCGGCGAGAACTGAACTCAATTCCGGAAGCAGCGTTTAAAAAATGTTTTGATGAATGGATTATTCGTTGGCGCAAGTGTATCGTTTTTAAAGGAGCATACTTTGAAGGTGATAAAATAAATTTGGATGAATAACAGACATTTTGTGTATTATTGATCTTTTCCCGGTACTTTCTTGACAGAGTAGTACACTGACCTCACTCAACTTTGTGGAATACTCCAGCAGGTAGCTCTGCAGACAGTCCGCAGCAAACTTCACGACAGCACTCAGCAAGGTGGTCCTGGTCTTGACAGTCCTCTCATCTTTGCTCTTCGCACAAGTTTCACCCGCTTTTTGTATGGCGGTGCTGAGAAACGGGGCGAGTGGTTTGTGGTCGACTGTACGCAGGAGGTCGCTCTCGTCGAGAAGAAGGCATTGGCTTTTTGCGTGATGCTTTTGGGGAGGTGTTGCTGAAATAAATATAAGAAGTTACTTTACATAACATATCGTCACCCCTGTATTCCCCACAGGGTTCCTAAAGTTTGACGACACGGTTGGCGCAGTGGTTGAGCCATCGGCTGCTGCGCCGCGTGTTGTGGGTTCGATCCCCGCACGGAACAAATATTTGCATGACCTACAGGTAGTTGTTCCGGGTCTGGCTGTTTGTATATGTGAGTTTTAAATGTTTGTAAACGCACCCACGATACAGGAGAAATTCCTAGTGTGGGGCAACGTATTAAAAAAAAAAAAAAGTGGGGGGGGCTTACATGTAGTTTTTCCGGGTCTGGCTGTTTGTGTACGTGTGTTTAAATGTTTGAAAAGCACCCACGATACGGGAGAAATTCCTAGAGTGGGGCGAAGTTTTACAAAAAAAAAGAAAGAGGGGTTGGGCAGAGGTGCACCTTTATTAACATCCACATTTCGCCAGTTATGTTTAAGTCCCATGTAATAGAGGGCGAGCCTACTGCCATCAACCAGGCACGAAACCAAACTCCGGGCTGCTAATGAGAAAATTCCTATAGGAATAAAACTCAATAACGCAAGTTCCTTATTTTATTATTATTTAGTTTTGAGTATTTGCCGCCGATCATATGCCCCATTAGCTGTACCCTTCATCCGCGTGGAATCTTATCTGTCAGTTGGACACGCGTCAAAATCAGTCCGGCCGGTCAAAACTGCCGTATAAACAGGTAAGACATCAGACAAAAATATTTTTTTGTGGTATAACAACTGTGTATACTTTCATAATATGCATTTAGTTTGAAGACCGATGTGGTGCAGCGAGCGAAGGTCCGCCTGCGACGCAGGAGGTTGTGGGTTCGATTCCCGCCTTGGTAAAAATGTTTGTACGATCTATAAAGATTTGTTCCAGGTACTGTCTGTTCTGTTCGGTATTTGCTATGTATAATAAAAAATATCTATCCATGTAATGTATTGTATTAAGTATATCAGTCATCTAGTACCCATAACACAAGCTCTGCTTAGCTTGGGGCTAGATGATGCTGTGTGGATTGTCTAGCATTATTTACTTTTTTATTTTTTATTAGTAAAAAGCTGGTATTTTAACATTACAAACAGACACTTCTATTTTATGTATTTGTATAAATGTATAGATACTCACACATCATCTCCCATTGGTCCATCAGGTCGTTCATGAAGGCGGTTTGCTCTTCATACAGTCTTTTATTCTCTCCTTTATGTTTCTGCTCTGTGGATTTCTGTGGCTCTTGACTTTGTCTGGAACTAATAAAATAAACTAACATAACATCACGCCTGTATTATCCGAAGGGTTGGGCAGAGATACACCTTTGGGTGTAAAGTGCTTCATCCGCCATTAAAAAGAGTGGATCCTCTGACCAGAGGGTTGACTGTTTTGTCTGGTGGGCTACTAACTGTCCAACGGTTGCTGTCGGGTTTAATAATATTTGAAATGTCAGTATGTAATAAATAAATATATATGAATAGACATGGAGGTTTGGGGGTATGAGGAACAGGGTGTAAACTTCCTTATAGGGAGGGTTTAGTGTCTGGTGGGCTACTGCCTACTACTACGACCGCTGTTGCCGGGTTCTTGTATATGTTGAAGCGCTCGGATAACTTTTAACATCGCGATGTAGGATACGTCAGATGTGGCGTGATAGATGTCGCTAAACACCTACAGCAGGTACACCCACATTTCGCCGGATATGTAACTAATAAAATAAATGGATCAGTTCACAAAGCGACGTTATACTACCGGGGATCACGTGACAATTGATAAATAAAAGTAAAGTTAAAGTTCGTGAGCACATTCTTAAGAAGTTGGCAGTAGGTAGTATCATCACAGCACGTTTTTCCGTTAACTGCTTTTTTTTTTTACTTTGCCCCACAGTAGGAAAAAAAATTTTTTTTTCCCGTATAGTGGGTGCGTTCACAAACATTAAAACTCACATACACAAACAGCCAGACCCGGAACAACTACCTGTAAGCCATGCAAATATTTGTTCCGTGCGGGAATCGAACCTGCAACACGCAGCGCAGGCGCCAATCGTGCCGTGAATATTAGTGGCTAGCTTATGGGAAAAACCACCCCCTAACAAATGAACTTTACTACCAGACTATCCAACCTGGGAATGGAACCCAGGATAGGTAGTCAAGAACCCCAATTGAAACTCACCTAAATATCCACTTTAAAGCGTCCACATTGATCCTCTTCTGTTCGGGCCTCTTGATCTCTTCTGTGGTATCTGCTGTTCGGTTCATGTCTTCGCTGTTTGAGAAGAGAACGAACAACACTTGTGAGTTGGGGTTGATCTCCTTTATTTGATGGAGATCTAGGCAGTTCTGTGAATGTAATTGTATGGGGTTCTTGAGATATTTGGCTGTGTCACTGCTAAACATGGACCTTTTTCTTTGGATGTAAAGGCATCATAAATCATTTATATGCCCAGAGATATTGTACAATGGGTGTTACAAGTAACTAGTGCTTTACACATCTCACCTGTAGGAGTTTGGTAGGGTTGATTGACGGATAAGTGCAAGCAAATATAAAACTTGTGTGCGGAAACGAATAATTTTCTGATTTTACTTAATTCTGTTTTTGCGTGTACTTGAACATCACTTTACGGATTGTTAAATTAAACCTGAGCCATAAATGTTTAGTTCACCCTGAACTTAGTTTAAATATAACATGACGAGAGGGCTGGCCAATTGCCATTCAACATGGCAATGGTGCCAGCCTTTTGGGTATTTTCCCCGTTGACAGCGATACGGATATTTTTGTTTGATATACTTACTGTTTATATAAACATATCAAGCTGAAATACTTACAGGGTGTTAAAGAAATTGAAAAAAAAAACATAATCAAATTTTACAAGATCAATCTAATTTAGTACCTACTAACTTAAAATAGCAATCGCTTAGAATTAAAATTATTTTATTTGTTTAAATGCGTTAATGACTTACCTCCTATCAAACGCGTTGTCGTTTTATCCTTCACTTCTCGCGTCCAAATACCGGCGTAATTTAGTTTAAAAAAATAAATCATTCTTAATTATTAAAAATAAAAAAAAAAGATTGCCCTAATTTAGTACCAAATTAGGTCGATTTTTCCTTGGTTCCTTTGGCGATACTAATTGTAATTACTTTAAAACCCTGTATAATTATAAGAGATAATAATTTATAGAAAAGGTTAAATAGTAGGTATTTTGTATGAAATATTAAGAAAACAATATTAAGCTTACCTCACCAGAAAAAACAGCGGGCTCGACTCTACTCCCACTCCACACTCTTTTCACCTCACTTTTATCACCATCACCCTCCCCACTCTCCCCACCATCGCCACTTTGCCCCCCTCTCGCCATAGAATACAAATTAAACGTATTCCAAAAATCTTCCTCACTCCTCGACGTCGTAATGGTCCCAGATATATTCTCACTAAAAATATTCTTCCCTATTTTGTCCACCGCGAAAAGGTACACAGGATTGAAATTCTTCAATATAATATCTCTTTTTGAATAAAGGTCTGCGTGGAGTTTTTTCAGGGTCTGGTGGCTGGCCAGTCCTGGGTCTACATCCAGATCTGGAGGTAATATGATTCGGAGGCCATCCTTAAGGAACTGGTTGTTGATTTCAACTTCTAATATTGTTGTGAGATCAGTCTTATCTTGTCTTATTAAGTCCTGAAATTAAAATAAAAAAAATAAAATAAATAATGCTGGACAATCCACACAGCATCATCTAGCCCCAAGCTAAGCAGAGCTTGTGTTATGGGTACTAGATGACTGATATACTTAATACAATACATTACATAGATATATATTTTTTATTATACATAGGAAATACCCAGAACACCCGGAACAAATATTTGTAGATCGTACAAACATTTGTCCCAAGGCGGGAATCGAACCCGCAACCTCTTGCGTCGCAGGCGGACCTTCGCCCGCCGCGTCACATCGGTCGTCAATTATGTGAAAAATATAAATTTAAGTGTGAAAAATACAAAGACATCCTAACATAATATCACGGTTGTATTCCCTGAAGGATTAGGCACAAATGAATAGTTTTTTTTTTTAATTAATTGAAAAGTCCGGGCTGGTCCTGAGAAATCCTTGGTGGAATAACCCAATATCAATTACCTTTACGGGCAGTGTAATGAAGGTTTTCCATCAATTATTTTTTGCTACCAGCCGGAGTACGATATCTGCCCGGCGATGGCGACAGGCACGCCCCCTATTACATGGGGCTTAAACATAACATAGCGGAAGGAGTTGACAGGTAGAAATCGTCACGTAAGCAAACAGCGTTATACGACTTTATTTCTCTCTCTATCTCCTTTTATTATCTACGAGCGCGTGTGTGGTTCTTTAAACTCTAGTCGGAAAATTAGCAATACTTTAAGTTGGCCTCACCTCGACAGGCAGTGTTTCCCAGGGCCTCTTATTGCACTCCAGCTCCTCAACCAGCTCGAACTCCGAGTTGCCGATGGTAAGATGCACCTGGCGCTGATTGCTGCTACCGTATTG
The DNA here is from genome assembly GCA_905147745.2 of Phlogophora meticulosa. Taxonomy (NCBI): domain Eukaryota; kingdom Metazoa; phylum Arthropoda; class Insecta; order Lepidoptera; family Noctuidae; genus Phlogophora; species Phlogophora meticulosa. The sequence goes on from LR990542.1 coordinate 583,308, forward strand.
GATGCGGACCTGAGGACCAGGGATGACAACTATGATAATTTACGCTTAAAACGAAGTACTTCAACATTCTACCTATGGAGATCACAAGTCTCTTATTAGCAACAGTAGGATTGACTACAGTTTTTCCTTAAGATTTCTTTGAGCCATCTTCAAGAATGTGTAATGGTGTGCGGTGTGGTCGGTTTGTAGTTTAAGTTGGCTGCAGATGAATACCAATGTATTTCAAGAAACGACTGCCTATCTAACCACAACCCAGTTACTGGGTAACACGATACACATTGGTAAGACTGGTTGACAGACTGTCGGGCTAACTTATGCTCATATACTTCCTTAATTGTGGGATCCCAACCACATTATTGGATTTTAATCAATCACAACTTACGGCATTTCAACAGGTTGTTTACTGAATATAGGTTTGATCTTTATTTATTTAATCCGTATTGTTCCACAGCTGGGCAAAGTTCTCCCTTTTCCTGTTCCACACGTCTATCGTCTGCCATTGAGGACCCATCCTTTCGGTGCGTGTAATGATTTCATCAGAGACTAGACCAGGCTTGTAATATACGGGTTTTTTTTCCACTCACCCATCGACATCCCCTGGGAGGCGGGTCGGGCAGAAGCTGATGTCCTAGCAGGCAGTGCAGCAACCGGGCACGGCCAGACGGAGACGTGCCCAATAGTACCAGCGCAGTGGAGCGGAGGGACTGGGTCCCTACCTCCTGCACCGCTGTGAAGACTTCAGGATCTGGGAAGAGAAATGTCTATCACGTTATGGGTTGCCAAATCGTGGTTCGATTCACTGATGAGTCTTTAAAACGTCTAAATCAAAAATCTGGAGTGAATTAAAGTGTGCCTATCTAATGTTGCTCCACATCGCTGTCAATGCGCTTAAGCTGTCGATGTCCTCGGACACCATGGATGCCTATCCTGCAAGAAAGCGCAGGTCGGATAGCAAGTCACGACAGGATATCATCCTGTCGTGTTCCTGCTACCACTGCAATGCTAGCTGTTTCAGAACCCAATGGACTAACCCGCGAAAATGCGATAAGACCAGACAGAGAGACCAACAGACAGTTCCAATGCCTTGGAAATTGGGAAGGATTTTGATGTTGGATGCGTCATGTGTCGACACCCTTGCGATCATCTTCCTAGTACGGCAGGCTGTGCCGAAGCAGCTGTTGAACGTGCAGCAAACCTCAAACGGCAAAAATATAACAAATTTCGGAATATTTGAGTCGTTTGAGGTTGAAACACCAGGGCCAGGGGGTCCAAGTGACCATTTATTTTTCGGGGCATCGCCAAGGGGTTGGTAAACTCTTCATGTGACTAGAGGGCTGGCCTTTTTTTGGCCCGATAAAAATCATAGCCATTCAGCGAGGCAATACGATATCCATCTGGTCATACCTGCCCGTGACAACTAATTTGGAATTATTTTTCCTGAGCCTGATTTGACATTGATAAACAAGATGTCATGAAGTCTTATTATTCATACCATTGCGCAATAGTAACCAGTTTACTTATTTAATCTATTTATAAAAGCATTGCGGTCCGGTGACCTCACGGTGACGTCATTTCAGTGCAATAAAAATCATTTTATTATACTCTATGTGAGCTACGAGGGCAGGAAAAGGGGATTTTTGGTACAATATGGTAATTAATTGGCATAAACGAGCTATACCAGGCGTGAATAGTCGACCTTTTTGCTTCCTGTAAATATGTTTAGAAGGAAAAATTCCTGGTTCTTGTAATCGAGCTGTAGTTTTTAGATGAATTTGCGCATAAATATATTTTACATAAGTATAAAATGATAACTTAGTAATATGGTTGAATTTCTAAAAACTTGCAGTCCACCTGCAATAGAGAGGGATTGCAGATACGTTCCATCATAGGAGCAAATCTATCTAAATATTTTAAGACTAAAAAGTTTCTTTGTTTCAAAAAAACTTTATCGTATTTGATAGCCTAATTCATGAGGAGCCTCTTCATGAATTGGGCTATCATTTAACATCATACTACGATCATCATGTTAGGAGCGGGTAAAACCTTGGGGCAAAGCTAGTGTATAATATATTAAAACTGTGTGTAATATATAAAAATTAGATGAGGTTGGTCTATCCTATTACTTCAAGAAGAAAAACCAAAACACTCGAAGAGTCACAGTCCCTTTTCAAGTCTAGGCATTACCTTGGTCAGATCGAGGATATGAGGAACATGCAGAATAGTGTCTGGAAAAGATCTACTTACTTACATAAATATCATTTCGATTGGTGGACCTGTCTGAAATCAGTGCAAGAATTTGTTGGTAATCGTCTAAAACTCTGAACTTGAGGCGCTCAACCACTCGACGATAAATATCAAATATCATCATCATACAAGACTTTATTCAAGATTGACCGTGACGGAGCTACCTTACCAAAGTGCAATATATCGGCCACATCGTGCAGTGCGCGCTGCGTGTCCCTGCCGAGCCCGCGCAGCGTGCGCGCGCGCACCGCCGCGCGCCGCGACCATACGCTGCCGCCCGCCATCGTCGGCGCCCCCGAGCCGAGTGGAGGATGGAGTGGATTGCATGCGGCGATACCTGGAAAGAAATGAAGAAACAAACTCTTGAATGACGTCACTATCAACACAATCAAAATTCTATTGTTTTTCCGTGATTTTGCAGTACTTAGTACAATCGTAAAGTTTTTATTGAACGAGCTGTTCGAAAGTGGGTCATGTTATGAAAAAGATTAGCTGTACAGTACGGTTAGTGGGTAGACTGGCTGCCTAATGATATGCCTAGATTTTTCAAAACTATGTTAAGGTCAGCTTCCGGTCTAACCAGAAGCAGTTCAATACTAGTATGTAACATGGATACCTTTCTGGTCTCCATAACTCAGTAACTAGGTTACATGATACCCTTTGCTAATAATGTCAATTCCGGGCTTCTGACTACTCGTAACGACTAACGACTGTCAAAGATATAAGATGACAGCGAGGACCAACGGATTAACGTGCGGTCAGAAACACGAAGAGGTCTCGGTATGTAATGGACGGACACCCATCGACGACCTGACCGCGGCAAGCTGTTATTACTTAACCCTAAATAGGACCCACGTATGATGTGTAATTTTTTAATTATCTTCAAATTAAAAATTTATTACGTAACGTTGTTCATGGGGGGAAGAACGACAGACAAGCCGATCGTGCCTAGACCATGATTCATGTCATTATCGCACTACGTAAAAACGTCTGTAATTACCATTAGGTCATGCCTAAACCATCATCACATAACTTACAAACATTTTACTAAAGCAAAAAACGTAAACCACAAACGATTACGATAAAAAACGCGTTCCAGAAGTGCGTTTAGTTCACACTCGGTACACAAAGTTCGGCGCAAGCGCAACTAATACGTTCTTTATCACAGAATAAGTACAGAAGTACTGGTCGGCAATTAAGTGATAAGAAACTCGCACAATCAGTAACCTAGAGCGGTACATTACACCCGCAACAGTGTTTGGTCATAAGCTGGCATTTCGCAGACTTGTCATGTCATCAGGGCTAAGAGTTTAGAAACCAGGACATCACAGAAGTTCCAAAAAAAATGGTTCTCATCGAATCCCAGTCCCAGTAATCTGGTCTTTTGAGAATTAAGTGTTTTGAGGAAAAACAGAACCGTTTAGGATCTGTCTGTCTGTTTGTTTGTCTGTCAAGATCTTTTTCTCAGGAACGCGTGGAGGTATCACGTTGAAATTCATATGAATTACGGACGTCTACGGTCCGTTAGAGCTCTATAAAAATCAAGTCGTCGCAATAAAAAACTACAGCCATTTGTGTGAAACATTATGATACTCGCAAATAAATCAAACCCTCGTTGAACTAAAATCATGAAATTTGAAATTGAACTAAAATACTGGTAACTGATACTAACGGCCTTTTTGTTTTTAATTGTTTTTTGATAAGTTCAATTGTATTTTTCTTCATAACTAATATCATCTATAGTCTGCCTGTGAATATGGAAATTTCTGTGGTCCTTCGTAAGCTATTTTGTATATTATGTTACACATAATCGCTATGTTGATGATTAAATTGATATAATGAATCATGTTTCAGCCCAGATTTTGTAATTCACACGTGTTTAACTACGCCGTTGGATCTCGCGTATGGAAAGACCAGGTAATTATTAGGATTTTGCAGATGGTTACCAAAAGTTCGCACAGCGACTACACTAAAAGTAGGTAATCATGCGAATTTAATAGATTATACAGTTACAGTTTGTTTTTACATAAAAACAGGTGCGTAGTATCTACCCGCAAACGGTGCTTGTATGACCAGATTTACGAACAACGAATCGTAACAGGTGGCATTCTGTAGTTTCTGCCTACCCCTATGGGGAAAAAGGGATCAGAACACTGGCTGCAATCAAATGACTTTTCAAGCAGTTAGTGGCAGTATTTTAGTACAATATCAGTCATCGCGACGCGCAGTCCCATAATAAGGCTAAAGTTTACGTAAATACTTTTCAGTAGTTTTTTTTTGTTAAGAGTACAACACTTGCCTCCATTTTGTAAACTGTCATAAGTTATGTAAAGCGTGCAGGTGTTGACAATTACCATACAACTTGTAACTACATAATGTGTGTGTCAACTTTCTCTTCTCACCTCACAAGACGTGACTAGAAGACGGTACTTAGTTACCTAGATATATCTGATACTGCTATTATCTAAGCAACTAGACATACATTAACCTCTGGAAACCTATGTGATAAGCACCATTGGCTTGTTTACACTATTACCACATTATTTTCTACTAATAAGTTTTATATGGCAGCTTTTGATGAGGTTGCTTTGTGTCATTAAAAAGTTGATTTTAGAAATATATTTCTAATGAAAATTCATTCATATTTAAGCTGAAATTCAGCCCTTAGTAACCCTCTAGGGGCGCTGAGCATAATTCTGATTTGAAGTTTTGGCTTCGAGCATTGCATTGGAATGTGTGAAAGATGATATGGCTAGAAAGGAGGTGACTCTTGAGATGACGGCAAATATGTATGGAAGAAGAAAACTGCGCCGACCACAAATAAATTGGGATAAGGGCAGGAGGATGATGATGATGGCTTCGAGCATTGCAGTTCTGTGTATGGAGGGAAACAAACAATAAGGTCCTACTTGGAAACTTGGCAATTACTTGACGTTCGCCTAGTGGTCGCTAGCGCTACAGTTACTGCTGGTGAGAGGTCTTGGTTTAGGTTCAATTGGAAGGTTGGGCTAACTGTTATTGGGTTTTATTTTCAGAGTTTTCTTAGTAGCAGTCCAAAGTTCGGATCCTTACCCGGTTACTGGCAATAGGCTCGGCGCCTATCAAGCCGTCTGTCTACTCCAATACCTAATTCACTTTTGGTTTACCAGTCTGGCCAAGAATTTACATTTCTGTACATTGATACAGCAAGACGCGTTTACGTCACCATTGTCAGAAAACTCAGAATCGCATTAAAGACCACAAAACAAAATTCCCACGACCGCTATCGGCAGTCCAAAGTAAAAAAACTTCTAAATGCGTTCTTTCACCAGTTCGTTGTTATGTAAATAGCTGATTACGTTTGGACGGCTGTCCCGTATCAAAAACGCCGAGGTCGATGAACTATTTCAACGCCACATCATGACAAAAACAAACCTCTGACATACACACGTAACCTCAGAGTCTGGTCCTTAGTCACTGGTCCTTCGAGACCTCAATAAATTCAGCAGACATTAATTACGTGGAAACATTATTGCAAGGTCAACTCGGCTAGCGATAACCCGCAGGACAATTACCTTGGAGGGAGCCTAAGAACGTCACACAAACTAAAGTAAACACATCACATACTAACCTTATTCTTAATCTTTGTTTACACAGAGAATTATTAATTGGTGTTCTGAAAAATATGTTAGGTATCATTATTGTTGATAACAGTGATTTGCAATGAAAATCTCGAATAGGTAAGGTGTTATTAAGTGTTATCTGCACCTCGTTTTCGATTGACGATGCAAGGCTTGTCGAAAAAAGAACTATATTATTCGATGTATCAAAAACCCTTTTTTAAACCGATCAAAAAAATCGCCGCCAAAATATAAGTCTGAACTGTACAAAGAATAATGCAATACCCACGGCACTAATGTCAGTCTAAATGCGTCTGCAGACAAATTCGGCAGACGTCTAAAAAAACCGGTCTAGTAGGTAACATTTCCGATATTTTCTGGTAAAATAAGATCCTTATCATTCTTCACGATCGAAATAAACCAATAACATAAGTATACAAATTACTTAATATCATAAATAAGGAGGACAGTTTGGTATGTATTAGTTTTGTAATGGACAAACTGAAAAAAAATGATTTAAACATTCTTTCACCCATAGAAAGGTACATCATGAGCGAGTAATATATATACTTATATTTATAAATATATATTCAAAGATACGATTTAAAGGGAGTCTATTTGATGCTTAAGTTCGAGGGGAAAGTACGAAATCCATGGCGACGAAGTCGTGGACGCATTTTACATTATATGTTTGCTTTGTTGCAATTAAGAGTATTCCTGATCGGATAGGAAACACTTCTTATCACTTAACATCACATGGGATAGTAGATTTTGTGGACGATAATTCAGGGAATGCTTATTGGTTTATCATCATCCTGCTTCCATCCCAATTTAATCGGGGTAAGCGCAGCATGTCTTCTTCTACCACACCTTCATCTTAATTTACCGTCGTCACAATAGTCACCACTTTTCTAGCCACATCATCTTTCATCATTTTTTTGGTCTTCCGCTACTCTTGTAACCCTCCACATTCATACTCAAAACTTTCCTCACGACACTCAAAATGTTCCTCATAACTCATTCCTGCTCAACATATGCCCCTATCATGACAACTGATTTCCATTCTTACCGATTATCTCAAGTTATAAAAGCTATCGCGATTATGTTGTAATTGATTGCGTAAGACGATCGCGATTAAAGCGGCATTATATAAAGTATACTACCTACCTGAGTAAGCGATATAATTGTATGCTTTTCACTGTACCTCATATTTCCTTTTCTACATTGTTAATTGCAAATTGTTCATATAAGGACTTAGTTATCTAAAAGTATAAACTAATATTATAAAGAGAAAAAAATTGGTTGTTACAAACAACCCAATGTTTGCTCTGTTTTTTTGTAATGCATAATCACGGAATTACGTACCCGATTTCAAAAATTCTTTCTTCTATATTTATTTTTTTTTATTTTTATTTTTTCTTTATATAAAACATTGCCCCACACTAGGAATTTCTCCTGTATCGTGGGTGCGTTTACAAACATTTAAACTCACATACACAAACAGCCAGACCCGAAACAACTACCTGTAGGTCATACAAATATTTGTTCCGTGTGGGGATCGAACCCACAACACGCGGCGCAGCAGCCGATGGCTCAACCACCGCGCCAACCGTGTCGTCAAAATTATATAAAGGTACAGTATCGCTATATTTTTTCAAAACTACGCTTAACGGACCACTTAACGATTGAAGTAACGGAAGCTCTAAAAGAATACTCACCTACCCTAGGTCCGTGATAGCAGGTCCAAGTTCCAGCATTGAAAAGATTATTGGCCAATTATGGCCCTCTCGGAACAGGTCAATTCAAAGCTACAACTCTTTCTTTAGAAGGTCTTCCTTGACTTTGCCCTGCATTTGCTCTGCATCATATACTTACCCACATAATATAATCTTAATATATACAATGTTTAGACTTCGAAAGATGCCATGATCTCTGATTTAGTATCGGCATTTCTTTTCAGGGATAAGTCAATTTGAAAATACGGCGCCATTTAGTTTTATTTTTAACATGTCAAAGTTTCTGGAAAAATCTGTTTAAAACAATAAATATCATTTCATTCCTTTCCCATTTTATTTCATGGACATCTAGAAAAGTACCAACAAGACTTTTGAGGTAACGGCCAGATGATTTATGGAAGAAGAAGACCTGGTGCGCCGAGCCAGGAGGATAATGAAGATGATGGTGTACAAAAGTTTCTGGATAGGAACCAAAAATTGCTCTAACTGTAGGTATACGCCCGACACATTACTACACATGTTTTGCACAGTGCAGATGACGCTCCATACATCTTGCCAAGGTGAAGCTGAGTCGCACTTAAGATAAGTAGTTACTTGTGTATCGTCTGACCGTCTTTTGTTGACGCCGGCCGGCTCAGCGAGGACAACACCTGCAAGACCTTGATTTTTACTGAACACAAAGGTCCCGAAATAACCCGATGACTCAGGCATTGTATGAGCTCTAAATTTATTTCACTATTGTTGAGTATTGAGTTGAAAGTCATAGAATATTCTTTGGTGTTTTTTAACCGACTTCAAAAAAGTAGGAGGATGTTGGCCTGATGATTTTTGTTTTGTTGACCGATTTCTTTGTGAATTGCGAACTTATTTTGAAAATATTTTTTTTCTTCAATTTTTAAACATTATTTACTTAAGTAATTACTTATATGTACTTACTTTTTTTCTCTCGTATATTTTCTTATAAAAATATTCTCTGATAGTATCTCCAGCGTTTGATAGTCCATCATAAAGTGATATTGGCAAAATTGTGGTGTTACTTCCACAAGAGCCATTAATGAAGAGTTGAAGTTGAGAATTCGCTTATCAGGAGCAATTCCGAGGCCGATTATTGGCGATAGTCACGCCCTATTTACTGGTTATAAACTCATACCTAACAGAAATACTTTTTGAATAGTAAATTGCTGAAGCTAAAGAAACATGTATGTACCTACATTATAGCTGCTAATACTCTGGATACATATACATCCAACAACTGTTATATTATGTGCTTCAAATTGTATAATAAAATTCCGAGTACCATTAAAACATTACAATTCTTCAAATTTAAGCGTAGTTTAACAAATTTATTTATTGATAAATGCTTTTACAGTGTACTTGAGTTTTTGGATTATAAGTTGTAAAGAGATGGAGGATAATACTTAAAATTTATGTTCCAATTTCAATTTAATTTATTTATAATGTATTTTTTATGTATTTTAATTTAATAATAATTTATGTTAATTAATTTTAATTTACTTTGACTGCTTGCATGGATATTGACTTTAAATGATATAATAATAACTTCTATGACTAATTTGCACGCCGAAATTAAAGGCAGGATAAGAGATCTATAACTATTTTGCATAAGAACTTTCTGTGCCTTATTTACGCAAATAAATGATTTTGATTTGATTTGATATCATTATAAGCGGACTGTATGTCCTTATGAGAAATAAACTTCTTTGAACCGAATTGAACTGCATAGGGCGCCGGGAAAAACCCTATGATACTATGACTAGAAGGATTTTACGATGGTAAGGATCCCTTAGTGTGCGAATCCGACTCGACCTTGGCCGGTTTTTGACACGCGACTTCAGGGCCGTCAAAGGACTCATAATGCATGATTTTAGAAGAAAATATGTCTGTTTGGTTGTCAAAAAAAATACCATCCTTCCAGTGAGTGATAGTGCTGATAAGAATCATAAAAACACTTACTTACAATCCAAAGAGAATGACTGTTCTTAATATCAATGGGGAAAGTCCGGATGTTACACTGAGGCTTACTCAATACAGATAAGATATTAGATCACATACTAGTTCATATATTGTATATCATAGTCCTTCGCCCTTCTGATTGCCAACCCTGAATGTGATGTGTTTGCGGATGAATGGATTAAATTAATGTGTATATGTCTGGTGTTCTGAGAGAAAGTATGCAAGAGTGTCCACTGTTCCGCGTTAGCTGTTAGTTCAATTAACCATTGAACGCTGTCGACTGTATGTTTTGCTTTTGTTTTGTTTTATATTATGTTTCTATGTTAATTATTGTACTTAATTGGTGTTTGTACCGTTTTTATTAACTATTAATAAATAATAAACAAATCGTTTATTTTACTATCTTAACTGTTCCTGAAGCAGACACAATATTAAAACATCTGTTCGTGAACCAATGCCAAAATACTCCTCAACCATACTAGAAAAGTTAATATCATAATCTACCTAGAATTTTCCAAACTATGTTGGGGTCAGATTCTAGTTTAACTGGAAGCAGTTGAATACCAGCATTTTGCAGGGAGCGACTGCCTTTTTGACCACCACAACTCAGTTACTAGGCAACACAATAGTCCTAACTACCTGTACTGACTGTCAAAGACTACAAATGGCAGCAGGGACCAACGCTTTAACATGTTTCAATGAAGTCACCCATCAACCGACTTACATTGGCAAGCAGCAATGTTAATACCTATATCCTACAAGATATAATTTAATAAGTATATTGTTGGTGTTGTGGTTGCTCTAATGCTGAGCATCAGGTCTTGGGTCGATTCCCAGGGCGAACAGTGTTTTTTTCATCTGGAATTTCTCAGTAGCAGCACAGAATTAAGTTTTGTGCCCGGTTGATGGCAATAGGCTCGCCCGCTATTACCTGGAATTTTTGCTGGTGTAATTTAGGTGTACACCGTCTACTGTAAAAAATCATGATTGCTATCGAACCCAGTGAGTTTGTTAATGAAAGTAGTAAACTATTTACTTTTTAATTTCCAAAATCAAAAACAAAAAAATCAAAATCAAAACTCATTTATTCAAATTAGGCTGAGAATCAGCACTTTTTGAACGTCAAAACATTTACAAAAGACAGTCCCCCAAAACGCCCACCCTTCACCACTTCCTAGTGTTTTTGGTGGGTAGAAGAAGTGGCGGAACAAACTCCCCAGCAACGCGTCTTATCTGATAGGTTTGAAAAACTAAATCCACTTCCACCATGTAATATACCATATTTTTTTTAGTTTATGACAATGTTGCTGCACACTTAGAATTTCTCCTGTGTCATGGGTTTGTTTACAAACATTCAGACTCACATACACAAATAACCAAACCCCTAACCCTAAGGGAAAAACATAGCATCACACCTTTGATGCTATGTTACGTGATGTAAAGTCTAAAAAGTTTAATATAAAAAATATGATAAACAATAAATTACTCAATAACAGCTGTAAAGTTAAGACGGAAGGTGCAAGGTCTTGTGTTAAAGAAAAGAAATGTTTACACAACTGGTAGAAAAAAGTTACTGGGAATTTTAATAATAGGTCTTTACCTATGAAATTGCCGTTTTGTATGAAAAAATTTAAATGATTTTTTTTCATGTATTTTTTATTTGTATTAATCGAAGTAATCACCCATGCAATCAATGCATCTTTGCCAACGCAGTGGCAGTTTATTGATGTCCTTCTTAAAGAAATCAGCTGGACGGGAGGCAACAAATTCTTCAAAGGCATTTTGTACTGCCTCTCGGGTATTGAATTTTTTTCCCGCCAAGAAGTTATCCAAATTCTGGAAAAAGTAGTAGTCTGTAGGCGCAAGGTCTGGTGAGTAGGGCGGATGACGGAGAGCTTCCAACCCCAGTTCTTGCAACTTGGAGACCGTCTGCTGTGCAGTATGAGGTCGCGCGTTGTCGTGCAGGAGCAGCGGAGACGAGCGATTGACCAATGCTGGTTGGAGATGTGCCAGCTTCTCCATCATTGTGTTCAATTCTTCACAGTACACATCTGCAGTAATGCTCACCCCGTTTGGTAAGAAGCTGTGTTGAATCACACCGGCGCTAGACCACCAAACAGTGACCATCACTTTTCTTGGGGTAAGTTTTCGTTTAGGGCATTGTTTAGGTGCTGAACCAGGATCCAACCAACTTGCTGAGCGCTTGCGGTTATCAAACAGAATCCATTTTTCATCGCAGGTAACAATGCGGTTCAAAATTCCTTCATTTGTGTGTCTGTTGAGCAGTGCAAGGCACGTCTCGACGCGTACTTCGCGCTGGCGATCATTGAGTTCGTGGGGCACCCATTTGTCAAGCTTTTTTACCTTGCCAATTTGACGCAAATGGACCAATATTGTTTTGACGCTAACGTCGAAAGCTGCTGCTAATTCAGCCGTAGATTGTGTATCATCAGCTTCCACAATCGCCTTTAATTCGTCATTGTCGACCAAAGTCTTCGGACGACCGCGAGGTTCATTTTTCAGGTCGAAATTTCCAGAACGGAAGCGAGCAAACCAATAACAGGTAGTGCGTTGGTTTGTAGTGTTAGCTCCGTAAACGTCGTTGATGTTGCGTGCCGCTTGTGCCGCGTTGCTGCCACGACGGTACTCATATTCCATAATTACTCGAATTTTTAACGTATCCATGATGACGAAAAAGATTTAAATGCGATGAAAATGTAACACTAATCAATAAACAAATGACTACTTTTGGAAAAAAAAAAACATGTTTTTAAAATAAAATTAATTTGAAATTAGAATTCTTAGCCAAACAAAAAATATTTTGATTTGAAATAGCCAGTACTGCAGAACGGCAATTTCATAGGTAAAGACCTAATATATTGCTAAACACCTTAACTGCCAGAAAACGAGACACAATAGAAAATGTATTGTTTGTGCGACGCTTGGCGTTTAAGGTGTTAATAATGGAACTAACAGTAATTTTTAGCAAACTGGTTAATTAATTAATTGATTTATTGTTTGTAAATTATACAAGTTGGTTAAGGTCTCGCTTAGCTAATAGTGGCAACTGTCACTCAGCAACGTCCATTTTCAAAACCACAAGGTTAAGAGTCAAAATAAATAACAAAACAACATCATGACTGTAAACACCGCTCAAGCGTTAAAATAGTACACCCACATTTCACCAGGTTAAGTTTAACACGTTGAACGCCAAATGACCGACAAACAATACTTTTTCTATTGTGTCTCGTTGTTTGGCAGTTAAGGTGTTAAGAACCACGTAATAGAGGGCAAGCCTATTGCCATAAACCAGGCACAAGACCAGACTCCGGGCTGCTACTGAGACATTCCTAATGAAACATTCCAATAACACATTGATTAACTGTTTCTCCGCCCGGCAGTCTTGCTCCATTTTGTTGGACAGGCAGCACATAATCCTCATTCACACAGTGATGATAATTGCCTCGTTGGTCTAGTGGTTGCTAACGCAATTGCTGTGTATTAGGATAATACTTAGCAGTAAGCCGGACAGAAAAACGGAGAAATATTAACTAATAATCGCTGTCCACCTAAGATTTTAAGCAAGCCTATTGGGTGATATTTATAAAAATAATAAATAAATAAATAATGCTGGACAATCCACACAGCATCATCTAGCCCCAAGCTAAGCAGAGCTTGTGTTATGGGTACTAGATGACTGATATACTTAATACAATACATTACATAGATAGATATTTTTTATTATAGATAGTAAATACCCAGAACACACCTGAAAAAAATATTTGTAGATCGTACAAACATTTGTTCCAGGGCGGGAATCGAACCCGCAACCTCCTGCGTCGCAGGCGGACCTTCGCCCACTGCGCCACATCGGTCGTCAAAATATGTTTCTCGGCTCCGCAGCCTTACCCCGCTCAATGGACAGGCAGTCTAATAATGGCATAATGATTTGGCACCTGCCAGCATGCCATTTATTATTTTAATATCAAGAAAAAGGTTAACACTTCTCAACTATTATTTACAATCTAAAGGCACCTTGAGGTCACACAAAAATAATTGTCTATGTTAGTGTGACACCTCATTAACTATTGCATTAGGACTGAAAAGTATTAATGTAAAGATTACATATGAAAAATAAAAGTGTGACAAAAGGTTAATAACACACAATATCTTAAAAGAAATGTCATTTGTAACTTTTACTTTTACTACATCTTTCAGATTTACTGTACAAGCAAACAACAGTCTTACCACGACAAACATTGAGGATATTATTCTGTGAACTTTAAAAGACTGTAAAGATTTTACTGTCTCAAAAACCAGTTTAAGTACCCGCTTTATTTATACACAAGACGCACATTACCGTCAACAAGAACAATATCAACCGGCTGGTAACGAACAAGGTAGTCCAATTTTATGAAAAAATTGGAGGTAAACAATAATTTCTGTAGAATTCGCGCCACCGAAAATATTCACCGGATTTTGTAGCATTGCGAATTGTACAACTGTAGTTAGCGATCGTAAATATAATTGAGGATGTTACGGGCCGTTGTTACAACATAAATACACTTACCACGGCAGTGAATGTTTTCAGAAAACTTTATAATCCAATTACAAACAGTTGTTGGTACATAACTTGATTATCTCGTGTTCAGAACGCCACCAATTAGTAACCGTTATCACTCCAGTCAGATGTTTCACCACTGTTTTAGTGTTATAGCACTCATTATGTTTTGAAATGAAATTAGCACAAGGAAAGGAAATCCAAACAACAAAAAAAATAGCAAACAGCCTCCTCTACTCGACGTACTGTGACATTGACGTTTCTGTGTTGCCTGACCAAGGATAAAAGTACCCGATGCTTCCCCATTTTGTTTTTAGTTATTAATTATTTTAAAAAGTGCACCAATAATCCCCGGAGGGTGAGGGGTGTCAATCAAATTTTTTAATGCTTTCTCTCACTTTATACAGCACACAATACGTAACAGAAATTGCAATTTTAAAAGATTTATTTTATCGGGGTTAGTTAAATGCAAACTCACAATTGAATCTATTTAATTAAGCGTTTTTGAATTCCAAGTCTCCTTGATGAGTAAAAATAATACCTTTTATTCATGGAAATATTTTAAGTCTGCAACATTATTGAATGTCCAATTGCGTTTTATTATTGCACTTGGAAGCAAACAATATACGCTATATTAGTAAACAGTAACAGTATTAACACCATCTACGATTAACATTTTAGTTAAAATTTGATAAAATTAAATAATTTATTTTCTTACTCAATCTAACGCGTTAAAACAAATTAACGTTTAATTTTTAACCCCAAACTTAACAAAAATAAACTCCTATGTGAATTGTACATATATCTACTTAATCTTAACAATTTTATCATTTAAATTGTATCTTTAGATAAAGAAGAGCAGCTGATCCCTGAGAGCAAAAGCGCCACCTATACGTAACAAACCGAAACTAAACTGAACTTAGATAAGAACCATTAAGAATATTCATCCGCTAGGTGTCAACTGGTGACCTAGTTCCCTCGCCTAGTAAAAATAGCGGTCGACAATAGCTCAAACACTATTTATAGTGCGTATCTAAAAAAAATCTCAAATCACACACTGTTATCTCGGTTGTTTTTTTTTAACATCACTCGAATACCGTCCTTGTGTCAGTCACGTCGTGGTCCGTAGCGCGCAACTCACAAAACCTACCTACATAACATAAGTGCCACAGTAATCGATAAAACCTCGCGTTACAGACAATCAGTTGTTTTTTCGTGAATACCAGTGCCCTTTTAGTTGCCGCTAGACATTTTAGTTTAGTAAACAAGGGAACATGTTATATTAGTGTTTTAAAGTGTTAGATACGATGGAAAGTGTTAAAAGGTACATAAGGAGTGAGTCTGCTAGTTGCGCTCATATGGTCGAAGAAAGCACGGCAAATAACAGGAAGACGGCAGACCCTCACGAGAAGCTGAAGGCTCTGCTGAACTCTCCCGATGATGACACGGATGACACGCTGCCTCCTTCAGACGCCCCAAAATTCGGGACAGTTATACACAATAGAATCTTTGTGGGAGGGTTCTCTTTGACCACGACTGATGAGGACCTGTGGAAGTTTTTCTCAGGGTTCGCGACCGTCACGGCAGCCCGGGTGATCTACGACCGAGCTGGTGTCTCCAAGTGTTATGGTTTCGTCACATTCGCGAGCCCCAGAGTCGCGAGGCTGATCGTCAAACAGGTTCGTCTCCTACTCTTTATTGGAAAACTTTACAGCAACAATGTTGGGTGTATCCGAACGTTTAATTAAAAATCTGGGAGTTTTAATTCATGGTGTTTGTAGAATGTTACTTTTTTGGGTGGAAACTAGGGCGAAAATTGTTTGGGCCATTGTTTCGAGTAATTGGACTGATGACAATGAGGATCCGAATTTGTAGGACAGTTCGATATTTTATTATCTGTAGGTACCTACTGCCTTTATCAACTCTGAATTATTTCAGGTACGTAGATACCTACTTATTTACCTAGTAAACGGGAATATTTTTGGCTGGGCAATGTTCTTTGTTTAGCCTTGTGATACGGAAAATTTCGTTCGATATCCGAGGCGTTTTCTTTCCAAACAAGTCATCTTGTTTTATTGTCCGATTAGATGTCTTTGGAATAAAGGACCCTCGCTAGATCTTATCGCCTATTTATTTACGACGCATTTAATAATATATTTTTCGGGAGAAAATGTACAAATTTTAAATGGAAAATTTTCAGATGCTGCACATTTTTACAGTTTAGCATTGAACTTCATTGCAAATGATAATGTATGCGACATTATAATATCGTATAGAAACTGTTATCGCATATAGAAGCAACATGACGTTTGCATGACAGATTACTAACTAAGAAATGGAGCACAAAGGCTCAAGGAGGCGTTTTATCAGATAGTGTGAAATTATGATGATTATTTTAGCACTATGCGTAGTAACACGTTGTAAGTGCACGCTTTTTAGTGATAAGAAATTATCGCATGTTACTATGGATTTTTGCCATGTGGTTGCTTTTTGTCGTTCGTGGCTGGGCGAGTTATCTACACTCCCTCGAAATACTGGTCCTGAAAAATCAAAACTATTAGTCATCCTATTCCTGTCTCTTCCTAAATTCAGCCATTCTACATTTCAGGGTTATATTAAGCCATGTGCGTTTCTGAAAACGTTTTTACAAGGTACAGAGGCCATCACGCTACCCCAATCTGAAAAATCTCTTTGATAGCTTTTCAACTTTATTCCAAAAGTATAAGGTTCATGTTCGATTGGGAATTTTTTACAGTTTGGGATAGGTTGATGTGCTGGCGTTTGTACAATGATATCACGGCCAGCTGGGTACAAAGATTAGGTATCATAGAAATCTTTTGAATTTTATTCTAAACCACAAGTCTTTTGTTAAAAAATGTCACTTAAGTAAATATGCAGGTACCTAAGTAAATGAAACGAACATCCAGTTACATCCACCATACACAGCTAAGTACAATGGACATACATCAGTCTTTTTCTCTCTTATAAAACAAGAAAGGGACGGACAATTTCACGACCTGGTTAGTAGAACTAAAGCTTCAATGCAAACGCGTCAACCTTAAACATGGTTAAGTTAAAGGCATAAACTACGAGTAATTTGACAGCTCTGAAGTGGCTCCTAAGTGTCAGGAACATACACCTAGTTAAGGCCACATAATATCAAGCCTGAAGTCCTGAGGCCAAGCTGTCACCCACATTTCAACAGTACTTTTTAACTCCCATGTAATAGGGGGCGACCCTATTGCCAACAACTGGTTTGGAATCTAGGCTCCAATCTGCTTTTGAGAAATGTTAGACGGAAAACCCAATAAAAAGTCTTGGGTTCAATTCCTGGGTCGCTCTAAGTTACCCGACCCAGAAATGAGACCTCGTGTTCAGTAATTGCGTTTGCGGCCACTAGCCTAACGTTATGTTGCCATAGATTCACCTCTGCCCAATCCTTTGGGGAATACAGGTGTGATGATAAAAAAAATGCAATTCTTGAGGAATTACTATTTAAGATAACGAAGACTTTTAGTGTCTAAACACACTATATGCCGAAGTAACGCAACCGAAGTTCGACTGGCTGACTTTACGTTCCGACGTATTCGGCTGGTATGACCATAAGTGCCGAACTTACGCAGCAGAAATTCAGTTCCGCAACTTTGTGTGTGTATTCAGTGTCTCGAGCGCTGAAGCGCTGATAGAAGCGAAATTAACACTACGGGCGGACACGCGGGGCGCGGGCGGCTCCCCGCTGCTTCCCGCCCCCGGATCTTCGTCGACAATTGAACCGAACTTCGGTCGCGTATAACGTGTGCTCACAGAAAAAGTTGCCGCTGAACTTACGCCCGACCGAAGTCGGGCTGTACGCTATGACGCGACGTAATTTTGGCATAGTGTGTCGTCAGTAATTCAAGTAGCATTGCAGGCGTAATTGTGCTGAACTTCGGTTGCGTAACTTCGGCATAGTGTGTTTAGACACTTACGACCAGGTGAAATCGCGAGGCGCAGTAATAGTTTGTAAATTTTCCCCGTAAAATGAACTCGGCTGATTCTGCATTCGTCTATTGAAGTCGTTAGGCCATATTTGCCAATGCATTACCTATTACAGTTAGTTCTGAGTGGACAAAATTACAATGCAAAGTTTACCCCAAATTTTCGTCGATACGGCTTTCTAACTATATGGGGCTGACTTTGAACGGCAATGAAATAATTGGGTGTTATCAAAGCAGCCTCATTTTCAATATCGATTTATTTAAAGGGTTTTTGAAATAAAACTTCTTTAGCCACGTTGGGCAATTTTTGGTATAATTGGGCAAAACTTATGGGTTCGCGTCACCGACATGCTAAAGGGACGGGTTTAGCCAGACTGACAGCTTTTCCAAGCTATTAAGTTTTCACGTCTGTCAGCAGTCCCCGTGACTGCCTAATTTTTTTCTCTGGAACTGTCATTTTTTTTTAAGTTTTCAATGTCTTACCGTTTGTCCCACAACACCACACGTTATTTTTAAAATTTAACTATGAAAGAGTCGTTCACTATTCATCACACATTTTTTTTAAAGATAAAAGGCTTCTTCTAAAACAAGTTACGTTTGAGGTTATGAGGAACAGGGTGTATGGTTCCTCATCCTTCATAGAAAAGGGAGAATACTCCGATCAGACGGGTGTGGTAACGACGTAGCTGACTGAGGAGTTCTCTCTTCCACCTCGTCGACTGGCTAATATATAAGCAGTTAAACATATTATTAAATCCATGGCGTGGACTATTATAAAAACATAATGTTAAAACTCGAACTTTCGCTTTAATAATATCCAGTTGTCAGTCAGTGGACGTATTTATCCATATTTCCATTTAAATTTTAACTACATATTATGCCAAAACTCAGTCTCATCCGTGCGAGCAATGTACTTACAAAAGCCAGCAGATCAAGCTAACCCAATGTGTCACATTTCTTTGATAGGTTTTCAACTTTATTTTGTAAGAAATAAGATTCATGTTCAATTGGAAATATTTGACACTTGATGTACTGGCGTCTGTACTTAAAAGGTTTCTGAAGTTTTCGATTCACGTTCCTTAATAGATTATTTATGTGTTAATTAGTACAAAAAATATTACTAGGTGGGTTATCTAGATTCCATAGCATGAGAAGGATGTCACTGACAGCTTTCTTCTCCAGAGTTTTTACGGCGGAATTT
This sequence comes from Phlogophora meticulosa, assembly GCA_905147745.2. Classification (NCBI taxonomy): domain Eukaryota; kingdom Metazoa; phylum Arthropoda; class Insecta; order Lepidoptera; family Noctuidae; genus Phlogophora; species Phlogophora meticulosa. The sequence continues at coordinate 602,600 of LR990542.1, forward strand.
TTCTAGATATCACGACAGACGGCCCGGTAGTGGCGACATTACCCGGGCCCAAAACAAACGCGGATCAATATGATCTAACACTCAGGTTTTTCTAGGTTAGTCAGGGCCAATATTTGCATATAACGTAGGAACGTTTCTGGCGTATCTTGATATAGATCAATCAAAACAGTTTTGGATCTGACGTGCTGATAAGACGAACGCCTTTTGTGTGCGCGCAGCGAAAATACAGATGTTTTTGTGAGTTTTTAAGTGCGAAGTATTATTATGAATGTATGATATACGATCTTAGGAGATTGGAATATTTCTTTGAGCTGAAAGATGACGTTTCAGGGGAGCTACATAATAACAGCCAGGCAACTTAAGCTGCCTGAGATCCCTCCGTGCCTCAGAAAGCACGTTAAACAGTTGGTTTCGGCTGTTCGTATCTATATGTATATTATAAATTCGTAGGTCTCTGTCACTCGTTACGGGTAGAAGCCCCAAATTCTGAGAACCAGTCTGATCTTTTGACATTAGTCTAAGTCATTTTACCCATCTAACCTCCACAGATTAGAAAAGCAATTCCTCCATGTAAAATACTGGTATTCAGCTGCATCTGGTCTGGACCCTAAAGAAGCAGGAAAAAGCTACGCACATGATGAAAAAATTGACTGAATATGTCCTCGAGTGATACCAAAGTAGCTTTCAGGTGCCTAGATTTCAGGTACCAATATAACCATTTAACATAATAATGAGCAGATCTCACAGACAGTCAACTTGCTGCGAACGTTGCAAGTCACTTGCTTTAACTTATGCAATCAAACTTGGTGTAGGTAGAGGACGAGCTCTGTTTAAGTTTTGAATGTGTGACAATAGGCAGCACCGGGAGCGACACAAACTTAACACCTTCAGATTGTTACCTGGATATCTAAGGGTGAATTTCACCAATGAAACTGAACGAGATCAGACATCGATTCTGTAAAACAGACTGGTGAAATGAGCGGTGAAGTGAGCCAGGAGTGTAACTTACTCTGAAGTAATGTTACTTAAATATCGGCTTTGAAATAATACTAAAGTAACAATAGCATACTTAGTGAAATAACGTATTATTACGAAAAGATTATCTCGAGACTCGATGTTGATTCTAATAATATAATTCGTTGTCAATCCCAAGCATCAGGAGGACGTCACTGACAGTTTCCTGTATATATCACTCTTCGTAAAAATTTATATGGGACGAGTTTTACAGAATAGCACTGCAGCATATCTAAGGGGCTGCGCAAACGTAGACACTTTTTGCTAACGACACTTCACAGCATCACAGGATACCATAGTTGCTGTGTCCTATATCGGCGATCGGACACTGTGGCCGGTCCATTGTTCTGATTACTGGTACAATTCGTTGCTTGTTTTCAGTCAGTTTCACGATAGACGTCGATGAAGAAACATTATCTTTGCTGGTGTGCGTGACTTGTGTCGCACACAGGATACGGGCACCGATTGGAAATCGTCCGTTTGTGCATCTCGGTACAATTGTAAGGAAATTTATTAATGTTGCTTGTGTCTTCAACTGACGACTTTTAGTTTCCAGTTACTGACACCGAACACTTTATGATCGTCAACGTCAAAAAATGTTAACGTCTGCTCAGGGGCGATTTCATTCTGGTTCCATAGAAATCAAATATTCATTGGTAGCTTGTATCCGACACAAGACACAAAAGTGTCCACGTTTGCGCAGCGCCTAAATCACGTTCAAGAGCTGTCAGTGACGATATTCCACAGCGTGATGACACAGATGGCTTAGATGTGCTGAACACATTCAGTAACAATGGTAAAATTCACCCTTGGAATTCAAAAAGGTAATAAATTCATCAGACTTGTTCAATTTCTAAATACTTTCTAAGTCTGTTATAGACATTATTGATTTCATCTGGACTCATAAATTAATATAAGTCTAAAGTTATCCTCGTGCAATAATCTCTGTATGAGAAGAGGCCTTTCCCTGCATTTGGGCGGTAAATAGGCTGGTACTATTTGGATAATTACTGATCCTAACTAGACTATAAGCTAGATCATATAGGTTTTATGCACTTATATCTATTTAGGGCCGTATAGGGTTGTGTTTAAGATATGATAGTTCCACAGTTATTATTTTTTACTTTTAAACTTCCCTATAAGGTTCTATTGACATACCAAATAATAGACGTGGCAGAAGAAAGAACATGGTTATAAGAAATGGGGTAACGGAAGTAGGTATTGTAATGACAAGGGAGGAAGTGGTAGAGGGATTTGATTGAGCATTTTTCGAAAGGTCTCTGGATGACGACGATGTCGTCATTATTGGGCCTCTTCTGTCATATATTACGGAATCTACGAGGACATTTTGCCTCACGAATCGGGGGTGTGCAAGGAAAAAATGTTTTTCTGTCTTAGTACCCACTCTTAAGCCTTACAATCGTTAGTCAAGCGTCTTACTGCTCAAGGGACAGCAAAATGTTTGCTTTAAAAATCCGTTCTATAATTTTTTCGAAGATTCACAACAACTTCAGCGTTTCCTAGCCTCTTCCCAATTATTTTAGGATGGACTTCCAGTCTAACTGGATGCAGCTCAACCAGTATATCTCGCCAGTTATGTGAGTCCCATGTTATAGGGGTCGAGCCTAATGCCACTCACGGGGCAAAAATTTAGACTCCGAGCTGTTACTAAAAAAATCAATATCACTGTGCCCGACTCGGTAATTGAACCCAAAACCTCATGCTCGGCAGATGGCAGTAGGACTTGGATCTCAATACCGATGAGCAGGACCGCAACTTAATAACATGAAACAACAAGTAATTAGTGTTTTCATAAAGTCACAGTTTAATCACACTTCTGTAATGACAGCCACGCTCACACGAGCTGCTATCAAAATGGAAATCGTCGAGTCCCGAACAGTTCCGACATTTCACGAACATGCACGATGATTGACGGGCCGAATAACGGCGGCGTGAGGGCTTTTGTGTTTAGGTACGCTGTTTCGATTACAATTTCACGAACATTCTGTGAAGCTTTTTGGTTATTTTGTGTTTGCATGTTCATGGAAAACGTACGATACAGTGAAACTAAAAGAATTCGGACTACACTGTAAAAGTTATGCTGAGTACACAATATAACCTTTACAATGTAGTCCAATTTCGATGATTTTCGTTGGTCATTAACAAAGAAAACAAAATTCGTGTCGAATTGAGAACCTCCTCCATTATTTTTTCGGTTAAAAATTATTTTTATTTCTGTAAGTACTTACTTAAATTTTAATAATCTTATTAATCTCAACATCTACCTAGCCTTATCCCAAACATTTTGGGTTCGGCTTCTATTTTTACTGGATTCAGCTGAATATCAGTATTTTAGATAAAGCGTCTGACTATCTGACCGCCACGTCCCAGTTACTGGGTTACACGTTACCTTAAAAAAGACTGGTTGTCAGACTTTCAAGCTTCTGACTACACGCAATGACTGTCAAAGACGTACAAATGTCACCCGGGACCAATTTCTAAACGTTTTCTCTTAAACACGGAGGGATCCCGGTGCTTAGTAGATGTTTACCCATCCAAGGACCGACCTGGAAAAGCGTTGCTTAACTTTGAAATGTCATCATGCCTGTAACAGTAAACTGTGAGGACAGCAGAAACATAACATTATACTCTTAAAATCCCTTGGCCCAATATACGACACCAAAGAGAACAGAGATGACAATGGGTGACCTTAGGTATGTACCGGTAAATAATAAAGGTTCTCCTTCATCCATGACCGTTATGGAACCTTGGCAAAATTCCGAAAAGCTCAAGGGTGAAGCTATATAGACTACAGTATAAAATGACATCGTAAACAAAATGTCTTATTTTTCGTTGGAACTGGCATCGGCTACAACATAACATAACATCACGCCTGTTACCTCTGAGGGGATAGCCAGAGGTGTACTCTATTAGCACCCTTATTTCGCCACTTATGTTGAAGTCTCATGTAGTGGCAAGCCTATTGCCATCAACCGGGCACAAATCCAGACTCAGGGATGCTACTGAGATACCCTTGACGGAAAAACTCAATAAGACTTACCGACCCAGGAATCGACCACAGGACCTTAAGCTTAATAGTAGTGGTTGCGACCACTAGTGCATCGAGGCGATTTCTGTCAAGTATACCTACCAATATAACTTTGCCTGCATTATATTGAGTTGAGTTTTCATGGTGTACAATAAAGAGTAATGATGAAATGATGTGATGTTTATTTCTGTAAATAGGTTTTTAAAAAAACACTGTTCATGTCGGAGAATTAGACTAGGTCGGGTTTTCCCAACCTGACTACTTTCAGAAGAAACACCGAAACAAACTCCAGACATTATCTTGGTCAGGTCTTGGGAGAACCATGCAGATTAGTATCTGAGAGGGTCTTTTGAGTAGAGAGAGTATTATCTTCTTTTCTCTTCTAAGGGTAACAACAGTGTCGGTATCCATACTAATATTATAAATGGGAAAGTGTGTGCGTCTGTTTGTCCGTCTTTTACGGCTAAACCGCTGAACGGTTTCCGATAAAATTTGGGAGAGAGATAGATAGCATCCCGAGGAAGGACATGGGCTTCTTTTTATCAGCAAAATCGCGGGCGGAAGCTAGTATATAAATTCCTTTTTGTTCCAAATTTAGTCAATTTATTGCCTCCTAGTAAAATAACTGACTTAGGTACGGCCAGATAATAATACCGGTATTTTAAATGTTCCGTTTTTTCATTTGGCTGCAGAACCATGAAATGTTGCCACGTTTCATTCAATAGGTAAGTACCTAACTATAAGACTTGACCTTTAACACTAATAGCTAGGCACATAATGTTCGCCACCTAAGTAAACAGTACTTGCCTTATTTTCATAGACTCGAAGGGGTGAGATTTGAACCTATGACCTTTCGATAGTCGCCGAACGGCTTCCCTGAGCCGCCATTATTACTGGTATACTAAACTGGGTGCTATTGTTTCAATGTATAGTTTATTTTGCTTTATCTAAAATAGGCGACAAAAAATACTAGCGAGATATTTTTTAATACCGATAGTTGACAGGCGACAATTTGACAATTCAACAATTTTGTAAGTTCCTTTCAAAAATTACATAATAATAGGTCTTTACCTATGAAATTGCCGTTTTGTATGAAAAAATTTAAATGAATTTTTTTCATGTATTTTTTATTTGTATTAATCGAAGTAATCACCCATGCAATCAATGCATCTTTGCCAACGCAGTGGCAGTTTATTGATGCCCTTCTTAAATAAATCAGCTGGACGGGAGGCAACAAATTCTTCAAAGGCATTTTGTACTGCCTCTCGGGTATTGAATTTTTTTCCCGCCAAGAAGTTATCCAAATTCTGGAAAAAGTAGTAGTCTGTAGGCGCAAGGTCTGGTGAGTAGGGCGGATGACGGAGAGCTTCCAACCCCAGTTCTTGCAACTTGGAGACCGTCTGCTGTGCAGTATGAGGTCGCGCGTTGTCGTGCAGGAGCAGCGGAGACGAGCGATTGACCAATGCTGGTTGGAGATGTGCCAGCTTCTCCATCATTGTGTTCAATTCTTCACAGTACACATCTGCAGTAATGCTCACCCCGTTTGGTAAGAAGCTGTGTTGAATCACACCGGCGCTAGACCACCAAACAGTGACCATCACTTTTCTTGGGGTAAGTTTTCGTTTAGGGCATTGTTTAGGTGCTGAACCAGGATCCAACCAACTTGCTGAGCGCTTGCGGTTATCAAACAGAATCCATTTTTCATCGCAGGTAACAATGCGGTTCAAAATTCCTTCATTTGTGTGTCTGTTGAGCAGTGCAAGGCACGTCTCGACGCGTACTTCGCGCTGGCGATCATTGAGTTCGTGGGGCACCCATTTGTCAAACTTTTTTACCTTGCCAATTTGACGCAAATGGACCAATATTGTTTTGACGCTAACGTCGAAAGCTGCTGCTAATTCAGCCGTAGATTGTGTATCATCAGCTTCCACAATCGCCTTTAATTCGTCATTGTCGACCAAAGTCTTCGGACGACCGCGAGGTTCATTTTACAGGTCGAAATTTCCAGAACGGAAGCGAGCAAACCAATAACAGGTAGTGCGTTGGTTTGTAGTGTTAGCTCCGTAAACGTCGTTGATGTTGCGTGCCGCTTGTGCCGCGTTGCTGCCACGACGGTACTCATATTCCATAATTACTCGAATTTTTAACGTATCCATGATGACGAAAAAGATTTAAATGCGATGAAAATGTAACACTAATCAATTTCATAGGTAAAGACCTAATATTAGGTCTTTACCTATGAAATTGCCGTTCTGCAGTACTGGCCATTTCAAATCAAAATATTTTTTGTTTGGCTAAGAATTCTAATTTCAAATTAATTTTATTTTAAAAACATGGATTTTTTTTTCCAAAAGTAGTCATTTGTTTATTGATTAGTGTTACATTTTCATCGCATTTAAATCTTTTTCGTCATCATGGATACGTTAAAAATTCGAGTAATTATGGAATATGAGTACCGTCGTGGCAGCAACGCGGCACAAGCGGCACGCAACATCAACGACGTTTACGGAGCTAACACTACAAACCAACGCACTACCTGTTATTGGTTTGCTCGCTTCCGTTCTGGAAATTTCGACCTGTAAAATGAACCTCGCGGTCGTCCGAAGACTTTGGTCGACAATGACGAATTAAAGGCGATTGTGGAAGCTGATGATACACAATCTACGGCTGAATTAGCAGCAGCTTTCGACGTTAGCGTCAAAACAATATTGGTCCATTTGCGTCAAATTGGCAAGGTAAAAAAGCTTGACAAATGGGTGCCCCACGAACTCAATGATCGCCAGCGCGAAGTACGCGTCGAGACGTGCCTTGCACTGCTCAACAGACACACAAATGAAGGAATTTTGAACCGCATTGTTACCTGCGATGAAAAATGGATTCTGTTTGATAACCGCAAGCGCTCAGCAAGTTGGTTGGATCCTGGTTCAGCACCTAAACAATGCCCTAAACGAAAACTTACCCCAAGAAAAGTGATGGTCACTGTTTGGTGGTCTAGCGCCGGTGTGATTCAACACAGCTTCTTACCAAACGGGGTGAGCATTACTGCAGATGTGTACTGTGAAGAATTGAACACAATGATGGAGAAGCTGGCACATCTCCAACCAGCATTGGTCAATCGCTCGTCTCCGCTGCTCCTGCACGACAACGCGCGACCTCATACTGCACAGCAGACGGTCTCCAAGTTGCAAGAACTGGGGTTGGAAGCTCTCCGTCATCCGCCCTACTCACCAGACCTTGCGCCTACAGACTACTACTTTTTCCAGAATTTGGATAACTTCTTGGCGGGAAAAAAATTCAATACCCGAGAGGCAGTACAAAATGCCTTTGAAGAATTTGTTGCCTCCCGTCCAGCTGATTTCTTTAAGAAGGGCATCAATAAACTGCCACTGCGTTGGCAAAGATGCATTGATTGCATGGGTGATTACTTCGATTAATACAAATAAAAAATACATGAAAAAAATTCATTTAAATTTTTTCATACAAAACGGCAATTTCATAGGTAAAGACCTATTATAACGTTTCCTAGGAAGGTTAGGCAAAAGTGTACTGATAGTATCGAAACCCATATTTCAGCAGTTATGTTTGAGTCCGAAATAATAGGGTGAAAGTCTATTATAACCAACATAGTTTAAAAAAATATTTAACCCATTTACAGAAATAAATATCATTTATTGCATATATCATTTATTGCCAAAAATCCGGGCTGAAACTAAAAAAACCCATATTGGAAAACCCAATAACACTTTGCCAGACCTGAGAATCAAACCCAGGACCTTATTCAGTGGAAACGCTTCCAATAACTACACCAAATAGGCGAATTATTGCTTTAATAAACAGCACTTGTCGCGAAGATTTGACAATGATGTCATTTTAGACAAATATATCTCGTTGTCAGTAAAATTAGACAAGTAAAATATGTACTCGTATTTAGCCATGATTTACGTAAATTCCCAAATAGTTTAAACGGTAAATTAATTTATTTTTGTAAATTATTTTCACACGTTAAACTAGCACAATATATTTTTTAAATAGTGACGCTCACCAACTATGTTTCCCTACCTGACATGCTATGGCAGGATATGCTGAAACCAATTTACTGTAACACCTTATGTACCATATTTTAGCAAATAAAGGTTTTGATTTGATTTGATTTGACTACTCTGCGAAGAAACACCGAAACAAACTCAAAGGTCACAGTCTCTTTTAAACTCCAGATATTATCTTGGTAAGATCATGTGAGGACAATGCAGGTAAGTGTCTCAGATGTTCTAGGTAAAATTAGTATGCAGTATCTATTATTCTCCCAATTGTAAAGAGTCATGAACCTGAAACTCAGAACAGTTATCTGAGGCCCCTTTCTTAGTAAGAATACTTGTTTTTCTAATAAATCTTATTTACCTTATTTAGTGTCAAGCATCGGCAGTGGGGGTGGCAGTGTTGCCAGCCTTCTGGGCACGTTTCCGGTTGCCAGTTAAGATGGTCGAATAAAAATGTTATTTTGTGCTTTTTTTTCTGAGGGTGAATTTTAACTACAGAAAGAGCAACTGAAGCCAATGTGAGTTTTGTTTCAATGTTTCCGAGTAGTAAGGTCAGGAAATGATTTACTTTTAACTGTGAAGGGTGGGCGTTATGGGGACTGTCTTTTGTTAACGTTTTGACGTTCAAAAAGTGCTGATTCTCAGCCTAATTTGAAGCTAACTTATATTCTAGACCTGGATGTTATTTTAAATATGACGTGATACAATTATTTATATATGAAGAAATACAATGTAATAAATAATCACAGGACATCGAAAAATTCATCCGCATCGTTGTCAACGGGAAAAGTGCCCAGAAGGCTGGCAGCATTACCACGTTGAATGGCAATGCTGATTCTTTGGCCAAAAAAAGGCCAGCCCTCTGGTCACGTGAAGAGTCGAACAAACGCTTCGCGATTTCTCGGAAAGCTAAATGGGCACACGGACCCCATGGCCCTAGTGTTTCAACCCAAAATGGCTCAAACATATAACTTCCAGTTAGGTTGTCGTATTTTCGCCGTTTGAGGTTAAATTAATTTATTAAATTAGCCTAATTTGAATAAATGAATTTTGATTTTGAACTTATTAAAAAAATAAATATTATTTATAAAAAAGCAGAATGTCACTAATAACTTAGGTACCAATATAAACATACAAACCTATTGCGTGACCTTTTTACGTAAGTTGTCATTAAAAAAACATTGGAAACAATTTCTGCTGAAAATTTTCTGTTCTCTAATTATAAAAAGGCACTATCTACGCCTCGCGGCCTCACCCCTTCCTAAGGGTCGTAGGGCGTTGCTAAATAACCTTTAACCTTCCTCAAGAAATGTTATTCTCTTATTCAACTAAAAGATAAACAAATTCCACGGCTTTATTAAATTAATATAGTACCTAAAGATATCTCAATCATAGATAAACTACTACAATATGAACAAAAACAACGCCAAGTTTTCTTTCATAAAAACACTCCGAAATCATCAAAACCAAAATTTACTTTTAATATTGACTATACCTACATTCTGCATTTCGCTATGATCATTCACGATGGCTAGTTCCTACTAACATTGCCAGCCAGTGTATATATCAGCTAATAAAATTTTAGTGTGGCCAGCCCACAAAATATAATTAGATATTGTTGTTTGTATTATCTTTCTGGAATTAATTAGCTCTGGATCGATTGTTATTACCTGCGTAGCTTTTTCCCAACTATGTTGGGATCGGCTTCCAGTCTAACCGGATGCAGCTGAATAGCAGTATTTTACATGGAGCGACTGCCTATCTGAACTCCACAACCCAGTTACTGTGCAACACGACACCCCTGGGTAAGACTGGTATCATAAAAAAGATAGTAAGTTAGTAACGAAGATCATAATAGTCGAACCAAATATAAGTCAACTAGCATATTATAAATAATGATGAGTATTAGACGATTGATAAAGATTGAAGATTTAGTGAGAATAACTGCTTCGTTGGTGTAGTCACAAACGCTACTGCTGAGCATCTCTTCTCTGGTCTGGCTTGGATTCCCAGGAAAGTACCCTTTTCGTTATTAAGAGAGAAATAGAGTGTATTAAAATTAAGAGTCACCAAACATGCGCAGTGTCACAATAAAAAAGTTCTGGCACCGATCGAACTCTATTAATGACTCAGTCTGATTAACTATAAGCTAACCAAGAGATATTGTTTCTTAAGCACGATGTGACGACCTTTCTAACGACTAAAAGCCTCGAACTGTGTAGGGTGAAGGGCCATCGACACACGTCCTGATATCATGAGTTCAGTACATGATACTGAATCCCTTAACCGTTGATATTTTTCTTCGTATTTTTCCCATATTTTAATTGTTTTACTCTTATTTTTGTTGTTTTACTAGCGGCCCGCCCCGGCTTCGCACGGGTATAAAATATATATATTATACATATAAACCTTCCCCTTCAATCTCTCTATCAAGAAAAAAAAACCGTTTCGTTTTAAAGATTTAAGCATACATAGGGATATAGGGACAGAGAAAGTGACTTTGTTTTATACTATGTAGTGATATTGTAAATAGTCAGACTGTGTTGGTAAGGAGTTGGTTTCGCCACTTCTTCTTTCCATCATAAACACCAGGAAATGGGGATGGAATACAATCGAATGTAAATACTTAATCTATTTTTTATTTCGTGTCAATGAGCTTCAAGCATGGCGAAATCAGGGTGTAATATAACTGTTCCTCTGACAACACTCTCGGGGATTACTGGCGTGATGATGTTATGAGCCTCAAAACTGTCAGAAAACTTTCAAAATATTTTTTTAGGTGACACCTACGTGATTAAAGGCCTAAATATTATTACAAAGTGAGCTTTTAGTTGTCACCTAGTGTTAGTGAAAATGGGCATTATAATGCCTTGGATATTATAACTATAATGTCTTATGACTTGGTCGTAAAAGTTAATGAGCAATAAAGTAATGATTAACAGAAGGATGTTGCAATAAATTACAACGACCTCTTTAGTAATGGCCGTAGGTAATGTGTGTTAAGTGAAAGCAATTACCTACATTTTGATAAGTCTTCGGCTGCCTAGCCTTTTCCTAACAATGTTGGGGTCAGCTTCCAGCCTAACCAGATGCAGTTTGATGACTCATGGAGCAACTGCCTATCTGATCTCCCTAACCCAGTTACTTGAAAACACGACACCCTTTGGTAAGACTGGTTTTCAGAATTTCGACTGTGAAAGATCTTAACATGCTCTCTGAGGCACGGAAGAGTCTTCGATATGTCATAAACGGTCACGCATCCACATACTGACCATGGTTTGCATAAATAGCAGTATTTTTTTATTGCATTGACTGAGAAGCTTAATATTTTATAGCTCCAAGGGACTTTAACGTTTTTGATATTAGCTTCAATTTGAAACCTCCACGCATTCCTGAGAAAAAAGGACCTGGACAGACGGACAGTAATACAAACATACAGACAACGATAAGATCTTATAAGGGATCCGTTTTTTTATTTTGAGTTACAGTACCCTAAAAAGAGCAGAGGGTTAAAAAGCCCCCTGGCAAAAATGAAAATTAAAAACACCAATGGCGCAAAATGTAACGAGGTTTTTTATCCCGACGTGCGACGTTACAATAGAAAGTTTTTCAAGTCCGTTACTTTCACATTTTCGAAAAAATCTGGGGCAAATATAATTACGTCAAACACTCCGCGCTTTTCCTGGCCTATTTTGCTTTATCAAAGCCAGCATCATCTGCCTGCCGAGGACTTGTGATTCAGAGTTCTGTCACTAAAATGTTAATGTGAGACTTGAATGACGTCTCTTTTATTTTCAAATCTAATCATTTATTTCTTTGCAAATATGGGTTCGTACATGTAAGGTGTGTGTGTGTGTGTGTATATGTATAAGGTGTGTGTGTTTAAAATAAAGTTCTCTATACTTTACCGTCACGTGGGCATATGCAAAGGTTTACAATATTACCAATGTGTGGTCAAATCAACAAAAATATAAAACAAAATATGATTATACTTATACCTAATGCCAAACGGAAATAAAACGTAAGTAAACCAGTATCACAATAATTATGTCAATCAGAGTAACAGACGTTGGAGTCAGGCAGAGTTTCATACATATTTCCTTAACTACAAGCCAACAGAGTGGAAGGGAAATCGACGCACAACCTTATACAATAAGTTCATTACATGATTCTAAAACCCCGCCTAAATATTTTCAACGGCAAAGATGGTGTGTATTTTTTCTGTCATTAAACACTCTCGTAAAGAAATCTAGGGAAAATTACTCTGCTCTTTTTCCTCAACTCTTAACAGATTCTCATCACCCCATAAAATGGCGACGTTACCTACCTACATCCATAACATGCTGATGTCAAAGATATTTTTACCCCGAAAAAGGGGAGAGATTAGAACGTCAGACAGGTGGCAAGTCGCAACCCACGTCATTGTCAACCGTGACGTCATATTAAAAAAGTACAGAACTTTTTACGAAATGAGGTTGGACATGTTTTTTTGGGCCCGTTCCGAAGCAGAAGTTTTTAGAAGGGGTCAGAGTTTTATATTATGTATAAATATGTAAAGATGTGGGATTGGCAGACGTTACAGCGGTGGTAGAAAAATCAATACAATTTGATAAATGAGAAGGTTTTTCATTCTACGGGCTCAAATACTGTAGTATTAAGAACTGAACTACTCTATAATAGTTCAGTAATACAAGTGTATTTACTCACATTTGGGCATCCGATATTCTATTTCCTCAATGATCTTTTCGCATGTTTAGGTAAGATTCATTAATAAAGAAACTCGTAAAAAAAGAAACTTAAACGAAGCAAAAGGAGTATGTTAGGATCGAAGCAGGTGGCGTTGTGTATGTATGCAAAAAAAAAGCATTTATTCAGCACAGGCTCAGGCTTATAAGACTATCTAAATAAACAGAAAAAAAAATACGTACATATCTACTAAAAATAAACAAAATCCAAATCATATCTAAAATAGACCTCGAGAAGCTAAGCTTCCTGAAGCCTTTTAATTTCTGTACAAATAAGAAATGCTCGGTGTAACACAAGACTGGAACATTGGAACATTCTAAGTTTGCCAAAAGATACAGCAAAACGTTAGCCAAGAACCGTTTGGGACAAAACTCCCCAAGAATTGGTCGCAGTCCAGACTAACAGCGTGTTCGCTTTGTAACGGGTGACTTTAATACCCTCGGAATAATTAACAGTAGCTGTTTGCTGTACTGGTTTATAACATCCTGTACATGGTCAACATGTTTCGCTTACAACACACCTTTAAACACAAGTCGTGTCCACACAATAGTGTCAAATATTTGAAATTGTTTAATGTCGTCACAACTCAGGTCCCCAAGATACAGGTAAAACCTTTATGACATACAGATTGGGGTATTGTAATGTGCTGGCGTCTGCACCTAAATGGGGACCACCGTCCAAACAAATCTAGTATTTAAGATATTATGTATTATTTGTTGCAATTCACAAAAAAAAAAATCTTATTCTTGTATCTGACTGGGTCGCCAGGGCGACTACCTGGGTCTACACGTCGCTATATAGTTTGGGGGCTAGCGTCCAAACAAACTAAGTTATATTTAGTTACAGATAAATTGATTATCCGCTTGATTGATTAAAAGGGACATTAGTCACTTTTGTGTCTGCTAATTAACATGATCTTAAGGAGCTCGTGGCTAAATAAAAACGGCCGCACGAGTTGACCGGAGGTTAAGCTACGATTGCCGAGGTCAGTCTGTGGATGGGTTCTGGTTGTTGGTAGTCCGAAAGTCTGACAACTAGTCTTAGTAAGGGGCATTGTGATGCCCAGTAAATGGGTTGTCGAGGTCAGAGATAGGCAGTCGCTCTATGTAAAATACTGGTACTCAGCTGCATCCGGTTAGAGTGGAAGCCGACCCCAACGTAGTTGGGAAAAGGCTGGGCAGGTGCAATTAACACTTCATCGGTTAGGTTACAGTTGTAAGATCATAATACATAATAAGTACTAGCTCTGCCTTGCGGTTCGATTTACTTCGATTTCATGTCATACTTTGAATAATGAGAAGAAACTATTGAAATGAAACTTCTTTATCGGGGTTGGAAAAAAATTTAGTGTAACATTTTTCCGTTACGCGCCATCTTGTTTTGAGTAGTTACATTTTTGAAATCCAGGTGGCGATTGCATCGACTTCCATAAGAGCCCAAGACCCGCTTTGAGTAGTGATCACTATGACCACTAGGTGGTGTCGTGCAATTGTCATTTACCAATAGCATATCGTTTTAACGGACTTACTCCTACCACTATACTTGACCGTTTTTCTATTGCATGCTTATTTATTCCCAACGCTCTATAGTGACGTGATAAATATATATATATGTTATATTGAAGTGATCAGCAAAATCAAAGGGTTTATTTTAATTCTAATTCCAGTGAATTTATCTAAATTTCTCTAAATTCCTAAAAAAAGAAAGTAAGTAATTACATCTCTTTTTCTAATACTTAGGTGTAATTATGGTATTTATTTTTTCACGTTATTTCAAATTAACCTCAGTTTTTTATTGTATTTTTCAATACACTAACACGTGGGTGTAATTATGGTATCAATATATTTCGTATTTCAGTTACTATAAGCCATTAATAACACAAATATATAATAACGACATCAATGATAGTAATAATTCTATTACAATTAATGAAATTCAATAATAATCTTTGTAGTAATAAGCTAAAATGAAATAATTGTAGAATTTGTATTTATGTCTATGATAATAAAAGCCTTTTATTAAACTTTATCTTATTTAACTTATTTAACCAATTTCTGTAAAGTTGCATATAGTAAATTATTTTTTGAAAAATAACGTCATAAAGAAGTTTCACTTCTTACGAGTGTACGCTAGTACACGCACACATTTTTTTTATTTCCGCGACTTATAGTCTAACTCCCAATCGATCCAACATCTTCTATCCAGCCTATACTACAAAACACGAAGATCAAACACCTTTTACCAGCAAAGAAGGGGGGTGTTGAAGACAAACGCCTTCAAAAGCCGCGAGAGTCACTCAAAGACTCGCAGTTTCTCAAGAGTGTGATCCTCAAGCTGAAGAGGAATGCCTACAGCTCTTGAGACAATGGCTGTCTTATATGGATGTCTTATATTTATTTTGTGGCTGGTTTATTTAAGGGCTGTTTTTTACGATAGGGATGTGTTTTTTATTGGTTATTATTTGAGCATGAAATTGGCTTTTTTATTTAGTTTTGCATATTATATTAATAAAATCACAATGAACTATCCTAACTAACTAAACAAGGTGTCGAAAAAAACATTTGCAAGAAAAATAATGTACTCATAAAGTAAATTTCTATTTATAAACACTGCAGGTTGAATACCTCCACGAAAAATTACTCAAATCCCATACAAATCCCCACCTCCTCATAAATCTTGATAAGAGCGCCATAACAGACCGCACCCGGCTATATTTTATTAATAAAAAAATAAATCCAAATAATTTTCGTGGTCGAACACTTAGATGCGGTTCCCGATATCGTCCGAAATGAAATCCATTTGTTACCGGTCGCGTGCGACGACTAAATAATATAGGTGCGTTGGGATAGGTCGCATTGGGGGCGAGGAGCGATTTGGCAACAGCGTTTTTTTTATTATTTTAGCGATTATGTTTTCAAAGAGAAGTAGTAGGTGCGTTGGGATAAGTCTCATTGGGGGCGAGTAGAGATTTGATAAAAGCGTGTTGATTAATTATGTTAAATAAAATAATTAGTCAACACGTCGAAATTATTAATTTCCAATAATTTAGAAAAATGAGAGTTCTTGTATGGTATCAAACAAAGTTGGAACTGATGTAAAAATCCCCTTCAATATTTCATTTATATTCTTCTGTGTTTCTATTCTGCCCGTTTTATGGTACGTCAAAAGTTATTTTCAGTGTTATCTTATGCTACGGAGTTTGCTGTATTTCCTATGGTTTTAAAGTCTTTGGAAGTATGAGGAACAGGGTGTAAAGTTCCTCCTCCACCATAGAAAAGGGAGGATCCTCCGACCAGACGGGTGTCGTGTCTGGTGGGCAACTGCCCGACGATTTTTTTTTTTTTTTTTTGGAATGGGCATCTCGCAGTTTATCCTTTAGGGATATTTACTGCTCAACCGAACTTTCCTGTGGGGGGCTTAATTAAAATTAAGGCCTCCAGCCAGGCATAAAAACTTATAAGCTAAGCGACTATCGCTAAGGGCACCCCCTGCGGGGTACGAACCTCGGCTTAGGACGTCGCTGAAGAGGACAGCAAGGGACAGGCTGGATCTGATTGTTCCATTATTTAGGGACATTTTAAACATTAATCGGCTCAGCTTCGCGGGCTGGCTCTAGCAAAGGGTCGGGAGGGGGGCATTGACGGGGTCGTCGCGACGGGCCTCGGCGGCGAGGACGGAATGTCCGTTTTTGTTTGCGAACAGTGCTGGTGGCCTTATCGCTCTCCTGGAGGAGAGTGATAGGATCATCTGGCTCTGTGAGTGTGTGTTTCGGTCTTCGAACTGTGCTTATTCGCGAGGGAGTGTATCGGACGGCCGATGACACTAAGGGGTTAGGATGAGCGGTAGAACAGTCCATGAAGCGCTGGGTGAGTCGCTTCATGAACTGTTTCACCGTAGGTATTTTGAGATCTACATGGAGAGTCTCATTTCGGACGTAGAAGGGGGCTCCCGTGACTCTGCGCAGGAATCGGTTCTGGTGCCCGACGATTGTTGTCGGGCTCGTTTATATATACTCAGTCGCGTGGATAACTTTAATATCGCGATGTAGGAAACGTCGATTTAGTTCGTATGTGGCGAGATAGATGTCGCTACAAGTCAATCTAAACATAACATCACGCTTGTGTTCCCCGAAGGGTTGATCCTGTAACAGTACACCCACAATTCACCAGATATGCTTATAAATCCCGTGTAATAGGGGGTGAGCCTATTGCCATCAACGAGGTACACATCCGGACTCTGAGCTGCTACTGTGAAATCAATCTATAGTTGAAAGCTGTCGACAGCTTCGGGCACCATGGCCTATTTTGTTACAGGAGCGCAGATTGACAAGGCACGCCACGAATACATCAATTATATTGTTCGTCGAGGTCTTGGTACCGCCGGCGTACCAGCGGTATTAGAACCTAACGGCTTGGTACGAGACGATGGTAAGAGACAAGATAGCATGACGTTGTTGCCTTGGAAGATGAGTCGGACTTTGGTGTGGGATATGTAGTTACCCTTGTGCCATCTCGTGTTTGAAGCACGCTGAAACCCTCTGCTCGGCTGCTGAGGCCCGAGAGCACTACTGATCAACACTTCGCGTGAACAGAGGGCTGGTTCATTTTTTGCCCAATGAATTAATATTGATATCCAACGTGGCAATGCTGCAAGTCTTTTGGGCACGTTTCCAGATAACAGCAATGCGGAGGAGTATTTTGACGCCTGAGTGTCTTGGTCGGCATTTTATTATATTTTGTTTTAGTATATATGTTTATATAGTCAAAAATACATTCCAAGTAATTTGTGATCACAATTTAGTATGTATAATCCTTGACTATTCATAAACTGCCTGTTGTGCATAAATTAATCACTTTTTTAATTGGATTTGTATATCGTGTTGGTTGATGATTGTGTTGACTTGTGAAACACGGGTGTGATAGGTAAATATTTATAGGGTCTGGTGCCACTGTAAATTAAGGGAAGGTTTAGTTATGGTAAAATAATATACACATTTGATTAAAATTCCAGTCAGCATTTAAGTTAAACTCTTGAGAAAATCATTGTGTCTATACAAATGAGACTTTTTTTAAATCTCATTACGTTTACTTACTAGAAATCATATTTTTGTACGGTGTCCAACAAAACGTAGCCATAGCATGAATTTGTTGCGAGAAGTTTACCAACCGATAACGTCAACAATTTGTAGGTACAGGATCGTTTTTCAACCTTTTTACAAAAGCATAAGGTTCATGTTCAATTGGGACAATTTGACAGTTTGGGATAGCTTGATATGCTGGTGTCTGGAGTAAGATTGAAACAGTGCCTCTACATTACGTACGTGAAACTAACTTTGTTTAGCCAGGTAATTTGACGTTTGCGGTTAATAAACTTTTTACTTTCCACACTGCATATTATTATGTTCAATCACGCAGATAACACTAAAATTGCGATCTTGGATACGTCAGTTTAGTTCATAAGTGACAGTATAGATGTCACTACAAAAGCATCATGCTTGCTGTATGTATCTTTGCATAACACCTGTCTCTCTCGTCTTAGGTTTTTGTTTAATCTTCAAATAACACTTGAGAACGATAGAGAGAAGCTGTACTTTAAATATTTTCTCTTTAACCAGTAATTTGTTAAATTGGAATACATCAAATGCCGCTTGACAGCAGACTTAGGAATAGTGGTAGCTTTGTCCCAGACGTGATATTTTACTAGGAGATACACTATTATTGACACTACTATAATTTGCTATATGATTTTAGCGTCGTTCCAATTGTGTTGATACTAAATTTACCAAGTACACGCTCTCACTGACACCCCACCCTTACATAGCCCCAGATAGGGAGGTCGGTAAACCAGCTTAGTTAAATGAAATCTCAGATTTGTTTTATTGGCATTGTAAAAAATGTCTCGGCAGGTACTGGGACACATTTGTTGCTGTCTCATATTTCAGGAGGCTTTTAGCTGAGTAAGGAGAACATGGGAAGAAATATATCGTACCGCTTACTGAGAAATTCATTGGAGCAATCGATTAATCTTTCTTTTTGTATAAGATGGAGGAGTTTTAAACTTTATGTAAAATTATTTCCTAATTAATTTACAATTTGATAAACATTTAGGGTTGTACTCTGCTTGTAATAAAATAATTCAATCATGATTCGAAAGACACGTTTCGCCATGATATTTTATCATAAGAACTTTATTGTGGTTTTCTCCGCGTCAGTATTGCGGGATAGAGGTACCCTAGGTCTGTTTCTGTACACCTGACAACGTATATGAAAAACATTTCAGGATGGCGAAGAAGGTAACAAACAATCAAACTTACTTTCGCATTTATAATATTAGTTAGGATTAGTAGAAACTGGGGCCTGAAAAATAAGATGGTGGGATGAGGTTGACACTTAGAGCAAGCAATGGTTTCGACGACCTATGTGGCGCAGCGGGCAAATGTCCGCCTGCGACGCAGGAGGTTGCGGGTTCGATTCCCGCCTTGGGACAAATGTTTGTACGATCTACAAATATTTGTTTCGGGTGTTCTGGGTATTTGCTATGTGTAAAAAAAATATCTATCTATGTAATGTATTGTATTAAGTATATCAGTCATCTAGTACCCATAACACAAGTTCTGCTTACCTTGGGGCTAGATGATGCTGTGTGGATTGTCCAGCAATATTTATTTATTTATTAATGGTTTCTTTGATCCAGATGAAGAATAAGTAAAAAATAACAACCACAGCTTTATTTTAAACAAAAGGTACGGCTTGTCCAAAATAAGGTTCGGCTACTACGCCGTAGCTCTTGTGATGATGTCATCGCTACGCAGGCTACGCTTTCGTAACGGGTACCTTAATAGGTACCCATTTTTTATTATCAGTTAATACTGATAATAAAAAATGGGTGTCATTTTTTCTTTATAGTAAGAATTTTTGAATCTTGACTGTTTTTGTGTAGGTATGCCTTATTTTTGTGGCAATTTTTATGAGTTTTCATGTGATTTTTTTTCTTGCTACACACTCATAACACCATGTTATATTCCCCGAAAGGGTTAGGCAGAGCCGTACCTACAGTACAACCACATTTAACCAGTTATGTTTTTAAGTCCCATGTAACAGATCGGAAGGAGCACGCCATCAAGCCCTGAAGCCATTGCACTTGATGGCGTGCTCCTTCCGATCTGCTCCGACTTTCGGTATCTCGGTTCACTAGTGCAAAGTGACGGAGGAATAGATCGGACTGTCAAGCACAGAACAAACACAGGGTGGATGAAGTGGCGGCAGGTAACGGGAACAACCTGCGATTCCCACGTTCCCCTTAAACTTAAAGGGAAGATCGATAAGTCAATGATTAGACCTGCTGTCTTGTATGGATCAGAGTGTTGGGCCACAAAAGGAATTAATGAAAGGCAGTTGCATGCAGCTGAGATGAGAATGCTAAGGGGGATGTGTGAGACCCAGGAAACGATGGATGGATTGTGTGAAAGTTGATATGGCTAAGAAGGAGGTGACTTCTGAGATGACGGGAAATAGAGATGTATGGAAGAAGAAGACATGCTGCGCCGACCCCAAATGAAATTGGGATAAGGGCAAGAGGATGATGATAGCAGATAAGCTCACCTATTGCCATCAACCGGGCACACATCCAGAGTCAGGGCTGGTGCTGAGAAATTCCTAATAAAAAATCCCAATAACACATTGTTTTTTTTGTTCTTGATACGTTAAAACAATTGCTACTTTAAGGCTCATTTGCCCATGAAAATTACAGATGAGTTATATTAACAGAGACACATATGTATAACTATAAATCAACAAGGTCACTAATAATTCGCTGTCAAATATGTCGCTCTACAGTGAACTATAATATTTGATTATGAATTTAGATTTCTAACACAACGTAATTCAGGGTTATAATTGCAAATAATATTTATTTATTTATTTAATACATTTTGGAAGACTAACAGCTTAAAAACTAAATAAATAGGAAACCATAGTCGACAAGAAGCCAATTACAAGTCCTCACGTGTAAAATTACACTGGTATAAGTGAGCATACAACAGTAACACATATTACAAAGGTAACGGTAACACACATTTCTTTCCACATAAAATAATTTCATTATTCATTTACTAATATTGATAAAGTGATCAAAACAGTGGACTATTACAAAACTACATACTTGCAGTGTTGCCAACTTTGACTGCGGCGTTGGTACTTTGGCTAGTGGTCGCCAATGTGACTGTGAAGCATGAGTGTTCAATTCCCAAGTCGAGCAAAGTGTCATTAGGATTTTTCATTAGGAATTTCTTAGTAGCAGCCCGGAGTCTGGATGTGTGCCTGGTTGATGGCAATAGACTCACCCCCTATAACATGGGACTTCAACACAAAACTGGGTGAAATGTGGGTGTAGGTACACCTCTAACCAACCCTCCAGAAAATACGGCCGTGATGTTATGCCAACTTTGTAAACGCACTGCCTTAAAACTGCACTTGTATTGAATGTTGTGCGCGTCTGTAATTGTCGTAAACACTAGCTATATGTCTCTGTTTCGTGTCTCTTATTAATGTTCGTGTTTATGATGTTGATGTGCCTTCATCATCATCAGGCTATACTAGTCCACTGCTGGACATAGCCCTCTCCTAATGAGCGCCATAGCGCCCTGTCTTCAGCTTGCCGCATCCAGCATCTGCCTGCAGTCTTTCGCAGATCGTCATCCCACCTGGTCAGAGGGCGTCCTACACTACGTTTGCCGAGTCGCGGTCTCCACTCAAGAACACGTTTACCCCAGCGGTTGTCGGTTCTTCGCGAGATATGTCCAGCCCACTGCCACTTCAGCTTGCTAATTCTTTGAGCTATGTCGGTAACTTTGGTTCTCTGTCGGATGTATTCGTTACGAATTCTATCCTTCAGAGAAATTCCGAGCATAGCTCTCTCCATAGCTCGCTGAGCGACTTTGAACTGGTGGACCAGCCCTACCGTGACTGTCCATGTCGTGATGTGCCTTAATACTAAATAAATAAATAGAACCAAACACAACACAAAAAAAAAAAACAATCACCCGATATTTTTATAGTTGAACGTTCCCGTGCCATAAATAGTTCTGTTCATACTTTAGTGCTCGCCGCTCGATGAATTTTAACATTCCGAACCCAACGAGCAGAAACTATGCGTTTAATTTGAAAAATAAAAATATCGTAAAACGCGTTATTATATTTTTATATCTTTCTTTATTTATCACAACGCTTACAATCTGATTAATGAGCTTGCAAGTTAAAAACTGTGTAAGTACCTAAAGTTTACAAAAACACTAAGGTATTAAAACTTCTTCTTAATCACAAGTAATTCTTCTTTTAAAATAAAAAAAATACTTTAAACATATTTCAGTTTTTTTTTGTTATATCCTGTACTGACCCACAGCTGGGCAAAGGCCTTTCTACTAGGAATTCTTTGCCCGTACTCTCGTCTAACACCCTCTATTCCCTCGAACAAGAAATTAGAGTATTAAGTATAATTGAAAACATAAAAACAAATAATTACGGCAAGCATTCACCAATTTCCCTAAAATTTTTGCTAAAAAACTTTTATAAACTGGTAAAGTCGAATCTCTAGACAAAAATCTTTCTTAGTTTCCAATAATCCGGTTCGCTACGAAAACCCTAGGGTATTAGTAAACAACTGTATTTCAAATTAACCTGTGACATTATGTACGTACGTTACGCGTACAAGTTCAAAAACGAATGTTTTAATCGAATGTAAAATTAGTTATTTTTAGTAGTAACTTTCCATAATATTAAGAAAATAACTACCATGCCGGTAATAACTGGCATTGTGAAAATATTCATCAAAAACAATTAAAATACATTAAAAGGTAACTTTAATGGAAATTCAAAATACTTCGAAAACTTAATAGGGCAAATACGCAATACACAACACAACATACACAAATACACAATACACAAGAAATTGTTGTGTATTGTATTTTTTTTAACATACCCATTTTTTTTTTCAATTTTGTTTTCGCCATCAATCTTCCATATTTTTCATAATTAAGTATACCCTTTTTTATCATCTGACAGTATGTTGTTGTATGTGTTCTCATAAATTCGGTTCCGTACTGTGTCCTAATTATTTTCCCAATACAGGAGTGACTTGCTAAAGCTCATTATTCCCTGGCTTGGCAATATTATCGATTTGTTAGCCTAGTCTTCTGTCGACTCATGTCTGGACGTAGTGCGTAGGCAGTGGGTATTAGGCATTTCCTTTTATCGATAGGTCTATTAGTTACGCTAGATATTGTAAGTTCTTACAAATTCATCATTATTATCTTTTTATTTACCTCGTTGGTCTAGTGTTCGCAAGCGCTAGTGCTGAGCACGAGGTGCTGTGTACCCGATTCCCGTGTCGAGTACCTCACAGTCTGCCTGATTCTAATATTTTGCCTTTTATGTTTAAGTACCATAGGAGGTGAGCCTGTTGCCATCAACTGGGCGCATACTCCGCACTGCTACTAGAAAATTCTAGATGGAAAAACCTAATGACACTTTGCTCCACCCGGGAATCAAACCCAGGATCTCATGCTCAGTAGTAGTAATATTAATATTCCCTATGTGCCGCAGCATTTCTTCATAAACAACAAGAAATTAACACATAACACACAAAAATCTTCATATCACATCCGCCATGTTGAATCTATGATAATCTCACGTTTGTCTAGATTCGTCCTTGAGACGCAGACAGGGAAACGAACCTTCCTAGATAATAACATAAATCTCTGTCGGAGGCGCCGCTGTGACAGCTCCACTTTTTGCTTTATCTTGTAACATGGTTACTAAGACAACATTTTCATCAGTCTAGTGTGTGTATTCTAGAAGTCTGGGTCTAGACTTAGAAGGACCGTGAACATACATTGATGAAGATACCGACTTCAATTCCATAGAGTTCTGCTATTTTGAAGTGTTATGTAGCCGCATTGAACGTGTTTTGGAAAAAAGGGGAAAATCTTATGGGTTTGGATCACCGACATGCTATTGTGACGTGTTCAAAGTATCGTCGGTAGTAAAGTCGGCAGTCCCTAATATGAGTACCTTTTTTAGCTTTCGAGGGGCTTGTGACTTTATAATTACAGCTGCACGGTTCGAAAGAAGATTAAGCTTGCCGAGGTTGCTCCTTGGATGGGTCTAATCTACTACTTATTTACTATCCATTATATATCGAGGCACCTCCGTGTCTCAGAAAGCGCGTTCAGACATTAGTCCCGGTTTTAATTCCTAGACTTATGTGGTCGTTACGGGGAGCCATTGATCCCAGCTGTCTTTTGCAGACTTTCGTTACAGATAGTCAGAAGCTCGAAAGTCTGACAACAAGTCTAACCGAGTGTTATCGTATTGCTCCGTTACTGGTTTCATATATGGAGATCAGATAGGCAGTCGCCCCATGTAAAATACTGGTATTCAGATGCATTTAGTTAGTCTGGAAACCAACTCCAGTATAGTTGGAAAAAGGCTAGGGAGATGATGATGATGTCATTCTTGGGTACAAGCTTGTTTTACCACACACGCGCATTGCGTGATGGCGTGTTCAGGCCATTAGTTCAATGTTTTCTTACGATGTTTTTGTACAATGTTAGTCCGCGGTGACTTATAATTAGAGACCGATCGAAAACAGATTCGGCCTTCTTAACAGTTTCGGCCGAAAACCGAAAACGGTACATACATACAAACCTTTTTTTCAATTGGATAGGCCGAAACTAGGGAACGCCACCTGCTATGATTCTTTCTGTTTCGTTTATCTTCACATAAGTATATGTGTGCCTAGCCTATGCTTGACGTAAACATACCGTCAATTAACGATTTTAGAAATTCAAAATATTGTTTCGAAAAATTGATTTGTTTGTTTTTTTTTATATGCTTTAAAATAATTTAATTTTCAATTTCAAAATAGTTTGAATTGACTTTTTATTCACGTCTAGAATTCGTAGGTACTAGTTAGGCACACTAATTACATATCTGAAGAAGATCACAAATAAGGTCAGTGTATGTTCTTCTAGCGATTCCTCTTACATCTTACGTTTACCTTTTGTTACTCGTCTTTCATTCATCCTTACGTGAAACGTGATCAAACCATTTAAGCATTTTTTTTTTAAATATTTGTTACATTTTCTTTTATTTCGTATCGTTGTTTAATCACATAATCCCTCAATACATCATTTATAGCCTTTGACACATGGTTCGCAAGTAACGTTTTTCTGCACAAAATTAATTCTAAATTTCATGTCTATTTCGGCCACACCCAACTTTCACTTCTTTCCAAAAAAGATATGCTTCGATTTGTTTTAAGTGTAAAAATAATTGAAATGAATTGATTAAACTTTAATCACACGGATATTGTCATCAATGACAAACGTAATTAATAACTTGTCAACCTGATATGTAATGTAAGCTAGTATAAAGTAATTTTCTTTTTTATGAATTGTAATCTGAGGATTTTCTTCTGAAAAATGCATAGAACTGGGCATTAATTTTTCGAGTGTAAAGATTTTCGAGTGTAAAGATTTTCAGTAAAGGCCGAAAACAAAACTTTATTGGCTGAAAAATGGATACTAAGCTCTGAATTGCCGAAATACAGAAACGAAATTCGGTTAAGCTCTACTCATAATAAGTTAACCAACACTAACGTCATTGAATGTGTCAGATTAGTGCTAGATTTTGAACCCACTACCTCGCCTAAGCTCGTGGCTAGTTTGTAACAACAGCACGGGGTCGATCTCAAGGTTAAGCCACGCTTGCCGGTCTATGACTGGGTGCCCCTACACTATATACCGATGTATATATTTACTTGGGGAAACCTTCAAAGGCGCCTGGCCTCGGAAAGTACCTACCTACATTAAGGTGTTGGTCCCAGCTGTCTTCTGCAAGCTTTCTTCACAGGAAGTCAGAATCCCGAAAGTCTGATAGCCAGTTTTATCAATAGGTATCGTGTTACCCAGTAATGGTACACAAGTAGATCAGGCAGGCATGCGCTCCATGTAACATACATCTAGTTAGACTGAAAGACAAGCCCAACATAGTTGAGAAAGGTCCAGCAGATGATGAATCTCATGCGAGTTAATTTGTAAATGCAGAAACTGATTGACGAGGCCTGACCGCCTAGAAACAATATTAATTCCACCTTTTCAAAGACCTACCTAAATTATAAAGTAAACAGTACAAATGTACAAAGGACAGCACTCATCCGCCCTCCCCCGAAACAAATATTTGTCAGTCCCAAATTATTTGGTGTAGCAATATTGTGTTCCTATGTAGCCAGTGTTCTAGAAACCTGATATGTCGTTTCAAAGTTTATTTTATCGTTTACTAGCTTTTGCTCGCGACTTCGTTCGCGCAGATTTTTACTCTGAACATGAAAGAATTACCATATACATCTTTATCCCTCCATTGGGGATAGAAATATCATAGAGATACTTACGTATAGATTAATTTTCATTCATAAGCCTAAACACAAAATTTAAGATCTAACTCCTATACTGACTAACAGTCAGTTTACCAATTTATATACATATACAGATTATAAAAATCAATGAATAGTTTTGGAAGTTACATAAATATTTGATCAGTTGACTCAGTATTACCATGGGGTTCGAATTCTCATTGGGTATCTAGGGAAATCGCCAAGCGGTGTATTGTCTTTTCACGTGATCGAAGGACCGGCCTTTTTCTGGCCATGCTGTTTGCATTGTCATATTTGTCATTCAACGTGACAGGTACGCTGTCAATGTCGTCAGCCTTTTGGGTACTTCTCCCGTTGATATCGATGCGATTTTTGTTAACGCCTTGTTATTCATTTTTTTTTCTTTTTTTCATGTATAAAAAAGCTCATGTTATTGGGTTCGTTGGCATGGTTACCGATTCCTATCCAGACAAACCTTTTCGTTTATTTGGTGATTAATAACATATCTGTCCCAGCTCAGCATGGGCGAGTGTAACGTTTTCTTCAGTGAAAACCCCAGCTCGTTAGGCAATCCAAAACATCTAAAAAAACGTGGCCAGTGCAAGCCAGCTTAAAAGGAAAAACTAAAAATATCAAACGGAACTCAAAATAAAACGACCCAGAACCCTGCCTTCAATTAGGCTAGCTTCAAAGCTAAAAGCAGACATAATCCTACAATCCAGACCGAAACGGCCATCGTTAGGCTATCATTTCATATAGCCGTATTAGGTATATCTATAAAAAGGCCTCCACCACCTTCCACCTTTCAGGCTTTACCTTTAAGAGATCGTTTGACATTTAGAAGGTACGTTTAAATACCATTGAGATTGCTAAATACTGCTAGGATACAACTCGTCACAGAAATTCTTTTCGTTGAATAAGAGTTTAATTTTCTTAGGACGAACACACGTTCTTTGAACGTGTACTTTTTAGCCGACAACGAAAAAGAAGGTCAATACACAACTTTGACGCCATTTTGTTTTGGTCTACTAACGACTGATGATGATAGGTTGTGGTGGCCCCCGAAATTTTAGGGCTTCGCCTCTCATGCACGAGATAATGAGTTTAAATCGTGCCTTCTCTGTATGAGAAGAGGCCTTTGCCCTGCAGTGGGACAGTAGTGGGTTGGTATTATTAGACACTACATTTTGTTTTCTCATGGCTCTTTTGTACGTGTAAAGGACTATGAAGGTAGGTATCCTTTTATTTAGGGTAATTTCAATGGAAATTCTCCCCTTTGCACCCTTCGTAAGAGGTTATTAAAAACATTGAATAAATACGTCAAATATTACATAACGTTACGCCTGTGTTCCTCTCAGGGTAACGCAACGTGTACCTATTTATAGCATAGCAACATTTCACCAGTTATATTTAAGTCCCATGTTATAGGGGCGAGCCTATTCTATCGACCGGGCACAAATCCCGACTCCGGGCTGCTACTGATACATTAACACTTCGCCTGACCGTCGAATCGAACTCAGGACCTGGCAGCCAACGTGGTAGCCAAATATTAAGGCCTTATTATCGTTTTTACACCACATAGGTACCCACATAATTTTAAAACGTCCCTTCATTCATTCATACCTAGATCCCCACGTTCTACCGAGTACGTCGATCTACGTTGAGAGCGTGAGGTCCTTGGTTTGATTCCCACGTCCGGCAATGTGTTATCGAGTCATTCCAATAGAAATTTTCTTATTAATACTACGGAGGATTTGTGCTCGGTTGATGGCAATAGGCTCGCCCCCTATTACATGGGACTTAAACATAACTGGCGAAATGTTGCTATGCTATAAATAGGTGCACTCTGCGTTACTATAGGCGCACCTCCACCCTTTGGAGAATATATGACTGATGCTATGTCATGTATGTATCCCCACGTCTGTAATGCCTTGCTTACCAAACCAGCCCACATTGTGCGGAGAATGCGTCATTATCGATGTGTACACACCCGTGTGACGCGTTTATAATGAGGAAAGCTCCCTGAACGTGCAAGTAGTACATTTTCATTATGACGTCACGTTTACAGCATTTTTATCGCGTTACACGCGGGGGTAACGAGGTTCTAGCGTGCATTTACGAAATACGCTTTTCTCGTAAATGGTAACCACACTTTTTGTTTGAATGTTTTCTTATAAATTAAGGTGCATCTATAATTTGCAACAGCCATTTTTATTTGTGCTCTTATTTTCATAGTGATCGCCAGTTTCTCAATAAAATAGGAGTTTTTTATGCTGTTACATAAAGTACTAAGGGTCAGAATAATTCAGGTCATCATCTGCAGCCACAGATGATGTAGAGAAACAGCGCTAGGGAGTTCAATCGGTCCCTCATTACTGAGGATCATGGCCACTGAACCCCTTATTGGGGATAATCTGCTTCCATTGACTCCGGGCCAAAGTGGCCATCACTACCTGCTGCTGATTTGAGGAAATAGCTTCTTTCACCTGGTCAGATCATTGTGTTGGCGACCAGCCTCGAACGAGTGAGACTCTAAAAGCTTTATTCACATTTGTTTTACGTAACCATACTCAGTAAAAAAATTATTTTCATTTATGTAACTTGTATGTTTTTATCAATTTTATTTTATTCATATGAAATTGTTGTTGCCGTTTTTCTTAACTTGAATTTTATAGAGAAAAGATTTGACTGTTGGTGTTTGTATGTTTGTTTGTAATTGATGAATTCAAAAACTACTTAAAGAATTTAAAAAAGAAAAAAAATGTTTCGTTTTCTCCTCTTTATAGTTGCGGAACCCAAAATAGTAAGGAATTCATGTGTGTGTGTATCTACATACACACACACAGTAACTCCTAACTGTTTAGAGTTTACCAATATCTACGTATTAGTAAACTGTTGTTATAGCTGCCGCCATTAGAGCTTCTAATTGACGTCATCCAACAAAGACTGACAACATACCTAAATAGCTACAGTATACTTGTTGCTTGGCCACAATTAATTCTCAAATTTCTTAAGCAGCCGGCCTATACATCTAACAACCCGATCGCTGGGCAAAGTAATCACAAAGTTAAACTAATACCCCTGAACCCTTGCCCTATATGACTGGACCCCGTGATAAATCTCCCTGTATAAGACCCTTCGTTTTATTTCTGAGGGATTTTTCCAAGTTTCTGGGAGCTAAATATTTGGTAAGCCTTTTGTGGGTAACTAATTTGTTTGAGTTTGGTAATTCTCTTTTGGTTCTTTCTTTGTTTTAATCACTACTTCGGACTGGTGAACTATTTGATCATGATGGCTGTAGCGGCATCTTCACATTAAAACTAGTAGTAAATTGACATATCCTAGATCGCGATATTAAAGTTATCCACGCGATTGAACATAATATACAAGAACCCGACGACAACCGTCAGGCAAGAGCCCACCGGACATAACACCCGTCTGGTCGGAGGAATCTCCCTTTGCTATATAAGATAAGTTACACACTGTTCTTCATTACCCTAAATACCTGATTAACCAATGACCTGTCTCTTTCATGTAAGACCGTCTGCATTTCATACTCCTGATATCTTGCCGGTAACGACCTTTACCATTATCTATATCGCAATTGGTTAAGAGATTCGTGACAGCTTTGAATGTTTGTATGGCAATCGTTAGCATCTTGTCAACACGTATCTAAGGTCAGTCTCTGGATTTGAAGGTGTCTAAGCCTAGTAATTTATCGTAGTATAGCAAATTTAGTATGACGCCTGATAGACGTTCAACCGCAAAAAAAGCAGCTCAGGAGCATAAGACTCCTGCCTGGTGTGTTAGTGTGGTGCTGTTCTACAAGTGATGGTGTCCCATTACTTGTAGAACAGCACCACACTGATATTGTGACCTGTGCGCTCTGATATCTACACGCTGCAGGATTAAACGGACGCTACTGGTGGCGCCAAACTCGTAGCCAAGTTCTGAGTCGACACTAAGGTGAAGAACGGTTAACCGGAATGTCAATATCGTAGTCGGAAGCTCGATATCGCCACCCCGATCGTTACCTGGGTTATGTTGGAATTGTGATCAACCGTCGAGTTGAGCGAGCGAGGCGGGCAGTGCCACACCAAAACTGTTCGTAGTAAATAGATTTTGACACCTCGACGAATGGGTTAGGTTAGCACTGTTACCAGTCACGCTTCAGCTAAGTTACGTCCGTTCAGCTGTGAAACAGTCAGACAGTAGAGCTTTATCTAGCCGGTATATAAATAAATAAATTATGCTGGACAATCCACACAGCATCATCTAGACCCAAGCTAAGCAGAGCTTGTGTTATGGGTACTAAATGACTGATGTACTTAATACAATACATTATATTGATAGATAGTTTTTACAAATACCCAGAACAACCGGAACAAATCTTAGTGGCGAATCCAACAATTAGCAAAATCAGACAGCCCAAAATGTAACAAACATAAAAATAATATGACATCCGATACGCCTCTATCCGCAATCTCATACAACAAAAATAAAATCAAAAGTAAAAGCAACATTTCCATTTATATTGAGTAGGTACAAATACTAGTGAAACAATCATAAAAATGAAACTAAAAGTATGAACGACCGCCGCCATTTAACGCGAAAGCTTTCTGGAACAAGGCAAATACTTCAGGGCTGGCTAATGTACTAGGCAGCGGATTTACGGAGTAGCGTTCTTAGGGCGGTACAATCTTGAATCTATACTTTGCTTTAGCATTTTTGAATGTCTTTTTGGGAGATTGTTAATGTAGATATATCATATTTCATACATAACATCACGCCTGTAGGTCCCGAGAAGGTAAGGCTGATTTGCACCCAATAGTACATCCACATTGACGACACGGTTGGCGCAGTGGTTGAGCCATCGGCTGTTGCGCCGCGTGTTGTGGGTTCGATCCCCGCACGGAACAAATATTTGTATGACCTACAGGTAGTTGTTCCGGGTCTGGCTGTTTGTGTATGTGAGTTTAATGTTTGTAAACGCACCCACAATACAGGAGATATTCCTAGTGTGGGGCAAAGTTTAAAAAAAAAAAAAAAAAAACATTTCTCTAGATTTGTTAAGTCTCGGGGGCAAGTCTATTGCCACCAATAGGGTATAAATCCAGACTCTGGGCTACTACTGAGCAAATCCAGATGGAAAAACCTAACAAGACTTGACACGACTCTATAATGCTTCTTTCTTTTCTTAAACCTCAAGCTTGGAAGTATATAACGATTTTCTCATTTATTTTTACAGTTCAAAGTACAAAAATACCATCAGAAAAAAAAACGTAAAAAGAAAAATTTCAACGCTCATAAATCATGTAGAACTGAACCCATGGGTATCAGGTTGTCTGTCGATATCCTTCCCACCCATTGTATAGTGATAAACTAAAGGAAGAGTACCCTGGAAATATTCTCCACATTATTATGTAGAATATTATCCTTCCATTTTCAGATATGCGTCGACAAACATTATTGCTTGTATCGCTATGGGTTTGTTTACTTCACTTTATACATAATATATTTATGCGGGATCACATAACCAATATATACGCATCACAAAACTTAGACGCTAACTTGAACTATCAAAACAGGGATAACTAAGTTTTTATGTGTCTTCTTAAGCTTTCTCTTCTGGTACTCATTTTGAAAGGTTTGGTCACCTTGTGTGTTCGTAGGGTTGTATTTTTAGAATTTAGGTTGTTCCTATTATCTAAACATTTAGCGATGAATAAAGTAACTCTATCTACTCCGTGGCAGTAACCTGACTAGCTGAACTTTTTGACACTTTCTTGCATCTTGTGCTGACACTTTCTTGCATCTTGTGCTGACACTTTCTT
Organism: Phlogophora meticulosa; assembly: GCA_905147745.2. Taxonomy (NCBI): domain Eukaryota; kingdom Metazoa; phylum Arthropoda; class Insecta; order Lepidoptera; family Noctuidae; genus Phlogophora; species Phlogophora meticulosa. The sequence goes on from LR990542.1 coordinate 634,708, forward strand.
GCATCTCCTGCTGACACTTTCTTGCATCTCGTGCTGACACCTTCTTGCCTCTCGTGCCGAATCTTGTCTCTCATGCCGTTTTATGACAATATAATACAGAATCCAAACGTAGACTTATTTTAAAATGTAGAATTTTTTTCATCTCCCCGCCAGCCCTGTTAGAAGCCTGTTATTAAAATAAAAACGACAGCGTATCTCTAACTTTCATTTAGGTATTATCATTTGTTCTTTTATTTTCTCTTTCAACGCAGCACATAAATCTGTCCGAGGTTTATGTATATTTTACACATTGTCATTGTAAGGGTTTTTAATTGTGAGAGCATAATGAAAGATAGGTGTACTGTGGCAACCTTTTTAATTACTTAGACTAAAAATCTACTGTTACACAAAAGACTTCCATTTTGTAAAAAAGCGGAGACCTTTAGCCATAAGTCAAATGCACATAGCTTATCAGACATCCATATTCTTGACTCCGCAGCATCCCCTCTCAAGATTAGGGTAGGGTAGCGTGAACCTTTCTCAAGAAAAGGCACGCTTCTGCTTAACCCTTCAGAGAAAACAGGTTTGATTCAGACTTAGAAAACTGAGGCTGAAAATCGAATTATTTTAACTACTATTATTAATTTCGGAAACGCTGGGAGGGGACGCCCTAGAAGGACGTACGGGTTACCGTACGTCCTTACGACAATACGGTTACGTTTTGGTGATGTTCTTCAAAAAGGTCACTAGTGGCTACCAGCGTGCGTGTATGACTAGATGTATGAACTTAAACGAAGCAAAAGGAGAAACTACGTAACGATCTGTAGTTTCTGCCTACCCCCATTTTAAATAAGCGTGAGCTTATGCACGTGTATGCGTATTATTAAATTCAAAACCCATAATAATTATATTCCGATCAATTTCGACGATAATTATAATACACCAAAATGAGTGTGGTTAAGGAAGAGCACGTGCGAAAATCCTGTTTCGTCGTCTCCCTTACTCAAACAGGAATCTATCAATAGATTATAGCGCTATCTCACTCACTCCCGATAATGTGGCTGTCGATAGAAATGTTTTTGCGTATTCCCTGTGGCGTTTGGTAGAACCACAACACCGCACTTTCGCGCCTTACATAATTTAGCATGATCCCTACAACATTACTTCCAATACTGAACAAGGCTGTTCGTAAAATAAACTCCTTTACTTATGTAAGGACTGTTATTGTTTAGGATATAAATGTACACGTTAGTTTGGATGATGGAATAGCTAGTGGCTAAATAAAAACAGCAGCACGAGTTCGTCGAAGGTTAAGCTACGCTTGCCGAGGTCAGTCTGCGGATGGGTTACCGTTCATTACAAATCGAGACTCCGTATCTCGGAAACCTCGTTAAGCCGTTGGTCCCGGCTGCCAAATCTCTTACAGTCGTTATAGGTAGTCAGAAGCCCGAAAGTCTGAGAATCTCCATGTAAAGTACTGGTATTCAGCTGCATCCAGTTAGACTGGAAGCCGGCGCAACATAGTTGGGAAATGGCTAGGCTAGATGTTCATGAAGTCCAAAGGCGATAAGTAGCACGAATGCTTGACATAGACGTTACGAGAAATGGAACGATTTTAAAATTGAAAATACAATAATCTTATAGCATTTACGTTTATATGAATGAGACAGGCTCAATTAGTACGAGTATCACCCATAGATATGAATAGTCTTAAAAATAAACTAATATTAAACTCCAAACGAATATTTTCAACTTTAAAATCGTTCATATTGACACACACATACAGACGCACAGCTCTCACACGTACCATCACGTCTGTGTTCCCTGAAAGGTAGGGCAGAGGTGCACCGATAGTAACACCCACATTTCGCTAATTATGTTAAAGTCCCATGTAATATGGGTGAGCCTATTGCCATCCTGAAGGGCAGGAATCCTGACACCGGGCTGCTGATGAGAAAATTCCTATCGGAAAAATATATTATCACTTTGCCCAACCGAGGAATTGAACCTAGGACTTTACGCTCAGCTGACAGGTGTCCTCAGAACATTTTCCTTAACCGATGAAAAGATAGAAAAGATTTTTACTCAGCATAAAATCTGTCAGTTCTTTCCTCTGTGACGCAAAAGCCTCCACAAGTGCCTGCTTTCAATGCTTCAGCTACCAACCTAGCTGACAGCTAATCTTTTGTCAAAGGCAAAAGCTATTCTCGTATGGCTTAGGCTTGTCTCGGGCCTACAAGTTATATACTTATATTGATTGTAACTTATCTATACAAAGGTATTTCTATAGTCATCTGCCAAGCTTTTTACCAACTATGTCGGGGTTGGCTTATAATCTGACCAGATGCAGCTGAATACCAGTATTTTACATGGAGCGACTGCTTATCTGACCTCAACTTCCCAGTTACTGGGTAAAACGATACCCCTTGGTAAGACTGGTTGTCAAACTTTCGGGCATCAGACAACCCATAACGACTGTCAAAGATCTATAAATTACAACCGGAACCAACGGCTTAACGTACTTTCCAAGGAGTCTCAATATGGAACGAACGGTCACCCATCCACACACTGACCTCGCCAAGCGAAGCTTAACTTTCAAACAACCCGTGCAGCTGTTCTTATTTAGGCACGAGCTCCTCTCAAATGGAAAAGGTATCTCTATAGTAACATCAACATAAACTTTGAATGTTACTTCCAAATTATCCTTAGAAATTTAAGATATAAATAACTACCAAAAACATCTGTAAGTCTTAAGTAAATTACAAACGAAATAGCCCGACTTCAAGGGTTCCTCGTTCATTTTACGAATGCCATAAATTAACTAAGACCGTAATAAATTAGTTATACCTAAGGGATAAACCAATGTTATTTTTATGGTTCCGTACCTCGAAAGAAAAAGACGGTTCCCACATAGGATCACTTCGTTGTCTGTCTGTCAAGACCTTTTTCTCAAGTTGTCTATGGTCCTTTGGAGTTCTTAAAAAATCAGTATTCTAAGTTAATATAATAATCATTTATTTGCAGCAATTGAAGTCCATAAATTAAATTAGCTGACATTGACATTCATGAATTAAAAAAAAGCAAAGTAACAAAATAACATAATTGAATTAAATCTCTAATAACATAATGATGTCATAATAGAAAGGAAACACAAATTACATAAAAATCACAAAATAGGCAGAATAATCATAACATATAAATAAAAGAAATAAAGATAGAATAAAATAAATGCACGTACAGCTATCTAACCAACCTGTGTGTGCAGCCTCACCCACCGACCAAGCATCGAGCAGTCCCACCGGTCACTCAATGCTTAATGCAATAAGAAAAGACGGCCATTTGTCCAACATAATTTGACACTTGCAAATAAATCAAAATTCAATTCAATTCAATTCAATTCAAATGATTTATTGCAATCCATAATGTACATACAGGTGGTAAAGATACAATTAGAGAAACAATTATGGACCCTGTCGGGCACTGCAAAGTTTGGATATGGTTGGAGAGAGGAAGAGCGTTTTTATCGAAATTTCCGTTACACTAAAACAACAAAATTAGGTAGATGTCATTAATTTATATAGAAATTTAATATTTTATCATGTTTGATTGTAATTATAATTTATAATGATTATTTATTGTTTTCCAGTTATATTTTATTTATTTATTTATATTTTATTTATTTCTGTATTAGTTATATGTTTGAGCCGTTTGGGGTTGAAACACTAGGGCCATGGGGTCCGTGTGCCCATTTAGTTTTTCGAGAAATCGCGAAACGTTTGGTCGACTCTTCACGTGACCAGAGGGCTGGCCTTTTTTTTGGCCAAAGAATCAGCATTGCCATTCAACGTGGCAATGCTGCCAGCCTTCTGGGCACTTTTCCCGTTGACAACGATGCGGATGAATTTTTCGATGTGATTATTGATTTTATTTTATTTCTTCATATATTAATTGTATAATTATATAATAATAAATATTAGTATTAATTTCTGTATTAATATATTATCTTAAATCTTAAATCTATGGGGTACTCGCCGTTGACCTAGAATTTTCCTTTTCAAAACACATTTTCAATGTACGAAAATAGTTAATTTGTATTTTTATGAAGTAAAATTTTATTTTTTGTGATTACAAACTTAGATTTGCAGTTGGAGAATTGACCGTGACGTGTATCGATACAAGGGAGAACATTGTATCAACTACAAAGTTAAACTTGTCCTTCAATGCCACTAATCGTATCGTCAGAAAAATGTTCAGTACTTTCATACTTATGAAATTTCGCAGGTAATGTTAATATTGTTTTGGTGAAAGTAGCTGTACAATTACGTAATTGCTTATTTTAAATGTAACGATGGTACGTAACCCATTGTGTGCGAGTTGGGCTCACACTTGGCCGGTTTTTTTGTTAATGTGATAGCTTGCGTACCCATTTCAAGTTAAACCAATCAAAGTTAGAGGATGTAGAGTGCAAGCTATGTTTAGATTTTGTATTGGGTGTGTACTAACTTGTGTATAAGCTTGATTTTTGTATAAGAGATTAAAGAAATCAATTAAAGAAATTGTACTAGCTGTACAGACTACACCCCGCTTTGAAGAGTCGTACCGTGATGTTAAATAGCTTCTATTATTGATCCTCTATCTTAGAGCAATTTTTTGTTTAAAGACTCTGGATCTAGCAGTTTTGGAGGTATGAGGAACAGGGTGTAAAGTTCCTCATCCACCATAGAAAAGGGAGGATCCTCCGACCAGACGGGTGTCGTGTCTGGTGGGCAACTGCCCGACGATTTTTGTCGGGCTCGTTTATATATACTCAGTCGCGTAGATAACTCTAAAATCGCGATGTAGGAAACGTCGATTTAGTTCATATGTGGCGAGATAGATGTCGCTACACAGTCTTTATTTGAAGACCTTTTTATATTTTTAGTATTTAATACCCCTATTCTTGAAGAAGGTTATATATACTTCGGCTAACCAACATTACGCTACGGCCCTTAAAAGCTGGTATGCAGAGCAAGTCAAGGATAAAACATAAGCTACCAACCTAACCGAATGATGAATTTGGTCAATACATACAGGACAAGCTGCTAGAAATCATTCAAAATGCAAATGTAACAGATCTATCCACCTACACACGACCTTTCACCCACCGGTATACAAGCAGAACGATATTAATAAAAATCGTAATAAAACTGTTTCGTATTTTAACGACAGCTATTGTCTGTCAGCCACAACCTCAACAACAAAGTATTATAATCGTTATTACTTAACTTAAGTATTAAAATCCTTTCCGTAAAATTCTGCGAAAAACACCCTCAAAAGGTTTCCTTTAATATCCATGTAACAATAGGGAACGATGACCTTCTCGTGAGGAAGCATTTTGGGGTTCCGCTTCTTAATATTTTGGGCTCAAAGAAGATTTTATCTCTCGCTTTTCTGGGGTCGGTTTGTAATTTATCTAAGATACAAAAGCCTAATGTCAACTGCTAGGCAGATTTTGCAATATTCAGAAGATGAAAATATGCATAAAACCTATGACACTCAGTGTGTAAAAACAAATTTAATGATACCTCATTTCTATCAATCTATAAAGCCGTTTATGATACAAGATGTGCCAAAGAAATGGACATACATACATACACTTGAAAAACATAGCCCTCTTACTTTCCCTTGAATAGGTGTTTTTAACCGATTGCCTCAATCGATTAAAAACACCAACTCAAAACTTCCGGAACCCTACAGATAGAACTGCAACTTAGCTTGACCGATTTTTAATAACGAAATCACTGAATCAGCTCCTTGTAAAAGTCCGACGGAATATTGCTCTGAAGACATTGTTGGCAAAGTTTTTTGTGAGACTTTCAGGCTTTCAGGGTATATTACACGTCACACAATGTAGATTTAGAAGTACTGTCGGGAAAGTTAGCGATTGACCACTCTCACCCTTATTACTAAGAAGATAAGAGTGAAAAGTGTTTAACTGTCTACTTGTGAGAATGTACAGTCAAGTCCTGACGCCTCACTCGATATGTATGAATATGATATTGTCAAAGTTTTTAAGGCCTCTGTGACGAATGTTTTTTGGAGAAAGAATAAGTTATGGGGTTTGTATTTAGAAGTTGAGGTTAAACTCGTTTGGGTCAGTTAAATGAGTTGTAAGTTTGGTGTATTTTTGGAGTAAGTCTGATAGGTTTATGTATTACGATTTAAAGTGTAGCAATTTATTTTACGAATAGTACCTATTGGAATTAAAAACTAAAATAAAATGGTTGATTGCTCAATTGTTATTAATAATAACACAAGGGGATTGACTGCGTCGTTGCAAGCGCTATTGCTGAGGGGACTTGGATTAAAGTCTTGGTCTTAGAGGTTTTACGTTCGACTCCCAGGTCGACCAAAGTGCTATTTGGTTTTTCCACCAGGCATTTCTCAGAAGCACCCCGCCCACCCCTTAGTTGATTTTGTGAGGTCGCTCCCTATTCCATGAGACTTAAACATAATCGACGAAATCTGGATGTGTAGATACACGTCTGCCCACCCCTTCGTGGAAAACAGACGTGATATTATACTATACATATAACTCGAGCGTAAGGATAATCAGCCTATGGTTTCCCTTTGCTGGGACACAGCCTCCCTCTATGTGAAAGGGAGTGTCCTGTATTCGACCACGTGGTCGCAACATAACCTACAAATCGTTTTATTTTAAAACTACTTGTTACCCGCGACTTCGAATTCATGTTTTTTTTAGCCTAACCATAATACCTACTTGTTCTTAAATAAAAGTAAGACCTTAATTTACTCGTTATAACATCAAGTGCCAGTCCCGCCAAAATCGGTCCAGCAGTTACAGCTGAAACAAAAAGACAGACACAAAAAACAAAAAGTATTTTGGGATAACTAATAAACTTTCCTATATTCTCGCATGAATTTAGTTAAAAGCTGATATTTTGACATTATACACAGACATTTCAATTGTTTTTATTTGTATTTAAAGAAGATACTAGTAAATACAATAAATATATCATTGTCACAAAACCTAAAAGGAAATAAAGAAACAAAGACAAAAGAAAGCGAAGGAAACGTTGGATAATATTTTCGTAGTTAACAACCCCCACGGTTCTAAAGAGTCGTTACAATCTTTTGCGGAACAAATCAACGGAATGAGGTCAGATATTAAGAAGAAATATCTTAATGAAAATCGATACGACTCTCAGAGTTACTTCTGTCCCTGTTTCTCTGAATAAGTTACTGGCGTTAGCTGGGACGCCAAACAACATAACATCACGCCTGTAATCCCCGTAGGGTAAGGCAGAGGGGTACATATTGACGACATGGTTGGCGCAGTGGTTGAGCCATCGGCTGCTGCACCGCGTGTTGTGGGTTCGATCCCCGCACGGAACAAATACTTGTATGACCTACAGGTAGTTGTTCCGGGTCTGGCTGTTTGTGTATGTGAGTTTAAATGTGTGTAAACGCACCCACGATACAGGAGAAATTCCTAGTGTGGGGCAACGCGTTAAAAAAAAAATATATACTACTCACACATGTCGCTAGTTATGTTCAAGTCCCATGTAATAGGCGATGAGCCTCCAACTGGGTACAAATCCAGATTCCGTGCTGCTAACAAGAAAGTTCCTAAGTTAAAACACTGTATGGTGTATTGACATGGGTATTGAAACCAGGACTTCAAGCTCAGCAGTCGCGCTTGGTACCACTAGACCAAAGAAGCTGAGGATCGTGATCTTGGCGACTCCAAAATTATAAAATTAGGTATCCCTAATTACCCGTACTTTCTTCTGCAACATTCATATTATCCTTACGATTCTTTAATTATCTTTAAGTCTGATTAAATATCTCTGCTGGGTAGCAAAGATGTTGTCGACATCCCAATTTTACGCTCAATTATAGGTTCATTAATTAAGAAGGGGATTGGGCCAAATCTCTTGTTGTTTGGGGTGGAAATCGATACTTTTGTACAGATGTCACCATCGATTAGAGATGAAATCGCATCTTTATGGACATACTATCAGCGCCCTGCGGTGTTACACGCGGTTAATAATTCAACATGAGACGATTTAAAATTTCTACAGGAAGACTTTAATTTTTCTCGTAAAAAAATGTATATACTATGTGTTAATACAGGGTATGAGCTACCTTCTTAACAAATTTCATCCAAATCCGTTCAGCCGTTTTATCGTGAAAGAGTAACAAACATACACACACAAACTGATTAACTTTCTCATTTTTAACATTAGTGATGGTATTACATACCATTATCATCCTCCTGCCCTCATATCAGTTTTTTTGGGGTCGGCGTATATTTGTCTTCTTCTTTCATAAATAAGTTTCTTTGGGTATAACATAGTGCAAGATGTAATATGATAAATATTTGTGTAGATATGTACTTATAATTTTTTTTTTTATTCTTTTTTTCTAAGTTTGTCTCTGCATCACCCAAAGGTTGACTCTGATTGGTAGAAAATGCCCATGGTATAAGATCCGCCTCCGTAGATGTGTGTGCTTAAAATCTTAATATATATAAATCTCGTGTCACAATGTTTGTCCTCAATGGACTCCTAAACCACTTAACCGATTATAATAAAATTCGCACACCATGTGCAGTTCGATCCAACTTGAGAGATAGGATAGTTTAAATCTCAAATTATAGTCGCAATTTTAATTTATTGCTAATTATTTGTCTGTTATTATTTGACAGTCACAATTATCTGTTAACTCCAAATGATTCTAACAGATGTCGATACCTTTCGACTGGGTTTAGTAAGTAATCAATAGATGGCGCTGCTATGGTAAATCTACGAACGTGTTATATAAGTTTTTCAGATTTTTTTTCTTATATTTAAACGATTAAATTAGTATTTCAATTTTTATTGAAATTATTATTTAAACTCTATAATTTAAATATGTACATGTCATTTACAATGTGACTGCCGAACTTTCCAAGTCAAGTTGAGTTTGATAATAATCAGTGGGTGGGTACCATACTCACCACTACTTTCAAAAACTTACAAAGCTCATATCAATGTTGAGCTTTGCAGTTCTGTTAAATCAATTAAGTATATTTGTAAATATGTAAACAAAGGCAGTGATTTGGCCATATTTGAAGTACAAAACATAAATAAAAATGACGAAATAGCACGATACCAAATGGGCAGATACATTAGCAGCAATGAAGCTATTTGGCATATTCTCAGCTTTCCCATCCACGAAAGAGATCCTGCTGTCCAACATCTGGCAATACATCTTGAAAACGGTCAACGTGTATACATCACTGAAGAAAATGTTCTCCAAAGAGCGTTCGAAGCTCCGAAAACGACTCTAACTGAATTTTTTACATTGTGTCAAAAACCTGATGTTTTTGGCCAATTCGCGAAGACATTGGTGTATGGTGATGTTCCACGTTATTTCACATGGAACAAATCCAGTAAAAAATGGGAGCCACGGAAACAAAGAAAACCACATCCTTCCATTACAGGCATATTCAAAGCTAAGACATTGGGGAGACTTTACACGGTACATCCAAAGCAACGCGAGTGCTTCTATTTACGTTTGTTATTGGTGAATGTTCCCGGACCAACGTCTTTTGAATTTTTACGAACAGTTAATGGTCGAGTATTAAAATCAAAATCAAAATCAAAAATTCATTTATTCAAATTAGGCTGAGAATCAGCACTTTTTGAACGTCAAAGACGTTTACATAAGACAGTCCCCCAAAACGCCCACCCTTCACCACTTCAATACATACCAGGATGCATGTCGTGAACTGCAATTGCTAGAAGACGATAACCATTGGGACTTAACGCTTGCTGATGCTGCGTTGACATCAACACCGAATAACATTCGTCAGTTGTTTGCAATTATTTTGACGACATGTTATCCCTCGCAAGCACAAACTTTGTGGGAAAAATATAAAAAATTGTATGACAGAAGACATCTTGCACCGAATTAGACAAACAAATCAATGCCAAAACATAGATTATACACCAGAGATGTACAATGAAGCATTGGTCTTGATCGAGGATTTATGTGTTCTTATTTCAAATTTACCACTTAATCATTATGGTATGCCATCACCTAATCGTCCAGCCACCGACTTAGTCAATACCGATTTACAACGAGAAAATAAATATGACCATGGAAGTTTAGCAACAACTATCATGAACAGTGAACCATTACTGACAGCAGAACAAAAAATTATTTATGATCGGATTATGCTGGCTGTTGCTGCTGAAAAAGGCGGTTTTTTTTTCTTGGATGCACCCGGTGGAACTGGTAAGACATTTTTAATATCGTTGATTCTTGCCAAAATACGGTCGCAACAAAAAATCGCATTAGCAGTAGCATCGTCAGGCATTGCGGCTACTTTACTGGATGGTGGGCGAACAGCACATTCAACATTCAAGCTGCCATTGGACGTTCATAATAAACCAGATGCAATGTGTAACATCAAAAAGAATAGTGGAATAGCTGCAGTGTTGCGGAAGAGTTCTATAATAATTTGGGATGAGTGCACAATGGCACACAAATATTCACTTGAAGCATTAAACAGAACTATGCAAGATTTAAACAGCAATAATAAACTTTTCGGTGGTGCTATCTTACTTTTGTCTGGTGACTTCCGGCAGACCTTACCGGTTATACCTCGCTCTACTTTCGCGGATGAGATTAATGCATGTTTGAAACAATCATTCTTATGGCGAAGTGTTGAAACACTTCGATTGACCATAAATATGCGAGTACAATGGCAAAATGATCCATCAGCACAAATATTTTCCGAACAACTACTAGATATTGGGAACGGTAAAATAGAACTGCAACCAAATACGCAATGCATTAAACTACCAGACAATGTTTGCACTGTTGTTCAGGATAAAAATGAATTGATTCAGAGTATTTTCCCGGATATACAGAATAATTATTTGAATCATGAATGGCTTAGTCAACGGGCGATTTTGGCAGCCAAAAACGTTGATGTTGACGAAATTAACTTCCAGATACAACAGTTGTTACTAGGCGATCTGATGTCTTTTAAATCAATCGATACTGTTGTTGATGAAAATGAAAGTGTAAATTTTCCGATTGAATTTTTAAATTCATTAGATATCCCTGGAATGCCACCACATAATCTTCGATTAAAGATTGGTTCCCCTATTATTCTCCTCCGTAATTTGAATCCACCTCAATTATGTAACGGTACGCGTTTGGTCATCAAAAAGATCACCGGAAACATTCTTGAAGCAACCATTTTGGCTGGGAAGTTTAAAGGAAAAGTGGTCCTGCTGCCACGTATTCCGATGATACCATCAGATTCTACCATACCCTTCGAAAGGCTACAGTTTCCAATTCGTTTAGCTTTCGCCATGTCTTTAAATAAATCTCAAGGTCAAACAATGTCCATTTGTGGTTTAGATTTGGAAAATCCATGTTTTTCTCATGGGCTATATGTTGCGTGTTCACGTGTTGGGAAACCGTCGAATCTATTTGTGTTAGCTAAAGACAGGTTAACCAAAAACATTGTGCACCGATTGGTGTTAAATTAAATTGAAATTGAAAGTATTTATAATTCAAAAAAATAGATATTAATGTTTAAAAGTTTAAGACTGTCTGCCTTGCCTACCTCATTCATGAGTTTAAGCGTCACATGTTATTTATTATATTATACTGTAATATACTTATATTTGTTATAAAATTAAATGGAAATAATAAATCTGATAAATTTTTATTTTGTACCTATTGATTTCTGCTTAATATCAAGTGTAAGAACATTTTAATTAATTGTGTTCAACGTACTTGCCCTTCAAATCTCAATCCAGTGAATTTGTATACCAACATCAACATTTTCGTCTTTGTTCGTAAATAACTTCATTGTACTAAAGGGTTATAGCAGTAGAAAGTCAAATAAGGAGATCACCATATTTTTTTACAAATACTATCTGTGTGAAAAAGCATAGTGGACTCCGTGACTGATGTTCTCTTATTGTTCCTCTTAGATTGTTTACTATAATGTAATATAACAAAAACTTTAGCCACAGCAACGCGTGGCCGGGTCAGCTAGTATTAATATAAATAAATAACTGAAAAACCGCACAAAAATTAATCAGTTGTACCATACGGAGCAGATGTCTTTTTTCTTCACTTTAAGCTACTATGTACAGAAACTTCAATAAAAATAAAGACACCCATTTGAAATGGTCCATAAAAAAGACTCGTATGTCAAATACTAACAAAGATAATGAAGAACCTTGAACGCAAATCATATCAAAATTCATAACGCCAATACGGAGCCCATTTCCTGCGCCCACACACCTCTTTATTCTCTTTTATTGCCCTTAAGTACATCATACCCCACACTAAAGTATACTATTACCCTTAAATGGTACAATTTAGGACGAATACCATGAGTATACTTCCGGTCAGGGCCATTCATAATCCGAAATGGCAAATCATTGTCGATGGAAAGTACTTTCACGATTTTCACCCCTTCGTACCAGCCAAGGTCGGTCAGGTAGAATATTAGAGCGAGACAATAAATCCCTTGTGTCGATGTTTTTCCGTTTCATTTTAGGGTGAAATGGGGAAAGGTTATCGTCAAGGGTCCGCAGAATATAGGAGTGCCTTGTAACGACTATAATGACCTGATATGGGGCGTACGATAGTTATGAGTATGGGGAAGGATTTTTATTTATTGGTATTCTTTTAGATTCTCTGTCTGACAATAACTTGACTTGAGATTGCTTTGTTTTTGTGGATAGATTAACCTTTCAAGCCGCGATTAATGAGGCACTGTTATTTTTCTATTGATCTCGGGTTTCGTGGGAGTCGGTATCGAGAGATTGATCACTACGCCTTGGCTTAAGGGGCTCGTGGCTAAGTTGTCACAGACGCACAGGTCGTACGCTTGCCGAGTACCTCGAGAGTGCCTCAGAAAGTACGTTGAGCTATAGGTCACGGCTGTCATTCATATATCTTTGACAGTAGAAGCCAAAATTCTGGCAAACAGTCCAGTCCTGCTATCGTATTACCTAGGAGCTGGGTTGGCGGTCAGATGGGTAGTCGTTTTGTGTAAAGTACTACCAACTCCTAGATATTTGGCAAATTGGGATATGTAAATAGAATTATTCAAGAAAACCTCAAACTGCGAAAATATAACAACCTCATTGGGAGTTATTTATTTGAGCCATTTGATGTTGAAACACTAGGGCCATGGGGTCCATGTGCCCATTTAGTTTTAAGTCGTTGAACGCCAAATGACCGACAAACAATACATTTTCTATTGGGTCTCGTTGTTTGGCAGTTAAGGTGTAAAGGGACATCGCAAAGCGTTTAGTCGACACTTTATATGACCAGAGGGCTGGCCTTATTTTGTGGCCAAAGAATCAGCATTGCCATTCAACGTGGCAATGCTGTCAGCATTCTGGGCATCTTTCCCGTTGACGGATGAATGCAGATGAATTTTTCGATGCCCTATGAATATTTGACTAAAAAGGTGACGTACCAATATGAATGATTTTGACTGGATCCACATGGTTTCATTTAACTAAAAACAAATTATAACTAAAGATAATTCTACACTTTTCTAATCAATCACAAGGCTTTTCATTTCGTGTTGCCACACTTAGACAAAGCCAATTACTGTCCATAGATCACAGAAGGTCTTAGCCAATGTTTTTGCAACAAATTAAACTTGCAAATCGTCCTTGGGCTCCGAATTTGGGCCCCTCGGCAAATTTTAGCCGAACCCTATTTATTTATGGATGTCGCTTACCGGAAATGCATGGTCGTCTATCCCGAAAGGGTGGATTTGTGTCAGCCGCTTAGGGTAGTGTGTCACGGACATCCATCTAATCAGGGTTGTGCAGAGTTTGTTATTTTCGAAAATGGGTGTGGACTGAGAATCAACCCACGTCGTTATGTGATTTTGGCAAAACACGGGATCTGCGGTGATTTTATTCAGGTATTCCAAATATATTTGATATGGTTATTACTTACTATTTTTTTATTACTTACGATTTTGAAAATCAGAGCAATTTGATTGATGAAAAATATACACCACCTTAAACTAAAAATAGAATGATAAATAATATTACCAGCGTGTTACTGTCCTAGTGGAAGGCAAAGGCATCTTCTCGCACGGAGAAGGCACGAGCAATCTCCACCACGCTTGCTCAAGGCTGGCAGGCGATTACAGACTTGTATTAATTTTTAGTCCAGATTTTCTCCCACGATGTTTTTCTTCAACGATGTCAGTAATCTAAGATAAACTTAGAAAGTATACTATGTGATTTTAGAAGAAGCGTTAAACTAGGTACCTATTACTTCCATGGTTATAAAATACCGCCCAGTTTGAGCCCGTTTTTTGTCAATAGGCTCGCTTCCAATCACATGGGACTTTAACAGAAATGGCATAACCAGGCGTGATGATGTTACGGTAACAAAAAAGAAGTCACTTTAAAGATTTCAAAAATGTTCGCTACACAGGCTGCGATAAGATCCTATCATAATAATTACACACGAGACGAGATACGTCGCGTCCCATACGACGTATCTCATATCAGCGCGAGTGACAAAGCCATTAATAACTTGTACGAGATTATATTTATAATGAATGTTTCTCGTTTCTTGCAGAGCGGCGGTGTGATGTTCTCACCCTTGGGACGTCTGCGTGTGGCGCAGGCTGTCAGGAAACAGGTGAATATTAATCTGTTACTGTCAGATTAATTAGAGAGGATGATCTGACAACAAAAGGAGGAACGACCTGTCATTATTAAAGGAATGGATTGACGTTGATTTGTGACCATTACAGAAATATAAGGAGGACGATTTAATATTAAAAGATGAACTGCACTACTATTGCATGTATTGCAATCTTAAGTCTTATCAATTTATCACCGATGGTGCTGCGAAATAAATATCTAACTCAACCATTTAAGAAATTATTTACCATCATTAGGATTCGGAAAGAAGATCCCGCAAGATTAGACAATTATAATTGGTGTTGTTTTGCAGAAAATAATTCAAAACAAACAAAAATACATTTTGATTTGCGGACACAGGTTACAATGGGTTTTATAATGTTAAATGTTCCTCACAGATCGAGTCAACAAATCATACTATGGTTCATCCCTGCTAATCATGCTAAATTCTTCAACACGATCACTTTAAGCATAGTTCGTATACTTCCAGATGAGTCAGCTGCCAGTCCTGGGCTCAGAGGCTGCTCCTCTGCAGGCGCCGCTCTGCTACCAGCTGCTGTGTGCCCCCCCTCTCGCCCCGCTGCAGCCATGCGCGCCTTGTGAAATGCCGCCGCCACCATATGCTGTGTATCCGATGCCGTTTGATAGTAAGTGCTGATCTATTAGCAAGATTATTTTCTAATTTGCTATGGTCCATAATTAAACCGCGGTCGATGTGTGCTTTTTTTTTCTGTTGGGACAAGCCCACCACACTATTCCCAAACCACTGCAACTCCTGAAAAACAGAATCAACAGTGGCGACCACCAGAAAAGCGTCGAGACACTGAAGCCCGACGAGTCCCGGAGAAACGATTCAACTGTCTTGGATCCCGCAACGAAATTAATCAGAACAGTTAGAAAAAAACTTAATTGATGTGGGCTTAGCTATTAATACTTTTCCTCCTACTTCCTGTTACCAATCTTTCTCAATCTCTTTCTCTTCAGCTACTCCAGCCATCTATGGGCCACCAGCCCAGTACACCCTGGTACCAGCTCCGTACAGCACCCCATGCTGCGAGGCCTCGTGCTGCGCCCCCATGGACAAGCAGCCCCGCGTGCCTCCGCCGCCGCTACACCCCGCCTTTATCTACTAAACTCACCCCCTGAAGAAATATATTGAAGGCATTGAATAACATCTGAAGCAACAAGTACTGATGCTGGTAAAAATAATAGTTTTGGATAGGAAGAAGTTCCAATTTATTAGTAGAAAAATGGTATAATACTGAAAATATAGAGAAAGGATTTTATTAAATAGACAATAGAGTACCACCGGTGAGTGATTATACCAATTTCATAACAGACTGAATTTTGTGGGTCAAACCAATGTTGGCAATAATATAAACAACGAAACTATAGAACATAATGTAATTTTACGGGATCTCACAGATGCTAGAAATTGACGAAACATCTGATCGATAGAAAAGTAAGATCTAAAAATAGAGCAAGATATGAAATCTCTGCAAGATAAAGTAGCAGTGGTGATGCATCTTGCTTCATAGATAAACGTAGCGTATATTTATCAGAATATATAATGTCTATTCTATCTTTATAACAACTATTTCCACTGTCAAAATCTCTTGTAAGAAACTTTAATATTAGTTCAAAGTCAATGTCTTTAATATATTTCTCCATTTAACATCATTCGCGAAGAAGATTTATTTACCAATTATATTCAGCTTCTTCGATGTATTCCATCTTGATTGCTCAAGTCTTCCAATCCAGTTCATGCTCATCTATCTTCAGTACATTACTCCTCTATAAAGAAACTATTTGTGAAAGATTGTCTGTGACTAATCAATGGACGTTATGCAGAGAGATGGTAAAGTGTTCAAGTTAGCTCTCAGGTATGCTTCGATTCCTCTGAATGTCTGGTCGCTTTTATTTATTAGATTTAAGATATTTAGCTTCAAACTGGTATATTTAAGAAACCGTGGATTTGTGCTATCGTTATTATTATAGTGAATCTTATTGGTGTATCAAATTGTTGTATTATTGTAAAAAAAATATCAGATCCGTGCGTGTCGTGAATGTTAGAGATAAATAAAAAGTCTACGTATGATAATCCATGTGTAGCATGTAATTGTATCCATTGGTGTATAATAGGGATGTGTCCTAGGTAAAAATATATTATGTCTATTTAGTCCGTCAGTAAGATTACCAAAAAATATTGGACACGTATTTTTTGCTAACTCAAATCAATAAAAAGTGACAATGATTTATGTAGCACGGCGTGACGTTACGCGCAATTTCAACGCACTATATCGTCGTCATTTTTGGTTTACGTGACAAAACAAAAAATACGTGTTCAATATTTTTGGGTAATCCAACTTTCGGACCAATCAGAATTTTTAAGGACACTACCCTATTTTCGATTATTTATTTCATAAATCTGGATTTTAAATATTTAGAATCAAATGATACAATTTTAAGAGGTCATTAATAAAGATCATTCAATATTGTAATCTGGTAAAAAGTCAAAGCAAGATCAATTTGATACATCTCTAGCTATTCTCACTGTTAGTGTTTAAATATCACAAAAACTAACTTCGGTGCGGATATCTCTATCTTCAACTTCTAATCTGGATGTCAGAACTTCTATAAGCTCGTCAATCTGACAGCTGTCAGATGAAACGACTAAATAATATTCAACTATTTAGTTCTTCATACCCGCACCCGAGTCAAGTATATGAACACTTATTTTAATAATACAACAATATTATAGTGCGGTACGCGCACAACGAATGAAGCACGAAATCGATTAGTTGCTAGTTTTAGATGACGTTACCTCTGATAAAAGACAGATTTGTTAATGCTTGTTATCCTTGAAAAGGATTTTGGTTTATCCTTAGTATAAGATTGTTTTTTGAAACCCCAATGTTTGCGGATAGGCGTCTTGGTACTGGAATGTGGAATAAACGATTTTGATAGAACAATTTGTAGAATAATCAGTACTTGTAATTGAATAAGTGGATATTGGTGTAAGAGAGATATATTGAAATATGTAATTGCTTGTACGAGCTATAGAAGAAGTGATAGTTAGCGATTGTATTTAGAGATCTTGGGCGATTGGCTGCTTGCCTACTTAACGAGGGACCTAGTTTGAAGATAATAATAGTACTTTTAGAGTCCGATTTTAGTTCCATTCCCAAGACGCCTATGCCCATCGTGATTTAGAACAGAGAAAACAAAAAATATTTTTTAATATTATTTAGTTTTTACATGTTGCTGTTGAAATAAACTGGGGTCCAAGATGTGATAAGGAAGTGTGAAATTCAAAGTTGGATTTAAACATTTTGAAGGTCACATTTCTAAACCCGTTATTGTTGTGTTGGAAATAAGAGTTAACTCAGTTTTTATGCACACATTAATCTTGCTAACTTAGAACATGTTTCAGTAAGATACACAAACTGGATTAGAAGGATACAGAACATAGGTAAGAAGAGTCTAAGATGTAATTAGAAAAAAAAATACCAATGAAACCGTCTTCTTCAGATATCTTACTTGAACATGTCAATAAAGCAATCACGAATAAAAAAATGTTTTTTAAATGTTATTGATTGAACAGAATTCTGTTCTCGACAAAGTGACTAACAATAGATTTATCTAAAAAACCCATGCAGCAATGGAATCGTCAAGAATGTGATACAGAATAATTTGAAGAAACGATAGCAATAGTTTATTTAGAATCGTTAGAAGTAGATTCTTTCAAAACCTTCATGTTCTCATGACCCGTTGCATCATCGTTAATATTAACATAAATATTGAAGAATTTAAATACTTTAAAGATAAGGTCTCTTCCACATGTGATAATTTCAGTGTCACGCGAGTTATTAGTCCTGTCGTGAATGTATTGAGTGTGTGGCTTACCTTACTAAGCTAGAATTCTTTCTGATGCAATTGGGTTTCCACATAGTAACAGAATATAAATAGGACCAAACAATGATTCCCTCAAATTCAGAAATGTGCAATAATCTTCGCGTCTGTCTAGACTAGTGTCACAAATCTCTATACGTAAAATTGTTGTACTAATATTAATCATTTTGATATTGTATTCTATCACTTTTTATGGCTGCTATTTGTGTGATGCTGTGGTGAATGAATTTGCAAGTATCTTAACATTTTATTGTGTTTTCATTTCAAGCTCTTGATTCGAATCTTATCAATAGTTGAAGGATCTCATTGGTTACAAATATATGATCACATACTCTTCAAGTTCTCTTCAAGCCAAGTAATTTCTAATTCTCTTCTTATAAAATATACAGTATACTAATTGCTATTTTCTAAACACTTATTAAATCTTTTGCTATAACTATTCTGTCATCAAGTTCATTCACCCGAGCACTGTCGGTGTGGTCTTCTGCCTTTAGACTTAAGGCTTTCGTCTCAATTACTATTGTACATCATAATTATACGATTAGTGTTACTGGAAATGCTGTCAATTTATTGTCTTGGATTTTTACAATATATGTATATGTTAAGTAGATATAGTACTTAATGCGATGCTTCGCTCAATATATCATTTGTATCTTCGTGTGCTTGTAACTTCAGTTCCTCGACTTTGTGTTACCTCAGATGTAAAGTTTATAATATCTAATCTATTGTCGTGTCGTAATCTATAAATTTGGTACACGCGGAGGAGTAGTTGCTGTCGGTTCTTGAAGAAATAAGGTCTATGATGGCATCTTTGTAAAAGGAGATGAAGAAAGCAGAACTGTTAAAGATATCAGTGGTAGAAAGAGAAAAGACAAATGAAAGATCCGATTGATCAGCTATGACCAATTCTTCAAGAATTATAAGCAGCAAATACCAGGACGCCACGTGGACCAGAATAGCACTCATCGTATATATTTCGATGTTGCACTATCGATGTTTTGAGTACAAGAAATTTATATCCAAGCTAAATGTAAGGTCTATCTTTATCACTTTCATTGCTTTTGAAGTTATTGGCGTAAATGCATACTGGAGTCAAATCTAGAGCGTCTGTTGTTGGTTTACGTCTAACAATCTGAGATATACTATCTCTGTTATATTTTTAAGATAGAATTATTCAATATCCACCTGTCTTTTTCGCATTCGGGTATTTTTTTAAATAGAATCTAGTTCATAAATTCAAGAAAGAGTTAAAAATAAAACAAAGAAAAACGAAAGTCGGTTTACAGAAAACAGTTTCTGGGAGTAACCTGATTTCCACAAAGCACAGGTTGTGTATATATTTACGCCAAAAGCTATCACTACGGACATAATACGTGGCCTAGATACATACTGCCTAACATATCGAATAACGAATCACTACGCTAAAGTTGGTTATTTTTATTATAAGTGTATATAATCTGTCGCTAGGTGGTTGTAGTTGTGTGGACGAATGTAATTTAGACAATATTAATGTAATTATGTGTATAGGAAGATAAATGTATATTTATTGAGATTCACTTATCTTAGGGTCGGCTTAGTATTGTGAATTGTCTTGAATGGGACTGGCTTTACTTGGAGGCTTGATTTCATACAAAGAGAGAATATGGATGACGTTGAAACTCTAAGTATACATAAAGCAAAGGAAAAAAGAAGAGAAGAAAACGAATGGACAACCAGAGACAGAAACGTACGTAAAGCTTCAAGTAAAAATCGTAGGCTCACTACAAAAAAGAAGAGTCCAAATGTTACTGAGTGTATTTCAAAAGCTTGGGTTCTCTATCTCAATATTCGTCGTGAATGCTTTTTATTTACTAAAGCCAGTTCTATTACAGACCTATCTGTCGCCATTTGTGAACCGTAGACATAATTAAGTTTAGTGGGAAGGCTGTCAGTAGGAGTAGTGACACTTACTGTATCACTGTCGGTATACTTATCATCATTCTGATAATCTACTTGTTCGAGGAGATTAACTTCAGTGGTCTCTTTCTGTTATCTGATGCTTACATCTTCAGGATTATATTTCAGTGGTGTATAATATTTTTTTGATCCAAAAAAATCTATTGGTGGTTGTTTCTAAAATATTGAGAAGATCCTTTTTAGAATGGATTCGCATATAATTCCAATATTTATAGATTCTCTTACTATTCTATTGGAAAAATATTGCATAGTATTAATCAAGAATGCCAATACCAAAAACATAAATCTGAAAATTACTTGCAAAGAAACAAAATTCAAAAAGATCTCTGGCGAAAATTATATTCTTATCTTTTTAAATTATTGTTCCGAGTTAATTATTATTTCCTCTTCTAAGAGAGAAGCTCTAAATCCTTCCTAACCGTGTCCACATCATTGACTCATGATATACAGGGACAAAGACAATACAGTTTTTTTTCTTTGTAGTTCTTTTCGTAGAATGGTCATCACGAGATGGTTCGTTACGTCCACTTATCATTTGCTTTAGCGGGTAGACAGGATTAGACGTTATGCTAAAATAAGACTTAAGTTTTGCTCGATTGTGTACATATTATACAACTTCATTAATACTTTCAGCTTTAATGCATTCATTTAAAGATTCAAATACTACAACATACTAGTAACTATTTATACTAAAACTAACTGACATTACAATAATAAAAAAGGGAAGAACTGAATAAAACGTAGTACACCTAAGCGTCAAAGCACTCCTCCGCATCGCTGTCATCTAGGAACGTGCTAAAAAGACTGGCAGCATTGCCACGTTAAATGGCAATGCTAAATCTTTGGCCAAAAAATGAACCAACCTTTTGGTCAGGTAAAACATCGACCACTCGGAGATAATTCAACTTTGGAGTCATCAGTATTGAAAAACAGCAGAAATGATGCTTTGCCTTTTTTACTAAAAAAACAAACAATGAAAAGGGGATAGCAGTCTAGTTCATGTCTGTGTGTATATTCTTTTGCACAAGTACTTCACTGCCTTGTACCATCATGGTTGTGTTTGCTTCTGGGATTTAATGATTTTCTCCTTCACCGTTCAAATCTTTTTCTATAACTATGTACACATGCAGATTACCATCATACAACATTCTTGCTAATTAAAAATCTACGCAATCGAGCCAAACAAATTATACTTCTATTGAAAACTCTCGGTGTTTACAAAAACTGAAATATCCAAAAAAAAACGTATTTATTACATAATAATTATTACTATATATATAAATAAATAATCGTAACTTTTCTCAACTCCAGTGTCCGCAGCAGAAAGCTTAATAACTTAAAAAATAAGTTACTTCTAGTGATCGTTTAAGGATTGTCCAAAAACAAGGCATCTCTGAACGTTTTGTTGATTTTGTCCAATTTTCGAATTGTATAACGTGCTGTTTGTATTGTATAGTGGCGTTATGATGGGAAAGATTTAAAAATAAATCTTTAAACATGAATCATTAAGAAATCTTGAAAAAGATTTTTTTTTAATGGAGGGAATGCTCCTATTTTCAAAAGTAATACACAATAATGCAGTTCTGCGATTTTATTGAACAAACATATTAAGCTTGAAAGAGTCTCACCAAAAGGGGCATTCGCTAAGAAAATCTAATAATTTACAAAAAAATATATATGTCATTAATGAGAGCTGACTGAAGAATTTGTTGTCATCATTATGATGATAAATCAAAACATAACATAACTTATTTTTATCATTTACAATAATCATTTATGTAAATAATAAAAATAAATTATGTTATGTAATTATTATTATTTGAATTTAAGAGTATAAAAAAAAAACTTGGGACTGAACATTAATAATGAAATCGTGGCGTCACTGTCCAAGCGAACACATTTTTGATAAAACCTTTACAATTTTGTAGTCCAACGTTTTTTGTTACGATAGTTTTACCCTTTTTAGAGATACGTGTAACGCGAAATAAATGAATATTATTTGTTGAATATAGAAAATATTTCATAGCAATATTTTTATTGTTAACTACTTTTAAGGTGGCCCTCTTGAAAGCTATGCGTCATAGTAAACGGCTTTTTATATATCGACCAGTGTTTAGTACGTATGGCACTTAATGATTATTATATTATTATTAAATAGTGAATTTAGAAAACTATTAAAGTCACTTATCAAGCTGTCTTTATACTGTATGTAGCAGAAATATATATATCTATATCTATCCTATGCTATACATGTTAGAACGTGACTCTGTATATTTCCTAATAACTATTAAGCGTGGACAAATTTTAATGTCGTTATTAATTTCTATATTTAATAATAATACTAGAGTATCTTCAATAATAATTATTATAAAATAATATACGCGCTATCGTGACCATTATTCAATCATTACGCACATAAGTAAAAAAATAATAATATACGAATTAATTATAAGTAATAATAATAATTACAACATTGTATCATCGAATGTAATTGTTGATTGTTATATTATAATTATTATAATACAATTATTGTCTAGTTATTATGTATGTGATATTGTTATTGGAATAATAGATATTTTAAATGCTAATAAAGTAATTTATCTATTACCCTTCTTGTTGACTTGTGTGTGTAATAGTGTTATTAATTAAGGTAATAGGTTTAAGTGAGAATTTTAATGGTAATTTCTGAAACTGGTCGTATTCGTAGTAATATAAAATTTAAAATATCAACCCTGATAACTGCTTCATGAGCTCTTGTTGGGACAAACGGTACATATTTGGACATACAGCTTTTTGTCATCCGAAGATTTTATTAACTTTCTTACTATAATACTGTTGTTTTAAAACATTAATATTTTTTTAATTCAAATATCAACTTTTATTTCTAACGCTTCACTTTCTTCTAAGTATAAAGTTACTATAATCCTTAATAAACAATAAAAAAAACAAATTACATAATTCTTCTAAAGTACTATCCAGGTGTTATATATTCTGTATTTTAGTATTAATTCATGTTTTAAAACAACATTTTTTACAACCATCATAAAGTTACCTAAATCTGAAAAAAAAATCTGACAGTAATAATCGTCATTATTAAAATAATTATTATTATTGCCAGTATGTTGTGATTTCAAAATAATACTTGCGTGTTACCTTAGTATGATCTCACATGGAAATAAAAAAATAAAAACAAACTATTTTACAAAAATATCTTTCCTGATAATAATTGTACTAGAGATTTTCTTTAAAAAGAAGTAATATTGAAGCTCTCATATCACTTACAATCTGCAATTCACTGTGAAAGGGTACATCATGAGCACACATTTATAACTTATAGTATTGAGTACAGTAAAGGTTCTTTAAGTCATTGTGTCAGACGTCATCAGACGCGTAAAAAGTCCAGTAATAACTGTCTGTCATAACTCACGCCCCGAAGGCGTAGGCAAAGTTCGCCAGGAACTATAACTATACTTATGGCTTAACCTTAAAAATAGAAACTGCATTTCCACCTTCACTTGGTTTACTGTCGTTTTCAAATGTGTTCATTCAGTATATATGCCTATTATTGTAAAGATCGAGAAAAAGATTTAAAGTAAAAAAAAATAGAAAGAAAAGCATTTATTCAAGATATGTACAAGACATACAAGTGAAGAAATAAAAATAACACTTATTTTTTTATTTGCTTATTACTTATGTTATTTTGCCAGGAAATATTAGTAGAACTGTTCAGTAATACCTAAACTGCCAGACGAGAGGCAATAGAAAATGGATTGTTTGTCGGTCACCTGGTATTTAAGGAGTTAAATATCAGAAAATAACTATAAACCAAGGGAATTATATTATGAATGAGTGCTCATGACCCCTTCTATAGAGCTAAGTACAATAATTAATATAATAATGAAGCAATAACAAATAATTTAATGTAAGTCACGTGTAATAAATTTAATTAATGTACAATTTGTTGTTTTATTTTTCTCGCAACCCCCAAACACCATAACCCAATCACGATAGTACAAATTAATATACTTGAAGTGTAAGCGAGAGAAGTTTAAGCGATACGTTGTTGTTTCCCGACTGCTGAGTACAGCTACTTTTCTTTTTAAAAATCTAAAAGGCTCTTCAGGATTTTCAATTAGAAGATGACTATGGAGGCCTATCGTGGGTAGTCAGCCTCTCATCCTTGTAGATCGGATGTTCTGGTAGTGTACCTCCGAGTCCTAGGTTCGACATCCGGGTCGAGCTAATTGTTATTGGATGTTTCTCACCTGGCCTTTCTGAAGAACATCACTCATAAGCGCAGTGAATGTCATTCTTTACCATTTTCGTTTAAAATGAGGCAAGCACAATCAATTTAACCCACATAAAAAAATGTGATGTGCGTAACGACTATTTGCAATTTTAAAATTAATGACCGAAAAATATTTTATTAAATCTTTTTGCACAAGTAAAATAAAAACTTACAAGGGCGGACATGATGCCTTAGGCATTTTCTACCTTACGGTGATGCAAAGCCAGAGCAAGGAAGAAAAATAAATAACGTGAAAATAAATACACGTTATGAACTTTAAGAGCTACATAGGGTGTTACTTATTTTATGATCACTACATATTATTAAATTAAATCATCCGCCACATCTCTCTCTCTATCTCTTAGTAAAATAAACTCAAAATCTACTGAACGAGCTTTAACGCGGTGATCACCAACAGACAAAGTGATTCATGAGGATGTAACCATCCTCATGAATCACTATGTGTCTAAGTGTACAATTTATTATGGGTTTGTTGAAATTGGCTAAGTTGTCGTAATTAAGTAAATATTAACAAATATAATATTGACAGATGATAGTTGAAGATGTAGGAAAAAATCGTCCCTTTTGAGAGCTTCCGAGTAGTACATAGTCCAAGGTAAAGACGACAGCACATGGAGCTACGAGTATTCCGAACTGTCAAAATTTCCTTATTGAACATGAAACTATTTTTTTTGTAATATTTATTTAATACTTTAAGCACAAATGTACAGAGGCGGACTTAATGCCATAGGCATTTTCTATCAGTCAACCTTTGGGTGATGCAGAGACAAACTGTGGCAGGTGCCATTACTTAAAAGAGAAAAAAAAAAAGTTGATAAATCTGACAGATTGGGGTACACGAAAATAATGAAAATGGAATTATTACTCTCAAAAAGTTCCTAAAATGAGTCCGTGATCTCTCTTTGAAGGTTGACTCACAATAACCATTTTATGATTGCCAAAACAGGTCTATAAATAAGTATTGCTTGAATTTTGAATGTTTTTCTACTCATACTAAACTTGGGTATTCAATGAAGAATATAATTGTCTTTTACACTACTTATATAACTCTAAGGAATATTATAGGAGATATAAAAGATAAGACTTAGAATAGCTTCGGGATGTATTCCTCGAACTGTATGTATGACGTCATACATTTCTCTGGTAAGGTAGTCTAATCTAAAGGACTTCCAAATCACGCAATATTAAGCGACTAAAACATTACTTCAGCTATAGCCGTTACACAAAACACAAGTAAATTAAACAAAAATATTAAATCTGCAACTGCCGTTCCTACACAGGTATTATACAATATGCATTCCTTCCATCTGCCTAACCTTTTCCCGTCTATGTTGGGGTCGGCTTCCAGTCTCACCGGATGCAGCTGAGTACCAGTACTTTACATGGAGGGGCTGCCTATCTGACCTCGACAAACCAATTACTGGGCAACACGATACCCCTTGGTAAGACTGGTTGTCATACCTTCGGGCTTCCTACTACCAGTAACGACTGCCACAGATCTACAAATGGCTTAACATGCTTTCAGAGGCACGGAGGAGACTCGATATGTTACGAACGGTCCCAATCGGAACCCATCTGGAGATGGAGCTCCTTTAGTTATACAATAAATAATTATAAATAAATAAATAAATAAATAATGCTGGACAATCCACACAGCATCATCTAGCCCCAAGCTAAGCAGAGCTTGTGTTATGGGTACTAGATGATTGATATACTTAATACAATACATTACATAGATAGATATTTTTTATTATACATAGCAAATACCCAGAACACCCGGAACAAATATTTGTAGATCGTACAAACATTTGTCCCGAGGCGGGAATCGAACCCGCAACCTCTTGCGTTGCAGGCGGACCTTCGCCCGCTGCGCCACACAGGTCGTCAATATATATCGTATTATAGAAATAAAATCCAAAATAGAATTCACTAAAAGAACTTTCCATCATTCCCATTGCAACCAAATCAAATTAAGAACTCACAGAGCAATGACGGAGCACAATTATATAATGATTTACCAAATAACAGCAAGGTTAGGCAATCAATTGCTGTAACATGTCTAGAACTCGTTTGAAAAGAAATATATTTATGAAGTCTTTTAAAACCGATCGATCTCTGTATAGGTGAAAATTCTCTGTAATAGCCATAATTAGAAATTTAAGCTCATTGTAAATGAACCATGTTGTTTATGAGTAAATATTAGATATATAGTTATTTAAACAGAAAGATTAAAAAAAGAGATAATACGAAATTTCTTTTACTTGGAGGCCATCATTTAAAAACCAAAATACTGAAACGATTTCAATGAAAAAATTTGGGACCGCATCTGAAGTCGGTATGATCTACCAAACAAAAAAAAACCAAACGGTAGAATAGAAAATCTCCTCCTTTTTTGAAGTCGGTTAAAAATTACGTGAAACCGAAAAAATACATGTTCCACTATAAGCTGACCTCTCATTGTATCGAAATCCTATTTAATGAGAGGTCAACTTATACTGGAAATTTATAGTTTAGTGTACTCTAAGTTTAACGGAGGTCGTCTCTCGTTAACGATAAAAAAATATATAATATAATTTAAAACAATATTTTTTCTTGCCGAGTGCACTTATTCCTTTTTTTATATTGCGTCCGTGCGAAGCCGACGCGCGTCCCTAGTTTAAAACGTACTTGAAGATTTTGATCGATACGTTAAGAAGAAGAATATTCTGAAACCGAACCAACAAAGCATCTTCCTAATCTACAGCAACATCCCTTAAAATAATCCTCGTGTAAACCTCTACTAATAGAGCAAGCACGTGGTCGTCTCCGTTCTTATTTCTACGCCCTAGACAGGTCACTGACCCCGTGACGCGTAGGCCCAGACGGCTAGATTAACTGGGTCTAAGCCTAAACGCGTCATCTGATTTCCATCTGACTCAGACAGCCTAACTCACTATCATGACTGTGCCATTATTTAAACACGGACCATATTTTTTTGTATGCTTCGAATAATTTTGCCTATAGTAACTGGGTTGAGGCAGTCACTCCATGTAAATTAGTGGAACTCAGCTGCAACCAGTTAGACTGGAAGTCGACCTCATTATCGCTGGGAAAATTAAAGACAGATATTGATGACTAATCACGCTTGATTTCCTAGAAGGGGCTGGCAGGGTAAAAGTATCCAGACTAATATTATAAAGAGGAAAAAAATGATTGTTTTTATGTTTATATGCAATGAATAAACTCAGAAACTCCTCAACTGAGTCTAAAAACGATTTAGATTTTCTATTAATGATATCGAAGTAGTAGCCCTGAGTCTGGATTTGTTTTCGGCTGATGGCAATAGGCTCGCCCCCTATGACATGGAACTAAAACATAACTGGCTAAATGTGAGTGTAAAATAGGTACACCCCTGCCTAATCCTTTGGGGAAAATAGGCGTGATATAATAGGCACGCCCTTGGACTGCCTTGGAGGCTTTTTATGTATTCAGTTTAGCAGTCTTTGCTTGAGTTAATTGTCGATTTTGGTATATATAACTTTTTATTTATTTATTTTGGCATATTGGTGGGTGCTAGCTAACATGTAGCAAATTATTTAATTGAATGATGTATAAAGATGATTGACATAATTATTATTTTTTGACATAATATGTTGTATAGCTTCAAGTTCTAACCTATCAGACAGACGTGTTGCTGGGGAGTTTGTTCCTCCACTTCTTCTTCCCAGCAAAAACACTAGGAAGTGGTGAAGGGGCGTTTTGGGGGACTGTCTTATGTAAACGTTTTTGACGTTCAAAAAGTGCTGATTCTCAGCCTAATTTGAATAAATGAATTTTGATTTTGATTTTGATTAAGTAACAATTGCTTTTCCAATTTCCAATCCATTTTAGACATTATTAGAATAGTTTACATCAGTTTTGCTTGTCGGATCAAAATAGACCAATTCTATTTAATCAATTGTCTTGTCTACTCGACGCCCATATGTCACTGCAGGGATCCAGCAGAATGTCAGAGTCAGGTATTTGTCTGACACATGCTGAGCTGGACTCCCAATGGTGTAATCTTAAGACAAACTCCAAACGTTGCTACATAGTTTTTTATTTGAATTTATTTTAATGTCATAGTGCTACCCTATTTGTTTTTAATGCGTCTTAGGGTACCGTATCAAAAGGGACCTTTTAGACGTGACTTCGTCTGTCTGTCTATGGTAATAGAATGGAATATACGGACAAGTGAGCTATTAAGGCTTTCTTTGGCCGTTAAATATATTTTAGCCCAAAGAAAGGAAAAACTAATATTTTGAGAAAATCCCCGTCAGGATTTGTGCCCGATTGGTGGCAAGCAGTTCGTCCCATATGGGTGTGCACTAGGTACGCTTCTGCCTAAGCACTCGGGGATTATAAGCGTGATGTTATGATGTTATAGAGTTTTTTTTATCTGTATTATATATATGTATATAAACGTATAAAACTTTCATAAGCATTTAGTAAAAAGCTGTTCTTTTAACACTTCAATTATAATTATTTGCATATATGTATACATACATATGTATACATATAGTTGTGCGCATATATACCAATGTTTTACTTCAAACTAGAAATAAGTAAATGGAACAATATAGTTTAGTGATCCAGTTCTCTGTTTAAGTCGGTGTTAGGCCCGTTTAGCCGGCAACATAACAGTTGGAGTCGGTCGGTAACTCGCGTCGTACGTCGCTCCGAATTACCACCACTGCTACCCCCATTTGACTATTCATTGGCCGCAATCCAGTAATGGGGATCATGGAAAAATGGATGCGGCAATTTGTGCCAAAAAAATAACAAATACAATTATTTTTAGTTATTGAACATAGGCAGGTTAGGTTTAGATGTTATTGTTATAAATTAACGCTATGTCTATCCATCATGGCGCAGAAATATTACCTAATAATTATATTAAACTATTATTATTATTTTCTATATTAAATATTTAAATTTTTCAAACCAAAAATAAAATTTGAAAAATACTTCTTAATAACCGATTTTCATATAGGCCTCCGGTATGACAATTTTATGTCGAGTGAAATTAATGCAATCGTTTACTCAAAAGCGTCATGTTTTGCGCCAATATTTTCAAAGCCAATGTTGAATGCCAATTTTGTCAATTGCAGATATAGAATAAACCTTAGTAGCGCGTTGGAGCTGTCACACACAATTCTTGTTACTGTTACAATGGAATATTTGTCAAAAAGAGAAGGTAAAGCGCCCGGAACATAAAAGAAGAAGAACAAGTGAGCGCCGAGAAAACGCAACAACAGACTTGATCATAACACAAACATTAAAACACATTAAAAAAATATCCACTGAACTTTTTAAATATACCATATCCATCTGAACTGTATTCAATGACAACTACATGCTGCCTTGTATAAGGGCCATTCCTCATTGAGCGGTGTGATGTTTTTCTAGAATACTTTTCATCTATCATCTTAATATCACGCCTGTATTCCCCACAGTGTTAGGCAGAGGAATAGCTATAGTACAGCCACATTTCACGAGTTATGTTTAAATCCTAAAAACTTTTGATGTGGAACATCGATAAGCGCGCCTCGTGCCGTCACGGCAAATAAGCCGTGCCCTTATCCATTACATATAGAGTCCCATCCATGCTTTAAGCACATAAAATATGCAGTCAGTGATAGGTGTTTTTGGGTGTTGCAAAGACAAGCAATGCCTTCCGTATGAGAAGAGACCTTTGCTCTGCAGTGAAGCAGTAGCAGGCTTATTATTATTATTTGTCACTAACGACTCTTGCCTTAATAAAAACAGCCGTATGCGTCGATCGATGGTCAGTCTGTGGATGGGTGACCGTTCGTAACATATCGAGACCCCTCCGTGCCTCGAAAACCAAGTTCTTTGACAGATATTACGTATAGTCAGAAGTCTGACAACCAGTCCTCACTAAAGGGTATCGTGTTGCCGAGTAACTAACTGGGTTGTGGAGATCAGATAGGCAGTCGCTCCATGTTAAGCAATGGTAATCAGCTGCATCCGGTTAGACTGGAAGCCGACCCCAACATATTTTCGAAAAGGCTAGGCAAATGATTAAACAAGGTCAAAGACCTACATGACAAAACGCGCGCGTTTCACTCGCCACATGAGAACGCAGCCTTATACCGCGCGAGGCAACCGCGCAGGCTATGTAAATCCTGAAAAATATTATTTTTAATTTATCGTGGTCAACTTGGCTTTATTATCTGCCCGCTTTATGATGCAAAGGATTCTTGTATGGGTTTATTTTTACTGGCAATGTATAGAGTTAGTACTGTATCTTGGATTTCATTATGAAGTTAAAATGGTGTCAAGAGATTGTAGCTTACCACCGACGCTTTGCTTCCCTCGGGAACCTGTGCATTAATCAAGGATAAAAAATACCTTATGGCAGCTAAAAAGCTAAAAGCACGGCTTGTTATTAGGATCTGAATAATGCGTTGCACTTACCTATTAATATGTAATTAGCATGTAAGCCTACTTAAAATATATTGTTTTACACGTTGCCCCACTCTTGGAGTTTCTCTTGTGTCGTAGGAGCGTTTAAAAATATTTAAAGTCACACATACGAACAGCCAGACCCGAAACAACTACCTGTAGGCCATACAAAAATTTGTTCCGTGCGGGAATCGAACCAACGACATGCGGCGCAGCAGTCAATCGCTCAGCCACTGCGCCAACTGTGTCGTCGTAAATAAAATAAATAAATAAATCGTATCAGTGCATCCAGAGATACTACGAACAATCAAACAATTGCACCTCTTTATATTATCACTTTAGATTTAAGAAGTCAATATTATCTACATTCAGATAAATTTCTCAGTAGCAGCCCGGAGTCCGGATTTGTGCCCGGTTGATGGCAATAGGCTCGACAATAACATGGCGAAATGTGGGTGTTACTATAGGTGTACCTCTGCCTAACCCTTCGGGGATCTCATGCGTGATGTTATGTTATGTAAACTAAACGTAAGAATGTATTCGTACTCGTACTAGGTGGATGATGTTGTTAGAAGTATAATAAGTAACTGATGGTAAAGTCTCACGTATTGATAACATTGCATTGTACAGAGACCAGCACATCAAGCTACCCCAATGTGTCAAATTTCTTTGATACGTTTTCAACTTTATTACGAAAGAAGCATAGTTCATAATTCATGTTCATTTGGGAAAATCTGACAGTTTGGGGTAGCTTGATGTGCTGGCGTCTGTACTACTGTTTTTATGTCTAAATAAGTATATTAGAATGTCATGATGGCCCAGTAGTTTAGGCCGCGCCTTTTGTGCACGAGGTTGCGGGTTCAAACCTGGGCAAGTACCAATGTGACTTTTTCAATTCATATGTACTTTCTAAGTTTATCTTGGACATCACTGACATCGGTGAAGGAAAACATCGTGAGGAAACCTGGACTTATATAAATAATATAAGTCTGAAATCGCCAACCCAAATCTTGAGCAAGCGTGGTGATTAATTCTCGTGCCTTCTCTGTATGAGAAAAGGCCTTTGCCCTGCAGTGGGGCAGTAATAGGCTGGTACAATCCAATACAAAAAGTATGTTAGCCAAAGCTTCAGAAGCCTGACCTCACCACAGTTCTATAGAACTACCATAGAACAGAACTTACCTAACGTTCCTGGGGAATCAGATTTGCATTAATACGATTTATTCCAATAATTAATTAATCAAACAAACTGCCTAACTTCTACTGTGTCTCTTCTCTCTTTCTATTCTAAGTATGAATTATCTAGTGCTTATAGCAAGAAATTTGCATTTCCATTTACTTATGAAATATCTGTGGAGTTTGGAAGGCTTTATAGTACCTATACGGATAGTCCACCTAACAGGTACACCTGAAAAATGTCAAGAGCCGAGACTGACAGAAAGTCACCATCTGCCTAGCCTTTTCCAGTCTAACCGGATGCAGCTAAATATCAGTATTTTACATGGAGTGACTGCCTATCTGACGTAAACAACCCAGGCAACACGACACCTCTTGTCGAGATTGGTTGTCAGAATTTCAGGGTTGCGACTACCCGTATCAACTGAATCAGAATAAGAATTACTTATTTACCAGCAATATAGGTACAAGTTTGAGATGTTACAGAATTAGGTGTTTCCGCTACATTCTGCCTTACGGCATGCAAAATTATCTTTGAATTTACAACACAAAAATAACTAGTCTTCGACTTACAGATAGTATATGCAAGAACAACTCGGAACAGGCTCTAAGTCCATAATTCCACACAGAACACTTCCTTCACTCAAGTACGTACTAACCAAGTCCACATAACTCGATCCATGACATACACATTAAGCTATAAATACACTCATGTACAAGCCAGTAATATATGTAAAAGTGTGGCCAAAAGTGTCCACTGTGTAAAGGCCATTAAACTCGAGCTGCGGGTAACGACCCTTGGGCTAAGGGATGTGATGCTGAGCATATGTTCGACACACCCTATGTAGTAATGGGGAAGATGCTTGTGATACAATGTGGGTATAACGATCAGACAAAGATTTAGACTTCGTATTTATAATGCAATCAAATATACTTCATTAAATTAATTAAATTCATTTGTTTCAGGTCTTTAACCCATAATATAAAATAAAAAGTGATTGCACATTTGCCATGTTTGCAAAATTTTTTTTTTTTTTTTTTTTTAAACGGTGCCCCACACTAGGAATTTCTCCTGTGTCGTGGGTGCGTTTACAAACATTTATAGTCACATACACAAACAGCCAGACCCGGAACAATTAACTGTAGGCCATACAAATATTTGTTCCATGCGGGAATCGAACCCACGACACGCGGCGCAGTAGCCGATCGCTCAGCCACTGCGCCAACCGTGCCGTCATCAATAAATGTTACATATTAATAATAAACATACAGTTAATTGATAATTGCATAATTGAACTTAAAAACTTGAAACTAACAATTTAATTCAATAGTTTAGTCATTATAGCTCATCAAAGACAGACACAATCCTTAGTTGGTCCACCACTACTTTTTAGTTTGTTTGTTTTTTTTTATTAATATATTCTTCATTCTCTGTATTACATACGAGTTAATACAAAAACCAATACGTCTTTTATCCAAGAGTGTTGGCAGAAACTATAGATGGCGTTGTAAAGTTTCTGCCTTTAAACTCACATACACAAACAGCCAGACCCGGAACAACTACCTGTTTGCCATACAAATATTTGTATTGTGCGGGAATCGTACCCAGATATACTACTAGCAAAATCTATTATGAAATAAAATATAATTTCCCTTGTTAAGAGCACTAATCGAAGCACCGACTAAACTCAATACTAAATGAAGGTAGTTGTGAAAAAATCTCGTGTCAAAAAGAAAAACGCTCTATCAACGCCAGTCTACGCGTCACCTATGCGTGCAAATCGAGTGAACTGCCTTTACTGAAAAGCTATTATATTAAAAAGTGCGTTATCACGCATTTGTACAGATGCTTGCTCGTCAAGCTATTCCAAAGTGTCAAATTTTACCAATTGTAAATAAACTTTATGCTTTTGCAATAAAGTTGAAAAATGATCTTGATGTGTAGCCTCTGTCCATCTTCTACAGTCGTTACGGGTCGTCACAAGTATGACAACAAGTCTTACCAAAAGGAAGCTAAATCATGACTGACATTGTTGGGAAATTGCTTGGCAGATGATGGGTGAGCGAGGAGATACATGAACAAGGTGAGACCATGTTCCATATTTTGAAAAATTTTTAAAGATTATATTTTCCTTGCCCATTCTTCTCATCACGAACGTTTTGGATGGGGCAACTAGAAATTGTTTATTCTTTTTTGTATTCAATTTGAAGTTCAAAACTGGTTTTTTATTGGTCTAATTAAATTAAACTATTTGACTTGTAATATACTAGATATAATAATTACAGTTTATCAGTAAAAACACATTTGCCTATTATTGACCTTCAATTGAGATAATCACGATCACTGATCTACCAGGCAAGGGTCATGCTAAAGTATTCCTTGTCAATAAACTTAATATTCTGTGTACTACAACAAACTATTAATACTCTACAAATTAAACACACAACACGCTACTAAATAGACAAACATACAAAACCTACTTGGACTTCTGCCCAGCCCCCGAGCAAAAAGGGCGTGAAGTCGCCATTTTAAAATAAGCATACGCAATGCGTATTTTATTGAAGCTGCTCGCATTCTATTCCCACGCTTAGCTACAAAATAAAAGTACTAAATGATAATCGCGATTGAGGCGACATCTAGTGTAGGGATGCACTCAACACACACCACCCCCGCCCTCCCCGACACCCCCCGCTCTCCTATCAATCAGTACTGTAGCGCAAATGTGAAAAATCGAAAAAAACCGTCGCGATCCGCCTGTAGACTGGTTTCGAGTGAGACGGAGGATGTGCTTGTTAAACGAGAGAAAGAGACAAAGAGAGGATAGTCTAAATTATTGTATTATACATAATAATATTCGGGTGGTTTAATGTATATGGTGGGTTTTAAGAAGGGAAATTGGTAGACTGATTTAAATTAGGTTTATGTGTTTTTGGTTGTGGGGTAAGCAGAATTAGTAATGAGCGGTAATAGAAGCTACGAATTTTCTTTTCTTAAACTATTTCAACAGATCAGTGTGGAGTTAGTTTATTTACGTTAGAAATTGCAACAGTATGAAAATGTGTCAATCTATTTACGTGCTGTGAGACTGACATTGACTTGCTAAAAGTCCACCATTTTATGCTGGCACGTCTGGTATCAACTTTGGAGTTAATTTTGCTGACAAGTTTTAAGATCATCATCTCCCACGCTTTTTCCCAACTGTTGTTGTTATGATGTTAGAGTTGGCTTCCACTCGAACTGGATGAGGCTCAATAACAATATTTTACATGGAGCGACTGCATATCTGTCCTCCACAACCCAGTAACTGACTTTCAGGTATCAGCGCTCATAACAGCTGTCAAATATCTACAAATGACAGCCGGGACCCATGGATTAACGGGTTTTCGAGGTATGGGGCGCTCCCCATATGTAATGGACGGTCACAGATCTACAGATTGACCCCGGTAAGCGTACCTTAACCTGCGATGTATCATTTAACCACGGTCTCCTCCTGTTTTCGTTTCTGTTATCTTCTTCAAAGCGACTGCCAAGCATGAGGTCTTGAGTCTATCAATGTGCTATTGGGATTCTTTATTAGGAATTTCTCAGTAGCAGTTCGGAGCCTGGATATGTGCCCGCTTGATGGCAATAGGCTCACCCACTATAAAACGTAACTGTTGAAATGTGGGTGTACTTCTACTTATGTACACCTCTGCCCAACCTTTGTGGGAATACAGGAGTGATGTTATGTATATTATCTTCTTTAAGCCTCACAATCAAGGCTACTTATGCTACGTATGTACGAAAATTATGTAGAATTATAGAAGGCTTGGTTTGACTGTAGGATTAATTCGAGACTAGAGCTGATGTATATTTTTTGTTAGTGTTACTTTAACTTTAAACCTTTAAACTTTAAGACTTTCAAATGATGGCTTTTTTATAAATCAACTAAAAACGATTTTAAGTCGTTTTAAAGTAAAATAAACGTAAACGTAACGTAAGTAACAACGTAAACGTAAGTTGCATTATTTTTATTTTACAATTATTTTTTAGTTAAAGAACACCCACAAATTGATTTTCTTAAAACTAAAAAAAATATTTTCTATCTGAAATCCTAACATATACTGTAATACTATAATCGTATTGTCTCCATTTTCTTAGAGGACGCTTCGAGCGAGCCCACTACACACCCCTGCAACTAGCTACACCCCATAACCAAAACCAACCCTACCACCTTCATATACAGTCGAAAATCCACTGTCATATTTTGGCTCATAAGTCTTTTCGCGTTAACCCGTCGATTGCCGAGACCCGACGGCGCGGGCGGTCGAAGGAAACCTCACCACTTAATTTAGGGTTAAAATATACTTCACCCGATTCTGGATAGCGGGGGGAGGGGGGCTCAAGGTCACATGGGGCTCGTCACGACACATGCCATTGGACTGGGTCTGGGTAAGACTGGTTGGTGATTATGGGAAGTGGCGATGGGTGTCCAATTAATGAAGATGTTAATTACGATTGCTTCGATGGCCTAGTGATTGCAAGTGCTACTGCTAAGCATATAGTCCTAG
This sequence comes from Phlogophora meticulosa, assembly GCA_905147745.2. Classification (NCBI taxonomy): domain Eukaryota; kingdom Metazoa; phylum Arthropoda; class Insecta; order Lepidoptera; family Noctuidae; genus Phlogophora; species Phlogophora meticulosa. The sequence goes on from LR990542.1 coordinate 671,743, forward strand.
GTTCGATTTCCAGGTCGAGCAAAGTGTTATTTCTATCCGGAATTAGGATTTGAGCCTGGTTGGTGGCAATAGGCTCGCCACCTATTGATATAATAGGATTAATATTTTAATCACCACAGTTGTCAGACGGACTGGTGATTTATCTCTGTGGGTTGTAAAAAGGCGTTAACAGAGCATCTCTGCATATAAGCTATAGCACGATAAAGGGTAGCACCGTCCTATACACATCTTTTTAATTCGTTGCAATCCCCAAACTGTTTGCCATGCATGGTGATTATGCTGTGGCCATGTTCTCTAAATTTTACTGACTTCACTTTAGAATGTTGTAGAGAGTCGTGTGGGTAAATAATAAGAGCCACACGTGTCCACCGAAGGTTAAGCTCTATTTGCTGAGGTCGGTCCGTGGATGGGTGAACGTTCATTACATACTTAGATCCTTTTATAACTCGAAATGTGCATGATCAGATGTATGAACATAAACGAAGAAAAGTGAGTAAGTAAGAATCGTAGAAAGTGGCGTTCTATAGTTTCTGCCTACCCTTTTGTGAAAAATGTGTGACTTTCTGAGTTTATGTAGGATAATTCTGGATGTTGTAAAACTGACAGCTCAAGTAAACAGTGAACAAACCACAAAATGGCCACCATTTACCTAAAACAACTAATAATTCAAACACCCATTACGATCCTGACAGCCTGAAGTTATTTAAACTGAAGCTGAAACAAATGCAGGCAGATAAAAAATGTTAATGTAAACATATGAATACGAAATGAACGAGCGACGCCCCGGTATAACTCACTGCTCGCCATGTGTCCGGACAAGTACAGACACGTATAGGGATAGGCAGTACTAGAGCTTTTGACATAACATAAGAATAATAAGAAAAAAACGTTCATTATTAAAAAATATGCTTTAAGGGTTCGAGTTAATAGGATTCCCTGTGTTATTTATTACCTACTTACATTTTTAAATATTTAAAAAACTTGAAAAAAATAAAAAAAAAGCCGTGCACCTAATAGTAGCCCACCGCTTTCGGGAGCAGGGTCCAAGTTACGGGGTCAAGGCTCCATAGAGAGGAACCGCTTTACAATACGTGCCGTGACGTTCAGTAGCTTTTGAGTTTATTGCGTACAGACGTGGTTGGGGGATTTGTTTCATACTATGTATTGATTTCAATAGTTATAGAAATTCTTGTGATTAGTTAACTCGGGGAGTTAATGTATCCTTCCAGCAAGTACTCAAGCTGTGTTTTGGATTAAATTGTTTGAATTCAATCCATGCAGTTTACCCATAAACAAATACTCATCATCTGCCTAGCCTTTTTCCTATTCATGTTGGGGTCGGATTCCAGTCTGACTGGATGGAGTATTTTACAAGAAGCGACTGCTTATTAGAGCGCCACCATGCAGTTACCGTGCAACACGATACCCCTTGGTGAGACTGGTTGTCAGAATTTCTGACTATGAGCTTCTAACTACCCTTAACGCCAAAGATCTACAAATGACAGCCGAGACCAACGGCTTAACGTGCTTTCCGAGGCACGGAAGAGTCTCGAAACGGAACGGTCACTCATCCACAGATTGACCTCGGCAAGCGTAGCTTAACCTTCGATCAAGCCGTTCAGCTTTTAATTAGCCACGAGTTCCTCCGCGACGGGAGTATATTAAGTGAATTAAATTAGCATAAAATAGGAAGTCATGGGGACTGCCGACAGTCGTGATAACTTAGAACTTTGGAATAACTGTTTTTTTTTTACGAAACACGTCACATTAGCATGTCGATGACGCGAACTCATAAGTGTTGCGCCTACCAAAAATCACCCAACGCCGCTTAAGAACCAGATACTTCTATAGTTTGCCGAACCCTTCGGAGAATACAGGTGTTATGTTATATCAAGACTCTTACTCTCTTCTCTACCAACATAATCCCCAAGCTTCTAATCCACCTGCCGTCTCCACTAAATCACCGCAAACAATACACAGAAACAGCCAATTCCATTCAAAAGAAACACAATGAAACTCCATTTAAAAATTTAAAGAACTATTCTTACTTAAGATTCATGAAATACATACAATATGACCAGAGCATCAACTACACAATCCCATGATAATATCCCCATGCAGTTTGTTTTATTTATGGCACTAAAATACTTGACAGACTTATATATGGCCCCTTTAGAAATTATTACACCCACATTAAATTTCTAGCTGTTAGCTACGAATGTGCTACGAGACGGTAGTGTCGTTCGTAGCGAGTCGTAGAGGGTCTACGACGTAGAGCCTTATGTGTTTATACATTAAATTGTTGTACAGTAAATAGGGGTATTGATTTTGTTTAAGATTTAGTTGACGTCAGTTTTGGTCATTGCGGAGTTGAAATAACAATTAATGACAACCCCGGTGCCATTTCCAATGTATTTTAGGGGTAAATATTGAACATCGTAACATCCTTAGTATCTCCTTACACTTTCTTTATATTAGGAACCAGTGCCTTAGGTTGTGGACTGTCTGTCTGTACGAATGAATTTAAGATTGTTAATGCGTTCCACGAAAACCTTCAGAAGAAACTGGGTCTTAATAGTCGTCATCGCTAATATGAATTATACAAACGCAGTTGAAAATGATTTATCCTATTAGGAGAGGACATTGCCATGCACTGCTGGAAATATGTTTTTTTTTCAATTTGGTTTTTATCCATTTTAATATCCAATATTTATATATTGATAAAAATCAAACTGAATGAAGTCCAGATAAGTATATTCTACATAGGCCTGATGTGTGAATGTAGACAAAGCAAAAGGTGTATAAAGGTGTATGTGAAGATCATAACACGTGACTTACTGCTTACCCCCGTAAAGGTAATGTCAAAGTTATGTATACTACTAATATGAGTTGTGTAATTAGCAAGACATTTTGTCGCTGTCAGTTGTAGGTCTTAGACAGTTGTTACGGGTGGTCAGTAGCCCATAAGTCTGTCAAACAGTCTTACCAACAGGTATTGTGCTACCTAGTAATTGGGTTATAAGGGACATATAGTCAGTCACTCCATTTAAAATACTGGTATTCAGCTGGATCCGTTTAGACTGGAAACTAACCTCAACATAGTAAGGAAAAGGCTTGGCAGATGACGATCTTGCAATTTGGGATAAAATTTACTCCGAAGTTGATCCCAAAACTCACAACATTTAGTGGTGGAGATAATATCATCACCATCCCTCACCAATCCTACATTCAATGGAACAGTAAACTACAGCCTTATCTATGATAACATTCAGTAAACCCTTTTCCTAAGTCATTTTTTATGAGTAGTACATGGTAAGTGGCTTCAAGATCTGTTTGCATTTTTCGCTCGGTTTTCTGAGGAGCGCACGACAAGCGAAGTATATCTTTATATATTCCATAAGTGTGTGATTTAGGAGCCCAACTTTATTTCCCGGGATGAGGGGAAACATTTTGACTTCATTAGCATATGTTGGGTAATGTGGTATCTTACTCCAATAATCTTATGATATAAACGACTTAGTGGTACATGCAAAGGGTATATCAGATCAAACTAGATTTTTTTTCGTAGTATTCAACTTAAATTTATGCGTATTTATGATGTATGCTAATGAATTTCATCAAAATATTAATAAATTTTTTCTACGTAAAACCCGAAGCAAATAAAATGGCATGGCTAAATTTATGAAATCTAAGATCTTACTGTCTCAGGGCATAGATAACATAGTTTTTTCTCCGTCTCGTCTCAACTAGTCATAATTTAACATAAAAACGTGCCAGTCGCCGAAATAGAACATCTATATTCATGCTCAATAGTCTTCTAAAATACGAGGACGACTTAGACCGTCAGGATCGACACGATACATGTATATACACAAATGATCTGATTAAGTTCTCTTGAACGGAAATCTTTTTGACTAAATTGCATTCGACGAGCGTCGAGTCAAGCTAGCGGCCAATGAGGGCTGATGCGATTACTGCCTGACTCATAGCCAAAAAAGAACACGATGCGGCATTCCAATTGCAACTGTGTGTAGTATTTTCTCCCGATTATCAGGGAGCGTTTGAAGGATGCAACTGGGAGGGGGAGGGCGGGGAGGGCGACGGCGGGGGAGCGCGCGCCGCCCAGTCGAGCCGTGGCTGCCGCGCACACCGCACGTAAATGGCGCGCTAGAAACAACCAAATGAGTACTCCGCGAGACCAAACGCGAACCCCGATCACCACCAGACGACCGGCCAGATACTGTTGACTGTGATCATTTTGTAGTTTAAATTAATTAATCATCTAGTATAAGAGTGTTTCGGACTGTACCGGTTTGTGGCTAATGTGAGTTCAGATCTTGAGGCGTGTGGCTGCGGATCACGTGCCCTACATTTGGGTGTCGTCGCCGGAACGCTCAAATGCTGCATTTTTACGTTTATTTACAATCAGGCAATGCTTCTGTAGTAATAGTCGTGTAGCCTAGCTTAATACGTAGTTAAGTAGTCATAGTGTTATTACTATCATTAAAGTGTATCGTCTCGTAAAATGTTGATGTCATCTGTATCGAACGCATGCGATCTCGCAAAGCCTTTGCGATCTGGACTATGTAGTGTCTTGTATCAGTTTCATGCGATTAATTGTGAAAATCAATAAATCATTTAAACACTATTTTACATGTTTTTAGTATCATCCGCATCCCCCGTCCGTTCACCAAAGACGAGCCAGTCTTTTGCACTGAGTGTCTTTGCGTATATTTATGTGGCATAGCCGGTAGCGTTGTAGTTTGAGCCCTATGTCTAGAGTTTAAAGTCTAGATTGGGTTGTAGAGCTTTGAATAGAAACATTAAACTTGAATGTCTGTAAATTCACCATCTTATTTCTTCATTTTTAGTTAGCTCCTCCGCAATGCTTCGCTAGTGGCTATATACATTTCACTATATGTAGTTTTTGGAGTGTGTAGTTCGTGTAGTTTGAAGTTGAAGTGCCGTTGTATCGGACTACCGTGAGCGATGCACGTGGTTACCTGAAGGTAAATAATTGCTCCCACGTGGCTGTGAGCTCAATTAACCTCCCCGTGGGGTCGGCACGCACACTTTCACTGATGGAAAACCTGTACAACTAACTGTTGTTATAAATACAACCGTTTCCTGACGTCACCCTCGGTTCGGCGCTACTAATTACTCATTTTCGGGTTGATTACGTTTTCTATTAACGGTTTTGTCATTCGATTCGATTAATTTGAATTCGAATACGATTTTTTTACTTTTCTGGACGTGTTGAGTGGACACTACCATTTCTAAAAAAAAAATATTTTCTTTGACAAGAGTGTTACTTAATATTTTCTTTAAACATAAACTTATGAAATACAATGAAATTAAATAAATCAGGTGATTGAGTCCCAATAATTTCAGACCCATGACCATCAGTTTTATATACATATAAAGATGAATTAATATTCTATTCGGATCATTTGGTAGAACACATTAGATACGTGGTGTGTGTGCGTCTGTGCGTGAGGGTGTTTGTGTCTGGCGGGGTGGATGGGTGTGCGAGGGGTGGGGGTGTGTGAGCTCCCCCCGGCGGCGCGGAGGGGGGGTTGCGGGCCGGCACATGGGCGATCGATGCGGGGCGCGTTGCCCGCGTATCATTTGCGTGCCACAGCTCTGCTCCCCTCTCCCCTGATTCCTTCGATGACCTACAGAGTCCAGGATCCCGTCAGATCATTTGTATTATATTGTAGGGAGCACGTGATTCTCACATGGCTTTTATTGAAAGGTTATTTTCTTATGTCATGTCGATCAGCAATTATGTTTTATTTATTTAATCGTAATTGGGATTGAGATTGCTTCCTCGTTTCTGGGAGAATATTGGAGTCGTTCGGGGTTATTGTCGATCTAAGATCATTTAACTTTTGATAATTATGATGAACGAGTTATACGAAATCTTTTCAGTAATTTATGAGAGGTCGCGAGGCCAATAAAAAGGGGAACTTTTAAAACTCCTAAATTACTTCAACATATAACTAATTAGGAAACTTCACAGTAGTAACTTAACATTCAACAGATCATAATTATTGTTATTCCTGGTTTAATATTTTGGGATACAGGACTGTCTGTGGATCGGTGACCGTTCGTAACATATTGAGACTCCTCCGTGCCTCGGAAAGCACGTTAAGCCGTTGGTCCCGGATGTCATCTTTATTTCTGGTAGTCCGAAGCCTGATAGTCTGACAACCAGTCTTACCTTGTGTTGCCCAGTAACTGGGTTATGGAAGTCAGATAGGCAGTCGCTCCATGTAAAATACTGGTATTGATGATATGACTATCAGGCAGGCGTAGGAGGCCACTGAGAATGTATGGGTATCTGAGTTGCAGCATCAGCGTGAAAGATTGCACGCATGCACAATTCAACAAACACAATTATTTCGTTGACATCTTTAATATTTTATTTTATTTAATGAGAAGTAAGAGTGTGACGTTTTAGTAAATTTTAGTGAAATTTTAAGAAAGGAAAATCTAAAGCCTTTTCGTTTCGTAATATTTATTTATTCTTAAGAAGAGAGAGACGATGATATTGATGATTGAGTTGATGATTAATGAGATTTTTACCCATTAATTAGCCATTATTGAAAATTGACGCCAGCATTTTGAGTTAAGATACGAGCAAATATCTTTTTTATTTAATCTAATAAGATCAGATATTAGGTATTACAGTAAAGTATTGTCTTGCCTGTTTTTGGCAAACAAATGATTAGTAGATTGACTTATATTGAATATAAGGTGCTTTATATTCTGGGTTCTTGACGTTTCTATCTTGCTTCATCTTTCTATCTTGTGGTATTTCAATCAATTCTTTGCTGAATATAAAGGCCGAATAAGGATAAAGGCGGCTACGCAATTAATTAGGGTTGTGTAATTTTTATTTTGACTTCAATACATGTGAACAGGCATAGTAATGATTATAGGTTATATTTAGACGAGTCAAGACAAGACATTTTTTTATTAAAAATGGTGTGTAGTATTTCATAATCTTATGCAATAAATTAGAAAAACTATTATTTTCTTATTTATTATAAAAAAGGACTTTACAAAATGACTTTGAAGCGTAAGGGTTACTTTATCATAAATACTACCCCTGTGTTGGAATTAAAAATAACTATCGAAATGTCGGTGTTACCATAGGTGCACTTCTTATGATGGTTGGCGCAGTTGCTGAGAAATCAATTGTGGGTTCGATTACCGCACGGAACAAATATTTTTATGGCCTACAGGTAGTTGTTCCGGGTCTGACAGTTCCCAGATGTGACTTTAAACGCACCCACGACACAGGAGAGAAATTCCTAAATAAAAGACTTCTGCCCAACCCTTCGGGGAATAAGGCGTGACGTTATCTTTTCGATACCCATTCGGAGCTACCTCCACACAATCTACGACATCCGTGCACATCCACCGTTACATTTCCTTTCATCCATATCAGAGGACGATCTCATTTACCTAATTTAAAGGGTCACTCTCCATTGATGGCGTATTAATGGCATCGTCAACAACCCATATTTCCTTCCCGGTATTATCCGGGATCCGACGCCGGTTCAACCAAGTTATTTGGTTGAAAATTTTCACGGTAGACATTCTCTTCCGTGTCGTGTTCGTTTAAGCGGTGCTGCAGGGAAATACGTAATGATTAAATAGATAATATCTCTACTTTGCATCATAACAGTACAACATATTTAAATAGGTTATATTGGATTAATTCAAGTTCTTCAAACTTATCAGACAGACGTGTTGCTCGGGAGTTTATTCCGCCACTTCTTCTTCCCAGCAAAAACACTAGGAAGTGGTGAAGGGTGAACGTTTTGGGGGACTGCCTTTAGTCATTTTTAACGTTTAGAAAGTGCTGATTCTCAGCCTAATTTAAATAAATGTATTTTTATTTTGGCATTTTTGCATTCGGTATATAGGTTCCTACACCTAAGTCCTAACCCTCTAGTGTGTAATATTTCTCATCTTTCTAACGCCTTATAGATGTTAAGTACTTAATTCACATGATAATTTATTTAGTACGTACTTAAGCACTAATAATTACTTATTACTGATTTTGATATTTAGGTGGTAGCATACGATTCACACTGTCTTCCGTACTAAACGAGACTATATCACAGTAGGACAGTCTTCCTCTTACATAGTTAACCAGTTCTAAATACAAATAGTATTCCACTATTATTTCACAGTATAATAGTTTAGTGTCTATGATATTATGTATGTTCCAATGTAAATGATTCTCTATGTTGGATGGTTCTTAAGTTCTGAGTTTGTAGTCTTTAATCTTATATCATCATCCTCCTGCCCTTATCCCAATTTATTTGTGGTCGGCGCAGCATGTCTTCTTCTTCCATATATTTATATTTGCCATAACTGCAAAAGTCACCTCCTTTCTAGCCATATCATATTTCACACAGACCATCCATTGTTTCTTTGGTCTCCTTCTACTCTTGTAACCCTTCACATTCATAATCTTAGATACAGGTAAGATAAAATTGTTTGTTGTAATGGATAAACTCGAAAACTAATAACTGATTTAAATAAATATTTCTCTTGTAGAATGCAGGCTACATTTAATTTTCAAAAGTACGCTTTAAAGGGGGTGAACAGAATGTTAAATTTCAAAGGGAAAAATACGAAACTACAATGTTCTACTTTTTACGCTGACAGATTGTATTAGTATGATATACAAACATGTATAAAAAGAGGAGGAAGGAATCAAAGGGCATCAAATTCATCCGCATCGCTGTCTGCGGGAATATACTTATATATGGAATATACATAACCTAACATCACGTGTGTATTCCCTGAAGGGTAAGGCAGAGTTGTAACTATATTAAACTCACATTTTGTCAGTTATGTTTAAATTCCATGTAATAGAGCAACATATAATGTGTTCTGAGTTAGCATAAATCCCTTACTGATCAACGTCCCTTTGTGCCTATTGGCCTAGAAATGTGCTGTCTCCTGCTTGATATAGCGGGAAGTGGAAAATTTGTATTGTCCTAACTCCTCCGCTGTTCTTTTCTGATTGGTTTAGTTGTTGAATCTAAAACAGTTGAATCCTTTCTCCGAGACTCGTGTCGCCGTCGCTTCATTGTCTCGACTCTTTTCTGGTGGTCGCCACTGTTGATTCTGATTTTCAAGAGTTGCAGTGGTTTGTGAATGATGTGGTGGGCTTGTCATAAAAATCCCTTACTGGCAAATGCTTGCACTGACTGGACGGATCCGCTCATATCGGTGTGGTTATTTTCTCAAAAGATCATCTCAGATACTGCATGGTCCTCACAAGATCTGACCACGAAGATAATATCTGTACTTTTACAGAAAATTGTGACCTCTGAGTTTAATTCGGTGTTTCTTCTCAGAGTGCGACATAACATCACGGTTGTATTCCCCGAAGGGTTAGGCAGGATTGCATCTATAGTTACAACAACATCACACACACATCCCACATCTTGTTTTAAAAAGGTTGTTTGTTTGTCGTATGTATTTTGTTTAAGCCAATCTGAAAAAAAATGTACAATTTATTATCTGTTATTCGGAGTTAATGATTCTGATTTATATTCCAGGAGATCTCTACTAATGTACTAGAAAAGCCTTTTTCCTATTTGGGTTCCAAGACATTTACTGCAATGTATGATGAATTTTAAGATAAATTAAGAATAATATAAGGCATGGTATGGATGGTCACCCATCCACAGATCAACCTCGACAAGCGTAGCTTATCCTTCAATGTCCACCAGTGCAGCTGTTATAACTAAGCCACGAGCACCTTTGAAAACGGTATAATGATGACAGTCGCACATAACTATGATTCATTATACTTCAATATTGGGTTTCACCTTGTCCAGAGATGCGCCGCCATCTTTTATTGTCCAGACATCATAAAACCAATGACGTGAAACGAAATACATCATAACGTAACAATTACATAACAATATGTCGTCAGCAGAACTGTCAGTCGTTATTCACGATCCATTACTTTTAGACACGTGTTTATTGGTACGTGGTAAAAATAAAAATATAGTATTTTACAAAAGAAATAGTCATAATGTTTTCCTTTAGTGGGGCTAGTGGCTACATACTAACAGCCTCACATGTTGATCAAAGGTTAAGCTACGCTTGCTGAGGTTGTTTCGTGGATGGGTCATCTTCCATTACAGTGCTTCAGAAAGCATGTTTAACCGTTGGTCCCAACTGTTAATCGTCGATCGTTGACATTCGTTACAGGTAGTCGGAAGACCGAGTGTGACAACCAGCCTTACCAAGGGGTATCCTACTACCCTGTAGCTGGGTTTAGTTGCTCAGATAACCGGTCACTCCATTTAAAATACTAGTATTAGGCTTGCATCAGGTTAGACTAGAAGCCGACCCTAAAATAGTTGGGAAAAGGCCAGGCAGATCATGACCAGACATTTCTAAAAATCATTTTTTTGAACTACGCATAGAGGTGATAAAGGCCAAAATGCAATTCTTGATAGTTAAGAGTTTCAATAACAATTGGAATTTGTTGCTGAAGAATTTGCGAAAAAAAAACACAGTTTATTGATTATAATTGTTGAGAGTCTATGATGTCATCAACATATTTCGAGGAACTATTACAACTACACAGCTCGGCCTAATATTTGCAAACAGATCTTCTTTGCCAATTCCTGTTAATATGAATATCTCAAGAATTAGTGGTCCGAAGAGATCGCTCGACTGAGCCCGACCTGATTATAATGTCTAGACAAGAAATATACAAATCGATCGAGGCACACTGGCTTCCTTATAGTTTGGACTAAATCATAATTTCTAGACATTTTTCTAGGATGATGTAGTACATGCCCACATTTGTGTCTGGAAAGTTGTGGCTTAAGATAAGTTGATATGAGTCTTCTTTCCTGCTTTGTATTACCTTAAATGAGTGTGACAGCAAATACGCGCACTGTCGGGATAGGTCTCCTCGGATCTGTGTGGTTCACCGTCATGGTTGTCATATGATCTGAGAACTTTTTCCTTGAAATTAATTCAAGTCAAAAAAAAAATTGCTGTGCCCGACAGGGTCCACGATTATTACAAAAACTGTTTACTTATCAACTAAGCATATACATTGTGATGAATGATTTTATATTGAGTATTGAATTACAATGTAATTGTATGTTTTTAAAAACGACTTTGGATGTTGAGATTTTTTCGGCGTTTCTTCTCAAAGTACTTAGATACGACATAACGATCCCATCTAATTTAAATTGAAACTATTAAATATTAACTAATTTTCAATATAATTTTATTTTTCTATTTCTCACGACTTCGTGCAGCTACATAATTTAACACCCTTTATTTGTTTGCAACAAAGTCGAATTTGGTAGAAATTAGGGAAAATATTTTGGGAAAATATTTCACAGTGTTTTATCTTTAAGCACTAATGAAACGTTTTCAAATCATATGATTGTCAACGTCGAATCGAAAACGACATGAGAAACTGATCAAATGTATTTTACTGACTGATAATTTGGCTATATCTCCATTATATTCGTACGCCTCTAGGTAGTTAACAATACCAAAAATAAACTTCTGAAGCCCAAGATTTGCCTAAATCAAATTAATACTGGCTTTTTTGAACTAGACATTTTCCGAAAACGAAAATATATTCCTTCCCTCTGCTTATCACCCGTGTAGTACCAGCATCTCTAACTCCATGTCCGTCACGTGACGTCACACCTCTGCATACCTCAAAACCCATGATCTCATTAAGAAACTTGTGAACTCGTCGCGAGCCACTGGATCCCAAAGTTTCCAACTTTTAAAAACTTTATGTAAAGTTTTTCTCAATGTCAACAAACTGTAATATGGTTCTATAAGGGAATTAAATTTGTTTTGAGGTAGACAGGTGATGGTTTACTTACAGTAACAAAAATATCTACCTTTCAATGTACCTAGCACGCATGATTGTTGTACACGTTTATACCAATTTGAATGATTTTTATCCAACGAAAAATAGAAGGAGGTTCTCAATTCAACACACATTTTTTTACTATTAACCATGCATAACTTGTTACAGTGTAGTCCAGTTTTAATGATTATATTATATTGGATAGGGTTAATCTCAAAATAATCCCATTTAAATTGTAAAAATCGACTATTAATCGTATTTTTTAATTGAGTTTAATTGAGGTTAAATTTGACTTAACATTAATCAGAGTATTTCTGGTAATAGTTTCCTATTAAAAATATATAAGATAAGTAATTTTTCTAGTGAATTTTTAATTTTCGGTAATTCTTAGTGCTTTGCCTTACCTAACCTTGTTTCTTACGGGGGTCAGGTAATGCAGGGCACCGACTGTATTTGTGTCAAGATTAAATGTGTTGAATTAGGCGATTTGAGTAGCAAAACGTGGCTCGTCGTTACGGGTAGTCTAAAAATCTGACAACCAGTATTAACAAGGGGTATCGTGTTACCCAGTAACAGGGTTGTGAGTTTTATCCGGTTTGACTGAAAGCAGACCACACCATACTCGGGAAAAGTCTAGGCAGATGATGATTATTTTTAATCCATAATTTACATTGAAATTGTTTTTAAAAACCACTTCTACATATCTTTACGTCAAAATTAAAACTAGATGAGGTTGGTTTTTGCTACTCTGAGGAGAAACCCCGACACATACTCTCAAAGGTCACAATCCCTTTAAAAGTTCAGACATTATTTTTGTCAGATCATGTGAGGATCATGCAGATTAGTGTCTTATATAACACACCTTAAATAACTCCCGTAAAAATGTGGACAGAGTCGAAAAGATAGTAACAACACACACATGGCACGATGAAAATGAACCTTAACTAAACGGAAATAGTGGTCGTAACCTTGAAACACACCGTACTATCTCAAGTTCGAATCCTGGGCGTGGACCGGTACTGTAAACATCAGCACGTTATTTATTACCGCCGATAACACAGACGTGGAAGAAAAACATGGGAATAAAGAGAAGGAATGATTAATACTAAGGTGTTAAGGTGGTTTTACACGCTGTAGTAACCTCTACTATATTCTATTCACTTAAGGAAGTTTGCCTAACATATGTCGAAATGACGTTACACGATGTTTGCAAAATTAATAATGAAGGTATCGATGTTTATATGTTCATAAGTGCGAGGTTTTTTTTGGAATGTGTTTTCACAATTTTAAATCACAGTTTTATAAGAATTCATATTTAATTTAATAAAAAAATCGGATATGTTAAATTTCGATGGCTGGTTTTGTACACAGCGTAATAAGTCATTTTGGCATGATTCGTGCAAACCTTTCCTGTGAGGTTAGAATTAATCACAGATTTAAATTTCACATAAAAATGTTTAATTAATACTTCTTTTTTAATCGAAACTTAGTTGAAGAATTTTAAATTTAAAAGAAAACATTGAAAAAATAATAAAACAGTATGATTAGGCTATTTCCTACTACTCATTTTTTGTAAAGAGTTGAAACCGTTTATTATTCCATTTTTAAGTACTGAAAAACATGCGGTAAATCTTTTATCTCAATTAAAATGGCTTTGAAAGAAGAGAATAATATTTTGTTTATCTTTTGAGTTTTAGTACTTAGAGATTTTTAGTATTCAAATTTAAACCAAAACCCGCAATGCTTTTCATTCACTTTAAAAGAGTAATTTGAATACAAATATCAACTGCTTATTTTTACGGAGCAAAACAAAATTACTTTATCCAAAACTATTTCAATTCATTTACTTTAACAAAAATAATCCCTCTATATTATTTACTAAACTATCCCAGTCCGGCTTATCAAAGAAGTCGCAACAGTCAACGGTATTCGCAATTTTCTCCGATTTCAAGAAAAAGAAAATGAACAAAACAAAATAATGGTATTTCTGAGAAACAGCAAACCAAGGTGACCGCCATGACATTGGTTCAGACCATCAAACGATTGGAACTTAATATATTATTTACTTGAATGTCCCACAATTTTGTTCGCGACAAAAATGGACTATTTAGATGTGGATACTTGATTTATTTTATTAGTGCGAGTAAAATGTTAATATTATTTGTCGAAAACTGCTTTGTCGGTCTACGCAAGATGTTATCCTTGGTTAAAGAACCAAACAAGTTGTCCTAATATAAAGACATTAGTACAATTTGTGCGTTCAATTCAAAGTCAAATCATTTATTTTAATAATAGACCATAACAAAGGCACTTTATACGTCAACTTTAAAATTAAAATAAGATGCAACAATGATTCTAGTTCTTCCTTCCATCAGTTGGTCGTTTCGTGTGGAGAATAATGGGCAAGTAACTCCAAACTTACTTTTTTAAATTTAAAATAAGGTTCATGCCCAAATGGAATAGGCTCGCTCCCCGTAACAAAGGATTCATAAAATAATTGCGAAAATGTTTGATCGACAAAACATTACTCTCTTAGACATTGATTCCCAACCGAAGATACTCAAGAGCATAGGGTACGCGAAAAGTTTATAATTTCAAATTTAATTTATATTAGAAATGGTGTATATTTTTCTCTTAGATTGACACCGTTTATTTTTCTTGAACCTTCTAGTAGCTAACAAAAATAATTTAATGTGGTCCAAGGTCAAAAAAGATTGGGAGCCATTGGTTCCAGACGTTTGGGAATAACAGGGAATGATAAAAACGTTTGTATGAAAGTTCTACCACTCCAACATTTTTGTTGCAACACATATGTCTATAATGTATTCGTATTGACAGCTGTCAGTAAAACACGTGAGACGTTACAACTAACACTTTACCCGCGAAATCATCAAGGTGGAATTTATAGTTTCCCCTTCGAACTTCAAAAACCTTCAACTCCGTAGTTTTTAAAATAAAATATTGTACCCTGTTTTACTTGCTGATAATGTATAGGTAGTGATATGTAGGATTTTTTTTTTAAATTGGTTAAGTCGTTTTCAAGTTTATACATTAAAAATTACAAAACAAACATACAAACAATTAAATCTTTAGTATTTTTTGAGATTATAATATGTATCTGTTATTACTCAAAAAAAAATTTCTGGTACTCATTTCCTTCAAACCGGAACACAGCAGAAATATGTATGGTTGTTTTGGTTCTAAGAAGAAGCTTCTTCAAAAAATTGTGTTTTTACTGTTAAGGCTGATAGAATCAAAAACACAACCTCAAGGTGACCCCAACGACTTTGGATGCCCCGTCAGATTGACAAACAGTCTCAGAGGGGACAATTTTCTTCTTTTTTTTTGTTCTTTAATTTTTTGATATTTGGCTACAGATCATTTTGATATATGGAATGTAATTGAATTTCTGATGTGATAGGTCTCGTCACGCCAAATTTTTTCGCTGAGTACAAGAAAAATTGATTAAATGTGTGTACAAATTGGAGTTTTTAGAATAGAAAACGGTTGATTTATTCACCCAATGTTATCTTTCTGTTATTTTTCTGTATGGCTTTTATCTTTCCTTGCGATGTCTTTTACATAAATGTGCCTTCCATGACTTCTAGAATATAAAAAGAATCACTAACGTAGTTTAAATGATTTTGTTAACCATACACTATTAGATTTCAGTAAAACTTGAAAGCAGGAGCAAGAAATTGAAAGATTAAAGAAAAGCAAAGAAAGATAGATACAAAATATAAAAATGATAGAAAGAAGTGTTTATCTCCAGTCATCTTTGCACCTCATACCTTTTATATAGTTTTCATGTAAAGTTAAAAAAAAAAGTTTTCAAGAAAGTATTCAACGATGTAAAATATTGGTATTCAGCTGCATCCGATTAGACTGGAAGCCGACACCAACCCAACATAGTTGATGATGATGATTCTATATATTCTAACTTGACACCAAAATTCAGCCACTAACTGAGCCAGTCAGTAACTGAGCAATTGTTTCTTCCATAAAAAATACCACTTCAAAACCCACTTTTTAAAAGCACACCCCACAAGAAAAAACTAAATCGGTTCGTTAATCTAGTGGTCGCAAGTGCTACCGCTGAGTAAGAGGTCCTGGAGTCGATTATCGACATAGGAAAAGTATCATTGAGATTTTGATTATTCTCAATAGCAGCCCGGAGTGTGACTTTATAGACAGTAGGTAACAGTAAAAATGTGGGTACTGCTCTGCCTAACTCTACAGGAATAACAGGCGTAATTCTACGTTACGTCACCAAATGAAACTCCATCCCGTACCTAAGACCCTTAAAACCATGTTTACTCATCCGTAACGATCCACTGCATAACTTGAACAATACGGAGTGGCAGTATTCGGAACCAGTGGCTCCCAGACCGGCGCGCGGCGGTACTATCGGTGCCGATAGTGACAACTGATGTATATACGTTTGTCCGAAGACCATTAAATTCGTAATAACGCGATGCAATTGCAGCGCTGAGTCGTTGCGATTTCACGACGCTCAGGGCTGGCACGGAGGAGGAAAATGTTTGTTTAGATGTTTGGTGGTTACGTAATATGTTTCTTGGACAAGAAACCTTCTTTTGAGTTTGATATGTAGGTATTTTTTGTGATAAAATCTTTAAGTAAAAGCAAAAAAGAGAGACTTTCTTAATTTTTGAAAGTTGCACTTTTATTCTGAAAACAATAACTGATTGGATAGCATTTGGTAAAAAAGTTCGACCCGCGAACATATTATATTATCAATTATTAAACTGTTATATTCCATTCACAAGCACAAGTCTCTTCAACATTTGAATAGATTGATTGTGAAAATATCCCAAACAAACAATACGAAACATTGCAATGCCAATTTCCCCAGGCGCTCACCTATAACTTCTACGCCGAGATTCCCCCCTTTGAAAGTCCTCCAAGTGACGTCATCTGACATCCGTGAAGCTTGTGAAATACACAGGTGGTTGCTGTGTCCCTTACACGTGATGTGATACATTTTCTACACTCCTGCCAACTTGACGCGTTAAGAAATGGTCTGCAAAGTATTATTAGTGTGATTTAATTTGGTGAAAATTAAAGGGTAGGCTCCAGTGATTGCAAGCGGTTTTGGATTCGATTATCAATTCAGGTAAAGTTGTATAGCCTTTTTGCATCAGGAGCATTACGTAAGCAGTCCGATTTGTGCCCGATTAATGGTCTTAGGCTTGCCCTGCCTTTAACATAGGACTTAATTTGTCAAGTTATGTTAATAAGTCTCCCAAAATCTCCACGGCCTATCTGTATGACTGAAATACTGCCTGCAAAATTAAATTAAACACCAACCCAAAACTGTCGACCCTAGCCCCCATCTGTGTGACTTAATATCTACAGGGTGTGGTTGTGTGCGTCTCCCCCCAACCCCCTTTGGCAAGCTCCACAGTATACATATATATATGCCCGTTATGTACTACACTATGTACAGTATACGCATTTTAACACCAGTTTATGTACAAGACAAAACCACTAGTGTTTGACCGATTTGGCTGCAACACAGTGGTATAATGCGTTTGAGTGCCTACAGGATTTATACGCAGTGTTGCCAGAGATTTATTGCTTATTCTTGGTGTAAATCAGCTACAGTTAAGTGGTGACTTAGATTGCTAACCGGTACCGTTTGCTGATCGGTGAATGGTGGGTTTTTAGTTGGAAGAAATCTTTTTAAGGAAATTTGGTCTTAAAAGTCAGTATGATTTTTAATTAAGTGGAAATCCTCCAGATACATTACATATACCACGGGATCAACTTCGAAATATAAATTACTCGAGAAATTCCATAAAACAACAGCAGTTGTTTTTACAGTCACATGCAAAACATAACACCACTACTATATTCCCAGAAGGGATAGGCAGAGGTGCACCTTATAGTGACACCCACACTCCGCCATTTGAAAGTACCATGTAATAGGAGGTGAGCCTTTTGCCATCAACTGGGCACAAATCAAGACTCTGCGTTGACAAAATTAGACATTTAATAAAAAAAGTTGTTTCTAGTATTTTACAGTATACACTTCCATATTCATTTAGTAAAAAGCTTTTATTTTAACATTAAAAACAGACACTTTAATTTTATTCATTTTGTAGATAGTATAGATGTATAGATATAAAGATCATACTGCTTTATATACCAATACAATATTAGAGAGTAATTATTTGTGTATCAGGTCAATCCTTGACCTACCCTATTGTGGATCTAATAACCTACCCATAATAATAATGACATTGATCACTAAAAGCCCCATTACCGTTTCCGTGTAGCGAGCTACGGCGTAGCATGACCTACGACGTAGCATGACCTACGCCGTAGTTCTGTGCTACGCTGAAACAGAACTCATTGATTATTCAGAAAGAAAATAGTGGTTTATTTCCACTGTGTCCTTACTTAATATTTAAAAAAAGTCTCCTTGTCTGTTTGTGCGTTGTCCGAACGAGTTTAACATCAGCCTATTTGATGGTTGTGAGCATTTACATAAATATTTCAATGCATGTTTATGGCGTTGGCGCTGCATATCTTCTTCTTCCATGCATCTCTATTTGCCGTCAGCTCAATAATCACATCCTTTCTTGTAATATTATCTTTCATACATACATACATCCCATCTACGTTTTTTTGGTCTTCCTCTACTCTTGCAACCGGATGGATGGAAATTTAGACAAAACTTTCCTCACTACATGTTCTTTATTCCCCCATATCATATGCCTACAACACACAACCCTTCACAAACACTGTAAAATTTGAGTTATAACTACATACAAGTGGCTGCCTCGTTGTTCTAGAGGTTTTAAGTGCAACTGCTGAGCGTGAGGTCCTGAGTTCGATTCCCAGGTCGAGCAAAGACTTTTTTTTTGTAAGTAGGTATTTGAGTTTTTTTTACTAAGAATTTTCTCAATGTCACCATGCCTGGTTGATGGCAATATGCTTCCCTGCTATAACATAGGACTTAAACATAACTGGCGAAATGTGGGTGTTACTATAAGTGCACCTCTGCCTTACCCTACAGGAAATTCTGGCGTGATGTTATGTTTATAAACTGATAAATTGTTTAGTTCAAGTTAACTGAGTTCCCCGCGAGATCACAGCTACCCCAGGGGTGGACAATTAACCTAGTTTCTTATAAAAATGACATCGCCCCATTTTTTCGATGTTTCTCGTTCCATAAAGAGATTTTTTTCACAATAAAACTGCAAGTTTTCGGTTGTTATATGCAGTTTTCAAGCAAATGTCGTTTTAAGTTATTTTTTATTGCGTTATTTTTTGTGAACGTTCCTGAATAACTGACGGAATTGAGTTTTGATGGAACTATTATTTTAATTTAACGTAAAGCTGATTTTCCTGCGCATGGTAAGTTCTAGAATTTCAATAGACTGCTAACGTTAAACAGGATTTAATCAGTTAACACTACAAGTCCGTAAACTCTAAGCGCACCCAATCATATTTCAAACATGATTGAGTCTTACTTTCATTTTAAAAATAT
This sequence comes from Phlogophora meticulosa, assembly GCA_905147745.2. NCBI lineage: Eukaryota > Metazoa > Arthropoda > Insecta > Lepidoptera > Noctuidae > Phlogophora > Phlogophora meticulosa. Next base: position 691,155 of record LR990542.1, read on the forward strand.
TCATGAAAAGTTATGTCCAATTAATAGTTTTAAATTTAATTTAGTTAAACAAGCAGGAAGGAGCAGAGTGAAGAATTTTAATTCTATTTCATTGAATAATTAGAACCTGTTTTAGGATACAGAGGAATAGCATTTGTATAAAATTATCTGCTAGACAAGTTAATCTAGCAGATAATTGTGTACCCCCAAAAAGATCACATCTGGTTACCTTGTAGTTAACTTACTAGAACGTAACAAGAGGTTATCCTTTTAAGGCTTGAAAAAAAATAATGCTATAATCAAAATTAAAAAGGCGTATGTACATTTAAGGAGCTCAATGACTCGGAGAGCAGTCCAAACTAATATTATGAAGAAAAACGATTTGATTGTTTGTACGTTTGTTTGTAGTGGACAAACTCAAAAACTACTTAAACGATTTAAAAAATTATTGAATTGATATAAAATTTAATTATCAGCGAGTAACATGGGCTATATTTTGAAATAGAAATCCATTAAAAAATGCAAAAATTTAATCCAAGGTATCAAAAATATTCTTATAAAAATAATTACTTAAAAAAGGGAAATCCACTCGGTCGAAGTCGCGGCCGAAAAGCTAGTAACGAATACAGGTAGAAAACTACGCCTTCAAAACAAAACAATATCAGGAAACATAACAAACACATAAAAAAACACGCTCAGCTTATTAATTATATACTTACGACACACCCCATGTTCGGACACAAGGGCATTACTCATACGACAGCTAGAACTTAAAATCTGGGTCAAACTTTTAAGTATCTGCCACCCATTAGGGTCACATTTTTAATCTGTTCACACTGGTAGCATCCATCTTCTTACGGTTTGTTCTTTTTGTCTCGGGTTTCTGTTAAAGAATATGGTCATTATGAATGATTTATTTTTGGTAAAATTATGCGGTATTGATATTTATACCTTATCATTATTTGTCTAGCCTTTTCCCAACTTATTGGGGTCAGCTCTCACTGTAACTAGATGCAGCTAAATACTAGTATTTTACATGGCGTGACTGCTTATCTGGCCTCCACAACCCAGTTATGGGCAACACAATACACCTTGGTGAGATTGGTTGTCAGACGTTCGGGCTTCTGACTACCCGTAACGACTAATGACAGCCGGGAGTTAACGCGCTTTCCGTGGCACGGAGGAGTCTTGATATGTTTCGAACATACCGAGACTCCTAAAAATATATTATGTTTAATTTTTCGATGCCCTGTGATTATTTATTTTATTTTATTTCTTCATATATTAATAATTGTATCTTTTTAAAGAAATAAATCACTTAAATATGGATTCAAAAGAACATTGCTCAGAACGTCCACACGTATGAAACCTGCGATAATTCTTAATATATTTTATGCTTCAGATATTAATTATTATTATTCACACGGAGTCTTAAAAATATCTTAACCATTTCGAAGAGTATAAGACGGTCTTATTTTTCGGCATCAGACGAATACAAAAAGAAACGATAAACTCAGCACTTTCATCGATTCATATATGGATTAGATTTTATTTGGGTGCAAACCGGTGAGGGTTATGCTCAAGCGTTAGAAAACCTTGAGCGATGGAATTAGGTAAACTACGACCAACATACATATGTTGCAACAGCCTATATAGATACATATCTATGCAGGCTGAAAAACGTAGTTTTGAAATAAAATGCACATTCTATGTCAAGCAGCGCTATCCTGTACTGCAAACATAAAGTGGGCATGCTATGCTAGCTAGTAACACTTATGAGTTACTCGTACTTGACAGTTGATGCCGGTCAACATCATGACAGTGAAGGAAAATGAAGGTGACGGATGACATTTTCTTTGCCAACTCGTTTCAAGCTCTTTTATTTATTTGTTGCATTTAAAGACTAGACTAAATACATTAGGACTACCGGGAGTCAAGTAATAGATAACTCGTATATAAAGTCACATACAACTGATATGGCAATCAGAGAGATATGTTTAGTACTAGCTGCGCCCGTGACTATGCCCACATGGAATTTGACAAAATTTCGTCGGTTTTTTAATTTTTGCGCGGAACCCTACTTTCTTTGATATAATAATGTAACTTGAGCTACTTCTTAACACAACTGCTATTTGCCAGTGAAAGTCCTGTCATAAATCGTTCCCACCGTTTCGGAGTTTACCTCAAACAGACAGAGAGACAGACAAAAAAAGACTTGGTTTTTTGGTATAACTACCGTATAAACTTTCATACACAGTTAGTTAAACTTTTAACTTATTTCATAGATTTGTATCAATTTGTATTTATACACACATAGTTATGCTGCGCGTCGTATGCCAGTAAATTCAAGATTACTATGATGTTGATTTTCCATAAACAGGATTCGTCAGAACGCAAGAGATTCTTCGCCACGATATTTCGGCATATTTCTGGTTATGCCCGAAGTAAACTCTTGATGTTTCCCGTTATATTTCACTATAAAACTTTTGGTTTTCTCACGACTTTTCCTCAACCGTTTGGTTAGTCGTAAACCTTGTGCATGTTCGTGACTATAAAATTCATAAACTATTTTAGTTGCTTTCGCGGAACTAGTAAAAATGTGATCATTTTTACTGTCATCATCATCGTCAGCGTAATATGGAATTCCATTATTTAACAACCTAAAGGCCTCAATTTAAAAAAAAATGTCTCCTATATCCAGATTGCGTCGTTGTTCTTCTGGGTGCAAGCACTACTACTGAGCATGTGGCCTTGGGGTCGATTCTCGGGCCAGGCCAAGTGTGATTGGGTTTTACCATCAGGAATTTTTCAGTAGCAATCCGGAGTCTGATTATGTGCCCGATTGGTGGCAATAGATCTCATGAAACTGACAAAATTGGCGCAATATAGGCATGCTATAGATGCAGCTCTGTATATCCCAATCAGGTACTGCAAACTGTCAGAGTAGAAATGAACTTTCCTGAAATGTTTATTCCTTATTCCTGGAGCTTGATATTTATTTCTCATAACAAACAGATTGATAAGCTACGGGATTCCCTTTGACGTAATGTTATTACTATGATCATACCGTAAGGGCTACTATGTGTGTACTATCATTATCATCCCCCTGCCCTAATCCCAATGTATTAGCGGCCGGTGCAGTCTTCTTCCATAAACATATATCTATTTGCCGTTTTCTCAACAGTCACCTCGTCTCTAGCCATATCATCTTTCATACAATCATCGTTTTTTTGGACTATGTACTCTTGTAACTGTCTATATTTATACTCATAACTTTCCTCACAACATGATCCTCATTCCTTCACATCACATGCCCATACCATGATAGCTGAGTCCATACAACTTCTCCGTCACCATCTCTTGCATACTCATTTCTTAGTCCATCCATTTGTGTAACACAACACATCCTCCTCAGCAATCTCATCTCAGCTGCATGCAAGTGCCTTTCATTCCCTTATGTCCAATAACATGGTTAATTATGCCAAGTGATAGTGAGGTCTAAGAGGTCCTACGTTAAAAATGTTGGTATGAAAACATAGAGATATATCTGAAACCTCTATAAATAAAGTCATAGTCACTATAAAGTTGCAATAAAAATTGACGACTTTAAAAATGTTGGAATCAAGAATTCTTATAATATCAAGGAACGACTTTATCCGTGACAGTCGAAACCAGAACTGGGGTAATGTTTAGTAGCATTTAGATCATAAAAGACCCCCTAATTTCCCCAGAAGCCACCAGGTGGCGTCACGATCGAAATCGTTTTTTTATAACCGATTACCCATTTCCACGGTCTGCCCCCTTGTGAAGTAAACTAAAATAATGCCCCTAAAAAAATGACAACAGTTATAAAAAGAGGAATTTTTAGCAACTTTACCATATTAGAAATATATTTTTTCTCCCATGCCACGGGGTTTACGATGCTGGTTTACGATCCAAGGTTTTACGATTTTTTTATATGTACCCAGACGGAGTTACGGGTGGGGTAATGATAACGGTTATCAGGGCACTGACAATCGGCAAATTATTATCGATTCATCGGGAGAGCGCGGGTGAAGCCGGGGTGAAACGTGATGGTACACTGTCATAATTTTATTATTAACAACATACGGACCACGCAACGTGTTATTCATGCTGGGGACACATAATGTTATGTGGTATTAGGATGTTATTCGCACGTTGGTCCTTTTGCTTAGATTTGTGTTTTGTATCTCTTAGGGGCCGTGTTTTTTGTATCTGTTCTGCGGACATAGTTATCTTTGTGGCCTTGGATATTTGTTTGATGTGTTTTAGAAAACTAAGCATATACGAGTTTATAGCCTAATATGCATATGACCAGATGTATAAACGTAAACGATACAAAAGGAGTATGTAAGGATCGTGACAGCTGGCGTTCTGTTGTGTCTGCCTACCCACATGGGAAAGAGGCGTGAGTTTATGTATGTATGTATGTCTGTATTAAGTAATGTTATCGGTGCTTTTAATCGTATTAGATTAAAACGACATGTCGAATATATATACAGTGGGAGGGGGTGGCCGCTAATATCTCCATTGTATAGAATTTCGATTTAATAGTAAAACATTTAAATCAACACTTCAACAAAACTACTATTTTTAAATATTAAACACTACAAATTACCGTTACCAAGTTTTTAAGGCGGATGCTAAGGGGAAGCACGTGGAAAACAAAAATTCTATCGCTTAAAAGTACATGAAACCGTTTGCTGTAGTGCGTGCTGTATTTACATTTAAAGTGTTAGATTCTATGTTATTGGAAAGTTTTTTAGCGAATAGGTTTATAGGTATTTACAAAAAGATAATAATTAGAAAGAATGAAAACATGTTGATTTGTAACTTATGTGAAAAAAAACCATTAAAATTCCATACAGCCTCCATGTTCAAATTACCCAATAATATTTCAATTCTAATGCCAATTATTACTTAAAAAGATTTACTAATGTTTCATATGATTAGACTCAGGTATACATGTATTACGGTCGTGAATAACATTACAACTTGATACTGTACAGTGTACTATTGTGGAATCATCTGTTGGACCAAGATCGACTTTGGTAATATTGGCACAAAAAATTTATACCTAAAAAACATTTTTTTTGTCCTTCTGTCGGTCTGTCTGTTGCGGCTCATCTCCGAAACCGCTGGGCCGATATTAACAGAACTTTCGTTGACACATAGCTTATGTTATGAGGAATAGGTTAGGTTACTTTAGAAATAAACATTAGGGATCCGCGCATAAAAAATAAATCCATGGAATTATGTTAAATTCTACGCGGATCAAGTCGCGGGCACAGCAAGTTCTGTTTTAAATCTTCCCATGAAAACTGAGACGAAGTAAGCTGTCAGTATCGATTGATACTTCACCCATGCTGCAGTTTGAAAATAATAATAATAAATATTGCTGGACAATCCACACAGCATCATCTAGTCCCAAGCTAAGCAGAGCTTGTGTTATGGGTACTAGATGACTGATATACTTAATACAATGCATTACATAGATAGATATTTTTATTATATATATAGCAAATACCCAGAACACCCGGAACAAATATTTGTAGATCTTAAAAACATTTGTCCCAAGGCGGGAATCGAACCCAAAAAAAAGACTTACATTTTAACAATCGTAATTGAGAATCAAGAATACATACCTAATAATAGTTTTTAAGCCAATGCGATTGATATACAATTTTATGTTATTTAAACGCTAGTATTTATGTCAAAATCAAAAATCAAAATCAAAATTCATTTATTCAAATTAGGCTAAGAATGAGCACTTTGTGAAATTCAAAACGTTTACAAAATACAGTCCCCCAAATTGCCCACCCTTCACCACTTCCTAGTGTTTTTGCTGGGAAGAAGAAGTGGTGGAACAAACTCCCCAGTAAGACGTCTGTATGATTGGTTTTAAGAACTTGAATCTATACAACACACGTAAAAAAATATATAATTATATCAATGTATATGTATTTAAACATTGCTAATAAATACCAACCAACGAACCAAAGCAATACTAATTTAATTGAGCTTGATGCAGCATGTCTTTTTCTTCCATGCATCTCCAGCCGTCATCTCAATAGTCACCTCTTTACTAGCCACATAATTTTATCATTTACACAATCCATCGTTTCTTTGGTCTTCCTCTACTGTTGTAACCTTCCAGATTCATACTGAATACTTCATCCAATATGTAACATCTCTCAATACTGTTTCTTATTAACTAACTTTCTATCAACATGGAAGAGCTAAAAGTGCACTTGCGTCAATAGTGCAGCGGTCAGGGTTTGACTTTACGACCCCGCGCTCGCCAGTCCGACGCCTTTAGCTGCTGAGCTCTTTCTATTTATAATGACAGTTATTTCTGCAGCTTTTAGTAGTAGTTTTAACTATCTCAAATGCGCAAGTATGTACATATGTGTTTATGTATAAACATACACATAGTGTCAGTCAAGTGTTGGGCAGAGGTGTACCTAAAGTACACCCACATTCCGCCAGTGATGTTTAGAAGTCCTCTGGGCACGTATCTAGACTCCAAGCTGCTACTGAGAAATCCCAATAACACATTGCTCGCCCTGGGAATCGAACACAGGACTCTCATGTTTAGCAGTCGCGTTTGTGACCACTAGACCACCGAGGCAGTCAATCTAGAAACATTTAGATATAAAAAATAAAAATGTTTATTTGGAATAGACATACTTGCATATTGTCTGTGGATGGGTGATCATTCGTAATATATTGAGACTCCTCCGTGCCTCGGAAAGCTCTTTAAGCAGTTGATATCAAGTCGGGCTGTCATTTGTAGATCTTTTGCAGTCGGTGGTCAAAATCTGACAACCAGTCTTAACAAGGAGGTCGTATTGATCAGTAACTGGGTTGTGGAGGTCAGATAGGCAGTCGCTCCATGTAAAATACTGGTATTCAGCTGCATCCGGTTAGACTGGAAGCCGCCTCCAACATAGTTGGGAGAAGTCTAGGCAGATGATGAAGTATTATTCTGAGCTATAATACTCGTACTGTGTAGTATAAGCTAGTTACAAAAAAAAAGCATGACTGCCTGTAACGACTGTCAAATGTCTTAACGTGCTTTCCAAGGCACGGAGGCTTTTGATAATGTTAATAACGGTCACCCATCCACAGACTGACCTCGTAAAGCGTAGCCTAACCTTCGATCGACCCGTATGGCTGTTTTTATTGAGTCACGAACTCTACGCTACACACTCACACTTTTGCTATAATTTATTAAGATAAGTACGAAGACGAAGGTGAGGGAGGCTGCTATTTTTAATAAGTCTCAAAGGACCATTCTTTAGACCACCCATAAAACAACAAAGCCTGTCATAATAGAAATATTATGCTTAGGTAGAACAAACTCGCGGCCTGAAGTGTCTATTTTAGGCACGTCTTCTGACGTCACTACCTACCTACCTGGGGTTATTGAGGTCAAACTTTACCTAGTCTGGCATAATTTCCAAATTAGGGTAAAATAGGTAAGTTTGAGGTGTAATAGTTTGAGAGTTATTTTCGGTATAAGTAAAGGATGGTTTTCGTGGAAAAAGATAAATGTGGCTGTCTTGTTGGTCTAGTGGTAGCAAACGTAACTGCTAAGCATAAGGTTCTGGATTCGATTCCCGAGTCAAGCAAAGTCTAATTGGGATTTTTCATTTGGAATTTCTCAAAAGCAGCTCGGAGTCCGGATGTATGCCCAGTTGATGGCAATGATGATGATGATGATGATGATGATGATGGCGTGAGCCTATTGCCATCAACTGGGCACACATCCTGGGTGTGAACCCATGGACTTAAAAACATAACTGGTGATATGTGGGTGTACTATAGATATACTTCTGTCCAACCCTTCGGGGAATATAGGCGTGCTGTTATGTTACGTAAGAGAAATGTAATTTTTTGTAAGTAGTATTTATGCGAAGCGCTACCGTGTAAAAATAGAGCTCCACCCTCAGTGAGATGCTAATACCCAAGATAACGGTGATCAGGGATCTAGAATGAGTTACCTCCTCACAAAATAACCTGTGTCTGACACGAATGGTTTCTGCATCTGACTCTTGGCCCACCTATAAGAGATAGTTTATTTATGACCTAGGAATTGGCCGATACTCTTTCCTATCAAACCTATTACTGACTGGACTCATCATCATCAGCAATATCAGGCTGTACTAGTCCATTGCTGGACATAGCCCTATCCTAATGAGCGCCATAGCGCCCTGTCTTCAGCTTGCCGCATCCAGCATCTGCCTGCAGTCCTTCGCAGATCGTCATCCCACCTGACTCGACTATCGTCACTATAATTATTGTCTGTGCTAAATAAACAATTCGTTTTTCGTCTTATTTAACTAATATTTTTCCACACTTTGTTGATTATGGTTTTGACTTCATCATCATATGCCAAATCTTGTCATCTACCAAATTCTGAAAGCTCTCTCCACTAAAATTTGGTCCTTACACCTTCACATAAGCGTACCAAAAGACCACCTAAAATACTCGTAATTCGAGTTGAATAGTAATAGTTAAGAGCATAAGGATACATTATCGGTACCTAAACAAGAAACAGGATGTTTTCGAGATCTTCCAGACTACAGACTGGTACACTAATCTGTGCTACATCTAAAGCGTGTTTCAATTCTGTGCCATGGCTTTTAGGTGTATAAATGTAGTTATAATGATGGACTATTTTTGTGTTTTGGCATAAATGTCGGTAGGTATGTTATATAGGCTTAATTTTGGATTTAGATATTTATTGACTTTTGGCGAATATTTTTTGATATCTGAATTTATAGTACATGTTATATATCTCTATCATTATTTGAATGACATGTATAAAAAATCTTACATCAAATTCCATTCGATTTTTTTTTGTAAGTACCTATGAAATGATAGTACATAGTACTATCTAATAATGTGGACTCTAAATGACACGTGATATTAAAAGTTTTTATTTTTATGTAAAATGGACGCAGTTATACGTACATGCACATCCACTGAGAATAAAACATAACTCACGAAACGTGGGTCTATTCATAGTGACACCTCTGTCTAACCCTTCGGGTATACAGTCGTGATGTTATGTCAAGTTGTATGATCATCTGCGTACGTGCAAAGTATGCTAATCGACCATGTTACAGGAAAAAGTTTTGCCCTTAACTCAATAAAATATATTTTTATTTACTGAAAGCGTGACTGAAATAATTTGCGGGGGTTTACGATACACGTGGCGACTGTTTATGGACCACCGAGCATTCACGTCCTTGCTTGTTGTGATTATTTTCTTTACTATAAATACTTCAGTTTAATGTGGGAATGTCAGAATAATCTGGTCTCTTTTGTTTTTGGCTGTGAGGTGCGGGGGACAAAATTTATTTGAGCAAATTTTGTTGGTTCACTATAAATAGTTAGACTAATAAATAATATATGTATATCTTGTCAAGTCTATAATGATTAACAATAATTTGAATGGCTGTTTTGATTACACTACAAAAAGTTTAGATCAATTAGAAAGAAAATATAAGTGACACTAAATACATAAATATAACATCACTCTTGTTTTTCACACAGGGTTAGGTAGTGGTGAACATTTAGTTCACAAAAAAAAGTAGATCTTTTTTTTTCTGTTTCTACATCGCATTCAAAACTAAATTGTGTCTCCCTCATAGGTCTAAGTGGCCACTATTGAAGTTTTGATTAAAATGAACTTTAAAAAAAATAATATTGTTTGCCCAAAATATTATATTCTCTTCTAGAAAAAAAATACGCTCATTTTAATAAACGATCTTAATTATTTTTTCAATTTATACACCACTTCATTTTGTTTAAAATTGAACACACAGGAACCATGTTTTAAATCACCTGCTTAGCCCTTTTCCCAACTATGCTGGAGTCAGCTTCTAGTCTAACTAGAAGCAGCTGAATACCAGTATTTTACATGGAGCGACTGCCTATCAGACCTCCAAAACTCAGTTACTGGGCAACACGATTCCCCTTGGAAAGACCGGTGGTCAGACTCGGGCTCCTGTCTACGCGTAACGACATCATGAGTACAGCACTTTTCTCCAGGACCTTTAAAAATCTATCAACAGCATTTATCATTCAAATAATATGAAATTACGCTTGTTTCCCCGAAGGGTTAGGCAGAGGGGCACTTATGGTACACTCACATTTGACCAGTTATGTTAAGTTAGTGACCCATGTAATAGGGGTGTTGAACAAATAGAATATTTTTACAAATCACGAAATTAATATTTGGGTCCGTATTGTAAAAAGTCAGTTGATGCTGTGGCTGGGAATGAGGTGACTATTGAGATGACGGCAAATAGAGATGTATGGAAGAAGATGACATGCTGAGACGACCCCAAATACATTCAGATAAGGACAGGAGGATGATAATTGCTGATCGTTAGTTCAGAATCTAAAGCCAATATAAGAATGAAATCTGTCAGAGATAAAATTCCAGATATTTTTTTCTAAAACCTTGATCTTAAGCCCCAATAAATATTGGTAAAGGTTTTAGGAACACATCATTAGGGCGGACACCCAAACACAAGCTTTCATAGCTCGGGAGCGACGCGCCGCCCCGCCCTGCGCCCGCCCTGCGCCGAGACTCGGCGGCGCCGCCCAAGGCTGTCTGCCTAAGGTTAAGGACTGGCCAGCCTGTGAGCCTGCAGATTGATTAGGTTTATAGGTCCTGACGGGTTTTTTTTTGCGGACGGACTTTTTTAGATTAAAATTCTAAGCGGAACGGAGTGGGATTTTGTTTTGTTTTGGGTGGTATATCTTTTAGTATTCTATATACTTAAGGAACTGACCCTCAGTCATAACACCCTAAAGTATGGTACAAAAAACCCTGTGAGATATTTTTAAGTAGATATAAATAGAAAATGTCGTGATTGTGCAGTGGTTGAGGTCTTGTCTCTCATGCAGAAGTTATGGGTTCAAATCCGGGCAAGTACCAATATGACTTTTTCAATTCACATCTAATTTCTTAGTTTTTCTTGGACATCACTGACATTGGTGAAGAAAACATCGTGAGGAAACCTGGCCTTATGAAAAGTATAAGTCTAAACCCGGAAATCCGTCTTGAGCAAGTTTGGTGATCAAATCTTTCACCTTATCTGTATGAGAAGAAGCCTTCTCCCTACACTGGGAGGGTAAAAAAGGCTGGTGATATTATGGTCGACCGTAAAGTTATTTCCAGTTCATTGAACTTCTTTAAAACGCGATATCGGACATAACTTATTATTTAAGGGTGAATTTCGGAAACTAAACGCGATGAACACTTTTAAATCGAGTGCAAGAGCTGTCACTGTCAACATTTTTATGGAGATTAGACACTGACAGCTCGTGAACGGTGTAGATGTGCTACGCGAGTTTTTGACGTAAACGAAACATCAATTCGATCAAATTCAAAATTATAAATACTACTATCCTGTAGCATTCAGGTTTAAATTAATGAAGAAAGCACAATAATATATATATATATATGTATACCTCTAGGTTATCTTCAGGGCATCTTTGTTTCAAAATCAAAATCAAAATCAAAATTCATTTATTCAAATTAGGCTGAGAATCAGCACTTTTTGAACGTCAAAGACGTTTACATAAGACAGTCCCCCAAAACGCCCACCCTTCACCACTTCCTAGTGTTTTTGCTGGGAAGAAGAAGTGGAGGAACAAACTCCCCAGCAACACGTCTGTCTGATAGGTTTGAAGAACCTGAAGCTATACAACACATTATGTCAAAAATAATAATTATGTCAATCATCTTTATACGTCATTCAATTAAATAATTTGCTACATGTTAGCTAGCACACACCAATATGCCAAAATAAATAAATAAAAAGTTATATATACCAAAATCGACAATTAACTCAAGCAAAGCCTGCTAAACTGAATACATAAAAAGCCTCTAAGGCAGTCCAAGGGCGTGCCCGCTGACATGTGCAATGCTGAATTATTTCAATACAACTCATTCATACAATGTAATGAGAGGATCATGTCAATAACATAAAAATAAGGATAGTAGAAGAAACATACACAAAAATAAAGAACTATTAAACAGTAAAAGAACATAGTAACATTGTCCTGCGTTCAACAAAGCGACCAACTATTCTTGTCTTCTAAATAGTCGTTGATCGAATAATATGCTTTTTTACAAGGTAAATCCAGCAAAGAATGAGGTAGCATGTTATAAAAGCGGATACCGAGCCCCACAAATGAGCTCTAGACCTTACGAAGCCGGTGGAAAGGAGCGTACAGTTTGTGCTTATTTCTGGTATTAAAATTGTGGATGTCACTGTTTTTAGTGTACATATGTATATTTTGCCTAATGTATATTATGTTGGCAAAAATAAATTGAGAAGCCACTGTGAGAATACCAATCTCTTTAAATAGATCTCTTAAGGAGACTCTGGGCCCTAATTGGTATATTGCACGAACAGCTCGTTTTTGTAGCACAAATATATATTGAATATCTGCAGCTTTGCCCCATAACAGCATACCGTAAGACATTACGCTGTGAAAATAACTAAAATAGACTAACCGAGCTGTGTCCACGTCAGTGTATTGTCTCACTTTCCTGACAGCGTAGGCGGCAGAGCTGAGTCTCCCTGCTAGGGTTGATATATGAGGGCCCCACTGCAGTTTGGCATCCACTGTTATGCCCAAAAAGACTGCAGAGTCCACCGTATCAAGCACCTCACCACCAATGCTTATATTCGGTCCAAGATTTCTAACATTAGGTAAGGCGAACTTTATACATTTCGTTTTCTTGGCATTAAGAACTAGGTTATTTGTCGTAAACCAATCCGTGACCATTGAAAGTGCAAAGTTAACATTATCAAAATCTTGTCTATTCCGTTCTACTTTAAATATGAGAGAGGTATCATCTGCAAACAACACAACATCACAGATACCGTTTAAATAGAATGGTAAGTCGTTAATATAGACCAAAAATAAGAATGGACCCAGTATTGAACCTTGAGGTACTCCTAATAGAACTGGTAGCCTGGAAGATTTCACACCATTTACATCTACACATTGAAGTCTATTAAGTAAATATGAATCTATTACGTTAAGAGCTTCGTTTTGGACTCCGTAATGAACTAGTTTACGCTTAAGTGTGTCATGAAGTACGCAATCAAAAGCTTTTGAGAGATCACAGAAAACCCCTATTGCATTTTGCGAGTTCTCCCATGCATTAAATACGTGTTTCAACAAAGCGACACCCGCATCAGTAGTTGAACGACCTTTCGTAAAGCCATACTGTTCGGTATGGAGGAGGCTATTTAAATTGAAGTGTCTTAGCAACTGCTTGAGTATTAATTTTTCAAATATTTTGCTGAAGGCAGGTAAGATAGAAATAGGCCTGAAATTGCCAATGTCATTTCTGTTACCTGATTTAAACAGTGGAATGACTTTACTATTTTTTATGAGGTCATTGAAAGTACCTAAATCAATGCATCTATTGAAAGTAATGGCAAGATGTCTATTATATTATTCAAAAGTTTAATGGAGATGCCCCAGTAATCACCAGTGTTTTTAGACTTAAGAGAGTTAAATACATTTACTATATCACGTGGTGTTACATGTTCGAAACTAAATAAGCGGCTACATTTAGGTACGCTAGTGAGCAAAAGTAGAGTTTGGTTGGTGGACTTGATATTTCACTTTATTTTGGCTATCAATTGTACAAATTGTTTGAAATATGGGTGTTAGTATAGGTACCTCTGCCCAGCCCTTCGGAAGAGAGGAATTCGTGATGATCTTATGTAATATTTTCTTATTCAGTCTGTGATATATTATGTTGTAGATCAGAATGTTGGGCCGCAAAAGGCATGAATGAAAGGCAGTTACATGCAGCTGAGATGAGAATGCTGAGGGGGATGTGTGGTGTTACGCGTATGGATAGAATAAGAAATGAGTATGTACGAGAAAATCTGAAAGTGGCGCCTGTGACCGAGAAGTTGTGTGGAAATCGGTTGTCATGGTATGGGCATGTGATGCGAAGGAATGAGGACCATGTTGTGAGGAAAGTTTTGAGTATGAATGTGCAGGGTTACATGAGTAGAGGAAGACCAAAGAAAAGATGGATGGATTGTGTAAAAGATGATATGGCAAGAAAAGAGGTGACCCATGAGATGACGGCAAATAGAGATAGGTATATGGAAGAAGAAAACATGCTGCGCCGACCCCAAATAAATTGGGATAAGGGCAGGAGGATGATGATGAGTCTGTGATATATTATTTAGAGCATACCATGATCACTTTCTACAAAAAAAGAACAAAATGTGAATAATAAATTGTTGTGTTCCAATCCATCTAAATTATGTAAATAAATTTGAATTTGGGGAAAGTTCAAAACATTATTAAATCTTGTCTTTTTTACTTCAAACAATGCGTTAGTTTACAGTTTTCTTTAATGTATGGACAACTAGCTTTTGGCCGTGACTTCGAACCGAACGTCTGAACTGAGGCAGATGAAGTTACCCGATGTCTTCCCCAGGGATTTAATCTATCTCCTAGCCAAATTTAATTACGATCCGATCAACACGACGACACGGTTGGCGGAGAGGTTGAAACATCGGCTGCTGCGCCGCGTGTTGTGGGTTCGATCCCCGCATGGACCAAATATTTGTATGACCTACAGGTAGTAGGATCTGGCTGTTTGTGTATGTGAGTTTAAATATTTGTAAACATACCCACGATACAGGAGAAATTTCTAGTGCGGGGCAACGTTTTTTAAATAGATAAGAAGAAGAAGAAGAACCGTTATGTCGTGAAAAGGTAACAAATAAATTAACAAACACAGTTACTATCGCCATTATAATTTATAGTAGTAAGGATAACAGTTATGGCGTTTCAAGATAGGTCTTAGCATATAAAGAACTAAGTTCTGGAACTTTCGATTTGTTACCGACAACAAATAGTTGTTGGTGTTGACATATAAGTGTCTTGATCGATCTCCAACAGTAAATATTTTCGGTTTTGGCGTTGAGAGTGTTCTTCCGATACACGTTTTTGTTAATCCAGTTTGTTCGAGATCAGTGTCGAGCGCGAATTACCAATGTTTTCTATCTAAAACATTGCAACTTTACAGAAGACCAAAAATACGTCTCATTTTTTTTCTTTAGCAATTGGAATTAAGTACTCGTATATACCGTACCATATTAGTTT
The DNA here is from genome assembly GCA_905147745.2 of Phlogophora meticulosa. Lineage (NCBI taxonomy): Eukaryota > Metazoa > Arthropoda > Insecta > Lepidoptera > Noctuidae > Phlogophora > Phlogophora meticulosa. The sequence goes on from LR990542.1 coordinate 706,332, forward strand.
TCTTTTTACCTCCCGTCCTCTTTCTGGGCCGGCTTTTTTTTAAGCACGTGAAGCCGTTTCGGTCCCGGCTGTCATTCGTAGATCTTTGACAGTCGTTACGGGTAGTCAGAAGCCCGAAAGTCTGACAACCAGTCTTACCAAGGGGTATCGTGTTGCCCAGTAAACTGGGTTGTGGACGTCAGATAGGCAGTCGCTCCATATAATTTTATATGGAGCGACTGCCTATCTGACTGGTATCCCGCTGCATCTGGCTAGACTGGAAGCTGACCGCAACGTAGTTAGGAAAAGGCTAGGCTAATGATGATGATGATGACCATATTATAATTTGATGGGATAAATGTTTAAATATCGTGTTATGAGGTGTTGCCATTATTCGCGAAATAGCGTTTTACGTCTAAAATCTAAAAATCGAAAAAGTACCTTACTCATGAGGTATGGGTACTTCATCGTCGAAAACCAGTTTGTTCGAGATCAGTTTGTTTTTTTTATTATATGTTTGTAGAAGATGGCGAGGCGAACTGGACAAAATGAACAACCAGTGGCCCATATTAGCCCTGGATCGAAACAACTCGCACATCACGCATGTTTTCCCCGAAGGTATAGGCAGAAGTGCAATTAAATTTTGCCAGTTATGTATAAGTCCCATTAAAACAGTATCGTCTAGTAGTAGTACTCCCATGAAGTACTCGAGTCTTCAAAAATGTTTACTTTGAACTAAATTTTTGTACGGTTGTACTTACGAAGCTTGCATGTCGATTCGGAAGCGTATCGAAAGGTTGCTAAAGGTGTGCTGGATGCGTTTTGAACTGATAACTTCTTTACCCGCGTTGAGTGACTTTTATTAGGGTCAAAACTTATGGGTTTGCGTCACCGACATGCTAATGTGACGTGTTGCTTTCTCTTGCGTTAGCAGTTCCCAGACTGCCTCTTTATTACACGCTTTATATTATCTTCACTTGTATGTTTGTTTGTAAGCGACTTCATAGGGCGCGATTTTGACCCATTTTAAACGGCCACATTTCATTCAAATTTTGCACACCTGTTTAAGACCGCTGACAATGCAATAATTCGATTTAAAAAAATGTACATTAAAAAACTAAAAAACACGCTTTTATAAAAAATTCAACTAAAAAATGAAAAATAAATTATAGTTAAAAAAAAGTAAAAAACACGGTTTTATAGAAAATTTAACTAAAAAAATAAAATCGAATTTTAACATCGCCTCCAATCAATATTGTAGCCTATATTACTCGCTGATAATGTAGCATTTTATGGATGTAAGTGAAAGAATATTTCAAAGCGGATTAGTAGTTTTTTAGTTTATCCTTTACAAACAAACACACAGACAATCAAATCTTTCCTTTTTATTTATTTTTAATATTCGTTTAGATTGCTTCCTATATCATGATGGCCCAGTATCTAAGTCCTCGCCTCTCATGCACGTAGTTGTGGGTTCAAATCCGGGCAAGTACCCATTACAATGACATCGTATGTATCGACTCCGTATGTACTAAGATCAATTTGCGGCACTAAGCCTACAGAGCTCATGATAGTACTCTGAATAGAAGTTTTTAGATCTATATCTTAATAATGTGTCTGCGGCGTCCGCGGTGACCTTCGGGGGATCTCGTAGTAAACAAATTGTGGCGAAACCATGACTCATCGTCCGTAGAATAGTAAATACTAGAAAATAGTGGAATTAAAATATCCTCACGTAAATAACACGAGGCTGTTGTTGTCCAATTGCAGGGCAAAGGCCTTTCCTCACTCTGAGTAGTCTCTGATGTGAGTGCTAGCCTTTGCTAATAATAATCTCCTAGACTGTTCAAAGTAATTAATTTAAAATATATATATATTTTATCACCTTCAATAATTGTACAAGAAGCACTTATGTAGACACTATGCAGCGTTACAACTAGAGAAAAGAGTGTTATTGATGAGCTCTGGCACCCAGTCTAAGATTTTACTTGTGTTTAAGGTGCAAGAGTCCTCCATTACATAACATAATCATCATCATCCTGTCCTTATCTCAATTTATCTGGGGTCGGCACAGCATCTCATCTATACATATCTGTCATCTCATCTCATCATCCATACATGTCTATTTGCCGTCATCTCAAAAGTCACCTAATTTCTAGCCATGTCGCCTTTCACACAATCTATACATATTTTCTTTGGTCTCCCTCTACTCTTGTAACCCTCGACTTTTATAACTCGAATTTTTCCTCACACTATGGTCCTCATTCCTTCGCATCACATGTTTATACCATGACAGCCGATTTCCACACAATTTCTCAGTCACAGGCTCCACTTTCTGACATAATTACATAGCATACCCCTGTATACGATTGGAGCTCAGCAAAGGTTTATCTATAGTAGAACCCCGGTAGTACATTACCGTGGGATAATTCCCGCCCTATACGCGGGCGAAGCTGCTAGCAAAATCTTGTATGAAATACGTTCTTAGCTACTTGTAATTATACTAATCTTTTATAATAGTACTGCTTATTTGCCTGAATTAGGTAGAACCTGTGATTCAGGCTAGATAGTAGTAAATAAATAATGCTGGACAATCTACACACTATCATCTAGCCCCAAGCTAAGCAGAGCTTGGGTTATGGGTACTAGATGACTGATTAATTAATACAATACATTACATAGATATATATTTTTTATTATTCATAGCAAATATCCAGAATACCCGGAACAAATCTTTGTAGATCGTACAAACATTTGTCTCAAGGCGGGAATCGAACCCGCAACCTCCTGCTTCGCAGGCGGACCAGGCGCCCACCGCGCCATATAGTGACATTAACCAAAAATGAGTATAAAGTAAAAACTAAATTAAAACTGTCGATGTATGAACTATGGTTATTGAATAGTTGAGTAAAGCATTGCACAAAGTTGAACAAATATTTATTTCAAGTTCCCATGTATTTCATCGCTGAACTCAGTAGGTCAATATTTCACTCTTATGTGAAATCAAGCCTGAACTTATATTAACAAAACTTATGCGCGAAGTCTTCATCCGTTCCCCTTCAAATTATGAAGAAGGAATTCTTGCAAAGTCCTCTAACAACCACCGACACGCTGCCATACAAAAAACAGTCCTAAAATGAGGACGATATGGTTGAAATGATAATGACAGAAGAAAAACTTCAAGTCCACGTGATTTCCTTGAAGTTATATTCGTTTATAAACCATTTTTCTTTCTTTCCTTCTTTTCTTTCTTTATATATATTGATATATTCGGTTAATGTAATGGCCGACGATGGGTGCTCTCGTCAAATGTTCATATATTTCCGTTGTTTATTAAGATTGCAGTAGATTTTTGTCTGTTGAAGTAAAGAAGGCATAAGGGGGAAGTTTTCCAATAGGAAGATGAGTTTGAGGAGAGGGTCCATGATTGGATGCATGATTTTTGGGTGATATACAGTTGTTAGTGTTGACGGGGTTTCGAGAGGAAATGCGTATACTGACATGCACAACAAAAACCATTTTTACACGCTTTATATTAGCTTCACTTGTATGTTTGTAACCGACTCCTTTGGACGCTATTTTGACCCACTTTGAACGGTCAGATTTCATTAAAAAAATAGTCAATAGTTATAAACATTTTCTATTTTTCCATGGTTACTGTCATGTGAATGACAGTAACCATGGAAAAATAGAAAATGTGGTGTGGTAGAAAATGTGGTGGGCCCATGGTGGGCCCCATGTATCGGCGTGTATTCTTCAATATTAACACTATACACCCCACGCTTTTTTCCATTAAAATACATTTGTTTCTTATTTACACTTTTCTTAATCCAAATTTATTAAATTTTATTTTCTACTTTTTAGTTGGATTTTCTATAAAAGCTTTTTTTTTAGTTTTTTAAACTATTATTTTTAATATTAAAAAATGGTTTTTGTTGTGTTACATTCATTGACGCGCGAGGCTTTGTCGAAGTTAGTATAGTCGTTGAGTGTTCTAAAATTTTCCAATAGTCAGCACAATTGCCTCAAACTATCTTTCCGTTAGAATCTACTACTAAGTATCAGAAAAGTTTGAAGAAAAGATGAATGGTGAAAGATGTCTCAAGTTATGGCGTGACCAAGGAAAAGAGAGATCCATTGTTTCTTTCTTTTTTTAAATTCCTTTTTTTTACATTCTAAAATACTGTCAAATCTAAACAATTTAAAATAGCAGCTGTATAAATTATTGACCAGGCACACTCGTTTGAATTGATAGTTTATGTCTTTTGTGACAACCTCCTGAATTATGCTGAGGATGCAAAACAACACGATGGGTCCTGATTCCTTTCTAGGTCAGAGTTGTCAGAGATGAAATCGACGACTATGTGAGCTTACCCAGAAGAAGCCTGTCCACTCTAACTTAGAAGAGATTCTTTGCAGAAAGATCTTATGTCTGTCAACTAATATTAAAATTACTTAGATCAGAGAGATTACTAAGTTATTGAAGACAGAACGAGTAGCAGTGAGATAATTCTAAAAAATATCATATGAATCAATGTATTTACATAACATAACATAACCCCTGTATTACCCGAAGGGTTAGGCAGTGGTACACCAAAAGCAACGTCATCATTCTCATCATCCTCTTGCCCAAATCCCAATTGATTTGGGTCGGTGCAGCATGTCTTCTTCTTCCATACATCTCAGAAGTCACCTCCAATAAACTCAATAACGTACGGACGTAAAAAAAACACTGCCTGACCTGGGAATCGAACTCAGGACCTCACGCTTACCACGCACTTGGGACCGCAAGACCATCGAAAGAGCCACACTATTATGTAGTTATAACTCCTATTGGAAAATACTCAATAAAACTTATTACATACACACACATACACATATATTTTACATACACGTGAAAAATAACCTCTAACCTAAATACACGGAGAGTGACACGAGCCAGACGCCATAAATAAATTCGTGAAACCCGAATCCTATTTTAATACTAAACCGAACTATTATCATAACAAAGGAGGTCCGTAGCCCGTTCGGCCACAAATGGCCGGATATTTTATAGAAAGACTATTTATATATAGAAATAAGACTGTTCTCATCTGTTTCCTTGTAGATTAAGTATTTTTATTGTATAGAATATTTGTATGGTTTGTGGATTAGACTTTTGCGGTGGCATGATTACGTAATAGTTTTTTTGGATGTATTGTGTCTAACACCATATTTGTACGCCACTAGGCATAACATAGCGACCTATGTACTTATTTAAGATCTGTATTCACTACCTATGTACAATATAAATGATTTGATTTGATTTGATTTTTTTAAGCTAAAGGAAATAAAAAAACCGGCCGAGTGCGAGTCTATAAAAACGCCAAAAAAATCACGTCATCTTGAATATTGATTTTATTCTGTTTATAGTATTTGCTCTTATAGCCGCAACAGGAATATATCATCTGTGCAAATTTCCACTGTCAAACTATCACGGTTCATGAGATACAACCTGGTGACAGACGGACAGACGGACGGACAGCGGAGTCTTAATAAATAGGGTCCCGTCTTACCATTTGGGTACGGAACCCAAAAAAGGTCAGGTGCTTAGTATCCGTAACCAGCGTGCGTGTATGACCAGATGTATGAACGTCATCATCATCATCATCCTCCTGCCCTTATCCCAATTTATTTGGGGTCAGCGCAGCATGTTTTCTTCTTCCATACATCTCTAATTGCCATCATCTCATGGGTCACCTCTTTTCTTGCCATATCCTCTTTCACACAATCCATCCATCTTTTCTTTGGTCTTCCTCTACTCATGTAACCCTGCACATTCATACTCAAAACTTTCCTCACAACATGGTCCTCATCCCTTTGCATCACATGCCCATACCATGACAACCGATTTCCACACAACTTCTCGGTCACAGGCGCCACTTTCAGACTTCCTCTTACATACTCATTTCTTATGAACGTAAACGAAGTAAAAGGAGTTTGTAAGGATCGTAGCAGGTGGCATTCTGTAGTTTCTGCCAACCCCCTTGGGAAAAAGACGTGAGTATATGTATGTATGTGTCTAAGCCTGACTACCTAGCTCGCCTAGTGATCCGAAGAGCGACTGCTGAGCTACTGAGGTACTGGGTTCGATTCCCAGGCCGGGAAAAGTATTATTGAGTTTTTACAATACGATTTTTTTCATTGGATCCGTAGTCTGGACTCGAGCCCGGTTGATGGCAATAGGCTCGCTCCCTTTTACATGCGTACTAGCTAGGTATTGTGTGTAAGCTTACGAATAGCTTTCCCTACATAAGATAGTTATTTTTCATCTACTTTCTGCCAATTATACTGGGATTCGGCTGGGTTCCAGTCTAACCGAATGCAGCTGAATACTAGTATTTAATATGAAGCGACTGTCTATCTCCTCTACAACCCAGTTATTGAGTAAGACCGAAGTTCCGTTTTGTGTGGTTAAAATCTAACCAGGGTGACTTTTAATTTTGACTCTTTTGCAATTACTTAGGGGCTACTCATAAAATAAGCAACTTGTACCAAAAAATAACTCTGAATATGCATCTGTACTATAAGTACACCCCTGCTTAACCCTTCAGAGAGTATAGGCGTGATGTTAAAAGTGTTTTTTAAAACCCTCAAAAAAAATCATATATTTTCATTTACTCTAGAAATATAGTTATGGGCAGAAAATTTAGAACTGTTTTGGCTCTTGGAACGAACTAAAAAAAAATCACTGTTGCCCTAAGGCTTCAAAGTTCACAGACCTCTGATTCAAAACTGTAACCATCGCAAATTAACCCCACAAAACCGTCATCGTCCAAAATAAACAACATTACACTCAATTGCCTACCCAACCCTCCCCCAGCCCCCTCTTCAAATCTGTGCCTAGCAATAAGTCTAAGTAGCAATGTTCTCGCAGCCTATAAGTCTGCTAGTACCACTTTATCATTTTAATAGTACACTAAAGAATGGCTAACATTCCCTCGGATGCAGTAAAAACATTAATCTAGAAAATTTGGCATCAACGTTGTAAATTTTAATAGGATATCTTTCAACAATGGGGTATGTCCGCGCTTTATTTGTGGTGGAGTCAAGTATGTTATCACTCAATGTTTTGATGTGTCCAGACTTTATAAAGGATAACTGTAATGCTATTTTTAAATCTTCAGTCGAAAGTCACACTAACAGGTCCTCTCGAATCATCATCATCATCATCATCAGGCTATACTAGTCCACTGCTGGACATAGCTCTCTCCTAATGAGCGCCATAGCGCCCTGTCTTGAGCTTGCCTCATCCAGCATCTGCCTGCAGTCTTTCGCAGATCGTCATCCCACTCAATATCTGTGTGGTCCTTCCTCAAAAGAACATCTCAGATATAAATCTGCATCGTCCTCACGAGATCTGACCAAACTAAAGTCTGGAATTTAAAACGACAGTGATCTTTGAAATTCTTTTGGCGTTTCTTCTTAGTACTTAGTCAGATAGGAAACATTGACCTCATCTAGTACAAATTTTTTTTTTAGTGATGTGTAAAATTGATTTTCCAACGAATTTACAGAAATGATTAACGTTTAAGACTATTTAACCAAAATAAGCAAGAGTCAATACCTAACCAACTCTGCCTACCCAACACACCATAAGCCGGATAAACCTTATAGTTTACGCAACGTAGTCTAGATCCAGACCTCAGTTACATGTTACCTGTTTGTCTAGACATAGTGTCAACACTAAAGATAACGTCACCAGTACTCCCGAACCTACTTCTGTGATTGGTCAGTTAAGAGTCAATCAGATGATTGTTAATAATGTAAAAGGGTCTGAACGAAGTAAATGTTTAAGTTGTTGCTTTGGACAAAATAAGTGAATTATAAGAATCGATGGTATAGTGGTCGAAAGCGCTACAGCTGATCCAGTTGCATCTGGTGACTGGAAGCCGACCTCATCATAGATTCATCTCCATCATCATCTCTAGTCATTATTTGTAGTCGGCGCAGCATGTCTTCTTCTTCCATACAGCTCTATCAATTTGCCATCATCTCAACAGTCACCTCTTTTCTAGCCATTCCTCTTCTCTTGTAAACCTCCATATTAATATTTAAAACTTTCCTCACACTAGGATCTTTCCATTCACAAAATTCATATTACATGCCCGTGTTAAGATCACAGAAATTCATATGTGTACCAAATTTCAACTTAATCGGCACAGTAGGTTCGGAGAACATTGTCTGTGACAGACGGAGAGACAGACACACAAATGATTCTGTTTAGTAGTAGTAGTAGAAGTACCAGCCTATTACGGTTGGCGATTTCAGACTTATATTAATTATATAAGTCCAGGTTTCCTCACGATTTTTTCCTTCACCGATGTCAGAGATGTCCAAGATAAACTTAGAAAGTACATATGACTTGAAAAACTCACATTGGTACTTGCCCAGGTTTGAACCCACAACTTCGTGCACAAGAGGCGAGGCCTAAACCACTGGGCCATCGTGACTGTCTGTCCGGGTTCATTTAGACGTACTGAACCCTAAAAACTATTTGGATGAATTAAAGGTGACATCACACACTCACATTCACACCAGCAACGTTGAAATTGACCTAATTCCTCATCTGCATAATATTTTCATAGTTACTTGATTCCTAGGGACTAAATATAATGCTTGTATCGATTAGACTATTGTCTTTGCGAGGTGTATAGAGGTCACGGTGTGTAATAATCTTGTGCTAGAAATATCAAAGGAGCTCTACTACTAAATAAATTAGTAGTCTGTGATACATTAGGGGTGTCCCTCACACATTTAGGTAAGTGTCGGGGAACGGGCGGCGTTTTGACTAAAGAGGGAGAGAGAGAATCAAAGCATTGAGTGAGTGAGTGAGTTATGTAATAACTACCAATTCACCCGCGACTTGCGTGCATTTCGTAGTTTTTCCTTCAAACTTCTAAATCCCCCCTATCTCCTTTAAAGCGTAATTTTGTAAATAAATATAGCCTATGTTACTTGCTGATAATATACCTTTCTAAAGGTGAAAGAATTTTTAGAATCAGTTAAATTGTTTTTGGTTTTATCCATTACAAAGAAATATACAAATATCCAACAATGAAATCTTTTTTCCTTGTTATATTACTTTAGATATAATATCGCGGTTGTTTTCCTCTAAGTGTTAGGCTGAGGTGTACCTATTGTATTGTTAGACGGGCCGATTTCCGCAACTCCACGACGTAGCGCGTATTTTGCGTAAAGGGTGGGACAATACCTTATTCGATCCACCCTAGTCCCCCGAGAAAGGCCAGCAGCGCCCTGACGTTACTGGCGATCTCTCGGAGAGTAACCGTGTTACCGAAGTATTTAGCCCTGTATGCAGTAACCTCTGGACAGTGGAGGTGTACCTATACTTAATACTCCCTCATCATTCTCTTCTTTCTTTCATGGAGTCGGGGGCGAGCCTAGTTTCTAATCGTAAGAAATATGGTACAAACAAATATTTCTTCCGATCTAGAAACTGGGGAAGACAGACGTGGACGTTATGTAATGTTAACATACGAAGTAACTAACATCAGCGTTAGTTCGCACTTTCAAATTCCTTCCTTGACGTGCTTCCTGAGCAACGGCTTAACCTGTTTTCCAAGCCACGAAAGGCTCTCGATATTCAATGAACAGTCACCCATCCACAGACTGACATCGGCAAGCGTAGCTTAACCCTCTATCGAGTCGTGTGGCTGTTTCTACTTAGCCACGAGCTCCTCTTTTATGATACGATTTATAATAACAGTACGACGATAAATCGCGTGTCTGTGGCCGCCCCTACCAAGGGTCCCCAACCCGTTTATGAGGTGACAGAACCACATCATACTACCCTAGCATTAACTGTAATTAGGTGACTGTTGTTTGTGTTGGCGGGTTCTGGGAAATGAGGCGTAATTGGTAAACAAAGCGTGGTTTAATATGGTATCAAGACACGACAACGTAAAGCATTTTGTGTGACTAAGTATTTCAAGCGTAAAAATTAACTGAATATAGCTAAAAGTAGTAGGTGTTGTCAGGCTCAAAAATTATATTTATTTTTGTATATTGGCTTACAGTTTACACGTCTATATTAAATAGCATTTTAACGTGGATGAGGTCGGTGTTTTCTAGCCGAATATTTTGAAAAGAAACACATCCGAACTAGCTAAGTCTAATCATCAGACAGACGTGTTGCTGGGGAGTTAGTTCCGCCACTTCTTCTTCCCAGCAAAAACACTAGGAGGTGGTGAAGGGTGGGCGTTTTGGGGAACTGTCTATGGTGAACGTTTTAACGTTCAAAAAGTGCTGATTCTCAGCCTAATTTGAATAAATGAATTTTGATTTTGATTTTAATAAAAGCTGCTTATATAATTGTGTTCTTATATACTCGTATAATAAGATACCGAGTATCATAAAAAACTTAAACCCTAGATTATTTAAGGGAAATTGTTTGATTGCTTGAATTCTAATAATTTCTATAGTCTTAAAGAATTTATTTACAAGAACTTCTATATATTAATTATAATATATTTGTAGATCGTACAAACATTTGTCCCAAAGCGGGGATCGCACCCGCAACCTCCTTCGTCTCAGGAGATTAATAAATACCTTTTCATTTCTGTAAATGCTAACTATATACACATATTCAAAAGACATAATAAATGGTTTTAAATTAACGCCACTTCAGCTGACTCCACCACTGATCCTACCGTTAAAAGTAAAAAATAATAAGGCCAATCCTTCATCTTTCTTTTTAACATTAAAATCAGAGTTAAACCTAGCAGTAAATTAATATCGGATGGCCCAAAAAGTATATTAAAGTACACAACATCGAGTTATCAATTAGAAGGCGATCCATCAAGTCGACTGTAGATTAAAAGTATATAGGGTTCATTGACCTTGATGTATACGAAGAGTCTATGAAAACTTTAATGCTTCTAGAGGTACTGAATTAGTAAAAAGCGGCTTATTTATATTATTTATAGGACTTATTTTAGTAATGAGGGTAAGTTCCTTGGCTTGATTCCTGGGTCTTGGCAAAGTGATTTTGCGTTATACGAAATATCTGAGTAATTAAATGAAATTAAACTATATTTATTTCTGTCAGTTAAAATAAAATCACTTTTACACGTTATAAAATGGATGGGAGTTCAAACCTGGGCAGGTACCAATGTGAGTTTTTCAATTCATATGTACTTTCTAAGTTTATCTTGGACATCACTGACATCGGTGAAGGAAAACATCGTGAGGAAACCTGGACTTATATAATTAACATAAGTCTGAAATCGCCAACCCGTCTTGAGCAAGCGTGGTGATTAATGCTCATGCCTTCTCGGTATGAGAAGAGGCCTTTACCCTGCAGTGGGACATTAATAGGCTGATACTTTTACTTATTTACTTTTTTAATTAGATTAAGATTAGGTCTTTGTTTTCCTACCAAAAAAAAATCAAGAGTCCAGACATTATCTTGGTCAGATCATGTGAGGACCATGCAGATCAGTGTCTGATATAGTATTTTGAGGAAAGAACCATACAGATATAAGTGGATCTGTCAAGTCAGTGCAAACATTTGTCAGAAGCGGCAAAGGGGTCACCATGCATGCATGGGGTTCAGGGTGAGTCCAAATCTAGGTAATAACTTATGTGACTTTTCAATCCATATGTAGTTTCTGATTGAATGTTAGTCGACAGTATCGAAGAAAATCTGAAAGTGTGCTCTGATTGGTCGACGTATCCATTTACAATTCATCAAACATTCGATTGTAAATGGAATTGTGAGTTCACAATTCATTGTAAGATTTTCGTTTAAGCTTACAGCACTAACAGTTATTTTGTGATACATAATATATGTTAATTACTTGCCCAAACTCTTTACAGATCATTGTGAATTCTATTATCCCTCGCACCATCCTATTCTTCATATGTGCCTCCGCCTCCCTGACCTCCATTTTATGGTGTTGCTAGGGGAGAACTTCGGGCCCTCTCTTGTAACTACTTTATGAATAGCCTTTTTGTACACAAGTAATGGTGCAGTTACTTTGACTTACTATGATCGAGAGACCTTTATTTTTTCGATGGGACTTCCTTTTGGAAGAAAATAGCGTAAAATGGGTTGTGGAAGTCATGTAGGCAGTCGATCCTCAAGATTAAGCTAAGCCTAACGACTAGGTTAGGTATGATAGTTAAGGTACGGTAGATATTTAAGTATGCAATGGATGGTCACTCATCCATGTACCGACCTCGACACGCGTAGCTTAAACTTGAAGATCAACCCGTGCTTCTGTATTCCGTATTATCGACAAACCCCTCAAATCATATCCCAAAGTCATACAGAAATAAAAGAAATTTCAAAAGATCCACGTGTTACCTCTAAACCGCAAAAAAAAGAAAATACAAATAACATTAAAACTCAAAACTCCCCCAACCTTCGAAGTCGGTACAAACAGTTGAGAAACTTCTCAATTAAAGTAGAAACAATAAACAAATATACTCCATTATAACTGGAAGTAAAACATCCATTTAATGAAGAAAACAATAAAATGTTTTTGTCGTTTTTTTCCATTTCAAGTTTCCAACGACCTCTAGAAGTTTCGAAGGAGAAAAAACTCTGGAGTTCGGAGACGGTTTCGAGTTTGAAATTTCAGTGATTATAATATTGAATCTAAGTATTGCTTTTGTGGTGTGTATTCTTATTCAAAATTCAATGTTTATACTTATTGGTGATGTTCTTCATAAAGGTCGCAACCGGCGTGCGTGTATGACCAGATGACACGGTTGACGCAGTGGTTGAGCCATCGGCTGCTGCGCCGCGTGGTGTGGGTTCGATCCCCGCACGTAACAAATATTTGTATGACCTACTGGTAGTTGTTCCGGGTCTGGCTGTTTGTGTATGTCGGTTTAAATGTTTGTAAACGCACTGACAATACATGAGAAATTCCTAGAGTGGGGCAACGTTTTTAATAATAAAACAAAAAGAACGAAGCAAAAGGAGTATGTTAGGATCGTAGCAGGTGGCGTTCTGTAGCCAGCTGACACAAATAAATGCATGGACTACCTTGTTGGTCTAGTTGTCCCAAACGCGACTGGTAAGCGTGAACGCGTCGGGCAGAGTGTTATTAAGTTTTTCCAATAGGAATTTTCTCAGTAGCCCAGAGTCTGGATTTGTACCCGGTTGATGACAATAGGCTCGGACTAAAACATCACTAGCGAAATGAGGGTGTTACTATAAGTGCACCTCTGCCCATCCCTTCAGGGAATACAGGTGTGATGTTATGTTAAATAGATGCTTCGGTCTGTTCAATACGTACAACTGTATATTTCCTCTTTTCCGTTTTCCTCTACTCAGGGATGAAACACCATTTTACTCTCAGCACATTTCATCCCCAAATGATCGAATATTTTTTAAACTTCACCAAAGTTATTGAACTCTCATTGGCCCACTTTTGAGTCGAAACTTTCCACTCCATGAATAACGTCCCGAGTTCGATTCCCGTGCAGTGCACCGAGCTGATTCAACGTTATTGTGTTGTAAATCATATTATAGTTTTGTTAGGTTTTTGTGCTGTGTTATTTTAATGTAAGCAAGAGTTTTGTGCAGTTTTGTAAAATGGTGGAGGAGATAGAAGTTTAGTTTTAGTTTTGAATTTTGTTTAGATGAGTGTATTTTGTTATTACGTGTCTTCCATTAGATAAGTTAAGAATTTTAAAATCAATACTTTTAACATAATATGTCTGTCCCGTGATCTTCGAGATATCACTCAAAATGTGCAAAAAATTCCCTCCAACTTATCTGCCCCATTTTCTGGGTTTTTAAATTGAGTACGAAAGTTATACCCTTTTGAGAAAGTATGAGATGAAAATGATGATATCAAAGTTAAAGATGCTAGAAAGAAAGGTGTTGAAACTAAAAAAAGAGTAGTAAAAATCGTAGGACTTAGGAAAATCCTTAAGACTTAGGATTTTCCCGTTTTTTTGGTCCAGACACATTTACTGAACTAATGGTTGCAGAATATGCGTTGATGTCCCCTCCAGCCTGTATGTATTTAAATAGTTATGTATTGTAAGTATTTACATATATCTTTCAACATATCTTTTCACCCTCTCTTGATAGAGATCCAAAGATTGTTTGTAAGAGATCGCTTTTAGCGATAAGGTCGCCCATTGTAACTCCCTATTTAGCTCTTAAAGACATTTTTTATAAAGAAATATTCTTTTCTATAAATTTCCACTTCAGCAGTTTTTCTTCAACCAAACAATGTCCGGATTCAGTTAAGAGACCTAACCAAATGATCTCACCAAGATAATGTTGGGACTTTAAAAAAGACCGTGATCTCTCAGGTTCATTCGGTGTTTCTTCTCAGAGTTGTAAGATAGCGAAACACCAACCTAGTTTAAAAAAATATATATTACTCGTTGAAGTGTAAAAGTGTTTGTAAAAAACCTATTTACTGAAATAAATATAATTTATCATTTTCATTCATCATTTATAGACGTACAGGCGTAATTATACGAGTAAATGTTGCCAGTGTCACACTGTATAAACGAATCCCATTCCCTAGATACCAAAATCTAGTTATTTTCACACCAGCGTAGGCGTTAAGTTAGCACAACTTGAACGGGCAATTGTCCTAATGACGATACTTGAACAACTTAGCGTTATGTGGTCCCAGAGGCCGCCGGGGTGTGGGCGAGCCTTTATAACATCGTAGACTAATGAGGTTTTTGCGCTAGACGTTTAATATGGGTTTGCTTGTGTTTCATGAGAAGGTATTATGTGTAAAAAAATATTAATAAACAGAGACATACTGTTGTTTAACACATATTTTCCGAAAACTGACTTGTGGCAAGCGTGACTGCCGAGCGTGAAGTCCTGGGCTCGATTTCCAGGTTGTACAAAGCATTATTGAATACTTATATTAGGAATGGTCTTAGTATCGGCCCGGAAACTTGAGCAGTGTCTAGGTGATGGCATTAGGCTGGCTTCTTAGTATGGAAATTCAACATAACAGGCGAAATGTGAGTTTTACTACACCTCTGCCTAATACTTCGTAGAATACAGGCGTAATGTTACTTTATCAAGAACAAAACATACTTATCAAGAACTTGGCGCAAATTTTACACATCTGCTAGTGGATGCTGCTGGTTTTCCCGTAGGGATAGACGGGAAAACCAGGCTTGGTGTCTCTTACTTAATATCATCGTCATCATCATCATCCTCCTGCCCTTATCTCAATTTATTTGTGGTCAGCGCAGCATGTCTTCTTCTTCCAAACATCTCTATTTGCCGTCATCTCAAAAGTCATCTCCTTCGTAGCCATATTATAATCATAAAAAATCACCTCTTACTTAGTATCGACATACACGATAACATTTGACATTTCGATTCAAAATGGCCGACCTAGTTCTATGATTACAGTTCGCAAACTTACTGTAATAAATATTTCAAGTTAAATTGCAAAATATGACTTATGGCGCTTTCAAAATTTGTTCGTTGGTGAAATGAAAAGTCAAATTTTCTGCGTGTTTGGGAGTTAAGTCGTTCTTCTTTTATGAAATTAATGCTGCAATCGAATGATTAATATAGATGCTTGTTAACTGCCCATAATATAAACTGATCTAAATGACGAAAAACAGTCAAACTAAGAGGTGACACAGCCTTTTAAATATCTATCCAGACATTATCTTGGTCAGATGATGTTTTGATAACATATGATTATGATTATGATTACATTATGATTCATACTTAAAGATGTTTTGATAACTTACTTTATCGAGCAATTGATGTGTAAAACAAATTAAGAACAGTTTTCTTGGTAAAAAAAATCTGCTACTCTCCTCTTTTACAATTGACATTTAATTGTCAATCAGATTGAATGAATTCAGAAACAGTGGGTGTGATACACAGAAACTTTATTCCAGAATTTTCCTCAGTTTCTTGTTCACACACAAAAAGCCTTGATCTTTAGTTTTATTTACATCAAATATAACGGGAAAGTGAAGAATCGAGACCTTTATTAACGGTCGCCCACGACATGACGGGTACATTATCTTTAAAAAGGTTTTCTTTCTAGATGAGATATAAAAGTACGGGATTGGGGAATGAGCGCACTTTCATCGGGAGTCTGTGCGTACTTGGTTTTGTAATAGTGTAAGGTTTTACAGTCATATTACTGTTGGTTGTTTTTTTATTAGAGGAGCTTGTGGCTCAATAAAAACAGCCGCACGGGTTAATCGAAGGTTAAGCTACGTTTGCCGAGGTCAGTCTGAGGATGGGTGACCATTCGTAACATATCGAGACTCCTCCGTTCCTTGGAAACAATGTTAAGCCGTTGGTCCCGGCTCTCATTTGAAGATCTTTGACAGTCGTTACGGGTAGTTAGAAGCCCTAAAGTCTGACAACCAGTCTTACGAAGGGGTATCGTTTTGCCCAGTAACTGGGTTGTTGAAGTCAGATAGGCAGTCGCTCCATGTCAAATATTGGTATTCAGCTGCATCCGGTTACTCTGGAAGCCGATCCCAACAAAGTTGGGACAAGGCAAGGCAGATGAGGCAGATGATTACTATTACTATTTCGTTAGGATAATGTTTGCATAATTAAAGCAGGCAAGTATATGTCTATCGTTGATTACTTTTAGTTTTCTGCCAATTTGTGTTCCGATCTAAAGAGAGATATAATGCTTTTCATTCCCACTAGCATCATGACAGTATTAGATAAAAATTGATGGCCCTTTTATTGTTTCCAGATGTTCATAAAATTGATTTAAATATTAGCACGTTGAACGCCAAATGACCGACAAACAATACTTTTTCTATTGTGTCTGGTTTTCTGGTAGTTAAGGTGTTAATTACTTTGCATTATTTTGTATGGATTCAAGTTCTTCCAACTTATCAGACAGATGTGTTGCTAGGGAGTTGATCGCGTCATTTATTCTTCCTACAAAAAACATTAAGAAGTGGTGGAAACATTAAAAAAGTGCTAATTCTCTGTCTTATTTAAATAAATAAATTTTGTCATTTTTTGATTAACTTAGTGAGTAATTACATTTTTGATAAAACGTGTGCTCGGGCTTACTCTTTTCTTGCCCCGTAACGAACAGATGTCACGTCCAGTCTATGCCGTACATCTTCGTGTTTCAGGCAAGATTCCTCCATTTATAGACAATTTAGTTCATGTATAATACGTATATAGGTACAAAGGAGTATATAATAGAGGTCCCCAAGGTTTCCATTCAGTTGTATATTAACCGTCAGGAGAGGAACAAGTGGCTCTGAGCAAGAGAAGTGGTTCGTTTTAAGTGGTTCGTTTTAGAAATTGTTTCTTAAGGGGTTGTCCTGATTAAAAGTGGGTGTTTTATGAGGTAAGTGGGACGTTTTGTGTTTTAAAGTGAATTGTTGAGTTTAAGGGTTGTTCACGTTTAAAGGTTAACAGTGAATTGGGATTGGAATAAGCTTTTCAGTAACATGCGTTAGGTATTTTTTTAAGAGAAAGGCACGAGAAGAAGTCATCATCATCTCCCTGCCTTTTCTCAACTATGTTGGGGTCGGCTTCCAGTCTAACCGAATGCAGCTGAAAACCAGTATTTTGCAGTGATCTGAAATCGACTGCCTATCTGACCTCGACAACCCAATTACTTGACAACACGATACCCCATGGTTAGACTTGTTGATACACTTTCGGGACCCGTAACGACTGTCAAAGGTCTACGAATGACAGGAATTAAAATAAATATCGAATTAAAATGTTAATGGTTACTTTGATGAATTGTACCCAAACAAAATTGAGTGAGATGATGATGATGAAATATAACATTAATTTCTTTAAATTGGTTTTATAAATACTTTAACACGTCACACGTCCAATGTGACTACTCTGAGAAGAGACACCGAAAGGAACTCCAAGGTCACAGTCTCTTTGAAAACTCAAACATTATCTTAGTCGGATCATATGAGAACCATACAGGTTAGTATCACACATAGTCTTTTGAGGATAAAACTACTCAGATAAGAGTGGAACTGTCCAGTCACTGCACGCATTTGTTAGGAATCGTCAGTCAATTAAAAATGACGACATGGTTGGCGCAGTGGCTGACCGATTGGCTGCTGCGCTGCGTGTCGTGGGTTCGATTCTCGCACGGAACGAATATTAGTATGGCCTATAGGTTCCGGGTTGTGTATGTGTATGTGAATATGAAAGTTTTTAAATGCAACCATGATACAGGAGAAATTCGTAGTGTGGGGCAACGTTTTAAAATGAGATAAGAAAAAAAACTCAAAAGTTGACGAGCTATAAAATAATAAAAATTAAAATAATATAATTGCAATAAAAAGTTTCACACAGTTTTGAGCATTGGTCCCAAACTAGGCAAGCCTGTATCTTGGGTACTAATATGGAGGGTTTGCCCTTATAAAATTTTACATTACATAAAACAACAAAAGATAAAATGAAAAAAATGAAAAGTATTAAAAATAAAAAAAAGCTCAAAGGCTCTACGAACGTTACCAAAGCAGTATCAAGCAAGGATAACATTATCGCCATAAAACTACATAATAACGCCAGTAAAGCCAAAAGGGGTACATACAGAGAGGTGCACACCCTCGCGACATCATAAACACAACTCCATGGAATGGCAAAAAAATCGGTCAAGTGCGAGCGGATCTGGCACACAGAGGGTTCCCGTCTCATTGAACAAGATAAGAGGTGTACGTATTGTTTAGATCGACCAAAAAACGCCAAAAAATCACGTTTCTTGTATGGAAGTTCCTTTTGATTTAATTTTAGAGAAATACGTGTTGGTCTAATGGTCTTAAGTGCGACTGCTGAGCGCCAGGTCCTGATTTCGATTCCCAAGTCGGTCCAAGTGTTCTTAAGTTTTTCCAATAGGAACTTTTTCATTCGAAGCTTGGAATCTGAATTTACGGTTGATGGCAATTGGTCCACCCCTTTTACATGGGACTTACAGACATAGCTGATGAAATGTGGGTGTTACTATAAGTGCACTTCTGCCTTACCCTTCAAGAAATACATGCGTCATGTTAAATGAAGAAATACACACTCTGTGAAAATTCCAACTGTCTGCCTTTTTCAGTACAGGAGATACAGTCATCTGACAGACAGACAGACTGACGGACGGCCAGCGGAGGCTTAGTAACCTTTAGTTTATTGTTACCCTTTGGGTACGGAACCCTTAATATAACTATCAACAATTTGTTCTGTAGTGTGTCAAAGTGTACCCTTACTAGGTAATAATCATTGAAATGCCTATAAGATATACTTGAATAGAGGATAAATAGTAAGTGTTTCCTGTACATGGGGAAGGGTTAGACGGTACAATAGGAAAATAATGAAGTCCTTATATAAACACACGACGGGACGATCGAAGGTTAAGCTACGCTTGCCGAGGTCAGTCGGTGGATGGGTGACCGTTCACTACGTATCGAGACTCCTCCGTGCCTCGATAAGCGCGTTAAGCCGTTGGTCGCGGCTGTCATTTGTAGATCTTTAACAGTCGTTACGGGTAGTGAGAAGTCCGAAAGTCTAACAAACATTCTTAACAAAGGGGTATCGAGAAAGAGCAATCGAGGGAACTCTTTGAATATTATACGCATACCTATAGCGATTTGGGTGTTTTTTTATAGCAACTCGTACATCTCTCGAAAAGCTACTAAGACTACAAGATGTTGGCCACTGGAACTACTTGTAGCGACATCTATCTCGCCACATACGAACTAAATCTGAAGTATCCTATATAGCGATATTGAATTTATCCGAACGATTAAACGTAAGAAACCAAGAACCCAACAACGACCGTTGGGCAGTAGCCCACCAGACAAAACACCCATACGGTCGGAGGATCTTCCCTTTTCAATGGTGAATGAGAAACTTTACTCCCTGTTCCTCATAACCCAAAATACTTAATAATAATTCTACAGAAGTATCAAAACTGATCTCTGGATCCTAGAACCACTGTATCAGAAGTTTCTTTAATAGATATAAACATCGAATGAGGAAAACAAGCAACAGTGTTAATTGCTTGTAAGACATGTCAAAATATACGAATTCAGTAGATATAGAAACCAGCACATCAAGGTGCACCAATCTGTCAAATTGCTTTGATTTTCAACTTACAAAAGAATAAATAATAAATAAATAAATAATGCTGGACAATCCACACAGCATCATCTAGCCCCAAGCTAAGCAGAGCTTGTGTTATGGGTACTAGATGACTGATATACTTAATATAATACATTACATAGATAGATATTTTTATTATACATAGGAAATACCCAGAACACCCGGAACAAATATTTGTAGATCGTACAAACATTTGTCCCAAGGCGGGAATCGAACCCGCAACCTCTTGCGTCGCAGGCGGACCTTCGCCCGCCGCGCCACAACGGTTGTCATATTAATATGGGTCATATTTGATTGGGATAATTTTACAGTTTGGGATAGCTTGATGTGCTAGCGTCCTGTACCTTTGCGACATAGCCGAGGTCTTACATACTCCTTTTGCTTCGTTCACGTTCATACATCTTGTCATACACTCACCGGTTGCGAATATGACGTTGTTACGCACCTGACTTTTCTGAAGAACATCACCAATAAGGTCAATGACATGTCTTAGCTTTTGTTAGGCGCCTTTCATTTCTCCTCTCAGCGTGACCAAACTTTTTAATTTTTGTCACTGCATTTTGGTCTTATAGTTTTGAGTTCTGTCCATTTGTTGAAATCTACAGTTACGAGTGATCTGATATTCCATGTGATTAACCAGCTTCAAGAGTTGGAAATTATCCTTCGGGAACTTACTTTAGGGGTGTTCATCATCTGTCTACCCTCAACTATGTTGGGGTCGGCTACCAGTCTAACCGGATGCAGCTGAGTACCAGTGGTTTATATCGAGCTATCTGCTTGTCTGCCCTCCACAACCCAGTTACTGGGCAATACGATACCCCCGTGTTGAGTATCCCATATACTGCTCCTAAATGGTGCAAGTGTCCATACATCAAAATAGTTGAATTCATTTAGTGAAGTTCACAGAACATCCTAACAATAAAATGTATCTTTATTTTTACATATTCCTGTTCTAAGATTTTCCTACGACATAGAGAGACATTTGGCTAACTAGTAACAGCACGGGTAAATACTAACTGTTTTATATAATATTATTCTCACCCAAGTAGAGCGCTGAAAAACGAGACTAAGTACAAAATTATGACTATGCTCTTCATGAGTTTACGAGCATTAGAAGTGTTTGTGCGATAATAAAAATTGATATCTAAAGCATATAAACTAAATTATTTACTATCGTACAGGTCAGATACGTGTTGATTCATAGTACTTTTATTAAATCAGTCTCATAATTAAGATAATACCTATCATTTAATATTAGAGCATCGAAGTCAAATAATCGTTTATGTTTCGTTAGTTGATATAAAAATGGTTTATAATTAGCCTGGTGTCTTTAATTAGCCGACTTTACTATAGGTTTCCATTGCTGAGGCACATCACAAAGGCTTCCTCTTAGTAGCGGGACAGGGTCGTAACCACGCGGGCACGGTTGTGACTTACCCGCATTTAACCTACAACCTCATGCATGAGACACAAGCACATAACCACGGGGCAATTACGTTATTAGCGAAATAATAATAAGTTCCAATGTCATCATCATCATCTGCCAGCATCACGATCATCTTATCCCAACTATGTTGGGGTCGGCTTCCAGTCTAACTGGATGCAGCTGAATACCAATATTTAACATGGAGCGACTGACTATCTGACCTCCACAGCCCAGTTTAGTGGGCTACACGATACCCCTTGGTAAGAATGGTTTTTGACTACCCGTAACGACTGCCAAAGATCTACAAATGACAGTCGGTACCAAAGGCTTAACGTGCTCTCCGAAGCACGGAGGAGTCTCGACATCTCCAAGTTCCAATGTATCTGTTTCAAAAATCTTATAAAAACACAAGCTTGGTCTCAAGAAAGTTCCGGAAAAAAATCTTGGCAGGCACATTTTTTCCCCCATTTAAAGACGCTTACCCTCAAATAATTAATTCCATAAACATCTGAGTGGTTACACTAATAAAATTAAAAACCTCCTCCTACCTGGGCGCGGGGTGGCCATAAGTTTAGAAGGGTGCATTTCAACCCCACTTCCTTTTAAAACTTTTACTTAAATGTCTGCGGTTCTCTGATTTAAGGTGCCTAACCAAAAGTTTCACTTAGAGGTTTAAATGCTCAGGCAATGTCATTATTGCCTCTATGTTTTTGCTATAGGGTAGACAACTTTCAATTAGTAAAAACCACTGGTTTTCAGTTTGTTTCAGTTAATCTTAGACGTCACTTATATCGGCGAAGGAAAACATCGTGAGGAAAGCTGGACTAACATTCAATGTTATTCTGAAATCGCCTAATTTGAGCAATCGTGGTGATAACTGCTTGTGCCTTCTCTGAATGAGATTGTTCTCATTCAAGGCCTCTGTCTTTGCCCTACAGTGGAACAGCAAGAGGCTGATAATATCCAAACTAATATTTAAAGAGGAAAGATTAGATTGTTAATTTATAAATTCGTTTACCAATTTTTAAAATTCTTAACCTTATAGTAAGCTACGTTATCAGCGAGTAGCTAGGGCTATATTTCAGTTTCTAAACTACGCTTCAAAGGGGGGGGGGGGGGTAAGGAATTTGAAAGTTCAAAGATTAAAGTATGAAATTGGATATGGATCAAGTCGTGAGTGAAGTACTAGTGTATATAATATAAGTCCGAAGCAAGCAAGCGTGGTGATTAATGCTCGTGCCTTTACTATACGAGAAAAGGTCTTTACCCTGGCATTTCGACAATTTAATCATTGAAGACCTTGTAAAAATATCTATTTTCAGACCTCGGTACTTAATATGGAGTATCTACCCAACAGACGAGAAAGCGTTAACAAAATAATATTATTATCTGTAAAGTTTATCTATGTCGAGACCTAAAAGGTTTTCATTGAAAAGCTCTTAGGGTTTCAATGAAATCAACCCTCCAATACCAACGGTCTACTAAATTTGTTAAGTTAATTTCGCGTGGGTGATCTTCGGGTCTATTGTAATGAGTTCTCTATATTTATTTAGGTCTTGAATTTATTTATAGAAAGTTTTCACAAGTCATTAATACAAAAAAGATCTAACCTAACCTACAAGTTTAACCGTGTCCTGTAACACGGAATTGAGATATGTTTGTGTTTTTCTAATACGAACTTTTTGATTGCAGCCCGGTCGATGGCAATAGGCTCGCCCTATATTACATGGGACTTAAACATAACTGGTGAAATGTGGGTGTATATATATCTATAGGTGCACCTCTACCAACCCTTCGGGGAATACAGTCGTGATGTTATGTGTTTATGTGTAACACGTACACATTTTGTAGAAGCAAAAATTTATCCTTTTAACGATTTATTGTTTTTAACAATATTATTGTTCTGGCTTGAAGTATAAGAGGAGCAACGATCACTGTAGTGAAATCTATCCCGGCACATACGAATTAAATCTGAAATAATCTACATCGTGACATTAAAGGTATCCGCATATAATACAAGAACCCGACAATAACCATCGGGCCCAATAGACCATCAGACACAACACTCGTCTGGTCGGAGGATCCTCCCTTTTCAATGGTGGATGAGGAACTTTAGACCCTGAACTTCATGCCCCCAAAACATCGACAGTCAAATTGAATTAAATTATTAATTAGAAACGTTATGCATATTACTACAATACTTTTAAATCTTTTTTTTTGGAAGTGGCATCTCGCAGTTTATCCTTCAGGGATATCTACTGCTTAACCGAACTTTCCTGTGGGGCCTTATTTGAAAATTAAAGCCTCCAGACAGGGCGCAAAAACTTAAAAGCTAAGCCACCAACCGCTAAGGGTACCACCTGCGGGGTACAAGCCTCGGCTTAGGACGGGCTGGATCTAACAGATATATTATTTAGGGACTAATTTAATGAACTACTCGCATCTACCTGTGTAGCTGAGCCTACGCGGGCTACGGGACTTTTCAATCATTTTACTGTTGAGTTAAATGAATATGCTATGAGAGTGAGAGAGTTTATTTTTCTGCTAGTAAATCAAATTTCGTTTTTAACGAGAATAGGTACAATTACATTATATTTCATTTCATTTCACGGTCATGGTTCTCCCCTTAAATTTATTACTTCCGAGAATAGGTACCTAGTTACATACGTATACCAGTCAAACTGGTCACGAGCATTGCAGGGTTGAATCCATCGCGTGTCTGCATCGAACGCCTTGAAGTACTAATGTAATTGAGGGGTTGTTTGGTGAATGATTTATTAGATACTAGTACTTCGCCGGTGACTTCATCCGTGTGGATTTTGTACTTTGATACGTATTTTTTTTGTAACTCTGTTGTGGTTGCATTATTGTAATTTTCGTATGGATATCACAGTTTTTTTTAACTAAAACAATAATATTTGTAAATTCTATGTTACTTGTTGATTATGTAGCTTTCTATGGGTGAAAGAATTATTGAAATGTAGAAATGGTTTTTAAGTTTATTCATTTCAAACATACATACAAACAATGAAATTAACCCACATTATTATTCTAAAATAAAACTAGCCTAAGTTAAGTAATCCTTAACACATCAGCTATTTTGTCCAAATTTCGCTTGCTTGTATAAATAAATAAATAAATAAATAAATAAATAAATAAATAAATAAATAAATAAATAATGCTGGACAATCCACACAGCATCATCTAGCCCCAAGCTAAGCAGAGCTTGTGTTATGGGTACTAGATGACTGATATACTTAATACAATACATTACATAGATAGATATTTTTTTTATACATAGCAAATACCCAGAACACCCGGAACAAATGTTTATATATCGTACAAACATTTGTCCCAAGGCGGGAATCGAACCCGCAACCTCCTGCGTCGCAGGCGGACCTTCGCCCGCTGCGCCACATCGGTCGTCAATTATATTATGACGAATTTATATTTTAATTTAAGAGTACAATTTTTTTTTTCTTAATTTTTTTGTATGCCAATTGGCAAAACATAGCGCACTACATAATTTTTGAACATCTTGTATATAATTGTCACCTATGTTTACGAATAAATGATTCTGATTCTGATTCTTATAGTATCTGCCAATAAAAGTTCCGTGTCAATCAGCCGTTTTGGATTTTACCTCAAACAAACAGACGGACAGACAAATTGTCTTTTTCGTATAACTTTCATAATTATGCATTTAGTAAAGAGACGTATTTGTAACATTACAAACAGACACATAATTTTTATTTATTTGTACAGATTATATCAAAGTTTTGTATAGATTTTTACGTATAGATTAGACTAGAACTTGGTTCGAGACTTCATCTGCTGGTTCAACAACAGTAATTCGTTCAAAGAGTGTAGTTTTCGTATAAATGAACAACTTATCTTCAATCATCTGCCTAGCCATGAATGAGCTCCCTAACCTGATTACTGGGTAACACGATACCCTTTGTTTGACTAGTTGTCAGTCTTTTGGGCTTCTTACTATCTCTATAATGTCGGAGGAACCGCATGGGCTCATAAAGGTGTAGGTAGACGGAACATCGGAACCATCTCAATCTGTAATGGACGGTCACCCATCCACGAACTGACTTCGGAGAACTTAACCTTTAATAAACCAGTGTGGCTGGTATTTAGTCATAACCTCAAAATTAACACCGGAAATAAATAACGTATTTTACAAAGTTTACCTATGCGATGAAAAGATAGAAAACAGCTGAATATTTTAAAAATGTCTCAGAGTTGGTCCCATAGTAAACGTTGATTAATTCATATTCATTTTCATGGAATGGCAAGGCACCCTTTCATTACATCCCTCAATTAACTTAACGCAATCAATATTGATAAATTATAAATTATACAGGGTGGAAGGGATTCTACCCTGTATAATGTATAATTTACGTCGACGCAAAAACTACAAAATACCATGAGTACAGAATATGATTCTGGACCCCCTGGGTTGCATTTTAACGTCAGCTTTTCCTAATTCCTACATTTTTTTCTGTTTTTTTTTTTACTTAATACTGTAAAAAAACATGATTCCTAACATATCCAATTAGATTTTTAATGAAAGACGTGAATTATTTGATGTGATGCTCTTAGCAACGAAACAACCCCAGATCACAGATTATTTTTTTAAGTTCAGACATTATTTTGATCAGATCGATAATGGTTATGAGGAACACGCAGATTAGTCACACATCACAGTCCGAGATGAGAACTTTTGAGGAGAGAACCGCACAGATATGAATGGACCTGTCCAGTCAGCGCAGCTTCAGTAATCGAATATCTCGAACTTATTCGATCAGTCATTGAACAGTCCATGTTTTTTAATAGAAAAGTCACATAATATATAGTCACATAGACGGCACGGTTGGCGCAGTGGCTGAGCGATCGACTGCTGCGCTGCGTGTCGTGGGTTGGATTCCCGCACGGAACAATTATTTGTATGGCCTACAGGTAATTGTTCCGGGTCTGGCTGTTTGTGTATGTGAGTTTGAATGTTTGTAAACGCACCCACGATACAGGAGAAATTCCTAGAGTGGGGCAACGTTTAAAAAAAAAAAAGACTACGTAATATCTATAATAGCGGACAAACGAAAAAAAAAGTACTAGTAATTCTAAATCTGAAGCACTTTCCGTGTAGGGCCCTGATCTCTACCATTCTTTTTTTACCAATCTTGTCTAAGTGATTCTGACCCATCTTGGCATCAGTCTATCCCTCTTCCTACAAATTTGGTCCTTCGGTCCTTCGATCCGAATACAAGAGAAAAACCCTCAAACGATACCCATAAAAAAACCAAAGCAGACACACCGATAAAATGAAGTCATAAAACAAAAATATACATAACACAGTCGGATAGACGAAAGTACCGATGGCACTAAAAGTACCGTAAAGAGCACTAAAAAGTGCCGGCATCGTAACGAGACCTTTAACTAGAGTTAAAGCGCTGTACCAAGGTAAAACTTGACGTGAGAGTCAGTCATAAAAGTTGTGGTTGCGGCCCAAGGTATGGGCGGGCAGCGGTTTAGAAAATATTTTTTGTTTCGAATTTTATTTTTCCTGGTTGGTTTAGGATCACTACAGTAACAGGGGGCCAGTTTCTGTAATTAAAAATATTCAAAATCTAATGGCAATCTCATCTCAGTGAAAATCAATGTCAAAAATTTTGGTAAATTTGACAGATTGAGACAGCTAAGAATCCCTCTCTTCATACATGATCTGTTCAAAACGTGTTATTTTGTTCGTGTTAGTTTTTTGAATCAAATTTGGTTCAGTTTCAAGAAAGTATTTCTCTAAAGATCATTGCAGTATTCACTGATCACAAAAAAAATATCGGAAGTATCGGAATATCGGTATTGTTCTCTTAAAATTATGTATGTGTGGGTGTGTAATAAAATGTGTGTGTTAATAAATAATCAAGCGATCGGATACTTCGATTTTTATGGTATCTAAGTAAGTATTAGTGGTCTCTCATTCTTTTATTAAGTTCGTAAAGTCAAACCATCATATTACTGCTACCAAACAGAATAGCATTTTCGTCAATATAATCCTCAAGTCAGTGTAAATGAGCGTTAAAAGTCAGTTACCGCCATTTCAATCGTGCCCTTATCTAAATTGTTGGTAATTTCTTCCAAACACTGCATGTATCTTCGGATAATATGTAATTAATAAAAAAAAAACAAAGTAGGTACTCACCACATTATCCTATAACTCTGTATCCGCTACATCCCCTAACTTTTCTCATGCCCGGGAGGGTGTCACCCCATCCGTCCTGCCCTTGATATAATATAGCAATAAATCAAGCGAAAGTAACGGATGGCCTGCTTGTCTGCTTACCCGCTTTATTTCCTAAGTTAATTGAATCATTACGTTTGGTGTTACCTTGCAATGTGTTTGTGTGACCTTGAACGTGTTTCCACGTGTTTTGTGAAGTGCTTTCCAGCTATATTGGGGTCGAGTTTCAGTTTAAAACCAGTGTTTATATGAAGCGATTGCCTATCGGACCTTCACAACCCAGTTGCAGGGTAAAATAAATAAATAAATAAATAAATAATGCTAGACAATCCACACAGCATCATCTAGCCCGAAGCTAAGCAGAGCTTGTGTTATGGGTACTAGATGACTGATATACTTAATACAATACATTACATAGATAGATATTTTTTATTATACATAGCAAATACCCAGAACACCCGGAACAAATATTTGTAGATCGTACAAACATTTGTCCCAAGGCGGGAATCGAACCCGCAACCTCCTGCGTCGCAGGCGGACCTTCGCCCGCTGCGCCACATAGGTCGTCAAACAGGATATCCCTTTGGTTAGACTGGTGGTCAGTGTCATATATCTACAGTTAAACAGCCGAAGCCAACAGCTTAACGTGCTTTCTGAGGCACGTAGAAGTCACCCATCCACAGAATGACATCAGCAGGCGTAGCTTGACCTTGGATCAACCCGTGCGGTCATTTTTATTTATCCACGAGCTAGAGGAGCATAATATAATTCACACCAAATCTACTTCCCTGTTCCAAGCGTCCTTTTGTGCTTATTGACCGAGGTCTTGTCTATCTTGTGCTTGATATGGAGGGAAATGGAAATTATGTATTTTTTGAACTCCGTTATTCTTTTCTGATTCATTTCCTTGAGGGATCTAAGACAGTTGATGGTTTCTCCGGGACTCGTCGGGCTTCATTACCTCCACGCTCTTCTGGTTGCCACTGTTTCTGATCTTCGGGAGTTGCAGTGGTTTGGGAATATTGTGGCTGGCTTGTCCCAATAAAAAAAACGGTGCGTATCAGCTCCAACGCACGATTGGACTTTACTTTTTGAGTGCAATCGTCTGTTGGCGCCTTCATTGGCGACCAACATTGGTTCTGCAAATATTGACGCGATACATAATGCTTTTAAGCTAACGCTTGTATTAGTAGTAATTTCATTCATAAAATTTCCATACCATTGGGTAATATAATTATGAAAATCGATTTAAAGAAAACTCCAAAACTTTTTGATGTGTAATGATTGTCTGGCCTTAGGGACTCTATTGAATTTATTCACATCATATTATCCAATGTCGTGATGGCCCAGTAATTTAGGCCTCGCCTCTTGTGCACGAGGTTATGGGTTTAAACTTGGGCAAGTACCAGTGTGATTTACTCAATTCATATGTACTTTCTAAGTTTATCTTGGACATTACTGACATCGGTGAACTAACACTTCGTGAGGAAACCTGTAGTCATAATTAATATCAGTCGTCTGAAATCGCCAACCCGTATTGAGCAAACGTGGTGATTTATGCTTGTGCCTTCTCTGTATGAGAAGAGGCCTTTACCCTGCAGTGGGACAGTAACAGGCTGGTATTATTATAGTATCCAATGAACAAATAACACTTATTTTAAAGAAAACCAACACAATTCCGTCAATGATTGTTTCCATCCAATCGTTTTGGTGATTCGCTCTATTTTTGCAATAAGGAAACAATTACATTTTAATAGTTCTTCGATTTCCGGGTTGGGATCAGTGTTGTTGTGTTTTTCCATGTAGAATTGTTAGTAGCAGCCGGGAGACTGGATATGTACGCGTTTAATGGCAATAGACTCGCCCCCCATTAAATAGTATTTAAACATAACTAGCGAAATGTGGGTGTACTATAGAGCTACCTCTCTGCCTAACTTTTCAGGGAATACAAGCGTGATGTTTGAATTTAAATTTCGTTTTATTTTTGAGGTTAAAAGGTATATCATCAACCTCCAGATTTCCCCCCAATTTATTTGATGTTGGCGCAGCATGTCCTCTTCTTCCATACATCTCTATTCGCCGTCATCTCAATAGTCACCTCTTATCTAACCAAATTATCTTTCATACAATCCATCCATGAATCAATCTATTACTTACGAAGTAGCCTACTCATTATGCCAGGTATCTCTTCATTACATTGTCTACTACCCCTTGGACACATTTTTATGACATCTCAAACTGTGTCAGTAAAGGAAAATGCCATTAAATCATAATAATCGACTATAATCGCTTTTAACTTTTCAATTACGTTGATGAAATGGATTCTTTTGACCTAGTTTACCATTAATTCTTTTGACATTGGGGTTCTTGGATTTGAAATATTATCTGGTGTTTGGATTTCTGAATTATTAAGGAGTGAGAAGTGACATTCATATGAACTCTCAAAGTTTATCTTAGAAATAACTGATATCGGTGAAGGCAAACTAAGCATAAAGCATTTAGTCCGTTCTGTACATTTGTGTGCTTAAAGTATTAAATAAATAAATAAAACTACGAAGCTCTTGCTAGAAGTTTACTAAGCGATAACGTCAAATTACCCAGATATTAGTCAAACAAAATTATTTCCACGAACGTAATGTAGAGGCGCTGTTTCCATCTAAGTACGAATTATTGTTAATGTTATCGGATGGTAAACTTCTTGTATGTAATTCTTGCTAGGGCCACTGGACTTAAAATCATAAATCTAAAACCGCCAACCCACCTTAAGCAGGCGTGGTGATTTCTACTCATGTCTTCTCTGTATGAGAAGAGGCCTTTGCCCTGCATTGGGACAGTAACAGACTGGTATTGTTATACCTATTTTATTTCAAGGAGTTAGTGATGGTCAATTTTAACTCTCAATATTATTTTGTTACATATTTCATGAATAAGGCTAGTAATTTGTGCGTCGGAAAATCAGGTCAGATTTTGACCTTAAACTAATCGTGAATCAAACTATTCAAACAAATTATAACAAGTGTTAATGATATTCTTGTTGCTGACGTTTTTCTTTGCATTTTTTTTAACATTATTTTCGTTTGTTTGTCTAAGATGTTGGAGTGTTGAGGTCTGACAGAACGACTGAACGACAGATCAGAAATAGTGCGAGTCTGACAAGTTGCGGCTGACTTCAAACGGAGCTTCTGACCGTCTACCTTCAGAAACCAAACTTGTGGGGCCATCGGTATCTTAAGGTTAGACAACCAACTCTAAATTATTTTATTACTATTTCAAAAAATTAAATGATTATTATGGTCTAAATTCATTTAATTCTGGTTCAAGCCCACTCGTGCGCAAGGGTGGCTTGCGCACGAGTCAGCAGAAACAAGATTTTTTCCCAACCAAGATACATTTTTTTTAAACACAAGTATTTTTCCTGTATCGTGGGTTCAACATTCAAAGTCACATAAACAAACAGCCAGACCCGGAACAATTAACTGCAGGCCATACAAATATTTGTTCCGTGCGGGAATCGAACCCACGACACGCAGCGCAGCAGTCAATCGCTCAGCCACTGCGCCAACAGTCAAATATGAATAATAATTATGTTTATTACAAATTAGTTTTCCTTAACTGCCTCCTTGGTCAAGTGGTCATAAAGTTTAATGCAGAGTATGAGGTCTTGAGTTTGTTTCCGGGGTCGAGCAAAGTCTAATTAAATTTTTGCATCGAAGACTTCTTAGTATCAGCCTGGAGTCTGGATATGTGATTGATTGATGGCAATAGGTTCGCTTCTGGGGGGACTCAAACAGACTGTGTACTGGTACATTCTGTGCTTAACCCTTCGAGGTCTTCAGGTGTTATGTTATTTAACAGAAATAGTGATAATTTAAAACATCAAATACCGATTTCGATATTTATAGATAGATTTTTATATGCTGGAAATAAGACGATTTCGTGAAGATGCCATTTACTTTTATTTGAGTTGGTTTGTTTTATTAATTTAATTAGTGTTTTATTTGTATTTATTGAAATTTTGCGATAGTGTGTAAATAACCTGCAATCAATAGAATTCATATTATTATTAAATAATAATACTTACTCAATTATATCCGGTTAGACTGGGAGCAGATTCCAACATAGTTGGGAAAAGGCACGGCTCTGTAGATGGTCAAGTTAAGCGATATTAACTGAACACACAGTACAAAAGGAATGCAAAAGACAGCACGAAACAATTCTATAAAATAATGTGTTTTAATATTTTGAATCTGGCAGCCCCATCATAGTGTTCCAAGATGTTGACAACGCAAATATTCCGCTGGCAACGCTTTGTACACAACTCTGGGGACGCGCTAGTCTGCAGATGCTTGCTCTTAGTATTTTGTTTCTAACTTTTAAAGTTTTCTAGTGAGGCAATCTAGCTTGTAGTCTGAAATACATAGAATATATACGTAGTTACATACTTTTTTTAAGTTGGGTGCTATTTCCAAATATAAAAAGAAGGTTTAATCCACACGCTTCAGAGTGAGATTTGACCTCTTGGAACTGAGACACAAGAGGGCCACCCGCTAGCGGTAGAGTCGGTAACCTGCGAAACGACTGAACGTGCTGTCATTAAGTCTCAATTCTAAAAGATCGCATCTCCTAAAGTCATGATTTATTTCTGAAAGATTGAGATTTACATTTGACTTTGATGGTAGAAAGAGAATTATTTCTTTTTAATAAAAAATGTCATCAGGTTACTGCCCTATGAATAAACATCTCTGTTTTCAAAAGAAACGCTTTACTGAACCTGTTCCTTCGATCCTTAGGCCCGGAGATGTCGCGTTGGCGCGGCTTCGATGGCGCGGGGTGAACGCGCGCCACGGCTAGGCGCCGATGCGCGCCTGGCTCGTCGTGTGTGCGGCGCTCGCGCTGGCGCCCTGCCGAGCGACCGCTGCGCACTCCCACCAGGACCCTGCGCGGCTAGAGCGCATCAAGTCACAAATATTAGCCAAGGTAAGAGAAAGCATGTAGTGAAGAAGTCGCTTGCATATTCGCCCACCCGCAGATGCTGTATTAACACGGATTGAGGGGATCAAATAATAAGCGCAAGAGTTTCAGAAGGACCGATTGATTTGAAAAAAGCGCCTTTTCGTCCAAAAATGAAAATGGACTTAGCATTACCAATGTTTGCAATACCTACCTAATAATCTATTCACTTTAACCTTCATCTGATCTTCTGTCCCCACCAGCTGGGGCTCTCATCACGGCCGACGCCATTAGGGGCGCCGCCTCGCGACGTAGTGCGACAGATATTAGCAAGAGCCGCCGACCCGCGGCCCCCTCCCCGCCACCACGACTCAGACACCGAACACGCCATGAGGGAAATCATCGCGATAGCACATAGAGGTACCAACATACACAAGAACATGCAAACTGACAGAGACTCATTAACGGCACCTACACATACAGATAGACGGATAGACAAACAATTAATCAGGACACATAAAAATGTACCATGACACGCAGAACGGAAACTAGACAGGGAACTCTTTAGTAGCTGGATGTAATATATTATACTTACGCAAAAACTTCAGACTGACAGATAAAGAAAGAGACAAAAATGACCAGACAAGTACTAACATACTTAACAAGCCTAAGCAACTTTCAGATCGTCACACAAGTCAAACAGAAAGGTCGTCATACATACTGTCCCACAACCACACCAAATACGACGATAAAAATTAACTACGAGTAAATAATTATAATATAGAGTTTTCATATCGTAAATACGAGTTTATAATATTCAACCAAATAATTTTACAATCATCTGATACATCCACCAATGATCCGACTATAAGGACCATCATTTTATAATTTAAACATACCAATGATCCGACTCCAAGGACCAAAAAGTCAGTCTTACAAAGGTTTCTAAGCCTAACCAAATCAACATCATAATTGATTTTTTTGAACCAGTAACCGTGAAATGAATTAACTCAACACCTCCCCACAAACGGAAATAATTTTTAACAAACTCCTATCTGATACTGAGTTCGCAAAGTTTCCAAGATGGCCGCGCTGTGTTAAGTTGTGGTTCCAATTTTAAAAACAAGAACTTCCTAGATAAGTACTTAGCTGTCCAACCCAAGCTTCATAGCGATACTATACTTTGTACATACCAATGAAAATTGTGAATCAATTTTATTATGGATTTTCAACACAAGCGTGAACAAATTAATTTTGGTTTGTTATAAATTTGTAACAAGTTGCTATTAGCTTTTAGAACAAGTCGTTTCTCATCAATACCACCAGTAGATCCAATGTATAGTTTATTGAAATCCTATGCCGTCTTAAAAATTCTAATCATTTTGAAATACATCGTAGAAAAAACTAATAATGTAACCAAAACAGATCAAAAGCAGACACAGAATGTCTGTTACCATTTTGCGTGCACCTCAGTGACCACATTACCGCTCTATAGCTAATTCATTCCACAACTAACTTGTATTTTATTGTACCCCAGAAATGGGTCACAAACATCATTGGCAACTCTATAACGTCCACTTGGGGTAGTAACTAGCCAATAATATAACGTCTAGACTTAGCCATTCGTGAGCCAATTATGTGCTTTGGCATAAATACTGGCTAAACCAGACTGATCTAGATTTTTTTAGACAAAAACTGCTTGATAGACATTGGCTGTTCATCAAAGTCTGGGGTAGTGACATCATTATGTTGTATAATCGTCTGGTACACTTAGCAACTTTGGTACTACCAAAAGTTTTGTCTGGTACGCTGAGTTGAGGACCTAGTTTTTCCAGTTCGTTAAACATCATAAGAGCGTCTGAGACTTTTGGTACAGACTGTTCACAAAATCAATTCGATATCTTATTTAGGTGTTATATCAACGAAATATCCTCATCTGTTTCAAATAAAGTGACACGGTAACAATCATTGCATTTTTAAAGTCAAATAAACACAGTGAAAAATTAAACTTGTCCAAAAACTAACAATTTTTTATAACCTAAATTAAACCAGCAGTAATCTAGTTTTTTCAGTTCACGAACGAGTGAGTTGACACAACGCTAACACTGAATTTTGTCAGTTTTGTGCTCACGTTTGGCCTACTGTGCGTATTTACATATTCGATTTGTGATTCCGTAGTTATCTGTCCATTGTCTGGGCCGTCAACTTGAGGACTGGGCTTGGCACTCGTTGTACATCATAAATAATCATAGTCCATGATAGATACTACCATGGTTTGAGGACTTTTTCCTTATTCTTTTCGTAAGATTGATTTCTGGTCCTTTGGTGCTTGTTTTAATTTTATGTTGGTGTATTTGGTCGGACTTGGTACTACAGTTAGACAATTATAGACTGGTACTTTTTTATTAATTGTATGTATACACATACATTTAAATTATTGTTTGGATACAGAAACGTTTGTAATGGTAGCGAATAGGGATTCACCATTACCGGTGGTAACTGTGGTTAGGGCTTCAGGGACAGGACATTATTATAATGACATTTTGTTGATGTACGAGTATGTACATTAATTTACTTATATTTATGATTTTAGATGTTTTATTTTATTTACTAACTACTTTTTTGTTTGATGATACCCTTTGAAGTATTGGCTGATAATTCTTTGGGGATCAACGTCTTTACTAATTTTTGTTTTATTTTATTATATGAAATAAATACAGGAGACACTGCTGACACCAGAGACTACTCCAAATGACTTTTATTAACACAAATTCATTATTACTCACAGTTCATTAATTAGGAAACAATTACGATTACAATTAAATTTCGTTGTTAATTACCAACGTGTTTTCGAAATGGCCCATCGACTTGTATTATTGTTTTTACTAGTAATTATCATTTGAAGTATTGATTCTTTCTTTTATTGGCAATTAAAGGTTTTTGATTAGAATACATGATTGTTAAATGTCTCTTGCAAGTATGTTTTCAGATCAGCTGTCTTTTCATAATATGGGGAGAAATTGAAAATGTAAGTTACTATTCGTCTAAAAGTAAAATGTAATCATGTGTGTGATACACTAAATCAGTTTGGTTATTTTTCAGATCTTTTGAAACAGAATCTAGAAAAATGGTCTTTGGATTTGGACACACATTCTATTGTTCGGGTGAATGTATGGTAAGTAAAAAGCTCTCGTTATTTTTTATTGTTTAGTTCAGCAGACAAACACCAAAAAAAAAACAAAATATAAAAATAGAAATTGTGTACAAGTGATTGGACATTTTGGAGGATTTTTGAAATTAGAATGGAGTTGGAGATCCTCTTATGGACTTATGGGGCCTTTTCTCAATAAAAATATATAAGAATAATAAATTGACAAAGTTACATAAGTAACCATTCAAAAATAACAGAACAGTAAACGACAATGATAATAAATGACGTCACATGTCATAAGATTTTTACTTAACGTAATTACTGAATTACGTTACAAAAACAATGAATTGAAAAGTCAAGTCCATTGAGGTTTCAATTAATATCATTGAAGTAACAATTTTATAAGAACTACAAACATATCTTTTCCTCTTCTCTATCAAGTCCATCCAAAGGTTGTCTGTAAGAGATCGCTTTTAGCGATAAGGCCGCCTATTGTAATACACTATGTAGCACTTAAACTCATTCTTTGTAAGTTTTCATGGTGTACAATTAAGAGTATTCTATATATCTATTTTATGAGATAATGTTTCCGTGCTGAAAAAATCGAATTCGTTTGCAAATAGCTCAACCATCACTGTACCTGATTTGCTCTGTTTATCGTAGAAGGTAGCAACTCACCTACAAAATTTGAAGCATACCAGGTAGTAACACAACGTCTTATCAATATACCCTTCAAAGTTTCGCCACGGAGCTTCGATACCCATCACTTGCCATGTTACGTACACATTTCTATGGGGTTATGCAACCGAGCCATTTGGGCGGTCGCCAGGGAGCCCCGATTTTCTAGCCAGAACCACATAACGATTTATGTCATACTTTTTAACCGTTTTCAAAATGCAAAACCTTTCGAAATGGGAAATTGGAAATGTTCTGGATGTATTGATAGGATGTTTGTGGATAGGTTTAGTAGTTACAGGGGGGAAATCTATATTGCAAAGCGGAATGGGATCTTTATAGTATTATAATCAAACGTTGCATTAATATGGAATTGCTAGGGAATTTGGTGAACTACTTTTTTTTCCTATGGAACACACCAAGAAATGGTGAAGGGCGGGCGTTTTGTGGGCCTGTTTTATGTAACTTTGCACGTTCATTAGATTGTAAGCCTAAAACTGAAATTTTATTTTGCTTTTGAAAAATATATCGATAAAAGTCAGGTGAATTTATTAGATATAAACCTATTACATGGGTCTTAAACAAAACTGACGTTTTTTTTTGTTAGGTGCAATATGGGTATACCTCTGCCTAACCCTTTGAGGAATACAAGCACGATGTTACGTTATGTTGTATGAATATCCATTTACATCAAAATTGGACTAATGCTTCCTGGTTCAATTTCATCTGTTTCTCATAATTAAAGTTTCCATTTACGGTCCTATCTCAAAAATCTACCGAGCAAATTATGTATTTCCTAACTTAATCTATGACACAACTGACCTGCGTCATACATAGGAAAATATACTACTCATAGATCATGACTTGAAATTTACTAGTCCCCGAGAACAAGAGTAATGAATGCTTTTTGAGGGAATTTTCTGCAGTGAGACAGTTTTTCAGGCTGATATTATGCATTCCATTCATAATATGATATTTCTCACAGTCAACGAATCAGTTGAAAATTTGCAACGAAAAGATACGCTTTAAATTACAGCCTGAATCACCACAGTAAACAAAGCCAACTCTTTTAAATCTTCAAGCTATTAAATCCTTTTTTTAAATCCCCATTCTTCACACAAACACATCTCGCCATTAAAATGGCAACTTCTAAAACAGTCATAAGAATAAGACGAAAAAAATACATTGTCTCAAGTGCCTGCGTGAAAAAGGCCAAGTGGCTACACTTTGGCTAATAAATAATAAAAGGATCACTGGTCGAGGCCATTCCCATACATTTTAGTCCAGGCTACACTAAAAACGGAGAGACTATAAGCTTAAGCGGAGCGATTAACAGTCAACGAAACGAAAAAAAAACATCGCATTCTCAGTTCAAAACGCGGTCCTACGAGTCGGATTTTCGAATATATACTTTTCTCGCTCCGCTATTTCCATCCCCGCTTTCAAAGAGACGGTAGCCTTATAATTATGCGACGCATTCTTTACATCGTCGGCTATATATCAAAAATTATGCCTTTTGCAAGGCTATAAAATTTTAAAGTTAAATTTCTGCGCTTTGCCGATTTTAAAAGCGGCAGCGCCTTGGAACGAGCGTTGGCGCGAATTGTTGCCTCCGTTCCATTATTTGGAACACTTGTATTATAATTTGTTTTGTATAATCCTAGCATAAAGGCGTAACTGAAAAAGGATAAAGAGCTGACGAGTTTTAAGAAATAGATCGAAAGTTATTGAACATAAGATTACCTACCTATGTGTGCACAAGGACCAAATATTGACAACTGCTACCCCATTGAATTATTGGAAATTATTTCCACGGAACCGGATGGTACCTACCTAGTGTTTACGTTTGCTTTTTTCTTTCAGGACAAGCTGAAATAGGAAATGAAAGCGCACCGCAAGATGTTCTGTGACTTGAGTTAGTTCCCGCACGATGCACAAGATGGCGCTACCAGTCTTATCGTGGCACATAGATAGAGAGGTTAGTTATACTAGTAGATAAATAATTACAAATGAATACAATACATAATATTCATAATAATTTTGTTTGACTTCTAAACAAACTGTCTAAAACTATTTAAGTACCTACTTAAATAATCTTATCTTATTTATCATTTGGTAATTCAGTCATATTTTTTCTACGATATCTGTCTTTATATATATTTTGTGTGTATCACCTTGATTTCGATCTGATTAATTCAAATTTGATGATTCTAATTTATTTTTATTTCCACAAGATGATCAATCGACAGTTTTTGTACATTTATAATTCAAGTTTTTCTAATTTATCAGATTGATTTTTGTTGCTAGGGAGTTTATTGTGCCTCAGCTTCTTCGCAAGAAAACCACTAGGAAGTGGTGGGCGACCGTTTTCAAATTTACAAAATGATTTTTGATTTTGATCATCATCTGCCTAGCATGTTCGGGTCCGCTTCCAATCTAACCAGATGCAGCTAAATACCCGTATTTTAAATGTAGCGACTGCCTATCCCACCTTAACAACTCAGATACTGGGATACGATACTCTTTGATAAGATTGGTAGTCAGACTTTCCAGCTTCTGACTACCTATAAAGAATGTCATAGCTCTGGAAATCATAGTAGACCAACGGTTGAACGCGTATTCCGAGGCACGACGTGGATGGCTGACCCACCCATCCACTGATCGACCTCAGAGAGCATAGCTTAACCTCCGATCGACTGTTATTACTTAAGCACCTTCTTAATGTAATGATTAATATTACTGAACTGAATATAACTAATTTAAAAAATGGCATATAATAATGAAAAATAGCACCAGCCGAGTTTCAAATCTACACCGATTCTGCAGAAACTGGTCCTTTGACCCCCACGTCAGCGCTTCACTAGGATGTTAAATAATTAATATAAATTAGAGAGAAAGATAACGAGCGAGTGACATTTGTCTCATTACTTTATATTTACTGAGTGATTTGTGCACAGCACCCTGTTATCAGTAATGGTAATAGACTGTACTTTTGAACTTTTATTAAGAGTTTACATAAGGACTGTCTTTTGTTTACCGTTAGAGATGTTAGTCCGGGGTCTTCATGTTACCATGTGCTAACTTAGCACATAGTAACGTGCCCCAAACTAGCACTGCTAAGAGACACAGATGCATACGTAAAGTCAAGCCATTTTCCCATAGGGGAAGGCAGAACTACAGGACACCACGTCCTGCTACGATCCTTACATACTTCGTTTACGTACATACATCTGGACCCTGTATATGTCAGTGACACGAAATGACGGCACAGATGGCGCAGTGACTGAGCGATTGACTGCTGCGCTGCGTGTCGTGGGTTTAATTCTCGTACGGAACAAATATTTGTACGGCCTACAGAATGATAGCTGTCCCGGATCTGGATATTTGTGTGTATGAGTTTGAATGTTTGTAATCGCACCCACGATACAGGAAAAAATCCTAGTGCGGGACGACGTTTTAAAAAATAAAAAAATAAAATCAGGCGCAATGTAATATACCGACATTTTGCCAGTTACGTCTTAGCATCATGTAATAGGGGCGAGCCTA
The DNA here is from genome assembly GCA_905147745.2 of Phlogophora meticulosa. Taxonomy (NCBI): domain Eukaryota; kingdom Metazoa; phylum Arthropoda; class Insecta; order Lepidoptera; family Noctuidae; genus Phlogophora; species Phlogophora meticulosa. The sequence goes on from LR990542.1 coordinate 746,440, forward strand.
TTGCCACTTATCAGGCACAAATCCAGACTCCCGGCTGCTACTGAGAACTTCCAGATGGGAAACCACAATAACGCTGTGTGAGACCCGTGAGTCGAACTCAAGACCTTATACACAGCAGTAACCATTGCGACCACTAGACCAACGTGGCAGTTTGCATCATCTCATCTGTCTGCCTTTTCCCAACTATTTTGAAGAGTGCTTCCAGTCTAACTGGATGCAGCTGAATACCAGTATTTCACATGGAGTGACTGCCTATCTAACCTCCACAACCCAGTTACAGGGCAACACGATACCCCTTGGTAAAGCTGATTGTCAGACTTCTAACTAGCCGTAATGACTGTCTAATATCTATAAATGACAGCCGGGATCTGTTGGTCCCGATGCTTGCCTACGACTGAACATGTAATGAACGGTCATCCATCCACAGACTGTCCCCGGTAAGCGTAGCTTAACCTTCGATCGCCCCATAGGGCTTATTGAAGCAATTTTATTTTATTTAGTCATGAGCTAAGCAGTGTAGCTAACCTAACCTAAAATTTTAAAAAGAAGAAATATTTCTATTTGTGCCTTTATTATTAATGGATAATTTTAAAACTACTAAACTACTTTTAAAAATATTTTCACTTATGAAAAACCTACATTACCAGGGAGAAACCTAGTAGTATAGTAGTACCAGCCTATTGCTGTCCCACTGCAGGGCAAAGGCCTCTTCTCATACAGAGAAGGCACGAGCATTAATCACCACGCTTACTCAAGACGGGTTGGCGATTTCAGACTTATATATATAAGTCCAGGTTTCCTCACGATGTTTTCCTTCACCGATGTCAGTGATGTCCAAGATAAACTAAAAAAGTACATATGAATTGAAATTGACATTGGTACTTGCCCAGGTTTGAACCCACAACCTCGAAAACCTAGGCTTTGTTTTATTTTCAAATCTTCGCTGTAATGGGAATGGAAGTTAAATTTCGAAGGGAATAGTTCGAAATCCACGCAACGAAGTATCGTAATAAAAATAAAGGGATTGACTACACTACACCTTTCACACCACACTCGCAAGAATATTACTATGCTCCAAATATCGCATATATCATGGCGTAATGGCATCGTAAATATCTGTTGTTGACCATGAGGAGCCCCATCCAGTGTGGGGACACTGCCGAGCGCCCATATCTACATTATATTGTTATTGGTACGCTTAGCAAGCAAATATTAATTGGTATGAGAATGATTCAGGTATTGCCAGGTATACCTGTACTTTGAAGGACTGTAGTTTTATGTGGTAACACGATGTGGACATGTTTTAATTACTTGTGGTCGCCCTGTTGTCGAAAATAACAATAATGCTGGACAATCCACACAGCATCATCTAGCCCCAAGCTACAAGCTCTGCTTGAGCTTGTATTATGGGTACTAGATGACTGATATACTTAAAACAATTTTTATTTTACATAGCAATTACCTAGAACACCCGGAACAAATCTTTGTAGATCGTACAAACATTTCTCCCCAGGGCGGGAATCGAACCCACAACCTCCTGCGTCGCAGGCAGACCTTCGCCCACTGCGCCACAGATCGTCAAAATCTTTCGTCTCTTTCTCAGTTCTCAGTATAAACTTAAATATATACTCACAACTTCAAGTCCAGTTCAAAACCAGCGTCAGACACTAGATGTCTGGCATTTTTGCTAAACTGAATATATAGGTACCAGTCTATTATTATGCCAACGCAGGGCAGCTTTTCCCACACAGAGCAGGCATTGATCACGCGGATTAGCTATATCCGACTTATTATCATTCTTACATCTTGGCTGACGATACAGGCAGTCAGAAGCCCCAAAGACGAACCACCAGTCTTACCAGAGGTATAATCTTACTCAGAAACTATAGCTAAGGTATTCTTGAATTATGAAGAAAACTATATCCACTAACCCAGTCAGACCATATAAAGACCATACAGATTTATAGCGCTTGAGATGATTTTTTAAGGGTAGAACCACACAAAATCAAAATTCAAATTAGGCTGAGAATCAGCTTTTTTTGAACGTCAAAACGTTTACAAAAGACAGTACCCCAAAACGCCCACCCTTCACTACTTCTTAGTGTTTTTGCTGTGAAGAAGAAGTGGTGGAACAAACTCCCCAGCAACACAGGTATAAGTTGAGGCCAGCTAGTGCACCGATTTGTTAGACGCTAAGGAGCCCAATGGCTGCAAGGTAGATGATAGAGGATCCTTAGTTACTGAGAAACCGTAGCCTATTGGTAACGTTGTTACCATGTCCTAGTTTACCAAATTGGTAAGAAAAAGTCTAAAAGTGGCGCAGGTCACCGAGAAGTTGTGCAAAAATCGGTTCATAGTCTAGGCATGTGATGCGGATGAAGATCATGGTTGTAGGAGAGTTTTGAGTATTTATGTGGAGGGCTACAAGAGTAGAGAAAATATGTATGGATTGTGTGAAAGATAGGCTAGGAACGAGATGACGGCAAATAGAGATGTAAGGAAACAGTATGCGCCTACCCCAAATAAATTGGGGTAAGGGCAGGACGGTGAAGATAATAACTTTGGTCTAGTTTAAAGTACTCTCACATTTTTACGTCTCAAATTGCGTCGTTTATCGTTGTGAGTTCAATGTCGTTCATTGCCACTTCAAATATTGTTTTATCTCCCTAATTTAATTTTTGTTATGATGATAAAATCACTTGTGTTTTTCATTCATTAGTTCATGGCTCATTATTTAATTGTGTTGTAATAACCGCCGTATCTAATATAGACTAGTAGGTAGTCTTGGTACAGCGGATTTTTCAGAAAGTGTCGCTGTTGTAATAAGTATTTATGATATTGTGAACCCCTCGTTGCCTAGTGGTTGAAAGCGCTACTGCTGAGTGTGAGGGTCTGGGTTCGATTCCTGGGTCGGTATGGTGTTATTGAGTTTTGTCATCAGATTTTTTCTCAGTAGTGACCCGTAGTTTCGATTTGAGACCGGCTGATGGCAATAAGCTCCTCGTATATTACATGGGACTTGGACATAACTGGCGAAATGTGCCTTACCCTCTGCCTTACCCTTCAGGGAAATCAAGCGGGATGTTGTGTATAATCAATTTATTTATTTTTTGTTGTTTTTTCCACCCTGCACAATATCAATAATAGGACTTATTACGAATACTAAATTGAATTACTTATTTAATAATCCTAACCGCCTGTTAGCCAATACCCGCCTTTCTAATCTTTTTGTATTCTAAATATAAATGAATGTTTATCGATATAATTGACTTGCGCATGCGTAGAGGCCTGCTGCCGGCGTTGAGGAGCTCGTGGCTAATTAAAAACATCCGCACGGGCTGACCGGAGGTTAAGCTACGCTTACCGAGTTCAGTCTGTGGATGGGTGACCATTCGTAACATATCGAGACTCCTCCGTGCGTTGGAAAGCACGTTAAGCCGTTGGCCCCGGCTGTCATTTGTAGATCTTTGATAGTCGTTACGGGTAGTCAGAAGCCCGAAAGTCTGACAACCAGTCTTACCAAGGGGTATCAAGTTGCTCAGTCTGGGTTGTGCAGGTCAGAAAAGCAGTCACTAAATGTAAAATAATGGTACTAAGCGGCATCTGTATAGACTGGTAGCTGACGCAAAATATGGTTGGGAAAAGGCTAGTCAGATGCCAAATTAAAATGTTCCTAGGTTGTTTTCAATTTGCAGTTCACTATTAGATTGTAAGTTATTGAGAAAATTAGTGCTTAAATATCATCCATACTAATATTATAAATGGGAAAAGGTGTGTGTCTGTTTGTCCGTCTTTCAGCGCAAAATCACTAAACGGATTTCGATAAAATTTAGCAGAGAGATAGATAGTATCCCGAGGAAAGACATAGGCTACTTTTTATCAGCAAACCACGCGGGCAAAGCCGCGGACACAAGCTAGTGATTTCATAAAAATTTTATTCAATCGCATAATTTTAACTTTCGTATTAAAGATTATTTTCAATGATGAATACTTCGTGAAATACACATTTGTCACGGTCGGGAATGACTTTTTTAAAACAACCGAAAACTGAGCTGCAAATACCAAAACACCTATAAAAGTATGAATTTCATGGGCTGTCTTCATCCGAGGAGGTCAAAAGGATCTCATACAACCCAATATGAAACCGCATTACCAAGAAACCCAACAAACACAAAAGGACGCGTGTATGAGTGGTCTTGACATTACACTCAGTGTTCCCGAGTGCAAATAGGAATATTTCTGAGTGCGGTCATCTCTTATCACGCCTGTGATAACCCGAACAACGCCCTCTGCCACATTATTACGGATAGATGTAGTTGTCACGCTAAGCGAATCTTGGAGCGTGTCAGTTTACTCGTATGGTAAGCATTATTAGCTTTGCTGACTTTTGTCAAAAAAGTCATGATGGCCCAGTGGTTTAGGCCTCGACTCTAGTGCACGAGGTTGTGGGTTCAAACCTGGGCAAGTACCAATGTGAGTTTTTCATTCATATGTACTTCTAAGTTTATCTTGGACATCACTGACATCGGTGAAGGAAAGCATCGTGAGGAAACCTGGACTTATATAATAAATATAAGTCTGAAATCGCCAACCCGTCTTGAGCAAGCGTGGTGATTAATGCTCGTGCCTTCTCTGTATGAGAAGAGGCCTTTGCCCTGCAGTGGGACAGTAATAGGCTGGTACTATCCAATGGTCTGTCTTGCACGAGTGAATAAGTCACATTGGTACTTTTCAGGAATAGAATAGATTACAATTTATTTGCATAAAAACACCGTATAGAATATGGTACAAAGATTGAATACAGAGCACACATTTTTCTGCTTAACAATATAAGCGTGCAAATTCTTTTGCATACAATTCATCAATGTTTTTTTGTCAAAAAACTCTTTGACACCTTAACTGCCAAACAACGAGACACAATAGAAAATGTATTGTTTGATGGTCATTTGGCGTTCAACGTGTTAACACTATAAAAAACTATTAGTGGACTAGTTCAAGTCTAGGATCACTCACAATTATGTACTTTTTAAGATTATCCAGGACATCGCTGAGATCGGTGTAGGAAATCGTTGAAAGGACGTCTGGATTTTAGTTTAGTTTTTAATCAATAATGGTAGCCTAGATGACAGTGACCAAGTATAGCTTTAAGCAGCGTGTTAAAATGCGATTGTCTTACGTCCAACTATGATAAAAAAAACTGGCCAAGAGCGAGTCGGACTCGCACATCGAGGGTTCCGTACATACCCATAATTTTCAACTTTTTTATTTATTTGGAATTCTTCCTTTATTCGTGCTGTAGTAAGTGACGACACGATTGGCGCAGTGGTTGAGCCAACGGCTGCTGCGCCGCGTGTTGTGGGTTCGATCCACGCACGGAACAAATATTTGTATGACCTACAGGTAGTTGTTCCGGGTCTGGCTGTTTGTGTATGTGAGTTTAAATGTTTGTAAACGCACCCACGATACAGGAGAAATTCCTAGTGTGGGGCAACGTTTTCAAAAAAAAAGAAAAAAGAAAAAGAAAGTTTCGTGATTCTGGGTGAACGGGAACTAGCATATAGGTTTTTGACCCAAAACCTATAGGGTTTTAGAAGTCAATAGTTTTAATCTAAGACCAATCTTACCATACCTTGATTTTTGTACACCTAATAGGGACTATAGACTTCAGTATCTGGTATAAATTTCAACTTTCTAGGTCCACCCGTTCCTGAGAAAATCAGTGGTGACATAGGGACACACAGACGAACAGACAGACGGACAAGAGGGTGATCTTATAGGGCTTCTTTTTTACCTTTTGAGTTACGGAACCCTAAAAGGGCTGGTTTAAAGATGAACATAGGGGTACATTAATGGTATTTGAGCCATCCACCACTAACGGAAACCATTTTAGCAAGAAACTCCATAGGTATGGAAGGGACATCAAATGTTTCGTCGACTCTAGGTAAATCTCTGCCTTACCCTTCGAGAAAAAAAGGCGTGATGACTTAATGTCGACAAACACCACCGAAACGACTTAACACCATTTTCAGAGAAAACATAAGAAATTACAATAATCTATTTTATATTTTCTGTAGAAATATCTGCCCCTCTAGCTACGCTGGGATTGTTGACGTTACCGATTTCAAGAACCGTAAAATAATAACAATGAATTTCCAAGAATATTATAATTATCAGTTCGCGGAACTAAAACTTCAATACTTTATGTTTAAAGAATGAATAAAAATAAAATAAAGAAAAAAGCTAAATAGATGAATATATCCTAAGCCTTTTAGCCAATATCAGTCTTAAAAATCTTTTTCAATTCTAATCTTTACTAATATTATGAAGAGGTAAAATTTTCATGTGAGTTTGTATGTAGGGGGTAATCTCCCGAACTTAAGATCCAATTCTAAAACAAAGTTAACTGTTAGTATACTACATTACTTTTGAGTGCTCTAGGCTTCAAATTATATTTATATGATGCATATAAGACGAGCTATCGCAATGTTAGTCTAGCAAGTCGGAAAGAAATATTTCGTAAAACAGAATTATTTGTAATAGAATATATAATAGAAAAAATGGGAACGAGACTATGTTTTAAAGGGGGTGAAATTAATGTTAAAGTTCGATAATTTTAAAATTAATGTGTATCGTTAATCTGCCATTTACTTATTAAGGCGTATGCGTCGAGGCAGCCCACCAAATTAAAAGGATTTTTTGCGATTTGCAGCTCACTATTAGGTTGTATGTCTTTGAAAAAGTTTTTGTAGATTCTGTCATTTGTAGATCTTTGACAGTCGTTACGGGTAGTCAGAAGCCCGAAAGTCTAACAACCAGTCCTGTCAAGGGGTATCGTGTTGCCCAATTTCTTCGTTGTGGAGCTCCGATTAGACTGGAAGCCGACCCCAAAATAGTTGGGAAAAGGCTAGGCAGATGATAAGTTTACTCACTAGATCTGATTTCCAACATCCGACTTCTCTCTGTCATCCGTGAGTCTCCAATCCAAAACAGAATATCGATGGACCAAAGCAGCCGTAGTACTGTTTGTATTAACACTAATACAGATATCCCAAAGATGGCTCCTGAATTGCTTGGAATCAGAGATCGGAATAGTATGTGAGCAATAGAGGTTTTAGACTCTATTTTCAATCCATAATTTCATGAATCCAGATCAGATGCAGTGCGTGATTTCTCTTAGCTACAGAGTCCCTTTGATACCGATTAGGTGCGAAACCTTGAAAGACTCTGCTGATCATTCTGCTGCTGAGAATTTCTTTTTTATTGTGGGTGAGTTTATACAAACAACTAAACTCACATACAAAAACAGCCAGACCCGGAACAACTACCTGTAGGCCATACAAATAGTAGTTACATGCAGAAATCGAACCCACCACATGCAGAGCAACAGCCACTGCGCCAACCGTACCGTGATCTGATCATATAGCTCAGTTGAGACTGATGACACACACCCGTCACTAACCGGTGTAAGCCACGAGAGGTCAACGTCTCCATACCCGTGGCAAACGGAAACCTTGAACGCATCATAATATAATAACCAATCATAATTGACACAACTAATATTTTCTTCAATAACTAATGATTAGAGCTACCACGTGCATTGCATCCGGTAACACTTAGATAAAATACTGCAAAACACACCGAATACAATGTAGTTTGTCACAATCATGTTTTATCAATTAATTGACATTGCATTAATTAATTGCTTAGGGAAACTCATTCATAATTGTTCCAGCATGCTTTGGAGTCATGCAAGGTCAAAGGGCTTGCTGTATCCTCATTCTAGAAAGCTCAACGTCTTGAAGCTAACGCAACTAAGTCGGTAAATTATTTAATGATCTTGTAGTCAGAGCCCGAAAGTCTGACAAGCAGTTTTATTGATGGGTATCGTGTTGCCCAGTTACTGGGTGTAGCGACATCTATCTCGCCACATACAAATTAAATCTGACGTTTCCTACATCGCGATATTAAAGTTATCCCAGCGATTGAACACATATATTGTAAGAACCCGACAACAACCGTTGGGCAGTAGTAGCCCACCAGACAGAACACCTGACTGGTCGGAGGATCCTCCTTTTTCTATGGTGGATGAGGAAGTTTACACCCTGTTCCTCATACCCTCATACTGGGCAAATAGTTTGTGGATGTCAGAATGGTGGTCACTCCACGTCAATTCCGGTATCTGCATCTGGTAAGATAGGAAGCCGACCCCAACATAGTTGGTTAATAGCTAAGCAGATGAATCTGTTTTAAGGCAGCAGCAGGCCTAAAAAACTTTTCTGAAGCGTTAAACGCTAACGTCAAAATGCATGGAAAAGACATTAAAATGTGGAAAACTGTCACGTGACATATCTAAAGCTAGTATCAATTCCATACAATTTGTTATTTACCTTGGCGTTAACGGTTACTGAAAAAAGATTCTGGGTAATTCTTATATCTGCATACGGATAGACTGGAAACCGACCCGAAATACTCGTAGTTAGGAAAAGGCAATTTTTCATAATAGTAAATGATTTAATCATTAAAATTAAGTAGTGGTTGCCCAGAGGTCAAAATTCTCAAACGTGCGCGTTTGAGCTCACTGCACACCTTCTCTATAACAAAATGTAACTATACCAAATTTCACACTCCTCATTGAGTCCAATATACTTAAAATGGAGTACAAAGTTTTTTCGTCATATCCATACAAAACATCACGCCTGTAATCCTCAAATGTTTAGGCAGAAGTGTACATTTACACCCACATTTCACCAGTTTTGTTTTTATTAATGTATTTAAGCCCGTAAGAAATAGGAGATGAGCCTATTGCCATCAATCGACAAAATACAAACTCCGAGCCAGAAGCAAATAAGAAAATCCTGTTGGAAAAACTTGATTACATTACCCCATCCGTAAATTGAAACCAGGACTCAGCGGTACCTCCCGCTTACAGCCGCTAGACCAAATATCTTTGCGTATTAATATGTAAAAGAATAATGTATAATACTTATTTATTTCTTTAAAACGATACAAATATTAATATATGAAGAAATAAAATAAAATAAATAATCACAAGGCATCGAAAAATTCATCCGCATCGCTGTCAACGGGAAAAGTGCCCAGAAGGCTGGCAGCATTGCAACACGATGAATGGTAATGCTGATTCTTTGGCCAAAAAAAAGGCCAGCCCTCTGGGCACGTGAAGAGTCGACCAAACGCTTATTATTACGATTATAATGTATAATGCATTTTAAAAATATGGGCTGATATTGTGATACAAAAGGCTAAAGTTATGTTAGTACTTAAAATACTTGAATTTGACGTTTAAAGTATAAGTGGTGAAACACTTATAAAAATTTCTTAACGTTGAGTTATTTTCATTATAATAATTTGAATAAAGCTGAGGAAGAGAAGGAAATCAAGTATCTCGACTTGTGTCCTGAGGTGGTCGACATGTGGACAGCAATACTGTTGTTCCGATAGCCTTAACAGTCAATGATTTAATAGCCAAGAACCTCGACCAACATCTGAGGAAGTTGTAAGACAGAAAGATCCAGAAAGCGTCGTTACCGTCGTCTCAGTTATCATTTTCTATCCATATCACCTTTCACACAATCCATCCATCGTTTCTTCGGTCTTTCCTCTCCACATACCGATTCAAAACTCAATAATATTAGTAAAATATCTTGCTAAAACAGAAATATCTTTGCATGACCTATGAATCTAACCCAAGACTGCACAGCAACAGCTACAACGCACAGTCATCCCTGCATCTAAAGTTAGCTTCAAAAACAACCTCAATACGAGAATAAGAATCACGAACAAAGAATAATTAAGAATTGTTTATATCTACGTTTCCCCGCGTATCGGGGGGCAATGTGCTTCAACAATAAACACGCACTATCTTATGCATATTGTGATTAATAGTTATATTACAATTTACAATTTGTCATGTTATTCGTTAAGCGGGCACTTGGGTGGTGGAGCACAAAGATAAGGAAGAAAGAAAAGGGACTTATTAAACACAGGCACAGTTACTAAGCACCCAGGATATAGGCATTGTAGAATATAATATAATACCTTACCTACCTACCTTTGAAAGGATGACTCGGCCCTGGTACGAAAGGCAACTAAGGAACAGGAGTGGGTTTTTAGTCAGTAAAAGTCTGACACTATCTCCCGCCCCGCCCAAGAGCGGGGGATGTCATAAGATGATTTTCGCACCAAAAAAAAAAAAACCTACCTACCTACCAGCCTGTTACTGTCCCACTGCAGGGCAAAGGCCTCGTCTCATACAGAGAAGGCACGAGCATTAATTACCACGCTTGCGCAAGACGGATTGGTGGTTTCAGACTTATATTAATTATAAGTCCAGGTTTCCTCACGATGTTTTCCTTCACCGATGTCAGTGATGTCCAAGATAAACTTAGAAAGTACATATGGATTGAAAAAGTCACATTGGTCCAAGAATATAAATAAAATAGAATAGAAATTATTTATTTGCATGCAATGTAGGTAAGTGCAAATTGTAATTAGCTGCAGTTAGTTGACAGAACAAATGTCTAACAAAACAATAAGCAAGACGTATTTTTGATAGATTGAGACCGAGATTAAAATACGAACATTTAAAAAATATGCCTCTGAGATCAAATAAATGACTGGTATTTCAAAGGTATTTCAAGACATTTCTACTAAAGGGGCATACATGGAGAATTGTACGTTCTACGTGATTTCCCACACAGAGATAGTTCTCGAAATGCCTCGAAGCACAGACTTATCCGTATTAAGAAATATCCTTCCCGGTATACCAGATATTTACGAGTAAAAAACAAAAGAAGTGTGTGTTTTAACTGGAGCGAGCCTCCTTTTTTTAGCTTTATAAAATCCTCTATTGTTTTGGAAGCTGTAAATATTTACTATACCAATACTAGTAAGCTGGAAGGTGGGATAAACCTGCGTAGACTAAGTACCTGTTCAGATCACCATCTGAATGAAAGGTTTTTGAAATCTTTAACTATTTAATTGTTCTGTTGGCGCGATTTTTAAGAAACGTTGGTTAGTTTTATTGTAATTACTAAAATCTTGCTTCGTTGTATAGTGATCGCAAGCGCTACTGCTGAACATGTGAGTTCGGTTCCCAGTACTAGCAAAAGTGTGACTGTTTGTCCAACTGGAATTTCTTAGTACTAGCTCATAGTCTGGGTTTATGCCCGATTGATGGCAATAGGCTCGCCCAATAAAACATGGGACTTAAACATAACTGGCGAATTGTGGGTGTACTTATGCCAAACCTTAATAGAAAACAGTATTTATTTGATATTTATTTTGTTTAATATGTGACTACGTAATTTTCCGATGTTTATGATTATGTAGTACATGTGACTTAGGGGCTTCCCCTGACGACACAGATCACGTTTTACAAAGCAACCAGTGTCAACAGATACTACATATAATGTAGGTAGGTCCCATATAGATCGGGAGGTAATGTTTTTGAAAGAAGGTTTTAAGTGTACAAGGAAAAATGCAGTTTATATGTAGATAGATTCATATGTATGTATCTATAAATCTTAACTCGATTTTTACTGGAATATACTGGGTGGAAGGAACATCGACACCCAAACTGATACCTAATAAGAGACGTTAAGTTTTAACCCACAGTAAAACAGTTCATGAAGCGCCTCACCCAGCACTTCGAGGACAGTTCTACCAAACATCCCAACCCCTTAGTGGCATCGGCCGCCTGATACACTCCCTTGCGAATCAGTACAGTTCATAGCCCAATGCCCTCCCCCCGACCCTTTGCTCGGGATAGCTACAGCAAGCTGAGCCAGTAAATGATTAAATTAGTCCCTAAATAATATATCTATTAGATTCAGCCCGTCCCTTGCTGTCCTCTCCCAGCGACGTCCTAAGCCGAGGCTCGTACCCCGCAGGGGGTACCCTTAATTTCTAATTAAGTCCCCACAGGACAGTTCGGTTAAGCAGTAGACATCCCTGAAGGATAAACTGCGAGAAATCCATTCCAAAACAAAAAAAAAGATAAGTTTTAACTTTTTAATTAAAAACCTCACTGGGTTAGATACAAATGATGGATTTCTCATGACTTTTTACTGTTTTATGGAAAAAACATATAATGAAAAAGAAGCCCACTAACGTTATCAACGCCAGGAGGGCAAGCATGTCCCTTCCACCCTGTAGAGTAGATTAGCGACAGAATATACTGGATCTTAGGTAATTAGTCAAAAATCTTTTCTATCAATTCTGCCAGTCGTCCAATGATCCGTAACTGCACATTGCCACTTATCACCCTCACAAAAGTTTTACCCGACGCTCTTCCAACATTTGACCACGACACCGCAATCATCTACCTATGTTATTACCCCAAAAATGGGGACAAAAGCTCCCCTATGCATATGTCAACACTTCAATGGGGTAATCTGAATGTACGGGGAAACAACACCGACAAAACTTTTCGACTATCTTTTATTTTTCCGTATATCTTTATTATGGTACTAGTTTAGGCTTTTGACTTGCAATGCTATATTATCAGGCATACAAACTATGTGATCACCATCTGTCAAGCCTTTCCCATACTAAATGAGGGTCGGTTCTTCCAGTCTAACAGGATGCAACTGAATACCAGGGGCGAAGTGTCCATACAACTCGATTCTTCCCTTCCTAGGTTCGTAAAAGCAATTCGACTGCCTTTGAAAAATACCATCTATACTTAATATTATAAAGTGGTTAAATTTGTATGTAGGGGTAATCTCCGGAACTAATGATACAATTCCAAAATGTACTGTCAGAAAGCTACGTTATTCCTGAGTGCTTAAGGCTATAAATTATACTTACATGATGAGTATTAGCCAAGCTATCGGAATGTTAGTCCAGCAAGTCGGAAACAAATACCTCTAAAAACAAAATTATTTGCATGCGCTGCCTTACTAGTTGTTTGAAATGGAAAACAATGTATGACAATCTAGTGGTCAATAAGTACAAAGAAAAAAAGGAAAACTTAAACTAGACAAGGGTACAAATATAAAAAAACCCGGAGCTGTGCGAGGTCAAAAAGGCCCCTATCTCAGCATGATGCTGCGAAAACAAATAACAACGCTGATATTCTGATAGGGGCCGCCAACGGAAATACACTATAGGATACTATTTACTATTGCCATATTCAAATAATTTGACGACCTATGTGGCGCAGCGGGTGAAAGTCCGCCTGCGACGCAGGACGTTGCGGGTTCGATTCCCGCCTTGGGACAAATGTTTGTACGATCTATAAATATTTGTTCTGGGTGTTCTGGGTATTTGGTATGTATAATAAAAAATATCTCAAAAAATCAAAAAAATTAAGTATATCAGTCATCTAGTACCCATAACACAAGCTCTGCTTAGCTTGGGGCTAGATAATGCTGTGTGGATTGTCCAGCATTATTTATTTATTTTATTTGTATTTTTTGCTATTATTGCTTTTAACGAAGTTTCTGTTGTATAATTTGACTGTATATGTACTAAAAACATTTATGATAAAAAAATATGAAAATTAATGGACAGCGTACTATTACAGCCAGAGTTGCCAGCTTATTTCTAGTGTTTTTTTTTTCATTCAAATATTTAAAAATGTAGCAAATATGTAAATCCAATTCATAAAGAGCATGGCATTAAGTCCGCCCTCGTACATTTGTGCACTTCACATCTATTGGATACTTTTGTTTAATATATTTTATCCTTTTTTTTAAGTTGCCCCACACTAGGAGTTTCTCCTGTATCTTGGGTGCGCATACAAACATTTAAACTCACATACACAAACATCCAGACCCGACACAAGTACCTGTACGCCATACAAATACCTGTTTGCGACATGCAGCGCAGCAGCCAATCGCTCAGCCACTTTGCCAACCGTGCCATCATACCTAGTACTACAACTATTTTTTGAAGTGCCCTTTTAAGGAAGAATTCCTTGTATTAAAATACTTCGAGCTTTGATAAATCCCTTTCCAGAATTCCTATTACAATATTGTTCACAAAAATACAAACAAAAAAATAAGTTTGACGTGAACAACACAATATTCGTGGAATCATTTGAGCATATTATGAACAGTTCAGTAGGATGTTTTGTTGCTCCAAATGATTGACCTTAGAAATTAGTCACTCATTTACTTAGTTCACTTATCTGTTTACTTGATACTAATTACCTACTTAATAACATTTTGCATGTTACGACATAATTTTCCAACACGACAAAGAGTCATTTTATCTTCTACTTCTGTTGTTGTGTTGCGAAATACGAATCTAAAATTTGGGGTTCTTTAAAAAAGTTGCAGTTCTTAAAAAATGGGGTTCTTAGAAATGGGGATCATAAAAAAAAATTGAGGTTCTTTAAATGACTGGGGTTCTTTACATTATTTTTTAAAATTATTGATGCTCCCTACGGAAATTGCAACCCACACAAGATATCAAAAATGATTTTTGGGTCAGCTTTCAGTTTAACTAGATGCTGAACAGACCTGAGTATTAAGATATTTTACATGAAGCGCCTACCTATCTGACGGAATACTCCATAGGAAGACTGGTTGTCAGACTTTCAGGCTTCTGACTACCCGTATCGACTGTCAAAGATCTATAAATAACAACCGGGACCAACGGCTTAGCGACAATAATAAAAACTTAACTATCGATAATTACTTTATTAGCACTACCTTCAGAGTTAATAATAATAAGAAATATTGATAACAAGTATTTATTTATTTTTAACGTGAATATTTTTTTATTATTATCTTTACCCCCGATGAAGGGTTAAGGTTCTTACTATCAGAACAAAACATCGACTGAGCCCTTTAAAGACCTTACGAATGATAAAAACCGTCAAAAAGTGATACCAGTTCACTGACGGTTCCGTACTTTGACAGGAAAATATTTCTCCATTTCCACTATAGGTCCACCCCTACCTAACCCTTCGGGAAATAAAGTTATGATGTTATGATGTGATGCGAAAAACTATTATAAATTCCAATTAAAAATCTTACCACCACCATATCAACCACACCCCACCACTACAACCATCACCATACATCATGCACATCATGGTATCACCATTAAATCTAATATTATGCTGGGAATTACAAGAGACGTCAAAAATAGAATATTCCCAGCTTCCCCTGGTGCATCTCCCTTATCCTAGGTTTGGTTATTATCCCACAAGACAAAGGGGTACCGCCAATCCTAATATCGTAATCCTTTTATGACTTCCAAGAGAAGTAGGGGGAGCCTCATCCTCTTACTAACAACCTCACAGCAAAATGATTAAACTTAAATTAAACCAACCATATCCAAACTTTGCAGTGCCCGACAGGGTCCATAATTGTTTCTCTCTAATTGTTTACCACCTGTATATGTACATTATGGATTGCAATAAATCATTTGAATTTTACTGAGAAGTCATAAAATTAAGCAAGAATAATAAAAAAAAAAAAGAAGCAAGAAAGAAAGAATTCGCTCTGTAAGCTGCAGTAAAAGTTAAGTTGAAAATAAATGATTGTATTAGAATATGACATAATACCGGAATTCTCTGAAGAATTTGGTAGGAGTGTAACTATAGTACACCCACATTTCATTAGTAATGTTTTAGTCCAATGCAATTCCGGCCACGCCTATTGCCATTAACTAAGCTCAGTAACTGAGAATTGAGCTTACTAGTGCTGGTGACCGCAACGAGACAATTTTACATGATTTTAAACCACCCCAAGTTTTAGATTCGTCTTAATACAACACAAGAAGTAAAAGATAAAATTACTCTTTTTCGTGTTAGAAAATATGTCGTAACATGCAAAATATTATTTCGCCAGTTATGATTAAGTCCCATGTAATAGGGGTGACCCTATTACCATCTGCCGGGCAACAATCAAGATTCCTGGGTGCTACTGAGATAATCCAGATATCAAAACCCAATTATAGTTTGACCAACCCTGGAATCGAACACCAATAACTCAGTAGCTCTAGCGACTACTAAACCAATCCACGGCAGTTATTGTATGAGACGTTGTTTTAAATTTTCAGCTATTTCATACATATATTGATCACTCAGTAGTGGAAAATCGTCTGTTTAGCTTTCTGTACTCCATCTCCATATAAACTTTTACTATGCCAAATCTCATATATTATTCTTAAAAACAGACGCAAACTTTTCTGTTCACGTATTAATGTATAGATTTTCACCAGGTTTCTTGATTTCTGGAAATTTTCCACTGACTTCTGTTCTCATCATCATCTTCATCAGTTTATGGTTCTCCAGTTCGAGACTCGGTCCGTTCATCCATTTTATGATGAAATTCTTCAGTAACATCCCAGTACCTGGATTTTTGCACTGTCAATGTGTGTCAGTGGCAATGGAGCGCCCCCTATTACATGAGACTTAAACATAACTGGCGAAATATGTGTGTACTACAGCTACACCTCTGCCTAATCCTTCGGGGAATACAGCCGCGATGCTCTGTGATTAGCAATTTTTGTAGTTAGCACGAAAGATAAGGAACTGACGAAGCTTTGTTGCCAAACAATACCTACTGATAAGTTTTTCAAAAATAAATTGTAACAAAATTGATTGTAATATTAAGTGATTCAATATTAATATCTGACAGACTGATTAGTTACAATAAATGTGGGATTTTGTCGTTTTATTTGTGAGTATTTTTAGTGTTTTTGTGATTATTCCCAAAAATGTCGGTAGCTGCGCGTAGCATGACGTATTCTATATCTTTTCTACCAAGAATACACCACATTCTTTTTTTTTTTAACTTCTTCCCGAGCACGGGGCGCCCCGTGCACTGTAAAGAACAGAAAACTTCCTTCTCTTCATTTTTAACATCGCCATGCTTAGGACGGTAGAAATCTTTTAACAATCTGACATGCTGTTTATTCTTCCGTAGACAAAAACCGTTCCTATGGTGGTCAAGCTACGCGTGCAGATATCCGACCAAATCATATTCGATGTATTTATTTTTTAACATTATTACCTATCTTATTTTATTTCGTGCGATATTATATATACTATCAATATAGTTATTGAAACAGTTTTTTTATTCATTTAAAAGGAGATATTGTGCATTTTTTATCTCTCAGAACGTGATACAAAACCAACACGTTGCTCTCAGAAAAATCACAAATACATAAAATGTAACTTCTATTGAAAGCTATCTATCTATAATACACATAATGGTACATACAATAGAACAATACCTAGTGATCTATGACCATAAACATATCAATAACAAATATTCTTATTAGATTTTGTATCCACAATTTGGTGTCTCCTGATTGGTCGAGCACAAACGTCTATAAAAGGGGACGTGGCGGATGACTCCGGCGCATTTACCTACGGAAGCAGGTAGCCGAGGGACGTATTATTGTAACAATATATAAGACTGATTTTATGTGTTACTTTTACCCCTCTCAAGATGGGGAAAAGTAGTATTAGCGTTTTAAGTGTTATATTATTAATTTCCGTTTTATGGAAACCAACTTTCGCCAATGGTGAGTGATTTTTCTTTTTGGTCCTTTTTGTTTTAATACTGGTATTTTTAGTCCCTGGTTGTGTATTTTTTCTTTTTTTTTTTATAAGCGTATACCCAAAAAACATACAAAAGGTCTCCCATTTTCAGAATACACTTTTTGATTGGACTGTTCCATTTTAAGTGATAGGTTCGCATTTCTTTATTTTTTAAATAATTATGTTTTTAAAATAACACAGTTTTTATTAAATCAATTGGATGCTTGATATATATTTTACTAACATGATTTATTTATTTATAGACTTTGTAATTTAAACTATAAAACTGACTGAAGCTTTTGATTTCATAAAAAAAAGCTTGTGTTATTTTAACTTTGCGCACATTGAATTATCAACGATTAGGTACAAAATCTTTCTAACAACAAACTATTTCCAAACATTTGATCCAATCCGGCCAATCGCTTGTCCTCCTTCCCACGAGCGACGCCCTAAACCGAGGTACGTACAGACGCCAGCAT
Organism: Phlogophora meticulosa; assembly: GCA_905147745.2. Classification (NCBI taxonomy): domain Eukaryota; kingdom Metazoa; phylum Arthropoda; class Insecta; order Lepidoptera; family Noctuidae; genus Phlogophora; species Phlogophora meticulosa. The sequence goes on from LR990542.1 coordinate 764,443, forward strand.
ATCAAGCTACCCCAAACTGTCAGATTTTTCCAATTGAAAGTTGAAAAACTATCAAAGAAATTTTACACATTGAGGTAGCTCTGTACCTCATGGTGTACCCTAAGCACGAAGTCACGTAGATTATAAGCATTACAGGATAGTCCAGTCAAGCATCCGACAACCTTATACTTTCCAGATTCCTAAACAAAGTACCCAAACGGAGGCTACAAAATGCTATTTTATTCCCGAATAAAATTGAACTCACGAATGTTTGTAGGTTGTTTTAGTTGGTTCATTTCCTTTCTAACAACACAAGGACCAGCACTCAAAAGTTTTTCTGTAGTGTTTTTATACTGCCTAAAGTCGTGAACAATTGCCTCTAAGCTTGTATAGTTAAAAAAGAAATCCAGCCACAATTAATTACACAAAAAGACCAGCTTGATGAAAATAAAAAAAAAACTTCTATTGACCCAAATCCAGATAATAATATCAAATAATTACAATGTTACACGATAACCTTGGTCCTTTTGTGTTTAATTACAGGCAATTAAACAATTAGTTTTGAAAAAAAAAAAACGTTTTTGCATTTTTCATTAAAATGTAAATACATGGGTCAAAAAGATAAGAGCCTGGGAATAATGACGAGAATTTGATAAAAATAACAATGTTAATCAATAGTATGCGAGTTTTTAAAACATATTTTATTGAGAAATATTATATCGCGGATCGTGTTATAACACTCTTTAAAACGTTCATTGAAGACGTGAAAGATTCTGCAAAAGTCTCTTAAAATAAAATATACACGAGACACAGGCCAAACATTTTAAAAATCGAAAGAGAAATCATAAAGTTGAAGAGCCACTGAAACTGTGCACTGACAAAAATAACGGTAAAACGCACGTAGATGGTAAGAAAATCAATATATGCTGGCCTCATAATCTACTGAAGCTACAGCCAGCAATTCGAAGAACAAAACCCCTTTTTAGATGGTGAAGGAAAAAAACAATTGCCAAAAAAATTCCGCGTTAGGTACAATGGAGAACAAAGTGTAGTTAATGACCACGATAACGGTTACAATTATTATTTGCTGCAAACATTGATACCGCTCATCTTTGACCTGAGATTGCACTATCTCTTGCTCCAATGTCAGTAACGGGTATCAAGTCATAGGTATTTACATTCGTTGTAATTGTTGCTGGATTAAACTTGTCTCCAGTAATTTGTTTAAGAGTAAAAGTATTGAGGAGACCACGTTCTTAAATTTTTCCTAAAACAAGATTCGAAGTAGGATTCTGTCTGGTAACTTGTCTCCAGTAATTTGTTTAAGATTAAAAGTATTGAGGAGACCACTTTCTTACATTTTTCCTAAAACAAGATTAGAAGAAGGATTCTGTCTGATAACTTGTCTTCAGTAATTTGTTCAAGAGTAAAAGTATTGAGGAGACCACTTTCTTATATTTATAAGAAGTCGGATTCGGTTGGATGACTCCCACAAAAGGAATTCTCTACTTTCCATCGTCCTTCTTAAAACTTCCACGGAAATACTCGTAGTTCTTCGGATACAAGCTTAAACAATAAGTTTCTTTTCAGTATCACTTCGTGGCTATCAGCTTTCGACCTGTCTTTATCACCAAAAAGCCTTGACAATGACCACTGTTCACCGATGATGAAATACGTATTAATATCACCGTTATAGATAACATTTAGCGCTCTTTAGCTTAATATTATCATAACTGTCTGTTTATCAAACCTTTGTTCTTTGATAATTGTAAAATTGACCGTTGTGTGGTCTTTTGATACGGATGAGGATATGTTATATCATAACAATTGGTCAAGGTCAACTTTTTGCAAGGTCAAAACGAAAAGATAGAAAGGTTAGAGAAACTGAAATTAATTCTCGTATAGGTGGAACAGTCGATATCAAAGCAGGAGATAATATTTTGGACACATTAAAAAAACATACAATGCTCTATTTAGTGGACTTCTTTCTCCTTTCTTCTTCATTTTTGGCTGAATATTGGTCTACTAGTAATGTTATAGTTGCTTAAAAAGTAGGTATCCAGTTCCCTTCGTCGGAGCATCAATTATATGCATCCCATCTGTGTACGGATGTGTCGTTTACCGATCGCTCTTAGATTAACTGACGTTAAGAGCTTTTTTCCGTTCCCGGTGTATAACCAACCCAAATTCATGGTTCTATATGGAAATATTAACTTCGTGTTTTGAAGAATTTAAAGATTCAAGACTTCAAAACTTATACAGTTTATAATAACACCAATTGAAAGACTGTATTACCAAAGCAGATTTATCAAAAAGAATTAGTTTCTCCATGGGTATTTATATGCAAGACCCAGACTATTACAAAGGATTCTAGACATATTTTATCAGATATTTCATCTTCAACTCGTCAATTACTCCAAGGTCTTAAAAGAACAGTCTAGAAACTCAAATATGGGTCGTATATGATTTTAATTTAGAGGTCAAAGTGGCGGGTCGCCAAACTCTGCTCCTATATTGTCCCCTCTGTAAGGCAAATTGGATAATCGCCTGTTTATCGAGAGGGACCGTGGTTAAGAGGGAGAGTAATCCTGCGTTTGGGAGGCAGACAGAGAGAAAAGCTTTCTAATTGAAAGTAAATTCGAATCATGGTCATGATGCTATAATTCAGGGACCTTTGAATTTGTGGTTCGAGACACCATTGCTGGTAGGGACGCATTTTTTTATTATTATAGGCTTTGCAGCGAAAATACATCTCAACTGATACCCTATCATCATCTGAAAACCTGTCTAACTTTTAATTTATTGGATCACCTATATGCTTACTTGCTTAATCTAAACCACCTTTGATCAGTGTAATATTTAGAACATTAATTACAATATCATTAGTAACATCTTACACCTTTCATCCATGTCCAGATAAGGAAGAAAGCCTTGGGAATATAATGATATATTATGTTCCACTATCACATCTGAGTCATACAGTATCTTTGTATTTGTATGTACGTGTATTGGTTCATATTTGACCTTATTGATCCGGGATCTACTTTGTTGTCATGTTCAAGTATATAGCGGAATTGTACCTTGAACTGTTTACTCATTCTGATTACTATTTATTGACTTCTGTGATAGCTTTGTGATCTTCTACTTAGTTTTTATCTGGCTTTCTCCTGGTAGAATTTTCCTGACGTATGTATAATATGTATATGGGTATAGATTATCGTGTACACCTTGCGATTCTGAATTTTCAGGGCAATCCTGATTCAATTTTTCATGTTATTTTTCTCAGGCAAAAATCGTTTTGTCCATGGCTTCCGTACGGAAGGACCAATAAAAAAATGGTTGATACAGTAGCTGAGAATTTCATTTAACAAGAGTAAACAAAGCCAATAATTGGTCCTACGTGCTTATTGAGTTTCGGGTATAAAGTTGTTGTTGATCCGATAAGTCATACGGTTATCAGTATTATTTGAAGTTATCATATTTTTTAAATTAATTACTTAAATTCTAACGGAAATTATTTGATATAGTCAATATTTCCACAAACCACATGCGATAACGTGATATAATATAATACTTTCTTATATAATTAACATTCGATTTGGTATATTCTTGTATTTCAGAAACTAGCGTTGTTTTTGTTACTGCTGTGGTTCTGAGCATTCTCGTCATAATTTTGAAGCCTTTGTTTATGCTTTAGAACAAAGAGCTTATTCTCATTTAAGTTATCAACACCTATAATGAGTTGGTAATTATTCTTAACTGTATAATTAAGTAATTGACACACATTACTTTGTTTGTTTCAGATAAATGCTCTATAGGATGCAAAGGATGTGAGTATATCTACCATTTCTTTATTCACATATAATTAATAATACATTATGACTGTTTTTGTTATTAAAATGGCCTTTTACACACTGTTATTATCATTTCCAGGGTTGTTATTTTCTTGTTCAACACAAACAACCTTTTTAATTACACAATCCGTAATTATTTTTATTTCTTTATCTACCAAATCGTTTTCAATATTTTCACTGACCACTGACTTTATTATTCTGAGAGTAGACCAACATTTTTGTAAAGTCTGACATTTTCTTTGTATCGATAACAACTTAAACATTGTCTCCCTTTTCAGCCCCGACGACTCAATCTTTCCTGAACGGACATAAATACAACTATGGCGTGGAAGGCAGCGTGACCATCTACCTGAGCGGCGCCTCCAACCAGGAGACCAGCGTCAAACTCCTCGGACAGGTCTCCGTGGCGTCTGTCGGCAACTGCGTGCATGAACTGGCTGTGCAGAACTTGGTGATCTCTGGCCCTGATGGCAAGGTTTGTAACATTCACCACAACAGCCGGATCTGTTTTTCCCGCATCCAATAAATTCCCACGTTCACGACGTCTTTTCCAATAGTGCATTTGCCAAAGGCCACACCAAAAGTTTTCATTTAGGTGGAAGCACCTCAGTGAACAATTTTACATACAAATGTTACATACTTACTGTCAGCCTGCGTCATTCCACAGCTGGATTGCACTTGCAATGCTTTACTACTAGAAGATTCTTTTAAGACTGTTGTGATATTTACTTCCTGGTAGCTGTCAAAGACAAGCAGATCGTCACTACGCTTGACATATCAATTTTTTTAACATTGTCCTTGCAAGAAACATCTTCTGACCATCCCATTATCTTCCAGAAACACCAAAGCCCGCCAGGCATTGACAAGCCGATCCGCTTCACATTACAAGATGGTCGCACCGGAGCCGAGATCTGCGCTGAAGAGGGCGATACCCGCCGGTCTCTTAACATCAAGAGGGCTATCATCTCGCTGCTGCAGACAGAACAGAAGCCTTCCACTCAGGTAAAGTTATTTAAAGATTTTACAAGCAACAAACCGAAAAATCATCAAGAACCACCAACTTCTTGGCACGTAACTTCAAAAACGGTCTGGTTAAATTTCATGTAGCTATTCAAAATCTGAAAATAAAATACATTATCCTTGATTAAATGAAATACATTTAATCAAGGAGTTAGATACTTGGATTGTTTTTGATTTTTCTATTAGACTTTTATAGTTTCGGACTCTCTTTAGTATTTTTAAACGTTCTAGCTTTGATTTCAAGACTGTCTTTCTAAACTTTTCATTCTTTACAGGTGGATATCTTCGGAACATGCCCCACAGAAGTGTCATCGTCTCAGGAGGGAAGCGCCGTGCTGGTTCACCGCAGCCGCGACCTGGCCCGCTGTGGTCACCGCGAGCAGGGCAAGAACGACCTCATCACTGGAGTCTTCAATCCTAATGCTGTAAGTGGACTATGAACTGAGAACGTCAATTTTCAACAATAAAAAAACAGAAAATTACTGAACCAAAACTATGATGCGGCAGATATAAATCATCTAAAATGTCAAGAAGTTTCTAGACTCAAAATCATTTATTTTATCTTCTTTTTTAACTATTGTTCACCAAATGCTGGATTTAGGTATTTTAGTGAAATTACTGTTTGGTTTGTCTAATGAAACCTACCTTCACCAGGAAATCAAGGAATCCCAACTTCTCCAGTCTGCGATGAACGTTGAAACCAAGGTCAACAACGGAGTGCCTGAAAAGGTGGCTGCCACTGAGGAGTACCTGTACAAACCATTCTCTGTAGGAGAAAATGGAGCCAGGGCTAAGGTCCACACAAAGCTGACCATGACTGGCAAGGCTAGGGCCGCTAACAATCCAAGTAAGTGATGAGCCTTGATGAGAAATCTATAAAAATCATAACTAACAAAACCCAACTTGAAAAAAAAAACAGTATGTTACGTCATTGCAATCACTAGTGTTTTATACGTATATTCCTCAGTTCTAATTAATTTAACAAAACATAAAATGTCTTACACCTATACAATATATGGTATAATACAGATATCAAAAATAGTATATTAAAGATGGTTGTAAAAAAAACATATGATTGTCTCTGAAACGTCTTGAACCCTCCACCAGGTCGCTGCACGGAGACCCGCACCATCATCTTTGAGAACCCTCACGGCGTGACAATGAGCCGCGACAACATGCAACCCGCGCTGGCCGCCGTCAGAGAGACAGCCAAGACCGTCGCCACCGAGGCCAGCTCCAAGTCTGCTGGAAGCTTCGCTCAGCTTGTCAGGGTAAGGATTCTCAGCATTTTCAAGAGAAATATATAACATTTCTGATCAGATAAGGTTAATTTATATGCAAAATCTCTTTATCTCTTCACGCAGATATACTTGTCTCTGTTTAAAGTGATATTAGGCTCATGGTAATAATAAATATGGAATGTTTCAGATCTTACGCAACTGCGCCAAGGATGACCTCTTGAAGGTCTACAGCCACATCAAGGGCAACAACATTGAGAAGTAAGTTGTTGTCACCATCTGTCTGGATTGTGTTCTATGAACAGTGTCTGTGCAATTACTTCAGTACCGCTCTTGAACAGGCATTTAATTTGAATCTCATTGATTTTGTAAGAACATTTGGCATCATTATCATAATCATCATCATCTTCATTATTTAATTTTCCTGTGTATGTCGTCCTGAATTTTCTCAACTAATTCTACCTTTTTCCACCAGGCGAGTTTTCCTGGACGGTTTGATTCGTGCCGGAACCGGCTACAGCATTGAAGTTTCCATTCAGCTGCTGAAGAGCAAGGACTTGGGTCCCATCGAGCAGAAGCTGGTCTTCCTGTCCCTGAGCAACGCCAGGCATGCGAACAATGATGCCATGAAGGCAGCTGCTGTAAGTTACAAATATCGTGTTTTGCGAGTAAATGGGGGCTGGCTCTTCACCTCAAAATCTCCACCGATGTGGATATGGTTCTGGGGAAATCTGGGTAAAAGATAGTAATAACAATCCTCAGGTTCCAGTGAAATCTTTTCAGGAATGCTTAATTTACCTAATATTTACAGAAGTCCCAGCCACTATCGAAATATTTCATTCTCCCTAATCAATCTTAAAAACATTACCCCAAAAAGAAGACATTTTTAAACTGCCTTGTAGGATTTTATTCTTTCCGTAACAGTTCTGATAATCTCTCATCCTTACAGGGACTCCTGGACATGCCGAACCTCCCCAAAGAAGTGTACCTTGGCGTGGGTGCCCTAGCTGGTGCCTTCTGCCGCGAGCACGAGTGCCACCACACCAAGAACGACGGCATCGTTGCCCTCAGCAACAAACTTGGAGCCAAGCTGCAGAACTGCAGGCCTAAGACCAAGGCTGATGAGGACAATGTGAGTATATTGAAGATAGAAAGATTAATCTTAGATTCAGTAGTCTGATTGAGTTATTACTAACTCGTACTCATGACATAGATTTAGTTTTTTTCGCTGTTGGGCAGGCCATTTCAAAAATAAATAAAGGAATGGATTTTGTTCTACTGTCTTAATGATTAAATACTTGTGTGCCATGCGATTAGATTTCAAATTCTCATTGATTTTGTAATTTTTGACACCGTGATTTTTTCTGTTATTTTATGACTATTTAAATCACTAACTTGGATTAGAACACTATATTATAATCTCTGTCTTCTCGATCACCAGGTGGTAGCCGTTCTGAAGGGTATCCGTAACATCCGTCACTTGGAAGATTCTCTGGTCGACAAGCTGGTCCACTGCGTCCAGGACAACAATGTCAAGGCCAGAGTTAAGGCTGCAGCGTTTGAAGCCTTCCAAGCTGATGCTTGTGCTGGCAATGTAAAGTACCAGACACATTTAAGAGAACAAAAACATTGAAAAGAATTACGCAATTGCTTTTGACACACTTTCAGGAAATAGTGAACTTGTCAGTTCCAAATTTTGTTGTTCTATATACCGAATAAGAATAGTTTTTAATAACATGTTACTGGCCAACCAGTCTTTTTATCATCAAAACATATTAGGTGCACGTTCTATCGGCTTCCATTTTTTATCTTGAATTTCTTTCTTCCTTCCTTGTCTTTCCTTATTAACAATTACTACGTTTGTGCTAACAATGATTTTCTCAATAGCTGAAGAAAACCGCCATTGACATCATGAAGAACCGTCAGTTGGATTCCGAGATCCGTATCAAGGCCTACCAGGCCATCATCTCGTGCCCCTGCGCACACTCCGCCACCGAAATTAAGAACTTGCTGGACTCTGAGCCAGTTCACCAAGGTAATTGTTATTATTTAAAATCAGGAATGTTTTACACACACAGTTCGATGTTTTACACATAAATTGTTTGAAAAGCATGTTACAAACTACTAGATTAAATTGGTTAGAATGATATCGGTCATCCTTCTCTGACAAACTTACAAACCATACATACGGATGTCGCATTTTGACGCCATGGATAAGGGCAAGAGGATGATGATGTAGCTTGATTCAGCTTCCCTTTACTACGTATGTTGACGATGCTCAACGCGCTCGTGGATATCCACCCTGAATTTTAGATGTTAGAATGTTTGCGGGTCGAGTCGAAGTCGAAGACGAAATGAAAGGATTAACTTAATTTTAAATTGCTATTTGATTTACGTATATAATGATTAAAAATTATATAAGAATATAAGTAAACAGCGATGACGTTGTGACATATGAGGTGTAACATTTTGAATCTACGATTGATCATCCGCGATTTGGGTTTCTTTTCAATACATTTAGTTCAACGCCATGAGTTCGAGCAACAATATAATTTAACTATGTCTATTCCATGTTTTAGTTGGCAACTTTATCTCTACGTCCCTCCGCAACATCCGTAGCTCTTCCAACCCTGACAAGAAGCTGGCTCGTCAACACTACGGGCTCATCCGTACTCCTAACAAGTTTAACACCGACGTCAGGTAAGAAGATCATACTGAGACTGATTTCTATTGCACCATGTTCAATATTTTTTGTGTGCATAAAGGAGATGTCATGTAAGTAATCATCATTATCATCATTGATGAGAGGTACATAGGTACATACTGCGCTGACCTACAACTTCCATCTCACAATAATGATGTTCTCTATCTTCAGGAAGTACTCGTTCTCTGAGGAAGAATCCTTCAACATTAACGCTCTGGGTATCGGTGGAAACATCGAGAAGAACGTCATCTACTCCCAGGACTCTTTCCTCCCCCGGTCTGCCAACATCAACGTGACCTGTGAAATCTTCGGCCACAGCATGAATGTTCTTGAGGTTAGTATTTTCTTCACTTTTTCTTATACTGCCAGGTTGTTCTAGTGGCGCTACTGCTGAGCATGAGGTAGTACATCTCTGCCTAGCCCTTCAGGGATTACAGGCGTGACGTTATGTTCATGTGCTTTATACTCGTTCTTGCTAATAAATTCTCAAATCAAACTTTAATTTACAACGGTTTCAAAACTGTTTTTTCCGCTCAAACTGATCTGAAAGTGATTGAGACAGCAGGTACTTTATGAGTGACTCTCCTGTGGAAGTTATTAGCAGCCTTAACCTAATAATGTGGATATTCATATATTTTAGCGAATTTCACTGTAACATTTGCAACCCTACACTTCGTTTTCTTGTAATTAACATAAATTTAAGTAGTCTTTTTGTGACATATTTTTTTGTAAACTTGTGACATAATAGTTAAAATGTACACCAGATTGGAGGACGGCAAGGCAACTTGGACCGTGTAGCCGAGCACCTGTTCGGACCGAAGAGTTTCCTACACACCGAGGAGCCACAGAGCCTGTACCAAAAGTACATCGTGGAGAAGTTCAACCAGTACAAGGACAAGGTTGAGGGAGGCTTCCAAAGAGGTCGCCGCTCCGTCAAGAGTGATGTCGATAGCTTTGACAAGAACGTAAGTTATTATTTGGTGCTTCAATTTTATATTATATTCGGACGCATTGAGTTTATTTGCATTGTTTTTATGAATAGTACTTTATTGTACACCTTGAAAACTTGCAAATAATGAGTTAAAGAGCTACATATGGTGTAATAATGGGTAGCCTTAACGCTAAAAGGATCTCTTACAGACAACATTTAGATAAAACTCATCATCATCTGCCTGCCCTTTCTCAAAGATATTCAGATACGCTAAAATACCAACGGCTTAACGTACTTTCACTTTTCGAGGCACAGAGAGGCCTTGGTGTGGAAAGGGTGGTCACTCATTCACGGACCGACCTTGGCAAGTTCACAAGGTCTTCATAATTTATGAAGGTTACATTTTAAAACCCCATTTTTCCCCTACAGCTGAAAGCCGAAGCAGCTCCTTTCAACAACGAGTTAGATCTGGACCTGTACGTCAAGCTATTCGGTACCGATGCCGTCTTCCTGTCCCTTGGAGACGATAAGGGATTCGACTTCGACAAGGTCATCGACCAGTTCATGCAGTACCTCAACAAGGGTATCAATGATGTTAAGCACTTCCAAGTAAGCATTATGTACCTTCTTTATATACTGAGTAGGGCAATCTTTGCGGATCGAAATTAAAAGTAAAATGTTATTCATATACCTTATTTAGTTTCCTTCAGCAGTACCATCGGATTTATTATCTAAAAACCTCTTTCACCTTTACAGCAAGAAGTTCGCGCTCACATGCTCTTCATTGACGCTGAGCTCGCGTACCCCACCTCTACCGGTCTACCCCTCAAGCTCGATGTCGTTGGAGCCGCCACCGGCCGCCTCGAACTCGCAACTAACGTCGATATTCGTCAATGCATCCACAGCCCTAAGGATGCCAAAATTGACATCAAGCTGGTTCCCAGCACTGACATCGAAATTACTGGAGCCCTATTGGTCGACGCTGATGCGATCACCGCTGGTCTTAAGGTCATCGTCAACCTGCACAGTTCTACTGGCGGTCATGTCGTCGCTAAGGTTCTTGAGAACGGGCGTGGTTTCGACCTGCAAATTGGACTTCCAGTTGATAAGCAGGAAATTGTCACCGCTTCCAATGACCTAGTCTACTTCTACGCTGAGAAGGGACAACCGGAAAAACACACCGCAGTCACGATGGACAATGTTGTGAAGGAGAACACTGGCTGCTTCGACCAGGCTGCTGACTTCCTTGGATTAACTGTTTGCGGAGAAATGACTGTACCATTCACAGTCTCCGGTAAGAATCTTATGTTCATTTTAAGTTATTTAAAAAAAAAAAAACAAAATACTAGAAATAATAATAGAAAGTAACTCAGCCTGATCCTTTTAAAATAAAAATATTGTTTCACCTTTAGGACCTGATGCTCAAGCTTCTATCGCCAAGTACATTTCAAGCTTACCATTGACTGGCAAGACCAAGTTCCGCGTGATGCTTGAGAAGCAGAACCTAAGAGGATACCACATCAAGGGTGTGCTGCGCTCAGATGAGGCTGCCGGCAGGGAGTCCTTTGAACTACTGTTTGACGCTGAAGGTAAACAACAAAATATGTCTATTTTAGTAAATTATTTATACGGTAACATTACTTATTTAACTAAAAAAAAAATTGTTAGAGACTTTCTGGGTAAAAAGTCTAATTTTTTCGTTTGTTTTAGGTGCAAAGTTTGGTCGCGCCCAAATCAACGGTGAATATGTTAACAACAAACACGAGATAGGTGCTCAAGTGTCCCTCAACTCCCCATTGAAGGTCATGTCAGGTCAGGCCACTTTCTACCGCAAGCCGACCGAGATGACCGTCCTCGTCAAGGGTAAATACGATGCCAACGAAATCTACGGCAAACTTGGTTTCAATGTGCAAGGAAGCGGCAACCGCAAGGTCTACAAACCCATTGCTGAATACCAAATGCCAGGAGAGAAGGACAAGCATAATATTCCTATCTCCGGACAAGTTGTCGAAGAAACCGGTGGTGGAAACACTAAGTACTCCATTGAAAACATCAAAATGAACTTGCCCAGTGTTAAGGAGCCGATATGTATCGATGGACACTTTACCAGCAATGCCAACAGAGAAATTGAATTCGATACTACTGTAAAGGACTTGGCTACCCTCAAAGGATCCGTGAAGAAGAATGACGTCAATATTGAGTTCCAGAACAGGTTGAACCCATACATCAACTTTAGGCTTAAGGGTCACTTCGAATATGAACCTGTTGTAAGTACATTGGGTATAAATATTACAATCAGAAATTTATCACGTCACTAGTATTTTCGATCCTAGCGCTGTTCTTTATAATTACAGATTCGCAATGAAATCGACCTGACCTACGGTGGTGACCTCCGCAACAATCAGAACCGCGTTGTTTTCGGCCAAATGCTCAAATACCACAAGAACTCCCCGGAGGACTTCAACGTTATCACCAAGAACAAGTGTAAGTTTAGCTTTCCTTTACGAACATTAGAAATCAAGTGTTAATAATAACAGACGCAAAACATTAAAACGAATTTGTAAAACAACATAATATTATTTATTTTTCCTTCCAACAGTCGAAATTTACGCCATCCCGTTGAAAATCAGATTCGACGCTGATATCGACCCCAAGAAGGCCGACATTGAGCTTGAAGGACAGTACATGGACAAGAAAGCAGATTTTGACCTGGAAGCAAGACAGCAGATAAAGAAACCTGGAGACTACAGCATGAAAATTAAGGCTCTGTTCGACAAGAATGGAATTGAAGTCTTCTCAAAGAGGGACATTGTGTCTGCTGATAAATCCAACTTAGAAAACTACATTGAGTTCAAAAATATTGGCAGATATGAACTATCGGGAGTTTTACTCCACAAGACTAAGCCTAATGATGTGAATGTTGGTGCTATTGGACATTTGAAGGTGTCTGTTGGCAGCAAGACTCAGGACATTAAGTAAGTTCTACAAAACCTCATTCATGTTGCTTATATCTTGCAATCTTACGAAAAAATCCTATGACTAACACACCTGTATTTTCTACCAGGTTCGACGTCGGAACGATCCAAACTCCAGCCTTGTATTCCTCCCACGCCAAGATTTCTGAATCCCAGGGTGACATCGTTGACTTCCTGCTGAAGATGTCCCGTGGAGCCAATGCCAATGGACAGCTGAAGTTTATCGTCAAGAACGCCATCTCTGCCAACGGACAGTTCAAGGTTACAGATAGCGATGGTAAAGGCAACGGCATGGTTATCATTGATTTCAAACAGGTGAGATTTAAAGGAACTTTTGCATGGCAATATAAGTACTGTCAGTTTCCTATTGAACAAGACAGACCTAATGTTAGATAGTGTTTTGTCTCAATTTCAAATCTGTTAAAATGGAGCCCTTTCCTATAACCAAAAAATTCAAATTTTTCTTCTCCTACAGTCTCAACGCAAAATCAAGGGAGACTTCAAGTTCATGGCCAAGGCTCCAGCCTACGGCGCCGACGTGGACATCTACCTGAATTACGACAAGGACAACAATGACAAGGTTCACTTCAGCACGAACAGCAAGAGGACTGACAAGATGGTCGACTCTAAGTAAGTTTTTCAGTCACTGTTTTCATCAGCGCACTTCTTCTTCTAGTCAAAACGTTTGAAAGTGGCGAAAATTGTGTGTGGCGTTGTGTTCACGGGCGGGTGTAAATTGTGCAGTCGTTTAGAATTTTAACGTGCTTATTCTCAGCCTTATTTAAATAGACGAATTCTGATGATGAGTTCTTTACTAAGCAGCATTTTAACTAAAACCCCACCCACAAAATTTATTAATCAATCCAACCTTCACAAACTATGTAAATGAGAATATAGTTCTGTGCCCGATTTTAAATGCGTGTTATTGGACTAACAACACTCGCCTTAGCATTATAATCTAATTATTTTTCTATAGGAACAAGTTCATCTACGCTGGCAAGAAGTTTGAGCTGAACCTCCACCAGGACGGAGTATACAGTCCAACTGGCAAGACTCACGGTACAGTGGAATTGGTGCTGCCGACTGAAAGGTGCATCAGCCTGAAGGTGGACCGTGACGTCACGCAGAGCAATGACGTAAGTAAACATTTACCGCTGTTCCTTTAGGAATTGTGAGATATATAATAGATGGTAACTCATCCACGGACCGACCTCAGCAAGTGTAGCTTACCCTTTGATAGGTCCATGCGGAATTCAATATTCTGTCTGATCTTGGTCAGTTTCTTTATTTTTATGTCTTCTGTATTTTTATTTGGATAATCAACGTGATGCTGATAAAAATGATTAAACGCCACTGCATCTTCTACTTTTCTCAATGTTACTTCTTACAGAAAATCAACGGCCATGCCGAAGTAGTCCTCTCAGACGCCACCAAACGTGGAGGAGCCGCCTCCACCATCTCTTACAAGGGAAAGGTCTCGAACACCAACTTTGACAAGGAGATCATCAACTACGAGGGTCAACTGGAGCTGAAGCTGAAGGATGGAAAGCAACTGCTGAACACCTTCGCCGTAAAGAACAACGCTGAGGGAGACAAATTCAAGTTTGATCTGAAGGTTAGTTTAATGAACCCAGGACCCTTCCTTATTCATTGGAAACAAATGCGAGAAATGGTTGCGCAACATTGGCCCGCTTTATCTTATGTTGGCAACATCGTTTTCTTCGTCTCTTGCTTACGATGGAACATTGTTGTGTCCAGAAATTTTACAATTACCTAAATAAGTTGCCAGCTGTTGTTTTGCGCATAACAATATGTTACGTAACCTTTTCACTTATCAATACGGGTTATGTTATACCGTCATTGGCAATTTTTTTAACCATATCTTACGATATTCCATTACTGACCATATTTTGCTTTCTCAGTACAATATATTGACCAATTATTTTTTCTTCCGCAGTACGATATTACCGGCAACTTGCTGCCCAAGCCTGTTTCCCTAACCGGTTTCTACACCTACCCAGACTCCGTGACCACCAGAGATGACAAGTACCGCGTCAAGGGAAGCTACGGAGACGACACCAACTTCGAGATGACTGGAGTTTGGATAGCCAAGCTTCTAGAAGGAGACAAGACGTAAGTTTGCTTGAAACAAAAAATGAAATGAAAGTCGTTTTATGTAATATTTTGATACTTTTGGGAATTGGTCATCATGATTTTCATAGTTAGTTATATTTTAAGACTTTAAAAAAAAGGAGGTTTAGTATCCGATGGGATTGCGATATTATTCAAAATCAAAGTCTATCTTTAAACTATTAATCGAAGAGTCCATTCATCCATTTAAAAATGTAGTTTCCTATGTCCTCATTCTCTACTCTTTTCTCCCTCAGATACTTGGATGACTTCACCGTCACCGTAAGGTTGCCCTTCGAGAAGGCTCATGACATCAAATGGGTGTCCACCGTGAAGTACCAACAGCCTGAAAACAACGATGTCGTCGAGGTAAGGAGACTTCTCAATAAAAAAATCTGGATTTCTCGGAAGCCGTATAATAATTAATTAATACGACAATTATTTAACAGCCCCTTTTCAATAACAAATGTTTTTTAAACATAGACAGTATACTTACCCCTGACTGTGTGCTTATACTTACTTATATAAAACGCACAATATAGAGGGTCTATGGAAGAATCAATCTTCCATCTCAGACACTGATATTCCCCTTTTCTGTCTTCATTCATGGTCCTCATATCTGACTAAGATAATGTCTGGAATTTAAAAGAGACTGTAACCTATGTGAAAACTCGGAGCGTCGAACTCATCAATTTTTAATTTTATGAAAAACCCTCAATTGAATGACAATCCCTTCCACAGTTTACCATCGTGGAATCTGTTCAAGTGAACGCTGATGTATACAAGATTGACGCCAACGGCAAGGTCAGCCCCCATACTGGACTCTCAACTGTCAAGGTGTTGGTGCCTCATGTAGACCCCGTGGTTCTGGACGCCAACTACAAGACTGCTCAGAATGGTAAGTGCTACTTTTTATGTTGATTTTATTGTCATATTATGTTTTGTAGTTGCTCGTTGTCTTTCAATCCCTTTCCCTGCTCCCTGAATCAAAAAATGGTTTGACACACCCGATATTTATTTAATATAACGAAGTCACGCTCACGGTCGCTACAAAATATTTAATATACACAAATTAGATAAGTAAAAAAAAAAATAAGGAAAGAATTCAAGATTTCTTTTACCACTTGCCGAATTACAGCTTTCTAGTACTAATAGTCTCTAAACTACGGCGCGAATAGACGGACGGACGGTTTCCTTGTTGATTACGGAACCCGGGTGTGTCTAAATAATCCTAAAACACTATTGTCTTGGATAAAGTACTGTCAAATATCCAAGATTTTTTTTTCAATTTTTTTCTACCCGTGGAAATTCAGACACTAGATTTAGTAAGCCTTGAAATGTATGATCTCTTCAATTCCAACGTTTAACTAACCACCATAATTTCACAGGAGACAAGTACGACAACCACGTGGAACTGAAGGCCAAGTATGGTAAGGGCAAGTCTGCCGCCGTCTCCGTGGACGCTACAGTCGCTCCCCGGGACAACAAGCTCAGCATCAAGGCTAGCGCACCCGGCGCCGAGGGATTGAAGAAACTCGAGTTCGCCGTTCACTCAAGGGTGAGTTTTGGGGCCACGAAATAATCCTAGGGAGTCATCCTAATGCCGTAGTAGGGACAACGGCATCCTAGGAAACGGGCACTCAAATAAATTTTCAACAACTTGAATATTATGACCGTCGAGTTGGTCCATTGCTTGCAAGGGCTGTTGGTGAGCAGGATGTCCTGTTCCATTTCTATGTCGAACAAAATATCATTGAGTTTTGAGGTTTAAGATCATTTATTCTCATAAGAATTACACTATTCACTTACATGAGAATATTAAAACTAAATACTTAAAAATATCAAATAAAGTTGGGGGTATTATAAAAATTAGGCATCGATTATTAGATATTCACATATATACAATTATACCATAAAACTAACTATATACATATTTACAAAAACAAAAAAATAAAAAAGCCGACCAGGACACTCAGGCGTCAAAGTATTCCTCCGCATCGCTGTCAACTGGAAACGTGCCCAAAAGACTGGCAGCATTGCCACGTTGGATGGCAATACTAATTATTTGGGCAAAGAATGAGCCAGCCCTCTGGTCACGCGAAGTGTCGATCAGACGTCGAGAAATTTCTTTATAAAGATGACGTGCACTCGGACCCCATGACCCGAGCGTTTCAACATCGATTATATGTTTTGCAGCTAGATTAAAAAACATTGTGGACAAATGTTCGTGTAACACAGATAAACGGTAACTGGATGTGGCTCGACATTATTGTAGGGAAAGTGGATATTTACTATAAATTGTTTAAGTAGCTTTTAAAAAGGGGTTTTGGATTAAGAATCTTTGAGGTCTCTCGTTAACTTATTTGTGAGTTTTCCCATCCGGAATCTTTCAGTGATAGCCCGGTGTCTGGATTTATGCTCGGTCGGTAGCCCAGAGCTTACCCTCTATTCCATTAACATAACTGGCGAAATATAGCTGACCTACAGTTACACTTCTGTCTTTGGTTTTTGTATGATCTCATCACATTTTACTGGACCATTTTTTTCATATTCCACAGAACCCCGCTCCCGACACCTACAGCTCCAACATAGTGGTGGACGCTGATGGCCGCGTCTACAAGTCTGACTCCACCTTCGTCTTCTCGAAGACGAACCCTCTGATTGATATCAAGTACACCAGCCCCACTACACCTAAGAGTAGCAGGTAATTTCTTCTTCTTCTTTCTTTGTACAGGGTAAACTTTAAATTTCAGCCATCGAAAACTCTATTTAATGTTTTCAAACTAAATTTTTCGTTATCGTTGCTCCACTACGATAAATCTTTTTATAATATTCAATACTCAATACTTTTATTGCTTCCACAAGTTTACTTAGATGGTAGGTTTTACAAATTTACGATCATTGTGGACCCTGTCGGGCACTGCAATAATAGGAGATAGGAAGAGGGCTTTTATTTAACTATCTGAATCTAAAATCCGTAATATATCAGCGACCCTTTTTAAGTTCAAGTTGATTCAGTTCAGCAT
This sequence comes from Phlogophora meticulosa, assembly GCA_905147745.2. Lineage (NCBI taxonomy): Eukaryota > Metazoa > Arthropoda > Insecta > Lepidoptera > Noctuidae > Phlogophora > Phlogophora meticulosa. The sequence goes on from LR990542.1 coordinate 782,300, forward strand.
CGTTCAGTTCTTTTACAACTTGACCATCTTCCTCAGGTTGTACGTCAAGGGCAGTGCGATAAGCTCCACTCAAGGCAAGGTTGAGGTGAAAATCGACAACATTCGGGACATTTCTTTCGACTGTGTCTCCGAAGGCAACATACAGAAGGACAATGTGAACTTCAAGATGACCGCTAACTCCGAGAAGTTTGGTTTGAAGAACTACCAAGTGGAGATTGCCAGCAAGGACGCTGGTAACGGCAAACGATTGGAGTTCCACGCTACTAATGATAACAAGAACGTTCTTAGTGGAAGGTAAGGATTGATAATCGTTTTCACTGTTTTCTACTTGTGCACTTTCTTTAACTATTTTTTTACAGCGAAGAGGTTTCGATTAAATAATTTTCATTCTTTAAGTATGGTATGACTAATAATTATTTCAATAATCATCTATCGTCAATCACAATTTTGAATACTACCATTTGTTTCTTTCTTTTTCATATTTTGAATAAATGTAGCTTCTACATTTATTTATATTTCTTTCCACTTTTGTCGTCTTAATTTTCCAACTTGCAGAACCATGGTTACTAATTACTTCATCATCACAAATCATTCTGAGGAGCAAATCAAAGCTCCCCAAATCTTTTCTGTAAATCTATGTCCAGACACGGTATTCATTATTTTCATCTTCCCCAGCACATCGTACATCAGCAAACAGGAAGGTCCTAAGATGATCATCGAGGGCTCCGGCGCCGTGAAGGTCAAGGAAGATCAGAAGTCTGCCAACTTCAAGTACATCCGCACTATCCTCGGAGAAGGAAACGAGAAAGGAGTTGAGGTTCGTTATCGTTGGTTTTCTAATATTGGACAACCTTAAATGAACCAAAGCCTATCAAAACTAGCATCAAGATAATATACCTAATATTATTATCAATAAAGACTAGCTTTAGTCAGTATAAATTCAATTCCGTTTAAAATCCTATAGAAGTCACCTTATGCAAATATAAGCCCTAACGTATTACCCATTGTCCCGGCAATTACCACTATTATTGTGTAATACAGTATCTTCCATTGCTGTTCTTATCTTCCTGTTGATATCGGCATATCGACTTTGATCTATCAATATCTAACCTGATCCTCATATCTCCAGACATTCTTCAACATGGCTATTGGAGAACGCAGCTACGTGGCGGAGTCCCGTGTTACCAACCTGGAGTACAAGAACTCCTACGTCTACTGCGAGGAGAAGAAACAGTGTGCTCATGCTGAACTCCACTCCAAGATTGATATGTCCAGTAAGTTTTTAAAGCAAATGAAAGATAGACTTAGCTATCGTATTTCGTCGTGCTTTTACAGAAACTAATAAAACGTCTCGTATCCAGTTTTTAAAGTTTAATACCAATTGTGCTTTACAATGAAAGAATCCTTTAGAATCCTTTTTTTTTTGTTTTACTATGACACAAAGCATTAGACTCCACAAGTTCTGGAGAAAATTACACCATCATTACTATAATGAAACACACTAATTTCAACCTCTTTCCACCAGAACCCGGAGTCATCACCAATGTTATCAACGCTGGCTTCGACCTGCGCAAGCTTGGCATCGCCCCTGAGTTCGGCTTGATGATCAAGGACGAGGTCTCGGACCAGAAGCTGCCGCAGTACACCCTGGACCTGCACATCAACAAGGAAGACAAGAAATACCACATGCATGTCTACAACACACCTGAATTTGGAAGTAAGTAGATCTCGGACACTTTTTAAGCTTCTTCTGAACTAGTATGTAAATCCAGTCTAACACGACAGAAAAAACAAATGCACCGTTTCACTGTCTTAAAGTTGGCGTTATCTACCGATTACCCAGAAATTTACAGAATGTCGCACAACACTACTTTTTGAAAGTAATATCAATAAAAATAAAAACAAAAACATCTGCCTGTCAATGTCTTACTGGGAACTGCTCCTTCTCATTTTCAAAATTTACCTACTTACTTACTTACTCATATAGAGAAAGGAAAAAAATGTGCTTTCAAAAAATTTCTTCTCCAAGGCCTACAAACCTGGTTTGTTTTTAACAAGTGGTTTTGTAAGAAACCAAAAACTAACCAATCACCACTTTCAGATGCCAAGTCTGGAATCACCATCCAGCTGCCCCAGCGCGTCATGGCTTTAGAGTCCGTGGTCAGCTACCCAACCAACAAGGGTCTACCGTTCCCGGTCCGTGGTGAGGTCTCCCTCGACCTGGACAAGAACAAGCAGGGCCACAGGACCTCTGCCCGGTTCCTGGTCGACCTGGACGTCGCTAACGACAAGCAGCAGTCTGCTATTGCAGAGTTCGGATTCAACCATCCTAAGTTGAACAAGGTTAGCACTCATTCTTTATGGTTTTAGGAAATTTCCACACTGTCCTTTAATCGACTTCAGAAGAAGGAGGTATTCAAGAATGCATCCACCCAAGACCTGGCTAACATTAATATAATCTTTATAAGCATTACAAGCTCATGTGTGATGTTGCAATTTTATTACTTTTCTGTTCCTTTCATTCCACCAAGAATATCATAGCTAACTAACACAATGTTTATTTTGACACAGGAGGCCGTAGTGAAGATCCGTGGAAACCTACAGCGCCCTCAACAGAACTCCGTCAAGATTGAGACCTCTGCATCCATCTCACATCCAGTCCTAGGAGGCGTAAGTCAAGTTCTTTGTCGTAGAGTAAAAGATCATAATGTTTTGCCTTTGTGTGGCTTACGAAGACTTTTGCAGACTTGAATAAGAAATTAACATGTTTTTTTTTTTACTTTTCAGAATCGCGAATCTAAAATATTGTTGGAGGGATCACCGACCCACATCAAGGTCTTGGTAAGTCAACATTTAAGTCACCAGTCTACTTTTATAGTTTAACACTTTTATTAGAGTTCTATCATATCACCTGTTGTGAGGAAAGTTCTGAGTATGAATGTAGAGGGTAACAAGAGTAGAGGGAGACCCAGGAAACGATGGATGGATTGTGTGAAAGTTGATATGGCTAAGAAGGAGGTGAGTTCTGAGATGACGGGAAATAGAGATGTATGGAAGAAGAAGACATGCTGCGCCGACCCCAAATGAAATTGGGATAAGGGCAAGAGGATGATGATGATGATTAGAGTTCTGTACCCAAAGAGTGCCAAAGGGATCCTTTTACTAAGCCTCCGCTATCCGCCCTTCCGTCTATCTGTCAGCGGGCTGTATCTCATTAACTGTAAGAGGTTGACCATTGAAATTTTCACATAATGTATAGACATACATATATACTGGCGAAACAAATTAAAGGGAGCCTCGATACATTATTTTTACCTTTTATTGCTCGTCTAATCGAAAAATACCTTTATCTCTGAACTAAGAAGATGGCACTGAATCATTCGTGTGCCAATTCAACTCGCAAATGGTCGGTTTCTATTTGAAAGTATTTTTCCAAACTATCGACAAAACTGTGATCTTAAAATCTTTTACTTTTTCTATTCTTTCCATTCCAACCCCCGAAAAACAGCCTTCAAAAACAAAATTTATTCTTCTAGATCAACACTCCCCTCGTCAAAGTCATCGACGTCGAAGGCTCTGCTACCATCAACGACAACCTGCAGAAGGGAGAGATCAAGGTCTGCCTGCTCGAAGGCAAGCCAGTCCGCGTGTCAGCCGTCGCCAAGGACTACCAGTACTTCGAGTTCACCACAGGTTATAGCGGTGATTAGATTTAAAATGTTTGGTGTCAGGAGATCACCAAATTTTTCAACAGTCACGGGTCTGGTCCAACATGACATTTATCTATGACTGTATTGGCTTTAGATTTTTGAAATGAGGTTTTGGAGTAAAATACCGAAAGGATTGTTGTATATCAATGAATGGTACATGCAAAAACTCGTCGACAGTTATTGTAAGATACGGGTTGCAGGTTCGATTCCCTCACTGTACAAAGTAAATACTTGTCACCAATACTTGTCAACCATGGAACCATAAAATCCTGTCCATAGAAAACCAAATAAGATCAATCCTCTTTACCCAAAAACTCATGTAAATACACAGAAACAAAAGACTAAGCAATTCAAGAACCATCCATCTAACGGCATCTCCCCTACAGATGAATCGGACCGCAAGCTGTCAGTCGTGGGTCACATCCAGCCGGAGAAGCGCGTAGACATCAGCGCTGACATCATCCTTGGTGGAGAGAAGAAGAATCTGATCCATGGAGCTCTGTTCTTGGATGATAACCTCGTGAAGAGCGAATATGGAGCGTCTAAGGATAACTTCAATTACTTCTTGGTGAGTTATTGCAGTATATATAATCACAGCTGTTATTTCTTAAAAGATAAACAGAGATTTATTAAAATTTGGACATAATTTACACATTAGTCGTATAAATACATTACCATCTCTTCTACCAGACTGCTCTACGCAAGGACCTGGACAACCTCGAACATCGCATCAAACAGCTGGGTGAGAAGGCCAACAACGACTTCAAGGCAACTCTGCAGCGCGTGGAGCCCACCTTCAAGAACATCGAGAAGTCATTCGGCGAAGACCTGACTAAGTTCTACAAGGAGATCGCTGATGATAAGGTTCTGAAGGAACTCTCTGAGGCATTGTAAGTACCTATATTTGCATTCTTTTCCCGATAAGAACTTACGGCCAGATAGATCTGAATGAGTCAAGCATATTTAAAATTCTTAAGGCATTAATATTTCTATTGTACGTGCCGTGTATCACTGAGCTCCTACTAAATGGCTGCACGGATTTTAAAATTTTACATATAACATCACAAAATATTAAATGCAGGGACCCACCCATCTCTAGATATTTTAAATTCACAATTGAACCCGGTGGGTGGCGCTGTTGTTATAAATATGGAAAGAAAAATTGTATGAAGTTATCAGCCAAGCAAACTAAAATTTATTCGGAAGGCTATTAAATAGATTTAGGCAGCTATCCAAGATGCTTTATCTTGCAGACCTCGGTTATGATGTTTCCATCATCTGTTCATCTTTCTCAACTGTACCACTATTAATTACAGCAATATCATCGTGCAATACGTCGCCAAGATTTTGGATGAAGTTGTGACCAAAACCAAACCCATCGTGGACAGTATTGTCAACACCTACGTCAACCTCGCCAAGCAAGTCCAGGATGTGTATGAGAAGAAGGTACGTTCAAACCTGGTCAGCAATCATTGAAAAACTAACTCAAAAAATCACAGCATAAAGCAAGTGAAGAAGCTATCCCAAAAAAACTAAAGTATCCGTGCTGTTACTTTGAAATCCCAGACAAAAAACCCAGTAACACGCCTGATACGGGAATCGAACCGATGACCATTAATTTGTGCAAAATCCTTAAACAACTTTAATTGTATTTTTTTCTGTACAGTTCGAGCCCGTCATAAAACAATTCTACGAGACATTGGCTAAATACTTCAAGGAAGTACTGGATTCTTTAATCGACATCGTGGCTCACTACGCCGCCATCGTCACTGACTTCTATGAGAAGCACAAACCTGAGCTGGAGGAGCTGACCAACACACTCACCGCTATCTTCAAGGGTGAGTAGTGTGGCTGAGATCTAATCCAAATCACTGAAATTGTACTGTAAAAACTATGAAATTGGGTCGTCAACGGACAGGGCTTAAATTTTTACTGACCCAAACTGGGTCGTCAACAAACGGGGAGCAGAATTGCCGATTTACCAATTAAATTAAATACATATTATCTACCAGTATTTATTGTCTATGTACAATTGCACAGAAATTTTCAAATTTTCTGCGCAAAACTTAAAAAAAAAGAAAAAATATTTAAATTTAGTTCGTTTCAAGTTATGGCGTCACCAAAAGAAACAGGGATTAATTTTAACTATGTAGATTATGTACAGTTACAACGTTTACAACGCAAATATTTCCATTGAAGTAATTCTTGAAACTAAATAATGTTATTTTTCGTTCTTTAGACCTGACCCGTCTCCTGGTTGCTCAACTCAAGGAGTTCCGTGCTCGCGTCGACGCTCTGACCAAAGAACTCACAACCACCATTAAGGAGTTGCCCCTCTTCGCACTCATTAAGGAAAAGGTAAGCCAATAAAGAATCCCAGCCATTCATTCTACGTCCTAATCCTCAGCATTTTGTACCTTATGTATACGTATAAACTAGCTTTTCTCGCGACTTCGCCCCCGTAGTCGTCGTCGTAGAGTATTTTGATTTTAAATACATATTTTTCCTCCTTGCTGAGGCATAGGTAAATTAATTAATTATTTAATTTAATCAACGTCGAAGATTTCCTAACTTTAAAACTGGCGGATTTGCATACCAAGAAATAAAAAAGCAGCCATATCTGGGAAAAGGCAAGGATTCATTAGTTAATACTTCCCTTACTTGCAGTGCCAAGAGCTGGCGGTGCCGGAGCAGGCGGTGGCGCTGCTGGGCGACGCCTACAACACCATCCGCGCCCTCATCCCCACGCCGGAGATCAGAGACTTCACTGACGCTGTACACTCCTACATTACCAAGGTAAGTCCAAAAACTGGTGACTGTAATTTCCCAACTTGAATTCTTCATTATAGAGAATATCTTTACTCCGACTGAATCAAAAACAATCTTTCTTTAATATCGCTAGCCCAGGTGATTATACAGGATCGATGGAAGTTCAAAAAAAAAAAAATCAGACAGTATTTATCTGAAAAGGAGTATGGAGGATCATTACATAGCAGGTAGTGTTCTGTAGTTTCTGCCTATACCATGCCTGCCATACCATGCTTACATGGGGGAAAATGCCTTCGTTTATCTATGTATTTATCTGAAAATAGGCAGATTTTAGAACGGCCAGTCAGACCTGCTACCTACTAGCTGACTGACTAAATTTTTTACAGCGACATGAGCAACCCAATAGCAACTTGAGCCCAAAGACAAAAGAGAAAAATAAAAATACATGTTAAAATCTTCTTCTTCCTTCTAGAAACTGAAACAAGAGAATGTGGACGACAACAAGGAGCTCCGCGCCATCTACCAGAAGCTGTCCACTGCCGTGACGTCACTGATCCAGCTCATCCGCTCTCAGCTCGGACAATTCGGAGTAGGAGTCGGACCCACAGGCTTCAACCCTGTGAGTATTTTGGATGAAAGCAGCAATATTTATACTTGGTGTAGTTAAATAACTCAATATACCTGTGTTACACACAAAATGTAGGGCACAGCTGGTTTTTAGGCTGGTCATAATGATGAGTGCAAAGGCCCCATAAAAGGGTTTTACTTATTTCAACTACCTATTCGAACTTGTAATAATGAAATAAGAAAAAAGATGATAGCAACTACCGGATAAGGGAAGCTGAGGTATGATTAAAATGCTACTACATGCCGATCATGATGAGAGGTACGACCTTAATATTGGCACTGAACTATGGTAAGGTCTTGAAGTCATGGTTTAGTATATACCGATGATAATGAACGACAGTGTAAAGGTGTAATTAACACCCATATATCGGAACCACCTTTTTCTGGTCTTTCTATTAGGTAATCAAAGATGTTCATCAATTAATACAGCCTGCCGCATAACTGAATGAAGGAACAAATAATACTGACACAATCTTCTTCTCCCCAGCTGTCATTCACCCCTGGTTCCACGACATATCCATCATTCGGCAGCCCGCCAACGACCAGCTTGATCAGCAAACTGCTGACTGGCGACGTTCCTGATGTCCTCGCTCTAATCAAGGCTTACAGACCCAGGAGCTTAAATCCCCTGGATGAGGTTCCCGCGAAACGTGAGTATATTATTGAATACTAGCTGTGCTCCGCGGTTTCACTTACTCCTAAGGGTCGTGACATGATGTTAGATAGCCTATAATCTTCCTCAAAAATAGGGCTATCAACTCCAAAAATATGTTTTTTTAAAAACAAATCCATTCAGCTTTATTTTATTCAACAAATAGTAGTAGGTACTTATAAATAAGTTCGGCCAGTGTTAAGTGATAGTGCAGTTAATTATGATACACGCCTGTTTAAAAGTAACTTTCACACAAATCATATAATTCAATTCGGAAGCACACATCGTTTCTTTATACCAGTGTCGGAATCTGTTCTCTCTGATATCGTCCTCTGGATTCGTTATCTTGCTAATTTTTGCCGCCCATTTTCTTTCCCTAGTCCGCGCCGTCGTCGTCAACGGCCAGCACATCTTCAGCTTCGATGGCCGCCACATGACGTTCCCTGGCAACTGCCGCTACGTGTTGGCCCACGACCATGTCGACAGGAACTTCACCCTAATGATGCAGCTTGCTAACGGACAGCCTAAGTCACTGATCTTGGAGGACAAGAGCGGTACCATTGTTGAGTTGAAGGATAATGGACAGGTGAGAACCATAATTGAACCCTAATTTTATATAGGTCTGTAATTGGAGAACAATCCAGATCTCTTAAACTGAAAATACACAAGCGTTGATCACCACGGGTGTATTTGTGTATCGTCGATTTCAGACATCAGTACTAACCCAATTTTAAACCAGCATTATTGGGCTTTAGAATCTGCCTTCAAAGGCACTGAGATATCATCGACATTATAGCTTCAAATACGAACTAGGTTATCTATCATGCCTCTGTTCTTAAATGTTTACTGATCAGTTCCTTATGTTCCACAGGTGACCCTCAACGGTGCCAACCACGGATTCCCCGTCATGGAGAAGGACTCCTTCGCCTTCCGTGAAGCCAACGGCCGCATCGGAATCGGAACATTATACGGACTTATGGCCTTCTGTACTACTAAACTTGAGGTATGTACCAAATTGTATCTTAAAGTTGAAACAATACTTGACTAGACTAGTTAGTTAGACTCACTATTTTATCTATAAACTAAAAAGCAAAAGCTTATAAACTACTAGTATCTTGGGGGGACTCTCAGAAACTCTTAATTATTATTGATCAGTTTAACCCAGCCAACTTAATTATTAAGTTGTATATCATAGTTAACAGTTAGTGCAATGTGTTTGTCTTCAAGTGAAAAATATCCTAGGAAATTCAAGCCTTAACTTAATATTTTTAAAACACAGTGCTAAAATAATGTTGCGTTTGCGCAGGTGTGCTACATCGAAGTGAACGGCTTCTACCTCGGCAAGCTGCGCGGTCTTCTCGGAGACGGTAACAACGAGCCCTACGATGACTTCCGTCTACCCAATGGAAAGGTATGTCATCTGGTTCTTTATACTCTTTGGTTGTTCCATCTTTTTAGGAGAGTTATCAACATGTATTGGTTGCACTTCGAAAAGGGATTACATTATTTGTGGTCAGCGAAGCATTGCTTCTTTTATATATATCTATTTGCCGTAATCTCAATAGTAACCACCTTCCCTAGAAATATCATCTTTCAAACAACATAACATTATCTAGACAATTGTAATTAAACGTAAAAAGCTGTCAAAAGAGCTTCATGTGCTTCAACTTTTATCGATGACCCTTCTAACTTTGTTTGATTGAAAACTCAAAATCAAAATCAAACTAAATGCTACGTGCTACGGCGTCGTAGAGGTCTGCCTAATCTATGGATACCATTCAACAGCATCTAGAACCATCCATCCTATAAAAAACACCACTTTCCTTCTAGATCTGCACATCAGAAAGCGAGTTCGGCAACGCGTACCGCCTGGCTAAGAGCTGCCCTCAGGTCCAGGTACCGGAACACTCCCACCACCAGCTCCACGGTATGGCCATGCCACCAGCGTGTGAGGAAGTCTTCGGAGGAGCTTCACCACTTAGACCGTTGAGCTTGTTCCTCGACCTCGCACCATTTAGGTATGTTTATTATAAATCTTTGCTGGTAAACTAAGCAAAATAAAGACTTCGTGGCAAGTCTCTTCTTGAATCAAAATTTACATTGAAAAAATCTTCATCATTCATATTTTGGTGATAGGTTTCTTGAAGTCAGCTTCCAGTGTAGTTGTAGTTGATAAATTTTAAAATTTCTACACATAAATACAAAAATCTACCATCAGAACAGTATATGCCAAAGTCTAGGCTCAATTACGTGTTTCTTCAAGTCTCATAATCTAAATTCATTGAGCTAACCCGACTTTCTACACTTCAGACAAGCTTGCATCCACGCGTGCACCGGTGACTCCAAGGAGGCTCTCCATCAGGCCTGCGACCTCGCTCGAGGATACGCTGCGCTGGCCCTCACTGGCATGCTGCCAGCAGTCCTCCCGGAGGTCTGCGTGCAATGCAAGGATGCTGACAAACCCAGGAGTGTTGGAGAGAGCTATGAGCTTAAGGTCCCCAACAAGCAAGCTGATATTATTGTAGCTTTCGAAACAACTGTTGTAAGTGTTTATTTGTTAAGTTTCTGACTTATAGATCTATAGCCATATAGGCTTCATTACAGGGCAAAAGCAATACCTTTTTTCTGTCAATTATATTCTCTTATTTATTACAGATGCATTTTTTATATCCTTTGTAATGGTCTAACTAATCCAAATCATATTCTTCAATATTTTTATTTTATATTTAATATTTTTTCAGCAATTGTCCTGAAGCTCAGACTAAGCCAACTAAGCCTTTAGGCTGACTTTTTGAATATCTATTAAAGAATTTAACTAAATCTCAACTTCCTTTTCAGGACAATGAGAAGAACTACAAGAACATCGTGGTTCCCCTGGTAGGACAGGTCCTGGACGGTCTGAAGAGCAAGCGTATCACTGACGTGAAGGTCTACCTTGTGGGCATCACCCCCAAGTTCCCCTACCCCATCCTGTACGACTCTGACTGTGAGTAACTTCTTTTATCGTTGTCTGGATATTTGACTGCTGATTTCCTTAGCATGTGAATTCCGCAATGTGAATATATGTGATAAGTATATATATTTAATCATAGTGGACACAGTAAAGTAGGAGATAGAAAAAGAGCTTTAATTTGAAATATATTAGTTACTATTATAAAATTCATATTTCTTCCAAAACTATATGACATACAGTTATTAAGTAATAATTTGAAACAAATTTTGTAATTTAAAGATTTTCAAGAGTTTGTAATGATTTTTTCTTTGATATTATAGTAAAACTGAAGAACCCGAAGCCGGTGTTTGATGACAAGAGCCGTTACATAAGACTTGCTGCCACATCAAAGGACGGTGCTTACAACCCCTACATTAACGAATTCTTATCTATCATCGATGCTCTCAGAATCGAATTTGGTAAGTAAACTTGTACAATACACTAATCATTGGAAAACCTACTTATCTATTGTTATATTATTTTACTGTGGAAATAATAGTACGGCTCGCAGTAAAGATATACCACCTGCACGGGTTAATCAGATAGTTGGTCATCCGTGGTCGGTATCCATTACATTTCAAAATCTCACCATGCCTCGGTAAGCACGTTGAGCTGTTCGTCCCGGCACTAATTTCTACGAGTAATCGATTTTCGACTATCGTTACGGGTAGAAGTCTGAAAGTCGGACAACCAGTCTGTGCTAGGGATGTCGCGTTACTCAGTAACTGGACTGACATCGACTGTGTCAATGTTTTATTTTTCCCTTTGAGTTTTTCAATAGACTATTCTCAACTGAAATCATTACTTTTTAACTTAATAGTAATACCTGATATAGCCGGTGTATTCTCCTTGTGAGCGTGAAGTGAGTTATCAATCCCTATGAGATGATAGCTCACTTCACCTACATTTTAATGGCGAAATTCACAGAATAGCACTGCAGGTGACAATATTTAACGTTATTCTTCTTGTATCCAGGTGTTACTAACGTCGTGGCCGGGTACCAGTCTATCTTCGATCTGCCATTGCGTGCAGGAGCCGTGAAGCACACAATCAGCGTAGTCGGAGAGGAATGCATCAGCCAATTCTTCTTGGTGAGTCATGTTGTATATATATAGCGCCGTGTTACATTGGTCTATGTTTTAATCTGTTGTGAATTTTCTTTAAAATCTCTACAACCTTTTCCTTTTTCTCTCTTGTTTTCTTTAAAATTACTTAGGCCCTTTTACTTTCTGATTTTGTTTTGTTACAAATTTATCTTACTGTGTCAGTTCTAAATCTGCCATGATTTGTAGATGAGTCTTTGCCTGTACTTTCGTAGTAACATTATTAATTGATTGTTTGTGTTGTAGCTTGAGGTTGCCCGCTCCGTGGCCTACAGCGTTGCCTTCGACAACCTGGCGTACACACACTCCATTGTGACAGTCACACCTCCCGGATCCCTCACAGTTGGAAATGGCAAGAACGCCGCTAACATTGTCGGTAAGTACACTTTTGATTTTTACTCCTTAAAAAACTACATATTCATTTTCTGCCATCCCTTTCCTCGTATCAACACAAATAACAACAATAATGAAGAACTCATTTCGTGGTGAAAATGCATATGATAAGGTTGTAAGGTCAGGGAGTTCTGAAGAAAAGTGTTCTTGATAATAATTAAATGTAAATTATTTCCTGCAGGCTACACCGAAAAGGCTGTCATTATGCTCGGAGACAGGAAGGTTGGAAAGGATGCTGAGAGTCTCAGGAGTACATTAACGAAGTCAAACGACGCGTGCAGAGACTTCGTCGAGTCGGTGAGTCTACTGCCACGTACTCTTTGCATTACACGTCTTTTTCTAATTTAACTAGCTTCCGCCCGGGTTTGCCCGCGTGGTTTGCTGATAAAAATAGACAGAATAGAGATAAAGATAGAATGCTATCTATCTCCCTGCCCAATTTTATCGAAATCCGTTCGTTCAGTGTGTGTCCGTTAGTCCGTCTTTCACGACTTTCGTCGTGAAAGACGGACTAACGGGCACACACACTTTCCCATTTATAATATTAGTATGGATTAATACAATTAAAGGCCATTTTATGCCTGTCAAGCATTAACGCTGATGTTGGTATGGGACTTTCATTGAAAGTTATTTTTGGAGAATGAACCGATTTGGAAACGCTTACTTTAAATTAAATGAAAGAAAAACCGATTCCAAATTTGTATGTAATTTTTATTTTCAAATTCGAACATAATTCCAAGTAAATCTGAACACAATATTATACCGGGCAAATTTAATTTGAAACATGGTTCTTTTTCCCAAGTTATGAAATGTTCCAGGATTTTAGCATCGGTTAGGTTACCAACATCTGCGTAGCCATTTTTCAACTATGTTGGGATCGGCTTCTAGTCTAATCAGATGCAGCTGACTACCAGTATTTTACATGGAGCGACTGCTTATTTAACCTTCACAACACCCCTTGGAAAGACTGATCTTGAATCATAATCTAACCTCCTTGTTTCCACAGACTGACGGCATCGTGTTCTCGGCAACAAACTTCCACGCGATGAACGCTGGCCAGCAGAAGCAGTTCCTCCAGACCGCTGCCGCAGCCATCAGCCAGAGGCTGCTGCACGAGACCATGGTCCAGGACTGCACTTGCGTGTACGCCGACCCCTTCAGGGTCCGCTCCGTGTGCGTCACCAAGGATAAGAAGGAAGTGGTAAGGAAAATTATCTAAAATACCATTGAACCTACTTATCCTCATCTTCAGAGAACCGGTGACCCCCAAGAGAATCATGAGCAAACTTATGGTACACTCTTAGTTCGCCTGATCTCACGAAGTTAAAAGGATATCATCATAACATCACGCCTATATTCCCCGACGGGTTAGACAGAGGTGTACCTCTAAAATACACTGACATTATAATACCAAAAAAAATTGCTACATATCTAATTTTATCTTTCCTTGCCATTCTATGCATACTAAGCAATGATCTCTCTCTTTAAGAAGAAGCCTTTGCCCTACTTTGTAATAAACAATAGGCTGCTATTATAATTTACCTTTCCATACATACATAACATCACGCCTGTACACCCCAAAGGGTTGGGCAGAGGTGCGCCAATAGAAACACCCACATTTCACCAGTTATGTTTAAGTCCCATGTAATAGGGGGCGAGCCTATTGCCATCAACCTTTACAATTTCTTCAAATACTTTATTCTTTGTCCACAGGCTCGCAGAAGGAAGTAAGCTCTGCGCCCGAAACTGTGATCGAATCGTGACAAATACCAAATACTCTAGTGTTATGTAGTCGAGTGGGAGCGAGACACACATATACTGCAATATAAGTGCGTCTCACTCGCACCCATTCATCAAATAATCTTCCACGGAAATATGGAGCATCGTAGTGTCCATTGCCTCTCGGCATTCAATAATTTAATGGGTGGTAGATAGTTTAATTATGTTCTATGTTTCCGTGGTAGAAATTAATTATTCATTATAATGTTCATCAGCAAAATCTGTTGTATTTATGAATTGCCGCGTACCATGTGGTATTGAGTGATCATGATCGACTCTGTATTAGATATAATAAAATATGTTATTTAAAAAAATTGATTTTATTTTTCATTCTACATTAAAAATGATTTTATTGTACAGCCTTCACTTTCCGCCAATGCCTGCAGATTCGCATTTATTCTCGGTTAGCCTATGCGTCTTAAAAGGTTGATAACATTGCAAATAGCTGTGAACTATTTCACTGAAACAATCTTATCAATAATAAAAAATGCAACTTAGGAATATTGCTCTATAGCTCACTAAAATAACATATTAAATTAATAAATATTGATCTCAAAATAGCATATTTTGAAATCTTCTCAAATAGGTACACCTTGAAGTTTTACAACACAATAATATATATATCGTTTTATTGGGACAAGCCCGCCACACTATTCCCAAACCACTGCAACCTGAAAACCAGAATCAACAGTGGCGACCACCAGAAAAGCGTCGAGACAATGATGCCAGACTAGTCCCGGAGAAACGATTCAACCGTCTTGGATCCCGCAACGAAATAAAACAGAAAAGAACAGCGGAGGATAAAAAAAACATAATTTCCACTCATACACAAATATCGTCATCTGTCTAGCTTTTTCCCAATTATTTTGGTTTCCAGTCTAATCAGATGTAACTGGGTAACTTTACATAGAGTGACTGCCCATCTGACCACCGAAACGAAGTAACTTATTGGTAAGACTGGTAGTCAAACCTAAAAATGTCAGCGGGAATCAACGGCGTAACATGCTATTCGGGGCAAAGAGGGTCTATATGTGATGGACCCATCCACAGACTGACCTCGGCAAGCGTTGCTTTGCGTTAGACCCAGCCGTGTGGCTGTTATTTATTTACCACGCCCTTCTGTGTTACAACACCTTTATACTTAATTATGATTTTATGGAATATATTTATTAATATGTCGGAGAAAGCTATAGACGGGTTGATTGTTGAATATTGTCTGCTTATTATTAATTGGAAACGTCAAGTAGTGAACCTACTTGGGTTAATGGTTTTTTTTTTTGAATATTTCATAAAATTACATTTATTTCATTAAAATGATACAATTATTAATATATGAAGAAATAAAATAAAAAATCACAGGGCATCGAAAAATTCATCCGCATAATTCATTCACCTACTTGGGTGAAATCGATACAGGAAGTGGCAACACTGAAATGACGGTTGCAATGGGAGACATGGCAGTTTGACTTTTGAAATGGAGGAACGTTAATGTTGTATCGGGCTTTTGAATGGAGACACGGGTGTGAGAGATTATTCTGCCATCCTGTATCGAAAATCACCTCGTTTACCATATTGTAATCCGATTCCAACTTCCTAATCGAGTGATATTGCCAAATTGTGTTAACCTTAGTGGATTAATAGACGTCTGTATTAAGTGTTGTGACCATGTGCTTCCTTCAAATATATTTATTTATACTCAAGAAAAGTCGATAGTAACTCGTCCCAAAGTAATCGTAACTATATAGCCCGAATGTACGTGGCGTGTACGTGGTAACAACTGGTACTGTACGAGGACACTACGTAGAACCTACGTTTTTACGTGGAGTGAAGCTCACAGGGCGTATCGACACAACATCACGCCTCTACTCCTCGAAGGGTTGGGCAAAGGTTCACCTATTGTAGGTAACACTCACATTTCGCCAGTTATGTTTAGTCTTATGTCATAGGGGGCGAGCCTATTGTCATCAACCGGGCAAGTCCTGACCAGACCAATTTTTTATTTTTTTTTACATTGCCCCACACTAGGAATTTCTCCTGTATCGTGGGTGCGTTTACAAACATTTAAACTCACATACACAAACAGCCAGACCCGAAACAACTAAATGTAGGCCATACAAATATTTGTTCGTGCCGTCTACAAATTAGAACATTCGTATTGGAAGAACTCACTAACATTGATTGACCTGGAAATTGAACCCAGGACCTCACGCTCTGCGGTGGCGCTTGAGACCACTAGACCGACGAAGCAGTTTAATTTTATTGATTGAACATAAGAACATGGGTAAAATAAAAAATAAAAACAGAAGTTTAAAATCAGCACTTTATTATAAAAATACAAATTTAACTTACGAAAATAAATGCAAGACAATACAATTAACTTTGGTATCAAAGCAATATGGAATGTAAGTCCACTGAATACAGTTCTTATTTCAAGTAACATAACAATAAGACTTTAAGAAATATCAGGCAAAATGGCACAAACAATGCTTGGAATAACGTTTATGTCATTTTGTATATCTTGACATTTTAGTAGACAGTCTTGCGCTCCCACTTCATCCTAGGCCCGCGCTGAGACATGGTTCTGACGGAAACGCTGGCAGCATCTTTCACTACGTCTTGGATCTGAAAGTCAACGTATATACATAGCCTTTTCCCCATAGAGGTACAGAAACCATGATCCTTAAATACTTCGTTCATACACGTACGCCGGTTACGAGTACTTCGCAAGTAGTATTTCAACGTATATTTCTATAACAAATTAAAAGTCCAGTAATAAATTTCCATTAGACTATTCAAAAGGAAACAATAACATAAGTAAAGGTTCAAGTTCTTTGACCTTATCACACACACGTGTCACCGGGTAGTTTGTTCCGCCACTTCTTCTTCTCAGTAAAACACTAGGAAGTGGTGAAGGGTGGCTGTTTTGGGGGACTGAGAAATACTTACACTTAACAACAAATTCTGTGCGTTGCCCACCAACATGTCCAAGGCTTCTTTATCTTCTTGTGTTTCTGAAAATAAATGATGAAATCGCTTAGTTCCGCTCACAAGTGTTAAACTCGCGAATACATACGTGTTACGCTCAATACTAGGAATGAGAATAATCTTTATTATAAATACGCGAAGCGAAAACTTCGGATCCTTTTTGAGAATATTTCCCTCACGTAGGAGTGATATAGTGATAGTTAAAGATAAAGATAAAGATATAGTAAGATATAGTGTAGAAAGCTAAATCGAAAGATTTTATATCACTGAAGGACCACTAGTAAGAATTATTACTCATACAAAGTAAAAAGTGTTGCAATACTAAATATAGTGGTGATACCACCATTTGCAATTGAGAGGCTCGTGGCTAAATACTAGCAGGTCAAGCGAAAGTTTAGCTACGCTTGCCGAGGTCAATCCGTGGATGTATGACTATCCATTACATACCGAAGCCCCTCCTTGCCTCGGGAAGCTCACTAAATACCTCTCGCTAGCCAGAACCAATTGTTGTTCTTGCTATCTTTCGCAGATCTTTGGCAGTCGTTACTGGTAGTCAGAGACCCAGTCAAAGAGCGCCGTGCAGGCTATTGGAGGTCAGATAGCCTGCCGCAAGCTGACCCCAAAATAGTTACCGCTTTTCGCAATTCCTTTCTCGTAACAACTAGTAAGGAGTTTGTTAATATATTGTTATAAAATGATTCGTATTACCGTGTGCAAATCCTTTGACAGTCGTCAACATCTTGAGTTCACCGCTGATGGTCGGGATTTTCTCGCAGGTTTGTAGCAGGTTCTTGAACAAAATACAATAGTTCATAATTTATTTATTTAATGCACAATGTACACAACCAACTTTACATCCTAAGCTTAAAAGTTAGTGACTACATGACCCTGTCAGGGCGCAGCAAGATAACTTAAAACTAATGTTGTTAATAAAATAACGTCAACAATTAAAATCATATTACACAAAACCATCAAGAATACATGTCATATAAAATAATAAATAAGTTTTTTAAACCTTTTTTACATAAAAAAGAAGCTATGTTAAAATTAAAACATACGTATTTATTATAGTTAAATTATATTTTAACTTTTTATCTTCCATAAATTCTTGGATATTATAATAACATTTTTATAAGAGTAATGACTGTAGCCTATCTTTAAATACACAAAGTGTTCTCGTGGATCGTATATTTAACGGTAATTTATTGCATATCTGTATGCTTCGATATTCTGGGGTATTTTTGTACATTTGTTGTCTATGTGCTGATAGTATTTATTATTTTTGCGGCACTCATTCTTATCAAAATGAAACAAACAGTTTTATGTTTTCCTTAACAAAAGTGGCTATTTCAAATATATAAATGGAAGGCAGAGTTTTTTTCCATTTTTTCCTTTATAAAGTGGAGTTTGCAGATATCTCTAGGTTTTATTTGAAACTAGCTTCCGCTCGCGGCTTTGCCCGCATGATAGATAGTAGTCTGTCCTTCCTCGGGATGCTATCTATCTCGATAGCATCCCGAGGAAGGATGCGAATGAATAACTATTTTATGAAATCACTAGCTTCTGCCCCTGGCTTTGTCCACGTGGTTTGCTGATCAAAAGCATCCTATGTCCTTCCTCGGGATGTTATCTATCTCTCTGCCAACTTTTATCGAAATCCGTGTAGTGATTTTGCCGTGAAAGACGGACAAACAGACACACACACTAATATTAGTATGGATAATATTCACGCATTTCTTTTGTGCAATGAAAAAGTCATTCACATCCTCACTGTGTCCCTACATGATGATACCGTAGCGTAGCAAGTAATTATTAAGAAAAATGTATACTGCATGTCGATTATTATTTACAATCATTTACCTAATAATTTACAAGACTTACCCCTGACAATGTTTAAAAAAATGTTTTTCAATATGTTACTGTTTAAAAAATATTATACGGTAAAAGACTTTTTAGAAGATAAGTCAATAGAACCTGTAATTTGCAAGTTAGATTAATTAACATCACTGACTGTGAACATATTTGCACGCCATGCCATGGCAGGATATGCTGAAACCAATTTACTGTAACACCTTATGTACCATATTTTAGCAAATAAATGTTTTGATTGATTGATTGATTGATTGTAGCAACGGGATGGGCATAATATGCATAGTATGCAGTGAGGGCACAGTGACTTTTGTGTTCTATTTTATCGCACTAAGTATATTAGTTTTTCCGACATATTTTTTAAAATTTAAATGAGAGTCTAGTCATTTGAATTCTTTAACTTCTTCGATTTGGATAGCGTTTGTATATTTATTTATTTTTATTATTTTCAAAATTAAATAAACACTTTAAACGCCAACAACACATTTTCTATTGTATCTCGTTATCTAGCAGTTAAGGTGCTAAAGGGAGTGGATGAATGAAAAACACGAAATACACGCGGACCAAGACGCAGGGGTGAAGGGGGTTGTAACGTCTTAGAAAGGCTCTTTCACTCTACTAGGTTTCTGGGCTGTAAATTTGATAAAACAATACTTAAGGAAGATTCTAGGCTATTTCATATCACACCACGACCCTTATCAAGAATCTTATTCGTAAACTATCTAGAATATAAAAAGAGAAACTACAGAATATTATTTATCAGCATCTTGCAAGTTGCCTAACAATTTTTTTATAAAATTTTAGTTCATAACTCGAGAGACGATTAAATATGTTAATTTTAAACAATACCAGCTAAGTTAGAATACAAACCGTCTTGATCCTGTGGTCAGTGCACTCGTGCGCAAGTTTCTTGGCAAGCCGCGCCACCTCGTGCGACTCCATTTCTATTGACTCCAAGGTCGTCAGGCCTTCACATAGCTTGCCTGAAATACACAAATAAATTAGCAAACATTTATTAAAAGTATGAAGTTTCTTACCACTACAATATTACTTTGACTTAGTAGTAATAATGAGTTAGAAATATTGACTAGTATTTGCAGGCACTCATTTACTAAGTAGCCATTTATTTATTTATTTATAGTTAATTAAAACGGTACATCACCAATTACAATTATTCACATAGAAACATAAAACAAAACAAAAGCAAAACATACAGTCGACAGCGTTCAATTATTGTTAATTGAACTAACAGCTAACACGGAACAGTGGACACTCTTGCATACTTTCTCTCAGAACACCAGACATATACACATTAATTTTATTCCATTCATCCGCAAGCACATCGCATTCAGGGTTGGCAGTCAGGAGGGTGTTGAGCGTATGAAGGGTACGACATAAAGCCATGTTTGTGTTAGTAGAAGTTAATACGACTACCACGTTGGTCCAGTGGCCCCAAGCGCGACTGCTTAGCGTGAGGTTCTGGGTTCGATTCCCGGGTGGGGCAGTGTGATAGAGATTTTCGAATGGGACTTTTTTCAGTAGCAGCCCGGTGTCTGGATTGGTACCCGGTTGATGGCAATAGGCCCGCCCCTATCAAATGGGTCTTTCAAAAAACCTAACACTCTCAACCTCATAACTCGTGACTCAGACCTATTCTATACTCCTTTGAGTGGATTCACAAAGAATGCCATGTTTGTAATAAGTAACAAAGTTTTATAAGTTAGTCCAGCATTTCAAATTAACGCATTATTTGTAAGTTGGATAAATAAATAACTGGCGAAATGTGGGTGTTACTAAAGGTGCTCCTCTGCCCTACCCTTCAGGAAATAGAGGCGTTATGTTATGCAATATAGAGGTTAATAAGATAGCTAGGAATGTTACCGTCGCTCATGAAGTTGGACAGCTTGGCCATGAGCACGGCCATGCGCTTGGCGACGGCCACGACCTCATTGTCGCGCGACGACCAGTCGCGGATGGCCACGTGCAGGTTCAGCGCCTCGTTCTGTACACATGTCACATCACGTTATAAGGTCAGTATTAGATTATGCAACAAGGGGATCAAGCAGAGTTTTATGTCACGGGTGCAGCTCTGCGGCGAGGGATTCAAGCTAGCCTAAGACACAGGCACCTTTATCCCAAAGGCAGATCATCTTATAACTATTCACACCTTCTGAGCGATAATTACAAGCTTCGATTTTCAAATAAGTTATTTTCTTCTTCGGGCTGTACTGAACAAAATACATCTCATTTTTTTCTAATTATGGGCTATCGCACGCTTCACGCCCTCTCCTTATGAGCTCCATAGCGCCCTGTCTTCAGCTTGCGGCATCCAGCATCTGCCGGCAGTCTGTCGCAGATCGTCATCCCACCTGGTCAGAGGGCGTCCTACCCAACGCACGCTTGTGTGCACTGGACGTCTTTTTCATCCACCCACTCCTTATGTCTTATTCTCAATTTCTAAAAAAAACCTTTAAAACCTCATAGAATGTACTTTCCTTTTAAATTTTATCGATACAGTGACAATACTTTCTCGCCAATGAAATAATAAGGGTTCCCTTTTCGTAATTTAGCTTCTGAACCCTAAAAAGAGCTTTGTGGAGCTTCGTCGCTGTTTAAGTCCAAATTACGTTCCAGGTATTGTAAATAATATGATTGCGCAATCATATTAGTAAAACACTTACGTAGATAGGCTGGTTTGGTCCCGGCTGGGTCTTGAAGATCGTCTCCCCACTAAGGAGTTTCTCCACTTCTCCGGTCGCTTGCAGGATCTGTTAATAAAATATCATGGTGATTACTAACATGAATATACAGCCGATGAAGATGAGGGATTCCCAGTTTGGGAAGAAGAAACAAGTTCAATATTCCTTCTTCGGCAATGGTTTTCAGTGAGCCGGATAATATTGTGTGCTCGGCGGCGGGGGGTGAGGAGCAGCAGACCTGTGATAGCGGGCGGTGGGCAACTCCTTCATTCGGTGAAGTCCATTGACATAGAGAAATGGACTGAGCGTCCCCTATACAGCTGTGATACGGGTAAGAAAGGGTAAGAGAGACAAAAAAGACCGCAGTCGCTTTGTGTCTATGTCAATGATCAGCGGCCACTACATAAATTTATTAATGACCGACCGAAGATTCGTTTTCGGCCAGTTTTGGTCATAAAATCATGACTCGGCAGCTGCTGTGCTCGAAAGCGCACGCTGCAGCTCTGGGTCGCTGCGGGCCGTGCTTGTTATGGGCCTCGTAAATGTAACCTTGGCAGTGGTATCCTTCCAGTCAGGCATTCTGCAGGCGCGTGGGTCGACGCACAGCTGCTCCTGCGCCTCCAACAGCGCGCGCTTCAGCTCGGGGTCGATGCGGGCCATGCTGGACGATAAACCCACGCGCATCACGCGATTTGCTAGCCTGTGTGCAAATAGGATCTTTAAAATTTTGCGTTTCGCAGATGACTGACCGAAAACAGTCGTACAAAAGTTTTCAGATATTTCTGTAAACTTCAAGTTATTTCTGAAAACTTTTATATCAACGACTATAATTTTTGCCGTATAAGTCTATTTGTTTCCATTAATCAAAGGGAAATTACAAAATTATGTTGTATTTTCAGTGGTTATATCCACTTGGGCGTAACTGTGAGAGATTATTTCTATTGAGCCATGATATTTATTATTGATGTCAATGTTTGATTAATGACATATTTATAATTACTTTTATTCTTACACGATATGATCGCAGTACTGTCATCAGCAAAGAGCGTCATTGCGTGGTCAGTAGCTTAAGACAGATCATAAATATATAAGATGAACAGTAAAGGTCCAATTGCGCTACCCTGAGGGACGCCATATATTGAAAAGCATCATCTGAAATGAAAATAGTCTCTTTTTTTATAAAATTAGATTTTTGCAATTTCTGTGTATTGCTTCTTGATGCTTAGGTATGACGGAATAAGATCGAGTATGTTTACTTTAATGCCATAGGCATCCAGTTTCTGCAAAAGGACCCTTTGATTGACGTAGTCAAAGGCCTGCGTCATATCACAGAAAAAAAACAGACTGGAGTTCTCCTGTTCTTGTTCATCATAACCAAAAGTATAAAGTTATTAATGAAATAAATTCGGTTTTCTCGAAAGCCGTTGTTAAGTATGTGTTTTTGTCAACGTGAGAGTAAAAGAAAGTAACACATTTTTCGAAAATTTTAGACCTTATATGAATTAAGAAGATGACTCTTTAATTGGCCATTTGTTCTTTTCTGTTTTTTTATTTATCGGTTTAAGAACAGATATTTGCAGAGCATATGGGTATACTCCTCTAAAATAAAACACAGATTGATCACATAGGTAACTTAAGTGTGCACAGATAACTTCGGGTACATACTTAATAATCGTAACTCTGGTAGAGATACCGTCGTAGCCTACATCTGTTCGTTGTTTTCAAGGCTTTTATATTTTTTTGTATATTTGTTGATATACATACTTGGTGCAAGAAATATTGAATCGTTGCCACTTTGAATATGGGATGTAATCGGTTTTTGGGATTTTATCCACAAAATTTAATTGTATTGATTAACTTTGTCAACAGTATTATTTATTATTTAATCGTCTTCTATGTTATGTTAATATGTTAATAGTTCGTATGTTAATAGAGCGTTTTGGAAATTGGGTTTTGAATCAATAATTATGTTCCAATTGGCATTTGAGGTATTTGTCGAAGTTTTTATTGAATAATTATTGTATGCACGTTGAGTCAATGGTATAATTTTGTCAACGGATTTCTACGGTACACGCATAAGTAAGTATTATGAAGGTATAACATACTTGGTGATGGCAGCCGACGTCTGCGCACACTGCATGGGGTCGTTGTGTTTCGTGGACTCTTCGCACATGCGTTCCATTGTCTCGCCTGCAAATGTACATAGTTTATACACAGCTATTTTAGACCTTAAGTTCACAAATAATGCTCCAGTAGAATAAGTTATGAACCTGTATGGAGCTGGTAGCTTGAGTAAAAATAAATATAACTCGTTATCATCATATTGTTATCATATATAAATAAAATAAAATTTTATTGCAATAAATTTTATTTTATTTTATTTTTTTATTTTTTCTTAAAAACTCGGAATCATGTTACAACCAGTACAGCCTTCAGACATTATCGTCATCATCATCATCATCATTATCATGATCCTCTTGCCATCGTCCCCATTTTTTTCGGAGTCTGTGCAGCATATCTTCTCCATTACTTATAACCTTCAGACTTACTTACTATACCGTGGTTTGAGTTTGATTTTATATCTGTATCTTCGCGGTCTTTTAATATTGTGTTTGGTTATCAACAACCAAAGCTTTCAGGAAAATGACGTTAAACTTATGACTGAATTTAGTATTTTATAAACAATTTCCCTGATATCGATTTCATTTATCTATTAATTTGCTGCGTAATCATACTCGTACAACAACTTGAAATAACATTGATTTCAGTACTAATTCGTACAAAATTTATCAAGAATTGATTTTAGTACTTATTCGTATTAAAAGCTGGATCAATGTCGATCCTTTTAAGCTATAAAATAATGTTCCTGTCGGGTTCTGTACCTGCAGTCTGCACGAAGTCCATAGGATCCACAGACTGGTCGCACAGGTCTCGTAACTTGTACAGCGACTCTGCATATCTGGCTAGCAGAGTAGTGTAGTTCTTTTTCACGGTCTGTCGGGAAAAACAAGATTTAGCAATGGTATACGTGGTGCACGCAATACTAAAAATTAATGTTACAAAAAAACAGAAATAAATATAAATTCATTTAAAATTTAAATTTAAAATAATTGTTTCTGCCCACCACACATTTCAGAGAAAACCTTAAATGTAAACCAAGAGTGATAAAGTTTACCTTGTCATGCGCAGACGAAACTCTTTGCTGTGCAACTTTCACCAGCATAGGAGCCAGCAGCTCCGCCTGAAAGAATAAAAATACTACATTTATTCACTGCTTCTTCATAATATAAATCAGCTGCGTTTTTAACATAAGGCGGACGACAGCGGCCGCTATTTGTCGGTGACCGATTCAGAATCGGTCGTTCAAATTCAAAATCGGTTACGGACAAAACATGGCTGTCTACGAACGACCTGCAGAAACCAATGAAGCAAGCAGAATAAATAGTATTCGCGATTTAGTTTCCAAATGTGTAAATACACATAACGTTCGTAGAAAATTTACTTTTCAAATCTTTGTCTTTACTAATTGGAGTGATTCATTCAACTTCCATCAACTTAGTGTGGAACTTTATGTGTAGGCACATAGTTCGGCACAGACTACACGTTTACAATATCCTTGCCATTCCAAAATCGACTTTCCACACTAGGAATTTCTCCTGTATCGTGGGTTTACAAACATGTAAAGTCACATACACAAACAGCCAGACCAGAACAACTACTTGTAGGCCATACAAATATTTGTTCCGTGCGGGAATCGAACCCACGACACGCCGCGCAGCAGTCGATCGCTCAGCCACTGCGCCAACCGTGTCATCAAAATTAACTCTTAGATAAAGTTAATTTTTGTCTAAGAGGAAACAACACAAATTATTGGAAATACCTGTTCACTACAGCTGTTAAGCTGTGTGCTGACAGCAGTGCCCGCGTCCTTATCAGTGTCTGCGATAAGGCGCGCCGTTTTGGGGACGCGACTGAGCTTGGCCAGCAACTCTGCTAACATCTTCTCCAATTCGAACTTGCGTTTGGATACTTCTAGTAAAGATTTTGAAGTAACGGTTAAAATGTCTGAAGTAAGCCCTGAACTGGCAGCAATAGACTCTTATTTAGCTCAATTCAGCTAAGTAAGGTAAAATGTTCAGTCAGTTTTGGCATTTTCAATTTATATGTACTTTTTGTTTATCGTGCACATCAATTCTCGAGCCTTCTCTGTGTAAATAAATAAAAATAAATAAATAATGCTGGACTATCCACACAGCATCATCTAGCCCCAAGCTAAGCAGAGCTTGTGTAATGGGTACTAGATGACTGATATACTTAATACAATATATTACATAGATAGATATTTTTTTATTATACATTGCAAATACCCAGAACACCCGGAACAAACTTTAGTACTCGTACAAACATTTGTACATAGGTCGTCAAACGTCGTATGAATAGAGACTTTTGCTGGGACTGTAACTGGCCGGTAATATTTAATGGTAAAACCTCATTTGATTCATTCTAGTTTATATTTGGCAATGGGGAACTTAATTGTAGAATGTGTTATTGTTAAAACTCACCTTTCTCGTAGTCCACCTCCAGGTCCAGGTCTACCAGTGGAGCCTCTGCCTCCATGAAGTCCTGCACCACGCGCTTCACCACTCCGCGCTCGATGCCCTTCTTCAACTCACGCACTAGCTCCATCAGCACGCTGTGGGTAAGGGGGGGATTAAGTTCAGGAGTTTCTTAAGATCGAGTGCATGATAAGAGCGTAACTTCAGAAGTGTATTTAGAAGTCTGTTTAATGCATGACAAAATCAACTGGACCACTTACTAAAACAAGTATTGGACTAGTGTCCATAAAGGGCAAATAGCCTACACCCTAGCCGGGCTAGTATCCAAGGCAATTTTTGTAGTGTGGCGCCATCTATATCGCCACATAAGAACTAAACTGACGTATCCTAGATCGCGATATCAATGATATCCGTGTGATTAACATAAATTAATTAAAATTGAAAAGAGTAAGCTCAGATGGTTTCGTTAGATGAATAATAATTCAAGTTTAAATTTTCCACCACATCTTACTAAATCACACCAGGGGTGAGGTTCAAATAAACAGAAAACAGGCCTTAATTCATGGATGTCCCCTCAAGATCATAGTGACAAACATTGACCTTTAGTGTCAAAACACACTATGCCGAAGTTACGCGAGCGAAGTTCAGCGCAATTACGCCTGCAATGCTATTTGAATTACTGACTAATGACACTATTCCGAAATTACGTCGCGTCATAGCGTACAGCCTAACTTCGGTCGGGCGTAAGTTCAGCGGCAACTTATATGTGTATACACATTTTACGCGACCGAAGTTCGATTCGATTGCCGACTAAATCCGGGGGCGGGAAGCAGCAGGGAGCCACCCGCGCCCCGCGTGTCCTGCCGTAGTGTTCATTTCCCTTCTGTCAGCGCTTCAGCGCTCGAAACGCTGAATCCACACACTAAGTTGCGGAACTGAATATGTCATATCAGCCAAATACGTCGGAACGTAAACTCAGCCGCCGAACATCGGTAACTTCGGCATAGTGTGTTTGTACACTTATACCAAAGACACTAACAGCTGATTCTCTACATACCTGTATTGTTCATGGTCGTATTTCGTGCTGCACTCAGTGAGCAGTTGTTCTGTTTCTGTCACCAAGTTTTTCATGTCCTCCTTGTCACTGCTTCTCATATCTACCGTCACCTGAAAAAAGAGCACATAACCAAAAACGTTTGCAATTAGATTAAATGGAGTTGAGAGAATGTGAAAGAATACTTCTATATTTTTTTTTAAACTTTGCCCCACACTACGGTATCTCTCCTGTGTCGTGGGTGCGTTTACAAACATTTTCACATACACAAACAGACAGACTCGGAACGACTACCTGTAGGCCATACAAATATTTGTTTGGTGCGGGAATCGAACCCACCCCACGCAGCGCAGCATCCGATCGCTCAGGCACTGCGCGGGTACTCCTGCAAACACTATCACAGGTAAACCTAGAAGTGGAAACGTATATAAAGGAACTCAACGGGACTTTTAGAAAATAGTCCCATTGAGCTCTTTGGTTCTGAGTTGAGGTCTATAATTTCTGACAAATGCTGAAATAAAATACTGACTGAACAGGTCCACTCATACATACATATGTGGGTGGCTCTTTCCTTAAAAGAACATCACATTCACGAATCTGCATGGTCCTCACATGATCTAACCAAGAAAATGTCTAGACTTATATTAAATAATATATTATATAATAAATTATAAAATAATATTATAATAAATAATAATGTTGGACAATCCACACAGCATCATCTAGCCCCAAGCTAAGCAGAGCTTGTGTTATGGGTACTAGATGACTGATATACTTAATACAATACATTACATATATAGATATTTTTTATTAAACATAGCAAATACCCAGAACACCCAGAACAAATATTTGTAGATCGTACAAATGTAATGTACATCCACGGATGAAATGTTTTTACATCGCTGCATTATGTTTTTAAAAGAGTGTGAAGATTTTAAAACCACAAGAGATCATCTTGGATATGATTAAGGTTTGTCTTTGTCAACACGACGATGATTTGACTACAGCAAGTTCCGCTTGTCAAGCCGTCTGAAGCAAACTTTTGGGGCGATTGAAAAATATTGACGACAATATAACAAATTAATAGACGAAACTGAAGAATATCCCACTGCGGATCTCGAGTCTTTTGGAGATCTTTGTTCCATCGGGGAGGCGCATAGCATCAAAAAATGAGCCAGTAGCATCAATTGTAAGGGTAACTCTTTCAAATTTCCGTATATATTGATTATAATAATAAATTTGTTCTTCGCTCCAATAATAAACAAAAAAGCATATAGGGGTTGATTATTTTTCCAATCATATAAGTCCATTTGATACGATAATCTTTTCGTTTCTTTTTGTTTACTTTACTCTAAATAAAATTCATTATCTTCAAATAATGTGTTTGTTACACAACTGCTGCTACTACTAAAACGTTCAATAGTATGTTTTTCACTAATTTTGGTTCTCAAGAAGTAAATAGTGAAAAAAATATGACGTTTGCGTTTCAATGATAAAAACAAGGCTAACGGGGACATTTTAAAATTAAGTTCTTTAGAGATGGTTGAGAAAATCGGGTCATTACTTTTAATATTAGGATTATGTAGTACCTCAGCATATTTAGTAACAACTTGTTTTTGATCTTCAAGATAATTGGCAATCCACACAGCATCATCTAGCCCCAAGCTAAGCAGAGCTTGTGTTATGGGTACTAAGATGACTGATATACTTAATACAATACATTACATAGATAGATATTTTTTTTTATTATACATAGCAAATACCCAGAACACCCGGAACAAATCTTTGTAGATCTACAATCAATTTGCGACCTTTCGGCATTGTAGTTCTAAAACAACAGCATTCGTAACATGTCTTATACCATTATTTATAAAGTTAACACGTAATACTTATTCGATACAAATATAGGTGCTACTACATTGCAAACAGGAAATCAAACTGAAGTTAATTATCAGTCACTACTACAGTAGCAAATAGTATCCTCAACAATTCAATATTATGAGGGGATTAATAATAATATAGTTCAGTAGTAGAATTGTAAGGTAAATTATATTATAGTACGTTTTTCAATACACTTCTGAAGAAATAAAATAAGTAGGTAATAGACAGAAAAATGTTTTTTTCATAATTATTTGCAAACTATGACTTATTTTTTTTCGGTGCTTTGCTTTTGCCAGGTTGAAGGAGAAGCAAAGGTAAAAGCCGCTACACATCCTAATATGATTTTTTAATATTTTTAAATTTAGAACACAAATAACGTTAATTTGTTCATAAAAAAAAATCGTTTTCGTTCGTTCCGGTCACTAAGTCTTTAATAGATTTTCGACTTTATGCTCTAGGGTATAAAGTTGAAAAACTAAGTGCCATTATTCGATATGGTTATTCGGTATTGAACAAAAACATTTTTAAGTAAATACATATGTGCGCAAACAAGTGAGTTTCATCGCTAATGAATGTCAGGTTACTAAATAAGTACTCATGATTTATTTTCTTTTTTTTAAAAAAAACAACGTTGCCCCACACTAGGCATTTCTCCTGTGTCGTGGGTGCGTTTACAAACATTCAAAGTCACATACACAAACAGCCAGACCCGGAACAACTACCTGTAGGTCATAAAAATATTTGTTGCGTGCGGGAATCGATCCCACGCCACGCGGCGCAGCAGTCTGAGAGATCGTCTACTGCGCCAACCGTGCCGTCAAATGATGTGAAATCATCATCATGAGTATTTATTTAGTAACAGATGATGACTGTGATTCGAGTTCGGTGAAGGCGATTTTTTCAGGTCCGCTGTTGTTGTCTTTCTCGTTCTTTCGTGTGCATGCGCTCGGATGTAGCTTAAGTAACCAATCTTTTTCGTGAAGATCCTCGCACATTGCGGGTATATGAGCACACCATTGTTGAAGTTATAGATGATCACCACAGGTGGTCGGCCGTGATTTTGAATTGCAGCGACGCCTTGTGCTTGATGCCAAGCGTGATCAAATAAATACTATTCCAGATAATGAGGTGACATAAGGAGGGGGAGGAGCTCGTGGCTAAAGAGGAGCTCGTGGCTAAATAAAAATAGCCGTACGGGCAATGCGAAGGTTTAGCTACGCTTTACAAGGTATGTGTGACAGTTATGTATATGTTAGACTATGGATGGGTGACAGTTATGTATATGTTAGACTATGGATGGGTGACAGTTCATTTCATATGTTGGAGCGAATACAAAATAAATTTGTAAGATTTTTATATTTGAAGCTCTATGGAGTGTATCCTTTTTACCCGCTTATGTATCCAACCTTGTTTTTATTAGGCATGGTTGGATACAATGAGCTGAGAGTTAGGTGTGAGTTTGCACTTGTCTCTAATTTATTTAAATTAATTAGTGGCAATATACATAACGCCGACATATTACAGTTGGTGGGTTTGAGCGTGCCCGACAGATATGTGTGGCGGCGGCGGCGGCCTCAGCTGCTGGCTGTACCTCGTGGCCGCACTAATCTGTTAAATGAGGCTCCCCTGACGCGTGCGCTTCGCACTCTTAACCTTGTAGCAGAAGAAATTGATATTTTTGCTTGTACACGGAGTGAATTCACAAGGATAACATTATATGTAATAAGTTTTAGAAAATAAGTTGTTATTATTAAGTATGCTTCACTATTGCATTGGGTTATACCTGTAATAATAGTTGTAAGTGATTATATAAATAAATAAATAAATATGAGACTCCTCCATGCTACGGAAATCACGCTAAGCTAGATCTTTGACAGTCGTCACGGGTAGTCAGAAGCCCGAAAGTCTGACAACCAGTCTAACCCAGGGGTATCGTGTTGCCCATTAACTGGGTTGTAGACGTCAGATAGGCAGTCGCTCCATGTAAAACACTGGTATTCAGATGCATCCGGTTAGACTGGAAGCTGACCCCAACATAGTTGGGAAAAGGCTAGGCAGATGATAATGAGGTGACATAAAATATGTATGTTTAAGGTAAAATAAAATATGTAAATAGATCGTAATTATTACTTAGATTCATAGACACCCTAAAAACAATTTCTTAGGAAATGCTTGTAAAGGAACCCATTATACAGGAGAAATTCCTAGTGTGGGGCAAAGTCTAAAAAAAATATATTAAAACATAATATGATATAACCAGTGAGTTTGTATCGACTTACCTTATTAGCAACTTCTATAAGGTTGCGCACAGCTTGCTGTCCGTTTGTCTTTACCTCCGCTTTACATACAGGCTTTAGCAACCATTTTGATGCAGCGTCGAACCTAACACACAATAAAATTATCTAGTACGGCAAACGAAACGGGATACACGTGCAATCGATGTTAATTTGAATTTCAACTTTAAGTGCATGCAATCTGAGTTGGTTTTATAATGACAAAAATATTAAAAAATATCATAAGCAAATTTAAGTGACAAGTGAAGCTGAACCTAATGCAATAAAGTTAAAGTTTTATATTCTGGAGCAAGAAATGTATTGCAAATTGGAATAGTTCATAAGAACTTCGACGTTCGGTATTTGAAATCCAGTTGAACGAACGTTGCTGGAATATCAACGGAATAATGAATGGAGTAAAACGTAATAATTAAAGATCACTTGCTTTTATAATATTACAATATATTCTTGGCTGATGTGTACTTGAATAACTAATTTATACTTTTGGAATAGTCAGTCGAATCATGATAGAATAAAAATAAAATGAAATAAATATTGCTAGACAATCCACACAGCATCATCTAGCCCCAAGCTGAGCAGAGCTTGTGTTATGGGTACTAGATGACTGATATATTTAATACAATACATTACATAGATGGATATTTTTATCATGTATAGCAAATACCCAGAACGCCCGGAACAAATATTTGTAGATCGTACAAACATTTGTCCCAAGGCGGGAATAGAACCCGCAACCTCTTGATATCTTCTAGATATCTTATATCAACTAGATATCTTATATCAAGAAGATATAAAAAATAATAAAACATAATTATAGTAAACTCACTGATTCTGCACATGATAGCTCTTCTTTTCTTCCTGTAAAGTATAAATAATTAAATTAGAAACGAAGGTGCTTGCAGGATGATGTACAGAGGCCAGCACATCAAGCTACCCCAATCGTTCAAATTTCTTTGATTAATATTTTTTTAAATAGAAGCCTGCCCATTGCTTTGACTATCCATATTATATTTCATCACCAACGGCTCCGCAGATTTTGACGGTACGGCTGGCAGTGGCTGAGTGATCGGCTGCTGCGCTGCCTGTCTCGTATGTGTGTGATGTGTTTTATTGCATGAAGCTGGTTTTCGATGGTCCGCGATTAAACGGATATGCAGGCCCATTTCACTACTTAATTGCACCTAATTGCTAAGATTATAAAGATCAAAACGTTAATTGAAACGATTAAGATCTTTAAGCAGTCAGCATAATGGCGGAAACTTGCGTGTAACAGGCGAACGGTCTCCCATAAAATACGCATCGTGGGAAACAGCTTTTGTGTACGTGTCTTCCAGTGTACGGAACCTAAAAACTCTTTTAACAGTTCGAGGGGCTCTGGCATAATTAAGGTCAAACCCAAGGTAGGATTAAAAATCCCAGACACAGTTTTAATATATTTCGAACTATCTGTGTTCCACGGTTTCATCCACTCCTTAAATTAAAGCAAAAACAAAAAAAAAACTTGAGAGGTGTCAAGGGACCCGGGTGGAACGAAGTTCCTTTCGATTAATTCGTCAAGAAAAAATTGTAATAAAATTTTATTTTTTTAAGTTTTTTTTAAGTGAATATAAAAATAAAGAATATTATTTATTATGTACAAAAAACATGTATGTATGCACTCAACAAAAATAGTCGTCGCGACACCACATTGTTCACTGCGAAATAGAAAGACGAAACGAAAATAACTGGCTTGCTTTCTATGAGAGAGAGAGAGAGAGACAGAGAAACACGCGCACGCCGCACGGCTTACAAGTGTCGTTACAACTTTTCGTCTTATTTTTTTACGTCTAGCGTTCGCAACGCGCGATAAGGTACTTCGTTCCAAAAAACGAAAAACTTAGGAAAAACCCGACGAAAACATATCACCGTCGGGCTGTCCAGAATCATGTAGTGAACCCACGGTATTAGGTTGTGCATCGAACCCCTTCCTCCTTGTAAATATATAAAATTCCTAGATGAGATTAGTTGTACACTATGAATTGCATGTTTCTCTCGCACATACTGACCTTCAGTAAACCCTGCGTTGTTGCCTGGCGCCGGAAATTGCCATCGTATTCCTGACTGCAAGCTATGGTGAGATTATTCGTGGACTCCACCACATACCGTAGGCTTCGGACGAAACTGCAACGAACGTTTTAAGTGTAGGGAGGGTTGTTGGGCTTGGTAGTTGGGGCAATTCTTCGCAAGACCCGGTGTTACTTTTGACTGGACCTTTAAACGAAATTTATATAAGCAAATGACCATGGCCAGTAGCCTAAACTATAGACACCGCGTCAAGCACTTAGCCTCAATGACAAACTGGTCGCGCGACCAGTCATTCGACCATTACGGCCAACCTTGCCAACTTTAGTATAAGTGTCCGCATCTTGGACAGGCTTCTGACCTGTCCTCCCCTGGCAGCTCCTCTTCCTCCTCTTCCTCCTCGTCCGGCTCGACCTGCTGGCTGGGCTGCGGGTGCATGTCCGTCTGTAGGGGGAAATAGCCTATTAACTTCCTCAATAATTGGTCTATTAAAAATGCTAAAATATTTTTCTAAATCGGACTGGCATATAGCGACTAGTTTTTTAAATTCTATAAATATTAATAATTCGTGGTTGTGGGTTCAAACCTGGGCAAGTACCAATGTGAGTTTTTCAATGAGTATTGAGTTTTTCAATTCATATGTGCTTTCTAAGTTTATCTTGGACATCACTGACATCGGTGAAGGAAAACATCGTGAGGAAACCTGGACTTATATAATTAATATAAGCCTGAAATCGCCAACCCGTCTTGAGCAAGCGTGGCAATTAATGCTCATGCCTTCTCTGTATGAGAAGAGGCCTTTACCCTGCAGTGGGACAGTAATAGGCTTTACTTTACTTATTTTTTTTTAATTTAGCAACAATTTAATCATGTATGTACACGCTGCTTACGTATGCCGCCGATATTTGCACGTGGCGCCCTGCCTGATCGGCGTCCGGAGCGGGCTTTCGAGTAGCGCGGGTTCTCTGCCTACCCACAATTGCATGGTACGAAAGTAATGAGACATATCGGCTTCAAGCGGCTATCAACTGATAGCGGTCACAGAAGCGCGCGCGCTAATTTTATACGGCTTTGTGTTATTGTGATAAAAGTGAGTGATACTAAATAATATAGTTTCTTTGGGAAAGTTGTTTGATATCATGAGTACAATCGCGTATTTATGTATCGGTCACTAATTGCCAGTCACCCTTTATTAGTAGATATATTAGATTTATCAAAAATAACTATTAACACCTTATTATTGTTTGTCCTTCACCTGTGAAGGATAAATAATAAAGATACACGACCAGCCGTACCAGCTTGGCAGTGCAGGATTGAGCGACGTATCGGAGGCTAGAGTATCTACTCATCGGCAAACTTATCTGTTTCAGGGAGCGTAATATTCGCCCTAGAGTGATGCGCTTTGTGAGGCGGGCATTATCGGGGATTGATTGTTCTCAGAGCGTATCGACTTCCTGAAACAGAAGATCTGTGCATGGGCAAACCGTATTCGTCGGTACAAGCGGCGAGTGGAGCGATACACTCAGAATCGCATGTTCCGGAGCGATGAAAGGTGTGTTGTGGGTGTATTGGGCTTGAGAGCGACCGGACCAAGGTGTGATTGAAACGTACCAGCCAGATGATGAGGCCATGAGTTCGTTTTGGCGCAGCATCTGGTCGGTACCTGTCAGTCACACTGAGGGCGATTGGACTAGGGAGGTCGAGCGAGCGTGTGAATACATTACCAGTAATGGGGACTACAGATTTCCAGTTAGGTAGCGGACGAACTCGTCCGCTACCTAACTAAATCTCCAGGACCGGACGGGCTGCACAACTTCTGGATTAAATGGCTCAAAAGCTCTCACGCTCGTTTGGCATCTCAGTTCTAATCTGGCTTAGAGTCAGGGTCGCTGTCCCAACCCTGTTCCATAAATGAGGTAGTGCTGTGGAACCCAAAAATTATAAATCAATCACTTGTCTACCGACGGTCTATAAAGTTCTTACATCGATTTTGATCTAAAATTAACAACCATATATCAGTTCGATCATGTCTGTCTGTCTCTCAGAGTGGATGTAAGAACGGGTCGGTACTAAGGAGCTGCTCCTCATAGATATGGCCATAAGCCAACAGGTTCGTCGTTCCCGAAGGGATCTTTCGACATGTTGGATAGATTATAAGAAGGCCTATGACTCGGTGCCAGATACGTGGCTCATGAGGGTGCTAGAGTTGTATAATATATTTTTTACTTTTGTATTGAAATATTTAAAAATGTAATTTATATGTATAAAAACAAATAAAGGAAAATAATAACTTTATTTCACTAAAAATACACAATTTAAAAGAGCGTTGGCAGTAACACAATACTGTACAATCTAGAAATTAAAATCTGTACACAATAAGGAAAACCCTGCCTCTCAAACTAGGTCACCTGTATTCAGCTTAAAATTGATGCTATATTATATATTTTTAGTAGACTGTGTTGATCTACTCGAACGTTCTAAGGAAATATTATGTAGGAAAATATAAATACATTCACTTGATATGTGTGTTTGTGTGTGAGCGTGTATGTATGTTTGTGTTTGGGCGCGGGTGTGTTTATGTTTGTGTGTGCGCAGGTGTGCGTGCGCAGGTGTGCGTGTGTATACCTATATATGTGTGTGTGTGTGTGTTTGCGTGTATGTAATTAGAAATATGTACATAGGTAGTTAGACGAAATACGTGAGTAAAGACCAGAGTCTTTTCAGGTAGATCTGTTTCAGTAGCCATTCCATTAGTTTTGATTTTATTTCATGTTATATAATTAATAAATTTACTACTGTGTCTCGTTTTGTGGCATCTAAAGTGTTTATATTACTGCCTCATTAAGTGCAGTGGATGCAATCGCTACTGCTGAGCACGAAGTCTTGGGCCCGATTCTTAGGTCATCCAGGATTACCAGCTTCTGGAATTTCTCAGTTGCAACCTGTAGTCTGATTGATGGTAATAGGCTCGCCCCCCATTACATGAAACTTCATAATTACAGACGAAATATGGGCGTACCCACACTATACTGGTAGTATAGCCTAACCGTTCGAAGAATGCAGGCCTGATGCTGTGTTGTCAAGAATCTACATGCGGTACAACTGTGACCTGTTGACATAACCAGCAAATGATTATGGTACGAGCCCTGATCGATCATATAGGATAGAAAGGACATCGACGCAGAACCTGAATCCTTTCCTCCTGAGTTCAGTATAAGATTATGGACCTCCCAGAGTTAAAATTTGTAGTCGGCTTTTCATATTTTTTAGAAATTTAATTTAATTAGAAGTAAAATCAACAACGGAAAAAAAACCATTAGGAAGAGCTGATGAAAAATTTCAACGCTTTGGGGTTGAAATTTTCCATCAGCTACCCCAAAGCGTTGAAATTTTTGACTGAATTTTTGAATGACTTCAGTATCATGATACTGAAGTCATGGTATCAAGTTGTTGTCGATGTCCCATTTACCTTGTACAAACAATCCTTGTCAACTCTGCGACAAATATCGTTTGTAGAATAAATGTACGAGTATAGAGGTGTATTGTTTTAAATGTTGTAGATTCATGAAAACTACCTTCTTCTCCTTCTGGCTCTTCCAAACGGGAACGGGTATGAAGTTTTATTGGTATTTTATTCTTTCTTTCTTGGCACTTACTTGAGGTGCTCCCTGGTGCCTAGCGTTAGCCAAGTCTAGATCCTCTTCCAGTTTATTACCGTCGTTGACGTATTCCTCCCACTGCGCAGGCGCCATTTCACTGTACTCTGCCATGATCTGTGAAATTGTATTTGTGTTTGTATTCACCCGCGACTTTCGTACTTTTACCTTCAAACTTCAACATCCCTCCACCATCTTAAGAGCACAGTTTTAAATATTATATATAGTCTTTGTTATTCGCTGATAATGTAGCGTTCTATAGGTGAAAAGGTGATTAAAATCGGTTAAGTAGTTTTTGAGTTTATCCATCACAAACAAACAAATCTTGAAAAGTGAACTTATAACAAGAAGAATAATTTAGTTTTGGAAGTAGCTGGATTTGTTTTTGCCATCGATTTAAGAAACTAAAGTTATGTTGGACTTATTGTGTTTTTTTAACTGAGTTGCCTTTCTTGGGTTTTTTTAACATATTTTAGCAACGCACCACACAAACCCACGTACCTCTTTCTTTGACCACTTCTTAATAAATAAACACTGTAGGTAACGGCATCAATATAGATAAACTTAAATAACACAGTGGCTTCTTAATGATAACCTTCAGTCAGTGATAACTTTTTTGGTTAACTGTTTATTAAGGTCGGCTTAATGCAACGCGAAAATAATATCTGTAATGTACACTTACGTCTCGGAGGTTTATATTAGGAAGGGACAAGTAGGTGCCCAACGGTAATCACACGGGTATCGGCTCTCAGCAAACGACCACGTCTTCTCTCCGCGGCGGTCGGTCGGGCAGTGCTCTTCCGCCCCGCGACTCCGCGCGTGCGCATGTTCGAGACGATAGAGTTACACACAACTATGAATGCCTATACACTACATCCCTCCCTTGTAAATGATTTTTCTTCATAAATATATATATTCAGTGGAGGAACTGTGATCAGGTTAACTTACAAATTAAATATATTCATAATGACCAAAATATATAGGTAGTTATTTCTTTTTATTATTTTTTTCCATAAGTACATATATCAAGTACAATCAGCAAGTCCTTATTCGAATTTTGCTTAATCCTTAATCATCTATTACTTTGTCATTATTTATTTATTTCAGTCATCTATAAACATAAACTATACTATATTAACAATATAAAACGTAAAAGTACTATAAATATATATTACATATTATTGCCCATCGTTTTATTCACTCAAGTTGTGATTTACATCACTATTAACGTTATCGTCATCAAAATCATCATCGTCATCATCACCTTCACTATCTTTGTCGTCATAATCATCATCGTCACCAAAATCATCGTCACGGTCATAATAATCATCACCATAATCATCATCGTCATCAAAACCATCATCGTCATCAAAATCATCGTCATAATCATCGTCATCGTCATAATCATCATCATCATCAAAATAATTATTTTAATCAT
Organism: Phlogophora meticulosa; assembly: GCA_905147745.2. Lineage (NCBI taxonomy): Eukaryota > Metazoa > Arthropoda > Insecta > Lepidoptera > Noctuidae > Phlogophora > Phlogophora meticulosa. The sequence continues at coordinate 820,818 of LR990542.1, forward strand.
CGTCGTTGTCATAATCGTCATCGTCATCAAAATCATCATCGTAATCATCACCTTCACTATCTTCGTCGTCATAATCATCATCGTCATCAAAACCATCATCGTCATCAAAATCATCGTCATAATCATCGTCATCGTTATAATCATCATCATCATCAAAATAATTATTTTAATCATCGTCGTTGTCATAATCGTCATCGTCATCAAAATCATCATCGTAATCAAAATCATCGTCATAATTATCGTTACTGTCATTATCATCATCATCATCAAATTCATCTACATCATCATCATCGTCATCAAAATCATCATCGTCATCAAATTCACTGTCATAATCATCGTCACTGTCGTAATCATCTTCATCATCGTCATAATCATCGTCGTTGTCATAATCGTCATCGTCATCAAAATCATCATCGTAATCAAAATCATCGTCATAATTATCGTTACTGTCATTATCATCATCATCATCAAATTCATCTACATCATCATCATCGTCATCAAAATCATCATCGTCATCAAATTCACTGTCATAATCATCGTCACTGTCGTAATCATCTTCATCATCGTCATAATCATCGTCGTTGTCATAATAATCGTCATCAAAATCGTCATCATCTTCTTCACAATCGTCGTCGTCATAATCATCATCGTCATAAAAATCATCATCGTCATCAAAATCATCATCGTCATAAAAATCATCATCGTCATCAAAATCATCATCGTCATCAAAATCATCATCGTCATCTAAACCATCATCGTCATCAAAATCATCATTGTCATCAAAATCGTCCCAATCAACATCAAAATCATCGTCGTCATCGTCATCAAAATCATCATCGTCATTAAAATCATCATCGTCATCAAAATCATCATCGTCATCAAAATCATCGTCATCTAAATCGTCATCGTCATCAAAATCATCATCACCATCAAAATCATAATTGTCACCAAAATCATCGTCATGGTCAAAATAATCATTATCATAAAAATCATCAGCATAATCATCATCGTCATTAAAATCATCATCGTCATCAAAACCATCATCGTCATCAAAATCATCGTCATAATCATTGTCTTTGTCATAATCAGCATCATCATCAAAATAATCATTTTAACTATCGTTGTTGTCATAATCGTCATCGTCATCAAAATCGTCAGTATCATCTTTACTATCTTCGTCGTCATAATCATCGTCATCATCAAAATCATCATCGTCATCAAAATCATCATCGTCATCAAAACCATCATCGTCATCAAAATCATCGTCATAATCATTGTCTTTGTCATAATCAGCATCATCATCAAAATAATCATTTTAACTATCGTCGTTGTCATAATCGTCATCGTCATCAAAATCGTCAGTATCATCTTTACTATCTTCGTCGTCATAATCACCGTCATCACCATAATCATCATCGTCATCAAAACCATCATCGTCATCAAAATCATCGTCATAATCATCGTCATCGTTATAATCATCATCATCATCAAAATAATTATTTTAATCATCGTCGTTGTCATAATCGTCATCGTAATCAAAATCATCGTCATAATTATCGTTACTGTCATTATCATCATCATCATCAAATTCATCTACATCATCATCATCGTCATCAAAATCATCATCGTCATCAAATTCACTGTCATAATCATCGTCACTGTCGTAATCATCTTCATCATCTTCATCATCGTCATAATCATCGTCGTTGTCATAATAATCGTCATCAAAATCGTCATCATCTTCTTCACAATCGTCGTCGTCATAATCATCATCGTCATAAAAATCATCATCGTCATCAAAATCATCATCGTCATCAAAATCATCATCGTCATCTAAATCGTCATCAAAATCATCATCACCATCAAAATCATCATCGTCATCAAAATCATCGTCATCTAAATCGTCATCGTCATCAAAATCATCATCACCATCAAAATCATCATCGTCATGGTCAAAATAATCATTATCATAAAAATCATCAGCTTAATCATCATCGTCATCAAAATGATCATCGTCATTGAAATCATCATCGTCATCAAAACCATCATCGTCATCAAAATCATCGTCATAATCATTGTCTTTGTCATAATCAGCATCATCATCAAAATAATCATTTTAACTATCGTCGTTGTCATAATCGTCATCGTCATCAAAATCGTCAGTATCATCTTTACTATCTTCGTCGTCATAATCATCGTCATCATCAAAATCATCATCGTCATCAAAATCATCATCGTCATCACAATCATCGGTATTGTCATAATCATCATCATCATCAAATTCATCTACATAATCGTCATCGTCATCAAAATCATCATCGCCATCAAAATCATCATCGTCATCAAAATCGTTACAATTATTATCAAATTCATCTTCGTCATCAAAATCGTCATCACCGTCTTCGTTATCAAAATCGTCATCTTCATCAAAATTTTCGTCATAATCATCGACTTCAAAATCATCATCATCATCAAAATCGTCATCGCCATCTTCACTTTCTTCGTTGTCATAATCATCAAAATCATTGTCATAATCATCCTAGTTGTCATAATCATCATCATCAAAATCATCGTCGTCGTCATAATAATTATCATCAAAATCATTGTCATAATCGTCATCGCCATCGTAATCATCGTCGTTGTCATACATAATCATCATCAAAATCATTGTCATAATTATAATCCTCATCAAAGTATCGTCGTTGTTTTTATCATCATAGTCATCGAAATCATCATAATCATCATCGTCATCACCATCAAAATCATCGCCGTTGTCATAATCATCATGTTATTAGCAAAACAAGTCATCATCCTCTTGCCCTTATCCCAATTTCATTTGGGGTCGGCGCAGCATGTCTTCTTCTTCCATACATCTCTATTTCCCGTCATCTCAGAAGTCACCTCCTTCTTAGCCATATCATCTTTCACACAATCCATCCATCGTTTCCTGGGTCTCCCTCTACTCTTGTAACCCTCTACATTCATACTCAAAACTTTCCTCACAACATGATCCTCATTCCTTCGCATCACGTGTCCATACCATGATAGCCGATTTCCACACAACTTCTCTGTCACAGGCGCCACTTTCAGACTTCCTCTTATATACTCATTTCTTATTCTATCCATTCGCGTAACACCACACATTCCCCTTAGCATTCTCATCTCCGCTGCATGCAACTGCCTTTCATTCATTCCTTTTGTGGCCCAACACTCTGATCCATACAAGACAGCAGGTCTAATCATTGTCTTATAGATCTTCCCTTTAAGTTTAAGGGGAACGTGGGAATCGCAGGTTGTTCCCGTTACCTGCCGCCACTTCATCCACCCTGTGTTTATTCTGTGCTTGACAGTCCGATCTATTCCTCCGTCACTTTGCACGAGTGAACCGAGATACCGAAATTCGGAGCAGATCGGAAGGAGCACGCGATCAAGCGCAATGGCTTCAGGGCTGGAGAGACCGCCGAAATCGCAGAACATATATTCTGTCTTGGTTCTGCTGATTTTCAAGCCTACACTCTCCAGCTTCTGTTGCCATTTCTCCAATCTACCCTGGATCTCAGGTCCATCTTCACTGACAAGGACAATGTCGTCGGCAAATAGCATGCACCAGGGTGCCTCTTCCTGTATTTCCGACGTCAGTGCGTCCATTATTAACAGGAAGAGGTAAGGGCTTAAAGCCGACCCTTGGTGCAATCCTACAGCCACACTGAACTTGTCAGTGTTACCTGCAGACGACCGGACATAGGTACTAGATCGGCTGTACATCGCACGAATAAACTCAACATACTTCCCAGGCACACCTTTCTCCTTCAAGGCCCACCACAACACTTCCCGAGGCACCCTATCATACGCTTTTTCTAGGTCAATGAACACCATGTGCAAGTTTTTATGTGCACATCTATACTTCTCGCACAACTGGCGGAGTGCAAAGGTGGCGTCCATTGCTCCTCTACCTGGCATAAACCCGAACTGATTTTGGGAAATCTCACTCTCTTCTCGTAATCTTTTCTCTATCACCTTCTCCCATACTTTCATACTATGCGACAGGAGCTTTATCCCTCGATAGTTGTTGCAGTCCTGTACATCCCCTTTATTTTTGAAAATGGGCACTAGTGAACTATTGCACCACTCTTGTGGGATCACTTCCTCATGCAACAACTTATTGAAGAATAAAGTCAGCCACGTACATCCATCTTCTTTTAGTTCCTTCCATACTTCTACTGGTATATCATCTGGGCCCATGGCCTTTCCATTTTTCATATTTCTTACTGCTTGCCTCACTTCATCCATGCTAACTTGTCTTACCAAACCCTCATTTACTGGTGCCTCACGTACCATACCATTCCATTCATTCTCCTCATTCATAAGCTTATCAAAATAAACCTTCCATCGCTCTTTTATTTCATCATCATTGCACAGAACCTTACCTACATCATCTTTCATACATTTGATATGAGTAATATCTCTTGTCCTTTTTTCCCTTGATTTCGTAATCCGATAGAGCTCCTTCTGGCCTCTAGGGCTATCCAGTGAGTCATACAACTTCTCCTGTGCCTGAGCCCTAGCAACTGCTACCGCCTTTTTTGCTTTTCTCTTCCATTCCTTGTAAATTGTATTCTTTTCTTCTTTCAAACCATCGTTCCCATTTTCCACACCCTGCCATTCTTTAAACGCAACTTTTTTCTCTTTAAGTAACTTTTGCACTTCATCATTCCACCACCATGTATCCTTATCTATCATACCTTTCCCTTTCGATTCTCCAAATATATTTTTTGCTACTCTTCTTATACAATCTGCCATCTCATTCCAGCATTCGTTCACAGACTTCCCTTCCATATCTTTCATTTCAATCATTTTGTCCACTACTTGGTTCTTGAACAATCTGCCGCACTCCTCATTTTCTATCATACGCCATTTGGTTTTTGCAAAACAAGTCGTAGTTATAAAACTGATAAGGTTCCTATTCTTAGTTTTATGCCGATCACACCGCACCCCGCTCAAATAGGTCATTAGTAATGAAATAAAACTTTCGATCAAAAGGTATGTGTAATTTATTCTCAATGTAGCAAAGTCATTATCATTTTGCTGGGGAGTTTATTTCGCCACTTCTTCTTCCCAGCAAAAACACTAGGAAATGGTGAAGGGTGGGCGTTTTGGTGGACTGTCTTATGTTAAAGTTTTGCCGTTCAAAAAGTGATGATTCTCAGCCTTATTTTATTCAATGAATTTTGATTTTGTTTTGGATTTTTGATTAAATCAGTCTTTTTAGTCTACTTGATTTTAATTTTAAAAGTAGTACCTCATTGATATACAAAATAGTACCTGGATGGCCGAACTTTTTGTTTTGGTATATATTGTTTTTTGGAAATTATATTCAAATGCGTTGAATAAGATGCGTTGATAGAGGGCTCCCAATAATAGTTATTCTCACAAAAGAAGGAACTTGGAAAAAAAAGGGACATAAATAATCATCTGTACTCGAACCGGGATCTTTTGGCTTCGTGATCGCCCGATTTCCCACCTGAGCTATAATAACCTTGTACATGGTGGCGAGATTTACCTTCGTATTCTAATGATATTCCAGCAGTTTTTCGCTGCCTGAAAACACAGATAAAACGACTTTTTCTAAAAGTGAAATGTTTAGATCGATTTATCGCTCCCGATACCCTCTGCATACTAAATTTCATAAAAAGCGTTGGAGCCGGTTCTTAGATTCAGATATAATATATACAATAATTACTCGTTTAAAGATATAAGATTAGGTAGATAGAAAAAAACAGAGGTTTAAATCAGCACTTTATTACAAAAATACATTTCACTTACAAAAATAAATGCAAGATAATACAATTAACTTTGGTAACAAAGCAATATGGAATGTAAGTCCATTGAATACGATTCTTATTTCAACTGACACCACAAATAAGACCTAAAGAAATATCTTATCAGGCAAAATGGCACAAACAATGCTTGGAATGTAACGTTTATGTCATTTTGTATATCTTGACATTTTAGTAGACAGTCTTGCGCACCCACTTCATCCTAGGCCCGCGCTGAGACATGATCTTGACGGAAGCGCTGGCAGCACCTTTCACTACGTCTTGGATCTGAAATAAAACGTATATTTTTATATATTAGTAATAAATAAATAATGCTGGACAATCCACACAGCATCATCTAGCCCCAAGGTAAGCAGAGCTTGTGTTATGGGTACTAGATGACTGATATACTTAATACAATACATTACACAGATATATATTTTTATTATACATAGGAAATACCCAGAACACCCGGAACAAATATTTGTAGATCGTACAAACATTTGTCAAAAGGCGGGAATCGAACCCGCGACCTCTTGCGTCGCAGGCGGACCTTCGCCCGCCGCGCCACAACGGTCGTCAAAAGTCAAGTAAATACGACGTTTAATACTGGTGGTATTAAACGTCTGGTAAGTCGACTGTTAGCGCGTGTTTAACAGCCCTTTCTAAAGCATTCAGTCTGGTAACCTACGACTTACTGTGGCAGAAACTGTTGAACGATACCACAGTGGATACGGGAGTTAGAGCTATAGTATAGTACGGTACCGGCATAAAAACCAGACCAATTGTGTGAGGTGGGCAGGCTCGTTATCGGATGTGTACAAGCTGGAGTGTGGAGTGAGACAGGGCGGCTTGATCTGCCCTAGTCTCTTCAGTCTGTACATAAACCGGTTGATCGTTGAGCTCAGCAACACTTATCAAGGTTGTTATGTAGACGGAATATGCGGCAACAATATTAGTTATGCTGATGATATGGTGTAGCGGAGTCCTTCGATTAACTCAATGGTAAGTCCGCTCATAATATGTGAAAGTTTCGCGGAGGTCCATGGTACAATGTTATGAAAAGTGAAGTACTGGTATTCAAGGCAAGCACTAAAACCTACTCGATTGCACCTCAGCTGAAACTTAGCGAATATCCCTTAAATCAAGTCACATCTTTCAAGTATCTGGCCACTGGGTTACCGAGGACCTAATGGACAGCTTGGATATGGAGCGTGAGCGCGGAGCCTTGGCTGCCCGCTGCAGCTCGCAGATTTGCGAAATGCTCGACTGAAGTAAAGAGTCGATCTATATATGCAGTCTGGTCAAGTTCACGCAGATGGCAAACAGCGCTCTGCGCGTACAATACCGTTGTATTGTATACTAACCCCACCAACGCGGCAACGCCCTGAATGTTTTATTATGCATTCAGGGTGTTGGTGGGGTAGCCGCGCTACTGCAGTGCATCCAGCATGTTCGCAGAGACGCGCATTGATGGCTCTCACGCCATCTTGCGCAAGCGATGGGCCTCCATCATGCGTCAGTCCCAACAGCATCCTGAATACTTTAGCTGACAGGTGGGACAGTCCCATACTGGGGCATTGAATGGGCCTACATGCCAAAATGGCGCATAACTAATAATTGTTTTGTTTTTGTTCTTCGAGCATAAATACTAGAGAGATATAAAATTACTAAACTAGTTTTTAAGTTGTGTGTTGAACTAACCAAATGGACTTAGTCTGAATAAAAAAAGGCATTATTTATTTAATTTATAACAAAAGCCGAATAATAATTTCCATTAGACCATTCAAAAATGACAGAACGACATTTGTATAGATTATCAAGTTCTTCAAACTTCAAACAAACAGACTGACTTGTTGCTCGGGAGTTTGTTGCGTCGCTTCTTCCCAGCAAAAACAATAGGAATTGGTGAAGGGTGGGCGTTTTGGGGGACTGTCTTATGCAAATTTTGACGTTCGAAAAGTCCTGATTCTCAGCCCAATTTGGAAACATGTAATTTTACATATTAAGAAATACTTACACTTATCATCAAACTCTGAGCGTTGCCCACCAGCATATCCAAGGCTTCTTTATCTTCTTGTGTTCCTGAAAATAAATCATAAATTCGCTTACTCACAAGTGTTAAACTCGCGACTTCAAACGTGTTACACTTATTACTATGAATGCTAAGCTTGCCGAGGTCAGTCCGTGGATGTATGACTATCCATTACATACCGAAACAACTTGGTAGCCAGAACCATCTGTGGTTCTGGCTAGTTTTCTAGATCTTTGGCAGTCGTTACCGGTAGTCAGACATCCAGTCAAGGAGTGCCGTGTTAGCCTAGTGGAGGTCAGATAGCTGACCTCAACATAGTTGCGAACAGGCTAAGCAGACGATGACAGCCTTTCGCAATTCCTTTCTCATAAAACTAGTAAGGAATTGGTTAAAAATGTTGTTATAAAATGACCCTTATTACCGTGGCGTCCGAGCGCGAATCCTTTGACTGTGGTCAACATCTTGAGCTGACCACTGATGGTCGGGATCCTCTCGCAGGTTTGCAGCAGGTTCTAGAACAAAATGCAACAATTAACAATACCGTGTTACTCAGTAACTGGGTCGTGGAGGCAGTGGCTCCATGTAAAATACTAGTATTCAGCTGCGTCCCGCTAGACTAGAAGGCGACCTCCACACATATGGGAAGACTAGGTAGATGGTGATGACTGCTGCCCTCTTATTAACAAACGTAACAGTAACAGGTGAAACCGCTGGGCGCAGCTACTATCTTATCTATACGTAAACTATTTAGAATATAAAAAGAGTAACTAAAAATATAATTTATCAGTCATCTTGAAAGTTTCTTCTACCAAAGAGTGTCTATTTTAAAATATCTTAGTTCTCGAGAGGGGGTAAATGGGGATTATGTATGTTTACAACAATTTCAGTATAACAAACCGTCTTAATCCTGTGGTCAGTGCACTCGTGCGCAAGTTTCTTGGCAAGCCGCGCCACCTCGTGCGACTCCATTACTATCGACTTAGAGGTCGTCAGGACTTCACGCTGCTTGTCTGCACACCAAAAAAAAAATACAAACATTGACTTCAAGTATGAAGTTTCTTACCACTTGAATATTACTTTGACTCACATGGACACACATGGCTCCTCCCACTAGACCAAAGTGGCATTGGTATTAATCAATACGACTGCCACGTTAGTCTAGTGGCCCGAAGCGCGACTGCTGAGCGTGTGGTCCTTTGATTCCCAGGACAGACAAATTGAGTTTTGCTAATGGGAATTTTCTCATTTGAAGTCTGGAGGATGGATTTGTGCCTGGTTGATCATCCATCAACCATGCGCCATTAGGCAATATACCCGCCCCCTATTAAATGGGACTTAAAAGAAGATTACACTTTCAACCTCAAAGCTCGTGACTAGGACCTACAGTACTTTGAATGAATTCACAAAGAATGCCATGTTTGTAATAAGTTAGGAAAGTTAGGTTATCATTTCACACTATTGCATTAGGTTTTAATCCTGTAATGTTAGTTGTAAGTTGGATAAATAAATACATAACTAGCGAAATGTGGATGTTTCTATAGTTGCATCTCTGCCCAACCCTTAATAGTATACAGGCGTGATGTTGTGTTATGTAGAGCTAGGAATGTTACCGTTGCTCATGAAGTTGGACAGCTTGGCCATGAGCACGGCCATGCGCTTGGCGACGGCCACGATCTCGTTGTCGCGCGACGACCAGTCGCGGATGGCCACGTGCAGGTTCAGCGCCTCGTTCTGTGCACACGTTATAAGAACAGTATTAGAAAATGCACCAAGGGGATGAAGCAGAGTTTTGTCACTGGCGCAGCGGTGTAGCGAGGGATTCAAGCTAGCCCAAGACAAAGGCACCTTGACCAAAGGCAAATAATCTACTATTCACACCTGTGAGATAATAAAAAGACATTCATTTTCAAATAAAGTACCGCAAAGAACTCTTTTTGGTAGCTAAAAGTTTTTAAACCAACTTTTAGTTGAGGTTCAATTCAAAATAAGCGGATTTTAATGCAATATTAATGCCAGGCTAGATCATAGGGCTGTAATGAACAAAAAAACTCATTTTTTTCCAACTATGGGCTATCGCGAGCTTGTGTGCTCTGAATGTCTATATCATCCACCCACTCCTTATTTCTTATTTTCAATTTCTAAAAATACCTCTTAACAATCTAGCTACACCATTGTTTAGAGGTTCGCAGAATGTACTTTCCTTTTAAATTTTATCGATATATTTATTTATTTATTTATAGTTAATTAACACGGCATAGCACCAATTACATTAATTAACATAGAAACAAAACAAAAACTATACAATGCAGACAATACAATCAAAAACAACTATTCTCTACTTACTAACATGGAACAGTAGACACCCTTGCATACTGTCTCTCACAGAACATCAGACATACGCGCATAATATAGTGACAATACTCTCTCTCCAATGAAATTATAAGGGTTTTTGTCATTTAGCTAAGGAAACCTAAAACAAGCTTTGTACAGCGTCGTCTCTGAAGAAATCCAAAATAAGGTCCAGTGATTGTAAATAAAATGATTGTACAATCATTCATAAGCATAGTAAAACACTTACATAGATGGGCTGGTTCGGTCCCGGCTGAGTCTTGAAGATCGTCTCCCCACCAAGCAGTGACTCCACTTCTCCGGTCGCTTGCAGAATCTGTCGATTAAATATCATGGTGATGACTGACGAATATACAGCTGAGAAAAACGAGGGATCCCTAGTTTGGAGGTAGAGGAACCAGGTTCAATGTTCCATGTTTGAAAAGGGAGGATCCTCTGACCAGTGTCAGGCGGATGATATTGTGTGCCAGGCATGTACCTTGGCAGTGGTGTCCTTCCAGTCAGGCATCCTGCTGGCGCGCGTGCCGGCGGCGGGCGCGGCGGCGCGCAGCTGCTGCTGCGCCTCCGCCAGCGCGCGCTGCAGCTCGGGGTCGCGCCGGGCCGTGCTGGACGACATGCCCACGTGGATCACGCGGTTGGCTAGCCTGTGTGCAAACCGGAGCTTCAATATTTTGCGCTTCGCAGACAACTGACAGAAAACAGTCGTACAAAAGTTATCAAAAATATCTTGAAGAACAACTCTATAAATTTTATTTATGTCTTATAAAAAAAAAATAGAATTTATGGACTTGGTCTTCAAATTATTTTTCAGTAGTTATATTATCCTTTTGGCGCAGCTGTGAGACATGCCATTATTATTTTATTTTCATTTTAATCCAGCCAGTTAATGAATTTTCTTTCTTTCTTTATTACTTCTTCTTTATTACATTCGAAAAACTTAAAATAACATGTTTTTATTTCCATTCCACCCAATTTCCACCCTTTTGGTATTTTATTGTAAATGGTAGGGGCGAGACAATTGCATTTTTTTTCAACGGTTTTCTTCGGTACACGCATAAGTAAGAATTATGAAGGTATATCTCACTTGGTGATGGCAGCCGACGTGTGCGCACACTGCATGGGGTCGTTGTGTTTCGTGGACTCTTCGCGCATGCGCTCCATCGTCTCGCCTGCAAATGTACATAGTTTATACACAGCAATTTCAGACCTTAAGCTCACAAATGCTACTCCAGTAGATTGAGTTGTAAACCTTAGCTTAGTAGCTGGTGCTAAGCAGCTTGAGTAAATAGAATAAAACAGTTATCATTTATCCCCTTAAAACGCGGAGTGAAGTTACAACCATCAGACTTCATCATCATCATCCTCCTACCCTCATCCCCATTTTCATCGGAGTCAGTGCAGCATGTCTTCTCCATAACTTCTCAACCTTTAGTTAGACTTACGAGGTGTGGTGACTAACTGAACTTTTAAGGGTTCCGTATCTCAAAAGGTCAAAAGGAACCCTTATAACATGATGAACTTAGTACTCATTCGTACAAAAAATGGTCCTCAAATTGATTTTAGTACTTATTTGTAGATAATGCTGGACTAATACCGATTTTAATATTATACTTATTCGTACAAAAAGTTGGACTAACATCAATTATAGTGAGTACATTTTCATTCGTACAAAAAGCTGATCTAATATCGATGTTAGTACTTATTTGTACAAAAAACTGGATTAATATCGATCCCTATAAACTATAAAATAAATATTCTGTTGGGATCCTGTACCTGCGGTCTGCACGAAGTCCATAGGATCCACAGACTGGTCGCACAAGTCTCGTATTTTGGAGAGCGACTCTGCATATCTGGCTAGCAGAGTCTTGTAGTTCTCTATCACAGTCTGTGGGGGGAAAAAAAAATCAGCGGTCGCTTGGTACACACGATATTTATAATCATTACTACAAAAGAAAATTAGTTCGTTGGTATCGATGTACCATGTAGATGTGTGCTGCTGCTATTCTTCAGGTGTTGGGCTTGGTTCCCGGGGCGGGAGTGTTATTGAGTTTTTCCATCTGGAGTTTTCGAGTAGAAGCCCGTAGTCTGACTTTGTGCCCGGTTCATGGCACATAACATAATTGGCGAAATCTGAGTATACTATAAGTAGACCTCTGCCTAACCAGGGGAACCTGGGGTATGCCAGCGTGATGATGTAATTTTAAAATTTAATAAATAACTTTCCCTCCCTGCAACACATTTCAGATAAAACTTAAATTAAATCTAAACCAAGAGTGATTTAGATTACCTTATCATCCGGAGACGCAACTCTTTGCTGTGCAGCCTTCACCAGCATAGGAGCCAGCAGCTCCGCCTGAAAGGATAAAAAGACCAGACATTTATTCACTGCTTTTTATTTGACAATAAGCCGCATAATAAAATCGGGGTTGGGCAAAAATCGGGGATGGGCAAAAATCGGTAACGGGCAAAAATCGGTGACGGGCCAAAACTCGGGGAAGGGCAAAAATCGGGGATGGGCACAAAATCGGGAATGGGCAAACGTCGGGGATGGGCAAAAATCAGTGACGGGCAAAAATCGGTGACGGGCAAAAATCGGGGATGGGCAAAAATCGGGAATGGGTAAAAATCGGGAATGGGTAAAAATCGGGGATGGGCAAATTCGGGGATGGGTAAAAATCAGTGACGGGCAAAAATCGGTGACGGGCAAAAATCGGGGATGGGCAAAAATCGGGGATGGGCAAAAATCGGGAATGGGTAAAAATCGGGGATGGGCAAATTCGGGGATGGGCAAAAGTCAGTGACGGGCAAAAGTCGGTGACGGGCAAAAATCGGTGACGGGCCAAAACTCGGGGAAGGGCAAAAATCGGGGATGGGCAAAAATCGGGAATGGGCAAAAATCGGGGATGGGCAAAAATCGGTGACGGGCCAAAAATCGGGGAAGGGCAAAAATCGGGGATGGGCAAATATCAGTGACGGGCGAAAATCGGGGATGGGCAAAAATCGGGAATAGGCAAAAATCGGGAATGGGCAAAATCGGGGATGGGCAAAAATCAGGAATGGGCAAAAGTCGGGGATGGGCAAAAATCAGTGACGGGCAAAAATCGGTGACGGCCAAAAATCGGGGATGGGCAAATATCAGTGACGGGCGAAAATCGGGAATGGGCAAAATCGGGGATGGGCAAAAATCGGGAATGGCCAAAATCGGAGATGGGCAAAAATCGGGAAAGGCCAAAATCGGAGATGGGCAAAAATTCGGGAATTGCCAAAAATCGGGAATGGCCAAAAATCGAGAATTGCCAAAAATCGGGAATGGGCAAAAATCGGGGATGGGCAAAAATCGGGAATGGGCAAGAGTCGGGGATGGGCAAATTCGGGAATGGGCAAATATCAGTGACGGGCAAAAATCGTTGACGGGCCAAAAATCGGCGATCGGCAAAAATCAGTGATGGGCAAAAATCGGTGACGGGCCAAAAAAAATCGGGGAAGGGTAAAAATCGGGGATGGGCAAAAATCGGGAATTGCCAATAATCGGGAATGGCCAAAAATCGGGAATTGCCAAAAATCGGGAATGGGCAAAAATCGGGGATGGGCAAAAATCGGGAATGGGCAAAAGTCGAGGATGGGCAAATATCAGTGACGGGCAAAAATCGTTGACGGGCCAAAAAAAATCGGGGAAGGGTAAAAATCGGGGATGGGCAAAAATCGGGAATTGCCAAAAATCGGGAATGGCCAAAATCGGGAATGGGCAAAAATCGGGAATGGGCAAATTCGGGGTTGGGCAAAAATCAGTGACGGGCAAAAATCAGGGATGGGCAAAAATCGGGGATGGGCAAAAATCGGGAATGGCCAAATATCGAGAATGGCCAAAAATCAGGAATGGGCAAAATCGGGGATGGGCAAAAATCGGGAATGGGCAAAAATCGGGAATGGGCAAATTCGGGGTTGGGCAAAAATCAGTGACGGGCAAAAATCAGGGATGGGCAAAAATCGGGGATGGGCAAAAATCAGTGATGGGCAAAAATCGGTGACGGGCAAAAATCGGGGATGGGCAAAAATCGGGGATGGCCAAAAATCGGTGACGGCCAAAAATCGGGGATGGGCAAAAATCGGGAATGGGCAAAAATCGGGAAAGGCCAAAATCGGAGATGGGCAAAAATTCGGGAATTGCCAAAAATCGGGAATGGCCAAAAATCGAGAATTGCCAAAAATCGGGAATGGGCAAAAATCGGGGATGGGCAAAAATCGGGAATGGGCAAGTGTCGGGGATGGGCAAATTCGGGAATGGGCAAATATCAGTGACGGGCAAAAATCGTTGACGGGCCAAAAATCGGCGATCGCCAAAAATCGGGAATGGCCAAAATCGGAGATGGGCAAAAATTCGGGAATTGCCAAAAATCGGGAATGGCCAAAAATCGGGAATTGCCAAAAATCAGGAATGGCCAAAAATCGGGGATGGCCAAAAATCGGGAATGGGCAAAATCGGGGATGGGCAAAAATCGGGAATGGGCAAAAGTCGAGGATGGGCAAAAATCGGGAATGGGCAAAAGTCGGGGATGGGCAAATTCGGGGATGGGCAAAAATCAGTGACGGGCAAAAATCGGTGACGGGCAAAAATCGGGGATGGGCAAAAATCGGGAATTGCCAAAAATCGGGAATGGCCAAAATCGGAGATGGCCAAAATTCGGGGATGGGCAAAAATCAGTGACGGGCAAAAATCAGGGATGGGCAAAAATGGGGGATGGGCAAAAATCGGGGATGGGCAAAAATCGGGAATTGCCAAAAATCGGGAATGGCCAAAATCGGAGATGGGCAACAATTCGGGAATTGCCAAAAATCGGGTATGGCCAAAAATCGGGAATTGCCAAAAATCAGGAACGGCCAAAAATCGGGGATGGCCAAAAATCGGGAATGGGCAAAAATCGGGAATGGCCAAAATCGGAGATGGCCAAAATTCGGGGATGGGCAAAAATCAGTGACGGGCAAAAATCAGGGATGGGCAAAAATGGGGGATGGGCAAAAATCGGGGATGGGCAAAAATCGGGAATTGCCAAAAATCGGGAATGGCCAAAATCGGAGATGGGCAACAATTCGGGAATTGCCAAAAATCGGGTATGGCCAAAAATCGGGAATTGCCAAAAATCAGGAACGGCCAAAAATCGGGGATGGCCAAAAATCGGGAATGGGCAAAAATCGGGAATGGGCAAATTCGGGGATGGGCAAAAATCAGTGACGGGCAAAAATCAGGGATGGGCAAAAATCGGGAAAGGCCAAAATCGGAGATGGGCAAAAATTCGGGAATTGCCAAAAATCGGGAATGGCCAAAAATCGGGAATTGCCAAAAATCAGGAATGGCCAAAAATCGGGAATGGCCAAAATCGGAGATGGGCAAAAATTCGGGAATTGCCAAAAATCGGGAATGGCCAAAAATCGGGAATTGCCAAAAATCGGGAATGGGCAAAAATCGGGGATGGGCAAAAATCGGGAATGGGCAAAAGTCGGGGATGGGCAAATTCGGGGATGGGCAAATATCAGTGACGGGCAAAAATCGTTGACGGGCCAAAAATCGGGGATCGGCAAAAATCAGTGATGGGCAAAAATCGGGGACGGGCAAAAATCGTTTTTTTTTAAGAAAACATTTCCCCACAGTACGAATTTCTCCTGTGTCGTGGGTGCGTTTCCAAACATTTCAAAGTCACATACACAAACAGCCAACCCGGAACAACTAAGTGTAAGAGTAAAAAATATTTGTTCCGTGCGGGGATCGAACCCACAACACGCGGCGTGACAGCCGACGGCTCAACCACTGCGCCAACCGTTTCGTCTATTCGTCGTCATAAATGATTGGAAGCAAGGATTTTATTAGACCCCATGACATACCTGTTCACTACAGCTGTTAAGCTGTGTGCTGACAGCAGTGCCCGCGTCCTTATCAGTGTCTGCGATAAGGCGCGCCGTTTTGGTGACGCGACTGAGCTGGGCCAGCAACTCTGCTATCTTCTTCTCCAATAGGAACTTGCGTTTTGATTCGTCTGTTCAATTTTTAAGTAAGGGTTAAAAGGTCTGAAGTAAGCCCCAAACTCACAGTACGTAATACAATTTCTACACTTATTCAGTTTTTGTCCATAGAAAACACTAGTTCTTATCTTGAGGCGTAAGATCTTATGCCAAAATAGCTAAAAAAGGTAAAATGTAGAAGTTATAGGTTTGACTTTTTCAATTCATATGTACTTTTTAAGTTTATCTTGCACAACACTGGCTCACATCAATGCTCGAGCCATCTCTGTATGAGAAGAGACCTTTTCTCTACAGTGGGACTGTAATTTACTGGTAATTTTGAAAAGTAAAACCTTATTTGATTTATTCTATTTGATTTATTCGTGAAGGGTGGGCGTTTTGGGGGACTGTCTTTTGTAAACGTTTTGACGTTCAAAAAGTGCTGATTCTCAGCCTAATTTGAATAAATGAACTTTGATTTGATTTTGATTTTGATCTAGTTTATATTTTTGGCAATGGATACTTACCTGAAATAAATGAATGTGATATCATTATAACCCACCTTTCTCGTAGTCCGCCACCAGGTCAAGGTCCGCCAGAGGAGCCTCTGCCTCCATGAAGTCCTGCACCACGCGCGTCACCACTCCGCGCTCGATGCCCTTCTTCAGCTCACGCACCCGCTCCATCAGCACACTGTGGGGCATTAAGTTCAGGAGTTAGACCTTTTAACCGCCTCAGTTGGATTTATCCGACATGAAATCTTCGTTTGTCTAATTTGATTTCTTGGTTCTACTTTACATTTTTTTTTCTTTTAAGAAAACGTTGCCACTCACTAGGTATTTCTCTTGTGTCATGGATGCGGTTACAAACATTTAAAGTCACATACACAAACCGCCATACCCGGAACAAGTACATGTAGGCCATACAAATATTTGTTCCGTGCGGGAATCGAACCCACAACACGCGATGCGGCAGTCGATCGCTCGGCCACTACGCCAACCGTGCCGTCGAACATCACACGTCGACATTCTACCCGCACTGACGATTAATAAGCTGGGTGCGGGGGGCACGGCAAGTGATATGAAATCAGACCATTGGCAAGTTAAGGACGTATTTAAAAGAATCGGAAGTGTATTAAGAAGTCTGTTTTATTCATGAAACTTGGTCTCTGGGTTATAATGCCCCAAGTTAGATTTTTTAGCTAATATAGCGCCATCTACACCGCCGCATACGAACTAAGCTGACGTGTCCTAGATCGCGATATTAAAGTTTTCCATGCGGTTAAAATATATATTATACACAGAATCTCGATAGAAGGGGGTCCCACCAAATCTCACCAGTGAGCTCAGATAAATCATCATCTGCATAGACTTTCCTCAACTATGTTGGATGTTAGATACCAGTATTTTAAATGATACTACTGCTTATCTTATCTCCAGAACCCAGTTACTGGGAAACACGATACCCTTTGGTAAGACTGATTGTCAGACTGTGTTTTGTAGATTTTTGACATGCGTTACGGGTACGTAACGCATGTCAAAAATCTACAAAACACAGTCAGGAAAAACGGCTTGCTTTCCGAGGCAGGTAGGCGTCTCGATATGCAATGAACGGTCAACCATCCACAGACTGACCTCGGCAAGCGTAGCTTAGCCGCCGATCGGTCTGTGCGTCCTCTTTTATTTATCTTAATCCTCGATGTATCGTAAATTGCCCATTACACTAACAAAAAACTAAAAGCTGGATGGAAGTCTACATACCTATATTGTTCATTTTCGTATTTCTTGGTGCACTCAGTGAGCAGTTGTTCTGTTTCTGACACCAAGTTTTTCATGTCCTCCTTGTCACTGCCTTTCAGATCTACCGTCACCTGAAAAAGAGCACATAAATACCCAAAACCGTTTGCAACGGGACTAAATCGTCGCCTTAGAGTGGAAAGTTCGGAAATGCAATTTTGTTCATTTTTGTTTTATTACTATTTCGGATAGAACGCACGCACTAGTTTCATACAAAATAAAAGTTTAGAAACCTGTAATGCTATCTATGATGGTTATTGGGACCCTCGTTAAAATAAGCTGTGGTTATAAAATTTTATAGGTCACAGCTTTCTTTTCTTCCTGAAAAGTTACCTCTTTCGCACATACGAGGTTTTCACTCTAAGGCAACGAAATGCAGTTTGTAGAATGTGAAGAAAGGCTGCAAGGCGGTAGAAGTAGGTAGGGTTGTAATTACACAATGTGCATTCCAGAAAAAAAATCCTTTACCCTGTAGTGCCGAAATAACAGGCTGATTTTCTTTTATTTATTTTCAAGTATCCCCTGAAACTTCCCTGAAAGTATCTTTCATAATGACCCCAGGGCACAGCGGGCGAAGGTCCGCCTGCGATGCAGGAGGTTTCGGGTTTGATTCCCGCCTTGGGACAAATGTTTGTACGATCTACTAGGCTCTAGGGTATTACATAAATATGTATAATAAAAAAATATCTATCTATGTAATGTATTGTATTAAGTATATCAGTCATCTAGTACCCGTAACACAAGCTCTGCTTAGCTTGGGGCTAGATGAAGCTGTGTGGATTGTCCAGCATTATTATATAACATGAACTGATATTTTCATTACAATTTACGTTATCAGTGAGTGTGTATCGACTTACCTTATTAGCAACTTCTATAAGGTTGCGCACAGCTTGCTGTCCGTTTGTCTTTACCTCCGCTTTAGAAACAGGCCTCAGCAGCCATTTTGATGCAGCGTCGAACCTAACACACAATAAAAACATATAGTACGGCAAACGTAACGGGATACACAGTGTAATCGATGTTAATTTGAATTTCAACTTTAAGTGAAGTCAAAAATGTCATAAGCAAATTTTGGTGACAATGAGAACTGAGCCTTATGTAATTAAGAATAAGTTTTATATTCTGGAGTAAGAAATCTCGTCATTCGAACCGTGATTTAATATTTATATAATTAAACATAATAATAGTAAACTCACTGCTTCTGCACATAACTCTTCTTTTCTTCCTGTAAAATATAAATAAATAAATTAAAATCTTGATGAATGATGTACAGAGGCACATCAAGTAACCCCAATCTGTCAAATTTATTTGACAGTATTTCAACTTTATTACAAAAGTAAAAAGTTCAATTGGGATAATTTAACAGTTTGGGATAACTTGATGTGCTGGCGTCTGTACTTATAACATAGGTCGTTCCTTACTTTAAAACAGATACCAGATACTCAATTTCTTAAAGATAGTTTAGATCGAATCGAAATATCATAGCACTATTTCACAAACTTTCATTAAAATAACATAAAATGAAATAAAGTACCTCAGAATCTTCCGTAGAACCTTCTATAAGTTTGACGCGCTGTCCACTGGTCCTATAAATACATTTATTGTTAAGAGGGTTTACGCCGAACGGCATTTCATACAAACTTTCAAGCCCTCATTTTTCGAAATGACTGAACCGATTTTAATGAAACTACATACGCATATGCAGGATACAAAGGTCTAAAAACTTAGTTAAGAACATTTTCGAAATGTCTTATTTAAAAACAGATAACTGAAAACTCTGTTTCTATGGAAAATTTTAAATTGGCCTAATTTGTCTGGAACACTATTTTTCGAAAATGTTCTTAACTAAGTTTTTAGACCTTTGTATCCTGCATATGCGTATGTAGTTTCATTAAAATCGGTTCAGTCATTTCGAAAAATAAGGGCTTGAAAGTTTGTATGAAATGCCGTACGACGTAAACCCTCTTAATACACAGATTTAAAACCAATTACACAAATCAAAGTAGGTAGGTAGGTATATACAATATATAGAAACATAAAAAAATAAACTTAAAATAAAAATAAAACACTATTTTTTTTCACAAAAATGCAGGCACATAACCAAAATGGCGAATTTATTCGTGAATAAATCACTGTCCGGGTTGGCCTCCACGAGTTTATCAAGTGCGGCCTGTACTGCGTGTTATGGCCGCACGGGCCGCAGTCAGACATGAAGGGACCTAGCAGTGGATGCTTTCTGCCACGAAGATAATAGGGTAGTGTCCATAAAAAATCTGATTGGTCCGAAAGTTGGATTACTCAAAAATACTGGACACGTATTTTTTCTTTTGTCACGTAAACCAAAAATGACGACAATATAGTGCGTTAAAATTTCGCGTGATGTCACGCCGTGCCACACTTTTAACGTAACAGTGACGTCACAAGCCTTTTCTCCTGAACTTTGATGTGCTATAATTATCATTGTCACTTTTTATTGATTTGAGTAAGGAAAAAATACGTGTCCAATATTTTTTTGGTAATCTTACTGACGGACTACATAGACTTAATATATTTTTACCTAGGACACATCCCTATTATCGGTGAGTAAAGTCAAGAATCAGCTCATTATGGGTGTCAGGAGTATCTGTCATACCTTTTATAATTTAAGCATAAGGTCTACCTGATCACATGTCTAAAGTGTTTCTGTCAAGGGCATGTTCATATATTTTATCCATACTAATATTATAAATGGGAAAGTGTGTGACTGTCCGTCTTTCACGCCTAAACCACTGAACGGATTTCGATGAAATTTGGCACAGAGATAGATTGCACCCCGGGAAAGGACATAGGCTACTTTTTTTTTTATCAACAAACCACGCGGGCGGTGCCGCGGGCGGAAGCTAGTATTTAATAAAAGTATATGTGTGCCAGAATGGTCTGGATGCCACCACGCAGGAACAATGCGGATTGGTGGATGTCACCATGTCCATGTTAGGATGGTAACGTAGACTTACTTCATGTTCCTGAGCAAGTTCTCGAAGGCGTCCAGCACATCCTTCCGCTTGTTGAACATCACCCACGTCATCACTTCCTGGGCCTCCGGCGCTGACTTCACCTGCTTTATTAACTCTTCTGTGTTGGTGAGAAGACCACTGGAAATAGAAAAGAAAATGAAGAAGGAGGAACTAGAAGATAGATAGACGACATCAACTATAACAGAGATAGGTCGTATGAATTTTGAAGAACTGATTTTTTTTTTAAGTAAAGTAAAGTTTTTTTGTTTATTGGTGTCCCACACAAGACATTTCTCCTGAATCGTGGCCGTGGATGGGTTTACAAACATTTAACATACACAAATAGCCAAACCCGGAACTTTTTTCGTGCGGGAATCGAATCTACGACACGCGGCGCAGCAGTCAAATGCTCAGCCACTGCTCTAACAGTGTCATCATTGCTTGTTATTGCTGTATTTTAAAATTATTCTTAACCTTTAATAATAATAATAATAATCGTTTATTATTTATTATCGTATATTAGTAAAACATAGGTAATCATTACATGCAAGATCTTATAAATTAGGAAGTGCGCTATGTTTTGCCGATTGGCATACAAATTATATAATAAAGTGAAATTATAGTATGAGTTTATTACAATATAATTATTATCTTATTTCGTATCTAGAATTATTCATAATCAGTCTCATTACATGTTAAAATTGAATGTCAATGCAATTGAAAAGATTAAAATATTTTATGTAAAATAAAAAATAAAATAAAATTAAAAAAAATGTTGTCCGCGTTGTCCAGTTACAGAGATTTGTCATTAAGAAATTCGTCTACAGTGTAATAACATTTTTCAAGCAATAACCCGTTAAGCGTTCTTTTAAACTTCAGCAATGGCAAACATTTTATTTCATTCATTTTCATTTTAACCAACTCCTTTGACAAAAATTAAAGGTATCATCAAAAAAGAAAAAAACTAAACATCAAAAGACAAGATGTCTCATAAACAGTCTGTTTTTAGATCAATTCCAGATTTGATGCCACGATGGTACGAAGTAATGAATAATATATAACAAACATACATAAAACGCGCAAAAACGTAACCCTTCTTTGCGGTCGGGTAAAACAACGAAACGAACCCAGAGGCCTGCACCGTATTTACAAAGTCTTCACCAAATTTAGAGAAGTGATGATAAACTAAATTTAACAAAGAAAGTCGGCGCCCTGGGTCAAACCTACGACTCTTAGTCGGGGCGTTACAACTGACCCTTGGTTCTTTTGTACTCAAGTGTCTTTGGTAGGTACTCACAGCGAACTCTTCACGACCTCGTCGACTTGCTTCTGGGTGTCAGCAGAGACATCGCCGGCAGTGGGCACTAGGTCAGGATGTTCTATCAAGTTGGAGGCATGGTTGATGTCATCCATCAGATCCATCACCTTCGATATTGTTCCTTCCTAATAAAAGTAAGTTAAAGGAAAAATTAAAATACCATATCATATTCAGATCAGATATGAGATCTTCAGAAGTATCATAAGCCTCCCACAACGTAGATCCACCATTAACCATAATTTATCATCAATTTGGCTCAGGTGAATCTTGCTGTACGATAAACAAATGTTCTGACACAGAGTTATTACATAAAATATACAGTTAGATGTCATTTACCTAATCCTGTTAAAAATCAACAGCATTTTTGAACGTCAAAAATTACAAAAGACTGTCCCTCAAAACTCTCGCCCACTAAGAAGTTGCGCATAGTTGCCCAGTTGAGTTGCGTTTACTCCCTAGCAAGTTCGAACCAAAAAGTTATTGAGATATCCAGCTGTGGCAGATGGACAGACAGACTAAGTGGCTCCATAAGGGTTCATTGTTACCATTTTGTACGGAACCGTAAGAAGCACTTTAGGTTCGGAAAGTTTCGAAAAAAAAGAACAAAAACAACCAAAGTCTCTTTTTTTTTTTTAATTAAAAAAAACGTTGCCCCACACTAGGAATTACTCCTATATCGTGGGTGCGTTTACAAACATTTAAACTCACATACACAAACAGCCAGACTCGCAACAACTACCTGTAGGCCATACAAACATTTGTTCCGCGAGGGAATCGAACCCGCGACACGCAGCGCAGAAGCCAATCGCTCAGCCTCTGCGCCAACCGTGTCGTGAAAAGTTGTGTTGATAGTATAAATAAATAAATAAATATTGCTGGACAATCCACACAGCATAATCTAGCCCCAAGCTAAGCAGAGCTTGTGTTATGGGTACTAGATGACTGATATACTTAATACAATACATTACATAGATAGATATTTTTATTATACATAGCAAAGCATAGTGTTATTTATTTCTTAGTTTTGTTTCTGTACCATACCTTATCGTTAGCATTTCGTTCCACCCAGTTGAACAGAACTGTTGACGACATATTGGTATCTTTCCTGCATTCTTTCAGCATATCCTTCAGCTCTCCATCTTTTGTCTTCTTGATGCCATCATCTATGCCCTGCAGTAGATCTTTGACCTGGAGTTTTAGGGCTGCTGTCTCTTCTTGTACCTGAAATACAGTAATTTATTTCTGTAAATATATCTTTTCAGACACTTTTACACATCAGTAAGAGACACGACTACCCTCTTAGATTTGATGAGTCAAAATGTTTTACATTACCTTCCTTTTAGTAAGTTAGATTGCCAAAAAATATTGGACAAGTAATTT
Organism: Phlogophora meticulosa; assembly: GCA_905147745.2. NCBI lineage: Eukaryota > Metazoa > Arthropoda > Insecta > Lepidoptera > Noctuidae > Phlogophora > Phlogophora meticulosa. Next base: position 844,499 of record LR990542.1, read on the forward strand.
CTGCTTACTCAAATCAATAAAAAGTAATAATGATATAGCACAACAAAGTTCAGGAGAGGCTGTTCCTGTTTCTTGTGACGTCACTGACTTGTGAATTAATAATAAATTAATAACGCACTGTATCGTCGTCATTTTTGCTTTACGTAACAAAAGAAAAAATATGTGTTCATTATTTTTCATAATCCAACTTTCGTACCAATCAGAATTTTTAGGGACAGTATTATTATTTTAAAATTGTCATCGATTCATCAGATCGTGACTAAAAGTAAAATGTTTTTTTTTCCTTTATTCGTGTTGTGCCATTTATAAACAATTTTTTATTGATGACAACCTCCGTCATCATCAGCATAGACTTTTCTCAACATTGTTGGAGTCGGCTACCAGTCTTACTGGATGCGAAAAACCAGTTTTTTACATGGAACAACTGCCTATCTGATCTCCATAATCCAGTAACTGGGTAAAAGGGTACCCCTTGGTTAGACTAGTTGGACTTTCGTACTTTTCTATGACATCCCTATCATCATCCTCCTGCCCTTATCCCAATTTACTTGGGTTCGGCGCAGCATGTCTTTTTGTTCCATACATCTCTATTTGCCGTCATCTCAAAAGTCAACTCCTTTCTAGCCATATCATCTTTCACACAATCCATCCATCTTTTCTTTAGTCTCCCTCTGCTCTGGTAACCTTCCACATTCATACTCAAAACTTTCCTCACAACATCCCTCATATTTACATAAATTATTTCATCATCATCTGCCTGGCCTTTTCCCAACTATGTTGGGATCGGCTTCCAGTCTAACCGGATGCAGCTGAATACCATACCAGTATTTTACATGGAGCGACTGCCTATCTGATCTCCACAACCCAGTTACTGGGCAATACGATACCCCTTGGTAGGACTGGTTGTCAGCATTTCAGGCTTCTGACTACCCGTAACAGCAGGGACTAATGGCTTAACGTGCCTTCCGAGGCACGAAGGACTCTTGCTATGATACGAACAGTCACCCATCTTTAGACTGACCTCAGCAAGCGTAGCTTAACCTTAGATCAACCCGTGCGGCTGTTTTTATTGAGCTAGAAGCTGCTCCATTTACATAAATTATTTGAGATTAAAATAAGGCGATTAATCACCTGTTCCTCATGATTAGCCATGATGATGGACACGCAGGTCTCCTCAGTCGCAACCACAGCCTTGTGCAGCTTGGCCACATCCACTATACCCTCCTTGCCTATAGAAACATCTTTCTCTGATACCGATATCTGTGGAATAAATACAATATTAGTTATCATTTTGTGATTAAGTGAAAAATAAGCAGGTGACAGATCGGGCTGTGAGTGGTCACCGCTGCCTATGAAGGTCATACATAATGGTAGGTAACCAACCTATGGCATACAGTCACCCTGAACCTTTAAACAGTGACGTTGTATGGCGGCATATACGGTGTGTATATGGAACTTTCCTTGACAAACAGTAGTAAATTATTCACTAAGGGGATACAGCAGTGTCGCATTTCACTAGCGCTATATTGAATTCCGAGCGTAACTACGGATTCTAGAGTCAGTGAAAACTAGCATCCTGAATGTAGCGAGGGATTCATTTCACCCCATTTTACCCCATAGACAATTTTCTACATTTCACAAGTTCTACTGTGAGATAATAGAATAAATAAATAAATAAATAAATAAATATTGCTGGACAATCCACACAGCATCATCTAGCCCCAAGGTAAGCAGAGCTTGTGTTATGGGTACTAGATGACTGATATACTTAATACAATACATTACATATATAGATATTTTTATTATACATAGGAAATACCCAGAACACCCGGAACAAATATTTGTAGATCGTACAAACATTTGTCCCAAGGCGGGAATCGAATAGTCCGCCTTTGTACATTTATGTGCTTAAAGTATTAAATAAATAATAAAACGCAACTCGATTTCCAAATTCGAACTACTTTCGGTACCTAAAAGGTTTTATACAAGCTTTTAGTTGAAATTCCAAATTCAAAACACATTTTTGGTACCCAAAAGGTTTTATACAAGCTTTTAGTTAAAATTCCAAATTCAAAACACATTTTCGTTACCTAAAAGGTTTTATAAAAGCTTTTAGTTGAAATTCCAAATTGAAAACACATTTTCGTTACCTAAAAGGTTTTATATAAGCTTTTAGTTGAAATTCCAAATTCAAAACAAATTTTCGGTACCCAAAAGGTTTTAGTTGAAATTCCAAATTCAAAACTCATTTTCGACCAGCGGGTTAAAAACATTATAAGTTGCTGGAACTCATGGTATTAGTTTGTGCGTCCATGTATCTTCTACCCTGTATAATTGTCATAAAGATATACAAACTTACCAGGTACGCAGCTTGGGCCGCGCACTCAGTACTGTTGCTGACTGCGGACGCCACGTAGTTCAAACTCTTGAGGAACTCTTCGCGAGACATCGGCTGGTCATTGTTTAGTTTTTCTGCAACAATAATATTTGTTTTTTTTATTAATATACAGTTACATGAAAATCTATGTGTATTTAACGAAGCCAATTCATGAATACAGCTTACGAAAGAGGATGAATAATTTCTTGCCCGGAATTTACACCCTGTGCAGTGTACACTGTATGTCAATTACTTGCATACACAGTACTCCTATTTGGTATTTTAAGTTTGATAAGATTGTAAACTGAATTTATATACTGGTAATTAGTGACCGATACTTAAACACGTTATTGTATTGATAACTAACAACTTTCTCAAAGAAATTATGTTATTTTAGTCATTCACTTTTTCACAATAACACAACTGCCCTAGCCGTCTGAAATTCGCAAGCGCGATTCTGGTATGTTAATGTGTATTATTTCATTTATATTTAATTTAATTCTATCTATGACATTTTGTATTTAATTTTAATTGTATTTATGACATTGTTTATTTAGTTTAATTGTATGTATCATTGTGTATGTAGTTTTAATGTATATTATTTGTAATATTTTATTTGGTTTTGTTTAAATTTTAATTTTGTATACATATTGACAATGTCTGAAATAAGTGAATTAATAATTTTATCTACCCGCGTGACATCGTTCTGTCTCATTATTATCTGCACACGTATTTTTAGGTGCTTAGTGAACTGTTGAAAGTACAATGCTATTTTTTCTTTACGTAGAGTACTCACGCAACACATCTCTCTGCGACTTGAGCGTGTCCACGCAGTGCGCGTAGGGCCACGCCCCGCACGGCTGCGGCGCCGCCTGCAGCAGGCTGCGCTGCAGCTGCAGGCTGCGGTGGACCTCACCACATTCTTGGTTCACGCGGCCTGACGGGCTTACGCTGCGGACCTGAGGAGATAAGGTAACATACAGTTAAAGATGTCATAACAATTGGTCAAGGGTTTTTAGACAACGTAATGAATACTAACCTGGGATATTGAGTACTTTTATAGTTCTTAATTTTCGTGATTCTAGGTCACCGGGAACTACCATATAGGTTTTCGACCCAAAACCTATAGGTTCCTGTTGACCTAGAATTGTCAATTTTGGAAAAACAAGGTCTTACCTTGTTCCTTGCACCTTGATTTTTATACACCTTATAGGGAAGTTTACCAGATACTGAAGTCTATTGACGACCGATGTGGCGCGGCGGGCGAAGGTCCGCCTGCGACGCAAGAGGTTGCGGGTTCGATTCCCGCCTTGGGACAAATGTTTGTACGATCTACAAATATTTGTTCTGGGTGTTCTGGGTATTTGCTATGTATAATAAAAATATCTATCTATGTAATGTATTGTATTAAGTATATCAGTCATCTAGTACCCATAACACAAGCTCTGCTTAGCTTGGGGCTAGATGATGCTGTGTGGATTGTTCAGTATTATTATTTATTTATAATGACTTCAGTATCTGGTAATATTTTAAACTTGCTGGGTCTACCCATTTCTGAGAAAAGCAGTAGTGACACACGGACAGAGAGACGAACAGACAGACGGACAAGAAAGTGATCTTAAAAGGGTTCCATTTTTTACCTTTTGAGGTAAGGAACCCTAAAAAAGGTGTCATATTGAGTACTGGCTAGAAAGGAAGTTACTATTGAGATGATGAAAAATAGAGATGTAAGGAAGTAGAAGACATGCTGCGCTGACCCCAAATAAATTGAGATAAGGGCCGGAGGAAGGTTATGATAATGATGTCAAAGATGAATGTTAATGGAAACGCCTCCAATGTTGGATATCAGCATCTGCGATTGCACGCCATTTAAATTGAGTCTCGGCTACTCTCGGAACCATCCATGAAGATCGTCGTTCTACCAAGCATGTCTACATTTTGGAGATTCAGGGTCACCAGGCAAAAGACACACCGAAGACATAGCATACAAGAATATAACGAGCTAGAAACGGTTTTAAAACTAAAAACAAACAAAGAATATGTATGTAAGGATTGTAAATCCAGGCTTTTTGTTGTATCTTTCAGCGCGAGAGTTTATGAGTAAAGTAAGTAAAATACTAACCAATTTGTTGATAGTATCGTTGAGGTGACCGCAAGCTTCCAAAAGCTTTCTTCTTGCGTCGTGGTGATTGGGATCCTGAAACATGACAAGTCTAAATTTCCTGAAACCTCATCTCCACTCACATTGAGAGAGACCATTTATTTTTCTCATATTCCTTGTTCTAGAACTCTAGTAGTCTGCTACTGTGTACTTCAGCATTATGTTTCGTGTTTTAATAATAAAATATAACAGCCTATTACATCCCACTGAAGGGCAAAGGCCTGTTCTCATGCATAGAAAGCACGAGTATTAATCACCACGCTTGCTCGAGGCGGGTTGGCGATTTCAGACTTATATTAATTATTAGTCCAGGTTTCCTCACGATGTTTTCCGTCACCAATGTTAGTTATATATAAACTTAGAAAGTACACATGAATTTATTATTTCGACGCCTTTTTATAGTAGGTTTATTATGTAAGGATAGTTCGTTGTTTTTATTTTTTTAATTCTATTTATTTTAAATGTTTATACTTAGCATTTAATTGAAATAAAAATCTCATTCCACATTAATTTAAAAATATACATTGGTACGTTTTAATGTGATTAAAAACTTTGCTTGCCGAATTAATGATTCGTAATATTATTCTCACCTGACAGACTATTTCAGACGTCTTCAGCAAGCTGTATGTGGCAAGACGCATCTCATGCGAAGCTTCCTCGATCTTTTTGCATTGTACTGGTCTCTGTCGTGGGTAAAAAACCGGAATTAATAAATGTAGATGAAGCTGGCGAGGCAACCAATGTGGGGTGTATATAAAAATAATAGGAGCAGTTGAGAAGGGGCGTCAAGAAAGCTGGGAGAGAGAAGAAAGATGAGGGAAGTGAAGAAGAATGTGGCCAGTAGAAAATAAATAAGGGAAAATAGAAGAATAATGGACAAGTGGGAAAGGAAGGGGAACATAAAGAAGGATAGAAATAAGGCTGTAGACTGTGGGGTGGAGAACACGTCGACGATGATGACAACGACTGAAAATATGTTTCTGTAGGTAAGGAAAACTATTATTCGGGGGCATAAGCCTAAAGCGCAAGAGAATGTGAGGAAGGGGACTGTGGACTGAAGGCTCACCTTGGTATCCTTCAGGGCGCGCGCTGTGTTGCTGAGCTGCACGGCCACGTCAGCGGCGGCGTGCAAGCTGCGCGCGAGGGACTCCGGCTTCTTCACGCTCAGCACCACGGTGCCGCTCATGGAGCTCAGCTTGGTAGACAGCTGATGTAGTTTGTCTTCCAGTTGCCTGTTATATTTTGAGAAGTTGGTCTAGTGGTCGGAAGCGCTACTGCTGAGCACGAGGTCCTGGGTTCGATTCTCAAGTCGGGAAAAGTGCTATTTGTCTTTTGTTTTGTCATTTGGAATTTCTCAGTAGCAGCCCGGAGTCTGGATTTGTACCCAGTTAATAGCAATTTATTACATGTGACTTAAGCATATCTGGCAAAATGTGGATGTACTGGTCGGTACACCCCTGCCTTATCCTTTGAGGAGTACAGGCGTGATATTAAGTCATTTAATGTTATTATTCTAATTCAGTTACAAATATATTGCATGCGTGTATGAAGCAACAGATTAATATTTTCAAAAAGTTATGGGATAAAAAGTAAAAATGAATTCAGTCATTCAGCATGAAGCCACTTACTTGGGAGTTCCCTCCACCGGCTGCTGTCTGCTCAGCAGCAAGTGGTCGATATCCTCTGCGATCAACACTGGATTTTTTATCTTCTGTGAAGAAATCATGTAATCCAAGTCGTTCAATTCCTGAAAATGTTAGAGTTTTTTTATTTAGATAACTAGCTGTGATACGCCAAATTACACAAAATCTTTATAAGTTTTAGCTTTTTTACTCTTTACATCCCTTTAAAAAATATGCGGGAATTATTGCCTGGAGGTTGCTGGAGGAGCTGGTTCTACATCCTACATCTATATTTTAATCAATATGCACCAAGTTTGAATTTTGTACAGTAAGAAAAATGTCGGGCAAGAAAACGCTTGCAATAAAAGCACATATACATATAGATAAAGTACATATATATATATAGGGTGTTAGGCAGAACGAGGGACATACTTTAAGGGAAGCTAGTAGTCATCAAAACGAACCAATTTCACTAAAGGATCGACACTGAAATCGCGAAAAAAAACAGCTGTTTCTCACATTTTGTTAAGTTATGCCAACAAAAATGTATGAAGTAGCTGATTATTTTTTCGTGATTTTAGGGATTGTTTCATTGTCAAAGTTTTTCATTTTTCATGAGTAGACGGCTTTAAAGTATGTACCTCGTTCTACCTAACACCCTGTATAGATAAATTCCTAGATGATCTTGTTTGTATACTTTGAATTGCATGGTTTTCACGCACATACTGACCTTCAATAAATTCTGTGTTTGTGTATCGGGCTGGTAAGTTACTTCATATTTATGCAGCTCCAATTCATCTACCGACTTGTAAGCTGTGGTGAGATCATTCGTAGACTCCACCACATACCGTAGGCTCGTGAAGAATCTGAAACGGACGTCTTAAACATTAATAGACCTCTCCTGAGTTCCATCTCACAATCCCGAAAGGTGCACACGGGATCCTATTGATTGATTTGACGACCTATGTGGCGCAGCGGGTGAAGGTCCGCTTGCGACGCAGGAGGTTGCGGGTTCGATTCCCGCCTTGGGAAAAATGTTTGTACGATCTACAGAGATTTGTTCCGGGTGTGCTGGGTGTTTGCTATGTATAATAAAAAATATCTATCTATGTAATGTATTGTATTAAGTATATCAGTTATCTAGTACCCATAACACAAGCTCTGCTTAGTGGATTGTCCAGCATTATTTATTTATTTTATTTATTTATCATTAAGTGTCCGCTATCCGTGCATCTGCAGCTGCAGCTGCTGTCAGTATGCTGTATCTCATGAACCCTAACAGGTTAACAGTTGAAATTTATAAATCATCTATTGTCGCTATAGCAAGAAATAATTAAATATAATTAAAGGTGGGATACACGAATCGTAATTTTTGGGCATTTTTTGTACGACATGGTACGGAATACCTTGTATACAAATCCGACTCGCTCTTGGCCGGTTTTTTTTTTCATTTTCGTAGGCCTCGGAGCAGAGTTTCATCTTTAGCTCTAAGACGTGTCCTCATGGAGCAGTTGCCCATCAACAGTTTAAACCTTAGTAGTAAGTAGTTACGCCACTGTGTCTTGTGAGCTATCGATGATAACCCTCAACTAATCCCAAATGGCAGCAATAGGGATGATGACTAAGCACTTTTTTTTGTCCTTTAGGTAGACAATATGAATATACAAATATGATATATATTTTTTTGACGACACGGTTGGCGCAGTGGCTGAGCGATCGACTGCTGCGCCGCGTGTCGTGGGTTCGATTCCCGCTCGGAAAAAATATTTGTATGGCCTACAGGTAGTTGTTCCGGGTCTGGCTGTTTGTGAATGTGATTTTGAATGTTTGTAAACGCACCCACGGAGGAGAAATTCCTAGTGTGGGGCAACGTTTAAAAAAAAAAAATAAGTATGACAGCGCGCTGATTATCAAATTAAGATTTTAATTAATTATTAATCATAACTTGATTTGTTAATATTGTTGTACGAGGTGCGCGCCTTTTAACCTATTGGCTCGTAATCCATTTTCATCTTGTTTATTGTGTGTGATTTAGTGTTAAATTGTGTAGCAATCAAATAAAAGAACGTTCAACAATACAAGTGTGTTGTTATTTTTAAATTCCTGCCGATATAACGCCCACGATGGATGGTGGCAACTAAGACCGCTATGAGGCACCGTATTGACGTTCTTGCATATATACGTATTTGACTTCAACGACAACCGTTCAAACGACCGGGCGTCGAAACATTGCGGCCAAACTAGCGAACTATAGTATGAGTGTCCGCATCTTAGTTAGAGCTTCTGCGGCCAAGATTACAGCCACGACTTTAGCTATCCTGACCTGTCCTCCACTGGCAGCCCCAGCAGCTCCCCGACGTCACGCTCGTGCCTGGAGGGCTGCATGTGCTGCGGGTGCGCGGCGCTGGCGGCGGCGTAGTACGTGACCGCCTTGCACAGCGGCTCGGGGTCCCCCAGGGCGGCGCGCGCGCGGGCGCCCCGCAGCGCGCACGCCGCGCGCCGCGCCACGCCGGCCGCGCCCAGCGGGGGCGCGTACGTCTGCGGAGGAACCGACATGTCACACAGAATACTCGCCGATGTTTAATACCTTCCTCAATAATTGGGTTATTAAATGTTTGGGAGTATGAGGAACAGGGTGGAAAGTTCCTCATCCGCCATAGAAAAGGGAGGATCCTCCGACCAGACGGGTGTTGTGTCTGGTGGGCAACTGCCCGACGGTTGTTGTCTGGCTCGTTTATATCTACTCAGTCACGTGGATAACTTTAATATCGCGATGTAGGACACGTCGGTTTAGTTCGTATGTGGCGAGATAGATGTCGCTACAAATGCAAAAAGAATTTTCCGAACCCGACTGATATTTTCAGATATTGCGAGTTAAAACAAAAAACTCTTCAACTTTATTATGCCTTTAGATTAATCAAAAATGACTACTATTAAAATATTACAGCCACTTTAGTAAAATAGATACAAGCGCTACTGCTGAGCTTGAGGCCCTGGGTCCGATTTCCAAGTCAAACAAAATTACATTGGGTTTTTCCATCTGTAATTTTTCAATCGCAACCTGCAGTCGGGTTGATGGCAATAGGCTCGCCCATTCCAACATTGCTGGTGAAACGTGGACATACCTATTACAGGTACACCTGTGGAACCTTCGGAGAATAAAGGCGTGACATGAAAAACCTATGAAAATTTACCAGACCCTCAACTTATGGTATCAGGTTATTGTCGATGTCCCTTCTCTGAACTCAGTTTTTTTTTTTTTTTTAGGTAGGGCCACTCTCAGTTCAGCACTATAAGGCTGTTTACTGCTTAACCGGTCGATCCTGTGGTGACCTTACAAGAAGGCCCCCAGCCAGGGCTAGTAGAATAAACAATGTATGGCAGTGTATTGTTTAAATGTTCTTTATTAACATTACCTTCTTCTCTTTCTGGCTCTTCCTAACGGCTTCTTTAGCGAGCGGCGGCATGACGTTCGTCTGGAAGTTGTCGAGGTTCTGCAGAGTCTCGTCGAACGCCAGGCTCCTCGTCGCCATTATGTGGCTGTGCGTCGCGAACCTAGGGGACAAACATGTTATCATGTATATGTCGTAGGCCAATCGTTGAATTGGGCCCTTCGAGATCTTGGCACGTCATGATACTCCACCATTTCAGCCACCCTGTCTACGTAATGCAGTAACTAGTTGTAAGCCTTCGATCCGGTCCTGTGAGGTAGTGCTCCGAAGTGAGCTGGCTTACGGTACATAGTAGTACGTTCTTGATATCGTATCGTGAATAAAGTAAAAAGTACCAGCCTATTACCTCTTCTCATACAGAGAAGGCATGAACATTAATCACCATGCTTGCTCAAGACGGGTTGGCGATTGAAGGTTTCCTCACGATGTTTTCCTTCACCGATGTCAGTGATGTCCAAGATAAACTAAGAAAGTACATATGAATTCAAAAACTCACATTGGTACTTGCCCAGGTTTGAACCCACAACCTCGTGCACAAGAGGCGAGGCCTTAACCACTGGGCCATCATGACTTTTATCGTATCGTGAATATTAATCACTAACTAGCAAAGCATTATCTTACCTCAGCAAATGGCAGCTCTCTGTCAGCGGCAATGCTTTCGCTCGGAGCGCTTGTTTAGCCTTCTGGTCGTGGATGCCTTGTATCGCGTTGTTTATTTCCTTCACCAGAACATCGCATTCCTGCAAACATGGAGTTGATTGAAGTTATTTTGGCCACTTTAACACTTCAAACAATAGATATTATCAGATGAGACAACGTCTGTTTCCTAGCCTTCAATTCTGAGGAGTAACATTGAATCAAAGCCAGAGGTCAGTTTCTTTTAAAGTCGAGACATTATCATAGACAGCTCGATAGGATGGGGACCATGCCGATCTGTGTCCGATATGGTCTTTAGGAAATAACCACACAGATTTCAGTGGACCTGTCTATTCAGAGGCCGCATTTTTTTAACTCAGAACTTACAGAGCTCAACGACTCAACGAACAATACGAAAGTTAAGAAATGTATGTAGTCCACAAAATTACTCTAACTGCTTACCAAACCATAAAAACGCTGACATTATACTCGTAGAAGTAAAATCGAAGATAATTAGAAGTCTTACAAGTGTTACGATCACTTTATAAAACTGGTGATCAGTTTTGCACAGAGAGGGAGCTGGAGTTTTAGACAAAGACTGTCGCTCATGGAGAAGACAGAGACAACGCTATACAAACTAGCTTTTTTAAGTAAAGCTTTTTTAGGCACACTCGACTTGGGGAGTTAGCTGGTGAATGCGTGACGCAAGCGTTACAAAAAGTGTGAGCCGGGCGAGGCGAACGGTAGTTGAGATATAAGTTAGTGACGATAGAAAGAGAGAGAGTTACGTTTTGTGTATTGCTGTAGAGGCAAGAGAGAGCAGTGCGCGCGTACATTTTCCTTATCTCTTCCTCTCATAGCCAGTGCATGAAACATATATGTGTTTATATTTCAGTCAGTAATTCCTTTGCGAGCTTGCTAGCGTTACGCATGGAGCTAAAGAAATTTCACTTCAGTTTGACGACCGATGTGTCCGCCTGAGACACAGGAGGTTGCGGGTTCGATTCCCGCCTTGGGACAAATGTTTGTACGATCTACAAAGATTTCTTCCGGGTGTTTTGGGTGTTTGCTATATATAATAAAAAATATCTATCTATGTAATGTATTGTATTAAGTATATCAGTCATCTGCTTAGCTTGGAGCTAGATGATGCTGTGTGGATTATCCAGCAATATTTATTATTTATTTAGTTGTGTGGTCTAAAGGACACTCATTTTGTTTTCTAACACCACATGTGCTTTAGGCACAGTGGAGGTTTTTGCCAGCTAGGGTTTTTGGGGTCTAGGGGTTTTCACCTGTCCAAACATATCGATGTCCATAATATCATCAACGCTGTTCATCACCGTGACTCCATCAGCGAAGTTGTCAGGCGGGTTCAGCAGCCTTGAAGCGTCCTCCTTTATCTTGCTGCATAGCAGTTTGATGTCCTTTGGGGAGAACAAATAAGGTTTTTTTAATATCGAGTAAAGCCCATTCATCATCATAAGAAAACATAATGTACTCGTAACATCATCTATTTTTAACAAAAGGTGTTAAAAAAAAAAGATATTTAAATAGAAACAATGATTGGTCTTACTGGTCTAGCAAGCACTACCGCTGAGCATCAGGTTGCTGTTTGATTCCTGGGGCGAGCAGCGTTATTAAGTTTTTGGTTCTGGTATATCTTAATACCAGATGTAAAAACTTAATAACGCTGATCGTAGCAGCCTGGAGTCTGGATATGTGCCCGGTTGATGACAAAAGGGTCACCTCCTATCACAAGGAGCTTAAGCATAACGGGTAGAATGTGGAAGTGGTGGTGACCTTTGCCTTACTCTTTGGGGAATACAGGGGTGATGAATGTTGAAACAATGTAACTTACATCAGTAGTTCTCTTGCCAGCAGGTCCTTCATTCTTCTTAGCGGTCGACTGCAGTTCGCCAGATTCCTTCACAAGGTCTTGTAGGAAGTCCTAAAAAAAACCGAAATTGCATAATTGCAATAAGTGCCATTCTGAGCTTAAAGCATACTGTCACGTACTATACTGAGAGGAAGACGCCGGTATACGCGTGCTTCCTTGACTTATCGAAAGCCTTTGACCTCGTTGTATATGACCTTCTGTGGGACCTTCATTGCTGCTCGCTTTGACTGCCCCATTCAAAAACACTGGGTAAGGGTAGTGAATGGTTTTGTATAGGTAGTAAGTAGTCTACATAAAGATAAGTACTAACAATACTAACATAATTGTAAGCTAATATTGTTGCTAATATACTAACAAGATATGGATTTAAATTATCTGAAATAAATTATTCTATTCTATTCTATAATTAATTCCGTTTTCGTGATTATTTAACTATAAAGAATAATAAAGGTGTACAAAGAATGAAATGTTTCTAGGAAGCTTTACTTAAGAAAAAAAACTCATACAACACCTTAAATGCCAGAAAACTAAAATAATAATAATAAATAAACAAAAATAGAAAATATATTGTTGTAATAAAAGGTAGAATCCGTGTCATTAGCACTATTATGCGTTGAGCTACGTAGCTTGCACTGAACTACGACGATTCTTACACTGTGCTACGAAGAAGATTATACTATGCTACGGCGCATCGTGCCCTGCGCTACGGCGTAACTTGCTCTGTCCTACGAAGAAGATTACTCTGTGCTACGGCGCAGCTTACGCTGTGCTACGGCGTGGTTTGCTCAGTGCTACGAAGAAGATTACGCTGTGCTACGGCGCTACCTGCGCTGTGCTACATTGTAACTTGCGCTGTGCTACGGAGAAGGTTACCCTGTGCTACTGCGTAACTTGCGCTGTACTGCGCAGGTACCTCGATGTATGATAAACTCAAGCCACTTAGGCTTGAGTTACGTTTTAGTCAAAACTATTTTCTAGGCTTTAGAATAGAATTGTAGTGAATTTATTTTCATTGAATCTAGTACAGGTATGTTGTTGGTCCAGACTAATAATCAATAACCTTCTGGGCTACACACTGACCATGAAAAATAAACATTTTAAAGTACCTAAATTAAAAATGTATCAATTTTAATTCTGAAAATTAGATAACATAAAACAATTGGCCTCATACCCTGAAGTCTACAATGTTATTCTGTTCCTGGCCGGCTCTTGAAGGTCTGGTCTGCAGCAGCGTCATCTGGAGGTCCTGGGTAGCTATTTCCAATTCCTCGCGTTTATTTTTGTCCTACAAAAAGATACGTCGTATTAATAGCTTACCTTACTGTGTAGCTTTATGTTTAGTTCATTAACACCATCAGGTAGATCGCAAACATCTCAAGAAAATACGTGTGGCCATACATTTATGTATTTAGTTAGACTATTCGTTACTAACGGAAAATCCCTCTCCATATCCTTAAGTCGGGCTGTTAGGGTCGAAGTACGACATAGCCATCAGCATTACCCCGATGGGGGTTACCCCCATGACATTATTCGCACACGACTAAAAAGGTATACAGCCAGATAGGCTTGTACTAAATAATAACAGCCATACGAGCGGATCCAAGGTTAAGCCAAGCTTCCCGAGGTCGATCCGTGAATTAGTGGTCATCCCTTATATGACTCGGAAAGCACATTAAGGAGTTGGTCCAAGCTGTTATTCGTATATCCTTGACAGGTCATTATAGGCAGTCAATACAACAAGTCTGACGACCAGTCTTGCCATTCTTATATCGTGCCCAGTAACTGGTTGTGGTGGTAAGATATGAAGTCGCTACATATAAAACACTGGTATTCAGCTGTGTTCTGGTAGACTTAAATCTGATCCCAGTATAATAGGAAAGGTCTAAGATGATGAAAAAAGGTAGTAGGTAAGTATAAAACACACTGAGTTAAAACACCTGTTTTAAATTACTTTTCTTGTTACCGTAATGTTACGAGAACCCAACCCATTGGTATTGGTAGCTTCCAAAACATTGGTTTACCTAGTTTGGGGCCAAACTAAAATTTTGGTAATAAATAAGTAATAGTATTTTGCTTTCTTTCTTTCTTGGCACTTACTTGAGGTGCTCGCTGGTGCCTAGCGTTAGCCAAGTCTAGCGCACTGAGACCCTCTTCCAGCCTGTTACCGTAGTTGACGTATTCCTCTCGCTGCGCTGGCGTCAATTCACTGTACTCCGCCATGCTCTGTGAAATGTTACTTTCATTAGTATTCACCCGACATTTACGTACTTTTCCGTTTGAACTTTTACATCCCTTCCATCACCTTAGGAGCACAGTTTTGATTTGATATATAGCCTATGTTACTTAGCTTACTATAAGTGAAACGATTTTTAAAATCAGTTACTAAATAAATAAACAAAAAAATAATGCTGGACAATCCACACAGCATCATCTAGCCCCAAGCTAAGCAGAGCTTGTGTTATGAGTATCAGATGATTGATATACTTAATACAATACATTACATAGATAGATATTTTTACTACACATAGCAAACACTCAGAACACACGGAACAAATCTTTGTAGACCGCACAAACATTTATCCCAAGGCGGGAATCGAACCCGCAACCTCCTGTCCAACATCCTCCACGCCACATAGATCGTCAAACTACTTAAAGTAGTTTTTGAGTTTATCCATTACAAACAAACAAATCTTAAAGACACTACAAAGTGATAAATAACTAGTAGGATTAATATACATTTTAGGAACTATTATATATAATTACTGAATAAATATTTTGCACTTCGTTATGGTTTTTAAAAAGTCTTTTTTGTATTTTATCACATTTCAGCTGTAACGCACCAGACAAACCCACGTACCTCTCTCTATTACCACTTCTTACTAAATAAACACTATAGGTAACGTCATCAATATACTCGCAGATGATAACTAGGTGACTACTTAATGACAACCTTAAGTAAGTGATAGCTTTCGCCTTTTATTAGGGTCGACTAAAAGGCAACTCACGAAAATAATACACAAAAATAATATTTCCTTAAGTACAAAATAAATATAATCTAGTCTCGTGTAACTGGGTGAGCGCCCATTGCCATCAACTGGGCACAAATCTAGCCACCGAGCTACTATTTACCAATTTCAGATTCCTAACAAAACTTCAACGAAACTGGTGAATGTGGGTGTACTATTATGTACCTCTGTTTAACCCCTAAGGGTATATGGTCATAACGTTATGTTGATGTTGTAAACTATAATAGTATTATATTCTTACATGCGAATGTTGAGTAGACTACATGGTGACCCACTGCATAAAAAAACAGGATTTCGAACCCAAATTATATGAAATTAGAAATATTCTTCTTATTCACACAGATTTAATACGGGATATGTGAGCTCACTCTTATCAGTTTAGCTAACGGCTATCGTGTGACGTAAGAAGCAAACAAACACAAATTCATTTTTAAATACTTACCAATAGAATCAAAGCAGCAACTGCGCAAACGCAGCACCGCCTGCTTCGTAAAGGCCATCGGATTTAATATGAAGCACATTAATTTGTTGTTAGTCACAAAATATATAAGATAATTAAAAGTACAATATTAGTCACATTTGATAATATCTTTCAAACAAATACAAACCTTAGCCGTATCAATAATCTGCATCGTCATCCTCCTCAGCCGACTATCTAGGTTCACGATCTGTTCCACTTCCTTCCTCTTCCCCAGTTTCCCAGATTTCACATCTTGCCTCAACTTTTCCACCAGGTCCTCAAGATGGGCAGCCTCTTGTGTCAGCTTGTGGACGGTGGGCTGCTGGGAGGAGGCCAACGGGGCCCAGGTCTTGGAGAACTTGGTAAGAGATGATGACAGGTTGTCGGCTGAGGATACGAGGGTATCTTGGCATGTGGCGTGGTGGATGGTAGGGGCGATCAGCTGTGGAGACAAGGTAGTGTTTTAGCAGCTGCTGGATGTCATCAAGATTGAATCATCAAAACATCTTTATCATTATCAAGAGCCAACATGCTCGAAAAACAAATTTAAATCTAATATTATGAAACTTTTATCTCAATTGTAATTTTATTACTATCGTTTATCTTGCATATTTTAATTTATATAATTTGTAAATGAAATTGTTTTTGAACTGATTTGGTTTTGTAGCTATAGCTAGCTCTATAGTAACTTATTTATTAATTTCTAAATATTTGTTAATTTTAGTAATGCTCCTCTCGTAGCAATCATTGATCCTTAAATATGTTTTAGCTGCGGATAATGCAGTGGACTGCAACGTTACTACCTAAAATGTTTTTAACCTTTGTATTATACATGTTGTAGTTGTTTATTATCCCTTAATAAATAAAATAAATAAAATAAAAACACAACAAATTCACGATAAATAATCTACTTTAGGGGATGTGCTAAGGTTCTTTTTTTATACCATGGCTTTATTTATACCTCGAATGGAAGGTTAAACCGTTACGATTAGTCAGAAGCCCGGAAGTCTGATAACCAGTCTTATC
The DNA here is from genome assembly GCA_905147745.2 of Phlogophora meticulosa. Taxonomy (NCBI): domain Eukaryota; kingdom Metazoa; phylum Arthropoda; class Insecta; order Lepidoptera; family Noctuidae; genus Phlogophora; species Phlogophora meticulosa. The sequence goes on from LR990542.1 coordinate 861,159, forward strand.
AGGGGATATATCGTTTACCGTGTGGTGGAGCTCAGATTGGCAGATACTCCATGTACAATACAGGTATTCAGCTGCATCTGGTAAGATTGCAAGTCGATCGTTAAATAGTTGGGAAGAGGCTAGGGAGATGAGGATAATACCTTGGCTGTGTACACCAGTTTGCCAGCAGCATCCACGCAGCTGGCGCCGGCAGTACATATGTCCTGCACGTGGCTCTGGCCTTCAGCGCTGCTGTTTGCATTACTGGCTACGTTACTCGCCTCCAGGGCTAGCCGGGATGCCGTGTCACCGATTGCCTTCGCTCGAGATATAACCTGGACAAAAACAAACATGGACTTTACAGGAGAAAGAGTCGAAGTCGACTGGAAAGTAATGGAAGGATCTGTTCATGCATTGAAACACGTTAATAGGAGAAAAACGGTCAAGAAACTATAAAAATGTGTAAGAATATGCAGGGTGGAAGGACATCAACACCTATCCACCATACTCGCACCATGTGTTTAGTACATGATACTGGACCTCCCAGAGTCCCACTTTGACGACCGATGTGGGGCGGCGGGCGATGGTCCGCCTGCGACGCAAGAGGTTGCGGGTTCGATTCCCGCCTTGGGACAAATGTTTGTACGATCTGCAAATATTTGTTCCGAGTGTTCTGGGTATTTCCTATGTATAATAAAAATATATACCTATGTAATGTATAGTATTAAGTATATCAGTCATCTAGTACCCATAACACAAGCTCTGCTTAGCTTGGGGCTAGATGATGCTGTGTGGATTGTCCAGCAATATTTATTTATTTATTTTATTTATTTATTTCGTAAGCTTTTTCTAAATGTTAAGTTCTAGTGAGAAAATGCCTATTGGAAAAACTAAATAAAAAAAAACATTTATTCAAATTAGGCTCAGAATCAGCTTTTGAATGTCAAAACGTTTACATAAGACAATCCCGAAAACCCCCACCCTTCACCACTTCCTAGCGTTTAATAATTCTTTGCCTGACCTGGGATTGGAACAAAGGACCTCACGCTCAGCAGTCGCGCTTTGAACCAGTAGACCAACGAGGCAGTCTAAATTAAAGTAAATTCAATAAACAGTATTTGTATCCCACAAACAATCATTAACAAACATGATAATCTCCTTTAAAGTCAAATATAGTGAAACCATAGAATAATTTACCATATACAATGTACCTATATTCTGGCAAATAAAGAATTCATTCATTCATTCATAAAGTTTTGTCTCAATTCTCCCCAGCTTAAAATAAATCCCCTGCATTTAGATGGCACGGTTGGCTCAGTGGCTGAGCGATTGACTGCTGCGCCGCGTGTCGTGGGTTCAACTTCCGCACGGAACAAATATTTGTATGGCCTACAGGTAGTTGTTCCGGGTCTGGCTGTTTGTGTATGTGAGTTTGAATGTATAGAAACGGACCCACGACACAGGAGAAATTCCAACACCTCGTTTTACGGTACGAACCTGTTTCTCCAACGCCGGGTCGATTTTACAGCTGACCACCCTGAGCAGCTTAACAGACTGGTCGCCAAATGATATGGCTGCTTCGTTCAGCTTCTGTGGTAGAAAGAAACACTCATGAAAGCTATTGTCGAAGCTTGGCTGAAAATAGACCACGATTACTACCGGTACACGATAACTATCAAATTAGAAAATATGGTTCAATAAAGTATGGGAGACTGCCCATACTTTTATATACATACTAGTATCAATGACTGCATGTACAAACATTTCTAACTAGTTCGTAACCTTCAAATATTCATTCACTTTTATTGTACATATTTTTTACATACTTAATAAACATAAAATTAAAAATAACTATTTCATTTGATAAAATATGTAAACACATTACCCTCCTTTGCTTCACGCAGTCGGGTAAAAAGGAATCAGACTTATTTTTGCTGTTTCTAGCCAGTTTGGCACATTTGTGCAGCTTGCGAAACAGAGAATAAAAAACATTGTATGACTCACATTCACGTCTTCCTCACTCTTGGCTGCGTCACAGATTCTCTTGGTGGCTTGGCAAAGACCTGTCATATTGTCCACGAACGGCTTGCGGACGTGCTCGGGCAAAGAGCTGTACATTGCACTGCCATCTATTAAAAAACACATATTTTACTTACTCAGCAGAAATAAAACGAAATACTTTTTCTCCATAAATAAACGAACCTTTGACACAAATTATAACAAAACAGTTCCAATTCAAATACAAATTTCAAAAAAAAAAAAAACAAATTCAAATCCAAATTTAAAAAAAAAAAGAACATGTAGCCCTAGCACGAATTTCTTGCGAAAAGTCAAATTACCAGGTTATTAATCAAACTAAATAAATTTCACGTATGTTTTGTAGAGGCGTTGTTTCAATCTTAGTAAACATCTTGCAAAGAAATTCGATCTAGGGCAACAAGTCTATAGTGAGCGCGAGTCGAAAAACTTGATTTATAATCGACTAGTACTTCGCCCGCGGCTTCACCCGCGTGGATTTCGTAGTTTTCCCTTCGAACTTTCACATCCCCTACACCGCCTGTTAAGCGTAGTTTTGAAAATAATAGTAGCTTGTAGCACTTAGGAATAATGTAGCTTTCGAACAGTGAAAACATTTTTAGTACCGGATAATTAGTTCCGGAGATTACCCCCCACATACAAAGTTACAAATATATTAGTATACGAATATAAGTACAGATTACTGAAACAGTAGTAGGAAGTAGCTCAGTGTACTTCATCATTGGCCTATATATTATTTTATCATTACCATTAACTACGCTCTTGACAGATTCTGTCAGATCTATGGTGGGTTCCATTGCAGCCTTGTAGTCCAGCTTGTCAGCATCTGAAACAACGATGATAAATTTGATTTCTGATAGTCTAAGTAATCTTCATACTCTTATTATTCTTGGTAATATATTTAGTCTTGATAGTCAGTAATCTAAGTATTCATAGTAGTGTCAGTTGTCTTAGAAGTCTTAGTAGTGTTTATGGTAACTGGCAGCGATCTTTAAATATGGCCGGGCACTTTACTACTTGGATTTCTGGATTGTCCGATTATTGTCGGACTTAAGTGTTGTATTTCCCCACAGCCCCCGAAATATGCAACAGACGTTTACCTAGTCTCCTAGTTTAAAAGAGAGGGTTCATAATTATTTTTAGATGCATATACTTTTTGTAGATTTAAATCTTGGTGCACAATAAGATGCGTAGGCCCAGTTCAACGATTGGCCTAAAACATATACATACAATGATAAAATGTACGTCCTCCAGATTAAATACTGATATTCAGCTGCATTCGTGTTAGACTGGCAGCTGACCCGAACATAGTTGGGAAAATGGTGGCGGGAGAGGATGGTGACTTAGACTTTCACTTACAATTGGCAGCGACCAAGGCAGCCACTTGCACCCCGGCCCTGGCGAGGGTATCTTCCATGTGCTGTTCCCTCCGAGCCACCTCTAGGGCAGGTAGATGCTTCCCAGCGACTGAACTCTTCGTGTTGTGAAGCTGCAATTAAACGTAGTATTTGATACTTTTAATCATAAAATATTATGTATTGACTGCCTTTTTGTTCTAGTGGTCCCAATCGCGACTGCTAAGCGTGAGGTACGATTCCCAGGTCCGGCCAAATTGAGTTTTTCCAATAGGCATTTTCTCGTTAGCTGCCCGGAGACTGTGTTGTGTTAAATATAACTGTTGAAATGTAGGTGTTACTGAAGGTGCACCTCTGCCTTACCGTTCGGCGAATATAGGCGTGATGTTATGGTATGTTATGTGACGACTCTTTTCCCCAAAGGAATAGGTAGAGGTGTACCTTTATAGTACAACCACATTTTGCCAGTTTTGTCTAAGTCAGGAGCCTATTGCCATCAACCGGTCACAATTCAGATGGAAAAACCCAATATCACTTTAGGGAAACGAATCCAGGCCCCCATGCTCATCAATAGTGCTTGCAACAACTATACCAACGAGGCAGAACGAGAAATAGTAAACTAATGAAACCTTAATTTTTGGTGAATTTATCATATTTTTGACAGTATTCGTTTTGTAAGATTTATTAGAATGGCAAGATAAAAGTCCGTCTGAAAACATTAATTTTGTTGCCCAGTAACTGGGTTGTGGAGGTCAGATATACAGTCGCCTCTTGTAAAATACTGGTATTTAGCTGCATCCGGTTATACTGGAAGCTGACCCCAACATAGTTGGGAAAAAGCTAGGCAGATGATGATTTGATGGATTTGTCTTTGCCTTCAATTTATAGCAGAATAACTATTAAAATATCGGAAATACACGATTTTTTATTAACACAGAGCGGGTTCCCGTGTTTTCTGGGGGCGGTGTGCTTACCACTTTCAGTTCATCTTCTGCAGTCTTCAGACCCTTCTCTGCGCTGTCTACCATCTGTAAGAACTGGTGGTACGCCTTCTTCTGGTCTTCAGCTTCCTGCAGTTTCTTGGTGTCGTATGCCACTATTTTCACCTTGCCTGGAATGGAATTAAGAAGTAATTTCAATTAAAGTAACCTGATGGAGGTTGGAAAGATAGATTATTTAATTTCATTGGCTCTCCAGATTCGTTTGGATATTCTATCATTTTGACGTAAGAATATAAATTCATTCCTTGATTATTTATTTCTTTAAAACGATACAACTATTAATATATGAAGAAAATAAATAATCACAGGGCATCGAAAAATTCATCCGCATCGCTGTCAACGGGAAAAATACCCAGAAGGCTGGCAGCATTGCCACGTTGAATGGCAATGCTGATTCTTTGGTCAAAAAAAGGCCAGCCCTCTGGTCATGTGAAGAGTCGACAAAAGGCTTCGCGATTTCTCCAAAAACTAAATGGGCACACGGACCCCATGGCCCTAGTGTTTCAACCCATTAATTGCTTGGTTTTTTTTCAAAAGATTATTACTAATTAGATAAGATTTTATAACCATTATTACTATCCTTTATTCATTGTGCAAATGTACAGCGTTTTCTAGTAAATCTTTTGTGGAAAATTGGTAAATTTGTACCCTGTGATGAGATTATCGAGGCAGTCCGGCGCAGCGCCTGCACTTGAGAAGGACCTTACAGGTTAAGCAGTACTGTGTTTGGGCCCCTTTTCTCAATGGAACTGACAACATCATGGATCCCTTACCCTGGCTCTCTTCTCCGCGGAGTGTGTCGAGGAAGTCCTGCGTAGCGTCTGCATCCATAGAGGCGCGCACAGCTTGCGCCACGGTGTGCTTGGGGTCCCGCACCGGCGTGGGAGGGGGGGCTTTCCGTACTGGTGTGGCTGGTTTCGTACCTAATATAGAAAATATATTTTGTTTATGTATGTGTTTGTGTATATATTCTATGTAGGTATAATATTTATAGTTTATAATCCATATATATATATAAATATATATTTGTTTTCCCTTTTCTGTTAAGAAATTGCACCTGCTACTGTTTGTCTCTGCGTCACCCAAAAAAATTATTTAGCACCTGCTCAGGCACACAATTTAATAACTAAAAAATCATGTCATTAATTCGTATACTGTGAATTCAGTCAACGATAAAATATGGGCTCTATAATATGACGGCACGGTTGGCGCAGTGGCTGAGCGATCGACATCTGCGCCGCGTGTCGTGGGTTCGATTCCCACACGGAAAAATAATTTATATGGCCTACAGGTAGTTGTTCCGGGTCTGGCTGTTTGTGTATGTGAGTTTAAATGTTTGTAAACGCACCCATGATACAGGAGAAATTCATCGTTTTTTTTTTTAATAAAAAAAATATACGTAAAAAGCGTTCGGTGGACCTGAGTACATGATAGAACAAGCGAGATTGAATAATGACCACAGGCAAGCTTTATCTGTAAATATACCTCATCTCGTAAACTCACCGAGTTGTACAGATAAGAAATGAATATGACAAGCACCTTTCTTCGTCTAGCGTTATTGTTATTATCATTTTCCCAGTTATGTTGAAGTCCCATGTAATCGGAGGCGAGTCTATTGCCATCGATCAGAAAAACATTGCTTGACCCGGATATCGAACCCAGAACCTCATGCTCATGAGTATCTAGTACTTACCACCACTAGATCTATGAGACTGTTGAAAATGACAGTTCGTGAAGGTGATCTGCGCCCGCTATGTAAGATAGGAATATTTGAAAATCGCCTGACATTTACACTCCTTGACCGTACATTGCTTTTCAAATACTTCTTTATTGTTATTATCCTTACCTTGCGAACCCTCAGGACTCACGATGTACACCAGCTTATTTGATGCATCAGCCAACTTCGCGGAAGCCTCGTGCAGCTTCTAGAAGAAACAGAATATTAAAGCACCCCTGTATACAGGGTGGAAGGGACCTCAAAGCATAAAATGATACCAGAAGTTCTGTATATAACCAACGTTGAAATTTTCGTCGGGTTTTTCCTTTTGATTTTTAAGTTTCGATGTCTTTTTTTACTTTTAACTGTAAAAAATCGTGAAGAAATTATCGTTCAAATGTTATAAATAAATAAATAAATATTGCTGGACAATCCACACAGCATCATCTAGCCCCAAGCTAAGCAGAGCTTGTGTTATGGGTACTAGATGACTGATATACTTAAAACAATACATTACATAGATAGATATTTTATTATACATAGCAAATACCCAGAACACCCGGAACAAATATAATAAGATTAAAAAAAAAACACTTGCATAATAAAAAATCTAATTGGGTAAAAATACTAACCTAACCTAGTTAGGTTCTCACATGATTTTTAGGAATTAAAGTAAAAAGACATTAGAAAAAACGTAGCTTGAGTTACACAGATCTAGAAAAGCATAAAAGAGTTTAACACCACTTAAAAATAAACTGCCCAGTTCAAAAATATTTTTTTTGTGTATTCCATACTGTTTGGCAAATTTACATAACGCGTAGGTATTGGCTGATGGGTATGGTCACATGTCATCTATAGATATAACATGACTCGGGAGTTGAATAGGCTTATGGGACTTTATCATAGAAAGGGAATTTACAATGTAGAACAATTAAGGAAACAATCAAATTCCCGTAGCAGAGCGCGTCTGTAGGCTGTGTATCGCGTCGTGGGTGAGGCCGCGGCGGACCGGGTTCGTACCCCGACGCCGCACCGCTTCCTTGGGCAATCATGCGCATATGTGATGGCAGGAGGAGAGTTGTGGACACATAAACAAACCATTTTTCGTCTCGAGCCGGGAAGGTATCCTACTATCCTACTATATAATATTATAAATGTGAATGTAAGTTTGTGTATTACGCTTTCACGCGAAAACTACTTAACCGATCATCATGAAACTTTGTACGCATATTCTTGGAGGTATTAGTAGATACATGGGATACTTTTTACTGAAAAAAAATCATGGCAGAACAACGTTTGTCGGGTCAGCTAGTAACATAATAGGTTACCTTCGGTTGTCCCGCACTGTCGCAGATGGCGCGGCCGGCGTCGCACAGCTCCCGCAGATGTTGCATCATGGCGGCCTGACCCGCCGCGTCCTTCGAGCCACACAGAGTGTGGGAATCTGTAAGGTATCGAGTGGGTAAACAATATTCTAGGACATGTATATTTATGAATATGCAGTCGTACTAAAGGCTGTATTCTCGTTTCAAGTATCAGACATATACATATGTCTTTATCACACCGTGCGCAGTAAAGTTCGCGTCACATACGTCATCGACCATGTGACATATAAAATTATATGTATATTATAAATTTTAATTTTTAGGTTAATACCATGTTGCTGTGCCCTAACAGGGTCCATAATTGTACCTTAGCTGTAAGCTTTTTGTAACATCTTTTATGCACATTATGGTACGCAAAATAAATGAATATGAATATGACATAGATTTGTGCATGCAATTATAAACCTTAAGGGGATACACATTTTCAGACTGCGGCTGTACATCAAAAAACAGAACCAAAGAATTTTCCAAACCTTTTTTTTTTTAGTAAACGCAACTATAACACTACGCTAGTATTCCTGAAAGAAGTATTCAAAGTGACTTGTTTGGTGCACATTTCCCTAGATATAATATAATGACAATAACAGGACACAAATTCTAATTACTCCGGTCTGTTACAAAAAAAACACCTATTAACAGAAAAGACAATAAAACTGCTAAATCCGAAGATCAATCCCAGGAGCACTAGTGAGTGCTCCTGGGATTGATCCGTGGCTGGATGTTGTAGTACCGACTACACCGACTAAGGCAGTGAATATAAATAGATACAAACCTTGAATAATCTGGGGCATCAGCTCGATGACGGTAGTCACAGCTCGCTCGGCGGCCGGGTAGTCCGGGTTCTTGCCATCTGGAGAACAAACACATAAATATAATACCAGCCTTTTACAGCCTTACTGCAGGGCAAAAGCCTCTTTTCATAGAGAGATGGGGCTAGTATTAATCACCACGCTTTTTCGATGAGGGCTGGTGATTTCAGAGTTATCATCGCATCTTTTTTACAATATCAAATGCAATTTAAATGAATATGAATACGAATCATTACAAAAATATACATATTACATTCTACTATCTAAAAATTAACCAATATTTTATATAAAGAAGAATGATTTTATAGTTTGTATGCTTGTTTGTAACGGACAAACTCAAAAAATAGATTATTATTAGAGAAAGACATAAATAAGTTGAAACATGTTTAGAAGGATGATATTTTAGGCAAAAAGAAATCCACCGTTAGGCACTCATTTTCTGACATTTATGCTGAACGGAGCCAATAGTTAACTATATCGTTTTTTTAATTTTTCAGTTTCTTATATTGTGTGCTTTAAACTGGGTTGTTACTTTTCCTTTCGTTCTACATACAGGGTGGTAAGGACACCAATGTACAAACTAATACCATGAGTCAAAAATACGATTTTGGACCCCCAGTGTTGTAGTTTTTTGTCGGTTTTTCCTAATTTCTACTTTGTTTTCTAACTTTTTATTTATAAAACTTATGATTATTTTCTACCGAACCCAGTGAGATTTTTAGTGAGAGACGAAAAGTATTAACTTTTTAATTAAAAATGTAATTGGGTTAGATAGACATGACGATGTTCTATTGACTTTTCGCTGTTTTAAGTAAAAAACGTAAACATGGGTAAAAGCTGAATGATGAAAGATGATTTTAATGCTGGGGTGTGCAAAATCATGTACTGAACTCAATGTATTGTCTACTAATGTATATAAGACACTAACCTGAAGTAGCAGCGCCGAGTGCGGCCACGGCGACGTTGAGCTGCGCCAGGCGGCGCGCCAGCTGATGCTGCAGCGGCGGAGCTCCGGCGGGCGGCTTCACTCTCTGACTTACTACCGGCTGCCGAACCAAATTGAACATTAATATTATTTCTAAAGGAATATTTGAGTATCGTAGCAGGTGGAGTTTTGTAGTTTCTGCTTTCTCCTGTGTACAAAACGTATGTACATATGTAAATGCTTACAAATAACATTTCTCCAAGTTTTATTTCAAAATCAAAAATCTAAATTCATTTATTCAAATTAGGCTGAGAATCAGCACTTTTTGAACGTCAAAACGTTTACAAAAGACAGTCCCCCAAAACGCCCACCCTTCACCACTTCCTAGTGTTCATTATTATATATTTATTTATTTAAATAAATAATATAATTATATTATAATTATATTATAATTCCATTTAATTTAGGTTGAGTTATTTGTTACTGGGGAAAATAATATACTATCCAAACAGTAGGATTGTAGATAAAGGTCTGTTAGGAAATCAACTGGGGTCATAGCTGAATTAAAAAAAAAAAACATGTCTTCATTACCTTCTTCAACTGCTGTTCAGCGGTATCCAGATGTTTCTTAGCACCAGACACGCTTCTGAGGAACTGGATGCGTTGCTTCTCTTGTTGTGGCGATAATGCTACTTCTGTACCTGTCATATATATTATTTACTTGGTCAATCTTACAGAAAAAGAAAGTGGTACAATAATCTTTTTCTGACGACACGGTTGGTGCAGTGGTTGACCCATCGGCTGCTACACCGCGTGTTGTGGTACAACCGCGTGTTGACCTTGACCTTGTTTATGTATGTTTAAATGTTTGTAAACGCACCCACGATACAGGAGAAATTACTAGTTTGGAAAAAGTTTAAAAAAAAAAATCTTTGAAGAGCAAAAAGTTGAGGTGAGAGAAGATACAATAGGAGGATGGCGTAACCGAATTTACTTAAAGAACGGAGCACTTTTCAACAATCATACAATAACGAGTAACTCACCATGTTGAGCTGCCTTGCAGGCATGTATGAGCTTGTCAAGTTTGTCAGCAAGCTGTCGCTGTGAGCTCAACACTTGTTGCTTCATCTCAGGTCGCTTTTCAAGATGTGGTTGACAGGATGACGTCAGGTCTGAAGCAGTGGTGCGGAGCTTCTCTGCTGCTGACACCAGCTGGTCGGCGCAGACTGGCTCCGATATGCTTGAAGCTGTGAGCTGTAAGATACATGAATTGATTGTTGGTGTCTTCTTATCTTGTATCTTTTCCATTTCCTTTTTCCTATAATAATTATATTTTGTGATATTTTTCATCTGATCTGCTATATAGGCCCGAGAGTAGATGACCCAAAACATTTATTGAAGCCACTACGAGACTACGATTTCTATCGCTAAAATTTCTTTAACCAACCTGTGCAACTGTAAGCAGCGCCTGCGCAGCATCAGCAGCGCGAGCGCCGCGGTTGTCGAGCTCGGCGGCTGCGGCTGTGTCCGGCACCAGCTCTGTTAGACGTTGCACTTGGGACAACAGCTCGGATGCCTTGCCGCATGATGCTGCTGATAGATCTATCACCTGTTATGAATTATTTTTCGTCAGTAAACTGCAGATTTTATAAGCTGAGTATAAAAAAATTACAAGTCATTACAGTTACAAAAAAGATGCTGGAAGCCGAGTGAAATAAGAACCTCATCTGATTTAAACGGACGTATTATTTTTACCAAATTTAATATTATTTTCTGGTTGAGAGTTGTGATGGCTCAGAGGTTAAGGTTTTGCCTCTCGTGCACTAGGTAGGTAGGTTCAAATCTGGGCAAGTTCCAATGTGGCTTTTCAATTCATATGTACTTATTCTTGTATATCTGTGACATTGGTTGAATGAAAAACATCGTATTACAAATTATAAATCTGAAATCGAAATCGCTAACCACCTTGAGATAGTTTGCCAAAGGCAGGTTTATATTTTTTTTTAATTTTAATTTTGAGAATTTTAATTTTAATTATATGTTTGTGGGACTCGTTGGATGCGGTTTACGCAAGACCAGGCGTTGTGACATTAGTTCCGTTACAAGGAGTATGTGCTTTTCGGCTGTACTTGTAAGGGTCCCGGACATTTTTAATCTTAACAAACCTGCTTCTCTTGTGTACTGTGAGGCTTAGGTCCGCAGACGCCCATCATCTTGCCGGATGCAGCGGAGAACTTGGCTGCAGCCTCACCCAGACCCTGTAGGGGACACGCTTGCATTACTAACACCTCGAGGATACAATGTCGTATTTTGGAGATCGTATATTCTCCTATAACTGATGTAATATCACTGTTATTCGAACACACAACAAATAAGCTGATTCAGTCGGCAATATTGGAAAATATGCCGTAAGAAGTAAAAATTAAATTCTAAACGCCTTTGAAAGAAAGAAATCGTGAGATCAAAGAGTACTACATAAACTTATTCTACATAAGACAAAATACTGTTTTTTCTGATTGGGAAATATTATCTAATCTATACATAAATTATAAAGAGGGAAGATAAGATTGTTTGTATATTTGTATGTTTGTTTGTAATGGATAAACTCAAAAGCTGCTCAAACGATTTTTAACATTCTTTCAGTTATAGAAAGCTACATTATCAGCGAGTGATATAGGCTTTATAAGATTTTCAGAACTGCGCCATAAATGGGATGCGCTATTTATTATTTATTTATTTATTTATTTTAATACTTTAAGCACACAAATGTACAGAGGCGGACTTAATGCCATAGGCAACTATAACTTTAACATTCCCTTGGATGTTAAAGTTCGAAGGGAAAATATCGTTATGATATCTTTCAAAAACTGATAAATGTCTCCGATAGACTCCTGTCCGAAAATGAAGGTAATGGTTTGTATCGTCTAATATCTGTATTGGCCTCACCTGCGGCTGGCCAACGCCCTCACACAGCTCCCGGCTGGCGTCACACAGCGCGGCCAAGTCTGCGGTGACGGCGGCCGCGGCCGGCCCGGCCTTCACAGCACAGAGCGCGCGAGAATCTATAACGAGAACACTTGTCATTAAAGCTGAAAGTAGTACGAAAAATAAATGGATTTTAATTCGCTTAGAGAAAGTGACAGCATCATCATCATCCTCCTGCTGCCCTTATCTCAATTAATTTGCGGTCGGCGCAACATGTCTTCTTCTTCCATATATCTCTATTTGCCGTCATCTCAAAAGATACCTCCTTTCTAGCCATTTCATCTTTCACACAATCCATCCATCTTTTCTTTGCTTATAGAAAGCGACAATCAAATATTTAAACACAAAAACTGAATCCGAAAATGTAAAATTGGACGCAAATCAACATATTTTCTTTCAAAACAACGTCAGACTTTTCTAGAATCGCCTTCACCAGCACTTACTTTTAGTAATGTTTAATGAATTTGTCTTGGTATGGACATGTGGCGAGAAGAGATAAAATAAATGTTTTAAAGAGTGATGAAGATTATATATGGCCAAAGAAGTAGAAGCCAAAGTAAAGATGGATGGTTTAGTGAAAATAAAATGAAAAAAAGGGAGTGAATGAAAACCTGTCAACAGGGGGAATGGAAAAACAAAAAGTCTTGCGCCAACCCTGGGTAACAAGGGCAGGAAGATGATGAATATTTTTTAACCGACGACAAAATTGGAGGTATCTCATATTCACTATTTTATGGTTAATAACTGTTTCATGTGTGGTCCAACTTTCTTGATTATTTTTTCATTGGATGGGTATTAACGTATACCCTTATTTAATGTAACTTTAATTTCGAAGCTTTGATGTCATAAATAGATCAACCAAAACAATCCAAGCCTTGGCAACTTCCGAAATAAAAGCCACCGTCACCGAACGGAATACCTACCCCACACGGACGCGAGTTATAAAGTGAACTTTTTATAGTCAATTGTGGACTGTGAAGGCCCCGAGGGGTCTCGTAACCCCCGGAAACATTAGAAATAGTGTGATAATTAGTGTAAGTGAAATTATAGAATCAAAAACAGTGAAAAATGTTTTCGGAGAACAATAATGTAAGTTCGGTAAATAACAGTGATATGGACACTGACCCGCTTAATTCGGGATCAGACAACGAAACAGTTAAGGACAAAGTGAAATTAGTGAAAGTAGACTTATCTGACTTTAATAAAAACATAGTGCAGTGCTGGGAATGCGAAAGTACCTTCCAGATGGACACTCCCCTGTGGGGTATAAATCAAATGAACACTAAGAAGATTCAGTGCAAAGTATGTATGAAATTCTTTCTTATCAAAGCTGTGCTTAAATAAATAAAATAAAATAAAATAAAATAAAATAAAATCTATTTATTTCAGGCAATATACCCATAATATTGTTAGTATACAACTTAAAAACTATGTTAGTTACATTGTTTAAAAAATTAATTAAGGTATTTGCCGCCCTCTGGGGCCCCAGGCACACGCACTTGTGCTTGAACCCAGTGCCGCAGAAGGGGGCTGTCCAACTTGTGGCTGAGTACGTTCAGGATGGTGTTGGCGCTCCCACGCGTACGAAACATCAACGATGCGATGCGGCGCCGCAGCACAGTGTGAAAGCCGTCTGTGTGCGCTTGCGCAAACATCGCAGATGCGCTACAGTAACGCGGGAGCCCCACCAGCACCCTGAACGCATTATTATATTGTACTCGGAGAGCGTTGATGGCCCGCTGCGTGTAGGTGACCCACAGATTGCAGGTGTAGAGAGTTTGGCAGAACGCTTTAAACAAGGTGATTTTTACCTCAAGACTACACCTTGCAAATCTGCGTGCCAACATGTTACAGCGGACCGCCATCGCCCTCCTTTCCCTTTCAATATCCCCGTCATCTTTTAAATCCTCGTTCACCACATGGCCAAGGTATTTAACTTCTTTTACTCTTCTAAGAGCGACAGCATTAAGCAGCACAGGTGCCACATCCCCCGGTTTCCGACCCCTGGCTTGAAACACCAGGAGCTCGCTTTTCTGGGCATTGTACAGGAGACCGTGTACCCTCGCATACTCCTCACATACACCTATCAGTTTTCTGAGTGCGGTCATTGATGGGCTGAGCAACACCATATCGTCTGCATAACTAATACTATTTATGATATGACCGTCAATTGAGCATCCGACTCCAGTGTCGCTCAGCTCACCAATCAGCCCGTTCACGTACAAGTTGAAGAGCGAAGGAGATGTTAACCCCCCCTGCCTCACTCCGCACTCCAACCCGTACTCGTCAGAAAGTTCTCCAAGCCATTTGACCCGGTTAGTTTGATGGTCGTACCAATATTTAAAAATATTGATGAGTTCACCTGGCACACCTGTGCTCTTCAATTTATGCCAGAGAATATCATACCTAACCAGGTCAAAAGCCTTGGAGAGATCAAGGAAGGCTGCATATACAGGCGTGCTCCTGTCGGTGTAATACTTGACAGTCTGCTTGAGAGACATAACAGCACATTCTGTCGAAAGTCCAGGTCTAAAGCCGAACTGTGCGTCAAAGCAGAGCCTAAATATGATAACGGCATACTAAAAATTGAGTCTTCAGTAACAATTTATACGGCCGGACTAGAGACCGGCGTGAAAAACATCCGCCCATGTATCAGCTGTAAAATAAAGAAGGAATTGACTACCATACCCATCGAGACCTTCACATCCGAAGAGTGGTTCATCTGTAAGTGCGGCAAAAACCAGTGCGCACTCATTGAATACGTTTTACAAAGCGAGCGACTACCTTTGGCTGCCAGAAGATCAAGGAAAAAGAATAAGCGTGGAAGCAAAGCGATTACAAACATGGAAGGCTCTAGAACGCTTCTTGCCCCGAGTACCTATGTGAATGTGGGCCAGCAACTCCCGCAAACGCCGCTACAGGTGCACAGAGTGAGGTCAGAAATGAGCGGCGGTGCGCCGGACCCCACCACCATCCAACAAGCCCCGCCTGCTCGAGCGGTACGAGTAAGAGACATCGAGCGATCATATGTGTCCGGTACAAACAAGGATGGGGACTACACCCGAGGCCAAACTAAACAAACAAGCTCCCAAATCGTAGGCAAAGTACAGACTACGCTGGACGCGTGGAAAATTCCACGATCCGTTCGACTCCCGCCTATCGTAGACAAGTCTAAATTAGAAAAACCAATAAGTAACAACAACCACACTATGCAAGGTAACCAAGCGACTTATCAACTGGTAACTAGAGGAGCCAAAAGACAGCGTACAGGCGCATCCAATTATACGACACCGACACAGAGAAACACCCATATCCCTAATATAATTATCAGGGCTGAAAATGCAATTAAGAATCAAGACACACTAAACAAAATCAGAGAATCAGTAGCGAAGAACAGCTCAACGCTCAACGTTATGAGAGGCCAAATAAAAATTTATCCGGATAATGCAACAGCGCGCGTGAACTTACTCACTACAATTGAAGCCTGCGGGATAACCAGAGTGATTGCACCAAAACCGAAGGCCGACAGACAATTAGCGACCAAGATCGTGCTCAAAAATGAGACTTATGGAGAATCCACCGACACCATTGCTAACGAGATAGAAGACTGCATCGGTATTAAACCAACAGCTATCAAACCACTCGGAAGAGCAGGGAAAATACACCTACTCATTTTTGATGGCAAACACAAATCGAGAGATCTTCTGGAGAACTTTAAAACCTCGGAAGGGAAATTCTTCTGCGCACCCGCCATCAAGGTCGAACCATTTAGAGAAAACCCGAAGCACATTGTACAGTGCAAGAAATGCTATGCATTCGATCACTCGAAACAATCGTGCTACGGCAAACAAGAGGAACCACAGATAGTTATTACCACGCTAGAAGGTACCACGACGAAAGTCTGCAGAAATTGTAAAGCAGAAGACCACAGCGCGAACAACGCCAAATGCCCTGTGTTCAAAGAAGTGATAGCTAGGCAAATGGAACAAGCAGAGGCTAAGCAAACAAAGAGAGAGGAGAGAATTAAACGCTCAGTGGTAAGACTGGGTGTTAAATACGCGGACGTCAGAAATACAAGGCAATTTCCAACTTTGCCACAAAAAGAATCAGAACAACCACAAACAGAACAAGTACCACCGACAATAGGCGGTCTCACACTAGAGGGCCTCTTTCAGATGCAGACACAAATGCAACAGACACTGATGATGCTGATGGACACTATAAATAGGATACACTCGCATCTCAATGGCTAACCACGACACTAAGAAAATACAAAACCTCAAAATCTTACACCTGAACACTCAAGGAGTAAGAAACAAATTCAGAGAAATAAAAGCACTAGTCGAGAAATATAGACCGGCTATAATTATATTGAATGAGTGCAAGATCGACTTTGACACACAACAATTTAATATAAAAGGGTACGATAAACTCAACGGAAAAACACCTAGCCACTGCCATGTATGTACAGAGGGGACTAAGGTGGGCCGAAACGGAAGTCACTCCAGGCTGGCACGATGAAAACAAGAAGATAGAAGGCGTAGGCATCAAACTTTTCACTAACCACGCTACTGGGCAATATATCAATATCAAAGGAATATATATTCAAATTCCAAACCAGCACCATGCTAGAGAAGAACTGGAGGAGACCCTAGCCGACGAGCCATCCATCATTATCGGCGATATGAACTTACGTATGCAAACCCTCGGCCACATTAGGAACTCCAGCCTCGGCAACATTGTTAAAAAAGCAACGAAAGACGGAATCTGCTCGCTGAAACACGCTAATGCACCATCTAGACCTTTCAGCCAAGGTAACACCATCCTGGACCTGGCTATAATAACACACCAACAACTAGAAGCGCAGGCCAAACAGGTAGAAAGCGTTGGTTCGGATCACCTCCCTTGGTTGCTAACGTTGAAGATTGAACATAATATAGAGGAGCACCTATCCCGTAACACAAAGAAAATCTATGAGGACGAGAAACTGAGAGCGGCATACCAACAGACAATGTGGGAAAGTCTCTTCGACCTTAACAAAGAAATCACAACAGAAGCCGATTGCGAGAAGTATGTCGAAACAATGGAAAATGCCGTTGTCGCAGCCCTAGACACTCACGCACCCCTGAAAAATTCAACAAGGCAGGAACTACTACCGAAGCAAATAAACGATAAGATAGACATTCGAAACAAACTAAAACAAATTGCATGGCAAGCGAGACACTGCAGCCCCAGACTTCAACACGAAACACACACTCTTTACAACCACGCTAAGAGAGAAGCTGAAAAAGTCCTGAAAGAATACTCCGAAAAAGGCTGGCTTGACAAACTCCAAGATTCACGAGATAATAGGTCACAAATGTGGCGCATCCAACGAAACTTGAAGAAGCCTATCGTTAAACTACCAAATATCACGGGATGCACTACAGAAATAGAAACAATCGACAAGCTCACCGATACAGCCATAATTAAAGAGGCCAAAATAGCTGAAATTGATGAAGGGACTGAAAAGACGACACCGTTTCAACCCGACCCAACGTCAAAAAAAGAAGTGCAACTTGCACTGAGCAGATTCAAAAACAAAAAAGCCCCAGGGTCAGACGGAATAAAAGCAGACGCCCTCAAACTTGGGGGAGAAGTCTTCATCGAGGCATTTGTGCCTCTTGCTAATTTTGTATTGTCCACAGGTTACTTCCCTAAGCGATGGAAAACTGGCGTGGCCATATTCCTGTACAAGGCCGGGAAAGATCACCGTCAGGCATCATCGTACCGCCCGATCACACTGCTCAACATCATGGGCAAGCTGTGTGAGCGACTGATCCTGAGAAGACTTACCGCTACGGTCAACCGGCTACAACCAACGTTCCAGCACGGCTTCACAAGGGCAAGAGGCACAGCAACCCAGATTCTACGTACCGGAAGAATAATCACTGATGCTCTAGCCACGGAAGATAGCGTCTCCATGATATCTACGGACCTATCGAAGGCCTTCGACTCGATCAACCACAGGGGCCTGATCAAAAAACTTCAGAATCAAGACGTTTCCAACAATATCATTAAAATAATTGAGAACTACCTCGAAGGCAGAAACTTGAGAGGTAGATTCAGAACCACCATAACCGAAGACAAACCGATACTTCACGGCGTGCCCCAAGGCTCGATCCTGGGCCCGATAATTTTCAACTTGTACGTCCATGATATTTGGAATTTACAAGACCACATCAGAGGTCTCAAACTTTCACAGTACGCGGATGATCTCTGTATACTCAACAGAGCCACGAACCCAAAACACGCGACTATGCGTGCTGAATGGGCAGCAGAAGCCATCGTAGACTACTACACGAGATGGGGGTTAAAGTGTAACATAGAGAAAACAGAATGCATCATGTTCTCGAAAAAGAAAAAATACCGGCCAACGGTGAAACTGAAACAACAAACGTTGCACTATCAAAAGCAGATCAGATACCTCGGTGTCACCTTCGACAAACACATGAAGATGAACCAGCACACTGAAAATGTCGTCAAAAAACTGAAACAGGTCAGAGGAGCCCTCGGTCCAATAATAGGATACAATGCGAAGACAGAACTAGACACGAAACTGGCCATCATTCAGGCCTGCATTTTGCCGCTGATGGACTACGGAGTGGTGCAAGTTGGAGTTCAAACTTCAAAATGTTTGTTGACTCTTAGCCTAAATACGCAATCTAAACTGTCTTGTTTGTTTTCTTTATTACTTTATAGATCTTACCGTGTATCACTTCTCGCAGCAGCTTGGGAATAGTCTCCACAGCTCTGTGCGCTGTCAAGTAGTCCGGGTGCTCGCGATCTGATGATACAAACGGGAATTTATATTAAAACCCAATGACACTTCGTCTAACCTGGGAATCTAAACACCAGGACCTAGTTGCAATTTGCAAAATTAAGAGAAATATCCACTAACCTGCAGTGGCGGCGGCGAGTGCAGCAACTGCCGCGTTGAGCTGCGCCAGGCGGTCAGACAGCTTGCGTTGCAATGGCGCTGGATCTTCTTGCTTCTCCTGATTCAGTATAGGCTGGCAACAAAAAATCATTTATAATATATAACCCTCTGTGGTTCTATATTTTTTAATACGCCGTCGCCTGAATCTTAGCAAATTAATTCAAATCAAATCATAATCAAGAATCAGCATTGCCATTCAACGTGGCAATGCTGCCAGCATTCTGGGCACTTTTCCCGTTGACAACGATGCGGATGAATTTTTTGATGCCCTATGATTATTTATTTTATTTTATTTCTTCATATATTAATAATTGTATAATTTTAATGAAATAAATTATGTAATCAAATCATTTATTGCAATCCATGATGTACACTTACAGGTGGTAAATTAAAAATTAGAAATATTAATAGAAACAATCTTGGACCCTATAAAATAGCAGTATTATTGGAAAAGAGAAAATAAAAAAGGTCAGGTGCGTAGCACGCCACCGGCGCGGGCGTGCGTATATGATCAGATGTATGAACGTGAGCGAAGCGAAAGGAGTATTTAAAGGTCGTAGCGGGTGGCGGTCTTTCTTTTTTAAATGGGACAAGCCCGCCACTCTATTCCCAAACCAATGCAACTCCTGAAAACCAGAATCAACAGTGGCGACCACCAGAAAAGCGTCGAGACAATGAAGCCCGACGAGTCCCGGAGAAACGATTCAACTGTCTTGGATCCCGAAACGAAATTAATCAGAAAAGAACAGTGGAGGAGTTAGGAAAATACATCATTTCCACTTCCCTCCATACCAAGCATTAGACAGAACAGAGCTAGGTAAATAGGTACAAAGGGACGTTTACAACTGGGTTAGGCCCAGTTGCCTAGCACCACAGTTTAAACTTAACACTGATATTAATGGGTCGGGTGGCAAACCCCTGTTTCCCATGGGGTAGGCATGTTTGCCTACCCCATGGGAAATAGGGGTGAGTTTACGTATGTACGAGTATGTATGGAGAAAACATTTGAAAAGCCTTTTGCTGTATCTATACACAAATCACCATGTTGAATTAATCTACATAAATTGGTAATTACCTCGCTCAGTTGATGTTTAGCTTCATTGAGGTTGTTCTTGGCTTCAGATACACTGCTGATGAATTGGAGACGGTGCTTCTCTTGTTGGGCAGCATGTGGCTTGGCTGGCAAATTACCTGTATCAATGAATTCGTAAATTAGCGGCATATAAGACGAAATGCTGAAATCGCCCTGAATAATACAACCACCATGTATAAAATAATCAGCTTGTATAATATAATCGCCTGTATAACACAATCAGTCTGTATAAGGATGTAATCACTGTCAAACATTAACTTCAAAAACAAAATCACGAATAGCTCACCATGTTGAGCTGCCTTGCAGGCCCGCACGAGCTCGTCGAGACTGTCAGCAAGCTGGCGCTGTGAGCTCAACACTTGTTGCTTCATCTCAGGCTTGTGCTCAAGATGCGGCCGACACGATGACGTCAGATCTGATGCTGTGCTGCGCAGTTTCTCGGCTGCTGAGATGACTTCCTTCTGGCAGTGAGGGTTACCAATGGTTGGGGCTGTTGTCTGTATCGGAAGTGGGTGCGAAATTCAGTGATTTAAAGACTTATAAATCAAATTTTGTACTGAAAACTTTACAACCTTGTAAAAGCAGTTTAAGGGTTCAAGTTCAAGTTGACTCCTTAAAAACTAGACACAGAAATTGTTTCTCAATCTACTCCTCACCTGTGCAACAGTAAGCAGTGCTTGCGCAGCATCAGCAGCGCGAGCGCCGCGGTTGTCGAGCTCGGCGGCTGCGGCTGTGTCCGGCACCAGCTCTGTTAGACGTTGTACTTGAGCCAGCAGCTCGGATGCCTTGCCGCATGATGCTGCTGATAACGCTAACACCTAGGTGACAAGACAGATATTTACTAAAATGTGACTGCGCCGGCTTCAACCAAATGGCGATTTTGATAAATAGTGTTTTGTTTTGTGTTTAGCGGTGTATAATATAATTATAGGCACCGCTAAACGATGTTGTTGTTGTGAAATTACTTAAATTCCACTGATATAGTGTCAACAGACTCAAGTAAGACGGCTGTGCAATATCAACACAAATAGACAGACAGACCACCCATACATTTTTTTTTTTTAAACATTGAACTAAAACTTTGAATTAGAACAGTGTGAGCTTATTTCGTCACCTGTTTCTCGTGTGCGTCTTGAACTTTAGGACTGACGACATACACCAGCTTGCCGGAAGCTGCGGAGAACTTAGCAGCGGCATCGCTGAGACCCTGCCAATCAAAGAATACATTATTATACTGTGATAACTAAAAAAAACACAGTATAGACAATTTGAATAGTTTTACATCTAGAAATCGCAAAATAAAAAATTGATTTCATTAATGTGTGATTTTAAGATGTGAAACTTAATTTTTTAAATGAAATTATATATTTTTACGTCATTTTAGCTGATATGCAGAATTCAGTCGTAACAGATAGTCTGAAGCTCAAAAGTCTGACAACCACACTTACCAAGGGGTATCGTGTTGCCCATTAAATGTCATGGACATGGTTATGGAGGTCAGATAGGCTGTCGCTCCATGTAAAATACTGGTATTCAGCTGCATTCAGTTAGACTGGAAGCTGAACCCAACATACTTGGGAAAAGGCTAGGCTAGCTAGATGATGATGTTATATATCCAAGATTCTGAATTCAGTTAAGTCAACTAGTATATCAATTGATCCGAGCTCACCTGCGGTTGTCCGACACTGTCGCATATCTGTCGGGTGGCGTCACACATCGCTCGCAAGTCTTGCAACATGGCCGCTTGCTCCTTGTCCGTCTTAGTGCCGCAGAGGGTGTGAGAGTCTGCAAGTTAGATCGTTGGTAAGTGATGTGAACACGACGAACGCGGCAAACTTTCGTCACTTATGGACGGCACGGTTGGCGCAGTGGTAGAGTGATTGACTGCTGCGCCCCGTGTCATGGGTACGATTCCCGCACGGAACAAATATTTGTATGGCCTACAGGTAATTGTTCCGGGTCTGGCTGTTGTGTATGTGAGTTTGAATATTTGTAAACGCACCCACGATACAGGAGAAGTTCCTAGGGCGGGGCGACGTTTTTTTAAAAACACTTACTGGTCACGAGGAGTCTATTCGACCAATAGGAGATAATGTTTAATGTGGAAGTTCACCATTCATGCCGAGGTGAAATTCCAACGAGAACAAGCTTGTCGTAAAATTATACACGTAAAAACTGACCTTGTACAACTTGCGGCATCAGCTCAGTGATAGTTCTGACCGCACGGTCTGCTGCGGCGTAGTCGGGGTTCTCGCGATCTATGGCAAGGTAAAAAGACCAAAATCAAAATCAAAATTCAAGTTTACAAAAGACAGTCACCCAAAACGCCCACCCCTCACCATTGACGTTTGACGACCATTGGAAAATACCTCTTATTCGCTCACAGAGACACATTTGCACTGAATAACAAATCAAAATATTACGCCTCGTGCTTTCCGATAGTTAGGTAGTGCTGTAAAATGACACTAACACATACTTACATGAGAGTTACATTTATGTTCTATGAAATAGGGGGCGACCCTATTGCCATCAGACGAAGACAATATTGGCAGCTTGTAGATTAGTTTGTGACGTGATGCGTCCCTACATGATTGTTTTAAGCGATAATTTAATCATTTAAATTTGTATGTAAAATTCCAGACCAATTAAGATAGTTTCCTAAAAACAGTCAAAAACCTCAAGGTCAAGCTCAAATTCAAACCTGCAGTGGCGGCGGCGAGTGCAGCGACTGCGGCGTTGAGCTGCGCCAGGCGGTCAGACAGCTTGCGCTCCATGGCGGCGCCATCTTCTTGCTTCATCATCTGGCATACCACCGGCTGCCAGTACAAACATATTTTGGTTACTCCTGCTGCACACTGGTACATGTTGATACGTCGGAATTCGCTGGCATTTAATGTATAACATAACCAAAACAAACTATTTATTTCATTCGGATCAGGACTTAATATATATGGGAAATCAGTCTATCAGTATATCAGTCATCTAGTACCCATAACACAAGCTCTGCTTAGCTTGGGGCTAGATGATGATGCTGTGCGGATTGTCCAGCATTATTTTTTATATTTTTTTATATGTCAGTTACAAACAAAACATAATAATTTGAGGGCAAGCTCCTATCTCAAGGTGCACAGGTACCACTGACCTTCTTGAGCTGTTGCTCGACTGCATCAAGTCGGTCCTTGGCCCCAGACACACTGCTGATGAACTTCAGACGCTGCTTCTCTTGTTGCTGGGCGGATGGCACATCAACCAAGTGACCTGTGTGATAATATATCGTACACGATGATATCTAGGTATTACTATCTGAGAATTTTGTGTGTAAATCATTTGCTACAAAAACACCTTGTCTAACGTAGTCGCCTTATATAACACATTCAGCCCGTATAATGTAATCACCCTTTAAAAAAATTTTTTTTTTATATATTTATAATTATACAACCATCCTGTATAATACAATCAACCCGTTAACGACAATATCTTGTATCACCATGGGACTCTGTATAACACAATAAACCTGTAATATACAATTTTCCTGTATACCAGAATTACCCTGTATAACACAATCCTCCTGTATAACACTATCATCTTGTATAAGTTAATACGACCACTTTTAGACGTACAGCTACCTTCAAAACCTAAATCACGAATAACTCACCATGTTGAGCTGCCTTGCAGGCCTTCACGAGCTCGTCAAGACTGTCAGCAAGCTGGCGCTGTGAGCTCAGCACTTGCTGCTTCATCTCAGGCTTGTGTACAAGGTGCGGCCGGCACGATAACGTCAGATCTGATGCTGTGCTTCGCAGTTTCTCAGCAGCTGAGATGACTTCCCTCTGGCAGTGAGGGTCACCAATGGTTGGAGCTGTCGTCTGTATCCGAAGTGGGTGCGAAATTTTGTGATTTAAGAAATTATAAAGTAAATTGTTACTGAAAACTTTACAGTCTTTTAAAATTAGTTCATTTTTTTTTTCTCAATCTAGTCTTTACCTGTGCCACAGTAAGCAGTGCTTGAGCAGCATCAGCAGCGCGTGCGCCGCGGTTGTCGAGCTCGGTGGCTGCGGCAGTGTCCGGCACCAGCTCTGTTAGACGTTGCACTTGGGCCAGCAGCTCGGATGCCTTGCCGCACGATGCTGCTGATAACGCTAACACCTAGGTGGCAAGAAATTCATTTGTCATTCATCTAGCTGCAGAAGTTTCCCCCAAATGAAGATTATCTGGGACCGCACATTCTTTTGGGATAAAACCACTGTATAAATCACCATCAACATCAATTAAGTCATTTAATTTCAAGCCAACTAAAGTTTTTATTTACTCGGACTTTTTAATATAAACTGGTAAAGCAAATAAGAGGGTGATTATACTAAATTGCGGCTTTAAGACAAAAAAATAAGATAGTGTCAGCTCATTTCCTCACCTGTTTCTCGTGTGCATCTTGAGCTTTAGGACTGACGATATACACCAGCTTGCCGGAAGCTGCGGAGAACTTAGCAGCGGCATCGCTCAGGCCCTGTCACATAGAACATAAAGAATAATATACTATGATAACTGAAAAAAAACAACTGTAGACAGAAACTGAACTATTTTACATTTAGAAAACACAGAATAATAATTGCAAATACACAATGTTATTTTAGTATATTAGTATATTAATATATTTAAATTCTGAATCTCAGATAATTATAAAGTTTTACATAAACTATTTCAAATACGATAGAGTGCATTATAATAATAAATAAATAATGCTGGTTAATCCACACAGCATCTAGCCCCAAGCTAAGCAGAGCTTGTGATGGGTACTAGATGACTGATATACTTAATGCAAGACATTACATAGAGAGATATATTTTTTTATTATACATAGCAAATATCCAGAACACCCCGAAACAATTTTTTGTAGATCGGAAGTATTTGTCCCAAGGCGGGAATCGAACCCGCAACCTGCGTCGCAAGCGGACCTTCGTCTATTACGCCACATCGATTGCCAAATGATGATACAAGAAAAATCTTATTTAAAAATGGGAAAAAATAAAAGAGGTCGTGGTAGGTAACGGCGCACTTTTGTATAATGAGTGGGTGTGTGTGTAGTGTATGGTCGTATGGTGTGTGATTTGTGCGGTACAGTTCTTCATCGAAGGTTTTAGTCTTTAGCCATTCCGTCAACACTTTTTTTATAGTCTTGAAGCTACAAATTCCATTGAGACCGTATTTTGAATATAAACGATCAACCAAATATCAACTTAGACTATTTTATGCTTAAGTTAAGAAAGTTTTTTTACAAAATCCCCAAAACAATAATAAGTTAGTATTAAAAACAAAAAAATATATGTTTAGTCATGTGGTGTACCAAATGATGATCGGAGCTCACCTGCGGTTGTCCGACACTGTCGCATATCTGTCGGGTGGCGTCACACATCGCTCGCAAGTCTTGCAACATGGCCGCTTGCTCCTTGTCCGTCTTAGTGCCGCAGAGGGTGTGAGAGTCTGCAAGGTGATTCGTTGATAAGTGACGTTTATAACGCTGAGTTAAGCCAGAAAGTCCAAATATAATAAGTTGGAACCTAAGAAGGATGAAGATGATGATGATGATGGAACGTAAGTTCAAGCATTATAAGTATGGTTATTACTCTAATGAGTCCACCCAAAGTTAAGATTGTGAAAGAGAGGGTTTCAAATTCGCGGTTCGTAGAATTTGAACGCCATTATCACTCGTGTATATTCGTCATACAACAAAGTGCTCAGGAACGGAAATAACGCACTGCAAGTGCGGTTTTTAAAGCAAGCACATTACTTTCAAGTTTATTTTGTATCGTAGTAAGCATCGTCATCATCGTCATCATTCTCATCGTCATAATTATCGTCAACATCATCATAATCGTCAGTCTCTTCATCATCATCATTATTGTCATCATCATTCTAATCATCATCTTTACTGTCGTCATCATCATAATAGTCAGCATCGTCATCATCATCATCATCATCATCATCATCATCATCATCATTAGCGAGCACATTACTATCAATTTTATTTTGTTCGCAAACCACATTGCAGCAGTCTGTCGGCGCGATGAAGGGTGTCCCTTCATCGCGCCGACAGAGTGCACTTCCCGGTACCCCAAACGAGAAACTGACATAGAAGACAACAACCACGTTTTCGCGCGACTGATTTCTTCGTTTGGGGTACCGCGGTATATAGGTAGAAGACAGGCCTATATGGTCATATAGGCCTGGTATACTGAGGTACGTAATCTTGGCTGTTTCACTTTTACTCTAATTTCATATTTAATCATATTAATCTAAAAAATTACCCCCTAAAGGGGTCACATAGAGCATGAGAGTTTGTAGGGATAAACGCTATTGATGTGGAGTCCCATCACACAGCTGGTCATAAAATAATATGGAAGAGACTGACCTTGTACAACTTGCGGCATCAGCTCAGTGATAGTTCTGACCGCACGGTCTGCTGCGGCGTAGTCGGGATTCTCGCGATCTGTGACAAGAGAAAAATACTAGGTATGGAAAAAAACTCTTATTCTACTAACATATCAAACGTTACGCCTCGCAGTTTCCAATGGTTCGGCACATCTGTAAAGTGTCACCTACTTTGCCAATCACATATTAGTTTCGTGGAAGAGGAGGCGATCATATTGCGATCTGCCACTGACATGATAGACAATCGTGTAACAAATGTCGTGACATAACCCTACGTGATGCACTGGGGCTGTTTTACGAAGAATTTAAATAATTTGTATTATATTCAAAATACTATACAATATGAAAATGTAAACATTTTTGTTTTTCGTAAAATACCAGACCAATAAAGATTGTTTTTAAAAACCTTATTGTGAAACTCAAAAAAGAGTGGGATCAAACCTGCAGTGGCGGCGGCGAGTGCAGCCACTGCAGCGTTGAGCTGCGCCAGGCGGTCAGACAGCTTGCGCTCCATGGCTGCGCCGTCTTCTTGCTTCATCATCTGACATACCACCGGCTGCCAAAACAAATACCTTCATGTTAGTCGTGCTACACACTTCTGCGCATTCAAATTTCGGCAGTCAACAACAAAACCAAAATAAAGTACTCATATTTGATTCGCGGGGTGGACATTTCCGTACGTATACGTTACGTGAATTTAAATAATGTCGTGGTGAATAAGCGGGTAGAGCAAAGTGGTATTTTCCGGCTTCCACGAGGGCGAAGTCACGGGCAGAAGCTAGTCCTTTATATGCCGCCAATTACAGAGTTTATATGACTCACCAAAAAGTATAATTAAAATGTTGCTGTTAGAATAAACTTATAATAACCGAAATATCATTATTTGTAGGAGAGAGGTGTTTTCACATGCAATAAAAAATAACAGAATTCTGACTAATATGATTTGGGAAGTCTAAAGAGAGACAGGTTCTCAGGTGTAGGCATCATACTAGATTCTACAATAAATTGGATGACGGAACACAACTTAGAAATTAATTTCAATAAAACTAAAATCATTTCATTCCACCCTCGCCAAAAAATACCACTAAATATAAACTTTAGCTTTAAAAATAATA
This sequence comes from Phlogophora meticulosa, assembly GCA_905147745.2. NCBI lineage: Eukaryota > Metazoa > Arthropoda > Insecta > Lepidoptera > Noctuidae > Phlogophora > Phlogophora meticulosa. The sequence continues at coordinate 888,965 of LR990542.1, forward strand.
AATTAGAAGTAGTTAATGAGTTTTCCCTACTAGGCCTTAACATTGATACACACATAAATTGGAAGCCTCACATTAAAAAAGTAAGAGCAAAATTATCCAAATTTTCATACGCCCTCCGCGAGATCAAAAAAATTACAGATCTTAAAACTGCACTAGTAACGTACTACGCGTATGCCTACGGTTGGCTCAAATATGGTGTCATCTTATGGGGCAATAGCACTGACTCGCCCACGCTATTTACCCTACAAAAAAAAAAAATTCGAATCTTAGTAAATATTGAAGTCACCGATAGCTGCAAACCATACTTTCAGGAACTAAAGATTTTATCCCTACCCGGTCTGTATATACTTGAAGTTTGTAAGTTTGTGCGAAAGTACCCAGAATTCTTCACAAAAAGGGAAGACATACAAACGAAGATTATTTTAAGGCATAAAAATAGACTCAACCTACCAAAATCGCGACTAAAAATGCACTCTAATAGTACCTTAGTAATGTCCATAAAAATATATAATAAGCTACCCGAAGTAATAAAGAATGTAAAAAAATACAACATGTTTATCAATAAATTGAAGCTTTTTCTTGTAAGCAAATGCTACTATAGTATAAGTGAATACTTAGATGATAAATTATAAGTAGCTTCATGTAAGTATGAAGTTACTTAATTTATATATAATTTGCCAACAAATAAATACTCAGTATGGACATACACATAAATACAAAAAATAAATTGTTAAATAATAAAATAAAAGAAGCGCCAAATAAATTATACCTCACCTAATATATTACACCTCATACCTCACTTATTTACTATAATTAAACACACAGTGTTCTTCCTCCTCTCTCCTACTTACTTTTACTTTGCTGTGCCCTGTCGGGGTCTACAACGGCTCTTAGCTTTAAGCCTTTCATTAACATCTTATTTTATACCTTGTGGAACGCAAATAAATATGAATATGAATATGAATATGAACATCACAGATGCCCAAATACATATGTCAGTTACAAACAAAACACAATAATTTAAGTGCACGCTAGGACCGTGTAGATGCACAGGATCGCAGGTAGATCCACTAACCTTTTTGAGCTGCTGCTCGACTGCACCAAGTTGGTCCTTCGCGCCAGACACACTGCTGATGAACTTCAGACGCTGCTTCTCTTGTTGCTGGGCTGATGGTACATCAACCAAGTGACCTGTGTGAGGTAAGTCTGTATGAGCAGATACCGTTTATGATACTTGAATATCATAATCATCCTTTATAATACGATCTCCCTGTATTATAAAATTACCCTTTATACCAGAATTACCCTGTATAACACAATCAGCCTTTATAACACTATGATCTTGTGAAAGTTAATACGATTACTTTCAAACGTATAGTTAACAACAAAAACAAAATCACGAATAACTCACCATGTTGAGCTGCCTTGCAGGCCCGCACGAGCTCATCGAGACTGTCAGCAAGCTGGCGCTGTGAGCTCAACACTTGTTGCTTCATCTCAGGCTTGTGCTCAAGGTGCGGCCGACACGATGTCGTCAGATCTGATGCTGTGCTGCGCAGTTTCTCAACAGCTGAGATGACTTCCCTCTGGCAGTGAGGGTCACCAATGGTTGGAGCTGTCGTCTGTATCCGAAGTGAGTACGAAATTTAGTGATTTAAGAAATTATAAAGTAAATTTGTACTGAAAACTTTACGGTCTTTTAAAACGGGTTCAAAAATTGTTTCTCAATCTACTGTTTACCTGTGCCACAGTAAGCAGTGCTTGCGCAGCATCGGCAGCGCGTGCGCCGCGGTTGTCGAGCTCGGTGGCTGCGGCAGTGTCCGGCACCAGCTCTGTTAGACGTTGCACTTGAGCCAGCAGCTCGGATGCCTTGCCGCACGATGCTGCTGATAACGCTAACACCTAGGTGGCAAGAAATTCATTTGTCATACATCTAGCTGCAGTAGTTTCCCCCAAATGAAGATTATCTGGGACCGCACATTCTTTTGGGATAAAACCACCTTATAAATCACCATCAACATCAATTAAGTCATTTAATTTCAAGCCAACTGAAGTTTTTATTTACTCGGACTTTTTAATATAAACTGGTAAAGCAAATAAGAGGGTGATTATACTAAATTGCGGCTTTAAGACAAAAAAATAAGATAGTGTCAGCTCATTTCCTCACCTGTTTCTCGTGTGCATCTTGAGCTTTAGGACTGACGATATACACCAGCTTGCCGGAAGCTGCGGAGAACTTAGCAGCGGCATCGCTCAGGCCCTGTCACATACAACATAAAGAATAATATACTATGATAACTAAAAAAAAACAACTGTAGACAGAAACTGAACTATTTTACATTTAGAAAACACAGAATAATAATTGCAAATACACAATGTTATTTTAGTATATTAATATATTAGTATATTAATATATTTAAATTCTGAATCTCAGATAATTATAAAGTTTTACATAAACTATTTCAAATACGATAGAGTGAATTATAATAATAAATAAATAATGCTGGTTAATCCACACAGCATCTAGCCCCAAGCTAAGCAGAGCTTGTGATGGGTACTAGATGACTGATATACTTAATGCAAGACATTACATAGAGAGATTTATTTATTTATTTATTATACATAGCAAATATCCAGAACACCCCGAAACAATTTTTTGTAGATCGGAAGTATTTGTCCCAAGGCGGGAATCGAACCCGCAACCTGCGTCGCAAGCGGACCTTCGTCTATTACGCCACATCGATTGCCAAATGATGATACAAGAAAAATCTTATTTAAAAATGGGAAAAAATAAAAGAGGTCGTGGTAGGTAACGGCGCACTTTTGTATAATGAGTGGGTGTGTGTGTAGTGTATGGTCGTATGGTGTGTGATTTGTGCGGTACAGTTCTTCATCGAAGGTTTTAGTCTTTAGCCATTCCGTCAACACTTTTTTTATAGTCTTGAAGCTACAAATTCCATTGAGACCGTATTTTGAATATAAACGATCAACCAAATATCAACTTAGACTATTTTATGCTTAAGTTAAGAAAGTTTTTTTACAAAATCCCCAAAACAATAATAAGTTAGTATTAAAAACAAAAAAATATATGTTTAGTCATGTGGTGTACCAAATGATGATCGGAGCTCACCTGCGGTTGTCCGACACTGTCGCATATCTGTCGGGTGGCGTCACACATCGCTCGCAAGTCTTGCAACATGGCCGCTTGCTCCTTGTCCGTCTTAGTGCCGCAGAGGGTGTGAGAGTCTGCAAGTTGATTCGTTGGTAAGTGACATTTATAACGCAGAGTTAAGCCAGCATGTCCAAATATAATAAGTTGGAACGTAAGTTCAAGAATTATAAGTATGGCTCTTCTAAATCCACCCAAAGCTAAGATAGTGAAAGAGAGGGTTTCACTTTAGCGATTCGTAGACTTTGAATACCATTGTCACTCGTCTATATTTGACATACAATAAAGTGCTCAAGAACGAAAATAACGCACTGCAAGTGCCGCTTGTAAAGCGAGCACATTACTATCAAGTATATTTTGTATCGTAGTCAGCATCGTCATCAACGTCATCATTCTCATCGTCATCATCATCGTCAACATCATCATAATCGCCATCATCATCGTCAATCTCTTCATCGTTATCATCATCACTGTCGTTATCATCATTCTAATCATCATCTTTACTGTCGTCATCATCATAATAGTCAGCATCGTCATCATCATCATCATCATCATCATCATCATCATCATCATCATTAGCGAGCACATTACTATCAATTTTATTTTGTTCGGCAAACCACATCCCTTCATCGCGCCGACAGAGTGCACTTCCCGGTACCCCAAACGAGAAACTGACATAGAAGACTACAATCACGTTTTCGCGGTACTGATTTCTTCGTTTGGGGTACCGCGGTATATAGGTAGAAGACAGGCCTATATGGTCATATAGGCCTGGTATACTGTGGTACAGCACGTAATCTTGGCTGTTTGACTTTTACTCTAATTTCATATTTAATCATGTTAATCTAAAAAATTACCCCCTAAAGGGGTCACATAGAGCATGAGAGTTTGTAGGGATATACGCTATTTTTGCTGATGTGGAGTCCCATCACACAGCTGGTCATAAAATAATATGCAAGAGACTGACCTTGTACAACTTGCGGCATCAGCTCAGTGATAGTTCTGACCGCACGGTCTGCTGCAGCATAGTCGGGGTTCTCGCGATCTGTGACAAGAGAAAAATACTAGGTATGGAAAAGAACTCTTATTCTACTAACATAACAAACGTTACGCCTCGCAGTTTCCAATGGTTAGGCAGATCTGTAAAGTGTCACCTACCTTGCCAATCACATATTAGTTTCGTGGAAGAGGAGGCGATCATATTTGTTACTAACCATTATGGATCATTGTTTTCTGACAAATAAATAAATAATAATAATAATAATATTGCGATCAGCCACTGACATGATTGACAGACTGTTGATTACCTTGTGTCTTGAAAGAACCCTACGTTATGCACAGGGGCTGTTTTACGAAGAATTTAAATAATTTGTATTATATTCAAAATACTATACAATATGAAGATGTAAACATTTTTGTTTTTCGTAAAATACCAGACCAATCAAGATTGTTTTAAAAAACCTTATTGTGAAGCTCAAAAAAGAGTGGGTTCAAACCTGCAGTGGCGGCGGCGAGTGCAGCCACTGCAGCGTTGAGCTGCGCCAGGCGGTCAGACAGCTTGCGCTCCATGGCGGCGCCGTCTTCTTGCTTCATCATCTGACATACCACCGGCTGCCAAAACAAATACCTTCATGTTAGTCGTGCTACACACTTCTGCGCATTCAATTCATTTTTTCATTCAATTCAATTCATTCAACTCATTCGGCAGTCAACAACAAAACCAAAATAAAGTACTCATATTTGATTCGCGGGGTGGACATTTCCGTACGTATACGTTACGTGAATTTAAATAATGTCGTGGTGAATAAGCGGGTAGTGCAAAGTGGTATTTTCCGGCTTCCACGAGGGCGAAGTCACGGGCAGAAGCTAGTCCTTTATATGCCGCCAATTACAGAGTTTATATGACTCACCAAAAAGTATAATTAAAATGTTGCTGTTAGAATAAACTTAAAATAACCGAAATATCATTATTTGTAGGAGAGAGGTGTTTTCACATGCAATAAAAAATAACAGAATTCTGACTAATATGATTTGGGAAGTCTAAAGAGAGACAGGTTCTCAGGTGTAGGCATCACAGATGCCCAAATACATATGTCAGTTACAAACAAAACACAATAATTTAAGTGCACGCTAGGACCGTGTAAATGCACAGGATCGCAGGTAGATCCACTAACCTTTTTGAGCTGCTGCTCGACTGCACCAAGTTGGTCCTTCGCGCCAGACACACTGCTGATGAACTTCAGACGCTGCTTCTCTTGTTGCTGGGCTGATGGTACATCAACCAAGTGACCTGTGTGAGGTAAATCTGTATGAAGAGCACATACCGTGTATGATACTTGTATATCACAAACATTCTGGTATACAGGGTAATTGTATCACAATAACAATTACCCTGTATACCAGAATTATCCTGTATAACATAATCAACCTGTATAACGCTATCATCTTGTGAAAGTTAATACGATTACTTCCAAACGTATAGTTAACAACAAAAACAAAATTACGAATAACTCACCATGTTGAGCTGCCTTACAGGCCTTCACGAGCTCGTCGAGACTGTCAGCAAGTTGGCGCTGTGAGCTCAACACTTGTTGCTTCATCTCAGGCTTGTGCTCAAGGTGCGGCCGACACGATGTCGTCAGATCTGATGCTGTGCTGCGCAGTTTCTCAGCAGCTGAGATGACTTCCCTCTGGCAGTGAGGGTCAACAATGGTTGGAGCTGTCGTCTGTATCCGAAGTGGGTGCGAAATTTAATGATTTAAGAAAGTATAAAGTAAATTTGTACTGAAAACTTTAGGGTCTTTTAAAACCAGTTCAAAAATTGTTTCTCAATCTACTCTTTCCTCTTTCCTTGCTGCCAGTGATGTCAAAGCTTTTCGAGAAACTACTTCTAAAACGACTAAAACCAATTATAGAAAATAGCAACATAATACCAGAATATCAATTTGGATTCAGAGAAAAACATTCAACGATAGATCAGGTGCATAGAATTACAACAGTAATTGAAAAAGCTCTTGAAGATAAGAAAGTATGTACCACTGTATTTTTAGATGTAGCCCAGGCTTTTGACAAAGTCTGGCACAAGGGATTGATTTATAAACTAAGAACTATGTTGCCAAAACAGTTCTCAGATATATTAGAATCATATATAACTGGTAGAGTCTTTAGAGTAAGGCAAGAAAACATCTATTCTGAACTAAAAGAAATAAAAGCTGGTGTACCACAAGGAAGTGTTCTAGGCCCGGTCCTGTACCTATTGTACACATGTGATATACCAGAACTAGAAAATGCAACTATCGCTACTTTTGCTGATGATACCGCAATAATGTCCACAGGATCAAGTCACAAGGAAGCTGTGGTAAAAGTACAAACAGCAATAAATCAATTCTATGATTGGACCAAAAAGTGGAAGATAAAGTTGAATGAAACAAAATCCATTCACATTGACTTCACTAACAAGAAATCGGAACACAACCCAGTATACATAAACAACAAAAGTATACCGTACGAAAACACTGCCAAATATCTTGGTATGACCCTAGACGCAAAGCTTCGCTCGAAAGCCCATGTCAAAAAGAAACGAGAAGAATTAGAAATTCGTTACAGAAGCATGAACTGGTTACTAGGAAAGCATTCCGCGTTGTCAGTTTCTAACAAAATCCTGATCTACAAATCAGTCCTTATGCCAGTATGGACCTATGGTATACAACTATGGGGTTGTGCCAAAGAAAGCAATGTGAAATTATACAAAAATTCCAGAACAAAGTACTCAAGAACATCGTGAACGCGCCTTGGTATATACGAATTGACGACATCCATCGGGACCTGAATATAGAGTTCGTAAACAGCATAATCCAAAAATATGCAGAAGCTCATGAACATCGGCTTCATCATCATGTTAATGTTGAGGCCATCCAGCTCCTCGATAACACGGACATAGTAAGAAGGCTTAAAAGGACTAAACCTTTTGAGTTAGTGTAGTGTAATGTAGTGTAACATATCTGTGACTTTACCGCGAGTGTAATATACGAGTTATTTATATGGACACAAGAACAAAGTGACTTCACCTTAATAGACGCTAAGTAAACGCAATGGACGTGCTCTTAGATATACTTTTACTTTTAGCAAATTAAGTTAGATTAAAATTGCTTATTAGCCTTACTAGGCTAGATTGTAACAAAATAAACAAATTAAAAAAAAAAAAAAATCTACTCTTTACCTGTGCCACAGTAAGCAGCGCCTGCGCAGCATCGGCAGCGCGTGCACCGCGGTTGTCGAGTTCGGCGGCTGCGGCCTCGTCCGGTACCATCTCCGTCAGGCGCTGGACTTGAGCCAGAAGCTCGGACGCCTTGCCGCAAGATGCTGCTGATAATGCTAACACCTGTTTGGAAGTTTTTAAGAATAAGTGCCTGTTATTCAGGAGAAGTATTATGAAGTATTGAATCTAGTTTTCGGATCTAACGTGTATAAGGGGCCCAGACCAGAGGTTATTAGATTTATTTTTTACTTTACTATCTGAATGTAACGTCCAGAACTTTTCATCAAAAGTATTAAAGCAAATCAGAGGCCGATTATAAATCAATGCCGTTGAAAGACAATAGAAATGATACAGTGTCATCTCGTTCCCTCACCTGTTTCTCGTGTGCGTCTTGAGCTTTAGGACTGACGATATACACCAGCTTGCCGGAAGCTGCGGAGAACTTGGCAGCAGCATCGCTGAGGCCCTGTCAGTCAAAGAATAAATAATCATGCTGTGATAGCAAAAAAAAAACACAGTACAGACACTTTAAATAGTTTTACATCTAAAAATATAAAAATAACATTAATGTGTGATTTTAAGATGTGAAAGTTAAAGTTTTCAATGTAACTATACATTTTTACGACCCTTTCAGTCAAAGAATAAATTATTATACTGTGAAAACTAAAACGGTAGGGAGAATTCGTATAGTTTTACATCTAGAAATCGACAAGTACGATAGTGTACGTTTAGTCAGCTATCAATAATTGATCCGAGCTCACCTGCGGTTGTCCGACACTGTCGCATATCTGTCGGGTGGCGTCACACATCGCTCGCAAGTCTTGCAACATGGCCGCTTGCTCCTTGTCCGTCTTAGTGCCGCAGAGAGTGTGAGAGTCTGCAAGTAGGATAGTTAATAAGTTACATTCCCTCAACGGTTATGACAGATCCTCGGGCAGGCTAGAGAAACATATTGTAAGTTTGAACGGCACGGTGTTTGTGTGCGTGCGACTAGACGTATGCGTGTATATTGACGCGGTATTTTCCAGATATTTAGAGGATCAGTCTCAAACTTATGTTTCTTGTTTCAGTTACCATAAACCTATAGTTTCAATGATAAAAATTCCTGAATAACCTAGGCTCAAAAAGTGTAACTTGAATTTATATCAAAGAAAAAAAAAGATTGCATAAATATTTGAATTGCATAAGTTCATAAAAAATGCTATGCAATAGCTTTACCGCGGCAGTCCCCGAGTGCCACACGTATTTTTTTGTTATTACTATAATAAGTCCACCAAGGTAACGTTTGATTGACGACACGATTGGCGCGGTGGTTGAGCCATCGGCTTCTGCGCCGCGTGTTGTGGGTTCGATCCCCACACGGAACAAATATTTGTATAATATAGGTAGTTGTTCCGAGTCTGGTTGTTAGTGTATGTGACTTGAAATTTTTGTAAACGCACCCACGATACAGGAGAAATTCCTAGTGTGGGGCACAGCTTTAAAAAAAAACCGTTATGAAAGATAGTATTCCAATGTTCGCGACTGGTATATCTTGCACACGACTGTCTTTTGGCTGTACCCGATATGCAAGTAAGTACCAATTACAGCAGTAACGCCACGGCGCGTCCGTGGCGCCGATTGTCGAGCAAATACGCGACTGTGGTTTTCATCCCGAAAGAAGGCACCTTCTGGTTTATATTCAGGACACAATAAAAAAAATGAAAAAAACGTGTAAAAATTCTTGGCGTAGTTACCCCATGAAAAAAGTTACATTTGGGACTATTTCTATTAGGTACGAATGTAAAACTGAATCTAAGACTGACCTTGTACAACTTGCGGCATCAGCTCAGTGATAGTTGTGACCGCACGGTCTGCTGCAGCGTAGTCGGGGTTCTCGCGATCTGTGGGAGGTAAAAGGGAACTCTGAATTGATACTCCTCTTACAACATTTTATTTATTTATCTTCGCACACAGTACACCAACGTTATCATTCGTAATCGTCGTCATCATTCTGATCATCATCATCATTGTCAACATCATAATCATCATCATTATCGTCTTGATCATTCTTATCATCATTATTATCGTCATCGACAGCGTCATAATCGTCATCATCATCACCGTCATCATAATCGTCATTATAATAGTGTCAGCATCGTCATTATCATAGTCATCGTCATTCGAATCATCATCATTGTCAACATCATCATCATCATAGTCACATCATCATCATCTTAATAGTGTCAGCATCGTCATCATAATCATAATGGCCAACATCAGCGTCGGAATCATTTGAATCATCATCATTCTTATAATCATCATTACTATCACCATCTTCATGATCACCATAATCGTCATCATCATTCTGATCATCATCAACATCATAATTATCATCATTATCGTCATGATCATTCTAATCATCATCATTATTACTGTCATCGATAGCGTCATAATCGACATCATCATTCTGATCATCATCATCACCGTCATCATAATCGTCATTATAATAGTGTCCGCGTCGTCATTATCTTTATCGTCATTATCACCGTCATCATTGTCATCATCATTCGAATCATTAGCATTATTCTTATCATCATCATTACCAACACCATCGTCATCATCTTCATAATCGTCATCAACATTTCGATCATCATCATCGTCAACATCATCAGTGCTCACCTGCAGTGGCGGCGGCGAGTGCAGCGACTGCGGCGTTGAGCTGCGCCAGGCGGTCAGACAGCTTGCGCTCCATGGCTGCTCCGTCTTCTTGCTTCATCATCTGGCATACCACCGGCTGCACACACAAATCTTAACTTTAGTAATATGCATATGGGTACATTCGATTTGGCAGTATTTATTGGATAGCAAAGCCAGAAACAGAAAGACACAAAGCATTGTAGTTAATGCTTTGTGACTTCCTACATTATTACATTTGTTTCTACTTAGTTACCACACGTACTTCGCGATCTTTTTCCTGAACATTTATATACATACATATATTCGAGATTGTACCAATAGATACCCGGCCAAAAAAATTCCTAGAAGGCCTTAAATCCGCCACCAAAAACCAAATAAGCTTAAGACACCAAATCCAATCATTTGCAATGTTACTGTCGTGGAGTTAAAAGGAATATTTTCATGAAATAATCGAAACTAAAACATAAGTACTATGATGTGAGAAATATTGTATACTAGTTACTTCATCAGGTGTAATCTTCACAAATGTCCAAATACATATTATCAAATAAATAATAAATAATGCTGGACAATCCACACAGCATCATCTAGCCCCAAGCTAAGCAGAGCTTGTGTTATGGGTACAAGATGACTGATACTCGTATACTTAATACAATACATTACATGGATAGATCTTTTTTTTATTATGCATAGCAAATACCCAGAACACCCGGAACAAATTTTTGTAGATCATACGTATTATACAGTGGTGTCCTTTTTAAGATAAGATAAGATTATTTATTTCGCAAATATGGGTACAGTACATGGTGTAAAAAATAATTAGCAAAGTTCAGCCACATTTTACCATTAGGCATGCGAAAGGTACAAGACCAGCAACAAAAATAATTATTACATAATAACATTCAACCTTTAGTGATAGCCGTGTTTAATAGTTAAACAAATGCATTTTCTTTTTCTGCAAAAACTCTGAAATGTTGTAATAGGCTTTACCCACTAGAAAAGAGCGTAGCTTTTTTTTGAATGAAGGTAGATTTAATGCCTTCCAAGATTTAGGCAGCTTATTGTAAATGAATGGAGCCATGCAGAAAACACTTTTGCGCATGAGTGCTGTATTTGAGGTTGGCATACATAATCTGCTATCATCGCGCCTATTTCGAGGAGCTATGTCTGCGAGACGTGTAAAACGATTTGGGTTGGTTTTCACAAATACAGCTACTTCCATAATGTAAAGGCAAGGCAAGGTTAATATTTTATACTGTTTAAAATATGGCACACAACTGTCGGTAGACTTTAATTTAAACATTGACCGTATGCATCTTTTTTGTGATTTAAATACTGTTTCTTTCTCAGTTGAATTGCCCCAAAATATTAAACCATATCGTAAATGGGATTCTGCAATACCATAATAGGCAGTGATGAGTGCGTCTGTAGATATTATCGGTGATAGAGAGCTTAAAGCATACGCTGATTTATACATTTTCTTATTTAAAATATTTATATGCGATTTCCAGTTTAACTTTTTGTCTATTTGGAGGCCTAAGAATTTAGTGTTTTCAACTTCTTGTATAATATTGTTATTATGTTGTATTATAAATGGGCTTTTTATGGGGTTTCGTTGATTAAAATAAATTACATTAGTTTTGTTTAAGTTAATAATTAAATTATTTTCATCTAACCATTTTACGACTGAAGCTAAAGTTTTATTAATATCATTTTCATATGTTTCTAAGCTTTTACAGGGTATAGTCACGGTGCTATCATCAGCGAATAATGTTAGTGGATGTTGTATGTATTTAGGTAGGTCGGTTATATATAAAATAAATAGAAGAGGACCCAGCACGCTGCCCTGCGGTACACCAAAGGTGACTTCACGTTCTGATGATCGATAAATTTCTTCTCGGTTATTGTAAGGTAATTGATTTATTGTATACTAGCGGCCCGCTTCGGCTCCGCACGGGTATAAAATATATTTCAATGTGAACAATACTTAGTACATTATTTTGTTCAGCCTGCGTTTGCAATGTAAGCGGAAAAAATGAAATTATTTACGACATCACATTATAAACCTCAAAAATAACAGTATTTCTCCACTATTTGATGGCTGTTATTAAACATAAAAACCTTCCTCTTCAATCACTCTATCTATTTAAAAAAAAACCACATCAATATCCGTTGCGTAGTTTTAACGATTTAAGCATACGTAGGGACAGAGAAAGCGACTTTGTTGTATACTATGTAGTGATGATAGTGAAGTAGGTATAAGGTAGTAACATAGTTTTAAGCTTTACTTCTGAAATAAAATTTATTGTTATTTCCTTTATTCCTTTTTATACTTATTAAATACATTTTAAATATTTAAATATAAAAAGGAGCATTTTAAAATATAAAAATAGTAACCCTCCGGCATCGGAAACAGGGTACAAGCTACCGGTGGTCAGGGCTCCTAACTATGCGCGCCGTGTCCAAGAGTACTGCTTTCCGGATCAAACCCTAGATCCAACTGCCCAACGAGAGCCTATTTAGGTGTAGATATGCATAATAGCCCTTCGCCATTGGCCGTCACGACTATCGGTACAATGACTACTGTTTTCACGTAATTATTATTATTATTTGAGTGAACGCTCCTAACACAAGATGTTGTACAGGTTCCACTGACCTTTTTGAGCTGTTGCTCGACTGCGTCAAGTCGGTCCTTAGCCCCAGACACACTGCTGATGAACTTCAGACGCTGCTTCTCATGTTGCTGGGCTGACGGCAGATCAACCAAGTCACCTGTGTGAGGCAAGTCTAAGTTAAGAATGTATGAAAAGTTTGTGTGTTGAACCATCTTCATATACATAATTCTACTGTACGTGTGTATGTCACCGAACTCCTCCTAATCGTCTGGACCGATTTAAATTATTATTTTTGTATGCGTTTGGGTGGCGCCCTGGATGGTTTAGATTTACAATTGGACCCCGTAAGTGACGCTGTACAGGCAGAACAACGTCTGTTTGGTCTGCTAGTTTTTTTTATAAAATCACACTGTAAATTCAATACGTGTTATGTAGTTGTAAAATCATTTTGTATACAAAACACGACATTAGCAACAAATATAACAAAGACGAAAATACCGAAAAAAAAAATCAACGCTAGGGGTCTAGAAACATGTATTGAACTCATGTGTATCAAGTGTTGATGTCCCTTGAACTATCTTTATCGTAAGTATAAGCAGTATGAGTGCCACAAAAAAGTATGTTCATATTGCCACTCACCACTATGTCCCTGCTGGCAAGCACTCACAAGCTTGTCAAGACAGTCAGCAAGCCGTCGCTGGGAGCTCAACACTTTCTGCTTCATCTCAGGCTGACGCTGCACATGCGGCCCGCAGCATGCTGTCAGGTCTGACGCCGTGCTGCGCAGGTTGTCAGCAGCCGACACAAGTGCGGCAGAACAGATCGGGTCTGATATTGTTGGACTAGTTGCCTGTATATGGGAAAAAATTCAGACTTAGAGAAATTTAAAATGTTTTGGTGTCGTAGTTGACTTGTGCATTAATCATGATTTAAAAAATGTTATTCTATGAAATATGCATTTTAGTAGGTATTTTTTCTAAGACGTAGTATTTAGGGCCGGCAATTAAGTATGGAAAATAATTTCAGACAGTTCTCCACCTCTAGCAACCGGCGTGGCTCATGAGAACCCTTTTCATTGCGTTTTTCATGACATTTTCACATATTTACTGCGCTATCACAGTGCCTGTGTCTCGGATAACTTGTATTATTTGTTAAAGATTCATATTCATATTAATTTATTTTGCGTACCATAATGTGCATAAAAGATGTTACAAAAAGCTTACAGCTAAGGTACAATTATGGACCCTGTTAGGGCACAGCAACATGGTATTAACCTAAAAACTAAAATTGATAAAATAAAAATTAAAAATAACACAATTCTTATAAAATTTTGTAAACTTATGTACCTACCTATTAAAATGTATTGTTAGTAGTTACTTATAATTCTATTGAGATCTTTTATTTGTATTAATATAAATAAAGATATTGAATTTAATAGAAAATAAAATAACAATTCTTATATAAAAAATTCATTTCATGTATTGCATGTATAGCATTTTTTAATAAATGAATAGCATTATTACAAAACAGACATGATCTTACTTGTGTAACTGCATGTAAAGTCTCCACAGCCTCCTGCACCTTCACCCCGACGGGACTGAGCTGGGCAGCCAGGCCGGGGCCCAGCTGCTCCGACACCGACTGCACTTCTACCAGATGTTGTGACGCCTGTGTGCAGGCAGCCTCGGACAGTTCCTTCACCTGTAAGAACAATTTATTATTATCATTTACTAGCTGTATCCTCGACTTTATCTGCGTGGAATTTAACAAAACATGTTTTTTTGCATGACCATAATTCTTTTTCTAATATACAATTAGCCTCAGTTACTCTTTATAATTTGGAGGAATGAGGATCAGGGTGTAAATTTCCTCATCTGCCATTGAAAAGGGAGGATCCTCCGACCAGACGGGTGTTGGGCTACTGCCCACCGGTTGTTGTCGGGCTCGTTTATATATGCTCAGTCGCGTAGATAACTTTAATATCGCGATGTAGGCGATGTCAGATTTTAGTTCGTATCTGGCGAGATAGATGTCGCTACAATAACATTAGCTGTCTGCTAGGGAAAGTCTCGTCAAAATCGATTCAGCAGTTGCGGACATTTGTCCAAACAAACAAACATACAGACAGGCAGACTCACAGAAATAGTATACATTGTTATTTTGGTATAACTACCGTATATACGTTCATATGCAAGTATAATAGATGCATCATGCAAGCTGGTATTTTAACATTACAAACAGACACTTCTGATTTTACAGATTTTTGGATTTCAGATCTTGAATGGATGGCTACTAAGTAGGCACTTGAGTTTCCGAGGGCACAAGGACATAACGTTAACATACTCATCTGCTAACCTTTGACCCAACTAGGTGAGGGTCAGCACCAGTACTTTAAATGGAGGAACTACTTATCTGCCTTCAAAAATCAATTATTGGGGAGCGGTAAAAGTGGTTATTACACTTTCAGGCTTTTGAGGACGTAACGACTGTCAAACATCTACAAATACAAGCTGGGTCCAGCGGCTTAACGTGTTTTCGAGTCAGGGAGGGTCTCGGTACGTAATGTATGGTATCCACGGATCGACCTTGATATTCGAAACTAGGTGCCATTTTTGGTATCTGACCCGTTTGAATCTCTGCATCCATTCGAATTATTTTTCTACATCTGGCTCATGCCCTCACCTGCTTCTCCTTCGTCTTATCAGCAGCAGGACTCACGAGGAACACCAACTTGCTGGCAGCCTTGTTGAAGTCAGTAGTGTTGACTTTCGGGCTCTGTGAAAACAAGTATTTACAAATAATATTAAACTCAAACTTCGTATTTCTATTTTACTTTTTCTCACGGGGGTAGGCAGATATTACAGAACACCGCCTGCTGTGTTCATATATTTGGTTATACGCGTACACCGGTTGCGAGCACTATGCAACTGACCCTGTACCTAGGTATACTAGGTTCTCAAATGTTTTACAGGGCTAGAGGTAGGTTTGGATATTATTTTTATTGATAGCGTATATCTCTTTTAGCTGCTGAAGGGTGGGTGTTTTAGGGGACTACTATTGTAAAAGTTTTTTTTTTTTGACGTTCAAAAAGTGCTGGTTCTCAGCCTAATTTGAATAAATGAATTTTGATTTTAATTTTGATTTCTCAAACTTGATCCCATTTACATTTGATTTATTTTTAATCCATTCCTAAGTGTGGAAAAAGAGGGGATCATTGATTTTTCACCTACTGAATTTTGTGAAAACTGATGAGCAGTTATCATTGGGCTATTGTAACTACCAATAACAAACAGACCCACTAAAAGGTGACACATAATAAGGTTTTTGTTTTATGATTTTTTTTTATTTTTTTTTAAAAACGTTGCCCCACACTAGGAATTTCTCCTGTATCGTGGGTGCGTTTACAAACATTTAAACTCACATACACAAACAGCCAAACCCGGAACAACTACCTGTAGGTCATACAAATATTTGTTCCGTGTGGGGATCGAACCCACAACACGCGGCGCAGCAGCCGATGGCTCAACCACCGCGCCAACCGTGTCGTCAAAACTTAACTAAAACTTAACTAACTTGAAAAAAGCAACAATGATAAATAATCATGTGGACCAATAGACGAAAAGAAGTCTATTGGTGGACATGATTATATTTCTGAGGGAAAATTTGATTAAGTTTGAGATATACGCTTCTGGGCGATTGTCACAACATACAGTTTCAGTGTTTTCACAAATGCTGCGGCTGGCTTGGCACAGCGCCTTCAGCTCGTCCACCATGGCAGCTTGACCGGCTTCGTCCTTTGTGCTTGATAACTTGCGCGAATCTGTAAGTTATTAAACAATAAAATGCCCCAATTTATTTTCCTGATAATGTTAGTTACACTAATAAGTTAAAGTAAATTAAGTTGATTTCAGAGGGACTATTGAAGAGATCATTAAAAAGTTGTAGTGTGTACTGCAACTTGAACTTACTGTGTGGGTGTTAAAGCATTTACTCCAAAAACACATATTTGTTTTCATTTTAGTATCTACTTGGTTTTTTTTTCTTGAAAACTTTACCCCAAACTAGGAATTTATACTGTATCGTGGGTGCCTTTACAAACATTTAAACTCAAATACTCAAACAGGCCAGACCGGAAACAACTGCCAGTAGGCCATACTAATATTAATTCAGTTCGGGAATCGAACCCGTAACACGCAGCGTATCGCACTTTTTTTGGAAACAGCAGATTTTTTTTTCATTAGAGTTGATCAATATCATGGGGACTGTTAAAAAAAATACAGACAATAATTGTGACGCATTGAAATCTGTAATAACAAATTGGTTAAACAAGCTAACAAGATAAATTTCAGACTAACCTTGCACAATGAGCGGCATCAGCTCAGATATTTCTTTGACGGCCTGTTCTGCCGCCGCGTAGTCTGGGTTCTCAGCATCTAAGGACACATGACGTGTTTTACGAGTATTTAAAGTTGGAACGGTATGTGAAACTAATGCGTTCGGCAGTGACGATCCGAGTAGGGGTCGTGACCCCTTTAAAATTGTAAATTATAATACCTTAACTGCCAAAACCAGACACAATAGAAAATGTTTTGTTTGTGTATCACTTGGCATTTAACGTGATAAAATTGAAAAGCTTCCTAAAAATAAACAATTAATTACTAACTTTGTATCAAATAAATTAAACAGTTCCTTAAAACATTTGAGACGACACGAGACTGACGATATTTTCACCCCATTTGCCAATCAAAATATAATACTTTTCTCGCCCCCGCCCCTGCCGCTGTGTATGCATACGCAATGTACTGACCAGCCTTAGCAGCGGCGAGTGCAGCGACTGCCGCGTTGAGCTGCGCCAGGCGCTGACCCAACCTGTGCTCCAACGCTGCTGCCTCTTCCGGCTTCATCGGCTGCTTCGTCAGCGGCTGGAGATACACAGCAATCATGTTAACTTGATCTGTGTTAGTTAAACTGCCTAGGTAGCTTGTTGAGAGCGGGATCTTGGGTTTGATTCCCAGGTTGAGTAGTATTATTAGGTGATTAGGAAATACATAATATCCCTTAGTCTGGATTTGTAAAAGACAATACGGCTTGCTTCTGAGTTTGCGCCACGTAAGAATTATAATATATTAAATATGTTTTATTTGGAATTACAAAAAAAGGCTTTTATTAATATGGTCATAAATATAATTACATATACACATTAAATAGTAACATGTCAATCGCTTCGGCGATATTTCAACAAACTAGAAGTGCATATGGCCCTCGTTTCAACCCCAAAAGGCACCATAAATAATATTATATTTTCTACCAAAAACAAAGGAAACGCTGCCAAAAAAAAAAGAGAAATCTTTACACACAGTACGTCCAGAAATACAAATATACTAAGTCTATTTAGTCCGTCAGTTAGATTACCAAAAAATATTAGAACGTATTTTTTGCTTACTCAAATCAATAAAAGTGACAATGATATAGCACATTTCATTGTCCAGCATTATTTATTTATTTATTTATTTATATAGCACATCAAATTGCATGAGAAGGGGCTTGTGAAGTCACTGTTACGTTAAAAGTGTAGCACGGCGTGACGTCACGCGCAATTTCAACGCACTATATCGTCGTCATTTTTGGTTTATGTGACAAAAGATAAAATACGTGTCCAGTATTTACGAGTAATCCAACTTTCGAACCAATCAGAATTTTTAAGGACACTATCCTAATCATTTCTTTTATGTGTATATAGTTTTCATTAACAATTTGAATTAAATATATGACATTACCTGATTCAGTTGTTGGTCTGCGTCGTACAGACGGTTCTTGGCTCCGGTGAGGCTGTTGATAAACTTGAGGCGACGTTTCTCTTTGTCAGCTGGAGACATCGCACCCTGAGTACCTGTGTAGCAGGAAATGATGTTAAACATTTTATAACGTTTAGTTGCATAGTAAAATCTGAAATTCATTGATATTTCGATAGACAACGCACAGCCTAAACCGCTGGGTGTGAATGCATATAATTTTTTTTGCAGTTGAATATCTACCAGTCGTATGGAGTGACTGCCTATCCGCCCTCCACAACCCAGTTACTGGGCAATACAATACCCCTTGGTAAGACTGGTTGTCAGACTTTCGGGCTTCTGACTACCCGAGACAGCCAGACCCAACGTCTTAATATGCTTTCCGAGGCACGGAGGAGTCTCAACATATAAACAGTCACCCATCCACCTCAAAAAGCGTAGCTTAAACTTGGATCTACTCGTGCAGCTTTTATTAAGCCACGAGCTCCTCAAAAGGTGATCACTAAGGAACGACTTACTTAAATAGGTATTATGGTCCTCCCACGGTCTGACCAAGATAATGTCTGGACTTTATACTTTATTTTATCTTTATACGAGACTGTGAAAAGTGCCTTGGTTTCGAAGTATTTTTTCTCAGAGTCAGCTAGGAAACACCGATGTCATCTAGTTCTACAGTTATTTTTAAAACTAGATGAATGTTTTTAGAACAACTTGACAGAAGTAAATATCTTGTCTCATAAAATAATTTAATAGTTTTCAAATCTGTTATTGCTTAAACAGCCTGCATACCTTAGGTTATGCATATTTATTGCATAAAGCTTAAATATATTAATAGCTATAATAATGTAATCCTACTTACCACCTTGTGCAGACTTGCAGGCTTCCACCAGCTTATCTATGCTGTCACAAAGCTGTCGCTGTGAGCCCAACACTTGCTGCTTCATCTCAGGCCTTTCCTGAAGATGAGGCTGGCACGATGACGTCAGATCTGATGCTGAACCGCGCAGCTTTTCAGCAGCAGAGATGAGCTCTTTCTGGCAATGAGCGTTCGCGATGGTTGGAGCTGTCGCCTGTATATGAATTTTGATGTTGGAAAATTGTAATTGCTAAGATTGAACCCGTTTCAAGGTCCTAATTAAGTATTGTAATTTGCAAGCAACTATCTTATGACGTAAGCATATTGACGGTTACGCGTGGAATAGTAACGAACAGAATAGTTTTATATTTGTGCTGAGAGTGCACAATACACAGGTTGCTGTTGTGATTTGTATTGTTTGACGTTGCTTCGAACTGAATGGTACTTTTTTCCGCTAAGTTTTCGTAGATATTTGCGTCTTTTTCCTTGCTCACAAACTAAACTAAAATCATTTCATTTTTATTTTGATTAAACTTCGCCCCACACTAGAAATTTCTCCTGTATTAAGAGTGCGTTTACAAACATTTAAACTCTTTTAAACAATTTAGGCATTTAACTTTTCCGTGGTTTTGGTCGATGCTTTCTAAAATGTCAACTGTTTGTAATAAAACCTGTTTGTAAAAAACTGACAGCGTTTATGTGATATTGCCGTCTCTTTATTGTTTTATTAGAGAGCAAAGGACAGAAACAGCCTTAATTAAGTTTGGCTTGTCATCAAGGGAGTCGGTACCAGTGTGTAAAAACAGCGGCATGTTGCAGCCGTACGACCTACGCCGTAGTACAGGATGCTACGCCGTAGACGCCTACGCCTCTACGGCGCGTAACGTTAAACGACGCTTGGGCCTGAGTCGTACAGGTATCTACTTACAATGTTATTTACTCATCTAGTTATGTACTCATCACTATGAACTACTTTTATTATAGGACCTAACCAATAATCGCGAATAAAAAACAATTTTTGCTTTTCGTATTTATTTCACTTTAATCTTCCTAGTCTTTCTGAAATTATGTTTATATTGCAAGAGCATGATTATTTGCTAAGTCACCTCTCATTATGTAGATTGCACGTACACCAAAACGATAACAAAGCCCTTTTACAAGATTGCAATTCCATGGGTACAATTTATAGCTGTCAATTTTCCATTATGAAAATGCCATAACTAACCTGTGCCACAGTAAGCAGCGCCTGCGCAGCATCAGCAGTGCGAGCGCCGCGGTTGTCGAGCTCGGCGGCTGCGGCTTCGTCTGGCACCATCTCCGTCAGGCGCTGGACTTGAGCCAGCAGCTCGGATGCCTTGCCGCAGGCATCCGCTGATAGGTCGATCACCTGCAGGCAAAAGCCGAATTTAGCCCCAAATTAATTATTTGTATGCTTTATTCAAGAAGTACTCGCACTAATTATAAAAACTTAAATGACTTTAAGCAGATTGCAAAGAAACGATGTATGTGAACGTGATTTATTATAGCTTATACGTCACTTCCGGCATTACTGAAGACGACGAGTTTCAAGTTTCTAGACTCCTAAAGGGTGTTTGTTTAGTCGTGAAAATTTTGGAAACTTGATAAAATCTCATCTATATTTCCCGGAGGGTAACGTAGCTCGACCCGGCAATTGAACCCAGGAACTCACACTCATCAGTAACGTTTGTGACCCGAAAACCAACTAGGCAGTCAGTCAGTTTCAAATTACTTACTTTTTTCCTATTAGCAACTTAGTCAAAATATAATACACCCAAGTGAGCGTTTTAAGATTGTAAAAGACACCAAAAGCCGTACACACCGTTAAACCAACTACTTTTATTGAATTAAAACGTAACTTAGTTCCTCACCTCACTTTCCTTAAAATTGTCAGCTCCTGGAGGCCCATAGAACAGCAGATTCCTGGATGCTGCAGAGAATCTGGCAGCAGAATCGGCCAGACCCTGCAACAAATACATTTTGAACTCTCTAAACCCAGTCAGCGTCAATAATATGCTCGGTGCTGGTATCGAACCATGGGGTTATGGGTATTAGATGACTGATATACTTAATGCAATACATTACATATATAGATATATTTTATTATACATAGCAAATACCCAGAATACCCGGAACCATTTTTTGTAGATCGTACAAACATTTGTCCCAAGGCGGGAATCGAACCCGCAACCTCCTACGTCGCAGGCGGACCTTCGCCCGCGGCGCCACATCGGTCCTCCAATAAGGTTCAGAGGCGGATTTAAAGCCTTGGACTATCTCCACAAAGTAACCAAGAGGTTGTCTGCTCACCTGCGGTTGTCCAGCGCTGTCACAGAGGTCCTTACTAGCGTCACACAACGCCTTGATGTCTTGCAACATGGCCGCCTGACCCTCGTTGTTCTTAGTACCACACAATTTACGAGCATCTGCAAGATCACATCGGGTTTTAATAGGACTGGTCGAAGTCTGGTCCTTGCAGCTTCCAAGCGCGCATCATGTGACTGTCATTGTTATGTACATTAATATTTAAGACTTGATAGTTTGTATTATTTTTATTAAACGTTGCCCCACACTAGGAATCTCTCCTGGATCGTGGGTGGATTTACATTTAAAGTCACATACACAAACAGTCTGACCCGTATCATCTACCAATAGGCCATTCCTGTGTGCGATTGTCCTCTTTTTAACATAATTATGGTTTTGTTTGTTACGGAAAAACTGACTCCTA
Source organism: Phlogophora meticulosa (assembly GCA_905147745.2). Classification (NCBI taxonomy): domain Eukaryota; kingdom Metazoa; phylum Arthropoda; class Insecta; order Lepidoptera; family Noctuidae; genus Phlogophora; species Phlogophora meticulosa. The sequence continues at coordinate 911,080 of LR990542.1, forward strand.
AGTAACAGGCCCACATCTAGTTTAGGAGTCAGAGTAGCTACCTATATATTTGTTACTTTATAATAAGCCTACATGCTCATACCTTTTTGATCTACATGCTGTTTTTTATATGAAATAAATTTATTATTATTTATTTATTTATATTCAAATATTTGTTCCGTGCGGGGATCGAACTCACAACACGCGGCGCAGCAGTCAATCGCGCAGCCACTGTGCCAACCGTATCGTGTGTTGTCGCATAGTATTATTTTTATAGTCAATATTTGCGACAGTCGCGGGTTTAAACATTCCTGGATTCATAATACTTTTATTCTGTCGTCTCTCTCACACGCTGTCAAAAAGATGTTAATCTTTACCTTGGACCACGTGCGGCATCAATGAAGTGATGTCACCGACAGCTTTCTCGGCAGCCACGTAATCGGAGTTCTCGCGATCTGCACAGACATGGTAAGGCTTTAACGATGTATGTACCGCTCAAAGTTGGTGTACTTGCACAAATATTTACCTAACGCAAAATGTACTTTACCAAGATATACAGAGCGAAATTTAAATGATTGTTTTTTCACGACACGACAGAAATATTCATGTTTAAAAACCACTTTTTTATTTTCGCGAGTTCCATGATTTTTGTTCACCCAAAAAGTGCTCAACCCGCTTAAAGAAGTTTTCACTTCAAAAATCTGCTATTCTCTTCATTTTGCCTTGTTGTGTTTTATAGATATGACAATTGACATTGATACCAATAAAATTACTTAAAAAAATATTGGCAAAAGTCGTTCATAAATGCATATTTGTACGCCAAATGGCAAAACATAGATAAACTTTTATACTACAATTGTAACATTTTGTACACTGTGTTAACCTGTATTTACAAATAAAGACTATTGATTGGTTGATTGATTGTATATACAAACAAACACACATTTACACACCTCTTCCTAACTCTTCTGGGAGCACAAAACCATGATGTTATGCAAATGTATGGAGAAGCTGTTTTTATTTTCGCAATTTCAATGTTGGCTATATCAGAAGTTGAGCATAATTATGAGTGCAATGACTCCTTGAGAGGTTTTCAGTTATTTGCACCTTGTATATTGGGACCCTCACAGATAACTGGCCCAGCAGTGGGCAGTGGTCACTAACCTGCAGTGGCAGCGGCGAGTGCAGCGACTGCAGCGTTGAGCTGCGCCAGGCGGTCAGACAGCTGCTTCTCCAACACTGCTGCGTGATCTTCAGTCATCATCTGGCATGCCATCGGCTGCAAGAGAAGAAACTCACCGTTATAAATAAACGTTATATTAAGATGGAAGGGAAAAGTATGAAATCCACACGGATGAATAAAATAAATAAATAAATAATGCTGGACAATCCACACAGCATCATCTAGCCCCAAGCTAAGCAGAGCTTGTGTTATGGGTACAAGATGACTGATATACTTAATACAATATATTACATAGATAGATATTTTTTTATTATAGATAGCAAATACCCAGAAAACCCGGAACAAATATTTGTAGATCGTACAAACATTTGTCCCAAGGCGGGAATCGAACCATCCTGCGTCGCAGTCGGACCTTCGCCCGCTGCGCCACATAGGTCGTCAAAATCTGCTCCGACCTCAACATAAGGAACGTTCTATATTTTAAACGATTCTGTAATAGCTGGAGTGTTCGAGCCTGTGTGTTTAGGGATCCGTTAGCAGTACCTTAGTGAGTTGTTGCGCGGCGGCGTCCAGGCGGCGCTTGGCTCCAGACATACTCTGCACGAACTTCAGACGTTGCTTCTCTTGGTCAGCTGATTGTTCTGCGGCTGCATTATCTGTTCAGGTCATAATTACGATTATTTTATTGCAGTTTCCAAAACTTCATGTTTTTAACTCTGAACAGCAGAAAACACAGGATTTAATTATTTTTATAAATACAGAATCTACAATACAGAGCCGTTAATTTAGCATGGCGAATGCTAGAAAGAGACGACGAATTAGTGTCTATATCACTTATTCGTCGTCTCTATGCTTTACATAATAAATCCTCTTCTAAAACAAGTGTCATTTCACGTGTATTACAAGAGTTCAGGAAGACCAAATAAACGATGGCTGGATTATGTGAAAAATGATATGGCCGGAAAGCAGGTGACTGTTGAGATGACGGCAAATAGAGTTGTATGGAATAAGAAGTCATGCTGCGCTGACCACAAATAAATTGGGATAAGGGCATGAGGATGATAATGGTTATAATTCTGTTGTTTATTAGTCTATCCGCAACCGGCAATATTACGTTTGCGTCATAAGGTAGTTGTGTTACTTGCAAATTTTAATACTCTATTAGAACCTTGATAAGGGATAAGGAAGGGAAGAAGGGAAGGATAAGGGTTCAATATTAACAATTACAAGTTCCTAACTTCAAAACTCATGTACAAGCGACAGCTCCAACCATCGCGAACGCTCACTGCCATTGTCACCACAAATAATTTGAGATAAGGGCAGGTGGGTGGTGATATCCAATTACGTACAGATCATTAACACATTCAACAAAATCGCAGACAAGTAATCCCTTGAAAAGTATAAACAGACTTATGATCAAGTGTACTTACCAGCCTGTCCCATCTCACAGACATAACCCAGCTTGTCCAGAGTACCAGTGAGCTGCTGGTGCGCATCCGTCACGGCTGCACACTGCTGCTGCAGCGCCGGCGCCCGCTGCGCCTGGCAGGAGGCCGCCAGCTTGTCTGCTGAGCCCTGCAGCTTGCCGGCTGCAGAGCTGAGTGCGTCTCTGCAGCGGTCCTCAGCCACGCTTGCGGCGGTTACCTACACACGTTTCATATTCCACAGTTAAAATCGTGTTAAGAAGTAGGTTGAACTGGTATTAAGTTTATACTAACTTTGCACGGCCTCTTAATTAACATATCAGGTTTTTTCGACCGTGTTAGGCCCGTTCCCGTTCTTCGTGAGCATCAGAATATCAGGGCTGTGCTGCTGCTACGCTGAGATAGGAGCCTTTTGGCGAAGCCCAGGTCCAGCTTTTTACTAGAGGTCCCAAGGTAAACGCCTAGTCGTTCAAACGACCCAGTCTAAAATCATTGCTACAGCTTATTCAGAATTTAGTTTTGAGAGGGGCTGGATCTAGTTGAGAGTAAACAGGGTAAACACTAAAACACACAAGTGATCTAAACTGGAAACAATTTAGGTGGCATAGCCACCTACGATAAATTGTACTTAATTTTTAAATTAATTAGGGGTGGACGCAGGTGCTTTTGGGATCCACTAGGTACTGCCTTGTTATCTGATAACCCAGTATAAACTCTTAGTGTGTAGTGACTAAGTTTTTCGACACATACGCTTCCGAAGTCGGAGGTAGAAGTCGCTTCTATGGAAGTAAAATTTTAACCAAGTCGTCCTCAACACAACGAAGTCGACGACTCAGTGTAGATGGCTCATTAGAACTGCAGATCTTCGGAAGATAAATGTACCTACATATCCACTTTGAAACTAGACTGGGCCTTTTTTCGGTGCATTCCAGCATCAACGAATCTATTTGCAAAAACCCAATTATTTAAGTCTCGCAATTGACAGACTCATACCAATACTTTGCATGTTATTCAGTTTTTGTGCCGATATAATGCATAGAGATAACGTCAGAGGAACAAAGCTGACCTGTGCAACAGACAGCAAGGCTCGCGCGTCGTCAGTCATCTTGTTGGCTTGGGTGCCGAGCTCGGCGGCCGCGATTGGTTCCACGTGCTCCTTTACAGCCTGTGCTTTTGATACCAGGTCCGACGCCTGCTGGTGTGCCGTCGAAGCCAAGTCAATGATCTATAGGAAAGTAAAAATATGGTCAATGTTCACCGTAATATTTGCTATACTACAGGGCAAAGACCTGTTTTCATACAAAAAAGGCACGAGCATTATTCACCACGCTTGCGAAAGGCTTGAATTAATATTCAAGCCTTTCTCTCAAGATAAACTTGGAATGTATGTAGGTACATATGAATTGAAAACGGGTACATTAGTAATTGCCCAGATTTTAATCCACAGCCTCGTGCATGAGGGGCGAGCCCTTAAACACTTAACCACCACGACATCTTGTCATACGTGCATGGTTGATACTAATAGGGTATTGGACTGGATTTTATAAAAAGATTATTGATGTTGACAAAAAATGTTGAAATAGCAAAGCTAGACAGACACGCCATAGTGTACAGGCCGTTCTGCGTGACAAGAATAAAAGAAAAACTTCAAAAGCGTGTTACTTTTCCATCTTCCTATTTTCTAGAATCCTTTTTAATAACTATTCGTTCATGTTTATTTTTGAAAACAGTCAAATACCGTATTGTACTAACCAGATAAATAATATAACCTAAAAGTCATTAAGATAGTGGTACTTTCAATTGCCTCGTTGGTCTAGTGGTCGCAAATGCAACTGCTTAGCATGAGGTCTTGGGTTCGATTCCCGGGTCGAGCAATGTGAACTGTAGGTACTAAACCTCTGCACAAACCCTTGGAGGAATATAGGCGTATCAATACTTATTTTAGCAATGCAAAAATCGTTCAAATACACACTACGCCAACGAAAACAGGTACACGGGGGATAAATAATATTTCACACAAACAAACTTCATGGTATACTCACATGTTTCTGCTTCCCCTTGTCAGCGCCAGGACTGACGAGGAACACCAGTTTGCCTGATGCTGCGGCGAAGTTGGATAGCGGTTCACCTTGAGCCTGGAATTACTCCTTATTTTATTACGATGTGATAAGGGCCCATTTTCGTTGATCCCGGTTGTTCTTAGTCTTCCCAGAAGCTTGGAAGTCTGGTTACCAATCTTGCAATGGGGTAATGTGTTACCCAGTAAGTGGGTTTTGGAAGTCAAATAAGCAGTCGCTCCATATAAAATACTGGTATTCAGCTGCATCCCTAGACTGGAAGCCGACCCCAACATAGTTGGGAAAAGGCTAGGCAGATGATGACGATACAGTTTTAGCGTCTTTTTCAGTCAACTTTTCAATTGGAACATTTCGATTAGATACCAATTTGTTCATAAAAATAACTCTTTCCCCCATTTCCTTTGCCTAGCCGTTTTCCAACTATGTTGGGGTAGAACTTAGTTGGGAAAACCAAATTTCATATATCAATATCAAAATATATAATTTAGCCATAGAGAAACCTTTGTCCTGCAGTGGCTTACCACAGGCTTATAATTAAAAACAATATGGCCGTCACGCAGATGTGAGACATCGATATCTACGATCGCGTTAGGCGTCTGGGAGAGAATATAACGTCATAAGAGAGCGTCATGCCGTTTACCGTCACCACGAGCACAGATTACTGAATAGTTACTACGTAACAGATACTTCACTCAGTAGAAAATTTCCAATACCTATTACGATAATTGCCTACTCCCTCGCGTCAACAACCACTGTATGCTAAAATGCGCCTAAATGCTCAAGCGTACAGCAGTGATTGCTTCGCAAAGCGCGATTCCACAGTAATCGCAGGGCTGCCTCTTCGATAAAATTAAATTAACATAACTTTTTATCTATGTGTAAAAAGTTTGTGAACTGTGAATATGTTCTGACTTTTATTTTTTAAGGGGGTTTGACATCCCCTAGGCTCTTCAATCTGTATGTTGATGGCCTCATCACTGAGCTCAGCTGCATGAATGTCGGATGTCGAATAAATGGAGTGAGCGTAAATAACATCAGCTACGCAGACGACATGGTGCTGCTGGGCCCGACTGCTGGGGCAATCAGGGAATTGCTCAAAGTTTGTGAGACTTATGCTGCCTCATATGGACTTATTTATAATGTCACCAAGAGTGAATATATGATATTTAAGGCCGCTGGTAGATGTCCAGACTCTGTACCAGAGATTCTAAAGCTGAATGGACTCCATTTAAACAGAGTCTCCAATTTCAAGTACCTTGGACATTTTATCACCGACGACCTTAAGGATGATAAAGATATTGAGAGGGAGCGTAGGGCATTGGCGGTCAGAGGTAACATTCTGGCCCGTAGATTTGCTCGGTGCTCTGACCTAGTAAAAATTTACTCTTTTTAAGGCCTACTGTCAGAGTTTTTACACGAGCAATCTATGGGTCAACTACACCAAGAGATCGCTGGATGTCCTGCGCGTTCAATATAATAATGCTTTCAGGATGTTGTTGCGACTGCCTCGTTTCTGTAGCGCTTCAGAAATGTTTGCTGAGACCCACACAGATGGCTTTCATGCCATAATGCGCAAAAAAACAGCTTCGCTGCTGTGCAGAGTGCGGAGTAGTCGCAACTATATCCTGAGAGCTGTGGCGGAGAGCTATACTCCAAATATCAGGCATTTTGTGCGGAGGTTGATTAGGTAGGACTTTCTGCCTGGTCGTCCTTTGTTTTAATAATATTATTTTTGTATCAATGTTACTAACACTAGAACATAATATTATAAGCTGTGTGCAATACTAACAAAATATGGATCTTTGTTGTCTGAATTAAATGAATTTTATTTTATTTTTTTATTTTATTTTATTTATTTATTTATGTGGCAGTTAAAAATTTTATCATTTATAAAATATTTAACCAACTTAAAAAAAAGGAGGTGATCAGACATACAGGCCAAACTGAGAAGTTTGACTTGTATGGTTTGTAGCTATGTATGTTTGTACGCGATAATCTCGCGTTTGGCTAAACCGATATCGATGCGGTTTTCAGAATAGGATTTGTTACATTTAGGAGAACGTTTTAAAATAAGTATAATACTTCTTAGTTTGATGATGATCTTCGGAGATGTTCACTAGAAATTAAAAAAAAGCCTTAAAAAAAGAGAATCGACTTCAAATAAAGCACTAAGCCGTAAGAAATAATTTGTTTTTTTTTTATGTTAGTGCTAACAGCTGGTAATTACGAATCGGAAAAGCACCGACATCAAAGAAGAAATTATTTCTTACGGTTTGTTGGTTTCTAAAAATGTTAGGTGTTTATCCCTTCTTTTGCTGGATTTACACCCATCTACAGCACATAAGGCACCACACGGCATCGTAATACGCGTACGAACGAACAGCACTATTAAAATTGAACGGCGTGCGCGCGCTTCGCTTGCGAAAACCGCACTAAATTTGATCCGCCGGCGGACCGAGACCGCTCGGCTGGGTGGTAGGCACTTATAGCGCGCAAGTACATGGAGTGACGGAGGCCTGCCACGAGTTGATTTATCCAAGTCTATCGTAGATGTTTCACATAAATAAATGTAACAAACTGTTATACCTAAGTCAAAATACTTCACAAGTGACTGGGTCTTTGTGGTAAAAATATGTTAAGTCTATTTAGTCCGTCAGTAAGATAACCAAAAAATATTGGACACGTATTTTTTGCTTACTCAAATCAATAAAAAGTGACAATGATATAGCACATCGAAGTTCAGGAGAAGGGGCTTGTGACGTCACTGTTACGTTAAAAGTGTAGCACGGTGTGACGTCACACGCAATTTCAACGCACTGTATCGTCGTCATTTTTGGTTTACGAGACAAACGAAGAAATACGTGTCCAGTATTTTTGAGTAATCTAACTTTCGGACCAAACAGATTTTTTAAGGACATTACCCTATTACTCGTAGTTATGGTTAGGGTAATTCTGAGCGTAAAATTCCTTAGAGCAATTTTCTACTTAGATTTGTTCTAAGCCATGAAAATAAAGTTTTAAATACATACATGTTGATAGCCGTCTCCCTCACACATCTCTTTGGTGGCGTCACACAACGCAAAGAGGTTCTTCTGCATCGCGCTGCGAGTAGCCTCGTCCTTGTCTGAGCTTACTATCTCCGTGTCTGAAATAACAGGTCACGTACTAAATCAAGAGAATAGACAGGGACAAAATATTGTTCTAAAGTAATATAACAATCAGGCCTGTATTCCCTGAAGGGTTTGACAGACCTATAGTACATGGTCCACATTTTTTAATAATAATTGTAATTTGGCGTCACGGTTTGCGCAGTGGCTGAGCGATTGATTGCTGCGCCGCTTGTCATGGATTCGATTCCCGCACGAAACAAATACTTGTGCGGACTAGAGGCACTTGATCCGTCGTGCTCATATGATCTGACCGATGAAAAATGTCTGGACTTGATGAGCCTGTGATCTCTGTTCTGATCTGTTCATAACTAAGAAACACCGACCCCATCTAGTTTATATTATTTATTTTTTGGTCATATTATAGAGGTGTTTTAAAAACCATTTTTTTATAAAACAGGTATCAATTATTACTTACCTTTTGCAATTTTCGGCATAAGCTCGGTGATGGTAGATACTGCCAGCTCAGCAGTGTCAAAGTCGGGGTTCTCGCGATCTAGAAATAAGAATCAAATGTAGTACCCCCAGCTTATCACCTGCATGTCCAGTTGAAAACCAGCGTCAGGCACTAGTTGTGTGGCATTTTTGCTGAACTGGACCCATTTAGCGCAGCCGTACGGCACATACTTAATAACATATATTTTTCTTATTACTTATTCTGTTTCATATAATTTTTAGTTTTTGATGTTTTCTATCCTTACTATTGTGCCGGTGTGGATGAGCATGTATTTTATAAATGTTTTTTCTTTCTTTCTTTCTTTCTCATAGTCAGTAAAAAAGAATCGTGCAATGGGGCACTCTGCTTGCCCAAAACAACTTTGAGAATATATGGAAGTGCTAAACTACCATTGTAATCCTTGGGTACTAACTGAAACAAGACATGTTGTTATTATTATAAGGTACTTCTACTGACCGGCAGTAGCAGCAGCCAGTGCAGCGATGGCAGCGTTGAGCTGCGCCATCCGCTGCTCCAGGCGCCGCTGAGCTGCTGCCTTCTCCTGCTCCGTCGGGGCAGCTGCTCCTTTGGTCGGTTGCTGGACATACAAAGATAATAAAATGTCGACACTTCAATAACGAGGTAGTGGGTTCAAACCTGGGCAAGTACCAATGTGAGTTTTTCAGTTCCTATATACTTTCTAAGTTTATCTTGGACATCACTGACATCGGCGAAGGAAAACATCGTGAGGAAACCTGGACTTATATAATTAATATAAGTATGAAATCGCCAACCCGTCTTGAGCAAGCGTGGTGATTAATGCTCGTGCCTTCTCTGTATGAGAAGAGTCCTTTGCCCAGCAGTGGGACAGTAATAGGCTGGTACTTCAATAAGCCAAGCAATGAGGTTTTATTCGACAAAGATCTTCTATAGTTAAACAGATAATATAACACCACGCCCGTATTTCCCGAGGGATTAAGCAGACGTGCATAGTATACCCGCAGTTCACATGTTATGTTCAAGACCCATGTAATTGGAGGCGATCCTATTGCCATCAACCGACCAAAATTTCAAACTTCGGGTTGCTACTAGGAAAATGCAGAGGAAAAACCCAATAACACTTTGCCCGATCTGGGAATCTAACCCAGGACTTCTTGCACAGCAGTAGCCCATGCAACCACTAGACTAATGAGGTAAGATACGGATAATTGTACATATGTATTTGCATATGATTTAATATACACTACGACATATACGAGTACATTATACGGTATGAAGGTCAAGAATGCAATCGTGCACAGTGTAAATACGTGGCTGTGAATGTGTGTGTGTGTAAATTGTACAAACACACACTCTCGCAGCTATACAATGTATTCTGAAAGCAGGTCTAATTTATTCTCATGTTAAATTTTAGTCAAGCTATTTGATTGTCTATTGTTCGCAATATCAACCGTCATATTTTACATCATCCAATGACTTCTCCCGTTCTGGGTGGAACGGGAGGGCGTGTCCGACTTTTACTGACTTAAACCCATCCGTGTTCCGTCCTTACCTTTACGTTTCGGGGTAACTCTTTCAAACATCCCGCGACTGGTCACCGGGTCTAACACACTGGTTTCTGAATTGATGAAATAACTTTTGGGGAAGTTTGTTCCGCCACTTCTTCTTCTCAGCAAAAACACTAGGAAGTGGTGAAGGGTGGGCGTTTTGGGGGACTGTCTCATCTAAACGTTTTGTCGTTCAAAAAGTGTTGATTCTCAGCCTAATTTGAATAAATAAATTTTGATTTCATTTGATTGATTTGATTTGATTTAACTGCTCAATAACAGAAACTATATGTCCTGGGTTCGATTCCTGGGTCAGTCGAATATCTAGGTAGCAGCCCGTAGTCTGGATTTGCACCCAGTTGATGGCCACTGGCTCGCTCCCTATTACATGGCACTTAAACATATCTCGCGAAATGTGGGTGTGCTTTAAGTACACCTCTGTCAAATCCTTTTGAGATAACAGGCGTGCATATATCGTTTTATATCTGTCTAATTTAACCATCTTACGAAATGTATCAAAATATTTCAAAATCCGTATCGTTATGTAACGTACTCTTTATCTGTATACTGAATATACACACAAGTATTTACATAAAAGGGTATTTTCTGTGTGTATCAAGCTATGTGTATATCAACGAGTCGATAATTTCTTAAGGAGATTCAACGGCGCCGTGGCTTAGTTGGTTAAAGCGCCTGTCTAGTAAACAGGAGATCGCGAGTTCGAATCTCGCCGGGGCCTTGTGGGTTTTAGTTTTTATATTGTCTCCTATATTTTGATACAAGAAGTATATGATATTTTTAGAAATAAATAAAATTTGTTCGTCGTATATGAAATGCGTAAATATTTCAATTTTTGCTCTTGATTAGATGAACTGTGGCAGCTAGAATGAAACAAAAACCATCCACAATGGTTCTGTGCGAAAATTACCTTGACTTTATTACTACACATATACAAACAGAAACTCACGCCTTCTGCCTTCATTGGGGTAGCCAGAAACTACAAAACGCCATCTGCTAAGATCCTTACATTGCTCCTTATACATATATTATGTTTAAATCCATTTAGATTTAGAACTACATGTGCGTTACAGGATAGTGTGCTTTCATACTTTATAAGTTTTAATTCATAATATGTAATTGTAATGTATTCCTCGTTGGTGATCCTTAAAATCAATAAATAAATGACCAGGGGGCTTTTTTTGGCCAAAGAATCTGCATTGCCATTCAACGCGGCAATGCTGCCACCCTTCTGGGCACTTTTCCCGTTGACAGTGATGCGGATGATTATTTTCTTTTCATGTATGTATTAATAGTTTTACATTTTTACGAAAAAATAAACTAACCTTATTCCACTCGTCAAACTTGACTCCAAGAAGCTTATTCTTGGCTCCAGCCAACGTGGATATGAACTTGAGACGTTTCTTTTCCTGCAGCGGTAGAGCGTCGTCCACCTCTGTGCCTGTTTATCGCATAATATCAAATATAAATATGGAAGCAAAAAAAAAGTTAAAAGAAATGCCTTATGCAAAAATGGCCCTAGCTTAGAATTAGATAGTAACACAAGGTATTACCATCTGACACCGATTTTTCGATACATTTGACGAGGGGAACACACTCAAACAGTAATGTTAGAATTTTTTGGTAAAATTTAAATAAAATTTTAAAGTTCACCAAAAAACCCCAATTCAAAATACCAATAAAGCAGTTCCACTTTTTTTCCAAATCGAGTCCGAATCTTTTTCAATCAACTTTTCTCTCTTAATAAGTTCTGGGCATAATGAAGCTCTAAGGTCACATTAGTAACAAAACCGTCACGCTATGCCTGGCATCGCCAAGGCGCGCCAGTAGATGTCTCACACAGCCAGAGGCATGTTTCTCTAAAGTCCGTCCAACCATCTTCCAGCCCGCGGCTAAACTTACTAAGATCAGTCTGCGGATGGGTGAACGTTAGTAACATATGGAGACTCTTCTGTACCTCGGAAAACCTTTTAAGCCGTTGGGCCAAGCTGTTATTTGTAGGTCATTGACAGTCGTTACGGTCAGAAACTTAAAATGTCTGAAAAACAGTTTTACCAAAGGGTGTTGACCAGTAACTGGATTATGGAGGTCAGATATGCAAAATACTGGTATCAGCTGCGTCCGGTTAGACGGGAAGCCGACTCCAACATAGTTGAGAAAAGGCTAAGAAGATGATGATCAACTCACCTTCCAAGTAGGCATAGGCCTCCTTCAGCTTGTCCAGCGCCTTGTCGACGTCCGCGGCGCGCGCGTGCAGCAGCTGGGCCAGGTGCGCGCGGCTGGGCTCCTCCACCAGGGGGCGCCACGTGCCCTCCAGCTGCTGCACGCGCGCCTCCAGCGCGGCCGCCGCCGCCGTCAGCGCGCTCTGGCAGTGCGGCTCGTGGATCGCTGGCGCTGTTAGCTGCAGGGTGGAGGATGAACATTTTATTTCCAATCTTGGGACGTGTTGGCGTTTTAAAGTTTATAAACCTCCGTAGAGCAAGTCAGTCGCTCACCGACGGTGCCGCACCTTGGTTGGAATTGTATATGGAACAAGGGGATAAAGCTTCTTGTCCTATATCACGGGTTACACAATGAATACCGGGAACGTAACGAAGAATTCTGGAGTTAATTTAACAGGGAAATGAGGGACTTATAGTAAAATATATATAATATTATACTTATAATAATGAGGCTAGAATCCTAAATGCAACGAGGGATTTAAGCTAGCCCACGGCAAAGACACCTTTATCCCCAAGAAAAATACTCTACATTTCACACCTTCTGCGAGGTAATAAAACGCAATGCGATTGAGTTCTTTTTGGTACCTAAAAGGTTATATACAAACTTTTAGATATGGTTCTAAATTCAAAACACATTATCGACCAGTAGTCAGGTTATAAGTAAAGTAATATAATTTCCTAGACCACAGGGCTATAATACTTTAGCTTAGGCTTGAAAGACACATACATAATTTGACAATAAAAATATTATAGCAGAAAAATTATTTGTTAATTTGGTGACGGGTTATTGCTAATTACTATTTAACCTGTAATATTTACATTAGAAGATTTATTTCTTTTAGAGTTTTCGCAAAACTTCGATTCTGGCTTTCTAGTTACCTGTGCACTGTGCAGAAGGTCCCTGGCGGCGCCTGCAGTGCGTACTCCCGCTTCGTCCACGAGTGCTGCTGCAGGTAGAGAGGGCGCCTGGCAGGTCAGCTCGTTGGCAGTCACTAGCAGACGGGACACCTTGGCTCCAACGTCCTTGGCCAGCTGAACGATCTGGATAAAAGACGGGACCATCATCAAAGGCATATTAGACTTAAAATGTATTTGGGACCAAATGGCGGGCTGCCTCTACCAAATGATAGGAGCTAGAAATTAGTGTACGTATAGACGCCAGCACATCAAGCTATCCCAAACCGTAAATTTTTCTCAATTGAACATGAACCTTATTCTTTTGTAATAAAGTTGAAAACTATCAAAGTTTGACAGATTGGGGTAGCTTGACGTGCTGTACAAATATGAAAGAATAACTAGACGAATGCATAAGTTCCTTCCTTTATGAAGACAGTTTTAATATGCAAAAAAACTCCTCGTAATTACTCGTATAAGATTTATCTTTTCAATGACTTAATTACAGTCGTTGGGTTGTGTAGGTCAGGTAGGCAGTCGTTCCATGTAAAATACTGGTATTCAGCTGCATCCGGTTAGACTGGAAGCCAACCCCAACATAGTTGGGAAAAGGCTAGGCAGATGATGATCTTTTCAATTAAACAACATATTATAGGTACCTACCGTAAAACAGATCAGAGGTGCAAGTAACATGGACTGAAAAATGTAGCATTAATATTTATTAAAACCCATATTTGTTACTTAATCCTTCACTTATCCTTAACTATGGTATTTGTGGTTCAAATTATTGACATACCTCATTCTCCTTGTCTGCATTCGTTCCTCGAGCAAACTTGTACAACAACTTGCCGGCGACATCCGCATATTTATTTGCCGCTTCCTGCATTTTCTGAAAATTCATTAAACATTAACTTCCTTAAAATGCAGCTTCAGATATTTTACTCGGCGTTTAATAATAATGGGGTATCTTTTAAGGTATCTACAGTGCAATATACGACACGGTTGGCGCAGTGGTTGAGCCATCGGCTGCTGCGCCGCGTGTTGTGGGTTCGATCCCCGCACGGAACAAATATTTGTATGACCTACAGGTAATTGTTCCGGGTCTGGCAGTTTGTGTATGTGAGTTTAAATGTTTGTAAACGCACCCACGATACAGGAGAAATTCCTAGAGTGGGGCAACGTTTTAAAAAAAAAAAAAAAAAAGAAGTTTGACGACACGGTTGGCGCAGTGGCTGAACGATCGACTGCTGCGCCGCGTGGGGTGGGTTCGATTCCCGCACGGAACAAATTAGCCAGTATGGCCTACAAGTACTTTTTCTGGGTCTGGCTATTTGTGTATGCGATTTTGAACGATTTACACAACGATCGGCCCTGAGCTGCCCTCATCCACCAGCTTCCTGCGATCTTCAGCAGATCGTCAGTCCACCTTGTCTACTCATGCTGCGTTTTTTTATTTCAATTTTAGGAAAACTTACAGCTAAACAGGCAGTGAGTAATAGTTTAAACAAAATATGGCCAATTACAAAGTTTCCACATGAAGTATATAATTAATATGACATCAAAATAAATAAGACTATGTATAACACCATACAGAAAAAGGACTAAATATGCTCAAAGAAGCTATTGGATAAGGATTTTTTCAATTTAGCGGTACTTGTATTGAAAAATGGTGTATTCCGGTACTTGTTGCAACACAAGAACCTTTTTCCCCAACGGCCATCGGTTCTGTGAGCAATATGCTCTTAAGTTTAACTCAGGCTTAACAGACTGATATTGGTACTGACCTCATGATCATCGTTGCCAGTCATACCGCAGACCTTCTTGGTGGCATCGAAGAGTGTTCGCATCTCCTCCTCTAACTCCTTGCGAGCTGCTGGGTCTTTGGTGCTGGCTAGGATCTGTGCATCTGCAAGTTTGGGAATGTCAGGTATGATGCAAGTTAGTTTTAAGAAACTTAGAAGAATTTTTGTCTTCTCTCGTAAAAATGCCTCGATTTTTTGGGACGAAAAAACTGTTAGCCGCAATAATCCAAGTCAAAGGCAAATAATCAATGTCAATTATACCATAAACCCTTGTACGCCAAATTCACAAGATAAACGACAAAATGGATTCTAGTTACCCATTCCGAAAGCTAGTTAGTAATTAGGTATAGAGTTTCCTAGTTATTATTTAAAGAAGAATAACTAAGAGACTCGATACCTAATTACTCTTTCAAAATATGAATATTATATATTTAGTATACATTAATCAGATAATCATGCATGTAAACGATGTAGGTACGTACAATAGGGTAGTGTCTTTAAAAATTCTGTTTGGTCCAATAGTTGGATTACTCAAAAATACTGGACATGTATTTTTCCTTGTGTCACGTAAACCAAAAATGACGACGATATAGTGTGTTGAAATTTCGCGTGACGTCACGCCTTGTTACATTTTTTACGTAGAAGTGACGTCACAAGCCCCTTCTACTGAACTTTGATGTGTTTTGATGTGCACTTTTTATTGATTTGAGTGATCAAAAAATACGAATGTCCAATATTTTTTGGTTTAGTATTTTTTTGCCCAAATAGACTCATTATATTGTTACCAAGGACACATCCCTATAATACATGTATTATTAATACGAAAACTTGGGATCCCTGTTCAAAAATATTGTGCGCACGAGGAGAAGTGGAGAATGCTAAAACGGTCATATTTTAAATCTGAGTGACTACCTATAGTCGGACTTTTAATTAATTGCTATAATTTTTCAGGATCCAATGTCACCTAAGACACTAAAATACGAAAAAAAATCTAGTGTATCGTTAACAAAATAACCTACAAAGTACATTTTAGTATAGTACCTTGCTGGTTACTTTATGTATGTACCACCATAGTGCAATTTTTAGTAGTTTATGTGATATTAGTTCCGTCAACTTACTGCATCGAATTAAAAGTCAAACTTGGACTTTTAATTCGATGCAGTAAAAAAAAACTTCACTTAATAATAATAAGACCAGCCTGGAGTCCTGGACTACTGCAGAGCAAAGGCCTCTTCTCACACAGAGAAGGCACGAGCATTAATCACCACGCTTACTCAAGACGGGTTGGTGATTTCAGACTTATATTAATTACTCCAGGTTTCCTCACGATGTTTTCCTTCACCGATGTCAGTGATGTCCAAGATAAACTTAGAAAGTACATATGAATTAAAAAAAGTCACATTGGTACTTGCCCCGGTTATCCTCGTGCACAAGAGACGAGGCCTAAACCACTGAGCCATCATACTATACTCTTAACTGCCAGAAAAAGAGACATAATAGAAAATGTATTGTTTGTTGGCCACTTGGCGTTTAAGGTGTTAAATAAGTACGAAATAATAATAATACAAAGTAAGTAACAAAGTAACTACCTCTGGCAAGCTCAGGCGTCAGCTCATTGATGGCATTCATTGAGTCGATCGCGGCAGAGTAGTCAATGTTATCTGGATCTGAAAACAAACACATAATAAGGCATAACACAAAACATCACGCCTGTATTCCGCGATGGGTAAGGCAGAGGTGCACCTATAGGAACACACACATTTCGCCAGTTATAGGGCATAATGTTTGCACATAAACTGACTTTTAAGTTAAGTGTCTTTATTGATAAAAGAATAAACAGACCCACATCACATCGTCATCTCCCTGCCTTTTCCCAACTATGTTGGAGTCGGGGTCAGGTCTTTCTTTCTTTCTTTCAAGCGACTGCCTATCTGAACTCGTGCCCTTGTTTGTCAGAATTTCAGATTTCTGAATTGTAAAAACTAGCAAATATCTACAAATGTCCACAGGTACCAACGGCTTAGCGTGCTTTCGTTTTTGGGTCCCGATACAACCTCGGCAAGCGTAGCTTAACCTTCGAGCGACCCGTGAGTCTGTTATCATAAACCAGAACCCCTCACAGATAGATATCACACAGATCTTCAAAAGGATATTTTCTTTCATATATGTATATTTAGGAGTATAAAACCACATAATATATCACGTGACCCGGTGATCAACCCCTGGCTTTATTTCACTACAGGGATAGAATTTTTTTCCCGAAAATAATGGATTCTTACCAGAATGAGCCATGAGGTATAATGCTATAGCCGCGTTGAGCTTGCCCATCCGATCTTCCAGGGCTTTCTCCAGCTTCCTCTGTTGCTCCTCGTTTAGTTTAGGGCCGGTGTAGTCCTGGACAAACCATATAAATGGTAGTTAAGTCACGATAAAGTAGGCCAAAATATAAAAAAGTCAAGAATAAATAAGCCCCTTTTTTCTCGCTTATTTGAAAAGTAAACTTTACAGTAACCACTAAATTTAACAACAGTCTAAACTTGGAGGAGTTTCTGATTACGGAATGATTCCCTTTTACCCTTTCTGATCTTAACTATAAATAAATTAGGTCCTCAAAAATCTACCTTAAAGGTGTACACTCTTGCAAATATTTAGCAAATTATCGTCATCATATTAAATTAAAGTAAATAAAATACAAAGAATACAACGAAACACAACATAAGATAAACAGGACAAGCAAGTCATTAACTATTAATATATACATAATAATATTATTTCCAATTTTATAAAATACTAGCTGACCCAGCAAACGTGGTTTTGCCATATAAAATGTTTGGGGTGGACCACCCTTAACATTTAGGGGGATGAAAAATAGAAGTTGGCCAATTCTCAGACCTACCCGATATGCACACAAACTTTCATACAAATCGGTCCAGCCGTCTCGGAGGAGTATGGTAACGGACATTGTGACACGAGAATTTTATATATAAGAAGATGTGCCTCCTTTTCGCTTTATTCAGAGAGTTTTATTTTTAAATGGGCACTGAATAGCAAAGTGTTGCCAGATTAATCAAATTTTTGAAGAGCTTGGCATAAGGATATCATCGTTCTGACCTTATCCCAATTTAGATGTTACTGAGTTGAAAGTAAATATGAATGCTATTGATTAAATTATTGTACGCCACACTTGGCCATTTCTTGAATAACATGTTAACACTATTTGAATTTGAATTTATTTTGGGTCAGAGAGCATCATGTCTTTTTGCCGCCATCTTAATTTTGGCAGTACCTAGCTATCTGCGGTAACTCTCCATTTAAAAGCTATTCCCGACTCCTAAGGTAGACTTGGTAGTTTTCAAAACTAGACATGTTCAAAGCTTGTTTACCGACTCCAAGCTAGTTTTACCTCGTTGAGAGCCTGTGCGGCATTATCGACAGAGTGCAGCGCGGTGGTCGCGGCGGCTACGAAAGACGCGCGTCTGATAGTCTGTTCCGTCTTCTCACCATCCCTGAAGCTCTTGCGCGAACGCTGAAATAACATAACATCAGGCCGATTGTCCCCGAAAGGGTAGACAAAGAAGTGGGTGCAATACAACTAAGTCCCATAGTCAAATAGCATTTCTGGTGGTGGCCACTTTTGATTAGGGCTGTCGGGAGTTGTAGTGGTTTGGGAGAAGCGTGGCACCCAATATAAAAACAGCCATATAGCCTATGGGGATTCAAGTCTCTCAGTAGATGAATAGTTTACTTTTAGGGAAGCCTATTGCATCGTGAACCACATAATTACTTGCCATCAGATGAGATAGTGATCATACGCGAGTCTATTCCGATATATCCAGAAATTACAAACTGTATATATCTTGGAAATAGATCGAATTTTGCGCCAAAAATCAATACTCAAATTTCACTAAAATGAAACATGTCCACCGGTGTTCAATGATTGCGCCTGCGCTGACTAGAATCGCGGTAAGAGTCGATATCCCATCAGTTCTTTAAGCGCTAGTCTCGATAGCGCCTTCCAGTTTACGTAAATGCGACTATATTTCGTCTGCCTAGTCTTTCCCCAACCATGTTTGGGTCGGCGTCTAGTGTCCGTCCGGGCTTCTGACTACCCGTAACGACTCTCATAGATCTACAACTGACAGCCAGGACCAACGGCTTAACGTGCTTTCCGAGGCACGGAGTGGTCTCTTTATGATACGGACGATCACCCATCCACAGAATGACCTCGGCAAGCGTATTTAACTTTCAATCAACCCGTGCAGCCACTATATTTATTGAAAAAAAATGTATTATACTCGTACATACCCTTAAAAGTTCACTGCGTCTCCTAGTCTTAGGGTCTATTGAGAAGTACATTTGAGTGGTCAGGTCGGCGATACTCTCTGCTGCATCCTTCGCATCATCAGGATTCTAGTTAAAATATAAATATTAATTATAAGAAATTAAGAAATAAAAAACATTATAATTTGCTACAGAGTACGTGTATACTTATTTCAAGAAGATAAAAAAACTTCGGAAATTAGAATGGCACTAAAAACGAATTTCCTCTTTTTAGGCTTTTAAAACTTTTTTTACATCCACACATACTCGTACATAAACTCACGCCTTTTTCCCATGGGGATAGACAGAAACCACGGAGCGCCACCCCTACATAAACCTTTTGCCTCGTTCACGTTCATACATCTGGTCATACACGCACGCCGGTTGCGAGTACTACGCAGCTGGCCTTTCTGAAGAACATCACCAATAAGGTCAGAGCATGTCCTTCCGAGGAGTCCCTCCCAGAGTTTCCTCTTACAAACCTTTCGTAATTCATCTTTCATTCATCCTCTCAACGTGACCAAACCATCTAAGCATAGCTCTTTACAATTTTCTGGTATTCTTTTTTCCTTTATTATTTTCCATACTTGCTAGATACATTTTTATATATTTAAACACAAAATAATAACATTTAAAAATATAAAATTGTAGCCCACCAGCATCGGGAACAGGGTAAAAGCTACCGGTCGTCCAGCCTCTTGAGGTCGGAACCTCTTAACTATGCGCGCTGTGTCCAAGAGTACTACTCTGGATCAAACCCTTGATCCAACTGCCCAACGAGAGCCTCTTTAGGTGTTGATCGAGGCTCTTGGCTATTATGCCATTGGCCGTCACGACGCCAATGACTGCTGTATTCACATCCTACATATCGACAACCTCGCGGGCCACATCAAGATACTTCATCTGTTTCTCTTTCTCAGCCTTCACGAGGTTCTCGTCATGAGGAACCATAATATCAACAATCATTGTACGACGTTCTGATCGATCTATCACCACTATGTCAGGCTTATTATTATTATTATGATGTTACTTACAACTTTCCCCGGCTCGATAGAGTTAGCCAGATTGTTCATGTGGTTGACCAGATCGTCTAGCTCATCTAGAAGCATCTTCTTCGCTTCCGGGATGGTTTGCTTATCTGCTGTGTCTTTTACCCCTAGTATAAATATGCATATGATTATGGAACTGTTTCACAATGTCCGAATAAGCAGTATCTATTAATTGTGTAAATCAAAAGTTAAAATTTCGTTTATGTCACAACTTATCTGACAGATAAGTTGACTGGTACTTATCCAGAGGTGGTGTGACAGACAGGAGGGCAAGAGAGTGCGGCTGTAGATATAAAAAAATCATCAATCATGTATCAAAATCAAAATCAAAATTCATTTATTCAAATTAGGCTGAGAATCAGCACTTTTTGAACGTCAAAAAAAAAACCTTTACAAAAGACAGTCCCGTAAAACGCCCACCCTTCACCACTTCCTAGTGTTTTTGCTGGGAAGAGGAAGTGGCGGAACAAACTCCCCAGCAACAACAGTATAATATCATAACACCTGTATTCACCGAAGAGTTAGGCAGAGGTGTAACTATAGTACTGCCCCACTTCGCCAGTTATGTTTAAGTCTCATTTAATAGGGCCTATTTCGATCAACCAGGCACAAATCTAGACTCTGGGCTGCTAAAGAGAAAATTCATTTTGGAAAAACTGCGTCACTCTAGAAGATTTGAAGTTTGCTAGGGTTGAACACAGGCGCTGGTAAGAAGTTCAAAACTTACAACAAAACATTCGAAACGTTCAAACTTAAACGCCCATGACAAGATTTTTTTGTAATACAGATGATTTTGAATCTTATTTAACACACATTTCATTGATACGTCACAGCCTGCTTTGGCATCCTTCGGCACAGTCTGGCATGCCGTGGCATATCGAAATGTGAACGCTAAGTCTCATGAAATAAGAACTCAAATCATTTGTGCTTACTTAAATCCGGGACAACTACTTTAATCCAATCGACTTACCTTTCTGAACAACTGGGAAGTCATCCTGCATAGTCCTCAAGATCTGTTGAGCGTCCTTCAGGTGGGTTTCCGTAGGATCTGTATGAAACAGAAAAGGTTATCCAAATGGTAGACACTTGTAGTCGTGGGTTCAATTCCCGCACGAAACATATACTTGTAAGACCTACAAGTAGTTGTTCTGGGTCTAGCTATTTGAGTTTAAATGTTTGTAAACACACCGATAATGCAGGACAAATTACAAGGGGCAACGTTTTTTAAAAGAAAATAATAATTGGCTCGACGACCGATGTGGCGCGGCGGGCGAAGGTCAGCCTGCGACGCAGGAGGTTGTGGGTTCGATTCCCGCCTTGGGACAAATGTTTGTACGATCTACAAATATTTGTTCCGGGTGTTCTGGGTATTTGCTATGTATAATAAAAAATATCTATCTATGTAATGTATTGTATTAAGTAGGTATATTAGTCATCTAGTACTCATAACACAAGCTCTGCTTAGCTTGGGGCTAGATGATGCTGTGTGGATTGTCCAGCATTATTTATTTATTTATTTATTTAATTACGTCAATCCGTCATTGTAATTGACGTTTAAAAAGTAATTTTCTAACAGCCATTCGCGTAGTCTTTTTGGTTGGATTTACCATAGAAATAGATAGACTAGATAAACAGATATGACGACACCGTTGGCGCAGTGGCTGAGCGATTGGCTGCTGCGCTGCGCGTCGCGGGTTCGATCCCCGCACGGAACAAATATTTGTATGGCCTACAGGTAGTTGTTCCGGGTCTGGCTGTTTGTGTATGTGAGTTTAAATGTTTGTAAACACACCCACGATACATGAGAAATTCATAGTGCGGGGCAAAGTGTAAAAAAAAAAGTACCTGTGAGTAATCCAACTATCTTGACAGAGTTGGAGTTCATTCTGTTCAGTTTGGTTATGCAATCCTTTGACATGTCACCACGGAGAGGCATCTCACCTTTCTACATCAAAATGAATGAACGTCAGTATGTGTTGAACAAAATCATTGGATATAGACGTTAGTGATATAATGGCCTTTAGTAATAATGGACATCATAAAGGGTGAAAGTATAGAAAAATATCAGGCATTCAGAACACTATAGAATATATCAATGATCCCTACCATTTTCTTTACCAATGACCACTTTATTTTTTTATTATGACCAGTTAGTTAGTAAGATAGAAAAAAAGAAATTAATTTACTAAACAAACGTAAATGTCAACGCAAAATACGCGCTGAGTCGTGGAGTTGCGGATATCGGCCCATCAAACAATACAATACAATAAATATAAGCGCTTGGAGTAATAGAAGCCTGTGTTAGGGGACTCCCCTCTTATAAATTAGATAAGTAAACGTTCCATAAACTTAATTAAATTAAAAGTGTCAGAGACAGTTATTAAATAGGTTTCCAGAAAAGTAACGTCAAATAACTACTTTTAAGTTTTTTGGTAAATTACGGTATTAGAATATGCAACGTAACAGTTAATTTTCAAAAATAAATTGTATTTGCATCAATGCAATTTTTGAACTTAGTATAATATGCCTTGCCTTTTCCCAACTACGTTGGGGTCGACTTCCAGTCTAACTGAATGCAGCTCAATACCAGTATCTTAAGTAAGAGCGGTGGCGTAGAGGCGCGCGATGGTACTAGGCGTGCTAAGAGAAACAGCATAGCTAAGAGTAGCATCAAATCTTACCAGGGCTTGTTGTTGGTTCCGAAGATGGTCAGTAACCACGATCTGCTGCACCGTGGTTATGATGGTGCCCCCGGACTGAGCCTGGGAACCTGGTAGTAAAAGAGCACATTTTTATTTATTTTAAATAACTTTTGCCCGCGACTTCTCCCACGTGATTGTCGGTGATCGCGGATGCCGAATAAGGGACTAAATATACCTATTCAGCTCAATTCAGCTATTGTCTATAGAAAACACCAGTGTTGTATGATATGCGTACGCGTAATTTCAGCTGAACGGATGCGTATGCGTCTCCATATAAAATCGTTGTTTACTGTGGACATAAGCTAAATAAGTAGAGCTGAATAAATGTGAGTAGTCCCTGAGTCGCGGATTAAAAACTATATCCATGCCAAATTTAATTACGTCACTTCCTTTTGCTTCGTACGGCGTTCAATTGTTTCTGCTCTGATAGAAAAGGGCGTGAGTTTATGAGACAGTGTGATGAGGCTTAAGAACTAACCTTGATGATCAGGCACCAGTCTGGAGGGACCGACGAACGACTCTGTCACTATCTTGGAAGGATTGTTGGCCACATGTTCTATTAGATGGCTCCTGAAACAGACATTTTACATAATATCATGACTGTGTTCCCTTTGCGGTTATGCAGAGATACACCCACATTGGTAGTTTGGTAGACATTTCGACAATTATGTTTAATTGCCTTGTAGAATCGAATTTATTAAAGTAACTATTAAAATTTCTACCGAAATGTTTAATTCAATAGTTTAATTTCCATGTTATAGGGGCGATCCTATGCCATCAACTGGGCAAAAATCCAGACTCCGGGCCGATACTAAGAAACTTCTCATTTGAAATCCCACTAACTCTTTACTCGACCCGAGAATCAAAACTAGGAACTCAAATCATGCTCATGTAATTGCTTCATTTATTAAAAATAAACAAATGTGTACACATGACAGTAATACAGGATGATATACACATTACATACAGGGTGGTAAGGATATCGCCGCACAAACTCTCATGGTATCAGTTTTCAGTGGTTCAGTACGTGATTCTGGACCCGCGAACGATACAATTATTCATCGGCTTTTCCTCATTTTTACGCTTCAAACTACATAATAACGTACTGAACCCATGATGCGTGTCAATGTCCCTTCAACTCCGTATATATGTACTTGAACATATAATTTATCATCGAGAGGCTCGTGACTAAATAGAACACAGTAACACTGGTTGATCGAAGGCTAGGCTACGCTTGCCAATGTCAGTGTATGAATGGGTCCATTTGTAACACATCGAGACTCCTCCGTACCTCGGAAAGCACGTACAGCCTTTGGTCCCGGCTGTCATTTGTAGATTTTTGACAGTTGTTACGTTTGACACGATACCCCAATCGTGTTGCTCATTAACTGGGTTGTGGAGGTCAGATAGGCAGTCGCTCCACGTAAAATAATGGTATTCAGTTGCATCCCGTTAGACTGGAAGCTGACCCCAATACTCCTATAGTTGAGAAAGAGCTAGGCAGATGGTGATTTATCTACGAGTGTTATTGAGATGTCTGCTATTTGTCATGGAAATAAATGAATCACCACTCTTGCTAAAACAGAATGTCGATTTGAGACTGTTATCAGTCCAAGGTTTCCTGTATTATTTCCCTTAATAACATACACAACATAGCATTATATCCCTTTTTAACTTACTTGCCCATCTGCACGTTATCATGACAGATGCTCATGGACTCGCTGGGATCAGTGTAGGGCTTGGCCAGCATCCGTCTCCGGATGATGTCGATGTAACCCTCTAAGATGTCGCGGATGCGGTGGCAATCTTGAGTTTTGACGCTGTACTCTTTATCACTACAAAAAAAATAGGTACGTATAAAAAAAACATCTCCACTTCCCTTTTCTCTGAACAGGACACACATTCAGCAATGTCCACGCCTTTTTTCCTAGGAGGTAGGCAGAAACTACTGAACACCACCTACTACGATCCTTACATACTCCTATTGCTTCGTTTACGTTACATACACGCCAATTGCGAGTACTACACACCTGACCTTTTTGAACAACATCACCAATAAGGTCAGAGGATTCCCTTCTAGAGTATATCCCCTTCTTAATGAAGAAATGGCCTATTTCACCACCCAAGATAAGTTACACAAGAAAGCAGAAGTGTCTGTGCATGTGTGAAGTGGATAGGTAAGTATTAAACTAGCAGAAAATAAATTATTAAAGGTCTAATATTATAACAGATCTTATTACATACAGGCTGGTAGAACGTAACCAACGTTCTCCATGGTTTAAGAAAAGTCAAGTAAGATTCGAAAGAACAAGGGCAGAAAACATTGCTGATTGTATTTTAGAAAAGCAAGATTCCTTTCTTAATAGTACCAGCCTATTACTGTCCCACAAAGGCCTCTTCTCATACAGAGAAGGCACGAGCATTAATCACCACGCTTGCTCAAGACGGGTTGGCGATTTCAGACTTATATTAATTATATAAGTCCAGGTTTCCTCACGATGTTTTCCTTCACCGATGTCAATGATGTCCAAGATAAACTTAGAAAGTACATATGAATTAAAAAACTCACATTGGTACTTGCCCAGGTTTGAACCCACAACCTCGTGCACAAGAGGCGAGACCTAAACCACTGGACCATCATGACTGTTCCATGATCATGATATTCCTTAATAAATAGTCATAAAATCAGCGAAGCTCTATCATTTGTAATAAATAGAGTTCCCGGTCTACAATATCATACATGTTCTGTACAAGGTCTCCGGAAGATAAGTACAGTTTCCCTGCAAAACAAACCTGTAATCTCCAAAATTGAGCGTGAAAGTCTGCGTCTTCCCCGTGTGGTAGGTCTTGACGTGGGTGAGCGGCCATTGTTGCAAGATCTCCTTGGTGACCTCGTCAAGGCGCAGGATCGCCTCCGCATTAATGCCGAGCAGGCGCGGAACCAGCTTTTTCTTGTCTTTTTGCTTCTCCTGTATTCAGGAAAAATCGTAGAAGTCTTGATTGGAGAACAGATGGAATATATTGTGGGTAAACAATAAGTACGCCTCTGCGTCACCCTTTGAGGATTACAGGCGTGATTTTATGTGTTGATTGAAGAAGACTTCTGACACGTTCGTTCAGGATGTCATGTGCGCCTACCCCAAAGGAATAAGGGTAAGGTAAGGGCAGAAAAATAATTGTGATGATGATGATGATAACCGTAAATATCATATTATTACCCAATTGTCGGAGTCAGCTCGAAAACCGGATTTGTTCCTGGTTGATGGCATATTTTTTTTTTAAACGTTTCCCCACACTAGGAATTTCTCCTGTATCGTGGGTGCGTTTACAAACATTTAAGCTCACATACACAAACAGCCAGACCCGGAACAACTACCTTTAGGTCATACAAATATTTGTTCCGTGCGGGGATCGAACCCACAACACGCGGCGCAGCAGCCGATGGCTCAACCACTACGGCAACCGTGTAACGATTCGTTCGTAACATATCGAGACTCCTCCGAAAGACAGCGGAGGTAAGCCTCCGTCTATAGTAAGGTAATAGGGTCCTATTGGCATACTTTGGGTACAAAACCATCAAAATTATCAAAAGAAGCTGCTACGTAATCGATCCAACGGTTTGTGAGCTTATTTATGGCACTTCAACAACTTATTTACTAGAACACACATAAACAGACATCACAAACAGTTTAAGGTGTAGTGAATTTGTTACAGAAGTGCACAGCACTTGCAGAATAATAAAACAACAAAACAGATACCATCACAGAATTGAACTTTTACAATAAACAGATTGAAATTGAAAATGGACTATGTACTTACACAAAGCCGTAGGAAATACTGAATTGTACTAAATAAAAGACTGAAAAATGCTTCTGCGTCAGAGTTTAACAAATAACCCCAATCATACCTTGACCAAAAAGAAGGTGACTCCGTACGTAGGCAAGGCCCGCGCTGTCTTGATGTACAAGAACTTAGCCTCCAGCTCGCTGCTGCCTTGTTGCGTGGCGTACTCCTTGAGGATCTTCTTCTCCACGCCCCAGGCGTTGGAGTACTGCGCGGGTAGGTATTCTTCTAGTCTGGTGGTGATGGCGGAGAATTGAAAATATGATAGTAAGGCTGACCATAAAATTATTATATCTGAAACTAGCTTATGCCCGCGGATTTGCACGCGTTAGGAAGTGGGGGGATAGAAAGAGACAAAAAGTAGCCTAAGTCACACTCCATCCCTTCAACTATCTCCACTTAAAAAATCACGTCAATTCGTCGCTCCGTTTTGCCGTGAAAGACGGACAAACAGACACACACACTTTCCCATTTATAATATTAAGTATACCTGTGGACACTAGTAACTGAGTTTCGAAAGAATCGTTTTTAGGGTTCCGTGAGTAACTGGACCGGACTTTTGCTGTTTTAAGTAAAAAGCACATCCGAGAAAAACGTAAAAACGAGGAAAAAAGCAAAAGAAAAATGTTCAAGGCTGGAGGGTCCAGAATCATGTTATCGTGTGTATCGATGTTCCTTTCACCCTGTATAATAAGTAAAACAATAGAACAGTTACTGTTATTTTCATAGCAATCAGAACCGAAATGGGAATGTTCAAAATTTGAAGCAGGGAACTGGGTCAATTGGGAAAGAGCTACTTTTGCACATTGTGAATCTTGTTTACATTATAATTTACGTTTCATAGCAGGGAAATTAAAATTCAGTTTTACTTGTTCTGAAAACGAAACTAGATTTTTCCTTCTAAGGTACGAAACCCTCATTGGTTGAGTCCGACTCGCTCTTTATCGGTTTTGATTTAATTACTTTTGTTTCTTAAGTTCACACACACGAGTAACTTTAAAATGTAAGTCCACTTTAGCTAAAAACTTGAACACGAGAGTCGAACATTGGAAGCTGCCTCGACGTCCAAGGTACACCAGCACGCGTAGCATGACCACCATAGAAACGGGTTTTTGTCGACGGAAGAACAGACAACATGACAGATTGTTGAAAGATTTGTACCGTCCTAATCATGGCGATGTTAAAACTGAAGAGAAGAAAGTTTTCTATTCACTACAGCCTACGTGGCGAGCCGTGCTCGGGTAGAAGAGATGTCAAGTTGAAAGAACGTTGTCTATTCTTGGAAGAATAGAGATAGAGTTAGTGACGACCGTTGTGGCGCGGCGGGCGAAGGTCCGCCTGCGACGCAAGAGGTTGCGGGTTCGATTCCCGCCTTGGGAGAAATGTTTGTACGATCTACAAATATGTGTTCCGGGTGTTCTGGGTATTTCCTATGTATAATAAAAATATCTATCTATGTAATGTATTGTATTAAGTATATCAGTCATCTAGTACCCATAACACAAGCTCTGCTTAGCTTGGGGCTAGATGATGCTGTGTGGATTGTCCAGCATTATTTATTTATTATTATTTATTATTTATTAGTCATGCTACGCGTGCTGTTGGATGACTTGATGCTGACCAACTAGTAAGGGGCATATAACTAATATACTTCTTCACAGTACAAAAGTGCTTATTATATGTCAGTCATAACATGCCGCAGACTCTATAGTTTTATGTAAGACGTCTCTAATCCCGTTTATCAACGCAAAGTTAAATTACAACCAGTCTAACCTCCACATTTACAATTGAGGCCATGAGAACCAGAGTAATAAATAATAATAATTAAATAATTAAATATTGCTGGACAATCCACACAGCATCATCTAGCCCTTATCTAAGCAGACCTTGAGTAATGGGTACTAGATGACTGATATACTTAATACAATAAATTACATAGATAGATATTTTTATTATACATAGGAAATACCCAGAACACCCGGAACAAATATTTGTAGATCGTACAAACATTTGTCCTAAGGCGGGAATCGAACCCACAACCTCTTGCGTCGCAGGCGGACCTTCGCCCGCCGCGCCACAACCTATATTGGCCTATAAGCATTACTGCTTATAGGCCAAAATTCTAAAAAAAAAATGTTAGTTACGCTAGTCTGGTACTCATGGCCTCAATTTTAGTTTGGCTTAACTTTACTGCGCGTTTAGTTATCAGTGGTCGCAGTTTAGTGTTACTTTGAATTGATTGACGTCACGTCCTTATACCGCGAAGGGTTATCCAGAGACGTCTCATTGTACAGTAACACTTCGCCAGTTAAGTTATAGGTGCGAGCCAGTTGCAATCAACCGCGCACAAATGATGATGAGGATGATGCAACTGAGCAAAATAGAAGAATGATACTTACTTCTCAATTATACCAGGCTTGTGTTTCTTCTCATCAAATTCTCCTAATTGGATCTGGCACTGGATACCCGCAAAGTTCACAGCTATAAAAAATGTCAACAATATTTAACGGGATAGTTATTTATTTTATTTGACTCTTCAACAATGAGTAGGTACACTATTAAAATTATATATTCATATATTACAAACGTAGGTCTAAATGCCCCATCACTTAAAGGAGAGTACTGCATGCTGCATTTAGTAGTACTTGGATCGAAGTGTAGATCATCTTAGGGATCGACTGGTCCGCCAAATCATCATCTGTTTAGCCTTTTCCGCATGATGGCAGCAGATAACTACCAGTATTTTAGATAGAGCGACTTTTTTTATTAGTTAGGACAATCCCGCTACACTATTAATCAGAAAAGAACAGCGGAGGAGAATGTAAAATACATACAACTATCTATCTGACCTCCACACTCTCACACTTTGCACAGCCTTTTGGGCTAGTAACTACCCTTAAAGACTGTCACGGATCTGCGAATAACAGTACAGGACCAACGATCTAACGTGTGTTTAGAGTCTCCTACACCTGTCGCAAGAAAAATCTATGTGCATAGCGGACGAAGAGTTTCACGAATCAAAAGCGTTGATAGGTTATCCCGAACCCTGTAGGTACCTTTTAAATTATCACTGCAGTAAGCGCGTGAAAAGCTGTTTTTACTAAAAGGATGAGTGCAAGCATCATAAGATCTCATCCCACATCAAATAGTCGGGCATATAATCAGTGGCGGAATAAGCCTGTCAGAGGCCCGGGGCGGCAAAGCTGAATGAGGCCCGGGGCGACAAAGCTGAATGAGGCCCCCCAGCTTTTAAAAAAATGTAGTTTTACAAGCTTCTTATTCAGTTTACATTTATATATAGTGTTTATGTTTATTTCGTTAATATCTGGCAAGTGAAATTAATTTCTAAGTACCCGCAACAAAGACTGGAATTCCCCCAGCGTATTGGACGGGTTTCGCAAAGTTAAAAGAATATTAGTACCGCGTAAAAAGTCTAGATGGCTGTAGTGTTTTGCTTTTACTTAGCACATTTTTAAAGTCTTGTTTAGGATTTGATCAGGGGAATGCGGAGGCATTTCGCCTTCGTAAATGCTTATAGCAACATACTGCATTCGTCATACTTTCTGCTAAACGTGGTGAACAGGCCAATTTCTAGTGACTTATATTATTTTAATGAAATTGAAATGATAATTACGTTTGAGAGGTCTAAGACCAAATCTAGGGTGTAAAAGAACCGTACAGGGAGTGTAGTTTTTAGGTTTGCAAACTGGAATAGAGATGGCGCTGTACAGAGTTATGAAGCGATAGTAACTAGATATTAGTTGCCTTGATTGTGTGTAGAGTGTGCGTAAGCCGCCATCTCACAGGGTTGCAATAGTGATTAAATATGTTATTTGCTTTTTGTTTTGCGCTTACTAACACAGTTGTTAGTTTTACCAATATTTATTGAGTCAGGAATAAAGAGATTTTAGTATTATCTTAATTTACTAAATATGTATACATAAATATAAAAATAGGGACCCATCGATGGCAGAAGCAGGTCCAAGCTGCCGGTGGATAGTGCTTGAGAGACCAGTTCCAAACTGAACTGCTATTTTTCACTCTAAAGTATCCATTTCTATTTTTTAACACCAAAATCATTTTTTTTTGTTAAAAGAGGGGAATCATCTTGACTTCTCCCGTTCTGGGTGGAACGGGACGGCGCGGGGCGGCGTGACAGACTTTTACTGACTACTACCCATCCGTGTTCCGTCCTTGCCCTTTACTTGCCAGGGTCACGGTAACTCTTTCGAATATCTCGCAAACCTGGCAGACCAAAAACAAAGTCCTTTACAAATTGCAATACGTTGTCACAAGGAAAAAAAACTGTCAAAAACCATTAAAAAAAATATTTTATTGTCTAAACCTCTAATCTACATCACTATCTATTAGCATCACTACTGCCAGCCGCCTGGCCATCCTTATTGACAATCTGCTGCAGCTCATAGTCCTGCACCACTTGGAAGATCTTACTCTTGGCCTGGTTCAGATAATATGGACTGAACTTCCTTAGGGTCGAGCCTATTGTCAATAGAAAAACATCCAAAGGATCTGTAGGGCTCAACTCCTGGAACATCGATTCTGAGTACTCCCTCGAAGAGTTCCCGTCATCTTGCTGTCTCTTTCGAAATACTGGTTTTGTCTCCCTCGGTTCTTCGAAGTCTAAAGCCTCGTCGACGAAGACCTCGGACGGCATTTCTACTTCGCAAGTGTCGTCTTCGAGGAAGCCTGCGTACTCCTCAGCTGTGGATCCTGAGGATATAGGCTCCTTGAAGTACGGTATCATGAAGGATAGTTCTTCTTCATATTTGTACTTGTAACTGTGTGCGTTCGGGTTTCGGAGTCTTTCGCGAAATTTCCTCCGCATCATATCTCTTATATTTATCCATCTGGATTTGCACACCAGAGCTGGAAAATAAAAAACGTTTGGACAAATTATTAGGTAAGTAGATGTTACAACTTATAATTTAAGTATCTGGTAATATAACCTAACGATACGTGATTAAGCAAAAGTGTTAATATGTCTCCGTAAAATTGTAAACACCGTTAGTTTATAATACATCCCGCGAGATTATAAACTATCGACAATTTGTGAAGTGAACGTTTCGGTAATTTCTTAGCCTGACTTGGATACGGTTTAAATGATGATGCATATTATTGATTTATTCACAATTTATCGACAGTTAAAAATTATTATAAACTTACGCTGTTTACAATAAATTATCCGGTGACATACCTATTAGTATACCCGTATTTTATGCCTGTATTAATATAGCCAGACCCCAGACATACCTACTATTCAGTCATTGATTGAATATTTTAGTCATGAATTTTCTTGCAGCCGTCACTTTTCTAAGCTGGTTTAGTTGTAAAACAGCTTAGAAAATTAATGTGAATTATTAACTAGTAGTATGTAGATATACCTGAGTGAAAGTATCGCTTATTCTCGACTATTTGCCATGTACTTAATGTCGATAAGTATTTACAGATATAAATACAAAGCAAAGTTATAATTGAATGTTTAGTTTAACAGAATAACATTACCTAAGTAACACTTCCTTAAAAGAATGAACGAATAAAATTAAATATGGCGTGTAACACCAGAACGTACAGAGACCTGCACATTAAGCTACCCCAATGTGTTAGATTTCTTTGATAGTTTTTCAACTTTATCGAAATAGAAATAAGGTTCATGTTCTATTGGGAAAATCTGACACATTGTACCTAAACTAAGCTTGAATACAGGGAAGTAGACTCGTAAAACAATGGCTCAAAAGGGGCAAAGGTTGGAATGTTTGACAGGCGAGGAAAGAATTGATGTGAAGTAATTGCAAAATACTTGTAAACTAAACGTGTACCTAATCCTTTTTTAAGTTTTAGTAGTGATTTTCATAAACATTGTCTACCTATCTTTTAAACCTTTAGATATACTCTTAAAATAACCTCACTGTTTTAACCCCAGCGTCTTCTATCTAGGTTAAACCTTCTTTAAATAAATAAAGAATAACAAAAAAAAAACCCCAGCGTCTGACAGAATATCATAAAATATTTTATAAATAAATAAACATAGGTAGGTACTACCTACGTCATATTGGCAAAATTGTGATATCTCTTGAACAAAAGCAATTGGGTATTAATGAAAAGTTGAAGTTGAACCATGTGGTCATTATATTCATATCCCATGTAATAGGGGGCAAGCCTATTGCCACTAAACTTACCTACCCACTGAATACTGATATATCTACTAAGATTGTTTTTAATGGAAAACCTAATAGGTAAGTAACAATTTGCCTAAAAACAATGATTATTTTCAACTTTTATTACTTCTACTCAAAGCCAAGCCTACTGCCGACCCCCCAACAAGGCGCGCATTATACCAGAACACAAAACATACCTACAGATAACCCTATCAACTAACCCACTTGGAATGCTATGGGCAAAATCGACGCCAACTTCACTTTCAACTCACCATTCAATTATAACCCCTATTTGTCACAGCATAAAGTACATCAATAAAAAAAGTTAATACATACATGAATGAAACTCACCTGGCCTGCTCAGTGAATCTCCAATCTTTTGCCAAACAACTTCTCTTGAATCGAAGTCTAGATATTTTGCATGTCTTGTGTTGTATAAAATGGGATTGTCTTTAACTAATTTTAGTAGTTTTAAATCTAAGTTTTTATTAAATGGAAGCGGCATCGTGTCGGGCGCGGGCCGGCGTCGTGTCGCGACTGCGCGGCGCGCGGCGGCGCACAGAGCGGCAACGTCGCGGCCACGTCACGTGTCGGCCCCGTTGATATTGCAACCGGTTGGTAAGGGAGGGCGCGCACTCTAGCCTAGCGGCTGTGATAGGCTAGCGATTGTATTGTTGCTAGTATGCAAGTTGTTGATTTTGCTATTAAAATAATAATTTTGGAACGGTAAGTTTTGGTCAAAATGATTGTGTGCAAGATTGTATTGATAGAAAATTAATATTACCTACATTCAAATGTATATAATTCATTTGCAAATGTGGATAGAATTGGTTGGTCGGTCGTACTTAGAACATTCGGTATGACTTACCATATTTAACCGAACAGAACGCAAAACGTACAAAAAAAGGCTTTAAATTAAACAGATACTTAAATGACTAAAGGATTAATAAAAAAACGTATTACTTAAACATATTCTAATAATTATTTTAAATACGCTTGGTGATGGCAATGCAATGGTAATGTCATTAATCAAAAACTTCCACTGTCTATGACACTGATAATAATAAATACTTAACGATGTACCCTATGGCAATTTAAACAAAGCATTAACGCAATTTTCCTTCAATAGTTTATCTTCCTACTATTCATGTGGTTTTTATAAACGAATATTCTTAGATTATTTTTTAGTGGTCAAGTTAAAAGCATATTTGTGTAAATATTCTATTTAGGTATTATATTTACAGTTTTTAATCTATGTATAATTATATACTTCTTTTCCCTTTTGTTTTAAGAAATTGCACCTACCACAGTTTGTCTCTGCATCACCTAAAGGTTGACTGGTAGAAAATGCCTATGGCATTAAGTCCGCCCCTGTGTATTTGTGTGCTTAAAGTACATAAAATACTTGAGACCTGTATTGTATTAATTAACGTGTATAGGTACTAACTGTAACTTTACACGCCACATTCATAATTAAGCTCTATAGTTCCAATATTTTTATTTTTCAAATTCTCATCGTGCTTTAAGCAAGCGTGTGGTAATTATGCTCGGACCTTCTCTGTATAAGAAGGCTGACCGTTTGACACGGTATGCTGCTAAATGCATTAATTTCTGGCTAAGCGTTTAATAAAGTCCCACTTTCATTTCAATCTTGTCTTTTTACTAATAATTATGTAACAAACAATGTTTAACTAACTTGAAAATCCCCTACAAAGTTTGTTTCCATTGATCCTTGGGATTCTATTAACCTGGTTTTACATTACGGGTTATTAATATAAAAGGCAAACGACAAAAAGTGCGATTTGTCGCACTTTTTGTCGGCGTTTAATCAACCCTTGTCGCACAGTGTGCGGCCGCTCCGACCAGAGGACGCGACGTAGTGTGCGTGAGTTATCGACCGACGAGTTGCCGGGCAACGACTACTGTGGGAACTCGATACTAACTCGCGTTTGTTTCATGAAGTATTATAGAATAAACTTTTTATTGAATGCCATAAAAAACCTACAAAATAATAACTTCAAAAGAGGGTGGAAGAGTTCAAGGTCATACAATGGGTGGCTTTATCGCTGTTTTTTTATAAACGATTTTGACGTTCAAAAAGTGCTGATTCTCAGCCTAATTTGAATAAATTAATTTTGATTTCGATTTTGAAAAGCTATCTTAGACTACCTTTAGATGGACTAGATAGAAAAGGAAAAAGGATTTGCAATGCAATTAAAAATATGTCAATACAATAGCTGTTTGAATATATGTAATATGGAAGTAGGTACCTACATAATAGAAATCAGAATTAAAAAACATAATGTACTATTTCTTATGCAAAAAAACGATCCGTAAGTAAGCAGGATAAGGAAAGGATTAAAAAGTAAAATAAAGTTTAGATTCGTTTTCGTTTATTGTTGTAAAATATTGTGCGTTTAATGGACGCTTATGCTGTATCGTAAATATGAGATGACACAATTATTACATAATAAAGGCAGCACTCTCATCAACACTAGTCATTAATTTACATTGAAAATATATTTTTTAACAGACTTTCTCGAAAAGTGGTTCTTATTTCAACGCTGTTAGTTTAAGTTAGTTTACTTTGACAGTAAAATAATTCTAGTCAGAAATGAGCTTAATAAAAATAAATTAACTATTTTCGTGCAAGTATTTTTAAAACGACGTTGGAAGCATTGGACTCTGATCAATAAAGCCCTCGCCACTGGATTAAGCTGCAACCCTGCCTCGAATGCAATAACAAACATTGCACATTTGCATGAAAATGTTAGTACCTACTCGTAGTAATTGCTTATTTTAAATCCTTTGAATTCTAGCAATATGACTACAAATTAAAGTGTAATAGATAAATTACTGTTGATCATTACAAGATCATTATACTAAAAGCAATCAACCAACATTAGAGATCGTGACTATACAAGTATTAATCCTACGTAATTTAAAAGTACACTCATCAAACAAAACTTATAATAAACACAAAGATTCCGTAGTGGTAACTTTACTATCAGAAGAATGTGCAAGTTTTTCCTTCTCAACAATTTGCTGCAAATCATGATCTTGGACGACAGCGAATATTTTACTCTTAGCTAGATTCAAATGGTAAGGCGAAAAAGTTTTTAGCGCAGACCCAATACTTAACAAAAATGCATCGACTGGGTCAGTAGGGTCTAACTCCGTAGTTAGAAATGAAGATTCAGTGAAACTAGGCAAGTTAATAGTTTGGTTAACCTCCTCAAAACACGGTTCCTTCCTCCTCTTAGATTTTCTTTTCTTAGTCTTGGCTTTCTTTATTATTGGTTCATCGGAGTCGTGATCATCGCTGCAAGGGTTTAGACTAAATTCTTCGGCAGGAGGCTCGTTAACCAGGCGCCAGTTCTCGGCTTGTAGTTCCTCTTCTTCTTCTATTGAGATCGCCCCTACGTCTCGGTAGACTGTCTTCATGAATGTTAGCTCGCTCTCATATTTGTACTGTCTTGGCGGGTACACTGGGTCAAGGAAGTTTTTTTTAAGTATCCGTCTGTGAACGTCTCTTATGTTAATCCAGCGGACTTTGCAGTCAGCTCCTGCAATAAATGAAATGTTGATACAAATCTCATTTACATATTAGTGCAAGTAGCACGCCTATATTAATAATTATGTCACCGTCCGATGATTGATTCTGTACTTGTTCAACAAGAAAAAATGGCCGCGACGGCACATTAATCTGCCCCGTATTGTACTAAACTGTTATTACTTATAAAAATCTTTTTTTCTTTTTTCTTGGGAAGTTCAAAAGTGTCTTTTTTAAATGATATTTAATTTTCAAAACTACACTTTAAATAAAGAAAAGAAATCCACGCGGCCGAAGCTGCGGGCAAAGTTGTAGTCTTAAATTAATAAAATTCTTATTTGGTCTACTTTTTGTAAGCAACTCTTCGAACTATGTATTTAAAGAAACAAACTCACGTTCGCCTCGCAAAAGGGAGAACTCGAACGGACACCAATAGTAGCGTCGGATCGTGACAACTAAATATTACATACCTGGCTTGTTTAATTCGTCGCCAATCTTCTGCCAGGCTACTTCCCTGGTATTAAAGTCCATGTATTTGGCATGGTTGATGTCATATAGCACTGAGTTTTCCTTCACGAGGCGGATAAGCTTAACGTCCTGTTTATCCGAGTGTTCGTTGAACATTTTGACGTGCTTCAATCGGCAACGGGCTTCGGATACTACTACGCGACTACTCGCGAGTCGCGCGGTCGATTCGTCGGGGCTCGGTCGTAGTCGGGACCTCTCGCTCCCACATTTTTAGGGCCGGTTTTTATAAGGTGTATTTAAGATTACATAACGTGTTTGTAATCTATAATATTGTTGTTTTATTGAACGTTGTTAGCTATGCAAGGTTCATTGATAGAGATCTGGGTTAGTTAGTAGGTAAGTTTATTATTGCTTTAGGTAATAAAATAACAAGGTTTTGCGTCAGTTATTGACACGGTAACCGGAAAACCACACAGCTTACGTACATTTAACATTCTTTACCGAAAGATTTATTTTGTCACTCCAGTTAAAAAAACAAATACCTGTGTTGTTTTAATCAAATTAGAAAAAACCCGTAAATCGTCAATGTATTTATGGCCGCACAACCTGCACCTAATCGCATAAATCACAACGTTCTAGTTAGCTTTAACGGGAGATTGAAAATCCAGAAAGATGCAGTAATTATCTGACACATAGTATAGTAGCTTTAAAATCACAAGAATACACGCACACACAAACACATTCACTCACATACATACACACTCATGCATACACACGCATAAACATTATGTTAAGGCTTCATCATTCTTCCTCTCTTTTTACTTTCTTTTACAAAATTTAATGTGTTGATCTACTGAAACCACGTTCTATCTGAATGCAATGCAATATAACTCTGTTTGGGATCAAGTTGAATCACAAGTTGAATCTTCGCTTGGGCATCAGAGTTCAATATAATCTACTTACTTAGTTATGTTTAGTATTATTTCACTAGAACATTAGTCTGTAAGTGGTACTGTACATCTTTCGGAAAATAAAATACATTTTATTATTATTATTAAAATCAGAATTAATTGTATAATAAAATTGAAATGGGTGACCTTAAAGTAAGGTGTATCAGAGACATATGTTTTTTAACAATGTACAGAGCTGCCCCAATCTGTCAAAATAATTAGATTGTTTTTAACTTTATTAAAAATGAATAAGGTTTATGTTCAATTGAGAAAATTTGATAGTTTGGTGTAGCTTGATGTGCTGAGGTCTTTACCTAATCGTAAATATAGTTTGTGAATCTAGGGTTAAA
Source organism: Phlogophora meticulosa (assembly GCA_905147745.2). Lineage (NCBI taxonomy): Eukaryota > Metazoa > Arthropoda > Insecta > Lepidoptera > Noctuidae > Phlogophora > Phlogophora meticulosa. Next base: position 949,241 of record LR990542.1, read on the forward strand.
TTAAATGATTTTGTAATGCGGCGCCATGTAAACCCGCTGTAACGCGATCCATCTGGCTCACGTACATACTTCGACGCGTCGTGTCGGGCTCGGCTTATGCCACTTGTTTTTATATAGAGTCGTTACGATAACCACGGTATCACACACTACGATTTAAGCATTATACTTGTCAATGCAATAAAAACAGCCGCACGAGTTGATCGAAGGTTAAGCTACGCTGCGGTTCGGTGACCGTTTGTAACATATAGAGACTCCACCGTGCCTCGGAAAGCACGCTAAGCCGTTGGTCCCGGTTGTCATTTGTAGATCTTTGGCAGTCGTAACGGGTAGACAGAAGCCCGAAAGTCTGACAACCAGTCTTACCAAGGGGTATCGTGCCCAGTAACTGAGATGTGGAGGTCTGATAGTCAGTGGCTCTATGTAAAATACTGTTATTCAGCTGCGTCCGGTTAGATTGGAAGCCGACCCCAACATAGTTGGAAAAAGAGTAGGCAGATGATGACTTGTTAAAGCCGCCGACCTAGGACCGACCGCCAGGGCCTTCTTTAAGATTGATAGAATAAGTAAGTACATAGATAAGATTCATAGTTATAAGGTAAAATGGGTTCATATATTCATAGTTATAAGATATAAGGTAATATGCTTTTGTAAAAGAACCCTTAATGAAAATAAATTATGTAAAAAAATATCGCTTAACATAGGTAAGTACTTGTAAACAAAAATCTGTCGAATTGAGAACTCCCCTCTTTTTTTGAAGCCGGTGAAAAAGAACATGGTAAGTTCAGCCGACCACACTTGAGTGGTAACACTAGGATAGGAGTACTATACCCACGAACAACATAATTATAAAGGTACTGTGAACAGTCGAAGGACCACCTTGAATCAATTAATTTAAGGGTTTTTATTCACATATATACAATTATACTATAAAACTAACTAGGTATATACATATTTACAAAAACAAAAAAAAAAAAAACAAAAAACAAAAAGAAAGCCGACAAGGACACTCAGGCGTCAAAGTATTCCTCCGCATCGCTGTCATCTGGAAACGTGCCCAAAAGACTGGCAGCATTGCCACGTTGGATGGCAATACTAATTCTTTGGGCAAAGAATGAGCCAGCCCTCTGGTCACGTGAAGTGTCGATCAGACGTCGAGAAATTTCTTTATAAAGATGACGTGCACTCGGACCCCATGACCCGAGCGTTTCAACCCCAAACGGCTCAAAACTGTAGTTACCAATAAGGTTACAGTATTTGCGCCGTTTGAGGGTCTCAGCACCCGCCGCGGCAGCGCCAGCACAGCCTGCCGTGCTTGAAACATGAGATGGCGCAAGGGTATCGACGCAGGTTGCGTCCCACACCAAAGGCCTACCCATCTTCCAAGGCAACAAAGTCATGCCGTCTGGTCTCTTACCATCGTCTCGTACCAAGCCGTTAGGTTCTAATACCGCTGGTACGCCGGCGGTACCAAGAGCTCGACGAATAATATCATTGATGCTGGCGTGCCGTGCTATGCGTCCTGCGCTCCTGTAACAGGACAGGCCATGGTGCCCGAAGCTGTCGACCGCTTCACCACAGTGACACCGATGCGGAGCAACACAAGGGGCACCCAAGCGAAGACAAGTAGCGAGCCGAAACGATGTGTCATCCATCATAGTACCTATGGTGGCTGACGGGAGTGCCTGAAGCCAGAGGCCCGACTCCCATTCTCCCACGGCCAACAGACGGGCACGCTCAGCAGTACTAGGTGACGTGTTCAACAGAGAATTCCGTATAGTACTGCAGAGCGGCACGTCCCATCGCGCCTGGGAAGACAGGTTGTCGGGCAAATCCGTATTGGGACAAGCCATTTTCCAGGCGATCAACGCATCGGTCAAACACGGTACTTCAAAATCAACCAGTGAGAAAGCTAAAATATTCCTGGTTAATCTATCGGTACTATGGACCGAGGAGAGGAATGCCGGTAAACTTATACTGGAAATTTTGCGGACGCCGAGACCACCCAGGCGAATGGGAAGTGTGGCTTGCTGCCATGCTCGGTCGTCCAAGGCCACATTTAGGATCGAAGAAAGAGTGTTTCTAATAATTTGGTCTACTTTTTCTAAAAGTTGTGGATGCTTCCAAAGATGGGAAGAGCGTAGGCTATATGTAAATTTTGGTCCAAAACAACAGTATCGAATAAGTGTGAAAGCCGAATGTATGTTAATTTTGTAAAGTCTTTCCGAAACATCATTAAAATTTTGTATTTTCTCCTCAATAAAAGTGGGAAAGGATTCGTCAAAAATTGGGGACCCCAGGAGGTGGAGAGAATTTTTCTCCATGATTTTGATGTTAGGTGCTACTGTGTTAAATTTTGCTATGATAGTCTGCCTGTCAGTGGCTTGGGGAAGATAAATTTCGCATTTCGAAAGATTAAGGTCTAGTCCAATGGAACTGAATTTTTCCTTTAAAAAAGCTAAATCAGTCAAAACTGTGTCCACATGACCTCCTAGGGTTATTTAAGGGTTGTCCATTAATCACGTGATGTGTTTTGCATTTTTGTTAATACGTGCCGTTTTTACGCTGCGTTTTCTGGTACGCGCTCGACACTAGTGAACCCAAAGGTCATTGGTTCTGCCAGCAATGTGTAAACGAGTAAGTTTGAGAATTCTTCGGGATCTATGGCTCCCAAACCTAATCTTTGTCAACTTACCTTGCTGCTCAGTAACAGGATGGCGTCCATTCAGTATAGCATCCCTGGTCTGCACATACAGCAGATGCAGCTGCACCGGATCCCGGGAGTCTACGTTCCGGTCGGAGTAGAACAGTCTTCGTTTGAGGAGTAGCGTCTCTTTGAAGTCAATGCCTTGCTCGCGGATGGTGCGGTGCTGGTCGAGCCATTCCACTGTGGGGAAGATGGAGGCGGGGTGAGAATGGAGAGTATAATAATTTCAATAAACGTGCTACCAGACTGCGGTTGCATTAATACATCACGACACATAGAGCCACACCCGGAACAACTATCTATAGGCCATACAAATGTTTGTTCCGTAAGGGAATCGAACCCAAGACAAGAGGTGCATTAGTCAATCGGTCAGCCACTGCAACAACCATGCCGTCAGTAACTCGGATTTTCGCAAAAAAACGATACAAAGTACGAACGTGACACTTATAAAGTTGAACTCTAAAATTCAGTCATTTCAAAATTATAACTTAACAACTTTCCGATGTATAACAAATGGGTGCACTGACTGGACAGGACCACACATATATGTGTGGTTATTTACTCAAAGACCATCTCGGATACTAATTTGCATGCTTTTTGAATTTGTTAATACCGAGTTACAGAAATCAACATCATTATAAAATAGAGTAAATTTAATATAGAGAATGAATAAAGAATGAATGAATGTATAAGATGATATAGATTTATGTAGAGAAGTGGCGACTTCTGTAATAACAACTAGCAGACATGTATGAAAGAAGACAACATGCTGCGCCAACCCTTATCATCGCACGTACCGTTATCATCAGTCTTCAGCCTCTTGCTCATCTGTTCCAAGATCACATCTCGGTCCTTGGCTGGCTTGGGTCTTTTCAGCGTGAACCCACCACCACTTGGTTCCTTGGGTTCTTTACCGTCTTCAGTTTCTTCTACTTCTTCTTTGCACTAGAGATAGAACAATCAAGATAAAGGCAAGCCTGTATTCCCCATAGAGTTGAGCAGAGGTGTACCCATAACAAAACCAGATTCAACTAGTTATGTTTACGTCCCATGTAATAGGGGTGAATCTATTGTCATCCAACTAGCCCAAATCTAGACTACGAGCTGCTACTGAGATACTGCTAATTCCATATGAAAAAAACGATAGCACTTCGTCAGACCTGGGAGTTGAAACTAAAACATCTGACTCACTAGTAGTAGGTACTAGCTGCCACTAGTTAGACCAACGAGGTAGTCAAAATAATTCAGATTGAAAAGTATAATGAGAAAAACATCGCGACCTGTATTTCTTCCCCACAGTTTGCATGTTAGTCATATGAGCTTAATAGTGGATGTGACGCAAATGGAAGGTGGGTGCAAATATAGCAAATGTAGTAGGGTACCGAAAAATATGGGGCACTAAACATTTTGTTCGTTGATGTTCTTGTTACATACATAAACTTACGCCTTTTCGTATGGCAGAAACTACAGAACGCCACCTACTTAACTATGATCCTTACATGCTCCTTTTGCTTCGTTTGCGGTCATACAAGCACGCCAGTTGCAAGTACTGCGCATCTGACCTTTTTAAAGAACTTCACCAATAAGTTGAGTGTATGTAATTCTTCTATTTAGTTTTAATTGAATTTTAAATAACAGTACTATGTATGCATGTACAATCTTACATGCAATAAACAGGGTAGAATCAATGTGTCTGCATTCATAAGTCAGGTTTGATTCAAAATATTATTAATATTAAACCTATAACTATTATTATATTAATATCTATACTAATACTCGTATGTTATAATAAAGAGTTATGAGTATATTCTTGTATGTTATACGTAATGGATCCTCATAAATAGCCTCATAATTTCTAATTTACGAATTGAGAAGGCGTAATCAACTAAATCGAAGGCCTTTTAAAAGTCAGTGTATATTGCATGTATTTCACTGCCGCAATGCAGATGATAAATAAGAAACGTATTCAATTAGATAAGACTGGGTCAGACGGGATGGAAGTCATCGAGTGGCACGGGGGTGTACCAATTGAGTTATTCATAATAATATCATGAACTTACCAATCCATATTCATCATAGTTCTTGATGCCAATGCGAGCACAGACATCCATCATCAGCTCGCCCACTGTCTTGGCCTCATCCACCTGCAGCGTCTTGACCGTATCTGAAGAAAGATAAAGGATCACAAAGGGTATTACCAAATACACTCAGTCAATGTATACCGGACGATAAATCGATTGGTTGTGTGTAGTGGTATTAACATGCAGATATTGATGGAAAAATAGACAGCAAAATAAAAATTTGCTTACCATCCAACAGTCTGACTCTCAGGTTCCTGATCCGACAGATGTAATCCAGGGAGTCACCATCTCTAAGCAGGTAGTAGTCCAGGGTCCTCTCATCCTCCAGCCATACTCCAGACATGTCATCATCAGCGGAGCGGAGGAACAACGCGTATTCTGTGAGAGAAACAAACGATTTTTAGGTTTGTAGGTCAGAACGGACTATGCGTGGAGGACCAAAACGAAATCACATCTCCCAATTCCTGTCGCTTCACCAGAATTTGTACAGGATCTGGCTATCAATAACGTCCTGGAGTAATAGGTGTAACAAAACAGCCCTACCATTTTGTGCAGCGCCAGCTCAATGAGACCACGTCATATGTGACGAGCGATGTGGCGCGGCGGGCGAAGGTCCGCCTGCGACGCAAGAGGTTGCGGGTTCGATTCCCGCCTTGGGACAAATGTTTGTACGATCTACAAATATTTGTTCCGGGTGTTCTGGCTATTTGCTATATATAATAAAAATACCTATATATGTAATGTATTGTATTAAGTATATCAGTCATCTAGTACCCATAACACAAGCTCTGCTTAGCTTGGGGCTAGATGATGCTGTGTGGATTGTCCAGCAATATTTATTTATTTATATCGACAAGGAGTGGTCGTCTGTTCAGGTTAGACTCTTCACGTAGACCGTATGCTGTTGTAACATTATGATCACTCGTGGATTTTTGGTTTTTGCAAATGCTATTGTTATGAGAAGGGAATGATAAAGCAGTGGTGTTTTTTACAGTACGCGGCAGGTAAAATGACACATCGAGTTATTGAAAAAGTCTATGACACAGAACGGATATATTTGTAAATATGTGAACATACAATAATTAACACCTACTCGTATCTCCCGTATTGCTTCATTTGTATTACTTTGTACGTACTTTAGTACATTTGTTTGGGTTTATTTTACACTTGATTAATGTATACTAATTATTGTAAAACAAACGAACTATAAATATTGTAAAACAAACATTTTGACGACCTATGTGGCGCGGCGGGCGAAGGTCCGCCTACGACGCAAGAGGTTGCGGGTTCGATTCCCGCCTTGGGACAAATGTTTGTACGATCTGCAAATATATGTTCCGGGTGTTCTGGGTATTTGCTATGTATAATAAAAAATATCCATTTGTATTGCATTAAGTATATCAGTCATCTAGTACCCATAACACAAGCTCTGCTTAGCTTGGGGCTAGATGTTACTGTGTGGATTGTCCAGCATTATTATTATTATTTTAAAAGAGCGAGCATGGAGTTTCTTATCCATTCTTCTGTATACGAAACTACCGTTTGAAAGTTGCAACTAGTTTGTTTCTTGTTGAGATGCTTAAAAGTGCCTTTTGTAATAGTGTAGTTAGAAAAATATTGAACTACGATTTTTAACGAGCAACAGAGATGACGCTATTAAAATTCGAACTTTTTCTAAAACACCACGTGCCATTTTATCAGCCTCTTATTTTGTAGCTGATGCTGTACCTATATTATTGTAAAACTGCAAAAGTGTCTTATATTGCTACCTTGTCCCTCGTTGGGTACGATGACCTTGGCTTTGACGACATTGTGTGCCTCGTTCAATGTCAGGTACTTGACCTTCCGGATCACTGTGCCTTAGTCCTTGATTATCTTCAGCCATATAAAGACTCCTCTTACCTTGTACCTGATTTAGACACGGTGGCCTTATTCTTCATGAGCTTGTGCACTTCCGTCAAGATCATATGCCAGTGGAACTTGACCTTCCGGATCACAGCACCTTTGTCATACACTATCTTCAGTATTATTCTGACTTCTCTTACCTTGTCCCTTATTAGGCACGATGACCTTGTCCTTGACGACCTTGTGCGCCTCCTTCACGGTCATGTGCGAGTCGAATTTGACCTTCCGAGTCACCGCGCCTTCATCCTGCACTATCTTCAAAGATAGTGACGGCATCTTGGACTAGTCCTAAATTTAGCAAAGTTAAGGTTTTTAATGATCATAGTTATCTAAATCTTTGTACAGAAGACTTTTACGGGAGTATGATATGCTATGGTAGACTGGATCCTACGGTAATTAGGTATTATTGTAAGGACTCCGATTGAATTCCAGACAATTCGAGCTAGCTCGTTAAAATGCACATGAATGTAGCCGAATAACCTACTCCTACATAAAGTACTGGGTACTAACTATGTAAGTACGAGTACCTACATCTAATCGTATTAAAACTTCCGCAGAATAGAAAGACCTAGTACAGTAGACCGCACATCAGTGGTAAGTAGCCCTTTGACCTTGATCTTGGCCTTACGTAGTACGAAATTTCAATAGAATGCTAGGCCAGCTTTATAATGGTTTTGTAACCTGTGGTCTAGCAGACCCACCCACCTAATTAGTAATTATTCGAATCTTGGAATTCCGAAAGATAACGTTTTCCGGCGGGAATGATTTCAATAGATTTCTGTGTTTAACCCGCCATTGGACGCTTGACTATTCTAAACAAATTTCATTGTTTGGGTTTAAGCTGGTAACGAACGAATCCAAACAGGATTACATTAGGCATATATCACAAACTACAACGTTCAATATTTTCCTTGTAAATCAGACGTAATTAATGACATAGAGCATTATCATTGGACGGGTTTAAATTTAGATTTTTTAAATAGAATTCATGTCACAATAACATTCAATAAGTCCCAGTAATATCTACGTCTTTTTTAGTACTAGTAATACCTATATAAACTTAAAGGGAAGATCTATAAGTCAGTGATTAGACCTGCTGTCTTGTATGGATCAGAGTGTTGGGCCACAAAAGGAATGAATGAAAGGCAGTTGCATGCAGCTGAGATGAGAATGCTAAGGGGGATGTGTGGTGTTACGCGAATGGATAGAATAAGAAATGAGTATATAAGAGGAACTCTGAAAGTGGCGCCTGTGACAGAGAAGTTGTGTGGAAATCGGCTATCATGGTATGGACGCTCCCTGGACGCCCTCTAAACTAGAACAAATCCAGGAAAACCCGGACGGATGGGAACCCTACCTATATATGTGTATAGTATGTGCTTGATATGAACAAACAAACAGGTTAGTTTTGTGGAAATGGTATTCCTCAGATTCGTTACAGTTATGATGACAATCATATCTTATTGTTTTAAATATTTTATAAAGGGCGTATGGACCCTGACCTCGAGTACAGTTCATGATTTTGGACCGAACTCCCGGTTGAAACTTATCAACGGGATTTTTCACATTTTTACGCATTTTTTCTAACGATTCAAATATCTTGGATCCCGCAACGAATTAAATCAGAACAGAACGGCGGAGGAGTAAAACTATACATCATTTCTACTGCCTTCCATATCAAGCAGGAGATAGAACTGAGCTAGGCCGATAGGCACACAGGGACAAATACGAGTAAGTTAAGCTTAGTACCACGGATTAAGCTAAATTCACTAGCTATGTCGAACTGTACTTCAAAACGAGATTAATCATCGTCATACAAGATTTATATAATTAATATATTGTATTTAATAAGCCACTTCAAAACACTTTTCCCTTTAATACCGTCTAACCTTTCTGGCAACGCCCTTCTCACTTCCTCAATTGCTCACAAAACTTCAGAAAAAGAAACAAATCGTTTATAGACAAGTAAAAAAATCCCGGTTACTACTTACAGTTAATTTTAACCAACGTAGCGTGCACTGAGTACTGTCCACAGCAATCCACACACTGCAATGCGAGGTTTACCTCATCTCCCGCTAACACTATACCAGGCTATGATTTCATCGTGTTCATTCCACAGTATTTTCCTTAAATTGTATATCGATTGTTAATAATATTCACAGTTTCATTAAATAAATGTATCATGTATCATCATCCTGAATTTATAATGACAATCCAACTGTCAAAATGGTCACTATATTCTTTCTACCTTTTTTAAAGGGGATGGTCTAAGCCCATCAGTGTTGGAACAAAATATCGTTAAGTATAACAATACAAACACTAAAATCAAAACAATTTGATCCAGACGAACGACAGAACTGAGTAGATACAGTGGTGTTAAGAGGCACTTCACTATTCACTTTAAAGGAAATGCAGGTACTAAGTCTACATTAATAACAAATGACACACGGCCTCAAACATATGACGACGCTATGAAAACCTTGATAGAACGTTAGCTACTGACTCAATCGTTTACAAAGATGGACTGTTTACTTACTTAGATATACTCAGAACGCACGTGCTTGGAGGCATGTGTAATCCGTAGGGCGTGGTCAATAGCGGTGCAAGCGCATCCGCATTGATGAATCAGACAAAGGAAGTAGCATTGATTAGTGCGGTACGGGATTTATGAATCCAGGAACATCATACCGACTAACTTGAGAAGAGACGTGACCGAGTTGAAGACTATCGTATCATCACTCTTGGATTCCCCGATGGGATAGGTAGAGGTGTACCTTATAGTTAACCCACATTTCGTAAAGCCATAATACTAGCAAAGACAGTGATTTAATGGTACGCAATGCGCTTAGACCCTATAATCGTTGCTTCAAAAGTTAGGTTTAACGAAATCAGGGTCATTTAATTGTCTTCTTGGTCTGAATGGTATGGTGCCTGGATGACCTTGACCCTAGTATGTAAGGATAAACCCTAACAACACATCTTCCTGAAGATGGTTTTATCCTTTAACCAGGTAGACTGATGATAATATGACATCATCGAAATGAATCATACTTCGAAATCTTAAATGTCTGGTGGTATGGTGAGTGCGACTTAATGAATTATGTTACAACATCAAAGATTTTCTAAGAAAAAATAGCATGCATGAATCATGGGCAGATGATTGGGCAAAGGTAAAATAAATGAATAAATAATGCTGGACAATCCACACAGCATCATCTAGCCCCAAGATAAGTAGAGCTTGTGTTATGGGTACTAGATGACTGATATACTTAATACAATACATTACATAGATAGATATTTTTTACTATACATAGCAAGCACCCAGAACACCTGGAACAAATCTTTGTAGATCGTACAAACATTTGTCCCAAGGCGGGAATCGAACCCGCAACCTCCTGCGTCGCAGGCGGACCTTCGCCCGTTGCGCCACATCGGCCGTCAACGTGTACCTATAGTAACACCCATATTTCGTCAGTTATATTAAAGTTCCATGTAATAGGGGCGAGCCTATAAACTTACGCTTTTTCGCTTGGGGGTAGGCAGAAACGACAGAATGCCAGCTACGATCCCAACATATACCTTTTGCTTTGTTTACGTTTATTCATTGAATCTGGTCACACACGCAAGCGCGTCGGTTGCGAGTACTACGCAATTGACCTTTACGAAGAACATCACCAATATCTGTGTATGTCCCCACCTGGCGTTGCTAAAACGGCGTTTCTATATAAAAAAAAAAACAAATGTTAATTCTTACTAGAGTTCCGCGACAAAATAGTACAGGAGGAACCATTACGGTTCTTCTTTGTCAGCCTTTCACTTATTTGCGGAACCACTAATGTTAGTGACTTAATTTGGAATAGTTAGTGAGTTATGATTGTTCACTAACACACATAGAAAGTAGAAGAATAAAAAAAAAAACTGTTGTTATTTTCATTGCAATAGAAGGCCAAAAGGGGGTTCAATTTTTAAAAGTTGAATGACTAGGTCAATTATGGTGTGAAAAGGTATGAATAATTATGGTATAGTTGGCGCAGCAGCTGAGAGTTTGGCTGCTGCGCTGCGTGTCGGGGGTTCGACTCCCGCATACAGGTAGTTGTTCCGGGTCTGGCTGTTTGTGTATGTAAGTTTAAATGTTTGTAAACGCACCCACGATACACGAGAAATTCCTAGTAGGGATAGGGTAACGATTAAAAAAAAAGTGCTTAGTTAGTGTAAGTTACAAGTGTTAAGTTTATATTTTTTTTCGCATTGTTTTCAGTTTTGATAAGTGTTCGGAAATATACTTAATAATGCGGAAAACCTAAAATAAATCTAGTTTATGGATATTTATTTACTTACCTAAATATTAACTACAGGAAAATTAAAACGATGTCTCTGAATAGGTAGCACTGTTTTTACGTAATCAGCAAAAATCGATATACCAAGTATTGGAGTCGCAAAAAATTACAATATTACCTTGACAGTGGAAATATAATTTAACTGCCAAGCTTCGGAACCTCGGTGGGTGAGCCTCACTCGTACTTTGCCGGTATTATTTATCATGAGTTGGGTCGGTTTGACCGCTGTCTCACCTCGGTACGAATAATAAGTAAGAATAATAGCTATGCCTGGCCCGGTTCACGATAGTGCATGCTTACTTCCTACATAACTCATTCACATAACAGTGTCAAATATTTGAATTATTTTTAATGTTGTCACAACTCGGGTCCCCAATATGCAAGTAAGTGAAGACGCCAGCAATTGAACCTATATTAGTATCGTGATGCCAACTTACTAAGGAGATTGTACAGGCGCCAGCACATCAAGCTATCCCAAACTGAACAAAATCACCAATGAAACATGAATCTTATTCTGTTGAGTATAAAGTTGAAAAACTATCCAAGAAGATGTGGGTATCTTAATGTACTGACCTCAGTGCCTAGTTTGGGGACCACCGTCCAAACAAAGCCGGTTATTGAAAGCCTTGAAAAACCTGAAGCGTAAGAAAACTTTTTAGTGTTGTCGTTATCTCTACGTCATGATACCTCTTTCTTTTAGTGCGGTTAGACATAGCTGTCAGTTGTCACACGTTCACTTAAATGCCTGGAGACTATAAATGAAAGTCTTGCAACACAGTCGGAAAAAATACTGTATGTTACGCTTTCACGGCTAAACTACGGAACTGATTTTGATGAAATTAGGTACTGAATAAGCTTGAACAAGAAAGAATATAGGCTACTTCTCAATCCGTGACTTCGTAAGCACCCGCGATAACCGACATTCGCGAGCCAAAGCTAGTAGGTAGGTACTAACTTCCTAGCCATCCTAACTAATATTATAAATGCAAAAGTAAGTTTGTTTGTAACCTTTTCACGCCTAAACCACTGAACGGATTTCGATAAAATTTGGCAGAGAGATAGATTGCACCCCGGGGAAGGACATAGGCTACTTTTTTATCAACAAACCACGCGAGCGAAGCCGCGGGTGGAAACTAGTATTTTATTAATGGGAATGTGAGTCATGTGATGCATGTTTGTTTCGCTTTCACGCATTAACGGCTTAACCGATTCGGATGAAATTTGGCATACGGGTAGCCCATGACCTAAGTTAGGAATTAGGATTTTTATCCCGGTAGTAGGTTCCCATGGCATGATTTTCGACCTCCACGCGGGCCTAGTTAGTAATATTATAATGCGAAAGTGACTCCAGTTGTCAGCATTGGATGAAATTCGGCTCACCGACCAAGATCTGAGCTAGGCACGTAGGATACTTTTAATGATAGCAAGATCCCACGGGATAATTTCCAACATAAATAGGGCGAAGCCGCAGTATAAAAACTAGTATACCATATAAGGATACAGCGATATTTTAACATATAGGTACGTCTGTTTACACGATGTTCAGTGGGTTGTTTGCCTCATTAATTATTATAACGAACGCGCTGGTAGTTGAGGAGACTGTTAAAATAATGGGGATAACACTATATGGACTGTGGTCTCAACATCACTTATTATGCGTAGGTACCAAGATCAGCCACGGCATTTTGTATAAGGTTAGGTAGTATAGTTTTAGTTATCAGTAATTTTGTATTAATGTACCTATTGTGTAATTGTTAGTAATGTATTATTATTTAAAAAGTTAATAATTATTACAAGTAGTCTTAGGTATCGCATTAGGTTTGTAACCTGTAATGATAGTAGGTATAAGAGTTTTAAATAAATAAATTTATGCACAAAAATATTTTTTGTTTCGCACCATCTTTATATTAAAATCCCAAAACCTATTAAACGAATGCCTACTGCTCTGTTTAAAATACATTAAAAAAACTTCTCACAGCCAAATGCTATGATACCATATCTGAATTTTGGAATGACCCTTTGTTTGAATTATAATAAATAAATAAATAATGCTTGACAATCCACACAGCATCATCCAGCCCCAAGCTAAGCAGAGCTTGTGTTATGAGTACTAGATGACTGATATACTTAATACAATACATTACATAGATAGATAATTATGTTTTATTATACATAGAAAATACCCAGAACACCCGGAACAAATATTTGTAGATCGTACAAACATTTTTCCCAGAGCGGGAATCGAACCCGCAACCTCCTGCGTCGCAGGCGGACCTTCGCCCGCTGCGCCACATAGGTCGTGAAATTGAATGATTTGACCCTCAAATCCATAATAACAATAGCATTAGGATTAAGTTAGTCATTTCATAGTTATGTTGTTTTAATTCTAAACCAAAAATATGTTGTTTTATACGCCATACATGGCAAAACATCTATATAGGTATATATCCGATGTACATCTTATTTTAAGACCTTGCACATATTATTTGATGTATACTCATGTTTTACGATAAATATATTCTATTCTATTCACACTTTATATAGTATTTCATACACACATTCTTGTAGGTACCATTTTACTGAAGATCTTCTTAAATTAACTTCCACACTGATACACACTCCACATAGTACACACCCTCTTAAAAATCAAAATAAAAATAAAAATTCACTTATTAAAATTAGGCTGAGAATCATCACTTTTTGAACGTCAAAACGTTTACAAAAGACAGTCCCCTAAAACGCCCACCCTTCACCACTTCCTAGTGTTTTTAACTTCCCAGCAACACGTCTGTCTGATAGTTTGAAGAAATTGAAGCTATACAACATATGTCAAAAAAATAAATAATTAACTATGTCAATCATCTATATACATCATTAAATTAAATAATGTTAGCTAGCACAAGCCAATATGCCAAAATAAATAAATAAAAACCAAACTAGATACCAAAATTGAAAATTAACTCACGGACACTCCCATCTCAACAAGATAGCACACTCACACCTCTCCTATTTTATTGAACTATTATTTACTGTTAGTACTTTGACCAAAATTATTATTTCATGGAAACTAGAAACCAAACGGACTTTAATTTCTAGATAAGTAACTAAATCATTCATCATCAACATAGGCATTGAGGAATGAGGCGGTTACCGTCCCTTCTCCTTCAGAAGGGTCAGACTCGGACACCTCCCGTTCGATGCTCTCCTTCTGGGCCATCAGTCTCCCAAAAAGAGGCCATATTATCTTCGTCCTCACTTGCCAGTCCCTCGTTGCTGGCGAATACAGGTCTCACCTGATTCTGGTGACCAGGACCAGCTGTTCAGAGGCCCATGCAGGGCATTCCTAGACCGCATGCCGTGTAGGATTCAAGTCACTTTCGCAATGGTGGAAATTGGCCGTGACCTCTCCCATAATCTTCCACAGGTACTCACCAAAGCAACCGTGGCCGGTCAGTGCTATCAATGGAAACCTTTCCTAACTTATAAATACATAACATCACGCCTATAATCTACAAAGGTATAAAAAATAAAATAATCTTTATTTCGGATAAGCAACATCCATATGGGTTAGTAAACAAAAAGATAACTTATACCTATGTTAGTAAAACTAATTATCTATTTAGAAACAATGATGTTGTTCGAAATACATCTTCGACAACATCACCTAGTAAAGGAGACTCGTACCTCCTACCTATGGTCTTTATAATGGAGTTGGAGCTCTCCCGCACTCTGCAGAGTAAAGAGGCAGATTTCTGTCTGACGATGGCGTGGAAGCCATCGCCGTGTGCTTGTGCAGACAAATATATTTAAGCAGGGGTGTACCTATATTACACCCACATAATACAACCAGTTATGTCTAAGTACCATGTAATAGGGGGCGAGTCTTGGCACCAACCGGCACAAATCTAGAGACAGGACTGACTGCTGCTGAGAAATTTCAGATGGAAAAAACCTATTAACAACTATTAACCCGGGAATCAAACTCAGAACTCCATGCTGTTAAGTACTATAAATATAGATATTCTATAGTGAGGACACATCAAGACAGTGGCTTAACATAGGTCATAAGGGGATAATTAAATTAGGAATCAAACTTGAGACTTAATAAGGCCATATATATTTACACGAACTAAATATTAATGATTAAGAAAACCGCATGTAACCTTGAATTGCTTGAGTACCTACTTCAACGTGTAGTCGGTTACAGGTAAATAATTGCCTTAGTTAAAATATTAGCATAGCATATTTCATAACATCAAGCTTGTAATCTCCGAAGGGTTAGTAAGAGGTGAGCGCCTTCAATGGTTGAGTCATGCCAGTCTTTATATACTCTTTCGGCATACTCAAATGGACTCAAACAGAACTAGACGCCCTGGAGTCCGTACATTGCTGACGGCATCTCTAATGCATCACCCACGTTCATGGGTGATGAGACTGTATGTCGAGGCTTTTTAAATGCTAATACCCTCCACAATCGCGAGATATGCAGTCTCAGGGAATATTTAAAAAAATTACGTGGGGATGCATCGAGATGTAGTCCCGGTGGACTAGGGCCTCACCCCGCTCTCGTTGGCTAAAGAGAACTGGTGCAAACCTGTAGTGCTTGACACTTTTTTTTTTTAAACAATAATGATTGTTTGGGGGTATGAGGCACAGGGTGTAAAGTTCCTCATCCGCCAATGAAAAGGGAGGATCCTCCGACCAGACGAGTGTTGTCTGGTGGGCAACTGCCCGACGGTTGTTTTTTTTTTTTTTTTTTTTTTTTTTGGAATGGGCATCTCGCAGTTTATCCTTTAGGGATATTTACTGCTCAACCGAAATTTCCTGTGGGGGGCTTAATTAAAATTAAGGCCTCCAGCCAGGCATAAAAACTTATAAGCTAAGCGACTATCGCTAAGGGCACCCCCTGCGGGGTACGAACCTCGGCTTAGGACGTCGCTGAAGAGGACAGCAAGGGACAGGCTGGATCTGATTGTTCCATTATTTAGGGACATTTTAAACATTAATCGGCTCAGCTTCGCGGGCTGGCTCTAGCAAAGGGTCGGGAGGGGGGCATTGACGGGGTCGTCGCGACGGGCCTCGGCGGCGAGGACGGAATGTCCGTTTTTGTTTGCGAACAGTGCTGGTGGCCTTATCGCTCTCCTGGAGGAGAGTGATAGGATCATCTGGCTCTGTGAGTGTGTGTTTCGGTCTTCGAACTGTACTTATTCGCGAGGGAGTGTATCGGACGGCCGATGACACTAAGGGGTTAGGATGAGCGGTAGAACAGTCCATGAAACGCTGGGTGAGTCGCTTCATGAACTGTTTCACCGTAGGTATTTTGAGATCTACATGGAGAGTCTCATTTCGGACGTAGAAGGGAGCTCCCGTGACTCTGCGCAGGAATCGGTTCTGGACGGTCTGAAGCCTATGAATATGATACGGCTTGGCGTGAGCGAACACTGCG
Organism: Phlogophora meticulosa; assembly: GCA_905147745.2. Taxonomy (NCBI): domain Eukaryota; kingdom Metazoa; phylum Arthropoda; class Insecta; order Lepidoptera; family Noctuidae; genus Phlogophora; species Phlogophora meticulosa. Next base: position 965,714 of record LR990542.1, read on the forward strand.
CAAGCGTATGTCATGATTGGTCGGATGACCGAGACGAAGAGCCGCAATTTGCACCTGAGTGACAACTTGCTTTTCTCGTTGGTCATACAGTAAAGCCTGCCGGACGCGAAGACGGCGCGCGAACGCGCCGCCTTTATGTGTTCGGCGAACGAAAGTCTGTGATCGAGTATCACACCTAAGTATTTGGCTCGCTTATCCCAAGGGATAGGCTTGCCGTACATGGCTAACGGACTAGGCGTGGGGACATTGCGGCGTCCGGGTTTCCTAAAGAGAACCGCTTGACTTTTGTCGGGATTGACCTCGACTCTCCATTTCCAGAACCAAGCGCCTAAGACGTTTGCGGAAGTTTGGAGAGTGCGAGCTATGGTGGTAGGGTTGTGACCGGTATAGTAGATGGCCGTGTCGTCGGCGAAAAGCGCCAACTGGGCCTTTCTACCCCTAGGGACGTCGCTAGTGAACAGCGAGAACAAGAGAGGAGACAGCACGGATCCTTGAGGGACGCCCGCGCGGATAGGGTGAGGTGACGATAGCGTACCGTCTACGCGATATCTAAACGTACGATTCGACAGAAAATCTCGCAAGATGAGCACGAGACGATCTGGCACATCGAGTTGGTATAGCTTGTATAACAACCCGTTGTGCCAGACCTTGTCGAAGGCTTTCGCAATGTCGAAGAAGAGGGCGCCGGTGAGCGCGCCTCTCTGAAAGCCCGCGCTGACGTGTTCGACTACGCGGTGCACCTGTTGAACACACGAGTGTCCCGGCCGGAACCCGAACTGTTCGTTCGGTATCAGGCTCTTTGCCTCGACATAGTCCTTGAGTCGCTTATAAATAAGCTTCTCGTAGATTTTGCCGAAAACATTGAGCAGACTGATAGGTCGGTAGCTCGTGGGCTCAGACTTGGGCTTGCCAGGCTTGGGGATGCCAATAACCACGGCTTCTTTCCACGATTGAGGAAAGATATTGTTGCTCAGAGCGCCATTGAAGATGGCGGTCATGAGCATAACGAGTTGCGCGGGGAGGATTTGAAACACCCTATTGGTGATACCGTCCTTACCGGGGGCTTTGCGCGGTTTGAGCCCTTTAATGATGTCTTGCACTTCGTCCGGAGTGACGGGAGGCAGAGGATCATCAGGGTTGTCGACGGGAGGGAGCGAGGACCTACGTTCGACTTCGGCGTCTACCTTTAAGAGGTGAGCTTGGTCGAACGGCTGGGAGCTAAGCGAGCATTGAGTCTCTAAGCTTTCGGCTAGGCATTCGGATTTTTCCGAGTCGTCGAACGCGACGCTCTTATCTGGACGAGTGAGGGGAGGCATGGAAGCCTCTACGGTGGACCGGAGTTTCCTCTGGAGGTTCCAGAAGGCATGGTGGTTGGGCTCTAGCTCACTGATCATCTTGTCCCAGCTCTCCGACCTATGCTCCGCCACACGTTTGCTGACAGTACGCTGTAGCATTCGCATGTGGGCTTTGTTCGCAGAGCAGGGAAAAGCGCTATAGGCACGGACGGACGCGTTCTTCTCGGTTATCAGAGCCCGTACATCGTCCGGTAGGTTCCAGCGCTGGGCATTCAGCGCCGGAACCCGCCTTGAACAGTCGTTCAGGACTGTCTGTACGTGCTCCGTAAACGAGTCGACTGCGCCCGTGGTGTCAGCGACTGAGGTGATTAGATCGGGGATGGAGTCGAGTAGAGGCGACGAGGAGGATTTCAGCTTTTCGCTTACCTTCCTCCAGTCGGTAACTAATTGAGTCGGGGGTGGCTGATCAGGGTCAAGCGGACCCGTACGGGGAACTAGCGTCATCATCACCGGACGATGGTCGGAGTTAAGCTCGTGGAGCGCCTCTATTGATTGTAAACGAAGGTTTACATTCTTTAGGAGCGCTATGTCCAGTATGTCAGGTCTATGGTCAGGATCGTGGGGAAAATGGGTATGAGTCATCGGGGCGATGACGTCATAGTTAAGGGAGGTGCCCAGATTGAGGACAGCCCTCCCTCTGGCGTTGGTTACATTACTATTCCACGCGGGGTGCTTGGCGTTGAGATCGCCCGCTATGATAACGGAGTCACTCAAGCCGAGAAGAACCGAGATATCGTGGGATAAAGCTGGGATGTCGTCCCTCCCACGAGCGGGAGGGCAGTACGCGGATACAATAGTAATTGGCTGATGGCCAGTCATGCCGAGCCGACAGATAGAGTACTCAAGGAGCGAGGTCGGGGGAGGAGAAGTTAAAGGGACACAGTGCAATGAGTTTTTATAATAAATCATTGTACCGCCCTTGTGACAGCGGGATCTATCATTGCGCACCATACGGTAGTTTGCAATTTTGGGGTCGCGGTTGTGCGGTTTGAGGAACGTCTCCTGTATGAGGAGGACGTCCGGTTGGTGATCGCGGAGGAAGTTGGCAAACTCAGCCCGTTGCTGGAGTAAGCCATTTATATTGACGTATCCTAACTTTAGGGATCGCGGTTTCAAGGTTCTAGCGTTAACGTACCTATCCATTGCGGTTATTAAAATGGGCTTCTAGGTCACGGAGCACCGAGGGGGCCTCCATGAGCGCTTCGATGCGCTTCTTAGGGTCTGTGGTAGCCTCTAAGCGATCGGCTAGACGATCGGCTTCGCGGTTGCAGAAGATTAAGTACACTGGCAATATGACGTTCATATTGCGCTGTGTACGGATTTTAGTGTCGTAAAGAGCCTCCGTAGGCTGAGCACGGAAGGCGGAAACCTCAGCCTCTGCGGTCTGGGTAGCCTGAACTGCAGGGGCTGGGGTCGGCGCCGGGATGGGTGAATCCATCAGCGCCGGTGGGTGGCTGCGTTTAGCCGCCAGGGCCGGGAAGGCCTTCTGGTGGTTCAGCTTGTTCCACGGAGATGACCTCTGTGGGCTAAGGCGCTCAGGGAGCGCAGACGATGGCGGGGGTGGTGCCCTAGTAGAGGGGCATTCCCTTTGTTGACGAGCGTTTGCACGTCTCATCAACCTTTGGGAAGATGACTTTGGGGCTCGCGGGCACCCTCGGAAGTTCGCGGTATGACCGGACTGTCCGCACAGAACACAACTCGGTGGTTCAGTGCACTGAGTGCGGTCCTTGGGTCGGTCACATTTGCCCGTGGCGTGGTCGCCCAGACACTTGACGCATCTGGGCCTGGCGAAGCAGTTTCGCTGAGAGTGGCCGTACAATTGGCAGCGATGACACTGGCCAATTAGATGGGGACGGTACGGTTTTTCGATCTTAATACCGGACAGGGCACACACCGTTTTGATGTTGAATATGGGGTGGTGCCCTTCTGTGGGGTCGCAAATAACTAGGACCATATCATAAACTAGCCCACCCCGGGCCTTATGAAGGCGGTGGACGGCGGACGCGGGGACACCTTGGGCGCGGATGTCGGCCAGGATGTCCTCCGTTCGGATCTCCCTGGGGATACGCCTGATAACCACACGGGTTGGCGTCTCCTCAGGGAGGGAATAGGTGTGGAAGGAGATGGCCTTCCCACGTAAAAGGGATACTATTTCCCTGTAGTCATTTGCTGACGGCAGGGTTACCTTGATACCCAGAGGGGTAGCTCGGGCGTTGGTGTAGTTGATCCTGCGATCAACACACATTTTGGAGACGGCCGTCCACTTCGCCTTGTCTTGGATGAAGACAGGGGGAGGTGGTTTCGCCTTACGGGTGGCGGTGCCGTTAGGGCCCGTACCGGAGGCCTGTGCCAGGGGTACGGGGGAGCGGGGGGGAGAGGGCGCGGATTCGTCTACTGAGGACGGGGCGCCGATTTTTTTGGCCTTGGTGGCCTGTGAGGGAGCTTTAGAGGGCTTCCTCTTTCCTCCTTTTCCTACGACTTGGTAGTCGTCGTCGGACGAGGAGGAAGGAGACTCCTCTGCCTCTGAGCAGCTGCGCGAGCGAGGGACAGTCGTGTCCATCCTATCTAAAAAATCATCGGAATCGTCATGCGCGGGGGCTGGCATTCCGAGAATCGGACTTTTGATGCACCTGGCGGTAACAGGCACAAAAGCCGAGGCCGGACGGGTCGCGGGTTCCGGGTATTTCGGTGCCTTTGTCTTTTTGGACAAAGGCGCCGGACTACCTGCGTTCGTGGAAGAGGTCGGCGATAAGGGGCTATCGACCAACGGACGGGCCGACGGTTGTTGTCCGGCTCGTTTATAAATACTCAGTCGCGTGGATAACTTTAATATCGCGATCTAGGACACGTCGATTTAGTTCGTATGTGGCGAGATAGATGTCACTACAATTGCATGGAAGTATGGCAGAGTAAGGAGCATCACGGACGTTTTTTCCGGACGCTACATGGGGCCGATGTAGACCTACCAGCGTCCGTAACCTGGCTGTGTTTCGGTGACCTCTTTGGGGAAACCGAACCGTTTTGTCTGTGCAATTAAGGATGAAGTTATAGTACACCCACATTTCACCACTTATGATTTAGTTCCATTTAATAGGAGGCGAGGGGCGGAGGAGGAGGTAGGAGGGTTACTTGGCTTGATCTCTGAGCCATCAGAGTTTTGTCTTTGAGCAGCCTCAGCGAGATCAGAGAAACGGGAAAGGAAGCTCTGGCTTTTTTGGTTCCGGGTTCTCAAGTCATTGATAGAGGGTGAATGCCTAAAGAACCCACTAAATGTGTGTAATTCTAAAGGTGCGTAAAAAATCTCACGCCTTTTTTCCATGGGGTAGGCAGAAACAGAACTCCACCCGCAAGGATTCTTATACTCAGCTCACGTTCATACATCCGGTCATAAACGCACGCCAGTTGCGAGTACTAAGCACCTGACTTTTTTGAAGAACAACACCGAGGTATCAAATAAAACGGTAAATAATATAAAGGTAAACTCACAAGGTACACCTATATAAAAATTATAAAGGTGTAAGTAAATAAAACAACTGTATATAAGAATAAGTTTATTTCTATAGGAAAATAGTTCTATCTAGTCAGTTACTGTTAGCTAAGGCATAAATCTCTATCTGTTTACATAAGTAGTACCTACACAATTGATTACATTTTTTTATATGTTATACTGTCCCATTTCTGGGCAAAGGCTTCCCTGGAATCTATCCAGGGTCCCTTGCAACGTGGAACCACAAACCAGCCCTCGCGGTACGCGTCCAGGTCATCAGATTACTGGATTACTAACAACCATTTATTTTATAGGCCATCAGCCATAACACATGGATACATACATACGCCCTTAAAATTACATTCAATCATTATTGACTTTTTATAAGTTAACCAACTTATAAAAAGTCAATAATTATTGACATTAGTTAAGCATTAACGAATTTTGATATTATAGGTACTGCTATCACCCATTTTTGAAGTGGTATTGGTAGTGCTAGGTATGAAGATATATGTGATATTTGTACGTGTTTAGGTAGTATATAAAACCGGGTCCAGACGTGTATAATATGTAATGCAATGAGAATGGTGTGGCCGTACAGTAACCAGCACATCAAGCTACCCGAAACTGTCAGATTCAAATTTCTTTGAAAGTTTTTCAACCTTATAAGAAAGGAATAAGGTTCATGTTCAATTGGGAAAACTTTACAACTTTACTGGCATCTGTACGTGGGAGTACTGTGAGTCTTTGAGCTCGCGCTGAAAACTGACAGCCAATGGATCAGCGCGAGCCGCGCCCCGGGTGTTATATGTAATGCTCGTAATTCCGCTCACATGCAGAATTTGCGTTAGATTACTTACGTCTGAAACCAGCTTTAACGTACTCTGTGGTGTCAGCTTCCATAACTAAAGTTCAAGTATTTTACAGTCGAAACAATAATTACTCACTAATACTTATCATACCTTAGAATTAGTGTTATACAGTGGCAGGGATATCAACACACTTGCTGATACCATTAGTTCAGTACATGATTCTTCTGGACTCCCCAGCGTTGAAATTTCTTGACAGTTTTTCAGATTCATTTTTAATTAAAAATCTCTGAGTTAGATATAAACGTCCATGTTCTTACGACTTAATACTGTTTTACGTTAAGAACATATTTAAAAAAAAAGGAAAAATGTGGAGAAGACGACGAAAAATTCCATCGCTGTGGGGTTCCAGAACACGGGATAGAAAAAGCAATTGAAAGTGCCCACACAGCTATCTATCTAGCACGTGTTACAATTATGCGGAAATATATGTAAAATAATAACAACCTTCGTCAGTTGTAAGCAAATAAGTCTTAATTTTCTATGAACAACAAATAAGGTTCTCGTCAAAATTGAATGTGTTGTTCATACCAAATGATGACTTATTACAACTGAAGAAGGTTGTTATTATTTTACATATATTTCCGTATAATTGTAATACGTGCTAGATAGCTGTGTGGGGACTTGTTCTTTCTATTCCGTGGTCCAGAAACATGTACTGAACTCATGCTATCAGTTTGTACGACCATATCCCTTCCACTCTGTATATCTTTTGTAAACTACTCTTTTAGGCCCAGTGGAAACTTGCTTATTGTAGATGCTATATAATTCTAGATGCCTACTTTAAATTAAATAGCCTTGAGAGGCTGAAAAGAAAAGCACTACGCCCAAAATGCTGACTACGTATTATTTTACGATTATAAAGAATTCATCTTTAAGTAGTGTATTACGTGTTGCTGGGGAGTTTGTTCCGCCACTTCTTCCCAGCAAAACACAAGGAAGTGGTGAAGGGTGGGTGTTTTGTGAGACTGTTCAAAAAGTGCTGATTGTCAGCCTAATTTGAATAAATGAATTTTGATTCCATACTTAATCTAGAGTCCATGAAATCTGAGTTCTGTGAATTCAGTTTCATGAATAAGTATCGATTTACAATACGACTGACATTATTCCATGGTATTTTTCAGAAGTTAATATAGCTTTGGTTTAACTTAGCCTTAAGTTTAGATGGAAATTACCAAAAGTAGCACTTGTCAACTTTTGCATTTGCACTACTTATTGCTTTCTTGTCTGGATAAAAGGACATGTCTATTTTTTATTTATAACTGTATTATTGCTTTTCCTGATAAAGTTATTAAAAAAAAATATTTTCTTGCATCAAGTTATAATTTGTTTTAAGACTACGAATGGGTTTCATGATTTCAGTGTTTTTGTTTGTATAATGCTATTGTTTTTCAAACCTTATGATATAAGATAAAGATAATTAAAGCTAGAATAAAGTACGTATATAATAACTATATCACCTCTTACACTAAATTCACAACAATCTAAGGAAGCAAAGAAAACAAAAATCTAAATAAATTCTTTATTAGAATAAATAAAATATTAATAACAAAAAAGAAATGTGTAAAATGTACAGATACTAAATAAAATAATATGAAGCACTCAATTAATTTGATTACAATTATAATAATAATGCTCGATAGACTTGATATTTGTTTGGCAAAGTATTAATATATGAAGAAATAAAATAAAATAAATAATCATAGGGCATCAAAAAATTCATCCGCATCGTTGTCAACGGGAAAAGTGGCCAGAGTTAAATATTGGCAAAGTTAAATATTCTTTACCAGAATAGGGATGACGACAAACATTTATTTTTCACCCTTAATTTTCATCATAATAAAATATTGGACAAGTATTTTTTTCTTTTTTTACGTAACCAAAAGACTACGTCGATACATTAAGTTAAACTGTGGTATGACGTCACGCCTATGTAGATTTAAATACTGAGTTGTGACGTAGCGAACCTGGAGGAACCTTCGCTCCCCAACTTTAATGGGTTTTATCTGTCATTTTTTATTAATATGATAAACCAAAAAATACATGTCTAATATTTTTTATTAGCTGGCTTAGGACTAAATATTGTTTCTTTTTTGTACCCAGGCGTCATCGTCATCGTTCATCCCTGTTGTTACTCAGCTTCATACCTTTACAAATATATATTCTATTCCAAAAACTCAATAATACTTTACCCAACCTGACAATCTAACCCAGGACCTCAAGCTCATCATTCACCTTACTGGCCTTTCAAGGAAGTCTATCGAACACTAGAACATTTCTATATGAAGTTATTTACAGACAAAAAATACATTACTTAACAACACTAGCTTATTTTATGTACAGACGCCAGCACATCAAGCTACCCCATCCTGTAAGATTTTCCCAATTGAACATGAACCTTATTCTTTTACAATAAAGTTGAAAATCTATCAAAGAAATTTGACACATTGGGGTAGCTTGATGTGCCTGTGTGGCCCCTGTTCTATTAATATGTATTAGTTATTACTGTTTCTCTCTCTTTCGCCATACAAAAATATTGCTATCACTCCGCTTAGGTCCTACGCTTATTCAGATAAAAGATTTGTAAGCAGAAGAAGTTGTAAAAACATCTTGACTATATTTTAATAGCTGCAATACTAAGGCCACGGGTTATTAGAGTGTGGCTACGACAAAGCCGAAATTCACAAATGCTGTGTATATGGTGGAAGAGAAATCGACTTACATACTGATACCATGAATTCAGGAATTCAATCAGAATTTTCCTAATTTTACGTTTATTTATCACTTTGTGCGTCAATTATTTTTATTCCACCCTTCAACTAAGTGACAGATATAAAAATATTGTTGTTGTCTGTAGTGCGTTTTTAACATAGCATCGCGCCTATATTCCTCAAAGGGTAAGGCAGAGCTGTATCTTAAGTAAACCTACACTGACAACCGGGTACAGTTCAAGACTCCGGGCTGCTACTGAGAATTTTAGATGAAAAAACACTATGGGAATCGACCCCAGAGAAAGGTACTTACTCCAACAAGGCAGGGAACGCTTTTATAGGCATTTCACTCATTTTCTTTGTTTCTTTCTAACTACAGTCCAGTTGTTGATACTGGACTGTAGTTAGATCTCATAAATGTGACAAATGTGACTTTCGGATTCATTAAAGACAAGTAATCCACACTCCTCTCAGGCCTCTATAACTGACCTAACTCAAGACTACTGCAAGTTACAAGTTTATAAAGGACATAGAAAATAGCACTACATATAAGTTAGCTACCATAAGCTACCGATGTGGCGCTGTGGGCGAAGGTCCGCCTGCAACGCAGGAGGTTGCGTGTTCGAATCCCGCCAAGGGACAAATATTCGTACGATCTACAAATATTTGTTCCAAGTGTTCTGGGTATTTGCTATGTATAATAAAAATATATATCTATGTAATGTATTGTATTAAGTATATCAGTCATCTAGTACCCATAACACAAGCTCTGCTTATCTTGGGGCTAGATGATGCTGTGTGGATGGTCCAGCATTATTTATAAGATACAGAAAGGCGTCGGACCTACCCTACTCCTAAATATAAAGCACAAAGATGGCACTAATTTACTTTCAGAATCACACATTCTATCACTATCTCAATTGTTTAATTATTACTAAAAAATAATTCGTTGTAAAACATAAAATGTATTGTGAATCTTGTAACTAAAAAATTATGATAAAAAAAAAACATTATATCACGCCAGTATTCCCTAAAAGGTTAGGCAGTAGTGTATCTCTATAGTAAAACAAGTGTTCAATTCTCATGTTACAGGGGACGAGCCTATTGCCATCAACCGGTCACAAATCCAGTCTCCGGGTTGCTACTGAGAAATTCCACAACTCCACAATACTTTTTTTAGTATTTTCTACAAAATAATGTCACAAAAATTGTACCTCATCTTAACTTGCCTAAATTACTTATTGATTTACAGTGTAAACAAATGTTATATTATTTCATTAACAACAGCTGCCTGAAATAAAACTAACCTTGATTATCACAACATACAGTTTCACTAACAGGTGTAAAAAAAACCTTTATGTATTGAGTATCAGCTGATTCAAAGACAAGTTAATAAGTTTGTAAAACTTATGGCAATACACGGTACACTACATTAAGAGTCAGCTCAGAAAGAAGGGAAAAATGCAAGAGCAATATAATGTCTCCATTGTAAATAGGACCGTATTACTGTAGCCTAAAGTGGAAAATTGTATGGACTAGCGACTCGATCGCGCGGGCGACTATTTTCCGTTCTGTCTGTACTCACCCTACGGGGCCCGACACTGTTTCCCGCGACATACAAATATTTCTTACATTTTTTTTGCCAATTGCAGCAGTGGTTAGAGTATTATGTAATGAAAATTGATATCGCCGCATTTTGATAAAAAAAAACTGGTTTATAACGATTTAAAATAACAAAATAGCTTTTGTAGTTGCAGTAACTAGAAATGATCACGTGGCAAACTCACATAGTGGCTGTACATACAGAAACTCACTGTGATTTTTGCTAAATTGTTATAATCCTAGTTTAAAGCTTTATTATTTGTTTCTGTAATTTAATGCTTTATTGACGTGAATATAAGACGATTTACAGCAAAAATAACTTCGCCGGATTATTCAAGGAACCCCCTTAACCTTAAACGCCAGGTGACCGACAAACAATACATTTTCTAGTGTGTCTCATTGTCTGGCGGTGAAGGTGTTAAGAAATAGGTTGTGTAACTTTTCCCGAGTACCATAAATATTCAAAGTTATGACGATACAAATTTCAATTGGGATTTTGTACCAATTATTTTTAAGTATTACAACTTATACAGTTTTTAGGTACATTACACATGGAAGCTCAATACTATCATAAAATATATAATCCATATATGCTACAAAATATACTTTAAATCAATATTAATATACTATGTTTAATTACAATCACATATAAATAATTACACACAACAGTATATATTTGTATAGTTAACTTAGATATTGTAAATAATTATATAATTAATTGTCATTAATAATAATTCTACAAAAAATGTTTCTCTCCGATGTACTTAAATATTATTATGTGACGATCATTGCTGCGTGTGCGCATGGTTGAAGGACTATGTGTGTTGGAGTGTATTATGAACACTCGTATTAAGTATGTACATTTGTATAAGGAGATCAGTATAACAATTAGATTTAAGCACTGAATATTGTAACTCTGAGATCTAAGCAAGATTGTACTTTAAAAAACCTCCTAAATCCAAATCTTATAATTTTATCTTTACAAGATTTGTCGGCTTTGAAATATCTTAAATTCGATTAAAAATATGAAGTTCACACACGAAAAGATTCATCATTACACACTAACGCACAGAGTCCTTTAACAAATCTATCTACATTACAAGTTCAATTTATTGCTTTTACATTGCTACAATACTAGAACCGGTGTTATAATCTTAATATTAAAGACCAGCGGGCTCTCAACCGGTGGTATACTGGACAGACATATCGCGCGATAAAGACAAATATGTAATAGTAATCGTGGATCTACTTCTTATCTTGTCGATGGTAATTTATAAAAAGTCGGCCCAAAACTTAGCTAATAGCAGTCTCCCACAAATAAATTATTATTAATATTTTTAAGTATTAAGGTTTTTCTTTGTACTTATTTGTGGAAGAGAAATAAATGTTTTTTTTTATAGTTTGGCGCCAGTATTAACGCCCGTCAAATCCTGCAGCGTGCAGGCGATATTAGGTGTTTTATCGTATGATAATTAAATGATTTGTTAATTTTACTGTATAGCGCGTTTATAAGAAACTGAGGTCTAAATATCTTATCAGGAACTTGAAATACGATCCAGGTGTATTTAAGCAATCTTGAAAACTTGATGCCTTCTTACTTTCTAAAGAAATCAACAGTAAAACGCGGCCAAAGTAAAAATGATTACTAAAAATCAGTAACTTTTTTACGCTGTACTGAATAGATAAAAATGGCAGCACTGTAAGTCTGTCTACAAGGTGTTATTAAAATAAGTGAAACTTTCTTAAGGGATCTTTTTACACATAATAATAAACATCTTTTATAATTGGAACACAACCCAATAAATCAGCTGTTCAGTACATTTTCTTGTGTATATAAACATAACTATGGTTCATGATAAATACAAAGACCACTTAAGAGGTTTTTACTTCTTTCAAGCACACCTTCTTAATGCCGTCGGTTGAGTACCACTGTAGATGTGCGAGCTACCCGGCTGCCTAGATCTGGTACCAGGGCGAGCGCCGCACCCAGCGCAGCCTGTACCCTCCCTGCTCTGTGCGGATCTTGATGGACGCACCCTCTGCAGCCTTCACTGTTTCCTTTACCTGTGGGTATACAGAATTTTTAAAAAGAAGTTTAGTTATATGATCGGGATACGCCACCATGATGAATATAGTCAAGTATGAGATAGTTGAAAGCCTAATATTCTGATGGTATCACAATGGGGAACACTATCATTCAGGGGTATTGACATAGTGCTAGGTAAAATAATTAATATTATTTAGCGATATAGTAAGAAACCTATGTGCATGTTGTCCAAAAAAGTCACATAACACCTCAATGTCACAATACAAACAAAAATACCTAACTCGATTATGTGAGTGGGAGTGATACCCCTAGTTTTTTTTTCATATATTCACTACACCATTGTTTGCTTCAAAGTTTTAGTGCTAATGGTCTTAGAAAAAACTGCATTAAAATCGGTCCATTCGTTTAGGAGGTACGATGTCACAGACAGACACACAGATACACACGTTAAACGTGTAACACACCTCTTTTTGCGTCGGGGTTATTAAAATGGCTGGTTAACATCCATAAGGACAGATTGAAATTATAAGGGTTCCTTTGTGCTATTTGCCTATGGAATTCTAGAAAACTCAAGGAAGAACCCGTACCAGAGTCAAAAGGACCTGTCAGTTGCTTATCCACAAATTAATATGGCTATTAGCGTTCTTTTTCGGATTTGTTCGCTATATTCGTGTTGAAGTCCGACTAACAGGAGTACACCGTCTGCACATCGTTCATGAACAGCGAATATGCCGAACATTTACGAATATTTTTGCTATTGAACGCAAATATGGACGTTTTGACTGCAGTAGCGGCTTATTATTTCCATGTGTGGACACATTCGGCATATTCGCAATACTTTGCAGGGGGATACGGCTGTTCGTGTATTCACCCATTAGGATATGCAAATAGAGACGAATTAGGCCACTTCACATCGTCGTATTTGGGCGAACAAGAAAAAAATACTTGTGAGACAAATGTACTCACGCTCTGCATCAAGTTCTGCGCATTGCCGACCAACATCTCCGTCGCTTCTTGGTCCTCCTCGCTACCTGCAGATGTGGAAACAAAATGGTTTTAGTATCATTTAGGAAAGGTTTCTACCAAATCCCATGAATTTGTGCTATGTCTGTGTTTTATAAAAAGTTTAACTAACACTAGACGTCACCTTAATGAATATGTGAATAAAAGAGCGCTGATGGATTTTCGACACTCGTCTCAGCACCGTGAGTTCAAAATCCAACAGTGTAATAATAATCGGCCATTCATTTCGGTGTCGGGGCATTAGTGAAAAGGGGCTACTATATTTTTAGATGAAATATCGCTCTCACTTGTGTACAGTTGATACCTAATTACAAACCCACCTTTTAATAAAGTCGTGTAATACTTAAACCTAGACGAATGTATGGTAAATCTGATGTTAGGAGTATACCCTGCGTTTATATATGAGACAGAAAAGGCTCTAAGCCTATGGAATCTGATTATTTTAAGAAAAAAAATGAGTGCGCTTTAGACCACACAACTGATGCGAAACTTCTTTAGCTGTATCTGTATGTTTTATATATATATATATGTACATATGTATGATATATACATGTATGTACGTATACATATTAGTTTGGTAAATTTAGTAAATTATTATTAGTCATGAAGCCGTTCCGCTTCCGTTCGCCTCGCCCGATCACACTTTTCGTAACGTTCCCGTCACGCATTCACCAGCTTACTCCGCAAGTCGAGCGTGCCTAAAGAAGTTTCACTTCAAAAATACAGGTAAGAGACACAAGTAGTAAAACACCCCCACCACAATGTATGAAGGCATTACTGTTTTAATGAACAGGATTATGCTCTTGTAGAGCTATGATAAGGGAATGTTTAAACATTAACAGCACGGTTGGCGCAGGGACTGAGTGATTGACTGGTGCGCCACCTGTCGTTAGTTTGATTCCCGCACGGAACAAATATTTGTATGGCCTGCAGGAAGTTGTTCTGGGTCTGGATGTTTGTGTATGTAAGTTACACGAAACAGGAGAAATTCGTAGTGTGGGGCATCGTTTTTAAACAAAAAAAAAAACGGAGGAAAGTTTTACATAAATTAAAATATGAGTATGTATGTATATTAATCACACACTGATGACACATGACGTCATAATATTTTACCTTTGTAGTCCGGCATGCCGACTGTTAGAAAAGCGAGAAGCACAGCATTAATAGAAAGCTTTTGAGATACATAATAATATAATAAGCTTAATAGGAAAAGGCTTATGAGATAAAAACAATAATTACGTAGGTATGGTATACATAGAATAAGGATAAGATTTAGTTATAGATAACAATCCCAAATTAGGAATTAGGATGATTCCGCAAATGTAATCCGCGAAATTCAATACTTTTTACGTTTTTGCAAACTGTGATCTAAATTCGATTCGCGGCAAATATTTTAATTGAATGACTAAATGATAATCGTTTAAATTGACATGACATTTCGAATCGAAATTTCGTGAATTTATGTAAATTTATAAAATAATAAAATTATACTTCATAAAATATTTCATCACGATTGCCCCAGCAATAATAAGAAATAATGAATTTTGCATGCAACATTGATGGGTCTTTCTTGAGTAGTTTTGGAATGCGGTTAAAATTTGTTTAAAAATACGAAAAAATAAAAAGATCGATTATTTAAATTGGTTTACGACACTGATTTTACCGGAGAACGTGTAATTTATGACTTTGAACTATTATGAAATCAGTCAACCTGTGCTGGTCTGAGTAATGTTAAAATCAATGCCAAAACCTATTATATTTGTATGCTTAATTTTCAATAGAAATCAGGACTTAATAGCTTCATAAGCGAAAATATGTGAAAGCTGTTGTTATAAGCTTGTCTGAAGCCCTTTTTTCAAAAGTAGAGGAAAGAAGAACGCCAAGATAAGATAAAGAGAGAGAAGTGAAGATGTAGATGCATATCGAAGACAAAAAAATGGCGGATCTTAAAATGGGAGGTTACCTTGAGCGCCAAGCATGGTCGCCTTGACAGTTGACAAGATCTTGAGCTGCGTGCCGATCGTCGGGATACGCTCGCATACTTGTAGCAGGTTCTGTAACAAAAAACCAAAAGTTTTCACCATTAGCTTAACCTTTCCCGGATATAATGGATAGTCATCCATCCACTGACTGACCTCGGCAAACATAGCTTAAACTTTGGTCGACCTGTGATGAATTATTGTGATGGAAATAAGCTAGAGCTTGAACAGATTATCATTTTTCATTTCAATAACCTATATTTACAAAACAGTAACCTATATTTGAACAATATTTTAATTTTGAAGGATTCGTGCATAGTCCTTTGGGCCGCATACTTTTACTGAATCATCATCATCCTCCTGCCCTTATCCCAATTTATTTGGGGTCGGCGCAGCATGTTATCTTCTTCCATACATCTCTATTTGCCGTCATCTCAAGGGTCACCTCTTTTCTAGCCATATCATCTTTCACACAATCCATCCATCTTTTCTTTGGTCTTCCTCTACTCATGTAACCCTGCACATTCATACTCAAAACTTTCCTCACAACATGGTCCTCATTCCTTCGCATCACATGCCCATACCATGACAACCGATACTTTTACTGAATCAAGATATTCAATAAAATTATAATGTTACTATGATTCTTGTCCTTGAAGACAAAACAATGCTGTCATATAATACGAACCGTTCTAATCCTCTTATCAGTACACTCGAGCGCCAAC
Source organism: Phlogophora meticulosa (assembly GCA_905147745.2). Classification (NCBI taxonomy): domain Eukaryota; kingdom Metazoa; phylum Arthropoda; class Insecta; order Lepidoptera; family Noctuidae; genus Phlogophora; species Phlogophora meticulosa. Next base: position 981,512 of record LR990542.1, read on the forward strand.
TTCTTGGCAAGTCTGGTGACCTCCTCAGAAGCTTCTGCGATCGCCTTTGCTGTTGCGATGAGTTCCCTCTTGCTACCTGGTGGTGGGAGAATAGGACATTAGTGGTTGAGGATATGGTGGTGTTGAGAGGATGGCATGCTTGGCTCTATATTCATTCCCAAGTAATCATAAAACAAAAATATTTTAAATAAATAAATAAATAATGCTGGAAAATCCACACAGCATCATCTAGCCCCAAGCTAAGCAGAGCTTGTGTTATGGGTACTAGATGACTGATATACTTAATACAATACATTACATAGATAGATATTTTTATTATACATAGCAAATACCCAGAACACCCGGAACAAATATTTGTAGATCGTACAAACATTTGTCCCAGGGCGGGAATCGAACCCGCAACCTCCTGCGTCACAGGCGGACCTTCGCCCGCCGCGCCACATCGGTCGTCAATTTTGATTTGAAACCAAGACAAAATAAAAGTGTTTCTATGTTTCATACAATAAAATAATGAGAATCAATCACACTAGTAATCTCCCAAAGAAATGTATCAGTCCATGCAACTCAAGACATTGACAATGAAACGCGAAATCATAGTAGGAATACTCTAAAACTAATTAATCACAAGTAGTGTTTTTTGAGATAGGAGTTTAGAGTCAATCTGATCCCTCTATGTAAGGAAACATCGACGCACAAAAACCATGAGCTCACAGTACATAATTCTGGAAATTTTTCATCGGTTTTTACAAATTTCTAGGTTTTACTGTTGTGTTTTTAAATTAAGACTTAAAAATTTTGATTTGACCTCTAACCCAATGCAATGTTCAATAAGAGACGTCAAGTATTAACTTTACTATTAAAAATGTCATTAAATTAGATAGAAATGATGTTTTAATCATGACTTGTTACTGGCTTGAGTACAAATACAACAAAAGCCGACCAGAGTGTCCAGAATCACGTCGACGTCACTCCCTTGTACCCTGCATTATAGTTGTTTTTATAAGAACATTTATATGTAGTACAAAAATGTTCAATCTATCTCTCTACTGGCAAAGTAAGTTAAGTACACAACACATAAAAGCATAAAATATACATTAAAATGATGTCTCTGTCTAAAATCTACCAACGATGATGCGTAGGGCGACTTACCGCTGAGATTGAGAGCCACTTCTGTTCCGTCGGCGAGTGATAGACATGTACAATGATTACAACATCGAACGTATACATATATAGCTTGGTAGGCGCATATTATTATTGTATAAAAGCACGATATATATATATATACATTTATATGGGTGTGAAAAGACCTATCACAAAGCTGTCATCTATGTATTCTGTACTTCAAACTAAGAAGCATTGTACAGACGCCAGCACATCAAGCTATCCCAAACTCAAATTTTTCCCAATTGAACATGAACTTTATTCTTTTGTAATAAAGTTGGAAAACTATTAAAGGAATTTGACAGATTGGTACCCCAATCTCACAAATCCCTTTGAAAAAGAAAGTCTGAGAAATTTTGAAATAGAAATGAGGAACAGTTTGTTCTTACCTACCCCAGGTATGAAAGTGGATGGCTATAAGAGTAGATGAAGACCAAATAAACGATGAATGGACAAGAATTGGGATGACGAAGGAAGCTTCGTCATCCCAATTCTTGTCCATTCATCAATTTTGCCGGTACTTTGATGGATGGAACATTGAAGTTTTCGAAATTGGTCTATGGAATGCTTTTGCTCAAAGCTCTATGGCTACTAGAGTGAGGGAACCATAGATATTTGTGTTCATTTACTTTACATGTAATAAATAATATTATGCGCCTAATATAGTGGTGTTAGCATGAGTAGTGCATATAGAACATATTTTAGTGGCATAGTAAATACACATATATATTATACATTTACTTATCAGCCTTTACTTCACAATAACCCTGCATTAGCGTTAACTCAATCTTTCATAAACAAGGTGTAATCGAAGCAGCTTAAAACCAAGAAGTCTTATTATTATGAACCAATTTTATTATGGGACCAACGCTGCAATCACGAGACATGACATGAACATGTGTGCGTAGGGCGACAAAATGTAGGGAACAGCTAATTTTGTATCGGTCATTATAATTACACCTTGTAATACGTGAAAACTAAGTCTTATGGAACAAATAAACGAGTATTTCCATATTCATTGACCACCACTTTCAATTGTGTTGTGACCGGTTATCTAAATACTTTTAATTTTTACCTTTATTCTGAGTAGATACCAGTATTTTATTTGACGCCTCTTCATATATTGCACGTAAGCAATTAAGCTTTGAGTGATCTTTGATACCAGCTCTTATTTCAAGTCAACACAGTGCATACAAGAAAGCTAATTTATCTAAGTCCACAGTCAGTGGAGCTGATTGGCCAGGCCTGGAATGACGTAATTTCTGAGGCCAGTGAACGCCATTCCTGGGGCCAAAGACGTTATTTCTGAAGCCAGTAGTGATACCTGTGGCTATAGACCTAATTTCTGAACTTATTGCCTTCATTTCTGAGCCCAGTGGCATCATTCCTGAGGGCAGTGATGTTACTCCTGGGGTCACCGAGATCTATTCTAAAGCCAGTGACGTCAGTCCAGAGGCCAGGTACGTCATTCCTGAGGCCAGTGACGTCAGTCCAGAGGCCAGTTACGTCATTCCTGAGGCCAGTGCCTTCATCCCTGAAGGCTGTTGTAATGGCAATCTAATGGAGACATAGTTTACCTTTGGAGTCAGAGCGCACGAGCTCGGACAGACGCGCCATGAGGATGGCCATACGCTTGGCAGCCGCAATGATCTCGTTGTCTTTTGACGACCACTCGCGGACTGCCTTGTGCAGGTTGTGGGCTGCGACCTGTGGAGGGACAGTTGTTTAATTTATGAGTATTTTGCTGTTAATTGCTACTAATTTATTGTTTCAATGATTTTGTATTGTTAATGTTTTGTTATATATTGTAGTAATGCTATTTTACTAGAATGTATATCAGTAATCAATTAGTTATGTTCCAAGGTAGCTTTTCTAAGTCTCTAGTAATGTGCTAGAGATGTTCCGAAATTATTTACTTGTCAGTCATTACGTGATCAATTTTCGACTCATCTTTCTTATTTTCATACGTCCCGACATTGAAGACGAATTTTGAGCAGGATTTCTATTGAATTTTAACAGTAACTCATATTTCTATAACTTAAAACGATTTTTTACATATTGTAAACTCTCCGTGCATCGGAAAGCACGCTAGCCCGTTGATTCCGGCTGTCAATTGTAGATTTTTGATATTCGGTACGGGTAGTCAAAAGCCCTAAATTCTGAAGTAACTGTGTTGTGGAAAGCTTTTGACAAAGTCGATCGTAAATTACTATTAGGAAAAGTAGCATTTAACGAAATTCATGGGGATTTGTTCCGTTGGTTTACATCCTATGTTTCAAATAGATCACAAAAAGTGGTAGTTAATGGTTACTATTCCAACTCCATAACTGTTTCATCAGGGGTTCTTCAAGGCTCTATAATCAGCCCTTTGTTTTTCTTTTTATATTGATCAATGATATTGTCGTATGTTTTCTTAATTCCGAATTGTTACTTTACGCGGATGACCTAAAATCTTCAGACCTACGAAAACTATGCTTGTCCGTCAACTGCTTCAAGACTTTAATCGTCTTGCAGAATATTACACTAAAAAAAACTCCAAGACAGTATTAGTAAATGTTTTTGTATTAGCTTCACAAAAATCAAATGTATATTTAAATATCCTTATGCAATACACAGTGAAACTTTGGTCAGGGACAGTTTGATTCGCGATCTAGAGTTAATGCTTGACGATAAACAACACGTGGACGCACATGTTAATAAAATTGATAATTATGCTTATCGCATGTATGGTTTTGTGCTGAGATCAGCCACAGAATTAAAGCTCCCTAGTACGTATTAATATATATTTATAAAGCTCTAATAAATCAATGCATTTAATGGTTTTTTTAAATCACTCTTTTGCATCTGTATTGTTTCTTCGCTTTCCTTTCCTTTCTTTTAAAAAACGCTTGCCAAACCAAAATGTATCATGGTTTTATCTGTGGAGAACGCTGTTGATATCACATTTGTAAGACTTGTAAATTATTTATTTATGTAATACTCAATGTGTTATTGTTTGTATTCCCTAATAAATAAAACATTTGCACACTGCAACAACTGTTGGGATGAACAGAAGTACATATTTGTAACACAACTTACCAAAATAGGATGACTGGGATGCGGTTGCCTCCTGAAGATGTCCTCTCCCTCGTCATCCGTGTCGGCGGGCGGCGGGGGGCGCGGGGGCGGCGCCTGGCCGGCCGGGGGCGGGGGGCGCGGGGGCGCGGGCGCGGCGGCCACTGGCGCCACCTGCAGGCGGGACAGCGCCTCGGGCAGCGCGGGAGGGGGAGGAGGCGGCGCGTAGTGGCCCGACAGGGCTGACTCTACTTCTCCTGCGGCGCTGATTATCTGCGGAGCAAACATAGGACGTAGTTACACAGGCTCCTAGTAGACGGTACTAGAATTGACGGGTATCAAATAATGATAACATAAAACAGTATGATCTATGACTTCGAAGTGCGAAAACTAAGCTTATTGTTTTACCTCTTCTTCTACATTGACAAAAGGTGCTTAACACATGCCTCCATCATGTAACAGACTGATGAAACTATCAATAGGGTATTTGACAGTTTTTAAAAAACCATCGGAAATGGTCTGATGTGTAATGGTCTATTGTATCATCATCATCAGGCTATACTAGTCCACTGCTGGACATAGCCCTCTCCTAATGAGCGCCATAGCGCCCTGTCTTCAGCTTACTTATATATCTATTGTATATATCAAAGTAATTTGAAGGCACGGTTGGCGCAGTGGTTGAGCGATCGACTAATGCGCCGCGTGTCGTGGGTTCGATTCCGGCACGAATATTTGTATGGCCTACAGGTAGTTGTTCTGGGTCTGGCTATTTGTGTATGTGACTTTAAATGTATGTAAGCACATCCACGACACAGGAGAGATTCCTAGCGTGGGGAAACGTTAAAAAAAGGATTCTGCTTTCACGGCTAAACCATTGAAGCGAATTTAGTGAAATTTGGTACAGACTAGCTTGAATCACACGAAAGGAGATAAGCTACTTTTTAATTCGCGACTTCGTCAGCATCCGCGATAACCGACATTCACACGCACGAAATTGCATGCATTTGAATTTTCAAACGACGCGACGATTCGAAATACGGTCAAAGATTTTTGGTCGAATTATCCGACCTATTTATTATTAGACCATTTTGCAGTCATGTCATGTAAGCAAAGATGAAAAAATACTTTGTATTTCGTGTTTTGAAGAAGTTCAGGACATTATTTTGTGATTTATATTTTAAGAAATCTTTACATCAGAACTATCGATATTTTGAATACAGTCTAATACCCTACACGGCGGGCGGGATGGCGGCCTGCAGGCGCTGCTGCGCGCTGCCAGCGTATCAGTACACGTACCTCAGCGTTAGCAGAGCGCCAGGCGGCGGCCTGCGCGCGCTCCCCCAGCGCCACGGCCTTGGCGCGGCGCACGGCGGGCGGGATGGCGGCCTGCAGGCGCTGCTGCGCGCTGCCAGCGTATCAGTACACGTACCTCAGCGTTAGCAGAGCGCCAGGCGGCGGCCTGCGCGCGCTCCCCCAGCGCCACGGCCTTGGCGCGGCGCACGGCGGGCGGGATGGCGGCCTGCAGGCGCTGCTGCGCGCTGCCAGCGTATCAGTACACGTACCTCAGCGTTAGCAGAGCGCCAGGCGGCGGCCTGCGCGCGCTCCCCCAGCGCCACGGCCTTGGCGCGGCGCACGGCGGGCGGGATGGCGGCCTGCAGGCGCTGCTGCGCGCTGCCAGCGTATCAGTACACGTACCTCAGCGTTAGCAGAGCGCCAGGCGGCGGCCTGCGCGCGCTCCCCCAGCGCCACGGCCTTGGCGCGGCGCACGGCGGGCGGGATGGCGGCCTGCAGGCGCTGCTGCGCGCTGCCAGCGTATCAGTACACGTACCTCAGCGTTAGCAGAGCGCCAGGCGGCGGCCTGCGCGCGCTCCCCCAGCGCCACGGCCTTGGCGCGGCGCACGGCGGGCGGGATGGCGGCCTGCAGGCGCTGCTGCGCGCTGCCAGCGTATCAGTACACGTACCTCAGCGTTAGCAGAGCGCCAGGCGGCGGCCTGCGCGCGCTCCCCCAGCGCCACGGCCTTGGCGCGGCGCACGGCGGGCGGGATGGCGGCCTGCAGGCGCTGCTGCGCGCTGCCAGCGTATCAGTACACGTACCTCAGCGTTAGCAGAGCGCCAGGCGGCGGCCTGCGCGCGCTCCCCCAGCGCCACGGCCTTGGCGCGGCGCACGGCGGGCGGGATGGCGGCCTGCAGGCGCTGCTGCGCGCTGCCAGCGTATCAGTACACGTACCTCAGCGTTAGCAGAGCGCCAGGCGGCGGCCTGCGCGCGCTCCCCCAGCGCCACGGCCTTGGCGCGGCGCACGGCGGGCGGGATGGCGGCCTGCAGGCGCTGCTGCGCGCTGCCAGCGTATCAGTACACGTACCTCAGCGTTAGCAGAGCGCCAGGCGGCGGCCTGCGCGCGCTCCCCCAGCGCCACGGCCTTGGCGCGGCGCACGGCGGGCGGGATGGCGGCCTGCAGGCGCTGCTGCGCGCTGCCAGCGTATCAGTACACGTACCTCAGCGTTAGCAGAGCGCCAGGCGGCGGCCTGCGCGCGCTCCCCCAGCGCCACGGCCTTGGCGCGGCGCACGGCGGGCGGGATGGCGGCCTGCAGGCGCTGCTGCGCGCTGCCAGCGTATCAGTACACGTACCTCAGCGTTAGCAGAGCGCCAGGCGGCGGCCTGCGCGCGCTCCCCCAGCGCCACGGCCTTGGCGCGGCGCACGGCGGGCGGGATGGCGGCCTGCAGGCGCTGCTGCGCGCTGCCAGCGTATCAGTACACGTACCTCAGCGTTAGCAGAGCGCCAGGCGGCGGCCTGCGCGCGCTCCCCCAGCGCCACGGCCTTGGCGCGGCGCACGGCGGGCGGGATGGCGGCCTGCAGGCGCTGCTGCGCGCTGCCAGCGTATCAGTACACGTACCTCAGCGTTAGCAGAGCGCCAGGCGGCGGCCTGCGCGCGCTCCCCCAGCGCCACGGCCTTGGCGCGGCGCACGGCGGGCGGGATGGCGGCCTGCAGGCGCTGCTGCGCGCTGCCAGCGTATCAGTACACGTACCTCAGCGTTAGCAGAGCGCCAGGCGGCGGCCTGCGCGCGCTCCCCCAGCGCCACGGCCTTGGCGCGGCGCACGGCGGGCGGGATGGCGGCCTGCAGGCGCTGCTGCGCGCTGCCAGCGTATCAGTACACGTACCTCAGCGTTAGCAGAGCGCCAGGCGGCGGCCTGCGCGCGCTCCCCCAGCGCCACGGCCTTGGCGCGGCGCACGGCGGGCGGGATGGCGGCCTGCAGGCGCTGCTGCGCGCTGCCAGCGTATCAGTACACGTACCTCAGCGTTAGCAGAGCGCCAGGCGGCGGCCTGCGCGCGCTCCCCCAGCGCCACGGCCTTGGCGCGGCGCACGGCGGGCGGGATGGCGGCCTGCAGGCGCTGCTGCGCGCTGCCAGCGTATCAGTACACGTACCTCAGCGTTAGCAGAGCGCCAGGCGGCGGCCTGCGCGCGCTCCCCCAGCGCCACGGCCTTGGCGCGGCGCACGGCGGGCGGGATGGCGGCCTGCAGGCGCTGCTGCGCGCTGCCAGCGTATCAGTACACGTACCTCAGCGTTAGCAGAGCGCCAGGCGGCGGCCTGCGCGCGCTCCCCCAGCGCCACGGCCTTGGCGCGGCGCACGGCGGGCGGGATGGCGGCCTGCAGGCGCTGCTGCGCGCTGCCAGCGTATCAGTACACGTACCTCAGCGTTAGCAGAGCGCCAGGCGGCGGCCTGCGCGCGCTCCCCCAGCGCCACGGCCTTGGCGCGGCGCACGGCGGGCGGGATGGCGGCCTGCAGGCGCTGCTGCGCGCTGCCAGCGTATCAGTACACGTACCTCAGCGTTAGCAGAGCGCCAGGCGGCGGCCTGCGCGCGCTCCCCCAGCGCCACGGCCTTGGCGCGGCGCACGGCGGGCGGGATGGCGGCCTGCAGGCGCTGCTGCGCGCTGCCAGCGTATCAGTACACGTACCTCAGCGTTAGCAGAGCGCCAGGCGGCGGCCTGCGCGCGCTCCCCCAGCGCCACGGCCTTGGCGCGGCGCACGGCGGGCGGGATGGCGGCCTGCAGGCGCTGCTGCGCGCTGCCAGCGTATCAGTACACGTACCTCAGCGTTAGCAGAGCGCCAGGCGGCGGCCTGCGCGCGCTCCCCCAGCGCCACGGCCTTGGCGCGGCGCACGGCGGGCGGGATGGCGGCCTGCAGGCGCTGCTGCGCGCTGCCAGCGTATCAGTACACGTACCTCAGCGTTAGCAGAGCGCCAGGCGGCGGCCTGCGCGCGCTCCCCCAGCGCCACGGCCTTGGCGCGGCGCACGGCGGGCGGGATGGCGGCCTGCAGGCGCTGCTGCGCGCTGCCAGCGTATCAGTACACGTACCTCAGCGTTAGCAGAGCGCCAGGCGGCGGCCTGCGCGCGCTCCCCTAGCGCCACGGCCTTGGCGCGGCGCACGGCGGGCGGGATGGCGGCCTGCAGGCGCTGCTGCGCGCTGCCAGCGTATCAGTACACGTACCTCAGCGTTAGCAGAGCGCCAGGCGGCGGCCTGCGCGCGCTCCCCCAGCGCCACGGCCTTGGCGCGGCGCACGGCGGGCGGGATGGCGGCCTGCAGGCGCTGCTGCGCGCTGCCAGCGTATCAGTACACGTACCTCAGCGTTAGCAGAGCGCCAGGCGGCGGCCTGCGCGCGCTCCCCCAGCGCCACGGCCTTGGCGCGGCGCACGGCGGGCGGGATGGCGGCCTGCAGGCGCTGCTGCGCGCTGCCAGCGTATCAGTACACGTACCTCAGCGTTAGCAGAGCGCCAGGCGGCGGCCTGCGCGCGCTCCCCCAGCGCCACGGCCTTGGCGCGGCGCACGGCGGGCGGGATGGCGGCCTGCAGGCGCTGCTGCGCGCTGCCAGCGTATCAGTACACGTACCTCAGCGTTAGCAGAGCGCCAGGCGGCGGCCTGCGCGCGCTCCCCCAGCGCCACGGCCTTGGCGCGGCGCACGGCGGGCGGGATGGCGGCCTGCAGGCGCTGCTGCGCGCTGCCAGCGTATCAGTACACGTACCTCAGCGTTAGCAGAGCGCCAGGCGGCGGCCTGCGCGCGCTCCCCCAGCGCCACGGCCTTGGCGCGGCGCACGGCGGGCGGGATGGCGGCCTGCAGGCGCTGCTGCGCGCTGCCAGCGTATCAGTACACGTACCTCAGCGTTAGCAGAGCGCCAGGCGGCGGCCTGCGCGCGCTCCCCCAGCGCCACGGCCTTGGCGCGGCGCACGGCGGGCGGGATGGCGGCCTGCAGGCGCTGCTGCGCGCTGCCAGCGTATCAGTACACGTACCTCAGCGTTAGCAGAGCGCCAGGCGGCGGCCTGCGCGCGCTCCCCCAGCGCCACGGCCTTGGCGCGGCGCACGGCGGGCGGGATGGCGGCCTGCAGGCGCTGCTGCGCGCTGCCAGCGTATCAGTACACGTACCTCAGCGTTAGCAGAGCGCCAGGCGGCGGCCTGCGCGCGCTCCCCCAGCGCCACGGCCTTGGCGCGGCGCACGGCGGGCGGGATGGCGGCCTGCAGGCGCTGCTGCGCGCTGCCAGCGTATCAGTACACGTACCTCAGCGTTAGCAGAGCGCCAGGCGGCGGCCTGCGCGCGCTCCCCCAGCGCCACGGCCTTGGCGCGGCGCACGGCGGGCGGGATGGCGGCCTGCAGGCGCTGCTGCGCGCTGCCAGCGTATCAGTACACGTACCTCAGCGTTAGCAGAGCGCCAGGCGGCGGCCTGCGCGCGCTCCCCCAGCGCCACGGCCTTGGCGCGGCGCACGGCGGGCGGGATGGCGGCCTGCAGGCGCTGCTGCGCGCTGCCAGCGTATCAGTACACGTACCTCAGCGTTAGCAGAGCGCCAGGCGGCGGCCTGCGCGCGCTCCCCCAGCGCCACGGCCTTGGCGCGGCGCACGGCGGGCGGGATGGCGGCCTGCAGGCGCTGCTGCGCGCTGCCAGCGTATCAGTACACGTACCTCAGCGTTAGCAGAGCGCCAGGCGGCGGCCTGCGCGCGCTCCCCCAGCGCCACGGCCTTGGCGCGGCGCACGGCGGGCGGGATGGCGGCCTGCAGGCGCTGCTGCGCGCTGCCAGCGTATCAGTACACGTACCTCAGCGTTAGCAGAGCGCCAGGCGGCGGCCTGCGCGCGCTCCCCCAGCGCCACGGCCTTGGCGCGGCGCACGGCGGGCGGGATGGCGGCCTGCAGGCGCTGCTGCGCGCTGCCAGCGTATCAGTACACGTACCTCAGCGTTAGCAGAGCGCCAGGCGGCGGCCTGCGCGCGCTCCCCCAGCGCCACGGCCTTGGCGCGGCGCACGGCGGGCGGGATGGCGGCCTGCAGGCGCTGCTGCGCGCTGCCAGCGTATCAGTACACGTACCTCAGCGTTAGCAGAGCGCCAGGCGGCGGCCTGCGCGCGCTCCCCCAGCGCCACGGCCTTGGCGCGGCGCACGGCGGGCGGGATGGCGGCCTGCAGGCGCTGCTGCGCGCTGCCAGCGTATCAGTACACGTACCTCAGCGTTAGCAGAGCGCCAGGCGGCGGCCTGCGCGCGCTCCCCCAGCGCCACGGCCTTGGCGCGGCGCACGGCGGGCGGGATGGCGGCCTGCAGGCGCTGCTGCGCGCTGCCAGCGTATCAGTACACGTACCTCAGCGTTAGCAGAGCGCCAGGCGGCGGCCTGCGCGCGCTCCCCCAGCGCCACGGCCTTGGCGCGGCGCACGGCGGGCGGGATGGCGGCCTGCAGGCGCTGCTGCGCGCTGCCAGCGTATCAGTACACGTACCTCAGCGTTAGCAGAGCGCCAGGCGGCGGCCTGCGCGCGCTCCCCCAGCGCCACGGCCTTGGCGCGGCGCACGGCGGGCGGGATGGCGGCCTGCAGGCGCTGCTGCGCGCTGCCAGCGTATCAGTACACGTACCTCAGCGTTAGCAGAGCGCCAGGCGGCGGCCTGCGCGCGCTCCCCCAGCGCCACGGCCTTGGCGCGGCGCACGGCGGGCGGGATGGCGGCCTGCAGGCGCTGCTGCGCGCTGCCAGCGTATCAGTACACGTACCTCAGCGTTAGCAGAGCGCCAGGCGGCGGCCTGCGCGCGCTCCCCCAGCGCCACGGCCTTGGCGCGGCGCACGGCGGGCGGGATGGCGGCCTGCAGGCGCTGCTGCGCGCTGCCAGCGTATCAGTACACGTACCTCAGCGTTAGCAGAGCGCCAGGCGGCGGCCTGCGCGCGCTCCCCCAGCGCCACGGCCTTGGCGCGGCGCACGGCGGGCGGGATGGCGGCCTGCAGGCGCTGCTGCGCGCTGCCAGCGTATCAGTACACGTACCTCAGCGTTAGCAGAGCGCCAGGCGGCGGCCTGCGCGCGCTCCCCCAGCGCCACGGCCTTGGCGCGGCGCACGGCGGGCGGGATGGCGGCCTGCAGGCGCTGCTGCGCGCTGCCAGCGTATCAGTACACGTACCTCAGCGTTAGCAGAGCGCCAGGCGGCGGCCTGCGCGCGCTCCCCCAGCGCCACGGCCTTGGCGCGGCGCACGGCGGGCGGGATGGCGGCCTGCAGGCGCTGCTGCGCGCTGCCAGCGTATCAGTACACGTACCTCAGCGTTAGCAGAGCGCCAGGCGGCGGCCTGCGCGCGCTCCCCCAGCGCCACGGCCTTGGCGCGGCGCACGGCGGGCGGGATGGCGGCCTGCAGGCGCTGCTGCGCGCTGCCAGCGTATCAGTACACGTACCTCAGCGTTAGCAGAGCGCCAGGCGGCGGCCTGCGCGCGCTCCCCCAGCGCCACGGCCTTGGCGCGGCGCACGGCGGGCGGGATGGCGGCCTGCAGGCGCTGCTGCGCGCTGCCAGCGTATCAGTACACGTACCTCAGCGTTAGCAGAGCGCCAGGCGGCGGCCTGCGCGCGCTCCCCCAGCGCCACGGCCTTGGCGCGGCGCACGGCGGGCGGGATGGCGGCCTGCAGGCGCTGCTGCGCGCTGCCAGCGTATCAGTACACGTACCTCAGCGTTAGCAGAGCGCCAGGCGGCGGCCTGCGCGCGCTCCCCCAGCGCCACGGCCTTGGCGCGGCGCACGGCGGGCGGGATGGCGGCCTGCAGGCGCTGCTGCGCGCTGCCAGCGTATCAGTACACGTACCTCAGCGTTAGCAGAGCGCCAGGCGGCGGCCTGCGCGCGCTCCCCCAGCGCCACGGCCTTGGCGCGGCGCACGGCGGGCGGGATGGCGGCCTGCAGGCGCTGCTGCGCGCTGCCAGCGTATCAGTACACGTACCTCAGCGTTAGCAGAGCGCCAGGCGGCGGCCTGCGCGCGCTCCCCCAGCGCCACGGCCTTGGCGCGGCGCACGGCGGGCGGGATGGCGGCCTGCAGGCGCTGCTGCGCGCTGCCAGCGTATCAGTACACGTACCTCAGCGTTAGCAGAGCGCCAGGCGGCGGCCTGCGCGCGCTCCCCCAGCGCCACGGCCTTGGCGCGGCGCACGGCGGGCGGGATGGCGGCCTGCAGGCGCTGCTGCGCGCTGCCCAGCGAGCGCGCGAACTGCGCGTCTTCTGTGTTGTCTCGCTCCGCCCCGCCCACCAGCAGGACGCGGTTGGCCAGTCTGGGGGGGAATAATAATAATAATAACTTTATTTTCTCACCACAATAAAGTACAAGAAAGACAAGGGAAAGATAATAAGATAAGAGAACACAGGTACATGTTTCTAAAATAAACTCAATTATTCATCTTTTAAAATATATGTTTTACGTAACTAGGCTACTCTTCTACTTCACTATAAGTTAGTAAAGTAACAAAACAACTGTACGTGTATATTACAAAATGTAACTTGTCTGTAGACACCTTGGGTTGACCTGTAAAATCTACAAAATGTTATTAAATAAATGTGACACTGATGCTGAGCTAAGCGCGGGGTCACAAGTGTTCTAATGAAGAATGACCTCAAGAGAAACAGTCCTGTTTCTTTTTACTTCCCGACTGCGAGACGCGATACGCCGGAAGTTAGGCATGTATCTCACTAGGAGACCATGGTGGCGCAACCATGGTCAAACTGTCAAAAATTCTTGTATGGATCAGAATGTTGGGCCACAAAAGGACTGAATGAAAGGCAGTTGCATGCAGCTGAGATGAGAATGCTAAGGGGGATGTGTGGTGTTACGCGAATGGATAGAATAAGAAATGAGTATATAAGAGGAAGTCTGAAAGTGGCGCCTGTGACAGAGAAGTTGTGTGGAAATCGGCTGTCATGGTATGGACACGTGATGCGAAGAAATGAGGATCATGTTGTGAGGAAAGTTCTGAGTATGAATGTAGAGGGTAACAAGAGTAGAGGGAGACCCAGGAAACGATGGATGGATTGTGTGAAAGTTGATATGGCTAAGAAGGAGGTGACTTCTGAGATGACGGGAAATAGAGATGTATGGAAGAAGAAGACATGCTGCGCCGACCCCAAATGAATAATTGGGATAAGGGCAAGAGGATGATGATGATGATGATGGGCATCAAAAAATTCATCCGCATCGTTGTCAACGGGAAAAGTGCCCAGAAGGCTGGCAGCATTGCCACGTTGAATAGCAATTTTGACGACCGATGTGGCGCGGCGGGCGAAGGTCCGCCTGCGATGCAAGAGGTTGCGGGTTCGATTCCCGCCTTGGGACAAATGTTTGTACGATCTACAAATATTTGTTCCGGGTGTTCTGGGTATTTTCTATATATATAATAAAAATATCTATCTATGTAATGTACTGTATTAAGTATATCAGTCATCTAGTACCCATAACACAAGCTCTGCTTAGCTTGGGGCTAGATGATGCTGTGTGGATTGTCCAGCAATATTTATTTATTTATTTATACGATATTCTAAATAATGTATTTTATAGTTAAATTCTAGTTTTTTAAATATAATAATAAGTATTTGTCAATTTGCATGCCTTATGGTAGAATATGGCTAATATAACCTATTATAATTATGTTTAAGACCTTTTCTTTTGTACCCATATTCGCAAATCATTAAGTAATTTTGATTTTCATGGCGTGGATATTTTAACCCTGTATTTCTTACCACTCGCAATGATTATAATCATAACTTAAAAATTATGCCCTACAAAACGGTTTTTACGAGTTTGTCTTTGGGACAATTTGTTGGAGTGGCTTACAGTTGACACGTGTGATATTTAGCGGTCTAGAGCGTCTAAAGGATCTAGAATGCTTTGGAGAATTCGCAACTACATTCGCCTCGGAGTTAGGTCGAATACTACTCTCCTTGACTTTTGAACTTATCAAAACGCAGATGACTGTCCTTCGCCCGAGCGCCCACGGAGTTAGCCGAACGCGGCCGAAGCACGTTCCGTTCCTCGAGCTTCAAACGTGTTCGAATTTGCTCGGTCATTGATAATGATTGGATTTTTAATTTTATATGAGTAGTGCAAATAATTTATTACTTATGTTAATTATGAATATAAATACAATGTGTGTTGTAAATATAATGATTCAGTAATTGTGTAAATAATTATTTTTATTAATGTATTAATTAGTGTTTGGCTCTCCTTGATGAATGGAACGTGTGTTGTAAAATTGAAATGTCATAATTGGGAAAATAAAAAATATGTTGTTTGAGCAATGGCGTTGTTTACATTTAGTTTTAATTAAGTGAGGAAAACCTAACAGTGGTGATCGGCACATACGTATTCTTTCGAGTAGTTCCAATGGGTATAAGCAGAGATGTATAGGATGCTTCTCCTTAGCGTGTTGGTGACAATTTAAATGGAGTCAGCCTAGAATTTGGCGATGAGTTTGGCGTTTTCAGTAGCATCCATCAGCTCCTGTGCAATGTAAGCAACAGGACAAGCAGCGCACGATAACAGGATTGTACTGATGACTTGTGTGGATGTTAAGCCAGCCCCGGATTAAGTTGGCGATAAACGATTGTAATGTTACCTGGCGATAGCTGATGTGTTGTCGACCATCTTCTGAGAGTCGTTGTTGCGGATAGCATCCTCGCAGAGGTACGTGTGCTTCTGCATCAGTTCACCTGAAACAGACAATTAACAAGTGTCTTGGAAATTAAGATTTTACTATATACTGACTATATTTGTGACAGATATTGTTTTTCTGTAAATACTAGTTCAATTACAACAGCAAAAACACTAGGAAGTGGTGATGGGTGGGCGTTTTGGGGGACTGTCTTATGTAAACGTTTTGACGTTCAAAAAGTGCTGATTCTCAGCCTAATTTGAATAAATGAATTTTGGTTTTGAATTAAATTTTGAATAAATAAATACAAATTTAAAAAATGCTAAAATAAAAAACAATGGACTATCCTAACAGAATAAACCTAACCGTAAGTACATTATAACGTTACATTAAGAAGATATTCACTTTGTACGCTCTTTATGTAGTAAAACATATCGACTCGCCCGGCTTGGCATGTTTTTTTATTGGGATTTTCATACAAAATTATCATCCAAATTTCCGATTGCTAGGTATGTTTTCCAAATCTATCCAATCCATCCACCAAATCCAATCCATCATACAAACTGTGTCGTGGACAATCAAGATCACGAACAGAACACGAAAAAATCAACCAATTCGGTCCAGCTGTTCTAAAGTGATCTTTACACAATTCCCTGAATTGGTTGTTATTTACAGTGATAGAGACCTACAACCCAACACTATAATGGGGTTAAGCAAGGATGGCTCAGCTGATCTTCAATGCTCTCCGATGCAATAGGAGCCGAAATGGACTGGAATTTAAAAAAAGAGAGTAACTAGCATCCGGTATATAATTCCTGCTTTTCTATCAAGTCCATCCAAAGGTTGTCTGTAAGAGATTGCTTTTAGCGATAAGGCCGACCATTGTAACACCCTATGTAGCTCTCAAAATCATGATTTGAATTTTCATGGTGTAAAATAATTCAAAATCGAATTCAAATTCTTTATTGGGAACTAAGTGTACAGTATTTTGAAGATGCTAACAATATGTAGGTTCTTAATACTAATGGCCTGTTAAGGCATTGCGATTTAAATAGGCAGAAATTTAAAAAAAGAAAAATATACATACCTACCTACTTAATATTACAGTTGTACAGTTTAAATTACATTGATCCATTTTATATTTATCATCCAGTTTTTATATTAAAATTAAATTAAGTGTCACAATCGTTTTAATAATAGGTCTTTACCTATGAAATTGCCGTTTTGTATGAAAAAATTTAAATGAATTTTTTTCATGTATTTTTTATTTGTATTAATCGAAGTAATCACCCATGCAATCAATGCATCTTTGCCAACGCAGTGGCAGTTTATTGATGCCCTTCTTAAAGAAATCAGCTGGACGGGAGGCAACAAATTCTTCAAAGGCATTTTGTACTGCCTCTCGGGTATTGAATTTTTTTCCCGCCAAGAAGTTATCCAAATTCTGGAAAAAGTAGTAGTCTGTAGGCGCAAGGTCTGGTGAGTAGGGCGGATGACGGAGAGCTTCCAACCCCAGTTCTTGCAACTTGGAGACCGTCTGCTGAGCAGTATGAGGTCGCGCGTTGTCGTGCAGGAGCAGCGGAGACGAGCGATTGACCAATGCTGGTTGGAGATGTGCCAGCTTCTCCATCATTGTGTTCAATTCTTCACAGTACACATCTGCAGTAATGCTCACCCCGTTTGGTAAGAAGCTGTGTTGAATCACACCGGCGCTAGACCACCAAACAGTGACCATCACTTTTCTTGGGGTAAGTTTTCGTTTAGGGCATTGTTTAGGTGCTGAACCAGGATCCAACCAACTTGCGGTTATCAAACAGAATCCATTTTTCATCGCAGGTAACAATGCGGTTCAAAATTCCTTCATTTGTGTGTCTGTTGAGCAGTGCAAGGCACGTCTCGACGCGTACTTCGCGCTGGCGATCATTGAGTTCGTGGGGCACCCATTTGTCAAGCTTTTTTACCTTGCCAATTTGACGCAAATGGACCAATATTGTTTTGACGCTAACGTCGAAAGCTGCTGCTAATTCAGCTTCATGCAGCTTAATGCAGCTTAATGCAGCTTCCACAATCGCCTTTAATTCGTCATTGTCGACCAAAGTCTTCGGACGACCGCGAGGTTCATTTTTCAGGTCGAAATTTCCAGAACGGAAGCGAGCAAACCAATAACAGGTAGTGCGTTGGTTTGTAGTGTTAGCTCCGTAAACGTCGTTGATGTTGCGTGCCGCTTGTGCCGCGTTGCTGCCACGACGGTACTCATATTCCATAATTACTCGAATTTTTAACGTATCCATGATGACGAAAAAGATTTAAATGCGATGAAAATGTAACACTAATCAATAAACAAATGACTACTTTTGGAAAAGAAAATCCATGTTTTTAAAATAAAATTAATTTGAAATTAGAATTCTTAGCCAAACAAAAAATATTTTGATTTGAAATGGCCAGTACTGCAGAACGGCAATTTCATAGGTAAAGACCTAATATTAAGTAATTAGCCTTTTTAATCTAAAACTAGTCTAAAACCAAATTAAGTGTCACAATCGTTTTAATATTAAGTAATTATTTTTCTTCAAGGAATTCTTTCACAGAGTAATTAGCCTTTTTAATCTAAAACTAGTCTAAAACCAATCCAAATTTTACAAAATAAATTATTTATTTACTACACAACTATGACTTTCTAACACCGTCAACAACTATTTACAATGAGATCACACTACTAAACATCAAACCACTTTATATTTATAACTTTTTATATTTTTCTTTTAATTCTATCAAATGATTCACAAAATCATTCACTCACGTATTACATTCACAACAGAAGGTGAAACAAAGAATAAAGAAAGAAAGAAAGAAAAAACATTTATTCAGCACAGGCTCAGGCACACAACGACACAATACCAAACATAGAAAACAAAAAAACGAGTAACAAGAAATACATTAACAATATATACGAGTAAGTATACATGTATAAGTATATGCCTTACGGCTGCGCTAAAAGGGTCCATTTCAGAAAAAATGCCAGACAACTAGAGCCTGACGCTGGTAAGTAAATACTCATCTACTGTATTGTCTAGAGTAAGAACTAACTACGGTAAAAATAACTTAACCTATGGGGGAGCACAGCTTTACATCCTTGCACTGACTAGACAGGTCCACTCATATGTGTGATTTTTTCCTCAAAAAACCATCTCAGTCACTAATCTGCATGATCCTCACATGATTTGACCATAATAATGTCTGGACTTTAAAAGATACCTTTTAATTTGTTACCGTGTTTCTTCTCGGAAAGTCAGGTCGGGAAATGTCGACTAACTAACTCTCATTTTTAGAATATTTATTGTAAGCCAATTTATCAATTTAGATAGGGAATCGTTTATTTTTAGTTTTGTTTTTGATATTTGTAAAAAGAACCGTATACCTGTCATAAGCATAACCACATATACCTGTAATAAGACCATAGGGTGCTGAATAGGGATAGGTAAATCGTTTACATAAATGAGAAATAGTAGAGAAACTGGTATCGAACCTTGAGGTACACTTTATTTTATAGCTCTTGGGCTCGATGTATATTTAATTTCAGTTTTAATGCAGTAGTAGTCCATGGTCAACATAATCAAAAGCCTGTGTCATGTCCATGTTTAGGGCGGTGACCTGACTTTTTTTATCTAGTTCAATGGAAAAAGATAAAAAAACGCAAAAAGTATAATGATACTTTTTGCGTTATGCCTTTTAAAACTAATGCATAGCTGTATGAACCGATTTCACTTTTCTGAATCCACCGTAGGGACAGTTGGTGCAGTAGCTGGGCGGTTGACTGCTGCACTGCGTGTTGTGCGTTCGATTCCCACGCGGAACAGATATTTCTATTTTGGCTGTTTCCGTATGTGTGTTTGATTGTTTGAAAATGCACCCACGATATAGGAGAAATTCCTAGTTTGGGGCAATGTTTAAAAAACAAAACAATGACAAACCAACTTGATTATCCACTATTACTTTATTTTTCGAAATATTCGCTTAGATTATTACTCGAGATATATAAAGTACTCTTTCAAATATTCTAGCTATATTGGAACGAGACCGATACCTCTATAACACCGTACATCTACCGTGTTTTCTTTTATGAATATGCTTTTAGGGAGTGTAAAGAGTATTCTCTCCTAGGTTAAGTCGGCCATCGTATAAAAGGTCTGCATGACTCCCCCCCAATCTTATTCGAAACCAAACTTCACATAAAAAAAAGTATTAGCTTACCCGCAGTCCTCACAAAGTCGAGCGGGTCAACAGCTTGATCACATAGATCTCGCACGCGAAGCACAGCATCCGCGTACTGATTCTTAAGGTTGTTGAAATGCTCCTCAGCTACCTGGAATGAGAAGAATATGCTGTGTGTAAAATAATACATAACATCACGCGTGTATTCCTCGAAAGGTTAGGCAGAGATGTGTTTATAGTACACCCACAATTCGCCAATTCTGTTTAAGTCTCATGTAAGGGGTAAGCCTATTGCCATCGACCAGGCACAAATCCATTTCCTGGCTGCTCCTGAGAAATACCAAATGGAAAAATTCAATATTCAGAAATAAATAAAAAAATGTGGAATAGAAGGTTCAAGATCAAGTCATAAGAAGTTGAAGGTTTATTTCAGTAGACAATAACTATTATAAATGACACACACATTGTTAAAAGTGAAATAACTTAGACAGTAGAAGTCGGTACTCTCAAAAAAGAGGTCGTTTAGCGTTATGCATTCGGAACGCATAACAACCTCTTTTTTTATTGTCGGTTTAAAATATGTAGTGTAGTTAGTCTTACCTTACTGTCCGGATTGTAGAGCCTGATCTTCCCAGCTGCTATCAACTGCGGAGACAATTTCTCGACCTGCCGAAACATAAAGAAATAGTCAGTATTAAGACAGTTTTTTGATCCTCTGCATATGAGTAGTGTTTAAAGTCAGCATCACCTGCTGCGCGTTGTGTATGAGCTGGTCAGCGAGCCGCTTGTTGTGCCCCACTCCGGCCGCCACCACTCCCGCGGCCGCCACGGCGCGCTGGCTGAAGGCGGCCAGAGCTGCTGCCTTGTCGTGGAACTGGGACTCGCGGCCTGGGGTTCCTGTAACGATGCAAACGATCTAATGGTTACAATCATCTCTTCTCTCCCAAACCCCCTCTGGTTTGTGTCCGAAACTGACACTTCCAAATCTAGATCATCTACTCTATCAAACGTAACATAAAACCGTGATAACAGCTATCAAAGTAATGGACGGTGGAAAGCACTAAGACATTAATGAAATCCCTTCCAGGATTTTAAAACAAGAAAAAATAAGTATTTATTAAGAAAGGCTTTACTTTGCTGTTGTGTGATAATTCCTACTAATATTATAAATGTGAAAGGCTGTCAGTCTGTGTATTCATCTGCATGTTCCTCACAATATTATTGAAAACTAGCTGACCCAGCAAACGTTGTTTTGGCATATAAAATGTTTGGGGTGGACCACCTTTATCATTTAGGGGTATGAAAAATAGATGTTGGCCGATTCTCAGACCTGCCCGATATGCACACAAAATTTCATAAGAATCGGTCAAGCCGTTTCGGAGGAGTATGGGAACGAACATTGTGACACGGAATTTTATATATAAGATTATCGATCTGATCAAGACAGTGTTTGGACTTTAAAAGGGACTGCAATCTCTGTTTGTTTCCGTGTTCAGTGGCAAGGAAGCAACCAATCTCGTCAAATTCAAGAAAAACCATTGGAAGTGAAATAGTATTACGTATAAGCGATTTACAAGATTCATGTATTACATTCCTATAGCATAATTTCTGTTGTCAAAAGCAGGTGAGGTCAACAAACAGCAAGCCACGTACCCATGGGCGCGTTAACAGCATCCGTGAAGTGCCGCAGCGGCGCGGCCACGTCGATGAAGTCCTCCACCACGCGGTTGACCACGGCGCGCTCCGTGCCGCGCTTGAGCTCGTGCAGCTTGTCCGTCAGCTCCCTGGGACACGCAATGTACCCTACATTACTACAGCACTACCTGTATACTACACTACGGGCCTACGGCAAGTCGTTTCATTACTCAAATCGCTGTAAATTGGCCAACGCTAATAACTCGTACCTAAGTATACATGTCGAAGCTAGTAAAGATCAAAATTAATTTATTCAAATAGGCTGAGAATCAGTACTATTTGAAGGTCAAAAATTAAACAATACACTCCTCATCAACACATTTGTCTGAGATGTAGTCTAGTGAATTAAACCAAATTATAATTTGGTTATACTATCAGTCTGAAATTGCCAACGGTCTTGGGGAAGCGTGGAGATGAATGCTCGTGCCTTCTTTATATGATAAGAAGCCTTTGAACTGCTGTGGGACAGTAATAGGCTGGTATACCTATCATGTACCTACCGACAACTCGTCACTGGCGATTTGAGTTTAAATAGTTGAGAAGTATAAAGCTACACAGTTCAGAAAAAAAAAGACGTCACCAACTCTAATGTCTGACTTCATGATAAGCAGATACAGCCGATTCCCTGAAGGAGCCCTTATCTAGCTGTGTCCTTAGATGAGTCGGTCCTCACCTAGTGACAGCGCGGGCCTCCTCGCTGTCCGCCTGTCCGCCGGCACACAGGTCCCCCAGCCGGTCGGACAGGCGCTGGACTTCAGAGCATAGCTGAAGAACTTCCGCCTTCTCACGGCCCTGGAGGCCGTCGGCGATCTGTGATCAAATAATAATAGTTATTGAAGAACCCAGATGGAATTACCATGCTTACTTGATCTTGGGTACGGCAAATAGGATATAAGTTTATGGGGGATGAGGAACTTTACACTCTGGTCCTCATACCCTATAACTTTTTGGTTATTGGGAACATGGTGTAAAGTTCCTCATCCCCCCAAAAAGTTTATTTGTTGCTTTATAAGGTATATTGTGATGGCTGTCATGCCATTTTGAACTCGTCATCTGTAGATCTATTGATCAGGTTAGACTGGAAGACGACCCCAGCTTAGTTGTAAAAAGGCCTTTAAACAACTACAACCGGATACGAATATACACCAGTATTTTACCTCCACAACTTACCGGATAACACAATACGCCGTCGCTAGACTGGTTCTCAGACTTTCGGGCTTCTTACTACCCATCATAGCTTAAGGTTAAGCTAATAACAGCGGCACGGTTCGATATGAAATAGGCATTTTAATATGTATTTTGAATTTGCTGCATGCCTACTACAAACCTTAAATAATACCCAAGTCTAGCTGTAACTACTGCTCTTGCAACTCTTGGCAATAATTAATCAGCAGTAGATATTTCAGGACTTCCAACATCTATACCATAGACAGCTAAAAATAGTAAGTAAATATTTGTACCCTCTGTCCTTGTGAGACGATGCTGTTAATAGCCTTCTGACCCTCTATCCTGGTAACTGGATCCGCAGCCGGATGCAACAGCCATTTGTGAGCAGTCTCCAATCTATACATAATCAAACGAAAATCAATTTACTTTAGGAACGTCAAAACAAACATGTAACGCTGTTCCGTCACTCCCCCGCCCTTCAGCACTTCCTCGTGTTTATGTTAAAAGTTTTATTGTTAAACTATTTTACCATAGCACAATTAATGACAATATATTAATTCCATACTAGCTGTGCCCGCCACATGAGCTATCTGCCAGTGTAAGTTCGGTCAAAATCGTTCGAACAATTTTGGAGATAAACCCAAAAAAACAGACGTACAGACAGACAAACATTTTACAAATTGTTTTTTTGGTATTACTACTATACTACATATGCATTTAGTAAAAAGCTGTTATTTTAACATTACAAACAGATAATATTTATATAGATTTGATTTATCACGATATGTACAATAGGGTACTTGATTTGATTTTTTTTTAAGATTTCCCGAAACTAAAAGAAAAGAAATGCCATAGTAGAAATGGCGTAAATGGCGAAATATCTTACAAAATGGCGAAGTGTTTCTATGCTGAAAAAAGACAACAGTGCTAGCATCTGACGTCACTAGAAAGGAAAGCCATAGTGACTTCGCAGTACTATGCGTTCTAGGCCGTTCTAGGTGACAAAGATGGAAGAAAAACTTCAAAAGAGTAGCACTTTTCTATTTTTCCACCGTTTTTTTCTTTTTTTTTTACAGGAATCTTTTTAAAATAAATTACTTGTTCATGTTTTTGATACGCGTCAAATACCCTATTAAGCACGAAACCCTCACCTCGCCTGCATGGTCTTCCCGCCCTGCTTCTCGGCCGCCCTCACACCCTCATTCACGATAACATCCAGCTCGTTGATCTGATGGCGCAGGTCTGAGGCCAGGTTCAGTGCCTGGAGGACAAAGTTATATATAGTTATTCTGGAAACTTTGGGTGTGAATGTAATTAAGTGTTCCATGCTTATTATTTGGTTACCTTGGCTTCCCTGCCGTGTCCGTATTGTCGCTCGTCGCAAAGGTGGTCTGCGTTTATACCACCAGATCTGAAATAAATACAAATTTAAAATGTCGATTTTCTGGAATTGCACATCAACATAACGTGTAACTAAATTACACCCACATTTCGATCGACCGACCGACCGACCGAACGAACGGCCGACCGACCGACCCCTTGATAGACTAACCGACCGACGGACATTACTATTAACTGACCCCATGAATGTAATGATCGACCCCGAAAACCACAAAAAATGACACCCATGACGAAAAGTAAGAAAATTTCATCGGCGCCATCTTGCGATTTCGATTTTGATCCCATAATCATTTCTAGCGACCCCGAAAACCACGAAAATGACACCCATAATTAATCGGTCGGTAGGTAGGTTGGTCGGTCTGTCGGTCGGTAGGTAGGTTGGTCGGACTGTCGGTCTGTCGGTCTGTCGGTCGGTAGGTAGGTTGGTCGGTCTGTCGGTCTGTCGGTCGGTAGGTAGGTTGGTCAGTCCGTCGCTGGGTCGTTCGACCGGTTTGTGTGCGTGCGAAGTAGACGTAATGCATGTAGATTAGCGTCTAACTGCTCATCGCTGGTACTATATCTGACTGACACAGTGGAAAGTGAAACAACGTGCTCTTTAGCCACGCCGATCAGTCAGTTCTAGCCCGCGAGTTTTTCATCCTTAATGTTAGTTTGTCGTAACGGCCCATAATTAATCTAAGTCTGCTACCGCCAATGATGAACGCTCGAGCCTCCTCTAGTACAGTAACAGGCTCGTAGGCCTATTAGCCTAGTGATGTCAGTCGGTACCTGGTGAGCCTCCTGGCGGCGTCGGCAGGTAGCGGCGCGAGGTGCTCGGCGGCGCGCTGCGCTGACGTCAGCACGCTGCGCAGCGCGCGCTCGCCGTAACCGTTGCGCTGTGCCTCACTCTCCTGCCGGGGACAACAGAACAACATTACTATTATGCTTTAACATTTAATCCATCCATAGAGGGATGAGGAACAGGGTGGGAAGTTCCTCATCCCCAACTGGGTTACTGCACAATGGTTATTTTTATCTTAAATGACATTTCGCATGTCAACCGATGAAGTTGTTGGCTACTTAACCGGCCTATCCTGTGGTGCTATAATAAATCAAGATCAGACATGACATAGAACTTACAAACTAAGCAACTACACGCTATGAGCACCCTCTGTGGGGAATGGACCTTGGCGTAGGGTATCGCTGGTCCGGGGATCGGGGAAGGCGCACTAGTTTCCATGATCCCCGGTTCAAGTGTAGGATGGGGTGGTTTTTAGTCAGTCAGAGTCTGACACACCCCTCATCATCGATTAGGATTTTCCACCACGGATCAAAAATAAAAAAGGGGTATCGCGGGCGGGAGAGTGGGAGGGCAGCAAGGGACAGGCTGGAAAGAGGTAAATCCCCGACAGTTGTCAAGCTTTTGCACATATAACAATCGCGCAGATAATTCTGCGCGCGATGTAAGTTTTACTTGCTTCATTCGTAATTCGAATGTGGCGAGATAGATGTCGCCACAAGGCTCCGGTAATGTGGGATCAAGTCTATGGCCAACAACCGGACGTAGATCCATACTCCGGATGCTACTGGAAAATTCCTGACCAATCATCATGAGGCCAATATTCAACACTCACGTTAAGAAACTCGTGCGCAGCGCCCATTTTTGCGTGTATCTGTTGCTGCAACGCCTTCAGTACTGCAACGTTGTCTTTCTCACCGCCATCCTCCACGTATGACGTCAGTTGAAGCACGCTGACAAACAGTAAAAACAAATGTTATTTATATGTAGTTTATCAGTAACACTTTATATACAACTGCTAAAGGCTGCATCACATTATTACTTAATAATTTGAAGTATATAACAAGTATAAGCATTTTTTTTTAACAAGACTTTGCCCCACACTTGGAATTTCTCCTGTGTCGTGGGTGCGTTTACAAAAATTTATAGTCACATACACAAAAAGCCAGACCCGGAACAACTACCCGTAGGCCATAGAAATATTTGTTCTGTGCGGGAATCGAACCCATTCATATAAAACACATAATTTATTATGTGGTTTATATTATACACGGTCGAGGGACATAGACCCACATCCTGAAACCATGAGTACCTACAATATATGGTTTTGGACCCCTCAAAGTTGAAATTGTTCGTCGGCTTTTCCTGATTCCTACGATTTTTTCTTATCTTTTTGTACATTAAACCGTACAAAATCAGTATTTCTATCTAACCCAATGAGATTTCTTATAAAAAAGTGAATTATTTCAATGAGGTTTTTAGGTTAGGTTATTATAATAATTAATATTTTAATAGTACAACACAAACTGATACAATTATTAATATATAATATACACCACTAACTACCAACATATATTTTCTCCTTCTCTATCAAGTCTATCCAAAGGTTGTCTGTAACAGATCGCTTTTAGCTATAAGGTCGCCCATTGTAACACACTATGTAGCTCTTAAACTCATTATTTGTTCTATTCTATTCTATTCTTAAAGTCAAGAAGTATACGGTCAAACGTGACCCTCGTTCAAAAGCAGACAATAGCTGGTTATTATAATATACCCGGTATTAATAAACAAACCGGCTCACCGTATAATCTCGTGTATTTCGTCAGCCATTCTCTGCGCCAGATAGTTTCTGTTCTCAGCGGCCTCCTCCATGCCTTTACCTCCTGCAATCAAACGATGAATTTAGAATGATAACATGTGCCACAAAAGCTTAAGCTTTGGTTAAGCTACGCTTGTCGAAGTCAGTCTGTGGATGGGTGTCCGTTCGTAACATATCGAGTCTCCTCCGTGCCTCGGAAAGCACGTTAAGCCGTTGGTCCCGGCTGACATTTGTAGATCTTTGACAGTCGTTAAGGGTAGCCCGAAAGTCTAACAACCAGTCCTACCAAGGGGTATCGGGTTGCCCAGTAACTGGGTTGTGGAGGTCAGATAGGCAGTCGCTCCATGTAAAGCACTGGTATTCAGCTGCATCCGGTTAGACTGGAAGCCGACCCCAATATAGTTGGGAAAAGGCTAGGCAGATGATGATGATGAACATGTGCCACAAAATCGTATGTTCACCTTGAAATTTCGCCTTTATGACCCTATGCTGGGAAGTTTCTTGAGCCACTTCTTCTCCCAGAAAACACACTAGGAAGTGGTGAATGGGGGGCGTTTTGGACAGTCTCATATAATTGTTGACGTTCAAAAAGTGTTGATCTTCGGTCTGATTTCAAGAAATAAATTTTGACTCAAGAATAAGCGTATCGGCGAGCTGCATTAAAAAGAATACACAGGAAACTGCCCGCTATCACCAACATCTCAGCCAAAAGACGTCCATTGTCGGACATAGGCCTAATCCGAGTCCTGCATTGCAGGCATCCAGATGAGTCAGCACTGATGAAGAAGCTTACCTTCAGTAAGGATGTGTATGTAGATCTTCATGGAGCATATAAGCACCGGCGCCAGTTGCTTGACACTCTCCAGGCAGCGGTTCAGGGTTTCCGCGTGAGGTGGATGGGTCAGCTCGGCTGCTCTGGCTGCCACCTAGGTGTGAAGAAGATGTTTGTTTAACGTGCTTCTAGTTAATATCTACTACGCCTGTATTCCCCGTAGGGTCAGGCAGAGGGATAGCTCTATTAATAGAACACCTACTTTTCGTCAGTTATGTTAAATTCCTATGTTATAAAGGGCGAGTCTATTGCCATCAACAGGTTACAGATCCAGACTCCGAGCTGAGAAGTACTTGATGGAAAAACCCAATAACACTTTGCCTGACCCGGTAATTGAACCCCAGACCTCATGCTCCAGTAGTAGTGCTTACGACCACTACACCAACAAAGATCAATAAAAATCGGAAAAACGACAGTGAGAGTTTCACCTAGAACATTTGTATTAAAAATTGGTCAGACATTCTTCAAAATCATCACAGAACATTTTCATACTGCTTACCTCCCTGGCTGCCCTGGAGAGTGCGGGCGATATGTCTCTGAGGAACTGCACCAGATCTTCCATTGTGTCTATTACCTCCGCCACGCCTAGGTAGTCTAGCACCTGAAATATAATAACCCCATTATTAGTATACCTACTCAAAAACTACATATTTTTTTATGTTCACTGACAGACGACGCACAGCCTCAACCGCTGGGTCTAGAAGCATGAAATCTTGCACAAGAGTTCCTTATCTAATGAAGGTGAGCACTGAATAAGGATTTCTGAATATTCATCTCCTAAAAGAGTTTAATAAGACATGGAAGTTCATCATTTCTGCCGGTAGGAAATCCAAACAGACACACGGCTGGAAAAATGTAGTGTAGGACGCCCTCTGACCAGGTGGGATGACGATCTGCGAAAGACTGCAGGCAGATGCTGGATGCGGCAAGACAGGGTGCTATGGCGCTCATTAGGAGAGGGCTATGTCCAGCAGTGGACTAATATAGCCTGATGATGATGATGATGACACGGCTTGAAACTTTCTAAATACTAACTAACTCTTTGCAATTATATTTCCCATCGTTTTTCCTTATAAAAGCAACATGCATTTCTCACGATCCAAACAATACTTTTCTACTGGATTGTAAGTTATTACGTAAAACGCATAGAAATTGCTATCACCCAGTCATTTCTATTCGTTTTACGTTTTAAACAACCTGCTTTCTTTTTCACTCAGAAAAAGCAATTTATAAAAGTCTGAAGTGCCGAAGTGTCCGTCAAATTATGTGTTTTTAATTAGTGTTCTCTCGTGAAATTGATAAGGTACTGAAGATATTTTTACAAGCACATTATACATGATGTTACGTTGCCAAAGGATAGCGGCAGATAGATGTATCTGAGAGAGAGGGAGGTATTCCACTATTGTGCTAAAATAGATCCACTAGTTGGCTATTTCTTTAAGTATCTAGCAGTCGGATCTTCTTAGCAGTCATTGCATATTCTTTTATTACTGACTCTTTACTATGTAATAAATATGGACCCTTAAGTTGCATCATACTTCCTTAAAAATGTTTTGCAGCACTGAATTTTTTATCTCAAAAAATTGCATAAATATAACTGTGTTTCCTTCCACACACAGGTGAATTACAGAAAAATAAATACCTTTTTACACTCCTTAACAATCTTCCGGACCTCAGACTCGTCAAAGCAGAGCAGCAAAGCGGAAGTCCCCTGCAGTATACCACGAGAGCCTTCAATCAGCTTCTTCCTACAAACAACACTTAGTTTGAGCTCCCTCACACTCACACTATCCGATTCAAAGGTAAAGAGACTCGCGTCAATAGACATTGACATCGTGGCCGTGTATGGAAGGAACAAACCTTCGAGCTACCAGTACCTGGCATGACGAAAACGGAACAATTTAACATCTTCTTCGAACATTTTAAAGTTATTCTGTCATGCAATACTGTAGTAGAGAAGAGATTTATTTGCGAAGGTAAATGAACTGCAGTTTCGAAGTATTGATCTTTAAGGTATGATGAACGAGTGGCTGGTTTTATAACAGCTGCGGGAGCTTTTGTTAAAAATGCCAATGTTTATTCTTCCGATGTTTATGCTGAGCATTCCATGATATGGGAAATTCATAAACAATTGGCTAGAATGTTTCATGAATTTATATTGTTTTTTGAATACTGCCTCGTTGGTTTAGAAACAGCTAGAGTGACTACTGTAATTCGACATTCTGCAGGCGGCCACTTGAAGGTACATAAGTCAGGATAGCTATAATACAGTAACGCAGCTTTGTGGTGGAAATAGGTATGGTGGTAGTACTTTCGGTCGAGCTTCTTCACAAAGAGTACTCTGCTGATCATCTATAGCCAGCCATCACCCGCTTTTGAGCATAGGCCTCTCTGGTTGTGCCTATTTCTACGCTCGCGAACCTGTCTCATCCAAGTTCGCTGATGGAACTTGGATGAGACGGGTTCGAGAGCTATGGAAAGACTGACGTTCATACATTTCGACGCTGGACTACCAACAGACTTGCATCCAGTTCTTGGACAAACACAAGCCTTGCACAGCCCGCCTGTTTAGAGTTCTATTACAATTACAATAAGGATAACAATACCTTGCAGGTCCTGAGAAAGGGTCAGCTCGCAGCATGTCGGAGGCCTGCTGGAGAAGAGTAGCAGCTGTCTCCACTCGGTGTAGAGCGCCAGGCATGTCGTGTCTGAGGACTGAGTCTTCTGAAGACTCAATGGTCTCGTGGCCGACCTGGGAATGTAAATATGATGTGGAAGTTTTTATTGTTAGTATAGTATCTAATATGAGAACAAAATTATCATAATCCTCAGATACTCCCGCTCGCAGTGCGCTGAAAACTATCACTAAAGTTAAAGCGCCACATCTTCTCCTTAGCGTTTCGATGGTTATCTATAGATATAGCATCGGCCCAGAAATTATCTACGAGTTTGACACCATCAGTACTTTCCATCAAATCCTGTAGCGTGCAGATGTCAGGGCATGCAGGACGCGCCACATTTATTCATATTTTTATTTTTTTCCTAAAATGCACATTTTCCATTCTTGCATGGAAGACTAATCTCTCCAAAATCAAATATTAATCCGTTTTTGGACCATGGAACCCAAAAAATAAGTAACGGGAACAGCGATTAGCTTCAGAAGCAATTTCACGACAAGAGTGACTTACCTTGACCAGGTTGTTGACAGCGAGCGACACGGCTTGCACCGGCCTCGCCAGGTCAGGCATAGCGTTGCCATCTTCTGCTTCTTCATGGAGGATTACGAGACGAGAAACCTGAGGACAGGAGAAAACTGGTTAGTTACATGGTCAATCTTACACTTCCAACTATTAAGAACTGCCCCGATGGTCTAGCAGTCGAAAGCTCGAATGCATACGTCGGGATTCTGGGGTCTATGTCCAGGTCGGGGAAAAGTGTTAAGGGTTTTCCGATTACCAGTTTCTCGGTTCTTGGAATTCTGCGCAGTGATTCGTGCCCGTGACTCCGAAAGCAAGTCACAACAATACAACCGCCAACAATATCTATTTTATAGATTTTGTTTAGATTTCCAGGTTCATTAACCCAGGACTAAAAGGCGTCGCCCATCCATAGTAATCTTTCATGTTATGACCTTAATTTCGTCTTTCATGTAAGCGAAATGAGCGACCGTTTTCATTATTTATGACACTTTATAAAGCAGATATGTCAAGAAGTATAGTGCGGCGAGTTGGATAGCTTGGTAAACATACACGTTCACAGACTACACTACATATACTAGAGACTGGATAATTGCATTGGGTACTTGGACAGGGTCCAATTAAGTTACCAATACTTTGCAGATGCGGTACAATTATGCTATCACTACAAAACTCAATTTATTTGCGGTCGTCGCAGCATATTATCTTCGGCCATACTTACCATACTTATTCATACTTCTACATATTAAACGTCGTCTTAAGAGGCTCCTCCTTGCTAACCATATCATCAAGATCAAGGTCGGAAAAGTTAAAAGAAATCATCATCTGCCTAGCCATTTTCCCTACTACGTTGGGGTTGGCTTGCAGTATAACAAGTTGCAACCAGTATTTTACAAAGAGGGTCTTCTTATATTACATCCACAACCCAGTTACTGGGTAGGAGGTAACACTACCCGTAACGTCTCAGATCTACAAATGACAGCCAGGACCAAAGACGTTTCGAGGCACGGAGGGGTTGGTGATATGTAATAGATGGTCACCCATCCACGGACCGACCTCGGCAACCGTCGCTTATCGCTATCGCTACAAGTGATTCGCGACTGTACCAAATGTGTATTTTATGAAGTATAATGTTTGTAATGGATAAACGTAAGAACTACTAAACCGATTTTAAAAATTCTTTCACTGATAGAAAGCTACATTATAAGGGAGTAACATAGGGTAAAGCGAGTAATATAGTAACATAGGTAAAGTACGAAACCCAGAGCGAAGTGCTAGTACATTTTAAAACCACGCCTTTTTCCCATAGCGGTAATCAGAAATTACAGAACACCGTCTGTTACGATCCTCAATCACTCCTTAAGCTACGTTCACGTTCATTCATCATACACGCACGCCGGTTGCGAGTACTACGCACCTGACCTTTCTGAAGAACATCACCAACAATAATAATATTTTTTATTTGTTTCTCTCGAAAAAAGATACAACATAGGTTCATAGTAACAAAGTCAAAATTGCAACAATCTATCCTTTGTGAGAGCTGGAGTCTATACTCGGTCAGCGCAATGGGCAATAAGGTCAGCGTATGTCGTTCACCCGGCGTTTCCACTTACATCTGCTCTTATGGATACCTTTCGTAAATTGCCTTTCATGCTCAGCAGAGCTTGTGTTATGGGTTCGATTCCCGCCTTGGAACAAATGTTTGTACGATCTACAAAGATTTGTTCCGGGTGTTCTGGGTATTCAGTATAATAAAAATATCTATATATGTAATGTATTGTATTAAGTATATAAGTCATCTAGTATCAACACATGCTCTGCGTAGCTTGGGGCTAGATGATGCTGTGTGGATTGTCCAGCAGTATTTATTTATTTATTCATCCTCTCAATGTGACCAAAGTAAGATATGCAGCACATAATCCTGGTCATCGTCGCAGAAACCTCCAGAACGAACAATGCATAATACACGGCCAGTTTATCTTCAGCTTTCACTGACACGACGCCAGTTCTCTGTTCACATTCTCTGAAGATAACCATGCCTTTGTATACAAGTGCAGTTTAGTATCTGAGGTATTTGTAGTCGTACGTGACGATAGATGGGGTTTAGAAATGTGTTAATTTAATTCATTGTTTTGTTTTTTTTTTGTTTTGTGCCTTTGACATTTATTGATTTGATCTGACATTTATTTGTTTTTAATATTTTTGTCATTAAATTCATTTTATTTCTTTGTTATTCAATCAGTAGAGTTGAGAGTTGAAATTGTGTATGTTTGAATCTTATATGGGTCAATGACCTGAAATAAATGAATTTTACTTTTTTATTGTACCTTGTACAGTGGCGAGGCGACAATTTTAGTAATCGAGAAGACGAGAAAAAAAACTTTTGTAGATGGTTCTTGACGGCACGGTTGGCGCAGTGGCTGAGCAATTGACTGCTGTGCTGTGTGTCGTGGGTTCGATTCCCGCACGGAACAAATATTTGCATGACCTACAGGTAGTTGTTCCGGGTCTGGCTGTTTGTGTATGTGGGTTTAAATGTTTGTAAACGCACCCACGATACAAGAGAAATTCCTAATGTAGGTTCCTAACGATTGTGCAACATCGATTTTGTTCTTATAATTAGTGCAGAAAAGTTGATTAATAACCCCCGTGCTAGGAGAATCCTGTGTTAATATTTTTGGTCTAGTGGTTCCAAGCGCGACTACTGAGCTTGAGGTCCTGGGTTCGATTCCAAGGTCGAGCAAAGTGTTATTGAGTTTTCCAATAGGAATTTTCTCATTAGCAGCCCGGAGTCTTGATTTGTGCCCAGTTGGTGGCAATAAGCTTGCCCCCTACTACATGGGACTTAAACATAACTGGCGAAATGTGGGTGTTACTTTAGGTGCACCTCTGCCCAATCCTTTGGAGAATACAGGCGTGATGTTTTTGTTTGTGGAATTTAAGTCCCTTTAAAGTATCATAATAAATCCTCAGAGCGACGATGATTTCTATCAAACTTAGCTCACCCACACTTAAATGTAAACTCGAAACAATGGCTAATCTGTCAGTTCAACCCAGAATTTGACACATCATCAATCTGAACTGATCCTTATCTATTTAGATCCAACTTCCGAATCCATCTAGCCAATCCACTCCTTAAACGTTACGTCTCGACAGACAATAAATCCTTGTCTACACCGAACCTAAACGCCAGCTAAGGTATGCCCCGAGCTGATAAGCGTTCGCCATATTAGGTGCGCGCACGCAACCCGTCCGGCCAACGCGGGCCGTGGCATTCATTCATGGTTTTTTGTACTGTCTACATAGTACGAGTACTTTGTTTTTGTTCGAGCTTTCGATTTTAATCTTGATGTATGTCAGTAGTATAGTGACTAGTGTAGTATTAGGAAATAGTAACTGTGTTTCACTGTTTGGCTCGGCTTTAGTAAATAACATACGTTATGTTCGTGAACGGGCGCCGCCAGTAGGGACTGGTCATCTCTTAGCTGCCACGGCCTGTTTTCATTTCTAAATTGTCAGTTGGTTTTGGTTTTAATACGAAAGATGTAAAAGACGTGCACATTAAGTGCACGTCTTTTACATCGTTCTCACATTGATAATTTGAACATAAATGATGTAACCAAACATTTGTAACAAAATCTGCCTTAAAAAGAGTGGCCATGGAGTTTCTTGCCCGTTCTTCTCCATAGGTACCTACGCTTTGGAATGGGCGACTAGCTTCATTTTTCCGATTCTTTGACAAATCAAAAGTACCTGTAATTGGTTTATTTGAAAAATTATTTTATAAAAACTGTGTAGCTATGTGTGTACGTGTATTTAATAAGTTACCAATGACACTGAAAGAATTAAATTGTAGACTATTTAAATTTAAATTGTACAATTGGTTGAATGAAAATAATTATTATAGTATTAAGGAGTTCCTAGAACACTAATATTAGCAACATTCAACACTTGCATCTTGCACTTGCTTGTGCTTAACAATTTTGCATGCTTTATTTTTAAGCTAAACATGTATGATCTCATTTTTATGTAAGACCTTTTTATACCGTGTTTTAAGCAAATAAATATATTATTATTATTGAAATTAATGTTTTGACTTTGACAATATATTCTCATGCATAAAGCTCTATTCTGGAAATTGTGTACCTTGCTGTGTTAGAGGTCTATTTCAGCGGGTTACATTTACTTACAGAGTAAGACTAATATATATAACAATATGGGAACATCTGCAGCCGGACCATGACGGGTCCTGTATACAGCGTGGGCATACAGCGCCAGACCCCGCAAAACAGAAAATAATATCCGCCCTAAATAAATGCAGAAAGTTGCGTCTTTCTGTCTTTTTCGTTCGAACTTTTTTTTTATTATTTTTTAACTAGATCGCAGTTTCATCTGAACTTGTTCGATCGATCTAGACCAGAAAAACTAAAAATAAAATACACAACTAGGTACATACAGCAGGAATTAAACTTACAACTTAAACTTAAAACAGGATTATTTAAAACTATAATAAAGAACTGTTACGGTGTTTTCTTATGTTCGCTCCACTTCATGGCATAAAAACCTCGAACTTCAGCCCTTATAAAAAAGGAATTCCTAAGATGCCGTCTAATTTATTTTCCTTTCACCCTATCTGCTACTCAAATAAAAGACCGTAACAAACACACATCACTCCAGCAATGACTTCGTATTTTCGTCTAATGTCGTGACTTTTACAAATCACCCTCCTATCTTCCCACCTGGGGGTGTGCCGGAAAGGGCGCGGCATTTCAACCCCCATGGTCTAGCCTTGGGGACTGATTGTGTTTATCCAAGATGATTACGAAACGGATGGACGCTAAATGTCTGCAGTCTGATATTGGAATGGGGTGGGTGACAGACGAGGGTCGTTGTAGGTAGGGTTTGGATTGCCTTTCGAGATTTTTGACAACTTCTTTAGCCGCGTTGAGCGATTTTTAGAAGTGGCAAAAGTTAGGTCGGCGTTACCGACATGCTAACGTGACCGCGTCACCGACATGCTAGTGTGATGTGTGACACCAGACTGGCGACGCGCAGCGCCAGTTTTAAGTTTTCACTGCCTACCGTCAGCAGACCTGGCTGCTATTTTTTTTTCTTTTCTTTGACTTTTCACAACCCAAGAATGTGTTGAAAACAGCATTATATGAAGCCAACATGTTACTTTTGTTTAAAAGCGTCCTAAATAGACTTAGGCATGGCTTCATAAAGCACGAGTAAAGTAGAAAAAAACTTTAAAAGCATCAGTTAAAAACAATCAATAAGAAAACTTCTGAGTAGAATAAGACTTCTACGAACAATCTTCCCGGCCATTCTCTAACTAAGCCCTATGTATCATACAAGGAAAATAAACAAACTTAAATGAATGCCTAACTTTGTATACACAGAACCACAGAATATAAATAGTTGCCAGAACTGACTGCATAGGCAAAGTCACATTAAGAGTAAGTATATCGTAGGCTTGTCGAAAAAATATCGATACATCGATACAATTATTATTAAATGATATTTATTTCTGTAAATAGGTTTTAACCAACAATTTAACACGTCAACAAGTAACATATTTTTATAAAATAGGTTAGTGTTTCGCTATAACAGCGAAAGAAACTCGGAGATCACAGTCTTTTTTAAAGTCCTGAAATTTTCTTAGTTGGTGATCATGTGAAGGACCATGCAGAAGAACTACTTCTATTGTATTTTTGTCTACACCATGCAGATTAAAGTCCGAGTCCTTTGAGGAAAGAACCACACAGATATGAGTGGACCTGTTCAGTCAATATAAGCAATTGTTGAGCTCAACTCAATACCAAGGATCTCAACGGCTCGACGAACAATACCAAAAAAAGAACATTTATTGACACTCTTAATTCTATAAACCGATATTTATAGGCAATATTCAATATTTCGATATAAAAATAACGAGCATTGAAAACGTATAAAAACGTTACTCAGAGTTTTTAACACAACGATACATGTTTTACTTCCTAAAAAATAATTACCTATGCCCTTTTACGCTGTTTACAGAAGCTGATGTAGGGGATCTCGTCAAAAAAAAATGAGATATCGATAAATATATTTTTATCTCTATTTATATTTTTATCTCTATTTATATTTTTCTTTTCTTTTTTAATTTGGCTCTTCCACAATGAGTATACTATCACAATTATATCATTACAAACTTAAGTCTAAGCGCCCCATCACTTAAAGCTAGGAGATTTCTAAAGGCACTATATTTTGCGCATAACCCGCTTAAAACAGTGAAAAGAATTAAAACTAAGAATTTTACATATTTATGACAAATAAACAGAATTCATTACAATTATTTCACAAATTACATTTTTTTTAAACAAATGATATATTTTAGTCGAAAAAACGGAAATTATATCAATATTTGAATACATGAATACATCGATACTTTTAAAACGTTCCCGACATCCCTAGTATACGTTAGTATCGGCAAGCGAGAGCCAGTGGGTCAAGGTGACGCCAAGATGTAATCACTAACTGGGCTTAGTTTAGGTCTAGACTCACAGGTACTCTATTTAGCACCAGGGACCGGTCGTTAGTTACTGTAGCTACAAGAATGAACCGTATGAATGTCGTGGAACATTTGAAACAAGATCTTTTTTTTTTGCCAATAAGTCAGGCATGTCAACAATGCTGCCAGCCTTTTGGGTACTTTTCCCGATGACGCTGATAGGGATGAATTTTTCTTTATGTAGATACATAATAGTATTTTTAAGTTCAGTAATAAATTAATTTCGTTCTCAATTAATAATGGACAATGAAACGAAAGTTTCTGGTAACAAGAGCTATAAACAAGGAGCCCGGTTGCATAAATATATTTTTTAACCGGCGAAACAAAAGGAGGAGGTGCTCAATTCCACACGGATATATATTTTTTTTCAATGTATAAAATATGATAGGGTTTACTTCCCAGTTAGTCTCATTGAAATTTTAAAAAAGAAATCAACAACTAAGTGTAGAAAATAGGGGAGAATTGATTTTCACCTACTGAATTTTTATAAGAGGTGATGAGCAGTTTACATTAAGCTATTGTAACTTTGATAAATTAAAAAGTTAAAATTCTTTTTCGCAATAAAAAACCGACTTATAAAAAACACAAAAAAATATATTATAATAACTATAATTTCGGAAATCGGAAGCTCGTGGATAAATAAAAAAGTTGGAAAAAGGCTAGGCAGATGAGATGGTGGCAAAAAATGAATCAAATGAAACAACCGAAGCCAAGATTTGAGAACAATAGGGACACACACCAACAAGGAGCTCTTATCATTTAGTGTACCTACGGGTCCCAGTAGATGGTATAAATAGCGGTCCGCAGCAGACCGTCCGATGATAAATTAATGTGATTGTGAAAACGATACATCATTGATTGATGCAGCTGTCATAATAATATGTGGCTTCATGCGTCGACGCGACGATGACTTACAGACGCCACAACATCTAGCCATCCCAAACTGACGAATCCCAATTGAAAACGAACCTTATTCTTTTGTTATAAAGTTCAAAATTATCAAATAAATTTGACAGATTTGGGTAGTTTGATGTGCAGGTTCGTGTATTAAAGCATCAAATACCTTGAGTGAAACAATCAAACCATTTTGCCATCCACCAAAAGTGTGTGGCATCGTAGCTCCCCAACGGATGAATCGAATCGATTTTGATATTGTTTTTGTTTGAAAGGTGAATTAGTCGGGAGTGTTCTTAGCTATGACGGATGAAAATTGGTTGAGCCGTTCAAAAGTTATCCCTATTTTACTTTGAATCCGGGGTTTTTCTCAAGATAACGTGTCATAATTACTGGCTCGATAGATTGTCAATTGAAGCGTGCCTACCTGGTAGTAGGCACGCTTCAATTGACAATCTTCAATTCGGTATTAATATGTAGTTTAAAAAGTATGAAATACAATCATATTAAAAAGTCCCCGGGCCCCGGCACAAAAACCTCTAAAAAGCCTTGTACTCGCGTTGTGGAATCGCTAGGTAAACAAAATAAACTGCTGTAAATGTTGGCGATTCCCCGACGCGAGTACGAGGCTATTTAGAGGTTTTTTAATCAAATAATGTTAATCAAGCAAGCATAACGACACCTCTCAATGCAAATGCCTCCGTAAAGACCACCCACGCATATCAACATAGCAAATAATAAAATCTAAGTATGAGTGGTGTGGTAATATTATCTCCAATAGTTCCACGGCCACCAGCGCGCGTGGGCGGCGACCATATGGCGAGTTCCAACGGTAACAGCTAGTCTATTATAAAAAAATTGAGAGGATAAATTCTTTACGCCAATTTTCACTTATTGATTGTGCAGACGCTGACTTCTTGAGAGTTGAGTTGCTCGGCATTTTGCCAGTTTACTCGTTGAAGAGTGTTGAGATTTTCAACAAGGGTTTTATTAAGAGCTTTCCTAATAAGGCTAAATGACATAACATCACGCCTATATTCCCCGTAGGTTTGGGCAGAGGTTATAATAATAAATTAATTAATTTAAAAAAATATAAGGACGTTAAATACAGGTTTTCTTAAATCTATTTTAGGTTCACGCAAAATTTGTGCCTGAACTAGGTAATCCTGTATTCCAGGTCATTCAGGTGAAGGTGACATTAATTTATTAAATTAAAAAAAAACACGGTTCACATTAAATTCTTATTATCTATACAATGTAAAATGGTGTATAAAATTATAATATCTTAGCTTAGCTAACTAATAAAAAAAAACAATAAATACGAACAATATTTACTTTAGCACAAGTAATAACAACGTTGTATCTTAATACGAGATAGTTTGAAGAGTTTCTTTAAGGAGTTTCTTGTAGTTACTATAATTTACTGAAAGCTTTTTTGAGATGCACTTACAGTAACACCCAAATTTCGCCAGTTATGTTAAAGTCCCATGCAAAAGACGGCGAGCCTATTGCCATTTACCGGGCACAAATCCCGACT
Organism: Phlogophora meticulosa; assembly: GCA_905147745.2. Classification (NCBI taxonomy): domain Eukaryota; kingdom Metazoa; phylum Arthropoda; class Insecta; order Lepidoptera; family Noctuidae; genus Phlogophora; species Phlogophora meticulosa. The sequence continues at coordinate 1,020,717 of LR990542.1, forward strand.
GCGAATTAAAGAGAACAGGCAATAAAATAAAAAATAAAGAATGCTGGACAATCCACACAGCATCATCTAGCCCCAAGCTAAGCAGAGCTTATGCTATGGGTACTAGATGACTGATATACTCAATACAATACATTACATAGATAGATATTTTTTATTATACATAGCAAATACCCAGAACACCCGGAACAAATCTCTGTAGATCAGATCTTTGTGAATCAACTCCTTTATAGCCATTATAGATGCAAAGATGCACTTTCACACAATCTATCCATCATTTCTTTGATCCTCCTATACTCTTACATTCATCCACATTCATACTCAAAACTCCTACACAAGAAATTATTTACTTACTTAAAAGTAACTCATATTTCATGCCCCTTATATTTCCAATTCCAACGTTTGACACCCCACTCCCTTTCTTTTCAATCCGCCAAAATCCTAGGATATTGAAGTTTGTTTTATACCAGACATCAAATAACTGCTAATCCAAAAAGTATACAGCTGTACTGAAAGAGACACCAGTATCTAATTTGTATCGCTCAATCTCGCTTTCACAATGCGGAACAATGGAAGCCCTCTAGTACCAAAATATGTATTCAATTTGAATGTTTATCGAATACATCTATGAGAGTATATTCTGTGAATTATGGTGGTCTCGTAATGCGATTATGTTGAAAGTGTTTTGGATTAAACGTAAATGTCGACACAACAAAAGCGGTGAAAGGTTTGACTAAGAATGACTGACGTCTAACAAATTGAATATTGTGTTTAAATTGATGTATCCAAACCACTTCCCAGATACGTACAAACGCCAGCACATCAAGCTATCCTGAACTGTCCAATTTTCCCGATTGAGCATTTTACCAGCTGTTTCTAAATCCTATGTAACAGGCAGTGAGTCTATTTGCATCAACCGGGCAAAAATTCGAACTCCGTGCTGCTTCTGAAAAATTCCAGGTGGCAAAACTCAATAACACTTTGTGCTCGATTACCGAATCGAGCACAGGACCTCACGCTCAGCAGTTGCACTTGCGACCACTGGACCAACGGCCAGAACAAACAACGATCGATCTCTAGATTGGGTTCGAAATACGGTATTGACAGGATAATTCGCCCCATCCGCCAAAATCCGCATTCCCCAGGGTCCATATAAAATTACAGGTTCCTACAATAATTCGTGGTACAGTAGCTCGCACATCAGCGGCAACACCTGCATAATACGGAGTTAATGCGTGGCCAGCTGATACTGATATGGAGTCTACTGTTATTATTGTTATTACTAGCCCGAACTGTACCACTGCTGGGCAAAGGCCTCCCTCCATTTCTTCCATTGTTCGCGATTCCGCGCCACCTCTTTTTAATTCTTAAGGAAGACATCCAGGTAGTCCCGCCATCGCCTTCGTGCCAATTCTGTGTTTTGCAAGCTCATAGCTCATTCGGCATGCGGCAGACATGTCTTGCACAGTCCCATATAATTTGGGTAGCCTTTTGAGCACAGTCAACTATTTGTTTTGGTGCGTAGTATAGTGTTTCGAACACGATCTTTTAGTTTAACGCCTTAAGATATCGCGCTCCATAGCACGTTGGCAAGCCTTCACTTTAAACCTTTAAATGTTAGTCGAAGACGAAGTCTGTGCACAATAGGTCAAGATGGGGAGAATACACATGTGCATTAGATTGCGCTTCATTCCGTTCGCCTACTGCGCATCATCAAAAAGCTGTTAAAAACCCGTAAAGAATACCTCATTTAAACAGACCGCTCTACTTACAATTTCAAACAAAGTAGGCAAAGAGATTTACTAGCTAAACCAATTAATCAGGAAGTTACAAAGCGGTTAACCACGTGCTGTTTGTAACGCTTATTTATAGAGCATACTGTATTATTTATCCCACTTATTAAAACAGTGTTTACAGACCCAGTTTGTGTTCAATCTGTTCTGGAAATTGTAAATTATTGGCCCCTTATTTAATATACTCGTACGTCACAGAATAAACTTAGCAAAGCAAGAGAGCTTGTATGTTTACATCTTCTTCCTTAGTTTCCAAACGTCATTAAAATTAAAATCCAAGATTCGTAGTTAAAATCCAAGTTTTTATTTAATCATCCTACGACATAATAAGTAAAAAATATAGAAACATTTGTAGTCATGTCATGATGTTCAGTTAGGAAAACATCGTTAAGAAACTGGTGGTCTGAAATCACCAACACGCACTTAGTAAGCTACAACAATGATCGCATTGGATCGCAGATCTGTTAAGGTAGTTGTAGGTAAGATTTACTTAAATAAATAAATAATATGCCATCTGTTGCATAATAAGATTCCGATATTATTATAAGTAGACATCATCATCTGCCTAGTCTTTTCCCAACTATGTCGGGGTCCAGTCTAACCAGTATTGCTATGGCAGCATTCATTTTATGAATAAAAGTGTAGGACTCCTGTTAAACCATGCTTGAAATCCCTGAGGACTTCAACATCATCACCTAGCCTTTTTCCAATTCCTATGTTGGGGGTTGGTGTTCAGCCTAGCTGGATGCAGCTGCATACCAGTATTTTACATGGAACGACTGCCTATCTGACCTCCACAACCCAGTTACTGGCTATCACGATACCCCTTGGTAAGACTGGTTGCCAGACTTTCTTGTTTCTGACTACACGTAATAACTGTCAAAAGATCTATAACCAACAGGTTTAAGTGCTTTCCGAGACACGGAGGAGTCTCGTCATGTAAACGGACGAACAGTCACCCATCCACAGACAGAGCTCGTCAAGCGTAGCATAACCCTTGATCGAACCACGAGCCCCTATAAGCTCCGTTATAAGTAGATAGATCTTCAGAGCCAATCTTCTTTCAACGGTAAGATCGATCAGTTGCTCGTCATTCACAAGGAAATCATGTACCAAATAAGGAAATGAAAATGCCGAAGTCGGATATTGTCTCGCTTGCAGGACGTTGGAATAAGGACATATGTGCAATCAATAATATCAGCCTTTTTCCACATCACTAGACGAAACCTAAATTTAATGCCAAACGTATTACCTTCCATAAAACAAGACACAATAGAAAAAGTATTGTTTATCTGTCACCTGGCGTTTAAGGTGTTAATAAAACGTTAGTTAATCCATACTTATATAATAAAGCTGAAGAGTATGTGTGTTTTTTGTTTGGACGGGCTCTCTGGAACTACCAATTTGATTTGAAAAGGCACTTGTATTTGATAGCCCAATTCTTGGAGAAGTTTATAGGCTATTTAACGACACGCTACAACCATAAGAAGCTGATAAAACCGCGGTAGACAGCTAGGAGTTTATAAAAGGGGTAGGCGACAGAGACTAATTGAGAAGAAATAGGGATGCTATCGTAAAAGTGGTCAAATACCTAACAGTATATACGATGACTATATTGCCCAACTCCAAACTAATCCCCACATTTATAGACTTGTATAACAAATGGCGTCGGAGATTTTTATGGTATTATTCGTGCGGCCATAAATGGCAAATCGTTCTCTTATACTTTTATAGCTTTATTGGTGAATCGATCATGATTTCATAGCTCATCCCACGTAGGATGTGGCTGTCTTAACTACTCACAATATTTATTAATGTTTGAAAGCATTCCTTTAGTCTAAAGGCTCTTTCTAAGAAGCATCTAACTATGGAAGCTTTTTAATGGTTCAAACCCATTAACAATGTTATATTTTACAAAGAATTTTGACGCATTAGTAAAGATTAACAAAGTGTTACGAGTTCCCCACGTTTATGATATGACTGAGTGAGAAAGTAATACAAAACCGCTAAGTGTTAAAAAGAGAAGAAATACTCTCGCCGGTAGTCAGCGCCACTAAATAATAAAACCTGTGGCCTGCAATCCGTGTAAAATAAATAAATTTAATCTGACGTCATCATGACATGAATAAACAACGCAATCTCAAGAGCTTCATCCCATCTCAAGTAGTAGTGTTAAGTGGTACACGTAAATATGAGTGAACTATTGAACGAACGATTTCCGTTTAGTATTTACTGTTAGTAAAATATCTTCGTTGTATTGAATCTAAAAAAACATTGAAGTTTAATTAAATGTTGTAATTAAGAATATTATTTTATGTTAAAGCAAAGAAGGATTTATTTGATGAGTACTTTATTCATAAACATGTAGAAACCTTTTTGTCTTTGGAACAACCATAGGAATAACGGAACGCAAACTGTCACTTGAAAGAAATGACAAATGACAGATTTTGCGTTGAGTTTTTGCTAATATTATGATGAAAATAATGGAGCCCAGGAAGCAAATATTTACACATCACGAAAAGAAAAAGTTCTTAGAGATACTAAAGAATTACTCGAAAGAAGTGGAGAATAAACATACCCATAGTTCGGCATTGAAATCAAAGAACTTAGCTTGGCAAAAAATAACTTCGGAGTTCAACTCGAGCCCGCAAACAAATTTACATGTATGTATTATTATATTTTATTGATTATAGAAGGTTCTACTACAATGCAGGTAATTGCTGCAGCTTCGCCTTCATCGTAAAGATTAATAAAGCCCGCGAAACCAGGTTGACAGTTCTGAGATTGTGAATTGAGAGACGGTCTTGTATGTAAACGTCGTAAGACTATAAAATTATAGATATTTTATACTGTTTTTGCAGAATAATTGTAATCTTAGTGGATTTACAGTTAGTTCAATAAGTACTAGTATTTTGCCACATTTAGTTGTTTAGTATGTGACAGAAAATGTGACATTTTTGAAAGAAAAAAATTGAAATACGGAAAATCCTGTAAGTAGTCATGCACTGTCGCGTAGGTCAGTGGTCTCAAGCGCGACTGCAGAGCGTGAAGTCCTGGGTTCTAGTCACAGGTCAGGCAAAGTGATATTAAGTTTTTCCAATAGGAATTTTCTCATTAGCAGGCTGGACTATGGATTTGTACCTGGTTGATGGCAATGGGCTCGCCCCCTATTAAATGGAACTTACACATAACTGGCAAAATGTGGATGTTGCTACATTCCGTCCAACCCTTCTTGCAATGCAGGCATAAAGTAAAAAGTAAAGTACATTCCATGAATAAAATAATAAATAAAGCAATATTTCTGTCTAGAGAACACCAAAACAACTAAGAAGACTATGGATGAACTTAAAACACCGCCAAAGAGAAGCAGTAGCCAGGACCCTACATCCGGTTCATACTAGAGCACCTGTCATGGGTGACATAATATCAGGATCTAATGTGTTGCATGTAACTCATGCACTTATTGCTGCAGTTGATAGTTCCATGGACTCTGACATTGCGATTGGTAAGTAATAAACCTAGGTACCTACAGTCTTATAAATAACACAGATATATTATTATTATTAATTATGTTATGTTTTTAATGATAGTTTGTATAACTTATCTGTGGCTTTATAATACCAGCCAATTGTATAGGGTCTCATTCTTTCACAATCAAGTCTGGATTGTTTATTTATTCTGTCATTATTTACTTAATACTATTTTTGATTTTTATTCTTGTAGATACAGTAACAAATGATGACCCAGGACATTCAGAAACAAGTCTGCGTTTAAGTGAGGAATCTCAAAGTCTTTCCCATCTAGAAACACCAGCATTTAATACTGTAAAGATCGAACCTATATCCCCCATCCATGCTAATTCTGAAGACACTATGCAAACAAAACCCATTCAAAATCCTACTTTAATACCAAACAATAAAGCACATTTCACCCAAGAAGAAGACAACTTTAATCCAGAAAGCAAATTAAGACTTCAAAGAAATTTAGAACTTCAGGATTTGGAAATACAGCTCCTGAAAGAGAAAGTGAGATTTCAAAGAGAAGAGAATAAAACTAGGGCGGCGCGCGCTGCAGTCATACATAACTTGGAGTACCAGATCTTGAAAGAAAAACTTAGAGAGGCTAAAGCAAAGGCTGTGTCAGCAGAATTGTATATGAGGAGACAGCACTTCACAGATGGTATTTAACTATTTTCTTTACTGATTTAAATACAGCTTGGAGTGACCAAACAAATCATTATATCATTCAAAGACTTCATTTAACCCTTTCGCTGCCCAGTTCAAAAATATTTTTTTCGATTTTATGATCTTTATTTATTGGAAATTCTACTTTAGAAATAATTGAATAACCTACTTGAAGTTGAACAAAATCATAAACTAATTAATTAATATTTTTTCCAGATTAAACTATGTACAACAAAGAAGAAACAAGAGTATTTATTATTTTAAGATACATTTTAATATACAAAAGCTATTTTCACTTGTTTTTGTTTTAAACATAATATCCCCAGCCAGCCAGTGGGTCATTAATATTTTCAAAATTGCAATACTTCCTTCTCACTTAAGATTGTTGATTTATTTTAGGAACAGACATCTTGCAATCTCCCAAAGACATTATCCAGTCTGGTTTGCGTCAACCTGGATAAAGGAAACGATCAATAACATTCAAAGGGCACTAATCGAAATAAAAACAAACATTTTAATCTAAGTATCCCATATACAAATCGCCATTTGCTACAACTAACATAAATCTATAAATCGACATCAAAAACGAAAATAAAAACAGAACGGTTACGAAATGGTTCCCGGCCGATTCCAAATTTAAATTTAGGCGCGAACACTGCACGCTAAAACGATAACAAACGGCCAGTAGTGAGTCAACGTTTAAATATAGAATATTTGAATTATATCACCTGGCAACATTATCTTGTGTACAAAAAGTTTTACATGTTAACAAGATTCAAGTCATCTGTGAAGTAACGAAACTATTAGGGAATCTGAAAATAGTTGGCGTGATGCTGATTATTACGGGAACACCGGCTATTTGTGAGTCAACGCAACGCTGACACCGCATTTTAAAACACATCGATCACCTTGGCCTGTTACAATATATTTGAGGTTTAATTGCGACTTTCTTATTGCACAACATCACTGTGATAAGTATTTTTAGCAAAAATGCGAGCCAATGCGGCCAGATTATCCTTGCATAGAGTAGAACGTGTTTTGTCTTCATGACTATAAAACCTACAAAGTAGGTAACCATTTCCATGATGTTTATGGGTTGAGGAAAACTCAAATGCTTGCGATTCAATGCTCGTATGTGACTCTCGCTGTGCAAGAACACTTATTTTGCTATTCGACAGCGTACCTTAGTAATAAGCACCTTCAGTGCTATTTTGTAAAAACCTCGCCTTGAGAATGTACATAGGTGAACTGAAGGCGAAGTAAGCTGTCATCCCATACTAATGCTCTGTAGTGACAGTTCACTACTCGCTCACTTCACTTGAGTTTTCGCGGGGAATTTAAGAACTAGCTGACCTGACAAACGCTGTCAATGGCGGGAACTGCGTAGTTAAAGTAGTAGATAATTTTTCAAATGGTCCGCGTAACTTTCTTAGTTTTTTCTTCTAACAATAACAATCACAACAAAAAATGAATTAGCGAAATTGTTCCAGGCGTTCACGCGTGATGCCGTGACCAAGGGAAATAGGGATTCATTTTTATATAAATAAACATAGAAATACCGACTGTTGATGCAAACAGGATCTGCCAAAACAACTTATTATATTTGATTTATACATGAAAAGAATTACAAACACCTTACTATTCTTATTTTCTTCGTATTTGGTTTTTTGCAAAAGTTACTTTACAAAAGACCGCTGTCCCGCTTGTCGTAATACCTAGCTATAGGGAAGTCTGTCTGAACCCAGACGGCCAAAAGCAAAAAGGCTATAACGACTGGGACTCAGCCTACAGTTTATTTATAGAAGCGGGAATGCACAGGACGAATGCTTAATGCCTTGTCCACTTTGTAACTCAGCATCGATTTTACTGGACTTTTAGTGCTTGTTTTTGGCACCAGATCCGAGGGGTAGACTGAAGCGGTGCAAATAAACACAGAACATACATTTTATTTTGTTTTTATACGTACCTACGTGAGGATCATGTTGTAAGGAACGTTTTGATTAATACCTACTCATTGATGAGGATGAGGAGGGTTACAAGAGTAGAGGAAGAACAAATAAAAGATGGATGGATTCTGTGTATGTGGCTAGTGACGAGGTGACGGCAAATCGAAATGTATGGAAGAAGAAGACATGCTGCGATTACCCCAAATAAATTATGATAAGGCCAGGAAGATGGAATATGATGATCTGTATACGTAGCTTTATATTTAGCTAACGAACGAACATAATGCAAGTATTTGTTTTTGGTGCAAGATGGTTTAGTCCTACGTCCGTTTCGAGTCTGGATGGACTCAAACGTACTTAGTATTGATCGTAGCTACCTATTCATGTCTCTGAGTTAGTTTTGGGTGGACTCAATCCGGACGATATGCGTTGATTTATTGTTGTGAAGCAAACGAGAGGAATGTCTAAAGAATTGTATAATGTTTGAAACAGTCGTAACTCCTCCTGACTAGGAAGTACCATCAGTGCCTTCTGTAAAAAAACTTCCCATAAAAACTAGGATGAACGGAGCTGCCGGTGTTAATCAATCACCTAATAGATTGACAGAGAATGACATAATTACGAGTACAATCTTAATCAATAATAGATATGACCTAAATATCATGTTTTATGCAATTGAAATAAACATAGCAATATCATTCATTCAGCACAGGTTTAGGCACAAAACGACACAATACTAAACACAGAAAACATAAGTACCTACATAACAACAAAAAAAAATAAGTTCAACAAAATGCCAGACAACTAGTGTCTGACGTTGGCTTTTTGGTGGTTGGTTCCTTACTATGATTTTAAAGCTAGTATTTAAGTGTAAACATTACTAATTAAGCTGGGCAACACTGACAGCTCACCTTACCGCTCTTCATCCAAGTTATCACGGGGAGACTTTAACAGAATCGACCGGCTGGTATCCAAATTCAGGCTTTTGCATAATATCATATTTGCATCAATAACCTTCCAAGCGGTTCCAGGCCAGCGCAGTAATTTACGCTGCACTCTGCACTGGCTTTTGCCAGCCCAGTTACTACCTATAATTCTAAACAAAGCATAATTTACAAGGAGTAAATCGTTCTCGCTCTCAATATGCAAGTGTGCAACAGCACTCTCAATATTGAATTATTTATTGCTATACTGGTGAATGTATTACATAACTGTCAGCTATTTTTGTAGACTGTGTAACGTGTTGCAAGTTTTGAGGAAACTGGCTCAAAAGCCCTAACAAGAACGCGCGAAGCATCTAAGCTGAACATATATTTTGATATACAACTACCTTATACCATTTTGGTTTAAATTTTAACGGGAAGCACAATTATTATACGTGACATAAAAAGTTATGATTTAACTCTAACTAAATTACTTAATATTACGTGCGAATATTCATAATCGTTCGAATTAACGTGCTCTCAGTACTCAGCGTGGTTGTATTAGGACCACTATTTTGGCTTCCTAGATATTGTAGGTACCACATATGAACCGGTACATTCGGAGAGATCAATCTGTATCTAATAGTGTACTTAATATTACGTGCGAATATTCATAATCGTTCGAATTAACGTGCTCTCAGTACTCAGCGTGGTTGTATTAGGACCACTATTTTGGCTTCCTAGATATTGTAGGTACCACATATGAACCGGTACATTCGGAGAGATCAATCTGTATCTAATAGTGTACCATTATTTGCCAAGTTGCTTTTTGAGCAAAGGACAGGATGAGTCAGATTTTATCTAGACGTTAGCTAGCCCGTTATGGACATATTAACGACGTTAACTTTATTACGAACTAGCGGCCATTCACATCCACACATTCGCAGACATAGTCGCCTTTGTCTGCGAATGTGTCTTTATAAATGATAGCATATTGCTATTCTGAAGTATTAGCCACAATACTGTATAGTTTCATCAAGATCCGTTCAGCAGTTTTTACGTGAAGTAACAAACATACTCCATACATCCTCGCATACTTTCACTTTTTTACATGACGAAGATAATCATGAATACAAAACATTTTCAATCATGGATTAAGAATACCAAAAACTAGAAGGACCATCGTGACCTCATTAACATCTGAAAACAGCCTGTATTTCCAAAGACCTACAAAAATTCTATTCTCGTGAGGGACACAAGTATACAGCCAAGACGACCTTGCCATGACCGTTAGTCCGGTAGGGCCGAGCCTCGCAGTCCCATGGCAGAAATAGCGGCGGATACTAGCGAGGTTACGCACCTGCCCTAATTACTGGCACGTGGGTGGCGAAATATTATATGATGGACCTATAGTGCTACTTTCCAACTTTCTGATAAGAATGATCCTTTTTTGCAGTTTTTTGGGAACAGTAATGGTCCAGTATTGGTAACGGTCCACTTTCGTGTCGTGGCAGGCGTATACTTTGTGTAAATTATTTTGAATGCCTCTTTGTTCTAGTGGTTGCAAGCGCTACCGATGAGCATGACATCCTGGGTTCGACTCTTGGGTCGGGCTTACAAGCTAACTCTGTTTTGTTGAGTTTTTCTATCTGGATTTTCTCACTTGTAGCCCGGAGCCTGGATTCGTACCCGGTAGATGGCAATAAGCTCGCCCTCTATAAATTTTACATGAAACTCAGACATAACGGGCGAAATGTGGTCGACCTCTGCCTAACAACACTTCGGGGAATACAGACAGACAAACTCTTCACCTTAATTATTTTTGTATAGTTCATCATCTACATCTACCTAGCTTTTTCCCAATTATGATGGGGTCGGCTTCCAGTCTAACCGGATGCAGCTGAATACCAGAGTTGTTAAGACTGGTTGTCCGACTTTTGGGCTTCTGACTACCCGTAACGACTCTCAAAGATCTACAAATATCAGCCGGGACCAACGGCTTAAATTACTTTCAGAGGCAAGGAGGAGTCTCGATATGTAACGAACGGTCACCCATCCACAGACAGACCTCGCCAAGAGTAGCTTAACCATGCGGCTGTTTTTATTTAGCCACTTTTGTGTATAGTTGACTGTTATTTAAGTTCGAAACGGTGGAGGAACAACAGTGCCAAGGTTTGAAACTCCAGAAAATTGATTGGCCACATACACGCTTATGTAATTTTGTTTGGTATCCAAATGTTTGTATTTATTGTATACATAATGGTACTTACTCATACTTTATTACATATCCTTCATGTTAATATTAGTCAACAACATAATTCACACAGGGTGTGAATACCCCGTATAAAGGCATTTTGAGTTGTGTAATTTTGCGTGTAAAAGCATACTTGTGCGCTGGCAAAGGTCAAACAGCTGAAGTATTTAAAAAATATGGTACCTGGTAAATAATAAATTATAAAACCGAGTTTAGTAACACGACAGGGTACTCCACAACATGCAAACACGATTCCAGTGTGTACTGTTAAAATATTTTTTATGGTTGATGGCCTTTCGTGTCGCAAAAGCCTAGCTTATTAGCTTATCACCGTGCTGTCAGGCACCGAGCTACGCCCAGACAGAGGCTCGGCTTTAAATGTCAAAGATTTATGTTGCGGCTATGCCTAATTTTAAGGTCAAAGTCCGCTACATACGCTAGATTAAATATAATTTTGAAATAAGTGTCTTTTGTACAAATAGATTTGCCTATAAATTACTTTACTGTTTTTCTCGGTAGCAGCCTGGAGTAAGGATGCGTGCCCAGTTGATGGCAATAAATAAATAATGCTGGACAATGCACACAGCATCATCTAGCCCCAAGCTAAGCAGAGCTTGTGTTATGGGTACTTGATGACTTATACACTTACCTAATACAATACATAGTAGATATTTTTTATTATACATAGCAAATACCCAGAACACCCGGAACAAATATTTGTAGATCGTACAAACATTTGTCCCAAGGCGGGAATCGAACTCGCAACCTCTTGCGTCGCAGGCGGACCTTCGCCCGCCGCGCCACATCGGTCGTATATAATAGGCTCACCCCCTTTCACATGGAAATGTAGGTTTACTATATGTGCACCTACGCCAAACCCTTCCCGTTATCCATCGTATCCACAAACGTTAACAAAGGACCCAACAGCCTCTCTCTGTATTGACAAATCAATATACAAAGTGTGAGAATATACAAAACCTGTCCAAAGTACAATGACAGTTATTGAACTCAGAACTACGCGGTTCAAATCACTTTATGGACCATTGTTTCTATGATGATTCCATTAGATACAGCTGGTGTAATAAATGACTTTATACACTACAATAAATCGTTATTTTGTCCCATAACATCTTTGTATCGTAAAACTCGAGATGTATGAGTTACCTTGGCATGAGATTACTTAGACATAGGCTTTTTTTAAACTCTTCACGTTTTATTTTACTAGTGTCATGGCCGAAAACACAATCGCGAAATCGACTACCTTATCAGTAACCTCATCATGACCTGGATCAGGGTCAGACTACTCTATACTCATAACATAACATCACGCCTGGATTACCCGAAGGGATAGGCAGAGGTGTATTTCTATAGTACAGCGACATTTCGCCAGTTATGTTTTAAGTCACATTTTAATAGTGAGGCGAGCCTATTTCCATCAACCGGACTTATATACGACGACTTATTTTATATTTGATGACCTATGTGGCGCAGCGGGCGAAGGTCCGCCTGCGACGCAGGAGGTTGCGGGTTCGATTCCTGCCTAGGGACAAATATTTGTACGATCTACAAATATTTGTTTCGGTTCTTCTGGGTATTTTCTATGTATAATAAAAAAATACCTATCTATGTAATGTATTGTATTAAGTATATCAGTCATCTAGTACCCATAACACAAGCTCTGCTTAGCTTGGGGCTAGATGATGCTGTGTGGACTGTCCAGCATTATTTATTTATTATTTATTTATTATATACAGACTCCAGGCTGCTAATAAAAACTTCAAAGTAATTGAATAACCCAAAAATACTGCCCGACCCGGGGATCGAAGCCAGGACCTCATGCTCAGCAGTAGTACTTGAAAACGTCACAGATTTACCGCCGGGCTTGAAGTGCTTTCTAAAGCACCCCTCCGTGCTTTTCTTGGTATGTAATGGATGGTCACCTATCCAGTATCCACGGACCGACCTCGGCAAGCGTACCTACTTTAAACTCGACGTATGCTTTAAGACGGAAAGAAGGAAGTATCAAAGTACTGTAAAGTGCGTATGCAAATTTTATTTAGTAACATGTCTATTTATTCCTCATGTGATGATGACGTGCTAATGAAAAGGCCTCAACTATAAACGAATCATTCATAATAAATGCATGCAAATCAGCGGAGCCCTAAGCGTAGCAGTAAGCACCCGATCCGATGCTGTAGAATAGTCTAAACTCTAAACTGCTGCTGCTGCTGGAGTATGTGAGTTTGGATGTTTGTAAACGCACCCACGACTGGCCACGACACAGAAAATCCTAGTGTGGGGCAACGTTTTAAAAAAAAGAGAAAATAAAACTTTTACAGTAGAGAAAAGATGTTCTGGCTGACCTTTATTAAAAGCCTCCATTTGTGATATGGCTGACACGATTTAATAAAACTGTCTAACCCTATTCGACTCTCTGATTGTTGAAGTTATTGCCATCGTTGTAGTCAACGACTAATTACCCGCATTCGGACATTCCCAATTGAAATATTTCGAAATAACCAGTCATGTTCCTAAATGCAATGAACACTGTACCATCGTAGATCTATTTGATTATTGTTGACTTACTTCCTACATACACACACGAAAAACTTTCGTGTATTTTTATTTTATTTTTCATACATAAACTCACGCCTTTTTACATTTTATGCTACGATCCTTAAATAGCTTTTTGCTTCGTTTATGTGTTACTCGTACTTCGTCTTTCACTGAAAATCGCACGAACTTTGCTGTATAACGTGTAATGGGTCTTCATGGCAAAAAAAGAAACAAACATTACAATACTGTTTACGTAAATAATAACCCTTATAATAGTACCACGACCGCATTTCTCTCTTAATGATTTATACTCTCCTTAAAATCCTGAAATAAAAATCAAAGTTTTTTGAACAACATATAACAATATATTATTACTAAATCAGTAGTAATATACATATCGCTAATGAGAGCGGATCGAAGGTCAGATTTAAGGCTCCCCCACCACCTTCCAAAATCATTTGTTTTTTTTGTTACCAATTACATACTTTATTTAAACAATTTCAGAATAGTATCTTTAAATACATGTTAGTTACACATTTCGAGACTCACGTGACTAATAAAGACCGAAAGTTTAAATAAGATCAAATATGGATAAATGTGCTAAAGACGAATTTTACATACTTCAAGAATAAAACTTTGAAATATCATGGCAAATAACAAAAGACTAAACATAACATAAACAGATCTACAATACAGCAGCTGTAAGCTGCTGTATTGTTTGTTTTAGAAGTCTGACTAGTGCAACACTTTTAAAATTAGATCAGCTTTAAAACAGATTGTTTCCAATGGAGTAATACAGTGAATGTGGAAGAATAAAATTGTAGTGAGCAAAATACATCCTGTTAGACTGGAAGCCGACCCCAAAATAATTGGGAAAAAGGCTAGGCAGAAAATGTATAATTTGGAAACAAATGAACATTAATTTCGCATACTGAATCTCAACCGTCATTAAACCCTGAAATAACCAGAAAATAATTAAGACCGGAGAGGAGTATGTGGCTAGATAATATCAGCCACTTGGGGCAATCATAGGTTAGTCCACAATTGCCAATCGGTCAGTCTGTGAATGGCTGACTAATCATTTAATACCTAGACCTCTCTGTGCCTCGGAAAGCATGTTAACCAGCTGATCCTGGCTAACCACCAAAGTACCAAGTGATAACCAAACCAGTCTCATCACTCCATGTAAATACTGGTATTCAGCTGCATTCGATTAGACTGAACAGTAACCCCTCATCATAGTTGGAAAATGGCTAGTTGATGATGATAATGCCCTCAGAGATTTCAAGCATGGTTTAACAGGAATCCTACAATTTTATTCATAGAATGAATGCTGCCATAACATTTTCTTTTCTTAGTTGAGAGAAGGACATTACACAAGTTAAGAAATTTGTGTATGTTTACTTACATCTTTACCTCAATAAATACTGTCGGCAAAGTGTTATCAGTATAACGGCTTGTTTGTCGAATACTTTACGAGAATCGGCATTGCAGTTTTTACCTTGACTTTTGATAAAATATGACTTACTACTGAAGTGTATTTAATAAACAAAATGATTACGTACTTATACTGTACTTGAAAACATTTTAAGTACAAAATTTAACCAGCGAATCAAGTTACTTGGTAAATCTACTAATTTACCCTACTACCAAAATAAGAAATATTGTTACGAAAACAGTAAAATATTTTAAAAATATCTTTTTGTTACTTTTCAAAATCAAAATCAAAATTCATTTATTCAAATTAGGCTGAGAATCAGCACTTTTTGAACGTCAAAGACGTTTAGATAAGACAGTCCCCCAAAACGCCCAGCCTTCACCACTTCCTAGTGTTTTTGCTGGGAAGAAGAAGTGGAGGAACAAACTCCCCAGCAACACGTCTGTCTAATAGGTTTGAAGAACCTGAAGCTATACAACACATTATGTCAAAAATAATAATTATGTCAATCATCTTTATACGTCATTCAATTAAATAATTTGCTACATGTTAGCTAGCACACACCAATATGCCAAAATAAATAAATAAAAAGTTATATATACCAAAATCGACAATTAACTCAAGCAAAGCCTGCTAAATTGAATGCATAAAAAGCCTCCAAGGCAGTCCAAGGTCGTGCCCGCTGACATGTGCAATGCTGAATTATATCAATACAACTCATTCATACAATGTAATGAGAGGATCATGTCAATAACATAAAAATATTGATAGTAGAAGAAACATACACAAAAATAAAGAACTATTAAACAGTAAAAGAACATAGTAACATTGTCCTGCGTTCAACAAAGCTGAAACTATTCTTGTCTTCTAAATAGTCGTTGATCGAATAATATGCTTTAGAACAAAGGTTTGATTTAACTTTAGCTTTAAACGCGTTAAAAGGTAAATCCAGCAAAGAATGAGGTAGCATGTTATAAATGAGCTCTGGACCTTATGAAGCCGGTGGAAAGGAGCGTACAGTTTGTGCTTATTTCTGGTATTAAAATTGTGGATGTCACTGTTTTTAGTGTACATATGTATATTTTGCCTAATGTATATTATGTTGGCAAAAATAAATTGAGAAGCCACTGTGAGAATACCAATCTCTTTAAATAGATCTCTTAAGGAGACTCTGGGCCCTAATTGGTATATTGCACGAACAGTTCGTTTTTGTAGCACAAATGTATTTTGAATATCTGCAGCTTTGCCCCATAACAGCATACCGTAAGACATTACGCTGTGAAAATAACTAAAATAGACTAACCGAGCTGTGTCCACGTCAGTGTATTGTCTCTCTTTCCTGACAGCGTAGGCGGCAGAGCTGAGTCTCCCTGCTAGGGTTGATATATGAGAGCCCCACTGCAGTTTGGCATCCACTGTTATGCCCAAAAAGACTGCAGAGTCCACCGTATCAAGCACCTCACCACCAATGCTTATATTCGGTCCAAGATTTCTAACATTAGGTAAGGCGAACTTTATACATTTCGTTTTCTTGGCATTAAGAACTAGGTTATTTGTCGTAAACCAATCCGTGACCATTGAAAGTGCACAGTTAACATTATCAAAATCTTGTCTATTCCGGTCAAATTTCATTGTCAAATTCATCATCTGCATCATCATCTGCCTAGCCTTTTCCCAACTGTGTTGGAGTCGGATTCCAGTCTAACAGGATGCAGGTGAACACTAGTATTTTACATGGAGCAACTGCCAATCTGACCTCCACTACCCAGTTACTGGGCAACACAATACCACTTGGTAAGACTGGTTGTCAGACCTTCGGTCTTCTGACTTCCCATTACGACTGTCAAAGATCTACAAATACCAGCCGGGACCACCGGCTTAACATGCTTTCCGAGGCACGGAGGAGTCTCAATATGTTATGAACAGTCACCAATCTACAGACTGACATTGGCAAGAGTAGCTTAACCATCAATCAACCCGTGCGGCTGTTTGTGAGCCTGTGTGCGATGTGTAATAGTGGTCAATGCTAAATAAAGCAACTTGCAGCACTTGTCAACCTTTAAACCTGCTTCGTTACTCTGAATAGTTTATTGATAACAGGTGAGTCAGTGACCATATTCATACTATTTGTTACAAGATTTGAAAACAATGACCATAACACGTTTAAAGTATTACTAATTGATCATTTGCTTCTTTTTATTCATTAACTGCTTCATGAGTCATTTTTTGTGGTAGAATTGGTAGGAGAAGGAACATAACATTCTTACAAGCAGTCAGCATTTAGTATTTTTGAAGAGTGTGATAATAAGATTGATTCATCTTTATAGGGGCTAATGGGTACATAATAACAGCACCAAGGCCAGTTGATAGCATTTTAATGCATCAGCTGTTGTTCATAGTTATTTGACAGTTGGAATCGGTTTTCAAAGTTTTAAGACTTGACTTTTGGCTTCTTTAAGGCAATTTGCATAATACATGATAAAATGTCAGCTGTAGAATGTAGAACAGTCCTTAAACTGCTAAAGGATAAATACAAACTTGCAGCGTATAATGTTTTGAATATTTTTCATGGCTCAGAGCATTGTATCTTGTTCTTAAGCTTGATGGTTATACTTGGAAAGTTCTTCATAATTATAGCAGGACCAATGGTGCTATATAGATATTAGCTATGGCTTGGACAGCAAAGGAGTCTGTCATACATTCAATAAATTAACGAACTTTATGCAAAGTTGAATTCATTCAGAATGTGTCATTTATTTCTCTACCAACTTAATTCGTCACACTTTAATTAATTCTAATTAATGACATAACATTCAAAAACAGAACAGCAGAAGCAACAACTGAATCACTTCACAGTTTACACTTCTTACCAGCCAAGGTTAACCAACATATGACACCTCACACCCTGGTTCGCCCGCTAAACCAACCAAAAAGGCCGACACTGCTTCGCGACCAAATAAAGTAATTTCCTTCACATACCTACCTCCTGCGTGACATAATACACCGATATTGTTGTAGTAAACGACCGCTGTAAACAATAATCTACTGATCTTACACCTACACTGGTAAACTAGAACGTTTTTTTCTATAAATAATATCATGTTAACTCTCACCTGTTGAGCAACTGGCTCCAAAATACTCTCGATAATCTTCGTGTGAAACACCGGCATTTTGGTATTTTTAACTCTGACACTTAATTACATTAGATAATAAACACAAATAACAATGATCTCACAAAATATTCACAAAATAAAATAACACAACCGAACGAGATAAGCGACCGAAAAATACTGACGGAAAGGAATGGTGTAGTGTTGCGCCACGCTAGCCAACGCGCTCACGATTGTGTTGTCGACTATAGTGAAGTGAAAAGTCACGTCAAGTTACTTCTCGTGATTAAAAATTGTGTTACTACTTCGTTTGATACAAGTATTTTTCTGAGTCACGCTAGCGAGCATGAATAATGACAAGTTCATGGTAAATTAATTGACTGTATTATTATTCCGTATATATAGATATGCATTACATTTTTTATTTATTAATCTTCAAAATACCATGTTTGAATAAAACATTTGAAAATATAAATGATTAGTCCGCTGGGTTCCAAGCTACCAGAGGGTAGGGCTCCGGAGACATGAACCTCCTCTCAATACAAGCTGAATCAAAGAGTACTACCTACTGAATCAGGCCGTTGTTCCAGCTGCGTAAAGAGAGCCCCAAGAGAAGTTGGTTGTTATTTTAGAGTAAAGCCGTATGTTAAGTCAAGATAATTGATTTGTTTCATTTTCTTAGCTTTCATGAGATTCTCGCGTCGTTATCATGAGATTGTAACGTAGACTATCTCGATCTATCAAAACTATATCAGGCTTATTGGCAACAATAGTTCTTTCAATACTAGTAATGTTAGACCGATCCCAGAACAACGTGGCATGGTCATTTTCAAGAACTGGGCCAGAGGGTCTAATTAGTGCCATTTTCTGGAAATAAATGATCCAATAAGAATAAAGTGAAGTGTATGAATATGTTACACTCTGTGAAATGTTAATTTTAGGTTGAATCATCTACAGTATGAAGGGTACGGGATGAAAGGTAGCATATTACTGACGCCTAAGGAATAGTGTATTCATACACTATTCCTTAGGCGTAAGTCTTTGCCTTAGGTAAGACCCTTGATGTTCTCAGAGATGTGTTAAGTGTGATGTTTGGAGGATGGGCAAAGAGTAACCTTGTGTTTTATTGGTAAAACAAACTCACAGTAGTAGTTGTAGTATTCTTTACAAGAATGAAGCTCTTGGTTAGATTGGAGGTGGGGTTTTGGCATAATATGATGGACTATAGGTACGGTATAAAGACTATTATGAAGGTATGATCGTTGAAAAAACAAACGCTTCTGTAATCAAATCATTTAATACATTATTATTTGTAACCTTATAAATGATCAAGTCTTTAAAATTACGTGCAAATAGACAAAATTTTCTTTCTTAAATATTAGGAAAAATTATAATTTAATAGTCGGTTTGTCATTATACATATTAGCTTTAACAATGTGGGTCGTAAATTTAACACCTAATGATGTAGTGTTACCGACTTTCTAGTAAATACCTACAAATTAGATAAAATTTAACAAATAGGTAATTGAACACATTCAAATTTAACAACTAACTTTACTAGGTTTAGTATAAATAAATAGAATCAGGAAATTTGCCCAACAGTGGGAATCCATTGTTGTGCGTTAACAGAACCTGTGCGATTTTACTAAATCTTTTTACAATTATGTTTATTCGATGTTAAAAATTTAATACTTTCGATACCTATTTTTACATTTTACTTTATAGACCCGTGAGCGAACTTGTCGATGATTTTTACATCTATAAATTTATAATATACTTTTTTTTCTATTATCTGTCACATCAACTTTACTAATAAGACGTTATACTGATAAAATATTGAAATAAATTTAAGGCCAAATGTACATACAATCAAATTAGGTACTATATTTCCATGGACATAAGAATTTCATCAGTTATCAGGTCACTATGAGTTACTAATATTTTCACTACTCTGTTCCACAAAATACTAGGAACAAACTGTGTTTTAAATTCTCTGTACGGATGGGGCGACGTTTGGCGGGAAAAACAAAAGCTTATAATTAGGTAGTTATTTTTGACGTGTGGAATTGCTTATAGTAACCACCCAACTCCAGACTAATGTCTAAAACCTACAACGAAAATAAAAATCTTGCAAAGAAATGAGTGTCGTGGTTTTCTGTTCAAAAAAAAAAACTAGTGTCTGAAACCGATTGACCTTGTCATTTCCTTATTTCAAGGTTACCTCCACTTAATACTAGCACAGCTAAGTCCTTCACTTCACTTAGATATTTTTCCTTACAAATACTCAACTATATCGCACTTGATGGATATGTTGGGGCAACTGACTCCGTAGCTTAGGTTCAGTCCGTGCGGCTGGCTCTTGTGCCGTTCCGTGAGTAGTTTGTGGAATATAGGCAAGATGGCACACTCGAACAGTTCTGACTCCGAGCTGGCCGTGTACATTTTACGCGTGTCAACCGATTCCTGGCGTTTCGAGTCGCTTCTGTATCCTGCTGATTTTCTGTCTTCACGTTTGTTTGGTGAATCTAGAGGAATAAAATAAAATTAGGAGTAATTAGGTTAGATGTCGAAAGTTTTGTATGCTGAAGGAAACCTGGCAGCATACTGGCAGGCAGAATATTCATTCTGGCTGGATTCAAGCACTCAAGTGATTTTAGAATCGTTTGAAATATAGAACAAGATTTAGAATTAGATACCTATAATAGAATAAGATTTAGAAGATTATGATTTGTTTTAGACGCGCTAATGCATAGACCCATAGACGAACGACGAACTAAATTCCTACAAGGGGGATGATGGCAAGACATACAGTACATTATAACCTCTAATAAAAGAGGATATAAGCCGCAAGGACAGCACGTGCCGACACCGCCACCTATTCTCCATGTGACCTCATATAAATCAGCTGAGCTCTATTATATTAAATAGTTGTGACCTCTGGACAGAATCAGATGCTGTAAGGTGTACTGCTAAAAAGACCTATCTATTTGTTCATAAAACAAGGTGGACTATACATACTACTGTCTGTAGCACAGAAATCTTAATAATAACGCCTTATTATTAAGATTTCTGTGGTCTGTAGGGGTAAAAACAGTGCTGGCTTAAAGGAACCAAAAAATAAAATCTGCTGGTCACTCGCTAATTTAGCCACATTTTCCTTGAAACGATTCAGTATCGTGTTCGTACGATATTATATATAGGTCTGGAGAGAGAAAAGCCAGCAGAAAGAGTAAGAGAAGCCAGTAGTTTTTAAGAGAATTAGTGGCATCAAAAGGTGCAGTAAAAATGTAACACATACCCGTTTTGTGTCTTGAAGCTACATTAGGACTGCTCTTATGATGATCAGGCCTTGGCGTGTGACTGGCCTGCGTCAGCCTCGGAGAATCCCCCACACCTTTCGCCCTCTTCAAAGGCTCAGCTTCCTGCCTCAGTCTCTTCGCTGGGGAGTCCTGGGTTTTCACCACTCTGATGGTATCAGGGTCTGGTTTCCAGGTGTCTGCTTCAGGAACAGGTTCTGGCATTTGTTTACGGGGTATATCGTCGTGTCTTCTGGGTGTGGATTCTGTTTTCGTTTTGGTTCGCTCTTCTATTCTTTCTTCGTGGTAAGGTCTAACCTGGAATTCGATAAATTTAAATTTGATGAATTTCCAAAAATTCAAAATAAATTATGTACCCAGTGGTAACATTTTGACTAAGAGGTGCAGTAAGGAGTTCCAATAGAATAATAGGCCAGCTTATACCTACTGGTTTGGTTACTCCTGGATTTGGTAATAGCCAGCCAAGCCTATGTATATATGGAATCTGGGTTTTAGTGAATTCTACTGTTTATTTTGTCAATAAGATAAAACGAAAAATAAGATCATAAATGCAGGTGCAACTGTAGTCCAGTATCTACTGGACATTTCCGTAGTAGGATGATGTACTACGTACTTGAGCTGCAGATTGTCTTCTTTTGTTTTGACTGTTCTGCTGTGGAGGTGTGCTGACAGGCTGCGGGAACTCGGACCCTCGACGCTGCAAAAGATATAATATTTTTACTTTAATATTGGTATTTTGATTAAAGAAGCTACTGCTGCCAGTAGACCTATACAAACACAGAAATCTTAATAATAATGCCTCATTATTAAGATTTCTGTGTATACAAACATATAGGAATGGCATAATTAAAGTTTATAATGAAGAAGAATTGCAAGAAGCTAAAACAGTCGAATTTCGACCGTTGACAACAAAATAGTAAGTCATAATCCACCTTTGATATCCTATCTGTCATTCTAAGAGTTTCTGCTTCCCGGTATCCTTCAGGAGTACCTCCTCTCGTGCCAGTTCCCGTGCCTGCTGAAAATGAGTGTTGAAACGGAATAAAATATATGGTTCATATTTGAATGCTAACTGCATGTCAGTTTAGGATGAATCTTACCGTAGTTTATGGAGGCATTTGAAGCTCTTCTTTCCATACTTCGTGTGTCAGTTTCCCTGAAATTGAAGGGAATTAGTTTTTAAACACAAACGTCGAAAAATATAACAGATTGATAATGTTCAAGACGATAATTATGGATATGAAGGAGGTGACTATTGAGATGACGGCAAATAAAGATGTGTGGAAGAAAAAGACAAGAAAAGGAAGATGAGTGTAGTTACCTGTGATGGTGTGGTGAAGACTGTGACTGTCTGGTCTTCTCTGAAACACTTCTCTGCATCGGAGTGTGATGGTGACTCGGTGCTGCAATATAAATTATTTGAGACACTATTTCTTTCACTAGGTACGCTACTGCTACTTCTGGTGTATTTAGAGATTTTGGTTTTCAGTATTTACAGACGCGGGTATATAAAAGTTATCCCAAGCTGTCCCAATTTACCAATTGAACCTGAACCTTAATGCTTTTGTTATAAAGTTGAAAAACTATCAAAGAAATTTGACAGATACTTTAATGAGCTGGCCTCTGTACCTTGTCCAAACATGAGTTACGATTCATCTAATTTAATATCTTAAAGAGCTGAAATTGTATGTCTGTTACAGATAATCTTTGGAAGTCGATATACGATTACAAAAAATATTTAATTAATAATTTTTGAGTGCAATGTGACGAGTAACATAAGATATATTTAAGGATGGTATATTCACAGAATAAATAACAGTACTGGTATAATAGACCTCCGCGCCTGAGATGTCACGGACGCAGGCAAGTGAATAATATTGAAGAAATCTCTACAAATAGTGAAGCTTAGGTACGTACGGCGCATCTTCGACAGTCAGCCCCGTTAACCATACTTCATTTTGGTGGCGGTTACGATTTTTACCGTGCCAACACGAGATACAAAGATTAATAAGTCAGCAGTGACCGAAGTCCTGGTCAGGCTACCAGACAACAGGTGCAAGTCTCTACTTCTATTTAACAACTCTACTGCTACGTATCTGTTCTACTCTACCAATGCCAGTAAAGTCATGATCACCTGTGGGCTCACCTGCAGGCGGAGACTTCTGGCAGGTGTACTGAAACGTGTTCGTGTCCCACAGGTCACTCTGCACCACTATGAACTCTTTCTTTCTCTTCTCTGAGTCTCTTCTTTGACCTGGAAAGGTTACTATTCAATGGAGCACTTTTTTAAGGAATGAGGGCACGATATTCAAACACAAGGCATACATGATTTTCTCCTTTCTGTTGAAGAGTAATGGTCGTGGTCTACATCCAGGATATCTTCTGGTTCCACCTTTATTCCAGATTTTATTATAGGCACCGGATCCCTCTCTTGTCCTGAAAACATTCACCAGAAATATGATGAGAATAACTTTTGCAATAAAAGAAGAAGCCTACCTGTATGAAGAAGCTAGATGAATAAAATCATACCTATAACCTTCCTTTCCAACCCAGGAGGTGGTTCTGGGTCATCGTGATCCACAGACACATGCATAAGATCAGTCAGCAGCGCTGCTTGACTGACGCTGGACATCCTCCTGTGACCCCTGGATGAAGGCTTGTGGTCTCTGGATGGTGTGGTCTTTGTGGAAGGGTCCTGCCGCTCTTGGGTTTTAATGGCTTTCTTTTGGAGTTCTGGCGTCTGTGGAGAAGATTTAAATGAGATCGATACAAAAAAATTATCAAGATCAAGCCTGTAGACGTTGAGTTGCAATTGAGGCCTGCGAATATATGAACCTTGATCTTGCTTGAATCAAAAAGGGCTACGTCAACTCTAACGCGGCTCTGAGGACCAAAACCAAGTTACCTGTTACCGGAAACTCACATGTCTTTAGGAACAAAACTCACCTCATACATTTAAAAATTACCTTATTAACTTTTGGTGTAGCCGCCTTTGTGTACATGGGTTCTTGCACCTTGGCAGGTATGGACTTGATAGTAGGAGTGTCGATGGTTTTCAGTGCTGGGATTGTCTTCGCTTCTGCTCTCGCTGGTTCTGGAGTCTTAGTAGCCTTAGCGGGAGGTTCTGGTGGTTCCTGCGATGGATATGAATAACAGTTTTCAGTCAAAATTTAGAGAGAACCTATCTAAGTAGTGATGTGATACTGTCATCAATAGATCTTATCCAAATACAACTGGAACTGTTGCTAAGCAACGCACAGTCAACCGCCCGACCATAGTGGGACTATGGAAGCACCTTGATTTTGTTGTTTCTAGGGCGGCTCTCGAAGTTCACGTGTGACTGACGTGTGGATAACCAGGTAGGTTTATTGTTGATGCAAAAAACATATTTCATTTTTCAACGTATGTACGTACGTAGTATGTAGTGTGACTTGATTCAATTCTGCTTTTGGTAAGGATGGTATTAACCTATAATGGTCTCAAATCACACTTACCTCTGCACTCCATCCCCCATAAGGAAGCTTAGCAAGCTGGTCTTTCTCTGGAACTGCCTTGGAAGAAGGAGGACTGGTGTAGTCCAGGTGGTTCTTGAAAGACACATTCTTCGTTTGTTCCTTCTTGGGTTCTTTTGGAGGCGGGTCTTTGAGTGGCTCAGGAGGTGCTGAAGGCTTTGGTCTACAAAAGGAAGAAAATGAACGAATATACAATGTCTAGAGCTATTTGGGACTAAAAATCCCTTTCTTATAACGAACTAACTCGGCTATTCGCTCTTTCCTCGCAATTATCGCTGGGCTAATTTTTAAATTAACATATAATAAATGTTAGTGCAGTTTAGGATCCTTAGAAAATTTATCTTGTCTTTAGTCTGCCATTTTTAATTTTCCTCAATTCATAGTTTGTTACAGTAAAAATTTACTTACTTCTCAATTGGTTGTTGACTCTGAAGGTTGATGTATTCCGCTTCAGCTCCAGCTGATGCGCTGAGGCTGCATACTGATGTTATGTCACTGGTTTCTGCAAGTTTTGTTAATATTGTTTATAACATCAACAAATCAAGAACATCACGACTGTATTCCCCGTAAGCTTAGGAAGTCCCATTATATAATGGGGGCAAACTTATTGCTAATAACTGAGCACAAGTCTAGAATCCTGGCTGCTACTAAGAAATTCCAGATGGAAAAACCAATTACAGTTTGCCCATTCCGGGAATTTAACCCAGGCCTTCATGCTCAGTAGTAGCGCTTGTGACCACCAGACCATCGAAGCAGTCTATATTACAATAGCTGCAGATTTAGATATTGCTGCTGTTTTTTTAAGGAATAATAATAGTTACCAGGATGACTGATATTATCCTTGGGTACTGGTAGCCTGGTCCTCGTGGGCGCAGGTGACCGGGAGTCCCGCGTCGTCGATGACTCCGAGCTGGCGTCACTTCCCAGTTTACTTAGCAGCATCTGAAGAAAGCTTGTATGTTTATCCAATTCATATTTTGACTACTATTTTTATTTGTAGGTTTCAAAACGGGTTCTTCAGTTCCGTTTTCTTGTTGAATAAACATGAATTTCAAACGGTATCGTGATTCGGATTATGAAATTGTAAGATATTAATGAAATTTAAAAATAGCATTTCTCTATGAGTGACTCCGGATTTTAAATATTGTCCATAACTAATTTGGGACGGAACATCAAACGTGCAACTATAATAATATTTGTTTGATGTTTATTTCGCTTGGTAGCATTTACAAATTAACACTAATTGACAATCATAGTGGCGAACATATAAAACTGTGCCTGAGTGTGTAATTTTGTTGGTTTCCAATGTGAGTAATGTGAAAATTTCCTATTAAAGTTAAGTTTATGACTTGGAAACCAAACAAAAATTTGGACCTATTTTGGTCTGTGGTGCAATAACGTATGACAGGTTCAACTATCGGTACCCTTTTGGTTCTTTGAATCAAGATACTTTCCTGGTTTTTTCCTGCTACCAAATATGATGCCATTTTTATTTTATTGTATTTGTATGATCTTTGTTACCTGCAGCTCATTTTCCTTAGCCTGCAGCGTCCTCCGGTAGCGATTATTGTACTGCCTAAGCTCTTTCATGCGTCGCTCAAGCTCAGGTCCGGGCGACCGGCATTCATGAGTCGAGGCAGGCCGCAGTGTCGCTCGGATGCGGCCTGTGCCTGCACCACCCGGCCCATTGCGACGTAATTCAAGCAGCTAGAACAATAAACAGCAAGAGTCAGAAAAGGCTGGATCCGACGTATAATGTACGTACTTATCTGACTCAGTAGCGTAATACCTTAACTGCCAAACAACGAGACACAACAAAAAATGTGTTGTTTGTCGGTAATTTCACGTTCAACGTGTTAAAAATGGACGTCAAATATTCGCCAGCACATAAAACTGTCCCAGAATATCAAATTTTCTCAATTGAGCATAAAACTTTTGTAATAAAGTTGAAAAATTAAAAAAGAAATTAAACAGATTGCGGTAGCTCTATGTGCTGGCCTCTGTACTTATTGGGTGAACTATACGTACTTAAAGAGAAAGTAAAGGTTTAAGTTACCTTTGGAACAAAAACCAGGCATAACGTTCCCGTCGTGCAGAAAATGATGAAAATAGCGATAAGAACGAATAACGCGTCCTTGTGATCTTGCAATACCTGAAAAATAAAAGACATTTGAAATGGTCAAGCATGGAATTCAATGCTTATGGCAAGACCATGCTACGCTATACTTACTAGCGTAATAGCAGCCCCCATAATACACATGATAAGGACGTTGTACACAGATAGACCGATGTGCTGCGAGTCGTTCAGAGCTGGGATTGATACATGGCGCGTCTCCCAAGCAAGGAAGGCGCCGAATACCTGGTGGGAAAAGTTAACAAATATAAATAAATTACATCAATATCGTGGGGAAAAACAAAGGTCCGTATATCAAGCCTTGGGGTATGCCTAGCTACACAATTAGTATGAATGATCGCCCTCCATTAATATCTATGCTTAAAGCGAATTAAGAACTTGAATAATGATACGAAATGAAAATTAACGTTTTTGTTTTTGTTTTTAACACCATAGTGGCTGGCTTTGTGAGAAGCATGTCTTGATGAACACAATCGAATGCTATGTAAAGATTACCGATTCTGATGTCTTCAGAAAATCATGTGTCGCGTTTACAAACATTTCAACTCACATGCACAAACAGCCAGACCCGGAACAACTACCTGTAGGCCATACAAATATTCGTTCCGTGCGGGAATCGAATCCACGACACGCGGCGCAGCAGTCGATCGCACAACCACTGCGCCAAGCTTGTCGTCAGGTATTTTGGTAAGGAATATGGTGTATCTAACAAGCACTTACCAACAACAGTCCCTTATAGGCGTAGATGATTCCAATAAAGATAGTCATCCGCTCTGATTGACAGTACTCGTTTTCTTGAACTATCACGATGTCTTCACTGGAAGGGTGTGGCTGAAACATGATGTTCATAAAATGATATAGACTTTGACTGACTCTGCACCACCTCCTATACTGCCGCATTATCACCCTGACAAAAGTACGGCAGCAAAAATCGACAACTGAGTGATTTGGTTCTTACATATGGATCCATTTGTTTGGTTGCTCGGTAGAATGGATCAGAGACCTGCCATGTAGTCATGATGGCAAGATCAATCGCAAGCAGTACACCCACTACCATGAACAGCTGGTAATCTTTTATCACCTGCAAATAACGATACTTTTTAATCATATATGTGACTTAGCAACCAATGAACCGGAATAAACAGTGTTTATGCTAACGAGATTATAAATAAAGCATTATAAGCAATGTGAATCAACAAACCTTTTTATTCAATTTAACGTCAGTGAAGATTGAATGTACCCGCCAGGTCTTGGAGAACATAGCACCAAAAGCAAGGCTGAACCCAGCCATCAGGAGCCATGCTCTGGCAGTACAGATGTAGGGAAACGCAGCTGTGGATTCAGAAGTCAGAATATTATAGGTATATTTTAAAATTAACTTGAAAATAATGGTGTATTATACAATTTGTACATTGGCGAGACCCGGTAAAACGTTTTCAAAGAGCATCATGTAAAAACCATAATGCTGAGCCTCGTCACAATATTATAATTAAATAATCATCACACAACACATTTAATTTCTAATTTATTTCACACATTTAAACATTTTCATTTACATTTTATTTGCAGAACTGAATAAAACCACATGCATCTTTGCAAAATCAATTTAATTTAATAAAAATAAAACTTAGATGCTTGATGTGAAAATGGAAAATAAGAAAGAACAGATGATGCAGGTGACAATAAATTTAAGTTAAACATTTCAACAAACGACGATGCGACATAATGAAGAAATAAATCACACAAAAAACATAAAACTTAAAATTTCCAGACCATAGATGTAGTTAGAACAGATAAACACGAAATAATTCAAACGGAAAGGTAAAATGAAATAATTCAAAAGTTATCACAGCACATCTTTTGTCTGTCAATACAAAGCATATTAAGAAAAAGAAGCTGTAAGAGATAACAGAGACATACGAACCGACAATAAGCATCGCGGATGAAGGAGCAAACAAACCAAAACTTGGAAACATGCGCGACTCCTTGGACCTAGAAAACTGCCTAGGTCTTTCTCAGAATTGAAATTCTATCAAGGATGTGTGAGAGTTTATTAAGAGCATTGGCAGGTCTCCATGCAATCTAGGTGTCGCATTAGACTTAGCGTTCATTGGTACTCTCAAAAGATGGATCTAAGTCAAAATAAAATAAAATTGATTCACAGCATATTATACTTATATTGGGTTTGCTGGAAAATCTTTGTATAAAAATTGATGGTAGCCTAGTTTTTGTTGGCCCATGAAAATAAGATGGCGAAAATAAAAATTTCCCTAGTTTTTTATCAAGGATGGGTGAGAGTTCCCAAAATTTGGTTAAGGATCCACATAACCCAGGATTTGAAGCTCAAGCTTTGGGGGTGGGATCAAGCTTTTACCTCCGTGCGGCGTGTCCTGAGAAAGACCTAAGAACCAATGGCATTGATGAGATCAGATGACTTTGTAGCGTGGTCGATGATTGTGCTAGCGTCATGCGAGTCGACAGTGCCTGTTTGACAAGTTATTTTAGTTTAGTCTTTTTAAATTTTGTTCGTTATGGAAGTGGGAGCTAAGCAACGTTTGACTTTTCTTTAGTGACGCTAAACTGACTGTAACTATCTATGTCGTTAGGAGTTTGAAAGACGGAATAGATGGAATTATAGTACACTTTATCTATACTATGTACTACCCCAAATGTATGGTTCATGATAGTATTTAAATCCGAATAGACTTACATGACGAAATCAAAGCCTAGGAAGGTTCCTGAATAAAAGATAATTTAAAGTTTTTCGAATCACAAAGCCATTTCTCCGAAATGTTTTAGCAACAAAACCTTTAGCATATTTGCACTTGCTTAGCACCAGCACTCCTCAGTATCCAAAATGATGAGCATGATTGTTACCTCCGGCTCCAAAGTTAGAAAGAACACAAAGATGTTAATTTAGCAAGTCAGCACAAGTTGGAAGTTGGTCCTAAGGTACGTACCGATGCTGCTGAGGCTAGAGTCGAGCCCTAGGAAGATGACGCTCAGGTACGTTAGCATACAGCCTACGATGATCAGGTTGTTCAGGTGGGGAGATGACATTTTAATGTACCTGAAGAAATTAGCAACATTAATGCGGGGCAAAAGTGACTAGAAAAAAGGTTAAGGTATCATTGTTATATCATATTCGGGCACGGAACATGAGTGATTGATTTTATTGTTTGCTTGCTTGACGTTTAAAGTGTTTGATACTACCAATTTACAGAAATAAATGTTACCTACGGCATTTACTCCGCCTCGGTACATTTGTATGCTTAAGTATTAATGAATAAATGAATATTATTATCAGCGTCAAAAGCCGGTAACAGTTAATTATCTATTCAAATATACGATAAAGTCCTATCATATGATATAATAGATGGTCCAATTTTGTACAGTGTTGTTGATACTTTATGTAATATGGGATGTTGAAACGTCATCAAGGGGTCTGATACCTTTGGTTCCTATAGTGTATGTTCATGGCGAGGAAGCCGGTAGCGAGCAGGATACCAAGCACAGAGCACGACACGAGGATGGAGTAGATGGTGATGTTCACCTGTGTGTGCTCGATCAGACGGAGCGTGCGGTCCTTTGGAGGATTCCTGTCGGAAAAGGCACAATAATATATACTGCTAATGCGCCTGCTTAGCGTAGATATAGGTTACTACGAACTTATTAGATGACCATTTAAAATTAGGTAAATTAACCAGAGAGTGTCAAGCAATTAAAACCTTGCGCGGTTGGCTACACTTAAACGGATTTGCAAATGGTAAGAAGAAGCAAGCATCTTAGTAGCCATGTAAGAGAAAAAGTATTAATTCGCAGATTTATTCATACTTAACGAAATCATCTTTTTGAATAAAGAAACAAGAGACTTACGTTATAAAACACTTCAAGAAAATTGATTTACTCATCATCATCTTGCCCCTATCCCAATTTATTTAGGGTCAGCGTGGCATGTCTTTATCTTTCACACATCATCATAATTGCCTTCCTCTCAATAGTCATCACCTTCCTAGCCATAATTATCATCTTTTACACAACACATCCACCCATTCTTTGGTCTTCTACTACTTTTGTGACCCTCCGCACACATACTCAAAGTTTCCTCACATGCTCTTACTGATATAACCTCCGATTTCCACCCAACTTCTCGGTCACCAGCGCCACTTTCAGACATCATTTTACATACTTATTGCTTATGCTATCCATTCGTTTAACACCACACATCCGCCTCAGCATTAAAAGGAGTAAATAACGCGTTCAACGCTTTCATCAATATTAGTCTACATACTTGCCAAACCACTTGAAGGCCTCTCCACTGGCCAAGTCGAGGTGGTCTCTCTCCGCGCAGTACTCCCCGACTTTCACCTCTCCAGTCCCATCACCTTGGAACTGTTTCAGCAGGATTGAGGCCTTGCGTTCGTTGTCGTAGAAACGAACTGGGCCCTAGCAAGAACAGTTATATTACGTATTAAAATGGATCCGTTAAAAACAGTATTTTTTTCTGAGTGCCTAAAGAGTCTCCAACTTTCGTTGCATAGAAAACTACCAACAGCTTCACCTCAAAATAGCCTGTCCTTATTTTGGCTAATTTTGTTAAAAAAGATTTTGTGAAATATCGTCCAGTCCAGAGGTCTTTCCAGGTGTTTTAATCCATCCGTCCAGCAGTACCATCATAACCCGCATGTAACTGTCTCAATCTCAAGCCTGCAAAATTAAAATACTATCATAATACTAACCGTGACACCTTCAAAAGTGACATTGCTGAGAGCATCCAGGAATAACGACTCCCACTCCTTGTCTCTATACTTGAAGTCCTGGACTGTCTTCTCTTTGTATTTCGACCTGACTCTCTGTGCCACAGTCTGAATGGCCAGCGCCATCGCCCATATACCTGGATGACGTATTAAATTGTATGTGGCAAGTGTATAGACTCGTATATAAAAATAAATATTATTTTATGAAGATTTGTTCAAGAAGCTTACCATCATAAGTGTATCCATGGAATCTGGAATACTCTAAGCCTCTTCTTCGGTCGTATTCCACTTGATAGTCCTTTGCTGTCTGAATAAAAAAGTACTCATAGAAAGACATGAAAAAGTTCAGACAACAGGTTTCGATCACATTAAGATTTTATGCTTATGCATCAGGAAATAAGATAAGTAATGCTAACTTAACACAAAATGTGTAATGTGAAAAAGACCCTTGCGCACTCACGCCTTTTGACGACCGATGTGGCGTGGCGGGCGAAGGTCTACTAGCGACGCAGGAGGTTGCGGGTTCGATTTCCGCCCTGACACAATGTTTGTACGATCTATAAAGATTTATTCCGGGTGTTCTGGGCATTTCCTATGTATAGTAAAAAATATCTATCTATGTATGCATTGTATTAAGTATATCAGTCATCTGGTACCCATAACACAAGCTCTGCTTAGCCTGGGGCTAGATGATGCTGTGTGGATTGTTGAGTCTTATTTATTTATTTATTTTCCCCAGAGGGATAGGTGGAAACTGCAGAACCTCACTTGCTACGATGCTTACTCACTCTTCTGCTTTGTTTACTTTCATACATCTGGTCATACACGCACGCCGGTTCCAAATATGTACCTGACCATTCTGAAGAACATCACCAATATGGTCAATGTATGTTTCCACTTACATCTGCCTGATAAATACTTACACACCAAAAACATTTTCATGTAAAATGTTGCCAAGACGAGCCCATATGACTCGCACTGTCAAAAAGTTATCAGATCTCATGTAGAGCCAAGCTTCTAACACTACACGTCCTAACTCTACAAGGCCTAACTTCACAAACTCTACACCTTAGTCAAAATATGTGGCTTGGCCATTTCGCTACATTCACATCGGCATAAGGTGAAAAATTAATTCACTGTTCATTACTTTTGTGTTATACAATAGTTCTTGTAGTAACGAACGGCCAAGCCACATATTTTGACTAAGGTGTAGAGTTTGTGAAGTTACGCCTTGTAGAGTTAGGGCGTGTAGTGTTAGAAGCTTGGCTCTACATGAGATCTGATAACTTTTTGACAGTGCGAGTCATATGGGCTCGTCTTGGCAACATTTTACATGAAAATGTTTTTGGTGGGATTTCATTTCTTTTTGTAAGTTGTTTGTAACAAAAATTTTTTTTTTTTTTCTTCTTTTTTTGGGGTGTATTTCTTGCACATCAGAGACGCTTTTTACTTTATTTAAAGCCAAGCTTTAAAGCTTTTTATTTAAAGCTTTACTTTTTTACTTTTTTTTTACTTTTTACTTCTTTCTTTTTACGTAAGAGGCAGGAGACGTTCGCAACACTTCTATTCATTCATATTTAAATGATCTGATCTGAAGTATATGTCTTAATATATGTCGATTAAATTTTTATTTTTTTTTATTTTTTTTAACAAGGAGTACCTATACATATATATATCTAGGGGAACCAAGTTTTAGATTATTAGATTAGACCTCTAGCGTCATCAAAATTTAATTTAAAATTACAGGTCTCATACAAACTCCCATCCCCTAGTTTAAGGGGTTGGGGGATGAAAGTTACAAGTTTTATAATTTTTTTGTTGTTTGTGTGCTAATACTAGCTTACATACAAAATTTCAGCTTTCTAGGACATTAGGAAATACCTTAAGAATTTTGATGATCATCAGTGAGTCAGTGACGAAATTAGCGTTTTTTTAGATATAAATAAAATCTGAAGTATAAAAGCTAATGTAATTAAAACTTAATATGTTCAATAAGTCGGCTATTGACAATATATCTCGAAAATTTTGTTGATCTAGCATAATCCAAACCCAAGTTATGAGGGTTCAAAAAAACGACGAAGCGCTTCTAGAAAAGGTAGGTAGTGCCCGTGCGCTTCGCTTGGCTCGTCTTGGCGGGGGCACTACCGTGCCCCCAGATAATGTGTTTATGCTTACAATGCCCGACACAGTCGTCTCGCCGGTAGTGGACAGCGGCAGCAGGTCGGTGAGGATGGTTGTGTCGAGCGCGGTGGTGAGGTTCCGCTTGGAGCACGGCGCGTGACGCATCCACCACTTGTTGCTGTACGTGCCCAGCAGCAGCCAGGTGTAGGCGCGGCCGTACATCTCTAGTCTGGAAAGTAGGAGAGAAAGCCAAGAAGCTACTCGATAACCACAAAGAGATTTAGATAGATACATATACATATAAAGACAGAGAAGGAGAAGACCGTGGCTAAATAAAATAAGTCGCACAGGTCGATCGAAGGTTTAGATTACGATTACGTACAGTTTGTGGATGGGAGACCGTTCATTACATAATATCGAGACTCCTCCGGACCATGGAAAGCACGCTAAACCGCTTATCCCGGCTGACATTTGAAGATCTTTGACAGTCATTCGGGTAGTCAGAAGCCCGATTTAACAATTTTACTTTACATGAAAAAAACAGCAGATGACATAGTCTTAATGGCGGAGTCGCTAGAAGAGCTGAACCAAATGCTGGACGGCCTAGCTTCAGCCTCGCGACGCATCGGTCTTGGCATGAGTTTGGATAAAACCAAAGTCATGATCAATGGCCACATTGATCCAATACCGGTCGTCGTATATGGCCACCTTCTCGCAATCGTTTCCGAGTATACTTACCTCGGGCAGATTCTGCAATAAGGTAAAAACAATTTCGAGAAGGAGGCCAAGAGGAGGATCCAGCTAGGCTGGGCAGCGTTTGGGAAACTACGCCGAGTCTTCTCGTCATACATACGGCAATGCTTGAAAACGAAAGTTTTCAATCAGTGCGTCCTACCCGTCATGACCTACGGAGCCGAGATATGGACACTCACGGTAGGGTTAGTCCACCAGTTTAAAGTCGCTCAGCGAGCTATGGAGAGAGCTATACTCGGAGTTTCTCTGAAGGATAGGATTCGTAACGAATACATCCGACAGAGAACCAAAGTTACCGACATAGCTAAAGAATTAGCAAGTTGAAGTGGCAGTGGGCTGGCCATATCTCGCGAAGAACCGACAACCGCTGGGGTAAACGTGTTCTTGAGTGGAGACCGCGACTCGGCAAACGTAGTGTAGGCCCCTCTGACTAGGTGGGATGACGATCTGCGAAAGACTGCAGGCAGATGCTGGATGCGGCAAGCTGAAGACAGGGCGCTATGGCGCTCATTAGGAGAGGGCTATGTCCAGCAGTGGACTAATATAGCCTGATGATGATGATGATGAAAAAAAACTCAATGCAATTTATCAGATGTATGAAAATGAATAAAACAGTTGTTTTTTTCGTCTCATAGTAAGATTTATTTAAATAATCATGAGTATGACTGCTTTGTCGCGGAAAAACAACCATTTAAATATCACGCGATTGAGCATAGATTTTTCTTTTTGATGAACTTGCTGAGGATTCTGTCATCTTGAGCAAGTCCACAAGTTGTATATTCTCTGGTGCATACAACTGGGATAATCCATGTGCCCACAGCAGATGGGATATCGGCTTATCTCTTAAGAAAAATCCAGGATATAAAGAATCCCACTCACAAATATACGTGTGATAACATAACCTTCTCTTCGAGCTGGGTAAACCGTGATAAACAAATGGTTCATATTTTGAAGAAGTATGTTACGAAAATCGTGAGTTTTGAGATAACAAGGTAATCGACATCTTCTCTATTTCATCATACTAGTGTCAGTAACTGAAAATAACACATACTTATAAGCCTCGCAGAATATCTGGAGTGCCCAAGTCTCATTGAAGTTCCCCAGAATGATCCGTACGTCTTTCTCCTTGAGCTTAGAGAGCGCGGTCTTCACCTCCGTGGCGAAGCTCTGTGTCTCTTCTATGAGGAACCCATTTGTATCCAGATCAGCCAGGAGACGGTTGTGGGCCTGGGGAACATGAAAGCAGTCTAGTCTTCATATAAGTAGGTTACACTATTACCAACCAGTTCCCTTAATATTCGACCAGCAGTGAAAGTATTCTAATGGGTATCACAACCGCAGCTCACAGGTATTTCAAAGTTCAAAATACTTACCAAAGCATATCTCGGCTCATTCTGGTAGATGGTTCCAACCCTAGTCCAGTTAAAGTGCTGCAACAGCCGGATCCTCGGCAGGTTGAACGCGTTCTCAGAGGGTACGATGCGGAAGAAGTTCGGGAAGGCTTCCTTCGTGAACATCGGATGGGTATCCGCGTACGACAACTGGAAGATACAGAAAAGGAGGACAACCGAACCAGTGCACACATACGCGACGACCAAAACATGTACGTGTTCTAAGGACTAAATTTATTATCTGACGACCAGACACTGAGAGCAAGTAAGACAATGAAAATAATACCTTCAACCACAATATGTCGAAACAGAGTTTGGTTCAGACCAACAACCCCTCGATCGTCATTCCAACGCCTTATCTGTTTCACTAGTGATAGCATTTATTGAATCCTTATTGCCCACTTAGCCAACCGTATTAAATGTTAAATCTATTAACAGCTAGAATTATAACATTTGGGTTGGCTCGGTCAGTTGCCATTCTTTAGGTTAAAATACGACTTAAAAAATTACAGGGCATATCAAATAGACTATAGCTACTTAACTATGTACACTAGCTTATCCTCCTACCTGGGTGAGGTGCCAGTGCTTAGAAGCCTTAGCGATGGGGTCAGTGACATGGGTGCAGGCGGCTCCGAACAACATCAGCTTGTGGGGACCGCTGTGCATCATGTCAAAGAATGACTTAACTCCTACTGCCGCATTGCACTGGGAAGGAAGAATATTACTTCCATAATACACTGACTCTACAAAATAAAATACGCCAAAATAAGAACCTTATTAAACGCAACTTACTTTTTGAGCTAGGCTGAAAACCTTAAATGGAAGTGGGCAGGCCATGTGTACACATGGACTGGTAGAATGACACTATGGAGCGGTCCATCAGGTAAACGAGGTAGACCATTGACACACTGAGAAGAACAGCAGTTGCAAAGGACAAATAAATCAAATGCCCATCATTTGTAGAGGAGGCCTTTTTCCGCAGGGGATTCTTAGCGACTTAAATATACCATATCATTTAGTCGAAATTAATTACATATCATTTCAAAACCAACCAAGTACCTAGATACTGAATTAAAATAAAAAATAACAGTAACAAAAGTAAAAATCAATAAATTATGACTATTTTATTTTAAATTAATGCTAAACTAATTAATTTAACATATTTCAAATATTTCAAAGTGCAGTTTAAAAATGTATATTTAAGAAATATATGTCTTGACGGTAGACAATCTTTTCAGTGAGGGCGATATCAATGCTCATCAAGCCATTATAGCCACAAAATTGATAGGCCTCATAAATGCTAAAAAGTATTACACGGAACAGGCAAAGCTAACTGTATCAGCCTACATGCGTAGTATGACCCCATAGGCCATAGAAAAGGGTTTGGTCGACGGAAGAATAGACAACATGATAGATCGTTGAAATATTTCTATCGTTCTAAGCACAGCAATGTTAAAACTGAAGAGAAGAAAGTTTTCTATTCCCTATAGTCTACGGAGCGCCCCTTGCTCGGGTAGAAGAGATGTCAAATTTAAAGAAAGAACGTTGTCTATTCTTAGTAGAATAGATATAGAATTGGTAATGCTACGCGTGCTGAAGTCATTTTAGTGTACAGGTTTTGTGGTTGATGAAGGTAAGACTATGCTTGTTCTTCCTCCCTTGCAGGTGGTAGTTTCCCTCCTTACCTCGGTATCATTCCACCACATATGCAGCCTGTAGTTCCTGAGAACGGAGTCGTGCTCGTTGACGTGGTCCAGGGCGAGCTTCACGCTGGGCATCACACCTCGACCTACAACAGTGTTAACCTCTCGTTGGTACAGAGGCCAGCACATCAAGCTACCCCAATCTGCCAAATTTCTTTGATAGCCTTTATTATAAAAGAATAAGATTCATGTTCAATTGGGAAAATTCGACAGCTCTTGGTAGCTTGATGTGCTGACATACTGTACATTGAATCATTTCATGCCTTTCGTCAGTGAGTGTTATGAAATTAATTTGTTAACTTCCTCGTCTATTACCTAATCACATGAATGATATCCCCTTTTAGCTTTCTAGGCTAAAGTCGTAAGAAGAACGGTGACAATGCGTTACCGAGTCCCGTGGTATTGCGGAGTTTAACAGGCGACTCAATAAGCTCCAAGAAAATGATCCTGAAAACCATGCCTGGATCTAGCCGGGATCTACGAGAGCCCAAGTAATGAGTAAGTTATACAACTTTACTTACTAACCCAAATGAATAGTAAATAGGTATCTCGTATAAGTAAACTAACAGGGAAACTTGTCCGAACTTAGACATTAAGTTAATAATGGAAACTTCTCTGAAACTGTCAGAAGTAGTTCCGCTATCTCAGGTAACTTCTTACTTAGATATAAGAGGCTGTTTACTTAGGCAACGTTGTTATTTCGATAAGTTGGTACAAGATGCTTTAGTAATATCCGATCCCTTGTATTAAGTATCTATAAGTTCCTACTTAGGCCTGCGTACCCAAGAATTAATTCAATAGAGAATTCTCAAATACTAACATTTTTTTTAGTTACTTAAGTGGCGCCGGTGACTGAAAAGTTGTGTGGAAATTGGTTGTCATGGTATGGGCATGTGATGAGTAGGAATTAGGATTATGTTGTGAGGAACTTTTTGAGTATGAATGTTCAGGGTTACAAGAGTAGCGGAAAACCAAATAAGCGATGGTTGCATTGTGTGAAAACTATTGAGATGGCGGCAAATAGAGAAGTATGGAAGAACACGACAAGCTGTGCCACCCCAAATGAATTGGGATAAGAGCAGGAGGATTATGATGACGGTTTGCGATTACCAAGATCTTTTAGACCGTTATTGTAATGGTCAATGTGGGACCTTGTAAAGTATTGTTTGATGAGATTTCTTCTTATCCCATAGCGACGCATATAGCTCATACCAAGAGTAACTTTGCTTGGCAGTAGATGGTAGCTAGTAGAGGGTCTGACAAGCCAATCAGGGTCCTCAACTATGGTTAAAAATTAAATAGATACCAGTATTAGAATTCTCGACGCCCTTGCCGAAGGGAAAGAAGCCTGCGATGTACACATCAGTCCTCCTATTCAGGATGGCGTCTAGGTTAGGCTTCTGGGGGAAACCCTGGCTGATGGTGACCAACACGAGGACAAGCAGCAGATACATGGCTGGAAAAAAGGTTTGGAGGTTAAACGACTGATCTTTACAAGAGATTTTGGTGATTGACGACGCGGAAACACTATTTATTTTGTCGTTGAACAAAATAAGACACTAAATATTTCTTTTTAGTTTTTAATAATAATATATTTCTTTAATTATATACAATTATACCATACAACTAACTATATACATATTCACAAAAACAAAACAAAATAAAAAACGCCGACCAGGACACTCTGGCGTCAAAGTATTCCTCCGCATCGCTGTCATCTGGAAACGTGCCCAAAAGACTGGCAGCATTGCCACGTTGGATGGTAATACTAATTCTTTGTGCGAAGAATGATCCAGCCGGGCCCTCTGGTCACGCGAAATGTCGATCAGATGTCGAGAAATCTCTTATTTGCAGGCTTAGGTTTTTCTAGAGGCTAGAAGATATCCAACTGTCTAGTGTGAACTAGAGTGAAGAGGACTAGGATCCTCCTTGTATGAATTATATTCAAAAAGTAAACTTATTTCACTCTTAAAATAATACTGAAAGATGTGGCATCACCTCAAGCACACACTCCTAAATAAGTCTGGTAAAGCTTCGAAGTACGGTTAAAATACCTTATAACTATCGTTTGCGGTATTTTCGAGGCCCCTTGGAGTACATTAGGCGCTAATAAGCATACTGCTTTTAAGTAGGTACGCAAAAAGAGGCCTTAATTGCACATTAAACATGATACCAAGCAATAAGCACAATGTGGGGGGTTGAGACACTCATCTCTTCTCTAAACTGCCACGGCTTGTTAGTAATATTTTATTGTTCAATTGTTTTTTTGTCCTTTTATTCTGGGCAGTTTTACGTCGTTACTGTACGTATACCAACATTCTCCTCACATCATCGTCGGCCTTGCCTTTTACCAATTATATTGGGGTCGACATCCAGTCTAACCGGGCAACACGATCCCCTTGGTAAGATTGGTTGTCAGACTTTCCGGCTTCAACGGCCCATAACGACGGTCAAAGATCTACAAAAGGCAGCCGTTACTAACTGTTTAACGTGCTTTCTGAGGCACGAAGGAGTCTCGATCGTAACGAACGGTCACCCATCCACAGACTGACCTCGGCAAGAGTAGTGCGGTTGTTTTTATTTAACCACGAGTTCCTACATCCTCCTCACATAAATGTATAATTGAATTACTAATTTCCCTGGGATCGACAAAGTCCCTAGAGTAATGGCGCCCAACTGTGTCTGGTTGGGCGCCACTAGCTACGCTATACACAATCTGACCCACAAACCATTGAGGCACTTTACTATTTCAACAAGAATAGTAAGGCGTGCCTAATTTTTTGGCCAGGTTCGTCAGCTTTTTTGAAAACCGCTAGCTAAAAGCTATCGCAAACCATAAGTAGGGAGGTACCTAGCTCACCATGCGTAAAATCTTAAACCAATATCTTCCGGTTTGTCAATAAGAAGCAACTGGTAACTTATTAATCTCAATGTAGACAGAATTCAAAAATAGGAGAAGGGTTTCAGTGTTTTTTTTTATTGCGAAACCTGATTTTATGATTCTTATTTTATTGGATTTATTCAGAGGGCGTCTCTTTCAAATTTGGATATTTTCTAATGAGGGGTTTCTTAGTAATGTGCAAAATAACTTTAATTTTGAAATGCGGCATCAGAATAAGAATAAATAAACGACATAAGCCACCGAGTTCCAAAACATTGTGGTGTTTTTTTTAAGTCGGCAAATTATTCATTTTTACATTTCTCTTTCTCTAGGATAACGTCCCGTATTCTATTCTATTTTGTTATCTTCCTCTCGATAAGTAGCTTTCCAGATGCTCTAAGTGACCGCACATTGGTGAACTGGACTTATAGACCTAGCAAGATATTGTAAAGGGGTCCGCCTCAGCCCACTTCGCTAGGCAACTGCTTCTCAGCACAAGGCATATAAAAACCTTGAACCGTTAAGTCTAGCGTCCCCATAGAGCATCCATAGGTCGATATCTAGTCATAGATAAAACCACGCCATAGAATGCAGAAACTTTCAACCTTGCTATGGTGATCGATTTTTCTGACAATTATATCTAGATAGCGAATAATCATTTATTCATATTTCAATTAGGTACTATTACAATAGTTACTCTATTAATAAAGCTAACCCTATCGTACTACACATAATATACAGCAACCCCTTGGCAATACTAGGTCATTTCTTAAAAGGGACAACATAAGTTAAAATTGTCACAGAAATCATTCAAAATCTCGATTTAAATGCAAAAAACTCACCTTATAAGTTCTTAGAGAAACACTTTTCAATCCTTAACTCCCACAATTATGTGCTATAAAAAGATCGGCATGAGGTCACCGCAAAATAACTGATTTTGAGCCAATCACCAATGAAAATAAACAAAATTATGACCTCTATTAGCTAGAAACACCATTATTTTTCAAATTTTGACTAAGTATCACTGAAAAACTTGAAAGTGCAATTGAAATCTACATTTTCACCTGGAGCTGTTCTGCCAGACAGTTGTAAGGGCAAGAAATGCCGTCCGAGCTTTCATGGCAGAGGAAACTGGGCCTTATCGCTAGTGCCATAAGATTGAAGGACTGACCGCACACCTTGCTTCAAACAAATTTTCTTTCAGTACCTTTAGACGTAAAACAATCTTCATGTTCAATACAAAATGGTCTTTAACCCGTGAGAATAAAGTGCAGTATCAGTTGTTATATGATGCTTGTGAAGGCGTTTTAACAGGGTAGTGTTGTGCAAACAGATAAAATTAGGCTTCGGCGGTGGAAATCGATAGAGGGGTGGTTTTACGCGTAGTGTTTGGAAGAACACAACCCTGATGTCGATGAAGTAAAACTGAATCGAGTTGGTAATCGATGACAGTCTTTGCCGAGATATGGGCGGGAAGTTAACTTTATGAATCCTAACAAGCAGATGAGTATATTGAACTATATACTATAATTGCAATTAGGTAGACTTCTGTGAGTATCGCAATACTGAATTCATATCGTCATGATTAAAATATTATGTCCAAAGAAATACTTAAGTTCTGAGTCGAGCTACATGATTACTGACTGGACAGATAACATCACGTCTGTGTTGCTCGTAGGTTGGGGCAGAGGTGCACTTATAGTAACACCCGCATTTCGCCAGTTATGTTTAATTTCCATGTAATAGGGAGCGAGTCATCAACCGAGCAAAACATGAATTTATATAGATTTGTAGAAAGTAAACGGCGCTCAAAAAAGCTGCAGATGTTAGCAACAAAGACAAAATTTCATAGCAAAAGCTTTTATGCAATGACTCAAAAACTATATAATAAGTTACCAGAACAAGTTATCTCAAGTACTAACATTAACGAATTTAAAAGAAATCTGTTCAAATTGTTAAACAACAAAGTGTATTATTCTGTTGACGAATATTTAAATGATAAATTTTAACTTTACTTCCTTTTAAATAAATCCAATTTTTTTTTGTGTGTTGACTATGATATTGTTAATTTTGATTATTGTTGAACCTATTAATGAATTAGTGACATTATTTTAGTTTTATTTTGTATTTTTGGTTCTTTTATTATTACTTTATTTAATTTGACATTTTATCAATAATTTCATTTAAATGTGACATGATTTGTAATCATTGTGATTGTAACTTACCAATTTCTAAAATGCATTTGGTTTAAAATCCTCTGATATTTTGTATGCCTTTTGGCGGGGCACAGCTCGGATCCTATAGTATTTATTATAACACCTGTCATGTACCCTGTGTTCACGAAATATTTTTTTTTTTTTTTGAATTTGAATTTGGATTCGAGTACAAATCCAGACTCCGGGCTACTTATAAGAAAATTCTTATTGAAAAAAGTCAGTAACACTTTGCCCAATCCGGGAATCGAAACCAAGAACCTAACGCTCAGCATTCGCGCTTGGAACCACTAGACCAACGAGGCAGTCTGACTGGACATGTCCACTCAAATCTGTTTGGTCCTTTCCTCAAAAGACCATCTCAGACACTGATCTGCATGCTCCTCATATGATGATATAGAAGTTCAGACCATATGAAGATTATGTCTGAACTATAAAATAGACTGTGACCTCTGAGTTTGTTTCGGTGTTACTTCTCAGAGTAGTCGACTGGGTTACAAACTTATCCAGTTTTGTTTTTCCTTTACGTGTTTTTAAATCCATTTACAGAAATAAACATATAAAATCTAACTACGTATCAGAGATACTATTACTGGATAGGTACTTAACTTGGAAGCTAGGTCTACTTCACCGATTTTGCGACATGTAACTCGTAAGTTTGTTGATCTGAAGCCATGCGGTGCGCATGGGCATGATGCGCTGCTGTTTTCGTTTATACATTTATATTGACGACTATGCAGTCTGGGTGTCTGCTGTAGAGCGGCAAACTTGCATGATGCGATCTTTACCCTACGGTTGATTTATTCACTATTACGAGGCGGCAGCTACATCAATACCAAAATAAAAGTGAACTGTCAAGGCACGGCTTCCATTGCTGCATACCTATAATACCGGAATATTCTTTTTGGAATCGGTATCTCGCAGTTTAACCTTCAGAGTTTTTAACTGCTTAACCGAAGATTCCTGTGGGGTATTAATAAAAATTAAGGCCTCTAGCCACGGCGTAAAATACATAAAAGGTAAGCAACCACACACGCTAAGGGTACCCCCTGCGTGGTACAAGCCTCGACTTAGGGAAATGACAGCAAAGGGTCGGAGTGGATCTGATAGGTATTATTTATGGACCAATTTAATCAACTACAGGCTCATCGCCACGGGCTGGCTCGAGCAAAGGGTCAGGGGAAAAATGAGGACATTGCAGCAGCTGACTTAAATCTGAAAAGAACACTCGCTAATCGAGATTTCGCTCCATTCCATCGATACCGTTAATTGTTTACGCCCTTCCCTACGCCGGTGAGCTCATAGCGCATGCGCGGACCCTGTGGCAAGGGGTGTGTCGTACTCTATTTTGTGGTCCAGCTCACTATCACCGGGGAAGCTACGACTCTTCTAAATTAATATATCAACACACTTTATTGATAGTCCCCATGTTTTTCGTACTTTTCTGATTTATTTATGATGTTGAATGGTTTATTTCGGACATTTGTTTCTGGTTATTTTTTCATTGCG
Organism: Phlogophora meticulosa; assembly: GCA_905147745.2. Taxonomy (NCBI): domain Eukaryota; kingdom Metazoa; phylum Arthropoda; class Insecta; order Lepidoptera; family Noctuidae; genus Phlogophora; species Phlogophora meticulosa. The sequence continues at coordinate 1,065,209 of LR990542.1, forward strand.
CGTTCCCAGATACTTTGAATTTTGAATTTGCGTGGAAAATATTCAGCGTCATTGTTCGGGGTTCTCATTGGCTAAGGTAGATTGTAGACAACCTAGGTGTCTAGCTACGTACTGATGTGTAGTTAACAGTAGACAGAAACAGATAATAAACTTCGCTATAGATTTCTCTACTCTTTTGTTTTTGAATGATTAAATACTTTAGTGATTAGTTGGTACCTAATTGTATATTACGATTATTAAATTATCAACTCATAATGCCAAGGCAGTTCTTTTTTTTGGTAGGAATCAGTGTCTACTTACCTATTGCTTCCGTGTATTGCGAGTCATTGAGATAAGCTAATTATAATCAGTGTATTATGTTAATTTATTAGTAAATGAAATAATAGCAAGGTAGAAATTAGACGAGTCCACATATACAGTTACAGTTGGCTATCATGAATTAACTTTGAGTTTCTTTACATTACTCGTAAAGCAATAAAATTAAATATGCGGAAGGAAACGTGCGCATTTGAAAAGTTTTGGTATGCCTGGCTGGAAGCCCTAATTTTTATTAAGTCACCGCAGAAAAGGTCGGTTGAGCAGTTAATAACCCTAAAGTTTTCACAGCGAGATGCTCATCTCAATAAAAAAAAACATTTGAATAACCAAACAAAAAAACTGTTCCTAGAACGTTGCCTTGAGGAAACCGCTTCTCTCTTTGAAATATTAAAGAAAGTCAATACTCATGTTCTTTTAACAGCATACCATGGACCAGTTGCCTCTGTTTTGCTGTATGGCATTATTTTCTGGGGGCAGTCTACTATTGTTAAGGAAGTTTACTTGTATGGGATGCCAAAAGCGATGTGTAAGATCAATGTGCGGTCTTGAGACTACAATTATATGAAGAGTTGTGTATTGTACTAGTTTAATAGTAGGTACATCACGAACTACCAACATATCTTTTCTCCTTTCACTATCAAGTCCATCCAAACTCTTTCTGTAGGAGATCGCTTTTAGTGATAAGGCCGCACATAGTAACACCCTATGTAGCTCTTAAAATCATTATTTGTAAGTTAGGTTTAATGGTGTCGAATAAAGAGTATTCTATTAGTCTATTCTATTCTGATAGTAGATAGAGGGAGTCATTGTTTTATAAAATTAGGTATTTTTTTCCAAATTCGCGGTCTCGGAAAATTAATATTAATATAATCTTGTTTGTGTTTATTTTACACTTAGAGTGAGAAAGAGAAAATAGACTTAGGCTTTAAAGGAAATAAAACGCGATAATTCTAGGATACACTTTCATAAGTATTTCTAACACCACCTTTACGAAGTAATCCGGAATTCGGAAAATATGGCTGAAACATAAGTTTTTCGAAAAAATTGCCGGAAACGAAACGAAGCTTGGGTAGGCCACTAATTAAAATTTAGAAGGGCACTGAACAAATGACCTAATATTAATAGAAACAAGCTATTACAAAATAGACGGGTTCCTAAATGATTAATCACTGAATGATTCACTTATGATTCAATTATTTCCTATACCTACATTTAACATGTTCACAGAACCGTAACCAGACTGACAATAGTTCCTACATTCTTGCAGTCTCAATGTATTATTCTAGCATGCATATATTTGTACGTCTGTTCGTTCATCTATCCTAATCTTAAGAACTTGGTAAAGAAAATAAATAGGTAGGTATACCTATTTATTTTCTACATATAAAGGTAAAATTCAACTTTCAAACATTAAAATTTGTGCACTATATGAGGTCTTTGGTAAATGGTCAAGTCTAGTATTTTTGGTACGGTACTTAGTAGTTGTGTAAGTCATAAGATGGGCCCCGAACCAATCTCGAATGAACAGCTACTGGCTACCCAGGTGTGCTACCAGCCATCGTAGGTTCGTTATGCTGCATATCCACGCTGAATGTAAAACATCAATTAAATAATACAGTTTTTTTTCACAGTACATGTATGACAAAACCATGAGTAATTATTTATTTTAGACAACGTCGGTCGTGGTTTAATTCAAATCTACAAACATAAAACCACTGAGAAACGAATTAAAAATCCCCTGTAACGTTATGAAGATAGGGTTTACTTTTGAACACTTTTGTATCTGTAATTTAAGAATTTGACATTACAATAAACGTGATTGCCATACTGACTGAAAACATTCCGTTACTTCCATATGTTGTAAGTGTGTCGCTGTTGTTATGTTTTTATTTTGTGATAATCGGGGACCTAAAGACATTTTTTATATATTAATTAATTAAGAATTAAAGATATATTTTTTTTACATGCTTATTCTACATCTACATTGAAAACTTAAATATTTTATTTCGTCGCTGCGTTCCGTTTTACACTGCTGCAATGAAAATCAAAAAGTTCCACATAAGCGGTATCCGACTGACAACACTGCCGAATACGTGGCCCCGAAGTTGTGTGATTAGTGAGACTTGTTTATATTTTTTATTGTGTTATTTCTATATAAATCTCCTCGGAAGCCGTAAGTAATTGAAAATACATTATTAGCCTTCAACCCCATATATTTTTGTAGGCGGGATCTTTGTAGGTCTTTGCGTAAATTATTTACAAAGTTCAGGTTGCAGCTGTCAAAATTGTCCTAACAAGATTTCGTTGTATTTTTTGTGATTATCTCAATATTCTAACATTATATAACGCAGATCTTGAGATTTATATCGCAGGCGATTGGTACAAGACCTTTGCATTCATAAAAAACTGTTATTTTGTGTAATTATAGTGCTGTGTAAGTTGTCTTGTCAAAGGTACACCATCCAATTAAAAGTCAGATTTCATCGTAATTACGGTCAGATTTCCGTGTTTTCTTACTGAAAGACTCATGCATTCATGTGATATCACCTAATATCCCTTTGTAATAACACTCATCCCCTATTTAAATTTGTATGTCACAAAAATAATGTGTTGTGATTCCTTATCAGATTTCGTAACTACAACTGTATGTGTTCTAATTTACAATTGAGATTGCAGCGCCGATTTTATTACAAGTAATTGTCTGTACATCATCAGGATATTAGGACAGTGTTACAATGTATGGGCTGTGTCAGCTGCCTATTGGCAATACAAATTGAATGAGTGAAAGTGATGAGTATAATGTTTTGGTAGTGGGACAGGAACGTGTCATTATTACGTTGTAAACATATTCTATAATTAATAAATAACTTGTCTGGTGTATATTTGAGTTGTTCATGAGACTAAAATCAAGATGGATCACATTTCTTTTGTCTCATATTGTTGATGTTTGAGGTGAGTTTCTTTTATTAATCTAGTGTCTATGGTTACAGCAATCATAATAACATTCTCATTCATGTAATGGTTTCATTTATGATGTGCAATATTATTGGCCTTTATAGAAATGTTTACATCGTAACAATCAATATATCACACTAATATTGTAAATGCGAAAGTTTGTTGGTATGTGTGTGTGTATGTCAGTTGCTCCCCCACTTTGAAATGTCTGAACAGGTCAGGAAGGAATTTGTTATGAACGTAGCTTGTACCCTGGGACTTATTCCCATGGTAATTTTGAACCATCTCATGTAGATTTTTTAACTGCGGGTAACATTCACTTTTTTTTATCTCATATTCTTGATCTTACTTCATTACTGACTTATTTCATCCAAGTGCCTATGCCTACAGGTATTTTATTGTAACTTTTTCACATGTAGACATTATTTCTGGTCGGTCACTAAAAAGGGTATTGCTTTACCCAGTATCTGGGTTGTGGTGGCAGATAGGCTCTATGTAAAATACTGGTTTTCAGCTGCATCCGGTTAGACTTTAAGCCAACCAAAATATAGTTGGAAATGCCTTGGCAGATGATGACATTATTTCTATTCTCCTTAGAGATTTTTACATTATAATAATAGATGTATTACATAAAAACAATCATATATTAGCTGACTAGATGCCACACAGCTGATCAACAATTTGTGCAGTTAATCCTTTGTAGGCCTGAATGTTGATCTATGTGAGACACAATGGCAATTGTTCTATCTAAGATTATATCATAAGACAGATCAATGCTATCAAAGTAATGATGAGAATGGATTGCTACAGTTAATGTGTACAATGACCAGTGATCGCATAATTGGGCTCTTATATACCTAACTTGTTCCCACGAAAGAATAATAATAATTATTATTAATACATTAAATTCAGACATTGTCATATGTACTTACACAAACATTGAAATAAAATATTACAAATAATATACTTACATTAAAATTACATACACAATGATACACACAATTAAATTAAATACACAAAGTCATAAATACAATTCAAATTAAATACAAAAATGTCATATATAGAATTAAATAAAATATAATGAAATAATACACATTACAACAATACGGTCAAACAATACGAGAGAGAATAACAAACTTAATGACGGCACGGTTGACGCAGTGGCTGAGCGATCGACTGCTACGCCGCGTGTCATGGGTTCGATTCCCGCACGGAACAAATATATGTAAGGCCTACAGGTAGTTGTTCCGGATCTGGCTGTTTGTGTACGCACACACGGTGCATTTACAAACATTTAGTATGAAAACTGAAAATAAAACATAAACACAGGAGAAATTACTAGTGTGGGGCAATGTTTAAAAAAAAAATTGAAATACAACTACACCTATTTGAAATACACATTTTTCCATTAGTATTTCTTTGTTTCACAGGATAATCGGCTCCAAGTACAATGATGAATCCTCAGTATCCACCACCAGGGCAGAACAATAATGCACCAATAAACCCCATGTTTCCCCCTACGTCTCAGGATTACAATGGAGTCCAAAATGCTAACATTTACAGTCAGATGCCACAGAACGGCCCACAGATGCAACAGAAAGCATTTGATCCACTTGACATGTCCCAAAAGATGCAGGGTATGAGCATAAATGGACCTCAAGGCTTCCAATCTATCCCATCTACCCAATTACCCCCTGGCCAGGCACCTCCTGGACAGTTCCCTCCTGGAAGTTTTCCTCAATCACCGAACTACGGTCCCGGACAGGTCCCTGTCGGTCAGGCACCCCAAGGCATGCCTGGTCGGCCTCCAGTTAGTGGAGCTCCTCAATTTCCGCCAATGGGTCAAAAACCCCAAATGCCCCCGTCCTCAGCTCCAGGGCAAGTGCCTACGTCCCTTCCTCCAGGTTATGGGATGCCCCCTCCAAGCCAAACCCCAGATCCTCAGAATAGACAGTACCAGCCCCAAACTTCGATGCAGCAAAGACCCCCTAGTGCTCAACCTAGTCAACCGCCTATGGGACAACAGCCTGGTTTTCAAGGCCCTGGCCAGATGCCTCCTCATTCACAGCCTGGTCTTACGTCCCAACCTGGTATGAGTAGGACAACAATTTCGCCGCAAGGTGGTCAGCAACCTCAACAAGGAATGCCTCAGCAACCTCAGATGGGTGGTCTACCAAGCATGCAACCTGTTCAGCATGTTATGCCACAAGGAATGCCTCCTCAAATGAACATAGGTCCACAATCGCAGCAGCAACCTGGCATGCCTCCTCAGTCAAAACCTCCAGGCCCACCTGGACATCCTCAGCCTGCTCAGATGCAGAGGCAACCTGGGCTTCCACCACAGCCTGCCATGATGTCAGCACCTTTGCCCCCACAACCTGGGCAACAGCAGCCACCGAGTCAAATGCCTGTACAGCAGCAACAACCTGGTCAGATGCCTGGACAACCTGGAAAACAGCCTGGACAGCAGCAAATGCCAGGACCTCCACAACCGGGGCCACCTGGGCTACCGCCAGGGCAGCAACTTCCACAACAACCTGGACAGATGCAAGGTCTTCCTCAACAACCTGGGATGCCTCCACCACCTGGAAAAATGGGGCAACCTGGAATGCCTCCACAACTAGGACAGATGGGCCAACCAGGAATGCCTCCACAGCTCGGTCAAATGGGTCAGCCTGGTCAAATGAGTCAACCAGGGATGCCTCCACAGTCTGGTCAGATGGGTCAAGCTGGCATGCCACCTCACCCTGGGCAGATGGGTCAGCCTAGGATGCCCCCACAGCCAGGGCAGATGGGTCAACCTGGTATGCCTCCTCAGCCTGGCATGAATCAACCTGGTATGCCGCCACAAGCAGGTCCAATGTCACAACCAGGATTACCCCCTCAACCTGGAATGCCTCCACAACCTGGTCAAATTTCGCAGCCTGGTTTGCCACCGCAGCCAGGTCTTCCACCTCAGCCTGGTTTCCCGGGGCAGTTCCAGGCACAGGCACCGACGATGCCTGGACTTCCACATATGCCACCTCCTCTGGCGCAGCAGCCAAGGCAGTACCCCGCACAACCTAATCAGCCAGGGTATGGACAGCCTGGACAGCAGCCTGGAGCTCAGTATTCTAGTAAGTTATTTTTGCTTTATGACTGTTAGACATTAAAAACACACAAATTGAATTAATGGACGCCTTTTCCATGTTTTTGCCGGAATACTGTCACGATCGTCAAATTTTACTTTGTTTAATTATTATTATTATACCTCTCGTATCGCCATTAAGTTATGAGAAATTATTAACCGGGCAAATAAAAATTTAATGTGAGAGTATAATTAAGTAATGGAATACTTTATTACTAAACCGAGCGGCGTTAAATTAGTTTTACAAAAAAGTAACTTAACTGGCGATAATTATGTTATACTAAAAATAAGTGAACATACATACATACGTAAACACACGCCAAAACCATGGGGGTAGGCAGAAACTATAGAACGCCATCTACTACGATTGTTATATACTCCTTTCGCTTTGTGTACTAAATAATTATGATAAAATAAAAGAAATGAGCTGCTTAAATTGAGAACAAATTATTAAACTAAGCTTGCATTTCAAATGTCGTTACCGAATAGAATACTATAAATATAACCAATCTCAGAATCTTAACTATGTCTGTGTCAAATCTCCAGGCCAACCACCAATTGCGAACCAGATGCCGCCCCAGATGCCGCCCCAGATGCCGCCCCAGATGCAGCCCCAAATGCCACCCCAGCCGCCCATGCCTGGCCAGCAACAGCGTGGCTTCCAGCAACCGGCCTCAGGGTACCCCCCGCAGTACCCTGGGCAGCAGCAGTACCCTGGACAGCAGCCCTACCCTGGGCAACAGTACCAACAGCAGCCAGAGCAGAAGAGACTGGACCCTGATCAGATGCCTAGTCCGGTAAGCAAATATTGACGTCTTTATTTTATGATGATATGGAAGATGAAGGAAGAACAATTTGGTTACACCACATGTCGGCTGTGAAGCCTAAACATACCTCTTAAAAAATAAATTTTTTCAAAGGATTACTAGAATATAGTTTATATAATATCACTCTGATCACGTAGTGTAGGACGCCCTCTGAGCAGGTGGGATGACGATCTGCGAAAGACTGCAGGCAGACGCTGGATGCGGCAAGCTGAAGACAGGGCGCTATGGCGCTCCTTAGGAGAGGGCTATGTCCAGCAGTGGACTAGAATAGCCTGATGATGATGAAGATCACTCTGATCTAGTTTTAATATTAATTTTCTCTGATATTATGAAACAGAAATTATTTCCGATTAGTGATTTTTAATTGCATGTCCCATATTTGATAGCAAAACAAGTATGTAGAGATGTTTATACTTGGTGTTTTCGACTACCCCTGTGGTAGTAAGTTATCAGTTTATCTATTCACTAGCTGTGCCACGCTGTTTCACCCGCTCCCAAGGGTCGTAGCGACATGTTAAATATACCTTACTTTAAATACAAAAATCATCAAATCAATCATTTTTACATTTCAAAATCAAAATTCATTTATTCAAATTAGGCTGAGAATCAGCACTTTTTGAACGTCAAAAAAAAAACAAATCGACCAATTTTCCAGCAATACAAACTCTTCAGCTTTAATATATTAGTATAAGGCATGGTTGGCGCAGTGGCTGAGCGAATGCCGGCTGCGCTGCGTGTCGTGGATTCGATTCCCGCACGGAACAAATATTTGTATCGCCTACAGGTAGTTGTTCCGGGTATGGCTGTTTGTGTTTTTAATTGTTTGTTAACGCACCCACGATACTGGAGAAGCTCCTAGTGTGGGGCAACATTAAAAAGTCTATGCTATTAAGTCAATTTCCTCGTCATCCACACCTTATTCGTATTGCATACTTAGTTCCACGGAAAATTAACTATAATGTTCCCCTCTCCCAGATCCAAGTGATGGCAGATGACCAACAGAACCGCGGCGGTATCTTCGTGACCAACGAGAAGGGCTTGGTGCCTCCTCTAGCCACCACCGACTTTGTTGTCGACGACAAAGGGAATGCCAGTAAGTTTATATTGTACTAGTGGTGCCCTGCGGTTTCATCCGCTCCTATGGTTTGTAGCGTGATGTTACTAAGCCTTATATATGACCTTCCTCAAGAATCGGGCTATTCAATGCCAATTTCTCAAATACGACTAGTATTTTCAGAGATGTAGTGTAGCGACATCTTTTGCGCCACATACGAACTAAATCTAACGTAGCCTACATCGCTGTAGAGGCACGGTTGGCGCAGTGGCTCAACTATTGACTGCTGCGCCGCGTGTCGTGGGTTCAATTCCCGCACGGAACTTATATTTGTATGGACTACAGGTACTTGTTCCAGGTCTGCATGTTTGTGTATGTGAGTTGGAATGTTTGTAAACGCACCAATGATACAGGAGTAAACCTAGTGTGGGGCAACGTTGTCATTATTTTTTTTTAAATACTTTGTATGTGGTAACAATACAATAAAAATAAATTCCAGGTCCTCGCTACATCCGCAGCTCGATGTACACTGTGCCGGTGACAGCTGACCTGCTCAAACAGACGTCTATGCCGTTCTGTTTAGTTGTAAGTTTGACTTTAAATCTTCTTATTCATAGTCCATATATCTCATAGAGATAGAGAAATGGACTGACCAGTCCCTGTATAGTTGTGAAATAAATACGGGCAAGAAAGTGTGAGAGAGACAAAGAATAGTAGAAATAAAATATAAAAATCATTTTAATTTTAAGCACGTTTGGCGCAGCCAAGGCACATAATTAATATTAATGTTTGTAACTGTTTTCTGTATTTAGTATTGTCATTGTGTGCCTAAGTTTGTGCTAAATACATGTTTTTTCTTTCTCTTTCTTACTTCAAAACTATATATAATATGTTTGATATTGTTGCTTGCTGTGAAAATAAATAAGTGCAACGCTTCATTGTCGATGGTTTTTCTAAGAGCCATGTTAAATAAATTGGGATTGGGCCAGAGGATGATGTTCGTGTTAGAAAAAACGTTAAATTAAGAATATCATCGGTAAAGGTTCCAGAATCATGTACTGAACTCATTCCAACCTCAATTCCACCGTGTCTTATATCCCCTCCCTTCGCCAGCTGTCCCCCATGGCGGAGCCGGTGGGCGCGGAGCAGGAGCCGCCGCTGCTGGACTTCGCGGCGCTCACGGGCTCCCCGGCCATGGGCCCGGTGCGCTGCTCGCGCTGCAAGGCCTACATGTGTCCCAACATGAAGTTCGTGGACGCCGGCCGACACTTCAAGTGCGCCTTCTGCAAGGCTACTACCGAAGGTATGTGCTTTTCTACTAATTAGTTTAGATAAGAGTATAGGGAATAGAATGGTCTGTCTTTGTGGAGCTACACGGACATTGGTTTGGGTGATGCTGAGTTACAATGACGTTTTGTAGCATACCTACTGATGTCAGTAGTCATCGGAGATGGATGTTAGAAATGTTAAAAGTATCGATATATCGTATCGATGTCTTCAACGGATCTGAACTCTAGCTTTTTAAGTAAGGGCGGTACGCTAAAAGTTTGTTTCCTTAGGTGTAAAAATATTATACTTGATAAGTTCCCTCTAGAGATCAAACCCTTCATACCTAGACCTAAACCTTCACCTTAAACCGACAGGAACTTCGGTGACCCAAGGGTCTTCGTTCAGATATCGGTGATGCCTGTGCTCTGTGGTAGCATACCGAATAAAATTGCAATCCCCATGTGTTGCTAATGTTGCCTTTGAGTGTTTAGAAGTGGAAATTATGTATTTTTCTAACTCCTCCACTGTTGTTTTCTGATTAATTTCGTTGCGGGATCCAAGACAGCTGAATCATTTCTCCATAATCCGTCGGGCTTCATTGTCTCGACGCTTTTCTGATTCTCTCCACTGTTGGCTCTGGTATTCAGGAGTTGTAGTGGTTTGGGAATAGTGTGGTGGGATTGTCCTATACAAAAAATAACGTTGCGTGTTCTCCCCTCTCCAGTTCCCATGGAATACACGCAGTACATCAACAGCATGCAGCAGTACGGCCGCGTGCCCGCAGAGATGGCGCTGGGGGCCTACGAGATCGTGGCCACCAAGGAGTACTGCCGGGTGAGATATTTATTTATTTAACCAGGTGACCCAGTATAGTAGGTGATAGAAGGGTGAATATTTTAAGTTGTATGTATTTTTCAATGCTAAACATTTAGGGAAAAAAAAACAATATTTAGGGGTCACCCTTATTACTTAGGGGTATGAAAAATAGATGTTGGCGGATTCTCAAACCTACCCGATATGCACACAAAATTTCATACAAATGGTTACAAACATTGCGACACGAGAATTTTATATATTAGAATTATTTCATTCGAGCCACAAGACTGAGTGTTAGTAACAATGTACTTACAAACTTTGTTAGTAGTACACACAATATTAAAGCTGTTTATTTCAGGAACTTGCCTTGCAATTTGGTATTTGTCCAATTGCGTAGCAAGTATGAAAAATAAAAATAAAGTTTTATTCCTGCAATAACAGCTAAGAGGTTATGGGTTCAAACCTGGGCAACTACCAATGTGACTTTTTCAATTCAAATGTCCTTTCTAACTTTATCTTGAACATCACAGACAGTGGTGAAGAAAAAAATCGTGAGGAAACCGTGATTTGTAATCAATATAAGTCTGAAATCGCCAACCCGTCTTAAGCAAGCGTGGTGATTAATCCTCGTGCCTTCTCTGTATGAGAAGAGGCCTTTGTCCTGCAGTGGGACAGTAACAGGCTGGTATTATTAATAAGAGCCAAAATGGGAGGTTGAATTATTAATATAGGGTAACTGTCAAGCGGAGTATCACATGAAAGGGCGTATAACATACAGTGACTTACAGGTAGTTGTGAGATTGCATCAGATCCCAAAAATGGTAGCAAAGAGGTCTACCGAAAACGGATTTCTTCGATAGTAATATTTTGCTATAAATGATAAATGATATTTATTTCTGTACATAGGTTTTACAAACACTTTTAACACGTAAACCATTTTTAAACTAGGTTTTTGTTTCGCTATGTGATTACTCTGAGAAGTAACTCAGAGATCACAGTCTCTTTTAAAGTCCAGACATTATCTCGGTCAGATCATGTGACATATAAGCCGCTATAAACTACTCCTACCTTGTAACCTTGTGTTTTATAACAACGTATTGTTTTATTCACAGAACAACACCCTCCCGAACCCGCCGGCGATAGTGTTCGTGATTGACGTGTCCTACAACGCGGTCAAGAACGGACTGGTCCACACCATCTGCGAAAATATCATGGAGATTATAGATGTGAGTTTACCTACAAGACATAAAAAAAGATAGCACTAACTGTGAGGTATGTTGCGTGGGCTTGTTGAACATGTCCACCAAATGTTGGTGGAATGTATCCGGTATAAAAGAGAAAGGCGGGCGGACTTCCGCCTGCGACGCAGGAGGTTGCGGGCTCGAATCCCGCCTTGTGACAAATGTTTGTTTGATCTACCAAGATTTGTTCTGGGTATTTGCTATGCATAATAAAAAAGTTTTTTTTTTTAGTTTACCCATGAAACATGATATATAAATGAGAGATATAAAATAATAAATAATAGAATTTTAGTAAGCGAAATTGATTTGAGATCTTATTTTATGATGCTTAGCGTTCACATTTCGGTTTGCTAGAACATGCCGAAGGATGCCAAAGACTGTGACGTATCAATGAAATGTGAGCTTTAACAGTGTTAAATAAGATTCGAAATCTAATCTAGGTATTACAAAAGTGGCGTGCCTTAAATCGCCAGCACCTCAAAACTTCATTTTGGTGCATTCATAGTCTCCGATTATTTCTCTCGAATCATTGCATTCTGTCAGGCGAGATCCCAGTCGGGACCCTCAAGTGAGCATTTCAAAATAGATGTGATCATGTTGTTTACAGGCAATGCCCCGCGACGAGCAGACCGGCAAGAGTTGGACCCGCGTCGGCTTCATCACATACAGCTCTACTGTACACTTTTACAATATCAAGGTAAGAATATTACTTATTTCTTTCAAATTCAAATTCGAATTAATTTATTGTAGAACATAGGTAAAGTAAGATGTTACAGTATAGTTATAATTATAGGTCTGCTGTCTCTCCATTGAGGCATACAAAATTCATAATACGTTACAGATAAAACAACACTAATTGATTGTCGAATGATAAGAAAATAAAATTCATTCACACCTGCATTTCCCGATGCGTTAGGCAGAGTATCTTTAGTACACCCACATTGCGCCAGATATGTCTAAGTCCCATGCAATAGGGGGCGAGCCTATTGCCACCAACCAAGCATAAATACAGTCTCCGAAATGCTACTAATAAAATAAAACAGAAAATTAAAAGAAGGAAAGATTCCTTGATTAGTAATTGGATTCAAGAAACAAGCATTTTACTTTATCTTCAAAATTAAATCGTCTTCTAGTAGGCATGTGTAAATTCTCAGGAAGAAATAAATTCAAAATTAAAATTGAAATTAATATATCAAAATTAGGCTGAGGATCAGCACTTTTCGAACCACAAAATCTACATAAGACTGTCCCCCAAAAGGCCCACCCTTCAATTAATGGCAACACTCATTTTTGTACTGTCAAAATCAATTGAGTTTTCCCCATACCTTAAAACACCTGTTTCTCCCCAGGGTTCCCTCGCCCAGCCTCAGATGATGTCAGTGGGCGATGTCGGCGACATGTTCGTGCCTCTGTTGGAAGGGTTCCTGGTGCTGCCCGACGAGAGTGGGCCGGTGCTGCAGGCGCTGCTGCAGCAGCTGCCGCTCATGTTCCAGGACAATAAGGAGACGGAGACTATTTTGCTGCCTGCCGTACAGGTAAATACGTCATTTTTTTCTTCGAACTAAAATGCATTGTTAAGTTCGGCTTCCAACCAGATGAAAAGAAAGGAAATGAAAGAAAACCATTTATGTAGGACACACACAACAAATATAAACACCAGAAACGTAAAGTAACCAGTGTGGATCAAATAAACTGGGTTATTTGACTATTGTAATTTATAATAGGGTTTTGCTGATTTTATGCCATTTATAGTTTGCTGATTATATGCGAGTACTTCATTTCATTACAATCCACAATCTTCCCTGAGATGAGCGTCATATCTCCTTATAATCAATTCTAATCTTTCTTGAGTTGTTGAAACCATAGAGAACCAAGATTCGACCAGCTGATAAGGTCTGTTATTGCATTAAACCTCTACACCAGTAGAGAAGGACGTAAAAGGACCTTAAAAGTCAAAAGGCTCCTGTCTCAGCATAATAATACCAGTGTATTATGCTATTTCTATTCGAAAACCTATTTACTGAGCCAACAACTTTAGTAAGACTGCTTGTCAGACCCGTTTGAGTACCCGTTACAACTTTCAAAGATAAACAAATGGCTTTCCGAATCATGGAGGGGTTTCGATATGAACCCATCCACTAGTTGACCGCGGCACACGAAAACCTCTGTAGCCACGAGCCGTCTGCTTAACCTTAGTAACGTTGTGTATTCCTCCCCCCAGGCCGGTCTGGAAGCCCTAAAAGCAGCGGACACAGCCGGCCAGCTGCTGGTGTTCCACACGTCGCTACCCACGTACAACGCGCCCGGAAAGCTCGCCAACCGGGAGGACAGGAAGCTGCTGGGAACTGACAAGGAGAAGCAGATACTGGGTGAGTGGACGCTTTATTTGGGTTGAAAAACAAAATCAAAATTCATTTATTCAAATTAGTCTGAGAATCTGCACTTTTTGAACGTCAAAATTAACATAAGGCAGTTCACCAAAATGTGGGCAATTTGAAAGCATTAGAAGCTCAACACTAGGAAGTGGTGGTTTCAGTGTATCTTTATGGATAAGAAAAGGTTGGTGTCTCAGAACAATTGGTAAAGTAGTTTTTTGCACAATACCTTGGTTATTAGGAAGGATTTTCTAAACCATGCTAAAGTATAGGGCTTTGGCAAAAAAGAAAAAAATAACTGCTTATCTAAGTTAACTGCACTGCAATAACAGTTATGAAATGAGTCTAGATGAGCCAATTTGCGTTCATGTTTTCAATCTTCCTATACTGGATTTTTTTCAATAACCTAGTATTCCAATATCCTGCATCATATTGTATATATCCGTGCTGCCGGAAGTCAGTATTACAAAGCCTTCTCTGATATAAGAAACCACTAATTCAGACGACAGAATCTTGAAAGCCCTGACCGGGAGTCACATCCGGAGAGTATAGAGCATTATATTGAATGGATTATTTTGTACAGTTCAAAGTAGCTTAAAAGCTTTTTAATACAAGTATTTAGGTATTTATGAAGTTAAGTTAAATAAGTAACCAAATGTTTCCTTTGTCTAGCTCCTCAAACCACGGCGTACAACGAGCTGGGCCAGTCGTGCTGCGCGGCGGGCGTGTGTGTGGAGATGTTCGTGTGCAACAACTCCTACGTGGACGCCGCCACCATCGGCCAGCTGCCGCGCCTCACCGGCGGACAGCTGCACAAGTACACCTACTTCACGGTGAGACTGGCTCGCTCATTGACTTGTATGATATCTAGTTATGATCCCCTTTGATAGTGTCCCAATAAAGCACATTGCCCCCCGCAGGCGGACATGGACGGGCCGCGGCTGGTGCTGGACGTGCTGCGCGCGGTGTCGCGAGCCAGCGCGCACGACGCCGTCATGCGCGTGCGCACCTCCACCGGCGTGCGGCCCACCGACTTCTTCGGACACTTCTTCATGTCCAACACCACGGACGTGGAGCTGGCGGCCATCGGTGAGTCCTGTTTCTTTACCATCACATAAAAAAAGTAGTAAAGCCACCAAGTATAATCATCAGCACGTAAGATGGCAAGATTTTGGCGTAGTGGGGGTAAGTTCGCGCATCGTACACTTAGTGGCACAAAAAAGTGGTAACCGTGCATTTAAAATTCAAAAAAGTTAAAAAAAAAAAAAAAATTAACTAGTCGTCGTCACTATCCGTTAATAAAACTACCCCTGGCATCATATTGAAAGTCGCAATCGCAGAACACTATGGTTGTGTTCTGCAAGTGTTCGGTCAATGCTGTATGTTTTAAATTGTTCTTTTTCCAATTTTATTAATTTGTATAACTCTGGTTTGAGCATACTTTCCTCGTATGCTATGCCTTTTCAGGAACTCTATCCTAAATTTAAAAACAATAACAACACTTAAGTTTAACACAACAAAAACAAAGGGTTCAATATTCGTGCACTGAAATGTAATCGGGAGCGAACGGGACGAAGGCGCGGTGCGGGAGGCAAGGGTCGACTGATGCACCAATCGCGCGCTCGGATCGACGCTACCTCATACCCCGCGTCCCGCTTGACTACCAAAGAGACCTAAAAAACGACTTGTGCGCATCTAACGACTTTTGCCATCTTACTTGCCGGTGATTATAATGTTCAATGAAATACATTGAATTAGTTGGAAAAGGGTCAATGCCAGATGTAACCTTTGAAAACCACGTCGATATCGTAGTTCTAGATTCCAAGGAAGCATAATAATATTGGTACTCCAATCATAATAAACTGTATTAGAAAATATGCCATTTTCGTGGTCCCTACTGTTCTTTCACCATAAAATACATCTTTTCAAAGACAAATTAAAAATTCCAAGAATTAGTATTGAAAATGATGCCACAAAATCCAAAACATTAACCCTCAACATCTCCCACAGATGCTGACAAAGCAATAGGCATCGAGATCAAACACGACGACAAACTGACAGCTGAAGATGGAGTCTACATCCAAGCTGCCTTGCTGTACACCCACCGGTCAGGCCAGAGAAGACTGCGAGTCCTGAACCTGGCGCTCAACGTGGCCCACCAGCTCGCCGACGTGTACAGGAGTATGGAGCTCGATACCTGCGTCAACTTCCTGACAAAGCAAGGTAAGATGGAGAGCTTAGTGTCTTTAGCTCCTCAAAACCTCCTAATGGAGTCTATCACTTGACGTAAATCGGAATATGAGGGGAAGAAATCCTGCTTTTTATTGTTTTCAGTAGTAAGTATTGTATAGATAAAAATAAACAACATCACGCGGCACGCCGGGTTTCCCTGGTTTTCCGGTGGTATCGTGTTGCTCAGTGAGTGGGTTGTGGAGATCAGATAGTCGCTCCATGTGAAATACTGGTATTCAGCTGCATCCGGTGAGACTGAAAGTCGACCCCAAAATAAATGTGGTGTTCACTAGGAATCACTAGTTAAGATTTGAGGTTTATAGTTAAACAACCAAATTATCAGTAAGTACACAACAACCCAAGGGTGACGTCCAGTCGCCATCGGGGAAGGATCGGGACTCCCTCGCCGCGTCACCCTTGCGTTGAGTGGTACATTTATTAGTATACCACATGTAGTTGGGAAAAGGTTAGGCAGATAACTACGCCTGGTTTCTCCGAAGGATGTTGTTTAATATTGTATATATCTTTTAATAATATTTTATGTAAAACCACTTAATTGCACAGTTTCGAAAAGTTTCACTCATCAAAGAACCCCCTTGATGGACGGATTTTGGCAGATGTTACAAAAAAACTTTAAAGAATGAAACCTGCTTGAAATTAGTTATAATCAGTGTTGGGCGTAGTTGATCTGATGATCTGATGCCGGTGATGATGATGATGATGTATCTTCAAAATATGTTTGTTTCCCCCAGCGGTGTGGGCGCTGCGCGAGCACTCCCCGCGGCAGGTGCGCGAGACGCTGTCCACGCGCTGCGCGCGCTCCCTGGCGGCCTACCGCCGGCACTGCGCCTCGCCCTCCTCCGCCGGCCAGCTCGTGCTGCCCGAGCCCATGAAGCTGCTGCCGCTCTACACCAACTGCGTGCTGCGCTCCGACGCCGTGGCCGGAGGTCAGTGCATCTGTATCATATCTAATTCATTGAGATCATTTAATTATGTTCAAAGATGTCCACTGCTGGACGGATATACACGTCCGGTGGTTCCTGCGGTCTACGACCCACACCGGGTAGTCGGATTGCCTTGCTTGCAGTAGTAAATATGTAATACGCAAATCTGGGAAGGCAGCCTACCCTCTGCTAGGAAGAAATAAAGCTGACAGCAGGTCCAAACTGGCGGAGAGTACCTCACGACAGGCATCAGTAGAAATTGTTAGAGGAGGCCCATGCCAGGAGGCACACCGAAATTCGAGACATCTTGCAATTTTGCTACTGCGTGAAGATCGATTTTGAGACTAGTGTAGTGACGGTGTCTAGCTCAGTCAGAAAGAGTAAATAAGACTTCTACAATAAACCTTTTGGCCGCAGGTCCTGACCTCACGTGTGACGACCGCTCGTGCGCAATGTACCGCGCGCTGGCGGCCGATGTGGAGACGTCTATAGTGTACACGTACCCTCGCCTGCTGCCGCTACACCGCCTGGCCGACCAGGCCGCCAACACGCTGCAGCCGCTAAGGGCCTCCGTCGACAAGATGCACGAGCAGGGCGTCTACTTACTGGGTGAGTCAAACCTATAGACCAGGCTCGCCTGCTGCCGCTGCAGCCTGGCTGCGGCCTGGCTGACCAGCTCTCACTTAGAGACTGCATTTAGGTGTCCCCTAATGTTAGTAAAAATCGGGCATTTCTTTTTTTTTCCGTTTGGAAAATCAGTATAGTATACACTTCTACTGACTAAAAACCCACTCCTGTTCCTTCGTTGCCTTTCGTACCAGGGCCGAGTCTTCCTTTCAGAATCAGACCCTTGGCCCCAGTAAGCTTCGACCCTGCTGGGCCCCTACAGTTGCTGACATCTCCTTGAGGCGCGCGTGGAACAGTACGCGCCGTCGACGACTTGGGCTCGGTCCGGATGGTTACCGGACGGTCGGACGACGAACAATAAAAACGGGCATAACAGTTTCAAGCAAACTTTAACCTTTTTACTCGTTGCAACAGAAAATGGCGTGCACATGCTACTTTGGGTGGGCTCCCAAGCGAACCCGGAGTTCGTGCAAGACGTGTTCGGCGTGCCGTCCGCCTCGCAGGTGGACACGCAGGTGTGCGAGCTGCCCGCGCTGGACACGCCGGCCAACGCCGCGGTGCGCGCGCTCGTCGACGACGCCAGGGGCAGGAGACGCACTGCCATGCGGGTAAGTACACGCGGGTGGGGAGATGACTACGGACAACTTTTTGAGGAGGTGTATAGAGTAAGAGTAGTTATTGTGGCAGTCAGTTGGAACATTGTCCTGAACGGCCAGGGCCCAGTGGACTTTAAGATGTATACGTGTGGAAGGGACATCGACGCTTATCCTGATACGTTTAAATTTTTACGTCGTTTTAATACTTTGAACTTTAAAAAAATCATGGTTTCTATATTACCCAATGAGATTTTAATTTAAAGAAGTGTATTATTTACTTTTCAATTTATAATCTCATTTGGTTACACAGAAGTTATTATTTTACCATGATTCTTTACACAGCTTAGAGTAAATAAACGTAACATTTTGAAAAAAGATGAAGAAAATTCATGCACTGAACTCATCTTGTCAGGTTGTGCGTTGATGTCCCTTTCACCCTGTAGAAAAGTTTTATCAATATGCTGCTTGGGAGGTCCAATTACGCCATATAGGTCAGATGAGATTTCGCTATTTAGTTTTGATGTAGCGTAGTTATGTGCTACCGTTGAAGACGTCACCGTGTGAAACAGGAATCGAGTTCAAACAGACTTTTATTATTTTAGCCCTTAGTGTGTAATTATATTTATATGCACGGATCAGTATTGTTCTGCATCTCTTTCTCTCTCGGTCACTGGAAGACATATTTTACGTTCAAAAGTGCCTTTTTTTAATAGTCTTAGGCCCAGCGCCCACTGGCGATACGTCACCACAAAGGATTTTTGTAATACAGAAGATTTTGAATCTTATTTTACAATGTTAACGCTCACATTTCATTGATACGTCACGGCCTGTTTTGGTATCCTTCGATGCTTCCTGTCGTACCGAAATGTGAACGCTAAGCATCGTAAAATAAAATCTAAAATCATTTGCGCTTACTAAAATCCCTTGATGTGCCTTGCCGCCAGGAGTCGACGGCGCTTATTGAAATAAATTTGATGACTTTGGGCGTTATACGCTAGACTACGGAGCAAAAGCTTGCAAGCATGAATGAGTGCTGTCATCGAAAGCGCTGTAAAGTGCGAATACACTTCTGCCAGAAAGGAATAGAGATACAAGATAATATTTGATCTGCGCATATAGTTTTTTGCCTTAGCCTTGGGCCTTACCAAGTATAAAATAAACGCTGATCTCACTGTAGCCTACTTAGTACACAAGTATACACACAGGTACCTTTTATACACAGATGCATTAGGGCTGTAGTTTTAGTTTTTTATTTAATGTGTGGTGCATTTTTGAACTTTCTATACTGCCAAATGCTTACTGAACCACTTTTATTATTAATTGAAATGAAGCTTCTGTCTTCATTACTGCCTACACTCCATCTCTAGTAAACTCTGCAGACATTTTATGGTATCTAGAAGTAATGCATGCTACAAATTGATAGTCTTATGTTTTTTGTTTCTATTTTCTTTATTCTATGATTTTTGGCCTATCGTCTGTCAGTACATGAATGACCTAAACGCACTGTCCAACACTTATCGTTGCATTTTTCGATAAAAGATCATTGTTGCCATCAGCATAAGGTCTCTATTAGTGTGGCCATCTACCCTTTTTACCTTTTACGTCTAACGGTAAATTATGTATTTTTGAAAATCTAAACCTGGGTTTTTGCCAAAATTTGGATAATGACCTCGTTCTTGTTAGATAGAAAGCTAACGATGAGGTCTAACATGGACCAACGGCATCCAGAAAATACCCACATTTATTTTTAACTTTGACACGTACTAATAAAAAAGACTTACGATGAGCCAGAAAATCTGATTGTAAATTAAAACAAGCATGGACACGCATGGCCTACCCTGTTGAGTTCGTTCCTCCCAGCTCACGGTAGCGCACCAGCTGGCGGCCACGGCGCCGCAGTTCCGGCGGCTCATGGTCGAGGACCGCGGCCTGGACGGCGGCGACGCCTACATGGACTACCTCATGTCCATCCACAAGGCTGTGCAGAAGCTGATGTATGTTTCTGATGGGTTTCTCACGGGTTTCTAACGGGTTTCTGATGGGTTTCTCAAGTATTTCTGACGGGTTTCTGGTCGAGTCGGGGCATCAGGGCTTTGGTGTGGCGTGGAGTTGAAAGAGCTAATAAATATCAAATGAAATCTTGCAGAAAGTGCTTGATAACTGGGAAAATACATACCGTACGGGAAAACTAAATGGTTATCTATATACAGAAAATTATATTCATGGCATGTATACATAAAATGGAATGACATTGTTAATTATTCATTTCTACGTGTTAATATGAAGTTTGCTTTCAATTCCACTGCCTTCTTACAAAGGTTGAAAACGCTTTGGAACACCTGTTTAGAATATCTTTCTGGTTAAATATCCTGCAATCAGATAAAGGGTGATTTTGCTGATTCTGGGTGATTTGGCGGTTTCCCCTGGGTGTTGTGTGACGCTTTTTTTCATTTCTGCCAGAACAATCCTTGCATCTTTTATATCTGTCGTTTTATATTTTGATAATATTATTCTATTTTCAAAGTCTATAACAATTATTTTCATCTTAGGGTCGCATACATTACTTTTACAATATATTTGTGTAGATAACGTATTATTTTGTATTCTTATATTGTATTATATATCACGTCTTCATTATTATATTCTTACATGGTACCTAAACATTACAGTATTTGTGTCATATTGCAGTTTCTACATTTACAATCTCACATTATCCTTGATATGTCTTCCCATATAGTATTACATCATCACCCATCTATGGAACATCACAGACACAGTAGTTTCCACCTCTAATTAATTTATAAGATTAAAAGTAAATTTCTTAAGTTTGTTTAATTGAACGTGGGGCTTGCCCCCATTTTTTCTAATTTGATGTTTTCAAATGTCATGTCACTTATACAGAGTGTAATTGGAATAACTGAAAACTTCTTATAGGGTCATTGTACTCATCATTTTGGAAAACATTTACTACGGGACAAAATGTGTATGTCTTAAGGAAAAATATAAAAAAAGAAAGATAAAAGTTGGGTTTAAGTATAGTTATTTTTATCTTGTATACCATAAAACTAACTATATACATATTTACAAAAACAAAATAAAAATCCGACCAAGACACTCAGGCGTCAAAGTACTCCTCAGCATCGCTGTCATATGGATACGTGCCCAAAAGACTGGCAGAATTGCCACGTTGTATGGCAATACTAATTATTTGGGCAAAGAATGAGCCCTCTGGTCATTTAGTATTTATATTTTTCCTCAAGACATACATATATTTTAATGTTTCGCCGTTCATGTTACGGTCTTGTGGAAAAAGTTCAAAAATAAAATTTATTTAAAAAATATGTGGAAAGCGTCGTGAATAACAACTATGTAATTAAGTTGTAAATTAAAAAGCTTGTGTCTTCTTTCCCTAACAAAATAAATAAATCCCGTAATCTCAAAAAGAAACCAGCTGTTCAGAAGATCTTGTCGAGGACACAGAGTGTTATTCAAACAAATGTGAATGAATTTAGAGATGGTCCCATCGTAAAAGTTGATCATAATAATGAGTGCAATGAACCCTTAAAAGGTTTTTATTTATTACAATTACACCTCGTATGACATCAGGATTGGTAAGTGTTACTGAGCTCATACGACCTTAGAACAGTTTCCTGCGGAGACTTGATCAGCTGTGTTATTCTGTAAAAATCTCCTCGTGAACATGTAGGTGAGGTGAAGGCCAAGTGACCTTTCATCTCATATTAACACCTTAACGACGATAGGCACACTGTACCATCACGCAGCGTAGCGCAGGAGTGCGTGTTCTCACGTTTTTGGCAAGTATCTGTGTTTGTCTAGAAAACACGAGTAGTGCAACACAAAGAAAACGCATTCACGCTCAGTGTTCGTCTTTCGTCGCCACGCACCCTGTGTGCAATCGCCTGACTGTCAGACAACGAGACACAATAGAAAATGTATTGTTTGGCGGTCACCTGGCGTTTAAGCCTGTTAGTGAGAGATTGATTGCTCACTTAACGCTGTCTTCACCTAACCTTTCACGGGGAGATTTTTTACAGAATAGACCGGTAGGCATCCAAAAACGCTACGTAAACCTCTTTTGAAACCCCCCCTTTATTGTTTCAGCTAACAACAATGCGCCAACACGACAAACTGGAAGCCGTCCTACGTCACTTCCTGGTCGAGGACCGCGGCGTGGACGGCAGCTCGTCATACGTCGACTACCTGTGCCACATCCACAAAGAGATACGTTCGTTGCTATAGCAAATGTATGGCTACTATTAAGCGTAGCCACACACCGGACGAAATTACGCGACGAAAGTTCGGCACGCTCACGCGACGTAATACTGTCTTATATTCGAACACTCAATCTCAGAAATTAACATGTACTGCCACTTAATCAATTGTCTAGTTTAGTGTTATAAATATAAATAAAATTTGGTTGCAGTTGAATTTATACTTTATCATGTATGACGTTGAGTTTGTTGTTTTAAAGCATTGCGGGCGAACTTTTCGTCGCGTATTTTCCGCCGGTAGAACTACGCCGTGGTATCGCCGCCCGGTCAATACAATGTGGGACACTTTTACATGGAGAATTGTATGCTTAATAACTGGTTTATAATAAGGAACTCGCTTCCTAGGTGAGTGGTTTTTTAATGTTGCAAAATTTAATTGAAAATTGTTAAGAGGTTTTCAAGTGTTGCTCCTTACTTGGAACATGTGTAGTACCCCAAAGGTTTATTTAAAATGTATGTATTATGAAGTGGGTATTGACCGCGAGCATTCGCTTCACGAATTTAGTTTTGTAAACATTTGTTACCTGACAAACATTCTCTCGAGAAACGAACGTATGTTCGCGAACACTGCGATTAGAATTTATTTGTTCATGAAGTGAATGCTCGCGGCGAGCACAGTCCAAGATTTATGGCATTCAAATATTATTCAATTTTATGCTTTATCCATGTGGTTTGAATAGTTTCGTAGTACTAGGAAGTCCACTAGAATATTTTTCAGTGTGAAACGAGACGCATGTATTTAACTATCTTGCGCATGCTCACTCATGCATTATCTTAATACTCTCATTAAGGATCGTCAAAAACTTCAGACAATTCAGAGCAATAATATGTAAATAAATTACGTAGGTTTGTATGTAAGTGTGCAACAGCATATTTTTTATGAGTTTGCAAAAAAAAAACTACTTAATGTAAAAGTATTCCACATTCCTTAACTTGTATAGTTGTGAAATAAATGATTATGTTTTTTGGACTAATTAGTATCAATGCTATTTTTAAAAGACTATTTGAGATTTGTAATTAAAACCTACCAAGCAGGGTTGCTAGTAGTAAAAATTGTATAAAAATGTGCGGTTTGGTGATGGTTCAAAATGGCTTCCAAATTATTCTCAACCGATTTTATGGCACAAGTAACAGCTGAAGGTGCCCATAAGCGCTTGTTGTCGCTGGTTCGTACAAGACGTATGAGCGTCGGCAGCGCGGCGCCTGCGCATGCTCCTTCGTGAATGGCTCTCCATCTCTACACAGACGCGACTTGTAATCTCACATGCGTTAAGTTGCAAATTCGTGATGGGTGCGAGAGCCTAATGGACCTTTTATAGAGCTCTTAATGTATCTGTTGCGTCCAAGATCTGCACGTAAATGATCAGCATTTAATAAAAGACTAGTTATTTCTTCGAATAAAAAGTGTTTGTCCCCTTATTCATAAAAAAAGTGTAAATATATACTAACATCACCTTCATCATTATAAACTATGACTGGGTAGGCAGATGTGTACTTATTAGACATAGAATGAAAGTAGTAGGTCCCGTCGCAACATTTCTCGGCTCCCAAACTTGAGGTGCAGAGTTTGATTCCTGAGTGGTGAATAGTGTTCATCTGTAAGGTAGTTCTTAGTAACCGCCCATACTGGAATTGTGTCCGATAAATTGGCATAGGGTTGCAATATAGTCCCGTAAATAGGTACACGTTTGCCCCCCTTTAAATTAGTTGGCAACAAATATAAAATTAGCACATGAATAAAGGGAATTTAATAAATTAATGAGTTATCCATTGTTAACGATTTCTACAAAGTTATTATTGAGAGGCTAATGCCATAGCACGGTTCCAAGTTACGACCACAATAAGGTCTTGAGACCTCAAGGTCTAAGGTCTTAAGGTAAAATTAGATCTTAGATACTCTTCACAGTAAATGACATGTACGTTATATTAATATAAGACTTATCTTGTACAGAATAAAAATGTTATGAAAAGCATTTTGTATGACCCCCTAAATATTAGTAATTATCAAATTATGGAGTCAATTTAGATACTGGCATCGATGCCCCCGTTCACAGACTAATCTAAAATAAGACAATTGACATCTCTTTCTGGCAGACAGCACGAGAAAAGGACGGCGATAAGTGCGGGAAGTCAAATTAACCTTGAATTTGCTTCTCCGTGTTTTTGAAATATTCAGATTGTATGGAATTATTAAGTTCATAAAAATTAACAGCCCTTATATATGTCCGTCTCTCTCTTGTTTTATAAGACTGAAAAGGATGGCAATAGCCTACATTTAGTTAAGCTTGTCAATTAGGAAATCGACACCATTGTTTTTTTTTTATTAAAAATAGGGTGTTATAAGGAATAACTGTGCTCAGTCTTACATACTAGCCGACCAATACAATTAAGAAAACTGGTGTATCGTTAGAATCTGTCAAATATTGACAATTATGTCCAGATTGCCAGTTTTCTAAATTGCTTTGTCGAGTATTAAGTTTGGATTCGTACCCGAAGACTTGTATGTATGTAAGAACAATCAAATCAACTTCCATTCGTAGTTTTTGTATTAAACTTGAAAGTATTACAATAATGTTTCTTATACACCAATAGTAAGTTTGCCGTAAGCAAATCGGATTTGGGCAAGGCATTGTAGAGCGTCATCCCTTTCTCTTAGTTAGTTTATCAAGCTCGGTGTATCAAAACTTGGGTATCTTAGTGTGGCCCATCCCGGACCAACAGTAATGTCTATTGATGGCCTAGAAGTTATATAAAATGAGATAACAAGCTTTTTTATAGCAAAAGCCATGAGATCTTACAAATTGATCATGTATAAGATTTTTGATTGCAATAAATTAAAATAAATAGTCCAACAAAAGTATTTATTAAACTGCCTGGTAACTTCAATGTTGCCACACGAATAAACTTTTAACTTTTAGTAGAAAATTCAAATTATTTTTTATCTCAAAATATAATTTGTTTTGTTAACAATTGGTTTAGTTCTTTGTTTCCTACGATATTAAAACTAGATATATTTTTATCTATATTGGATTGTATTGTAAATGTAAATAAAATATGGCATTATTTAATTTTATTTGTTCTTATTTTTAGATTAGTGATAAAATCAGCTGGATTTCGATTTTGGTATATTTCATACTAAAATCGAGAACTAACTAACGTTATTGAAAAATCATACATAATATTTTTTTATCTAGAACATTGTAGTCTTAGAAGCAAACGATTATGATAGAATATATATTGCCAATACCACAGGACACGGAATCGCCGCGCGGGCAGCGACTGGAGAAATATTTATTCTATTATTAACTTCAGACTAGGTAATGTCCATATTTTTTTTTTTAGTCCAAGCAATTCTCTCTAGTCAACATACCCGTTCAGATATTTTACATCAGATCTTGCATAAGAGTGACCTTTATTCTTGTGGCATACAGGTTGCTGTCAGAGGTAAAACAACTGTAAACGGTCTGTAGTTATTTCCTCGCAATTCTCAAAAGTTACAGACGTAGAACATTCACGGGCCGACGCGACAGTTTCTATGGGTATTGCGTGATACTCACTGATACGCTTGGTATGTATCGCCTTATGAGTGAAAACCTCGTATATGCGAAAGAGGAAACTTTACTGGAGGAAGTTAAAACTAAACCCAGTATATTTTTTTTACTACAACTTATTCACACTCTTAAGAGGTTCTCATAAAGAGTCATAAAGGGCGTTACAGCTTATCTCTTTAAATGCCAGACAACGAGACACAATAGTAAATGTATTGTTTGGCGGTCACCTGGCGTTTGGTGTTAATAAACTTATTTTGTGTGAAACTAAGGCGTGCGTCCCGAGGTTTTCTTTCCAAACATGTAATGTAAAGTAAAAATGACCAATATTGCATTCGCGAGCTTTTGACTCAAAAGGTGACGGTATAAAGTAT
Organism: Phlogophora meticulosa; assembly: GCA_905147745.2. NCBI lineage: Eukaryota > Metazoa > Arthropoda > Insecta > Lepidoptera > Noctuidae > Phlogophora > Phlogophora meticulosa. The sequence goes on from LR990542.1 coordinate 1,091,804, forward strand.
TGACAATGCCATGTCTAGCAAGACCCGCTAAGGCGTCTCCGTGTTCTTTGGTTTGGACATACGTATAATGCTCCCTAGATACAGTATCACCATATTTTACGAATTCTACAGAGGTACAGAGGCCAGCACATCAAGCTACCCCAATTTGTTTGATAGTTTTAAACTTTATTTTCAAAAGAATAAGGATCATGTTCTATTGGGAAAATTTAACAGTTTAGGGTAGCTTTGATGTGCTGGCGTCTGTACCAGCATAATACTGTGTAATTGACGATATTAATGAGCATTAACAAAATGGTATTTTATGTGCATTTATAACGTAAAAATCTAAATATGAACGTCGGTTAAAATGTGGTGTTACTGCCTATCCCAAACCGGCAGTTTGCAGCCAAAATCGTGAGTAAGATGCAGTTAATCTTTCGTTAACGGTAGATTAGTCAGTTAGGGTTAACTTTGGTACGGCGAGGAGATTATTGTTAAATAGTGTATAATCCAGAACTGTATTGAGCGTGTAAGTTTTTAATAGTCAATAAATTCCTTTTGTATAACATGGTTTTTATTTCACATGCAAAAAAAAAATTTGGAAAATCCAAAAGTGCACGCCTCAATCTCATTTTTCACTTCTTCATATTTTTTTTAGTTTTTTTATTAATTGTAATTAAACGACAACGAATTTCCCAGAGATTATCAATAGCAAACAGCGCGCTGCGATTCATCATCATCCTCTTGCCCTTATCCCAATTTCATTTGGGGTCGGCGCAGCATGTCTTCTTCTTCCATACATCTCTATTTCCCGTCATCTCAGAAGTCACCTCCTTCTTAGCCATATCAACTTTCACACAATCCATCCATCGTTTCCTGGGTCTCCCTCTACTCTTGTAACCCTCTACATTCATACTCAAAACTTTCCTCACAACATGATCCTCATTCCTTCGCATCACGTGTCCATACCATGATAGCCGATTTCCACACAACTTCTCTGTCACAGGCGCCACTTTCAGACTTCCTCTTATATACTCATTTCTTATTCTGTCCATTCGCGTAACACCACACATCCCCCTTAGCATTCTCATCTCCGCTGCATGCAACTGCCTTTCATTCATTCCTTTTGTGGCCCAACACTCTGATCCATACAAGACAGCAGGTCTAATCATTGTCTTATAGATCTTCCCTTTAAGTTTAAGGGGAACGTGGGAATCGCAGGTTGTTCCCGTTACCTGCCGCCACTTCATCCACCCTGTGTTTATTCTGTGCTTGACAGTCCGATCTATTCCTCCGTCACTTTGCACTAATGAACCGAGATACCGAAAGTCGGAGCAGATCGGAAGGAGCACGCCATCAAGCGCAATGGCTTCAGGGCTGGTGAGACCGCCGAAATCGCAGAACATATACTCTGTCTTGGTTCTGCTGATTTTCAAGCCTACACTCTCCAGCTTCTGTTGCCATTTCTCCAATCTACCCTGGATCTCAGGTCCATCTTCACTGACAAGGACAATGTCGTCGGCAAATAGCATGCACCAGGGTGCCTCTTCCTGTATTTCCGACGTCAGTGCGTCCATTATTAACAGGAAGAGGTAAGGGCTTAAGGCCGACCCTTGGTGCAATCCTACAGCCACACTGAACTTGTCAGTGTTCCCAGCAGACGACCGGACATAGGTACTAGATCGGCTGTACAACGCACGAATCAACTCAACATACTTCCCAGGCACACCTTTCTCCTTCAAGGCCCACCACAACACTTCCCGAGCGCGCTGCGATTATGAAGCTTTAAAAAAAAAACTCTTATACATACATTTTTACGGTCGTGAGAGTTCCAGATCCATACGGACAGACATCCGGAAATCCTGGAACATTTTTGTATTTTTTTTTTTACTTTAAACAAAATAATTGTTTAAAAAAATATCAAATATGTTTAAACGAATGTTTTTTCTTGATATATGTATGATAATATTATCCTATAAGTGCATTGTGAGAAAAATACAGTCATTTTTAGTTTCGAAAAGTCCTTCATCATCATCATCATCAGGCTATACTAGTCCACTGCTGGACATAGCCCTCTCCTAATGAGCGCCATAGCGCCCTGTCTTCAGCTTGCCGCATCCAGCATCTGCCTGCAGTCTTTCGCAGATCGTCATCCCACCTGGTCAGAGGGCGTCCTACACTACGTTTGCCAAGTCGCGGTCTCCACTCAAGAACACGTTTACCCCAGCGGTTGTCGGTTCTTCGCGAGATATGGCCAGCCCACTGCCATTTCAACTTGCTAATTCTTTGAGCTATGTCGGTGACTTTGGTCAGGCCTCCGTCACTCCATGTACTTGCGCGCTATAAGTGCCTACCGCCCAGCCGAGCGGTCTCGGTCCGCCGGCGGATCAAATTCAGTGCGGTTTTCGCAAGCGAAGCGCGCGCACGCCGTTCAACACAGAAATCTTAATATTATTAAGATTTCTGTGCCGTTCAATTTTAATAGTGCTGTTCATAGTGTTGTTTTATTTTACCTACACACTGATGTCTACAATTATGTTTTATCTAGGTTTCTTCCACAGTCAGCACCAATATATAAAACAAAACAAACTTACAAATATAAAAAAAACAAACTTTAAAAAAGAGAACCGACTTCAAAACACTAAACCGTAAGAAATAATTTCTTCTTTGATGTCGGTGATTTTTCGATTCGTAATTAAAAAGCTGTTATCACTAACATAAAAAAACACGGGCACGGCACGCATAGTTAGGAGGTTCCTCTCTCAAGAGCCCTGATCACCGGCAGGTGTGCAATACAATTTACAGCTATGGCTAGAGTAGTAACCTTTTAACCGCCCCGAGTTAATATCGGTATCCGTGCCTTCAGCGCCCAGCTTCGTCATTAGGTACATTTTATCATCTTGCCCAAAATTGCTATTTTTGGGTAGACCAAGTAGAATATGACACCAAGGGTAACTTAGAAACCCCCTTTTAAAAAACCAAATAGTTATAAATGTAATGTTACTAAATGTAAACCTAACAATCAAATTGGACAAACAAAAGTTTTTTGCCCTATACAGAAGAGATGTCGTATTTGTATACGACATCTCTTCTGTATCCTCTATATCAGGCGGAATGGATCCAAAAATATTTGTCGGATAAATTCGATTTGGGCGGGAATGGGTTATAAATCGTCAAGATGGCCCACTGGTTTAGGCCTCGCCTCTTGTGCACGAGGTTGTGGGTTCAAACCTGGGCAAATACCAATGTGAGCTTTTCAATTCATATGTACTTTCTAAGTTTATCTTAGACATCACTGACATCGGTGAAGGAAAACATCGTGAGGAAACCTGGAGTTATATAATTAATATTAGGTCTTTACCTATGAAATTGCCGTTCTGCAGTACTGGCCATTTCAAATCAAAGTATTTTTTGTTTGGCTAAGAATTCTAATTTCAAATTAATTTTATTTTAAAAACATGGATTTTTTTTTCCAAAAGTAGTCATTTGTTTATTGATTAGTGTTACATTTTCATCGCATTTAAATCTTTTTCGTCATCATGGATACGTAAAAAATTCGAGTAATTATGGAATATGAGTACCGTCGTGGCAGCAACGCGGCACAAGCGGCACGCAACATCAACGACGTTTACGGAGCTAACACTACAAACCAACGCACTACCTGTTATTGGTTTGCTCGCTTCCGTTCTGGAAATTTCGACCTGAAAAATGAACCTCGCGGTCGTCCGAAGACTTTGGTCGACAATGACGAATTAAAGGCGATTGCGGAAGCTGATGATACACAATCTACGGCTGAATTAGCAGCAGCTTTCGACGTTAGCGTCAAAACAATATTGGTCCATTTGCGTCAAATTGGCAAGGTAAAAAAGCTTGACAAATGGGTGCCCCACGAACTCAATGATCGCCAGCGCGAAGTACGCGTCGAGACGTGCCTTGCACTGCTCAACAGACACACAAATGAAGGAATTTTGAACCGCATTGTTACCTGCGATGAAAAATGGATTCTGTTTGATAACCGCAAGCGCTCAGCAAGTTGGTTGGATCCTGGTTCAGCACCTAAACAATGCCCTAAACGAAAACTTACCCCAAGAAAAGTGATGGTCACTGTTTGGTGGTCTAGCGCCGGTTTGATTCAACACAGCTTCTTACCAAACGGGGTGAGCATTACTGCAGATGTGTACTGTGAAGAATTGAACACAATGATGGAGAAGCTGGCACATCTCCAACCAGCATTGGTCAATCGCTCGTCTCCGCTGCTCCTGCACGACAACGCGCGACCTCATACTGCACAGCAGACGGTCTCCAAGTTGCAAGAACTGGGGTTGGAAGCTCTCCGTCATCCGCCCTACTCACCAGACCTTGCGCCTACAGACTACTACTTTTTCCAGAATTTGGATAACTTCTTGGCGGGAAAAAAATTCAATACCCGAGAGGCAGTACAAAATGCCTTTGAAGAATTTGTTGCCTCCCGTCCAGCTGATTTCTTTAAGAAGGGCATCAATAAACTGCCACTGCGTTGGCAAAGATGCATTGATTGCATGGGTGATTACTTCGATTAATACAAATAAAAAATACATGAAAAAAATTCATTTAATTTTTTTCATACAAAACGGCAATTTCATAGGTAAAGACCTATTATAAGTCTGAAGTCGCCAACCTGTCTTGAGCAAGCGTGGTGATTAATGCTCGTGCCCTCTCTGTATGAGAAGAGGCCTTTGCCCAGCAGTGGGACAGTAATAGGCTGGTACTAGTGCTAGGGTTATAAATGTTCAAGTCATAAATGAAACCATCTTTAAATTAAAATTTTGATGTAATTAGTTTACTTTAGTAATGAACACATTAAATTAAATATATTAAAAAAATCATCGATTGTTACAGACCAGTAATTTACATTAATCATCGCATCTTCTTCTCCGAACAAGGTGTTGTTTTTACTGGAAGGAAAATACAATTTTAAATCAGCAAAAATACATATTTTATAAGAGCACTTGAGGTGATTACTATACTACTGGGATTTCTTCAAGATAAAAATAAGTAGAAGCAACAATGATACTGGCGTGTTTTAAAACAATGAGTGTGAACGAAATGCCTGTTACGACTAAAGTGGATGATGAGGATGTCATTCTATAAAACTCTTCAAGACCTACGACAGTACATTACTGCAGCACCAAGACGGGGGTGTTACAAATCTGTAGGTAACGAACCCAACACCTCGCCTTTACTCCCCGGAGGGTTAGGCGGAGATGCACACGAGCACTGAGTAGCTCGCCGTTCGATCAGAGATCAGGCCCAAGTCCACGGCGCGACGTGTTCCACGCGCGCCTCATTGATACGTGTCAGTAGAATGGACGGGGCTCACTAGGGAAGCCTGCCAGGGTTGCGGTGTGATCGAAAGACTTCCCGTGACCCTGGAACGTAAAGGGCTAGAACGGAACACGGATGGGTTTTAGTCAGTAAAAGTCTGACAAGCCCTCCCCTTCCTCCACCCAGAACGGGAGAGTTCAATGGATGATTTATTTATTTATTTACTTTAAACATACAAATATCCTGACAGGCTAGACCCATTGCGATATTGTAGCATACTTAAAAAATAAAAATACATAGTTCCGCTATTTACCATAACAAATTCTATGGGTAGCTGTTCTTGTAAATTCACCCAAAGAGCAACAGAATATATCAAGGTCATCGGCAATGAGATAGAGAGTGGTGATTTCCCATCCTTAATACACCTGATGCACCTATAGTAAAGCCACATTTGGCCAGATATTTTCATGTGCCATGTAATAGGGGGCGAGCTTATTACCTATTGCATTCTATTTAATTAATAAACTTGATAATCACCGGCCCATCGTGGTGACTTATGGTAACTTCAATGATAGGTTTGGTGTAGGAGCAAGGCAGGCAGTGAGGGGGGCAAACTGGCTTACGCCGGCACGCTGCCACCTGGAGTGCCAGCGAGCTGAGCAGCAGCAGCGCCACCAGGAACTGTGCTAGTCTCATCCTGGAACACCACATGTCTAAATTACATTTAAACACGCCCATCACATGTGGGTGTACACGAAGTACCTACACCCACATGTGATGTGCCATTTTGCCAGTTATGTTTAAGACCCATTTAATAAAGGGCAAGCCTATTCCCATCGTCATCAACCGGGCACTAACCCAGAGTACTACTGAGAATTTTCAGATGGGAAAACCCAACATTGGCAACACTGCTCTCCTAAAAGCCATTTGTTATCATGAATTTATCAATTTCCGTGATTTATTTTACTTTGTTTTATTCATTTGAATATGCATGGGAGCTTTAACTTTTAAGATATTTATATAAATACACACAAAAGTAATGATTTAATCACTTGGGGCACCGCGTTTTTTGTCACGTATTTGTGACGTTGGCGTACAGTACAGGGTATGCGTTCGCTTGCCACGTATTTGTGCCGATGGAGGTCAAAAGGTTTAACTCAAGTTATTACAAACCAGTTATATGCTAGAAGACCTGACGAGTATTAATTCAATGTCAGGGAGCCCTTGTGTTGGTGGGTACTGGGCAGCGGCCCTTCCGTGCCTTCCCTCGCTTGAGGACCACGATGATCAGCATCGCGGTGATGGCGATGGGCAGAAGAGCAATCAACACGTTCCCTAACTTCATGTTTTCGGCTGTCAACAACGGTAGGAAATAAATACAGGCACGGTTGGCGCAGTGGCTGAGCGATCGAATGCTGCGCCGCGTGTCGTGGTTTCAATTCTCGCACGGAACCAATATTTATTTATTTATTTATCCATTTATTTCAGGCATCAAGGCCCATATAAATATATACAATACTATATTAACAATATAAAACTTAAAATACTATAAATATATATTACATTATAACTAAAACTAGTGCACACGAAGTGTCGGCGTCATGTTTCGCTGACTAGTGTCATGTAGGCGGCCACGAAACCGGCGATACATAACACCTTCCGGCCAGAACTCTTCCTTGAGGAACTTCTCGAGTTGGTGTGTCGGAACTCGCACCACGAACGACTTGAAGTTCGTGTTATGACGTGGCTCCAACCTCTCGACCCTCAAAGTCCAGTTGGTCTTGACGCGCACGTACTCCACGATCTCCTCAACCTTCGTAGAGTGGTGCAATCTAGACACGTAGAGCAGCGTTGTCGGTACTGCTGGTTTTAGCAGCATGTTAGGTCCTGCCAACGCAGTACCGCACTGGTTCCGACAAGGAGGCTTCTTCTTCTTCCTCTTCTCAACCTTGATGAAACCATCCTTGTCGCTCATGTCCTTCTCTGGACCCTGCCTATTCCGAGCCTGTTTTGGGTTTGACAGGCTCCGTTTACCCCCCTTCCCTTTGTCCGCTAGTTTAACCTGCGAGTTTTGTGGCTGAACAGGTTTTTTAGCGACGGCTACAACTGGCCTGGCTATATTTGTATGGCCTACAGGTATACCGGGTCTGGCAGTTCGTATTAAATCTTACTAAACGTACCCACGATACAGATGAAATTCCTAGTGGGGCAACGTATAAAAAAAATACGGGTGAGCCTATTACCTTTTGCATTCTATTTGATGAATAAACTTGACAGCCCATCGTGGTGACTTCAATGACGGGTTTTGGTGCGGGTGCAAGGCGAGCAGTCAGGGGGACAAACAAGTGGCTTACGCCGGCACCCTGCCACCTGCAGCACCAACGAGCTCAGCAGCAGCAGCGCCACCAGGAACTGTGCTAGTCTCATCCTGGAACACCACATGTCTAAAACACATTACATCACGCCCATCACATGTGGGTGTACACGGAGTACCTACACCCACATTTAGCCTTTTATGTTTAAGTTCGATTTAATAAAGGATACGCCTATTGCCATCATCATCAACCGGGTACTAACCCAGACTCCGGGCTGCTACTGAGAATTTTCAGATGGGAAACCCCAATAACAGTGGCAGCACTGCTCTTCAAAAAACTATGTTGTGATCGATAGGTGTTGATACCTACTATTATTTAAACATATCTTTATGGTTGGAAATTATATATTATAAAAAATAGAGTATTGACCTGGAAACCGACCCCAGGACCTCATGCTAAGCAGTACTTGGTGCTTGCAACCACTAAACTAACGAGGCAATTATCAATCGTCATCATTATAACCGACGGACGTCCACGGCACGACATAGGCTACCCCCAAGGGTCACTACATCGGTCCTAAGTCTCGTGTCCAGCGGGTCCACGAGGTAGACCGATGATCTAATAAAGGCCGAATGAATCAGCTGATTTCTTACTAAGATTAAACTCAAGTTATTATTATATTTACAAACCAGTTATCTGGTAGAAGACCTCACGGGTATTAATTCAATGTCAGGGCCCTTTTGTTGGTGGGTACTGGGCAGCGGCCCTGCCGTGCTTTCCCTCGCTTGAGGACCACGCGGATGAGCATCGCGGTGATGGGCAGAAGAGCTATTAACACGTTCCCCAGCTTCATGTTTTCGGCTGTCAACAAAAGTAGAATAAATAAATTGTTTCATCATCATCATCATCAGGCTATACTAGTCCACTGCTGGACATAGCCCTCTCCTAATGAGCGCCATAGCGCCCTGTCTTCAGCTTGCCGCATCCAGCATCTGCCTGCAGTCTTTCGCAGAAATAAATTGTTTAATCGACAGCAATACGCCAAGGATATTACGAGTACATCGCAATAGGGAACTTGCCCAGATTTCGATAAGTGTATCTTAAATATTTAAGGCTGTACATCACGCCAGTATTCCCTGAAGAGTAGGCAGATGGACATTTCGCCACTTATGTTTAAGTCCCATGTAATAACGCGCTCTCCACTGTGCCTCGGAATGCACGCTAAGCCGTTGGTCCCGGCTGTCATTTCTAGATCTTTGACAGTTGTGTTACGGGTAGTCAGAAGCCCGAAAGTCTGACAACCAGTCTTACCAGAGGGCATCGTGTTGCCCAGTAACTGGGCTGTGGAGGTCATATAGGTAGTCGCTCCATGTAAAATACTGGTATTCAGCTGCATCCTTTTAGACTGGAAGCCGACCTCAACATAACATTGGGAAAAGGCTACATGATAATGCAAAAAGGGGCGAAACTCTTGCCATCAACCGGGCAAATATCCAAACTTCAAGCTGCTACTAAGAAGTTCCTGATGGCAAAACCCAATAACACTTTGAAATTGAATCCAGGACTTCACGCTCCCAAATCCTTGTTGGTCTAGTAAATCGCCACGTAAATGCGACTCCCAAACATTCGATCTCCCTTTTAGGCAAGGAGTACCTTGCCTAGAAGTAGGAGTTTTTCATTTAGACTACTTTACAGTAGTAACTCAGTCTAGACTTATGCTTAGTTACTTGGTCTGTGGCTATAGGCTCCGTGAACATCAGGGACGAAACTAAAGCTCTTACCAGTTTAGGTTTCGGATATATAACTTCAATGATAGGTCCCTTATAAGTGCAAGGGTTTATACACTGTTCCGTGGGTTGGGGCTTACGGCGCCGGCAGCCGACGACGCGGAGTACTTCCGCAAACAGCTGCAGCAGAGCTACCAGTAACTTCAGTGGTCGCATCTAGGCTGTAACAAACATACATCGATAAAAATTGGCTGGAGGCAGATCACTGTGTTGCCCAATTTCTCACAGGCCTGGCCACTTTAAAAGTAAATTATTTTCTTTCAAGCTTGTTCCATCACCTTTGTGTCTTTTTTCTACATCAGACTGAGAATACGAACAATCTGCTCATCATGTCTTATTGGAGTGTACTCTTTGGCAAAATGATCGCAATAGAAAGTGTGCATGTTGCATCCGGAGTTGTTTACTATACGGAACTTGTAGAAACTATCGAATTCCGTGCGGTTAAGCGTTTTTGCCAACTACTATTGCAATCAAATCAAACAGAGCTCATCATTTAGGACCCATTAATAACAGTGTTAAATTTAAACCGTGGTGCTAGGCAACTGAGCCTAACACAGTTGTAAACGTCCTCTGTGCCTATTGGCCTAGCTCTGTTGTGTCTCCTGCTTGATATGGAGGGAAGTGGAAATTATGATTTTTTGAGCTCCTCCACTGTTATTTTCTGATTAATTTAGTTGCGGTATCCAAGATAGTTGAATCATTTCTCCAGGACTCGTCGGGCTTCATTGTTTTGGCGATTTTCTGGTAGTTGCCGCTGTTGATTCTGGTTTTCAGGAGTTGCAGTGGAACAGAGTGGCGGGCTTGTCCCAAATAAAAAATACATAAATGATATTTATTTCTGTACATTGGTCACACTTCACACTTTTATTTAAACTGGGTTGGGTGATTCCCTATCTGACTACTCTGAGAAAAGCTGACAACACAAAGAAACTCAGGAGGTCACAGTCTTTTAATGATGGATGGATAGATAGGCGGACCTGCACCCGCTGCCGCGACTAGTGAGATGACGGCAAATAGAGATCTATGGAAGAAGAGATGCTGCGCCGACCATAAATAAATTGGGATAAGGGCAGGAGGAGGTCATCCCCCTGATGTGGTGGATGATGATGATGATGATGATCGACCAGCTACTTACCTTCGTACAGCAAGGTTTTTGGCCGCCTGTAGGAGTAGGTTTTGATTTTTTTCCACAAGCCATTACATTTATCAGAAATATGATTAAATTTAGGAAGAACGTCAGAAGCGGCATTTTTCCTGAAAAAAAATCGATTTCAACTGTTAAGCTTATCAAAATACAGGACTGCTGTTCTATGCACTACTGTCTACCACTCCGGGTATACAGGCGTGATAGTGTCAATGTTTAAGTAGGTACTTATGTCAACGAGATCTCTTCTGAAATGAAGTAATTTAATTTATTTCAAATATTCAGATAATAGAGATCCGTAGTATTAGTAAATTACTCCAAGAGTTATTTGATAGAAGATAAGTAAAGAAGAAAGCGAACCGGGGGATCTAGATTCATGTACTCTATAGGTAGTGCGTTCCTCACTGCCAATTTCAATAACGTATCTCAATCTTGACCTTGAATATTGCTTCTGATTCTCCGTCTCATGAGATTGATTAGGTTGAAATAACGATCGATCCCTAGCTTTTAATTGAGATATCTTATTGGAACTGGCAGTAAATCTTCTAATTACTTTCTTTCCTTTTTGAGAGCTCAAACTTAATACTTGAGAGTGCAGTGGCGGATTTACCAAGATTTTTAGGCCGAGTGAACTGGAGCCTACGGAAAAGTGGAGGGGGTACTTTTGGGGCCAATTTTTATATTATCATGTCATTAATATCTAAATGTTATTAGGTCTACAAATACAATTCAACATTTAATATGTTTTTCACCTTCGACATGGTTTTCTAAAATTTTCATTGTCGTGATTGGTTGCGGCGCGGGAGCAAGTGGCATAACCGTTCGCTAAGTATGTTTGAATTTTGGTAAAACCAGATTCTGTATAACTATCTTCGTCCCTGCGAAAACAGAATTTGCAAATCACATTCGCATAGCTCTATGTACAGCAGCGACAAATTGTTCCGGTGAAAGAAGCCTTTCTTGCTTAAAATGGATAAAGAATGATCTAAGACCTGCAAGGATGGGAAATCATCCAATGACTTCTCCCGTTCTGGGTGGAACGGGGGCGTGTCAGACTTTTACAGACTAAAACCCATCCGTGTTCCGTTCCTTGCCCTTTACGTTCCGGGGTCACGGTAACTCTTTCGAACATCCCGCAACCCCGGCAGGCTTCGGCCCCCCTTCCCTTATTGGGCCCCCACCAATTCTGCTGACACGTCTTCTTGAGGCGCGTGGAACGCGACGCACCTTTGACTTGTGCCTGGTCTCTGATCGGACGGCGAGCTACCCAGTGCTCGTCGCCCGCACGCCCGCGCCTACGGTGACCGGGAGTCTGCCTGCGACTCCCGAAGCCCAGGGCGTCTCCTGCAGCGGCTGGGGTGTGAGGTTTTCATTTAAGACCCATCTTAAGCCAAGAAAAGCTAAATGCCTTTTTTCTATGTTGTCTGTTTTGTTCGACCGATTTTGAAGGGAATTTTACTGGCAGATAGCTGATGTCATAAGAAGTAACTTTGGTTTTTAAAAGAAATGGGTTCTGCGCAATAAATTGAACACCCCTGAAATTTGGACATATTTCACGTGGCTGAAAGTCGCGAGCACAGCTACTAATTAATGTTTCTGAACTAGTGTACCGAATTGTTGAGGTCAGTAAAAAAGGCGGCAAAATTTAAATAGCCTAATTAGGGGCAAAATCTGTAAATCCGCCACTGCTTGACAGATTATAACTGCTGGGAAACTAACAAAATTAAAAAAAATATGTATATTTCAATAGTTTCTCACCCTGATCACTCTGACTGGATTACGTTCGTATCCTAAATCAAATTTGCGGTTATATGTGACGGGTCTAGGAGGGCCAGTCTGGCTACTGGGGCTGCTACTGGGGCCAGTAGGGCTACTAGGAGGGCGTGAGCTTTTCTTGCAACCCTGGGTTATGTCGAACATGATCACCGCGATATGAAGAATGATCAGAAAGACATCATTTAACAGCATCTTTGTAACAGGTCTCAACGCAAGTATCTGGGAACTGGGAACCTGTAACATAATAATATTGATGATATTAACAGCCTATTACTGTCCCACTACAGGGCAGGTTATACCTCTTCTCAATCAGAGAAGGACTTAAGTATTGATCAACGCACTGGCTCAAGGCGGATTGGCAATTTTAGAGTTGTTTTATATCATAGAAGTAGAATGTTTATCATTACGTTTGAAATTGTGATACGTATAACCACAGCGTACCTCAGTATTTTAAGCCCAGGTGGCGGGCCACTAAAAACCAGATTGTTTCTTTATATGGTGCTGTGTCCACGAAAAGTCTCTATGTTTCTAATCAACATAGTACCGGGCGGAAGGGACATCGCTAGATCTGATATCATGAGTTCAGTACACGGTACACGTACCTCAGCGTTGAAATTCTTCGTCAGCTTTTCCAAAATTTTACGTTGTTACTAGTAGAGACTAAAAAAATCACGATTTCTATAAACCCAATACGATTCTCAGGCTTAAAAAGCTCTTGGGTTAGATAGAAATAATGATGATTTCATCACATTTTAATATTTCAAGTAAAACATAAATTAGTAGAAACGTAAAAAAATAGAAATAACCCGACGAAATATTTCAGCGCTGGGGTATCCTGAATCATGTAGGTATTGAACTCATGGTATCTGAATCAAAAGCAGAATATTTATTTGGAAACATAGGTATTTTACATAAAGGTCTTGGGTTAATTATATGTGCGCTGTGTTTTGCCGTGCAGGCGCACGAATGTTGTAGAAAATAAAAGCAAACAATAAAACATAACATCAGTTTGGACGTCGTCGATGTGCCTTTCGCCCTGTACATTTATTATATCAGCCTCACTGCAAGGAAAAGGCGGGAAGGGACGCATAATAACCTGGTATAAAAAAAAAGTTGAGGAGTCGCCTAACAACAATACACGCCGTGTCCAGAAGAACTGCTTTCTGAATCAAGCCCTTGATCCAGCTGCCTAGCGAGAGCCTCCTTAGGTGTTGGTCGAGGCTCTGGGCTATTATACCATTGGCCGTCACAACTATCGGCACAATGACTGCTGTATTCACGTCCCACATGTAGACCACCTCGCGGGCCAGATCAAGATACTTGATTTGTTTATAAACAAATCAACAATAATAATCTTTGTTGATAAATCAACAAAGATTATTATTATAATGTCCGTACCTTGGAAAGCGTCAGGTTGCGGGTTTTGGCTCTTGTTTGCACCTGGGGTTGGGCTCTCTGCAGTCAGTGTATTGGGTTCGTACGCAGCCGAGACACGTCTCAAGGTATGACAGCAGAAGAGTCACTACTAACACCACCACCTCTTGGAAGAAGGCTTTGTCCATCGCCAGTAGTCAATCTGTGAAGGATAATCGTTTAGTTACAACTGTTAATAATATGGTTTCTATCTAACCCAATCCGATTTTCAATGTAAAAAGTTTTTAATTTTGACAGCACAGTTGGCGCAGTGGCTGAGCGATCGACTGCTGCGCCGCTTGTCGTGGTTTCGATTACCGCACGAAACAAATACTTGTATAGCCTACATAACTATCCTATATAACTGTTCCGGGTCTGGCTGTTTGTGTATATGACTTTATATGTCTTTAAATGTTATGATAATGGTATGACATTTGAAATAGTGCGAGATAAAAATATGTAGTAAAGTTAAATATAGTAAGTAAAAATATGTAGTAATAAAAATTGAATAATAATAATGTGTAAATTTATCTAGTAATTTAAAGAAAAAATTTAAGTATAATAATCAGATAATAATTTTTAAATATTTGCATGCTGAACGGTAAAATGTGGCTGAGCTGTAATGTAATCCTAAGAACTATGTACTACCCATATTTGCAAAATAAAATTCTATTCTATTCTATTCTATTCTAAACGCACCCACGGTACAGGAGAAATTCCTAGTGCGGAACAAGGTTTCAAAAAAAAAAAACTGGGTTAGCTAGAAATCGTGGTATCAGTTTATACGTTGATGTTCATGTCACCCTTATTGTGGCATGAATGTCATGCATGGGTTAAGTGGAAGAAGTATGGGAATCTATTCTATCATCATCTACTAAGCCTTTTCCCAACTGCTGGAGTTGGCTTCCAGTCTAACCAGATGCAACTCAATACCAGTAGTTTATATGGAGCAACTGCCTATCTGACCCCCACAACCCTGTTTCTGGACAAGACTATACTCCTTGGTATGACAACTGACTACCCGTAACGACTACCAGAGATGTATAAATGATAGACGGAACCAAAAGCTTTAAAGTGCTTTTCGAGGCACGGAAGAGTCTCAATATGTAATGGACGACCCATCCACAGACTGCTTCGGCAAGCCTTTTTTTGTTACCGTGGTGGCTTGGGAGTCTGTCATACTCTTACTGACTAAAAACCACCCCGGTGTTCAGTGTTACGTTATAGTACCTAGAACAGCACATCAAGCTACCAAACTGTAAATTTTCCCAATTGAACATGAACCTCATTCTTTATTGTTTAAGTTGAAAAACAATCAAAGAAAATTGACAAATTGGGGTGGTTTGATGTGCTGGCCGTGTGTACAATCAAAGCTCATCCATTGGTCCTATTACCTGCCGCTTATTTTGTAATTTTTTTTTTTTTTCTTTTATAAAAAACGTTGCCCCACACTAGGAATTTCTCCTGTATCGTGGGTGCGTTTACAAACATTTAAACTCACATACACAAACAGCCAGACCCGGAACAACTACCTGTAGGTCATACAAATATTTGTTCCGTGCGGGGATCGAACCCACATCACGCAGCGCAGCAGCCGATGGCTCAACCCCTGCGCCAACCGTGTCGTCAAACATTTTTCCTCTCTGTATATGACTTCTTGACAGTGATTTCAGTATACAGCTAGGTTCGAAGCTTCACCTAGATGTCAACAATAAATGGCTTACCAAAAGTTTGGTTTGGTAATAATAGCACCTACGAAATTTGGTCGACCTTCCCACTGCAAGGCAAAGACTTTCCTCAACGCTTTGGCATTAAAAGATAAAAGAATGTTCGAACCCTGAAGGAGTCAGGTTGCCGGCTTCTTCTCTTGCTTGCACCTGGGGTTGGCCTGGGTGCAGTCAATATATTCGTGTCGAATGCAGCCAACACACGTCTCAAGGTATGACAGCAGAAGAGTCACTACTAACACCACCACTTCTTGGAAGAAGGCTTTGTCCATCGCCAGTAGCCAACAGATCTATGAAGGGTAACAATTTGTACATGAATAGTTGGTTGTAAGGATGATGGAGAGACATCGGCACGAACCAGATACCATGACTTCAGTACAACAACAACGCGTTCAGGGCAGTGTTGGGGCTGCCCCGTTTCTGCAGCGCCTCGGGCATGTTTGCGGAAGCGCGCACCGACTGTTTTCACACCACCATGCGCAAGCGGTGCGCGTCCTTGGTGCGCAGGGTGCGGGGCAGCTCCAATACAGTTCTGGCGATGATTGCTGGCAGAATTGATTGCCCTTATATCGGACATTGCTGTAGCAGACATGTTACTAACTATGTCCGATAGTGTTAATGTATTTGTCTGTGTGTGTGTTCTGTTTTGTGATTGTTGTATGGGTGCTATTAGTTGCCTGAAATAAATGCTTTTTATTTTATTTATTTATTTAGTACACGACTTTCATTAAAAGTGTCATTGGGTCAGATGGAAACCATTATTTTTAGGGTTTCGTACCTCAAGAGGTAAAAAGGGAGCCCTTAGAAGGTCACTTTTGTCCGTCTGTCTGTACGTGTGTCAACCACCGATTTTCTCAGGAACGGCTGGACTTGACAAGTTGAAATTTATACCAGATACTGAGTTTTATAGTCCCTATTAGGTGTATATGTATATAAATCAAGGTCCTGAGTCAACATGGTAAAAAGATATGGGCAAATTGAGAAACCAACCAGAAAACTTGTTAAGTAGCTACCAAAATTTACATTAATTTTCAACTTTTTTATTTTTCGGAATTTTCCCTTTACTTGTTCTATAAGACCTTGCTTTTAACAAAATTTGACAATTCTAGCTCAACCGGAAGTACCCTATAGGTTTTGAGTCGAAAACCTATATGGTAATTCCCGTTGACTTTTTTTTGTTAACGGGGGGAAGCCTTCAAAAGGTGCCTGGACTTTTGGGGAAAAGACCAGGGAGTGTGGGATTCTTACCTCACTAAAACCACCCCGGTGATCACCATCAGCACATGGAAGGGGCCCCGTTAACTCTTAAGAGACCTCTCCGGGACCCCTTCAGTGCGACGCCTGTTAGGGCACATCCCTGAGGTGTTCCCCCGTTGACCTAGTATCACGAAATTCTAGTGGTGTCACGCGGTGGGCGAGTCCGACTCGCACTTGTCCGGTTTTTGTGTCAGTCCCCCAACAGTCCTCCAAAACGCCCACCCTTCAGGCAGTCACCGTTTTGGGGGACTGTCTTTTGTAAACGTTTTGACGTTCAAACAGTGCAGATTCTCAGCGTAATTTGAATAAATGAATTTTGATTTTGATTTTGTTGTGGTTGTAGAAGTAAGTACTAACTAGCAATAATTATTTCCTGCAAGGTGTATTATTCTCAGTGCAAGTGATTTTCTTTGAACCGCAACCAGTTACTCCGAGCAGCAAGGTGGCCAGCAGACAAACGAGGAATACTACGCGCTCCCAGCGTACTGACATCATATCCTGAAATAAAGTTCAATATTTGGAGGAACGGGCTCAAGTTGTACGCGACACATATTCAAATTTGCATTCAAATAATGATGAAAGTGATTCTACTGGGGTTGATAGATGAAGTGTTATGCTAGAAAGAGTTACTGAAGGTTCGATGTGAAGCAAAGAGAATTCGTTTATAGAGGATCAAGAATCAGCAAAAGGAATAGACAAAGAAATAATCACAGAAGGTTTACGTGAGATGGAGAGAGAAGTACCCACTAATACGCAATTGGTAAAAATTGTCGATGATAGTGAAAAATGATAAAAAAAAGGTGTGTCATGGCTGGCTTGGTAAGAAAAACCAGGAAATAAAAGGGTGTTGAGGAAGGATCGTACGTTCCCGCGCCCCCGGCGTAGGTGCGAGATGGAACACCGGGGTGGTTTTTAGTCAGTAAGAGTCTGACAGACCCCTTCGCCCGCCCCAGGGCGGAGGACATCCATGAGGATATTCAACCTCGTATTAGAAAAAAAAAAGGAAATAAAAGGGTACAGAGTCGTATTTACCATTTTTTTTTAACTTTGATGAACTGGATACTATAATTCTAATGATCTTTAAAATGGTTGCTGGCTCTCATGAAAAGTATTAATTAATAAAAGGTACTTACAAAGGAGTGTGATCTTACTTCTAGGTATATGTAATGTTATTCGCCATGTCAAGTCATGCGCCCATCTTCCCTCTGCAAACGAAAAAGAATCGATTTGAGTCCGTTCCACCAAAATACATAAACAAACTAGCTAAAGCAAGAACACTACGGTTATCAAGCTAAAATGAAGAGAAAAAGAACTAGTACAAATAAAACTATAAGGTGGAATTTGACCCAAATCAATACTTTACGTTTGCAATGGACAAGATAAAATACGCAAATAAGATCAGAAGCATATTATTATTTTAGGATATAATTATTCATTTTTTTTGCATGTTTCTTTTACAGGTTACAAGTTGTGGAAAGGGAAAAAGAAATGTAATGTTTAATTATTTCATTAGATTGGTTTTTGAGCGCAAAACTGGGTCTTCAGCTAATTTTCGGTCCAATACTTCAGAAACCTGATGATATTGCCACACGTCTGTGTCGCTATGGACTCTTTGCATTTTTCTGAATTGTTTCCAACAGTAATAATTATCCCAGCAACTTTCTGCTACCCAGAAGTTTCCAAAATGTTTATACATTATGCCGTGGTGAAGGAGTTGTGGTACAGATTCAGCAACTATTTTCGATCGGTGCGTGGTGGATTTCTTTTAGTTTGGTGCTGGTGACGTTAGAACCTGTAAGGCCCTCGTCTACATGGGGCTCGGCCAGAGCAGGGAATCTTTCTCCTGCAGCACGATGAGGTGCCCACGATTAGTAAAGTGAATAGAGCAAATAAGACTGCATACAGACGGGTCAAGGAGAAATGAGCCATTATCAGCTGTTACTGGAACAAAGAAATTATTGTGTTAGTTCATATGCAAACTTTAACATTGCGTGATTCAGAGGCCGCGCCGGGGAAAGAACGTCACGCCGTTGGTCCTAGCTGTCATCAGCAGATCTTTAAACAGTCGTTACGGTTAGTCAGAAGCCCGAAAGTCTGACAACCAGTCTTACCAAGGGGTATCGTGTTGTCCTGTAACCGGGTTGTGGAGGTAAGATAGGCAGTCGCTCCAAGTAAAATATATTTTCAGCTGCATTCAGTTAGAGTGGAAGCCGACCCCAATATAGTTGGGAAAAGGCTAGGCAGATGATATGGTTCAGAGAGGCAAGGCAGGAGACTAACTAATCAAGATAATACTATGTATTTGCGGATATATAAAACTAACTGAAAATGCCCAATCTCTGTGAGGTTAATGAGATTCGTTTTATTATATACCTGTTGTATTTAACAACATCCAGAGCCTATATAAGTATTCCTTTCACATTAATCATAAAAATTCATTCAATTCAAATCGCGCCACTTTCACATTCTGGTAATTCTAATTGTTTCTTTGTATCTACAAACGAAAATGCTTTCTCTAAAAATCTAAATAAACCAAACATCGTTTCCGACATTGAGTAACCAGACAAACTGACAGATGGTAAAGCCCTTTGTTATACATTTTATAAGCATCGTGTCATCGGTTGGCTAGGTGCGCGGGCGCCGTTCAAAAATAAACAACGCGCTGAATCAAACGCAAACGATTGGTATTAATCATATGGCTTGTACTTATTACATACATGCTTTGAACATCGTGAAAAAAATATAAACGTGAATCTGAAGCGATGATTTGATGAAGACGAGGTCTCGTGGAATATGTTGGTCAAGGTCAAGCTTAATGGATTATAATTTATTGATAAAGAACCATTTGTTTAGGCTGTTGTAAAATATTGATATATATTTAGATGCTTCTGGATAGAGTGGGAGACGACCAATCATGGTTGGGCAAAGGGGTTAATAATAATGATGATGAAGCACTTGTTTAGGCTTCATGGTAAAATGTTTATCCATCATTAGCAAAATCAGATTTCGCCTGTGATCCCTCTCTAAAAGAGGCAGAGCCTATTACCAGCAAACAGGCACAAAACCAGAACTTCCAGATGGAAAAACACTGTGTCCAAACAAATAGCCAATGTTATAAATCCGCTGATGAGAAATCCACTCCTAATTTAGAGAAATTATTAACTAAAGAAAAGCAAAGAAAATATCAATATTCCATCTTAAGATCTAGATCCTGCTGCTAATGTTCATAGCGTATCAATAGGCATCTATACAGAGTCAGGTCAGAAATTAACTACGAGTTTGGCGCCATCAGTAGCGTACACCAAATTCTGCAGCGTGCAAGTCTGATGCTGCTCCACAAACAATGGGAGACCTGATAACGTGTCCGCGTACCCTGATACAAGTAAACCAGAAATAAAAGAAAACAAGAACAAAATAGAACTCTTCTTACCGTTATTACTTGGTACAAGGCGCCGGTTGTCTGCAAGCGATGTAGACTTTCTTAGTGCACGCGTTAACAAGCCCGAGGAGTGACACGATCCCAGCAAGGAGGAACAGCACGGCTTTCTGAACACCCATGGTCTAGCGCATCATGGCTGTTGTGGCGAGGAAAACCCTGCAAGCGTGAGCGGCCATGGCTCGGCCTTACAGGCAGCGTATAAAGCATGGGTAGGCAAGGGGCATGAAGAAATTAAAACCAGGGGAAGCAGACACTTATTAGATACGGTTCCCTTAACAGACCACCATGGCTTTAGATAAGCAAGGTGTAGCATGAGCGGTTAATGGACTGGACTTAGGCCTGCTCCTCTTTATTTCCTTAACAGGATATAGTGACCTACTGGATCCAGTGAGGCGACTTATAAGATACGACGTATTATGGCCGAAAAAGTCGTCAACCTTCAAATGCACGTAGATAATTGGTCACTTTGAAAGGTTCTAAGCCATTTGGATCAGCAAGCTGTGGTCACTATTTAAGAACTTTAAAGTTGATTGCAGCAAAGTACTTACCAATACTTTTACGTATAAACTAGACAGACGACAGAAAGACACGCTTCTGCAAATTAGCGATAGATGGCGCTTTCTGCAGTTTGTATTTACTGCTTTCTCATAATGTTTGTGACTTTTGAAAATTCATAGAATCATATTTTTTACCTCTTATCGCATTATTTTCTACTATAAACGATATAAAATCAAATAGAAACATGCCAGAAGCATGTTTTGTTTTGTTTCAGCTGTTACTTCGCATCTGAAGTTTGTATCGATTTGGGTCAAATTCTTAAAATCTACACAAACTATAAAAACACTATGATTTAGCTAAGATCGATAAGCTCACCTGTTTTATATTACTTGTAATGGGTGATAAAGTTTAAATTTTATTACTGTGAATTTTGTTTTGTGAATTTTTTGCAGAAGTTTGACTTGGTTGCAGTTTTGATTGAACTGCCAGATGGAACTGTTCATTTTGAAAATAATGTCAGTCAAGACTGGCCATCACTGCTAGAAAAAAGGTTGGTAACTAAGCAAAGAGGTATTCACTAAGATTGTCACGACGAGCTGTTCATCGTTTAGAACACTAATCTGTCCAACAACGAGTTATAAAGAAGATTAAAACCAAAATGGAATTAGGTAATCTTATTTATAAAATTCTCGTGTCACAATGTTCGTTCCCATACTCCTCCGAAACGGCTTGACCGATTCTTATGAAATTTTGTGTGCATATCGGGCAGGTCTGAGAATCGGCCAACATCTATTTTTCATACCCCTAAATGATAAGGGTGGTCCACCCCAAACATTTTATATGGCAAAACAACGTTTGCTGGGTCAGCTAGTATGTTATAAAATAACATTGTGGTTTATATAGTGACAGAAAATTAAAAGAGTTTGCTTAGATGATTCGGTCATTTTAATTTAAATAAAAGAATACTAACAAAAGGCATTTACAAGGCAGAATAAGTGGAAACGCAGGGGACGCCCCAAAAGGACATAATTATGTAGACTGAAGTTATTGGTGATGTTCTTTAAAAATGTCAGGTGCGTACTCGTAACCGGCGTGCGTGTATGACCAGATGTATGAACGTAAACGAAACAAAAGGAGTATGTAAGGATCGTAGCAAGCGTTCTGTAGTTTATGCCCACCAACATGGGAAAAAGGCGTAAGCTTTATGTATGGAATGAATAATTTTACTACCAAAGTAGGTACGGAACCGTTAGTGGGTGAGTCCAAGCCGATGTTTTTTTGAGGTATTATATATTATATTATAAATTCTTATTTCTCATCTGTTTGAAGCTCATTCTGTATTCATAATAACTGCCAAGCTTTATGGGCACGTTCAAACAAAAATAGTATCTAGTTTATGGTTGTATTTCAACAACGTCGTTAGAAGAAATGGCTATACGTAGCTTTAGGAAGTGGGTTAGTTGTAGACGGACCGTGTGTTGAGTTTACATCTTTTACATCCCCTTATTTAGTTGCACCTGACCCGGTGTACAAGATTCTTTTAATCATGCAAGGTAAATTTGACACACATCCATCACCATCGTAGTTGAAATTTTGCAGGTTGATTCAGTTCCAAGGGAAGTAGATTTTTATGGGAACCGTGACCTGATTCCACATATAGGATTGGCTACAGAAAAAATAACTCTTTAACAGTCCCAAACGGCACTGACTCAAAATGTTGTCATCTGCCTAGCCTTTTCCCAACTATATTGGGGTCGGCTTCCAGTCTAACCGGATGCAGCTGAATACCAGTATTTTACATGTACCAACTGCCTATGTGACCTCCACAAACCAGTGACTGGGCAACAGGATATCCCTTGGTATGACTGGTTGTCAGATTTTCGGGCTTCTGACTACTCGTAACGACTGTCGAATGTCTACAAATGACAGCCGGGACCAACAGCTTTACGTGCTTTCCGAGGCATGGAGGAGTCTCAGTACGTTACGAACGGTCACCCATCCACAGACTGATCTCGGCAATCGCACCTTAACCTTTGGTCAACCCGTGCGGCTGATTTTATTTAGCCACGAGCTCCTCACACAAAATGTTGTATGCGCATTTCATTTTGATTACCTGGTCTGAACATGGTTCATCATGGTTCAAACTTTAACAAAGAGTATTTTTTCAATATTCTTCAAAAGGGATCCGAAGTTTCTTCATCACGTGTTAACATAAACTCCCAAATGTTGTTCATGAATCATTTTTCCATCATTTTGTAACCTAGAAAACTCGTAAAGACGACGTCCAGTTTATCTGATTATCCAAGTGATCTTTTACACGTACCACATTAATTGGAAAAATTATGAATCGTAGCCTGATATATTTAAAGCCGGGATGTATTCCACCACCACCACGTATCCTGCATAGTTACCATATTTCCTGCTTGTACTCGTATCTTTTCGATTATGTAAAGTTATGAATAGCGTAGGAGTCAACTCGGTATTCATTGCGCGTTATGCATGACGCTATTTCTGCTTATCCCCGATATTTGTATTACTGTCAACATCCTCTTTGGCCTAACGATCGCAAGCGCTACAGATAAACATGAGGACCTGGTATTTCCTGGTCGGGCAGTGTTGTTGGGTTTTTCCATACGAACTGATTCAGTAACAGTCTGGATTTGTGTCCGGTAGGAGCTAATAGGCTCGCCGTCCATTACAGGGGACTTAACAACATAACTGGTGTTATGTGGGTGTACTGTAGGTACACTTCTGCCAAGCTCATTAGAAAATACAGGCGTGATGGTGATTGTTGACGGTATTGTACACGTGCCATTTGCCTTCTTAGATATTCAAAAAAAAAAATTGACCATATTTGTTTATTAATTTATTTCGACACTTATGTTAAAGTCCCAAGTCATAGGGGGCGAGCCTATTGCCATCATTCGGGTACAAATCCAGACTCCAGGTTGCTAATAAGAAAATTCTTATTCGAAAAACACACCTAACTACTTACATTAATCTGGCCACAAACATTTAATCTTTATTAAATACTATTTTTAAATCGAATTATTTTTAATCACCGGAAACCGCATGACATAACATTCAGCATTTCATATCGACCGATGTGTTGCCAGCGTAATAAATGTTAAAAGTAAACATTCCTCTAGCACTCACATTAATAAAAAATGCTTTGGATAAAAAACTGTTGTAATTAATTATGGAAACACATTACCATCGCATTGTTTATAGTTGTTAATCTAAATAACGATATATTTTTAAACAAATGGAATGTTAATTAATGGCGGGTTAGTTTTATTTATGAAAATAATTGTTTGTTTTACTGATGCTATTACCGGACTATTTTTGACGACACGGTTGGCGCAGTGACTGAGCGTTTGGCTGTTGGCTGCGTGTTGCAGTTTCGATTCCCGCTCGGAATAAATACTTGAAATGCCTAAAAGTAGTTGTTCCGGGTGTGGGTGTTTGTGTATGTGAGTTTAAATGTTTGTAAACGCACCCACGATACTGGAGAAATTCCTAGTGCGGGGCAACGTGTCATAAAAAGAAATGTCCCACCACATGAGAAAGCCCTCTTCTCATATTTATATATATAGGAAGCCACGAGCATTGACCACACTTGCTCAAGGCGGGTTGGAGATTTCAGACAAGTTTTAATTTTACCGTGTTCTCCTTCAAAGAAGTAAATTATGTCCAAGTATACCTTGGACATAATTTACTTAGGAAATGTATTGAAATATGTAGTTGAAAATCGTCGGAATGAATCGGGTTTGGACACAAGAATACGTGTATCAGGGGCCGAGGCCCTAACCGCAGGGCCACTACGACATTATTGATGGTTACTGACGTTTATAACTTCTCTGTTTTGTCGATTTCATTCTTTTATAAACAACATCACGCCTGTATTCCGCGAAGGGATGGGCGGAGGTGTATACCATGTTCCACGTGGTAGGAGGGAAGCGTATAGAATAGAATAGAAAGTTTTTATTTCAGACCGGAGTCCATAGGGTTAGTAACAATTTTACTTAAGTTCTAGTGTTAGTAGGTTACAGACATGAAAATATACAATTAAAATTCAGCATGGAGCCGCATCCACCTCCGCAACATCGGGGAGTCCCACCGATCTGCGAATACGCTGAGAATACTGTTGGTGCTGCCGCGAACACGAGTCATCAGGGATGCACATCTATTTCTAATAATGGCTGCAAAACCATCTGCAAACATCCCTGACTATAGCCGTCAACCGAAGTCAGATTTCGAGATGGAAAACCCCAATAACACTTTATCTGACGTGGGAATCTAACTTAGGACCTCATGCTCAGCAGTAGCACTTGCAACCACTACACCAACGACATAGTCATCCATTTCTAATCCTCCTCAAAAGAACTTATATGGAGTGGCTTTTCAGAATGAGTATGAATAGTGGTTGGCTGGCTGGCGAAGGAATGAGGACCATGTTGTGAGTAAAGTTTAGAGCAGAGTTTTCCAAACTTTTGTTTTTCGAAGATCACTTTAAAAAAAAACCTAATTTAGGTGGACCCCTTGTTGCTGCATTTCTACCACATGCCCAAAATTCGTAAAAAAATGTGAAGATTAGTTCTTACGATGGAAATTGGCATCGCGGCTGACTACCAACCCTCAATTCATAGTGGTAAAAAGAAAAAGAAGAAAAAAAATCGTGGACTCACGCCAACGTGAACCCCCGGGGGTTAATCTGGACCACTTTGGGAATAACTGGTTTAGAATATGAATGCGGGAGGTTACAAGAGTAGAGGGAGACCAAAGAAATGATGGACGGATTGTGTGAAAAATGTTATCGCTAGAAATAAGGCGACCTTTGAGATGACGGCAAATAGAGATGTATGGAAGGAGAAAACATGCTGCGCCGACCCCAAATAAATTGGGATAAGGCCAGGAGGATGATGGTTGTCTTTCTTTCTCCAAAGTCTGATGTTGGATGGATATATCTTCGTCACTTTTTCATGTATAATGCACTTCATTTAAGTAAAATTAACATTCATTTTGCAGTTTACGATCGATAAGCTATACGAATGGCCCATAAAATTAAATTACCCCAAAGTGTGCAATCAACACGATTTTGATGTTAACTATATCGTGAATTTTAATAAAATGAGGCAGTACAAGCATATCGCGTGAGACACCGTAGTGTTGGGAAAATTTATCGATACGAAAGTAGCTGTAGCGGTTATAATGGTCTGAAATAGATGTAGAGTAGGGCAAAGTTGATGGAATTGCAATCGTAGTGTTGTTTCCAACCAATACCAGAACAAATAACAGGTAGTCAACTAGTTACATAACTACACGCCTGTATTCCCCGCAGGGTTAAGCAGAGTTGTACGCAAAATCAAAATCAAAATTCATTTATTCAAATTAGGCTGATTATCAGCACTTTTTGAACGTCAAAACGTTTACAAAAGACAGGCCCACCCTTTACCACTTCCAAGTGTTTTGCTGGGAAGAAGAAGTGGCGGAACAAACTCCCCAGCGAAGAACTCCTATAGTACACCAACATTTTGTCATTTATGTTTTGGTCTGTAATGGAGGCGAGACTACCATCAGGCGGGCACGAGTCCAGACGCCAGGCTGCTACTGAGAAATGCCAGATAGAAAAACCTAATAACACTTTGTCCGAGCAGGCAATCGAACCCAGATCTTCATGCTTAGCAGTACCGCTTGCACCCAATAGACCAACCAGGCTGTCAAGGCTACAAGAATAACTTCTCAACGATTAGAAAGTTTACTGAAGAGTCGAAGGAGTTGGTATTACGAAATAGGGAAATTAAGTCTTCTGCATAACCCTCCGGTAACTACAGGTATGATGTTATGACCATTAGGACCATTTTGCAGGCATAACTTCGCGAAATAGGTCTTCAAATTGAAAATCGAATTAATTAATTATGCACGAAAAATAAATAATCACAAGGCATCGAAAAATTCATCCTCATCACTGTCAACGGGAGAAATGCCCAGAAGGCTGACAGCATTGCCACGTTGAATGGCAATGCTGATTCTTTGGCCAAAAAAAGGCCAGCCCTCTGGTCACGTGAACAGTCGACCAAACGTTTCGCGATGTTTCGAAAAAAGATAATATTGATATTGTTAGCCTGCGTCATCCCACTGCTGGGCAAAATCCTCTCCCCATGACTTCCAGTTGATTCTATCCAGGGCTAATGTGGGCCACCGATCGTTGGTTTTGTCCAGCTCGTTCAGCCATCTTCTATGAGGTCTGCCGCAGTGCCTTCTGGCTGTTTCAGGGCTCCAGAAAGTAGTTAAAACCCCAAAAACTCACCTTGAGGATAACTTATTTCTTGATACAAGTTCCCATTTCCAGGGTCTAGTGCTGAACTCATCTAGCCTCACAGTAGTTCTAAAGATAGGTTACCATGAGGTGAACGTTTCGATAAAACTTAAATCGAGATTTGCTCTCTTTTTATTATCTTCTGGATAAACATACCTAATTATTTTTAGAGGCATCTTATCTCTGCAGACAATTGTTCACATCTGCAAATTCTCACTCTCTTTCCCACTAAGTTTGGGTCTGCTTCTATTCTTACCAGATGCAGCTGAATACCATTTTTTCGCATGGATCGACAGCCTATCTGACCTCCACAACCCATTTACTAGGTAATACTATATAATTTGGTAGGCATAGTTGTACTGAGTCTGATCTAAAAATGACAGCGGGTACCAATTAACTTATCGTGCTTTCTGAGGCACGGAAGCGTGTCGGTATATAATAGATGATAATTAATAATAAAATAAACCTATTATTAAAATTCAGCTCAGAATCAGCACTTTTTAAGCATCAAAATTTACATAAGACCAACAAATTGCCTGCCCTTCATCACTTCCTAGTGTTTTTCTGGGAAGAAGAAGTGGTGCAACAATCCCAGCAACACATCTGTCTGATAAGTTTAACTAGGTTCAACCACATCCTCGGCAAGCGTAGCTTAACCTTCAATCGACCTGTGCGGCTGTTAAAATAACCAATCCAAGGTTCCTGCCATTTGCATGACTAGTCTCTAAAACGTACATACGCTCATCCATAAAGTAAGCCAATCATTTCCTTCCACTCAATTCGTCACGTTCCAGCTCCAGTATTTCCAGGAAGTTCCAGCAAATCGATTTTTCCATCGATACTTGCATCGTTCCCGTCTCGACATGCGTGAGATCATCACTAATGCACGATCAGTGGCGGCATGCGCCGGCGTCGCCACGCGGCGTTTATTTATAACGAAAACTTCCGATCGACCCAACGAATACATTTTTAAATCATTATAAATAGAATTTCTATATTGCAATCTTCGTACTGCTTAATTTTAACATTAAAAAATGTACTAATTTAGTTACGCGGTGACAAAGGATAAAAATATTTGCGAGTTATTTTGTAGTGACGAATTCTGTGAGTATTCCCTAAATGAAATTTCAGAAATTTTCGTTCGGTGAGTGATGGATATTTTTGCTGTAATTTCTCTGAAATACGTATGACTGTTTCGGGATACGGGATTGTCGTTTCTTTTAACTTACCAGTCAGTGTTAAATCATCATTACGAACCGTGCCTTGTGTTCAAGTGATTTAGTGTGTTTTTAAAAAGTATTTTTTGTGACTTCGCTGGGAGCTTTGGGTATGTTTAATGACTTTTACTTATTATTTATTTATATTGAGAAAGGAGTGCTGACTTAAACATCAGACAAAAATCTGACTGTGGGGATCGGTTGAGTATAGTAGTTGAGTGGTCTCATATTAGGCATGTACTAGTTCACAATTTTTATTTAAAGCTCCATAATAATGTCAATGTATAATATTAGAGAAATAATAGTAATAACAAATAAATAAATATAAAATTGTTTATTTTAGACTAGTTACATATTTAATAAGTAACAAATTAATTATGTTAAGACTAAGTTAGTAGCAGTTATAAGGAATAAAATTAAAATTAGAATTAAATTTAAAACAACTTGACCAAAAATAAATTAAATTGAAATAGAAATGGTGAACTAATAACTATAATAAATTGAATTGGTATAATAGAATACTCTTTTTTACGCCATATGAACTTACAAATAATAACTTTAAGAGCTACATAGGGTGTTACAATGGACGGCCTTATAGTTAAAAGCGATCTCACACAGGCAGCTTTCAGATGGACTTGATAGAGAAGGAGAAAATAATCCGTGGTGTAGGTACTACAAACATATACACAACATATAAGTACATGAATATAAAAAATCGGTACATGTTCATAAAATAAAATATATAATCACAGAGCGTCAAAAAATTCATCCGCATCACTGTCAACGGGAAAAGTGCCCAGAAGGCTGGCAGCCTATTGCCATGTTTAATAGCAATGCTGATTAAAAAAGGCTAGCCCTCTGGTCTCGTGAAAAGTCGACCAAACGTTTTACGATGTCTTGAAAACCTAAATGGGCACACGGAATATAAACGATAAATATAAGTATAAAATATAAATAAAATCATATGATATACTAATTATGCAAAGCAACGAACCGTTATATTCACATTTTAGGAGATTGAGGTAGTAATAATGTCATCATCATCCTCCTGCCCTTATCCCAATTTATTTGGGGTCGGCGCAGATGTCTTCTTCCATACATTTCTATTTGCCGCATAAAAAAAAAAAAAAAAAAAAAAAAAAAAAAAAAAAAAAAAAAAAAAAAAAAAATACTCAAAACTTTCCTCACAACATACTCCTCATTCCTTCGCATCACATGCCCATAGCATGACACCGATCTCTACACAACTTCTCGATCACCGGCGCCGCTTTCAAACTTCCTCTTATATACTTAGAAGTAGTTATAATGTGTATGTATATAATATTATTTACTTAATTCATTATGTATTTTATGGTTATGGGCCTTGCATGTCTATGCACGTCACACACGGTAGTTGTATGACGGCAGATTCCATACGTTGAATAACTTCACAAACCTAGTCAGCTGACGCGTTTGCGAGTAAAATTAATTTCTATATATTTATTATATCAGCGACGTAACTGATGTGTGCGATTTGTTACACGGAGCTCTAGATTTATTCAGTTTCTTTTTACAGTGATGACAATTTGTCGTTATGTTGTGAAATAATTGTAAAAATGAACCGGCCAAGTGCGAGTTACACAAGCACACCGATAGGTTCCGTAACATTGAACAAGATTAGAGACTCAGCGATAGTTAAAGTCGAGCTAAAAATGACAAAAATAGTTTATTTGTTGTTATAAGTAGCAGAAAAACAGTCTGTGAAAATTTCACCTGTTAACCTATTACGGTTATGAGATACAACTCGTTGACAGGCAGACGGTCGGATGAACGGACAGCGGAGGGTTAAGTAATGGGTTCTTGTTGGCACCTGTTGGATATGAAATCTTAAAATCAGAAGTCTTTTTTTTTAAACTTTGCCATCCACACTAGGAATTCCTCCTGTATCGTGGGTGCGTTTACAAACATTCAGACTCACATACACAAACAGCCAGACCCGGAACAACTACCTGTAGGCCATTCCGTGCGGTAATTGAACCCGCGACAGGCAGCGCAGCAGCCAATCGCTCAGCCACTGCGCCAACCGTGCAGTCTGGAGTAATTTTATGGCTACCTTTTTAGATCCCAAAGAGTTTCTTCTGGACTTTTCCCTCGTTTTATAACCATTTGTTTGGTCTTCATTTTGCAGTAGGTATAATAAAATACCCCAACCTCGTTTGAACCCTGCTCGCGATCATTGGCCGGGTTAAGTAAATATTTTTAAGTATTCTGCAATAAAAAAGATATGTATTGAAATCTCTGCCAACTGATAGCTTATTTATTTTTGTAATGCATTTAACCATAACTCGTAAAATACTGAAAACGATGAATTTAGCAACCCAGGAGATGCCTGGTATACAAAAACCAATCAATCTGCCTAGCCTTTTCCCAACTATGTTGGGGTCGGCTTCCAGTCTAACCGGATGCAGCTAAATACCAGTATTTTACATTAAGCGCCTGCATATCTAACCTCCATAACACAGTTACTGGGCAATACAATACCTCTTGGTAAGACTGGTTGTCAGACTTTCGGGCATCTAACTACCCGTAACGACTGTCAAAGATCTACAAATGACAGCCGCGACCTACGGCTTAGCGAGCTTTCCGAGGCACGGATTAGTCTCGGTATGAACCCACTACTGCGTCCAGCGCTCAGTATCCGTGCCGTCAATTGTATTTACATTTTGTAGACTAAGATCGATAAAGAATACAGAGGAGCTGGCAGAGAGTTCCACTCTTTGGTTGTGCGGATGAACGGAAGCTGTGGTTTGAGATAGACAGAATGATGCCATTTCTCATCTCTTTGATGTTCAGTCAGTGATAGTCAACAGTTCAGTCGGTCAGTTCAGTAATTAAACTGTATTGAAAGAGAAACGCAGAAAACAATAGAAGTCTGTCATATTTCATAGACTTCTATTGTTACTGGCAAATACTTGATTTAAAACGTGGGGGTTGTCTAAGTAGAACATAACCTGTCAGTCTCAACCAAGTTTTACTTAAAAAATCTGATGGCGCAGCCCATGCAGGAACATTTTTTTAAAAAATTAAAACGTGTCCCCACACTAGGAATTTCTCTCCGTGCGTTTACAAACATTTAAACTTACATACACAAACAGCCAGACCTGGAACAACTACCTGTACCTGTGTGTGTGTGTGTGTGTATGTGTGTGTACCTGTGTGTAAGATCTGTACCTGTACCTGCGTGTTTTAAATTACTGATTTTTATTTTATTTTATTAAACGTTTCTAAGTTAATAATTTATTTTAAAAAAACGAAAATTTTCAATGATGGATATTCTATTCGCTGTTACTACACGGAACTAAAAATTGTTTGCAATATACAAAATCGTCAGGTACTAAACACAATTCCTTAGTGACCTGACATTTCACACGTTTATTAAGACAAATGGGTTAACTGTAGTCTTCCTAGGTGGTCTTAGTGTCATCGCAAAAGCCCAAAATAAATAAACATCGATAACTACTACAAGTTTATTCATTATCGACTTTATTTCAACAAATGTAATGTTGATATTAGTCTGTCAGTGCGAGTCACATGCTATGTGCCCGAAGCACTGCACCTCAATCATATTCTAGACCTCAATAAGTATCGTTATGCATGCTTTATTTACATTTAGAACCAAATGTGAGTATTGCATGATGCACCAATCTATTCAGTTTGGCTTCAGTCATCGTATAAACGTATTGACGACCGATGTGGCGCGGCGGGCGAAGGTCCGTTTGCAACGTAAGAGGTTGCGGGTTCGAATTCCGCCTTGGTACAAATGTTTGCACTATCTACAAAGATTTGTTCCGGGTGTTCTGGGTATTTGCTATGTATAATAAAAAAAAATCTATCTATGTAATGTATCGTACTAAGTATATCAGTCATCTTGTACCCATAACACAAGCTCTGCTTAGCTTGGGGCTAGATGATGCTGTGTGGATTGTCCAGCAATATTTATTTAAATATCAGAATGCTAAACATTTAAAATCTAAAGGAAAATAACATACCAACATAAAGTGATGGACAGGCAGACCTCGGCCTGCCAAAGAGAAAATTCCTATGTGAAAATCTCAATAACACTTGGCCGTACCTGGAAATCGAACCCAGGACCTCACACAGCAGTCGCGCTCAGGACCACTGCGCCAACGAGGCAGTAATTTCAATTAAATAATGTTTTATTGAAGTCCTGATTTAAATAGATAGTAATCAGGTCAGAGAGTTAATAAACAGTGACGTGTCTGCCTACTTTGCTCCCCGTAAGATTTGTGGCGATATGTCACTTCCTGTTTCACAGAAATATTTAACTTTTATGAACGTGTTGATATGCGCGATTGAAAAAACCGTTTAGAATTATAATAAATCTGTAAAGCGAATAACGTAAATCTGTAGTTTCAGTCGGATTTTTATGAAAAACTCGTAAAAAGTATTCTACCTTTTTCATGATTTACGGTGAAGGAAGATGCTGGTATGGATGGCTGGATTTTATTGCATGTTGTGGAGTATAACATGACATCACGCTTGTACACTGTGGATGGATACCCAGTTTTATCCAGTTATGTTTAAGTCCAATTTGGCGGCGAGCCTATTGCCATTAACCACCCACAAATCCAGACTTTGGGGCTGTTTTAGAAATTGCGAGACTTGGAAATCGAATCCAGGACTTCATGGCCAGTAGGAGAGCTGGAGACTGTTGGACCAATCAAGTTTTATTATAACTAGTGCCCGGCTACGAATAAAAACCCGAGGATTTTTATTTTTAATGATGCTTCTGTTTCTTTTCACTATACATTCATCCATTCACTCACTCATCAGCTAGTTACGGGCAATCACCTTAAATCTTTCATGAAAACCTCCGCTCTAACAAAAGTCGCATTAAAAACATTTAAATTAATCACTATTTCTGACGTTTTACATCCATTTATAACCGTTAAAGTCGTTTCCGAGAAAAAATAATTTATTACTTAACCAAAATTGTAGTGACATTTAATTTTGAACCTTGGCTGTCTGGAATAAGGTTAAATTTAATAAATACTGAGTATGAACACAAAGGAGGTTAATCAAAAGTACTATTGCACACAATAATAACCACCAGTTTCTGGAAAGAAGTAAAGCGATACGATTGGCTGTTAAAAATATATTTGACCAATCACACGATTTTATTCGTTGATCACAATTGTTCTTATTAATTTTGTGAAATTTGTATTATGTCTTTTTAATTTTGTAAAAGTATCAAAAAAAATTAAAAACATTGCCATTGATCGTCTTCAGAGGCGGACTTATGCCATAGGCATTTTCTACCAGTCAACCTTTGGGTGATGCAGAGACAAACAGATTTTGGCAGGAAATAAAAATAGAATAGAGTAACTATTGAAAAGCCCATGCCGAGACTCTACAGCCCAACTATTGGGTAATACGACACCCCTTCGTAAGACTGAGTGTCAGACTTTCTGCCTTCTGTAACGACAGTTGAACTCAATGTAGATTTACGAAATTAAACTTACAAATTGTCAACTCTCTGAAAACGTCAAAAGTAAACAATCATCAGACTTCAAACCTTAGTTAATTTGTATCTTTCTTCTTTTCTTTTATTTCGACAGTTCTATTTTGTTATGATCCAAAAATATCCACAGGAAAAAGATAAGTGAATTTGAGCGAAACTAGTTCTAAGTCTTCTGTAACTTCCTACGCCGCGGCAACAAGGCAATTTAATAATAGCAGGCGTTGAAAACCAACTTATTACCAGTGTTAACAGATTTGACAGGTCACTGACAGAATATACGCGCTGTCAAAGATGACACCTAACTTGTGACGGATGAGGTACCACTAAATATTGTCAACAATCTGTCTGGGAACTGAAATTCCGGATAAAATTAGAGCTAGGTCAAAGACATTTCAGATTTTCCTGGAGAGATGTCATTAGATTATCAAGGTATAAATAAATTGATGGCATAGTTGTTGGCGTAGTGGCTGAATACGCAGCTTGTGCGTTGCGGATCGCGGTTTCGAATAATATGTGTATTTGAAATTTTGAACCATTATTCGAAAAGTAAATTGATTTTCGAATAATGGTACAGCTCTTAAACTGTCAAATGGCCAGCACATCTAGCTAGATGTGCTGGCCATTTGAAAACCCGAAACTGTCAAATTTTCCCAATTGAATATGACCCTTATTCCTTTGATATAAAGATGAAAAAATATCACAAAATTTGACGGATTGGGGTAGCTTGATGTGTTGGCCTCTGTACAATGAAATTACATTGTTTTTTTATTTTATTTTAACATTTTGATTTTATTTTAAATTTTCGCTTTTTTATGTTTAATTTATGTGTTCAAGTTTTATGATAAATTGTTTGTAATGTCCAATGTTTGTGTCATTTTTTAAAATTAATATTGTTTTTTTTTTTTAAATTTCTTTAGAATTATGTTACTGTGCTCTAACAGAGTTTACAATGTTCCTTAGCTATAAGCCTTTGATGACACCCACCTGTTCTGCCATTGTAGTAGGTGCTTAAGCCTAATATTTTTTAAAAGTAGCGGTGGATTATATTGTTTGGTTTTTATTTTATAAGTATCTATTTTATTTTATAAGTATTATTTGCAAATAAAGTATTTTAGTTTGCTTCTTACTTTGAGTGTAGCGTGTGCTTTTTGTTTTCGTGCTTCCACAATAATTTATTGTTATAAGTCTAAACGTGAGTGAATTATCATTATTTATGCAAGCTATATTGATGTTTTAGATGATTATAATATGGTAGTTGTTGGGCATTAGCGTTTGTATGCCTATATTGTTGTCCTTGCTTGCACGGGTTCAATACTTATACAAGTACCAATGCAACTTTTTCAATTGAAATGAAGACCGGGCGTTTTGGGGGATTGTCTCATGTAAGTTTCAAAAAGTGCTGGTTCTCAGCCTAATTTAAATAAATGATGTTTTTTTTTTAACTTCAGTTGGTATTTTCGTGTGAAAACCATATTGTGTGGTATTCATATTAATCAGAAATCGATTATCCATTTGGAGCAACCGTGGGGGTCAATGCTCGTCCCATCCACAAAAGGCCCTGCAGTGGGACGATAACAGGCTTAACCCGGTTCCTGTAAAACACAACCCCACCAAAATATTGTACACGCAAAATGATATTGCAATAACTCCTGTCAGCGCTTAGCGATCCCGTGGGAAACAGGTCAGGTCATCATACTTTTAAGGACGTCCGGATCCCAAGCCAGGTAGCCAGGTATCCAGACAGCCAAGCATCCAGCTGAATTTCCAAGAACATCGATCAATACATAATGTCGTTACTTTTCATTATCAAAGTGCACTCGCCTATACGACGGAAGAAGCTTTTACGTTTTTAATTTTTTGATGAAGTGTCCTGATCAATGAAGTTACGGTCAAAGGGTCTGTTTATTGGCTTTTGAGCCTTACTAGGTAGTAATTAAGGTATACAGAGTGGAAGAGACGTCAATGTACAGACGCCAGCACATCAAGCTATCCTAAACTGTCATTTTTTTTCCAATTGAACATGAGCCTTATGTATTTGTAATAAAGCTGAAAATCTTTCAAAGAAATTTGTCGGATTGGGGTAGCTCGATGTGCTGGCAAATCCGGATACCAAGATTTCAGGACATGAATCTAGACATCCCAGCGTTGAAATTTTCCGTTGGCTTTATCTAATTTTTAAGGTTTTTTTTCTGAAATTGTTTTCCTTTAAACATTAAAAATCAAGATTTCTTGTATTTTCTACGAAGTGAATTATTTAATCTTTTTCTGAAAATCATATAGAGTTAGATATAAATCATGATTGGTAGATAGAAGTAAAAAGCAAAGTGTGTGTGTGTATTAATGTACACACGTATGAAGTGAATCTTTTTCATGATATAAATAAATAAATAATGCTGGACAATACACACAGCATCATCTAGCCCCAAGCTAAGCAGAGCTTGTGTTATGGGTACTAGATGACTGATATACTTAATACAATACATTACATACATAGATATTTTTTTATTATACATAGCAAATACCCAGAATACCCAGAACAAATCTTTGTAGATCGTACAAAAATTTGTTCCAGAGCGGGAATCGAACCCGCAACCTCCTGCGTCACAGTCGGACCATCGCACGCCGCGCCACATCGGTCGTCATCTATTAGTTGTAATCTCTCACTTTCTCTATTTAATTAAAGGAATTTCAATAAGTCCATTTACCATCTTGTTATCATTAAAATATTTCTTAATAAGTCTCTCCTCATTTTAAGTAAACACACATGGTGCCGTGACGGTCCAAAGTGGCAAAAAAATAGACATACTTTTCAAGATGGCGTCGGAGAGAGTGACGATTTTTTGTAACATTGCTATAAAATATCTCCCATACGTCGATAAAGAAGTCTCACTTCAAAAAAGAGTGTGAGTTCATACGCGGTTCAAGTAAAACTTAGTATTCTGGTTAATTTGTAAGAGAATGACATAAATACACTATGGTAGTGGTAGACAGAGAAAGAGAGAGAGAGAGAGAAACATTTATAACGTATCTTTTTCGTAAAACGTTTTCGTTTCATAAAATCCAATTAACACCGTCCCAAAGAAATTAGACGAAAGCCGACGAAAAATTTCAAGCTGTCGGGTCTAAAATCATGTACGGAACTCGTGTTATGAAGTCGTGTGTCGATGTCCTTCCACCTTGTATACAGAATTCGCTTTTACCTTAACAAATAAATCCCAAGTCGAACCGTTCACAAAGCTCGTCACATTCGTCATTTGATGTAACAAAACACAGAGGTATATCATATCAGGCGGTACATTGACGCTCAATTCAATGTACAGTCGCGTACGGTATTAACAAAGCCTATAGCAGTCGCAAACAAAAGTAGTTCGGTAGCGTACAGTCGTGTGGTTTGACGTTATCTTTGCGGAACGGGTGGGGCTCTAAGAATAGCGGACAGAAGAGAACTAAGAAAGTATGTAAACACATCAATGTATACATATTTTTACCCATGTTTGCAAATAAATAAATGATTTCTGATGATTTCTGTAACATATCACGCCTATATTTCCTTAAGGGTAATAAATAAATAAAATAAAAGCCATTATGAAATACATTTGCAACTTACCGGGTATAAACTCAGAGCTCAGGTTGCAACTGAGAAAAAAAAACCGGTATTCAAACCTAAGTCCTTGGGCTTAAGAAAATCAGCGCAGGTGCGAGCGGTGTTGTGTGATCGTGATAAAAGTGAAAGAGTATAAAAAAAACTGTAAAAGTTTTTAAAGTAATAAATATTATGTATCATTTAGCAAAAGCACCTGGTTTCCAAAATGCTACTATATTCGCAAAAACCCCAATTAAAATCATTTAAGCCAAATTAAACCGTAAATAAATACAAGTAAAGTGCAAAACAGTTTGGGGTGCGTGGCACAGGTACAAGTCAAATTCATATTGACTGACTTGAATAGCTATTTTTACTTCAGTGAGCCAGTATCCTTTCTTCATAATCATCCTCCTGCCCTCATCTTCCTGACCCCCCCGGTCGACGCGTCATGTCTTCTCCCTCCATGGATCTCGATTTACGCCGCCTTCTTAATAGTCACCTTCTACCTAGCCATTTCATCTTTCACACAATCCATTCATTATATATTTCCTGTTCACTAAACATAAAACACACACACATAACGCTTAACACACACACTCTCACTCAAACATAACTGGTGAAATGTGGGTGTACTTTAGGTACACTTTTGCCAAACCCTTCGAGAAACACTGGCGTGATGTTATGTGTGTTCCTGTTCAGTAATTTAATTGAAGTATACGATTTTATCTGTCATCTCCATTGTTTTCCTCCTCTTTATCGCCCCCGCCGATTTCCTGGCCCCACATTACGTGTCACACAGCTGTCACGCGCCGCGCTCATCGTGACTGAATAATGTAGCACTTTTGTCGGCGATTGTACCCCCGGGACAAGCGCTACCTGTTTATTTAAACGTTATAATAACTGCGCCCCACTGTACCACGAATGGCGGTAAAGTACGATGGTTTGATAATTACCCTACTGCGCCGAAAAATGGGTTATGGTGGTTTGGAATTTACGACCTCGTAAGGTAAGTGTTACCCTTGTGTGGCGTTGAGTTAAATGGTTCCGATATAAAGCTACATAAACCTTGGTAATTGTCCATCCTTACTCATTAAGTAATTATAATACTTCCAATTTATACCTTACCTTAGGGATAATAAACATTTATTACGTAATAAATAAAATTAAATAATTAAAAAATAAATATATAAAACAATTATTATAATACTTAAATATAATTCTGTATTGATAAAACTGTATAACTTACTAAATACTTAACTAATAATGAAATGTATCACATTAAATATTTTTTTCCTACTCTCTCCTACCTGATCTATGCTGTGCCCGACAGGGTCCATAGTTGGAACTAATTTATATATATTATTTCAATACCAACTATATATATAAGCAATAAGGAATTCTTCTTCTTATTTTAAAAACGTTGCCCCACAAGGAATTTCTCCTGTATCGTGGGTGCGTTTACAAACATTTAAACTCACTTACACAAACAGCCAGACCCGGAACAATTACCTGTAGGTCATACAAATATTTGTTCCGTGCGGGGATCGAACCCACAACACGCGGCTCAACAGCCGATGGCTCAAGCATTGCGCCAACCGTGTCGTCAAAATTGAGATTTAATAAATATTTTGGAACCATTCATTTTGCGTACAGCTAAAATGATCTAAATAACCTTTAATTTCGGGCTGAACCACACCATTTCTAACAAATGACTAGTGTGACTGGACAGGTCCACTCGTATCTTTGTAGTAATTGCCTCAAAATACCATCTCACCACATTGAGAGGCCACATTGTCGTTTATCCAATCCTATCTGTGATCATGTGAGGACTTTGTAGATACAAAGTACTCACATGATCTGACCAAGATAATGTCTGGACTATAAATGACAATGTGACCCCTGAGTTTATTTCGATGTTTCCTCTCAGATCAGTCAGGAAGCACCAACAACAGCTAGTTTTTATAAATAATTTGCTTTAGTAAATAAAACAAAATAAAATAGCATTAGGTGAGATTTTGATCAATTTGTAGGCTCGTATGTACCTTTCACAAATATGTACATACATAATGCCTGTATTCCCCGTAGGGATGGATAGAGATGTACCTACAGTGCACCCACATTTCTTCAGTATTATTTAAGTCCCATGTAATAGGGGGTGAGCCTATTGCCATCAACTGAGCACTCATCCAGACTCCGGGCTGCTACTGAGAAATTCCAATAACATATTGCTCGACCCGGGATCGAACCCAGAACCTCATGCAAACAAAAACAAAAGTCATAATTATTCAGTAGGTGACAATCAATCCTCCCCTATTTTCTTCACTTAGGGGTGGATTTCTGTTTCATTGGGACTAGCAATGAGGTAGGTATGAATGATAGAAATCGGTAAACACTGTGAAAACTTATGCGTACATAAAAAAGTATACGTGTCGAATTGAGAACCTCTTCCTTTTTTTCGTCGTATAAAAAATAATTTAAACTCAATGTTGTTCGTTGTTCCATATCCTTTATCGAGTTTCACACATCATACTTTTCCGTATGTGTTCATGACTCAAACACTGTAATACAATTTCAGAGATTTATTTGATCAAATAAACATGTAAGTACTGAACATTTGGCTACGTAAATAAATATTTACTCAACAGTAAAATGAGGCATCGCTAACAATAGGATTTGTTCTGAGATTCCATTCAACAATATTGTAAGATTGTGTTCTAGGATATAAGAGGAGCGACTAGCGTGTTTATCGTCTTAACTGCCAGACAACTAGAAACAATAGTAAATGTATTGTTTGTCGGTCATCTGGCGTTTAAGATGTTAAAGAATGAAAGAAAAGAAAGAAAGAAAAAAAAGAAAGAAAGAAAGAAAGAAAGAAAGAAAAGAAAGAAAGAAAGAAAGAAAGAAAGAAAGAAAAGAAAAGAAAAGAAAAGAAAAGAAAAGAAAAGAAAGAAAGATAAGAAAGAAAGAAAAGAAAGACAAGAAAATAATTTATTGGTTAAAAACACGCACAGTAAATAGATATTTAACACCTTAACTGCAATAGAAAATGTATTGTTTGTCGGATATCTGGTGTTTAAGGTGTTAAAAAAAACATACAAACAGTCCTCCTTTTTTGAAGTCGGTTCAAAAAAAGGTTACGCTTGCGCCAAAAGATCTATTAAGAAAAAGGAATAAAGTTAAAAGAAAAACTTATCATCATAATCTGCCTAGCTTTTTGCAAACTATGTTGTGGGGTCGGCTACTAGTCTCTAGACTGCCTATCTGACCTCCACAACCGAGCGACTAGGCAACACGATCAGCACGACTGGTTGTCAGACATTCGGGCTTCTAATAAAACAGCATGGATGCAATTATTTCGTTACTTTAATATATTTTCTTAGCAATTTTACATAAATAAAAGTTATAATATAAGTCGACTGCGGACCAAAACCTTCGCTGAAGTCCATAGAACACTTTGTCATATCACTATCAGGAGCTAACTTTGTTGTACCTAAATATTAACACAATATTACATAGTTCCCCTAAGGTCTCGTAGCACTGCGTAGCAAGTTGCTACGGTGCTACGACACTACGCCGTAGCAACAAAGCCTGTTCGTATTTATTAATTTTGTACGTAGATATTATTGTTTTTGTAATTTATTTGTAGCTGCCCGGAGTCTGCATGTATGTTCGGTAGATGGCAATAGGCTCACCCCCTATTATATGTGTCTTAAACATTACTAGCGTAATGTGGGTATACTATAGGCTCTTTTACCTCTGGCTTACTCTTCGAGGGATACAAGTGTCTTTTGTTATGAAGTTGTTATTTTTTACTCTGGATTTGAATACTGCTGGAGCAAGGCAAATGCTCCTCCTTGCACTTCCCTCTGTCTAGGGATATTTGAGACTAGTTTTTATCGAAGATGTCCAGCTCGTCCGGCCATCTCCGACTGGCCTGCCGCGATGTCTCTTACCATTGCCTTCCCCCTATTAAATGGGACTTAAATATAACTTATTGGGTAAAAGTACCCGCCTATTACTGTCCCACTGCAGGGCAAAGGCCTCTTCTCTTACAGAGAAGGCACGAGCATTAATCACCACGCTTGTTCAAGACGGGTTGGCGATTTCAGACTTATATTCATTATATAAGTCCAGTTTTCCTTCACCGATGTCAGTGATGTCCAAGATAAACTTAGAAAGTACATATGAATTGAAAAGCTCACATTGGTACTTGCCCAGGTTTGAACCTACAACCTCGTTCACAAGAGGCGAGGCCTAAACCACTGGGCCATCATGACACGATGACATGACACTGGTTGGGTACTACAGGTACATCTCTGCCTAACACTTCCGAGAGTACATACGTGATCGTATGTTGTTTATTAAACGGTATTGCAATATATGGTTAGTGAGTAAGTGGAGCTCTTTATAAATTAGCTTGCCCGGGGAAATACTAAGACATATTTTTTGTGCATAAGCTGTAAATCAGACGTTAAGATATCTTGGAGAATTGATTTCAAAGAACTTGGGAATTTTACTGGCTTACAACGGTATAGGAAGACCAAAGAAACGATGGATGGATTGTGTGAAAGATGACATGGCTAGGAAGGAGATGACTATTGAGATGGTGGCAAATAAGTTCTGAGATGAGTTCTACGATTACTGACAAATGCTTGCAGTGACTAGACAGTTCCACTTATATCTGTGTGGTTCTTAGCTCTAAAGACTGTCTCAGACATTAATCGGTACGGTTTTCACATGATCTGATCAAGACCTTTAAAAAGGCCTGTGAATTATAAGTTTCTTTCAGCGTTTCTTCTCACAGTGGTCAGATAGGGAAACATCGACCTACCTTTAACTTTTTTTTGACGTGTAGATGTGCTTGTAAAAATCAATGTACGGAAATAAATATAGAGGTATGGAATAAGGAGACATGCTGCGCCGACCACTATTCAATTGGGATAAAGGCAGGAGGATGACGATGAACTTGGTAGACATTATTGATGGCATTTTTTGATACGTTCTACCCTAGGCAGACTCGCGAAGGTTCATTTGTCTAGCTTTTTCCCAACTATGCTGGGGTCAGCTTCCAGTCTAACCGAATGCATCTGAATACCAGTATTTTACGTAGAGCGACTATCTGAACTCCACAACCGAATTTCTGGGCAACTCGATACCCCTTGGTAAAACTGGTTGTCAGACATTCAGGGTTCTGACTACCATTAACGACTGTCAAAGATCTACAAATCGTTCATTCGAGAGTATGTTAATTTATCTTCTATTCCACGTTCAAATAACATAGGTACGAATAGTTTTAATAATTCGGT
The DNA here is from genome assembly GCA_905147745.2 of Phlogophora meticulosa. Taxonomy (NCBI): domain Eukaryota; kingdom Metazoa; phylum Arthropoda; class Insecta; order Lepidoptera; family Noctuidae; genus Phlogophora; species Phlogophora meticulosa. The sequence continues at coordinate 1,134,389 of LR990542.1, forward strand.
AGGCGAGTGAAAGAGTCAGGCTGGCATTTTTATGGCGTACCCATTTCTATTTATGTTTATTTTAATATCTATTTACCGTGTATGTTTCAAGCTGTTGCCAATAGATGTTTTTCTTTCTTTCAAATATGATGAGTGACTAAATTCAATATGGATGGTCCGCTTCAGTAAAGAATTCCTTTTCACGATTCCGTACTCAAAAGGTGGCAATGGAGCCCCAATTACTTAGCCTCGGATGTACGTCCAACCGTCTGTGTTTCACCGGGATGTTTTTCAAAAACCATACAATTGAGATGTTCATGTTGTTGACAGTCTATGTGTTTATCTACTGCCGCTATAGCAACAATTAATACATTAAAACTTCCTTCCTTACATGAAAAGACATTTTCGATCATTTTGTACGATGGTACGATATCCTTTGTGGGCAAGTCCGTCTCGCACTTAGCCGGGTTGGTCGAAAGTTAAGCTACGCTTACCGAAGTCATTCTGTGGATGGGTTGTGGTGGTTCGTGTCATATCAAGACTCCTCCTCCTCCGTGCCTGGGTAAGAAGGTTAAGCAGTTGATCCTGACTGGCATTTGTAGAGCTTTGACAGTCATTACGGGTAGTTAGACGCCGAAATTCTGACAACCAGTCTTACCAAGATGTATCGTGTTGCCCAGTAACTTGGTTCTAGAGGTCTGCTAGGCAGTCGCTCCATGTTAAAATACTGGTATTCAGCTGCATCCGGTTAAACTGGAAGCTGACCCCAACATAGTTGGGAAAAAAACAGGCAGATGATGGCAGATGATATAATTGAATATTTATTGGTATAAATAATTTGTAAGTTTAGAGATTTATCTAAAATGTGATATTATTTATTTAAATTGCTCACTAATTGTAACTGATTATATCCTATTTTTTTATTATGACGTACATATTGGCCCTAGAACCACCACTATCTCAAGTTAATATGGCTGAACGCAGCGAACCCAGTGTAGGTACGTACATTCTAGTTTAATATTAAGCTTCACAAAGGTATTCTACCTATTTGTAAAGAAGGGAAATCGTACCAATTTCGCGCAGCTTGCTCCAATATCATGTTATAACGGAAACAGACGCATATTACATAAACTTCATCTGCTTAGCGTTTTCCCTACTATGGAGTCAGCTTCCAGTCTAACCGGATGCAGCTGAATACCAGTATTTTACATGGAGCAATTAGGTAGTCGCTCCATGTAAAATACTAGTATTCAGCAGTAACTGGGTTGTAGAGGTCTGACAGGTGTCTGATCCCTACAACCCAGTTACTGGGTAATACAATACCCCTCGGTAAGACTGGTTATCAGAATTTCAGGCTTCTGACTACCCGTAACGACTTTCAAAGCTCTACAAATAACATCCAGTACCAACGGCTGAACGTGCTTTCTCGATATTACTAGATCTATGTATTTCTAGTCTCGATATATTACGAACAGTCACCCATCCACTGACTGACCTCGACAAGCGTAGCTTAACCTTCGATCAACCCGTGCGGCTGTTTTTATTAAGCTCCTCAATATAAATTACCTGTAGATTAGTCTACAAGTTTATGTAATTACATATTACAAACTTGCAGCCATGAAATAACAAATTGCTTTTTGTATTCGTATCGCTGAATGACTTCAACGGAAACTAACTGTTCAGTAGAACTACCACGTTATATCTGAAGTATTTTTAAACCTTGCTGCCTCCTTGGTATAGTGGTTGCGAGTGCTGCTGCTGAGCATGAGGTCCTGGGTACGACTCCCAGGTAGGACGAAGTGTTATTTGTTATTTATCATTTGGAATTTCTTAGTAGCAGTCTGGAAGCTGGATTAGTGCCCGGTTGACGGCAATAGGCTCATCCCCATATTACATTGGAATTAAACGTAACTGGCGAAATGTAGTACAGGTAATTCAGTGGATACACCTCTGCCTTACCCTTCAGTAGATATAAGCGCGATATTATGTATTTCAATTAAAAAAACATTTTAGATTAAAACACAAAACATGATACTTAATATAAATATTTCTGACTTTTCATCTACGAAACATACCGATCAGGCAAACACAAGAAACTAAATAATATCAGACATATTTTACAGACCTCGACGCCCCAGCGAGCTTCCCGATTGGCCTACTGACCTCTCCCATGAAATCCCCTGATAAAATATATTTACTTAACCAAAACTATCATACTAACTGACAATATTGAACAGGAACAAAGTTACATATATTTTTAGTCATATGAAGAAGTTAATACAATTACATAATCAAAATGTTATACAATTATACATTAACATAACAATAAAAACGACACGAGTGCAAGAGCGTTGCCATTTCAAAAATAATTCATCGCGTCTCTGAAACCAGGTCAGGTTAATGCCACGAAGTTGTCCGCCCTGCCGCCCTGCGCCGCGCATCCTCCCGAAGTCAGCCACAGTGCGCGCGCCGCCCATCGTCACAACCGCCCAAGTCTTCACCTGCCATCAAAACCTTTGCATCTTTAAAAAAATAATAATTAAAAAATAACAACCAAGGTGTGTAGTACATTCGAAAATTAAAATTCGAATTCATAAAACAAAGATGGCCGTCATTCGGTGTGTGGTGCGTCGTGGTGCGGACGTGTGCTAGTTACAATATGTTACGCTCAGTGTATGGGACCTAGGTTGTACTGCGCTTGTGGTGTGTGTAATAAAGTGTTGTGTGTGGCTATCATTGCTTGCTGAGCAGCTGTCGAGCCGTGTGAGTACGTTTTCCTTGTTATTATTGAGGGGTGAGGCCCAATCGCTGGACTCAACCCCTGCGGATAATCTTGTACTGTCAATACATCGGTCTTAAAACTACGCCGAAGCGTTCACAACGTGTAATTTAGTGTTTTCGATTATTCTTGAAACTTTACCTCTAAATTAACTTAATTTAGAGTGTTTGTCTATAAACTACTTGATATTAACAACAGTATCCTTTTCCATCTACTTATAAATCAATCTTATAGCTACCATTTTATTCAACTTCATTAATGTATGACAAGCGGATTGTTATTTTAACATTTAGTGTTACTTTTCGTAATTAAATACTGAGTACTTGACATACAATTAATTGTTCATAGTGACATCATATTGCGTACTATAGTTACTTAAAGATTTATTATAAAATGATTGAAGAGTGCAAATAAATTATGAAGGTTTTTCATGTTGTAATAATAGGCTGGTAATGACGAATGAGACGACGGCAAATAGAGATGAATATGGAAGAAGAAGACATGCTGCGCCGACCCCAGATAAATTAGAATGAGGGTAGGAGGATGATGATATATTTTCGACATAAATATTCCCACAATAAAAGCGTCTTGCGTAGATATGCTTTTAAACTGGTGATTACTTATAGATATCTACAATAGACAGGAAGGTCTTGGTGTTTAATTTTGTTACTTGGAGCCACGGGGTCCCATCGGCTTGGATCTAAGACTAATCTTCTATCTTCTTCCTATAAATAAAAATGAATCCCTGTTTCTCTTGGTCACACCACAACTTGAGAACGACTTTACCGATTTCATTCATCTTTTTTTTTTAGTTTTCTGATACTTTATAGAAGGTTATTACGGAAACACAAATTAAGATCTAACCAAAATAATGGCTGGACTTTAAAAAACACTAATCTCTGAGTTTCCTTCGGTGATTCTTCTTGGAGTATTCAGATAGGGAAACACCAAAATATTTTACTTATTGACGTGTGAAAGTGGTTGTAAAAACCTAAGTACAGAAATGAATATTATTTATCATTATGAAAATTTCGCAAAAATTTGAGAAATAATAAAAATGATTGACTATTTTAAGTTTGCGCGACAGTACACACGTTTGATGAATGTGAATTTTAACAGTGGGCAGCTCCACGGGGCAAAGCTTGCATATTAATATGTATTACTAAAGATCATATGACACCTGTCAGGTGCCCTCTACAGGTTCGATGGTCACTGCTACTGGTGTCTGGGCATGTTATTCTTTTGTTTTCTAAACTAAAATATGAAGTCACGTGACAACGCTAAGCGAAGGCATGTTCTGCGCCAGTTGCAATCACTCATTCCAATTTTACGTCCGTGTATGTCCTCTGCAGGAACTAATCTATACAAATAAATAAAAATTGAAGTGTCTATTTGGAATGTCAAAATAACTGCATTTTACTAAATGCATATGAATCGTAGTTATACCAAAAAACCAATCCCTACAATTATTGTCTATCTGACTGTCTCTGTGTTTGTTTGTTAGAAATTATCTTGGAAATGGCTGTACCGATTTTGACGGGGTTTTCACTGGCAGATAACAAGGAGATGTAACAAGGAGTAACTAAGATTACTTTTATTTTAGTAAAATAATAATTATTAAAATTAATTAGGGTTACGGCAAAGAAATAAAAATCCATATTTTGTTAAATTCCACGCGGACAAAGTCACAAGTCAAGTTGGGTTCAGCTAGTACCTAATACATGTATATATTATATAGGAGGAGGATAGGAGAGTTTGCTCTTCTCATACAGGATTAATCATATTGTCTCTTGGATTCTAATCCAACGAGCAATCTGTTCACGGATAAATGGACGAAGATTATATTGGCCTGTCAGAAGTATCGGATAGTATAGTATAGTTGGTATTAAAAATACCTTCTTTTTACGCATGGAATTTAATACAAAGGTGCGGAACCCCTTATTATTTTTCTGAAATAAAAGTAGCCTTAGTTACTCCTTATAACATTAGCTATCTGCCAGTGAAAATCCCGACAAAATCTGTTCAGCGGTTTTGGATATTGGCCCTAACAAACATAGACACACAAAAAAATATTATTGTTTTTTTTTTTTTTTTTAAAAACGCTGCCCCACTCTAGGAATTTCTCCTGTATCGTGGGTGCGTTTACAAACATTTAAACTCACATACACAAACAGCCAGACCCGGAACAACTACCTGTAGGTTATATAAATATTTGTTGTTGTTTAATTGGTATAACTACCGTATATACTTTCATACGCACAGCGTTAGGCGTTTCATAGGTACAGCTTTTTACAAAATAGTAAAAAGCTGTTATTTTAACATTACAAACAGAAACTTCAATTTTATTTAAATGTATAGATAACCTTATGGTATGCACGTCTTCTGAGGCAAATAAATAGTTTTTCTTTCTTTCTTTCTTTTAGATCTGTGAGAGGGATTCATGAAAGGGTGGTTTAACTTTTTAATTTTTCGAAATTACTTCATTTTAATCGTTATTTCATTGTATTGTTATATGTATAAACTGTGTCTTTAATTGGTGTACAGACGCTAGCACATCAAGCTACCCCAAACTGTCAGATATTCCCAAATGAACATGAACATTATTTCTATTGTGATAAAGTTGAAAAATTATCAAAGAAATTTGACACATTGGGGTAGCTTGATATGCTGGCCTCTTTACTAGCAGACCAGAAAATCATTATTTTTTTTGAGGACCACACTTGAATTGACTTGGATGTTTTTTTTTTTATTGAAATTTAGCGTACATAACATCTCGCGTCTATTCCACTGTAGGTTAAGCAGAGGAGTATCTATAGTACACTCATATTTCGCCAACCCAAATTTCGCCAATTATCTTTTAAATACTATGTAATAGGGGGCGAGCCTATTGCCATCAATCGAGCACTGATCCATCGGGCTGCTACTGAGAATTTCCACATGGAAATAACCTTGGTTTACTCGGTTCGGGCAAACCGTTACTGTGTTTTTCTTTCTGAAATTTTCCAGTATCAGCCTGGAGTAAGGATTTGTGCCCGATTGATGGCAATATGCTCGCCCCTATTACCTACATGGGTCTTGAACATAACTCGCGAAATATAGGTGTACTATGGACACTCTGCGTATCCTTTTGGGGCATATAGGCGTGATGATGTTCTGTTTATAATACTCCTCAAAGTCCTACAGGGGCCAAACTAAGCTGCTTCCCATACCCGCGCGTGGGATAATCACAACACGGGTATTAGTCCTGTGTTTACATTCCTGTATAAATGAAGATGAAAACAAAAGCTTACGGAATGTTTGCTTCTTAAGCGTAAATATGGAGGTGAACTCCAGAGAAATGAGGAATCGATTTTTAGGGATAACTATTCTGTCTTTTTTCTTCTCGTGTCGATTGTAGGTAATCTATACAGGATGGAAGATACATCGACTTACAAACTGATACCATGAGTTCAGTACATGGTGTTGGACTCCCCTGCGTTAAATCAGAATCAGAATCATTTATTATTAAACATAGGTGACAATTATATACAAGATGTTCAAAAATTATGTAGTGCGCTATGTTTTGCCAATTGACATACAAATTATTAAGAAAAAAAAAATATTATACTCTTAAATTAAAATACAAGCAAGTGAAATTTCGACAAAATTTAAAATTTATAATCAATTCAAAAGATTAATTTAAAAATAAATTCAGTAAAAAATATATTAAAAATGTCAAATATAAGTAAAAATGACAATATTATAAAATTATAGAGATTCGTCACTAAGAAATTCACCTAGAGTATAGAGTAAAACATTTTCGCCGTCTTTTTCTACTTTCTACGTTATTTTCTGGTGTTTCTTTTAGTTAAAACTGTAAAAAAAACATGATTTCAACATGAATCAATGAGATTTTTAATGAGAGTCATAAAGTAGGTATTAGAAATGACGATTTTCATTAATTTTTGCTGTTGTTAGTAATAGTTATGGTGTTGTTAGTTTATGTAGAATCGGCCCAACAATTAGCTATGAGTTAGGCACCAACAATAACATCTATCAAATTCTGTTGCGTGTCAGGGCACGCTGGACATGATATCTTGCGTCCCATTGCTTGTGAAGCAGCACCACACTTGCACACCAGGCTGGATACGTCTAATTCTTCTGCACTCTATGTAGTTAACATTATGGACGAGCAAAAAAAATATTGTACAATGGCGGACTTACAATCTTACGCATTTTCTACCAATCTACTTAGAGTGGTGACTGAACAAGTCTACTCTTATCTGTATGGTTGTTTCCTTAAAATACAATCTCAGACACTAATCTGCATGTTTTCTAATCCAAGGTCATATGACCGATCCAACTAACATAATGTCTGGACTTTAAATGCTTTTTCTTTCCTTCTTTGTTGTTATTTTAAAAGAGTATTTGGTCTCTGAGTTTGTTCCGGTGTTTCTTCATCTTGTTTTAAACCAATTGACTAAAACTGATGGTCGAATATTTACCGGGAAATCTGAGCTTACCGCCATTACCTTCACACATGGACTTATGTTTCGTTTAAACGACTTTTCCACCGTAAATAGTTGGTCTTTTCATCATCATCTGCCTAGCCTTTACCCAACTATGTTGTGATTCGCTTTGTGGTCAGCTTCCAGTCTAACTGGATGCAGCTGAATACCAGTATTTTTATATGGAGCGACTGCCTTTCAGACCTCCATAACCGAGGTACTGTGACACGATACACCTTAGTAAGACAGGTTGTCAGAATTTCGGCGTCTAACTACCCGTATCTGCCTAGGGTAGAACACGTATCTAAAAATGCCATCAATAATGTCTATGAAGTTCACCATCATCCTCCTGCCCTCATCCCAATTCATTTGTGGTCGCCGCAGCATGTCCTTTTATTCCAAACATCTCTATTTATTGTATACTGATTGTAGCTGAATCTATTTAACCCCACAACCCAGTTGCAGGGCAACACGGTACCCCTTGGTAAGACTGGCTGTCAGATTCGGGCTTTTGAGTAGCGAATGTCAAAGATCTACAAATGACAGCCGAGACCATCGGCTTAACGTACTTTCCGAGGCACGTTAAGCATAGCTCTGTAATTATGTTTGCTTTTAGGGAAGTCACGTAAACTACTGACTGCAGATAGACTTGATCTGCGTCTTATTGCATTGCAACCGTCACCTAGATACATATTGAATCAGTCTCACGAGTGTCGCTACCCTTTAAGCTAGAACGCAACAACAGAACTGTTTTGACGTTGACGTAAAATCAAAATACCAATAGACTTCAACAGGGCGCATAAATGTATTGCAATCAAAGGTAAGTTCGTGATGATTTTCTATGAAGGAAATGTTATTTATTTTATTTTTTTGACTAATGAGGACTGCGGAGAGTATCACTCATACAATTTAAATATTATATTTTAACCTTTTTCATGTGAAATCAAATTAAAGACTCGCAATTGGATAGGCTTGAAAAATAAGTGTAGGTACCTGTGATTGTGATGCCTTTTTTCTCAAATTCAATCGTATATAATTATGTAAGTGTAAGTGTGTAAGTATATAAGTATATGTAAGTTTAATTTTTGGTAACACGTCAGTTCTTATAAATATACTATTACACACATTTATTTTGTATGAAAGAATGAAACATGATAAATGATAAATCTTAAATCCTCTAACCTCTGTATCTATATCTATATCTCTGCCTACCCCATCAAGCGCGTCGATACAATATCTCAATACATACATATACCTACGCTATGTCCGCCATTGTTGCACGGCGCGAATCAATCAGGCGGGCTCCACACGACAACGGTTTCAGACTTCGATTATAGTTCGACATCGCTGTGATGTAATCTAAAAGAAAGTTTAGACTTATTCAAGCTGTTGTTACCTCGTAGGTAGATATGGGGCTTTTCTTTTTAAAAAGAAAGCTTACACTGAAAGATACAATGTTATTTGCTACAGAGAGTACAAAGATAAAGGCATTTATTCGAAGGTTACCAGAGCTCCTGTTAAATATCAAGGAACTCGTGGCTAAATAAAAACAGCCGCACGGGTTGATCGAAGGTTAAGCTACTCTTGCCGAGGTCAGTATGTGGATGGGCGACCGTTCGTAACATATCCAGACTCCTCCGTCCCTCGGAAAGCCGTTAGTCCCGGTTGTCACTTGTAGACCTTTGACGGACGGTAGTTAGAAACCCGAATGTCAGAATACCAGTTAATACAGGTAGTCATACATTCGGGATTCTTGGTAAGCCAAGGGGTAACGTGTTACCCAGTAACTGGGTCGTGGAGGTCAGATAAGCAGTCACTCCATGTATAATACTGGTATTCAGTTGCATCTGGTTAGATAGGAAGCCGACCCCAACATGTTGTGAATAGGCTAGTCAGACGATGATAAAAAAATAGTTCATTGAAATATCCGCCACTAAAACTGGTAAATGAATAGTGTAAGTCCCGTTGCGAGGGTATATCCGTCAACCGAGCACAATTCCAGACTCCGGGCTGCTAAAGAGAAATTCGTAACGGAAAAACCCAATAAAAAATTACCCGACGCGGAAATTGAACCCACGATCTCACCCTCAGTAGTAGCGAGTACTTTAATAGAACAATGAGGTAGTCTAGAATGCTTTTTCTTCTGGTAAATTACATGAAATCACATCATCAATATCTTTCAAAATATATAAAGTTAGTCATGTCCAAATAACAGCTTTTTACTAAATGCATATGTCATGACGGCCCAGTGGTTTAGGCCTCGCCTCTTGTGCACGAGGTTGTGGGTTCAAACCTGGGCAAGTACCAATGTGAGTTTTCCAATTCATATGTACCTTCTAAGTTTATCTTGGACATCACTGACATCGGTGAAGGATAAAATCGTGAGGAAACCTGGACTTATAATTAATATAAGTCTGAAATCGCCAACTCGTTTTGAGCAAGCGTGGTGATTAATGCGCATGCCTTCTCTGTATGAGAAGAGGCCTTTGCCCTGCAGTGGGACAGTAGCAGGCTGTTATAGATTATAGATATAGACTAAATGCATATGAAAATTTATATAGTAGTCATACCAAAAAAATATTTTTGTGTCTGTCTGTTTGTTTGAGGTAATCTCCAAAACCGCTGTTCCGATTTTGACGGGACTCTCGCTGGCAGATAGCTAATGTTATAAGGAGTAACTTAGAGTCGTTTCATTATGAAAAAGATTAAGGGTTGGAAAACCCATGTTTTGTTTTGTTTTCACACGGACTTAATTGTGACTAGTATTTTACCAAAGAGGAAAGTTTTGATTGTCTGTTTGTTTTTTTTTTTTTTTTAAACTTTGCCCCACACTAGGAATTTCTCCTGTGTCGTGGGTGCCTTTACAAACATACAAACTCACATACACAAACAGCCAGACCCGGAACAACTAACTGTAGGTCATACAAATATTGGTTCCGTGCGGGAATCGACCCGCGACAAGCGGCGCAGCAGTCGATCGCGCAGCCACTGCGCCAACCGTGCCGCCTATGTATGTTTGTAGTGGATGAAGTCAAAATCTTCATAATCGATTTAAAAAAATATTTTGCCTATAGAAAGCTACATTATCTGCCAGTAACATGGACTGTAATTAATTGTCAAAACTACGCTGTAAAAGGGGTGGAGGGATGTTAAAGGTCGAGGGAAAAAGTATTAGTAGAAGGTCTAGTATCGAATTAAGATACCAATACATGATGCAATGGAATTAGGGCGTAGGCACATACGTCAGGTTCTCAGGCTTATGACATTACAGGCTGCGTGGGAGGCGTACTGATGTTATTAGCATATACCGCGGAGCAGCAGGAAAAGAGTGAATTAATTTACTTTTTATGTAATTTTACGTTGTACATAACACAAGATTAGTTTTTCGTTTACAATAAACCTCTTAAAAGAGTATTTTACTCATATTATAATGAACAACTAGTGATTTCTTTGAGTCAGAAAACATGGAGATACTAGTATATCGCTAAATTCAAGAGCGATCTTCTGGTGAAATAATGATTGAACTATTGAGAAAAGATGTATTTTGAAATAGTATGGGTTCAAAATAACTATCTATGGAGATAACTTAATCACATCACGACTATTTTCCCCGAGTGTTTAGGCAGAAGTGTACCTATAGTTGACCCACATTTCACCAATTTTGTTTAAATCTCATGTAATAGGGAGCGAGCCTACTGCCATCAAGCGGTTACAAAACTAGACTCCACACTGAAAAATTTTAGATGGGCAAACCCAATAACATAATGTACAACCCAGGACCTCACGCAACACCATAAAAATTATATCATCACTTTAAACCTGCTGAGTATGTGAGATATTTTTGCTTCTGAATGTTCTTACCAGCCTATTTATTCGCCAGTTCAGCACTGAGGTTTATACAATATGAGAAACTAATATGTCGGTTAGTAAACTGTAACGTAACATCACACCTGTGTTCCCCGAGAGTTGGGCAGAGGTCCACGTAACACCCATATTTCGCCAGTTATGTTTCAAGTCCCATGTAATAGGGGGCGAGCCAATTGCCATCAGCCGGGCACAATCCACTCTCCGGGCTGCTACTGGGAAAATCCCTATTGCAAAAAGTCAGTAACACTTTGCCCGACCTACCATTCGAAGCCAGGACTTCACGCAAAGCAGTAGCGCTCGGGACCACTAGACCAAAAAGGCAATCTGTAGGTAACTTTGTTGGGTAAATAAATAGTTTTGCAACACACTGAATTAACTTGACTTTATGCACGAGCTTAGTAAGCACTGTTTATAGTTTTATACTTACCACTTAACTGTTGCGTGTAAACATGTTGAATACATGCTTAGTAAAGGCAAATAAAAATAATAATACCAGCCTGTTACTGTCCCACTGCTGGGCAAACGCCTCTTCGTATACAGAGAAGGCACGAGCATTAATCACCACGCTTGCTCAAGACGGGTTGGCGATTTCAGACTTACATTAATTATAAGTCCAGGTTTCCTGACGATGTTTTCCTTCACCGATGTCAGTGATGTCCAAAATAAACTTAGAAAATACATATGAATTGAAAAAGCCACATTAATACTTGCCCAGATTTGAAGCCATAACCTGCACAAGAGGCGAGGCCTACACCACTCGGCCATCATGACAAGTAAATAGAAGGTGATAATATTTTCTTAGCGACAGCCTACGTGTTTAACTTTTAATGACAAGTGCTAAGTCGTATCTAGAAATTCCAGCATCAATCAGATTATAAATAAATAAACATTAATAATGCTGGATAATCCAGAGCATCATATAGCCCCAAGCCACGGTAATATTATCATACAGTATTGCAACTTCATACAAACGGACGAAACGCGAGCTATACCTACGCGCCTCGATCCTGGGTTGCGCACGGGGTGAAGACAGTCACGGCTGTACCGCAGTGTCGAACTGACGGTGTGTTGTTTTTTTAACAATAACCGCGCGATTTTTTCTCTAAAAATCAGTTAATATGACGCGTAGGAAATATTGTGCTGTTTTAGGTTGTATGAATTCGTTAATAACGCATCCAGACATAAGATTTTTTAAATTACCTGGAAACTGAAAGGTAAGACTATACAATAATTTTACTCACTAGTAGGTAGGTACATAATATGTGTCTTTTTAATGGATAAGTATTTCCTTTTATCTCACGAAAAAAAAGGTGTTTGGATTAACAAATAAAGCGAATAGAGTAACGGAAAGTTATTGAGTGAAATAGGTAGTCATGCATATGACTACCTCTTTCACTCACTGGTTCTGAATGAATCATGATTTGACGACCTATGTGGCGCGGCGGGCGAAGGTCCGCTTGCGACGCAGGAGGTTGCGGGTTCGATTCCCGCCTTGGGACAAATGTTTGTACGATCTACAAAGATTTGTTCCGGGTGTTCTGGGTATTTTCTATGTATAATAAAAAAAAATATCTATCTATGTAATGTATTGTATTAAGTATATCAGTCATCTAGCACCCATAACACAAGCTCTGCTTAACTTGGGGCTAGATGATGCTGTGTGGATTGTCCAGCATTATTTATTTATAGCATTATTTATGATACGGTAGGTACCTACCTACTTACGCTTGTGTTAAAACTTCGGTGCATGTGTGTTTTGTTAGTTTGCATAATTCAAAGTAAAGACGTGGTATTTTATTCTTTATAATATTTGTTTATTATCTGTTGTGTTGTATAATATAGAAAATAATACTAGAAAAAAAAAATGACCACCTGTGTGTCATTAGATAGTTTTCGAAATTAAAAAGGATATTTACAATCACAAAACTAAATAGAAACAGAAAGTAGGCAAATGTAATTAAAATACTGGAGAAGGGCAGCCCTAACGCATGTTTACGTACCGCGCGGCTGTAGGCATTTATTTCTGAAATGCGGCCGAGTTACAATACTGTATCATAATATTACCGTGCCCAAGCTAAACAGAGCTTGTGTTATGGGTACTAAATGACTGATATACTTAATACAATACATTACATAGATAGATATTTTTTTTTATTATACATAGAAAATACCCAGAACACCCGGAACAAATCTTTGTAGATCGTACAAACATTTGTCCCAAGGCAGGACAAATGTTTGTACGATCGATTGTGTAGAGTTGCACACCTCTCTAAATTATAATTCGTGCCGTTTGAAAAAATCTCGCCAGGTTTTGCGAAAAACCTCTTCCTATAGCGTTTATTTATTTCATTTGGGAAAACAAACAGTAGTATATTAAGTATACACAAACTTAGAACTACTTAAAATTAAAATTAACAAATATACTATCCACAACATTTTCCACATTTCATCTTTATAATATTAATAATGCGAGCCGCTCGCGACATACGAGAAAGATAGAGTAGGTTAGTCTTAACAGGTAACATACGCAGGTGAAGTCACGGGTGGCTACTAGTCAAGCAATCAAACTAAATAAGCTCCCAAAAGAACTACACAATAATGCATAGGTTGAAAAGGACTAAGCAAAATACGAGCTGGCCCTGTATCAAATGGGATGCTGTCTCTCAGAGCTGTTCCCTCTACATTGATTTAATATGAATGGAAGTAAGCAGAATATTCACGTAAGTTTGCTCAAACTTTGGGAACGTATCTCAGCCGGATTGAGGGAATGAGAGATACCTAATGTTTTGAGTGGGGATGAATGTTTTTAGAAGATTACTCCTCGTAGCTGACCCACCAAACGTTGTTTTGCCATTGTAAACCAAAAAAAAAGAAATTGGTATGGACGGTGGTACATACCATTTTTTTTTCTATCACTTAGGGGTATGAAAAATAGATGTTGGCCGATTCTCAGACCTACCTAATATGCACACAAAATTTTATAAAAATCAGTCAAGCCATTTCGGAGGAGTATGGTAACTAACATTGTGACACGAGAATTTTGTATATAAGACTAGCTGACCCAGAAAACGTTGTGTCCTAGTTATTTGCGACCCCACCGAAGGACACCACCCGATATTTAACATAAAAACGGTCTGTGCCCTGTCCGGTATCAAGATAGAGAAACCGTACCGTCCCCATCTAATTGGCCAGTGTCATCGCTGCCAATTGTACGGCCATTCTCAGCGGAACTGCTTCGCCAGGCCCAGATGCGTCAAGTGTCTGGGCGACCATGCCACGGGCGACTGCGGCCGACCAAAAGACCGCACTCTCTGCACAGAACCACCGAGTTGTGTTCTGTGCGGACAGTCCGGTCATACCGCAAACTTCCGGGGCTGACCGCGAGCCCCAAAGTCATCTTCCCAAAAGTTGATGAGACGTGCAAACGCTCGTCAACAAAGGGAATGCCCCTCTACTAGGGCACCACCCCCGCCATCGTCTGCGCTCCCTGAGCGCCTTAGCCCACAGAGGTCATCTCCGTGGAACAAGCTCAACCACCAGAAGGCCTTCCCGGCCCTGGCGGCTAAACGCAGCCACCCACCGGCGCTGATGGATTCACCCATCCCGGCGCCGACCCCAGCCCCTGCGGTTCAGGCTACCCCGACCGCAGAGGCTGAGGTTTCCGCCTTCCGTGCTCAGCCTACGGAGGCTCTATATGACATCGGGACCCGTACACAGCGCAATATGAACATCATATTGCCAGTGTACTTGATCTTTTGATTCACGAGAAAAAAACTTTCTAATACTGTCTCATATAACATAAAAGGAGCTTTATTGGAATCTGTAAATGAGGTTCGCGATCTTGGCATCATCATGGACAGTAAAGTCAACTTCAGAAGTCACATTGATAACGTCGTTACGAAATCGGCACGGCTACTAGGATTTCTTAAGAGAAGCACTAAAGGGTTTAGACTTGTGAGAACAAAAATTGTGCTGTATAATGCCTTAGTTCGGAGCCACCTTGAGTTTGCCAGCGTTGTATGGAACCCGCACTACGCAGTACACTCACAAAGAGTAGAAAACATACAAAGGGCCTTCACAAAACACCTAGCATATACCTTCGGTGATATATCTCAAATTAGGCTGAGAATCAGCGCTTTTTGAACGTCAAACACGTTTACAAAAGACAGCCTCCCAAAACGCCCACCCTTCACCACTTCCTAGTGTTTTTGCTGGGAAGAAGAAGTGGCGGAACAAACTCCCGAGCACAAATGAAGATTTTCTCCTATTTGCAAACTTACGAAACTGCTTTTATAGTATTATTGGCACATTGCTCGCGACTTCGTCTGAACTCCACGCCTTTTAAAGCGTAGTTTAAGAAATAAAATAGCTTGTGCTACTTATTAACCTTTCTATAAGGTGAAGTAGTTTTTAAGTTCAGTAATAACAAACTGACGTACAAACAATCAAATAATTCCTCTTATCACGGATGCAGACAAAGTCTCGGAATAAAAAACGACGAGTTGCACTCCGGGAGTGCCGGCAGAAGTGAAAACTTGAATATTAGCGTTGTGCAGTTTGGATATTTTGGAATGGTTAGGGAATAATTTTGCACGAATTGCTTTAAGCATCAGTATAAAAGTAATATTATTTATGTGGTAGAATACAATATTTATTTATTGCGCTATCGTTCACAAACATGACAATTAATATTACATTAAAAAGTTTCTCTCTCAGAAAAATAAAGAGTAAGAAAAAATAAAGAAGATAGAAAGAGAGGGAGATAATTCATCTCCTACGCCGCGCTGGCTACTACGGCTCTACTCTCCAGCCATCTTACGAATTTTCGATCAGGTCACCTGACGCGAGTTTAACATTTTTTACCCATTACAAAAAAAGTGTACAACGCCGCTACAGATGTTTTCACTTCAAAAACTATCCTATGTTCTTCCCCAAGACATAATCTATCACCGTGCCAAATTTAATAACCATCCGATCTGCCGTTTTGTCGCAAGAAGGTAATAAACAAACACACAATCGCATTTTTAATATCAGTATGAATTACATACATACATAAACTCACGACTTTTTCTCATGTGACGTGTAGGCAGAAGCAACGGAACGCCACCTGCCTTACATACTCCTTTTGCTTCGTCTACGTTTACATGCACGCAGGTTGCGAGTGCGACGCACTGACATTATATTCAGTATGGATTAGTTTAGATATATGCGTAATATATGCTATATTTATAAAATATATTGATATATACTTATATCTTGTCATCGCTCGGGTTATAGGGCTCAAGTGCGGTGTCCTTTTTAAGTAGATTTCCCTCCGACTGGTCGACACTTCGCGAGAGAGGGCTGGCTCATTATTTACCCAAAGAATTAGCATTGCCATTCAACGCGGCAAGGCTGCCAGTGTTCTGGGCACGTTTCCGGATGACAGCGGTGCGGAGGAGTACTTTGACCCTTGAGTGCTCTTGCTTTTTATTTAGTGTTCTGTCCTTTTTTATTTTGTTTTGTACTAGCTTCCGCTCGCGGCTTCGCCCGCGTGGTTTGTTGATAAAAAACAGGCCTATGTCCTTCCCCGGGGTGCAATCTCTCTCTGCCAAATTTTATCGAAATACGTTCAGTGGTTTAGGCGTGAAAAGGTAACAAGCAAACTTACTTTCGCATTTATAATATTAGTTAGGATAAATGTACCTATGTGGTAAGTTAAAGTTGTATGCTGCTGAGATGAGAATGCTGAAGGTCATTAACTCGGAAAGAAATCGTCATACGTATAAACTCGAGTCGTGCAGTATTCTTTGTATGAAAGTCCCTACTGCAAAGCACACTAATCGGAATCGTAACGTAGTCGCCTCGCCTCGGGACGAGCTCGAGGCGAAAGGCGATACGGTGACGATCCTTTTCCGAGTTGTATGTGTGATATAATCTTGAGATATGTGGTGTTATGCGAATGGATAGAATAAGAAGCCTGAAAGTGGCACCTGTGACCGAGAAGTTCTGTGGAAATGGTTGTCAAGGTATGGGCATGTGATGCGGAGGAATGAGAACCGTGTTGTGAGGAAAGTTTTGAGTATGGATGTGGAGGGTTACAAGAGTAGAGGGAGACCAAAGAAACGATGGATGGATTGTGTGAAAGATGATATGGTAAGGAAAAACGTGACTAATAGAAAGGGATGGAAGAAGAAGACGTGCTGCGCCGATTCCAAGCAAATTGGTTGATATGTGTAGTTAGTTTTAGTATAAACAAGAATATGTTTCAAGATTGGTTGCTAAACTATCGGTCATCTAATATGCTATGTTGATAATGTTGTACCTTTAAACGAGTAATTCTTGTATAAATGTACGTATATATGTATATGATATAATAAATAATGCTGGAAAATCCACACAGCATCATCTAGCCCCAAGCTAAGCAGAGCCTGTGTTATGGGTACTAGATGACTGATATACTTAATACAATACATTACATAGATATATATTTTTTTTATTATACATAGCAAATACCCAGAACATCCGGAACAAATCTTTGTAGATCGTACAAACATTTGTCTCAAGGCGGCAATCGAACCCGCAACCTCCTGCGTCGCAGGCGGACCATCGCCCGCCGCGCCACATCGGTCGTCAAAAAATTGCGTCGATGTCTCTTCTACGGTAGAAGGGATATCATAATACAGGGCAATGGAAATATAGGGTAGAAGTTCTACCCTATATTCCCTTGGCCCTGTACACTGTGTGTGTAGATATGTGGTATATTGACTCCACCCTGTGCGCTGAACAGTGTTTGTGCACAAAATCCAGTGTTTGTTAGAGGATGGCGCCGGCCCACGATTGATTGGGTTCCTATATTGAAGCTTCGTATTATTATCTTCGTACTATGTTTTAACGAAATTGTGGTCAGTTTTTTATATGTGTGTTTTGTCTTATGTTATTTTAGGCTATCATTTTCTACTATGAGTGTAGTGGTTACAAACGCTGCTGCTGATAATAAGGTTCTGAATACGATTACCGGGTTGGGCAAAGAAATATTTAGTTTTTCTATGTTAAATTTGCGATGACTAGATATTTCTTTTTTAAACGTCGCGTTGCCCCACACTAGGAATTACTCCTGTGTCGTGGGTGAGTTCACAAACATTTAAACACACATACACGAACAGCCAGACCCGGAACAATTACCTCTAGGCCATACAAATACTTGTTCCGTGCGGGAATCGAACCCACGACTCGCGGCGCAGCAGTCGTTCGCTCAGCCACTGCGCTAACCGTGTCGTCAAATGCCCGGTCTTTGTCAATAGGCTCGCCCCCTACTACATGGGACTTAAACATAACTGGCGAAACGAGGGTGTTGTATAGCTACACCTATGCCGAGCCCTTTTGATAAGAAAGGAGTGATGTTATTCGTGTTGACGCTACTATTTCCTGAGTTCGGTAAAACCGCAGCCAAGGGAAACTCAACTTAGCCTCTGATAACTGGAAACTAAGTTCATTGCCCCCAAGTGTTTTGGGAATACTAATTTATATAGTGTTACTTGGTGACTAACGGATCGCTGACTTTAACTTAATTACTTTGAAATAGCTGTTAAAGTCGAGCGCGAATTGATAACTGGCACGAGGAGTCCAGTATCTGTTCCTGAGTATTTATACAGGGTGGTAGGCACATTGACCCACAAACTGATACCATGGTGGACATGATTCTGGACCTCCTAGTGTTGAAATTTTTCGTTGGCTTTTCCCTCGTGTTTGACGATTTTTCAACAAAATGTCAAAATGACAGTATGTCATTTTCAGTTCCTGGAATTAGGTGTCACTCATAATTCACTTCACCCAAGCTTTCACGGTGTGTTTTTTTGCTACATAACTGCTGGTTTTGATTCCCGGGTGGAGCAAAGTGTTATTGGGTTTTCTATCTGAAACTTCTCATAACTCACTTCACCCAAGCTTTCATGGGGTCAACACACCCCACTTTTTAGCAGAAATAATATTTTTTATTTTCCAAGTTCAACTTTTAGTGTATACGACGGTACGGCTTAAGTTAGTTGGTTTGTTGGTTATGGCTGGTTTTATAAACACTGTGCTAGTTAGAGACATCGTTTTTCCTGCAATGTCTGTGTGTTTTTGTGATTTATGCTGTATGTTTGTACGATACAGGTCCCTAGGCACCTAGGTCAGAGGTCAGGGTTTTTACGTGTTGTGCCTAGCCAGAGCCTCTTATTCTAGGTTTGGTCCTCTTACTTTACGTATTGTATTTTTTGTAACGTTTTAACTAATCTCATTTAGGTGTCAATTTATTTTAAAAACAATGCGGCTTCAAGTAAAATAAATATTTGCTTGTAGTGGGCAAGTTTATTTTTTTCATTTGATACCCAGATTGACCTTGTAATATAGTAGTAAACCCTTTTAATGATTAAACAACACAAAAATAAAATACGTTATTATCTATTGTTCACAATAAATAATATGTACTTGAACAAGAATTATTAAGAACTTTTCCAAATATTCCGTCTCTAATGTCATTGAAATTACACGAAATAAATAACTTACAAGAAAACTTTAACAAAAAAAAATGAGTGAAAATGTAGTGAATCTACGAAAATAAAAATAATTAACAGCGTTGGTAGTTACTGAAATAAGCAGCCAAGGCAGACATGTCGACAGGAAAAGTTATGCGTTAAGGCTTCCTTTTTTAAGTTACGGAACCCAATAAAGCCACGAAAGCAAAAGGTTTTTTTCAACAACATTTGAACAACGCCTGTACTCGGCTGTCATTAGGAACTACTTGTGTAAATGCAAGCGATGACGTCACTAAACATACCCCCACTATGTTTGCATAAAAAGTGCAATAAAGCGTCCCATTCACTACAGACGCTGTAACCGGGTCATGGGAAACATACGGGGGAGTGGTGTGTGCGTGGACGCAGACGTAGTTTTGTTAAGCGTAGCATTAATAATAATAATAAATACACAAGATTTATTTTTTTGAGGGGCTTTTGGGGCTTTAAAATGCTGGCCACATGAGTCCATCGGAGGTTAAGCTACGCTTGATGAGGTCGTTCTGTGGATGACTATCTATTGCATTCACACTTTTCGACGCCATCTTGAAAAAATCGTCACATTTTCTGTCACTTTGATGTAATAAATGGAATTGTAAAAATTGATTTAAATAAATAGATGAAGTGAAAGATTAATTATTCATGTTTTTGAAAACGTTCACTTCATATGTGCGTGTGTACATTAATACACACACACTTTTTTAGTAAACAAGCAAGCGTTGTTCTTTTCGTTGATTGAAAACAAGCTCCATCTTACACGGCTGTCCCATTTTCATCAAGCTATTTTCATATTACTGCGCGTCTGCTTACCCAGCATTTTGAGATGTACAGCTTTCTCCTTGCATCTAAAATCATCATCGTCATCATCTTTCTGCTCCTATCCCAGTTTATGTGGGGTCGGCCCAGCAAATTTACCCCAGCCTATATCTTGGTGACCCAACTTGGTGAGCACAGAGTTCATAATTTGACGTGTCCTGCTAGCGCTACGTGGTATTACAATACAAAATTAACAGGGAGAAGAAACGAAACCTAGTAACAAAGATAACGTTAGCAAAACGAACTAATGGATTAGGAATTTCCTTCGAAATTGTGACATAATGTGACAGGGATTTTGACAGAAAATTGTGACATAAAGTGTGATACGCTAAAGAGGTGCTGACCTATCCAAAAACACACAAGCTTGTGTCCGGCGCATTCCATAAAGTTCTATGCATATCCCCGCACAAAATACATTCGGTATGTTTCTATGATAGCTGCATACGTGCTCACCGATGCGATCTTTAATGCTGATAATAGAAAACACACATATATACATATTATAGATTAGTCTGTGCGCCACGAACTTTGTGAAGACATTGATTCCTGATAGATAATGGTATACAAAGGGAAGAATGATGAACTTATTTTTGTATACATACATATCTTTGAAGCTTTGCAAACTTTACCTATTTGTAACCGTCTTTAAAAAAGGACGATCTCAATTCGGTAGTATTTATTTGCCAGAAACACGGTACATATATGTATGTAATTTAGAATATTTAGTTCAGCCAGTTAGGTAGTTAGTTTAATGTTTGTTGCCTCAGAACCCAGTTATGTATAAACCGATTTTAATTAAAAAATGTAAAGAGTGTTGTGCAAGGATAGTCCCACAAAAATCTGGTCAAGTTCTGGAGAGTGGTTTTAGAGTAATCCTCATTAATAGGTATTTTAACTACTTCGTCTATGTTAACGATGTTAAAATACCACTTACTCGCTATGTGAAAAATACATATTATTAATGTGTGTGGGATACTTACCAGAACTAAAACACTGAGAAATATTTTTATTTTGCTCAAAAATACTGCACTGTTTGATTTTGGATGTCGGTTGTATTTTATAGATATTTTTTTTTATAAATCCTCTAGCTACAGCTGGGTCTCCTGGACGTGTTTTTCCGAAACATTTCACAAAAACATCAACATACCAAAAGCCGTGGCCATACACATTGTGTATGCAAACACGATGTTTTTGTTTTCCGAACTGCATGGAAAATATTCCCCGCGCGGGTCAATAGGGAAAGGGTCTGTTTCACAAAATGTGTTTTTAATTGTAAAATATTTTAACACCCTAAAAGCCAAGTGACCGACACACAATACATTTTCTATTGTGTCTCGTTTTCTAGCAGTTAAGGTGGTACCGTAAACCGGGGCTACTTTGGTCAATTCTGAACTTTAACTCTCTGTAACTTTTGAATCTGTAGTTCTAAAAATTATTAAAAAAAAACCTAGGAATCGGTTTTTATAGTCTTATATAAAAAAATCTCGTGTCACGGTGTTTGTTATTAAACTCCTCCGAACCCGCATTTTTGTGAAATTTTGTGTGCATATCGGTTAGGTCTGCGAATCGGACAACATCTATTTTTCATCCCCCTAAATGTTAAGGGTGGTCCACCCCAAACATTTTATATGGCAAAACAACGTTTGCTGGGTCAGCTAGTTCTCTCTATAAAAGTTAACAAATAAATAAAATGAGTAGTTTTTAGAAAAAAAAATACGCTGGAGACAGCCTAAAAACGCAAAAAGCAAAAAAAAACCCTACACGTGATATTACAAGTATGTATCTGCCTAGCCTTTTCTCAACCATGTTGGGTTCGGCTTCCAGCCTAACCGGATACAGCTGGATATCAGTGTTTTACATAGATCGACTGCCTATCTGACCTCCACAACCCTGTTACTGGGCAACACGATACCCCTTGGTAAGACTGGTTGTCAGACTATCGGATTTCTGACTACCCGTAACGACTGTCAAAGATCTACAAATGACAAACAGGACCAACGGCTTAACGTGCTTTCCGAGGCACGGAGGAGTCTCCATATGTTACGAACGGTCACCCATCCACAGACTGACCTCGGCAAATGTAGCTTAACCTTCGATCAACCCGTGCGGCTGTTTTTATTTATCCACGAGTTATTTATCACTATACATTACAAGTATGAAAGCAAATGTTTATGAAAAGGATTTTTTTGTGTTTGTCGGTTGGTTCTTCATGGTGTAGTCAGATATTTTTCATTATTCAGATACTTTGCTTTTGAATTAATAAGATTATTTAAATTGCTTTTATTTATAATGTAATTTTCTATTTCTATAATGTATTGGTACTTAGTAAAATTTTTAATGTTTACTAGAAAACTTAATTTTAAATTTCATAATTATGTCACCTTTCTGCAGCATAAAACTTGCCCAATTGTTACCTAAATGGGAGAAGTCACTGGCTCCTGAAATACAGGTATTCTAACCTAGCTCTGGAGCCAGAGTCTCACAATATCCTGCAACCTGTTTTATGGCAATAAATAAATTTATTATTATTATTTCCTTTATTTTTCTATATACATATAAATTCACTATACATTATTATTATTATTATTAAAAGATATGTAAACAACAACTTCACTTTAAAAAAAAAAGAAGTTAAAAACATTTATTATTAAGAAAAGAAAGAAAAACATTAATTTGGGATAAGCCAGGGTAATATAAACGACAAAAACTTAAAATTAAAACTAGCAAATATCAAAGTACACAGGCCAGCATATCAAGCTACCCCAATGTGTCAAATTTCTTTGATAGTCTTTCAACTTCATTGGAATAGAAATAAGATTCATGTTCAATTGGGAAAATCTGACAGTTTGGAGTAGCTTGATGTGCTGGCGTCTGCACAAAGCGAAATACCTGTGCGAGGCCAAAATGGCAGCATAATGATGTGATATTTAGACATATATAGGCGGACAATATTGTCTTTTCTTTTGACATATTGAACCTCTATCAACACTAACGACTGAAGAGTAGGAAGCTTGTTTTCCGGTACAAGGCATTTTATCATCCCACTCATAAAACTAACGACTCACATCTTCTCCCAGGCATTGGAAGAATTCCCAGCGCAGCCTGACCAGTAAATAACATTCATCAGTTTTCCTAATCGCTACGCTAAAGAACGCTGCAGCTGCGTACTAGATGGGAAAATTCCCATTTACTACGACAAATGGCGTACTATTAATAAATGACTTGACTTTTGTCTCGTTGGATAATCTCGTGGATTCTTGGGCCTTGAAGTCTTAGGGGCTTCGTATTAGGGTACGGTCTGGTTGTCATGGCAATATTTTAAGGTCGTGTTTGTTTTAATTTTGGTTAATGTCCTTCAGTAGTAACTACTAAGACTTGAGGTTACAAGCTGACGTAATTAATCGTCGTTAGAAATTATTCTATCTTGACCGTGGTTTAAAACCAAGATATTTGAGAAAATGTAATTTTGATCTTTATCGTCTTTGAAATACGCGCCTTTATATTTTAGTGTGTCTGTGAATTTAGAAATCTTTCTACAAGAACCATGTTACAATTCTTCGTAGAAAATAAAAATGTAAAACACAGCAATAAATGAAATAATATGCAAATGTATTCTTTATATCCAAGTTTAGTGAATTCCGGTGCGATTTAGCCAAATCCCCCAGATTTAGCTGAAGTCACGACGGGACCATAGTCTAAATTGACAAAGATGGCGGGCGCTGTTATGTGCCAAGCTTTTCTGTGAAAAATATTATAAAATTGTAGTGTGCTTGTATTCTTTGGAAAATGAGGCAGATATAAGCTATTTTGCCTTACTCTAAAAAGGGTGTCCCAACAATAGGAATGTCGTATGGTTTTATTAACATTTTACCTAATTGTGCACCAGGGGTAAACTTTTTAAAGAACCGATTCTAAAGTCATCATCATCATCCTGACCTTATTCCAAATTATTTTAGGTCAGCACAGCATGCCTTCTTCTTCCGTACATCTCTATTTGCTGTCATCTCATTACTCACTTCCTTTCTAGCCATATATTATAATCTTTGATCCATCGTATCTTTAATCTTTCTCTACTCTTGCAGCACTCTACATTCGTACCTACTTTAAACTTTCCTTACAGTATCATCCAAACAGAACAGAATGAGTATTACAAAAAAGACCTTTTCCCAGACATTAAGCTTACACGCCAACAAAGCGATTAAAAATATTAATCTCTAGCAATCGACTTAATAAGCGTTGAAAATGCTTAATTTGAATAAGTACATGATTATCGCTAAACCGCTGATTAACTAAACAACGATTAACTTCAGGTTAACACGTGGTTAATTTAGATAAGAGATTATTTATGTTCCTTATTAACTAAATGAGCTGCCTTATAGTCTAAGGTCACGGATAGACCGTCCCTTGTAATATTTTGGTGAACGGTGACTGGCTATATGAGTACCTACATAGGCAATCTTTTAAGGGATGAAAATACTATTAGTTACGAACAACTTTTACTACGAGACCAAACCTGAAAAAATAAAAAAAAACATTTGGTTGAGCGTTCAGTCACGAAAAAAAAAAATAAAAAAATTATGTGCCTTCAGGCTGCGCCAAATAGATCCAGCTCAGTATAAATAACAGACGACTAGTGTCTGACGAAAAGAATAAAATATTATATTTTATTCGCGCCTTCAAAACTTACAAACAATAACTTTAAGAGTTACATAGGGTGTTACAATGGGCGGCCTTATCGCTAAAACTGATCTCTTACAGACAACCTTTGGATATGCTGGTATATATTTAGATAGGTATAGGGTGTGCAAAAAAAAAGGTTTCTACAGTTGGTCTAGTTTTAGTACAGTAGTATTTTTGGCGGCTTCAAATTTTTTCACGTATTAAAAGTTACAGTGAGTATTTTCATGGGTTCCTTTAGATTATGCTTATGGCTTGAAGAGGTGATGACGACCAATATAGATGTATAGAAGAAGAAGACAGTATTCAGTATGCCACCAGATAACCAAGATTTAAATTCGTTAAAAACAAATAGCGTGGACCACTGGCATAAATGACTAATAGTATATACACTACACGGTCAGCTGATGCGAACCATAGGCGCCGCCATATTGGCTTCGGCTGCTCTGTCGAGAGCCTTTCACTTTACCCCTACTCCGCGGCCGACCGTCACGCGACATGCAATAGATGGACGAAATAGTTCGAGGCGATGTGAAAAAAGTTTAACTTTAAAAACCCAACCGTATTTTCCCCATATTTTCAACCATGTAAATTGCACCTACCATGTTCTGTCTCTGCATCATACAGAATTGTGTGACGTAATTTATGAACGGCCCCTAAGGACGACTGGTAAAAAATGCCTAAGTCCGTCTTTGTACGGTTCTTTTACTCGTCCATAAAGTTTTAATAAAGAAATATTAAATTTGCTTTTGTTTTGACGTGGAACAAGTTTAAATATCAACAGCAAATTAAACAGCGAAGGAGCTTCATCGTGGAAATTTCCCGCCAAAAGTTATGCGTCTGTTGTCGATGCGATGAGCGTTAACTTTTACAGTTAACGTTAATTACCGCCATAACGTCGTCAAGGTGACGGACAACGTAAAAATACAATAAATGTAACTAGTTTTAAGGAATTCATGGCGTCCTTGTAACAATAATATTGAATCTTTGGAAATTCCTTTCCTTTTTTTTAAAAAAAACGTTGCCCCACACTAGGAATTTCTCCTGTGTCGTGGGTGCATTTAAAAACATTTGAAGTCACATACACAAACAGCTAGACCCGGAACAAGTACCTGTAGGCCATACAAATACTTGTTCCGTGCGGGAATCGAACCTACGACACGCGGCGCAGCAGTCGATCGCTCAGCCACTGCGCCAACCGTGCCGTCAAAAATTGGGAATGCCACGCCTGTATTTTTTCCCTTAAGAGTAAGTCAGAGGTAAGGTATGATGCCCAAAAAGCTGACAGCATTGCTTCCTTGAATGGCAATGCTGATTCTGTGGCAAAAAAGGCTAACCTGGTCTCGTGAAGAGTCGCCCAACCGCTTGGCGATATCCCGAAAAACTGAATGGGCACACGGACCCCAAGGCTCTAGTGTTTACACTTAGAAATTAAATTATATAGACACACTTTCAAAT
Organism: Phlogophora meticulosa; assembly: GCA_905147745.2. Taxonomy (NCBI): domain Eukaryota; kingdom Metazoa; phylum Arthropoda; class Insecta; order Lepidoptera; family Noctuidae; genus Phlogophora; species Phlogophora meticulosa. Next base: position 1,160,989 of record LR990542.1, read on the forward strand.
ACAGCTTAGAATAGAATTACTAACGCTTAGTTTAAGATTTTATTGTGTAAACTTATCTAGATTGTAAGAATTATTATGGTTTTTATTTATTATAGTTTTAATATATAAATAATTTTTCAATAGAAAAGGACAGGTGCGTAGTACTCGTAACCGACATGCGTGTATGACCAGATTTATGAACGATAACGAAGCAAAATGAGTATGTAAGGATCGTAGCAGGTGGCGTCCTGTAGTTCCTGCCTACCCCCATGGGAAATAGACGTGACTTGATGTATGTATGTATAAATACGCCTTCAACAAAAAGCCTCGTTCCTCAGGTTAGACATTCAGTTCCTACATTAGGTACCTGCCTATGTTTTCTTGTTGGTACGTAATACGGTTGCTTGGTGTTCAATCTAGGTCATGTGGATATCTGTTTTATAAGATGGCGTAATATGACAACGAGTTCTGGGTAATTCTGCGGCTCAAAGCTTCAAACTTTAAAAATACTTTTGTGTAAAATGTGTTCATTAATATGATCAATCAATTTAAGCTGGAAGGGATATCGACGTATAATATGATACCCTGAGTTTATTGCATGATCCTGGACCCCCAAGCGTTGATATTGGAACGATGTTCCTTATCGCGCGTTGCGAAAGGGGGCTACACGGAAAAAATTAGGACGAAAAGCTGTTACGACTCTTTTTGCTATAGATAGTTGTATGCCGTGCGGCGTGCACGTGTTTTTCTGTCTGTCTCTATCGCTCTCTCTCATAAAAAGCAAGCCAGTTATTTTCGTTTCGTCTTTCTATTTCGCATTGAACAGTGTGGTGTCGCGACGATTATTTTTGTCGAGTGTATACAGGTTATTTGTACATAATAAATAATAAAAAATAATAACAAAATGAACTTCGTTCCATCCGGGTGGCCCTTGACACCTCTCAAGTTTTTTTTTTTTATTTTATCGGTTTTTTTCACTTGAAACTGTAACTGTAAAAATCATGATTTCAACCTAACCTAATGAGATTCGTCATGAAAAGTGAATCACTTTTTAACTCATAAATATTTTTTTAACCACCTTGGGACAAATGTTTGTACGATCTACAAAGATTTGTTCCGGGTGTTCTGGGTATTTGCTATGTATAATAAAAAAATATATATCTATGTTCTCTATTGTATTAAGTATATCAGTCATCTAGTACCCATAACGCAAGCTCTGCTTAGCTTGGGGCTAGATGATGCTCTGTGTATTGTCCAGCATTATTAATATATTTATTTATTTACGTGAAAAACATTTTATTATACGCAATATTAAATGCAGCGTACAAAACGCTACCTAACACTCTACCCACCTTCAAACTGACACATCTACATCAAACATGTCCCACATTTTAACATATTCCAACTGGAAGCACTCTGAAGCCCCTGAAATTTCAGTACCATACCATTTAAAAAGTTTCCAGGCTTCAGTACGAATGTTTTTAATTTGTCCTGGCAAAAGTTTTAATAAAAAAAATCATCATACAAAAAAATATACCAGAAACTCAATGGGAAGAGGAGAGAGTCGCTCGAACTTGTTTTACAACTTCTTTTGTAGTAAATGAACGATATAAAAGTTGTTGATTGTACGTAAATTGCTCTTCGAACGAATGAGTGAATGATGTTGGCGATGATTGAATGAAAGATAGGTGAATGGTGGTTGCAATGCTTTGTTAAGAATTTAATTGTTTTGTTTTGTTTAGAACAGATTTCGATCAGCGGGATAAATGGTGAAAGATTAGATTCTTTTCAGATCGAGTACATTGAAAGATTTGTTGCTTCTCTAGCTGTTTGCTCTTTGTATTGTGCAGTGGTGGGTGTCCATACAACTCGATTCCCACTGGCTTTCCTTTGGAGTCTCTTCACCTCCATTGGAAAATGGCTTGGCCATTTCCAAAGAATATTGGTACTAACACTGAAGGTATAGAACACAGCATTTTATTCAAACAGCATAGCACTACTAATAAGTTTTTTTTTATTCTTGTGATTTCCGTCTTACGATTATAATTGACGCACTGGTGATTAGATAGATATTCTCAATATTTCAGGAGGATTTCAATATTGAACAACACAGTTGGCAAAGTGGCTTAGAGATCGACTACTGCGCCGCGTGTCGTGGGTTAGATACCCGCACGGATCAAATATTTGTATGGCCTACAGGTAATTATTGTTCTGGGTCTAGCTGTTTGTGTCTATATTTTAAATGTTTGTAAATGCACCCACGACATAGGAGGAATTCCTAGTGTGGGTCAACGTCTTTAAAAAAATGATTTGAATTAAATTTTCGTGTTCAATGTTCTTCCTTTTTCGTTTAAAAAGAGTCTATTGCCTAAAAATATTATGGTTTTTAAGAGTTTATTTTAACTCTGCTGTAAAATCTCTATCATGAAGTTGAGGAACTCTATATAAAAAATAGCCGCCCGGGTCCATCGAAGGTTAAAGTACGCTTGCCGAGGTCATTACGTTGGTCCCGGCTGTCATTTGTAGACCTTTGGCAGTCGTTACGGATAGTGAGAAGCCCAAAACTCTGATAACCAGTCTTACCAAGGGGTATCGTAATGCCCAGTAAATGGGTTGTGAAGGTCAGATAGGCAGTCTCTCCATGTAAAATACTGATATCCAGCTGCATCCAGCTAGATTGGAAGCCGAACCTAACATAGTTAGGAAAATGCAAGGCAGATAAAGAACTTCCATGAAGTTGGATTTCGTTGTAGATGAAGACCAAAGAAACGATGGATGTATGAAGGAATGAGGACCATATTGTGAGGAACGTTTTAAGTATGAATGTGCAGGGTAACAACAGTAGAGGGAGACCAAGAGAAAAGATGGATTTTGTGAAAGATGATATGACTAGAAAGGAGATGATTTTCAAGATGACGGCAAATAGAGATGCATGGAAGAAGAAGACATGCTGCGCCCCGAATAAGTTGGGATAAGGGCAGGAGGATGATAACGAAATTGTATTAACTTTTAAACAACAATCTTCTAGTATCTGCAACAAGATAAAACACACATAAACTTGTTATTTGCGATGAATTTCTTCACGGCGCTGTTAAGTTAGAATTAACATGCAAATCCGCATTATTTATTCGTATCACCGCGCTAACACAGTTACGGGGTGGGATGACGTCACGGACTTATTATGAACACTCTTCCAGTTTTATTATATTAAAATGAGGAATACTTCAATAAATAAGTAGGTTATGACTCTGAAGGCCATGTTTATGGAAGAGCTTCCTGAAGCTTCCGTTTCTATAATTCCTTTTATTTTGACAGTTCAAGAATAACGTAATAAGCGCGGGGAGGGGACGCCCTAGAAGGACATACACTGATCTTATTGGTGATGTTCTTTGAAAAGGTCTGGTGCAAAGTAATCGCAACCGGCGTGCGTGTACGACCACATGTATAAACGTGAGCGAAGCTAAAGGAGTATGTAAGGATCGTAGCGGGTGGCGTTCTGTGGTTTCTGTCTTCCCCCATGGAAAAAAGGCGTGAGTTTATGTATGTATGTATGTATGCAAGAATATCCGTCCCAATAACCGCCTCTTTGGTCTAGTGGGTACAATAGCTACTGCTGTTCAAGATGGTGGGATGCTGGGATCGGTTGCCGGGTTGCGTAAAGCGATATTAGTTTATTCCAGCAGAAATTTCTCAGCCTAGATTTGTGCCCAGTTGATGGCAAAGCTCTCCACAATTAGTATTAGAAGTATTTTTTTTTTTAAACGTTGCCTCACACTAGGAATTTCTCCTGTATCGTGAGTTCGTTTACAAACATTTAAACTTACATACACAAACAGCCAGACCCGGAATTAGCTGTAGATCATACAAATATTTGTTCCGTGCGGGGATCGAACCCACGACACGCGGCGCAGCAATCGATCGCTCAACCACTGCACCAACCGTGTCGTCGTATTATTATTGCTTTTTAGTTATTACAACATTTATCTTTGACTGCATCGCATCGTTGGTCTAGCGGTCTATGAGGTAATGGGTTCGATTGCCGGGTCGTTAAACGTGATATTGGGATTTTTCGTTAAGAATTTCAAGGGTTGGGCAAAGCGTTATTAGGTTATGCCAATTAAATTTCTCAGAAGCAGCCCGGAGTCTGGATGTGAGCCCGGTTGATGGCAATAGGCTCATTACCTATTACATGGAGCTTATACATAACAGGTGAAATGTGGATGTACTGTACACTTCTGCCTATCCCTTTGGGGAATACATGCGTGTTGCTTTTATCTGAATGCAATATGTGATGGATACCCCATCCAATTATGGTAGCTATCGTTTTTTTTAAATAAAGCTCACTCTCACAAAAATATAAAACCTCGAGACAAATACTTTTCAAATACTTTACAAACTTCTGTGGGTACTATTATTATTTACGATTGAACCAAGCAGTTTGTCTGGTTGTAAAATAGATTGAGTTTTGACCCCCCACAGATGTGGACAGCCATACTGGAAAGTGTTAAACGTGTCCTGTAGTTAATGCTACGCTATAACGAAGCGATTTATTTATGTCTGCACTGATAATGTTAAACAAAATAAAAATTAATTTATTCAAATAAGGCTGAGAATCAGCACTTTTTGAACGTCAAAAATTACATAAGATAGTCCCCCAAAATGGGCTCACCCCCCTTCACCACTTCTTTTGCTGGGAAGAAATGGCGCAAAAAACTCCTTAGAAAGAGACCAAAAATGCTATTGCTATCTTTATCTTGCAAATGAAACCAGAAAGAGAAAAAAAGCTGCAGAATTTATAAGTAGCATCTATCTACTTATTTATAAAAACATAACCTCAAAAATTAAATACTTGTTTGATGTTTTTCTTTTTTTTACCACACATTACATTTGGAAATAGGAAGGAATTGCAGTGGTTTCACTGCAATTCCTGAAAACCAGAATCAACAGTGGCGACCATCTGAAAACCTTCGAGACAATGAGTCCGAGGAGTCCCGGAGAAACGATTCAACTGTCTTGGATCCCGTAACGAAATTAATCAGAAAAGAACAGCAGAAGGTTAGAATTTTTTTTTATAATGGTTTGGTGTATTGTGTACACAAAAGAAGACAGCCAAGCCTTAAATATTGCAAATATTTACTCTGTTACGCTTGTATTTTAATTACGAGTGAAGCCCACAATTTCCCGCGGGCGTGTTTGTGACAAATAAAGAAAAAACACGAAGGAAATCGACTTCCACGTTGACACGGGAAAGAAGGTCACCCTTTGTCTTCAGTAATACCTGATTAAGGAGTCCGATGTTTACATTGGGGTTTCTACTATGTCTGTGTGTGTGTGTGTCCAATGACACCCATGGCATCAAGTTTGTTAATTTCTTCGGCGCCATCTTGGAGTTCGATTTTGACCCAAAGATCGTTGTTAGCGACCCTGGTAGTTATGAAAATGACACCCATGACGTCAGTTTACTAAATTTGATCGGCGCCGCCATCTTGGAGTTCGATTAAGACACCAAAATCGTTGTTGGCGACCCCAGGAATTATGAAAATGACACTCATGACGTAAAGGTACTTGGATTGTTGCAGTTAGTGACCTGCTTTAGCTGACCCCTCTTCCTCCAAATTTTTGTCAAGTGGGGTCAGGTAATATAGGGCACGGACTGTACTTACTGATACGAGTTATCTGGACCATAAGTACTTATATTAGAACGTTTCGCATTTAACTCACTGACTTGCAAAATGTTCAGAGTGAGTTTTAAAACACTGTACAAAAAATCTTATTTTCTTGGAGAAAACTTTAATACTAAATAAATAAGTAGTAATATGTGGCTTTGGCTGTTTTGTTTGATTTTTTGCTATCGACTTCCGAAATTAAAGTTATTTTACACTCGTGCCTTCTCTGTATGAGAAGAGGCCCTTGCAATGCAGTGGGACAATACCAGGCTGGTATTATTTATTTTTACACTTTTAAGTTTATTTTAAAGTCGGTTCAATTTTTTTGTAGTATTTAAACAATAACCTAATGTCAACTACTCATCACCTTTTACAATATTCAGTAGGTGTCTAATCAATCATCCCCTATATTTACACTTAGGGGTATATCTTTGGTATCAAAATATGGAACAAACTTTGAGGTTATACCCTATCCAATAAAAAAAGTATCATCAAAATCGGAAAAATCTGTAAATACGTATGCGTGTTCATTGTTTTCGTTTTCGCAGATCGGTGGGACTCCCTGATGTTGCGGAGGTGGATGCGGCTCCGTGCTGAATTTTAATTGTATATTTTCATGTCTGTAACCTACTAACACTAGAACTTAAGTAAAATTGTTACTAACCCTATGGACTCCGGTCTGAAATAAAAACTTTCTATTCTAATCTATTGTGGTCGAACACAAAACAAAATCCGTGTCGAATTGAGCACCTCGTTCTTTTTTTCTCGTCGGATAAAAAAGAAACACTAGCTAGCTAGCTAAAGTTGTATAAGAACACAGACTTTACTATTATTGGGGGACATTGGCACCCCAGGACAGTTATTAGAAGCTCTGAATTAGACTGTCTGGATGTGAAGTCTGCAGAACAAAAATGACAGTTTAGTTTTTAAAATTCTGCGTCTTAGTTTACTAAAGTAGATAATAACATTAAGAGATCATTATAGGTTAGAATTAGGCGAAGAGCTTGTGGCTAAATAAAAAAGCCGCATGGGTGATCCAAGGTTAAGCTACGCTCGCCGAAGACAGTTCGTGGATGGGTGACCGTTCTATGAATATCGAGACTTCTCCGTGCCTCGGATAGAACGTTAAGTGGTTGATCCCAACTGTCATTTGTGTCAGATCTATGACAATCGTTACGAGTCAGAAATCCGAAAGTCTAAGAACGTATTTAATCAAGAGGTTGTGTTACCCAGTAACTGGATTGTGAAAGTCAGATACGCAGTCGCTCGACGTAAAAGACAGCTATTCAGCTCCGTCCGTTTAGACTGAAAACCGAACCGATCATAGTTGGAAAAGGCTAGGTAGATAATGATGATTATACAGTCCTAAAATAACATTCACGAATGAAAGCCCCTGGATGCTATTACGAAATTCCTGATAGGTAAACTCGATAACGCAACAATGAGTCCGACAATAACAACTTTTGAATAATAGATAGTTACCGAATCTTATCAATGGTATCCTTGAAAAAGGTCGGACGCGTAGTACTCACTAGCGCGGCACGTGTATCTATGGACGGGGTCTATGAAACTTAATGCTGAAACCTCCCGGGAATAAAATCGGCTGTAAACGCGTCGGTTTATTTTTTATTATAGATTGTTGTCATGATGGCCCAGTGGTTTAGGCCTCGCCTCTTGTGCACGAAGTTATGGGTTCAAACCGGGTCAAGTACCAATGTGACCTTTTTTCAATTCATATGTACTTTCTAAGTTTATCTTAGACGTTTCTGACATCGGTGAGGAAACTTGCACTTATAATTAATATAAGTCTGAAATCGCCAACCCGTCTTGAGCAAGCGTGGTGATTAATGCTCGTGCCTTCTCTGTATGAGAAGAGGCCTTTGCCCTGCAATGGGACAGTAACAGCTGGTATTATTATTTCCTTTATTTCTTTATAAGCATATTAACTAACTACGTTTTAAAATATTAAAAAAAAGAAACAAAACAATATATTATTATATTAAAGATTGTTTTGTAGCATAAAGAGTATGTGACCCAAGGGAACTATTTATAAGTTTATGTATGTAGGTACCTACGTCTGTATATTGTTTACTCTTCAAAGCTGAAATTAATACAGGAATGGAATCTAGAATTATATCCGCTGCAAGCCACCCTTTTTTATTTATTTACTGGCAGCAACCCGCGACTTCGTATGTGTCTATAATATTCTACTAGCACTTCGCACGCAACTTTGTTCGCGTTTATTTCGTACTTTTCCCTTTGAGCTTTTACATGCTCTCCACCCCCTTTGAAACGTAGTTTTGAAAATAAAATATGGCTTTTTAAATCGGTTCAGTATCTTTTGAGTGTAACAAACATACAAACAATCAATTTTTTAATGTGAATAATATTAGTTTAGATGTATGTAGGTGATGTTGTTCGAAGATGTATTTCGAACAACATCATTGTTTCTAAATAGACAATTAGTTTTACTAACCCATATGGATGTTGCTTATCCGAAATAAAGTTTTTTTTTTATTATTATTGTGGAGTATAATCTACAATACTGTAAAGTTTCGTCAAATTCCGTTCAGTACTTAATGCGTGGAAGAGTAACAAACATCAATACATCGACACAAACTTTCATATTTATAATATACGTAGTATATATGTATTATTATTAGTACAGCATATTAGCAATTAATACGTAGGGTTCCCTCTATCTGGCAGAATTTTGATGCTCCGAAATTTATTTGGCATAACACACTTGGCATAATCTTCTTTAAACGAATATATATATGGCATAAAAATCATTTAATATAATTATTGTTTGGCCGAATGTTTATACGTCCGAATTTACAAAGGCATACTTTTAAGATGGCAGAATTTTATTTGGCATTATTACTTTTGGCAAAGCTTAATTTCGCATAATTTCGTTTCACATAACGTTTATTTAGAGCGACGATTATTTGGAATAATTTCACTTGGCATATTAAGAAGATGGCAGAATTTCATTTGGAATAATTTTATTAGGCATAATTATTGTCATTTCTATAAAATGTAATCATATTCTTAACCTTAAATTAAAATTAAAATTAAAATATTGTCTTGAAAAGTCAATATGTTGTACTACAAAAGTTAGTGAAGTGACAGAACCGAATCGCTGCAAAACCGACTGCACGTAGTCTTGTCTGCCCTACACCTAGAGTGTAATGTAAGCCCGCGTAGGTGCGGAGGGGCAAGGCGGCCCGCGGGCTGAGGAGCAGGTGGTTTTAACGCGCGCCGCAGCGGCTGAGGCTGGCCGGCCTAGCCGGCCAGCAAGCCGAAGCAGCTGTGGTGAGCGTTACAACCATCTGCGACGAGAAGCTTGCGTGGGACCGCCGGAGCCCCGCAGCGCCGGAGCCGTGACAGAAACCATGCCTGCTGCATGTTGCATGCTTGCTTGCATGCTGCATGTTTGCTTGCATGCTGCATGCATGGTGTGTGCTTTTTTGCATGTTTGCATTCTACATGCTTGATGCATACATGCATGGTGTGTGCTGTTTTGCATATTTGCATGCTACATGCTTGATGCATGCATGGTGTAAGCTTGTTTGCATGTTTGCATGCTTCTCACAGGTAAATAAGAACCACATAAATGTTCACAATCAACTGTTTAATTGAGTTCAGTAAGTAATACAAAGTAATACATGCAGAAAGATAATTAAATAAGCATTTAAACAAAAGAACTTTTTACAAAACAAAAAACAACTGACTTCCAAAGAAGACACTAAAAAGTCAAAAACAATTTTAATTTCGGAAGTTGGTATATTTAGTTTTGAAATTTCGTTGTTTGCCACCATCTTCCAAAATTAAAGTTATTTTTTACTTTGCCAAAAGACGATTCTGACAGTGAACTTTCTGCAATATGATGGTTCTACTTTTTAATTATTATGGATATGAAATTTATGCCTAAAGATGATTCTGACTTACAAAATTATGCGTTTTTAATGTATTATAAATGAGTGTATGCCGAACGATTTTCTGCGAAATGAAGTTTATGCTATGCACTGTTATGCTAATTAATATTATGACATAAAAAGTTCTGCTATAAAGGGTAGACCCTAATACGTAATTAAGATAATCTTACCATTCTCTCTTCTCACAGAATCGCAAACATTCTAACATTATCGTCTTCCTTTCATCAGCAAACAAGTCCAATCCAGGGTTGATGCCCACGAACGCGTTGATAATCGTCATCATACGCGGTATAGAAGTGATTGTAACTATTGTTGATGACTAATGGCCGTCATAATATCATTTTTTTGTATTAATAAAATAAATAAATAATGCTGGCCAATCCACACAGCATCATCCAGCCCTAAGCAAAGCAGATCTTGTGTCATGGGTACTAGATGACTGATATGCTTAATTCAATACATTCTATATATAGATATTTTTACTATACATAGGAAATAACCAGAACACGCCGAACAAATATTTGTAGATCCTACAAAAAATTGACCCAAGGCGGGAATCGGACCCGCAACCTCTTCCGTCGCAGGCGGATCTGCGCCCGCCGCGCCACATCGGTCGTCATCGTATGGTTTTTGTTTGGCTTTTGTATCTCAAAAAGACATCGTTGTCCAATGAAAAAGCACAAAGAGCCACCTCAGATTTTATGATTTCTTCAAACACGGATAAAAGGTGAACAATACCTAAATAAAAAAAAAACTTACTAAATGTAAGTTAAAAAGGCTTACAATTTCATTTCTGTAACCAGTTTACAAAGAATTTGATTACGGAACAATGTTTTACGTAAATCAAAATTGAACGAAAAAGTTGAGCGAAAACCCGGTTGAAAATGTTCGGAGCGCTCGGTAAGTGAATGAACGAAAGAGTGATTGATTGAATGATGGCCGCTCGCTCGGCTGAACGAACTTACCGCCGGTGCCGCTACCCACACGTGTTTTTATCAGGCTTTCTGGTGTTCTGTGAAAATTGTGTATATTAGAAGGAGAAAATATAAGACTGGGAGGGAAAATGGTTTATTTAGGTGAGGAAAATACAGATATTATGCAAACTGCTGTCAGGCATAAGCAGGTAATTTGGTATTTCGGATAAATCGGATCTATTTTCAGGTCAAAATCAAAGTGAACTGGCAGATAATATTATAAACGGAAACAAAAATAATTGTCTTTTAACCTACCTATAAAAAGCAGAAAAAACTAATAGATTTTTTGAGCTAAAATTTTTTTACTATTTTCTGTTTTTTATTGTAGTTATTTCCATCTTACGAGACAAAAAATTACAATCGATTGCTTGCATTTTCCCAACTCCAATTAGGATCGGCTTTCAGTCTATCCTGACGCAGATTAACACTATATTTTACATAAAGTTGATGCATGTCTCACCTGCACAGCCCATTTAAACACTGGGTAATACGATACTTCTCGGTAAGACTGGTCAGCTTCTGACTACACGTAACGATAGCCACAGATACACAAATGCACTGAAAACTTGATATGTATCATGATCACCCATCCACGGACCGGCCTTACCAACAGCAGCTTAACCTTCGATAGACCCATGGGGTTGTTATAGCTAACATGATGGGACACGTGGGACATGATTAGCCAGCATCAACAACTCCTTTGCCAACAGCGGTGATTAACCCATCTCCTCTATCTCTAGATCCAGTAATTCCATAATTTAGTTAATAACAGTCTAGTTAGACAGCCATTAAAGTTTTTATCTCCAGCATTCAAATGTATGGTAAACACATAAACTCAGGTTTTAGATCGTGCAATCAAAATGTATTACAGTTTATGAGTGGTATAAATCATGGAGTTTTATCGTTTTCCATACATTAATGTGATGTTATATTGTTGATTGTTTATGGATTTTCCTTTCTTTTGTTAACTGGAGAATGTAATTTTTAAAAGAACTTTAGCTTCATGGAAAAAGGGATATTTAATATTAAACTCTGGCCTCTGCGCACGGACCATTCGCGAACATTAAGGCCCGATTCCTTTACTATTACAAAAATATATTAGCACGCGCCTTTTTCCCATATGGTTACGGCATCTGTTACGATCCTCACATACTCCAATTGCTTCGTTTATGTTCATACATCTGGTCATACATGCACGCCAGCTGCGAGTACTATGCACTTAACCTTTCTGAAACAGATCACCGTTACTATTACTAAATACATTTAGAGCTGTACAAATTCAGAGCAAAATTAAAATCTGTCCATGTCAAGATTTTGACTGGGACGGAACGATGTTTAAAATATTGTTAATGTGAAATTGTGCAATTCCGTGATATTAGCAGCCTGACAATTAGTCTTAAGAAAGGGTATTGAGCATCCCAACCACAGGGATGTGGAAGTCACATTTACTTAATTCGCAAAACCCACTCATAAATGCATATTTGTACGTCAAATGGCAAAACATAGAGAATATTTGATATTACATTGTAACATCTAGCACACTGTGGTAACCTGTTTTACAAATAAAAACTATTGATTGATTGATTGACAGTCGCTCTATGTAAAAGAATGGTATTTATGCTGGAAGCCAATCCCAACATAATTGGGAAAAGGCTAGGAAAATGTGCCGACGTAGGACCAATAGTGCTGCCTAGAGGGACTCTCCACCTGAAAGGCCCCTATATTCATATTTTGTTACCAACAAGTAATTGTCAGTCAGCCGCGTCACGTTTTAACGCTACCAATTATACACAAGCACTAACAGACACCCTATAATTCACAGCACCTCCGCAACAGCGGGTCGATAATGTTAATAGCCTAACGTGCGTCTGGCATGACCTTTACAATGGGCTAGACGAAAACTACATTTACTTTATTATGGTTTGGTATTTCTCTGCTTGACTCCTTTTAGGTATGCGCGTGATGATAACAGGCAGAGGGGAAGGGTCTATGTTTGTTTTTAAATATTGCAATAATAGTATATGGTGTTTTTTTTTCAAGCCAGTGTGTGAGGATTTTTTAGGTGCTAGAGAAAAGGCTGGGTACCGTAACATAAACTTTAAATAAATATTGACATCAAATTTAAAAACAAGGTGCTTTTTTAATGTGTATCCACAGTTTTAAGAGTATGGATGGGCAGAACATCGTTAGAATCGACAACGAACTTCAGTCAAACATTCGGTGAAAACACAAGTTCGACCAAATATCGGCGGCACTTCGGTTATTTTTCTCGTAATTCGTTACACGTCGAATCTTGTTTACACAAGTTCCAAATTTGACAAAACGTGTCAGGTAGCCTGTCGTGCGAGGAATTTAAGAGATATTATTCATACCGGGGATTGCCGATCGCAGTATGCACTTAAAAGGAGATGCCCGTCCATCTACTAATCCCTGCGTTCCATTTTTCATCACGCGCTAGTAAGAAAGGGGCTTCGGAAACCACGCAATGAATAAAATGAATGAATTGATCTGCATACTTAAAAACAGGTTAGCCCGCAGCCTATCTAGGAGAGCAGTACTCATCGACTACTAGCCTTTACTATGTTGGGGTCGGCTTCCAGTCTAACCGGATGCAACTGATTACCAGTATTTAACATGGAGCGACTGCCTATCTGACCTCCTCAACCCAGTAACTGCCAGTAACTGGGCAACACGATACCTTGGTAAGACTGGTTGTCAGAATATCGGGCTTCTAGCTAGGAGAGCAGTACTCCACACAATAACTAGATTAAGAAATATGTATGTGTCTGCTACATTCAATTTTATTCAATTTAATCTTGTCTATTTTAACAATAAATCTTTACTATTATATCCGTGGCTGGCGTGAATATGTTGACATGTCTAAAACTGCAATTTGTCAGGACGGCCATTTTAAAGTTTTGGCGTCTTCTGGTAAATCGGTTAATTAATTTTACATATGTGTTTAAGTTGTTTTAAAGGTTATTTTGTGCCATCTTTTCAATGATGACAATAAATAAACGAAATTTTCCATAGATTGCAAAATAATAGACTTGTCAAGTCGTTCACCAACGAGTTATCAACTTATGCACCGAGTTGTCAACTTGTTCACCAACAGTTATCAACTTATTCACCTTCTGAGTGGGAAGTTATAGTAAGTAAACAATGTAATTTAATGACAACCACATTATTTTAATTGGATAGCAAACAGATGACAAACATAAAAAAAATATTTAATTTGCTGCTACTCACTCAAATCAAGTAATGTTGTTTTAACTGAAGAAATATTTAATTCAAACACCACGAAACTATCAGTTTAGTATTTTCGCAATAAAAATTTTTATAAAAAAATAGAAAATTGCTTTATTGGACCACAAACAACGTCATCAAACAGATACAAGTATGTTACTAACACAAATAACTACGTTGACTCCTCAACCTCGTCGCAGACCATTCGTATTTTATTAGACCTCAGAATCCTCTTCATCTGGGTTGTCTTCGTCCAAATCTGGATCAGTAGATGCAGAGACATCACCGACAGTTTTTATATTAATATAAAACTCTTTGAACGAATCGTCAATCAGGTCAATCATGTCCATCAAATCCTTTTTTTTCTCTGCACTGATTGGCAAAGCTTCCTTGGAGATTTGGCTCAACCTAAAGACATCTATGGTGGTTTTTCCTCTTTTCCGAAAGTTCACTGACTCGAAAGTGGGTTCGCGATCCAGGCTTTTCTTGAAATTTATTTTTCCTACGCTGTTTTTATTATATTGCAGCCATTTAATAGGTTGCCATAGAAATTTGTCCCCAGAATCGTCCAGTTTTTTGATAGTAAAGGGTCCTTTCTTGGCTTTTAGTTCAGCAAAATCCAAGAAATCATTTACCGTCATCACCACGACCTTAAATGGTTTCTGAACTTTGCAAGTCCTCACCAGCTGCACCCAATCATACAAATGATTTATTCTCATTTGTGTTCTCTTTTTTGTTTTCTCAATAATAGCGTGGTCAGAGTCACACTCCATATGTGTGTGCCCACTGAGGAGAAATTTGTGATTTATCTTTTGCAGCGTCGGATGATTATGTAGCAAAAACATAAACATCATTGCCACGACATTGTTTTTGTTTTGACCACCACAAGTATCCGAATAAAAAATCAGTTCTTTTACTTCGGAGGACAAATTGTTGCAGAAGTGCCACAAACATGAGGCAATTTGGTTTGCACCTCGAGCTCCTATTGTCTCGTCCCACATGTAGCAGGTAGCCTCATTAGTTGCTAAATCATGCACTGTTAAATTAAAAGACCAAAGCTGTCGTTTGTAAAACGAGACAGATGTTTTTAAATATGGAGTCGGCAAGCACTGCTGGAGGTCGAATGCAAATGCCCTAACAGACGAATCTGCTTTGACATTCTCTTTATCCACACGTTTTTCAGCATAAGCTTTATCAGCTTGATGTTGGTGTTCAGCTAATTCAGCAGTTAAATTAATTTTGCGATCTTCATCTGCAACTTTAATTTTAGCGTTCAGCACATCGCACGTGTTGCATGTGTCTTTTGATGGTTGCTTAAACGACAGATTGAGGTCGTGAAAGCATTTGGCATATAATTTTAACGAGACAGGATTTGAAGAAGTGTTTTTATACTCTCTGTACATTTTGGCGATTGACAGGTCAGCAGCTAAATATTTCTTCCCAGTCGAATTTCTACAGTAGTGACTCTCATAACTTGGAAAACTCAAAATGTGGTGATTGACAAGCGAAATGTCTTCGATAGTCTTCTTATTTTTGGGAGGTTGACGACCTCTCTGATCCTCATCAATGATTCCGTTGGGAGATTTTTTTTTTTTTTCTATTATAACATTAACAAATCCCTTGGTCTCTCCTACAATTTTACAAAAACACTCTTTACAAACCGGTTTCATCTCATTAGAAATCTCTAGCATGTATTTACAGTAGCACTCTCTATTTAATGTCCTGCTGCCCGTTTTTTGTGATTTTTTCGGGAAAATCATTACTGACTTAGACACAAATGCTGCCCGTCTATCTCTATCTCCTAGTTGCCAATAATAACTCAACTCTTTCGGTTTTCTGTCAGGAACTACTTTACCTTTTTCCGTTATATAACTCTTTCCTGTATTCCGACGTGTTTTGCTTGCATTTCTCTCCACTCTTGATCTTCCTTTTTTTGTATTATTATTAGTCCTTTCTTCACTAGTACTTTCGGTTTCCATAGTTAAAGTTAAAATCTCATTTCTTTCACTCGTCTTTTCACTGTTGGTGTTTCTATCTCATATATAGTAGGAGCTGCATTCTCATATTCATTCATTTCAGGTGAAACACTTCGGTTGGCCGTTTTTTCGTCTGTCACACACGTTGAGCTCCCCGTTTCCTTGTTCTGTGTATTATCCATAGATGAATTTTGTGGTGTTTCTTTCGTATTTAAGGTAGGTGCTATATTTTCGCATTCGTAGTTGACTTCGATATATTTTTCCGGATTTCTTGTTGCTTTCGATATTTTTCCGGAGATTGGTATCAATTCTTTGCTTTCAATTTTGGCATCATCACATGATTCGCAGTCAGTTTCTGAATCATCTACTGTGACTTTTTTTATGTTAAAATCAGGATCACGAACACTGTCGTCACTGTCGCCATTAAACGATTCATTTTCTTCAGACGCTTCACTGTTTTCGACAATGTCTGACGTATTATCTAATTGTAGGCTTGGGTCAGTAATTAATACATTATAAATTTCTTGGGTTGCTGGGGACATTACCGGAAAAGGAGATAATGGATCATCGTTACTTATGTTCCTCAATAACGAAGAGTTTGACAGTGGAGTGGCAAGATTAGGGTAACCTGAAGCAATAAAAAATAATAATCAGACAGATAAACACAACAATATTGCAATAATAGTATATGGTGTTTTTTTTCAAGCCAGTGTGTGAGGATTTTTTAGGTGCTAGAGAAAAGGCTGGTACCGTAACATACATTTTAAATAAAAATTGACATCAAATTTAAAAACAAGGTGCTTTTTTAATGTGTATCCACAGTTTTAAGAGTATGGATGGGCAGAACATCGTTAGAATCGACAACGAACTTCAGTCAAACATTCGGTGAAAACACAAGTTCGGCCAAATATCGGCGGCACTTCGGTTATTTTTCTCGTAATTCGTTACACGTCGAATCTTGTTTACACAAGTTCCAAATTCGACAAAACGTGTCAGGTAGCCTGTCGTGCGAGGAATTTAAGAGATTTTATTCATCCCGGGGATTGCCGATCGCAGTATGCACTTAAAAGGAGATGCCCGTCCATCTACTAATCCCTGCGTTCCATTTTTCATCACGCGCTAGTAAGAAAGGGGCTTCGGAAACCACGCAATGAATAAAATGAATGAATTGATCTGCATACTTAAAAACAGGTTAGCCCGCAGCCTATCTAGGAGAGCAGTACTCATCGACTACTAGCCTTTACTATGTTGGGGTCGGCTTCCAGTCTAACCGGATGCAACTGATTACCAGTATTTAACATGGAGCGACTGCCTATCTGACCTCCTCAACCCAGTAACTGCCAGTAACTGGGCAACACGATACCTTGGTAAGACTGGTTGTCAGAATATCGGGCTTCTAGCTAGGAGAGCAGTACTCCACACAATAACTAGATTAAGAAATATGTATGTGTCTGCTACATTCAATTTTATTCAATTTAATCTTGTCTATTTTAACAATAAATCTTTACTATTATATAGACCAGGGCTTTTGAAAATGGTAAAAATTAAAAAAAAAATATAGTAGGATTTGGAAAAAGAAGACAATAAAACAAAAATGGAAGGAAAAATAATTTAGTTGGAGGATTATAATAAATGCTGCAAAAGAGTTTCAGTTTGTGTTATTCTATTTTTCTGTGTATGATGAGTAGTACATTTATAATATTAGTTATATGTTATTTAATAAAATAATGGATAGCATATATTCACATAATTACTTACTCTATATATGTATATTATACAAAACCAAAATAAATTTGAAAAGTGAGAAATACAAAATAAAAACCCGACCAAGACACTCAGGCGTCAAAGTACTCCTCCGCATCGCTGTCATCTGGAAGCGTGCCCAGAAGACTGGCAGCATTGCCATTAGTAATAATTAGTTAGCCCTTACGTAAGTTAAAAATGTAAATTTGTAACTTTAAATTATTTTCTTTTTTCTGTAGTCCTGTTGCCGGTGGCAACAGGATTCTGGAAACACACTTTTATGAGGACTTTGTGGAGATGATGATCGGTTGAGAAACTGGTTTTATCTTCTTTACAAAGTGACTCTTACCCAAACTGATATTTTAATGTTTGTATATATCAACACTAGGGACAAGGTACTTTACTAACACTACGGATCTCTGTTAACTGAATATTTGAAAAAAAAAAAAAAAAAGGACTTTAAGTAATAATAAGTTCCGGTAAAACGAAGTGTCCGAATACAGGTAATTTTTACTTAAAAGGGCATCTTCAAAGACTAGATGTACACACTTGTGAAAGAAAATAAATTATTTGGGGCAAAAAATATTCCCATGAGACCAGTCAGATTGTACCAGCCATAAACTTCACCAGTAAAATATTTACCGTCTCATTCAAAAATGAATATTAACTTTGTTCCAAGCTGAAAGTTGCAAAACAGTTTTTGTATTACCGACCTTACGCCAAGTTGGTTAACGTTCTAAATACAAAGACAACACGACAATTATTGCTTCATGTATGGTGTAGGCTTCTGATGTACATCCTTCCGTGGTTATATCAGCATTTTGCACAAGGTGACTGCCATTTGACCTCAGATCCAATTATTGGGCAATATCGATTTTGTACCAAAAGGGCCAAAAGGCAAGTCTACCGTATAGAAGGGTCTCAATGTATAAAAAACACACGCTTTTACTTGTCAAAAAAGAAAATATTTTGAATTACTAATTCAAACACCGAAACAAACTCCGAGGTCACAGTGTCTTTTGAGGTCCAGACATTATCTTTGACGACCGATGTGGCGCGGCGGGCAAAGGTCCGCCTGCGACGCAAGAGGTTGCGGGTTCGATTCCCGCCTTGGGACAAATGTTTGTACGATCTACAAAGATTTGTTCCGGGTGTTCTGGGTATTTGCTATGTATAATAAAAAGTATCTATCTATGTAATGTATTGTATTAAGTATATCAGTCATCTAGTACCCATAACACAAGCTTGGGGCTAGATGATGCTGTGTGGATTGTCCAGCATTATTTATTTCTATTTTATTTCTATTTAAGAAGTCTTTTGAGGAAAGATACACACAGGAAAGAGTGGACCTTTAACATGAAGTCAGCAATAGAATGAACGGATACTTGAACACAGGGGCAATGCCCGTATTTTTAACAACGTTCGCATTCTAACTTCAGTCCAAATCTGTCAAAAATAAGTCTGTATTTGACAAGTTTTCGACATTGATTATAATTGAGATGAGATTGCGACTACATTTTGAACGCTTTCGTTTTCAATTGGGTTCATCTGTCTATCCATAATAAAATTATAAATGGGAAAGTGTGTGTGTCTATTTGTTCGTCTTTCACGCCTAGACCAGTGAACGGATTTCGATAAAATTTGACAGAGAGATAGATTGCACCCCGGGAAAGGACATAGAGTACTTTTTTATCAATAAACTATGCGGGCGAAGCCGCGGGCGGAAGCTAGTATCATCATAATCCCCATCTGCCTAGCCTTTTTACAACTATGTTGAGGTCGGCTTCCAGTCTCATCAGATACAGCTAATACCAGTGGTTTACATGGCCCGACTGCCTATCGGACCTCCACAACCCAGTTACCTGGGTACCACGATGAGTTACACTGGATGTTAGACTTTCGGGCCTCTAACTACGCGTTTCAAATAATCCAGGGAGGAATTTCTTGTAAACTAATAAAACATTTTATTAGTGTTCCTCAGCTGAAGTTGTTTCTTTTACGATGCAAGTTTCGTTTTAATTCGGACCCTCTTCATAATGTAGGAGGGTGCAGAGCTGTTCAGGCCGACTGCCTTTAATTTATTCATGAGGGCCATGAACTTTAGGGAAAAGTATTGTATTTATTAGGAATTGTTGTGCTGGGGATTTGTTTTTTAAGCATTTTCGACCAGCAACTATCTTTGCATTGGATTTGTAAGCTTTCCATATTTTATTCAAGTTTTGTTCGTGGTAAAATCGTTGTTAAAGACTGCGTAAGGTAGAAAATAAAATTAAAACGAAAAAATAAATAAAAAGGTTTGAAAAAAAAAACAAAAAAATGTGCAGGAGATGTAGACACTGCTTAAAACCTTCGAGACGCTCAATCATTCATCCCCCTTGGCGATAAAAATAGAATACCCCAATGCTGCAGTCTTTGGCCGCGACCTCGCCAGATAGGTATTCCTTATATCAACCAAAAACCCACGAAACCTTATTTTAGAATTAATAAAATGTGTGTGTGTGTGACTGCCCGATTGGTCTAATTGCCACAAGCGCGACAGTTGAGCGTGAGCTCCTGGGTTCGATCTCCAGTTCGGGCAAAGTGTTGTTGAATATTTCCAATACAAATTTTGTCATCATCCCATAGCCTGGACTCGTGCCCGGTTTTTTTTTTTTTTAAATAAAACTTTGCCCCACACTAGGAATTTCTCCTGTATCGTGGGTGCGTTTACAAACATTTAAACTCACATACACAAACAGCCAGACCCGGAACAACTACCTGTAGGTCATACAAATATTTGTTCCGTGCGGGGATCGAACCCGCGACACGCAGCGCAGCAGCCGATGACTCAACCACTGCGCCAACCGTGTCGTCGTTGATGCTCGGTTGAGGCTCGCCCCCATTACATGGGACTTCAAAAAAACTGGTGCAAGTAGGTGTTACTATAGGTGCACGTCTACCCAACCTTTCAGGGAATGAAATTTTTATGTAATATGTGTCATGAAGCACCATTACTGACCATCCTAACCAAACAAGCCATCACCAATTCCTTCAACCCGAGCTAAGATAACTAAATCTCGTTCAAACATTAACGGGAGTTTAACACCAAATCGTTAACTGTCGTTGGCAATTGTGAAGCGTTGATAAGGGTTAGGATAGTCAACCGTAGCGCAAATCATCCCTTTAGCGGAGGCTATTAGCACTTGAGGGTTAAAATGTTAAAAGCTTCGAAACTCTCGAAGTGGGCCCCGAATTAGACATGTTATGTTGGGCTGATATCCCGATATTCCTTATGTGTACAAATAAATAAAATTGAAGTGTCTGTTTGCAATGTCTAAAGAACAGCCTTTACTGAATGCATATTAAATTTTATACGGTAGCAATCGCAAAAAAAAAAAAAAACTGTACAATCCACACAGCATCATCTAGCCCCAAGCTAAGCAGAGCTTGTGTTATGGGTACTAGATGACTGATATACTTAATATCAGCACATTACACTGATAGATATTTTTTATTAGAAATAAATAAATAAATATATCTTTGTAGATCGTACAAACATTCAATCGCTCAGCCACTGCGCCAACCGTGCTGTCAAATGACAGCCGGGACCAACGGCTTCACTTGTTTTCCGAAGAACGCAGGAGTCTCGATATGCAATGCACGATCCTTAACTTTCCATCGACCCGTGCGGCACTCATACCTTAGCCACGAGTATTAGTCATTACGCTAAATAGGACTTGACTTGATTTTTAACCGACTTCCAAAAAAGGAGGAGGTTCTCTATTCGGATGTTTGTATTTTTATTTTTTGTATTTTCGGGCATAACTCCGTCAAATATAGACGATTTTGCAAAATCATTATTTTTTTTTATTCGAAAGGGGTATTCCGAGATGGTCCCATATACATTTCATATAGATCTGATGATGGGTTTCGGAGACAGACAACGGAACTCTTCAAAAAATGACGGCAAATCAAACGCA
Source organism: Phlogophora meticulosa (assembly GCA_905147745.2). NCBI lineage: Eukaryota > Metazoa > Arthropoda > Insecta > Lepidoptera > Noctuidae > Phlogophora > Phlogophora meticulosa. The sequence goes on from LR990542.1 coordinate 1,182,470, forward strand.
ATCGCTGCTTTCGCATAAATATACATTGTTTAAGCAATCACACATAATAACACCACGTCTGTACACTCGAAAGGGTTACGCAAAATGTTTTCTTTTAAAAATTCCCGAAACTTAAAAAAATTAAAAGTTTAAAAAAATAATGAAATTTGTAAGTGTATTTTAACACTGCTTGCATCTGATGTCACTAGACAGAAACGCCATAGTGACTTCGCACCATTCAGTACAAAGGCCGTTCTAGGTGACAAGGATGGAAGAAAAACTTCAAAAGCGTATAACTTTTTCATTTTTTAAGAATGGAATGAGTGTGAAATGAGAAAGGAGTATATAATTTATCACGGGCGAAGCCGGGGCGGATCGCTAGTAAAGAATAATATGAATATGTAGTACAATATTCTAGTGAATGTGCCCGGTTGATCACGTATGCCTATTTAAGATAATATTTAAATGCAACGGTACAGATTGACTTCCTTTTTACAAATTGACAGATTTTTTTTTTTAACTTTGTCCCGCACTAGGAATTCCTCCTGTATCCTGGGTGCGTTTACAAACATTTAAACTCACATAAACAAACAGCCATACCCGGAACAACTCCCTGTAGGCCATACAAATATTTTTTCCGTCCGGGGATCAAACCCGCGACACGAAGCGCAGCAGCCAATCACTCAGCCACTGCGCCAACCGTGTCGTCAACTGAACGTTGAATGCGCAACGAGGCGAGTGACGAATCTATTTGCTTGCCTGTTATTTGACTAATACCTGCACTTCTATATCTATTCTACCAAGAATAGACAACGTTCTTTCCAACTTGACATCTCTTCTACCCGAGCACGGGGCGCCCCGTAGACTGGAGAGAATAGCAAACTTCCTTCTCTTCAGTTTTAACATCGCCATGCTTGGGACGGTAGAAATCTTTCAACAATCTGTCAAGTTGTCTATTCTTCCGTCGACATAACCCACTTCTATGTTGGTCATGCTACGCGTGCAGGTAATAGTTTACTTTAGATACAAGTATACGAATATACGTGGCTAATATTATTAAGGCTGGCAGCGCAGCGACGTAAACAAGTTTTACATTTGATCTGACACTCATTGATCACGTTAAATGGTTTACATTTATTTATCTGTGCGCATGCGTCCGTTTCTAACAATTTTTTATTTTTCTCTGAACATCACACACATACACTTCAGGTTTTGCTGTCTTTGCCTATGTATGAATTCGACATCGACAGGTTGAAGAAGAAGAAGAAAAAAAGAGAAGAAGGTCACACTTAGATGATAAACGCGATGACCTTAGAGCTAGGCCACCTGTAAGCATAACTTGTGTGACGACCTATGTGGCGCGGCGGGCGAAGGTCCGCCTGCGAAGCAAGAGGTTGCGGGTTCGATTCCTGCCCTGGGACAAATGTTTGCACGATCTACAAATATTTGTTCTGGGTATTCTGGGTATTTTCCTATGTATAGTAACAAAAAATATCAATATCAGTCATCTAGTACCCATAACACAAGCTCTGCTTAGCTTGGGGCTAGATGATGCTGTGTGGATTGTCCAGCATTATTTATTTATTTATTTAACTTACAATACAGTCAATGGTGTTCTGACATGTCCGCTCTGTGCTCGGAGTTTTTCGGCTAAAGTTGGATATGCTAGCCACATGAGAGCACATCAAAGAGCAGCACACCAAAGCTAAACCACCTAGGAAGCCATCTAATGCAGTGGCTGTGGCCGAAATCGGCTAGATAACATCACCATGTATGAATAGGGTAGTGTCCTTAAAAAATTTGATTGGTCCGAAAGTTGGATTACTCAAAAATACTAGACACGTATTTTTTCTTTTGTCACGTAAACCAAAAATGACGACAGTATAGTGCGTTGAAATTTCGCGTGACGTCACGCCGTGCTATACTTTTCGTTAAAAGTGTAGCACGGCCTGACGTCACAAGCCCCTTCTCCTGAACTTTGATGTGCTATATCATTGTCACTTTTTATTGAATTGAGTAAGCAAAAAATACGTGTCCAATATTTTTTGATAATCTTATTGACGGACTAAATAGACTTAATATATTTTTACCTAGGCCACATCCCTATTACGTCATTATTCATTTCACATACTCACATGATACCATACAACTGATTTACGTCCGTGACATCTCACAACCTCAGGTCTAGTTGAAAACCAGCGTCAGACATTTGGCGCAGCCGGCAGATACTAATATTATTTTGTTATTAGGTAATTCTGCTAACATGTATACATATATATTCTGATTGCCTCGTTGGCTTAGTGGTTGCAAGCGGTACTGCTGAGCATGAGTGGGTGATGGGTTCGACTCCGGGGTCGGGCAACGCGTCATTAGATTTTTCCGTCTGTGATTTCTCAGTAGCAGCCCGGATACTGGATTTGTACCCGATTGATGGCTTTTAAATGATATGGGACTTAAGCATAACTGGCGAAATTTGCGTTTACTAAAAGTACTACTCTGCCTTATCTTTCGTTGATTACAGGCGTGATTATATGCATTTATCTTGTTGTTATTTTTTATTATTTTATAGGTTTACCATTGTGTCGTTGTGTGCTTGAGGCTGTGCTGAATATCTGTTTTTTCTCTCTTTCTTTGTCTTTTATATAATACGTGTATACCTATTACCTACTAATATTATATTACTTACTCCCGAATAAATCTTTTGGGAGATTGACAACGTGGGCAATTCGGTATTGCCCACGTTGTCAATCTCCCAAAAGATTTATTTTAGAATCTATTAATAGTTTTGTTAGTTTGTGGTGAAGGAAGACCAACTGATTTCCGATAGGGCTGTGTACACATCGGAAACCCTTTCGGGTTCACAAGACACCGCTTACATAAATTGAAAATCAATCAAAGTTTGTTGAAAGCGATTTTAATTACTGAGAAACGGAAATTATTTAAGCGGAATATCGGTAGCCGGATTTCAATGGTATTCCTGTAAATTTAGAAGTAAAAGTGACCATTAAGGGAAGGCCATCGATTTGGTTTTGAAATGACAATAAACAAAAATGTTTTTGCTTCAACTTAAATAACTTATTCTATTTACAATGGGGAGAATACTTTTAAGAAAATAGTTTGCTTGTATTAGGATCGAGCCCTCCCCAGGTTATATAATTAATATTCTATTTTTTTATTTCTTTTTTTATTTATTTAACCATTTTTTATACGTATATAATTGATATTCAGTCGTCCACTTAATACCTTAAGCAGACTGACGTTAGCATCACTTGTAAATGATAGCGATGTTAAGATGGAATCTTACAAGCTTATTTTATACAGCTTCCTCATGCCTCATTCCTCCCTAAGAGATTGTCGTTTTCATATTTTAAAGTAGCACTTATGCTTGTACAATATTTGTTGTGTGTACTTTTCTACGTATATTTGGAAAATTCTAAAAGATTGAACCATGTTCCGTATATTTTGCGTACTATCTTTTGCTCGTAACCTCAAACCCGCATTCATTTTGCATTGCATTCACTCCTATGCACAAAAATCTGCCAGTTACAATATTTTTATATGTGTGTCAGTACTTTATAATAACATATCTTAATATATATAAATGTGATGTCACGTTGTCACGATGTTTGTCCGCTATAGACTCCTAAACTACTGAACCGATTTTAATAAAATGCAACACACAGTTTGTTTTGGTCAAACTTAAAATATAGGACAGTTTTTATGTCGATTATTGACCTCCTCTCCTATTTTTTTTATTGCAAATGAAATGTTTTCCTATAATTAGTTCCATACATTTCTAAAAGATGGCAGTGTAATTTTCTTTTGAGGCGGTACGAAGTTCGCCGGGACAGCTTGTATACATATATATTAGACCATATATAAGTATTTATTAGACTGCCTCATTGGTCTAGTGGCCTCAAGCGCGACTGCAGAGCGTGAGATCCTGGGTTCAAAAAGGGCAAAGTGTTATTAAGTTTTTCCAATAAGAATTTTTATTTTAAGGAACTGTAATGAATCATTTCCAACATCTTGCCAGTAATAAATAATATTGAATCAACGTAAAAATCTCGAATAAAGTTTTGTTTCGATTCAGCCCGGCGTTTCGATTCACCCCGTTTTACTTAAAAGAGCCCAAACATGTTATGTTCTCTGTAGAATCCCTTCTAGGGTAACGAAACTTTTTTCATGAATTCGTACATGATTCTAGAAAGATTAGATTCCATACAAAAGTGCTATACCTTGTAGATATTTCATAATTACTAAAAACAGTATTTTAGTATCAACTACAGAATGTATCATAAAAGTATTCCATTCAATAAAGGGACACAGGGATTCGTCTACCGTGTATAATTAAGAGTTGCCTTTCAGTCTAACCGGATGCCGTAACTGGGTAGTACAATCATCCGTTGGTAAGACTGGTTGTCAGACTTCCGGGCTCCGTACTACCCGTAACAGCTGTCAAAGGTTTACGAACGATAGCCGAGACTGACGGCTTAATGCTTAACCCATCTACAGACCGACCTCGGTAAGCGCATTGTACCCTCGATCTAGCTGCTGTGTGGTTCTCTTAAGTATTATATAACCGTAGGTCATACGAATGTGTAAATACCTACACCTTTAACAGTCATATGCAGGTAAGATGAATGCGAATACAATCGCACGCGCATGTTGCGCCTCTGACCTACTTGCGGTACAAAAATAGTGCGCCAGCGCTTGACGCCGATCTATTACTGTGATGCTTTACAATTACGATTGTACGGCGGTAAGGGCGAGGGGAGGGGCGTACTACTGTAGGGCCAATATCGTTGAGATTATTTGGAGCTTCGTCTACGAATAACTAACTAGGTATAAATTTGGTTTTGACGACCGATGTGGAGCGGCGGGCGAAGGTCCGCCTGCGACGCATTAGGTTGCGGGTTCGATTTCCGCCTTGGGACAAATGTTTGTACGATCTACAAAGATTTGTTCCGGGTGTTCTGGGTATTTGCTATGTATAATAAAAATATATATCTATGTAATGTATTGTATTAAGTATATCAGAAATCTAGTACCCATAACACAAGCTCTGCTTAGCTTGGGGATAGATGATGCCGTGTGGTTTGTCCAGCATTATTTATTTATTCCACCAATTCGCACCAAGCAATCCCAAACATCCTTCATAATGCGCACAGCAGAGTGGAACTAACTGCCTGCGTCAGTGTTCCTGGGGACAGGATTCTTCTGGGTAAGCTCACTCCATCGTTGACTTTGTCTCCGTCACCTCTAACCTAGACTAGAGTCAAGAGCAAATCCATTTTAATAAAGATACAAAAAAATAGTTGTAGTAAACCAGTACTAAATATATGCATACTCCCGCCATTTTAAGTAACTGTTTTACCCAGTCCAACATTTGGCTCTTCATCTTTGTCTAGTAATCCAGCCTCATGAATCCACCGGTAGTCCCATATTCTCGGTCGGACATACCGTACAACTTATTGTATCCGCAACACTGGAACTCACTGCCTGCGTCAGTGTTCCTGGGGACAGGATTCTTCTGGGTAGGCTCACTCCATCGTCGACTTTGTCTCCGTCACCTCTAACCTAGACTAGAGTCAAGAGCAAACTCATCTCAAATATAGATAAAAAAATGTTGTATAAAAATCTTAATATATTAAGCAAGAAGAACCCAACAACATAAGTATTTATATATATATATATTAAGTAACTATTTTACACACTCCAACATTTATTTATTTATTTAGTTTAAGGATCACTAACGAGAAATACATTACAATTAAATATAACAAAATTATAACTTATAAAGTATACACTATCCTGTAATGCACACTCAATTACAGGTAACCACAGCTTACATATAGTCGAGTATACATGCTCTGAATATTTGAAAAGATAAAAAAAAATCTTAGAAATAAACAGTTAATTTTTTTTTTTTTTTTTTTTTTTAAAACGTTGCCCCACACTAGGAATTTCTCCTGTATCGTGGGTGCGTTTACAAACATTTAAACTCACATACACAAACAGCCAGACCCGGAACAACTACCTGTAGGCCATACAAATATTTGTTCCGTGTGGGGATCGAACCCACAACACGCGGCGCAGCAGCCGATGGCTCAACCACCGCGCCAACCGTGTCGTCAAATTGCTAATAGTAATCATCAATTAATTAATTAAAACAATTGTTACAGTAAAACCAACTAGATTTTCAATTAAACATTAGGTACACATTAAATCCGTGAAACATTATTACAACAGTATCAACTAAACATTAAAACAATCGGTATTAAAATTGTAATTGAAATATAGACTAACAATGATAAATATTTGGCTCTTCATCTTTGTCTAGTAATCCAGCCTCATGAATACACCGCTAGTTATATATTGTCGGTCGGACATACCGTACAACTTATTGTATCCGCAACACGTGGAGCGATGCGGCATGCTGCAGGAAATGCGTCCACAATCACGGTAATAATGCTGACAGGAAATGTGTCTGCTATTCCCTTTCATCTTTTGTTTATAACTAAGAAGTTGGGATGATGCTGGTTATTAGTTGATACGTTTATTGTAATGAGACCGATGAAATTCTCGATCCCTATGATTTAAAATAAATCGGCAATGGTATTCTATAAAAATGTCCGCCTGAAAATTTGGGTGAAGTCAGTTTTATTTATTTTTTTGTTAATTTTTCTAGTTACTCATAGTAGTAACTCATGGAAGTAACTCATAGTATTAACTCATAGTAGTAACTCATAGTAGTAACTCATAGTAGTAACTCATAGTAGTAACTCATAGTAGTAACTCATAGTAGTAACTCATAGTAGTAACTCATAGTAGTAACTCATAGTAGTAACTCATAGTAGTAACTCATAGTAGTAACTCATAGTAGTAACTCATAGTAGTAACTCATAGTAGTAACTCATAGTAGTAACTCATAGTAGTAACTCATAGTAGTAACTCATAGTAGTAACTCATAATAGAAACAATTAAACGTATCATTGATACAAATAAAAAACCTGCGCTTATTCTTGATTTTAATTCCGATTTATCGACATCGGAGTTTAGACGTTTCGTACTCTTGAGCTCGACGCTACCAAATTGCGGTCTTGTAGTGCGCTAAATGCTACTCTTAAGTTTATTTTGACAGCTGTGTATTTCGCCAAATAATATAGTCACAAGACTGCAAAATTAACATTGGAATTGTATTGGCTTTAGATCAGAATTAAAATTAGTTTGAAGAGCCCCAGTCCTGCGCTGCCCTTGCCAGATCTTCATCAGATTAGGGCCATTAAATCCAATTCTGACTTAAGTTAACCAATCTTAGTTCTGTAAGAATTAAATACATTGTACACCTTAGCGAATCAGCGCATGACAACCGGTAAAACACAGGAAGAGGGTCAACATTGTCACAAAATCTACTCTCAATCTTTGTGAAGACTTGACCCCAAAAGGTGTATAACAATCTCCACTATCCGCTACTAAAAGCTTAATGATATACAAAAATATGTAGTGGAACCATCACAAAGAGAAGCTCAAAAGGTTAACTTGGAAATTGGGCTAAGTTCGCATGCATAAACATTGAACACCGAACATTGAACGGAAGCTAGATATGTATATTCTTGCTATGGTCGATAACTGCTGCTTTTGATGGACGTTTTTAAAGTTAAAGAATGAAAGAAATAAAGAAAAATCAGTTATTCAGCACAGGCTCAGGCACACAACGACACAATACTTTACATCATCATCTGCCTGGCCTTTTCCCAATTGTATTGGGGTCGGCTTCCAGTCTAACCGGATGCAGCTAAATACCAGTATTTAACATGAAGCAACTGCCTATCTGACCTCCATTACCCAGTTACTGGGCAACACGAGACCCCTTGGTAAGACTGGTTGTCAGACTTTCGGGACTACCCATAACGACTGTCAAAGATCTCTAAATGACAGGCGGGACCAACGGCTTAACGTGCTTTCCGAGGCACGAAGGAGTCTCGATATAATATACAAGCATAGAAAACATAAAAAAGTAGTATTCATACTGGGCTACCTTATTTTCATTTTTCAAATTTTTACAGGGTCTCCTAGCCATGAATACGAACAACTTTCGCTTTTTACGAGCTTTTGTTGATTCAATTCCAAGGTATTTACCTTGGAATTGAATCAACAAAAGCTGATGATGTTTATGAAAAGCCTTAGGATTGACCCCAGAAGAAAGATCTCTTTCAACGGTCAGCAGCACAGATAAGAAATTTTGTTTTATCGATAAAACTTTGTTAAGTTAATCGTTTTTTAAATTGACTTGATTTCGTGATTTCAGTGTTGATTCCATTGAGAAAGTTGTTTATTTTAATCGGGTAAACACCCGGTCAAAATTTGGAAAGCGATAAAAAAAATGCCCTGCTACAGATATCGTAAATCAGAAATATTTTATTTGTGATCATAGGGACAGTGGTTGGACATGTTTTAGGTTAATGTGCGCTATGATCAGCCTATTATAGGCATACAAAAATAATAAATTACAATTTTTACATGCAAATAAAGATGATTGTATTATTTCATTACTAAAATTCAGTATGAATATGGAAAGTTTTCAGTATGAATATGGATGGTTACAAGAGTAGAGGAAGACAATATAAACGCTAGAGAGATTCATCATCATCTGCCTAGCCTTTTCCCAACTGTGTAGGGGTCGGCTACCAGTCTAACCGGATGCAGCTGGGCAACACGATACCCCTTGGTAAGACTGGTTGTCCAGACTTTGGGGTTTCTGACTACCCGTAACGACTGTCAAAGATCTACAAATGACAGCCGGGACCAACGGCTTAACGTGCTTTCCGAGGCACGGTGGAGTCTCAATATGTTATGAACGGTCACCCATCCACAGACTGACCTCGGCAAGCGTAGCTTAACCTTCGATCAACCCGTGCGGCTGTTTTTATTTTGCCACGAGCTCCTCTAAAACGCTAGAGAGATTGTGTGAAAGATAATATGGCTAGAAAGGAGGTGTCTATTGAGATGACGGCAAATAGATATGTATGGAAGAAGAAGTCATGCTGCGCCGAACCCAAATGAAATGGGATAGGTATACACGCTTGAAAGATCAATAAGGATAGTGTATGTTCTCCTTGTGTGTTCAATTCACAGTCTCAAGAAACAAAGGGATTTATACGTACCAGCATGAATTAATCATTGAGTCCGTGTAGTTGGTGCTCTTCAGTAGGTAGATATTTCCTGAAAAAACAACATAGTAAGCACGGTGGGCTTAGGTAGCTATGTAACTAGAATAGACAATTTATGTTTTCTTTTTTTAATTTACTAGCTGTTGCACCCGACCTCTTCCGTGTGGAACTTAACAACTTTTTTTTTAGCGCGGAACCCTTCTCAAATCCATCTCTTGTTCTGAAACAAAAGTAGCTTAACTTACTCTTTAAATCATTATTTATATGCCAGTAAAAGTCCCGTCCAATCAGGTCCAACTCTTTCGGAGCTTACCTCAAACAAGCAGGCAAACATAAATCAAAATCAAAATTCATTTATTCAAATTAGGCTGAGAATCAGCACTTTTTGAACGTCAAAACGTTTACATAAGACAGTCCCCCAAAACGCTCACCCTTCACCACTTCCTAGTGTTTTTGATGGGAAGAAGAAGTGGTGGAACAAACTCCCCAGCAACACGTCCGTCTGATAGGGTTGAAGAACTTGAATACGTCAAAAAAATCATAATTGTGTCAATCATCTTTATACATCATTCAATTAAATAATTTGCTAAATGTTAGCTAGCACACACCAATATGCCAAAATAAATAAATAAAAAGTAATATATAAAAAAAATAAAAGAAGTTTTTTTTGGCATAACTACCGTTTAAAGTTTCATTTACATTTAGTGTTAGTTTCATTTACATTTATTTTAGTTACCTTCAAAAGGTTGAAGCCTTTTGAAGGTTTTCTCGCCAAAACAAAAACAAAAAAGATTTTTATGTGTCAGGTAGCTAAGTACCCGCGACTTTGTCCGGGATGTTATTTAAGATGGGTTTCTAATTTTCTGTACAGAACCCTCATTCTTTAGGGCTTTAGGGCTAAACCCAGGGGAGAATGGGATTCTTACGTCACTAAAACCACCCTAGAGCGCCCTCTGTGCAACACCTGTTAGAGCACATCCTTGGGATGGAAAAAGTAATCTACTAACGAAACATAAAATCAGGGTTAAACCATCTTTATGTACGTGTGTGTGTCACTGTAAAGTACCAGCCTATTACTGTCCCACTGCAGGGCAAAGGCCTCTTCTCATACAGAGAAGGCATGAGCAATAATCACCACGCTTGCTCAAGACGGGTTGGCGATTTCAGACTAATATTAATTATATATAAGTCTAGGTTTCCTCACGATGTTTTCCTTCACCGATGTCAGTGATGTCCAAGATAAACTTAGAAAGTACATATGAATTGAAAAACTCACATTGATACTTGCCCAGGTTTGAACCCATAACCTCGTGCACAGGAGGCGAGGCCTAAAAAACTGGGCCATCATGACACCCTGTGTGTGTATGACACTGAACTCTTCCCTCTTAAATGGCTGGACTGATTTTGATGAAATTTTTTTGAGTCTCAAAACTACGCTTTAATTAACCGTTTTCAGAATCATATTATTTAAAAACTACGCTTTAAAGGGAGGGAGGGAGGAAGGTATGTTCAAGTTCAAAGAGAAAACTACGAAATACTGACAGACGAAGTCGCGGGCGAATCAGAGGCTAGATACAATTAATTTAGCATTTCTCTCAAGCTTGTTGCTGCAAGTGATCTTACTGCAGTTTACTGAGTGGTCCACGATCTAATGGATGCTATTCAACAGCTGTAATGGATCCCCGACATCTGCCGCCTCCCACGCGTTGTATTTCATGGCTCAATGTGCCACGTGGAGGCGTTCGCGTTTCTAGGAAATTATCATTAATTTTGTAGGGATGGGTATATAAAATAACATCCGTAGTTTCTGTAGCCTAAGGCTCAAGAGGAGCTCGTGGCTAAATATAAACAGCCGCACGGGTTGATCGAAGGTTAAGCTACGCTTGCCGAGGTCAGTCTGTGGATGGGTGACCGTTCGTAACATATCGAGACTCCTCCGTGCCTCGGAAAGCACGCTAAGCCGTGGCTCCCAGCTGTCATTTGTAGATCTATGACAGTCTTTACGGGTAGTCAGAAGCCCGAAAGTCTGACAACCAGTCTTACTAAGGGGTATGGTATTGCCCAGTAACTGGGTTGTGGAGCTCAGATAGGCAGTCACTCCTTGTAAAATACTGGCATTCAGCTGCATCCGGTTAGACTGGAAGGCTAGGCAGATGAGGTTCTGTAAGCAAATTACAGGGACCCCTAATCAATGTCAAAATCAAATCATTTATTTGAATTAGACCAATAAAAGCCACTTTTGAACGTCAAACTTAAAATTAATCTTATACTAAAATATTTCTAGTTGCCCCTTTAATAATAAGTAATTTCGATACCTTTTTAACTTACAAATAATACTTACTAGTACTTTAAATGTGAAAGTAAATCTATCTATCTATTTCGTTTTCACACGTAAACCGCTGAACTGATATATATCAAATTTGGTATGGAGATTTTTTAAGACCCTGGGAAGGACATAGGGTAGTTTTAAATCAGCGACTTCATCTGCATCTGCGATAACCGACATTCCCGCCGACTAAGTCGCGGGCAAAACTTAATATTGAATAAAGAAGAATCCCACTTAAAGTTTTTTTTTCAATTCTCTTCGTTTTACCGGTAATTTATCAGTAACTATAACATTGCTCGCGTGAATTTCGTATTTTTCTTCTTACTTACTTTTAACTTTAAGGCATGAATGAAAGGCAGTTACATGCAGCTGAGATGAGAATGCTGAGAGGGATGTGTGGTGTTACGCGAATGGATAGAATAAGAAATGAGTATGTAAGAGGAAGTCTGAAAGTGGCGCCTGTGACCGAGAAGTTGTGTGGAAATCGGTTGTCATGGTATGGGCATGTGATGCGAAGGAATGAGGACCATGTTGTGAGGAAAGTTTTAAGTATGAATGTGCAGGGTTACATGAGTAGTGGAAGACCAAAGAAAAGATGGATGGACTGTGTGAAAGAGGATATGGCAAGAAAACAGGTGACCCTTGAGATGACGGCAAATAGAGATGTGTGGAAGAAGAAAACATGCTGCGCCGACCCCAAATAAATTGGGATAAGGGCAGGAGGATGATGACTTACTTTTAACTTTAACATCCCTTCCACCCCCTTCAAAGTTAAGTTATGAAAATAAAATACAGTGTATGTCACTCACTGAGAATGTAGCTTTCTGTAACTTAAAACATTTTTTAAATCGGTTAAGCAATTTTTAAATTCATCCATAACAAACAAACAAGCAAATCTTTCCACTTTATAATATAAGTTTAGACGATTCTTGATTGAACTGTCGAAAGAGGCAACAATTCTAAAACCACAACATTAAACAGATTTCAAAAGCCAACCAAGGCCCGGCTATGGATTTAAACAAAAGCATCGTCAACTCGCGGCCTGGTCACGTCACCGTCAATAGCACGACGGCACGTCAAAGTGAACGCTCTGAGTTTGACAACGTCGACGTCCACCCGTCGTCCACGTGTTAAACCAAAATACTGGCTTTGTTTTTTAAACATCTGGTTTGTTTGATACTGTGGCATTGTTTTTAAAACTTTTATGGATTCTAGAGTATCGTCCATTTTGTTATAATGTCGTGATAGCCTAGTCGTTAAGGCTTCGCTACTTACGCACGAGGTTTTGTGGGTTATTGTTCGAGTAAGCATCATTGTGATTGGGGTGCGAACGGGTTCGCGTGAGGCGACAGCTTACCAGAAGATGCTGCGTGTGTAGGGCTCTCCCAGGTGGACCGACGGTCTGAAGAAGATCGCAGTAAGCAGATTGACAAGGGCAGCGTAAGACCGATCGGCCTGGAAATCTTTTGAGGAGCACTATGTCCAACTGTGGACGTCTATTGGCTCAGTAATGATATGTAAAATAAAAAAAAAAACGGTTGACATCTTTTGTCTGAGGGCCGCTCTGAACAGAATAGTGTATTTTCAAACGGTTTGGTAAAATCGGTGAATTGGGATAATTCAGTCGCGTACGGGAGCTGTCTTTGTCTTATCTTTTAAGACACATAACTTAAAAAAGAAAAGATGGATGGATTGTGTGAAAGATGATATGGCAAAAAAAGAGGTGACCCTTGAGATGATGGCGGAAGAAGAAAACATGCTGCGCCGACCCCAAATAAATTGGGATAAGGGCAGGAGGATGAGGATGATGAACTTAAAGTCACACAAACATTAGATAAAGCGCCAAACGAAGTGAAATCAAAAAAGGAAGACTGTTCCTGTGGAACGCTATAGAAATGTTGGTCGATAGTAGTAAATGCCTCCGCCTTTCACAAGGCTAAAAGTACACATAAGAACTTTCAAACAAAACTTATCACATCGAATAGAACTTAGACTCATCTAAGACACATTCCATTTAGTGCTGACGTCACAAATCAATCTTGGTAGACGTACCCACGCCTAATGGTAATCGGGGAGGAGATCTAATGTAGGAGATAAAATACTTACCGCCGCTCTTCACCGTACACACGGGCGGGGAGAGTGACGAGCGTGCTTCTAGGAAGCGGCATTTTTATCAGCGGGTTGCATCTTCAGCAGAGCGAAGCGAGATCGAACTTTTTGCACCTAACTAGGTCAATAGGTCTAACTTTGTCAAGATATTATGCAGATAAGCTTTAGAATCGCACTTATGTAGGATGCAGGAGAGAGCGAAGCAACCACCAAAATGGTTTTATTTTGGCCCTTCATACAGAAACAGGACGAACTTGGTCAACATAATTATGCAGAAAAGCCTAGGACTAAAAAAGACGCAAGGACGAGTGAATTGTATTGTATATAAAAGGCCAATATCCGCTACTCCACGACTCTGCACGTATTTTGCGTATGGATGGGACAATACCTCATTCAATCCTCCCGAACTCTTCAAGAAAGGCTTGCAGCGATTTGATGTTGCCGACGGTCTCCCGAAGTGTACCTGGGTTACCAAAGTATTTTGCTCTGTATGCAGCGACTTCCTGTTGAGTAGCTCATTGGCTGCTGTCTCATCCTCCTCCATACAGACGATGCATAGTGGGCTGTCTGTACCTGCCAAAACCAAGAGATATTTGTTAAATGACCCATGGCTGGTTACGGCGGCTGTGACTGCGCACAGCTGCTGCTTAGACAGTCAGACAGCCCGTTTACGAGTGAAATGAGCTCAATCATTTTCGGAGTCCACCTTGGATTTAGCTAAATAGAGGTTATATTCTCTTTTCTGTTTATTATAAAATAATAGAGAATGCGAGGTTTCTTCTGAATGTATTGGCATATAAACTTACCCCTCCCCCCCTCTCGGAGCCGATGAGCGTGTTAGCGAACTTGCTGGAGGGATTAGTGATGAGATTAATAGTGACGTAAACTGGTATATGAAGAGGGAACTAAGTACTAACCTTATCATTCCCCGGTGACTTTTTAGCAGAGTTACGGATAAAGCCAGTATTACAACAAATAGTATCATGACAGCGTCTATTTATTCACTCCAGGGGAAAAGATTCTTCTAAGTATCGTAATATCTTAAATTTAAAAGCCTAAAAGCGTTGCAAATTGTACCTATTTTAATGGAAAACGAAGCGATTTGAAATCATTAGTGACTACCACGCCGGCCAGTAGCAACAGCATTCCGAAAACAGTGGCATAGCATTTGTATTCTCCCATTTTGAGGCAGTTTATGGAGAGGATTACGAAGTGATAAACTGCTACATATACTTCTTCATCTTCTGTGCAAATTGCTTCAAGCTTAATTATAATTTTCACCGTTAAGTTTTAGGGTATTGTTACTAACACAATGGATTTTTCTTGCCCGATTTAATAAATTTTTAAAAAGCAATATGAAAAAAAAATACAAAAAATAAACTTAAAGAAACAAAAAAAATACTACACTACTATTTCATATTTTTTTTATTTCACTTGAATTAAAGGATTTCAAAATAAGAACTTTACATCAAGAGTGTAGATGAGAGCGCCCAGCTCCTTCTTACTAAGGATTTTCTTTACTTAGCGCCGAGTGTCCGTGATTTCCTAATGACGCAGCATTTGTTAAGGCTCTTTCAGCAATGTTTCCTAAATAACGCCTTGTTGTTCATTGACATCTATTGTCTATCTTTGCCCGCTGTGTGTCAGCTAACTACGTCATTGGTGACGCGGCAATATCTTAAGGATACTGAAGCAATGTCCTGAAGATAGCGCGGCCTTACTAATGGATGGGGATAGAGTTATTTATTATGTAATCTGTTGCTAGTTTCAAAGTAACGCCTGTTTCTTTAAGCGCTTGTAGATATTTCCTACAATACATTGTACAGACGCTGACCTGCTGTCTTGTATGGATCTGAATGTTGGGCCGCAAAAGGGATGAATGAAAAGCAGCTGAGATGAGAATGCTGAGGGGGATGTGTGGTGTTACGCGAATGGATAGAATAAGAAAGGATGTAAGTGGTGCCTGTGACCGAGAAGTTGTGTGGAAATCGGTTGTCATTGCGAAGGAATGAGGACCACGTTGTGAGAAAAGTTTTGAGTATGACCACATTCATACTCAAAACTTTTCTCACAACGTGGTGTGTTACAAAAGTAGAAAAAGAAAACATGGATGGATTGTGTGAAAGTTGATGGCTAGAAAAGAGGTGACTATTGAGATGACGGGAAGTGGAGATGTATGGAAGAAGAAAAAATGCTGCGCCGACCCCAAATGAATTGGGATAAGGGCAGGAGGATGATGACATTGTAGAGACGCCAGCGCCTAATTCCCTTATTCACCAATCTGGCAAATTTATTTGATAGTTTACATACTTTTTTAAATTTTAGGGTTTGGGATATCTTGGTGTGCCTAGAGTTAAATTCTAGAAAGATCAGTCGATGAAAGAGAAATAAATAAACCTTCACTTAGTTTGATTATTCAACCAGAAATATGAATTAAGTAGACACACTTTCATGAGTGAAAAGAAACTGGTACGAATATTCTTTCAATAAAATCTGAACACCTTCAAAAACGGTATTCCTTTCAACTCGTACTTTCAGGGTTCCGCAACACGTATTAACACACAAGTAACCGAGTGTACCGCGTGCGGCAAGCTCAACCAACTGTAACGAACCAACTTTCCTATCCACTGCTCTAAATACACTCGCTTGTATGTATTTGTGCTGGGGCTAAATGAGCGGGCGTAGGTTAAAATAGCCTAGTTTCCTTAAAAATTCTGATTGGTCCGAAAGTTGGATTACTCAAAAATACTGGACACGTATTTTTTCATTTGACACGTAAATCAAAAATGACGACGATATAGTGCGTTGAAAGACGTCACGCCGTGCTACACTTTTAACGTAACAGTGACGTCACAAGCCCCTTCTTCTGTCATTGTCAATTTTTATTGATTTGAGTAAGTAAAAATACGTATTCAATATTTTTTGGTAATCTTATTGACGGACTAAATAGACTTAATATTTATTTACCTAGGACACATCCCTTTTGTGGGGCTTTGGTACGAGTACTCTTTTATTATTTGTTATTTATTTATCAATTATGCGTGCGACTAGACGTATGCGTGTAGACTGTACGAAGCTCGCAAAAAAATGCTATGAAATAGCTTTACCGCGGCAGTCCCCAAGTGTTTCTTTCCAAAATAATTATTTTCATTTTAGTATGTGACGCCCTGTATATTAAATAAATAAATATTGCTGGACAATCCACACAGCATCATCTAGCCCCAAGCTAAGCAGAGCTTGTGTTATGGGTACTAGATGACTGATATACTTAATACATTAAATAGATATAGAGAATAGATATTTCTATCATACATAGCAAATACCCAGAACACCCGGAAAAAATATTTATAGATCGTACAAACATTTGTCTCAAGGCGGGAATCGAACCCGCCACCTCTTGCGTGGCAGGCGGACCTTCGCCCGCCGCGCCACATCGGTCGTCAAGTCTTGTGTTATTAAATATCATTTAAAAATATGGTGGCCCAGCTTTAGCAGGAGCTACCGGTGGTATTACTAAGCCTCCGCCTTCCGTCTATTCGTATGTCTGTCAGCGGGCTATATCTCATAAATCGTAATAAGTAGGTCGACAGTTGAAATATTCACAGACTGTGTATTTCCATTGTTGTTATAACAACAGATGATAAAATCTTAAGGAAAAGGACTTATTTATACATGTAAACTACTCGTAGCTCAGTCTAAGTATAATTTAAGGTAAAATTTCACTAACTATTAGTTTAATCTAATTTTATTTTTAATTTATATTATTGAGCAAGTTCTATTGATAAGTCAATAGGGTAGTGCCCTTAAAAAATCTGTTTGGTCGGATAGTTGGATTACTCAAAAATAGTAGACACGTATTTTTTTCTTTTGTCACGTAAACCAAAAATGACAACGATATAGTGTGTTGAAATTTCGCGAGACGTCGCCTTGTTACACTTTTAACGTAGAATTGACGTCACAAGCCCTTCTAAACTTTGATGTGCTATATCTTTATCACTTTTTATTGATTTGAGAAAGCAAAAAATACATGTCCTATACTTTTTAGGAATCTAACTTGTGGATCAAAACGACTTATTATATTTTTACCCAGGACACATCTCTTTTAAATATTCAACTTCGCCGAAGCTCTCTGTTGTAGACTAAGCTTTATACCCACGTCCGATACAATATCAATAACTTTAGTAATATCCGGATATACAGACACAGTGCACAGTGTTTGAAACGTATGAATCCAATTGTTACTGTAGAATTGAAAATAGGTCAAGATTTCTGAGTGGGTATAATGTAAACTTGCAACTATGAAATTATAAGCATGGCTGCTAGCTAGCTTCATAATACCTCTTTGGTCTCTTCTTTAATTATTGGATTCAAATGTAACAGCTCATCATTTAGGACCCATTAATATCAGTGTTAATTTTAAACCGTGGTGCTAGGCAACTAGGCCTAACTAAAGTTAACGAAGAACGAAGTTGTAAACGTCCCTTTGTGCCTATTGGCCTAGCTCTGTTCTGTCTCCTGCTTGATATAGAGGGAAGTGGAAATGATGTATTTTAACTCCTCCGCTGATCTTTTCTAATTAATTTCGTTGCGCGATCCAAGACAGTTGAATCGTTTCTCCGGGACTCGTCGGTCTTCATTGTCTCGACGCTTTTCTGGTGGTCACCACTGTTGATTCTGGTTTTCAGTTGTTGCAATGGTTTGGGAATAGTGTGACGGGATTTCCCAAAAAAATGCACTACTGCTGAGCATGAGGCTCTGAGATCGATTCCCAGGTCGGGAAGAGTTTTTGTGTTTTTCCATCTGGAATTTCTCAGGAGCAGTCTGGATTGGTGTCCAATTGATGGCAAAACGGTTGGCCCCTTTATTACAAAAACTGTCGCCAGGACCTCCATTTCATCATCGCCATTGCAACCAAATAAAAACGAAGGCGTTGAGATTTTCAAAGTCAAATTAGACCATTAAAAAGGCACTTTTAAACGTGAAATTTAAGATTCAACTAAAATACTTAAATGATATAGTTGCCCCATACAAAAGGTATTTTCGGGTAGAGAAGAATGGGCAAGAAACTCCACACTTACTCTTTTAAAATAGTAATTTTACTATATGTGCATACATTTATGCGATAATAGATAATTAACACGGTTGGCGCTGTGGCTGAGAGATTGACTGCTGCGCCGCATGTACTGGATTCGTTTCCCGCACGGAACAAATGTTATTCCGGGTCTGGCTGTTTGTATATGTTAGTAAACGCTCCCACGATACATGAGAAATTCCTAATATTGCCCACATTTAAAAAAAAGAAACAGATAAATGAAATTTACTTCTGTAAATAGGTTTTAAAAAAACACTTTTGTACAATTAGTTTCCTTTTTTAATCTAGGTTGGTGTTTCTCTATCTGACTACTCTGAGAAGAAACACCGAAAGAAACTCAGAGATCACAGTCTCTTTCAAAGTCATAATATTGCCTAATTAACGTAATATTTCCTTTGTTACAGGGGACCAACATACATCAGGAAAAAAGAAAATCATCAAAACCTACGCCATTGTCACCAACCGACAGTTTTCATACATTTTATAATAATTAATTAAAGATCTTTAAATTCTAAAAATCCTTGTAAATTCAGTGATGAGTGTTTAGCGGTTGTGTTGTAAAGAACGTCGCATGGAAGTTAAGTGCGTCGGTTCGATTCTCCGGAAGAGCAAGCAGAACAATAGGTGAGTTCATTGGTTTCGTTAAGTTGATTATTGCTTCTCTGAAATTGTTTATAGGGCAGGACCTATACGAGATTAATTTAGTATACAAATGTTAGAGTATGGCGACACTGCACAAACATCATAGATGACTTTGGTGTTGTCAACAGTATCAGTGTGAGATCTATCAGTAGTGCGTTTTATATGTTCCTGCTCTCGTGACAGCGCCAGCGCCGTGTGCGCACTGATTTATAGAAAATACACTTGGTGGACACCTTCACCAAACACGCGGACACTAACCCCCTTGATTCTGCGACACATATTTATAAACAACTCTTTGTAAAATAAAAAACACTCATAAAAACAGGAAGATTTAAATTCAATGACATCCAAAATCATATATAAGACAGAACCCCAAAACGCCCACCTTTCTAGATTTCCTAGTGTTTCAGCTTGGAAGACTACCGGGCAATACAATCCCCAGAACACAATGTGTGATAAGTTAGACGATTTAGACTTGATACAATAGAGAGTAAAGTAAACAAAACGTAAGAAAAAGGGTATTTAATCATTCAATTAAATTATTCGCCACGTGTTAGTTGCGTGTGGTATACGAGTATATACACACATCCGTCGTAAAAATAACCATATATCATGTTAAGAGGAACCGCCCAGAAACTACTTTAACCCATTAACCGCCCAAGTTGGATTTATCCGACAAGTATTTTTGTATCCATTCAGCCTGAGTCGTATTACTACGACAAAAACCATACTCCTCTGTGTATGACAATCTCCACATTCCTGTACCAGCGTCATGTAGGTTCTACCAACAAAATGGGCATAAAATAATGAAACTGATAGTACATCCACATAGTATACCACGTAGTGTCTCATACACGTAGTGTTACATCTATCAGCATGCCTAAAGGCCTGGAAACTGACAGTACATCCACATAGTACACCACGACGTGTTACATCTATCAGCTTTCTTAACACCTTAACTGCCAAAGAACGAGACACAATGGAAAATGTATTGTTTGTCGGTCATTTGGCGTCCAATGTGTTAAAGGCTTCGAAACTGACAGTACATCAACGTAGTGTAACATCCATCAGCTTTCCCTTAAGGCCTGGAAACATAAGAGAGAGATAACGTTGATGCCTTAGTTTGGTGCTAAATTAAAAGTAACTCTTCTGTATGCTATCCTCACGAGGTTACCCATACACTCAAATTGAAAAAGATACGAAAGGCGTTTCACAGATTCCTATACACAAGCGTATATTTGGATATTACCCATTTAATATGTACCCTAAAAAGTTTTAATGGATGTTTGAATTTTAACTCTCTTAAAGTTAGGCGAGTTGTTGACTGAATGACAACAACCTGTTGTATTATTAATGGTTATAAATATACCGATACTGTTCTTCAAGGTGCGTAGTAATCGCAACCGGCGCGGCGGCGTGCGTGTATGATCAGATGTATGAAAGTAAACGAAGCCAAAGGAGTATGGAAGGATCGTAGGAGGCCGCGTTCTGTAGTTTATGCTTGATGGGATAAGGCGTGATGGCGATTTTCACGCGGAGTTGTGTCAATTATTAGTTCTTACTAATTAATTGCGATTGAAAGCATAACTGATGGTCCCATTTAGTCGTACTGTAGCTCGCTCCACCTTCCCTATGCGGCGTTTGAGGATGATTCTCGACGCGCTCGTAGATATCCACCCTGGATTGGACTTGTTGACTGATGAATGGAAGACGATAATGTTAGAATGTTTGCGGTTCTGTAAAATGAAGGAATTCTAGTAGTACGAATGGTTAATTTGTTAGTTTAGTGGTTTCAAGCGCTACTGCTGAGCAACAGGACCTGTGTTCGATTCCGAGGTCGGGCGTTATTGGGCTCTTCCATCTGGAATTTCCCAGTAGCAACCCGAAGTCTGGATTTGTGGTAAAAGGGTCGCCCTCTATTACATAGGACTTTAACTAAACTGGAAAAACTAAAATTACTATTGCCTATCAATTAATTAAATACAGGCGTTCATCTTCTAAATATAAAAATTAATCCGTGTTTCCCTTGGTCAAGCCATAACTTGATGACGGCTTTACCGATTTCATTCATCTTTTTTTTTTAAGTTTTCTAATTGTTTTTAGAAGGTTCTTACTAAAACTAAAACTAAGACAGTTGCGCAAGATATTGAAAAATTTCTGAAAACTTAACTTGACTTTGTTTTCCGACATCTAAGCGAACGAAATCGCGGGAATGCAATAACGAAATAGCGGGTATTCTATACTTCTATACTTTATATTATAAAGAGGTACAATTTGTTTGTAAGTTTGTATGTAGGGGTACTAAATATAGAATTCGAAAAAAAAACACTGTTATAAAGTTTCATTATTATAGAGTGCTATAGGCTATTATTATTTTAAATACTACGCTTTAGGGGGTGGAGGAGATGTTAAAGATCGAAGAGAAAAATACGAAATCCACGCGGACGTAGTCGCGGGCAAAGTGCTAGAGTTAAATGAATACGCGTCAAAATTGCAACGCGCAGGGTTGGAACCCACGTCCACTCCTTCAGCATTCTGAACACGCGCCTATTAGCACTTTTAATTTCATTTCCTAAGTTCATTTTAGTTCCAGTTTTTACTGTTTTGACGACACGGTTGGCGCAGTGGTTGAGCCATCGGCTGCTGAGCCGCGTGCTGTGGGTTCGATCCCCGCACGGAACAAATATTTGTATGGCCTACAGGTAGTTGTTCCGGGTCAGGCTGTTTGTGTATGTGACTTTGAATGTTTGTAAACTCACCCACGATACAGGAGAAATTCCAAAATTTTGTTTAAAAAGTCAAGAGATCCCGCCTAACTAACTGAAAGTTCAACAGCTACAAACGATCGTGTAATTACATTTAACTGTGGCGTTCTCTTGTCAATGGCGCGTTAACTGGCACGGGCGATAACCAAACTATTTGTATTTAGATATATGTATGTTAGTTAACTGACGGGGACTTCGCTTCACGCGCTCGACCCGAACGGACGTGCCGCTCTCGCTGCTCCCGCTCCTCGCTCGCTGCGTGACTCTTCACGCTCCGCCATTGTTGCGCCTCCGCGCAACTCCGCCGTAGTCGCCGACTACGAAGAATCCCGTGCATCAGAGCCGTCTTTTTCAAGACAGTGGGTTACTGATTTCGCTATTTCGTTAACGGAAACGTGCGTCTAACGTCTTTGGCCCCTTCAGGGCTAAAACCACAGTTTCGTGGTCTCTCGGTGGATACCTTACGGTGCCAACGAAGCCGAGTGCGGTGTTGACCCGATACACCGGCCGAGCCCCTTCAGGGTGAGGCAGTCAAGTCGGCAGGGAGCTAGAAGCTTGGCCTTGGGGGATCTCCTAGTCAGCTCTAGTCTCTGTTTTCCTTCCCCAGCAACTCACCTGGTGTCGGTTGGGTGTGTCTACCCCTTCGCACCAGACTGGTCAGGGCCCCGTTCGCACAATAAGATTTGCGACGGGATCACAAGCTTAGGGCTCACCCGAGGTACTCACCTCCCTGCCTACACCCGGCAGGGAGGGTTTGGTCACACATCCCCGGGCGTACCCACCCGGGGAGTTAGAGATAGGTTTAGGCGTAGGCCCCAAAATTGCTCCCTAACGGGACTCTTAGTTCAGCCATGACGGACGCTGACTTAGCAGCGTTCGTCAGAGAGGTCCTCCTAAAGGACCCGGACATCCGCGCCAAATATTGCGGGAAAAATGCCGCCTTCGACAGGCTGGCCGCTCAACCGGAGCGAATTATTCGCGACGATAGTAACTCGTCGCCGTCCCTATCCACGAATGTAGGTAGTCTCCCATTGTCCAAAAGGACAATGGCACCGGTATACCCGGAACCCGCGCCCCGTCCAACGGTCGATAGCCCTTTATCGCCGACCGCTTCCACGAACGCAGGTAGTCCGGCGCCTTTGTCCAAAAAGACAAAGGCACCGAAATACCCGGAACCCGCGACCCGTCCGGCCTCGGCTTTTGTACCTATTACCGCCAGGTGCAACATAAGTCCCATTCTCGGAATGCCAGCCCCCGCGCATGGCGATTCCGATGAATCAGTTGATAGGATGGACACGACTGTCCCTCGTTCACGCAGCTGCTCAGAGGCAGAGGAGTCTCCTTCCTCCTCGTCCGAAGACGACTACCAAGTCGTAGGAAAAGGAGGAAAGAGGAAGCCCTCTAAAGCTCCCTCACAGGCCACCAAGGCCAAAAAAATCGGCGCCCCGTCCTCAGTCGACGAATCCGCGCCCTCTCCCCCCCGCTCCCCCGTACCCCTGGCACAGGCCTCCGGTACGGGCCCTAACGGCACCGCCACCCGTAAGGCGAAGCCACCTCCCCCTGTCTTCATCCAAGACAAGGCGAAGTGGACAGCCGTCTCCAAAATGTGTGTTGATCGCAGGATCAACTACACCAACGCCCGAGCTACCCCTCTGGGTATCAAGGTAACCCTGCCGTCAGCAAATGACTACAGGGAAATAGTATCCCTTTTACGTGGGAAGGCCATCTCCTTCCACACCTATTCCCTCCCTGAGGAGACACCAACCCGTGTGGTTATCAGGCGTATCCCCAGGGAGATCCGAACGGAGGACATCCTGGCCGACATCCGCGCCCAAGGTGTCCCCGCGTCCGCCGTCCACCGCCTTCATAAGGCCCGGGGTGGGCTAGTTTATGATATGGTCCTAGTAATTTGCGACCCCACAGAAGGGCACCACCCCATATTCAACATCAAAACGGTGTGTGCCCTGTCCGGTATTAAAATCGAAAAACCGTACCGTCCCCATCTAATTGGCCAGTGTCATCGCTGCCAATTGTACGGCCACTCTCAGCGAAACTGCTTCGCCAGGCCCAGATGCGTCAAGTGTCTGGGCGACCACGCCACGGGCAAATGCGACCGTCCCAAGGACCGCACTAAATGCATTGAACCACCGAGTTGTGTTCTGTGCGGACAGTCCGGTCATACCGCGAACTTCCGAGGGTGCCCGCGAGCCCCAAAGTCGTCTTCCCAAAGGTTGATGAGACGTGCAAACGCTCGTCAACAAAGGGAATGCCCCTCTACTAGGGCGCCACCCCCGCCATCGTCTGCGCTCCCTGAGCGCCTTAGCCCACAGAGGTCATCTCCGTGGAACAAGCTGAACCACCAGAAGGCCTTCCCGGCCCTGGCGGCTAAACACAGCCACCCACCGGCGCTGATGGATTCACCCATCCCGGCGCCGACCCCAGCCCCTGCAGTCCAGGCTACCCTGACCGCAGAGGCTGAGGTTTCCGCCTTCCGTACTCAGCCTACGGAGGCTCTTTACGACGACAAAATCCGTACACAGCGCAATATGAACGTCATATTGCCAGTGTACTTAATCTTCTGCAACCGCGAAGCCGATCGTCTAGCCGATCGCTTAGAGGCTACCACAGACCCTAGGAAGCGCATCGAAGCGCTCATGGAGGCCCCCTCGGTGCTCCGTGACCTGGAAGCCCACTTTAATAACCGCAATGGATAGGTACGTTAACGCCAGAACCTTGAAACCGCGATCCCTAAAGTTAGGATACGTCAATATAAATGGCTTACTCCAGCAACGGGCTGAGTTTGCCAACTTCCTCCGCGATCACCAACCGGACGTCCTCCTCATACAGGAGACGTTCCTCAAACCGCACAACCGCGACCCCAAAATTGCAAACTACCGTATGGTGCGCAATGATAGATCCCGCTGCCACAAGGGCGGTACAATGATTTATTATAAAAACTCATTGCACTGTGTCCCTTTAACTTCTCCTCCCCCGACCTCGCTCCTTGAGTACTCTATCTGTCGGCTCGGCATGACTGGCCATCAGCCAATTACTATTGTATCCGCGTACTGCCCTCCCGCTCGTGGGAGGGACGACATCCCAGCTTTATCCCACGATATCTCGGTTCTTCTCGGCTTGAGTGACTCCGTTATCATAGCGGGCGATCTCAACGCCAAGCACCCCGCGTGGAATAGTAATGTAACCAACGCCAGAGGGAGGGCTGTCCTCAATCTGGGCGCCTCCCTTAACTATGACGTCATCGCCCCGATGACTCATACCCATTTTCCCCACGATCCTGACCATAGACCTGACATACTGGACATAGCGCTCCTAAAGAATGTAAACCTTCGTTTACAATCGATAGAGGCGCTCCACGAGCTTAACTCTGACCATCGTCCGGTGATGATGACGCTAGTTCCCCGTACGGGTCCGCTTGACCCTGATCAGCCACCCCCGACTCAATTAGTTACCGACTGGAGGAAGGTAAGCGAAAAGCTGAAATCCTCCTCGTCGCCTCTACTCGACTCCATCCCCGATCTAATCACCTCAGTCGCTGACACCACGGGCGCAGTCGACTCGTTTACGGAGCACGTACAGACAGTCCTGAACGACTGTTCAAGGCGGGTTCCGGCGCTGAATGCCCAGCGCTGGAACCTACCGGACGATGTACGGGCTCTGATAACCGAGAAGAACGCGTCCGTCCGTGCCTATAGCGCTTTTCCCTGCTCTGCGAACAAAGCCCACATGCGAATGCTACAGCGTACTGTCAGCAAACGTGTGGCGGAGCATAGGTCGGAGAGCTGGGACAAGATGATCAGTGAGCTAGAGCCCAACCACCATGCCTTCTGGAACCTCCAGAGGAAACTCCGGTCCACCGTAGAGGCTACCATGCCTCCCCTCACTCGTCCAGATAAGAGCGTCGCGTTCGACGACTCGGAAAAATCCGAATGCCTAGCCGAAAGCTTAGAGACTCAATGCTCGCTTAGCTCCCAGCCGTTCGACCAAGCTCACCTCTTAAAGGTAGACGCCGAAGTCGAACGTAGGTCCTCGCTCCCTCCCGTCGACAACCCTGATGATCCTCTGCCTCCCGTCACTCCGGACGAAGTGCAAGACATCATTAAAGGGCTCAAACCGCGCAAAGCCCCCGGTAAGGACGGTATCACCAATAGGGTGTTTCAAATCCTCCCCGCGCAACTCGTTATGCTCATGACCGCCATCTTCAATGGCGCTCTGAGCAACAATATCTTTCCTCAATCGTGGAAAGAAGCCGTGGTTATTGGCATCCCCAAGCCTGGCAAGCCCAAGTCTGAGCCCACGAGCTACCGACCTATCAGTCTGCTCAATGTTTTCGGCAAAATCTACGAGAAGCTTATTTATAAGCGACTCAAGGACTATGTCGAGGCAAAGAGCCTGATACCGAACGAACAGTTCGGGTTCCGGCCGGGACACTCGTGTGTTCAACAGGTGCACCGCGTAGTCGAACACGTCAGCGCGGGCTTTCAGAGAGGCGCGCTCACCGGCGCCCTCTTCTTCGACATTGCGAAAGCCTTCGACAAGGTCTGGCACAACGGGTTGTTATACAAGCTATACCAACTCGATGTGCCAGATCGTCTCGTGCTCATCTTGCGAGATTTTCTGTCGAATCGTACGTTTAGATATCGCGTAGACGGTACGCTATCGTCACCTCACCCTATCCGCGCGGGCGTCCCTCAAGGATCCGTGCTGTCTCCTCTCTTGTTCTCGCTGTTCACTAGCGACGTCCCTAGGGGTAGAAAGGCCCAGTTGGCGCTTTTCGCCGACGACACGGCCATCTACGTTACCGGTAACAACCCTACCACCATAGCTCGCACCCTCCAAACTTCCGCAAACGTCTTAGGCGCTTGGTTCCGGAAATGGAGAGTCGAGGTCAATCCCGACAAAAGTCAAGCGGTTCTCTTTAGGAAACCCGGACGCCGCAATGTCCCCACGCCTAGTCCGTTAGCCATGTACGGCAAGCCTATCCCTTGGGATAAGCGAGCCAAATACTTAGGTGTGATACTCGATCACAGACTTTCGTTCGCCGAACACATAAAGGCGGCGCGTTCGCGCGCCGTCTTCGCGTCCGGCAGGCTTTATTGTATGACCAACGAGAAAAGCAAGTTGTCACTCAGGTGCAAATTGCGGCTCTTCGTCTCGGTCATCCGACCAATCATGACATACGCTTGCGCAGTGTTCGCTCACGCCAAGCCGTATCATATTCATAGGCTTCAGACCGTCCAGAACCGATTCCTGCGCAGAGTCACGGGAGCCCCCTT
Source organism: Phlogophora meticulosa (assembly GCA_905147745.2). Taxonomy (NCBI): domain Eukaryota; kingdom Metazoa; phylum Arthropoda; class Insecta; order Lepidoptera; family Noctuidae; genus Phlogophora; species Phlogophora meticulosa. Next base: position 1,209,850 of record LR990542.1, read on the forward strand.
CTACGTCCGAAATGAGACTCTCCATGTAGATCTCAAAATACCCACGGTGAAACAGTTCATGAAGCGACTCACCCAGCGCTTCATGGACTGTTCTACCGCTCATCCTAACCCCTTAGTGTCATCGGCCGCCCGATACACTCCCTCGCGAATAAGTACAGTTCGAAGACCAAGACATACACTCACAGAGCCAGATGATCCTATCACTCTCCTCCAGGAGAGCGATAAGGCCACCAGCACTGTTCGCATACAAAAACGGACATTCCGTCCTCGCCGCCGAGGCCCGTCGCGACGACCCCGTCGATGCCCCCCTCCCGACCCTTTGCTAGAGCCAGCCCGCGAAGCTGAGCCGATTAATGTTTAAAATGTCCCTAAATAATGGAACAATCAGATCCAGCCTGTCCCTTGCTGTCCTCTTCAGCGACGTCCTAAGCCGAGGTTCGTACCCCGCAGGGGGTGCCCTTAGCGATAGTCGCTTAGCTTATAAGTTTTTATGCCTGGCTGGAGGCCTTAATTTTAATTAAGCCCCCCACAGGAAAGTTCGGTTGAGCAGTAAATATCCCTAAAGGATAAACTGCGAGATGCCCATTCCAAAAAAAAAAAAAAAAAAAAAAGTTAACTGACGGATTGTTATAATACATCGGTGTCACATCGCAATAATTTGAATATAAAGTAATTATCTTTCTTCAAGGAATTCTTTGACAGAGTAATATGCCTTTTTAATCAGAAAGTCCATTAGCTTCTTTACATAAATACCAAAAGTATTGTGTCGTTGTGAGCTGAATAAGTGATTTTTCTTTCTTCTCATTTTCTTTCGTAAACGGCTAAACGTTTTTTGATGAAATATATGGGGAGCGGATGAGAATGTCGTAATGGCTCAGTGGTTTACATCCTCGCCTCATCTGGGAACTCACCAAAGTGCTATTTCAATTCCTTCATGTAGTTTTTAAGTTTACCTTAGACATTATTGCCATCGGTAAAGTAAAAGATCGCGAGGAAACCTGCACAGAATATTAATATGAGACTGAAATTGTAATCCGTCTTAAGCAAGCGTGTTGTCTTCTCTGTATGAGAAGATGCCTTTGCCCTGCAGTGGGACAGTAACAGGCTGTTATTATTTATAAATGACATGCAGCATGGCTATGTTATACATAAACTCGGGCTTTTTCCCGTAAGATTGGGCAGAAACTACAGAACTCCATCTTGACATGGCCCTTTTGATTCGTTTACGTTGAAACACACACCCTTGCCGGGAGCGAATATTTCGAAACTTATCCTTTCTGAAGAAATCACCAATCATCCTTATCTAGTAAGGCTTAGTGGTGACTTTCTTCAGAAAGAAAAGGGAAGGCCTTAGGCGTTTCCACTACCATATAAACTTTCATAACTCACACACAACACTACCACATGCACTACCTTAAATCGTTTTAATTTTTCTTTACTTTTAATTTTTTTGTTTAAATTCTTAATTTTTAATCAATCTGTAGTCAATTATTTTACTTTTTAGTTTCATATCTGAAATTTGGAACGCTGTGTATTTCCTGGAGGTGGGCGTTAATGGCTGCAACACAGTTATTTAACTAATGTAGCTATTTACGTACGCAAATAAGTTGTAAAATTGTGTTTTTGTTCCAATAAAGATTAATATTATTATTATTATATGCATTTGGTAAAATTCATAATTATTTTGACATTAGAAGCAGACGATTTGATTTATTTGTATAGATCGGAATAATCTCGTCCCAACGTAATCTAGAGACACGGACGGATTTTATCTTACAAGTTGAATACTCTGCGAATTCTTAGTTAGTATAACCACTAATTATAAATAAATAAATAATGCTTGACAATCCACACAGCATCATCTAGCCCCAAGCTAAGCAGAGCTTGTGCTATGGGTACTAGGTGACTGATATACTTAATACAATACATTACATTGATAGATATTTTTCAAATACCCAGTAAACCCGGAACAAATATTTGTAGATCGTACAAACATATTTCCCAAGGCGGGAATCGAACCCGCAACCTCCTGCGTCACAGGCGGACCTTCGCACGCCGCGCCACATCGGTCGTCAAAATATAAAGATTATAGATGGCGACATTGCGTCAAACATATACTCTTTATATCACTAACAATCAATGACTTTAGGTCGGTTGAGGGAGTTACAATGTGCGGTCTTATCGCTAAAATCTCTCACAGACAGCCTTTGGATGTACTTGATAGAGAAAGAGTAACGATATGTTGGTAGTTCGTGGTGTACTATTTAATTATATACAACACTTGACCGTCAACAAATAAATAATAATAAAAAAAAATAATAAAGTTTAATAACTAACAATACAATTCTGTTAATATCCCAGTGCAAGGCAAATACCGCAGCTAAGCTACGCAAAGCTTAGCCGTGGGCGACTGTGTAGCGCTGCCTTTACTCTTCGTTAAGATTGATTGAAGCATCAAACTTCTAAATCAAGTCGAGTGATCTTTGAGACTTTGAAAACCTCTCCACAGCTGCGTTTGATCGCTACAGCACAATGGTAGTTAGTTCGCGGTGTATCTGTTCTTGTAACCGTCTGAGGAGATCACAAGATCGTCTTCAATGAGATTTGTTTACGTTTGCAACTGTAAATTAGGAGCATAGGATGTGAATATGTGGAACGATGAGTACGGCACGCCGCACCAGTATAAGCTGGCCTTTTAGTCTGTTAAAACTCCGTACTACGATAGTCCAGCTCTAGGTCAAAGTATTAGCGGCCTACTGTGCTTACAGGGTTTTTTTTATAGGTTTTGGATTTTGAGGACCGTCCGTTGATACGTGAGGCTGGAAAGAGGTGGCGGGGGTTTGGAAAAATCTCGAAACATTACTAGGGGAAGACATATCACATACAGTCTGATATGTATAATTAGTAGAATAGAATAATATTTATTTGCTATTAAAAACATGGTATAAAAAAGATGGTTAATCACACAAAATAATAAGAGCAAACTTGTGTATGATTAACAGTGATAAGCATATAAACATTCTCAAGCACATTTTTAACGTTTATTGTCAAAGACGTATCTGTAACTATTAAAACTATGGCTACATAACCATTCATGAACGTATAAAATAAAGAATCACAGGGCATCGAAATATTCATCCGCATCACTGTCAACGGGAAAATTGCCCTGAAGGCTGGCAGCATTGCCAAAAATAGGTCACGTGAAGAGTCGACCAAACGTTTCGCGATGTCTCGAAAAACTAAATAGGCACACGGACCCCATGGCTCTAGTATTTCAACCCCAAACGGCTCAAACATATAACTCCCAATTAGGTTGTTATATTTTCGCCGTTTGAGGTTTTTTCGTTTCATTTCACCATTCATACAGTTTGTATTGAAATAATTTTAATTTTTTGACGACTGATGTGGCGCGGCGGGCGAAGTTCCGCCTGCAAGGCAGGAGGTTGCGGGTTCGATTCCCACCTTGGGACAAATGTTTGCACGATCTACAAAGATTTGTTCCGGGTGTTCTGGGTATTTCCTATGTATAATAAAAAATATCTATATATGTAATGTATGGTATTAAGTATATCAGTCATCTAGTACCCATAACACAAGCTCTGCTTAGCTTGGGGCTAGATGATGCTGTGTGGATTGTCCAGCATTATTTATTTTATTTTTATTAATTGCCTTGAGATTTTAATGACTCTTTAATCAAAGATATGGGACGCCCTAGAAGAACATACGCTGAACTTATTGGAGATATTCTTTAAAAAGATCAGGTGCGTAGTGCTCGAAACCGGAGTGCGTGTGTGAGCAGACGTATGGACGTAAACGAAGCAAAAGTAATATGCCAGGATAAAACAAGTGGCGTACTGTAGTTTCAGCCTACCCCCATGGGAAAAATCGTAAGTTTATGTATGAATGATGTGAGATCACGCCTGCATTCCATGATGGGGTAGTTTAAATCTACCCTAGATTTGAGTGAACCTGTCCAGTCAGCGCATTTTTCCTATGAACCCCCATGAGAAAAGGCGTGAGTTAATGTATGTATAGTACCAGCCTATTACTGTCCCACTGCAGGGCAAAGGCCTCTTCTCATACAGAGAAGGCACGAGCATTAATCACCACGCTTGCTCAAGACGGGTTGGCGATTTCAGACTTATATTAACTATATAAGTCCAGGTTTCCTCACGATGTTTTCCTTCACTGATGTCAGTGATGTCCAAGATAAACTTAGAAAGTACATATGAATTGAAAAACTCACATTAGTACTTGCCCAGGTTTGAACCCACAACCTCGTGCACAAGAGGCGAGGCCTAAACCACTTTGCCATCATGACATTATATGCATGTTTGTATGCATGTATATAATATCTATGTTATTCTAAGCTAAATTTTGTAGTCATAAGAAAATATGTTCACCTCTTTATTACTTGCAACAACGTAAATCAGTTTTTAGCCGCAGCTAATGAAAATCTCATAAAATTCCGAGCTGCGGTTCTGGAGATAAACAGATAGACTTAAGTGATCTTTATGCCGTAATAAATACGTGGGAGCTATATTCATTTTCTATGTTATTTGACGACCTATGTGGCGCAGCGGGCGAAGGTCCGCCTGCGACGCAGGAGGTTGCGGGTTCGATTCCCGCCTTAGGACAAATGTTTTTACGATCACAAATATTTGTTTCGGGTGTTCTGGGTATTTGCTATGTATAATAAAAATAATCTATCTATGTAATGTATTGTATTAAGTATATCAGTCATCTAGTACCCATAACACAAGCTCTGCTTAGCTTGGGGCTAGATGATGCTGTGTGGATTGTCCAGCATTATTTATTTATTTATGTTCTTTAATAAATTTAATTTATTTCTCATGGTAATGAGGTTATTTTGTGAAACTATGATTTTCAGGTTTCGCGTCAGTAATGTCTTATTCCCTGATCCTGAAAAACATTGTCTTCGGAGGGTCCAGAGCCCGAAAAGCCCTGAACCCTAAGTTCATTTCCTAAAATCATAAAATACTGTTGATGACACGGTTGGCGCAGTGGCTGAGCGATTGACTGCTGCGCTGCGTGTCGTGGTTTCGATTCCCGCCTGGAACTAATATTTGAATGGCCCACAGGTAGTTGTTCCGGGGCTAGCATTTTGTGTATGTGAATTTGAATGTTTGTAAACACACCCACGATACAGGAGAAATTCCTAGTGTGGGGCAGCGTAAAACAAAAAACACTGCTCAACCATCCTTTTGACAATTATCGTGATTAACAAAACGCGATCGTCAGCGTACAAGCAACACCGCTCTATAAAACGGCTAATTACAGTCTTTATCGGCTAAACGATGAAACAAAAAAACAGAAATTCCAAGCAATTTGGCCCAAATATTACCGCAGTATGGCCGTTACCCACAAAACGCCGCGTAATATGGTTTTACGCGTCATTGCGCAAAACTGACTTCAAAGCATTTATTTGGCCGGCCACCTCTCAATTATATTGTTTCGGAAGTTCCCTCCTGGTTCTTCTATCCCTCTCTATCCCTCTTGTCCCTCCTTGTCCCCCAAATCGTGACATTACATGCGGCCTTAACGGCTAATCGGCTAGAAGACTCAGCTAATCTTTTGGCAAATTACTCTATCTTAGCGCTGTCAAATACTTAGTTAGCAAGACTTTTGGGAAGTGTTTTTTTTCTTGATTCACTCATTTTTTTATTATTCTTAAGAGTTGTTAAACTGTCTGTGTTAGTGAGTGGTCAAATAAAGAAAAAGTTAGACGGTAGACATTATGAATTTTATCTCAGCTGTACCAAATATTAAATAGATAGACAGATATATAAATAGATAGATAGATAGATGTATATATATCGATAGATTTATTTATTTATGGATACGATAGATTGTCGATTGAAGCGTGCCTACTGCTAGGTATATTATATATTTTAAAAAGCATGAAATAAAAAATGAATTAAAAAATTAAAAACCCCCGGCAGAAAATCGTCTAAAAAGCAAAAAGTAAGCCTCGTACGGAATCGCCAACGTTTACAGCAGTTAATTTTATTAACCTAGCAATTTCCCTACGCGTGTACGAGGCTTATTTTTTGCTTTTTAATTTCGTCCAACTCCAAAAAAGGAGGAGGTTCTACTTCCGAGACAGTATGTTTTTTTTTGTATGTTCAATGATTTCACCGTCCATTACGAACCGATTTCAAACTTTCTTATTTATTAACTCTCAAGGTCAGTGCCACCAAGTAAGGATCTGATAATGAGATCCTGACAAAATAGAAGGAAATTTTCAAATATTTTGGACACACCTATAGCGATATAGGTATTTATTTTTATAGTAACTCATGCATTTTTTCTCGTAATGCACCATTTTATACTTTATTGTACACGAAATAATAAAAACCAGGACAAATATGTATTAAACAAGAGTACAAAGGGCGGTATTATCGTTAAAGGCGATCTCTTACGGACAACCTTGGGATGAACTATTGTCATTCCGTAGTTTCACAAGAAAACTGTCAAATAGTTTTCTTGCAGTACCAAAAACTCCTCGATTTAATTGATCCCTAGTATTGTTCAGACATATAATTCTATTCTTATTGTTTATGTATGTGTTTTTGTATATATTCTATGTAGGTATTATATTTATAGTTTATAATATATATATATATATACGAAGTGTAATCTACACATCATATTATATTTATTTATTTAATGGTGATGCAGTTTGTCTCTGCATCACCCAAAGGTTGACTGGTAGAAAATGCCTATGGCATTAAGTCCGCCTCTGTACATTTGTGTGCTTAAAGTATTAAATAAATAAATAAATATAATATGACGTGTAGATTACACTTCGTGATTCGTTGGTCTAGTGCAGTCATTTGAGTGATACGGCCCGCAGGCCGCATCCGGCCCTCAGGCCATAGCATTACGGCCCTCCACTATCTATGCAAAGAGGATTTTTAGACGGCACTCAATGCAGTATGCTTTAATTCTTTTTAGTGGTTACATGCGCTACTGCTGAGCATGAGATCCCGGATTAAATTCACAGGTCGAACAAAGTATTATTGGGTTATTCCATCTTGAATACGAGGAGTCTGTTTTTTTTTATTATAAAAACGTTGCCCCAAACTAGGAATTTCTCCTGTGTCGTGGGTGTGTTTACAAACATTTAAACTCACCTACACAAACAGTAAGACCGAACCCGCGACACGCAGTGCGGCAGCTAAACACTCAGCCACTGCGCCAACCGTGCCGTCCGTCGGATTGGTTCCCGGTTGATGTCAGTACCCTCGCCCCCTATTACAGGGAACTTTAACACAACTAGCGGAACGCGGTTTTACTCTAAGTACATCTCTGTCAAAACCTTTGGGAATACAGGAGTGATGGCATGTTATATATAACTGTACAATCTCAGGGTTGCCAACGACAAAATTCCGCTCGCTAAGCGTAGTACACACAGGAGATAAGATAGATTGATGATAGACTAATGATCTAATATCGTGTCGTCCTTGTAACGAATAATCGATGTGTTCGTAACTACTTGTGTAGGTGAAAAATGTATTAAGTACATGTGGCAGCGTCTTGATGACACAATCAATCAACATCATCTGCTAGTCTTTTCCCTATTTGGATGTCAGCTTCCAGTCTAATCGCAGTTCAATGTCAGTATTTTACTCAAGCGCTTTGCCAGCAACTTCGATTTCCGATCAAAAGCATGAGGTTCTAGGGTTCAGTTATCGGGTCAGGCAGTAGCAGTCCGGAATCTCCACAAATAAAGAAATAATGCTGGACAATCCACACAGCATCATCTAGCCCCAAGCTAAGCAGAGCTTGTGTTATGGGTACTAGATGACTGATATACTTAATACAATACATTACATAGACAGATATCGTCCTGTGACGCAGGAGGTTGCGGGTTCGATTCCCGCCCTGGGACAAATGTTTGTACGATCTACAAAGATTTGTATACAGGCTGGTAGAACATTAGTTCTCTATTATTTCAAATAGTCAAGCAATATTCGAATGATTGAAAACATAGATCGGGTTCTCTGTCAAGGACCTTTAATTATAAAATAGTGTTACATCACTATTTTATTCTTGGTTCTCGTATTTATAAATTGCCATTCAACGTGGCAATGCTGCCATCCTTCTGGGAACGATGCGGATAAATTTTTCGATGCCCTGTGATTTTTTTTCTTTTCATGTACCTACGTAATAGTTTTATTTAATAAAAAAAGTTTTTTATAAAAAAAGCCTAGGTTCCCTACCATTCTCTATAAGAATCGTCAAAAAACCATGTCTGTTGCATGGGATCCCCATTTATTTTTTTATTCCTTTTTAGTATTTGTTGTTAAATCGGAAACAGAAATACATCATCTGTGAAATTTTCTACTGTCTAACTATCAAGGTACATGAGATACAGACAGTGGAGTCTTACTAAAGGGTACCCGTTTTACCCTCTTGGTACGGAATCCGAAAAAACTACCCTATTATTTACAACAGTGATATAATCCGGTCTACAGTACACATGGAACATGTGGCTACCACTGACCGTTATGAAAAGTAACCATAGAGTAAATCTCGGTCATGTCGAGATGAAACATCACAGTCTATAAAAAGAATGTATTACAAGATCTTCGATCATACCCGAAAGTACATAATAATATACGCTTAAGCCAACTGGCCTATATTTGTATTGTGATGCCAACCTACTAGGGAGATTGTACAGACGTCAGCACATCGAGCTATCCCAAACTGTGCAATTTTCCCAATTGATCATGAACCTTTTGTAATAAAGTTGAAAATTATCAAAGAAATTTAACATATTCGGGTAACTTGGTGTGTTAGCCTCTGTACAATAAACATTACTATATTAATTCAATTCAATTCAATTCGTCTTTACTGTGGATCATAGGAAGGTGTACTTAAAACAGCTGATGTTATTAGACATTTTGTGAACTGCTAAAGTCATATCCCGAATAACATATATACATAAACTCACGCCTTTCGTCTGATCTGGGGGTAAGCAGAAACTTTAGAATGCAACTTGCTATTTTTTTTTGCTTCGTTACACAAGCCGGTTGCGAGTACTACGCACCTGACCTTTCTGAAGAACATCACCAATAAGGTCAACGTCCCCTCCCGGCGTTTCTACTGACATCTGCCTTATAAATACTTTTTGTTGGTCACCTTTCATTTATCTTCTCAACGTGACTAAAATTGTTTTCACTTTTTGTCACTATATGTTCTTTCAAACCACAACGTTGTTTTTGACGGTCGCGTGTTGTGAGTTCGATTCCCGCACGGAACAAATATTTGTGTTGCCTACAGGTAGTTGTTCTGGGTCTGGCTGTTCGTTTATGTGAGTTTAAATGTTTGTAAACGCACCCACGACACAGGGGAAATTCTTAGAGTAAGGCATCATTTAAAGTAAAACAAAATTACACTACACATTACGGTATTCTGGACCAGTATTTTAATACATATACATTTACATACATACACAATACACAAACAGCCAGACCCGGAACAACTACCTGTAGGCCATACAAATATTTGTTCCGTGCGGGGATCGAACCCACAACGCGCGGCGCAGCAGCCGATGGCTCAACCACTGCGCCAACCGTGTCGTCAATTTAAAAACCCTTACTAATTAAGATTGAAACAAATTGACTTTGTATTTATTTATCGATTCAAAATAACCAATAAACAAGACCTTTCAGGATGAAAGGCTTTGTGAGCCCGCTGTTTATTGAAAACATGAAGGGTTTTTTCCCTGACTTTTAATTACTTGGTACCGCGAACTCGCGTGGCAACATAAAAACTGTTTACTTAATTACTGACATGTTAATTAAATGGTTTTTAAATGAAACATTAATAATGTGAAAGCAACATGCTTTAGAAACAGGGGAAATTGGACGAGTAATTTCAACTTTTACTCTTCATTTAATGGCTTTTGTGGAAGAGAGAACTCAATGATGCTAATATCAGGTAGTCTGTCAAATTTCTTTGGTAGTTTTTCAACTTTATTCATCATCATCTGCCTATCCTTTTTCCCAACTATGTTGGGGTCGGCTTCCAGTGTAACCGGATTCAGCTGAATATCAGTATTTTACATGGAGCGACTCCCTATTTGACCATCACAACCCAGCTAACTGGGCAACCCGATACCCCTTGGTAAGACTGGTTGTCAGACTTTCGGGCTTCTGACTACCCGTAACGACTGTCAAAGATCTACGAATGACACCCGGGACCAACGGCTTAACGTGCTTTTCGAGGCACGGAGGAGTCTCGATATGTTACGAACGGTGACCCATCCACAGACTTACCTCGCTAAGCGTAACTTAACCCTTAATCAACCCGTGCGGCGGTTTTTATTTAGCCATGAACTTTTTAGAACTTTAATACAAAAGAAAAAGGTTCATGTTTAATTGGGAGTATGACAGTTTGGGATAGCTTGATGTGCTGATGTCTGTACTAGGGTAGACTATCAAAACGCTGGAGATTAAATCAATGAATGTTTTTTTAAGGTACAGAACATTACAGAAACTCCAAAAATAACTATTTGAACACACGCATTTCAGTGTTTCCAGAGTAAAAAAACAACAAAATAACAAAACTTTTAGGTAGAATAACAATTAAGTTGTTTTATGTTACAACTTTATTTTATTAATTTCAATAAACTTAGTTTAACTACAAAACTTCACTCTATTCAACTCACTTCATATATGCCATTTTAAGCCAAAAAAATCCAAAAAATAAAAAAAAACTGTATTAAGGGATGGGTCACCCTTATCATTTTATTAGGGGTATGAAAAAGAGATGTTACCTGATTCTCAGACCAACCGATATGCACACAAAATTTCATACAAATCAGTCCAGTCGTTATTGAGTTGAGTTGGGTAACAAACATTGCGACACGAGAATTTTATATATTAGAGACGATAATATTATCTGAATCTCGGAAACGGCTCCAACGAATTTCATTAAATTCAGTAAGCTGGGGGTTTCGGGAGTGATAAATCGATCTAGCTAGGTTTCATATTTAGAAAACGTCGTTTTATCGAAAGCTCGGTTATCCAGGTACTGGTATTAAGGAACTTACATCTCAACTTACTGCTGCGTTGTCCTGTACTCCTATTACCTACTTATATGTAGGTAATAAGACTCTTGCGCGCCCGGCGCTTGTTAAGGCACGTACAACAAGAGAAACCTTATACTTTTTATACGACTTGCGTCTTCTACCTTGTTAAATTTTATTTGTCTGTTCGAGTTTAAAGTTTCTGAAGTTAGGTTATCTTTGAGGTAACCTTATATCCTGTGGGAGATACTAAGTAATATAATTAATTATATATTGTACCACGTCATTTGCCATATAAGAACTTCACATGTATATTGTTTTTGACGACACGGTTGACGCAGTGGTTGAACCATCGGCTGCTGCGCCGCGTGTTGTGGCTTCGATCCCCGCACGGAACAAATATTTGTATGACCTACAGGTAGTTGTTCCGGGTCTTGCTGTTTGTGTATGTGAGTTTAAATATTTGTAAACGCACCCGCGACACAAGAGAAATTCCTAGTGTGGGGCAAGTTTTTCTAAAAAAAAAAAAATGTATAATCGGGATCGGTCCTGTTTCTCCTGAGCTCAGGTGGTTACTCAGTAGCCTATTTAGGAGTACAGCGCTTCACCCGCTTACTAGATTTTGTTTTACTCCTATGTGCCAATTGTACCTATCCACTTTGTAATCTGGTCCTTATAAACAATAAATAAATGATTATTATCAATTATAATTATTATAAATACTCGAATTTTAACCAAAGTGCTGCAGGATAGTATTTTGCGATTCAAAACTCGTTCGAATTTACGTTACGTTTACTTCGCGCGTTAGTGCTAAGGCCTCAGGGTTCAATGGCTTCCACGATTGTCTATGCTATACTCAAATGTACGCCATGTCAGTAGGGGTCTACTGACATGGCGCACATTTGAGTATACCGTCTGAGGGGCTTACTTACATCATGTATAACCACGGTATAGTTTGTGCTACGAGTGTGCTCGTGGCTAAATAATATAACAGTCCGTTGCTTTGCATGAGAATATCATGTCCTATTGTCATTTTCATATTTTTATATTGTATGTCTTACTTAAGATATGTATTTCAAATAGTTATGTTTAGTACATATTTAATTAGTACACCACTAATAACCAAAATATATTTTCGCCTTCTCTATCAAGTCCATCCAAAGACTGACAGTCAGAGATCGCTTTTAGCGATAAGGCCACCCATTGTAATACCCTATGTAGCTCTTAAAGTAACTATTGAAACGACGGCTAAAGAGAGATGTATGAACGAAAAAGAAATGCTGTACCGAATCCAAAAATTTGGGATAAAAGCAGAAAGATGATGACTTTGTACGACACTAGAATCGAAGCCCTCGTATTCATCAGCCGCGTTTACAACCACTAAACAAACGAGGTAGTAATCCTCATCATCATCCTCTTGCCCTTATCCCAATTTCATTTGGGGTCGGCGCAGCATGTCTTCTTCTTCCATACATCTCTATTTCCCGTCATCTCAGAAGTCACCTCCTTCTTAGCCATATCAACTTTCACACAATCCATCCATCGTTTCCTGGGTCTCCCTCTACTCTTGTAACCCTCTACATTCATACTCAAAACTTTCCTCACAACATGATCTTCATTCCTTCGCATCACGTGTGCATACCATGACAGCCGATATGAAGAGGTAGTAATCCTATAAACTTAAAATCGATGCATAAAGTCGTAGCCATGAACAGCTCACAGCATCACAGCTCAACTAGCTATCAAAATTTACTGGTTACATTATTAGTACATACATATATAATATGTCGCACGTGTTTCCCTGAAATGCAGCAATGTATTTAGTGGCGATGTGGCGATACTTCAAGCAGGCGAAAACGAATGTAGCGTGAGACAGGAGCGGCGGAGCGCAGAGCTCTGAAACGTGTGTAGTGGAATGCATGGGTGTGGTGCAAGGGACAAGCAGCGCGAGCGGGTTTAATTGATATTGAAAGTACGGGCAAGTGGAGTTGAATGTAGCGTGTGACCCGAGCGGTGGTGTGTGGAGTTTCTGTAACATGTGTGGTATAACGGATAAGCGGTAGCGGGAGCATGGTTACATTAATTTTTAATGGCTGGTTTTTGTTGGCATGCGAATGTGAACTATAAATTGAAAGAAAAGGATCAAAGAAAAAACAAATAATTAGCACAGACTCAGGCAAACAATGACAATATGAAATATCGAAAACAAAAAGTAATAATAATAATTATGACAGAAGTAATAAAAAAATGTGGCACTAAATGGGTCCAGTTCAGCAAAAATGACAGACATCTAGTGCCCGACGCTGGTTTTCAACTGGAGTTGTGAGATGTCGCGGACGTAAAACAGTTGTATAGTAAGATTATGTGAGTACGTGAAATGATTAATTATTATTAATGTTTATATTACTTACCAATTAATAAGTTCTTTGAGCTAACAAAGCAGGATGTAATGTGAACAATATTAATAGTCATTATAATCAACATTAATTTGGAAAAGAGATAGATTGCACCCCGGGGAAGGACATAGGCTACTTTTTACCAACAAACCACTCGGGCAAAACCGCGGGCTAAAGCTCCTGTTTTCACAAAACACACTCAATGAAATCAAAACCTTACCTTTAGTACTCTTCAATACCGTAAATATTTTTCACATGTATTTTTTTTTGAGACGTGATGTGACTCCTATGTATAAGATATATGATATACAATGTCATGTTCGGTTACATTGAAGCAATAAGTAAATATGAATGTGGCGCGTGACACAAGATATGAAGCGTGAAGTTTTGTAAGTATGTGAGACGAACGTGTTGCCATGCGGTGTGGTTCAAAGTAGAGGCGAGAGCGGTTTGTATTAATAACGCGTTTTATTTTAAGAAATGATGTGCCGTAAAACGGGGTTAATAGAAGTAAAAAGAAACAAACCTTTGTAGAAGATGAAGGAAGTGGTTTGATAAACAACAGCGACTGAAATGTTTATAATGAATTAATATTAATTATTTCGACACCTTGTCATTTACATATATTATTGGACGAACGAAAATTCCTTTGGAAGTTTTGTTTCTTTCACCCCTGCGTTTTTATTAACCTCGTCCTACCGGTATATAGTTTGCAGTTGTCAACAATTTCCCAGGATTCCCATTGAAATCCCGGATTGTTTTGACCCGTTGACCTGATTCCTAAAAAAATTAACTGGATGCAGCAAATGCAATAAAACTTTGGATTAGTCGCGTGCTTTACTTAATACATAAATCTTTAAACGGTTTTATGACGCTGTATTTCACTACTCCAAATAGACTTTTATGGCGTGTAGGTTTCGAACTTTTCGTTAGACAGTACCGTTGTTAATACCTTGGTCCGGTGGAGTAGCACCCATTTCATCAGCAGGTGGCTAACATGAGCCAAGGTACCCACAGAAAACTTACTTAGTTAAGTAATGTTTGAAGGATCGGAACGTCATGACAAGACAGTAAAACGAGACGTAAAGTTGCATGACAGATGTGAAGCATAAATGAGTGGCTGACGATTGTATGAAATCTGAAAAATGTAGATTCGATTCCTGCACGGAACTATTAATCGTATGGCCTACAGGTAGTTGTTCCAGGTGTGGCAGTTTGTGCATGTGAGTTTAAATGTTTGTGAACGCACCCACGACACAGGAGAAATTCCTAGTGTGGGGCAACGTTTTTTTTTAATAGAAAATTAGAAATAGTCAAGAAGTGAAAGAGATAGTAAATTAATGTTTAAAATATACAATAATTAGAAAAACAGCGGGTGTGGACATCAGAGAGTAAAATACGTTAGCAGAGCAAGTTAAAGGCGAATAAATAATTCGAAGTTTACAAAGCCGTTTTATTCTTAAAAAAATTTGCCAATCCCAACATGTACCTATGAAGTAAATACACCACATATTCCATGCATATCTTCTCTTCTTCTCTATCAGCTATATCCAAAGATTGTGTGTAAGATCGCTTGAAACGATAAGACCGCCCATTGGAACACCCTATGTGGCTTTCTTGTTTCTTTCTAAGTTTTCATGGTGTACAATAGAGATACTACGCTATAAATAAAACAAATAAATAACCTTATTTTTAATTCAAAAAGCTTGTATTAGTTATTTTGTTTTTTACCGATATTAAATACACAGGTCATATGATAACACTTTATTATTAAATAATGTGCATGTACTTTCTTTCTTTATACATTCTTTCTTTCTTTGATTATTGCACCATACCTGCTAAAAGCTTCGAAAGCTCATACATCGGCCAAACAAAACGTTCGTTCGCTGAAAAAGTACTAAAACACCTTAAAAGTTTTAAAACACATTTTCAGCTAAAAAAAAACTTTTTGAACTAAAGGTTATTAAGGTTATTTGAAAATTACTAACAACATGCTTATAGGAAATATAACTGTGAGGACTGAAAGCCTCAAAACAAATTAGTCCTGCTGGCTTGATAAAAGTTTTGTAGGTAAATTCCTCATTAAATAATAAATAAATAAATAAAATAAATAATGCTGGACAATCCACACAGCATCATCTAGCCCCAAGCTAAGCAGAGCTTGTGTTATGGGTACTAGAAAATTTCGCTGTAACAATTAAGGTACATTTTGTTTTTACTTATTCGATTCGGAAGGTACTAAATACTACGCACGTTAACATTTAACTTTCAATCGGATTAAACGTAGATTCCTGCTGGGTATACAGACATCAAAATGTCGTATATTTATCCCTATGTTATAATGTGATAGTATCTATCTACATAGTTTGATCGATAAGCACATGATCCGAGAGTTCTATCCGGTATCCCGACTTGCAAGTAATTTATGGAACGTTTCTAGTATTCAGAACTGGATATCTTGCATGTGTGGATTGTGTGACAGCTATGCAAGTCAGGAGCGGCAGCGAGTCAGCGAAATAGCAATACCTAGTGTTTTGATTGAAGTTTAGTATCAAAGGATATTAATTTTTCAATAGAGTGTTAGAAAGTGAACTAATTAAAAAGCGCCACTGGGTGCTATATCTTATATCGTAATCGCGGCGTTACCTCTAAATAAATGCTTTTTCTTTCTTTATTTCTTAATCTATAACTGTAGAATACTAAAAAATCTTTATTCTACAGGGTGTTAGATAAAACAATGGACACACTTTGAGGCAGTGTACATTGACTAAGGGGTAAACCCAGATATCGCGGAATAGAAATCATTCTATGGTAAAAGTGGTTCATCTTCATGAGTACTATGCTTTCTTAAAGTTTTTCCGTCGTTCTACCTAACACACATTGTTTGTGGTATAGCATTAGCAGAACTTTACTTATACTACAAGTGTTCATCCTATTTTCATAATTTTCATGACAAACCCTTATTATATAAATTGTTTATAAAATAAAAGACGAGGTACAGAGGCCAGCACATCAAGCTATTAAAATCTGTCAAATTTCTTTGATAGCTTTCAATTTTATCTCGAAAGAATTAGGTTCATGTTCAATTGGGAAAATTTGACAGTTTGGGCCTAGCTTCATGTAATTTCGCAACTTTGTTTTCATTATTTACGATAAAAAGACAAAACATAACATCACACCTGCATTCCCCGAAGGGTTAAGCAGAGGTGAACCTATAGTTACACCCACATTTCACCAATTATGTTTAAAAAATCCGGACTCCAGGCTGCTGTTGCAAAAATTCTTATTGAAAATACTCAATAACACGTTGCCCATGAAGAGAATCTAACCCAGGACCTCTCACTCCGCCGTCGCGCTCGAAACCACTAGACCAAAGAGGCAGTACCGACGCCAAAAAATCACACATAAAAATATCTTGACACCGCAACCCGCTACCGCTTATAACTTGCCCAGCACTGATTCACATCGGAAACGCGTTCTCTGAATTCGTGAATGAGTCGCAAATGAAATGACTCAAGGAAACAATGCTGCACATATTTCTGAATGAACTCTATTTTGGTAAACATTCGTTTAATGGGCGACCTAAAAACGATTTTATTGCAAACTTCTGTGCAATTAGCGTTGCTGAGCTGTCGTGAGCCAGAAACGTGGGATTACTAAAGATAATGTAGATGTTACAGAAAATGTTTTGATCGTGTAGGAAATGCGCTTGTTATTTATTCGCGCGTTGCCAAAGGGGGCTAGACGGAAAAAATTAAGACAAAAAATTGTAACGACACTTTTTGCTATAGTTGTAAGCCGGTTTGTCTGTCTGTCTCTCTCTCTCTCCCTCTCTCTCTCTCTCTCTCTCATAGAAAACAAGCCAGTTATTTTCGTTTCGTCTTTCTATTTCGCATTGAACAGTGTGGTGTCGCGACGATTATTTTTGTTGAGTGTATACAGGTTTTTTGTACATAATAAATAATAACAAAAGGAACTTCGTTCCATCCGGGTTTCCCTTGACACCTCTCTCTGAATTTCTCCTGTGTCGTGGGTGCGTTAAAAACATTTCAACTCTCATACACGAACAGCCAGAGCCGGAGCAACTACCTGAGGCCATTCAAATATAGGTTCCGTGCGGGAATCAAACCCACAACATGCGGAGCAGCAGTCGATCGCTCACCCACTGCGCCATCCGCGTCGTTACGTTATGGTCTGTTGATTTGAATGGCGGATAAAGCTTCTTCTTTATGTGAACCACCTATAGGCGCGTCTTGGGAGTTAAACCGATTCGTATGTACATATCGTGACGGCAAATGAGTTGACGCTCTCTTTTGACGCCGCTATATACTATAAAATACATTTCGTTTTTTTTAACTACTATTTTATTTATTTTGTTCTATACCTATTTTTTGTTCTTTCTCCTTGTAAATTATTCCATTTGCCCATCAATTTCGATGATTCACATCAGCTGGGTCTCCCGTGACGGCCATTTTTTTTACTATCGGTATTAGATACATGCGAAGAGTCATCGTTAGCCTAGACTTTTACCAACTATGCTGGGGTAGAGTTTCAGTCTAACTGAAATCAACCGAATAGTAGAATTTTACTTGGAACGACTGCCTATCATACCTTCCCACTCCATTTACTAGTCAACACGATACCTTTAGGTAAGTCTTTAGGTAACGACTGTCCAAAATCTACAAATAAAAGCCGGTACCAACTGCTTCACATGCTTTTCGAGGCACGGGGTAGTAGCGGTATGCAATGGATAGTCATCCGTCCACGAACCCACCTCGGCGAACGTAGCTTAACCTCTGATCGACACTTATGCCTGCAATTATTAGCCACAAGCTACTCTGAGAAAATCTAAAACAAAAAAAAAAAAAGGAAAATACTGGTACTCAGCTGCATCCGATTAGACTCAACGCCGGCCCCAACGTAGTTGGGATAAGATTAGGCAGATGATGAGATACATCCGGAAACTGTGAGGATTCTAATAAGCCACTTCCTTTTAACGTCCAGAGTAAGCCCTCCTGCAGTGGCGGTATAAAAGCGGGTTAATTTTACGAGTCGTTCAAAGAAAGAAAGAAAGAAAGAAAGAAAAAACATTTATTCAGCACCGGCTCAGGCACACAACGACACAATACTAACCATATAAAACAAAAAAAAAAACAAAAAATGAGTAACAAGAAATACATTAAAAGTATATATACGAGTAAGTATACATATATTATTAAGTATGTGCCTTACGGCTGCGCTAAAAAGGTCCAGTTCAGCAAAAATGCCAGACAACCAGTCTGACGCTGGTTTTCAACTGGACCTGAGATTGTGAGATGTCACGGACGTAAAACAGTTCTATAGTATGATGTGAGTATGTGAAGTAAAATAATTATGTAATTTACAAAGGTACAGCGCGATGTGAGTGAAAACGTGCAGTGTATGTGTGTGATGATCAGATTTTTTTTTTTTTTTAGGTAGGGCCACTCACAGTTCAGCACTATAAGGCTGTTTACTGCTTAAACGGTCGATCCTGTGGTGACCTTACAAGAAGGCCCCCAGCCAGGTATGATAATCCGAGAAAAAAAAAAAATTGTAACGGGCGCATGCCATCGTTCATGGTTTTATATCGAAAGCTATACAAATAAATAAAATTGAAGTGTCAGTTTGTGATGTCAAAAAAACAGCTTTTTGTCGCAACGTCTACGAAGGTGTGTACGGTTTTTTTGGATGTCTTATGATTCCTTCATTGTCTCTATCCGACGAAAAAAAAGTAACTTTTTACAGTGTTTTTGTAGGCCATTTTCGATTTTTTTTTTCTGTTGGATACCGGCTACTCGGTGGCAACAAATGAATCAAACAAAACAGTTTTAAGCCACAGACTTCCAAAATGTTTAGTTATTTTACACCTTTTACTGTTTTTATTTAGACATTAGGCATTAGGATTTTTTCTGTCACGAAAAAGCGATACGGTCGTGTGGAGGGGGCAGACGGAATATAGCGCGGTGAGAGCACGAAATAGAAACAGTTTACATAAATAAGAAATTTAATTTAAAATTTTCTATTTCTCTCTTTTCAGTAGGTTAAGTAAATAAATAAATAATGCTGGACAATCCACACAGCATCATCTAGCCCCAAACTAAGCAGAGCTTGTGTTATGGGTACTAGATGACTGATATACTTAATGCAATTCATTACATAGATAGATATTTTTTTACTATACATAGCAAATACCCAGAACACCTGGAACAAATATTTGTAGATCGTACAAACATTTGTCCCATGGCGGGAATCGAACCTGCAACCCCCTGCGTCGCAGGCGGACCTTCGCCCGCCGTACCACATCGGTCGTCAAATTGTTGATTGGTTGGTTGATTTATTTATCGAAGATACAGGACTTTTATCTCAAATGCTTGTCCACTTTTACTGTTATTACGACACGTTATTTAACGACACGGTTGGCGCAGTGGTTGGGCCATCGGCTGCTGCGCCGCGTGTTGTGGGTTCGATCCCCGCACGGAACAAATATTTGTATGATCTACAGGTAATTGTTCTGGGTCTGGCTGTTTGCGTATGTGAGTTTAAATGTTTGTAAACGCACCCACGATACAGGAGAAATTCCTAGTGTGGGGATCGAACCCACAACACGCGGCGCAGCAGCCGATGGCCCAACCACTGCGCCAACCGTGTCGTTAAATAACGTGTCGTAATAACAGTAAAAGTGGACAAGCATTTGAGATAAAAGTCCTGTATCTTCGATAAATAAATCAACCAACCAATCAACAATTTGACGACCGATGTGGTACGGCGGGCGAAGGTCCGCCTGCGACGCAGGGGGTTGCAGGTTCGATTCCCGCCATGGGACAAATGTTTGTACGATCTACAAATATTTGTTCCAACGTTTTAAAAAAAAAAAAAAAAAAATTAAGGCTGCCAATGAAATAGAAACATTACTGAAAATGTTACTTATAACCTTCTACTGCCGTTACTTTGTAATTCTTAGCATTATCTTAAGTGTATCGTCGGTATAGTGGTTGCAGATACTGCTGCTGAGGATCAGGACCTAGCTTCGATTGCGGGGCCGAGAAAAGTGTTACTGGACTTTTTAATCAGGAATTTCTCAGTAACAGTCTGGATGTGTGCCCGGTTCCCAACAAAACTGGCGATATTTAGGTGTACGTAAAAGGTACTGTAGAGGTTCTATACAATAACAGACCTTATTGTATACAGGCTGGTGAAACATTACTTCTCTATAGATTCAAGCACTCAAGAAATACAAAGGTTAACAGGATTAGAGATGTCGCTCTAAAGGAGCTCGTGGCTAAATAAAAACAGCCGCACGGGTTGATCGAAGGTTAAGCTACGCTTGCTGAGGTCAGTCTGTGGATGGGTGACCGTTCGTAACATATCGAGATTCCTCCGTGCCTCGGAAAGCACGTTAAGCCGTTGGTCCCGGCTCTCATTTGTAGATCTTTGACAGTCGTTACGAGTAGTCAGAAGCCCGAAAGTCTGACAACCAGTCTTACCAAGGGGTATCGCCGGTGTTGCCTAGTAACTGGGTTGTGGAAGTCAGATAGGCAGTCGCTCCATGTTAAATACTAGTATTCAGTGCATCCGGTTAGACTGGAAGCCGACCCCAACATAGTTGGGAAAAGGCTAGACAGATGATGATGAGAGATTTCGCTCGTCTAAGATAGGATTCTTGATTGTAACATAGTAAAGTAAGATTCGTTACTTTATAAATACCATAAAATAAGCGAAACCCTTTCATTTACAATAGTAAAATAACCCTGTCTACAGTACACATATGTGCTGAAATCTTAACTCTATACTAACAATATCCAAAAGGCCTATTGTTTTAATTTTGATATCGAACCAAACATTTTCCAAGAAATAAAAACGATATTTACGTTCGTACATAATAATTAAAACAATTTTCGCGCGAATAGTAAACACTTTAAAGCATATTTCGTTCATCGAGAAACTTGATCAATATTTAATATAAATACATCGTAGTGAAGGGCGCTCGTACCATTAAATTCATAACTAATGAAGCATTGAACTCTAGTGCGGTGCCGTTAAAAATAAATCCCGGGAAATGAAAAAGAGGACGCGTCAACGCAAAAATGTCTCACAAAATTTTGTGTATTTTTTTTTTAATTCCCGTGAAACGCGAATTGATGGCAATTAGTAATTCGATGACAGCGTTGTCTCCACTTTAATCATGCGAATACCGTCGAGTATTTTTATTATTTCACTGTTAAAAGCAGATGTTTTATGTGAGTTATTAAAGTAACCTATTTTTTTTGTGTCAAGCTGGAAAAACATGTAACGATCAGTAAATATGTCAGCATCATAATTAATGTAAAAGCAAGCAAAACTTCAATCAACGTTATGACATTGAAATGTCTCATTATATATAGCTACAGGGTCGTAATCTATAACGAGATTCAAAAACGGTACCTAAAAATGTGAATAAACTAGACGGTAATTGATTACGCGTACCGTATCTTTCACATACACTTGACATATTCTCGCCTTTCAACCCCGATGAGTTGGGCAAAGGTGTAGTACACCCACATTTCGACAGTTATGTTTAAGTCTCAAGTTATAGGGAGTAAGTAAGCCTATTGCCATCAAACGAACACAGACCCAGAAATCCCAAAACATCCGGGAACTGACCTCAGCACTTAAAAAAAAAAAAAGTTTGCTCCATACTAGGAATTTCTCCTGTATCGTGGGTGCGTTTACAAACATGTAAACTCACATACACAAACAGCTAGACCTGAAACAACTACCTGTAGGTCATACAAATATTTGTTCCGTGCGGGGAACCCACAACACGCGGCGCAGCAGCCGATGGCTCAACCACTGCGCCAACCGTGTCGTCATGCTCAGCAGACCAACGAAGCATTCCGTACCTTTCACATACACATAAAGGTCCTTGAATCCTAGAATGGGACTAAGGTAATTAAAATTAAAAAAAAGAACGGGAAAAGTCCACACCTGATCGCGCACCGAGGGTTTCGTACAGACTTGTACGTAGATAGTTTATCTAGTCAATATTTTCGGTCAACGAACATTACCCTGACAAAAAGATAAGTTCGTTCTTATCTTTTTTAAGGACAAACTTAACTTTTTAGTTTAAAAATGTTTAAAATTATCAAAAGATAATATGTACTCGTATGTCGCAAAAATGGCCGCATTTTTAATGGAAATTTGATTTTTCAGAGCCTCAAGGGACCATAATTTTTAATGTTCATTTCAGTTTGATACCTTCACGCGTTTCTAAGAAAAAGAGTAAGACAGACAGATAGATGCACAACAAAGTGAGTCCATTATACCGTATTTTTTTTTTGACTCACGGAACCCAATAATATAAACAATATTTCTAAATATATATATATTTTTTAAATGTTACTAATAACAATCCCGGGTGGTCAATCCCAGTGGTCCCGGGCCATAAAAATCCCGGGAAAAACCAAACTATCTATTAATTTATTACGAAACTAAAACAATCGATATCGTAAGTAATAAATCCCGGTATCGAGGTTACATAAGTGACAGCACTATGCAACATCTGTTCCCGGGAACGATAGGATGATCATGAGTACAGATTTCTTAGGATGTTCTTTCATTTGAATAGTTGGCGGGATATTCAACTTTCCTGGAACTAACATCGTTAGAAAACCATCTGGTTGTATGCATATTTCAGGAATGGAGATGCATTTAGGTTTAATTGTTGAAACGCAGCCAGTGTTATTTTACTATTAGCAACCACTGCTGCTTTGTCTGCGTTGGAACATCATCATCCTCTTGGCCTTATCCTTAGGGTCGGCGCAGCATGTTTTCTTCTTCCATACATCTCTATTTGCCGTCCTCTCATGGGTTACCTCTTTTCTTGCCATATCATCGGACTAGTTATAGACACACACGTAAACTGGAAATCACACATACAGAAAACTCACTCAAAGATTTCTAAATTCTCATACGCCCTCCGTGAAATAAAAAAGACCACCAATTTTCAGACAGCCCTCACCACCTACTATGCTTATGCCTATGCATGGCTTAGCTATGGTGTCACTCTTTGGGGAAACAGTACAGATGCACAAATACTGTTCACGCTGCAAAAGAAATTGGTCAGAATCCTGGTAAACATTGAGCAAACCGATAGTTGTAAACCTTTCTTTCAAAAACACAATATGTTAACCCTTCCGTGTATATATATCTTAGAAACATGCAAATTTGTGCCAAAACATCACGAGTTCTACTCAAAACGTGAAGACATCCAGTCGCGCTATCTACTCAGACACCGATCTAGGCTAAACATACCAAGTTCTCGACTAAAAATGCACTCAAAAAGTCCCTATGTAATGTCCATTAAAGTATATAATAAACTACCCGGATCAATAAAAAACGAAGATAAAACTCACACATTTCTAAAAAAACTAAGAAATTTTTTGTTAAAGAAAAGCTACTACTCATTAAATGAATATTTAAGTGATATACATATCAAGTCATAATTTTAGTAGTCGAAATTAAATATTTATATTATATTTATTAATTATTACAAGAGAATAGATACCTATTTATATTCTATATTATAAATACCTACTATTAGTTTATCATAGAAATTACCTACCTACTGTATAATAATTATAATTTACAAGTGCTTCCTCTCTCTTAACTCACTTATTTGCTGTGCCCGACAGGGTCCATGTGATCTAATTTTAAGTTTTACCACCTAAGTACTACATGTGGAATGCAATAAAGTATTGAGTATTGAGTATTGAGTATCATCTTTCACACAATTCTTCCATCTTTTCTTTGATCTCCCTCTACTCTTGTAACCCTGCACTTTCATACACAAAACTTTCCTCACAACATGGTCTTCATTCCATCGCATCACATGCCCATACCATGACAACCGACTTCCACACAACTTCTCTGTCACAGGCGCCACTTTCAGACTTCCTCTTACATACTCATTTCTTATTCTATCCATTCGCGTAACACCATCCACTGCGTTGGAACATATCTTTATAAATAATTATAGCCTATGTGTTATTATACAAAACTGTAAAATTTATCAAAATCGGTTCAGTGGTTTTCAGCGTAAAGAAGTAGAATAGAATAGAATATAATGGAATACTCTGTATTGTACATCATAAAAACTTGTAAATAAATGTATTTCTACAACAAATAAAATACAGAATCACAGGGCCATAAGACTGGCAGCATTGCCACGTTGAATGGCAATGCTGATCCCATGGCCAAAAAAAAGGCCAGCCCTTTGGTCACGTAAAGAGTCGATCAAACGTTTCGCGATGTCTCGAAAAACTGAACGGGCACACGGACCCCATGGTCCTAGTTTTTTGAGATAATAATGAGTTTAAAAGCTACATAGGGCGTGTTACAATGGGCGGCCTCATCGCTAAAAGCGATCTCTTACAGTCAATCTTTAGATGAACTTGATAAAGAAGGAGAAAAGATATGTTGGTAGTTCGTGGTGTACTATTTAAATATATACAACACATAACTAGAAATATAAATATAAAAATTACATAAGACATAACAGTAAAACACATTCTGAAAACTATCGCATTTCATCATCATCCTCTTGCCCTTATCCCAATTTCATTTGGGGTCGGCACAGCATTTCTTCTTCTTCCATACATCTCTATTTCCCGTCATCTCAGAAGTCACCTCCTTCTTAGCCATATCAACTTTCACACAATCCATCCATCGTTTCCTGGGTCTCCCTCTATACATTTATACATATTATTATTGTCATGTATATTGTTCTTACTATCGCAAAATTAAAATTTTCATAGGTTTTTTGCAACAGTATAAGTTACTAAAAAAGCTATACATCTCCAGAAACGAATCATAGTTACGAAGTTAGTTTACGAATAATAATTATAATCGTTGCTATAACACGTTTCCCGAAATATAAGTCACAGTACATCACTATAACGTCGCATTGAACTTTTTTTATACAGGAAAGTGCTACAGTAAAAATACTATTTTCCCTGTTTCTTTTTAATCAAAGAGAATCTTAAGGCGATTGGCACACTGCGCCGCATCATGTAGCGGGGTGCGGGGCGACCAACGACGAACACTACGCGTGAATGCGTTTTCTGTGTTGCACTACTCGTGTTTTCTATACAAACACAGATACTTGCAAACACGCACTCCCGCGCTACGCTGCGTGATGCGGTGCAGTGTGCCAATCGCCTAAATAGTTAACCTTCATTGAATAAAAAAAAACATGTTGTAGAACTTTTCATTTTGTTTGATATTCTACAAGTTTTAAGATATCAACAATTTG
Source organism: Phlogophora meticulosa (assembly GCA_905147745.2). Lineage (NCBI taxonomy): Eukaryota > Metazoa > Arthropoda > Insecta > Lepidoptera > Noctuidae > Phlogophora > Phlogophora meticulosa. Next base: position 1,235,615 of record LR990542.1, read on the forward strand.
TGTGGTCTGCTCATAAAAACAAACTACGATACGATATGTCTTTCGTGTTGAGAATAGCAATTTTTACTGGCCAATGAGAAAAGTATGCTACGATAATGAAGAATATTAATTTAAGCAGATATGATTTGTACTAGTTATGATCTGCCTAGCTAGAGCTTAATAGATGATAAAATAGGCAAAGGCATGATAGAAGTGTCATTATAGGCAAAAACATAGACATCTTATAACAATATGGGTCAATGTTTAAATGGTTTGTCTCTTAAACTAGATGTATGTTTCTGTAACTTAAGACTCAGCCTTTTGACGCCACGGTTGGCGCAGTGGCTGAGCGACCGACTGCCGCGCCGCGTGCTGTGGGTTCGATTCCCGCACGTAACAAATATTTGTATGGCCTATAGGTAGCTGTTCCGGGTCTGGCTGTTTATGTATGTGAGTTTAAATGTGTGTAAACCCACCCACGATATAGGAGAAATTCCTAGTGTGGGGCAACTTTAAAAAAAAAAAAAAGTAAGTGGGTTGTGTCGCTCCATGTAAAATACTGGTATTCAGCTGAATCCAGTTGGACTGGAAACCGACCCTAACACAGTTAGGCAAAGGCTAGGCCGATGATGATGTTACTACTACCCAAAGGGTACCCAACAATCACACATAATAAAGACAGCGTCACAAATGTATTGCAGCTCGCCGCTCGACAGGTGTTCCCAATATATTGTATGTGTACGGCTGAAAGTATTCATATTGACTCACGCGCAGAATTAGCTGCAGTGTTCGGTAACCACAACATTTGGTTGACGAACCGCCGCCAACTAAACGCTGTTTACATAATAAATGACAGAATTTACTCATTTCGACGGCACGGTTGGCGCAGTGTCTGAACGATTGACTGCTGCGGTGAGTGTCGTGGGTTCGGTTCCCATACGGAACAAATATTTGCATGGCCTACAAGTAGTTGTTCCGGGTCTGGCTGTTTGTGTATGTGAGTTTGAATATTTTCAAACACACGATACAGGAGAAAATCAAAGTTCATTCTAGTGCGGGGAAAAGTTTAAAAAAAAAAAAAAAAATCGTAAAGTTACCTGGGGCGATCTGCTTTGTTTGCATTCAAACATCAACCTTCCATTTAGTACACCTGACTCAGCTCATTGTCCCATTGAGGAAGATATGATACATTACACACACATAAGATTCATCTATCTATAGTCTATACTAATTATAAAGACGGCACGCAGTGGCTGAGCGATCAACTGTTGCGCCGCGTGTTGTGGGTTGTATTCCCGCACGGAATAAATATTTGTACGGCCCACAAGTAGTTTTTCCGGGTCTGACTGTTCGTGTATGTGACTTTACATGCTTGTCAATGCACCCACGATACAGGCGAGATTTCTTTAGCGGGGCAACGTTTTTTTTAAGAAGGAAAAAAAAATAAAAGAAACATTTTTTTATTGTTTGTTTATATAGCCGAATAGCTTCTAAACTACTGGACCGATTTAAACATTTTTTTATCAATAGAAAGTTAAATTATCAGGAATTAATATAGACAAAAATAAATAAAAAGAACATTTCCACTCTCGGGGTCCAGAATCGTCATGTTACCTCGATGTGCATCGATTCCACCCTGTCATCTTGAGAGATTTAAACTAGCATGTATGCAATAAGGCTTACTATTGCATACACATTTTTTTCAGTATTTATTTAACCAACCCGTATTAGAATTGTTTATATATTATGTATATTGAATAGGAGCTCGAGGCTAAATAAAAACTGCCGCACAGGTTGATCGAAGGTTGAGCTACGCTAGCCGAGGTCAGGCTGTGGATGGGTGACCGTTTGTAACATATCGAGGCTCCTCCGTGCCTCGGACAGCACGTTAAGCCGTTGGTCCCAGCTGTCATTTGTAGATCTTAGGCAGTCGTTACGGGTAGTCAGAAGCCCGAAAGTCTGACAACCAGTCTTAGCAAGGGGTATGATGTTGCCTAGTAACTGAGGATGTGGAGGTCAGATAGGTAGTCGCTCCAAGTACAACACTGGTATTCAGCTGCATCCTGTTAAACTGGAAGCTGGCCCCAAGATAGTTGGGAAAAGGCTAGGCAGATCACGATGAGTTAATATAACACCAAGTCATTATTATGGACACCAATCAAAAAATCATCAAAAAGTAGGTACGTCTGTACGTTTCAACGTGTTGCTCTCACCGGATAAAGTTTTTCTCCTTATTACAAGATACTTGTGCAAAGTGTGATGTGACGTCATAATACTTGAGAAGATCCTCTCGTAATAAATTCCTTGAAGCTGCGAAGGTAAGGGCGCCGACACGATGCTGGGAATAATCTTATATATAAAATTCTCGTGTCACGGTGTTTGTTATAAAAACTCCTTCGAATCGGCTCTACCGATTTTCGTGAAATTTTGGGTGCTTATCGGTTAGGTTTGCGAATCGGACAAAATCTATTTTTCATCCCCCTAAATGTTAAGGGTGGTCCACCCCAATTTTTTTTTTTTTTACACAAAAAAAATGTTTTAATTTGTTTATGATACAGCATACAAAAATATATACAATTTCAATTTCTAACTCTTCTATCACCAACTTCTATATAGCAAAACAACGTTTGGGTCAGCTAGTAACTCATGTGGCCCAAGCAGCCCATCACAGAGAGGGCTGGAATTCTTTGGAGGAAGTCTTCACCTTTGGAGGTCTTCTTGCAAATTTTAAACTTATTTTGTATCAGGTTACGATTAATCAACCGACTTTGTTAATGCATGAAATAAAAGGCTTTCTTATTGTTTATGAGTAGTAGCTACTTTTTAACCGACTTCCATATTGAAGGCAGTAACTACAATTAAGGAGCTCGTGGCTAAATAAAATACAACCGCACGAATTGATCGAAAGGTCCATCTGTGGATGGGTGACCGTACACCACAAGCTACAGCTAGTTCAATTATTTAGCTCCACACATTCTGTAGGAATTATGTTTCTGTTTTCCTGAAACAACTTGAAAAACATTTTTCATAAAGTCCTACATGTGATCGCACCCTTACATCATATAATAAGAGAGATTGCCATGATATAACTTTGTCGTGAATAACTGACACAGGAAGATTCATCGTCTGCGAAGTGTCCTTATCACATTAACTAGTACACACACACACACGTCCACACACACACACGTCCACACACACACACGTCCACACACACACGTCCACACACACACACAATCATCACATCAGTGATGGGTGGCCTGTAAAAGCTCGCCTTTTCCTTAAAGAGCGCCCATTACATTTTTATTTTTACACAGAGTCTACACAATGAAATGCTTGTTAACATGAACACGTATAATACAAATGTGCGCTTCCAAATATAGGCGACCACATTATTTACTTATTACTTAGGTAGGTACAACAACTTTTGGGTTCGTGAGAGGGCCGATCTCGCTCGGAGAAGAAGGCGTCAAGGAGGCAACCGCCTTGATGCCTAATACACCGAGACCCCACCTGCATCATTTAATGCAAGCGGGATTCTCTGGTCACGGGTGCTCAGAGTTAGGACTGTTCGCCCACCGAGTGACCTCAGGGAAGACGGTGGCATAGTGATCACTTGTCATAGTTCAGGGTCTCCCCTTTTATCGTCTCCACAGAGTTGTGCCCTAACAGGCCACTCCGGGACCCCCTCTGTGCAAGAGGGGGTCCCGGAGTGGTCTCTTAAGAGGTAACGGGGCCCCTTCCATGTGCCATCAGCACATGGAAGGGGCCCCGTTACCATCACCGTTATCATCACCGGGGTGGTTTTAGTGAGATAAGAATTCCACACTAACTGGTCTTTCCCGCAAAAGTCCAGGAGCCTTTTGAAGGTTTCCCCCGAAAACAAAAAACAAATGGTACAACAAGCTTGATAAGGAAGAAACCATTCAAATGTATCATTATACAATATACGAGAATCATGGGAAGGGTATCAAAATGAAAAGCGAAACAATAAGGGTACAAAAAATTACAAACAAATTCAAATGAAATAAAATAATAATTTAATTTTAAAATTAAAAATACCTGTACACTATTTTCAAGTAAGATAATACTCGAGTTCTATAGAGATAGAAAATGAACTACAGTGATGCGATTCCGTCTGTCCAGACGGAATCGCATCACTGTAGTCACAGCTGCTTATTTTCAGAACCAATATTATGAGGAAAGAACCACACAGATTAAAAGTATGATAAATGCGATAGAAATGCGTTCCTTACGAAGTATGTGTGGCGTTATGTAATGTTGAATGATAGATTGAGGAATGTTGTTATACAACAACGTTGTGGTTTAAAATAAGATGTAGTGACAACAATTATGGCTAGAACTGCCAATCTCCTTGTAATTTTGATTTCATTGTTTTTTTTTATCTTTTAAGTTGTCAGTGTACAAGTACATAACAAAGTAAAATGTATAATTTTGTAAAAGGGCGGAAACCTGGTGTCCTGAAATTCAGGCCTAAGGCTTCGTTTAGGCACCAGTCTCCCACAGTATTTAAGTTGTCTGACTCTAATACCCTGTAATATGTATATTGTAATATTGTGGTGAGAAAATAAATATTTATTATTAATTGAAAAGAATTTGGTCACGTTGAGAGGATGAATGAAAGACGACTAACAAAAGGTATTTGTAAGGTAAGCGGACATAGTACACTGACCTTGTAAGTGATATTCATCAAAAAAGGTCAGGTGCGTAGTACTCGCACCCGACGTGCGTGTATGACCAGATGTATGAACGTAAACGAAGAAAAAGCAAATAAATAGATTTTGATTTGATTTTTGATTTTGAAAAGGAATATGTTATAATTGTAGCAGGTGGCGTTCTGTGGTTTCTGCCTACCCCATGGGAAAAGCGCGCATAAGTTTATGTGTGTATGATTGGATTCACGCCTGTATTTCCTAATGAGGTAGTCTAGAGAGGGTAGATTTGAGTGTACCTGTCCAGTCAGTGCGCGCAGGTGTCAGTAATCGTATAGCTTGACTCACAACTTATTCTAAAAGTCTGGTTACATCAATTCTAAACTGCCTATCCTCCACAGGTCAAGATGAGCGTCGTAGAGGGCGGGGGGCCGGAGGAGCCAGCCCTCACAGCGCCGGCAACCACCCCCACCACTCCTCCTCCCACTGGACCTGCGCCCGATGGCACCGGACAGTTCATCCAGGTAACACAACTCAGCTTATAATGTTCCCACTACTGGGATTTGACAGAGAGGAATACGTGAGAGAGCCCGAGTGGCTGTTAAGCATAAATATGCGGCAAAAGATGTCTATGAAAGAACACGTGCCGATTGGTAATATATAAAAATATATAAAATTAAAGTCTATTACATAATAAAAAAATATTTTTTATTTTATTCAATTTACTGTTTTAAATTGTAAATCAACTTGTTCTTTAAACTTCTCTTTGTTAAATAACAATTCTTATGTATGTGTTTGTGTCACTTTGACGTGAGTAAACAGTTTTTCTTTCTTTCTTAATTAACTGAAACAACTTTTATCTTCCCTATGCCCTAAATATGGGCATGTAAATGGCCAACCAATACCGCATGAATGGTTGGCTCGTGTAACCTGTCGGCGACGATGGCGAGGAGACTGTTGCCGCAAGCTGTCTTCCTGCGCATAGTGGTATAAAAACAGTCTCCGTCTGTCTAAGTGTCTATACAAATAAATAACATTGAAGTGTCTGTACTAAATGAAAGGATTTTCGGTAACTATACCAAAAGATTTTTTTTTTGTCTGTCATTCTGTTTTTAGGTAATAATCTCCAAAACGCATGGACGGATTTCGACCGGACTTTCACTGACATTACCTGATGTGTTCAGGAGTAACTTAAGTTACTGTTATTCTAGAAAAATGAATTAAGGCGAGACGCACAAAAAAAAATAAAAACCTGTCATATTCCACGTGAAGTCGCGGGCGAAGTACTAGTTGTCAGTAAAATCAATACTACAGGGGTGTTTGTGCTGCAATTTCAGTATTCCTGCGGCTGTACGTGGCCATATTGCATTAGCTAATCTAATGGCGCGGTCTCCGGCCGGCTTGCATGTACCTTCACAGGTGTAACGCGTACCTGCCCGGTGAATCTAGTTTGTATGTCAGCGAAAAATAACATCAGCCTGTACTAGGGATGGCGTCTAACCATTATTTTTGTCTCTCAGGTAGATTATTTAAACACGAATAGAAAAAAAGACTACGGTTAGGAACGTGTATACATAAATAGTTCAGGTACTTACGATATAGTTGTATGTATCTAAAACTTAAATAAAATTGAAGTGTCTGTTTGTCATGTCAAATTAACAGCTATTCATTAATTGCAGATAAAAGTTTCTACGGCTGTTATTCCAAAAACCAAATTTATAACATTTTTGTCTGTCTATCCGTCTGTCTGTTTGTCTGGGTTATCGCCGAAATTCCAAGACCAATTGTCACTGGCAGATAGCTGATATAACAAGGACTAACGAAGGCTACTTTTTTTTTATTTAGGGTTCAACACAAAGAAGGAAAACCTATCTTTTATAATTTCCCCAAGGACAAGTCGAAATCACAGCTAGATTTAAATACAACCTGGTATCGTGAGAACATGATTCTGGATAAGAGCCGAAAATGGGGGTTGAAATTCTAATTTATCTAGTTTTTTTTTATGAGTAAGCAAATGTTTTTCTTGCCTATCTTAACAGACAAATTTCCTTCGTCAGCAGGTACCAGTGGCCCCCCGCAAGCCCCCCCGCAGAGGTATCAAGCTCCAACAAGAGAGGCCGAAGAGGGCCCTGTTCTGCTTCACCCTTAAGAACCCGCTGAGGCATTGTTTGATCAACATCGTGGAGTGGAAGTATCCTTTTCAGTGTTAAACGAGGAACCCATCTTAGTTTCGACATGTCCATCCGTCTGTCCCCGTCTTAGCACAGAGACTACTAGTCCTAGAAAGGTGTAATTTAACACAGGTACACGTCATATTAACCACGCCAACAATGTGGTAAAATAACATTTTGTACGGAATCATTCGTGTGGTAGTCGCACTTGACTGGTTATTATTTTGGATCACATTTTGATCACCAAAAAAATACTTGACGTTTTTAGACTACTTATAAAATTCTCTGGAAATGGTTGTCAGGACTTTTCATTTCTGACAAAGGGAGATGATACGGTTGTAAGGTTTCATCAGGATCAGTTAACAAATAGGTACCTTCAAGATACCTTGAACTGTTCCATCACTAAGTAAGGATTTTCACGCTCTTCAACTAACTGGAACCAAAATAAATGGAATGAGATTAATAACCCCCACATAGTGAAACTCACAAGAAACATACATCACACTACATCATCATCATCATTATCATCATCATCCTACTACCCTTATCCCAATTTATTTGGGGTCGGCGCAGCATGTTTTCTTCTTCCTTACATCTCTATTTGATGATCTTGGGATGACGGCAAATCCGCCGACCCCAAATAAATTGGGATAGGGGCAGGAGGATGATGATGATGATGTCTACCTGTGGACAGCGTCGTGGGTTTTATTATCATTACAACTGTTTTTTTTAAAGTAGTTGTAAGCTCTTATAATGTAACTGTTTGAGGTACCTAAAAAGAAAAAAAACTAAAATGAGAGAATTGACATCTCTACTAAGTTAAAGATGTCAGACTTGTTTTTACTGAATATTCGCCATGTTTTGGTCGATACGGTTGAAATGTTAACTATGTAGGAAAGGAATCCAGAGTTCAGCTAAAAATTACAGCTTAATATAGTGTTTGTCCTTTTCTTGTTTTATAACAGAGAAAAAAATGGAAATAGCCATAATTAAATTTTGTCAGTATTTGCTATACTTACTTGCCAAAAAATAATAACATCCAATGTCGTCAGTTCATACTGAATCAGAAACCGGGGTTATTAATATTGTTGCTATCAGTAAAAAAACCGATATTTATATTTTAGATGGTGATTTCCAATATTCCCCGGGTCAGTGTTGCCTGGCAGACAGCCAATGGCTACCGTCCATCCGCGGCGTTATCGATTTTAAATAAATCGATCATGCGAATTATTTTTATCCCAATATTATGATCTTGGGCAGTTTTCGCAGAACATTTTTTATATAATATTCGTGATATAATAATCGCTCCATGTTAAATACTGGTATTCTGCATCTGTTTAGACTGGAAGCCGACCCCAACATAGTTGGGAAAAGGCTAGGAAGATGATGATTCGTGACACATACACGTATAAATACATATATCATATCATAATGTAGTGTTATGTCTGATATATATTGACGACCTTTGTGGCGCGGCGGGCGAAGGTCCGCTTGCGACGCAGGAGGTTGCGGGTTCGATTCCCGCCTTGGGACAAATGTTTGTACGATCTACAAAGATTTGTTCCGGGTGTTCTGGGTATTTTCTATGTATAATAAAAAAAATATCTATCTATGTAATGTATTGTATTAAGTATATCAGTCATCTAGCACCCATAACACAAGCTCTGCTTAACTTGGGGCTAGATGTAGCTGTGTGGATTGTCCAGCATTATTTATTGATTTATTTATTTATTATATAATGTTTAATGAGTATGTAAGAGGAACACTGAAACTGGCGCCTGTGACCGATAAGTCAATTTCTCGGTCACGGGCGCCACTTTCAGACTTCCTCTTATATACTCATTTCTCACTCTATCCATTCGAGTAAACACCACATATCCCCCTCAGTGCACTGCATGTAACAGTTCACCTCTTGTGTATCGAAAATAAACGTTTATATAAATTACTAGCTGACCCCCAGCAAAACGTAGTTTTGCCATATAAAATGTTTGGGGAGCACCACCCTTAAAATTAAGGAGGATGAAAAATAGATGTCGGCCGATTCTCAGACCTATGCGATATTCACACAAAATTTCATACAAATCGGAGGAGTTTGGTAACTAACATTGTGACACGAGAATTTTATTTTATAAGATTATTATTTACCTCTACCTAACCCCTCAAGGAATACAGGCGTGATGTTGTGTTATGTTTAGATTGGTCATTGTACAAGAATCGGCGCCCAAATATGTTGGCAACTTGAAACTAAATTGTCTCGTAACAGCTTTTATTGCAAGACTCGGAGTCAGGAAGTTGTTACAATGAGTGCTTTTGGCTTTTATTGTTTACTGCTCATCCTGCTAGAGTAGTTAGCACGAGGCTAAACAAAATGGATGACAAGAAAACATTGTGTGGATAGCGACTGCTTTCTTGGTCTGTAGTTGTATTGTAAGGGCAGCTAGGTTTTATCCCTTATAGGTCATCGTTCACACGTAATCTTATAATTATTTGATTAATGTATACAAATAATTGTATATTGACTATTTTAAAGGAGTAAGAGCGGATTTTCTCACCCATTCGCGGTCTCCACTCAAGAACACGTTTACCCCAGCGGTTGTCGGTTCTTCGCGAGATATGGCCAGCCCACTGCCACTTCAGCTTGCTAATTTTTTGAGCTATGTCGGTAACTTTGGTTCTCTGTCGGATGTATTCGTTACGAATCCTATCCTTCAGAGAAACTCCGAGCATAGCTCTCTCCATAGCTTGCTGAGCGACTTTGAACTGGTGGACCAGCCCTACCGTGAGTGTCCATGTCTCGGCTCCGTAGGTCATGACGGGTAGGACGTAGTGTATCGGCAAACGTAGTGTAGGACGCCCTCTAACCAGGTGGGATGACGATCTGCGAAAGACTGCAGGCTGAAGACAGGGCGCTATGGCGCTCATTAGGAGAGGGCTATGTCTAGCAGTGGACTAGTATAGCCTGATGATGAAGATGATGATAATCAAACCCTAATACCTAAATACTAAAATGATTCTAGTTGCGCCTTGCTTAGTGCACATTTCATTCAAAATTCGACGTTTAAAGTGTCTTTGTAATGGTCTAAACTCTAAACAAAATAAATGATTTCACTTTGACTTTGAGCTCTAGAAGCAAGTTTTTATCATACCAGCCTATTAATGTCCCACTGCAGGGCAAAGACCTCTTCTCATACAGAGAAGGCACGAGCATTAATCACCACGCTTGCTCAAGACGGGTTGGCGATTTCAGTCTTATATTAATTACTAGCTGTCCCGGCGAACGTCGTACCGCCTCAAATGTTAAGTTACATTGCCATCTGTTAGAAATATATTGAACTTATTTTAGGAAAACATTTAAATTGCAAAAAAAATGTAGAGGTCGATAATTGAAATAAAAACTGTCCTATCTTTTAAGTTTGACCAAAACACACACTGTGTGCGCAATTTTATTAAAATCGGTTCAGTAGTTTAGAAGTCCATAGCGGACAAACAACGTGACACGTAATTTATAAATACTCGTATTAAGATAAGTCCAGGTTTCCTCACGATGTTTTCCTTCACCGATGTCAGTGATGTCCAAGACAAACTTAGAAAGTACATATTAATTGAAAAAGTCACATTGGTACTTGCCCAGGTTTGAACCCACAAGAGGTGAGGCCTAAACCACTGGGCTAAGGAAGTTAACCAACCGAAATTGTCGATTTAGCTAGTTATTAGTCAAACGAAATTAGTTTCACGCACGTAATAGAGGTATTATTTCAATCTTAGTACACATTTTTGACGTTTTCTGTTGGTACACTTCTCGCAAGAAACTCGTGCTATGACTACAGTAAGTAAATCAAAAGCTTAACGCAAACATAAAAAGTAAAATATCACCGGAATATATATATATATATATATATGTATGTCACTTAAATGTAGAGTTGAGCGGAAATCGCTTGCAATAACTCATGCAACGTATGGACAGACAGACAGTTCCCTACATGCTCAGTTGCTCACTGGCTTCAAATTATATTACCGTATTATTGAGCTTTAAATTTTAAATGCTGTTAGAGTGAATATAAGCCGGTGAAGAGCGATTTGGACTCGCACACTGAGCTACAATGAAATGAAATGATAATTACTTCTGTAAATAGGTTTAAAAAATACTTTTGCTCGTCATAAATAAAGACTTTCGGGCTTCTAACTGCCCGTAACGACTGTCAAAGAACTACAAATGACAGCCGACACCAACGGCTTTCCGAGACACGGAGGAGTCATCCATCCACAGACAGACCTTGGCAAGCGTAGCTTAACATTCTATAAACCCGTGTGGCTGTTTTTATTTAACTACGAGCTCGATTGCTGGAAAAACATTTCTGCATTTTCGTAGTCCTTACTCATCACATTCTTCCTTAGTGTTGTAAGCGCCCTTCATCACTATTTAAGTGGCACGTACACTCAACCCAGCTTTGCCGACGTAACACAACATCTTCGTTGGTTTTCTTTATATTATTCGAAGAAGCAATTGACTTTGGAATTGGTAGACATAACTAATCTTGAGTTATTACAGTATAAAGTCTGGAAGGACGCGAAGCACCAGGGTTAAAATCAGTCTTATTTAGTCACTTGGGACTTAAACATAACTGATGAAATGTAGGTGTGTCTACTACAAATGGTATAGAGGCTTGATGTTATAGTTAACCTTAATAGAGTTCCTGATCGCTCTTAGGAAACAGCATCTAAAAATCTATCAAGTTTTACGCAGACGTGGTTGTTAAAAAAACAAGCATATGAAAATACAATTCGCCACACAATATCAAGAACTAAAGATAAGCCGACAAAAAGCGATTCAAAGATCTTCAGCAGAAAATAGACGTCAATAAAACCCCCACACAAAACTAAAATACAGTCGATGTTTGCTATTATTTTGTACGGAAGCGAGACGTACACGAATCATAAACATTCTTGGAAGTCATCATTTGCCTAACATTTTCCCAACTATGTCGGGGTCGGCTTCCTACCGGATACAGCTGTACCAGTATTTTACATGGGGCCACTGCCTATCTGACCTCCACAACCCAGTTATAGTAGAATACGGTAACTCTTGATACGGTCGTCAGACTTGGGGTTTCTGGCTACCCGTAGCGAATCTCAAAAAGCTACAAAAAACAGCAGGAACCAACGACTAACCGTTCTTTCCAAGTCACGGAGGGGTATCGATTTGTAAAAGGATAGTGATCCATCCACAGACTGACTTCGGCTATCGTAGCTGACCCTTTGATGTACCCGTGTGGCTGTTATTATTGGGGCACGAACCACGAGCCACGCATAAACATTTTGAAACTATGACATTGATATGCAACATTTTCAAATAAATGTACAGTATTTGGCACTAAGATAGCGAGGCCAGTTGAGATGTGGATAATGGATACGATATAAGAAAAGACTTGGATCCCAATGTATTTCATGTTTGACTGACCTGCACTTTGCCTGATAGAAAGTGTTAGAAGTGCAAACAATTTCCGTGTCAACTTTACTGAAGCTTGGTGTATTATTCAATTTTAATGTCGCTTACATAGCCTACCCAATAATTGTAGTTACATATATATACAATCATATTTTCATTTTCAGTTCACTTTTCTTTTAAACATTGCACTTGTTTGTCTCTGCATTACCCAAAGATTGACTGGTAGAAAAGGCCCATTAAGTCCGCTTCTGTACATTTGTGTGCTTAAAGTATTAAATAAAAAAATAAAAAAGAACTTACACAAAAAGTGTAAATTACGACTCGAACAGTGATTCAACAGCCGGTTTATTCTGTAAAAATATCCCCGCGTAAATGTTGGTGTAGTGAACTGTCAATCCCTAGAATTACTATACGATGACAAACCCCTTAGCCTTCATTGCACCCACACTTTACCCTTTACCTTTACTTACCACGGCTAGTTTTACTAGCACTGCTGTTCCTTAAAGTTCAAACTAGTGTGAACAGTTGTCTAAAAACTATTAACGCTGCTTAACATCGCCACTAAAATCAGTAGTTTCCGTGCAACATGTTCCATTGCCGGCTAAGGATAAAAAAATCTGGCATACACCCAAATAATGCGAGGAATGTATGAATGAGTGACAGAAAATGCTGAAACGTGCATGTTACTGAACAGTGGGAAATAGGGCATCTCCTCGCTATGCTGCCAATGTCAAGGGTGCTGGTTCAATCCCGTGCGAGTCATATTATTTCTTATAATAGATTTCCGTGAATGACTTAGCAACAAGTTTTTTGCTAGGCCATTGAAATGGTTCAAGGTCGAGTTGTTTATATTTGGTCTGTTTAACTGATAAACTCCATTAAATTAATGCTCTGCAATTATATTTATGGGCAATATCTGACCTCGTCTAACCTGCAAAAACAGTTTGATCTGTGCCACTTTGATTAATGCTGCATCTTTCTATAGATATTTCTCTGCGGAAACCAATCTTTATTGACTGATCTTTTTGAACTACCAACGACGTAGTACCCACTGTTATTGCACTGGAAGATATTACAATCCAAGTTGTTATCTTCCCGAAATATTATACTGGATATATTCTTATATTATATACTATTATATTATATTATATACTGAGGAGCTCGTGGCTAAATAAAAACAGCCGCACGGTTTGATCGAGGGTTAAGCTACGCTTGCCGAGGTCAACCTGTGGATGGGTGACCGTTCGCAACACACCGAGACTCCTCCGTACCTCGGAAAGCACACTAAGCCGTTGATCCCGTTTGTCATTTGTAGATCTTTGACAGAAAACCGAAAGTCTGACAACCAGTGTTACCAAGGGGTGTCGTGTTGCCCAGTAACTGGGTTGTAGAGGTCAGATAGGCAGTCGCTCCATGTAAAATACTGGAATTCAGCTGCATCCGGTTAAACTGGAAGCCGACCGAAACATAGTCGGGAAAAGGCTAGGCAGATGATGATGATGATATTGTATTATATACTGTCTTCTTTAATACAGAAGGTATATCGACCCACAACCTGATACCATAAGTTCAGTACACGATTCTGAACCAACCAGCGTTGAAATTAAATAGTAAAAGAATCATGATTTCTATCTAACCCAAGGAGATTTGAAATTAAAAAGTAAATAATTCACTTCTTTCACTAAAAATCTCATTGGGTTGAATAGAAATGTTTTTCTTTTTACAGTTCAATTTGAATGCTGGGTGGTCTTTAATTTATTTATTTATCTAATAGATCCTGGAAGTTTTACAGCTAAAAAACAAAATAAAAGGTACACATAGTCGACAGGAAGTCAATTACGAGTCCTCACGTGTAGAAATAGACTGTATATTTTAAAGTGAGCGTGCAACAGTACATAGTGTTGTTACAAAAGTAACATATTTATCTAAGACTAGTAAAATAAAATGTAAATAAAAACTATTTACACTTTTTAAAATTAGTTTTAAAATATTTATTTTTTTATAAAAATAAACCAACGGAAAATTTGATCGACGACGGTGGGTCCAGAATGCACTGAAATCATGATATCTGGTAGTGCGCCGACACCACTTCTATTAACAACACCCTGTATTAACGAATATACATACATAGGTATACGACCTTAACGATTACGTATTTACATATCTTTGTCACCTTCTGTGGTAACAAAGGGCGCTTTTGACTGGCCGCCTATATCAGCCCCTTACAGTTGATTAATTTTGCGGTATTCTCATTACCTGCATCTATAAATAGATTGTTATTGAACCAGATTCTAATATAGCTTATTTGTGTATACATAAGCTATTATATTGTTTAACTTTTGCAACACTTTTGCAGAGTCTGCAAATAGAAAATAATTGTGGCACATTTGTTGCCAGACTGCTCAGCATATTACTAAATCGATGTAAATAAATCAATCCATTGAAATTTGCTATTTAGATGAAACTTGGCACGGATCATATCTATCCTAAAATTGAACTAGTTTCAAAAGAAACAATAGTATTGATATCATATTCAAGTGAATGAAGATTGCTTCTGTTTTAGCTAAGAATATGCTTTTAGTCTGAAATTGTAACTGGTCATAGAGAGTATATTGATATGGTTTTGAAATGAAGATAAGATCGACTCCTGTTTTGCATTGTAAATCGTTATACATCTAACCTATTATCTATTTATCTAACCTGCGTTGTTCAAGCATTGGCCACGGTTTCAGAAACGTAAATAACCGTATCAAGCAAACATATCAGATTGGGACCGAAGCCACTGCCTTGTGGAATCCCTTCTTGGTGCGGGCTTAAAATATAAACCAACTGACTTAAAACTAGTTAAGGCTTTAGAATAGAATAAAATAATGTCTATGGTACACCACAGAAACTTTCAAATAATATCTTTTAGGAGTTACATAGCATTTATGCGTTTTATGTGTCAAGTAAAATAATTACTTAAGTCGAGAAACAGACCTTTCGAGTATATGATCCTGACCACCATCTTCGCCAACTGCATTGCCCTAGCCGTCTACACGCCATACCCAGCCAGCGATTCAAATTATACCAATTGGGTCCTTGTAAGTATCTTCTTTCAGTGTTTCAGCATAGTTACATGCGTTTTGTTCATTCATTCAGTTGAATGATACTTCTCAGTTTCGTTTGTTTTTTTATCATGTTGATGTTGATGTGTGCGTATGGCTATTAACACGTTGAACGCCAAATGACCGACAAACAATACATTTTCTATTGTGTCTCGTTGTTTGGCAGTTAAGGTATTAATAGTTATTTGTTGGAACCTTTCAGTTTTGCTTGTTATTTATTTTCTGTTTTAAAGTTTTATTTTGTTTCTGCTTTATCTTTAAGAACTGTGTAAAGTATTTTAGTATTTCTTACTTGTTAACTTTATTGTGCCTGCTATGGTCCTATAAGTGGTGATAAGTTCAGCTTATCGTATGAGTCATGATTTGTGTTCTTTGTAGGAGATCCTAAATAAATAAATAATCCCTTTTGACCTTGTAGTTTCTAGTTCGTTTATTTAATTTTAAAATACTGTTTCAAATCAAGCTTTAATTTCCCATTACTTAGCGTGTCATTGTGAAACGCTTAAAGAAAACCATTTTACATCATACCTTTCTTTGATTTGCAGGAAAAGATCGAGTATATTTTCTTAATTATATTTACGATGGAGTGCGCCATGAAAATCGTAGCATACGGGTTCATCATGCACCCTGGCTCTTATCTCCGGAACGGTTGGAATCTGCTGGATTTTACGATAGTTGTCATTGGGTGAGTCTGTTTTGATATTAGTTTTGAATGCTATTGTTTTATGGTCGTTGCATTTAGGCGTATCACGTTCTTGATTGTGTTCTTGAGACGCATCAATAACTTACTCTGTTTGATTACTTTATCTCTTGGTTATGACCACTACACTGGTAGTATTGCCAAATGTTGCGATTGGCAAACTGATGTTAATACTATGCGATCTTACTACTAATTTAGATTGTGTGATGGAAATGTGCTTCGTGTATACTGCGGTGCTACTCTGTAAAAAATAACCCCGTGAAACCTTGGTGAAGTAAGATATGAAGTGAGCTGTGACGCAATGGATTGACAAAGACATTTTTACAATCATAATTCATTGACGGCACAGTAAGCGAGCGACTGGCTGCTGAGTTGCGTGTCGTGGCTTCGATTTCCGCACGGAACAAATATTTGTATGGCCTACACACAGGTATTTGTTCCGGGTCTAGCTGTTTGTGTTTGTGAACGCACCCACGATACAGAAGAAATACCTAGTGTAATTTTGTACACAAAAATTGGTAACGTTGCCCACGTTGATCATTTGTTGTATGCTAAATGCTACTGATAATAAAATATTATTTGAAAGCTCGTATTTAAGTATCTAAACATTTTAAGCTGTATGGCAGTGCAACTCACTTAACCGCTCACTCCACCCAAGTTTTACGGAGATACTTTTACAAAATCCACAGGCTGTTCTTGAATAACCAATTCTTTACTTATTAGTTATACGTTTTTGTGACAGTTCCTTAAAATATATAGCTCTATCTGCTAATTTTAAGATAAAATACGTGTTCACAAAATATTTCATGACATTTTCAGAATGGTCAGCACAGTGTTATCAAGTATATTCAAGGACGCGTTTGACGTGAAAGCCCTGAGGGCGTTCAGGGTGCTCCGACCTCTACGACTGGTCTCTGGCGTGCCTAGTGAGTTGTTCATAACTAATCCTTTCATATGATAACCCTTCGACCAGATTATGTTTAATAAAACAGCAATAGGTTCCTTTGAAAAATATTTCGAAAGTTATGAGCGAGTGGATACACTTTAATGAATAGATAATGTCGATGTTAGGCCCAGTGGTTGAGGACTCGCCTCTCTAGCATGGGGGTTCAAATCCGAGCAAGTACCAATGTGACATTATCAGTGATTGTGTAGTTGCAAAGTTTATCTTACACATCACTGACATCGATTAAGGAAATCATAGTAAGGCAATCTCGAAATATAATGAATGTAAGTCAGAAATCAGCGACCCGCATTCCGCAAATTCCGCGTGGTCATTAATGCAAAGTAAAAATAATACATAAAAAAGGCAGAAATTAGGGAAGGCGGACAAAAAGTTTCAGGGGGGTCAATAACCCTGTACTGAGGTCATGGTATCAGTTTGTTCATGGATGTCTCTTCCACCCTGTATAATTGACGTCTGTATATCCTGTACTACAAACTATCAAAGATTCTGTTTTAGTCAAACACCCTACAGCATTTTCTCTGTCATATATTTTCAAACCCTCCTTGTATTTGAATAGAATAGAAGAGAATATATAATTTGCTTAGAATGCAGGTACATACAAAAAAGGATGGTTAATAACATAATAAGATCCGTGTACATTCTGCCTTGTTGGCATGCAAATACAATAATTATTATACAAAGTTAGCTATAATAGGGCAAATAGGTTATTGGAATATATCATCTTTGAAATCCTGTACAGAATAATAACATTTATCTACGAGTTATTCTGTAAAACATTTTTTAAATTTCATCTTTGGCAAGTTTTTCATTGGATTAGGAATTTTATTAAAGATAGCAGGAGCCATACAGAGCACACTTTTTTTAATAAGCTAGTTTTAAATGTGCCTGTGCATAGTAAGTTCTGATGTTGTGATCTTAATGCTGTATTTCGTTTCCTGGTTTCTGTTACCGTTTGGTCTCCCATTCCAGGTCTCCAGATCGTGTTAAACTCGATCCTGAAGGCGATGGTGCCGCTCCTTCACATTGCGCTGCTCGTCATCTTTGTCATCATCATCTACGCCATCATTGGGTTGGAGCTGTTCTCAGGGAAGATGCATAAGAGCTGCTACAATAAGTACACAGGTTTGTAGTTTATTTATTTCTTCATGTGACTTGATTCTTGCGTATCTCCGGCTAAGGTTGCAGACAGGTTCACTTAATAATTCCATTCGTCCTCTGAGATGAATCAGAATAAAAAATTCCGCAACCCTGACTCTCAAATTTTTCGAAAGATCATAGATCAAGCGTCGATTCATTCCATCATACAGAGTGTTTGAGTAACAGCAGATTTATCATTTACTTACCTCAGATGAGATCATGGACACCCCTCACCCCTGTGACTTGGACAACGGCTTCAACTGTTCCTTAATCGGTGAAGAGATGGAGTGTCGGGAAGGATGGTTAGGCCCTAACTTCGGTATCACCAACTTTGACAACTTCGGCCTGTCTATGTTAACTGTGTTCCAATGCATCACGCTTGAAGGCTGGACTGATGTTATGTACAATGTAAGTATCTTCTGTTCTTAGTGTATTGATGGCAATCTATATAAAGTCGGCCCAGATATCAGCTACGAGTTTGGCGCCATCAGTAGCGTCCATCAAATCAGGGCACGCAGGACATGATATCAGGTATCCCATCGTTTGTGGAGCAGCACTACACTTGCACAGCAGCTTGGAGTCATCTATTCATTACGATCTGAGCAGGTTTTCCCTGCTTCGACCTTCCTCTGTCCGGTGTCTGTTAAAAAATTCCAGGTTACCCAAAGCAAATCATCACCTGAGGTAGATTTTCAGCAGATTAGTCCGCCTGCGACGCAAGAGGTTGCGGGTTCGATTCCCGCCTTGGGTCAAATGTTTGTACGATCTACAAATATTTGTTCCGGGTGTTCTGGGTATTTGCTATTTATAATAAAAATATCTATCTATGTAATGTATTGTATTAAGTATATCAGTCATCTAGTACCCATAACACAAGCTCTGCTTAACTTGGGGCTACATGATGCTGTGTGGATTGTCCAGCAATATTTATTTATTTATTTAAACTAATGGGATTGGTATGGAAGCACTATCTCGCCATAGCTTGAGATTTTTAGACCTTTTGTCAATGTACTGCAACGGCATACACAATATTCGTTTAGGAGAACAGAGTAGGAACAGTTCCCAATTGACAGGAATTATTTTGTCAGGAAGTTTGTCAGATTCTTCTAGCTTAATCACTTTTCTGGGTCAATAAGTCACTGGTTCAATAATATGCCTTATTTTGATTTCAGATACAAGATGCAATGGGCAACAGTTGGGAGTGGATCTACTTCGTATCGATGGTCATCCTGGGCGCTTTTTTCGTGATGAACCTAATTCTTGGTGTGTTATCCGGGTAAGTCTTAATCTAAATCGTATCTTTTATTGTCTTCTTTGTTGCTACTAGTCAACTTTCTAGGTCACCATCAGGTTCATATCCAACACTGATAGTAGTTATTAGGATATCATTTCTGTAATTTTTTATCTATACCATGTTCATTACTTATCGAGAGTACTCCGTGCCTCGGAATGCACGTTAAACCGATGGTCCCGGCAGTCAATTGTAGAACTTTGACGGTCGATACGGGTACTTAAAAGCCCGAAGGTCTGACAACCATCTTACTTAAAGGTGGCGTGTTACCCAGTAACTAACTGCGTTGTGGAGGTCAACTGATAGACAGTCGCTCCATGTATAGTACTGGTATTAAACTGCATCCGCTTAGACTGGAAGCTGACCCAAACATTATGATGATGTTGTTTCAACCACATTTTTTTGCTTACAGAGAGTTTTCCAAAGAAAGAGAAAAGGCGAAGAACAGAGGAGACTTCCAGAAGCTTCGAGAAAAGCAGCAACTAGAAGAAGACCTGAAGGGCTACCTGGACTGGATCACCCAGGCAGAGTACCTGGAGCCGTTGGCTGATCAGCATGAACATCATCCACCAGTGGATCAGACCAGGGATTATGGAATAGGTGGGATATGAGAAACCAATTTTCTTGGACACCAAGATTTTAATAAACAAGCTTATATTATTTTATTTGCACATTTTTAAAAGAAATAGAGGTTGCTTCACTATCGTTGCTTTATTGTATAAAATACTAATAATTGAATTACAACAAAACTTTAAAATCGATTTGTGTTTGTGGGAAATTAATGTAAGCACAGTTTATGTCGCACAGTACATCTACAATATAAATGAACATGCACTGAAGTAATATGTTATAGAATACATTTCAGGCCAGACACAGAACGAGCATGATTCCACAGACCACCTGGGAATAGAAAACAATGAACAGCAGAAAGTGTCCATTTGCAAAGTCTGGAAGAAGGATTTTGATAAAGTAAGTCACAAAAATCACGCAGAAGAAGCCTTTAAAAAGATCTGCAATGATAAAGTCGTTATGGTTAATTGAAATAAAGATAATGCATAGTGACTTAAACAAAAAGTAATAATGATGTTACAGGTGAACCGTCGGATGAAGCGCTCGTGCAGGAAAGCGGTGAAGTCTCAAACGTTTTACTGGTTGATCATAGTCCTAGTGTTCCTGAATACAGTCGTACTAGCCAGCGAACACTATCAGTAAGTAGGAACTACAAACAGTATATGCATTGGCATGCAGCGGAGATGAGAATGCTAAGAGAGATGTGTTGTGTTGCGCGGACGAATAGAATAAGAGATAGTATGTAAGAGGAAGCCTGAAAGTGACGCCGGTGCCCGGAAATTGTACGGAAATCGGACGTCAGTAACGAACATGTGATGCGGGGGTTTGAGAATCATGGTATGAAGATAGTTTTGAGTATGAATGTTGAGGGTTCCAAGAGTCCCGTACTTTTAGTGAGACCTTTTTTTTTGTTTACATTTGGAAACCTTCAAAAGGCGCTTGGACTTTTGGGGAAAAGACCAGGGAGTGTGAGATTTTTACCTCACTATAACCTCCCCGGTGATCACCATCAGCACATGGAAGGGGCCGTTACCTCTTAAGAGACCACTCCGGGACCTCCTCTGTGCACGCACATCCCTGGGGAGTAAAGAGGTCTCCCCTGAAGCTCGCTGTACACGGCGTAGTATGCCACCATCTTACTCTTATTGAGACCGAGATTATTATTGAGGTACAGACTACTTAGGTTAATTACGTGAGTGAGAATCGCAATGTTCGCTGGCAGACTAATATCAACATTACACTCCTTAAAATAAAATTGAAAATATATAAACCTCAACTAGTCATCGTAGTTTATTTATTTTGAGCTTTTGCGACACACTAAGACCACCTAGGAAGACTACGACTAACCCATTTGTCTTAATAAATGCAACAAAATGTGTGAAATATCAGGCAACTAAGAAATTGTGTTCAGTACCTGACGTTTATATATATTGCCCAATTGTTTTTGTTCCTTGTGTTTTGAGTATAAACGTGGAGGGTTACAAGAGTAGAGGGAGACCAAAGAATCGATGGATGGATTGTGTGAATGATGATATGGCGTAAAAGGAAGTAACTATTGAGAGGACGGTAAATAGAGATGTATGGAAGAAGAAGACATGCTGCGCCGATCCTGCAAAAAAATTGGGATAAGGGCAGAAGGATGATGATGAAGCAGCCTGAAATTTGGATATGTACCGGGTTGGTGGCTATGGGTTCGCTTCCAGGTCCACGTCGTCTGCATAACCCTTCTGGGAATACAGGCGTCATGCTATCTTACACCTTTAAACGAGCAATTCTTGTACATATGTCCATATACGTATATAATCTGAATTGACGAAACGGCTCCAACGATGTTCATGAAATTTTGTATGCAGGGGCTTTCGGGGGTGATAAATCGATCTAGCTAGGTTTCAATTTTCGGAAATGTCGTTTTATTCGAGCAAAGCACGGTCATCTAGGTACTGTTGTTTATGTAAGGTCCGTAATAGAACCTTCATTTTTTTTGCAGGCAGCCCGAGTGGTTAGACCTCTTCCAGGAGTACGGCAACGCATTCTTCGTCGCGCTCTTCACCTTAGAGATGTTAGTCAAGATGTACAGCTTAGGTTTACAAGTAAGTTATCTATGTTTCGAGATCTATCTTTTCTTATCATGAGCCTCTATTTAGAACTCATCAACAAAAGTAGAAAGAACCCAGCAGTCGCACCAGGTACGTTACTTAAGCTAGCTGTCAGAAATGACATTGAGAGTGAAAATCTGGTGAACCAGATATTTTTGGCAGTTAGGCTTATCCTACGATAGGAGGCCTAAACTCAGCACTCAGCGTTTCCAGGCTGAGATTATGATAATGATTAGATACAGAAAATCTGAGTGATCTTTGGTGTTTGACATGTCAGTGAAGTTTTATAGATCACCATGATATACTGTAGTCCTGACTCAGATCGCGTCCGATAGTTTGTTACTAACTATTAAAATAAATTAAGTCAAGGTCTAATAAAATTAACTAGTGTGGTTACAGCAGTAACTATAATATCCACGGCGGTTAACCCCGCTATAGTGTACTAAAATTCAAGTTCTTTCAACTAATCAGACAGATGTGTTGCTGGGGAGTTTGTTGAGACACTTCTTCTTCCCAGCAAAAACACTAAGAATCGTGAAGGACAGGCGTTGTGGGGAACTCTCTATGTATTTTTTGACGTTCAAAAAGTCCTGTCTCTCACCTTTATTTGAATAAATGAATATTGATGTTATTATCACCTGCACGTGCACATCGATCACGCATCACATCTGTATAATGTCACAGATTTGTTTTATTACCGCCAACATTATGTCAATTTGTTTTAACCAGTCTAACATCACACACGACATCCTATTACTAACCTGTGCTTAACACCTATGCTTTGGTTGCTGTTCTTCTTCCTGTTGACTTCTTATTTATCTTCTTCGTCCCGGTTAAGTTGCCTCCAAACATGTTTCAGGGTTACTTCGTGTCTCTGTTTAACCGTTTCGACTGCTTCGTGGTGATTGGGTCAATCAGCGAGATGGTGCTGACGAAGACTGAGGTGATGCCTCCTCTTGGGATCTCTGTGTTGCGCTGTGTCAGGCTGCTCAGGGTCTTCAAGGTTACCAAGTAAGTTTATTAAGAGATTAAGAACGCGATAATCGCAGACGGTTTTATAAAAATTACGACTTTACGGAATTGCAGTACTTTCATCACAATTGATTTTATATTTAGAGATAACGACAAATAATGTGAAAATTAAATTCTTTCTGGTACAAATTTAAAAGAAATAATCATGAGGCTACTATGGATGCGGTAGGCGAGACCCAACCGACCCTATTTTAGGCTGGCAACCTTTTTCCGACGCCTCTAATATCGTTTTGGAACGGAGCGTGGTGTTTCGTATTTGGTCAGTTGTTTTTACACCCAGAATGCTGCGCTACGTTGTTCTTTGGTGAACCACAAGGTGGAATTGAGGCACTGTAGGTTCGGAGAAATAATACACACTCCATGTAATCCATAAGAAATGCTTTTATAGAAGTCTAAAGGCAGAATTTTCTTTCCAGATATTGGCGCTCGCTCTCCAACTTAGTAGCGTCTCTGCTCAACTCGATCCAGTCGATAGCTTCTCTTCTGCTACTGCTGTTCCTCTTCATCATGATCTTCGCGCTGCTGGGGATGCAGGTCTTCGGAGGAAAGTTCAACTACGACCCAGTGGAGGAGAAGGATCGACATAACTTCGATTGCTTCTGGCAGGCGCTGTTAACGGTGTTTCAGGTATAGAGGTTTTTTCTTCTCATTATTTTTTATTTATGTTGCGATCTCGTTCAGCACACGGGCAAGACTTAAAACATCGCCATCAGACTTTTAGTAGAAGGCACAGTCAGCTAAACTTGTACAACGACTAACACTTCACTTTTTCAAATCTTAACTGAGCAGCATATTCAATATTATTAAAAGAGTTTGAACTTTTAGATATAACATGAAATTCTGAAAATAAATATCTGAATACATGAATATTTTTTTTTTAAATTTTGTATCAATGCAAATGGTAAATAAAATAGCAATGTCAATGAGTGAGTCCTATGCTCAACATTGCCAATTGTAAAATGTCTGAACGTTTATTTCAAATCAGTTCTCACTTATCGAATTTAATAGCGTGGAGCTATTAAATTCGATAAGTGAGAACTGATTTGAAATTATCCCCATTATTACTTCCAGATCCTGACAGGTGAAGATTGGAATGCGGTGATGTACGAAGGCATCAAGGCTTACGGTGGCGTCGGCACTCTTGGGATCCTTGCCTGCATATACTTCATCATACTCTTCATCTGCGGCAACTGTATCCTTTCCAGCGGCATTATGATGCCATTTAGAAAATATACCATCGCTTTTACTAAAGTAATTTCAAGGACTCAATTCTCGCTTTTGCAATATTTGAGATCGAATCACGAATTGTGTAGCTCTTTCTTATTGTTTTTTTTATCAAACAGGGTAACTTTAACTTACCATTTGAAGTTAAGTGATATTCGGATATAGTTTATAAAATTTTATAACACCTATGTGCGAGAGTATGCTTCAATATAAAGTGGTCACTGGTCATTGGTCACCTTTCGATAATGTCCCAGAAGACAGCCCAAAACGTCGGTTACATCGATTACTAATGTATTACATTACAAATCTCTATAGTTACAGGAAAAGAATGAATAGCCAGATATTTGGAAAATGTGACCGAAACGTAGGTATACTACAGAGTAAATCTCTGCCTAAACCTTCGGGTATTACAGGCTTGATGTTATGTTGCATAAGTATATATATTTAAATCTTTCCTTAACATCACTTGGTAAAGACATTCTACTGAACGTGTTCTTGGCCATCGCTGTAGACAACTTAGCCGACGCTGAATCGTTGACAAACATCGAAAAGGAGGAGGCGGTAAGTAATAAAAAATCAACTATAAAAATAAGTTCTTAAGGACTATATTCAAATAAGAAAATTATTCACAGGCTCCTGAGGAGAAAGAAGGAGGTAGTGTGGCTGCAGCAGAAGGAGTACACATAGATACTGATGATGAGTACATTCACGATGATGATGTGTACACTTCCGATAAGTAAGCACTTAATACAAATTGGTCTATCGTGTCAGCTACTATCAAAATTCAATCTCTAATGAAACATAATACATAACATTTGACGACCTATGTGGCGCAGCGGGCGAAGGTCCGCCTGCGACGCAGGAGGTTGCGGGTTCGATTCCCGCCCTGGGACAAATGATTGTACGATCTACAAAGATTTGTTCCGGGTGTTCTGGGTATTTGCTATGTATAGTAAAAATATCTATCTATGTAATGTATTGTATTAAGTATATCAGTCATCTAGTACCCATAACACAAGCTCTGCTTAGCTTGGGACTAGATGATGCTGTGTGGATTGTCCAGCATTATTTATTTATTTTTTATTTATTTATAATTTCCTTATATTAATAAATATATAAATTCCAGCTCCGAAAGAGAATATGAAGGCGATTCAGAAGGAGATCAACAAGAAGATATGGGAGATCTAGAGGAAATAATAGATGAAGAAAACGAAGCAATTGAAAGAGCTGAAGAGGAACAGGAGAGGGAGGACCAGGAAATGATGGAAGGCCATCAGAGGAATCATATAGGTATAATTGATTTAGGTGTACGGTCAGATCAAACATCGGCAATGGTATTTATAGCAAATATGTGTGAAAATCAATCGTGGGCACTGGTTTGTACTATACAAGCTTTTAATCAAAGGAATTCTACGATTACTCTAATTAATGGCACTATGCGTTCTATACTTATTGAAGTTAATAGAATTCTAATGCCATACTTAAATGCCATGGGTTTCTAATATAAAGACAACAATTCTAGTATAAGAGTTGAGATGGAAATAATCCTTAATTTAAATCCAGAAAATTGACGTTATTGTTTCATTACTAAAGTAACTAATAAGACAAGTGTATATTCTATAAATTCTACTACTGCGCAAGATGCCAGACATGGTCCAATATACATAACAATAAGCTAACCAACCAAAAACAGTGAACACAGAGTTGGAAGAAGAGCCTCGGCTGAAACGTAAGCCAACGACCTCATCGGCGCGCCCGCGTCGTCTCTCCGAGGTCGATATATGCAACACTAAGAAACCTATCCCTGATGCCACCTCCTTCTTCATATTTGCTAAGACCAACAGGTTAGGGGGGGAACGAAGATTAACAGAAACTTATTAGATGTTATTTTTTTTTACGTATTTTGTTTTTTTTATTTGTCTTTGATGGTGAAGTTAGATTTTTTGTGCTTGTAACGCTGATAGGCCTTTTTTATATGAATCGGTATATTTATTGTAATATCATTGGTCATTAAAGTGTGTGAATAAAAACATGGATACTTTGTTTTATCTATGATGGGTAGGAAATCAGATCATGTATTCATAACGTATCATTAATATTTTGCTGATAACGTTTAGTAATTTGTATCTCACGCGTCGTAAGCACGATTTTTTTACTATTCATTCTAGCAGCAAAGTTATTATCATCAAAGCTGTATTTAATGTCAACACTATCAAAGACAAACCCGTTTTCTACTTTATGCCTCAAGTCTTTCTCTTCTTTCAATTAATTAATTATTAAAAATGAATTATTATTTACCATTTCTACACATTTAGCTAATTTCCACACTTGTGTTTGCGTTTAATTAAGCATTACAATAATTACTTGATAATCTAGTTAAGGCATTCTAGGTACAGGGATTTCGGCATGGTCAATAGCGATAGAGAGACTATTGGTAATCTTAGGATTAAAATAACTTTAGTGCTAGACGATAGTGTAGAAAATTCTGTCATTTTCCTTCACAAAGATGGCGGTCAATCTGAAGAAGAGGGAACACTGGTAACGGCCAGACCACGGCGTGTGTCAGAACTGAATATGCCAAATCAGACGCCGCCTATACCGAACGCTAGTAGTTTCTTCGTATTCTCACCAACGAACAGGTGAATGGTGATAGCTTCATCACCTGGTGGTACCCATGTCTCATTGTGTCGATTGGCGTTGTGTTGTCCTTGCAGTGATTGGCATTACATATCATCGACTGTGACTGTCCCTGTGTCTGTTGGAAACTGTATTCCCTTGTAGTGCGTCCATTTATTACTTATTCCAGAGAATTCTTCCTCCAATCTACTGGTTTTCTTATTTAAAATTTGTAGTTGATTCCTTTAGCTTTTAGAACAAAAATATTCTTCAGTTCACCTTGTTTATGTTTCATTTCCAGTTCACCAAAAACAATTACTACTTTCTGGTGGACAATTTCATTTTACGTTCTCCAAACTTTCAAATCCCAATTTCTTAGTTTTCTTTCCACCACAGTACCGTTTCCAACACCATATTCTTCACTCATATGTCCTCGTGATGCACGAATATTACCTATAACCTCCATTAAGTGTGGAATAATCAAAATTAGATCACATTCTGTTACAGCAATGAGTATAGTGGGTACCGAAATCTGTGTTTCCCATTAGAAGTTAGGTTTGTTTGTTTAGTATGTTAGGTTTAAAAGCATGACCTGAAATCCCTTAGTCTTCATTGATTTTAATAAATCTGTCATAATATTTTGGCCTGTAGCGTTTATGACTGAGCAGATTGCATGCAGTGTGGATCCATGCATGATTGTCAAAGACATAAACACTATACGCCAAAATGTATGAATCTGAAAAATATCTTGTTCTGTTAAATTGTTGCATGCATGCATGATGTGTACCGTATTATATTTATTTGCCCGATTTTAATGCATGTGCTTATATATCACTGATTTTCGTAACATGTGTCTAGATTATATGTGTATATGTGTTATAGTTTGTATTACTTGAAACACACTTCAAAATTCTAAATTCCTAGCTATCCAATTTTTGTTTAAATTGAGTTTAATCAATATGTTGTCATATAACCAATATGATGAACTATATGCATATAAACAATAGCTTTTGTTTACATCATAATCAAATCTATCGTCTATCAGGTACAAATTATTTGTTTTTAAGAATTTGTCTAATTCCTTATTATTGTTATTTCAATCTAAATATTTTCTGGTGTGTTTCCTTTGGTAGCATTATTATGTTTTACGTCAAAATCCTGACACAGTTCTTCAATGCTAGGTTCCGTGTGTTTTGCTACAAGATGTCGTCATCATCTACATTTGGGAACATCATCCTCGTCTGCATCATGCTGTCTTCCGCCATGTTGGCAGCTGAAGACCCACTGGATGCTGCTCAAAATGGGTTCAGAAATTGGGTACGTATACTGCATAAACCTAGTCATGTGCCAAATGAAAAGCAGATAAACAATAAATACCTTGCGAAGAATCCGGGCATAATATATAGATAACATATTGACTGCCTCTGTAATGAAACGTACAATCAGCTGCACATTAGTGGTAACAAAACCAGTATAAGGTGGCCTTTTATTCTGTTAAAACTCCATACTACGCTTGGTATCACCAGCGTGTGGCTTGCTGTCTGTACCACTAAAGAAAGACGCTTATAGGGGTTAGTTGTTGACTTTGGAAACAAAGTTATAGTATCCCATGTAACACAAAGAACAGATCATCAACCTCCTGCCCTTATCCCAATTTATTTGGGGTCAGCGCAGCATGTCTTCTCCTTCCATACATCTCTATTTGCCGTCATCTCAAAAGTCACTTCCTTTCTAGCTACATCATCTAACACACAATCCATCCATTTTGGTTGTTTTGGTCTCCCATCCATCCAACCAACCCATCCATCTTTGGTCCCCCTCTACTCTGGTAGCCCTCCACATTCATACTCAAAGAACACGTCAAATCTTCATGAGATGTTTTACAAGTCGTTTCTACTAACAAAGAAAATCTTCACAAGAATCACTTTCAGCTGTTTTGACGATAATGGTTGCTATTTTTTTTGGTTTGCAGTTACTTAGTCAATTCGACGTTTTCTTCACTGGCATCTTCACACTGGAGCTGTTCCTGAAGCTAATCACTTACGGGCTGATCCTCCACCAGGGTGCCTTCCTGCGGTCTGCCTTCAACGTGCTCGACATGCTCGTCGTTTGCGTCTCCCTAGTCTCTATGAGTTTTAAGTACGTCATCTTTGAAAGTATAATGTTTTTAATCATTTTTTTATTGGAAATAATAATATACTAATTAACAATCGTCAACGATGAGCACATTCCAATACAAATGAGTTTAGTGCTTTGAAATTACAGGTTCAACGATCATCTTAATAGGTAGTTATCTTATAATACTCAAATGTTAGTAGTTTTGCATTCAGGTAGCTTTTTTAAGTGATAAGTACCTTTGAAAACACTAGTATCACCTCGGTGTCAGTCTGTCTATTCGTCGGTCACATGTAATTTTGTCCGAAACTTACATATATTTTGATTATATTTGTTCCATCCTATATTCGACTATATTCCATTATATATGACGACCGATGTGGCGCGGCGGGCGAAGGTCCGCCTGCGACGCAAGTGGTTGCGGGTTCGATTCCCGCCTTGGGACAAATGTTTGTACGATCTACAAATATTTGTTTCGGGTGTTCTGGTTATTTGCTATGTATGATAAAATATCTATCTATGTAATGTATTGTATTAAGTATATCAGTCATCTAGTACCCATAACACAAGCTCTGCTTAGCTTGGGGCTAGATGATGCTGTGTGGATTGTCCAGCAATATTTATTTATTTATTCACACAATTTTAAATGGTTATTTCAGGTCCGGTAGTATATCGGTGGTGAAAATATTGCGAGTCTTTAGGGTGCTGAGGCCTTTGAGGGCCATTAACAGGGCCAAGGGCCTTAAGGTCAGTAATAAATACTTGGGCCATCAAACCACTTATTATCAAATTGTAACTACAACACAGATTTAATAAAAAAAATGAGTCAACATAACTGTAATTTTTACTTAAAAATAACGGTTTTGACCAATATTATAATTTTGAAATGTATCTTTAAACAGTGTTGCTTGATTCAAAATAAAATTTTACCAAATTTACTTACATGGATGATGATTGGTTTTGATTGTGATATATTACAAAATTGTTGAACTGTG
Organism: Phlogophora meticulosa; assembly: GCA_905147745.2. NCBI lineage: Eukaryota > Metazoa > Arthropoda > Insecta > Lepidoptera > Noctuidae > Phlogophora > Phlogophora meticulosa. The sequence continues at coordinate 1,265,731 of LR990542.1, forward strand.
ATCAAATATTTTAATCTGACATGAGAGTACATATATTTTTCCGTGATTATAGCACGTTGTACAATGCGTGATCGTAGCCATCAAAACGATCGGCAACATATTGTTGGTAACATCGTTACTGCAATTTATGTTTGCCGTCATGGGAGTCCAAATGTTCAAGGTAGGGGGCAAACACTGTATCCTCAAGAATTCCACACCACACTCCGTTGTATGAAGCGTCTTGTGTGGCCACGAGTGAAAACACATTCCTATTAATTATATCACCGATAAAGAACAGCTTTCCAATACACCTTTGGGTATAAATATTTTTATTTTACACTTTTTTTTGTCTTCTCTATTTCTTACTCATTTCTCATGATTTTTATTTCACTTTTGTATATTTGGCTTTGATGCCCAATCAATTTTATTTTTGGATATCACACCTACAAAGATTCCTGTACCTATTTTTTATATCTACTTTTTTAAGAGAAATGATTTAGGTCTGTACACGAGCAAAAGTAATTAAAAGCAGACCTAAGATTTACTTATTACACAGGTGTATTTTAATTTTAGCTTCAACTAACTCATGTGCTAATATTATATTATTATTTTGTTGTTTCTGCTAAGCTTCCATTCGATATATATTTGGAAAGCTTTGCGATTTTACCCCATTTATTTATAAAGTATTTTTGTTGTGCCATGCTTCGAAAACTTATCCTGTGTTCGTCCGAATCATTATTGGAAATAAATTGGTTTACATAATGCCTTGAAGAAGCAAAATTACAAAATTAGCATGAACAAAACTCTTCAGTAGAAGATTTTCAATTAGTATTAATATTATTTCAATGTCGTCAATTAGTTTAAGCATGAGATCATTAATACAACCCAAAGGTGTAGTATATGTGAGACCATTCATTTAGATGACTAATTTTACCTTTATGTTAGAATTTATAACCTACCCCCCTACCTTGGCGTTTACTTGAGAAGTGAAGTTTCTAACCTTAGCAAGTGCGGTCCCTATGGCCTATGTAAGATATCCCATGTGATTAAAAACAATGGTTTGCTTGTCCCCCTATGTTTCCGTGGCTGCGTGGCGGACATTGTGGAATCCTTCCCCCTTGGTAACGTATGCCCCGACAACTAACTCACTGAATCCGTTAACAGTATGTGGTGAAGTGTGTGATAGTAGCGATTAAGACTATAGGAAATATTATGCTAGTTACTTATTTATTACAATTTATGTTTGCTGTGGTTGGTGTACAGTTATTTAAGGTGAGCCTTGGAACTGTTGCTGGTAGTTAATTCAAGATCTTCGAACCTGGGTCACCCAAAATACACACTGGGTCACATTCTAGCCGTCTGTCGGGACTGGTCAACTCAATGATGCAATGGCTTTTCCTTAAAAATCCTTAATTTGTAGGATTTTTAGGCCAATCAAATCGTTTGTTGCATAAAACAGGCTTACAAGTTATTACAGAAGAGTTCGAACCATCCTTAGACTTGTATACATCTTAATTCATCTTAATATATACTAATTTTTGGACTTTAAAAGTGACCATGACCTCTGAGATTGTTTTAGAATTTTTTCTGAGATATCTGACAGTTACGAAATTCCAGCGCCATCTTGTTTTTAAAATATCGACCATACATATTACCATGTAAAACTGTCTGAAATGATCTACTTACAGGAATAAAGATCATTTAATTTTACTAGTAACACAATTAGGATGGAAGTCTCGCCAAGACGAGCCAAGCGAAGCGCAAGGGCACTACGTCGTTACGTATCTTCGTTTTTATTTTATCTTACACTCTCCTACGAATAAAAAGTAGTAATAAACACTAGATACAATATAACAGCTAGTTTTATATAATAATCCGTTCTTGTAAGATACAAGACTCCACTAAGGCATATAAGATCCACAATGGTGTTCCCAACCAAGTTCGAAGATCTTTAATTTTAATAAGGCATGATATTTGTCCTGATTATGTTCATTGTTACCTACGTCGCATGTTCACGGCATAATCGTCAATGCTTGTAGTTTAGGAAAGGTTTCATAAATAGTTTATATGGTCTTCATTAAAACAATAACATTAACAAACATTTTTGTGCTAAATGTATTTATGCTTCTTAGCTCTGGCCAAACTGATGTGAATCCTGCGTGGGATGTGGGGTGATATTTGCGCACGCCGATTAAGGAAACTAATTGTATAGAGGTGTTAAAACTGTAGCGAGAAGTAGCTTGAAGGTCAGTTCAGACCACGCTTTAATATATAGCTCACTAGCGCCCCGGCTTCGCCCATGACAAATTATATACAAAACCTCGTTTCTCATTCTTTCTATTGGTGAAAACCGCATAAAAATCTGTTTGGTAGTTTTTGAGTTAATAGCGTACAGACGCGACTTTGTTTTATGCTATGTTAGTTATAGCAAATATTAGGTATATCGAAAATATTAGTCGTTATGGGTTGTCAGAAGACCGAAAGCCTGACAGACAGTCTTACCAAGAGCTATCGTGTTGCCCAGTAACTAGGTTATGAAGGTAAGATAAAGCAGTCGCTCCATAAAACACTGATACTCAAGTGCATCAGTTTAGACTAGAAGTCGACGCCAACATAGTTGTGAAAAGGCTAGGTAGATGATGATGATGATGCAAATATTATATAGCACAATGATATCGCTCAACATATATTTTATTCACACAACGCTATGGTATAGAGCATTGAATAATAAAGAAATGACACAGTATGCTATACTATATAGCTTAATAGTGTAGTGTAGTCTGAACTGCACCTAACTTCCTAATTATTAAAGAAATCGACGCGCGCACTAGCATCCCGAGCACATTTTCCCTCAGAGTGGTCAGAGCCGTATAGGTTCCTATCATGAGAAATGGGTCCATTAAAATTACTCAACGGGGCATTTGTGGTACAACTTATACTCTCAAAATTGGCTGCAACACATTTATATGTCGTGGCATGATACTAATCAACTTTAAATTTGCAACTGTCATTGATTTAATCGCTGAGATTTTGTTTCAGGGCAAATTTTTTAGGTGTAATGATATTTCTAAAATGACAAAGGACGAATGCCAGTGAGTACATTTTGTTAACTCTTTAAATAGTTAAATACAACGTCAAGATGAACCATCTTGACGTTCCTGACGATCACATGGTGGTCAACATGCGATAACTTTGTTTGAGCGCTCGTACCCAAAATCTTCGATTATTTGAAGTATATTGTTGATTTAACCATGATGCGAAGGAATGAGGACCATGTTTTGAGGAAAGTTTTGAGTATGAATGTGCAGGGTTACATGAGTAGAGGATGACCAAAGAAAAGATGGATGGATTGTGTGAAAGAGTATATGGCAAGAAAAGAGGTGACCCATGAGATGACGGCAAATAGAGATGTATGGAAGAAGAAAACATGCTGCGCCGACCCCAAATAAATTGGGATAAGGGCAGGAGGATGATGATGATGATTGTTGATTTAACCATACAGTGTTTATAAAAAAACTTTTTTTTTTCAGGGGAACGTATTTAGTATTTGAGAATCGCAACTATTTGGTGAGGGACAGAGAGTGGACGCGATATGACTTCCATTTTGATAATGTAATGAAAGGAATGCTTACTCTCTTCACTGTGTCGACTTTTGAAGGATGGCCAGGGTGAGTGTGTCTCGATGATGTATTGATACACGCGATACTTCTAATGCATTTCATACATTCTGTAAAAATATGGAGTTACTAGATGCATCCTGCGGTGATACCCGAGGTTAAAAATTCAACATAAAACGCCGTTCCCATCCCACGGGAATACTACTTTTTTAGGGATAAAAAGCCTATCTATTAATCCAGGGTATAAGCTACCGTCATAACAAATTGCATCCGAATCCGTTCAGCCGTTTTAGCGTGAACGAGTAACAAACATCATACCTTTTTTTGGTTAAAATAACGTTGCCCCTCACTAGGAATTTCATCTGTATCGTGGGTGCGTTTACAAACAATCAAACTTACACAAACAGCCAGACCCGGAACAACTATCTGTAGGCCATACGAATATTTGATCCGTGCGGAAATCGAACCCACGAAACACAGCTGAGCAGCCAATGCGCCAACTTGGGCATTTGTAATATAAGAGTAAAATAAATATTCATCTTAATCCTTTTTTTGCAGATTGTTGTACGTCTCTATAGATTCGAATGCTGAAGATCGGGGTCCCATAACTAACTTCCGTCCAATTGTTGCAGCCTACTATATTATTTATATTATTATAATTGCCTTCTTTATGGTATGTAGACTTTTTTCTTACCATAACATAGTAATCATTGAATGGGCGACTCATATTCATGTTATACAATTTTTCTAGGTAAATATATTCGTCGGTTTTGTCATAGTGACCTTCCAAAACGAGGGTGAACAAGAGTATAAAAACTGTGAGTTAGATAAGAATCAGAGGAACTGCATAGAGTTTGCATTGAAAGCTAAACCCATTAGAAGGTAAGATTTATATCAACTGCAAAACCTTGGGAACGAATCCAAAGACATTGTCGTAACTAGCCAAGAAACATCTATCACGAATTGTGTAAGGAGTATCATAACGATAATAGCCGGTCTGTTCTGTAAAATTCTCCCGCGAAAATTAGGTTGAATGAGCGGGAAATCAACTGTCAATCCCTTGCATTATAAAGTTGTCATTGTCATCCTTGTACAGGATGACAGGTCACTTAACCGTTTTGGCGATTTAATCACCTGCAGATAGCGTTGCCAGGCGTCCGGATAAAGCCGGACATAGGTAGGCTTTTTGATAAGGCGTTCGGCCAAAATAAACGGTGTCGGCTTGTCCGGCTTTTGTAAGACTAAGCTTAGCATACTTAGACCGATGTTTCTCAACTGCCCAACACGATAAGACAGATATTTCGTTTTTATTAGTACAACAAACCATACGAACACTATTTATATACAATTTTTGGCCGTACCTTTTAATACTGAGACAAAATCCTCAATAATGTATGGTGTCCGGCCTTTCTACCCAAATGTCCGGCCAAACTGCCTGGTCTGTCCGGCTATTAGTTTTGGGGACCTGGCTACCCTACCTGCAGGATTTAAAAAGGTGAATTAGCCTAAGATACCCTACAACAACAGAGCAATCAATATATTTACTTACGTTTAATATGATTTGTATTGTGTCCAATCTATAATTGAATTGTTTCAATTGTTTATTTATATTAAATTTACGTGTTTTTGGCAAATAAAGACATTTTTTAATTCACTACTCTTACTGAAACCATTCTATTTTCAAATCAGGTATATACCAAAACACAGGATCCAATACAAAGTGTGGTGGTTTGTGACGTCACAGCCGTTCGAGTACGCCATCTTTGTGCTGATCATGATAAATACTATCACACTGGCCATGAAGTACCACAACCAGCCCCACGAGTACAGCAAGGCGTTGGATCTGCTGAATATGCTGTTCACTGCTGTCTTCGCCTTGGAGTTTATTTTTAAACTTGCTGCTTTTAGATTTAAGGTAGGTATACTAATACACGCATCACTAGTCACTCATATATTTTGTAGGTTGTTCAGGAAAACTGTTACTTATGGTCTTAAATTTTTGCGCTTCAGTAAAGTCTCAGTATTTCGCTTCGTCGAGTAATAAACAGCAATTATCGTGTCATGATGGCCCAGTGGTTTAGGCCTCGCCTCTTGTGCACGAGGTGGTGGGGTTCAAACCTGGGCAAGTACCAATGTGAGTTTTTCAATTCATATGTACTTTCTAAGTTTATCTTAGACACTGACATCGGTGAAGGAAAACATCGTGAGGAAACCTGGACTTATGTAATTAATATAAGTCTGAAAACGCCAACCCGTCTTGAGCAAGCGTGGTGATTAATGCTCGTGCCTTCTCTGTGTCGTGTCACCCTGCAGTGGGACAGTAATAGGCTGGTACTTACTTACTTAGTGGTACTTACAATTATAGTTCATAAATTATGTTGTATCATCTTTTCTTTTTTTTGGAATGGCCATCTCGCAGTTTATCCTTCAGGGATATCTACTCCTTAAACGAACTTTCCTGTGGGGAATTAATTAGAAATTAAGGCCTCCAGAAACGGCGTAAAAACTTAAAAGCTAAGCGAGCAATCGCTAAGGGTACCCACTGCGGGGTACGAGCCTCGGCTTAGGACGTTGCTGGGAGAGGACAGCAAGGGACAGGCTGGATCTATAATAGATATTTTGTATCATCCTCATACTTTTTTGGGAGAGTTCCTATGAAGACATCTTCTTATTCACATGTCGCACTTCTATCAACATCTTCAATTCTGTCCAGAACTACTTCGGTGACGCTTGGAACACCTTCGATTTCATCATCGTGCTCGGCAGCATCATCGACATCGTCGTCTCCCAAGTAAACGAACTCAAGAACCAGGTAACGGCACGGTGCACTCATAGAGATACACTTCTTAGATACACTTTCACTAATGTTATCTAGTTTTGGAATGACCAAAGTTTTTTTGATCGATCTTTTTTTTTGTACTTTATTTTTCCACAATCCACTGTAATTACAAAAGATGTACTAAAATTGAGAAAGATTACGATAAATTTTCAAACATATATAAGACTTCTTTATAATAGACAAACTAACTACACGAATTAATGTTCTTAAGTTAGCCCTGATAGAAGAAGATAGCTTCAACGTGAATACAATACGACGACCGATGTGGCGCACCGGGCGAAGGTCCGCCTGCTACGCAGGAGGTTGCGGGTTCGATTCCCGCCTTGGAACAAATGTTTTTACGATCTACAAAGATTTGTTCCAGGAGTTCTGGGTGTTTGCTATATATAATAAAAAATATCTATCTATGTAATGTATTCTATTAATTATATCAGTCATCTAGTACCCATAACACAAACTCTGCTTAGTAAGGGCTAGATAATGCTGTGTGTCCAGCATTATTTATTTATTTAATAATAGAAATATTTCCTTCTGTAAGTAAACGGTAGTTTAATTGATCATTCCAAAAACTAGAGAGCATAGTTACTGTCCCGAGCATGGACAATATTATCGATGTTGTATTAACAGCAGATGCTAATGCTCTCACTTACGTTGAACCTGCTGGATCCACCATTGAAGACGATCGTGTTGATTTCAGGGAAGTGGCATGCCTAGGACACACGTTGTTAAGGTAAGCAACGCTTTCACGCTCATTGTTATAACTTATATAGTTATACACGTCATTTAGTCACAAAACAACCATGCTGATGATTATATTGAAATGTCGACAGTGTAAAATGTTCAAATGATTTACCAAAAATGATTAAATGATGTTTATAATTAACTGGATTAGAGTAGTTAATAGTAATAACAACTGTTTAAAACAACAATTACATAACACGTAATCAAAATAAATAGTGACACATTGAATTGTAATCGCACTGACCTAGATAACAACATGAATAAAATAACAGCTTTTAATATTGTGTGATATGAAGCAACTGACATTCCAGATGGTGCTTTAGATGTGTGCAAGAAGATACTTTGGGACAGTAACGCTAAATTAATCGTATTAAAACATGTACCTGGTAAAAACTAGGAGGCAATACACGACACTACAGCCAAAGCACAAAAGCACACTCAAGAAGCAATCAGTAATAAAGTAGAAGCTGTATTTAAAATGCTTATAATACAACAGCAAATGGTTTAAACACTTGAGCTGGAAGGCCACATAGAAAGCTTCTCGTTATAGAAATACACACAATGTAATGCTTTGAAAATACATTATATCTTTCAGTAATAGCTGGAACTAAAGTAACCATACGACTACGGTCTATTCGGACGTCGGTTTCACATACATGAACTCAGTACCGTAAAACGGGGTCAACGATTAAATCTCATTTAAACTTTTGTTTCGATTCACCCTGGCTTTTCGATTCACCCCGTTTTACTGTACTTTAAAACAAGTGTTTTTTTTTCTTTTTACAAACGTTGCCCCACACTAGGAATTTCTCCTGTGTCGAGGGTGCGTTTACAAACATTCAAAACATAAACATACACAAAGAGCCAGACCCGGAACATCTACCTGTACGTCATACAAATATTAGTTCCGTGCGGGAATAGAACCCACGACACTTGGTGCAGCAGTCAATCGCTCAGCCAATGCGTCAACTGTGCCGTCAAACGTGTTGAACCTAATGGGGATATAATTGGTTTATACAATGTCACCCAGAAGATTTGCAATGAGAGAGTCTGTTAATAGTAATAAACATTTGGTTTTCTAAAATAATAATCTAAACATGGGCGTACCAAGCTTACTTCCTAGGGGGGGCCATTCGGATTCAAAATTAAGTATAACATGTAGTGTAATGTGTTGGGCAGTTGATCACTGCGCAGTTTTTTTTGCCAGTGTCTACTGCGTTTATTCAAAAGAAAGCAATATTATATAATTTTTCTGCGAAATTTCTAGGCGGGGGCAGCTGCCCTCCCCTGCTCCCCCCCCCCCCCCCCCTGGGTACGCCCATTACCTGTGAACAGCCTTTTATTTCAGCAGCTCTATCCACCAAGCATGCACCGTGACTTACATAAAACATACATAATTGCAGGAAAGCTCCATACCTTCAATTAACTTCTTCCGTCTCTTCCGAGTGATGAGGCTGGTAAAGTTGCTCTCCAGAGGCGAAGGCATTAGGACTTTGCTGTGGACTTTCATTAAATCCTTCCAAGCGCTGCCGTATGTTGCCTTGCTGATTCTGATGCTGTTCTTCATCTATGCTGTCGTTGGGATGCAGGTATGGGCTCGAAACTAAATATCCGAACACTTCGATTATTATTTTCAATCATTTACCAAATAGTTTTCAAGACTTACCGCCAACAATATTAAAAAAAAAACTTTACAAGCTATTATTAATTAAAATATATTATACCGTTAAGGACTATTTAGACGACAAGACAGAAGAATCTGTAATTTGTAATTTAGACTAATTAATATCGCTTATTGTGGAAACATTTGCACGCCATGTTATGGCCGGATATGATGAAACTAATTTACTGTAACACCTTACATATGTACCATATTCTAGCAAATAAATATTTTGATTTGATTGATTCAATTATTTATTATCAAGAATGATTATATTTGCTATTATGTATCTATATCAGTGGTTCCCAAGCTATTTTGAACCCGGGACCACTTTGATTCCATCATTGTTAGCTAGGACCAGACAAACACATTACACAGAACAGATAAAAAAAATATTCCATTCTTTTGTACCCATATTCGCAAATAATTAAATGATTTTGTTTTTTTTTATTTATTTTGATGTTTATTTGAAAATGACCTTTAAACTAAACATAGCATACACGTCAAACTCAAAAGTTACTACAGAAATTTTAATTCAGTTTGTTTCAACGTGAGTTGCAAAAGTTTGTAATTTTAAAACTTCAGTGGACCATAGTCAAATTTTTGGGGACCACTGATGGTCCGCAGACCACTGGTTGGGAACCAGTGATCTAGATGATGTTAATGATCACCATTTATGGTTGTAGGTGTTCGGAAAAATAGCGATCGATGATGACTCGCCGATCACAAGGAACAATCACTTCCAGACATTTCCACAAGCGCTCCTTGTATTGTTCAGATCTGCTACTGGTATGTATTTCTTTCTTTTATTTCCTGTACACATCTATGGACTCCAAAGTGGAAAAAACTGTTAAAATGGATGTTTAATTGAAACTTTTGTTATTTTCTAGGTGAAGCATGGCAAGACATTATGATGGGTGTTTCTCCAGAGCCAGAAGTGAAGTGTGATAGGAACTACCACGAGGAAGGTGATGTTGAGGTTGAAGACAGCGGTGGCACATGTGGCAGTGTGCTTGCCTTTCCATACTTCATTAGTTTCTATGTCCTCTGTTCCTTTTTGGTGAGTTAATGTTTACAGCACCATCGTTGCTTCCTTATTACCAAAAGAATCTGCATTATTACGGAGACTACCTAATGATTTATAGTAAATAAAAATAAATAATGCTGGACAATCCGCGCAGCATCATCTAGCCCCAAGCTAAGCAGAGCTTGTGTTATGGGCACTAGATGACTGATATACTTAATACAATACATTACATAAATAGATATTTTGTATTATGCACAGCAAATACCCAGAACACCCGGAACAAATCTTTGTAGATCGTACAAACATTTGTGCCAATGCGGGAATCGAACCCGCAAACTCCTGCGCCGCAGATGGACCTTCGCCCGCCGCGCCACATTGATCGTCAAGTCATATTTTAGTTTAACAACGCTTTATTTGTTTCAGATCATCAATTTGTTTGTGGCTGTCATTATGGATAATTTCGACTATTTAACTAGAGACTGGTCAATATTGGGACCACACCACTTAGATGAATTTATAAGGTAACGTATTGGTCTCGCACAATTTATATTTGGAGTTTACTCCTTAATAATCAATTTTTATTTATGGCCCCCGGTGCGGAAATTTTATGAGGTCATTAATACAAGCGCTAACTCAAAAGCGTTATGTTTTGCGCCAATATGGACAAAGGCAATGTTGGTCGCCAGTGTTGGCGCCAACAGACGATCGGACTTAAAGAGTGGACTCCAGTCGCGTCGGGGCTGTCACGCATAATTTATTGTAATTTACTAATACTTGTTTTAAAGCTCTGTTTATTGTTTCAGATTATGGAGTGAATATGACCCTGATGCTAAGGGTAGAATAAAACATTTAGATGTAGTTACTTTATTAAGAAAAATAAGCCCACCTTTAGGTAAGAGCATTGTTTTCTCCTTCGATCACTTTTTTACATAGATCATCATCTGCCTAGCCTTTTCCCAATTATGTTGGGGTCGGCTTCCATTCTAACCAGATGAAACTGAACACCCGTATTGTATGTACATGGAGCGACTGCCTGTGTGACCTCCACAACCCAGTTACTGGGCAACACGATACCCCTTGGTATAACTGGTTGTCAGACTTTCGGGCTTCTGACTACCCGTAACGACTATCAAAGATCTACAAATGACAGCCGGGACCAACGGCTTAACGTGCTTTCCGAAGCACGGAGGAGTCTCGATATGTTACGAACGGTCACCTATCCACAGACTGACATCAGCAAGCGTAACCTTGATCAGCCCCTGCGGCTGTTTTTATTTAGCCACGATCTCTTTTTTACTGTTTATATTATTGCAAATTTTCTTCACATGTAGTGTTGTCTGTCCAGGTTTTGGTAAGTTATGTCCGCACCGCGTGGCATGCAAGCGCCTTGTATCTATGAACATGCCTCTAAACTCCGATGGTACTGTTCTCTTCAACGCCACGCTGTTTGCCGTCGTCAGAACGTCGCTCAAGATAAAAACTGAAGGTAAGTCCGAATTATATCAAGCCATAAGTGTCCAGCTAAAAAAGTGTCTAAACACACTATGCCGAAGTTACGCGACCGAAATTCAGCACAATTACGCCTGCAATGCTATTTGAATTACTGACGACACACTATGCCGAAATTACGTTGCGTCATAGAGTATAGCCTAACTTTGGTCGGGCGGCAACTTATTCTGTGAGCACACATTATACGCGACCGAAGTTCGGTTCGATTGCTTACGAAGACCCGGGGGCGGGGAGCGGCGGGGAGCCGCCCGCGCCCCGCGTGTCCGCCCGTAGTGTTCATTTCGCTTCTGTCAGCGCTTCAGTACTCGAGACACTGAATACACACACAAAGTTGCGGAACTGAATTTCTGCCGCGTAAGTTCGGCATGTATGGTGTGTTATATCAGCTGAATACGTCGGAACGTAAAATCAGCCGCCGAACTTCGGTCGCGTAACTTCGGCATAGTGTGTTTAGACACTAGGAGTTGTAGGGGTTCCATCATCCTCCTCTCTTTATTATTATCTATTTGGGGCTGCTGTTGGTTCTGATTCTGTATGCCTTCTTGTATACCACATCAGTCAGATCAGCCACATCTTAGTCTTTACCCCCTTTCGATCAATTTATTATCTGTTACATGTAATCCATCTTAGAAAAATAATTCCAAGCATTTGATGATTTTTCGATGGTAATCACGAGCATTATGACCGTGCTATGCAATAAAATAACACAAAAATAATCTGCTCACAAACTATTTTCCTTACAGGCAATATAGACGATTGCAACACAGAACTAAGAGCTGTCATCAAAAAGATCTGGAAGAGAACATCTCCAAAATTATTAGATCAGGTAGTTCCTCCACCTGGTGATCCGAATGAGATCACCGTGGGCAAGTTCTATGCCACCTTCCTTATACAGGACTACTTCAGAAGGTCAGTTACAAGTGATAGATCCAGATTATTGAATTTTTTTTTGTACGATTTAGATTTTATGGTACACGATGATGTATTAAAGTTACGAATAACTGGAAATTAAACACGTAATCCTAAACACAGTCATAGTATATAGTCTATAAAGAGCGGGAAGTAAGTTATCTTCATACAAACGCACTGCGCGCGGCTTGTATGTGTGCGCCGTAGTATCTATGCGTCGCCGCACGCACACTTAACAAAATCTCGGCTCATTTCGAGTTGTGCCAGTCACGGCTTATTTTACGCCGCTCGGTTTATTTTATCTTTTTTTATTATAAATAATGCTGCTCTGTATCTTGAATACATTTCTATATTTGATAGGAAAACCATTGTTGAACTTTATTGACTAATAAGAGATGTGTTATCTTTGGCAAGGGCCGGGTTTTAAACGAATGAATAAAGTAAAAAATACAACTTCCCGACCCTTGCCAATTTATAGGTACTGAATTAAAATTTAGCTAAAAGTGACAACCCTAAGAAAGTAGGCAATTATATCGCGGATTGGGCCGGAGATAACCTACTTCCCCTCTTTATACTATGACACAGTGAAGGATAAATTATTTTTCAAGCAAAGCGTAAGGCTGTGAAATATTATCATGAACCATATATTAATTATTATTAGAATTAAGCTGGTTTTTTTTTAAGTCTGCGATAGTCAAAATTGGTTCTATATTTAAGTTCATGATAATGATGAAGTACTGGTTTTTTTTCTAATTTCTGTTATTGCGTACGCTACTGAATATAAAACCGATTTTACCGATTAAAAATAACATTTATTCAAAATTGTCTTACAAAATTATTTAATGACGTCTATTTCACGTCCATAGACTCCCAAATCTGGTTTACAATTGGCGCATAGAGTTATAGGATACATAAAACCGAAAAAAATATAGAAATCAAGAGCTAAATCAAAAACCATATCTTTGTTAATATTGTAGAGATGAAAAAAAAATAACCGCGTTTGTAACGGGTCACAATTATTTCGTTTAAATTTATTTCGTGTTTTCATTTGATTTCGTTTCATTTAATTTCGGTTAACACTGACAAATACATTTTTGTTTCATAGGAATCACGCGTGAGTAACATCAGATACGTATGTGTAGGAAAGAATGTTCCCTTTTTTTAGTGTTTTTTTATCATACAAATGCTGACACGACCCTTTGCGATATAGATCTAATCAACTATAGAAGTCAAAGCGTAACCCCTGAGAGAACGTTGGAATTTGATTCAAACATACTGATTGACCTTGCATGTCCCTGTGACGCTCCTACAACGTACCATAATCTTTGGTTAAGCTTTTATACAAGCTGTTTTGTACACATATTTACGAATTGATGCTATCCAGAAGCATGCAGATGTTTTCAACAATCCAACTACCATGTTTTATGTTTATTTTGTCCAATATTTTACGTCCCCCGTTCTTTAATGTTGTGTTTTTGTGATATTTATGTTATACATATAATTTTAGTATTAGTTCTTGAAATTGAAAAACGATTATTCTTTGAAAGATTTTTCATCCTCGCGTTTAGAATTTTTTCATAGGCTATAGCTATCTGAATTTTCTCTCCTTTGGGATTATTTAGACTAAAGATTTTAAGAGCATACTCGTAGCCATTATACATTGTCAACTTTTTTCTAATACCTAGAACTTTTTCAATTCTTAGAAAAATCTTTTCGATATCACTTCGACGCTTAGCATAGTTGCACACTGCAAAGGAATAAATTATGTAAGTACTATAGAATTCTTCTCGACGCTACAAATGATTCTAAATCTAATACTATAAATCATAAGGTTCAAAAAGCGAAAGGAGCAGGAAATGAGGCAGAATGACGAGCAGACCCACCAGATGACGCTGCAGGCTGGGTTGAGGACGTTACATGAGGCGGGTCCTGAACTCAAGAGAGCGATATCCGGAAACTTGGATGATATTTCTGCTGAATGTGATGTGCCTATGCATAGGGTATGTAGTTGACAGAATATTAAGTAAGATTATAAATAATATGTAACAGCCTAATAAGATAGATAAAGTAAAGAGTTTGATCATTTTAAATGTAAAGGACTAAAACAAAGACCACTTCAAAATCAAGTCAAGAATGGTAAGAATCCTTGAGTAAAAATGTAAAATTAATTCCATCACAGAGAAACCACTCCTTATTTGGAGGTGTCTGGTCAAGTATACGAAGGCACGGGCCAAACAGACACTTCCATAGACATCGGAAACACGGAGACCCACCAACAGGTAAAGCTTAAATCTCCTGTCTTCACACTTAATATCATATTAATATCAAATTTAAATCATTACTAATATTCCACTGATCATTTTTCACACAATATTTTGCCTGAGAAGTATTGTGGTCTACACTATCTATGTATGGAGTTGATTCGTATACGTTAGCACTACGACTGCACTGAAATGAGTACTCTGTAATTTGGACCTTCAAATCACTAGAACACATCAGTATTTTTATAAGCTGGTTGAAGTCGACACTAATGTTTCACTTACCTCATCAACTACCTAAGAGGAAGGTGGGTCTCAATCTGGATCGAGGTCTCTTTTTAAATCAAGACATAATGGATCGAATCGCTAATGATATTAAGGTTTAAGTGCTTGCGTGTCTGGAGCATACACAATCTGGTCCAGCATCTCGAGAGGTGCTAGACAAAGAAGTGTAGATTCCATACCCTTTCAAACTGTACATAGATGGTGACCTGACTACTTTCATAAGAATGAGAGTGGAATACAAATGAATGAGTTTACCAGTGAAATGTCTTCTCTATGCAGATGAACAAATAAAACATTCATCGTCAGCGGAAGAACTACTAACAAATAATGGTAAATATGCTGTACAAGGCATTGGAGATGAATGGAATGAGAATTTAAATGTAGGGAAAATGAATATTATGCTGGGTGAAAGGTGTGTGGGTGAGATGTATGCAATGGAACCGATCCTGGGTTCGATCCCCAAGCAAAGAGATTTAATGTTTTCTTAACTTTTCTGGTAGAAGATTTGTAGTAACAGCCAGACCAATTATTTTGCATAGGAATGAAATTTTAAATTAATTTTCGTTAATTATTGGCCAATGTGAAGTGCAATGTTTTTTTATAAAAAGATGGCGAGGCTAATACAAATGCAGTTACCAAAGAACATACTCCTCGCTGACCTGGCGTGTTGGTATGATATTATTTTAAAATAAAAACATTTAATGTGATCTTAAACGAAATTGATGGTGAATGAAAGATTGTAAAATTGGCTGAAATCATTGTTTCAAAAGGAGTCTATAAAGAATATCAACATCAATCAACTGCTTTCAAAAATGTACTGCTTAACGTATGATAAAAATCATTAACAAATACTAATTTTATCGTTGACGTTAAATAAATTAATGAATACACTTCTGTAGGAGAATTAAATGAGTATGTAAGATGTTACATTGCACGTGGTGTTCTGTAGTTGCTACCTACTCCCTTGAGAAACAGAGCTAAGTATATGTGATGCATTTTAGATGGCGTTGGGGGCGTGGGAGCCCCTGGTGGCGTAGGGAATCACTTGAGTTCAATGATGCAAAGAGAATATGGAGTCGGGCCACTACCCCTTACACCTAATTTGTAAGTTACTTCAATTTAATTAATGTGTTCTACTGATGATGGCAGTAGCATTGATACAGGAAAAGCAAAAATGAAGATCAATAATTTTATCATTGGAAAAAACTGCTGTGTTCAACCATGCCTGTTCTATTTTCAGAGCAAATGGGCAGCCAAAGGAACAAATACCACTAAGACCTCTAATATTCAATGGAGAGTCGGAGAAAATATACCAAGTGCTCGAGTGAGTACAAGTTTATTTCACAACAACTAAATAATTCATTTTATTACATCAATCATATAAATAAATTCGTTTAATACTCTAATACATATCAGAGTCTAAATAAGAAATGCTTATATTACAGAAGAACCACAAATGACCTAAAGAACACTATTTGCCAAGGTAGTCAAACGTGTGGTTTTGTAGTTGATTTTCTAAAGTTAAAGTTTGCATCACCCGCACTCTTGCTCAAATAACCTTTCTAACGCTTCCATCTTCTTTCACCGCTTCTGTGTGGATAACGGTACGTACTAACAGCAATCAAAAGTCCAACTACCCGGAGATGCTCGGGCAGATCGGTCTGGCTTTCGGCTGCGTCAACTATCTGTCGACGCCGAGCGAGGGCTTAACCGCATCAAAGCCAACGGCGACGGTATCGAGGCAGAAAGTTCACCCGGAGGACTCCACGTCCTCAAGGGAGAAACTATCGATACCGAGAATGGCGTCAATGGAAGATAAGACGCCGTCCCCGAATACGAATACGTACGAGCAGATACAGCCGAAGATATCCCCGCTGTTAGCGAGCGAGTGTACGCCGACGACGGAGTCGCGAACGATGACGTTGTACGGGTACAACGCGGCCGCGAAGCTGCCGTTCGCGTTCTCGCACGCGAAGGAGCGCGTGTGCCGCGGCGGCGAGCGGCGCAGCCTGCGCGCCATCAAGCCGGCGCTGTGCGGAGCAGGTCGGATGGTGCGCAGCGCCTCCTCGGGGGCGGCCCCGCATGCGCCGCCCGCTCGGCTTGTAGAACGCCCGCACTCGCCAGGTCCGCACGCCACAGGGAGCTTCCTTCCTACTATTTTGTCCCTCCCCTTAAAAACTACTCTTTTGTCCAATTAAATGAAAGTTTCATTTATAGATTTTTTGGTCTAATTATTTATCTGGCGACTCTAGTCTGATAGTAAATTATTATTATTAGCAGTACATAACGTAATAATGTAATACAAATAGTTAAAATCTCAAAACTTCTTTTACATGAAGGAAGCTTTCTACAATGTAGAATAATGAACGCTCATCAATAAAACTTCAAAGCTTACAGGAGTACATTGCAGGCAAACGGAGACCTGACGGTATAAACTAAGAATTTTACACACACTCACACTTTGCTTCAGCAAATTTCATGTTCTGCAACTTCACACAAATTTAACAATACACAAATCTTGCACTGAAAATAAAATTAATGAGATAAAAACAATAACTTAATGTCCGGTAATATGTGTAACAGTGTTATTGACACGGATTCAAAATAATCATCCTAGTAACTAGCATGTAAACTAACACTGAAGGGCTAAAATAGTGCATTTTTAGAATGATTGAGGATTTAGAAAAGCTTTTAGAGGATTTTGAGAAAAACTTTTTGTTTTGTATGGTTTGCACGATAATTTGAACAATCATAAAAATCCACGAGGACGCTATTGATTTAGAATTAATGTATAGAGAAATTATTGAGATTCATCGCTTTAAGAATCATTATAGGCTAGCTTATGAGCTTTTGAGAAATTAGAAAATTAATAGAACTAGATTTTAGATTTTCAATAACCAATTCAATTGGGGTATGTTTTGATTTGTAATGATACATTTTTCACTGAAATTAGAAAAGTTGCAAAGTAAAATGATTCTTAACGTTATTTGAATGGAAAATCTTGTGTTCTGTATAAACGTGATGTATCACGCCTGACTTTGCAGGAGGAGATAGCTTTGGGCGCGGGGTGGTGTCGCTACCCGGCAGCCCACGGGGAAACAACTCCTCGGGGCCAGTCGTGGTGGGATCCGCGGAGAGCCTGGTTACTAGAGTAAGTAAACGGTACCTGATATTATCCTTGCGCTTAGACGACTAAATACCATCATATGATTAGCCTTTACCCAACTATGTTGGAGTCAGCTTCTAGTCTAACCAGATGCAGCTGAATACCTGTATCTTATATGGAGTAACTTCCTATCTGACCACCTTGACCCAGTTACTGCGTAAAACGGTACCCCTCAGTAAGACTGATTCTTAGCCTTAGAACTGTCAATGATCTGCGAATAACATTAATAGTTTTTTTTCATCATCATCATCATCATCAGGCTATACTAGTCCACTGCTGGACATAGCCCTCTCCTAATGAGCGCCATAGCGCCCTGTCTTCAGCTTGCCGCATCCAGCATCTGCCTGCAGTCTTTCGCAGATCGTCATCCCACCTGGTCAGAGGGCGTCCTACACTACGTTTGCCGAGTCGCGGTCTCCACTCAAGAACACGTTTACCCCAGCGGTTGTCGGTTCTTCGCGAGATATGGCCAGCCCACTGCCACTTCAACTTGCTAATTCTTTGAGCTATGTCGGTGACTTTGGTTCTATGTCGGATGTATTCGTTTCGAATCCTATCCTTCAGAGAAACTCCGAGCATAGCTCTCTCCATAGCTCGCTGAGCGACTTTGAATTGGTGGACCAACCTTACCGTAAGTGTCCATGTCTCGGCTCCGTAGGTCATGACGGGTAGGACGCACTGATTGAAAACTTACGTTTTCAAGCATTGCGGTATGGATGACAAGAAGACTCGGCGCAGTTTCCCAAACGCTGCCCAGCCCAGCTGGATCCTCCTCTTATCCTCCTTCTCGAAATTGTTTTTACCTAACTGCAGAATCTGCCCGAGGTAAGTGTATTCGGAAACGATTTCGAGAAGGTGGCCATGTACGACGACCGGTATTGGATCAATGTGGCCATTGATCATGACTTTGGTTTTATCCAAATTCATGCCAAGACCGATACGTCGCGAGGCTGAAGCTAGGCCGTCCAGCATCTGGTTCAGCTCCTCTAGCGACTCCGCCATTAAGACTATGTCATCTGCGAATCGTAGGTGTGAGATGTAGTCGCCGTTTATGTTTATGCCCTTTCCTTTCCAGTCCAGCATCTTAAACATATCTTCCAACGCGCTTGTGAACAGTTTCGGGGATATAACATCCCCCTGTCTCACTCCTCTGCGCAATTGGATCGGTTTAGACTGCTGGCCCTGTACTTGGACACTCATGGTCGCGGCTTCGTACAGACATCTCAACACCTCGATATAACGATAGTCTACTTGGCATCGCTGTAAGGATTCCAGAACAGCCCAGGTTTCGACAGAGTCAAAGGCCTTCTCATAGTCCACTAAGGCCAGACACAGGGGCTGATTATACTCTTCGGACTTCTGTATAATCTGCCTCACCGTGTGAATGTGGTCTATGGTGCCATATCCTCCTCGAAACCCGGCCTGTTCCGGCGGCTGAAACTCGTCGAGTCTCCTGGCGAGACGATTCGTGACCACTCGTGAGAACAACTTATAGACATGGCTCAGGAGCGAGATGGGTCTATAATTTTTAAGAAGGGCTTTGTCACCCTTCTTAAAAAAGAGCACCACCAAACTCCCGCTCCACGCCTTTGGAGTTCTCCCACTGTGAAGGACGGTGGTAAAGAGGTTCGTTAATTCCTTTATAACAGGGGCTCCTCCAGCTTTCAAAAGCTCTGATGTTATTCCGTCCTCACCGGGGGCTTTTCCATTTTTAAGCTGCCTCAGAGCTAACACGATCTCGTCTTGACTGATGTCAGGCAGTTCGTCGGTGTAGTGGCGCATCAGGGTGGCTCTGGAATCTCGTCGGGAATGAGGTGCATGTGCAGCGTATAATCGGCCATAGAAATCCTCTATCTCGGCGGAGATCTCTGGTTTAGACAATACGGTCCTCCCATCATTCGTTTTAAGCTTCGTCAGGTGGCTCCTGCCAAGCTGCTGAGTGAATACTTTGGACCCTCGGTTTCGCTCTATCGCCTCTTCGATGAGGCGTGTGTTGGAGCTCCGAAGGTCGCGCCGTACCATCTTCGCAATTCGCTTGTTCAGGTCTGACCTCTCCGACGAAGTAGCTTGGGTGGTTTCCCGTCTTTTTGTCATCAACCCGAGAGTCTCAGCCGAGAGTTTGGATTTCCTGCCCGTCCGCTGCGTTCTGCAGAACTTGATGCCCTCATCCCTCAGAGTCTCGACCAGATTGTGTAGGCTCTCGTCAGCGTCGTCAGTAGGTTCCAAGGCAACAAATCTATTCCCGAGAAGCTGCTGGAACTTCTCGGTACCCGCCATGATATGGATTGGGTTAGGTCGGAGCGTGGACTTCATCAGTCGGTTTCTTTCAAGCTTTAAGTTGATATTCAGAGAGCCTCGGAGAAATCGGTGATCAGATCCGGTATTGAACCTGTTGATCACTGAGACATCTCTGAATATGTGCTTTCTATCCGTCATGATGAAGTCGATCTCATTTTTAGTCACAGTGTCGGGGCTTTGCCACGTCCACTTCCTTTGAGGCTGTTTCTTAAAGAAGGAGTTCATTAAGAACAGCCCCTCCTTCTCAAGGAAGTTGACAAGCATTTGCCCCCTGTGATTCCTAACTCCATAAGCATGCGGGCCTATCCGGGATTCGTTGCCAGTCTGGGTTCCCACCTTGCCGTTAAAGTCCCCCATAACAACATTGAAGTGGGCCTTAGTGGTGTTGTGCAAGGCTTTGGATATGTCTTCGTACATATCCTCCACTTCATCATCCGAGTGTGTCGAGGTCGGTGCGTAAACCTGAATTACCTTCATGCTGTACCGCTTGGACAGCCGAAGGATCAGGTACGCTACCCTGGTCGACACACTGGCGATTTCTTCAACGTTGCTAGAGAGGGCCTTATTGACGAGGAAACCTACGCCACCCTGGGATGTTTTATCACCCTCGCGAAAGTAGAGAAGATGGCCCGAGTCTAGGGTTACGGTGTCCTCCCCCTCTCTACGGACTTCGCATAACCCCAGAACATGCCATTTAATGTTCTCTAACTCCACTTCCAACTGCGCTAGATGGTGATCAAGCCTCAGAGTTCGTCCGTTGAACGTTGCCAGGGTCAATTCATTGTGGCAGCCTGCCGTAGCCCGGTGATTCCTAGCACCCCCTGCCTTGCCGTTACCATGGCCGCTGCCATGGCCAGGAATAGCGAGGCGGCCGGGAACTGGGGGCCATTTCTTGTGCTTGTGCATCATTGGGGGGGTAATGCCCATAATCCCCACGCTGGGCATGCGGGTTGGGGATCGCAGTTTGGTTGTGGAGTTGTTCTGCAGGGGGCGCTGCTGCCCACCCCCCGGTTTGTGTCCCTTAGTCGCCTTTTACGACACCCGCAGGAAGAGTTGGGTTGGTGCTATTCTTTTAAGGCCGACACCACACAGCCAGATAGTTTTTTTGGTAGATTATAAAAAATGATATTTCTTAATGTAATATTTTCAGGTGCTAACTGAGCAGGGTCTGGGTGATTACTGCGACTCTGAGTTCGTGCGGAACACCTCTCGGGAGATGCAGGAAGCACTAGAGATGACGCAGGAGCAAATGGACAGGTAATTGTTATGGCACTATCGATGATTCCCTAAAGACGTCCACAGCTGGGCATTGGCCTTCCCCAAAGATTGATCCTGCGGTACCCTCGTCCATCAGCTTCCTGCAATAATTACCAGATCTTCTGCTCACCATGCGGGGTCTTCATACGCTACGTCTTCCGGTACACACGAAAACCATTCCGTCCCAAAGGCCATCGGTCCTGCGAGCCATGTGCCCCACCCACTGTCACTTAGGTAGGTCCTAGGTTTGATGGTCAGCCTATCAACAATCTATTCAGATCGAGAAATATATTTAAATATGACAATTCGTCGAGATTCAATTATTATTCTGTATTTTTAACTTGCAAATTTATCATCATTACAGAGCCGCACATCAGCTGATGGTCAACGAGAAAAACATAAAACAAGCTCAAAGCCAACAACCCCAAGTTGTAAGTATCAGAGTTTCTCACAACCCAGTGCTTAACTAACAGTGCCCACTAATTATTTTTTCAGCTGCCAACTTGCTATCATATTTTATAACGAATGTATAGGGTAACATTTGGGTTATAGGGCGACATCCTTGCCCGCCAGTACCACCCGTTCCACCAGCCGGCCGCCATGCCGCCGCCGGCCGCCATGCCGCCGCCGGCGCCGCTCAGGCGGTTATAGCACGCGCCCCCAGCGAGCCCTGTGGCCAGCCAGACTGCGCGGGCGACGCCAGGCGTCACACGCATCTTAGAAAAAAAAGGAAACGCAAACCAGTACTGGTTTAGCAAAATTTTATTGTATAAAATTTGGTTCGTTTATATAGTTTGATAGTTTCATTATATCGTGAAATAATTCAGTCTTACGTCTACGACATGATTGAGTTATTTGACGTTTCACGATATCTATGCTCAAATTCTTCGTTTGTTTCTCAATTTTTTCAAACAGGCGGAACAAAATTAGGGTACGAGAGTACTTTTTAAATTCTATACTGTGGTTATCACAGGTAAAGTGAGATTATAGTTGTTTAGGTATAGCGTAATTTTAGGGCCAAGAAACACTGATGGAAAATATTTGTACCTAGAACTCCAAAAGTGTTGGGTACTTTTTAAATGTCAATATTTCAGAGCAGTGGCCCATTTAAATTCTTAAATTAGAAAATGTAATTTTTCGACCTATGAGAGAGAAGCGGAGAAGTAATGTTTAATTTTATCCTTTTTAGGTATGAAAATTTATATTTTGCAAAATAGCATATTGTATTGTGCAAGTTTTAATCAAAGTTGTTGAAATTTTAAAATGTAACTTTAATTAAATTTATTAAATACGATCGATTTCGTAAAACTTGCATCAGACAAAAGCTTTTTTATTTGAAAATTTTGAAAGTATATTTCATAAATGCGAACAATTCTTCCTCTAGTTTAAATATTTGTTAAAGTAACGAAGCTTTCGAAATTCTTGAACGCTAGAAGCTTTTGTGATGAAATATGAAATTTGGTGTGATTTTATTAAAAGAAATCGCTTTAATTGTTACGATTCAGTATTAAGTGGGAAGCTAATTGACTTGTTCAGCGATATTTGAGGAACCTAAATTCAGTAGATGTTATTTTTTTTCTTAATTTCTAGCACCAGATCCAAGACAATACCGTATTTGAAGACTTTGACGTACTGAATGTAAACCTAGCCCTCCACGGAGGGGAATCCAATTTTCTGTAGTTTACCCAAAAGTTGAATTTATAAAAATGTATGGCCCCTGATAAAATTGTGTGACAGGGACGTAAATAGGTTTGACACAGTGACTTTTATAAGTTCAGCTTTATTGAATAGCTTTGACCACTTTTAGAATAGACACTAATCAATTCTAGCGTAAACTCGAGGCTCTCTCGATGCCTACGATGAAACTAAAGATGAAAGTCTGATTTTCATCTTTTCAGTATCTTTACAATATAAAAGTAAGCACTCTTTTGGATTTTTAATAGATTTTATAGGTGGATCGATTTATATACGATTTTTCCATCCATGTCCTTCTCGGGTTGTTAGTTTTAGTCGATTTTATTTTTATCTACTAAACTCCGACGTATGAGCTTAGTATGGGAACATAGTTTGTCCTTTGCTACGTTAGATGAAGAGATAAATAATTTTGGGCAATAATTTACATAACTAACATCCTCGCTTCTTCTAAAGCTGCGTGTACTTGTGATAATGTCGCGGAGTGTTTATTTAAAAGTATATCATCCAAACTTCGTGACAGTTCTATTGACATTATTTCAACATCTTTTTAAAAAATGCGAAAATGTTCAAAACTGCGAAAATGTTCACTAGATAGATCTATCATCCCCTTTTTTAGAAAATAAAAGTCTTACTGATCCTTATGAACTGGATGATGATGGTAATGACGAAATCGATAAGCCGTTTGAACTAGGGAACATAAAAACTAACTATAAAGTCAATAGAACTGTAACCAATCATGGTATCATTATTAATTTCATAAAAGACAGTTAAAGAGTAATTGCGTATTTGCGAAGAGGCATATACTAATATCGATTGTCTCGACATCTTGATTAGTTAGACAGCGGAGTTAGGTAATCATTAACTATTTAGTTTTTAGCTCTAGTTACATTTAAAGAAATTTGCAAGATCTTGAACTGTTTATAGTAAATATTATTGGATTAAACCAAACATACAATATGGTCTTAATAATATGTTGATTCTAAGTACTAATGGTTTAGTGACTTGTAATACAGAACTTTAGTTCTGGTTACCTGGTTCCAGCCAATTCTTTTTATATACTGTTCCTCATAGTTCATGCAAAATATATTCTCAATCATCAAGTCAGTTGGCACTATACGCGAGATTTAAAAACAGAACACAATTGTGATGTTACCTACTAGAAATAATCGGAACAAGGTGTTGCAAATTTTAAAAATCTTAGCTCTTTAAGATAAATTCCCTAGTAAGTGCCCTTTTTAAATTCTATGAAGCGACGTAGTGTAGATATTATCGTCAGCAACTCCATGTACCGACAACACACTCCACATTCCTCTAGAATTAAGGTCAATCTTACCGACAGTTTCATATTCTGTTGAAACCTTTTTGCTGGATAAAGAAGAATTTGAATCTTCTACAGAAGCGTATTTACAAGTAGAAAACACTGCAACACTAGTTTTTTATAGCAGGAAACGGTGAGAATATTTTACGGTTTCTTGACGAGAGTGTGATACTTTAGTGATTGTTGTAATTTGACATCAAAATAAAAAAAACTTTGATGATACATTTGTTGGGAATGTTATTTTTCTGAAATACGCATAGAGTAAATTGCAGCATTTTTCATCTTGTCAATACGCGTCGTGATAAACCTATATACTTATCGTTTAGACTACAACAGCAAAGATAAGGTGAGGTCAAACTCAACGCACAAAATATATATAATATGACTATGATGTTCATGAAATATTCTAAATATATTTATTATAATATGTATGTAAATATTTGTCTTCATTTTGAAGTGAGCGTGTTCGAATCCGTTATCTGACAGTTTTGAAAAATTTGTCGCTGCGACAGACTGTCTAAATTGGCTACACACGGCTATACAGGTCCAGTATGAGCTGACCTCTCATTGGATGGAAATCCTATACAGTGGCAGGTAAGCTTATACTGGAAATTTTTAACTTGATACAGTGTGAGTTACCTATCAAGTTAAAATTAGGTCGTATTGTCAAGCAAATGTTATGGATCGATCAACGAACGATTTAAGTAAAGTGAACAAAGCAGATCATGCGCTTAGTAAATAATATTATATTTTTTAAGTAAATACTCTTCTTCTCTTTGTTGTTAAAGTAGCCTAATCTATGCTTCCCCTAAACTTTTTGGTGCCAATTTGTTTTAGACGTTAAAGTTGTATTGTTGTATTATATAAACTTTTAAAGTTTTATACTTTCTCTTTATATTTCCTGCCATTTTTATATACTCGTTTGGAATTCCTATCCTATTGTCTTTTCTGTTAAGTCTATGTAAGAGTTTATTGAAAATGTTTTAAATTTTATCATTGAAAATAAATTAGATGGCCATGAATTTTATATAGTTCGATGCTGTTAATTTTGAGCAGTTATATTTAAAATACTGCGTGCAAAAATGGACGTACAATTCATCAAATTCTAAATCTTCAAAATGAAAGAGAAAATATCTCAAATTTTAAAATATTCATTCGTTAGTAATTTCATCTGTAAATAATGTACAAATTTAAAAAATCTGTACTCGAAGAAACAAGATTTTAAGTACGTTTTTTATATTTCTAGCGTAATAATCGCTAGCAGTAATGAGAATCTCGATTGTAAATAGTTGTGTAAATAAAAAAGTGTAAAAGATATATATTCCGTCAATCATATTAAAATTGAGACATTATTAATTACCTATATTTATTGTTTAAAAATGAACATTGTAAATTGTTTTCATATAAATAAAAAATGTCGGAAACGCATTTGAATTTTATTTTAGTTTACAAAACAATAAACACCCTCCTCTGTTTTCCCACCTAAATCTTTATCGACGAGTAAGTTGAGAAACAACATCCACCACTCTTTCACTAACTTTTCATCATCCTCTTGCCCTTATCCCAATTAATTTGGGGTCGACGCAGCATGTCGTTCCTGTTCTTCCATACATCTCTATTTGCCGTCATCTCAGAAGTCACCTCCTTCTTAGCCATATGTCTTCTCTTCTTTCACACAATCCATCCATCGTTTCCTAGGTCTCCCTCTACTCTTGTAACCCTTACATTCATACTCAAAACTTTCCTCACAACATGATCCTCATTCCTTCGCATCACGTGTCCATACCATGACAGCCAATTTCCACACAACTCTGTCACAGGCACCACTTTCAGACTTCCCCTTATATACTTATATACTTTTTCACGAACTTTTGTAAGTATTTATATCTGATCTTTTCATTCCACGCATTTGATGGGAGGGCACAGCAGTATTATTTAGTTCGAACTCAGTGCAGTATACTTTTATCTTGACATCGTCAATACTAATAATAATATATTATGTTTGTATGTACACAGACTTTCCATGGTGGTACCTCAGGGTAGCGTCATTGGCCCAATTCTGTTGAGTGGTGCACATATTAGGTCTTTACCTATGAAATTGCCGTTCTGCAGTACTGGCCATTTCAAATCAAAATATTTTTTGTTTGGCTAAGAATTCTAATTTCAAATTAATTTTATTTTAAAAACATGGATTTTTTTTCCAAAAGTAGTCATTTGTTTATTGATTAGTGTTACATTTTCATCGCATTTAAATCTTTTTCGTCATCATGGATACGTTAAAAATTCGAGTAATTATGGAATATGAGTACCGTCGTGGCAGCAACGCGGCACAAGCGGCACGCAACATCAACGACGTTTACGGAGCTAACACTACAAACCAACGCACTACCTGTTATTGGTTTGCTCGCTTCCGTTCTGGAAATTTCGACCTGAAAAATGAACCTCGCGGTCGTCCGAAGACTTCAAGGCAAGGTAAAAAAGCTTGACAAATGGGTGCCCCACGAACTCAATGATCGCCAGCGCGAAGTACGCGTCGAGACGTGCCTTGCACTGCTCAACAGACACACAAATGAAGGAATTTTGAACCGCATTGTTACCTGCGATGAAAAATGGATTCTGTTTGATAACCGCAAGCGCTCAGCAAGTTGGTTGGATCCTGGTTCAGCACCTAAACAATGCCCTAAACGAAAACTTACCCCAAGAAAAGTGATGGTCACTGTTTGGTGGTCTAGCGCCGGTGTGATTCAACACAGCTTCTTACCAAACGGGGTGAGCATTACTGCAGATGTGTACTGTGAAGAATTGAACACAATGATGGAGAAGCTGGCACATCTCCAACCAGCATTGGTCAATCGCTCGTCTCCGCTGCTCCTGCACGACAACGCGTGACCTCATACTGCACAGCAGACGGTCTCCAAGTTGCAAGAACTGGGGTTGGAAGCTCTCCGTCATCCGCCCTACTCACCAGACCTTGCGCCTACAGACTACTACTTTTTCCAGAATTTGGATAACTTCTTGGCGGGAAAAAAATTCAATACCCGAGAGGCAGTACAAAATGCCTTTGAAGAATTTGTTGCCTCCCGTCCAGCTGATTTCTTTAAGAAGGGCATCAATAAACTGCCACTGCGTTGGCAAAGATGCATTGATTGCATGTGTGATTACTTCGATTAATACAAAAAAAAAATACATGAAAAAAATTCATTTAAATTTTTTCATACAAAACGGCAATTTCATAGGTAAAGACCTATTATATATAGCCCTACGAATTTCCTGAAACAAAGCAATCTATCAATGTTTTTCTGAATTTGATTAAACTCATAGGAATCATGAAATTTCAGTGTTAGTGCACAGACTGTACTCTAAACACGTTCAATATATGCGACAAGTTTATGAACAGGGAAGTAGGTAAACTTTGAGATAGACATTCTCGATGACATAAATTAATATTCTACAATATATTGGCGCTGGGAAGACTTGCTTGAAACAAGGACTGCGTCAACAATTATCGTCCTATTTTAGTATTGCCTGTGCAGTTCAAGATCCTTGAAAAGATTTATAAATAACATATACTCTTTTAGTTAGAAAAACAACAAATTTTAAGCCATAACCAGTTTGGATTTAGAGTCAACAGATCAACAGGACAGGTAGTTATGAAACGGACTAACCTTATAGCTACTAATGTTGACAGCAAATATAAATGCATTGGAGTTTTCTTCAATAATTCTCAATTGCAATTTTCTCGCTAAGCTACTTAAAGACAACCGACCAATGAGGGTGGCTCTAAGATTTATGAAATCCGTGAGTTGGGTTCCCACGAATTCCACAATCTTCCAGGTCAAAATTCTCAATGCTTGAAAACTAAAGTTTTCAATCAGTGCGTCCGACCCGTCATGACCTACGGAGCCGAGACATGGACACTCACGGTTGGGTTGGTCCACCAGTTCAAAGTCGCTCAGCGAGCTATGGAGAGAGCTATGCTCGGAGTTTCTCTGAAGGATAGGATTCGTAACGAATACATCCGACAGAGAACCAAAGTTACCGACATAGCTCAAAGAATTAGCAAGCTGAAGTGGCAGTGGGCTGGCCATATCTCGCGAAGAACCGACAACCGCTGGGGTAAACGTGTTCTTGAGTGGAGACCGCGACTCGGCAAACGTAGTGTAGGACGCCCTCTGACCAGGTGGGATGACGATCTGCGAAAGACTGCAGGCAGATGCTGGATGCGGCAAGCTGAAGACAGGGCGCTATGGCACTCATTAGGAGAGGGCTATGTCCAGCAGTGGACTAGTATAGCCTGATGATTATGAGACCTGAATCCTCTAGTAATGTACTAAGAAGATTCAAGGCTAAGCAGAACCAAAACGGACTCAAACTGTGATCCTGAAATATGCCTCGGTCAATTATTATCGCTTCGCTATTCCTCAGGATTTGTCGACATCCAGGATAGTGAAGGACCGTTCTCCATTGCCCCATACACGACGTCAGGAAAGTGCGCAGAGTTGTATCTACTTTATACAACTCCAGCACCCTCGTGAACCATGACATACATGGCACCGAGTCATAGGCCTTCTTGTAGTCTATTCAGCATGTCAACAGATCCTTTCGGGAACGACGAACCTGTTGGTTAATGGCAATTTCAATAAAGAGTTGCTCCATAGCACCGCGGGACCCATTCCTACATTCATTTTGAGAGGCCGACATGATTTAATTGTTGTCGATGTGGTTGTTAATTTTAACTCTCAATATACTCGTAGATGTGAGAACCTTATAGACCGTCGGTAAGCAAGTGATCGGTCTACAATTTTTGGGTCCGCAGTACTACCAGATTTATGGAGCTGGTGGTTTATTCCTGTCGTTAGGAACTGGCGCAACGACCAAGTCTCTAATGCCGTTTGTACCTACGAATACGACTTGCCCGCGCATACACCTTTTGCTTCAGGAAGTCGATGCGCTCTGTAACACGGGACATATAGTCTCGAGGGCTGATATCAGTCCCCGAGAATGCCCGTCTTACATAGCGCATCACTCTAGGGTGAGTATTGCCCTCCTTGAAGCGGACTAGCTTACCGATAAGTTCTAGGCTCATCGATGCGACGCTCAATCCTGCACTGCCAAGCCGGTACAGCTGGTTTTGGTCGTGTAGCTCTGTCATTAGGAAATTTGACGTGAGCTACACGACTTTTATAATTATTATATTTATTATGCCAAAATGACTTTGCAGTGATATAAAAAATCAATGATATACCAATATTTATGTAAAATAAGCTGTGCCCGCGACCTCATCTGCATGGATGTCGGAGGACAAAAACGTGTCGCTTACAGAAGATAAGAATAGAATAAGAATAATTTATTTATAAAAGTATTACAAAAATGTACATTTAAGTGCAGTAGTGTTATTTCCAAAACAATGGTATAATTAATGCATAATAGTAAACTATAACTTAAAATATATTTAACAGTTGCAAGAAACGATAATGTGGAATTCACAAATGATTGCTAGCGACCTGCCCGATCTAGGTTTATTTAAACCTGTGTTTCAGGCCATCACTTTACATAGCACACAATTAAGTAGGTCAGTAAATGTTATAAAATAAAATACATCTATTAACAACTATAAGAATAATCTAAGTGGTACAAAAATCAATAAACATTAAAACTAAATTAAGTAAAATACCTATGTACAATTAGATACCAGGGAATAACATAATCAAACCAGGACTTCTAGCAGTTTTTCTGTGTCCGTGTAATTAAGTATCGCTAAATAATCCGATATTACAAAACTACATTTCCTATAACTAAGACTGTAGAAGTTTTTTTTTTTTTTTTTTCTTTTTTTTTTTTTTTACAACGGTGCCCCACACTACGAATTTCTCCTGTGTCGTGGGTGCGTTTACAAACATTTATAGTCACATACACAAACAGCCAGACCCGGAACAACTAACTGTAGGCCATACAAATATTTGTTCCGTGCGGGAATCGATCGATCTTGTTGAGTGTATTATACAGAAAAGGTCCTAAAAACACATGAAATCGACTAGATGTACCACTATTCATTGGAACAGGAGGCCCCCGACCTAGCCTGGTGATGTTTCCTTATATTGGTTGTATATGTGATGTTTCCTTATTCGAATCGGATTTTGTTCACAATTTCATGGTTTTAGTTTATATGTGCGGAACCCTTTTTTTTAGATAAAAGTAGCCCTTACCCCTTATAACAACAGCTATTTGCCAGTGAAAGTACCGTCTAATTGGTAGCGCCGTTTCGTATATTTGCCGAAACAAACAGATCGGCAGACTGAGCAGCAAAACTTTTAATTTCAGACAAACCCTGAAATTGTTTCCTTATAAAAAACAAAATACTATGTACCTACTGAACACCTGCTTCTTTATGGGATAACAGCGTTAGTCCCTTAGCAAGTTATTCATACCCCTTAAGAAAGTTACTGTCAACAAAAAATAAGGTTGTAAAGGGTGTCTCAGTAAGAGTGCACTTTTTAAAATTGGAGTTTTTTTTTTCATGCTATTCGCAACTCTGAAAGTTGACAGCTGTCACCTCTGTTTATTCCGATTATTAAAAATGGAGCGCTTTTCGAAAGAACTACGCGTTATAATTATTTTGAAAACTCATTACAAAAATGGGGAAAGTTACGCTGAGAGCGCTCGCAAACTTCGCCAAATTTTCAACCATTCGAAGAGTGTTCAAAATATTTGAAGAAACTGGGTCAATTATGGATAATAAGAATCCTTTGCGTCAACGTACCGGTCGGTCTCTTGAAAACATTGCTGTTGTAAACGAGAGTGTCGCCGAAAACTCGAAAACATCACTTCGATATCGTTCTCAACAACTTCAAATTTCACGAAGCACTACGCAGCGACTTTTGTCTAAAGACCTTCATGCGTACAAGATTAAGTCAACTAAGGAGCTCAAACCACACTAGCTGGGGGTTGCGGAAGGATCGTGCGATCCCGCGACCCCCGGCGCGGCGGCGTAGGTGTGAGATGGAACACCGGGGTGGTTTTTAGTCAGTAAGAGTCTGACAGACCCCTTTGCCCCCCCAGGGCGGAGGACATCCATGAGGATTTTCCACCCGAAAAAAAAAAAAAAAAAAGGAGTTCAAACCAGCAGACCACGGAAAGCGCCGGCAATTCGTTCAATGGGTAATGGAGCAAAGTGAAGTCGATGCCAATTTTTTAGAAAAAAGTCATTTTCTACGATGAAACGCATTTCCAAAATTGTCGGATTTGGGACTCAGAAAATCCTCATGCAATCCATGAGAAACAAATCCCAACAACGAGTAACTGTCTGGTGCGGATTTTGGTCAAGCGGCGTGATTGGACCTTACTTTTTGAAAATGAGGCCGAAATTGCAGTGACTGTGAACGGCCTTCGTTACGGGAATATGACTTCTTGTGGCCTCAACTGGATGCCATGAATCTGGACAACATGTGGTTTCAGCAGGACGGCGCAACCTGCCACACCGCGCATGAAACAATCGACTTATTGCAGCGACGATTTCCAGAACACATTATCTCACGAAATTCTGATGTCAACTGTCCACCAAGATCTTGCGATTTAACGCCGTGCGATTTTATTCTTTGGGGTTTTGTGCAATCTCGGATTTATGCGAATAAACCCGAAACAATTCCTGAGCTCAAATCGGAAATACAACGCGTCATCGGTGAGATACAGCCACATTTTTGTGCAAAAGTCATGGAAAATTTCATGAAAAGAGCCTGTCATCGGAGCAGTGGGGTTTCGTTTGCCGGATATTTTATTCCATACTTAATCGGAACATGTCTTCTTTACAATACAATAAAAATATCAAACAATATCAAATACAATAAAAACTCTGTTATAAAATACTTGTTTTTATTTAAAAAGAAAAAGTGCACTCTTACTGAGACACCCTTTATTAGATTTTAAGAGTAGTATTCGCGCGCTCGAACTAAGTGGACGTCGGTGTACGTACAGCAGAGAATTAAGTTGTGTTTAATCGAGATGTCTCGAATATGTAGTGGTTGTAATGCG
Source organism: Phlogophora meticulosa (assembly GCA_905147745.2). Lineage (NCBI taxonomy): Eukaryota > Metazoa > Arthropoda > Insecta > Lepidoptera > Noctuidae > Phlogophora > Phlogophora meticulosa. Next base: position 1,298,317 of record LR990542.1, read on the forward strand.
GAAATACCTAATGTGCTATTCATGGAGTGTTGCAATAAAAATTGCAAAAAAAGCTACGGTCTCGATTGTCTTGGAATAACTATAGATCAAGTTAATGAAGAAAATAAAAGTCAGTGGATATGTCCCGAGTGCCGTTCTTCTACGCATTAAGCTCTGCGCAACGAGAATACACCTGCTCGTAGAGTGTCAGGGCTGGGGGACACCTTTACTGCCAGCAATAATGTCAATACACAGCGCGGCAGTCGCCCGAAAATATCTGAAGTAACGGGACCGAAGACTGCTCAGGAGCCTAATATGTTGGAAGAATTGAGAGCAGTCCGCTTGGAAGTTTTATCACACTTAGAAATCCAAGGAAATAACATTAAAAGGATCGAAGAAGTATGTTATAGCACAAAAAAAGAACTACAGGAACTACGTGATGCAAACATGAAGGTATTTGAAGATAAAGTTGTTAAAATAGACACATTACACAGTAAATTAAATATGATAAAGTCTCGCAATCAACAGTTAGTAAAACAGGTTGACACATATCAATCTTATAAAACATCAACTCCGCAACAGGTGTCTATTGAAACATTATCTGATACCGAAAATGTGCAGTGCCTAACTACCCGCAAAATAGTAAATCCCGTTGTGGCCACGAAAAAGGCGTTGACACCAAGACCAGTAAAATATAGCGAGGTATTGCAGGCAAATCAACAAACAATATCTGCAACATCTATGGATTTAGCAACCAAAGCAGAAAGTAAGGATGAAAATGTACCGGGAGCTTCAGAATGGACCACGGTACAAAGAAAAAGATCTAAGCTGGTATCCAAAAATGTGAATAGAGGTCAAAATGTTAGTATCGTTGATCTGCAAGCCATGGAGCGAAAGAGACATCTTCATGTATGGAGGTTGCATCCAGAGACTACCATCGAAAAGTTAACAGCTCATGTAAAGAACGTCTGCGGCAGCGATAAAAATGTAAAAGTTGAAAAAATCAAGCATAAAACGGAAAGGGATTATGCTTCTTTTATTATCGGAGTAGCGGAGGGCGTGTATGAAAAATTGTATAAACCGGAAGTGTGGCCCATGAACGCGGAGTTTGCTGAATGGATTTGGTTTCGGAGATATACAAATAAAAGAGACAACGGAAAATAAAACGATAAATATTTACTATCAAAATGCAAGAGGACTGCGTACAAAAGTAAATATTTTCTGTAAAAATATAGAAACATCAGAGGCAGATTTATTTGCAATTACGGAAACGGGTTGCAATGATTCTATACATAACGCAGAGTTGGTACCACAAAACTATAGTATTTTGGATGGGCGTAAACAAGGCGGCGCGCTTCTTGTGGCCGCACACTGGCTCGAGCTGCGCCGAGTTACACTACCCGAGAATAACGTCGTAATAGATAGATGTACCTTCGAGCTGGTTTGTGCCACCGTAAATAAAGGTAACAAGTATTTGTTTTTGTGTTGCGTTCTTTATATACCTCCAAATAGTAATGAGAATGAATATATGTTATTGTTTAGGCTATTAGAACAATTGTGTGTTAAATATAAAGATGTTGTTATATTAGGTGATTGCAATTTATACTCTTGTAATGTAAATATAAATAATTATTACGAATATTTTATAGCTTTTTGTGAACTTGCTCAGAAAAATAAGGTACCAAATTGTAATAATAGGCAGTTGGATTTAGTGCTATGTTGCACCGCTACACATTACTGTACTGCAGATAAGCAAACGCTCAGGTGTTAGTGGTTGCACTTTTAAAGATATACCTGTAATGATGCAAGAAAGCGATTCCTGGCCACAGTGGAATTTTCATAAAGCAGATTACAGTAGGTTGTATAATATGATAATGAATCATGACTGGTCGCCTATGTATAACATGAGCGAGCCAGAGGAGTGTTTGAATTATTTTTATGATATAATGTATGGTATTATCGATGATTGCGTTCCCAGAAAAATGCGACATCGCCGTGTAAATTCTAGGTACCATTACCCTGAGTGGTACACGGCAGATATTGTTCGCGTCATAAAATTAAAGGCACTGCTTCACAAGCAGTATAAAATTAGTGGATTAATGAGTGATTACGAACTGTTTTCTCAGAGTAGAGCTAGGATTAAAATAATGATAGAATTGGCACACGACAAACACCTCGATAATGTGCAATACAATCTCACAAAGGATCCTAAATCCTTCTGGGGTTATGTGAGAAGCAAAAAGGGTACAGTGAACCGTAAAAAAATCACAAAAAATGGTCAAATTTTATCTGACACCGAATGTGTTCACGAGTTTGCAAATTTTTTCAAGTCCGTATACTGTCCCCTGAAAGCAAAACTAGATGTGCAAGCCGCTGTGGCAGAGAGTAACACAAGTACTTCCCGAGTACATATAGGGAGTATTGATAAGAGCCAGGTAAGGGAGGCGCTAACTAAACATAAACCTAAGCGGTCGGCAGGACCAGATGGCATACCACCATTTATTATTAGGGACTGCAGGGATTATTTAACACAACCGCTATTATACGTATTTAAGGTATGTTTCGAACAGTCATACTTTCCGGAACGCTGGAAAATTACACGAGTAATACCAGTACCTAAGGGCGAAGCAGGGAGTGAAGTTAGTGGGTATAGACCGGTGGCGGCGCTGTCGGTACCAGCGAAGGTATTTGAGTCAGTAATCCATCATTCTGTCTTAAATCAGGTTTCAGTCTCGTTGTCCGACTCACAGCATGGGTTTCGGCCAGCTCGTAGCACGACTACAAACCTGCTAAATTTTATGGCATATGTGGTTCCTAGCGTTGATTTGGGAGTGCAGGTCGATTCCGCATATTTTGATTTTAAAAAAGCTTTTGATTTGGTCGATAATGACATTTTATTGACAAAGCTTGCGGCAGTCAGATGCACTCCTAAATTGCTGAAATTCTTTGCTGATCATATGAGTAACAGAAAACAGTATGTCGAATATGCCGGGTATAAATCTGAGCCCTATTTTACGAGGTCAGGCGTAAGTCAGGGCAGTAATTTAGGACCACTTCAATTTATAATAATGGTAAATGACTTGCCCGAGGTAGTCAGGAATGCCAAGTGCCTGTTGTTTGCTGACAATCTAAAATTGCTACTAGCTATGAAAGAACAAAAGGACTTTGAGCGCTTACAGGAAGACATAGACAGGGTTGTTGAATGGAGAAAGAAGAATAAGTTGGTGTTACTGTAACCTACGTAAGTACTCCTTGACTCAGACCTGGCATTTCGTAATCACATTGTAAATGTTTGTAAAAAAGCCTATAGGTGCCTAGGTTTTGTCCTAAGAAGGGCAGAGGAGTTTACAAGCATCGCTGCGCTAACTTCTTTGTACAATGCTTTAGTAAGAAGTCAGCTCGAAAGTAATGCAATCATATGGGCTCCGCATGAAGCTAAATATAGCCTCATGCTAGAGCGTATACAAAATAAATTTACTTGGTTTCTGTACCTAAGGTGGTACGGTCTATATCCATTTTACCCATTGATGTATCCAACTTTGTTTGTTATAGGCATGGTGGGATACAATAAATTGGAAACAAGGAGGGACTTAGCTCTTGCTACCTATATTTTTAAATTATTGCGTGGCAAGACTGCAAACCCAGGTATATTGAAAGAAATAAACCTGTGTGTGCCCGACAATTATGTATTGCGAAGGCGACAGCCACGTCTATTGGCGGTGCCCAGTAGTAGGACCAATCTACTGAGTAAAGCCCCTATAACGCGTACCTTGCGTGTGCTTAATGACGTAGCAGACATCATAGATATTTTTACTTGTTCTCTGAGCGAGTTCACAAAAAACACAATGTTTACAATATGTTATAGTGGATAATAAAATTGTAATTATGGCCACACTATTGAATTAGGAAATCCCTGTAATGATAGTGATGATGAGTTAATAAATAAATAACTTGGTCATTTACCATGCAGACACTACTGCCTACGGCCTGTCTTCGGTTGAATCAGTGGTATAGTGTGAAGTGCATAACAATAGTAATTACAACTAATTAATTACGTCTTCATTATGTTTCCAGACTTGCAGACACAACACACTTAAAAACTATTCATCTATATAAAATATAATGAAAAAATAATATTAAGTACGAACAAACAGTAAAAAATTACCACCAAGCTCGATAGATGGCAGCACAGGAAAAATTAGAAGTCGCTATGGTTTCGTTACCGCGCGGTGTATAAGTACCTCGCCGAGCTCCTAGACCGTTTGAGCCTCCCTCCCGTCGACAACCCTGATGATCCTCTGCCTCCCGTCACTCCGGACGAAGTGCAAGACATCATTAAAGGGCTCAAACCGCGCAAAGCCCCCGGTAAGGACGGTATCACCAATAGGGTGTTTCAAATCCTCCCCGCGCAACTCGTTATGCTCATGACCGCCATCTTCAATGGCGCTCTGAGCAACAATATCTTTCCTCAATCGTGGAAAGAAGCCGTGGTTATTGGCATCCCCAAGCCTGGCAAGCCCAAGTCTGAGCCCACGAGCTACCGACCTATCAGTCTGCTCAATGTTTTCGGCAAAATCTACGAGAAGCTTATTTATAAGCGACTCAAGGACTATGTCGAGGCAAAGAGCCTGATACCGAACGAACAGTTCGGGTTCCGGCCGGGACACTCGTGTGTTCAACAGGTGCACCGCGTAGTCGAACACGTCAGCGCGGGCTTTCAGAGAGGCGCGCTCACCGGCGCCCTCTTCTTCGACATTGCGAAAGCCTTCGACAAGGTCTGGCACAACGGGTTGTTATACAAGCTATACCAACTCGATGTGCCAGATCGTCTCGTGCTCATCTTGCGAGATTTTCTGTCGAATCGTACGTTTAGATATCGCGTAGACGGTACGCTATCGTCACCTCACCCTATCCGCGCGGGCGTCCCTCAAGGATCCGTGCTGTCTCCTCTCTTGTTCTCGCTGTTCACTAGCGACGTCCCTAGGGGTAGAAAGGCCCAGTTGGCGCTTTTCGCCGACGACACGGCCATCTACGTTACCGGTAACAACCCTACCACCATAGCTCGCACCCTCCAAACTTCCGCAAACGTCTTAGGCGCTTGGTTCCGGAAATGGAGAGTCGAGGTCAATCCCGACAAAAGTCAAGCGGTTCTCTTTAGGAAACCCGGACGCCGCAATGTCCCCACGCCTAGTCCGTTAGCCATGTACGGCAAGCCTATCCCTTGGGATAAGCGAGCCAAATACTTAGGTGTGATACTCGACCACAGACTTTCGTTCGCCGAACACATAAAGGCGGCGCGTTCGCGCGCCGTCTTCGCGTCCGGCAGGCTTTACTGTATGACCAACGAGAAAAGCAAGTTGTCACTCAGGTGCAAATTGCGGCTCATCGTCTCGGTCATCCGACCAATCATGACATACGCTTGCGCAGTGTTCGCTCACGCCAAGCCGTATCATATTCATAGGCTTCAGACCGTCCAGAACCGATTCCTGCGCAGAGTCACGGGAGCCCCCTTCTACGTCTGAAATGAGACTCTCCATGTAGATCTCAAAATACCTACGGTGAAACAGTTCATGAAGCGACTCACCCAGCGCTTCATGGACTGTTCTACCGCTCATCCTAACCCCTTAGTGTCATCGGCCGTCCGATACACTCCCTCGCGAATAAGCACAGTTCGAAGACCGAAACACACACTCACAGAGCCAGATGATCCTATCACTCTCCTCCAGGAGAGCGATAAGGCCACCAGCACTGTTCGCATACAAAAACGGACATTCCGTCCTCGCCGCCGAGGCCCGTCGCGACGACCCCGTCAATGCCCCCCTCCCGACCCTTTGCTAGAGCCAGCCCGCGAAGCTGAGCCGATTAATGTTTAAAATGTCCCTAAATAATGGAACAATCAGATCCAGCCTGTCCCTTGCTGTCCTCTTCAGCGACGTCCTAAGCCGAGGTTCGTACCCCGCAGGGGGTGCCCTTAGCGATAGTCGCTTAGCTTATAAGTTTTTATGCCTGGCTGGAGGCCTTAATTTTAATTAAGCCCCCCACAGGAAAGTTCGGTTGAGCAGTAAATATCCCTAAAGGATAAACTGCGAGATGCCCATTCCAAAAAAAAAAAAAAAAAAAACTAGACCGTTTGAGGGACTTCGCTTCACGCGCTCGACCCGAACGGACGTGCCGCTCTCGCTGCTCCCGCTCCTCGCTCGCTGCGTGACTCTTCACGCTCCGCCATTGTTGCGCCTCCGCGCAACTCCGCCGTAGTCGCCGACTACGAAGAATCCCGTGCATCAGAGCCGTCTTTTTCAAGACAGTGGGTTACTGATTTCGCTATTTCGTTAACGGAAACGTGCGTCTAACGTCTTTGGCCCCTTCAGGGCTAAAACCACAGTTTCGTGGTCTCTCGGTGGATACCTTACGGTGCCAACGAAGCCGAGTGCGGTGTTGACCCGATACACCGGCCGAGCCCCTTCAGGGTGAGGCAGTCAAGTCGGCAGGGAGCTAGAAGCTTGGCCTTGGGGGATCTCCTAGTCAGCTCTAGTCTCTGTTTTCCTTCCCCAGCAACTCACCTGGTGTCGGTTGGGTGTGTCTACCCCTTCGCACCAGACTGGTCAGGGCCCCGTTCGCACAATAAGATTTGCGACGGGATCACAAGCTTAGGGCTCACCCGAGGTACTCACCTCCCTGCCTACACCCGGCAGGGAGGGTTTGGTCACACATCCCCGGGCGTACCCACCCGGGGAGTTAGAGTTAGAGATAGGTTTAGGCGTAGGCCCCAAAATTGCTCCCTAACGGGACTCTTAGTTCAGCCATGACGGACGCTGACTTAGCAGCGTTCGTCAGAGAGGTCCTCTTAAAGGACCCGGACTTTCGCGCAAAATATTGCGGGAAAAATGCCGCCTTCGACAGGCTGGCCGCTCAACCGGAGCGAATTATTATTCGCGTCGATAGTCCGGTACCACAGGCGACTAACGCAGGTGGTCCGGCGCCTTTGTCCAAAAAGACAATGGCACCGGTATACCCGGAACCCGCGCCCCGTCCAACGGTCGATAGCCCTTTATCGCCGACCGCTTCCACGAACGCAGGTAGTCCGGCGCCTTTGTCCAAAAAGACAAAGGCACCGAAATACCCGGAACCCGCGACCCGTCCGGCCTCGGCTTTTGTACCTATTACCGCCAGGTGCAACATAAGTCCCATTCTCGGAATGCCAGCCCCCGCGCATGACGATTCCGATGAATCAGTTGATAGGATGGACACGACTGTCCCTCGTTCACGCAGCTGCTCAGAGGCAGAGGAGTCTCCTTCCTCCTCGTCCGAAGACGACTACCAAGTCGTAGGAAAAGGAGGAAAGAGGAAGCCCTCTAAAGCTCCCTCACAGGCCACCAAGGCCAAAAAAATCGGCGCCCCGTCCTCAGTCGACGAATCCGCGCCCTCTCCCCCCCGCTCCCCCGTACCCCTGGCACAGGCCTCCGGTACGGGCCCTAACGGCACCGCCACCCGTAAGGCGAAGCCACCTCCCCCTGTCTTCATCCAAGACAAGGCGAAGTGGACAGCCGTCTCCAAAATGTGTGTTGATCGCAGGATCAACTACACCAACGCCCGAGCTACCCCTCTGGGTATCAAGGTAACCCTGCCGTCAGCAAATGACTACAGGGAAATAGTATCCCTTTTACGTGGGAAGGCCATCTCCTTCCACACCTATTCCCTCCCTGAGGAGACACCAACCCGTGTGGTTATCAGGCGTATCCCCAGGGAGATCCGAACGGAGGACATCCTGGCCGACATCCGCGCCCAAGGTGTCCCCGCGTCCGCCGTCCACCGCCTTCATAAGGCCCGGGGTGGGCTAGTTTATGATATGGTCCTAGTAATTTGCGACCCCACAGAAGGGCACCACCCCATATTCAACATCAAAACGGTGTGTGCCCTGTCCGGTATTAAAATTGAAAAACCGTACCGTCCCCATCTAATTGGCCAGTATCATCGCTGCCAATTGTACGGCCACTCTCAGCGAAACTGCTTCGCCAGGCCCAGATGCGTCAAGTGTCTGGGCGACCACGCCACGGGCAAATGCGACCGTCCCAAGGACCGCACTAAATGCATTGAACCACCGAGTTGTGTTCTGTGCGGACAGTCCGGTCATACCGCGAACTTCCGAGGGTGCCCGCGAGCCCCAAAGTCGTCTTCCCAAAGGTTGATGAGACGTGCAAACGCTCGTCAACAAAGGGAATGCCCCTCTACTAGGGCGCCACCCCCGCCATCGTCTGCGCTCCCTGAGCGCCTTAGCCCACAGAGGTCATCTCCGTGGAACAAGCTGAACCACCAGAAGGCCTTCCCGGCCCTGGCGGCTAAACACAGCCACCCACCGGCGCTGATGGATTCACCCATCCCGGCGCCGACCCCAGCCCCTGCAGTCCAGGCTACCCTGACCGCAGAGGCTGAGGTTTCCGCCTTCCGTACTCAGCCTACGGAGGCTCTTTACGACGACAAAATCCGTACACAGCGCAATATGAACGTCATATTGCCAGTGTACTTAATCTTCTGCAACCGCGAAGCCGATCGTCTAGCCGATCGCTTAGAGGCTACCACAGACCCTAGGAAGCGCATCGAAGCGCTCATGGAGGCCCCCTCGGTGCTCCGTGACCTAGAAGCCCACTTTAATAACCGCAATGGATAGGTACGTTAACGCCAGAACCTTGAAACCGCGATCCCTAAAGTTAGGATACGTCAATATAAATGGCTTACTCCAGCAACGGGCTGAGTTTGCCAACTTCCTCCGCGATCACCAACCGGACGTCCTCCTCATACAGGAGACGTTCCTCAAACCGCACAACCGCGACCCCAAAATTGCAAACTACCGTATGGTGCGCAATGATAGATCCCGCTGCCACAAGGGCGGTACAATGATTTATTATAAAAACTCATTGCACTGTGTCCCTTTAACTTCTCCTCCCCCGACCTCGCTCCTTGAGTACTCTATCTGTCGGCTCGGCATGACTGGCCATCAGCCAATTACTATTGTATCCGCGTACTGCCCTCCCGCTCGTGGGAGGGACGACATCCCAGCTTTATCCCACGATATCTCGGTTCTTCTCGGCTTGAGTGACTCCGTTATCATAGCGGGCGATCTCAACGCCAAGCACCCCGCGTGGAATAGTAATGTAACCAACGCCAGAGGGAGGGCTGTCCTCAATCTGGGCGCCTCCCTTAACTATGACGTCATCGCCCCGATGACTCATACCCATTTTCCCCACGATCCTGACCATAGACCTGACATACTGGACATAGCGCTCCTAAAGAATGTAAACCTTCGTTTACAATCGATAGAGGCGCTCCACGAGCTTAACTCTGACCATCGTCCGGTGATGATGACGCTAGTTCCCCGTACGGGTCCGCTTGACCCTGATCAGCCACCCCCGACTCAATTAGTTACCGACTGGAGGAAGGTAAGCGAAAAGCTGAAATCCTCCTCGTCGCCTCTACTCGACTCCATCCCCGATCTAATCACCTCAGTCGCTGACACCACGGGCGCAGTCGACTCGTTTACGGAGCACGTACAGACAGTCCTGAACGACTGTTCAAGGCGGGTTCCGGCGCTGAATGCCCAGCGCTGGAACCTACCGGACGATGTACGGGCTCTGATAACCGAGAAGAACGCGTCCGTCCGTGCCTATAGCGCTTTTCCCTGCTCTGCGAACAAAGCCCACATGCGAATGCTACAGCGTACTGTCAGCAAACGTGTGGCGGAGCATAGGTCGGAGAGCTGGGACAAGATGATCAGTGAGCTAGAGCCCAACCACCATGCCTTCTGGAACCTCCAGAGGAAACTCCGGTCCACCGTAGAGGCTACCATGCCTCCCCTCACTCGTCCAGATAAGAGCGTCGCGTTCGACGACTCGGAAAAATCCGAATGCCTAGCCGAAAGCTTAGAGACTCAATGCTCGCTTAGCTCCCAGCCGTTCGACCAAGCTCACCTCTTAAAGGTAGACGCCGAAGTCGAACGTAGGTCCTCGCTCCCTCCCGTCGACAACCCTGATGATCCTCTGCCTCCCGTCACTCCGGACGAAGTGCAAGACATCATTAAAGGGCTCAAACCGCGCAAAGCCCCCGGTAAGGACGGTATCACCAATAGGGTGTTTCAAATCCTCCCCGCGCAACTCGTTATGCTCATGACCGCCATCTTCAATGGCGCTCTGAGCAACAATATCTTTCCTCAATCGTGGAAAGAAGCCGTGGTTATTGGCATCCCCAAGCCTGGCAAGCCCAAGTCTGAGCCCACGAGCTACCGACCTATCAGTCTGCTCAATGTTTTCGGCAAAATCTACGAGAAGCTTATTTATAAGCGACTCAAGGACTATGTCGAGGCAAAGAGCCTGATACCGAACGAACAGTTCGGGTTCCGGCCGGGACACTCGTGTGTTCAACAGGTGCACCGCGTAGTCGAACACGTCAGCGCGGGCTTTCAGAGAGGCGCGCTCACCGGCGCCCTCTTCTTCGACATTGCGAAAGCCTTCGACAAGGTCTGGCACAACGGGTTGTTATACAAGCTATACCAACTCGATGTGCCAGATCGTCTCGTGCTCATCTTGCGAGATTTTCTGTCGAATCGTACGTTTAGATATCGCGTAGACGGTACGCTATCGTCACCTCACCCTATCCGCGCGGGCGTCCCTCAAGGATCCGTGCTGTCTCCTCTCTTGTTCTCGCTGTTCACTAGCGACGTCCCTAGGGGTAGAAAGGCCCAGTTGGCGCTTTTCGCCGACGACACGGCCATCTACGTTACCGGTAACAACCCTACCACCATAGCTCGCACCCTCCAAACTTCCGCAAACGTCTTAGGCGCTTGGTTCCGGAAATGGAGAGTCGAGGTCAATCCCGACAAAAGTCAAGCGGTTCTCTTTAGGAAACCCGGACGCCGCAATGTCCCCACGCCTAGTCCGTTAGCCATGTACGGCAAGCCTATCCCTTGGGATAAGCGAGCCAAATACTTAGGTGTGATACTCGATCACAGACTTTCGTTCGCCGAACACATAAAGGCGGCGCGTTCGCGCGCCGTCTTCGCGTCCGGCAGGCTTTATTGTATGACCAACGAGAAAAGCAAGTTGTCACTCAGGTGCAAATTGCGGCTCTTCGTCTCGGTCATCCGACCAATCATGACTTACGCTTGCGCAGTGTTCGCTCACGCCAAGCCGTATCATATTCATAGGCTTCAGACCGTCCAGAACCGATTCCTGCGCAGAGTCACGGGAGCCCCCTTCTACGTCCGAAATGAGACTCTCCATGTAGATCTCAAAATACCCACGGTGAAACAGTTCATGAAGCGACTCACCCAGCGCTTCATGGACTGTTCTACCGCTCATCCTAACCCCTTAGTGTCATCGGCCGCCCGATACACTCCCTCGCGAATAAGTACAGTTCGAAGACCAAGACATACACTCACAGAGCCAGATGATCCTATCACTCTCCTCCAGGAGAGCGATAAGGCCACCAGCACTGTTCGCACACAAAAACGGACATTCCGTCCTCGCCGCCGAGGCCCGTCGCGACGACCCCGTCGATGCCCCCCTCCCGACCCTTTGCTAGAGCCAGCCCGCGAAGCTGAGCCGATTAATGTTTAAAATGTCCCTAAATAATGGAACAATCAGATCCAGCCTGTCCCTTGCTGTCCTCTTCAGCGACGTCCTAAGCCGAGGTTCGTACCCCGCAGGGGGTGCCCTTAGCGATAGTCGCTTAGCTTATAAGTTTTTATGCCTGGCTGGAGGCCTTAATTTTAATTAAGCCCCCCACAGGAAAGTTCGGTTGAGCAGTAAATATCCCTAAAGGATAAACTGCGAGATGCCCATTCCAAAAAAAAAAAAAAAAAAAAAACTAGACCGTTTGAGATCGACCGGTTAAGCAGTAAACAGCCTTATAGTGCTGAACTGCGAGTGGCCCTACCTAAAAAAAAATAGACCGTTTGCACAAGATAGAGACCATTGTGGAAACGGAGGCCGCGATCGACTTGCTCACGGGCCACGTACAAGCCGTCCTGGACGAAAGTTCAAGGGAGATACCGGCGACGAGTGATCGTCGCTGGAAGCTCCCGGACGACGTGCGTGCACTCGTGAGCGAGAAGAACGCGGCCGTCCGTGCCTATAGCGCTTTTCCCTGCGAGAGCAACAAAGTTCACATGCGTTACTTACAGCGTAAAGTAAGTAATAGTATGAAAGAGCTACGTTGCAATCGCTGGGACAAGATGCTTGGGGATCTCGAGCCCAACCACCAGGCATTTTGGGAACTACAGAGGAAGTTGCGCGCCTCCGATGTAACCACGATGCCTCCTCTCACTCGCCTCGATCAGAGCATAGCCTTTGACGACGAGGAAAAGGCAGAATGCCTAGCAGACAGTCTCGAGGCCCAATGCTCCCCCAGTTCACAGCCAGCAGACCCAGCTTTTATAGCCAGGGTAGACGCTGAAGTGGAGCAAAGGACCTCTCTCCCTCCTTCAGAGGACCCCGAAAATCCCCTGCCCCCAGTCACTCCAGACGAGGTGCAGGATATAATCGACGGCCTCAAAGCTCGCAAAGCCCCTGGCTCTGACGGGCTCACCAATAGAGTATTCAAACTCTTCCCCGCCCCGTTAGTCATCCTAATGACCGCTATCTTCAATAGCGCGTTAACCAATAATATCTTCCCTCAGAAGTGGAAAGAAGCTACCGTCATCGGTATCCCCAAACCGGGCAAGCCTAAGACCTCCCCAGGCAGCTATCGCCCAATCAGTCTCCTCAATGTTCTCGGCAAAGTCTACGAAAAGCTTATTCTTAAGCGGCTCAAGGACTACGTCGAAACAAAGAGCTTAATTCCGATGGAACAGTTTGGTTTTCGAACCCAGCATTCGTGTCCACAACAGGTGCACCGAATCGTCGAGCACATCAGCGGCCGCTTCCAACGTGGCTTGATGACAGGAGTCCTCTACTTCGACATCGCGAAAGCGTTTGACAAAGTCTGGCACAACGGGCTGGTATACAAGCTGTACCAGCTCGGTGTGCCAGAACGTCTCGTACTCATACTACGGGACTATTTGTCGAACCGAACCTTCAGGTATCGCATAGAAGGGGCGTACTCTACGCCTCGTCCCATCCGCGCAGGAGTCCCGCAAGGCTCAGTTCTCTCCCCATTACTATTCACGCTGTACACCAGCGATCTCCCCTCAGTAGTTAAGGCAAACATTGCCCTATTCGCTGACGACACGGCCATCTACTACTCTGGCTTAAAGTGTCCAGCCATAGCTAAGGCCCTCCAATCCTCTGCCAACGCCCTAAGCGTCTGGTTCAGGAAATGAAGAATTGAAGTGAACCCCGACAAGAGCCAGGCGGTTTTATACTCCAGGAAGGGTAAAGACCCATCCCCTCCTCCCCCGATCACCATGTATGACAAGCCGATCCCCTGGGGGGTGCAAGCTAAGTACCTGGGGGTCATCCTTGACCGACACCTTACCTTCCGGACGCACATAATGACGGTGCTTTGTTTTGGTAGGCTAAAGTGGCCTAGTGTTCTTTTCTTGGTGAACATGACTACTTCGATTTTAGTGGGGTTCACCGGGAGGTCAAATTCCCTACACCATCGTTCGACGATGAGTAGTGCCTGTTGAGTGAGGTTGCAGATCGTCCCTGTCACCTTCCCTGACACAAGGATTGCGAGGTCAACCTATAGTGTAGTGGTGGTTGTCATTTAGAATTTTGTTGAGGTCATTTATTACCAGGTTCCCCTTTGGGTATATACGCACTCTGGTAAGGAAACGCACTAGGGTTCAGCACAACAAAACATGGTCGGACCAAACTGACTGCAGGCTGTCCAGAGAGGGTACTCCCTGCAATTGACGGCCGCTTTACAAAGCAGACTCTCCTACTGACTAAGCATTTCTCACTAACTCATTTTACAAGCACCTTTTTACTATAGGAGTTACAGATAGCCCGCTGTGCAGAGCATGCATGGAGGTGGACGAGACGGCGGACCACGTGCTTCTCCACTGTCCAGAGGTTACTGCATACAGGGCTAAATATTTCGGTAACCCGGTTACTCTCCGAGAGATCGCCAGTAACCTCAGGGCACTGCTGGCCTTTCTCGGGGAACTGGGGTGGATCTAATAAGGTATTGTCCCACCCTTTACGCAAAATACGCGCTACGTCGTGGAGTTGCGGAAATCGTCTAACAATACAATACAATACCCAAAGGGGAGTGGTACGATGGGTTCCGGTCCCATTACTGCCAAGCTAGATCCCCTTGCGAGTTCGTCTGCAGCATCATTGCCACGAGAACCACTGTGTCTTCTCCGTCCAGTTTTAACCGACTGAAAAATAAAAGTAGGTACTATGCTAGTTTGGCAAAAGCTGGCACATTAAAAAGGATTCCAAAATGTTAAGGACACTTGCAACATTACTACTTAAATTATGGACATTATTTTTTTAATTTATTAAACCTAATTAATTCAAAGCCATTTTTTTATTTACTTAAAATATTTCTAGTGTAGCCGAGGTTTTCCTCAAAACTTTAAGATCTTAGTTAGGGTGAGATGGAGACAGTAATTTTACGAAGTTTGAGTGAAACAGGAAATGTTAATAAATAAATAAGGACGTAATCGTATCAGCCATAAAAATACTTAGAAGCTTAAGTATATTCGCAATTACGATTGTTTCTTATTTACATATTGAACGTTTTCTTAAGTAAGTCATGGTACGAACTATACCGAATGCAAATACTTTCAAGTATTTACCAGGTTCCCCTTTGGGTATATACGCACTCTGGTAAGGAAACGCACTAGGGTTCAGCACAACAAAACATGGTCGGACCAAACTGACTGCAGGCTGTCCAGAGAGGTACTCCCTGCAATTGACGGCCGCTTTACAAAGCAGACTCTCCTACTGACTAAGCAGCAGCTGCGCACAGTCACAGCCGCCGTCACAGGTCATGGGTTATTTAACAAGCACCTCTTTACAATAGGAGTTACAGATAGCCCGCTATGCAGAGCCTGCATGGAGGTGGACGAGACGGCGGACCAGAGGTCCAGAGGTTACTGCATACAGGACTAAATACTTGGGTAACCCGGTTACTCTCCGAGAGATCGCCAGAAACGTCAGGTCGCTGCTGGCCTTTCTCGGGGAACTGGAGTGGGTTGAATAAGGTATTGTCCCACCCTTTACGCAAAATACGCGCAGAGTCGTGGAGTTGAAGAAATCGGCCCGCCTAACAATACAATACAACTGAACGGAGTATCAATTTTGAAAACTTGTAGGGTGAAAATGGACACTTACAAAAATAAATTTGAAACAAAATAAAGATTTGTAGTAACAGGAGTCAAAATACCACTTTGGTGTAGATTTTCTAGATGTTTTAAAAGCCTACAACTTCAAAAATACATAACGTATTTTATCACCCATTTCCGTGTTGGTTTTGACTTCTGTTACAACTGTTTATAGCGGCATGGTGTAAGTAGGCTAGTAATAATGAAAATATTGGACAAGTAGAAATAAAAACAAAGTAATATATTGTAAACAAGCATCACAATTTATTTTTCAATCAAAGTCCCTCTAACTCTTTTCTCCGTTGTCTGCGCTGGGGCCTCTGCTTGTCTTTTATTCATTCCTTTCCTCTCCAGTTGCTTTTCAATAATCCTAGCGTTATTAGCATAACTGTCTGCCACCTCCCTGGCCTCAATCTCATCTTCCTCTTCATCGATGGTGGAAACGGTAACAGAACTGAACTTGCCCATGTTTTTCGTGTGTTTTGTTACCATAATTTTCTTAGGTTGTGTCAAAGCAACCTGTTTATAGATATCTGTCACTCCTCCTTCACCAGCAGTCTGTACCAATGCTCCTTTCATTATAAAAACTATATTATTGTCTTGGTCATGTTTGTAGTAGATGGGTATAGCACATTTCTTGCATTTTAGCCTGTACTGTCGCTCAATACCTTTCTCCCGTTTCAAGTACACGGTCTCGTCAGGATCTGACGTGATTTTGTGTGCGTGTTTGGAGCCGTCTATGACTCGTGCACCGTCGGTCGGCCGGAGAGGCAAACGGTCGATGGTACAATCCAGGATTAGGGACATTTGGCCGCACAGGCAGTAGTAGATGTGTAACGGCTTTGTCTCATTGTATTCTTCTTGGTCTTTGGTGTCTGAGCAGACGATGCTTCTTGAAACTACTTTTGGCATTGTGTAATTGAGAGATGTTTTGAAAACGTCTTAATTTATCTTGTTAGTTTGTTTTTTTATGTCAACAGTAACTGTTACTTTATCGAACTCCACAAAACCTAGCGTGTTGATGTCCTAATCTTCCAGTGTAATAAAATCTTAACACAATATGAAATATGAATCACTTTTTATACAGCGCACTCAACAGCGCAAAACTGTTCTTGGCGTTGGATTAAATTTGTCAAATTGTCTAGTCAACGTCAATTATTTGACATTATAAATTGATTGACATTGAATGGTTAGCATAAACTTCATGGTTTATTTTTTCTGGTAACATATCCTCGACTTTTAACACATTCAATGTCATTTATCAATGACATCAGGTTAACAAATAAATATTCACTATCCCTATAATATCAATATTACCTTTTTCTGTTTCAGCGTTTTAAAACTTATCGGCAAGATTCGATTTTTTTTTTTTCTATTTAGTTTCGTCTGCCATACGATTTGCCATTAAGAAGAATAGAGTTTAATTTGTTTATTTTTTTATTACATCTCGTGTTTTTAGTAGCCGCTACCAAATCATTTTCAACAATGTCAAGCAAAGCAACGTCAAGGCTCTCGTTACACAGTTGGATCAAAGGCTAATACTTGAGGAAGTTGAGGAGTATTCCTGTCTCTGCAACCCTAACCACCGGTAGTCTGGACCCTGCTCTTGCCATCTCTTTATTAATTTCAAACCTTGAACACATTAAATTAATTAATTTACAAAAAAACAATGAACTATGATAACTTTATAAACTTAGGTCTCGGAAGCGTCAACCCAACGTTTTGACATATTTATAAAAAGAAGAGATGAGCAATTGGTCCGAAAATATAATTATCGGCAAAGTTATATATTTCCACCCGTTGATGTTCTTAGCAGCCGCAGCGGTGGCATTAGCACAGCACGTAGATCTAGGAAGATGGGATGGCGCAAGAGTATCGACACAAGTTGGGTCCCCTAATAAAGGTCTACTCATTTTCCATGGAAATACAGACATAATTTATGTTAATGATAAATTTTATGTTTTTGTAATATTTAAAAATGAAATTTAAATGTTTGTTGTTTAAAAAATAAATGTGAATAACCAAAATATTTTCTCTCACCAGCAAAAATAGTACCGGGTCAAGGTAGAAATAATATAGAGACTGGTGTCTGTTGTAGATAAAACCTGAGTTTCAGATCACCAGGCTTTAATATGAACATAATACATGTATGCATAGTAGTAAATCTCATGAGGACTGACAACCAAAGTGAAAACTTTAAACTTTGGAATAACTTTTTGTCAACAATAAATCACACTAGCAAATCGGTGACATGAACCCATAACTATTGCCCCTACCAAAAATTACTCAATGCGGATAAAGAACTTTTCTTCAAAACACACTCACATAACCTCTTTTTTCTTAAGTCGGTTAAAGATGGAACTTCCACTTCCAGAAGACTATTTCGAATGTATTCCCGAAATTTAGAAATTGCCAATCTTAGTCGCCCATAGCTTTCTAATCGTAAGTCTTTAGGAAATTAACGTATTATTTTAAACGATTTAAACGCGACGCGGGACTTAATTGACAATTGCTGTATAAAGCCACCCGTGGCAAAAGAGTGTTTCCTTCGTTGAATATCCAGTGCGCACCGGGCATAATACATTATTTTAACTGCGTACATTTTAATAATCAGCTCCAATTTAGTTTGATTCAACGGAATGCACAGTGAAAAGCATATAAAAAAACTTACAGAAAATCAATACATTGTTTTTGGTTTAAAAATACGTTGGTTATGTTGGTAAAACTTGCTGTCAACTTCACACTACTGCGATTGTCTTTTATTCCACAGAATTGTGTTTCATTGCACATGTTCATCGATTTCTGTCGAATTTAGAGAAAGTATTGTGAATTGAACGGCAAAATGGGTGCTATATCCAGCAGATACCGTGTTTACAACTCGGGGCTCACAAATACTGACGTAAAACCTGAAGAAAGTGACCTCAAACGTGAAAACCCCGGAACGTTAGATGAGATACATAAAAAGACCAAAGGTATACTTTACACAAGATTTAACTGTTAAAGCGAGTATCAAAAGTGATTTAAATTATAATTAGATTCGTAAAAACATAATGAGGTTACGCGTTCAGTCAGAAAACGGCGGTAAACGGGATTTTGTACCGACCTAAAAGTTGGGTTATCTTGTGATGTAATAATAGATAATTTACTAGTATAATAGTGATGTATACGTCTAGAAACCGTCATAGATGTGTGTGGTGAATGAAAATTGTTTTAAATTGATCTATTCATACAGAATGGCACTTAACTAGTTAACGATACAGGCTTACATACGAGGTCTACTGCTACTATTTGCATTCTGATAACAATGTTATCAACCTCTGTCGTTCAACCGTCCCGATTTCAAATTCATTTCTCTTACACTGGGAGTGGGAAAGCAGTAATCATCCTCAAGATGTAATTAAATTTCTTGACAATTATTTAGCTAATTGCAAAAACAATTAGCAGCAAATCAGTAAATTTCTAACACACCCTAGTAACTACTGGTTACAATTAAAATAAAATGGAGACAGCCCCATTAAGTAATTAACATTACTTATGTTGGGGTTGTATTCATTTATTCCCTTATTTAAGAGTAACAATATTGCAGCAACATTTAAGAAACAATATTAAGAAAATCCATTGAAAAAATAAATAGCAAAGAAAAGCATGTTAAGCTGTTGGTCCGGCTTGTCATTTGTAGTTCTTTGACAGTCCTTACAGGTAGTCAGAAAACTGAAAGTCTGACAACCAGTCTTAGCAAGGGATATTGTGTTGCCCAGTAACTGGGTTGTGGCAGCTAGATAGGCAGTCGCTCCATGTAAAACACTGGTATTCAGCTGCATCCTGTTAGACTGGAAGCGACCACTACATAGTTGGGAAAAGGCTAGGCCATATATCCAAGTATAAATCAACAACATTTTATGTTTTTTTAACTTATTTGTGATGCAAACCTTGAGCTGGTTGAACTGTGTACAAGTCATTACATTGATCTATGAGGTAAACAAAGTACCTCAAAGTACTGTTATGAAGAATATTTCCTTATAAGAATCCTATTGTTGTTATTAAAATTGTGTGGTGGGTTGTTGTATATTGAAAAGCATGTACGGTATGATCACATCTCATCTTGAGGATAGTTCAATTACTTAAGTAATTTTAAATAAAAACATGCGAAGGCGACACAGGAGGTTGCGGGTTCGATTCCCGCCTTGGGACAAATGTTTGTACAATCTGCAAAGATTTGTTCTTGGTATTTGCCATGTATAATAAAAAAATTCTCTCTATGTAATGTATTGTATTAAGTATATCAGTCATCTAGCACCCATAAGACAAGCTCTGCTTAGCTTGGGGCTAAATGATGCTGCGTGTATTGTCCAGCATTATTTATTTATTTTGATTGAATTAACTAATAAAAACACAATCAACATGAAATGAATATTAAAGACTTGTTGTCTAGTAAATAGAGTAGAATTTTGAATGTGATTGAACAATAAAGTACCCATAACACAAGCTCTGCTTAGCTTGGGGCTAGATAATGCTGAGTGGATTGTTCAGCATTATTTATTTCATTATTTCTCATCAGCACATCACATCTCTAAATTGCATGTAGGTAGTCAAATCTGTTTATTTTATCTTACTGAATTCACACTACTTATGAAAGGATATATGCAAATGTATTCATCATTCAATTTATGTCCCAATCGAATCTCCGTGTGACCCAGTTACTACATTGTGGAGGTCAGATCGGCAGTTGCTCTTTGTTAGATACTTGTATTCAGCATCTGGTGAGATTGGAAGCCAAACCTAGCATTATGCAGATGCAGATGTTTTTGCAGTAGTCTAGAACTGTCACATTGAAGTTCCATGCAGGCATATAGCTTTCTACCTAATTTGTTCTTCTTCAATTAGATATACCATAACATCACGCCTGCAGTAACTGAAGGATTAAACTGAGGTGCCTATAGTACATCCACATTTCGACAGTTATGTTCCAAGTCCCATGTAGTAAGGCCTCTTGCCATCAACTAGGTACAAATCCAGACTTATGGCTGTTACTGAGAAATTTGCTCAACCCGAGATACAAAGCCAGGACCAAATTCTCAGCAGTAGCGCTTCCGACCACCAGAGCAATGAGGCTCAAATTCAAAACTTCTAAATGTTTCAGATGTCATGCCAGTGAACTTTGAAGGTGGAAAGCTGATGGTGAACCGGGGACTCTCCAACCATTTCCAGGTATTCATCTACTTTTTGTTTACTTGAAGAAGTATTAATGCGTTTGATATGTGTTCTATTGAGGCAAAATCTATTTGACTTCTAATTCAATTCTATATCTATTCTACCAAGAATAGACAAAGTTCTTTCTTTCCAACTTGACATCTCTTCTAGACTTCACATATACTCTAGGTCTGCTTAGGACGGTTGAAATTATTCAAAAATCTGTCATGTTGTCTATCTTCCATCTACAAAACCCGTTTCTATGGTGGTCATGCTGCACGTGCAGAAAAAAAGTTTAAATATACTTACATAACTGACCTCTTTTTTCAGATGTCCCACACCCTGACAATGAGTTCGGCACAAAATGGCTACAAGTTAGGAGCGACATACATCGGCACCAAGCAGATCTCCCCCACGGAGGCTTTCCCCGTCATCCTGGGAGACGTGGACCCTTCAGGGAATATCAACTTTAGTTTAATTCATCAACTTACACCGGAGATTAGGTTGAAGGGAGCCGCACAGGTATAGTTGATTTTTCATCTTTTTTTCGTCTACTCCCGGAAATTTGCATGGTGGTTTTCTCGCAGTGATACGATTTTGTCTTGATAGCACAATCGATTATTATTAGAAAGAAGAAAGAAATCCATTTATTTGGGTCGCGCACGGACAATTTAAACACCAAAAATTAAAACTAAACAAACAAAAAAATGATAGTATAATATTAGTATTTCCTTTATTCAATTTCATACATATTTAAATATTCAAATTGTAAAAAAAAAAACTTTTATAAACATAAAATGTAAGTACCTACTACCCACCAGTTTCGGGAACAGGGACCAAGCTACCGGCAGTCAAGGCTCAGGTCAGTATTAATATTGTTATTACAAGTCCGAACTGTCCCACTGCCGGGAAAAGGCCTCCCTTCATTCATTCCATCGCGATTCCGCGCCACTTCTTTCCTATTATTAAGGAAAACATCAGCTCAAACCTTCATCTCAACAGTCGATTTGTAATGTAATAACTATTTACATATATTTTACTGAGATCATAACGATATATTAACAATCGTGAACAAGAAAACTCAAAAGCCAACACGAACCAATAGTAAAACCGCGTCAAAAAAACATTTGAATTTCTGAGTTTAATTCTGCGTTTCGATAATACTACTGAGCAGAGGCGGATCTTGAATTTGTGGGGCCCTGGGCTAATACTGCTTAGGGGCCCTACCTAATTACTCAACTAATTGCCATTTTGACAAGAAACTGTTTTCTGTAGTGATGTAGGTATATGTAATGTAATATATGTTAAGTACAGGAAGAAAATAGGAAAACAAAATATTTTATTTATTTATTAAAACATTATTTATTGCAAAATAAATTGACGGGTTATAAATGGTTATGTTAAATAAATTATAAAGCAACCTTTCTGCATTTTTGTGCTGCAAATTCTTTTATTTGGTCATCGCACTGTAGGTCCTTTGTTAAATCGCAATTTATCGAAAGAACTGATAAATGATTTAGTCGATAGTTCGACATTGTTGTCCTGTATTTGTTTTCTATATACGACATCCTGGAGAAAGAACGCTCCGCTTCACAGCTAGTGATCGGCATCGTTAAAAAAATCTTTAAGATAGTATAGCAGTTTGGGAAAACATCAACAAGTTTCTTTTCATAAATTAGCCAAAAAATTTCACTGCAAGAGGTGTAAGACTCTGTCTTAGATTGCAGTAAGTAAGATTTCAACTGAATGCACTCATTCACTAAATGTTCGTCTACGTCATTTGGATAATAATCAATAATATTACGTACACTTTCCAGATCTATGTGTTCTTGATTTTTGTCTTGCAAATCCATTAAAAAATTAAATTTTTTGCTGTAGGTCTCATAGGCTTGGCTTCTATTATTTAAATCCATAATCATCTTATCCAACGCAACGTTAAGCGTGTCTCTTTTAAATTTTTCTGCGCAGTTCACTGAGACTTTATCTGTAGATTTATCTGAAAATTTCAAAGTAATGCGTCTCTTATTTATGTCACTGTAGTCTGTTCCCACACTAGTACTTAATTTTTTAGCTTTCTCTTCGTATTCCTTTAGCTTCTGATCTGATTGTTGCCTTATGTTTTTCACGAACTCTTTTAATGACACAATTAACTTATTGCCTTCACCAATGTCTAAACCAGGGCTCTGTACTTTTTTATTAACTACATTAAATCTCTCCAAAATTTCTTCCCAAAAAACAATCAAAATTGCAGTTTCTAGTTTCGCCAGTTTATTAAATAAATTTCGTGCCTCTTTTCGGAAATCAACTTTTTCATCGTCATTTTCGCCGAAACTATTGAGAATTTTCATAATGCCATCATAATTACTTTTCAAAGCTCTGACAGCATCAAAGTGACAAGACCATCTGGTCTGGCTTAAACTTTTTAACGTAAATTTTAGTTTTGTTTCACGATTTAACAGTTCCCACCTATGGGTCGAAGCAGAGAAGAAAACGTATATTTGTTGCACTATTCCAAAAAAATTTACAATTTCGGTTGCAACCTTCACGGATTCTTGACCAACTAGGTTAAGGGAATGCGCAGCACATGGCAAGTAATCCGCGGATTTATTTTTTTCTTTTAGTAGTGCTTGTACACCATTGTAGACTCCGGCCATATTAGCAGCGTTGTCATATGACTGTCCCCTGCAATTATCCAGTAGTAGTCCATTTGTTTCCAAAAAGGCTTGTAGAATATTAAATAAATATAAGCCAGTATGACTACTAATTTTAATGAAAGATACACATCTTTCATACACTTTTCCCCGAAAACAGTATCGTAATACAATAGCAAGTTGGTCATCGTGAGACAGATCTGGGGTTGAATCCATCATAATTGAATAATACTTTGTGTCGTCGTTATTTATTTCAGTTATAATTTGTTTAATTATCTGTTTACCCATAATCTCAATTATTTCCTCATATACTGTTTTTGATAAATATGATATTACAGGGTTTGGTCGCAGCTCTCGTTGTTCAATATGTTCACGTATGAATGGGTCGAATTCTGCCAATAGCTCTAGAGCACCCATAAAATTACCATTATGTGGAGAACCAAATACTTCCTCGGAACCTCTAAGTGCTAAGCCTCTTATACTCAGAAATTTTAGCACTGCAATAACCCGTTTTAGGACATTGTGATAATATTCTGTTTCTTTATTTAATTGCTCCTGAAGCTGCTTGTCTAAAACAGACTTATTTTCTTTTCGTGTCAACCACACTAACATTGAATTCTTATGTTCATTAGAATTTTCGTGATTTTCTAAACAAAATCCTATGTGTTTCCAATCAGAAAATCCGGTTGTGTATTGAGAAGGAGTTTTAGAAAAAAGTTTGCAAGTCAAACAAAAAACAGTACCAACTCTTTTTGAATAACATAACCAAGATCTTTCCAGTAATTGGCCATTTTTCATTTTTCTAGTGAAATACCTATTTGAAAAAGATCTGTTTTGTTCTTTATATTTCTTCATTGAAGCTGAATATATATTCTTCGGATCTTTATTTTGAAAGTCAGTCATTTCATGTGAGAGGACGAAATTAATAAAATCATTATTCAGCAAATCTGGCCACAAGCCCACGTCAACATATTTCTCAAACTCAAACTTAATATTTTCTAAATTTCTTTCCACCTCGGTATCGGTATTACCTCCCTTTTGCTGAACACCAATTTCATTTTCAGAGGAACCAGAGGGTTGCTGGAAGTCAAGATATTGCACATTTTCATAGTTGGTATTTTTTTTCTGGTTTTCAAAATCTTGCATATTTTCATCACTTGTATTTTTTTCCTCGTTTTGCGATTTTTTGCTGCCATCGGTTAGATTCTCTTCGCATAAAATACCTTCCTTTACGTTTTTTAATGGATTTATAGCTATTTCATTCGCGTTTATATGTTCCGATTTAAAAAAAGTTTCAATTTTTGCGCATTTATTTCTTTCTTGTTCTCGACTAAACTGTAATTTTCTTTTTTCAGCTCCACTTTTATATTTTCTAGCAGACATATTGTAAAATAAGATATTTTTCTGAAAATAAACAAAGACCTGGATAGAACTTTTAATTTTAATACCTACTTTGTAATGAGTGTAGCAATTCACAAATTATAATTAAATATCGAACGAGTTTGATTCATTTAGTTTTGAAAACTGAAATAAAAAGTCATGTTTTATAATTCTTTTTACTTACCTACTGCCTATTAAAAGCAGGAAGTCTAGTTATGCTGAAGACTTTCAATTTTAGTAAATTAAAAGAAAGGTCCGGTCCTTATAACTTTTAAGTTATCTATTACTTAGTAAACTAAACACACGCACTAAACACATTTCTAACAATAACAAAGTCAATTCGTTAATATAGTCGACTATAGCAGAAGTGCGGAAAAATAACAAAATTGCGTCGGGCGATAAGCGGAGGGAAGTCCCCAGTAATAGACACTACTATACACGGAATACACCGACTGAAAACAAGCGACAGGGAATTCCCCGTTCCATTTGATAGATGCGCACTCGGGTTGATTGATCGCAGTGTTGCCAACCTCATGATCGGATTTTTTAAAATTCTAGATAATTTTTATTATTGACAATATCGTCTATTGGTTTCAGTTCGGTTGGGGGCCCTCTGTATTCGCGGGGCCCTGGGCTGCAGCCCAAAAAGCCTTTAAGTAGATCCGCCCCTGCTACTGAGGGCAAATCTTTCTGCCGCGGGAAAACAGCCCTTATTTCACGCTGTACATTCAGAGCCTAAGGAAAATATTAACTCTTGTGGATCCAGAATCGTGTACTGATATCATGGTATCAGATTGTACGCCAAAGTCCCTTCCATATGCTATAGATCTGAAAGCCATAACTCAAGCGAGATGTATACATCTTTTCTGTGTTTTGGCACCATTTACTGATCATTATGGAGGAGCTCGTGGCTAAATAAAAACAGCCGCACGGGTTGATTGAAGGTTAAGCTACGCTTGCTGAGGTCAGTCTGTGGATGGGTGACCATTCGTAACATATCGAGACTCCTCCGCGCCTCGGAAAGCACGTTAAGCCGTTGGTCCCGGTTGTCATTTGTAGATCTTTGACAGTCGTTACGGGTAGTCAGTAACCCGAAAGTCTGACAACCAGTCTTACCAAGGGATATCGTGTTCCCCAGTAACTGGATTGTGGAGGTCAGATAGACAGTCACTCCATGTAAAACACTGATATTCAGCTGTATCCGCTTAGACTGGAAGCCGACCCCAACATAGTTGGGAAAAGGCTAGGCAGATGATGATGACTGATCATTATCAATCGTATGTTATAGGTGCAAGAATGCAAGCTGACCGCCACACAGGGCACCATGGAGTACAAGGGCGCTGACTACACGCTCGCTATGGCCGTGGGCAAGCCAGACTTCAACGAGAAGTCCTCAGTCTTTGTCGGACATTATTTACAGGTAAAGTTAACACTGTATATAAAAATCTGTGCTGTTACTGAATTTATCTAACAAAAATGTAACCATCTCCAGACTTAGGTATTTACATTGTGTACTTTCCACAGTCGGTGACGAAGCGGCTGGCGCTTGGAACAGAGCTGGTGTACCAGTCCGGCGCGCGGGTCATGGGCGGGGAGATAGCCATCACGTCGGCCGCCGCCAGGTACACCATGGACGGTGAGTTATATAACGTCTTACTTGTAGCTTCGCCTTTGAGGGTTCCATGCTTATAGTGTGCCAACGGGACCCTGTAAGCTAAGCCCCCGCTGTCCATCCGTCTGTTTGTCATCAGGCTGTATATCATGAACCGTATTAGGTAGACAGTTTGAAATTTTTACAGAGAGTGTATTTCTAGCACCGCTATAACATAAACTGACGAATTATTTGGAATTGTTTACTGTTTATGTTGTGACATTTAATATTTTTCTTGACATTTTAATTTATTGAACTTAGATACTTAATTTTTTTGACATTTTAAATATTAGGTCTTTACCTATGAAATTGCCGTTCTGCAGTACTGGCCATTTCAAATCAAAATATTTTTTGTTTGGCTAAGAATTCTAATTTCAAATTAATTTTATTTTAAAAACATGGATTTTTTTTTCCAAAAGTAGTCATTTGTTTATTGATTAGTGTTACATTTTCATCGCATTTAAATCTTTTTCGTCATCATGGATACGTTAAAAATTCGAGTAATTATGGAATATGAGTACCGTCGTGGCAGCAACGCGGCATAAGCGGCACGCAACATCAACGACGTTTACGGAGCTAACACTACAAACCAACGCACTACCTGTTATTGGTTTGCTCGCTTCCGTTCTGGAAATTTCGACCTGAAAAATGAACCTCGCGGTCGTCCGAAGACTTTGGTCGACAATGACGAATTAAAGGCGATTGTGGAAGCTGATGATACACAATCTACGGCTGAATTAGCAGCAGCTTTCGACGTTAGCGTCAAAACAATATTGGTCCATTTGCGTCAAATTGGCAAGGTAAAAAAGCTTGACAAATGGGTGCCCCACGAACTCAATGATCGCCAGCGCGAAGTACGCGTCGAGACGTGCCTTGCACTGCTCAACAGACACACAAATGAAGGAATTTTGAACCGCATTGTTACCTGCGATGAAAAATGGATTCTGTTTGATAACCGCAAGCGCTCAGCAAGTTGGTTGGATCCTGGTTCAGCACCTAAACAATGCCCTAAACGAAAACTTACCCCAAGAAAAGTGATGGTCACTGTTTGGTGGTCTAGCGCCGGTGTGATTCAACACAGCTTCTTACCAAACGGGGTGAGCATTACTGCAGATGTGTACTGTGAAGAATTGAACACAATGATGGAGAAGCTGGCACATCTCCAACCAGCATTGGTCAATCGCTCGTCTCCGCTGCTCCTGCACGACAACGCGCGACCTCATACTGCACAGCAGACGGTCTCCAAGTTGCAAGAACTGGGGTTGGAAGCTCTCCGTCATCCGCCCTACTCACCAGACCTTGCGCCTACAGACTACTACTTTTTCCAGAATTTGGATAACTTCTTGGGCGGGAAAAAAATTCAATACCCGAGAGGCAGTACAAAATGCCTTTGAAGAATTTGTTGCCTCCCGTCCAGCTGATTTCTTTAAGAAGGGCATCAATAAACTGCCACTGCGTTGGCAAAGATGCATGGGTGATTACTTCGATTAATACAAATAAAAAATACATGAAAAAAAATCATTTAAATTTTTTCATACAAAACGGCAATTTCATAGGTAAAGACCTATTATTTTGAACTTAGGTAGTAAGATTTTTTTCAAGTGTTAGATAATGTTTTTAAATGTTAATATTTAAATTGAATACTATAATTATGCAGAATTCTCAAATATTAACATTTTTTTTTAAACTTTAATTTGTAATCTTGAGCTGGATGCTCACCATATGTATTTGCACGCCTCCTGGCATAACATAGCGCTCTCTTCATCAAATATAAGATCTGTATTTCTGTACCTGTTTAACAAATAAAAGTGACTTGATTTGATTTGATAAAAATGATAATTAAATGGGGCCCTAGACACATGCTTACAAGAAATGTGTTTTTTCGTCGTTGTTACACTTTACGGGACCGGGACTCGCGTTGGCCAGTTTTTTTTATTCCTACCAGAAATTTGTATGTTAACTCTTTTGTGCTATGCATGACATGTGTTTGCCATATGGATGGATAGAATAAGAAATGAGTATATAAGAGGAAGTCTGAAAGTGGCGCCTGTGACAGAGAAGTTGTGTGGAAATCGGCTATCATGGTATGGACACGTGATGCGAAGGAATGAGGATCATGTTGTGAGGAAAGTTTTGAGTATGAATGTAGAGGGTTACAAGAGTAGAGGGAGACCCAGGAAAAGATGGATGGATTGTGTGAAAGTTGATATGGCTAAGAAGGAGGTGACTTCTGAGATGACGGGAAATCTCTATTTCCCGTCATCTCAGAAGTCACATACATATAAGTACATCTCTATGTATGGAAGAAGAAGACATGCTGCGCCGACCCCAAATGAAATTGGGATAAGGGCAAGAGGATGATGATGATGACATGTGTTTGCCAGATTTTGAAACGAAAACCGTTCTGAAGCTATTTAATTTTTATTTCCAGACTCTGAAGTGTCTGCGACCCTGAGCACAGCTAACTTCCACCTGTGTTACTTCAAGCAGTGCAGTGAACAACTACAGGTATGTAATTATAACCAGTAGGAAAGTTATAAGTATGAATGTTGAGGGTTACAAGAGTAGAGGATGACCAAAGAAAGAATCGTTGGATTCAATGAAAGATTATATAGAGTACTAGCTTTTGCCCGCGGCTTCGCTCGCGTTAGAAAGTGGGGGGTTAGAAAGAGACAAAAAGTAGCCTATGTCACTCCATCCCTTCAACTATCTCCACTTAATCACGTCAATTCGTCGCTCCGTTTTACCGTGAAAAACGGAAAACAGACACACACTTTCCCATTCATAATATTATAGCATGGATTGAGATGACGGCTATTAGAGATGTATGTATGCAGGAGACATGTGTTCCCAAAGAATGAGGGTAGGAGGATGTTCATGGTGATGATGGTTCATAATGGTGACCTATTATCTAGCTGAGTGTGGTGGCCCAGAGGTAGCGGCCCCGACTTTCGAATTGTAGGTTGTAGTGTCGAACCCAAGCAGGCACTTTATTTAGTGTAATTTATTTCATCACCACTGCTCTCAAATTGGGAAATGGAAAACATCGTGAGGAAACTATCCTGGCTAAGGACTCGAAGACATGTGACATCCAGCAATCTGCAATATCTGCATGTTGAACCACTCTCTCTCCCAGAAAAGATGGAGGCTGTATCCCAACATTGGCTGATTATGCTACTATCATCAGCTTGCTCCAGCAACTAGTCCACTTAGTAGAAACCACCACCACCTGGCACCTATAGAAATCCAGTACTTTACCTCGACTGTGGCGATAGGCCTTAGTAACCTACTCAGGGATGTGCCCTAACAGACTTTTCACAGAGAGGGTCCCGGAGTGGTCTCTTTAGAGGTAACGGAGCCCCTTCCGTGTGCTGATGGTCACCGGGTGGTTTTTGCGAGCTAAGGATTACACATTCCCTGATCTTTTCCCTAAAAGTCCAGGCTCCTGTTGAAAGAGTCTCCCTGTAAACAAAAAAAAAGGCCTTAGCAACATAAGCCTCCTCTCCTCAGGTCTGAGCCTTTACACATTGTGACTTCATCTATATCTATAAATATGATCAACAATCTAGACATGAAATTCACTGAAACATAGAAGTGAATAATCTTTTACATGGATTTATTAATTTTTAATTATGTTATTATATGTTTCTTTACGGCTAAGAAAGAGGTGACTATTGAGATGATGGCAAATAGAGATGTATGGAGGAAGACATGCTGCGACCACAATAAATTGGGATTAGGGCAGGAGAATGACTTTTCTTTTAACTCCTAGTATTGCCCCAAGATAGTATACTAGTATTGCCCCAAGATAGTGTACTTTAGTATCTCCAGCAGTTGATAATCTATCATACTTACGTGATATTGGCAAAATTGTGGTGTCTCTTCCACAAAGGCCATTAATGAGGAGTAGAAGATAAAGTGTCTTACTTCACGAAACTCAGCCTACACGCTTTTCGAACTATCATCATCATCTGCCGAGCCTTTGCTCAACTGAGTTGGGTTCAGCTTCCAGTGAAACCGGATGTAGCTGATGTAGAATACCTACCGGTATTCTACATGGAATACAGGCAATCACTTGCCTATGTGACAACCAGTCTTACCAAGAGGTATCGTGTTGCCTTTTTCTAACTTTATGAACGATTAATTTTCAGGTGGTCGCGGAAATGGACACCTCGTTCCGAGGGATGGAATCTGTAGGCACTGTCGGTTACCAGGTCAACATACCCAAGGCAGATCTAATCTTTAGAGGTGAGTGGTCTATGTCTTCTTGACTTTACTGACTTGTTACATATCGCACTGCTGGATAAAAACTGAAACAACTCGAAATTCGAGATTGTTTAGATAGGAAATGCGTTTTTTTTCGTCTAAGTGCTGAAAATTTTTTTTTGTGGAATTGTGTCAGTTTTGATCTAGGTGTGTGATATTTGTGGATGATGAAGCTAGAATTTTCTGGAAATATTCAAAATTTTATAAAAGATATTACATCTGCGATATATATTGTATCCCCTCATTTAAAAGTGTTGTTTGATTTGTAACCTACTAATTTAGTACCCCAACTAGCTAACAGCCTTGTTTTTTTAACTTTCTTATTCTTAACACTTTTAATGTTTACATGTTCATACTGACTTCAGTTATGCAATGCTTTTGGCCAAAACTACTCACGAATTATTATAAACCTTTTAAACATAAATTCTTCCATACTTTTTCCAGGAATGGTAGATTCAAATTGGAACATTGGTGCCGTCCTCGAGAAGAAATTGCAACCTCTACCGTTCACATTCGCGCTGTCCGGCATGGCGAACCAGGCTAAGCAACAGTTCAAATTCGGCTGCGGTCTCATCATCGGCTAATCACCACATCGCCCGGTGATTGTGATGATGACTGAGTGATATGTCAAGCTAGTGATCAGTGTACACCCATATTTATATGTGTTTAGTGAATTTGAAGCGATTTGAAGTGAATATGCTTATCAGTGGTTTCGTGCAAATTTATCTTGTCACTCATTAAAGTTTACAGAATGAAAATAATTGGATAAAGCATATACTGGATGTGGTGGATATAGCAGGTGAATATATACGCCACATCCTGTATATTGTATGTTTTAAAATAATATTTATGTGTAGATTTCATTCAGAGGTTTTGCTCTTGATGTTTTTAAAATTGCTGGACAGTTTCATCATCATCATCATCCTCATGCCCTTATCCCAATATATCTGAGGTTGACGCAGCATATCTTATTCCATGCATGGGCAGTTTATTAATATATAATATATTTAATTGGTGTTGTGTTAGGAAAGAAAAAATATACTAGCATAGGTCAAGTTTATTAACAAGTAAGTCATGTAACCACATTTGCAAGCCTAATATTGTATTCTATGAATATGCCTTCATGCTAGCTGTAACAGAAATCTACTATCTACCTATAAGTCCATACAGTTGAGTCCTTTTCACACGCCGTGGGTTATTTTGTAACATTTAACACTTCTGCCTGAATTATCTTCGGGGGGAGATAAACAGATACCTCGACCCTGTTGAGCAAGTGTGGTGCTGTTCCACAAATGATGGGACACCTTATATCGTGTTCTGCCCTGATACCTGCATGTTGCAGGATTTGATGGTGCCAAACTGGTAGCTAAATTCTATGCCGACGACACATAGATTGTCATCGACACACTTAAAAGAAGAGGCTAACATCAAGGCGAGATCGGTAATGGAAAAGACGCGAAGTTTTGGTGTAAAATGTTTTACATTGAACATGTCCAGTATGTTGGGTAGACTTTATCTTAAAAACAATCATCACTCGTTAAGTGTGATATGGTAAAAACTAGATCACTGTATGGAGTTATATGTATAGAACTTAAAACATATTAAATGCTGAATATCAAGTATTTATTATTTATTATATAATATAAATGTGATGTTGCACCTGTTTAAGTAAACTAATTATAATTATATTATGTTACTATGACCACTAGCTTGATTCCGTCAATGTAATTATAATTTAGTCTAAATATTTACTTGTTTGGTGTTACCGATCTATGTTTTGGACTTATGTGCTCAGAAAAACGACATTGTTTAAAATTTGGGGACGAATTTTGAACATTGCTGTTTATTTTTTTATATTTTTTATATTACATTATCAGCTTTGTAAGTTACGCTAGTTCGGTTTTAATAAAATAAAAGCTTGTAGTTTGTAGTGAGACCCCAATCTCGAAATATTGTCAGAACTGTTTTTTGCTCATGTCACTGCAAGTACAAGCCAAAGTAATTTTTAACATAAGCCTATTTTAACATATAGCCATGACATAGCAGTCCAAAATATAGAACAAATGAATATGATAGACGATTCCTAAATAAATAAATCACAAGATTTGTGTGAATGGTATGAGCCCGAACACCGTGTAGGTATATGTATTGATAATTTTTCTTTGTACGTTTTACGTATACTTATTTGTAATTGTTATTTTAACGCTATACTGTTATGCTGACCACCAGAAACGCATTTATGACATATGAGCTCACTCTGAGGTGTCTGGAAACATCTTGAAGATCTGGCTTTGATCCAGGTTTGATTGACATCGAATAATTTAATACATTTTGCGACATGCTTATTTGACTCGCACTTTTTTATTGTACTGTCGAACGCACAATTGAACAACGAAAACCGCCGTTGCGGTTACGAAATTGAGGCGTTATATAAGTCAGTGTGGTTGACGGTACCTATTTTGTAGAAGATCGTATTCAATTTCCAATTTTACTTTATTTAATTTTGATAAGGATACTTTAAAAATATTTGACAGATCCATTTGATATCATAAGATAACTTAGAGTGAGTAGCTAATCCAGGGCCCCTCCTACCCCGCTTTTCGTCCCCCTTTTCATGTTTTGTTCACTCCCCTTCTATTCGCGGGGCACCGGACACAGCTTCATGTCGATTATTCGCTGCCATCGCTACGGCGTTCTAGAGGGCGCATATGTGCGACAAATACGTCACTAATTGTATTTATTATAAAATAGCCTTATATTTTTAAACTGTTTCAATGCTAACACTGACCAAATATTTTCTTAATAATGATCTGAATGATCTAAAATGTGAGACCATTTTGTCGCAGATGCGCGTCCTCTCTTATGTATGAGTGTAGATAGGTTATGGCACACTGTACAATGTACATAGCGCCTGTTGTTAAAATGTTTATTTTTAATATAGTTACTTATGTTAATAAATCAATTTGTTGTTTTATTTCTACGATGCGGTGTTATATAATCCCTCTCATATTCGTTAGGCTCAATTTACACCGCCGCGGAATAGAATGGAAGCGCCAATTTCGGCTCATGACGCAGGAAGGCGCGCGAATTCGCTGGAATGGTCGAGTATTCTCGCGCATTCCAGCGTTATTTTGTAAACGCTTGACAGTTCACTGCTGTGGCCGACCCAACCGACTCACACAGGGGTATTTGAGCGATTTGGCCGGCCAAAACTTTTTCTTAACTTTAATCAATGATAATAGTGCTCATAGGTGGATTTTTATCATTTCAGTTGATTTTTATGCATTTACATGAAAAAAAATCATTTTTACTGTTAAAATACTTATTTTATTAATTAATGAATACAATATAATTACAATGTCTTAGAGAAATCACCATAAACTATTTAACTAGAAGAAGACCACGGTTCTTCATCTGAAGAACCATAGCCTGACATCGTATCTGATGATGACTCATCATCATCATGTACGATGTCAGGCTCAGCCGAAAGTAACAAACCTATCGTTTCCTTCATAAAAGGTTTGGTTTTCTTTTTTGGAATGGATCGCATTCCTGTTAATAGGGGATCAGAACTAAGGAGTAGCCTATTCATAACATCTATGTGACAGGCTTCTCGAGAGAATTTTCTTGCGAAGTTCTGGCGATACAAACGTATATGTTTATTACGTGCTTCCGCAGCTTCTTCTGATAATTGACCAATCGGAAGCAATACTTTATCTATAATTTCAGATCCATTCATCAGAATTTTGTGCAATGTTGGCGTCATGGGATGCCATGGGTAAAGCGCAACATACAGCTCTGCTGTTTCCTTGGCATAAATAGAAAAATTTTCTGTGTCGATCTTGTGTCCACTCGACAATGCTTCTAAAATTACTTTAAGGCGGTATAGAAAATTTACATCAATTCTCGTGATTTCAGCAGACAATTCATGATCTGCAAAAAATCTTCTGCTGGTGTTGCCATCGTTCGTGTTTCCGAAATTTGGTTTTGGAACGTCTACAATCAGACCCATCTTGACTCTGAATTCTTCTTGTATATCAAGCTTTTTCTGTTTAGCTGTTGTTTTGTCGTGCTCAGTTCTTAGTTGCCATTTTTTTACAGGTAGCTTATAAGCGAGATGCAGAATTGATTCGAAAAAACGAATTCGTGCGTGTAAAATAGACAGTCCAAAGTCAAGTGCTTCTGGTTTAACAGCTCCTTTTTTTGTAAGGCAATTAAAATCCTTGGAAGTCAAACCACAGATATAACATCTCATTGTAGATGTTGTGTTAGTGGCAGCATTACACACCTTTCCATCTACCATGGTAAGCATCATAGAGTGCTTCACCAAATATGATTTTTCTCCTAATTTTACTTCGGTCTTTTGCAAATCATTTGCGGCATTTTTGACATAATTTATTTCTTCATTTGTTACATCTTTGGTTTCTTTGATAAAACGAATTCTAATGGGCCGACAATAACGTGGTGAGGAAGGAGTTGGATTCTGCCACAACAATTTATCATTAGTGGAGCAAATAAGTCGCAGAGGCACAAAAGAACTTTGAAATAAATTCGCGTCGGAATCAGAATCACACTCAAATTTTTGTTTAAATTGAGCTTGTTGTGCTCCATCGCAACCCCACTTGCACATTAAAAGTAATGACCTTCTTTCTTCATCATCGAGCGGTAACACCTCTTCCATGTGAGTCAATAATCGTGTAGCAGTATGGTCCATTAAGCTCTGTAATTTTATTTCGACACATGTTTCGGTTACCCGATATGATTCTTTATTTGGGTAGCACTCCTGTTTTGATTTCTGTATGACACTATAACAAGGATATAACTTTTTATTTGTATTGCGTATTATTTCATATTGTCTTCTAGACAAATCAGCTTCAACAAACATAGACAAAGCTTGTATTGGAGTCAACTGAGAAGGCGTAGCCTGTTGTGTTGTTTCGCTAAATGCCTTTTTGTATTTTGTAGCTCGTTTTGGCGATGACAGTATTTCTTTTAACACTGATGAAGCATCTCTCTTTCCAGTTTCACCTAGTTTTGATTGTGTAGCATATGTGAGCACTTGTAACTCAGTGTGTTTGCGTAAATCTTCCGTTTTTCTTCGTTTACTTCTTTCACTTAACTCTGAAAAACATTTATGTGGTCGTCCTGTTCGGATGGCGACTTTTGGTATAACAAATGTGCCTTCTAGCCATGTGTCATTGTTTTTCAGAAAAGAATCTTCTTTATAGTGAGAATCAGTCCATCTCTTTTTAATTTCCGACTTGAAACGTGATAAATCTTGCTTAATTTTTTTCATATCCTCGTCAGAAAATGGGCCAAATTTTAGAACGTATCTTTCCAAAAACTGTAACTTTTCATTAATATTATTTAAACTTTCTGCCATCATAATACTAAACAAGTGTTTTCGAGTCATAACTCGGACGTTTGACGACCCTAGAACAAAAAAGTGACAATTTATAGCAACAAATAAGAAATCGATATTTTTGGTGTTTATTTTCTAGTCGGCTACATTAAGCTATATTTTCAAATATCGGATAAAACCGGATAACATTTTACACGTATTGTCAAGACTAAAACACAGGGTATTCGAAATGACTAAAATCAATACCGGGAAATGCCGGGAAATATAACAAAATTGCTAAAATATAAAATAAATATAAAAAATAATGCTTTTAAAACAGCACTTGCTAGAAAAATTGTATTAAATAGATTTCGGAGCTATTATTACGGGAAAAATATAAAAAGTATACACATTTACCTGCTTTATCGCAATCCATAGCTTTTACTTTATTTAATTTGGTAACAAATATAGAAATGTAATCAAAACTTTCGTTTGCGCAGCGAACACCAAACATTGATACATGCACTCAAATGAACGATCAAGTTTGAACTGACCGTCCCGCATGGTAGTTCCGGAACAGAAACAATGAAGTATTGTTTACGTTTCTTAGAACTATTAGCTACCTGAGTACCCTTCTTTTATCTACCGGCTTTGAATTTTAGGAAATTGAATTATGGCCGGCCAAATCACTCAAATACCCGTGTGTGCGACTCCCTGTTCGCACTTTTTTGGCTCCTATTTAGTTTGTATGTTATACAATTGACATAAAGTTCATTATGCTATGTACAATTTCGTTGCAAAAAGTTGCTTCCATTCCATTCTACGGCGGTGTAAATTGAGCCTTATCCTACAATTAGCATTACGAAACCGCTCTGGAAGCACGGTTCTTTCAAACAATGACCCGACATTTATTCATTGTAATTTTCATACTTAAGTCAAAATTAACACCTAGGTTCTCCTATAAAAAGTGAAGGAAGAGAGAATGCCATATCTAGTCTCCGCTGAGATTGGCCGCCATGACCGAAATTCTGTCTGGAGGCATAGGACTATATTGTCTATGGTAACTGAGGCAATGACAGATAGTGGTGTGTGTTTTAAAGCATAAGGACGGAGATTGACTTGCAATGTTTGTAATGTATAAAGTTTTTGTAATTGCTTACAGTAGGCAGTGCAGCGAGCCGAACCGCTCGATGTGGGCACCGGATCCTCCATACGAATGTCGGTTGTTTCGTGAGTTTGTTTGAAATTGGAATTTCAATTCCTTTCCGTTCCACTCGAAGCGAGCGTTCACTGCCTCTTGTGAATTTCCGTTTTGTAACCAAGCTTTGAATGATACATTACAAACAAATCAGGCCATCCAGGAATGCAGGACAGTCTCCTCCTTAACATAATTTCATAATATCAAACCTGTATTCCTTGAAGGAGTAGGCAGAGGTGAATCAATAGTACACACATTTCCACGTTTTTTGTTTTAGAAATCTATCTCAAAGGGATAATAAAAGACACATATAGTTTAAAAATAACGTAAGTTTATTACATGTAATGAAATAAAAATATAATATTATAAACTTTTATTCTGTTACATGTATAAATGATTGCCCGTCATATTTTGGTAATATATTCAACCTCGATTATATTATTATATCCATAAACCAAACAATTGTGACGTGACCGACGCCATCTTGCTTGTCAAAGAATAAAAAAATAAAAATCATTTTTATTGAACTTGTTATCACGTCACCATTGTTATTCTAACGAAGGTTTTTAAATGTGCCATCTGTAATTTGAAAATTTGGCGCCATTTTTTTTTTCTTTTTTCCTTTATATCACGCCCACTTAGTAGATTTAGAAATGATTATTTGGACATTTAAAAACCTTCGTTGTCCGCTTCATAAGTATTATAAGCTACACATCGACACCACAGCGACTTGTAATCTAACTGTATGATCCATACTGACAAAAGCTGGGTGGACAAATAAAAATTTCAGAAAAATCCTGTCAACCCAACTTATCGAGAAGTACAACTAAGAAATTTTAACTTGTTATTTCCTTATTACCAAAAATATAATATATTATTATGGCTGAGTTTTCAAAGATACGATAAATGTCTATCATTAATAATATTTTTTTCGTGTTGTTTTAAACTCTATATTATTATAGCCTAAGGACTTATGATTAAGACGATTGCAACACTTACAGTTCGCAATGTGTCAAACATTACGGCTCTTGTACACAATGGCCGATGCGCGCATTACGACGTACATAGACGAATAACTAACTACATTTATGAAAAGTCTTGTACACAGACAGAGCAATGGATGTGACAACAGCCACGGGCCATTATGTACCAGACGACCTTAAGAGATCTGTATTTTGATTTTATCTTTTGAAATGTTCTTTTCGATTCGCGCGCAAGAAACTCACTGATATGTATGCTAATATCAAACGAATTCGCGATAGCAAAATAATGTCATGTTATAAAATTGATTATTTAATTAAATCGGTACAGTCAGTCATATAAAACCTTAGACATTCATGCGGATATACAAAACTTTAAGTCTTATTTAATATTATTTCAGAAACATACATTCCGTAAGTCGACTGACTCGATACCATTTGTTAAACAAGGGAAGCGCACGAGCGTAATAATAATATTCATAATCGTTTCAAATATAATGTTTTACATTAAATAGTTCGGTTTTTATTTAAACAAAAAGAACATGACAAAATATGCTAAAACACCAACATTTGGCAGGATCAGCGCTTGTCATCGATTCGAAAAGCCAAAGTACAAGTTATTTGAAGAACTACTTAACATTATTCCCTTATACCTTTTATTCTATAGACATTAATTATTTTCAGGCTTATTTGTATTTGAACACCAAAAATATTGCATTATATTACAATAAATCACAAAGAGCAGAAAAAAATAATTAATTAGAACGGTTTCATTCACGTGCTTGATCGATACACTTCGAATTTGTACAGAGCTAAAATGAGCACATCAAATCGGAATAGTGGTTAGCTCCTCAAAAGAAACCGTACATTTTAATAAAGTATGGAAATTATAACACAAACATATAGACGACATAGTATTATTAATTTCAAACTGTTACATAACATAATTACTGGTATAGTCTTTGCATTGCACTAGTGCACACAAATCATATGTCAAAGACATAAGTCACATGTGACGAGCGTATGAATTGCAACGACTACAGTACATTTTTCAAATAACTTAGTACTTGCAAAATTCGACTGTACGAACAAAATGCTATTTATTTGGTGGAAGCGAAGACTGCCCTTCTAAGCCAACTGCTTGTAAACACCGCCACGACTATATTTTAGCTTAATGTCGCTTTGTGATGAATGTATACAAAAAAAAATACCTCATTTTCTGAAGTCGGTTTTGAACATATGAATTGCGAACCTCTTTTATTAAAGTAGGATAAAAATACAGTTGAAGTTCACTGCATTCTTTACTCGGTTACGAACGAACAAAAGAGGTACGACTATTTTGCAGGCTCAGTGATATTGCATATGAAAGTGACCAAATTCATTGAGAACATAGATTATCTAAAATAAATTTGCATTTGAAAATACGTTTTAAAAGGGGGCAGCTAAAATAATAATGATGTGCATTTTAATGGTATTTTTGAAAATTATCATTTTCACGACTTTTCACGCCCTAAAACGGACAAAATGTGGATGACACTTTGTGGATGACACTTGTATTTTTAATATGCGTTAACAAATCAAGAACCTTTGAAACATAGTTATTTTTAATATAAATCTATTGTAAGGGTTTATTTATTGGGTTTTTTGTCGACAACAAACTAACATACAGCTCTCAAAATGGCCAGATATTTAACAGCGAAATAGTCTTTACAATGCATTAATTTGTACAGTAAAGTTTAAACAATATTTCACTTAGAATTTACCAAGTACATCATGGTTTAGTGACAAAGACTAATGTTGGCAATATTAGCATATATATATTAAAATATCGAATCAAATCAAAATCCGATTTAAAAAAAAACGTACCTAACCGGCGGTGTTCAAAGCATAAAAAATAATGATTGTGCTAAGAAAAAGAAATAGCAACAAACAAATCTAAAATCGTCAAACAGTAATTAGACTAAGTACAGTTTTTTCTTTTAAAAATATATATATATTTCTCAACCTCTTTTGACGAATTGACTTTAAATTTTTCCATTCACACAAACGAAGGAAAGAAAATTAAATGATAATCACAGTTCTGTTACTAATAGTTCGCGCCAATACTTTCAACAGGTAACATTGGCGAGAGCATAGACAATCCATATTAGTGTTGCCAACAACGAAAAACATGGGTTGGGTCGAAAAATTTCGGCTGTGATATAAATTCATATAAAACGTTTCAAACCTTTGAGGTAGACAGAGCCGTAACTACTCATAAAATATAATTACTTTACTATTTGAGACAGGTATTCTTAATTCTTATTAAAATAGTGAAATTTTTAGAGAGACGATAGAACTATGAGCAACATTATTAGAAGAAATAGAAAGAAGAAGTAATAAAAAAAGGATATCTTAACTTCGATTACTAAGTGTCTTTATTTAAAGTACAGCTGCTCATTAGTCTAAAAATATATAAAAAATAATACATTAAAATCTTTATTCATTAAAGAGTAAAATGGCCGATTATTTCGCCCAACCCAATCGCCAAATAAGAGGGAGATCGACATTTCACAATGACACATTGTTTCAAATACAACTAAAATCATATTAATAAAAAAAATTAAATACCTATGAGATATAGTGATGACTTCAGTCCGACGACTCGGGCTCATTTTAAGTTGGATTTTAAACTATGGGACAGATAGGATATTTACAAAATGCTATCTCGCTCACTCACACCGTGTGTTGCCAGTCGATTAAACTCTCTCTCTAAAGAGGTTAAAGTTAGTCTATCATACATATTATTATTTTTTCAAAAGTTATTTTTAAGAGTATAGCATACGTCTTTAAAGTTAAAATCTAATATTAAACGTTCGTTACATAGAGGTGCGAATTGCGACACTAGTAATGTTGCAAGTAATTTTAATCTACTTGTATTAAGTTGTGTTTTCAATTGTATTAATGACTAGAGAGATTTATGTAGTACCAGTTTTAATATAAGTGCACAATTGCACAAACATTAAAAATCCTTGATAAATTCTTTAAATAGGAGTTTGAACAGCATTCGAATACATTGGTAGTTAATAAAAATTCAGCGATTGAACAGAAAGACATGAAAAGCGACAATGTTTTTATACTACGTATTAAAGATTTTACTCTGTTCAATTCTGCCAATATTATCGTATCAGCGTATACCTTCCCTCATAAAATAATCACTATGCAAGTGAGACTAGCTCTTTATGCTTAATTTACTTAATAAACGATTTATTTAGATCAAACTGCATAATTCGCAAGTGCCCTAAAATTGCTTGCAACATTAAAAATGCAACAAGTACGCAACAACATTCCTTCGTGAAGAACTGACTCACCGAGATATTTACCTTCTCTTTTATAAGATAACTCATCTATGTATAACTCGGATCCCGGTCAGTCAGTCCCCTACATCCTAGGCGCAACTAGGGCTAACCTGTCCACAATGTATGAGAAAACAGATATTAATAACTTCTAAAGTGATAAACATCTATTTAAATTTGCATCTTTCCTTTTTTTAAACATATTATCCCTAGTAACGCCCGCCCATCGTATTCCAAGCCTACCACCTACATTTTACAACGAATTCGTGAACACTTTTTTCTCTAACATTCCCGCTAATCTTAAGCATAGACACATTTAAGAGAAGCCAAACATTCCTAGAGACCTTAACATTTTCCAACACACCGAACGACTAAAAAAGTTAATTTTACCTTCTTTATAATTTACGATCATCATGCATAATATATTTTATAATTTTTAATATATTATTTAAAGCGTATTCTGTTCGCCGCCTCGGGAATATCTGAGCATTCTTTTTTTTTAACTTCTAAATTGGCAAAAGTTTGTGGTCCATTGAAATAGATATTTTTACTTCTTTTTTTTTTGTTTAAACGGTGGCAGCGAACGTCTGTATGAGTACAGAACTGGCTTTGGTTGGTATTAAGTCTTGTCTGTGGTCTAATGTGGCATGGTTTTATTAAGTCCGAAAATTAATCCTTGCTCCAAATAGCGTCTTGTTTTACCAATAACAACGAAGTTATGATTAATCTGCTCCTAAGTATCGTGTTTTGGGCCAATCACTTAACTTCAACGTCACAGCAGGAGAAATACGCAGTAATTATTCAACAGTCTACCAAAATCGGTTCAGTACATTTATTAAGACTACAAAACTTCAAAGAAGATATTTCAATAATAATATTATACATGTATAATTCAACATTTAAAGTTGGGTGTTCAGTACTAAGAGTTAAAACACTAGTTATGTATTTACACATCTTGATCATAGCAAAAGATGGTCTTTGTAACCAACAACACAAAAAATTGTAAAAAAAAATGGCCGTTGCATACCAGAGTCTGTGAAGTAAAAAATTAAAACGTGACTGTTGTAAGCATGTGGAGTGAACGACGATCCTCGGA
The DNA here is from genome assembly GCA_905147745.2 of Phlogophora meticulosa. NCBI lineage: Eukaryota > Metazoa > Arthropoda > Insecta > Lepidoptera > Noctuidae > Phlogophora > Phlogophora meticulosa. The sequence goes on from LR990542.1 coordinate 1,340,652, forward strand.
AATCAACTACTGTCACTTAATTTTGTAATTGCTACTATAACTTACGCGATATAAAGCTCAAAAATTAATGTATGCCTTACTTTAGAGTTGTGTTGGCGTGGACTATTTCTGGTTCCAACGATTATACGCAACCCTCCTTCAATGAACGCGGACTAAAGTTATGCCAAACTTAAACCTCGAAAAATGTATGGCAAATCTGGAGATTAAACTGGGTGTAACTTACTCCGCGTTTACATAAAGGAGTTTGTATGCAGCAAGGTAAAAGTACATGCATTGATAAAGTTACCAGAATAATTTCTATAGATCAATCTCATTTCGAATAGTATAGTGAACACAAGAAATAACTGTGAACAGCTTTATGATTGGAAACAATCAAAATAAAGGCTAGGTGTCGCTTTTTAAATTAGCTTTTCAAATCATAATCGGCTATTAGATAATTTCACCGAAGAAACTATAACCACGATACGACAATACATTCAGACGCGAACATTATTATCATTAATACACTTCATAAAATGGCAACACCCATCAAAGACAACACCGAGAACTGTCAAAACTACAGTGTTGCCATAAACAAAAGAAGACATTAGACCACAAACAAAACTTTTTTAAACACACAAGGCAGTGACGAGTGAGCAAGTATTACTTATCTGTGGTAACTTATGTTATAACTCCATATCTTGCGCTTCGTCGTCACTGAACTCGCTCATGGAGGACTCTGTGTCGCTGTTGTTGGCGTTGCCGTTCCCGTTGGACGGCTTGGAGCCCGAGGAGGCCGGGGCCGCGCCCCCCATGCCAGTGATGGCGTCCTTTTCTAAAAGGGCTTCTTCAGTGGCGAATCTTCGGACGTATTCTGGAAATAGGTAACGCTTGACATTAGGATTAAGGGTTAACGAGATCAGTTTTGGTATGCTCCTGCCTCCTTGGATTTCCCTAATGTTAAGGTAAATCACATAAAATCATTTATTTATTTGCCCATACGGGTAGGGTTATAATATCATTATACAGATAATGTTCTCCATGCAATACCAGCAAATTTTTCTCATAAATTACAATCTAGTTATCAAAATATCATGTTTTATAACAATAAGTTTTACAAATTTTATTTTCAATGACAAGGAGTACCTATTAGTCAATAAAAAAAATGTCAGAGTAAATATTGAGAAGTCAATAATATAAATAAAAATCCTAGACAAATAATAATAATTGCGAGTTTCTCATGTCATTTCTGTTATTGAAAATCTGATGAGTATTATTGGCCTTAATGATTCCCTTTTAGATATTTATTCACACTGCAGTACACCTTGTACTAGTGGTATTAGTTCTCTAGTACAATCAGCTGTTTGCATAGCTGATGGTCTAGTTTGAGTTCCCTTTCGTAAATTTGTATGGAATAATAGTGTTTCTCATTTTTGCCACTAGGCGGCGCTTGTTAAGTTCCAGTACAAATAGAAGTTTACAGTACCGCGATCGAATACTTTTATAAAATAGCACGAAAACCACTGCAGTAAAACTGACTCGTCATAAATGCGTAAATCGAGCTCAATGACGTCGCGTCAAAACATGGCGGCCGGCCAATAGTTGTAAGATACCATTTGACGTGCGTAGCACAGTGCCAATGCCAGAATTGCAACTGAGCCTTTGTCTTTTGTGGTCTGGATTAGTTTTGAACCTACACCTGACAAATGAGTACACTGACTGGACAGGTCCACTCTTATATATGTATGGTTCTGTCCTCAAATACCATCTCAGATACTAATTTGCATGGTCGTCACATAATCTGACTTTAAAAGACAAAATTCTGCTGTTCTATACATGCAAGTTGGCAAAAGTCGACATTTTTTTTTTGTACAGGACCTTTAATGGTGGATGAAAGTGCTCAAAGATTTTATTGGACAGCCCGTATACCTATGTCCATCAATGGATTGTTATCGGCTGCAGACTAAAGAAAGTTGAAAATTCTATCCTTGACTGGAAAGGCTGACAAATCATCAGTAATGAATAGTGAAGCCCATTAATGTCTTCTTCTTACTTTTTTTTTCTTTGAAAAAAAACGCTGCCCCGCACTAGTAATTTCTCCTTTAACGTGGGTGCGTTTACAAACAACCAAGCGCACATACACAAACAGCCAGACCCGGAACAACTACCTGTGGGCCATACAAATATTTGTTCCGAGCGGGAATCGGACCCTTGACACGCGGCGCAGCAGTCGATCGCTCAGCCACTGCGAAAACCGTCCCGTCATTAATATGTAGAATGAGCAATATTTATTATATTTCAGACATGTTTATAGCTTACACGTGTACCTTCACCCGTGGGGTTTTCCAAGCTCTATTTTTAGCACAATAAAGGAAAGCTATATATTTCAGTAGAGCAGGTGGTAAAATATGGAGATTTATTAGCTGAATTTTGATGTTAATGAGCTGTGGGTAGTAAGTGAGCCATGAGTGTCACCGTAAATGCTGTTTTTTGGCCGGTATTTTTGACGTTATAAGCGTCTATTGGCTCAGGTGACCTCTGTTTTTAATTAAAAGGTCATAGCACACAGAAGAAGTCGCCTTTCCCTTAGAGCTTGTCCCGAGGCGAGGCGATTACGTTACGTTTCCCGATAAGTGTTCGTTGTAGTAGGGACTTTCTGACGACCTATGTGGCGCTGCGGGCGAAGTTCCGCCTGCGACGCAGAAGGTTGCGGGTTCGATTCCCGCCTTGGGACAAATGTTTGTACGATCTACAAAGGTTTGTTCCGGGTGTTCTGGGTATTTGCTATGTATAATAAAAAATATCTATATATGTAGTGTTGTATTAAGTATATCAGTCATCTAGTACCCATAACACAAGCTCTGCTTAGCTTGGGGCTAGATGATCCTGTGTGGATTGTCCAGCATTATTTATTTATTTATTTCATACAAAGAGATCTGCACGGTTCGAGTTGATCCCTTTCCAAGTTGATATGTGTGCCTTTAATTAAAAACAGAGGTGAAAATATCACTTGACGTCTCTTTATTTCAGCAGACATTTGACTGTACGACTGAATTCGATCTACTTTAATAAATACTCTTCTTTGAAATATTTTACCTCGTTTCTACATCAATTACGGTCAAGGCTAGCATATATAAATTATTTACTGACTTTTTAGTTGCACATTTAAATGAAATGACTTGACACCTGACCTAGATATAAACTGTATTACATTCCCCTTTTGATGATTTACAATTTTGCTAACAAATGTATCAAACAAAAAGAAAAGGACAAAAAGGAGTATTTTTTTGTATTTAAGTGCATTACACACATATACATACACACACGTACATTTAGATAGAAAATAGGCCGCAAAGTCTACAAGGTGAACCAACAACCTGTTAAAAGTGGCGGAAATCCACTGATGCGGTCAACACAAGACCGATGACACCTTTTGACAGTAATGATAACTCAAGTTGGCATAGAATGTTACCTGAAACTTTCTTCTTGTACTCCTCAGGTTTGTGCAGGTACAGGGCGGCGGCGTCGCCGTTCAGAGGGTCGATAGGGTTGGGGTAGGTCAGCAGCTGCGGCAGGAACGACTCGAATATGTTCGACAGGTCTGGAATAAAAATGAACATGGAATTAGTTTCTGTTCCACTTTCTGTTCGGCAACACGGGTGAAACGAGAACCTTTGAATGCGTTAATAATCCTGCAATTATGCTACAGCTTCGGACACATGAGCCTTTTTACATGTCAGGATGGGATCTTGCTCAAAATTGCATTTATAGCCAGGCTTGGGGCGCCTAGTTTACCCTATACGAAGTTCTCTTTCTCATTTTACCTAATGAATGGGTTGTAGAGGTCTGACGACTCTATGTAAAATGCTGGTATTTAGCTGCGTCCGATTATACTGGAAGCTGACCTAAACATAGTTGGAAAAAAGTTAGGCAAATGATGACGAAGTACCCATTTTCATGGCTGCGCCCTTCAGTTGACCAATCTGCCTGCCTCTACCAGAAGTAGTAATTATGATCCCATTCAAGAATTTACAGTTAATTTTAGTGACCAATTTTAGTGAGTTTATCTTGGACATCACTGACATCGGTGAAGGAAAACATCGTGAGGAAACCTGTTTTTTTTTTTTAAACGTTGCCCCACACTAGGAATTTCTCCTGTATCGTGGGTGCGTTTACAAACATTTAAACTCACATACACTAACAGCCAGACCCGGAACAACTACCTGTAGGTCATACAAATATTTGTTCCGAGCGAGGATCGAACCCACAACACGCGGCGCAACAGCCGATGGCTCAACCACTGCGCCAACCGTGTCGTCGATTATATAATTAATATAATTCTGAAATCGCCAACCCGTCTTGAGCAAGCGTGGTGATTAATGCTCGTGCCTTCTCTGTATGAGAAGAGGCCTTTGCCCTGCAGTGGGTCAGTAATAATAGGCTGGTACTTTTTTTTTTTAGTGACCAGAGTCCCATCACACGATGGGGAGATAGCCTAGAAAAGCTGGTCATTGTTGGCAATACCGAAGGCAAGAGAACACGAGGCCTATCTCCAACATGATGGTCTGACCAAGTAAAAGAAAACTTCGTCCTCAAAAAAATTTCAGCCGGTGATGATGGCAATTTTGGACCGGTGTCGATTTAAGCCGATTGTCCGCTCAAACAGGTGTTATGTTTAAAGTGACCAGCAACACATTTTCTTTTGTGTCTCGTTGTCTGGCAGTAAAGTTGTTAAAGGGGTCCAGTGACCAGGATCCTCAGTAATGAGGGACTGATTGAAGAAGAAGTCCCATCACAGCCAGCTGTCGAGATGCCTGCTCATCTTAGCTCTTCAAACACCTAGTTAATAGCATTCCTATGTCCGTTTAATGTTATACATAAAGAATAATAGTTCAACCGCAGTATTGTGGTTTAATTTTATGCGTTTTGTGGTCGATTTGACATTGGAACGTGACTTGTCAGAGCAAACGCTGAGATATGCGTAAAAAAACATAATTTTAACCATAAAGGTAAATATAACAGTCTATTCTTTAACGTTTTTAGTTGCTTTTGTTTTATGATAGCAGTTTAAAATATAAAAATTAAAAAAGTTAGGTAAGTACAATATGCTAACATACCATATTTTATTCATTCAATATAACATTGCTACATTCTGTTCATCATCTGATAAACTAAAATAATTTCTATTAAGTTTCCTTATTTTCCGATTTGCCGTCCTTTGGACCAACAATATTGGCTTCGTTGGTGTAGTGGTTGCTAGCGTTACTGCTGAGCATATGAGGCTCGATTCCCGGGTCGGGAAAATGTGTTACTGGGTTTTTTTCATCAGGAATTTTTCAGTAGCAGCCCGAAGTCTGGCTTTTTGCCCCGTTAATGGTAATAGGTTCGCTCCCTAGCATGGGACTTAGACGTAACTATTCGTTTACTTGAGTTGGGTTTCTTTGACTCTAGTCTAGGTCCAGAGGGGACAGAGACAAAGTCGACGATGGAGTGAGCTGACCCAGAAGAAGCCCGTTCACTCCAACTTTGAAGAGAACCCTTCAGTTGTAATGTTTATTGGTATTGAATCAATCAACTCACCATAGAGTGCAGTCCATGCCTGGTTGATGACGTCAAGACACACGGTACCGGAGACCTCGTCGATGTTCGGGTGGTACACCTTGTTCATGAAGCCGATGGACGGAGACTTGAAGGGGTAGTGGTCTGGGAGATGCACGCGCACGCGCCACACGCCGCCCTCGTATGGAGCTGGAATTTGTTTAGAGGGGGTTTGAATCAATCAGCTTTGTATAGGGTTATGGAAGGAATTTAAATGCTTAAATAAATGTCATCTTCTACATCACAGATATTTGAAAAAAAAATATGATGCACTATAAGAATTGTACCTAACACAAAATAAACAATTGAATCATTACTCTTGGGCGTGTTTATTTAAGGAAATAGTTTAAGAGTTGTATCTCCCGTGCGTATTTAATTGCATATTAATAAATTCATGAGCAAAAAAGAAACGTAACGTTTTTATTCAGAAAGCTTGACGTTTCGCGTTTTTATTAGTTTCGTTTTTATTATATGTTTTGCAAATCAATAATTGTAATACTGGCAATTTAAACTGAATCGATCAGTACAGTAATGAATCAATAAATCAAATTCAATAAAAAAATAATTAAATGGTAATACTCACTGCCGGGAGGGCCGAAGAATTTCACGCAGAACTCATTGAGTCCTCCCAATATCGTTACCTCATGTTTACTTTCGATACTGGCAACTAAATGTTAAGGAAATATGGAGCACACAAAATAATTAATAAAAACATCGACGTTCTTAAAGAAAAATAACCTCATTCTCAAACACGTTTCTCAGACTTAGGATTACAATCACGGTTAGATATAAATACCTACATAAGTCTGAGAAAATGATAGAATGTAATAGCTGACCCGGCAAACGTTGTTTTGCCATTTTAAGCAAAAAAAAAACAAAATTAAAGTTTGGGGTAGACCACACTTATCACTTAGGGGTATGAAAAAAAGATGTTGGCTGATTCTCAGACCTACCCGATATGCACACAAAATTTCTTACAAATCGGTCCAGCCTTCGGAGGAGTTTGGTAACAAACACTGAGACCCGAGAATTTTACATATTAAATAAATAAATAATGCTGGACAATCCACACAGCATCATCTAGCCCCAAGCTAAGCCGAGCTTGTGTTATGGGTACTAGATGACTGATATACTTAATACAATATATTACATAGATAAATATTTTTTATACATAGCAAATACCCAGAACACCCGGAACAAATATTTGTAGATCGTACAAACATTTGTCCCAAGGCGGGAATCGAACCCGCAACCTCTTGCGTCGCAGGCGGACCTTCGCCCGCTGCGCCACATAGGTCATCAAAAAATATAAATATATGTTGTATTACAAAGAAGTATTAGATACACAACACGGTATTGCCACGCAGTGTGTAGAGACGCCATTACGAATAATAATTTTGCCTAAGTTGCGCTGCGCGCAAATTTCAGCTAACACTGATATACTGATTTAGAATAGTTACTACGGGTCGTCAGTTTCTAAAGGCGACACTCACTGACACGCATGTTTCGTGTGGAATGTGTTGACAACGCCGTCTTTAAAAACAACAATTAATCGTAGAAATTAAATATGTACCTAATTGCTAATGGCCGACGGAAGCTTCGTTTTCTTTTTGGGAAAAAAGATATCAAGATTCGGCTATAGAGATAAATATTCGGCCATAAACCAGACGAAGCTTAGGCCAAACCGAAAGTCAGAAGCTAGTGATTGTCGCGCCCCATTCGACCTACACATCATACAGTTCGGTGTTGTGTACAAGCAATACATGGAATTTGTATCCTCTAATGGAATTATGGAGTTTTTTTCCATTTTATTACACCTATTAAATGAGACTTAAACATAACGATCGAAATGTGTGTGTACTATAAGTATAGCTCGGCCTAAACCATCGAAAAATACAGCCGTGATGTTATATGAAAAAGATTTGTCGTTATTCCAAAGTTGTTTAATATACCCAAGTATTTTGCATATTTATGTTTGAAACAGCTGATAAAGCGCAAACAATTCTCTGCGCATTTTTCAGACGCAATGGTGTCTGAAGCGCTCATGTAAACTTAAACCTTATTCCTTCGGGGTTAAGGAGAAACTACAGAATGCACGTAGCGTTTGCCTTTAATTAATCCTAGAGGGACACGCTGGAGCACTGTTACTGTACACTGTAAATACCCACAGGGAGTTAGTAGAATTTTGGTTGTTAGTGCAATCTTATCGGCCTTATCAAACTCACTTCCTTTTTGTGTTAATAGGCATATTTCCACATACTTTTAAATCATGTATCCAGGAAACAATTTAAACTAACACTTATTCAGCTTATGTCGATAGAAAACAATGATTTTGTATGGAGACGCGTACGCATCCGTTCAGCTGCAAGTACACGTACGTACGTATCATACAAAACTGGTGTTTTCTATGGACAAATTGAGCTGAGCTGAATAAGTGTAGTTAGTCTCTAATACGCCCTGTAGAGTACGACTAACGGCCTGAGCAATGATCTCATAGCCCGACTCTCGTCAGTACAAGACCTTGGGGTACACTTTGAGAGCAAAGTCACCTTCCATACAAATTATAGGCTTGGCTAAAGGATCAATTTATACGTTTAGGTTTAGTTTTACGGGACTGTAATCCCTTTATTAATGATCGCAGAGTATATTTACAACCAGATTTAATATGTTTAGCGTTAGCATAACTTTATTCTGCGTTAGAAGGGTTAAAGTTTCAACGAATTTAGGGGATAAATAAGTCATCATCTGTCTAGCCTTTCCCTAACTATGTTGGAGTCATATTTTTGGAGTTGGTAACACTGGTTATATATAACGGTTTTAAAAATATAATTTCATACAATACCATTTATTTCTCAAAGATTAACATAATTACTTAAAAGGCTCTTGTTCTATGCAAGCTCGAAACCAGCGCGTAAGCATGGAATTACGAAGTTTTTTGGAAAAGGTAGAAAAAACATTATATTTTTTACTGGGTGTCATTTTAATTGATATTTACTTAATGTTGTTGTACATTATGACTTATAGCATCGTATTGGACTTGACTGTAATGTTGCTATAATTGGTGGTAAATGATAAATACAAAAAACCGTAACAGTTTGTTTCCAGCAAATATAATTTGGGCAGCTATATTAGTTTAAATGATAGCAACATAGTAATAACCAGCTGACCCAGCAAACTTCGTACCGCATAAAAATAATAAAGAGGTCAATAATCGAGATAAAAACTATCTTATCTTTTAAGCTTGACCACATTACAGAAATTAAGCCAAATTTTATACATGTTACTTCAATAGTTCCGGAGTTAATCCCGGACAAACATCATGACGCGAGATTTTAAAATGACTTTAAGTTAAGGGTACTTTTTGGTTAAGGGCTTGTATAACACACAATATAACATGTTATATTTGTAATAGTAATGATATATTATAAAATTTATGATAATGGTATGACATTTGAAATACTGCGAGATATAAAAATCTATGTAAAATATGTAGTAAAATATAGTAAGTAAAAATATGTAGTAATAAAAATTAATAATAATAATGTGTAAATTTATCTAGTAATTTAAAGAAAAAAATTAAGTATAATAATCAGATAATAATTTTTAAATATTTGCATGCTGAACGGTAAAATGTGGCTGAGCTGTAATGTAATCCTAAGAACTATGTACTACCCATATTTGCAAAATAAAATTCTATTCTATTCTATTCTATAACGTCGTTGACATCGTAGTCACAGCCTACAAATTGCACGTCGCGCTCATGTCGATTAGTCTTATTTTACGATTTTTTAGACGCTGTATTACCAGGCAGTAATTGCAAATAAATAACTTTCATCATCCTTTGAGGACTGTTTTGATTAATACTGAGATCGTATTACAAGTCACCGCGATTCATGGCGAAAGGTGAGAAATATATTAAAACTCTATAAAGGACCAGGCAGCAGTTTGCACTTTTCTTTCATTGATATTTTATTACTTTTTCTAACTTTTATATTCAGGGTCCAGTTTACAAGTTACCGCGATTCTTAGGGAACGGTGGAAAATGGTTTTAAACACTAAAAAATACCAGTCCGCAGTTGGTACTTTTATTTCATTACTTGTACATTCAGAGTCCGGTGTTTATAATGAAGACTTATACAACAGTTACTTACTGAGAAAAAGTATACCAATTTTCTAGAATACAACGAATGCGGTGCCTTAAATCAAACCACGCTTAGATTCACGGAACAGTCTCTATTTACAAGAAGTGTCTGCCACGCGCAATGACAAGGCAAAACAGATTTGGACTATTTCGATAGTCTAGTGCTATCTTTACCTACGTATTTTTACAAAATATTACGATGGAAAGATAACACGAAATCTACGTAGAGATAACAGTAGATAGTAACGCTTGGTCATACTACAATGTTTGGTGCAAGTGCCACAATCTCGCGATGATAAGATAAGTATGAAATATCAACCTCGTTGAAGATGGACACTGCTGCAGGGACTTTCTTTAGGCGACAGACTGACGACAGTTATCTCTTACCTGTTGTGATTTTCCGATCCGTTTTTTTCGCTAACCGTTGTAGTTGAGGATACGATATGTTTTGGAACGTTGTAGTTCGGATCCTACTCTGTTGTTCTCTGTTTTCTCTTTTATTGTTTGAAAAAACATTAAAAATTGACCTCGATTGAATATTTCGATTAGTCATCTAAATCACATGTACAGACGTCACATCAAACTATTCCAAACTTAAATTTTCCCAATTGAACATGAACATTATACTTTTGTAATAAAGTTAAAATATATCAAAGAAATTTGACATATTGGGGTAGCTTGATGTGCTGGCCATTGTACTTCAAATAAAATTAATTAACTCGAGCGTGAATAGGTAACTTCCAGGCAAGCGTACTCTATCGTCGACCACATCATCGCTTGCCGTGGTGTGGTCATGAGATAGTGGTCAAACACTATCATATTAGATACTGGCCAGCGAGGGAGTGTACCTGACGTAGGTTTCCCTATCATAGTACAACATTTAAAAGAACACGCTTCTTGTATTATTAATTATTATTATTTATATTATTTGTTGTTATAGCTGCCATTGAAATACACTACTCAAAGGGTACAACATCATCATCTGCCTAGCTTTTCCCAATTATGTTGGGGTCGGCTTCCAGCCTTGCCGGATGCAGCTGAATACCAGAGTTTTACATGGAGCGACTGCCTATCTGACCTCCACAACCCGGTTACTGGGCAAGACGATACCGCTTTAAGACTGGTTGTCAGACTTTTGGGCTTCTAACTACCCGTAACGACTGTCAAAGAATAAAGATCTACAAATGACAGCCTTTAAGGGAACAAAACCCTAAAAACGCCAAACGAAATAATATTTAAGTTTCAATTTGTCTGACCACAATTGAAATAAAATCCTCTCACGTACCTATTGTCATACCATTTCCTGAAACAATGATTCAGTGAACAGTCATACAGACGTTTATATGCCTATCCAAGTTCCCGAGTTTATTCATACACATGGAACGAATTGTCAAAGTTTTTAATCTTGTTTCTAAATGGTTAAATCCGAATTTCAAAATAATTGAAATGGTGTTTTAGTAATTATCTTTATGTCTTTCGTAAAGTTAGGTTAGATATACATAAAAGTAAAAAAAGTATAGTCACCGGCACGTAAGTTGGCAAGGTTTTGGCGTAGTGGGGGTAAGGTCGCGCATCGTGCACTTAGTGGAACAAAAAATGGTGACTTTTATTGATCGTCATTATTTTATGGTTATTGCCATCATTTATATTTAATAATATCTGATTAGAAGACAGTTGAAGAAGGGAGTGGAATTCGTAAAGTTTATTGGGAGTTATAAATAATATGCATACGAGGAAAGTATGCTCAAAAAGTATGCGAAAAAAGGCATACCTTTTTTCGCCTTAATTTTTTAATTTAAAACAACAACAATAATATCAACTCGTAACAAAAACTAAATTTAAAAACAATAACAATAACTCTTTAACATAAACACAACAAAAACAAAGGGTACAACTTTCGTGCACGCAAGTGTAATCGGGAGTTCGGTAGGCAACAGTCGACTGTTGCACCAATCGCGCGCTCGGATTGACGCTACCTCATACCCCGCGTCCCGCTTGACTACCAAAGAGACCTAAAAAACGACTTGTGCGCATCTAACGACTCTTGCCAAGTTACGTGCCGGGGACTATACCTGCCTATTACTGTCCCACTGCAGGGCAAATGCCTCTTTTCATACAGAGAAGGCATAAGCATTAATCACCACGCTTGCTCAAGACGGGTTGGTGATTTCAGACTTATAGACATGATGAGTCACTTCACCATAACCTAAGTATTTATTGTTTAAACCATAGAAATTTATAAAAATAACTTCTTTTTTACATCTATGGTTTAACCTCATCAACCGAGCCAGCTATTGTATTTTGAAATGTATACCGACTTGTAAAGTTCTCAATATAAAAACTAGCACTTCGCCAGCGACTTCGTCTGCGTGGATTCAATACTGTTCCCTTCTAACTTTGACATGCCCTCCGCCCCCTTCATTAGCGTAGTTTTGAAAATAATAATAGCCTATAGCACTCAGGAATAATGTAGCTTTCTAACAGTGAAATAGTTTTTAGAATCGGATCATTATTTCCGGAGATTACCCCCCCTACATACAAACTTACTAACAATTTTACCTCCTTATAATATTAGTATAGAAAAACTACGCTTTTAAGGGGGTCCGCCCCCTTAAAAGCGTAGTTTTTCTATGTTGGGGATGTTAAAGTTAGAAGGGAACAGTATGGAATCCACGCAGACTAAGTCGCTAAACTATACTAATAAAAAATACTATATAAAAATGTACTCAAGTTATTATACTAATTCCTACGCGTCGATAACTTTTCTATTTGCATACCCACTTAGCCACTCCATACAATATCCAACCAGTTCAAATTCCGCCTACTTAATGCTACCTCGATACTGATTGGTGTTGCTACGTGCAAACGTTTAATTATGTAAGTGTAGGTGCAGACGTCCATCAATCGATATTGTCTGCTCTTTGTCTGAAACAGGAGTGACCGACTGTCTCAGGTCGAGGACCTCTGAACTGTTTTGACTACAAAATGGATGCTCTGTTTAGGTTAATGACAGGAGACTTTTCGGTGAGCATGGATTCTTTTATTATGATTAAAATTGACTGCCGCGTTGGTTTAGTGGTCTCAAGCGCGACTGCTGAGTTATCGGGTCCTGGATTCGATTACCAAGTCGGGGAAAGAGTTCTCGAATTTTTCTAATAGAATTTTCTCATCAGCAGCCCGGGGTCAGGATTTGTGCCCGGTTGATGGCAATAGGCTCGCCCCCAATTGTATGGGACTTAAGCATAACTGGCGAAATGTGCCTGTTACTATAGGTGCACCTCTGCCCAACTCTTCGGGGAATAGAGGCATGATGTTATGTTATGTGTGTAACATAAAAATTCTGAATGATTTCGTGTCAAAGATGGTGTATACCTAGACAAAAAGACATACAGTAGGCATTCAAGCAGCTGTTAATTAGACATGAAGAGTCTTAGAAATAGTTCGGCTGTGGAGAATTTTGTGTCTGACATCCATAGCTTCTAAATTGGTCATCTATGATAACTTCTTAAGTGGGGACCTCATGGCTAAATAAAAACAGACACGTTTTGATCGAAGATTAAACTACGTTTGCCATGGTTAGTCTGTGGATGGGTGACCATTGTTAACATATCGTCTCCGTGTAACGGAAAGGACGTTTAGCCGTTGGTCCCAACTGTCATTTGTAGATCATTAACAGTCATTACGGGTAGTCGGGAGCCCGAAAGTCTGACAACCAGTTTTACCAAGGGGTATCGTGTTGCCCAGTCACTGGGTTGTGGAGATCAGATAGGTAGTCGCTCCATGTAAAATACTGGTATTCAGCTGCATCCAGTTAGACTGGAAGCCAACCTCAACATAGCTGGGAAAAGGCTAGGCAGAATAATCTATGATATATTCTGTCATCAAAGTCCATGGACACGAAATTCTGATGCTAAGTGTCGGTAAATTAAAAAAAAAAAATTCGACTGCGGTAGAGCGAATACGAAACATTGTTTTTTTTTTTAATATTCATCTAAGCGTGGCACATGCACAACGTTGAAATAAAATTAAATTAAGAGGCAAATTGTACGAAGTCTATATGAAACTTAGCAAGTGCAATTCTGTTGCACAAAATTAAAAAAATGAAGCCCTGCATTGTTACCAGTAAGTATAATATACTAGTACCTGGATGACCACATCCAGGTAGTTTATTATACTGTGCAATACTCGGATAAAACGACGTTTTCTAAAAATGAAACCTAGCTAGATCGATTTATCGCCCCCCAAAGGCCCTGCATATTAAATTTCATGAAAGTATCCAATTTCTTCAGAATTAAGTTTCCAAGATTCAGATTATACATATATGTATGTATACAAGAATTGCTCGTTTAAAGGTATTAGATTAGATAGATAGATTAGATACGTAATTCAAAATAAAAACTTAACGAAGAGGAAAGCGTCATAACTATTTTTTTTTAATTATAATATTATTTTTAGATCGTAAGCGAAAAGAAAATATTTCTTTTTTCAGTGATTTACGTTTTATTTTTATTTTTTGCGATGCGATTCCCTAACTATTTATACATTCTTCTTCTATTTATACATTTATTTATTTATTTATTTATTCATCATCTGAGAATAAGATGTCCCTGACTGATAGCCGCTTCATAAATAAACGTTAATGTATGTAGAGCTATCTTTGTCCCATAGTATATTCGTCCTTGTTCGTCTTATTTCTATGAAGGTTCTGAACTAGTGTTTTATTTATGTAACCAACAATGCGACTTATTTGTCAATAATTATTTCAAGAAAAGTCCAAAAAATTAAAAAAAATAAAATAAAATCAAAATCGGTCCATCCGTTCGGGAGCTACGATGCCACAGACAGACACACACACACAGACACGTCAAACTTATAACACCCCGTCATTTTTACGTCGGGGGTTAAACAGAAAAGGAGGTCGTGGCTAAATAAAAACAACTGCACGGGTTGATCGAAGGTTAAGGTACGCTTGCCGAGGTCAGTCTGTGGATGGGTGAGCGTTCGTAACATATCGAGACTCCTCCTTGCCTCGGAAAGCTCGTTTAGCTGTTGGTCCCAACTGTCATTTGTAGATCTTTGACAGTCAATACGGGTAGTCAGAAAACCGAAAGTCTGACAACCAGTCTTACCAAGGGGTATCGTGTTGCCCAGTTACTGGGTTGTGGAGTCATATTTCAAAAGCTCTGGGGGCTTACGAAATTCATGCAAAAATAAATAGGGTTGTACAGAGGCCAGCACATCAACCTCTTCCAGTCTGTGAAATATATTTGATAGTTTTTTCAACTTTGATGATGATGATGATGATGATGATGAGGGGGATGTGTGGTGTTACGCGAATGGATACAATAAGAAATGAGTATGTAAGAGGAAGTCTGAGAGTGTGCCTGTGACCGAGAAGTTGTGTGGAAATCGGTTGTCATGGTATGGGCACGTAATGCAAAGGAATGAGGACCACGTTGTGAGGAAAGTTTTGAGTATGAATGTAGAGGGTTACAAGAGTAGAGGTTACAAATAAAAGATATGGCTAGAAAAGAGGTGACTATTGAGATGACGGCAAGTAGACATGTATGGAAGAAGAACACATGCTGCGCCGACCCCAAATATATTGGGATAAGGATGATGGGTTTTTTTTTTTATTTATTACAAAACAATCAGGTTCTTAATTTTAGCGATAAGGCCGCCCATTGTAACACCCTATGAAGCTCTTAAACTCATTATTTGTATGTTTTCATGGTGTACAATAAACAGTATTATATTCTATTCATGTTCCATTGGGAAAATTTGATAGTTTAGAATAGCTTCATGTACTGGCGTCTGTGCAAGATCCATACAAAGCAGTAGATATAGTTTCTATGCATTAATTAACATAAATATTTCAGCCAATGCTTACGACATAATGACTCACTAAACGTTCAATTCGTAACGTAATTTATTTACTACCATATTGATTGGTCAGTTACAATGTCAATCGTCTGACGTCATTGCCAATTAGCTTATCAAAAGCTACAATAGGTCAGTTTTAAGTTCATTCAGATTTGGCAATTGAGAATCATAATAGCTTTATTAACGGTTATTTAGAAACTACACTAAAAATAATAATCTGAGAGGTTCGCCCTCTATTACATTGTAGGAAAACATAACTGTTGAACTGCGGGTGTTACTATGGGTACAACTCTACCCAACCCTTTAAGTAACAGGCCTGATGTTATATTCCACTAAAATTCCAAGTTGTTTGGCATGGAACAAAGAAGCTTATGCCTAGAACAATAGCTGAGCAGGGAGGTCCAGTGAATGGTGATCTTTAAAGTAGGTAATCGGACAGCATGTTTTAATAAAACTTTGAAATGTGTCACTGGGGCTCGTGGCTAAGTGATAACAGCCACGTTGGTCAATCTGACCTTACACACCGAGACTCTCAGTGTTTCGGAAAGCATGTTAAGCAGTTTGTCCGCTTGTCATTTGCAGATCTTTGACAGTCGTAATATGGGTAGTCAGAAGCCGGAAAGTCTGACAACCAGTTTTACCAAGGGATATCGTGTGGAGGTCAGACAGGCAGTAGCTCCATGTAATATATTTAGCGGCATCCGGTTAGACTAGACTAGAAGTCGACCCCAACATAGTTGAGAAAAGTCTAGGCAGATGATGAAATGTTTTCAGTAAGAGCAAGTCATCACCAGCTGCCGCTTACTGAAGTTCTTAAGTTAAGAAAAAGAGACGATGGTTCTGTTAAGTAAGCAAACTACGTTTACTCAGAATTGGCCAACGCCGAAGGGGTCATTCGAGGTGTATGAACCTGGGGTCAAATGATAAAAAAGGTAAAAATAAAAAACAAGACTCAAATTGATTGCGAAACGAGTAAAAATTCGATGGAAAATATTTGAAGTTGGGACTTAAAATTTATGTCTAGCCAAAAGCGTAGCAAGTGGGGGAAATTAAATATGAAATCCTATTTCGGCGAGACAGGCTTTCAAGAAAAAGACGTCAACGACCGGGACTTGGGGGCAGACGTAAAAAAAATCTTATTTATTTTTTACGAAATTTGGGTACACTAGGAGTACATACATGCATAAACTATTAGTTACAAGGTATATGTGTTTATGAAGATAACATTTTAAAAATAGACAAACTGGATTCACAAAAAAAAACAACTATAGTATTGAAGCTAATACAAAAACTACAAGCAAAATTAATAAAAAAAAAGCGATAGGTATGGAGCCACCGCGAATCCTCTCCCAAATGAAAATACAATCACTAGTAAATTGGTGTACATGGGTACAAGAAAAAAAAACACTCGTCTCATACATAACCACTCATACATAAACATGACGGCACGGTTGGCGCAGTGGCTGAGCGATCGACTGCTGTGCCGCGTGTCGTGGGTTCGATTCCCGCACGGAACAAATATTTGTATGGCCTACAGTTAGTTGTTCCGGGTCTGGCTGTTTGTGTATGTGACTTTAAATGTTTGTAAACGCACCCACGACACAGGAGAAATTCCTAGTGTGGGGCAAAGTTAAAAAAAAAAAAAAAAAAAAAAAAATAACCTCCTCCTTTTTATGAAGTCGGTAAAAACAATCAGGAAGAGGAGAACATAAAAGTACACAAACAGGTTTGCTTTGTACAGTAAGCTATCCAATAAACTCTTGGTAATACAGGGGGTGCTAACAAGAGTCATTGGCCTAGCCTTTACACAACTATGTCGGGTTCGGCTCACAGTCTGACTGTAAGCAGCTGACTACTACATGGAGTCACTGCCTATCAGACTTCCACAGCCTGGTTACTTGATAATACGATACCCCTTTATAAGATTTTAAGACTTTCGTGCTTCTGACTATCCGTAACAACTGCTGTGAAATGACAGCTGGGACCAAGGACTTAACTTGCTTTCCGCGACACGGGGGCGTCTTGATTTGTAATGGACGGTTCGAAGACCGGCCTGGGCACGCGATGCTTAACCTTCAATCGACCCGTGTGTTGGTTAGGCCCAGGTAGCGATGCTATCCGCCCAGAGAGCATTGAAACTACATTTTAATATCGACATTGCCTTGTTGAGGTGATTGCATAGTGGCAGCCCGCGAAAACTCTTTTGTTTAGGTTTCTTTGCTTTTTGTAGCTCAGTATTCGGTAGTATATTATTGGAAGAGTTATTCGCGTCTGTAACAAACATACATTTCTCGAAATAAAATCATTTTAATGACCATAAATGATTTCATGAAATAGTCATATTCAATCGTACAACAGAATTTGAAAAGGCGTATAATTATTTCACTTATGAATACTTCGTGAAATATACTAGACGACTATTAAGGTACAGTTAATAAGCATGGAAGCACTCTACTATTGAGCAGTTGCTACTTATATTTATTATGTTTATGTATGTTTATTAGAGACGTTTCCGCTATGTAAATGCATTGATGTTTTTTTTTATGCATACAAATTAAACGTAAAAATATTACAGGCAATTATTGGAAACATCAACCTAATCTAATTCTAAGTATTTATTTGATTGTATTGACGTGTAAGTGATTTTTTTTTAATCTAACAGAATGAAATATAATTGCATATTTCACTAGATGCGCCCGCGGTGCTGCCTGCGTTTAAAATTAACATTCATTAAAACCGCGAACTGTCAAATGCGCGAAAAATATTAATGGTCGTTAAGTTTTCTTAAATTGTCTAATGTTCCGCGCAACTTTCTTGGTTTTTTCTTTCATAAGCACCTTCTCCTTACAATAAAAAATACAACAAAAAAAGAATTAGCGAAATTGGTCCAGCCGTTCACGCGTGATGCCGTGACCAAAGGAAACAGGCATTCATTTAAACATATATAGGTATATTAGCTGTCCCGGCAAACTTCGTACCGCCTCAAAAGTTAAGTTACACTGCCATCTGTTAGAAATGTATGGAACTTATTATAGGAAAACATTTAATTTGCAAAAAAAAAATAGGTCAATAATCGAAATAAATCTGTCCTACCTTTTAAGCTTGACCAAAACACACACTGTGTGCAATATTTTTATTAAAATCGATTCAGTAGTTTAGGAGTCCATAGCGGACAAACAACGTGACACGTAATTTATGTATATTAAGATAGATGGATTTCATTTCAAGTCAAATTAATAAAATAACATTTTATTTCTCTTATCATTTTTATAAAAACGTGAGTTACTGGTAATTAGTGAACGAGTTGCACTTCGTTATGAAATATTCAGTTGAACAATCGTGATAAAATAATTTTACCGCGAAACGTAGCCATTATTGTGGCAATAGTTCTTCTTCAGAGCCTTTTACCGGCCTCCATACTTTGGCACTGCATTATTGAGATGGGTATACTGTATTAGCTGCTTCATTCATGCATGATTGAAGAGTTATTGGTTGAACACGAAGCGAATGTTTGACGGATGGATGGCGTATTGGAGGAATGTCTGATGTAATTTTTGACGTTCGAAAAGGGCTGATTTTATAATTATTTAATAATATCATAATTTTGCAAATAATGATTATTCCTTTAGTAACTGATGCAATGTCGAAATCGACCTTTTCGAACGTCAAAAATTACATCAGACATTCCTCCAATACGCCATCCATCCCTTCACCAGATCCTAGGGTTTTTCCTGGATACGCGAAGTGGCGTAAAAAAACGGATAAGTTGGAAGAACCTGAATCTATACAATATAGTGCCAAGTTATTAACGTATAAGTCAACTATATATGCTTTACTATATCTGACTAGCTAGCAGACTATATCCCCGTAACACCTTAACTGCCAGCAAACGAGACACAATAGAAAATGTATTGTTTGTGTATCACTTGGCGTATAACGTGTTAAAAAAAAGTCGTCAAGATTTCTGGAGATATTAGACCATGTACTACTAAACATAGGAAGTCGAAGATAGTCGCCAGCTTTAGACGACGTGCAGTATTACATTCACAAATAAACATAAATCAGAAACAGTTTAAAAACGAATGCAATTTTAATGAATTAGTCATTCTATACTAATCGTAGTTATAATTTAGCTCCGAGTACAGTTTCTCGCTCTGTTTAATTCAATGCGCACTCAGACACCGAGAATGTCTATAATTCTGAATCGAGTACAGTACCCAAGCGTTAAGGGGGCGAATACCAGACTGAGCAGAAAATTTACATATAATGAAACTATATTTCTCTTTAACTGTTATTGTAATAATATGTATTATATATATCAGATCACCCTCCTGTTAAAAACAGGAGAGTGTTAAAATATCTATGATATAACAGTACAAATTGTGCTAATTTTAGTGATTAAAACCATATTTTTCCTGTCCTAAAATCGCTTGAACGTGGAAATACGATCAGAATCCTACTTCCTACTAATATTATAAATGTAAAAGTTTGTGATGGCGTTTGGATGTTTGTTACAATTACACGCAAAAACGACTAAATATTTTTAGATTTTATTAGATTTATTTTATTAGATTAGATTTTTTCACTGATAATTATAGCTTAAAACTTCAGAATAACACATCCATACTAATATTATAAATGGGAAAGTGTGTATGTCTGTTTGTCCGTCTTTCACGCCTAAACCACTGAACGGATTTCGATAAAATTTGGCAGAGATATATATTGCACCCCGGGAAAGGACATACTTTTTTTATCAACAAACGACGCGGGCGAAGCCTCGGGCGGAAGGTAGTAGGCTATAATTTATAAAAATACTAACGCAGCCCAAGTTGCTTAGTTATTTGAGAATGCTGGAGATGTTTGCAATTATTGCTTGTAATAATTTTCACGTTTAAAATACCGTAAATAATCACTCGGTCAGTGCGACGTGCATTTGTTTGGTTAAGGTCAAATGCGTTACGCAGGGCCTTAATATCGGACAGCGTTTTTGAAAAGAAACACAGATATGAGAAACTGGGGACGACAATATAATGAGCCGATTTTTATAAAACACTATGAGCCAAATTTATAGCCACATTCTACATGAATGTCTGACTCGAGTAAATCAATATAAGTTTTAGGTGCAAATGTTCGTAAATTGTCGTAAACATCATATGAATGGATGTGATATCCACCTTATTATAGACTAAAACCGCATTGTGCCTTGTAGGGGACAAATCAAAGTGATAATTAATTTGAGGGATATCGGTGATATACCTTTAGGAGAACTATCGATATTTTATAAAGTACCAACCTAATATTATTTAAAAATTGTAAGAGAGCCCCCTAAAGGCATTTCAAAAGAAATAACTTGTAAATGTGCAGTTTTATACTTGCTTTATGCCGTACTATACTGAACAACATATTTTTTGCAATTTGAAAAGTTAAGGTGATCCTTAACTTTGCAAAACGCAAAAAAATAGTTTTGGGCCTAAGTACTTACAACTATTTTTTTACGTAATAATATGGCACGTCGAGCCTTGAAAAGAAACCGTCACAAAAATGAGTGACTACAGAGGGCTCCCTACTAAGCCTAACTTTTTCAAAACACGATGCGGCAAATTAATGGCCATTTTCTACGTGAATGTCTGAATCGGGTAAATCAATATACCAGCTGCCAGGTGCGCAATGGTAGTAGGTAGGTATTTCGAGTCTAGAAATGATTGTAATCAAGTATTTAATTTCCGACAAGTTCGAATGTTTATCGTACGTATAAAATACTATTTATTGTACACCTTAAAAACTAACAAATAATAACTTTGAGAGCTACATAGTGTGTCACAATGGGCGGTCGTATCGCTAAAAGCGATCTCTTACAGACAACCTTTGGATGGACTTGATAGAGGAGAAAATATAAGATCACGCCGGTATTCCCCAAAAGTAAAGGGAGAGGAGGTGTACCTATATACACCCAGAATGTATACATGCATATCATACGCAGATAAACGATACTTAGGGCACTGAAAATTTTATTACTGTATTTTGGAGCATCAGAATCTGCCGTTCCAAAAAAAGAACACATTTTATGTTTTTAATACAAAAGGCACTTACTGCTCCCGAAAATGAATATGCAAATAAAACAAGGAAAACAATTCCAACGCATCAGATTATAACGTAACGTTATTGATAAGTGACGCACGTGTACATAAGGCATGTGGTATGTATGTACCTATTACACACATGCTATGCTATACATACGTCACCTTATTACCGATAGTGACGCTAAGTTTAATTTAAAATTAAATCATTATATTTTGTGAACGATAAAACAGTCAGATTTCCTATGTGTAGATACGAACTTGTACCCTAGCAAAGAAAGAAGGACGCTAGAAAAAAATAAATATATATTTTTGCAATTTTCTTAATTAGAAACTTAGGGTCTTTACACTTGTATTTTTTCAGATGGCACAGAGGGGAGGCGAACGCTGTTTTCCAGTTCCTTTTATTTTATCTTTAATTAATGAGTTCGTAGACGGCTAAATCAAGAACTTCCACTTTTGGACACATCTAATCTTTTGTTTTACAACTAATACGGTGAAAGTATTTGAATGGCTCATTAAGAAAATACTTATAAGTTATAAGTATTTTTAATTTAAAGCAGATTTATAGAATTATGTTGATATCAACCGATTATTTTTTCGCCACAAACGAAAATTAGGTAATAAAATAGTTTATAGGTTTTCGACAGGTATTTGTTCGGTAAAAGTTAGACAAATACAGTATCAAGCATTAAATAATTAAATTAAAGCGAGCTACTTGAATCCCACGAATATTTAGTCCGCGTCCGCGACGTTTTTTTACCTTGCAATAGTTCCGAGCTTATGATCTGCGCTGATCCCAAATAAAATGGGACAAATGAAGGATGATGATGAATATCCACGCTTTGTACCGAAAAGTGGAAATGAAAAAACAACGGTGCGCTTTTTAAAACGTGCTAGGGATGCGCTCTGTTACATTTTGAACGCTCGGCTCAAAGCCGAGAGTTGAAAACCAGTGCGCGTTTTTTCTAACACCTTTTGTTTTAGTTACAAAGTTTATGTTTTTATTTTCCCTTTACGATTTTAAGTCATTCATTAATCATGTGTGATGTGTGCAAAAATAACATCCTTTTTCGATTTTATTTTAGGATTATTTTAAGTCCGAAAATTGTCATTTTAATAAAATAAATAAAATATTTCCACTGCAAATAAATGTAAATAAAAGCAGATATTCTTCCAAAACAATGGGTAAATAAAGCTAGATCTATTTTTAAATTTAACCTGTTGGGTTGAATTTAAAAATAGATCTTGAGTGTTTTTAATGTTTAACTTATACAAGCCATGTGAACAATTATCTGTTGTTTTTATCAGTCATCATTGTAGATGGTACCTACCAAGTTTATTAATAGGTAGGTAACCTCTGAAAACTGTAATAAATTTAGTTTTTAGCAAGGTTATTGAACTCAATCAATTTATCTCTTATGTTGTTACTTGTGATATTTTTATTAGTAATATAAGGGTCGAATACCTATACGTCTACAGCGTGCGTAACAATAGCTACCAAATACTTTAATATTATTTGTAAGAATAATATCTTTTCTCCATAAAAAAAAATATCAAAATAAAAAAAACGATGATTGATGAATAATGCTTTGTTTAGAAAGCGGAGTTCGTAACTTTAAACGAGTCCATGATTACGTAAAATATGAAAAAGAGAAAAAAAACGACTTAAATTATAAGAGAGTTAAGTAAACTATAAAAAAAAAAACTCTTAATCATGTCAGAGAGTAAAGTCTCCAACATGTGTTATTTTTTTTTGTGTATGCCAAATTATCTATAGAAATAAGTCGCATTTTTTATATAAATGAAAAAATAAAATAAGGCTATAAATAATATCACTAAATAAATAGGTATTAGTGTACTATAACTAAGTTCAGACAATTAATGTGATTCATTCTTCTTCCTTTACTTTGTTTAGAACAATGAAACACTACAAAAAAGATTTTTTTAACAAATTTTAATGGAATGTGTGCTCAATGCTTTCATCATCATCATCATATCAGCCGAAAGACGTCCACTGCTGGACAAAGGCCTCCCCCAAGGATTTCCACAATGACCGGTCCTGCGCCTTCTGCATCCATGCCCTTCCCACAACCGCTCAATGCTTTAGCATTTCATAATTATATACTTAAAAGTTAACTTAGCATATTTTTTGTACAGGTAAGTAAGTATATGATGGTAAACATTATATTTACTTTCAATTTATTTATTTATTTTGCTTAGGTACCTAGTAATGACAAAATAAATGCAAAAAACCTAATAGTATTGAATAAAGTATCACAAGTAATTACCACAATAAAAAAACAACTTCAATTTGTGATTAAGACCATAAAAAAAGTTTTTCTTTGTAAAGACATTGTTGAGAAGCATGATTTGTAAATATTTATATTTCTATGTGAGGGATTTATATTTAGAATATGTGCAAGACATGTCAGTATGTTCCAAAACAAAGTTGTTGTATGAATCATGTGTTAAAATACAACATCAATGAAAACTATTAAGAATGATTCTAATGCAAATAAAACCTGTTTGCTGACAATGACCCAAACATACAGTAACAAAGAAGTAGCTAGCAACAGTGTACTGTGAACCTATGTACATGCAAGAACAATTAATTACGCATAATAGACTCTATAATCCGTTTTCAGTGCCTAAGGCCATAAACATAGAGAAAAAAAATGCGCAATCAAGACCATGGCCTACATATGGAATTACGAAATATCACAAGCAAGTACATACGGAAGAACACTGCTAACGTAACGCACCTACCTACTAGTTTATCAACGCGTTATATATAGATACGTTGGCCCACGGAGACGTGAAAAGAATGCACGCTCCTTACTCAGACAAATAGGCAAAGGTCTACATCAATAAGAACCTTCAAATAAAATGTTATTAATAACTTTTCACGGGTGTACAACAAAGAATGTTAATAAAAACACACCCCATATTGATTTTAAATAGGGTCGTGACAATCAGCTGACGGCCCTACAGCTACTTATTTACATGGTGGCCCTCGAACGCAATAGGTTCTTTGTAATGACGATAACAAAGAAAGGATACAGTTTGATGACATCGGTGTCCATGCGTCGTTTCCCAGCGCTCGGTGACGACATCTTCGTGATCTATTACTAATAAATCACAATATCGAACACGAACACTAGAACTAACTCACACAAGACGCAGCGAAACCAATTTTTCGTCCACCAGCAGCAGTCAGAAAAATAACATTGTAGAAAAACAATGGACACAAACCATAGACTAAAATTTTGAAGATGATGTGTAATGAAAACGATGTTGCCACTTAACAAAATCGAGCAAACTGGAAAACCACTCATTGTAGCCTTATGTATACGATTCTTTATAATAGACAACGTCAATTCCAGAAGATTATGCGTCAAAAATTAAAAAGCAGACAAATTTGTCTATGCGTCCTCATCATCGACATCATCCTATCATCTTCGCGTGTGTAGATCAAGGAAGATTATTTATAATTTTGTTTTAATAATAGATTTCGTTAACATATACATCCCAAACTTAGTTAGGACAACGCGTTTGTGGACTGCGACGCTTCGTCGGCGCGCCACGAATGCGGAAACATGTGTTTTGATGTGAACATCAAATCATGATACATGACAACAAATTATAATTTAACGGAGTTTACGTGTGTATTAATTGTATATAGGAGTGATAAAGGGATGTTGTGAGATCTTGTGGTAGTGGTGAATACTGTAGCGGATCCGTGTGGGGCTGGTGATAAGTGATAAAGTGCGGTCATTTCCGGTGTGTTATTCGTGATGTGGGCGCCCCGGTGAAGACTCCAGCTGAATTGTTGTAACGTCTTGGTATAGCCATGGCGAACACAGGGATCGGGGTCTCTTTTGACCCTAATGACATGACCAGGTTAGTAACAAGATCACTAAAGTAACCCTAACCACAATACCTCTAATTTCCTGTTTCCCTTCCTGATTTTCTTTATTAGGAAGTAAATACAAATTACTCGCAGGTTACAATAAACTTTGAATCTATCTAACGTCAGTATTTAGTTTAATAACTTCTCCATTTTCACTATAAAAAATGTATGTAACAAACATGTTCAAAGAATTGCAATACTGATACTTGGTATTCCCATTTCTATAATTAATTTACTAACAGCACAAATAACGAAAACAAACAACAAAACATGCTTTTAGAGAAACTATCTCGAAACCACAAATAAGTGACACATAAAGGAAACAAACACAATTAATTTAATTGGTTTTCCTTCTAATTTGAAATGTATTATTATTTGCTTGAAATACTGTCAAAGTGTTAACAATGCCTCTCTCAAACTCTTAGTTCCATCTTCCTACACTCCCCCCAAGATTATTTGAGGTTGAGACACCATGCATTCTCCTTCCACAAATCTACCTACCTACCTGCTGATGTCACAGTGTTCACTGACTTGGTAAGCTGAACAGTGTTATTTTTTTCTAAATACATACAGTACTTAATTTCCTGTAATAGATCAATCAATATTAATAATGAAATATTACAGTCAAGTACTGGGTAAGCTTACAATATAATAAGGAATTAATTGTCTGACTTGATCTATACACTTTTATTCAATTGTCCCTTAAATCTTTGGTCAAGCCAAAGATTTACTTACTGTCCAATATTTAATAAAGCAACGTTTCTCTTCTGAATTATTATGATCTGAGCTAATTGCTTCTTTCGGCTTTATTAATAGAGCTTTAATCTGTGTCAGATTATTTATCTCAAGTTTGCATGATCAAAATTACTCATAATAATAATTTAATTAATTTTCAGTAGCTTCCCCTAAAAGAGGGCTCTAATGCTTCCAATAATGTTTTTGAAAAATACTAAGTCTAAATCCCAGTAAGACGTAAAAAAAAAAAATGTTTATTGCAGACTTGGATTTAGACTTTGTTTTTAATAGTTATATGCTGTTCACACCAATTTAGCATTTGTATTTATGACACAACTAGCAACCACCTGCATCTTTATCTGCTTATGTATCTTTATAAATTAAAAGCTATACATTATGATGAAGTATATGCTATAAAACTGTAGAGTTTCATCAAAATTTGTTTTGTATTTTTTGCATTCAAGAGTAACAAACATACACATATACCAAATAACTGTGCCTGGACACCGACACAGTCCTTAAGTTCTACCATACTATTGGCCCTACCTAGCAACTAAAATGCATGTTAAAAACATTAAACAATATCAGTTAATCTGCCATTGATAACAGTTCTATAAATACCCCACTTTATTGTACAGGGTCACTGTTAACTCAGTTCCGAGCATGTTGAGATAGTGTGACTTATTTTGCAACAATTAAGCACTACATGAACCCTTAACGGAAATCCATTAATTTGGATAAACGCAAGTTATTTCTTATTTTTAAATTTCACAGGTTTTCTCACCTTCATAATAAACAGTTAAAAGTTCCAATAAGAAGTTGATTGATCAAAAATCATCTGTGTATATTAAGTATTTGACCACCTTATCATTGTCACATAATTTAATTAGGTATAAAATTAAAGATACAAATAATAGGGAAAACATCTTCATCTCTATTCAGCTATCTGATGAGGCATAAATGTTAAAAATCATTAAAAGCTGCCTAAATGTGTCATCAATTTAATTACTGCCTATTGACATCTTAGATGAAAATTGGCTTCAGCCATTTTTCTAAGTCCAGCTTTCCTCACAACATTTTACTTCACCAATGTCAGTAATCTCTAAGATAAACTCAGAAAATATAACATCATAATTGTATTCCACAAAGGTTTAGGCAGGCGTGTACCTATAGTACACCCAAAATTTGCCAGTTAAGCTACAAAGAAAGTGAAATGTTGTGTTAGAAAGTATATCATTATCTGCCTAGCCTTTTCCCAACTACTTTGGGAACATCCGTTGGGAACGGGATGTTCCCTGCCAAACAGGTTGCAGCGTAATACCAGTATTTTACATGGGCGACTGCCTATCTGGCTTCCACAACCCAGTTACTGGGTTGTCAGGCATTAGGGCTTCTGACTACCCGTAACAACTGTCAAAGATCTACAAATGACAGCTGGGACAAGTATATGAATTGAATAGTCGTATTGGTACCTGTGGGCCTGGATTTGAACCCACAAGGTCTATGGGAGGTGTTCATTTTGTGTAAGTACTGGAGGCAGTAGAAATTATTGGGAACTCTGGGAGCCCTTTTACAGTGCCATAAACAGGGAAAACTACTCAGTGAATTGTCCAAATGTAATATGTTGTCTATAAATATTGTATTAGGTACAAACCCCTAAACAAAATTACTTCTAAATATATTGCGTAATTATTAACAATATTCCGTATTGTATTATTATTATATTATGTACAGACGCCAGCACATCAAGCTACCCCAAAGTGTCAAATTTTCCCAATTGAACATGAACCTTATTTCTATTGTGATAAAGTTCAAAAACAATCAAAGAAATCTGACACATTGGGGTAGCTTGACGTGCTGGCCTCTGTACATAATAAATTGTAGCACATATATTTTACAACTATGTGTTATCTGTTCGTCCAAGAAGTGTTAAATAGTTATGAACGCCCCTACAATACAAGACAAATTCCTAGTGTAGGGAAATATTTAAAAAAATGTATGTAAGTAATGTATAAGATATCTAAGCAACTTCTAAACAATAGATATTTCAAAATAATCTACTATTCATAGAAACACAAAAGAAACACGGAAATGTAACAAAGAATTTAAAAATCATTACTTCTAAGCACTACCAGATCACTATTTTAAAACTTAACAGTTTTTGCCTTGAGATTTTCACAAGTCATGAACAGTAATTAGCACAAAAACATCTTGTATTGAGACAACACAAACATTTTGTTGGTGATTAGGTGTAGCTAACAATTATGACCTTCAACTGTGCTATAAGTGAAGCCGTTCATTCCTGGACTAGTTTAATCTTTTTCTTTAGCGTGGGAAGAATTTTAGAACAGCTAGAATTATATTCATTCATCAAAACTATGTGTTCAAAAATAAGTATATGAAATATCCAGTAACTGGGTTGTGTAGGTGCACCATGTAAAATACTGATATTGAACTGTATACTGGAAGCCGAACCCTAGATAGTTGGGAAACGGCCAGGCCAGTAAATTAGAAAGCAGAGACGCAAGTAATACAGGGCCCATAATACTACCTTGAGGCATTTAATTTATGAACTAGTGGCAAACACCGTTTTAATTTGTCTGTTTGTTCCCATGAGTTAAACATTAGAATATACATGCATTCCAACAGGTTCAAACATAGTATCCAACAGTATCCGCTGAGTACATATAAAAAATATTGCAAAATTAAGGTCAAGTGGAAATCAAACTCGAAAATATTATGTTCATAATCATTAAAAGAACATCAAGAAGAATTTGTAGGAGGCCTTGACCCATACGTCAGCTTGAGTTGATTAAAATCGATTGTAAATAAACCAAAGATATGTATACTTGAGGCAGTAAGACTATTTTATCTAAACTTCTTAACTTATCTATACTATTATATGCTGAAGAGTTAGTTTATCAACCGACGAAAAAAAATGGAGTAGGTTCTCAATTCAACACATATTTTTCTTTATGTTTCTAAATAAATGTGAAGTTGGTTGTTATTTAAAAATGCTGCCTCTTTGGTCTAGTCGTCGGTTGTGCTACTGTTGAGCACGAGGTTTTGGGTTCGACTCCCGGGTCGGGGAATGTGTTATTGGGTTTTTCCATCTGGAATTTCTCAGTAGCAGCCCGGAGCCTGGATTTCTGCCCTCTTAATGGCAAAAGCCTTCCCCTCTATGAGGAGAAATGTGGTTTACTAATGGTGCACCACTGCCTAACCCTTCGGATTACAGGCGTGATGTTATGTTTATGATATATAATAGTTTTCGTTCTATCAACAGCTGGTACTTCAGAGAGCTGTCACGCGCTGAAGCGACGAGGTTACTACTCAATGAGACGGAGAGTGGAGTGTTCCTCGTCAGGGACTCCAAGACCATCACTGGAGACTATGTCCTATGTGTCAGGTTTGTGTTATTCATTTTTTTTAAACTGACTTCCAAACCATAAAATCAATTATTTTTATTTTAATGCAGTTGAAATTAATCATAGACAATATAATAGAATATAATACTTTTTATTGTACACCATAAAAATAATAACTGAGAGCTACATAGGGTGTTACAATGGGCGGCCTTATCGCTAAAACCGATCTCTTACAGATAGCCTTTGGGTGGAATATTCTTTTTTGTACACTGAAAGAATGTAAAACAGGACGCAACATAGCTAGAACTGTCCATATAATTGCGGTGTTATCTTTTCTTATAGACAACCATAGCTACCAATCATTGTGATCACTTTTCCCGTATTCGTATGCAATCTAAACGTACATGTGCTCTTGGCTAAGTAGTAACAGCCGCTCGGATTGATCAAGGTTAAGCTACGCTTGCCGAGGTCCGTAGATGGGGGTGACATCGCCCTAGCGTACGTGGTCTACATTCTTGACGACAAAAGCATTTAAATTCCTCGAATACACACAACCTCGCCCTTTGGTCCTGTATCTCACTAGGACCCCATGGTAGAGCTGTCAAAAATTTGAATCGAATGTTTTGGATACTTTACCGAACCCTCCTTTCTTACCTTCCAGAGAAGACGACAGAGTCTCCCACTACATAATAAACCGTGTCGTGTCCGCGGACGGCACGATCCGGTTCCGGATCGGAGACCAGCTGTTCGCGGATATGCCGGCACTGCTGGCGTTTTACCGGCTCCACTACCTGGACACGACGCCGCTCGTCCGGCCTCTGCCGCAGGCGCTCGCGAAGGTTGCAGCGCCGCCGCCGCAGCAGCCACACCAGGTCTTGGAGCTGGTCATCGCGAAGTTTGACTTCTCTGGCAATGTAAGTAGTTTTTAATTTCATAACCCATACTAATAAACTAATATTATACATGGGAAAGTGTGTGTGTCTGTTTGTCCATCTTTCACGCCTAAACCACTGAACGGATTTCGATAAATTTGGCAGAGAGATAGATTGCACCCCGGGAAAGAACATAGGCTACTTTTTTTATCCACAATCCACGCGGGTGAAGCCGCGGGCGGAAGCTAGTTAGAACTATAATAATACCAGCTAGTTACTGTCCCACTGCAGGGCAAAGGCTCTTCTCATACAGAGAAGCACAAGCATATATCACCACGCTTACTCAAGGTGGACTGGCGATTTCTGTCTTAAATTAATTACTAGCACTTCGCCCGGGATTTCGTCCGCGTGGATTTTGTAGTTTTCCCTTCGAACTTCATCCCCTCCACCCCTTTTGAAGCAAAAAATCAAGTCCAGTAGTCTAGAATTCTGCAACTTTTACAGCCGAGAGCTATTATTGAGAATATTTTAACTGTTCTCGATTTTAACCCTTCTTTGGGTCTCGCAATCGGGTTAAAAATATGTAACGAATGCTTCGTTGGTCTAGTGGTTGAACGCGCTACTGCTAGGCATGAGAATACCTTCTAGAATTACACAGTAGCAGCCGGAGTCTGGATTTGTGCTCGGTTGATGGCACAAGGCTCGCTCTCCATGACATGGGACTTGAACATGACTGGCGACTGCCATAAACATACAAGAAAAAGTATTCTTATGACGACCGATGTGGCGCGGCGGGCGAAGGTCTGCCTGCGACGCAGGATGTTGCGGGTTTGATTTCCGCCTTGGGGCAAGTGTTTGTACGATCTAAAAAGATTTGTTCCGGGTGTTCTGGGTATTTGCTATGCATAAGAAAAAATATCTATCGATGTTATGTATTGCATTGAGTATATCACTCATCTAGTACCCATAACACAAGTTATGCTTAGCTTTGGGCTAGATGATGCTGTGTGGATTGTCCAGCATTATTTATTATTTATTTATACTGCCTAACCCTTCGAGGACTACAGGCTGCATGATGCTCTTCATTGTACACCTTTGAATCCGTGACCTGTAACTCCTCTAGGCCACATTACATCATTACGTGTCACCAGTCTCAAAATATTCGGCTATCACAAAGACTTTTATGGAAAGAACATAGTAACAACAATAATGGCACTTACATTTACAATAGCGCCAAGTGGACGTATTTGGAACTAAACAATAGGACCATAAACAAATTAATGACAGGTGGTATTAATAGAACCATAAACAAAATTAATGACAGGTAGTATTCAAATCAATCAATAAGGTTTATCTGCAAGCGTAGATTACAATCGCGTGCGCGATGTTACTATTAAATACAGGGTGCTTTTATTCTCTCTCTTGGACCTATAGTTCAGAATATACCCAAACTACTGCATATATAATGAAATTTCATACGGATACAGGCCGTCAAATAACTATGAACCATTATAATTACTGATTGTCATAAAATAAAGATTATTGAACAGTAATCAGTACTATACCAGCCTGTTACTGTACCACTGCAGGGCAAAGACCTCTTCTCATACAGAGAAGGCACGAGCATTAATCACCACGCTTGCTCAAGACGGGTTGGCGATTTCAGACCTATATAAATAAATAATAAATAAGTTTTCCTTCACCGATGCCAGTGATGTTCAAGACAAACTTAGAAAGTACATATGAATTGAAAAGTCACATTGGTACTTGCCCAGATTTGAAGCCATAACCTCGTGCACTAGAGGCGAGGCCTAAACCACTGGGCCGGAACAGTAATCAGTATTCGTATTAAATCATCTTTATTTTATGACATCATCATCTTCCTGCCCTTATCCCAATTTAATTAGGGTCGTCGCAGCATGTCTTCTTCTTTCATACATATGTGTTTGCCGTCATCTTAAAAGTCACTTCCTTTCTAGCCATATCATCTTTTACACAATCTTTTTGTCTTTGGTCTTCCTTTACTCTTGTAACCCTCCACATTAGTACTCAAAACTTTTCTCACAAGATGGTCCTTATTCGTTCGCATCACATGCCCATACCATGTAAACCGATGTCCACACAACTTCTCGGTCACAGGCGCCTCTTTCAGACCTCACACACTCATTTATTATTCTATCTATTCGCGTAACACCACACATCCCTCTCGGCATTGTCATCTCAGCTCCATGCAACTGCCTGTCATTCGTCCCTTTTGTGGGCGAACATTCTGATCCATACAAGACAGCAGGTCTTATCATCTTAATATATATAAATTACGTGTCATGTTGTTTGTCCGCTATGGATTCCTAAACTACTGAACCGATTTTAATAAAATGTGTGTGTTTTGGTCAAAGTTAAAAGATAGGATAGTTTTTATTTCTATTATTGACCTTAATTTTTTTTTATTGCAAATTAAATGTTTTCTTATAATAATTTCCATACATTTCTAACGGCGGTACGAAGTTCGCCGGGACAGCTAGTTGTTTTATAAATCTTACCCTTAAGTTTAAGGGGAAAGTGAGAGTCGCAACCTGTTCCCGTTACCTGCCGCCATTTCATCCAACCTGTATCAATTCTGTGCTTGACAGTCCGATCTATTACTCCGTCACTTTGCACGAGTGAACCGAGATACCGAAAGTCGGAGCAGACCGAGAGAAGCACGATATCATGTGCTAGGGCTTTATTTTATGACAGTCAGTAATTAATCCTAACTACTATTATAAATGCGAAAGTAAGTTTGTTACCTTTTCGCGCCTAAACCACTGAACGGATTTCGATAAAATTTGGCAGATGGATAGATTGCACCCCGGGGAAGGACATGGGTTACTTTTTTTATCAAGAAACCACGCGGGCGGAAGCTAGTTATTATATAAAAAACGATACAAATAGTAAGATACAACATTAGTAAATGAAGAAATAAAATAAAATAAATAATCACAGGGCATCGAAAAGTTCATCCCCATCACTGTCAACGGGAACTGCCCAGAGGGCTGGCAGGATTGCAACGTTGAATGGCAATGCTGATTCTATGGCCAAAAAAAAGGCCAGCCCTCTGGTCACGTGAAGAGTCGACCAATGTTTGTGAGATGAAAACTGGAACAGTTTTTAAGAAATTTGCGCGCATGGAGGAGTATGAGATTTGGTATAGTTAAAGTTTATATGAATAAGTAGTGGAAAGCCATAACGGTTGAAATTCGACCATTGATTCAACCACTAGTAAAAATAAACACTTGATATCGAACGCCTTACTGATTTCTGATGTGTTTCTTACCCAATGAGATTTTAATGTTCAAGTTAATAACTTACGTCTCACATTAAACATCTCATTGGGTTAGATAGAAATCGTGATAATGAGTTTAAAATTAAAGGTCATCAGAAACTGGGAAAAAAGCGACGAAAAATTTGGATAGATTTTTTATGAAAAACAAGATGGGAAATTCATCCAGTGGTTT
This sequence comes from Phlogophora meticulosa, assembly GCA_905147745.2. Lineage (NCBI taxonomy): Eukaryota > Metazoa > Arthropoda > Insecta > Lepidoptera > Noctuidae > Phlogophora > Phlogophora meticulosa. The sequence goes on from LR990542.1 coordinate 1,374,712, forward strand.
TTCAATTTAAAAGTATAGGGTTTTCCAATAAGAGGTGTTCTTTTGATATACTTATTTCTGTATTTTTTTATGTCCAATTTAGAGTATTGTATTCTCACAAACTTTCACGTGATGTATAGTGATGTATATTGATATATATTGATGTATATTAGTAGGACATTAACTCTCAACTAGCCCGAGTTGTCCCACTGCTGGGAAAGGGCCTCCCTCCATTCCTCCCATCAGTCACGATTCTGCGTCTACGACTTTCCATTTCATAAGAAAAACATCCGAATGACTAACACCGTCAAAAATAAAAATATGCCTACAAACAAGGAAGTCAGACGTCTCATCGTGAAAACTAGGTCTCCAGTGAATGTTTTTCTAATATTAGAAGACATAGTTACGCTGCCGGTGACGGTATGACTAACTGCCGCAATCATATCGTGTTACGTTCTATTAAAAAGGTTGTAGGTAGAAGTACCATAGCTAGCGTATACTGGAAATTACACGTTGATTGTTAACCAAATTACCATGTCATTACTTCGCGCTGTATACCCCGGGAAGTTTTCAAAGGGTTGATAGTACACATACATTTACTATTTTATAAAATTGCCATCCAGCAGAGGCTACCACATCAAGCTACCCCAATGTGTCAAATTTCTTTGATAGGTTTTCAACTTTTTTACAAAATTATTATGTTCATGTTCAATTGGGTAAAACTGACCGTTTGTAGCTTGGTGTGCTGGCGTCTGTACAGACTCCAGGATGCTTCAGTGAATTTTAAATTTACTTGTGGAACATCTTGCGAGTTTTAACCTTTAAGGTTATTAACTGATCAACCGAACTTTCCTGTGGGAACTTAACAAAAATGCCTTCAGCCAGGGCATTCAAAGTACGATCGAGGCGAGCCTTTTTCTAGCAACAAGGGACAAATATCTACAGAGTTCTCTACTGAGAAATTCCATATGAACAAAACCCAATAACATTTCCCGGTCCGGAAGTGAATCCAGGACGTCACGCTCACTACTACTGAGCGTGACCTCACCGCTTGCGACCACTACACCATCGTGACGTGGCAATATACAGAGTGTTGTTAGAACTAAGACTTCTGCTCTTTCGTTCCCTCTTGCCTATAGAGATCTTGTCTGCTGAGATAAAAATAATCTGGAACTAACACGAGTTTATGGCAGATGTTCGCTGTTTACGTTATGCTTTTGCTAATATGCCGCTGTGATAGTTATGGGATTATGACTGACGCACTGCGATTCGCGGGTTCGTAGCCTGGGTCGCGAAAGAATTTTGTTCGGCCTAAACATAGATACGAGGCTTTGGTTTGGTGTACAAATGTTATTATATATTTGTATGCGCCGTAAATCAGTAGTTACGATTTGGATTTTATGATTGTGAAATACGTAGACGGCGTCGTTGGTCTAGTGGTCTCAAGCGTGAGGTCCTGGGTTATATGCTCGGGTTGGAAAAAGTGGGATTGGGTTTTTCCATCTGGATTTTAACAGTAGCAGCTCGGAGTCTGGATCTAACTGGCGAAATGTGAGTGGGTGTACTCTAGGTATCTCTGTCAATCCCTTCGGGGAATACAGGCGTGATGTTATGTAATACGTGGTATGTGTGATTTTGTATAACGAACAAGATTCACTTATTTATGCTAGTTAGAGACATCTTTTTTTTTTTTCAAAATGTTCCCCACATTAGAAATTTCTCCTGTTTCGTAGGGGCGTTTACAAACATTTATACTCACATACACAAACAGTCAGACCCAGAACAACTACCTGTAGCCCATACAAATATTAGTTCCGTGGGAATCGAACCCGCGACACACAACGCAGCAGCCGATCTCTCAGCCACTGCAATAACGGTGCCGTGATTTTGTTTCTTGACGATCTGTTATTGTTCTTGGCTTCCACTTCATTATGGTTTGTTTTTTATTTTAAGTAAGTTTTCCATACATACATAAACTCACGTCTTTTTCCTATGGGGGTAGGCAGAAACCACAGACCTCCACCTGCTACGATCCTTACAAGCGCCTTTCGCTTCGCTCACGTTCATACATCTGGTTATATACGCACGCCCGGTAGCGAGTACTACCTATGCACCTTACCTTTTTGAAGACTTCTTCTTAACGATGATTCACTAACTGATTGAAGTACTGTTACTCTGATTGACATAATTATTACTTTTTGACATGTGTTGTATAGCTTCAAGTTCTTCAAACTATCAGACAGACGTGTTGCTGGGGAGTTTGTTCCACCACTTCTTCTTCCCAGCAAAAACACTAGGAAGTGGTGAAGGGTGGGGGTTTTGGGGGACTGTCTTTTGTAAACGTTTTGACGTTCAAAAAGTGCTGATTCTCAGCCTAATTTGAATAAATGAATTTTGTTTTTGACATAATTATTGTAATACTTTGCCTGCCCACGTGACGGTAAAATATAGAAAACTTTATTTATGTACTAAGCCATGTTTGCAAGGAAACAAACGATTTGTTTTGGTTTGAAGATCATCACCAATAAGGTCAGTGTATGTCCTTCTAGGGCGTCCCCTCCCGGTTTTCCATACACCTAATATACATAGCGAGATTGTGTCAAAGTTCTATATTAGTGACATGTGTTTGATGCCTATACACCTTTTTTCCAGGACGCAGACGACCTGCCGTTCCGTCGCGGCGAACGCCTGATGGTAATCAACCGCGACGAGGAGCAGTGGTGGACAGCGCGCAACGGTCTCGGACGCACCGGTTCCATCCCCGTGCCTTATGTGCAGAGGGTAATACAATAATCCTTAGCATTTTACGGGGTTCGGGGGAAGATAAATATGCCTCTTGATCATTATCTGATACTTAATTAACAAACATAAATAATAAACTGCACATTGGTCTAGTGGTCGCAAACGCGACTGCTAAGCATGAGGTCCTGGGTTCGATTCCTGGGTCGACCATGGTGTTATTGGGATTTTTATTAGGAATTTCTCAGTAGCGACTCGGAGGTATGTGTGCTCAATTAATAGCAATACGCTCACCCCCAATAGGGTCAGGTTAGGAAAAGGCCAGACAGATGATGATGTAATAACATCATCATCTGCCATTTTTTCCAAGGCAAAAACTGTAGAACGCCACCTGCTACTATCCTTATACACTCCTCTTGCTTCGTTTACGTTCATACATATGGTCATACACGCACGCCGGTTGCGAGTACTACGCACCCGACCTTTTTGAAAGAACATCACCGATCTTTAATTATTTACGTATGTAAAACTAAATAATTCCTATGTAGCTGTCCTATAAAGCCTCATGGTTTTGATACTTTTTTATATAAACAAATGGGCAAAAGGATCGGGTCTGATCTTGGTCAGGCTGTTTCTAAGCACCCACTTAATGGCCGCTATCCCACTACTGCCCGATACGGGAACTTTTGACTGCTGGGTTACCCCCCCTGGCCCGATTCGCCCCTCCTTAGTCAAACCTGCACCCCCCAAACTCCTTTGGGGGATCCATATTAATACCTGGCTTAGTATGGACGGCCAACATGGGCCACTGAGTCCCAGGAACCCTGACTTCTAATCATCCACCGTACCCGACCTCCGTGTAGCCGGATTACAGGAGGCGCCACGCTCCCAGTCGGAGGGGTTGGCGAAATACTAGTGCTCTATCTTCGGAGTGTCGGGGTTTCGATTCCAGCTTTTTCTTTTTCACTTTTTACATGGTTTGCCTCACAACGTCGGGTGGATATATTTTTGTTTAGTATTGCTTTATTGAGGCCTTTTATTTGCTTGATGTAAATAAAAAGCCAAAACCAAGTATGTAGAGTTTTTTTTTGATAAGCGATACATAGAAGACGTGTCTGTATCGAACAAAGCAAGCAAGAAAAAAAAAGTTATTTATAAATTGATCAATTTAAGCAAATAACTGATCTCTGAATCTCGTGTTCTGCATAGTTACTTGATATTTTGGATTAATTGCCATGAGATGCGATGAGATACCCTATGATAATGTCTGTGAAGTTCCACCAAATCCTGTCTATGAAGTTCCACCAATCATTAAAAAGAAATGGTTGTTTAGTTGCAATACTTTAGTACATTAGTAGATAAGGTAACAACAAACACAGAAAATAATTTAAGAACTTTCATTTCTCTATAAAGGATTGTATTAATTGAATTCTAAGTTAATGCAATCCTTTTTAGAGAAATTAAAGTTAAGTTAGGTATTCAATAAGTTATTTAATCATCTTAGTCTTAGATGATTCAATAACTTATTTCTTATTTGGTTACCTTAGGCGACGCGGCAGTAACAACATACATATATTTACATAGGTACAGTACTCAATAGCAACAAATTTACTATTTTAAATCCCCCAAAATATGATTAAAGAATCATTTTGGAGATATGATTTTGGAAATATGATTAAAGAATCATATTTTGGAGGATTTAAAATAGTAAATTTAATAGTATACAGTTTTTATAAACAAAATATGGACTTCTTTAACTTTGTCAAACAGAAGCAATCTGTTATAAAACTGTGACTGTCCTATTTATACAGCATACTTAATTGTATTAATATGATACCTGTAATTGAGTGCGCATTACAGGATAGTGTATACTGTATAAATCATATTTTTTGTAATATGTAATTGCAATGTATTTCTCAACGATTCTTGAAATAAATATTCCTAATCCACCTGTGTCTCCATCAGATCCTGGACCCTTCCGGCGCTCCGTACCCACCGACGGAGGCGCTCAACCATCTCGCAGACCCGCCGAGCCCGCCCAGCATCAAGCATCCGCAACAGCGTACTAATATGCAGGTTGCTACCATTTCTTATCTAAATCTTACTAATACAACGTGTAGCTTTTAATACCCTATAAGACCATGTTAAAGAATCAACTGCGATATAAATTATATTTTAACCAACGAATAAAAAGCAGGAGGTTCTTAATTCTACAAGTATAATTTTTACAGTGTAGTCCAATATCGATGCTTCTTTTTTATTTATATCTTTTCGTCTTTACTTCTTTACTTATATTATAAAGAGGTAGAATTTGTTTGTTAGTTTGTATGTGGGGGTAATCACCGGAACTAATGATACAATTCAAAATATTCACTGCTTTTAAAAAGCTACATTATTCTAAGTGCTATTATAGGCTATTATTATTTTCGAAACTATGCTTAAAACAGGGTTGTGGGGACGTTAAAGTTTGAAAAAAAAGTACGAAATCCACGGGGACGAAGTCGTGGGTGAAGTGCGAGTACATTATACATTGCAATTTGTAAAAATAAATACTCCCCTAAGTGTAGAAAATAGGGGACGATTGTTTTTGCCTACTGAATTTATGTAAAAGGTGATAAGCACTCAACATAAGGCCTCTAAAATAAATAACTAGGCTACTTTAATAAACTATCTACGGACCCATGAAAATCAACGAAAAAAACGCAAAAAAAAATGAAATAGACTTTAAAAAAAGCAACGTTTTTAACTCGTTTACGCCATACCACTAGTATTTTCATTTCTTAGTCTCTTAGGTGACATTTGATCCTGTCAAGTTACTGCAGCTAATTAAAAGTCGTACTATACGACATCTGAGACGTCAATAATGTATTTTGATCCCCATTACAGCGCACTCTCCCAGCGTTGGCCCGGGTGAAGCAGCCGAGGGTACCCAACGCATACGACAAGACAGCACTCAAGCTCGAAGAAGGAGATATTATTAAAGTAAGAAATATTTTATTCTTTATTTAATTTTATTTATGAAAAAAAACACTATGAATTTCTTCTGTATCGTGGGTGCTTTTACAAACATTTAGTCTCACATAAACAAACAGCCAGACCCGGAACAATCTTTTGTCGTGCGGGAATCAAACCCACGACACGCAGCGGAGCAGCCAATCGCTCAGTCATTGCGACAACCGTGCTACACATACAGACAGCCACCCGTGACTTCGTCTGCGGTTGTATCTCTATAAATTATAGCCTATGTGTTATTCTAAACTACAAATATGCTACAATACTTTAAAGTTTCATCAAAATACGTTCAGTAGTTTTTGCGTGGAGAAATTACCATCCACTCATACTCACATACTTTCACATTTATAATATTAATACTAGGATCTTAATATAATAATAATTATAAGTACAGTAACAGGTTGAGGAGGTCGTGGCTTAATAAAAACAGCCGCACGGGTTGATCCCAGGTTAAGCTACGCTTGCCTAGGTCAGTGTATGGATGGGCTACCGTTCTCAATATATCGAGACTCCTCCGTGCCTCGGTAAGCACACTAAGCCGTTGGTCCCGGCTGTCATTTGTAGATCTTTGACAGTCATTACGGGTAGTCAGAAGCCAGAAGTCTGACCAAGGGGTATAGTGTTGTCCAGTAACTGGGTTTTGGAAGTCAGATATGCAGTCGCTGCATAAAATACTGGTATTCAGCAGCATTCGGTTAGACTGGAAGCCAATCCCAACGTAGTTGGGATAAGCCTAGGCAGTTGATGATGGCATTAACAGTTTGGCTTTTACTGTTTCACTGGACAAAGGCTTCTTATACAGAGAACGCACGAACGTAAATTACCACCTTGGCTGGATGCCTGTTGGTGACTTCAGGCTTTTTATTAAAAAAGAGTCCAGGTTTTCTCACGTTTTCATTCGCCAGTGACAGTTACGTCCAAGATATACTTAGAAAGGATATACAAATTGAATCAAGTAAGAGTATATATAAAATTGAATATAATATCGTATAACGGAAAGCTAGTGACGTCAAAACCCACAAAAAGTCCATAACAATAAAATTTCTTAGTAAAAGTAAAATTTCGGGCTAAAAAGTAAACATAGCAGTTTCATAGATGATGACGTCACATAATGGCCGCGACGTTAAAAAACAAAAGTTCAAACGTCCGTTACGTTTGAACTTTTGTTTTTTGAAAATTGTACGACTTTGATAATTTTGTTGAGCAACAGAAAGTAGTTACAAGACTTTCACGGCTGCCTCAAACGGAGCGGAGCGAGGCTACGGAGCGGAGAAACGTAGAAATTATAATTAATAAAATTGCATAAAATCTCCGCTTCGTTCCAGTGGAAAGGGATTATTGGTTAATATTTCTCAGTTTTTATAGGTAGCCTAATACATTGCTTGGGTTGTTTTTTTTATAGATTCCAGTGAAAATATTGATAAACTTAAAACGTAAAAGAGTATTAAAAAAAAAAGAAGATATTTTAACAGGCTACATTGACCGATCTCTTGTAACCCAACTTATATTATATAATAATAATCTTTTTTTCCAGGTGACAAAAATCAACATAAACGGCCAGTGGGAAGGCGAGTTACACGGTAAAATAGGTCATTTTCCATTCACTTGCGTCGAGTTTCTCGACGAGAATCAGACCAGTTAAAATTGTGACGTCACATGACCATAGACTAAGCTGTCTATGGTATAGGCTCTATGGACTGTGCCCACCGATATTGGGCTTCTGATTGCACAATAGTTATGGTGTAAAGTGTATTTGGTGGTGCATTTTTTGTCCCATATTTGATATGTATATGTGCGATGATAGATTACCCATGGTATCTTGTCCACTAATCATGTAACCAATAAAATATACAGGGTGAAAGGGACATACATGCACATCCTGATGCCATGAGTTCAGTACATGATGCTGGATCCCCGTTTGGAAATTTTTCTTCGGGTGTTTCCTAATTTATATGTTTTACTAGCTTTTGCCCGCAGCTTCGCTCGCGTTAGGAAGTGGGGGGTTAGAAAGAGACAAAAAGTAGCCTATGTCACTGGAGAGTGACATAGCTTACTTTTTGTCTCTTTCGTGATTTTTTAAGTGGACATTTAAAAAATCACGTCAATTTGTCGGAAATGGACAAACAGATACACACACTTTCCCATTTATAATATTGGTATGGATTCTGATATTTTTTACTTAAAATTATAAATGATATGATAAAATTATATTTTCTATGTAACCCAATGAGATTTTTAATTTCAAAGTACATAAGCTTTTTTCTTTAACTCTCATTGGGTTAAATAGAAATACTGACTTTGTACACATTGAAGTTAAATAAAAAACAGAAAAAATCGTAGGAATTAGGAAAAACCGATTAATAATTTCACTCTGGGTGGACCAGAATAATGTACTGCAGTCTGTATGGTTTCAGGACGTGAGTCGATGTCCCTTCAACTGTATATAATTAAATTGGATGTGTATTGAGATCCAAAGAAAATAAAAAAGAATGTATTGACTCAAATTATGTGTTTAACAGTCGCTTTTTAGTGAAGTTACTAATATATGAAGGCCTGAAGGAACAATGTTCTCCTGTCGTGCTTTTAAATGTGGGATTTGAAAAATGGACAAAATGCTATGAATTACTGATGTATACCTATAATTTGTGATGTAAACTTACTCTTTAATTATTACACATTTTTTGTAAAACTGATTTAGTTAGTTAATATACAATTGTAATACACCCAGGACGCACAAAAACATTTTTAAAATAATTATTTATCATAAATATGTATAAAAAATTGTATTTCTTTTTGTAATCGAAATCTACTACAGAATATTATAAATCGATATTGAGATTATTAGAAACTCATTTTGATGTGTATTTATTTTTCTTTTTGTGCATTTTACTGCATTTTCTAATGTTTATAAATTCGTGTGGAATTCGTATCGTCTCATCATTTTAAATGTATGACATTTTTATAATAATTCATGTGGATAGTCATTATTCCTAATGCGGCTTGATTAGGCGTTTTGCAGCCCAAAAATTTCTTTCGCAAAACGTCCTTCCGGATCCTGTATCTCAGAAAGAAACGCATTGTTTACTTAGAGTGCAAATCGACTGCAAATAAAGAAGCATTTTTTTGTCAGTACACTTTGGCACAGAGGCCAGCACATCTACAATCTTTCAACTTTCTTTGATAGTTTTTCAACTTTTAGAACGAGAGAATAAGATTCATATTCAATTGGGATTTTTTACAGTTCGGGATAGCTTGATGTGCTGGCATCTGTACAATATCAATCTGCTTGCAGCATATGGGATAACGATGAAAAAAACAATCACGTCAAATGCTTATTTGGCTCGAAGGACCATTTTTAAATGTCTAGCAACTAATTATAATGCTTGATGTTAAAACTAACATTAGAACAATTAGACACAATACAATAGGTAGGTATAGAAGGTTGGCTCCTTACAACGTGTAAACACTCACGCACACAGACACGCTTCACTTACATTTATTTATTATTTATTTATTTATATAAAAATAACAAGTATCTAAATCGCCTTAGCTCAAAAGGTTGGAGTACAGATCTGTAAAAAAGAAATAAGATACCCACTAGGCCTGTCTAAAGAGATTCATATATCGAGTATACATCTATAATTTTTTATAATATCGAAACAATATATGTCATCAAAACTAAATATAGCTATACGTACGCGTCTTAGTGCGCGTGCGCATGTTTTTCGTATGTTTTTAGAAAGCCAACCTTGTATACCGATCTAATTTTTTTAATTAGACGTGGTCTAACATTATTAATATGATAATTGAAATTGCAGACATTGTCCTTTTAGAAGGACTTTGAAATGTCCTTCAGAAGGGACATGAACTGACAGAGGAATTGACACCTTTCTTGTATTTAACCCTTTGTGATTGATATATCAAAGAAGATTAGATAAGATTTATAAATCCATTTGAAAGATAGTTTGTTAAATAACAGTTTGAGACTAACTAGTTAAAATAAAACGCTTCTCATAAGACTAAGTGTAATTTTCACACAAAAACAATTGTATTTATTTACTTACCTGGAGCAATAGGCGATATAATCAGATTTACGTTTCATGAGACCATTTTTTCGAGGTCGATATTAGCTTCTCGGGTTCGCTTCCCGAAGCTAACTTTCGGCTTAGCAACGCTGCCGTCTCATGACAAAATACTGTAATTCTTATCCCCATGATTAGCAGTAATGAGTCTTATTAAGTGAACGCGATAAAGCCCTGTTACGGCTAACTCATGTATCTTTAGTTACATCGTTTTGTCATTGGGCGGCTGAGCGGAGTCGTTAAACAAAAACAGACCAAGTGCTTTGCAAGGAGATGATTATAAATCAAGTAGTTTTAAGATGGTTGGAATTGTATAAGCCTCCGGACATTGTATACTCTGATAGTGAACGCAATAATATTGTAGTAAGCAGTTACCTAAGCGATTTGTGGACCAAGCTTGTGGACAAAATAAAATATAAGTTTTTTTTACCATTGTCCATAGATTCTGGTTTGTCTATGTTTGATAAAGGCTGAATTTATGGGTCCTCGTCACCAACATGCTAGTGTGTCCTGTTGCGCCAAAAGCAAACAAAACAGTTATTCGAAAGATTTAAATTTTCACTTATGTCTGTGTTCATGACTGCCTGTTTTTAAAAGGTGGCTGTGTTGACGCTCAGCTGATGTGAAACATATGATATTGATGGTCATTGAAAGAATTTATAATAAGACATAAAAAAACAAAAAATAAATATTTAAAAAAATATATATATTGCGCGCTACTCACACTCAAACAAGGGAGTAATGAGCAGCGCAAGAGAGCTTCTATGTGTACTATTTGTGAACAGCACACATATTAGGCAGCCAGCATTTAGGACTCCTTACTGAGAAAAACCCAACAAGGCTTCCATACAAAAAAAAACAAGTTTGGTCCAAAAACCGCCAGCAAAATGTTTCCATAAGGAATTGATATTTATATTGTATACATCGAACGTTGTTTGACTGTTAGCTTTGTAACATTTTTACTGTATATTGTACATTTTTGACAGACAATTTGACATGTTTTTGCTCTCGTGGTTATACCAACACTCGGTACGGAATAATTCGCCTACCCGCTGAGATTGTATTATGCTACATAGATCGGCAAGAGATGATCGGAAGCTGTTGTTGAAAATTCGCGTTGTGTGTGAACTGTAGGTGTAATGGTAGCAGTGGCGGACTAACAGGGTGGCCGGAAGGGGTGGCGCCCGGGGCCTCCGCTCTTGGGGGCCCCCAAATGCCTCCGCATTCCCCAGATCAAATCTTAAACAAGACTTTTAAAATGTGCTTAGTACTTACATAATTTCATCAAGATCAAAACACCACAGCCATCTAGACTTTTTACGCGGTACTAATATTCTTTTAACTTTGCTGAACGCGTCCAATACGCTGGGGGAATTCCCGTCTTTGGAGAGGGTACTTTGAAATTAAATTTCACTTGCCAGATTTTAACGAAATAAACATAAACACTACATTCAAATGTGAACTGAATAAAAAGCTTGTAAAACTACTTTTTTTTTAAAGCTGGGGGGCCTGATTCACCTTTGCCGCCCCGGGCCTCTGACGGGCTTAGTCCGCCACTGAATGATAAATTATCTATACACGTCGGATACATATCTAAAAGTCCAGACTTCATTTCAGAAGTAAGTTATGACTAGAGATGAGCCTACTAGTCGGCCAAGCCGATCTTTGCTTTCGGCGGTGTTCGTGTGGCGTCGGTAATTCGCTAATGTTCGTCGCGCTTTGCTTTCCTTGTACACGCCGCGTGCGCAGACATGTAGGAACAGGGGACCTAGACAAATCCCTTTTCTGTAAAGGTGCGTCCAGACTATATAACATAAAATGTTATATAACTATGTCATGTAACATGTGTTATGTTACATAGTCTGGACGCACCTTAAGCGTTAACGCCAACGGTAAGATCAAATTGTATGGAGTTGAGCTTTAGAGATGCCACGTGATTTCTTTTCACATTTGTGATGTCAATGCCATACATTTTGACGTAAGCGTCTGGCGTTTTACGCTACAGATTAGACCCCAGGTTTCTTGTTTATAATAAAAATTAATACAGTAAAACGGGGTGAATCGAAACAAAATAAATGAGATTAAAACGTTGATTCAACATAATTAATTACTTACAAGGTGTTGAAATTATTCATTTCATTTCCTTAAAAAAAGTGTCCTTGTACTAACAAACAATGTTAAACTATCGCGAAACAACTTCACATGCCTTACGCAGGCTAAATAGAATTAAAGATTAAATAATGTTACATAAGAAACCATCGAATGTAATTACTCTATTTAAAAGTGAATATATAAATATGAACATATACTAATATGAATATGAAACTGCCCCTCAAAGTTTTGTTTCAACTCACCCCTGCGTTTCTATTCACTCCGTTTTACAGTACTAATTAAGGTTACGAATCCATTGTAATCAAGCAATTTTAAGCATAGATATATGACTAAAGTAATGTGCTGACTAGTCGGTATATCTCTTGTTATAACCTTGTCAGCACTCCGCTTGATAAGTGCCTAGCTAAACGACACATCTAGCTAATCTGTGGAAAAATATATCATTACACCTCAGAGTAATACCAAAATAATGGGATTGTGACATAAGTCGTTTTTGAAGTAAATCACTAGATATAGCGAGCTCGATCATTAAAAAAATCGGTGAAATACCTATATTTTTTAGGATTAGCTCATTTGAAATATACTCGAGTCACAGGTAAGAAGGTAAAGTGCTGTATTGTTTTTTTTTATACAAATCACGCAATCTTGTTCTTCCAATTTTTGTTTTATACCATTATGTTTAATTTAAGGTTATAGTGTAAATGATGACGTCATGTTTTTTTATGTAAATATAATTTTCCACCGATATTTCTTGTGACTTGAGTTATTTTTTGAAGTACCACCTTATTTCTGACGGAGCGCGCTCTTGTTCAAAAACAGTTCTTATTTATGTCACTGTAGAAGTTTTTTTAATTCGCTCTACACCTTGTTGACTTAGGGCACTAATTATATGCACAACTAGCGACCCGCCCATTTCTGTGCTATATCTAGGTTGAATATGATGTTTTATACACACAATTATTGCCGTAAATGGGAGTGAAAAACAACACAATCCGTCGTGTAGTTTAGATGATCAAAGCACTCACACAGAACAAGCGACTTCGGTTTTATAGATCGTGAAATAATGATGCTGTTTTTGGTGCTAAGAGCGTCAGCCAACACTAGTAGTTGGCCCCTCAGAAGTTAGGTGTAACTCTTCCAAAATATACCATAGTCAATATTTTTATAATCGCGTAGGTGCAAGAAGTATTTAGTTTAGTATTACGGTAGTCGGCTGGCTGAGTTAATTGACATTGTCCTTGTGTTCGTAAATTTTCTGTTTATTTATTTTATAACTAGCTGACCCGACAGATGTTGTCCAAATTTTGATTTATACAAAAATCCCAAAGAAAAAAAAAACATTTTTTCATAGATCTATCCCTAAAAGCCTTACTCAGACTGTTACGAACAAAATTCGTTCAATTCGTTCTCAAGTGATGCGCTTATCAACGAATATCATTCAATTGTTATTTATAAACATACCAATGCATTCTGGGTAAGGCCTAACTATTAAGAGGGTTTATTCTGAAAGTTGGCAACGTCGCAAATAGATGTCAAATATTTCGCTGTTTTGATTAATTTGATAATATTTCTGTATGGAAATAAAAAATGTGGCTAACTAGCGAACTAGAATATTGATTATGAATTGCAATAATTAATATCGTTACACCGAATAGTTAGTTTTAGATGTAAAAAAGTATTTGGTAACTTTCCAAATGCCTTTTTTTCACCTAAAACAGGTACAACATCAAGTTCAATGTTATAATTGCAATTCATTATTAATATTCTAGTCAATTGGTTAGCCAAATTTCTTATTTCCATACAGTATTATTTCCAAATTAATCGAAACAGGTAAATATTTGACAGCTATTTACGACGTTGCCAAATTTTAGGATGCACCCTCTTAAAGTCACCGTTACTCCTTTGCGAGAAAGAAATAGTGCTTTGTATCCTGCATAGCTCCATCTCTTTCTTACATTATGGTAAGGCCCCTTTTAAATTGACTGTTATTGCGTATGTGATTGTGATAAGTATAATCTCATTCAAGGCTTTTAACCTTATCAACTTTCTGTTCTAACTTTATATTCTATTTTACAAACTTAGCGAATATTCTTCTTTCCTATTAATATCTCCCAAAGAGGAGGAAGTCCTTCAGAATGTCACTCAGCTTGACCAGCAGAAATGAAAGTATTGAGTTTTTTGAAAGAATGCTCGTCATTATTATTTTATTCGGGATTAGTACATACCAAAATGTTATCGTCATTGTATAGAACCATTCTATTTTGAGATTATGTGTCATATTATAATGCATTGTACACTCCTTTAAGTCATATAAAAAAAAATAAAAAAAATATCTAATTTTTTATTAAGTTATGTGTAACGGTTCGAAATAAAATTTAGGAAAGATTAGCTGTGTTTTTATTGTTCTAGTGCCCCGATCAAAATCGCAATGTAATACATGACCCTGGAGGGGCTGGTTTCGCGCCAATGGTATAGCCCTGACCAGAGGTAGCGTGCAACCACATTTCTCCAACCATGTCAAAGTCCGATGTTGAGGGCAAGCTATTAAAGCCATCAACTGGCGACATGTCCATTCTCCAGGCTACTAGGTACTGAGAAATTTCATAAACATAAACACCGCCCGCCCTGTTGATCGAACTCTATATCACGACGAGAAGTTGAGTTTTTTGTTGCATGCCAGAAAGGGCAAGGAAAATATCTAAAATGTTTATTTTGCCATAGCTCCCTAAATCGTACTTGAAGTCTCTATCAGAGTTGCAAAAAAAAACGATATTACTGCAAAATCTCCGCGAGATGTCGGTATCGGGGTCATTATACCGCATAACCGCCCCGGCCCGCGACCGATTTCTCGCGGCTGATCCCAACATAGGGCCCGGTTTGCCACCCTACCCCCTTATTACGCACACCTATGCGCGGTTGAAAGATGTTTTATAACAGGGAAGGGTTTTTATACAGATAAACATGGAGTAGTGTTGGTCTCTTACAGACTTTACTAGAGAATCGATTATTATCTAAGTGCAAACACAAATAAATTAATTTGACAATGGTAGTTGTATTACAGTGTATCCTGTGCCTGAATAAGAAATATTTATTGAAATAAAATATTACAATTATATTTTAGCCCTTAACAATTTTTTTTTTTTAGTTTGGATGATTTGATACGTTCAGATTGAACTCAACGGCTGATTTTCAGTCAATTAAATCACTGAATGGCGTTAATGTTATTAAACATGTACATTTTTTAATTCCTTACTCGTCCCAAACTAAGTTAGAGTTAAATAAGTGACAAAACCAAAAGTATCGATTAAAATTACGTTTTGTTATTGCAAATCGGAACTGGTTTTGCATCACTGATTTTGACAAGCAAATAAAATAAGTCAAGTGATGTGTGTCAGTGTGTGTGTAATGTGTGCGATTGTCCAGTGGCTGTGAGCTGATCGATTTAAAAGAAATGAAAAAGGACTCAGAAAAAAGATAAAATGCTGTGTAACTAAAATTTCCCACAGTGTTGGTAGTGGTAGTGCCCAGTTTTTGTTATGACACTAAGTGTTTAAAAACCGCAGGTGCAAAGTTATATCACGTCGACCGTAGCCGGCAGCTAGCGTTTAAAAAAACAAATTAGTGACTGAAAATCGCTAAAAACCGTGATATTTTGTGTGAAATCAACTAAAGAAACGTTGTGACTGTAACTTTCTGTGAAAAAGACATGACATTGAACTGGTTTTTCGGGAAAACATGCAAAGAAACATTGTAATTGATCGGTCACTGCCATCCTTTTTTTTATGTTTGACCAAACATAGTTTTTGTGGCATTTGAAGTAGGTTAACAGGGTTAGCGATGGAGACGACGTTGCCAGTGGTGGAGATAACTGTGAAGCCCGAACCTGTGGGATGTGAGAATGTAGAGGAAAATGAACAAAATGTATCCAATAAAAAAACTGAGAAAGGTAAGGTAAACTCATTCTTAACGTTTGTATTGCTGCCGAGGGCTATGCAGTGTTTAGTATACTCACATTTCATCAATTATGGATGGATTTGGGCATCATCTTAAGGATGTTAAAGTCCTATGTTACACCTTATCACCTATAGGTATCTTATTGGCATCAACATGGTAAAAAACCCAGACTGATGTTTACAGGCAGTGCTCCATGTTAAATACTGGTATTCAGCTGCATCAGGTTAGACTGGAAGCCGACCACAACATAGTTGGGAAAAGGCTATGCAGATCATGATCATGAAATAAACATACCATAATTATGTAGGTACACTTTATTGTTTATCCATACCTCATTTTCTCCTCACTGAAATCATCTTGCAAGATCACCAGTTTTTGCCTATAAATAAAATAAATAAATAATAATAAATAATGCTGGACAATACACACAGCATCATCTAGCCCCAAGCTAAGCAGAGCTTGTCTTATGGGTACTAGATGACTGCAGCACTACTTTTTCAGCAGTCTCCGAAATTTATGATTGATGTGTCATTCGATCATGATTGACATATTAATGTGACACGAAAACGAAAGATGCAAGACATAAATTATGTTTAAATGACCCTGAATGAGGCCGAAGGGCACAATCTAAAGATTCATCAAAATCCGTTCAGTAGTTTGTACATAGAAGAGTAACAAACATACACTCAAACCAACAAACTTTTGCATTTATACCATTAGTCTCATGTATTTTTGTGGTTATTTTTATTACATACCTTTTTGTCAAGATATTTAGTTTTATTCTACTTAAATTGTAGATTCAGGCAAAGAAGAAGAACTATGGATAAAACCAGAGCCGCTTGAAGAAGATTCTCAAGATTCCATCAAGGAAGAGGATCAGGGAAGTCTTTCCGAGGACGAAGCCAGGTTAGATGAAGAGGCCCTCAATGAAAAATGCAACAGTAAGTACATAATTTTGTAAATGGGACAGACATAGTATGTTATTCCGGATGCACTAAAATTGTGATAATTTCTTTACTGGCAACATTCGATTTTTCTAATGTTGCTAGTCACAAATGGGTGATAAGATAATGGTAACTGAGAACTTTAGTATATGAGGTTTTTTTTTCTAGCCAGTATAGCCAAGTTCTTAACTCAGCATCATCATCCCCCTGCCCTTATCCCAATTGTATTCAGCATGTCTGCTTCCATACCATATTTGGCATCATCTCAATAGTCACCTCCTTTCTAGCCATATCATCTTTCAGACAATCCATCCAGTTTCCTTGGTCTTTCTCTAATCTTGTAAGCCTCCACATTCTTAGTCAAAACTTTCCTCACAGCATAATCTTCAATCCTTTCTCAGTTTTAAACATCAGGTCAGAAATAATGCTGAGGAACCATTAGTTGAATATTAAAGAAAATAATATGCCCATGGTTACTTTCAGTGTTTAGGACCTACAGTCTAAAATCCACCCAAACTGGCTTGAAAATACATTTTGATTACTTGTTAAGAAACTTTAGTTCGACCTTAAAGTAGTTATTTTTTGTACACACATAATTTAGTCTACTTTACTAAGGGCCTTTGTCTTTGGGACAACTTGTTCCAGAGTCTGTGGGTGCAATTAACACGTTGAACGCCAAATGACGTACAAACAATTTTCTATTGTGTCTTATTGTTAGGCAGTTGAGGTGTTACATAAAAACGTTCTTTATTACGTGGGCTTAAGATTCATTTGATATTATATTGCCAAACTTTGGGTTCATGTTTGTTCAACGAGTTTAAGAAATATAGTAAGGTAAGCCACCATAATCCCGCATTCTGTAAGTATGAAATTCTAATATTATCCTATTTGGAATATTCAAAGCAACCAATCATTACAGTAACCTTTTTGTGTTTAGGAAACAGGCAATATTATTCCCTATGATAAAACAAATTCTATTGTTTCTGGATTTTGTGAATGAACACAGACACCTTGGTAAAAGTATGTTTAGGGGACCGTCGGCCAGGCTAAATCACATCAGCTCATAAGAATATTGCAGAGGGAATTAATACCAGTGGTTATATTAATACTACGCAAAAATGGCAGACAGTAAGACATATTTTTATACGTTCATATGTTAGTCTAAGAGATATATTTAATGACGGATGTATCGGTGGTATGTTATTTATTAACCATTCGTGTTAGGAAAAAATACTTAGAAGACAGACTTATTGGTGGTGTTCTTCAGAAAGGTGAGGTGCGTAGTGCTCGCAACCGACATGCGTGTATGACTAGATATATGAACGTAAACAAAGCAAAAGGAGTAAGTAAGGATCGTAGTAAGTGGGGATTGTAGTTTCTGCCTGGCCCCTTGAGACAAACGCGTGAGTATGTGAGTGAGTATATGGAATAGATGCGTCAAACTAATAAACCTCTGAAAATAATATTATTACAATACCATTACGACAGGCGTGTCTTGTCCTGAAACAATTAAATTTAGAAAAAAAGTCTCGTGACGTCGGTACACTAGACGTCTCGGAACCCAAAAAGGACTTTAGATATGTCCAAATAAATTAAAAGAAAAATGAAGCAAAAGCAGTATGTAAGGATTGTAGCTGTAGCGTTCTGCCTACCCCCATTAGAAAAAGGCGTGAGTTTATGAATGTACATACATACATCTGGTCTGGAGTACATACTTCAGACCCTTTCCCATTCAACCCATAATATAATACACTGTTGACTACCACCTTAATAAACAATCTTTTTTCTCTGTTTTCAATTATGGTCTGACAAAAAAAGTATAAAATTAGCGGCAGCTGCCGTACACGTCCTGTTCAGTCAGTCAGCCAGTCAGTTCTGAAGCTTTAGGTTAACCCTCAAGCTTCGGAACTGACTCTTCAGGATGAGAAGCTTCTGGGTAATAGACAGACAATTCTACCGAGACAATATGTCAGTCAGAAGCCAGCTAACCCTGAGATGGGACAACTTTTGCACCCTCTTGGATAGGTTAGATTTTGATTTGGTCATTTAAAAAGAAATAGAAGTTATTTTGTTTGCTTATGTCAAAAAAATATTAATTTAATGTAGGTAAGTGATTAGATGCAAGAGCGAGCTAAGAGCGAAAGATAAGCAAACATATCCCCCAGGGGTTATGTTTGCTTATCTTATAACACTTTCGCTGCCCAGTTCAAACATACGGTTTAACTTGTATCATTCAGTATCATGTGTCATAATGTTTGGCAAATTAGGTAGGGGGTGATGGGCATGTTCACATCTCATCTATAGCTTTTTACATGTACGACTCGGGAAGCGAGTTCTGGATATATGAACAGGCACTAAAAGTGTTAACATTAATGGAGATAATAGTTGACTTATGCAAAAAGCTTTTTAAAATAAGCTTTAGAAACTCAGGTACTCAAAAGCTCCGAAGGGATCGTCCATACGAGTAGGAGGGGGTGGCGGATACATCGCGAGGTGAGGCGTGAAGAGGTCGTTGACCGCGCGATTTCTATCCAGTATTTAAAGATGATATTCTCTTTTCAAGAAAAAATAAAATTATTAGGGTTCCACCTAAACCAGGTTTTTTTAAAGTGGTCTACGAGAAGCAAAGTTTGGGAATCTCTGGTCTAAACCATACCTATGGTTTTCATTCTATCTTGATGTTCAGCCTCATGTCAGGATGTGCCCATGTCAGCTCATGGACAGGTCATGTTTCCTGTGACATGGGGGCTCGCCTCCTATCAATTTATCGCCCCTATACGTATAATTAGTCCATTAACAAAAAGTTCTGGATGCGTAATGTACACAACTGTCTACTAGTGCTGTACTGTCTTAAAATACAAATATTGATTAAGTACTCGTATAAGTAAATTTCTACTAGAACTGGAGCCACATCCAGGTACCCCAACAGTACGGGTTATCGGACAACCGGACGTACCTACAACGGCTACTAAGAATACCACGGCAAAAACTGATCCAAGGAAGACAAAATCTTCATGAAAATCGGGAGGCTTCATGAATATCCGATGCTCCACAGCAGCGTGATGTCCAAGGTCCTACAATCTCCTGTTATTCCATTAAAAGTCTTACGTCAGAAAGATGTCTTGAGACCACCTGATCACCCGCCAAAGCATTATGACCCTAGGGGCTTCACCTTTTATGTCGGATCCTCCATCGCCACGTCCTACATACCTAGGTTAGTAGTCAATTAAAAAGAGTATTTATACCCTCCTGGCGCAGTCGGCCACGGGGCTTACGTTATTCGACTGTATGTATGTCTGTCACGCTATGTAGCTAAACAGCTACATGCATTTTCACTAATAAGGAATCATTCGATTCGTCTCGACACCATCAGTGTCACTAAGTACTAACCTTACTGCAAAAAGTTAAAAAGTCGCCTGTATAGCGCCATTTACCTCCGCCATTTCCCGCATTTTCTCATAATTAATTCGTTCAGTGTGAAACGAAAACGTTAAGCAATTCATAAATTTATAAAATCAAAATCAAAATAAAAATTCATTTATTCAAATTAGGCTGAGAATCAGCACTTTTTGAACGTCAAAAACGTTTACATAAGACAGTCCCCCAAAACGCCCACCCTTCACCACTTCTTAGTGTTTTTGCTGGGAAGAAGAAGTGGAGGAACAAACTCCCCAGCAACACGTCTGTCTGATAGGTTTGAAGAACTTGAAGCTATACAATATATTATGTCAAAAAAATAATAATTATGTCAATCATCTTTATACGTCATTCAATTAAATAATTTGCTACATGTTAGCTAGCACACACCAATATGCCAAAATAAATAAATAAAAAGTTATATATACCAAAATCGACAGTTAACTCAAGCAAAGCCTGCTAAACTGAATACATAAAAAGCCTCCAAGGCAGTCCAAGGGCGTGCCCGCTTACATGTGCAATGCTGAATTATATCAATACAACTCATTCATACAATGTAATGAGAGGATCATGTGAATAACATAAAAATAAGGATAGTAGAAGAAACATACACAAAAACTATTAAACAGTAAAAGAACATATTAACATTGTCCTGCGTTCAACAAAGCGACCAACTATTCTTGTCTTCTAAATAGTCGTTGATCGAATAATATGCTTTAGAACAAAGGTTTAATTTAACTTTAGCTTTAAACGCGTTAAAAGGTAAATCCAGCAAAGAATGAGGTAGCATGTTATAAAAGCGGATACCGAGCCCCACAAATGAGCTCTGGACCTTATGAAGCCGGTGGAAACGAGCGTATAGTTTGTGCTTATTTCTGATATTAAAATTGTGGATGTCACTGTTTTTAGTGTACATAATTATGTATATTTTGCCTAATGTATATTATGTTGGCAAAAATAAATTGAGAAGCCACTGTGAGAATACCAATCTCTTTAAATAGATCTCTTAAGGAGACTCTGGGCCCTAATTGGTATATTGCACGAACAGCTCGTTTTTGTAGCACAAATATATTTTGAATATCTGCAGCTTTGCCCCATAACAGCATACCGTAAGACATTACGCTGTGAAAATAACTAAAATAGACTAACCGAGCTGTGTCCACGTCAGTGTATTGTCTCACTTTCCTGACAGCGTAGGCGGCAGAGCTGAGTCTCCCTGCTGGGGTTGATATATGAGGGCCCCACTGTAGTTTGGCATCTACTGTTATGCCCAAAAAGACTGCAGAGTCTACCGTATCAAGCACCTCATAGAATGAAGAACCTCTCCTATAGAATGGAATTGTATGTTTCATAGAAATTCAGTAGGCTTAGTAGATATAAATATATCTACTCCGCCTACTGAATGTATATATTAATGTCGTAATCCATCCATCGTCATCCATACCGCAATGCTTGAAAACGAAAGTTTTCAATCAGTGCGTCCGACCCCTTTTTTTTTTTTTTTTGGAATGGGCATCTCGCAGTTTATCCTTCAGGGATATTTACTGCTCAACCGAACTTTAGTGCGTCCGACCCGTCATGACCTACGGAGCCGAGACATGGACACTCACGGTAGGGTTGGTCCACCAGTTCAAAGTCGCTCAGCGAGCTATGGAGAGAGCTATGCTCGGAGTTTCTCTGAAGGATAGGATTTGTAACGAATACATCCGACAGAGAACCAAAGTAACCGACATAGCCCAAAGAATTAGCAAGCTGAAGTGGCAGTGGGCTGGCCATATCTCGCGAAGAACCGACAACCGCTGGGGTAAAAGTGTTCTTGAGTGGAGACCGCGACTTGGCAAACGTAGTGTAGGACGCCCTCGGAGCAGGTGGGATGACGATCTGCGAAAGACTGCAGGCAGATGCTGGAAGCGGCAAGCTGAAGACAGGGCGCTATGGCGCTCATTAGGAGAGGGCTATGTCCAGCTGTGGAATATAGCCTGATGATGTGTCGTAATCCTATATAAATATTATACCACCTTCATTTGGAAAGTCAATATGAACATGTATATTATTTTCCTCAGAATTGAATCGCCTAGGTAATGTAAAACTCCGAGCTAGCATACACAAAGAAATTCATTCACCTAGAAGAAGCAAGATCAAAGAAGGTCGCCAGAGAAGCACAGAACTATCAGAGATAAGGGACAGTCGAGTTGGCGGGAATCCGTGAAGTAATTCAGGCATTGTTAGGCTTATGAAACAAATGACTGCGCGGTATGGTGATTATAAATGAGAGACTACAGGAAAACCCAAAGTAACGATGAATAGATTGTGTGAAAGATAATATGGCTAGAAAGAACTATTGAGATGACGGTAAATAGAGATGTATGGAAGAAGAAGACATGCTGCGCCGATACCAAATAAATTGGGATAAGGGCAAGAGGACTATGATGCTGTTATGATGATGTGGTTTTGCTAATAGATATTTTTACACAAATAAAATTCAAATTATACTAATCAGTTTTTTTTTCTTGTTAATAAAAAATATTACTTACTTCTATTGTCGACTCGACTTTGGCTGCCCAGTAAGAATATATCAAATAGCAACATTAAACGGTGGGAATAATCACTGTAGTAGCGGCTTTGACAACATGGTGGGTTGTCAAAGCCGCTTCGCACACTGCACCGCATCACGCAGCGTAACGCGGGAATGCGTGTTCTTACGTCGTTTGCAAGTATCTGTGTTTGTATACAAAACTCGCGTAGTACAACACACAGAAAACGCATTCACGCGTAGTGTTCGTCGTTCGTCGCCACGCAGCCCGCTGCGTGCTCAGTGTGTCTTACATCTTAATTTAGTACACGTTAGTATTTGTTTTAAAGTTCTCTTTGGACTCGAACATAACAAAATATGACTAGTTACGGAACCAAACTTAAGACTTAAAATTCGTTTTGGAGCCATTTGATTGGTTGATACTAGTTTTAAGTAATGCTTATTTCTTGAGACAGCTTCTGTAATACGGGGCTTAATATTAATCATACACAGAGCTTATTCGATGATAGTATAAGTATTATCCACTGAATAAACCACTGAAAATACCCTTGTATTGTAGTCTAGCAAGAATAAAAAGTGGATGTCCCTTCCAAGGGTGGAAAGGTCATCGACGCACATTCTGATACAATGAGTTGAGTACATGATTCTGTACCACCCAGTGTGGAAATTATTCGTCGAATTTTTTGCTAACTTTTAAGTGTTGTAAGTTTTTTTTCTTCAAAATGGAAAATGATCATGAGAAAATCATAATTTCTATTATTTTTTAGATATTTAATTAAAAAGTAAATAATTCACTTCTTTTATAAAACATCTCATTGGGTTAGATAGAAAGACTAGTTTTAAGTAAAAAAAAAACAGGAAAAATCGTAGTAATCAGGAAAAACCGATGAAAAAAGCGATGCGGGTCCAGAATCATGTACTGCTCATGGTTTCAGAATTTGCGTCGATGTGCCTGACCTTTATAATTACAGAGTAAAAAAAAGATTTTATTAACAGGACAAGATTTATACAATCTGATATAATTAAAGAAATAGTAACTCAATATTTTATTTAACCCTCAGGGGCCCCCATAATGTGACCTATTCTTTTCAATCAGTTGCTCTATCTGCGCCCTATGCTCTTCAGCCCAATTTTTTTCGCACTCACAAGGGTCGTTCTGTCTCTTTCTTTCTTTGTCAATGTCCCTCTCTGACAATTCAGGAGCTTCCATTCCTGCCATATCACACATGTTATGTAAGACACAAGAGGCTATAAGGATCCTCGCAGCCTTGTCGTGGTTGTAATAAAGCTCTTTGCAAATGAGCAGGCAGCGCCATCTTGATTTTAGCTTATAAACTTTTTGAGCTATGGTGGCGTGTAGCGTTGCCAGGCGTCCGGATAAAGCCGGACATAGGTAGGCTTTTTAATTAGGTGTCCGGCCAAAATAAACGCTGTCCGGCTTTTGCAAGACTAGACTAGCATACTTAGACCGATGTTTCTCAACTGCCCAACACGATAAGACAGATATTTCGTTTTTACAACAAACCATACGAACACTATTTATATACAATTTTTCTGCCGTACCTATTAATACTGAGACAAAATCCTCAATAATGTAGAGTGTCTTTCTACCCAAATGTCCGGCCAAACTGGCTGGTCTGTCCGGCTACTAGGTTTTGCGACCTGACAACCCTAGTGACGTGGGTAGTTTTGTGGATATTATTATAACGGCTTTCCGGGGAATTCCCGATGACGTGTTCAAGTTTTCGTGTCATCAAGCGTTCTTTACGGTACCTGCAGTTTTTTACGGTTTTACCTAGTGGTCGACTCGGTCCATTTTAGTACGGATCAGACTAAATATAAACAGCTGTGAGCGTGAGTTTAACAGCAAATACTACGTGTCTCTCTATATAGTTGCCGGTATTCAAGTTCAGCTCTCAGCGGAGTGGAGGTTGGTTGTAAGGGTCGTAATATCTCAAGAGTAAGGTCTTAAATAGCTAAGCCTTTTGACCGTTAGCAAACGCACGCGCGTGCCCTCCACGCAAAGCCTTTTTAATAGTAACGTTCAATTTCTTCTTTGTTATCATGAATTTATCAATATCCGTGTTGTATTTTAATTTGTTTCATGCAATTAAATACGCACGGGAGCTTCAACTTTTAAGATATATAAATAAACACACTAATTATTTATTAATCGCATTTTATGTCACGAATTCGTGACGTTAAAAAAGGTTAAAGTAATTAAGGATCAGCACTCAAGATAAATGCCGGCAACCGTACCTTAGTTGTTAACATTATTGTGCATGCTGGATTGCTGTGGTCTCCTGGAAATAAAGGAGTACGCCTGCGCGATACTCTTTGATCACCATTATTTATAAGTTCTGATTTGTGTATATTCTTTGTTCTAGATCAGTATCAAGGGTAGAATAGAATATTCGATTACCTATTAGATATGCTGTCTCCTCAATCTTGTCCATTTGGGGGTATGAGGAACAGGTGTAAAGTTCCTCATCCACCATAGAAAAGGGATCCTCCGACCAGACGGGTGTTGTGTCTGGTGGGCTACTGCCCGACGGTTGTTGTCAGGCTCGTATCGTATATTATATATATTCTCACGTCGCGTGGATAATTTTAATATTGCGATGTAGAATACGTCAGATTTAGTTCGTATGTGGCGAGATAGATGTCGCTACATCCAAATAATTACTGATGGGGTGAGCCAGCCATATGTCGGTATGATGATACCCTCCGGCGTAAGAGGCATCTACGTTCACGATGTTACAATCCATTGCAGATCTGCAAAGAGTAAATTAGCTTTGGTTAACTTACCTAGCAGAAAATCTATATTATATTATTCTAATATATATCTAAAATTCTCGTTTCACAGTGTTTGTAATTAAACTCCTCCGAAGTGGCTCGATGTCATGATGGCCCAGTGGTTTAGGCCTCGCCTCTTGTGCACGAGGTTGTGGGTTCAAACCTGGGCAAGTACCAATGTGAGTTTTTCAATTCATATGTACTTTCTAAGTTTATCTTGGACATCATTGACATCGGTGAAGGAAAACATCGTGAGGAAACCTGGACTTACATAATCAATAAAAGTCTGAAATCGCCAACCCGTCTTGGGCAAGCGTGGTGATTAATGCTCGTGCCTTCTCTGTATGAGAAGAGGCCTTTGCCCTGCAGTGGGACAGTAATAGGCTGGTACTGGTACTGGCAGTGGCTCGACCATTTTCGTGAAATTTTGTGTGCATGTCGGTTAGGTCTGCGAATCGTACAACATTTATTTTTCATCCCCCTAAATGTTAAGGGTGGTCCACCCCAAACATTTTATATGGCAAAACAACGTTTGCTCGGTCAGCTAGTCTTCTATATAAAAATGAATTCCTATTTCCCTTGGTCACGGCATCACGCGTGAACGGCTGTACCAATTTCGTTGATTCTTTTTTTGTTGTGTTTGTTATTGTAAGGAGAAGGTTCTCATAAAAGATAAAAAAAAAGATAGTTGCGGGGAACATAAGTGTGCTCAAAGGTCATGAAGTAGTTATTCAATCGCTTAATTTTGTAGTTAGTAAGTTATTTTTGACGACCGATGTGGCGCGGCGGGCGAAGGTCCGCCTGCGGCGCAGGAGGTTTTGGGTCCGATTCCCGCCTTGGGGCAAATGTTTGTACGATCTACAAATATTTGTTCCGGGTGTTCTGGGTATTTGCTATGTATAATAAAAAATATATATCTATGTAATGTATTGTATTAAGTATATCAGTAATCTAGTACCCATAACACAAGCTCTGCTTAGCTTGGGGGCTAGATGATGCTGTGTGGATTGTCCAGCATTATTTATTTATTTATTTATTATGGTGATGTTACAGGGCGACGTTATCGCTCAGAGATAAAGCCCTCATAATAAAGAGAAAAAATAAGTAAAAAAACTTGAGAGTAGTCAAGGGACACCCAGATGGAACGAAGTTCCTTTTGTTACTATTTTTTATTATTTATAATGTACAAAAAACCTTTATGCACTCAACAAAAAAATTCGCAACTACTTATAGCAAAAAGTGTCGTTACAAATTTTCGTGAGATTTTTTTCCGTCTAGCCCCCTTTCGCAACGCGCGATCAGGAACTTCGTTCCAAAAACTTTAACGTCGCACCGTGGATCGAAACTGCCATATGAAGGACATTTGTTTTTTGCTATTTGTTTTTTTATGGTTTTTAAATTAA
Source organism: Phlogophora meticulosa (assembly GCA_905147745.2). Classification (NCBI taxonomy): domain Eukaryota; kingdom Metazoa; phylum Arthropoda; class Insecta; order Lepidoptera; family Noctuidae; genus Phlogophora; species Phlogophora meticulosa. The sequence goes on from LR990542.1 coordinate 1,401,683, forward strand.
TATTATTCCTTAAATGTTTTAATGTTCTATCTATGATATTATTTATTAAAAAGTACTTTTGAATTACTTTTTTTTTTCATTTTTCCGAACCTCATAACTCTTGAACGGGCTACAATGGGCGCGCGCTGGTGTCGTAGAATTAAAGCCAACAAGTCAAAGAATAAGAATATAGTAGTTTGACAGCCTGGTCTTTGAAGACATGGCCAAATTTTAGCAGTTTGTTTCAATCCATACAAAAAAATCTAAAATATTTTTTTCCGGGCAAACTCTCACTTTTAGAGAAAAACTTGTGATGACAATTATTCATCGGAACGACCTTTCGCAAGGTATTTAAAAAATGCAATTTGTTAAAAAAAAATAACGTTCCTCATATAGCAGTTTCGATCCACTGTGCGTCGTTTAATTATTTCAATTATTAATCCGTCGGAAAAACAGATTTGCGGCCGTGAATGACTTTTATAATAACTTACAAATTATTACTGAGCTGCAAACTGCAAACAACCTAAGAAAATTCAATATTGCGGGCTGCCACACCCGTTTTCTCTTTAGTACGTGAAGCGAAAACTTCGGATCCCTTTTTAAGAATATTGTGAGCACGGAGGAGGGGGAGATTTGGCATAGTTAAAGTTTATATAGAGAAGTACCATTTGACGTCTATATAGTGATAAATATTACATATGGGCAAAATACATGCTTTGCTTATTGAAATACAAAATACTATCGCAAGTATTAAAATACGAAATACAAAATATCTTCAAGTAATGTATTTCAAATAAAAATAGCTAAAAAACTGTATTCTATATTTAGTACTTATTACAAAATACTATTATGAATAAGAAGTAATCCAGTCCAGCATGGAGCAATTAGTAAACGAGTGACGCAAATCGACAGTGCTGCCACCCTCTGATTTTGGATTTTCCCTGGCTGCTTCGGAAAATCTCCTAAATCAAACAGAAAAAAATCCTGAGTATTTAAATTAAAAAGAAAACACGAATAAAGGTTATTAATAAATAAAATATAAAATATAATATAAATATAAATATAAATATTGCTGGACAATCCACACAGCATCATCTAGCCCCAAGCTAAGCAGAGCTTGTGTTATGGGTGCTAGATGACTGATATACTAAATACAATACATTACATATATATATTTTTACTATACATAGGAAATACCCAGAACACCCGGAACAAATATTTGTAGATCGTACAAACATTTGTCCCAAGGCGGGAATCGAACCCGCAACCTCTTGCGTCGCAGGCGGACCTTCGCCCGCCGAGCCACAACGGTCGTCACTCAATCAATAGACACTGTCTGCAAATTCTTAAAAAGTGGTTTTATTATGCTTAATAGCTATAATCTGTGAAGTAAATGCTAACAAAATACACACGAAATAAATAAAGAATAATAAAGTATCCTAACTAAATACATCTAACTCTACCTCAATATAAATACATCGTCATCGCTCTAGACTGGTAAAGTGCCCAAAAGACTGGAGGCATTGCCACGTTGCACGTCGAATGGCTCGCGTCGCTAGCGTAAATGCTTAACTTCTAGCTTCTAGCAAAGTAGGAGCTAGTCCTTGGCTTTAGTGCTTTTTTTCTTAAAGCACCTAATACATTTAATAATATGTCATTTTCATTCCTAATCATGCAAAACTATTTCGAATTTACATTTTTTTTTTTTAACTTTGCCCCACACTAGGAATTTCTTCTGTGTCGTGAGTGCGTTTACAAACATTCATGTTAAAGTCACATACACAAACAGCCAGACCCGGAACTACTACCTGTAGACCATACAAATACTTGTTCCGTGCGGGAATTGAACCCACAACACGCGGTGCAGCAGTCGATCGCTCAGCCTATTCTTTAGGGATATCTAGGTACTGCTTAACCGAACTTTCCTGTGGGAGGCTTAATTAAAATTAAGGCCTCCAGCCAGGCGTAAAGACGCAATGTGCCACTCTGTACCTAATGTCTCTTTCTCTCTATTATTGCCGAGCGGTGCTTTCTCTTTCTTACTTCTTTCTCTGTTACAGCGTCCTGTTTTGTCCTGGCTTTTCCAACTTCAAATCCTAGTTTTAGAAACTTGCGGTTGGCAACCCTAAATTAAACTATACCCTAAACATGAAACAATCCCCTAAATGTAGCGGAAAATACCTTAAAGTGGAAAAACTGCAGACGTATTTTTAAATGAATAAATAAACAATATGCAAGCTTCAGTATGAAAGAAAGTTAATTTGTATATTGATGAAAATTAAGATTTTTGGTGTAACCACTAACCACATACTTAACTACAAAAACTAATGACTGATAACAAGTGATAAGTAACGTTAAAGTCACTCGTTTTCGTAACCGCGTAGTAACATAACTATAATGTTATTACAATCACCTTGGCTGGGCTAACATTATTGTACTTATAACTGAATTTGAAAATCTCCTGTTACTAAAACACTAGTTTTCGTCAAACGGTTTCGATGTTACTAGTAACGTTACGTTTACGAAAATCGATACATCCCTTTGAGCACAGTAGGTATTAGGCATGCAGGCATACGGTATTTGTCGCAATTCGTTTGGAAATCAAAACGAACAGACTTAATCTAAGTGGCCAGTCGGGCTTCCCCGACTGTTGATATTCTACCCTTAGTTATTTTCGAAACTTTCTCTGCAAATCTCGAATTACTTTATTTATATGTAAGTACAGAAGCCAGCACATCAAGCTACCCCAATCTGTCAAATTTCTTTGCTAGTTTTTCAACATAATTGCAAAAGAATAAGATTCATGTTTAATTGGGATAGACAGGTTGGGATAGATTGATGCACATATGTGAAAGTGAGGGTTTTCTTTGGAATCACACTTCCAACAGAATACAGGTTACATACATAGGTTCCATAGATACATTTCTTGGGAAAATGGCGATAGATTTTTAAATTACTTACACGATTTCCAGACCTTAATTTCACTAGACTTTACTTTGCTAAGTGAAGCAAGCGTATTATTAAAATAATATGAACTTCATAACACATAACATCACGCCTGTATTCCTCAAAGGGCTAGGCAGAGGTGAACCTATTAGTATACTACACGTGTGCCTAGCATTATGTTCTACCTCTCATTATGCTCAAAAGAATAAGTTTTTATTTGTATTAAAGTACAGGAAATTCATTTTTTCGACGCCTTATTATAATTTTCTGTTAGGTTTATTCAGTTAGGATAGCTTATTGATTTGAGAGTTCCGTACCACAAAAGGAAAAAAAAATAATATACTAAGGTCTACAATCTCTTGAAGCTGAGAAAAAATCAATTTTCTAAGTTAACGTAAAAAAAATGCGGCCTCTCAAGGGAATAAACATTTATAGGGTATTTTCTGTTGACCTAGAACTATGAAATTTGGCGAGTAGTACCTATTCCTATAAGTATAGGGAAAAATCTAAAAACTGTACGATTGTAAGTAAATCATAAAATAAAACAGGGTCTTTATGAATGGAAATTAAAAAACTATTTTTGATAATATGTGCCTACAAACCTCGGTTTAACCTATTTTCTTTTGTAACATTTACATTTATAAGCTCAAGCCTTTTTCTCATACAGTAAGGGGGTAGGCAGAAACTACAAAGACGATCCTTAGATATGTAGGTACACCTTTTGCTTCGTTTACATTCACGCACGCTGGTTGCGAGTACTGCGCACCTGAAACACTAGCCCATGTCTCTGTTTTGTGTTATTTGTAAATGTTTGTGTTTATGTTGTTCATGTGCCTTGATAATAAATATGAAATGGTTAGAGTTTCATCCTAATGTGTTCTCCATTTTTTTGGTAGGCGTCGATTATCGGGTAGGATGGCAGTATTTAACAAAATTACACTTGGTTCAATAACTCCACATAATAATTCTGGATAATTCAATCAACACTTCACAAAATAATGGTAGATTGCTTAGATTGAGAGAGATACAAAATATAACGTCCACCGAGCACGTGGTTGCATGCGCCCTTCCGCGCGACCCGTACTCAAACCGTTCGTTGTCCCAAGATGGCTGCCTCCCCAGTGCCCGGTGTTCGTTTTTGACACGGACAGTCTCATAACAAGTCATTTGATAGTCTATAAAACTGGAGACGCTCACAAATAAGTAATAACATAATTATTATAAATATCAGTCAAATGTTTGATAGCGAAAAGTTTCGACCAACATCTGGAGAATTTTTCGCTTAACAGTTTAGTCAATAGCCAGATGCAGAAGGCGGTCGTCATGAGCATTGTAAGTAGGTTCCACTTTAGATCAATAACCACCGTAAGCTTGGGGTTTACCACCTCGCTGCGCGCGGAGCGCTATTTTCATACATATTTTAACAAAAAACTTTTTGTTTTTGTCTAGTAGGACCTATACCTAGTTTTATACTACAAGTATAGGGAAAAATCTAAAACTATATAATTGGAAGTGAATCAAAAGATAAAACAGGGTCTTTATGCATGGAAATTAAAATACTATTTTTGATAATAGGATGTACCTACAAATTTGTACGGAACCCTCTCGAGTCCGACTCGCACTTTTCCGGATTTTTTAACTGAAAGTTTGGTATGTGGATCTTCTGCTTTTGACAACAGTCTAATTACTGCGATGAGGTAACTTTAATCTATGTAAAAAAAAAGATACAGTTTTCTTACTATTGAAAATTCAGCCCTAAGTCTTCTCTTAGATCACCTTTACTTGAATGACATAATTATAGTCGTGTGGGCATTATACTCAATACTTTTATTGCTTCCACAACTTTACTTAGATGGTAGGTTTTACAAAGTTATGATCATTGTGGACCGTGTCGGGCACTGCAATAGTAGGAGAGAGGAAGAGGGCTTTTATTTAACCATATATTAGAATAATCCTAAATGTTTAAATTTATTATTTATAAAGCAATCTAATTATCTATTAAACTATGTATTTATCTAATTTAAAATGTATCATTAAAGTATTCATTGAGATTATAATAGCGTTTAATTAGTAGAAACTGTTTAGTTTACTTTACGTTTACTATTATAGTACAGTACATATATCACATGTAACGGTTGGAAAGGTTTGGGGGTTGGGGGGGGGGGGGGGTGTGCTGAAATTAGTTTCACCTATTTTCTTTTGTAACATATACATTTATAAGCTCACGCCTTTGTCTCATACACAAAGGGGGTAGGCAGAAACTACAGAGACGATCCTTACATATGTAGGTACTCCTTTTGCTTCGTTTACATTCACGCACGCTGGTTGCGAGTACCTACTGCGCACCTGAAACACTAGCCCATGTAATGCCATTGTAAATGTTTGTGTTTATGTTGTTCATGTGCCTTGATAATAAATATGAAATGGTTAGAGTTTCATCCTAATGTGTTCTCCATTTTTTTGATAGGCGTGGATGTGTATGTGGTGGGTAGGATGACAGTATTTAATAAAATTACACTTGCTTCAATAACTTCACTTAATAATTATGCATAATTCAATCAACACTTCACAAAATAATGGTAGATTGCTTAGATTGAGAGAGATACAAAATATAACGTCCACCGAGCACGTGGTTGCTATGCGCCCTTCCTCGCGATCCTTACTCAACCGTTCGTTTTTAGCCCATGTCTCTGTTATTTGTAAAAGTCCTTGTTTATGTTGTTCATGTGCCTTGATAATAAATATGAAATGGTTAGAGTTTCATCCTAATATGTTCTCCATTTTTTTGGTAGGCGTGGATTATCGGGTAGGATGACAGTATTTAATAAAATTACACTTGGTTCAATAACTCCACATAATAATTCTGGATAATTCAATCAACATTTCTTAAAATAATGGTAGATTGCTTAGATTGAGAGAGATACAAAATATAACGTCCACCGAGCACGTGGTTGCATGCGCCCTTCCGCGCGACCCGTACTCAAACCGTACGTTGTCCCAAGATGGCTGCCTCCCCAGTGCTCGGTGTTCGTTTTTGACACGGACAGTCTCATAACAACTCATTTGACAGTCTATAAAACCGGAGACGCTCACAAATAAATAATAACATAATAAATCTATGTATTGTATTAAGTATATCAGTCGTCTAGTACCCATAACACAAGCTCTGCTTAGCTTGGGGCTAGATGATGCTGTGTGGATTGTCCAGCATTATTTATTTATTTATTTTATTTATTTAAATATAAATATCAGTCAAAGGTTTGATAGCGAAAAGTTTCGACCAAAATCTGGAGAATTTTTCGCTTAACAGTTTAGTCAATAGCTAGATGCAGAAGGCGGTCGTCATGAACGCACGCATTGTGAGGAGGTTCCACTTTGGATCAATAACCACCGTAAGCTTGGGTTTTACCACCTCGCTGCGCGCGGAGCGCTTTTTCATAGGTACATATTTTAACAAAAAACTTTTGTTTTTATTAAAATATGTACAATAAAAGACGGAACGGTGGAAATACGGGAATAAATAGACAAATTCCTCAATCGATAGATTCATTCACTTCCATACACCATCACCCATAAGGTCAGTGTAGATATTATGTCCTCAATTTCGGCAAGAACGTTGGTATGAAAATAACAAACATAAATAAATCGACTGTTTGTCTAGCTCGTCTAGTGATCGCTGTCGGCAGATTTACGATGATATAAAATTCATAACATAGCATCACGCCTATATTCCCCATAGGGTTGGGCAGAGATGTACCTACCTATATTTTTAAGTCCCTGCTTTTAGCGATAAGGCCGCCCATTGTAACAACCTATGTAGCTCTTAAAGTTAATATTTGTAATTTGTGATGGTGTATTCTATTCTTTTTAGACACTTAGTTCAATTGAACACACAGCTTTCTTCCCAAAAATCAAGAAAGCTCGTAGTCACCACGTTCTCCCAGCGGTCAAATGCCTTTTTATTCCCAATTCCTAGTCATCATAACAGCCCTTAAACACCTCATTCTTGGCCACCTAAACTCAGCTAACATAAAGAAATGCACGAAATCATCCATTTTGACTCTTTCGTGTGGAAAAATCAAAAATAAATGCTATAAGATTCGGAAAACCACATTGATACGGACCGCAGCTTCCGTAAAACGTTCTAAATACACCCACATCTATAGCATAGAAAGCGCTCTGCAGATAAATTAGCTCCGCCCACCCTGCGTGTACTCTTTGTGTTCCAATCTGCGCGGAACCAATTTTCTACCCCGTATTGATCCATGAGTACTTTGGTAGACGTCCGGTACTTATATTTGTGCCCTAACAGACTTGCGCGGGTTTGCTGCAGAGGCCAGATATTGATCGCGTCCCGGCTACTTCGGCGCGGGTATAAAACGGGTGCAGCGGACCCGCTGCGCACAGTTCCGCAGTAGACTAGGCCGAGTTAAGACATGCACTGAAATATTGTGCAGAATTTAATTCAAGTGTTATAAAACAAAGAGATTTTAGGATTTTATGTTCGTGGTCGCGTTTCCCAGCTTCCAATCGGTTTGATAGTATATCCGCGAGATTCGGTAGAGCCAGAAGATGTCGGGAACATTTTATTCAAATACCGATTATCTTTTGAAATGGTCTCTGAGTAGAGGGAGGAAAGGGAATAAGAAAAAGTCGCGGCGACACGGGCGATAATGCGGCGACTCGCGGTAATGAAACCATCCAAATAATTAAATTAACGGATGTGGGTACCGGGCCCAAAAAATAGCTCCGAGAGCTCTCCCCTCACCCTCAATAAATCAATTATCAAATTCTAATGATACGGAATATCTCCATACAGAAACCAAAGATGTGAAATCTACGTTGCCGCTCAAGAAGAGGTTGGAGAATAGAGTCAAGCAAGAAAATGGAGTCTTTCCAAAGATTGAAATTCCGGAGGAAAAGGTGAGTTTTTATTGTTTATTCTCTAGAGTACAGATTCTCCGTGCGGTCAGCGATAAGCGGTCAACGATAAGCGGTCAGCGGTACGCGGTCAGTGGTCAGCGGTAAGCGGTCAGCGGTAAGCGGTCGGCGGTCAGCGGTCTACCGTTCATTCTCTTTGTTAATATGTACAGCGTAATCGAATCAAAATATTTCCGGACACTTTTTATTAGTTTTTTTATAATACGCAGGACGCGTGGCCAGTAAATCTTTCTCGTTTTTTTTCTCACTAAGTAAGTAGCCGTAGTGTGCAGGATGCTGATGGCGCCTCCTTTTCATCACAATGACGTCATAATTTCCTCAGGACTCCATTTTGTATTGGCGCAGTGCGGGGGGAAAGGGGAGGTGATGCAGTAAAAGGTTTGGGAGGTATGCGGTGCGGGGGGGAGGTGTAGTTTGGCGCGGTGCGGGGGGGGGGTATAGTTTGGCGCATTGCGGTGCGAGGGGGGGGTGTAGTTTGGCGCATTGCGGTGCGGGGGAGAGGGGGTCGATGTGTCGCTGTAAAGCGGGGCCAGGAGGGATGAAGTTTTGGCGCATTGCGGTATAGGGAAGAGGGGGAGGTGTGCTGCTGTCAGCGGGTGGCCAGTGGGTGGTAATGATGCGTCGACATACCTCTGGGGGGGAGTGCGAACGCGATAGGGGAAGCTGTGGTGCAGCGAAGAGGGGGTGGGGAATAACAGTCGTGCTACGTAGGTAATTAAAAATAATTAACCATCTACTTACCTTATCTTGTTTATGTCTTGTCTTATGCATGTCCTCTGGGGCAAAAATTTTTTTTCTTTCTCTCTTTGAGTGAGTAGCCGTAGAATGCAGGATGCTGTTGGTATGGAGGCTAGACTCGTGGCATTTCATTTTTCGGGCACTGCTTGCCTCCTAGTTTGAATTGGCGCAGTGCGGGGGGGAATGAAAGGGGGGAAAGGGGAGGTGATGCAGTAATAGGGTGGGGTACAGTGGTGCGGGGGGATGTCGATTTGGCGCATTGCGGTTTGGGGGCGAGGGGGAGATGTGATGCTGTTCAAGGGTGGAGTATAGCGGTGCGGGGGGGGATGTAGTTTTGGCGCATTGCGGTGCCCGGGAGATGATGCTGTTCAAAGGGGGGGGTGGGGGTACAGCGGTGCAGGGGGATGTAGTTTTGGCGCATTGCGGTGCCCGGGAGATGGGATGCTGTACAAAGGGGGGGTACAGCGGTGCGCGGGTATGTAGTTTTGGCGCATTGCGGCGCGAGGGAGAGGTGGAGGTGTGATGCTGTGAGTGGGTGGTCAGTGGGTGGTATTGATGCGTCGATGTACCTCTGGAGGGGAGGGAGAACGCAGTGAGGGGAAGCTGTGGTGCAGCGGAGGGGGAGAATAATAATTTACCACCTACTTACCTTACCTTTTTTATGTCTTGTCTTAGGTACGTCCACTGTGGTAAATACTTTTTTCTTCTCGTAGTAGGTACTATGGTAGGGATTGTCACGTGGTGGGATATTGGCAGGGAAGTGGGAGATAGTGATGCTTCTTGATAAATATCTGCGTTGGAGACTCAAGCTGAATGGATCTTGATCGGATATTGGCGATTTAGTATTGATACAGTGATGCTGTTTCAATTTCTTTTTTTAACTTTTACTTGCTCTAGGAATTTCTATTGAATTATAGGTGCGTTTAGTTAGCAAGAGCAGGGTCAGCTTCTGTAGGCAATACAAGTAGTAGTTCCGTGCGGGAATTGAACCTGCGTTGAGCAGTGCAGCCAACCGCTCAGCCATTGCGCCAGCCAGCCGTGCCGTCAATATTGATTGGACATATTTTTTTTTTTACTTTGGTCTCTAGGAATTTGTCGGTGTAGTGATGGATATTGATGCTTCTTGATGTATATCGATAGGATATCAAAGGTTAATAAACAATGGTCGGTTACTTTGTATCAGAATGTCGCTGAAGAGAATTAACTGTAACTGGATAATGCTCCACCTAAGAATAAATAGAATTTACTAAAAAAATGAACTAAAGCTATTATTTATTTAATGGAATCTGGAAGACTTACAGCTAAAAAAACAAAATAAAAAGATAAACAGTCGACACTCGACAGAAAGCCAATTACAAGTCCTTACTTGTAGAAATACACTCGAGAGCAATGAATCCGGGTCACTTAAAGAATCCTAAAAATCTCGGAAACTAAAAATGCTAGGTTAATGCAATTAATTGTATTTAATAGACAATGTAATACTCCTTAAATGAAGGTATTAAAACTTCTTAGTTATTGTAAAGTTATATCATAAAAAAATCAAATTTGAAAAAGGGCCACTTTCGAAGATGGAACTACGAAATTACAGCATTTGGTTTTGCTTTTGTTTGTAATCTGTCATTTATGTGGGTACATAAACCATGTTGATAGTGCTCTATATTCATTATTCAAGCTGAAATTATGTCGCTTACGCCTGAAGAATGCACCAGAATACTTACAATGCTGGAAACCGGCCGGAGTCAGCGCGATACAGCCAGGACTGTCGGTGTGTCGCTGTCAACAGTACAAAGAGTTCTCCGACGTTACGAAGAAACTGGTTCTAACCTACGCAGACCAGGAACGGGCAGAACCAGGTGTACCACAGCACGAGAAGACCGATACTTGGTGAACACCATGCTTCGAAATCGCTTTCTCACAGGAACTGAACTCACAAATCAGTTTCGACGCCTCGGAGGATGTAACCCAAGTGCATGGACAGTAAGACGTCGGCTTGCTGAATCTAACTTAAAACCCCTTAGACCTGCAAACGGCCCTAAACTGGAGCGTGGGCATCGTATTTCAAGACTAAGATATGCCCAGAGCCACGTAAATTGGAGTATTGAAGATTGGTCAAAAGTTATGTTCTCCGACGAATCAAAATTTATGCTCTACAAGCACGATGGAAGACACAGAGTGCATCGAAGACCAGGGGAAAGATTCAAGCAAGCATGCATCGAAGAAAAAGTAGCCTACGGTGGTGGGTCTGTACTTGTGTGGGCCGGAATTTCTTCTGAAAGTCGCACAGAGCTGGTGATCATAGAAAACGGCTCTTTAACTAGCGTAAGATATGTGGAAGAAATCCTCAATGATCACGTTGGTCCATTTATGGTCAATTTAGGTGAGGATGCTATATTTATGCATGACAATGCCCGACCTCATACAGGTAGGATTGACTACCTTCAAGAGATGAACATTACTCATATGGAGTGGCCAGCGCGCAGCCCGGATATCAACCCGATCGAGCATGCTTGGGACGAGCTAGGCAGATGCGTAAAACAACGAAACCCTCCCCCAATCACGCTTCGTGAGCTCAAAATTGCTCTCACAGAGGAATGGGAGAATATTCCCCAAAATCGTATAAGGAACTTGGTGTACAGCATGCCAAACCGCGTAAACGCAGTAATGGAAGCACGAGGAGGCAATACGAAGTATTAAAATTCAAGAAAATCGTAATAAAGTTCAAAAATTTCATGTTTCCTATTTTTGTTTTAAGAAGAGATCAGCAGTTTTTTTCTTTATGTAATTTTGTGTTAATAAAATGTATGGTGACTCATATTTTTTTTACTTTCATTTAAGGAGTATTACATTGTCTATTAAATACAATTTATTGCATTAACCTATCATTTTTAGTTTCCGAGATTTTTAACATTCTTTAAGTGACCCGGATTCATTGCTCTCGAGTGTATTATGTTGTTAGATTGTTAGATAGCGCTATACAAGGAAAAATCTACAAGCTGGATGGGACATTGACGGACAACCTGATACCCTGAGTTCTGTACATAATGTGGAACTCTCATTGTTCAAAATATTCGTCGGCTTTTCCTAATTTCTTTCTGATCGTTTTTTTTACTTTACCCCATGACATTTGTAATGAAGGTAGTAGATTATTTACTTTATAATTAAAAAATCTCACGAAGTTAGAATTTACGTTATGATTTTGTCATAATTTTTAACAGTTTAAAATAAAAATAAATAAATAAATAAATAATGCTGGACAATCCACACAGCATCATCTAGCCCCAAGCTAAGCAGAGCTTGTGTTATGGGTACTAGATGACTGATATACTTAATACAATACATTACATAGATAGATATTTTTATTATACATAGGAAATACCCAGAACACCCGGAACAAATATTTGTAGATCGTACAAACATTTGTCCCAAGGCGGGAATCGAACCCGCAACCTCTTGCGTCGCAGGCGGACCTTCGCCCGCCGCGCCACATCGGTCGTCAAATTAGCAAAAAGCTTAGAACAAGAATTATCCACTTACTCATTATTTTCTTCAACGACATCCTGAAGCAAAGTAACCTACCATTCGAACAATAACGAAGCAGACTGAAAAGTGTGTTATCTATCTTCTATATAAATAAAAATGAATGTTGGTAAGCGCATAACTCAAGAATGGCTGGACTAATTCGACTATTTTTTTTTCGTATGTTCCTTAAAGTCCTCGGAAGGTTTTAAGAATACAAGAAAAAAAAACTTAAATAACGTAATCACTCGAAAAACTTACATTTATTTAATTTTAACTTTTGACAGAACGAAGTCTGTCCGGGCAGCTAGTTTCAAATAACCTGACCCACAGCATTACATTCGCATCATCACTCCCCACCGGAACAGTACTATATCCAAAAATGCATTACTAATCTTCAGCCTGCAACGCTTTCCACGGATCAGTTTAGTTCGCATTAGTGGCGAGGTCACATAAACATAGCATTTTTAGTGGATAAAAAAAATTGCTGTCTCTAAAGTTGGTTTACGGACGATAGTTTAACTTGACAACGTCATAACACGAAAATGTTGATGATTTATTGTTCAATTTAAAAAAAAATATTTTAACATTATCTTTATACCTATAGATAATGTACTTCTTAAGACATTGTTAATCTAAACTCAATAACTGGTAATTCGTTCTAAAAACTGGCGTTTGCCGCTGTAAGCTGTAAAGTTTAAATATAATTATGAATAAGTTTTCATACAAATAAAATGTAATAAAATATCTATCATCAATTACCTATACGAATCACCATATTTTTTTAGTCAATTGTTACATAATCTATAATTACTGCACTCGCCGACAGATGCTACTTTTTTAATAATAAAAGAATAAATACTCGAAATTATACTAGTAATCAGATTTTTAAAATGCAAGAATAGTTAACCTTTATTGCCGAAATTGTTATTGTAATAAAATACGCAATGAAAACCACATTAACTTTTCACTTCACTTTATGAACAGTCGACGTAACAGTTCACGTGTTGTCAAGTTGTGTACTGCCGCTATCTTTCTTTTCCTCGGACGCATAGGCCTATCTAGTGGATAGATAGGGCGCAAGCGTACAATGATCGTAACGGGACAATGAGTCAGCCTTATTCGTGCATGCAGCCGGCGTTCATCGATTTATTACACGTTGTCACGTCAAAAGATAATGACGCTGTTCAAAGGATATTCATGGGATATTGGTATAATGGTGGGAGACAGTAATGCTCTTTGAAAGATATTAGGATATTGGTGTAATAGTGACATAGTGATGTTGTTTGAAGGATATTCATGGGATACTGGCAGTGTATAGCGAGACACCAATTGTGTCCACGAAAATACCATCAGTATCCTTCAAACAGCATCATTGTTCTCTTCTCTTTGCAAAATGTCTCATGGGTACTTGTTGGCGTCGCAGGTGCTAATTAGTACAGCTTAGGCTGTACGGTGAAAAGTGATGCAGGATGAGGAAAAGGTGTTGGGGATATAGTTCTGCAGCGGTGACGAGTTATGATGGGCTTATGCCGCTGTAGTCAGGGCCAATAACTATTTATTTATAGAAAAAGATTTTTTAGTCTCCTATGCTGTTGTTAAATGGTCGGTTGCTTTGTTTCAGAACTTCGCTGAAGAACAGGAGCAGCAAACAATACCTAAGAGTAAGTAGAATTTACTAAAAATATACCCTCATTATCCTTGAACCACCCACTTATTAAAACTATTAAATAACTCTGTACATGGTAAAATATGTACAAGAACTAATAAAATCAATCTGAAGAGTTTGTTTTTTGTGTACCAGGCGAATCAAAAAAAACTTTTTGTATTTGATAACCCAATTCTTGAGAAGTTTATTGGCCTTTAGGAGCGGGTGAAACTGTGAGGCACAGCTAGTTTAAACAATAAACTAAAACACATCAAAAGGCCACATAAAACAAAAACACAAAACCAAGAAGTGTGGTTCGCTCCTGTTTATAAGAGTTCTCTTCAGCAGCAAACTCTACAGCGGAAACCCCCGCGATGTACCCCTACAAGACGCTGAGGAACATAGAGATTGTGACCATTGACGAGGAAGAGCGGCAGAAGGAGCACCAGGAGACGCTGAAGGCTCGTCAACACATGCCCCACGTGTGTGTACACTGCGCGGTCGGGTTTGTTCTACAACACGCGTTTGATGTGCACATGAAGGTTCATTCTCCTGTAAGTGGACCTGCCCTGTTTAGTCCAGCCAACGCCGATTTACATCTCGCTTCCCGATTTAAAAACGAACGTTGTAAATGCCTGATTTCATATTAGTTACTGTACCCCAGCGCTGAGCTTATCAATCGTCAGTAAAATCATCGTCTCTGAGGTGAGGAATCTTTTTTGTTTTGGTGTCTAGCTAGTTGATGTGTCTACTTAGTGTAAGTGAAATTGGACTTCAGAAACTTTTTCGTTAAGATACGCTTCAACATAAGGAGAGACACGTGAAGAGAGACAGCTTACCTTTTAAATTGATGATATGAACTGTTTTGTCAAAATTTATCCAGGACGCAGGCGATCACGAGTGCTTAATCTGCCACTCCCGTCTGAAAACTGCTGACATGCTATACCGGCACCGTTTACGGCATTTCCGCCGTTACCGGTGCCTTCTCTGCCGGATGCGATTCAAAGACAAGGACACGGCAGCTTGCCATGTGATGAACGGTCACCAGGGACAGACCTTCGACTGTGACCACTGTGGGAGAGGGTTCAAGTAAGTTCCAAAATTTATTATAACATCACGCCTGTAAACCCTGAAGGGTTCTTATAGTACACTCACATTTCGCCAGTTATGTTTAAGTCCCATGTAATAGGAGGCGAGCCTATAGCTATCAACCGAAAACCCCAATAACACTCTGCCCGCCCCGGAAATCGAAGCCAGGACCTCGTGCTCAGCAGTAGTGCTTGACCAACGAGGCAGTCAGTAAGTTCCAGTTTCGGAAAATCCAGAGTTTGTGATGTCTGAGAAAATATTACATCAGAAGACCCCAAACCCGGCGCAGCATGTCTTCTTCCGAACATCTGTGCTACCAGCTCTGTTCTGCCTCCTGCTTGATATTGAGGGAAGTGGAAACTATGATTTTTTCTAACTCCTCTGTTTTTTTTCTTATTAATTTTATTGCGGGACTCGTGGTTTTAGGACTCGTTGGGCTTCATTGTCTCATGGATAAGGACAGGAGGATAGACTTTGAAACGAGATAAAAAAAAATATAACATTCATATTCCGTATTTGTTATCTCGGTATTTTCTACCTCTGGTTTCTTTTGCTTTGCTGCAACCCGGCCATTTCGGTTGCAGACGACCGCAGTACCTGAAGAGGCACGTGGAGCAGCACCACACCAAGCCCCACCATCTTGAATGTGGGATCTGCTTCCGGGTCTTCCACGAGAGGGGCTGGTATAGGTCTCATATCAGGTAAAAACAATTTCGATTTGGAAAGAGGCTTCGGTAAGAGGTGAGTAGAATATTTTTCGCATACCATGAAGAAACGATGTCCCGATTGGTAGAACTTGACAAGTTTTTAATTATGTACGTACTTAGGCTATGTTCACACTACGTTATTTTCACGTATACCGACCGACCAACCGACCGAACGTGTGCCTGGCTACTACTATTAACCAGAACTTAAGTTTTATGTTCAAAATCGACATGATTTATTTAGTATGACGTAATATAAGGTTAATCTTTCTTTACCCCTTAAGAGGTTTATACTTAACAAAAAATGAGGTTGTATAAGTAGGACACCTGCACATTTTTTTCCGACCGGTTAAAAAAAAACAGATTCTTACGCAAAATAACGACAACCTTCTCAATATACCTATACAAAAAAACGGTATTGATAAGCACTGCATCTACCAAAAGCCTCAACCAATTACCGTGAAACAAATGACATCCGCAGTCTTCAATTTTAAATAGATGACAAAATTGTAATCAACCCCCTCAAAATCCCAAAAACGATACCAATCTCAAACTCGTCCGCCGCTTCTGTCTGTTTCACGACAACCTCAAAAACTTCTGCACCGATTTTCATGCTGTTTTCACCAGTGGATAGATGTGGAAGGTTTTCGTATATAATTTGTCAAGTTTTTGTAGACATTGGCTAAAACATAATGGTATTTGTTGGAGGTGAGGAGGCAAAATATAATAACCACCACGATTATTTATGGAAAGAAAATCGTCCAACATCAGTAATTCTTTAAATTATTTTCGTTTTCTAGCGAACAGTATACGTGAAAATATCGTACCGTGTGCTCATAGCCCTATGGTAAGCCAACTTAAGTACTCGACTTACGCATGTGGATTAAAAATTAAGAATCACTTCCTTACTTATAATTTGACGGCACGGTTGACGCAGTGGCCACACGGAACAAATATTAGTACCTATGGCCTACCGGTAGTTGTACCGGGTCTGGCTGTCCAGGTATGTGACACTAAATGTCTGCAAACGCACCCACGGCACAGGAGAAATTCCAAGTGTATTGTAAAAAAAATAATGATGTTACATTTATATAACATCACGGAAGTTTACCTTTTTCAGGGCAAGGCTCATGTATACCTAATGCACCCATATGGGTCAAGGAGGATGGCGTGTTTGAACCCACATTATTTATAAATGAACGAAGTGTTTCACTTGCAAGTTAATATTAAAAGTTTGTAAGAGGATTATAAAAAAATATTGACTCACTAGGTGTTGGAAATTGAAAGTTAGAAAAGATTTTATTTTATTGAAAAAAAAGTTATCATTACATTACCTGGATACCTAATTTCAGATAGTTCTAAAACTAGATATAACTGTACGATACTCCTAACAGTGGGTCCTATTGTACATGCAAATTCGCCATCCTTCTTTAATTATAAAAATCCGGGTTATTGTTTCGTAATTTTATGTTTGCAAAGCTCACGTTAATCATGTACTCGTATTTACCAATGAATTGGGAATATGCAAGTAATTTATTTTTTACACTTCGATCAATAAAATATGGTATCAAAAGCCCAAGAAATGAAGTCTTATTCAACTACGGCTTGCTACTCAAACATTTATGAAACTCCTACAGTTTTCTACTGCATTACAAACGTTACTGTCGCATAACGGCTTTGTTCTTTTTTTTTGTCCCAAAACAAATTAAGAACAATGCTCAAAAAAGTACGGACACCGTTCCCACCCTTTTTGCACTTCAAAACCTATGTTATTTCCTATAAGGATCATAGCCATCTTATTTTGCAAAAATGTTACAAGATACCAAATTGACTTGAATTCTTTTAAAATAAAAAAGTGCTTAAATAATGACTAAGGTTTGAATAACTTGCATATTCTGTATTCTGTAATGTATAGATGTAAACTTTATCCGAAGAGAAATAAGGCAGGTCCTTATTAAATTATACCCGTTTTTAATAGCACTGAGGTCGGCCATATTAATTATTTTTAACGCCAACAGTTGCAAATCTAACATTACAATAATAAACAGGTGGGATCATCGACGCACAAGCTAGATACCGTGAGTTCACTACATGATTATTGAACCCCTCAGCGTTTTAAATAGACCTCTACTTTAAAAAATAACCCCCCATTTTGTCTCCTATTGCAATGAAAATATTTTTTATATGCTATGTAAGTGGACAAGCACTGTTTTTAACTATTTCAAGTTGGTATACAGCTGTCTGCTCGACTATCTTTTTGTCACAGATGACGTCGTACCGTAAGGGGTCCTTTTTACCATTTAGGTAAAACATTTTTATTGGAAAGATAATATGCTGTTTCCTCTTTTCTACCTTTCGGAAGTGGCAACTAGACTAAGTTTTAAATTTAAAGTTGCTTTTGTAATGGACTTTTGACGAGTATACGCTTACGCCGAATTGGAGGCCTTACGCCGAATCTTGAAGAAGCAGAAACAGGACGCCTTTTGTCGATGTTTAAATGTTGTCGTAGAAACCAGCCCTTAGGATAAGCGAATAAATTTACGATCTATGCTGCGAGGCCTCACGCCGATTTTAGTCCTGCTGGGAGGTCCAGAATAAAGTACAGAACTCATGGTATCAGGTATTGCGTAAATGTCCCTTCCACTCTGTTTGGACATTCACTTGGAGCCTGGTGTTCGTAAGAACGGGTATAATGTCCAAGTATCTTTGGGCACAGTGTAATAACAAAAAAACTATCTTAACTACTCGACTCACGCTTGTGAGTTAAAAGTAATTTAGATTGCAGCTGGGAAATGTCTGCTGCTTAATTTATAGACTAGAATGTAATATTTTAACCGACTGTAGTCTCTAGTAGACGGTTTGATAAGTTCAGGGCATTGAGAATTATGAAAAAGAGGGTTCTAACGTTCTCCATTGTCTATTTTATTTTTTTACCTCAATATAACTGAGTTTGTAAATGGTTTTTGTTGATTGCTTTTTAGCAATCGCGCTGCAATTGCAATTGCAATTGTGCTGGTTAGAGACATCGTTTTATTTTATCTGTTCTATTTATGTGTACTTCTATTTTACTTTTCTTTATTTTCCCCCTTTTCGGCTCCCAATCAAATATTGATATATACCTCCACTTTAAAAATTAACCTCCCATGTCAGCTCCTAATCAAATATTAAAATATACCTCCACTTTAAAAATTAAATAAATAAATTTGAAAGTGCCTTTTTTAGTGTTCTAATTAAAATAAATTAATGGAATTTATCTTTGACAGAGTATCTTTCTAACCCTTTTTTTTGCTCTAAACCAATCGAGTACCTAAGTTAACATAATAAAGATTTTCAAAAAATATTTCTTATCAAACCGGCCTAGTAGGTACTTATTTATTAGCTATCCCAATATGCATGTAAGATACGGAATTCGAACTATGTCAACTTAGAATTTAATAAATTGTAACGTATAAATATAATATGCATGAACTCACAATCCTTTCGCAATGCGTGATAAATTCCCGATGGCTAGGCAATTTTTTAGATTTCTTAATTCTAGATGGAGCAGTGGTTTACGATCCACGCTGTGAGGCCTTGCGCGGAACCTTGTACAAACAGAAACGTTTTTTTCTTCAGTATTTATTTTTACTTTAACTTAAAATTAATCATGATAATATCATGATGGTATAATGTACAAAGCATCTTTGGGCACAGTGTAATAAAAAAAGCTATCTTAACTACTCGACTCACGCTTGTGAGTTAAAAAGTAATTTAGATTGCAGATGGGTCCATACGTGTGTGCTGTGCCCAATTTATAGAGTAGAATTTAATATTTTAACCGACTGTAGGTCCTAGTAGGGGACTGTTTGATAAGTTCAAGACGTTGATAATTTAAAAAAAGAGGGTTAAACGTATAATCTCCATGTCTATTTTAAATTTTGACCACTGTATAACTGAGTTTGTAAAGGGCTTTTGTTGATTGCTTATAAGTGTGCTGGTTAGAGATATCTTTTTATTTTATCTCTACTATTTAAATGTATTTCTACTTAACAAATTAACGCCCCATTTCGGATCTTAATTAAATATTGATATACACCTCCACTTTAAAATTAACGCCCCATTTTGACTCCTATTGCAATGAAAGAAAAAAAGTAACTTCTTTCACTTGCTATGTAAATGGACAAGCACTGTTTATCAACTATTTCAAGATGGTAGAAAGCCGTCTGCCCCTCTGTCTGTCACAGATGAAGTCGCACCATAAGCGGTCCTTTTTACCATTAAGGTACGCAACTCTAACAAACTTATTTATTGGAAATATATATATAATATGGTGTTTCCTCTCTTCTCCATACGAAACTACCTTTTGGAAGGGGCAACTGCAATAAGTTTAAAATGTTATTTAACTGGTAAGTTTGAATTTCGAAAGTGCCGTTTTAGTGGTCTAATTAAAATAAATTAATGGAATTTAACTCGGACATGGTATCCTTCTAACCCTTGGTTTAGCTCTAAACCAATCGATTAAGTTATTAAAATAAACAGTTTAAAAAAATATTTCTTATCAAACTGGCCTCGTACTTATTTAACATATTTTTAACTTTTTTAGGAACGAACTTGCAAAATAATGCGAATATTTTTTTAGGCAATTTTGTAGATTTCTTAGTTCAAGATGGAGCCGTGGAGATTTGTTAGTTTTAGATGGAGGAGAGCAGCGCTGCGACGTCATAAGCCGGAGCAGATACGACGCCTAAGGATAATTACACGATAATTCACACCTTACAGATTGAATAAAAAAATAGTGGCAAGAATGTTGGTTCGCGGATACAAATTTCGGATCATACGCGTTTAAATTTACGGTTTTTAGTAATAACTTAGTGCGGCTATCACGAAATACAATAAGTATTAGTTTCGTTGCTCGAAAAAAATATTATATATTGTCATTGACATTAACCTGGCATGGTGTGGTGCGGTGAGTGTTTTATTTAAAACAAAATCAAATTAAATTAAATGAATTGGATAATTCAGATCCATAACTCGTTACAGAAGAATAGGTACCCTGTGTTATTATCTAATGAAGTGTGCAAATTTATTCAATAAAGCAATAAAACTATTAATACATGAAAAGAAAAATAAAGAATCACATGGCATCGAAAAATTCATCCGCATCACTGTCAACGGGTTAAGTGCCCAGAAAACTGGCAGCATTGCCACCTTAAATGAAAGACTCATTTAATTTGTCTTCACAAGTGAATGTGCATGTGTGTGTGTGAAGTGTTTGTGTTATCGTGATATGCTGCCTTGAAGTTATATACATAATTAAAAATACGTTCCTTTGATGAAAAATCTGAATTTTGATTTAATTAAATATTTAAATATTTATGCCCGAGAAAATAGTATCTGTAAGAAATGTTTGCTTAGTAATATTATTATTGTTAATTTGCACTTATTAAATGAAAAAACTTATATAGAATCTTGAATTTAATTTATATTAAGTACAAATTAATTTTTCAACCATTCGTTAATTGAGTAAAAACGTCATAACGGTTTAATTAATTGCTATTAAATTAATCGCAATTAAACTTTAAATTGCAGATTACAATTAAATTATTTGGATAATTGCAAGGTACGATTACCTTAAAATCGTAACTCACGATTAAAATAATTATGTACCTACAATTAACTTTTAATTGTTCGGTGAAACAATTTAAACTAACAATTAACTGGTGTCCGACCGAAAATGGATATTCAGCCGAAATCGCAAACAAAAAATCAGGTTCGACTTTAGTCTTATTTTGGGCCGAAAATATTTTTCTTACACCTATAGAGAGAAAGAGCAAAAGCGACTATAGAAGAAATTAAACACTATAATTACACTAGAGATCGACCGGTTAAGCAGTAAACAGCCTTATAGTGCTGAACTGCGAGTGGCCCTACCTAAAATAAAAAAAAATAAAAAAAATATATAATTACACTAGAGGACACAACATTTCATAGTGATATGTTACATGTTTATTAATTATAATCAATGAAAACAACACCAATCTTACAAAATAGGCCAAATGAAGCATGACAATTAACGAACTTCTGATATTCGGTTTTACCGAAACTTTGGCTTTTTTATAGCCGAAAACCTAGCTATTTCGGGAACTTGCTAATACATTTTGTTATGATACCAGGCCCGTACAGTAGTACTTTTTAATTGTTAGTTTTATTTAAATTCATAAAACAATTGAAAATGAATTCATTGTTTGCCGTAGAAAATCACGATTGGAATAATTTAGCAATTTATTAATTACTTTACTAGTTTTAACTAACAATAACTTTCCACGTTTACTATTCTTTGAATCCCTATCGTTTCTGTGTAAAATAAGTATTTAATTCAACTCTCGACTATACGTGTCATGTACTCAGCACCAGCGCCTTGCGACAAACTAATCTTTATTAAACTAAATAAGGACACATAACGAAGAAGTGCGAGCCAAGACAGTGCGCCTGCGAGTCACCTGCGAGGTATGTTCGCGCGACTTCAAGAACAAGACCAGCCTGAAGCGTCATCTGCTCACCCACGAGGGGAATGTCCACTGCGAGATCTGTGACGAGAAGTGCAAGAATCGGATCACGTTGGGACAACACTATTTGAAAGTGCACAATGAGAAATATGAAAGGTGAGTACGACACGATTAATAAAAATGCTTCATGTCATAGGGACGGATAGGAAAACATCGTATGTATAAAATAAAAAGGTTTTTGCGGAAACTTGTACAACTTTTACAGGTTATCTTACATAGGGACCTCTTTTTAAGTAAAACATATACTTGTGCTAGAAGGCCCCGCTCTTCAAAGGCAAATTATAACACGGTAAAAGTGGTGTACAATAATGAAATAATGATTATACAAAAAATAAAAAGTAACATAAAACTGTGGGACAAACATAAATAAGAGAAAATAATAAAATATGTATGTGAAACTTTCGCTTTCAATCGATAGCTTATAGCTTCGAGGCTTTATGCAATGCCATCATTATCTGCTAGTCTTTTCCAAAGAATATCGGGTTTCAGCTTCCAGTCTAACCCGATGCAAGCGAATACCAGTACCAGTTCCATCGACACGCTGGGAAATAGTCCAATTAATATTCTGATAAATTGATTCTAAAAGTTTAACTCATAACATCACGCCTGTAATCACAGAAGGATTAGGCAGAGGCGTACGAACCTATTTGTACATACACCCACATTTCCCCAGTTATGTTTAAGACCCATGTAAAGTTTAAGTCATAATATTATTTTGTCTGCTAGTGGGCAGGAGCAGAGCTGTCCCGATTGCGAGCGGATCTGTGCGACGCGCGCGATGCTCAAGCGTCACATGCAGAGAATGCACAGCGATAGAACTAAGAAGTAAGTAGACATCACGCCTGAATTCCTTGAAGTTAGCGGCAGAGACGTATAGCATACCCACATTTTGGCGGTTATGTATAAGTCCCATGTAAAAGGTGACAAATCCAGACACCAAGAAAATCTAGATGGAAAATCCCAATATTACTAAATCCAACCCTGGAACCGAACCCAGGATCTCAAACTTTGCTAGTTAGAGATATCATTTAATGTGTAATAATTACTTAAACCTCCCTTAACCAGGTTATTTTCGAATTTTCGCCTCTCACTCTAGCTTCAAGGATAACCCGGGGCTATTAATTTTGCGGATGTTTTTCACAACCACTCAAAAACGGTGCAGCATAAATGAACAAAAAAATACCAATGATTTAGAATGTTCACTTGAACCAGTTACCCCACTTCATTTTTTTCAAGTCATCGGGTTAAAAAGTTTGTTCATTACTCGTAGATACCAATGCGACCATTGCCAGCGCCTTTACCTGACCAAGGGCGAGGTGCGCGCGCACATCACGTGGTCGCACATGCCGGCCGGCGCGCGGGGGGGGCACGCGTGCGCGTGCGGCCGCCTGTTCCGCAGCCCCTCGCTGCTGCGCGACCACTACGCCAGGTTCCATGCCTCGCAGCCTCCGCCCAGAGTGCACCAGTGCGAACAATGCCAAAAGGCTTTTGCGGTAAGGGAATATATTAGCTTAGCCATTAAGTGAAATGATACATTGCGATACATTGAGCAATGATGGGTGTGTGTGTGTGTGTGTGTGTGTGTGTGTGTGTGTGTGCGCGATGTGTGACGTTGTGGCTAAATTGAAAAGAGTATGCTCAGATGGTTTGGCCACGTTGAGAGGCTTAGTGAAGGACGACTAACAAAAGGCAGATGTAAGCGGAAACTCCGGAAAGTTGAGCCAACCAACTAAATAGTTATAAAAATTGTGAATCAAAAAGGGACTTCATTAGTAGTGAATGTGGGGGGGGGGAGGTGAGTGTGTGTGTGGATGAAGAGTGTGTGCGTGTGTATGAAGTGAAGAGTTACAAGATGACCGCCATTGCTTCGTGGTTGCCTCCCATCTTATTCCAGCTCGGCCCTGAAATTCGGTAGTTGGCTTCATTGATAGTCTTCATCAGCTTCCTGAGCGATATGATGCTGGTTGAGTCTAAGCATAAGTATGGACTGGGATTTCTGAACAACAGCCTCCTTAACCTTTTAAACGCCCTCAACGCCAAGCCTTTTTAATAACAACGTTTAATTTCTTCTTTGTAATCTTGAATTTATCAATATCCATGGTGTATTCTAATTGTTTCACGCAATTTAATACATACGGGACCTTCAAATTTTAAGACATACAAATTAAACACATAAAAGTAATAATTGAATTATTTATTTCGTGTTATAAGTGCTTAGAGTACACAGCATTTTTTGTTACATATTTGTGACGTTGAGATACAGGACATGCGTTCGCTTGTCATGTAGGTAAGTATCTTTATGTGACGACGGCGGCGTTCAAAAGGTTGATAATCAGAGATCGGAATAGTTAGGGTATATTAGCCTAAACTACAAGGAATTTAGTTACATAGTGTGGATAACTCCTCTAAATTCCGGAAATAATAATCGTGGCGTTTTACACACCCACAAACAAATGACACTACGAGTACAAATGAATGTGTTGTCTTGTTTTGTCACATGATTCCAGTTAAGTTTTTAAGTCCCATGTAACAAGGGGGGGAACCTAGTAAAGTGCAAATGGGAACCTAATGTTCATAAATCTCACACTGAAACTTTCTTCAACAGAACAAGCAAGTCCTCAATCGTCACAAGAAAAGTCACTCCAACGAGATGTATCCATGCAATGAGTGTGGGTTGCTGTTTAAAACACAACCGTACGTCAAGGTCCACTACCAAATCAAACACCTGAACATGACGAGAGCACAGATCAAGGCACAGAGGAAGCAAAATAAGAGTCAGATCATACAGAGAAACATACATATGGGTACGAATTGGGAATCGCCCATTTACGACAAGAAGGAACGCTCGGCTGCTGTTGAACATGAAGAGGATCCGCTTCTGGTGCAGGAGGGCGATGTGGAGATCAAAGTGGAGAGCCAAGATGATCTTCCGATACCTATGTTCCAAACTTTTATTGATATTGCTAGGATATAATTAAGTAGAGGTAGGTATCTCATTATAGTGATGATGTTTGGGTAAAAGAAATTGTATCTCGTCCGTCAGTCAGAAACGGTAAAAAATAATAGACACGTATTTTTGCTTTATCATATCAATATAAAATGAGTTGAAACAAAGTAAAGTTGAAGAGTGGGGGTCGCTACGTCACAAGTAGGTATCAAATTTACATGCGCGTGACGTCATGCGCCATATTATTTATTTATTTAATACTTTAAGCACACAAATGTACAGAGGCGTACTTAATGCCATAGGCATTTTCTACCAGTCAACCTTTGGGTGATGCAGAGACAAACAGTGGCAGGTGAGGAAAGATTATTTTTTTTTAAAGCGGTGTATCAATCACTTGACTGTATGTATGCAGCTTTTGAACAATATTAAAATACGTGTCCTTTAATAATCTACGTAATAGACGAATAAAAATTCTGTCATCAAAATGTTGATGGCCAATGTCACCAAAAAGCGGTAGACCCTTGAGGAGGTAATTTATACTTTTTTATAGAAAGTAATAGTTCAAAATTATAATTAGTTCCAGAAATATAAATACTTTGTTGGCCGTAAAGTGACTAAAAATGTGATGATTGCATAAATTGAAAGCGACTAACCTAGGTACAATTCTTCACTTACTAAAGGGTTTCTGAACAGAAAGATTCAGTACGAGAAAAGGAAAAAATACCAATCCATGTGTCCAACATGCATGATTTTGAATGAATGTATGTATACATATTCTTACAGAAACATAGGTTTGCGTGTTCTTTTGCTTTTTTTCTCGTAAACAACTTTTCGGGCTGAACGGTCCTTTCGTAGAAGAACGGCAGCAGATATTCTATTTCAATTGTTTAGTAACTTAGATCGGCCACGCTTCGCTGTAGCTCAGTCTGGTTATTTTCAACACCTTTTAATCCTTTTGTTTTGATCTAAACTTCAAAAAACTCTTGTGATTTCCCGTTTATGCGGAAAGTTTGAAGTAAAAAGTAAATTGTACATTTCGTAGTAAAATGCTACGTTATGTACACAATTCAAGTCAATCCGTAGCCTACTGCTCGGGTTTCAAATAAATCCATGAATCTAAAGATTTATTTTTCAAGTAACGAGGGCTCAAAATGTCAATAACAATATTTATTTCAAATAATGATAGTAACCTAGCACAGAAATAACTATGAATATTCCTGATACAAACTCAACACCGAGATTCACCCCAAACAGTCAAGTGTTTACATGTAAAATAATGTAAAGTAAGCAGATCATAAATTAGTAATAAACTTTCCAATTAATGAGCTTGTTGATTAGTATTACTTGACATTTATGGAGTCTGATCCCTTTTTTTAAATCTCTAGTACATATCATGCAGTTGAGCAATTACTTAAAGCCTGAATATTAAGGCGATTGGTATACTTTACCGCGTCACTCAGCGGATAAAATGATTTCCTTCAACTGAGCAAACAATGTAAAACCACAAGTTCCGGCTGCGTGATGTGGTACAGTGTGCCAGCCAATCGCCTAAAGGCTAGATTTGTCTAAAATGTTTTTGAAACGAAGGTGTTTTCTGTTATGTACGTCCTCATTTAATACAAGTTAAACTATCTGATCACCTAAAAATCAACTAATTGATGATCTTGTACTTTATTTGACTTGACATTTTGGTTCGTTAATGTTACTGTTCCTATGAATCCAAATAAATGGGATAAGGGCTGGAGGGTGTTGAAGTGGTAGTGAGTTTTTTGTTCAATTTTATTATTGTTAAGCTAGCAGACCAAGTCAAGTTGAAAATTGGTTTCTTTTTTGTACTACAATGTACATAATGCTAAACATTCAAATTAGTATTCGACCGATAAGAATGACTATCACGGCCCGAACTAGCTTGTCGGTTTATGGAGAGCAAGGTACTTAGAACAGTAAGAGACTTATCACATTTTGACGAATTCGACAATTTTGGCGTATTGCATTGTGGAATGTAGATATTATATTTTTTTTATATTTTGTCAGCAAGGAAAATTAACTCAAAATTTATGTTGACAGTTTAATACGATTTTACGGCCGTAAAAAAATGCTACGATCTATAGTGTTTGTTTAAAAATAATGAGTCCAAATACAAAATGATCGTGCGGTTAGCAGGATTATGACGCGGTTATATGACTGAAGCCGTGATATGGTTATATCCCTTGGGTTATAACTACACAGGGTGGAAGGCACATGAAGGGTCTGAGTCATGTACTGAACTCATGGTACCAGGATGTGCTTGTGAATGTTCCATGATGGTCCCATTTTTACTCAGTTATTAATTTATTTTATTAAACTTTCTGCGACTTTTAAGCCGCAGTAGCTACGCTAGGGCACTCACACCAGAGGGGTTAGTTCAAGACAGAACTGTGTCCAACTACGCGAGGCGTGGACGGCGAGTATTACATCCAGGTTAGGCAGTCACTTGGCAAGGGCATATTATAAAAAGACGATTAATAAGTGTATTTCGGAAATCGAAATGAAATAATATGAGGATCGATTAAATACATGACCGTTTTATTTCCGCCCGATAGTAATGTCTTGTTTTTAAAATTGAGTCTCGGTTAACAGTTGTTTAAAATATCTTGATCAGCTAGTAAAGTACTGATGTCTGAGAGGAATTGAAGTTGTTCATTAGATAAATTACACATTGCATATGGTTACAATATTTATTTAAAACAAGATCATAAATTAGTAAAAAATCTTTCCAATTAATGAGCTTGTTGATTAGTATTACTTGACATTTATGGAGTCTGATCCGTTTTTTTAAATCTCTAGTACATATCTGAAAGTCACTTTTGCCATGCAGTTGAGCAATTACTTAAAGCCTGAATATTAAGGCGATTGGTATACTTTACCGCATCACTCAGCTTATAAAATGATTTATTTCAACTAAGCAAACAACGTAAAACCACAAGTTCCGGCTGCGTGATGTGGTACAGTGTGCCAGCCAATCGCCTAAAGGCTAGATTTGTCTAAGATGTTTTTGAAACGAAGGTGTTTTCTGTTATGTACTTCCTCATTTAATACAAGTTAAACTATCTGATCACCTAAAAATCAACTAATTGATGATCTTGTACTTTATTTGACTTGACATTTTGGTTCGTTAATGTTACTGTTCCTATGAACCCAAATAACCCATTTGTTTAAAGGACGGCAGTAGGTATTCTATTTTAATTGTTTAGTAACTTAGCTCGGCCACGCTTCGCTGTAGCTCAGTCTGGTTCTTTTAAATACCTTTTAATCCTTTTGTTTTTATCTAAACTTAATATACCTCTTGGAATTTCCCGTTGCGGAAACTTTGAAATAAAAAGTAAATGATACATTTCGTAGTAAAATGCTACGTTATGTAAACAATTCAAGTCAATCCATCGCCTACTGTTCGGGTTTCAAATAAATCCATGAATATAAAGATTTATTTTTCAAGTAACGAGGGCTCAAAATGTCAATAACAATATTTATTTAAAATAATGTTAGTAACCTAGCACTGAAATAACTATGAGAATTCCTGATACAAGCTCAACACCGAGATTCACCCCAAACAGTTCATTGTTAACATGTAAAGTAGGTACTAGATCATGAATTACTAATATTTCCAATTAATGATCTTTTACTAGCATTACTTTAGTTTTGCTGTCTGATCCGTTTTTTTATATATCAAGTACATGCCTGAAAGTCACTTTTGCCATGCAGTTGAGCTATTACTTATAGCCTGAATATGAAGGCGATTGGCACACTGCACCGCAGTACGCAACTATAAACATGACTACGAACTATGCAATGCGAATTATGCGATGCGGTACAGTGTGCCAGCCAATCGCCTAAAGGCTAGATTTGTCTAAGATGTTTTTGAAACGAAGGTGTTTTCTGTTATGTACTTCCTTATTTACTACAATTTTAAGCATCTGATCACCTAGAAATCTACAAATGAATGATCTTGTACTATATTTTACTTGATAATTTTGTTAGTCAATGTTAGTGTTCCTATGAATCCAAATAACCCATTTATTTAAAGGACGGCAGTAGATATTCTATTTTAATTGTTTAGTAACTTAGCCCGGCCACGCTTCGCTGTAGCTCAGTCTGGTTGTTTTTAACACCTTTTAATCCTTTTGTTTTGATCTAAACTTCAAAAAACTCTTGTGATTTCCCGTTTATGCGGAAAGTTTGAAGTAAAAAGTAAATTGTACATTTCGTAGTAAAATGCTACGTTATGTACACAATTCAAGTCAATCCGTAGCCTACTGCTCGGGTTTCAAATAAATCCATGAATCTAAAGATTTATTTTTCAAGTAACGAGGGCTCAAAATGTCAATAACAATATTTATTTCAAATAATGATAGTAACCTAGCACAGAAATAACTATGAATATTCCTGATACAAACTCAACACCGAGATTCACCCCAAACAGTCAAGTGTTTACATGTAAAATAATGTAAAGTAAGCAGATCATAAATTAGTAATAAACTTTCCAATTAATGAGCTTGTTGATTAGTATTACTTGACATTTATGGAGTCTGATCCCTTTTTTTAAATCTCTAGTACATATCTGAAAGTCACTTTTGCCATGCAGTTGAGCAATTACTTAAAGCCTGAATATTAAGGCGATTGGTATACTTTACCGCATCACTCAGCTTATAAAATGATTTATTTCAACCAAGCAAACAATGTAAAACCACAAGTTCCGGCTGCGTGATGTGGTACAGTGTGCCAGCCAATCGCCTAAAGGCTAGATTTGTCTAAGATGTTTTTGAAACGAAGGTGTTTTCTGTTATGTACTTCCTCATTTAATACAAGTTAAACTATCTGATCACCTAAAAATCAACTAATTGATGATCTTGTACTTTATTTGACTTGACATTTTGGTTCGTTAATGTTACTGTTCCTATGAACCCAAATAAATGGGATAAGGGCTGGAGGGTGTTGAAGTGGTAGTGAGTTTTTTATTCAATTTTATTATTGTTAAGCTAGCAGACCAAGTCAAGTTGAAAATTGGTTTCTTTTTTGTACTACAATGTACATAATGCTAAACATTCAAATTAGTATTCGACCGATAAGAATGACTATCACGGCCCGAACTAGCTTGTCGGTTTATGGAGAGCAAGGTACTTAGAACAGTAAAAGACTTATCACATTTTGACGAATTCGACAATTTTGGCGTATTGCATTGTGGAATGTAGATATTATATTTTTTTTATATTTTGTCAGCAAGGAAAATTAACTCAAAATTTATGTTGACAGTTTAATACGATTTTACGGCCGTAAAAAAATGCTACGATCTATAGTGTTTATGTTTAAAAATAATGAGTCCAAATACAAAATGATCGTGCGGTTAGCAGGATTATGACGCGGTTATATGACTGAAGCCGTGATATGGTTATATCCCTTGGGTTATAACTACACAGGGTGGAAGGCACATGAAGGGTCTGAGTCATGTACTGAACTCATGGTACCAGGATGTGCTTGTGAATGTTCCATGATGGTCCCATTTTTACTCAGTTATTAATTTATTTTATTAAACTTTCTGCGACTTTTAAGCCGCAGTAGCTACGCTAGGGCACTCACACCAGAGGGGTTAGTTCAAGACAGAACTGTGTCCAACTACGCGAGGCGTGGACGGCGAGTATTACATCCAGGTTAGGCAGTCACTTGGCAAGGGCATATTATAAAAAGACGATTAATAAGTGTATTTCGGAAATCGAAATGAAATAATATGAGGATCGATTAAATACATGACCGTTTTATTTCCGCCCGATAGTAATGTCTTGTTTTTAAAATTGAGTCTCGGTTAACAGTTGTTTAAAATATCTTGATCAGCTAGTAAAGTACTGATGTCTGAGAGGAATTGAAGTTGTTCATTAGATAAATTACACATTGCATATGGTTACAATATTTATTTAAAACAAGATCATAAATTAGTAAAAAATCTTTCCAATTAATGAGCTTGTTGATTAGTATTACTTGACATTTATGGAGTCTGATCCGTTTTTTTAAATCTCTAGTACATATCTGAAAGTCACTTTTGCCATGCAGTTGAGCAATTACTTAAAGCCTGAATATTAAGGCGATTGGTATACTTTACCGCATCACTCAGCTTATAAAATGATTTATTTCAACTAAGCAAACAACGTAAAACCACAAGTTCCGGCTGCGTGATGTGGTACAGTGTGCCAGCCAATCGCCTAAAGGCTAGATTTGTCTAAGATGTTTTTGAAACGAAGGTGTTTTCTGTTATGTACTTCCTCATTTAATACAAGTTAAACTATCTGATCACCTAAAAATCAACTAATTGATGATCTTGTACTTTATTTGACTTGACATTTTGGTTCGTTAATGTTACTGTTCCTATGAACCCAAATAACCCATTTGTTTAAAGGACGGCAGTAGGTATTCTATTTTAATTGTTTAGTAACTTAGCTCGGCCACGCTTCGCTGTAGCTCAGTCTGGTTCTTTTAAATACCTTTTAATCCTTTTGTTTTTATCTAAACTTAATATACCTCTTGGAATTTCCCGTTGCGGAAACTTTGAAATAAAAAGTAAATGATACATTTCGTAGTAAAATGCTACGTTATGTAAACAATTCAAGTCAATCCATCGCCTACTGTTCGGGTTTCAAATAAATCCATGAATATAAAGATTTATTTTTCAAGTAACGAGGGCTCAAAATGTCAATAACAATATTTATTTAAAATAATGTTAGTAACCTAGCACTGAAATAACTATGAGAATTCCTGATACAAGCTCAACACCGAGATTCACCCCAAACAGTTCATTGTTAACATGTAAAGTAGGTACTAGATCATGAATTACTAATATTTCCAATTAATGATCTTTTACTAGCATTACTTTAGTTTTGCTGTCTGATCCGTTTTTTTATATATCAAGTACATGCCTGAAAGTCACTTTTGCCATGCAGTTGAGCTATTACTTATAGCCTGAATATGAAGGCGATTGGCACACTGCACCGCAGTACGCAACTATAAACATGACTACGAACTATGCAATGCGAATTATGCGATGCGGTACAGTGTGCCAGCCAATCGCCTAAAGGCTAGATTTGTCTAAGATGTTTTTGAAACGAAGGTGTTTTCTGTTATGTACTTCCTTATTTACTACAATTTTAAGCATCTGATCACCTAGAAATCTACAAATGAATGATCTTGTACTATATTTTACTTGATAATTTTGTTAGT
This sequence comes from Phlogophora meticulosa, assembly GCA_905147745.2. Classification (NCBI taxonomy): domain Eukaryota; kingdom Metazoa; phylum Arthropoda; class Insecta; order Lepidoptera; family Noctuidae; genus Phlogophora; species Phlogophora meticulosa. The sequence continues at coordinate 1,433,978 of LR990542.1, forward strand.
CAATGTTAGTGTTCCTATGAATCCAAATAACCCATTTATTTAAAGGACGGCAGTAGATATTCTATTTTAATTGTTTAGTAACTTAGCCCGGCCACGCTTCGCTGTAGCTCAGTCTGGTTGTTTTTAACACCTTTTAATCCTTTTGTTTTGATCTAAACTTCAAAAAACTCTTGTGATTTCCCGTTTATGCGGAAAGTTTGAAGTAAAAAGTAAATTGTACATTTCGTAGTAAAATGCTACGTTATGTACACAATTCAAGTCAATCCGTAGCCTACTGCTCGGGTTTCAAATAAATCCATGAATCTAAAGATTTATTTTTCAAGTAACGAGGGCTCAAAATGTCAATAACAATATTTATTTCAAATAATGATAGTAACCTAGCACAGAAATAACTATGAATATTCCTGATACAAACTCAACACCGAGATTCACCCCAAACAGTCAAGTGTTTACATGTAAAATAATGTAAAGTAAGCAGATCATAAATTAGTAATAAACTTTCCAATTAATGAGCTTGTTGATTAGTATTACTTGACATTTATGGAGTCTGATCCCTTTTTTTAAATCTCTAGTACATATCTGAAAGTCACTTTTGCCATGCAGTTGAGCAATTACTTAAAGCCTGAATATTAAGGCGATTGGTATACTTTACCGCATCACTCAGCTTATAAAATGATTTATTTCAACCAAGCAAACAATGTAAAACCACAAGTTCCGGCTGCGTGATGTGGTACAGTGTGCCAGCCAATCGCCTAAAGGCTAGATTTGTCTAAGATGTTTTTGAAACGAAGGTGTTTTCTGTTATGTACTTCCTCATTTAATACAAGTTAAACTATCTGATCACCTAAAAATCAACTAATTGATGATCTTGTACTTTATTTGACTTGACATTTTGGTTCGTTAATGTTACTGTTCCTATGAACCCAAATAAATGGGATAAGGGCTGGAGGGTGTTGAAGTGGTAGTGAGTTTTTTATTCAATTTTATTATTGTTAAGCTAGCAGACCAAGTCAAGTTGAAAATTGGTTTCTTTTTTGTACTACAATGTACATAATGCTAAACATTCAAATTAGTATTCGACCGATAAGAATGACTATCACGGCCCGAACTAGCTTGTCGGTTTATGGAGAGCAAGGTACTTAGAACAGTAAAAGACTTATCACATTTTGACGAATTCGACAATTTTGGCGTATTGCATTGTGGAATGTAGATATTATATTTTTTTTATATTTTGTCAGCAAGGAAAATTAACTCAAAATTTATGTTGACAGTTTAATACGATTTTACGGCCGTAAAAAAATGCTACGATCTATAGTGTTTATGTTTAAAAATAATGAGTCCAAATACAAAATGATCGTGCGGTTAGCAGGATTATGACGCGGTTATATGACTGAAGCCGTGATATGGTTATATCCCTTGGGTTATAACTACACAGGGTGGAAGGCACATGAAGGGTCTGAGTCATGTACTGAACTCATGGTACCAGGATGTGCTTGTGAATGTTCCATGATGGTCCCATTTTTACTCAGTTATTAATTTATTTTATTAAACTTTCTGCGACTTTTAAGCCGCAGTAGCTACGCTAGGGCACTCACACCAGAGGGGTTAGTTCAAGACAGAACTGTGTCCAACTACGCGAGGCGTGGACGGCGAGTATTACATCCAGGTTAGGCAGTCACTTGGCAAGGGCATATTATAAAAAGACGATTAATAAGTGTATTTCGGAAATCGAAATGAAATAATATGAGGATCGATTAAATACATGACCGTTTTATTTCCGCCCGATAGTAATGTCTTGTTTTTAAAATTGAGTCTCGGTTAACAGTTGTTTAAAATATCTTGATCAGCTAGTAAAGTCCTGATGTCTGAGAGGAATTGAGTTGTTCATTAGATAAATTACACATTGCATATGGTTACAATATTTATTTAAAACAAGATCATAAATTAGTAAAAAATCTTTCCAATTAATGAGCTTGTTGATTAGTATTACTTGACATTTATGGAGTCTGATCCCTTTTTTTAAATCTCTAGTACATATCTGAAAGTCACTTTTGCCATGCAGTTGAGCAATTACTTAAAGCCTGAATATTAAGGCGATTGGTATACTTTACCGCATCACTCAGCTTATAAAATGATTTATTTCAACCAAGCAAACAATGTAAAACCACAAGTTCCGGCTGCGTGATGTGGTACAGTGTGCCAGCCAATCGCCTAAAGGCTAGATTTGTCTAAGATGTTTTTGAAACGAAGGTGTTTTCTGTTATGTACTTCCTCATTTAATACAAGTTAAACTATCTGATCACCTAAAAATCAACTAATTGATGATCTTGTACTTTATTTGACTTGACATTTTGGTTCGTTAATGTTACTGTTCCTATGAACCCAAATAAATGGGATAAGGGCTGGAGGGTGTTGAAGTGGTAGTGAGTTTTTTATTCAATTTTATTATTGTTAAGCTAGCAGACCAAGTCAAGTTGAAAATTGGTTTCTTTTTTGTACTACAATGTACATAATGCTAAACATTCAAATTAGTATTCGACCGATAAGAATGACTATCACGGCCCGAACTAGCTTGTCGGTTTATGGAGAGCAAGGTACTTAGAACAGTAAGAGACTTATCACATTTTGACGAATTCGACAATTTTGGCGTATTGCATTGTGGAATGTAGATATTATATTTTTTTTATATTTTGTCAGCAAGGAAAATTAACTCAAAATTTATGTTGACAGTTTAATACGATTTTACGGCCGTAAAAAAATGCTACGATCTATAGTGTTTATGTTTAAAAATAATGAGTCCAAATACAAAATGATCGTGCGGTTAGCAGGATTATGACGCGGTTATATGACTGAAGCCGTGATATGGTTATATCCCTTGGGTTATAACTACACAGGGTGGAAGGCACATGAAGGGTCTGAGTCATGTACTGAACTCATGGTACCAGGATGTGCTTGTGAATGTTCCATGATGGTCCCATTTTTACTCAGTTATTAATTTATTTTATTAAACTTTCTGCGACTTTTAAGCCGCAGTAGCTACGCTAGGGCACTCACACCAGAGGGGTTAGTTCAAGACAGAACTGTGTCCAACTACGCGAGGCGTGGACGGCGAGTATTACATCCAGGTTAGGCAGTCACTTGGCAAGGGCATATTATAAAAAGACGATTAATAAGTGTATTTCGGAAATCGAAATGAAATAATATGAGGATCGATTAAATACATGACCGTTTTATTTCCGCCCGATAGTAATGTCTTGTTTTTAAAATTGAGTCTCGGTTAACAGTTGTTTAAAATATCTTGATCAGCTAGTAAAGTCCTGATGTCTGAGAGGAATTGAGTTGTTCATTAGATAAATTACACATTGCATATGGTTACAATATTTATTTAAAACAAGATCATAAATTAGTAAAAAATCTTTCCAATTAATGAGCTTGTTGATTAGTATTACTTGACATTTATGGAGTCTGATCCCTTTTTTTAAATCTCTAGTACATATCTGAAAGTCACTTTTGCCATGCAGTTGAGCAATTACTTAAAGCCTGAATATTAAGGCGATTGGTATACTTTACCGCATCACTCAGCTTATAAAATGATTTATTTCAACCAAGCAAACAATGTAAAACCACAAGTTCCGGCTGCGTGATGTGGTACAGTGTGCCAGCCAATCGCCTAAAGGCTAGATTTGTCTAAGATGTTTTTGAAACGAAGGTGTTTTCTGTTATGTACTTCCTCATTTAATACAAGTTAAACTATCTGATCACCTAAAAATCAACTAATTGATGATCTTGTACTTTATTTGACTTGACATTTTGGTTCGTTAATGTTACTGTTCCTATGAACCCAAATAAATGGGATAAGGGCTGGAGGGTGTTGAAGTGGTAGTGAGTTTTTTATTCAATTTCATGATTGTTAAGCTAGCAGACCAAGTCAAGTTGAAAATTGGTTTCTTTTTTGTACTACAATGTACATAATGCTAAACATTCAAATTAGTATTCGACCGATAAGAATGACTATCACGGCCCGAACTAGCTTGTCGGTTTATGGAGAGCAAGGTACTTAGAACAGTAAGAGACTTATTACATTTTGACGAATTCGACAATTTTGGCGTATTGCATTGTGGAATGTAGATATTATATTTTTTTTATATTTTGTCAGCAAGGAAAATTAACTCAAAATTTATGTTGACAGTTTAATACGATTTTACGGCCGTAAAAAAATGCTACGATCTATAGTGTTTATGTTTAAAAATAATGAGTCCAAATACAAAATGATCGTGCGGTTAGCAGGATTATGACGCGGTTATATGACTGAAGCCGTGATATGGTTATATCCCTTGGGTTATAACTACACAGGGTGGAAGGCACATGAAGGGTCTGAGTCATGTACTGAACTCATGGTACCAGGATGTGCTTGTGAATGTTCCATGATGGTCCCATTTTTACTCAGTTATTAATTTATTTTATTAAACTTTCTGCGACTTTTAAGCCGCAGTAGCTACGCTAGGGCACTCACACCAGAGGGGTTAGTTCAAGACAGAACTGTGTCCAACTACGCGAGGCGTGGACGGCGAGTATTACATCCAGGTTAGGCAGTCACTTGGCAAGGGCATATTATAAAAAGACGATTAATAAGTGTATTTCGGAAATCGAAATGAAATAATATGAGGATCGATTAAATACATGACCGTTTTATTTCCGCCCGATAGTAATGTCTTGTTTTTAAAATTGAGTCTCGGTTAACAGTTGTTTAAAATATCTTGATCAGCTAGTAAAGTACTGATGTCTGAGAGGAATTGAAGTTGTTCATTAGATAAATTACACATTGCATATGGTTACAATATTTATTTAAAACAAGATCATAAATTAGTAAAAAATCTTTCCAATTAATGAGCTTGTTGATTAGTATTACTTGACATTTATGGAGTCTGATCCGTTTTTTTAAATCTCTAGTACATATCTGAAAGTCACTTTTGCCATGCAGTTGAGCAATTACTTAAAGCCTGAATATTAAGGCGATTGGTATACTTTACCGCATCACTCAGCTTATAAAATGATTTATTTCAACTAAGCAAACAACGTAAAACCACAAGTTCCGGCTGCGTGATGTGGTACAGTGTGCCAGCCAATCGCCTAAAGGCTAGATTTGTCTAAGATGTTTTTGAAACGAAGGTGTTTTCTGTTATGTACTTCCTCATTTAATACAAGTTAAACTATCTGATCACCTAAAAATCAACTAATTGATGATCTTGTACTTTATTTGACTTGACATTTTGGTTCGTTAATGTTACTGTTCCTATGAACCCAAATAACCCATTTGTTTAAAGGACGGCAGTAGGTATTCTATTTTAATTGTTTAGTAACTTAGCTCGGCCACGCTTCGCTGTAGCTCAGTCTGGTTCTTTTAAATACCTTTTAATCCTTTTGTTTTTATCTAAACTTAATATACCTCTTGGAATTTCCCGTTGCGGAAACTTTGAAATAAAAAGTAAATGATACATTTCGTAGTAAAATGCTACGTTATGTAAACAATTCAAGTCAATCCATCGCCTACTGTTCGGGTTTCAAATAAATCCATGAATATAAAGATTTATTTTTCAAGTAACGAGGGCTCAAAATGTCAATAACAATATTTATTTAAAATAATGTTAGTAACCTAGCACTGAAATAACTATGAGAATTCCTGATACAAGCTCAACACCGAGATTCACCCCAAACAGTTCATTGTTAACATGTAAAGTAGGTACTAGATCATGAATTACTAATATTTCCAATTAATGATCTTTTACTAGCATTACTTTAGTTTTGCTGTCTGATCCGTTTTTTTATATATCAAGTACATGCCTGAAAGTCACTTTTGCCATGCAGTTGAGCTATTACTTATAGCCTGAATATGAAGGCGATTGGCACACTGCACCGCAGTACGCAACTATAAACATGACTACGAACTATGCAATGCGAATTATGCGATGCGGTACAGTGTGCCAGCCAATCGCCTAAAGGCTAGATTTGTCTAAGATGTTTTTGAAACGAAGGTGTTTTCTGTTATGTACTTCCTTATTTACTACAATTTTAAGCATCTGATCACCTAGAAATCTACAAATGAATGATCTTGTACTATATTTTACTTGATAATTTTGTTAGTCAATGTTAGTGTTCCTATGAATCCAAATAACCCATTTATTTAAAGGACGGCAGTAGATATTCTATTTTAATTGTTTAGTAACTTAGCCCGGCCACGCTTCGCTGTAGCTCAGTCTGGTTGTTTTTAACACCTTTTAATCCTTTTGTTTTGATCTAAACTTCAAAAAACTCTTGTGATTTCCCGTTTATGCGGAAAGTTTGAAGTAAAAAGTAAATTGTACATTTCGTAGTAAAATGCTACGTTATGTACACAATTCAAGTCAATCCGTAGCCTACTGCTCGGGTTTCAAATAAATCCATGAATCTAAAGATTTATTTTTCAAGTAACGAGGGCTCAAAATGTCAATAACAATATTTATTTCAAATAATGATAGTAACCTAGCACAGAAATAACTATGAATATTCCTGATACAAACTCAACACCGAGATTCACCCCAAACAGTCAAGTGTTTACATGTAAAATAATGTAAAGTAAGCAGATCATAAATTAGTAATAAACTTTCCAATTAATGAGCTTGTTGATTAGTATTACTTGACATTTATGGAGTCTGATCCCTTTTTTTAAATCTCTAGTACATATCTGAAAGTCACTTTTGCCATGCAGTTGAGCAATTACTTAAAGCCTGAATATTAAGGCGATTGGTATACTTTACCGCATCACTCAGCTTATAAAATGATTTATTTCAACCAAGCAAACAATGTAAAACCACAAGTTCCGGCTGCGTGATGTGGTACAGTGTGCCAGCCAATCGCCTAAAGGCTAGATTTGTCTAAGATGTTTTTGAAACGAAGGTGTTTTCTGTTATGTACTTCCTCATTTAATACAAGTTAAACTATCTGATCACCTAAAAATCAACTAATTGATGATCTTGTACTTTATTTGACTTGACATTTTGGTTCGTTAATGTTACTGTTCCTATGAACCCAAATAAATGGGATAAGGGCTGGAGGGTGTTGAAGTGGTAGTGAGTTTTTTATTCAATTTTATTATTGTTAAGCTAGCAGACCAAGTCAAGTTGAAAATTGGTTTCTTTTTTGTACTACAATGTACATAATGCTAAACATTCAAATTAGTATTCGACCGATAAGAATGACTATCACGGCCCGAACTAGCTTGTCGGTTTATGGAGAGCAAGGTACTTAGAACAGTAAGAGACTTATCACATTTTGACGAATTCGACAATTTTGGCGTATTGCATTGTGGAATGTAGATATTATATTTTTTTTATATTTTGTCAGCAAGGAAAATTAACTCAAAATTTATGTTGACAGTTTAATACGATTTTACGGCCGTAAAAAAATGCTACGATCTATAGTGTTTATGTTTAAAAATAATGAGTCCAAATACAAAATGATCGTGCGGTTAGCAGGATTATGACGCGGTTATATGACTGAAGCCGTGATATGGTTATATCCCTTGGGTTATAACTACACAGGGTGGAAGGCACATGAAGGGTCTGAGTCATGTACTGAACTCATGGTACCAGGATGTGCTTGTGAATGTTCCATGATGGTCCCATTTTTACTCAGTTATTAATTTATTTTATTAAACTTTCTGCGACTTTTAAGCCGCAGTAGCTACGCTAGGGCACTCACACCAGAGGGGTTAGTTCAAGACAGAACTGTGTCCAACTACGCGAGGCGTGGACGGCGAGTATTACATCCAGGTTAGGCAGTCACTTGGCAAGGGCATATTATAAAAAGACGATTAATAAGTGTATTTCGGAAATCGAAATGAAATAATATGAGGATCGATTAAATACATGACCGTTTTATTTCCGCCCGATAGTAATGTCTTGTTTTTAAAATTGAGTCTCGGTTAACAGTTGTTTAAAATATCTTGATCAGCTAGTAAAGTCCTGATGTCTGAGAGGAATTGAGTTGTTCATTAGATAAATTACACATTGCATATGGTTACAATATTTATTTAAAACAAGATCATAAATTAGTAAAAAATCTTTCCAATTAATGAGCTTGTTGATTAGTATTACTTGACATTTATGGAGTCTGATCCCTTTTTTTAAATCTCTAGTACATATCTGAAAGTCACTTTTGCCATGCAGTTGAGCAATTACTTAAAGCCTGAATATTAAGGCGATTGGTATACTTTACCGCATCACTCAGCTTATAAAATGATTTATTTCAACCAAGCAAACAATGTAAAACCACAAGTTCCGGCTGCGTGATGTGGTACAGTGTGCCAGCCAATCGCCTAAAGGCTAGATTTGTCTAAGATGTTTTTGAAACGAAGGTGTTTTCTGTTATGTACTTCCTCATTTAATACAAGTTAAACTATCTGATCACCTAAAAATCAACTAATTGATGATCTTGTACTTTATTTGACTTGACATTTTGGTTCGTTAATGTTACTGTTCCTATGAACCCAAATAAATGGGATAAGGGCTGGAGGGTGTTGAAGTGGTAGTGAGTTTTTTATTCAATTTCATGATTGTTAAGCTAGCAGACCAAGTCAAGTTGAAAATTGGTTTCTTTTTTGTACTACAATGTACATAATGCTAAACATTCAAATTAGTATTCGACCGATAAGAATGACTATCACGGCCCGAACTAGCTTGTCGGTTTATGGAGAGCAAGGTACTTAGAACAGTAAGAGACTTATTACATTTTGACGAATTCGACAATTTTGGCGTATTGCATTGTGGAATGTAGATATTATATTTTTTTTATATTTTGTCAGCAAGGAAAATTAACTCAAAATTTATGTTGACAGTTTAATACGATTTTACGGCCGTAAAAAAATGCTACGATCTATAGTGTTTATGTTTAAAAATAATGAGTCCAAATACAAAATGATCGTGCGGTTAGCAGGATTATGACGCGGTTATATGACTGAAGCCGTGATATGGTTATATCCCTTGGGTTATAACTACACAGGGTGGAAGGCACATGAAGGGTCTGAGTCATGTACTGAACTCATGGTACCAGGATGTGCTTGTGAATGTTCCATGATGGTCCCATTTTTACTCAGTTATTAATTTATTTTATTAAACTTTCTGCGACTTTTAAGCCGCAGTAGCTACGCTAGGGCACTCACACCAGAGGGGTTAGTTCAAGACAGAACTGTGTCCAACTACGCGAGGCGTGGACGGCGAGTATTACATCCAGGTTAGGCAGTCACTTGGCAAGGGCATATTATAAAAAGACGATTAATAAGTGTATTTCGGAAATCGAAATGAAATAATATGAGGATCGATTAAATACATGACCGTTTTATTTCCGCCCGATAGTAATGTCTTGTTTTTAAAATTGAGTCTCGGTTAACAGTTGTTTAAAATATCTTGATCAGCTAGTAAAGTACTGATGTCTGAGAGGAATTGAAGTTGTTCATTAGATAAATTACACATTGCATATGGTTACAATATTTATTTAAAACAAGATCATAAATTAGTAAAAAATCTTTCCAATTAATGAGCTTGTTGATTAGTATTACTTGACATTTATGGAGTCTGATCCGTTTTTTTAAATCTCTAGTACATATCTGAAAGTCACTTTTGCCATGCAGTTGAGCAATTACTTAAAGCCTGAATATTAAGGCGATTGGTATACTTTACCGCATCACTCAGCTTATAAAATGATTTATTTCAACTAAGCAAACAACGTAAAACCACAAGTTCCGGCTGCGTGATGTGGTACAGTGTGCCAGCCAATCGCCTAAAGGCTAGATTTGTCTAAGATGTTTTTGAAACGAAGGTGTTTTCTGTTATGTACTTCCTCATTTAATACAAGTTAAACTATCTGATCACCTAAAAATCAACTAATTGATGATCTTGTACTTTATTTGACTTGACATTTTGGTTCGTTAATGTTACTGTTCCTATGAACCCAAATAACCCATTTGTTTAAAGGACGGCAGTAGGTATTCTATTTTAATTGTTTAGTAACTTAGCTCGGCCACGCTTCGCTGTAGCTCAGTCTGGTTCTTTTAAATACCTTTTAATCCTTTTGTTTTTATCTAAACTTAATATACCTCTTGGAATTTCCCGTTGCGGAAACTTTGAAATAAAAAGTAAATGATACATTTCGTAGTAAAATGCTACGTTATGTAAACAATTCAAGTCAATCCATCGCCTACTGTTCGGGTTTCAAATAAATCCATGAATATAAAGATTTATTTTTCAAGTAACGAGGGCTCAAAATGTCAATAACAATATTTATTTAAAATAATGTTAGTAACCTAGCACTGAAATAACTATGAGAATTCCTGATACAAGCTCAACACCGAGATTCACCCCAAACAGTTCATTGTTAACATGTAAAGTAGGTACTAGATCATGAATTACTAATATTTCCAATTAATGATCTTTTACTAGCATTACTTTAGTTTTGCTGTCTGATCCGTTTTTTTATATATCAAGTACATGCCTGAAAGTCACTTTTGCCATGCAGTTGAGCTATTACTTATAGCCTGAATATGAAGGCGATTGGCACACTGCACCGCAGTACGCAACTATAAACATGACTACGAACTATGCAATGCGAATTATGCGATGCGGTACAGTGTGCCAGCCAATCGCCTAAAGGCTAGATTTGTCTAAGATGTTTTTGAAACGAAGGTGTTTTCTGTTATGTACTTCCTTATTTACTACAATTTTAAGCATCTGATCACCTAGAAATCTACAAATGAATGATCTTGTACTATATTTTACTTGATAATTTTGTTAGTCAATGTTAGTGTTCCTATGAATCCAAATAACCCATTTATTTAAAGGACGGCAGTAGATATTCTATTTTAATTGTTTAGTAACTTAGCCCGGCCACGCTTCGCTGTAGCTCAGTCTGGTTGTTTTTAACACCTTTTAATCCTTTTGTTTTGATCTAAACTTCAAAAAACTCTTGTGATTTCCCGTTTATGCGGAAAGTTTGAAGTAAAAAGTAAATTGTACATTTCGTAGTAAAATGCTACGTTATGTACACAATTCAAGTCAATCCGTAGCCTACTGCTCGGGTTTCAAATAAATCCATGAATCTAAAGATTTATTTTTCAAGTAACGAGGGCTCAAAATGTCAATAACAATATTTATTTCAAATAATGATAGTAACCTAGCACAGAAATAACTATGAATATTCCTGATACAAACTCAACACCGAGATTCACCCCAAACAGTCAAGTGTTTACATGTAAAATAATGTAAAGTAAGCAGATCATAAATTAGTAATAAACTTTCCAATTAATGAGCTTGTTGATTAGTATTACTTGACATTTATGGAGTCTGATCCCTTTTTTTAAATCTCTAGTACATATCTGAAAGTCACTTTTGCCATGCAGTTGAGCAATTACTTAAAGCCTGAATATTAAGGCGATTGGTATACTTTACCGCATCACTCAGCTTATAAAATGATTTATTTCAACCAAGCAAACAATGTAAAACCACAAGTTCCGGCTGCGTGATGTGGTACAGTGTGCCAGCCAATCGCCTAAAGGCTAGATTTGTCTAAGATGTTTTTGAAACGAAGGTGTTTTCTGTTATGTACTTCCTCATTTAATACAAGTTAAACTATCTGATCACCTAAAAATCAACTAATTGATGATCTTGTACTTTATTTGACTTGACATTTTGGTTCGTTAATGTTACTGTTCCTATGAACCCAAATAAATGGGATAAGGGCTGGAGGGTGTTGAAGTGGTAGTGAGTTTTTTATTCAATTTCATGATTGTTAAGCTAGCAGACCAAGTCAAGTTGAAAATTGGTTTCTTTTTTGTACTACAATGTACATAATGCTAAACATTCAAATTAGTATTCGACCGATAAGAATGACTATCACGGCCCGAACTAGCTTGTCGGTTTATGGAGAGCAAGGTACTTAGAACAGTAAGAGACTTATTACATTTTGACGAATTCGACAATTTTGGCGTATTGCATTGTGGAATGTAGATATTATATTTTTTTTATATTTTGTCAGCAAGGAAAATTAACTCAAAATTTATGTTGACAGTTTAATACGATTTTACGGCCGTAAAAAAATGCTACGATCTATAGTGTTTATGTTTAAAAATAATGAGTCCAAATACAAAATGATCGTGCGGTTAGCAGGATTATGACGCGGTTATATGACTGAAGCCGTGATATGGTTATATCCCTTGGGTTATAACTACACAGGGTGGAAGGCACATGAAGGGTCTGAGTCATGTACTGAACTCATGGTACCAGGATGTGCTTGTGAATGTTCCATGATGGTCCCATTTTTACTCAGTTATTAATTTATTTTATTAAACTTTCTGCGACTTTTAAGCCGCAGTAGCTACGCTAGGGCACTCACACCAGAGGGGTTAGTTCAAGACAGAACTGTGTCCAACTACGCGAGGCGTGGACGGCGAGTATTACATCCAGGTTAGGCAGTCACTTGGCAAGGGCATATTATAAAAAGACGATTAATAAGTGTATTTCGGAAATCGAAATGAAATAATATGAGGATCGATTAAATACATGACCGTTTTATTTCCGCCCGATAGTAATGTCTTGTTTTTAAAATTGAGTCTCGGTTAACAGTTGTTTAAAATATCTTGATCAGCTAGTAAAGTCCTGATGTCTGAGAGGAATTGAGTTGTTCATTAGATAAATTACACATTGCATATGGTTACAATATTTATTTAAAACAAGATCATAAATTAGTAAAAAATCTTTCCAATTAATGAGCTTGTTGATTAGTATTACTTGACATTTATGGAGTCTGATCCCTTTTTTTAAATCTCTAGTACATATCTGAAAGTCACTTTTGCCATGCAGTTGAGCAATTACTTAAAGCCTGAATATTAAGGCGATTGGTATACTTTACCGCATCACTCAGCTTATAAAATGATTTATTTCAACCAAGCAAACAATGTAAAACCACAAGTTCCGGCTGCGTGATGTGGTACAGTGTGCCAGCCAATCGCCTAAAGGCTAGATTTGTCTAAGATGTTTTTGAAACGAAGGTGTTTTCTGTTATGTACTTCCTCATTTAATACAAGTTAAACTATCTGATCACCTAAAAATCAACTAATTGATGATCTTGTACTTTATTTGACTTGACATTTTGGTTCGTTAATGTTACTGTTCCTATGAACCCAAATAAATGGGATAAGGGCTGGAGGGTGTTGAAGTGGTAGTGAGTTTTTTATTCAATTTTATTATTGTTAAGCTAGCAGACCAAGTCAAGTTGAAAATTGGTTTCTTTTTTGTACTACAATGTACATAATGCTAAACATTCAAATTAGTATTCGACCGATAAGAATGACTATCACGGCCCGAACTAGCTTGTCGGTTTATGGAGAGCAAGGTACTTAGAACAGTAAGAGACTTATTACATTTTGACGAATTCGACAATTTTGGCGTATTGCATTGTGGAATGTAGATATTATATTTTTTTTATATTTTGTCAGCAAGGAAAATTAACTCAAAATTTATGTTGACAGTTTAATACGATTTTACGGCCGTAAAAAAATGCTACGATCTATAGTGTTTATGTTTAAAAATAATGAGTCCAAATACAAAATGATCGTGCGGTTAGCAGGATTATGACGCGGTTATATGACTGAAGCCGTGATATGGTTATATCCCTTGGGTTATAACTACACAGGGTGGAAGGCACATGAAGGGTCTGAGTCATGTACTGAACTCATGGTACCAGGATGTGCTTGTGAATGTTCCATGATGGTCCCATTTTTACTCAGTTATTAATTTATTTTATTAAACTTTCTGCGACTTTTAAGCCGCAGTAGCTACGCTAGGGCACTCACACCAGAGGGGTTAGTTCAAGACAGAACTGTGTCCAACTACGCGAGGCGTGGACGGCGAGTATTACATCCAGGTTAGGCAGTCACTTGGCAAGGGCATATTATAAAAAGACGATTAATAAGTGTATTTCGGAAATCGAAATGAAATAATATGAGGATCGATTAAATACATGACCGTTTTATTTCCGCCCGATAGTAATGTCTTGTTTTTAAAATTGAGTCTCGGTTAACAGTTGTTTAAAATATCTTGATCAGCTAGTAAAGTCCTGATGTCTGAGAGGAATTGAGTTGTTCATTAGATAAATTACACATTGCATATGGTTACAATATTTATTTAAAACAAGATCATAAATTAGTAAAAAATCTTTCCAATTAATGAGCTTGTTGATTAGTATTACTTGACATTTATGGAGTCTGATCCCTTTTTTTAAATCTCTAGTACATATCTGAAAGTCACTTTTGCCATGCAGTTGAGCAATTACTTAAAGCCTGAATATTAAGGCGATTGGTATACTTTACCGCATCACTCAGCTTATAAAATGATTTATTTCAACCAAGCAAACAATGTAAAACCACAAGTTCCGGCTGCGTGATGTGGTACAGTGTGCCAGCCAATCGCCTAAAGGCTAGATTTGTCTAAGATGTTTTTGAAACGAAGGTGTTTTCTGTTATGTACTTCCTCATTTAATACAAGTTAAACTATCTGATCACCTAAAAATCAACTAATTGATGATCTTGTACTTTATTTGACTTGACATTTTGGTTCGTTAATGTTACTGTTCCTATGAACCCAAATAAATGGGATAAGGGCTGGAGGGTGTTGAAGTGGTAGTGAGTTTTTTATTCAATTTTATTATTGTTAAGCTAGCAGACCAAGTCAAGTTGAAAATTGGTTTCTTTTTTGTACTACAATGTACATAATGCTAAACATTCAAATTAGTATTCGACCGATAAGAATGACTATCACGGCCCGAACTAGCTTGTCGGTTTATGGAGAGCAAGGTACTTAGAACAGTAAGAGACTTATTACATTTTGACGAATTCGACAATTTTGGCGTATTGCATTGTGGAATGTAGATATTATATTTTTTTTATATTTTGTCAGCAAGGAAAATTAACTCAAAATTTATGTTGACAGTTTAATACGATTTTACGGCCGTAAAAAAATGCTACGATCTATAGTGTTTATGTTTAAAAATAATGAGTCCAAATACAAAATGATCGTGCGGTTAGCAGGATTATGACGCGGTTATATGACTGAAGCCGTGATATGGTTATATCCCTTGGGTTATAACTACACAGGGTGGAAGGCACATGAAGGGTCTGAGTCATGTACTGAACTCATGGTACCAGGATGTGCTTGTGAATGTTCCATGATGGTCCCATTTTTACTCAGTTATTAATTTATTTTATTAAACTTTCTGCGACTTTTAAGCCGCAGTAGCTACGCTAGGGCACTCACACCAGAGGGGTTAGTTCAAGACAGAACTGTGTCCAACTACGCGAGGCGTGGACGGCGAGTATTACATCCAGGTTAGGCAGTCACTTGGCAAGGGCATATTATAAAAAGACGATTAATAAGTGTATTTCGGAAATCGAAATGAAATAATATGAGGATCGATTAAATACATGACCGTTTTATTTCCGCCCGATAGTAATGTCTTGTTTTTAAAATTGAGTCTCGGTTAACAGTTGTTTAAAATATCTTGATCAGCTAGTAAAGTCCTGATGTCTGAGAGGAATTGAGTTGTTCATTAGATAAATTACACATTGCATATGGTTACAATATTTATTTAAAACAAGATCATAAATTAGTAAAAAATCTTTCCAATTAATGAGCTTGTTGATTAGTATTACTTGACATTTATGGAGTCTGATCCCTTTTTTTAAATCTCTAGTACATATCTGAAAGTCACTTTTGCCATGCAGTTGAGCAATTACTTAAAGCCTGAATATTAAGGCGATTGGTATACTTTACCGCATCACTCAGCTTATAAAATGATTTATTTCAACCAAGCAAACAATGTAAAACCACAAGTTCCGGCTGCGTGATGTGGTACAGTGTGCCAGCCAATCGCCTAAAGGCTAGATTTGTCTAAGATGTTTTTGAAACGAAGGTGTTTTCTGTTATGTACTTCCTCATTTAATACAAGTTAAACTATCTGATCACCTAAAAATCAACTAATTGATGATCTTGTACTTTATTTGACTTGACATTTTGGTTCGTTAATGTTACTGTTCCTATGAACCCAAATAAATGGGATAAGGGCTGGAGGGTGTTGAAGTGGTAGTGAGTTTTTTATTCAATTTTATTATTGTTAAGCTAGCAGACCAAGTCAAGTTGAAAATTGGTTTCTTTTTTGTACTACAATGTACATAATGCTAAACATTCAAATTAGTATTCGACCGATAAGAATGACTATCACGGCCCGAACTAGCTTGTCGGTTTATGGAGAGCAAGGTACTTAGAACAGTAAGAGACTTATTACATTTTGACGAATTCGACAATTTTGGCGTATTGCATTGTGGAATGTAGATATTATATTTTTTTTATATTTTGTCAGCAAGGAAAATTAACTCAAAATTTATGTTGACAGTTTAATACGATTTTACGGCCGTAAAAAAATGCTACGATCTATAGTGTTTATGTTTAAAAATAATGAGTCCAAATACAAAATGATCGTGCGGTTAGCAGGATTATGACGCGGTTATATGACTGAAGCCGTGATATGGTTATATCCCTTGGGTTATAACTACACAGGGTGGAAGGCACATGAAGGGTCTGAGTCATGTACTGAACTCATGGTACCAGGATGTGCTTGTGAATGTTCCATGATGGTCCCATTTTTACTCAGTTATTAATTTATTTTATTAAACTTTCTGCGACTTTTAAGCCGCAGTAGCTACGCTAGGGCACTCACACCAGAGGGGTTAGTTCAAGACAGAACTGTGTCCAACTACGCGAGGCGTGGACGGCGAGTATTACATCCAGGTTAGGCAGTCACTTGGCAAGGGCATATTATAAAAAGACGATTAATAAGTGTATTTCGGAAATCGAAATGAAATAATATGAGGATCGATTAAATACATGAACGTTTTATTTCCGCCCGATAGTAATGTCTTGTTTTTAAAATTGAGTCTCGGTTAACAGTTGTTTAAAATATCTTGATCAGCTAGTAAAGTACTGATGTCTGAGAGGAATTGAAGTTGTTCATTAGATAAATTACACATTGCATATGGTTACAATATTTATTTAAAACAAGATCATAAATTAGTAAAAAATCTTTCCAATTAATGAGCTTGTTGATTAGTATTACTTGACATTTATGGAGTCTGATCCCTTTTTTTAAATCTCTAGTACATATCTGAAAGTCACTTTTGCCATGCAGTTGAGCAATTACTTAAAGCCTGAATATTAAGGCGATTGGTATACTTTACCGCATCACTCAGCTTATAAAATGATTTATTTCAACCAAGCAAACAATGTAAAACCACAAGTTCCGGCTGCGTGATGTGGTACAGTGTGCCAGCCAATCGCCTAAAGGCTAGATTTGTCTAAGATGTTTTTGAAACGAAGGTGTTTTCTGTTATGTACTTCCTCATTTAATACAAGTTAAACTATCTGATCACCTAAAAATCAACTAATTGATGATCTTGTACTTTATTTGACTTGACATTTTGGTTCGTTAATGTTACTGTTCCTATGAACCCAAATAACCCATTTGTTTAAAGGACGGCAGTAGGTATTCTATTTTAATTGTTTAGTAACTTAGCTCGGCCACGCTTCGCTGTAGCTCAGTCTGGTTCTTTTAAATACCTTTCAATCCTTTTGTTTTTATCTAAACTTAATATACCTCTTGGAATTTCCCGTTGCGGAAACTTTGAAATAAAAAGTAAATGATACATTTCGTAGTAAAATGCTACGTTATGTAAACAATTCAAGTCAATCCATCGCCTACTGTTCGGGTTTCAAATACATCCATGAATATAAAGATTTATTTTTCAAGTAACGAGGGCTCAAAATGTCAATAACAATATTTATTTAAAATAATGTTAGTAACCTAGCACTGAAATAACTATGAGAATTCCTGATACAAGCTCAACACCGAGATTCACCCCAAACAGTTCATTGTTAACATGTAAAGTAGGTACTAGATCATGAATTACTAATATTTCCAATTAATGATCTTTTACTAGCATTACTTTAGTTTTGCTGTCTGATCCGTTTTTTTATATATCAAGTACATGCCTGAAAGTCACTTTTGCCATTCAGTTGAGCTATTACTTATAGCCTGAATATGAAGGCGATTGGCACACTGCACCGCAGTACGCAACTATAAACATGACTACGAACTATGCAATGCGAATTATGCGATGCGGTACAGTGTGCCAGCCAATCGCCTAAAGGCTAGATTTGTCTAAGATGTTTTTGAAACGAAGGTGTTTTCTGTTATGTACTTCCTTATTTACTACAATTTTAAGCATCTGATCACCTAGAAATCTACAAATGAATGATCTTGTACTATATTTTACTTGATAATTTTGTTAGTCAATGTTAGTGTTCCTATGAATCCAAATAACCCATTTATTTAAAGGACGGCAGTAGATATTCTATTTTAATTGTTTAGTAACTTAGCCCGGCCACGCTTCGCTGTAGCCCAGTCTGGTTGTTTTTAACACCTTTTAATCCTTTCGTTTTGATCTAAACTTCAAAAAACTCTTGTGATTTCCCGTTTATGCGGAAAGTTTGAAGTAAAAAGTAAATTGTACATTTCGTAGTAAAATGCTACGTTATGTACACAATTCAAGTCAATCCGTAGCCTACTGCTCGGGTTTCAAATAAATCCATGAATCTAAAGATTTATTTTTCAAGTAACGAGGGCTCAAAATGTCAATAACAATATTTATTTCAAATAATGATAGTAACCTAGCACAGAAATAACTATGAATATTCCTGATACAAACTCAACACCGAGATTCACCCCAAACAGTCAAGTGTTTACATGTAAAATAATGTAAAGTAAGCAGATCATAAATTAGTAATAAACTTTCCAATTAATGAGCTTGTTGATTAGTATTACTTGACATTTATGGAGTCTGATCCCTTTTTTTAAATCTCTAGTACATATCTGAAAGTCACTTTTGCCATGCAGTTGAGCAATTACTTAAAGCCTGAATATTAAGGCGATTGGTATACTTTACCGCATCACTCAGCTTATAAAATGATTTATTTCAACTAAGCAAACAATGTAAAACCACAAGTTCCGGCTGCGTGATGTGGTACAGTGTGCCAGCCAATCGCCTAAAGGCTAGATTTGTCTAAGATGTTTTTGAAACGAAGGTGTTTTCTGTTATGTACTTCCTCATTTAATACAAGTTAAACTATCTGATCACCAAAAAATCAACTAATTAATGATCTTGTACTTTATTTGACTTGACATTTTGGTTCGTTAATGTTACTGTTCCTATGAATCCAAATAAATGGGATAAGGGCTGGAGGGTGTTGAAGTGGTAGTGAGTTTTTTATTCAATTTTATTATTGTTAAGCTAGCAGACCAAGTCAAGTTGAAAATTGGTTTCTTTTTTGTACTACAATGTACATAATGCTAAACATTCAAATTAGTATTCGATCGATAAGACTGACTATCACGGCCCGAACTAGCTTGTCGGTTTATGGAGAGCAAGGTACTTAGATTACATTTTGACGAATTCGACAATTTTGGCGTACTGCATTGTGGAATGTAGATATTATATTTTTTTATATTTTGTCAGCAAGGAAAATTAACTCAAAATTTATGTTGACAGTGTAATATGATTTTACGGCCGTAAAAAAATGCTACGCTCTACAGTGTTTATGTTTAAAAATAATGAGTCCAAATACAAAATGATCGTGCGGTTAGCAGGATTATGACGCGGTTATATGACTGAAGCCGTGATATGGTTATATCCCTTGGGTTAAGGTCCAGCATAGTACCTATAGAAGCCAGCACATCAAGCTATTAAATTCTATAAGCTATAAAAATCAAATATAAAATATGTTACATTTCTTTTATAATTTTTCAATTTTATCACAAAAGAATAAGATACACGTTCAATTGGGAAAAATGACAGTTTGGGATAGCTAGATGTAATTTTAAAATTTATTTGTTTAGATTTGTTATATGAATAATAATTATTTTCTTCATAATATTATTGAATAATAATTAATAAAATTTAAATGTCTGTACTTACGCAAGTGATATTCGAACAATAATTGTTGTGTTGCTTCCACTAAGCCATTAATGGGGTTGTAAAAGGGGTTGAGCTCTTCCTCAACACTGTATTAATGGCTTTGATCGCTGGCTTGCTAGCCGCCGCCGGTGATCAAGGTGTGCCACCGGTATGTAGATGTGTACCTAGGATGAGGATCTCTTAAAATGGTCTGAACCCTCTACATATGTTTGAAATCGCAAATACATGCCTGTAAGTTATAAAAAAATAAGTAGGTGCTCAATGCTGACACCTTCTGTGTATGAGAAGATACCTATGACATGCTCTTGAACAATTATTTATAGAGTGAATATTGAAGCTTTTATCTATCATAGGTATTATTTTGCAATGTGGAATTTTCTGTCAGATACAAGTTGAATTATTAAAATACCTAAAAATCAACCAATTAATGATCTTGTACTTTATGTTAATTGACAATTATGTAAGTTAATGTTAGTGTTCCTATTGTGAGTATTAGGAGGTAAGGTAATTTGATTATTGTCACACTAACTAGCAAACTAAATCAATAAGGCATTCGGTCAAATATTCTCCCCTTTTATATTATAATGTTCTTGATACAACAAACGAATTGAATTGACAAACGTTGGTAACGTACTTCAGGCGTGCGTAGTGTCACTTTAGCCAAAGAATTTAGGACACCCATGCGGAAAATATCAAAACTGGCATGACCCAACCGCTGATGGCTCGTTTTATTTGAGAATATTTAAATAATAATTAAAAATTAGGATCGCTTTTTTCAAAGCAAAAATTTTATTTATAACTGTCTTGATTGTCTTTAACTACCCGTACCGTCATTATCTTGCTAAACAAATATATAAAGGAAACACCATTTAATTACTTGCCAGAATTAAAAATATTAAAGACGATGTACCTAAAATAAAAACTCCTTTCTTAAAATAGGTACAAAGTATTATGAACTAAACAATGGTGGTTGGCTTATTCCTTATGTGAATGAGAAGATACCTTTGCCATGCATTGGGCTATTATTTATTGGCTAGATATCAAAGCTTGAATTGATAATGGATATTTTTAAAGGAAAGAATTTTCTGCAACTTTTGGGATGTACCTACTCATGAAATTTCCTAACGCCTACCAATTAATGATCTTGTAGGTACTTAATTTTACTTGACATTTTTGTAAGTTAATGTAAGTAGGTAAATTCAAATATATCTAGAAGCTTGTATAGAATTATAGTGTTCCTAATATGAGTGTTAAGTAGTGAAATTATTTATTTAATTTTGATTATTATTGTTAACTTAACAAGCAGACCAAGTCAATTAGGCAAACGGCACATCACAAAAAGGCATCAGTGAGTTGAGAGTGGTTTAATACCTAAATATTGAATTGATCCCCAAATAAGTCACATTACAATTACTATATAGTTTAAAGTAATCGATCTCCTTTTATTTTATATTTCTGCCTGATGAAAACTTTACATGTTTTATTTTTAGGCGATTGGCCCACTGAACCGCATCACTCACACTGCGCGTTTTCTGCGTGTTGTACTACGCGTGTTTTCTTCTATACAAACACAGATACTTGCAAGCAACGTAAGAACACGTACTGCCGCGCTACGCTGCGTGATGCGGTGCAGTGTGCCAATCGCATTAAAATGGCGTCTTTTTTAAGTTATTCAGAATGGCTTGGTCAGCTAGTTTATTAGTGATCTCTGAGAGGAATTTAATTTGTGTTTTATTAATTTTGTAAATTAAAATATGATTATATAGATTGTTAATGAACGTTTTATTTTTACTCTTACCCTGTCTATGTTCGATGGTAAAAGGGGAAGCCTTTCTCCAGCTGTTGGCACAATCGCAATGTATATTGTCCATCTAGTGGAACTGCCGGGTACATCCGATTGAGGATGAAGATTTATAAAAGTGAATTTAATACTATTTCAACCATACCTACCTACCTACATAATATGATCAATGGGCCAGTATCATTATCACGGATACGTGAAAAATGTTCTCGATTATTTCGGGAAATCCTTGGAAATAAAGTTAGGCATGTGCTTATATTATGGTTGTAAAAACAAGTAAGTACTTACCTTGTTGGTCTAGCGATGGCAAGGACGACTGTTAAGCGTCAGGTCCTAGTTTCGATTCCAGGTCGGGGAAACTGTTATTAAATTTTTCAATTTGGAATTTTAGATACTAGGATATGTCTGAATGTATGCCCGGTAGATGGCTATATTACATGGTTATAGTGTAAAATTAACTAGGTAATACTATGGCTTAAACTAGACATTCAGGATGCCTTGGTCAAGTACCTATTGAAGAAAATACCGGTACCTACCTAACAAGAAACACAATTTTGTTTTTTCTCACGACCTTTTAGTACAATCTACCGCCCCAGTCCGAATATCCACCCAACCATCTTTTTTTCTCCTCCCGCCTTTTTCGATAATCCGTGCGGTAATATCCAGTTCTGTCATGCTGCCAGTACAAAATATTCGAATCAAAATAGTTACTGGCCTGGAAACTAGTCTTTTTGCATCAATTTAATTAAATACAAATGAAAAAACGTTGCAACACACCAGGAATTTCTGCTGTATCGTGGGTGCGTTTACAATCACTTAAACTCACATACACATACAGCCAGACCCGGAACAACTACTTGGAGGTCAGCGCAGCAGTCAATCGGTCCGCCACTGCGCCAACCGTGCTGTCAAAATGTGCATGTTCCGTGTACAGACGCACCTCTGCCCTTAACCCTTCGGTGACTAGAGATGTGAAAAAAATATTAATTGGTTTAATTAGTTGTGTAAAACACATAAGCATTACATATTGAGACCCGTGCCTCTGAAAGTACGTGAAATGGTTGGCCCTGGCTGTCATTTCAACATCTTTGACATTCGCTACGGG
Source organism: Phlogophora meticulosa (assembly GCA_905147745.2). Taxonomy (NCBI): domain Eukaryota; kingdom Metazoa; phylum Arthropoda; class Insecta; order Lepidoptera; family Noctuidae; genus Phlogophora; species Phlogophora meticulosa. The sequence goes on from LR990542.1 coordinate 1,456,991, forward strand.
ACCTACTTAGAAGCCCGAAATCTGGAAGCCAGTTTTATAAAAGGATTTCGTTTTACCTAGTTACTAGATTGTGGGCGTCAGAGCCATTCACTTCATATAAAATACTGATATTCAGCTGCATCCAGATTATTCCAAGATTCGAATAATATAATAATAAAAATGTTTTATTAGCCTAAAAATGAGGTACAATTATATTGGAAGCCCTGACTCCTGAGCTAGGTGAGACCTGTGTTGCAGGAGAATGATTCGATGATGATACTTATTACCAACTCTAATTTAAAACCATTTATTACCTACAGCTAAGTATTCACAAGTTCTTCAATTTTTATTCAAGTACAATCTCAAACGTGTTACAGGTTACAGTTCTAAAATTCAGCTTCTTTGAACTAAGTAGGTACCTGAATTTAAAATATAAAACCCCTTTGCAGAAAAAAGCGTTAGTTTATATATGTATGTAGAAAAATGAATTATATACAGATGCCGATTTAATTGATTTCACAATAACTGGTACTATTGAAAAAGTCTTTGAAATAATTGAAATTGTAGCGCAAATTGGACTGAAATTGGTATAGATATTTCTACAAGAATACATTTGTTTACCTTTTATAAACAGTAGGTTTATTGTAGAAACCAATTTGTAAACCCATGATTCATATAATTTATTTCAACATTCAGCAACTTTGGAATAAAATATTTATTGGAAGTGGAAGAACCTTTGCTTGATTTACGGTTGAGTTAAAAAAAACAATATGACATTGACTTAGTTTGACAAATTGACAATATGACAATGACATTAATGTAATTTAAAACTCTTAAAAGAGCATTCTTATATTTATTTTCTCTGTATTTTCTTATAAAAATATTTTCTGATAGTATCTCCAGCGTTTGGTGGTCTATCATAGTATGCACGTGATATTGGCAAAATTGTGGTTTGCCTTCCAGAATAACTCATAAATGAAGTTGAAGTAAAACTTTGTTGTGGTCTTTAGTTATTTCGATTTTAGATTACTTAAAAATGACTTCAAAAGTCGCGGTAGTAACTGGAGCAAATAAAGGCATTGGCTTCGCGATAGTCCGCGGACTTTGCAAGCGTTTTGAAGGTGATGTCTACCTGACTTCGCGAGATATAGAACGCGGCAAAAAAGCGGTAGCCGACCTGGAGAAAGAAGGTTTAAATCCTAAATTCCACCAACTGGACGTTACGGATACACTAAGCCTTGAAGTATTCAGGGACTACATCAAGAGTAACTATGAAGGTATCGATATTTTGGTGAATAACGCAGCGATGGCTTTCAAAAGAAGTGCGCCGGAGCCGGTGGCCGTGCAAGCAGAACAAACCTTATTTGTGAACTATGTCAATTTGGTATCTACGTGTGATATACTCTTCCCCATCCTGAAGAATGGCTCAAGAGTGATCAACGTCTCCAGTTCATTGGGCCATTTGAGTAACATACCGAGCCCAGCACTGAGAGACCGTCTTAAAGATGAGAAATTGACGGTTTCTGAGCTTTCCAAGCTGATGCAGCAATTTGTGGATGCTGCTAAGCAAGGTACTCACGCTGCAGACTGGGGCAACTCCACTTATGCTGTGTCCAAAGTGGGTGTGTCTGCTTTGAGTATTATTCAACAGAGAATGCTGAATAGCAGAGGTGAGCCGTATTAACTAAATAACTATTATTTTTGTGTCTAAACTGTTAATTACAGTCATATTTTTGTTACACAATGGTCATTTGTGGTATCATCATAAAGGACATGAGATGATTCTGAAGATAAAATAAAAAAATGATGACTACACAGAGAGCAAAATTTTTAAAAACAAGATCAATGTTAAGCAGTAAGCATGTTGCATTTGGTGATCAGCCATTAGTTCAACCACAGATTTAATGCCAGAACTGCATCCAACTGGTTTGGTTTGGTTTTGGCATTTGTTGCAGTATGTCTTCTTCTCCTATACATACATCTCCATTAGCCATTATTCCAGTGGGTATTCTTTTTTTTATCTGAGGTGGTAAATACTCATGGATGTTCTCTGCTCTGGGTCAGGGGAAGGGTCCGTCAAACTCTTAGTGACTAAAAATCACCTTGGTGTTTGGGAACACTGAACTGGTTTAGTGTAGGATGGGTCCTACACTTACATCGGGGATCATGGGAACTAGTGTGACTTCCACAATCCCCGGTTCTTCAATGGCCTAACGTAACCATGGCAAATAAATATCTAACTTCATTTTATTTCCTATTCCAGATATAAAAGTAAACTCGGTCCATCCTGGGTTTGTTGATACCGACATGTCATCACACATAGGACCATTAAGCATTGATGAGGGGGCTGAAGCACCGCTATATCTAGCCCTAGATGCTCCGGACTCTGTCAGAGGAACATATGTGTGGTGTAATAAGGATATTGTTGAATGGGATGGTGCAAAACCAAAAGAGTTAACTTTATCCTTTTTTTTATTTTTTATCTATCGCTTATGTTACAATCAGGTTTTAAGACTGTTCAGATGAGTTGTAGGAATATCTGTCAGGCAAGAGTTATTGACCCATCAGGAGTAAGCAGCTTGCTACAAATTATCTAGTTGTAGGATGGTGAGTCTTTTGTGTCTGCTGACACAACTTGGTATTGGTGGCCAAATGGTTGGGGTGTTTCTACAGTCTAGACTTAGTCATGATGATGGGTGCAAAGCCTATATTTGTGAACATGACCTCATTTCTTCCTTGACTTCGTTCATGTATAGGTGCTTGGGAACTTCTATATTTTAATAAACCATTAATAGAACAGAATACTCTTTGTTGTACACCATAAAAACCTACAAAAAATAATTTTAATCGTTACTTAGGGTGCTGAGTGTTATATTGTGTGTCCCTATCTCTAAAAATTATATCTTACAGACAACAAACCAGACCAGATCATGGTGAAATTAATATGTTTTAAAATATTGTTGGCAATGTGTTTGCTGAACACCTCGTTTTTGTGCGAACCAAGCCTGGGCCTGGTGTAGATGATGTCGACATAGATAATATGCTGGGGTACTGGAGCTTGATATCCAGCTGGAAATGACAAATAATCCTGCTATACGAGGAGGTAAGGGGAATAGTCAGAGCTTTTGATGAAAGTGGCCCCAGGATGCCTTACATACGAAAGGAACTTTTTTGTCTTTTTGCTGGCAAGAAAAAGATCACTATATTCAGTGAATAAGGTGATCGTTTTCCTGACAACCATAGGAGATATGAAGGGTTTTTGTAACACTAACTTTGTAAGCGCACTTCATGTTATAAATAAATAATTATTTTGTTACCCATTGTTTTATTCGGTATTTTTTTTTTCAGATTATTCAGACAAATGGAAAACAAAATTTGTATTGTATATACTAGCGATAGCTGAGAACAGGCCAACCTTTGTTTTTTAACCCCAAAGCCCGCATTACAAAAGGCTAGTTTTTCATAGGCTGGAATAGCAATATGGTGCTAGCGAGCTAGTCCCTTTCGCCTCGTGTTACCAGATTGGTTGAAGATAATGGGCAAAGGCTTTATGCTTTCCCTAGGTCGCATTTTCGTGAGACCCCTTACCAATTCTTGAGGAAGATGCGGTCGTCCAGCCACCTCCTTCGAGGTCTGCCACGGCCTGGTGTCAAGTTTAATTAAGTTAAATCTGCAATCTACGAGCCCACAGTTTGTTCTGCAAGCGGCAGACATGTCCTGCCCAGCCCCATGAATGTTGGGCAGCCTTTTGAGCATGCAGAGTGGTGTTTCGAACACGATCTGTTAGTTGTAACACCTTAAGCCTGCTCTACACGCTGGCCCAACATAAGCCAATGTACGCCACAGTGTACTTTGACTATTATCAGAACATTGACCTACTGTCATATGCGTAAACTTATCGTTTAACATAAACATTCTGTGGTCAATATTGGCTTTAGATACTGCGGTCCATGGCACGTTGTCAAACCTTCAGTTTGGACTTTTGGATATTGGTCAAAGACCAAGTCTGTACACCATAGGTCGACGTGGGGAGAATACACACACATACCCAAATAGATATATTCTTAAACATCATTTTTACAGGGTGTAAGGGACATCAACGCACAAATATGATTCCAGCTAGCCCCAATGTTGAAATTGTTTGTATTTTCCAAATTTCGACGTTGTTTTCTGATGCTTTTTTTATTCAAACGAAAAATTCATGATTTATACCTAACTCAATCAGATTTTTAATAAGAGACATAAAGCTTTAACCCTTTAGTTATATAACTCATTGGGTTGAATAGATATGATGATTTTCTCTTCAAAAAGTCAAGAGAAAATCATCATTTTTATCTAAGCCGACGAAATATTTCAACGGTTCAGGATCATGTAGGTACAGGCCAGCACATCAAGCTACCCCAATGTGTCAAATCTCTTTGATAGGTTTCCAACTTTAAAACAAAAGAATGTTGTTGTAATCATGTTCAATTACGAATATCTGACAGTTTGGGGTAGCTTATGTGCTGACGTCTGTACAGAGGTACTGAACTCATGGTAGGTATTGATGATCTCGTGAATTTATCCTTTCCACCCTGTATTCTCCCCGCCTACGGGCCATTAGGGTATTGTTATTGAGATTTTCCTGGAAATACTAAGGGATCATGTGGAACTAAATTAAAACCCTAGACACTATCGGTGTTCTTCTTGTTCCCCAAAGTCGGGTGAGGCGTAAAAGTACCGCCATCTTAAAAGAGTCAAACATGAATCTGGGGCATATCTGAGGAAAGCATTAAACTGTACCTACGCTGAATATCGGGTTAAAAACTCGCAAACTTTGAAAGTGCTGCAGTAGCGGATAAAGGCATCGTTATATGAACAAAAACTCGACGAAAGTATAACCTCTTTTTTTAGGGTACCGTAACTCAAAGGAAAAAACCAAACCCTTATAGGATCGCTTCGTTGTCTACCTGTCTGTCAATACCCTTTTTTCAGGATCGCGTGCAGGTATCAAGTTACATACGTAGGTTATATTCAAGCTTCTAAGTCAAATCAATAAAAAACGTCGTATAAGCCGTATTTGTAAGAGACTTATTTTGATACTCTGATAAAATAAAAACAGGGAACTACCCGTTTACCTAGCTAGTCAGAAACATTAAATTCGGCAAGATGCACCGATTCTTTTTTGCACACATAAAGTTAAGTGCATTTGCAGTTGGAGAATTAACCATAACGTATCTCGATTTTATCGATGTTTCGCATACATTTGTCAACTACAAAGTTAACTTTGTCCTTTAATCCTACTTCACCAGGTTTTGGCCGCTTCCCAGCATCAAGCTCCTGACCTCAACTTAATGTATTTGGGGTAGACGCAGCATATCTTCTACTTCCATACAACTATTTGTCGCCATCTCAAAAGTCACCTCCTTCCTAGCTATATCATCTTTCACATTTCCATCCATCGTTTCTTTGGTCTCCCTCTCTTATATGCTGGCTGCTACCTCACAATCTCCATAGCTCCACGATATTGGGCGTCTCAGCTGTAGATAAACCGGAAGGAGTGTTTCGAGGGAGGTAGTATGGGGTTACCCTTCTATGGAGAAAGATATGGTGTAATAGTGTGCGAATTTCGGTAAAGCTTCGCGCTAAATACGTAAGTCAGTGTCAATCAATGTTATTGTTCTCAGTGTACATGCCTCCGTAGGCACGGTCAGGACAACCTACATGAATTTATTGTCTTTCGAAAATAAATGCTGTTATTGACGATTATAATGTAGATACAGTATTTATTATAGGTGACTTCAATGCGCATCCGAGGGAATTGTTTTTTAATGAAATGCTGAATTTCTGTAATGAACAAAATTGGTTATGTGCCGACGTAGATTTGTTACCAACTTGCTGAAACACCTATACCTACTTAATTGAGGGTCTCGGAACTGTGAGATGGTTAGATCATTCATTGCACGTCAATGGCATTTCAAACAATTGAAAATATCAAGGTAGTGTATGAAGTTTTATATATATATTTTAATAGTAGCTATCTTTCCAACATTCCCTTAATCCGTACCATACACATATCACTCTCGTGCGAACGTTATACATGTGGTTTGTACGTCCCGGCTATTGACACGCAATACAGACTTAACTATCTATTTTATAGACGAACATCGATATTACGTGAGTAAAAGTTGAAACGGAGACTGTCGAAAACATTTACATAGTGTATGAGTTTAGGCGTTTGGAGGTATGAGGAACAGGGTGTAAAGTTCCTCATCCACCATAGAAAAGGGAGGATCCTCCGACCAGACGGGTGTCGTGTCTGGTGGGCAACTGCCCGACGATTGTTTTTTTTTTTTTTTTTTTTGGAATGGGCATCTCGCAGTTTATCCTTTAGGGATATTTACTGCTCAACCGAACTTTCCTGTGGGGGGCTTAATTAAAATTAAGGCCTCCAGCCAGGCATAAAAACTTATAAGCTAAGCGACTATCGCTAAGGGCACCCCCTGCGGGGTACGAACCTCGGCTTAGGACGTCGCTGAAGAGGACAGCAAGGGACAGGCTGGATCTGATTGTTCCATTATTTAGGGACATTTTAAACATTAATCGGCTCAGCTTCGCGGGCTGGCTCTAGCAAAGGGTCGGGAGGGGGGCATTGACGGGGTCGTCGCGACGGGCCTCGGCGGCGAGGACGGAATGTCCGTTTTTGTTTGCGAACAGTGCTGGTGGCCTTATCGCTCTCCTGGAGGAGAGTGATAGGATCATCTGGCTCTGTGAGTGTGTGTCTGGGTCTTCTGATAGCGCTAATACGCGAGGGAGTGTATCGGGCGGCCGATGACACTAAGGGGTTCGGATGAGCGGTGGAACAGTCCATGAAGCGCTGGGTGAGTCGCTTCATGAACTGTTTCACCGTAGGTATTTTGAGATCTACATGGAGAGTCTCATTTCGGACGTAGAAGGGCCGACGATTGTTGTCGGGCTCGTTTATATATACTCAGTCGCGTGGATAACTCTAATATCGCGATGTAGGAAACGTCGATTTAGTTCGTATGTGGCGAGATAGATGTCGCTACATCACTCCCCTCCGAGACCGGAGGTCGATAGCTTGTGAGTCTTTTTTTGTGGTGCTTGTCGGGCCAGTGGAGTGTTCCTGTGAGTCGGAACCGGATGCCGCATAGTTCGCGGTGAGTCGGAACTGTCTGCGGTGATACTGCGTATAGGCTCCAGTGAGTCGTGGTGCAGTGCTGCGTATTGGCTGGCTGCTCGGGTCGACCAGGAGAGGAAGTGCGTCTCTGCTTGCTGACCGGCCGAAGTGCAGCGTGCGGAGCCAAGGTTGTGGAGAAGGTTGAGGGTGATGACCAGGCATGTGCGTTCGCTGCATGCTAGTGGTCAGGATACCCGTAGAAGTCGTGGTTGCTGACTGGCTGTATGACTCTCTGCTTGAAAGCTTGAGGAACTGATGATGACGTCACGCTGAGGTAGCTCTGCTCGAAGGCTGCGCTGACGTTCATGTTAGGGGTCACCAATTTGGAGGTATGAGGAACAGGGTGTAAAGTTCCTCATCCACCATAGAAAAGGGAGGATCCTCCGACCAGACGGGTGTCGTGTCTGGTGGGCAACTGCCCGACGATTGTTGTCGGGCTCGTTTATATTAGGTCTTTACCTATGAAATTGCCGTTCTGCAGTACTGGCCATTTCAAATCAAAATATTTTTTGTTTGGCTAAGAATTCTAATTTCAAATTAATTTTATTTTAAAAACATGGATTTTTTTTTCCAAAAGTAGTCATTTGTTTATTGATTAGTGTTACATTTTCATCGCATTTAAATCTTTTTCGTCATCATGGATACGTTAAAAATTCGAGTAATTATGGAATATGAGTACCGTCGTGGCAGCAACGCGGCACAAGCGGCACGCAACATCAACGACGTTTACGGAGCTAACACTACAAACCAACGCACTACCTGTTATTGGTTTGCTCGCTTCCGTTCTGGAAATTTCGACCTGAAAAATGAACCTCGCGGTCGTCCGAAGACTTTGGTCGACAATGACGAATTAAAGGCGATTGTGGAAGCTGATGATACACAATCTACGGCTGAATTAGCAGCAGCTTTCGACGTTAGCGTCAAAACAATATTGGTCCATTTGCGTCAAATTGGCAAGGTAAAAAAGCTTGACAAATGGGTGCCCCACGAACTCAATGATCGCCAGCGCGAAGTACGCGTCGAGACGTGCCTTGCACTGCTCAACAGACACACAAATGAAGGAATTTTGAACCGCATTGTTACCTGCGATGAAAAATGGATTCTGTTTGATAACCGCAAGCGCTCAGCAAGTTGGTTGGATCCTGGTTCAGCACCTAAACAATGCCCTAAACGAAAACTTACCCCAAGATAAGTGATGGTCACTGTTTGGTGGTCTAGCGCCGGTGTGATTCAACACAGCTTCTTACCAAACGGGGTGAGCATTACTGCAGATGTGTACTGTGAAGAATTGAACACAATGATGGAGAAGCTGGCACATCTCCAACCAGCATTGGTCAATCGCTCGTCTCCGCTGCTCCTGCACGACAACGCGCGACCTCATACTGCACAGCAGACGGTCTCCAAGTTGCAAGAACTGGGGTTGGAAGCTCTCCGTCATCCGCCCTACTCACCAGACCTTGCGCCTACAGACTACTACTTTTTCCAGAATTTGGATAACTTCTTGGCGGGAAAAAAATTCAATACCCGAGAGGCAGTACAAAATGCCTTTGAAGAATTTGTTGCCTCCCGTCCAGCTGATTTCTTTAAGAAGGGCATCAATAAACTGCCACTGCGTTGGCAAAGATGCATTGATTGCATGGGTGATTACTTCGATTAATACAAATAAAAAATACATGAAAAAAATTCATTTAATTTTTTTCATACAAAACGGCAATTTCATAGGTAAAGACCTATTATATACTCAGTCGCGTGGATAACTCTAATATCGCGATGTAGGAAACGTCGATTTAGTTCGTATGTGGCGAGATAGATGTCGCTACAGGCGCATTGTAGGAGCTTAGCAGTGAAAGCATTTACTTCAGAATCAATAACTATGTAATTTCTAGGCTCCCAAAATGTAGGTACCTACCAAACATATCATAAAATATAAAAATTGCACAAATGAGCTACATTTATAAAAATAAAACCCTTGCACAAATGGCTCTATGCTCAATCTTGTGTTTAGCGCACTAGAGAACAGATCTCAAGTCCATTGCCTAATTTTAATCCTTATTAATGTACTTATTATTTACCCTCTTATTTACTCAGTACTATGGCATATATGTATACAGATTTTCTACTGCCATCACATCGAAAGATGATAGGATAAACAATTATATGAATACATTGATACACCATGATTAACGTTTATTTCTAAACTATCACATGGAATATTGTTTTTATTTTCTTGTACCTATTATCGGCACATAGGTACTATATACATTACTGGTGTTAGGATACAGACAAAGTAGTCGTTATAATGATGGCGGAATCGCAGATTAAACTGGATTAAAACTACAAATAGAGTTAATTATTTCATTAATAATGTTTCAAGTAATCAATTGTAACTAGTTCCAAAGCGCCTCACATGGGCTATTTCTGCTGTAATTATCACTGGAAGTACATAATACATGATTACAGCTGCTGTTTATAATGCCGGCTGACGGTAAGTCACTTTGTCTGAAAGGAGAGACTGCTTTAGGCAGTTCTGGCCACGAGCGATTTTCTTAAGTAGGTAAATAAGGTGACATAATCTTAAAGATACCAAAAACTCATGATCTTTTGACCACTGTACTACTAAACTAACAGCATGTTACTTCATTTTGGACACTGGTACATGCTAGCAATGGTGTCTGTAAATGCTTGAGAACAGACAATGCAAGGAATTAGTGACGAGATCCATCGCTGCACATCCTCGGGATGAACAAAAGAACGACAAATGCTGAAGTGAATGCGGCGAAGTAAGGCATTTAGGCAACATGTCTATGATTCCCATGTAAACTAACCCAAGCTGATAGAGCCTAGTCTATGGCTAATGATGCAACATAGAAAAACATAGGACAGTATAATGAGAACATAATTCACACGCATCCATGACACACAACACTATAACCTAATTTATTTTACACCAATATAACAGTTGTCCTTATAAAAGTTTTGTTTTAATTTCAACACATACTAATTACGAATCATCAGTGTCATGGTCTGACCACTTTTCATTAGGAATCACGTGTTATCTTAAGAGTATTCCAAGTAAAACTGCGGTAAACAGAGGGATAGATATCACTAGGGTAAATATTTTAGCAGTTTTTGGAAAAATACGGGTCACTTGAACCCTAGGCCGAGCGTTCCTGTGAATGTCGACAGTGCAGTAGGGAATCAAACTATTGCGAATGTTTTTAAAGATCTGTTTACGATAGAACCAATGCCATTTAAGTAAACCAGACGTCAGACCTGGTGAGAAGTAGGAACGTCAGACCTGGTGAGAAGTAGGAACGTCAGAACTGGTGAGAAGTAGGAACGCCAGACCTGGTGAGAAGTAGGTACGTCAGACCTGGTGAGAAGTACGAGCGAATTATGCCATTAGACGTGAAGAATGTCATAAATAAGATGAAGCGTGGAAGATCACCAGGTCATGACTGTATCAGTATAGAGCATTTGCGTTATGCAGGTGTACATCTGCCCAGAGTTTTGAGTGTACTGTTTAATTTTTGTATAGGTCATTCCTTTATTCCGGATGATATGATGAAAACAGTTGTGGTTCCTATACTAAAAAATCAAATCAATCAGACAAGCATAATTACCGCCCGATCATTGGCCACAATCATGGCGAAGGTCCTTGACAGTCTCATGAACGCACAGCTGAGCAAACACCTTCAGATACATGACTTGCAGTTTGGCTTCGGACCTAAGCTGTCAACGGAAATGGCAACTATGCGTCTGACACAAACTGTAAGGTACTACACAGACAGAAGTACTCCAGTGTCATCTGTCGATGGCCTTTGACCGGGTATCTTTTAATCTTCTTTGGCATGAACTATTTGAACATAACACCGTGCCGAGGTGGCTAGTATCACTCAAGTATTGGTACATTCATCAAAAGAATGCTGTCAGGTGGGTCAACTCATATAATCTGAAATGTGGTGTTAGGCAGGGCGAGTTGACCTCCCCGAGCTTGTTTAACCTGTTTGTTAACCAGCTGATCGTGGTTGTGGGTTCAAACCTGGGCAAGTACCAATGTGAGTTTTTCAATTCATATGTAATTTCTAAGTTTATCTTTTACATCACTGACATCGGTGAAGAAAAACATCGTGAGGAAACCCGGACTTATACACGTTCTTTTTAAAAGAATGTCAATTAATATAAGTCTGTATTCGCCAACCCCTCTTGAGCAAGCGTGGTGATTAATGCTCATGCCTTTTGTGCATGAGAAGAGGCCTTTGCCCTGTAGTGGGACAGTAATAGGCATGGTTCTGTAGAGCCCGGCAGTGAGTGCACTCAGGAGACTTCTGAGCATTTGTTAAACATATGAACTCTAACATGGACTCAATATAATGCTAGTAAGAGTGTTCTCATGCTATTCCAAGCAGGCAATGAGGCTCCGTCGTACCGCCAATTAAGATCGGTGGGTCGGCACTGGAGAGGGTGTTTAAAGTAGAATATTTGATTCACATGTTGATACATCGGTTACAGGCTGATAAAGACCTAGAGAGGGAAAGGAGGGCGTTCGCAGTCCGCTGCAATATGTTGGCCCGCAGATTCGCATGATGTACAACAAATGTAAAACGGTTGATTTTCCGAGCCAGTTTTTTTACACTTGCAGTCTGTGTATCAACTTTACGTGGCGGGCTTACAACGCCTTGCGTGTTCAGTACAATGACGCTCTGAGAGCATTGTTGAGGAAACCCCGGCACTGCAGTGCTTCCGCAATGTTTGCTGAGGCTTCCATCGATGATTTCTTCTCCATCATTAGGAGAAGAACTGCATCGATGATGAGCAGGTTCCGTGGTAGCACCAACTCTGTCCTCAGAACGTTAGCGTGCAAAATAAACACTGTGCACACAGCCCTTTCACTGTGCACTGGGCAGGTGTACACCTGCACAGAAACAGAAAGTAGTAATTATTTTTGTAACTTGTTTTGTTTACTAACAAATTACTAACACCTTGTTATTTTTTTATTTTTTTTTTATTCTTTATTTTATTTAGGGACTTTTATATAAAATATATGTCAGTCCCATCGTACCTTCTCACAAACATTCTTACACACACAAAAAAAAACGAAACAAACTTAAACTAATTACTCATAAATCGAAGGCAAACAAATCTAAACAAACTTTTAGCGCCGTCGGATATTGGTGTAGACAAAATTTCATGAAACAATCCAATATTATGTTTATTTAACTGTAAGCTATTCATTAATACTTCTCTCTCAGCTCGAAACCGGTCGCATGCAGTCAACAAATGCACAACATCTTCCACTGTACCACATACCTCGCAGTTTGGGGAACTACACTTTTTCATAAGAAAACTTAAATTGTTTAGTGGCATGTGACCAGATCTCAACCTGAGAGCCATTACCAATAATTGTCTACTCATCGTAGCATTATTGAACCAGGGAATACGAGGAGGTTCGGCGACTATTGTTTTATACCAGATGCCTTTTGTCCTGGACCTCAAATTAAAATATTCCACCCAAAGTTGGTAACACAGATCTCTATATTTGGGTAATACTTCTGAAAAGGCCGGTTTTATATCTAATTCTATTCCTTCAGACGCCGCTTTCTTAGCCAATTTATCAGCCTCCTCGTTGCCCCTTAAGCCCACGTGTGAGGGAACCCATTGCAATCTCAGATCAATTCCGCTATTTGATAAAAAGTCTATCTTAGAAATAATAATATATTAAATAATAAAAGGAGGCACAACGAGCCACATGCTGAAGAGCACTTTTGCTATCTACGCATATTAATATTTTTCTATGTTCAATGGTACCAACGTATGTTAAGGCTTCTGAGATTGCAATGAGCTCCAACCACATAATACTCAAAGCGTTGGTTATTTTAAATAATTTACTACTTTCCGGTCTAATAGGATCATAATAAGCCGCGCCTCTACCCTCAGCAGTTTTGGAACCGTCAGTGTAGATAACATAATATTCACCGTACTTATCTTGTAGCTTCGAAACCGTAGAAAAATACAAATAGTGTTATATGTAGTTAGTTAAACTAAACATGTCCAGAGGTGATCGATCTATAGTTTCACCTGAGACTTCTTTATATGTCATACTTAATAATGGCATGTCCTTATTTGCCCAATATCCGATTTGTTCAAAACTTCCTAGTTCAGCTAATAGTTTGTTTGTTACATTATTGGTTGTGGAGAGGGATTTTAGAACAAATTTATATGCTAACCATTTTCTTCTTAAATATAAGGGAGGGATACAGAGCTCGCTTTCCATAACCTGGATCGGAGTACTCCTAATAAATCCACCGACTACTCTAAGAGCCTGGTTCTGTACTTTATCTATTTTGTAACGGTGGGTTTTAGCACTATTGCTGTAAAGAAAAGATCCGTAATCTAATCTACTCCTAACAACAGCTATGTATATTCTTCGTAAATGGCTTTGATGTACCCCCCATGATGAACTTGTTAGCACTTTGAGTATATTAATGTATTTAAGACTCTTTTCTACAATCTCATTAATATGCTTGCTCCAGCGTAAAGATTTGTCAAGCCAAATTCCCAAATACTTATAAGTGTCTACACCAGTAAGAGGGATATTGTTTACTTGCAGGTTTATTTGTGGTTGTCTTCGACCTCTGCTGAAGATACAATACTTTGATTTATTTACAGATAAAACCAATCCCAACTCTTCCAATATTTTAGTAAATAAACCTAAAGAATTTTGAATTTTCTCCACACTCTCAAATATGTTTTTACCCGTTGTGTACACCACGAAATCGTCAGCATATTGGCATATACATATATTAACAGCAATGTCTTTACAAATCTTATACGTGGCGATATTAAAAAGAAGAGGAGATAAAGGATCACCCTGCGCTAAACCGTTCCTTGCATATCTGACCATATCATCAGTATCTTCCACTGTATCACTCGCGATTCTAAGATGCCTTTCACTCAGGAAATTCCATATGTACTGACATATACTGTTACCTACATTCAAATCGTCAAGAATAGATACCAATTTATTAATCAAAACACAAACACAAAAACAGGCAAGAGTGGGAAGGTTCTTAGAAAAACCAATTTGAATTTGAGTTATCAAACGTGCAAGACAGTCTAAACAAGATTGACCTCTCCGAAAGCCAGTAGTAAATGGTGATAAGATCCTATACTTTTCAACAAACCATTCGATTATCTTTGCAATCATCGCATGAAAAATCTTACAGATGCAAGATATCAAGGATATAGGTTTAGAGCTGGAATTCGAAGAACCACCTGGCTTGGGAATGGCCAAGACTTGAACGTCACGCCATTGGTATGGAAGATCACCAGATTTGAGTATGAGGTTAAATAACTGTAGTAATTGTACCTCTCCAACGACGGGTAAGTGTGAAATCATTGAGTATGTGATCATGTCTTCACCTGGAGCTGTGTCTTTCTTTATATAACAACCACGCATTTCATTTATATTGAACTCTGACTCTAATAACTCATTAAAAGAAGAAAAGGATGGCGGCAGCGACGTAACAAAATCGGGAGTAAGAGAATGCAATAATTCTGTTTTAGCATTTTGACCTATGTAAACCTTTCGCCTTTTGTAGCCCTTAATCCAACGCATTTTACTCCACATATTAGAGGCCGACAGTGTATGATCTACACTATTACAAAATGTTTGCCAGTCTTGAAATTTTGCTTTACAAATAGCACTTTTGGCATTTAACTTCTTCTCTTCAAGTATATTTAAATTACTCGGAGTGGGGTTTTTCCGAAAATTTGCCAAAGCTAATCTTCGTTCACCAACTAATTTTGAAATGGACTGAGACCAATAGGTAACTATTTGGTTTAAATTACTGTTAGGATTATGGCAATACTTTTTAGTTGGTATACTTTCATCGGCGGCTTTATTAATATGATAGATAAAGGAATTATATATGACTTGAACATTCAATCTTTCCGCAGGACATGATAAATATTCACTTATAAGTCTTTTATAAGAGTTCCAGTCAGCTAATTTAAAATTTCGTGTTTTAGAAATACATATTTCATCAAAGTATTGAAATTTTATTTTAATAAATAGATGGTCACTCCCTACGCTCTCACTAATGACTGACCATTCAAAGCATATTGCAATATCTGCCGTTGAAAATGAGACGTCAGGAGACGACTCCTGTAGATAATTATTAACGAATTCAGATCGAGTAGACTGACCATTATTTAGAGACATAAATCCAAATTCTAAAGCTGATTCGTAAACTTGTTTACCTCTGCAATCAGTTTTATACGACCAGTTAGTATGATGCGCATTAAAATCTCCAACCATCAGACATTTTTTATGAAACTTAGAGAATAAATTATCCCAGTCACTCTGTGATGTATGTACCGAACTTGGACAATAAACCAGAATAATGTATTCAATACTGCCACAATTTGTTAATCTAATACCTATAATTTCAATACCAGGGTTATTCACACTTACCGGAATCTCCTGTACTTTAATTGAATTATGTGTGATAATGGAAACACCTCCGTAAGAATCATCTCTGTCGTGTCTAAATATGTTATATCCACTTATGTTAAGTACTGAATCAGGCTTTAACCAGGTTTCGGATACTAGAGCAACATGTACTTTTTCTTGAGATAATAGAAGTTTAAACTCTTCTAATTTAGGTCTTAAGCTCTGCGCATTCCATTGCATTAAATTTATTATAAAATCCCTTCCACCGCTAGCCATTTTTAAATAGTTTCAACAGATTTCCCAAAATATCTACATCTTTAAATACTCTAACAATAACTCGTGTAAATTCTTCAAAAATAAATCTAATCACAAATTCAATTTTGTCGTTAAAACTGGTACCAGACATACAAATACTCTTTAATTTCTGGAATACCCGCTCGTAGTCTATAAGTTTATGTTTAGACTCTTCTTTTGTTTTGGACTCAACACATTGTTCAGGTGTAGTGTCGGCAGGCGGGAATATTATATAATTCTCATCTTGTCGCGCTTTTCCCTGTCGTTTCTTCTTTAAGAGATGTCTCTTCTTTGTAATACTTGTTAAAATTGGGGAGGCCCTAGATATTTCCATGTTATTATCTTCATCATCCTTGTCCTCAGAATTTGAAGTACTTACTCGAATGTGCCACATTACTACTCACAAGAACATCTCTAAAAGATTTATTCGCAGTTTGCGGCTTTTCACTTTTTTGTGACTCCACGATGACCCTTGATTCCTCCTTGTCTTCTGCAAGCTTACTAGATATTGACACGTAATTTGTCATATATATTTCAAGTGCCTTTCTATACGTACAGTTTAATTCAGACATTGTGTTCCTAATCTGTTTCTCTTTCAAAAATACTGGACATTTACTCTTTTCCAATGCCATATGGTTTCCTTTGCAGTTCACACATACGTATTTTTGTGTTTCGCAATTATCGTGGTTTCCCGCACATTTAGGACAAATTACTTTCTTTGTTGGACACGATCGTCTAAGGTGGCCATATTTCCAACAACTGGAGCACTGGGAGACTGGAAAGACATACGGTTCAACTTTAAACTCGTATCCGTATCCACAAATATACGGAGGCAAAGTTGTACCCTTGAAACCTAGGCGTATGGTCTCACTATCTACCCACTCTCCTCCCGTCATCTGTTTCTTTAATCTTCTAATTGAAACAATTTCACAGTCACATTTCAAATTGTCCTGAATCTCTTCTTCGGTCATGTCTAAGTCCACATATCTCACGATACCATAAGAAACTGTGATTTCGTCCAACAATCTACAGCTGTAATTGTTACTTTTAAATTTTTCTGAATTAATTAATTTCTCTGATTCCTCTCTGTTCTCAAAGTAAACATAACTTTTATATGGGTTTTTGTACTGAATTTTTGAACTGTTTTTAATATTCTCTGACCTTAGCAACTTAGCCATACCAAATTGTTTTGGCAATATGTCCTTCCCTGTTATGCATACTATATATGTGACGTCATTCCTTGCAATAATACTCCTTCCATTTGAATTACAGTAGAATCCGTTTATTATGACATCGAAAGGAATTGACAAACACGTCTTAATAAGCGAACGTCATACAAAACGTTTTGTGAAATGAAAAACCTTTTTTTATGTAAATATGTATGTACTTAAGTATTTTAATACAGAAACATAGTAAATACATATTATGTATACATACATATTATTAATCAAAATCAAAATTGTACATAATCAGTATAAATTTCAAAGCCAATCATAATTTTCGAAGCCTCTTCGGTTTCAAAACATTTGAATTGAACGATTGCTTAGTGCGGTTCTTGTTTTTAAAAATCATTGAGATTGTCGAATGACCCACGCCAAATTCCTTTGCGAGACATGAGTTAGATTCTCCATTTTCTAATCTGCATATTTATTGCACCTTTCTCTTCAATTGTAAATGCTTTACGTCGTTGAGATGACATTTTTTTCAAAGTAACAAACAAAAAACAATGCGTGACCTTCAAGCGTCAATTACTCACTGAGATTCAAAACAAAAACGAGCCACGTGAAGAACGTCGTCGGGAATCAACGAACATTACCGGAGGTGTAAGGTGTGTTTATTAAAAATGGGTCATAATAAGCGACATGTCACTGTAAGGGAAGTCATTATATCCGACTTTTTTATAAAGAATTTTATATGAAATCCAAACTTCGTGGTGTAATTACGTCATAATAACCGGTTGGTCAATATAGGCGGAGTCATAATAAACGGATTCTACTGTAGTTTCCACTTCTCTTGTTCTATTTCTCGCCATTCTCTTATGATCTCTCCTCACAGCTATGAAACCATCATCATCCTCTATTATTTCCTCACTATCCTGTCTGGGTCTTTTCTCGGGAACAGGCAAATGTTCCTCCTGCTCCTTCTCCATTTGTTTCTCCTTGCTTCTCTGAAAACTATTGTCAACTTGTTGCTCACACATTACTTCTTCAATTATATCATCTTCACTCGTATTACTAAAAGAGTCTCTTCTCTCATCCATTGTTAAAATTAAACATTATAATAATACAAAATGTATGGTATTAATATAAAAAGTAGCCGGGCGAAACAACGCTCACTTCTCGAACGCGCACTCGGTACGGCGTCTCGCGCGCGACCCTTGTTATTTTTGTATGTAGGTACTACTAACAACTTTACTAATGTTATTTTTGTAAAAACATATGGACGTACGAGTAGGTATGTCTGAAATAAAGTTATATTATTATTAAAACTCAATCCATACATTCTCAAAACTTTCCTCACAACACGATCCCCATTCCTTCACATCACTTGCCCATACCACAGTCTAAATAGACTGTGCCCATACCATGACAACCGATTTTCACACAACTTCTCGGTCACAGCCGCCACTTTCGGACGACATCACACCACACATCCCCCTCAGTATTTTCATTTCAGCTGTGTGCAACTGCCTTCCATTCATTCCTTTAGTGGCCCAACATTGTGATCCATACAAGACATTCCCTTTAAGCTTAAGGGGAATGTGGGAGTTGTTAGTTGTTTTCGTTACCTGCTGCCATTTCGTTTTTTATTCTGTGCTTGACAGTCTGATCTATTCCTCCGTCACTTTGCACTAGTGAACCGAGATACCGAAAGTCGGAGCAGATCGGAAGGAGCACGCTATCAAGAGTATCAAGCGCTAGGCAGGCACGGTCGCAGCCTAAGAGAGTGGCGAGAGTTGCTTCAGGGGTGGGGAAATAAGTTGAGAAACAGAAATCACAAAACAAATGGAAGTATTTTTTTTTATTGCCGAAAGGGGTGATCACATTTAAGACAGACTCGAACGTTTTAAGCAGGGAGTTAATCATTATTTACAAAAACAATGGATACATTTATACTGAGGTGTTACAATTTGATGATTGGATGCCACTAGTGCTATGGCTTTATCAGCTGCGGTAGGTAATGGATGGAACTATCTAATCAACGTCACACAAAGTTTGTACCGTCCTACGGAGCTGATGCACGCGCAACGCTTTTCGTCAACTCATCAATGTTTGATAAGATAGTTTAGTGTAGATATGAATATGATAGAGGAAATATTATATTCAAACAACAACATTACCTCTTTAAAGAAATAGCGACTTTAATTCGCGTTTAATTAAATCGATTTAACAATGACCAGTCATCATCATCCTCATGATGACTGGTCATTCTTAAATACGGTTGAAAAAGTTATTGAAAAAATTGAAGTTGCAGCGTAAACTCAACTTTATGTGGGGGTGATAGAATTATTTTTCGAAATACTCATAATTATTGACTTTGTGGAATTTAAATTGCAGGAACACGCGCCGTGAATCCTTATAATGATTATGTTATCGCAACACTCAGGTCTCAGTAAATTTGGCGTCAAGTTTTTATTGGAGGTCGGACAAGTCATACCTCTGGTTGGTTCACAAGTTAAGTAGTACCTAATAGTAGTAGAAGTAATAGTAGTAGTAGTAGCAGTGGTAAGTAAAGTTATTATAAAAACTAATTTGACATTGGCCTTGAGTTTGTTTGACATTACTGTGATATAAAACTTTTAACTTTGTTGTGGTTATTCTTATTTCGATTTTAGATTAGTTAAAAATGACTTCAAAAGTCGCCGTAGTAACTGGGGCAAATAAGGGCATTGGCTTAGCGATAGTCCGCGGACTTTGCAAGCGTTTTGAAGGTGATGTCTACCTGACTTCGCGGGATATAGAACGCGGCAAAAAAGCGGTAGCCGACCTGGAGAAAGAAGGTTTAAATCCTAAATTCCACCAACTGGACGTCACGGATAACCTAAGCCTTGAAGTGTTCAGGGACTTCATCAAGAGTAACTATGAAGGTATCGATATTTTGGTGAATAACGCAGCGATGGCTTTCAAAAGCAGCGCGCCGGAGCCGGTGGCCGTGCAAGCAGAGCAGACCTTATTTGTGAACTACTTTACTTTGGTATCTACGTGTGATATACTCTTCCCCATCCTGAAGAATGGCGCTAGAGTGATCAACGTCTCCAGTTCATTGGGCCATTTGAGTAACATACCGAGCCCAGCACTGAGAGACCGGCTTAAATATGAGAAGTTAACTGTTCCCGAGCTTTCCAAGCTGATGCAGCAATTCGTGGATGCTGCTAAGCAAGGTACTCATGCTGTAGACTGGGGCAACTCCACTTATGCTGTGTCCAAAGTGGGTGTGTCTGCTTTGACTAATATTCAACAGAGAATGCTGAATAGCAGAGGTGAGCCATATTAACTAAATAACTAATATTTTTGTGTCTAAAGTGTTAATTTATTAGTCAAAGTCATATTTTTGTGACATAATGCTTTTTTTTTTTTGGAATGGGCATCTCGCAGTTTATCCTTCAGGGATATTTACTGCTCAACCGAACTTTCCTGTGGGGGTCTTAATTAAAATTAAGGCCTCCAGCCAGGCATAAAAAAACTTATAAACTAAGCGACTATCGCTAAGGGCACCCCCTGCGGGTACGAACCTCGGCTTAGGACGTCGCTGAAGAGGACAGCAAGGGACAGGCTGGATCAGATTGTTCCATTATTTAGGGACATTTTAATCATTAATAGTCTCAGCTTCGCGGGCTGGCTCTAGCAAAGGGTCGGGAGGGGGGCATCGACGGGGTCGTCGCGACGGGCCTCGGCGGCGAGGACGGAATGTCCGTTTTTGTTTGCGAACAGTGCTGGTGGCCTTATCGCTCTCCTGGAGGAGAGTGATAGGATCATCTGGCTCTGTGAGTGTGTGTCTGGGTCTTCTGATAGCGCTAATACGCGAGGGAGTGTATCGGGCGGCCGATGACACTAAGGGGTTCGGATGAGCGGTGGAACAGTCTATGAAGCGCTGGGTGAGTCGCTTCATGAACTGTTTCACCGTGGGTGACATAATGGTCAAGTATGGTATCATAATAAAGGGCATGAGATGATTCCAAATATAAAATAAAAAAATGATGACTGCAAAGAGACAAACATCTTCAAAACCAAGATCAATTTTAAGCAGTAGAAATTTGCAGTTGGTGATCATTCATTAGTTAATTCATAGATTTAATGCCAGAACTGCATCCAACTGGTTTGATTTGGTTTTGACTTTTGTTGCAGTACGTCTTCTTCTCCTACACATACATCTCCATTAGCCATCATTCCAGTGGGTATTCTTTTTTTATCAGAGGTGGTAAATGCTCATGGATGTCCTCCGCCCTGGGTTGGGGAGGCGTCTGTCAATCTCTTACTGACTAAAACCCACCTCGGTGTTCCCATCCTGCAATGACAGGGATCTTGGGAACTAGTGTGACTTCACGATCCCCGGTTCTTCAATAGCCTAACGTAACCTGGGCAAATAAATTTCTCTAACATCAATTTATTTCCTATTTCAGATATAAAAGTAAACTCGGTCCATCCTGGGTTTGTTGATACCGACATGTCATCACACATAGGGCCATTAAGCATTGATGAGGGGGCTGAAGCACCGCTATACCTAGCCTTAGATGCTCCGGACTCCGTGAGAGGAAGATATGTGTGGTGCAATAAGGATATTGTCGAATGGGACGGTGCAAAACCAAAAGAGTTGACTTTGTCCTTCTTTTTATTTTTTATCTATCGCTTGTGTTTTAAGACTGTTCAGATGAGTTGTAGGAATATCTGTCAGGAAAGATTAATTGACCCAAAAGGAGTACCTCTGGTGGTAGTATGAGCTTGATACAAATTATCTAGTTGTAGGATTGTGTCTGCTGACACATCTGGGTATTGTGGGTTGAGCGGCCAATAGGTTGGAGCGTTTCTCCAGTCTAGACTTAAGTCATGATGATGGGGGTGCAAAGCCTATTTTTGTGAACATGACCTCATTTCTTCCTTGACTTCGTTCATGTTTAGGTGTTTGGGAACTTCTGTGTTTTAATAAACCATTAATAGAATAGAATACTCTTTATTGTAGGTACACCATAAAAATCTACAAAAAATAACTAAGAATCACTAAGGGTGCTGGGTGTTACATTGGGCGGCCTTATCGCTACAGACCAGACCAAATCATGGTGAAATGAATCTTTTTTTAAATATTGTTGACTATGTGTTTGCTAAACACTTCGCAATAGTTTTTGTGTCAACCGAGCCTGGACCTGGTGTAGATGAAGTAGACATAGATAATATACTGGGATACTGGAACTTGAACTCCAGCTGGAAATGACAAATAATCCTGCTACACCTCAGGAGGTAAGGCGAGTAATCAGAGGTTGTGATGTAAGAGGCCCCAGGATTCAATCTTATAGACAAAAGGGACTTTTTTTGTCGTTTTGCTGGCAAGAAAAAGATCACTATATTCAGTGAATAAGGTGATCGTTTTCCTGACAACCATAGGAGACTTTATGAAGGGTTTTTGTAACACTAACTTTGTAAATTTGTATTTGAACTACGTATGAATTTGAATACTTTCTTCGACAATACAATCTTAAACTGTCTCTCTTTGAACCAACTAGACTAAGTAGCAAATCATGCATCGACAATTTTGCACATTCATTTATACGTGGATGCAAGGCGGACATAATGGATTTAGTCCTCTCAGACCATACAGCACAATTATTAAAAATACCTATTAATAAAAAATGCACCCTAAAATTTTGGAAAACTAAAAAACTTGATTTATCGGCAAATAACTTAGCTAAGATCAAAGATTACTTAAAATGTCTATCTTTTTCGCAAGTTTATAAAGCAAAAGATGCAAATGAAGCATATAACAATTTTATAGATGAATTTTTACTTTTCCACCATTTATGTTTTCCCGTCAAAATTGTTAAAATTAATACTAGTAAGAAAATGAAATGGTTGTCCCGTGGAATAAAAATTTGTAGTAAAAAGTAGAGACAACTACTCTGGGACTATAGGCTGAAGCCTAATTTGAAAAACAAAGTTACTTTTAAAAAATATTCAAAACTTTACAAGCGAATTATAAAACTGACACAAAAGGCTCAAAATAATTATCACATAAGTACTTCGCAAAATAAGTCAAAAGCAGCATGGCAAGTAATAAATAAATCGAAATATAATTTACCACAAGAACCAGTTGTATTCCATATTTAAAAAAAATCAATATTTTAACCTTTCCTTGTTTATATATTCTGGAAACCTCCTTGTTTGTGAAAAATAATCCCCACCTATTTAAAAAACTTGCCGCAGTCAAGAAATTACCCATACGTTCTCAATATACGCACACATTATGCCATGTCAAATGTAAAACTGCACTGATGAAGAAAAGTTTCTTTGGTTTTGCTCCCCAAGTTTTTAATAAAATACCTGACAAAATCAAATGTATGCCAGTACAAAAATTCAGAAAAACTTTAAAGAACTTACTACTTAATAAATGCTATTACACATTGGACCAGTTTATGAATGACAATTTTAATTAACTTGTATAATGATATTGACATCTGTATAATGACATTCTAATGACAATTTTAATTAATCTGTATAATAATTTAATTTGATTGAATTTGTTTGTATGTCATTGTTGACAAAACATAGCGCACTATGTATTATAGCTTAAGACCGTTTTATGTTACCTATGTTTAACAAACGATTAAATGATTTATGATTTATGATTAAGCGCACTTCATGTTATAAATAAATAATTATTTTGTTACCCATTGTTTCATTTGGTATTTTTTTTTGTCAGATTATTCAGATGGAAAAACTATTCTTGTACTAAAGAATATAGAATTCTGATAATGTGTACAGCAGCGATACTAGCGATAGCTGAGAACAGGCAAACCATAGTTTTTAACTCTAAAGCCCGGACACAAGGCTAGTTTTTCATAGGCTTGAATAGCAATATGGTCTATCTAATAGATTGGTTGAAGCTAGTGGCCATAGGCTTCATTCTTTATTTCCGCGAGACCCCTTACCAATTCTTAATTTAGATGCGGTTGTCCCGCCATCTCTTTCGAGGTCTGCCACGGCCTGGTATCGCTGTTTCAGGCCATTAAATCAGCATTTCACGGGCCCATAGTTTGTTCTGCATGCGGCAGACAGAGCCTTTTGAGCACAGTCAACTATTTGCGTTTTGGAGTTCAGTGTGGTGTTTCGAACACGATATCTTAGTAATAACACCTAAGATACATACATGTGGTCCATGGCACGTTGTCAAACCTTTAGTTTTGTCTTTCGGATGTTGAACTCTGTGCACCATAGGTCAAGGTGGGGAGAATACACACACAGACCAAGTAGATATATTCTTGGACACAATTTTTACAGGGTGTAAGGTACATTAACGCACAAATATGATTCCAGCTAGCCCCAATGTTGTAATTTTTTGGATTTTCCATATTTCGACGTAGTTTTCTGATGGTTTTTTATTCAAACGAAAAATTCAGGATTTCTACCTAAGCCAATCAGAATTTAATAAGAAAGCTTTTAACTTTTCAGTCATAAATCTCATTGGGTTAAACAGAAATGATGATTTTCTCTTGAAAGAGTCAAGAAACAATCGTCATTTTTATCTAAGCCGACGAAATATTTCAACGGTTTAGTACAAAATCTGACACATTGGGGTTTGTAGAATGTGTCAAATTTCTTAGATAGGTTTTCAACTTTATAACAAAAGAATAAGGTTCATGTTCAATTAGGAAAATCACACATCAATCAATCAATAATCACAATCACTAGTTCACTAGTAGATCTTCAAAAATAAAGGGGATGTAATCCTGTACATCCCCTTTATTTTCAGTCCTCTGCAACAACTATCGAGGGATTAAGTCAAAATTAGTTTGAGTTCATGGTAGAGGAACAATGGAAACCACCTTTGCATTCCGCCAGTTGTGCGAGATGTATAGATGTGCATAAAAACTTAAACTAGAAAAAGCGTATGACAGGGTGCCTCGGGAAGTGTTGTGGTGGGCCTTGAAGGAGAAACGTGTTCTGGGAAGTATGTCGAGTTGATTCGTGCGATGTACAGCCGATCTAGTACCTATGTCCGGTCGTCTGCTAGTAACACTGACAACTTCAGTGTGGCTTTAGGATTGCACCAAGGATCGGCCTTAACAGCCTTATTAACAGCAAAGCAGGCATTATTAACAGGAGGTAAGGACCTCTTCCTGTTAATAATGGACGCTCTGACGTCGGAAATACAGGAAGAGGCACCCTGGTGCATGCTATTTGCTTACGACATTGTCCTTGTCAGTGAAGATGGACCTGACATCCAGATTAGATTGGAGGAATGGCAACAGAAGCTGGAGAGTGTAGGCTTGAAAATCAGCAGAACCAAAACAGAATATATGTTCTGCGATTTCGGCGGTCTCTCCAGCTCTGAAGCCAAAGCTTGATTGCGTGCTCCTTCCGATGTGCTCCGACTTTCGGTTTCTCGGTTCACTAATGCAAAGTGTCGGAGGAATAAATCGGACTGTCAAGCACAGAATAAGCACAGGGTGGATGAAATGGCGGCAGGTAACGGGAACAACTTGCGACTCCCACGTTCCCCTTGAACTTAAAGGGAAGATCTATAAGACAATGATTAGACCTGCTGTCTTGTATGGATCAGAATGTTGGGCCACAAAAGACGACACGGTTGGCGCAGTGGTTGAGCCATCGGCGGCTGCTGCGCCGCGTGTTGTGGGTTCGATCCCCGCACGGAACAAATATTTGTGTTATGACCTACAGGTAGTTGTTCCGGGTCTGGCTGTTTGTGTATGTGAGTTTAAGTGTTTGTAAACGCACCCACGATACAGGAGATATTCCTAGTGTGGGGCAACGTTTAAAAAAATAAAAAAAGGAATTATTAAAAGGCAGTTGCATGCAGGTGAGATGAGAATGCTAAGGGGGATGTGTGGTGTTACGCGAATTGATAGAAAAAGAAATGAGTATATAAGAGGAAGTCTGAAAGAAGCCCCTGTGACAGAGAAGTTGTGTGGAAATCGGTTGTCATGGTATGGACACGTGATGCGAAGGAATGAGGATCATGTTGTGAGGAAAGTTTTGAGCATGAATGTAGAGGGTTACAAGAGTAAAGGGAGACCTAGGAAACAATAGATGCATTGTGTGAAAGATGATGTGGAGGAGAAGAGGTGACTTCTGAGATGGCGTAAATGACAGAAGAAGACATGCTGCTCCGACCCCAAGTACATTGGCATTATAAGAAATGACGTTCTATTAGCGACTTAATCTCGGATAAAATATAAACTTATAGGGAACTACCTGTTTACCTAGCTAGTCAAAAAAATTATTCGATTCGGCAAGAAGCAAGGTCCGATTCTTTTTTGCGCTCACAAGTTAAGTTTTGCAGTTGTGCATTACTCTTCAGTTAGAGAATTAACCATAACATATCTTGATTTTATCGATGTATGGGGAACATTTTTCAACAACAAAGTTAACTTTGTCCTTAAATCCTACATACATCACCAGGTTTTGAAGGATTCCCAGTATCATCCTCCTGCCCTTATCCCAATGTATTTAGAGTAGGCGCGGCATATCCTCTACTTCTTGTATGGAAGCAGAAGATATGCTGCGACTTCTGAGATGAATAAATTGAGTAACAGAAATCACAAAACAAATGAAAGTATTCTATTTTAATCGCCGAATGGGGTGATTCTATTTATGTCTCGAACGTTTTAAGCAGGCAGCAGTTATCATTAATTACAAAAACAACGAAAATATTTGTTCTAATGTTTTTAATTTGACGTGATGATTGGACGCCACTGGCACTACGGCTTTATCACCTGCGGTAGGTAATGGATGGACCTATCTAATCAACATCACACTAAGTTTGTACCGTCCCACGGAACTTATGCAAGTTCCCTTGTCGTCAACTCATCAAAATTTGATAAGATAGTTTAGTGTAGATATAAATATGATAGAGGAAATATTGTATTAATAAAGATGAAATTTCCTTTAAAAAAATAGCAACTTTAAGTCGGGTTACATTAAATCAATTTTACAATGACTATTTGTACCTACTCGTAGTACTATTGAAAATTATTAAAAGAATTGAACTTGCAGCGTAAAATCAACTTTATGTGTGGGTGATACGAGTTATTTTTCTAAACACTCATACTTATTGACTTTGTGGAATCTAATTTGCAGGTACACGATAGGTGAATCCGTATATTATTGTGTTATCTCAACACTCACTGTCACTGTACAAATTTATATTGGAGGTCGAACAAGTCCTACCTCTGCTTGATTCACAAGTTATTATAAAAACTAATTTGACATTAGCCTTGACTTTGTTTGACATTACTGTGATATAAAACTTTAAACTTTGTTGTGGTTATTGTTGTTTCGGCTTTAAATTAGTGAAAATGACTTCAAAAGTCGCCGTAGTTACTGGATCAAATAAGGGAATCGGCTTCGCTATAGTCCGCGGACTTTGCAAGCGTTTTGAAGGCGATGTCTACCTGACTTCTCGAGATATAGAACGCGGCAAAAAAGCGGTAGCCGACCTGGAGAAAGAAGGTTTAAATCCTAAATTCCACCAACTGGACGTCACGGATAAACTAAGCCTTGAAGTATTCAGGGACTACATCAAGAGTAACTATGAAGGTATCGATATTTTGGTGAATAACGCTGCGATTGCTTTCAAAAGCAGCGCGCCGGAGCCGGTGGCCGTGCAAGCAGAGCAGACCTTATTTGTGAACTACTTTACTTTGGTATCTACGTGTGATATACTCTTCCCCATCCTGAAGAATGGCGCTAGAGTGATCAACGTCTCCAGTTCAGCGGGCCATTTGAGTAACATACCTAGCCAAGCTTTGAGGGACCAACTTAAAGATGAGAAGTTAACTGTTCCCGAGCTTTCCAAGCTGATGCAGCAATTTGTGGATGCTGCTAAGCAAGGTACTCATGCTGCAGACTGGGGCAACTCCACATATGCTGTGTCCAAAGTGGGTGTGACTGCATTGAGTATTATTCAACAGAGGATGCTCAACAGCAAAGGTGAGCTAAATCACTATAATTTATTAATCGCTGGGGAGTTTGTTGCGCCACTTCTTCTTGCCAGCAAAATCACTAGGAAGTGGTGACGGGTGGGCGTTTGGGGGACTGTCTTATGTAAACTGTAACATTCAAAAAGTCTCATCCTCAGCCAAATATGTTTGTTTAAAGAAACCCACAACACTGCAGAATACCTCATTGAATCATTCTTACACATCCCTTTTGCTATGTCTACGTTCATACATCTATACATTTTCTTTAAAAAGTAATTTGATTAAGAGTCAATTTGGTCAGTTAAGTGGTTTAAAGCCTTGGGAATGCAAAGGTTGTCTGAAACAAAACTATGACACTTACAAGGTCACCTGTAATAATCAATAAGCTAGAAATGACTATGCTATTTTAAGTTGTACCCAACTCACCCAGAAAAAATAATATTTATTTTATTGTAGATATGTATGTATGAATGTTGGTACTTCTGTCTATTTCTTTGGCAAACTCTGTAGCCTGACGGGCATGATGGGGTTTAACCCTTTCGCTGCCCAGTTCAAAAATACGATTTAACTTGTACGTCATTATGTTTGGCAAATTACATAATGCATAGGTCCATGTTAGGGGGTGATGGGCCTGTTCACATCTCATCTATAGCTTTTTACATGTACGACTCGGGGAGCGAGTTCTGGATACATGAACAAACTATTTTTCGACCCAGGACCCGGGTGCTGGGCAATAAAATTGTTAACAAATGATCATTAAGTTAATTTTGACACCCTGAGTGTCATAGGCTGGAAGTATTTAGAAAAATAAACAAAATGCCCCATTACTTTACAAAAACAGTTTTTTTTTAATATTTCTTAAATCATGTAATCAGTCTAACTATGAGCATAGAATAGAATACTAATTTATTTCATTGGTTAGGAAAAAAAGGTTACATGTCACTTACAAATCAGCATTCAGCAAGTACATTTGGTGTATTTAATCAGGCGCAGTTTGTGCAGGAGGGGATCTTTTGCAACCTTATATGTAATTCTTTTCACACACATTTGAATTATATAAAGCCAGTGTGAGAAGTTTTGGATTTAAGATCCCATCAGGTCCTAAACCTGAAATTACGTATAAAATAGGAGTGACTGAGAGTCAAAGCCTATGCTGATGGGGGAGGGCCGTTCTCTTGTGGACCGGTTTGCCTCTCTCGGATTTATTTAAATATTTTATGTCACGTATTCTATTTGAGAAAAGGAGCGGGTTGAATTGACTATGAGCTCTAAGTATGGGCAGATGTGTTGAATGGCGATTTTTCATGAGGAAATGTACCCTACTAGGAAAATTTTCCATTTTAGTACATTGTCTTAGTCAATGCTGCCGTGATCCAATCCAGTTCTGTGCCGATTCAGGCGATTTAGACAGTCAGGTAATGTGAGCTGGACAGCGAGCTGGTTAGGTGGGTTGTCCAGTCTTGTTTTGTATTTGCCTGCGAATGTCTTGATCTCATTCTTCACTGTCGGCATGCTCAGGTATTTGTGTACTTCACTGTTTCTAATGAACCAGGGTGCATTGGTAATTTGCTTGAGGATGTAGTTCTGAACTCTTTGAATAATGTTTATGTTGGAATCACAGCAGGCTCCCCATAACTGAATCCCGTAGGTCCAGACTGACTTTACTGAAACTTTATAAAATAATCATGAACTACCATTCTGCCGTCATCCAAATTAAAATTGGAGTTTTTGCAGTCATTTTTACTCTATTACCACCAAAGAATTCATAATCTTAGCGAAGAAAATCTCAAACACCAACCCAAATCAATTATTTCCTATTTCAGATATAAAAGTGAACTCAGTTCATCCTGGGTTTGTTGCTACAGACATGTCGTCACACAAAGGAGGATTAAGCATTAATGAGGGTGCAGTAGCTCCGTTATACCTTGCCCTGGATGCTCCGGACTCTGTCAGAGGGAAATATTTGTGGTATAATAAGGATATTGTTGAATGGGACGGTGTAAAACCAGAACATACTAGTAAAGGATAATCGTGGTGCCATTATTCTATGAACATGTCTTTTTGTAACAATTTTATCTTTTGCACATATAATAATTGTAAGTTGCTATTTTTTTCACTGCTCTAAGCAAACATATTTTTCATATATAATATAAGTTACATACAAGTGTAACTAAAGGTAAATAAATAATTATTTTATTACCCATTGTTTTATTTTTTTGTTAGATTAATCAGATACTTAAAAACAGTTTTTGCTAAGAATGTAATATGTATTATTGTAATGATTCTGTACCTTCAATAGGTAGTGATGCCAGTAATAAGGGTAAATCATTCTAACTTGACAGACAGATGGACGGACGGACGCACAACAAAGTATCCTATCCTCGTAAGGCCCAATGACCTAATTTAATGACAATAATATGTAGGCACTCCAGCCCGAGACAGTTTTTAAAACCGCTACTTTAAATCTGCCTAATTTATATAACGATTGCTAGGTAGCTATTGGCATTTCTTACGAACTTATCCTAAACCTGTACAACAGATTAACGCGAGCGGAGCTGCAGACAAACGCTAGTATCGTTAAAGTTAATTTTGGAAGTCGAGAAGTTAATTCAGAAGAAAATCTTTGAACTAGCGAAATGTGTCTGTAGTATAGATAGATACACCTCTACCTAACTCTTCAGGGATTACAGGTATGATGTTATATTTTAATTATTAATTAAAGTACAGAAACGGAAAACAGTCGATGACGTAGGCGTAGGTAATATAAAGATGTGTTTGTGTTATTTGTTGTTTTTTTTATCCGAGCAGCAATGGGTCTTGAATATAAAACAATAACTAGATATGAATCAGCGTCTTTTTGCCACTATATAAACGTGTACCAGCCCATATGTCAGTTAATATCAAACTGTACGTTGAATAAGTACCTACCCACAATTTAAATTGAGAAGGTTTTTAACTACACAAAATGGCCACAAAGGTAGCTGTAGTAACAGGTGCTAATAAAGGCATCGGCTTCGCGATAGTACGCGGCCTTTGTAAGCGTTTCGACGGAGCTGTCTACCTGACTTCGCGAAACACAGATCGAGGACTAACAGCTATAGCCGATTTAGACAAGGAAGGTTTGAAGCCTAAATACCACCAACTAGATGTTACGGACAAGCAGAGCCTTGAAAAATTCAGAGATTACATCAAGAGCAGGTATGAGGGCATCGACATTTTGGTGAACAACGCCGGCATAGCTTTCGGGAGAAATTCAACAGAGCCTGCGTCTGTACAAGCAAAGCAGACAATGGCCGGTAACTACTTTGCTCTGATAACTACAAGCGAAATACTTTTCCCGATACTGAAAAATGGAGCTAGAGTGGTAAATGTTTCAAGTTCTTACGCACATTTGAGCAACATACCAAGTCTAGCTCTGAGGGAGCGGCTCAAGGATGAGAAGCTTACTGTTGCGGAGCTGTCGAAGCTGATGCAGCAGTTTGTGGATGCTGCTAAGCAAGGTACTCATGCTGCAGAGTGGGGCAACTCCTCGTTAGTGGTGGCTAAAGTTGGTGTCACTGCGCTGAGTAACATTCATCAACGTATGTTAAGCAGCAGAGGTGAGTGTCAAATACATTTTGTTTTTAAAAACCAAACACATACACATAGGTACATAAACTCACGCCTCTTTCCTACACATACTCCTTTTGCTTTTTTTTTAATGGGACTACCCTGCCACACTATTCCGAAACCACTGCAACACCTGAAAACCAGAATCAACAGTGGCGACCATCAGAAAAGCTTCGAGAAAATGAAGCCCGACGAGTCCCGCAGAAACGATTCGTTTGACGACCGATGTGGCGCGGCGGGCGAAGGTCCACCTGCGACGCAAGAGGTTGCGGGTTCGATTCCCGCCTTGGGACAAATGTTTGTACGATCTACAAATATTTGTTCCGGGTGTTCTGGGTATTTGCTATATATAATAAAAATATCTATCTATGTAATGTATTGTATTAAGTATATCAGTCATCTAGTACCCATAACACAAGCTCTGCTTAGCTTGGGGCTAGATGATGCTGTGTGGATTGTCCAGCAATATTTATTTAACTGTCTTGGATCCCGCAACGAAATTAATCAGAAAAGAACGACGGAGGAGTTAGAAAAATACATCATTTCCATTTCCCTCCATATCAAGCAGGAGACAACAGAGCTAGGCCAATAAGCACAAAGGGACGTTTACAAGTGGGTTAGACCCAGTTGCCTAGCACCACGGTTTAAAATTTACAGTTTTAATGGTACATTTGATGCCAATAGTAAGTATGGCAAAAACGCTCGAACGCACGGAAATTCCTAATTCCTTTCTTTTGCTTCGTTAACTTTTAAACCTCTAGTCACACATGCACTCCAGTTTTTTCTGAAAAATATCAACGATAAGCTCAGTAGTCAGTACCTGCCTATATTATGTTCCCGTGTCCCGGCGTTTCCACTTACACCGCCTTACAAATTACCTTGTGTTCATCGCTTTTCATTAATCCTCTCTACGTGACCAAACATACACTTTTCGTCTAAGCATACTCTTTTTCTAGAGCAACATGTTTTAATATGCAACCGACGTGACATAGTATAGGTCTTGGAAATCCCACTCCTACATAAATATATAAGTAGGTAATTGTGTTCTGTGCATGACCTAAGTCATCGACCAAGTAGTATCTCAGAAAAATTCCTAGATAAGATAAGAATGATAACAAACAACACTCACAAAAGTAAACTAACAGCCAATAAACATGTTGATTGTCTTCAAGGGTACTACAATGATAAGAACTGAATAAAAATAAAAGCAGCCGCACGGGTTCATCGAAGGTCAGGCTATGCATGCAACCCTGGAACTAGGGGAATGCACATCAAACAATTCATGAAACGCCTTACTAAGCGTTTCTTCGAATCAGCCCAGCGACACCCGAACCCACTTGTCATCTCGGCCTCCCGATACTTCCCTACTAAAATTGGTAAGATTCGCCGCCCAAGGCATACCCTAGTCGAGTCAGACGACGAAATAACCGTCATCCAAGAGAGCAGTAGGGAAACTAGCACTCTTAAGAAACACAAAAACCCGACCTACATTCCGACCTCGCCGACGAGGCCCGCGACGTCCTAGTTAAATGTAAATTAAATCTCTAGATTCTACAAGGCCAGCCCGCGTCGCTGAGTCAGTAGTATAAAAACCCCCGATTTAATTAACTTTGAAGTTAGCCCTGGCTGGGGGCCTTCACAGGTCACCAGAACATACCTAAAAAAAAAAATGCTGGGGCCAGTGCCCCGGGCGCCAATATAAAAAGTGGAAGACGCACACCACGCAGCGTACCGCAACTTCGCGATGAAGACACACGAGGCTCTTATTATCATCATTTATGAAGCTATTGGTTCTGGTTGTCATTTTTTATTCGATTTATTGAGTTGAGGTTAGATAGGCAGTCGCTCAATGCTAATATTTTATCTACGAGTAGGTACTTACTCTTAGATCAAATTTTAGATATAAGAATAAAATAAAACAAGACTGTAATTACTTTTCAAAGGCAGTGTCATGTAGTGGCAATGTAGTACCCACATTTCGCCAGTTTTGTTCAAATCTATATCTACCAATGAATAAAATTGGAGTGTCTGTTTGTAGTGTCAAAATAACAGCTTTTATACTATAAATAAATAAATAAATATTGCTGGACAATCCACACAGCATCATCTAGCCCCAAGCTAAGCAGAGCTTGTGTTATGGGTACTAGATGACTGATATACTTAATACAATACATTATATAGATAGATATTTTTATTATATATAGCAAATACCCAGAACACTATATGCATATTAACGTTTATACGGTAATTATACCAAAAGTCTTTTTATTTTGTTCTGTCTGGTTGATTGAGCTGGCCGGAGCTGGCGATTTTAACGGGATTTCACCAGCAGATAGCAGATAAGGAATAATTAGGGCTAATTTTATTTTATAAAAGTAGGGTCCATGTGGGCGCAGCTAGCAGCCTATTACTGTTTCGGGAATCCACCGAAATACTTATTATTCAGAAAAACTCATTGACCCAAACTAATAACTCTTGAGACCCGTTTGCGACCTACTACGAAGTTTGGTGTGCAGACAAATTTTCCAAATTACACATAAACCTTGTCCTTTTGTAATAAAGTTGAAAAACTAGACAGATTAAGGTAACTTTATGTGCTGGTCCCTGTACCAACGAGGCACTGACAGTCAAAACGTAACGAAGTTCATCTAAAAAAAAACTATTCATCTTCCACAGATATAAAAGTGAACTCCGTGCACCCTGGCTTCGTGGACACGGACATGTCTTCTCACAACGGTCCTATGACCATCGACGAGGGAGCTTCGGCTCCTCTGTACGTAGCCCTGGACGCGCCGGACTCCCTGAGAGGACAGCTTGTGTGGTTCAATAATGAGATCGTTGAATGGGACGGAGTGAAGCCAGAGAGAGAATTTTAATGTTTTGAGAACCGCCAACTATCACAAGAGCAGCGTAACAACGCGCTTCGCTGCGCTACGAGAACGCCATAGATTACCTACTGCAAGTACGTACTATAGGTACTATACTCATAGTTAATAATCAATAAATAAATAATGCTGGACAATCCACACAGCATCATCTAGCCCCAAGCTAAGCAGAGCTTGTGTTATGGGTACTAGATGACTGATATACTTAATACAATACATTACATAGATAGATATTTTTTATTATACATAGCAAAAACACAGAACACCCGTAACAAACCTTTGAAGATCGTACTAACATTTGTGCCAAGGCGGGAATCGAACCCGCAACCTCCTGCGTCGCAGGCGGACCTTCGCCCGCTGCGCCACATAGGTCGTCAATATACTTACATTGTTTGTCTCTACATCACCCAAAGGTTGATTGGTAGAAAATGCCTATGGCATTAAGTCCGCCTCTGTACATTTAAGTGCCTAACCTTTAAAATTAATAATATGTAGTCGGCAAACCAATATCAACCTGAAGTTGTAATCATGTTGAAAATAAAATGGGAGCCCAAAGAGTCGAGAAAAATATATCATTATCCCTTGGACTGCCTTGGAGGCTTTTTATGTATTCAGTTTAGCAGGCTTTGCTTGAGTTTATTGTCGATTTTGGTATATATTACTTTTTATTTATTTATTTTGGCATATTGGTGTGTGCTAGCTAACATGTAGCAAATTATTTAATTGAATGATGTATAAAGATGATTGACATAATTATTATTTTTTGACATATGTTGTATAGCTTCAAGTTCTTCAAACCTATCAGACAGACGTGTTGCTGGGGAGTTTGTTCCTCCACTTCTTCTTCCCAGCAAAAACACTAGGAAGTGGTGAAGGGTGGGCGTTTTGGGGGACTGTCTTATGTAAACGTTTTGACGTTCAAAAAGTGCTGATTCTCGGCCTAATTTGATTAAATGGATTTTGATTTTTGAGTAATCCAACTTTCGGACCAATCAGATTTTTTAAGGACACTACCCTATTGCTCCTCCCGTTCTACCGGGCCGGGCTGCTAGGGAGTGCCTTAGAATATAACAGAGCCAACTGCATATAAAAATTAAAACATATTATTAAAATGCATATCAATTTATTAGGTCTTTCAAGTCAAAGGCACTTACAGATTACATTTAATTTTTAAGATCTTCACTGGTCACAAATAAACTTATCTTTTTAAATTATCCTTAATTTCAGTATTATTGTTTTACAAATACATTTAAAACATACGTCTTATAATTAAATATTATTACATTTATATTAATAATAACAAAGTCAGCTGAAATAAAATCACTTTCGTATTTTTATGAAATATATTTTTATAGTAACCACAATGTTACATTCATTTATTTAATAAATTTGTTTAAAAAAGTCATTTCACAAAAAATATGCAAGTTTTAACATTATTTTCTTATAACAAATCGTATAATTAAAATATTATTTATTTTCAATAAAACTATTTTTTTCATGGAAGGAATGATTGCTTGCGTATGCGCATAGCACCGAACACTTATATCTTACATACTGGCTTAGTATACTTAAACGCTATAGCAGAGATTTATAAACATGGTTTACTCTACAAATAATTCAATACGTTCGTCTTGATATTTCTGACTTTCATAACGTGTAGCGACATCTATCTCGCAACATACGAACTAAATTTGACGCATCCTACATCGCGATATTAAAGTTATCCGCGCGATATTATGTTCAATATATGTACAAGAACCGGGCAACAACGGTCGGGCAGTAGCCCACCAGACACAACACCCGGCTGGTCGGTGGATCCTCCCATTTCATTGTTGGATGAGTAACTTTAAACCCTGTTCCCCCTTCCTCCAAAGACGTTCCTCCGCCTCCAATGATTTTCGTGGAATTTAGTAAGCAGGGGGTTTCGGGGGCGATAAATCGATCTAGCTAGGTTTTATTTTTAGAAAACGTCGTTTTGTCAGAGCAAAATCTCGGTCATCCAGGTACTTATTGCTTATCCACACACTGTAACAATGAATCATTGACCATCCACATGCTTGCCTCGCAAAGCATGTTAAGCCGTTGGTCAGACTGGAAGCCGACCCTAATATCTATGCAATAAGTAACACAGAGTTATTATATTTTGAATATTTACACCA
This sequence comes from Phlogophora meticulosa, assembly GCA_905147745.2. Lineage (NCBI taxonomy): Eukaryota > Metazoa > Arthropoda > Insecta > Lepidoptera > Noctuidae > Phlogophora > Phlogophora meticulosa. The sequence goes on from LR990542.1 coordinate 1,493,700, forward strand.
AAATACAGTAAGGGTCATTTGGTTTCTTTTGCAACATTTTTTTACCAAACAGTTTAACATTGTTGTCACTGGGTTTGTTGCCATGGTTACCGGTCCCCATGTATTGGGACACTTTCTAGAAAAACCTTGAGAACTATTTGTAGAGTAAGACAGAGCTAGCATGAGTAACGAATTGATTAATGTTGCCTATTAGACAGAATATGAACTAATTGGCAATCTTTCAAGAGGTTTCTTGATTACGTACAAACAACTCTGTAAAACAAAAAACACTGTTATTTCTTTACTATTCTAGAGCACGTCAATGGAAACGCTAGAACAATTAAAATCGCCTTTCATAGTGTGCCGATAGCACTCTATATTAAGTCGGCCCAGAACTTTACTACGAGTTTGGCACCATCAAAACCTGCAGCGAGGAGACATCTGCGGACGCAGGACCATATCCCCTCCCCGTACGTACTTTCCACCAAGTGTTCATATGAAAACCGCCCTAATTGCTAAGACATAAAGGCTGTCAGTTTCAAATTGTTATCATAATATATGAGCAGCTTATCCTCAGAAAGATTGCCATCAAATTCAATGTTACTCTGTTGATGTTACAATAAAATAATGGCAACACACATGTTACACCTGACGTCACCCCAAGCCTGTTCATTGGTCAAACGATAAACAGAAGTTTAACTCTATGAAATGTAGCCAATCAGCAATGCGCATGGCGCGTACGTCGTGTTTGAAGTGTTCCCGCCTCTATTCTTTAAGATCGTATAGACTCTTCATGGTCCTGACCCATTACAGTTCTTTCACTGTTATCTGACAAGACAGCAACAAGAATAAAGATCCACCTTCAATCATCGATGATCTGATTACTGTATACAAAATATTGTAATACAACTATGTTAAGTATGGAGTTTCTTGCCTATTTTACACCATAAGAAATCTTACTTCCCTACCTTTTGGAAGGGGCAATTAATTTAGAATCATCCTTGTATTGTTTTTTACAAAAACAGGCACTTTTGAATGCCTTTTTTAACAGTCTAATAGAATTTAATTATTTGACACTGTGATGCAAAATAACTGTGAAAGTACTGTTATTTCCGGGTCTCGGGGGTTTATAACAAAAACTTCACAAAACCATACCAAGCAGCCTGTTCACAAATCGCCATTCACTAGCGTTCAGCGTTCAACAAGTAAGGTATGACGTCATCAATGCTGACGTCACCGACGAAGCCTACAAAGAACACGTCTTCAAGGAACGGTCCTGAGAAGGTCCTCAAAACGGGAAGCTGCAGCAGCAGGGTGGCGAGCCGGTCCTCGTCGGGCTGGCAGGACGCTCGAAGTGACCTGAGGACCTTGATTTGGTAGTCTTGTAACTTGCGGGTCAGGAAATCTGGGACACCGTCTGAGGAGAAAGAAAAGAAAACTATAAAACATCATGAAAATATCATCATTTCTATCTAACCCACTGAGATTGTTAATCATAAAGTAAATCATCAACTTTTTTCTTAGAAAAATTCATTAGATTAGGCAGAAATCATGATTCTTTTAGTTGAAAGTAAAAACAGCATCAGATAAAAACGTAGGAATTAGGAAAAGCCAGAAAAATTTCAACACTGAGATGCGCAGAATCATGTAGGTACTAAACTTGTGCGTATATTATTATACTACCCAACATAGTTATGAAGTTAAATCAATCAATTAAATTTGACCATGTATTTGAGTATATTACTACATATCATATAAGTGAGGAATGAGGATCATGTTAAGTTTCGAGTATGAATGTAGAGGGTTGCAAGAGTAGAGGAAGACCGAAGGAACGAAGGATGTATTGTGTGAAAGATGATATGGCTAGAAAGGCTGATGATGATGATGATGATGATGATGATGATGATGATGATGATGATGATGATGATGATGATGATGATGATGATGATGATGATGATGATGATGATGATGATGATGATGGTGATGATGGTGATGATGGTGTTGATGGTGTTGATGATGATGATGATGATGTTGATATGAGTATATTACCGGGTGAGAACAAGCACAGCGCCCTCAGATGAGCGTGCTCTCGTTGCTGAACGCGCAGCTGTTCCATGTTACTGATAAACTGCTGCAGACGGGTCAGACTGCTGCTCACTTCGGCTATTCGCTCGTCTGAGTAGTCTGATGCTGTGATCTGAAAAAAAATAAGAACTATGAAGGTCAGATTGTGTAAAATATGAAGTCATAGTCAAAATAATAGGGTTTGAAACAGAAGACGTGGGTGAATAAAAACAGCCGTACGGGTTGATCGAAGATTCAGCTACGCTTTCCAAGGTCGGTGTGGGGATGGGTGACCGCTCAATACATATCAAGAGTCATTCGTGTCTCAGAAAGCACGTTAAGCCGTTGGTCCGGGCTGTAATTTAAATCCGAAAATCTGACAACCAGTCTTACCAAGGGGTATTGTGTTGCCCAGTATAATCACCGGCAAATAAGATGGCAAAAGTCGTTAGATGCGCACAAGTCGTTTTTTAGGTCTCTTTGGTGGTCAAGCGGGACGCGGGGTATGAGGTAGCGTCGATCCGAGCGCGCGATTGGTGCATCAGTCGACCCTTGCCTCCCGCACCGCGCCTTCGTCCCGTTCGCTCCCGATTACATTTCAGTGCACGAAAATTGAACCCTTTGTTTTTGTTGTGTTAAACTTAAGTGTTGTTATTGTTTTTAAATTTAGGATAGAGTTCCTGAAAAGGCATAGCATACGAGGAAAGTATGCTCAAACCAGAGTTATACAAATTAATAAAATTGGAAAAAGAACAATTTAAAACATACAGCATTGACCAAACACTTGCAGAACACAACCATAGTGTTCTGCGATTGCGACTTTCAATATGATGCCAAGGGTAGTTTTATTAACGGATAGTGACGACGACTAGTTTTTTTTTTTTTTTATGTAAACTTTTTTGAATTTTAAATGCACGTTATTTATAACTCCTAATAAACTTGAATTCCTCTCCCTTCTTTAACTTTGTTCTATACAGACATGATTAAATATAAATGATGGCAATAACAATAGAATAATGACGATCAATAAAAGTTACCACTTTTTTGTGCCACTAAGTGTACGATGCGCGAACTTACCCCCACTACGCCAAAATCTTGCCATCGTATTTGCCGGTGACTATAACTAGTTTGTGGAGGTCAGATAGACAGGCGTTCCATGTAAAACACTGATACCGAGTGGGAAAAGGCTAGGCAGATGAGGATTTTATCTTAATTGGCATGTACTCTACATGACATGCACATTAAGAAAAGTAAAAAACCGCGAGAGGGCGCTGTAATGTAAACATTCAATTCTATCAGTTCCGTATTAATTAACCTTTAAAAATATAATTAATTCAATAAAAGTTATGAAAAGTGTAAAGAAGTGAAAACAATAAACTCATATGTCTGTGGAAGTGTTATCTTTCCTTGAAAGAGCTTGTGAACTATAAAAACAGTGATAAAAGTTACGAAACGATATATCCAAGGATACTGGAACCTGTATGTACTTTCTGTTCATTAATGGTGGTGACTTCAAGAACATTACCTTAAACACTAACTACAAGTATTGTGTGAGCTATTCCTATGGCACTATAAACAAAAACATATTTGTAATTCAGGTGAAAATTTAAAACGCCTCTAGTGCTCAATAGCGAAAAACTTTATTCAAAATCTCGTCCGTTGAAACGATAGTTTGATAAACGTCACCAGTAGATGGCATTACTTTCTTCAGTGATTCACGATAATTCGCAACACGACATCTATTGCTGAGTAGCAGAACTTCTTACAATGATCACTACTTGTCAATAATAACACATGAAGGTGGAAATCACGCATAGAGGCACGGAAATAGAACATCATCGCTAATAGAGGGCACCACATTCCTTATTGATTACCTATAATTCAAAACACGACATCTGCTGAAAAATAGGAAGACCTCTCATTGAGTACCTATTGCATTGCACTAAATTAGTTCCACAACTTTCCTATTTTCCGGGGGCGCATAACGATGGAAGGCCTGGATAATATAACTCGTAGAAGACCTTTAAAAAAGTGTAAATCACTAGAAAAAATAGATATGAGCACCTCCTTTAACTCATCATATTCGAATGAGTCCTTGATTAGAAGACTAGACGTTTCTTCGCATATCACAGCATTATGCAAAGACGAAATGGACTCCGAAATAAGTAAACTAATGGCGGACTTACGATCTACGCAGAGTGAATTAGAAAATGTCATTCTCGAAAATGTAGAACAGAAACAACAAATTGCCCGACTATCTCAGGAAGTTGAAATTCTAAAACAGATCTGCCGAAGTCCACGAACAACTTTACGTCAGTCAACCATACACAAAGATAAAGTCAAGCGTCGGCTTACGGAGTCATTTAGAAAATCTCCGCTCATGATGCAAAGCTCACCTAGTGATGAAAAACTTCATGCCCACACTCATTCACTGGTCCAACAAGAAAAAACACAAAGCAACGTACCTACAACAGAAGTGGGATGTTCTGAGCAAAGTGTTACAGCATCAGTTTTTAATCCACAAAGCAGTCAATCTTTCGAACGCAGCGTAGAAATCCCATGTGCTCAAACTTCATTAACACTACTAAATAAAAGTGATCACCAACGTTCGCAAAATTCAACAACAACTGGTGTTCCAAAAATTATTATTTTAGGTGACCAACAAGTACGAGGTTTTGCCAGTCAAATAAAGTTACAAAGGGATGCCAATAAGTGGAACAACGTATACTCTGTATCAGGAGTGTCAAAACCAAACGCAACTAGTACACAAATATTGTATAAAATAGACGATTATATAAAAACTTTGCACAAGGATGATATAGTAATATTGGGTTTAGGAAGCAATGACAAAAACCCGTACAAATTTCTATCAGAGTTGATTCCGACCCTTCACAAACTAAGAAACAACAAAGTATTTATACTAAATATTATTAATAACCCCTATTTAAATTTTAATTTGTTAAATCAAAATATAAAAATATTTTTGCTAAATTTTCCTAACTGTAAGTTCATTGATACAACTGAGAATATATATAGTCATAATAATTATAACTACACATTTAAGGAAATACTGTGCTACAAAATAAATATAGAAATTGATAATATTAATCTTAAGAAAAGTATGGACACAGCTTGTACATTAAAACACACGCGCATGTCCTCGAGCTCAAACATAAATAGTAGTCACAAAAAAGGAACAATTCCATATTATTTTAAGGTACAATTAAAGAACCCCCGCCAGCCATTAGAAGCTAATGAAACTACTACACCTTCACCGAACCCTAATGAAGGTGATAAATCTACTTTTTTTCGATGTTAAACGTAAATGTACACTATTTCATCAAAATATTGCCGGTATCTTAAATAAAACAGATTTATTACAAATAACTTTACAAGAACTGCATGGAAACGGTACAATCATTGATATTCTATGTTTTTCTGAAACTTTCATAAAAAGAGGATCAGAAAGTAACTTAATACTAAAAAATTACAAGCTAGTCTCATCTTTCTCAAGACCTCACCAAAGGCGAGGTGGAACCTGCATAATGGTTAAAAAGGACCTTGAATGTAAACCTATCCCTAACTTGGTTAAACCTTTAATATATGATTTCGAATATTGTGCAATAGAAATTATCACGCTTAAAGTCATTGTTGTCTGTATTTACCGTACTCCAAATTCAAATTTAAGTCTGTTTTTCAAAAACCTAGAGGATATTTTAAGGAAAATAACAAAACGAGATAAAAATAAAATAATACTGTGTGGAGATTGGAACATTGACGTATTAAAGCGTAACAATAATTATAAAGAATTAGAATATATCTTACAGAACTATAACATCTCTAACCACATTACTAAACCCACAAGGAAATCATCATGTTTAGATCTCATCGTAAGCAACATACCTAATGCTCAGCCTCAAATACATACCCTTGCATTATCTGATCATGAGACCGGTCAGTCCATTTGCTTCCATACGTCTGTAGATACCGCAAAATGCAGAACGCAATTTTGGTTTCAAAAGAGAAGAGATCTGAGTGAACACAACATAGAAAAATTTATATCATGCATGTCGTCTCTTTCCTTTTCAGAAATATACGAGTCAGATGATACTGATATAGCATTCAATCACTTTCATGATACACTGTCCTTTTTTTATAATCTCTGTTTTCCCATTATCAAAATAAAAATTACAAACAAACCGCCAAAAAGTAAATGGATAACAAAAGGAATAAAAAGATGTTGTGTCAGAAAACGAAGTTTGTACCTAAAATATAGACTATTCAATTCTAATAAAAATCAAAACCTAAAGAACTACCAAAATTATACTAGAATACTAAGACGATGTATATTACATGCTCAGAAAATTGATAATACTCGTTATATTCTTCAATCGAACAATAAATGTAAAGCCGCCTGGGACATTATTAAAAAGAATAGTACAGATATCGATAATAACGCTGAAATTAACTCTATCATAGATGATCAGTGCACATACACTGATGCTGATATAATTGCCAATAAATTTAATGACTTTTTTATAAACATGACAAACAAACCAAATATCCCTAATTCCGAAACCCACATTAACTACAAACATACCATCACTGACATATCGGATACCATTTTCCTGTCTCCAACCAATGAAGATACTGTGTATAAAATTATTAATGCTTTAAACTCAACTAACTCAACCGGGTATGACGATATCAATACGAAAATTCTTAAACGTTGCTCTAAATATATATCTCATCCACTAACCCACATTGTTAATCTATCATTATTTCAAGGTTTATTCCCCGCTCGACTAAAATTTTCGATAGTCAAACCTTTATACAAAAAAGGAGAGAAATATCACATGAATAACTATCGACCGATTACTCTAATACCCGTAATTTCTAAGATTTTTGAAAGAATTATGTACGATAAACTGCACTCCTTTATAATAAAACACTCAATTTTAAAAGAGGAACAGTTCGGTTTCAGAAAAAATAAATCAACAACTCTTGCATGTTTTTCTCTTGTGAAAATGATTACCTCTAGTCTGAATGAGAAGAGGCCAATAGCATCAATATTTCTCGATATGTCAAAAGCATTTGACTTCGTAGATCACAAACTACTTCTCTTCAAACTGAATCATTATGGTATTAGGGGAAACGCATTACAGTGGATAGAATCTTATCTCAATAATCGCCAACAATGCGTAGAAATATCGAGGCAGACTTTATCAGAAAATAAAATACATAGATCCACTTATCGTCAAAACTCATGTGGTGTTCCCCAGGGTAGTATTTTGGGACCCTTTTTGTTCTTGCTATACATCAATGATTTGCCCAACGTAACCCCATATTCTTGCATTCTGTACGCCGACGATACAACTCTTAGTATTGAACTCACAGATAACAATATCACCAATTACGAAAAAGAGATTAATGAAACTTTAAACAAAATAATAGAATGGCTAAAAGACAACAATCTACAGGTCAATATTAGTAAAACCAAACTTATACAGTTCCAAACTTACAATAGCACACGACAGAAATTAGAAATTAGATATGCAAATAACTCTGTAGAAGAGGTTGAAAGTGCTACTTTTTTGGGGATAACATTAGATAAATATTGCAATTGGAAAGTACACCTTGACAAACTATGCACTAAGCTGCAAAGATTTGTATTTGTCTTAAACCGAATAACTCGCATAGCTGGTATCAATGCAGCACTTTATGCTTATCATGGTTACGTAGCATCAATTCTCCGCTACGGCATCATTATATGGGGAAATTCTGTTGATACTTTTTTTTTTTTTTTTTACATTTCGAGCCCAAAAGAAATGTATTCGATCAATGACTAAAGCCCAACCATTACAAAGCTGTGTCCAAATCTTTAAAAAATTAAAAATATTACCACTCCCATCTTTATATATATTCGAACTCTGTATCTTTGTACGTAAAAACTTAGCTTTATTTCAAGTACACAATGATGTTGTAATAAGGAAAAGTCGAAATATCCACAAATTATGTACACCCCAACAAAGAATTAAACTATTTTCGAATAATGTTTACTGTATGGCAATTCAAATTTATAATAAATTACCTAATGCTTTTAAAAGTCTAAACCTCATGACTTTTAAAAATAAACTATTTAACTTTCTATTGCAAAAGTGTTACTACTCAACGATTGAATTTTTAAATGAAAAATTTGACTCAAAATTTAAATTAGACGGTGACTTACCTCCTAATATTCATTCTATGACATTGTACTGACATTTTTGTTTTCTTTTTTCTCTTCGTTGTATTAAATAATTCTTGAAATTATATTTAATAACCCCTAACATTGTATTTAATAGTGGTTACCGTTTTACTTATTTTCGACATTGTATGATTTATTATTAATTTTAACTCTTTGAAATATTTGTGCGCTGGAAACAGCAGAATATTATGGACATCATATTATGTGTAACACCTATGTAACAACAGTATTCTAACAAATAAACTTATTATTATTATTATTATTATTATATAAATTTTTAGTTACTTAGATCACAACAATGGGAGAAGATACTGATTCCTGAAATACAGGTTAAAACCAAGCTCGTGGTTCAGGAGTATGAGGGTTCAAACCCAACTCACAGAAGCCCGTTAGACATTGGTATTCAGGGACAATATTCATTATTATAGAATGATGATATGGCTAGGATGGAGGTGACTTTAAAGATGACGGCAAATATGGAAGAAGAAGACATGTTGCAACCGACCGCAAATAAATTGGGATAAAGACAGGAGGATGATGATGATGATGGAGTATTAGGAGTTAGTGGTTACCTCCGGCATGGTCATGTCATGTGACCTATCCACACAGTCGTTGCTGGCTCTGTCGCGCAGCACCGCTTGCAAGTGGCTCACCATCTGCGGCAGCAGGCTGTTCAGGGACAGCTGCTGGGAGAACATCGAGAGGGACAGCACGAACAGCTCCGGCCAGCATTTTTTAAGGAGGGTCACTTGGATCTCGAACCTGAAGAGAAATATTGTATTTATTTTATTGAGATTGCTGTAAGATTTTTCCTTTACATTGATAAAGAAGTTTCACTTCATAAACGGAATTCACGCACTTGTGTGTTTGTCTGACTGTTATAGGCAATTTGGTCCAAATCTATTGGGCAGATTCAGTTGATATCTAATGTTGGTGCACTGAATTTTTGTGATTCAAGCACGGACGAGTTATGGTGATAAATAGATGAATTCTGAGTATGGGGACATTTTTAGCGTAAATTAGAACTAGTGACAGACCGAAACTTCGTGTTCATTTTCTATCACTTTGGGCCAAGAAAACGTGTTTCGGCCATAAACTTCGGTCAATCAAGCAAGAAAATTATCACTAAAAATTGGAAACAAGATTTTATTTCTGTCGACAAATGAGCAAATAGGTGTTTCATATACGTACGGCAGCGCGCTGGCCGCGGGCACGGCGCGCAGCCAGCGCGCCGCGGCGGCCAGCAGGCGCGCGCCCGCCTCGCACGCGGCGTGCAGGCGCAGGTGCGCCGGCGCCGCGCCCGGCAGCGCCACCAGCAGCTGCACGGACTCCGCCGTGCTGAGGATGCCGCCCGCCGCCTCTGTGTGGGGACATACCGACTCAACCGGGGATCATTCGTGGCTGGTGGGCTAACACCGACCGCTGTCGGCTTCTTGTGTACTACGTTCAATGGCGCGGATAACTTTAATATCGAGAACGGACGTCAATTTAGTTCGTATGCGCCAATATGGATGCCGCTTCATTATGATCGATTCACAGAGAATATTCTAAATGACAAGAGATCATGGGGCATAAATAAACGTCAAGAGAGAAGCATCTCTATCTCTTTCTAATATTTTATAACTGACAGCTGTCAAATTGATCCCTAACAAAAAGTTCACAGTGTATGATAATGTGTTACCTTCTGTCTGTTGTGGTTCAGCGGCGGCGTGTAGGGCAGCTAGCGGCACTTCTGGCGGGGTCGCGCCGTAAGCGGATTGAAGGTACTCATTGATTGCACCTAAACAAAAAAATATCCTGTCGAATCTAGCGAACTGTACCAACTGCCCTGCAGGGTTGATTGCGTCAGTGGCGGACTAAGCCCGTCAGAGGCCCGGGGCGGCAAAAATGAATGAGGCCCCCCAGCTTTTAAAAAAATGGCTGTAGTGTTTTGATCTTGATGAAATTATGTAGGTTAGGTACTTAGCACATTTTTAAAGTCTTGTTTAGAATTTGATCAGGGGAATGTGGAGGCATTTGGGGGCCCCCCAAGACCGGAGGCCCCTTCCGCCCCCCTGTTAGTCCGCCACTGAATTGCGTAATACACACTGAATAAGAACCCCTTTCATTTTGTCTAGTGTCCGACCGTAAATGGATATTCAGCCAAACGGAAACGTAAAAAAGCTTCGGATTTAACTATTATCATTGGCTGAAAACGTAGTCGAAAAAAATAATGATTTAGAGATAAAAAAATATCAAAGATCTACAAATAACAGCCGGGACCAACTGCTTTACGTGTTTTCCGTGGCACGGAGGGATTGTGGTATGTCTGATGGTCACTCATCCACGGACCGACCTCGGTAAGCGAATTCTAACTTTCAATCGACCCGTGCGCTGGTATTATTTAGCTACAAGGCCCACCAGGAATCCATTAGACCATTTGTTTTAAAAATTAGTCTACTCAAGAGCAAAAATAACGCAATGGATACTATTATACTGTCAATGTATGTATGAAAGGGATTATTACATTAAAAAATATTTTTAGGCACGTCATGCATGGCACGCCAGAACTAGTGACTCACCGAACTGCCCCATCTTGAAGAGGTTCTTGGCCAGTTGTGTCTGCAGCATCAGCTGTTGTCTGCGAGCGCCTTCGATGTCTCCGGCGTTGCCCGGCGTTAGGTATGGAGACACTTCCAAAACATTTTTTTAAATTAGACTGGCAGTTCATAAAAACTATAAAGTTTTATTATACAGTAGGTTATGTACTGATAAACCGTTAATTTATATAATTAATAGATTAAAATAATTTGAAATGACAATAAATTCTAAACTTCCTGTTCGAAATCTAAATAATAGGGAGCGCATCAAGTAGTTTGCCGCACACACAGCCAGGTATGCATGAATAAATGCGACTTTGGCATTTCTACGTTGACAGACAAGTGCGCGTGCGCAGAGTGTTTAGAATGGTACTTAATATTAATGTTGGCACGTAACGCTTTACTATTGGGAGTTAACGGGGACGCCTTTCGTTAATTAACATACTGTATTTGTAAAGACTTTATAATGAACTTAAAATCTAATGTCATAATTACCTGGGTTCCCCTTGTTGAAGGCGACGGCGGCAGCGAGCGCGAAATTGATCGCAGGCGCAGGCGACACCGCACCGAACGCATTCTGCTCGCTGGGCTCCTCTTTAGGATTGACCTGCGAATATACCTCCTAGATACAAAACCCCCGTGTTAATATGACATATCGAGATATAAGCGGAATTTAATATTACCAATGTAACTTGCAGAATGCGCAAGCAACTCTTACCGTGTAAGCAATCGCTGCAATGTTACTTCCGCGGTTTATTTTTATTAAGTATTGTTCAAGTCAATTTCTGCGAGTTTCTTAGTATTAATTGCATACGGATGTCAACTTGTGCAAGTTTTCTTAGTGAAAATTGTTTGTGGAAAACCTACAAGGTTTGATAGTAAAAATTGCTTGCGGTAGTCAACTTCTGCAAGCTTTGTTGACAATATAAAGTCGCTTTAGATAAAGACATACAGGTATGTTGGACAGAGAAAGGGTTCTATAAGGATGATTTTTGTCTAAAACTTCATCTGCCCCGTAAGCTTGATTATTAGTTCATGCAAGAATAAAAGTTGCACTGTTCAAACAATGCATGGACAAAGCAAGTCAAACTTGTATCATGTAAATAGAGCTATATTTATGCTAGAGTACCTACGCTTATTAAATTGCAAACAAAAAGATCTTGAATTTTGATGGTAGGAGGTGAACGGTGCTATGAGAGTAGACCTGAATAGTCTGACATAAAACTGGAGAAATACTCTTTATTCCACACCAAAGATATTATTATTACTTGAGCCCATTGAAAAGTTTTAACTTACGTTAGATCTTACACTAGGCACATTTTACCTGGTCTTGGATGGAATTAAAAACTACTTACTTGTAATACTCAAATCGTCATCATGTAGCCTCTTTTCAAGTACTTATATTGGAGTCAGCTTCTATCTAACCGGATTCAGATGAATCTTTTATATGGAGCTTATCCCCTTGGTAAGACTGCCTGTCAGACTTTCGGGTTTCTGATTACCCATTTATATTACATTCTAAAATTATAACATGTCTGTCTCACCTGCCCGACTTGTGCCTGCCCTGCCAACCCCAGGAACTTGGAGTAAGCCGCCTGCCTGTCATGCATGCCTTCACGCTGCTCTCCCTTGGACTTGTCCACGATCGGCTTCCGTTCATGCTGGACCGCTGTCGCATAAAGTGCAAGAATTATTGCTCATCAGAATAGGCGACATAGAAATAGGCAGAGAGAATGAGAGAATTCTTTAAAAATAAATATAGCTCCAATAGGGTAGTGTCCTTAAAAAATCTGATTGGTCCGAAAGTTGGATTACTCCAAAATAGTGGACAAGTATTTTTTCTTTTGTCACGTAAACCAAAAATGACGACGGTATAGTGCGTTGAAATTGCGCGTGACGTCACGCCGTGCTACACTTTTCGTTAAAAGTGTAGCACAGCGTGACGTCACAAGCCCCTTCTCCTAAACTTTGATGTGCTATATCATTGACACTTTTTATTGAATTAAGTAAGCAAAAAATACGTGTCCAATCTTTTTTGGTAATCTTACTGACGGACCAAATAGACTTAATATATTTTTACCTAGGACACATCCCTATTGCAAAAGTAGAACCCTTATGATTTAGTCCTGTTTGTCTGTCTGGATGTTCCACAGCCTTATTCAATTCAATTGTTTTTGATGTATGGGTTATTTTCGATTACCACCACCCACCAACTTTGCCCTTCATAGTTTAATTGAAAAATAATATGCAACATTAACTAATTTTTGCTGTCAATGAAATCAATATTGTATTGGTTGATATTCATTTCTAGTTTGGAAGTTACAGTGGGAGGTCACACATTAGACTGGTTTTAATTTAATAACTTGTGTCCAGTAACATTAATCGCAGAACCAGTAATTATTAATTTCCAGTGTGTTTTCGAATCCTGGCTGGACAAATACCTATACAACCATCTCAGAGCATAGAATACCTGCGACGGCAGTCATAGGAGACGCCAATAGGGCGTTGAGTTTGTCTTTTGTAATTTTCGACGTTCAAAAAGTGCGGATTCTGAGCCTAATTTAAATACCTTATATTTAATCTTGATTATTAATATAAATACTGTCTAAGCACTGAGAGAAGTTTCAGCTATCACAGGTACCATTCATAGTTACAATTTTCATGGGCCCGTTTTATGGGTGACACTCACTAAGAAGCTTGGTTTGTATGGGAAATGTTGCCATCTCTAGCAGTGACCGCTGGACTCTGTGTGTCTATCAAGTTTAGCCGATACTCACAGTCGCTTCTCATGCCGCAAGCGAGGCACTTCTGCAGCCTGCAGTACTGGCAGCGGTTGCGATGATGCTTGGTCACCTCACAGTTCATGCTCCCTCGGCATTGGTAGCCCAGCTTCTTGCGGATCGAGCGCTTGAAGAAACCTTTGCAGCCTGTTGACAAGAAGTGGTGAAGAATAAAATTAAAAGTGTATTGGCATCAATCATTTTTGTCGCTGTGTACTGTAAAGATCGTATACAATACCAGTACTTGTATACAGACAGGAGGAGCTCGTGGCTAAATAAAAACAGGCGCACGGGTTAGTCGAAGGTTAAGCTATGCTTGTCGAGTGACCTCGACACGATCACCCATCCACAGAATACCATATTGGAACTACTCCGCGTCTCGAAAAGCACGTAAAGCCGTTGGTCTGCTGTCATTTGTAGATCTTTGACAGTCATTATGGGTAGTCAGAAGCCCGAAAGACTGACAACCAATCTTACCAAGAAGATTTGTGTTGCCCTGTAACTGGGTTGTGGAGTTCTGATTGGCAGTGGTAACATGTAAAATACTGGTATGTATACTGGTATGTATACTGGTACATGCATCCGGTTAGACTGGAAGCCAACCCCAAAAGAAGTCCAGCTTCTACAGTACCTAATTACTATTTGAAGTTTCTGAGCCTCCATTTAACCAGGTACTTAGTAGTGGGAGAAGTGAATTTACACAGGATAAAATGGAGAAATTGAGGGGATCCAGTTACAATTCTACTGTCAACGTGACATCACCCCAACCATGTTGGGGCCATTATTTTACTTCAAATATAATGGGTTTCCAGTGTAACCAGATAAAGCAGAATACCAGAATATTACATTGAGCAACTGCCTATCTCACCTTCACAACAATACCCCTTAGTAACACTGGTTGTCAAACTTTTGGGCTGTTCTGTCAGACTGATCTATGGGACTGATCTGTCAGACCGAAAAGGAACAGTATACTTAAATAATAGCAGGAAAAGCACATACCTTCACAGCTGATGGCTCCATAATGTCTGCCGGAAGCCCTGTCTCCACAAACGATGCAGAGCTCCAGCCCCCCCACCTCACTGTTGCCACTGAACTTCATTTCCATCTGGTCTTGGCCTTCCATTGTATCTGAAGCAAACAAGTTAATGGGAGAACATTATTATTGCCATTTTGTAGACAATTTTACTGTTAGTGATTAAGTGATTTAAGTTATAAACACCTGTGCATAGAGTTTTGTATGTAACAAAATTCTAGAGATAATTATCTGCCTAGCCTTTTCCCAAGTATGTAGGGGGCTATCTGGATACAGCTAAATACTAGTGTTTTACATAGAGCCTTTCTGACCTCCACTACCAAATCAATGGTTAATAATAACCCCTTGTTTAAACTGATTGTCAGACTCACTTTATTGCCTTTCTCTGAAGATCTACAAATTTCAGCTGGGGATAACGGATTAACAAGCTTTCTGAGGCACAGTGGTATATAAAGTATATAAATAATATGATACAGATGTGTATTGAGATAACGGAACAAAAGGAGGTTTCCATACATCAGCCCAGCCTTGCCAGCTTACCAGCCTTGGAAAAACTGTCAGTAACCAGGCAAAGCATTTGGATTTTTGAAACCATTGCTTAGGTTGTTTTTTGACATAGTGTCACATGAAAGTGTGTGCATAGCAATACATACTTTTTGTTATACTTTCTTGGTTTGATGTTTTTGAATAACTGGTTATTAGTAAAATGCATAGTATACTTTTGACTACACATAATACATGGATTTTCTCTATTTAAAGGAGTGAGATGCTCTTTATAAACGTTCAATGCTGTAGTAGATTATTAAATCTAAAACAAGGAAACTTAGATCTTCTTAGGTAGGTAATCATTCAAGTAGAATTGATTTTATCTATTCTGATTTAACTAAGCCTTAAAGCTGAAGATAATTATTTGACTAGCAAAACCACCTAGCTTAGACACTGCATGGTAATTTAAATGAGAAAGCATCCGTGACCATACGCGTCTATCTATTCTTTGTGATGAAAAAAAAACACTTTTGTGTACCATACCTTTCACTTTTACAGAACATGGCATTTTTCACAAGCCAAGCCAAAACTCGTCGTTGGCAGTTATAGGATGAAGAAAAATAGATTTTTTAATCATTAAACAAAGCAGAGGGCATGCTACGGTCACTGAAGTGAAAAATCTATTCGACAGCCACACGTACAGTTACTCGACTTGACTTACCTTGTGTTTTATTGAGAGGGTTTCTGTTTATTTCGCATTTATAGTGGTTTGCAGTGTTGATGCAGCGTACAAAACTTCACTATTTACGATTTATTATGAGCTTTTTTTCGTTATCATCACGAATTCCACAGTTTTTTACACAACGAAAATAAATAAAAAATAATGAACGAACGAATTGGAACGAATGAATGATGAAAATGAGGAATGACATAAAAGGAATTGTAAATTACTATATGTTATCTATGATTTCGTGTAAGGAAGTCCCATCATCAAAACTTGTCGAAATACCAACTCTTTTACTTTAAAAGTATTTTATTTATATTTTAAATAAATCAGTCTTGCCATGTTTTCTAACCAACTCTGGCCAAAGTAGAAGCCCAAGCGAAAAGCCAGCCCTTGGGTCTCGGGAAGAGTCGACTAAGCGTTAAGGGATCATACGGTAGAAGCAAAAAGCCTCGTGTTTAACTTTTGTATTTGTTGTCAAAGTTGACATCTACAAAATAAACGAAACCGCATGTGCGTTTATTGTGTGCTTTTACGATTTATTTTCCATGCGAAATCTACGGAAAAATAACAAATAGCCGTAGTTGTAAACAGAAAATACTATGGCGTGCCCAAAGTTAGATAAAATAATTGACAAATTCAATGTTTTCACAGAGAAACCCGTTAAATTTCTGTCTGTGCAAAGTGACCTTAAAGATGATATTAAAAACTTGGTTAAATCCATTTACGATTACACGAAAACGGAGGAAACAGTTGATAATAAGGTGAAGAGGGCTGCGCTGCCCGAGCTGATCGTCGAGGATTTCGATGAGGAGCAAATTTGGCAGCAAATCGAGCTCCAAAATACAGAATGTTGGGATCAACTTGTATGGGACGTTGCTAGTTGCATGTCCACTAAAACTAACTTAGTGTTCCCTGTAAACACTTCTGATGAACAGACTAATTTACAAAAGGAGTCAGTTATTGAGGAACCTATATCTGATGGTGAACAATCAGGTTCAGCACAAGAAAATGATAAAGAAGACTATATCAAAGAAAAACGTAAGAAAAAGAAGCCTATGTTACCTAAATCTAAAGGAAAACCTTCAATAGTAGATGATAAGTTCTTCAAATTACAAGAGATGGAGAAATTCTTGTTGAATGAAGAGAAAAATGAAGGGAAAGCACACACTTCGGACAGTGAAGATGAACCTATTGATATGTTTGAAGATATTGATGATGATGATGGTTCTCATGATGAAGAAGGTGGCAAAGAGGCTATGTACTCTGATTTCTTCAATCAAGAAGGGGAGGATCATGATGAAAATGATTACAATGATCAAGAGATAGAAAATGATGAGGAGATGGATGATGAAGAAGAAATAAATGGTGGCGAAGAAGACCAAGAAACTGAACATGGCCCTTCAAAGGTAGATGAAAAGAAAAAAGTCAGATTTACTCTTGAAGCTTCTTCAGATGACGATGATGAATCTGTGGATAGTGAAGTCCCTACTAACAACAATAATAAACAACCAGATGAAAAGAAATCAGAGTTTGAACATCGACAGCACCGGCTGAAGCAGCAGATTGAGAAATTAGAACAGAAAACCTTATCCGATGCCCCTTGGCAGTTGAAGGGTGAGGTAGATGCTAATCGCCGTCCACAAAACTCTCTTCTTGAAGAAATAGTAGACTTTGACCTCACAAGTAGACCACCACCAATAATAACTGAACAGACTACTGTCACACTAGAGGAATTAATCAGACGCAGAATCAAAGACAAAGCCTGGGATGACGTAGTGAAGAAAGATAAACCAGTTGATGACCAGCTTTCATTCCGTAAAACTGAAGTCTTAGATCAAGCTAAAAGCAAGTTGAGTTTAGCACAAGTGTATGAATCAGAATACTTGAAGCAGAAGCAAGCATTATCTGGTGAAGTACAAGATGAGAAAGAACCAGAGAGTCACACAGCGGTCCGTGATGAAATGAGCAAGTTATTCGCTAAATTAGATGCTTTATGTCACTACCATTACACACCAAAGGCACCGCAAGCTGAGGTCAAGATTGTCAGTAACACTCCAGCTATTTCAATGGAAGAAGTAGCCCCGGTAGCAACAAGTGATGCTGCACTATTAGCACCAGAAGAAGTCAAGAAGAAACGCAAAGGAGAATTAATAAGCAAAGAAGAACGCTCACAGACGGACAAGAACAGAGAACGTAGGAAAAAGAAGAATTTGCAACGAAAGAAGGGCAATGTAGGGAAGGTAACAGAACATAGGAACACGGAGAAAGGAACGGTCACAGATGATAAATCGTTGAAAACCTCAAAGGCTTTCTTCCAGCAGTTGACAGATGATTCTAGGAGTATCATCAAGAAACGTAATGTTAAGAATAAAGGCCAATAAGAATAAAATAAATTGTTTGAATGTTTATTGTTCTTTTTTTTAAATAATAAAACTTAATCATAATTACTACGTACTGCATTATGATTAAGTTTTTGTCCGGCCAGTATTACTAAGTTCTAAATTACATGTCATAGAGAAAAACGCCAAAGAAAAACATGAACTTAATTTAAAAACAATAGTTTAATTTTTGTATCAAAGATATGATTTGACATAATAGTAATAATTATTATTATTCTGCCTCTGCATGAAAATGCACACTAAATCTTAGGTCCTTTGAAGTTACCTAAATTATTAATTTACATTTACTTTGGACATAATTGACGACCTAAGTGGCGCGGTGGGCGAAGGTCCGCCTGCGACGCAGGAGGTTGCGGGTTCGATTCCCGCCTTGGGACAAATGTTTGTACGATCTACAAAGATTTGTTCCGGGTGTTCTGGGTGTTTGCTATGTATAATAAAAATTATCTATCTATGTAATGCATTGTATTAAGTATATCAGTCATCTAGTACCCATAACACAAGCTCTGCTTAGCTTGGGGCTAGATGATGCTGTGTGGATTGTCCAGCATTATTTATTTATTTTTATTTATTTTATAATTGTATATACCATCAAACTAATGGAAGTGAAAACATTTTAATCTGAGCACAGCTGACGTCTGACTTTTGAAGTTGTCGTGTCATATTTAGACCTCGTTGGTCTAGTGCTCGCAAACGCGATTACTAAACATGGGTTCGATTCCCGGGTCGAACAATGTGCTATTGAGATTTTTATTAGGAATTTCTTAGTAGCAGCCTGGAATCTGGATGCGTGCTCGGTTGATGGTAATAGGCTCGCCCCCTATTACATGGGACTTTAACATAACACGTACACCTCTGCCCTTCCCTTTGGGGAATACAGGCGTGATGTTATGTTATGTGTATTTAGGCGGATCATCTCGGACTCCGTACGGGGATGCGTGTTTTCATACAAACTGGTGGCGATAAAACATGAAACGATCAATATACGAGCCCCCATGGTTTCACTTAAAGGATACCTAGCATCACTGACATCGGTGAAGGAAAACGTGAGGGAACCTGGACTTATATAGTTTATATAAGTCTGAAATCGACAACCCGTCTTGAGCAAGCGTGGTGATTAATGCTCATGCCTTCTCTGTATGAGAAGAGGCCTTTGCAGTAATAGGCTGGTACATGGATACATATACATATATATATACCAAGCATTTTTCGAACCCATTTATTTCGTTTGTCAAGTGCTCGGGAGCGCGGATACCGTGTTAGTCCTTTTTGTTTGTTCCGAGGTGGAAAATCCTCATAGATGTCCTCCGCCCTGGGGAGGGTGGAGGGGTCTGTCAGACTTTTGAGGGTATAGGGTGTAAAGTTCCTCATCCGCCATAGAAAAGGGAGGATCCTCCGACCAGACGGGAGTTGTGTCTGGTGGGCAACTGCCCGACATTTTTTTAGGTAGGGCCACTCGCAGTTCAGCACTATAAGGCTGTTTACTGCTTATCCGGTCGATCCTGTGGTGACCTTACAAGAAGGCCCCCAGCCAGGGCTAACTACAAGTTACATTTAAACGACCGCTCGCTAAGGGCGCCCCCTGTGGGGCTCGAACCTCGGCTTAGGGCGTCGTTGAATACTTAACAAAAACAAAGGCTGGGTCTCGTTATTATTATGTCGGGGGGTTTTTATACTACTGACTCAGCTGCGCGGGCTGGCCTTGTAGAATCTAAAGATTGAATTTACATTTAACTAACTAGGGCGTCGCGCGTCGCGGGCCTCGTCGGCGAGGCCGGAATGTGGGTCGGTTTGTATGTGTGTATTTCCTAAGAGTGCTAGTTTCCCTACTGCTCTCCTGGATGATTGATGATGTCGTCTGGCTCGAATAGGGTATGCCTTGGGCGGCGAATCTTACCAATTCTGGTAGGGAAGTATTGGGAGGCCGAGACAACAAGTGGGTTTGGGTGTCGCTCGGCTGATTCGAAAAAGCGCCCAGTAAGACGCTTCATGAATTGCTTGATGGTGGGGATTTTTAAATCTACGTGGAGTCTTACGTTCCTAACGAACCACGGGGCTCCCGTGGCTCGACGGAGAAAACGGTTCTGTGCCCGACATTTGTTGTCGGGCTCGTTTATATAAACTCAGTCGCCTGGATAACTTTAATATCGCGATGTAGGATACGTCGATTTAGTTCTTACGTGGCGAGATAGATGTCGCTACAGTCTCTTAGTGACTAAAACCCACTCTGGTCCCACTATGGTTCTCACACCTACGCCGGGAGTCGCGGGAACGTAAGATCCTTCCGCAACCCCCGGCTGATACCGTGTTAGCCTGTCCTGAGTTCGCGTCTCAGTTCGGGCAGTGTTATTAGATGTAGGTACAAACACGTATATCGAATATGTTCAACCCCTGTGCTCTGTATTCTCCAAAAGGACGGGCAGAGCTAGGTATAATATAGTACAGACGTCAGCACGTCAAGCTATCCCAAACTGTCAAATTATCCCAATTAAACATGAACTTTATTTTTCTGTAACAAAGCTGAAAAACTATCAAAGAAATTTGACAGATTGGGGTAGCTTGATGTCCTGGATTCTATACACCCATTTTTTTTTGGAATAAGTTTCTCGCAGTTTAGATTTTTGGGTTATCAACAATTCAACCAAACTTTCCTGTATGGTACAAAGCTCGCACTTAAAGTATGAGTACGTTTAAGAAATGTGGGTGTGTGTCCTGGCTGGGGGCCTTAATTTTTATCAAGGGGACTTAGTAAGTATAAGACGGGAATTTCCAATTAAGAGCTTCTCAGTAAGGGTTGGGGACCCTTACTGAGAAGCTCTTAATTGGAAATTCCCAATACACGCTGTTCGAAGTAGAAACGTCAGGAGCGCTTGTGACATACACGATACCCGCGAAGCATTAAGTATCCATAAAACACATAAACATCAAGCCTGTTACAGTATCCTCGTATACAGTAGGTACACTCACATTTCATCAGTTGTGATTTGAAGTCTCATGTATTTGAATTAATTGTTTTTACACTACACATCATTTGTCAAGCCTTTTCCGAACTATGTTAGGTTCGGCTTCCAGTCTAACTGGATTCACCTGAATACCAGTAATTAACATGGAGCGACTGCCTATCTGACCTCCATAACCCAGTTACTGTCAAAGATGTACTAATGACAGCCGAGACCAATGGCTTAACGTGCTTTCCGAGGCACGGAGGAGTCACGATATGTTACGAACGATCACTCATCCATAGACTGACCTCGGCAAGCGTAGCTTAACCTTCGATCAACCCGTGCGACAGTTTTTATTTAGCCTCGAGCTCCCGGCTTTATTCCTCTCCCCTTTAACATATAAGACTTCAAGTAAACAGACATCACAAAACAGCGACGGCCACATATGTACGAAATACAATGAAATCCCCAAACTGCGTTGGCTTTGGGGAACTAACTCGCCTCGTAACTGCGCACTGGCAGTAATTAGCAGAGGAAAAACCTAGCGATATGGGCCGAGACGAATCAGACGACAGCGGAAGTGCGAAGGTTCTGTGAGGAGTAGAGTTGGCATGTGGGAGAGAAAAGGTATAATAATTTTGCATAACATCATGCCTGAGAAAAGATGGATGGATTATGTGAGGTGCCTTTTGAGACGACGGCAAAAGAGAGATGTATGGGAGAAGGAGACAAGCTGGGGCGGGCTTTTCCGATCAAAAAAAATGGAGAATGACCTACTGATCAATAAAATTATTATCTGATCAATTTCGTTGCAGCTTCAAAAGCATTTGAAACTTTTCTTAGCAAATTTTCGAGACTATGAGTATACGGGTTAATTTTTAATTCACCATCAATCATTCATTGGGCGAAAGTATTCATTAAAAGTTATTACTGTGGGGTCACACTAGGAAGTGGTGAAGGGTGGTCGTTTTGGGGGACTGTCTTTTGTAAACGTTTTGACGTTCAAAAAGTGCTGATTCTCAGCCTAATTTAAATAAATGAATTTTGATTTTGATTTTTCAACTCAGAAATATGACAAAAAATAAACAATTGTTGCGGTTGTGATGTGCACTTAGTTAATCCATACTAATATTATAAATGGGAAAGTGTGTGTGTCTGTTTGCCCGTCTTTCACAGCAAAACGGAGCTACGAATTGATTTTGTAAGTGGAGATAGTTGAAGGGATGGAGAGTGACATAGGCTACTTTTTGTCTCTTTCCAACCCCCTACTTCCTAACGCGAGCGAAGTCGCGGGGAAAAGCAAAGCTTCATAAATAAATAACATCTGGTGGCAGTCTGAGTGCCTGTTGAAGTTTGATTGCTATGTGACATAACACTGTCAAAAACAGAATATGCCCACTCCACAAGAAGAGACAATAGCTTCGTTACTCCAGGTCGCCTATTGCAGTTAGCCGCCGACTGAAAGTTACATAACGCGAACTCGTTACTTTTTAGTTTTAGACTACAAATGTTAAATACCTAAGCACACTTGCTGCTGTGCTCACGTTACGTACCTACGTACCGTGATGGCTTGTGTATTTTTCTCCAAAGTGGGTAAATGGGAGTTTTCATCTACGAATGACAGTTGTTAATGCGAGATTTCTTGATCAACCAGTTTATAGAAAATGGTAATATGAATGTTTAATTATTTATCTCTTAATAATCAAGTGACTTGGATT
Organism: Phlogophora meticulosa; assembly: GCA_905147745.2. Taxonomy (NCBI): domain Eukaryota; kingdom Metazoa; phylum Arthropoda; class Insecta; order Lepidoptera; family Noctuidae; genus Phlogophora; species Phlogophora meticulosa. The sequence goes on from LR990542.1 coordinate 1,516,654, forward strand.
AAAATTGAGAGATTGAGCAGCCATTTAACCGTTGAATGACTGTTTTTGGCGTTATAATCTACACAACACACAACTATAGGTACTTAAGCATTTTTTTAGGTTAAAGTGTTGTTTTATAATAGGTTTGTTTGTCAGACAATTGAGCAGCGCATCAATAAACGGGGGACTGATTATTAATTACTGACTACATAGTATGTGTTAATTGTATAATTCTACAAATGTTCCACTTCTTCCGAGTAGAAATATCCACGTAGTCCAAACAAATAGGGTGGCGCCTAATGTGCGACCACAGTTGCGCTTACTACAAATTGCTATGACTTTTTTTGCAGGAACTACGAAAATTTTAATTTCGGCTGCTGTAATTTCGTATTTTGGCATTATGGTAAACTTTCTATCGGTAGTTCTATTTCATATTGGCTTGTTGATGTTTACAAGAACCCTTTAATATACCACTGCGACTAACATGAGAGGAAGTAATTTGAACTTCATAAATTTAAATGTATTCATGAAGTGACTGATAGCTACTGACCTTTAAAACTATCTTAACACACCTTAAGACCATAGTTAGAAATGAACAACAGTGTATACAAACTAAGTATTCTACTATTGTTACTGATGGCCGATGGGATTCAGGTATCCTCTCTATGATAAGAAGCGGGTCATACTTGACCTCGCGGGCTCAGTGAGGGTTGGTGAACCAGAACCTTAGGGTTCATTAAATTCATCCCTATAATAGTCTTTGGGGAAGGCTCATATTCAGCAAAGTCTACAGTCTGGTATGTCTGTATTAAAATCACAATGCATACATGTTAATATAAATGGGTTCAATAAACAAAACACTGCGGGCGATAGAGCTACCATAAAGTTATTTCAAAAGACCCACTTTACATGGTCATTCAGATTATAAGACGCATAAACTGTTATATCGCGGCGCCACATACGAACACAGAAGAACATAGAATTTGTACTTTTAATTCACTTGTAATATTTCAGGGAGTGAAAGTACTCAAAAAGGGGTGTATTATTGAAGGATGGTATGAATGAAGTACGGATTCGGTGTAACTGTTTATATTGGTCTGCACAATACACAAACAGTACAAGTAGGTACACAAATATTACTTGGGAGTTGGGACGGGTATGGCGTCTGTCACATGATCGAAGTGCGCGCGGTCTATAAAGGTGCGTAGCGGTGGACCGACGACAGCGAGCGCCACGCAATCGAGCGTTAAAGCGTACCGTATCTTTGACGCGGCGACACGGATGCAATACAACGCACTCATGTATATAAAATAAGGTAATCATCTATTTTCTATAAATATTTTCAAATAATAAATGTTAATTAAAAAAATAACAAATAGCTGTTCGTTTATGTTCCCATAACTCGAAAAGATGTAGAGAACAGCTGTTTTGTTCATGGTTGCTCGATAAGTAAAAGGCGTGGGAATCCGCTGGATGAAAGAAGCACTAGACAGTTCCATTATCATCGTCACCTGCCTAGCCTAATCCCAATTATCTTGGAGTCGGATTCCAGTATTCCCGGTTGCAGGTGAATACAGGATCGTTTATAGAAGCAACTGCCTACCTGGTGGTAGGCAGTTGCTTCTATAAACGATCTGTTACTCAGTAAGTGGGTTGTTGAGGTGGTCCTCAACAACCCACTTACTGAGTAACACGATGCCCCTTGGACTGAATTTTAAACTTTCGACTGTCAAAGATCTATAATGACAGCAGGGACCAACAGTTTAACGTGCTCTCCCAAATACGGAAGTGTCTTCGTATGTAATACATTGTCCACGGACAAACCTCGGCAAGCGTTGCTATATTTTTTGGGGGTATGAGGAATAAGGTCCTTTGATCAGACGGGTGTTGTGGTCGGGTTCTTGTATATACGTTCAATGGCCTGGATAACTTTAATATCGCGATGTAGGATAAGTCTGATTTAGTTTGTATGTCACCACACCATGAATTCCGCACCGTGCGGCTTTTATTACTTAGTAACGAATTGCAACAATTACCTTGGTACCAGTGATATTTGGCCCATTAACTATTTACTACTACTACTACATATGTGGGAGAAGTGCCTGCGGATCTTCTGTACTTAATTGTTTAGTGACGGCGTTGCGACGCGACTGCGACACCGCTGCGACTACGCGGCGACCGCGATGCGAGTACGACCGCGCGATTTAATCCCGCAACAGCGGCAGTCGGTCACAAATTTATAATTTGTACAATTACCAGCGCCCCCGAGACTTGGGGAGTATAGAGCTAAGAAGGGTAAAAGAGGATTCAAAATGACGTGTTTTTGGGGGAATTTATATAAAACTGCACGCCTGTATTTTCCGATGTCTTAGGCAGACGTGTATTTATCTATAGTACACCCACATTTTTCTAGTTATGTTCCTATAGAGCCTATTGCACTCGACCAGGCACATATCCAGACCCCTGGCTGCAACTTAGAAATTTCAGATACCCAATAACACTCTGCACGACCCAGGAATTGAGTAAAAGTAGCGCCTTCGACTACTACACCGACGAGGAACTGGAAATTAACTGATCTAAATTTATTTTACTTTTCGAAGGGTTATTGGGGAAGTGATTTGTCTTTTTATAGATTTAAGGAAGGCGGTTAGAAAAACATCCTATTCAGATATATTTTTTAACCCTGCCCCTTCTACAGCATTCATAGCCCAACTACGAGGGCAGAATCGCCGGGTAGCAGCGCAGACAAATAAATTTAGCAGCGAGATAAGCGACGTATAAATCAGACGACTACAACGCACGCTTACCACGGGAAAAATGTTCCGTTGCAGCGCTAAGCGCAGCTAACTTCATAGGTAACCTACTGACTTTAAGAAATGCGGTGTGAACCGGATTAAACTGGATTTTTGCGGTTAAGCGTTCTTATTTTGAAGAAGGTTTGTTTTTGGAAGCTGCTTATTCTAGTGGAGGTCAGATAGACAGCGGCTTGATGTCAAATAGGTTGGATTGGAAGCTGACAATAACATAGTTGGGAAAAATTTAGTCAGATGAACAGTGCAACAAAAGGGGGTTGAACTCATGACCCCTAGTTCGATCTCTTAGCGAACACTGTAGAACTACTGCCGCTTTATAATAATACTAGCATTTCGTACTTTACCCTTTTAACTTTAACATCCCCTACAACCCCCTTTAAAGGGTAGTTTTGAAAACAAAATAGCCTAAGTTACCCTCTGATAACCCCAGCGAATAACTTAGGCTATTTTGTTAGCTTTTCACAGGTAAAAGAATATTTAAAATCGGTTAAGAAGTTTGTAAGTTTATCCTTTACAAGCAATCATACAAAAAATCAAATCTTTCCGCTTTTCCTATACAATCTATAAGAATAAATACAATTGAAGTGTCAGTTTGTAATGTTTAAAATAACAGCTTTTTACTCAATTCATATGATAGTATACACGGTAGTTGTAAAGAAAATGTTTTGTTTTTTAATTATGATCTGTCTTATCTTTGAATTTAAAACCTCTTCCTGATATATAGTCGGTTAGAAAGGTTGGCTTTGGAAAGCACTGCCTCTAAAAATAAATAAATAAAAAACTCGTTGTGCCATTTAAGAGCTCGTTGCTATGTAATAACAGACGCACAGGTCGATCTACAAGGTTAAGCAACGCTTGCCGGGGTCCACGGATGGATGACCATGGACTGACCTAGGTAAGAGTTGCTATCCATTACAGACCAATACCCTTCCGTGCTTCGGCAAGCACGTGAAGCCGTTGCGTTGGTCCTGGCTGTCTTTTATGGATAGGTCCTCAGAAGCCTGAAAGTCTGACAATCAGTCTTACCAGAGGTTATATAATATCGTGTTCCAGTATATAGAGATGCTATAGGCAGTCGCTCTATGTAATGCACTGGTCCAGCTTTCCGAAGGTTTGTTTTTGGAAAGCTGCAAATTCTAGTGGAGTTCAAATGGTCACTGACTCCATGTTAACCACTGGTATTGAGCTGCTTATGCTGAGATAGGAACCTTTTTGGCCTCGCAACCTCCTTTTGTTATTCTTTGTTAGTTTAGTTTTAATTTTTGGTGTTTATATTTCCTATGCGTGACCCAAGTTATAGATGGAACCGACCACAATATAGATGGTAATTGGCTATGCAGATAGATGGTGATGCGCAATATTTACGGTCGGACAGATACCGCCGCCGCCGCGCCGCCAACGTTACACCGAAACCAATCGAGCGCTAAACCTTCCTCGCGACATTTTTCCTATAAAACTATCAAAATAACCCACTCTTAACCTTTGTTCACGAAGCCTCAGCCCGGCTAAACTTAGCCTTACAGTTTTAAAACCGTTTTACATAAAACTATTCCCGAAATGTTTTATGCCCCCTCCGAGTTAGCGTGAAAATTGCAATTTGCTCCTTATATTAATATGTGCTGGTGAAATTTGTGGATATTGGATAGGAATTTTATATTACGTGGCGGCTGGTCTCTTGCGGAAGAAAGGCTTAGAAGGTGCTAACATTTTTAGTTTGGTTTAGAAAGCAAGGAAGAAACAAAAACGATTTATTCAGCATAAACTCAGGCACTCAACGACAGTAATTCACATCGAAAAGAAAGAATAAACGTAAAATAAATTCGTATGACATAAATGAAAATAAACTGTCATATTTTCGTTCGTTTCTACGTTCATTCACGTTTCTAGTAACAAGTCAGTCGTCAGACAATTTCTTCTTTGAAATAGGTATGTATGTATAAAAAACTAAACTACTGAGTAATAAAAAACTTGAATAAAAAGTAAAATCATCTCTCAAGCCTAACCAGATGCACAGCTGCATCTGGTTAGGCTTGAGAGATGATTTTACTAAACTAAACCAGTATTTAGAATGGGGCGACTGTCTATCTAGCATTCACTCCCCAGTTACTGGGTTACACGATACCACTTGGTAAGACTGATTTTCAGACTTTCAGGCGTCTGTCTACCCAAAACGGCCATCATAGATCTACGAATTACAGCCGGGAACAATGGCTTGGAGCGCTGTGCGAGCCACTATCTGAATAAAAACTTAAATAAATGGTCGGTCGACTCTTCACGTAACCAGAAGTCTGGCTATTTTTTTCCAAAGAATCAGCGTTGCCATTGAACGTGACAAGACAGCCAGGCTATTTTCCCGTTGACAGCGATGCGAATGAATTTTTTTACTCTTACATGTACTTTTTACAGGTACAGAGGCCAACATATCAAGCTATCCCAAACTGCCAATCAATCCCAATTGAACATGAACCTTGTTTTTTTGTAATACAGTTTAAAAACTATCATAAAAAAAATGTAGCTTGATGTGGCGTCTGAACATTAACATACCTAATTTTTTTTAACGTTTCCTACCATAGAAATTTCTCCTGTGTCTTGGGTGCGTTTAAAAACTTTTAAACTAACATACACAAACGGCCAGACCCGGAACAATTATCTGTAGGCCATACAAATATTAGTTCCACGCGGGAATCGGTCCCACAACACGCGGAGCAGCAGTCAATCGCTCAGCCACTGCGCCAACCGTGCTGTCGAAATCGATTAAAATACGAGTATTACTGTTGTAAAATAATTGATAGAAAAGTCTACATCTATTGCAGAAGATTTATTGATCGCACTCTTAATTAACCACCGAATCTTACACAATAACCATTAAAGAACCATCCAAAATAAAGAAAAAAAAAACACAGCCCCTTCCAACCCCTTCCCACCGCGATAATTGTGACAAAACCCGGCTATAACGTGTGTACAAAATATCAGGAACCGTTCACAGACCGCCTGAGGCGATGTCGCTGACCGTTATTCTTTTTAATTTCGAACCGTTCGACTTTATGTGCCCGATAACAGTAACGGCACACCACTATCTATCGGACGAATATCGTTTTATGTTTATTTGAAAATTGGCGCAACACTACGCCTGTTACGGCAGTAATGTTTAGTTAGTCATTGTGAAACGTGTATTTTTTTTTGTTGGTTATCAGCTGTTACTTAGTGTAGACCGGGATCTTTCAACTTGAAAGAAATGATAGAGCTTTGATGATTTTAAGACTATTTACCTTAATTTCTAAAATATAATCGGGAAATGGAAAGTTCCATGCCCTTGACACAGGATCTGTTCTAAATTTGAACATTTCGAAACTCTCTTGAGTGTTTTGAACCATAGAGCAGGTAAGTTTTACCAGCCTGTAAGCAATGAGGTCTTACACTAGGTTCAGTTTTAGTCGTATCTTAGGGGAACAATATCTTCCTGGCCATATAATATTTCAGATCTAAAGTAGGTTTTAAGTCCCATGTAGAGACTTAAAAAAAAACATTTTTTTTTTTTTTTTTTTACATAAAAACGTTGCCCCACACTAGGAATTTCTCCTGTATCGTGGGTGCGTTTACAAACATTTAAACTCACATACACAAACAGCCAGACCCGGAACAACTACCTGCAGGTCATACAAATATTTGTTCCGTGCGGGGATCGAACCCACAACACGCGGCGCAGCAGCCGATGGCTCAACCACTGCGCCAACCGTGTCGTCAATTAATCTTACATGTACCGTTTTTATTCCTAAATAATTGAAAGTGTGCTCTATTATAAATGAGTCGTATTGTTATATTACAAATAAATTGCCCTTTATGATTACTAATGAACTTAAAAAATCAAATCATTTTTACTTTAATTAGCAGGTTATTGTTTTACGTGAGCTTTGAACTTTCTTACGGGTCCTGTATTGATTCATATATATTGTAAAGAGGTAAAATTTGTTTGTATGTGGTAATCGTAATGATCAAATTCAATTTTTTTTCTATGTTACTTATTATTATTGTTTATTATTCCTGAGAGCTATATAATAGGTCTTTACCTATGAAATTGCCGTTTTGTATGAAAAAATTTAAATGAATTTTTTTCATGTATTTTTTATTTGTATTAATCGAAGTAATCACCCATGCAATCAATGCAACTTTGCCAACGCAGTGGCAGTTTATTGATGCCCTTCTTAAAGAAATCAGCTGGACGGGAGGCAACAAATTCTTCAAAGGCATTTTGTACTGCCTCTCGGGTATTGAATTTTTTTCCCGCCAAGAAGTTATCCAAATTCTGGAAAAAGTAGTAGTCTGTAGGCGCAAGGTCTGGTGAGTAGGGCGGATGATGGAGAGCTTCCAACCCCAGTTCTTGCAACTTGGAGACCGTCTGCTGTGCAGTATGAGGTCGCGCGTTGTCGTGCAGGAGCAGCGGAGACGAGCGATTGACCAATGCTGGTTGGAGATGTGCCAGCTTCTCCATCATTGTGTTCAATTCTTCACAGTACACATCTGCAGTAATGCTCACCCCGTTTGGTAAGAAGCTGTGTTGAATCACACCGGCGCTAGACCACCAAACAGTGACCATCACTTTTCTTGGGGTAAGTTTTCGTTTAGGGCATTGTTTAGGTGCTGAACCAGGATCCAACCAACTTGCGGAGCGCTTGCGGTTATCAAACAGAATCCATTTTTCATCGCAGGTAACAATGCGGTTCAAAATTCCTTCATTTGTGTGTCTGTTGAGCAGTGCAAGGCACGTCTCGACGCGTACTTCGCGCTGGCGATCATTGAGTTCGTGGGGCACCCATTTGTCAAGCTTTTTTACCTTGCCAATTTGACGCAAATGGACCAATATTGTTTTGACGCTAACGTCGAAAGCTGCTGCTAATTCAGCCGTAGATTGTGTATCATCAGCTTCCACAATCGCCTTTAATTCGTCATTGTCGACCAAAGTCTTCGGACGACCGCGAGGTTCATTTTTCAGGTCGAAATTTCCAGAACGGAAGCGAGCAAACCAATAACAGGTAGTGCGTTGGTTTTTAGTGTTAGCTCCGTAAACGTCGTTGATGTTGCGTGCCGCTTGTGCCGCGTTGCTGCCACGACGGTACTCATATTCCATAATTACTCGAATTTTTAACGTATCCATGATGACGAAAAAGATTTAAATGCGATGAAAATGTAACACTAATCAATAAACAAATGACTACTTTTGGAAAAAAAAATCCATGATTTTAAAATAAAATTAATTTGAAATTAGAATTCTTAGCCAAACAAAAAATATTTTGATTTGAAATGGCCAGTACTGCAGAACGGCAATTTCATAGGTAAAGACCTAATATTATAAAATTACGCTTTAATCGGGTTGACATTTCCCTTTGAAGTTTAACATCCCCTATGTTAAAGTTCGAAGGGAAAAGCACGAAATTCAACGATCTAATGTAATTAAACTTAAGAGTTGTATGTTTTTTCTTTTCTTTGAAAGCGCTAATCTTTGGCACTTCCACTTGGATTTGAAAAAATCACTAAGCATTTGATAGCGCATGTTTATTTCTCGACTAATGTTATAGGCTACCGTACTTAACATCACGAACCTTAGGAGCGGGTAAAACCTCGAGGAACAGCTACTCCTCAAGAATACGGCTATCAAAAGCAAAAGAAGATATAAGTTATAAGTTATTTATTACCTTAAGTTTGTACATAAACACTTACTTTAGACATTTAAAGTATTTCACCACACGTCGGTGTTTTCAATGAACTCTGGCACCCAATTTAAGATTTAACTTGTGTTTAGGGTGCCAGCGTCCTCGCCTGTCATTTACACACAAAGTAACATAAACTTATAAATTAAACAATTTATATGTGTGCTAATTACTAATTAAGTACCTATGCATCGATATGTGCGTATGTGTAGTGAGTATATGTATAGCGTGTGTATTTATAGTATGTGTAGTGTATATATCCATACCACTATGTGAGTGTCAGTGTGCGCGTGCGTAACTACAAACAAAATATAATATTACAATGCAATAATTAACTTATTTAGACTATGCGGTCGAAATTTTTAGCAATTCTTCAGTCTTATTATAATTTAAAGCTAACAGCCACTCTACAACCTTGGTCTTACATTTGCGTAGGCAGGTGGGTGCTATGGTACAGACCTTATTTATTCTATTGTAGAGGTGGTTTGACAGCACATTATAATGGCGCTGAGCAAAGGTCGTTCTACAGCCATGAGTTGAGCATACCTCATAATATCTACGGTTTTTGGTAGCATTAGTCTCATGCACTACGGAGGGATGCTTACGTAGAATTGTGGCGAGGATAAAGAGCTGCCTCACAGTGAGGACCTGACATTCGGTGTAAAGTGCTGTGGTGGGATACCTTATCGGCTTCGATGTCATAACCTTTAAGACAGCTCTCTGTGCTCGCTCTAGAGGGAGAAGGGTTGTCTTGGTGGTTCCACCCCAAACAGTGATGCAATAGCTTATTATGTTTTGACACAAGGCATAATAAACTGTTGTCACTGTCTTCATATCCGCAGAGTGCCTTAATTTTTTAAATATAAATATACATTTGCGGACTCGTGATAAAAGAGTGGTGATCTGAGGTTTCCAGCTCAATGAGCTATCTACATAGACTCCGAGATATTTAACAGACTCAGATCTCACAAGTCGAGGACAATCACATTGTGAAGAAAACAGACCAAGTGAGCAAGTATGAGCTCTAAGTATCATTGAATCAGGTGGAGGGACTTTGGAATGCAGTAGAGAAAAAGGTAAGTACACTGTTTTTTTTACATTCAAGGTTAATATGTTGTATGACAACCACTTCATCACTGAGTTCAATGCGTGTTCCGCGTATTTGATAGTCTCTGGCCAGTCACTACCATAAAGAAGAAGAGCCGTATCATCTGCGTAAGTAACAATCGAGCAGTTCGTTAGCGACATTTTACACAAGTTATTAATATAAATAAGAAATAAGGTAGGTCCTAAGATTGAGCCCTGAGGTACGCCAAAGCTCGGTGATTTGGTGTCACTGATGACATTATTAATTTTAACACACTGAGTTCTATCACTTAAGTAATCCTGGAAGATTTTTAAGGTATGTCCGCGGATGCCCGTTGCTTCAAGCTTATCTAAAAGGTGTGAAACAGACACAGTGTCAAATGCCTTGGTAAGATCTAAGAAAATAGCCAAACATTTCATTTTACTGTCTATCTTAGATACCACATGATCTACCAAGGCAGCAACAGCATTTTCAGTCGACCTGCCACCTCTAAAACCATACTGATTATCACTTAATAATTTGTGTGACTCAAGAAAGTTTACTAGTCTTTTATTAAGGATTTTCTCTAGGATTTTAGACAGGGCTGGCAGAACCGAGATCGGTCTGTAATTATCTACACTGTGTCTGTCCCCACTCTTGAAGACTGGGTGAACAATAGCTCTTTTGAAAATTCTGGGAAAACAAGCCGTCGAAATAGAAATGTTGCAGATATGAGTAATGGCAGGGACAAGCGCGGGCAGACATGATTTTAACAGTCTCGATGATATGCCGTCCCAACCCACTGCTGCATCTGCACGTAGCCCAATAATAAGATTGGAGACCTCCACTTCGTCTGTGGGTAGTAGTACTAGAGAGTTGAGGGACATTGCATCGAGAGAATATTCAGCAGTGTGAGAGGTGGTTGAGAATTTGGCAGCCAGGTTCTTGCCAACATCAGCAAAAAACTCGTTGACTTTATTTGCGGAAACCCTTTCATTCGTAGAAATCCTTAGTAATTCGTTAGGAGAATTTGTATTGACAATTCAAATTCACTCGTAGTTAGCGCGTTAGATACATTGGTATATTATTGATCGTACAAGTTTTTTTCTTTTTACTTTTTTTAAAAAAAACGTTGCCCCACACTAGGAATTTCTCCTGTATCGTGGGTGCGTTCACAAACATTTAAACTCACATACACAAACAGACAGACCCGGAGCAACTACCTGTAGGCCATACAAATATTTGTTCCGTGTGGTAATCGAACCCACGACACAGAGCGCAGCAGTCAATCGCTCAGCCACTGCGCCAACCGTGCCGTCAAAGTTTGGACATGTATCATGAAAAATATTTTCCCACATTCTCAGAATCATAGATCTCCTCTCTATTAAGTCGTCTACGAAGTAGCTCAAACAGTCTCCTGATGGTGTTGTCCGAGCGGTGGGACCTGTCCCTGTTGCAGAGGTGGATGCAGCTTCACACTTGCGTTTCTTCTCGTATTGTTTGACCGTATTGTTGTAATGTGTATTATTTCATTTACATTTAATTTAATTTTATATATGACATTTTGTATGTAATTTTAATTGTATTTATGACATTGTGTATTTAATTTAGTTGTGTGTGTCATTGTGTATGTAATTTTAATGCATATTATTTGTAATATTTTATTTTAATTTTGTGTTAAAGTACATATGGACAATGTCTGAATTGAATGAATAATAAATAATAGATACTCCCTCTTAACTCACATCTTACAACACCCAGATAAAACACAACCTATTTCTGTCTCAAAAACCCCGCTACACAATAAAAAAGAACTTCATGTATCTTTAATCATAATTTTATCACCACGGAGACAATCCGACAGTGTGTCAAAACGGAAATAAAGCGTCAACGTTCGTGTCGACGTCAGTCAACACGATAGCTTCTTGGCACAAGCCTAGTGTGTGTTGATTCATGAACGTTGTATGTTCACGCTTGATTTCTGTAGCGAGGTGAGCAGTGTTCTATGGTAAGGTTGGAGGAGGTGGCCCGGGGAGGTACCATCTGGATTATTTCTGTCGCCAGGCAGCGATGGTGAGTATGGGGGACGGTGTAATGGGGACATTATTTGCGTAGTACTAAATGGTGGCGCTGGAAAAAGAATTGTAGAAATTATGTATTTTTATAACTCCTCCGCTGTTTTTTATTAATTTCTCTCAGGAATAATGTAGCTTTCTACCATCTTACCTCTTTATTACATTATAGTATATAGTTTTGACTGTACTTCATATTTAATCTTCCTCGCGATATAATAGCGTCATACGACAGCATATATAGTCAAAAAGGCCATATTTAAACGAATAACATAAGAAATTCTCCACACACACAAATTGAAGAAGAAAATCAGAATTTTCTCTATCCCCCGTAAATCAAATCAACCATTAGGCTGCTTCCACACGAGCGACACGTGATTAGGCAGTTTCCACACGGGCGACACGTGAGCTATTTAAGCTGAGTTCAGCTCTGTAATATAATAAAGCGCCAGACTTGTTGTACTGTATTAGATTTACTACTCACCTATTGTTGGCAGAGTAGTGAACAGAGACAGAAGCTAACAATATATTTTAAAGCTTCTTAGATTTTACACCGTTTTGATTGATCGATTTATTTATTTATAAGTAAGAGAACTATAAGAGAGCTATAACAGAATGATGGATAACAATAAAAATAAAGTATGAAATAAATTATGTAAGTATATTTAATAGTATTAGATTATTATTATTACATCATTGTTTATATTATTTATATTTAATCATATAAGTCTAAAATTGTGAGTATTTTAATGCAGTACAGTGCCCAATATGACTTCTAATTAATTGTTAAAGCAATAATAAAATCATTTGAGCACTAACATCGTAAGTATTTGCTGAAATACAGATGCTATATAATGTTACAATGATTTAGTACATTTTTATACAAGTGAGCAAAGTATTTAATTGGAGTCGAGGTGAGATTCCAGGCCAAGACGAAGGCAAGTGCGTAATGGAACTGAAAGTGCAATTACAAGATTAAATGCTTACGCATTTGAAACGACCTTTTTTTTCAAAAAATCAATTTAAGTAAATAATTGTTTACCAGGAAAAGAATGTGTCTACCTACACTACGAAAGAGTTCTGTTTTAATTATCAATTTATTTTTTTATTAATTACTAGCTGATCTGACAGACGTTGTCCTATAATTGGCGCGAACTGTCAAACGCGAGAAGTAAAAATAGTCGTTATTTTTCTGACAGTGGATTATCCAGCATTATTTATTTATTTATTTTATTTATTAGAGAACTAAAAAAATATGAATAAAATCAGTAGAGTCGTTAAGTTATGACGTGACCAAGGGTAACAGGGATTTATTTTTATATAAGTACCTACATTTGTGAAATATCTCTGTCCTACCAAAAACCCACACTACTCTGTACAACCAGTGCGCTCTGCAATAATATTACACTGCACACATTACGTAACACAGCTAATCACTTACACATATAAATTATCAATCGCGCGCCTGTGTGTGTGGCGTAGCGTCGTAGCTCGTAGCGGGTCTACGTTGCTACGAGATAGGAGCCGTCTACGAGAATTGTGTATTTCCTTGCGATTCGTTTTTGTTTTTGGTTGAAGTAAGAAAATAACACTATTCGAAATTTGAAATTCTGTTGCTGAATATTGCAATATGGTCTCCTTTAGTTGTATAGTGAAGAATCACAATCTGTGAGGTTCTTTCCTCAAAAGATCATGATCATCATCATCCTCCTGCCTTTATCCCAATTTATTTGAGGTCGGCGCACCATGTTTTCTTTTTCCATACATCTCTATTTGCCGTCATGTTAAGATTCACCTCTTTTCTAGCCATATCATCTTTCACACAATCCATCCATTTTCTCAAAAGACCATCTTAGACATTAATCTGCATTGTCTGGACTTAAAAGAGGCTGTGACCTCTGAGTTTGTTTCGGTGTTCCTTCAGTGCAGAAGGCTTGGAAACATCAACCCTATCTAGTTCTAATTTTTATATATTATTTTACGGCCAGTTTCTTTAAACCTATTAACAGAATTAAATGTAATTTATAATTTATTTCTTACTAAATATTTGTGGTGTTCGTGGCTAAATCTGAGGTCAGTCCGTGGATGGGTGACCATACATTACATACCGAGAAGGCTCTCTTGCCTCGGAAAGCACGTAAAACCATTGGTGTAAACCGTTTTTTGTAGACGTTTGACAGTCGTTACGGGTAGTCACATGAGAATGGGTCTCAACCTACATTACTGGTGAAAAGTACACCTCTGCCTAACCCATCTGGAGGTACAGGCATGACATTATATAAGATGAGGAAATGATTATGTTCCGTGTACTTAGATCAGCTGTAATCAATGAAATACTTTGACAACAACAACGGCGACAACAATGACGGCCCGGTTGGCGCAGTGGCTGACCGATCGACTGCTGCGCCACGTGTCGTGGGTTCGATTCCCACACGTAACAAAGATTTGTATGGCTTACAGGTAGCTGTTCCGGGTCTGGCTGTTCGTGTATGTGACTTTAAATGTTTGTAAACGCAACGTTGTTTAAAAAGAAATAACAAGAAGAAAACTTTTATCAAAACTGACCTGAAAAGTTTATATCTCGATGTTGATCCCCATTTTTAATAATAGGTCTTTACCTATGAAATTGCCGTTTTGTATGAAAAAATTTAAATGAATTTTTTTCATGTATTTTTTATTTGTATTAATCGAAGTAATCACCCATGCAATCAATGCATCTTTGCCAACGCAGTGGCAGTTTATTGATGCCCTTCTTAAAGAAATCAGCTGGACGGGAGGCAACAAATTCTTCAAAGGCATTTTGTACTGCCTCTCGGGTATTGATTTTTTTTCCCGCCAAGAAGTTATCCAAATTCTGGAAAAAGTAGTAGTCTGTAGGCGCAAGGTCTGGTGAGTAGGGCGGATGACGGAGAGCTTCCAACCCCAGTTCTTGCAACTTGGAGACCGTCTGCTGTGCAGTATGAGGTCGCGCGTTGTCGTGCAGGAGCAGCGGAGACGAGCGATTGACCAATGCTGGTTGGAGATTTGCCAGCTTCTCTATCATTTTGTTCAATTCTTCACAGTACACATCTGCAGTAATGCTCACCCCGTTTGGTAAGAAGCTGTGTTGAATCACACCGGCGCTAGACCACCAAACAGTGACCATCACTTTTCTTGGGGTAAGTTTTCGTTTAGGGCATTGTTTAGGTGCTGAACCAGGATCCAACCAACTTGCTGAGCGCTTGCGGTTATCAAACAGAATCCATTTTTCATCGCAGGTAACATTGTCGACCAAAGTCTTCGGACGACCGCGAGGTTCATTTTTCAGGTCGAAATTTCCAGAACGGAAGCGAGCAAACCAATAACAGGTAGTGCGTTGGTTTGTAGTGTTAGCTCCGTAAACGTCGTTGATGTTGCGTGCCGCTTGTGCCGCGTTGCTGCCACGACGGTACTCATATTCCATAATTACTCGAATTTTTAACGTATCCATGATGACGAAAAAGATTTAAATGCGATGAAAATGTAACACTAATCAATAAACAAATGACTACTTTTGGAAAAAAAAATCCATGTTTTTAAAATAAAATTAATTTGAAATTAGAATTCTTAGCCAAACAAAAAATATTTTGATTTGAAATGGCCAGTACTGCAGAACGGCAATTTCATAGGTAAAGACCTAATATTTCAAACTATTAAGTAGACATAGCCTCCACATACCCACAAGTCGTTAGTAGTGACCGGATAATCATTGACGGCCAAAAACATCATGATTCGGCCATATGATACTCTTCCATCACATGAATGCAATAAAGAGATTTGATTTGATTTGACTATTTTTATTTCCGGCCATAAAGCAGCCAAAGCTTGGGCCAAACAATACACCAACAAATTCAGTGTACTCGTAAATAAGACTAAAACTTAAGTTTTTTCGCTTCCGATGAAAATTCATTTTCGATCGGACACTAGTCGTTAGTAATATATTTTGCACTTCGCTTTGAGAAAGAACCTTGCCTCTCGAGGTCAAATACCATCATTTAATGTTGGTCATTCTGGATCATTTATCTTACAGATAATAAAAGAACACAGGAAAGAAACAGATATTGTATTTTTATTAAAAACTAGTACTTCGCCCGCGACTTCTTCTGCGTGGTTTTTGTACTTTTCTCTTCAAACTTTAACATACCCTCCACCCCCTTTTAAGCGTAGTTTTGAAAATAATAATAGCACTCAAGAATAATGTAGTTTTCTAACAATAAAAAAAAATAGAATTGGATCAGTAGTTCCAGAGATAATTACCACCTACATACATATTGTACCTCTTTATAACATTATTATAATACTAGCTTACCCGGCAAACGTTGTTTTGTCATATACATTATAAATAATTTGTAAGGCAGAAAAAAAATGTTTGGGATTTACCATCCATATCACTTAGTGGTAAGTATGAAAAATAAATAACGACCGATTCTCAGACCTACCGAATTTACATGTGAAATTTCATAAAAATCGATTAAGCCGTTTTGGAGGAGTGTGGCAACTAACATTGTGACACGAGAATTTTATACGTATAGAAGAAGAACATAAAAAGATAAGATAAATAAATAATAATAATTATTATTGCTGGACACACAGCATCATCTAGCCCCAAGCTAAACAGAGCTTGTGTTATGGGTACTAAATGACTGATATACTTAATACAATACATTACATAGATAGATATTTTTATTTTACATAGCAAATACCCAGAACACCCGGAACAAATATTTGTAGATCGTACAAACATTTGTCCCAAGGCGGGAATCGAACCCGCAACCTCTTGCGTCGCAGGCGGACCTTCGCCCGCCGCGCCACATCAGTCGATATCGATAGATAGATGTCGAGTTATCTTAGTATGCGACCGGATCCGTGCCCGGTTGACGGCATAAGCTCGCCTCCTAGCACATGGGACTTTTAATTCTTTTTTCTTAAAAAAAAGCATTGCCCCACACTAGGAATTTCTCCTATGTCGTGGGTGCGTTTACAAACATTTAAACTC
Source organism: Phlogophora meticulosa (assembly GCA_905147745.2). NCBI lineage: Eukaryota > Metazoa > Arthropoda > Insecta > Lepidoptera > Noctuidae > Phlogophora > Phlogophora meticulosa. Next base: position 1,533,303 of record LR990542.1, read on the forward strand.
ACATACACAAACAGCCAGACCCGGAACAAATACTTGTAGGTCATACAAATATATGTTCCGTGCGGGGATCGAACCCACAACACGCGGAGCAGCAGCCGATGGCTCAACCACTGCGCCAACCGTGTCGTCAAAACTTAAGTGTTTTAGATAACTAGCGGAATACAGGTGAACAATAGGTCTCTGCTTAACCCTTCAGGGAATAGAGGCGCGATGTTATGTTATAACAAGTTACATAATCAAGCTATACTTGTGGAAATTTGTGTCACTGAAATAATTAGTTTCGATTCCGCTGAAGACGGCTTGTAGATGCTGCATTCTGCTTCTAAGCCTGGATTTGATTTGTGGTAAAATGTACCTCAACGTAGTTGTGAAAAGGCTAGACATATGATGATAACTCGAAGAAAGTAAGCTGGAGAATGCATCGTGACCATAACATAAAACCGTCGCTTGCTTATCAAGATACGAGATAGCATTCAAGATATGAAAATATTGAACGGTGTGGGAATCGAACCCTTCAGTTGAAGCTCGGGGAGCCAAGACCTCATCCACTCCGCGATTTAGTCGCTTAATAGCTTAGAACTTTTATGTCTGAAAGTAATAGATAATAAAGTAGTTTCTGGGGAACTAGCACAAGCATAGACACACATAAGGTACGTCTTAAGTGTACGTGACCAACGAGTTAAAAACAAAAAGGAGGTTTAATATCTACAAAAAAATCTTTTAAATAACTTTTTCTTCACAGGAAATACATTTTCAGTTTTTTAAATTATTTACTTAAATGTTCATATAAATATGTTGTCTTAAGTAAAATTATTATCCAACACGGAAAAATCTGCCTAAAATCGCTACGAACAGTCCGCCCAAGATGTGTTTTTAACGCACACACACAAAAATAAACGCACACAAACGTAGATAATGTGACATTTATAGACGCGTCAGCTGAAAACAGCATGCAGGGTAAACTGAACCTTACGTACCATCTTATAAGAACGAGAATACTCAGCAAAAACTGAGCTAAATTAGGATATTTCAAAAGTCAAACACAACACTTGAATTTTTTTATGTCAGCGTAAACCAAACTTTAATTCGAGCGGTGAAGGTTCGAAATTCCATTGCTGATGAAAACAGATACGTCATGTCTATGTTCCGAATTTGAAAGAGCTTTCCGAGGGGAGCCGAGCGCTTACCGATCGGGTCCGAGAGGCGCCGAGACGAGGCGAGTGCCGCGAATGCATTACGACGTAGTGCTATAGGGCTGGTACTGAGGAAAACTATGATATTTTTACATATACATACTTTTTAGTTGTCACACTTGTATTTTTATGCGTTTTTGATAAGTAGGTTATTTTCATGAAATTGGTTCTGGCGATATCCAGGAGTGTTGTCATTGATATGCTGCTTAGTTAAGAATAAAAAATTAACAAATTACTAAAACTTAATTTATCTAATGCAATCAATATTCTGTAATGCAGTTTCATTAAAAGAAAATTATAATCATAAATTGTCAAGAATCTTGCAAACAAAACTCAAAAATAATGCACAAAAATAATCAATACTGCGAATAGCTTTCATCTAGCCTAAAAATAGCAGTCACAGCCTAAAAAAACCTTATGAAAAAGCCGGAAAAGCTTGCCGTCAGCCCTGTGCGTAGGGCGGGGCGGGACGGGGCGGCGCGCGCGGGGAGGGGGTGCGGCGAGTCGCGCCAGTCGGTCGCGGGGCGCCGCGCAGCCCACACGCGTCATGCGCGCCCTCTAGCGTATTATGTTCCTCCCCGACCTCCCGCGAGCCTGCATGGTGGACGACGTAGCGACTTACTTGCAAGCGCCCTCCTCGGGACAGGTGGCTACAATTATTAACAACAAACCCATATGTAATTAACAATGATCATATTAACAGATGTTGTGAGCTAATGTTGCTTACCTAAACTGCGTCGGCCGCCCGGGTATTTTCGGGACGTACCGATTTCGCCGTCAGATCAATGTGGACGCACGTGATCCTCTAATGTTGTAGGCTGGATACGACTTGGCCACATCACTGGTAACAAGGTAACTTAAAAAACGAAAAAAAAAACAAAAACACGTGTTCGACGTTCCAAGTTGAAGATTGAGAAGAATTCAAATTAAGAATCAAGTGTAACGGTTACTCCTAAGGTAAATAAGTAAATTGTGTTCAAAACAGACTGTGTAAACAGATCGATAAGCACGCTTTTGTACAAGATTGACAGTTGCAAGCTGTGATGTACGTTGAATTTAAAACAATTCAGTGAAAAATAACAAAACTAAAACGTCAAGAATGTGTAGCTTTGACGAAAAAAACTACTATAACCTCAAAGATGCTGTCTAAATGTGAAAATAAGTTCAATTTTGTATTACACAAGAAATATAATTAACAAATGATACGCTACATTTTATCCTAAACCTTTATGTACGAGCATAACCTTCAAATGCAACTAAATTATTAAGATAAAGAATCATTCATAAAACTCAAATATCTGAAGCTCGTGCTTGCAATATATTTAGTTACGAAAGCAAAGTAATAAAATCAAGATCCTTTAAAGAAACCATCCAATGACTAACAATTGTTGTTGCGTGATTCAGAATGACAAACAATTTCATTAAATGTGATCCATAAATAATTAGAAAGACTAATCAAAGACACTACGTAATAGTATAAATAAAACATCAAATGGAAACCACGAACGACATTTTACAAAAGCCATGCCCAACCATTCTATTTCCAAACACCATAAAATCGACATCACTAGAAAACTTCAATTAATCAAAAAAGAAAATAAAGTACTTAATCCAACCTCTTTGCTAATACAACACTTCTAATCAACCTTAAAAAAAGAAGGCCAGTCACGAAAGCTCCATAGATTATGGCAATAATAGAAATGAAAAAGGTTAGTGAATCGATATGGTGTGGCTAAGATGTGAATAAGTTGACTGCAGGGAAACTACGGCATAGAATAGCATAACGCCCATCGCATCTGCAGTTTACCCTGTTTTGCTAAAATCGGCTCTATCTGACTGCAAAAACAATTTACTGGCCGTTTTCGTAAAGTTTCGGTTTTAATAAGGAGTTTTTATGCGGGTTCGCGGACCTCTTTCGTTTATGTTACGTTACTTTTACTGTAATGCTTTTAGGTTAGGATAACATGGTTTTAGGAAACGCGTGTTAGTATTTAGTTAAAGTATTTTTTTATTGTTCTTGTTTTTATTTGTAGGGATAAATGTTATGCCTATTGGGCCTTTCCGTCATTATATTGATTACAATTGTTAATGTTTTCAATTTGTAACAGTTCTGTATGTTAGATAAATCCGTGTTCGGATATCTATGAGATTTGATTTCGGATACTTTATGTAAGTAGTCCATGATTTAATAGATTCTCCATTATTGTTTGTTTATTTATACACTAAACGATAGCTGTTTAAAAGCTTTCGTTTATTTTGTTCATATCTTGGAAATTTTGGAGTTATTGGCTCCGTGCCCTCATACTTTGCCCTTGATCTTGATGATGGGAATTCGTTTGGTAAACATTCGTTTTTTCATGTAATACCAATAAATCGATTGGTTTTATGATTTATTTATATTTTGTTAACATTCTCTTTTGTTTGTTATTATTTTAATAGCATTTTACAAGAAGCTATAGAATACTAAAAGCACTACATACATTTTTTGAATTTTGAATTTCTAAAATTAAAACAAAAAAATGTCTCAACCATAGATTCGCGCTCAACTATCTTGTCCCGGCCAAAATGCATCATAAAATTACGTAACATAGATAAAACACTACATACATTATCGAATAACGATTTAGAGCGGCGTATACTTACATAAAATCGTACATACGATAACATAAACGGGGTTGCAAAGGTATCCCGCTCCCAAGTTAGTCGAGTCGGCACCCAGCGCTTATTCAGCAGAGATAAACGGACCAGAACTTGAAATTCTAATTTAATTTCGTACATTTCACTTGTGGAATACGAAGCGTTTGATTAAAAGTTAAATCTTGCAGTTTTTAGTAAGAATATCCGCAATAAAACGGTAATGAATGATACATTAAATGGATTTAAGAAAAGTTGGGTAATAAACTCAGACTCAAATTTAATAAACTAAAGATGTAAAATAGTTACGATTTAATAAATAAAGAGGAACTAATAAAATGGAAAAATCAATTGGCTAAAAAGAATATCTAAGTAGCATCGATGGAGGCGAATAAGAATTTTATGATGCTTGCGATGATTTTATAGTCCGGAAACAGAAAGAGCCATGTAATCCTGCAAAGCAACAACAATGAAAGAAGAACAACAAAAAATATTGCGATACAGAGGAAGAAAACCGATGATTGTCATAAAAATAATGTAAAAGACAGTGAATAAATCTACTTACATAAAATAAATTAATTCAAACAAAAACATCTGACAGCTGGAATTCATAAAAAAATTAAAAAGAATTCTTATAAATGCAACAATCGTAAAAAAGAGGAGATAAATTAATAGTTGGATCAATACAATTGGTTTGTTCAAAAATTATCCACTGAGAAGTCTACAAATATTCTATTATTACCTAATCAGACAGAATACCATTACCATTTAGAATAAAGTCTACCATTTTTAATTAAATAGAGATATTTGACACATCAACTGATTTTTGAACAGGGCAGTTGTCACATGTGTGAAAAAAAAAACAAAAAAAAAGAAAGACGGAAGAAGAACTCAATCGCGGTCTCACAAAAGTATTTTGAATGTTTTAAAAATGGAATATTATTAAAAAAAACTGACGCCCAAAGTACCCGGCCGGCTGGCGTTGAGCAGATCGCGTCGCATCGGTGTTTCTCGATGTATACCCCTATTATTTCTTCTATCACCCTTTTTGCCACTCGATGTATGAATGTTTTTCACTAACTGTTAATGTTGATATTTTAATGTATCCCTAATAATTGTTAGTTTTTTTTTTCTGTCTCCTTTGGGATGCGTGAGATGTTATGTCATTTTGGTTTGTTTTTTCCAATACGTCGCCAGCCTTATGTTCTGTATGACTTGTCCCTAATATTCATAAGCAAATAATTCTTAGTAAAATGACTAAACATTAGTAGGAAATCACGATTCTATTTTTATATTCGTCAATCATAATGATTCACGCATTCCAGTTTGTATATTTTTGTTTGTATTTGGATTGTTACATTGATTTCACAAAGCTATCATCAATTTTTAGACACTTGACAGCAGAAAAAGCTCACGTCAATTTTTTTATTCAAACAATGTCAAAAAGAAGTGGAAACAATGTAATAATGTTCATTTACAAAATGGCCAGGAAAATAAAAAGAAAGAAGTCGGTGAAAAAAGTTACTGAAACCCCATGGATGGGTGGATATATTACTTAACTATGATTGGATTTCAAGCCTACGGTTTTGTGAAAAGAAATTTATTTCCCTGGCCACTGTGTTTAGTCGATAATTCTGTATATGTGCATGATTCCCGAATGCACTACCCTAAAATGCGAGAATGTGTTGCACGAATCTGTTATTTTTTTATTGTTCTTTTTAAAATTCTTTTTTAATTTCACTACTCAGCAAAGGAGTCCATTAGTGAATTGGATCTGTATTTTGATGTTTTTTTTTTATTTCGATTGCAGCGCACAGGTAATACATGTATAAAGGCTGAATGTAACCTCGTCTGTATTTTGACTCTTGGTGTCTATATCCGTATATTTAGTTTGACCGTTTTTCTTTATAAAATGTCAGATTTTTTACAGGTTTAAAACAATCTTATAAAAATGTTTTACAGTGAAGATTAACATCAAAATAGTAAAATAGGTTAATGTTTTTATCTGTAGCGACAGTAGGAAGCTCGTTCGGGAAAACAGCGGATTTTTTGCCTTCTATAAATAAACTGAAATAATGTTGCCAGTTAAAATATTACGATTTTAATGTTTTCTGGTTTAAAGCTCTGAAACGTTTGTTGTAAGAGTTTTAACATAAAATATTATAGTAGGTTCAGTTCGCAGCTAGTTTACTAGCTTCTGCCCTCGACTTCATTCGCTTGGAAGTCAACTATGCCATAAAACATAACCTATTATACTCGGTATCGTATCTCTAACTTGTTTTTTTTTTACCATCTTTGTAACATATGGAATGTAATAAAAAATTGAGTATTAAGTATTGGGTAATGTGTAGCTTTCCATTAGTGGAGAACTACATCCTATTTTAAGTTTGACCTATCTAAATTACATACGTCAACATAATTATTATAACCATAAATTCTTACCTAAAAGGGCGTCAAATCTTTATCTTTAGTACCTGTAGAACCTAAATAAAAGGGCGGTTTACTGACGTATTGATAGTAGTCAACCTACAGTCCTAACACGGATTTCTTGTTAGAAGTTTACCCACTGCAAACGTCTAATTACCTAGTCATTCGTCACAAGAAATTAGTTTCACGTACGTTATGTAGATTCAACAAATGAACAAATGTTTGTAAGATCTACAAAGATTTGTTCCGGGTGTTCTGGGTATTTGCTATGTATAATAAAAAATATCTATCTATGTAATGTGTTGTATTAAGTATATCAGTCATCTAGTACCCATAACACAAGCTCTGCTTAGCTTGGGGCTAGATGATGTTGTGTGGATTGTCCAGCATTATTTATTTATCAATCTTAGAACGAATCTTGGACGTTTTCGATCGGTCATCTTCTTGAAAAAAATTCGTGCTAGGGCTAATAATATCCGCGCTAATGAAAGTCCGCGAATGGGTGATATTAATTACACACCATAACCCCTTCAAGAATTGAAATCTCGTCAAGTAGTAGGTACGTTTGATCTTTGACAGTCGTTACGGGTATTCAGAAGCCACTAAAATTGTTAACCAGTCTTACCTAGTACCGTGCTGCGCAGTAATTGAGCAGTGGAAGTTAGATAGGTAAAATACTGGTTTTCAGCTGCGCACAGTTAGAATAGATCCCGAATCCAATATTTATTATTAATTTAATTCAGACATTGTGCATATGTACTTACACAAAATTAAAATAAAATATTACAACTAATATACATACACAATGACACACACAATTAAATTAAATACACAATGTCATAAGTACAATTAAAATTAAATACAAAATGCCATATATAGAATTAAATATACTTTGGAAGAGGCTCGGCAGGTAATGAAGAAGTCAGATCGGAATTCAAGTCTATGACTAAAATGGTTTTGGTAAATTACTGTTTTAATTACAATGATTAGTTTTCCTAATTATGTTGAGGTCGGATTCCAGTATAGTAGTAGCTGAATATCAATGCTTTAGATGGAACAACTGCCTATCTGCCCTCCACAACCCAGTTACTGGGTAACAGGTACCCCGTGGTTAAACTGGTTGTTAGGCTTCCGGATTTCAGACTTCTCGTGACGATAGTTAAAGATCTACAAATAACAGCCAACGGCTCAACGTGCTTTCCAAAGCACGGAGAAGTCTTAATATGTAATGGATGGTCTCCCATCGACGTACCGACCTCGGTAAGCGTAGTTAAACCTTCGATCGATCCGTGTGGATGTTATATATTTAGCCGCAATATACATGCGTATTGATTACTAAAAGTTTTTTGATAATAGGTAATAATGAAATGAAAACTTTCTATCTACGCATTCCCTGTTGGCTATTTCAGGTTCAGTCTTGGGCACAAAGGAATACACAATAACGTACACACATAAAAATATATTGAGGAGAAGCAAACAGAAATAAAGTTTATTACGCTCATAAGTGCTCTGGTAGCAACAATAAAAAATAAGGAAGAAATAAATAAGCATAGACAAAGAGGATTTACTTATAATTTCTATGTATGGAGGTCGTAAATCGTGGATACAACCTTTTTATGTGTTTCATTTGGCTAATTGTCTGTGATATAGTTATGGGAATAATAAGGTTATAATAACTTTGTGTGGTCTTTGGGATACATATTCTACGCGAGTGAGTATCACCCGGATTCTGAGTTTAGAATTTGTAGATAAAACTTTTCAAACAATGCTTTAGTCAAGTGATTTTTTCAATAAGACCACGTTATCCTGGATTTCTAAGGGTTTTCTTTGTAAATTCCAATGCTTCGTGAAAATATAACGATATCCATTAGAATTAATTTTGAAAGCTTTACCGAAGTACCAGCAGTGATTCGGGGTTTTACCGGCTCCTAAGGGTCGCAGCGTGATGTTAAATAGCACATAACCTTCCTCAAAAATTGAGTTAATAGTTGCAAAAAGATTTTTTCAAATCCGACTGGCACTTTAAGAGATTAGCGCATTCAAACAAACAAAAAAAATGTGTGGCAATAACTCGACGAGTTCTCAATTCAGAAACCAGAAGGCCAATTATCGTAATTCAAAATGTGCAAAATCATCTCAGCCACAATCAATGTCAAAAACTTGTCAAAAATGTAGGTAAGTACATTGGACGTATTTTTGACAGGTCGAGACTTATACTCGTATTATATTGCGAATGTTCTTAAAAATATGGGGATCACCTCATAGGTGTAAAGGCTAGACTTCACTAGATTTTCAAGTAATAATCCCGATTTAAAATTCCCTGATCTCATACTTCTTCTTATTCTTCTTCTTCTTCTCTTGTTAATCTTTTTGAGCGTAGTTACTGACAAAAGGCACTCAATACTCAATACTTTATAGGCACTCAATCAATCATAATGCCAACATAGATCTTAAACAATAACTGGCGCAAGGAAACCGTGTGTTGCTATAGGTACACCTTTGATTATCCCTTTGGGGTTCCAAGCATGATGTTGCGAAATTCTCATACATACATAGTGAAAGAAACGACGTATAAACTAATACCATGAGTACAGTTCATGATTCTAGATCCTCCAGCGTTGAAATTTTATCGCCTTTAAGACTCTTTTTAATGTTTTTTTATAAAGAACAGGAAAAAGTCATAAAAATCATCATCTATCTCCATCTGCCTAGCCTTTCCACAACTGTGTTGGGGTCGGCTTCCAGTCTACTCTCTCTCTCTTCCACCGGATGTAGCTGAATACCAGTATTCTTCTTGAAGTGACTGCCTATCTGACCTCCACAACCCATCATCAACACCATCATTACTCCATCATCATTTCTATTTAAACCAATTAATTTTTTAATTGAAAAGTTGGGTTAGGTCAATTATTATGATTCCAAACAACATACTACAGATAACAACTGAAAAATTAGGATCAATCTATGAAAAATTTCAAAGTCCTCAGTTGGTGCGTCTATGTCCCTTCCATCTTAATAACTATAACTCGCTGAAATTTTTATGGTTGCTTTCCTGGAACGAAATGATTTTCTCTTGGTGGCACTATCAATATATAAAATATTTTTTATTAGACTAAAATATGGCAGATTAACATTTGTGAACAACAAATTTGAAAGCGTCCTCAAAGCAAAAGGATACCTCATAAAAAACCTATTAATTTCTTAAGTTTTTAACTCTACGGTTTAAAAGTATTACTGAGGGCGAATCGTTCTGTCGCGGGAATATATCCATTAAATTTTCAAACTGTATGAAAAAAATGGCCTGTCAAATGGCGAAGGGTCCCGTACTATCACACAAGAATAGAGAAACAGCCGTTGTAAAGATTACGTAAAAAACGCCGGAAAAACGTTTCCTACCCCCTTTGATTTTTAATTACATATTAATGTTTATTAAAACGTACCTTTGAGTACGGAATCTTAAATAGGGCTGTTTACACTGCAGTGGCGTAGGTAAAAAGTTTAAACACTACAAGAAGTCTGTCACCACCAATTTCATAGTTACATCTTAAGCCCCACTTAACACACCACCCAAGTTCAGTGATTTATCATACTTTGCTGGTTCCACACAATTTATGTTGTAACTTGTAGTAACATCAGTATGCGCCCTACGTCTTGTTTACGAGATAACTCTGAAATCTTATATAGATGCTGTAAATCATTGGTGGAAAGGAAGGGAAAACATGTGGGAAACGACGAAGGTTGTTATTTTCTATAAGATGTAATGTCGTGCGGTTGGTATAATCCACTTTGTGTTGGCGTTAGGTTGGTACGATTTGAGGATGTAATATTTCTGGGAGCTTGAGAAAGGCGTTTTCTCATACAGAGTTATTGGTAATCTTGCAATCTCGTTGTATTGTTGTCAATTTCAGACGGATTCAAAAGCCCTAGTTCGAATTACTTGCGAGAAGTTTTGCCAGCCGAAAACGTTAACAATTTGTACTGACGCCAGCACATCAAGGTACCCCAAACTGTCAAATTTTCCCAATTGAACATTTTCCTTCTATCCCAACCTTATTCGTTTGTAACTAAGTAGAAAAACTAAAGAAATTTGACACATTGGGGTAGCTTGATGTGTTGGCCTCTGTACTAAGACTAAAAGAGCGCCTCTACATTACGTATGTGAAACTAATTTCGTTTCGCTAATAGATAACTTGTTAATTTTACGTTTTCGATTGGTATTTGCTATGTATAGTAAAAAAATATCTATCTATGTAATGTATTGTATTAAGTATATCCGTCATCTACGAGTAGTACCCATAACACAAGCTATGCGTAGCTTGGGGCTAAATGATGCTGTGTGGATTGTACAGCATTATTTATTTATTTTATATTTCGCCAGTTTTGTTCAATTCATCTACCACTGTTTGACTCTGCATCACCCAAAGTTTACGAGTCAGTAAAAAATGCCTATGGCATTAAGTCAGCCTCCGTAAGTGGTATGCTTATAAGTAAATAAAGAAGATGACTTGGATCGACTGCCTATTTATCTTCCGTAACCCAGTTACTGGTAATACGATATCTATTAAACCTTACATGTAAACAGAAACCGCTGTCCAAACATAACATTTAAACACCAACCCATTTTCCAAAACCGCTCCTAAAACAGATGGCATCTTTAGTTTTAAAACTTAATTCGTGTTAAAAAGTGCTAGAAAATGCAGGAATGGCAATCAAAGTTAAGTTGGAATGGTTAGACATAACAGTTTGGTTAGCTGATAGCGTGGGGTTGTTGCCAACTGTGGCTGCTCTGCCAACGGACCCTCGGGGAGCGACCTTGGTGCAAAAAAATCTTGATTTCTTTTTGACGGGTTTGTCAGAGAGATTTTTTATTAAAACTTTATTCACAAGTAAAAACCTTACAAAGGTGGACTTGATGCCTTAGGAATTTTCTGCTTTAGGGTGATGTAGAGACAGAACTTGGTACTTGCAACAAGATAAAAAAATTACTTGAAAATCTTTTTGTAAAATACAATAATAAATACACAGTTACATTAAAAAAACAAGTAAAGAGGAATATAAATAGTACGTTACTAATACGATCACGAATCATCACTTTAAATTGGAACCGGCTGGTTGCTATCCTCATATCCAGAGGGAACGCATTCCAAAGGAATACCGCCTGGACGAAGAAGGAAGAAGGATTTTGGTGAGAGCTAAGATCTTTCGGCTACCAGATCAGATATACATATAGGGTTATTAAACAATGCGGATAATGATTATCCGTTTGAAGTATTCTCAATAATCACCTCTTTCACAGCCAATCGCATTGGGACAAAACGATATCATATTTTTATCACTTGAAAGTATAAAATTGCTGTATTAAATATTTCTGGACAATCCACACAGCATCATCTAGCCCCAAGCTAAGCAGAGCTTGTGTTATGGGTACTAGATGACTGATATACTTAATACAATACATTACATAGATAGATATTTTTATTATACATAGGAAATACCCAGAACACCCGGAACAAATATTTGTAGATCGTACAAACATTTGTCCCAAGGCGGGAATCGAACCCGCAACCTCTTGCGTCGCAGGCGGACCTTCGCCCGCCGCACCGAATCGGTCGTCAAAATAATATAATAATAATTATCAGGTAATAACGTAACTATTAAGAAAAGCTGTCCTTTTAACGCTGAGGGTTTCAGTATCATGAAGTGAACGAATGGTATCGGGTTGTACGTCTGTTGTATAGGTTATTCGTATCCAATAGTAACTGAGGTACAAGAGTAGAGGAAGGTCGAAGAAATGATGGACGGATTACGTGAAAGATGACATGGTTAGGAAGGAGATGACCAGTGAGATGACGGCAAATAGAGATGTATGGAAGAAGGAGACATGCTGCGCCCCAAATAAATTGGTATAAGGGCTGAAGGTTTATGATGATAATGAGTAACTGGAGATTCCATGACAGTTCAAATGCGCAGTTCAGATCACAGTTAAAATAATTATTTAAAAAATATTTTCTGCTTTATTAGTAAAAGATATTTCAGAATTGTTATTTTTGCTTTCTTTATGCAATTCCTTGACGGAAAACAATAAGTTCCTTGCACTGCACTGGTAAAATTAAGTTTAGCCTTTTTATTTTGAGAATTTATTACCATAGTGTAGTATAAAAAGTATTTTCGGTACCAAGATTTTGTATATTTTCGAAATCTTATTTAAATTTTTAAACAGCGCCTTGTATACCCCTAAGAGTTCGGCAGACGTGCACCTAAACTATAGCACACAATAGAGGTCGAGCTTCAATAGGCTCGACCTCTATTAGTTGGCAATCCATTAACCGGGCACAAGTCCTGTCTCCGGGTTGCCACTGAAAAAATCACTTTAGCCGAACTGGGAATTGAACCCAGGACGACCCAAAGCAGTAGCGCTTGCGACCACTAGATCAAGACCAGTTAAATAACTATGTTGTGTAGGTTAATTACGGTAAAAACTAATTATGTACATACATGCCTACTCACGCTTTTCTCCCATGGAGGTAGGCAGAAACTACAGAACGCCACCTGCTACGATCGTTACATACTCCTTTTGCTTCTTTTATGTTTATAAATGGTGGTCATACACGCACGCCGGTTGCGAGTACTACGCATCAGACCTTTTTCAAGAACATCACCAATAAGGTCAGTTTATATCCTTCCAGGGCAATTACTTAAAACTTGCAAAGTTGTTTAGTTTCTGTCTACCCCCACTAGCAAAATTTTTAACCTTACGTAACTAGTACAGTTATCACCATGAATCTTGAGCTGTGATCCTAAATTACTTTAAGCAATTTAGGATCTTACTGCTTAGATAATACGACACGCCCACAAACCACTCCACCGAGTGCTCAAGTAAATACCGGTAACTATACGTACGTCTGACTTATATTTTATGCTGTACTGTCGGCAGCTGTGTCTCTACCTACCCTGTAACGGTAACCTCCTTGAGGATAGTATATCAAAATGTGCCACCAACGCACGTGGTGCTCCGTGCTGCGGCCACCGTCACGACTACGGGACGTGGCTTGTATATACTTAACGTGTTTACTTTGTGTACTGTCGACGAAGGAGATTGGTGAGCAGGCAATGAATAAAAAAGTTTTTTCTTGTTTTGTTTTGTATTGTAAGTAGCGTGAAGTTTAGATGTTTTTTTTTGCGTGGCAGAACGATTTGCCTTTTCTAATACTCGTACTATCGAGACGTAGAGCTGAACTCTGCCATTTTTGAGTCTAGTTAAAAATATATTATAAATCGATTGCGCTACCAAGACAAAATAGTTTCGCTGCGCGAAAACAACTATTAAAATTTCACCGTATATATTGTTCATTATAATTCAGACTAAACACGTCAACTGTTGAACATAGGTGTTCTACGAGCCGGCTCTTAGTTTATGAGATAAAGAGATGCACCATCCACGTCGAAGCCTTGTTCGCAGCACATGGCTGAGCAGTGCAATCGAATCACATGCTACATATTTATAGGAACTTCTTATTTAAATTTGAATTGACATCGAACGGACACGGGCGAAATTCATAAAGTTATCGGCTTACCCTGGGGTGCTTACCAGACAAATTGATATCGACAAAAATTACCACTTTGGATGGATTAGGTTATTCATTTTGTGGGTGCGTCTTTTGAAACAAAACACAGTCAGATTTTTTTTGTGTATGTGATTGGCATACATAGTGAACACACAAAAAATGGCTGAAAAAGTAGTTTCATGTGAGGCCTATAGTCTTGTTGTAAGGATTGTAGGAGATGACGTTCTGTAGTTTCTGCCCAACCACACGGGAAAATGGTGTGAGTTTACGTTTTTATGTTTGTATGGATACTAATCTCTTTTGTTGACTGTACCGGAGTTACCATAGTGATTAGTAATAAGGCATGTTGAGTGTAGTATTTACTATCACTAAGTAGTTAGCAAGAAAAGTGTGATCGCTAACTTATTTCTAGTAATTTTTCTCGTAATGGTACGTTTGAAAAGAACGCAGAATCGTAAGATTTTTTCATAATTTTCCCGTATTGCGTTTTGCTAAATAGAGTAAGAATAACAATAGTATCAGCCTGTTACTGCCCACTGCAGGGCAAAGGCCTCTTGCCATATAAAGAAGGTCCGAAGCATTAATCACCAATAAAAACATTATTTTCACATGTACAGTCACAAGGATCGCAGCAGGTACCGTTATGCAGTTTCAGCCTATGTGCATAAAAAGGCGTGTGTTTCAGTATGTTTGTATTGAGTAGTAAGAACGCAGCATCACCGCTATTTTAGACGGCACGGTTGGCGCAGTGGCTGAGCGATCGACTGCTGCGCCGCGTGTCGTGTGTTCGATTCCCGAACGGAACAAATATTTGTATGGCTTACAGGTAGTTGTTCTGGGTCTGGCTGTTCGTGCATGCGACTTTAAATGTTTGTAAACGCACCCACGACACAGAATAAATTCCTAGTGTGGAGCAAAGTTTTAAGAAAAAAAAAATACCCGATGGATTGCGTAGAAGCGCAACAATAGTAACACACACATTTCATGTAATAGGGTGCGAGCCTATTGCCATTAACCGGGCACACATCCAGACTCCGGGCTGCTATTGATTAGTACTCATAGGTAGATTTTTCGGTCACACAAGATCACAGTTTTTCGGTCAAGATGGCTGTACGACGCTCGCGATCCCGCGGGTGTCCATTAGCTTCCGTAATACACCATGGGTTATTTTAAGGTGTCTATACTGTCCTAGTTTCTCACCGTGTGTGCCCTGCACATTGTGTAACCTCTGGCTTATGAGGTCATCTTACTAATTAGGTAAGCTTTATTTCACGTCGTGATATTCTAAGAAGAGTTTGGGTACACACGAAATATTTCTTTTTTAACGTAACATCACGCCTGTAATCCTCGAAGGGTTAGGCAGAGGAGTACCTTTAGTATAGCCACATTGCACCAGTTATGTTTAAGTCCCATGTAATATAGGCGAGCCTATGGTTATCAATGGGGCATAAAACCCGACTCCAGGCTGCTATTGAAAAGTTCTAGATATATCAACCCAATAACGCAAATTTTTCATTTCTGTATATGCCTATATTACTAGCTACCCGCGACTTTGTCTGGGTATGTATAGTTTTATAGATTACTAGCTGATTGCAAACGTTGTTTTGCCATGATTTTTCAGTAAAAAGTATCCTATGTTACTTCTAATACCTCCAAGAATATGAGTACAAAGTTTCATGATGACCGGTTAAGTGACAAACAAACTTAAATTCACATTTATAATATTACTAGCTGACCCAGCAAACGTTGTTTTGCCATATAAAATGTTAGGGGTGGACAACCCTTATCACTTAGGGGTATATAAAATAGATGTTGGCCGATCCTCAGACCTACCCGATAAGCACACAAAATTTCATACAAATCGGTCCAGCCGTTTCGGAGGAGTACGGTAACTAACATTTTTTTTTTTTTTCATTCTTTTTTAATTTAGGGACTTTTATAACGCACAGCGTATGTCAGTCCCATCGTACCCTAAGACAATTATTATTAAACAACAAACGAGATCAATGGATCAGGGCCATAAAGTCGAACAACTTTCTCGCATCATCGGAAGTCGGCTTGCTTAATATTTGGTGGAATGTACCTATATTGTACTTGTTCAACTTCAAAACTCTGAAGTAACTAACATTGGACATGGAAATTTTATATATTAGATAGTAGGATAGCCTATTCGTTATTCTGACGTATAAGCTATAATGCTGTAGAGTTTTATCAATATCCGTTCAATAGATTGTACGTAAAAGATTAAGCAAACATTTGGGTATGTGGGTGTTACTATAGGCGGATCTCTGGCCAACCCTTCGGGGTGACAGGCGTGATGTTATATTATGTTCGCAGCAAACATCCATACTTCCTCACAAATGGGGTTGCCAGGTCTTAAAATCTAAAAGATGGACAGACCAGCCAGTTTATCCGGACATTTGGGTAAATAAACCTTACTCCCTTAATTTGTTAGTTAGTTTCAATATAACACGACAATTTTTTTTAAGTAGGTAAATCAAGGTAATTTTATTGTTTACCATAAATTATCTTTTTAACTAACGGAACCGCAAATAAATTGACTGAGTCTTCTTTTCTACTAATAATTCAATATAAATAAATAAAAAATATTGCTGGACAATCCACACAGCATCATCTAGCCCCAAGCTAAGTAGAGCTTGTGTTATGGGTACTAGATGACTGATATACTTAATACAACACATTACATAGATAAATATCTTTTATTATACATAGCAAACACCCAGAACACCTGGAACAAATATTTGTAGATCGTACAAACATTTGTCCCAAGGCGGGAATCGAACCCGCAACCTCCTGCGTCGCAGCCGGACCTTCGCCCGCTGCGCCACATCGGTCGTCAAACATATACATTACAGTATTAATTTTGGACACCAATACAAGACAAATCTAAAAACGGCCAAATTTAAAAAGCCGAACAAAAGCCGGGTAATATTTCGCCGGACAATAATTTGGCCGCACGCGCAACCATAAAGCCTGACTTTGTCCGGCCTTAACCGGACGCCTCACATTTACAATATTCTTAGAAAGCAGGAAAATGTTAAATAATTATATAATTGTACAAATTGACGTAGCCATAATGATCTCTTTAATATTTAGTCTAGTATTCAATAATGAGTCTTTATTAAAATTCTTCATTACACAGAACTAGGAATCACCTTAGCGGCCACTGCTAGACCTAAATGATAAATCATTATTTATCTGACTGACGTAAGACGACACGGTTGGCGCAGTGGTTGAGCCATCGGCTGCTGCGCCGCGTGTTGTGGATTCGATCCCCGCACGGAACAAATATTTGTATGACCTACAGGTAGTTGTTCCGGGTCTGGCTGTTTGTGTATGTGACTTTAAATGTTTGTAAACGCACCCACATTACAGGAGAAATTCCTAGTGTGGGGCAACGTTTAAATAATAATAATAAAAAACTAATATGTAAAATTCTCGTGTCACGGTTTTTTGTAATTAAACTCCTTCGAAATGGCTCCACCGATTTTCGTGAAATTTGTTGTGCATATCGGTTAGGTATGCAAATCGGAAAACATCTATTTTTCATTCCCTAAATGTTCAGGGTGGTCCACCCCTATATTTTATTTGGGTATGTTTTTGGCTTAAAATTGCAGAACAACGCTTGCTGGGTCGGCTAGTTTATTTCTAAAACACTCACATATTTTTTTTATTAAATCTAGCCAAACAACGAAAACCTCTTTGGGTTTATCTGTGTGCTGGCGAGCCGATAAATACAGTAATAGGTGATGGTTGTGTCAGGAACAGCTTTGATTTGTACTTACAACTTTTCGAACCGGTTTTGTACAACGTTTGCAAGTATTCTGGAATTTATAACACTAAAACTAAACTAAATTACGTCAAAAACTAGATTACGTTGGTGTTTACTATCTGACTGGATACTCTGGAACGAAATACCGAAACAAACTCAGAGGTGACAGTCTCTTTTAAAGTCTAGACATTATCTTGGTCAAATTATGTGAGGATTATTGTCTGAGATAGTCTTCTGAGGATAGAATCACAGATACATAGGTAGGCCGTGACATGTCCAGTGTAGCTCAACTTAGATTTTAAAGAGCTCAACCACTAGACGACCAAAGAAATAAACATTTGGGTAGGCCGCATAAAGTCTCAAGCCGCCAGATATTTATTTATCCAAAAGAGAAAATAAAATAATGATCCACATAGGTAGTCCTTAAATTTACAATTTTAAAATCAAAATACAATGAGCACTTATTACTCAATTACAACTGATTTACGTCCGTGACATTTCACAATCTCATCATCGGTCCTGTTAAAAACCAGCATCAGAGACTAGTTGTCTGGCATTTTTGCTGAACCCACACAGCCTTAAGGCACATATTTTGTTTTCGATGTTTAGTATTCTAGTCTTAGTGATTTTTCTTTCTTCTTTCTTTTCTTCTCATTTCTTCAATTGTATAAGATCTAGAGATCTCTGAGAAACATCGCCTCTATATTTCTTAAGTGAAATTAATTTCGTTTGACTAATAACTACATAGGTTATTTGACATTTTCAGTTGGCAAACTTCTTTTTACCAATTCTTCCGATTTAAAAAAAAATGAACGTAGTCGAAGCCAAAGGAGTATGTAAAGATCATATCAGGTGGTGTTTTGTAGTTTTTGCATGGGGCAAACAACAATGGGAAAAGCTCACATGGGTAAAAACGTGAGTTTATGTATGTATGGCTCTAGTCGCTTCGATTTCTTGCTCTGTGGTTGTGGTTCGTTGCTACGCTCGTAGACTTATTGTAGACAGGTTCGATGGCTCTTTACTTGACTACGGCGTAGCACATAATTATTTTCGCAGAATGAGCAAGTTACGGTTTCCAATAGGTAGAATTTTGTATGTCTGAACATTATTTTTAGAGTCGATAATCATGTCATAAATACTAAGGAGTAGTGGGAGGATTGGCTTCTTTAGTAGTGTCTATTATTATTTTGTCGTTGGAAAACTAATTGTAGATCCAACCGAAAGACAAAATGTATAGTTATTAAGGTTAATTATAGCTACGTTTACTGGTTATTTAAGATATATGGACTCTGTGAAAGATTTGTCTATTAAAGCATACTGAGATGGCGGATAATTGAGATGTAGGTATGTAAAAAGGAGACGTATTATATATACGATAGGTGCAAAAAAATCATAATAATAATTTGCGTATCTTTGTTTTGATCAATGAAGTCTTTATTTGAAAACCTAATCACAGCCAAAAACACAAAAAAAGAAACAAAAAAACTTAATTCCATTTTCAAAAAACTATCGTAAAAATACTCAATGAAAACCGTCTCACACTCTCACCTGCTGACGTCACAAGATGGCCGCCGTACCTCATACACGTGGTCTGTCACTCTGTGCCAACTGGCATATACCGCCCTTGACACTGCTATTCCCAATGACTAACTAACGTTATGAAATATTGCTTCCTTTCTATTTTACGTAATTAGGTGAGATTTAATTGGAAACTATAGATTTTCTTGAGTGAAAGATTTATTTTGTGTCGGTTATTGGGCTTGAGAAAGTTTTCCTAATATCTATCCTACTTTGTGATAAACTTTTCAGCTTTCTACATAGGTACAAGTCTTTGGCACCGATTTCCTTGTTCAAAAACTTTACGAAAATAAGCGAATTGAAATCTCTTTCTGACAAGCTATTGAGAAAATTTCATGAAGGATACTTAAATTGACAATTATAATATTATGTTTTGATTAAGGATGGACATTATTATGTTACAACGACAAGAAGATGATGATATCAAAGTTAAATCATTATATTTATGTATTATTGTGGTAAAATTATGGTTTTAATCCATACATTAGGCAAAGATCAATGCAGATTCGTAGGTACTTTTTTTTGCTTCACCCACCCCATAACCTAGCTGCAACCCTACGGTTTTACTCCCTCTTAAGGGTCGTAGTGTGATGTTAAATAGCCTATAAAATTTCTCGAAAATTGGGCTATCAAAAGCAAAAAGAATTCTTCAAATCCAACTGATAGTTTCAGAGATAAGTGTGTTCAAACAAACAAAAAAAAAACAATCAAACTAGGTTATTTAGGTTTATCATATAAGTATAGGTGTAACTTCAATTGCACACAAATACAATAAAAATAACTTTTTCTCGTATCCATAGAAAAAAAGGAATTATATTTAGTCCGTCAGTGAGATAATAAAAAAAATATTTGACGTATATTTTGCTTTATCATATATAAAAAAATAATTAGATAAAACGCAATAAAGATGGTGAGTAGAGGCTCGCTACGTCACATGTGGGTATAAAATCTACTTACGTGTGACGTACACTGCATTTTAATTCAATGATATATTGATCCTATGATTACGTAAAAAAAGAAAAAATACGTGTCCAATGTTTTAAATAATCTACCCATTAATGCTTTTAAATAAACATCCCTATTGAAAAGCATTAGAAGAAAAAGTTACTAGAAAAATAACAATTTTAAGAGTTGTTTTCGGAATACCCCTTTCAACTTTAGACACTCTGAAAGTCTGAAACCTGTGGCTGACAACAAAAGCACCCGTGAAATAGATACCTCTACGTATATTTCAGTATTTCAGAGAGAGAGATATGTATCGGTCTGGTATCGACTACCTCTCAGATCTGATCCCGATACCGATACCGCTTCGTTCACGTGGAAAAACGGGTGCTCCTGAAACGTTTACTTTTTGAATTTTTCAACCTTCTTCTTATTGTTACCTTATCTAAAATAGCGAATTTTACTCAAAAGAGACTTCGTTTAAGTCTTAGTCGCTGTTATATTCTTGTTTTTATTCGCCAAAGGTGTAGGCAGTTGTATCGTACACCTGCTTTCCAGTAAATAAGTCAATTGTCATAGCTGTGCTTTTAAAAGCTCCATAACATTTTACCCAACTCAATGATCAAATCTAGGATCTTTTTTTTTTTTTGTGGTGTGAAAATCATCTTATGACATCCCCCGCTCTTGGGCGGGGCGGGAGATAGTGTCAGACTTTTACTGACTAAAAACCCACTCCTGTTCCTTCGTTGCCTTTCGTACCAGGGCCGAGTCTTCCTTTCAGAATCAGACCCTTGGCCCCGGTAGGCTTCGACCCTGCTGGGTCCCTACAGTTGCAAAATTTAGGATCTTACGCTTGGCAACCACGTCTTTACGAGTTGCAACAACTTGACTATTGAGCTACTTCATCATTATCATTATAATCCTCCTGCCCTTATACCAATTGATTTGTGGTCGATCTACAAATAAATTGGAGGTAAGTCTTCTTCAGTTCTTCGGTTAGTCTTTTTTTTAAGTCTTCTTCCAAACATCTCTATTTACCCCCATAGTAATACATACTCATGATGGCCCAGTGGTTTAGGCCTCGCCTCTTGTGCACGAGGTTGTGGGTTCAAACCTGGGCAAGTAGCAATGTGAGTTTTTCAATTCATACGTACTTTCTAAGTTTATCTTGGACATCACTGACATCGGTGATGGAAAACATCGTGAGGAAACCTGGACTTAAATAATTAACATAAGTCTGAAATCGCCAACCCGTCTTGAGCAAGCGTGGTGATTAATGCTCATGCCTTCTCTGTATGAGAAGAGGCCTTTGCCCTGCAGTGGGACAGTAATAGGCTGGTACTTTACTTTATTTAATACATACTTCTTTTCTAGCCATATCATCTTTCAGACAATCCAAACACTATTTGGATTTGGTCTACTCTTATAACTGTAGTTATTTTATATAATGTTTCTGTTTACATATATTTGTGATAGGCTCACCTCCTATTATATGGGAACTTGAACGAACGAAACGTAGGTGTACTTTAGAGGCACACCTGCCTAACCCTTTGGGGAAAACAGGCGAGAAGTTGGATATTTCTGAGTCAAACACATGAGGATCAGTTCCCGCATTTAAGCACGATCCAAATCTACTCGTGATCTCATAAAAACGACAACCAAAGTCATTATTATGAAAAAAATTAGATACGCGTCTGCCTGACCCTTAGACTAATACAGGCGTGATGTTATGTTCGTGAGAGCTTGCCAGTTTGATGTAGTTTTCCCAAGTCTTTGAATGCAGTTCTCTCAATAATTTCGGTGCATTTATTGCCGATGATTCACCAACAGTGTCTACATACATTATTATACACTGATATTATTGAGCTAGTCATGCTTGCCAGCCGTGGTGATAACGTGCATACGACATGGTAATATACATAAGTGCAATATGATAGTATGTATCACTATAGACAGTTTCTCAGTATCTCTTAAAATATCTTGCAGAAACTTCATTATAACAACTGCTGTTGAAATACGCATCAAGAATGAAAGGCCTATCCATTAATTACGTTACACGATTTTATTTTTAGGGTGGTCACATTTGTGTGACCCCTTCCTTCCCTGGTGTGACGTCATTTTGCAGGTTTCAATTTAAAAAATGATTGAATTGTATCAGCACAATTCTATTTAATATTATTTCTAATTTAAATCTAATTTTCCAAAAGTATAAAAACACATATTTTAATAATAACGTAAACACTAGTCCATGCCTCTGTTCTCTGTTATTTGTAAATGTCTGTGTTTGTGTTGTTGATGTGCCTTAATAATAAATAATAATAAATAATATTTAAATTGTACGAAGAATTTAAGTTAAGAGTTTTAATATTCTCAGTATACATGTGACGGTATTAAGCTTAGTATTAGCCCTTCCCCCCCATTTGTCACACTTAGTTAAACCGCTTCCTGCCCTTAATGTGTGACGTATTATATGGATGAACCCCAAGTACCTGATGAATAATAAGTGATCAAACGAACTTACCCCTTGTGAAGTTCGATCATTACTAATACCACCAGGCTGTTACTGGCCCACTGCAGGGCAAAGGTCTCTTCTCACGTAGAGAAGGCATGAGCATTAATCAACACGCTTACTGAAGGCGGGTTGATGACTTCAGACTTATATTGATTCAGCCGGGAGGGGACGCCCTAGAAAGACACACACTGACCTTTTTGGTGATGTTCTTCAGAAAGGTCAGGTGCGTAGTACTCGCAACCGGCGTGCGTGTATGAACGTAAACT
Source organism: Phlogophora meticulosa (assembly GCA_905147745.2). Lineage (NCBI taxonomy): Eukaryota > Metazoa > Arthropoda > Insecta > Lepidoptera > Noctuidae > Phlogophora > Phlogophora meticulosa. The sequence goes on from LR990542.1 coordinate 1,556,213, forward strand.
GAGAAAAATAAGTGTATGAGGATTTTAACCAGTGTTATGTAGTGGATAAGCAGAAACTACATAGCAATGTAGTTTCTGCTTATCCCTATGGGATTCAAGCGTGTGTTTATGTCAATGTTATTTTTTAGAGAGCAAATAAATGTTTAGAATAGATAAAACAAAGTTGATATAACAAGTTGTGTTTATTTATTTATTAACTCATCATCACTATAATTACAGGGATTTACTAATTCAATAGTGTGGCCATAATTACAATTTTATTATTCACTATAACATATCGTAAACATTGTGGTTTTTGTGAACTCGCTCAGAGAACTATTAAAAATATCTATGATGTCTGCTACGTCATTAAGCACACGCAAGGTACGCGTTATAGGGGCTTTACTCAGTAGATTGGTCCTACTACTGGGCACCGCCAATAAACGTGGCTGTCGCCTTCGCAATACATAATTGTCGGGCACACACAGGTTTATTTCTTTCAATATACCTGGGTTTGAAGTCTTGCCACGCAATAATTTAAAAATATAGGTGGCAAGAGCTAAGTCCTCCTTGTATTGTTTTAAGTAAAAGGAAACCGGAGTAGAATCGTATGAGGCCCATTTCATAATTAGATATTACCTACAGCTAGAATGCACCGTCGTTTCGTTCGCAAGACTGTCCTGAAAAAGCCGCTAAGTCGCTCAACACAAAGAAATTAGTCTTTTTGGGACGCAGCGCTTTACGCTGAAAGATGAAATGAGATGAAAAAGCTTCTTATTTTCTGTGTCTATCGTTAGTAGTGTTTACGTTATTGCAATTTCTGTAGACTACACTACTATAATGTACGAGAAGATTATGATTGAAAACTATCACAAGTTTTCATGTTTATTGGCCAAAAAAAAGGCCAGGACTCTGGTCACGTGAAGAGTCGACCAAACTAAATAGGCACCTGGATCCCATGACACTAATGTTTTAACCCCAAACGGCCCAAACATATAACTTCCAAGTAAAGTTAAATTAAAATAATAAGTTTAACAAATAGACAAAGTCCCAACATAAAATAAATAAATAAATAATGCAACCCACACAGCATCATCTAGCCCCAAGCTAAGCAGAGCTTGTGTTATGGGTACTAGATGACTGATATACTTAATACAATATATTACATGGATAGATATTTTTTATTATACATAGCAAAAACACAGAACACCCGGAACAAATATTTGGAGATCGTACAAACATTTGTCCCAAGGCGGGAATCGAACCCGCAACCTCCTGCGTCGCAGGCGGACCTTCGCCCGCTGCGCCACATAGGTTAAAAAAACATAAAGGTTTCTTTTTAACCATTTTGTTGCGGAACCTTGATAAGAGACAGAATAGTTTCAAAATGCATTAAAATATCTCTTTGCAAAATCAGGGGTTGTATCTAGAAAAATGCAATTAGGATTATCGTTAGGATTTCCGCAATTGGCCGCGTCAGTCTGTCGTGAAATTGCATTAAAATTGCGTATTACAGGCGGAGCTTTCTCATGTAGTCTATAATATAATTGGTCTGGATTAGGAATAAACAAAGAGCTATTATGTATGCTTGTATATAAGCATACATCATCATACATCTATCTGCCTAGCATTTTCCCCACTATTTTGGGGTCGGCTTCCAGACTACCAGTATTATACATGGAGCGACTGGCTATCTGACCTCCACAAACCAGTTTTTGGCCAACATGAATCATAATACCCCTCGGTAAGACCGGTTGTTAGATCTCGGGCTTCGGGACCTGTAACGACTGTCATTGATCTACAAATGACATCCGGGTCCAACGGCTTTTCGTGCTTTCCGAGGCACGGAGGAGTCTCGATATGTTACGAATGGTCACCCATCCACGGACTGATCTCGGCAATCGTAGCTTTGATCGACCCGTACGGCTGTTTTTATTTAGCCGCGAGTTCATACAAATTTTAGTTCCTTTTTAGGGCGAGTTGTAGTAGAGGAGATAGGGATGAGTCGTCGTCCTGATTTAATGACAACGTCGCTCTTGGATTTGAATCGTGTGAATAAACTCGACTTTTGACTGCGTGTACTAATTAGATCGGGCTTCTGCCATCTCATAGTATGACTAAACTGTGGAGTGTGGTGCAACGTGTATGCAACGGTTTTCTCATCCAAATACCAAACAAATGCTTTGTAAGACTTTTTTTTCTTAATCTCCTAAAAACTACTTTTCAATACTTTTTTTAGAATTCTAGCTTCTTCAATGGTAGCTTTACCTTCAGGTCAAAAGCTTCTATTGAAGAAGAGATTGCCTCAAGTATGATATTAAGACCTCCGTTAAATTTCATTACGCTATTACAAATCCATCTGCCATTATTTACTATCGCATATATATAAGAGCTATTGATATTACTCCAATGTTAGATGACGTATACAAAACGGTAGACTGAAAACATCTTTCAACGTCACTGTACACTCAATTCCTCTTAAAATCGAGCTAATGAGCGAGACATTCCTCGGAACGTATCAATCAGAACCCGAATCTGGATCCCGATCTCCGGAATCAAACGCTTTGCCACTGCGGCCGACGTCCGCTGCGTCCATTTTTCCGATAATAGACCGCGCCGTCTCGCTCGCACCACGTTGCGCAAACGCCACCAAGCCGAGCTAAAACAGGGGCTCAGGCATACTAAATTTAGTTCTGCAACACTGCACCGTGTCATGCCCATAGAAAACATTAACAAGCATACACCGCACGATATATGGACACCGCATACTCCCAGCCAGCTTTTCACGATCACAAATTGCTGTATAATATTCAATTAGGTCGCCCGATATTGATGGGAGAGCCGCCCGCCCGGCAATTTTGGTTAGCGCATCTGCTGCTCTATACGCATAACGTTTGATATACGATTAGTTTTCGAACCGTTTTCACCAGGTTTATCCGGTCGATAGTCCATTATCGCCCGTTAGCCTGTTAGCGTTTTGGACCGTGGCGAGTCGGGACCGAGCGGCGACCGGTTGTCCCTCAAGGTGCGTCGCGGGGACTGCTAAATATAACCGCACACGCGGCCCGTCGTCTCACCATTTTTCCTCGGTCCGCCGTACTCCCGGCATGCTGCCAGCTCGACGTCACACCTCCATTACCTCATAAACGCCAAACTTTGAGAAAGGACTTTAAAATTAGCAAGGACGCGGGTTCAAACGGTTACAAACGGGCCGCAAGCTGGGTATTTCTGTACGGCGACAGCAGCGCTCCTGACAATTACGCAAGCTTCGGAACATCGAACATGGCCGCCGGCCGCCGGCAAAAGACGCGGGAGAGGAGAGATGAGCTGTCACGGGATATTTATGAAATTGGAACTAAAATAGATTCAGTAGTAGCTTGGAGCGAGTCACCTTGACGGCGCGTGTCTTATGTAACACGCGCCACGCGAATCGAACGCGACGCGCTCCAAAATCGAAATTCGAAAATGTCAAAAACGTGACGCAATCGGTGACGTGTCGATGTGTGACGTAAGTTTAGTGTTGCCACTCCTCCGTTCGACTAATAAATTTATTGTTTGGCATGTAAACGGATGCGTTCGAGCCAAGAAATTACAGCGTTCGGTAAAAAAAAATATTGAATGAAGCAACGGAATGATGGCGCAGTGTAATCGGGCCCGCCTTGCAGCTTTGCCAAACACTATCTTGTTTATAGTTCAACAGTTGCACAAGATTTTTGATTATGGAATGTTTACACCTTCCAGTTTCCTTGTTTCATTGTGAACGGCCGGGCTTTTGTTCTCTCGCTCTATTTTTTATAGAACTTTTAATTACTCCTTTCTCCTAATGACGGCGGCGCCTATTGAAACGCTGGACCACTTAAACTTAAGTGTAGAAATGACTTTTTATTTTTACCGTCTGTAGTAGTGTTCGCTAACGATTTTTCAGCGGTACCTAGTAGTTTGAGATGGTTGGAGTTTAGTTTGCATGTATTGTTTGATGAGTAAAGTTTTGGATCATGTTTGAATGTTTTCTGCGCTGGCAATACCTGGTATAATGTCAGTTGACATTTTGTTGAATATAAAGACGTTTATAACATTGTATGCCCCAATAAATTGGAGTAATATTGTCGGTAATATATCGTCGGCATCTAAATCTGTATACTTTAATAGTTTTAGTACATTCTAGTTTTATTTATGGGCAAGAATTGAACTAAATTGCTGAGATTTCTGTCCATTCGTTCGGTTTCCATTAAAATAATGGAAATCTCGTTTAATACAAACGTTTCTCATGTCTCTTGAAATATTAACATGGAACGGGATAGATTATCTTTTTAAATAGATTTTCAAACAAACTTGGGTTTTTACATTGTCAGACTACATACACAATTTCTATGTAGGCATATCGTAATTATATGTACGGGGGGTATTAACTAAACTTTAACTTTGTACAGGATGTTGAGTAGGTAGAGCAGTGTCAATCTTTTAGAGTACAGACGCCAGCACATCAAGCTACCCCACATTGTAAAATTTTCCCAATTGAACGTGAACCTTATTTCTTTAGTGATAAAGTTGAAAAACTATCAAACACATTTGACACATTGGGGTAGCTTGATGTGCTGGCCTCTGTACAATAAATAATATCTATCAAAATTGCAATGAAATTATTTATATTAACTTGTTGAAATCTTATTAAAAAGTAAGTCGCTTTTCTAAACGGCCTATATTTACTTAAGACTTCAACGATACTTTTGTTGGTTTTTGATGATTTTACATAATAACACAAGCCTGTTGCTCTGAAAGTCCTCTTCTCATTCAGAGAAGGCACGAGCATTAATCATCACGCTTGCTGGAGGCGGATTGGCGATTTTAGACTTAAGTATATTAATTATAAGTCTAGACAACCAGTCTTACCAGAGGGTATTGTGTTGCTCAATAACTGGGTTCTGGAGGTCAGATACGCAGTCGCATGTAAAATACTGGTATTCAGCTGCATCTGGTTAGACTGGAAGCCGACCCTGAAATAGTTGGGAAAAGGCTAGACTGATTAATTATAAGTCTAGGTTTCCTCACAATGTTTTCCTTCACCGATGTCAGTGACGTTTAAAAAACAATACAGTCAAAATTCAAAATGTCTTTTTTGACAGTTCTCAACCATAACCTAACCCAACTTTATTTTAGACAAACTCGAACCTATTCGTTAGCTGTGAGGTCTTTTATTATTCTCCTGCCGTGTGACACATGGTACGGAATCATAATGTACTCGTAGAAGCATGGTCGTCCGTATCGTGGAATTAATGGGTTTGTCTGTTTAATATGGCTCGTGGATAGTTATAGTGCTGTCTTTACATTAGTAGTGATAGTGATCGCATTTCGATAGGCTTTTGTTATTTTAATGGGTCATAGTTTCGGTCAAACAGCGCAATGAGTTTGTGTCAAAAAAGTTTTTCGTAAGATTCAATTTTGGAGCTCTCACATTACTGGCCAGGATTTTGAGTAACAAAAATCATTTTAGAATAAAAAAAAAACAATTATCATAATGTTCATCGTTGATTTTGTATTTTTTTTATCATGTCGTGAGAACAGTAACATGCATTGACTCTCCATTTTATAAGCAAGATCTCCTTATAAGTGCTTATTTCTTTTAAAAAAGCATATTAACTTGAACTTAGGTGCCAAACTAAAAGAAAATAATAATCATTATTGACCGACTCAAAAGAAAGGAAGAGGTTTTCAATTCGACACGTATATTTTTTTTATGTTTGACCGCGCATAATTTTGTACTGTCGGTGTTGTCCAATTACAAAGATTCTTCTTATTTTTTTTATTGGATATGGTATAAGTACCTCAAATTTGGTCCCATATAAATTTGAAAAAAATCATCCCCTTAGTGTAGAAATTGATAATTTATTTTCCACCTACTTTTACTGACTTTAAAATATTTTTTAGTACTTTTTTATTGCATTTATGCGCAATATTAACAACTTTTACATTTTTATGAAACTTACAGTTTTAGCTTTCTTACACATTATTCATATAAGATTTAACTATCCCAAACTCTCACAATTATCAACAAAAAAAAGATTCAAAATTAGATTCTGAATATGAAAAATAGAAATAAAAGTGTTTAAATGCCACAGAGGATATATTCATAATGTAAACAGTAAAAAAAACTTAACACAAAGAGTTTCTAATGATAGCGTTAGTAAATATTTTGCTACAACTCATGAAGCGCATATGACCTATTTTTACAACGCAAAACAATGTACCATAGATGACACTCGCTTATAACAGACCAAACAATCCATTACCATCAATTTTTCCGGCAGCCCCGTGACGTACACGCGGGCGGACCGCCAAACCAGAGCATTGCAAATCACGGAGCCCCACAGACCGCAAATTGGGTGCCAGTAATCATAACTTCACTACAACACACAACACTACAACATATCTTACGATAAGCCGCTGACAACCCTAGCAGCCGAGGATTAGTGACGTGGTAGCCTGTAATCCCGGCATATCCCGGCACAACACGGGAACTATTTGCATACGATTGCAGTTAAACGTCATCTGCGGGATTTGAGACAGTGGTGCGTCTTAGCGGGATTGTAGCAAGTCGGTAGTAATTTTGTGTAATTTCACCACTGGATTATAGGGGGTTCGGGCTTATAGGGTTAGATGGGGAGGGTAGGGACGTGTAGTCGTGTCGTTATGGTCTATGGTTCGACTGGGCCGGAGTTATGGGATGTGCAGATCTTCGTAGAGGCTTATAGTGTTTGTGTTGTGGGCTGGCGCCGATTCTCCTCTAGTAGATGGGAGTCCTGATGAAGTATAGAGAACTTGAAAGACTTCTAATCTTATATTATTACGTTTTTACGTGTGATAAGACTAAATATATTTTTTATTTGGTGAAGCAAACAAACTTCTTCTTAAAATATGTGTAGTTGAGGCCACAAAAAGTCAACTACTGACGTAAAAGCTCTCAACGAGACTAAAACTAAACTTATATTTGTTTCTGTAAATAGTTTGTAAAAAAAAAAATACAAGTCTAACAATTAATTAATTATTTAATGAGGTCTGTATTTTATAGCCAAATACTCTGAGAAAAAATACTAAAGCAAACTTAGAGCTTAAAGTACGGATATTATCTTGGTCAGATCGACAATATGAGTTTATTTATACTATGTAATCAACGATACATAAGAATAAGACACAGTTTCTTTAGTAACCCCCTTATTAGAAACACATCATCCTCCTGCTTTTATCCCAATTTATTTGTGATCGGCGCAGCATGTCTTCTTCTTCCATACATATCTATTTGCCGTCATCTCAAAAGTCGCCTCTCTGACCCTTTATTTTCCTGTTCTTTCTTGTAAGTTAAGAATGTAATTTAGTTTAGGTAACGTTGGGGCTCTCATGTCCATAGTGACAAATGCCTCTAAACAAATAAAGAAAAAAAAAAGTCGCCTCCTTTCCAACCATGTAAACCTCCTTTCTAACCGTAAAAGATGTTTTACGCAATCCATCCATCTTTTTCTGGTCTTCCTGTACTCTTGTACCTAACCCTCCACATTCCTACTCAATCTTATCAGAAACACATCCACTACGAATCAGAACAGATTATTTTCGCCAAAAATATCTAAAAGTTTTGATAGCATTTGACCCAAATCACAACAGCACCCGGGTGAACGATCCTCATAGTCGGACTTACGCAACAATGACATCGGACAATACAATTAACATAACATATTTATTATACGCCACGTCAAGTGTACCATTGTAAAAAAACTCGAAGCACGTGCTTGGAATCCTACCGGCGTATTTGCAAATAATTCTGTCCGAAGTGCAATGTCCTATGCTTACCTTGTGCGACGTGTGAGGAATTGGACATAAGGATATGTGATGTTGGGTTTTTTGATATAACGGCAGTTACGGAATTACCAGTGCTCGTTGATATTGTTATTGTGTGGAAATTGTGATTTTGCATAGATCTTCTTGACTCATTTCGAGGTATTTCCTAGTTAAGATTGTAATACCAGCTTGTTACTGTCCCAGCTGCGGGGTAAGCCTCTTCTCATACAGAAAAGGCACGAGCATTAATGGATCATGTAGTCTGACATTGAAATTATTAAATTAATCACCACGGTCACTACTGGCGGATTGACTAAGTCAGACTTATATATCCAGGTTTCCGTACAACCTATTTACGGAAATAAATATCATTTATCATCAAATCAAACCAGAAACCGAAATATTGAAATCGTACCAGTAGTTTTTGAGTTTATTTATTACAAACATACAAAATACAAATGTATCATCGTAAATGAAGTTTCTTTACGATGATACATTCACACGTCTTTGACAACAATCCCACGAATCGACAACGATCCAACAATGACGGCACGGTTGGCGCAGCGGCTGAGCGATCGACTGCCGCGCCGCGTGTCGTGGGTTCGATTCCCACACGGAACAAATATTTGTATGGCCTACAGGTAGTTGTTCCGGGTCTGGCTGTTTGTGTATGTGACTTTAAATGTTTGTAAACGCACCCCGACACAGGAGAAATTCCTAGTGTGGGGCAACGTTTTTTTTTTAAAGAAACGCTATCCTCCAACAAACACGATTCTTGTGGAGATAATCCTGTTTACATTTGGCTTCTGATTCATTTAGGAAGTAGATTAAATCTACTGCGTCGACATTTGCAGTACTGGTTCCAACTTCATAGGCGCCTAAGCGATCTCTCAAAAGGCGCCGTACAAGATCGGTGATTCAGAATGCGTGCACCATTGAGACATCTGTGCACTTCCAAAGTAGACCTCTGAGGTTTTCTAAAGCTTCCTTAAGCATGTTAAGGAAAGATTGAATTATTTTATTCTTTCTTTTATAAGTTTAAAGGCTATTTCTGAAAAAATAGTGACGTTATTGTGTTAGTTTCACATCGGGAAGTCCGGAAGGTATGCCCAATTTTATTAACCGTTTTTGTACAATTTTAGTTTTTAAATTAACATCACGCTTGTATCCTCGAAGTGTTAGACAGAGACGTACCTTTATCGTACTCACATCTCGCCAGTTATGTTAAAGTCCCATGTGATAGGGTGGCTAGCTCAGTGCCATCAACTTTGCACAAATCCAGCCTCGGGCTGCTACTGAAAAATTCCAGATGGAAAAATCCAACAATACTTTGTCCGACCTGTGATTCGATTGCAGGACCTTATACTCAGCAGTAGCGCTGCCACCACTAGACCAACGAGGCAGTAGTATTTTTTTATTGTTATATTGTGGTCGTAACACTGGCCATACGCAAAGTTTTTCGTAAAATAAGTCTTCTATTTTTGAATTTTAACCAAAAGTATTATGACATATCAATTTCACTACGATCGAAATGATTCGAAATCCAAATAAGTAGAATAAGAGCTATAAATAGGGCTCAACTCATATTTTTATACATATTTCAGTATTTTAGCTTACGGCCCTAAAAATGATTTTTTTATAATTATTGATGTTCTAACACTGGCCATACTCAACGTTTCTTCAACAATTTTCATTAATTGAATTTCCCGTCAAAACAAGTTCTATTTTTGATTTTTTTATACTTCTAATTCACTACGATCCAAATGATTGAACGAAAAGTCTTCTGTTTTTGAATTGTAACCGAATCTTTTACAACAATTCAATTTCGCAACGATCAAAACGATTCGAATTTCATATTTTTGTTAGATATATCGAGGTTACTGACAGTTATAGTCCGCAAGACGCTTGCAACACATTTCTAGGCTATAAAGTAGGGCTTAACTCACGTGTCGTTTAATTTAGGACGGATGGAACCTTGGAGTATTTGTGTTCGGGCAACATTGTGTGCACAATGTGCGGGCAAGATAATATGTCGGGCTATAATCGACGTTCTGTTGTTTCTGGTTGGTTTTAGTGTTAAGATTATATTGGTGGTATCAGTCGTGAGCAGATTTAGCTCAGGTCAGGGTTGATTTAGTGGTTGGAAGTTTGGTGTCTTTGAAAATCTTTTCTTATTGTACATGACTATGTAATATGTAGTTTTGTGTAAGTAAACATTTAAAAAAATCTCGATCTTTATTTTTAAAAGTCACCTTCATTATTTTTAACTTATGACTCAGTTGAGGTCTTTTCCACGGAATTTTCTGACTGAATGGCAGTATTGTAAAAAGAGCTATCTGACCTCTGCAACCCAACTGGGTTCTAATGTGCCAAGGGGTAAATAATGCCTAAGAAGAATTTACCAACAGTCCTTTTTATCAATTTTAAGGAGTCTGTTCCTGTCCGGAATTACACAGAGGTCCCTTTTTTATGCCTAACACCAGCTGATCTATTCTCAAATAATCACCCCGCGATAGGTCATGTGAAGTGAGCTGTACATACCTACCATTAGTATGGGATGACAGCTCACTTCGCCCTCATTTCACCTACGTCTCCACGGGGTGATTTACTGAATAGCACTGCTGTAAGTTAGAATTCTGTTTTTTCATAAAAAAAAACCACCCATTTTAGTGACACAGACATGGGAAAACTAACAGTTATTACACTAACTACAGGAGCTTAAAAAGCCTCGTACATAAAATATAGCACCTATTTATTTATTCATTTATTCATCAAATATAAGCTAACAGTTTACACCAAATCGCTTATATCTATGCTAATTCTACAAAAAAATATTTTTTTTAATTAAAACTTCTTAGGCTAAAAAATAAACTAATAAAATAAAACAATAAAAATGAAGTAACATAAAATTTGTAAACTGAAAACAAAAAACAAAAATAAATTATTTCTTCATATTTAAATAAATATACACATGTTTAGCGATTGTCCATTGAGAGTCAAAAAATACATCTGCTTCAGGAATATATTTTAGAAAGTCATTAATTAACTTTATTGCTCTAGCAGTAGGAGTGGCGTTGGTTCGGGGAGCTCGCCATGTAGGCGGGTAGTGGAAGAGTCTATGTTGACGTCTTACAACGCCACGCATATACTGGTCAGGAACATAAAAATTTATTGACTCTCGTAGAACGGGACTATCTATCTTACCTACTAATATTAAATAATAATTATTAATTTACATAGCAATAAGGCCATTTCGCGATACTTTAAAACTATTAACATAACCTTGGCGATTTGAAAAGGCGATCGTTTGAGAGGATGCCAAACAAAATATTAACTTCTGAAACTAGTTGGGTTACACAATTGGATAGAAGGATAAATCAGAAAGTTTGGATGGTGAAGTCCCATGCAATTTTCTGTATCACTGCAGTATTGAAGTTTTTAAATGATTTGTGGGGTAACGACTATGTGCTGTCTTCTGTTTTATTTCTTAATAAGTTTTTTTAATGGTCTTTTTGCTGCAGTACCGAATCGGCCTTGGTTAACGGGGTCGTGGTTTCGATTTTCACATTGGAAACTATTATTTATAGTACCTGGATGACCGAGTTTTGCTCAGATAAAACGACGTTTCCTAAAAATGAAACCTAGCCAGATCGATTTATCGCCCTCAAAACTCAACCGTTTACGAGATTCAGATTATATATGTATGATAGAAGGTATTAGATAAATTAATAGGTAGGTAGATCGGTCAGTTGTGTGTTTGTGCAGTTGCAGCTACCGTATCACTGAATATCTTTATTGGTTAGTTCATCGACAAGCAATAAAATTTTACAAAAATCTAAATCTATACTCGCTTTGACTCTTCTGTCACCTATTTTTTTTAACTCTAACAATGTAATCAAATTTGGCCGTGTATTACTTATACTGTACTTTCCCTACGATTACTATTAATAGTTGACTGAAAACGAAATTCTCTCAGTGATTCTTTGACTGTGTGCTAGTTCTTCTAGTGCCTCTGTTATTACTAAAGATTGTCCATCAACTAAAAATCTTTCTCCTTCACATCTATCTTACTAAACGTTATGCCTATATTCTATTCTCTGTTAAATATTTCTTTTACCTTTGACAATGTCATCAAAGGTGGTGTCTCTTATACTTTCCCTGCGATTACAACCATCTAATGTTTGACTAAAAACAGAATAATGTCAGTGATTTTTCATGAGTGTGCTACTTTTTTTGGTGCCTCTGTTATTACTAAATATAGACCATGAACTAAAAATCTTCATCCTTCACGAAAAAGAACAGTCATCAACACATCATCTAGTGCCTCTGTTATTACTAAAGATATCATACTCATACTAAAGTCATACTAAAGATGACCATCAACTAAAAATCTTTATCCTTCATGAAAAAGAAAAGCAATCACGTACAGAGGCGGCGTCCATTACGTTGATCTGCCAATTTTTTAAATAGTTTTACAACTTTATAACAGAAAAATATGGTTCATGTTCAATTGGGAACATTTGACAGTTTGGGATCAATCAAAATCAAAATTCATTTATTCAAATTAGGCTGAGAATCAGCACTTTTTGAACGGATAGCTTGATGTGCTGTTGTCTGTACAATAAAGATCATGTATCTATCTGTCCAGCTTCGTCTATATTCTATCTAGAGAGATACATCTATCTATCATCACAAACCGTCCAAACGCGTGTTACATAAACTCACAATACGTGCGTAGGAAAACCCGCGTACAGCACATTAAAACACATCACCTTTATTAGAATTCCTCCCAGTTAGCGTATTTATTAGTACATGATGGTCGCAGCCTGCATTCTACGACGTATCCGGGAGCATGCACGATTATCCACAATTACTTGTGTCTTGAGTATGCAGTCCGGGTTCTCACTGAATAGTGAAATCGATATGCCAATCTGCCAATAGATTTTGTAGGCTTCATGTAGATTATGTGAGAGTGCGACACCTGTGATCAAAGGGGTTGGTGAGATGTTTGATTTGCATCCACAAAGGTAGCGGTTGTGCGGTTGTCTTTGATTGTGTTGTGTCCATTTACTGATTTATTTTGTAGTCCTCGATGTACCATTGTGTTTCTACGAGGTTAAATGGTTATGTTTTCTTCTTTTGTTGTTAAAACCTCATTTGTATGACATAACACGTAATTTGTATTGTTGGTATTTCTATTTCTTCATTCTGCTTCATTTGAAATGGTGTGAATTTGTTGCTTTTGATTCCCAGGTTGTATCGGGTTTTTCTATCAAGAATTTCTAAGCACGGAGTCTAGCTTTAACCAAAGGCTGTCCTATGAAATGAGGCTTAAACATAACTTGGGAAATGTGGGTGTGTCCTAGGTATCGTCTAGTGTAGGTACATTTGTATACATGTCGAAAATCCTGCCTAATTCTTCGAGTCATACAGGCGTCTCGTTATGTTATTAGTTACACTACCGTACAGAAGTAACTGCAGCTAGGATGATTCGTTCATTCAAATATTGATTCAGAAACACTTAGCTGCTTACGACCTACGTCTCTGCATAGCCCATTTTGAAGATATTCAGTACATACCACAGCTGCGGTGAAAAAACGCAAACGTTTCGCGTCGTACGAACTTTGTCGAAACAACTTGATGTAAGTTCTGCCCGAGAAGGTCGCTGGATTGCACATCGGGTGCAGTCTTATTGGCAGCGGAGATATATCGAGAAAGGGGTCAAAGGACCTCTGTTTATGTTTATAGTCCTGGATTCAAATTCTCTCCTCTAATGCTTCTGTTATTTATAAAATAGCCTTGTCGATGTGGATGGGTGATAGTTCGTGATATATCGAGACTCCTCCGTGTAAAGCATGTAAAGCTGTAGGTCCTGGCTGTCATTTGTAGATCTTTGACAATCGTTACGGGTAGTCAGAAGCCCGTTAGTCTGACAACCAGTCTTCCAAGGAGTCTGCATTTTCCCTTTACGCGAAAAGCTACTCCTAAAATGGATAACAATATAAGACTAATGGAACTCCCAAATATGTATTTGAAATATCAGAATGCGTCATCATCTGCCTAGCCATTTCCCAACTATGTTGGGATCGGCTTCCAGTATAACCGGATGCCGCTAAATACTAGTATTTTACATAGAGCCACTGCCTATCTGACCTCCAAAACCCAGTTACTGGGCAACACGATAACCCTCGCTCGGTCGCTTTCAGAAATATGGACGCTAAATTAATTTAGCGGAACGCTCAAAAGCGGAAGCGTTTTCCGCAATCCCCGCGACCACCCGCGCCACGACTTTAGTTCTTGAAACTATTTTCTATTTGTGCGCAACTGCTCAGCTGTTACTATTCTTCAAGCTGTTCGGTATAAATACCTACTCCGTCTGCACCTATGTTGGTAACGAATCTATTCGTTAAAAGGTATGCGGCCATTCGGATATTGCACTAATATCCATCCACTGCAAAGTTATTTACGGTAAAGGTTCTTCTTAAAATAAAACTGAACTAGAAACTCTCATGACAGCAATAAGAGTTAAAATATATGAGAATTATGATATCCAAAACATACAATTTCTATGGAACAAAAAAGAAAGAAAGAAAATATATTCTACTTAGCACAGGCTCAGGCACACAAAGACACAATATTAAACATAGAAAACATAAAAAAAACGAGTAACAAGAAATACATTAAAATAATATAAAATTACTTATTCATATTTTATTAAGTATGTGCCTTACTGCTGCGCTGAAAGGGTCCAGTTCAGCAAAAATGCCAGACAACTAGTGTCTGACGCTGGTTTTCAACTGGACCTGACATTGTGAGATGTCACGGACGTAAAACAGTTCTACAGTAGTATGAAGATCATCAGCAGTCATCTATATACAACAAAAAACATTTTTATTCAAATGGGGATCTGGTGAAACACGCACAGCAAGTCCAAGAAAATTTCTGGGAGCTTATTAACCGCTCGACTATCACGTTACGAAATTATTGTGTTTTCTTGACACCATAACGAGTTTACGATCATGATCGTAAAATAAGCCACGTGTGCACGTGGGTTCCTGATGGTTTTGGTGCACTATATCTACTCTATTTTTGAATAGCCAGTTTTTATTGGGCAAGAATAACAATCTGATGATGAAGATTTAAGTTTTCCAACTAAAACTTATTTTTTGATAACTAAGTACCTTCAAATTAATTGATAACTAAGACTATTAGATCCTATTCACAGCTCAAAAGAAGCTGAAAACTGACCCTAACATATTACATATATTTGGAAATCATCAGTTGATTAAAAAGAAACGAACACACATAAAAAAACTTCTAAAGGTTACCAGAGGTAAAATAAGAAAATATTTGTGTTGCGCTTATAAATAGTTATGCGATGAGGTTTTATAACCTTGGCTTCAGGAAAACGCTAACCTCAAGACAGATAGTCACTAATATTAATATAATAAAGGAAAAAGACACTATTCGTGGTAACTGGTAAAAATCGCCAAGAAAAAGTCATAGTGATTTATTATAGAAAATGTTTGTTTTCTACTTCTTCTAAGCTAGGTGTATTTTAACTGTAGATGTATGGCATTTACTTTAACTTCACAAGTGGGTTTTTCGCTGTTATTCCCGTTCCTATACCTCTATTTGATCTAGATATGGACCTTAGACACTAAGACGCCAGCTTTTCAGCAGTATTGGGTAACTTAATGTAGAAACAATGCAACGAAAACTAAGATAAGAGTTCGCGACAACGTTCAAGAGAGAAATTATGTACACCGTAATGTTTAAATCTACTTACATTTTCAGAAAACTATAAATAAATAAATAAAATAAATAATGCTGGACAATCCACACAGCATCATCTAGCCCCAAGCTAAGCAGAGCTTGTTTTATGAGTACTAGATGACTGATATACTTAATACAATACATTACATAGATAGATATTTTTTATTATACATGGCAAATACCCAGAACACCCGGAACAAATATTTGTAAATCGTACAAACATTTGTCCCAAGGCGGGAATCGAACCCGCAAGCTCCTGCGTCGCAGGCGGACCTTCGCCCGCCGCGCCACATCGTTCGTCGAAACTAAAGCTTGCATAACAATTTTCCGTCGGTAAAGCAGATTACGCCGCTCGACATGTGCAATATGTGCATATCGATGTATTTGATAGCTCATTACCGGCTCTCTAATCCACCGCAACCAGGTTTAACATACTAATATATGCAACCAGCCAGGTGCACTTGCACACATGTTTCTTAGAAGCTTTTCAACATATTTCGAATGCATACCGTTTAAGTACCTAAATACATATAATCGTACGTACATTTTGCATTCCACTTACAATAGGATTTATTGTAAAATTACGTGCTGCGTACGATAAGCGCGTTGGTACGCATCACTTGTTGCGCGCCAAAACCGCGCGTGGCAAGATGGCCACCGCGGGCTTTTTTTCACGGCGTCTTTCCGCGTGTACCGTGATTTTGGCCAGTTCTCCTGTGTGACGTCGACGACCCAGTTAGGTACGCCAACCGGTGCCACGGCCAAGTCCATCCGGGCATCCCCAATGAACCAGCGCCAATGTCTATAAAATAAATTGTACGCACGAAATAAAGAGAAAAAAAAATATAATGAAGTAAACGTCAGCTCCTGATTTGCCGCCAAAACCTGGGTGAACGCACTCCAGTGTTTTGGCATGGCTCGTTGGATGTTGTCCTAATAGTTCGTTTATTTGATAAGGCGTTTTATTATTACCGTACAGCCTTTTAATCAGTTCGCAATGGTTTGACATTAATGCTGTCGTTAATGAGAATTATTTTAGGATAGTTGCATTGCCAATGTTGAAAAGCGAAACGTTTTGGGTGTTGGTCACATTGACAGTGAAAACATGGACAGTGTTCCATAGTTAATCTGTTCACGACAAAATAATCGCAAAATCGTTTGATTCTGTAGTCGTTTGACTTAGTATTCCTGTTCCAGATTGCACTACGTTAGCCGTCAGCTATCTGCAAGCGGTCGATTTTATCGTCAATGTGCGCCTCGTCTAAAAGTATAATAACATGAATATCGCGATTCCCGTGTATGATATCATCATAGTAGCAGAGCCGGCTCGTACCGAGAATCCACTATGAGCGAACCTTTGCCAACAATCTTACTATTCAGCATTTGTTGTTCTTATATTTGCCAAATATTTGCACCTTATCGCCGGCGTATTGTGATAGTTTTACGAGCGCCATTTTTATATTTTTATTTCGCGCGCATTTTGGCCGTGTTTCCAATATGGTGGCTGTTTGTTTTAGATAATGCGGTAATGTGGAGCTTTTTAATGTTATTATGAGGATGTTTGTTCATTCTCGTTGGTTATATTGAGCGATCAAAAGTTGGGAATATTTTTATGTGTTTGGATAATACATTGATATTTTTTTGGATAATATGGGATTCCCAACGTCACCTTTGTTGTGAAAGTCACTACTGGTATTTTATATTTCGCTGAGAGTTGTAAAAGTCTCTTATTTATAAATAATTTAAAGATTTAATTAAGCTATTGTACAATTTATTATTCATAGATTCTAAAATTAACAACACACAAAAAGAAAAACTAGAGCCCGGAATCCTAAATAATCAGATATTAAAAATCTATAACAACCAAAACGCAACACTTGAAAACAAACTTAAAGAGCAATCCAAGCCGAAAATTTCGCCCAGGCTATTGACTTTTACATTTGGCATGATAAAACCGATAATTTTATAACAAGGGGATTCCGTCCACGTGTGTCCATGGATCCTGCCAAGGGGGCACACCAGGCCGCTGGCACACTGGCAACCGCCTCGTCTGTGGTGGCAGCCAACTCAATGTTTTGACTAGACCTTTTTGTTTATGCCCGCGGAAGTCGAACGTTTTGTTTAGGCGAATCAATCATTGGTAGCTTGGAATTTTTTCGTGTGTTTTCGCTAGTTTATATCGTTGTCGATTTAGGAAGGTGTGTGGGATTTTGATTGAGTTGTAAACTGTGTCTGAATGAATGTTGTGTGCTTTGATTTACTCGTTTTTCTTTTCAATGTTGGTGTTGTCTTGGTCAGTTGTGAGTGTAGACATCAGTTGCGTGGCTTTGTTTTGTGTCTTCCTGTAGCTTCAGTTCTTTAGAATACCTATGTTGATGGTCCGATAGACTACAGAAATATTGTTCGCGTTTTAATCGCTGAAGAACGGTTTCTTGTTCAACATTGATAAAGTTAGCGACTATTTTTATAATGTCTGAACTGACCTAGCCACGGTTGTTGAAATAAATCCCGAATTATTGGAGATTAAAAATGGAATTCTAATCTTTTAACAAACTCAGTCTCGCTTCACTACGACACACATAAAATGTACAGGCATTACTTATCCATCAAATAATAGAAATCTTTTCAAAGCTCTACCCAACCGCTGACCATTTGTTAAACTTAGATTTTCTATTCACGTTTTCCAATAAAGTATTGTTGCCGTCGATCCTAAGTGGGACACAGGACTTACTATCGATGCGAATTCCTGCGATAATAATACAATAAAGTCTGAAATCAACGTGTAATTTATTGACTCCGTGACATACGATGGGCTTGTCCCTTTCTTCTTGTACGTGCTATAAAATTTTACTGAGAGAATGTGTCAAGGAGATCGGTGGCAAGACTTTTTTGTTGGGTTAGATAGACAAAGGTTTATCTCTGGTCTGTTTGCTAAAACTAGGGATTTTAATTACATCCTAATCATCTTCACTGTCTTTGAAAAAAAATAAGCTACCAAATGACAATATTGAAACCTGATAAAATTTAAACATAAACTTAACAAATTTTTAATAGTCTAATGTTATTAATTGACGAATTTCTTCTTGACGAAATGTTTTGTGACTGATCCTGTTATGTATGTCTATGGTCTACGTGTAACCTTCGTATGTAAAGACTTTTAATTTCTAAAATTGTTGTATTATAGTGTTTGACCTTAAGGTTAGACTTTTGAGCTACTATGAATATTTATAAAAACTGTTACATCACCGAAAATCACACTACTAGTTAGGCTTTGATTTTGAATCCTTAAGATGATTATGATGAATGAAACAGAATTTGAAAAATAGACAAAAACGAATATTTTCGTACCCGAAAACATTCCAAATTCACAGACAAGTTAATTTCTAGAACTAACTCTCATTGAAAGCGTCACAAGTACAGTCAAATCTAAACCAGACCATTTTCCAACGATAAAATTTTCCGAGTTGACATTAACCGTTCTCTTTTTGGCTGTTGACAGGCAATGAGCTAGCTACCTGCAGCTATTTATAAGCCATTGCTAATTCTCATTCTAAATTTACTGTCAGACGGTTTTAGTCGTATCTACAGATGTATTATATCGTCGCGAGAGGAGAAGGTTAATATATTGTGAGTCTATGAGTTTATCATCACATGATTTTGTTGGGTTCTCTTTGTTACATACAATGGTGGGTTATCTTTAGTATCTACATAATATAACATCACACCTGTAGTCCTGTTGTGTAGTAAAAATGTAGTGTAGTGTTGTTGTGAGGAGCTCGTGGCCAAATAGCAACAGCTGCACGGCTTGATCGAAGTTTAAGCTACGCTTTCCGACATCAGTCTGTGGATGGGCGACCGTTCGTAACATATCGAGACTCCTCCGTGCCTCAGAAAGTACGTCAAGCCGTTGGTCCCGGCTGTCATTTGTTGATCTTTAACAGTCGTTACGGGTGGTCAGAAGCCTGAAAATCTGATAACCAGTCTTACCAAGGGGTATCCAGTAATTGGGTTGAGTAGGTCAGATAGGCAGTCGCTCCATGTAAAATACTGGTATTCAGCTGCATCCGTTTAGACTGGAACCCGACCTCAACATAGTTGGGAAAAGGCTAGGCAGATGATGATGACCTGTATTCCCAGAAGTTCACCTATAGGAAACCAACATTTCAACAGTTATGTTTAAGTGTGATGTAATAGGGGGCGAGCCAATAAGACATCAACCAGGCACAAATCTATACACCGCCGATCTGTCACTGGGAAATTCCCAATGGAAAAACCCAATAACACTTTGCCCGATCCTCATGCTGAGCAGCAGCAATTCTAATCACTAGCCCAACGAGGTAGTTCAAGCTTTAGTAACTAATACAGTAATGAATGTCCCCGTAACCTTTCCTTCTATTTTTGGATCTGATTTTAAAGTGTTGCCCTTGCCTTTGGTGACGTCGATAATGTTCATATTGTTTTGGGTTACCATATTCGTAATATATACGTATAATAACTGTAATATATAGTTGACTTTCTATTAACAATTGATTGTTGGTTGTTATTACCGTTGTCATTTGTAGATCTTTGACAGTCGTTACGCGTAGTCAGAAAACCGTCTGACAACCGACAGACCTTACCAAGGGGTATCGTGTTGCCCAATAACTGGGTTGTGGAGGTAAGATAGGCAGTCGCTTCATGTAAAATACTGGCATTCAGCTGCATTCGGCTAGACTGGAAGCCGACCCCAACATAGTTGGGAAAAGGCTAAACAGATGAGGCAGATGATGGTTGTTATTACGGTAGAACCATCGCTTGATGATACAGGAGAAATGTATGTCAACTTTTTCTAATTCATGATCTTTGGGACTCCTTGTACACTTCCGAGTAATATATTCAATTGTTCCTGTAAAAGCATAAAATAGTGATTAGCACCAGATATATCTATCGGGTTTTGTAATGAGTAAATTTTGACAAAAATGCTGCCTTGTCCATCTGCTCTTCTTCCAGATAAATTTCGTCTGTATTTTTTTGTACATTCAAGACTGTCATTGTCACTGTCATTGTCACTGTCATTATTGCAGCTAAAATAACAATTACCTGAATCTTTTTTATTACTTACTGCTTATTACTCATAGCTATTCATTTGTTTTGATGAATCAACACATTTAGGGTTACTTACAGACATTTTACAAATGACACCGGTTATCATTCAGTCCACGATTCTTCGCAAACTTTTAGAATATATGACTATCCGTTTACTTTAACTATTCCCGTCACGATCTATAATACTATCGCTCTGACCCTTGATCTTTTACTTTGAACATGTTTTGTGATTTTATTCGACCGTTGATATTTTGGTATTTATCTGTCGTTTGCTTCATAAGAAGCTGGTTATAAGACGCCAATATATAGGATAATCGGCATTATGTTATGAATCTTTATAAGTAAATTCAGGACAGGTGAATAAATTTTCCTTTATAACTACGAAAGAATAACAAACACGAGCAATATAAAACTCATCTTAAAACGCTGCACACATCTTTCAAACGTCACACAATACCTTCGATTGATTTAAATTCAGAACACAAAACAAAAGAATGTGGTCAACACAGTATAAGAAAGGAATATATCAAAAAAGTCAATAAAATCATCTCAAAAATCATTTCACGAAGGCACGAAAAATCTATACAAGTAACCGAATCGGGTAGGCGGTAAATCACAACATATTTGCATACATTACGTTATGATTCAACGCATTACAATACAGTATTTGTTTCGCGCATGCGCGATGCATACGTTATTAATTTCTGCTGGTACCTCACGTAGATATCTTTTTTCTTTTGTTCGTACATGACACAATTAGGCCTACTGCTATTGAATATTAAGAAAGATTGATTTTGATATGTATGACAGTTGCTTGGGCTTAGGAATGGTAATAGATTTGGGATTTGGAGGTGCATCAAACGTGCAGGATCTTACTTCTGGGAAAGGATGGCAATCGATTTGGGATTTGGACATGCATCAACCTTACTTCTGGGAAAGGACCATCACTTAAACCTTAAACGCCAGGTGACAGACATGCAATACATTTTCTATTGTGTCTCGTTGTCTGGCAGTTAAGGTGTTAATATTATAAAACCCGAAAGTTTGTATGTTTGTTACTCCTTTACGCTGAAACGGCCGAACGGATTTAGATGAAATTTGTTATGGTCCTAGCTCAATACCTGGATTAACACATAGACTATACTACTTTTGATTCCAAAAATAGAATACTCGTGGGATTTTTTTATTGAATTTCAACCGTAAGATCTAGTAAGTCATCATGAATTTTTGTTTGGGTGACTGTCCATGAATGCAAGGCCAGTTTCAAGTGAAATTCTGATGAATCTCTGGAACATCATTCAGAAAGAATATCTGCTTTACCCCCGAGAACTCTGCTATGTTGATCGAGATCATACTTACATACATTTAGTTTAATTTTTAAAAACGCTGCCCCACACTAGGAATTTCTCCTGTGTCGTGGGTGCGTTTACAAACATTTAAACTCACACACAAAAAACAGCCAGACCCGGAACAACTACCTGTAGGCCATACAAATATTTGTTTCGAGCGGGAATCGAACCCACGACACGCAGCGCAGCAGTCAATCGCTCAGCCACCACCAACCGTGCCGTCAAATATACATATGTGCTACGACTAATAGTAACTATTATTTTAAAGAGTAAAAGGAAAAAAAAATATTTTAAAGAGTTTAAAGGTTTTAGTATAATCCATGAACGGGAATTCGAAAATTTAATGCTATCGTCATCTTCTATCTAGAATACTCTATATCTTTATTGTCAACATAACATCACGCCTGTATTATCCAAAGGGTTGGGCAGAGGTGCATATTTAACACCCACATTTCGCCAGTGATGTTAAAGTCCCATGGAATCGGGGGCGACCCTATTTCAATCAACCGGACATAAATCCAAACTCCGGGCTAATGAGAAAATTCTTATTGGAAAAACTCAATAACACTTTGCTCAACCTGGACATCGAACCCAGGACCTCACGCTCAGCAGTCACGTTTGGGACCACTAGACCAACGAGGTAGTCTTTATCAATCTTGTGTGAAATTTTAAACTCAAGTGAGGCGAATATTTGTTAATTCAGAGCAGGTTTAAGAAATCAATACAGGTACTGAAAATAAATATTTACGTTTATTAACAAAATTGGAAACGGTAATCGACTTCTTATTCGATTATATTCAAAATAGAGTCGAAATGTTTGGTCTACGATTGTTTAAATTCAAAGGATTTGTTTTGGTGAAATCGTTTGGATTCCTCATTTTCGAGGAAACCAGTATCCGCCTGCAAATAATCAATTCATTAGCACTTACCCTAATAAATTAACTCAGATTTATTAAGCTATGTCTAGGAGTCTGTTTTTCCTCTAAATTTATTTTTTTATTACTGTTTCTTTCTTTGACCATGCAGGAGATTCTTATTTTCTGGTTGATGGTCGTTTACAACGCAACGAATAGATATGAAAACTAACTTGTCAGTTTATTTATAGATGCCAAAACATTCTTAATGTTTTCGTTTATTTAAAAAGTTATATTTATGTGAACGAAGCTCAGAGTCATCAGTCTGGATAGTATAAACCCTGAAGATCTTATTTGTAAAAGCTTTGAATGCTTAAATAATCGTATCTTATACAAAGATATGAGGAAAATCGTTTATTTCAAAGTTCAGAATGTCGAAACTGATGAATTTATTACATTCGAAAAGTAAACCGGAGTTTTGCATCTGAATGGGATTCTGCTGGGATTCAACGGAGGTGTCCCACGGTGGGCGCCATTAAAGAAAATTGAATCTACCAAGTTAATACCTGTTTTGAATGTTTTCCTTGTTCACAGGACGAGTTCCATCCGTTCATAGAGGCCCTGATGCCATTTGTAAAGTCCTTTTCGTATACTTGGTTCAATTTACAAGCGGCCAAACGGAAATATTACAAGAAACACGAAAAGCGAATGAGTCTCGAGGAGGAACGCCACACTAAATATGAATTACAGGTAAATTTTATACTAATTTTAGATGTTTTTCCATGTTCCACAGCTCACACTCATAGCCTGGTACTAAGGTTTCCAGTGCCTGCCATTTCATTTCGTCGCAAACGTCCTGCTTCGGAGCCAATATCTTTCAGACTGACAGCTATTGCTTCCGATGCGGTAATCGAACTAGCGACAGAAGCTCCGCATCCTTCAGATGTTTACTGAATGTATTTGGAACTGGGGGTAGGTGCACTTTTTGTAGAATTTAGAATTTAGAATCATATACGTTTAATCGTTTTGCCTTACTGTTTCTAAGCTGCTTTTGGATCGTAAGTAGTTATTTAATTATTTACAGCAATGACTTGAAAACTACTTACACTTACAATGACACTGGTTGATCGCGTTCTTTAGAGCCAGTAACTTTAACAAAAATATGCAAGTAGCTTGGATACTATTGTGCCGTAAAAACTTCTGATTGGTGATTGTCCAAAGGGCATTCAAAGTACTTGTTTACTTTTGTACTAGATACTGGCATACAGTATATTCCTGGCTTAAAGCTATTTGTGTTGAGCACAAGAGCACAATTAAAAACAAATGTAAAAGTAATTGAAGACAGAAATATTCTTGTGCTGCTTAAAATCAGACAGTCTTGCTGCAGCCCTGCAGCTTACAAACTAACTCCATTAGACATATTTCATAATAGACTGAGAAGTAATATTACAAATGATAACGATGGCGTTGACATTAATAAATTCAACACACACAACACTAGCAGAGTTAATACCAAATTCGAAGAACTGTCCAAAACTAATATGTCCCTTTATCAATTCCAGAACGAAAAAGCAGAAGTAAAACAAAAATGGGCATCGCGGTTGCTAGGGAAGCTTCGCAAAGACATAACACAGGACTGCAGGGAGGACTTTGTGCTCAGCATCACGGGGAAGCGGCCGGCCGTGTGCGTGCTGTCCAACCCCGACCAGAAGGGGAAGATGAGGAGGATAGACTGCTTGAGGCAGGCTGACAAAGTGAGTCTTACTGTGTTGAATTATATCATATTGATATTGTTAGTTTTCGTCATCCCACAGCTGGGCAAAGGCCTCTCCCCATCACTTGCAGTTGTTTCGATTGGGGGCTATTGTGGGCAACTGGTTTTGTATGTTTTAAATATGTAGCGTTATTCACTTAACATCACTTGGATACTGATGAATTGTGGATACTAATCACGTATTCCGCAGTCAGGTAATAACTAGTTAGCTCAAAGTACCTTATGGAACAACTATACTATACTAGATGATTAATTTATGTCGAGTTAGAAGTAAAATTAATATAGAACATAGTTACGAAGGGCGTCGAAATTAAGTTTGCGTCGTCATCTAGACCTCATCATTAATCTTATGTCGCTCAAATGAAGCTGGCTTTGCTTAATAACATTACATGCAATTCTCAAATTTCCTTGTTACCCACGTTCAAAGAGTGAACGGAACAAAATAAACAGATGCACAACCTGATGAGAACATGATTCTGGATCTGCTAGAGTTGAAACATTTCGGCGGTTTAGACGGGTTAGAACCTAGTTGTGGCATTTTTTCTGATGTTTTGTTTTAAAAAATAGAAAAATTAACTCTTACTGAACTCACTCTTTTAGGCGTGGGTGTCCTTCCCACTCTGAATTGTTCTTATTCCCATTTGTGATGAATTGTATTAACACGTTGAACGCCAAATGACCGACAAACAATACATTTTCTATTGTGTCTCGTTGTTTGGCAGTTAAGGTGTTAATTAGTCGTAGCTTTCAGAATGTCATAATGACCCTGTGGTTTAGTTCTAACCTCTTGTGCAGGAGGTTGTGGGTTCAAACCTTTTCAAGTACCAATGTGACTTTTTCAATTCATATGTACTTTCTAAGTTTATCTTGGATATCACTGACATCGGTGAAGGAAAACATCATGAAATTATAATTAATACAAGTCTGAAATCGCCAACCCGTCTTGAGCAAGCGTGGTGATTAATGCTCGTGCCTTCAGATTTATTTTATTAACTTACCCCCACTTCTCATTCCAGGTATGGCGCCTAGACCTCGTAATGGTGATCCTTTTCAAAGCGATCCCTCTGGAGAGCACGGATGGCGAGCGGCTGGAAAAGCACCCAGAATGCACGCAGCCAGGTCTCTGCGTAAACCCTTATCACATCAACGTCTCCGTCAGAGAGCTGGACCTGTATCTGGCGAACTTTATAAACAGCTATGGTAATGGGAGCGACGGTCTACCAGGTCTCTCGCTCAATTCTATTTGTTATCAGCTTCTTAGTTTTGTGTTTGGGATGAGTGTCGATCACAAGTTTCTTGATCTCGAATCGGTTGTAAAGTTGAACTTAGATGAAAGCATTGAAGCACCTACTCCTTTTGATTTAAACATTGATAAAAAAGAAATAAAAGATTTTTTAGATAATTTATCAACAAGTTCGTACAATGAAACTTGCGTTGTAGAAGCAGTGACTTAGAAAATATTTTAAATAATATTAATGCTGATCCGTAACTTCATAACCAAAGGATCGTAGACGATACTGAAGTTGGTCTTGATGTTGATTTCAATTAAGCATTCAATATTAATTTCCCAGTTAGTAAATACGCTAACCATATACGTAAATAAGAAGAAATGGTTTTATAACAATAAAAATGTAATCAATACTCATCAAACTACGTTATATATTATCAGTTGCAATCATAATCGACTTTAGTAGTATTCGCATGTATTTCTTTTATAGGTATTATTATTTTATTTTTTCCATACTAGATATAGTTTATACTCGTTCCAAAATCTCTAGAATATAAGCTCATTATATAATTCATTTAGACCAAAAGTCGAACCTTTGGTTTCATGATCGTAGTTTAGTAACTTAGTAGAATCTATGATTAAATACCGTATCTGTAAGAGCGGTAAAATATTCTCGATCCTGCGCTAGAACGGCTTTAGTAGATAATGCATCATAATCACTTTATAGAACAGCTACATTATATCCAAAAGCATATTTCGTACAACCGACGTCGCGTGAAGATGCATCTGTCTCATCATTGGGCACTGTTCCCGCTGTGTTGTGACGAAAGGATCAGATACACATACAAACATAAACTAACGCCTTTTTCCAATGGGGGTAGGAAGGTATAACAGAACGCCATCAGCTACGACCCTACGTTCATGCATCCGGTCATATACTGGATCTGCTAATCGTCGCTATTTAAAGTATTGTTGCTTGTGTATTGAAATGGAGCTGTTCATATAGCATGATCAACAGTCCTCGTTGGTAATGTGACAATGTTTGTTCAATGGCAGCATTATTTAGAACTGTTCCATAATTCAAGTCGATAGCGTTAGTAGTTTATTAAATATCCAGCTGTGACACACAGAAGGCCAGCCAAAATCGCACCATAAGGAACAGTAGAAACGAGAACCAAATGATAGACCATAGATATTTCAAAGTCGGAGTCAAATGTCAATAAAAAAAAATCGTTGAGTGGACGTAGAAGTCATAGCCGCTTGTTAAGCGTGTTACAGATCTACCATGACACGAGTGACTAATTCTGACGCTTCCTAATGCCTAAGATCACCGAGTTTGATTTGGGATCATTGGTCAGCTTTGTTTTTCAACAGCCAACTGGACTATCTAGATTAAACCAATATAATGAAGCTGAAGAGCCAGTTTGTTTTTACAACACTGGAACTATCAGTTGGATTTGAAAATTCTTTGTGCGTTCGTTAGCTCAATTCTTGAGGAAGATTAGAGGCTATTTAAGATCACGCCACAATCCTTAGGGGCGGGTGAAACCATGAGGCACAGCTAGTGAAAGATAAAACTAGTATTACTAATATCTGTCTATCGTCACGATACAGTGGAAGCTATGCCGGGAGTGTCTGCCATTACGTCATCGGTTCCTAACCATTGTACAATGAAGTTGGTGTGATTTCAGATATTCTTAGCGGGTCGCTTTCGCCCCAGACTCCTAGGGACAAAGAGAATGAACACGAGGCTAAGAGCAAAGGTAACTCGCGCGAATACTGTCCGTCTTGTGACACGTGTGTTGTTGTAAGTTACTTCTGCAGTTGTGGCAACCAAATGTGTTACATTTTGTTAAGAGTATGAAAGATGAAATGATATTCATTTCTCTTCTAGGCATTTTGAAACGTCAATATTATAAATACTAAATGGCACCGGCATTTCCAATTGACTGATACCTGTGAAGAAATGCCGAAATAAACTCAGAGGTCATAGTCTCTTTTAAAGTCCAAACATTATGTTACTTAAAGATATTATGGGAGTTTAACGAGGAAAGGGTAATGTCTGGTAAGGCCTCCTGAAGAAAGAGTTCTTCAGTTGCAGTTCAGTTATCGTGCAGCTCAACCCTATTTTAGAGAGTTCAAAGTAAAGAAAACTAGTCGGCTAACCTCGAACCATGGCGATAGAGTCGTACATAATAATATGCCTAAAAAGGTTCAAAGAGTACACAGACATATTTTACAAAGAGACCAATTTTAAAAAAAT
The DNA here is from genome assembly GCA_905147745.2 of Phlogophora meticulosa. Taxonomy (NCBI): domain Eukaryota; kingdom Metazoa; phylum Arthropoda; class Insecta; order Lepidoptera; family Noctuidae; genus Phlogophora; species Phlogophora meticulosa. Next base: position 1,584,348 of record LR990542.1, read on the forward strand.
CCCAGAAAACGAGCCAGACTCGCCCACTAAGGGATCCGTTTTCAAAGTTAAATTTTGACCGCGAAGTGTATTTAAGGGTTTTCGTTGATTATTAAAAATCTGTGCTAGTTGAAGATCTCGTTTTATCTCTTGTTGTAATGATTTCATTCAGTAGTTCAGTTTTTTTTCATTTGATTAGCAACTGTCCCACGTCTAGTCAATAGCCTACCTCAAGTCCTTCCAGAAACTCCATTCCTGCTCCACCCAGAAGCATCCTTCACGGTGGCCACTTGACGCGTCCAGGCTATCTCACCACCTCTTTCAAGTTATCAGGTATTCAGTTGAGCACTTTTCGTATAATATTAGCGAATGCACCAAGATTTGGTAGTGAGACTAGAAATGGAACACGCAAGGAGAGGCCTATGCCCTGCAGTGAAGAAGTCGGGCAGTTGATGCTGATGACGTAATTAAGTCACTGAGGGTTTAAAATAATAAAGTTATACAAATCTGAGGATTTCGTTATCAAAATCAGTATAATAGAGAAATAAGTAAGATACAAATCGTTGATTGCCACACTGTAGAAGGAACATAAATGTGATTGGTTGTGCACAAAAGTATTGTCCTACAAGTTTATTTTTTATTTTTTTCATATTTTATGCATTTTCAAAGCAAAATTCTTAATACCTGCATCGAATTGGCTTGCACTTACACTTTCATGCTTTTGTTGGTATCGAAATTTTTATAAAAGAACACATTTTGGGATTGCCAGAGTAATGTTTGTTCCTTTGTTGTTTTTTGAAAATTATTTGTATGTAGTCGGTGTTCCTTCTCTTTCACTCTTTTTATCTTTGTATTTGTCGATGCCTTTCTAAATGTATCGTCTGCTTTGATCTCTATTGTTTTCTGTTATTGCATTTTTATCGTCTTATCTTTGGCAAATGATACGTCTATGAAAGGCCTCGATTCGATGTTTTAAATACACAACGTTGCAACAACTACCTATTTGTACAGTGAAAAATAGGCTTGATCTGTCATCATCAGCGTCTACATCTACATTGAATAGTTGATGGATGATGAGATCTATATTTTTTCAACTGAGATAAAAACTGGTACATATTCAGTATTGCTGCAACTGATTAGTTAATTCTCCGAAGTCATATTATGATACACAATGTTCCTATCTTCACTAACATCTTTAAAATCAATACCTTCCTTCAATACATCGTTGATGATATTAAAGGCGTCAAATGTATGATCATTTTTCAGATCATCATTTTTTTGTTCTTGGGTATTTTTTTTATCTATTACATTTAAATCTTTTCCATAATATGGCTTTAGAAAATTTGTCTCTGTCGTAGTTACTATGTCGTTGGATGTTTCCTATATTGTACAGATGTTTGATGTCGTGGCTTTATTAAATATAAGTGAAGAAACCTGTAATTAAAACACAGGCACATAAACTTAAGTATCGAAGTCTCTTGTACCATTGCTTAAATTTCTTGGTACCTAGTATTTTATTGCATTTATCTTTTATTGTCTTTATTATCTTGAAATTTACTCAGTGGTGCAATATGCTTCTAGAATTTGTGTTGTTTTAAGCTATGTATAAGTAAGTAAAACTTGAAGAGTTTTGTCTTATTGGAGATATCTTATCTTTAATGAATAATACATATTTTGTCATGAATTCCGGTTCTTCCGGTGACCTTGACTTATAATGGAGTTCCTACATGTTTTCTGTAGGAAACGCATAAAAGTGAAGCAGGTAATGATATGGAAAGGCCAGGATCTGCACCCAAGTTATTTTTCTATCACGTCTTTTTTATTTTTATTTAAATTTGTTCTAAAATCTTTACACGTTGCTTCACTATTTGGAGAAAACTTATCAATGAACCAACAACGCCGCTATTATTTTAAAGAGACGTTATATTTACGGATGTGCGTCTCAGACATGTCGTCACTAGACTATGCGTCATTGACTAAAATATCACTTTACAAACTATTATTGAAATACTATCCAAGTTACACGTCACCCCACCCACGCCTGAAAATATGCAGATGGACACTGTTTCTCAGTGGGTAAGAGAGGTATGTTTGAACAGAGAGAGAGAGGGTTCAAGACCCGCTCATGTCATTTGATTCATCAGTACTGTGAGTAAGATGTATTGTGAATGGTGGTCAGATAAGCATTAAGACCTTAAGTCGGCCCCAACATTGTAAAAATGTCAAAGATGATGATGATTATTTTATTTACTCGGGAAATTATAACTTAAATGCATAATTATGACGTGTAAAGGCTGGAACCCCATCGACGCATATCCTGGAACCATGAGTTCAGTTCACGATTCTGGAGTCCTCAGCGTTGCAATTTTTTGTTGGATTTTCCTGATTCTTACGACGATTTTTTTTTATCTTCTTTTACTTTCAACTGTACAAAATCATCATTTCTATTTGACCCAATGACATTTTTAATGAAACAAGTGAATTGTTTGCTTTTAAATTAAAAATAGCATTGGGTTAGAAATAAATTATGATTTTCTCGTGATTATTTACACTTTGAAGTGAAAAAAAAAGTCAGAAAAAATCACAAAAATGAGGAAAAAGCCAACGAAAAATTCCCACTCTGGGGGGGGGGGGTCCAATATCAGGTACTGAACTCATGATATCAGGATGTGCATCGATCTATCGATCGATTCCACCCTGTATATACGTCATGAAAGTCTGTACGAACAAATGCCCTCCTTTAATATATTGATAGTGTCATTAAATTGTAATGTCTGAAATGGGTGATTTCAGGCTATAGTCACAATCCATACAACGGTGTAATATGCAACGATATTATTCTAGCGACCGGTGTCTTCTCGTCGAAGGAGCTGTGGAAGCTGTCTAAAGGTATGTCTTCACGCTACTTTGCTTAATAAGCGGTGCGGTATTTTTACTCCTTGTTGAAATATCGCAGCATATGCTGAGATAGGCGCCTTATTGGCCTCGCACAGGTAATTTTTTTATTCTTCAGTGTTTATTTTATTTATTATTTTGTATTTTTTATTACCTGTGCGTGTCCCAAATAAATGTTTTTTGTTTCTTTCTTTCTTAATAATTAACTGTAACAAAGTCCACAGATTACTTAAACAAAATTTTGTAACAAACACGGCGACGTATCAAGCTATGTATAAAATTTTTGGTTAAACCTGACCTCGTATTGTATGTAGTTCTCTGTATAGTAAGAGCTCAGTTTAAACTGGATTTTTGTCCAATGGCTTGATATGGCATCGTGTGTATATTATAAATAATAATAAACATTTATTTTTCTCTTCTACAAAGGCGCCTTAAAAATATGAAGATATATCTGATAAATCCTTTGTGGGAGACTGGTATCTGCACTAGGAAAAACCTGTCACACAGATTATCAGCCCCCCCCCCCCATACCCCAAAACAATGATTGACTGACAATGATCACAAATTATTTTAACTTTTAGTACACAGTTTCAGTGACGACGCATATAAGCGTCATTGTTATTTCAGAATAATAGATTACCGTTGCTGTTTCGTAAGTAAGATACCTTTATACCAGCTCCAAAATCCTGGACAGTCTTTTCGCCAAACACGCTTAATCCATACATTTTCCAGATCAGCTTACAGTAGGAGAATATAATCCTTAAAATGACATAATTAAGGTTGCTTTTCCTTTATTTCCAGCTTCAATCCTCCAAGAGACTGGGTCGGAGTCTCCGAGTGGTTCTGGTGGCGGAATAAAGTTGGAGTCAGGGTACTACTGCGGATACAATAGTCCAGCGCCACCTGCCTTCGAACCTCCCGCTGAGAGGGCCGCCCCATCTGCTATGCTTGTGGGACAATGCTATAGTGAGTCCAAATATGTTATATGGTCCAGCTGTTGAAACCTAAAAATTGTAGAGATGCTTGCGATAATCTCCGATCTCGATCAGGGCTTACTTGTCTAGTCACTTCACCTCATGCCCCAGTTCCGCAAATATTGGCGACCAACATAAACTTTGCCAATATTGGCGTAGAACATAACGCTTTTGAGTTAAATTAATTAATTTATCTTTAAATCAGGTAGAACCCATACATTTGTTACTATACTAATAAATTCTAATTAACAAATTCTCTCAATAGAGAGAGCAACCTGTTAGTATAATAGACTAAAACACACAATAACTAATAATAATACTTAATAACGCCACCTCACTGAGACACCTAGCAGCAGTACATGCATTGCGCATAGATGCCTCATAAGGCGGCCTGAAGCTTGTTTTAATTTCACTCAAATTTCCACACCGGAAGTCTTATATGAAAGTCATTTCTTAAGGACCATTAACTCTAAAGAAACAAACCCCACTAGTAGTTGTAGACAATACCAGGTTCACTCAAAGAAAATTAACTCGTCAGCTTTATTATATTTGTAGCCATCATCCTCTTGCCCTCATCCCATTTATTTGGGGTCGGCGCAGCAAGTCTTCTTCTCACATCTCTATTTGCCGTCATCTCAAAAGTTACCTCCTTTCTAGCCATGTCATCTTTCACACTATCCATCCATCGTGTCTTTGGTAAAGAGAAGATTTGACGCCATATTTTGATTGTAGTACTTGCAGATAACCATGGTAGTTGCGTAATACACAATCAACAGTAATGCCTGTCATTCTGACATTCCAACAAAGTTATTGACGTAGTCGAGCAGATGTATTGTTCAAACATGTAAATAATAAAAATAAAAAAATGCTGGACAATCCACACAGCATCATCTAGCTCCCAGCTAAACAGAGCTTGTGTTATGGGTACTAGATGACTGATGTACTTAATACAATACATTACATAGTTTTTTTTTTTTATAAACAATGGAATAGCAATTTCTTTCAAAACCTTTCGGATTGTGACAGAACGTTGTTTAAGGTATTGTGGTATAGGTTGTATAAACTTTAGCTACTATAGCTGACTGATCTTAACCCTAAAAATGCCACAAGCACCCCCCGGACAGCTTACAAATATGTCAAGACAAGAATAGCCATAAGTTGAGTTCACATTGTCATACAACGAAAAAGACGAGCAATATTAAAAAAACTTAAGTCAGAGATAATTATGAATCATTAGAACAATCGATTCTACATCAAAAACGAGAAACAAACGAATGTCAATCAAACCCCGATGTTGGAGAAGCATTCGACACACGTGCGCACGCGCACCTAAATATAGCGTGCGTTTGTATGGCACATGTATTGTGTTGAGTTGACTCGGTGACTGTGCAGTGCACGTGCTATTTTAGTAATACGTCGCGATTCTGTATTAAAATATTATCATAGTTTTAAACACACTTGTGGTCGAAATTAGATCGTATTAGTTTCTTGCATTCCTTATTATCACACTCGTACGTGAGGGCAATATTCTTAAAAAGGAGTGGAAAGTTTTCTCTTCACGTATTAATTAATATATAGACGAAATAGCGGTTGTGGCTCAGTAGTAATGGCCCTATGTACTTATCGTAGGCCATGAGTTCGAACTAAAGCACTCATTTTACTTTATGTAAATATTTTCATCACCAATGCTTTCAAAACGGTGAAAACATCCTCAGGAAACCGGCATGTTGTAGAACCAAACATTCAAAGGGAGGTCTGAAGCTTTTTTTATTAGCTGCGTGCTTTTTTATCTTTAACATTTTCTCTAAAACTATCATCTACACAATAACTTCACGTTCTTCCCTCCTGCCAGCAGGCATCCCGCACAGCTCAGCTGGTTTGTCAACGCAGTCGCCGTTGGTGCCGTCGAACACAATCTTCTACCAGCATGCCGTACCGCCCACGGATACGCATCCTACAAGTAAGTGAACTTGAGCTAGTGGCGCCATCTGTTGTGGTGGTAGGGAACTAAAACGGAATGGAGTTACTTTTGTTAGTCAGTCTTGTCTTTTAAGAACAAGTTTATTATTGATATGGGTTTGCTTGAGTACCTTTGGTTCTCCACGAGTAGTATATTCAGATCTATCCTTGTTCTCTAATCGACGAAATTCACGAACGTTTTTTTTTGTCATTTTTAACAACAGAGTATATTTGAAGCACTTTAGAGATCTATCAATATTGGTCGTGTTTCTACGCAATTTTTTGGTTGGTCATGCTACGTGTGGTGGGTTAGGTTTTGCACTTACCTAAGTTATACCATTCAAAATAGGGCTAGTATAAAATTGTCAGTAAATTAAAAATAAATCTTACCTAACACGATTAAGTGCTATTTTTAATGTGAAATGCATCTTGAAAATTTGTATGAAATAAGTAGATTCCTTTTTTAAAGTCCTTAAAGAAATGAATTGGTTCAGCTTTTTCTCCTTCATCCAAGACTGCTAGTCACATCATTTCTTTTCTTTTTTCAGCATCAGAAGCGCTGTCCAGCCAGCATGCTGGCGCCAAGTACGATGGAGCACCACAAGACTCGCTTGGAGACTTTGTGACCTTTGTCTGCCAGGATCCAAGTGATGTGCAGCAGTTACAGGTAAAATAATGATAGTACCATCATCACATTTCGCGCACGAGTCGATTGAAGGTCCATCCATTACAACATCCAGACCTCTCCGGACATCGGCAAACACGTAAAGCCGTTGGTTCCGGCTGTCATTCGTAGATCTATGACATTCTTTACGGGGAGAAGCTCGAAGGTTTGACAATCAGTCTTGCCAAGTGGCAAGACTGATTGACCACAACTCAGTTACTGGGTAGCACAGTAGTGCTACCCAGTAACTGAGTTGTGGAGGTCAGATGGGCAGTCGCTCCATGTAAAAACTAATATTCAGCTGCATCTGGTTAAACAGGAAGTCGATTCTAAAATAGTTGGAAAAGGCTAAACAGATGATGATGACATTTTGTGTTCAAGAGAACTTGAGACCCTGACGATGTCGCAAGGAATTGTTTGGAGAGTATAAGTCAAAAAATAGATATACTCAATTAAGAAGTACGGCTTGCTAAAGAGATTCAACACTGTCTTCCCTTCTTCAGAGTTTTTTTTTCCAGGTGTTCATCTATGATGGAATCTTCCGTAATAATCTAACCTTTCGTTTCCAGGTGCACAGTTTATCAAGGAGTCCGAAGCCTCCATACTTCAGCAGCTCAATGTTGCCACCACCACCGCTACCGCCGATGGCTAGACCTGTCGCCATCATCAGATCCACAGGTGATTTTTGTGAAATACGGAGATGCGACGTGATAATATTCGGGTAGTTTTTGATTAAGGCTTTCGACACAGTGATGTACCAGTGTTACCTATGAGTTTCACGTTACCCAGTTACTGGGTTGTGGAGGTCAGGTAATGGATCCATGTTAAATACTTGGTATTCAACTGCATCCACCAAGACTCGAGTTGGTGAGTCTTCTAAAAAGATTTTTAGTGAAGATTGAATTCTGCTTCAGATAACTGACTCTTCGACCACTTATTGTGACTTTAATTATTTTCAGGTCGCTATAACAATGACGATGATCCGTCTGTTGCAGCCAGTGAGATGGTGGGTGGCAGCGTGGTGGGGGGCGGCGGCACGTCCCCCTCCTCCCCGGAGGTGCGATCACCCCCCGCGTCCCCGCGCCGCCGCTCCCCGCACCCCTACCGCAACGACTGCCATCCGCCCATCACACACTTCAACCATTTCCACTCGCAGCCGCAACAGGTACCAGCATTTTGTTTAACGTTTGTTCGTTTGACCCAGAGCTCAGATGGAACACAGTTTAAGGAAGCTTGAACTACAAATATAGCCCTTACTGCTACCATGGATTTTGACTGTTAATCCTTATATTCTTGCTATTGTGTGGGTATCACATGTAGAAACACCCAAACACAGCACAGAGGCCAGCACATCAAGTTACCCCAATCTATCAAATTTCTTTGGATAGTTCTGCAACTTCAATACAAAAAATAAGGTTCATGTTCAATTGGGAACATTTCGCAGTTTGGGATAGCCTGATGTGGCGTCTGTACAAAACCACTGAAGGCAAGAAGACCTTAATATTTGTTCTAATATTCTAATAATGTGCTAATATTTAATTTTAATACGGAAAGCCAGACTCTTACAGTTTTTCTTGGTTCGCTTGACTGTTTCCAAATTACATGAGGGCAACGAGGAGTTTCAAGCCACCAGATGCTGGCAAGAGTCTTGAATAGACGTAATCATCAAGTGGCGTAATCTGCTCTGGAGTAAAATGATGATGAAATGCTTACTGCTCACAATGCAGTTGTCTACGAGGGTGATCTTTTAGCATGTCAAGATAGAGAGACAGAATCTTGAAATCCTAATTGATACTAATTTTACTCGTGACTTATCGTGATCTTTGAAATGCTCCTCCACAGGTATTTAGTTACGCAAGTTCGCTCGGAGGCGTGGGGTTAGGCGGCGGGGTCCCGGGCGCGGGGGCCGCGGGGGGCGCGGGGGGCGCGGGCGGGGCGTCCCCCCCCGGCCTGGGGCTGTACGCACCCAGGGCCTCGGCGAGGGCAGCGCCTAGGTGGGTTTTAGAGGACTTGGGACCGATTAACAGGTCCGTATCAGGATTAAATAAGGGTGTTTTAAGGGGAGCTTTTGACCCCCTGTTTCTGGAAAGCCTAGATGACTAGTCAGGAATTGTGCTATTGCATCTCTTAGTACTTGTGATTATTTGACTTAAATTACCAATTTTAAGAGTAAAAAGTTGAAAAGGCTTCCGGAAATAGCGAGTCAAACTTCCTCGAAAAGACAACCTCACCTTTACATGGTTACACCCTGCTTTTCAAAGAGGCTCTTGTAGTTCATCATAATCATCAGCTTTTTAGTAGTTCGTCTTGATGAAAGGTAGTAGAAATACCTACCGATGAAAGAAAATCTGATCTAAGTTTACGAACTCCCTTCTCTAAGTGATTATGTAATTTGGGAGACGCCTATGTCCAGTATTCGCTGGATGACCAGTCTATGTAATCCTAAAACGAATTGGCTCTGAAGATGCTTTCTTGACGAAGCTCTCAAATTTACCGGTTCTGCCGTTAAATTTGAGGGCCCATTGGTCCAGTGATTGTAGCGCAATGACTTCCTGGGTTCGATTCCTAGGTCAGGCAAAGTGTTATAGAGTTTTTTCATCTGGAATTTCATCATTAACAGCCCGGAGACTGGATTTGTGACTGGTTGCTGGCAATAAGCTCGCCGCCCAATATATGAAACTTAAACATAAGAGACGAAATGTGGGTGTACTCTGGGGAATACAACCTTGATGTTATTTATGTCCATGAATAAAGCTATTAAATCATAGTACAATAATCCTAGAACTATTCAAAAGCCATGGGTTCCGTGTGCCCCTTTAATTCTTGGCGAAACGCTTGGTCGACTCTTAACGTCAACAGAGGGTTGGCCTTTTTTTGGCCAAAGAATCAGCATTGCCATTCAACGTGGCAGTGCTGTCAGCCTTCTGGGCACTTTTCCCGTTGACAGTGATGCGAATTAATTTTTCGATGCCCTGTGATTGTTTTTTTTTGTTTTTGTTTTATTACTTTATTGAATAGCTATTTAAAAGAACTATTTACAAAATCGCCATTATTGTAGAAGCATTCGAAACAGCCAATCATGATCCATATCGGGTTGTGATCATCTTAATTAATTAGGGTGGATTTTTCTAGATGGAACGCACCATTCCCTACCCTGGAGGAAGAATTCAATATCATGACGGCACCGCCAGGACCCGACCATGTGGTTCTGTTGGATGATGGTAAGTCAACATAAAATACCCTGGTTTGAATAAAATGTCTATATTACTCTTAAGTAAAACTAGCCTTTCGATTAGATTACAAACATATTCTCTTACTAGCTTTTGCCCGTGACTTTGTACGCGAGGAATTTAGAACCAAGTATCCATATTTCTATTTTTGCAGACACAGTTGTAAAATGGAGCCTATATTTTGAGTTAGACCTCATCTAGGAATATACTCGTATTGGTGAAAACTGCATTCAATTCTATGCAGTACTTTTTGCGTGATACGTGTACAAACATACAGACTCACTTCAAAGTTCGCTTGACCCAAGTTTTTACGAGGAGATTTTACACAGAATACTACAGCAGCAATGCTATTCTGTTAAAGAAACTCCCCGTGACAATGTGGGTGAAGTGACGGCGTAGTGAGCTGTCATCCTATACTAATGCTAGTGTTTGACAGCTCACGTCACCTAATTTTACGCGGGAAGATTGTTACAGAATAGACTGGTAGATGTCAAAACTATGTCATAAATGTAGTAACCTTCTTTCTTCGAATTCTAAAAGTGACAGTCTTTAGTTCCTTTACCATATTTTCTCATAAATCGCGTTGTATATTTATTATGCCTTTTCTACTTTCATGCGTACTTTTACAGAGTGCCCATCAAGAGTGCTATTTTATGACGTAGCAATATTGTGTAAGAAGATCTTTTAATACATAATTTATATCTCAAGTATATAGTCCGTATCCAGCATGAAAATAATTGGCTTTACATTTTTCAGTCGAGTCATATATTCATTTAAAGTGTTTTATTTCGCAGAACGCTTCTTCCAATCAAGCGTGATCACGTCGGAGGCGACCGCGATGGACACGACCGGCTCGACGGTCGGGTCGGTCGTCGACGCGTCGGACGACATCGCGCCCGACAAGCCGGCGCCTGACTTACGCTCACCGTGATCCCACGCAACCGCTACGTCGGTCGGTGTCGCAAGTGTCGGACATGTTGAACCGGACGGATCGGTCGCAAATGTTGGATCTTTAATTAGTGTTGATTCTGATACGCCCGTATCGAGTGTTGGATCTATCATAGCGGTCGCGCCGTCGGCGACCGTGCTCCGCTGGACTCCCGCGCCCCTCCCGCACTGGCGACCCGTCTCGCATCGGACTGTTTAATTTCTAACGTTATCTCTGAACGTCGGGGGATTAGTGTAAATATAAAAAAAGGAATTAAAACGGATGAGATTGTAGTTGAAAATTTAGATTTTACAATTTTTACTCTGTGTCGATCGACTGCACCTGTCCGTGCGATGTGACCTTGTCGCGGCGTTTAGACACATCCGCAAGTATTTAAATACGGTTCTCGACAAATGCGGGTGATCGACATGGTTTTCATTTATTACTTGTTAAGGCGATAACAAAATACAATACTCCAACGATAATTATGTAAAAAAATATTAAAGCTACGAAATAAAAACAACATACTTATTATATTCTAATATTTTTATAGAATATAAAAAAAAAACAAGTAAGATATGATCAAGCCTTCCAGTAATTTAGTGAAATAAAATGTTAATAAAAGTGCAGCTTATATAATATTGTTTTGCTGAGCTGTGAGACAGGATAAGCGAATAAAAATGCTTCCAAAGGCGTCAAAACAGTTTAAATTGACGAAAGTGTGATACTATAAGTTTTTTTTTTGTTTCGTTGTTGTGTGTTTTGTAATGGAAATAAAAATAAATAAGTGTAAGACGTCGGTTAGTTTAAAAAAATATTTTTTTTATTTATTGAACGAATATATAATAAAGACGAGCCTTGCTTAAGAATTAGTTTAGTTGTAATTAGTAGCGAACAGAGTAGTTGATTTATTGTACTTTCGATCGGGAAACGCTGACACTAAAATTTTTATAAAATAAAAAAAATAGCAAAAAGATTTTTTTATGTAATTTTTGCACAAAAATACACCAATATTGATCTCAGTGACACGATTATACCAAGACGAGATTTTTTTTCATTTTTATTATTTTTTATATTATTTTTTGTGAAAAGTTCTGGGCATCGAAAGAGACAATAAATCATAGATAGATCGACATAACTATGTCAAAGGACATTTTATAGGTGCCTTTCATAAAGAAAACGTAAAATAACTTAAATAATAGGGATTTGTAAATTGTAGTTTTCTTTTGATAAATCCATCCGCTCATACCAGTAACAAACGATATTCATTGACTATTTATCATAAGATTTGTGTGTTTTGTAACCAAATTAGTGGAAAAAGTGGTACGAGTATGTGGCTAGTCAGAATTTCGGGTGTTTACTTTTCACGCCTTTTTTATGTAACTATTTATATGAAATACAAAATCATCAGCTCTTTGTACAGTCACAATGATTTATATTTATATGTTATGAAATACTCTGCATTGGATTTAGAATGCCGTTGTTATGCACAAAATACTCGAGTTAATATTCTTGGTTACACAATACACACGTAACGTTCTATAATCCTATTACTTAAATCTTAAAAAATATTTAATTTCGTCACTCATGAAAAAGTTTTATTTCCGCAGAACAGAGGCCATACGAGGAAAGCTAGTCATTAGAGTTACAATGTAAAATTAATGTTACTTAAAATAATAAAAAAAATATTTACAATTATAACAACCCCTTACGTTTATTAGTAAGGGGTGTGAAACTAAAAATGTGGCCAAATTACACTTAATGAATGAAATCCAAATATATATACACAATTTTTAATAGATTTAGATTTAAATAAGCGTGGTAAAATTTAGTTCGTAGCGAAAACTATTAAGTGACTATAATTCGAGTAGAAAAACTAAAAAAAAAAATACAATTATGATACAAAAATTCCACGTCAAATTGTCATGAACATCTTAATTTTTTTTGTCTGACTTAAAAAAAGTTTAAATTTTAATTACCTTGATTTTCAGTATGTTTTCACAATCAACGAAAGTTTTATTTGATGCCTTTATAAACGTTGTTTTTTTGGATTTCTATAAAAATAGTGTAGTAGGGAAACGTAGCAATAACTAACTACAAGCAATAAATAAAAAAATAATTATAAAACAAAAAAACGGCTTTAGTGAGGCTAGAATTTGGTACTGAAATGTAGTGTGACCTATTTAAACGATTCGCGATATATTTTCTATAGACAGATTGGCGAGAGGCTGGGTACTATGTACAATGTTAAGCATAGTGCGGTGAGGTACAATTAATAGCTATTTGACAAAAAATATATTAGACTTACAGCTGCTATAGTCGAACTAGGCAGACCGGCGGGGTTAGTCAATTGCTAGCGATAGAAATCATTAATTAGAATACGGAAAAAAAAACATTAGAGAGTAACAGTAATGTCCTTAAGGCTTGTTGATAACAGAAAAAAAAAACAGTTTCGTCATTGAAAATCTTCAAGAGATAACCTTGTAACGTGGTAAGGCAATATTAATATTGGTGACGAATTTAAAGCTCATTGGTGCCGAAAATTCTAGACTGTGATTCAATAGTTCATTCAGAACGTGTCTTATATTGAAATAGTTGTTTTTTGTATGATTGGCAATGATGCACAGTTGGGTGCTGTATAATACGGAATAAAAGTATTGTATAACGGCATATAGGAACATGTTGTATGAAATGCATTTGTTACAATTGTAAAGATAATGCTAACAGCATAAGGAAGCTGAGAAATGTAATTGTTTTGACAGCGTAAGTAGATACGGTAGATTTATTTGATAGCTTTGCAGTAAATGATATGGGTGTGACTAATACAAGATTTTGTATGGACAAAAAGTTGTGATGGTAAAATTGAAAATTATGTATTGGTCGCAGCATGTATACTTTTGTTTCATTATTAGCACCATTAAATACGGTATGGAGTAATAATTGAAAGCCTAAACATTATGTGCCTTAGATACAACAATATTGTATGATATTTATGATGCGTTCTATACAACGTGCTAACTAGAAGTAAAATGATAAACATTATTTTGAGTGCCAGGACCTTGAACGATTATCTTCATTGTTAGAATTCATTTCTGCAAAGGCTTGTATGTACTCCCAAAGATTTTGTAACATTTGAAATGCAATTCTTTTATGTAAAATTAGGCCCAATCTTTGGAAAATTGTAAGTGACCCTATGATGTATTAGTTATCCCTAAAAATCTTCCTTTAATTACTCTATCCCATTGTTTCCTTATTGTATCTATGAAAATTGTGAGAAACTGGGCACCCAGCAGTCTGGAAATTAATTTCGAATCCAGAGATATAAATTATAACCCTCATGTAATGATTATTGTACGATTAAGTAACGCTTCTATGCGTAGTTTCGCTGAAATATAAAAATACTTCTATGATATTGTATAATTTTAGTAAATACCTACATTGTACCCGTTTACGTACCTATATACTTTATTGGCATGTGATTCTATTCTTAATCTACGCAACTCGGAATAGCCACGCTTTTTATTTACAAAGTAGACACCTCATTGATTCTCGCATGGCTTTTTGATATTAAAAATTACAATCCACCTATTCTATAAACTTGTAATAATTTCTTTTAAGTTATATCTTATTGTAAAAGGAACGAAAATCCGTCTTATAAGTTTCGTGGATTACAAAAGTTGAATACATTATACGTAAATAGAGAAAAGTAATTATAAGGATAATTAATCTATAGAGAAATACTCCTAGTTACGAATTTCTTAGTTCATCTGATGTGAAATTATGATTAACTGTTTTTTTTAGCGAATTTGTTAATTTTTATTAGTAATTTTACGATTGTATCCATTATCATTGTATGTAAATATGTTCCGGAGTGTACCTATTTATATTTTTTATTATTTGTACAATTAACATTAGAATGCGTTTATATGTTATGTTTGTCATCGGTCACATCCTCCGCGCTTTCATATTCATTTAGGTTTCTACAATTTTTCTTTATTTCTTAAAATAGATACTCGCGAGTCGAATGGCTTATTCCAACCTAAAATTTGTTCCCGATAACAACGATTGCTCTCAAGAGTTGGAATAAATCATTAGATTCATGCAATAAACTAAAGATAGACTTGTAAAAATGTTATTACATGTATTTTTAACCTATACATAGTAAGATATTTATAGAAATTTAGTCGTTTAATTATTTCGAACGACTTGTTATAAAGAAAATTGGTGCTTAAAGCTTAAAACAAAATATGACGGCACTTTGTCGTGTGTGTATTGTCATGGAAGGGGTCAGAGCATTATGACATAGCATGCGTTGTTATGCTTACTTGTGATACAGAATCGTTTACTTAAAATCTAAAGAAAAAAAATCCGTTAGGAAATTTATTCGAAGCCGCCGCTCTAAAGTTAGTGCGTGCGGTATTCATATACGTTTAACTCTTTTGTAATTTTTGTTTATTGTATTTTTTGTTGTTGTTTTGAAATGATGAAATTAAACGATTTTATATCTCAATGCGAGCAGTTATAATAATGTAGGTAAACTTTGCTCAATATCGATGAAAACTGAAAGTGTTACAGTTGATGCAATACAAACAAACAAACATATCAATGGAGTTTTATTTTAATTAGTATAGCAACACTAGATTCTACCCATATTTAAAGTCATCTCGTTTGTCTTCGGTCGCAAACGCTACTGATGAGTTTGAGACGTCCTTGGTTCGATTCCTAGGTTGGGCAAAGTGTTATTGGGTTTTTCCATCTGGAATTTCTTAGTAGCAGCCCGGAGTCTCAATTTGTACCCGGTTGATGGCATTGGGCTCGCCACCTGTTACGTGGGACTTAAACATAACCGGCCAACAGTGGGTGAACCGTTAGTACACCTTTGCCTTACCCTTTGGGGAATACAAGCGTGATGTTATATTGTTATAATAACCTTTAATAACTACGCTTGCTCACTGCGAGCTAGCGTTTTCTAAAAACGTTTTTCTTAATAGTTTAATGGTGACCCGTGCCTCGGAAAGCACGTTAAGACGTTGGTCCTGGCTGTCATTTGTATGTCTTTGATAGTCGTGGCGGGAATTTTGACAGCCAGTCTTATCTAAGGGTATCGTATTACCCAGTAACTGTGTTGTGAAGGTCAGATACGCAGTCGCTACGTGTAAAATACTGCTGCATTCAGGAAGCCGACTGCCGACAATGATGATTATACTTGAAAAGAATATCATTATTCGCATTTCATGATGATTCATGATTTTTATAGACGCACTAAAGAAGATCATCACCAACATCTTCGCATTTCATGGCTAGGTACTTTTTTTATAGACGTACTACGTACTTACGGCGCTAAATAGCGCTTTTGATAAATCATCAAGAAACGTCTTTAACTGTATAAAATAGTAGGTAATAGTTTTTATTTAACGTCACATAAACGTAGTCAATACCAATCGATTTCAAATATTCCCGCTAATCAAGCAATCTTACAATATGGCTGAGGGCACCCAAGCATAGATGCGTCATTGAGTCCTGGCCCCCAATGCAAACTAGCGCCATCTATGGACAATGTGTGGAACTAACTAACTTATTTGACGTCACATTTGTAGTGAAACCTTCATCTTGTTATTAAAAGTGCAATGCTGGTCAACTGCTGCGAATATTACAACGAGGTTAGTAAAATTGATTAATTAATAGTTATTTTAATGATTTCTTTAAGTTTTGTTGGTTGGTTGTCGTGTTTTGAAAGTTTAATCGGATGCAAGCGCTTGCATTGAGTGCATAAACTGCGGAGTAACCTCCTTGGTCCGATTTATAAGGGCTTGTGTGCGTATAATTTTGATGTTCGAATTTCGAATACGTTTCTAAACTCATGTTCTTATTTTAAAAGTTTTCGCGCGTTTTTCTTGACGTTTAAGTTTGCTAACCGTTGATTAGTTAATATGTGATAAATTGTAACAAAATCGGATAATCAAGTAAAGATATTATATACTTAATTTTATGATGAAAGTTATACTTTAAACATAATATCTATAGAATGAAATTATTCCAGTTACAGGCTTTCATTCACGTTCCTTCCTCATTGGGTCTTATTTTGTCTATTGTTATGACCAGTACCCCGCACGTCAGTGGTAACAATACCAGTATAAGCTGACCTCGCTTTCAATTGAATCTCCATACTACCCTAGGCCAGTTCAGAAATAAAGTATTATCTACCTACGCAGCCACGTGCGGCCATGGCGTAGGTTAAATGTTGTAGGATAATAGGAAAAACAATGTTGTGTGAAAATCCCAGGTTTTTCTTATATTATTGGAAACTTTTATTAATCATAAAACCTAATGCAATGTTTTTTGCAATAAAACTTTTAAACTTAGCTCTATCACGACCAACGACAATGAGTACGATCGCTGATTGGTCCATATGAACGTCAAACACAAACAGGCCACCTGGTTGGTTAGCAACTACTACTTATTATGTTATGAATGAACGCCAATCAGCATTCAAGTTTCCAATCGTCCTGAACGGATGAGGTTTTGTGGAAAATTCCTGATGTAGACTACTAATATTACGAAAAATGGTCTTATTTTCCGATAATCTGTTAAAAAATTGTATCACTTATCACAGTTCAACTCTTTGCATGCTTACTTCAGAAGACTTTTATCTTCTACACTTATTTATTTATTTAGTATTAAGGCACATCAACATCATAAACACAAACATTAATAAGAGACACGAAACAGAGACATATAGCTGGTGTTTACGACAATTACAGACGTGCACAACATTTAAAACAAAGGAGACGAAAAATACAGTATTCACATTACATAATAGAAGAACAAAATATAAGAACAAAACAAAATATAAGATCAAGATATAAAGGCAAACAACCACAAACTACAATTTACGTAATTTACGTAATACTTATGGGACTTAATTTCTTTAATTTAACTATATTAACTATAGTGATCCAGACATTGACCCATACATTGACTTGTACTTATGCAAATGGTAAAGTGAGGTTACACTCTGCTAGTTACACAAGGGTAGGAGATATTAATTATAAGATTAACTTGTGTCAGGTGCCCTGGCTGGAGGCCTTAATTTCTAATTAAGTCCGGTTAAAAAAAGTTCGGTTAAACAGTAGATATCCCTGAAAGATAAACTGCGAGTTAAACAATCCAAAAAAAATAATTGTGTTACGTGGTTACCTAACACAAGTTAATCTCTTCTTAAAGGGTGTATCCACACTTTTAAACTGTGTTATTAAAAGGTTTTTTTTAACAATCCGGTTCTTTTGCCAAAAAACGAAACTTCCAATTAGCCTGCGACATACTATAAGTAGAGGGTGAAAGGGACATCGGCGCTCAAACGGATACCGTGAGTTCAGTACAGGATTCTGGAACTGTCAGCGTTGAAATTTTTCATCGGATTTTGGCGTTTTGTTACTATAAAGTGTAAGCAACAATGTTTTACTCGTATATCTAATCCAATGTTTGTTTAATGAAAGACGAGAACTGTTTAACTGTAATTAAAAATCTCATTGTTTGTTCTTTAAGAAATTGGACTAGTTTGGTTTAAAACAAGTTGGATACAAATCAGATTAACTCATGACTATTTACAGTTTTAAGTAAAAAACAAGTCCAAAAAAAAAATCCTTCCTGCGGTTGAAATATTTCGTCAGCCTTTATGGGTCCACAATCATGGACTGAACTCATGGTCATCAGTTCGTGCGTCGCTGGTCGTTGTTCTTTTCACCCTGCATAGAACTTATTGCGTGTGCTGAGCAATGGTGCCAACGTAAACCACGCACGGGGTAATATGCCGCGCACTCCCCCTCGTAACCACAATATACGTGCTCAGGGGTAGATGCTCACAATTTAATTTAATCATTTCATTCAAGCAACAAGACTCATAGTATTTATTCATTTATTTTAAGAATCACCAACGAGAAATACATTACAATTAAATATTACAAAATTATAACTTATACAGTATACACTTTCCTGTAATGCACACTCAATTACAGGTAACCAAAGCTTACACATTGTCGAGTATACATGCTCTGAATATTTGAATAAATAAAAAATACTTAGAAATAAACAGTTGACTTACTAATAATAATTATTAATTAATTAATGAATACAATTGTTACAATAAAACCAAGTGTTAACTAGTTTTTCAATTAAACATTACACATTAAAAGCATTAAACATTATTACAACAGTATCAACTAAACATTATACATGAAATTGGAATATAGACTAGCAATGATAAATATTGATAAGGTAATTAAATGAATTAGTGATAAATTGGTAGTGTTAGCAACAATGTACTTACTTTAAAACTATGTTAGTAATACACTTACAAAGACAAGAACACAGAAATCGGTTGTGACATCATTGCTGGTTCAAGGTGATAGGCCCAGCCGAAACCTTGCAGCAGTGCATCACAACCTTACAATCAAGCCTACTGGCTACCATACTGGTTAGTGGGTGTACTATAAGTACACCTCTGTCTAACCCTCTGGGGATTGCAGGCGTGATGTTATGTTATGTTTTGCCTAGTATAAACATGTGTTAATTGTCAGGTACTTACATCAATATTTTTGTCGATGTAATCTTTGACAGTACCTTCTTATAGAAGCTACTAGCTGCCCCAGCAAACGTTGTTTTGCCATATAATATGTTTGGGGTGGACCACCCTTAACATTTAGGGGTATGAAAAATAGATGTTGGCCGATTCTCAGACCTAACCGATATGTACAGTACATTTCACGAAAATCGGTAGAATCATTTCGGAGGAGTTTAATAACAAACACCGTGACACGAGAATTTTATATATAAGATTATCAGACGCACATTCATATGATTTACTTATTGTTTTAGTTTGTTTAGACACTTCATGTTATTACGTAAACTTGATAGTTGTAGAATTATCGAAAGAAGCGAGCTTGTAACCTAAGCACTTAATTATCCTGTTATTGTATGGAAAACTAGCCAAGCGTGTGTCGCGATCACGCTCATGATGGATTCCGTAGTCGGGATAAATATTTACGCATGCAGTATTTTACAGGCCGCAAAAATATGTTTGCAATACAATAAAAAACAAAGTCTCTGACGTGAACTAATAAGTTATTCGGAAGTGTCCTGTTTTTGGGATTTTGGTATCCAACGTAATTTCAGTACACATTTATTTAGAGTTATGCTACCACTTAAAATAATGTAGTGAACTTAATGTGTGAGAAACGTACACCCCTATTCCTAATTCCATCGATATGGTGCCAATAATGTCTGATATGATGACTATGTAACATCCGTATATACGAACCTACGGTGAGGTGAACTGATCGAATTTATAAAGGTTTTTGCTATTTGACTACGTAACCCTAAAACTTACGTTATGATGGACGCCTCATCCATCAACTAAGTAAGATGGTCGCTAGCTTCGCAATGCAAACGCTACTATCATATATTTTGAACAAAACAGCCTTGGAACTTGAATAAATTACTAATTAATGGTAGGTATCTCTATTCCACTAACTATCTAATAAGAAATTCGTTGTTTCGCCTGAATGGTGTTCAGTATAGGTACCTTTATCAAATTAAAATGATTACCTAACACTGTAACAATTCGGTACGGATTACGTTTCATCCACTTCTCTATCAAAACCGCAAACAGTCTAATATTGTAGACTTTCATTCATCGCTGTACAAATTCCTTTATACAATCTACACGGCCGACAAAGACATTAAAAGTAGGTACATTTAGTTATAATAGGTTTACCGAGCTGCGTCTAAACTAGCGTTTTAACTAACGCTGGTAGAGTGCAAACGCGTAAGAATACACACTAAATGGTGTAAGTACGTTTTTAATAAACCGATAAATCGAAATATCCAACAATCTCCGCAGTAGGGATCGCAAAAATCAATAGTCGATGGTTTGTTTCAACCAAGCAAGCTGCCTACAGACCACGCAACATGACGTACGAACTTTTATACAGTTCGTTGTACTTCTAAAGTAAGTTTTACCGTTAAAGAAATAGAGCTGCAATAGGCTTGGAGTGGATTTTGAGTTGCGACGTTACGCCTCTGTGCATGAAAGAACAGATAATCGACGCCTAGCCTTGTGCGATATCGATTTTGACAACGGCTACTTTCCCTACAACGCAATGAGAAACGTGTAGCTATCTCCCTCGCTCTCAGGAGTGGTAATAGTGGTGCAGAGAGGGATGGGTTCGCCGCCGCAACTAGGGGTCGCCGCCGCGGCGTTGCCATGACAACGGGTCACCGGGAGGGTATGATTTCCAATATAATAGCTCGATATTTTTAGGTCAAAATGTCAGAGTTTATAATAAAAGTATATATGAACGAGAACAAGCTTGAAATATGCTTGGACGACGGTAATGTTACAATGGTGGTGGATAGAAAAGACTACGTCATTGATTCGGTAAGATTTTTATTGGATTTGCCGCATTGGAAAATGGCCGCCGTATGTTGATGAAATAAATTATTGATTTTCTGACAAACATCGATGAATAGTGTAACTAGGTGGTAGATAAGTTTAGTTTTATTATAAGTAGATATGACGTACTTTACTACACAGACTGCAGTAGGTAAAAATCAATACAACGCTTCGCATTCATAATGGGACTTGAATACTTTTTGCACCTATTTATAATTCAAAGAAATCTCGAAAAGACTGGTTGACGCTTCCCGTAACGAAAAAGCTGGCATGTACTTTAGCCAGAGGCTAAGCATTGCCATTCAACGTGGCAATGCCTCCAGTGTAATGGGAACTTTAGCAGTCGACAGCGATGCGGATGATATTTTCTACCCCTCGTATTATACGTTTTAGTTAATTCGGAAAGTACACATTATTTTTGAACGGGTAGGCAGCAATGGAAGATGGTACAGGAGACCTATGTCAGGAGATAAACTGAACTGAGACGTTCTATAAGAAGATAGATATCACAATCAATTGTGTTGTTTGGAAACATTCTAAAATTTTCACGATAAAAAACTTATTGATTTATTGATGGATTGATTCTTTTGTAAGTGGTATATTTAAGTTGACAACCAAATTTATTTCTTTAAAACGATACGATTAAAACATAAAGAAATAAAATAAAATAATCACAGCGCATCGTAAAATTTAACTTGATAGGTCATGTAGAATATAAATATATAATGAGTTTACGTGACACCGCCAACCAGTCGGTCGACTCTTCACGAGACCAGAGGCCTGCTAAAGAATCAGTATTGACATTCAATATGGCAACATGGCTGCCAGCCATTTGGGCACTTTTCCGTTGACAGCTGTGATTATTTTCTTTTCTTTTTAAACGGCTTTTAAAATAGGAGGACGTTCTATGTTCGACAGTACTTATGTTTCTTTTTTTTAATGTGTACCGGTTATTTTTATTGGGAACCGATTTTTTTTCTTCTGAAATGTTATATTCTCAAAGTGGTCTTGTGGTCACCAAACTATGATCTGATGATGGGATCCTGGAGAAATCGAAGAAACTCTTCATATATTGAAGGCACACGCATAGCGATTTGGGTACTTTTTATAGTAACTCGTGCATTTGCTCTCAGATAGCACCATTTGGTGAAGTGAAACTGATGGTGAACCCTACAGATGGTCACCTGGACTACTCAATAATTAATATTTCACGGTTTGCGATTCGATGACTTTAATATGGTCGCTTAAAGTGTAAGTTTGTTTGTAATTTTTGACGACGCTCACTGACACTCTTTGTTTGTTTAGAAATGTCACATCTAACAGCAGTCACCGAGACATCTCAGTAACTGTGGTACCTACAGTACATACTACTTGCATCATCATCTGCCTAACCTTTTCCCAACTATGTTCGGGTCGGCTTCCAGTCTGACCTGATGCAGCTGAATACCCGTGTTTTACATGAGGCGACTGCCTATCTGACCTCCACAAACCAGTAACTGGATAACGCGATACCCTTTGACGGGACTAGTTGTCAGAATTTCGGGCTTCTGACTACCCGTAACGACTTAACGTAGCTTTAGTCAGTATGCATACGACAAGCAATAGAACTGACTCGAATTGATAGGTACCATGATTGAACCTATTATTGTCAGCTATATAGAGCATACTTAGGCCTCTTCTCATAAAGAGAAGACCAACACGCTATCTCTGTATAAGTACACACACAAACTCACGCCTTTTTCCTATAGCGGTAGGCAGAAACTATAGAACTCCACCTGCTACGATTCTTACATACTCCTTTTGCTTCGTAAACGTTCTTACATCTGGCCTTACACGCACGCGGCCGCTGGTTGCGAGTACTACACACCTGACCTTCTTGAAGAACATCTCCAATAAGGATCGAAAAAGGAATCTTTTTATGAAGATTTGCTTTATCTATGCCAGTAGTGCTACGGATAAACTTAAAGAATAAAAAAAAACTTGAGAGGTGTCAACGGACACCCGGATGGAACGAAGTTCCTTTTGTTATTATTTGTCTATTATTTATTATGTACAAAAAACCTGTATACACTCAACAAAAATAATCGTCGCGACACCACACTGTTCAATGCGAAATATAAAGACGAAACAAAAATAACTGGCTTGCATTCTATGATAGAGAGAGAGAGAGAGACACAGAGAGAGACAGAGAGAGAGACAGACAGAGAAACACGCGCACGCCGCACGGCTTACAACTACTTATAGCAAAAAGTGTCGTTACAACTTTTCGTCTTATTTTTTTCCGTCCAGCCCCCTTTCGCAACGCGCGATAAGGAACTTCGCTCCAAAAACATTTGTTACTAGATACTAAATTCATAATCTGCAGATCCTTCAGGATTAGGTTTACCATGTACATACATAAAATCATAACCTCACGTTCATCATGCAGGAGACGGAACAGAGCTAAGTCAATATATATATTTATTCATTCAATATATATATTGAATGAATAGGTATGAATAGCCACCATAGGTACTATGATGGATGACACATCGTTTCGGCTCGCTACTTGTCTTCGCTTGGGTGCCCCTTGTGTTGCTCCGCATCGGTGTCACTGTGGTGAAGCGGTCGACAGCTTCGGGCACCATGGCCTGTCCTGTTACAGGAGCGCAGGACGCATAGCACGGCACGCCAGCATCAATGATATTATTCGTCGAGCTCTTGGTACCGCCGGCGTACCAGCGGTATTAGAACCTAACGGCTTGGTACGAGACGATGGTAAGAGACCAGACGGCATGACTTTGTTGCCTTGGAAGATGGGTAGGCCTTTGGTGTGGGACGCAACCTGCGTCGATACCCTTGCGCCATCTCATGTTTCAAGCACGGCAGGCTGTGCTGGCGCTGCCGCGGCGGGTGCTGAGACCCTCAAACGGCGCAAATACTGTAACCTTATTGGTAACTACAGTTTTGAGCCGTTTGGGGTTGAAACGCTCGGGTCATGGGGTCCGAGTGCACGTCATCTTTATAAAGAAATTTCTCGACGTCTGATCGACACTTCGCGTGACCAGAGGGCTGGCTCATTCTTTGCCCAAAGAATTAGTATTGCCATCCAACGTGGCAATGCTGCCAGTCTTTTGGGCACGTTTCCAGATGACAGCGATGCGGAGGAATACTTTGACGCCTGAGTGTCCTTGTCGGCTTTTTTTTTTTGTTTTTTTGTTTTTTTTTTGTTTTTGTAAATATGTATACCTAGTTAGTTTTATTCAATATATATATTTTATTAAAAAAAAAAAAAAAAAAAAAAAAAAAAAAAAAAAAAAAAAAAAAAATAGGCACAAAGGGACGTTTACAATTAAGCCTAGCTGGCTAGCATACATACACATTTTTCCCATGGGGGTAATAAGAAAGTACTGAACGCCACCTGCTATGACCCTTACTACTCCTTTTGCTTCGTTTACGTTCATACATCTGGATTAGTAAACAGACCATCCACAGCAACATTTGACGACCGATGTGGCGTGGCGGGCAGAGGTTCACCTGCGACGCAGGAGGTTGCGGTTTCGATTCCCGCCTTGGGACAAATGTTTGTAGGACCTACAAAGATTTGTTCCGGGTGTTCTGGGTATTTGCATGTAAATATAATAAAAAATATATATCTACGTAATGTATTGTATTAAGTACATCAGTCATCTAGCACCCATAACACAAGCTCTGCTTAGCTTGGGGCTAGGCTGTGTGGATTGTCCAGCATTATTTATTTTTTAACCGCCAATTCTAGCGACATAAAAGCTGCCCCAGATACCTGAATGTAGACCATTATATTTAAAAACCTATAGGTATAAGAGTTCCATGAAATACAATGTTTCATCAGCTGTCCGGTATCTCACGTAAATTATAAATACGTCATGTCTTGGATGAATGGGTTAGTTATGAATGAATAGAGTGAAACGGTATCGTATCTAATGATGACTAAGATTAGAACAAAAATCGTGGAGTAATATCAATTTCGTACTAACAGACTGTTCACGTTGGGTAGGTTTGCACGACACATGCCAAAATAACTTTGCACTATGTGTGCAAAAGCAATTATTTACCACTAGCTGTTCCCCACGGTTTTGCCAGCTCCTAAGGAGCGTAACGTGATTTTAAATAACCTTTAACCTTCCTCAAGAAGTGAACTGTCAAATGCAACATTCTTTTTTTCAAATTCAACATTCTTTTTGCAAATTCGAATGGCATTTCCTAAGAATATGTCGTTTGCACAAATAAAAAACAACTCGTCAGTTTTACTATACTTTATTTACATTTTCAACCAGTCAACCTTTGGGCGATGCAGAGGCAAACAGTGGCAGGTGCAATTTCTTAAAAGAAAAGTGAAAAGAAATATATATACTACTAATAATTTAATACTATTGTACTCGTAGATTACTGTAAGAAGTGTTTTCATAATCTTAAAAACTTTATTGTTTATCAGTTCGTCTACCAACTTCACTTGTACGTAAATTTAAACATACTTGGCTAGAAAGGACGTATGGAAGAAGAGGACATGTTCCACTGTCCCCAAATAAGTTGGGATGAGGGCAGTAGAATGGTGATGATGACGATACTTATATTATTTATTTATTTTTAATTTTTATTAAAAAAAAAAGTCGCCCCACACTAGGAATTTCTCCTGTGTCATGGGTGCGTTTACATACATTAAAACTCACATCCACAAACAGTCAGACCCGGAACAACTACCCGTAGGCCATACAGATATTTGTTCCGTGCGGGAATCGAACCCACGATACGCGGCGCAGCAGTCGATCGCTCAGCCACTGTGCCAACCGTGTCGCAACTGTCAATGTTTGACAGTCATATACTATACTAGCACTCACACATGACTTCATCCGCGTATGTATCTTTATGAAATATAGCGTATGCGGAACTTTTTCATCAAAATCCGTTACGTAGTTTTTGCGTGAAAGACTAAAAATCATACATACATTCTCACAAACTTTCACATACTTAGCTATAAAGTACGAAGTAAGATGAAATAGCTATATAAGCTATAAAACAGCAAATAAATGTATCAATAGAATTTTAGAGAGTAAAATTCTATCAATTTTCGTTTAGTAATTTGTGAGGAAAGTCGTGAGTACGAATGTGGATAGTTACGAGCAAAGTCACGAAAGATGGACTGTGTGAAGATGATTAGAAAGAGGGTGGTTTACTAAGATGACGACTACAACACACGCTGAGCCGACCCCAAATAAATTGGTACAAGGGCAAAAGAATGAGGATTGGCTCTGCTAGTTGATATGTTCGCTTAAACTCAATAACATCATAGTTACAAAATATCTTTTTCTGTTATATATGTCGATTTAGACAACTAACAGTAGGCCCAAAGTCAGATGGTAAAAGTAACCAAAATCAAAGATTACTTGTGTGACAAAAGTATTTTATTCAAATGACAAGAAAGGAAAAATAAGTATCATTTTCTCCCACATAATATATGTATGATAATATTGTGAATTGTTTTTATAATTTGGAATATTTTAACAATGCATTGAGACTAATATGACTAATTGTGTTTTAACTTCTGATCTGTATTTTATTATTGTACTAGCGGCCCGCTCCGGCTTCGCACGGGTATAATAATTATTTACAACATCACATTAGAAACCTCAAAAATAACAATGTTTCTCCAGTATTTAATGGATGTTACTATATATATAAACCTTCCTCTTCAATCACTCTACCTATTAAAAAAAACCGCATCAAAATCCGTTGCGTAGTTTTAAAGATTTAGGCATACATAGGGATATTGGGACAGAGAAAGCGACTTTGTTTTATACTATGTAGTGATGCCTCAACGGCGGGACTTAGCTGAACTTATTTTAATTATTTAAGACAGGTATACATCATAAATACATATAGTCCACAATAAAGATGATTTGATTTGAACCTTGAGCTGTTAAAAAAAGAATATTTTTGTTGTGAAAACTTCTATAGCCACGTAACGTAACGCGTAACACGTAACGTCATAGGTTTGCGTCACCAACATGCAAATATGACGTGTTCCGCCAGACTAACAGTTATCCTTAAGTTACATGCATATAGTTTCACAGATGGTATTTTCTACAGGAGAATTTTGTAGTCTTGAGTAAGAATTTTAAAACGATTTCGCTATGTCCTCTGTTCATGGCAGGCTGCGAAGTGAATAGACACGCGTTTCAATCGGATGATAAAAAAGGGGTTGCCTTTTAAAACAATGTAACACGACCCTAGGAAGTGGCAGTGTGCCCCTAACCCTTCGCTTCCGATGGCCACCACGAAGCCCCACTAATATATTTTTAATATCCTTACAATTAAAACGTAGGGCTGGTTTTTGGAACATCTTGCGTTGTATAAAAATTGTACGAGTATTACTGCTTTATTTTTAAATGTCGCTGTTTAGTTGGAAATTTTATATGAAATACGCAAAAAAACAGCCGTATTATAGGGTTGATCGAAGGTTAAGCTACACTTTCTGAGGTCAGTCTGTGAATGAGGGAATACCGTTCGTCAAATATCGAGACTCCTCCTTGCCTTGGAAAGCGTGTTAGACCATTACTCCCGGCTGTCATTTTGTAGACCTTTCACAGTCGTTACGGGTAGTCAGAAGCCCGAAAGTTTGACAACCAGTCTTACCAAGAGGTATCGTGTTACCCAGTAACTTGCTTGTGGAGGTCAGATAGGCAGTCGCTCCATGTAAAATACTGGTATTAAGCTGTATACGTTTAGACTGGAAGCCGGCCCCAACGCAGTTGGGAAAAGGCCAAGCAGATGATTATTGACGCAGAAATGTATTCATACAATTTACAACTATCATGATAGGATATTTTTACAACCTGATGCGATATTGTAAAATATGTGTCGTTACTTAACGTGACGTAACTTAATAATCATTTGTGTAAGTTATTACAGACATGGAATTCTTTGTGCATTTACTATATAACCATAGATTAGGTCCGTGTCTCTGCTGTGAGGTTGAGAGTACGGAGTTCTCTTGGTCTATATTTTAATTTAATTTCGGCGTCCTCGGTTCCGCAGTTTAGACGTTAAGTTAGTGATACATACAGTCAGATGAACTTACTTTCGCTGTAGACATCTTTCGTTATAATGGAACAAAGGGAGTGAGGAAAATCGGCTTTTTCTTGCAATCCGTGGTAACCAAAAATAAAATCTTAATCGTAATTTATAGTTAAGTTGTTTTGCGTGCCACAAGTGTACTTTGATAAAACTTAAGGGTGATTTAAGACAAGTTGCAGTTTATAAAAACAACAAAGCACAAATCTTTAAAATCTAGACCAGTTCCCCAGAAACTTAATCTTATTACGTTAGCTAACAAAAAATGCCCCACAACAGAGCCTCAACAACCCTTGTTATTCCATCCCTTCGTCTCGATCTCAACCCTAAGAAAAAAAAAGTGAAAAGGTCAATGCACCCGGAAGGCAAGGCACGCGCGAGCCACAGGTGTGCGCTCGATAAAATCGATTTTCGCGGCGCAATCGATACGTGACGTCACGCAACAGTATGGCGGCTGCGCGCGCAGCTGTCGGTCGATAAAAAACATGTATGCTAATGAAAGTAGGGTCGAATAAAATAGGGGTATAACAATATCTTGTTTGGGACACGCGAATGTAGTTTTTTAAATAATTTAAGCATTGTGTAGTTTGACAATTTGAATATTTAGGGTGCTATGGTCTGTGAACTTAGCAGCGACAAATTTAAATGATGTTTGCAGTAAAATAAAAGTGGTATCTTAAAAAAAAAACCTATTGCATATTAAACTTTTGCGGCGATAGAGACCTCCATTTTTTGGCGTGACAATACTTTTGAAATTTCCAAACGAAATTGGTCATGTTGCTTTTTCCAGCGCCATGTCGCTTGTGACGAAACACTTCCGTCTTTTTGTCGCTATGATACAAATGAAATTTTCAAGCGAAACCAGTCGCGTTGTTTTTTCCAGCGCTTTGTCGCTATTCAGTGAGTGAACATTTAAAAAACTGTCATAGACCCATTTCCGTCCTTCTGGCTCTACAGTACTTTCGAAATTTTCGAGCGAATTCGGTCGCGTTGCATTCTCCAGCGCATTGTCGCTTTTCGCCAGCTACAGGCTGAAATCAGTGACAACTAACTGGGCTATTTATACCATCTGTCGAGCCGCGTCGCGTCTGCAATCCCTGCAATAGAAGCACTATGTTGCATTGTTTAATACGGTAAATTTAACTAGACTTCACGATTGGCAATGCTTATTTTTAAAAGCATTGTCAATCGTGAAGCTTATCTGTTATTTTATCTCATGTTGTGACATCAGTTTTCCTTTCGAAGAAAATTATTCAATGATTAGGTTATTCACATAATTTTAACTGAATGCTAAGGGGTATGTGTGGTGTTACGCGAATGAGTAGAATAAGATATGAGTCTGAAAGTGGCGCTTGTGACCAAGTAGTGTGGAAATCGGTTATTTTGGTAAGAACATTTGATGCGAATGAATGAGGACCATGTTATGAGGAAAGTTTTCAGTATGAATGTAGAGGGTTACAAGAGTAGAGGGAGACCAAAGAAACAATGGATGGCTTGTGTGAAAGATGATATGGCTAAAAAGGAGGTGACTTTTCAGATGACGGCAAATAGAGATGTATGGAAGAAGAAGACATGCTGCACACCAAATTAATTGGGATGAGGGCAGGAGGATGATGATGGTGACATCATTTTAAATTCACTCAGGGAGGGGGAGTGATATTATGTCTTTTTTAATGTGAATCAAAACAAAAAAAATCAAACTTAATCATATAAAATCAAGTAAAAAAAAAAAATACAACTCGCAGAAAACAGGCTCTACAGTACAAATTCAGTCACGTTTTGTACCTGTTTCAGACATAAACGAAGACGGTGAAGAAATATAAATAATATCGTAGTTATTACAGTAATTATTGACGCTAGTTTCATGTTTACGTGCGCTGGTAGTGACGTAACACAGTTAGCAGGACGTGGTATAGGGGCTGCCGTCGCTTACTGTGCGCTAGGGATGTGCATAAGTGTCGATGATAAAATGCCAAAAATCTTCAAAATAATTTCAGTTCTTCTGTCACTGTGACGTAATTCATAGGCTTGTTGTCATTGTAACTCTTTCTAGAGTGAGATTAATAAGTATGCAAAAGTACTGTTGTTAATATTGTATGACGACACGGTTGGCGCTGTGGTTGAGCCATCGGCTGCTGCGCCGCGTGTTGTGGGTTCGATCCCGCACGGAACAAATATTTGTATGACCTACAGGTAGTTGTTCCGGGTCTGGCTGTTTGTGTATGTGAGTTTAAATGTTTGTAAAACGCACCCACGATTCAGGAAAAATTCTAGATTAAATATTTAATATAGCATATCTACTAGTTATAAACGTAAACGAAGCATGAACAGTATGTAAGGATCGAAGCAGGAGGCGTTCTTTTGTTTCTGCTGGGGGTACCATTCGAAATAGGGAAGAGTTTATATATATATGTATATACAGATGCCAACACATCAAGCTGTACCAAACTGTAAAATTTTACCAATTGAACCTGAACCTTATTCTTTCGTAATAAAGTTGAAAATCTATCAAATAAATTTGACAGATTGGAGTAGCTTGATGTGGCTGGCCTCTGTAATATATATGAATCACTTCATGTTACGGTCCCAACTTTATATTGAGATCTGCTTTCATTCCACGACAACAACAGCTAATACAGTAAACATATTACGTCATGACTACCCAGGATATGCTAGACGTATTTTTTAACATCGCCGTTCATAGATGCTATTTCAAATCACCGCCATTTAAGGACTTTATCGATATCGACAAACAAATCGCGACATCTCTAAAAGCCCTTTGTCACGAGCCAGGTGTCGAGCGGGGTCATTCGGACATCCTGCCTATGTGTGTGTAACTGTATTCAGACACGAATTAAACGCACACACACGCAGATAAGGGTTTGTTTGTGTGTTTATGCTCCCGTCTGCTACATTCAGTTAAATACACCGTTTTTTTGGGTTCTGCAACTTAATGGTAAATAGAGGAACCCTTTTCTGTCCGTCGCAGCTGCTTGTTTCTTATTTGAAATTCGTACACTATACTAAAAGTGAAAAAAAAATGTTGTTTCTTTCATTGAAACAGGGCTGAAATAGGGGATGGAATTTGAAAATAGGGTAACTAGGTCAGGTGCGGTATTATATGTAAAATCTACCATTGCATATTATGAATTAAATTTTAATTCATGCCTCAAAGTTTTTACTAATTATGTTAAAATTCCATTCCTCTTTCCTCAAACTTGACAAAGCAAAAATCTGAAACACATCTATTTAATATTACAGAACAAATAAAATAAACTCTACCTAGCTATGTAGAGTCTTGAACGATAAAAAAACCAAGCTTACTTTTTTTATAAATCAGCTAAAACGTTTGACAAACAGACTTAAATACGCGGACGCAAAAAATCAGCGAAAACCGAAAAATATTTTCTCTGTTATAACTACGGAATCCTCGGTGCGTGACTACGACTCGCTATTGACAGGTTTTTTTTAAACTAGCCTTTCAGCAAGGAAAATTTTGCTTGTTAGGTAACTGTTGTGAATATTTTGTTAAAAACACGTACTTAATGCATCCATATAGTTTTGTCTTGAGCAACAATATTGGTTGACTTGTCAATCAATATGTTTGTAACAGTAGAGGTATTCTGTGAGAAATCTTTCCGTGAAAACTTGTGTGATCAATGAAGTGAGCCGGCCATGACACCCAGTTTAAGTAAGACACTGACAGCTCTCACTTCACCGCTCATTTCACCCAAGTTTTCAGTTTCCGGAGTCAACCGGCGAGACACAAACCCTTGTTTGCTTAAAAATCTTTTCCTGCTTTATTCTTTCTTTCTTAAATTTTTAAGGGTGATCGTGATGGGCTTGAACCGGGTTAGTGAAAAATTTACTTTCATCTGCCTAGCGTTTTCCTAACCAACATAGTTGGGGAAAGGCTAGGCAGATGAAAGTAAATTTGTCGGCCTCCAGTCTAACCAGATGCAGCTATATACTAGTATTTTACATGGAGCGACTGCCTATCTGACCTCGACAACCCAGTTACTGGGCAACACGATACCCTTTGGTGAAACTGTTTGTATAAATTTTGAGCTTCTGGCTAACGACTGTCTAAGATCTACAAATGACAGCCAGGACCATTGGTTAAATGTGCTTTCCGAGGCACGGAGGTGTGTTGATATGTTATGAATGGTAATCCATCCACAAAAAAATACTTTTAAATAACAAATCCTGTAAATGATGAATGATTTCTGAAGTGTGGTGAGTTTTGAAAAAGACTTTTACTCGTCACAAAATAAAAATAAAATAAATTGGACAAGACGTGGCAGGTTGATGTTCTCAGCTGACTAATCTGAGAAGAAACACAGAAACAAACTCAGAGTAAAAATAAGTCGTTGCATTGCGGTATAATTTAACTATCAACAGGAAAGCTCCATAAAAGTGAATACAAACTGAGTTGACAACAAAGACGATTATAAAATAAAACATTGTGATACATACTTAAAACATAACATCACGCCTGTATTCTCCAAAGGATTGGGCAGAGGTGCACCTAAAGTAACACCCACATTTTGCCAGTTATGTTAGTCATGTTAAGTCCCATGTAGAAGCGAGCGAGCCTAACCACTAACCGGGATCAAATCCAGACTCCAAGCTTACTGAGTAATTCTAGATGTACTCAAAAACACAGTCCAACTCGGGTATCGAACTTAATATCCGTTTCTTAGCAGTAGCACTGGTAACCACTGCACTAACGCACCACAAAACTTACTGGTACAATTTATTTTATTACGTGAACACAAGTTAATTTCATCCCTTTTTTGAAGACTGGTTAAGAGGTATTATTTACCTAGCTGTGTACCGCGTTTTCACCTACTACTAAGGGTCGTAGCGTGATTTTTAATGGCGTTTAACCTTCTTCAAGAATTGGACTACTAAATGCAAAAAGATTTTTTCAAATCCAGCTGGAAGTTTCAGCGATAAGCTCGTTAAACAAACAACTTTCAGTTTTATTAAATAAGGGATAGAATTCCAAAAAATACAATACATATGACTCTTATTGTATTATTTACAACAAGTATTCAGAACATTGTATGATCGTAAACGTGTTTTCTTTCAAATGCTAATAATCTCGATGGCTCTACAATCGAGAGTTTTGACATTAAATTTGTTTATGGAAACAGGTTTTTCATTGTACTGCATAAATTTAAATCACTGTACTCAAAAGAGCAGGATTTCAAAAGCTTCTGTTCAAAACTAGTCTACATTTATTCGGGATATACTCGTAACAATGTCAGTGTGTACTGAATTATTTCCATCCGCGTCGGACGTATAGTGTATTTTTGAGCTACTGTATCCGAGGAAAATGTTTCTAACACACAAAAATCGCTTCGCTCACACATCACAGCAATAATATTTCCAGCTTTGTATCGTTAATTATTTCCCTCTTAGAAGTTCCACCATGAGGTAAGCTTGGCTAGCAAGTAGCCAAGTGACAGCAATGCCCGAACGAGGGCACTGCCGTCACCACCACACCACTAAACAGTGGAACAACTTTCGACATCATCCTTCATCGACGCCCTAAAACCGACCTTCCTCAGCCGCACAAAAGAGAACCAGCAATGGTCACAATACAATCCGTACCGTCACAAAACGGGAGGTACAAGCCCCAGGGTAGGTTAAGGGTGCATTGTATACAGCTAACGCCAGATAGCCCGACAAAGTAACCAAAACCAAACGAAACCGAACTTAGCAGCTTTATAATAAGGTTGATAATACCTATATCTTTACCATAGATAGGTTGTTTGAAACGAGGGTGAAGGAACAGGGGTGTTTGCAGGATGCGGGGCGGGGGGAAGGTAGGGTGCGTCGCGCAGGCGTGCTTCAGTCGCCCGCGCGACCCCGCTGCCGCCGGCCGCGCGCCATGGACGAGGTAAGAGCGCGTGATCGCGCTCCTCTCACGGTTATAGTCACCCCGAGCAACGCTTCGCCGCCCAGACTATCGCCCGAAGACCTTCTGCCGGATGGCGACGCGGCGTTCCATCCCCTGTCCGCAGTCAACGGGCGCCTGACCCCGCCGGGGCTCGAGCCTGCTTCGTACGCCACGCTCACCCCCCTGCTTCCACTGCCGCCAATCAGCACTGTTTCAGACAAGTTCGCGTACCACGCCGGCGGCACGTTCACAGTAATACAACAGCAGCAGTCCTACGCGTCCTTATCACCAACTCCTTACAATGAGCCACTATCGCCACAATCAGCATACAGCAGGCGGAGTGTGTCGCCGAGCTCATTTGAAAGGCGATCCCCCT
Organism: Phlogophora meticulosa; assembly: GCA_905147745.2. Taxonomy (NCBI): domain Eukaryota; kingdom Metazoa; phylum Arthropoda; class Insecta; order Lepidoptera; family Noctuidae; genus Phlogophora; species Phlogophora meticulosa. The sequence continues at coordinate 1,618,800 of LR990542.1, forward strand.
CGCCGCCATTGCAGAGTCCTGGATTGGACCTGAATGCAGCGTTGCTTGCGAGAGATGAGCAGTCCCAGCAGCATATGCAATCACAGAGTGATTCAGAGGAAATAAATACGAAAGAATTAGCTCAGAGGATAAGTGGTGAATTGAAGAGGTACTCGATTCCTCAGGCGATATTTGCTCAGAGGGTGCTATGTAGGTCACAGGGCACGCTGAGTGACTTGCTAAGGAATCCGAAGCCGTGGTCGAAGCTCAAGTCTGGAAGGGAGACGTTCCGGCGTATGTGGAAGTGGCTGCAAGAGCCCGAGTTCCAGAGAATGTCGGCGTTGAGGCTTGCAGGTACGTGACGCATGATGTTTTATTGTTTGTACTACTATTTAAACGATGTGCTTTTGTTTTTAATATTTTTAAATACAGGTAAGTTGGTGGTCTAATAAGAATTTTGGATATTATAGTAGCGTATATAGATCAACAATTATATTTTGAATTTCGGAATCCGAACGTCAATTTTCAATTAGGTTTTGGGAGATCACGTGACTCGGCTTTCTTTGTATTTCAGCAAAACATAATGACTTGTGTGTGAAAGAGAAACTTATTGTTCTTCTTTCTATTTGATTTTTACTTTCAGTAATACGAACCAACTCTTTTCTAAAATCTAGATTGTGTCATAAATTCGCGGCTTGACTGAAGCGCGCTTCGTTCAGCCTATTTTTGCATAATGTGGCCTGACCTGAATTGCCACAAGGATTTAGCTTTTATTAAAGCAGTCTAAACACAAGTATCTAGATTAATATAGGTTCTGTTTTTAAGTTTACATATTACCAAAATCGAGTTAAAACTTACCAAGTTGTTATATTAAGACTCCAGATCTTTTAGGGAATCAGGCTATACCAAAATGTACTAAGAAAGTATTTTCTCTATATTCAGTGATATTTTTTTTTGAAGTTTTCGTTGAAGCTAAAAGAGAGGCCTATATATACTCGTACCTATATTGTACCTATTAGGATGGTTGCTGTAAGAGACAGAGTTACTTCCGTATTTAAAATATTAGTATGGATAGTGTTGTTGCTTTTAGCGATAGCATCATACCTGCATTCTGTGAAAGGATAGACAGAAGGGTTTAGGAGATCACACTTTGGTTGGTATGTTTTTAATCCCATGTTGTAAGAGAATTTAATTATTATGTTTACCACTAGCCGTGCCCCTCAGTTTTACTCACTCCAAAGGGTCGTACCGTAATATAAATTAGCTTGTAACCTTCTTAATGAATTTGCATATCAGATGCAAAACATTTTTTGAAAGCAAAAATTGTAAAATACGAGTTGTTCCAGAGAAAAACACTTTCATATTTAAAAAAACAAAGAAACTCTTTAGCTTTATTATATATACTAGCTGTTCCTGCGGTTTTACCCGCTCCTGAGGGTCGTAGCGTGATGTTAGATAGCCTTGAACCTTCTTCAAGAATTGGGCTTCCAAGGCAATAAGATTTTTTTAAATCTGGCTGTTAGTTCCAGAGCTTGAACGCGTTCCAACATGATCATAAATTAACTTTACATCTTTATTATATTAGTATTATAGATATCATGGTATAAATACCAGTTGTATATTTTATTTTAGTACTACCAACGTTCTGACCTTCAATGTACAAGGATTCGGATGATATTTTTTCAATTCTGACTGGTAGTTTCAAAGATAAGAGCGATCAAACAAACAAGCAATCCTAAATCTTTAACTTTGTTATATATTAGTACAAGTTGTACCTGCAGTTTAGCCCGCTCCTAATGGTTGTAGCGTGATGTTACTTAGCCTTTAAACTGTCTCAAGAATTGGGCTATCAAAAGCAACAATATTTTTTCAATTCTGACTGGTAGTACCAGAGATAAGCGCAATAATACAAAAAAGCTATCCTAAACCTTCGGCTTTGTTATATTAGTACTGACTGTTCCCGCGGTTTCACCCGCTCCTAATGGTCGTAGCGTGATGTTACATAGCCTTGAAACTTCCTCAAGAATTGGGCTATCAAAAGCAAAAAAAAATTTTCAATTCTGACTGGTAGTACCAGAGATAAGCGCGATCAAACAAACAAGCAAATCAAATCAAATCAAATCAAAGCAATATTAAATCTTTGGCTTTGTTATGTTAGCACTGGCTGTTCCCGCGGTTTCACCCGCTTCTAAGGGTTGTAGCGTGATGTTAAATATACTTGAACCTTTCTCAAGAATTGGGCTATCAAAAGTTTTTTTTTTTATTCTGATTGGTAGTACCAGACCTAAGCGCGATTAAATAAATAAGCGATCCTAAATATTCAGCTTTGTTATATTAGTACCAGCTATCCCTGCAATTCCACCCGCTCCTAATGCTCGTAGCGTGATGTAACATTATTAGGCTATCAAAAGCAAAAATAATTTTTGACTTCTGACTGGTAGTACCAGAGCTAAGCTAAATCAAACAAAAAAGCAATCCAAAATCTTCGGCTTTGTTATATATTAGTACAAGCTGTACCTATAGTTTTACCTACACCTGAGGATCTTAGCGTGATGTTAAATAGCCTTGTACCGTCCTCAAAGAGAATTTTTCAAATCTAATTGGAAGTCCCAGAGATTTTTTAGAGAGTACCTATACATAGTATTCATTCTTGTTGCTGTTATCACTGGGTCAGGTCATTGCACCTTTCTGTGATGCTTTCCATATTTATCAGGACATGTTCCCTGTAGTAAGGGGCTCATGGCTAAGTTTAAGTAAACGCATGGGTCAATCTTGAAGAGATCCGGTTAGACTGGAAGCTGACCCCATCATAGTTGGGAAAAGGCTAGGCAGATAATTTTCTCTATAGTGTTTTGTTTATCTAGATGTTTTCTGGCAACATTCTAAACCATTTTCTTCTTATTTACAATACAAACGTACATAGCAACATGCCTATGTTCCCTGATGGGTAAGGCAGAGGTGTTCCTACAGTATACCTACACTTGACCAGTTGTGTTTCAAGTCCCATGTAATGAGGGGCGAACCTGTTGCCATCAACTAGGCACGAATTCAGACTCCAAGCTACTACTGAAAAAAATCCTTTTTGAAAAACACAATAACTCTTCGCTCGACCCGGGAATTGAGCCCAGGATCTAATGCTTAGCAGTCGCGTTTATGGGTACTAGACCAGACACTAAGAAAAAGAAAACTATGTTTCATCTATGTAATGAATTATTATCTAGAAGTCTAGTTCCTAAAGCTTTTGCCTACATCGTACAGAAAGCCAATTCCTGTAATTAAAATCTAGTTGCAATCTCGTCTCAGCGACAATCTATGTCACTTTACACAGTCCACAGGCCCAATAGAATTATATAAGCGTACCCTATAGCCGGCCACTGCCCCCTAAGATATAGGCCTAGCCTAATTTAGGTAACAGGGTTGTACCTATTGTAATTTTCTATGTATTACTAAATTAAGAACTCTATTCTGTCAATGTACTTGACCTTTGTGGTAATAAACAACATTGTTATTAACTCCTTTATGTCATTTCATACTTTTAAATTACAAAGTATAAAATAATACATTTAAAAATATAAAAATATAGTAGCCCACCGGCATTGGGAACAAGGCCCAAGCTACCGGTGGTCAGGGCTCTTGACGAAAGAACCTCCTAACGATGTGCGCCGTGTCCAGGATTATTGCTTTCTGAATCAAGCTCTTGATCCAGATACCTGATGAGAGCCTATTTAGGTGTTGGTCGAGGCTCTTGGCTATTATACCATTGGCCGTAACAACTATCGACACAATGACTGCTGTATTTACATCCCACATGTCGACCACCTCGCGAGCCAGATCAAGATACTTAATCTGTTTCTCTTTCTCAGCCTTCATGAGGTTCTCGCCCTTATTATTACGACAAAAACTTATCAAAAACGTAGGTAATATAGAAATGTGTGTAATGTTGAAATTAGACGCAGTTTTGATAGATTGAGACTTAGATTGGAATGGGAACGTTTTAAAAAATATATTTATTTACATAAACGGGTTTTAAAACAACGCTTTTACACTTCACAAAAAAGGAAACAAATTAGAACTAGATTAGGTCGGTGTTTGAGAATTAATTGAAAAGAAAACCAAAAGTTGCCGTCAATTTTACAGTTCAGACATTATCTTGGTCAGATCATGTAAGGACCATGCAGATTAGTGCCTGAGATGGTCTTTTGAGGAAAGAACCACACAGATTTAAGTGAAACTATCCAGTCAGTGCACGCATTTATCAGTAATCGTGTAGTGCATAGCTATACTTTTTGAATCTCAATAATTTGGTTGGAAATTATGTATATTTGAGCTTTAGTCTAACTTGAAAGAAAGAAGGAGAATCTGTTATTAGTGATACGACCAGGAAATATAAACGAAAAAAACTAAAAATACAAATTAAATAAAAGACACCTTTGTGAGGCCGTATACTACGTACTATCTCAGCATAATGCTGCCATATTTAAAAAATACACCATATTTGCTTGTAAAAATATACCATCTTTTACCAAAAGAAAACAAAGTCTGATTTGAATCTAGACTCGAAACAACACAACATCAACCTGAAACGAAGGAAAATCTCAAGCTTGATTTAGATATACTTTTGTTTTTTTGTCTATTCTTGATAGGCTTACGCGTGACAAAAACTCACCAGATTTTAAGCGATGCTGAGTACTAGGATCTAGCGTGCTTGCCTAGAGAACCAATTTACTCTGGCCTTGAAGACCATTAGATTTTAGTTAGTGGGGAACACGATAGTTTGTTTTTATTAATTAATTAATAAAAAATATCTAAACCTCTTTTATGTATGTACACCGATTACGCTAAGATTTATAATCCGATTTACGTGATTCTTCTTTAGTTTGATGTGGAATAGTTGCCATTAGGTCCCATACAAATATAAAATAGTTTGGCCCAGCAATTTTCATTTAATGAACATATTTCACTATAAGAAAGCTACATTATTCTTGAGTGCTATGGGCTATTTGTTTTATTTCCATAACTAAGCTTTAAATGGGGAGGATAGTGGTGGGATGATAAAGTTCGAAGACAAAATCACGAACTCCACGCAGATTTCACGGGCGTGTGAGTGAAGACCTATTACTTATTAACTGACTTCCGAAGAGGATGTTATTTTTGTATATGTATCGATATTTTCGCCAATGGTGAACCGATTTTGATGATTATTTTTCAGTATGGTTATAGCCATACAACGAAAACCTCTCAGGGTTTATCTGTGCTGTGGCGAGCCGTACATTAATTTATATTTCATCTTATACCTTTAAACGAGCAATTCTTGCTTCTTGCTATATATAAAATCTAAATCTCGGAAACGACTCCAACGATTTTCATGACATTTAGTATGCATGAGGTTTCGGGGGCGATAAATCGATCTAGCTAAGTTTCATTTTTAGAAAACGCCGTTTCATCCGTGCAAAGCTCGGTCATCCAGGTACTATGATATAAATTATGATTATAATGTGTAGATACATTAATAGATACTTACGTTATGGTACAACTTCTACGAGGAAACGTTTTAATTATAAAAAAAAGACATGTGTGCAATTCACACGTGGTAGAAGTGAAACCTTCAAAACTTTTGGCTTCAAGATAATGAGACGAATGTAATGTTTTGGGAAGAGGATAATTGTAGGATTTAGTCATGATCATAGTGATACAGAGTTTGATAATTATTTCATAAAATTTCCACGACATAAGAAACACTGTATAATGATTCCTATCTCATTTTCTCCCACGTTAAATCTTGAGAATTTATGTCTGTCTCTTTTTACTGTCGCTTTTTCGTTTCATAAATTTTCAAATCACAACGATGCTAAAGAAGTTTTCACTTCAATAAAATAAATAGAAATATAATGTTGCAGTGTCCTAGTAGGTTTCATGTACGAAATTTATATTTAAAATAAAAAAATAAAAAAAATTGCTGGACAATCCACACAGCATCATCTAGCCCCAAGCTAATTATTTAATTTAATTATTGTGTTGATGACTGATTTACTTAATACTATACATTACATAGATATATATTTTTTATTATACATAGGAAATACCCAGGACACCCGGAACAAATATTTGTAGATCGTACAAACATTTGTCCCAAGGCGGGTATCGAACCCGCAACCTCTTGCGTCGCAGGCGGACCTTCGCCCGCCGCGCCACATCGGTCGTCGTTTGTAACAAGACCTTGTATACGACATGAATGTAATAAATAAATAATTAATAAGCTTGTCCTACAATGATGAAACGTTTTAATTTATACATATGGCTTTTCAAACTCGTATCCTTTAACGTTTGCAAGTCTTCTGGAAGTTTATTAAGAAAAAAAGGTACTAAATATTAATTATATTGGTTACTACTAATAACAAATAAATACATTTTTTGATGCCCTATGATTATTTATAAATAAATATTTAAAAATCAAAATCAAAATTAAAATTCATTTGTTCTAATTAGGCTGAGAATCAGCACTTTTTGAACGTCAAAACGTTTACATAAGACAGTCCCCCAAAACGCCCACCCTTCACCACTTCCTAGTGTTTTTGCTGGGAAGAAGAAGTGGCGGAACAAACTCCCCAGCAATCCCCAGCAAAAAACATATAAGATGAGCTAGCAAAGGCTCATGACCTCCAAAAATATTTTTAGGCAGCTAGACTTGTGTTAAAAGTAACCCATAATAGGGCCTATGACCTTAAAACTTGCCTAACTTGTGTATGTAATTTGACGACCAATGTGGCGCGGCGGGCGAAGGTCCACCTGCGACGCAGGAGTATGCGGGTTTGATTCCCGCCTTGGGACAAATGTTTGTACGATCTACAAAGATTTGTTCCGGGTGTTCCGGGTATTTGCTATGTATAATACAAAATATCTAAGTCTATCTATTAAGTATATCAGTCATCTAGTACCCAAAACACAAGCTCTGCTTAGCTTGGGGCTAGATGATGCTGTGTGGATTGTCCAACATTATTTATTTATTTATTATTTTAATGACTCACACGGGAATGCAAGCAGCTGGTTAGTCATTAAAATATTTCAGGACAAATAGAAAATATATAGTATAGAAAAATAGTAATGGGCTATGATCATTGCTAATACGTTTAAAGAGGCGTTATTCAACACAGTCACGAGTGGGAGGGACATTTTTTTTTTATTTTTTTTTTTTATAAAAACGTTGCCCCACACTAGGAATTTATCCTGTATCGTGGGTGCGTTTACAAACATTCAAACTCACATACACCAACAGCCATACCCGGAACAACTATCTGTAGGCCATACAAATATTTGTTCCGTGCGGGAATCGAACCCACGACACGCAGCGCAGCAGTCAATCGCTCAGCCACTGCGCCAACCGTGTCGTCATGACATTGACTCACATACCTGATACCGTGAGTTAAGTACATGATTCTGGACACCCCCAAGGGTTGAAATTGTTCGTCGGTTTTTGCCTTATACAATATGTAACATAAGTAACGCACATCCATAAAGTAGTTTGATCAGAATCGTTTACTGAATCGATTTCTATAATTTTTAATAGGTATAGGTAATTTTTTATCCCAAAAATAATTAAAATTACGTAAATGACAGTCACACTACCCCTGTACAGTCAAAACAAACTGATATAGACCGTGACTCAAAGCTATACGACTTCTAATACTGCAGTTTTATTTGTATCAATACAAATTCCGTCATTCAATACAAAATAAAGAAAAATTAGTACAATTAGTATAACTAAATAAATCAATAATTATTGCTTAAACATGTAAAACTAAAAATTCAGTGTACGTATTATGATTATAACATGATATACTAATTCGGGTGTCTGAGGGTATGCGTTAATTACGTTACTGCTGTAAATGTGCTTTATTTTGACGACCTATGTGGCGCGGCGGGCGAAGGTCCGCTTGCGACGCAGGAGGTTGCGGGTTCGATTCCCGCCTTGGGACAAATGTTTGTACGATCTACAAAGATTTGTTCCGGGTGTTCTGGGTATTTTCTATGTATAATAAAAAAATATCTATCTATTTAATGTATTGTATTAAGTATATCAGTCACCTAGCACCCATAACACAAGCTCTGCTTAACTTGGGGCTAGATGATGCTGTGTGGATTGTCCAGCATTATTTATTTAATTATTTATTATGTTCCTTAACTTTAAAAAAATCATGAAAAAAAAATCAGTTCCATAATGAGATTTTTTAATTAAATAAATCACTTCTTTCATTACTGGACTCATGGTATTAGGTTGCGTCCATGTCCCTTGGACCCTGTACATATATAAACTCACCCCTATTCCCCAGGGGTAAGGCAGAAACTTTATACCACCATCTGCTACGATTTTTACAAACCCCTTTTGTTTCGACACATGAAATATCATAAATATAATATTTGACTGTTTTGTCTAGACCCAAGCGCGCCTACTAAGCGTGAGGTCCTGAGTTCGATTTCCAGGGCAAAGTGTTATTGAGATTTTCCATCAGGAATTTTCTCATTATCAGCCCGGAATCCGGATTTGTGTGGATGGCAATAGACTTGCCTCACCACATTACAAAGGACTCAAAATTTGGGTGTTGGTACTGTTGGTACACAATACAGGCGTGATATTATGTATATGTTAATATCTGTACTTGAAGTTTGGCCGAGGAGTACCACTCACCCTTTCACCGTATTCATAAATCTTGGTCGCTTTGTTTTTTACGTGAGTGAGAGCTACAAAAAAATCTTATCCTCTCTCTCTTTCTTCACGAGTCTTGAGTTTAGATTATCAGGAAGAGCTCGTGGCTAAACAAAAACAACCGCACCGGTTGATCGAAGGTTAAGCTACGTTTTGTGAGGTCAGTGGGTGGGTGACCATTCGTAACATATCGAGGCTCCTCCGTGCCTCGGAAAGCACGTTAAGCCATTGGTCCTGGCTGTCATTTGTAGATCTTTGTCAGTCGCTACGAGTAGTCAAAATCAAAATCAAAATTCATTTATTCAAATTAGGCTGAGAATCAGCACTTTTTGAACGTCAAAACGTTTACATAAGACAGTCCGCCAAAACGCCCACCCTTCACCACTTCCTAGTGTCTTTGCTGGGAACAAGTCAGAAGTCCGAAGTCTGATAACCAGTTTTACTAAGGGGTATCATGTTGCAAAGTTACTGGGTTGTGAGATAGGTAGTCGCTCCGTTTAAAATACTGGTATTCAGCTACATCCGGTTAGACTGGAAGTCGACCCCAACACAGTCGGGAAAAGGTTAGGAAGATGATGATGAGTTTAGACTTTCACAATCATAACTGCATGAAATAGATTGGTTGCCCATGACATGACCACCGTCTTTTAAATTCTGTCTTTTTTCAAAGGCAAAACTGCACAAACACTGCGTAGAAATCACCTTTATAATCAAAAGCATTTGTAATTGTATTAAGTGTTACGTTTACCAATTTTCTAATAGTTGTACCCTAAGGTTTCAATGGCTCCTAAAGTTTGTAGCGTGATGTTAAATAACCTACATTCTTCCTGATGAATTGGGCTATCAGATGCAACAATACTCTTTCAAGTTAGGCTGGTAGAGACCGAGATTCAGCTTGCTCAAACAGGAAAACAAATGAACTCTTCAGCTTAATTTATTAGTAAATAGTTGTCAATATCTATAGCATAAATACCAGTTGAATATTTTATTTAAGACCTACTAACGTCTGACCTATAATGTACAAGGATTTGGAAATTATTCCACTCAAAAAACTCTTGCGAACCAAAATTATGTCAGTGCATAAAGTACCGCCGAAGAAGCGCGTCCCTACGTTGTGTCTAAGCCAATGTTGCGCCACTAGGGTATCGATAAAAACGCATACAGTTTACAAACAGCGGGCCGCGTCAGCTGCGGCCATCGATTCGCACAATCGATGCGACGGGTCACCGCGCGGTCGTTGGAGTACGTCACTAGTTGGGGTGGCCACGCGGAGGGAGGTCGCGGGACTGTTCTTGAATGATTGTTAGTGTTTTTTTTTATAGTGGCGCGGAGTGAGTGACGTTATGAATTGTTGTAGCGTCTCTGTGTTCGTTTAAAGGCTCCAGTGATAACTTTTAAGTTCAATTTATCTGACAAATTTCTTTTCTATCTTGTTCTTGTAGTTCTTGTGGAAAACGGTGTTGGTTGCGTGAGTTTTAATGTTCTATATTAGTATTATTACGCAATTTTTTGTGGTCCTGACGTAATAAAAAATAGTAAAATGACACACTTTTGAAAAAAACATTTAATCAAATACAAATATTATCGTTGCGAATAAAACTTGCGTTAATGGTTTACATTTTTAAATGTGTTCTTTTTTATTTCAAACAAGTTTTGAAACAAAAAATCAATTTGAAAACGTCAGCTGCCTGCATCGATCCCTATTTTTAATGTGTGCTCGGTCGATGTATGACGTAAGCAAGGGGTGCGTTACCCTTGCGTTTTGAAGGGGATTAAGAATTTCTGGTTGGTGCGTTACTAATTTATTGTAACCCTGGACTTATTATGCAAATATGCATGAACACATTGTCTATTATGAGGATGGTGCTGTCCTGGACAACGTTCTTCTCAACGGTTTTACTGTCAAGTAAAAATATTTGGTATACAATAATTAAACCGAATTATTTACTAACTCTATCAATACAAATTCCTGGTATCAAGTTTGTTTTTTAATAAAATATGCACGTAGCTATGTTCTCTTTGGCAAATAAATATGTTTTTTTTCTATAAAGTGGCAATGTACTGATGTTTAAAATTAGTTTTTAAAGCCTTCGGTATCCTGTATTGTTTTAAATAACAAAATATTTTATTTTACACATACTTAAAATTCAAGAAATATTGTATATTATAGTTAAAATACGAACTGATAAACTAGGCCAAATACATGTGTTGCTTAAGAAATAAAATCCATTTTAGCTTGATCGAGTTAGATCCAAAAAATATATCTTAGCTTCATGTGTTGACTGGATTATTAAAAATATTCCACAACCACTGCTTTCATAGTCACCCTATACAATTCGGCGCTACGTGTCGTAGGCACGCGACCGCGAGCCCCCGTTCGATAACCATTGCGTTTTAATCACGTTGCTTCTCCGAAAATCGGCACACTGGGTGGGCAATGTATATCGTCACGTGGTCCGACTGATGCTGTACATGATTGATGAGTTCCTTTCATGTTGTAATGAGGGGCAGTCTTCTAGTTTGCTTTGTATGATTTTAATGTGTGTGTATTGTATGCATCTAACTTGATGTATTTTAATAATCGAGGGGAGCTTTGGCTGACTGTGAATTGACTTCTAGCTGAAGCCGGTCTATTCTATAAAAGTATTCCCGCAAAAAGTTTTGGTGTTATGTATCTCTAGCATTATTATGGGATGACAGGTCACTTCACCTTCAATTCACCTACATTTTCATACATGCATACATAAACTCACGCCAAGCACAGAGCGTCACCAACTACAATCTATACATACTCCTTCCGCTTCGCTCACGTTTATACACCTGGCATATAAGCGCGCCAGCTGCGAGTACTACGCACCTGACCTTTTTGAAGAACATCACCGATAAGGTCAGTGCATGTCCTTCGAGGGCTTCCCCTACCGTTGTTTCCGCTTACATCTGCCTTATATACCTATTTTTAGCCGTCTTTCATTTATCCTCTCAACGTGACCAAACCATCTGAGCATACTCTTGTCAATTCTTGTCACTACATCTTTTACATTTTCAAGGGGGGAGATTATTACAGAGAACCATTGCTTGTGTGTGTAATGCGTTTTTCCTGTTACTAGCATCCTTGCTGACACTTTAAATTTCCTGTTACCGGTTCTGTTCTGTTCTCCAACAGCTATAACCTGGGTCGGGAGACTTCAAGTCTCGATTCTATCGGTTTCTTCTACCCAGTAGGGTGCTTAGTAAAGCAAACGGCCATCAGCATCATCTGCATCATCACATACCTTCTGAATTTGATTGTTCAGGTTAGGTTCCTACGTCTGGAATTGTTTAAGACTTGCCTAAACTTTAGTATCTGGAGTAAGATCAACAGAAATGAGCAGTTAGCAGGTTTCTTGTGTGTACGACTGACTATACAACGAACGTTGGAGATCGAGTACCGTCACCTTTGTACCTTTTAACACACTACAATGAATGCCACGCAGTTATCATATATGTTGGTCCTATTACAAAATGAGCAAACAAGTCCTCAGTAGTTTCAATGTCACTAATGACGTTAGTTTCTCTACTTATAGTACTACCACCATCCCTTTCCCCAAATTTGATTGAGTGAGCCTCTTCCGCATCTTTCATATCGACTATCTCATAAGTGTACTTGACTTTATCGGTGACGTCATCTTCCTCATTTTCATCTTATATTGAATCTGGAGCATTTGTAGGTATTTGGTATGCTTTGATGACTCTTTACTTGGGGTCAGTCACCTCAAGGGTAACCAGTGTTCGCCAGGCTAGTCTGGATTGGTGATTATTCAGATTTACGTAACCAGAAATCGCCAACCCGTCTTGAGCTAGCGTGGTGATTAATGCTCGTGCCTTCACTGTATGAGAAGAGGCCTTTGCCCTGCAGTGGGACAGTAATAGGCTAGTACCTACCTACCTACGTAACCAGAAAGGGCGGTAAATTGTGAGTGCAAATAATATATTTTTAAATATGCGTTGTTTGAGCATTTATACTTTAGGATTTTGTATCTAACTGTTAGGGAATTTCTTCATTCATTACAATTGAGAAGAAATTAATTTTAGTTTGGCGTCAATGTAATTATAACGAGAATTTCTAACACCGCCGTGATTAAAACAGCTCTTTTGATTAAGTATTTAAGAATATTATAGAATATACCTTCATAAAATGTCACGATAAAGGATACCTATGTATTGGAACCTATATTTTTTAGGACTATAGTGTCTACCTGATGTTGTCTCTGAATGTTACCTTACGTTTTATCTGACGGTTGATTAATAATAAAATGTCTAACCTAAATGTGGGAATATCTTCAAATCAAATCACACACATAGGTATGTATTGTCGTAGATATATATATGTGTGTGGGTGGGTTAGTTGTTATCATTAATGTGGAGGTGGGGAACTTTGTGTTAAATACCCAACAAGTGACAGTCAAAAATGGTTACAATTTTTGCAATCCTTTTACACTTTATGTACCCCAACCATATTAAGGCCAATAAACCCTATTAACTGTGGCAGACACCATCAGTTACCCTGAAGAACTACAAAAACCCGAAAAGGTAGTACCGCAAACGAGGCGCTGCGATGTTGGCGGCCCTCCCCCCTCCCCTTGTGACGTCAGGCCACCCCATTTATCGATCGTCCCCTCCTTCCACCGTCGCCCGCCGGCTCCGGTTATACGTACTTATATGGGGTTTCTTGGACATTTTACCTTTGCTACAGCGTTTAGTATTTTTATGGTGTTTTTTGTTTATTGGGTTTCGGAGAGTTATTCGTACACGTGTTTCAGGTGGTAATGATCTTACCAAAAATCAAACTTATTACGGAACGAAAAAGTGAACCTCAATGAATAAGTTTTGGTTTCCATGATTTGGACACATCCGATCTAAATTATGTTTTAGCCAGTACCAATCTAAATATAGCCCAAGCTACTGCATATATTGCTGGAGGACATTTATAGCGTTGATATTAAATAGGTTTAATAACCTTTTTTTGTTGTGTAGCCTTTCTAAGAACTTTGTCTACGCTCCTTACTAGTTCACTTTCAGTTTCGAATCGGACTGAAAACACTTCTATGGTTATAATAAATTGTGAACGGTCTGCATTTGCGGCATTCGCTAAAGCGGCAATAACTTAATCTGGCAGTCATAATAAATCAGTGCCTAAAGTTTAATTTCCGTTGCTGAACTTACTCAAAATGTCTTGAGGATACAAATCCTCTTTGGTAGGCTTTCTCTAGCCAAGTAATTCATCTAGAATAACATTAAAATAAATCTCAGTAATCAGTCTCCAACTATGCTTAGGTACTGTTCAACAATTGAACGTAAAAATAATAATATTAGGATGTATCAACCAATACATCGATATGATTAACTATTTCGATTTCATCGATTGAATATATCTATTTATCATAATAACAAAGATCTTCCATTGATAGCTCAAGATGATTATTAAAATCAACATCTAAATCAAACGTGGATTTTAGTCCTTTATCATGCGTAGCGTGACAAGTGCTGCCATCTGTTGTGTGATTCAGGAATGATTCATCGAAACTTCTTGTCTTCTAGTGTAAAAGTATATTTAGGAAGAAGATAATGGTGTAGACTATATTTTGTTAATACTCTCACATAATATTCTTTTGTGTGAAAAATAATAATTAAATTTAATCTTTTATCAGCTCAAAATACAGTACAGAGTAAAAAGTGCATCCAAGATAGAGACTGGTTTAGTTTGATCTAGGGGTTTTAGTAACTGATAAACAACTACATTATACATGGCTATAAGTTCGAACTGGTACATTAATATATAACTGTCGCTGTTAACAGGCGCTGTTTGTTGAGTCAGTGGGATTTATTATTTGTGCAATAAACTGATAGTCAATTCAAAATACAATACAGCAACAGCAATACAATACAGCAACAGCAATACAATACAGCACTAAATAAACAGTAGTTCACAATAAAACTGAATTACCATCACACTCATTCTTCTTAAAAACACGATAGCTAACAAAACTAAATCACTTTAATTTTACAGATACGCCAAATCAGCATCAAACGATAAAAGGCGACAATGTAAACAACATGCCTCAACAGGCTTACTGCCAGCCTCGGGAGTACCAGGGTGCTCCGCCCGCGCCCCAGGGCTCCACAATGTACCCCGGGCCTTCACCCCACTGGGACGCGCCATACGAACCAGCTGGGGATGTATCTTGCTTGTGAGTCCTTCCCTCATCTTGACTTGGATCCTGGATTCCATCAAATTCCCTTCACCTTCTATTTTCTCCTTGGGGCTTTTGTTCTGTCTCACATTTATTTATTTACCTTTTGGTTATTTCATTACGAATTTGTTTTCTTCATCTTTCCATTCTCGTAAATTTGTTTCAACCACTTTCATTCATCTCAAAATTTGGTTCATGTGGACGATCTCATTCCAAAATTTCGTTGGGTCATTCCTATTGTGTTCTCATATTTTATTGTTAAATAAAATGGATTCTAATTTAAACCTCCCCTAACCCTTTCCATCCCCCCATCCCCGACCCGTGGCTGCGTAGCAGTGGACTTGGTTTCTCATAGGTATTATAAACATGTAAATAGCTTGTCGCAAAGGTAAAACAAACACATTATTAATAGAAATACTAATTATAATTTTGATTCGCAGACATCTTTGTGACAAGTCAACTTAGATTATTGAAAGGATCATTTGAATGGATATTTTTGTTCTGTCGATCAAATGTGTAAAATGTATAGAGAATTTGCTCATAGATGTTATTTTTTTCTGAATAGGCAGTATCCTTTCCTGAGCTTCGGTTGTGTTCAGCTTGTGTGGTATCGATACTGCCTAATGATTGTTTATTTAGATAATGTTTTTTGAAACATTATTTTTAGCTGTAGGTAAGTGTTATTTTGTTAGCTTCAAGAGGCCAAGATGAATGTTAGACTGCTACCGCGCCCTCATCCCTCCCTTTTTGTTTCTCCCTGCGCCCGGGCTGCAATAGTTTTTCACTATATGATTTTATAGGTGCCTGCGAGATTTCAGAACCCTTTGTTAATGTTGTTTACATTGTCGCCAGGTATGCGTTTTTAAATAATACGTTTGGTGTTTAGATTACTTTCGACATGTTGGGGTTTCATGAATGAACAGAATTTGACAAATTAATTACTGTAAAGATAATTCAAAGTAATTTAATTGAAATGTTTTGTATTATGTAGTTACTTTTTGGCTTTTTCCTGATACATTGTGAATTTTGTATGATTCCAACATGTCAACGTTAGAATAAAGAGAAAAAAAACCATGAATGTACAAATAAACGAATTTAGATGGGTTTTATTAGAAATGTGAAAATACAATTACAATAACTCAAATCTTTTATTAGAGACTCTAATTATTCGTTGATAGTAAGTTTATTATTTAACACTGATAAAACCAATCTAGAACATCCTATAGGTCCCATGTTGGGTGCCAATATAGATAAATATAAGAAACTAAATGTTAGTTCCATTATTATAGACATAAAGATCATTTTTAATCAATCTCAACGCAATTTATAAGTTTTTACATTAGCCACTGTCAAAATAGAATTTCCAGAAATGGATATATTCCTAAACGATGAGAACAAAGTTACTAAAAAAATGAAACTGACGGTAGTATTGTAAAAGCTATGAAGTGTAGTCTATGTTTAGAAGCATGTTTGTTGTCTATAGATGATGAGCTTGATAGAGAACCGTCAAGCGCGAATAGATAACGTTAGGGAGACATTACGTTAAATGCGATAAATATCACTAAAGTTATGGTTTTTTTTTGTTTCAGCGGCCCAGATACCTACGAGAGGCAGTGAGTATATTTCATCGAAGTCTAAGTCAAAGAATGATTTCAATTAGACAATTAAAAAGGCACCTTTGTACGCCAGACTTAATAGTCAATAAAATATTAATATGAATATTTTTTTGCGCCTTTTATCGTATAGAGAACGAAGAATGGACAAGAAACTTCATTCTTGCTCTTTTAAAATAGTTTTTTTTTTATAATATTCAGCATAATAATCAGATAATTACATGACTATGCATAAAAAAATGCAACATTTTGTACCTATTTTTGACGACCTACGCAGCGGGCGAAGGTCTGCCTGCGACGCAGGAGGTCGCGGGTTCAATTCCCGCCTTGGGACAAATGTTTGTACGATCTACAAAGATTTGTTCCGGGTGTTCTGGGTATTTGCTATGTATAATAAAAGTATCTATCTATGTAATGTATTGTATTAAGTATATCAGTCGTCTAGTACACATAACACAAGCTCTGCTTAGCTTGGGGCTAGATGATGGATTGTCCAGCATTATTTATTTATTTATATTAGTATAGTAGTTTTTATACTAGGCACCTAGTAACTATACTAATATAGGTACAAAGTGTTGCATTTTTGTACTATGTATTATGAAGCTCATAAATACTGTTGATATTTTATATTTGATGTGTTTAATTAATTATTTTGTGTTTAATACAGGTGTGCCAAAGAAGTTATTTGTTCATAAGCAGTAAGCTGTATAGACTTTGCTAGAGCAACTGACGTTAGCTGCTGTGTAGGATTTTAGGATATCTCGTGATGCATTACAGTTCAAAATTAGCTCGGTTTTTTGACGTCCTTCGTACTAAATTTTTATCTCATTGTTAATATTACTAAGATACCGTATGTCATTGCAGATGTTTAGAACAGAGATTAGGAATCATAGCTATAAAGAAATAAGAAAATCTTTCCCAGAAAAAAGGAAATAGAAATAGACTGAATTGATAACCGAATAATCGGGAAATTCCGAGACATTCAGCTCTACCTGAACTAAAAATAAAATGTAAGCAGGATAAAGATAAAGATTGGTAGGATCAAATGAATGTCAATTGAGCAGAAATACAAGGAATCTTTTGTCATTTTATATCTTATCCCCAAGTATGATCTCGAAGAATCGTTGGTAGTTCTTAGAAAGTCGTTATCAGATGGAAAGGATTCACTCTGAAACTTATAAAATATCAGTTTCTTTCTATTAGTTAGCACTCTGTGCCTTTTGGCATATTATGTCCTGGAAATCACGTCCTTGTGACTACGTATAATAGATAGATCATATATCAGAATCAGAATCATTTATTCGTAAACATAGGTGACAATTATATAAAAGATGTTCAAAAATTGGGTAATGCGCTATGTTTTGCCAATTGACATACAAATTAATAAAAATAAAAGTATACTATTAAATTAAAATATAAATTCGTCATAATATAATTATACAAGCAAGTAAAATTTCAAAATGCATAATCAATTTCATTTCATGTCAAAATTTATAATCAATTCAAAAGTATAATTAAAAAATAAATTAAGTAAAAAATATATTAAAAATTATATAATTACAGAGATTCGTCATTAAGAAATTCACCTAGAGTATAATAACAGTTTTGAAGTAGTAACTCATTAAGCGTTTATTTAAACTTCTGCACTGGCATACATTACATATATAGAATACTCATAGAGATATCTCTGTGTGAATAACCCAGATCTTTTTATTATTTAGACCAAGCATAGGTCCAAATTAGTTACATAGTCTTTTCGTAGAGTTGTCCACTAATTTCAGAGTTGGAGTATATTTTGGGAGAACTGATTTATCATTTATATTATTTGTCAGCATCTACTTCAATTGACTATGATACTCGTATTCACTATGCGACTCCTAAAATGTAATGCCTAAATATTTTTCTGTTATACAAAAACGTATTAAGACATTCCATTTAAGTGACAACTAGTGTCAGTGAAAGCGGATATTGTTGAATAAACCTGTGTTAGGATGTGAACAAAATTTGAATTTTTAAATTACGATACTAAACTCATTTCTTTCTTTTCACTCAACTTAAGGAGAGACCCGCATATGTACGTACAATCTTTCTAGAATTTTCTTCATTTGCTTGTTCTTGATAACAGGTTGTATAAAGGGCAATTCTTTTGGTTTCAGGCTGCAAGCGCAAGGAGGACTTGGGTTCGGATATGGCTTCCCCGAAGAAACCCCGTTTGGTTTTCACAGACCTCCAGCGGCGTACTCTACAGGCTATTTTTAAGGTGAATTATTATCTGTTAGTGCCGTGTTTTGAGGAAATTTGTGAGTATAAATATGAGTGAAAGACGAAAGAAACGATAAATGGATTCTTGTCGACTCTTCACGTGACCAGGCTGGCCTTTTTTTGGCCAAAGAATCAGCATTGCCATTCAACGTGGCAATGCTGCCAGCCTTCTGGGCACTTTTCCCGTTGACAACGATGCGGATGAATTTTTTGATGCCCTATGATTATTTATTTTATTTTATTTCTTCATATATTAATAATTGTATCAATATAGTTGAATTATTCAAATAACCTATCACTCTGGACTAAGATGTAAATTTACATGAATGGATTGTGTTTAATACAATTAGCTGATATGAAAGTACGAAAGATGTATGGAAAAAACAGAACAGAACACACGGTATCAGGAGCATCGCTGACCCTTCCATTCTATATAAAGCGGTCAAACCAAATTTTCAAAAAGTCCTTTTACTCTACTAAGAACAAATGTACAAATATCTATTAAAATATTTGATCAGGACAAATGTTAAAAACACTGAAACCATACTCGTAATTTAATCATTATTTCCTAATATCCAAGTAACTACGTAAGCTTCAGAAGAATACGTAACCGAAAAAGTTGGTAAACTGTAAACAATAGAGTGAAATAGGGTGCGATTTTGACCTTTAAAAATGAAAGGCTCAAGTCAAAGTTAAAGTTGAAATCGTTACTAGGCTTCAGGGTGTGGTAACAAAAAAACTCATTAGGACTTGGCTCTAAATAACTCAACAAGAAACATTTTGGAGTTACATAAAGATTTCAAACCGTACAAGTATGCGTTTACTTAAACGAAAACTTACGAGAAAGGAAGGTCTCAGGACGAGGTCTATGTCAAAATTGAAGATGTTTTCTACCCTGTTGACGAAGATAATAAAAATGGAGACGACTCTAATCCAGATAGAATTCATATTTAAGAAATAATAAAAGTGGCTTTGACAGAAAGACTTACTACTGATTGTGGACGAATTAGTCTAAAGACAGCCAAGGCCTACAAACTATCTTTTGGCAACACTGTTAACTTTACTATAAAATATAATGTACCTACTACATATGCTGTTAGAAACCCTAAAACAATCATAATCAAAATCATTTATTTGCTCATATACAAAAGGAATAGTAAGTATGCAAGGGATGCTAAAAGTCAGACATATACTGACGTATACAAATATTATTAAAATAATATACCTAAATCAAAAAATGTTTTTTAAAATGTCACTTCAATCTTAATTTTACATGATAACAATCTCAACTCCCATTCTAAGATTAAAATTTCTGATTTCCAGGAAACAAAAAGACCGTCAAAAGAAATGCAAGTTACAATAGCAAGACAATTAGGGCTAGAGCCCACAACAGTAGGCAACTTCTTTATGAACGCAAGAAGAAGATCTATGGATAAGTGGAAAGACGATGATGCGCCGTCAGAGCTGGACCAGCAGTGTGAGAGCCACGATCTAGACAGGGTAGGTCTAGATTCAGCAGAGTCTGAAGAAGAGCATGACGACCAGGACGACAATCTATTGTGACGCCGTGTTCCTCATCAGCAGCTTCTTGTGCTGTGAGAAACGCTTGGTAGGGGCCCTGAACTGTCAGTTTCGATCATTGAGCGAGATTTATCATGTTTTGTTTACGAACCTTTTGTTCAGTATTACAATTTTTGCCGATTTAAATGTCTTGATTTTGAGAGCATACTTGTGTGTACTGTTGTTATTCCTTCAGTTATTTTTACTGTTGGTTTGAGTTACATTTCAGATAGTTCTTCATTTAATTATAGTTTTCCAGTGATATGACAATGTCACTCAACTAGGAAATAGTAAGCCCTCGATTATTTTTCCTTTTCTGATTTTAAGTAACTGTTCCGTCTTTTCTACTCCTATTTAAAAAATAACATGTTTCATCTCGTATTAAACATTTTCAAAATTTTCGGGGCCCTTAACATAGTAAGTTAAACAAAGTGTACAGTTAAAACTTACGTGAATAGTGAACACCGAAGCCGTTTTAGATAACGTTTAGTTGTTAGCCACTGGGTGGCGCCACTGTCTCGATAATCGATAGATTTGCCGATAAATTACTATCGACTCTTTTGATTGATTAGGTAAGATAGAAAGTTCAAAGTCGATTAATATGTATAGGGGTGTTACGATTTGATTGGGCCATCGTTATGATCAATTGTTTTAATTAGGCAATTAGGAATGATTTTTGTAAGATAATGACTGATGTAAAACAGGAAATTGTTAAGATTCGCCCTATACCTTCTGCTCGATACATCTATCGATATTGATGCAGTGTTGCGCCCCAGATTGATCTCTATATCAAACGTTTCTAGTCAAACGTCAACTTAAATAGTTAACTTTTAGTTTTTATTTTAGAACGACAATATGTATTTCATAGTGTACACAGTCTCTTTGGATTCGGGCGTCTGATTGATTCAATCTTATCAATCACTATTGAATCAATCACTGTTATACACAACCCTATAATAGCGCAATATAACACATAATTCACCTTTAAGTATAATAAGTGTAAGTAAATGAAAAGAATAATTTAAGAATTAATCAATCAGTTATCTTTTGTAATGCAAAATGGCGCCTGTATCCAAAACCGATTGGTACTAGTTAACTGTTAATGACGAGATCCTTTTTTAAGTAGCGAGAAATATTCGATGAAATCGGATCAATTACATTAATCGACGAATACGTTACATGATTGTAAGTAAAACAAGATATACAGAATACATTTTGGAATAAAAAATCCTCAAGTCCTCAAATCAGCGCATCCAAGGCACACACCAGCCCCGTTTTTTTTCTTGTGGGTAGGTAACCTTGGTAACCGGGGTCTAAGGTCAGTCGGTGTTGACCTAAACTCATGAAGCATCCTCCAGTGCGCTTCCCAACTGATTATTGCACTGATTACTTACTTTGTCAACCCTAACATCTGCCTCATTACTAGCATCGTTGGACCGCAGGGGGATTGCGTTAAAAGCTGGCGCTTGACCCTTTGGAGATGTCAAAATACTAATACAAAATAGTTAATTGACACCATTAGTATAATCTCTATGTTTCCAGACGTGTTTGGCGACTCTGGTCTTCTATTTCATTGCCGAATACTAATGCTATCTGAGAACTTAAAATACCAAAACTTTTCACACTTTATTTCACCTAAATACAATATATATATAAGGGTTGTGCACACAGAATGGGTTAAGCAAAGTTAATCATTTTTTATAAGCCCAAAAAAAAACTATTTCTAACAAAGTTCTCAGAAAAATCTTGTAACAAAACTTAAATCATGTGACATATCGTTTCAAGTCACAAAGTCTTAGCCATTCCAATTATATCCGTAACGGCTGATTGAAATTTGAAAGCAAATTTGTGCGTGATATTATCTAGTTATAACTTAGATATAAAAAAAAGGTGTTTATTTAAGAACCGCTTCAATGTAAATCTAGTCTGATTTGTGCAAGATGTAGGTATTAAATGACGCTTGGAAACAAGCTAGGAATACACGTGCCAGATTCTTGCTTAAAAGTATGGAAGTGTTGCGCATGCTATCACCAACCAGCCGGTCTATTCTGTATAAATCTCCCCGCGCAAAGTCAGGTGAAGTGACCGTGAAGGGAACTGTGTGTCCTAGCTTTAGTATAGGATGACAGCTTACTTCGGCTTTACTTCACCTACATTTTCACGGAGGGAACTTCAGATGTTATACAGAATAGTACTTCAGATGATGTTTAACGCAAACGCATGCAAGCTACTTGCAATATTTCTTCCAAGCCACTGGCAATTGTATCCCTGGCTTTAAATTGATATCACTGAGCGAGCGAATGCTCAATTACACTAATTATTAAGTCAAGCTATATTTTATGGAAAACAATGTATAATAGTAATACACTAGTCATCGGTATGTAAGTTTCTGTGTTGTAATAAGATAGTCGAATAGCCGTTGCGTTTTTAAATAGAGATGTGTAAGTAAAATGACTATGTATCAAGCAATACAAATTTGACAACATTGGAAAATCCTCCTTGTAATGCGTAGTTAGTATAAGAATTTTTGTACCTGTGTAATATTTATACCTACGTATCTTCTAATTGCAAAACAAAATCTGACTGTCACATTCCAAAGTTATTTTAAGTATCGTTCGATTCGCTCGCGCAGTGTAGTATCAACTTTATATATTTTGTTATTTTTAACACCGAAAATAACTTCCGATTTCTAGTTAAATTCCAATATTTAAGTTAAATTAAGGATAGTTTATTTATTAACTTATAATTTATTTATTTTTGTGACCATTGCTAGTCTTTGTTTATATACCACCAAAGATATGTGAAGTGCAATCGTATTTTAAGTTATATTTTGTCTAAGATAACAGAGTTGATTTTATTTTGATTGTATTAATTTAAGATATTTATATTTTACACCTTACCGTCTTTCGCCATAGAGTGAAAAGCTTTAGAATGAAAATTTGGCCATTTTATTACAATTTTGGAAATAAAACCCTCGGGACGCACGCCTTAGTTTCACACATAAAAAAGGTTAGTAACCTGTAACGCCATCTATGACATGTAATGAGAACTTTTTGAGCACTCGTGAGTGGTACTCTAGTCATTTAGTACGTAGTTTTTTCTTTCTCCTGTAAACCTACCCCTTAAAGGTTTTCACTCTGAAGACGAAGGTCGCCATGATGTTTGTTTGTTTTTCGTTAAGTAGGCTCAATGTCATGTATATTTTCCAATACTTGCCAGTACACTGCAAGTAAGTCAGATCTTACCCAGTATTGACACACGCCACAAAACAAAATGGCCGACCTGGTAAAAAATAATAGCTGAACAATATATGTATCACGACTGTGGAGCACGAGTTACTGGGTTGGACTCCCAGGTCGGGCAAAGTGTTATTGAGTTTTCCTCATTAGCAGCTCGGAGTCTGGATTTGTGCCCCGTTGATGGCAATAGGCTGGCCCCTATTACATGGGACTTAAAACATAACCTTAGGTGCACCTGTGCCCATCCCTTCGGGAAATACAGGCCTGTTGTTTTAATGTATGTACAAAATAAACATTCGAATGGATTCAGAACCTCCATCTTCTTTTAAAGTCGTTCAAAAATCTCATGCTATTGTACCGACCCGCCAACCCGTCTTGAGCAAGCGTGGTGATTAATGCTCGTACCTTCTCTGTATGAGAAGAGGCCTTTGCCCTGCAGTGGGACAGTAACAGGCTGGTATTAATTATAGTACAAAGATTAACCAGTCTACAGCTAGAGTCACTTTTATATATTTTTGTTCAGTGTCCATTTCCTTCAGTAAGGTTGGTCAAACGATTTATTTAACAATTTCATCGTTACAAGTAATGATGTTTATTTGTATCGGAACCACTCATAAAAAGAATGACCATTTTGTCAATGCAGTGTAAAGCCACGTGTACACACACATGCCTGTAACTTGCACAAAATGGCTCTAAAAAATTGGCCTCTGTAGAAAGAGACACCGACTATGCCAATACCTGTCTCTTTGATATAATAAACAACTACTAGCCACACGTTCGCGCTGTCTCTCTCACACTTTGTTGCCTGTTGTTATTTTACAGCCGTACAGAGAACGGTCAATATCTACATTATAATTTTTTATTAAAAACAAAGAACTAAACTATGCCCCACAAAACCAAAAAAAAGTCTAAATGATATATTGTTTATTAGTGAAGACACTAAACTTAAAAAAGAAACAATTGAAGTATTAACAAATCATTTCTCTGTTTTCGATTAAATGTAAGTTACAGGCTTGTGAAGCGTTAAAAGTATAAAATCTAGTCCCAGCCACTAACTTTATTTTTATTTAAACAAATAAAAATGTAGTGACATTGTGAAAAATATTATTTTTATTTACAATTTAATGCAGTATTTCTTTTAACTTACCTCATGTTATTTAAATGTATTTAAGCAAGGTTATTCTTATTTAAATACTAGTAGTTTGTGTTCATTTGTGTCTAGTCATTTTTCATTATATTTTTTTTATTGTTGCAAAACACTTAAGGCTAATGCGTAGTGGCAGCCCGTAAAATGCAAAAAATACTTATTGTTTAAATTTACAGCTAGCAGTATTAAGATGCATGTTATTGAAAAAGTTATTCGCAACCCTAACAAACATACATATCTCTAAATGTAATCAATAAAATCACCATTACAACTCTCTTAATTCAACACAGGAGAAATTCCTAGTGTGGGGCAACATTTAAAAAAAAAAAAAAAAATTGAAATGTCTATGATTTCATGAAAATCAATGGCATAATTTTAACTTAAAAAACTCGTATTAATAATTTCAAGTATTTTTTTTTAAACGTTTCCCCACACTAGGAATTTCTCCTGTGTCGTGGATGCGTTTACAAACATTTAAATTCACATACACGAACAGCCAGACCCGGAACAACTATCTGTATGCCATACAAATACTTGTTCCGTGCGGGAATCGAACCCACGAAACGCGGCGCAGCAGTCGACCGCTCAGCCACTGCGCCAACCGTGCCGTCAAATTTATAATTATGAAATACTACAGTCGAAAATAACTTTTTTACTGACATACTGATGCTGCAAAATTTCAAAAAACCTATGACAATTTGAAATTTGCATCTCTTGAGCTGCGCCTACGCTTCTTCACACGATCCTTCACCCCATTCTTCTCCCTGAAAGCAAAGTCTATTTATAAGACAATATTTACTGTTAGGACTCCAATAAAAAAAAAACTTGTAGATAAAAACAATTTATTGTTTTTTTTGCCAATTATTGCAATATTTTCACATTCACACTCAACACAGTATACGTCTGCAAAAGAATTTAGAATTAATTAACCGTTTTTTATTGTATTTACAAAAGTAATTAAATTATTGTGAAAAAGGAAACCAAACCCCGGTGTGGAAATATGTGTAGTAAGTAACGAGGACATTTTATACATGTATTTTTGATGTGAAACATCTTTTGGAGCGCTGTAGGGGTAAAACCGGCATGACGGCAAACGGCATGATGCTCTCTTATGACGTCATGTACCCTACCTGCCACCAATCTCGATTTCGATGTTCCACATCTGCCAGGCGTCCCGTGATGGCCACATTTGTCTATTTTTTTGTGATTTTATATACTTACGTTCTAGTCAAATTGTATGTCCTGTATATTATATATTTCAACCTGGAACATTCCAATATTTTTTGTGAATCTGAAAAAACACAATATAATCTGTATGTGAACTTAGTGAAACTGAATACGGATTAACTGACATTCCAAAGATTTGTTTCTGAAGAAGTCGTACCAAATAGTATCCCTTTTAATTTTATAATATTAAGATAAAAAAAATTGTATCATAAATTGCGCACAAAATCCCAGTACAGTGATCCAAAAAACAATTTTGATAACATTTGAAGTTTTTAAAAACAATCTTTTTTGTTTGGCTGTTGGATACTGTTTCGCGTAATACTGATTTGAAAATTTTCAAAAAAAAATACAAAAATACAATATTTTTGTGTATGTATAGTACTAAATAGTGCGCTTTCTGATGTACATAGTTCGTGATTATATGTAAGATTATATGTACATTTTACAAAAGGTCTGAGTATTATTTAAATCCCCTTTCTTTCGATCTTAGGAAGGCACTCGTGGCTAAGGGATCGCCCATCAATCACGTGGTGAGGCTCAAATATACACGTGACTTTGTATAGAGGGGGAGAGCACGCTTTTGATTAAAAACTTGCTATAAAAATCACGTGACAATAGACGATTCCTAAATATAAAACCACACGGGTCGATCAGGCGCGGAGTAAGCAGCCGAGCTGTGGCAGTCAGGCTGCGGCATCCAGGCTACGCCAGTCAGGATACAGGATACCAAAATATATTTTGAAGTTTCGTTGAAGCTCGCGCACGTGACAGCCAAAAATTTGCTTTAAATTTAGTTTGTCGCTGCCAGGCTGCTTAGTGCTGGGAGCTCATCAGATTTAGCTAGCCGAGGTCCATCAGTTCAGTCATCCGTTCGTGATCGGCTGGCGAGGATAAGGCTGGAGGTTAACCTCTGCAACCCCAATTTCTCGAAGGTCACGGCATTTTAAAGAGTAAATTATTTTATGCCACGTCTTTGTGTCAATGTTCTAAATCTGACTGTGAACACGATCAATCTGCACATTTTTCCTATGGAGTGAATTTTTTGCAGAGTGAACACAAAATATTCTAAGATAATGTAAACACAGACGCAGACAGTGAGTGCCACTCTTATGATATGCGCATTATGAATGATGTTTGGAAGCCTATTATTGGAATAAAATATAACGGCTCACAGTGTATGTAAGACCTAATAATTTACATTATTAGGTCTTACAATGTGTGTTGATTTCTTAGCACGGTGTTGTTCTTCATAAAGATCGAGTGCGTAGGACTCGCAACCGGCGTTCGTGTATGACAGATGTTTGAACGTAATCCAAAGAAAAGGATCGTAGCAGGTGGTATTCTGTAGTTTCTGCCTACCCCCATAGTTAAAAGGCTTGAGTTTATGTATGCTAGGCAGCTAGGCTTAATTGTAAACGTCCCTTTGTGCCTATTGACTTAGCTCTGTTCTGTCACCCGCTAGGTAGGAATTACAGCTGTAGAAATTATGTATTTTTCTAAACTCCTCCGCTGATCTTTTCTGATTAATTTCGTTGCAGGATCGCCTTTGACTCTCTTTAGGTGATCACCACTGTTGATTTTGGCTTTCAAAATCAAAGACACAGATAACTGGTTAAGTGATGGTAACGCAGTTTTGGTTTTGAGCGGGAAAGAAGATGATGCGTCAGTAAGGTACACTTAAAAAAGCCATTAGGACGAACACCGTAGGTTCTATAGGCTCTACTTGTTACGAACTGCAGATTATAAATAAATAAATAAATAATGCTGGACAATCCACACAGCATCATCTAGCCCCAAGCTAAGCAGAGCTTGTGTTATGGGTACTAGATGGCTGATATACTTAATATAATACATTACATAGATAGATATTTTTTTTATACATAGCAAATACCCAGAACACCTGGAACAAATGTTAATAGATCGTACAAACATTTGTCCCAAGGCGGGAATCGAACCCGCAACCTCCTGCGTCGCAGGTGGACCTTCGCCCGCTGCGCCACATCGGTCGTCAAATTATGAACCTTACTTAGGTACGAATGAAAAGTACGTTTTGAATGTTTTGAGATGGTGATAATGAGAATGGAGGTGAGTAAACCCACGGTAGTATTCCAGAATTAATTTATATATACGTGATTACGTAATAAATGAACCAACTCATTATTTTTCACCTCATTACAATTTTCCAATCTGATTTTCTGTCAATGACATACACAGAAAATTGTATTGGGAAGTTGGGAGCAACCTGATTTGGTAATAAAATTATTAAGTACTGTTGTAGCGACATCTATCTCGCCACATACGAACTAAATCACGTATCCTAGATCGCGATATTAAAGTTATCCACGCGACTGAGTATATATAAACGAGCCCGACAACAACCCTCGGGCCCACAATCAGATCCAGCCTGTCCCTTGCTGTCCTCTTCAGCGACGTCCTAAGCCGAGGTTCGTACCCCGCAGGGGGTGCCCTTAGCGATAGTCGCTTAGCTTATAAGTTTTTATGCCTGGCTGGAGGCCTTAATTTTAATTAAGCCCCCCACAGGAAAGTTCGGTTGAGCAGTAAATATCCCTAAAGGATAAACTGCGAGATACCCATTCCAAAAAAAAAAACCCTCGGGCCCCTCCCGACCCTTTGCTAGAGCAAGCCCGCGAAACTGAGCCGGTAAATGATTAAAATCTAAATCATATATCTGTTTGATCCAGCCTGTCTCTTGCTGTCCTCTTCAGCGATGTCCTAAGCCGAGGTTCATACCCCGCAGGGGGTGCCCTTAGCGATCGGTCGCTTAGTTTTTAAGTTTTTATGCCTGGCTGGAGGCCTTAATTTTAATTAAGCCCCCCATTGGAAAGTTCGGTTAAGCAGTAGATATCCCTAAAGGATAAACTGCGAGGTGCCCATTCCAAAAAAAAAAAGCCACCGTCGGACAGTTGCCCACCAGACACTATACCCGTCTGGTCAGAGGATCCTCCCTTTTCAATGACGGATGAGGAACTTTACACTCTGTTCCTCATACTCCCAAACTGTAAATCGTCAAAAGTGACATCTCTTTAATAAAAGTTACACTAACAGGCAATACTTGCAAGGTTTTATGACAACGTAGAAAATGATTCAAGGTGCGCGACTATGATCTTAGTTAGTTTATGAAGACATAAATATAATTTTTCTTAGTATACATCATTTGTTTTTGGAATTGAATATAATTCAAAATTTAACAACCTATTAATACCCTAGCTGTAGCTCATGTAACATGCAGCGCCATCTATGTGCCAACATATGAAACAATCAGAACAATGTTATCTTCTAACAGGTCCAATGTTTGAACCAACTCTAGATTCGTATTTGGATGGAAAGCTATGAAGCTAATGGCACTATTATTGCACGTATCACCATCATAATCAACATTATAAAAAGAAAAGAAAGAAAGAAAAAAAAATATTTGCCAGAGATGACTTACCGTAAAACGGGGTACATAAACACGTCATGTCTTTTAAGGAAATAAAATGAATTATTTCGACACCTTGTCAGTAATAAATATATATCAACGTTAAAATCTCATTTGAAGTTTCGTTTTGATTCACCACGTTTTACCGGTACATATGTACGTGTCATATAGTAAGAAGAAAGAAAAAAAAAACGTATTTCTATTGTGTTAGTAAATCATCAGCCTCCTTCCCTTATCCCAATTTTTTTTGGGTCGGCGCAGCGTGTCTTCTTCATCCATACATCTCTATTTGCTGGCATCTCAAAAGTCACCTCCATCCTAGCCATATTATCTTCTACACAATCCATTCATCGTTTCTTTGGTCTACTCTAAACTTTATTCACAACATGATCCTCATTCCTTCGCATCACATGCCCATACCATGATACCGTTTTCCACATAACTGCTCGGTCACAGGCGCCACTTTCTGATTTGAGTGTTAATTGTGTAAGTAAATGTTTTACTTAAATTACTTTACTGAAGACCAAACACATACTTAAGAACACAGAAAATTGTTTGCAGATGACTGTGGTAAGAAATTATACCAGTTCGCATGATGATAAAAATCATCCTCGTCCTGCTCTAATCCCAATTTATTTAGGATCAGCGCATCATGTCTTCCTCTCTATACATCTCCATTAGCCATCATCTCACGTATTTATCAAGACGAAATGTGTTTTGTAAAATTAGGACTTCATGCTCAGCAGTTGACGACTTGTAGACCAACGAGGCAGTCAAATATGTAAATAGGTCGGCAACTTTTTGCCGCGTTTCGTTTGCGTTCATATGCATCGCTTCTCTTGGCGTTTGTCGTATTTGCAACACGCGACAGAAGCGATACAATCATTCATTACTTATTCAGCATCGCTACTCACACGCCTTTGTCTTGGGTGCCATCGGGAAATGGAAGAGTGAGAGGTACCGGTGCTGTGTTGTCACAGCCAGGTAGACTATTGCATCGTGACTATATCGATACTGTCTCGCTTTAGTAGCGATATAGAACCACGATAATGTGGGGGAAGGTCCACCAGCGACAGCATTGCGACTATATTGCGGAATTTTTGCGTTTGTATCGCTACTGCATCTCTGCAAGAAATCGGAAGTCGGCCTTAATGCGCAGAAAGGAAGAACTGCCGACAGGAGTGGAAACTTGAAACTTTAAAATAATTGTGTTATGTTTTTTTCTGACGTGTCGGTGACCCATAAGTTTTGCCCCTACCAATAATCACTCAACGCGTCTAAAGAAGATTGAACTTTAAATAAAACAGACAGACATGGAGACTGGCAACAGAAGTGAAATCTTAATACTTTGGAATAACTTTCAGTTTGGCGCAACACCCACATTAGCATGTCGGTGACGCTAACACATAAGTCTTGCCTCCACCAAAAATCACTCAATGCGTCTAAAGAAATTTTCCCTACCTATAAGTTGGTCTCCATTCGACTCAATGCAAATCTTTGTAATCTTGTCAAACCCATTGGAGTACGGTCTAGTTATGTTGACACCTGACTTTAAGACTTCAGGTAATTTATTCCATTGTAGTTGTATATTGTGTGCAAGATTATTTTAGTGAGCCTTTGTGTTGTTGTTGATACTCTACATGACCATCATCATCATCTACCTAGCCTTTTCCCAACTATGTTGGGGTCGGCTTCCAGTCTGACTGGATGCAGCTGACTACCAGTATTTTACAGGTAGCGATTCCCTATATAAACTCCCCAGTAACTGGGCAACACGATACCCCTTGGTTCTTACCAAGACTCTGACTGTCTGATTTTGGGTTTCTGGTTTCCGTAACGATGAGAATGCTTAGGGCGATGTGTGGTGTTACGCGAATGGATAGAATAAGAAATGAGTATGTAAGAGGAAGTCTGAAAGTGGCGCCTGTGACAGAGAAGTTGTGTGGAAATCGGCTATCATGGTATGGGCACGTGATGCGAAGGAATGAGGATCATGTTGTGAGGAAAGTTTTGAGTATGAATGTGGAGGGTTACAAGAGTAGAGGGAGACCCAGGAAACGATGGATGGATTGTGTTAAAGTTGATATGGCTAAGAAGTAGGTGACTTCTGAGATGACGGGAAATAGAGATGTATGGAAGAAGAAGACATGCTGCGCCGACCCCAAATGAAATTGGGATAAGGGCAAGAGGATGATGATGATGATGGTTTCCCGTAACGACTGTCAAAGATCTACAAATGACAGCTGGGGAAAACGGTTTAGCGTGCTTTCCATACTCCACAAGACCATGTCACAAAAACTACGACTACACTCATATCTTTTCTTAAAAATCTATATAGAATCGGCTCAAAAATTCGCGGCGAGTTTGGGTCAGAAACTGAGTGCAAACAACTCTCAGCCATAAGATAAACTTAAAAATAAATAGCGATCAAATAAGTCACATTGATACTTCCCCGGATTTGTACCTACAATCTCATGAATGAAAAGCGAGCCCTCAGCCACTGGGCCGCTACGACCAGAGAAATAAGGAAACCTCGAATCTCAAGGATTATACGAACTATAAAGATTTATTGGTAAATGCACTTAGCGTCAGCCCCATTCAGCCCCATAAACTCAACTTATCCCATGGAGGGCTCACACATAACTGTTACACCATGAGTTTTGGCACCAGGCAAAGTAAGAAGAGACTAGAATACGTACCGAACCGTACCCATCTATACTTATATTATAATAATAAATAGTACAAGTCATAACGTAACAACTACCATTCGTATTTTGATGAAACTTTATAGTATTATAGTTTACTAGCACTTGGATCTTTAATTAGGGTCTTGGGTCTTAAAAGCGTAGTTCTAAAAATAAAATATAGCCTATGTTCCTTACTGATAATGCAGTTTTCCATAAGTAAAATCATTTAAAAATCGGTTTAGAACTTATTGAGTTTATCCATTATAGGCAATCATAAAAAAAATGTTTGTTTTATAGATGTGTAAGTAACTCAGTTACCACCTAAAAGTACATATTATGAAAAGAAATAAAGATATTGAGTGGTTAAAAGTGACTAAAAGTGACACTTTCAAAAATAAAGAGTGGACCACCCTTAAAATTGAAGGGTATGAAAAATAGATGTTGGCCGATTCTCAGACCTACCTAATATGCATACAAAATTTTATAAAAATCAGTCAAGCCGTTTCGGAGGAGTATGGTAACTAACATTGTGACACGAGAATTTTATGTATAAGAAGATATATCTGTATTAGAAGAGGCCTTAGCCCAGAAATGTCATGATGGCCCAGTGGTTTAGGCCTCGCATTTTGTGCACGAGGTTGTGAGTTTTTCAGTTTATATGTACTTTCTAAGTTTATCTTGGACATCACCGACATCGGTGAAGGAAAACATCGTGAGGAAACCTGGACTTATATACTTAATAAAAGTCTGAAATCGCCAACCCGTCTTGAGCAAGCGTGGTGATTAATGCTCGTGCCTTCTCTGTATGAGAAGAGGCCTTTGCCTTGCATTGGGACAGTAATAGGCTGGTACTTTACTTTAGCCCAAAAGTGGGACAAAAATAGGCGAGTATTGCAAATAAAAACAGTTTTGTTTAACATCGCGCCTGTAAGCCCCAAAAGTTTAAGCAGAGTTATACCTTCAGCACACCCACAGTTTGGCAGTTATGTGTAGGTTTTATGTAATACAAAATCCAACTCCATGAGGATCACCGGTACGTTTGCAACGGAGTTGCGTATTTTCACAGACGGATCCAAGACAGGTACCGGCTCTGGCGCTGGCATCTTTTCGGAGGACCTCAATATACATATAGCCACACCTCTAGGAGCCCACAATACGGTGTTCCAAGCAGAGTGTATGGGTATATCCCTAGCAGCCTCAGCTATCGCAGCCAGACAGGTTCAGGACCACACTGTCCGTATTCTATCAGACAGCATGTCGGTCCTGCAAGCACTAAAATGCTACACAACCAACTCTGGGCTTATATACCAATGTCATCACCGCTTAAATCAGGTGGGTATTCTAAACAACATAACCATTCAATGGATCAAAGGACACAGCGGTTCTCGTGGCAATGATGCTGCAGACGAACTCGCAAGAAGGGGATCTAGCATGGCAGTAATGGGACCGGAACCCATCGTACCACTCCCCTTTGGGTACATACGCACTCTGGTAAGGAAACGCACTAGGGTTCAACACAACAAAATTTGGTCAGACCAAACGGACTGCAGGCTGTCCAGGGAGGTACTCCCTGCAATTGACGGCCGCTTTACAAAACAGACCCTACAACTGACTAAGCAGCAGCTGCGCACAGTCACAGCCGCTGTCACAGGTCATGGGTCATTTAACAAGCACCTATTTACTATAGGAGTTACAGATAGCCCGCTGTGCAGAGCATGCATGGAGGTGGACGAGACGGCGGACCACGTGCTTCTCCACTGTCCAGAGGTTACTGCATACAGGGCTAAATACTTCGGTAACCCGGTTACTCTCCGAGAGATCGCCAGTAACGTCAGGGCGCTGCTGGCCTTTCTCGGGGAACTGGGGTGGATCGAATAAGGTATTGTCCCACCCTTTACGCAAAATACGCGCTACGTCGTGGAGTTGCGGAAATCGGCCCGTCTAACAATACAGGTTTTATGTAGTGGGGGTGAGCCGATTGTCATCTATCGGACAAGCACACAGGTTCTGGACCACTGGCTAAGAAATTCCAGATGAAATACCAACTATGCACTACTCGGGAACTGCATCTTTCCTCATTATTTCCTCTGCCCAGCCTTTTCCCAACCATGTTGAGATCGCTCTCCAATATAATTGGATACAGCTGAATCCCAGTATTTAACATGGAGCGACTACCTATCTGACCTCCATAACCCTGTTATTGGTAACACGATACCCCTTGGTAAGACTGGTTGTCAGACTTTCGGGCTTCTGACTACCCGTAACGACTGTCAAATATCTACAAATAGATAGGTAATAAAACATAGTAAGTATACCCACTTGTACTATTATTGTTTCATCATATTTAAATTTGAAGGTAAGGGTAAGATGAATACTAATGTTGAATGATAAGGGTCTGACATGGGATCAACCTCCTTGGTGTAGTGGACGTAAGTGCTACTGCTAAGCATGAGGTCCCGGCTTTGATTCCGGGTCGGGCTAATTGTTAATGGGTTTTTTCATGTAGGAATTCTTAGTAGCAATAGCCCTGAGTGGATTTGTGTCCTATTAAAGACAATAGGGTCCCCATCTGTAAATGAAATGATCACAAATATACTTTTTTGTAACATACAGCTCTTAGGTTTAGGATATACTAAGTAGTAAAGTACTAGCCTATTACTGTCCCACTGCAGGGCAAAGGCCTCGTCTCATACAGAGAAGGCACGAGCATTAATCACCACGCTTGCTCAAGGCGGGTTGGCGATTTCAGACTTATATAAGTCCAGGGTTTCCTCACGATGTTTACCTTCACCGATGTCAGTGATGTCCAAGATAAACTTACTACAAAGTACATATGAATTGAAAAACTCACATTGGTACTTGCCCAGGTTTGAACCCACAACCTCGTACACAAAAGTCGCGGCCTAAACCACTGGGCCATCATGACTTTTAAGAAGAAAGAAAGAAGAAGAAGAATACATACCACAGCATGCGAAAAATACCAAATTAATACCTTCACACTTGATTTACTCGTAATATTAAAACGTCATTATTGATTAAAATGTCAGCTTGATTACAGCTATAGTAAAAAAATGTCAAATGGATGATTTTATTAGTATGTTAACCAGATCATCATAAAAGAACTCGTTTTTGTAATAGCTTTTATCTAATAATAATTTGTTTTGTGCCTTTATAAATTGATAACATGGTACTTGGACATGACTGGCGAAATATGGGTGTACAAATGTACATGGGTACGCTTCTGCCTAACCGTTCTGGTAACACAGGCGTGGTGTTATGGATAGTGGAGGCAATCGATTTTTTTGGCAGGTGTCCACCAGGTAGCCTGTATGCATTGTAGAATAGAATAGAATACTCTTTATTGAATACCATGAAAACTTACAAATAATGAGTTTAAGAGCTACATAGGGTGTTACAATGGGCGGCCTTATCGCTAAAAGTCATATGGAGCCAGTTGGCTCATCAGCTTATTTACCTATCATTAATAAACATCTTTGAACTCTTTTGAACAATATATTTCAAGCTCTAACTCATGTTCAACTGTACAAATTAATTATAATTTGTACAGTTGTACTAATGTAACTTAACAATTAATTAATAATTAATTAATTAATAATTACGAATATTTCACATAGTATATTTGTTTTTTGAATGTAACTATCATGGCGCAATCATACTATATTTAAATTATTTCAATGGAACCTTTTACTTGGTTACAAAAACCCAACATTTGAGGACAAAGAATAGGGGCTATAAAACACAGACCGCTGCAACTGACTGTCGCTTTTCTCATGGCCACACATTTATGCACCACCCATCAATTTTGAAGCCTTACCCCACGCCGCTTAACCCCCCCACGGCTCTCATTTTAGGCGTTAAAAAAATAAAAACTAGCCCAAAGCTAAATTCAGATCTTTTCACTTCCTGAAGACAAAAAGCCTTTGACGAAACTCCGTAGCACTGGAAAATATACAAAAGGTCACTAGAGCTTAAAAGTGTGCGAGCGAGATGGCATGATGTGTTGCATCTGTAGTGTGAGTGAGATGGCTAGCTGAAAATCAATTTATTAGTCAGTGACGTCACAGTTCACGCAGGCGCCGTGCGCTTGCTCCCGGGAGAGGGTTGCTAAGCTCGGGGTAATTTCCACTTATTAGTGGAAAATGGTAAAAATGGAATTTCGTGGAAAATGTTTCTTTTTTCTAATTTCGTTTTGTAATATGAAAAACTGTTCCTATTTCATGAAATTATCATATAAAATATTGACTAGGAGAATATTTTTGGTCGAGGTTATTCTTTGTGATAAATTAATTGCCTTTATAATTTGTCAGGCTGATGGAGTTTGCTATGAATCTTTATTTATTTAATTAAATATCAGTCACTTTATTTTTTAACATAAACAACTTGATGATTTACCTTATATGAAGTTCTTCATAATTTGGAAATAATAGTGTAATGTAATTTGTAGAAACGCGGACTAAAATATTATACATTTTTGTACATTCTTCTTGTTTATAAGACTGATGTATTTATTTTTAATTACTTGGTCCTTTCTCATCAATACAAAATTTATAAAGTACTTAAAAAATGACAATGCCAATATGGAACCCAAACAAAAGTTACTGCTACAAAGTGCATTACATGTAAATAAACAACACAACGAGACTAAACACACAAAAATAGATTACAAAACAATGTCCAACTAAATTCGTAATTACACTTTGCGTGTGGCAACACCGCGCTCATCTGGGCGGCCCGAAATAGTGGCACGAGGGGGGGCATCAGTACTCGCGGCGGTGCCGCTCACGCCGCCCGCGCCATGGCGTCCGTCGCCGCTTGGCTGCCCTTCGCTCGAGCAGCCGCCATCGGATGGGTCCCCATCGCTACACACCCACTACCACCGCCCCCAGTTCCCAAGGATCGACGCCGTGCCGAAGACGAGAAACTCCTCATCAACGTATCCGGACGACGCTTCGAGACATGGCGGAACACCCTCGAAAAGTATCCCGACTCCCTCCTCGGGTCCACAGAAAGAGAATTCTTTTACGACGAAGAAAGCAGAGAGTATTTCTTCGACAGAGACCCCGATATATTCCGACATATATTAAATTACTACAGGACTGGCAAGTTGCATTATCCCAAACACGAGTGTTTGACGGGGTACGACGAGGAGTTGGCTTTCTTTGGGATCCTACCTGATGTGATCGGAGACTGTTGTTATGAAGACTACAGGGATAGGAAACGTGAAAATGCCGAAAGGCTCATGGACGATAAATTAAGTGAGGCGGGAGATCAGAGCCTGCCTCAATTGACAGACTTGCGGCAGAAGATGTGGCGTGCGTTCGAGAACCCCCACACTTCAACTGCTGCCTTGGTATTTTACTATGTTACCGGATTCTTCATCGCGGTGTCGGTGATGGCGAACGTAGTGGAAACAGTGCCCTGCGGCCATCGGCCCGGCCGCGCGGGGACCCTGCCATGTGGCGAGCGTTACAAAATCGTGTTCTTCTGCTTGGACACTGCGTGTGTGATGATATTTACAGCGGAGTACCTCCTCCGACTCTTCGCAGCGCCAGACCGCTGCAAGTTCGTGCGATCCGTCATGTCGATCATTGACGTGGTCGCCATCCTGCCGTACTACATCGGTCTCGGGATCACTGACAATGACGACGTCTCTGGAGCCTTCGTGACCCTGAGGGTGTTCAGAGTGTTCCGTATCTTCAAGTTCTCCAGGCACTCTCAGGGTTTGCGGATCCTGGGGTACACGTTGAAGTCGTGCGCCAGTGAGCTGGGTTTCTTGGTCTTCTCGTTGGCAATGGCGATCATCATCTTCGCCACAGTGATGTTCTACGCTGAGAAGAACGAGCAAGATACTAATTTCACATCCATTCCCGCTGCCTTCTGGTACACCATTGTGACAATGACGACATTGGGGTAAGTACTCAAATATTAATTGAACTCTGAACCAATCAAAGCGATTCGTAAGTATTGATCGTTCGTCATTCGGTCAGCGCTGGAATGCATCAGCCAGTAATCATTTAACAAAATGTTGCGCATATCTGACACCTGTCGACGCCATTAAATATGAACGCGGGAAAATACGTGTCATGGCGTCGATTTGCCGTTTCGACACCGTAAAATGTTTAACTTGAAATTGACGTTTTACAACCGTTTTAATTTCGTGTATTTTTCATCTGCAGAGTGAGGTTTTTGAGAACAAACATTTTTGGTCCTCGGAGACTTATGTATTTCTGTTGTACGGTCAGCAAATACGCTTATGCGTGAAATGCGGTGTTTTTATTTAATTATTTTGCTGTCGTTGCGGCTTGCGGATTTTTCGTCTCTGTTTTACTCTGGACCTTGACACAGGATAAAGTAACAGTAACATATTTTCAACATTATTACATTTTCGTACTTTGAGCTGTTATTTTTTGTAAACGGTTTAGATGGTTCGAGTTAGAGATTTACCAACTTAAATATTTAATCAGTTTTAATATTAAAACTGATACTAGCCTCCATTACAATAAACGTTTAGTAAAATTAAGCCTAGCTTAAACCTCAACAAATGTTAGGTTAATCTGGAGATTATACTAGATGTCACTTTACTCCGCGTTTATTACCAAGGGAAATAGAGCATAATTAAGTATCTAGATTACTTTATTGACTGTAACTTTTCCTACTTTGTTGACTTTTGGCCCGTTACCAAGAACAACTTTGTTAATAAACTGTACTTAGGTATTATTGACTTAGTATAGCTAAGACAAGACAGATTATATCACAACTGATACATAATACAATAAATGAATAATTCTGGACAATCCACACAGCATCATCTAGCCCCAAACTAAACAGAGCTTGTGTTATGAGTACTAGATGACTGATATACTTAATACAATACATTACATAGATATATATTTATATTATACATAGCAAATACCCAGAACACCTGGGTCAAATCTTTGTAGATTTGTCTCTAGGCGGGAATCAAACCCGCAACCTCCTGCGACGCAGGCGGACCTGCGTCCGCCGAGCCACGAAACAATGCCAGATGGTGGTGATGCCAGAAACAATGGCAGTTGAAGATCAGGGGGGCCTTTCCCGTATATATAACAACGTTATCATTCTTATCTCAGTCTCACCAGTTAAACATGCCTCCAATACGTCCATTTTGGATAAGTTTTTGACATTGAGTGTCGCTGAAATGAGATTGCGATTTTAAGGTTTATAATAGGATGTGTCCTAGGTAAAAATATAATAAGTCTTTTTTGGTCCGTCAGTTAGATTACCAAAAAATATTTGACACCTATTTTTTGCTTACTCAAATCAGTAAAAGGTGACAAAGATATAGCACATCGAAGTTCAGGGGATGGGGCTTGTAACGTTACTTTTACGTAAAAAGTGTACCATGGCGTGACGTCACGCCAAATTTCAACGCTCTATATCGTGTGTGTTTACGTGACAGAAGAAAAATACGTGTCTATTATTTTTGAGTAATCTAACTATTGGACCAAACAGATTTTTTAAGAACACTACCCTATTACGGGAATTGGCCTTCAGATACTATTGCAGTTGGTGCATTTGATTGAAATAGAGTTATTGAACTAATATAGAAAACTAAGCCTACCTTCGGAGCTGCAAAAATATGATATAATTTTTATTCGATAGTAATTAGATTATTCAACTTTGAGTAATATTAATAAGCTAAATTAGTTTAGGAAGTAAGTTTATGCCTGTAAAAGTACGATATGGGATTGACATCGTCGCATTTGTGCACAAAAATCCCTTGAATAAAAAAGGTATATAATACTATATACAGTAGAAACTACCCGTGAATTAATACTTAAAAAAATCATTTATTTGGGACACGGACAGATACTTAAAAAATACAAAAGGAAAAAGGAACTGAAAACTAAATAAAAATATAAAATAAAAGGACCTGTGAGAGGCTAAAAAGGCTCCTATCTCAGCATATGCTGCGATATTTACAGATTTTTTTAATTTTAATTTTTTATTTGTTTATACATACTTACTGGTGGTCAGCTAGTGATTGAAATTCGTTCGTTTAAGCTTTCTGCACACCTTCTCCATATAAACTCTATACTAAGCCCACACTCTGACTCCTTCGAGGATTCTTTATATTTAAAAAGGGGTAAATAGATTTCTCTTCAACTATTAATATACCCTATAGTTTTTTTTTTTTTTTAAACATTGCCCCACACTAGGAATTTCTCCTGTATCGTGGGTGCGTTTACAAACATTTAAACTCACATACACAAACAGCCAGACCCGGAACAACTACCTGCAGGTCATACAAATATTTGTTCCGTGTGGGGATCGAACCCACAACACGCGGCGCAGCAGCCGATGGCTCAACCACCGCGCCAACCGTGTCGTCAAGTTTATTAAATATTACTCCGAAATACGATT
The DNA here is from genome assembly GCA_905147745.2 of Phlogophora meticulosa. Classification (NCBI taxonomy): domain Eukaryota; kingdom Metazoa; phylum Arthropoda; class Insecta; order Lepidoptera; family Noctuidae; genus Phlogophora; species Phlogophora meticulosa. The sequence goes on from LR990542.1 coordinate 1,659,308, forward strand.
TGTCTTCATTTTTGTAGTGAATATCAGTAGAAAAATGAAAAGCGTCAAGTACAACCTTTTGAAGTTTTTCCTTATTCTCACGCAAAATGTCCTTTGTACTGTATGCTGCGACGTAACAAAGACGTTTCAGTCTTGTGACGTCACATGGTAGCAAAGCTGTCTTACCCTTTCAATTCCACCATTTTTGAGACATTCAATAAAACAAAATTTTATATTATCTTTTCCCTGGGTTTCAGGAACTTTGATTTTAAAGGATCAAGTCAAAATACTATTTGAGCGTTCTTAGAGCTTATGCAGATGATGTTCGTTTTGGGTTGCAAGTCGACTGCAACTGTGGGCTGTGCCTCGTTGCGACCGTCAGCGTAAGCTGCAGCTTATTTCGCAGCGCTAAAGACTGCATTAAAACTAAATTTCATGATACATTCAGAATGCAGATTTATAGTAATGTTAATCATATCTGGGGAGTTTGTTCCACCACTTCTTCTTCCCAGCAAAAGCACTAGGAAGTGGTGAGGGGTGGGAGTTTTGGGGGACTGTCTTTTGTAAACGTTTTGACGTTCAAAAAGTGCTGATTCTCAGCCTAATTTGAATAAATGAATTTTGATTTTGATATATTTCGAGCAACAAGACTCATTGTGTTACTAACAAAACACTTACAAACTATGTTAGTAATAAATAAATAAATATTGCTGGACAATCCACACAGCATCATCTAGCCCCAAGCTAAGCAGAGCTTGTGTTATGGGTACTAGATGACTGATATACTTAATACTATTGTATTAAGTATATCAGTCATCTAGTACCAGTATCAGTTTGTCATTACATAGATAGATATTTTTATTATATATAGCAAATACCCAGAACACCCGGAACAAATATTTGTAGATTGTACAAAAATTTGTCCCAAGGCGGCAATCGAACCCGCAACCTCTTGCGTCGCAGGCGTACAGGCCCGCCGTGCCACATCGGTCGTCGAAGTAATACACTTACAAAGACAAAGACTTTGCTTTCTGTCTATGGTTTTCAAAGACAGAAAGCAGATTGTGACATGATTGGTGCAAGGTGACAGGCGCAGCCGAAACCTTGAGGCAGTGGTTCACAAACGCAAAACCAAGCCTGCTTGCTACATAGAAGATGCTGTTGGCGCTGCCAATTTATGTTGTAACAAAATAAGGGTTGAAACATAACATTATTTGTTTCAACTTTTGCAAAGTTTGTAATCAAAACTAATGTGTGCTCGAAATGGAATGGTCCACTAGAACGCGAGTTATTCATGAATGATTTAAAAATAAATACATTTGATGTAGGCATAATACAATCCATCTTGTCTTTACCATCTTTAGAGATTATTAAAAAGTTGTGCCATTTTATTATGGTCCTCCACGAATAACTCTAATTCATTAACACCTTAGTAATATTATAAACTATTACTGTTTAAGAAAGCCAATGAATGTAAAAGGGTACGATGGGGCTGACATATCTTTGATAAAAGCCCCTAAACAAAATTAGATTGAAAAATAACTTTAATTGTGTTTAAGTATTTATGAAGAGGCTGTTTTTACGAACCTACTTAGGTATGGTTTTTCGGATACTAGTAACTTATTCAAGTCAGAGCGATTTAAAATACTTTCAAGAAGCCATTTTTTTATGAAAACGCTGGGTCAAGAAACTATGTGATTATAATTATAACAGAATGATTATTCATTATTATAATAAACAGATACATTAAATTGAAGCAATATTCTAATGGTTACGATATCACTACCTTTGCCATTGGAATATTGCTCACTTTAAAACCTTTACCTTCGTAACATCAAAATATTGTACATATATTTCCACACCAACAATTCTGCTGACCCATAATAGCGAGAGCATAAAACCTTTCATCACTAAAGTTTGACGGCCGGATGTACGTCATGCGTCAGGCAAGTTTGACAGTTTTGCGCTTAACACTCAATCTTGATTGACGTTTATGTGTGGGCTGAGAGATTTTTAGATAAAGAGGTTTATAGCTGTAGTTATATGATTTGAAGAAAGTTTTTAACATAATATCGGTAAACATAATTTTGTTCTGTACTGAGCATAGCCTACGCCGTAGCAAGGACGTCTACGGCGTAGGTCCCTTGCTACGGCGTAGGTTCTTGCTACGTCGTAGGTGAGTTGCTACGGTATTAAGTTCTAAAAGCAAAACAATTTCGTAACTTATATTTTACTACAATTTTTACCAGATACAATCTAAGAAACAGTAATAAATATCCTATGCTTGCCATTAATCCTGGAGTATGTTTAAGTTGTCAATTTGGTTCTTCTTGTTCTATGTGATTCATTAATAGGCATCTGACACATTTGCAATTAAGATGTTACAATGTTAATATTAATAGAATAAAGCTGTAATAATAACATCAGGTTATTTACTCTCCCTTTGCAAGGAGAAGGCGAGAGGCTGTTGCCTCACACAGAAGAGGCACGAGAATAAATCACCACGCTTGCTCAAGGCGGGTTGGCGGACCTTTATAAAAAAGGGGAAGTCGAACGTTCATTTGTCGATTGTCAATTCCAATCTCTACACATTTTCCTTCCTTCCTCACTTTATTTTTAATACGGTTGACAATGTTCTTCCTTGTAGTAAAACTTGATTACAAATTTAACTTGAATCGGAGGTTGAAAGCTGAAGAATATGCAGCTGTGTTTTGAAATGATAGTCTATGAAAATTATGGTCAGAGTTTTATAAGCATAGCGAGTTTTTGTAACGTTATTATAGGGTTATCTTAGACTAGCTTCTGCCCGTGATTTTGTACGTGCGGAAGTCAACTATACTATAAAACAAATCTTATTATTTTAATTTGTTTTTATTGGATGAGCAGTTTCGGAGAGCATTCTTGCATCCAATCTTACAAACTTTACCTTCTTATTATATTATACAAAATTATTATAGTAGTGTAGACTATGAAAACATAGATGATTCTAGGCCTACACTATTCCTTTGCAGTGATAATGAAAGGGTTAAACAATAAAACGAAAAGTTGTGTGAACAGCCAAAAGTGTTATTGAAAATACCAACATTGTTTTTCCGATAGGAATAATATTTCTACCTGCTAGGGTCAAACTTAGAAATGTGATTATATTAAAACAGTAAAAAGTAATTACTTATACTCTTTTAATTGAAGATTTGGATTATTAAATAATATGGGAAACCGAAAATGTACACAAGTATCCCCACCCCACGGTACTACAAAACATCACAATTATCTGAAAACTATCACTCGTATAACTAGCCACCCTAGACATCTCTTTATGCATCTTTGTAAAAGCGCTTTAAAGTCTCATCTAAATCGGTCCAGTGGTTTTTGAGTAAAAGAGTTACACGCATTCATGCATCCTCACAAACTTTCACATTTCTAAAATTAGAAGAACGAAGAATATATGAAAATTCTTTGAGAATTGAATAAATCCCCAAATACAACAAATAAATTACAATTTTAATTGTACAGTTAAATGGAAACTCTTATAATTAGAGTAGAGAATCAAATACAATGTTATTTTGGATGTTTTGAAAGGTGCGTTTAACGATGCCCACCCACGGTTACACAGTGGGTGGGCTGTAATGTGGGCTCTACTGTACTGAAAACCACGTGTATTAATTATTGTCTTTAATCTTTTCATTTTACGTTTTACCTCATTTTCGGGAACTAGGTATGTAAGTGAAAATATTTACAGCCGTACGGCTGTTAATATTTTCAGTCGGTTGATCGAAGGTTAAGCAATGCATGCCTTAGTCAATCTGAGGATGGGTGACCACTGATTATTACATGCCTGGTTTCAGATAGGTCACTGCCTCGGAAAGCACGCTAAGTCGTTGGTCCCGGCTGTCAGTCGTTGGAAATCCTGACAATTACTCTAGCCAAGAGGTATCGTACTATCCAGTAACTGGATTTTGGAGGCCAGATAGACAGTTATACTCCTTTTAATACTGGTACAAACCTAACATAGTTGGGAAAAGACTAGTCGTCTCATAATCGACAAGATGACGCCATAGAGTCTAATAAATGAACTCTGTTAACAGTGACACACCTATCAATAATAATTAATAATAAAAAACTGCCTGTAATCCTGTGTACCCTGCAGAGTGAAGGCTTCTACTCATATAGAGAAGGCACGAGCATTAATCACCACGCTTGCCCAAGGCTGGTTTGTGATTTTATACTGACGAGTATATTCTTTTTCGGTCCAGGTTACCCTATAATATTTTTTTACCGATGTCAGTAATATCTAAGATACCTCAATTAAGAAATTACATATGAATTGAATAGTTTCTTTCGTACTGACCCGGATTTGAACTTACAATATCGCGCATGAGAGATGAGGTCCTATCTACTAACTGTCTCAATCTTCTTCTTAAAATAAAGAGGAAAGATTTGTGTGTTTCTTTGTAATGGATAAACACAATAACCACTAAACCGGAATGAAAAAATATTTCAGATATAGAAAGCTACATTATCGGCGAGTAACTTAAGTTAACTTTTTCATTAAAATTACACTCAGATGGGGGTGGAAGGGATGTTAAAGTTCAAAGGGAAAAGTACGAAATCCACGCGGAGAAAGAATAACTCAATAATAAATCAACTGCCAATAAAACCTTTACACATGAAACTGTAGATGTATTATTGCCCAATTTCATATCACCAACGATGGTGTTTTTCCCCATACCTTATGGGCTAAAGCCCACTTTTATGATAATTTATGTGCATATATTTGAATAACACAGTTGGACAAGCTCGGATTCAAACTCATAACGCGGAGATATCATGTTTTTGTGTACACTCAAGGTCGGGTAAAAATACTGGTCTAAAAATAAACTTTGATATAAATAGAACGTCAACGTTTAGGGGCCATTTTGAAGATAAGTACGGTTCCGTAGGACGTCTATTTGAGTTGCCCCTTGGTGTCAAATATCGTTTTTATCAGTGGAACCAAAAAACAAATCCTTTATAACAGGATCTTAACCATTTAATACAGGTGTAAAAATTGAAAAATATGCATACAGCCATGCTCAGTCTCACGCCATGCAATTTTAAAAGCATAATAATAAAGTATAAATTAATTAATTATACACAGTATCCAGAAAATAAGTGGCTTGGCACGCGACGGTGGGAAGAGACCAGATGGAGTGAACATAACACCTTGGAAGATGGGTAGGTCTTTGGTGTGGGATGCAACATGTGTCGACAACCCTTGAGCCATCCCATCTTCCTAGTGCGGTGGACTGTGCAGGTGCGGCTGCTGCAGGTGCAGAAAACCTCAGACGGCGAAAATATGACAACCTAATTGGGAGTTATATGATTGAGCCGTTTGGGGTTGAAACACCAGGGCCATGGGGTCCGTGTGCCCATTTAGTTTCTCGAATTTGGTCGACTCTTCACGTGACCAGGGGGCTGGCCTTTTTTGGCTAAAGAATGCGCATAGCCATTCAAGCCAGCCCTCTGGGCACTTTTCCCGTTGACAGTGACGCGGATGAATTATTCGATGCCCTGTCATTTTTATTTTCTCTTCTTCTTTTCAAAGTAAATAAGACAACGAATTACAACAGGGAATGTCAAGCTACAATACTGCATATTATTACAATTTATAGAAATAGTAAAATTTACAACAGTGTTAAAAATTGTTATACAAATATACAACAACGTACTGATAATGTATTACTGATAAAACAACTGTCTCGTCAGTATAGTGGTCGCAAGCGCTTCTGCTGAGCATCAGGTCCGGGGATCGATCCCAGGGTTAGACAAAGCGTTACTGGGTTTTTATTTCTTGAATTACTCAGTAGCAGCTCGGAGTCTGGATTTGTGCTGGGTTGGTGGCAAAAGTCTCGCCCCTATTACATGCGATTAAACAAATATAGGAGTACTATAGGCACACCTCTACCTAACCCTACAATGAATACAGGCGCAATGATAAAACAAAAAATCTCGTGAACAAAGAATTTAATTCAAAACCCACATGCAGACAGTAATAAATATCCACTATAGTATTCAGAGAGAAATATGGCGCCCCCTGTATACGGTGAAGGAGATTGATGGGAACTGCGGAGAATATAATATTACTAGCGGTGCCTGCGGCTGCGTCCGCATGGGGGATGATGAAATCTGGGATAAAAAGTTTCCTTATATATGTTAATCTGAGATATTACATAGCACTGTGTACAAGTATTGTATATCACCGTAAATATGGTACGTCGAGGCGTAGACAAAGTTTCTATTAAGCCATATAGAAGATTGTCTCTGTCACTCATCCAGTGATAGTTTCTTTCTGATAATCGATATGTCAAAGAGGCTATGTAGTAACGATGTTGCTATGTTCAAAAGTTAAGCTACGATTGTCAAAGCCGGTTCGAAGATGGGTAATTATCAATCTCATTTTGAGACCCCTTCGTAGTCGGAATGCACGTTAAGCCACTAGGCCCAAATATCTCTTCCACCCCCCTCAAAGTATAGGGTTGAAATTAAAATTTAGCCTCTGTTATAAAAGTTAAAATTAGTCGAATAGTTTTTGTGTTTATCCATTACGAACAGTAATAGTAGTAGTTTTTGTGTTTACTAGTGTGGGGCTACGTTATTTTTTTAATAAAAAAAAAAAACAAATACAATCAAAACTTTCCTATTTCTATAATATTGGTTTATTTAATCCAGCTCGCCCCTATTACATGGTACTTGAACATAACTGGCAAAATGTGTGTGTTACTCTGGTGCACGTCTGCCCAACCCTTTGAGGAATACCGGCGTGATATAATGTTGGGTTTATAACCCAGCAGTTCCCTTTTACTAAGTCACAGATTGCACTAAGCAGTTACAAAGAAGAATCATACAATCTTCCCATTACGTAAAACAGAAGACAATCTCATTACATTCCCTTGATTTCTTAACAAGACAAAGTTTTCCTAATTCGAAAAAAGAATTTTTGTTTCCATTTTGCTAATATTATCTGTGATATGCCCGACCTCCCTTGTTTTCGTCGTCTTTTAGGCATCTTCCCATATCGTTCACAACATTGTAACGTGTACAGAATCGTGTTTTTGATGAAATTCCATTCGAACTGATAAAACACGCCTCCTGTATAACGGATGGGTGATATTGTAACAAATGTAATAAATAACATGGTGACTGTCAATGTGTTTTTCTTGGAACATTGGGGGATTTTCTACTGCCACTGCTTCGTTGGTGTAGTGGGTCGCAAAGGCGACTGCTAAGCATGATGTCCTGGGTTCGATTCCCGGGTCGAGCAACGCGTTATTGGGCTTTTTCTTTAGGAATTTCTCAGTAACAGCCCGGAGTCTGGACCTGTGCCCGGTTGATGGCAATAAGCTCACCCCCTATTACATGGGACTGTAAATCATAACTGATGAAATGTGGGTGTGCTGTTAACTACGCCTCTGCCTAACCTTTCGAGGAATACATGCTTAATATAACGTTATACATACAAAAATTCACAAACAATTTCACCAAAAAATCACTACCAAAAATTTGTACCCCGTACAAACGCTTGCATTAATTAGTACCCCCAGCATCAACCCTATATTAATAGGGTTGATATCCCAGCCACAGTTCTAAGCGACCGACCTCCTGGGGCTGTTTACTTAGGAGCACAAGTAGCCCCACATAGGGGACTCGTGTTACTAGCTGGCTAGATCTAGTTTGTTTAACTATGTTGAGTTAGCCCGGGGGTTGTAGTAAAAGCAATTATTGCTGGGGTAAGCAGAGCTATTTGCGGTGTGATTATTGTTGCATCGGGAGTTAATTTTACTTGGATGATTATGATCTGTGCTTTGTAAACGTTTTGACGTTCAAACGGTGCTGATTCTCAGCCTAATTTAAATAAATGAATTTTGATTTTGACTTTTTGATTTTTTGTCCATAGGAATGATGTCTGCGTAAAATAAAAGGAATATTCAGTCCGTCAGTCAGGTATTAAGAAAATAGCAGACATGCATGATTTGCTTTATCATATAAATTTAAAATGACATGAGTCTGCATAGATTAAATGAAACTAAATGTGCCCGCGACTTTAATTCTTTGCGCAAAACCCTAATTCTTTTTCTAAAATATAAATATCCTAAGATAATCCTTACCACATCAGCTATCTGCCAGTGACAGTCCCGTCAAAATCGATCCAGGCACTTCGGAGGATGCATCAAACAAACAAAAAAACAAAAATTAAAAATAAGTTTTTGTTATAACCACTGTATACATACTTTCGTATACATTTTGTAAAAAGCTGTTTTTATATTACAAACCGACACTTTCAATTTTATTTATTTGGATACATTTTGGTAGTTTGAGACCCAGGGAAGGAGATAGAATAGTTTTGAATCCGCAGCTAAATCTGCATCCGTGATAACCAACATTTACGCGAACGAAGTCGCTTGCAAAAACTAATAGTTATATTGCTTATTGAATTACGAATGTATTAAGTACCTGTAGCAAAACATACATACATAAACTCACGCCTTTTTCCCATGGGGGTAGGCAGAAACCACAGAGCACCACCCGATACGATCATTACATACTCCTTTCACTACGCTCACGTTCATACATCTGGTCATATACGAACGCCGGTTGCGAGTACTACGCACCTGACTTTTTTGAAAAACATCACCAATAAGGTCAGTCCTTTCTGGGGCGCCCCCTCCCGGCGTTTACGCAGTTTTCCTACAGCAGTTAGACATTGAAACTAAACAATGTTAATCCTTACATTCCCTCATTCACAGAACTAGAAACATTCTAACATTATGTCTTCCATTCATCAGCAAACAAGTCCAATATAGGGTGAATATCTTCCATCTATACATAAGCAAAGGTGCATTTTAGTGATTAGCTCCCCTTTACAAACAATGGCTGGGATTTCAGCCATTGTGTACCATGCAAACATAGATTGATTGATGTCAAATTGATGACTTCACCTGACATTCTCGACTGCAGTCTTATCGTCAGATTAAATCTTTGTAGTGTATGACTGAGTGATGAACAGCTGTCAATAACTGTGCTCTGTATAACTTTTAGTTTTGATTATAGACATGTGCAGAATCTCTATAGTTTAGGCTTGTGTGCTGGTTGATCCTTTGGGAAAAAAGGCCAGCCCTCTGGATTTTGAATGTTTTTACCAAATATTTAATAGAAATTATAATAAGAATATTTATACGCCATTGACGGCAAAACAGCGCTCATTTTATTATTTTTGACGTCTGACCCCTTTGTTTACCTATGTTCTACAAATAATAATATTTGAATTTAAATTTGGATCCCATAATAAAAAAAATGGTTTCTTAAGTGATTTTTTGTATACCAACGGCAATAAACGGTGAAATATGCGCTTTTCAAGTTACAACTAAAGAAATATCTTTGTTTTCATAGGTTCTTTCAGTAATACTAAAAACTTATTTTTGAAGTCGATAAATTCACTGTGCGCAGTCCAACACGCACCTACCAGATTTTGATTCTATACTTTGATAAATACCTGAACTTAAGAGTAACCTTAATAAGTAGCCAACCTCGTAAAATGGCTAATTATCTGAAAACCAAAAGCCTACCAGTTGATAAAATCGTCTAATTTTCAAGGTTCTCTATAAATTCATGAAGTCGTTAGCACTTGGGTTCAGTCCGGTGGTATTTTGTTACTTAGTGGGTAAGGTGACCTCTAACTTGTGTTGGGCGTAAATTGTGTGTGTAGGTATCAAGTGCTTGGCCAGACTTAACCTTAAAAATAGACTCTCATAACATTACGCCTGTATTCCCCGAAGGGCTCAGCAGAGATGCAACCCTATTGCCGCTGGACGGGCACAAAATCCAGACTCCGGGCTGTTACTAAGGAATTCCAGATGGAAAAATCTTTTAATACTTTGCTCGACCCGGTAATCGTACCAAGGATCTCATGTTTAACAGTAGCGATTGCCACTACACCAATGAGACAATCGAAAAATTGTCTCAAATTGTGAATAACTCATCAGTTTCTTTGAAATATAACCTAATACTGAGCAAATAATACAAAAATAAATTTCAAGAATATTCCAATACTTAGGTATTCTAATAATAAAATAAATAAATGATGCTGGACAATCCACACAGCATCATCTAGCTCCAAGCTAAGCAGAGCTTGTGTTATGGGTACTAGATGACTGATATACTTAATACAATACATTACATACATAGATATTTTTTATTATACATAGCAAATACCCAGAACACCCGGAACAAATATTTGTAGATCGTACAAACATTTGTACCAAGGCGGGAATCGAACCCGCGACCTCCTGCGTCGCAGGTGGACCTTCGCCCGCTGCGCCACATAGGTCGTCAAAATTCTGGCTTATACATAATAATATAAAAAGTCAAAGGATTCAAGCATTATTTTCAGATGAAATTATAACCATCAGAAAATGGGAGAGTAATCTCTACGCTGGGGTTTAGAATCATGTACTGAACTCATGGTATCAGGTTATTCGTTGATGTCCCACCCTGTGTATGCAGAACTCACTAACGTTGACCCTCGGGTTCAACAATCGAACTGGGGTTAACCAACCCTCTTTGCACAAAGAATAATAAAATATTCTGCATATGACCTTCTTTGAAGTTTAGTATTAAACTAATGACCTCAACTTGATTAGTCACCTTTACTATTGTAAATTCTTAATTCTCATGCTCGTCTAGCATTACGCTTGTAATCCACATGCAGATAGGCAGAGGATGGTGTATCGTGTGCACGCAAATTATTTTTTAATATCGGTTAGTTCGTTTTAGACTTTATTCATAAATCTTTCCTCTGTCATCATTTGCCCAACCTTTTCCCAACTATGTTGGGGTCGGTTTCCAGTCTAAGCGGATGCAGCTGAATACCAGTATTTTACATGGAGTGACTGCCTATCTGATCTCCACAACCCTATAACTGGGCAACACTATACCCTTGGTAAAACTGGATGTAGGACTTTCGGGCTTATGACTTCTTCTAATCTTTCCTCTGTATTTATAATATTACTTTACACGAAATAATAACACGCGCGTGTATTTCCCGAAGGGATGGGCAGAGGTGCACCTACAGTACACCCACATGTCACCTGTTATGTTTAAGTCCCATATAATAGGGGGTGAGCGTATTGCCATCAACCACACATCATCTACACATCCAGACTACGGGCTGCTGCTGAGAATTCCGAATGAAAAATCCCAATAACACATTGCTCGTCCCGGGAATCGAACCCGGGACGTCATGCAGTCGCGTTAGCGACCACTAGAACAACGAAGCAGACATTAGTTTATATTAGACAAATAATTTACATAGCGGTGACAAAAATTGAAAAGAGTATGCTCAGATGGTTTGGTCACATTGAGAGGATGAATCAAAGACGAATAACAAAAGTTAGATGTAAACGGATACGCCGGGAGGGGATGCCCTAGAAGGACATACACTGACTTTATTGGTGATATTCTTCGGTGCGTAGTACTCGCAACCGGCATGCGTGTATGACCAGATGTATGAACGTTAACGAAGCAAAAGGAGTATGTAAGAATCGTAGCATGTGGCGTCCTGTAGTTTCAGCCAACCTCCATGGGACAAAGGCGTGAGTTAATGTGTGTTTGTATGGATGTTCCCATGCAATGGATGGATGTATGAAAAAGACTGCTCGATCCAGGGATTGAGCCACAACAGATGTGATGCCTCACTTACCATCAGGCGATCAGTCTGCGTTTCCTTCATGCAATAACAAAGTGAAACCCGTGATCTTCAAATAACTCTCGCAAAAAACACATTTAAGATTGAGTTATCTCGAAAAGCATTTAGTGCATTAATTTTTGACGTGTTCTTTGTTGGTTCCAGTCTAGTCTAGAAGATATTTTTAAGAGAAAACCCATTTAGATTCCACAGCAGCTTTCGATCACATAAATATTTCCATGTTAATAAGTGCACGGTGGCCATTTTATTGTCTACTAGATTTGCCCGCGACGTCGTCCACATAAAATTTGACAAAATTTTACGGGTTTTATTTTTTTTTATTGGAACCCTATTTTTTTTTCTAAAATAAATGTCAATTACTCCTTAACACATTAGCTATCACAGTGAAATTTTCGTTCAAATCGGATCAGGCGTTTAGGAGATTTCCTCAAACAAACAACAGACAAAAATTAAAAATAAATGTATTTTCGTATACGATACCTATACAATATTCATATTTATTTAGTAAGAGTCTGTTATTTTGACATTACAAATAGACACTTCAATTATATTTATTTTTATAGATACAGATCCATAGATGATGAGATACTACTCACTTGCAGATTGCTGAGTGCTTGTAGCTGGTAATTGACGTGGACGTGGACTGCACGGTTGGCGCAGTGGCTGAGCGATCGACTGCTGCGCCGCGTGTCGCGGGTTCGATTCCCACACGGAACAAATATTTGTATGACCTACAGGTAGTTGTTCCGGGTCTGGCTGTTTGTGTATTTGAGTTTGTATGTTTGTAAACGCACCCACGGCACAGGAGAAATTCCTAGTGTGGGGCAACGTGTTTTCAAAAAAAAAAATTTTTTTTTATAAAATACTAATCAGAAGATAAGCATTTTGGATCTACAGTATACCCAAATTTCGCCCCAAAAATCCCGTGCAATAGGGGGCGAGCTGACTGCTACCAACCGGACATAAATCCCGACTCCAGACTGTTACTGAGAAACTCCAGAAAAATCCCATAACACTTTCTCCTGGAATCGAACCCAAGGGGCCTAGACAAAATCCCTTTACTGTAAGCGTTAACGCCAACGGAAGATAATAATAAGAGAATAAATAAATTGTTTTTTTTTTTAATCACACTATTAATTTCTCCTGTGTCGTGGGTTGTACAACATACACAAACAGCCAGACTCGGAACAACTACCTGCAGGCCATACAAATATTTTTTCCGTGCGGGAATTGAAACCGCGACAAGCGGTGCAGCAGTCAGTCGCTCAGCCACTGCGCCAACCGTGCTGTCAAATGTGTATGGAGTTGACATTAGCTTAAGAGATGTCACGGGATTCCTTGCCCAACGTCTGTTCCCATACATTTTGACGGTTTTGACGTTAGCATGATGCGCTTTCGTTATAGAAAAGATTTTTATCTAGCCAAGACCTGATACTTGCAACCTCCAGACCAAAAACACAGATTTTTTATCTTTATATCTTTTCTTGAATAATTTCAGTGATTATGAGATACATAAACTGGGTCGCCGTCTTAAAAATGGCAACTGTATACCTAAACTACCCACATTTGTTTACATAACTGAAGGCCCCCAAAACAATAGAAAATATACCGACATTTACAACCTTGAGTATTTCGAAATTGCCCCGATGTCGCGATCGAATGATGTGGGTCAATGTCTGGCCGCACGTCACTCGTCCAAGGTTCGATACCTGGATGATGCTATTATTAAACTGCAACATACTTAAGTATTTGATGATTTGTTAGAGATACGAAATCATTAGGAATATATTTGACAGACATACATAACATCACGCCTGTATTCCTTGACGGGTTTGGCAGAGATGTAACCATATAATAGTTTACACCCACATTTTGCCAGTTATTGAAGTATCATGTACCTAATAGGGCCAGCCTATTGCCATTAACTGGGCACGAATCGAGACTCCGGGCTTCTACTGAGAAACTTTTGATTGAATAACCCAGTATCACTTTACCCGTAGTACTTTACTAATAGTCATGATGGCCCAGTGGTTTGGGCCTCGCCTCTTGTGCACGAGGTCGTGGGTTCAAACCTGGGCAAGTACCAATGTGAGTTTTTCAATTCATATGTACTTCTAAGTTTATCTTGGACATCACTAACATCGGTGAAGGAAAACATCGTGAGGGAACCTGGACTTATATAATTAATTTAAGTCTGAAATCGCCAACCCGTCTTGAGCAAGCGTGGTGATTAATGCTCGTGCCTTCTCTGTATGAGAAGAGGCTTTTGCCTTGCAGTGGGACAGTAATAGGCTGGTACTACTACTACTACTTCCGAACCTCGAACCGAGTAAGCCAATCCTTCCATAGCCAGCCTAACGAAGTTGGGAAAAGGCTAGTCAAATTATGATGGTTCTAAAGAGAATAATGATCTACAAAGCCGATGAATGAGGGCAGCGCAGGACCAATCGTTGTGGAAATCTTTTGGGGGAGGCTTATGTCCAGCAAGTGGAAACCATGTATTTTTCTAACTCCTCCGCTGTTCTTTTGAAAGTTGAATCGTTTTTCCGGGACTCGTTGGGCTTCATTGCCTCGACGCTTTTCTGGTGGCCGCCATTGTTGATTCTGGTTTTCAGGAGTTGCAGTGGTTTGGGAATAGTGTGGGGTTTGTCCCAACAAAAAAAGAACCAGCAGTGACTAAGCTCTACATACACCATTTCATCATCATCTGCCTAGCCTTTTCCCAACTATGTTGGGGTCGGCGTCCAGTCTAACCGGATGCAGCTGAGTACCATTGTTTTACATGGAGCGACTGCCTGTCTGACCTCCACAACCTAGTTACTGGGCAACACAATACCCCTTAAACGATACATACACCATTTCATCTGCCTCCAAAACACGATAACAGCCACATAACTCACTTATTTTACACCAAACGAACATCTTAACACCGAATACTTTATTCATTTACCATCTTTTAGACTACCCCAGCCCGCAATGGGGATAAGAACGTATGTTTCTTTCATCGTTCGACCCCATTTCTAATACACGCTCGGGTTCAGGAACATTTTTCGCGTTTACTGTTCAAATATTAATTTCCTGACCCTTTGGCCCCGTTGCGCCACTTGTGGTGAAATGTGGGGAAATGTAATAACTCCCCGGGTCACTATCAAGTGATAAAAGTGTTTAGTATGACATTTTAGAGGTGACTGTAAATGTAGTGACGTTTTAGAACCGAATATAAAATGAAGAGAACTCTAATGAAAGTTTATGAAAGAATTGACTGAATAATAGCAGTTTATTCTTAAATGTCACCTGCCTAGCCTTTTCCCAACTATGTTGAGGTCGGCTTAAAGTCTAACCGGATGCAGATGAATACCAGTATTTTACATGTAGCGACTGCCTATCTGACCTCCATAACCCAGTTACTGGGCAATACGATACCTCTTGGTAGGACTGGTTGTCAGACTTTCGGGCTTCTGACTACCCGTAGCGACTGTCAAAGAACTAAAAATGACAGCCGGGACTAACGGCTTAGCGTGCTTTCCGAGGCACGGAGGAGTCTCGATATGTTACGAACGGTCACCCATCCACAAACTGACCTCTGCAAGCATAGCTTAACCTTCGATCAACCCGTGCGGCTGTTTGTATTCAGTCACGAGCTTATTCTTGTATGTAATATATTAAGTATATTAGTCATCTAGTACCCATAACACAAGCTCTGCTTAGCTTGGGGCTAGATGATGCTATGTGGATTTTCCAGCATTATTTATTATGTTGTTTTTGAGTGGATTCACAAGAAATGCATTGTTATAGACGGTAGGATAATGCAACCTTATTGGTAACTACTGTTTAAAGCCGTTTGGGGTTGAAACGCTCGCGTCATGGGGTCCGAGTGCACGTCTTCTTTACAAGGAAATTTCTCGTCGACTGAGAGAGGGCTGGCTCATTCTTTGCCCAAAGAATTAGTATTGCCACCCAACGTGGCAATACTGCCAGTCTTTTGGGCACGTTCCCAGATGATAGCGATGCGGAGGAGTACTTTGACGCCAGAGTGTCTAGGTCGGCTTTTGTTTTTTAAGTTCTGTAATTATGTAAATAGTTAGTTTTATGTCATAATTACATAAAACTAACACTTATACGTAAATATGTAAAATGGAGATGAAAACACTATTAAAAAATCATATCAAATATGTAGATATAACGAAAAAAAATGTCACAAAATCTGATAAATATATATAAAAACAAACTTGCATCAGCTTGCTTGTCAACAGCGTACGCATTAATTACGGTTAAAAGACCATATTATTTGAAGGAGTTCAACTGTTCAACGGATTACAGAGGACGATATTAAAGATTACGATAACGTGAATACATTCAAAAATGACCTTAAGGAACATGTGTGTACATTATAACTTCTAATACTCTATAGGAAATTGTATTGTACTGTATTATCATACTTATTACGTTTGTATCTCATTATAAGCGGACTGTATGTTCATATGAGAAATAAATTTCTTTGAACAGAGTTATCCTGTAACTGTAGATGTGAGAATATAAGTAAAAATAAATAGGATTGGTGATCCCGGGGCTAACTGTTACTGACCCACTGCAGGACCAAGGTATCTTCTCATACAAAGAAGGCACGGCCAATTATAACCACGCTTACACAAGCCCAGGTGTTGATTTCAGGCTTAGACACTTAATTACTTACTTTCTTACACGTTATTTTTTTTGTGTTTGGGCACTATAATCTCTTGAACTACCAGTGGGATTTGAAAGATATAGTTTTACATTTGATAGTCTAATTCTTGAGGAAGGTTGTAGGCATATTAACATCACGCTAACACCCTTAGGAGCAGGTGCAACGTCGGGGCACCTCTAGTAAACTTATATTCAGTTTTATTAAACATAATTCCATTTTCCTTTTAATATATTGCTTGCAACGTACCGTTTGAAAAATAAAAAACAAATGCGCTTCAACTAAATACATTTTAGTACGTGTTCGTTTGAAGATATGCTATCTTCATGCATACTACAACAAAATTATTAATTAAAAATCAATACAGTATTCAAAGATTCGTTGAACCATTGAATATTCACACCTTAAAAGTAAAAAGAATATTCTTAAAATACATGACCTCGATCAATCAATATATCGACCTCGCCATCAATATAATCTATACAGATTAGTAGCCACACCTGATTCTCTGCTAATGCCATCATAATAAACAAGGGCGGGCGTTGAACCCGTGACTTTGAGGAGCTTTGATGTCGAGTAAACGGAAACGAGAGGTTTGGAGGACAATCATCTTAAGGAAAAATACATATTTTTGATGAAATAATTCTTTAAGATGAAAATAAGTTCGTCCGGATGTCACACGGCTATTAAATTCGTAGACTGTAGCAGTATTTGACATTTGAATTAGCTTTACATTAAAAATAAAAGTAAATAGTACCAGCCGATTACTGTCCCACTGCAGGGCAAAGGCCTCTTCTCATACAGAGAAGGCATGAGCATTAATCACCAAGCTTGCTCAAGACGGGTTGGCGATTTCAGATTGATATTAATTATATGAGTCCAGGTTTCCTCACGATGTTTTCCTTCACCGATGTCAATGATGTCCAAGATAAACTTAGAAAGTACATATGAATTGAAAAACTCATATTGGTACTTGCCCAGGTTTGAACTCACAACCTCGTGCACAAGAGGCGAGGCCTAAACCACTGGGCCATCATGACGCTCGAAAATAAAAGTAAGAGCAAGTAATTCTACTTATTATAAAAATAAAAACAATTTTACTTGAAACTTAAAATAAAAAGTGAAAAAAAAATTGCAGAACAAATGTGTGTAAGTGGCAATAACACCATCACTCAACTTGGCAACCAGTCTGGTTGTGTAAATCATAATGTTGTGTATTCTGTGTGTATCGCTAACCATAGTGTGTGTGTTGTAGTACTACGTTTTTTATTAGTGTTGATTTTTATAAAAAAGTTTCCCTGATTGGTAAATAAATAAATAACTAAATAATGCTGGACAATCCACACAGCATCATCTACCCCCAAGCTAAACAGAGCTTGTTTTATGGGTACTAGATGACTGATAAACTTAATACAATACATTACATAGATAGATTGGTTGGTTTTGTTTTTTTTTATTTAATAGGCATGCCCCCTATTACCTACATTTCGGCAGTTATGTTGTAAGTCCCATGTAATAGGGGGCAAGCCTATTGCTGGGCTGCTACTGGAAATTGCAGATGGAAAAACTCAATAATTTTTTTCCCGAACTGTAAATCGAACCCAGGAGATTATACTCAACAGTAGCGCTTCCGGCAACTAGACCAGAGAAAGTAACTATTTAGTCCCTTCCACATTATACGGTCCCATTTAATGGAATCGCACCCAATCTTAATTTATCCCAGAAAACATTTTAAATAAAAGGAAAAAAAACACATCAGAAATAATAAAGATGAGTTTAAAATCTGATTAACCTGTGAATGCGTAAATATCAATCCCGACTACGGAACCATACCTGGTCCAACGCGATTCATGCTCGTTCCGTCTGCTGGGACCCTTGCCCTCCAGTTGAACCTTCCATGCCACATGCCACTCAAGAACCCATGCATAATATAATGATACCTATTTCCAGCTCTCAATAAACGACACGAGCTTGCAATTCCGCGGGCTCGATAAATACCTGTGTATTAATTACTGTGTAGTGTGTACTATTAATAACTGTGTACAATAACTGTGTTCGATAAATACCTGTGTACCGTATTAACAGCTTTGCATGAGTCGAATAATAACCGCCATATTGATGGCTAAATGTTTGACGATTGTTACTTTAAAATGGATTGGATCCGTGCCAGGACTGTGGATGTTGAAGAAAAGGTCCATTTCATATTTTGACGTAGGTTTTTTAATAAACGCAATGAAAAGCGATACTATGTTACGGTCGGCTTCAATTTTAAACGGATGGAACTGAATACCTGTATTTTACGATCAGCCATTTATCTGACCACCCAACCCCATAACACGATACTCATCTGTAAGACTGGTTGTCAGACTTTTCGTCTTCTGACTACCGGATCTACGAATGACACAAATCCAGAAGATAAACAAAGAAATACCTACTAGGTGTATTTAAAAAAAAACATAAAATATTTTGTCTCACCGAGGCATCGAACCCAGGACTTCATGGTAAACCTATCTGATAGCTGCAACCCTGTTACTGGGCAACACGATACCCCTTGGTAAGACTGACTGTCGGACTTTCGGGCTTCTGACTACCCGAAACGACGGTCAAAGATCTACAAATGACAGCGGGTGACCAACGGCTTAACGAGCTTTCCGAAACACGGCGGAGTCTCTATTATGTTACGAACGGTCACCCATCCACAGACTGACCTCGGCAAGCATAGCTTAACCTTCAATAAATCCGCGTGGCTGTTTGTATTTAGCCACGAGCTCCTCTGCCGTATTATAAGCATGTAAATGTGTATACAGTTAGTTGCAAATACAAACTAATACTAATTTATCGGCTAAGAAACATATCGTTCCGTATGTGTCGTACGAGTGTATCAAAGCGATGTATATTTGATCAAGTAAACCTTCTGTTTTCAGTTTTTGTGGTAAAAAGTCTCGCCTATAGGTAATGTGACCATGAAATGTATATAAATACAAAATATTTATAAGTACATAAATATTATTTAGGCGCGTGACCTCAGGACCTTGATCGCACCATAGTTAGCAGAAAGATTTATAAGTATTGAACTAGCCTCAAATTCGTGTAAAATATAAATCAATATTTACGTAGAAATAACAATAACTGCTTCGTTGGTCCAGTGGTTACTTACTGTTAATGATATAAGGTCTTGGGTACGATTCTTGGGTCGGACCAAGTGTTATTGGGTTTTTCCATCTGTAACAGCTTAGATTCTGAATCTGTGCCCGGTTGATGGCAATAGGCTCGCCTCATGGCAACTTGACGACCGTTGTGGCGCGGCGGTTTGTACGATCTACAAATATTTGTTCCGGGTGTTCTGGGTATTTCCCATGTATAATAAAAAAAATATCTATCTATGTAATGTATTGTATTAAGTATATCAGTCATCTAGTACCCATAACACAAGCTCTGCTTAGCTTGGGGCTAGATGATGCTGTGTGGATTGTCCAGCAATATTTATTTATTTATTTATTTACCTCTGCCTTACCCTTCAGATAATATAAGCGTGATGCAATGTTATGACAATAATAATAATATTAATTTTCGTTTAAAGCGATTAATAGGGATTGTTAGAATATTGTAAATCTTTAGTCTTGTTTATTTGTCATTAAAATGTCACTGTCAAATACAACTATCCTGCATTTTAGTTAAAGTTTTAAAAATGAAAACAAATAAGTCTGTGTTTTTGGAAATATAACTCTGAATACCCACACACAAAGTTCAGTATGCACTACAATTTCGACAACATTTATAACCATTTCAAAAGGTCATTGAAAAGAATTGAAGTCATTGTGAAATTAACTTAACTCAAACTAACATAAAGTTTATATTCGCTTAAGTGGATAGAACTTGAACAATGGTAAAAATGAATTTGAAAATGGAACAGAGCGTTGTTTTGCACGTCCGCCATTTTTTAAGCTCGCGTATATTGTGTACGGGTATCGTACTAGTATTTCTATATTTGTTTTTATATTATACCGCTGTTTTATAAAAATACTCGTTTTATGTACCAGGGATCTCCTTGACTCTTATGATACACAATGTCGATTGGTTTTCGCAATAAACTTTTACGAACACTTTAAAACCACTGCTGGTTTTTATTGCCATATAAAATAACATCACACCTGTATTCCGCAAAGAGTCGGGCAGAGGTCTTACACATAACCGGCGAAATAAAATATTTTTTTATTTCATTAAAATTATACAATTATTAATATATGAAGAAATAAAATAAATAATCATAGGGCATCAAAAATTCATCGGGAAAAGTGCCCAGAAGGCTGGCAGCATTGCCACGTTGAATGGCAATGCTGATTCTTTGGCCAAAAAAAAGGCCAGCCCTCTGGTCACGTGAAGAGTCGACCAAACGTTTCGCGATTTCTCGAAAAACTAAATGGGCACACGGACCCTATGGCCCTAGTGTTTCAACCCCAAACGGCTCAAACATATAACTTCCAGTTAGGTTGTTGTATTTTCGCCGTTTGAGGTTTTCTGCACCTGCAGCAGCCGCACCTGCACAGTCCACCGTACTAGGAAGATGGGATGGCGCAAGGGTGTCGACACATGTTGCATCCCACACCAAAGGCCTACCCATCTTCCAAGGTATTATGGTCATTGCATCTGGTCTCTTACCATCGTCGCGTGCCAAGCCACTGGGTTCTAAAATAGCTGGTACCCCGGCGGTGGCAAGAGAAATAAAATAAAATAAAATATTAAATAAATAAATAATGCTGGACAATCCACACATCATCATCTAGCCCCAAGCTAAGCAGAGCTTGTGTTATGGGTAGAAATGTGGGTGTAGTATATTGATACACTTCTGCCGCCTATTCTTTCGGCTTTCCAAGGGTTCCGTACGTCAGCAAAAAAAGGAACCCTTATAAGATCACCCTTATCCGTCTGTCTGTCCGTGTGTCACCACCGATTTTCTCAGATACGGGTGGACCTAGCAAGTTGAACTTTATACCAGATACTGAAATATATAGTTCCTATTAGATGTATAAAAATAAAGGTCCTGAGTCAACATGCTAAATAAAAAATAAAACGTTGAAAAATAATGGGTAGGCACGAAACCCTCGGCGAACGAGTTCGACTCGCACTTGACCGGTTTTTTTGGTGTACATTTTCATAATATGTAAGTCCTCTGGGGCAAATCAACATTTTCTTACTCCTCTGTCTAACCCTTCTGGAATATAGGCGTGATTTAATATAATGTTATTAATTACTAAGATTTAATATAATATCTTTACGACTTGATCCTAGTCAGAATCTTTGCCAAATAATTCGTCACTGACGGCAATATAATTCATTCAACTAATAAAGAAAGTGCACTGGTTCTAATCTAAATTTATTGATAGTTAAATGTGCCAGTTGCAAAATTGAGATGTAAATTCGCTGAGAAGTCTTGCATAAGGGTTTGTGATGCTAGATAAAGTAACGTTTACGTAAAATAGACTATGTGAGAGTCCTATGTACCGTAGGCCTATGTATGAAGTAATAGTTTGGTCTTGAGATGAAATATACTGCCAATTAAAAAAAAAGTGGTATGTTTGTTGCAGTCAATAAAATCTTAAACTAAGAGTTAGTATTGTTTTTCTAAAATAAAAGTAGCCTTATTTATTTCTTTGACTATGGTAAAACTATTAATACATGAAAATAAAATCACACGGCGAAAAGAAGTAAAAAAGTAGCCTAAGTTACCTTTAACACATAAGCTATCTCCCAGTAAATCCGGTTAAAATTGGTCCAGCCGTTTAGAAAATTAACTAAAACAAACAGACACACAATACACAATACCCACACACAATACACAAATATTTACACGCCTTATTATATGGCAAACATGTCTCAACCTTAACTTTTTTATTTTATCCTGTAAGCAATTTTTTTTTACTCTTGTTTATGTACACATGAATGATCATACAAATAAATATCTCTATCTCAGACTAACAAAAATTTATAAAATAGTTTTTTTGGTATAACTGCCGTATATATTTTCATATGAATTTAGTAAACAGCTGTTTGACATTACGAAAAGACACTACTCAATTTTATTTATGTGCCAATGCTGCCAGCCTTCTGGGCACTTTTCCCGTTAACAGTAACGCGGATGAATTTTCCGATGCCCTTTATTTTCTTTTCATGTATTAATAATTTTATCATTGTCGAAGAATATAAAATAAATAGATATAGTAAAATTATAAAAAAATGAATTGCAAAGATTAGACTTAAGAAAAACTCCAGTTTCATGGCCACAATACTGTCATAAGTAAACAATGCGTGACTCACACACATGGACACAGACATACAGACAAGCTGCTATAAAAAAATTGTAAACATTGGCACGGGTCTCTGTCGCTGTTGTCACGCTGTGTACATTCCACTGTATTTAGCCATTAGTAGTTAGCACGCTGTTCTCTCAAGCTTTCTCTACTGGCGCAGTGCCTGAAAGGTGAACTTTCACGCTATTGGTAGCGAGATCGTATAATGTTGGCGGATTTTTTACTGGTTAAAAGATTTGCTTCGTTAGATTCTAATCGCACTAATATTAGGTCTTTACCTATGAAATTGCCGTTCTGCAGTACTGGCCATTTCAAATCAAAATATTTTTTGTTTGGCTAAGAATTCTAATTTCAAATTAATTTTATTTTAAAAACATGGATTTTTTTTTCCAAAAGTAGTCATTTGTTTATTGATTAGTGTTACATTTTCATCGCATTTAAATCTTTTTCGTCATCATGGATACGTTAAAAATTCGAGTAATTATGGAATATGAGTACCGTCGTGGCAGCAACGCGGCACAAGCGGCACGCAACATCAACGACGGTTACGGAGCTAACACTACAAACCAACGCACTACCTGTTATTGGTTTGCTCGCTTCCGTTCTGGAAATTTCGACCTGAAAAATGAACCTCGCGGTCGTCCGAAGACTTTGGTCGACAATGACGAATTAAAGGCGATTGTGGAAGCTGATGATACACAATCTACGGCTGAATTAGCAGCAGCTTTCGACGTTAGCGTCAAAACAATATTGGTCCATTTGCGTCAAATTGGCAAGGTAAAAAAGCTTGACAAATGGGTGCCCCACGAACTCAATGATCGCCAGCGCGAAGTACGCGTCGAGACGTGCCTTGCACTGCTCAACAGACACACAAATGAAGGAATTTTGAACCGCATTGTTACCTGCGATGAAAAATGGATTCTGTTTGATAACCGCAAGCGCTCAGCAAGTTGGTTGGATCCTGGATCAGCACCTAAACAATGCCCTAAACGAAAACTTACCCCAAGAAAAGTGATGGTCACTGTTTGGTGGTCTAGCGCCGGTGTGATTCAACACAGCTCCTTACCAGACGGGGTGAGCATTACTGCAGATGTGTACTGTGAAGAATTGAACACAATGATGGAGAAGCTGGCACATCTCCAACCAGCATTGGTCAATCGCTCGTCTCCGCTGCTCCTGCACGACAACGCGCGACCTCATACTGCACAGCAGACGGTCTCCAAGTTGCAAGAACTGGGGTTGGAAGCTCTCCGTCATCCGCCCTACTCACCAGACCTTGCGCCTACAGACTACTACTTTTTCCAGAATTTGGATAACTTCTTGGCGGGAAAAAAATTC
Source organism: Phlogophora meticulosa (assembly GCA_905147745.2). Lineage (NCBI taxonomy): Eukaryota > Metazoa > Arthropoda > Insecta > Lepidoptera > Noctuidae > Phlogophora > Phlogophora meticulosa. The sequence goes on from LR990542.1 coordinate 1,683,354, forward strand.
AATACCCGAGAGGCAGTACAAAATGCCTTTGAAGAATTTGTTGCCTCCCGTCCAGCTGATTTCTTTAAGAAGGGCATCAATAAACTGCCACTGCGTTGGCAAAGATGCATTGATTGCATGGGTGATTACTTCGATTAATACAAATAAAAAATACATGAAAAAAATTCATTTAAATTTTTTCATACAAAACGGCAATTTCATAGGTAAAGACCTATTATTATAAATCTGGAAGTTTGTCGCTATCTGTCTCTGTGTGTTTTTAACCGCGGAGCGTATAAATAATAATAATACCAGCCGTATACTGACCCACGGTAAAGCAAAGGCCTCTTCTCTTACAAAGAAGGCACAAGCATTAATCACCACGTTTGGTCAATGCGGGTTGGCAAAAAAATAATAGAATTTGGTCTTTAGTGCCGGAGATTACCCCACTACATACGAGTACAAGCTTGCAAACAAATTCTATCTCTTTATAATATTAGGATAGATAGTGTAGGTATGTTGGAGGCTTTCACATAGTTAATCTGACAATTTACAAATAAGGTCAGCCCGGTTAGTGTTTTCAGGAATGAGCCTCCAAATGAAATACTACTATTTGGTAAGCCATATGCTTCATAGGTGGGGTTCCGTACCAAAATAGTGATAATAAAACCTTTATGGTGCGACTTTCTGTCACACTTTAATGTTGCAGGTACTATTAAAAATATTTTACGTCGCTCAGTTTTTCACTTATGATGAAATGTGTCCGAAAACATATTTTCTAATAAATAGTTGAAATGTGAAATAATGTTATTATTAAGAGTAGTAATAAAAGAGCAAAAAAAAAAACCAGTAATGGCAATATTACCCGAAAATATTTCAATATTTCTGTAATATTAAGTACATACGTGTCTATGAATATCATAATAAAAAACAATACAAAAGCCTTTTACTGAAACACTTGTGCTGTCGTAAACAATTAAATAATAAAAAAATGTTGTCCCATCATGGTAAGAAACCCCCACGTGAGAAACCGACTCGCTCTTTACCGGTCCTGGTCAGGAAAAGAGCATATGTACATTGTACATACAATATAGAACCCCGCCGCAAAACTTTGGTTTACACTGTAGTGCAAATGAATTTGTTCTCCACATCTGCACTGCAGTGTTAATGAAGTATTCTCCAGTTCACCTTTTTGACTGTAACCTCACGTTTTTATTTCAAAGAGGTGTTTTTGATGGCTCTTCCTATTAATAATTAGGCGTGGTAAGTGTTGATTCTTTTGTGGACATTGATAGACGGATAGACGGCACGTTTGGCGCAGTGGCTGAGCGATCAACTGCTGCGCCGCGTGTCGCGGGTTCGATCCCCGCACGGAACAAATATTTGTATGACCTCCAATAGTTGTTCCGGCTCTGGCTGTTCATGTATGTGACTTTAAATGTTTGTCAACGCACCCACGATACAGGAGAAATTCCTAGTGAGAGGCAACGCTTTAAAAAAAAATTGATGAAACGTGATATATTCCGATATCAGACATGGTAAAGATAAAGAGTATAGGAATCGAAAAGGGTTGTGGGATGCTCGAAAGAATTACTGTGACCCTGGAACGTAAAGGGCAAGGACGGAACACGGATGGGTTTTAGTCAGTAACGAACGGAATGAGAGAAATCATTGGATGATATCATATGGATATCCTATCTTTAAAAAAGGACCTCATGCCTTGCACTAGACTTAGACTGTCGAGGCAATAGGAAGTGGTTCAAAAAGTGCTGATTCTCACCCTAATTTGGACCGATTTAAGCAAAAATGATTCAGTCCACACTAACCTCATTTCGAGATAATAGAGTTTAAAGTTTATTTCGGTATTTCTCTGGCTTTGTAGTTCTAAATGTTATGTTTTTAATTTTATGTTATTCTAAGTGTTCTAAACTAATTTACATGCATGTATTTAGTAAATAAATTTTAATAGTTTCGTAGATATTCAAGAAAACTTGCGCGTGGATCATTATTACATAATACATTTTGTATGGAATTAGCTGTGTAGGCTGCGGAAAGAAAAATGCAAAAATGTTCCAAACTATGACAAAAATAAAAGCGTAAAAATGTTTATTATTTTTATTTTATTTAAAAAAACACAAATGTTACCCTACTCCTCATCCAAATCAAAGTCGGGTTCATCACAATAACCATCTATATCGTCTATTATTGCATCGTCTCCCTTCAGTTTTTTATAATAACCAATGCAATCATTTGGTATGAGATGGAATAACGATTTCAAATTGTTTAACTTCTTTTTGTTAATCAGTTTTCCTGAAGGCCATAATTCTTGCAAATCTTCTTCTATGACACCCAAATCAACAACTTTTAATTTCTTTTTAATATTCAGTTCTTTGTAGTCCTCATTAAAGGAAGTTCTCATGAACAAAGAATGTTGAGTCTTTTTTGTGATTAAAATTTCTTTTGTTTTGAGCCAGTTTACTTTGCTCTTATCATTAAATATTTTTCTATTAACTATTTTCTTTTCTAGAATTTGAGATCCAACAAAATCACAACTTTCCATTTTATGGACCTGTAAAGGATTTTTGTTTTTGCATTGTTTCATAATGGCAATATAATCATCCACGGAGTATATCCTGTCATATTGCTTGAGTCGAGTCTCAATTTTAGCGAAGTCGTTGTCATTTGGTAGGAAAGTGTGTCCTGATTCTAGGTAACGGAAGCTGATTGTCTCGAGAGTGGGGTGTCTATTTAATAAAGCCTCACTTGAATCTTTTTTGCAAAACTTTAGCGCATTTGAAATGGTTGGTTTAGAAATATGCAAAAATGATCTTCAATAAGTTTGTCTACATGACCACATTATTCTAAAAAAATAGAATAAATTTCATGCAAAACATACAATTTTATTGCAGGTACAAAAAAATGCAATAAAAGATAGAAGGTTTATATAGTTATATACGTATTTCATTAAAGTTTTCGGTATAAAAATAATATTTTGTTTACTTTTTAGCCGAGATATTAATGATAATTTTATATTTAACCGTGAATCGTTTTTTAAGAATTGAATTTTTAGTTTTTCTTTAATTAAATAGAATAGTCATGTGGTCTGAATCAGTATACTTCTGTAGTCGAATGTTATTTGGAATTGAGTTAAAATGATTCAAGGTTATTGGAACATTTAAGCAGAATGATTTTTATAATATTTTCCATATTGTATAAAAAGCATTATTGTTCCAAGTAGTTTGAATCATTATAGCAAAAAACAAAAAACCTATATCAGGGCAACCAAGAAAATGCAAAAATGATTCTAATAGCTTGAAACATTTATGCATTATGAAAAAATGATGTTCGCTATGACAGTTGTGGTTTGGACCATACGGATTTTCGTCAATTATTAACATAGAGTTCCGAGTCTTTGATATGTTAAAATATACCTTATTTAGAGTACATAAGTCACAAAAACTCGAAATTGTCGAGATTGTGGGTTGGATCATTTTTGCATAAATCGGTCCATTTGAAAGAATGAATTTTGAGTTTTTCATTGATGTTTGACTAAAAATCAAAAGAATGGAGGTTGGTTTGAGAGGAAAATGTAGCCTAAAATTTGTTACTTGATGATAATATATACCTACTCACGCCTTTTTCTCACGAGGGTAGGCCAAAACTACAGAATGCCACCTACTACAATCCTTACATACTCCTATGTACCTTTCTATAGATGAAAGAAACAACATCGGTTATATGGATATACTTAGTATTTAAGTATATCCATTACAAAAATCAAACAAACATTCAAATCTTTCATCTTTGTGTAATATTGGTTAAGATATAAGTCAAAAAACATATGGGTTATATTTTATGCACAAGAAATGGCGGATATCGGCCAGTCATTAATATGTCAGATATAATATTGACTGCATCTCTTGAATAAAGCTTATATATGTACTGTACACATAAACGGGTCCGCGGACCTTAATATTTAAGAGACTTCATGCCTCCACACATCTTGGGTCTTGACAGTTAGACAACAAAGAAATCCTTTAAGGGTTCTGTTATTGCCTTTCGAGGTGCAGAACCCTAAAAACGTCAGATTTACAAACAAAAGATCGGGCAGAAACAAAGACGCTTGGCACAAAAGAAAAGATAAAGCAACTTATTTCTCAACAAAGTCATATCCTACTTCCCATAAATACTTAATTCTAACTTCTACTTCCACTCCCTACCCCTCCAGTTCACCCCCTAGGGCTCACGAGTGATATACTCTCACACAACCTCGGGGGTTGAAAGGGGGTGAGGGGTGTAATGAATGCATCTGGAACACCACCCAGCACATATGTACAAATACTACTAGTACATACTCTTTTATTTAATACCCTCATGGCGTTGGGCTTAATTAATTAATGGGTATACTATATGTTTCATAGCACATATAATTATATGCTCTTGCTGTCGGCTTATTCGGAAATTATTTTTAATGACAATTCAAAGCCTAGCGAGATTTTGGGTTCAAACCTGGGCAAGTACCAATGTGACTTTTCCAATTCATATGTACTTTCTAAGTTTATCTTGGACATCACTGACATTGGTGAAGGAAAACATCGTAAGGAAACCTGGACTTATAATTAATATACGAGTATGTAAGTCTGAAATCGCCAACCCGCCCTAAGCAAGCGTGCAGGTGATTAATGCTCGTGCCTTCTCTGTATGACAAGAGGATTTTGTCCTGTCGGTTACTTTTTGGTCTAGTGGTCGCAAAAGCAGTGTTCATAAAGTCCTGGGTTCAATTCCTAGGTCACGCAAGGTTCTATAAACTGGAAGTGTGGATTTATAGGCAGATGGGGCTTAAAAAAATCATGTCTTCCACAATATGGGTAAACTATAGATGCACCTCTGCCCAAATCTTCCAGGAAAGCAGGCGTTATGATACAACTATATCAACACTCAAGCTTAAGGACTACAAAAGATGTAAAAAACAAACTGTATCACCCCTTTTTGGTTGATTTTGGGTCTAAAAGTTTCTTAATCAGACTTACTCGTACTAATACACGATATGACTTAAATTAGGCATTTCCTTATTCCGTGCTCTAATGGTCTATTAAGAAGTTCCTTCGATATTGCAGGGCAATTTAATGGCTTATTGATATGTCCTGTTGTTCTTAAACGTCTCCAATTTAGTAGTTTCCTAATGGGCAGTTAATTCTAACAGGTTTTGGATAACTCACTTGTTGTTACGACAATGGAATGTCGAAATTGCTTAGTTACATTTGTTTACGAGGTAGGTCTGGAATACTACATAGGTAGTCTTCCAGACCTACCAGGTAAACAAATAGCAAAGAAAAAAACAGTTATTTATTATTATTAAAAAACTTTGCCCCACACTAGTAATTTCTCATGTATCGTGGGTGCGTTTACAAACATTTAAACTCACATACACTAACAGCCAGATCCAGAAACAGTATCTGTAGGCCATACAAATAATTGTTCAGTGCAGGAATCGAAGCTGCTACAAGCAGCGCAGCAGCCTATCGCTCAGCCACTGCGCCACCCATGCCGTCATATTATAGTAATAATACCACCTTATTATTGCCCCACTGCACAGTAACGGCCTCTTCTCATACAGAGAAGGCATGAGCATTAATACAACGAAATCGGTTTAGGAGTTACTGAGTTTGTCCATTACAAACAAACGTACAATTTTACAAACGAACCAATTTTCCTTTTTGAATATTTTTTAGACTTAGATTTAGACTAGCTTACCCGTCGAACTCCGTACCGCATCAGAAATTAACTTACACTGCCATCTGTTAGAAACTTATTACAGGAAAATATTTTAATATTTAGTTTGTAATAAAATTTGCAATGATAACTATTGGGGTCTATAATGTAGATAAAAACTATACTATCTTTAAGTTTGACTAATTTAGTACTATACATTTATTAATTTAAAGTAAGCCATGTTTAATTAAAAAATGGTAAAGAGGGTCCGGAATTTATCTCGAAAAAACATAGTGACGCAAGATTTTTGTATGTATTCGTATGTTTATTAAAGAAAGCTGTATTATGAAATGTCTCAGGTTGTAAGCAAAATAATTTGATTCTTTATAACTAGGTACCAATTACATTCTTTAATTTCTATACATACCTATTTGCGCATTGCAAATTAACTTTTTTTTTGCTTTGGAAAAACCAACCTTATTGCTACTGTACAGAGATCAATTTCCATTACAGCTAAAACCGTTTTAGGACCTTCCGAACAGATTCGCTCAATGCAAAATCAACCTTATTTACATCCAGTTAAAGCGGATGTTTGTGTAAGCGTGTCCCATTTAGCCCCTTTGGATTGCTCTAGTTGCATTCATTACATCGACGATCAGGGAATTGGAGAGATATTATTACGTTTCGGACGAGATGGGGCGGGGGTTCGATTTCCGGGTCGTGATGTAACGGATTGCGATTATTGATCTGTTTATTGTAGTTGGATAACCCGTTTACGGATATGTTTTTGTAAGAGGATGGGCTGGTGGATACGTAACTCCAGCCGTACGGGTTGATCGAAGGTTAAGCCACACTTGTCGAGGTCGGTTTGTGGATGGGTGACTGACCATCCATGACGTACCGAGACGTGACTATAATATGTAGTACACTACTGTATTGTCCACTACACTACCGTAGTGGACGCTTCGTTGGTATGGTGGTCCCAAACGCGACTGTTGAGCATAAGGTCTTAGGTTTGATTATTGGGTCTTATTATTAGTAGATATTTCTACAACTATAAAAAGAAAGAAGATATTGGTATACCTTGGATACCTTGTGTATATATACCCATATCTTCTACACTATGTACACCTCTGACCTGGTCAAGTACCAACGTGAGTTTTTCAATTCACATGTACTTTCTAAGTTTATCTTCGACATCACTGACATCGGTGAAGGAAAACATCGTGAGGAAACCTGGACTTATGTAATTAATATAAGTCTGAAATCGCCAACCCGTCTCGAGCAAGCGTGGTGATTAATGCTCGTGCCTTCTCTGTACGAGAAGAGGCCTTTGCCCTACAGTGGGACAGTAATAGGCTGGTACTACTACTACTACATACACCTCTGCCTAACCCAACAAGGAATACAGGCATGATGATTATATTATGTAAATAAAAACACATAAGCGTGTATTTGTGTTGTCCTTGCTCGTAAAGTAAACGGCAGAAATAACTTCTTGCCACTTTCCTATGGTTTCTCAACAGCAAAGAATCCGTAGAATCGTGATGTTATTGTTATCGATAACTTGCAAGTTGTTCACAACAATAGCTGTAAGTTTCATGTTTTGAAGGCCTAGAAACAAAGATGGCGGCCGTTTTCTGAAACTAATTATAAATTTGTTGATTAAGTAAGGTAACGTTGTTAGGTCAAATGGTCTCTTTGTAAGGCTTGTTCTACTTTCAGACAGTTTTTTTGTTGTATTTTGAACCTTATTCTGTATGAGGGGAAGTTCTTAATATAAAATTGATAACTTAGACTCGGGTTTTAAAATCTCTTTTTGTCTATTTAGAACAGTAATGTGGTCGGAATAAAGTGCCTTCTTGGTCTAGTGGTCGGAAGCACTACTGCTGAGCACAAGGTCCTGAGTTTGATTCCCAGGTCGGGCAAAGTGTCATTGGGTTTTGCCATCTGGAATTTCTCAGTACAGCCCGGAGTCCGGACCTGTGCCCAGTTGATGGCAATAGGGTTGCCCCATGTTACATGAGACTTAAACATAACTGGCATAATGTGGTACGCTTCTGCTTAAACCTCCAGGAGTTACAACCGTTATATGAAGAGTGAATTTAAAAAGTGCATGTCCCAAATATATCTTTTCCTTTGATTATCACAATTTTTGAGCTGAAAAGTCAGTTCCGCGGACCATATTTATACTCGTACTAGCTGACCCAGCGAACGTTGTTTTGCCATATAAAATGTTTGGGGGTGCACCACCCTTAAAATTTAGGGGGATGAAAAATAGATGTTGGCCGATTCTTGGACCTACCCAATATTCACACAAAATTTCATACAAATCGGTCCAGCCGTTTCGGAGGAGTTTGGTAAGTAAGTAACATTGTGACACGAACATTTTATTTATTAAAATATGGATACTGTTCGAGAGCCAATATAATAGACCAACATGATCTTCAGAGCCGAAACGAAATCGATCCACTCATGTTAACTGCTAAAAATAACAAATATAGCCCCACAGTCGCGCTGTAACCAGAATAACTTCGCCAATTAAGTTAGCCCTGGATTTAGGTCAACCGTTTACCGCTGCACCTGGTCTCTTGAGGTGTTTGAACAACTTGGCTCTCACTTCGTTAAATGCGGTGTCGCATTTTAAGGTTAAACTTTGCTTTTCATATTTCTACGCGAGTCGCGTTTTGTCTGTGAAGAGGGGTGTAAGTTGACTTGCATACGGTTTAAGGAAAGAAAAAAAAAATTTTTGCTTCCGAAGACGTGCATTTGCAAAATGAAAGAATGTAAGAAGACAAAAAAAAGAAAGTAAAGTTTATTATTATTTATTTATATAAATAATTTGAATTATAAGAATAAAAAGATAAACATAGTCGACAGAAAGCCAATTACAAGTCCTCACATGTAGAAATAGACTGGATATTCTAAAATGCGCACACAAAGTAAATGATAGAGTTAGGTCAAAACTAGTACTACATATGCGTACATTGTGAAATTAAAAATATTACAAATTAATTAAATTTTACAATAACAAAAATAAACACTAAATGTTTTATCTGAGTCTAAATTTAGGTTTGGATCCAGAGTGCTCAACATGCAGCCTGGTCCAGTACCGCATTATTGGGTCAGTCCAGATCCAGATCCATCCTACATACGAACAGCTGAAAAAGCAGCAGCATTCGCAAACTCGATCGGTATTTGCGCCCGCAAATATACTTGATGCGCTAGGGTAAACAATAATAATATATAATAATGCTGGATAATCCACACAGCATTAACTAGCCCCAAGCTAAGCAGAGCTTGTGTTATGGGTACTAGACTGATATACTTAATACAATACATTACATAATATAGAACTTTTTTAGTAGCGAGGCAGCTTCATTGTTAAGGCACACGCAGGGTTAAGATGACTATTGAAAACCAGCTCTGTGCTGGCCACCCACGGCACAGCATTATGCTGAGTAGTATCCTTCTTGCCACAGTCACGACATGCAACTGGCAATCATTTTCTGTGTGTTCGTTTCTTTGTCTTCACTAACATAACTTAAGCAAAATATTTACTAACACATTAAAAAAATCTTGTAAGTATTAAGTTGGTTTTCTAACAACATGTTCTTACGTACATATGTGATTTTCTCATTATTTTTCTTAACTGTACCAAAGTACTTACCTACCGCCTTATTTAATCCGTCCAGAAAGATCTCTAAGATAACTCTCAGCTTCTTTTATGTGAGACTTTCGCTGTCTGCTCCACCCATAATAAAACATAAAATTTTATGATTAAAATGGAATAAAGAAACTCTATTTTCCTTATGGAAAAGCATCAGAGGCAGCTGGTCCATCGGAAATCAGAGGTTCCTTACAACGTAAAAGTAGCAATGGGTCATTTGTTTGCAAATTTTCAAATGGACCCTAATACCCGCCGAAAGTCGGGGGTACCCTTATTGACTTTATTGGGTACAACAAAATTGACTTCTTTCTTCCATTTTAAAGAACGTAGAAAGATTACCAGCAATAGGATTGTGTTAGTAATATGTATATTCTTTATCAGTGTGTATAGCTGAGGAGCTTGTGGGTAAATAGAAACAGCCGCAGGTTGATCGAAGGTTAAGCTACTTTTTCCGGGGTCAGTCTGTGGATGAGTCATCGTCGATTGCCCAGTATCAGGGATCAGATAGGCAGTTGCTACTTGTAAAATGTAAAATACTGGTATTCAGTTGCATCCAGTTAGATTGGTAGCCAACCCCAATATAGTTGGGAAAAGTCTAAACAGATGATGATCAGTGTGTAGGTAAAACTTTTGACTTAAAAATTCCACATAATACCTCGATAACACACTTTTACAAGTAAGAATCAAAAAACAAAAAAAAAATGGAAAAACCGAATGAGGTGAGCGTTCCGATCTTTTCTTTCTTTTTCTTTTTCTTGTTCTAAAATCGTTGCCCCACACTAGGAATTTCTCCTGTGTTGTGGGTGCGTTTAAAAAAATTTAAAGTCACATACACAAACAGCCAGACCCGGAACAACTAACTGTAGGCCATACAAATATTTGTTCCGTGCGGGAATCGAACCCACGTCACGCGGCGCAGCAGTCGATCGTTCAGCCACTGCGCCAACCGTGCCGTCAATCGATCTTACTACTCTGAGAAGTACCACCAAAACAAACTCAGCGATGTCAGTCCCTTCTTTAGTCCGTGGGTGCAACTTGGCGATTTTGTCAAGAAACCGTATTGAATTTTTTTAAATCTTTACTTTGATTCACATAACTGGCAAAATGTGGGTGTTACTAATGGAAAAATGTTCTGTTGTAACTTTACCTCACATTTAATTTTAAACACAAGAAAACGATACAACCTCTAAATAAATTACACCCCAACTGCTTTCACTTCCGTATTATAGAACAACTGTACCACACATTAACCCCCTCATTATTTGTCCCAATTAATTACACCCCCAAACATTTGCGACCAACATTGGCGATACATTTTATTTCCCTAAAAATATTTAAGGATAAGGAACATTCCGCCGGTCTGCTACGACAAGGGTGTAATTAATTATGTTTCGCCCCCTATTTCACCCCAGTTTCACCCCCCTTGGGGAGTCTTACCCCCTCAGGCAATAGCGACTGGATACAATTCCAGAACCCTTGTGTTTCATAGCTGTTATTTCGAAAGAGAATTTTGATTCGAGTTTGAGAAGAGATTATGAAGGCTTGGCTATTATTTTTTTAAGGGATGAGGCTGTATTTGTGGGTGTTGTTTTATATGGTGGGTAAATTGTATCCACCTGTGAATAAAAAGGAATTCTATATGGTGATATGATCCAAATATTGGTATGGTATGGCGGGCATGTAATGCGAATGAGGGTCTTGTTTTCAGTACCGTAAAACGGGGTGAATAGAAACGCAGGGGTGAGTAGAAACCAAAATTTGAAGGGCATTTTCGCGTTAGTTTAACATTGTTTGTTACTACAAGGACTCTTAACTTTTTTTAAGGAATTGTAATGAATAATTTCAACACCTTGTCTACTAATTAATAATGTTGAATCAACGTTTAAATCTCATTTAAAGCTTTGTTTTGGTTCACCCCGGCTTGTCGATTAACCCCGTTTCCAGACTCATACAAAACTTACATACAGTAATGTATGTAAGTTTTGTATGAGTCTGGAAAGCTACAATAGTAGAGGAAGATGGATAGCGTAAAAGATGATATGAATAGGAAGAAGGTGACTTTTGGGATGATGGTAACAAGAGATGTATGTAAGAAGGAGACACGATGCGTCTACATCAAATAAATTGGGATAAGGGCAGGAGGATGATGATGATGATGGTTATAGAGAATTTTGGAGTTTTATTTATGATATCTACACGAAGCGTGGCATCGTAAATATTTAGCTTGTAACCATTGAAGGTTTGGTCACGTTGAGAGCATGAATGAAAGGCAACTAATAAAAGCGATCTATAAGGCAGATGTGAGCGGAAACGTCGGGAGGGGACGCCCTGAAAAGACATACACTGACCTTATTGGTGATGTTCTTCAAAAAGGCCAAGTGCGTCGTACTGACGTAGTAGTAGTATGACCAGATGTATGAACGTTAACTAAGCAAAAGGAGTATGTAAGGATCGTACATGCAAATGTACCGTACATCTTATTTCTTTTTTCATATTTCAGTTTTCGTTATTTTCATGAATACATCTCTTGACAAATTTTGCATTGAATCAAAAGTCGTCCTATAGTTAGGCCCTGCACACTGAAGGTTTCGGTATAAAAAAAATGAATCCGGCTAAAAATAAATAAGCCGTATCCCTATCGTCCCTTAGTCAAAATAACAAAAAACACCGGCCTAGTGTGAGTCGGACTCGGCCATGAAGGATCCGTACCATGTCGAGCAAACAACGCCAAAGAAGATCACGGTTCTTGCATGGTTGTTTAATTTTTATTTTTCTTTATTTACTGTGTGGAAATTGCAACTGTCTACTTCTAAAGTTTTATGATGCACCCTGCCGAACGACAGACGATCGGACGGACCGCAGCCTTAGTAGAAGTAGGGTCCCGTTGATACCCTTCCCGTAAGGAACCCTAAAAAATAACATTATTTGCTGAAAACATTTCATTTTTCATAGCTCGTCTGGTGGAATGTGCTGAAAAATGTAATTTGTTCACCCCATCGAGCAGGGGGATCATTTGTAAGGGTTTTTTGTTGCATTTTGGCACTTCGGCCCCTTCCGTACTGCGAGAATTGGCTGATCTTATCATTATAATGGAAGAAATTCTTTTAGTATTTTCGCCTTGATGCTTTTTGGTATTTTAAGAAGATTTTGAACAAAACATCTCGCCTACATAAACCAGAGGGTTGGGTGTACCAATAGTACACATTTCACCAACTATATTTGAGTCCCATGTGTCCCGTCTACCGGGCATATTGCCAGTCTCCAAATTGCTACTGAGAAGTTTCAGATTGAAAAACTCAATAACACTTTGCCAGACCTGGGAATAGAACCTACGACCTCATGGTTATTAGTTCATTAGACCAGCGCGGCAGATATAAGTTTACATTAGCCAAATAATTTACATATGTAATGGATGAATGTATGAAAAATACCGCTCGAACAAGGGCTAGAACAGCCATACAAATTGTGATGCTTCACTTACCATCAGGTATCAGTCTGCCACCGCCATAAAAAAACATCGGATCCAGTACCGTAATTCGGCGAGGCGAGGAACACAGAACTAAACCTTCATCTTTAAAATCTTTTATTTAAAATAATTACCACATTTATCACAGACTAGCTATGCCTCACAGTTTTACCGACACCAAACGGTCGTAGCGTGATGTTAGACCACCTTTTTTTTTTGTTGCTGAGGTGGAAAATCCTCATGGATGTCCTCTGCTGGGCGGGCGGAGGGGTCTGTCAGACTCTTACTGACTAAAAACCACACCGGTGTTCCAATCCTACACTTGAACCGGGGATCATGGGAACTATGTTAGATAACTATATGCTGTGGATAACGGTGTGAGTTTCACATATATAATATCTTTGTTTATATTGTTTGCACAGATATAATGTGTTACTGTTTGTATGTCCCAAATAAAAAAATAAAAAATAAATAACCTTCCTCAACAATTAGGCTATCAAATGCAAAGAAACAATTCTTAAAATCTGACTGGTGCTAGAGATAACCGCGTCCATTCAAAACGATCTCTTCAGCTTTACTTTATAAGTCTATACGAGTATATTGTACATTAAACGTTAAAACGTTTAAAAGAGACACGAAATACCATTTTCGCAATCTTTCTAAGTAAAAAGTCTCCGTCAGCGAATATTCTAATCGATAGCGGTCTCGAGCTCAGAGGGGACACTTCCTCTGAGAGTACTTCTCTTATATCAGTAGAACATCTAACGATCGCTTTTGATAATACGCTGATGTGGCAAAGATGAGGGCACTGAGAAACTAAGAGACAATCTTGTGGTCTTCGTTTTAGATTAAGTGTTATTTTTCCGTACGGATCGATCGCAGGTTAAGCTACTCTTGTTGATGTCAGTCTGTGTGTGGGTGACCGTTCATAACATATTGAGACTCCTCCGTGCCTCGGAAAGCCGTTGGTCATTTGTAGATTTTTGACAGTCGTAACGGGTAGTCAGAATGCCGAAAATCTGTCAACCAGTCTTACCAAGGAGTATAATAGTACCTATAATAGTTTGGCGGCACGAGGCCTGTATATGTTTAATATAGAAAAATTCGGATGATCACAATTTTCCGGTTAAAAATGTGCCTACTGAACCCACACATGTAAAAACACTGTCAAAAAACCAACACAAAGTTGCATCTGGCAAAACAGTAAACCCAGAAATGCATTTTCAAGAAAATCTGTATGTAAAACTAGAAAAATATTCCCAAGATGTTGATTTTAACATAAAACATTAACGTAGTAAATGTCTGAGAATAATGATGGATGATATATCGTGATCTCTTAATGATCTCATGCTAGTGTTGTCGGGGAAATGTCGATGTTCCGAAATGTCGATATTTGTCCTTTTTTTATATGTACATATGTGTGTATGTGTGTGTGTGTGAGTGTGTGTATGTGTGTATTTTATGACGAAAGAAAACGATTGACAAAAAAAAGAGCTGTTCCCTCGTACAGTTTAATACCCACACGATCAAAATGTACTGAACAGCTGTCTTTTTTCATATTTCAAGGTAAAAGTTGTTCGTCTATTGAGTACAATTGGACCTCTTAAAATAATTATTTCGTTTATGCATAGCCTTATTTAATTATATCATATAAAAACCTACGATATTTTTACACCTATCGAAAAAGAAATACCTCAAAAAGCTAGAGTTCAGTGTGCCTTGTACGAATCTTAACGTAAATGTAAAGTCAATTAAAACCATTAATCAGTTTAAAAAGAAGCTATTCTGTAGCATTGAGGTTTAAATTTATGAGAGGTCAGCTTATACTGGAATTTATAGCAGTGTAATAAATTTCGCCAATAAATATTAATAAAGTCTTAAAAGCAAATTAATATTACACTCGAAACGAGTCTTTTCAGTACTAAAATTGTCTGTATTAACGGCTACGTTTTATGTCAAGGATTCGTGCTAAACACACTGAGCTGTAAAGAAAATACAGCACTAATAGGTATAAACTAAAAGTATTGATGTATCAGTATATCAATTTATTTTATTTATTTATTCATTACCATTTTAGGAAAATTTACAGCTAAACAGACAGTGAGTCAAAGTTTAGACAAAATATGGCCAATTACAAGTTTCCACATCATCATCCTCTTGCCCTTATCCAAATTTATTTGGGGTCGGCACAGCATTGTCTTATTCTTGCATACATCTCTATTTCCCGTCATCACAGATCACACCTCCTTCTTAGCCATATCACCTTTCACACAATCTATCCATCGTTTCCTAGGTCTCCCTCTATCCTTGTAACCCTCTACATTCATGCTCAAAACTTTCCTCACAACATGATCCTCAATTCCTGATTCCTTCGCATCACGTGTGCATACCGATACATACCGATATACAGCCGATTTCCACACAACTTCTCTGTCACAGGCGCCACTTTCAGACTTCCTCTTATATACTCATTTCTTATTCTATCCATTCGCGTAACACCACACATCCCCCTTAGCATTCTTATCTCAGCTGTAACAAGTTTCCACATGTAGTATAACAATAATATGGCATCAAAAATTAATAACACTATAATATAACACCAAACAGAAAAATTACTAAATACGCTAGAAGAAGCTATTGGATAAAGTCTTCGTCAAATTAACGAATTGATTTTGTTCTCATATCAAAAGCGGTGTCGATACATTTTAAAAATATCGATACCTTACAACATTCCCGACATCCCTATATCATACTATGATGTATTATAGTGTTTTGGCTTTTATAGCACATTTTGCGTCATCTGGCTGCGTTTGAGTGCGCCCTGATTTGTCAGTACCGGTTTTCTCGGTAGTAGTGTGGTACCGATATTGTAAAATACGTAACACCTTAACTGCCAGAAAACGAGACACAATAAAAAATGTATTGTTTGTGTATCATTTGGCCAAGGTAATATTATAATACAGTATTCCAACTTCATACAAACGGACGAAACGCGAGCTGTACCTACGCGCCTCGATCTTGGGTTGCGCTCGGGGTGCAGGCAGTCACAGCTGTACCGCAGTGTCGAACGGACGGTGCGTTGTTTTTTTAACAAAAACCGCGCGATTTTTTCTCTAAAAATCAGTTAATATGTTGAGTAGGAAATATTGTGCTGTTTTTGGTTGTATGAATTCGTCAATAACGCATTCAGACAAGTTTTTTTTTTAAATTACCTGGAAACTCTGAAAGGTACAAAATAATTTTACTTACTAGTAGGTAGGTACATAATGTGTGTCTTTTTAATGGATAAGTATTTCCTTTTATCTCACGAAAACAAAGGTGTTTGGATTAATAAATAAAGCGAATAGAGTAACGGAAAGTTATTGAGACGAGTGGACTAGGTAGTTATATGCGGTTCTGAATGAATCATGATACGGTAGGTACCTACCTACTTACGCTTGTGTTAAAACTTCGGTGCATGTGTGTTTTGTTTGTTTGCATAATGCTGGAGACGGGCAGCCCTAACGCATGTCATATTATCGTGATTTGGCGTTTAACGTGTTATTAGGCCAGTGTTAAAGTGTCATGAAATAATGGAATGACATTTATTTCTGATCTATTCAGACACGTCGTACTTACACGTCAATGTATGGTCAATATTTTAATTAAAACTAGGCTGAATGAGTATTAACCTGTAGCCTGAATGATCCTTCAGAAGAAATGCCGAAACAAACTTAGAGGTTACGCTCTTTTGACCTGAAAAATATAAAATACTAACTTTAGCCGCGGTTTCGCTCGCGTTAGGTAGTGGAAGGTTAGAAAGAGACCAAAAGTAGCCTATGTCACTCTCCATCTCTTAAACTATCTCCACTTAAAAAATCAAGTCAATGCGTTGCTCGGTTTGGCCGTGAAAGACGGACAAACAGACGCACACACTTTCCCATTCATAATATTAAAGTATGGAAGTATAGATTAAGATATTAGGTAAGTCTAACGATGCAGAGTACAATAAGGAAAGGCTACATGAAGTAAGAGACTGCCATTATCAAAAGAAGCAGTTGTTGGACAAATCATGTATTTTTGCGGAAACATCAAACTGTTTCCCCAGAAATACATGGTTTTACAAAAATCACTCCAGCATACCCCGGAGAGTTTGGCAGTGGTGTACTTTTAATAATTACCCCATATTTCGCCAGTATATTTTAAGTCCCATGTAATAGGGGCGAGCCTATTGCCATCAACCGGGCACAAACCCAGCTGCGACTGAGAAATTCCAGACGGAAAAACTCAAAAACACTTTGCTCGACCCGGGAATCGAACCACGGACCTCGAGCTCAGCAGATGCGTTGCCGAATTACGCTAAATCACTGCTTCGATGGTTTAGTACCACGAGGCAGTGATTTAGTGTACTTTATTTGTATTTGATGTGTAATACAACATAATATTATATTGTCTCAAAATAGAGTAGTTAGTCATTTCCTTCAGTCATGAAATGCGACTCACATGTGGGTAGTTCTATAATTTGTTATCCCAAGTGTCAATACCTGAATTATTAGCTTTTCTATATTTACTGAAGCGTGATTCAAAGTGTGGACTAGAATAGATAATGTTTACTTGTTTGAAGCTTCTTGTGAAATAGCTATCAGACTCCGACGGAAATACGTTTTCGGCTTTCGGCAATTTTCGGCTGAAAACAAACCATTATTTTCGGCATTCGGCATTTTATTAAAACTGCGTTGCGCAATATATATAATAGTTTTTTTTTGTAATTTTACTATCGTTTCATACTATCACGCCTGTATTTTCCGTAGGGGTGTACCATAATGCGGCCACATTTCGAAAGTTGTGTTTTTTTGTCATTTGTAATCGGGGGGCGAGCCTATTGCCGTCAACCACACAACTACAAATTTAGACTACGGACCCAGGAATTCTGGATGGAAAATTCGAAAAATACTTACGTCGTCCGACCTGGGACCATTTATTTTTGTTTCGCTTTTGTCATCAACCTAATTCGTTAATTTCAATCATGGTTTTATTATTATTTTTATTTTATTTTGTTTTGTGCCCTTGACATTAAATGATTTGATCTGACATTTATTTGTTTCTAATATTTTTTATTTTTGTCATTGAATTAATTATATTTCTTTATTAATCAATCAGTTGACTGTAAAATTGACAGTTGAAGTTGAAGTTGTGTACCTAAATATTTTGTGCCTAATATGGGTCTGTGACCAGATATAATTTTATTTTTTTATTTAAAAATAATGAATGAAACTGGCAAAACTCTTAATCTTATCTAGCGGCACCTGGTGCAGGCTACAATAGTACATCCCTCACTAAAAAGCCAACACGAGTGAGTCTATGTTCCTATATGTTCCCTCTGCAGTATCTTCAGGTACTAAAGTATATCTCTCTGATAAACAAATATAATATTCCGACGTAAACTTTGTTAGGCGAAGCAGGGAAACGGTATAACTAGATATAACGAATTTAGCTTGCAGGCGAGATGGGCCGGTAAACCGTTTATAACTGAACACCGACGTAATTTGCTAAGTGGTGGTGGAATCAAAGCAATATTGATCAATATTGCAGTTCTTGAAGCTAAGGTAACAAGCAAGGATATTAAATTAATAAAATAAAAAGCTTTATGGTTCAAGAGAGCATAACACAAGCCGAGTGTCATCAGGACCCATTATTATCAGTGTTAATTTTAAACCATGGTGTCAGGCAACTCAGCCTAACCCAGTTGTAAACGTCCCTTTGTGCCTATTGGCCTAGCTCTGTTCTGTCTCCTGCTTGATATGGAGGAAAGTGGAAATTATGTATTTTTCTAACTCCTCCGCTGTTCTTTTCTGATTAATTTCGTTGCGGGATCTGAAAAAACTTTAATGTTAATTTTATACTAGAAACATGCCTATGTTAATTATTATGTTTACTATGTGTGTTACTTATTACAATATTATCCTCTGAACAGTACAAATTTAAAATTTATATGTATTGCACTTATTTTATTCCATCACACCTCAGGTATCCACCCTTCTAGCTTTTTCATGGTGAGGTATATATCCATACACGTAGGAATCTATCCCCAAAACTCAAAGTTCTGCAAAAACCCAATTTCTGCACCATCAAAAATTGTTAAATCAATTAAAACAGGTTGAAATGTAAGATAAAAGATTAAACTTGCTATATTCATTGGAATCATTTATGGTAATTTTTTTTTTTTTTTTTAAACAAAAAGTGGGGCATCTATCTCGGTTTAAGCCTTTCATCTTTCACACAGTTTATTCATTGTTTCTTTGGTCTTCTTCTACTCTTTTAAAGGGTTACAAGAGTAGAAGAAGACCAATGCATTCATACTCGAAACTTTCCTCACAACAAGATCCTCATGTCTCTGCATCACATGCCTATACTATGTCAACCGATTTACACACAACTTGTCTATTAATGGCACTACTTGCAGACTTCCTCTTACTTACTTAACACCTTAACTGCCAAACAATAAGACACAATAGAAAATGCATTGTTTGTCGGTCACTTGAAATGCATTGTTTGTCGGTCACTTGGCGTTCAACGCGTTAATCAATGTGATTTCACAAAAAATTCAATGATATCTTAACATTACAATTTTCTCTAAAACTAGGCCAAGTTTCATCGTCTCTCGACCACAAACTCCACCAAAATTTCCCCGCAACTTTTAAGGGCGATTTAAACTTAGACGCCATAAATCTGCCGGTTGTTACCGATGATTCATGACCTAATAACAGTAATTCATCACGCTATGTTGGTGTCGGATAATAAACAGAGCTGCGAACGAGTGCGGCAAAGTGTAACTCTACCCTAACGACTGTTGTACAAACAAACACTCGAGTTGCTTAGTACCACTTGAGTGAACGTGTGGTAAATATTGTGAATTTGAGCTTGTAATCCTTGTCGACATGTTACATGACGTTTCCAGATAGATGCGATTGTATGTCAATGATGCAGATCATCAAACGTGATGACATGTAATGATTTTGATATATGTGCATTGGTTTTAAAAGACACGTATACATGGTTGGCGCAGTGGCTGAGCGATTGACTGCTACGCCGTGTGTCGTGGGTTCGATTCGTGGGGTCTGGCTGTTTGTGTGTGTGAGTTTAAATGTTTATTAACGCACCTACGATACATGACAAACTTTTAGTGTGGGGCAACATTTTTTTTTTAAACAAGAAACTTGTAGTTGTCGTCACACTACTTTGAAACTTGTACGAAACAATTTATTGTACTGTAAAATGATTATAAAAAAGAAAAGAGAGGGAAAAAAGTGTGTACAGTTAGGAATCTAAAAAATAAACTATACTTTATATAAATCCAGTACCATTCGCAACATGTTCATCGCGCAATACATCAAATTAACGCGGAGATAATGACATTTAACGATCACAGCACCATTTGCACACAAAAAAAGCTGTTTAAAAGCAAATAAATCAAAGCAAAATACATTTAAAAACGTAACATATTGTATGAAATACATAAACCTCTAAACATTTGCTCTCGAAATTAATTAATAAGATTATATTTAATGCGCGCGCATTTTTGGCACGCGGCCATCTTGGTTGTCTAGATGCCGATTGATATCTGCTGTTCGGAAGGAAGTGATTTATTTTTGGGTGCGATTGAGTGTGTGCTGATGCTTTAACAAGGTCGGGGGGTTATCAATAGTTTTTATAAAACATGTTACGTAGTACAGGTTTACTCCCAAAGTTTTAGAATAAACGATACAGTGAACAGTGAAAACAATGTTGTACCTACAAAAATCACGCAATTAAATTTAACTCTTCACGTGACCAAAGGGCTGGCCTTTTTTTTGGCCAAAGAATCAGGATTGCCATTCAACGTGCCAATACTGCCAGTCTTCTGGGCACTTTTCCCGTTGACAGTGATGCCGATGAATTTTTCGATGCGCTGTGATTTCTTTTTTTTTCATGTATTAGTAATCGTTGTTAAATAATTAAATAAAACAAGTATTATTTGAAATGAAATAAATTAGATCTGTTTGCACTGGAAGACGAGTCCACCATAGTTTGGAAAAGTCAGGTAGATGATTACTCATCTATTATTTATTTATTAGTATTATTCAAATTATATTAGACTGAGTAGCTTAGTTTGACCACCTACATTGATATTTTATAATATGAATTCATGTGAAATGTTTCCAAGAACGCGGCTCGCACTGTCAAAAAGTTGTTAATTCACATGTTTTACTAAAATCTCATACTTTAAGATTTTACAGTTTAAAACGAACAAAAACACCAGAAAAACGTAAACATAAGGAAAAGCTGACGAAAAATGGTGGTTCGAGAATCATGCTCATTACTCATGGTATGAGTATCAGGTTGTCAGATCGATATTCCTTACACACTGTATATCTCTTTATTCTTAAATAGCTTCTAGGTATCTTCAAGTAGCCAGAGCGGTTACTTAAGAGGAGCCACTTAAGTGCCAGTATCAGTTTCATACATCACTCGGCACCGGACTGGCTAGCAGATATCTTATACTCAATACGTTATCAAAACAAACATGATACAATCATGTTACAACATGCCATTTAATCTTTAAAATGTTGTACCGTGTACCGCATCGGTGCATAATAATGATAAATATTATTATTATGCATATATTATTCTACTATAATTTATATTTTTAAATGTTTTTGTATTTTTTATATTGAAATATTTAAAAATGAAATTTAAATGTATATACAACAAATAACGAGAATAATACGAATACATTCATTTGTTTTCCACAGTATTAATATAAAACATAATAAATAAATCAAATAAAAACCAAATATGTGCAAATAAAATGAAATGAACTCCAATTAAATGATATTAAAACGAATTAAATTGAAATTTAAACAAACGAAATTAAATTAGAGTTCATTTAAATACATGAAATAGAATCAAATCAAATCAAAATAAATATTCAAGAGAGATTCGTAGAAGAGCATTCGTAACCACGTTTTCAGACTTACATTCATTATAAGTTTTCTCACGATGTTTTCCATCACCACTATCTGTGATGACCAAGATAAACTTAAAAATTACATAATATAGGTAAATTGAAAAAGTCACCCAGACTGCCTCGTTGGTCCCAAGCGTGACTGCTGACTGTAAGGTCCTTGGTTCGGTTCTCAACTTGAACAAAAGTTTTTCGAGTAGGAATTTTCTCATTGCGAGCCTATTGCCATCACTCGGGCACAAAGCCAGACTCCGGGATACTACAGTGAAATTCCAGATGGAAAAACCCAATGACGTTTTGCTCGACCCGGGAATCTAACCCAAATCTTCATCTCAGCAGTAGCGCTTATAACCAATAGACCAACGAGGCAGTCACAGGCAGGTATATTTCCCTTAATTGTTTATCGCTTAACTTACTACCGAAATTTCTAGTTTCCAAACTAAACCACTGAAGAGAAATCTTCATAGTTTACGTTTAACTATAACTATGCACTATACAGTCATTTAAACTTTACTTCTAACAACTAAAGTACAGTCGCCCGCACCAGTCAGTAACACTGTAACTGCGGAAACAGCCTTTACTGCGTCGAAACAAATAAGAAATTATTAAAAATGTTAACTATTCAGTTTTTCTTTGTATTTATTTGTGGAAGAGAAATAAATGTATTTTATTTTATCAATTTTTTTATTATTCCACTGCAGGGCAAAAGCCTCTTCTCATACAGAGAAGGAACGAGCATTAATCACCGCGCTTGCTCAAGGCGGGTTGGCGATTTTAGATTTATTTTCACAGGTTTAGGTATCCCCATAATAATTTCCTTTTACCAATATCAGTCATGTCTAAGATGAAGTTTGAAAGTACATATGTTTTTTTATTTTTTTTTCACTAGGAATTTCTCCTGTATCGTGGGTGCGTTTACAAACATTTAAACTCACATACACAAACAGCCAGACCCGAAACAACTACCTGTAGGCCATACAAATATTTGTTCCGTGTGGGGATCGAACCCACAACACGCGGCGCAGCAGCCGATGGCTCAACCACCGCGCCAACCGTGTCGTCAAAATAATTAATTGGTCCGGCTGTCGTTTGTGGATTTTTGACAGTCGTTACGTTTTGTCAGAAGCCCGAAAGTCTGACAACCAGTCTTACCAAGGGGTATCCTGTTGCTCAGTAACAAGGTTGTGGAGGTTAGATAGGCTCGCTCGATCGCTCAATGTAAAAAACTAGTATTCAGCTGCATCCAGTGAGACTGGAAGCCAGCCCCAACATAGATGGGGAAAGGCAGGCGCTGATGAGGCAGTCACAATCCATAAGCGGAAACTAAATGTGTTTTTGACACACGATACACTATCGTGTTGGTGTCGAGAACCCATAAGTTTTACCCCTACCACAAACAACGCGGCTTAAGAAGTTTGCATTCCTAAAAGTTACAATACTATTAGTCTGGATTTGAACCTACAACCGCTTGCGTGAGAGGCAAAACCTCTGAGCCATTATGACATCGTATTCAGCATGCTGCAAAATAAAGGCGCAGTCTAAACAAATTGTTGCAATGGAGGTCCGGTTGACTGTACATGTAACTAGTTGTCAGCGACGTCCGGCTCTAAACTATGTTAGGGAAACGGGTAGAGGGGAGAGGAGGCATAACTGCTGAGGTACTAATTAATACCTTGCAGATTTGAAGGCAGTTTGAATATTAATTTTACGTAGAACACGCTGGGGTTGTCGGGATTGAAATGTCGCGATAAATAATAAATATTGCTGGACAATCCACACAGCATCATCTAGCCCCAAGCTAAGCAGAGCTTGTGTTATGGGTACTTGATGATTGCTATACTTAGTACAATATACTGGTACTACATAGATTGCGGTATCGATTCCCGACTTGGGACAAATGTTTGTACGATCTACAAAAATTTGTTACGGTTGTTCTGGGTGTTTGCTATGTTTAATAAAAAATATCAATCTATGTAATGTTTTGTATTAAGTAAGTATATCAGTCATCTAGTACCCATAACACAAGCTCTGATTAGCTTGGGGCTAGATGATGCTGTGTGATTGATGTTCTTTCTAAGTTTTCTCAGATAACACTGATATCAGTGAAAGAAGATTGACTACTGCTCGTGCCCACTCTATATGTGAAGAGGCTACCCTACAGTGGTACAGTAACAGGCTGGTATCATCATTGTGCTGGATTTCATTCTGTAGGCGTTACTTTCGTTTAGATTTTAATTCGCAAATGATGCAATGGTTACCTAACCACTTGTGAGGTAAAAGGTTTTAATCCCTTGATCCGGATTAAGGATAAAGCCCTACTTTGGAGTAAGAGGATCAAGAGTGAAATAAACTTTTCTGTATATTTTGTTTTTAAACGTTGCCCCACACTAGGAATTTCTCCTGTATCGTAGCTGCGATTACAAACATTTAAACTCACATACACAAACAGCCAGACCCGGAACAACTACCTGTAGCCCATACAAATATTTGTTCCGTGCGGGAATCGAACCCACGACACGCGGCGCAGCAGTCAATCGCTCAGCCACTGCGCCAACCGTGCCGTCAAATTAAAAGTGCATTAGCTGTAACGATAGTCGAGGGTCACCCTGCTGCCAGCTGTCTTCGGCCCGTCACCTCCAAAAGCACGTGCGTTTGTGGTCGCGTCCTGAATGTTAATGCCAACATTCTACAGGTTTAATTGAGAATTAATTGTGGTTGATTTGATGGTGGGAAACTGTGGTCTATTGGTCTATTGATATATTGTCTAGATGCTTCTTAACTTCTATAATGACTGGTCTGAAGTAGAACAAAATTATTAACATTACATTATATCACATCACGGCTCACGGCACACTTCTGACTAACTCTCTGGGGAAAACTCCCCAGAGAGTTAGTCAGAAGTGTACCAATAGTACACCCACATTTCGCCATGTTAAGTCTTATGTAATAGAAAGAAAGAAAGAAAAAACATTTATTCAGCACAGGCTCAGGCACACAACGACACAATACCAAGTATAGGAAACATAAAAAACGAGTAACAAGAAATAAAGCAAAAATTTATAAGTATACATATACTAGCTGACCCAGCAAACGTTGTTTTGCCATATAAAATGTTAGGGGTGGACAACCCTTATCACTTAGAGCTATGAAAAATAGATGTTGGCTGATTCTCAGACCTACCCAATATGCACAAAAAATTTCATACAAATCGGTCCAGCCGTATCGGAGGAATTTGGTAACAAACATTGTGACACGAAAATTTTAAATATAAGATTATTGAGTATGTGCCTTACTAGGGGGATAGCTGATTAACTTTGTCATGGGATCCAAGGTGGTTGAATCTTTTCTCCGAGAATTTTCTCGTGATCGCCACTGTTGATACTGGCTTTAAGAAGTTGTAGTGGTTGGGAAAAATGTGGTGGGCTTGTTCCATAAAAGAAAAGTCGGGTCACTCTATGTAAAATATTTATATTAGACTGGAAGCCGATCCAAATATGGAAGACAATTGGCAAGACAGATAATGTGTTTCTAAATTATATCTAGTAAATGGAGACTAGCAGGCTCAATTCACATTAAATTAATTATTGTATCATATAACTATTGAGCAATGGATAGGTATTGTTATAGAACTGTCAAAATGACGGCGATTGTTATAGCGCGTAGTTTACGTAATAAGCCTGTCGATTACAGTACGACCAACATATCTATGGGGGCGGGAAAACACAGAACTAAAATAAAGTGCACTGATTTTTTTACGATGTTGCATTTTGCTTTTTGAGGAGCTCGTGGCTAAACAATAACAGCGGCAAGGATTGATCGAAGGTTAAGCCACGCATGGGTGACCGTTCGTAACATATCGAGACTCCTTCGTGCCTCGGAAAGCACGCTAAGCCGGTCCCGGCTGTCATTTGTAGATCTTTGACAGTCGTTACGGGTAGTCAGAATCCCGAAACTTTCCGAGGCGCGGAGGAGTCTTGATATGTACTGAACAGTCACCCATCCACATACTGACCTCGACAAGCGTAGCTTAACCTTCGATCAACCCGTGCGGCTGTTTTTATTTTGCCACGGGCTAAACTAAGCCAAACATGTCAATGAAAGGTTTAAATGTTATGAATACACCCAGCTATCGCGGTAGACGAAAGTCACTGAACATGTTGTCAAATCTATTCAATTAGGACAGACGAATATTGCTGAATAAGGTGTTTGGTTAAAACACCGAACATGGATATTTTGGCAAAAACCAAAAAAGAAAATGTAATTTTATCGTCCTCTAAAAATGTGACAACATCTCATCCCCAGCAATGGGGCTCATAAACATATCACCATGAATAAAATATTATACATAAAAGTCTTAAGCTCGTAACCTACCCCCACCTACCCCCTCCCCGCGTCCACCAGGGGTCAAACGAGGGTAATTAATGACTCCCTTAATGACAAACATTATTAATTAATTACCGCAGTTTTGTTGATGTGATATGTCGAGGTTGCGGGTTCATTTCGACGTCCTTTTTGAAAGGGCCTTGTAAGACTACTTATAATACTAACTTACGGGTAGTCAGAAGCCCGAAAGTATGATAACCAGTCTTATCAAGGGGTATCGCGTTACCCGGTAACTGGGTTGTGGTGGTCAGATAGGCAGTCGCTCCATGGTATTATATTATATATTACCAGTATATACAATACTGGTATTCAGCTGCATTCGGTGAGACTGAAGCCGACTCCAACTTAGTTGGGAAAAGGCTCGGCAGATTATGATTTTTAGATTAGTTCAACCTTAAGAACATATTAAGTCAGAAGTAATAAAACAGGGATTATCGTAAACATTCCTTTCTATTTATAAACAGCAAACACTGACACCTCGCTACGTCCCCCGACAATCCATATTCCGCTTTTTAAGTTTAAACAAATATCTTAATTCATTTATTCAGAGATAACCCATGTTTACAGGAACTGAAAGCATATTGGCTGAAATAATTAAAAAAAAAATCTACCGCATGTTTTTTTTGTGCAATTGATGGGGATTGTACTCAGTTCAACTTCTTGCTCGTTTCACCCTCACTGCTCAAATATGAAATATTTATTTTCAACCACAGTTCAGAAGGTGTCTTAGCATTGTATTTTCAATCAAGCCAGTAACCAGGTGCAAAATACAGAATGGGAGGGACCCCGAGGCTCAAAGGGCCCAGGGGGTCCAGACCAGGGGGGTGACCTTGTTCGTTAAAGTATTTCGCCTGTTTTTTTTTCAATTCTTAAGTTCTTTTTCGCTGTTTTTTTTCTTCATTTTATACTTAAAACTTAACTGCTATGTAACCCGATGACAATATTTTTTTATGAAAAAAGTGAGTTATCTTCTTAATATTAGGTCTTTACCTATGAAATTGCCGTTCTGCAGTACTGGCCATTTCAAATCAAAATATTTTTTGTTTGGCTAAGAATTCTAATTTCAAATTAATTTTATTTTAAAAACATGGATTTTTTTTCCAAAAGTAGTCATTTGTTTATTAATTAGTGTTACATTTTCATCGCATTTAAATCTTTTTCGTCAACATGGATACGTTAAAAATTCGAGTAATTATGGAATATGAGTACCGTCGTGGCAGCAACGCGGCACAAGCGGCACGCAACATCAACGACGTTTACGGAGCTAACACTACAAACCAACGCACTACCTGTTATTGGTTTGCTTGCTTCCGTTCTGGAAATTTCGACCTGAAAAATGAACCTCGCGGTCGTCCGATGACTTTGGTCGACAATGACGAATTAAAGGCGATTGTGGAAGCTGATGATACACAATCTACGGCTGAATTAGCAGCAGCTTTCGACGTTAGCGTCAAAACAATATTGGTCCATTTGCGTCAAATTGGCAAGGTAAAAAAGCTTGACAAATGGGTGCCCCACGAACTCAATGATCGCCAGCGCGAAGTACGCGTCGAGACGTGCCTTGCACTGCTCAACAGACACACAAATGAAGGAATTTTGAACCGCATTGTTACCTGCGATGAAAAATGGATTCTGTTTGATAACCGCAAGCGCTCAGCAAGTTGGTTGGATCCTGGTTCAGCACCTAAACAATGCCCTAAACGAAAACTTACCCCAAGAAAAGTGATGGTCACTGTTTGGTGGTCTAGCGCCGGTGTGATTCAACACAGCTTCTTACCAAACGGGGTGAGCATTACTGCAGATGTGTACTGTGAAGAATTGAACACAATGATGGAGAAGCTGGCACATCTCCAACCAGCATTGGTCAATCGCTCGTCTCTGCTGCTCCTGCACGACAACGCGCGACCTCATACTGCACAGCAGACGGTCTCCAAGTTGCAAGAACTGGGGTTGGAAGCTCTCCGTCATCCGCCCTACTCACCAGACCTTGCGCCTACAGACTACTACTTTTTCCAGAATTTGGATAACTTCTTGGCGGGAAAAAAATTCAATACCCGAGAGGCAGTACAAAATGCCTTTGAAGAATTTGTTGCCTCCCGTCCAGCTGATTTCTTTAAGAAGGGCATCAATAAACTGCCACTGCGTTGGCAAAGATGCATTGATTCATGGGTGATTACTTCGATTAATACAAATAAAAAATACATGAAAAAAATTCATTTAAATTTTTTCATACAAAACGGCAATTTCATAGGTAAAGACCTATTATATATAAATCTCGTGTCACAATGTTTGTCCTCAATGGACTCCTAAACCACTTAACCGATTATAATAAAATTCGCACACCATGTGCAGTTCGATCCAACTTGAGAGATAGGATAGTTTTTATTTCGATTTTTGACCTTAATATTTTTTTAATTGCAAATTAAACGTTTTCCTCTAATAAGTTCCATATATTTCTAACAGATGGCAGTGTAACTCAACTTTTGAGGCGGGACGAAGTTCGCTGGGACAGCTAGTTTACTTATAAATTAATGATCTGATTTGGTTATACATAAATCACGTTGAAGAATCATGTATTAAAGTTATGGTATCAGGCTATACGTCAATATTCCTTGTACCCTATATATTCAAACAAGAATTCCAAGCTGGAACATACCTACAGAATGATGAACACAAAGAACGTGGTAATACTCCCCACACTTAAATATTTCAAGAAGCCAACATAATGATATCCGTTTTCAAAGCTGCTTTTTTATTCATACAAAATTGATGCTCTCAACATCGGAAACTTTCGGCAAAGTTCGACTAACTTCGCGTGGCGATGCGGGCGAACTTCGAGATAGGGCTGTCCAAAATTGATAATACGGAAGTATATTTCGTAGGGAGACGCTTGTGGAGAATATCATTTTAGGTTTTATTTCACTTTGTAAACTTGTTCTTGGTTGTCATTTTTAATGCGAAGGGTTTAATACTGTTGAGCTTAAGTCATAAAATGTATTGAGCTTAGGCAGTTATTTGTCTTTGCAATTAAAGATATAGGCTTTCAAAAATTCTTGACTAGTAAGTACCAAATGCCTAAGGCATTAAGTCCGCCTCTGTACATACGTGTGTTCGAAGTAATAAATAAATAAAAATAGTTTTTTCGCCCATCTGCTATAGAGCATCCAAAGGTAGACTGATTATCTGATGCAAATTGCAGGAAGCCGATGGTTGATGGCACCGCCGGACTGATCGTTGTGGAAATCTTTAACAGGCCCATGTCCTGCAGTAGACGTCTTTTGGCTGGAATGATGATGATGATGATTTTGTCCACCATTACATTAGAATAGAATAAAAAAAGAATACTTTTTATTGTACACCATCTGTACCGGCCTATTACTATACCACTGCAGGGCAAAGGCCTCTTCTCATACAGAGAAGGCACGAGCTTTAATCACCACGCTTGCTCAACACGGGTTGGCGATTTCAGACTTATATTAATTAAGTATATTAAGTCCAGGTTTCCTCACGATGTTTTCCTTCACCGATGTCGGTGATGTCCAAGATAAACTTAGAAAGTACATATGAATTGAAAAACTCATATTGGTACTTGCCCAGGTTTGAACCCACAACCTCGCAATTGTACACCATGAAATCTTACAAATAATTAGTTTATTTAGTGTTACAGGCGGCTATTACGCTAAAATCGATCTTACTTACTCTCTCTCTCTCTTTCATTAGGCGGCGGATGGGATACCTAATTGCTATAACGCTAACCATTGTATGCTACTTTATTATACTACTACCCAATACAAAGGAATTCTAATATAACTAAAGACAGTAACAAATAAATATTTGTAAGTTCAGGACAGTCTTTATCAGAATCCATCTTGTAACGTACTCGTCGGTATATAGGTAATTATGGTCATCGTGGCTTAAACGATTTTACTTCCATAACATAAAAATAATCTTACAATTGCGTAAATAATCACTAATATTCTGATTAAGAGGGTTTATTCTGAAAGTTGGCAACGTCGCAAATAGATGTCAAATATTTCGCTGTTTTGATTAATTTGATAATATTTCTGTATGGAAATAAAAAATGTGGCTAACTAGCGAACTAGAATATTGATTATGAATTGCAATAATTAATATCGTAACACCGAATAGTTAGTTTTAGATGTAAAAAAGTATTTGGTAACTTTCCAAATGCCTTTTTTTCACCTAAAACGGGCACAACATCAAATTCAATGTTATAATTACAATTTACGACGTTGCCAACTTTTAGGATGCACCCTCCTTATCACTTTAAAATAGACTGTGTTTATCGCGATAGATAGCGATTTGTCGAAAACGTGGTGCGCTGGCGACCGATCTCCAAGAAGGGAATCCTAAGATGGCCGCCCTGCTGCCATCGAGTCGATGTCGCTAGAGTGACGCTGACATCCTGTCACTCTTGACAATGCCTTTCTTATGTGCATATTAATAAATTTGCATGTACATATTAATAAATTTTAAAATAACAAAGCTCCAGTTATCTAAATTCCACAAAGGTGGCGCTTAAATACTAATGACCATATTAGCATTATAAAAATATTATTCAAACCTTATATTCAAAGAATGTCTGTGATATTGTAGGGAATGTTTGTGATTTCAGAAAAAATAATAATTAACGATTGATCAATAAAATTGTTTGTCAAAGAAATCTTTGATCTCGTTAATGAATATCTAGGAGACGCCGCCATTGAAATATGACTGTTGTTTTAATTCAAGATGGCGCTTTGATATGATTTAAAATAAACTGATTTATTATCACTTTGTTAGCGTTTGAAGGATGAGTGATGGCGATAATGAGAGGAATGTGAGATATTTCAAACTCTTTTTGGAAGTATGTCAGTATATTTAGGTTTACAGGATGGTAGGTATAACGACGAGTATACTTTACAGGATTATAGTACTCATGAAAATATAGAAGTTCTCATAAGGAACCGACTGGCACGATTGGCGCAGTGGCTGAGCAATTGGCTGCTGCGCTGCGTGTCGCGGGTTCGGTTCCCGCACAGAATAGATATTTGCATGGCCTACAGGTAGCTGTTCCGGGTCTGGCTGTTTGTGTATGTGAGTTTTTTAAACGCACCCACGATACAAGAGAAATTCCTAGTGTGGGGCATCGTTCTTTTTTAAAACCCTAAAATTATAAAAATTAAAACAGCTGTTCTCTACATTTTGTAAAATACCAGCCTGTTACTGTTACACTGCAAGGCAAAAGCCTCTTCTCGTACAGAGTAGGCACGAGCATTAAGCACCACCTTCCTCAAGACGGGTTGGCGATTGCAGACTTATATTAACAGACTCATGTTTTCCTTCACCGATAATGAGGTCCTACATAAATTTACAAAGTTTTTACGAATTTAAAACGGAATTGTTAAGGTACACAACCAAGTAACTTGATATCACGAAACCTTGGTTAGACTGGTTGTCAGATTTTCGGGCGACGTCTGACTACTCTAGAATGTATTCGTATTAACATTATGAACAAAAAAATAAATCTAGATAAAAGACATATCTACAAATTTGAACGATCACGTAAATCGGATAAATGTCACACCAGCAGACAGGCAGACAAAGACTTCGCGTACATGAAGGATATTCTCGAACATAAAATAAATGAGAATTTTCAAGCGAGTAGTAGGTTAAGACTAGAATAAAAAGAGAGAGGTCTCGCCTGATAAGAATTTTTCTTTGTGCATAGCGCAGCAGCCAATAAATCTCTTTTAGCAATGCATTAGGTCGACTTTCTTGGCGTTAATCTTATCTTTCTCAAGATATTTTATGGTTATGAAATATAAAAATCTTCAAAATTATTAATATAGCTCCAAGAATTAGCTAAAGTTGAAGTGGCAGTGGGCTGGCCATATCTCGTGAAGAACCGACAACCGCTGGGGTAAACGTGTTCTTGAGTGGAGACCGCGACTCGGCAAACGTAGTGTAGGACGCCCTCTGACCAGGTGGGATGATGATCTGCGAAAGACTGCAGGCAGATGCTGGATACGGCAAGTTGGAGACAGGGCGCTTTTTAATGCTGTAAAAAATAATTATTAATGTATTAATTTATTTAATACTTTAAGCGCACAAATGTACAGAGACGGACTTAATGCCATAGGCATTTTCTACCAGTCAACCTTTGGGTGATGCAGAGACAAACAGTGAACTCGTTTAACTATTTTTAAAGAAGTTTTTTGGTAAAAAGAAAAAAACTAAAATCAACAATAACACATTTTTATCTAATATTTACAATCTGATGATGGACGTAATTAAGAACAAAAGCATATCGGTCATCAAAAACTTACCTCTCTCATAAACTCTTTAGTATCGGCCCCGCCCACAATACCCGCCCGCATGTTTCCACAGAATTGTCATTATATTCTTACGAAACTGTATGAAGCTATAAAGCTTCAAATAAATTCTACCGTGCGTGAGCATTTGTGTTTGTTCGGGTGCAAAGTTTTGCTTGTAATGGAACGTTTCAGTACACAATATTGTTACGTATGTACCGATTGTGTATTTGGGAAGTTTTTCAGTATATTTATATGGTAGATATTAGGTGTGTTGTTTTCTACACTGCCTGTAAATGTAATGTAATGTGTAATGTTGTGAGTAAAGTTTTGAGTAGACATTTGGACGGTTATAAGAGTAGAGAACAAAGAAACGATGGAAGGATTGTGTGAAAGATGATGTTGCTGACAAAGTGTTTACTGTTAAGATGACGGCAAATAGTATAGAGATGTATGGAAGAAGAGGATAGGCTGCGCCGACTACTGTTGGAAAAGTTATAACATTGAAATTACCAAATACTGAGGTTGGTATTCCCTTGGCCAGTTAATGAATCAAGCTTCTAAGTAATCGCAAGCAAGAGAAACGGTCATCAAGGTCTCATATACTTAGATGATTCTTTCTCTCACTGATCTTTCTTTCTTTTACTGTTTGATCTTTCTTTCACTGTTTTTACAAAATGGCTGCGTATCATTCAGATGGACAGACAGACATACAGATGAACAGGCTTTTGCTACTTGGCTCCGAAACTCTAGAAATGGTCACCAATCGACATGTTGGCAGAAGAAACGGCAAGTGGATATATATACTATCATCTGCCTGGCTTTTCCCAAATATGATGGGGTCAGCCTCCAGTCTAACCGGATGCAGCTGAATACCAGTATTATACATGGAGAAACTACCTATCTGACTACCACAACCTAGTTACTGGACAACACGACACCGCTTGGTTGTCAGAGTTTCGGGCTTCCAACTACCCGTAACGACTGTCAAAGATCTATAAATGGCAGCTGGGACCAACGGCTTCACGTGCTTTCCTAGGCATGGAGGAGTCTTGGTATGTTACGAACGGTCAACCATCTATATACTTTACAAACATTCAAACTGACATACACAAACAGCCAGACCCGGAACAATTACCTGTAGGTCATACAAATATTTGTTCCGTGCGGGGATCGAACCCACAACACGCGGCGCAGCAGCCGATGGCTCAACCACTGCGCCAACCGTGTCGTCAAACCTGACCTCGGTAAGCATAGCTTAACCTTCGAACAATCCATGCAGCTGTGTTTCTTTGTACACGAGCTCCTCCTTTATGTACTAATACATTATTAAAACTGTGAACAAATATTGTACACAAGAAACCAGCGGTTGGCAACACAAGCAAACAAATAAATCTAGCTTTGAGTACACAGTACAGGACAAACAGTAACCTACATAGATTTTATTATATTTATTTACTAGCTTATGCTAGGCTACATTCGCGTGGATGTCGTTTTTCCCAGATACATTATAGCTACTACCACAGACTTCGTTTACGTAGTGTATTTTATATGGCATAGTGTTTTCAAAATTAGTAAAGAATTAACATAATTTAACATCAATCCTGTATTCCCCCAAGGTTTAGGCACAGGTGCACTTATTACTAAAAGTAAAGTACCAGCCCATTATTGTCCCACTGCAGGGCAAAGGCCTCTTCTCATACAGAGAAGGCACGAGCATTAATCACCACGCTTGCTCAAGACGGGTTGGCGATTTCAGACTTATATTAATTATATAAGTCCAGGTTTCCTCACGATGTTTTCCTTTACCGATGTCAGTGATGTCCAAAATAAACTTAGAAACTTATTACTATGCCTGGTGCAATTAATTTTGCACTTTTACCATACGATCTTACGTCTTCTTGAAATGACATACAAATTAAAAAGTCACACTAGTACTTACCCAGATTTGAATCCACAACCGTATGCTAGAGAGGTGAGTCCCTAACCACCAGGCCACTACGTCATTCATTACTGTATAGTTTTATTTTTCCTCGCCAGTTTTAACACATCCGTACAAAAAGTAGGTAAATCTTTTTAAATGGCTCCTACCTAAGCTCTGTTATAATTCAGAGACAATTCAGAAGGTACAGCATCAGCAGAAACATGGCAATAAAATAAAATATCTAGGTTAAAGTTGTTGTTCCCAAGAAATGTAATAAGTTTAGTAGGAAATGACGTAAAATTTGAGAGAACTTGTGTACCTTTGGCAAGTACTTGCAGGAAATGGACTGAGAAGTAACTAAATAATGCGCAGTGCGCTGTCGTTAATGTAGCACGTCGAACGTAGACTATACACAATTATAGTCTATGGTATTTACTGATTTTAACTAGTGAATGGATAAGGAAGGAATGTTGGGAAGGACCATGTTGTGTGAAAAGTTTTGGTTATAAATGTGCAGGGTTAGAAGAGTAGAGATGGATGGATTGTAAGAAAGTTGATAATATGGCTAGATAGGAGTGTCTTTTGAGATGCCGTCAAATAGATTTATGGAAGAAGAAGACAAGCTGCGCCGACCCCAAATAAATTGGGATTAGGGTAGGAGGATGATGATGATGATGATATACTGATTTTTAATAACCGTTATAATTTTTTAATTAAAATCTACAAATCTGGTTAGGCTGGAAGCCGACCCCAACATAGTTGGAAAAAGGCTAGGCAGATGATGATGATTCAAATAAAAAAAAAAAAATGTTTTTGCTTTTTTCAAAAACATGGATTGTTATTTGTATTTAGTTAGGTATCTTTTTTTTTATAATACTTTTATGTTCAATGCCGCTTCTGAAATCTGAAATGTAGTTCTTGGTAGATGATCTCGTGCATAGGCGAGGTCAACCTCTAGACCTGATAACAAAAATATTAAGAAAAAATTGAATTCTTATAATAACACTTTTCGAAGCTGATAACTCCCCCATAAACAGCTAACATATAAGACATTTTCAGCTGAAAACTTCCCAAACCATGAACAGTTCTAGAACTAATCACAGCACACCTCAATCTAGATTCAAATAAAGCCATTTCAAAATCTATCTACATTTCCAGGATGGCCCCGAGAATGCTCCGTTCGGAACAATGTCATGACCTGAAACGTTCACTCTGACGTCATAAGGATGACGTAAGAGCCTTTCATTGGCTTGCATCGAATGCAAAATCAAATGAGAATGGTTTTGGTTCGAAGTTTAGTAAATGAAGAGATACCTATACGATAATATATAGCAACGACTACTTTGTATGCTTGCTGGCTTTATTAGTGAAGTTTTGGCAGTTTTCAGGTTTATTTACTGCTTCGATTTTGCTGAAAGGGTGAATTTCTATCTTCATGAGAATTTACATATCTTTCCTTTGTTAGTTTTGTATGGGACTGCAGATTTTCTCTGTCAGATCTAGATCTAGAGAATAATTTGTCGTGCGCTGGTGTAAAATGGCTGAACCGAAATTAATGATATTTAATGGTGTGGTGTCCCTGGATTGTTGTTGTTGCACAATGGGTCCACTTGTAGATAATTATTAGTAGGAACTCGTGTACTTATGAACATAATATCACGCCTATATTCTCCAAAGAGTTAGTCAGAGGTGTAGTATACTTCGTACACCCACATTTTATCAGTTGTGTTTAAGTGCCACGTAATCGGAGGCGTGTCTACTGCCGTCGACTAGCCACAAATTCACTCCACGGGCTACTCTAGAGACTTCCAGATAGAAAAACCCAATAACACTTTTCTCGACCCAGCAACGAGGTAGTCACTTGTGAACTCCTAGAACGAGGTACTTCTTTTATTTTACAGTGTCAAGCATCTTAGCAGCGACACTCAAGGCATAAAAGCTGGTAAAATGACCCAGGAAACAAAGAACACAGTTTTCTTTTTGTATGCTTTGCCAATAGTGGATATGACAATTTAAAATATTCATTTGTTTTCATACTTCGAATTGCATTCATTATAGATGTAGAGGGTTACAAGAGTGGAGGGAGACCTAGGTAAAGATGGATGGATTGTGTGAAAGATCATATGGCTAGAAAGGAGGTTACTCCTGAGATGACGGCAAATAGAGATGTATGGAAGAAGAACACATGCTGCGCCGACCGCAAATAAATTGGGATAAGGGCAAGAGGATGATGATGAAATGCGTTGCTTACAAAGTATGTGTGGTGTAACTATCAATGATAGGTTGAGGAATGATGTTATAAAACAGCTTTGTGGTTTAAAAGTAGGTGTAGTGACAATATGTTTGACGGCACGGTTGGCGCAGTGGCTGAGCGATTGACTGCTGCGCCGCGTGTCGTGGGTTCGATTCCCGCACGGAACAAAAATTTGTATGGCCTACAGGTAGTTGTTCCGGGTCTGGCTGTTTGTGTATGTGAGTTTGTATGTTTGTAAACGCACCCACGATACAGGAGAAATTCCTAGTGTGGGTATATATACTTAGACGGTTTGATCACGTTGAGAGGATGAAGGAATGACGACTAACAAAAGGTATTTATAAGTCAGATGTAAGCGAAAACGCTGGATGCGGACGTCCTAGAAGGACATATACTGACCTTCTTGGTTATGATCTTCAAAAAAGTCAGGTGCGCAGTACCTACTCGCAACCGGCAAGCGTGTATGATGTTGGAACGTATACGAAGCGAAAGCAGTATGTAAGGTTCGTAGCAGATGGCGTTCTGTAGTTCCTGCCTACCCCCATGGGAAAAAGGCATGAGTTTGTGTATGCATGTGTTATTAAAATTTGCTTTGAAGTAAAAAGATTTCGTGCTGGAAATACTGTCTAAAACTGGTAATTCTGCTTACCGCAATCCATATAAATTACTGCAAACCAGGGGTATTATACGCACCTTCACGGTATTATTACGTAACTTTGCAATTTTAAACACGGGGACGACTTAATCCCACGAGATATTATTTATCCAAGGATGTGATTATTTGCTTGTACTTTTTACATAATCACCTGCTTTTGCCCAACTGCATTGCGGTAACATTCTAGTTGAACTGGATGCAGCTTAATTTCAGTATTTTACATGAAGCCACTGCCTATTTGATCTCCATAATCCAGTAAATGAGCAACAAAGTACGCCTTGGTAAGGCTGGTTGTCAGACTTTCGACCTTCTTATTACCTGTATCGATTGTCAAAGCACTACGAATGAATTTCGGGACCAACGGCTTAACAACACATACTCTAAAAGACACGGAGAAGTCTCGTTTATATAATGGACGGTAACCCATCCACGGACCAACCATGGCCGGCGCAGCTTACTGTTCCATGAACTTGTGCAGCTGTTATCATTTACTTTCATCATCATCATCTGCCTAGCCTTTTCCCAACTATGTTTAACAGTCTAACCACGTGCAGATGAATACCAGTATTTATATGCAGCCCAGTTACTGGGCAACACGATAACGGTTGTCAGACTACCCGTAACGACTGCCAAAGATCTACAAATGACAACCGAGACCAATGGCTTGACGTGCTTTCCGGTTCACGGAGGAGTCTCGATATGTTACAAACGGTCACCCATCCACAGCCTGACCTCGGCTAGTGTAGCTTAACCTTCGATCAACCCGTGCGGCTGTTTTTATGTAGCCACGAGCTCCTCTATCATTTACTTTCATCTCCATTTAAATTCAACGTTATATAAACATGAAACCATGACAATATTGGTTTCCATTTAAAATAAAATGCATTGGCATCTTGGCAGGCGATGTTGTTTTTCCTTTAAATGCTACGTTTAAATATCTTTTATTTGAAAGAAAACCGTTTTACAATAAAGGTGTATTCTCAATAAATCCGAGAAGGTACACTTAGTATAACAGCATCAATATTGCTTGCCAACGATTGGTGCACTGCGGAATCCCTTTATTGGCCAATTTAGTTAACTTTGTGGAGTTGATTTACGTAATAGATTTTGTACTGTGGCGTGTTTTCGATTTATTTTTAATGGTTGCAGTTTGTTGGAGTTGTTGTTGATTTGTAGGTTTTAGTAACTATAGTTTGGATGTCGATCAAAGGATGGTAATAATAATAAATAATACCAGCCTGTTACTGCACTACAGCAGGGGAAAAGCCACTTCTCATACAGAGAAGGCACGAGCATTGATCGTCACGATTTCAGATTCATATCTTAATATATATATATTTCTTGTGTGCGTGTGTATGTGACTGAACTCCTCCTAAACGACTGGACCAATTTTGATGAAATTTTTTGTGTGTGTTCGTGGAGATTCGAGAATGGTTTAGATTCACAATTGGACCCGGTAGGTGGCGCTGTACGGGTAGGACCACGTCTGTTCGGTCCGCTAGTTTAATATAAGTCCTTTTTTCTACATGATGATTTTCTTAACCGGTGTCAGTAATATCGAGTATAAACTATAGGTAGATGCAAAGAATATTATTCATAGATTTAATGCTCTTGCCTTCTCTATATGAGAAGAAGCCTTGCCTTGCAGTGGGACTGTAACAGGCTGGTATTATTTTTTCGTTTTGACGTTCAAAAAGATTATCAGTTATTATTTGAATAAATGAATTGATTTTGATTATTTTAATTTTATACTTACGCTTGTTCTGGGTGTAAAAAGACAAAACAGAATACGAAACACCACGGTGCGTTTTAAAATGGGAATAGTGGGCGTGTAAAAGAAGGCTGCCAGGCTTAAATGGGATTGGGCAGGTCTCCGCACTGGGCCGCAGACACTGTGAAAAAGTCTCCACACAATGGGTGCCCGAAGATGGACGACGCCGCCGAGGTCAGCCCAGAACAAGGTGGAGAGATGTCCTGGATGCATTCTATGAGTATGGTACGAGGTGGCACGGGAAAAGAGTACTTAGAAGGAATTGGGGGAGGCCTTTGCCCAACGGTGGGACAGCATAGGCGTCTAAAAAAAAGTGAACTTAGATATAAATATTACATGTGCAACGAATTACAAATTCAGAATAAAATGTAAGGTAGCGAAATGCCCGCCTAATGGTGACTATGCAAGGTAAATTATGGGTCATCATCTGCCAAGCCTTTTCCCAACCATTTTGGTTTTTTTGGTCGGCTTCCAGTCAGTCGGATGCAGCTGAATACCAGTATTTTACATGGAGCGACTGCCTATCTGACCTCCACAACCCAGTCACTGGGGAACACGATACCCCTTGGTAAGACTGGTCGACACACTTTCGCCTCTGACTACCCGTAACGACTGTCAAAGATCTACAAATGACAGCCGGGACCAACGGCTTAGCGTGCTTTCCGAGGCACGGAGGAGTATCGATATGTAACGAACGGTCACCCATCCACAGACTGACCTCGGCAAGCGTAGCTTAACCTTCGATCGACCCGTGCGGCTGTTTTTATTCAGCCACGAGCTCCTCACAAGGTCAAAATGTAAGGTAAGGTAAAATGTGGTTGCACTACATAAAAAATCTCTGCAGAAGCGGGTATAATGTTTTTGTAGTATTAAGCCAATCAGAAATGCTAATTGAACATCAAAACATATCCGTAGATTCGCTTTCAGTAACCCTAAACATCCGATGACTTTTTTATCTCAATTCCCATGAAAACATTAGTCGTACGCCAACTGCGTAGTTTATCGGTTGTGCTAACAAAACGTGTATTATACGTTTGGAAGAAAAACAAATCGTAAACAAGGTCGTGTGAGAGGGCATAAACTGGGCTATTCTGTGTGGGTTATAGTGACAGGTGGGAAATGTGGACTTTGCTGGGTTAGGGCTAGTAGATGGCCTAACAAGCCGTTGTCCCGGCTGTCATTATGTAATGTAAAATTGTATAATGGCAAACCCTCCATATTGGTACCCAAGATACAGGCTTGCCTAGTTTGGGACCAATGTTCAAAACTGGGTGAAACTTTTATTGCAATTTTTTTTTTTTTTTCATGTGTAGATCTTTGACAAAGGGTTGGGAACCAGTGACTTAACAAATAAAAAAAGTTTATTACAGACTTGGTAATATCCATATTGTTAGTCTCAAAATAAGTATCTTAGAAAGAACATTTATTTGGGACACGCACAGATAATAAAAAAAAAACACAGAAGAAAAAAGGAACTAAAATATAAACGATAAAAAAAAAAAAATATATATAAACTAAAAGGAAAATTAAGGAAGGTTAGTAGCAGTTATTTAGGTAGTCCAGATGAATACGGATAAATAAATAAGATTAACTAATGCAAATATAAATAAACAATAGAAATTTACTTATTTATTCCTCAACAAATTTATATTTGTGACGAACAGTGGTTTTAACAATATAATATGTAATACAATAAAATAAATAAACATCGTAAAATCAAAAAGAAATACATTCCACAGTCTCATAAACGGTAGATATAAATATTAGTATAAATTCAAAGAAATGTATATCAATAAAAAATGTTTAAAAAAAATAGTTATTTAGCAATAAAAGAAAAACGAAACAGTATTCAAAGGTGGTGTTCTTCAGAAAGATCAGATGCGTAGTAATAGCAAAACAGCATCCGTGTGTTACCTGTTGTGAGAACGTGGACGAAGTAAAAGGAGTATGTAAAGAATCGTAGCGGGTGCAGTTTTGAAATTTCTATCTACCTTTCTGTAAACGGTGTGAGTTTGTATGTTTGATTACACGACTTATGCATTGCAGCTGTAGTATTTAGTCAAGCATTATAACAACTTAATCCTTCTTTGTTGTTATAATGCTTGAAGATAATTGATTCATGTAACGAACGGTAAAACATAACCATTAATTTAATTGATTTAATGAAACATAAATCAATTATTTTATAGCTAGCTTTGTTCAACCCAGGATCCATGGTTGTAATAATGGTTTCTGTTTAGGAACTGTGGATATCAAAGCGTTACTGAGAATTATACGTGGTGGTAGAAATATTGTAACATGGGGAAATTTATTAGGTATATTTTAAACCGACTTTATAAAAGGAGGAGGTTCTATGCTTGACTGTATGTATGTTTTTTTGTATGTTTACCAATTTTATTTCTCCGTCAATTACTAACCGATTCTGAAAATTCTACTTTTGTTTGAAAGGGTTTACTCGCGAGGCGGTCCCATTGTCGCTTAGTCAAGATCTGATGATGGGATCCTGGAAAATCAAGGGAACTTCATAAATATTATAGGCACACCTAACCTAAAATGATTTCAGATAAGTTGGGCAGGTTGGTTGGACTTAATGAATTACAAATCAATTATTTTATAGCTTTGTTCAACCCAGGATCCATGGTTGTAATAATGGGTTCTGTTACTGAGAATTTTACGTGGTGGTAGAAACTTTGTAACACGGGGCAATTTATTAGGTATATTTTAGATAAGATAGACGATAGATTTCTGGCATTTCCGCTGAAATGAACCTTTTTGGCGCCTTCAGACGTGCTATTTTTATAATCTTCTATTCAGTTTTATCTTTTGAGAAGTAATTTAGTGTGCGTCTTGTCGCGGCGCGAAATCATTCCACTATACAGCGCCAAGGTGGCCCGGCAAAATTGCAAATTGAACAAAAACAAAACACTTGCACATACACACGCTATATAGTGAAATGTGGGTGTACAATAAATAAATAATAAATAATAATTTTCACCTCTGCGCAACCCTTCAAGGATTACAGGCGTGATGTAATGTTTGTGTGTTGAAAACAATTGAAATTTTCAAAATCGTAAGATTTTCATACGTTTCATTTTGTCTTTTTCATACATTTTTCTTATCAATTTGCAACTTAGTACACGTTTATAGGTCATGATGGCCCAGTCGTTTAAGCCTCGCCTCTTGTACACGAGGTTATGGGTTCAAACCTGGGCGAGTACCAATGTGAATTTTTCAATTCATATGTACTTTCTAAGTTTATCTTGGACATCACTGACATCGGTGAAGGAAAATATGGTGAGGAAACCTGGACTTATAATTAATATAAGTCTGAAATCGCCAACCCATCTTGAGCAAGCGTGGTGATTAATGCTCTTGCCTTCTCTATATGAGAAGAGGCCTATGCCCTGCAGTGGGACAGTAACAGGCTGGTGTTGTTATATTTATTTTATTATATACACGTTTATGAGATTATGTATAAATATGAGCGCGTTTAGTGCAGACACCGGAAATTTCAAAGCAAATTTAATCCAAACTAAATTAGTTTTCATTACAACACCGTAATTTCCACATCATCTCTTAGAGTCAAAGCTTTTAAAACTAACCCAACTAATTAACAAAGAGCCTAGTACCTACCTAGTGTATAATCGCGTCAATTAACCGCGGTATTATCAAAAGGGTTTGATAAGGGTGATAAGGGGTTGAGATAACAGATCAGTGTTGGCTTTGATAAATGATTGTGTGTTGTGGATGCTGGAGAATTTAAGATAGTGGGTATTGCGGTTGTTATTGTTCGAAGGGGGATGAGAAATGAACCGTAGTTCCTAAATAATGGTTGTAGACTACTTTGACGATAAATGATATTTAAATATGTAAATGGGTTTTAAATACAATTTAACTCGTCATAAGATAAAAAAAGGTCACGTGCGTAGTACTCGCAACCGTTGTATGTGTATGACCAGATGTATGAACGTAAACAAAGCAAAAGGAGTATGTGAGGATCGTAGCAGGTAGTGTTCTGTAGTTTTTGCCTACCCCCATCTAAAAAGGCGTGAGTTTATTAAGTATTTACGAGTTTTCCTGTAAGATAAAATAAATACATGAAAAACTGAAACAAACTCGGAGGTTACAGTCTCTTTTACAAATCCAGATTGATCACAATTACGAGGACTACACAGGTTAATGTCCGAGATGGTAATTTGAATAAAGAACTACACACATATGACGTCTCCATAAATCGTGTAGTTCTTTTTTCAAAAAACCATAGGTACTACAAAACATATAAATAGCACGGGACAGGTCTGCACCGGTCCAGTCAGTGCACAAATTTGTCAGTAATTGTGTAGCTGTTAAATTGTACTACAGTTTACTGGAATGCATCAGTTTTTACCGGACACGGGGCAGCTAGTAAATTGCCAAAAGTGTCACAACAGCGCGCAGCGCTTGAAATTCCGCCGTCAAAGCTGAAAT
The DNA here is from genome assembly GCA_905147745.2 of Phlogophora meticulosa. Taxonomy (NCBI): domain Eukaryota; kingdom Metazoa; phylum Arthropoda; class Insecta; order Lepidoptera; family Noctuidae; genus Phlogophora; species Phlogophora meticulosa. The sequence continues at coordinate 1,726,932 of LR990542.1, forward strand.
TCAGAGGAACTACATCTGAATTTCGCCTTTGATTGTTGAAGTTTTTTGGATTCCGTAAGATAAAAGGTAACCCTTATAATTTCAGTCTGTCTGTCTGACCAAATGTCCGTCTGAATGTTGTATTTGTATTGTTAGACGGGCCGATTTCCGCAACTAAACGACGTAGCGCGTCGTCGTCTGAATGTTACACAAGCATTACTTGGACACTATTGCCACTAAATAATACCAGCTGGTTACTGTCTGCCTCTTCTGATACAGGGAAGGCACGAGCATTAATCACCACGCTTGAAAAAAAGGGTTTGGCAATTTCAGACTTATATTCATTATAAGTTCAGGTTTTCTCACGATGTTTTCCTTCACCGATGTCAGTGATGTCCATGATTAACTTGGAATGTACATATAAATTGAAAAAGTCACATTGGTACTTGCCCAGGTTTGAACCCATAACCTCGTGCACAAGAGGTGAGGCCTAAACCACTGCCACCGCTTTTAATTTGAATATTACCGGATTATTGAATTTGTACGCCTTTTAAAATGTATCATATCTTATCGTTACGATAATTTTCCGATAGATAAACACAAACTATTTACCACTCACCACCCAAACCATTTACCTTGAACATAGACCAAATAGTATAATTAAGCCTAATCATTACTACATACTTGCAAGGGAAACGAGTCACATGTCAGTAAGACATTGTTATTTACATACCGATCGATAGGAATAAATTAGGGGTATGAGGAACAAGGTGTAGAGTTCCTCATCCACCATTGAAAAGGGAGGATCCTCCGACCAGATGGGTGGGCTACTGCCCGACGGTTGATACCAGGTTCTTGTATATATTTTCAATCGCGCGGATACCTTTAATTTCGCCATGTAGCATACGTCAGATTTAGTTCGAATGTGGCGAGATAGATGTCACTACATAAGTATCATACCATCCAATGTTGGAACCACTTAGACAAGTATTTCAATTCAGGCATTCACTTCGTTGGTCTAGTGGTCCAAAGAGCGACTGATGAGTTTGAGGTCCTGGGTTAAATTCCCAGGTAGGGCAACACGATGCCCTTGGTAAGACAGGTTGTCACCCTTTCAGGCTTCTGATTACCCGTAACGACTGTCAAAGATCTACAAACGACAGCCGGGACCAATGGCTTAACGTTCTTTCCGAGTCTCGACATCAATATGTTACAAAAAGTCACCCATCCACAGACTGATCTCTAGTAGCGTAACTTAAACTTCGATAAAACCTTGCGGCGGTTTTGCCACGAGCTCCTCTAGTCAAATCAACTTATAAAATTTACAAATGTCTACTACGGAACTCTGAACTGCACGGGACGCGAGACCCACTTGGCTGGTTTACAATATGCTCGTTCTCTGTGGCCAATGATTTTGATGAGTGACCTCTTCCCTCTCGCTTTCCTGCAATCTGTGGGAGTGAATTCGTGAAAAGGTACGAAGTTGTGTAACAGGAAGGATGGAAAGCGCGCTATATAATTTGACCAATTAGCGCGCGCGGTTTCGTATAATCATTTCAAATAATACCTTAATATATTTTTCAGGATATAATGTTAATGTTGCTTTTATTACCAAGGCGAGATGTCAGATGTTACACATCATATAAAACGTTGCCCCAAACTGAGAATTTCTCCTGTATCGTGGGTGAGTTTACAAGCATTCATCAAACTCACATACACAAACAGCCAGACCCCGAACAACTAGTATCTGTAGGCCATACAAATATTTGTTCTGTACGGGAATCGAACCCTATGCCACTGTTAGGCTCGTTCGTTGTTTTATTCTTTCCTTCTTTCTTTCTAGGGCTTCTGTATCGAAACTTTTATCGCTACACAACATTTGCCCATACGGTATATCGGTTACATTGTTACCTCAGTACAAAGGTGGCATTGTTCTCAAAATAACATCGTGGGTACATTAGTGGTATAATGTGGAACGGCAGAATATGGGAGTGGTATTTATTTATTTGGGAGTGGTAGGTTAGGGTATGAATAAGAAATGTGAATTGGGGATGTGTGTACGTTGGGAGGTCCCTACTATTTTCGGGTACGCAATTGTATTTCAGTTTTGGAAATACCGTGGTTTTTTTTCATTTGGATTTATACACTACTATAGACGAACGTCAGGTATAGAGTACGAATAACAATTGGGAGGAAAAAATACATACAGGGTGGAAGCGATATCCGCGAACATCATGAGTTCAGTAAATGATGCTGGACCTGGAATAAGAAAAAGCCTATGAAAAATTTAAATGATGAGAATGAGAATTGAGATATTTTGTAGGCTTTTCCTTATTTCCACTTTTCCTTCCGATGTTCTTTTTACTCTGGTTTGTTGTTGTTGTTTTTGTTTTTCTATTTGTTCTTTTTATGAATAAAACATAAGAAATTTATCTCCTGTAAAGTTGCAATTTTTTGGATAGAAGATATTGGTAATTCGACGTCGCAATGGGACTCCGAAGAAACTAAGAAGCAAACTCCATGCTTTTTTTGATCCGAGATGGAAAATCCTCATGGATGTCTTCCACTCTGGGCAGGGGTGCGGAGGGGTCTTTCAGACTCTTACTGACTAAAATCCACCCCGGTGTTCCATCTCACACCTACGCCGGGGGTCCCGTACGATCCTTCCGCAACCACTGGCTAAAGCAAACTCTATGCTGAGTCATCTAAAGCACCTTATCAACTGGTGCTTCCGTCCAGCAGTAAAGATAACCGTCAACCATTAAACGGGTTAAAACACATTAAGAATGCACTTCTACGGGTTAAAGTTAATTAATTTTACTTCTAACTGCTAATTGGACGGCCGACATTAAAAAAAATAAGACACAGAAATAGGATATTATCACGAGTATTACGTAAGTCACTTGATATTTATTTAAAAGTTGATAAAACTATTAATACATGAAGAAATAAAATAAAATAAATAATCACAGGGCATCGAAAAATCCATCCGCATCAATGTCAACGGGAAAAGTGCCCAGAAGGCTGGCAGCATTGCCACGTTGAATGGCAATGCTGATTCTTTGGCCAGAAAAAAGGCAAGCCCTCAATATCAGCCGCACCTGCACGTACATTTACGTGAGTTGAAAAGATTACCAATACTTTTAGGGGTATCAGGGACCACAAAAAAAGGTTATCTAAGGCACTGATCTGCATGGTCCTCACATTATACAAGATAATGTCTGGACTTTAAAAGGGACTGTGACCTCCGAGTTGGTATCGGTGTTCCTTCTAAGAGTAGTCGGATAAGGAAACACCAACCTAGTTTAAAATTTAAATGTTGACATGTAAAAGTGGCCCAGTGGTTTAGGCCTCGCCTCTTGTGCACGAGGTTGTGGGTTCAAACCTGGGCAAGTACCAATGTGAGTTTTCCAATTCATATGTACTTTCTAAGTTTATCTTGGACATCATTGACATCGGTGAAGGAAAACATCGTGAGGAAACCTGGACTTACAATTAATATAAGTCTGAAATCGCCAACCCGTCTTGAGCAAGCGTGGTGATTAATGCTCGTGCCTTCTCTGTATGAGAAGAGGCCTTTGCCCTGCAGTGGGACAGTAACAGGCTGGTATAGTAGTAGTAGTATAGTATGTAAAAGTGTTTGTAAAAACCTATTTACAGAAATATATATGATTTATCACAGTGTGTTAAGTTTCTCAACCACCATAAAAAAAGGATATATAAATATAATTATATATCCTCCTTTTTTATGGTGGTTATTTCAAAATCTATCTAATTATACATATGTATACAAAGACAGATTTCGAAATATGTAAAATAGCCTGAAATAAAATGGCCATATATAAAAATTGCCTGAAACATCCTCTAATATATATAGGTGATTTGTCTAGTGGGCTACTGCCCGACGGCTGATATCCTCCCACCTTGTAATGCTCAAGAGATTATTTTTTTGCTTTTGAACGAATTTTCAAAATCCAACTGGTAGTTTTAAAGATTAGCAAATCTCTGGACCTCCTTGTCGGATTTAGACCATTCTTTTAGCATTTTATAGCTCAATTCTTCAGGTAGGTTATAAATAATATTTTACAATTTTACATCACGCTACGGCCCTAAGGAGCGGGAGAAACCCCGGGGCTAGGCAATAATTGTATAAAATATTCATGAGACTAGAACACACGTACGCAGGCATGAAGTAAGTTGTAGGTTCTTGACCAAAAGATCATTCCACACCGTATGTTCTTTTAGCAATTTTAAAATAATTAAACAAAAATGAAATTAAATAATGCTGGACAATCCACACAGCATCATCTAGCCCAAAGCTAAGCAGAGCTTGTGTTATGGGTACTAGATGACTGATATACTTAATACAATACAAAGATAGATATTTTTTATTATACATAGCAAATACCCAGAACACCCGAAAATTTACCATTTGTCCCAGGGCGGGAATCGAACCCGCCAACTTCCTACGTCACAGGTGGACTTTCGCCAGCCGCGCCACATCGGCTGTCATAAGCAATTTCTATACTGCGAAGTTAGTCTAGAAAACACGTTTTTGTACAAACTGCACAAAAGTTTAAAGAATATTGTGTCTGTAGCGATCTAGTTTATAAATTAGTTGGGGTAAATGTAAAAAGTTTCAAGTTGGCACATCTCGCCTTTATTCCCCGTAGGGGTGGGCAGAGGTTCACCTTTAGTAACACCCACATTTCACCAGTTATGTTTTTATAATATGGGTGTAATAGGGTAATAGGGGTGAGCCTACTGTCATCAACCGGGCACAAATCCAGACTACGAAGAATCTTTTAAGCTAAGAAAAACCTTTGAAGACATTTAACTGAAATAATTGCTTCGGATTTAAGTATGAGCATATACCAGCATACGAAGGGTATGGGTACCGGTGTAATATATCTACACAAACATTCCCTGCTAAAATAGATAAAAAATACCTGCTTTAACACGGTTTTTCAAAGATTTAATATCCTTGTTTTTCCAAAACATTTGAATGTCAGCCAATTCCGTCAGCATGACATGAATCTCCATCACTTACGGCCATCGCCGTGCCATATTACTATCACTAGAAACAACAATTTATTACAAGGAATAATGATCCCTAACGACTGAGTTTTCCTGAAGCTGTCAACAGAAACATTAACATACACTATCTAATAGCACTATGTCATTCCGTTTTTATTTACACATAAAAAAAACAAATGTGAGTACTAATTAACAACAAAAGGAAGTTTAAAAAAACTTTGACCTACGTGGCATATCGTCACGGCCCAATGGCAAAGGCATCGTCTGTCGTGGATGAGGTTGTGAGTTCAAATTCGGGCAAGTAACAGTGTACCTTTTTCAATACTTACTTTCTAAGTTTGTCTTAGAAATCACTGACATCGGTGAAGGCAAAAAACATGTGGAAACCTGGACTTATATAACTAGCTATTGCCAGCGACTTCGCCTGCGTGATAATCGGTTATCGCGGATGCAGACAAAGTCGCGGATTAAAAACTACCCTACGTCCTTTCCCAGGATATAATCTATCTCCTTGCCAAAGTTAATTACGATCCGATCAGCCGTTTGGTCGTGAAAAGGTAACAAACAAACAAAGGAACAGAGGTATTTTCGCATTAATAATATTTGTGTTGATATACGTCTGAAATCGCCAACCTATCTTGAGCAGGTGTGGTGAATAGTGCTTGTGCCTTCTCTGTATGAGAAGAGGCCTTTTCCCAGCAGTGGGACAGTAACAGGCTAGTGTTGTTATCTAACCTACGTGTAAAATGCAAACAGGTTTTTCATTTTTTATTTTCTTTGCTATATTGCTTCGATTTCTATCACTGTTCTGTAAATAAAATCCTCAAGGATGTGGTAATAAAAATGCTAGAAATAGCTAAAGGAAGGATGGTTGGTTGTCGGTACGAAGTTATCTACAGGCTTTATTTCCGGTATGGGATGACGCAAAGGGAGTGTGACGCTTTTGCAGTGTTGCAGTAAACGAAGCGAACGGAGTTCACATCTGCCTAACCTTTTAAGTAACGTAAAAAAAGGAAAAGGGTCTCAATTCGACACGTATATTTTTATTTTTTTTAGGTGTGACCACGGATAACTTTTAACAGATTTCTGATTTCGATTACTCGATTTTTATTACATAGAGTATACTATAAATAGGGTATACTTCAAATTTGGTCCAGTTTAAATTTGAAAAAGAAATCCCCCCCTAAGTGTAGAAAATGGGGGGTGTATTGATTTTCATCTACTGCATTTTTTTTAAGTAACATTAGCATTTGATATTAGGCTATTGTTACTTTAATAAATTATAAACTAACCCTCTAAAAAAGCTAAATAATAAAACTTTAAAAGGTTTTTCTTAATACTCGTAAAGTAGGGGTCAGCTTCCAGTTTAACTGTTTTCAGCTAAATAGCATGTAATCTGACCTCAACAAATTTTGAGTAAATTCTCTACGCTGGACGTCTTCTTCGTTTCTCATGAAGTCTTGGGTTCGATTCTTGGGTCAGGCAAAGTGTAATAAGGTTTTACCATCTTGGATTTGGAGCAAAAGCCTGGAGTCTAGATTTGTGCCGGGTCAGTGGCAATAGGCTTGACCCCAATTACATGGAACATAGACATAACTGGCGCAATGGGGATGTACTACATGTACACCTCTGCCCAAACCGTCGGTAAATAGAGGTGTGAACTTATATATTTTCTCACAAACTGTCATCTATAGGTCCAACAAAAGTACCGAAGTAACTGCATACAAAACTAAACGCCAGTTATAAATAAGTCAAAAGAAAATCATTTCTCTATTTCTAGTTCGTGTCTCTGCCAAATACGCGCGCTATCTTTTCGCCATCTTTAATTATACTACGTCTGCATCGCAATTTGTCGACTTGTCACACTGCAGGCCTATGACGTCATATTGCAGCTGACGGTCCAAATTCAAATTTCCATGACTTCTGTCAGTTCGATTTTTATTTTTAGAACGCGCCAGTGGTAAAGGGCAATGGCGGCGTGTTTTTCTTCTTTTGACGTCAAAATGCAGCTGACGTTTGATGTCAAAATGGAACACTTATTTTCTTAGTTGATATTTTAGTCAAAGGTACACTGGATATTTACGTATTTTATAATTAATTGCATGTTTATTGGGCACTTAATTTAACGCTATGCCATTCCAGAACAACTATGACGTCTGTACTGTACTGGAAGACATTTTAGTTGATACTTGATACACAACGTGCGTGAGTGAGGGTGACATTTTCATTTTATGTATGTTAAAATAAAATGTTCTGCTTTTTATAAAAATAAAAAGTAAAAAACGCTGAAATAATATTTTAATGTAGGTACAGTACGTCGCATGTCAGCTGTAACAGAACCAGTATAAGCTGGCATCGTATTTTAATAAAACTGCGTACCACGCTTGGCCAGCCCAAGGTTAAAGTATTACCATTGACATGCAGACTGTACTTATGTTTATTTTGAAATAGTTAGGTTGGATAATATAAAAAATGCATACAGTTTTATTTTTCCCTCTTGGAAATGCTCTCCGACCATGATCTATCTTATCTAGCAAAAATCACTCTTATGATAAAAATATGTACAGTAAGTATACATTTTCACTATCTATAAATGTATGACGACCTATGTGGCGCAGTGGGCGAAGGTCCGCCTGCGACGCAGGAGGTTGCGGGTTCGATTCCCGCCTTGGGACAAATCTTTGTACGATCTCCAAAGGTTTGTTGTTGGTATTTGCTTTGTATAATAACAAATATCTATCTCTGTAATTAATTATTTCTTCTTTTTAAAAAAAACGTTGCCCCACACTAGGAATTTCTCCTGTATCGTGGGTGCGTTTACAAACATTCAAAGTCACATACACAAACAGCCAAACCCGGAACAATTACCCGTAGGCCATACAAATATTTGTTCCGTGCGGGAATCGAACCCACGTCACGCAGCGCAGCAGTCAATCGCTCAACCACTGCGCCAACCGTGCTGTCTGTTGTATTAAGTATATCAGTCATCTAGTACCCATAACACAAGCTCTGTTTAGCTTGGGACTAGATGATGCTGTGTGGATTATCCAGCATTATTTATTTATTTTATTTATTTATATCTTACCTGCATAGTGCATATCTTTTCTCCTTCTCTCAATACTCAATACGTTTATTGCATTCCACAATTTGAACTTAGGTAGGTTGTACATTAAGATACATTCATTCGTTTTTGAGCATTGTGGGCCCTGTCGGGCATAACAATATAAAAAATTAAAAATATGTAGGAGGGCTATTATAAATATTTTTTACAATTTCCATGTTAAGTCCATCCAAAAGTGGTCTCCAAGAGTTCACGTTTAGTGATAAGGCCGCCCATTGTAATACCCTATGTAGCTCTGAAAGTTATTATTTGCAAGTTTTTATGACGTGTATCATACATCAGTCATATTGTAACATCACGCCTGTGTTCCCTGAGGGGTTTGGCAGAGCTGTACCTACAGTACAATAACATTTTGACGACCTATGTGGCGCAGCGGGCGAAGGTCTGCCTGCGACGCAGGAGGTCGCGGGTTCGATTCCCGCCTTGAGACAAATGTTTGTACGATCTACAAAGATTTGTTCCGGGTGTTCTGGGTATTTGCTATGTATAATAAAAAATATCTATCTATGTAATGTATTGTATTAAGTATATCAGTCGTCTAGTACCCATAACACAAGCTCTGCTTAGCTTGGGGCTAGATGATGCTGTGTGGATTGTCCAGCATTTTTTTTTTTTTTTTTGCTAGTTATGTTTAAGGCCCATGTAAAAGAGGGTGAGCCTATAACCACCAACTGGGCACTAATCCAGACTACGGTCTACTACTGAGAAATTCTGTATGGAAAAATCCAATAGCACTTTGCCTGATCCAAAAATTGAACCCGGTACCTCATGTTTAGCAGCAGCACTCACGGCCACTAAACCAACGAGGCACTCAGTAAAGAGCGTTCTATTATATTCTATTCAGGTGAAACCGACATTTGTATTGAACCAACTCTATATACACAAGCGGAAATAACTATAGAGTTGATATATTATGTAGGTACAGTACTTAATACAATAGTAGATGTGGACCAAATATTTGTCCCGGGCGACATACGACCCGTGGCGTAGATGCTAATCGCTCTGCCACTGTGCCAATTGACAAGGCAATACATTATTATCGGGATATAAATAATGAGTAAGTACCATTTGAACTCATTTGAAGATAAAACAAATGTTCCTCTTTCTTTCTTTTATTCTTTAAAAATAAAAGTTGCACCACACTAGGAATTTTTCCTGTGTCGTGGGTGCGTTTACAAACATTCAAACTCACATACATAAACAGCCAGACCCGGAACAACTACCATGCAAATATTTGTTCCGTGCGGAAATCGAACCCACGACACGCGGCGCAGCAGTCAATCGCTCAGCCACTGCGCCAACCGTGCTGTCAAAATGTTAATGTATGTATGTATAGTAAAAATATCTATCTATGTAATGTGTTGTATTAAGTATATCAGTCATCTAGTACCCATAACACAAGCTCTCTGCTTAACTTGGGGCTAGGTGATGCTGTGTGAATTGTCCAGAAATTATTATTTATTATTTATAGAAATCTAATATTCATTGACGCTTGTATCCGACACAAGCTGATACAATAGTGTCTACGTTTGCGCAGCGCTCAACCAGTATCGATTTAAATCGATTAGAATCGCGTGTCAGAATGTATCGGTTGCCCTGAATAAATTTAAACTCGACCTCAGAAGCTCCCGAAATGTGCCGATCGTAAATAATTCCCGATGAAACAATAAACAAAGCATTTTACTATCGATTATAAAACATTGCCACTTTACTGGGAGCTTTGATTTTGTTTTTGAAGGTACCGTTGATTTCATTTTTGTAGACCTAGGTAAGTTAAACTTTATCTGCGTGACTTATGACATAATAATTTTATTAGCAGCTTTTTCCTGGCCTCTTCTTATACCGAGAAGCATAAATCACCATGTATGCACAAGGCGAGTTGTCGATTTCAGACTTATATAAATTGCAAGTCTTTATTCCCTCATGACGTTTTCCTTCACCCAAGTCAGCGAAATCCAAGATAATCTTAGAAATTAAATTTATGAATTATTGAAAAAGTCAAATTGGTACTCGCCCAAATTTTAACCCACAACTTTGTGCAAGGCCTAAGCCACTGGGCCGACAACATACTGGCATGACGATAATGAAAAAGCTGTCGTAATAGTTATGAAAGAAAAAAAAATATTTTTTTTCAGCACAATGTCAGGTACACAACGACGCAATACTAAACAAAATAAATCAAAAAAATATATATGCCAATAAAAGTCTTAAAAAATATACATAACTAGCTGACCCGGCAAACGTAGTTTTGACATTTTAAGCCAAAAAAAAAACAAAAAAAATGTTTGGGTTGGACAACCCTTATCACTTAGGGGTATGAAAAATAGATGTTTGCTGACTCTCAGACCTACCCGATATGCACATAAAATTTCATACAAATTGGCCCAGCCGTTTCGGAGGAGTTTGGTAACACATTGCGACACGAGAATTTTATATATTAGAAGACATTATGCGCCTTACGGCTCCAATTTTGCAGTTTAAAGTAAAAAAAAAAACGGAAATAATCGTATGAATATCGTATGTAATGTCATGATGGCCCAGTGGTTTAGGTCTCGCCTCTTGTGCACGAGGTTGTGGGTTCAAATCTGGGCAAGTACCAATGTGAGTTTTTCAATTCATATGTACTTTCTAAGTTTATCTTGGACATCATTGACATCGGTGAAGGAAAACATCGTGAGGAAACCTGGACTTATCTAATTAATATAAGTCTGAAATCGCCAACCCGTCTTGAGCAAGCGTGGTGATTAATGCTCGTGCCTTCTCTGTATGAGAAGAGGCCTTTGCCCTGCAGTGGGACAGTAATAGGCTGGTACTGGTACTGGTAATCGGTAATTAATTGGTAATGAATGAGGAAAAAGCCGATGAAAAATTTCAGCGTTGGGGAGTCCAGAATCATGTACTGAACTCAGGGTATCAGTTCGTGCATCCCTTCCACCCTGTACAGTATCTCATCTCCTGTCTATAAATAAAAAAAATAAAAAAAATAAAAACATTTATTTCAGGTAATCATAACCCATATTATTCCATTGTTGTTGCTGAGCAAAATATTTAAGTTGACTCATTTATACAAATTATTACAATTCATTTATCATAATAAAATTACCAAATAGAATGTAATTAAATAAAAATAAAATCAGTCATTGAAATAAAATTAGTCAAATAATAATTAAAACCAAATTAAATAAATTCAGTTCATTAAATAAAATTAAAGTAAACTTATAATCACATATCACTAAAAAATTAAATTAAATAAAATCAAAAATAAAATCAAATCAAATTACAATAATCTCTTCATCCGACGTTGCGGATTGTATTCTATTCTATTCTAGGATATAAAACAATAACATTCTAGATAGAATCTCAGACTGGCAGCCGCATAGTGTGCCTCGCATATTTACAAATCTTCAGGGATTTAGCACCATCCAATTTGACCTTTCGACATTTTGGGTAGAATTGTGGGTTCTGCAGGTACCTATGTGTGTGGATTTAGTTAAGTGCTTTTATTTTTAAGATTATTGTAGAAGATACTATAGGTGTAAACATGTTTTATGGTTATTTTTATGACATTTTATGTAGTTAGGTCTTAAAGTACAAAAATATTTATGAGTTAGTAAATAATTTGTTCTCAATACCTGCTTCGTACTGCTTGTTGCAGGGCTAAGGATTCTCTTACAGAGACGGCGTGAGCATTGATCATTAATTAATATTATCAGTTTGATATAGGTAATTATAAAGTCCAAAATGCAGTTGACGATGTTAACTTAAACTTACTCACTTAAGCTTGAAAAAATATGAATTAAGTGATAAGTATAAAATGATATTTATTTCTATAAAGAGGTTTTTTACAAACTCTTTTACACTTCAACAAGTATAGGTTTTTACAAACACTTTTACACTTCAACAAGTATAGGTTTTTACAAACACTTTTACACTTCAACAAGTAAATATTTTTTATAACTAGATTGGTGGTTCGGTATCTGACTACTCTGAGAAGCAACACCGAAAGAAACTCAGAGATCACAATCTCTTTAAAAAACCAGACATTGTCTTGGTTAGATCACGTGAGGACCATACAGACAAGTGTCGGAGATGGTCTGTGCGGTCTGAAGTCTACTCATTTATAAAAATCCAAAGTAAACTACAAAGAAAAGGAGGTCAACGAACTCTTCTCGATAAAATTGGATACATCGTGCCTATCTTTGCACCACCTTGTATTTTTTTCACGACTTTTATTTATTTTTCTGCTCCTCAGATGCTCATTTTCCTTTTTCGGTAAATTTCTTTTTTCTTTTCGTATTCAATCTTTTGCGAGGATTCGTGCATGAATGAATGTCTCCATATCAATATTTTATACTCTTTTTTTTTCTTTTTTTCTTTGGAAACGCGTTCAATGTTAGAATTACACGTAGTTTTATTACAGCTATATAAAAAAAGGCACAAAAGATTATTTACTCCGTTTCTTCATTTCAAATCCTTCTTTTTATAAACTCTCTGTAAAAACAAACGGACAGACGGACAAAGCTGTTAACAGTGTTGTTTTTGGCTCAAAAGAAAAATGACGAATTCTAATATATATTTTACTACTAGTTATAAAACTTTGAGATACAATGGCATTAAGGAAATAACTGTTTATTGATGTAGCTTTGATGAAATAAAAAGGTTTTTCATTGATCTATAACATTTGGATTAAATAAATTATCATTGGGAATAAAGCTTATTATCTTAGCCCAAACACTTCACTTATAGGGTAAATCCGCAAGGCGATTGACACACTGCACCGCATCACGCAGCGTAGCGCGGGAGTGCGTATTCTTACGTCGTTTGCAAATATCCGGAATGCTATGATGGCCCAGTGGTTTACGCCTCGCCTCTTGTGCACGAGGTTGTGGGTTCAAACCTGGGCAAGTACCAATGTGAGTTTTTTCAATTCATATGTACTTTCTAAGTTTATCTTGGACATCACTGACATCGGTGAAGGAAAACATCGTGAGGAAACCTGGACTTATATAATTAATATAAGTCTGAAATCGCCAACCCGTGCAAACAACTCATGCCTTCTCTATATGAGAAGAGGACTTTGCCCTGCAGTGGGACAGTAATAGTGCAACACACAGAAAACGCATTCACGCGCAGTGTTCGTCGTTCGTCGCCACGCACCCAGCAGTGTGATGCGGTGCAGTGTTTCCATTTACATCATCATCTGCCTAGCCTTTTCCCTTCATGACGTGGTCAGTTTCCAGTTTTACCGAATGCAGCTGAACACCAGTGTTTTACATTGACCTCCACTGAGTTATGTTTAACTTCTACGTGATAGAGGGCGAGCTTCGACGACCTATGTGGCGCAGCGGGCGAAGGTCCGCCTGCGACGCAGGAGGTTGCGGGTTCGATTCCCGCCTTGGGACAAATATTAGTACGATCTACAAATATTTGTTCCGGGTGTTCTGGGTATTTGCTATGTATAATAAAAAATATCTATCTATGTAGTGTATTGTATTAAGTATATCAGTCATCTAGTACCCATAACACAAGCTCTGCTTAGCTTGGGGCTAGATGATGCTCTGTGTGGATTGTCCAGCATTATTTTTTATTAATTATTTAGCTTATTGTCATCAAACGGGTTTTAATTCAGTGTCGTTGTCAGTTCGACGTAGAGCGCCTGCCTATCTGACTCGCCACACCTCAGTCACTGGGCAACACAATACCCCTTGTTAAGACTGGTTGTCAGACTTTTGGGATTCTCACTACCCGTAACGACTGTCAAAGATCTACAAATGACAGCCGGGACCAACAGCTTGACGTGCTTTCAGAGGCACGGAGGAGTCTCGGTATGTTACAGACTGACTTCGACAAGCGTAGCTTATCCTTCGATCAACCCGTGCAGCTGGTTTTTTCTGAACACCCGTAAATATAATGCAAAATAACAAGGTAAACATGAATATTTCACCAATAGTGTCGGTGCCTACTTGTAATACAATGCTATTGACAAAAGTGTAAGCTTTGAAATAGCGGCATGCGGGTGTAATGAAAATATGGACGTTTTTAGTGTTCAATATTTAGAAAACTAGAAATAAATCGGCATTTGTTGTACCAGCATTTCAGTGGTATCAAAACCAGTATAAGTTGGCCTCTTATTTTATTTGAACTATGTACTTTATTATTATCCAAAGTATATAATATTATAAATGCGAAAGTAAGTCAGTTTGTTACCTTTTCACGCCTAAACCACTGAACGGATTTCGATAAAATTTGGCAGAGAGATAGATTGCACCTCGGGGATGGAAATAAGCTACTTTTTATCAACAAACTGCGGTCAGATTTTAGTCTAATATATAAAATTCTTGTGTCTCAATGTTTGTTACCAAACTCCTCCGAAACGGTTGGACTGATTTGTATGAAATTTTGTGTGCATATCGGGTAGGTCTGAAAATCGGCCAACATCTATTTTTCATCCCCTCTAAATGTTAAGGGTGGTCCACCCCAAAAACTTTATATTGTAAAACAACGTTTGCTGGGTCAACTTGTTTAATATAATATTGAGTAATACTAAATTATTGAAATGAATAATGTAAAATCTTGTCAATACCATAGATATTTTAATTTTTAGTGTGAAATAACCCTCAAATTTGCGATGCCTGGTAAAAGCCGCTATGTTGTAAGTACCTTTATTATAAAATAACATCAAAATGTACACTTAATTAGCAAATACGTAAAAAATGTACACTTAATTTGACGGCACGGCAGTGGCTGAGCGATCGCCTGCGCCGCATATCGTGGGTTCGATTCCCGCACGGTACAAGTATTTGTATGGCCTACAGGTAGTTATTCCGGGTCTGGCTGTTTGAGTATGTGACTTTAAATGTTTGTAAACGCACCCACGACACAGGAGAAATTCCTAGTGTGGGGCAAATTTTTTATTTAAAAATAGAAAAAAAATACATCTTTGACTTTGACTTTTGACCACTATATACTATACTGTACTTATATATTATTAGGCCAAGTACTCGGTAATACTTTTTGTTGCGAATAATTAGGAATTACGAATCGTCTCGGATAACACCGTACGCTAGTAACTAAAAGTCCCTATGTATATGAAAGAGGAATCTGGACCAATGTTAGACAGGAATTTCTATCCATACGTGTTTCCTGCGAGATCTTCCGGCCTAGATTTTTGTCGTGGCGGCATTTCATCTGACATGTCTGATTGAAAATCTTAAGGATCGAGGAGGAGCTTGTGGTTAAATAAAACATCTTCGGGGGTTTCAGGTACTATGTTCTTATTTCGAGGACGAAATATGTAAATTTTCGTCGCTTGTCGTCGGGCACTACAGGCATATTTTTATCTCGTATATCGAAAGTTTGCAAAGTCTGTTTAAAGAGCTCGTGGCTCAATATAAATAGCTGCACAAGTCGATCGAAGGTTAAGCTACGCTTGCCGAGGTCAGTCTGTGGATGGGTGACCGTTCATTACGTATCAAGACTGTTCCTTGCCTCGGAAAGTACGCTAATTTTGATAGTTGTTACGGGAAGTCAGTTGCCCGAAAGAATGTCAAATAGTCTTACCAAGTATTGTGTATTTACTATACTGGTAAGTATTTGTCATCCGAATTTTCTTAGCGACAGCTTGGAGCCTGGATTTCGGATTTGCTGATGGCAATAGGCTCGCCCCTATTAGAAAGGACTTAAACATAACTGACGAAAAGTGGGTGTACTACGAGAAAATCGGTTTCTCTAAGGAAAAGTGCTCAATTTTAGACCTCAGCATCGCTTAACATCAGGCGAGTTGTGGTCAAACGCAAACCTGTCCTGGCTGTCTAACCCTGGTACATCCCTAAAGTCCAAGCGTAATGTTATGAAGTTTTGCATACATGCATAAAATCGCTTTCTGGGTCATCACCCCATTATGACTGAGCTTAAATGGTTCTGCATTTTGAAAGTAGGGTTGAAACGACCCCTTGCTCACCACTTACATCTTTTCAGAAGAACCTTTTATTTTCAGTTTTTTTTTAATAAATGCTGCAATCCACACAGCATCATCTAGCCCCAAGCTAAGCAGAGCTTGTGTTATGGGTACTAAACGACTGATATACTTAATACAATACATTGCATGAATATATATTTTTTATTATATATAGCAAATACCCATAACACCCGGATCAAATCTTTGTAGATCGTACAAACATTTGTCCCAAGGCGGGAATCGAACCCGCAACCTCCTGCGTCGCAGGTGGACCTTTGCACGCTGCGCCACATAGCTAGCATAGGTAAATGTTAACTGCCTTGAAATTTTCATAGAGCGTGTATTTATATTGCTACAATAAGAACGAATAATACAACAACAAATGTAAAATAACGTAACCTCACGTCTGTATCACATGATTTTATTAAATCTTGAAGGTATAGTTACCGGCACAGAACTTGAGCGATGACCTCCAACTGCGCAGTACGCCAACTTGCCCCCAGAACTGCGTCCAGCACTCAAAATCTTTGCCGTTGCTTATACTAAGGTACGGAAGTATACCATTTTTGTAATAACGTCCACAACCCGGGTGGCCCAGTTGCATGGCGCAGCTGTTTTAAAAAATGTATTATTTAGCTCACTTCATTCATTGTGCACGCTGAGAGCTGTCAGCGTTTGTGCCAAGACTCTGTTTTCACTTCGCGCACAGAATTGAACCTTGGCAGTGAAATTGTACAGAATGTGTCCCAAAATACTGAATTGTTCGGAAAATATATACATAAACTCAAGCCATTTTCGCACGGGGGTAGGCAGGAAGACCTTGCATAGTATTTTTGCTTCGTTTACATTATACATCTGGTCGCAAACGCTGGTTGCAAGCACTAAGCACCTGGGCTTTCTAAAGAGCAACACAAATAAGGTCAGTGTATGTCCTTCTAGGGCGTCTTCTCCATTTATATCTGAGTACCTGACGGCATGGTTGGCGCAGTGGTTGAGCGATTGACTGCTGCGCTGCGTGTCGTGGGTTCGATTACCGCACGGAATAAATGTTTGTATGGCCTACAGGTAGTTGTTCCGGGTCTGGCTGTTTGTGTTTGTGAGTTTGAATGTTAGTGGCCCACGATACAGGAGAAATTCCTAGTGTATGGCAACGTTTTTTAAAGACAAAAAAATACCTTTTATTAGTTATCTTTCATCATCCTCGCAATGTGACCAAACCATCTCTTTTCAGTTGTTTGGAAAAGAGGATTGATATTGATAATTTTATTTATTTACAAGGAATTAGCTTTTGACCGCGGCTTCGTCCGCATCAGTCTCTATCTATCTGATTTATAATGATATCCGTCTAGATAGATAGACAACCTTATTTTTTGTAGACAGAAAATCTCCTGAAAGGTCATTGTACTTACGAGTATCATTATGATTAAGTTTTTACTTAGAAACTAACGCAATATTCGGAAAAAAATTGTGTTCAGTACATTTCCTGTTCCTTAGATTGAAAGATGTTTTGCGCGATTCAGTGCTGGTCGCTTATTAAATGTCGATCGTAATAGGTACACTGACCCCTTAAAAGGTTTGCTGTCAAGCAAAAGTAATGTTGTACTTATAGATAGTAAAACCATTGTGTGTAATTTTTCGAGTCTGCATTTTTGCCCGGCAGATGGCATAGCGTCGCCCCTTATTACATGGGACTTGAACACACTACCGTACTACATCATGGACCACATCATCACTTGCCTTCAGGAGAGATAGTGGTTTAACACGAGACTGTAAAAAAATATAGAACCTTCAACTGGCATCATAGACGACCGATGTGGCGCGGCGGGCGAAGGTCCGCCTGCGACGCAAGAGGTTGCGGGTTCGATTCCCGCCTTGGGACAAATGTTTGTACGATCTACAAATATTTGTTCCGGGTGTTCTGGGTATTTGCTATGTATAATAAAAAAATATCTATCTATGTAATGTATTGTATTAAGTATATCAGTCATCTAGTACCCATGACACAAGCTCTGCTTAGCTTGGGGCTAGATGATGCTGTGTGGATTGTCCAGCAATATAAAAAATAAACAATATATAATCATGTTTAAAACGTTCCTTTGGTAGCGGGCACAGGAACGTTTAAATAAAAAAAAAAACGATCCAAAAAAAATACATTTTTATGTCTACTACCTAAATGGAAAAGAGGCTAAACATTTATATAACATGACGCTTATATTCTCCCAACGGGTTTAGCAGAGGCGAATCTTATTATACACCCAAATTCTGCCAGTTATGTTTTTTAGCTCTCGCCACCAACAGGGCACAAAACCAGACTCCATGCTGTTACTAAGAAATTCCAGATGGAAAAAATTTCTGACTTAAGAGTCAAACCCAGAACCTCATGCTTAGCAGTAGCGCTTGCAACCACTAGACCAACGAGGCCGAAAATTGTACTACAATAGCATAATGTAAAATTTAATGCGACATGTCGTTTATCCATAAATTATAGAAGTAATTTCCAGATGGCGTCTCTGAGTGCATGCGATGCACTTCACAGAACACTGCGTCAATGCAGTAAATCATAATTGTGTAAATAAACATTGTTATTATGCTCTATTGAATGGTTTGTTATTATTTTACAGTACTAGCTTTGCTTGGAATAGATTTTGGCGTAGATTTTATTGTTTTGTCTCACTGGTCCGGGGGCTCGACTCTTCTTCCTAAGCGTATGGCTCTTATGTCAAAACTAATTTACAATCACTGTTATATTGATAGTAAAAGTCATAGTAAACATAGATCATTTAGAGCGATTATAACTGCACTCTGATGACATACAAACACTAGTAATGGTTGGTTTCATTTTAGTAATTCAAAAGTATTAATTAATTATTTGTTATTTATCTATTTAAGTGAATCTTTCTTACCGACGTATAGAAGAAAACTTATGGAAATGTTAAAAAAAATCGTCACAATTGCTGTCACTATGGACCGTCTGAATCTGCTCCGCTGAATTAATCACAACACAACCGATTGCATCGCTTCTCGCCCCCATATGGGACTTAAACATAACTAGCGTAATGTCGGTGTACAATAGGTACGCCTCTGACTAACCCATCGGGCCTAACAGGCGTGATGTTATGTGTGTCGCTTCTGCCGGCGTTTCTAATACGACAAACGGCGAAGAGAAGCGATGGAGCACCATTAGCAAACGGGCGTTTGTTTATGGTACGCTCTACAAAATCGCTGTAAAAAGATCTTTCTGAAATAACAACACGCACAGCGCAGCCACCATAGAAACGGGTTTTGACGACGATAGAATTCAATAGACAACAGACAGATTGTTAAAAAAATTCTACCGTCCTAAGCACGGCGATGTTAAAACTGAAGAGAAGAAAGTTTTCTATTCTCTACAGTCTTCGCGGCGCCCCATGCGCGGGTAGAAGAGATGTCAAGTTGGAAAGAAAGAATGTTGTCTATTCTTGGTAGAATCCATACTAATATTATAAATGGGAAAGTGTGTGTGTCTGTTTGTTCCTCTTGCACGCCTAAACCACTGAACGGATTTCGATAAAATTTGGCAGAGACATAGATTGCATCTCGGGGAAGGACATAGGCAGGACATACTTTTGCTATCAAAAAAACACGAGAGGGAAGCAGCGGGCGGAAGCTAGTATACATTATTTAGAATTGGTCATGCTACGCGTGCAGATGAACAATAGACAAACGGGCTACATAAATATGACGTTAACGGTCAGAAACCTACAAACTACCTACATATTATGTACTAATTAACTCGATCGTAACTCACGATAACAAAACAACTTCGCATCTGACTCACTGATGTGGTAAACAGCTGATTTTCCTTGTTCTATACATTGCGCTACTAAATCGGACTGTGTATAGCGAGCCTTACGTATGTAAACACTTCCAGTTAGAACAATATACCTACCGAGTGCTTGTGAGTGGGAATAATTTGGTTAAGTGTGTGTTACGTGAGACGTAAAGTTCCGTACATGTTTTTTTTTGGCTACTATCTATTCTCCCCCGACTGTACCCGCGTCTATTTCGTATTTTTATAGACTAATTTTTGATTTATGATTTTTGATACCTTTTTGAAGTTTTCTTATTCGCTTGATAGTCGTTGATGATGCGGCTTTTTTTAAAGTGAAAGATTAAAAATCGGTTCAGTCATATTCGAGTTTTCCACTACAGAGTGGTCAACATATTGACATATGGAAAATTGTCACCGTCACATATTTATTGTAATATAATAAAGTCCGCTACAGCTTATAATCTTGACGCTATGTCAACAAAAGTGCTGATTGATTCTCCTTTGAAGAGTTCCTATGTAGCCATTATTTCTTGTAATATTAGTGTTTAGTTATTTGCACTACGGAATCCTAAAACGCGAAATATTCAAAAGACGCGAAACGTCTTACTGTTCTGAGAATTATTAATTTATTTAACAAGAATCCATATTTTATCTTATTCACCTTTGATGTTCCAACGGCCATGTTATTAATATGTAGACTATGACGTAATAGATGGAATTAGCAATTTCTCTCCTTATAGAGAGATCAAAGGTTGTTATTTTTCTCTTTTGAGCTGGAATATAGGTCCATTTAGTGAGATGTTGGTATTATATAATAGTTTTAATAGACCAGACAGTCTCATCATCTGCCTAGCCTTTTGCTAACTATTTTAGGGTCGACTTCCATTCTAACTTTTGCAAATGAATACCTATATAATAGTATTTATGTAAGTAATACGTTTCGAAGAAGAATGTTGTGGGAAAGAAATTTGCATAGCTTGTTTGAGGAGCTCGTAGACCAAAGGTCAAGCAACGCTTGTTGAGATCATTCTGTGGCTGGGTGACCGTTCGTAACATTTGAAGACACCTCCGTGCCTCGGAGAGCACGTTAGGCAGTTGGTTCCGGCGGTCATTTGTAGATCTTTGAGAGTCGTTACGGGTTGTCAGAACGCCAAAAGTCTGACAACCAGTCTTACTAAGGGGTATCATGTTGCTCAATTACTGGGTTGTGGATGTCAGACAGGCAGTCGCTCTAGGTAAAATATTGGTATTCAGATGCATCTAGTTAGACTAGAAGCTGACCCCAGCATAGTTGGGGAAAGGCTTGGTTGACATCAGAAGTTTGCAAAAATCTACTAGTGAGATTTTTACTGTTTTCATATGGAGATCTCAAAGCCTATTTCATCTTTATCAAAGCTCACTGTTAAATTTGCAACGACATAGCACTGGCAGTTGAAAGATCATCATCATCCTCCTACCCACTTCCCAATCTATTTGGCGTCGGCGCAGCATGTCTTCTCCTTCCATACATCCCTATTTGCCATCATCTCAATGGTCACCTCGTTCCTAGCCATATCATCTTTCACACTATCCATCCATGGTTACTTTGACAGCTGAGAATGTAATAATATTTAGCTTTTAATTTACTTTAAGTTTACCGAATACCAGCCTGTTACTGCAGGGCAAAGGCCTCTTCTCATACATAGAAGGCGCGAGCATTAATCACCACGCTCAGGATGGGTTGGCGATTTCAGACTTACGAGTATATTAATTATAAGTCCAGCTTTCCTCACGTTGTTTTACTTCACCAATGTCAGTGATGCCCAAGATAAACTTAGAAAGTACATATGAATTGAAAAAGCCATATAGATACTTACCCAGGATTGAACCCATAACCCTGTGTACAAGATGCGACGCCTAAACCACCGGGCCATGATGAAGATCAATTTTTAGTTAAATTCATTTGAGACTCACACATTGCAACAATATTTCTCATTCATAATATTAGTGTGATAGTTATTTACTTACAGATTATAAATGATCATCATCTTGCATGCTTCCCATCTGCCAACTGATGGCTATTTAAGACCATTTACACATTAGTGATGATCAAGATTAATCTATCTGAAATAACATGACATCACTCCTGTATTCTCCAAAGGGTTAGGCTGAAGTATATCTAATAGGACACCCAAATTAATAGTAGTAATAAGGCGTATGCTTATTACCTCCATCGGCTGAGATTGCGAATTCAGAAACAGTCTGTCCGACCCGGAAATCAAACCCGAGATCTCAAGCTCAGCTCAGTAGCGCTTGCGACCACAAGACCAAAGACGCAGCAAAAACAAATCATCATCTGCCTAGCCTTTTCCCAACTATGTTTGGGTCGGCTTCCAGTCTAACCAGTTGTATTTTACATGGCGCGACTGCATATCTGAACTCCACAACCAACAACAATCGGTCAACACGATACCCCTTGCTAAGACTGGTTGTCAGATTTTCGGACTTCTGACTACCCGTAACGACTGTCAAAGATCTATAAACGACAGACGGGCCCAACGGCTTTATGCGCTTTCTGAGACACGCAGAAAAAACTAACACGCATCTAAAACACAATTCACGAGACATCTTCTCCATTCCTCTCGCAACACCGGCCATGTCAAATCTTGGCAGTAGGAG
Organism: Phlogophora meticulosa; assembly: GCA_905147745.2. Classification (NCBI taxonomy): domain Eukaryota; kingdom Metazoa; phylum Arthropoda; class Insecta; order Lepidoptera; family Noctuidae; genus Phlogophora; species Phlogophora meticulosa. Next base: position 1,749,495 of record LR990542.1, read on the forward strand.
CAGACAGTAATCACCGCATCACCAGTCGGCCATAACAAACACTGACACGTTGCAATTACTCCAGTAAGTAATTAAAATTCTTACAATGGGAAAATACTTCCTTTGTTAAATAAACTAAGAGGAGCATTATGTCCAAGTGACGTAAATACACTCGTGCACAGTGGAATTTAAACTTTAGTGGTGTAAAAATAGAGTTGGGTCTCGGTTGTTGTTACAAAGGGCTGCCTTGGCCTTGTAGAAAATGGGGCACTGGAAACATATGGCGTTGTATTGCGTGCGTTCAAGCTTGTGTTGGTGTAGAAAGTTTTGTTTTGTTTTAGAATTGTACATGTGTTTTTGTGTCATTAATTGTGTCGTATTGATTGGGGTCATTAAGTATTATATTTGGTTCCGTGTATACACGTGTAACTGGGTCACAAATGGTGAATTTAGCTGTTCGTAGGTTGTTTCGTTTATTATAATATAAAGTGAATCGAGTTGCAATCAATGTGTTCTACGTGTTCAGGTAGGCGTGGATAATCGGGTAGGAAGGCAGTATTTCAATAAAATGACACTTGGTACACTCACATCACTTTCGATCCTCAATGAAACACTTCACAAAATAATTATAGACCGATTAGACTAAGAGAAATGCATCCAAAATATAACGTCCACGTCCACGAAGAGCACGTGGTTGCACGCGCTCTTCACCATGATCCAAAGTCAAGTGCTCGAATAACAAGATGGCTGCCTCACCAGTGCTCGGTGTTCGTTCTTGACATTGACAGTCGTATCTGAAGTCAATTGATAGTCCAGAAAAGTGGACACGAGAAAAGAGAACCGAATAAATATATAAATATGGGCATTTCTATCATACATATTTATCAGACATATTTATCAGTTCTATCAGTTGTATTTATCAGTTCTCTTTTCTTAACAAAATGCACTTACAAGTGGTCTCTGCATCACTCAAATGTGTGACTGGTAGAAAATGCCTATGGCATTAAGTCCGCCTCTGTACATTTGTGTGTTAAATAAATAATAGCAGGCATTAGGCTCTGTAAAAAACGACACAACAAATAACGTAAACAGCCCACCCCTTCAACGACACACAATCATCGTCCATTCTATTCTACGATTAGAATATCATAAAGATGAATGGTTGAAGTTTCACAATAAGCCCGCGATATCACAAAATGGCGGGCAGTCGAAGTTTCTCTCCTAATTGCAATACTTCGGGAATTATGTCGAGATTATTAATTACTAGGCATGCCTGTGGCGCTGCACGCGGTGTTAGTTTTCCGGGTTTAAAATAACATGGAAACCCTTAGTTAAAAGTTACAAACAAAATACATTATATACGGTAGTTTCTTGTTTGGTTCGTAACATAGCGATACACCTCTATGCCTCGGAAAGCACGGTAGGCCGTTGGTCCCGGCTGTCATTTGTAGATCTTTGACAGTCGCTACGGGCAGAACCCCCTAAATTCGGACGACCAGTCTAACCAACGCTTATCGTGTTGCCCATGAACTGGGTTGTGGAGGTCAGATAGGCAGTCGCTCCATGTAAAATACTGGTATTTATCTGCTTCCTTTTAGATTGGAAGCTTACCTCAACATAACTGGGACAAGGCTAGACAGATGAGGACGATTCAACTAAAATCAGAAAAATATATTTTAATACACACACCGTCACAATCTCCTAACCCCAGCTCCAGTTCAAAACCAGCGTCAGACACTAGTTGTCTGGCAGTTTTGCTGAACTGGACCAATTTGGCGCAGCCGTAAGCCGTAAGCACATAATATTGTTTAATACTTGTGTCATTGTATAAGTATTTCTTCTTTTAATTTCTTTTCGACATTAGTATTAGGTATTGTATTTATGGAAGAAGAAGACATGGTGCACCGACCCTAAATAGATTGGAATAAGAGCAGGAGGATGATGATGATAATGAGTACTGTCATTGCGTGCTTGAGCCAATGCTAAATAACTGACTGAAAAAGATGATTGACATTTTTTTTTGCCATATGTTGTATAGCTTCAAGTTCTTCTAACTTATCAGACAGACGTGTTGCTGGGGAGTTTGTTCCGCCACTTCTTCTTCCCAGTAAAAACACTAGGAAGTGGTGAAGGGTAGGCGTTTTGGCGGACTGTCTTTTGTAAACGTTTTGACGTTCAAAAAGTGCTGATTCTCAGCCTAATTTGAATAAATGAATTTTGATTTTTGACTAGATTTAGATTGACTGTTTTTTTTCTGTCTTTCTTTAATTCCAAAACATAGTACTGTAACAACTTCATCAGTTCCCCGAATCAAAATAAAGAATGTAGGCAGGTATTCAAGACAGTCTGCAAGTGAGGATAGATTCAGCACAGACGTGCATGGCCGATGATGTTTTCATAGCTTTTCACCTGTTTTTCAGACACATATATACGTTATTCGGTTTTACTATAAGCTTGGGATAGTCTTATTTGTCATAGCTTGCAAAATAACACGACACGGTAAGCACGGCACGATATGGTTTCAACATACAAGGATCTATATATTATTACAGGATACAAGGATATGGCAAGGCTAGGCTCAACAATTTATCGGGATTTTATAATCTCACGAGACTCATTATAAACTTTAGGAGTTCATAATTATCTAGTGACATATAGAGTGGTAGGGTCATCAACACACAACAAGGTACCATGTGATCAGTACATGATTCTATTCGTCGGCTTTTATTAACGTCATCATCATCTGCCTAGCCTTTTCCCACCTATGTTGGGGTCGGCTTCCAGTTTAACCGGATGCAGCTGAATACCAGAGTTTTACATGAAGGAACTGCCTATCTGACCTCCACAACCCAGTTACTGGGCAACACCCCTTGGTAAGACTGGTTCTCAGACTTTCTGGTTTCTGACTACCCGTAACGACAGTCAAAGATCTACAAATGACAACCGGGGCCAACGGCTTGACGTGCTTTCCGAGGCACGGAGGAGTCTCGCGATAAGCTACGAACGGTCACCCATCCACAGACTGACCTCGGCAAATGTAGCTTAACATTCGATCAACCCGTGCGGCTGTTTTATTTAGCCACGAGCTATTAGAAAATGACCTAAAATGAGGTTCAGGATCATGTACCTACTGAACTCGTGGTTTGAAGTTGTGCGTAACAAGGAAATAAAAGAATTTAACGTAATTTTATGATTTCTGTACTTTTAATGTTAATATTATCGGATTATTGAATGTTTACGCCTTTTTAGGAAAAACATGTTGAAAATCCCTAACTTTTGTAATCGTTCCAACTGATTGTTAATGTAGACATATTTTTGACAAATAAAAGTTATCTTATCTTATCACAAGAATGTAATTCTGTAGAACTTTGTTAGAATTTAGATAGAAAATGATAGAAACTTTCGCTGCTAGACAAAAATAAAAACGGTTTGTTTTATTGAGTCTATTTGCTTATACACAAAGATCAAGTATAAACAGTGTAATAGTTTCGGATATACATGTTTATATTGAAATCGCAGACGAACACCGGTTTTATTTGTAACCGTTTAAATATGTATATTGGTATGTAATTGGACAAATTATTTGTAATTTATTTGGCGTAAATGGCCAATATGTTTGGTTTTGTAAGTGATGAAAGTTTTATAATGTATACTAGGAATAACAGCTTGCATTAAAAACTGAATTTATACATTCATTTTTCTTTTGTTTTACATTGGCCAGATGACAGGTGAATGGGGATAGAGAAATTGATTAAATTAATTGTTTAACCTCGTAAGTAGCTTGAGGAGATATTCATAGTTTCTGTAAGTACATTTAGAATTACCTAACGAATTTATTTTTAAAATTTTAATTATTTACATGTATACAATTCCATAAAACTAACTATATACATATTTACAAAAACAAAACGTTAAAGTACTATCGACACTTCGCGTGATCAGAGGGCTGGCTCATTCTTTGCCCTAAGAATTAGTATTGCCATCCAACGTGGCAATGCTGCCAGTCTTTTGGGAACGTTTCCAGATGACAGCGATGCGGAGGAGTACTTCGACGCCGGAATTACCAAACAAATTTTATAATTCTGTTAAATTCAATTATTTTATTTACTTATAAAAAAAAACTATTGTTACTTACATGTGAAGAAAAACAAAATCATATGGCATTGAAAAATAGCACAAAATACAAAAGGCTGGCAGCACTGAGGAGTCTAGAATCATGTCCTGAATTCATGGTTTTTGGATGTACGTCAATGTCCCATCCACCCTGTATAGTTGGACAAAGAAAAGGCAAGTAAATAGCCAAAGTATCAATAAAGAAAAAAACATCAACATGCACTAAAGAAATACGTAACATTCCAAAGCTATAGGTAAGATTAGACATCAATATATCAATCATCCACACATGATCTTCGAATTTCCATCCATTATAATAAAAAGAAAACAAATCATCACTTTAAATTATGGCCCGGGCCATAAATTTATGGGCAAACTATGAAAATTATTGCATCCTACCCACGTTTATGTCAGTTTGAGCAAACTTGTATTTTATGAGAGTAATAAAGAATGGGAAAACATAACTTATTGTGTAAATATGAATCAGAAAATATTGCACCGAGTTATTGGTTTTGTCAAAACTAACGTGACTTAGGATCTTCGTGCATTTGGTCCAAATACCGTCAATATAGGGTTTTAGGTCAAAGACTGTGGTATTATGAAGACTGCTTTCAGTTTTAGTACCTATTTCCTTTAAACATAATACCCTCGTAACAGCAAATGCAGTACGTGGGACAGCTTTGCCAATAACTTATTATATACCTATTTACTTTACAAAGTATCGATGAAATCATGGCTTAGTGCCTGTATTAGAACTGCTTACACACAGCTAAACGATTGAACACACGACACCCTTCCACATAACCAGTACCAGTACCAGTACCAGCCTATTATTGTCCCACTGCAGGGCATAGGCCTCTTCTCATACAGAGAAGGCACGAGCATTAATCACCATGCTTGCTCAAGACGGGTTGGCGATTTCAGACTTATCTTAATTATAAGCCCAGGTTTCCTCACGACGTTTTCCTTCACCGATGCCAGTGATGTCTAAGATAAAATTCGAAAGTACATATGAATAAATAAATAATGCTGGACAATCCACACAGCATCATCTAGCACCAAGCTAAGCAGAGCTTGTATTATGGGTACTAGATGACTGATATACTTATTACAATACATTACTTAGATAGATATTTTTTACTATACATAGCAAATACCCAGAACACCGGGAACAAACCTTTGTAGATCGTACAAAAAATTGTCCCAAGGCGGGAATCAAGCCTGTTAACTCCTGCGTCGCAGGCGGACCTTCGCCCACTGCGCCACATAGGTCGTCAAATGAATGAAAATATGAATTGAAAAATTCACATTGGTACTTGCCAAGATTTTAACCCATAACCATCATGACATACCATATTATCCAAACCTAAAGAATCCCAAATTTACACGCTCCAACCGCTACAGGCTTGCCTCAATTTCCCTCCCATATGTCCTTGCAATTAACTCCAAGAATGTTGAAACTTTAATGTGTGTTATATACGGGAGAGCAAAACGCGCGGGGCCGTCGACAAATAACTGCTGTACTTGGTTTTATTCCAGGGTACTCGTACGTCGACGATGTCATTAACGTCGAGGATAACACAACATAACTCCTGTATTTCCCAAAGGGTTGGGCAGTGGTACAAGTAAACCCACATTTCGCCAGTTTATGTTTTAAGTCCCAGGAGGAGCCCGTGGTTAAATAAAAACAGCCGCACGGGTTGATCAAAGGTTCAGCTAAGCTACGCTTGCCGAGGTCAGTCTGTGGATGAGTGACCATTCGTAACATATCGAGACTCCTCCGTGCCTCGGAAAGCAAGTTAAGCCGTTGGTCCCGGCTGTCATTTGTAGATCTTTGGCAGTCGTTACGGGTACTTACGATCCCGAAGTCTGACAACCAGTCTTACCAAGGGGTATCGTGTTGCCCAGTAGCTACGTTGTGGATTCAGCTGCATCCGGTGACTCTGGAAGCCAAACCCATTTTAGTTGGGAAAAGGCTAAGCAGATGATGATGATGTTTTAAGCTCCATGTAGTAGGGACGAGCCTATTGCCTTCAACTGGCACAGCTCCGGCTTAAAAAAATCTAGATGGAAACACCCATTAACACTTTATCCGACCAAGGAATGGAATCCATAATCTCATTCTCAGCAGTAGCACTTAAGGTCACTAGGCAGGATCTGGGATAAGTATCCAGTATTTTGATGATTGTTCAATAATTTTCTGTGTTTTGATAGTTTTAAACTAGATTTGGAATCAGCAGTGCTATTTTGTGTATCTTGGGTGAAGTGAGATGTTGGTGTATACACCAACTTATAACAGCAAAGTTATAACTTACGAGTAAGCTGGATGACACTGCCAAATCACTTCATGGCACACTCTGGGTGATTTTTTAGGAATCGACCGGCAGTAAGTGCAATTTTTTAGGCCTCTACACCAAAGTGTAGAGGCCATTGAATTTGAATTGTGGAAATTGTGTTTCGGACCTAGATCCTCAGTGGACAATTCCACTGAGGCTCTCTGTCCGAGACACAATTTTACGTCACGGTCAATTCTCAAACTGCAAATGTAAGTAGGTAATTGATATTTTTTTTAATTATTATGGATATTTTTTTTTCGATCTCTTTAGCAGCCCGGAGTCTTTATTTGTGCCTGATTGATGGCTTATGGCAAGCCCTCTATGACATGGAACTTAAACATAACTGGCAAAATCTGGGTGCACTATAAGTTCACCTCTGCTTAACCCTTCGAGGATAACAGGCGTGCTGTTATGATGTTGCGTTTTATTAGTGATAAAACTACATTTAACGATTTCCGGACTTTTCCTCTTTTGAGTCACGGGACCCTAAAAATCTAAAACGGTGTCATAAGCACATCAAATTACTTAAAAAATAATAACTTTACTAATCAAACTAAAAGCTATTCCATAAATAGTCTGCAACAAAACCTAGGTTATTCACCGTCTAGGTACCAAATTAGTGTTTATAGGCTAAGGGGGGTGTGGCCGTGTTAAATCTAGACTCGTTAGCTGTCAAACTGTCTACGAGAACTGTATAGAGCTGTTGCTGCGGCTGACTGTACCGAGAATAGATTGAGACTGAAAAAATACTTGAGAGGTGTCAAGGGACACCCGGATGGAACGAAGTTCCTTTTGTGATTATTTATTATGTACAAAAAACCTGTATACACTCAACAAAAATAATCGTCACGACACCACACTGCTCAATGCGAAAAAGAAGGACGAAACGAAAATAACTGGCTTGCTTTCTATGAGATTTTCGAGAAATTTTGTGTGCGTATTGGTTAGGTCTGTGAATCGGACAACATCTATTTTTCATCCCCCTAAATGTTTAGGGTGGTTCACCGCTAATTTATTTATTTTTTTTGCTTAAAATAGCAACACAACGTTTTTTTTCAAGCTCATTGTATTTTTGGTCCGTACGTTTTAGGTACGTACGTAGTACGTAGTATAGCTTTTGTAAAACAAACATGTCTTTTTTTATACCCAGTTCTTCTTTCAATAGTTAAGATACTGAAAAACGTCATGAAACCTAAACTCTACAAAGTGTCAACAAGTTACTTTAATAATAATATGATTCCTAGATGCTGAAAAGAGAGGGAGTATTGTCCCTTAACCTAAAGTGGGTAAAATAATTCCGGAAATATGTTTCACTTAACTGAAGCTGTAATTCAATAAAAAATTAAAACTGTAAAAAGCGATACAGTTAAAGCTATTAAAGACACTTTTATTGCAAGAATTTCGTAGTAACTTATTACTGTATTGTGTAACAATGTACGCCATCTTTATTGTCCACTGGCCGTTTCTTTATTCTCTTTTACTAAACACAACGTATAATCGCCGTACTTTGTGAATGATAAATTTTCTATGCTTGTAATAGTTGAGAACTAAATTGCGTTTCACAGCTGTTATAGTATTGATGGTGTATTATATATCGGCACGTATTGTCTGCATTGTGGTGATTAACCCTTAGATACTCGGATAATGGATGATTTTCATGTCGGCATGTCTGAAGTACTGTGAGAGGTATCTCTGAAATTGTTATTAATTTTTTATTTGATGTTTTTATGTGTGGAAATCGATTGTCATGGTATGGGCATGTGATGCCTTATCCCAAATAAATTGGGATAAGGGCAGGAGGGTAATGATGATCTTTTATGTGTACAAACTGACTTTAATTTCTGAAATTCCACTTGGATAAACTCAATAACACTTTGCACAACCCGGGAATCAAAACCAGGATGTAATGTTCAGCAGTAGTGCTTACACTGAACCAACAAGAAAGAAAACACTATAAGTACCTTTGAAAAGAAAAGAGATAACTTTATTAGGAACCACGCTATTAATACCAGACTCAAAGATGAACAAAAGAAAGAAAATGTCTGCACCGCAGCGCTTTTCCCGCCATTATTAGGTTTCGCCTGACGTTCGAGCGTTTCCTTTCTTCGTAATATTGAATTTCTAGTTTTTCTTCAATCCCAGCGAATCTTGAGATAGGATTGCAATGTTGCGCCTTGAGAACTTTGTAATAATAATGATTCTACCAGCCTATTACATCCCCTATAGTAGTGTAGGACGACCTCTGACCAGGTGGGATGACGATCTGCGAAAGACTGCAGACAGGGCGCTAGGGTGCTCATTAGGAGAGGGCTATGTCCAGCAGTGGACTAATATAGCCTGATGATGATGATGATGATTACTTCCCCACTGATTTTCTCTTACAAGTAATACGCTAGTGTTAATCACAACGGTTTGCAAACGCGGGTTGGCAATTTCAGACTTATGTGAATTCGTAAATTATGTGTCAAAGATCGAAAGTCTATGTTTTCTGTCAATAAAAGACTTCAGAACCATTGTTTGAATACCGTACATATTATGTAAACATGTTTTTGTTGTTATTGTCGCGTCGCCTGAAAATCCAGAAGGAATTACTGTATTTAAAAACGGTTAAAATCAAATTAATTTATTTCAGGTCTATGAAGAAATAAAATAAAATAAATAATCACAGGGCATCGAAAAAATCATCGAGAAAAGTGCCCAGAAGGCTGGCAGCATTGCCACGTTGAATAGCAATGCTGATTCTTTGGCCAAAATAAGGCCAGCCCTCTGGTCACGTGAAGAGTCGACCAAACGCTTCGCGATTTCTCGAAAAATATCTAAAAGCAAGTCGCAATCTCATCACTGCGACAATCAATGACAAAAACTTGTTAAAAATGTAGGTTAATTAGACGTATTTTTGACAGATCCGGGCTGCGATTAGAAGGTGAAAGTCTTAAAAATTCGGGAATCACCCCTTGGGATTCCTCACGAGGTTTCAGCTGATATCAGCCGCACATATAACTCACGCTTTTTCTAAAAAAGGATATAGGATAGGCAGCAACTCTTAAACGACACGTGCAGCCTTACATTATCTCCTTGCTTTATATACGTATAAGAAACATACGCGATACAATATGACCTTTTAAATAGGACCACCCTACCTACTGATAGGGCTCTAGAGAAAAGAGCGTCCTTAAAAGTGTCAAAGAGCTTCCTCCATCAAGCCCTTGAGCCGAAAAAGAGGCTCTTGAGAGGCCCTTGGCTATTAGGCTGTTGACAGTAATAGCCATCGGCACAATGACTGCGGAGCTCAACGCGTTACATATTACTTGACTCGTGAGTCGATTTGGGGCTCAAATATAATTTAAAATCGCGCCTGTTTACCCTGACGGGTTAAACAGAGGTGTACCTACAGTACACCTAGATTTTTCCAGTTATTTATTTATTTAAATAAATAAGTAATAGCCATCGGCACAATGACTGCGGAGCTCAACGCGTTACATATTACTTGACTCGTGAGTCGATTTGGGGTTCAAACATTACTTAAAATCGCGCCTGTTTACCCTGACGGGTTAAACAGAGGTGTACCTACAGTACACCTAGATTTTGCCAATTATGTGTAAGTCCCATGTTAGGGTCCTAGTTTATTGCCATTAACCGGGATCAAAGTAGTTTTTTTTTTCTTAGAAAACTTTGCCCCACACTAGGAATTTCTCCTGTATGGTGTAGTCCTTACTAACTGTAGGCCATACAAATAAAATATAATGCTGTAATATTACTGACAATGATAATATGACATTTATCAGTGATAATATTAGTAAGATGTTCTCAATTCGATGAGACGATTTTTATAATATAACTATAAACACGTTTAAATATGTCAAAACGGTATCATAAACATGATCTGAAACTAATTTCATATCCTACACTGTGACAGATATTTCCGCTATAGCGCGCGTAATTTCGTCAGGTTATACAATCTTGCGCGTGCGCAACCAACTCGGTTATAAAGGATTTACGCTAAAAGCTTTTCAGCGAGAATTTAAAACACAACGAACGATGTGTTTTGAGTTTAATTTAAACGGTTGTGTTGGTGATTTATTGATATTCTAGTAAAACGATGATCAGTTTTGTCTTTGAGTAAAAAAAATGGCGGCAGAATTATGGTGTTGGGATTTTGCGACTTCTTTGATTGGTTTTCGACAGGTATTCACTTAGTTTTGCAATCTATGGTAAACATTTTCGACAATGTTTTTAATACTTTTAAGAACATATGTTTAAAAAAAAACTTTGTACAGAGGCCAGCATATCACGCTACGCCAAAGTGTCAAATTTCTTTGATAGATTTTCATCTTTATTACAAAAGATTAGGGTTCATGTTCAATTGGTAAAATTTGACACATTGGCGTAGCTTGATGTGCTGTCTGTACAATTACTGATTATTCCCTACGATATAACTTCTGATCATTTTATGTTAACCCTTTGTTCAGCCAACCACAATCCTCATCTGAAAATAGATTCACCTCAAACTGGGACACAAACCAGACTACATCATGAGGGTCCTCAATGAACCCACTGTTGGGAAATATACACTGTTAACTGCTAGATGTACTGCAAATACATCTCTGCCCGACCCTTCGGGAAATACAGGCATGATGTAATGTACTGCTGGATCTGAACTATCCACTGCTGGACTACTACTTCTTCTGACAGAAGCTTTTACCATCATGCCTTGAGACAAGATGCTTTTTTACTATGAACATAAAGAGTAAGAAAATATATCAAATTCCGTTTTTAGGGTGAATACAGACATACTGTAACTAAGCGATGTTAGATGTTGAAATTACTGTATGGTTACAGGCTTTCAATACCTGCTACAAACAGTGGGTGTTCTTAATATACCTACTTGATGCAAAGCAAGATTTGCAGTTATCTTGCTTTCCTACGAATTTCATTCAAAATATCCCTCCTGAACATCTTTCATCTTTAAAAAAAACCTTCCCCACATCAGTAGTTTCTCCTGTGTCGTGGGTGTGTTTACAAACATATATAAAGTCACATACACGAACAGCCAGACCCGGAACAACAACAGGAAGCCATACAAATTTAATATTTGTTCCGTGCGGGAATGCGACGACACGTGTCGCAGCAGTCAATCACTGCAACACCACTGCACCAACCGTGCCATCTAAATCAACCTTGGCTAACCTGATAGTCTCTAAACAGACACAGGTCGGTGGAGGCAAAGAAAACCTGCCCAGGTGGAAACTAACAGCGGACTCCAGCTTAGAATGCAAGTGTGATGCTGTTCCACAAATGATGGGATAACCTTCACCGCATTAACCACCTTCACCAGCTTCTAAAATTCTCCACAATTATTAACAGTCGATTTTCTTCCCCAGTTATGGCGACATGGTACCAGGCACGATAGCAGGAAAGATCGTGGGAGGAGTCTGCTCCCTCTCCGGAGTGTTGGTCATCGCCCTGCCGGTGCCCGTCATCGTCTCCAACTTCTCCAGGATCTACCACCAGAACCAACGGGCTGATAAGAGGAAGGCTCAAAGGGTAAGAGATTTTAAACAGTTCTAGGATTATGATGTCAGTTTTGTGTTCTTAAAAGGATATCTGCACACCATTTTTATCAAAATGCAGCTTAGGATAGACTGAAAAAAGTCATAGTGATGGTGCATAGCGCGTGTTTCTACTTGTTGCCAATAAATGATTTTTCCTTTCTTTCTTTCTTTAAAGTAAGGATAAGGATAAGAATTAGAAAATAATAACACATTAGGTTGGCTAGTTCTTCAGTATTTCTTACATAAAAAAAAGTTCTACCACAAACTTTAAGAAGACGATGACGTACAACAACAATATACGAAACTTACCTCTTCAGCAGATATATAATAATTTCTTTACTGAAAGTCCCTTTTGATAGAATTTTCCAATCCCGATTTTCCATTACAAAACAAAGTCTCAGCGTACAGCATAACGCGGTCCCTACCACAAAAGAGTGTTATAATTTTACGAGCGCCGACGTGTTTATAGACGCGAGCGTGTCAAAATTTCCCGACATTTGCCTGTAATGTAGCACTCGATACAATCTTTGTTGAAAGCCGTGGTAAAACGTGATGGGAGATTCCCAGCTAAAAATATATTGAGTATGTACATAATCAATGCATGTGACATTGAATTTTCACTGTTTTTCTTTGTGGAGCTCGTGGTAAAATACTTACCGCCGCATGGGTCGATTGATGGTTAAGATGCGCTTGCCGAGGTCGGTCTGTGGATGGGTAATAATGCATAGCATACGGAGACCCCTCTATGCCATGGAAAGCACAATTAGCATGACAGCCAGGAATCCTGGCTGTCATGCTAATCGTCATGTCATTTCCAGAGAGAAGATTTTGAACAACAAAAGCGATTTTTTTCCAAACATAGCCAAGAACACTCTCGACTAATTCACCTTTCAAACAAAAAGAAACAAAATCAGAATTGGTTCATCCGTTCGGGAGCACCGCAGACAGACAGACACACACAGACATGTCAAAGTTATAACACCTCGTCGTTTTTGCGTCGGGGGTCAATAAATGTGAAATTGGAAGGTCGACACACAAACTGATACCTACCATGAGTTTAGTACATTTTTCTGGACCCCTTCAGCCTTAAAATTATTCTTCGACTTTTACCTCATTTTACGACTTTTAAAGATGTGGTTTTCTTTTTAAACGGTAAAAGTCTTCAGAAAATCGTCATTTATAGATAACCCAATGAGATTTTTGATTAAAATGTTAATACATAATGTCTCTCGTTAAAAATTTCATTCGATCGGGTACAAATCACGACTTTATACAGTTTAAATTGAAAAAAACTTCGAAAAAAAAAACGTTTAAAATATGATCTAAAGCCGACAAAATTTCAATGCTGGGAGGTCCAGAATCTCGTACTAAACTCATGCTATTTGTTTGTGCATATATGTCGCTTCCGCCCTTTATTGTTTCTTTTGACGGCACGGTTGGCGCAGTGGCTGAGCGATTGGCTGCTTCGCTACGTGTCGCGGGTTCAGTTTCCGCACGGAACATAATTATTTGTGAGGCCTACAGTTAGTTGTTCCAGGTCCAGCTGATTGTGTATAAATATTTGTAAACGCACCCACGATACAGGAGAAATTCAGCGTTTAAAAAATTAAAAAAATGGAGATTATTCTTTTTTCTGTAAACGCCAAGTCTGTTGCTACTATAATTTATGTACCATAAGAAACATCGCGTGTCACCAATCCCTCGAAAAAGCTCTTTAACTTTGATAGTCATCTACGTGTTTAGTCAGAAGCGTGTCAAGATTGCTCGGCGTGTTGCAATGGCGTGACACTCGATAAGTTTTTATTACAATCCTATAATGCGAAGAAATATAGGTAAATTCTATCTAAGAAATGTTTATGTACGATTATTTGCGTTGAAAATGGCTACCTCTTTGGTCTTGTGGTGTTAAGCGCTCCTGGGTATGAAGTCCTGGATTTTTTCCATCAGCGTCTTCCTGGAGTCGGGATTTGTGTCCTCTATCTTTCTATCTCTCCCTCTATATCTTGATGACAATAAATAGATCGAACTCTGCCTTAGCTTTCGGGATAAATAAGCGCGATTTTATGTGGTGTTGCTAATTCGTCCGTCAGGAAGATGTCTTGGATTGGATAATTTCATGCCACAGGAGAAATTCCTAGTAAGAGACAACGCTTTTAAAATAAAAAATAATACCAGCCTGTTACTATCCCACTGCAGGGCAAAGGCCTCTTCTCATACAGAGAAGGCACGAACATTAATCACCACGCTGGCTCAAGACGGGTTGGCGATTTCAGACTTATATTAATTATAAGTCCAAGTTCCCCACGATATTTTCCTTCACCGATGTCAGTGATACGGAACGCTTGAACGCTTTTATAAAACAAAAAAAGAATTGACACCGAGGAAGCATCCTGAAACACTGGAATGATTTAAATAACACTACTCTTTCGTATCACAATGCCTGCTACGCCGTAGCTCGTTGCGTAGCAGGCTCTACGAGCACGCGAAAAAATCGCATTCTACTTTTATTGTGATAAGGATATCAGACGCTTCGCTCGAGTTAATTGTTCACTTAGCTTAATGATAATTTTTATTTCATTACACGTTCACACGACACCGACTAAATTACAATAACTTGAACGTTTATCAGCGAGGCGAGCAGGGGCGTAAGACGTTTGTGACAAGAAATGATTAAGGTCGTATGCTGTAATTTTATCGCCAAAACTGTGATAACATAATATCATGCTTGTATTCCCTGAAGTGTTGGACAGCGGTGCACCCACATTTCACCGGGTATGTTAGTCCCATGTAATAGGGGTGAGCCTATTGCCATCAACCGGGGCAGTGAATGAGAAATTCCTATTGAAAAAACTTATGAAAACACTTTACCCAACCAAACCCAGGACCTCACGCTCTGCGGTCGCGTTTGAGACCACAAGATCGATGAGGCTCAAACATTGTGATAAAAATAAAAACGTTAGTCTTAACAGTGATAAAATGTGGGACTCAAGCCATGTCACAGTAGCCTTGCTCCCCTGGTGCTCAATTCTTTTTATTTTTTTACCATACGGTACGCGAGTGATGGATGCCTATCACCAAAATCCAATATCACTTAAGATTTCAATTCAAAATAAGAAATCAAAATCAAAATTCATTTATTCAAATTAGGCTGAGAATTAACCCATTTTTGAACGTTTACAAAAGACAGTCCCCCAATACGCTCACCCTTCACCACTTCCTAGATTTGAATTTGAACCCAAAACCTGACTGCTGAACGATGCTGAATAAAAAAACAAACAATAGTTCAGTCATAGATATTAATGCCTGTGTCTGACAGAAAACACCAAATTTGACGACACGGTTGGCGCAGTGGTTGAGCCATCGGCTGCTGCGCCGCGTGTTGTGGGTTCGATCCCCGCACGGAACAAATATTTGTATGACCTACAGATAGTTGTTCCGGGTCTGGCTGTTTGTGAATGTGAGTTTAAATGTTTGTAAAAGCACCCACGATACAGGAGAAATTCCTAGTGTGGGGCAACATTTTATAAAAAAAAAAGAAAAAAAAGAAAGAAAGAAATAGACGGAAAATGAATCTTAGAAATAGTTACTACTGTATTTACCTAAGGGTAGGTACTGTAAAGTATGTATACATTAGTGAACCTTATTGTAAACAGGCTGGTTTTAATTGCTTAAGGTATATCAGGATTGTTTAGACGATAGAACGTGCCTCTTGTCTAGTCGACCTTATACTCCTAAGAATCCTTATTCTTGTTTTTGAAAAATTGTATCAGGTGCACCTCTTTATAAACGCAAATTAGACAGCGGATCCCTATTACTTCATCATCAGGCTATACTAGTCCACAGCTGGACATAGCCCTCTCCTAATGAGCGCCATAGTGCCCTGTCTTCAGGTTACTGCATCCAGTATCTGCCTGCAGTCTTTCGCAGATCGTCATCCCACCTGGTCAGAGGGCGTCCTAGACTACGTTTGCCGAGTCGCGGTCTCCACTCAAGAACACGTTATTACTTACAACAGTGATATTAACCAGTTCCGTAGAAGTCCAGATTCTACAGTATCTATAGCGCACCCATATTTCACCAGTTATGTTTTTAGTAAAAAAATAAATGTTATACAATGCACACAGCATCGTCTAGCCCCAAGCTAAGCAGAGCTTGTGTTATGGGTACTAGATGACTGATATACTTAACACAATACATTACATAGATAGATATTTTTTATTATACATAGAAAATACCCAGAACACCCGGAAAAAATCTTTGTAGATCTTACAATCATTTGTCCCAAGGTGGTTTAAGTCCCATATAATAGAGGGCGAGCCTACTGCCGTCAACTGGTTACAAATCCAAATACCGGGTTGTAATTAACTTAAAAAACTGCTTAATAACATTATTCCTGACCTGGGAATCAAACCCGATACCTCACGCTCGGCAATCGCACTGACAACCACTACAAGGTAATCACAATCAGTACTAACTAATTATAAAACTACCCACACTTATTACTATTTATATGTCACTCATTAGTATTCGCACGCGACGGTAAACGCCCATAATTCATATAATCTAGACGTTTGAATACATTGCCGTTAACAAGCACAGGGGAGCCCCTAATATCGGAAGCGTACATTTATATGTGAAGTTATGTTAGTTTTACATGAAGGTAGGAGGTTAACCTTCAATGAGGCTTCGATTTTAAAAAGCTTATAGTGAATCTAACCTCGAATAAACCCCGTTTAATAAAAATATTAATGGACACGCTTAAATAACTACTGAACGTCTTTTTGATAGTTTTAAAGAAAAATATTTTTTCTAAACTAATATCTATACACATCTATACAAATAAATAAAATCGAAGTGTCTGTATATAATGTCAAAATAACAGGTTTTACATGTACGAAGTACATGTACAAGTACGTACAAAGCTTATACGATACTTTTGCCAAAAAAAATAACTAACTAGTTTGTTAGAGATAATCTTGTGATTTTTTTTAAGTCAGAAGTTTTAGGTCAAATAAGTTTATATAATATAAATAAGTTACAGTACAAAAATTAGGTATATGTAGTGTAGTAACATGTGAAATAAAATAAATGCTGGTCGCTCGCAACTCCCTATTGCCAGAATACGATTCTCGGCTAGATTCGGCAATTGCACCGTGCATTTAACCAGTGTCTACTGCGCGATTTGTGATTAGGCGAGTCTATAAATTTTCTGCGAAATTTACAGGGGGGCAGCTGCCCTCCCCTGCCCCCTGAATACGCCCATGTATGAAGAATAAAAAACAAGATACAAATAACAATTTAAATTTAAAGAAACGACATAATATATTTTATACAAAATTAAATAAATAAATAACGCTGGACAATCCACACAGCATCATCTAGCCCCAAGTTAAGCAGAGCTTGTGTTATGGGTGCTAGATGACTGATATACTTAATACAATACATTACATAGATAGATTTTTTTTTTATTATACATAGAAAATACCCAGAACACCCGGAACAAATACAAATACAAATACAAAATCTTTATTTTTTAAACAAAACGTTTTACATTAGTTGGTGATTGGAGCCTCCCTTTAAGCAAGTAATGCCTGTGTTAGGAGACTCCGCTCTTCCACAACAATATAAATCATACAGAACCTTAGATATAAACAGTATGTTTGTGTGTGTGTATGTGTTTGTGTATGCATGTGTGTGTGTGTGTGTATGTGTGTAGATGTGTGTGTGGATGTGTGTAGATGTGTGTGTGGATGTGTATGTTTCATTTTGGGTGTTGCAATAGTGCCTCAGTGTCTATGTAATTTAGTGACTTTATCCAATTAGTTATAACTTTTTTACACTCGTGTAATTTTTTATTGTGTACATATATATTTTTATTTATCCTATTATAAAGTTGGCATGATAGTTTAGTGTACTGAATGGCAGCAAATTTCGTTTTAGTTTGTGGAACTTGTGCTATGAGATCTTTACGTCTTCTTGTTATTGCAGTTGAATCATATGGTAGATTTTTATGGAACAAATCTTTGTAGATCGTACAAACATTTGTCCCAAGGCGGGAATCGAACCCGCAGCCTCCTGCGTCGCAAGCGGACCTTCGCCCGCCGCGCCACATAGGTCGTCAAAATCGGCAAATAAAATATAAAAGTGAGGACTACTAAATTAAATCAAGTTTTTTGACGACATTGCATCTCTGTCATTCGTTTCAAATAAATTCAATATCAGCTTTATATTAATCGCTGTATAATTGACTGACTTGAAAAAAATATCAATCGGTCGTCTACAGGGTAATCCTTTACAAAATTGGAAGAGTTCCGTAATGAAATAGATTTTTAAGCGTACCAATTTGAACGTTAAAGACAGTTTTAAAAAGAAAAAAAAATAGAAGGAGGCCCATAAAAGCGGTCATCATTTGAGATTTGAAATCTTTTTGATGTTCAATTAATATTTCTTAATCTATAGCTATAAAAATAAATGCCTTTTTCCCTCGGTCACGCCATAACTGGAGAACCTGTTTACTGATTTCGTTTATCTTCTTTTTTTAAGTTTTCTTGTACTTTGTAGATGGTTATAATGGATGAAAAATTAAGACAGTTGGGCAAAAAAATTAAATATTTCAGGAAACTTATCGACTATTTTATCATCGTGCGCTTTACGCGTTTTATGAATGTGAATTTAAAACGCTAGTAACACCGCAGGGCGCGTCTTGTGATTTACAAATGCGAGAGCTTAGATGAATGGATGATTGTTACTCGCCAGAACGGCTGAACGGATCTAGATGAAATTTAGCATAGAGATAGACAAATTATATTGAATAATGGCTAGTAAAACATTCCCGTGTGTGAGCTGTATGTCAGCATTAGAATTATATTTTCAATTTTCGGATTCCGTAAACGTTCCAAAGGGTGCCTATTACTTAGCTTCCGTTGTGTAAATATGTCTGTCTGTCAGAAGGCATATCTCATGAACCACGATAGGAAGACGGTTGAAATGTTTACAGAGTGTGTATTTCTATTGATGATATATCAATCAATATTTAAAATTAGGGGGCCCATACAAGGAGCTCTCGAACCAGTCTGGGTCGTACTTGGCCGATGTTTTTTGGTTTTTGAATAAAGGAACCGGCATCGTTGTCAAAATAGCGTGAAACACAGTGATATTTCATTTTATTTTTATTTTTGTTAAGGAGTTTCATACTCTTTATTTTTACACAAACATACAACTATTAATACATGCAAAAATAAAATAAATAATGACAGGGCATCGAAAAAATTCATCCGCATCGTCAACGGGACAAGTGCCCAATGCTGATTTTATGGCCAAAACAAAGCCCAGCCCTCTGGTCTCGTGAAGAGTCGACCAAACGCTTCGCGATTTCTCGAAAAACTAAATGGGCTCGCGGACCCCATGGCCCTAGTGTTTCAACCCTAAACGGCTCAAACATATAACATTCTATCTTCATTCACAATTTTACATTTCTCAACGAGTAAATCTAAATGGTTAATTTTTGTTTTCTAAATGTTTGTACCACAGGCTCCAGAAGCTATGGATGCCCTAGTATTTGCATACAGTCTACGCAACTACCTTCTACAGGTTATTTTCGTTTCTAGTTGTTATACCACAGAGTACAGAAACAACAGAGTTAGACTCGCTGAGTATGCTTGACGGTTTTGAGGCTAGTCTGTGATGTCTATGCATAGAAGAGCATAATTCTGTTAGCGTTATTCGTCATGTCAAATGCTATTTATATGTGAATGTATAAGTAGGTAAATAAACGTTCGTATGTATTAACGGAGGAGAGACGACACGGTTGGCGCGGTGGTTGAGCCATCGGCTGCTGCGCCGCGTGTTGTGGGTTCGATCCCCACACGGAACAAATATTTGTATGGCCTACAGGTAGTTGTTCCGGGTCTGGCTGTTTGTGTATGTGAGTTTAAATGTTTGTAAACGCACCCACGATACAGGAGAAATTCCTAGAGTGGGGCAACGTTTTTAAAAAAAAGAAAAAGAAAAGAAAGAGGCCAGCACATCGAGCTACCCCAATGTGTCAAATTTATTTTATATATTTCCAACTTTATTCCAAAAGAATAAGGTTCATGTTCAATTGGGAAAATTTGACAGTTTGGGGTAGCTTGATGTGCTGGCGTCTGTACTGCTAAAATTGTAAGAAAGTGTTGTTGTAGGCATTTTTTTGTACTTTTCAGAAACAGATTGGTTATCTCTCAAACCATATCGACATTTTATGCCTGTTTTTACTCGCACTAAATGCTTAAATATAATGGCACTGTTTGATTTTCGACTCTCGGTAATGTACTAAGCGTTGAAAATAAAACAGCGCGCATTTATTTTGGCATTTAGGTGTTGTCTAATGTTAGTGAAATCAATCATGGGCACTCGAACAGTTAAAAAATAAAAGACAGTCTCCAAAGAAGCCCCATTTTTTTAATCAACAATGGACACTGGTCTGTTTTTTAATCTTGCAAACCCGATAAAAATGACTACTTTTTGACAGAACTCTAATTTAAAACTCAAACCATCCAATTACAGAAAGCCCGCCTCGCCCGCATCCGTATCGCCAAAGCCTCATCCGGGGCCGCCTTTGTGTCAAAGAAGAAAGCAGCGGAGGCCCGCCTAGCCGCGCAAGAGTCGGGTGTAGAGCTGGATGACGCTGGACGGGACGAAGACATCTTCGAGTTGCAGCACCACCACCTACTGCGATGCCTGGAGCGCACCACGGTGGGTGAAGTTAGGATCATTTTCTCTACTAAGCTTCGGTCCCGTGGCATGTTTTGTGACTTATGGTCATGTATGTGTGGTGTTGTGACGTGTAGTTTAGTCATTTTATTATCTGACAGCCATTAGCATAGTCCAGCCTCTGATTGTTTAGTTAATCTGTTACCTGGATTTGTTGTGAGTATGATTTTTGCGGTGTTTTTTATTTTTATTTTTTTGAAATGGTTTGTATTGTGTAGGTAAGCCGTGTGTTCGTGTTCGTGATGTGTTTTTAGTTTAATTTTTTCAACAAAGAAACGACAGCTTTTTTCCTAAAAACAGGTTGTTTTAAGCTAATTATTCAAGCAATCGGCAACAGCCCCCAAGTCTCTCAAACCATAACCTTCCGTTAAGTTATTATATTTTACAGTAATCTTTGGCAAAACCAGTTTTGAGTTAGTGGGCTCTTCCACAAATTCAAAGCTAAGTTTCTGCCGATTTTAACTGTGCCACGTTTTTTTTAACTTTTACTTCTCCCCAAAATAGGGCCTTAACACATAACCCTACCTACAGGATCGTGAGTTTGTCGAGATGGAAAATCCATTCAACGGGGCTGCTAAGCGCGCAGGCTCGCCCTCCCCGTTGGCGTCGCCGGCGCACTCGGGGCGTGCGCCCGCGCTGCTAGCGTGCTGCGCACGTTGTGGCTGCTGCCCACAGAAATACCAGGTACCTGTTATGTTGTTGGTTTGTTGTTCTGTGTGTTTTGTGAATTGGGACTGAAAAGGCGTAAGCGACCCTACGCCGTTTGAGTCTCAAAATTAGCGTTTATGGGAATGATTAGTTTAATAATTTACCTTAGTATTAATATAAGTGACCCTGGCTGAGATGTAGGACAAAATGAATTTAAAAACACTCAAGAATTAATGACGTATTGGGGGTAAAAGTAGGATGTTTGTGGGTTGTCAAAATGATGGACATTTGTGTCAGTATTTGGATTAGTTTATCATTGACAAGATCATTTTTTTAGCGGACTAAAACTTAAAAAAAAAACAAATAACCTGTTATTATGAGCCAGGGATCGAACTTAATTGGAGTCTTAAATAAAGCAAAAATTCTACTAAAACAAACAAAGCATGGGTATGTCTTTAGAGTATAGGAACTAAAAATAAAAAAAATAAAAAAACTTATTTTTTATACTTCTATCTTCTCAGAAAATCATTGTTTAAGAGCATGATCTAGTTTACCTACTATTCTCTTCTGGGTAGGTGACATATTATGTGGCCAGGCAGAATCCTTTTTATGAGCCAAAGCCAGTACTAAAAAAACACATTTAAACTAAGCAAAATCTCAACTTTAATCAATTTATAGAAAAAAAAAAAAAAAAAATTGCCTCAGATCAAAGTGTGGACATGATATTTTTCAAATTAAATGATATTAATAAAATCTACCATTTTGTTAGAAAAAAAAACAGAGTAATATTTTTTTTGTTCATAAGTTTCAATAAATATGATTGCCACAGCCTGGTTATTTAGTGTGTTACCAGCCTCAGATTTATTTTATCAATTTTTTCTAGGTTTTCTGTCTCTTCCTATTAGATATTGTGTTAGATATTCTTATTACGATGAATACCTATTGTATTTACAATAACCTCCTTTTCAAAGAAGGTGGTGTTGGTTTATGAACTTATTTTTATTTTTTGTTTATCAATTTAAAGTATACAACTATGTTACTTAACTTAAACTTCATAATAAAATGAAGTGTAATGTAGCATCGTCATTATTTTTCCAGATATTTTACTAATTTTATTTTAACTATTGCAAGTTGCTCTCGTTTACCCTTTACAATCCTTTATCTATAGTTTATAAACTATTATCGATGTTAATATAAACTAAATAACATGTATCCTTTTTATTTAAAATAAAAAAAAATATTTAGATTTTCATTGCAGAATCTGAGAATGTGCACAAAAATGTTTTAATTTGCCAGCACGATTTTTTTAACATTTGAATTTAAATTATCTTTTTTGGATTTTTACTTGGATGTCTTTTAATTTAAGCGTGTTTCCCGTTTTAATTGGATCTTTATAATGGGTTCACGAGAACTTCTTTCTTTAGTTTTAAAAATCGAATATTTCGATGAATGATGGATATTATTGGTAACAGAAGCGCCATCGTTCTGTGCGCTGCATCAGTCCAATAGGACAGTTCGCGCCCAATAGAAGAGAGGTACTTATCGTGCTACTGTCACTGGCATTGTTGCCTTGGTCTTGTCTTGACTCTCTGGAGGGTGGATGAGGTGATCAATGGTCTTGAAAAATACGATAATATTTCAGTAAAACAATGAGATAAAATTTAAAAAAATTGCTGACTATCTTCCCAGTTTAAATAACTGGTAAAATAGACAAAAGTTATACGGACTACGCATCCATCCCACCTGCAAGAGTTAAAACTAAATTATTTCTATAGTTTTACATAATTTATATTTTATGCATTTCTATAGAAATAAGTAAAGGATCATTGTATTGTGGCTTCCCAAGCAATGTGTGGCTAGCAAAATGTGACAAAAGCTAGATGTGGTCTGAAAGAGTCGCTTGGCAAGAATAATTCCAACTTGCATCAAGAATTTTAAGCTTTGCTTAAACATTATAAATTTTTATATATGAAATTTATAAGAGCTATATTGTGTTTTTTAATTATATAAGCTAGTTTTTATAACTGTTGCTAGGGTCTTAAGATGGGGAATTGTAGGTAATTAGTAGGAACAGAAAAAAATGTGGTGTTGTAAATTAGGCTAGACTGTTTTATAAAGGTAGGTAAGTAAATAAATACAGGTAAAGTATGCAATGATTAAGGAATAGCATTTATTCGGTGCTCGATGTATACTTATATATCTGTGTTTGCTAGAGGTAATATAATGCTAATATGAACTATAATTAATTTATGAATAAGATGATAATAATATGTATTTTATTTTAAACTATGTGTTGCCGGTTCGACTACAGTTAGAAATTCAATTTAATTTACTTTTTACTATAAACCTACACTTTCACAAAATTGTTTTCATTTCTAAAAGTACACAAAATTAACACTTTATTCCTACCCTAATATATTTGTTTTAACTTTCAAAACTTACATTTCATTTTCAAGAGTTTTTCAAAATTTTACAAGATGTCCTCTATTTTTTTTTTTGTTATATTTTGTATCGAAGTCTCAGTCTCGAATTGGCTATGACAGGTCCTGCTATTAGACACGAGTAGGAAGGGAAGGAAGGGCGTCAGGCGGTACACTTCGACCTCACGACCCTCCGATACGTCGGTGTCCGCTGCGCCCAGCGAAGACCCATTACCAGTACGTGTGTGTGACGTTAACACACAGCGATGACGGGCCGTGAATAGCCCGCTTTACTTGTCTTAATAATATAATTCGCAAAACTATGTCTGAGTTTTTTTTTTACTGACTTGATTTCTAAGTGTTATCCCCGCTATACAAAAGGAAAGGTAAAAAAGATTTTTGATAGTAGTAGATTATTTAATTGCGCATGCTAAATTAAAATTTTGTAATATATTTAATTACTAAAGTTTAAAAAAAAATGTTGAATCAAATCTAAAAGAGCAAAAATTTTTTTTTTAAGTTTGCCTTTTTTTTATTTTAATTTGGTCAGTC
This sequence comes from Phlogophora meticulosa, assembly GCA_905147745.2. Classification (NCBI taxonomy): domain Eukaryota; kingdom Metazoa; phylum Arthropoda; class Insecta; order Lepidoptera; family Noctuidae; genus Phlogophora; species Phlogophora meticulosa. The sequence continues at coordinate 1,773,846 of LR990542.1, forward strand.
TACGTAAAGTCGCTGTGTGGTAACGTCTGCAAAGTTCAAAAGATCAATAAATACGAGGCTTTAAATGTCTGCAGGGTGTTGGCTGCCATGAACTGTTGCTTTATAAATATGGTCCTGTTGTATCTTGTTAAATGTTGTATCATTGTTTATTGGCTTGCGCTAATGGTGCTACTGTGTTGTCAATTACTTTATATACAAATATATATGTACGTTTACAATATCTGTATGTCCCTGTTTTTTGTAAAAATATCGCTTTATTCTTTCACTTTTTTTACATAAGGATAAGACGATGACCCGCAGTAGATCCAAGTGTTGTAAATGTATACCAATAAGGATGTCGTCTTGTATTTTTATGCTGTTATAATATTGAACTGAATGCCAACACACTGCACACATTTTGATTGGAAAGCTAATATTGATTGGCAATAACGGAGATTTTTAAAAGCCAAAATTTTGTTGCTAATCAGCCCTCAAATCGACCTCACAAAAAAATATTTTTGAGTATGTTACTATAAAATATTTAAAATAAAACGTACTCTTAAATTTTAAATTAACATCGATCATTCAAAATTGAATAAAACCATCAAGTCTTCAATTAAAAAGGGCTCACAGGAATCAAACGCCATCTACTGAACATCCATGAAACTAAAAACCCACAAATTTAAAATTTGTAGTAAAAACATAACAAAACATTACTTTTCTGAGGTGCCGTTATAGCAAAATTAAAAAAAAATAAAACTGCGCCGTATTTTATTTTAAATAACTCGTATTTTTTTATTTCATTGAAATTATGAATTTTAATTGTACATTTTTTTTAAGCTTTTTCTCTTACCTTTTGAAGGGAACAACGAGACTAAATATTTTTCTTATAAATGCCTTTTAGTGGTTAAATATAACAATGATTTGACTCTGCATTTTTTTTTGTTTTTGTTCTATGACAACCTCAGAACACCTTTACATTTTACATTACACATTGGGTCTACATTTAAATCTACTTTTTATTGTAAATTGGCATGAATGGCACACATGAACTCACACAACATCAATGCTAGCAAACTTTCACATATTTTAATTTATTTTTTTAAATATTTCTCGATGTTTTTTTATTATAATTATTATTCGTTCGATGTGTCTGTGTTTTTTGGTTCCGCAGGTTTTCGAGGATTGCTTGTTATTGTTGTTTAAGCTTGTTAAATGTGAGTGTAGATAGTTTTTAGGTAGCCGTATATTTTCTATCTGAAAATATATTGAAGGCAAGGTGTGTTTATATTGTGTAGCTACTTAGAGAATTGTCAGTGTTTTTGTTTTATATATGGTATTCTATGTTGTGTTACTTTATATGTAGGTAATGTAACTTTACGTATATGTGTATGGTATGATATGTTATTATTTAGTTTTACTCAGCAAGGAGGTGTAGGTAAGGCATACTTTTGAATAATTAGCAGTTAGTTCCCTTGCATTCTCATTTTGTCTATCTGAAATTATTCCACACCAGTAAAGTAATTTAAAACCTCCAGTTTTTACACAATATGGTAACGTAGGAAAACATTGTACACTGTAAATGCTGAACAAATATCTGGGTTCTAGAAAATGTTCCATATTTTTAAATATTCACAATTCAAACGCAAAATCTTCTGATTACAGCAAGCGTGTGGCAAATACATTCCTGCCGGGAGCACGGTGCAAGGAAACCAGACCGGTGTTGCCATGGACGGGACTTACTTAGTGGAAGCATCCTTCTAGGACCCGTCCACCAGCCACATGGAAACTTATGTATAACCATGCAAGTGAAACTATCACGGACATAAAAGTCTAGTTAATACTAGCAAATAATGACGACACGTCGAAGCGACGTATCAAAACAACAATTATTAGAATTATGAATCTGTGTAACTTAATGTTCTAAGTCTAACACGATACTGCCTAACATTAAAACAAAAATATCAGATTTGTATTTTGCAAGATTTTGGAGTGTGAGTTAATGGACACAGAGTTTTACACTGTGATTTTTAAAATGGAATAGTCCATTTCGTGTTCCATTCCATTTTTAAAAGACTTCTGTAGTGCCATTCCAAGTTCGATTATCGGAATGCGCTCAGGAATGGAAGAAACGTTTGGAAATGGAATGCATTTCTGGATTGTGACATGAAAGAGATGGAAGATTCTGGGATTGTGGTCTTTGTCTCCCGAACATAATGTTCTTTCGCGTCCTCTCCGTGTAGTTTCTTTTATCCGTATTAGTAATAAAAACAGTATTAATTAAGATTTAAAATGTTGATGATGAACGGATAGAATCTCGCTTCTTATAACAACGAGGTAAAATTATGTGAAAATGGTATCGTCTTTAGAATTTCTTGTGAGAGGCGTTTTTAGAAAAGACAACTAGTTTCAAATTTCAATATAGTCAATAGTTATTCGAGTCATATCAATATTAGACAGTTATTTAGAAGTACCGGTATTTTATGAATAATCTGTTCATAGTTGAAGTCATTACTGGGGGTCCTTAGTTATCGTTAGAGTGTAAAAGTACAATAGATTTTTGAAAACTAGTCTCGAATGAACATTGAGTAACACAAAATAAATGCAACGTGTTTAAAAAACAATCTTATTTTCATATTGCTTCACGGCATTGTTAAAGATACAATTCTAGTCAAAAGCCATTGTGATTGAATTAAAAATTATTATTTATTTGCATTTTTAATGTTAAGTTGTAAAGCAACGGTGTAACATCGAATGTTATTATTAATTTTAATCATTAACTGTAAGGTATTATCATTTAAATTTAACATAGAATATTAGAAGTTCGTTTTGGGATTCCTAAAAATATTATGCCAGTAACCGACTATTTTATATAATCCATTTTTAATTCCTGTATACTTATGTTAATAATGCTTTTTAAAACTTTTAGTTTAATTATTCGAAACTAAATTATTATATTTCCTGGTAATTTAAAACAGGACCTTCCGATGACTTTGATTGTGGACATACTCTTGAGGTCCCAACTTTAAAAAATATTCTATTTATTTTTTATTATTTAGATACTCACTAGAACTCTACTAGTGCCTTCAATATCGGTTATTTCCATAAAATTGTTGCGACTCTGTGTTAGTGACCGAGTTGATTGAGTGTTGTAACTGATTAACGTCCTCGTGACGTAGTACTGTATAAATGTATTGGACATGTACGTGGCGGCGACGTCGTGATGCGTGTAAAGTATAATAAAATTGTGTGTGAAACGGGTTGAATACGTCGTCTGGACGTAATGCTGGAATATGTCATGTGTCACTGTACTTAATCACACAGTGAAATGTATTTAGCAGTAAATAAAATGTGATTGTTATTTTTTTTATATTTTAGTCGGAATTAAATGTAAATGTGACATTTAGATGATTTATCGGATGAATTGGCAGTGCATTGACTGTCACGATATTCTAAGTGCTTATTCAGCTCAAATTGTATTTTTATTGCTCCAAAAATATATCTCACTGTGTGACGAAATTCTTTCCATACACACATGATGGAATGTAAATGACATTTCCGGATGTCACCAGTAGAGAGACCCCCTATCATAGAATCAGTCTTATGATTGCATTAGTATGAAAATAATGTTAAAATTAGATAGAGAATTTATGTGGTTACCTTAGAGATTTATTTAATTATATGTTAATAATAGTATTAAGACGAATAGTTCTTAAAGTAAAAATTTATTGCATTGAATGCATGATTTTAAAATTGTAGATAATATGTATTTTTTTCACCATGCTTTCTTTCCAAATGTGTCTTTTAACGTTATCGATAAAAAATAATTGAAAAATCTCGTGACGTTTCTCACGTCACTACGCGTTGGACGACGCTTCAAATTTTTTAAATTTAAAATTTATTAATCTGTAATTTATGTAAATTGTTTCATACAAATTAAATTTTAATAAAACTTTTACTTCAATTTACTGAAGTTTAAAATCGCTTGCCAGATTTATGGTCTAATACTAAAAAAAATGGAAGACAGACTCTTCCGATTTCTTTAAAATAATTCCTATGTAGTCTACTTAAAATTATTGGTAGACATAAGCGTTATTTAAAATATTCTTATACGACTATGGGTTCTAAAATGGTGCCTCCAATTAATCGCGGACCATTGAATCCAAGAAAAAAAATCTCAAAACACGTGAAGAAAGCATGGTTTTAAGCAAATCTTTTTTGTTTTTTTTTTTAATATTTATCGTAGTAAGTATTTATGAAACCGAATTCGATGTTAAAAAAATGTTTCTTCCAAAGTATTGCCATAATTTCTACTAAAATATAATGAGAAAATGTGTAATATTCAATAAAAAATTTGGTAATATCGTAAGTATGTTTAGAAGTCAAGTAAATGAAGTTTAAAATTTTTCTTTTTCTGTAATGTTTCGATAAAGACGGAAGCTGAATAATTTGTGGTGAATAGAAAAGGGGTTCAAATTGCAAGATATTTAATAATTAGTAAAGAATCACTGCATTGCGAAAGGGTTTCGAACGAATAAAAACTTATGAAATAACGGCTGCAAATTGTGCTAAGCCATGTTTATAAAAACTGGCGAATAGTGAATCGGACTCGCACACCGAGGGTCCCGTACCCATCAGGGAATTACTTTCCATTTTAAAAGTTACATTTTCATTGTAAGCTAGTAAGAGTCATAATATTAAAATTTCCCTGTACTGTTTACATAAAACTGAAAAACTCCATATACTAGACATACTTGTTTTAGATTATTCGCTTTGCTAACTTCAGATTTTACGGTCATTTTTCATCATGAATTCAAAAACTAAACACATAAATGAAAAAAAAAATACTTTGGATTGGGAAAAAGGTGCCTTTTCACATTGATACCCCATACAATTAAATAATCCTATTAATTTAAAACATTCATCTCGTTTAGAGGAATATTACGGGTAGTCAGAAGAAGAAGTCGCAAGTGTGACAACCAGTCTTAAAAATAGATATCGTGTAAACTCAATAGGGTTGTGGAGGTCAGATAAAAAGTCGCTCAATGGTATTCAGCTGTATCCGGTTAGGCTGGAAGCGGACCCCAACATAGTTGGGAAAAGGCAGATGATATGACAGTCATTATATTTCATGTCAGTTAATTACAGTCGGAGACAAATTAGTCTTTCCGCGAGCATAGTACCTGCATCTGCCTAGTGTAGGTATAGTATAGTATTTTGGCCTTTCCTTCAAATGTTATTAAAACTATAACTTGATACACTAAAGGGAACAGATGACCCGTTCTTCTTTCAAATAATTTATAGGAAACGGTTTAGTTGCAAAAATATCGGGTTGCAAATAAATATACATAATATATCATACTGGTATCCTTATAATCTAAAATACACTAAATTGAATAATGTAAAACTTGAGTAATTCTGAAACTTGGGGAAATATCTTGCAATCTGATCCAGAAACTCGTGAATATTTATTATATTTGTGGTCCACATCCCTGTGATTTTATGGCTGTTTTTCCATTTAATTGTTTCAGTTCCAATTTTCATAATATTCAGCTGAAGTGAGAATGATTTCCATGTCAATATTGGAGATAATTAGTCATATTTTAGCTTGAGTCTAGGGCCGTCACTAAATCTGATTACCTAGCGCTAAATATATTTCTGTACATGCCAATGACATTATCGTTTGTTATCATTTATTTTCCATAAATGTCACCAAATATGTTTTATTGGAAAAATAACTTTAACACTTACAGTACATATAAAACATAACAATATTACGAAATCAAAAGAGAATTATTTGGTGATGTAATTGATTGTTTTAAGCAAAACTTTTTGTACAGCCATTATGTAACTTTGATAAGAGGTCGTTTATATTATATACTGTATACTTTTTACTTACTATCTTCTCTCACAGTATACTTATGATCCCTATGATTAATTATTTATTTTGATGATGTCAAACACGTATATGCGTTTCTACCTCTCTATCGTTGTCCAATTTAAAGATGCCAAATGAATATTAATACCTAACTTTTTGATCATTTTCTTCTACTAACCTCTTCCAATCACATGATCTTCTTGTTTACTGATTTATTGAAATCTATTCACTTCAGCTTAATATGAAAAAAAAGTCTAATTTTAAAGAAAGTATCAATCAAGGTTTTGAGTTTATTAAAACATTGTTATACAAGCAAATTTTTTGTTGAAAATAGTCTGTCGAAACAGTTTCTTGTTTAAATTTATTTTATTTTATGAAATATATTTCGAATCACTGTTTCGTATTAAAATTTAAAATTTTATAAAAGTGTTACTGTGGTCTTGTTTTTCGTGTTATTTATTGTTATCAACGCTGTCCCTGCTAGTAAAACCAATGGCGTGTTGTGATAACTAAAATATCACAAAATTCTTATTTTAATATCAATATTACGGCCAATAAGTATCGAAACGGCCTTACGTGGTAATACTTTTACAAAATTAAAATTATAAAATCTTTTTTGAACATAATTCACGATATTTAAACTGTGTGTTTTCAAGACTGTGTTGTTTAAGTAATTATATCTATTTAAAAGAAAGATGGGCATGCTCGGACGTTTTTTTTTAGAAAATATTTTTTAAATTTTTAGTTAAACTAAAAAGTCGCAAATTGCACAAAATAATGCCTTTCCTTATGAACTATGAAACAATATTAGGCGATTTATTTGTGCTTCACTACCAAAACTTCGCAAAATGTTTTTGGGTATTAACCATTTAACAAAATAAAGTACATTGAAAGTAATAAAGTTATTGTTTCAACTAATCTGATACCATACAGTATCAGAATAAGCCCCATGTCTCAATATAAGTCTAGCCTATTAAAGATTACTACTGGAAACAAACAAAATATGTCTGATAAGAAAAGAAAAAACCAAAACGGTGTTCAAAATATAAGTCTCTTCACTACACCATGAGACTGCTTTATGACGCAGACGTCCATTTCCACCTTTTAAAGATGGCGTATATCCGAGCATGGCCCATCAGAATCGTTGTGAGTTTCATGAAAGAAAGTATGTGTCGTTGGACCAAAATGGGGAAACTTCGAGTGTTTAGATTCTAGTCTAGAACTTAGAAATATACAGGAGATCGTTTGGATTGTAAAACTGATCAATCATCAGCAGTCAGCAAATTGCTTGCATAAAGTTGAAGCGTGTTCTTAACACCTTAAGTGCCAGACAACGAGATACAATAGAAAATGTATTGTTTGTCGGTCATCTAGCGTTTAAGTTGTTAAGGTTATATCCGTTGCTTCTCTGTATGAGAAGAGGACATTGTCCTGCAGTCGCGGTTTCCGTTGGTACTATAAATAACTAAGCAGACTCTAGAAAAGTCAGAGATTAGTTCACGATTTTCTGATTGAGGCTTAGTGCCTGAAATAAAATTTACCACATTTGAGAAATTGTCAAACACGCTGCTGTGATTGGCTGAATAAGATTTCAGCAGCCAATAGTATAACTAGACTTTTTTTTATTTCCAAAGAAGAAAGCTTTTGTTTTATTTCCATGTCAGCTTACTACAGACTGCTGATGTTATTTTTATCAACCATAGAATTATTAAAAACCATTTACTGCAATCAACCAAAAGCAGACGCTAGTTCAGACTTGGCACGACAGATGGCGCTCCTGAGAGTTTTCTTAAATAGAACCATTTCTACTTGATTTTAATTAGAATGAGTTCAAAACAAGTTTTGGATGAAACTAATGATCGAATCTGTAAAAATCTTCCCTCAAAAACTTGTGTGAATTCAGCTGTCTGACAGTGTGTCGCTTAAGCTGGGTGACACTGCCTATATACTTCATCATTCACTTCACACAGTCACGGGGTGATTTCTTACAGAATACAATTACTAATGTCAGGTTGGCATCAACATACAAAGATGGCTTCATTTAACCTTTTACTTATCTTTGACTTGTGGAAAAAGCCCGCTGATTCAGAAGGAATAAGAAATTGATGAAATTATTAAATTGGCTTAACTATCTCCTGTATATCATATCTAAGAGTACGAGTGGTCGATTTGTTTTATAATTTGTACCTAGCTATTGATTGATGAAAGTTTAAACAATGTTTTAAGGCTCTCGGTTCTGAACCCTTAGCTTAATTCTTTGTTATTTTGAGAAAAAAAAATAAACATAATTGTATATAATAATGTTTTGTGTTTTTTATTCACCCTTAAATAATTATAAATAACCTTCAAGGTACACGTAGATAATATTTTGTAGGATGGCTATAATAAAAAATGGAGACCAATGAAAAACTGGATAAGCATGATGAAATTTTAAGTTATTATAAAAACTGTCAAAACTTACCGCCATAACGATCCAAATGCGATTAGATTATTTATCGTAAGAAAGAAAAATTTAAACGTAAATACTTTAACATTATATTAAAAAGCGCCATCTAGTTAATTAAAAGGTTACTATTCAACTTTGGTTAAAGAGCCATCTAGTAGACCATCTCTTAACTACACACGCTGATTGTATGCCTCTCTCAAATACTTTACAACAGTGACATCTATCTTTGTACGTCCAAAGCATTCAAGCCTCTAGGAGACAGATATACTTTTCATATTAACAAAAGATGGCAGATGTGAGTATAGATGCAAAAATAAGTCCTACTATAATGTTTAGAATTAGGTAAAATAGAAGATTTTTGTAACTGTAGGTGATATCCCATTCTAAGGAGAAACACTCTTCTCGAATGTTTTGCTTTTGTAAAACTGCAGCAACATTTTCACCCGAACTTGAACAGCAGTGGCCCATTTGGAAATCATATCAACTGATAAGATATAACGAGTTCACGTCGCAACTATTAATTCACAAAATGGGGCATTCCTACTGGGCTGGGGTAACCATTTCGAGTTTTTAAAGTTCTGTCAAAAAACCAGATACTTGCAAAGATATCCAAATATTCAACTTTTATATCCTTATTTTTTCCAATATTAATTCAAGTTTTTTATTTTCTTATAGAATCTTCGTATTATTTAAGTCGAAAGTCTTAAGAAAAATATGTTTTTTTGTTTTTTTTTTCATTGGCCAACTTTTTCCTATGTTACTTTCGGCTTTTAGTCTAACCGGATACAGCTGAATACCAGTATTATACGAGTACACGAGCGACCGACATTTTTTTGCTTGTTTGACATGTATAAGGGTACCGATTTAAACCTAAATCGACGAGCTGTGCTGGCGCTGGCGCTGCAGGTGCTGAGGACCTCAAGCTTTGTAGGGTATGAGAGCTCATAGTCTTCTTATAAAAATATTGTAACGTTTAGATGGCGCTTCTCGAGACTCAAGCTGGCTTCTTAAGGGCACTTTACTAGTCGACATCAATGAGGATGAATATGATTAGATCACGATAATAATTAGTTATTTTATTAGTTATAATATACATATTTTCCCTCCATTGCGTCTTGAACTTGTCCTCCAATCGCAAACAATACGCACTTGATATGTATTATTACTAATTATTCGATACTAGAGGAGTCTAATGCAAAAACTACGGCACAGTATAAGGAATGCATCCTGCAAGAAAGTATTAACTTATAAAACAGTAAATAAATTATCTTTAATTTCCGACAAGAAAATTGGCCATAGACTAAGCTCTGCTATACAAACATAAGAATAGGTAAAATAGTTAACCTACTTAACTATGATTTAGTTACTAAGTTGTTTCTACTCAACTATGGATGATTTTAAAATCTAAAATACTCGTCTTGCACATAAATATAGGTATTCACTGTTACGACTATTTTAAGATTTATAGTAGTGCTAACTGTGCTTGACGTATTTATTTTAACTAACAAGGTATAGTATAGTTGTGTTACCATTAAAAAATCCTTTGAATTACATTTTTTTACAACTGTAATCACCAAAATTTAGTACGTAGTAGGCAAGAACATCAAGATACCCTAATCTGTCAAATGACCACTCGACAACCAAGACATCTCTTTCCGTAGCATTTTTTATACTCATAGGCAGAAAACTATCCTATTTTACTGCTACTTACTACTAACTAAACAAATAGTCCATTCTATAAATTCATACTACTACTCTTTGGAACTCGGAACCGGCAGGAAAAATAACGTGCCGTGGGCGCATACTAATAGTCTGCTTTGATGCCCCAATGCGCTCAGGATGATATATCGATAGCTCGTATCGAACGATAAAGAAGAGGTTAATAACATCGATTGGAATATCGATTGGCCGATCGATGATGCCAGTAAATAGTGTAGCTAGAAGCCGTAAAGTTTGTAAAGAAGTTCATACCTTTTTCTACAAATCGCACTGGTCTAATAGTGGCGTAAGTAAAAAAACTAAATTTTTAAGAAAAAAAAAAATTGCTGTCACGGGACGCCTGGTAGATGTCAAACATCGAAATGATTTTGTACAAGTAATATGCATGAAAGAACAGATTACGACAGAACTAAATATGGCCAGTAAAAAAATAAAATATAACTATTTTTTTTTTAAATCCCTGAAAATGATGGCAGTTTATTTATAATCATTTATTTTCATCAAATACAAAAATTCAAAATTCTAAAATTTATTGTTAATAAAAACTCAATTGTTTTAACCAGTTACTTCAGTAATTGTTTTATTCGATGTTGCCTCTGACGGTGGCGACGCGTCACCATGGCATGCGTCGCCACGCCAACAATCGCTTTTACCAGCGGCTAAAGACGTTTCACATCAAAAGGTGATTGAAATTTGTTCTAACTGTAGAAAAGTCATTAAATCAGTATTATTACTCTCCGTGATTTTAATTTTAGTAGTATAAGCTTGCTTTGTATTATTGCTGAGATAAGATTTTGCAGATTTCTGAAACGAATGATACAATAAAAAGGTTTTTCCATATTTTTGAGTCGTGGCACTATTTGAAATGTGTTTTTTTCAAAATTGTGCCAAAGTTTACTTCAAAGAACGACTCGTACATGAGAAAATAGAAAAAGAATAATAAGGGATCGAAAAATTTATCCGCAACGCTGTCAACAGAAAAAAGTGCCCAGAAGGCTGGCAGCATTGCCACATTGAATGGCAATGCTGATTCTTTGGCCAACAAAAGGCCAGCTGCCCTCTGGTCATGTGAAGAGTCAATAAACCTTATGCCAAAGTGAACCTTGACTGGAAGAATTATCGTTTGGCACATCTTTGGCAGTCAACCCCACTATAAACCCTAATGACTGTAGACAGGGTTATTTTGCCGTCGTAAATAATAGGGTCCACTAATTTTATTGCGTTTATTAAGAATCGAAACCTCACATCACTATTTTACAACAAATAATCCTTCGTTAAACCAGTGCATTATTCTATCGTATAAACTATTCTGAGATATCTTGAGTGGTTGAAATCAGAGATTACTAACGTTCTACCAGCCTGTATACAATAAAGTATGTTATTGTATACAACTAACTGCCTTGTTGGTATCGTGGTCTCAAGCGCGACTGCAGAGCGTGAGATCCTGGGTTCGATTCCCAGGTGGGGCAAAGTATTATTGATTTTTGGAAATTTTCTCGTTAACAGCCCGGAGTCTAGATCTATGTCCAGTTGATGGCAATAGGCTCGCCCCCTTTACATGGGACTTAAACGTAACTGGCGAAATGTGGGTGTTACTATAAGTGCCCTTCTGCCCAACCCTTTGGGGAATACAGGCGTGATATTATGTAGATATATGCAACCTCTATAGTACCTACAGTTAAGTCTCAAAGTCTCTAAGGCTCATTCTTATTACACATCATAATTTGAGCAACACGAGCCGTGATCAAACCACCGTTTCTTAACTAAAACCATCTAAAAAACTAAAGCATTTTGTAATGGGGCCCGCAATTTTCAAAAGTAGTTTTTAACAATATCTTAACGAATCACAGTTAACATTGCTTTGAGTTTTGTCTGTATGTCTGACTATACAGAGGGTCCGGCTGTTATCTTTACCTAGAAACTTTTATGCACTGTTGTCATTAATATGAATAAAGAATAATCGAGATATAAATATGGATAATAATTTAAGACCAGGAAAAAAATAACACTGTAAAAATAATAGAAATGGTGTTCCATACATATGTTGGTCGTGTTTTTATAAAGAAAGAAACTAAAGAAAGAAAATAAAAGAAAGCAAAAAATTTATAGGTAAATGGTAATGCTAGACAGCACCTGTCTGACGCTGGTTGTGGTATCGCACTTTTGTTAGAAACAGCAGATTTTTATTTATATTTGAATGTTATTCCCAGTGGAGCAGTGTGCACGTTCTTCATATCCAAGAGTACTGTGTTCAATAATACGGTTATACAACAATCGCCTGGGTATACATTTCACATCGTCTGCCTAGCCGTGTTCCAACTACATTGGATTCGGCTTCCAGTCTACCGGGAAGCAGGTGCGTACCAGAATTTGACATAAATCTACTGCTTACTAGTAACTAGGTTCTTCAATAACCTTTGGACAAAACGTCTTACGTTTTGTCTTGTCCTTCCCATAACGACGATGAAATAATTACGAATGACAGCTGGAACCAACGACTTAACGTGCTGTCCGAGGCAATGAAGGGTGTCGGCATGTGATGTACGTTTGTAGCGACATCTATCTTGCTAGATACGAACTAAATCTGACGTTTCCTACACTGCGATATTAAAGTTATCCACTCGATTGAACATATATCTGAAAATGCTAAACTCGAGATATGCTTTTAAGAATAAATTGTATGAATGGTTAATTGATAACAACTTCTATAGCATAAAACAATTCCTAAAATAGCGTTATTGTAACATAATAATAATTTTTGTCAAGGAAATTGTTATAATCAAATATTTGCATGCTGTGTTAAATCTTGGCAAAACATGTTTGTTCTATTTGTGTACTGTAAGACCTTTTTATACCATGTTTTACGCAAATAAATATATTATTATTATTATATACAAGAACCCGACAACAACGTTGCCTGCTAGACACAGCAACCGTCTGGTCAGAGGTTGAGGAGATGGTGGATGAGGAACTTTACAACCTATTCTTCATACCCCTAAAGGTATACCTATCAAGAGACTCATATCGGCAAGTGTACGATGGATCCATAAAGTTTTAGATAATGACAACAGACTCACAGCCAATTACAATAACGCATCTCAATCCAAATCTAGAGATCAATCTTTAGTTGTAACCAATCAATGACCTAGTTTGCAATCTGTTACATTGAGGGGGCGAATCAGTACCAGCCGTTTAAGATCAGAGATTAAATTAAGTAACTGAAATTGATCTTAAAACTCAATATCTTTATTGGACCATGTTGTGAGGAAAGTTTTGAATTTGAATGTGCAGGGTTACAAGAGTAGAGGGAGACCAAAGAGAAGACGGATTGTGTGAAAGATGATATGGCTAGAAAATAGGTGACTCTTGAGATGACGGCAAATAGTAGTGCTGCGCGACCCCAAATAAATTGGAATAAGGGCAGGAGGATGATGACTCAATACCTTCATTGCTTTCTATATGTTATCTTAGGTGGCAGTAACTAGTAAGTAACAGTGATGAGACTGTGAAAGCATTGCTAGGAGATGCGCTCAGTATCATTATTCTTACATCTATCATCGAAGACAATGACTTTGCACGTGCATCTGGAAATCATTTGATTTTTATGTAGACTGTTGGCCTGTTTGCTAGAATTAAATTTCCACCCAAAACACAAGATTTAAGTGGAACTGAAACCCAGAAATCAACTTAAATAAGAATAATAACAGAAGGGCCCATCTAGTTTTTCACAAAGTGGATGGTTGATGCTTCATGTGACCAGAGTGCCTTTATTTTGGCTAAAGAATCAACATTGCCATATTCACTGTGGCAATGCTGCAAGCCTTTTCCCGTTGACAGCTAAGCAGATAATTTTTTTGATGTCCTAAGATGATTTTTTTTTCATATGTGTATGTGATATGTAGCTGGCATGATTGTATTTGATTTAATATGCTTAAATAAACCCTTATCAAACCTCCCAATGACTTAGCGCTTAAAGATTTAAAACCTCAAGTAAACCCAAGTCGAAAGCCAGTACATAATGCAATGTTAACAGTAAACACGCACACATGCGCACGCCCATAGTTTTCACGACACATGTATACGTACACACACATATGAAGAGTAATTGTGGAGAGAATATAAAAAAAATTGCGTTAAGTGTGCCTTACTTGCGCGCGGCGAGGCGCGTACACCTGACAGCGGTTGTGGTCATAGACGTGGGGGATTAAATTTCTTCCTGGATGTTTTTACTATGCACAAATAGATTTGACAAGTTTCCAAATTAGACAGAAAATAAACTGTCTGACATTTCTTCATTTTCTGTATACCTACTGGCTTTTTATTGCGTTTGTGGCTTTACTTATCTTCGATGTTCTGATACTGCAACTACTAAATTTGGAATAATATAAAAATATTTATTCAAAAACTGCTCCAGAAAATCACTGTGGATTTTCTGGAGCAGTGGGTTCAGATTGATTCGTTTGTTATAAAACTTTATACGTTGAAATGTTTGCATTTTCAGATGTTCGGAGAAAACAAAAAAATGCAATTTTTCGGCTAGAATCTTACCATAGGCAATTTAAATACTTTTGCAAAAACCTGAAAGAATTATCACTTCCGAAGAAAGTAGTTCTCAGTCAAAAATGGCGGGTACGCCATATTCACCTATATCCGGCCCATTCTTAAGCAGTACCTTAATCTTTTCAAAACCATCTTTCCAATAACTTTTTATAAACAAAACAGAAAAAAATACTACAAACAGATATGTTCTCATTTTATACACCACATTTCCTAATTCCGCACGCCAAGAGCGCCAGTTTAGCCTGTAGGTGTACATAGCGGGCGGCCGTTCCGTCTGGCCACAGTTGGCCGGCAGAGCGAGAAGTTCAAATCTCCCGCTCGTAATTGATAAATAAACGTGGCACGTGCGGGTCAACACACCTGATGACGAGCCATGAGCTTACTCTTTATGTGGCCTGGATTTACCTAGGAGTCATACTGAAACTCTAACCGCCTTATTAAGATGACGCGGAGTAACGTTGCAAATAGTATTACATTTAGATTTCATATTGATACTCGTTGACCCCGCAAACGTTGTTTTGCCATTTTAAGCCTTTTTTTTGTGGTGAACCACCCTTATAATTTAGGGGTATGAAGAATAGATTTTGGCCGATTGTCAGACCTACCCGATATGCACATGTGATATGTTGTTAGTAGTATAATAATTAAAATAAATAAATAATGCTGGACAATCCACACAGCATCATCTAGCCCCAAGCTAAGCAGAGCTTGTGTTATGGGTACTAGATGATTGATATACTTAATACAATACATTACATAGATAGATATTTATATTATACATAGCAAATACCCAGAACACCCGGATCAAATATTTGTAGATCGTACAAACATTTGTCCCAAGGCGGGAATCGAATCCGCAACCTCCTGCGTCGCAGGCGGACCTTCGCCCGCCGTGCCACACAGGTTGTCAAATAGGTTGTATAATAATTAATTGATAGTTCCCTCGATTAAATTGATAGTAGCCTCATGTGTTCATATGACAGCCGGGACAAACGGCTTAACGTGTTTTCCGAGGCACGGAGGAGTCTCGATATGTTACTAATGGACACCCAAACACTTCACTGGTTAATCTCCAAAATAAACATTTCAAACATTTTTCCCGGCCCGGGAATTCAACTCAGGACTTTATTCTGAGCAGTTTTGGTGACCTGAAATACAGGCCTTGAGCCTAGTTTAGGCACCAGTCTCCCACAATATAATGCCCCTCCTATATGTCACCGTAGAAATAAGGCTAGAATTAAGATTAATGTTGTGTAGAAAAATAAACTATTAGTAACTTGCTCTAGCGAGCACTAGACCAACGAGGCAGTTAAAGATTTCAAATATCTTGTTCATTAATACTCCATTTCCATAATATTACAAACATGTACCAATTGCGACAGGTTGCGACCTTCTTGAACCCTTTGTAACAAGTTACCCTCAAGTAACCCCTTTGAATGCATAATTACAAACACCTGATACCTCAGAAAAAAGCGTAACGATAAAGTAACGTATATTTTTGTTGTTTACGTACAATTGACAACACGTTGGCGCAGTGGTTGAGCCATTGGCTGCTGCGCCGCGTGTTTTGGGTTCGATCCCCGCACGGAACAAATATTTGTATGACCTATAGGTAGTTGTTCCGGGTCTGGCTGTTTGTGTATGTGAGTTTAAATGTTTGTTAACGCACACATACAGGAGGAATTCCTAGTGTAGGGCTACGTTTAAAAAAAAAATTGTGTTGCACTAATATAATTTCTAAAATTGTTGTACAATAGTGTACACCCTGAAGGGTATATTTGAGCTACGATGAATATTTCTAAGAACTGCTACATCACCAAAAATCACACTAATATATACTTTGACTTTTGACTTTGTAAACGTTAAGGTCAGTTCTGAGTACGCACATTTATTCATGTCTTTTGTCATTCATCTGCCTAACCTTTTCCCAACTATTTGGGGTCGGCTTCCAGTCTAACCGGATGCAGCTGAATACCAGTATTTTACATGGAGCGACTGCCTATCTGACCTCTACAACCCAGTTACTAGGCAACACGATACCCTTTGATAAGACTGGTTATGAGGCGGGCTTTTGCCGACACGATAATACTGTCCAATAACAGTCGGAACTGATGACTCTCGATATGTTACAAATGTTGTATTATTATATCATCCATCCACGGGCTGACCTCGGCAAGCATAGCTTTAAGCTTAACCTTCGATTAACTTGAGTGCTTGTTTTTATTTGAAGATGATATGTTACGACAACCATAAATAAGTTAGGTTTTTTCGAACACGATTTTAGTAACCTTTAAACGCTTGTTTTGGTTTTAAAACATGATTTTTGGTCTCTCTTGTGAAGCTATCTCTAACTCTTGTATAACAGCCGCACTGGTTAATCTAGCTTGGCCCGTTGACTGGTGACCAGCCTGTACATAGCGTACCCTCCATGCCTCGGAAAGAACACTCCCGGCTGTCATTCATCTAAATCCATTCGGATAACAGCTGGTTGTCAGACTTTTTATCTTCGGACCACGCAGTCAGCAGGCAGAAAGACTGACAACCAGTCTTACAGAAGGATAAGTATCATTTTACCCAGTAAATAGGTTGTATAGGTTAGATAGGTATTCTCTCCATTTTAAGTCTAATGGTCTTTGGCTGAAAGTGGTTTAGTTAATAAATACTCGTAACTCTGAATAAAAATAAATTCAAACTCGTATTATAATCATAAAATTACAGTGTGGGTAGGCCCCCGACTTGGTGGACCGACGATCTGGAAGCTGATGGATGGGAGCAGCGCAGGATCGATCGTTGTGGAAATCTTTGGGAAGACCTGTGCCCAGCAGTGGACGTTTTTTGGCTGAAATTATGAGGAATAAAACCTTTTATAAACCTCTTTAATATACGCCTATTTATTGCAGACCCGGTACCTCAGAAACGTAAGATTCCTGTACTATGTGGATATATCCACATAGTACAGGAATCTTACGTTTCTGATATGATCTCCCTTATCCCCAGGTGTGCTTCAGGCCAGTATTAGGCTTACAAAGGTAGGAACAAAAACACTGCGTCTGCGCAACAATATTATTATACCTAGCACCAATTAAATACATTTAACTATGTCAAAACATAACAAATTATAAGCTTACAAAACCTGAACACGTACCGGTAAAATCATAATTATTTTCATATCAATTTTAACATCAAAGGGTAATTGATGCCGCTTCTATCGAGCAATTTAGAGATTACAATCCTCCTTCGTATTGTCAAAGTGTACATAAATCAGAAACACTAGAAGTTTCCGTTACCACATACGCACACACACAAACTAATCACACATACACGTAAACATACGGCCACACATGTCCACAGTATGTGAGAGTGTGTGAGTGAAATAAAAAGTCGGCGCGTGCGCTCACTTACGACACATAACAGATGACTGTTGTCGTCTCTTTTTTTCTTGCGAGATTTCTATTGCGGTCTCGTTCTCGCATGAAGTATGTAATTATGGTTGGTACATTACTGGTTCCGTTCGGTATACCTACAGTGATTGTATCGCAGTTATACGTATGTTTGTTCGTCGTTCTAATCTCAGAAAATTATTGCTTTTTATTGCTCAGATTGTGTTCAATGTTTTAAAATATAATGAGGTATTTTTATAGAGCTTGCGTTTTACCTGGTTTTTAGGTTAATGAAAATATTTCCGTCCTGATGCTAAGACCAATTAGAACCCGTGTTTTTCTTAAAATTTGTTAGTTCAGTTTGTAACATTGGAGCTTTTACATTAATTGATAGATAACTGTGTGATAATACCAGCCACGAGCTCCTCCAAGCAGCAGCGTATACCAATATAAAAAACAGATATAATTTATCATAAGTCGATACACAAGTTGCCAGTGTAATAAAGTAATAAGACGTTTCACTAGATTATTCAGAGGTTTAAATTCAGCACTGCATACATATCACGCTGATTGTTTATTGCCCTACGGTGCAGAGTCTCACCTCTTGTACACGAGACTGTGGGTTCAAACCTAGGCAAGAACCACTGCGACTTTTTTAATTTATTTTTACTTTCTAAGATTATCTTGGACATTAACGACATCGGAGTAGGAAAATACCGTCAGACAATCTGGATTTATAAATATTTACAAGTCTGAAATCGCCAATACGTCTTGAGCAATCGTGGTGATTAATGCTCGTGCCTTCTCTATATGGGAAGAGGCCTTTGCCCTACAATAGGATGGTAACAGGCTGGTGTTATTATTTATATGCTGACATTATTAGTGATATTCTTCAAAAAGGTCAGGTGCGTAGTACCCGTAATCAGCGTGCGTGTACGACCAGATGTATGAACGTAAACGAAGCAAAAGGAGTGTATAAGGATCGTAATAAATAAATAAAACAAATAATGCTAGGCAATCCACACAGTATCGTCTAGCCCCAAGCTAAGCAGAGCTTGTGTTATGGGTACTAGATGACTGATATACTTTATACAATACATCACAATACATTATACAATTGGAAAAATCTGAGTTTGAAGAGACGCATCGTTAAAAAAAACTTAGAACAAAGACAGAATCAAACATTATCATTACCTAAAACTTTATAAAATTATAAGCAAAAAATTATATCCAAGACAATACTGTTTGCATTTTGAGTAGTTTCAACGACGTCACTTACCTATATTTAAATAAAAATGAAATTATTTAAAATAATTTAATTAAAATGTAGGTACTTAACTGTTTGAAATGTACCTATCATCCTTCTTAAAAATTTTTTGTGCTTTTGTGTAATAGAAATATGAAGAGTGGTTTTTATTAATAATTACAGCCTATTTATTTCTTGCATCTATGTTGGGGTAAATTGCTGACGTAGCCTATAAAGCTGTATGGCTAAAATGGGACTGGGCAGGCTATGTCTGCCGGATGGCAACACAGCTGTGGGCCCGAATATCGCATGACTGGTACCCTGAAACAGCTAGACGGGGTCGCTGCAGACCGAGGAAAAGATGGCGGGACACCTTGGATGGCTTCCTCGCGAATTGGCGAGAAGAAGGAAACCATAGAGAGACGCCCAGGAGTTGGAAAAAAAAGATTGGGCTTCCAGACTAACCAAAGGCAGCTGAATACTAGTTTCGTTCATGTTACATGTACCAACTGACTATCTGACAACCACAACCCAGCAACTAGGTTATAAATATACCCATTAAAACTCCAGTTAAAGTAGGACAATGCTGGCTAGAAATTACATAGCATGACGTTTATATTACCCAAAGGGTTCAGCTGAGGTGACGCAGGAGGTAGCGGGTTCGATTCCCGCCTTGGGACAAATGTTTGTACGATCTACAAATATTTGTTCCGGGTGTTCTGGGTATTTGCTATGTATAATAAAATTATCTATCTATGTAATGTATTGTATTAAGTATATCAGTCATCTAGTACCCATAACACAAGCTCTGCTTAGCTTGGGGCTAGATGATGCTGTGTGGATTGTCCAGCATTATTTATTTATTTATTTACCGTCACGAGCATAAATATCTTACCAAAATACAAATACAAAATTCAAAAGCGATTTCCTCGTGAAACACCGATTGAGGTAAGTCCATTTTCGTAATAGGTATGGTTTCGAGAATACTGTTTTTATAACACCTTAATATATATTTCTATCAATACTTTAGTAGAAAATCCCTATTTAATTCTTCGTTAATGCAAGGCATTTATGCTTTTGACTGTACACCCACATTTTTCCAGTTATGTTAAAGTTCCATGTACCAGGGAGCGAGCCTAATTCCACCAACCGAGCACAAATCCAGGTTGCTGCTGAGTAATTAATAATCATTTTTTGACTTATGTAACTGACCATTCCTACAAACTACCTACCAACATTATTTTTCTTCATTTCTTTCCCACCTTACCTCTCTGCTCACCCCACTAAGGGCTTTACTTATAATTCCGTTTCATAGTGTTAGCCGTTACGAGCCACGACGGTTATACTTTCTTCGTCTCGCTCCGGCGCATGCGCGGGGTTGGGCCAGTGATGGGCAAGTATCGATACGATACGTTGCATCACTAGCCCACGTAATTATTATCTAAAAAAAATATTGCTGATGGTTTGATTAAAGTTTTTAAGTGTGTTATGTGTTGTTAGTTTAAGTAATTGTTTTGCTACTTCCCGGTAAGGAGGTAAGATGATAAAGATCTATCTAGTTTTAGGTATATGTATTGGCAACACCGATGTCTGTGAAAGTGCTAGGGTAATCTTGAATTTTTGACTCCAATGTTGAGGAAAGGTTGGCGCAGTGGCTGCATTGCGTTTAGTGGTCTGGATTCTCACACGAAATATAATATTTGTATAGCCTACAGATAGTTGTTGGTCTGGCTGTTTGTGTATGTGAGTTTATATGTTTGGAGTTGGCAGTTTAGGAGAAGTTTCTAGTATGGGGCAACATTAAAAAAAAACGTACGTTCTTTGGAACTTGAGGTTCAATAACAGGTTTTAAATTCATGACCTCGTCGCCTGTGATTCAAACCCTAAAGAATTTATAACCTTAATCTTAATCTTTCCATTTTAGGGCCAAATTACTCTTTTCATTGCGAGAAAGCAACCTTTTACACAATGGCAATGCAAGTTAATTCAGGATTTAATGAGTTTTTCATTTTTACTGCAGATTTTTTTATAACTTGTAACTGTATCTCATAAATCATGTTAATCATATATTCCATCATGTTTTTTTTATAAAAAACTATATATTTCACTTCCTTGACAAAAAATATAATTAGGTTATTCAAAAATCATGTTTTCTTACAGTTAAATTAAGAAAAATGTAACTAAATGTTATTATGTAAAAGCCGCTGAAACTTATCAAATTTTCTGCCAATCTTTGACATGACAATAGCAAAATACCTTCACAAATAAGGAGGTACAATTAACTATGTAAATAAATACCAAGTTAAAGAAAAAAATTGATAATTAATAAAATGTGTTAATAAAGTCTAACCTTCATTTTTTTCAGTAATCTATGCATGAAGTCGTTCATTAATGTGTTAATCAAGAAATCGTAAAGCACATGAAATTTTTAATTGTTTTTTTACGTAAATTTTTAATTTAGCTATGCATATTAGTTTTTTTTTGTTTTCTTTTTCTCAATTAAGTCTAATTATTAATAGTACTAGCCTTTGCCTGTGTAATCACTCGCGTAGGGCTATTACCCACGAGAACATATTACCGGGATAAGAAGTATCCTATGTCCAATGTATGTATATATGATTAGTGACTTTAGTCACTGCCCTATATATTTAATCCAGCATTGCACATGTCAGCGGGCACACCCTTGGACTGCCTTGGAGGCTTTTTATGCATTCAGTTTAGCAGGCTTTGCTTGAGTTAATTGTTGATTTTGGTATATAGTTTTTATTTATTTATTTTCGAATATTGGTGTGTGCTAGCTAACATGTAGCAAATTATTGAATTTATTTGTATACTTTGTATAGCTTCAAGTTCTTCAAACTATCAGACAGACGTGTTGCTGGGGAGTTTGTTCCACCACTTCTTCTTCCCAGCAAAAACACTAGGAAGTGGTGAAGGGTGGGCGTTTTGGGGGACTGTCTTATGTAAACGTTTTGACGTTCAAAAAGTGCTGATTCTCAGCCTAATTTGAATAAATGAATTTTGATTTGTATCCAGAATCCAGGCTGCTAACTATAACCCTATAGCCCTTTTTTGTCGACCCGAGGATATGCTGAATCTCATGCTTGATACTAGCGCTTGTTGTAGTGATAATATTAAACAAAACATTAACTCTTTTCCCCATGGGGGTAGGCAGAAACTACAAACGCCACCTGCTACGATCCTTACATACTCCTTTTTCTTTGTTCAGGTTCATACATCTGGTGTATGGTGGTCATACATGCACGCCAGTTGTGAGTACTACGCACCTGACCTTTTTGAAGAAAATCAAGAAGAATTCAGTGTACGTCCTTTTAAGGCGTCTCATACATCTGCCTTATAAATACCTTTTGTCAGTCGTCTTTCACTCATTCTCTCAATGTGACCAATTTTTTTTAAATAAACTACCAATATTCTATATATAAAATATTATATAAAATTACCAATATAAACTATACCAACGAAGGAGTAAATATAGAAATAAGTTCGAACACAAAATAATTTCATCGATATCGACACAAACACCTCACGTGTCCCACTCCTACACTCCTGGGGCGGAAGTAGTATAATTGTGGCGAGTCTTCCCCTCACTAGCCAGTCCCGAACGAAAAAGTTCACATTACTGACTTGTTTCTTACTTTTCGTATTATTACTTATTACTCCGACTTTTGCCATCAACTTGTGTATCGACTTATGATCAACTGTATTTGTTTCTGTATATTGGTAAACGCTCCTGCTTGGAGGAGCTCGTGGCGAAATAAAAACAGCTGCACGTGTTGATCTAAGGTTAAGCTTCGCTTGCCGAGGTCAGTCTGTAGAATGGCGACCCTCCCAGTTGCCATTTGTAGATCTTTGACAGTCGCTACGGGTAGTTAGAAAACCGAAAGTCTGACAACCAGTCTTACCAAGAGGTATCGTGTTGCCCGGTTAATGGGTTGTGGAGGTTAGATAGGCAGTCGCTCCATGTAAAACACTGGTATTCAGCTGCAACCGGTTAGACTGGAAGCCGACCGATAGTTGGGAAAAGGCTAGGCCGGTGATAATATTGGTACACGCTGTGCTCCAGAACGTAAATTGCTGACGTAGCTTATAAGCTGTAAGACTAAAATGGGACTGTGCAGGCCATGTCTGCCGGATGCCAGCACAGCTGTGGGCCCTAATATCGCAAGACTGGAACCCTGAGACAGCTAGACGGGGCCGCGGTAGACCGAGGAGAAGATGGCGGGACGCCTCGGATCGCTTCCTCGCGAAATGGCGAGAAGAAGGAAACCATAGAGTGACGTGGAAGTAATGTGGGAAGGCTTTTGCCCAGGAGTGGGACATAATAGGCTAACTAAAAAAAAACACCACAGAAATCACCTTATTCCTAGCCGCATCATCTTTCACACAATCCATCCATCGTTTCTTTTCTCAAGCTACTCATGTGATGTCAACCCTCCACATTAATACTCAAAACTTTCCTCAGAAGTCACTGTCTCCTCTAATTCATGCCTTGTCCTCACATGAGCTAGCAAAATTTTAAATATAAATTACAATCTGATATTAGAATACCATGCTGAATAATAATAAATATAATTAAATTGGATAGTCATTAAAACCATTCCATTTTGCAATGTCAAGGAGTATGTAGTAAAGAGCAAGGCTGGAACACGGATGGGTTTAATTGAGTAAAAGTCTGACACGCCCTCCCGTTGCACCCAGAAGTCATTGGATGATTTCGCATCCTTAATGGAAAATGGAATGGAAAATATGGAAGCCCATATTTGTATGTTCTTAATTTTTTGAACTATAGTTACTACTAACCAAGCTTATTACCTTTTTTTAGGGGAAATTAGACGTTTAAAAGTGCACACGTAAAAGGGTAAGAAGAGCTGGGTACACTTATAAACTAAATTTTTAAGAATCTTCACCTGTTAAAGACCTACATTGGTAAGCAGAGCTCTACTCCTCAGATAAGATAGTTCACTAAGCTTTTATCCAACCAAAAATGACTCCATTCCCTTCGACTTTTTCCGCCATTATTGATCGATTTTTAAGTAAGGCACTGGAAAAAAAAACTTAGTAGGTTAGGTAGGTACCTACTAGTAAAAAGTCAACTTAGTACTAGAATCTGTAAAATAATGAAGTTCCGTTGCATGTACGTTATTATGTTGTTTCTTAGAATTTGTGGTAAAAACTGGTGTTCTACTTAATGTTCAAGAGTTAGTAAAACTACCGCGCGTGCGCCGGCGCAGCTCTTTGTTAGAGTAGAGCGGTGCTCAAAGTTTTACTTAGTAGTGTTGATAGTAAAGTTACAAAGTTTGTAAGAATAATCGTTAACTCAGCAGCTGACGGATAGATTGGTTTTTGTGAGCAAAATCACATCATTAATAATAATATACATAATTATAATAATTCAATTATTTCTTCAAGTAACAATTATATAAATAAATAGTTACACCCACATTTCACCAGTAGATAATAAATTTAATTAATTATAATTTATTTCTTTAATTATAGCCATACTAGATGACCCGGCAAACATTGTTTTACCTTATTATTTTTTTCAATAAAAGGTATCTTATGTCACTTCTAATAACTTCAAGAATATGTGGACAAACTGTTTAGAATAGTTTTGTGGACCTATATATTACACTAAGGTTAAGCACTATTTTGTAATTATAACAATAAAATAATAATAATAAAATAAAATAACCGTGTCGTCAAGATATTACTAGGATTATAGAAGATTTACAGAAGCAGCAGAATAAACTGGTTGGGATCAGTAAAGAAGACTGTCGACCAACGACAAGTCTCCAATTTTCTCCTAAACTTTGAGACACACAATTAAACAAAAGTCAGTTACGACAATCGTCCGTTACAGTTTGTCCATCAACCCAGTCTTCCGGTGAAAGAGATAGCTGTATGCAATATCTGTTAGGTTGGAGGGAGACGGTAACATATCCACCTGTCTCAGACAGTTTTTGTTCTACAAAAGTTTTTAAGTTTTAATTACAAATGATGGTGAAATGTGCAATATCGGTTAGAGTTACATGTTTTAAGTTATCTGAATAGAAGTTAAAATACACGTAATTATACGTAATGAACATAAGCAGGCACGTTTTTAAAGTAAGTATGCAGCTGGTAAAAAGTTTAGCAAATGGTTGAATTTTGTCCAGTAACTTTGTTGTGGAGGTCAGATAGGTAGTCGCTCCATGTTAAAATACTAGTATTCAGTTGCATCAGGTTCGACTGGAAGTCGACCCCAACAAAGTTGGGATAACGGCTAAATAGATGATGATGATGATGGTTGAATTTTGACGTATCAATAACGCATCTCAATCTCTAACTCCATCCGTGATCTTTACCTGGTACTTCTAATTCACCTTCTCAAAGTTTACAGATGACAAACTCGGCCATTGATTGGTAACAAACAAATATCAAACTATAGATTGGGATTGAGATGCATTATTGAAATTGGCAGTTAGTAGAAAATAATATAATAACATGCCTGTAGTATACAAATATTTGTTCCGGGTGTTCTGGGTATTTGCTATGTATAATAAAAAATATCTATCTATGTAATGTACTGTATTAAGTATATCAGTCATCTAGTACCCATAACACAAGCTCTGCTTAGCTTGGGGCTAGATGATGCTGTGTGGATTGTCCAGCATCATTTATTTATTTTATGTAGTCCCCGAAGGGTTAAGCAGAGGTGTAACTACGTACTCTCACATTTCACCAGTTATGTTTTGAAGTCCCATTTAATAAGGGGTGAGCCTAGTACCATCAACCGGGCACATATCTAGACTCTGAGCTGCTCCTGAGAAATTTCCGATGAAAAAACTAATAACGCATTCGAATCAACCTGGATTTGAACCCAGGACTTCATGCTTAGCAGTCACGTTTGCGACCCCCAGACTAACGAGGTAGTATATTATTTTTTAGTATTAATTTTAGTTCAAAATTACAAAATATGTCAACACGTTGGATGTACTGTGTTTACATAGACATTTATTTACAGTTTGTGTGTCAGACTGACTCTTTGACTGACTGCACCCATTCCTCTATAATTCTTCAAACGGTGCACTTGGAATAAATTTTGTAAAACTTAATCCCACAGTGGACCTTGGTTTTTATTTTAGGTTGGTACATCGTCTTCACAAATCGGATAAAAATATTGTAACTACATATTTTAAAAGAGTAAGTGAGGAGTTTCTTTCCCATTCTTCTCCATTCGAAACTACCTTTTCGAAAGGAAAATTAAATTTAACATTCAAAAGTGCCTTTTTAATGGTCAATACATGATTTGAATTTGACCAAATGAGGTGGTTAGTTGAAGTTTTGCAACTCAGAGTAAAACAAATAAATTTTGTTGACAGTGATGCGGATGAATTTTTCGATGCCCTGTGATTATTTATTTATTTTATTTTTCATGTATTATAAGGAAATAAAACTTGAACAAAACATACTTATCCTACTTATATTGTAACTAACTGATAGTTTTTGCATGATGAATGCAAGGATATTTAAACCAAGTAAAACATAGATTTACAAAAAGCAACAAAACTTTGTCTACATCAGCTGGTAACCCCGCACTGCCCCTTACCCCTGTAAGTTCAACAGTCACTGAGGGTTGTGGAGTGATGCTTACACACCTGTCTCTCATTATATTATGATAGTAATCTCTGGTCCGTGTGGCACGTGGATAGAAACCTGTGAGGGTGATAGGAAAATAAAATGGATTGCTAGCCAACCTGTTGTGGGGTTGTGATTGCTTTCAAAATTAATGGAGTTTTAAAGACGTATTGTGAATACGCAAAGAAGATGAACTAGGGGTTTGTGTGTCGACGTATTTCGTGCTATATTTCTGTGAATGAATATTAGCAATCTAAACTAATACAAAGAGCAAATATTTGAATGTTTATATGTTTGTTAAGTAATTATTAATATATGAAGAAATAAAATGAAATAAATAATCACAGGGCATCGAAAAGTTCATCCGCATCGTTGTCAACGGGAAAAGTGCCCAGAAGGCTGGCAGCATTGCAACGTTGAATGGCAATGCTGATTCTTTGGCCAAAACAAAAGCCAACCCTCTGGTCACGTGAAGAGTCGACCAAACGCTTCGCGATTTATCGAAAAACTAAATGGGCACACGGACCCTATGGCCCTAGAGTTTCAACCCCAAACGGCTCAAACATATAACTTCCAATGGATAAACTCATTCAAATTTAATCATTCTTTCACTTATAGAAAGTTACATTATCAGCAAGTAGTATTAGCTATGTTTTATTTTAGAAACAACGATTTAAAGATAGTGGAGGGGATATTTAAGTTCGAAGTGAAAAATACGAAATGAAAAAGTGTAATGAGTTGAAGATAATGAAATGGAACTTCACTTGAATTACTTTATGATTGATCGACACTTCACGTGACCTGAGGGCTGGCTCAGTCTATACCCATTATACAGAATTAGCCTATTATATTATATTGGCATCCAACGTGGCAATGGTGTCTTTTGGGCACGTATCCAGATGACAGCGATGCGGAGGAGTACTTAGACGCTTGAGTGTCTTGGTCGGCTTTTTACTCTATTTTATTTTGTAAATATGTAAATAGTTAGTTTTATTTTATAATTGTGTTTATGTAAATTAACAATAGAAACTTTCCGTTATTAATATATAAGTCGTTACCTTTTAAATTGAAAATAACCAAACTACTTCAGATTTTTTATAAAATAACGAAGATCCTTAAGAATTGATCATTATATTTTACGTTCTAAAGTTTTATCAAAGTCTAATAAGTAAGTAGTCAAGATACCTATTAACAGTAAAGAATCTCTAATTATCCGACATTGCAGAAGCTTTAATGAGATATCTAGTTATGTAGAAATAATTTAAAATTAAAACTGTAGACTGCAGTGCATTAAGTTTAGTAAAATAACACTACAACAATGTAGTGTTATTTTACAAATCTTCAGTCAACATTTTAAAGCTGGGCAGATCATGAGTAGAATATTTATGATCTGCCCAGCTTTTTCCCAACTACGTTGGGATTGGCTTCAGGTCTAACCAGATGCAGCTGAATACCGGTATTTTACATTGAGCAACTGCCTATCTGACTTCCACAACCCGATTACTGGGAACACGATACTCCTTGGACTGGTTGTATGATTTCCGGGCTTCTGACTATCCAACCAACGGCTTAACGTGATTGCCAAGGCACTGAAAAGTCGCGAAATTTACGAATGATCACCTATCCACAAACTGACCTCTTAAAGCATAGATTGACCTTCAATCGACCCGTGCGGCTGTTATATATGAATTGAAAAAGTCACATTGGTCCTAGTGGGTTGGTCTAGTCTGGTAGTAGGTCGTTAGTCACTTTCCCGGTTTCGAAGCCCATAACCTCATGTATGAGAGGTGAGGCCTTTACCACTGGGCCATCACGACTAACATAAGCAAAATATTAATACTTTAAAACAGTTAAAAAAAAAAAAAAAAAATATTCACTGTACCGAACTAAAATGGCCAAAAATCCTAAATACCTAATCCTACTTAAAAACCTTATTAATTATAGAAACATTCAAAAATAAAATTATATTACCTTTTTAAAAATGAGTTTTTGAGAAATGTTTATTTAATATTTTCTTCAACTTTCTTTGAGAAAGCGTGCGCGCGTTGATGTCTTTTATAGTAAGAAAACTTTTACTGACCGGAGTCCGATTAATAGTTTCAATATTTATAAGCTATATTTGGTCCTAACTAGTTATAAAGTAACCAATAATATTTCGGATTGGGTTTTTTTGTTTCATGTATTGGTTGTGTAACGGGCAACATTTAAAGAAGAAATGAGATTAAAATAAGTAGTACATCATTGACAGAAATAAAAGGAATAATACTATTCTTTTTTTTTTTTTTTAATACTTTGCCCCACACTAGGAATTTGCATTAACGAATATTTAAACTCACATACACAAACAGCCAGATCCGGAACATCTACCATGCAAATGTTTGTTCCGTGCGGGAATCGAACCCACGACACACGTCTTGGCAGTCGTTCGCCCAGCCACTGCGCCCATGGGAGGACCTGGAAGTTTCAATCCACATGTGACAGTACGGTCTAGCAAAACAAAATACATGATTTATCTTGTGTTCAAGACAGGACACAGTTTAATTAACCCAATTTTTTTTTAGTTTATAAAGCCATGTTATATCGTTTCTTTTTTGTTCAATTGTCAATTTTTTTTTCAAGTAGTCTTGGTTATTTTCTAGCCTAAATTGTACTATATGTAATATTATAAAACTTGGATTATGTAAGTGCTGTGCACACCTGTAACTGACAAATTCACTAGATTTTAAGCTCAATTGTAACAGGACCCCAAAAAATGTATTAGTGAATAAGTCGTTGGAGTGCCGTAATTAAATAAATAAATAAATGTTGTCTGCAACTAGGTAAACCATTTGAAAAACTTTCTTTAAGTTTTCTGGTAGTAGGCAGAAACCCTTGATCGGTAGAGCTAGATAGTTTTTTTTATAATCAATGTAATATGATTTATTACCTTTAAACAACCAGAACATTAAGTATGGCAAATAATAAGTTGAATACTTTTTTTTCATACCGTAACTTAATTAAAACTTAAGATATTTTTAATTAACGACGGCAGGCTAATGGCATGCTTGAAGTAACTTAAAACGGTGGTTCTTTTGGATATACGTTAAAACTTAACTGAGACTCTGTTGGATTGAAATTGTAACATAACATGATGACCTGTGATTCCAGGTAGGCAGAGGTAGTAGTACAAACAGATTTCTCCAGTTATGATTAAGTCCCATGTGATAGGAGGCGAGCCTATTGCTGCTAACCAGGCACAAATCCAGACTCCAGGCTACTACTGCGTAATTCCTGATAGAAAAAACCCAAAAACACTGTACGACCCGGAAATCGAACCCAGGAGTTCGTGCTCAGTAGCGCCGACGACCACTAGACTAACCAGGTAGTTGTTTCTTCTTTACCGCAATTATTCAGCAAAAATAAATTTTAACTGATGGACAGACAAAAAGTGATTAACATAAATCTACAATTATTTCGTGAAGTATCGTGTGTGGTCATAAATAGCAAATTTATTTTAACTAGCAACATGCAGTCGTTCAAGCTCGAGAGGAATTACGATAGCGTATCTCAATCCCAATCTAGAGATCGATCTTTGTTTCATCATCAGGCTATACTAGTCCACTGCTGGACATAGCCCTCTCCTAATGAGCGCCATAGCGCCCTGTCTTCAGCTTGCCGCATCCAGCATCTGCCTGCAGTCTTTCGCAGATCGTCATCCCACCTGGTCAGAGGGCATCCTACACTACGTGTCGCGGCCGGGTCGCGGTCTCCACTCAAGAAAACCTTTGTTTGTAACCAATCAATGGCAGAATGTGCATTTTATAAAATTGAGAGAGCTAATCAGAAGCAGCCGTTTAAGATCGTGTATTGAGATTTGTTATTGAATTAGGCTTTTAATAATAACCGCTACACAGTTCGATTTTGACCTCGGTTGGACAGTTAACCATACATTACATTCCAACACCCCTCCATGTGTTGGTCGTTAAGCAGTTGGTCCCGGCATATATTCGTGGGTCGTTGACAGTCATTACGGGTACTCCATAATCCGACAGTTTGACTGCCAACCACTCCTTACAAAGGGCATCGTTTTACCGAGTAACTGGGTTGCATAGGTCAGGTAGGCAGTCGCTCCAAGTAAAATATCGGTATACAACTGCATCTACTAAGATTGGACCCCGACCCCAATATAGTTTGGAAAAAGGCTAAACACAGTTTTAGGTTCCAAGATAAACAGTGACTAGTTGGTGCTCATTCGTAGTAAAATCAACACTTCTCACGTCTACATACTTAAAGATTGTATGGGTGACCATGAAATCCATCGACTACCAAGAGTCTATAACTACAGTCACCCATTATGATCATCATTTGCCTAGACTTTTCCCAACTACATTGGGGTCGGATTCCAGTCTAATCGGATGCAGTTAAAAACTAGCATTTTACATGGGGCGACTGCTTAACTAACCTCCACCCATTTACTAGGCAACACGATACCCCTTGGTAAGACTGGCTGTCAGATTTTCGGGCTTCTGACTACCCATGACCACCTATATGTTGTTAGGTTTTTTTACCAATCATAGAGATTGTCGTTATTTTTGAACAGTTTCACTTATTATTGTCTGCTGTTCTGTTAGCCTTGTCTCTGATAAAACTGGAAGTAGGAAAAGGCATTGAGACCTACTCGACTATTGCCAATTATCGATATGCCTCTGACAAAAGCCTATAATTACAAGTACATGTAAAGATTGTCTGTACAGGAAGACCCCGTGAGTATAAGTACACACATCACATCCTTTAAACAAAACTTATTAATGGCTGATGACAGAGGCACGAATATTCACAGTAATAGCAGTTTTCCGTCCTCCGAATAATATACCAGCGTTTTACATAAGGACGGCTTACATAAGGCACTATTAACATATGTGTGCGTGCGCGGGCTAGTCGCGAGTCGCTGCGCCGGAGTCGGTTATGTTCCACTCAATCGCATTTGAGTCGTGGCCCTCGCCGCGAGCGGACGCGCGGACGCTATAAAAGCAAAAAACAGTAAGAAACAGTGCTTGTGAGTGCCTGTGGTACACGAGTGTTAGAAAGTTCTGTTTTATCAAGTTTTTTACACGCAAGTAAATTTTAAATTTACATTTTTTTTTTCAACAATCTGGAAAGAGCCAGTTACGTGAATCTGGTTCGCCCGTTTTTCCGGTGCAGGTACGTTTTTTGTTATAACTGAATTCCGTATTAGTTTTTTACTTGTTATGAAAGGTTTTTTTTAGTGTTATATGTAAATATGATCTAAGTATTAGTGTGTATTGCTGAAAATTTAAATCTATGTTCGTAGAAGAACTATTTGTTCCTTATGTGGATGTGTGGCATGAAATGTATTGAAAATTACAGTCGTGTAAGCTTCAAATAATCTTTCTTGAATCATTTTATTATTAGTTTTGTTAAGAACTAGCTCGGGAACTAGACTAAAATCAAAATAATATCTCATTTAATATAAGAAGTAATCTAAGATACTACAAATCTTATTTTATTTACCAAAAACACTGTAAAAAATCAATAAGTTTTACTTCAAACTATCGATGTAAGTAATAAGATTCTTATAAGTTGTTAAGGAATGTCTGATTCATCGACGAAACTCAAGGCTTTTGATCTTGAAAGTCATTGTAATCAAACTTCTTGTTTGTAAGCGGTAAGCAGAAGTCTCGGTAAAGCTATTTCAAAACACTTAAAGTAGCATAATGCTGCCAAAAGCTTGACTCTTAGTTTTTATTGGGGGCATTAATTGAAATAACCAAACTTAAATTTGATTTATAAGTATCATCATGATAACTTTTAGAACATTTACAAGACAAAAAACATAAAATAATACAATATCCTCTACATTAAATCATTTTAAAATAAATCCCAACTTTTAATGCATTTTCAATTTTGCACTTTTTATGATGAATGACTTATAGGATACAAATATGTTTATTAATTTTACCAATACAAGACGAAGAAAGCCCTCAGTCTGATATAAATATAATTGATTATGGGGTTGAAGATTTTCCTTCTATTATTGGATATATTACAATAAACCGCTATCAGCACCTACTTCGTTCTTATTTGGAGGACAAAGTTGTCTACCGTCGCATATTGTGGGAACTACAAGAATATTTTTGTTTCACGAATTCGCGTTTGACAATTTTGTATGTCCTTATACCCACTCTTAAGTGACAAGCTTAGGAAAATATATCGTCGCCTTAGAATGAAAAGCTCGGAAATGCAATTTTGTTAATTTCTGTTTTTATTACAATTTTGTAAAGGACGTAGTGTCACACAGTAAAAAGTTTAGTTACCTGTAATGTTATCTATGATGGTAAATGAGAACTTCGTTAAAACTCGCAAGTGTGACTAAGCCGTGGTGATAAAATTTTGCTGGTCGCAGATTTTCTTCCTAGTGAAAAGTTACCTCTTTTGCATGTACGAGGTTTTCACTTTACGGCGATGATATGTCTAATGAGCTTTCAAAGAATGTTTTACTAAGGTAGTAACAGTTATTTATTTATTACATATATCATACTTTAAGTGTACAAATGAACAGGGTCAAAATTAATGCTATAGCAAGTTAGGTAAAGATGAACCGTTATGGAGAAAATGTTCATAGAAATACAAGAAATGTCATAATATTTCCCAAACGATGTAAAATGTCAATAAGGGACTTTAAGAATTGGCACGTAAAGTTACGAAATTAGTATTTAAATTATGACTTGACAATTTGTGACAATCTATTTCTCTCATCACGATGACAACAGCCGGTCTATTCTACTACCCGTTTGGCTGGTCTGTTCTGACAGCTGGCACACCATACTAATGCTAGGGATTGACTTCACTTCCCCT
This sequence comes from Phlogophora meticulosa, assembly GCA_905147745.2. Taxonomy (NCBI): domain Eukaryota; kingdom Metazoa; phylum Arthropoda; class Insecta; order Lepidoptera; family Noctuidae; genus Phlogophora; species Phlogophora meticulosa. Next base: position 1,807,547 of record LR990542.1, read on the forward strand.
GACTTTTCACGGGGTGATTTTTACAGAATAACACTGCATATCATCTAGTAAAGCTTTTCTGCAAATCGGCTAAATTCATAGAACCTTACATAGAAGCCTTCTTTTTCTTACATCAGGGTTTTGTACGATGCTTGACGATCAGATCTATAGTAAACTTTGCTACAACTTATCATCATGCCTGTATTCCCCATAGAGTTAGGCAAAGGCGTACCTAGCACACCCATGTTTTGCCAATTGTGATTAAATCCTATGTACTGGGCACTAGCCTGACTCCAGGCTACTACAGATAAATTCCTAATGATAAAACCTAATAACACATTGCTCGAACTGGGAATAGAAACCTGGATCTCATGCTCAGCAATAAAGCAAGCTAGCACTAGACCAGCGACCATCTCTGCATTAAATAATAACAAAATTGTCATCCTGCATACTCATTTGACATCAAATGTAAAGAAACGGACTGATGCAAATTAATTTAAGTAATTTAATATCAAGTTTAGATCTTGATTCTCATGATCTGCATAGCCTGGGTCAACTTCCAGTCTAGTAGTTTAAATGCCAGTATTTTAGGGCGATAGAAATAGACAGACACGAACGGGTCTCGATAAGTAGCGGATGGTCACCCATAGTCAGATCAATCTCAGTAAACAAAGTTTAACATTTGATCGACCCGTGGGACTGTTTTATTTAGCTACAAACTCGTTAAAACTTTATTATACTATAATATACTGTCCCACTGCTGGTCACAAACCTCTTCTCATACAGAGAAGGCACGAGCATTAATAACTACGCTTGTCAAGACGGGTTGGTTTTTTCAGACCTATATTAATTCTAAGTCCAGGTTTCCATAAGATGTTTTCCTTAACCGATATCAGTGATGTCTAAGATAAAGTTTGAAAATAATGCGGGCAAGAACCAAAAGGACTTTTTTAATCAATAAGAATACAGTACCGTTGTACTAATACAATACCGATAAACTCGATATTCAATATTTAGAATATTGAACCTTAAAGTAGATTACAATTCTTAAGATAGTAGGCGAAAAGCAATAATTGAAATTATTATAATAGTTAATCAATGAAATATATTTCGAACGCTTAGGTAACATCTCTGTAACAGTTTACGTAAACATCATAACACTTTTTATCCGACGGCGAACGTTTTCTTGCACAAAATGTTTGGTACTGTTCGATTGTGGAATGTTCTAGAAATGTTGTGTGTTTTTTCTTCTATTTGGGGTTACAATTATTTCTTCTTGACGGCTAGTTCAACAGAACATGTTAGGATAGCGTTATAATCTTAAGGATAGTAAAGCTTTCTGTAAATTAATTTTCACTAATATTATAAAACTCTAATCTCTACAACTGTCTGTCAAATGTGCAAAAATATTCTTACACTTAAAAGCCTATTTCTTGAATAAGGTGTAAGGCTTTTTAACATAACGCTACGACTCTTAGGAGCTGGTAAAACCGCGGGGCACAGATATTGCATTGAAATTTATTTCCTTTGTGAACTGACTTACGTTTGCTTTCTTTAAAATCAATAAACACTATGTACTGAATATGTTTTATGAGGAAACACAGACGTTAAATCAATAAAATCATATTTGTGACTTATCCAATGAAGTTCCTAGATAGTATAACCTACTCTAAAGATTTTTCACCAAACAGTATTTCTATTCTTTGACGACCGATGTGGCGCGGCGGGCGAAGGTCCGCCTGCGACGCAAGAGGTTGCGGGTTCGATTCCCGCCTTGGGACAAATGTTTGTACGATCTACAAATATTTGTTCCGGGTGATCTGGGTATTTCCTATGTATAATAAAAAATATCTATATATGTAATGTATGGTATTAAGTATATCAGTCATCTAGTACCCATAACACAAGCTCTGCTTAGCTTGGGGCTAGATGATGCTGTGTGGATTGTCCAGCAATATGTATATGTATTTTGATTTGACGATCCCTTCAATACAAATCGGACATCGACGCACAGCCAGATACCATGAGTTCAGTTGGTACATGATACTGGAACTTCTCAGAGTTGAAACTTCTCGACGGCTTTTCCTTATTTTTCCGTTATTTTCTGATGTGTTTTTACTTTATTACTAAGAATTTTGTAAATAAGAACATCATCTGTCCAACCCAATGAGAATTTTAATTTAAAAGCAATCATTCACTTTTTTCATTGCAATAAGGATTTTACTCATTGCGATAGATAGAAATCATGATTTTTACAATGTAAAGTAACAATAAACTTTACAAAAAAACCTAGAAGTTAAAAGTTAAAGTAAGTTAAAAGCGAGAGAAGAGAAAACCCAACGAAAAATGTCAATGCTGGAGGGTTCAAAATCACGTTAGTATCTCATGGTATCTGGCTGTGCATCGATGTCTGAATCTGGCTGTGCATCGAATGTTTGGTACTGTTCGATTGTGGAATGTTCTAGAAATGTTGTGTGTTTTTTCTTCTATTTGGGGTTACAATTATTTCTTCTTGACGGCTAGTTCAACAGAACATGTTAGGATAGCGTTATAATCTTAAGGATAGTAAAGCTTTCTGTAAATTAATTTTCACTAATATTATAAAACTCTAATCTCTACAACTGTCTGTCAAATGTGCAAAAATATTCTTACACTTAAAAGCCTATTTCTTGAATAAGGTGTAAGGCTTTTTAACATAACGCTACGACTCTTAGGAGCTGGTAAAACCGCGGGGCACAGATATTGCATTGAAATTTATTTCCTTTGTGAACTGACTTACGTTTGCTTTCTTTAAAATCAATAAACACTATGTACTGAATATGTTTTATGAGGAAACACAGACGTTAAATCAATAAAATCATATTTGTGACTTATCCAATGAAGTTCCTAGATAGTATAACCTACTCTAAAGATTTTTCACCAAACAGTATTTCTATTCTTTGACGACCGATGTGGCGCGGCGGGCGAAGGTCCGCCTGCGACGCAAGAGGTTGCGGGTTCGATTCCCGCCTTGGGACAAATGTTTGTACGATCTACAAATATTTGTTCCGGGTGATCTGGGTATTTCCTATGTATAATAAAAAATATCTATATATGTAATGTATGGTATTAAGTATATCAGTCATCTAGTACCCATAACACAAGCTCTGCTTAGCTTGGGGCTAGATGATGCTGTGTGGATTGTCCAGCAATATGTATATGTATTTTGATTTGACGATCCCTTCAATACAAATCGGACATCGACGCACAGCCAGATACCATGAGTTCAGTTGGTACATGATACTGGAACTTCTCAGAGTTGAAACTTCTCGACGGCTTTTCCTTATTTTTCCGTTATTTTCTGATGTGTTTTTACTTTATTACTAAGAATTTTTTAAATAAGAACATCATCTGTCCAACCCAATGAGAATTTTAATTTAAAAGCAATCATTCACATTTTTCATTGCAATAAGGATTTTACTCATTGCGATAGATAGAAATCATGATTTTTACAATGTAAAGTAACAATAAACTTTAGAAAAAAACCTAGAAGTTAAAAGTTAAAGTAAGTTAAAAGCTAGAGAAAACCCAACGAAAAATGTCAATGCTGGAGGGTTCAAAATCACGTTAGTATCTCATGGTATGAGGTTGTGCATCGATGTCCGATTTGTATTGAAGGGATCGTCAAATCAAAATAGAAATACTGTTTGGCGTAAAATCGCTAAGAGTAGGTACTATCTAGGAACTTCAATGGATGAAGAATAAAGATGATTTTATTGATGTTATGTTTGTGTTTCCTAATAAAATATAATCAGTGCATAGTGTGTTTGAATATAAAGAAAGCAAACGTAAGGCAGCTTACAAAGAAAAAAAATGTTAATGCACTAACTACATCCAGGAGTTTGTGTGTTTGTATCTGCTAATCTCTGTAACTACCCGTCGATTTTGAACCGCTGTCACTGTCACAACTCATACCCACTGACCATCAAAACTCAAAAATAGTCTTACATAAGCAAGCAAGTGAAAACATTTTTTTTATCTAATGTTTCAAGTGTGGGAGCCATTGTCGCTGGTTCTAGGTTAAGAGTCTTTGTCTTAAGTTACGTGTGGTTCCCATAGCTTACTGTTGTGCTTGTTGCTCATAATTGTTTTATTAAAAGCAAAAACATTTGTTGGAGTTACGGAAATTTTGATAAGTATTAAGTGTGTGTTGGGTTGAAGCATTTGACGACCGATGAGGTCCGCCTGCGACGCAGGAGGTTGCGGATCCGATTCCCGTCTTGGGACAAATGTTTGTACGATCTATAAAGATTTGTGACGGGTGTTCTGGGTATTTGCTATGTATTATAAAAAAACATATATCTATGTTATGTATTGTATTAATGATATCAGTCATCTAGTATCCATAACACAAGCTCAGCTTAGCTTGGGGCTAGATGATGCTGTGTGGATTGTCCAACGTTTTTTTTTAAACTTCATATACTAAGCTTTATTACTGAATTAAAAAAAAGAATAGATTTTTACTAATTTGATAACTCTTTTAGAACTATGCACATCTCTTACTGTGCTTGTGTGGTCTCTGGCTCAGATAAAAGAGGTTCTATGATTTTTAAAATGGGTGACTCAAAAAGTGTTTTTTTTATGGGTTAGGTAAGGTTTAGAGACTTTTAAAGTGATTCACGTTAAATGCTAGACTAATTAAGTACTAAAAAACAGTAAAATACACAGCCCAGTAACTGGGTTGTGGAGGTCAGATCTTTGGCTGTCAGTGTACAAAAATATCTTAATACATTGTTTTACAAAGACTGAATAATATAAAATGCACAGCAATACAAAAAATATTTATAAAAAATACATCTTAACAAATGGCAATAAATGATGCTATTGGTTGATTTGTAGAATCGGAAACAAATCACCATCAACTGCCTGGCCTTAAGCCATAAACTATGTTGGGGTTGGCTTTCAATCTAACCGGATTCCGATTAATACTAGTTTTGGTACATGGAGCGACTGCCTATCTAGCTTCCATAACCCAGTTACTGGGTAACACAATACTTTTTCCTTTGATTGCTTGTCAGACTTTCAACCAGAGACAGCTCTAACACTGAAATTTCCATTTCTAAATAACCTTTGACTCTATAAAAACGATTAGTTTTCTTTCTCTTAAACCACATAATACTTTTACAAAACTTAGATCATTTTGTGGATTTCTTAAACACCAGTTTCGATTGCCTGTTTTTTAAAAGAGATGCTGTTTTTTGTTATTTATATTTTTGCTAGAGTTTAAGCTTTATTCCAATTCTTATGGCATATTATCCAGTAAGTATACATTACAGATTCTTACAGAAAATAATTATTGAAAAACAAGCAGTTCGGTCCCAATTGCGATTCTTAGATAAAAAAAAACATTAATCATGTTTTTGATCCCGTTCAAGCACCTACGTCCGTATGTTTTCTTTGATGTAAGTAAATTTGTACAGAAAATACCAGTATCATTGGGCCTTGTCTAAATGACCATCTTCCTCATCACACATTACGAATCAATTCTCCAAAATAATCTAACATTTCTTCGATTGCTTGTGAAATGACAGCGGCACCTTTCGTAAAGACTTTTTTCCCAGTAAAAGATAGAAAAAAAAGACAGCAAAAAGTACAATGGACGGTAGTACTTTCTAAAGTGATCGGCGAGCGGCGCGCGCGCCGACGGCCGCTAGCGAATATTGTAAACAGCGGTTTTAGATCTGTTGTGATCGGTTGGTATTGGTTCTGGTGTATTTGATACGTTGGAAATTGATAGAACTTATCGTTTTATTTATTTTTGGTAGTACCATAATAATATATTGATAAATGGTTTGTAAATGTGTATTTCTTGCATTCCTTTTAGGTATTTCATTGCGTTTAGCTCATGTTTAAATAAACTTGGATAAGTATTTAATCAAGGACTACTTTAATTTAAGCTGAATGAATTCATATATTTAAATGTATTTATTGATTAGTATTATTAGATTGACGACCGATGTGGCGCGGCGGGCGAAGGTCCGCCTGCGACGCAAGAGGTTGCGGGTTCGATTCCCGCATTGGGACAAATGTTTGTACGATCTACAAATATTTGTTCCGGGTGTTCTGGGTATTTCCTATGTATAATAAAAATATCTATATATGTAATGTATTGTATTAAGTATATCAGTCATCTAGTACCCATAACACAAGCTCTGCTTACCTTGGGGCTAGATGATGCTGTGTGGATTGTCCAGCAATATTTATTATTATTATTTCCTTTATTTCTCTATATACATATTAATTACATTTTTAAATATTTCAAAATTAAAAAAAACAAAAAACATTTAAAAATATAAAAAATAGTAGCCCACCGGCATTGGGAACAGGGTCCAAGCTACCGGTGGTCAGGGCTCTTGAGAAAGGAATCTCCTGACGATACGCGCCGTGTCCAGGAGTACCGCTTTCTGTATCAAGCCCTTGATCCAGCTGCCTAACGAGAGCCTCCTTAGGTGTTGGTCGAGGCTCTTGGCTATTATACCATTGGCCGTCACAACTATCGGCACAATGACTGCTGTATTTACATCCCACATGTCGACCACCTCGCGGGCCAGATTAAGATACTTGATTTGTTTCTCTTTCTCAGCCTTCACGAGGTTCTCGTCATGTGGGACCGTTATATCAACAATCATTGTGCGACGCTCTAATCGATCTATCACCACAATGTCAGGCTTATTAGCAACAATAGTCCTGTCAGTGATGATAGATCGATCCCAATATAACGTGATATTGCCATTTTCAAGAACTGGGTCGGGCACATACTTATAGTATGGTACTTCTGATTCCACAAGGTTATACTTCAGAGCAAGTTGCTGGTGGATAATCTTGGCAACAAGGTTATGTCTATGCAAATAGTCTCCGTTAGCAAGACGAGAACAACCAGAAATAATGTGACGGATTGATTCTCCGGATCGGTGGCATGCCCGACAGATGTCAACCGTACCGTCCTTCACAATGTATTTCCGGTAGTTATTCGTCATGATAACTTCATCCATAATCGCACAGACAAAACCTTCGGTTTCCCCAAAGAGGTCACCGAAGCGCAGCCAAGATACGGACGCTGATAGGTCTACATCGGGTCCATGTAAGACCCGATAAAAGCGTCCATGAAGCTCTTTGCTCTTCCATATTTCCATGCGGTCAGTAGTATCTAATACTATGGGTTTGCGCCAGTTCTCATTAGCCAAGGAGAGCGGGGTGAGGGCCTTGTCCATCGCGACCACATCTCTATGCATCCCCACGTCGGTTTCAAGGAAGTACTCCCTGAGACTGCATACCTCACGGTTGTGCAGGGTCTTAGCATTTAAGAAGCCTCGACCCCCGCATTTCCGCGAGATATACAGTCTCATCACCGACGATCGTGGGTGATGCATGCGATTTGCGGTTAACAATGTGCGGACCCTCCTATCCAAGGCGTCAAGTTCCGTCTGAGTCCATTTGAGTATGCCGAAAGAATACATCAAAACTGGCATGACCCAACCGTTGAAGGCGCGCACCTTATTGCCGCCTGATAAAAGACTATTTAACACTTTATTCAGGCGGCCAAAGAAGCGCTCCTTCAAAGATTGTTTCATGTCAGCAGTATTGATGCCTAACGCTTCCGACATACCCAAATACTTGTAGGTTTCGGTTGAGGAGAGGGATCTAAGGTATATAGAATCCGAGAGTTGGGTTCCCGCGGATTCCACAATCCCTCCTCGCTTTACATGCATGACTGCACATTTGTCCACACCAAAATCCATCCTGATGGCGCTACTGAAGGTTTCTGTTACCTTCAGTAGCTTCATTAGTTGCAAATTGTTGTGGGCAAAGAGTTTCAGATCATCCATGTAAAGAAGGTGAGATATGACCTGACCACCTCTTCTCAACCGATAGCCCAGACCCGAACCCTCCAGCAACGTGCTTAGAGGGTTCAGGGCTAAACAAAACCACAACGGACTGAGACTATCACCCTGAAATATGCCTCGCTCGATCCTTATCGGTTCGCTGTTCTCCTGAAACTGCCGACATCCTGGATAGTGAAGGACCGTCCTCCATTGCCCCATACACGACTTTAAAAAGGTGCGGAGAGTTGCATCTATTTTATACAACTCCAGCACCCTCATGAGCCATGTATGTGGCACTGAGTCATAGGCCTTCTTATAATCTATCCAACATGTCGACAAATCCTTTCGGGAACGACGAACCTGTTGGCTTATGGCCATATCTATGAGGAGCAGCTCCTTAGTACCACGGGACCCGTTCTTACATCCATTTTGAGAGACAGACATGATCGAAGTGCTGTCGATATGATTATTAATTTTAGATCTCAAAATGGATGTAAGAACTTTATAGACCGTCGGTAGACAAGTGATTGGTCTATAGTTTTTGGGTTCCGCAGTACTACCTGATTTATGGAGCAGGTGGGTTATTCCTGTTGTAAGAAATTGGGGCAGCGATCCTGACTCTAAGGCAGACTGGAACTGAGATGCCAAACGAGCGTGCGAGCTTTTCAGCCATTTAATCCAGAAGTTGTGCAGCCCGTCTGGTCCTGGAGATTTCCAATTAGGTAACGGACGAACTGCACAAGCTACATCCTGGGGGCTGATGTTGATTGCCCCCATTTCTGGTAAAGGTTCACACGTCCGCTCGACCTCCCTAGTCCAATCGCCCTCAGTGTGACTGACAGGCACCGACCAGATGCTGCGCCAAAATAAACACATGGCCTCATCATCCGGCAGGAACGTGTCAGTCACACCTTGGTCCGGTCGCTCCCAAGTCCTATACACCCACCTTTCATCGCTCCGGAATGTGCGATTCTGAGTGTATCGCTCCACTCGCCGCTTGTACCGACGAATACGGTTTGCCCATGCACAGATCTTCTGTTTCAGGAAGTCAATGCGCTCCGTGACGCGGGTTAAATAGTCTCGAGAACTAATATCAGTCCCCGAGAACGCCCGCCTCACAAAGCGCATCACTCTAGGGCGAGTATTACCCTCCCTGAAACAGATAAGTTTGCCGATGAGTACTCTAGCCTCACCGATACGTCGCTCAATCCTGCACTGCCAAGCTGGTACGGCTGGTCGTGTAGCTTTCTTACTGTTGGGAAATTTTACATTTGCTACACGACACGCCGCTGCAGCTGCACAGTACAAGATTGAGTGGGTATCTGCGAGGTCTTTGCTGTTGTCAAAACTGTTTGACAGCAGTGAATCTAGAGCACACATCAGCGCCTTGTTTTTCTTGTGCATGGGCAGACGAGGTAAACGTTGTCTAAGCTCAGGCGGTGTGGAGCGGTACTCTCGGAATGCATCCTCCAAAGCGCTCCTCAAGCGTACATTACATTGGGAACTCACGGATATAGCTGCGTCATCATCCTCTTCACCAACGTAGTCAGGTCGCGGTGATACAATAGGTAAACTGGGTAGTTGTACCGCGACCAGTGGCGAAGCAGGCATAACGCGGTTACTCCGTGAGTTCAGTCGTAGTCTATCAAGCACGGTGTCATCCAACATATGGTTACGTTGAATGACTCGTACCTGATCCGATAGTCGTTGTGCCGATACGTTGACAGCTGGTTCAAGTACCTGAAACAGAGAGAGCATCCGACTACGGTACGCAGTCAGGTTAGTTCCCCCCTCTGTAGCCCCATAGTATGAGCGCATGACATTTTCGTTGATGGATTGTGTCCATCGCATGCGCTGCACACTTCCACCGGAAGCGGGGACCCTAGCAGAGGCTGGTGGGCCTCGGAGTCCCAAGCTGGCCGGTGGTCGGCCTCTTCCACATCGACGTACTGGTGGTGGCGACGTCGGTGGCGAGTAGTATTCGTCGCTCGAGCTCGACGCAACTGCAGCGGCCGGTGTCACTGGACTCACGTCTGGAGCAGGTCCCGGCAGCTGGGAGGCGGAGCTGAGCGACGAACCCGAAGATGTTTTTGGTGCATTGAGTACACGGGCTCGGCTTCTTGTCAGCATTTTTTCTTCCAGAGTTTTCTCCGATTTAGGATACCATGGCGACACACATGGTATTGGTATTATGGTATATTTTATAAGTCATGGTGATTTTTAGCTTGGTCTATTATTAATTGATTCCTGGTTTTTTTTTTTGTTCTTGAATTCTGTATTTTAGACATTTTGTACACTAGTTTTCATAAATTATTTATAAATAACATCGGAGAAAATAATTTTGCTTCAGTCACTTTGACAGTCGAGCCACAGATTATTTATTATTATTATTATTATTATTATTAGTACGTTACTTTATAGATAAGAAATAATAATTACTAGTGATCGCAAAGTAGTCAAGATTCAACAATCTTAGCTTTCTGCTCATTCACCATATGTACAAAGGCCAGCACATCAACCTACCCCACGCTGTCAATTTTTTTTGACAGTTCTTCATCTTTATTACAAAAGAATAAGGTTCATATTCAATTGAGAAAATTATACAGTTTGGGATAGTTTGATGTGCTGGCATCTGTACTTTGACGGTGCCAAATCTTACACTCCTGCGCGCTTGTAATATTTAAAAAGAGGGATCCGAAGTTTTTGCTTCACGTATCTCTTTAGAGACTGTAATAAAAATAGCTAAAACTCCAATTTTACTTAAACACAGCTCCACCTCATTTATTAACATACTTTTTGCAACATCATGAAACTAAATTGAATTAGCTAAAGTACATTTTGCGTATTAGGTTTTAATTAAAAGTCTTGTAGGTACTTAATTGCAGCAATTAAACTAAGCCTCCTACATACCTACCTACATACTCTCATTATTATTAATTATTACGGAGTAACGTACATGGACATGGCCCTTTTCTTTTTAATGACCACAAAATAGTTTTTTTTTATCAGCATGATTATAAGGAGTCCGAAGCAACGGGTTATCTAACTTAATATACAAAAAAAATGTGAAAAAAACACGATTAACAAATTTAGAATTATATTTCTCAATGTACAGACGCCAGTACATCAAGATATTGGGGCTTACGGAGGATATGTCCCATTTCTTTTTACTGACTTCAAAACAGTATTTTTATAGGCATGATTATAAGATGTTCGAAGCAACGGGTATTCTTAATGAATATACAAAATTCATATGCAAAGAAATACAAGTCATCATCATCATCCTCTTGCCCTTATCCCAATTTATTTAGGGTCGGCGCAGCATGTCTTCTTCTTCCATACATCTCTATTTGCCGTCATCTCATCATCATCTCAGTAGTCACCTCCTTCTTAGCCATATCATCTTCCACACAATCCATCCATCGTTTGCTGGGTTCCCCTCTATGGTTGTAACCCTCTACATTCACACTCAAAACCTTCCTAATAACATGATCCTCACAAGTAACAAATTCAAATATTCCTTTCAGATAAACATCCAAAATATCTATCCAAATAGATACTTACGAGTAGGTATATTTCCCAATGAATAGCTATTGGGGATAGCTTGAAATGCTGGCGTCTATACATTGTCAAATTTTCCCAATTGAATATGAACTTTTGTCTTTTGTAATATGGTTGGAAATCTATCAAAGATATTTGTCAGATAGGGGTAGCTTGATGTGCTCGCCACTGTACATATAATAACACCAACCTGTTACTACCTAGAGAAGGTAGGAGCATTAATAACCACGCTTTCTTAAGGCGGGCTGGTAATTTCAGACGTATATTCATTATAAGTACAGGTTTACTCACGATGTTTTCCTTCTGACTGACGATGCCACCGATATTAGTTTGAAATCAGTAAAAGATCCAAGATGTGGTTACCAGTCAAAGTTTATTTTAGCTAATTTTAATTATGTCCGAATATACTTTTATTACCAGTGACATATAAACACCATGTTTGGCAAGCAGTCCTAAAATAATATTAATAATAATGTCCATGCACGTAAAAAAATGTCCGTTGTGAGTCCATTTACATTTACAGTAAAATACATAATCTACATGTTAACAGTTTAATTTAATATTACCTTCACTATTCTCATAACTGCAACTCCTAAAAGCAGTAAAACAGTTGTGAAGAACCATGGAAACACTAGCTGAAACAAAAATCAACGAATCCCAGATAAATAATTCAACTGTTCTGAAGCACGCGACAAAAATAACAGCAAAGAACATTGGAACAAAATTTGAATCTTACAATCACGATAGACATCTAACATAGTAGAAAAAAATGGTAAAATACCAATGACACACTGAACATGGCACCGCTGACTGAGCACGGCAGTCCGCACTACGTCACCCAACACACCAAACAGTTCGGCACCACCACCCATGCGTTACCAGCTGAACTTGACTTACAATCAGCTGCTCATCCTGTACAAAACAACTGTAATAGGTTAGGAAAATAAATCTATATATACAGATAGATAGATAACGGAAAGAGTTAAAGAAAAGCAGGAAAGCTTAAACAAAAAGTAACGAAGCAAATGATGGAAAAGTTGATAGACTAGCCACATTTCTTATACACTCCACTATAGAGGCTAAAATCTGAAAAAGAAAGAAGCACTAGGATGGTGCTAAAACACCAATGACATTACTAGTAGTTGTCAATGGTCTGGCTGGTACATATAACAAAAATGAAGCTGATAATATCGGTTAGTTAGGACGAGGATTTGATCCAAAACTCATCCAAACAAAGACCAATGTGAAAGCAAATGCTTTTTTGACGGCATCGTGATTCAGTGCAATGTTATGAGAAACATCGAAGATATCTAGAATCTGTTTGCTCAAAATGGTTTTGCGTATATTTGTTTGTTCAAAGAGAGGACATATCAAAATGTACATAGTTGTAGTTTCATTGCCATAAAAACTGTCAGTCCACATTCTCTGTTTCCATCCAATAGCGAGCGATAATAGCGACACATTCCAATGATGACCGGCGATCCGGCGCGTGAGCACCCCGCTTCGCGAATCGTTGCACCAGGATCATTACGTCATAGATACATGCCAATGACTTTGTTGTGAATGAAATGGAGTTAATGTTAGTAGTAGATATTAATGATGAAAAAAAAAACATGGATACGATATAGCTAGTGAAACTGATAAAGATATGAAGGACAATACTGAATCTTTTAAACCTTTGCATATCCAAAGCGAATTTCAAAACAAAATCAAAGAAAAGTCAGACACTGGTCAGTTTCAAAATGAAAATGGTTGCATGAATATAAATATAATGTAATAAGAGAACCTAGAAGCATGTCACCCAGAACTACTCCAAAAGCCTCTCTCAAATTCTTTCCCTTTTGGGAAATTTAGGCGTGGTGATTTGGTCAGGAAATATTTTTCTTCAAATAACTGTCCCACATGAACTCATTTATGCTCCGATGATGCTGATGACATCGTCATTGATGATGACGCTAGTCTCGTTGACTGCACACCAGTGATCCTGACGCCGCATGCGCCGGCGCCGGGTGACGCTCCGATGATACTCAGTCAAATGTATCGCGTTTTTACCGATTGGATTAAGTAGATTGTCGACTCTGTTACGTGGAAGCTAATAATTGTTTACTATATTGTGAGCACGTTGTTGATGGAAGAGATGTTGATGTAGATATAGATGATGATGTAATCGATGAAGATAAACGCACATTGGAACTACCATGGTAAATCTATCAATACCAAGAAGACATTATAAAGAAAGAGAATTAAAAACACGCTCATTTGAGAGAGAATATATTCACGTAGCATAGCGAAGTAACTTCATTTCTGAATGAATAAAAGCCTCAGTACACAAGGTATAACAAAAAAAAACCATCAGTTAGATTTGCCTCAACTTTATAAATCGAACTATCATATTGTCATACGTGGATAGTGAGAAAGCCTAAAATTAATCCTTAAAAAAATTGACCGAAAAAATGAATCCCAGCACAAAATATTACCAAAAATACAACCCAATTCACGTCCAAGAGACTATCATTAACTTTTACTACCGTTCCTATCGACCACAGCACACCGCTAGCCGTGAGACCCTGACGCAGTCATCGAGCGAAACACAACAGTCCTGTGTGCTTCTCTTGCTTCACTGAAGCATGGCCTACGTGGAGCCAGTCGAGCAAATATGGCTATTGCGGAGATCCTCTCTTATTTTTTTCAAATTCAACAGACTTCTTGTCAGAAACAAGAGTCTGTTGAATTGGGCTATATTTATTTTCCATTTCTTCCTCCTGTCAGTGCCTTGAGGCAGCTTCTCGTCAACGAGATCGGACTGTCTTTTTGTCCAAGATGACATTGAAAATCGACCTGGCGATGGCAGGTATTCTGTATCTTCCACTGGTTGTAAGAAGTTGATGAGCAGTCAAATTTGCTCCTTAGGATTACGTAAAAATTCAAGCAAACCAACAGTTATTACACAAAAACTGTATTACCACAAGCAGAAGACACACAAAACAGTATGAGCAGTCACTGTGCGAATCAAACAAGCGTCCTGCATGTATGCTTCAGTGGAGCATGGCCCACGTGGGCCCACTCGACCAAACGTGGCCGCCACGCTGGGACGTGGTCATTTCATGCTTGAAGTTTGGCACCCTTCAATGATTTTTCTTTTGACGTTTGAAAATCAGCTGTTGCTTTGAAGTCAGGTGCACTCAAATTTACAAGTATTTATTCGTCATTGTCATCAGCCTAGAATTTATTTTACATGAAGCGACTACTTATCTAACCACCACAACCCAGTAGCTTGGTAACACGATACCCCTTTGGCAAGACTGGTTGACAGGTTTTTGGGCTTCTGACTACCCGTAACTACTGTCCAAGATTTACATATGTCAGCCGGGACCAAAGGCTTATGTGCATTCCGAGACACGGAGACGTTCTGATATGAAATTAATGGTCACCCATCCACGGACTGACGTAGCTTAACTTTCGATCAACCTGTGGCTGCTATTATTTAGTCAGAAGTCCTTCAGTCATTTGTCATCGGAGTGTATATCGGGATGGTGTTTGCCACGTCCATATCTTCGTCCTAGCGCGTATTATGCGTAAAGAACCCCAACTCCTCAAGAAAAGCCAGTAGCGATTTGAAGTTGC
The DNA here is from genome assembly GCA_905147745.2 of Phlogophora meticulosa. NCBI lineage: Eukaryota > Metazoa > Arthropoda > Insecta > Lepidoptera > Noctuidae > Phlogophora > Phlogophora meticulosa. The sequence continues at coordinate 1,822,573 of LR990542.1, forward strand.
CGACGATTACTTGGAGAGTAACTGTTCTCAGCCCTGTATGCAGTCACTGGACAGTTGAGAGGCCCAAGCGCTTATCTTCGCGCATTCAGTTGTCATGCACTTATGTCTATGACAGTATATCTACTGTTTGCAGTGGCCTATAGCTCAGAAAACGTTTTGACTGTGCTTGAAAACTACATTATGCATGTGTCTCTTTACAACCTTCTACATGATTGCATTGAGAACACTTGCGTTGGAATTAGGAACCATTATATTAACATTATAAGCTGTGGCTCTAGAATCTACTAACGACTTAGACTCAGGCCTCAATCAATCACTTTTCATAAGAATACGTTTCATATGACAACCTAATTTGAAATGAAAATGACATCAGTAGAGGAAGTTCTTCATTATTTCAGATGACAAGATGTCTGTTGTGTATTATTAGGTGTCCATTTTCTATAGAGTACACACTTACTTTGTTGTGTTGGCCTGCGTTATGCTCAGAATCACTCAATCGACTTTTTGCATCCTCTACAGTACTATAAAGATACTCTTGCCGAGGTAAGTCCACGGATATTACATATCAAGACTCCGCTGTGTCTCGGAAAGTACATGAGTTCCGGCTGACATTTGTAGATCTTTGACAGGCGTTACGGGTAGTCAGAAGCCCGAAAGTCTGACAACCAGTCTTACAAGAGGTATCGTGTTGCGCAGTAACTTGGTTATGGAGGTCAGATAGGCAGTCGCTCCATGTTTACTACTGATACTCGGCTGCATTTGGTTAAACTGGAAGCCGACCCAAATATAGTTGGGAAAAGGTTAGGCAGATGAAGATGTTACAGTTTTTAGCGGTTAAATTCATTACCAGATATATTATTATACCGTTTGTGTAGCACAAACGGTATAAGCAGTCATTGAGCGAAACTAACAGGCATCCTGTATGCTCCACTGAAGCATCCACCACGTGGATCCAGTCGACCACGGATCGCTGAAGACGTGTTGGTCAATGGACACAGACGTGACGGTGTATTGACGTAGGTATCACGCTTATTCCAGTTAGTGGGTCAGCTGAGCTATAAGTAACTATGTTCTGTTTTAATAACTGTTTCAGATAACGTATCAATACAAATAAATATAATTGAAGTGTCTCTCTGTATTGTCAAAATGAAAGCATTTCACTAAATGCATACGAAAGTTTTCACGGAAGTAAAAGCAAAAAATTTTTTTTTTCTGACTGTTTGTTTGAAGTAATCTCCGAAAAAGGCTGAGCCTGAGTGATTATGACGGGACTTCCATTGACAGATAGCAGACGTGTTAAGGAGTAACAGATGCTTTTTTTTTTAATTTTAGAAAAAGTAAATAAAACCCATGAAATTTTGTTAAATTCTACGTGGATGAATTCACGGGCACAGATACTCTAGAATCAAAAAAAAAATGGAATTCGTCGACTTTACTAAGTAAAGTTAACGTCATACACAAATATGAACGTTATTCTTACAGTACAAATGTTTATATTCCAATGAAAGGTCTGCTACATATCGCTTATACGAATATGAACATAATTCGCAAAGGATAAGGTTTATAAACGTATGGAACGCTTACTTAACACAGCCAAGAGAACCCAGGATGCAATCCGGGAACCCTTTTTGCTAAGCTTTGGTTGATTTATGTGGTTAGAAGTTTACGTAATCACCATTTGCCAGTATTGAAATGTCTGTTTCTCAGGTTAGACAAAAATAATCGTAAAACGAAAATCCATTATGAAAACCCATTCAAAACAATTGCCTAAAAATAAATCTGCTCATAATGGCACAATAGTATTAAACTAGGCTAAACTCCAACCAATCAAGTCAGGGTCATACTCTACTCTACATCTAATGATAATTTACTGACCCTAATAGTATCGATGAAAAAATATGACCATCGCAGAACATCCCTGGTTTATCGACAAAAAACTACGGAGGTCGGTTGACTAACGACTTTTTGTCGATATCGACAAGGTGACAACCTTATTGTTTGCGCAACTACGCCCTGAAATTGTTTGTAGTGCGAACGAATTGTATCTCGATTTGTAATATTTTAAATCCATGGTTATAGAAGTGTTAAGCAAGATTTTTTATGAACGAGTTTCCTGGGTATTGTATTTAACTGTACGGAATTTCTCTGCAGCAGCCCGTAATATAGATTTGTGTCCAGTTGATTGCAATAGGCTCTCCCCGTATTACATGGGATGTTCGTAACATATCGAGTCGCCTCCGTCCTCGGAAAGCACGTTAAGCCGTTGTTCACGGCTGTCATTTGTAGATCTTTGACCGTCGTTCCGGGTAATCAGATGCTTGAAAGTCTGAAAACCAGTCTTACCAAGGGGTATCGTGTTGTGGAAGTCAGATAGGCAGTCGCAGCTGGTTCGACTGGAAGCCGACCCCAACGTAGTTGAGAAAAGGCTATCCAGATGATGACTCTAACGAACTTACCTAGCGAAACGTGGGTGTGCCATAGGTACACCTCTGCCTAACTTTTTAAGCAATACAGGCATGATGTTAAGATGATAATGTTTTGTGTATAGTACCTAGTTTTGAATTTCAAAATCGGTTGGAATAGTACGGGCATGTGATGCGAAGGAAAGTCTTGAGTATGAATGTGAACGGTTATAAGAGTTTAAGAAGAACAAAAAAACTATGGATGAATTGTGTGACAGATGAAATGTCTAGAAAGGAGGTGACTTTTGAGATGACGGCCAATAGAGATGTGTGGAAGAAAAAGAAAATAGGTACTGCGTCGATCTTCAAACCTTAACAAATACTTTAACATCTTGCATGCTTTGTGTGTGCATACTCATGATAATAACAAATAAATAAACTCTGAACTCCTAATTAATTCTGGATAAAGGCAGGAGGATGACGATGAATGCAGCACAAATTATCAGTAATGATAGAATCCTAGTCTTTCTTTTTCTAAAGGATGTGATTCACTTTAAAAAGACTCAAAATAACATGAGGAATTAACTATAATATAAAAACTCACAACAGACGGAAGTCCAGTGTCACTGTGCTCAAAAATAAGAAATAAAGATATGAAGGAAAAATCTACTTCAGTAAAATAAAGACAAAGGGAAGAAAAACTAGCCAGTATTGAAATAAAATAAACAAAAGCACTTGCTCACAGCATTATCAGCAAAACCCACCAATGCAGAAACTGTATCTTCAATAAAATTACACAAATCTCAATCACAATGAATACCTCAAAAACATCCAATGATAATTACAAAATCTTCCGTAGCTACTCTATTTACAACCATACTTTCTTTGCAATAGGACAGTTTTTACAAGTCAAACTCGTCAGATTCAGTATAAAGTTTTTAGCTCATTTTAATCACGATTTTTAACGTAATACTGCAATGTGACAATCAATTACTTAATCGACGGCACGGTTGGCGCAGTGGCTGAGCGATCGGCTGCTGCGCCGCGTGTCGTGGGTTCGATTCCCGCACGGAACACATATTTGTATGGCCTACAGTTAGTTGTTCCGGGTCTGGCTGTTTGTGTATGTGACTATAAATGTTTTTAAACGCACCCACGACACAGGAGAAATTCCTAGTGTGGGGCAACGTTTTTTTTTTAAAGAAAGAATTACTTAATCTGTATGATCAATTTTCGTTCAGACAACGATCATTGGTAGAAAATTTGCGTGACATTTCTATGTAAAACTCAAACTGAAAGGAACAGCAACAATACCAGTCTGTTACTTTCCCACTGCCAGGAGTATATGAAGATAATGTCTGGACTTTAAAAGAGACTGTGAGCTCTCAGTTTCTTTCAGTGTTTCTTCTCAGAGTAGTCTTCAGATAGGGAAACACCGACTTAGTTATATAGTTATAAAAATATGTTACTTGTTCACGTGTAAAATTGTTTGCAAAACTATTTTATTGAAATAAATTTAATACCTTTAAACGAGCAATTCTTGTATGTATGTAACGGCTTCAACGATTTTCATGAAATTTAGTAAGCAGGGGGTTTCGGGGGCGATAAATCGATGTAGCTAGGTTTCATTTTTAGAAAACGTGGTTTTATCCGAGCAAAGCTCGGTCATCCAGGTACTATCATTTAGACAGTCTATATTGTTCGACCTGGATGAGGCGGACACAAGAGATCGGGGATTTGGAACAAACAATAGACACCTATGTCCAACATTGAGGGAAGTTGGGTTGTGGATGATGATATGAAAAAAGCGTATACCGGTAAAATGTTAGGCAGTCGGTGACACGACTGAGTACTCAATGCTTGCCAAATGAACGCTAAGCCCTGTGTGCTGTCGAAACTCTCTTGTTGCTCTAAGTTTTATGATATCAAATGGTTACGTAAATAGTATATATACCAGGGACTACCTCACCATATCTCTCCTACTTCACCATCAAGTCCATCCAAAAGTTGTCTGTAAGAGACTGCTTCCAGCGACAAGGCCGCCCATTGCAACACCTTATGTAGCTCTTGAAGTTATTATTTGTAAATGTTTATGGTGTACAATAAAGAGTATTCTATTCCATTATATCTGTTCACGTTATTATCAGCTATCATAAAAGTCACAACACAGGAACAAACCCCATGACCATTCATAACACGGCGATGTAAACGACGTAGTGACGGAGCTCATTTAAAAAGGCTCAATTTTCAAATCGTGCGTGACCAAATATTGAACTGACCTACGGAATTATCGATACCGACACTTGAATCAGAATATATGAAATCACTAGCCGCGCCCCGCGATGTTACCCGCGCTTATAAAGACATCGTGAGACGCCGTTGCCACCCCACAGGAATACTTCACTTTTGCGGGATAAAAGCTAGCTATATGTAAATCGGTAGATTTCGTCTATAACCATTTAACTGTTTCAGTGTGCAGGAGGTTATAAACACACACATACACACACACACACCGATATACTTTCGGGTGATGATTTATACAAAAAATGCCAAATCTATTATGAAACCTGTACTTGGAATAAAAATTACACACTTAACGCTTAGAATTTTACTGATTAAATTCATCCTAATTAAATAATCTTTCAGTACTTTTGCGATACTCAAGTGGAGTTACTACCCACCTTGAATCTGTTAATAATTCACAGCTCATCAACGACTTGTAACCGTTTTAATTTGGTCTTTAGTAACCTTAATACCGAGGTGAGGTCAAGTTTAGTTCAACGTGAGAAGGCCATGATTTGATACGGTTTACTGAAGTTATTACTATTTATAGATGTTATTACATCATTGAAAATATCGATGAATTTGTTTTGGAGCGAAAACTATATCAATATAGGCATTTCCAAGTTTCTGGAAACATAAGGAGAAGACGCCTTAGAAGGACATACATACACTGACCATATTGGTGATGTTAAGGCTAGGTGGCAAAGACTAGGTGCGTAGTACTCGCTGCCAGCAGCTGTGCGTGAATGACCAGATGTCTGAACATCTTCAATTCAGTCAAAAGACGTCTATTGCTGGACATAGGCCTCCCCCAAAGATTTCCACAATGATCGGTCCTGCGCTGTCCTCATTCATCGGCTTCTTGCGATCTACGCCAGATTGTCTGACGGTTCAAAGTATGAACGTAAACGAACCAAAAGAAGTATGTAAGGATAGCAGGACTGGTGGTGTTCTGTAGTGTCTACCTACCACCATGGGAGCTTTTTAGATTGTTTATGAGGATCATTGACACCTTTGATCAAAAAGGCAAGAACTGTAAGATTCAAAATATGTTGAATTTTCTAGTCTAGTCTTAAAACTTGGGTAAGCTTCATAACACAAAACAAGTGACAGTCGTCTTACATGAAATGAAAATCCTTGAATTCTGTGATAGTTTCAACGCATTGCTTATTGTCCTTTACAATTTTAGTGTCTAATATACTCGCTTCACGATTTCCTGACAAAGTACTGTAAATAAAAGTGGGTATTAGTATCAAAGCCGATCATTTTGACAGAATAGAAAGTGTACAATGCGATGCATCAGCACAACAATACTTTATGACACAAATGCAAAGTGAAAACAAATTGTTAGAATTCAATATATTGCTTTCGTTAGACTTAAATAGCGTTAAATAGTAGTATAAAGATTTTCGTCAGAATCCACAATAAAAATGCTAGAAGAATCGATGGTATATCCGAGCAAACTAAACCAGCATTTCTTTCAACAGATTTAAATCCAGATTGTAGAAATCATTTTTTTTATAAAGACAGTCGCTAGGCGAGTGGCGCCCTACACCGCATCACGAAGCGTAGCGCGGGAGTGCGTGTTCTTACGTTGTTTGCAAGTATCTGTGTTTGTATAGAAAACACACAGAACTCGCACTCACGCGCGGTGTTCATCGTTCGTCACCACGCATCCCGTTGCGTGATGCGGTGCAGTGAGCCAATCACCATACACTAATAAGTGACACTAAAGTTGCACTACGGTCGACCGTAAATTTCTGACAGACAAAAGAGGAAATCAAAAAAAGCACAGCAACTACCAATGACAAAAACCTAAACAAAACCAACACTTTAATCCTCAAATAATTTCCTACGGGAAACAAAATTTCCCATGGAGTCGACAATAGCCAGAGAGGCGCAGACGCCGACGGCAACATGGCGGCGGTGACGTCACACCGGAAACGGCTCCGTTTTGAATTTGGAACGGTCGAGCGAGCAATGGCGGAACATCCGGCGCGCGAAGACGTTACAATGAGTGCGCGTGCTACGTTAAAAATGTTCTATGTAGATCTATTGATCATTGATCTTTATTGACGATCTTGATCTTTACTGTTTTATTTGTTTTAAAGGTTATATGTCTTTGCCCTCGATAGATTACTACTAACGGGACCAACCATTAGCTATTCAGGAATTAGTGATTAATGATCCTCATAAAAAGAAGGCAAAGTTTTTGAAGAAACATCTGTCACTATATAAATTTTAGAGTCAATCTTAGAACTAACTGACATACCACAGTCTGACGACTTCTGTGAGTTTCTTTCTTATTCTTTCTGCTTTATTAAAAAGCACAATCCGACCTATCGCAAAAACGTGACAGTTATTTAATTTGGCCAAATATGTATACTACATAGAGCGACTGCCTATCTGACCTCCACAACCCAGTTACTGGGCCGTGTATTTTACTGTTAGTTAGTATTTAATTAGTCTAGAATCACTATTAAACACTCCAAACGTCCTTACCTAACTTATAAAAAAACACAATTTGCGTCACCCATTATCAAAACCATAGAATCACTTATATCCGAACCAGAGACCACACAAGCACAGCTAGAGATGTGCATAGTTCCAAAAGAGTAATCAAATTATTCCCAACCTCTTTTTTAAATTCAGTAATAAGTGATGTAGTAACAAAACCCGGAAGATGATATAAAAACCGGTCTTTTAGACTACTGTGTATGTGCTGTGTATTTATTTGTAACGTAGACGCAGCATTATGGCTGGAAATGGTAAACAGACTGATAATTGTGTGGTTACGACTAGTGTTGGGACGTCAGTTATCGATGTAAGTTAAACTAATATAATAAAGTTGAAGACTTTTTATAGTGCAAATCTGATTTTTTTATTTGGCGGTTGTTTGTAAACCTCTTGAATAAAACTAAAAATAAAATAAAAGTGGTAGTCGGATTTGAAAAATAGTTTTAGTATTGCATAGCCCATTTCTTGGGGAAGGTTATTATCATGCTATAGCATCTAGAAGCGGGTAAAACCGCAGATTTTAGCTAGTTTGAAACATTAATTAATTGTAATAACGAAAGTTTTGAGTACGAATGTGGAGGATTACAAGAGTGGAGGAAGATGAAAGAAACGATGGATGGATTGTGTGAAAGTTGATATAGCTAGGAAGAAGGTGACTTTTGTGATGAAGGCAAATAGAGATGTATGGTAGATGAAGACATGCTGCGCTGTCCGAAAATAAATTGGGATAAGGGTAGGAGGAAGATGATGATGATGATATTATTCTAAATTGCCGTCAAAATGTTATTCTGCTATTAACAAAGGTTGCACCTTTAAGTTACAAAATCTTCATAAACTATGAACTACTACTAAGTAACTAAATGTATGTCTTGCAATAAGTAATCTTTGTGTCTATCTAAACCGCTACTATTTTGTGCATCAGTCTTGCTAACACAAAACATCGATACATTTTAACTAACGTACTTTCGCATAGGTGACATCACTATCCCTGACCGCTACCATCTCGATACAATATTAGTTTTCGATATTTCGTTTCTTAATAATTTTATTAGCAAAAAGTATAGGTGGTAATAGTCTGTAGCCAGGTCCATTTATATCAAACCTTTTTGTATTACATTCTATCATGATAGAATACCAAATTCTATCAAATTAACATAACCTCACGCTTGTTTACCCTGAAGGGTTAAACAGAGGTGTCCCATGTAGTAAGGTTCAAGTCTATTGCCAGACACCGAGCTGGTATAAAAAAAAACTAGATTGAAAAACCTTACCCAAGAATTGAACCCAGTACCTCATGCTCAACAACTATGTATGTTAGAGACTTAACTGACGAGGCAACCGATTTAAAATTTATCGCGGGCTTTCCAAATTTTAAAGTCATCTATTTTATATGTAACTTAGTAATTAAAAATCTTATTGCATTACATAGAAAAGCTGATAAAAAAATTCTAAACTTGAGGGTCAAAAATCATGGGTCGTGAGCTCATTTTGTCAGGGTGTAGCTTTGCAAGCCAGACTCGCTTTTAGTCGATTTTCCGAAACAATTTTCCACATTATCGTCTAGTCCCACCGATAGCATCGACTATCGCAAACACATAATTACACATGTCAAGAATTTATTACTAACCGCAGACAGCTATTAGTACAATGCGGGTAACGATGTCAGTTCGAGTATTTTCTTCCTCGAGTTATGCTTACTGATAACAGTTACTTAGCATGAGGTAAAATCCAGACTTTTATCATTATCCAGTTCGTTCTTTAATACCTATATTTGCTTAATTTTGCATTAAGCAAATATAGTTATTAAATTGTTTGTTCTTTTGTTTTGTTGAGCTATTTAAGTTGTTTTCTTAAACAGTTTTTTCTTTACGCTTCACTAGGAATTTCGCCTTTATCGTGGGTGCATTTAAAAACATTCAAACTCACAAACACAAACAGCCAGACCTGGAACAACTAACTGTAGGCCATACAAATATTTGTTCCGTGCGGGAATTGAACCCACGACACGCGGCTCAGCAGTCGATCGCTCAGCCGCTGTTACATTGTTTGTTCTTTTTTTTGGTTAGCAATTTGAGTACTCTAAACTAAACTATTGTTTCAATAATGTAGTTATATGCAGTAGTATAGGCATAAGCATGATAACTATAAATTCTTTATTTTTATACGCTTTAATTGGCAAAATATGTATTATAAGCTCCTTCTTATTGTTTTGAATTCCATCCACAATGCAAATGTATTGTACTCATGTTTATACAAAAAAAAATATCTTTATCTTTAGTGAGTCGTATCTTTAGAGCGTCTTATGTCTTTGAGGTTATTAAAGTTGTCTGTAGGAGTCTGTTTACTGTGGAGTTCAGAATATGGATGGTAACCTAACCAGATGCAGCTAATCAGCTGTATTATACTGTGTAATACGATAGGTACATTTTTGGTAAGAACCAGTCTTAACTAAATGCACATATCGTCATATATCAGACGTCTCGTACATGTCAGATTTTTGGGCTGCTGACTAGCCGTTACGACTGTTAAAGATGGTGGGTCTCATTAACTTAATAATTTTATATTATTTTAGTCTCCGTTGGTTGGATTACTGGCTGCACTGTTCCAAGTGCAAAGTTATATTATTACCCGTAAAGAGGTCGAATAAGACAGGTGACCAGAATGGAACTCCGTCACGCCGGTGACTTCGAAGGGTCAGAAAAAGGTGCACTTTCGTACACAGCCAAGACAACACTATACTTAAAAATAACGATATTACTTTCGACTTTAAACAAACAGACTAAGAACGGCCGTTGATAGTTTGAAAAATATTAAATGATCTATGTATCGTAGCAGATGGCGTTCTGTAGTTTCTGCCTACCCCAAGGGAATAAGGCGTGAGTTTATAATAAAAATAAATGAATAAGAAATATTGCTGGACAATCCACACAGCATCATCTAGCCCCAAGCTAAGCAGAGCTTGTGTTATGGGTACTAGATGACTGATATACTTAATACAATACATTACATTACAAAGATAGATTTTGTTTTATACACACCCGAAACAAATATTTGCAGATCGTATAAACATTGGTCCCAGGGTAGGAATCGAATCCGCAAACTCCTGTGTCGCAGGCGGACCTTCGCCCGCCGCGCACATCGGTCGTCAAATGTTATGTGTGTTCCCACATAGATCCGTTTTACCAGACTTTGTTCATAGCATGCAGTTAAGTCTGTGGTCTTCTTGTTGTACACCTTCTTTTAATAACTAATGGTAGCTCAGTAGTCAAATTCAAACGTTTTAGCTTTCTACAATTCTTCTCCTTATAAACTACTAGCTGTCCCAGCGAACTTCGTCCCGCCTCAAAAGTTGAGTTACACTGCCATCTGTTAGAAATATATGGAACTTATTACAGGAAAACGTTTAATTTGCAATTAAAAAAATATTAATGTCAAAAATCGAAATAAAAACTATCCTATCTCTCAAGTTGGATCGAACTGCACATGGTGTGCGAATTTTATTATAATCGGTTAAGTGGTTTAGGAGTCCATTGAGGACAAACATTGTGACACGAGATTTATATATATTAAGATAACTATGCCAGAACTCACAAGTCTGTTACTGTCCCACTGCAGGGCAAAAGCCTCTTCACATATAAAGTAGGCATGAGCATTAATCATCACGCTTGCTCACGCACCACTGATGGTCGTCATACGAGTATCGTACCGTCGCCCCAACATTTGTCGCGTATTTATTTTGTCGCTACCCTGATGCGAAGTCGACGGCGATATTTAGCAGCCTTTAATCTAATCTCCAATGAGTTCTATTTCAGCAAGGTCTTATCACTGAATCTTCTTTTATTAAAAAAAAAAACGTTGCCCCACACTAGGAATTTCTCCTGTGTCGCGGGTGCGTTTAACAACATTTAAATTCACTAACACAAACAGCCAGACCCGGAACAACGACCTATAGGCCATACAAATATTTGTTCCGTGCGGGAATTGAACCCACAACACGCGGCGCGGATATCGTTCGCTTAGCCACTGCTCCAACCGTGCCGTCAAAATTCTTGAGCATAACGGCTCATAGCAATCCCTTTAACAATCACCTGGTTTCAATAATCCAGTATTATTTTAACAGGCTTATGATCGACCACTAGGAAAGGTCACAGCCTATCTTCCACGGAAGCGGTTGCGGTTACACCTGCCAATGGCCGTTTCTTATTAGCTCTGATTGTTTTCTATTTGAAGCGTTCGCCAATATTAGGGATTTGGTTTCCTGTTGGTTTCCATTTTGTTTAGTTCGTGATAACTGTGATTTTTAATAGAGCTCGGCTATGTTTAGAATTTCTTGGATGGCTTTTGATTTGTTCAGCGATTTTTGGTGGGGGCAGAACTTTTGGGTTTGCGTAACTGACATGCTAATGTCAAAGCGTTACCAAAATGCACCGAATACGTAATAAAATTTTGTCACGAGATAGTGGGTTCAATACCGGACAAATACCAATATGCATTTTTAATTAATTTTGACATTACTGATGGATAAAGAAAACATCTTAAAAGAATCTGGACTTATAATTTACCTAAAATTACGATAAGGATAGATTTTAACAGTACTATTAACTTAAGGACCCGGTTGGCGCAGTGGCGCGCTGAGCGATCGACTACTGCGCCGCGTGTCTTGGGTACCGATTCGCGCACGGGACAAATATTTGTATGGCTTACAATAGTTGTTCCGGGTCTGGCTGTTTGTGTATGTGATTTTAAATGTTTGTTAACGCAACCGTGACACAAAAGAAATTTCTAGAGTAGGGCAAAGTTTTTTTTTTTTAATTTTTTTTTCCTCATTTTCTTGAAGTAACCTTAAAATAAGTCAAAAATTATTCTTATTCCCTAAAATATGCGCAGATTTTTATACTTAGTACGTTATTGTCATACATTTTAGGTCGTTCGATTCAAGACGGGGTCCGAAACTAGTATACAATAAGGCCATAAAGAAGACGTCAGACAGCCAGCCTTAGGCTGAGTCTAGACCGCAATCCAGTTAGCCTAGATTATGTCCTAGTGTAGGGTTGGCAAATTTCAGAATTCAAAGATGAATCAGCTTTCATAAAAGTATGTTTTGAAGAATACTTCCCAATTTAATTAAAAAACAAAAGATTTTATGTGCAAGGAAAACATCGTCTACGGTCTATAAGCTTGCGTAAAAATTATAAGGTCAATTTTAGTCTGTGTATCAATACAAAATTGACAGGATTCTTTCTAAAACAATAACAACGTTTCAGGGAGTGAAATCACCTTATTTTAAACTATTTTTAATACGAGATCAATACTGTAGTATAAAAAACCATTAATTTTATATATTATCATCGGGTAAATTTATTTAAATGATATTTCAGGGTTGGTCTTTTTATAAAACTTATTGATCATCATGAGTAGGTACTTTCACCCCCTGGAGGGTTGTTAGTATTTTTTCATTTAACCCTCTATTTTAAGCGAATCAGCAACGAACTCCTGCTTCTTCAAGTTTTACCAACCAACAATCAACCACCCACCCATTTCTGCATCACCAAAGGTTGACTGGTAGAAAATGCCTAAAGCATTAAGTCCGCCTCTGTACATTTGCGTGCTTAAGTAAGGTATTAAGTAACATTTAAATAATATTTTCAAGATTTTTCTCAAGATTATGCCGCATCCCTAACCCAGATTACGTCCTAGTACAAACATACCCAAGGCGACTTTCTTTCACTTATTATTATAAAGTTAAGCTCCAACGGTTTCAACTTTGAAAGCTACAATAATAAACCTTTCGTGGTCAAGTCACATGGTATGTACTTTTCTTTAGTTATTTTCATTAAATTGTGATCATTCTTGTTATAATATGAGGTTCCCATGGTTTTTATTTGAAACGAGCTCATATTTTTACAGGAGCGACTTGTGAGAAAAAAAATGAATTCTTTTTTTTTTCTTCACCTGCGTCTCATCCACCTCGGCCTGACCCTCTGCCTCTTGGAGGTCGCAAGTGCTATTGCTAAGTATTCTCATGATTAGCAGTTCCTAATGCTTTTCCGATCTGTAAATACCAGTACCTCTCTTGGATTCAGTTCGAAAGTCAGGCAGATCGTTACATGGTTTTTCCAACTGGAATTTCTCAGTATCTGCTCGGAGTACCCGGTTGCTGGCCATAGGCTCCTATACCCCCTTTTACATGAGACTGAAACATAACTTACGAAATGTGTGTCGTATAGGTACACATCTGCCTAACTCTATCCGGATTACAGGCATGAGTGTAATCCGGATAGAGTTAGGCAGATGTGTGTGTGATGATAATATCATTATTATGCCAATACTTTCGCCTAAGGACAAGTCTTCGTTTAAAATAACGAAGAAATTAAGAAATGTTTAAGAAATAAATGCTACTATAATGTTGACGATAATTTAAATCATGTAATTTAGACAATTGTATTATTATTTTGATTTCTGTACTTTTAATTTAATATTATCTGATTATGTATTTGTACGCCTTTCTAGGCAAAACATGTTGAAACTTTTTTTTTTGTAATCGTTCCAACTGATTCCTAACATGTTTTTGACAAATAAAATTATCTCATCTTATCTTATAACATAACATCACGCCCGTATGCTCCGAAGGGTTAAGCAGCGATGCACTTATACTAACACCCACATTTCGCCAGTTATTTTGAAGTCCCATGTAGTAGGGGTAAGCCTTCGTTTATAACTTTAGTAATATTATTTCCTGAACAAGTAAAAGGCTGTCCCTTAAGTGTATTTGCTTGTCCCGTGGCCGAGTCTAGCCGGAAAGATAGGTAACTGTCCAGGACGATCACTGTAATCCAGTCTAGACTACAGTTACGATACAGGCCGAAGTACAGGTAAACGGCTTATGTTTACATTTTGTAGATGTTTAGATACCTGTATTAGTTATCTTTTTTAAGGCTCCATAGCCAAATGGTAAACACGGATAAATCATCATCTGCCTAGCCTTATCCCTTAGAAATCCCCCTAAGAAAATGACAAAAAAAAAACCTATACCAGGAATTTCTCCTGTATGGTGCATTTACAAACATTTAAAATCACATAAACAAACAGCCAGACTCGGAACAACTATTGTAACCATACAAATATATGTTCCGTGCGGAATCGAATCTGCGGCACGCGGTGTAACAGCCAATCACTCAGCAACTACGCCAACGCTCTGAACTTTGAATATGAGATAATTTTATTTCCCTCCATGGGCAAACTTCGCCAAAATCTAGGTTTCTTTACACCCTCTCCATTTATTACCTAGAGCAATCTAAAATACACCCCTATTGACCAGTTGAAAGTACCCCAGCACTTATCACTGCCCTTTCTTGACCCCTCGAGAGTTCGTTTAACCCTTAGCAAGTGGCGACAGGTGACTGCACTAGTCTTCCTTTATAATTACAAAAACACACCCTAAAGGACTGTTGGTAGAAAAAAAAAAGAATGTTAAATGCATTTCCTATCAGCTGGGCGAACACAAAGTTAGTTATACAGCTGCGTAAATTGTTTTAAATCACTTATGGTGGGGACATTAAGGTTGAGTTTCGATTACACACTGTTGGTAACAGCTGCAAAATATAACAGTTTTGTGTCTGCGGTCAAAATTGCTTGTTGTATTTTATTTCGTGAACAATAAGGTTCAATGTCGTTTGTGGTTTTAGTAATTGGAGTGTTTTCGTAAGGTTGTGTTTTTGTGGCTAGGAAGTCCCAAGATTGGCTAGTTCCTAGTTTCTTTACAGTAAGTTATTTTTGTTACAAATTGACAATGAACCGTTTTTGCATTAATTTTTAACCGTTTTATGAACGGAAGGAATTTTATGAATAACTTTATATGACCAAAAGGTCTTGGAGATTCCCCCAGCCCCTTTCTACCATCGGACAAGCCGGGAGACGGCAAGGCGGCACTGGTATATACTTATATAGTGTCGTTCCAAATCCCACACCAAGCGTTACTCTTTTACTCTTTTTTCTTTTAAATAAACACGTTGCCCCACACTAGGATTTTCTCCTGTATCGTGAGTGCATTTACTAACATTAATTGAATCGAACTCACAACACGCAGCGCAGCAGCCAATTGCTCCACGTGTATAGTGCAGACGGCCAAACCATGGAACTCCTCGCCGGAATCCATGTTCCCCACGAACAATAAGCTGATGGTCTTCAAGACGAGAGTGAATCGGTATTTTCTAGACCTCAGCATCGCTTAACACCAAGCGATGTGGTGAAGCGCAAGCCAGAAGTATAAAAAGAAAAAAAAGATCCTGGCGGAATCGTTAGGTGTTAGCAAAATCTTATGGGTATAGCCTCACATATTCAAAAAAACATTAAAAAAAAAAAAAAATATTGGTTCGGCTGCCTTCTGGTGAGGGTGTACAATTTTACACTACTTGTTACTACATGTCTGGTAAGCAGAACAGACACTAATCTGCATGGTCCTCCCATGAGCTGACCAAGATAACATCTGGATTTCAAAAGCGCCTGCAATCTCTGCAACCCACATTCATTTCGGTGTTTCTTCTCAGGGAAGTCGGATAGGAAAGAACATCCTAAATTAGTTTAAAAAATTATGTGTTTGGAAGATAAATTGCAAACGCATTATAGATCTATGCGCCTGCGCATTTCTATCGGCACCGACGGAAAAGACGTTTCAAAGACTATCAGCAAAAACTTCAATTCAACTATTACCAGACACCCTACCGTTACATAATTATACAGGATGCTACATTTCGATATCATTGTCATCGGAAATGACTCCACCCTTATAATAGCACGTGCCATAGAGTAGAAAAAAAAGTAAAAAGTTCGTTAGAGCATGTGTTAGTAATAATACTTTTAAATTGTTGTTTTTATGAATATTTAGTTTGTACCTGTTTGGTTGATTTTTTGGTTTTATTCGTCACGGCTGTCACAGGAGAGACTTGAAGCGAGAATAGCCTCGTCTCTCTCTCTCTCTCTCTCTCTCTCTCAAACACGCGCACGAGGCGAGAGAGAGCTCTCGCCTTATGCACTAGTTTATGGGTCCAAATTCAGGCAAGTAAGTTTACAGGGTGGTAGTCTTGTGTCTTTTTTAAAAAAACGTTGCCGCACACTGGTTATTTCTCCTGTATCGTTGGTGCGTTAACTAACATTTAAACTCACATACAAAAACAGCCAGACCCGGAACAACTACCTGTACGCCATAGAAATATTTGCTCCGTGTGGGAGTCGAGCCCACGACACGCGACGCAGCAGCCGATCGCTTTGCTAATGCGCCAACCGTGCCGTCATCATCATCACATCGACGATAGGACAAACACTTTATTTTACACAGACTCCGGCAGACAACATCATGTCTGTATTCCCTGGGCTGGGCTAAGCACATCTATAGTAACACCAATATTTTGCAAGAAAAATGTATGCTTAACTCTCATGTTGTTACATGAGAGTTAAGCATACATTTTTCGGGGGCGAGCCTATTGCCATCAAACGGTCACAAATCCAGGCTCCGGGTAGCTAATGAGAAAATTCAATAAGACTTCGCCCGTCCTGGGAATCGAATTCAGGACCTCACGCTTGGGACTACTAGACTAAGAGATAGTCAGTTTTTTCTTAATAATAATTTGTAGGTATGTCTCACAGCTGCGCCAAATAGGTCTAGTTCAGAAAAAGGCCAGACAGCTAGACCAGACGCTATTTAAAAAAAATACCTACGACACAAATCTCATTAATTTATCTAATAACAGTAAGCCGCCGAGCATCGAACCTACTGACCAGGGTTGACATTTAGCGTCGCAAAAAAATCACGAATAGCACGTGGCTACCCACCTGCTTCACCCCTTAGGGCTGTCACGCGAGCATTTTAAACTTTAAAAGGCGGGAATGGCTAGTGTTTCGTGCGCGTCGAACATTTAGTGAAAATAATAACTTTTATTATGAAGTCGATTTATTTTGCACGTGTTTATACTTTTACAATTGTTTGCACTTACAGAGCTGTCAATGTGTCAACTTTTTAAAGGTTAAACATATCTTTTTTGTCGTGTTTTATTATCACTTAACGGTACGCATTGGACCAAATTCATAAAACAATAGGTACGCTTTAGTCCTTTCTTTGTGCTTTTGGTGAGAGTAAAGGACTAAGTAAACTTAATATTTTTTCATTAAGGATCGCAATGATCATTGACAAATTTAAAAAAAAAATGTCAATGGTATAATTATTTTAGATGCGTGTATGTTAAATTTTGTTAATGTGTACTATTTTAATTTGTATTGGTTATATAATTCTAATGTAAACGTGTTTTTTTTATATTCTGTATGTCTAAAGTAAATGGATGAATAAAAATAGTAACCAAACTTTAAACTATCAATTTACAAAAATACATTTAATTCAAACAACAGAATATTCATTTACGAATATATAGCATTTTAAATAACAATAATACCTAGAGTCTGATACCGTTGGAAGTTAATAGATTCTAGATAAAAATATTCACGTGGCAACCCTGAACTGCCTTATATAAGGACAGTAATGCAGTGCAATTATTAAGAAAGGGTTGCGGTTTTTTTATTTACGGCTTTTAAAGGTCAAACGACTTTAAATCGGTTATAAAAAGATTTTCAAGAATGGGGTGGGATAAAGTCTAGTTTCATATTTCCTTAGTATTTTTTTTAAAGCATTTTGTCTGTATTGTTTAATTATTACATTAACTTACTCATATAAAATAACAATCCTGGCTTTTATTCGTTTCTCGTCATATGCCTAGCCTTTTCCCAACTAAGTTGGGGTCGGCTTCCAATCTCATTACATGGAGCGACTGCCTGTCTGACCTGCACAACCCAGTAACTGAGCAACACGATACCCCTTGATAAGACTGGTTGTCAGACTTTCGGGCCTCTGATTACCCGTAACGACTGTCAAAGATCTACAAATGACAGCCGGGACCAACGGCTTAGCGTGCTTTCTGAGGCACGGAGGAGTCTCGATATGTTGCAAACGGTTGCTCACCCACAGACTGACGTTTGAACCCACGGGCTCCTCAGCTTTTATTAGTTTCTTTTTATATTTCATTTCAAAAGCAACGATTACAATAAATCCAAAATGAATAACCTAAATATTATATTTTTAGATACATATCATACCATCACGCCTGTTGTTAGCAAAGGGATTGGTAGAGGTATACCTTCCTATAGTACACCCACTCTTCAGCCTATTACCATGGCCATCAATCTGGCACAAATCCAGAGACCGGGCTGCTAATAAAAAGTTCAGGCCAAAAAATACTTACTAACACTTTGCGCGAGCCGGGAATCGTACCCAGGACGTCATGCTCAATAATATTACATTTGTAGAGGAACGAAAAAAATGTTCCTAATTTAAAAACAGTTTTATTTAAATCGTTATTAAAAGCGCAAAAGTTCAAAATTAGAATAAACACCAAATAAAAAATAATTATATGTCCCCTCCCTACACGCTAGGGCTGTGCGTCATTTAAATGTTAAATATTCAATGTTTTAACAACAGGTGCTCGATTTATGTGGGAACTGTTAGTTATTTGCATACCAATGTAATGGTAGTTTGTCGGTATGTTGTAGTTGGTTAGTTGGTACTTAATTGTAACTTAGTTTCTGAGTAAACGTCGTCATTTTGTAAGAATGAAGGTTTTTGTGGGTTTTTACAATTAGCCTTGCTGAGAATGAGGTCCTGGGTTTGATACCCTGGTCGGGCAAAGTGTTATTGAGTTTTCCCATCTGGAATTTCTCAGTTGCTACTGAGTCTGGAGTCTGTATATGTGTCCAGTTGATGGCAATAGGTTCGCCCCTTTCTAGATGGGACTTAAACATTATTGGCGAAATGCAGGTGTCCAATAGGTACGCCTCTGCCTCACCCTTCGGGTATTACAGACATGATATTAGCTTATGTTAAAATTTTATAAAAAAACATTTTTTTTGTCACAATATTAAAAAAACCACTTTGGGTAATTATGCCCCAAGTGCTTTGGTATGTATTTAAAACAAATTAAATTATTTGAACTAAAAATATTTGGACGTCTATCGGATACTTACAATAATAAAAACTAAAAAATATCAAAAATCAAAAATAATACTTAATAATACTTCTATATTTCTCACCATATTTCTTTTCATAAATAAAAAATAACTGAAAAAAACTAAAAAAAAATACACAAAAATGCTTCGCGTATATAAAAATTATAAAACCAAATTATTTTACATTTACTGCACTGTATTCACGTACAAATAAATCACTTAACACAACCCTAACGTGGCGGCGCGTGCGCAGGATTCCGTTACGTCAGGTGATCCCATCAATTATATTAATTAACTTACATACCTGTTGCTAAGTTGTAATGAGAACTTAGACATTAATCTAAGCTTATAGTATAAATAATTATTTAGATCTTACTTAAAATATATTTTTTTAAAAGACGGGAACCGAGTTACTAGGGATCACCTGATTTTTTAAATTTCATAATTGTCCCATGTGTAAGTCGTTCGTATTCATGAGTAGACTAATCTCTTAAAAAAACAAAGTCAAAGATTTATTTTCAAACAGTGTACATTTTGTTATAGCTTACATAATCAATTTAATAATAATAAATAATATTCTCAATAGAATCGTCTATAAATCCCACCCAAAAATGGCATCTCCCTTAATCAAACCTTTTCACACCTCTAGACAGATCGATGTCTCACGAAAACCTTGTCAATAAATCACAAACCGCGCCGCCAACAACGTGTTTTGGCGGCAAGACGATCGTCGCGTGCGCAGGATTCCGTTAGTGCGTCAGGTGCCCCCGCAGGTGGGTATAACGACCTTAGGGTAGTCACCCCTACGATTTAACAGCACGTTTTTTTAGATGATACAGGTTAGTAACGTGTGTTCTGTAGGTTATAGACCTTTAGTGATAGGGAGATAAGGAATTTCTTATCAGGGATTAAAATAGTAGCATTAATTGTTAAAATAAAAGTCGTATATGAGAATTCATGTGTGAAATTATCATAATCGTTTTCATTTGCCTAGCCTTTTCTCAACTATGTGAGGGTCGGCTTCCAGTCTATCCGGATGCAACTGAATAGGTACCTGTATTTCACAGCTGACCTCCACAACCCTGTGATAAGACTGATTGTCAGATTCTTGGGCTTCTCTCTATCCGTAACGTCTGCAAAAGATCTACATAAGATGACTATTCGTAATCGCTGTCTACAAATGACAGCCAGGACCAACCGCTTAATGTGGTTCCCGAGGCACGCATGAGTCTTGAGATGTAAAGAAAAGTCACTTATCAACTTCACAACCCAGTAACTGGGTGACGCGATGCCTTTAGATAAGGCTGGATGGCAGTTGCCCGTAAAGACGGTCAAAGATCTACGAATGACAGCCTTGACCAACGGCTTAACGTGCTTTACGAGACACGCAGGAGTCTTGATATGTAATGAACGGCCACTTATCAACTTCACAACCCAGTTAATGGGTGACATGATACCTGTAGGTAAGGCTGGTTGGCAGTTGCCCGTAAAGACGGTCAAAGATCTACTATTGTCAGCCGAGACCAACGGCTTAATGTGCTTTCCGAGACACGCAGGAGTCTTGATATGTCATGAACGGCCACCTATCAACTTCACAACCCAGTTACTGGGTGACGCGATGCCTTTAGATAAGGCTGGTTGGCAGTTGCCTGTAAAGACCAACGGTTTTACATGCTTTCCGAGGTACGTGTTTTTGTAAAATAGCTATCAACATAATCAACCCCAGTTAGCAACAGTGTTAGTTTTAATTGGGTACGTAATTTAAGTAGATTTTTGAAGGTCCATTATTACTGTTGTGTTTTTAACGGTCTCCGCAAAGAATTAATTGAAACACAATAATGAAATCTTAAAGGGCATCGTCATTTAAGTATCAAAGCCAGTTGAAAAAGAGAACTGACTGAGGGGTAAGTCCCGTATTTTTTAGAAAGATCGCATCCTAATCTCAGTCGCAATCTGTCACAAATACATCGGTTTTCCCAGCATTTTTGACATTGATTGTCGCTGAGATGAGATTGCAACTAGATTTTGAACGTTTTTAAGTACGGGAATTGGATTTCGGTTGTTATTGTATTAGTTGTTAAATAATATCTGTCTTCGTTGACACTAGGTTACACTTCAATGAAAGTCCAAATAAAAGGATACTATTGAATTAAAACCCTCGGCTTAGCGCCGAAAGTTGAAAATCAAACATCATCTGCCTAGCCTTTTCTCAACTTTGTTGGGATCAGCTTCCAGTTTAACTACTATTTTACGTGGAATACTAGTAATTTATATGGAGCGACTGCCTATCTGACCTCCACAACCCAGTTACTGGGCAACACGATACCTCTTGGTAAGACTGGTTTTAAGACTTTCGGGCTTCTGATTACCCGTAACGACTGTCAACAATCTACAAATGACAGCTGGGAACAACGTCTTAACGAGTTTTCTGAGCCAACGAGTAGTCGATATGTAGTGAACCGTCGCCCATCCACACACTTACCGCGGCAAGCGTAACTTAACCTTCGATTCCATGTGCTCCGCTAGGGCCTCTTTCAGCAAAAAACAAAACTAAAACCACTGAAGACAACACTAAAATCAAAAAACTTTCTTGGGCGTGCAATCAACTAAACAAACAATTGATAAAAAAAAAATAACTATAGGCAGTTGTCATCATTATGTTATAGGTTCATCGACCTCAATTAACATCATCATTACAAGACAATGGGACAAAAACTATCGCTGATGATTGAATAATTACTGTTAAGAGAAAAACATCATTAATGATTTCCCTTTACTTTGAGGAAATAGGTGAGTGATGGGTTTGTCCTTTGAAAAGGACAACTTATGTCTATTCTTCTCCCTCAGTTGTTTGCTTATCTATTGCTGAGTCTCGTGATACGCCTGTCTAACCAAAAAAAGGGGGTAATGTGTTTATCAATTAATAAAATACTAGCGGACCGAACAGACGTCGTCCTGCCTGTACAGCGCCACCTACCGGGTCCAATTGTGAATCTAAACCATCCAGGGTGCCACCCAAACGCATACCAAAAACTTTATTCAAATCGGTCCAGCCGTTTAGGATGAGTTCAGTGGCATACGCACGTACAGTAGAATGTGATGCGGATTCCATAAATGTAATTCACTAAAACGTATGTAACTCATGCTCAGCAGTAAAGACCACTATACCAACAAAGCGGTCAAATAATTAAAAACACCGTTCGTCATACCGCAACGAAAAAAAAACACCGTATGCAGAAGCTCCTTCGTTCATTCAAGACGGTTAAAAATTACTAACGACACACAACTCCTTTGAAGTCGGTTATATCGTTAAAATGTCCGATACTAAGGCAGGAAGCACGACAGAAGGGTGACTTCTTCCATTGCAATTAACTTTTTTTCACCGTTTGTGGAGAAATAACCATAAACGCGAGTACCCTAATCTTTGACATCACGCTAAGGGGGTCCGCAGAATAGTTAGGTCGGTAAATGTCAGTGCTACGGAATAAAACAGGGCGATAAAGCAATTATATTAACTCCGATTAGCTTTGCTCACGTTAGTGTAAACCTACTTGTTCTTTTACTAGATAAGCAGTTCTGGAGTTATGTGTAATCTAACGGACATACATGGCATGCCACGATGGCCCAGTGGTTTAGACCTCGCCTCTTGTGCACGAGGTTATGGGTTCAAACCTGGGTAAGTACCAATGTGACTTTTTCAATTTATATGTACTTTCTAAGTTTATCTTGGACATCACTGACATCGGTGAAGGAAAACATTGTAAGGAAACCTGGACTTATAATTAATCATCATCTTCATACACGATACGACACGATACCCCTTGGTAAGGCTGGTTGGACTTTCGGGCTTCGGACTACTCGTAACGACTGTCAAAGATCTACAAATGGCAGCCGGGACCAACGGTTTAGCTTGCTTTCTGAGGCATGGAGGAGTCTCGATATGTTACAAACGGTCACCCATCCACAGACTGACCTCGGTACGCGTAGGCAAACCTTCGTTCAACCCGTGCGGCTGTTTTTATTTAGCCACGAGTTCCTCCATACAAGCAATTTTTACTGAATTTAGTTTTAAAAGACACATAGAAATAGAGTCAGTCACGACTGTGTGGCCTTGGCGCGCCTCTTCTAATCACTTTATAGTCTGTATACCTATTGTTGGCAGACAAGTCATAGATTCGTCATGTATTAGTACTTGTTGTGGGGTTGACAGAGAACCCGTTAAATTAGTCTAGATGTACCTAAATTTGACACAAATTAAATACATACTTTGTCTTTTGATCAAAAATCAAAAGACTGAAATGGAGATGGTCTGGCCAAGTGATAAGAGGATGCAACAAATGGAGCCATAGTGTGATCCACTGCTATCCCAGAGACGGCAAGCAGAAGAATGGTAGACTGCAAAAAAGAGGGTTTGATGACTTTAGACAGGTGGCTGGAGTCACGTGGAACAGAGTGGCAGAGGAAAGGAAAGAATGGATAAGGTTGCAGGAGGCTTTTGCCGATTGGCAAACAGATGCTGAAAAGATAACCAAGCAACAGATATTCGGTTAAGTAGTTTAAGAGTTCAGTGTTATAATGATAAAATTATAAGTTTTAAATGCATTGTAATCACTTAAGAGATCTGAATTAAAACGCGCTTAAATAATTTTACCAGTATGTACTGGCCACTGCAGGGCAAAGACCACTTCTCATCAAAAACACAAGCATTAATGGCCACGCTTGCTTATGGCGGGTTGGCAATTTTAGATGTGTCATTGTAGTGGTATAACGGAACGCCTGTTGACCCTGATGAGATAGGCAGAGGTCCCATGTAACAGCGAGCAAGCCTACTGGAACTGCATCGACCGGGCACAAATCCAGACCCTGGGCTGCTAAATGAAGAATGAGAAACATCCTCTTGGAAATTTTCAATAACACTGCCCGAGTCAGCCGGATAATACTTAAGACTCCTCCTTCATAAGAATAGACATTATGCTCATCAGTGAGACCATAGACACCGGTGTTACACAAAATACCAGACTTTTATGTAACCAAAGTTCAAGATCAGTTCTAGGTCACTCAATCTCTCACACACACACTTTTTTTCAACAACTTTGAACCACAGACAAGTAATCGAAACTAACCCACAAACCAACAATGTAAGTGCTAGTTCACACGAGCGTTCCCACGCGTCAATGTCTAGGGCGCGCGTGTGAAACACCTTTACAATGACGTAATGTTATGTCATGAGCGCGAAAGGAAAAATGTGTTTTTACTTTGACTTTTATTGGGTATTGTAGATTGAGATTATGTCATAAAAGAAAGAAAAATGTCTAGGTAAGTGAGAATGTCGTGGTGGCCCAGAGGTTAAAGCGCCCGCCTCTCATGCTTGAGGTTGTGGGATCGAAACCGGGCGAATGAACTGGCTGGACCAGTGGTCAAAATTCGACAGTTTTAACTTTCTCCTATTACATGGCACTTACACATACCTTTGGAAATGTGGGTGCAAATCTGTCCAACCCTTAGGGGAATGCAAGCATGATGTTATGTTAAGTTTCTGCACTCCATCTCCATTCGAACTTCAACTATACCAAATCTGTGTGCGCTCAATATGCTTATTTATTTATTTATTTAGGTTAACCAACAATTGTTTACACATACATTTCTATTTCAATTGCTAGAGTAAACATTTACAAGTGCAAAAATTAGTTAAAGGTTAACACCACATGCACTAAAGAATAAGAACGGCTTTAGATAACATACATACAAAGTTACTATACATCCAAAACAAAATTAAAATTATATAAAGAAAATTAATAATAAATTCAATAAAAATAATAAAAAACATAGATGAAACAATCAAAATCTCTCATTAAATTAAAAGAAATAGTTGATTAAGAAATAAGAACACGTGGGTTTAATTAAGGATAAAGGTGATTTTAAGTGAAAATACAACAAAAACCTCTGATACCCTAATGCAAATGTTGCCAGGATACAGTGTAATGGAGTCACAATCATAAAATCCACACAACCGAATAATTATTCCAAAATCAAATTAATCCAGGAAACAACAATTTGAATACCGACACGGGAATCGAACTCTGAACCTACCCTCCATTAATTATAACAATCGTTTACGCCATGCGCTCACGCGAACCTAGGGTGTGTGACCATTGACTAAAGGAATTTAGGGGTTACCCTTGTAAATAAATAATAATAAAATGAGTAATGGTATAATTTGGATATAGGGTGGAAATGACCAATTAAGTTCTAAATAGGTGGGAATTTGTTATAACATACCTATTTGTTTTATTTTTTTTTTTAATGGGGTGAGTTTTGGATGAGATTATAATGGGTATCTGTATGATGATATGATGTTTAGTGACTAAAATAAAATAAAAAAGTACTAAAAGTGTCATCAGCCTAATTTTATTTAATTATAAATGATTTTTAATTTTGATATTTTGACCTTTATGTTTTTAAATAATTTATCAAAAAAAAAAATTGTGAGAAGTAGCTACAAATTAAATTGACATATAATATACTTAAAGTTGTTTTTTTAGTGAATATCCCTAAATACTATTATCTGAAATACAAAGAACCAATCTTAAACATGAAACACAATATAAAAACTATGTTGTATCATTATTTACACTTAAAATTTAAGAATATACTTAAACAAAATAAAGTTATAACTATAATTATGCGACTTTCTAACGAGAAACCCTAGTACAACAAAGGGTAAACCAATTACAACCATTTTTTCACCAGGCTGCGCTTGCGCAGGGGCTCGACGCAAATCTACCGGAAAATTGCTATTGTTTACAAAATAACTCATTTTTACTAGGTTCATATTTTATTTTATATTTTTCTTTTTAACGACTCGCTCCAGTGATACCTAATTGGAATCTTGCGAAAATTATAATTTGTTTAAGAACATTTCTTTTGAGGTAAATATGATTTAGGTTACCTACGTAAGATTTAGGTAATGGTTTAGAAAGAGATAGAGCAGTTTTTTTTAATAATTCGACAATACTTATCAAAAACCTGAGGGAATCGTATCATGTCCTGAATCTGGGTTGTAGAGGTCAGATAGGCAGTCGCTTCATGTAAATACTGGTATTCAGCTACATCAGGATACGATTCCGGCCTTGGGAGAAATGTTTGTACGATCTACAAATATTTATTCCGGGTTTTCTGGGTATTTGCTATGTATAAATATGTAATGTATTGTATTAAGTATATTAGTCATCTAGTACCCATAACACAAGCTCTGCTTAGCTTGGGGCTAGATGATGCTGTGTGGATTGTCCAGCATTATTTATTTTATTTATTTATTTTATTAGTGAACTAAGCATATCGTCACGCCTGTTTCCCCAAAGGATTGGGCAAAAGCGTACCTACAGTCCACCTACATTTTACTAGTTATGTTTAAGTCCCATGTAATAGAAAAAGAATTTGCCATCAACCGCGCACACATCTAGACTTCAGCCTGCTTCAGAGAAATTTCAAACACAAAATTCCAAATGTCACGTTGCTAGACCCGAATATTGAACCCACAATTTCATGCTTACATTACTAGTATTGTATTAGTATTACCTACTAATATTAGACTTAAGTTTTTATATAGGTACTAACACAAATTGTCGCGCACATTTTGGTGTGAACCAGTTTTCGATCTTATGGTCTTAATGGAATACTAAGGTAATTCATTCATTCATTCATCATACAGTTCAAGCCATTCAGGGGTTCAGGTTGGCAATTGTTTAATCTCCAGTATGTAAGGAAGTAAGTTAAGGTGTGTATATATAGATGGGCCTGCGATGTCTGATGACAGAATACATGAATAAATAAAAATGGTACAAATTCATCATAGAAATGGCAATAAAACAATGAATCAAATGTTTTTAAAGGTTGACCCACACTAGGAATTCCTCCTGTATCGTGGGTGCGTTGACAAACATTCAAACTCACATACACGAACAGCCAAATCCGGAACAATTACCTGTAGGCCATACAAATATTTGTTCCGTGCGGGAATCGAACCCACGACACGCGACGCAGCAGTCGATCGCTCAGCCACTGCGCTAACCGTGTCGTCAAATCAAAATGATCAAAACGGTTTTAAATGAAATCATCTGCCAGATAACTCAATCAGGACTTACCAGGATGTATTTTAACAGGTCATAAGTCTAAATTAAATTCAACAGCGATTAGCTGAACCAAGTTTTCCTTTGTTATAAATAACAAAAGAGTTTTGAGAAATCATTTTCGGATTAGCGATGTTATCACAACCTGTCCTTGGGTACTCTGTCTGTCTGTCCGTATTAACATACACACCAACATAGTTAGATATCTATAGGTACATCTATACAAATACAATAAAATTGAAGTGTCTGTTTGTCATGTGGAAAAAACAGCTTTTTACGAAATCTATATGAAATAAGGTCGGGTATAATAGTAGGTAATAAAACAAAAAAAAACTTAGTCTTTCTCGAAGATTATCTCGGTCTATCTGTTTGTTTAACAAACAGATAGACCGAGATAATCTCCGAAACGGCTCGCAGATATTGATGTATTAAGCAGTAACTTAGGCTACTTTTATTTGAGAACTAGATCTTCGCCCGCACCGCCACCCGCGTGAATTTTGTTATTTTCTTTTCGAACTTTAACATCCCCTTCACCCCCTTCAGAGCGTAGTTTTGAAAATAATAATAGCTTATAGCACTAAGGAATAATTTCGCATCACTGTCAAAATGTTACTACTACATATTAATATAGTGGAATATGAATATTAGTAAGATTCAGTAAAAGAAAACAAGTTCAAGTGTTTTTAAATAGGAAGGTCATATTTCAAAAGTAATACTAGTTATAAAAATAGAAACTACAAATATCTACTTAAGAGGAAGACTTACACTCACTCACTTTTATCATTCATACTTAAAACCATCTTCACAACAAGTACACTTAGTCCGCCGATACGAAGTACAAATGATTGTCACCCTACTCATGATAATTAAATATACCTTTGTCTAGTTAGTCTACCAACCATTCTGTCGGTTCAATGTCGCAGTTTTTTTGGACATACGTCATCCATATATCCGACGCCATTTTAAGCCGCCATGTTGGATTATTCCGGATTTTATTAGTCATTTTATTTTTTGTTTATCCTGTTTAGTGATTATGTATTACGATACCTGGCAAGTAGAGCCGAAATGTACAAATTAATCAGTTCTTCAGTTTCTACCTTGAAGGAACTCTTAAAACACGTAGTTTCCCAAAGTATTTTATTTACATTTCGAATCAAGTCGGTGTTTTGAAAAATGATGTAAAACAAAGGCCTAAAAATATAAATGGAATCGTGGAGGTACAAAGCAACATTCTATTACATGGGACTTAAATATAGCTGACGAAATGCGGATGTACTAGATGTACTACCTCTGCATATCTAGCCCTTCGGAGAAAAATGCCTCTGAGCTCTGAAATTAAGTCCGACTAAAGAATTCAAATAATTAGTTTAGCGAAAATTGTGCCACGAAGTTTATGATACTATCAAAGATATTTATGGAACAAAAAGATCTAAAATTGATATGCTCTTTTTAAATTTACACAATTATTGAAGACATTTTCTAAGTCTTTGTTTTTCAATACATCATCTATGTACCTTTTACTGACATATTCATGTTGGCGTCGGCTTCCAGCCTAAACTATTTTTTAACATATTTACTATTTACGCAGTCTCATAGTTTTCACCTCACACCCACAAAATAACAAGACAACTTACAGACCTTTCTTTACAGACTGTTTTGGCCTTTTTACTGCCCAATCAACCTAAAACGTAAACACAGTATAAAACTTACGAACAGATCATGATCACGTTAACACGATTACTACTACCTCAGAAATAACTTAAAAAACTCAAAACATATAATCAAATACCCGTCACTACTGAATTTGTTAAAAAACAAAGTTAATAATGACACTCATAAACGTGGGAATATGTCGACACCTCCGCTGAGCTTAACTATACAATAATAATGTGTAATTTTTATTAAAAAAAATAACTACGGAGGAGTTAAGATTCACGGGGACACTGCGTCTTGTCTATCTTTGAGTATTTGGAAAGACATGTCGTTTTGGCCCATTAGTTAAGAACTAGCCTCTCATGCAAAAGGTTGTTGGTACGAATCCGGGCAAGTATAGATGCTAACACTTCAAGCTATCCCAAACTGTCAGATTTTCGCAATAGAACATGATCTGATTCTTTAGTTACTACAGTCTACTGATTAGGGTAGCTTGATGTGCTGGCTTCTGTACCAATATGAGTTATTGTAACACATAAACTCAAAAACTTGAGGAGCTCGTGGCTAAAGAAAAACAGCCGCACGGGTTGATCGAAGGTTAAGGTACGCTTGCCGAGGTCAGTCTGTGGATGGGTGACCGTTCGTTACATATCGAGACTCCTCCGTGCCTCGGAAAGCACGTTAAGCCGTTGGTCCCTGCTGTCATTTGTTGATCTTTGACAGTCGTTACGGGTAGTCAAAGCCCTAAAAGTCTGACAACCAATCTTACCAAGGAGTATCATGTTGCCCAGTAACTGGGTTGTGGAGGTCAGATAGGCAGTCGCTCCATGTAAAATACTGGTATTCAGCTGCATCCGGTGAGACTGGAAGCCGACCCCAACACAGTTGGGAAAAGGCTAGGCAGATGATGAAACTCAAAAACTACATACCGATTAAAAAAAATCCTTCCCTCAGAAGTACATTATCAGCTAGTAACACAAGCTATGCTTTATTTCCAAAACTACAATTCAAAGGGGGTGAAATTCTAATTGAATATAATGCTCTTAGCTTCTTTGTAGCTGTTGCTCTGAAGTGGGACAGAAATAGGTTATCGTTGTCTTGCTTTAACTTTCTGAAAACAGATGACTTACTTACAAAGCCATAAAGACGTAAGTACATTCTACAGACAACTATGAGGCTAAGAGGACAAGACAGGCAAACGTTTCAATTTTAATTCAAACAGCAACACTAAGACCAATAGGTACCAAGCAGAGTTGTTTTAATTCACAGATATACTAGTTTCAAATAAATTTCCAATAATTCTCGTCTAACAGCTGTACACATCTATTTGCTAGCTGATAACTGGAATAAATAAACTTAATTTCGTATACTTACTTAGCGTCTTTAAAAATTTTATTCCAAGGTTATTATTTATCTATGCAAATGCGGGGTCAGTAAAACTTCAGTGTTAATGTCAAGCGACTTTTCAGAGCACAAGGAAACGATGAATAATTCTTCTTTTTTTCTTTAAAAAAACGTTGCCCCACACTAGGAATTTCTCCTGTGTCGTGGGTGCGTTTACAGACTGACATATCTGATACCTTTAAACGAGCAATTCTTGTTTATATGTATCTATATATATAATCTGAATCTCGTAAGCGGTTCCAACGATTTTCATAAAACTTAGTTCGGGGGCGATAAATCGATCTAGCTAGGTTTCATTTATATCCGAGCAAAGCTCGGTAATCCAGGTACTTAAACTTACATACGCAAACAAGTAAACCCGGAACAACTGCTTATAGATATAGGCCGGGTTCCGTGCGGGAATCGATCTCACGACACACAGCGCAGGAGCCAATCGCTCAGTCACTGCGCCAACCGTGCCGTCCGATCTAAATCGATCTTTATTTTAAGATAAATTGCACCTACTACTATTTCAAACCGACTTTCGGTATCTCGGTTCACTCGCGCATAGTGACGGAGAAATAGATTGGAATGTGAATCACAGAATTATCACAGGGAATATGAATAAACATGGTTAAGTCAGCTGAGCCCTATAATTTGTTGCAATAATCTCCTGATCCCGCGCTGCAGAAGTCCAGCTTCTAAGTGTTGGTAGAGGCGTCAGATAGGGAGATTATTGCATACAATCTTGGTCCAGATTCTACAATACCTTCTGCCTGACCCCTCAGGGAATTATGGCGTGACCTCAAGTAATATTCTTTAAAACATACGATAACCCAAAACAACTCCCGCCTGTTGAAAATCACCACATCCTCCATTGACGTCATCCAATGATTCATTAGGTAAAACATAAGCAAATAAATAACTATGTACATGAGATAAGTATCGTCGGATACGTGTGAATAAATTGTGGGTGAATAAATTGCGTGTGCTACACATGAGGTGCTTAGATGAGTCTGAAGATATGGATGATCGGATTTTTTTTGGTTTATTTGAAATAATGCGTGTACTTTGTCTAAGTATGGCTAGAAAGAGATTGAGTGCTAAGAAGAAATTAAAAGCACAGGGGAGTCCATTTTCTCTAGGTATTAATTTCATTTAGGTAGAAATTAACGTGAAAATCATCGTCTCTGACAAATTCAAATAATTAACGTAAATGAAAAAGAAGCAGAAAACAAATTTCTCAATTTATTTGTTATTTTAATGTGTGATTGTTCAATGAAGAGGTATGATTTTATACTTTCCCAAATCATCAAGACTATAAAAAAGACTAAAGTAGTAATTTTAAATGTAAGATCTCTGTAGTACTTTTTTTAAGCACATAAAACACGACTATCTTCAGATACATCCCCAACAAAATAACCCCATGTGCATCACACAGTATTGTATTGTCAAATTATTTCCCACAGCCTTGCGCATGCGCTTCGCCTTTTTGTGAACAAGCGTATAGACGCTACCTTCAAGCCGCTTCAAGTTTAAACAAGTTGGGGATCGGTAGTTGTATGTTATTTAATACTTAATTATGGCGAAGATAGAGTGATTAATTAAATAATATAAGATGAATAATGGAATGTGTACCCTCCTGCCCTTAGCCCAATTTATTTGAGGCTGGCGCAGCATGTCTTCGTCTTCCATACATCTTTATTTGCCGTCATCTTAGTAGTCGCTTCTTTTGTAGCCATTATCATCTTTCACACAATCCATACATCGTTTCTTTGCGTCTTTCTCTACTATTAATAAATAGAAGAAATGGGGCGGAATATGTATCCTATACCTATTCAGATTAATATTTCCAATTGTATGCAAGACAAATTAAGTTGATTTTACAATGAACAGGATTATTAAAATCATAAATATTGTTATGTTCTAGTGCAAACTGAACTTTGCGTGTATTTTCCAAAGAAACAAAATATTTGCTTACATTTTTGGTAACTACATTACAAACTCAGGATACCTACTTCAATGAAACAGCGCTGCTGATATACGATACCCGTAATTTTGTTGTTTAGCCAAACTACTATCATCCTTATCGTCATCCCAAAAAATATTTGTTTTTCTTCTTTTTCCATACATCTCTATTGGCAGTCATGTCAGTATCCAGCTTCCTATATTTCCAATAACAATATTTGGGAAAATATAAGGAAAACCAATAATTATGGTATGGGCATGTAATGCGAACGAATGAAGAGCACGTTGTGAGGAAAGTTTTGAGAATGAATGTAGAGGGTTACAAGAGTAGAGGGAGACCAAAGAAAAGATGGATGGATTGCGTGAAAGATGGCTAGAAAAGAGGTGACTATTGAGATGACGGCAAGTAGAGATGAATGGAAGAAGCAAACATGCTGCGCCGACCCCAAATAAATTGGGATAAGGGCAGGAGGATGATGACAAGGAAAACCAATTATTAATATAAAAAAGTACTCAAAACAAAAACCAACCATTAGTTTTTGTTTTTAGTTATTTTTCTTTATTGCTTAGCGGTAACAATAATAATATTACGGCCGAATACAGTTCTCAGAATCCCTTTTTCAGACCCTCCTATAGCAGACAAAGAAACACACATGTGAGTCAGTTTTTCACACTCAACCAAATGACGGGTACTCACTTAAATTTAATATGTATAACCAAAACCGGTCTCCGGTTATATGGCCAGTGTTTATACCTAAATTAAGGAACTGGTTTATTTTAGGCAGCTCACTGTCTACGAGTATTAAACGAAAATAGAACAACGATGCGACAACTTATCTTTATAGAAATCGAATTACGAATAACAAATGTAATTATTATTGTATTGTGCGTGTAGTAGTACCAGCATATTACTGTCCCACTGCAGGGCAAAGGCCTCTTCTCATACAGAGAAGGCACGAACATTAATCACCACACTTGCTCAAGATGGGTTGGCGATTTCAGACTTATATTAAGTATATAAGTCCTGGTTTACTCACGATGTTTTCCTTCACCGATGTCAGTGATGTCCAAGATAAACTTAGAAAGTACATCTGAATTGAAAAACTCACATTGGTACTCGCCTAGGTTTGAACGAACAACCTCGTGCATAAGAGGCGAGGGCTAAACCACTGGGCCTGTAATATTATAGTTTAAAGTTCTCGATCGTTGAAATAAATAAATAATAAAATAAATAATGCTGGACAATCCACACAGCATCATCTAGCCCCAAGCTAAGCAGAGCTTGTGTCATGGGTACTAGATGACTGATATACTTAATACCTAGAACACCTGGAACAAATCTTAGTAGATCGTTATTAAGTTAAGCCGTGTTTAGATAGTTTACGTTTACCCAGAAAGCTCAGGAATGCGGACGCTAAGACTGCAAACATTCCCAACTAGAAGTATTCAGCATTTGAATATTAAAATTGCAACAAACGCGGTGAAAATATTAGTTTAACAACAAAAGGTATCCTGTAGGAGCGGCCGCGATGAGAAACGTTCCGCCGCCATGTTGGAACACCAAGCTACGATGGAGTTTTCAATAGATGCGGCAAGTGACAACAGAAACCCAAAATTCGTGAGCTGTGGTCGCCCAAAGGCGACTTAGAAGTTGCAGTAATTCACCGTGGATAATCTGTTTATTGATCAGAGTTACTCCCAAAATCATATAAGGAAACATAGTGTTAATATCTGCATTTAAAATTTGAATACAAGTCTGAAATCAAATACATTAGAATGATACAACTATTAATACATCATTTTTCCGATTCGAGTAATTGGTTTATTTCAAATAAATGCTTTGACTTTGACTACATGAAGAAATAAAATAAAATAAATAATCACAGGGCAACGACAAATTCATCCGCATCACTGTCAACGGGCAAAGTCCCCAGAAGCCTGGCACCACTGCAGATTATACATTAGAACCAAAAATTCAAAGACATGTGGCTTCTACTAATCCGCACTGAGCCTCATACTCCCTCCCACAGAGAGGAGACCCCAGCAGTGGGAAGAGTGGGAACGATATAGGCTGATTTTGCTGATCAGGATGATGACTCTGATGTTGACTTGTTCAGAATGCATTTAAATTTAATTTCACGAGTCTATATTCACAAGCATCTCTATTTTGTTATAATAATAATAATTTATTTGTCAGAATATTGTTTTACAAGGTGTTACAAATTATAATATGATGTCCATAATATTCTGCTGTTTCCAGCGTACAAATATTGAAAATAATTTAAATGATAAGGATTAGAAGACAATGTCAAAATTAAACATTATGTTATATCTGCAAGTAAGAATCATAACACCTAGTTTTAACAACTTATAAACACTAAGTGTTAATATTGTAAGTGTTACAATATTACCTAAATAAACTAAACCTACGTTACTACATGCGCTCACTTGTCAGTATAAGTCAATTTATATATTTATTTTTATGGCACTCAACGACTTACTTACTAAAACATACATATTTATTTATTTATGAACTAAGGAAGAATTACAGCTAAACAAATCTGAATAAAAAATAGTGAGTGAAACTGACAGCCAATTACATTTAAAGAAATCACGAACAGTTTGAGCTACAGTGAATTGGTCTCTTATAGAATTGCACAGCACTTGTCAAGTGCTGTGCAATGTGATACGTACTCACAATACTCATACAAGATACGATAAAGAAAATATTGGTAGTTCTGTGAACTAGTAGAATTCATTACTCGCAACAAAAAGGTTAAAAAGGGATTTGTCTGTCCGTCCGTGTGTCTGTCTGTGTGTCGCAAGCTACCAGAGCCCCTTTCATTCCAAAATATTAAAGCCAACGTTCAATTTCTATCTGGTAGAGTAAGGAAACTTAACTAACTATAATGATTGAAATCCAAACAGCCCAGAGAGCTGTAATAAAAGTTATTATAAAAAAAACCACTTCTACTCTCTACGTATGTGAGTGCGTATCAATGATTTAATTTGACTTATTTTTTTTCTTTATTTATGCCGCATCCACGTGCTCTCCTTTCCCACATCCCCGTCAACACGAAACAATAGCGAACTCGGGCACGAA
Source organism: Phlogophora meticulosa (assembly GCA_905147745.2). Lineage (NCBI taxonomy): Eukaryota > Metazoa > Arthropoda > Insecta > Lepidoptera > Noctuidae > Phlogophora > Phlogophora meticulosa. The sequence goes on from LR990542.1 coordinate 1,858,056, forward strand.
CCCGGCGTTTTAAATAATACATAGATACACATTTTATTTGCAAAACGGAAGCAACGTGATTTATGTGTGTGCACTTAATCGGTATTTTCGCCAATGTATCTACTGTGGCTGTACGACGATGTATTTAAAGAACTGTAATTTACTGAAACATCTACCCAAGCTATCTATCTTTCTACTAGCTACCATCTACCCATATATTATTAATTCTAAAATGTGTAGCTTCAGAGAAAAATAAATAAATAAATAATGCTGGACAATCCACACAGCATCATCCAGCCCCAAGCTAAGCAGAGCTTGTGTTATGGGTACTAGATGACTGATATACTTAATACAATACATTACATAGATAGATATTTTTATTATACATAGCCAATACCTAATAGTCTTTCACGGCAAAACGGAGCTACGAGAAAACGTTATTTTTTAAGTGGAGATAGTTGAAGGGATGGAAAGTGACATAGGCTACTTTTTGTCTCTTTCTAATCCCGCACTTCCACAAATTTTAGTTTTTGCGTCTATATGTATTTTGTAATCCATATCTAACATATCATATTTTTGTTCACAGGTACAAAGATGGTAATGCGGCAAAAGATCCGCAAGAAAATCCGGTGAGACCGTCCCTGGTCGAAGTAACAATGTGACAATAGTGACTAAAAGTTAAAACATACTAAAAATACTCCAAAATAATTCTCCTAACATTCTCCTCATTTAGATTTTAGACACAAAAGCTAGTGCCAATAATTGTGAAGAAAAAAATATACGCACAGAGTTATAAAGGTATAGAGTTGAACATCGAACTTTTGACGCAACGATAAAAACAGTGCCAGATTATCAACTGCCAGTTTGAACATTCTAAATTCAAAATAAGAAGAAAACAATTGAAATCAGAAACAGAATAGTGAAATAAAACAAAAAGACAGTGCGTTTGAATCGTGCAGAACCCAAAAGTGAAGTATTTCAGAAAGTTTGACAATTAAAAGTGATGTGCTAAGAATGGATCTCCACGCTCCTCAGTTGGTAGTCCATTCTTATGAGCCTCATGCCCCTCTCCTGGAGGTCGAGGGTCTGGATCCCCACAGTCCCCAACAGAAGGTTCTGATCCATGCTCCAACTTTACAAAGCCAAGAGTTGATGAGCAGTGACCACCGGAACGGAGGTGAGCAGAGCTACGGTAAATATTACAACCTTTTTTTTATTATTTATTTATTAAGATTAATTCACACCACTATTACTAGAATGAAGTACTTATTTAAAAAATAATAAAAATAATAAAAAATATGCTTAAAATATTAACAATCTATTTCGTTGGAGAAGATTTCAGAGATCATAGAATTTAATAAAACTCTATGATGGATGTTATAATATAAACTTGTTGTGCATCTCAGGAGAGGTCTACTTAATATGTTTATCACTTTACTGCAATAGGCTCAGCAGATTGAGGCTTATGATGGTAAAAATAGATTTAGATAGAGAGTAGTTTCTAAGTAGGTACCTATATAATATTTTTCCATGAATACTGAAGTTCGGCACATTTTTGACTGACTTTGTCAAAACAATATTTCAAGAATGCTAGAAGCGATTTATATTTTCTGACTAGTATTTTTCTGTGACTTCACTCCCCTGGAGCATCCCCCAGAAACTGTACGTTTATTTATTCGGGGTAAAAAGTAACAGCAATAGCGTAACTTTTCATCAATGAAAGAATTTTCAATATCGGATAAGTACTTCCAGCGACTATCCATCCTACGAATAAACAAACCTTTTCACCGTTTTATATAGTATTAATTTAGTTAATAAAAGCCTCGATACATGATTATTGAGAGCAGATGTGTCTGATCTGACGTAGAGTACGACTTTACAGATGAGCAGTACCACGCGCACAGCAGCAACCAGAGCGGTGACGGTGAGTCCACTTTATTACTACTTTAGACTAAGTTATTATTAGTACAAGAATTTCATAAAATATACACACTAGCACTTCACCCGTGGATTTCGTACTGTTCCATTCAAACTTTAACATGTCCTCCAACCCCTTTGAAGCGTAATTTTGGAAATAATAATAGCCTATAGCACTCAGGAATAATGTAGCTTACTAGCAGTGAAAACATTTTTAGATTTAGACCATTAGTTCCGACCGTTAGGAGCGACTGACTATCTGACCTCCACAACTCAGTCACTGGGGAACACGACACCCCTAGTTAAGACTGGTTGTCAGACTTTCGGGCCTCTGACTACCCTCAACGACTGTCAAAAATCTACAAATGACAGCCGGGACCAACGGCTTAGCGAGCTTTCCGCGGCACGGAGGAGTCTCGATATGTCATGAACGGTCACCCATCCACAGACTGACCTCGGCAAGAGTAGCTTAACCTTCGATCGACCTGTGCGGCTTTTTTTATTTAAAAATTACATCTTTATAATATTATGTAGTATTGATGGATAGGACATCAATGCAAAACCTGATACTAGAGGTTCAGTACCTACATGATTCTGGAAACCACAGTAAAAAATGTAATGAGAACCTATACATTTGAAAAAGCTAAGCGAAAAATTGTAACTCTGATGACTCCAAAAAAGTGAGAAAATTCAGATGGCAAAACCCATTACAAGACCTGGGAATTGAAGCCAAGTCCTCATACTCAGCAGTAGCATTGCAACAACTAGACCAATAAGACAGGACAAAACACTTACAATACTACAAAGTATTATGTCCTGTCTATCCATTCATAGCTCTACACCAAACTCAATCCATTTGCATTCCCGCCGTCTCGTAACAAATGCTTGTAAAGAACTAATTCCATTTAATTTCTCAGACTCGCTTCACGATTCAGTCAGAACTTTTTGCGTATAAAATTCTAGACTAGACTGGAATAAAAAAAAAACGATATAGACCTGTCACCTGTCACGTTGTGATAGAGAGTTTTCAGACTGTGTGTAATTTTTTCTTCGTAAGTATTTATGGTCCGGTTCTTTACTAAAGGACCGTTAAGATAAGTAAGTTTTATCTTTTCTGTTTTCACTAACCTTAGGTGTGACACGGATACCTAAATGTAATGTCTAAGTAAATTCATATTATTACAATAAATAAATTATAAATAAAAAAATAATGCTGGACAATCCACACAGCATCATCTAGCCCCAAGCTAAGCAGAGCTTGTGTTATGGGTACTAGATGACTGATATACTTAACACAATACGTGACATGGATAGTTGTTTTTTATTATACTTCTTTTAAACCACAACGTTGTATCATTGGCTTTGACGACCGATGTGGCGCGGCGGGTGAAGGTCCTACGACGCAGGAGGTTGCGGGTTCGATTCCCGCCTTGGGACAAATATTTGTACGATCTACAAAGATTTGTTCCGGTGTTCTGGGTATTTACTATGTATAATAAAAAATATCTATCAATGTAATGTATTGTATTAAGTCTATCAGTCATCTAGTACCCATAACACAAGCTCTGCTTAGCTTGGGGCTAGATAATGCTGTGTGGATTGTCCAGCAATATTTATTTATTTTAGTATTTGGTGTTTATATTTATACTTGTTTTTTTTTTCCTGGGAAGAAGTTTCATTGGCGTCTTCATATCTGAAAGTGTTAGACCACTCCAATTTTCATTTCATACACTTTCATAAACTTTTACTGCAATTATATTCGACAGTGTTTCCATTTCAGCACTCGTGATTTGTCATTCGATAACTTTCTGAAATGAAATACCATAAAAACCGTGAAATATTTAGCTTAGCTTAAATAAAAAATAACCTATAACACAAAACGTTTCAGGCTATTAAAAAATATACTTTTAAAAGATAAAATAAATTGATTATCACGCTGATTGACGCTGAAAACATAAAAGATTAAAGCCACCGCTGCTTCTGAAAGTAAATAAATTTAAATATAACGGTCATCGTTTAAAAGAATATGCAGTGACAAAATTGAAAAGAGTATGCTCAGATGGTTTGGTCACGTTGAGAGGATGAATGAAGGACGACTAACAAAAGGCGAAAATGTCTGTATGGCAGATGTAAAACAGTCATGATGGCCCAGTGGTTTAGGTCTCGCCTCTTGTGCACGAGGTTGTTTGGTTCAAACCTGGGCAAGTACCAATGTGAGTTTTTCAATTCATATGTACTTCTAAGTTTATCTTGGACATCACTGACATTGGTGAAGGAAAACATCGTGAGGAAACCAGGACTTATAAAATTAATTTAAGTCTGAAATCGCCAACTCGTCTTGAGCAAGAGTAGCCCTTAAAGGACTTCCACTGACCTTATTGGTGATGTTCTTCAAAAATGTGAGATGCGTGAGTCTAGCGATAGGAGTATGGGTATGGTACGGGTGTGATATATAACATTTATATGTTTATTATCATTTTGTTGGGATCAATTTCCAGTCTATAAAGATTCAGCTGAATACCAGTATTTTACATGGACTGCCTATCTGACCTCCGCACCTCCCCTTGATGATACTGGCTGTCGGACTTTCGGGCTTCTGACTACCCGTAACGACCGTCAAAAATCTATAAATGACAGCCGGGACCAATGGTGGAGCGCTTTCCGAGCCACGTAGGAGTCTCGGTATCTAATAGATCATCTATCCACGATCCAACCTTGGTAAGAGTAGCTTAACGTTCGATCAACCCGTACGACTGGTATTATGTAGACACGAGGCCCAACTTCACCAAGCATCTGTTATTTTTTTTAAATCGATTTCAAAAAAAGGAAGAGGTTTCATGTTTGACTGTTTCTTTTTTATTATTACCTATGCATTTTGACGTTATCATAACTTCGAGACTACAAAAACCAAGGTCCCAAGTAACTAAAGTAAATAGTATACGTTTGACGCCTGATAAATATTTAACATACATTTAGCATTTAAATTAGAGTAATATTGTGACTTGAATAATTTATATCTTTAATACTAATGACATTTGTAATTATTTTTTAACATACACAATATTTGAACGCCTTAGTAGGCACATAGCAATCATATCTGAACCTTTTCTTTTTTATGTTATCTTGCATGCACGCACTTTTTACTCTTGTACGAGTATGTGTACACAAGTGTGAGCAAAATAATATCTCTATCTCTTTCTCAAGAAGTCAGCTAGTTATCCAGAAAGTTTCAAAAAGAAAGCTTGTTAAAAATATATGATAAAATTTGAACACAGAAACATAAACTTTGATCCAACTGTTTCCAATCCGATGTGGAAAAAGTGTGGAGGATCGACTTGGTTTTTCAATGGCACTCACACAGAGACAGATGTTGATCACACGATAAGTTTTTGTTTGTGTGTGTGAGTATAAATATCACATTGGGTGTTGTCCCAGTGATGGTATAAGCGGAGCGGAATTATGAGAGTACTTAGCGCTTTTCGTGTCATTGTGGCTGCAATGAATGGCTTCTTTATCTGGCTCGTAAAAGACTGGCTCAAATTTAGCTGTAGCTCAAGGTCTAGATAATAGATTGTTGAGGTACCGCTGCTCAGATCCCAGGTTTGATCTCCTGTCAGGCAATGTTATGTTAAGTTTCTCTATTGAAAAACTCTCAGAAACATCAAGCTACCCAAATCTGTCAAATTTCTTTGATAGCTTTTAAACTTTATTACAAAAAAATAAAGTTCATGTTCAATTGGCAAAATGGGACATTTTGGGATAAATCTTTTAACAAGTCCACGCAAATAACTCATAAGTAAGTAGACATATTATACAAGTGGAAGTTTGTAAAAAGCAAATGTTCCAACTTATGCCTGATATTTCTGAATGTTGAGTCTGTAAGCTTTATTTTAAATTAAATAAATAAATGCATTCACACATTTAAACACGCCATGATGGCCCAGTGGTTTAGGCCTCGCCTCTAGTGCACGAGGCTACGGGTTCAAACATGGGCAAGTACCAATGTGACTTTTTCAATTCATATGTACTTTCTAAGTTTATCTTGGATATCACTGACATCGGTAAAGGAAAACATCGTGAGGAAACCCGGACTTATAATTAATGTAAGTCTTAAATCGCCAACCCGTCTTGAGCAAGCGTGGTGATTAATGTTCGTGCCTTCTGTGTATGAGAAGAGGCCTTTGCCCTGCAGTGGGACAGTAACAGGCTGGTATTTTTTTTAATATAAACCCGCTATCATTACGCCCCCACCTCACGTACACGCGGGTCGTCTGTCCCAACTAATTTCACACTGATTTAGTCAAGTGTACTCGCGACAAAAAACCTCCCATTCACTGTACCGATGTGATCGGGAGACGTGGTCTGACAGTGAAATTTCAATGAATGAGTTTGAAATTCACCGAGCATCATGGTATTTTGGGGTTCGGTTTTGGTTTGGTGGGGTAAGCAGAAGTCTGAACTAACATTTTTTTTTTTTTTAAATGTTGCCCCATACTAGGAATTTCTCCTGTATCGTGGGTGCATTTACAAACATTTAAACTCACATACACAAATAGCCAGACCCGGAACATCTACCTGTAGATCATACAAATATTTGTTCCGTGCGGGGATCGAACCCACTACACGCGGCGCAGCAGCCGATGGCTCAACCACTGCGCCAACCGTGTCATCTAAATTCCCATTTAAACTCACATATCATGACGTCATGCCTGTATTCCCGAAGAGTTATTTTTTTAAAGTATATTTTAGCCAGTTATGTTTCAAATATTTGTAATAGGGGGTGAGATTAGTCATCCAACCATCAAACGGTCACAGATTCAGACTCCAGGTTGTTACTGCTGAATAACAGCGTTTTATATGGAGCGACTGCCTATCTGACCTCCACAACCCAGTTACTGGGCAACACGAAACCCCCTGGCAACACCGGTTGTCAGATTTTAGGGCTTCTACCTGTAACAGCGGTCAAAGATCTACAAACGACAGCCGAGACCAATGGTTTTGATTGGATTACAATATGACATACTATATGGTGAAATAGTATAGCATAGTCTGAACTGCGCTTATCTTCATGGTCCTCCTCTTCAAAGCTGCATGACAATACCAGCTTATTACTATCCCACTGTAGGGCAAACGCCTCTTCTCATACAAAAAAGCCACGAGCATTATTCACCACGCTTGCTCAAAGCCGGTTGGCGATTTCAGACTTAAATTAATTTTATAAGTCCTGGTTTCCTCACGATGTTTTCCTTCACCAAAGTCAGTGATGTCCAAGATAAACTTAGAAGTACATATGAATTGAAAAACTCACATTGGTACTTGCCCAGGTTTGAACCCAACAACCTCGTGCACAAGAGGCGAGACCTATATATATTCACAAGTCCATATAGGTAGTTCCCATATTTTAAAAACGCTTACATTTTTTTTTTTAAACTTTGCCCCACACTAGGAATTTCTCCTGTATCGTGGGTGCGTTTACAAACATTTAAATTCACATACACAAACAGCCAGACCCGGAACAAATACCTGTAGGCCGTACAAATAATTGTTCCGTGTGGGAATTGAACCTACGACATGCGGCGCAGCAGTCGATCGCTCAGCCACTGCGCCAAACTGTACCGGCCTATTACTATCCCACTGCAGAGCAAAGGCCTCTTCTCATACAGAGAAGGCACGAGCATTAATCACCACGCTTGCTCAAGACGGGTTGGCGATTTCAGACTTATATTAATTAAGTATATAAAGTCCAGGTTTCCTCACGATGTTTTCCTTCACCAACGTCGGTGATGTCCAAGATAAACTTAGAAAGTACATATGAATTGAAAAAGTCACATTGGTACTTGCCCAGGTTTGAACCCACAACCTCGTGCACAAGAGGCGAGGCCTAAACCACTGGGCCATCATGACATTTGACACTGCGCCAACTGTGCCTTCAAATACAGTACATTCTCAATTATATGTCAAATTTTCCAACATTTAAGACGTTGATTGTCGCTGAGATGAGATTGTGTTGTACAACGTTTTTAATTACGGGTATTAACTTTTAGGTTCCCTCACGATGTTTTCCTTCACCTATATCAATGATGTCTAAGTACAACTTAGAAAGTACAGACGCCAGCACATCAAGCTACCCCAAACTGTCAGATTTTCCTAATTGAACATGAACCTTATTCTCTTGTAATAAAGTTGAAAAACTATCAAATAAACTTTACAAATTGAGGAAGCTTGATATGCTGGCCTCTGTACATAATTATGTATTGAAAAAGTCATATTGGTAGGACTGTCCGGGATTCGAACTCACAACCTTATGCATAAGAGACGAAGCCTAAACCTAGCCTTTTCCCAAATATGTGGGGGTCGGCATCCAGTCTAACCGGATGTAGCTGAATACCAGTATTTTACATGGAGCGACTGCCTATCTGACCTCCACAGCCCAGTTACTGGGCAACACGATACCCCTTGGCAACACCGGTTGTCAGATTTTCGGGATTCTGACTATGCGTACCGACAGTTAAAGATCTTAAACAACAGCCGGGACCAACGGCTTAACGTGCATTCCGAGGCATGGAGGAGTCTCGATATGATACGAACGGTCACCCATCCTTAGACTGACCTCAGCAAGCGTAGTTAAACCTTCGATCAACTGTTTTTATTTAACCACGAGCTCCTCGAAACCAAATGGCCCATCACGACATATAAAATCTGAACTGCATGATGGACTACAAAATCCCAAGTCTTAACCTCAACAAAGACAACATTAAAGTGAATAGTTCGACCGGCCGTTGCTCACGCGCAGATTGAAAGCGAAACTCGCCATGCTCTTACAAAAACTGTCCAAAAAAATCTCGGCCAGATGTTCGAAGACGCCTGTGTTGCCCGCAGCGTTATTTCATGTGATATCTTCCTATCATACAATTGAATATATCAATCAATTGAATTAGTGAATTGATTGGAAAGTAATTATGTTGTGCTTATTGAGGAATTGATTTTATGTTCTTATTTTTTTGTGACGAATTCATTCGCCTAGATCTTTGTTTAGTATCCCGTGATTTTACCCGCTCCTATAAGTCGTAGCGTGATGTTATATAACTTATAAACTTCCCTAAAGATCGGGCTATGAAATGCAAAATATTTTTTTCACGGAGATTAGGGTATTTCGATGTTGCAAGATTTTAACAAATTGTTTTTTGAAATTATTTTTAATGTTAATCCTTATTATGATGGAATCACTGCAGACCAGTGAAAGAATAGCTCACGTTTTTATAAAAAGATTAACCAAGATTTTAATGCCTAAGATGAGCTGCTAAAACTTATTGATTCACTGCGTAGGTATACATAAGTACATATATCCTAAGAAATCAAGTGAATCATAACAAAATCATTCAAAAATAATTTAAAAACCATAGATAAACAAATTGCAATGAAACAAACGGAAACGCGTCACCCACCACATCTCCCCTCACCTTACTATAATCAGCGGCATCTCAGACGTGCGCCTGCGCCTGTAACAGATACGTCTCGCTGGCAACCGCAGCCACTTCCTTGGGAACCTGCTAGGTGGACAGACGTCTTTTTTGTTTTGTCTCGTCGTGAATGGTGTAGTATTTGTCTAGTGAATGGGGAGATTAGCTTGATCATTGATGCTGGGGTATCTTTAGTATTACTAAGTTGGTTATACAGAGGTGCATGTTAAGTACAACCTACATTTCGGTAGTTATGATTTTAAGTCCCATGTAATAGGCCATGTAATAGGGGGTGAGCCTATTGCCATCAACCGGGCACAAATCCAGGCTCCGGGCTGGGGTCCATGTGCCTATCATATATAGGTGCGGCGGGCGAAGGTCCGCCTGCGACGCAGGAGGTTGCGTGTTCGATACCCGCCCTGGGACAAATGTTTGTACGATCTACAAAGATTTGTTCCGAGTGTTCTGGGTATTTGCTATGTATAATTAAAAATATCGATCTACGTAATGTATTGTATTAAGTATATCAGTCATCTAGTAGCCATAACACAAGCTCTGCTTAGCTTGGGGCTAGATGATGCTGTGTGTATTGTCCGGCATTATTTATTTTATTATTTTTTAGTCTTTCGTGACGTCACTAAGCGGTCGGTTGATCAGAGGGCTGGCCTTTCTTTTGGACAAAGAATCAGTGTTTCCATTCAACGTGGTAATGCTGCCAGTCTTTTGGGCACTGGATGATTTTTTAATGCCATACCTATAGGTATTTTTTTATCGTTTATGACTCCTTTATAGTTTTGAAGTAATCTGCCTAGCCTTTTCCCAATTTTGTTGGGGTCGGCTTCCAGTCTGACCACATGCAGCTGAATACCAGTATTTTACATGGAGCGACTGCCTGTCTGACCTCCACAGCCCAGCTACTGGGCAATACGATACCCCTTGGTAAGACTGGTTGTCAGACTTTCGGGCTTCTGTCTATCCGTAACCACTGTCAAAGATCTACAAATGACAGCCGGGACCAACGGGTTATTCTTTCCGAGGCACGGAGGAGACTAGTTTTAAAGTGAATTAATAATTTTAATTGATTGGATAAAACAATCTTCTCTAATTGAATACTATCTATACACATATTATTGTGTCGTTGTGTGCCTGAGGCTGTGCTGAATAAATGGTTTTTCTTTCTTTCTTTCTAATATATAAAGATAACTTAATACAACCACGTGGTCAAAACTATGTTCAGTTACCAAAGTTATACTTACTAAGTTTTAACTTACTTTCTCACAATCCAACGATACCCCACAGAACCGGTCGCGATGTCGAGTCATCGCCATTAGTTCCGCTCCGGGAATCGAACCCGCGACCTGTTACCGACGGAAGTTAATGTTTTTAGACCAATTGTCGGGTTTTTGATGTTTGATAGTTTTAATTGAGCGGGAATTTGTGTATGATTAAATTGTTTGTTAGAATTATTGTGTTGATACGTTTTTGTATGGCAAATGTGTTGGTTTTTGTATGGGATTTTATCTTTTAGTAAAATTTGGGGTGGGAGACAGTTTTTGATATTGTTTGTTTAATGCCACTGTTATTACCATTTTGGTCTAATGAGCATGACTGCAGTCCTTGGTTCGATGTCCAGGTTAAGCAGTAATTTCTGTTAGCCTGGAATTCAAGGTCCAAGATCGAAATTATTTAGGTACAGTGAATTAGTTTGTTGAACTTATAAACGTGACCAACTATCAGAAAACCCATGAATAATGCCAAATACGAGTATAACCATAGGACCAAACACATAAAAAAAACATAATTTCGGTATGGGTAAGGTAACCATTTAAATAAAATCTACGGAACTACCATTAAACTGACCATTGACTTACAGAACCCCAAAATCTCCAGTGCGAAAGAGACAACCATATAGACCACGTTCCGCTCGATTAGAACCGCCTTGTTCAAATTTTGACAGCAGCCAATCAGAATAAATTTGTCCGCGCTCACTAATTGATAATACAAAGCCAAAAGATCTTACAACTACATTGTGTCATTGTAATCCCAACCTTATGTCACAAGTCAAAAAGCTCTATTTTGATTGTGGCGTTAAATCGTTGGCACGTAGTCAAAAAAGCCTATGTTGATTATGAAGCGTTAGAATGTCAATCTTATTTCAACGAATTAATGTGGGTTTTTGCATGTTGCTTTAAAGTTTTTTTTTTTGTTTTTTAACAGTCGTACGGACGGAAACTGGGGACAAGTACAGAATTAAGATTTTTGTGTAATGAGTTTGTGTGTGACTATGTTTTACGTAATTAAGAGACACGCATATATTAAATTACATTGTGATTTGTACACATCCGTTGTGTTAACAGCGGAAGTTTTTGAAGGGGTAAGCAGAAGTGGGTACACTGCCTATGATTGAAATGGGTTACAGGTTTCGTGGATTATCTGATCTGTTGATGGAGAAACTTAATAACTTATATCTATTTATTTATTACATCTTATGTGTCTCAATTCGTGGTGATTAATGCTTGTGCCTTCTCTCTATTACAAGAGGCCTTTACCCAGCAATGGGACAGTAACAAACTGGTAGATAGGTTATATTATTTATGGATCTTAAAATGGTTTGAATTGGACCGTTTTTTTGGTTAATCTAATACCCACTTGACAAAACTGAAAATATTATAATATTCACTTGAGCATTTTTCGTTTGCAGCAACAAAATTTTAAGATGATCAGATTGTTAAGTCAACCGATACAAAGCAATTTGGATCTTATGATAAGCCGCTTTACAGTTCAATTCACCTTAACTTTTTCCAAGCAAAGGTATCAATGAATATCGAAGATGATTGTCTGCATTGTGTATTAAACCTTACACAAAAGTAATAAGGTTGATTTTATGTTGTGGATGTACCTATTTTTATTTTTTTTGGTTTTTAATTAAACGGAGATTGTTTTGGACGAATGAAGGCTGTTCCTTGGTACCTGGTAGTAGTACGTACCTACAGATACCAACTCAATTTCTTGTAGCAAAGTTTTTACCAATGGCGCTGAGGCTGAAAGGTTTGCATTTAAGCTACGAGTCGCGGGTTCAATTACTGTACAAGTTTGCTACATGGTAATAGTATTTCAATGCGTTTTCTTGTTGGTATTTCAGAATAAAATTACTTATAAACAATAACATAAGCCCATCTTTTTTTTCAATGTGTCACACTAGAAATTTCGTCCGGTGCGTTTTCAAACATTCAAAGTCACATACACGAACAGCCAAACCCGGAATAACTACCTGTAGGCCATACATAAATATTTTTTCCGTGAGGGAATCGAACCCACGACACGCGGCGCAGTAGTCGATCGCTCAGCCACTGCACCAACAATGTCATAAAATTACTGACGTAAATACAGAAACACACTTAATACCAGCATTATATTCCACCAATCAAAGAAGCTCCATATGATAATAATAATCTTCCATCTATTATGGTATTTTGGGTAGTGAACCATAAGATCCCATACACGATACACCATAATTCAGTTTAAGTAGATCAGTATAGACCGATCGGGAACACTATGGACTTGGCACTTACTGAAGTATTTTAATTTTCTTTTTATGTTTTTTTTTTAATTTATAATTCATTGTCATCCAAACTAAACGTGTATGCAAAATTTCAGCTCAATCGGTTGGGTTTAACTGATTGAAATCTCAGTTGCAAGATTTGATCACACATTCTAACCGTCATCATTATCACCTGAGCCTTTTCCCAACTATGTTGAGGTCGGCTTCCAGTCTAACCGGATGCATACTGAGCTGAATACACGTATCTTACATAGAGCGACTGCCTATCTGACCTCCACATCCCAGTTACTGGGTACGATTCCCCTTGGTTGCCAGATTTTCGAGCTTCTGACTACCCGTAACGACCGTCAAAGATCTACTAATGACAGCCGGGACCAACGGCTTAATGTCCTTTGCGAGCCACGGAGAACGATCTCTATACGTAATGAGCGGTCACCTTTCCACAGACTGACCTGGGCAAGCGTAGCTTAACTTTCAATCGACAATTGCGGCAGTTTTTTATTTAGCCACGAGTCCTCACATGGCGTGTTTAAAAAAAACTTTGAATAAATTAAATTCTGAAAGCGTAGGTTTATTTCAATCCTGTAATATTCCTAGCCTGGATCCAGCTGAATATCAGTATTTTTCATGGAGCGACAGCTTATCTGATACTGTGCCTACATATATAAGTTGACACCATTTTCCAATGAACGTAGGCAGAATCTACAGAAGCTTAAATACTATGATCTCTGAGCTTCATCAGAGAGAAATTAATCAGAACGAAGTCTGGATTAGAGCCCGATTGATGGCAATATTAGGCTTGCCCCCTACAACAAGGTCGTACTAGGTACATCTCTGGCTTACCTTGCGGGGATTACAAGCGTGATGTTATGGATTAGTCAGATGGGAAATGTCGGCGCCATCTCGTTGAAAAAAATGTCCTAACAGTGCCTGGAAAGATCGAAGTATTTACAGAAATAGATTAAAAATTTAACAGACGATACGACCTAGACAAAAAAGCCAAGCCGGCTGTCTTCTAGACTCTAGTAGACTCTATCAAGAATGACTTAAGTCCTTAGTTAAACCAGTCGCACCCCACATTATACTACACTGGTAAAATCAATTTGTCAAACACACAATCCATTGCATTAGCCGACATGTCGATAGTATCTTGCTAATTAATAATCAGATAAATAGCGTTTTGGACAAAGTAATTGTGTGCAAGTATAATGTTAGGGCGAATATTATCAGATGAAAGAATTATACAGGGTGGAAATCACATCGACGTACAAACTGATACATTGTCGGCACGGTTGGCACAGTGGCTGAGCTATCGACTGCTGCGCCGCGTGTCGTGGGTTCGATTCCCGCACGGAACAAATATTTGTATGGCCTACAGGTAATTGTTCCGGGTCTGGCTATTTGTGTATGTGACTTTAAATATTTTTAAACGCACCTACGGCACAGGATAAATTCGTAGTGTGGGGCAACGTTTAAAAAAAAAAAGATTCTAGATTCACAGCGTTAAAATCTTTCGTCATTTTTGTTACCTAAAACAGTTTTAATTTTTAGTTAAAAAGTTATTACTTTTCGTCCCTCATTAAAATTGTCATTGGGTTGGGTAGACCTTAAGATTTTTTTTAATTAATAAAAATAACGTATTCCTGATGTAACAACCCAATATCATTTGGACCGACCTGGGAATTGAATCCAGGACCTCACGCTCGGCTGTTAGAAGCGCTTGTGACCATAGTATAGGTTTACCTATTGCCATCAACCGGGCAATAATCCAGACTCCGGGATGCTACTAAAGAAATCTTGATACCTAACCCAATATCACACCTCACGAGAATCGAATCCAGGACTTACTAGTAGTGTGTAGAGTAGTGCTTACAACCACTAGAGCATTCATTCAGAAAACTCTAGAAACAGTAAAAAAACCACATTAATTTCATACACGACCTTTTTCGTTCACTTTTCAGCCTGTAATAACTCTTACATTACGTTACAGTATAATATTATGATATGCTCGTCCTTATCATATACAGATATCTGAGGGAGGGAGGCGACGGGGGAGCGCGGGGAGAGGTGACGTCACACGGAGTATATTCCGAAATGTTGTACTGCTCTTCTATTTTTTTAAGCTTTTATTTTTTTTAACAGATTATTGGTCCAAGGTTAACATCTTAACCTGAGATAGTTGAAGGGATGGAGAGTGACATAGGCTACTTTTTGTCTCTTTCTAACCCCCCACTTCCTAACGCGAGCGAAAGCTAGTATCAAATAATTTACTAACAGAACGCTAGAGAAAAAACGGTAGTTACCTACTGCTAAGAGAAAATTCTAGATTACATCCGCATCATACCATTTGGCGAATCTTGTTGAAGCGAATAAACTGCTAGGTAAACTCTACTTATTAGGTATTGGGTTTCAGATCATAAACCTATATCATATCGTCAGCAAATACATTATAAGAACGAAATTGATACATACATTTTTTGCCAGTCTACTCCTTGAATTTAAGTTTATCCTTCTAGCAAACGTCTTTAGGTACAGTTGACTAAACCAGAGTAAGCTGGCCTTGTATTATATTAAAACTACGTAAGAAGCAAGGCCATCTTAACACCTTAACTGCCAAACAACGGAACACAATAGAAAATGTATTGTTTGTCGGTCATTTGGTGTTCAACGTGTTAAGATCAAAGTGCGACTGTACGTAAACACAACGATAGTCATTAATTTAAATACATTCAAAGTATTTTTCATTTAAAAAGAAGAGAAAAAACCGTTAATACCTAAGTACGCCTAAAGCCCGATGACCAGACAAAGTCGTTCGCTAATTATTCACTTAATTAAGTTTCTATAAATGTGATTTAATGGTTAAAATGCAAATTAACACGCGGCTGCTCATTGTTTCCTTAGGAATGAACTCTTCATTAACTATTTGCGGATGACTCAAAATCAAAACCAAAATTGATTTATTTAAATTAGATGAGAAACAGCACTTTTTGAACGTCAAAACGTTTACAAAACACAGTCCCCCCAAAACGCCCACCGTTCACTGAAAATATTATTAGAAATAGCTAGACAGTTTCTTTCTTGGTAACCGTTTTGAGAAACGACTATGGAGCTTTTGTAGATTTTTTTCCAAAATAAAGTTCATTATATTTGTTGATTTACACACAAACTTGTAGATATTTATTCTGTGGTTTTTTGTTGCTGTTTCCCCCGACTTTCTTCGCGTGGAGTTCAACAGTTTTTTTTTTCAGGATACCCCTAGGAATGTTTTCTAAAATTTAAGCAACTCAAATCACTCCTTTTAACATCAGTCTCTGCGAGTGAAAGTCCTGGCCAAATCGTTTGAGCTGTTTTGGAGATCAGCCGGAGATAGACCGACATACAGACCAAAAAATTAAATGTTGTTTTTGGTAAAATCGCTAATTTTTCTCATATGCATTTAGTAAA
Source organism: Phlogophora meticulosa (assembly GCA_905147745.2). NCBI lineage: Eukaryota > Metazoa > Arthropoda > Insecta > Lepidoptera > Noctuidae > Phlogophora > Phlogophora meticulosa. The sequence continues at coordinate 1,874,418 of LR990542.1, forward strand.
ACGCTGTTATTTTGACACTTCAATTTTATTTATTTATAGGAAAACATTTCTTAAATAATTCATAAACCTTCGAAAATTGCCCAAAATTGCAAAAAAAATCCCGTATTAATTTCCCTCTGCCAAAATCCAAAGATGGCGGCGAAAATCTCACCCCTCGGGGTAGAATATTTTGGATCATCTCGCCACGTGCCGGCAGTGTATCCGCGGCTGCCGCGCGGTTCGTTGTCGCGCTTCTGTGACGCGACCCCGCGACCCGCGACAACGCGACGTTCGATTTTTGGAATAATAACCGTTGAAACAATTAGTGGCCAGTGCTAGTATAATTTGAATATGGAGTGTTTTTTTTTTAATATAATGAAATGTTTTTACGGATTTGGTGTTTGTGAACTTGGATGTGATTGGTGAAGTGGAAAATAATAATTGATTTAGGTATACTTAAAATATCTGTCATATTTGATTGCGCTCAAAATGGACTGTTTTTTTTTTCACCAAATTAAGTAAAATAAGAATTTTATTAACGACATAATTTTTTAGGTTAGCAATAAATAAAATGTCAAAGAAATATCCACAGTTTTAGTTTGTAAATATCTAATTATAAAAACCCATTATCCAATAGTGGTGGGATATCCTAAATAGCTAAACCAAAACTGCAAATAAAAAAAAAAAATAACCATAGATAAAAAATATCAACTCAAACAAAAATGCGGCGGAAAAACAAAACAAATCACAATAAAAAAGTCTACACGTAGGTGCCTATAGCAACCGACGGCAACGCTAAATCAACCATATTCAAAAACCCTTATAAGGAGCCAACACATAACATACTATGTAGTTATGTAAAACAATCCGGCATGTAATACCGACACCGTATCACCGGAGCCAATATATCGGATGACCGACAGTGTACACGCCCCGTGTGAATGTTGCACGATCATAATATACGACATAGATTCTGTATTATACGACAAAAAGGCTGAATTTTGATGTGTCAAAGTCAAATCATTTTTGAAAATCGTATTCGAAGTCGAAAATTCGAAAATTCGAAAACCAAGTTACGATAGACTCTTATACCATTAGTATTTTTTTAGGGGGTGAATACCTACTCTTTTAAGTCAAAGTTAAATAATTTATTTCAATCAGACCATTAAAAAGGCACTTTTTAACGTCAACTTTTTTAACACTTAACAATTGAACAAAAACGTACAAAATACTGAGTAGAAAGGGTATCGACGCAGAAACTGAACAGGTCCATTCATATCTGTGTGGTTCTTTCCTCCAAAGACCATCTCGGAAACTAATCTGGATGTTCTTCACACGATCTAACCAAGATAATGCCTGGACTTTAAAAGAAACTATGATCTATGAGTTTTTTTTGGTGTCTCCTCAGAATAGTTGCATAGGGAAACACCAACCTAGTTTAAATAAATAAATATATAAATATTTTAGTTGTTGACGTGTAAAAGTGTATGTAAAAGCCTATTTTATAAATATAAGTTATCATAAACTCATGCCGTGAGATCAGATGATTCTGGACCCCCAATTGTCAATTCTCGTCAACAATTAACGGCCGATTTCAGTAACGTATCCCAATCCCAATCTAGAGATCGATCTTTGTTCTTAACCAATCAATGGCCAAGTTTGCAATATATTTCCTTAAGAGGGCCAATCAGAAGGAGCAGTTTTAGATCGCAGATTGAGATAGGTTGTTGAAATTGGTAGTAAATTGCTGGAGGGTCCAGGATCACCTACTGAACCCATAGTATCCGTTAGTGCGTCCATATCCTTCCCATCTTGTACAGTACCATCTCTTCTAAACAAACAAGTTTGCATCACGATATACATATAAAAGTACCAGCCTATTACTGTCCCACTGTAGGGCAAAGGCCTCTTCTCATACAGAGAAGGCATGGGCATTAATCACCACGCTTGCTCAAGACGGGTTGGCGATTTCAGATTTATATAAGTCCAGGTTTCCTCACGATGTTTTTCTTCACCGATGTAAGTGATGTCCAAGATACACTTAGAAAGTACATATTAATTGAAAAACTCACATTGGTACTTGCCTAGGTTTGAACCCACAACCTCGATAAACATGTACTAAGTAATTAAAATCTAACAGCTAGGTACATTGCAAATATTAATTGGCACTATGTCTTAATTTATCTTATAGCTAATCAAGATCAATGAGACTGTACGCAGAATCATGTTATTTCACAAAATAAATTACCAGGTGCGATTTGAAACTAGGTCGAGTATCATGAATGAGATGAATTTACATAATCTGCACGTTACTTATTACTGTTTGATTATCTCGGAGTTGTTAATTGAGAAAAGAGTGACTGAGATCAAGAAATTCCTCAGTAGCTGATGGCAATAGGCTCGCCCCCTATTACATGGGACTTAAACATAACTGGCGACATGTTGGTGTTCCTACTCATCATTTGACGGCACGGTTGGCGTAGTGGCTGAGCGATTGACTGCTGCGCCACGTGTCGTGGATTCGATTCACGGAACAAATATGTGTATGGCCTACAGGGTTGTTCCGGGTCTGGCTATTTGTGTATGTGACTTTAAATTTTTGTAAACGCACCCACGATACAGGATAAATTCCTAGTGTGGGGCAACGTTTTTTCTGTACAAAAATATCTGCCTACCCTTTTCCAAACTGTGTTGGGGTCGGATTTCAATCTAACTGGATGCAGCTGAATACCAGTATTTACATGGAGCGACTGCGTATGTTACCTTCACAACCCAGTTACTGGGTAACACGATACCTCTACAGTGCGTGCTCCCACTATGTTATGTCACTGTTAATTAATTTTAGCTCAGCAATGACTTAAGTTATTTGCATATCAAATTAAAAAAGTAAATCGAAACAATCCCACGGACTAACATAACAAGAAACCGATCCCTTGTCACAATCGATCGATTATGTCCGTCAACCGTAAAATATACCTCAAAATCGAGACTAAGTTATCTGTGCTCGATTGTCCGGCGATCGATTGAGACGTGTTTTAATCGAGAAATAAACGCTTTTTGTTGTTTTATTAAAACAAAAAAAGATTATTTCGGAGTGTTTGTGTTAGTTTAGTAAATACCTAAGTTTAGAGTGATAAAGTGTTGGATAAATTTTTTTTAATCTACATAAGTGCATACATATTGGAGTTCCTGCTTAATCTATAAATAATCTTTGCCTGTGCCTGTAGTCAGTAAAATATAGTTAACAATAAGTACATAAGTACCAACAGGAAGAAACTGTGCATAAACTATGTTAAAACTTTAAGTTCTTAATACAAATTGTGCTAAAATTAATTAATTTGCCGAAAGCGTTAATCATGAAACAAAACAAACTAAATCTTTGAAAGTAGAACAAAATCACCCAAAACATCGACTTTCTCGAAACACACCAACAATAACCGAACTATACGCGTTAATTGTGACTTCCTCTAAATAATCGGTTGCTTATTAAAGATCTTCCTTCTCGTGAGAAAAACAGCGTCATAATACCCCCACCTGCCTCTATTGAACCAGAAAACTAGTGATCAAACACCGGAAAATCGTACAAATCGTCGAAAAACCGGCGAAATTGCTCCAAACGAATCGTTATTACTGACCAATCACGGTTACGATTTTCATGCCGCTTTCACGGTGACCACTCTATTTTTTTTTATCAAAAACCATTAGGGCATTGAAATTAACCAAGTAGTTTCCAACAAATAGGTATTCTTTTTAAGCGTTTTCCGGTTTATTTTTTATTTTTATTTTTCTAAATCTGCGAAGAGCAATGAGTTGTTACGATCTCTGTTTTAAGTTAGTCGAATTTAGATAGCTTTGGTGATGGTCTAATTACGAGCGCAATCAAGATTTTCCTCATTCAAATAATTTATTTCAGTGTCTAATATAAAAGTGTGAACTAATAAAAGAAATAGCTTATACAAAAAAAAATACTTTTAATAACATTCGTAGTAATAAAGTGAAAATTTAAAACAAGAAGTGTAAAAATAAGACAAAAATGTAAAACAAAAACGAAATGAAAATTCCGAACAGACTCGAGCAGTGACGTGTTCAAAATTCAAAAATAGATGATCAAAGATGGCGTCTGTGTAAAGTTGTTTTTCGTGAAAATTTAAACTTTTTCGAGTGATTTTCTTTTGTAATTTAGTAATTACATTAATAATTAGTGTTGTGCCGTAAGTGATCAAACTGGAGGGGCAGAGTAAAGCCACTTTTGCGGCCCTTTTTGGGCTGAGGGCCGGCGGCGGGGTGGATTTATCCGCCGCTTACCGGTACAACCAGAATATGATGGAATATTACACATGTAAGTTGGGAATTTCAGTTACGGTTTAAAGAGATTTTTACAAAAATAGAACATCAAAGATGGCGTCTGTATAAAGTTATTTTTCGTCAAAATTTTATCTTTTTATTTTTTATTGAATTTAAATTAAAAACCATTATATACTTTTATGTCATAGAAAAGATGAAATAGAAAATAGAGAAAGCTTATTTAATACAAGCATTAACCATACAAGACTGAATAAACCGGGAAAAAATATTATCTTAGTATTTAGGTACCTATCTATCTACATGCAAAAGATTATTGTGAGCTTTTTGGATGCGCCAAATATATTCAGTTAACTTAAACCAGACTAAGTTTTTTAACTGGAGCTAAGGTACCACAGACATAAATTGGCTTGTATTATGTACAAGAGATAAGATGTGTAATGCACAAGAGAGACGGTTGAGCTGACCGAGCTCAATCTGTGGATGAGATCAGTTCTGTTAGTGTTCCACTTCTTCCCAGCCACGATACTGGGAAACGGTGAAAGGTGGGCCTTTAGGGAAGCTGTCTTATACATTTTGACGTTCTAAAAGAGCTTATTTACAGCATAATTTGAATTCTTACTTATGTAAAATGATTTTTGAAATTATGACGTTGTTGTATACCTATGGATTACCGTCATATATTTCCTTATTATATTTATTGTATTAAGTACTAGTAATTCTTAGATAAGGACAGATAATTTTAATAAAGATTATTGTTTTACGCGGCATATAAAGTGGTTTAGCAAATAATTTTATTAGAAATATCTATAAATCAGTGTCTAAATTTAGGTCCCGAAGATAACCAGTTAAAGTCAGTATTTTTTAAGATAGGCTAGGGCTGTAAGACCCTGATAAAAGCCCGTCCCTCTGCCTCTCTGTAGAAAGGATAAATAAAGCCTGCATCGTTTTTCTTTCATCCTAAATTCAGTTTGACGCAGTAGTTGATCAGGGTCTGGCTGTTTGTGTATGTGAGTTCAAATGTTTGTAAACGCACCCACGATACAGGAGGAATTCCTAGTGTGGGGCAACGTTTGTAAAACCTTAACTGCCAGACAACGAGACACAATATAAATGTATTGTTTGTCGGTCACTTGGCGTTTAAGGTGTTAATAAAAAGTTTTAGGTGCATGCAGCGGTAGAGAACTGGTTTGATAGAGCTCTGATGGGATGTGGTTCTCTATGAGTAGATACCAGCCTGGTAGGAACTGTCCCACTGCTGGACAAAGGCACCCAGAGAAAGATTCAGGAATGGACGAGGAATAATCACCACGCGTAGGTATTCTAGGTGGGTTGGTGACTTCAGTAATCATCATCCTCCTCTTGCCCTTATCGCAATTTATTTGAGGTTGGCGCATCATGTCTTCTTCTTCCATATTTACCTACATCTCTATTTACCGTCATCTCAGCAGCAACCTCCTTTCTAGCCAAATCATCTGTCAAACAATCCGTTCATCATTTACTCTTGTAGGTATATCGTTACCATAGAGCCACATAGAAAACCCTTTTAACCGAATCATATTCCATTTTCAAAAAGGCATTCCTAAAACAAACGAACCGCCATCCGAATCCCTCAAACGACGTTATCCAGTCATTATGCAAAAACGCTAGTACCATCCATAACAATATTATCATAAATACAACGCATAAAAACTCAATCCCTCCATAAAATACGTAAAATACCTAACAACCATCTGCAAAGCCCCGAGATTTCATAAAACACCCGAAAATTTTCCCTCCGAAAAGAGATCGTTACGGAACCCGCGAATGGTAACCCTGCGAACGCGTCGGAGGGCGAGGGAAGCCTTCTGATTGGTCGTTTCGGAGAATGGTGCGCCGTGATTGGTCGGTGTGGTTGTGGGTGGGGCGTTGTGTCTGTGTGTGTAGGTGCGTTCGGTTTACGTTAATTGTGAGGCGTTTGGGCGCGTTCGCTACATGTGTTGGATGCGTCTAGCAAATTGGACGTCGAGCCTTTTATTAGATTGGCGTATGGTTTTATGTAAATATATTGCTTTGCTATATTAATCTGCTTTATAGAATATGGGAAATTCTAACAGTTGACAAACAGACATACCTAAGGGTGTCAAAAGTGTAGAAAGGTATTTCGCGAAGTCAATATTCGACAATGTTTCATTACCTAATTTCTATGGGGTGCCTCGGAGCATCTACTGCTGAGCAATCATGCTCTCATCTCATCAGTCCTAGACAAATCTAGGACATCATGCTCACTTACTCTCTCATCATGCCCTCTAATAACTCTTTGATGGGGGAATAGAATTTCCTGGGTCAAGCAAAGGCTTATTAGGTTTTTCCATCTGACATTTCTCTGTCGGGAGTAGATTTGTGCCCCCTTGTTGGTAATAGGCTCACCCTAGAACTGGTGAAATATCCTTTGAGGAATATATTAATAAATAATGCTGGACAATCCACACAGCATCATCTAGCCCCAAGCTAAGCAGAGCTTGTGTTGTGGGTACTAGATGACTGATATACTTAATACAGAACATTACATAGATAGATATTTTTTTATTATACATAGCAAATACCTAGAACACCCGGAACAAATATTTGTAGATCGTACAAACATTTCTCCCAAGGCGGGAATCGAACCCGCAACCTTCTGCGTCGCAGGCGGACCTTCGCCCTCCCCCACATAGGTCGTCGAATATAGGCGAGATGCTCAGCAGTAGCGCTCCTAACCACTAGACAAACAAAGCAGTGTTAATTTCGAAAGATGCACATCTGAACCCTTTTTTACACACCTGCATATGTTCAACCACCGTTTCTGTTTACACCATATATTTGAATAGCGTGACGAAACACGTGTTACATATCTACTCACATATAATGAACTGGAGTGAAAGTTATATACCTACACAGTAGGTACAACACAGATAAAGATTTACTTAATCATAATCTTTCTAATTAGTGGCGAAAGTAAAGCCAAGCCTTCTCGTTGGACAGACTTTCCAACAAAAAGGTTTTAATAAAAATAGAGAAAATAATTGGAAAAGACAAAAGAACTACACCAGAAAATAGTGATTGCTAGAGTGTTATACAGTGAGATTCATGAAGAAGCACTTTAAGAAAATGATGAATCATCTGGCAAGCCTTTTCCCAACTATGTTGGGGTCGACTTATAGTCTAAACGTCTGCAGCTGAAAACCAGTTTTTTACATGGAGCGACTGCTTATCTTATATCCACAACCCAGTGACTGGACTTCACGATACCCCTTGGTAAGACTGGTTGTCAGACTTTCGGGCTTCTGACTATGAGTAAAGACTGTCAAAGATCTACAAATGACAGCCGGGAGCAACGCCTTAACGTGCTTTCCGAGGCACGAAAGGGCACGAAGCAAGGAAATGATCAATGGTTGTTTGAATTTGACGGTGAATAGAGATGTATTGAAGAAGAAGACATGCTACGCTGACTCAACATAAATTAGGATAAGGGTAGGAGGTTGATGATCAAAAAAATAAAAATAAATATTGCTGGACAATCCACACAGCATCATCTAGCCCCAAGCTAAGCAGAGCTTGTGTTATGGGTACTAGATGACTGATATACTTAATACAATACATAACATAGATAGATGTTTTTTATTATACATAGTAAATACCCAGAACACCCGAAACAAATATTTGTAGATCGTACAAACATTTGTTCCAGGGCGGGAATCGAACCCGCAACCTCCTGCGTTGCAGGCGGACCTTCGCCCACCGCGCCACATCGGTCGTCAAAAATCATGGTTATGTGGAAGATGTGGATAATGATGACACGACAAAAGAAGAGAAAGAAAGAATGACATAAGTACACAAGGAGCTTGAGAGTAGGTTGTGCTAACAATCGCACGCAGATGTCGATAGGAGATCGTCCATTATATGTCGACACTCCTCCGTGCATCAGAAAGCACATGAAGCAGTTGGTTCCGGTTGTAATACGAAGATCTTTGACACTCATTATGGGTAGTCAAAAGTCAATTATGTAAAAAAACATACATTTCCTGCATTATTAAAGAGCACCTGTCGCAAAAATGTGGCAACTGACGGTTATATTTTATGAATTCTTTTACAAATATGATGCGTAGGTACTAAGCGGAGATTAACGTCATCGCTGATAGGTTACTATGCTCAGCTCTTAGGACGATGTTGATGTAAAACAATAAATATGTTGAAGGTGTGCCAAATCTTCATAGATAACCATCGATACGCTAAGAAGAAGATTACTCCTGTAACTTGCAATCTACAAAATAGTAGGCTTTGAAATCCTGAGCAAGTCTTCGGATTGATCACCTAGCGTGCTACTCAGCTTTTTGATTGGATCTGCAAAATAACAGCAGTCAATCAATAAAGCAGGAAGCCAGTGAATGAGGGCAGCGCAAGACCGATCGTTGTAGAAATCTTTGGGAGAGGCCTATGACCAGGAATGGACGTCTTTTGACTGAAACATGAATAAAATATACTCAACAATAGACAAAGGAACTGATCTCGTCATAAAAAAGCAAGGAAACATTTAAAAGACCAATGAAAATGCTAAGTACCGGAGTTTTTTCGTATATTACACCAGATTTAATGAGTAAATAAGTCATGTTTGAGCCCAGAACAATGACATATAGAAATACTTAAAAAATCGTCATCACACATCAAAAATACAGGAAACATTGAAATCATAAACCACGGCGGCCATTACAATGTCGCATCCAAACAATAAAATTAGGGCACACATACAAAAAACTACCAAATTTCGTACTTCCTGTAAGTGACTCAACTGTCCATAGATCACGAAATTATACTTACCTATATGGAGCTAGAGTGAACGACATCACTTTACCAATACATAACTACACAAAAAACAAACACCACAGTCATATTCCCTGAAAATAAAGTTCAAATTCGAACGCAACGACAGCAGATACAACTGTGTTTGTAACATGAGACTCACACACACATGGAAAAGATGACACACGCTTGTTCTACACGCGTACGTGATTCGAAACGCTCACATTCAAACGCAAGCCTCTGATTGGTCGACAGCGATGCGCTCACGCATATATCAAGTAGATCTTTTACGTTTTGAAACCAGTTTTGCTGGGTAATTGTCGAGATTTTAGAAAGGCGGTCTGGCTGGTTGCTGTAACCAACTGGTTGGGTTGCGTCGCCCTCGTGTGTGTTATTAACATATATATTTTTTATTGCCGGTTATGTAAAACGTTAATATTTATTGCAAATTATAGTGTTGCATAGTTACATTAGGTAGGCATTTGGTTTGAATAAATTATTTTGGTAAATAACCGCCATGATTGTATTTCAAGCAATGATGACAATAGAAAAGATTTTCCTGTCCAATTGTTCGCTATTTCCGTAGTTCATTTTTGCCCCAATGTAAACTAGAAAAATAAATAATAATTTATGGGTACTATCGACAGTAGTGAGGACTTAAAACTTTGGAATAACTGTGTTTTTGACACACGTCACGTTGGCAAATCGGTAACGTGAACCGATATATGTATATGGCCCCTACGAGAAATCGCTCAACACGGTTCAAAAAATTTTTATATTTCATTTTATAGGGTACATCGACTTTGATGATTTCTTAAAAAAACACCGTACCTAAATTAAAACTATGAGATAAATAAACAAAATTATACAAAACAAAACAAAAGAGTGACTGTCATCGCCTTCCTAATCATTTATGGAGAGTTTTTTTTTTTTTCTTAAAGACAAGTTCGGAATTTCTCCTGTATCGGGGGTGCGCTTACAAACATTTAAACTCACATACACAAAGAGCCAGACCCGGAACTACTACTTGTAGGTCATCCAAATATTTGTTCCGTGCGGGGATCGAACCCACAACACGCGGCGCATCAGCTGATGGCTCAACCACTACGCCAAACGTGTTGTCTACCATGAATCTAGGTCCACATATAGATCAAGCTCAAATCATTTATTCCAAATAGACTATCAACAAGGCACTGTTGAACATCAAATTTAAAATAAACCATACATTGAAATTGCTATAGCTGCCCCTTCCAAAAGGTAGTTTCTTAAGGAGAAGAACGGGCAAGAAACTCCACATATAACCTGCACATAAATCCTGAGACCATAGGACTGGCTTCCACTTTGGCCAGAGGCTTAGAATTGTCATTGAACGTGGCAATGCCGCCATATGAATCTTACGACGCGTTCTTATACTAAAATTTGCGGTTAGTTTTAGTAAGAATAGTTCATTTTTTAATACTACCCATAGAACTTCATTACTACAAGCATATTTTTAGTTTGTGATCAGTTAAAAAATGTAATATTGTTATTGTATACTATCGCATTAGGTAACCCTGTAGATAGTCGTAAGTTGGATCAAAATAAAATAAATATTGCTGGACAATCCACACAGCATCATCTAGCCCCAAGCTAAGCAGAGCTTGTGTATGGGTTCTAGACGACTGATATGCTTAATACTACATAGATAGATATTTTTTATTATACATAGCAATTGAACTTTTTCTGACTGTAAATATTAAAACTACACATGTATATTTGTATGTCTTACCATAGACAAAACATAGCGCACTGTATTACCTATAAGATCTGTATTTTTTGTTACCTATGTTTTACAAATAATAAATGATTATTGATTATTAATTATTAGCAAATACCCAGAACACCCGGAACAAATCTTAGTAGATCGAACAAACATTTGTCCCATGGCGGGAATCGAACCCGCAACCTCCTGCGTCGCAGGCAGACCTTCACCCGCTGCGCCACATAGGTCGCTCACATATCGGGGGTGTACTAGAGTGTGCAGTTGCAATTGTATGGTCTCTATACGCCACTTACAAACTGGCATAATTGATGGTAAACAGACGAAAGAAATCCACTTTATTATCAGACATCTAAGCGATGCAACATTGTATTAAGTTGGGCAATATTACAAGGCTATTTCTAACGAGAATTTTATCTAAACTTAATTCTTCAGGTTGCTTAAGATTAACAAATTGAGCTAAATTACTTATAGCGTTAAGGTTTGCAACAATGGTACTGATGACTGCGATGTTAGGGTTGTGGTTGCAAGTATTGCTGCTGAGCAAGACGTCTTGATTCGATGCCTGGGTCAAGCAAAGTGTTATTGGGTTTTTCCGTCTGGTTTTTCTTAGTAGCAACCCGGAGTGTGTAACAAATACTTATGTTGTCGATTGATGGTTATAGGCTCGCCAACTATTACATAGGATTTGGTGTACTATAAGTGCGTGTCTACCCAACCCTTCAAGTTTACAGGCGTGATGTTACGTGTGGAACATCTAAAAATAAACATATCCCACAGTACCATACAAAAACGTTACAAAATATCGTCAAAAGCTTTTTACGTTTAATTCAAGATGGCTGACACAATGGCGTCGGGCGCGCATCCGGTCGTCGCATGGTAATCTCACTTCCGGTCTGACCCTGCACGTCTGCGGTTTATTATCTCTGGAACTTTATTATTGTATTTTTATTAACGTTTATTATATCCGTGAAAGAAAATAAGGTTTTTGTGGGAACTGAAAGGGCTAGGTAAAATGTATCTGACAGGAGAAGTATGCCAGAAACAAATGAGTTTATTTTTTTTGTGAAAAGAGGTTTGTTTACTGCAACTTTGATCAAGTGACCGCATCTGCTACTGCTGAGTATGAGGTCGTAGGTCCGATTTCCGGGTCCGGAAAAGTGGTCCGGCGAAGTGTTATTGTGTTTTTTTCAATCAGGAATTTCAGCTGCATATGTACCCAGTTTTCGGCAATAGGCAGGCACCGTATTACAGGAGACTTAGCATAACTGACAAGATGAGGGTGTACTATAGATATACCTCTATCAATGCAGACTCGAGGTGCGACCCGAGATTAAAACCCAGGACCTCATGCTCAACAGTAGCATTTGCAACCACTTCAGCGAGGCAGTCAAGCTGAAGCTTTTATATAATAAACATGATAAAATACATCAGGAAACAAAATCTCTACATAATACAATATATATAATAAAATAATTCCAGCATTATATATTATAAAATAAATAATGCTGGACAATACACAGAGCATCATCTAGCCCCAAGCTAAGCAGAGCTTGTGTTATGGGTACGAGATGACTGATTAACTTAATACAATACATTACATAGATAGATATTTTTTACTATACACAGCAAAATGAATATAAATAGGCACTCCAAACAATTTCTATCCACCATGACACAACCCCATAAGCATTCACTATTACCATATTTTCCTTAACAAAAAACCTTCATATCATAAGTAAACTCAAAATATTTCAACAGATGGGTATTTGAAACATAAAAAGGCGCATTCCCATAGTATTCATATGAAACAAAGGACGATCCCTCTCCGTCACGGTTCGCAAACCACACATATTTAGTTTTATAGGACGCCATGGTTATCGTACGAAGCTATAAGGATAATGCTGGGAATTATGAAAGTTAGATAGTTATCTTTTTATTTTAAATTGTTTGCTGTGGGATTATGATAGTATTTAGATTAAACTCCAAGGGAATAAAGCAGAGTCTTTTGTCGCGGACGCCATATTGAAACTCGTGAATAAAGAACGATGCAGTAAAGACTAGAATCCTGAATGTAGCCCGGGATTCTTGCTAACCTAACACAAAGATATCTTTGCCCCCAAGACGAATAGGGTACTCTTTTTTCCCACCTTCTGTGAGATAACAAAAAGCAATTCTATATTCAAAAAACAACGATACAACTATTAATACATGAAAAAATAAAATAAAACAAATGATCACAGGGCATCTGTGTAAAAATTCATCCGCATAACTGTCAACGGGAAAAGTGCCCAGAAGGCTGACAGCATTGCCACATTTTCAAATGAGCTAATTTCGGTATCTAGTTTAAAGGTTTTATACATACGTTTAGTTGGGGTTCCGAATTTAAAACGCAGTATCGACCAGTAGGTTATTAAGTAATATTACTGCCCGGATAGACCATAGGGCTGTGTAATTACTTACTCTGGGTTACATTTACATGACATAATTTTCACATTATTGGACAGGTGGTGTAAAAATTATATTTCTTTACACTTTTAATCGCCAAACAAGCATAACACCGGAGCGAGCAGGGTCACAGTCTCTTTTAAAATCCAGATATTATCTTCGTCAGATCATGTGAGGACCATGCGGATTAGTGTCGGCTTTGCTTTGATTCAACGTCTTGACAAGCCTGATGCAGAAAGTGATAATTCTGGATAGAATGTATAATGTGAACGGGATAATTAAATAATTTTGTATGTGTGCGTGTAAAATTACCACCTAAGAATACATGTGGAAAGTAATTAAGGTATTGAGTATTGAATCTTTATAACCCTTTCACACTGAAACGGAAAAACGGATTTTGATGAAATGAATTGTGACTTCACGGTTGGCGCAGTGTTTGAGCCATCGGCTGCTGCGCGGCGTGTTGTGGGTTCGATCCCCGCACGGAACAAATATTTGTATGACCTACAGGTAGTTGTTCCGGGTCTGGCTGTTTGTGTATGTGAGTTTAAATGTTTGTAAACGCACCCACGATACAGGAGAAATTACTACTGTGGGGCAACGTTTTTTTTTTTAAAAAAAAAAAAGCTCATAAACGAGCAATTCTTGTATTCATAGATATGTAATCTGAATATCGGAAATGGCTCCAACGATTTTCATGAAATTTAGTATGCTTCTAGGCTTCGGGGGCGATACATCGTTCTAGCTAAGTTTCATTTTAAGAAATCGCCATTTTATCTGAGCAAAGCTCGGTACTATTGTTTTGTACAAGACGGTCACTAACCTCAAAAGTACAAAACAACTTAAAACCGCTAAATCTAAAAATGTTAACAAATATTGCACGAACCACCGCAAAAACATCGCCATTCCTTTGGGTAAAGTTCACAAAATACCTCCATACAACTTGGAAAAAAGATTACTAATTATAAATGCTTACAAAAAGTGACAGGTTACGGAGGGGGCGCTGCGGAGCATGACGGGCGAGTCCTTGCACCTGTATGCTCCAACCCTCGTGGGGTCGATGGAGTTAAGGCCATTGCGAGCATCAGTTTTAAGAAAGAAAGAAAGAAAAAACATTTATTCAGCACAGGCTCAGGCACACAACGACATAATACTAAACATAGAAAACATGAAAACGAGTAACAAGAAATAAATTTAAAATAGTATGTGCCTTACGGCTGCGCTAAAATGCCAGACAACTAGTGCCTGACCTGTCACCAGATTGTAAGACTGCCAGAATATCATTTTCACACCACCATGCGCTAATTTTAAATAAGGTAGATGTGAACTTAACCCAAAGTTCTACATTACAGCCCTGTGGTCTTACCGGACAATCCTAATTCAATATTATAGTTGCGAAAGTAAGTTTGTTTGTTTGTTACGTTTTCACGCCTAAACCACTGAACGGATTTCGATAAAATTTGGCAGAGAGATAGATTACACCCCGGGAAAGGACATAGGCTACTTTTTTATAAACAAACCACGCGGGCAAAGCTGCGGGTGAAAGCTAGTAATATTATATTATAACACACTGGTCGATACCGCATTTTAAATTTGGAGTCACAAACAAATGTAGCCAAAAAAAAACACAATTAACAGAAATAAATATATGGCTTGCACTTTTAAATTATACATTTAAAAGAGCCTTCAAAGAAAGTTAAATGAGAAGCCCAAGTTGAAACCATATGTGAAACGGAATTCATCATGGACGTGCATTCGTGCACGACGATACACCACCTGCATTCTTTAACCCTTAAGCAGTTGGAATAGTTATAGTCCCCGCCAATAAACAATTGTTTTTTTTTTTAAGTTTAATTTTTTTTTTGCAACTGAATAATTATTTGGGTCTTGTTAGATTACCTCCTACCTAGGTATAGTGGTTCGAAGCACTACTGCTGTTTTGATCCCCAGGTCGGAAAATATGTTTTTGGGCTTTTCCATTGGGATTAATCAGTAGCAGCCCGAAGTCTGGTATAGGCTCGCCCCCTATTACATGGGAATGTAACATAACTGGCGAAGTGTGGATGTACTATATGTACAACTCTGCCAAACTTGACGTGTGGGAATAGGTGAGATTCATAGAGATGCTGTTCTACTAAGATAACAATTAGTACTAACCTCTTTATTAAACATTCCTGGTCTTTGTTCAGAAGTAAAACGGTCGATCGGAGGTTGATCTAAATTTACCAAGGTCAGTCAGTAAGTATATCGGTGACGAATCATTACATATCGAAACTTGTCATTCCTGGTCTTCGTTCAGAAGTAAAACGGTCGATCGGAGGTTGATCTAAATTTACCAAGGTCAGTCAGTCAGTATATCGGTGACGAATCATTACATATCGAAACTTGTCATTCCTGGTCTTCGTTCAGAAGTAAAACGGTCGATCGGAGGTTGATCTAAATTTACCAAGGTCAGTCAGTCAGTATATCGGTGACGAATCATTACATATCGAAACTTGTCATTCCTGGTCTTCGTTCAGAAGTAAAACGGTCGATCGGAGGTTGATCTAAATTTACCAAGGTCAGTCAGTAAGTATATCGGTGACGAATCGTTACATATCGAAACTTGTCCCTCCGTGCCTTGGAAAACACGTTAAGTCATTGAATTTGGCTCTTATTTGTATATCTTTCACAGTTGTTTTTTATTAGTCGTAAAGCCTGAAAGTCTGACAGCCAGTCTTACCAAGGGGTATCGTGTTGCCCAGTAACTGGGTTGTGGTGGCTAGATAGGCATTCGCTCTATGTTAAAAGCTAGTATTCAGCTGCATCTGGTAAGACTGGAAGTCGACCCTAACATAGTCTAGGAAAGGCTAGGCAGAAGCTGATGATGATGATGACATCAAAAGGAATTGTTAGACTCTGCTCCCACGTTGATTTCTATAAGTAGGTATAATAAAATGAAGAAGAAGATATATACCTAGTTATTAGTAAACATAGTCATAAATGCAACAGCCATGGATCCAAAGGGCGCACTATGCCTTTAGTGCTATGACGTCAACGCTCGACATTTGGAGGGGGTGCGCTGGCGCATGACCGGCGCGTCCTTGCACTTGTATAGCTATCGGTAATGATGTATCGGAATTGTACAGTGTTAGTATGGCCCTTTGCAGTGGGGAGTTTTTGTTTTCTTGAAGTAATAAAACCATTGTCAAATATTTTTTGGTCGTTAGACTTAGAGATGCAGTTCTATCGGTTTAAAACTACGGTAGAGTTATAGTAAAGGCAGTATCAATAGAAGATTCGTCAACTTCGACGACCGATGTGGCGCGGCGGGCGAAGGTTTTAAATCTTGTATCTGGTCTTCTGTATTTGAGACCAAGATACTTCCCAGTATTTTGATCTCAAATACAGAAGATATAGAATAATGTCACAGCATACATTGTTATCCCTCACAATGTATGCTGTGACATTATGTTGCAATTAAATAAAATAAATAAATAAATATTGCTGGACAATCCACACAGCATCATCTAGCCCCAAGGTAAGCAGAGCTTGTGTTATGGGTACTAGATGACTGATATACTTAATACAATACATTACATATATAGATATTTTTATTACACATAGGAAATACCCAGAACACCCGGAACAAATATTTGTAGATCGTACAAACATTTGTCCCAAGGCGGGAATTGGACCCACAACCTCCTGCGTCGCAGGCGGACCTTCACCCACTGCGCCACATAGATCGTCAGTAATGAGTACGGCGGAATTTAATTTAGGCTAAAGTAAAACATCTTGGTAGAGGATCTAAATAGATCCGCTACAGTAAAACGGGGTGAATCGAAAAGCCAGGGTGAATAGAAACAAAACTTTGAAGGGCATTTTCGCGTTGGTAAGACATTGTTTATTACTATAAGGACTCTTATTTTTTTTAAGGAATTGAAATAGTTAATTTCAACACCTTGTAAGTAATTAATAATGATGAATCAACGATTAAATCTCATTTAAAGTTTTGTTTCTATTCACCCTGGCTTTTCGATTCACCCCGTTTTACGGTACCAAGATGTTTGATATTTGTTTGTTGACAGACAGCAAATAGGTTTTCATTCTATTCATAATGTCATAGGTAAGTACATTAGGATCTCGGCCTAAGCAGGAAACAAAAAAGAATAATACACCTATATTAAGTACCAACTACTCCTAAACCCAATCAAATATTATATATTGGCAACAAATAAAAAATCACACTCAAAATAAATCAAAACGCGCAACACACCGTATAGTTATTTGAAGTCAGGAGTCCCTCTCAACGGAAGCGGCACCGGAAGCCCTCCCCCCATCTAAATTGGATGCGCTGTCCAGTTTTATGTTATGGGTACCCATAACTAAACATGTACCTACATATTTATGGACACTTTTATGGGTATATGAAACCATGGGACTTCGTACGATTAAATTTAGAGCGAGTGTTGCTATATTCTGTGGGGGATCGTGATTTGAATCTTATTTTTTTTTGTTGTGTAGTGATGCAGTTATTTTTATTTAGAACCAATAGCTATAACAAATGTATACATAGTTGAATAAAATAATAAATAATAATACCAGCCTGTTACTCTCCCACTGCAGGGCAAAGGCCTCTTCTAATACTGAGAAGGCATGAGCGTTAATCACCCCGCTCAAGACGTTTTAGCGATTTCAGACTAATATTAATTATAAGTCCAGGTTTCCTCACGATGTTTTCTTTCACTGATGTCAGTGTTGTCCAAGATAAACTTGAAAGTTCATATGAATTGAAAAAGTCACATTGGTAGTTGGCCAATATAATATTAATAATAAAGTTCCCACTGGTAAAACAGAAATCTTAGGATCACTAACAGGCAAAAGGCAGGCTGTTGCTTAGTGCGGTTTATTTTTTATCGTAAATAATATTTTTTATCGATTTACTTAATTATTATTAGACCAAGTTTCATCTCGATGATTTCTATCACCGACGCGGACGATGTGAAATAAGATAAACTTAAAAAGAACAGCACGATATTGATGGCACGGTTGGCGCAGTGGCTAAGCGATCGACTGCTGATCAAATATTTTGTTCCAAATCACATTCACAAATAGCCAGGTTGTGTACATGTGACTTTAAATGTTTGTAAACGCGTCTACGACACAGGGGAAATTCCTATTGTGGGGCATCGTCTTTAGTTATTGAAAAAGTCACATTGGTACTTGATTTGAACCTACAACCCCATGCATGAGAGGCGAAGCCACTGGGCTTTTCCGACATTAACAGAAAGCCAAAGATTCAAAAGTCATCCTCATTGATCTAGTGATCGTAAGCGTAGTAGCGCTCAGCAGTAGCTGAGCACGCGGTTCTGGGTACAACTCCTCAAAGAGAAATCCGAATGAAAAAAATCCAACATGGTTTTTAAACTGCCTTCGCTCCCCCAAATTGCACGGGGCTGAAAAGAATATGGGTGTTCAACTGAAGATTCACGTCTGCCTACCCATTCGTTTAAACCAAGCTTGAAATCATGTCATAAAATTCTAGTAGAATCAAAGTTCTCAGTCACAGATTTACATACATTCAAATATATTACACAAACAAACCTAACTCCCACGAGAACTCCTGAAGTTATCCTCGGTGACCCAGATCCATATTTTGCAAGAACTGTAAGATGTCTGCGAGGGGGCTGAGTGGCTGAGTGGCTGGACACCTGGCGAGAGGAAATGTTTAGTTGTTGTCGTTGGAGAGTACTGTCGGCAAGTAAAATAAGATGACGACAATATATATTTTTAAATTAAGATGACGTGTTAGTTGGTACTGTATTTCATGTGTTTTAAAGAAATAAAGAAGAAAAAAATATTTATTCAGCATAGGCTTAGACGCAACAACACATATGATAACGGAAGTAGTAACAAAAAAATATGTAGTGCCTTACGGCTACGCCAAATGGGTAAAGTTCAACAAAATAAGATAGGGTTCTAAATGAAGTTTACTAATTAAATTAATTCTTCAATTTAAAATCTTACCAAATTAAATTACTACTATATACCGACGGTGGTGATCAGTAACTATGTAGAATAAATTAAACTCACCAATTTAATTTATTAATTTATTCTTCATCACCTTTACAATCTGTCGGTACTGTCGCGTCCCCAGCTTCCGGGCGGCCATCTTGTTCGCTATTACGTTTAATTACTGCCTAAAATAAAGCCTTATTTGTTCTTTGTTGTGTTATTATACGAGTTTCTTGTTTCTGTGATATAAAAAGAAATTCAGTAGAAAAAGCTAAAAAAATGTATTTGTTCGCCTTCGATTTAGTATATATACCTACATACATAAACTCACTCAATATTTCTTATGAGGGTAGACAGAAACTACAGAACGCCACAATACATACATTATTACATACTGCTTTTGTTTCATTTACGTTTATACATCTGGTCTAGTCTGATCTGGTATGTTTATCTAGCACGCCGATTGCGAGTACTAAGCTCCTAACCTTTGTGAAGAACATCGCCAATAAAGTCAGTGTATGTCCTTCCAAGAATATTCCTTACCAGACCGGTACAGACAGGTACCTAGACAAATATACTAAAATACTGTTAGGGTGTGTGCCTTAAATATTTAAGTCACAGATCCTAATATCTATACGTACTTACTTACAACCAAAGAGGAATTAACTAACTACTCATAACGCCTAGCAACCGAATGAGTAAGTTTGTTAAATTTTCGTGAAAACTCTTCTAACCCACCTGAATTCATTATCATCCTCCTGCCCTTATCCCAATTTATTTGGGATCGGCGCGCATGTCTACTTCTTCCATAAGTATCAATTAGACGTCATCTCAAAAATCATATCATATTTCACACAATCTATCCATCTTTTCTTTGGTCTTCCTCTACTCTTGTAACCCTCCACATTCATACTCAATACTTTCCTCACAAAATGGCCTTCATTTCTTCGCATCGCATGCCCATATCATGACAACCGATTCCCCCACAACTTCTCTGTCACAGGCGCCACTTTGAAACTTCCTCTTATATACTCATTTTTTATTCTATCCATTCGCGTAACACCACACATCCTCCTAAACCCAGCCGAATTTAGAAATATACTACGTTTAAGTGATGAAATGATGTGGCGAGTCAAATAACTTATAACTGTTTTACATGCCTAACCTAAGGTAGATTGTATAAACATCATCATCAACCAACCATCATCCGTATCATGTACCTACTCTCAGTGCAAATTAAAAACTATTCGTCATCTGCCTAGCCTTTTCTCAACTATGTTGGTGTTGGCTTCCAGTATAACCGGATGCAGCTGAATATCAGTGTTTTACATGGAGCGACTGCCTATCTGACCTCCACAACCCGGTTACTGGGAAACACGATACCCTTCGGTAAGACTGGTTGTCAGACTTTCTGGCTTCTGACTACCCGCGACGATTGTCAAAGATCTTCAAGTGACAGCCGGGACCAACGACTTCCTGCTTTCCGAGGCAAATTAAAGACTTTTCTATTACCTATATTCTATTCAAAGAACTACTTGAGCTTTGAAAAAAAAACAGCTGTTAAAAGGACCAGTCAAGAAAAGATCTAAGTGTGGATCGTAGAAGTAGTCCTAAGAACAATGATAAACACTGAAATCTTTTCCCTAAGGAACGCAATCTGACAGAGAGGCCAAACAGTCAGGTAACACGGTAAGATACAAAATAAACAACATATAAATAAGCAGATTACGAACGGATGATAATAAATATCACTATTTTGGCAACGTTCTCGATTCTACGTTATTTATTGTTTACGAAAACCATTCTGCTTGTACTGTTATGTAAAAGCCTTTGGTATATGCATAGACGTGTTGAAGTAAAAATCTTTTGTTTTTTTTTGTGAATGGATCATCGTTCTGCCTACTCTTCTCAGCTTGTTGGGATTGGCTTTCAATCTAACCGCTGAATACCAGTATTTGCATGGAGCGTCTGCCTATCTGACCTCCATTACGCAGTCAGGTCAACAAGTATAGTAATCTACACCAGATGAATGCATCGTTGGTGTAGTGGTTGCTAGTGCTACTGCTAAGCACGAGGTTTTGGGTTCAATTCCCGTGTCGGGCTAATTCATATTAGGATTTTCCATCCCTAATTTGTCAATAGCGACCTGGGGTCTGAATTTGTTCCGCCAAAATGTCACCATAGGAAAAATGATGGTAAAATTTTAATGTGGGTTTTTTATACGCACACCTCTGCCTACGCCTTCATGGGAAACAGGCGTGATGTTATGTTATACCAGATGAGTTATACTGCCAACACTCAACAACCTCCCACAATGTTACCACCTCCTCTTTCTAATACACCACATAACTACCCGGATTATTATCACCGTACGCCGATAACAAACAAAACAGCCGGTTTTACACCCGGGTATCGAGCGTGGGGCGTGTCGGATCGATCGTCACGCCTTGTGGCCACCCCAGCCGGGTAGGGAGCGCCGTGAAAGTGTAACGTAAGACGAGCAGGGATGTTAGCTCTGTTTTGAAGAGAAACGTTGTGTGTAGTTGGGAGAATTTTCTACCTGAGCCAACTACTTATGTTCCAATACATTTATTCTCAACTGTAGTATTACTAGTATAGCATTGGCGAGTCCCGGGTCTTACTATTCAAACTAGTTTTAATTCCGATATGAAGCCAATACGATGCCAATGTTAATTTTGCAGTCACGTTATTATATTATTTGGCGAAATACGCAGCTGTCGAAATAAACTCAAAAGAAGCTTTTGGCTCACGCCAAGCCCTATCCCGAATCTGGCGCGTCTAAATTCCAATGTCGACCGATCGGAATTCAAATCAAGAGTATCTTTTTGAAACAACAATCGTCTTCCTTTCCAATTTGTTGTTTTGTTATGTTGGGATTGGCTTTTAGTTACTCACCATGTTAATTACGCAAGTCCTAATTTATTAATTATGCCCCACACTAGGTATTTCTCGTGTATCGTTACGTCCTGTATTCTGTATTGAGATCGGGGTGCGTTTACAAACATTTAAAGTACTTGTCAGCCATACAAATATTTCATCCCTGCGGGAATCGAGCCCGCTACACGCAGCGCCGCAGCCAATCACTCAGTAACTGCGCAAACGGTGTTGTCAACAAAGACAGATATGCATCAGAGCTCCATAAACCAGTTACTGGATAATATGATACCCACATGATACCCCTTGGTTACACTAGCTGTAAGGTTTTCGAGCTCCCAACTTCACAATAATTTATCAAACATCACGAATTTCTTAGCAATGACAGTGGCTCGCCTTCTTGTACATGGGACTTTAACATAACTGGCAAAATGTAGATGTACCTTCTATAGGTACACCTCTGCCTAAGCTTTTGGGGAATACAGGCGTGGTGTTATGTTATGGCAGATAAAGATGGTTAAAAAATAAGTGGTCATGAGGACTGCCGACAGAAGTGAAAACTTAAAACTTTGGATTATGCTTGTCTGGTGGAACACGTCAAATTAGCATACTTTGGTGGCGCGAACTCTTGCCCCTACCAAAAATCGCTTAACGCGGCAAGAAGTTAACTCTTTAAAATTTGCTGAGAAGTACAGATTTAACATCAGAAAGCCATTCCCGTAATTAAAAACGGTCTAAATCTAGACGCAATCCAACAATATGCTTGCACTGACTGAACAGGAGGAAATAACCTCTCATATCTGTGTGGTACTTTCCTCAAAAAACCATCTCGGACACTAATCTGCACGGTCCTCACATGATCTAACCAAGACAATGTCTGGATTTTCTTTCGGTGTTCCTTCTCAGAGTATTCAGATAGCGAAACACCAACAAGTTTTAAAAAATATTTTACTTGTTGACGTGTAAAAGTGTTTGTAAATTACTAAAATAAATATCATTTATCAATGTCAAAAATGAAGGTACGGGTAATTAGATGTATCTTTGACAGATCAAGACTGAAATACAGTAATTGACCCTCTGATCGCCTCAAACTTAGAAAATAAGCAACATTTTTAACAAGTTTAAATCTACAACTAATGTAGTAACATTCTACGTCATCATCTCCTGTAGTAACCGAAGCATTCGATCCTGTATACCCAACTCCGCTAAGCATGAAACGATTACATCACGCCAGTGAGCCGCAACCATCGATCGGCCCGGTCCGGTCCACGCCCGATACACCCGGATACGCCCGGGTACGCCCGGTTCACCCGGCTAGCTAGTCGATACCCGGTTCACGGCCGGAGCCTCATCAATAATGTACGCCTTTGTATTGGAGATTTGACGGTATGTTGGGGAAATATTATGATAGGTGAATAGGCGAGGTATGGATAGGTAGAAGATTTTGTTTGAAGCAAAGGCATATTTTGAAATAGCTTTACATATAAAATTGTTTTGTAGTACAGTAGTAGAGAATTGCGTAGTATTCTGAGTTCAAACACATTCAAACATTGTTATTTACCGTAGGATAGGATGTAACTGAAATACCGGGTCTACAGTAGATCTATACCGACATACCTAAAATTCTTAATGAAGTCTACTTTTGATACGTACTTTGAAATAACTAGATAGCTAGGGTATAATATGTACATAATATTACACGCTAGCTTTAGTTTTTAAAGGAACACTTCTTAAATCACGTTGAGTCATTTTTTGGTAGAGGCAAAACGTATGTGTTCGCGTCACCGACGTGCTTATGTGACGTGTCAATAACAGTTTTTACAAAAAAAAAACAAGTATTTTTTTTTTGTTTTTTTTAAAAAACGGTGCCCCACACTAGGAATTTCTCCTGTGTCGTGGGTGCGTTTACAAACATTTATAGTCACATACACAAACAGCCAGACCCGGAACAACTAACTGTAGGCCATACAAATATTTGTTCCGTGCGGGAATCGAACCCACGACACGCGGCGCAGCAGCCGATCGCTCAGCCACTGCGCCAACCGTGCCGTCAATTATTACGTTATTTTTTACGTTTGTATTTTCCGCGTGTCCCAATAAGTGATTTTCTTTCTTTCTTTACCAGGAGTAATGACTATCCCAGTCAAGATGCCAATCGCTGTACCATACTCTTCGAAAGACGCAGACGTGATAAGTTAACTTAAACTTCGTATTCCTTCCCCAGGTCACGGCGGAGTAAACCAACTTGGAGGAGTATTCGTGAACGGACGGCCACTTCCAGACGTGGTGCGACAGAGAATAGTCGAGCTGGCTCACTCAGGAGTGCGACCGTGCGACATCAGCCGGCAGCTGCGCGTATCGCACGGTTGCGTCTCTAAGATACTGTCGAGGTGAGTACGATTTGAAAATGGAAGACTTTTATTTGTTGTTTAGGTCCGCAGTTTTGCGAGAAATTGGTCCTTTTGGCCTATTGACGACCATTGGCGCGGCGGGCGAAGGTCCGCCTTCGACGCAAGAGGTTGTGGGTTCGATTCCCGCCTTGGGACAAATGTTTGCACGATCTACAAAGATTTGTTCCGGGTGTTCTGGGTATTTGCTTTGTATAATAAAAAATATCTATCTATGTAATGTATTGTATTAGTAATCCACACAGCATCATCTAGCCCCAAGCTAAGCAGAGTTTGTGTTGTGGGTACTAGATGACTGATATACTTAATACAATAAACGGACGTTAGCCCGCCGCGCCACATCGGTCGTCAAACGTAAAGTCAATGTCAGTTATGTTGGTACATTAAAGTGCACTTCTGCCTAACCCTTTGGGGGTATACAGGCGTAATGTTATGTTACCAGAGAAGCGTCAAAACTACTGATATCACAGAAACAGATTTCTCCAAAACCCAAAGCTCTAGAAAAACCATACACCAAAATCGCTTTAGTAAATTAACCTCAGTACCAAGCTTTACGATCTCATACCTACCATCCTTTAATTACAACGTGTATTAACCCCACCCACACTCACACACCCCCACTCTACACCTACATAACACACCTACACGATGGCGCTGCTGGTGTGTGTGCCCCCGTTCCGCGCAATAACATCGGCGTGCGCGCAGGTCCTCCAGCCGCTAGACAATACGCTTATGTCATTTTCTTTTGTTTCGGTTCTGCTGTAACTAGCCGCGGTGGGGTACCGTTGGGTAATTGTAAAACCGTTAAGGTCTTTTTTGATGATTTATTGTTAATATATACATATATATCGCACACCTAGATCAAAACTGAGACAACTCAAAAAATAAAGATTTTCAATGCTCTGATGAAAAACCACGTATTTCCCATTTTGTTTGTCAGTAAACTTACGAAACAGGACTTGAAATAAGGTCATAAATATGTTGTAGAATGTAAGTGTATTTTAACTGGACCGGGAATCAATACTTTTTGTTGATACCACATTATTTTTTTAGTTGTTACAGAACTTTCATGAATTTTGTGTTGTCGTAGTTTTGATATAGCAGTGTGATATATAAAAATGAATCCCTACTTCCCTTGGTCACGGCATCACGCGTCAACGGCTGGATCAATTTCGCTAATTCTTTTTTTGTTTTGCTTATCATTTTTTTGTATTTTATTTCATTTGTTTATCGTGTCAATTTTATCACTACGACATTGGCGTAATTTATAGAATTACAATTTGTCTACACCGTCTGTCAGCAATGTGACCTAAGTTACTTTTTATAAACCACTGCAACTCCTGAAAACTAGAATCAACAGTGGCGCTCACCAGAAAAGAGTCGAGATACTAAAGCCCGACGAGTCCCGGAGAAACGATTCAATTGTCTTGGATCCCGCAACGAAATAATCAGAAACGAACAGCGGAGGAGTTAGAAAAATACATAATTTCCACTACATAACAACAAACATACTAATAAAATTCATGAATACAAACAGACGATTACAGTTTCCAGAAGCCATTTTCTCATAACATTTTGTATACGGAACCATCGCCCATTTAATAGCATACCACTCAGTATCTACGAGCTCATCTAATTGGTGTATTTATAACCAAAGTATCTCTACGTGGAATGATGAATATGATTCCGTTACAAAAAAATACAATTTATATGACGGAACAAACGTACCTACCTCACTTATGGTGAAGTATAAAATGCTACTGTCGAGCACGAGATCTCGGGTACGATTCCGAGTCGGGCAAAGTGTTTATTGGGGTTTTCCATCTGTTATTGCTCAGTAGCAGCCCGGAGTCTGGATTTGTGTCCAATTGATGACAATAGGCTAGCACAGAAACGCACGAAATATGTAAAATTGAAGGTAAAATGTTATGAATGTTATTTGACTTTGCTAACCAGCCAATCGATCCTGTAAACACTTCTCCGTGAACAGAATAGCATATCTTTCAATCAACTCAGCCTATCTAAGTCTATTGGCTTTTCAGTTGAGCTAGTAGGTCTCAGCTCGTGCCCGCGACCCCCGGCCTAGGTGTGAGATGGAACACCGGGGTGGTTTTTAGTCAGTAATAGTCTGACAGACCCCTTCGCCTCCCCAGGGCGGAGGACATCCATGAGGATTTTCCACCTCGAATCAAAAAAGAAAAGATGTACGTCTCAGCTGCATTTTGAAATCGTCTGCCCTTGGTATGTGTCAGTATGTGCGTCAATGGGGAAATTAATGGGGGGGGGGAAGGAATTCCACTCTGTAGTAACTTACACTTACTTAACACTTGCTAACTGAAAATTTTTCTTTGTCTGTTTCTAGCCTAAACTTCAACCTGTCTAACCAAATTTTATATAAAACAACTGCAATTTACATCCAATGTATAATAAGTTTTATCAATCATATCTTTTCTCTCTCACATTAACGATCAAGCCATTTCTAATCCGAAAGTAGTAAAAGCCAGTTAATTATAACCGTCACTTAAAGAGTTCTAGTTAAAACTAATTATTTAAACTTAACAACGTAACAGCTGAGTTAAATGCTCATCATTTGCGGTTAGCCGATGTTAAACAGCGCTGCTCTGCCGGTTAACTGTACCAGTTAATTTGTGCTTAGTTAAATATAATGGGTGGATTATTTAACTGGTGTTTATGCTTGTTTAGTAAGTTATTAGTAGTTGACTGGTAAGTATAGGTAATAGGTTCAGCTGCTTAAAATTAAAATCACGAAAGAACCTAACTTAAGTAAAAAAAAAATGCTTGTTAAATCACATATTGCAGAGATTGCCTGACTCGGTAGTGAGTTACTTAGCACCAGTCACCATTTATCCTCATCATCTTCCTGCCCTTAACCCATTTTTTTGGGGTCGGTGCAGCATATCTTCTTCTTTCATACATCATATCTTCAAGAAGAATCATCATTCATACTTTATTTACCGTCTCACGTCGCCTTTCTAGCCATATCATCTTTCACACAATCGATCCAATTTTTCTTTGGCCTCCCTTTATTCATGGTCCTCATTCCTTCGCATCGCATGCCCATACCATGACAACCGAGAGAAGGCACGAGCAAAGATCACCAATCTTACACTATTCACTTATAAAATTCGGGTTTCCTCACGATGTTTTCTTTCACCATTGTCAGTAACGTCTAAGATAATCTTAGAAAATCATAATTTCAAAATAAGTCAAAAGACGCCCAATGCTTGACATAGGCCTCTCCAAAGATTTCCACAACGATCGGTCCTGCGCTGCCCTCATCCATAGGCTTCATGTGATCTTCATGAGTAAAAAATACATGATATCAATTCACATATAGGTAATCAGATATTTTCAGTATATTCTGAAAACTTAACCGATAATCAATGCTTATATTAAACGGGTTCATAACACTCACACCTCTTATTACTTAAATTCAAAACGAAATCGTCCCCATTATGTTTTAAATCCCGCAATGATTGTACAACACAGTGCCCGCCATTGTTCGAGATACAAGTACAGATGATTTGACGATATTATATCGATATAACTGACAATGACGAGAATGGAGCGCCGGGACTCGAGCTGACCATTGTCCGATTTAAATTGAAAACTGCGAACAGTGATGGGATATGCGGGGATTTTTCGCGGACTCCGAGTTGGTTTTGGTCCGGGATTCTAAGGGATTCTTCCACACTGCCTCACCACTTTGCCATAACTATGGTTAAAGTGTCCTCCTTCTTATAAAACAATGTTACCCACTTTATCTCTCGTATTGATTTATTACTCGATGTTGGCTTTAAGACAATTCATAATAAAACTGTGATTTACAAAAGAAATCTAAATTTAAGACCACTTTTCCAGATTTTTTCGCTAACTAACATTTGTTACTATTTTTTATTTTTTTCTAAATCAAAGTAAAATTGTCTCAAACCCAGCCTTCAGTAAACTCAATGAGTGACCGACCCATGTAGCTATAACAGCCGACTTAACCACGAGCCCCTCTTGTGAAGAAAACTATCCTCGCATAAAAATCACCCAGTCATAATAAGAACATCCAAGCACTTTCACACATCAGCATACTTATGCTCAACAAATCAATCGATAGATCCCGGGCTGGCCATCCCTAGTCCCGGGAGACTCTCAATCGGCTCGCGTCGAACACTCGCTTTTCAATTTATCCCGCTCGTGCAATTCAACCCTATGTTTTGTTTCAACCCCCCAGCGGATTCATTTTTGTCTTAATGACAATGTTGCTGTATTCGTGTTGCTGAGCTGGGATTTAAAGAATGTTCTGTGGGGATCAGGGGGCAGTGTACTACTTGTTATTAAGAGGAGGTAGGAATATGGGTTAGTATGGTGTTAAAAATTAGATGATATAAATAGATGAATAAACGTGATGGGAAGGAATGAGGATCATGTTGTGAGGAACGTTTTGAGTATGAATGTAGAAGGTTACAAGAGTAGAGGGAGACCCAGAAAACGATGGATGGATTGTGTGAAAGTTGATATGTCTAAGAAGGAGGTGACTTCTGAGATGACGGGAAAAAGAGATGTATGGAAGAAGAAGACATGCTGCGCCGACCCCAAATGAAATTGGGATAAGGGCAAGAGGATGATGATGATGGTGTTAAAGAATAGGTAGGTACTTAAGTCGAAATTTGAAGCTAGGTTGATATAAGTTTTGTCACCACCATCTGTCAGTTACTACTACTTCGTACTTTTCTCTTGTGTAAAAATAAAAAAAAGAACAAAATTACACATTTGTGTCACCTAAGTACAATGTTTAATAAAAAAATCGTTATGTTTCGCAAAGACATGCGCAGGAGTCCTTGCTTATCTATATTATATATCTATCGTATCTACCTATAAACAGTGACTATGGTTATGTCTCTGTACAACGATACTGGACACAGAATTCATACAACTCTTGTTTAAAGCACATTGTACTGGGTCGCCACGGTCTGCGGCGCTTCGGCGCACGCGCATATACGGTGCCACTGCGATGCGCGTGAGTTATAGCGCTGTGGGGAAGTTCTTATACGGAAACGGTATGACTGACGTTGGTGCATGCGTGATTTGTTATTGTGTGTATGGTATAAGTAAAAATATGTTAGAGTAGGTAATTGTAAGTGATATAGCGCGAAGGAACTTAATTGCTCTGTTTAATCTGTGGCTTTAAAAAAAACCAGAACCTTTCTTATGCTTCCTGAAATTAAAATTAAATATTTCCGTAATTCGCCCCCGCTTTATTCGCGCGTTTTTATGCGTAGATCTTTGACAGTCGTTACGGTAGCCCAGTAAATGGATTCTGGGACAGTCGCTCCATGTAAAATACGAGTACCTATATTCAGCAGCATCTGTTAAGACTGGATGCTGACCCCAAAGTATTTGGGGAAAGACTAGGTAGATGATAATGTTACAGTTTGCGCAACGCGTGCATTTTAAAGCACGTCAGTTTCAACCTCTTTTGGTCAGATAAGTCTCTTTCTGTCAACTGTTAAATTGGTATATTTCGATCAGATTACAATTTGCTAAGAAAAAAGTGTAGTTCAACTCTTTTCCTATACTTAATTATAAGGAAGAAGTCTTTACTTCTTCCGTATAAAAGGACCAACATTATTTAAATATCTACAAAAATGCCAAGAGGACCATCTCTACCTGAATGACCTAAAACTCAAAACAAACATAATTACAATTATTTTATAAAATAAATCAACGCACGCTCGCAAACGGAAGCGGCGTCACGCTTTCTGCGCCGGCGCAGACCGATGTAAAAACTGACTAATTATTAAACAGATACAGGACTGTATAGCACTTTCATAATGCTCTTCTTGTGTTGTGCGCCAGTTTTATGTGGGGTCGGCAGAAATGTAGGCTGTGGAATATTTTCAGCTGAAAAATCTCAAATTTATTGACGGTTGAGACCAGGCTAGAGTATGTTATACTTGCAAAATCATTAAAAAGGGTTAAGCAAAGGAGTACTTATATTATTCCCACCTTTTTGTCAGTTATCTTTAAGTCTCATGTATTAGAGGACGAGCCTATTGCCATCAAGTGGGTACGACTCAGACGTCGGACTGCTATTTAGAAATTCCAAATGGTAAACACAAATAACACTATTCCCGACCCGTCAATCGAACCCATGACCTGATGCTCAGTAGTAGCGCCACAATACCGAGGCAGTTACTAATCTAATAAAATGATACAATTATTAATATATGAAGAAATAAAATAAAATATATAATCATAGGGCATCAAAAAATTCATCCGCATCCTTGTCAACGGACAACACGGTTGGCGCGGTGGTTGAGCCATCGGCTGCTGCGCCGCGTGTTGCACGTGAAGAGTCGACCAAACGCTTCATCTAATCTAATTTCAGTGTTTTACCCATTCTTCAAATGTATAATGCCAACATAACTTAAAATAATATCCTAACGTTCTAATGGTAAACTAAAAACGGCAAAATATCATCGCATGTTTTATGTTTTGTAACTTATACTATTAATTTTATTTATTATGTACTTTTTGTACACCAAATGATAAAAACAGATAACAAAGAGTCTCAAATAAATTAAGTGCCAAATGGGGGTCTTATCGTACAGGGCGATCTCTTACAGACAACCTTGGTGTGACCTGAAAGAAAGGTTTTAGGCTGTCAGTTTACAAAATCATTACATTCACATTACAAAATTGAAATTCAACATTTGTTGAATCACATAACTAAAAACGAAATTTAACAGAAAAGAACAGCGGAGTAGTTATAAAAATACATAATTTCCACTTCCCTCCATATCAAGCAGGAGACAGAACAGAGCTAGGCCAATAGGCACAAAGAGACATCCACAACTGGGTTAAGCCCAGTTGCCTACCACGACTTCAAAAAACCAAGCACAAACTAGTTTAAAATTAAACAAATAATCATTTACACATCAACCTACTATTAAACCAACCGCTATAAGCCCCCTAAGCCACTCAAAGCTCCTATAAGCCACACTAAGTCCCATATAAGCCTATTAGCTGGCGCGCCCTATGTAGGCCCTGGTATCTTGATTGCCAATATGTTCGACATTGTATAAACGACAAATTGGTTATAGATGGCACGGTATAGTGATATTGATTTCAATTTGAGCCTGAGTTGATGTTATGGGGTGGGTAAGGGGTAGGCTGTGTTGTTGGTTGAGAGCTAGTTATTATTATTTAAAGTATAGTGGTAAGTCTTCTGTCTTAATGTCATGATGGCCCAGTGGTTTAGGCATATTCTCTTATGCACGAGGTTATGGGTTCGAACCTGGGCAAGTACCAATGTGACTTTTTCAATTCATATACAGTACTTTCTAAGTTTATCGTCCAAGATAAACTTAGAAAGACATCTCAGACTCACAGATATCGGTGAAGGAAAACATCGTGAGGAGACCTGGACTTATATAATTAATATAATTCTGAAAGTCGACACGTCTTGAACGAGCGTGGTGATTTATGCTCGTGTATTTCTCTGTATGAGAAGAGGCCTTTGCCCTGCAGTGGGACAGTAACAGGCTTGTATTATTATTATTTATTTAGTAAGTCTTCTAAGCCCAAATAGTTATTGTGATTTCGGGTTTCTGGATTAAGATTACATTTGACTAGCAGACACCCTTGACTTGGTTTGTGTATGTCTTTATACGTACCTATGTATTTTCTTTTTACTATAAAATACTGTAAAATTTAAATCCGTCCAGTAGTTTTTTGCGTGAAAGAGTAACAAACATCCGAACATCTTCAA
The DNA here is from genome assembly GCA_905147745.2 of Phlogophora meticulosa. Classification (NCBI taxonomy): domain Eukaryota; kingdom Metazoa; phylum Arthropoda; class Insecta; order Lepidoptera; family Noctuidae; genus Phlogophora; species Phlogophora meticulosa. Next base: position 1,906,807 of record LR990542.1, read on the forward strand.
AAACTTTCAGACTTGAATGGGTGGCAGATGATAATACCTTTTATTCTTATTTTCGCTAAAACCGATTCCAAATTAAGGTAAACCCTTTTGTGTTTCCAAGAATCTGTCTATAAGATTCGCAGAAACAAAATCGCCAGCAATAAAAATAGCCTGCAAGTGCACAATCTCCTAAGTACAGTTTTATTTTTTGTCAAATTCACCTACAACCCTGCAGACCCCTTAATACTTTTTATTCTTTTTTTCGGTAAAACCGATTCCAAATTAAGGTAACCCCTTTTGTGTTTCCAAGAATCTGTCTATAAGATTCGCGGAAACAAAATCACCAGCAATAAAAATAGCCTGCAAGTGCACAATCTCCTAAGTACAGCTTTATTTTTTGTCAAATTTACCTACAACCCTGCAGACCCCTTGCCCAGGGGTAGCGTTACGATAATGTTACCGATCCCCCATGGATCACAAGCACCCTTGTTTTTGGCAATACGAGGGTAGTCGCGTGGAGAAGTTTTGGGTACTGTTTAAAATTGTACACTGTTTGAGATAGTAAGAGTTCATCATTATCATCCGATCATCATCATCATCTGCCTAGCCTTTTCCCAACTATGTTGGGGTCGGCTTCCAGCCTAACCGGATACAGCTGAATATCAGTGTTTTACATGGAGCGACTGCTTATCTGACCACCACAACCCAGTTACTGGGCAACACGATACCCATCTACCGATACCAGTCTTAGACTGGTTGTCAGACTTTCGGGTTTCTGACTACCCTTATTATTCTCCTATCCTTACTCCAACTGAATTGGGGTCGGTGCAGCATGTCTTCTTCTTCCACACATCTCTATTTGCTGTCATCTCCAGAGTCACCTCCTTTCTAGCCGCATCATCTTTCACACAATCCATCCATCATTTGTTCCGTTTCCCTATACTCTTGTAACTATGATAGTTACAGTATATACAATCTTTTCACGTATTAAGAATTAAGATACAATTAAGAAAGAATACTAGTTTGAATATTTACTTAAACAACAAGAATGCACGCTAATTGGCTTGAACCAATTAATTAAAATTGACTATTTGTCTTTGAATCTAAGTGTCCTTGCATCCAAACAGAAGATTGTCCAAATTTATTTCCAAGTCATATAATAAACATCTTTATTATATTCTATCAAAATTGTTAACAAAATAAAATATACTTGCACTTTGAAATTTTAAAGATTAAATTTGAATTTACTTAAACAGTAAGAAGTTTGTGTTAACTAACCATCTATGGAATGTTAGTACTGAAATAATATAAAAAGAAATACACTTCTCTCCCCAACTGTACTTCAAAGCACCACTCACTTAGGGTGTGATCGCACTGGTAATTGACTTATCACGACGACTGTAATGCTCCACAATGCTGTGTGCACGACCCCTACAATAAATTGGTTAAGTGCGGTAGCCGCCGATAATCTTATTTTTTTAAGTAATCTTGTCATTATCTGCGTAGATCGGCGGACAAGATACGGAAGAATAGAAATTTGTGGTATCAAATTGTAAGCTGAGATAATTTTTGACTAGATTACTATCGATATCAGTTTACAATGTATAATGTGATGAAAATGACAATGAAAAAGGAGTTACATTGTTACAATAGGAACATTGTATACAAAAAAAAAAATGATCGAAGGTTAAGCTACGCTTGCCGAGGTCAGTCTGTGGATGGGTGACCATTCGTAACACATTGAAACCACTACGTGCGTCGGAAAGCACGCTAAGCCGTTCGACCCGGCTGTCATTTGTCAGACTTTCGGGCTTCTGGCTACCCGTAAGTACCTACTGCCAATGATCTACGAACGAGAGCCGGGACCAATGGCTAAGCGTGCTTTCCAAAGCACAGAGGGATCTTGGTATGTGATTGGTGGTCACCAATCTGTGGACCGACCTCAGTAAGCATGGGATTAACCTTCAATCGCCCAGTGCCAAAGACAACAACATTTGTATCTACTAAAATACCAAAAAATCACACCATATTGCTGCTCATTCTAAAATAATAACAAGTGTCCCTTTGTCATTGTAACATCACGCCCCCTCTCCTTAGGGACTTGGCATTAGCAGAAGATAATTAAATTCGTCGAACAAAATAACAGGACGGTATTATGACAATTGGATTTAAGTCAGACCCCATGAAGGGTGTACTGCCCTTTTGTCGGCGATTTTTGATTGAGTTTTTAGTGATATAGGAGTAATGGTAGCTATTTTATTTTATTAATGGTATGGTCATATACAAGGGGCGTGTTAAAAAAAGAAAAGAAAGAAAGAAAAAAACACATACTCAGACACACAACGACACATTACTAAACACAAAAAGAAAACAAAAAACAAAACATCATTGAAAAATAAGCAGTTGTCTAGAAAAAGGATGGTGAAGAAGCTTATGATATTTTTTAGGCTGTGGGGTCATAAGTCCATTTGGATGTAAATGGTAAGCCAGGATCAACCGCCTTACACCCATACCATTGGCCCAGCTTGATCGATATCCTAGCTTTAATATTATAAATGAGAAATTAAGTTTGTTTGTTACCTTTTCACGCCAAAACCACTGAACAGATTTCGATAAAATTTGGCAGAGAGATAGATTGCGCCCCGAGGAAGGACATAGGCTACATTTTATCAACAAACCACTCAGGCGAAGCCGCGGTTGGAAGCCAGTACTAATATAAAAGATTGCCATTGTCCAAGCACGAATATCTTGCGAGAAGTTTAGCAACCGAAAACGTCAACAATTGGTAAAAAAATAAAAAAATATATCAATAAAAACATTACAAATCACAATAACTAAAAGTTAGACTACTTATTTCTTGTATACCAGTACCAGTATCAGCCTATTACTGTCCCACTGCAGGGCAAAGGCCTCTTCTCATACAGAGAAGGCACGAGCATTAATCACCACGCTTGCTCAAGACGGGTTGGCGATAGAATGGAATAGAATATATCTTTATTTGCTTAGAATGCAGGTACATACAAAATAAGATGGTTAATAACATAGTAAGATCCGTGTACATTCTGCCATGTTGGCATGCAAATACAATAATTATTATTAGTTAATTATTAGTTAATTATAATTATATAAAGTTAGCTATAGGGCAAATAGGTTACTGGAACGCTTTCAGACTTATATTAATTATAAAAGTCCAGGTTTCCTCACGATGTTTTCCTTCACCGATGTCAATGATGTCCAAGATAAACTTAGAAAGTACATATTATTTGAAAAACTCACATTGGTACTTGTCCAGGTTTGAACCCACAACCTCGACTCTTTTGATTTTTCCTCGATTCTTTTTTTCTTTTTCTTGATTTCTTGTATGTCTAAAAATAAATAAAATCTATAGTACAGCGCTGGTTCACAGCGGTCAACTATGGTGAAATACGCATTGTCCTAGTTTCTCACTCCATCTCTCTCTCTTTCCCAGGTACTACGAGACAGGCAGCTTCAAGGCAGGCGTGATCGGCGGCTCAAAGCCCAAGGTCGCCACCCCGCCTGTGGTGGATGCCATCGCGGCATACAAGAGGGAGAACCCGACGATGTTCGCGTGGGAGATCCGGGACAGACTCCTCAGTGAGGGGATCTGCAGTCAGGATAACGTGCCTTCCGTTTCCAGTATTAATAGGTAAGGGAAATTTAATTGCCTTTCTCGTGCAACTATTTATATTATTATTCTATTACAGTATATTATATTAAAAAATATTATTATATATTTTGACGACACGGTTGGCGCAGTGGTTGTGCCATCGGCTGTTGCGCCGCATGTTGTGGGTTCGATCCCCGCACGGAACAAATATTTGTATGACCTACAGGTAATTGTTCCGGGTCTGGCTGTTTGTGTACGTGAGATTAAACGTTTGTAAACGCACCCACGATACAGAAGAAATTCCTAGTGTGAGGCAACGTGTTATTTAAAAAAGATAAAAGAAAAAAAAGTATGGAAGTAGGGGTAGGCAGACTTATACCTTTAATACACCCAAATTTCGCGAGTTATGTTTAAGTCCCATGTAATAGTGGATGAGCCCATACTATCCATACACAAACCCAAACCACAGACTGCTACTGAGAAATCACAGATGGAAAAACTAATTAACACTGCCTGACTTTGGAATCAAAACCAGGACCTCATGCTCATCAGTAGTGCTTACGGGCACTAGACCAATGACGCAGATTTTTAAATTATATGCCAAAACAATACACAAATGTGTATGTACGTGTACGTGTGTGTATAAATGTGTGTTGGATCGGGAGAAAGTTGCAAAACATACTGAACTCTTAACCACAAAACAATAGTTTTTTTTTATAGATTCTACTTACTGCGAATGTAGTAAGAATAACAATGATGTTAAAATGCTACCACTAAGAAAAGATCCCTCCTTGGTAAACTTTTCCAAAAACTTTCCGTTTGTATTGTAGTTTGAACTCTAAATGGTACAGGTTACGGTGGAGTTCGGTTTGTAAGGTGAAGTCAAGGAGAAAAAGAGTTTGTGTGGCCATGAGAATTGTAGTGTATTTAGCGCCTGTGACGAAATACAAGATGGAAATGAGGACTTGAAACAAAACATTGTAATGTAATGCTAAATATAGAAAGAAACTTAATCTAAAATTGTAAGAACACACTTTGCAAAAGTTTTCAATAAATAAGAAATGTAACAAAAAGATGCGCCCAACGTGGGGCTCGAACCCACGACCCTGAGATTAAGAGTCTCATGCTCTACCGACTGAGCTAGCCGGGCTGTGAAGACATAGCACAAAATTACGTTCAATATCCCTAGATTATTTTAACAAAAAAACTGTGTGATGGTGATAAAATAAATGTTTGAACAAGATAAACGTTATTTTTGGATGTATTACAAGGCCGCAGAATCACATTACGATAGTTAGCTATGTAAAAATAGGTTAAGATGGCATAAAAACATAGACGCTAGTCGCGAACAATAAAATTCTTCTGCAATCTTTAAGGAGTCTTATCAACACTTACATGTAGACGTGATGATGATGATGTGTGTGTGTGTGTGTGTAATTGTGTGTGTGTGTGTGTTAGGGTGATGGTATGGTAGATGTATTTTAATAAATCAATAATAAATTAAAAAAATAGATTTCGCAGCTTCCGAGGCACGGAGACGTTTCGATATGTACCTTATGAATGGTCACCCATCCACGGACCGACCTCGGCAAGAGTAGCTTAACCTTTCATCAACCCGTGCAGCTGCTTTTTTTGCCACAAGTTCCTTGGATGTATCACAAAAAAAGGTCTTCATCAACAGTTTTCTCAATTCGCACTTTTCATGGCCCGTCAAGGGGTTGCGTGTTCAGTACCGGAAACGACTCGGATGGGGGCGCAAAGATGGCGTACCGGAAGTAGAGACACGTGCTCTCGCGCTCCGGACGTCCTAGCTGCCATTGAATTATTATTCACATTATAATGTAGAGATGCTCTATGCGTAGAGTTTATCCATAGAGAAGATGGTCGCTCTATATTTTTAATAGAATTTATTTGGCTACAATTGGTTATGGATGCTGTATCCGGTACAAGAGTTCTCGATTAGAGTTGTTGGATTGATGTATAGATATTAATAGTTTTCATTGAATATAGTTTATATCTATAAATATAATAATGAATCCCTATTACCCTTGGTTACGCCATAACTTGAGATTTCATTCTTCTTTTTATTAAGTTATGTAATACTTTTAAGAAGGTTCTTATGGAAAGAAAAAAATTAAGACTTTTAAACATAAAATTGCAAAATTTCAGAGAACTTTATTAATATTTTAATTTCGCACGTTTGACAGTTCGTGCGTTTGATTAATGTCAATTTTAACCGCAGGCAACTAAGCGGGGCAGAGCTAGTTTTAATATATTATCTATCAGACAGACATTTTGTTCGCCTGCAGTTAGTGCAATTTTTAGACTAATAAGGCTTGTGAACGCCTCGAGTGTGGCTGTGTTTTACAAGCTTGTATTTAGTTACGCCTGTCCTGATTTCTGCCTGTAATCAAATCTTGCAAGATAAATTTGAATCACTTCCTCTTATCCTACGAAGTTGAACTTTTGCTCGTGGATCTGGTTCCAAGGACAAAAGATTTTTACGGTAAGCGTGACTCGATTTGAACACACGCAGGATTGACTCCAGAAGAAAATCAAAATCAAAATGATTCAAGAATGTAAATTTTAACGGTCAACAACACATACATGAATATTGTATGCGCATCTAAGTATGATAAACTATTTTAAAGAAAAAAGCTTGTTCTGAAAAAACATTTTTCAAAATTAGATGTCGTTTGTCGCTGCGTTCGGAATGTCAAATGTTAGTGTGGAAGCTTCAGTCAAACTAAAATTTACAACTCTTTTAAAAACGACCTTCCCTTTCTTGTTTTATATGAGAGACCAGTATGGAAATTGTCTAAATTTAATTAAGCTTGTCATCAACATTCACATCAAAACGCCATCCATTTAACCAACCATAAAATTGTCATACATTTCCCCAATCAACAGATAAACAAATAAAGATAACTCACCCTAAATTAATAAACAGTAGCGTTTGATTAAATATAAAGATTAAACACGTTGACACACTAATAACCGGGAATTGATAAAACCACCCATAATCTAGGGAGTTTTATCTTATCTGGCAACACGCAATTAGCCGCGGATTTAAGCTGGCAACACTCGAGCTCGAGTGCTTTCCGGATATATCTTTTAATATTCATTTCCACGATAATATTAGAATGTTAGGAAAAATAAGTTAATTGTGTTTACTTTTGTGATAGATTAAATAAATTAACATGGTTTATACTCGTTTAGTCGCTCCAGTTTATTGTAGTTTTTCTTGAAACCAACCAAGGCTACGCATAGGCAGAAGCCATAGGTAATACAGTCTTATTGACAAAATCAGTAGATCAATGATTTATTTCAAACAATAGACGTATTTAAAATCTTTCAACGAGTCGTTTGATCATTTCGGCGACAATCAATGTCAAAATTGTAGATAAACTACCTACACATGTTTAATACAAATTATCATTGAAACGCACTGTTATTGAAAATACGAGAATTTCCGCTTTAGATAGCGTGCTAATCAAATCATTTGTTTTTTTTTTTATATGTATTTGTAAGTTGTTACCAAAGAATAAGAGGTAACTGTATTAGAGGTATGCATGGGATGACAGCCTTCAATTCATTTTAACAGGGAGATTTTTTGCAGAGTAGCACTGCTGACGCCCTTTACAGCCTCATTTGTCCCTAATCTCAATAATAACCCCTTACTCGCTGGTCTATCAAAATGCACTCTACGTTACCCAGTGGGGTGCAATGGGTCCATTACAGAACAATAAGCCAGTTATTGGTATCGATACACTTCAGAGGGGTGACTCAACGTATTAGATGAGTACTTTTAGTTTGTATGGAAAATTTTGCAGTTTAACACAGATTGTTGTTATGTAATGTTAATCTAGAATCGAATATTTTTTTGCCAGAAATACGGTACAGATTTTTTTTAGAAAGTTTTCTTATTTATTTTGCTTTACCGACGGAGTAGCATGAAAATGCTACTCCGTGCAAAATGCATGCAAATTATTTATTTATTTAATACGTTAAGCACACAAATGTACAGAGGTCGACTAAAACTAAAACAAGAAAAAAAGAAGTTTTACAAAAACAATACTAGAAAATGGATTGTGGTATTTTACGGCTTAGTATGAATTATAATTACTATTTTATCTAAATGATCGGATGTTTATTTCATTTTAAAAAGGAAGGTAATGAGGGCTGAAAGAGAAGGTCTACGCCAACAGCCCAGCGTCGGTTCAATTTATTTTATCTTGAATGTTTCCTCAGGTATGTAGTATAAAATAGGAGCGGTAAATAATTGTGAACGCGTATTAGAAAAAAAGAAAATCAACCAATTTAACGTCTCAACTGCCTTGAATGTTAAAATATTACCCAACCACCTTTACCACTAAATAACCACACCACAAACAAATCAAATTAAAAACCCAAAATTACATAACACATCAGATGTAATCAAAAGTGAAAACTACCAAAACACAAGAGTCAATTTTAAAGCCATCCCTTCGCAATACGAGGGTGATTCCCACCCCGGCACGCTTCAGCACGCGGCCGGCACGCGGCTGACACGAGACCGGCATGGATACGACACGGATACGGCACGTGATTGTAATGTAGCAGTGACGGAACTCGGGATAGACCGCATGCGATCCAATGGTGACTATTTGAGTGGAAGTGCGAAGTTTGGGAAAGTGTTTAGACGACCCTCAAATCTTACCCTTAATAACAATTAAGGGTAAGATTTGAGGGTCAATGGTGTTTTTTTAATAGTTCACGAAAGAGATAGCAGGATGACCTGGATGTCTTCTTTTTTAAGAATAGGAAAGAGGAATAGAGTGAGGTCATTGCGATCAGCCCATGTATGGGCGCTTCGAGCCACCCATTTGTCATAAGTAGATCTTTGACAGTCGTTACGGGTAGCAGAAACCCGAAGGTCTGACAACCAGTCTTACCAAAAGGTATCGTGTTACCGAGTAACTGGATTACGATGATCAGATAGGCAGTTGCTCTATGTAAAATACTGATACTCAGCTCATACAGTAAGACTGGAAGTTGACCCCAACATAGTTGGGAAAAGGCTAGGCAGATTATGATGACTTAAAGTGGCCATAAAATGAAAATCTAGGCTGAATTTTTGAACAATGACACGAAGCGTTGACTGTTCCAGTATTGCTAATCCATTCAAGGGTCAATGACCCATCTATCACAGATTGTATTGATTGTCTAAACAAAGGTCAACGGTTGGAGTCCCGTCTCGACGAACATATTTAGGAACGTTCTTGAATAAATAAGATTACTGCGTTGATTCTCTGCTTCTAGTAAATAAGAAAGTAAGATTTTTTTTTATTCAGCACAGCTATGTGCCTGACGCACATGACAACGCAATGCTAAACATAGAATTTATAAAAAAAAACAGAAGAAAAAAGAAAGGAACAGAAATAATAAAAAACATTGCAATTTTACGTTCATAAAAATGTCGTGATGGCCCAGAAGTCAAGATTTTGCATCATGCACAAGAGTGTGGGATCAAATCCAGTCAAATACCATTGTGACTCTTTCAATTCAAATGTCTTTTCTTAGTATATCTTAGACATCGGCGAAGGTAAGTAACTGGCTAGGTAACCACTGTGGAGAAACCTGGACTTACAATTACGATAAGTCTGAAATTACCAAGCCGCCGTAAGCACGCGTAGTGATTAATGCTGTTGCCTTCTCTGTATAAGAAATGGCTGGATTATTTTATTACTTTGATATTATACCACACTGGAAAAATAAAACATCATCATCATCCTCCTGCCCTTATCCCAATTTATTTGGGGTCGGCGCAGCATGTTTTCTTCTTCGATACATCTCTATTTGCCGTCATCTCATGGGTCACTTCTTTTCTTGACATATCCTCTTTCACACAATCCATAAAAATAATACATGAAAGGAAAAATAAAACATGTTCAATTAAATAACAATAAAGAAACCAATAAATAAAAACCCTCAGAACCACCTCATTGCAAATTCAAATTTTAAAACTCAGCAAAAAAACATGAACCGCCCTTTATAATAAAACATGAAATAAAATAAAAAACACAAAAAAAGCTGACTAGGCAACACTAAGACATTTTAATCGAGGGACGGGCGGGTAATTGAAGCCATAACTCTGGCAACCCCACTTTGACATTTAGATTTTTTTTGCCGCGCAAACTGAGTACCTACGTCGGAAATAATTTAAGAGGGTGTCAACGAGTGAATGAAAGCTGTTCCATTTAGATATTTTTGGTGTGAAATTGGATAAGACAAATTATTTATAATGATTAGTCTTATGCTTATCGAGGCGGTCAAGCTTGGCATTTGTTTTCTGTGCAGGTGTGTACAAAAATAATAGATACAGTAGGCCAAACGTCAGTGCTAACTAATCCAGTATAAGCTGGCCTCTTATTCTATCATAGTTTTATACTACTCTAGGCTAGTAAAAGGTCCAAAATGTTACCATTGACTTGCGGTTGGATGTAAAATGACGTATTATTAATGACGTATTACATTTCAACTATTTTGAGTCATATCATCTTTGTTTTATACCGGTATGAAGGAAAAAGTCCTAACAAATCCATACTTAATATTTTAAATGCGAAAGTAACTGTTTGTTTATTTGCTTGTAACCTTTTCACGACTAAGCGGCTGACCGGATCGTAATGAAATTTAAAAGGAGAAAGTATATTCTGAGACCTTTCTCAGGATATGATCTATCTCCTTCACTTCAACGGGCTAGTATTTTATAGTTTGCTAGCTGTAAATCGTGAATTTGTTAACTTTTATATAAACCATGTCATGGTTTGGGATATATGTAGGATACTTGGTATCCCGGCAGTGAGTTTTCGTGAGATAATTGCCAACCTCTATGCGAGCCAAGCCTCGGGCAAATGCTGGTTGTTGGAAATAAAAACAATAGAAAAAAGAAGTATATTTCCATTTTTACTCAAATTAAATTGTAATCGCAGAGTAACCTTTATTAAGCCAACTTGTTGGGACCTTTTAGCTTATTCTTACCCATATTTGTAACATGGCTAAGTAGCAAACACACAAAAAACGGAAACCCATCCACTTATTTCTCTGAATCAACATTATGTAAAGCAAATTACGGGAAGGCGGACAGTATAAATCAGAAAATATTCGCCAACGAGTCACTCGTATGAAAAGAGGGGTAATAAAATATTAAAGGGTAAAACATGGCCGGTGCTGGTAACCCTTCGTAACGGAAACGGATATCATAACCTTGCTTTTTGCGGTCACAATTGTTGGCATTTTGCATTTTTCGCGAATTATTTCGTAGGTTTTTGGTAAAAAAACAAATGTCGTTATAGATCCCTGTTCCTTCCTGGTTTAGTGTTACAAGTGAGATTTTAGAAAATTGTTAAATTAAAGTATTTTTGTGTGTTATTTGTTCGTAATTACGGGTCACAGTATCCTTCAGAAATATTATGGCACGTTCCGGAAACGGGACCAACAACAAATTAACAAGATGACCGGAAGGTGAATTTGAATCACCCTTTTTTTGTGAGCGCTTTAAATATTAAGTTCATAAAATAAACATGAACACAAAAAAAATACATAAAGACGAAAAACAAATACCTCCTCCTTTTTGGAAGTCGGTTAAAAAGAATGATCATTTGGTATGCATTGGCATTTGGACAACTTGGTAAACATTTTACTGGAACAAATAAACATTTTAAATAATGGAACTAATCATATATTTATACTATAACACTACTCATCCCTGTAATTACAAAACAAATCACCTTCTAGAAACGCCAAAACACTGCAAACGCGGCATCAATCACCAAAATCCCCTTTCCAAACTGATGACTGTATTACAAGAAGCTAATAACACCTTTTTGATAACTTTTACCAAACAATTTTTGCATATGTCAACCCCGAGGAGGCTGGCAATAATTCACGGGGGCGCGCCATCCATCATGGTGGAATGAACTGTCACGCGCGGCAAAATGGCGGCTAGATAAAATGGGAGTCATTCTTGTAGGCAAATTTTAGCAGGCAATGTAAATAAAGATTAAATAAACATGGTGGATCATCTTACAAGTTCTTATTCATATCATTTATTTGCATTGCACAATGATGATAAGATCTTAAACAATGACTTATAGCTAGGCACAGTCATGGACCCTGAAGGACACAATAAAATGTAATAAGTAAAATAAAATGTAATAATCAACAATACTTAAATTTTAGGTTTACTTTGGCCCAAATTCAGAGACCCCAAACTAATAATTTCCATAACCATTTTTATTGCCTGATGATCTTATAAGTTTTGAATTCGGAGTAGCTTGACTCCCCATCCTAAAACTTATGAGATCATCTTCTGTAATTAGACCAAATGACATGAATAATCCATTACGAGTCCCCTCAAATCAAATATTGGCTACGTACGACTAAAAAGTCGCTGCGACATTATCCCGCGGCATGCCGCAAGCCGCAATGAAAGCGCCACGCGACTCGACATCCTTTTGCAATATACCGAGCAGTCGCCGCGATTTGTCGCGCTTCCGATGCCCATTGTCGCAAAAAAGCGGTCGTTGACAAATTGTTATGTTTAAATTGATATTATGCATCATGTATAAAAGTTTATGAGGTTTATAATTGGGTGAAAAATGGTTTGAAGATGTTTGTACCAAATATATCTGTAGCCAGTGGCTTCGTTTGCGTGAAAGTTGAAAATTATCCCAAGGGAACGTACTACCGGGATATAAAGAATTCTATATAACATCACAAAAAAATCTTCCCGTTTGCCAAGTTTCATAAAACCCAAAATCAAAGCAGACTGACATTTTTATAATAAATTTTCATTTAAATATTCTAAAATTCTTTGTCTGTTTGTCCTAAGAATCGTACGCAACAAAGCAGCGGAGAAGGCGAAACATGCGCACAACCAACAACAGCAACAGCAACAAGAGCAGGAGATCAGCTCAGCGCAAGGAAGCGTTGTTTCTGTAAGTATACATACGTACTGCTATGGCCCTCCACAACAGAGCACGGAGATTCTTCGACGGTCGCCTGTAGACACTTCACTTTTCCGTCCACGCCAAGACACAGGACCTCGGTGAAGGGCGGTCGATTTTGGGGACAATCTTGTGTAATTTTTGACTTGTGCTATTCACAGCTTAAGTTTAATAAATGAGTTTGATTTATATTTTTGATTCAAAAGGAACAGGGATGTTCTGTATTCATAAACAATTTCTGAGGGATGATTGACTAATATTGACTTCGCCAGCGACTTCATCCGCGTAGATTTTGTACTTTTTACACGCTTTATATTAGTTTCACCTGTATGTATGTATGTATGTTTGTAACCGACTCCTTTGGACGCTATTTTGACCCACTTTAAACGGTCAGATTTCATTCCAATTTTGCACACCTGTCAAAGACCGATGACAATGCAATAATTCGAAAAAAAAAAACAAAAAATCACACTTTTATAATAAAAATAACTAAAAAATGAAAAATAAATTATATGTAGTTTAAAAAAACTAAAAAATATAAACATATATAATAAACATTTTCTATTTACAATAGTTCAAGCAACATTTTCTATTTTTCCATGGTTACTGTCATTCACAGCGGGCTCCATGTATCGGCGTGTATTCTTCAATATTAACACTATGCACCCCTCGCTTTTTTCCATAAATATACATTTTTAATTTACACTTTTCTTAATCCAAATTTATTAAATTTTATTTTCTATTTTTTAGTTGGATTTTCTAGAAAAGCGTGTTTTTTTAGTTTTTTTATTCCTTCGAACTTTAACATAACTTCCACCCCCTTAAAAAAAATAGCTTCAAAAATAAATAGAGCCCACGTTACTCGCTAATAATGTAGCTTTCTATAAATGATAGATTTCTTGAAACAGGTCAAGGAATTTTTGAGTTAAACAATCAAATCTTTCCTCTTTGTAATATTAGTATACACAAAGTAATATTAGAATGAGAGAAAGATAATAATTGCGTATTTTGCCACAAAAATAAACTATTTACGTTTTTACCAGGTGATAACGCACGCGGGCAACGCGCCCGGTACGACGGCGGTCCTGTCACCCACGACGGACCAGCATGTCACCAACACAGGGAGCTACAGCATCAACGGTATCCTCGGCATTGAGCAGGTGGAAGGTCTGCACAACGGGAACGCGACGGGGCTGAAGAGAAAGAGGCATGAAGATCAGGGTGAGTTGGATTGCTTTTCTAGTATGGTTTTATGCTGAACTTGATGGCGTAGTACAGTGGATGAGTGATTGGCCTCTGTGACTTAGCTATAGATATTCAGACACGATGATGAGTGATCGCCATGGAATAAATTAATTGAATTGACTAATTAACCGGATTGGAGCGTAGGCTGATGATATTATCGAAACCGCGAGAAAATGTCAGTTAGTATAGGGAGAAATGGACCCAAGAGATTAAGTAGCAAAAGCAATTAGGTTTCATCCATACTTAATATTATAAATGGGAAAGTGTGTGTCTGCTTGTCCATCTTTCACGGCGAAACGGAAAGACGAATTGACTTGATTTTTTAAGTGCAAATAGTTAAAGGGATGGAAAGTGACATAGGCTACTTTTGCTTCTTTCTAACCCCCCATTTCCGCGTGCGAGCTAGTAAAAAATTAATCTAAGAATAAAGTATAAGTACTGTGTTAGGTAAGTATGATCTACAAAAAATTAAGAGGAAAATCTCCGATGTTAACTAACTATAATACTCCCTGTGCGCATAAAACTCATAATCCCATAAGTTACATCTTCTAAAAGTATTCCCTCCAAACTCGAGTAAGTCAAGAGTTGAATTTAATAGAACTTATAAGAATAAGGTCGCAATTTGTGCAGTAAACTTAATAGCTCAGTAAATCTTAGCGGTCGCGGTTCATGCCCACCACTACGTCTGAAAGGATGCTAGTGATGCGCTGAACCGAAATTATATCGATAATATCTGTGATGACTATCGGATGATGCTGCAAATTTAAATTATCTCAAGCGTGCTATTAAAATAATGTAGATTTGCAAAAACATACAACCGTTCATTAGATTTCTGCCCGGTTTATGTCAATCTATCTCAAAGGGGCTTAAACATAACTGCGAATAGTGCGTATACTATAGGTACACCTCTGCATAACTCTTTCGGGATTACAGTAACAGGTTACAAGTCGTGTTATGTTAAATACATACATAAACTCACGCCTTTTTCCTGAAGGCAGAAACTACAGAACGCCACCGGACACGATCCTTACATACTCTTTTTTCTTCGTTTTCTTTTTTATAATTTTTAATTATAATTGTAAAGAATCGGTAGTTATTTGATGAGATTTGGCCTTTGTATATTTTATACAGATTACTGACAAACCGTTAAATTAGTTATGATGATTTTAAATTACAAATTTAAATCAGAAGGAAGCAATTCATTTTATGTAAACATATTAATATTAAGTTAAAGTTTTTACAATATTTTTAACAAACAAATCATGAGTTTGATTGACTAGTCTAATTATATTCTTATTCTGTAATTACGGTAAGTTTTATTCTTCCTAAAAGTTTTGAGTAAATTAAAGATTCCCGTTGGTGAAAACCTTTGGAAATTAATCGACAAAAAACTATCGATAACTTTTCCTCCCTACCAACTTTAGGGGGCATAAAACGGGCCTCGCCGGGGGAGGCCGCGAGTATTTCACTGCCTATACTCAACTAACATCACTTACAAGTTTTCCCTGTATACGCCATAGTCTAGTAGAGCAGCAGTTTTGATAAAGGGGTTCAAGTTGGGATTAATTTTAAAGACTCTCTAAATTTGTCTTTTACTCTATTTTCGTGAAAATAATTTTTGTTTGATACTTTTTTTTGCCGATGCCGGATTTAGTTTTGGTAAAAAGTCTAAACATATTATGTACATAGCAATCATAATGTTGCTCTTTTCCCATCATCATCTAGAATTACGGATGGTGGCAATAGGCTCGCCCCTATCACATGGGGCTTGAACATAATAGGCAAAATGTCGTTGTATTTATAGCCTCTGCATTCGTTGACAAATATTTGTATGGCCTACAGATAGTTGTTCCGGGTCTGGCTGTTCGTGTATGTGACTTTAAATGTTTGTAAACGCACCCACGATACAGGAGAAATTCCTAGTGTGGGGCAACGTTTCTAATCTCATAAATACTCATAATGTTCCTAATTTATTTGCATACCTAGCAAGATTATAATACAGTGTACCTTATGAACTTTTTGAAACATCCTCTAAACCTGTGTAATGCAAATAAATTATTTGTATACGAAAACAACCACTTATCAATGTTTTTTTTCAGATGAAAACCGAGACTTCAACAGCCATTCGGAAGACGATGTGAAAAGACAAAGAAGCCATTATAATGGCGACCAAATATACTCGAACGTAAGTGTCAAAACAAATTTAATAATCCTTGTGGTATAATAAAATTACTACAATAATTATGATATTAGATCGGTCGGTCGGTTGGTTCGGTGAGATAGGCAGTTGCTCCATGTGAAACTCTGGTATTCAGCTGCATCCGGCTAGACTAGAAGCCAACCCCATCATAGTTGGGAAAAGGCTAGGTAGATGATGATGAATTATGATATGAGATTCTGGGGCCCTAATTCTAGCATGGTCTTTGTTTGGGATACCGGTGGGCTACTAATATAATATTTTTAAATGTTTTGTAAATATTTACGAAATGTAAAATATAAGCTAAAACAGCTAACAGTCTGGGAGAAGAACTAAATTTATGGAATCAAGTCACAATGCCACACATTTTACTTTACCGTTCTCAGTAATTTACGTCATCATCATCATACTCAGTCAAAAATAATCCACTGCTGGCCGGAAAAAAAACAGATTCACTCTTGTGTTGTAAAAAAGGCGCGTTTAATTCCACAACAACCCACTCAATTCCGATACACCATCCAAAAATCACGCACGATTTAATTGTACTTTTATACGCACGTAATGGCGGGCGGAAGTGACGTCATTAGCGCTCGACCGCCGCCATTCGTCACTGAACAAGATGGCCGCTGAAATTTACGCGCCAATTCGCGCCAACGTACGATCGCACCGCGCTTAATGTGATGTTAGCCGGATTGTTAATTTGTGTAAATCCATGGCCGTCTTTGTAATTATCTTTACTGGTTTACTCTGATAAATGGTGGGCAGAGCTGATGGTAAAGATAAGTTACAAAGAAATCAGAGACATGTGATAATATTAGTGACTAGACTAGACCTATCTTTGTTGTACTTCGTATGTACACAATCATAAATCATTTGAATCTTGGGGTGGTTCAGTGGGAGGACTAGTCTCTCACGTCCAAGTTTGTGGGTTCAAATCCGGGCAAGTACTCACGTGACTTTTCAATTCATATCAACTTTTGTTCCACATAAGTTTATCACTGACATCAGTAAAGGAAAAAAAATAAACAATATCATTATCACCAACCCGCCTTGAGCATGCGTGGTGATTGATGTTTGTGCCTTCTCTGTATGAGAAGATGCCTTAGACGTGAGACAGTGATAGTCTGAGTCTTTTCAATACTAAGCAAAAGAAAGTAATAAGATAGATTTCTTATTTCTTTAATTTGGCTCACTTAAACTAAACTGAAGTTTTTAGGAAAATCAATGAAATCCAGATATGCGGTTTTGCATAAATCCAGAAGACAAGGAACCAAACTTATGGGCACCCTAGTCTTTATAGACGTTTTGAGAGCCAAAAGCCCCAAATATATTACTACTAGCTATGCTCCGTGGTATCCTCCCTAGCGAAGCATGATATTAAATAACCTGTAACTTCTCCCAAGAATTGAGTTATCCAATGCAAAACTAACTTTTCAAATCCGACTGTTTATTTTTGAGATTAGCGCGGTCACACATACAAACTATTCAGTTTTATTATTAGTGTAAATTAGTCTTCCCAAAACACTAATTATTCTTTTCTCTTTCAGCTCTGGTCATCCTCAAAATGGAGTCTAAAAGACGAATACAAGCTGTTATCAGAGCTAGGTGGGGCAGCTGGCGGGGCAACAGCGTACTACGGTGAACTGTTCGACACGCCTTATGAGCATGCCGCGCATCCACATTACACACCGCATTCAGGTAAGTACTCACAGGCAATGGAGATGGGGTTCTATCTTTGGTTCGTTTGACGACCGATGTGGCGCGGCGTGCAAAGGTCCGCCTGCGACGCAAGAGGTTGCGGGTTCGATTCACGCCTTGGGACAACTTTTCGTACAATCTACAAATATTTGTTCCGATTGTTCTGGGTATTTCCTATGCATAATAAAAATATCTATCTATGTAATGTATTGTATTAAGTATATCAGTCATCTAGTACCCATAACACAAGCTCTGCTTAGCTTGGGGCTAGATGATGCTGTGTGGATTGTCCACTTACACTTACCGAGATTCCCGCCTGACTCATAACTCATCCTCGGACCGACCTCCGCAAACATAGCTTAACCTTCGATCGACTCGTGCGGCTGATATTTAGCCACATGTTTCGACTAGTTCTACTAGGGTCAAAACTTCTAAAGAAACACTATGAAAAAACTATAGGATTTTGAAGTTGTATATAATCGAACAAAACACCGTCGAAACAAACCATAATCGAACAAGATCACACCAATTTCGCGATAAAAATATTCTCATGTGATAATGACGGTGTAAAATAATCAATACTTACCATGATTGTTGAGATGGCTTACCTCGTAATGGGCTGCGGTTAAGCGCAGGCGATGGGAACCGGTCAATTCCATTCATTCATTCATTCATACGTTTTGTTCATTCATGAAGATTGTCTTATTGCATTTGTTTATTTTATTCGTAGTCTGTTATTGAATAGTTACCGATCCGATTCCGATAATCTCTTCTTAATATGAATTAGTGTTTATCTAATTGATATACCATGTACTTATAAATGTTCAAGATAAAATAAAATAAGACAAATAAATAAATAATGTTGGACAATCCCCACATCATCATCTAGCCTCAAACTAAGCAAAGCTTGTGTTATGGGTACTAGATGACTGATATACTTAGATGGTTCGATTGCTCACATTTTCAACTGAAACCCGGCCTCATCTGGTATCATCGAAAGCCGTCAACAATCAGCTGCTAAACAGGCTTACAATCAGTATGGGTCAAAGCTCTATCTGTAAATGATCATGCAAATACTAATTGGCATCACTAACTAACCATTGACCCTTCTAAAAACAAGTATAAAGAGAAATACTTTCTTTCTCTCACAAGAACAGACCTAACCTGACCACATCCTCGTGTGTGAATGGATCGCGTAGATCCCTCTCAGTAACATAAGATGCGCCGGCGCATATCATGACGTATGTAATACGATGCGCACGAGTTCTATTGTAGGCGCACGGCCGATTTCCTTGGTTAAAAGCTTTGTGGTTTATATTGTTACATTACTTAGATGTAGCATCAGTGTTGAATGTAAAATACTCAGGTGATATTTTTGTCGTGACGTTATTTTCTTGTTTTTAGTAGTTGTCAATTCTGACATTGTTTTTAGTTCTTCCGAGTTATGAATCGAATTTCGAAATATATACATAAAGATTTTTTTAACAATTTGTTATTTCACGAGCATATCGATTTTTATTTTGTGGATAAAAACAGTCTTACCAAGGGGTATCGCATTTCCCAGTAACTGGGTTCTGGAGGTCAGATAGCCAATCACTCCATGTGAAATACTGATATTCAGCTGCATCTGGTTAGACTGAAAGCTGACCCCAACATACTTAGGATAAGCCTAGGCAGATGATGATGATGAACCTGACTTTACCACGAAACTAGAGTTATTTAGTTAGACAACATCACGCCTATATTCCCCGAAGGGTTGGGCAGACGTGCACCTGTAGTAACACCCACATTTCGCGTGTTATGTTCAAGTGCCATGTAATAGGAGGCGAGCCTATTACCATCAACCAAGCGGGCACTAATCAACACTACGGGCTGTTAATGAGAAAATTCCTATTGGAAAAACTCAATAACACTTTGCTGGACTTCGGAATTGAACCGAGGATCTCACGCTCAACAGTCGCGCTTCGGACTACTAGACCAACGAAGCAGGCGAATCAATTATTTAGTTAGATATTTTCATTTAAAAGTCCAAAGTACCAAATTAAACCAAACGAGGCTGTTCGTGTATGTAATTTTAAATGTATAAACATTTGAGGGTCACATATACGTCCGACGTCGTGGGTGCGTTTACAAAAACCCCACATAGGAGAAATTCCTAGTGTGGGGCATGGTTGTTTTAAAAAGAAACAAAGAAAACCAACAGTAAAAAAAAAAACAAACAAAAATAAAGGTCAAGTAAATACGAAAACATTCAATTATGAACAGTTGGAAATAATCAAGTTGACAGAAATAACGGCGGCAGACTTGCTGTTTCGTTCAACTCTATAATTTTCCATTGAAGAGCCATCATTACACCATTATTTGTCACGCCCTGGAAATTGCCTGCGGCGGTGACTCCGCATACCACCATTACTGGCTCGACATGGATTTTTGTGGGTTAATAGGAATTTGGGGTATGGTGGTGACATTGTTCGAAGGCATGGTTGGAGCAGTGGATGAGGGATTGCCTGGTGCGCTGTGTGGCGCAGGTTCGATCCCAGCGCGGAATTAATATTTGTGTGGCCTATAGGTAGCTGTTCCGGGTCTGGCTGTTTGTGTATGTGAGTTTAAATGTTTGGAAATGCACCTACGATACAGGAGTAAAACCTAATGTAGGGCAACGTTTATAAAAAGGAAATTGTTAGAACAGTTGAGTGGCGAGTGATTGTTTTGATGTTAAAAGTTTTCTTGAGTTTAAGTTTTCTTATTCTTGAGTTCTGAAAGTTAATACGTGTTCTTATCTAAACTAATATTATAAAAATAAAAGATTTGCTTGTCTTTTTATGTTGGTATATTTGCGTTTGTTTATAACGGATGAACTCAGAAACTCTTGAACCTATTTAAAAAATGCATTCACTTATAGAAAGCTGCATTATCAGCAAGTAACATGGGCTATATTTTATTTTCAAAACTATGCTCTGAAGGTAGTGGAGGGGGTGATAAAGGTAAAGAGGAAAAGTACAAATTCAAAAGGAATAAGTCGCGGGCGAAATGCTATTCATATCATATTTCTTGACTGCTACTGCTGCTGCTAAGCGTGAGGTCCTAGATTCAGTTCCTGGATCATGCAAAGTGATAGGGATATTCCATCAGAAGTTTCTCATTAGCAACCCGGAGTCTGTAATCCTCATGCTCAGCAGTAGTGCTTGCTACTCCTAGACCAACGAGACATTCTTTTGCAATCTGATTTCAAATCATGGTTACGATATGTAGCGCATAATAAAAGAATCGACCACACGCAATAAATATATCATCGATGCCAGAATCGAAAAAAACATCAATAAGCATAAATCTCTCAAAAATCTTTTAAAACCTTAATAAATTTGACCACACATAAATTGTAGCTGGTCACAAAATGCTCCGTAGCCACCGTAAATCAGAGACAGTCAGCCTTTTTCAGGATTCAGTTGAAAACTATTCGTATTCGGCCCGAACAGTATTTCAGGACCGATTTAAAATACGGGTCGTATCGCCCGAAAATCGAAGGTTGCTCTTTTGTTAGACAGATTTTAGTATACGTTGATTCGTTTTGTTCAGATGCCAGCACATCAAGATCCCTCAATCTGTCAACTTTCTTTGACAGTTTCTCAACTTTATTACAAAAGGATAAGGTTTATGTTCAATTGGAAATTTTTATTGTCTGTACCCTAGAAATAAATGAAATTGGTCTTACCAGGGGTTACCGTCTTACGCAGCTACTGGGTTGTGGATGTCAGATAGGCAGTCGCTCCATATAAAATACTAGTATTTATCTGCATCCAGTTAGACTGGACAAACCTTGACATTTTTGGGATAGACCTGCATGCAGATGTTAATGATCATGATCGAATTACCATCCGTTCTCATCTTCTTAATAAGTAGATTATCAAAATTTATTACAAAACTGAGATGTGGGTATTTTTTTTTTTTGTGGGTATTTTTTTTAAACATTGCTCCACACACAGAACTTCTCCTGTATCGTGGGTGCGGTTACAAACATTCAAACTCACATACACAAACAGCCAGACCCGGAACAACTACCTTTAGGCCATACAAATATTTGTTCCGTGCGGGAATCGAACCCACGACACTAGGCGCAGCAGTCAATCGCTCAGCCACTGCGCCAACCGTGCCGTCTAAAGATACTACGTCTCTTTCCAACATATTTACTATTTTGTGGTATGAAGTTAACATAAACTACACACCTGTATCTACCAAAGTATTAGGCAGAGATGCTTTTATAATAACACCCATTTTATATTAAGGTCCCATGTAATGAGGAGGTGGGCCCATTACCATCAACCGTTCACAAATCAGACTACCGGCCAAAAAAATAAGACCAGAAAAATCTGTACCAACCTGCCCAACCTGAGAATCGGACCATAGCGGCCCCAAACTTAGCCAGCGAGTGGTCTCAACCTTACTTCTCATGATTTTCCTGTAAGATTTGACGTTGGAGTTTATTAAACCCGAGAGGCATCTCTTAGCCTTTAATTTTGAAGTGTAATCTTTATGAATCGCAATAAATTACGGTGTCTAGCGTTGTTGATATAATTATTCTTTAATACTGTCAAGCTCTAATTAACTAATTAATATGCGTTACTAACTGCTATTAAATTGTTACCCAAGCAGCTCATGAAATTACTGTTGTCTTACAACTCATTGGCATATCTTTGATAGTGGTGTTAACTCCGATGCAAATGGGATAGTTTTAAAGTTAAATAGATGATGTATTCATTCATCATTTGATTGTCTGCGGTCATAAGTGACGACTACAGAGCCTAAGATCCTGGGATCCTTTCCCTGGTGGGGTATAGTAGAGGTCCTGGGGTCCAAAGAAGCTTTATTGGCTCTTCAATCGACGACGAGGGAGATATGATGCCATAATCTTTTCTTGTCCAACATAACAGTTGATGCTTAACACCGTAACTCTCAGACAACGAGACACGATAAAAAGTGTATTGTTTGTCTGTCACCTGGCGTTTAAGGTGTTAATGTATCTGATGTATATAAACAGAATTATTTTGTGTAATATTATAGAACCTCATTGTCCATTGACTTCGTCCATCATAGGACACATTGATATATTATTAACATGTAGTTTCCTCTTTGGCAGCGCACAATCGCCTGCCTACGTTAGGGCAAACATCTCTCCAACCACTCTGTAAGCTAACTTATATACAGTGTATTTTTCTTCACTAGTCTCATTTGGTAAACTTTTATGGGTCTTCACATTCATACCTCTATCTGTAAATCTTGATCTTTATAAAGATAAATATTCTTTTAAAACTAAATTAATGGGCAGTGCAAAGTTTGTAAGCAAACACAATGAACTGCCAGCTGTAGAAACGCTTAATAAAATAATAAATATCCATTTCATTTTCGAATATTCGTACGCCATATATGATTACCAAATCAGACAAATAAAGAAAGATACACTTCACCTTATTGAAGTAGACATAGAAAGAGCAGTATGCTTAGCTGTTGATATTGTTGCAGCAACGAATGACTCAACGGGTTCGAATGGTGGAGCGGGAGGTGAGCCCCCGTCGGCAGCTGCGAGTCCTGATGCGGCAGCGCTGGTGGTGTTACAGCCGCCTGCACCACCGTACCCTCCATATGCTCATTATGATGGTGAGTCGTACTTTATTATTCTAGAAGGTGTGATAGACTAAATGCAGCAGGCGAAAAACCGTGTCTTAAAGGTCAAGCTCATAGAATACTATGTCTAGCAATGGACTACGATAGGTCGAGTTGATTGTTTCTACAAGGACAGAACAACATTAGTTATGTAGTAGTGTGTCACTTTTCACTTCACCAATAGTGTCTAGCAAACTAAATGAGCCACAGACAAACATGGTAGCACAAAATGGAAGTGGCCAATTACTTTTAAGATATCTTCAGTATCACAGAAATAAAATTCTGTTGAATACTAGTTTAGATGCAAAACCAATGTTGTATAACAATGCCGTCACAGTGTCTCGTAAGATAAACCGTATGTAATAACTTCTTAATAAAGCCTAATTAATAAACATAAATCGTTCTATGCTGTAGACGTGAAACGAGCACAAAGAGTAAATTAAGTACTTACTTTAATATCCGTCATATTCATAAACCTCGTACATAAAACATTCGAGTTTAAAGGATCTATAAAACATGCTTCTAGAACGTAAGGACCGTAAAAGTTTAGTTGAGAATAAAATAGTGTTTAAATTAGTAGGTGTAACTTGAATGTCTTAGGACAGCGGTCAGAATATATTAAATACACAAAGTTCTCAGTATTATTAAACGAAGGTATCTGTAGACACTTGACGATAATTTACACAAAAATATGTTAGTATCCTCTTACCGCTTAGACAAAAGTAAAAAAGCGACAAATAAAATTGTGTCTCCCCCTCAATAAAGATCCACGCACAGAAATAAAACAATGAAAGCTAAAACAAAAGTGGCCGAACAGATAAACAGCAAGAATCACTGTTGAGAAAACAAAAGCGGATAAAAAGTCAGGAAAGCTTTCGACAAAGTCGAGTGAGCCACTCCGAGCCACTCCGTCGGAAATCTAATTTTCTCCTTGGACCCCGCAATGCTCTCTGTGTTATAACATCATAAAATTTCATACAGCGCCCACAGTTTTAGCACTTATGCATATTAAAGAGAGATTCTAAAATGGAGTGCCACAGGGAGCGGTGTGGGGGCCGCTCTTTACGCTTCTGGTCTTTAATCTGCCGCAATCTGCTTATCTTGGTAGAGGGTGGCGAGGGTGGCACGCAGACATCTTTAATAGCTCATTCGGGGCTCTATGCAAATAATTTTAGCGGGGGGACGGTGGGGGATCATACGGGCTTTGTCTGGGCTAACGAACCGGCACAAGAGGCTGCGGAACAGAAGTGCTGCTAGCTCAAACGGGTTTAGGCTGACGTTTATAAATATTAAACCGGGGATGGGAGGGGGTTGCAAGTGGTTACGCGTAAGTGTTCAGGGGGCGTGTTAGTGTTAAATTTGTTTGAGGCGTGCCGCTTTGGGCACAGCCTATTAATGTTGAGTGGTGATTCTGAGTGATCAAATTGGATGATGTTAATAAATAACGCAGCGGTTGCGTATAATGAGATCGCTGATTTTGTGAATAAATAATACGTAATGTAACACTCCGTATACCAGTCTGAAGTAAACGGTGCGGTGAATGGGCATCCGGTGTCGTCCTTCTGTCTTTAGGTTTTAGTTTCCATGCCCACGTCATCTATATAGCACGTCGCCCGCGATTTTGTCTGTTGATTTCGTAATTTTCCCTACGAACATAAACATCCCCTTCTGAACCAAATTTGGTAAATAATTCCCAGACAATAGTTGATGTTATAGGGAACAACTTAACTACTTTTAATAAGGAAAAGAATGCAAAAAAACTCATGAAATTTCGTAAAATTCCACGCGGTTGAAGTCGGGGTAACAGCTTGTACAACTTATTATTATGATATTTTACAACTTTCAAGATCGACCCAACTACTCTACGAAACGATTATCTCATGAAACAAATTTGAGAGAACAATAGAGACAGACTATTAATCATTAGATGACGTACCTCTTTAAGACGGGAGGAAAGAGGAAGACGGAAGTCAGTACTCGAAGGACATGCTAAAGAAAAAACATTTATCTTTTTAACATTTTTTCTACTTATTTGTATAGCAGGACGTATTTTTATTTGAAAAGTAATATGTTTTTGTTATATGTTTTTAGTGATTTAAATTTAACGTTGGAGAGATACTTGATCGGATTATGTATATACTCGTATGCTTTATAATTTATCGATGTATTTATGCTTTTCCTGGCGTAAAAAAAGAAGGATAAAAGCCTACTGCAGTTGTTTATTGTCCAAGCGTCATTCACTACTAACTCTAGTATTAATACTATATTGAGCTAATCGACCATTGTAACACCCGAAACATGTAGCTCTTAAAGTTATTATTTGTAAGTTTCATCGTGTACAATAATAAAGAGTATATACTCGACTCTATTCTGTCCCAGTTATATCAAAAGGCTTTCTCTGTTCCATATTTTTATTAAATACTGTAAACTACTTGTCTAGCTAAACGATTAATAGTCATTTATTGCTGGGACATGTAGAATATAAAAATTATAACTTTTTATTTCCTACATTACAGGTACGACAACATTAGCCAGTGAATACGCGTATGCGGCCCCTTACTCACAATACTCGCCGTACGGAGGACCCTACTCGCATTCCGCCGCCACCGGCCTACTGTCCAAGTGGTATGTATTTTATTGTTATGTATTTTACTTCGCCATCAAAAACTTTTACAGTTTCTTGACATTCATCATATTTAATGCCATAAAGTGCGGGAATAGCTATTCTCATCATTTGTCTCGTTTATATCATCATCTGCCTAGACTTCCCAACTATGTTGGGGTCAGCTTACAGTCTAACCAGGTGCAGCTGAATACCAGTGTTTGACATGGAGTGACTGCCTATCTGACCTCCACAACACAGTTACTGGGCAACACGATACCCCTTAGTAAAACTGGACATATTAGAAAAAAAAACTATTGTTAGGATCTGGTTTACATCTATGTTGATAACTTAGTGATAGCTAGTAACAGTCATAAAGTCATAATTTAATATAAAAAAAACTAGGTTAGAGCAGATTAAATGCAAAGCTGCTCGATTTTGAAGTAAATAAAAAAAAAGAGTTTTAAATTGGATATTAATTTTTTATCTTACCCATTATAAGCTAGCTAATAAAAGTTTTAAAAGTAAAACTTTTATTCCGAGAGACAAACGCAAGTAACAATCTCAATTAATTAAACCCAGCACAGGTGCTAAAACGCTTCCCTGAGGTACACCCTCTAAAAAGTGACCGTTTCAACCTGTTTAAGTGATAAACGAGTGAGATTTATTCCCAACACATCGCCATTTGTTACTCAGAGGCTGCTAAACGAGCAACGGTTTAAAGGCTTTAAAATATGGTGAAGAGTTAATGTGTGTGTGGTGCCGAAGCCTTTTAGTAATCCTATTGATTGATTGTAGATACTGTGAAGGTAGGATATAAATAGATATAAAAATCTTAATACAATTAGTGATTACATATTTTTAGGTATTTTATCCAGCTAGATCACCAAAATAACAATCTAATAATCCTCAATGATATCTCATACACAATTGCACATTATTAGGTAGTATTGAAAAAACAGTGTCTCATCTTTTCACAATATTTCACAATTTCATTGCAAGTTAGTTAAGATGAATCATTTCGACTACCACGATTCCCATTATGTTGAATTTTGACATTCAAACAGTTTTCTGGCAAAATCTTCTACTAGTTTGTTTGATATAGACGAAATAAAACAAAGAATCGCAAGAAGTATTCAAACCATGCTCTCAATACCGACATCCAACTATGGTTCCCAACAAAAAGCCCTTCATATCCCTCAGAAAATTCATGGAAAATCCGACAATTGGAATATAAAGAATCACTCGTTCAATATACTGTTTTGATTCCACCATCAAATTAGATACAAATTCCCAATCCCATAGGTGATACATCAAAGCTACTGTACCGTACAAACTTATTTCTGCATCAATAAACCGAAATATCATACGAAAATCCTCCCTCAATCCTAGATCATAAAGCTCGTTATATGTTTTCGTAACAGCAATATTTTGGTTTTGCTTTTCATATAGGGTGGGATTTGACGCAAATTCTGCGAGGATCCACAAATGTCGAGTGTAGGAAGTGCTTTGTCTGTGATGATGATATTGTGGAAAGGGAACAGAATATGTACCAATTATAATTTGACAAGCTCTTCGTTCTATTGAAATGTATAAGCATTTAGTTGGAAATATCATAATAGACAAAATATTTCATTGCGATAAAGCTCAAAAGTCCGTCCGAGTTTAAATACAAGAATCCAAGTTGTTACACAGGATCCTTTTGGTGATTTACACTTCAAGGCTAATTCCGGAACTATGGGTTGATTTTAAAGATTTACCGTAGTACACAATTATAGCAATATTTTGGTATTGATGTTACATTGTTTGTGATTTTCAGTTTTCAAGTCACCAAAATTAAAAGAAGCACCACTGATCTCATGAATTTTGGGTAACGGCTTTCGATAATTATGATGTAAATTTGATACCTTTGTCTTGACAACAAGGGTCTTGACAGACGGACGGTCAGCAATGTTAAATAAACAACAAACGATCTTATTAAGATTCCATTTCCTTCTTTTTAGGGTACAGAATCCTAAAAATAAAATAAGTTAGACACCAATGACTCGAACTACCTGCAGTAAATATCATGAGTAATATGTATGAGTGTAGTTTATATAGAAAAGTATAAGCTACACTCATCAGCTCGAAAGAAAAATTACATTAATTTTAATTTTTAGCAGCGCGGTTATATATCACGCCCAAATTAAAAAATAGAATCACTTTCTTTTATAGCACACCGTAAAAATCAACCCTGTCATCACTTAAAAATATATCATTACAACTAAATTAATCGACAAAAAATAAATCAGCAACACAATAGGGCCACACTCGCACATTTGTTGTCCTGTCCCTATATTTGTCCCTAAGGGCCGCTACAAAGGGCACGGCGTCCCTCAGGGCTTGGATAACTTACAGCGCATTCAGTTTAAGTGATTCCACTGTGAACACTTTTAAAGTTTAGGGGAAATGCTTTCAATATGGCGAATGTAGGTATGGAACGAATTGATTGCATTGATTCAATTGTTCGAACTAAGACGTTGAAGCTTGGGATAATCGATATAGAATAGAGTCGAGGTACAGTAACAGTACTGTGGTTAGTTCTTGAATTGTATTTTTTTTAAGCTTTCCAAATCATACTGTCTAGACGTTGCAGGCGCTCGTGGCTAAATAAAAACAGCCGCACGCTTTGATCGAAATTAAAGCTACGCTTGCCAAGGTTAGTCTGTAGACTGGTGACCATACGTAACATATCGAGACTGGTCCGTACCTCGGAGAGCCACGTTAAGCTGTTGGTCCCGGCTGTCATCTGTAGATCTTTGACAGTCGTTTAGCAGAAGTCCGAAAGGACGAGCAGTCTTACCAAGGGTATCGTGTTGCTCAGTAACTTGGTTGTGGAGGTCAGATAGGTAGTCCCTCCATTTAAAACAATAGTATTCAGCTGCACTTGGTGGGACTGAAAGCCGACGATATAAACTGTTTAGATGTTGTAAGAAAATTCTAACCGTCAAAAAAACACGCTTATTAAAGCTGAAGTGACTTGTTCTTCACGTACACAAACCATATTTGGGAACCATTTGGTTATAAAAATGTTGAAGGCAAATATAATTGAAACTCAGAAACACAATTTTAAAATGTATTAAATAGGTAACTTAATTTTGAATACCTTTGTTTTGAAGTGATAACGTCTTATAAATTGATGAATACCAGCAACACTCATGAAAAATAGTAACGTTCCGCGTAACGTTCCACCTGAGCCTGTGCGTGCAAGCGAGAGCGCGCAACAAGTGATAGAGAGGTACGATAAAATAAATTCTCGCGTGACGTCAGAGCTTGTTTTACATAAAATAATGATTATGACGTTATCACGTAAATCTATCGTCCGTAAACCGACTTTACAGACAACCAATTTTTTTTCTTTTTTTTTAAACGATGCCCCATGCTAGGCATTTCTCCCGTATCGTGGGTGCGTTTACAAACATCAGCAGCAGCAGTCGATCGCTAAACCACGGCGCCAACCGTACCGTCAATTCATATGCACTTTTTTTTCTTACACATCACCGACATCATTCGGTATATGAACACATCGTGGGGAAACCTGGACTTTTAATTATAGTCTGAAATCCCCAACCCGCATTGACCAAGGTGTACTCATGCCTTCTTTGTGTGAGATGAGTACTTTGCCCAGTACGATAGTAACAGCCTGTCTTTATAATTATTTTTACATAATCATAATTCAACTAATTTGACAGTACATGTAAACTTCTCGTAATGTAATGTAATTTGCTTCTTTGAATTTATTGTAATCACAAATCGTAATTAATTTTTTAAATCTACATTATGTTGATATTTACCTAACAAGTTATTTTGTTTTTGGTTTTGTTCCTTTAGTAATGAAATAATACAATCATTTATGTAGTTAATTTGTAGTTTAGTACGATTAAGCTCTCTTTTGCGTGTAAACATTGTAATTAATTCTTTTTGTATGCCTATAACAGGCTGATCATAGCGCATATTAACCTAAAACATGTCCAACCACTACAGCTATGTATCACAAATAAAACATTTCTATTTCTAAATGAAATATCTAAATTGTTATTTTTTTCGTTATTTCCAGATATCAACGTACGCCGTGCGATTAGTAGTCGGCGGATAACAACGAACAAACATAAGTGATAAAACGGACACTAAACATAATATGTATATCGATCGATATGTGAGAACTTAGTTTTATTTCTTTAGACAATCTCCTTTTGTAGATAAATTAATATATTTGTACAATCCTTTATAATGTCCTATTTTTACTGTCTTTTATTTTAACCAGGTCAGTACCGCTTTGACTTTTGCTTTCTCGAACATTTAAAAAGATTAACTTTCATTTTTACTCATTATATATAATTAAATGAACGTTCAGAAAGCCAAAGTTACTTCACTACGTTAAGATGTAAATAATGTATTTTAATGAAAACTATATGTAATTCATTTAATGTCATTATTAGGATTAAGGTTTATTCTCTGTTTTTACCTCAGCATAGTTACAAAGTAGTGAGTAATTTTGTGTAACATTTAATTTTAAAACTTCCATTTATTCTTATTTAAGCTGTCCTGTGTGCACAATGGAAAGAAGATTTTACATTTATTATACATAATTTAAAATCGTTATCATTTATATAAGTTATCTAATTTATTTCTTTTGTATTGTTATTAAATATAACTGCTTCCGATGAAGCTATAACAAACTATGCAAGTCAACTGCTTAGTATATTATTTAGATTATTTTTGAAATTACTATGAGATTATTCGTGTTTTTTTGTACTTTTTATATAAAAATGGTTAGTTTATAATTAGACGTGTATAGCATGTTCAAATTAGCACGCTGTATGCCATAATTATATAAAAATAATAAGTTCAAATAATTGTTTTATTGTGAAGAAATATTAGTTATGAAATCTTATCGTTTCCGTCCATTAATTATTATTATTGAATATTATTTTCTCAAAGTTATTATTGAGATTTTTTTTAATGTAAATATTTTTCTCAAATCCGATGAGCATGCTTTTAATATTGTTTTAAAACATACGTCATACAGTTTAGAGAAACGCCAAAGACTTTAAAAAATATTGTAACGTCTTTAGGATACAGCGCAGTAATAATAGTTTATATTTTATACGAAGAAAGCAATAACTATTCACCAAAGATACAAATAGCGGGCCTTTTTCTGATTTAATAAAACATTTAAAAAAACATCCTTAACTTTTAATCATTATTAATGGTTTTTTATTGCAATTATTTTATAATAATATTGATTAAACATTTAGAAACAAAATACCTTTTTAAAACTTTATATGATGTTCAGTTTTATTTAATACTTGATTATTTTCTTATAAATATAATTAAATATTTGTATTTATAATTTATTAGATAAAGGTCTAAGCTGTTTATAGTATTCTACTCATTTTTGTATAATAATTATGTTTTGCATTATAATATCTTCCTATTTATTAAATAATTTGGTGTTGCTTTTAATTTCTGGAAGCATATCGTTAAGTGATCGTCATAATAGATAAATGATTGAAAAAAACATGGAATTTTCTGTTTAATTTTTTAATAAGTATATTTGTAAGGCAAACGCACCAGTACGAAATAAAGCATATGAGTTTAATAAAATTTAAGTCTTTTAATTTCTATACGCGATGTGTGATTGGGGACATCGCTTTGCTGCCGTGCGATGTTTTGAAGTGTCCATGCGATTACATAGCATAACATCACGCCTGTATTCTAGGAATGGTTGGGCAGACGTGCACTCATAGTAACGCCCACTTTTCGCCAGTTATGACGACACGGTTGGCGCAGTGGTTGAGCCATCGGCTGCTGCGCCGCGTGTTGTGGGTTCGATCCCCGCACGGAACAAATATTTGTATGACCTACAGGTAGTTGTTCCGGGTCTGGCTGTTTGTGTATGTGAGTTTAAATGTTTGTAAACGCACCCACGATACAGGAGAAATTCCTAGTGTGGGGCAACGTTTTTTAAAAAGAAGAAGAAGAAGAAGTTATGTTTAACGGACGAGCCTATTGCTATCAATCGGGCACAAATTCAGACTCCGGGCTGCTATAGAAAAAATGTCTATTGGAAAAACTAAATAACACTTTTCCCGACCTGGTAATCGAACCCGGGAAATCACGCTTAGCAGTTGCGCTTGATACCACTAGACTAACGAGGCTGTCAAGCGATTACTATAAGCGGTTACTTATATGTGAAGCATACAATACATTAAGAATTTTTTATTTTTTTATTTATCCATTTATTTCATGCATCGAGGCCCGTATAAACATATACAATACTATATTAAATAAAACTTAAAAATACTATATATTACATAATAACTAAAACTAGTGCACACGAAGTGTCGGCGTCGTGTTTCGCTGACTAGTGTCATGTAGACGGCCACGAAACCGGCGATACACAACACCTTTCGGCCAGAACTCTTCCTTGAGGAACTTCTCGAGATGGTGTGTCGGAACTCGCACCACGATCGACTTGATGTTCGTTTTATGACGCGGCTCCAACCTCTCGACCCTCAAAGTCCAGTTGGTCTTGACGCGCACGTACTCCACGATCTCCTCAACCTTCGTAGAGTGGTGCAATCTGGACACGTAGAGCAGCGTTGTCGGTACTGCTGGTTGTAGCAGCATGCTGGGTCCTGCCAGAGCAGTACCGCACTGGTTCCGGCAAGAAGGCTTCTTCTTCTTCCTCTTCTCAACCTTGATGAAACCATCCTTATCGCTCATGTCCTTCTCTGGACCCTGCCTATTCCGAGCCTGTTTTGGGTTTGGCAGGCTCCAATTGCTGCGTAAATTAATGCATAGGCTACGTACATGCACGCTTTTAGCGCAAAAAGCATTCCTGCTGTTTCTTTACAGAAGAGTATTTGGTTACTATCCCTATCTCTATCTTATCGAGGACAAAAAACCTTATGAAGTATTTGCGTGTGCTGAAATAAACAGTAGGTCGTCATTTTTAAAATTTTAACAATATTATCAATATTATCATTTCAAAGAAGGTTTATTGTCCACATTTTTCCTAAAATGAAAATGATGATGAAACGTCATAATCTTCATCTTCTATTCTTGACGTACAAAATATGGGAAAACAAGTAAAAATGTGAAGTTCTAGGAGAATAAAAACACCATAATAATTAGTGAATTAATATTTGAATGATACGAGCCAGTTAGGAATTTATATACATGCTTAGGGCAGTCGCCCATAGTTTATTTAGCCATGTCATTTAGATTTGATTTCATACAGACACCGGGACAGGTGAAAATAAATAGCAGATTGTAAAAAAAGGGTGTTCTATTAATAACTTTTGACGACCTATGTGGCGCGGTGGGCGAAGGTCCACCTGCGACGCAAGAGGTTGCGGGTTCGATTCCCGCCTTGGGACAAAATGTTTGTACGATCTACAAAGATTTCTTCCGGGTGTTCTGGGTATTTGCTATGTATAATTAAAAATATCTATCTACGACTATCTAACACAAGCTTTGCTTAGCTTGGGACTAGACGATGCTGTGTGGATTGTCAAGCATTATTTTTTTTATTTTTTTAACCTAAGTCAGCCGATCGCAGTCCGCTGCTGAACATTGGCCTGTCCCAATTTACAATACTACACCCGGTGCTCCGACATTCCCCTAGTCTATCCAGAATAGTGATAATTAAACACATAAAAAATGTACAAAATATTGGCAACCAATAAAATCAATAAACCTCTTTGTCAAGAAGAAAAAGTGTCGAGCAATTTTGACGTCAAAAAGTCATACAGAATATAATTATTGGCAAACTGAAAATTCGAACCGTGAAATTTTATTTGTACCAATAAAATTATTTTAAATTTTACGATTACAGTTAAATTAAATCAAAATGTAACGTAATCTGAATCGACAAAATTTTAGTTCGAAATACAACTTTTAAGCTTATCTTCTTAGGTCGCTTTTTTGAGTCCTGTAAATTCTCAAATTCTCGTTTTGGGGCGAAGATAAGCAGATGATAATATAATGCCTACCAAGAAGAAGAAGAAGGTAAAAGAACGTACCATGGTGAGTCTGCCTGCAAGTACGTCACCTACGGACAACCGTAAGGAAAGCGGTCATGCAGCTGTCGAAAACGCCATGTGTCCGGACAAGAAGAAACATGGCGGCAAATCTGAACAGCCCAAGAAGTTTAACCCCAAGAAAGGCAAGAAACAAGAGGACTCACCATTGGGTTAGGGAAATAACTGCCGAACTACAGATCCATTACGTAATAGAAGAGTCAAACAATACACAAACACATCCAATTCAAGCAAACACACCTTATACTTTACTTGCGTGAGTAGAAAAAACGAGTACTATGTTTCCCAAGTTCAAAGGAGGTCACGAAAACTTGGGTAGTCTAATCAATAAAAGCAGCAACATAGAGGTCTGAAATGGCAAGCAAATTAAAAGATGTCTTAAACAAAAAAGCGTTTAGAATAAGCGTTTAGAAATTAATTTGAGATTTCTAACGACAGTAAAACAGCAGAAATATTGAAGGTGATCATCATGTCCTTTCTTGGATTCAAGTTTTCATCTTTAACAAGACATTTAGTCATCTACTTTACACTTTCCATTTTAGAAGCGTATGGGGCTAGAAGACCACATGATTATGAAAATGATGAAGAGCAATATAGACACAACTCAAGGATTTTCTACCAACTTGTCATTCTAGTAACCTTATCGTTATTTAAACTGGGTCTGTTTTTTAAAAATAAATTGTACCTTAAATAGTTTGGTGGTATTTTACACGACAAATTTAATAAAGTATTGGACATAATATGCATTTGTTTTATTACATAGTGGTAGGTGTCAACCAATATAAGAGACAGTAGTCGTGTTGTAGGACAATCCCACGTCATTATTCCTTGACTACTGCTACTTCTAAACGCAATCAACAGTCGACCACCAGAAAAGCGGCGAGGCAGTGGAATCAGTGAGTCCCGGAAGAATAGGCTTGACTTTAGGTTCCAAAAGATCGTTTTTCTCGGAAACGGTGAGTGACCTCTTCATGGGAGTGGTGCCAAGGGAAGGGGGTCCCCCCCCCCCCAACTACCAGCCCCCCCTCCTGCTCTACTATTCTAAAGTTATACCAAAAGCACATCAAGGTAATATGTATTATGATAATATTAATACATGAAAAGCAAAAAATAAAAGGTAAAACATGACTGTGATCCTTTCTGTAATGTGCTTAACATCGTGCATGCATCGTGAGTGCATACTCATGTTGTTGACAAATATAATCACCGGCACGTAACTTGGCAAGAGTCGTTAGATGCGCACAAGTCGTTTTTTAGGTCTCTTTGGTAGGCAAGCGGGACGCGGGGTATGAGGTACGTCAATCTGAGCGCGCGATTGGTGCAACAGTCGACTGTTGCCTCCGAACTCCCGATTACACTTGCGTGCACGAAAGTTTGCACCTTTTGTTTTCGTTGTGTTTATGTTAAAGAGTTATTGTTATTGTTTTTAAATTTAGTTTTTTTTACGAGTTGATATTATTGTTGTTGTTTTAAATTACAAAATTAAGGCGAAAAAAGGTATGCCAATTTTCGCATACTTTTTGAGCATACTTTCCTCGTATGCATATTATTTATAACTCCCAATAAACTTTACGAATTCCACTCCCTTCTTCAACTTTCTTCTAATCAGATATTATTAAATATAAATGATGGCAATAACCATAAAATAATGACGATCAATAAAAGTCACCATTTTTTGTTACACTAAGTGCACGATGCGCGAACTTACCCCCACTACGCCAAAACCTTGCCAACCTACGTGCCGGTGACTATAAATGAACTCTAAAATAAAGAACCACAGGCCATCGAAAAATTCATCCCCATCACTGTCAACGGGAAAAGTGCCCAGAAGGCTGTCAGCATTGCCACGTTGAATGGCAATTCTTATTCGTTGGCCAAAAAAAGGCCAGCCCTCTAGTCACGTGAAGAGTCGCGATGTCATATGATAATTCAGGAACCACTTGATGCAGATTATATTGGAAAGCATATTTTATGGTTGATTGCTGATTATTATACTCTATTGAGAGACCATCATACTTTCGTAGGCTGTACCCATAGAATTCATTTGAACTGATGATCCTCTCCATAATATAATATACTAGCTTCCGCCCGCGGTTTCACCTGCTTGGATTGTTGATAAAAAAGTAACTTATGTCCTTTCCCGGAGTGCAATCCATCTCTGTCAAATTTTATCGAAATTCGTTCAGTAGTTTAGGCGTGAAAAGGTAACAAACAAACTTACTTTCGCATTTACAATATTATATTTAGGATAGGTACTGATGTTATAAAGAGATAAAATTTGTTTGTAAGTTTGTATGTAGGGGGAAGTCTTCGGAACTAATGATCCAATTCTAAAATATTTATACTGTCATGATGGCCCAGTGGTTTAGGCCTCGCCTCTTGTGCAAGAGGTTGTGGGTTCAAACCTGGGCAAGTACCAATGTGAGTTTTTCAATTAATATGTACTATCTAAGTTTATCTTGGATATCACTGACATCGGTGAAGGAAAACATCGTGAGGAAACCTGGACTTATATAATTTATATAAGTTTGAAATCGTCAACCCGTCTTGAGCAAGCGTGGTGATTATAGCTCGTGCCTTCTCTGTATGAGAAGAGGCCTATGCCCTGCAGTGGGAAATAGGCTTGTACTTTTATACTGTTAGAAAGCTACATTATTCCTGAGTGCTATAGGCTATTATTATTTTTAAAACCACTCATCAAGGGGGTTGAGGAGAGATTAAAGTTCGAAGGGAACAGACCAAATCTAAGCGGACGAAGTCGCGGGAAAAGTGCTGTCCTTTATAGAAATGTAATAGTAACCCATTATTTATTTACTTTTAACTCTGAACCAGTCATCAATAGAACTAAATATACATACTTTTTGGTAACCAAATAATTTTTAAGAACAATGGACATTTTTCAATCTGTCATGTTAAACCAAATGTCATCAATATAAATAAGTCATGAATATCGACGTAAAAATCCGTAATAAAAAAAACCCGCTAAACTCCATCACAATGTAATTCAATACAAGCAAACAATTTTATTTTTTCGACCTTACAAAATATTATGAATCCGGAAAACTTGGGATTTACGCACTGTCATATTAATTCTATCTTTAAAATTATAGACAAAGATACTCAAACCAAAGAAAAAACCGTGAATAGTTGCGGTAGTACATCAAACTCATACAGATTACCTTTGCCGAGAGAACTAGATCAAACCAGCGAGGGTGAAATAAAATCTTTTTCATTTTCTCAAGCACTGCATGATCCGGGATTTCCAAAGTCAGGTGCCATCGTCAGAGAAACTGTCACTGAAGAGGTCCACCTGGGCGGCAACTGGCCGAGTGATAAGGGCTTCTCTAACAGATACAGATATTGTAAGGAAGTTATAAAGCCGTTCTTAATAGATTATCCTCCAAATTGTCCCGACTCCAAAGAGCTTCTCTTCAAGTACGCGGACCCAGAGTTTCCTGAGTCTTCACCTCATAACGAAAGCCCAAAACCGTGTCCGCCAAAGTGTTCGTCATCTGATTGCTCGCCACCGTTCCCGCCAAAGTGTCCGTCACTGTTCCAACCTGAGTGTCAGCTACCGTGGCCAGAAGTGTGCCCTACAAAGAATCTATCACCGTGCCCATTTCAGTGTCCGACACCGTGGCCAGTAGGTTGCCCGGGACCGTGTCCACAATACCCACCACCAAGACCGTGCCCGGCTCCGCCAGAAGTACCGTGCCCGCCTGAGTGTATACCAAAGTATCCGCCAACTTGTCCACCAAAGAGCCCGACAAAGTGCAAACCAAAGCCCCCAAAAAATCATTTAATAATTTGTCACGGCGAAGAAGGACCAACAATTTGCATAGAGTGTACAAAAAAAACTTGTCCCAGTTACGTGCTACCAAGACCGTACGTCCCGCCGGTGTGTCCAGTGCCGTGTGATACGCCACCGTGCCCACCCAAGTGCAAAAAGCCTAAGTGCCCGCCTAAGTGCCCACCAAAGTGCCCACCAAAGTGCCCGCCGAAGTGCCCGCCAAAGTGCCCGCCAAAGGCCTCACCTAAGTGCTCCAGTCACGGGTCAAAGTGCCCGCCAAAGGGCCCGCCAAAGTGTCCGCCACAGTGCTCCCTACCCGCTTGCCCACCAAAGTGCCCTCCACCGCCATGCCCACCAAAGTGCCCACCGCGTGTAGCGTGCCCGATAGCAAGCTATGAAGAGGAGTCAGAATCGTGCAATGTACAATCACATGTGAATAAACTATTGGAATCATTGAAAAGTACAAGTAAAGCGGTTCTTTGCACAATTAGGAAAATGGACGGTCCTTCGAAGAGCCCACCATGCTCACAGTGCTCGGTACCTAGTTGCCCACCTCCTTGTCCCCCTCCTCCTTGCCCCCCTCCTCCTTGCCCCCCTCCTTCTTGCCCCCCTCCTCCTTGCCCCCCTCCTCCTTGCCCTGGACTTACCATAGAAAGAAAACAACCATCCGGTTGTGCCGAAACAAGATCTCAAAGAAAATTTCTATGTCCGAAAGAATGTCCCAATGCGAGGGCAACAGCAAATCCCCCGAAATTTCCCGAGAAACCACCATGCGCATGCACCAGTAAAGTTCAAGCAGCCATAAATGCTCATCATGAAACAATGGCAACTCTGAAATGTGCGATGACTGACTTCGTGTGCAAAGCGTATAAGACAACGCAGGAGGCTGTCACAGTGATCAGTGGCGAGGGTTGCAAGCAGTTCGAAAATTTAAAAAAGAAATCTTGTGAATTGCTTCCTGAAAGGAAAGAAAAACCTAAGTGTACTTGTCCAGATACGCCGAAGAAAATAAACAATACTCGTAGTGACTCTTCTTTGAGGAGATTCAGTGTTGTAAACTTGGACACTGCAAGTATAGAAAAAAAGGATGATCCTTGCAAGCCACACGAACCAGAGGTTCATACCCTAACTGGCAACCCCTTAGGATTTATATTAGACAAGGTTGATTCTGCAGTTTCAATGATAAGTGATTCGCTGGTTTTCGAACTACCAAAACCTTTGAAACCAAGAACGTTCAATGATCAAAGTTCTAAATACGACGTGCCTACTCCTCCAAAGTCGGACAGTACGAGTCCCTCTGATATAGAAAACACAATGTTCCTACCAGCAGGCACTTCTGAATTATTTTCATCGATAAAGGATAGGATATGGTCATTGTTTTCAGACGATGATAGGACGAATGTATCATCTAGAAGGTCATCCGTGGTAACATTGGCGTCAGATAGCGACGAAGACCTTTTAACTAAAATAATTGATTGAATAAAACTGCTAAGTATTAAGGTCCTGGGTTCGATTCCCGGGTATCGAACTCAGGAAGAATCCCAACAACACATTTGTTATAAGAATTTTTCATAATAAATTTCTCAGTCGCAACACGTAGTCTGGACGTGTGCCCGGCTGATGGCAATAGGCCCATCTCCTAGTACATGGGAGTTCAACATAATTGGTGAAATGTAAATCTTGGGGTGACTATTCAAATTTCTTTCATTTACCATTGAACCTGTTTTTTATCCCGCTGTATAATGAGGGCTGTTTCTAGTTAATAAAAACAACAAGTATAAATTGATACGCTTGCTGAGTGCTGGTTTGTTTTGTGTTTTCCCAATGACTCCCGACCCGATTCCCGGGTCGGAAAAAGTGACATTGAGTTTTTCCATTTGGAATTTGTCAGTAGCAGCCCGGAGTATGGATTTCTGCCCGGTTGATGGCAATAGGCTAGCCCTCCATTACAACTTCAACATAACACACTGGCGAAATATGGGAGTACTAGATAAGTAGACCCTCATTTCATCGTGATGTAATGTTTTCACGAAACTACTTAAACAAAAAAAATGCTGGGATCATCTTAAAACTTAGAATAGATTTAGATGACGTTGCAACAGGGACCAAAACGGGGTCTTAAAATCATAGTGGGGTTACTAGGGCATGTGAAGTATCATATGAAAAAAAGATATTTGCACATTCTCAAACATTTTTCTTTTTATTTAGGCCGCATAGTTTTCGACTTTTGACGAAATATGAACGTCCCCCCCCCCCCCCCCCATAATCTCTGAAGATTGCATAGAGAAATAATTGAAATTATTATATGTGATAGAAGTTTATGTAAAGATTACAGAAAAAATAAAACGATGTCTCTAAATAGCACACTTTTCAGAAATCATCAACGAAAATTACATTACTTCCACTATCGGTCAAGAGATGGCGCTGACTATCTATCCTGATTTTGAAGGACTGTACGTAAAGTACACATTCCAAATATTTATACATGATGGTACGGGAACCTCAGTGCGAGAGTCCGACGCTTTTGACTGGTTTTTAATATAACGTCACATTGGTAGAGTAGAGAAAGTCAGTCATCTGGTTTTCTTAGCGTTTGGCAAGATTTAATTTTGTTGATCTTGAGGTGCAGCAACGTACTGCAATGTACTACTCCACACGAGACTCCATGGATGCAGACTTTCTATCGCATCGCGACTGTGCTAAGATTATTTAAACAGCAGACTGATGCCTAGGAGGAACTTTTAACCGAATGGAAATGTCACCATCATCAGGCTATACTAGTCCACTGCTGGACATAGCCCTCTCCTAATGAGCGCCTTAGCGCCCTGTCTTCAGCTTGCCGCATCCAGCATCTGCCTGCAGTGTTTCGCAGATTGTCATCCCACCTGGTATGATATAATATATATGATAATATCCCATATGGGATTCCATCCGTTATTGGGCCGCATGATAGCACATGGCTGGAGGTGGATCACTGTGTTACCCAATTTCTCACAGGCCATGGCAACATTAAAAGTAAATTACTTTCTTTCAAGCTTGTTCAATCACCTGTGTCAATGTTCTACATCAGACGGTGAATACGAACCATCTGCTCATCATGTCTTATGGGAGTGATACTCTTTGGCAGAATGATTGCAATATAATGTTAGATAGTATGCACTTTGCATCCGGAGTTATTTACCGGACCTTGTAGAAACTCGATCAAATTTCCATACATTCAAACGTTTTGGCCAAACCTACTATTGGAGTCAAATATCAGCAATCAATGTCAGCAGAATCAAAGCTCATAATAATTTATTTGTTAATTTTAATTTGTGGTGCTAGGCAACTGGACTTAACCCGGTTGTAAACGTCTTTTTGTGCCTGTTGGCCTAGCTCTGTTCTATCTCCTGCTTGATATGGAGGGAAGTGGAAATCATGTATTTTTCTAACTCCTCCGCTGTTCTTTTCTGATTAATTTCGTTGCGGGATCCAAGACAGTTCTCCGGGACTCGTAGAGCTTCATTGTCTCAACGCTTTTCTGGTGGTCGCCATTGTTGTTTCTGGTTTTCAGGAGTTTTGGTTTGGGAATAGTGTGGTGGGCTTGTCCTATAATAAAAAGCTGATAAATGAAGGCAGTGCAGGGCCGATCGTTCTTGAAATCTTTGGAGGAGGCCTGTATCCAGGACGTCTTTTGGCTGAAATGATAACATGGACTTCTTCGTTTCAACCTTTTTTGTGAATAAACCAGATCAGTAATACTGGCCAAAATAATCCATGTTTCAGTAAGTCAAGTTAAAATAAAAACACAAACTGACACTCCTGACCACCACACGAGTATTTGTGCGAATACTATGTTTCCTCAAAATTAAAAATCCCACCCAATCCTTATGTCTGACGACGAGCCTTGCACGAAGAACTGCAAAACCAGGAAGCACAAATGTCTTCCATGCTTGAACCACCTGTACTCTGAGGAGTTGAGCGAGGAGAAGCACCAGGTCCATCAATTTGAACACCAGGCTCATAACCCTCAGGGTTCACCAACACAATGTCAGTGCACTCAAGACAACCTCTGCTGCGCGAATGCGAATCCTGATCACAGCCAGCACACACACAGAAAGCCTCATTGTCGGTAACACGCCCTTCAGACCACTTTGAACCCTCAGCAAACGATTCAGATCAGACCAGTGCCATAAACACAGGTAAGTTTAAGAATTCTTTTGGTTTTCCTACTTCTTAGGCGTGCCACACACTTGTTCGGGTCGGCATGATTCGGCATAGCTAGGCGGCAACAACGAATATAACATGGAGAATTGTACACCCATAGGCCTCAGACTTTATTTGTGAAATGTGGGCTAACTATTAGGTTTACCTCTGCCTAACCCTTTGGAGAATCAAGGCGTGATTTTAAGTGATTTGGTGATATTATATGTTCGGGAAAAAAACCGCTCGGCTTAGCTTGAATAGGGATGTTTCCTAGGTAAATATAATAAGTCTATTTAGTCCGTCAGTAAGATTACCAAAAAATATTGGACACGTATTTTTTGCTTACTTAATTCAATAAAAAGTGACAATGATATAGCACATCAAAGTTCAGGAGAAGGGGCTTGTGTTGTTATTTCAACGCACTATACCGTCGTCATGTTTGGTTTACGTGAGAAAAGAAAAAATACATGTCCAGTATTTTTGAGTAATCCAACTTTCGGACCAATCAGATTTTTTATGGACACTAACCCTATTGTGCTAAGTTGACCCAAAGATAATTCAGCGAAGGTAGATGCCAAACGGAGTATGTCGATCAGCACTAGCTAAATATAACGTGTAGTACTGCTTTGAGTCATGTTGAAATTAAAAAAATACTGCCGAAAAGAATGTGCGGCCCGAACACGTGTGTAGGGCCTCTTATCGTTTCGATTGCATGAGAAAAGCATGAAAATAATTTGATAGAAAATTGTCAGTAACAGGTTTAATTGTTGTAACTGAAGAAATTTGTGAAGAAAAACCCATCCATCATATCACTAAAATTACTTACAAAATCTTTCAATTGCTTGCAGGACGCTACAAAGTGGTTACAAGAACTGACTTCAAAACACCGGACCCTCAGAAACCCTGAACACAAAAAGGGAGAATTTTACTTCTGCTATCACATAATCAATAACCTTGGATGACTGAACCAACTCCTGTGACCTAAGTTTAGATTTATTATAAACTGTGCAATATAAATTTTATTTTATTGTAACTGGTAGTATCTACCCAGGCTCGTGAAATAAAATCAGCCACACGGGTCGAAGGTGCAGCTATTCTTGCCGATGTATGACTATGGATGGGTGACCGTCCATTACATATTGAGACCCCTACATTCGTTAGAAGCCTGAAAGTCTGAAATTAGTCTTAACATGGGGCATGATGATACCCAGTTGTGGGTTCTTGAGGTTAGATTGGTAGTTGCTTCATAGGCGGCTCTGGCACTGGCCGGATCCCCGCCCTGGGACCTGGAGGCGAAAGTACTCCCGTCACTGTGCTGGTGGCGCGAGGAAGCGCGGGTGCGAGGCGAGCGACTGACGCAGCGACACATGGAGCTGCGTCGGTCCCAGCTTCGCGAGGTCCTGGTAGTGGAATGGCAGGAAAGGTTTTCACGCCCTACCGGCCTCGTCACCATCGAGGCGGTCCGGCCGGTGCTCTACCACTGGCTCGGGAGGAGGCACGGCTCCCTAACGTTTCGGGTGAGGCAGGTGCTCTCGGGGCATGGTTGCTTTGGCAAGTACCTGTGTCACATAAACAGAGAGCCGGACGTCCGGTGTCACCACGTGACTGCCGGGAGGACACGGCGTGGCATACTCTGGCAGAGTGTGCCGCTTGGGAGGAGCCGCGCCGTGCCCTCGTTGCGGAAGTAGGCAGGGACCTGTCGCTGCCGGCCATCGTGTCATCGATGGTTGGCAGCGAGGAGGCCTGAAACGCGGTGGTGTCCTTCTGCGCGGTTATCTCGCATAAGGAGGCTGCGGAACAGGAAAGGGAGATATCTTCCTCGAACCCGGCCCGCAGCAGACGCACCGGGCGTCGGCGAAGGGCGGACAACACCCTCTTCCAGCCCCCCAAAATGGGTCCAGGGGCCTCCTGCATATTAGGACCCGAGATGGCGGCGC
Organism: Phlogophora meticulosa; assembly: GCA_905147745.2. NCBI lineage: Eukaryota > Metazoa > Arthropoda > Insecta > Lepidoptera > Noctuidae > Phlogophora > Phlogophora meticulosa. The sequence continues at coordinate 1,950,800 of LR990542.1, forward strand.
GTAGTGTTCCACGCGCGCCCCTCTTAGACGTCGTGGGGGGAGTCAGACACCTCACTCCCCCCCTCGACCTGAGGCACTAGCTGGGGATTGCGGAAGGATCGTACGTTCCCGCGACCCCCGGCATAGGTGTGAGATGGAACACCGGGGTGGTTTTTAGTCAGTAAGAGTCTGACAGACCCCTTCGCCCCCCCAGGGCGGAGGACATCGGCGGCGAAGGCCCGCCTGTGACGCAGGAGGTTGAGGGTTCAATTCCCGCCCTGGCACAAATGTTTGTACGATCTACAAAGATTTGCTCCCGGTGTTCTGGGTATTTGCTATGTATAGTAATAAATATCTAGTGAAATTGGGCTGTAAATGGGGGAATGGTGATGATGACGAAGGCTGGAGCGTACTCATAAATCTTAATAAAAAACATCTATATATGTAATGTATTGTATTAAGTATATCCGTCATCTAGTACCAAAGTATCTACACAAGCTCTGCTTAGCTTGGGGCTAGATGATGCTGTGTGGATTGTCCACCAATATTTATTTGGCCGTCCTGGGCAAGATCTTTATCATTCAGCCTTTTTTTCTATCTCTATTCCGATCTGACAAACATATTACTTTTTCACAAATGTGATGATTGATAGTATGACAGTGACATAATTTCACGTCACTGTGATTATGTCAATCTTTATCTCACTAGCAAACTGCTAAATAAATGAAATTAAATAAATAAAAGTGATTTAGGTTCCGTTTTTAGCAAAAAAAAAAAAAACAAAAAAATATTATGAACGAGGTAAATGATCAGAAGGTAAATTAATCATCTACAACACAGTCAGACATCCAAATCGGTGGTAGCTTTTCCACATTGAACTACCCGTTCTAACTACCACTAGAGATCCCCTAAATAAGTGCCTAAATAATACCACACTGTTGGATTTTCAACGCTCTGCTTAGTGCCGAGGGTTGAAAATCCTACAGTGCAATAATACGATTCTTTATCCTAATAACAAACCAGCCATCGGGCCACAATATGACACGTCAGATTGCTTAGAACCCAATGGCTCTAGGAGTCTTAATCACAAAAGACTCGAAGATATAAACTACTGCACCTGCAGCAGCTACTCCAGCACCAGCTGCCGTGCTAGGAAGATGGGATGGCGCAAAGCTATCGACTCAGCTGGCATCCCACACCAAAGGTCTACCCAATATTCAGGGCATTATAGTTATTATGTTTGGTATGTTCCCATCGTCGAATGCCATTGGGTTCTAAAGCAGCTGGCATCCTGGTGGTTACAATAGCGGAACAGGTGATATCATTAAAACTGGAGTCTTGGGTTAGCCAATCTGCGCTCTTACTTACCTTACCTTAGCTTACCTTAACTTAGATTAGGCCATGATGAAGTAGTCCACAGCTTCCTTTTAGATAAACAAGTTTTAAATAAATGTAATTTCCTCAGAAAGCAATAAAAATAAATTACTCCAAGAAGTTAGTATGTACAATTTTATGAACCATTTCAAAGCAAAACCCAAGCCAGCTCCTCCTCCAAGGCAGGGCTCATCGTCACCTGACTTAGGTGAAGAAGAAGACACAAAACAGAACTCCGAACAGGATACAATTTGTAATGGATTACCAATTTGCCCAGTAAGTGGGGACTCGTCTAGAAAGTGCAACAAGATTGCTTGTCTGAGCAAAGAAAAAGTAAAACACCCATACTATCTTATTGATAGACCAAAACCATCGTTACCCGTGACCATCGAGTTACCTGGGCGGACCCTTTCTGACACGGTGTATGACACAAGCAAACACCCCGAGAAGCCGGTGGCAAGATGTCCACAAGCTTTGTATCCCTTGCCTCCAAGGCGTGATCCTTATGAAGAGCAACAGAGACGGGCAATACTTGCAGAATACAGACAAAGATTGAGGAGTTATAATAAAAATTGATGTACCGCCAAATGTTTGTTTTCAAAAGTCCACGTCGCTGTACTAAGTATTTGCTGATTGATATATCAACGAGCCGATGTCGCAAGCGCAATACACGCAAAAAAGTAAATGAAGCCACCAACAAAAATATATTGCCGAAACTATCACTGCCTTAAAATGATCGAGTATTCAAAGCTCTAACAAGGAAAAAAACAATAGATTCTAAGGCATTAGACAAGATGTCCTCTGCAACCGCAAAAGTAGTATTTTCCTTGCGATCCGGCTAAATAAAGTTTTTCAATTGGCAGACTTGTTTTCTTTGGTGGTTTATAGAGATATTTGCGCTCAATTTTTATCTAATTTAAAATTGGTACACAATGCATCATCTCATCATCTGCCTAGCCTTTTCCAACTTTTTTGGGGTCAGCTTCCAGTCTAACCAGATGAAGCTGAATACCAGTATTTTACATGAAGCGACTGCCTATCTGACCTCCATAACTTAGTTACAATTGGGCAACACAATACCCCTTGGTACGACTGGTTATCAAAATGTCTGCTGATTATAATTATATGTATATCGGTGTTGTGAATGGAAAACTCAGGCGTAGGAACAGAAATTTTAAGAGTATTTTCACGGTATTTCAATATTATTTGTTATTAACAAGTTGTCGAAATTATTTATGACAATTCATAAAAATATATCGAGATCTTGTTTATAAAAAAACAATGTTTAACTAACGAGAAAATCCCATTTACACTTCTATTTATATTCACCCCGTTTTACAGTATATTCCTTAGTCGGATCATGAGAACAAAATCCAATAACACTTAGCCCGACTTGGAAATTAAACCCAAAATGCGCTCAGCAGTGGCGAGGTAGATATGGAATGTTTAAACAACGTTGTTTAAACAACATGTCAGCATTATGTTTTGTTGCAATGATTTTTTGCCTTGGCTTTAGTCTAGGTTGACGACACGATTGGCGCAGTGGTTGAGACATCAGAAATTCCTTGTGTGGGGCAATGTTTAAAAAAAAAAAAAAAACTAGTCGAGGACGTACTCACTGGTGGGCTAAAAAGCATGCTATCTCACCTCGCATCATGTCAGACAAAATTATGAGCAGTAAGACGCTAGTTTACATGCATAAGTCTCGTTAGCACGCGCACTAACACCGTTCCGAACGTTCAACCAGTGTATAAAAAATTACGAAACCTTTGGAAGATCGAGTTTTATAAGAAAACCACAGCATCACTTAATTACAAATAAAGTTTATTAAACTCTTCGATAACTGAGCTTTGATGATGCCGACTGCGTTTTTGAGATTTAACATTACTTTTATTATTTATTTACGAACAAAGTTGCGTTACAATTACTAAGAAAAACGAATATTTGTTGGCTCATAACTGTTTAATGGCTTTTTATTTTATTATATTCTGTTTCCGCACAGACTAAGTTAATAATGAAACGAAATGATACTATGTTTAACTTTGAATGTAAAATATCAAACTGTGGAGTGATATTTCCCCCGAAATTTATACGGAAAAATATTGCGTAATGTAGGCAATTATAATCCTAAACCAAAATAATACTCATTATGGGGATCATTCACATTTCATTTAATTTATTAGGGATCTCACACTCATCACGTACATATTCAAGGTAATTAGAAGGAAGGTACATAATGCAGACATTGTAGGGATCGTAGGATTGTGTGTTCCGGAAACCTTTCCGGAACACACAATCCTACGTTCCCCCACGATCGATCGTGGATGCAACGCTTGCTGGTGGGACGTATCATAGTATAAAGAGCGGGAAGTAAGTTATCTTCATACAAACGCACCGCGCGCGGCTTGTATGTGTGCGCCGTAGTATCTATGCGTCGCCGCACGCACACTTAACAAAATCTCGACTCATTTCGAGTTGTGCCTGTCGGGGCTAGCACTGCATGAGTTTCGCGCGTCACGGCTTACTTTAATGCTGCTCTGTATCTTGAACACATTTCTATATTTGATAGGAAAACCATTGTTGAACTTTATTGACTAATTAATAAGAGATGTGTTATCTTTGGCAAGGGCCGGGTTTTAAACTAATGAATTTGTGACAGTACAATAGTACTGTCAGCAATTCATTAGTGAGGCCTGACAAACCCTGTAACCAGACAATTAAAGTAAAAAATACAACTTCCCGACCCTTGCCAATTTATAGATACTAAATTAAAATTTAGCTAAAAGTGACAACCCTAAGACAGTAGGCAATTATATCGCGGATTGGGCCGGAGATAACCTACTTCCCATCTTTATGCTACGGACGTATCGACGTCCCGCCTATAGTGTAAGGGCCAAAACACACGGCGTGTGTTTCACGCACCGACGCGGCGACGCGACGCCACGCTTCTATGCGCGGAAGACGCAACTATCTTTGCATTTTCAAGGAAAAAGTTGCGACAAAGACGCACTGACGACACGCTTTGCATAAAACGCGCGTATAATAAGCGCCTTGTACATAGGCCCTAAGATGTTTATGCAACGTTAGTATGCTTCAGTTTTAAATAAATAATGCTAGACAATCCACACAGCATCATCTAGCCCCAAGCTAAGCAGAGCTTGTATTATGGGTACTAGATGACTGATATACTTAATACTATACATTACATTGATAAATATTTTTTATTATACACAGCAAATACCCAGAACACCCGGAACAAATATTTTTGTAGATCGTACAAACATTTGTCCCAAGGCGGGAATCGAAGCCGCAACCTCCTGCGTCGCAGGCGGACCTTCGCCCGCCGCGCCACTTAGGTCGTCAGCTTTGAAAACCTCTTTCTTAAATCTGGCAGCCATGTTCTTATCATTATTAGTTAAATGGCTGATTGACAAGTTGAGTAAACGTCACCACACCGACCACAACCTTCAAACAAGAATGGAAACCAAACAAAATGCAGTGATATAATGTACATGAAAAAATGCATTCCCGACCCAGTCATTATCCCAGAGCCAGGTAATACTAATAACTATTAAAGCTGGGTACTAACCGGCGTTACGGCGCGTAATGTAACGTGTTAGTGTCTAACACACACAATTCCGAAGTTACGCGACCGAAGTTCAGCACAATTACGCTGGCAATGCTATTGGAATTACTGACACACTATGCCGAAATTACGTCGCGTCATAGCGTACAGCCTAACTTCGGCCGGGCGTAAGTTCAACGGCAACTTATTCTGTGAGCACACATTATACGCGACTGAAGTTCGGTTCGATTGCCGACGAAGATCCGGGGGCGGGGAGCCGCCCGCTTGTGCACGAGGTTGTGGGTTCAAACCTGGGAAAGTACCAATGTGAGTATTTCAATTCATATGTACTTTCTAAGTTTATCTTGGACATCACCGACATCGGTGAAAGAAAACTTCATGAGAAAACCTGGTCTTATATAATTAATATAAGTCTGAAATCGCCAACCCGTCTTGAGCAAGCGTGGTGATGAGCTCATGCCTTCTCTGTATTCGAAGAGACCTTTGCCCTGCAGTGGGACATTAATAGGCTGGTACACACATTACATCGAGCGTTCGTGCAGTCAGTACGGGGAAGCAAGGCGCTAATAACGAGCAACGAGTTACACGAAGTTTAGAACACGGCGTAACGTAACATGCTCGCTACGAATAGTACATAACGGCCAGTAACACCGGTCAGTACCCATCTTTACAATAACTGTTGTTTGGGTCCACCAAGGTTAAGGTACGCTGCAAAGGTCGGCTCATAATGTGGGTGACCACCCATCATATTGCCGAGAGCCTTTCTTGCATCAAACGTTGAGCCATTGGTTCTGGCTATCGTTCATAGATATGTGTCAGTCGTTACGGGTAGTCAGAAGCTTGTAAGTCTGACTACCAGTCTGAAGAAGGGTAGTGCTAACCAGTAACTGAGCTGTGGAGATCAGCTAAGCAGTGGATCCATGTAAAATACTAGTATTCAACTACATCTGGTTAGGCTAGAAGCCGACCCCAACATAGAAATAGATGATTACAGCAATTTATTATTTTAATTAAATTTGTTTATGTATTTATAAGTAGGAGAACTAACAACTATAACAGATGGATAACAGTTGGCATGTTGACATAAAGGCAATGAAATATAATAGGGTAGTTCCTTAAAAAATCTGATTGGTCCGAAAGTTGGATTACTCAAAAATACTGGACACGTATTTTTTCATTTGTCACGTAAACCAAAAATGACGACGGTATAGTGCGTTGAAATTGCGCGTGACGTCACAAGCCCCTTCTCCTGAACTTTGATGTTCTATATCATTGTAACTTTTTATTGAATTAAGTAAGCAAAAAATACGTGTCCAATATTTTTTGGTAATCTTACTGACGGACTAAATAGACTTAATATAATTTTACCTAGGACACATCCCTATTAATTCTCAAGAGTAAAAACAGAAATAAAAATAGAAATCTTAGATTCACCAACAAGCACGATAAAAAATAAGGTTAAATAAGCACTATATTATACACTCTGACACCAGGTTAGGCTTTAATCATTGATAAAAAATAAAAGTAGAAAAGAAGAAAGCACTAAGCATCCGCTTTTAAAAAAGTCTGCCATTCAGAATAGGTTTTCAAAAGAGAACTCCTTACAGAGAATATTAAAGACCTTACTCGCTCACACCTACGTATGAGTTTTGCCTGTAATTCGATGAGGAAAAAATTTGTAAAAGCAGATCAATATTAGCACATGCAACACCGATGGATTAGTATTCACTACTCAGTTTTATACACCAAGTCTTGTAGTAAACAACAGGAAGCGTTATTTAACTTTCTCTTTATTTTCAGAGCCATGCATGCCACCTAAGAAAAAAATATTACCAAAATGCCCGAAGAAACCAGTTGAACCGGAACCTGTGGTCAAAGTCCCTTGTGACTTTATCCCTTGTCTTTGTAAAGAAAGAGTAAAAAACCCACCACTTGGCCCCAAGAACGTTTTAGAGACTCCAAGGTTTACCTGTGCTGTTAAACCAGAACTGCCTGGTTATAAACGGTGTGCTCGAATATTAGAATTAAGAAAACTTAAACCTGACGCACCGTGGCCCAATTGCCCACCGCCCCCACCACCACCTGATCCTCCAAAGCTTTCACCTTGCGAACGACAACAGCGGAGAGAGAAAATTGCCGAGTGCAAGAGACGAATGAAAAGATATCTGGAATAATGGACGATGAAAATAATGACCAAGATATTGACCAAGAAATAACTGAATTAGAGAACCTTATAAAAAAGTTACAAACTGAAATAATTGAGATGACCGCAACAACAAACAAACCGCTGTCAACATATTATCCTGAACTTGCTGGTACAGAAGAGAGCAGCGAACGCAATGACGGAGCAATCGAGGCATTATCTGATAAAATATCGAACGAAGAAAAACATCGGGAAAGTAATCTCAGCTTACCCATTATTTCAAATGATGACAACTTTTTGAAAGAAAAGATAAAAATGTTTGTAGGCAATGTGTCGATCTTAAGAACTGCTTCTAACATCACAAACGCTCAGAAAGACATAATAGATGATGTCCGACAAAATTTCTCGGAGCTATGGAATGACGCAACGAAACCAAGTGAAAACAATTTAGATGTAAACGAAAAACGCAAAGAAACTATCAGTACGCCGGAAGCATTAAATATCTTGAAGTCAACATTGGAACCCAATAAACCAATGCTCAAGAACAATACTTCGATGAACTCAAATGAATACACTCTAAAAAATACTCAAAATGACCTATCTGGCTCATTTTTTGAGTTTTATGAAGCAACATGCCCAATTAATGCAAATCACTTAAGTTACATTCCTAATGACGCCGGGAAAGTAAGTTCTGACGTTAAAATTCTTGAAAACTCCACTGATAATTATGATATTACAAACATCGTTAGTGAACATATTTCTGGAATCGTCATTGAAGATGTCTCTGATGATATCATAAGTAATGTTCCTGTACTTATGAATGCTGAAGATCCTAATAGTATACCCGGAGAAAATACAATTTTACTTATAAATAGTACCACTCATTTACCTGAACCTGAAACTTTTGAAGCTCCTGAAACGATAACTCTTAAAACTTTGGAAAATGTGGTTTCTTCTGAAAATACTCGTACTCCTGAACTTAGTCAAGTAATTCCTCTTACACCCCCTTCCGATACTTTCCAAATGCACATTGTTACCCAAGAAAACGCTGTTCCAAAGACAGACAGTATATTTCAAAGTTTAAATAGAAAAATTCGTAAAATTGTTGGTAGAGACAGTGAAAAATCTATATCTAAAGACATGAATAATAGTGACGATACGAATATGTCGGACAAAGGCATTGCGTTAATCAAAGACAGCCCCATAAACGTTAAAGTGACTGAAATTTGTAATGATAGTATGAACATTCAAAATGAAATGATTCCTGAATCTGTAAACAACGATCTTACTGATAATACAGATGAGTCCGAAACTCTAACTAGTGAACCCTTGGACAGTGCCGATATTACAACATCCTTGCCAAGTCAAAATAATCCACAAAACGAAAACATTATGGAAGCAAACGGCACAAACATAGACAATATACAAATCCCTACTGACAGTCCTGTTTCCCCAACTTTAAACGCTGAAAATGTAGAAAATAATCCTGAGTTATCAAAAACTAACTCTGATCAAGATCTAGAGAATACAGAAAGCGTAACTAGTGCTATTAGTCAGATATTTCCAAGGTTTTTCGGTTCGAGCCTTCAAACTGACAACCAAGTAGAAACAGTTATGAAAGTCGAGGCCAAAGGTGATCAAGGAATAAAAATAGGGAACGTCGAAGCAGATACGGTGGAAGAGGATAATGATGATGATGACGAGGATGATGATGATGCAGATGATGATGAGGATGACGAAGATGAAGATGATGAGGATGAGGACGATAATCCCTATGACGTAGACTGAAAACATCAATAGTACCTATAACGTAAACTAAATAAACTGCAAACCTTTTTACATCAGTTTCTTTTGGTATTAATATTATTTTCTTCTAGCTGTTATATAACTGTTGAAATCAAACGAAACAGTTCAAATCCATTCCAACAATTTATTCACAATAACAGGTATAATTCCATACAAAATACATCATTTAAAATATGTTTCATACTAAATAAACATTTAAGTTAAAACTTAAGCAAGCATTTATGACTAGAATTTACTCAAAATAATACTCATACAACTTTACATATAGTATCATTTAAACACGTCTATATATTTATCGATAAATTAATTTATTTTATAGCAGAAAATATAGCAATATTCAGTTAAGGCGATTAAAAATGTTTTTTGGCACATTTTCTCCTCTATCCATAATAAATAAGGCACATAGCCATATGATTACAATAATAATTTATATCAGTATACTATACATATTAAAATTTTCCATTTAAAAATTCACTCCTTACCACAAAATATCTTGAACCCCATTGGGGGAATTTCTAGAAAAAACACGGGACCATAAGCCAAAAGCTATCTTTATTTACAAAATATTCTTCGAAAAATCAGTTTTTTTGTTCTCCTGTGGCCCGAGACGCAAGCCTGGTGCAAGGTAGACCTGCAAGCCCAGGTGTGGGCGACAAACCCCAGCGGTAGTCAACCGCTAGGGTAATAACTAATCCAACTATTTGTCGTGGAGTCTATTTTTTCCTTGGCGGGGGCTGCATTGGGGGTTGGTGGAACGGGTGGTATTGCCTGGACAATATGCTTTCCTGCAAAGAAAACAAACTTTAAACAAGTACTCAATTTTTAATTTCAAGTTTCTACCACGTTGTTCAGACAAAAATAATTGATGGTGCAATATATCACATGATTTTAACCCGGGACATCTATCTTCTGCGACTTTAAAATTAACTAGTACTTCGTCCTTGGTTTTGTCCGCCTGGATTTTGTACTTTTTCGGCCCCTCTACCTTCTTTAAAGCGTAGTTTTTAAAATGTAGCTTATGTAACTCGCTGATGATGCAGCGAAAGCTACAAAAATGCATCATCTACAGAAATATCTAGATGAAAGTTTTTTTTTGTTCTGTAAAGTAGTTTTGAGTTACAAAGTTCCATTACAAACATACAAACAATAATATTATATCCTGTTTATAATATTTGTATAGATTAAGATATAGTACCTGGATAAAACGATGTTTTCTAAAAATGAAACCTAGCTAGATCGATTTATCGCCCCTGAAGCCCCCTGCATACTAAATTTCATGAAAATCGTTTTAGTCGTTTCCGAGATTCAGATTGTACACATACAAGAATTGCTCGTTTAAAAGTATAAATTTATAAATGTGAAATTTTGTAATAATTTTTTACTCTTTCACAGTAATAGAGATCAGAATAACAAATGAACTGGATTTTGACGTGATAACGTCTTATAAATTGATGAATACCAGCAACACTCATGAAAAATAGTAACGTTCCGCGTAACGTTAGTAAGTAAGTAAGTATATTTATTTGTTTAAACATGGTATACATACATTGCATGCAAGATATTTCAGTAGAAAAGAAAGTTCAAACATGTTCAGCCGCGTGACGTGGCGTACAAATTGTTGAGTGGCGTACAGTTGCTGGGTTTTAAACCGGGACTACACTTATTAAATTCAAAATGATAAAATTACTATAACAATCGTACTACATTATCAATACAATTCAATAACGAAATTCAAAAACGTTCCACCTGAGCCTGTGCGTGCAAGCGAGAGCGCGCAACAAGCGATAGAGAGGTACGATAAAACAAACGATAGAGAGGCCCAGAGGCCAGAGTCGAAGCGTTGGCTTGTGACACATGTATCTCTCTTCTCGAGTGACGTCAGAGCTAGCAATGAAACTAACGATTATGACGTTATCACGTAAATCTATCGTCCGTAAACCGACTTTACAGACAACCAATTTTTTTAAGGAAACATACGCTATATAAGTCCCGGGTGGCTGCTAGTAAAAGGAATTTATAAATAAAAAATAGAATGTAATAAAAGCTTACCACATCGTTGGGCCTGCTCTGGGCAGCCCCATTTCTTCTTTCTTGTAATATTATTTGATTGGCAGCGCTGTAAACATCGTTACATATTAGTTCATATTTTATTTCTATCCATTCGGATATCATGAGGCATATCTATTCCACATTAATTTATCGTAGAGTAGTTCTACGATAAATTAATGTAGAATAGATATGCGTGATATGTGATATTGTTCAGCGTCTTCTCTATATATTTTATGTGTCGTAGAAATCGGTCGTTCGAGATATGCCTAGGCAGATCACGATGTGCCTCCATTTCGTGATTCGGCCGATTGTTTCATGATGTATCGATGAGATCAACGTTTTGTCGATTTGGCCAACTAGTCACTTGACCGATAGCCACATAGAGATATGGCTAGGTACATTGTAATGTAGTTCCGTTTCGTGACGCTGGTGGCGCTGTTTGCGCTCCGTCAGACGTGTGTTTTTGTCGTAGTAAGTCAAATCAAGAAATCACGACGTATCGTGATCTGCCTAGGCAATCTCGATCGGCCCAATTTTATGATTAACCTACGACATATATAAAATTCTAGTGTCATGCGTTAGTCTCGCAAAAACTCAAATATAACTGGACCGATTTGAATGGTTTTATTTGTGTGTGTTTAAGTAGATTCCTGAATGGCTTAAGTTCACGATTGCGCCCGGTAGGAGGCGCTATTTGGAGGTCAACGTACATATGAAGCCATGGGAACCAGAGTTGCCTAACATTTTTTTTCTTAAACATCCTACTAGTAATGTGCTAAAGGCCAAAACTCTATCAAATAAAATGTTACTTAAGCCACTCTGTTTCTCATGGCATATGAACCCAGCTAGTCTCCAATGAAAATAATGTTTTAAATATCTGATTGCGTATGACTGCGCTCTTTTGAAACATTTTGGTTGTGGGTATTTGGCTGAGACTAAAATAAATGTTTAGTTGATTTTTTACAGATTACTTAAACGTAATAAAATAGGAAAACACCGTCGAAAATTTTTCAACGCTGCTGGGGTGTCCAGTATCAGTGTAGTGAACTTATGCTACTCCCACCCTGTATTATACCAAAGGGTACAAAAGTAGATATATCTCACGTATCCATCTCCTCCTGGGTGAGGTCGAGCGCCTCCTGCATCTCGCGCGAGGTGCTCTGGATAAAGTCCTTGTCACAGTACTTGCCGAGCCCCTGTTCCGTCAGTACCTGTACACAAGAGAATCTCGTCATCATCACTATCATCATCACTATCAATATCACTATCATCACCATCATCTTCATCATCATCATCTTCATCATCACCATCATCATCATGATCATCATCATCATGATCATCATCATCATCATCATCATCATCATCATCATCATCATCATCATCATCATCATTATCATCTTCCTGTTCCTTCTTCTCTACCCTTATCCCAATGTATTAAGGGCCGGCGGAGTATCTCTGAATGAAGTTATTGTTTAAGGGCTGATGAATATTTTTTTATACATATACGATATTACGAATTGACCAAGGTCCAAATTATAAGGGTACTGATACCCTTATAATTTACCTTGCTCGATTCGTAATCAATACTTTGTACTAACTTAATACAGTATAGTTTTTTGTTAAAAAAAGGGATACACTAGTCATAAAATCAGCCCTTAAAAAATAACTTTAAATTAAAACATTAGAAAAAACTTATAAATTAGGCAAAAGCAGACAAAATATGTCATAGCAAGGAGGTCCAGAATCATGTACTGCAGTCATGGTTTGAGGTTGTGCGCCGATGTCCATTTCATCGCTTAATAGTTACGTCAAATTACTTAAAAACATTTGTACAAGTTGTACTATCTACTGATCCAGTCTAAAATACGAAGCCATAACTAATTAACCAGCCTGCTACTGTCCCACTACAGGGTAAAGCTTCTTCTTATACAGAGAAGGCACAAGCATTAATCACCACGCTTGCTCAATGCGAGTTGGCGGTTCCAGGTTTCCTCGCGATGTTTGCTTTCACCGATGTCAGTAGCGTCTAAGATAACCTTAGAAAGTACATATGAATTGAAAAAGTCACATTGGTACTTGCCCAGGTTTGAACCCACAACCTAGTGCATTAGGGGCAGGGTTCTAACCGAGGCCACAACGACATCTCATCACTACGGTCTGATACTAAGAAATATACGACTAATTACCTAACTACAACTAACTACATTGTTGTCTAAGTATGTAAATACCTAGGTAATGCCCCACGAAGTAGCTTGAAAACACAAAATCCATTTAAATTAATACAGCCGTTTAGAGCCTATGCACACGGCATATTTTTAACATACCGATCACGATATACCGATGACGCGTAGTCCAAAGAAGACTGTCTAGCGCAGTAAAATATGTGTATTGGTACTGCGCATTTTGCTTGATCAGTCCAGCGCATAGGTGTAATGGAACATCATCGGCATCAAAATGATGTCTAATATTAAGTTATGACAGCTTCAAAACTGCTTAAGAACTTTTTCTATGACTCAGGACACTAAATTTCCATGCACTGTGGCTAGATTTAAGGGTCCAGGAGTGTATACGAAGTAGAAAAGAACTAAGTCATACTCACTCGAGTAATAAGATTCTCCGCTGGATTCTCTATGCAATAAGGCACGTTGTTGAGAGGTCTCGTCTTTTTGTCACGATCTGAAACACATTGGGATTGGGTAACATACGAGTAAGTCAATATTCTTTACCAATATAGCTAAAGAGTGTGTTTGTTTGAACGCGCTATAGTCTGAAACTGGCAGTCAGATTTGAAAAGTTCTTTTTGTATTTGACAACCTAATTCTTGAGAAAGGTTATACGCTTTTATCATCACGTTACGACCCTTAGAAGGAAGTGAAACTGCGGGGCACAGCTAGTATTGTTCTAAGTTCCGATATTATGATATTGACTTCAACATGTCAAACATTTGGAGATCTGAGAGTCCGTAAGTCTGATCTTAGAGAGAGGGTTTGGTCCAGACCTTGTGAAGCTAGTAGAAAATTATGTTCAGCCTTCCTCTAAAAACGATCTGCTAACACAAGACGGATTATAGAATTAAGGTACTGTTTAGCTTCCCCGTAACATACTTAGGATACTTACCTATCCTTGTAGTCCCCAGCCCTAGGTTAGTAAACGGAATTGATTGAGCATTGACACTGTATCTTGTATGTACGGTCAAAGTAAAATAAGTTTGAGCACCTTAAATTTGGCTTTGTTTTTTTTGGGACTAGCCCGCGACCCTATTCCCAAACCACTACAACTCCTGAAAACCAAAATAAACAGTGGCGACCACCAGAAAAACGTCGAGATAATGAAACCCGACGACTCTCGGAGAAACGATTCAACTGTCTTGGAAACGAAACGACAATGAAATTAATCCGAAAAGAACAGCGGAGGAGTTAGAAGTTTTGCTTGCTCTTAATTGAAACTACGATTTGCCAACATCACGAATGAAATACCTTTCCTTATTACGTTCTTCTCTACGTTGACACGTTCCCTAACTTCGGTAAAGTTTTTAAAATGAGTATGTAGGTATCTACTACACTACAATGGAGGTGAGTACCAATAAGGTCATCTTACAGAACGAAACAATTAAGGTTGCAATAACTAAATATTAATAGGAAAACATACATCTCTTAAAAATAAAGTCAGACCAACAACAATACTTATGAAAAGGTTTTATAGCTAAATAATGTCCCTGATAACAATTGCGCCAGATGATTTAAGTTGTGCAATATTGATCTTAGTACCATAGACAAAAATGTTACTTTTCTTTGCATTTGGAGTTTTTATTTAACAATTTCAGGGCGGATTTCACCAATGACATGGAACACGACCAGCGACTTTAAGGTTGCACTTAGAAATCTTTTTTTCAAACACATATTTACACGAAATTGCTTAACTTATTATTACCATTAGTGTACATTGTACCTATAGGTATTTTATAAATTTATTTGTATTGTTACCAGTAGGTATGTTAACCTGATTGTACATTTAGATCATCAGTGGATGCCGCAAACAGTTTCATTCATTAACATTTTTTTTTATAATACTCTCAGAAGTTCATGCAATGCAATGGCATTCTTGACAACATTATTAATATTCATTCTTTGTGCAATATAATAGGAGAAAAGTGTTTGGAATATTAAACATAACATATCATCACGCCTGTATATAGTCCCCGAGGGGTTAGGCAGAGGTGTACCTTTTAGTACACTCACAAATATTTCTTTTTTATTTAATTGTCGTTGAAGGGAAAATGCTTGGACTGCGAAATACTTACACATCTGCTTACCATGCATTTCAATTTCCTATTTCCTATTGATAAGTTAATTGCACACAAAAAGGACGTATTCATGCAACAATGTCGTGGAAAAATAGCAGAAAGGATAAATGAATAAATATTACACAATCAAAACACACTAAAACGGACTTACAGTTCTTTCTCATAGTCTGCATTAAATCGTTGGACGTTTTTCTGTGAATATTATTTTTTAGTTATTTTTTTAGGAAAAATATCATACAGACGCATTTTCAACAAGATACCCAAATAAAGTATATCAACGCCATCTGTCTTGACGCCATGGAAACGAACACTAACGCCATCTGTTTTCATATATGTTAATTAATGTAATTGGTGCTGTGCCGTGTTAATTAACTATAAATAAATAAATAAATATCTTTGAAAACTTTTGCATCGCGAGTCAAGCAGTGTTTCAGATAAAAGAATTGAAAGTAGACAGCGTTGGTAGTTTTTGTATTTTAACAACAGATGGCGCTTATTAAAAGTTTGTAGTTCACATTTTATTTTTGTAGATACGTTTGGTGTTCTGTATAACATTTTTAGACATAATTTTAATGTGTCATGATTTTAGACGCAATTAAAACATTGATCACGACACAAAATAAACGTAAACTATAAGAAGCTATTGCGTTGGGTACGACAGATACTAGAATGAATTAGAATGAGAAAATTATAACTTACTCGATAGCTTTAAATATCTTTTCGGAGTCCTTGCCGTGAAGAAGGGGCTGCATCGCGATTTCCTCATCGCTCTGATTGCCATCTTCATGTTTTCTGAAAACGTTAAAATGACATTTTGACACATTGATAATGACATATTCTCTTCGTAGTCATCATCATCGTCTGCCTAGCCTTTTCCCAACTATGTTGGGGTCGGCTTCCAGTCTAACCGATTGCAGCTGTAATACCAGTATTTTACATGGAGCGATTGCCTATCTGACCTCCACAACCCAGTTACTAGGCAACACGATATCCCTTGTTAAGACTTGTTGTTAGACTTTCGGGCTCCCGACTACCCGTAATGACTATCAAGGATCTACAAATGACAGCCAGGACCAACGGCTAAGCGTGCTTTCCGAGGCACGAAGGAGTCTCGATATGTTACGAACGGTCACCCATCCACAGACTGACCTTGGCAAGCGTTGCTTAACCTCCGTTTTTATTTAGCCGTGAGCTCCTCTTGCTTCGTAGTCATATTTCCAGCAATAAAATTGAATCTAAAGTAAAGTTACTTTTCATTGTTGATTTAAAAATCCTGTTGGAACATGGGCGATTAAATTGGTATGATACTTACAACTCCTCTTCCGGAATCTGGCCATCCATGCCAAGTTCTCTCCTCATCATCGTACTTAGCGATTGACCATCTTTACCAACTGAAACAAAACAGTCCTTAATATTAATACAAGTTTGAGATTTTGTGAGCTGATAGACGAAAGATGAGTTTTCGCACAGACGCCAGCACATCAAGCTATCCCAAACTGTCAGATTTACCCAAACGAACGTGAACCTTATTTCTTTTGCAATAAAGTTGAAAAACTATTAAAGAAATATTGATAGATTGGGGAAGCTTGATGTGCTGGCTTACCTATCAATATAATCCTTCTGCCCTTATCCAAAATTTATTTGAGGTCTGCGCAGCATGTCTTCTTCTTCCATACATTTTTATAAGCCGTCGCTCAGTAGTCACCAGGTGGCGACTACTGAGCGACGGCTTTGGATTGTGTGAAAGATGATATGGCTAGGAAGGTTCCTAGCCATATCATCTTTCACACAATCCAACCATCTTTTCTTTCGTCTACTCTTGTAACCCTATATAAATATAAAAGATAGACTCACCACCATTGATATTGGCAGTAGGTGAAGGCAAACTCTGCATGGCCGCTCGACGGTCTCTGCCGTAGAAACTCTCTCGTCCATGCTTCTTGAGACTGGTCCATACTGCACCAAATAAGGTGTGGTTACGCTGAAACGTGAAAATAAAAACCGGTGTCAGCTTGTTATGAAGACTTGCAGGATATCATTAGATGATCAATTGTTTTTCGACTTCGCTCTCAGTTCTGATTTGACTTTAACTTTGAACAAGATTATAATGGTGCTGATTCTCTTGTCGAAAAGCTGAACTAAATTTGGGCTATATTCATCTCTTTCTTTCTTATAAAACAAGGAAGGGACCGACATATTTGAGAGCTGACAATTTGAGTGGAAAAACTAAAACTCCAGTACAAAAAAAGTTCACATTTCAGATCACATCGGCAAAAAACATGGCGAAGTTCGAAGGCATAAACTAATTTGACGTGTTTAACTTAGTTTTTATCTATCACCAAACTAAATTTGGGCTATATTCATCTCTCTCTTTCTTATAAAACAAGGGACCGACACATATGAGAGCTGTCAATTTGAGTGGAACTAAATCTTCAGTATAAACAAAGTTCACATTTCAGATCGCATCGATAAAGAACACGGCAAAGAAGGGCATAACCTAACGTCTTTAACTTGATTTTTATCTAGCACCGTCCTTTTCTTGAGTCGTCTGTCAGACAGAGATATCAAGTCTCTAATTTTAGTTAAATTTGTGCACAAGGGAATCGGTGCCAATGTAGCAGATACTAGTGTTTCATATTATACACATTATTGAATGCACTACACATATAACTTTTAACCCATAAAAGCACCTAAAATGGATTTTGATCAAGGTTCAAGGATCAAGGAAAAACGGTTTGAGAGGTTAGTTTTTCATGATAGCTAACTAGTCAAAACTGATATAGTTTGGTTAGTTTACCAAAATGGGTCACTCACCCTATGCATAGGCTCCACGACCTCTCCAACGCACTCGTCCAGGTTCCCAGAGATAGCTCGTTTGAGCTCGGGCCCAGCTTCGTGCAACGTCCTCAATCCAGCTTGCAACGTCATCTGGTTGTTCTGCAAGGATGCTGCTGCGGCTTGCTCCTTGCGCTTCCTGAATCTGTTTGTTTTTCGATGGGGAAGCGATGAAATCTTTTGCAGTGGGTTCATTGTTAGTATTATCTATTCCGTTGTGTGTTAGAACTGGTATGCTTTTCCAAGGTTTTTAAGTTCTTTCATAGTTAGATTTTGACATTTATTTGTGTCTTTGTCGTAATCTTAACACGTCTATGCACACACAACTCAGCATCTCAAATATTTATTTACATTAGATGCATCTATATCAAAACTATTTATTGGAATATAGCAAACTAAGTTAACATTTGTTTGTAAGTGTGAAGGAATCAAACACAAAAACGGTGATTTGTGGTTAAAATCCCAAAACTTTTCCAAACATGTCTTCTCTGTGCCACGAACTTACAACCATTTGCCTAAAATTATTTCACTTCATGTTAAAAAGCCAATTTATTTAGCCCTCACCTTTTCCATGCGTATAAAAAGACATATGACAAAAACACAAAAATTAAACCAACTCCACTCAAAAAAAAAGTTCAAAAAAAAGGACATAAATGAAGACTGTGCGTTTTAAGCAAGTGATTGTAAATACACAAGTTATTACACAGAGGAAACATGCTTTGGAGAACTCGATATAACTGTCGCAAAAAGTGTCATGCTTCCAAAAGATATATTTAAAAAATGCATTGGACTCGACGATAAAGAACACCTTATAAATGGTGGAGAAGCTGAAATCAATAAAAATGTATTGAGAATCGTACAATCATCTGCAGATACTCCAGAATCAAACAAACTAAACATTGTGTTAGATATAATCGAATGGTTTCTAATCAGCAGTGTTATTCTGTAAAAATCTCACTGTCTGTCTCACTGTGTAGATGGATAGAAGGTGAAGTAAGCTGTTCTCTCATGCTAATGGTAGGGATTCACAGTTCACTTCACCTAATTCCTTTTACAGAATAGAATATAGACCGGCTGATCTCTCTAAGTTAAGGTTTAGTTACAGGATGAGCGTATGAGTCTTAAATCTCAAATTAAAACAAAAGGACGTCATTGACGAAACAAAATTAGAAAATAAAAATCTCTCAAGCGGCTTCCTCGGCATTAAAACTAGTAACTTTGCCAAGAAAACAAGCATAAATACAGCATTTGTAAAAAAAAAAATCTTCGAATGTTGCTTAGTACTCGTGAATCGACTTACGCATGGTTCCTATAAAAATAGAAATGTTGATGTTAATGATTGTGCTTACAATGATAATCAAGTAAATTAATAGAGTTTGTGAGATGAAGTGTGACCAGCTGACATAATACATTTATATTGAAAAATACATTAATTGTTATTTACGTATCTATTCCATCAAATTAGGGAACAACGGCCAATGAATGGTATTAAGATGTTTTTTTTATATGTAATTCACATTATATTTCTCAAATCCAATAGCTTAGCTGGAACTTGTAAAGGGATATCATCAAGTATAAATATTTTTGAAAAATCACAAAGGGTTCCATTTTTGCCAAGTTTTGATAGGGGACTAGATTAAAAATGAAGGAATGGGTGTAAGTAATACATCTTAATACATCATAGAGATTATATAACTAAATATTGTATGAACATTTTTGTTTATCTAGACGACATACTACTACACATGTTAAGTTATAATCTACTCTCAGGGTGATGCGGACACTTACCTTCTGAAGTAGTCCTGTATAAGGAATGTGGCGTAGAACTTTCCTACAGTAATCTCATTGGGATCTCCTGGTGGAGGCACTACTTGGTCCAGGAGTTTTGGAGATGTGCGCTTCCATACTTTTTTGATGATTGCCCGGAGTTCCGTGTTACATTCGTCGATAACACCTAGATTCAAAAAATTGTTTAATACTTGGGTAGCTGTAGAATTATTGACAGGTGTTGGCTTAGTTTAGACTCCTTTAACACGAGCCCCAAACGTATGTTTTACGTCAATTCGAACGTTTTTTTTTTATCGAAAATACAATCTTGTAGCATTTACAGACTATGAGATAGTCTTTAAAAAGTATTGGCGCAAAACAAGTACTCGTAATTTCAATTTTAGTTACTTTTACATCGAGCGTTCGTGCTAGACACACAGATTTACCACAAATAGCAAAGTTCTGTCTATATTCTTGTC
Source organism: Phlogophora meticulosa (assembly GCA_905147745.2). Lineage (NCBI taxonomy): Eukaryota > Metazoa > Arthropoda > Insecta > Lepidoptera > Noctuidae > Phlogophora > Phlogophora meticulosa. Next base: position 1,971,121 of record LR990542.1, read on the forward strand.
TACTGTCATTTCCGTACAATGTGTGTGTGTTTTGTTTCTTGTCAAAGATATTTGTGGAAATGATTTTTGTGTCTTCCATGGTAGTTCTAGGGGTTCGTTTCTTTCAAATATTTCCATAAAAATCATTCTTCCATTTTTAATTGGTATTGTTCATAAGTTAACTTTGATATCATCACAATATTCTACCATTTTGTTCTTACATACATACATACATAAACTACGGCCTTTCAATAGGGGTGCAAGAGCAGAAAGATGCAGAAACCACAGAACACCATCTGCTAAGATCCTTACGCACTCATTTTGCTTTGTTTACGTTCATGCATCTGGTTCTACACGTACGCCGGATGCGAGTATTACATGCCTAACCTTCCTGAACAATATCACCAATAAGGTCAGGTGTATTTCCTTCTCTCCCCGACATTTCCACTTACATCTGACTTATACCTTTCGTTTGTCGTCTTTCATTCCTCCTCCATTTGTTCTTATTATGAATTATTGGCATCCTCCCACAATATGCCAGAGCTAAACGTCATCTTTAGGCCCAGCGCCCACTGGCGGCACGACATGCCAAGGGGTTTTTGTAATACAGATGATTTCGAATCTTATTTAAAACTGTTAACGCTCACATTTCATTGAAACGTCAAAGCATCCTTCACCGCGTCCTGGCATACCGAAATGTGAGCACTAAGCATAATAAAATAACATCTCAAATCATTTGCGCTTACTAAAATGCCTTTATTGGGATTACAAACCTGAAGTCTTTATCTGCAACTGCGTCCGAACAACGGCGAATAACGTTGCGTTGAAGTTAACAGTACCATCTGAGTTTAAAGGCATGTTCATAGACACTAAACGTTTGCAGGCTGTTCGATGTGGACAGAGCTTGCCGAAACCTGAGAAAATAGAAATTCCCATTGAAATTGTACCCACAAATATTATATCACCACATACGAACTTAACTTGAGTATCCTAGATCGCGATATTAAAGTTATCCGCCCGAATTGAACACATATACACACCGATATATACCCGACAGTAACGGTTGGGTCGCAGACACAATACCGGTCTGAGCGGCATGTTCTTTTACTGTTTAATAGTTCTTTAATTTTGTGTATGTTTCTTCTACTGTCCTTATTTTTATGTTATTGACATGATCCTCTCATTACATTGTATGAATGAGTTGTATTGATATAATTCAGCATTGCACATGTCAGCGGGCACGCCCTTGGACTGCCTTGGAGGCTTTTTATGTATTCAGTTTAGCAGGCTTTGCTTGAGTTAATTGTCGATTTTGGTATATATTACTTTTTATTTATTTATTTTGGCATATTGGTGTGTGCTAGCTAACATGTAGCAAATTATTTAATTGAATGATGTATAAAGATGATTGACATAATTATTATTTTTTGACATAATATGTTGTATAGCTTCAAGTTCTTCAAACCTATCAGACAGACGTGTTGCTGGGAAGTTTGTTCCTCCACTTCTTCATCCCAACAAAAACACTAGGAAGTGGTGAAGGGTGGGCGTTTTGGGGGACTGTCTTATGTAAAAACGTTTTTGACGTTCAAAAAAAGCTGATTCTCAGCCTAATTTGAATAAATGAATTTTGATTTTGATTTTGATTCTCTCATTTCATGAAAGATGAGATCTTAGCACCTTGTTTATTATTTCCCCTAAACTGGTGACCATTGGTGGCCACTGGTGGCTACATTGACGTCATCGCAGACTACGTACAACACTGCGTCATCGTGATGGTCGTGACATTGTGACGGTGAGAAATCTTTTTTTTTTTGTAACCTTCTTATCCATGGCATATTTAACAGGTGACAAAATTACATAGCATTGACATAAAAAATGACACAGATAATACAACTCATAAACTATAAACTGAGTGATGAACTGATGATACAGTAAAACATTAGATAGTTAAAAGCTTACCAAGCGGTGGACTGATTTTCCTAAGCAGTGTCACAACGTCCAGGTGCTTGATCCTCCCCTTTGCATCTGGGTCGTATTCACTCCATAACCTATAAAACGGTTAAATAATTTGTGCAAGATTCGGCAAAACAAAAGCTTAAACGCAAATCTACGTGCAGTAGAACGATAATTAAGTTAAAAAATTGTTTTATTTGAGAACCCGTGAGGTGAAGGCCTCGTCAGGAGATTGCCAGCTTTCTCTGAAAGACAGAGAAAGCTGGCAATTTCCTGACGTTCCAACGTGATCCATCTATATCCAAGATATCGTCCTCCCAATCATTTAGAACCTCTTATTATTATACCGTTATTACCTAACAAACTCGTCGAGATGATGGGGTCCCAAAATAGACCAATCCCTGGTCAGGTAGTCGAAATTGTCCATGATGACAGCCACAAACAGGTTGATGATCTGAAAACATTAAATGCGAGCTATCAGTTACAGAGTTTTGAAGCGAAGTTCCTTAGCGTGGCTTGAGGCGGGAGTTGACTGGTATAAAGCTCTTTCCTTGAGACGAGACGTCTAATGGGACTTTCTCGCTATCTGTTATATATTTGTCTCTATACGCACTAACTGAACCATGTGTTCAGTTCATAATTCGAGACGTGCGAAATCTAACGAAGCTAAAACAAAACAAATATTGAGTAAATACATATTTGGAATCAACGAATTTTTCTGATTCTAACATGATAGCCCACTACTGGGCTAAGGCATCTGCCCATGACTTCCAGTGATTTCGATCCAGGGCTAATGTGGGGCATTGGTCGTTGGTCTGTCCAGCTCGACTCACCATCTTCTGCGAGGCCTGCCGCGTCGCCTAATGGCTGTATCTCAGGGCTCCAGAAAGTGTTTATTTTGGTCCACAGTTCATTGAGCATGCGGCAGACGTGCCCAGTCCAGTCCCATTATAGCTTGCCGGTTTTTTGAGCAACGTCAGTAATCTAGAATGCTGTGCCCCATTGCACGTTGGCAGACCTTGAATTTGGACTTTTGGATGTTTGTCAAAGACTTTAGTCATCTTACCAAGAAAGTACAAAGTAGCGAGAACGAGATGAAGTAAGGGAAAGTCATCCACGTGCCGCAGTTCTCATTGTTGGGTTCTGGGGCGTCGTCGGGCAGGTCCGGCTTCATGCAATGGAGAGGCTCGCCGGGCCGCTCGTCTGTGTTCGGGGACAACGCCATCATTATGTCCTGCCAAGCTTCTCCTGAAATTGCAGGGTTATAACACGTGATTACCAGTGCAGAAGTTCCTTGCAAAGCTTCGAAAAATCGAGCCGTTGGACAAAATTCATCGACCATACTTTGAAATGATTGCGCCAACTAAACATTAGCATCTTATTCAAATACATTTTTTTCGGCGTTTTTTGTTCAGTATTTTAAGAAAGCCATCGTGTGGTCGGTTTCGGTGATTTTGAGTATTTAATCCATTCAGGTCTGCCTAGCCTTTTCCCAACTATGTTGGGGTCGGCTTCCAGTCTACCCGGATTTAGCTGAATACCAGTGTTTTACTTGAAGAGGCTGTCTACCTGACCTCCAGAGACCAGATACTGGGCAACACGATACTCCTTGGTAATCGAATGTCCCGAAAGTCTGACAAGCGACAGCTTGTCAGACTTTTGGGCTTCTGGCTATCCGTAACGACTAACAAAGATCTACAAATGACAGTCTAGACCAACGGCTTAACGTGCTTTCCGAGGCACGGAGGAATCTCGATATGTCACGAACGGTCACCCATCGACAGACTGATCTCGGCAAGCGTAGCTTAACCTTCGATAAACTGTTTTTATTTCTAAGTTAAATTACTTCTTTGATAATAATGATGGAACTGTTACCTGTAGCTGATCTGAATAGCACCATGAGAGCACCTCCGAACGTCTTGAAGTTATTATTGGAATTGATGACGTCATCAACGGCATGTACTCGACCAAACAGCTAAAAAAAAGAAATTCATATCAGGCTATAGCGGCTGGCATAGAGTATCTCTGTCAGTTATATATTGACAGAGAGACGTGTCAAATACCAGCGATTTACATGGAGCAATTGCCTGATCTGATCCCCCAGAACCCAGTTACTGGGTAGCAGGATAACCCTTGGTTTGGACTTGTAAGGATTCTGTAGTAGTAAGTCAGAATCTAGTTTTATTCCCAGCTAATGGCACAAAATTCGCTTTTATGTTTAAGTCCTACGTAATAGGGGTTTTACATATTACTTAAACATAAAAAAGAAAATGTTAGTGCACAAGGTACGCCTCTGCCTAACCATTAAGGACAAACAGGCGTGATGGTAAGAACTGATCTCAATAAAAATAGTTGTTATAATTTAGTTAACTTATATTAAGGACAATTTCTAAAAATTGGTTATATTTTTTTATTTTAAAAAAAAAAAAACGTTGCCCCACACTAGGAATTTCTCCTGTGTCGTGGGTGCGTTTACAAACATTTAAAGTCACATACACGACCTGTAGGCCATACAAATATTTGTTCCGTGCGGGAATCGAACCCACGACACGCGGCGCAGCAGTCGATCGCTAAGCCACTGCGCCAACCATGTCGTCAGAATTGAGAATTAATTTTAATTTTATGCTTTTGCTGTGCCCTACAGGGTCCGTAATTGTAACCAAGCGTTAAGCCTATTGTAAGATCCTCACACATTATGAAATGCAAATAAAGATATGAACATTAATATATTATGAACTGGTTGTTATAATTACGATATGGCGCTCATTAGGAGAGGGCTATTTCCAGCAGTGGACGAATATAGCCTGATGATGATGTCATTACCTGCATCCCAACTACAGCATAGATGAAGAACAGGAGTACAATCAGCAGTGCGACATAAGGCAGCGCCTGGAAAGACTTGATGAAGGTCCACAGAAGGGTCCTGATCCTCTCCCCTCTAGACAGCAGCTTGATCAAACGCATGGCTCGGAAGAGACGGAAGAATGTTATGTATTTGAGAAGATTGGAACCCTGGGAAAAGAAGACATTTTTTTTTGTATTTCATTATGTTTAAAAGGAAACAAAATGTTGTATGTGTTGTTTATGTATAGTCGGGTATGTATATTTATTTGTGTTCTATATGTCGGCGCACAGTAGGATGCCAATTTCAAGAGTGACAGCATAAAGTACTAAGTATAAAGAGAGGAAGTAGGTTATCTCCGGCCCAAACCGCGATATAATTGCCTACTGTCTTAGGGTTGTCACTTTTAGCTAAATTTTAATTCAGTAACTATAAATTGACAAGGGTCGGGAAGTTTTTACTTTTATTGTCTGGGTACAGGGTTTGTCAGGCCTCACTAACGAATTGCTGACAGTACTATTGTACTGTCCCAAATTCATTAGTTTAAAACCCGGCCCTTGCCAAAGATAACACATCTCTTATTAGTCAATAAAGTTCATCAATGGTTTTCCTATCAAATATAGAAATGTATTCAAGATACAGAGCAGCATTATTTATAATAAAAAAAGATAAAATAAACCGAGCGGCGTAAAATAAGCCGTGACGCGCGAAACTCGTGTAGTGTTAGCCCCGACAGGCACAACTCGAAATGAGTCGAGATTTTGTTAAGTGTGCGTGCGGCGACGCATAGATACTACGGCGCACACATAGAAACCGCGCGCGGTGCGTTTGTATGAAGATAACTTACTTCTCGCTCTTTATACTATGGTGACAGCTTGTCACTGTCACTCTAGCAGAGCGTCGAGTCGATGGTAGCGGGGCGGCCATCTTGGTACGGCGGATCCGATAGAGCGGTTGCAATCGCACCACGTCTTCGACGAATCGCAATTTTAGTATAAATGCAAGTAAAATCGTTGAAGTTTCCAAGATAACGCTTTTAATTCAAATTACCCTGATTTGACTACCCACGCTGCACGATGAATAATTCTGATGAAGGCCGTCCTGAGCCTTCATATATATTCTACTCAGGTATTATATTTATGGGTATTACATTTTTTTTCTGTTCCCTTTTCTTTAAGAAATTTCACCTACCACCTTGAAAATCTGAATCTCCAAACTGTGAGGTGTGTGGCAAGATAGAGGATGTACAGCATGTGTTGGTGGAATGTGTCCGGTATTCTAATAAGAGAAACACACTTCTCAGCGCGATGAAAGTGTCGATAATGGATGTTGGAGTGTTCCACGGTATTTTGGCTAAGCCTACCTCAGAAGCAGCAAAAATATTATATACTTTTTTATTACATAAGAATCTAGATTAAGTTCATTCAACTTTGTGCTATTTTATAAGCTTAATTAGTTTTGAAAGATGATATTTGTAAAAGTACGATGGGATTGACATCGTCACATTTGTGTACAAAATCCCTTAAATAAAAAAGATAAAAACAAAAAACCTACCACCTTTTGTCTCTGTATACCAAACTCTGTCAACCCAATGGTTGACTGGTAAAAATACCTATGGCATTAAGTCCTCTGTACATTTGTGTGCTTAACTTATATAATAAATAATATTGCCAACTGTATAGTGTCTTACCTCTTTATTAGCAGCCTTTGTGAGATGTTTAGCAATAACATACTGTAACAGAAATAAATTTATATCAATTCCTATAACAATAAATAAATTCAAATAACACCTTGTACGCCAAGTGACCGAAAAACAATATATTTTCTAATGTATCTCCTTTTTTGGCAGTTAAGGTGGTTATTTTAAAATGGGAAATTACTAACCGGGCGAATAAAAATTTTGTATGCGATTATTAACCCCTTCGCTGCCCAGTTCAAAAATACGATTAAACTTGTAAGTCATAATGTTTGGCAAATTACATAATACGAAAGTATAATAATATGGTAGGGGTGATGGGCATGTTCACATCTCATCTACAGCTTTTTTTTTTTTTTTTTTTTTTTTTTTTTTTAACCGAGCGGCGTTAAATCACTTTAACGCAAAACTAACTTAAATGGCGATAATTATATATTGCCAAAACTAAGTGAACAGAGCTGCTTAAAGTAATAAATAATTAATCTAAGCTTTCATTTAAAATTTCAAGTAACCATATAAAATACTAGATCGTATTGAATGACTGCTAACTTAATTTTCTATTTTCAAGTCGCTGTTTTAAAATGTTTCAAACATACAGCGACAAACACTGTTTGTCGCCCACTTAGTGTTTCAGTATATTTATATATATACAGTATATATATTTAGTATAGACCCTTTGCTCGAGCCAGCCAGCTTAGCTGAGCCAGTAAATGATTAAAAGTCCCTAAATAATATATCTATTAGATCCAGCCCGTTCCTCGCTGCCCTCTCTCAGCGACGTCCTAAGCAGAGGCTCGCACCCCGCAGGGAGGGGGGGCTTAGCGATTGCTTGCTTAGCTTTTAAGTGTTAACGCCCTGGCTGGAGGCTTTAATTTCTAATAAAGCCCCCCACAGGAAAGTTCGGTTAAGCAGTAGATATACCTGAAGGATAAATTGCGGGATGCCCATTCCAAAAAAATAAGTATTTTGACACCTTTAATTTGAATTAATTTTCGCTTGTTGAATTCTATGCTTTTAAAGTATGCTTACGTTAGCCGTTGGTTTGTTCTCGTTGACCTGTGTTACTACGATATCGATGATACTACCGACTACTAAGATGAAATCTGTCGTGTTCCACGCGTCCCCAAAGTAATTCTGTAAATAATAAAATAATTGTGAAAGCGACATCTTCTTTGGAAGATAGGCCGAAGAAACGATGGATGGATTGTGTGATAGATTTATATATATATATATATTCCCTTTTCTTTTAAGAATTTGCACCTACCACTGTTTGTCTCTGCATCACCCAAAGGTTGACTGGTAGTAAATGCCTATGGCATTAAGTCCTCTGTACATTTGTGTGCTTAAAGTATATTTTTTTTGGGGCTGGAAGTCGACCCAAACATACCTAGTTGGGAAAAGGCTAGACAGATGATGATGAGATGATGTGTATTCTTAGAAAGGCTCTTGGTAGGAAGTAATTAGTAAATTCCTCACCTTAAACCTAAACGCAGCAAGTTTGAACACAAACTCTAGCATGAACACCGTAGTTAACAGCATATTGATGTAATCCAGGACCTGGAAAAATAAACACAAATCAATCTAATCTTCTTCTCTACGTAATACATATACACGGGGGGTCTATAGATGACCTAAGAATCCAATACAATTACATTTTCGGAGTGCTCTTGAGATCACCCCGTTTCTGTACTGCGTCGGAAATGTTTGCAGAAAATGGAACTACTATTTTAACTTCGCGCGTTTGAAAGTTCACGCATTTGGTGAATGTGAAACATTCACATTCACCAAATGCGTGAACCGCGTTAAAAAGTAAACTAAACATCAAATAACAAAATATAATGCATGGGATGCAACATGTGTCGACACCCTTGCGCCATCCCATCTTCCTAGTACGGTGGACTGTGCAGGTGCGGCTGCTGCAGGTGCAGAAAACCTCAAACGGCGAAAATACAACAACCTAATCGGAAGATATATGTTTTAGCCGTTTGGGGTTGAAACACTAGGGCCATGGGGTCCGTGTGCCAAAAAAAAACAACATAAAATGAACCTTCTTATACTCCGGCGAGGCTCCATGGAACTTCATCATGAGCGCCACAGTGTTAAGGACAATAAAGAAAAAAATAAAGTACTCGAACCGCTGTGACGTCACAAACCACCATGTTTTGTATTGAATCCTGCGCTTTGGGATGTATCTGAAAGACAATTGTTTAGGAAATATAAGGCTTGCATATGAAATTCGTTCTAACCAATGAGCACTGAGACGTCTCGGAGGCTATTACTGTTAGGACCATATTGTCAACACTATTTATATAAACCGAGTGTGCACGTAAATGTCACCGTTTATTACCAATTTCAATAACGTATCTCAAACCTACGAACCAACAAAGCCGTTAACAATTACTCGTCATGAATTTATTTAGTCAAATCATCTCTACTTGCCAATTCGGTGCTTTGAAATTTCAACGAATTCTCCTTAATTTTAGTTGAATTTCTATTCAACGTTGCCCCACACTAGGAATTTCTCCCGTATCATGGGTGCGTTTACAAACATTTAAACTCACATACACAAACAGCCAGCCCCGGAACAATTACCTGTAGGTCATACAAATATTTGTTCCGTGCGGGGATCGAACCCACAACACGGGGCGCAGCAGCCGATGGCTCAACCACTGCGCCAACCGTGTCGTCAGATTGTGTAGCATTCCATTAATATCTCGATGCTTATCTTCATCCTTCTGAAGTAAGAATACGATCATAACATGAGAGGAGAGATGTTCATGAAATCTTAGTCATCTAAAGTAATCCTTACCTTCTGACAGGTTTAGCCTTTAGTGCAAACTCTATGCAGTTCCTCTGATTCTTGTCCAGTTCACAGTCCTTGAATTCTTGTTCTCCCTCCTTCTGGAATGTTACTATGACGAAACCTACGAAGATGTTCACCTGTAATCCAAAATATTCAACGGTTGTAGTCACATTTATCAATAATTTAATAACTACTGTGTAAATTTTATGGTGTCTCAACAAGTATCTGTCTGGTACTGTCAAAACTACTGAAAAGTGTTTTGAAGGAGAATCATCCAAAATGGATAAAGAGATAAAAGAAAAACACAGCTTCCTATTACTCATTTTCCTCTTTACTGTAAGACGTATCGCAGACCTAATTCACACGAAAACCACTTACAATAAGCTGATACTAAAATTCAATAGATTTCCAATTTGCATGTGAATATTAGGTTCATCATGATTCCAGTACCAACAGATGAGGAAAGGGATGGTCATATCAGACATGTATAGCTCCATCTCTCTTGCACTGAAATTATGATAGTACCAGGATGAGAATAAAAAGATGGTTATAAAGGTAGGGAAGATAATAATAACGATGAATAAATGATATGAATAAAAGGTGACTATTGAGATGACGGTACATAGAGATGTATAGAGAAAGAAGCTTATATGCTATACCGACCTCAATTAAATTGGAATAAAGAGGATGAAGATGATGTTAGTTATGATGAAAATCAGCCCAAACTTGGTTAGGGCCAAGATTTTCTTATATGATATTTATTTCTGTAGGAACACTTTTACTCGTTAAGAAGTAAATATATTTTTAAACTAGGTTGGTATTTCGCTATCAACCTACAATGAGAATAAACTCAGAAAGAAACTCAGATGTCACAGTATTTTTTAAAGTCCAGACATTATCTTGGTTAGATCATGTGAGGACCATGCAGATTAGTGTCCGAGATGGGCTTTTGAGGAAAGCACCACTCCAATACGAGTGGACTGTTCAGTAAATGCAAGCATTTGTCAAAAAATGTAGAGATTCTGTTCTCCATTAAGTTTTACGCACCATGAAGAATGCTATAACGATGATGTAGCTGATGTAGAAGAACGCAACAAGGGGTCTGGAGTTCTCTATAGGTCCATGGCGTTCCACGTTAGAATCCATTGATGTCGACAGCAGTCTGCAAAACAGTATTTAAATTTCAGTGAAATTGGGCGGTTTTTGATATGAAACAAAGAATCAGCTGTTCAGTACATTTATGTGCGCATAACTGCCGAGTTATGCGCACGAAAAACGAAAAAAACACAGCCGTCGGTCCCATAGTAAAAGTTGTAGGTACATAGTGATGAGTACTATGGCCCTTTAAGAGGTCTTGCGTTTATTACTTTGTAAACGAGCAAAATAAAAAGTCGACGGGACTTAAGGGTTAGACGAACGGATAAAAACTTAAGATCTGTACGCTACCTAAAGAATAAGTGATATTCATTTCTGAAAATGGCTTATTAAAACCACTTTTACACGTCACAAAATACAAATTGTATATGAATCTTATGGTTAGTGGAAGTACACTACATGTGTTATATTTTGTTCAAAATTCGCTACTGATGTCAACTGAATGGTAGAACTCCTTGATTTCACGACTTACCCTGGCCACCCTTCGAAGGTGGATACAGTGAAGAGCGTCAGCATCCCATTGAGCACATCGTCGAAATTAAATTTGTTTCTGATCCACAACCGATCTTGTATATCATTCTTCCCGTTCTTATAAATTAAGTATGTACCACTGCAATAAAGACAGTTTTCATGTATTTAAAACTTTAAGGCTGCCTGTCCATTGAAGCGGAACGTGGCTGCGGTGCGGAGAAACAGAGAACTATGTAACCAGAGGATAACAAAAAATGATGGTGTGGTTTTATAAAACTACGGTATAAGTGAAACTTTTTTTCGCAATGTAGACATTTAACTTAAAACAAATAGAGTGGAGCACTGGCACAAATGAGTTATAGTATGTATATATATATACATACTATAACTCATTTGTACAGTATTTCATATAGTACACGGTCAGCTGATGCGAACCAAAGTCGCCGCCATATTGGCCTCGGCTGCTCTGTCGAGCGCCTTTCACTTTACCCCTACACCGCGGCCGACCGTCACGCGACATGCAATAGATGGACGAAAAAGTTTGGAGCGATGTAAATAAAAGTATGTTTGGTTAATATTTCTCCGTTTCTCCGCTGAGCAGTCTCGCTACGGTTCAATGGACAGGCAGCCTAAGGAGGTTGCACACGTCGAGATTTTGCAGCGTTTCATTGATGCGTTGGGATATCACACTTTTGCATCGGTTCTTAAGGCCGTTTGCCTTATTTGCAACGCACGATAGAAGCCATACAATCGCTTATAAGTTATTATCAATCAAAATATGAATTGAACAAAATTAAACGGATGTCATGATCGATTTAACGATTTTATTTTTTTGTGAGAAACCTTATTGTTTTTCTAAAATAAAAGTCGCCTTATAAGGTTCGTTTTCTGCCAGTAAAAGCCCCTTTAAAATTGGTTAAGCCGTTTCGGAGATTACGTCAAACAAACAGACAGACAGACAAAGATACAGACATATCGTCAAAGAATAGTTTTTTGGTAAAACTGCCGTAGGTATTAACTTTCATATGCATTTTGTAAAAAACTGTTAAAAAATTACAAACAGACAATTTATCATTTCATTTATTGCTAAAACTGTTCTGGGAGCCACCGGGTAAAGGAACGACTGTCTCGCTATAGTATAACGACCACTTTTTTTTTTAAAAACTTTGCCCCACACTAGAAATTTTTCCTGTGTCGTGGGTGAGTTAACAAACATATTTTAAAGTCACATACACGAACAGCCTGACCCGGAATAACCTGTAGGCCATACAAACATTAGTACCGTGCAGGAATGGAACCCACGACACGCGGCTCGGTAGTCGTTTGCTCAGCCAATGCGCCGAATGTATCGCGGTATTGATACGATTGAATCGTTACTGAAACGCTGCTAAACGTCGACGTGGGCCTCCCTAAACATAACTTGTGGTAATTTAATTGTTTCTTTACCAACAGTTAAGTAGATTTTTAACAGATTGTCCCTTACCATTACTGGATGAGAAAAGGCTATATGAAAGACAGAGATGCATAATTATAGACAAAAAAAAGAGGAAAGACACCAAAAATATGTCAATTTAATTTTGAAAAAAAAAGTTTTTCTTTTTTATACTCACGCGCATTCCTCTTCCGTCACTTTCGTGATATCTGTACATCTATAGAATTTACCCTGAAATGATAGTAATATTCAAACAAAGTCGTTATTAAATTATTTATTATTATGATAGACTCCTGGACTTACCAAACTTATTTTTTTAATAGTTAAGGAGCCAGGCCACATATCCTGGGTTTTATCAAAGATTTAAAAGAAAAAAATCTGTTTTATTTCCTTTTATAAGTATAAGAGGGGTTGTTTATTTGCTATACGTATTAAATCACCTGACCTCGCTTTCTACAAAATGCTTAGCCAAGCACATATAACAAATACAATTAGTACATTTCAAGTTATTACATAGCGGGCGCTACATTATTTTTCAGCATAAATAATCCATTTTTATTACTGGCAACCATACCTTTTTTACCAACTACCCCAAAATGACGAGTATTTTTTTCGAGTAAAGTGCAAAATCAATCAAGAGTAAACCGCAACCAAAAATTATATAAATAGGGTGGGAGGAACATCGACACACAAAAAAATGAAACTGGATTTGAATTATTTCCATCCTTTGTTTCCTTTTTTTTCTGATATTATAACTGTTCAAGATCACGACTTGAATCTTCTAAGATATAGATTATAAATAAGTCAATACCTCCAAGATTTTTAAGAAGTCAATAAATACTTTTTAATTTAAAATCTTATTGGGTTAGTCCCTTCCACCCTGTACAAATATAGATATTTAAGGTATGGTTGACAGTTGTACATATACATAGTTTAATTTGAAGAAAAAATAGCCTGTTTACTAATATTTTCAACATTTACTGATGTACTAAAAAGTAGGACGAGTATACGTACCGGGGTATTTTGATGTCTATAGTAAGTAAATTTGACAGAGTTCCATCTCGTTCCCACTTATTGGAAGCAGACAGAGAGAGAATGAGCAAAACAAAAGGTGAAAATAGATACACAAAATTACCTTAAACAACTGTATACCGACAACAGCGAACATAAATTGCAACATATGGTTTATAATAAATATGTTCCCAATGGACTTGATAGAAGCGAACACACACTTGACCACATACTAAAGCACAAAAAAATGCAAAAAATGTTAAGGCGGGCAAAACAGTAACGTTACCCAATTGCAGTGTATTTTTTTATTTTTATTATTCGCCCATTTTGTCCCAATGTGCGTTTGTGTAGGTGTATGCAAACCGCGTTGTATAAAGTTGTGAAAAAAAAACAGAATGCAAAAATTAATAAATGTTAGAAAAAAAATACCACAAAAAACTGGGGAAAAATATCGCCTACTTACATCGCGTTAGTCCTTGGTTTTACGGGGAGAAAAAAAAAAACTTTATTCGCTTTTGTACAGACACGTCAGTGTCCTGTTCTGACAGTGACATTTCGAACAATAAAAAATAACGTAAACACAGTAATGAACCAAGTACCTCACTCCTAGATTTCGAGTGAAATGTCAAGGTAGGGCATTGTGCAACAGAAACACACCGAAGCACTTAATTTTGAGTCCAAAAAAATCACAAAAATCGAAAAAAAAAACTGGATAAAAACACACAACACCTTTGGGCAAATTTAAATTTAAAAAAAAAATAACTTAATGAAGCATGCAAGCTCCTAAATAAAGAAAAAACAGGAAAGAGAATTTTTTGGACCCACGGGCAGAAGCGAAAAAAAAATGTTAGTAAACTAATTTTTTGTATTGCACGTAAATAAGCCTCACACATTAACGAAACGAAATCAGATGATTTTGTATATAACTGTCTTTTAGAAAAAATAACTAGTGCAAGAATATTTTTCCGAGTGCATAAAAATACTTACTTCCACAAACTTATGTAAATTGTAAATAAATTGACCCAAAGGTGTCGCTCAGTGAGTAAAAAAAATTGTAATTATATTTTTCAACTCTTTCTTCCTCCCTACCTTGAACATTTGCACTCCCATGACTGCAAACATGAACTGAAGAAGATTTGTCACCAACAAAATGTTTCCAATCGTCTTAATGGCGACGATCACACATTGAACTACGTGCTAAAAATTTACAAAATTATTTTTTATATCTCTCGACTACAAATTTGGTAAAAGATTTTTGGAGTAAATTTAAAAGTACTAACCTTCAATCCTTTAGCTCTGTTAATTGCTCTCAGTGGTCTCAATACTCGAAACACTCTCAAAATCTTTATAAAAGATACTGTATTCTTTGCCCTGGCAAAAATAAATACGCCATTACAAATTTTGCTGAACACATCAATTATTTGAAAAAAGAAAGAAATACCAAAATTTGTTATACATCGCGGAGACATCAATACGACCATAAATAAAATAACTGGCCGCACTAGTCATGCATATGATTTATTTGTAAGTATCATTTTATTTTATCAATATTAACACAAAAAAATTAAAAAAGAATTAATTTTCGAACTAACTAATTAATTAGTTGGTACATCTAATGAGATGTATGAAGTTAAATTCATTGTCATATCGATGTCCCCACATTGTTTGTACATAGATATCAAACATTAATTTATTGATGGAGAACAAAATCTTCGAAGTTTACTCATTAAGGTTTTTGAAGTAACGATCAAAAAATTCCACTCACCCTTCCCCCAAAGATATCAAAGACACAATGACGACAAGTAAATCCAGGAGATTGAAGGCAGATCTACAGAAAGCATCCTTATGTAAGATGAAGCCGTAACTGATGACCTTCAAGAGAAGCTCTAACGTGAACACGGTGGTAAAGAAGTAGTCAATTTTACGTAAAATCTGAAATATAAAAATATCCCGAGATTAACAACGATGCACAAAGAAGATAGAGATAATAAGAAATATGCTTCGTATGTATGTATGCGAACTTTGATGAATTAAAATTAAAAACCATGACTTTTGATAGGTCCTTGACTAAAATAAGGCAATTCTTGATACAACTCTTAGAGACCTTTCTTTTGTAGGACAAACTTTACGTCCAAAAGTAACAATCAAAATGGAGCAAGTTATTGACTACATTTTTTCTATTATGGTGAAATCCCTCCGCTTCACATATACTATATAAGTCTCTTCATATCAAAAACTTACCAATTGAGTACCCACAAATATTGAAATTAACAATAGTCTAGAATCCGACGAATAACTTGAAAAACGATAAAACGATGTGATTGAGCGGATGAGGCAGGGAATCGCTTTGCCGTACAAGTCACTTTTTCTTATCAACGTATTTTTATTTCCCTTGACTTAGTTGATATATAGATATGTTTTCATTCTAAGATATTGTTAGTATATATTTTCATCTGTGTTGTAAGTACCATGTATTATCTCTACATCACCCAAAAGTAGACAAGTAGAATATACCTAAGGCATTAAGTCCGCCTTTGTACGGTTATTTTTACTTATACTTAATAAATATGATTATAATCATAAGATTTACCTCAGTCTGTTGTACACTGTCTTTGGTGCCTACTGGGTCTTCCATAGCCAACATGAGCGATGACGCCAGGATACACAGTAAGATCAAGTTCTTGAACCACGAATTCTTCTGAATTTTGTGGCACGTAACTCGGAAACTGAAAGGATTTATAAAATATGGCTACAATATTTAAGACTGGTCATGGATTTTGGAAATCTTAGAGAGGTCAGATTTACCTTAGTAGACTCAGGATAGAATAATCAAAAAAGGGTATTTTTTTGAAAGGCTGATAAATTTTGAGGTACAGAAGCCATGATTTAATTAGAAACAGGTGTAGATTTGTTGCAAAGAATAATCAGTGAGGTACCAACTGGTATCAAGCCTAACTGCTCATAGAGGACAGCATCTACACATTCATGGACACATTCCTGATATAACACCCTATTTAACACATTTACAATAGCGAATCATCATCCAGGTTAATTTATTTGCAATAAAATGTGTAGATATATAATAATAGGTCTTTACCTATGAAATTGCCGTTTTGTATGAACAAATTTAAATGAATTTTTTTCATGTATTTTTTATTTGTATTAATCGAAGTAATCACCCATGCAATCAATGCATCTTTGCCAACGCAGTGGCAGTTTATTGATGCCCTTCTTAAAGAAATCAGCTGGACGGGAGGCAACAAATTCTTCAAAGGCATTTTGTACTGCCTCTCGGGTATTGAATTTTTTACCCGCCAAGAAGTTATCCAAATTCTGGAAAAAGTAGTAGTCTGTAGGCGCAAGGTCTGGTGAGTAGGGCGGATGACGGAGAGCTTCCAACCCCAGTTCTTGCAACTTGGAGACCGTCTGCTGTGCAGTATGAGGTCGTGCGTTGTCGTGCAGGAGCAGCGGAGACGAGCGATTGACCAATGCTGGTTGGAGATGTGCCAGCTTCTCCATCATTGTGTTCAATTCTTCACAGTACACATTTGCAGTAATGCTCACCCCGTTTGGTAAGAAGCTGTGTTGAATCACACCGGCGCTAGACCACCAAACAGTGACCATCACTTTTCTTGGGGTAAGTTTTCGTTTAGGGCATTGTTTAGGTGCTGAACCAGGATCCAACCAACTTGCTGAGCGCTTGCGGTTATCAAACAGAATCCATTTTTCATCGCAGGTAACAATGCGGTTCAAAATTCCTTCATTTGTGTGTCTGTTGAGCAGTGCAAGGCACGTCTCGACGCGTACTTCGCGCTGGCGATCATTGAGTTCGTGGGGCACCCATTTGTCAAGCTTTTTTACCTTGCCAATTTGACGCAAATGGACCAATATTGTTTTGACGCTAACGTCGAAAGCTGCTGCTAATTCAGCCGTAGATTGTGTATCATCAGCTTCCACAATCGCCTTTAATTCGTCATTGTCGACCAAAGTCTTCGGACGACCGCGAGGTTCATTTTTCAGGTCGAAATTTCCAGAACGGAAGCGAGCAAACCAATAACAGGTAGTGCGTTGGTTTGTAGTGTTAGCTCCGTAAACGTCGTTGATGTTGCGTGCCGCTTGTGCCGCGTTGCTGCCACGACGGTACTCATATTCCATAATTACTCGAATTTTTAACGTATCCATGATGACGAAAAAGATTTAAATGCGATGAAAATGTAACACTAATCAATAAACAAATGACTACTTTTGGAAAAAAAAATCCATGTTTTTAAAATAAAATTAATTTGAAATTAGAATTCTTAGCCAAACAAAAAATATTTTGATTTGAAATGGCCAGTACTGCAGAACGGCAATTTCATAGGTAAAGACCTAATATAATAAGCATCATAACATGTCATCATCCTCCTGCCCTTATCCCAATTTATTTGGGGTCGGCGCAGCATGTTTTCTTCTTCCATACATCTCTATTTGCCGACATCTCATCTCACCTCTTTTCTTGCCATCATCTTTCACACAATCCATCCATCTTTTCTTTGGTCTTCCTCTACTCATGTAACCCTGCACATTCATACTCAAAACTTTCCTCACGACATGGTCCTCATTCCTTCGCATCACATGCCCATACATCATAACATGTATATCATGGTATAATGCTTATTATAGGTGTTACGAAGAATTCTTTGGCTCAACATATTTGACCATGGCTGGTACACAGATAAGGTCATGAGATAACAAATGAAAGCTTACCAGTTCGTACTGGAGAACACAAAGAAACTGCTCGCTTCAGGTATAGGTTTGTCCTCATTCTTTATTGCGACATCAGACAAGCGTCGAGGTCTTGCGGACATCGACGCCATTTGGTGCTTCGGCGTATCTTCTTGCTTTATGTCTCCTGAGAAAAAGAAAACTACGATCACTTCCCTGTACTGTACATTATTACAATCGCTCTATATTATTAAACTAGCTTTTACCCCATTTAGAAACAAAATGTAGCCTATATTTTAAGTTAGACCTCTAGCAATACATCGATGAATACTGCATTCAATGCCATGTAGTAGTTTTTGGGTAATTCGTGTACAAACATACAGACGCACAACAAATCTAAAAATTGTTGTTTTAGCTTATGTTGCTCTAATAAAGACCCCTATATTCGTTTTTTTTCGATATCTATAATGTACGGACTTCTGCCTGTTACAATTTTAATAGATATATATGTATAGAAAGAATAAAAGAATTAGATTTTCCATTTTGTCGCACTGTAGCTCGATGCAACTCCCTTGGTTGGCGTATGTTGACGATCCTCAACGTACTCGTGGATATCAGCCCTTGATTGGACTTGTTTGCTGATGAATGGAAGACGATCATTTTAGAAGTTTAACGGTTCTGTGAGAAGACGGAACTGCAGAATTAACTTAATTAATTTTGATATCAAATTTGCTGTACTAGATAAAGTATCTGGATGGCCGAGTATTGCTCTGATAAAATGAAGTTTTCTAAAAATGAAACCTAGTTAGATGGATATATCGCTCCCGAAACCCCTACTAAACTTCATGAAAATCGTTGGAGCCGTTTCCGAGATTCCGATTATATATATATATATATGTATATATATACAAGAATTGCTCATTTAAAGGTATTAGATATAGATTGTAAATTAAGTGATCAAATAAGCGACTCGGCAAACGTAGTGTCGGACGCCCTGTGACTAGGTGGGACGATGTGACGTGTGACGATCTGCGTAAGACTGCAGGCAGATGCTGGATGCGGCAAGCTGAAGACAGGGCGCTATGGCGCTCATTAGGAGAGGGCTATGTCCAGCAGTGGACTAATATAGCCTAATGATGATGGTGATGATGAAGTGATTAGTCTCAGGTTTCGATTAGCTTTACATTTTTATCTTTTCTTGCAACCAGTAATACGGAATTTCTCCAACACAGATAAATCCTGCTACTGTCTAAACTCTCACCATTTTGTTTTTTCTCGTTTCCTACAAGGATGTCGTTGGCTTCGTCTCCAACTCCTTGCTCCTGATCCGGCTCCTCAACGTCTTCTTCTGAACCAGTCTCTTCATATTCATGGTCTGACCTGAAAGCATGTGCACCATAATGATTAAAAATAAACTCAGAAAACAGTCACATCTATAAACTGGAATAAATCATAATGCTGGGCAATTCACACATCATCACCTAGCCCCGAGCTAAGCAGAGCTTGAGTTATGGGCACTAGATGACTGATATACTTAATAAAATACACTACATAGATAGATATTTTTTATTATACATAGCAAATATGTAAAAAGATTTGTTCCGGGTGTTCTGGGACACCCGGAACAAATCTTTGTAGATCGTACAAACATTTGTCCCAGGGCGGGAGTCTAACCCGCAAGCTCCTGCATTGCAGGCGGAACTTCGCCCGCCTCGCCACATCGGCCGTCAAACGTCGTGGAAGTTATGGCGAGATGAATGAATAAAGATCGGATTTGGGAAACGTTTAGGTGAACATCAGATTGCCTCTTTTTCAGAAGACACGTGTCCCATGAGGGATTAAATTGGTAGTATGATAAAAAATAGTAACGAAGAAAAATATTAAAAGTAAACCTCCTTACCTGGGTACTCTCTTATATTTCTTGTAAGGCCGGCTGTTAGTAAATAGTCAATTTTAGCGTCGTTACATTAAAAATAACTTTAGTAGTTACAGACACAAATGGTAATAAGTTAGTTTTTAGTTGCCAAAATGATATTTAACACCTTAACGCCAGACAACGAGACACAATACAAATTGTATTCAAAATATATAAAACTTATTTTTTATTTCTTTAACAACATACAACTATTAACATGAAAAAATAAAATAAAATAAATGATCACAGGGCATCGAAAAATTCATCCACATCACTGTCAACGGGAATAGTGCCCAGAAGGCTGGCAGCATTACCACGTTGAATGGCAATGCTGATTCTTTGGCCAAAACAAAGGCCAGCCCTCCGGCCACGTGAAGATTCGACCAAACGCTTTGCAATTTCTCGAAAAACTAAATGGGCAAACGGACCCCATGGCCCTAGTGTTTCAACCCCAAACGGTTCAAACATATAACTTCCAATTAGGTTGTTACATTTCCGCCGTTTGAGGTTTTCTGCACCTGCAGCAGCCGCACCTGCACAGTCCGCCGTACTAGGGATGGGATGGCGCTAGGGTGTCGACACATGTTGCATCCCACACCAAAGGCCTACCCATCTTCGAAGGTATCGATCTGGTCTCTTCCCAAGCCACTGGGTTCTAAGGTTATACATAGCAAATAACCAGAACACCCGGAACATATATTTGTAGATCGTACAAACAAATTCCCAGGGCGGGAATCGAACCCGCAACCTCCTGCGTCGCAGTAGTTACTGTAACCGTAAGTAGCTGGTACCCCGGCAGTGGCATGTGCACGACGGATGATGTCATTAATACAGGCGTGTCGGGCTATGCGACCTGCACTCTTACTGCAAGATAGGCCATGGTGTCAGAGGCAGTCGACTGCTTCACCGCATTGACAGCGATGTGGAGCTTCGCAAAGACCGCCCAGACGCAGACTTGTAGCGAGTAGTGTGAAATTGAAATTACATTAAACACACTAAATGAAACATATCATACGGTGAACGTATTTCTAACCGTCACATTATAATTAACCTATGTTAGAATTTATTATTATTATATTTTATTGGAATGCTTTTATTGCACAGACATTGTAATTAAAAGGTCATTTTTAAAAAGCAATATGAACAATTTGACATGTTTTATGAAATTGAAACAATTTGACATAATTTTGTATTATTATAATGTATTATTATTTTTTATATTAAACTGTCTTTTTAAATATGATTTACATACCTACTTGACGGTAGAACACGTACAAAAATATTTGTGTTTTTTTTATTTTCAAAAAGTTAAATACCTACTCGTGTCTATGTACTGATCAGCCATGTTTGCGAACGAATAAATGATTTGATTTCTATTGTTTGTCGGTCACCTGGCGTTTAAGGTGTTTTGGTGTTCATCTATCACCACGTTATAAAATGTATGCCAACGCTGTTAAATTATCTCTCAACATTTTTTATGGTGATGATTATGGAAATTGGCAGGATCTTGCTGAAGGTGTAGACTTACCCTTCACTAGAATAACCTTCCTCTTCATTAACGTATTCATCATCAGTTCCGCCTCTCTCTTCATCCAGTTGAGGATTTCCTGCCTCTATATTCTCTGCTGCTTCCGCCTAAGAACAGATATGAGTTACAAATGGACATCTAAGTCAAAGTCAAAGTAAAAGTCAAAACGTTTATTGCAAACCAAATGTACAATGTTTACATTTTTTTTTTGTTTGTCCTTATGAGTTAGCAGTGTTTTTAAAGCATTGAAATTATTATCATCCGCATGCCCTTTATATCCAGCATGCATTGAAAATTAGGTAGGTATTGTTACTTAATTAATGTTATTACAATTGAATTTGAAATAACAAAAAAACAATAATATTAGTAATGTCAAAATTACATGTCAAAAATAATGTATTTAATATATTTATTTATTACAATTAATGTTATCGAAGTTATAGTTAATATGTCAAATAATTAAATGACAATAATAATTAATTTGATACAATTATTCAGCATTATTAGTCAAAACAAATGTCATTATTTTCAGATAGATAATTTTTTTATTATTTATTTTATTTTATTTCTTCATATATTAATAATTGTTTCAGATCATACTTTATCAATAAATCAAATATCAAAAAATAATTCTCATTTTTAAACATCAATCTTATTATTTATATGGGACATATAAATATTAAGAAGAACTTTTGTGCGTGAAGGAACGTTGTTATTTTAAACTAGACTCTACGTATTCTTTAACTGAGTAGTAGCATTTTTGGGTTAAGTATATTTTTTTAGTCTTTTTTGGAATATTTTTTTTTTCAGTTTTAAACATATTGGGCAACTTATTAGGTGATATATTGTATTTTGACATATAATATAGGCTATTCACTTAACATTTTTATTCTTGAGGATGGAGCACATAACCTGTTTTTATGGCGAGAGTTAACGTTGTGCGTATCTTCTACTTTAGTAAACTTTTTTTTATCTTATTTTGTTCGGGGGCTTTTATCAAAGATATGTCAGCCCCATCGTACCCTTTTACATTAATTGGCTATCTTAAACAGTAATAGTTTACAATATTACTTAATATGTAATGAACTAGAGTTATTCGTGGGGGACCATAATTGCAAAACTTTTTAATAATCTCCGAAGATGGTACACACAAGACGGATTGGATTATGCCTAAACCAAGTACTTTAGTAATTTTGTCGGTATTTTTAAAAACAGAAACGCAACTGTCAAGTATATACCTATATAGACGGTAGAGTCAGAATCTGATATTGTATGAAGTATATGGTTCGCAGCTCTCAGTATTATCTATTTGGGCTTGAATTCTAATACACTTCTTTTGAATAATGAATAGTTCCTCTAAGTTAACACTATTTCCCCAAATATCCCAACCATGAGTTTGCACATGCGTAGTAGGCGGCCATAGCTATCACATTAACATATACCTTTTCCTGACATTCCAAGATTGTAAGCAAAATGTGTACAATACATAGGCTACATTTTTTTTTTAATAACAATAAAGATTTATTGTTAAATTAGACCAGATTAACTTGAATACATTGAAATAATTAAATAAACCGGCGATAAACATACTACTATACCATGCCACGATACACCAATGTTTCATGTACTAAAAAAGCATCATAATTGCAATATTTTTGATAAAACTAGAACAAAATCTTCACATACTACACTACGAGTATATATTTACATAAGTACGCCAAATATCAGCTCAATCTATAGGTCAACAACTAAAAAAAGTCTTGAAAATTTTGGCAACAACTTACATAAGAACACTGCAAGCTAATATAAACCTTGTAATAAAAATATATGTAAATATATGTGAATATAATATTAAAATGGCGGTTACTAAATTAAAATTGAACCTTACATCTTTTTCTTTCTGTATCTCATCCATTTCTTCAGCGTCCCCTAAATTGTCGACAGCGATAGCCAAGAACACGTTTAGTAAGATGTCTATAGTAAATGGTTAAGGAAATAAATAAATCGATTTGTACAAAACTATCTGGAAGAGTGCGCTGGATGTGAAAGCACAGGACCTATGGATGTGGCGGTTAGGATAGGCCTATGTTGAGCAATAATAAATATTAATTATAATAAATAAATAATGCTGGACAATCCACACATCAATAGCTTAGTTTTAAGTCAAGTGTAACGCAGAGAGCTCTTTGCCAACAACTGGGTGCAAATCCCGACTGGGGGCTGCTATTGAGAAGGTGGTTGTAGGTTTGGCTAAAAAAAACCCCCCTTTTTCCGATCCCAGGACATCTGGATATCCCGGGTTTGATGGCCCAACAAAAAGTGTGATAATGATACAATGGTCGAATCATGATGATGTCTTGGAAAAGGATACAGTTGCCGCAGATGAAGATGACGATGAAATATATGGAGGCTAGCATGCCAGGAGATCCAACTCCGCCATAAGCGTTGATGCCGTGGTACATCACAGCGTTCCAATCTTCACCGGTTAATATCTAGAATTGAAAGAAGCGTAGTTTTAGTTAAACATAGACCCACTTACTCGTAGCATTGACAAATGTATGTGAATGTAAAAATTAAAACAAAACATACAGTAAAACGGGGTGAATCGAAACGTAACTTTATTTGACATTTTAACGTTTATTCAGTATTATTTATTACTGACAAGATGTCGGAAATGATTCATTACAATTCCTTAAAAAATAAGAGTACATTATGTAGTGGCAAACAATGTTTAACTAACGCGGAAATCCTTATCAAAGTTTTGTTTCTATTCACCCCGTTTTACGGTAACTTAGATAATGGACAAAGAAACTTCAAAAATGTTTGGAATGACAGGATCCTTAACCTGTGAAGTGCAGCAAAAAACAATTTTCTGTGTTCCTACAATCTTATGTGCCTATGCGGAAGGAACGAAATTACAGAGATAAAGGCAAATTAATTACTGTTTTCACCAATGGCAAGTTACGCAACGTGTAGTTAAGTAACGGCTTACGTAAGCAGATCCTCGTGCAACAAAATCTAAACTCCCGTTTTACCATATTCTGTTACGTTCGATATGAGTTGATACTGTTGAATATCTGTTGTACTAAAACGACCCAGAATTACGGCCTAAGCATAACGCATCGGAAAATAGCTCTCGTAAATTGAGACAGCCTGGCGACTTTTGTATTTTTTATATTTGGTAACTGCTTGATATTTACGCAGTGCATTTAGTGTTAGTGAAAACGGGCAAAGGTATTCCTCGCTGTTACAGATGAAAAAGCTTAAAACACTTTGCTTGACCCGGAAATGAAATCCAAGACCTCATACTTAGCAGTAGCAATAGCGACCACTAGACTAACGAGGAAACTTTACATGCCATCATTAATCTGCTACAATTCTGGAATGGTCTCAAATCCGATTGAAACTAATATCACTATTTTAACAATATTTCCCTTTGTATAAAAACTATTAATATGTTATTACCTGAAACATGGTCAGTACAGCTTGCCAGAAAGAGTCAAAGTTGTGCCTCTCTTTCTCTTCTTCAGGCTCGTAATCAAATTTCCCTCCAAAGACTTGCATGCCGAGCAGAGCGAAGATCATGATGAACAAGAAGAGAAGCAAAAGTAAAGAGAAGATGGATTGGATGGAGTTCAGAAGAGATGCTACTAAGTTGGAAAGGGAACGCCAGTACCTGCAAACAAAAAAAAAAAGTTTTAAGATAAGTTTCGATTGGACATAATGAAAAAGTAAATCGTAAAAATGGGACTGAATTTGATAAGGTTGCAAATCTGATATAAAGCTTACACTCTCTCTCTCAATACGTATTCAAAAGTGTTTGAATCGTTTTCAAGTTAATCAGACTTTACAGATGATTATTTTAATTGAATTTTGGTTACTCATAGAGATATAAGTCATGATGGCCCAGTGGTTTAGGCCTCGCCTCTTGTGCACGAGGTTGTGGGTTCAAACCTGGGCAAGTACCAATGTGAGTTTTTCAATTCATATGTACTTTCTAATTTATCTTGGACATCACTGACATCGGTGAAGGAAAACATCATGCGGAAACCTGGACTTATATAATTAGTATATGTCTGAAATCGCCAACCCGTCTTAAGCAAGTGTGGCGATTAATGCTCGTGCCTTCTCTGTATGAGAAGAGGCCTTTGCCCTGCAGTGGGACAGTAATAGGCTGGTACTTTCCTTACTTTTTATAGAGATAGACCGTATTTGTAAGGTCACAAGTCTTGACTTGTGCTACAGTATATACAAACGACACACACACACACACACACACACACACATGCTACGTGCAGCCATAGGGACTGTCTTATAAAAAATGGGTACTTACTTAGTAACTTTAAAGACTCGAAGCAGTCGAACACACCTCAACACAGATATACCCAGCTGTGGAATGGTGTCGGAGATGGTCAGCGCCAGTTCTACGATGGAACAGAACATGACGAAGCAGTCGAAACGGTTGAATAAGGAGACGAAGTAGCCCTGGAAGAAACAGAGTTGTAAAAGTATTAAAACTTGTGGCTAGAAATCTTAACGCCAGTAGGAAATAACACCGTTTATTTAACTTTATTTATTTATTTATTTAAATGTTTGTAAACGCACGACACAGGAGAAATTACTAGAGTGGTGGCAACGTTTTCTTAAAAAAAAAAAACTTTATCTGAAGCCTGTCGCTGAGACAAAAATGCTGAGGATTGGTATTACGCGATAGAACAAGATATGTGTATCTAAGAGGAAGTCTGGAAGTTGCATCTGTGGCAGAAAAGATGTGTGGAAATCGGTTGTTATGATAAGAGCATGTGATGCAGAGGAATGAGGATTTTGAGAGGAAACTTTAGAGGAGGAAAAGGGAGGGTTACAAGAGTCGAGGAAGACCAAAGACACATGAATGGTTTGTGTGAAAGAGAATATGGCTAGCAAAGAGGAGACTATTGACATGACGGCAAATATGGAAGAAGAAGACTTCCTGCGCCGACCCCAAATAAATTGGACCAAAGGCAGGAGGATGATACTGATGATATTATTAATAACCTCACATAACGCCTGTTTTCACCTCCGGAACGTCATACATTTTGTAAAAATCTTCCTTACAGGAATGCAATCTCTCCATCGTAAGCAAGTCCGTAGTCAGACTGGCTCTTGGTCTATTTTTGGGTTACTGTGACCACCACGTTTTTTAGTAGACTGGAACCGCACCTGATTCGTGAGTAATGAGAAGTATACTTACTTGTATACCCAGTGCGTACATCTTCACCAGCATCTCCATGGTGAACAGCACCACAAACAAATAGTTGGCGTAGTTCTGGAAGTGATCTAACCAGTGAGGTTGGCTGAAATCATCAAAAACATATTTGTAAACGTAAAAATACTCAAATCAATACACCATAACAACAAGCTTGTATTCACCAAAGGAATGTTTAACTCCCATGGAATTAAGGGCGATAGTCAAGCTTTGTCTGACCCGGTATTCGAACCCAGAGCCTTATGTTAAGCAATAATACTTGCGGCCACTAGACTAACCAGGAAGAGCGATGATAAGGATACAGTTGCCGCAAATAAAGACTGATGGAAATATTATTGTGTACTCAGAATGTAACTTGGAGTTGATGCAATCGGGCCGTGGGGTCCGAATGCTCGTTAAGATAACACTTCCCGTGACCTCAGGGCTGGTGACCTTGTCTTCTGCCTAACTTTTTCGTGAATAAAAGATTGATGGAAATATTATTGTGTATTAGAATGTAACTTGGAGTTGATGCAATCGGGCCGTGGGGTCCGAATGCTCGTTAGGATAACACTTCCCGTGACCTCAGGGCTGGTGACCTTGTCCTCTGCCTAACCTTTTCGTGAATACAAGCGTGACGTGATTTATGTGATGCAGTACAATACGTAGATCGAAGGTTGCTTACCCATGATGTTCTGTAGCTAACACCAAAGTATTAAGAAACACAAGCACGATGATGGCCCAGTAAGATGTCTGCGATTTCACAGCTTTCCTGCACGTCCTTCGTAACCGCCGGTTTACCTAAAATCAAAGATTTTAATTAAATATTACTCTTAAATGTCCAATATCCTAATGCTATTAAAATAGGGTTGTGTCCTAGGTAAAAATGTAATAAGCCTATTTGGTCCGTCAGTTAGATTAACAAAAAATATTGGACACGTACACGACGACATTTTTTGCTTATTCAAATCAATAAAGAGTGACAAAGATATAGCACATCAAAGTTCAGGACATGGGCTTGTGATGCACGGCGTCATTTTTGCTGTACGTGATAGAAGAAAAAATACGTGTTCAGTATATTCGAGTAATCCAACTATCGGACCAAAGAGATTTTTTAAGGACACTACCCTATTCATGTCTCTTCAAAATTAAAGTCAATCATATCATCAATGCAGTAAAAAAGATGTCCAGTGTTGCACATGAGTCGCCTCCAAATATTTTACAACGATTGGTTCTGCGCTGGCCCCATAAATCCATCCATGACATATGGATCACAGAATTCGTGGTCGATCACATTGTGCCTCATAGGAAGGCTCACAGAGATCGCCATCGTCCATGAATGGCTATAGTCATACTCATCATGGATTGTTGTGACAGGACTCCCACGTCCCCAACTGTCAGCAATCTAAGCGAATTGTGCCGGTGGGATCTCTGGTGAGGTCTAAAGATGTTACATAAAAAACAGGTATAGCCACCACTGTGGGAGCTTCCATCTCTGATAAAAAAACTAACAACGAAATAATATTGGCCCTAAGTTAGTACCTTGTCGAACCTCCTGCAATAAACTTTACATGTTGATCCGTGTCCTTGGTCTGTACCCGTATTCACATTGCTTTGAGATCCTTCATTGCTTTTTCTGTCTTTTTTGCCTGAAACAAATATTATCAGATAATTTAATTACCGCACTAAATAAGACCATATATGGGAACTGGGTCAATGTAGAAACTGATTCGTCTTAGTGAAGGCAAAAAAAAACAACAAAAAAAAATCGATGATTCAAATCGCAGGGACGAAGTTTAAGTCTGTCGATTGCCTATTGCTCTTGAAACTACACCACAGAGATGCTGCGTGGTAGATGCTGATAGGAACTGAATCATAAAATATGAGTTTTTACCCACTCGTGCGGAGGTCGGAAATTAGGTAAGCCACAGGAACGCACAAACAACATAAGAAGTCCTACGTTCCAACCCAGGTCATGATCTTCCGGAGGGGCAAATGTCAACCAGATAAGTGCAGCCATTAAGACATGACTCATTAATAAACATAAGTTTCTTGAACTCACTGACTGTTACTTTTATAGGAGTCATGATCATCTTCCTCTCCCAACTATATTGAGGTCGGATTCCGGTTTAACCGGATTTAGTTGAATAGCCGTGTTTTACATGGAGCAACTGCCTATCTAACGTCCACAACCCAGTTACTGTGTATTACGATTCTGACTATCTGACTGCCGTCAAAGATTTACAAATAACTCTCCATTGAACTTCCTTCACTTTCACATTTCTAGTATTTGTACGAATAGTAGGGCGTACCTTGAGAATCCTCGTCATCTTCCTTTTGACCCTGATCATTTTCAAGGTCCAACTCCTCTGCTACCGTTATCCAATTTAGATAACCCTTCAAGTCTTCTTCAAACTGCTGTCTTTCGCGAGACTTTTGGAAGTCACCTCGATTTTTCGCTTTTTCTCTTTCTTTGGAGAATTCTCTGTGAAGGATAGAAAGAATTTTATAACAATTTGGAACTACTTGGACGAGATTGAAGGATTTATTTGGGGTAAAGCCGTATGTATTTGTACTGGCACCGTGTAACATGAGCATGTTAAGGTGGCCCAAAGCCTTTACAAGTATGTTTAACTTTCTGAAGGACAAAATATACTAAGTATTCAGAACTTACCCAGACAACACACCAAGAATCAAATTCATGACGAAAAAGTTACCGAAGATGACCAGCGTCACAAAGTAGATCCATGGCCATGTATTTCCTTTGACGTTGGCAATCTAGAAAATACAGTTAATCCATTTTTAGTGTTCCGTACCAAAATCGTAAAAAAGGGAACCGCTAGGCTTTTATTTTTGGTTCTAAATATTTCGACTTCAAACTTGCAATGCTTATAAATATTCTTCACCACTTGCATATCGAGTAACTGAATCGAAAAAAATATTGTTATGAAAATCGCTAGGGAGATTAATT
The DNA here is from genome assembly GCA_905147745.2 of Phlogophora meticulosa. Classification (NCBI taxonomy): domain Eukaryota; kingdom Metazoa; phylum Arthropoda; class Insecta; order Lepidoptera; family Noctuidae; genus Phlogophora; species Phlogophora meticulosa. Next base: position 2,000,808 of record LR990542.1, read on the forward strand.
TAAAGTGAAAAATAAGTATAAAGATTTGTATGTTTGTGTGTTTGTAACGAATAAACACAAAAAATACTCAATCGATATAAAACAAGCTTTCTCAAATAGAAAGCTACATTATCAGCGAGTAACATACATACATAGGCTTTTGTTTTTATTTTCAAAACTATACCTGAAAAGCATTTGAGGGAATGTTAATGACCAAAGGTTAAGGCCGAAAAGAACGAAATCATCAATCATATCAGGCAAAGTGCTAGTAATAAATAATAGGTCTTTACCTATGAAATTGCCGTTTTGTATGAAAAAATTTAAATGAATTTTTTTCATGTATTTTTTATTTGTATTAATCGAAGTAATCACCCATGCAATCAATGCATCTTTGCCAACGCAGTGGCAGTTTATTGATGCCCTTCTTAAAGAAATCAGCTGGACGGGAGGCAACAAATTCTTCAAAGGCATTTTGTACTGCCTCTCGGGTATTGAATTTTTTTCCCGCCAAGAAGTTATCCAAATTCTGGAAAAAGTAGTAGTCTGTAGGCGCAAGGTCTGGTGAGTAGGGTGGATGACGGAGAGCTTCCAACCCCAGTTCTTGCAACTTGGAGACCGTCTGCTGTGCAGTATGAGGTCGCGCGTTGTCGTGCAGGAGCAGCGGAGACGAGCGATTGACCAATGCTGGTTGGAGATGTGCCAGCTTCTCCATCATTGTGTTCAATTCTTCACAGTACACATCTGCAGTAATGCTCACCCCGTTTGGTAAGAAGCTGTGTTGAATCACACCGGCACTAGACCACCAAACAGTGACCATCACTTTTCTTGGGGTAAGTTTTCGTTTAGGGCATTGTTTAGGTGCTGAACCAGGATCCAACCAACTTGCTGAACGCTTGCGGTTATCAAACAGAATCCATTTTTCATCGCAGGTAACAATGCGGTTCAAAATTCCTTCATTTGTGTGTCTGTTGAGCAGTGCAAGGCACGTCTCGACGCGTACTTCGCGCTGGCGATCATTGAGTTCGTGGGGCACCCATTTGTCAAGCTTTTTTACCTTGCCAATTTGACGCAAATGGACCAATATTGTTTTGACGCTAACGTCGAAAGCTGCTGCTAATTCAGCCGTAGATTGTGTATCATCAGCTTCCACAATCGCCTTTAATTCGTCATTGTCGACCAAAGTCTTCAGACGACCGCAAGGTTCATTTTTCAGGTCGAAATTTCCAGAACGGAAGCGAGCAAACCAATAACAGGTAGTGCGTTGGTTTGTAGTGTTAGCTCCGTAAACGTCGTTGATGTTGCGTGCCGCTTGTGCCGCGTTGCTGCCACGACGGTACTCATATTCCATAATTACTCGAATTTTTAACGTATCCATGATGACGAAAAAGATTTAAATGCGATGAAAATGTAACACAAATCAATAAACAAATGACTACTTTTGGAAAAAAAAATCCATGTTTTTAAAATAAAATTAATTTGAAATTAGAATTCTTAGCCAAACAAAAAATATTTTGATTTGAAATGGCCAGTACTGCAGAACGGCAATTTCATAGGTAAAGACCTAATAAATATCTTTGACATCTCTCTCTCTCTCTGTTGGGGAGTTCTTCTTCCCATGTGTTTTTGCACTAGGAAGTGGTGAAGGGTGGGCGTTTTGGGTCAACGTCAAAAATTACATAAGACAGTCTGATGTAATTTTTGACGTTCGGAAAGTGCTGATTCTCACTCTGATTTGAGTAAATGAATTTTGATTTGGATTCTCCGATAGCGTTGGTCTAAAAAACCACACAAAACCTCCCAATACTTACAGCATACATAATATCCGTCCAACCTTCAAGGGTGATGCACTGGAAGACCGTCAGCATAGCGTAGCCAATGTTGTCGAAGTTGGTGATGCCGTAATTGATGCCAGGCCAGTCGCCTCGGCAGATATAGTTGTCAGGACACTGGTACCCCACGTCACCTGGCTCACTATTGCAGGGACTTGGATCGTCTATCATTTCATCTGAAACGAGCATTAGAATTAATTGTGTTTAAAGTGAGGAGCAAATCAATTTAATCATGTAAGTATTATGTACATAAAGAAATAGGAATCATAAGGCATTGAAAAATTAATTATACCGACTTAATATAGATTGCTATTAACTCACTATGAAAGGCAATTTTAACAGTTCCAGCATCGACCTACTCTAAAAAGTATTTTTGTTTTACAGAGTTGGTCATGCGTAATCGTGAATCTTTTGAAAGATTGCTAATTAGTTCATATTCTGTCTAATAGGCGAGATTAATCATTTTGTTACTCATGCTAGCTTTGTCATACTCTACAAATAGTTCAAAAGGTTTGTCTAGAAAAGTGTCCTAATACTTGGGTGGGGACCGGTAACCATGGCAACAAACCCAATAACACAACAGTGCACAATGTTACATTGTTTGGTAAAAGTACCAAAAAGGCTGGCAACATTGGATGGCAATGCTGATTATGTGGCCAAAAAAAGGGTCAGCTCTCTGGTAAGTTCTTTTGTCGTTTACATGTAAACAGCAGTGGCCTTAGCGCGAATTTCCCAAACGAAAACGCCAAGCATTTGTACTAAGATTGAAACAGCGCCATCTACATTACGTACGTGAAACTAATATCGTTTTTTTTTTAAACGTTGCCCCACACTAGGTATTCCTCCTGTATCGAGGGTGCGTTTACAAACATTTAAACTCACATACACAAACAGCCAGACCCGGAACAACTAGTGTAGGCTATACAAATATTTGTTCCGTGCGTGGATCAAACCCGCGACACGCAACGCAGCAGCCAATCGCCTAACCTTGGATAAAAGGACGTTTTTAAAAATGAAACCTAACTAGATCGATTTATCGCTCCCAAAACCCCCTGCATACTAAACTTCATGAAAATCGTTGGCTCTTTTCCGAGATGCAGATTATATATATATACATAGGTACGTCATACATTTATACAAGAATTGCTCGGTTAAAGGTATGAGATAGTTGTACATTGTAATCGGGTCCACATATTGTAGATTCTATTTATAAACCCAGCTGATTATGACATTTCAATAAACAAAACACAACCACATACCTTTGTTTGTCACATTTAAGAAGCATGTCTCGTGTAAGATCCCAGAGAACAGCTCCAAGCCTATAATGGCATAGATGATGATGACGAACAGCACCAGAAAAGCTATGTGGAATAACGGCACCATCGCTTTCAATATGGAATTTAACACAATTTGAAGACCTGGAAATGGTGAAATAGAGGATTAACATCGTTCTTCCATAATTATACAGAAGCATTGTATTTTTCTGGAGAATTACTAGGTCACTACTCACTCCCAACCCCAATTATATGGGAATTAAAAATATCTGACGAACTGTAGGTGTACAATAGTATATAACCTCCACTTAGATAGGGGTTTACCTACTGGGAGAATATGGGCGTGATGTTAAGATATGTTAACCACTAGGGCAAACCTGAGTAGATATATGTACATAGTAGTACCAGTCTGTCCCACTGCAGGGCAAAGGCCTCTTCTCATACAGAGAAGGCACGAGCATTAATCACCACGGTTGCTCAAGACGGGTTGCCGATTTCAGACTTTTATTAATTATATATAAGTCCAGGTTTCCTCACGATGTTTTCCTTCACCGATGTCAGTGATGTCCAAGATAAACTTAGAAAGTACATATGAATTGAAAAACTCACATTGGTACTTGCCCAGGTTTGAAACCACAACCTCATGCACAAGAGGCGAGGCCTAAACCACTGGGCCATCATGGCACAAATATAGCATACCTTCGTGAGATATGTATACGTATGTACATAATAACTGATTATCACCTGCCAAGATAGATCGACGGAGCCCCGCTTCATAGGGCTCCGATATCTGGGTGGTTATAAAAAAAATAACCACCCAGGATCTTTCCTCAGCGGTAGCACTTATTACATGATCGTAATAGACTTTTTTACTCACTTGGTACTCCTGAGACCAACCGGAGAGGTCTCAACACTCTGAAGGCCCTCAACGCTTTGACGTCAAAGGAGTCTTTGGAAATGTACTGCAGGATCATACTTGCTATACTGAAACACGTCAATAAAACTGCCTTGTAAATGTTTTACTTCACCAGTACAAGCTACGGTGTGTGGTCGACGGTGGTAGGTAAGCCAAGCTTAGAAGTAACTTAGTAAAACCTTTGTATACCAGAGTTTCTACAGATTTATAGGATGTTATAGGTATCCTGGATGGATTTATGTAAGTTTTGGTTTGTTTTCTTTACTGTAACGCCTCGATTTTTTGGAGGTTGGCGATACTGACTGCAAACAGTGTTATACTAACGTAGTCATTAACGTACACATATTTATGTATATCATATTTTATGTTCCAATAAACATTTGTATTTGTTCTATCTCACGAAGGCCGCTCGCCCTTGAGTGTGTGTGTCTGATGCACGTACACAATGTCTCTGTGTGCGTAAGCTCGGGAGCGCTCAGTATTGGTCGAGCCGCCTTCACGCACACATATATAATACGTACGTGCATCTAAAATCCTACACACACACTCTCAACGGCCACCGGCCTGTATGAGATAGAACATATTATGTTATTCTCTACACACATAGGTATTCAGTACATAAAAAAACAAAGAAATAAACAATGATGGCAATTTCAGACATATATTAGTTATTGGTCTCGGTATCCTCACAGTGTTTTCCTTCACCGATGTCAGTGATCATCATCAAAGGTCAGCACATCAAGCTAGCCCAATCTGCTAAATTTCTGTGATAGTTTTTCAACTCTATTACAAAAGAATAAGTTGCACGTTCATTTAGGAAAATTTGACAGTCTGGTATAACTTGATGTCCTGGCGTCTGTACTTTCCTGGTTAAAAAAACTATAGTAAAACTCACCCAATAGTAACTATCGTAAAATCGAGACTGTTCCATGTGTTCCTAAGATAGGCTCCCGGGTGGAACAGGAACCCGTACGCGATGATCTTCATCACGCACTCGCCCGTAAATATTACCATGAATATCCATTCTACTTTTTCCTAAAACAAAAGTTGTGTATTGCCCAGAAAATTTTAAATAATTATTGACTGATTAATAATAATAATGCAAGGTTAGCTTGGACCCTGTTCCCGATGCTGGTGGGCTACTATTTTTTATATTTTTAAATGTTTTTTTTTATGTTTAAGTATTTAAAAATGTACTTAGTAAGTATATAAAAGCATAAAGGAAATAATGCAAGGATAAGGAGGCTCTCGTTAGGCAGCTGAATCAAACAAGGGCTTGATCCAGAAAGCGGTACTCCTGGACACAACGCGTATCGTTAGGAGGTTCCTTTCTCAAGAGCCCTGACCACTGATAGCTTGGATCCTGCTCCCGATGCCGGTGGGATGCTATTTTTTATATTTTGTAAAGTTTTATTTTTGTACTGAAATATTTAAAAATTAAATTACTATGTTGAAAAAAATAAATGAGATGATAATGCAAAGCAAAAGGGACATTGACGTACAAACTGCAATGAATTCAGTACATTGTGGATCCAGGAGTGTGAAATTTTTCTGGGTTGTTTTCCAAATTTTTACTTTTTTTCTGGTGTACTTTTTAGTTTAAACAATAAAAAATCTTGGGAAAACCTTCATTTCTATCTTAGCCAATGCGATTATTATTTAAACTGTAAATACATACTTCTCCTTTCTCATTAAACATCACATTGGGTATGATATAAATCATGTTTACGCTAACGTAGAAATTAGGAAACGGTGACTAAAATTTCAACGCTACGTTCATGGTGTAAGGTAGTGCGTATATGTCCCTTTCACTCTGTATATGCCTGGAGGACATCTTGTGGCTAGCTGTGGGGGAAAGGCGACCCCACGGACCCTATCTCCAGGTTTCTCATCTCCAGTTTGCCTTTTTTGACCAGACAGGAGCAAACATTGACGAGGAACATAATCATTCTGTATCTCTCACAAGAGCACACATGCATGGAGGAAGAAAATAATCTAGTAAGATTCTGATGTATTGATCACTGTATCGACCTGTAAGTAAAATATCTCGAAAAAACAACTTACCAATATTTGATTAGTATTATTTGTATCACCGGACGGATACGGTGTGAAGACTGCTAAAGCTATACAATTCGCGAAAATCGTCGTCAATATCATATATTCAAATGGTCTGAGTTTGTTTGGTCAAGGAAATATTCTTTAAAAAATAAATGGATATTTATGGAACACTGATGGAGGGCTGTTTTTTTTAATACTAAGCCGCCACTATTTTATGAATCTCTGCAACTCTTAAAAGCCAGAATGAACATGGGTGACCACCAGAAAAGCGTTGAGACAATGAAGCTTGATAAATCGCGCTTTGGGCTATTTAGGAGATCATCATCATCTGCCTAGCCGTTTCCCAACCGTGTTGGGGTCGGCTTCCAGTCTAACAGCATGCAGCTGAATACCATTATTTTACATGGAGCGACTGCCTATCTGACCTCCACAAACTAGTAACTATTAATATATACTATAGTAAACGTTGCCCCACACTAGGAATTTCTCCTATTTCGTGGGTGCGTTTACAAACATTCAAACTCACATACACTAAAAGCCAGACCAGGAACAACTAAATGTAGGCCATAGAAATATTTGTTCCGTGCGGGAATCGAACCCGCAACACGTAGCGAAGCAGCCACTGCGCTAACCGTGCCGAGCTTTAGAGGGCAGGCCTTTATTTAGGAGTGAACGTCTTTTGGCTGAAATGATGATGATGAATCTTTGAAAAGGATACTTCCACTCTACAATATCATAACATAGTTTCCTCAAGGGATTCTTGAGTCCTAAACAGAACAAGCTTCTCTTCGGTTTCTCCGGCTGTGGCTTGCCCCTCGGCCTGGCTTGTTTTCGAGGGGCCGGTGTGGTGGCAGCTTGTGTGGGGTCCACCACGCTGTCTGCCCCAGGAGTGGTGGCGCCCGTTTGTTGGGGCTGTTCCGATGACATTTTTACCTGGAAAGATAAAGAAAGAAACATTGAGGATAGTGAAAATATGTGAAATAGTATATACTAGTCACCCTTTAAAATGAAATCCTGTAGAACTGTCAATTTACTACCAATAATAATAAATGAACTATTTGGAATTTCCTCGTTGCTCTGCTGAACATGAGGTCTTGGATTCGATTCTCATACATTCTGCAGCAACAGCCCTGAGTCTGGATCTGTGGTCGGTTGATAGCTATAAGCATGCCCCCTAATTCCTATTACATTATGGGACTTAATCCAAGCTAGTGAAATGTGAGTGTACTATAGGTACACCTCTGCCTAGCCTTTTCCCAACTATGTTGGGGTTGGCTTCCAGTCTAATCGGATGCAGCTGAATACCAGTATTTTACGAGAAGCGACTGCCTATCTGACCTCCACTACCCAGTTACTAGGCAACACTATACACTAAGACTGGCTGTCAGACTTTCGGGCTTCTGACTCCCCCTAAAGACTGCCAAAGATTTGCAAATGGCAGCCGGGACCAACGGCTTAACATGCTTTCCGAGGTACGGAGGAATCTCGATATGTTATGAACGGCAAGCGTAGCTTAAACGGTCTTAAACAATAGCCTCGTGGCTACTGTAGCCGGCATGGTGGATGGCCTAATGGTGTCTCACTGGATGGCGGTACACAGACTGTCATTCAGATATGTAATATACATAGGTGTATTGATTGTTTTTTGTTTTGTTTCAGTTAGTAAGTTTTCACTGTAATATTTTTCTCGACTTTCTATGAATCTCTGGTCTGAAAATAGAGTATTATTATTATGTAACTTCGATCGACCCGTGCGGCTGTTTCTATTTAGCCACAAGCTCTTCTGCCTAACCCTTAGATGAATTAAAAACACGACGTAACGGTTATTATTTGGAAATAATCGTTCCTTCTTTCCTTTTTTATTTGTTGTTATTACTTCTGGTATAATTTTTTTTTAATGTTTTTTATATACTTATCGTATCGTGTCGTTGTGTGAGAAGCCTATGCTAAATAAATGTTTTTTCTTTCTTTCTTCCTGTTTAAAATCTATACACGACAAATGTAGAGTTCCGAATATAGGATGGGCACATTTCAATCCGTTCCAATACCTGAACATTCATTCGGTTCGTCGATAGCGTAGATATACATATGTACACAGTTGTATAGGTACGCTAGTAACACTTTGACCTTTGGTTGGCCTAGTGCGAATTTGAGTCTAGCTTATATAGTGATTGTGTAAGCATTGCCGCGCAGCCTACGTACGAGTTTACTGTACACAGTCTATATATCTTTACTGTTTAACTGTTCTGATTTAAACACGTACTCTCGGCACTTTTCTAGACTTCCTCAGGTACAGAGGCCAGCACATCAAGCTACACCAATGTGTCAAATTTCTTTGATAGGTTTTCAACTTTCATCATCATCATCATCATCAGGCTATATTAGTCCAGTGCTGGACATAGACCTCTCCTAATGAGCGCCATAGCGCCCTGTCTTCAGCTTGCCGCATCCAGCATCTGCCTGCAGTCTTTCACAGATCGTCATCCCACATAGTCAGAAGGCGTCCTACACTACGTTTGCCGAGTCACGGTCTCCACGCAAGAACACGTTTTTTCAGCTTTATTAAAAAGATTTTGTTTTAATGGGACAAGCCTGCCACACTATTCCCAAACCACTGCAATTCCTGAAAACCAGAATCAACAGTGGCGACCACCAGAAAAGCGTCGAGAAAATGAAGCCCGACGAGTCCCGTAGAAACGGTTCAACTGTCTTGGATCCCGCAACGAAATTAATCAGAAAAGACGTAATTACGAAAGTGTAAGGTTTATGTTCAATTGGGAAAACATGACAGTTTGGGGTAGCTTGATGTGCTGGCGTCTGTACCCTAATAGGATAAACGGAACCCCTATGGGATCAATTCGTTGTCCGTCTGCCTCAATGTCTGTCAAGACTGTTTTCTTAATCAAAGCGTGAAGGTATCAAGCTGAAATTAATACTAACACGTAAGTCTCTTGGAGCTCTAAAATGAAGCTTACACTACATATTTTGGTACGAGTCGCCAACAATTCAAACCCAAGGGTACTTCAGGTTGATCTACAATAATGATATTTGGCAAGAAGCAAGGTCCCACAGCACAAGTAAAGGAAAATATCCCAAAATTGTTCATTTATAACTTTAGCACATTTTTGTTTGCGATTTGCAGTGAATTGACCGTAACGTATTGTGACGCGATTCGTTGTTTCTTACTCGATATGGTTCGGGACCGTTCGTACCCGAATTCGACTCTCATTTGACCGGTTTTTTTTCATAAAAACCATCATTACAATCAAAGCCTTCCTACTTTTTTACGCATCCCTCCATCGAGAGTTATTTTGGACCAGTCTTTATCGAAGAAATCCGTCGTACCATGTCAAGAAATGTGTACCGAAAATTCAACTTCAGCAATCAAAATATCCGAAAACAAAAAAATGTTATACAAACGGTTTTACGCCTTCGGATTCATGATGCGCAGTTAACGACATTTATCCTCGTAAACGCAGTGTACGCTTGTTCATAAAACTGGCATTTCAATAATATTATTGGCGAGCGAGACGGATGGAGGATGTTGAATGTCTTACCGACGAAAGATTTTTAAATTCAATTTTTGACAGTTATGGATGTATGTTTGACAGCCATTGACACGCCGCGAAGGGACGGCCTAAAAGGACATACACTGACTTTATGATAAAACATAACAACACGCCTGTATTTCCATAAGGGTGAGGCAGGGATGTGATTATAGCAACCCACAGTTCGCCAGTTATGTTCAAGTTCACTGTGGTAGGGTTTGAGCCTATTGCCACCAAAACGGGCAACAAACTCAGACTCCAGGCTGCTACAAAGCAATTCCATATGGGAAAACCTAATAACACTGCACGACCTGGCAATCGGACCCAGGACCTCAAGCTCAGCAGTAGCACTTATGACCAACGAAGCACTAAATAAAACTTAGCGTTAGGAAGTGGGGGGTTAGAAAGAGACAAAAAGTAGCTTAAGTCACTCTCCATCCTTTCAACTATCTCCACTTAAAACTCGTCGCTCCGTTTTGCGGTGAACGACGGACAAACAGACACACACACTTTCCCATTTATAATATTAGTAAGTATGGATGAAAAGGAATGTTATGATATGTTAATGAATGTATGTTGAAATAAATAAATAAATATAAATATTGCTGGACAATCATTATGGTTGTTAGTATAGCGTATCTGGCTGAAAGCAGATCAATCTGTTTCTTGATTATAATGGGATGTGTAGATGGATGTTTTGACAGATTCAGGTAAATGTATGTCTACCTATTACCTAGATGTTACGATAGATAGCTAATTGATGATCAAAGATAACTGGGTGATTGCTAATCCCTCAATGTCTCAGGAGCTGATAGTTGTCTGGATTTGAGCTAATTGATGAGTGTGGTTTATGGTGCGGCTCATCATTTGGAAACCTTCCTCAATCAAGAGTACAACACAGAGTACAGAGTACAGTATAGAGTTTTGACAGCACGATGGCGCAGTAGCTGAGCGATTGACTGCTGCGCCGCTTGTCGTGGTTTCGATTCCCGCACGGAACAAATATTTGTATGGCCTACAGGTAGATTTTCCGGGTCTGGCTGTTTGTCTATGTGAGTTTGAATTTTTGTAAGCGCACCCACGACACAGGAGAAATTCCTAGTGTGGAGCAAAGTTTAAAAAAAAAGAGTCTTTTCTGAAGGTATCGAAAATTTCGCAAAAGACTTCGCGTCGCTTCGCAGCGAAATACGGCGCCGCCCGTAGCCATAGCAACGGTTTTGTCGACGGAAGAATAGACAACATGACAGATTGTTGAAAGATCACCACGATTGGTCAAGAGCAATCGTGGTAAATGATACTAGTATACTACTAATTAGTATATTAATAATTGTAAAATTTTAATGAAATATTTTACGACAGTATACTACTAGTATAATACTACTCTTAAATGATACTCCTGCCTTCTTACTTCTTCGCCTTGATGATTTCAGATTATATAATCTACAACCATACAACCATATGGTTGTATGTGTAAAAAATACATCCTACGGTAATACGAATTTTTTGCTTGAAGTTTCCCAACCAAAAATGGGAAATTACATAGTTATTAATCAAATTAAATCAGTTTCACGTACGTATGTAGAGGCGCTGTTTTAATCTTAGTACACATTTTTGTCGTTTCCGATTGGAAAACTTAAGATGTCAGTAATGTTTAGGATAAACTTAAAAAAGGTATTAATAAGGCAGATGGAAGTGGAAACGCTGGGAGGGGACGCCCTAGAAGGACATAATATATTGACCTTATTCTTGATGTTCCTCAAAAAAGTTAGGTACTCGCATCCGACGTGCGTGTATGACCATATGTATGAACGTAGCCGAAGAGAAAGGAGTATGTAAGGATCAGCAGGAGTAGCAGATGGATATCTGTAGTTTTTGCCTCCCCCATGTAAAATAGGCGTGATATACGTACACTTAAAGTACACAAACATTTTAATAAGAAAAGCCTCAGTGGTTTCCCGGATTTGAACCCACAACCTCATGAGTGACAAGCGAGGCCTTAACTACTGAGCCATCACAACAATCTTATAGTCTAGTAAATAAAGTGAATTGGTGTGTTTTTACGTAGCAAGTCTGGAATAGTCTTGAGACCACGCCCACTATGACGTCAGACAGCAGACGTATTTCGTGTATCGTTTGCGGCACACGCATTGAAATTCCAGAGTATCTAAATTGTGTGAAGTGATATAAGATTTTTGGGATGATAATTCAGGGTTGAAGAGCCATCGCCACTTCTCATTAGTACAAAGAAGAAGGTTTGTATGCTGAAAGAAACCTCACAGCTTACAGGAAGGTATAATTTAGCCCTGGCTGAATTGGAATACTGAACTAATTTATAAATCGTTTTCTCTTAATCGAGTTCCGTAGTCAACTAGGAGATTTCATGGTTACGCCATGTCCGTCCGTCTATCCGTATGTCCCTGGCTGAGCTCAGAGACTAGAAGTCTGTAAACAATATAGTGTAGGATATAATCAATATTATACAAATATTGTTTATATCCTACACTATATTGTTTTTCATTGCTTCTTTGGGATACTTAAAACACTAACTATTTTTTGCAATCGAAAAATCAATACTGTAAATCATCTGCCTGGCCTTTTCCCAACTGTGTTGGGGTCGGCTTCCAGTCTAACCGGATGCAGCTGAATACCAGTATTTTACACGGACCGACTGCCTATCTGACCTCTACATCCCAGTTACTGGACAACACGATACCCCTTGGTAAGACTGGTTGTCAGACTTTTGGGCTTCTGACTACCCATAACGACTCTCTGCTGAACGGCTTAACGTGCTTTCCGAGGCATGGAGGAGTCTCGATATGTTACGAACGATCACCCATCCACAGACTGACCTCGGCAAGCGTAGCTTAACCTTCGATCAACCTGTGCGGCTGTGTCCATTTAGCCACGAGCTCCCCTACGTGTCGGGCACGTTTTAGTGTTTTTGCTTTTTCTTACTCTGACCAGCTATTCTCCTAAGGGCATTTAGCAACTTATCAGACTAATTGAAATGGCCTCTATGTCCATTGACATAAGATCGCGTGTCCCCCTTTCATAATATGATTACTTTGGTAAACGTTTTATCTTCAATTTTCCTGAAACATTTGCCATGTCCAATGCCATGTTTCACTTCCATTACAGTAACAAGGGTGAGGTTTTATAGTTGACATTATCCTTTTTCAGGGGCCCGTATCAAAATGGTAACAAATATGCGGTTTTGTCTATCTGTATGTGTGTCTATTTATGAATTTACTAACCAACGAAAAAAAAGGAGGAGGTTCTCAATTTGACATAACTTTTTAAGGTGTGGTCCGTTTTCAATGATTTAGTTGGATATACCTCAAAATTAGACTTATTTAAATTTGAAAAAAAAACCACCCCTAAGTGTAGGAAATGGAGGTTAATAATTTTTTACCAACTGAATTTTGTAAAAGATGATGAGCAGTTGACATCAGGCTATTGTATCTTAAATAAATTATAAACGGACCCAGTAGAAGTTATTAAAAAAAGAGCCGCAAGTTTTTTGGCCAGTGATGAAAAATGTCCAAAAAATCTTCTCTCTGATATAAATCTAGCTGAAGATTTTTTTTTAGCAATGTGTATATGAGGTGCATCAATTCATACCCGAAATATTTAAGGAGGCCATTGTACTCACGCATACAAACAACTTTCACAATAGGACCAACACTGAAATATGAAAAACAACAGCTGTTCCCTAGTACATTTTAATACCAACACAATCAAAGTGTACTGAACAGCTGATTTAGAAAAAAAAATGGCGCCAGAAACTCCACAGCAACACCAGTTTTAAAATAAATCTGATACAAATAGAACATTTATTACAGCATCCCAAATACCAACGAGTTACCATTCCACTCATTACACCTAACCAATAAAGATAAAATAACGTTGGTAATGACTATAAACTATTTCCTAATCGGATTTGGTAAGTAAATCAAAGTAATGATCTTGAATAAAGAAACTTTTGACTTCATCATTCGTCTTCGTGTCTGTGAGTGCCTCGTTGATCTAGACTCTAGTCAAAATTCTAAGGGAGATGAGCTGGACTTGGCCAAGAGTCAGATGCAGAGGGCGGTTCCTTACTCTTGAAACCGAATCGCCATTAGCTTGCGTTGGGCAAGCCTATTCCCACCAACCGGGCACAAATCCAGCTGCTACAGAGAAATTCCAGATGAATTCGATGAATTCGGAAGACTGGTCCCAAAAAACAGCAGTATGGGGACCCAGGTCTTGAAGTGGCAAAAAGACTAGGAAGAAAACTCCTTTGGCGTCCCCGGTTGAGGTCACTTTGGATGTATGTTCTGGGCCCGGTATGGTTCAGGTATTGGGCCAACAGCTCCTTCCCCCCCATCCAACCAAAACCAAAATCACGTAATTGTTTTTGGTCCAAATATTTTAAATATTTTCAGATTGACTTACAAAACGCGCGTTCAACAAAAATTGATACGTGACATCTCACTACAAACCCCTTACAAATACAAATCATTTATTTGCATAGAACAGGTTGAGAAGATGTTACAAAAGCTCGGTACACTGTTAATAACCAATAAGGTGTGCAAATGTAATACAGTTCAGAAATTATATCTATCAAAATTATTTATGTCAAATATTATGTCAAATTTACAATATTTTATGTCCAATATACATATTATTATCATTAAAATACAATATTTTTGTCACCCAAGTAATCTTTAACATCATAATAACATTTATTTATTAGGAATGTTTGTAATTTCTTTTTAAATTGAATTATCGGTAATTGTTTTATGTCATCAGGCAGTTTATTATAAATTAACGATGTCATGCAAAAAATACTTGCCCTTGCTCACATGTGTTTTGCCCCCCCCCCCCCCCCCCCACCGCTTTAGATCGTCAGGTGATTAATGAACGGTACCACGGTAGGTGGTCATAGGTCCATTGTAGAAAGAAAGAAAGAAATTAATCATTCCCTAACAGTAACTCTTAACATCTACTCATTTAAATCTTCACCGCTTGGCACGATGCCATCAAAATTTCCAATTTAATTGCCCACTGGCCATCCGTCATTTTTATTCGCGATCATCTGAAATCATAGTGTGGAAGTTTATTTAGATTAGACGCTTATGCGATGTCCGAACTTCCGTGAAAAATGTGAAGATTTAAAGTATGGAGAATTGAAGATAATATTGGCGTAGATTATTATGGTGTATGAGATTAACTCTCGTTTCCAGAAGGTCAAGTGTCCGGTCAGTTTGGATGCCGTCAAATTTTACGTTTACCGTTCCTTGCGATTTAAATAACCTTTAGTAACTGTTCAGCGTCCCACATCACTAAATCACTAAATGACTAAATAGCCTTGCAGTAACTGCTGAGTATTTCTGACCAGGAAATTACTAAATAGACATGCATTATCTTTTGAGTTTCTCTCTTCAGTAAATTACTAAATGGCCTTGATTTCCAGGATAGTGAGTAAAAGAAAATATTCGCGTAGATCATAACGATTACGCTTACCACTTTTTCAGGTGTCTAGTCAATTTAGCACTTCTCAAATTGTATATTTTCTTTCAGTTGTAATTGGTTTACTAAAAAGTCTTACAGTAAAGTTTTTCTGATCAGAAAATTACTATATATGATAAAAAGTCATGGAGGAGTCTCGATATGTTACAAACGGTCACCCATGCACAGACCGACCTCATCAAGCGTAGCTTAATTTTCGATGCACCCGTGCGGCTGTTCTAGAATGTTCTGTACATATGCGAGCTTAATTATTTGTAATATACATATAATAGCTTAATTATGTGTAGTATTAATTTTATTTGTTTATTTACATAACCATATACAGATAGCTCAAGTTTATTTCTATTTCATCGTGCTTTTAAAAATTGTGGTAGTATGTGTGGAGTACCATGTAATCTAGTTGGTAATTAGGTACCGATATTATATATGAGGCATATAGAATCAAAGGTAGCTAAGTGCCTCTATGTCACATTTTCAGGAACCGAAAAAAACGTTTTTCTAATTTATGAGTCAGGGGTTTTCATTTTCTCTCAGTTTTGATTTTAGAGTTTGTGATTTAATATTGGTTTTAGCTACCTTTATCTGGGAGTACTAAATAATAAACCGAAAAAAAAAAAAAAAACAAACGACTTAGCTATCTTTGATACCAACAGCTACATATATGCTAGGTTAGGTAGTAATCCAGTTCCTAATAACCTTTATTAATATTTCATTTCCATTTTTATTCCACCCTTACCAGATTTATGAACATAGTTGATGCAAAAGGGGTATCTAAGGACTGTAGCAAATAGAGTTCTGTAGTTTCTGCCTACCCCCACGGTAAATAGGCGTGATTTTATGTATGTATGTATGTACGTCACTTAAAGTTAACAGACATATTAATTAGCCTCAGTGGTTGCCTGTATTGAACCCACAACCTCATGAGTGAGTGGCCGTAGATTTCCGTACCCTCAAGGGAAATGTATGAATGTATGTATGGTTTAGCATTAATAGTAACTAAAAGTAATATGTTTGTTCAGTGGCGGACTAACAGGGGGGCGGAAGGGGCGGCCCGCCCCGGGCCTCCGGTCTTTGGGGGCCCCCAAATACATTCGCATTTCCCAATTCTCCCAATTGATCAAAGCATAAACAAGACTTTAAAAATAGTCTAAGAAGCTAACCTAAATAATTTCATCAAGGTCAAAACACTACAGCCATCTAGACTTTTTACGCGGTCATATTCTTTTAACTTTGCTGAACCCGTCCAATAAGCTGGGGGAATTCCCGTCTTTGTAGCGGGTACTTTGAAATAAGTTTCACTTGCCAGATTTAACGAAATAAATAATAAACACTACATACAAATGTGAACTGTATAAAAAGCTGGTAAAACAATTTTTTTTTTTAATCTGGGGGGCCTCATTCAGTTTTGCCGCCTCGGGCCTCATTCAGCTTTGCCGCCCCGGGCCTCTGACGGGCTTAGTCCGCCACTGTGTTTGTTTGTAATGGATAAACTCAAAAACAGCTTTACTGATTTACAAAACATTTTACCTATAGAAAGCTACATTATCAGCTAGTAAATTAGGTTTATATTTTATTTTCAAAACTACGCTTAAAAGGGGGTAAAAAGGATGTTAAAATTCAAAGAGAAAACTACTAAATCTACGCGGATGAAGTCGCGAGCAAAGTAGTAGTTGACACATATCGCCAATTAGTACTAACTAGTTTGTTAGGAACCCTACACTGTAATAATCACGTCTAGACGGATATTCATAATACCATCATATAGGTATTTCTTTACTAAGTTTTACGGGGCGCCATGATAATGACTGAAAAAGTAGAGAGATTTATGAGTTGGTGGCATCGTTTCATGGAGCGACTGCCTATCTGACCACCACAACCAGGTTACCGGGTAACAAGAAACTCCGTGGTTATTAGTTGTCTGACTTTCGGGCTTCTGACGTCTTGACACGACTTTCATCAAAGATCTACAAATCACGGTCTGGAACAACTTTACTTGCTTCCTGAGGCATGGAGAGTAATGGATGGTCACCCATCCACGGACCGAGCTCGGCAAGAGTAGCTTAACCTTAATATAAAAATCATAAATCATCATCATCATCCTCTTGCCCTTATCCCAATTTTTCATTTGGGGTCGGCGCAGCATGTCTTCTTCTTCCATACATCTCTATTTCCCGTCATCTCAGAAGTCACCTCCTTCTTAGCCATATCAACTTTCACACAATCCATCCATCGTTTCCTGGGTCTCCCTCTACTCTTGTAACCCTCTACATTCATACTCAAAACTTTCCTCACAACATGATCCTCATTCCTTCGCATCACATGCCCATACCATGACAGCCGATTTCCACACAACTTCTCTGTCACAGGCGCCACTTTCAGACTTCCTCTTATATACTCATTTCTTATTCTATCCATTCGCGTAACACCACACATCCCCCTTAGCATTCTCATCTCAGCTACATGCAACTGCCTTTCATTCAGTCCTTTTGTGGCCCAACATTCTGATCCATACAAGACGGCAGGTCTTATCATTGACTTATAGATCTTCCCTTTAAGTTTAAGGGGAACGTGGGAATCGCAAGTTGTTCCCGTTACCTGCCGCCATTTCATCCACCCTGTGTTTATTCTGTGCTTCACAGTCCGATCTATTCCTCCGTCACTTTGCACTAGTGAACCGAGATACCGAAAGTCGGAGCAGATCGGAAGGAGCACGCAATCAAGCGCAATGGCTTCAGGGCTGGAGAGACCGCCGAAATCGCAGAACATATATTCTGTCTTGGTTCTGCTGATTTTCAAGCCTACACTCTCCAGCTTCTGTTGCCATTTCTCCAATCTACCCTGGATCTCAGGTCCATCTTCACTGACAAGGACAATGTCGTCGGCAAATAGCATGCACCAGGGTGCCTCTTCCTGTATTTCCGACGTCAGTGCGTCCATTATTAACAGGAAGAGGTAAGGGCTTAAGGCCGACCCTTGGTGCAATCCTACAGCCACACTGAACTTGTCAGTGTTACCTGCAGACGACCGGACATAGGTACTAGATCGGCTGTACATCGCACGAATCAACTCAACATACTTCCCAGGCACACCTTTCTCCTTCAAGGCCCACCACAACACTTCCCGAGGCACCCTATCATACGCTTTTTCTAGGTCAATGAACACCATGTGCAAGTTTTTATGTGCACATCTATACTTCTCGCACAACTGGCGGAGTGCAAAGGTGGCGTCCATTGTTCCTCTACCTGGCATAAACCCGAAAAAATATAAATAATAGTTTATATTTTCCCACATGCCCCTTCCAGATTACCGTCTAGACATGAAATTACGTAAGTATTTTATAGTATAATGCTCTGGTACTCAGTACTGCTTGTTCACGGCAGGGGGCGCCGCGGGGCGCTCAGATTGATTATTCTTGAATAGATGGCTTTTTAAGAGCCATGTGAAGTTTTACATCGTATTTTGTAATATAACTACATAGCAACAGGCCTGTATTCCCAGTAAGGTTAGGTAGAGATCTCAGACCTCTACAGTACCTACATCCACAGTTCCCCACTTATGTTAGTCCCATGTAATAAGGGCGAGCCTATAGCCATCAACTGTGCACAAATCCTCCCAGCTGCTTTTTTTTATCCTGTGGGAAAATCATCTTATGACATCCCCGCTCTTGGGCGGGGCGGGAGATAGTGTCAGACTTTTACTGACTAAAAACCCACTCCTGTTCCTTCGTTGCCTTTCGTACCAGGGCCGAGTCTTCCTATCAGAACCAGACCCTTGGCCCCAGTAGGCTTCGACCCTGCTGGGCCCCTACAGTTGCTGACATCTCCTTAAGGCGCGCGTGGAACAGTCCTCCTGGCTGCTACTATTTGATACTCCCACGCGTTTCTGAAGAAAAGTTTCCCGACAGAGACAGACGAAGAATAAAGTGACTCTATTAGGGTAAGGAAAAAACGGACCCCTTATAGCATCACTTAGTCGTCCGCCTGTATGTCTGTAAATAAAAATTGTGATGTTGGGATAACTTCCGTATACACTTTCATGATCTAAAACCTTTAAACGAGCAATTTTTGTATATGTACTTACATATCTAATCGTAATCTCGAAAACGGCTGCAACGATTTTCATGAAATTCAGTATGCAGGGGGTTTCGGGGGCGATAAATCGATCTAGTTTTATTCTCGTTTTATTCATTTCACAAAAATAAATCGATTACGTAAAAAGCTGTTGTTCTCACATAACAAACAGACACTTCAAGTTTCTTTATTCGAGTATAATTTAGACGTCGCCTAGTGTTGATGAAAACGGGCACAAAAGCTTTCCCCACCACACTCCTTGATTGTCAGAGTAATCCACTTCACGCAAAAGCTTTTAACTTAATCGATACCTACGTTTATTATATTAAGTACTTACTTATCGAAAGTTCGTTGGACGAGAATCGATTTGGACAGTAATGTATTTTCACAGTTCTACATAATATACATATTATGTATATTAATATTTTCTCTGGTAAGAAAAAAACCCACCTAACCATCACCCCAAACATGGATCGCAGGTTTAGCTACACTTGCCGAGGTCGGTCCGTGGATGGGTGAGCATCCAACCTTTTGATTTATATAAGTCTGAAATCGCCAACCCGCATGAGCAAGCGTGGTGATTAATGCTCGTGTCTTCTCTGTATGAGAAGAGGCCTTTACCCATTAGTGGGACAGTAACAGGCTGGTATTATTATTTATATTTTTATAATTAATGTGTGAAAAAAAAGAAAAAATAATCAGCCTCAAGAAGTTTACAACTATTATTAACATTTTTCACACATTGCACACATTAATTGCCAACAAATACTTTGTTTTTCATAGTTTCTTTCTATGATAAAATATAACTTTACTTAAAAAAACTATTACTTATTATTTCATGTAGGTATGAAAAAAAAAACAAATAGCATCGAAAAATTCATCCGCATCGCTGTTAACGGTAAAAGTGTCCAATAGGCTGGCACTGTTTGGCCAAAAAAAGGCCAGCCCTCTAGTCACGTGAAGAGTCGATTAAATGGGTCCCATGGCCCTAGTATTTCAACCCCAAACAGCTCAAATATATAACTCCCGATCATCAAGATTCGATACTTAACTCTAACTTTTGATTGACTGCTTCTTTGGTCCAGGGTTGAATTCCTAGGTCAAGCAACGTAGTATTAAGTGGTTCTCCACCTAGAATTCATCAGTAGCAGTCTGGAGTATGAATTGATGTCCAATGATGTCAAGGATAGCCTCCTATGACATGGGAATGAAACGTTCCTGGCAAAATGTTGCTTTATTTCAAATGAACCTCTTCCTTAACCCCAGGGGAATGCAGGCATGATGGTATATTATGTTGTGTAATGTCTGGCTGGCCCATTCTTTGCCAAAGAATTAGTATTGCCATCCAACATGGCAATGCTGCCAATCTCCTGGACACGTTTCCAGATGCCAGCGATGCGGAGGATTGCTTTGATGCCTGAGTGTCTTGGTCGGCTTTTTTTTTGTATTTATGGATATGGTTAGTTTTATATTATAATGACTCGTAGATTAAGTAATTCTGTAAATAGTTAAGTGGTACACGTGGTTTCGATAGCAGGAATGTTTAAATAACAGTTCTATTAATAATACACTACATCTCCATGCATTATGTACTTGAAGGTATATTTCTAATCGAGTTCAAAACCCTATTTATGACCCCCTCCACTTCTTTGGTTTGACTAACCCAACTGCAGCTGAACCCAAAAGGAGGGATGGGTTTTTTTTGCCTGTGTTGTCCCACTCCTGGGCAAAGGCCTCCCCCCATTCCTGCCACGTCTCCCTATGGTTTGCTTCTTCTCGCCCATTCGCGAGGAAACCATTCAAGTCATCCCGCCATCTTCTCCGCGACCCCGTCTAGCTGTCTCAGCTACATGGTTGCTTTTAGCTATCAAAATTAAATCTGTTCACCAAATTTCGAGTCTGTCCTGTTTTACTGTTTTTTAAGATCTTTGGAAAATTGACAGCCTGACAGGCACATTAGTTAGTTCAATAGTTTTTAACAAGTTAATGATCAGTTTAAAGTATTCACTGATGGATTCCATTGTTTGTTGAAGTGACCCTTCGTCGGAGCTAACTATACTTTTCATCCGCAAGTGTAACAGAATAACAGTTAAGAAACCAAGGGTCCTTCTTTGGATAATTTTCATTTCTTGTAAACTAATGAACGGGTGGGGCAGGATCTGGCATTGTCATTTCGTGTCTATACTGTTAACCGTTGAGGAGTAGCCTCGTCAGGAGCCAAGGTCAAACACAAGCTTTCAACCTCCTGATTTTACCCCATTTTTCTTTGTCTTCCAAACATCACTACCAGCTACCTATCAGTATTAAGTTCACATCTAGACGTATCATTTTTATAGTTTACTAATTTTTGCCCGCAGCTTCGCTCGCGTTATGACGTGGAAGGTTAGAAAGAGACAAAAAGTAGCCTATGTCACTCTTCATCCATTCAACTATCTCCACATAAAAAATCACGTCAATTCGTCGCTCCGTTTTACCGTGAAAGACGGACAAACAGACACCCACACACTTTCCCATTTATAATATTAAGTGTGGATAACACATGCACTCCTGCGCTGCCCTCCTTCCTCAACAGCTTCCTCATCATGTTCAACATTTCATCGGTCCACTTTGTGTGCACCCCCTTACGGTTAAGTGCACTGATTTTATTTTGTTTTATGCCACCCCTAACTATTTCTTCACTCCACCATTAATTATAAGGAAGTACCTACATAGAATCCACCTTACCATCTTCTTTGATATAATAAATAAATAAATAAAACTACTACTAACTAGGACCAAACTAAATAAACTAAACTAAAAGTCGTATTGGTACTTGCCCGTATTCCTGGATAGCTCTAATTTATAAAGGTTCTCTATTTGACACGAGAACCCTAAAAATCCAGTTGTAGGTCACTGATGACTAATGCCTAGGTCACCCAAAAACTTGTAAAACGTGTAATCTCGATGTAAATGAACTCCGATTGTACCGAACCATCATAAAATGGATATCATATAGACTCCCATAACATTATACAGATACGTCGTTGACACCCTCATTTGTATGGAAGCCGTGGATGTCATAGAAAATAATAAAATAGTAGTTTGAGGAATTTCTATATTAACTTTTGGAATGATTTGACTATTTCTAAGCGTGGGTTCGTCCGTTCGGATGTAAGGGGTAAAACGTGAGTTGCATGTACAATTTTAAAGGATAGTATACATAGGAGGGGCTCGTGGCTAAATGATAACAGCCACAGCGTCGATTGAAGGTTAAGCTACGCTTGCCAAGGTCAGTCTGTGGATGGGTGGCCGTTCATTAAAAATCGAGACTCCTCCGTTCATTGAAAAGAAAGAAAGAACACGAACAGGTAATGAAAACACAAAAACCTAACCGAAACAAACAAAAAAAATAAAAAGATCTCTGCGAGCCCAAAAAGGCTAATCTGTCATCAATTCAGCAGCTCTGTTCTTCCGTGTGTTAAGCCGTCGGTCCCAGCTGTCATTCATAGGTCCTCGATAGTCTTACGGTACTCGGAAGCCTGAAAGTGGCAACCAGTATTACAAAGGGGTATCGTGTTGCCCAGTCACTAGGTTTTAGAGATCAGATAAGCAGTCGCTCCATATAAAATACTGGTTTTCAGCTGCATCTGGTTAGACTGGAAGCCGACCCCAACATAGTAAGGAAAAAGGCTAGGCAGATGATGATAGCCTGTTCCTCGCTGATAACGTAGCTCTGCCTATAGTCTCCAATAAAATGGCTGTGTCACATCTGCTCGGATACGGCTATAAGGCTTTCATTTTCATTTTCATTCAGACCTATGTGGCGCAGCGGCCGAAGGTCCGCCTGCGACGCAGGAGGTTGCGAGTTCGATTCCCGCCTTGGGACAAATGTTTGTACGATCTACAAAAGTTTCTTCCAGGTGTTCTGGGTATTTGCTATGTATATTAAAAAAATATCATCTATGTAATGTATTGTATTAAGTATATCCGTCATAGAGTACCCATAACACAAGCTCTGCTTAGCTTGGGGCTAGATGATGCTGTGTGGATTGTCCAGCATTAGTTATTTATTTGGCTGAAACCCTTTAAAATTATGTTGCTTTGTATGTTTTTATGTTGCTGAACTCTGTTGGTAATACCCACTCATGCGCTTAAAGCATTGGCGTCACCAAGAGTTCTGTTTACCCCGCATCGGTGAATCATACAGTGATACAGTTCATAAATATATATTCGAATGTACGCAAGCGGGATCGCGAGAAAACATAAGCATAGTACCGAAATAAAGTTTTGTTAGTGAATGCGTTAAACCGATTTTAGTTTTGGAAGTGATCAGTTTTAATTTTATAATTGCATAGCATATGAGTGAGCACTTTGTTCCTACTATAAAGCTACCATTTACTAGGTACGTCTTTCTTTGACTTGAATGTGTCGTGGAAATTAAGAGTGTGTCATGCCAACTCAAATAAATAAATAAATAATGCTGGACAGTCCACATAGCATCATCTAGCCCCAAGTATTAAGCAGAGCTTGTGTTATGGGTACTAGATGACTGATATACTTAATACAATACACTACATAGATAGATATTTTTATTATACATAGCAAATACCCAGAACACCCAGAACAAATCTTTGTAGATCGTACAAACATTTGTACCAGGGCGGGAATCGAACCCGCCACCTCCTGCGTCGCAGGCGGACCATCGCCCGCCGCGCCACATCGGTCGTCAAAATGTCTCGCTGGTGGTGGGGTGTGTGTTGGATCATTAAGTTCCTTTCGAAATGGGTGAGCTAAATGGTGCTGATCCATACGTCATGTTCGTGAACGGGCGCCGCCAGTAGGGGCTGGTCATCTCTTAGCTGCCACGGCCTGTTTTAATATCTAAATTGTCATTTGGTCTTCTCCATAGGTACCTACGCTTTGGAATGGGCGACTAGCTTCATTTTTCCGATTCTTTGACAATACAAAAGTACCTTTAATTGGTTTATTTGAAATAAATGCTTTGACTTTGAGTTCATACTTAAAGTTCGTTCCTTGATGACTGTGTCGTTGTACATGTATTCGTATTATTCATGAATTTCATACCAACACTGATATATCTCCTACACATGTCATTTAAATGAATTCGCAAAATAACTATTCATCATCCTCCTGCCCTTATCCCAATTTATTTTACATGGAGCGACTGCCTATCTGACCTCTACAACCCAGTTACTGGGCAACCCAATACCCCTTGGTAAGACTGGTTGTCAGACTTTCGGGCTTCTGACTACCGTAAGGAATGTCAAAGATCTCTAAATGGCAGCCGGGATGAACGGCTTAACGTGTTTTCCGAGGCGTAGACGTAGGAGTCTCAATATGTTACGAACGGTCACCCATTCACAGACTGACCTCGGCAAGAGTAGCTTACCTTCGATCAACCCGTGCAGATTTTTTTTATTTAGCCAAGAGCGAATATATGCTATATTTATTTTAATTCAAAAAGTATGCTTAAAAGGGGTTGCCAGGGAAGAGAAAGATACGAAATCCACGTGAACGAAATCGCGGGTATACTTAGTGCTAGTAGTATTATAGAGATAATATTTGTTTACTTAAACATGTGTCATACATACAAGAAAAGATGTGCATTCAAGATGGTTACAACATTAGGTACAGACAACCTTCGTCTTAAAATAACAATAAATTAAGTAATTCAAAATAATAATGTTGTCATTTTAAAATAACAAAGAATCAAACAGAAAATTAACAAATAAAATAAATAATGCTGGACAATCCACACAGCATCATCTAGCCCCGAGCTAAGTAGAGCTCGTGTTATGGGTACTAGATCACATAGATATATTATATTTTTATAATACTTAGCAAATACCCAGAACACCCGGAACAAATCTATGTAGATCGTACAAACATTTATCCCAAAGCAATTAAAACAACAATAAGTTATTCAATTCTTTGGTCGAATAAAATTATACTCTAAAAAGCACTAGTTCACACCGTATACCCATCCATTTCTCAGCCGAGACGCACGTGCCTCATCTATTATTGTTTAATTAGTGTACGGTATGCACGTGGCGTATGCGCATTCTAGCGCAGATGTTCTTCGCTGACGTATGGACATAAGTATTTTTGTATACGCAATGTAGAAAACATATTTCGTAAACTAGTAACATAAATATTTTTTGTCAAAAACCACTTGAAGTGTGGAGTGATTATTTTTTTGGATGTCAAGAACTCGGACATTAGATTTCCTGGTAATGCTAAAAATGTATTCCTTACTTAGGGGCTGGTGCGTAAATAATAACTACATATTATATTATATAAAAACAAAATTCTTAGCCTATATTGTCCCACTGTTGGGCAAAGGCCTCACCCATAGCCTTCCAGTCCTCTCTCTGTACGGTTTTCTCCGGCCAATCTTTTGCAAAAGCGTTTTTAAAAAATCTTTTCTATATCGTCATGCCAGCGGTTTCTAGGCCTCCTTAGGCGACTACGCCCGTCTTCTGGCACCCACTGCGTGACGACCCTGGCACATCGATCCTGACGTATTCTACAGACATGGTCCGTCCAATTCAAAAACAAAATGAAGATTCATTTATTCAAATTAGGCTGAGAATCAGCAATTTTTAAACGTCAAAATGTTTACAAAAGACAGTCCCACAAAACGCCCACCCTTCACCACTTCCTAGTGTTTTTGCTGGGAATAAGAAGCGGTGGAACAAACTCCCCAGTCCCTGAAGTCTTATAGTTATGGCCCACATCCGCGATACCAGTTTTTGAGCGTATTGTGGTTTTACGAATTCTGTCGCTGAACTTAATACCCAATAACGCTACGCTCCATCGCCCTTTGGCAAACGTTGAGTCTGGACTTGTGTGACTCAGTCAGGGACTATGTTCCAATAACTATATCTTATATATAAAATTCGCATGTCACAATGTTCGTTCCCATACTCCTCCGAAACGGCTGGACCAATTTGTATGAATTTTTGTGTGAAAATCGGGTAGGTCTGAGAATCGGCCAACATCTATTTTTCATCCCCCTAAATTTTAAGGGTGGTGCACCCCCAAACATTTTATATGGCAAAACAACGTTTGCTGGGTCAGCTAGTAATACATAATAATAGAAAAATACAATACGCTTGCGGAGGTTGGTCGTTGGATGGGTTGCCATTATATTTAAAGACCCCTCTGTGCTTCGG
Source organism: Phlogophora meticulosa (assembly GCA_905147745.2). Taxonomy (NCBI): domain Eukaryota; kingdom Metazoa; phylum Arthropoda; class Insecta; order Lepidoptera; family Noctuidae; genus Phlogophora; species Phlogophora meticulosa. The sequence goes on from LR990542.1 coordinate 2,027,171, forward strand.
AACAGATAAAATATTTTCCTCCAAAACCGCTCCCATTTCTAAACAACCATGAATTTGTCAAAATGTATGCTCGAACATGTTTTTCAATCACTAATTGATGAAATAACTAATTTATGACTGCCTCGTTGGTCTAGTGGTTACAAACGCGACTCCTGATCGTGAGATCCTGAGTTCAATTCCCAGGTCGGCAAAATGTTATTGAGTGTTTCCAATAGGATTTTTTTCATTGCAGCCCGGAGTCTGTATTTGTGGCCGGGTGATGGCAATAGGCTCGCCCCCTATTACATGTGACTTAAACATAACTGGAGAAAATTTGGTGTTACTATAAGTGCAACTCTGCCCAACCACTTGGGGGACATAGGCGTGAAATCGCTGAAAATGGAAAACAAATCCACGTCTTGACCGTGACAAAAGCATCAACCTTGATCTATTCACGCAATGGAGACTGTCTTAGCAAAAACAAACGAATAACGAATACTAGTAACTATAGGAATACGGTCTACATACTACTCGTATATGAACTAGTGCTAACTACCGTTTCCCATGGGTAGGCAGATGAGTAGGCAGAAACTATATAACACGATATCATCATCCTCTTGCCCTTATCCCAATTTCATTTGGGGTCGGCGCAGCATGTCTTCTTCTTCCATACATCTCTATTTCCCGTCATCTCAGAAGTCACCTCCTTCTTAGCCATATCAACTTTCACACAATCCATCCATTTTTTCCTGGGTCTCCCTCTACTCTTCTACTCTTGTAACCCTCTACATTCATACTCAAAACTTTCCTCACAACATGATCCTCATTCCTTCGCATCACGTGTCCATACCATGATAGCCGATTTCCACACAACTTCTCTGTCACAGGCGCCACTTTCAGACTTCCTCTTATATACTCATTTCTTATTCTGTCCATTCGCGTAACACCACACATCCCCCTTAGCATTCTCATCTCAGCTGCATGCAACTGCCTTTCATTCATTCCTTTTGTGGCCCAACACTCTGATCCATACAACACGATATACAATCCTTAAATACTTTTTTTGCTACATTTGCGTTCAAACATCTTATCATACATACTCGCCGAATACTACACGCCTGACCTTTTTAAAGAACATCACTAATAAGGTCGGTGTATGTCCTTCTAGGGCGTCTTCTCCCGGATTCCCGTTTCCACTTACTGCCTAATAAATACCTTTTGTTAGTCGTCTTTCATTCATCCTCACAACAAACCATCTAAACATAAGCTTTTCAATTTTTGTCACTACATCGGCTTTTAAAACGTACGATTAAATTACTTTGTTTGGTATCCCACCTTATATTGGAAATGCGAAAGTAGGTTTGTTTGATACCTGTGCACAGTTATACCACTGAACGGATTATCCTGAAATTTCGTATATACGTTGTCAGGTATACAAACACGAATATAGGGTACCTTTTTATCCCAAAGAACAGTACTGTTACCGAGAAAAACAACAATAAAGTTCTTATGATAGTAGATGACGCCACGTATCTTTCGAACCATGATTGAATACTATTGACAGTCGTTGTAGCGCGGCGGGCAAAGGTCCGCCAGTGACGCAAGAGGTTGCGGTTTCGATTCCCGCCCTGGGACAAATGTTTGTACGATCTACAAAGATTTGTTACGGGTGTTCTGGGTATTTGCTATGTATAATAAAAAAAAACTATCTATGTAATGCCCATACTACAAGAGCTACTTAGCTTGGGGCTAGATGATGCTGCGTGGATTGTCCAGCATTATTGATTTATTTATTATTTATTAGCATCAGCATACAAAATATTATTAGGTAATCTCTAATCCTGTTTATATACGCTGGAGTAGTCCAGTGTTGTAGAACTCTGATGTTAAGCGATGCTGAGGTCTAGGATCTAGCTTGCTTATCTAGAACATGACATGCGGAGTACCTACAACCCGAGCGAAGCCGCGTCCAAAAGTGAGTAGCTTATAAATACGTCTTCGGGGACGCTGACTTAACATTATACCAACAGGGTTTTAGTTACGATGAATATTCTTGTACTGGCTCGTAAGGCTAATAAATTATCTTCGGTCACGTCAAGTTCTTCCCCAAAACATTTGAGGGTATTAGGGTAATAGGCTTTAGTAGAGAGTATAATAAGGTTAAATGTTTATTTAATATAACGTTCTGCTACTTAAGTTACACATAAAAAGAAAATGAATCAGAAAATTCTTCTACATCACTCATCTGACTAGCCTTTTCTCAATTATGTTGGGGTCGGCTACCCGTCTAACCGGATGCAGCTGAATACCAGTATTTTACATGGAGCGACTGCCTATCTGACCACCACAACCCAGTTACTGGGCAACACGATACCCCTTGGTAAGACTGGTTGCCAGTCTTTCGGGTTTCTGACTACCCGTAACGACTGTCAAAGATCTACAAATGACAGCCTGGACCAACGGCTTAACGTGCTTTTCGAGGCACGGAGGAGTCTCGATATGTTATGAACGGTGACCCATCCACAGACTGACCTCGGCAACCTTCGATCGACCCGTGCGGCTTTTTTTTATTAAGCCACGAGCTTCTTCCGCATCACCGTCAACAGAAAAAGTGTCCTAAATGCTGACAGTTTTATAATATCTATGTAAATAAAAATCAATACCTAAGCGCAAATCTCTGAAAATTGAAAATGGCTGGACCAATTCAGCTGATTCTTTTTTGTTGTGTTTGTTATTGTAAGGGGGAGGTTTATATGAAAAAATAAAACAAAGAAATTGGCGCGGAACATTAGAAAATTATAGGAAAATTAACGACTATTTTAACTTAGCACGTTCGACAGTTAGCGCGCCTCGGGTAACACCAGGGGGCGCAGCTAGTAATTAATAAATATGATTTCACAAAAACAATATTGTATGTGTTGTGTCATCGTTACTAATACCAAAATACTAACAAAATTACGGACTGTCTGAAATAAAGTTTAAATTAATTTATTTTTATTTTATCAAACGGCGAAAATATAAGAACCTGATTGGAGTTATATGTTTGAGCCGTTTGGGGTTGAAACACTAGGGCCATGGGCTTCGTGTGCCTACTTTGTCGAGTTTTTTTTTTTTTAAAACGTTACCCCACACTAGGCATTTCTCCTGTATCGTGGGTGCGTTTACAAAAATTTAAACTCACATACACAAACAGCTCGACCCGGAACAATTACCTGTAGGTCATACAAATATTTGTACCGTGCGGGGATCGAACCCACAACACGCGGCGCAGCAGCCGATGGCTCAACCACTGCACCAACCGTGTCGTCCAACGTCAACGTCCAACGTCCAGTTAGTTTGGTCAGCTCTTAACGTGACCAGAGGGCTTTCCTAGTTTTGACCAAAGAATCAGCATTGCCATTCTACGTGGCAATGACATGGCACGCATTCCTCACTCTGGATCCTTAACCACCGTTAGCTTGGGCCTTACCACCTCGCTGCGGTCGGAGCACTATTTTTAAACATATTTTATCAAAAAAACTTTTCGTATTTTTTTTTTATATTTAAATATATATTATTATGTACAATAAAAGAATACGGAAAACAATTGTACATTAAAATGGCCGAAAACTAAACTGAACTCACGCGAATTTAAAATTTAAATGTACATTTGTCAGTAGAAATGTAAATAGTAATTCGCGAAACAAGTCAGTAGTATCATTTCATCGTCAAAACTGATATGTGATAAACTCTCTTTCATAAACCTCGCCTCCTACTGGAACTAACAGTAAAACACTAACCACTATTCTCTAACACAAACACTCCCACTTAAATACGTACAGACGTCTATATTTAGTTCAAATACGAGCTAAAATTCTAACTATTTCCCATCTGAACACGTGCTTTATACACCCAAGCTATAAATACAAGCCGCTGACCCGGTTCCGCTCTACTATTTATGGTGAAAATGTCCGTTTCGAACGATGGTATCGACCCCATTTTGTTAATGCGATTATAGATAAAATTTGACTGCTTCTTAGGTTAGTGGTTGCAAACGCGACTGTTGATCGTCTTCAGTTGGATTCAAAAACTTTTATTCAATATTTCCTTCTGGAATCTTTTAGTAACACCCTGTTGTCTGATGACTTGTCTGGTGGCATTAGGCTCGCCCTTATTATATGGGACTTAAACATAACTGTCGAAATGGGGGTGTATTATAGGCACACCCCACATAATCCGGTAAGTACAGCAGAAATACTTTCAGATACAATGGTGGTTCAAAGACGATAGCTGTATTCCTCACACCTCTCAGATACTTCTCCTGTGACCAGTTTACACGCGTTTGAATTGCATTAAATATTTTAAATGGATTCCCACGTGAACCGCCTGCTAGCGAAATTATGTGTATAGGTTACCTGCAATTTAAATATCTATATATATGAAAATGAATCTTGGTCACGACATAACTTGAGAACGATGCAATTCATATTTGTTTTTAAGTTTTCTAACTCTTTGTAGAAGGTTTGTAGAAAATAAGGATTATTGCACAGGAAACTGGAAAAATGCAGAAAACTTAACTGACTATTTTAACAGTGCGCGTTTGACAGTTCGCACCAGTGACAAGACCACGTCTGTCAGGTCAGCTAGTGAACTTACAAAACGCAGAAAAGAACGGTTTTTCAAAGTTTATGAGAAAGTTCTCGAAAATGACAAAAGCCATGACAACAAACCACTTGTATGTAAATGTTATCAGTGTGATAACGTCAACGAGTTATCGATTAGCTGCTGTGTACCTTGATAACGTATCGTTACGCTAGCAGGTACCTGCTGGCGGCTAGATTGAAGATTAGAAAGCAGAATTAGTAAGAGGAAATTGTGACGATAAAGATCAGATAGAATAGGGGTGGTACTCGTAACCGACGTGCAACGAAGGTAAAGGTGTATGTAAGGATCGTAGCAGGTGGCGTTCTGTAGTTTCTACCTACCCCCATGATAATGCGTGATTATGTTTTTTTTTTTTTTTTTCTTTTTATAAAAAACTTTGCCCCACACTAGGAATTTCTCCTGTGTCGTGGGTGCGTTTACAAACATTTAAAGTCACATACACGAACAGCCAGACCCGGAACAACTATCTGTAGGCCATACAAATATTTGTTCCGTGCGGGAATCGAACCCACGACACGCGGCGCAGCAGTCGATCGCTCAGCCACTGCGCCAACCGTGCTGTCAATATGTATGCATGTATGTAGAACTAAGGTGGGTTGTAAGTGGTTTCGGTGGTAGATTGAGAACAGAAGAGAGTAATAAAGAAAAAGGGTTTATTTGCCACAGGGAAAGTGTATATTATAAGTAAAAAGACAAAAAAATTGTGGATGTACCATAGGTACACCTATGCCCCACCCTTCGGGGATTACAAGCGTGATGTTATGTTAAAGATAAAAGAAATCTTAAATAAAAGGAAGTTCTAATTATCATTAAACTTCCTTCCAATAATAATTACTAACCCTGTCGTGTTAGTAATTATTTTGTCTAAATCATGTTTGCACAAAACACATATTAAAAGTAGTAGAAGAAGAGCATGCTAAAGAAGAAGTAGCCAAATGATGGGAGTGGGAGATGGGGAGGAAGAATACGATAAAGAAAGAAAGTCTTTTTGAAACAAAGTGGTCTTTTGGTAAACATACAATTGGTTGCAGCTAACCCGCATGTTACTGAACTGTAAACTGTAAAAAACAACTAATGTAACAGACAAATCTTAAGAAAAGTAAAAAGCAAAATTCATTACGTACGTCTCCAATGCAATGATGCTACAGAACAACGTCAAACCAAATCGTACCATGACATCATTACAAAAGAAAAAACAGCAAAAAACAAAAAAGAAAACCACGACACACCACTCAAACTATTAGAAACGACAAAACATTCGACACGAAATAAAAGAGACAACGTAATGATGATTGTAAGACAATTATTTTACACGGAAAGTGACCACTCGATGTGTATTTGGCACATAACATTCACATATTGTGAGCCAAACGATCAAAATTAACTCGTTATCGGAACCTGGCCTCTACGTATAAATAACTTACTAAAAATAAACTTGCCTGCTGATCCGGGAACCGTAAAAAAAGTAAAAGGAAGCGGTGACAAACTCGAACGAGAGAGTGATTAAGGTTACGGAAAAAACGGATATGTTTAATGCGAAAGCCACATTATTAATTTCGCGGGCTACTTCTAAGTAGCCCGCGAAATTAATAATAAATAATAATAGCAAAAGCATCATCTAGCCCCAAGATTTATTTATTTATTTATTTAACTAAGCAGAGCTTGTGTTATGGGTACTAGATGACTGATATACTTAATACAATACAATACATAGATAGATATTTTTTATTATACATAGCAAACACCCAGAACACCTGGAACAAATCTTTGTAGATCGTACAAACATTTGTCCCAAGGCGGGAATCGAACCCGCAACCTCCTGCGTTAAAATGTTCCCTCAATTTGCAGCTCAATGTTATTAAAAAACGACACGGTTTTGACTACTGATTGACTGCTGCGCTGCGTATCGGGTATTCGATACCCGCACGGTACCAATATTAGTATGGCTTGCAGGAATCGAACGTAATAAGTTGTAATCTTATGGACTAATTTCTAGCTGATGTTTGGTTTTTCCATCTGGAATTTCTGAGTAATAGCCTGGAATCTGGATCTGGGCCCGGTTGATGGCGATAGGCTCGCCCCCTATTACATGGGACTTAAACTTAGCTGGCGGAATGTGGGTGTAAGTCATTGTCTATGTGTTTAAACGATTTTGCTTCTTGCCAAATTTCATGATTCTAGGTAATAATAATAATAATAATAAATATTGCTGGACAATCCACACAGCATCATCTAGCCCCAAGGTAAGCAGAGCTTGTGTTATGGGTACTAGATGACTGATATACTTAATACAATACATTACATAGATAGATATTTTTATTATACATAGGAAATACCCAGAACACCCGGAACAAATATTTGTAGATTTGTCCCAAGGCGGGAATCGGACCCGCAACCTCTTGCGTCGCAGGCGGACCTTCACCTGCCGCGCCACATTGGTCGTCAACAGAAAGAGAGAAGTTACGAGAATCAAAATTGCAAGGTTTTGCAATGGCACTGTTAGTGCAGAGGCTGGGCGATTGGCTACTGCGCTGCATGTTGCTGGTTTGATTCCCACACGAAACTCATATTTGTAAGGTCTTCAGGTAGTTGTTCCGGGTCGGGCTGTTTGTGTATGTGAGTTTAAATGTTTGTAATCGCACCCACGATGCAGGATACATTCCTAATGTGGGGCAACGTTTCTGTACTAAAAAAAAATGCAAGAATGGCCGTTTAAGTATATTTATTGCATTAGTAATGATTGACTTAGAAGCTTAAATATAACTGGTAAATTGTGGGTGTACCATAGATACACCTCTGCCTAACACTTTAGGTAATACGAGCGTGATGTCATTTTTAATTCCCATCACCAGTAATAGAATTCACTAACCCGTTTTAATAAGAGACTAATTAATACAGCGCTTTTCCTCTCTCTACTTATTTAAAAATTAGCTGTTCCCGACAGGGTCCATGATTGTTTCTATTAATATTTCTAATTTTTATTTTACCACCTATAAGTGTACATCGTGGATTGCAATAAATGATTTGATTCGATTTGATTTGTTTTGATTTAAATGCAGCTATCCTTTATTTTGTCCAAAATAAATAAAATAAAGGATAGCTGCATTTAAATCAAGCTATCCTTATTATTACGTCAATTCTGGGCCAAGATCTCCCGGATTTCAAATTCAAAGACAATCTGAGTCAGAGCCGTCTGCTACGGCATCAAGTGAAGTAATTTTAGCCCAAGATTCATTTATCTTACACCAGACGAGGCAATCCAATCGAAAAGGGTTTGGCAATTTTTATTAAAATTTGGGAATTTTATCTTATTTATTCACTACGACATACTAGAACTTCGACCGCGTGGATTTCAAACCTTCGAACTTTCCCTCTACCCCCTTTAAAGGGTAGAAAATAATCATAGCACTCAGTAATAATGTAGATTTCTAGCAGTGACATTTTGTAGAATTGGATCATTCATTCCGGAGATTACCCTTGCATACAAACTTACAAACAACATTTTACCTCTTTAATTAATTAGTTTGTGTATAAGTATAGAAGTTTGATTGGACGTCTATAAGGATCGATGACGAAGATGTCTAGACGGTTGTGGTCATGGCTTCAAGGAACCTGAAGCAATACTATATAGTTAAATCAGTATTTGATACAGGAAAGGAGGGATCTCGACGCTCAACTTGATACCATGAGTTCAATACATCTAAGAAGAAGAAGGATCGTAGCAGGTGGCGTTCTGCAGTGTTTGATGTTTTCATATTTTCTTGCGAGAGAGAGAGGAGAAGCATGGTCCAAAGTTTATAAAATCCTGATTTAAAAATTGTCTTAGCAGCGTTATTACTAGTTGTATGTTAGTTGATTAGTTACAACTGGAACACACACAAACGCACACAAACAGAAGCACACACAGAGAGAGACACACACACACTGAGACACACACAACACACGTGATTAGACCACAGACAGGCTTTCATAAAGCCCTATTCAGGTTGGCACAACTCACGTGTGACATATCACCCATGTTTCCACCTCACCTAGTGGAACACAATATCGGCTTTTGATAATAATCCGTAAAGCCAATCAAGCTTGCTAATGTTAAATAGAGCATCCACTCCTAATACCAAATTAATTAAAGGGATCGTTGTCGGAAACAAGTGAACCAAAATGTTGTAATCCGTGGATATAGGTGCGCGTGTATCGTACACCCACATATCTGCTCGATATTAGGCGCAGGACTGACAGAAAGGACGTGGAGAGGACAGGGTGTGGACATGGTGTCTTTTGAATGAACTAATCATATAAAATGTAAGGAAGTGTCGCAATGCAAAACATACGAGTAGAGAGGACTGGGCGTCACAGACGCAACCTCGTCGCCTCCTCGTCTTTGTCCTATTGCATAACACAAAGAAACTACATGGGATGAGGACAGAGGACAGACGTAGCGGGAGTGCGTAGTACGAGTGTATACTCGTATATATAATTTGAGAAGTCACGTCCGTGCACCGTCTCTGCCATGTCTGCAACAAGTCTTCGTCTCACATCTCTTTTATCTGGCGTCCGCCTTAAAGTGGCAATAACCCAGTCACAGTATCGTAATGACTAATGCCGAGTTGCGGGGTTATCCGATGCAGTATTGACATGAACTCAATTAACACAGCCAATCCAGTTAAACTGGGCTTGACGAGGACGGTCCGTGAATGGGTGACCATCCATTACAAGTATGTAATGGATGGTCACCCATTCACGGACCGTCCATGCTATTGTATACGACCTTTACAGTAGTAAAGGTCGTATACAATAGTAGAACTTGTAAACTGGCTGGTAGGATAGTAGTTCTCTCTGGTTACAAACGGTGAAGCAATTTTCCAATCGTTTGAAATATAATACGGGTTTACGTGTCAAGGGTAGACGGATTCTTCTGTACGGGTGCTAATGTAACCCTCCTAATCTGTACTTGTAGCAATAAGCTCCCAATCCGGTCCTGTAAAAGTCCAGCTTCTACAAACCTATATTCCTTGTACAGACGCCATTACATCAAGCTACCCCAAAGTGTTAGATTTTACCCGATTGAACGTGAACCTTTTTTCTATTGTGATAAAGTTGAAAAATAATCAAAGAAATCTGGCAGATTGGCGTAGCCTGATGTGCTGGCCTCTGTACTTACTACCAATTTTGTGTAAGGATGTTTTATTGTTCAATCTTCTTATACTTTTATAAATATCTTATCAAAGGCCACTTGAGTACATCTGTAGCTAAACACCAAAAGATTTACTCTTCATGAATATAATTCTTATGTACACACGAGTACCCAGTCAATGACCTTACATTTTCTTATATGATTGATAAATGACAACGCTGTCGTTACGGGTAGTCAAAAGCCCGCAAGTCTGACAACCAGCCTTACCAATGGGTATCGTGTTACCCAGTAAATGGATTGTGGAGGTCAGACAGGCAGTCGCTCTATGTAAAACACTGGTATTCATCTGTTTGGGTGTATGAGGAACAAGGTGTAAAGTTCCTTATCCACCATTGAAAAGGGATGATCCTCTGACCAGACGGGTGTTGTGTCTGGTGAGCTACTGCCCGACGGTTGCTGTCGGGTTCTTGGATAAACATATGTTCAATCGTGCGGATATCTTTAATATCGCGATGTGGGATTCGTCAGATTTAATTTGTACGCGAGATTATCCGGTGAGACTGGAAGCCGACCACAACATAGTTGGAAATAGGCTAAACAGATGACGGATTTTTTTATCTACATATCCAGTCAATGACCTTAGATATTTTCTCATACGCCTGTTATATGAAATGAACTTGCTGAAACCGACAAGAAAATATAGTGAGTCATGGATTGTCTAAAATGAGATGGTTGCTTTGAAGATATTTTTGATGGACACACAATATATATGTACAATAGTAGGTACGTATATTCGTGGCTTATGTATAAATGTCTATTCGTGGCTTCATCATATGACAGGGATTATGTCTTCTATATTTTGTTGTATTGTAAGACTGTTTATTTTTGTCCCTAATAAAGTATTTCCGTGTTTTTTTATCTAGTGTATGAATGTGGCCTATGAGACGAAGGAAAGTAACTGTGCCATCCAGTAAAATGAGATCTTGATGTTTTATAAACTGATCTGAATTGTATTTTTTTATGTCTTTCAATATGCACGTCCTCTGTGGCAAATAAACATTAGTTATTTCTTTCTTTCTTTCTTTAAATCACTTTCTATCACCATCCTAATAATTATGAAGGATTTTCTAATCCATTCCTTCACACGTAAATAACGCAACAAATGTTGTTGAAATGTCAAAATGATTGTTAGTGTGTTACCCAAACACCCTGCTTGTCAAAATGACAATTGAATTGAATTGAGTGCCTACTACTAGGAATACTATATGAAGTTTAAAAAACATGAAATAAAAATCAATTTATAAATTCAATATACCCCCGGCACAAAAGCCTCTAAAGAGCTAAAAATAAGCTTTGATAACTCGCGTCGGTGAATTGTTAGGTAAAAAAAGGTTTTTTTACTCCTAAACTACCGTCTAGCTTCGGAGCTGGGGTTTACCTTATCCGTATGATCTTAAGTTATGTATCCTAGTCTTAATCGATGTCAAAGGTTATTATAATACCAGTCTTTTACTGTCCCACTGTAGGGCAAATTCCTCTTCTCATACAGACTCTCTCTCAAGACACGAGCATTAATCACCGCGCTTGCTCAAGACGGGTTGGTGATTTCAGACTTATATAAATTATAAATTCAGGTGTCCTCACGATGTTTTCCTTCACCGATGTCAGTGATGTCCAATATAAACTTAGAAAGTAGGTACATATGAATTGAAAAAGTCACATTGGTACTTGTCCAGGTTTGAACTCATAACCTCGTGCACAAGAGGCGAGACTTATACCACTGGGCCATCATGACATCAAAGGTTATATATTATTATCATAGTGCTGATATTCTGATAAGGCCCCTTCTGAGGCCTATAATAAACATCTACTCTGACCAGAGTTCAATTGAACCCGTAACCTGCAAGTAACTCAATCATGGCCAAGAATCTCACAATATCTTATCGATATCAATAAATTCTTACATCCAGCATACTTGTAGTCAAGTGCCTTCAAGATCATCGACCTCATGACGAGATGCAGAGCGGATCTCCAAATAGTTCGGTAACAGAGCTACAAACGCACAAATAAACTTTTTGCTTGTAAAAACGAATGCACACCACAGTTTTACGGGTTCAATGTGAGTTCAAACGTAACCTGGCGTAATTTATGCTAGTGAAAGTGAGTCGCTGAAGTTTCGTTGTTTGGGCTCGTGTTATGTTGGGTTTTTGCGTGACACTTGAAAGAAAAAACTAAAGTATAGAACAGTTTTACGTGTTCAGAGTGAGGTTAAATGTAACCTGGCGTAATTTATGCCAGTGAAAGTGAGTTGCTGAATTTACATTGTTCGGTTTTATGTTATACTGCTGTTTGCGTTATACTTGAAAGTACAAACTAACGCATACCACAGTTTTACGGGTTCAGAGTGAGTTCAAACGTAACCTGGCGCAATTGATGCTGGATAAAGTGAGTCGCTGAAGTTGCGTTGTTCGGTTTCGTGTTATATTGCGGTTTCCGTCATACTTGAAAGTAAAAAACGAACGTATAAAATAGTTTTACGGGTTCAGAGTGAGTTCAAAAGTAACCTGGCGTAATTTATGCCAGTAACAGTGAGTCGCTGAATTGACATTGTTCGGTTTTATGTTATAATGTGGTTTGCGTCACACTTAAAGCGCCCACAAAAGGAATGAACGAAAAGGAGTTGAAAGCAGCTGAGATGAGAAAGTTGAAGGGGATGTGTAGTGTCAAGCGAATGGATAGAATAAGAAATGAGTATGTAAGAGGAAGTCCGAAAGTGGCGCTGGTGAGTAACCTTTCTGACTATCTTATCTATCTTAAAATCACATATAATCGTGTACCCGAATTAGGTAGATACGGCTAACGAAATAATATTTTCTTGCTCCAGAATATAAAAACTTAACCTAATTGCATGAGATTTATACAAAGGAAAGCCGGGACTAACGGCTTATCCTGCTTTCCGAAGAATCCAGGAGTTTGGGACTCCTGGATTCTTCGGAAATTATTATGTAATTAACGGTCACCCATCCGTAGCTTCGAACGACCAGTGTAGCTTTTTTTAGCGACGAGCTCCTCCGAGTACTCACACCTATGCATACATTTTTGTATGGCTCCAAGATTTTTTCCACTAAGCAGTAGACGTCATAACAGGACGAGGTGACTTTGTGGGACATTGCTCCTTACTGATGAACTATTGTGTTAAATAAACATCTAAAAATCTCGTGTTTACTAATTCGTGCAGGTCAATCGAAGGTTAAGCTACGTTGGCCGAGGTCAGTCGTTCCATGGGTGGGTATCCATCAATTTTGTAATGAATCCTGCCTCGGTAACTACATTGAACCGTTGGTTCTGACGGCCATTTGTTGATCTTTGTTTGTCGTTACGTACCCAGTAGAATCTTTGCCGAAAGAAATTCTGATAGCCAGTCTTACCAAGTGTCGTATTATCCAGTAAGTACAGATAAATAAATAATGCTGGACAATCCACACAGCATCATCTAGCCCCAAGCTAAGCAGAGCTTGTGTTATGGATACTAGATGACTGATATACTTAATACAATACATTACATCGATAGATATTTTTTATTATAAAAAAGCAAATACCCAGAACACCCGGGACAAATCTTTGTAGGTCGTACAAACATTTGTCCACCAGCGACGCAGGCGGACCTTCGCCCGCCGCTCCACATCGGTCGTCAAAAAGTAGATTGTGGAGGTCAGATAGGTAGTCATGTTAAATACTGGTATTCAGCCGCACCCTGTTATACTGGAAGCAGAGGTGAGATTCTCGTATATTTAAGATCATTCGCATTCGAATATCAGTCGCAATCTGTCAAAAATATGTCTAATTCACCTACATTTTGACAAGTTTTTGGCATTGATTGACGCTGAGATGAGATTTCGACTAGATGCTGAACGTTTTAAATTACGGCAATTGGCCTTCGGATGCCAACATGTTTGTGAAAGGCTAGGGTAGGTTTTAAAGAAAGGAAGGAGAGTCGGGAACAGCTTTTTAACTGTTCTTTGAACTAATCGGCTTCATCATCATCCTCCTACCCTCATCCCAATTTATTTGGAGCCAACGCAGCATGTCTTCTTCTTCCATACATCTCTATTGCGGTACTCTCAAAAAGCACCTCCTTTCTAACCATATCATCTTTCACACTATCCATCCATCTTTTCTTTGTCTCCCTCTACTCTTGTAACCCTCCACATTCATGCTCAAAACTTTCTTCACAATATGGTCCTCATTCCTTCACATCACAACGGATCCAATTCCTCACAACTTCTCGGTCACAGGCGACTTCGGTAGACGCCAATTTACACGTGTTTCCATAATCGTTTCTCTCAATGTCAAAATAACAAAAACTAAGAAAATACTTTTTCATTTCATTATTTATACACTTCTCAATCCTAGAACCAATGTTAGTGCAATAACAATGTACAATGAAAACAATCTGATGCTTCTAATATTTATTTTAGAACAATTCGAAGAGCGAAAGCGTCAAACAATCCTTCTACTCAGCTGATTGAAAGTCAAAATAAAAAATAATCAGCTGTTGTTGATGTTATAGAAGTTTGCTTGTGCCATTGTTCATGCTGAGCTATCACCAAGAATCTGTTTAAAAATTCATACTAATATAATGTATTATATATGTCGGAAACACATGGAAACACCGGTGAGTTCGATACAGGATGGCAAAATAACCTCTCGCACCCGCGTCTCCATCAAAAAGCCCAATCCAACGTTCCAACATTAACGTTGCACCACTTCAAAAGTCAAACTGCCATGTCTCTAATGGCAACCGTCAAAACAGTGTTGCCACCAACTCAGTGTTGCCACTTCCTGTATCGACTTCACCTATTTTCTACTTGACGTTTCCAATTAGTAATAAGCAGACAATGTTCAACAATCAACCCGACTCATAGCTTTCTCCGACATATAAATATGACATCACAAATGGGAAAGTGTGTGTCTGTTTGTACGTCTTTCACCCCTAAACCACTGAACGGATTTCGATAAAATTTGGTAGAGAGATAGATTGCATCCCGGAAAAGGACATAGGCTACTTTTTTTTATCAACAAACCCCGCGGGTGAAGCCGCGGGTGGAAGCTAGTTCTGTATAAAATAAATTATATTAACTCCATTCATTTCGTCATTTGAAGGAAGGATATCATAGTTAAATCCTGAAGACTGTGGCGATAGATACTTCCTCCGCCATAATGAAGAAATTTGTGCGAAGATTTGTTCAATAGTATCTGGGTGACTAGTTGTTGGGTGGTCATGGTATGCATTCGCCTTTAGTTAAAATTACTAACAAGAGTATTTTAAGTGCAAAACTGTTACTAACAATTTATGGATATCATAGTTGTCCGAGACTCCTCCGTGCCTCGGAAAGCACGTTCAGCCGTTGGTACCAATTGTCATTTGTAGATCTTTGACAGTCAGAAAACCGAAAGTCTGACAACCAGTCTTACCAAGGGGTATCGTGATGTGTGTGTAACTAGGTTGTGTAGGTCAGAAAGGCAGACGCTCCATGTAAACCACTGGTATTTAGCTTCATCCGGTTAGACTGGAAGCCGACCCCAACATAGTTGGGAAAAGGCTAGACAGATCTCAAGATAATCTGAAAATATTTTTTATTTTTATTAGATAAATATCATTGGAACGCCATCTTTATTTCCATTTCGGCGTATAATAAGCACCCATATTTCTATATTTAGTAATTCAATACAGTGATCGATGTTCGACCGTTCTTTTTCTATCACCATCATCATCATCATTGTACGGTTCACGTACAGGCAAATTGCTAACGCCGCAACCTACTTTACGCTACTCGTTTAGTTTACTTTTATAATTACTTATACTTATTAAGTTAGTTGACCAATAGCTGCCGTAGCGCTATAACCGCGGATTAGCATCCAAACATAACTTAATAAGTATAAGTAATTAGCCATACAATCATCATCCTCATCCTGCCCTTAGCCCAATTTATTTGAGGTCGGCGCAACATGTCTTCTTCTTCCATTTTTCTAATGCCATTTTAACAATGGAGCCTCTGAGGAATTGAGACGTATTTCTGGAGGTATAACGCCTCTCAGTGGTTACAATATTCGTTCTGGTGTCGGTTTTAGGCAACCACTTAAATCCGGCACGTATCAATAAGAGCTGTATCCACTAGATTTGCGTAGGCAGAACGAATACTGGCTGGGCATATTCATCCAGAAAGAAGAAAACCAGAGTGCCTCATTGATCTAGTCATCTACTGGTCGGAAGCACTACTGCTAACGCGGTACTGGGTTGGACTCCCGGGTCGGGCAATGTGTTATTAGGTTTTCCGTCTTGGATTCTTCAGTAGCAGCCTGGAATCTGGATTTGTGCCCGGTTGCTGGCAATAAGCTCGCTCTCAATACATAGGACATAAACTTAACTAGCAAAATGTTGGTATAGTTCGCCAATAATGATTTGATATGTTTCCATTTTAGAGAATGATCAATTTTCTTGAAGACTGTAGAATGGTGTAAACACATAAAAAATCACTGTTTTCTAGTAAATGGATTTGCGTGAAACTGTAAACGTATTGTTATCCATAAATTGTGTTTAAATAAATATTAAGATCATTACTTTTTTTGGAGGAAAAGCGAAGACCGCTACGATTTTTCCGGGCGTGGTTCTATTATTTGGCCAAACGATTGTGTGCGGGAACCAGTATTACCAAGGGTTAGCGTGTTGCCCAGTAAATGGGTTGTGGAGGTCAGATACGCAGTCGCTCTATGTAGAACACTGATATTCAGCTGCATCCGGTTAGACCGGAAGCCGACCCCAACATATGTATTTGGGAAAAGGCTGGGCAGATGAGACAGATGATGGCTGTAGGCGTCTTTTAAGTTTTTTTTTTATATTAGGTCTTTACCTATGAAATTGCCGTTCTGCAGTACTGGCCATTTCAAATCAAAATATTTGTTGTTTGGCTAATAATTCTAATTTCAAATTAATTTTATTTTAAAAACATGGTTTTTTTTTTCCAAAAGTAGTCATTTGTTTATTGATTAGTGTTACATTTTCATCGCATTTAAATCTTTTTCGTCATCATGGATACGTTAAAAATTCGAGTAATTATGGAATATGAGTACCGTCGTGGCAGCAACGCGGCACAAGCAGCACGCAACATCAACGACGTTTACGGAGCTAACACTACAAACCAACGCACTACCTGTTATTGGTTTGCTCGCTTCCGTTCTGGAAATTTCGACCTGAAAAATGAACCTCGCGGTCGTCCGAAGACTTTGGTCGACAATGACGAATTAAAGGCGATTGTGGAAGCTGATGATACACAATCTACGGCTGAATTAGCAGCAGCTTTCGACGTTAGCGTCAAAACAATATTGGTCCATTTGCGTCAAATTGGCAAGGTAAAAAAGCTTGACAAATGGGTGCCCCACGAACTCAATGATCGCCAGCGCGAAGTACGCGTCGAGACGTGCCTTGCACTGCTCAACAGACACACAAATGAAGGAATTTTGAACCGCATTGTTACCTGCGATGAAAAATGGATTCTGTTTGACAACCGCAAGCGCTCAGCAAGTTGGTTGGATCCTGGTTCAGCACCTAAACAATGCCCTAAACGAAAACTTACCCCAAGAAAAGTGATGGTCACTGTTTGGTGGTCTAGCGCCGGTGTGATTCAACACAGCTTCTTACCAAACGGGGTGAGCATTACTGCAGATGTGTACTGTGAAGAATTGAACACAATGATGGAGAAGCTGGCACATCTCCAACCAGCATTGGTCAATCGCTCGTCTCCGCTGCTCCTGCACGACAACGCGCGACCTCATACTGCACAGCAGACGGTCTCCAAGTTGCAAGAACTGGGGTTGGAAGCTCTCCGTCATCCGCCCTACTCACCAGACCTTGCGCCTACAGACTACTACTTTTTCCAGAATTTGGATAACTTCTTGGCGGGAAAAAAATTCAATACCCGAGAGGCAGTACAAAATGCCTTTGAAGAATTTGTTGCCTCCCGTCCAGCTGATTTCTTTAAGAAGGGCATCAATAAACTGCCATTGCGTTGGCAAAGATGCATTGATTGCATGGGTGATTACTTCGATTAATACAAATAAAAAATACATGAAAAAAATTCATTTAAATTTTTTCATACAAAACGGCAATTTCATAGGTAAAGACCTATTATTTTGAGAAAAATCATGTTGTTTGCAATACAAGTGATAATACACATTTACAGAATTAGGTACTTATTCTAATTACAATAACAAAGTGGGTTTACTCAGGCACCAAGAATTTTGCCAGTTATGTTGAAATCCCATAGGGAGCCTTAGTACACCCAAATGTCTCTATGGTATACTTTTGCAGATAAGCTAAAGAAAAATGACGCAAGGACGAGCAAAACAAGCTCTATAAATGTCCCACTCCACCATAGATTTAGGTGGAGGTAATTTGGCTTCTTCTGAATGTGTGTTCCTTGGGAGAGGCAAGCCTCACGCCGTAGGAGACGCCCTGGGCGCCCTGAGCACTGGGTAGCTCACCGTCCGATCAGACACCAGGCCCAAGTCGACGGGGTGTCGTGTTCCATGCACACTTCAAGGAGACATGACCCTGGAATGTAAAGGGCAAGGACGGAACACGAAATGGGTGTTTTTTGTTAGTAAAAGTCTGAAACGTTCTCCATACCTTGGATGATTTCCCATCCTTAAATAATTGAAAGGTCCATGAATGAATGATGAATGAATGAAGGCGCCCATGAATTATGTTTTTAGACATTATTAATATCTGACAACAGAATACCCAATATTATCAACTTACACCATGGCATAGTTTTTGGCTTTTGATTACGTATACATACTGTTAGTTATTGACATAATGATTATGTAAGGAGTCGATAATATTTTGATGTAGCCAATTCGAAATAAAATTTGTACGAATACCATTTTCTCAGTTTCTGTTAGGTACCAAAGCACAGTTAAGAAAGATGATGTTCAGTTGAGACGAAAACTTTAGCGAAAAATAATTCCAACTCGTGATCAACTCATACAAAGAAAACTGCAAACTCGCACAATTTGGAAGCTGAAAAGTTGGGAGATATAATCCCGCATCCATAAAATCCCGTTGTTGATATCTCTAGATTCAAACAAGTATTTTAAAATGTTTGTCTATCTGTTTGTTTAGTATGTTTTCAAGGCGAGCTGATTAAGAAAACTGAACTTGGATCTATTAAAGACAAACTTATCAAACTTTCCATTTTGTAAATATACCAAGATATCATAACATCACGACGGTATTCCCCGATAGGTTAGGCAGGGATGTCCAATCTCGTTAATAACTTTAATACGACCGATGTGGCGCAAAGAATTAGCAAGTTGAAGTGGCAGTGGGCTGGCCATATCTCGACAAGATTCGACAACCGCTGGGGTAAACGTGTTCTTGAGTGGAGACCGCGACTCGGCAAACGTAGTGTAGGACGCCCTCTGACCAGGTGGGATGAGGATCTGCGAAAGACTGCAGGCAGATGCTGGATGCGGCAAGCTGAAGACAGGGCGCCCATTAGGAGAGAGCTATGCCCAGCAATGACCTAGTATAGCCTGATGATAATGTGGCGCGGCGGGCGAAGGTCCGCCTGCGACGCGAGCGCCTGCGAGGAGGATGCGGGTTCGATTCCCGCCTTGGGACAAATGTTTGTACGATCTACAAATGTTTGTTCCGGGTGTTCTGGGTATTTTCTATGTATAATAAAAAAATATCTATCTACGTAATGTATTGTATTAAGTATATCAGTCATCTAGTACCCATAACACAAGCTCTGCTTAGCTTGGGGCTAGATGATGCTGTGGGGATTGTCCAGCATTATTTACTTATTTTATATCGCGATGTAAGATACGTTAGTTTTAGGTGGCAAGATAGATATCGCTACATAGACATAAAATAACCTTACATTTAGCATTGCGGTGCCGAGCCCGCACATCCAATACCAGTATATCCTGGCCTCGTATTGTATTGAAACTCCGTACTACACCAGGCCAGCTCAAGGCTAAAAATATATATTTTTATAGCTGAATATTCAAGGTTTTTAATTTGGCGGAGTGTATATGTTGTCTTTATTTTACCAGTATTTAAGCATTGTTAAAATACATAGTTTATTGTTTGCCAGAAAACAAGGGAATGTCTTTTCTCAATTCTTGTATATTTTTGGTATCATGCCAAAATGTTGATTATAAAAGGACCAGACGTACGCTTATGAGACCACCAGTTCCTGAAACTAACATCACGCCTGTGATATCCGAAGGGGTAGATAGAAGTGTCTCCTGTACTATCAAACCAAAAAAGGTGCTTTATATTTGGTAGTTACCTAGTTATCTATCTATCTAAACTCATCATCCTCCTGCCCCTATCCTAATTTATTTGGGGTCGGCGCAACATGTTTTCTTCTTCCATACATCTCTATTTGCCGTCATCTCAAGGGTCACCTCTTTTCTTGCCATATCATCTTTCACACAATCCATCCATCTTTTCTTTGGTCTTCCTTTACTCATGTAACCCTGCACATTCATACTCAAAACTTTCCTCACAACATGGTCCTCATTCCTTCGCATCACATGCCCATACCATGACAACCGATTTCCACACAATTTCTCGGTCACAGGCGCCACTTTTAGACTTCCTCTTACATACTCATTTCTTATTCTATCTATCTAAACTAATCTATACAAATAAATAAAACTAAAGAGTCTGTTAAGAACGCGTCGCGTGGACTGCTTTTATACTACGATGCGTAAAAGATGCGCATCCCTGGTGCGTAGATCCGGGGCAGCACCAACAGCATCCTTAGCATGACCGCTAGTTGGCTGGACTGTGGCTACATCAATCATTGTTCCGCCATATGTCATGGAAAAGCGCAGTAGTGATTGTTGTTCTTTTTTTATAATATGTTTTGTTATGGGTAGTTTTAAGTATTACTAACACTAGTCTATTTTTTTTTTTCTTTTTTTTTAATAAAACGTTGCCCCACACTAGGAATTACTCCTGTATCGTGGGTGCGTTTACAAACATTCAAAGTCACATACACAAACAGCCAGACCCGGAACAAATACCTGTAGGCCATACAAATATTTGTTCCGTGTGGGAATCGAACCCACGACACGCAGCGCAGCAGTCAATCGCTTAGCCACTGCGCCAACCGTGCTGTCAAGTCTATAAGAACATTGTCACTTATAAATTGGACACAATGCTCTGAAATAAAGTGTTTTATTTATTTGTTTAAAAAGTCAAAATACAGCAATTTACTAAACGTATCATTATCATCTGCCTAGCCTTTTCCAACCATGTTAGGGTTGGCTTCCAATCTAACCAGATGCAACTAAATACCAGTATTTTACATGGAGCAACTGCCTATCTAACCTCCACAACCCAATTACTGTGTCATACGATTTTGTTTTTATAAACGTAGAGTAGGATGCCCTCTGACTAGGTGGGATGACGATCTGCGAAAGACTGCAGGCAGATGCTGGATGCGGCAAGCTGAAGACAGGGCGCTATGGCGCTCATTAGGAGACGGCTATGTCCAACAGTGGAATAATATAGCTTGATGATCTTTGGTCTAAAATTAATGAAATCACGCATTTTAAACCACCCAAAACTTCGAATACACATCTCCTTAATATTACTACACATCCTCTGAACTCACTAAATAGAGTCAATTTATTCTTCATCACGATAGGCAAATGCTTAGCAGAAAACATAACAGTTCAAACCGGCATGCCGGTTGTCCCCAACTGCTGCACTGATTCTAGGGTTTCCTCGTTTGTGCTATTAGAGACTGACCCACAGGAAGTGGACTGTGTTCTAATGAGTCTTGACTCCGATAGTGCACCGGGTTGGGACGGTATTCCAACAAAATATTTGAAACAATCCAGAGATTTTGTGGTTCCTCTTATTAGCCAGTTAGCTAACCTATGTTTCGAAACTGGTGTTTTCCCGAAAGATTTAAAGCGATCAGTGGTCACTCCTGTGCACAAGGGTGGGGACGTTAACGATGTCAACAACTATCGCCCCATATCTGTTCTGTCAGCAATTTCAAAAATTTTAGAAAAATTAATAAACAAGAGACTAGTTAACTACTTACAGAAATACAATATACTATCAAATGCACAATACGGATTTAGACAAGGACGTTCAACTCAAGACGCTATTTCGGCTTTGACATCTGAAATTGTTGAAGGAGTGGATAGGGGTCATAAATGCTTAACAGTTTTTATAGATCTTAAAAAAGCTTTTGACACCGTTTCCGTCCCGATCCTTTTGCGCAGGTTAGAAAGCATGGGTATAAGGGGCACATCTCTTTCTCTTTTTGAGAGCTATCTCAAAAATAGACAGCAAGTGGTTAAAATCAGTAACTTGTGTAGTGTTGAAGGGAATGTCTACTACGGAGTTCCACAGGGGAGCGTTTTGGGTCCGACAATGTTTTTAGTTTATATAAACAGCCTTTGCAATATGCAGATAAATGGAGGGAGATTTTTTTCATACGCTGACGACACTGCGGTTGTTTTTACGGGAAAGTCATGGAAACAAGTGAAAACTATAACTGAACAGGGACTGATTAGGTTGGCTGAGTGACTTAGAGTAAACCTCTTAACCCTCAATACCAGTAAAACTAATTTTATTTGCTTTTCCCCAAGCCAGAGATCACAGCCTGGAACCGACTTTAGCATTACCGTACATGTTTGTCAAAATTCTACCACCAATGATTATAACTGTGGCTGTCAGAATATTCAACAAGTCAGATCCACAAAATATTTAGGCATAATTATTGACCAACGACTTTCATGGCACCCTCACATTGAAGTTCTCATGAAAAGGATCAGGAAGCTCATTTGGGTCTTCAAAAATTTACGTCATGTTATGTCCGCGCAACTTATAAACAAGATCTATATAGCTCTGGCGCAATCCGTAATGACTTATTGCATTCCGATATGGGGTGGAGCTTCCAAAGTTAAATTCCTCGATTTGGAAAGAGCTCAGCGATCACTTATCAAGGTGATGTATTTTAAACTATTTAGGTTCCCTACAACAGACCTTTATAAAGTCAGTAACCTATTATCAATCAGAAAACTTTATATTCTAAATGTGATATTAACCTTGCATAAATGTCTCCCCTTTGACCCAGCAACTCAAACCAGAAGGCGCAAAGATATTGTTGCCTATTCTCCAGGGGTTCGATCAGCATTTGCTAGACGTCAGTATGTAACACAATCCACCTACATCTATAATAAACTCAATGTTACTTGTGATATATATTCTTTGCTGTTATACGACTGTAAAAAAACAATAACTAATTGGTTGAGATCTCTAACATATGAAGATACAGAAAACATTCTAATTAGGGTGAGCTAACATGCTGGATACCCACACACACACACACGCGCGCACACACACACACACACGCGCGCACACACACACACACACACACAAACACATACACTCCTCACACAACACATAGTACATATCGCATGTACTCCTCACACATCTAGAGCAGCTTAATTTTTCATAGCTTTTTATTTTGATTTTGTTTTATTTTATTATTTTTTCTTTTTTAATTTTTCATTAGCTTCATTACTTTCATTGTTAAGATAGCAAGCATATTCAGGGAAGAGCGAGACGGCTCCGACACAAGTACTTCTGTAACTTACTGGAGCTGCCTCTATTTATGTAAGACACAATGATTGAGATGAAATAAATATATATATATTTTTTTTTTTTTTTTTTTTTTATGATGATGATGATGAACGGACTTTTTTTTTTGCTATCAGTTACAACTGTCAAAGATCGTTAACGCCACTATCGGCAACTAACATAGGCTATATTTACTTTTCAAAACAACGCATTAAAGGGTGTGAATGAGATGTTGAAGTTCAAAGGGAAACATACAAAATCCACGCAGATGAAGTCGCACAAAGCAAACTATGAAATGAATAGTTGAAAGTCCCAGACAAAAATAATTGACGCTTGCAAGTTGAAATTGACAGCTCCTAATGTTATGACCAAGGAATTAGACATTATTTTAGATTATAATTTCGTAGCCTAAACACAATATGATATAAAACAAACACAGTGTCTTCTTGTTTTAGTAAAAAGACAACTGACGTCTTGGTTAAGTCTGTGCCAGCACACATCCACGGGCAGACTAAACATCGGGGAAATTGTATAACATACAATACATACAGTACACCAGCCTGTTACTGTTCCACTGTAGGCCAAAGGCCTCTTCTCATTCAGAGAAGGCATGAGCATTGATGACCACGCTTGCTCAAAACAGGTTGGCGATTTCAGACTTATATGCCCTCGGCGTCGGATGTTGCAGGCACACTTCCGAGCAGTGGGTAGCTCGCCGTTCGATCAGAGACCAGACCCAAGTCGACGGCGGGGTCGGTAGGGGGCCGGAGTCTGCCAGGGTTGCGAGATTTTCGGAAGAGTTACCATAACCCTGGGACGTAAAAGACCGGGACGGAACACGGAGTTTTAGTTGTTGACGACCACTTGACGACCGATGTGGTGCGGTGGGCGAGGGTCCGCCTGCGACACAAGAGATTGCGGGTTCGATTCCCGCCTTGGGCCAAATGTTTGTACGATCTACAAGGATTTGTTCCGGGTGTTCTGGGTATTTGATAATTAATATCGATCTATGTAATGTATTGTATTAAGGATATTAGTCATCTAGTACGCATAACACAAGCTCTGCTTAGCTTGGGGGTGGATGATGCTGTGTGGATTGTCCAGCATTATTTATTTATTTATTTTTATTAAGTTAGTAAAAGTCTGACACGCCCTCCCATTGATTTCCCATCCTTAAAAAAAAAAAGTTGTACTCACGCTGATTTTCTTCACCGATGCCAGCGATGTATCAGATAAATTTAGAGAGTACCTTTCTTCTATACCACAAACAGCTGGTCGAGTCTTTAAAATCTTCCCGTCAAAACTTGGGTCAACTTTTTTTTTTGTTATAGTTTTACGATTCTTGATTACGATTGTAGTTTATAAAAATTCTTTGTAAATCCTAGAGGATTTACAGCATAGGATGCTAGAGCATCGGGTGGATGTAACTGACTGATCACTTAATCACTCACTCCATCCACATACATTTTCATCGTAGATTTTTACGTAACATCACTCCTGTCTTCAAAGTCTAGATTGAGATGTCTCGACGAATCTAAAAATAGCGCTTCTTATCGATAACTGATTAAGCTAGTAAAGAGGGCGGGGTGGGGGGCACGACTTCCCCCCTTTTCATAAATATTCAGCAGTAGACAGAATTATGCTGAAACACGCTGCCAAGATGAGCTTTCAACTCTTAGCTCTGCTGAAAGCTGTCAAGGACGAGCGGATTGTAAATAAGATGGTTCCGTAGTGTTGAAATTTTGAAATGTTGTCATTAATCAAACTTAAGTACAGCAAGCAAAATAAATTCTCTCGTTTTCAGATGAAAAATAAACATAACATCACGCATGTAATTCCCGAAGGGTTGAGCATAGGTGTACCTGCAGCACACCTACATTTCAATGGTTTTGTTTTTAAGTCCCATGTAATAGGGGGTGAGTCTATTGCCATTTACCGGGAACACATCCAGACTCCGGGCTGCTACTGAGAAATTTCTAATGAAAAATCCCAAAAACTTATTGCTCGATCCGGGAATAAAAAAAACGCAAATTTGGATTTAAATTTAGTGTTTACAACTGTCAAACACACACTTACGTTAAGCTGTTGGTCCCGGCTGCCATTTATAGATCTTTGACAGTCGTTACGGGTAGTGAGAAGCCCGAAAGTTGGACAACCAGTCTTGCTAAGGGGTCTCGTGTTGCCCTGTAACTGGGTTGTGGAGGTCAGATAGGCAGTCGCTCCATTTTAAATACTGGTATTCAGCTGCATCTGGTTAGACTGGCAGCCGACCCTAACATAGTTGGAAAAAGGCTAGACAGATGATGATGATGACGAACTGTCAAAAATGTAGGTTTCGAACTTTAATATAATATATAGCTATAGATGACGTAGTTTTGCTGGTCATTGGTGAAATCGGTCATAAATATTTATACTGCCTATGTTCCCCACCACCTAGTTCTCAAGATATTATGAGTCTTCTAACTTGGGGATTCTTTTTCTTTTCTTTTCTCTTTTCTTTTTTTTTTAAATTAAACGTTGCCCCACATTAGGAATTTCTCCTGTATCGTGGGTGCGTTTACAAACATTTAAACTAACATACACAAACGGCCAGACCCGGAACAACTACCTGTGGGTCACACAAATATTCGTTCCGTGTGGGGATCGAACCCACAACACGCGGCGCAGCAGCCGATGGTTCAACCACTGCTCCAACCGTGTTTTGTTCTGCGGCCCAACGAGCTCCTTAGTTCTGAGTTGAGCTCTACAATTTCTGACGAATGTTTGCACTGACTTAGCAGGTCCACTCATATCTTTGTGGTTCTTCAGATCATCTCAGACGCTTATCTGAATGGTCCTCACATGATCTGACCAAGTTAATGTCTGGACTTTAAAAGAGACTGTGACCTCTAAGTTTCTTTCTGTGTTTCTTCTCAGAGAAGTCAGATAGGGAAACACCGACCAAGTCTAAAAATATATATATTTTATTTCTTGACGTATAAAAGTTATTGTAAAAACTCATTTACAGAAATAAATATCATTTGTCATGATTTATTATCGGCGCACTATCTGATGCCATGAATTCAAAACATATTCTGAACCCCTAGTTTTGAAAGTTTCCGTTGTTACGTATTTTATACTTTAAACGGCAAAAGGTCACGTGTTGACGTGAGTTTGCCGCCACTGCCACTACAGGGCGGACCACACAAATCCAGCTCCAAAAGGACGCATCGCACACCTGATCACGCGCGGATTATATATGTCTGTATAAACACACAATCATGTACCTACAGCATATTTATTTGCACATAAATAAAACACGTCTGCGCAGATTTCACATTTCCCGCGCTATTTCTAAAACGTCATTGACATAATTATGTCATCAAAATGGCGACAAAATACACTGCATTATGTTTGGGGGGGAATCTCGAAGTGTGTCACGGGAGTACTTACAGCTAATATTAAACAAGGATGCGTGGTAGGGTTTATTTTAAGACTTATTTTGGTGTGAATGGGAAGATAAATGTGTGTTATTTTTTTCGCGTTAGACTCCAGTCTTTACGCACGACTTCATGGCTATATTCCCTGAAGGGTTGGGCAGAGGTGGTTAGGTCCGGGTGCAATCAAAGTCTTGGTGGGAGGACTCATATTTTTCAACAGCAAATAAATTGAGCAAATTTTACACAAATAAGAAATTAACAAAAAGGTAAAACAACATTTTTAGGTTAATAGTAAAAAAAAACCAAAACTATTGACAGCTCACACAGTGTTGCCACATTCATATTTTCATTTCATTCATTTCATATTAATGAAACACATAAAATGTTGCCAACTTTAAAGTCAGGACGTTGAGGAACCCTAAAACATAACCGCGTAACGCGTAACTTTATCTGAGTCAAGGACAAGGAGACGGAGATGATTTATTAATATACTAACATATATTAACATGTAATATTATGTAGGTATTTCAAGGACAGACGACAATCATGGATTACATCGCTGGTTTTTAGATATCACTGTTTATTACATACTCGTGGCTAATTTGTAACGGTATCGAAGGTTAAGCTACGATTGCCGAGGTTTGTCTGTAGATGGGTAACATCCATTGTAATGTATGTGTGTGTGTGCCGAGGCATTTTAGGTCTTGATATACAGTTAGAGACCCTTCCATGCCTCGGAAAGCACGCTAAGCCGTTGGTCCCAGCTGTCATATGTGGATCTTTGACAGTCGTTACGGATCATTAACCCGAAGACTGGCAACCAGTCTCACTAAGGGGTATCGTGTTGCCCATTAACTGATTTGTGGAGATCAGATATGCAGTCACTCCATTTAAAATAATGGTATTCAGCTGCATCCGGTTAGACTGGAAGCCGACCTCAATATATGTAGTTGGGAAAGGGCTAGGCAGATGATGATAGACTTTTTTCCTTCATCACATGTTCTGACACTAATTACTTAGTATTAGGACCGCAACATAGTTGGGAAAAGCTACCGCCATCTTATGAAAAATCCCAACAACATATTGCTCAATTCGGGAATTGAACCCAGGACCTCATGGTTAGCAGTCGCATTTACGACCACTAGACCAAGGAGGCAGACCAAATTATGTCAAACCTAGCATATATCGTGTTCTCACAGAAATGCACACATTATCGTCTTCCATTCATCAGCAAACAAGTCTGATCCACGGTTATGGGACAATTTACGCCAAAGAAACTGGGGGGAATTAGTTGGGATAACACCTTAACTGCCAGAAAACGAGGACACAATAGAAAATGTATATTAGACGACCGATGTGGCGCGGCGGGCGAAGGACCACCAGCGACGCAGGAGGTTGCGGGTTCGATTCCCGCCCTGGGACAAATGTTTGTACGATCTACAAAGATTTGTTCCGGGTGTTCTGGGTATTTGCTATGTATAATAAAAAACAACTATCTATGTAATGTATTGTATTAAGTATATCAGTCATCTAGTGCCCATAACACAAGCTCTGCTTAGCTTGGGGCTGAGATGATGCTGTGTGGATTGTCCAGCATTATTTATTTATTTATTGTTTGTCGATTCGATCAACCCGTGAGGACGTTTTTTTTTAAATTATAAGTATAAAAATGAAATGAGAAGTAGAAAAAGCCCACACCTATACTTAAAAACACACTAATCGTTATACAGAGCGAAGCCCAGAAAACAAACAAAACAGCAGTATAAAAATGTTTTTTTATAGATCCCTGAAAATATTTATTACATGACAATCCAAATAAAAATAGCCTGCTCATCATTTTGTTACAACTCACGAACGGCTCGTCTGTCTTTCATGGTTTTTGTTTTACAGTCATTCAGCTGATGACGTACGTAAGGTCGACTTTAGCAAAACAAGATTAATTTGTCGCGTTCTGTTGCTGTTAGTCATGAGTAGAGCGCTTTTTAAAAGCCTAATATCCTCATGCGTCTGCTGAATAGTAAAAGACCATTTTTGATAACCATATGTGAGAATAAATTATTTGGAGGAGCTCGTGGCTAAATAAAAACTGCCGCACGGGTTGATCGGAGGTTAAGCTACGCTTGCGGAGGTAAGTGTGTGGATGTGTGACCGTTCGTAACATACCGAGACTCCTCCGTGCCTCGGAAAGCACGTTAAATCGTTGGTCCCAGCTGTCATTTGTAGATCTTTGACAGTCTTCACGGGTCGTCAGAAGCCCGCAAGTCTGGCAACTAGTCTTACCAAGGGGTATCGTGAAGCCCAGTAAAAATAAATAATGCTGGACCATCCACACAGCATCACCTAGCCCCAAGCTAAGCAGAACTTGTGTAATGGGTACTGGATGACTGATATACTTAATACAATACATTACTTGGATAGATATTTTTTTTGTAGTTCGTACAAATATTTGTTCCAAGTCGGGAATCGAACCCGAAACCTCCTCTATCGCAGGCGGACTAAGATCCTCTAGCATCTGAGCTAACTCAGAGGCTGAATAATCAAAAAGATTGTGAGCAAAACTGAGCTTGGATAATTTCTTAAGTCTGAACATAATGCCCGTCTCTGCCCAGCCTGCTACCAGCTTTCCAAAAACGGTTTCCAAAGAAATGGTTCTCAATCGAACTAACCTAACTGCCTTCTTGGTCTAGTCGCAAACATTACTACTGAACATGAGGGGTCGGGCTAGTGGGTATTCCCATCAGTAGCAGTATTAGTACCTAGTTGATGGCAATAGGCTCGCCACCAATTGGATGGGATGTCAACATGACTGGCGAAATGAAGGTGTAAAAGGATACACTTCTGCCTAACCCTTCGGAAAAATCAAGCGTGATGATATTACGTGGTTCTTAAACATGGTCTTCAAATATTTAGCAGAGGTCCACCCTTGCTTTACGCCATTGAGCTATTCTGGTCATTAAAGTTGAAGACTGTGTAAGGAATACACCGATCCGTTCTATCACAAATATTACTGATGTCGCTCCGAGAACTACTAGAGCTACTCTGAGAGCTACGTTTAAGTGGAATTGGGCTGGACTCATTCGCTGCTTATCAGAGTATCAGAAGGCTATATAGCACGACTCAGTGGGTTCCTTTACATGGCAAGCGACATCTGGCAGACCCAGGTGGAAATGACAATATGAACTAAAATGATTCATGGTAAAGGGGTATTGACGACGATAGTTTGACGATTGTGGAATGTTGGCCCAAAAAAAGGATAGATGAAAGGCAGTTGCATGCAGCTGAAATGAGAATGCTAAGGGAGATGTGTGGTGTTACGCGAATGGATAGAATAATAAATAAGTATATACGAGGAAGCCTGAAAGTCACACCCGCGACCAAAAAGTTGTGTGGAAATCGGTTGTAAAGGAATGGGCATGTGATGCGAAGGAATGAGGATCATGCTGTGAGGAAGGTTTTAGTATGAATGTGGAGGGTTACAGAATAGAGAGATACCAAAGAAACGATGGATGGATTGTCTGAAAGATGATATGGCTAGGAAGGAGGTGACGTTGAGATAATGGCAAATAGAAATGTATGGAAGAAGAAGACACGCTGCGCCAACCCCATATAAATTGGGGTAAGGACGAGAGGATAATAAAAAGGGGCATTGGCCAACAGCCTGATGCCATGAGTTCAGTACATGATCCTAGACACCTCCAGCGTTGAAATTTTTCGTCGGGTTTCCATTATAAAATCATCGGAAAAAAACGAAAAAATTAAGAAAATGATGTCCGTTCCACCCTGTATAATTAATATATTGAAAAGTATAGGATGTGCATTATATGACCGTCAATATTAGTCACTTAACTTACAGCTTTTATGTAATTAGTAGGTAGGTAGGTGGAAGATAATTTTTGCATCCCCGTAGATAAATATTTATAGAAATTACAACAATTCATATACCTATATATTGCACCCGAAATAAGTTAACAATAATACATAAAAGCAAGTTATTCAAGAATTTATAAACACGTCATACAGATTCTTGACCATACGCAAAAAATACAGAATTCCTTTAGTAAACAAGTGAACGTTATGCCCATTAACAAAATACAATAACAAATCATTATCAATGTCGAATAGACTGATAAAGTCCCCCTCGATAAATCTCCCCATCGCGTCGCTATCCCAGCCTGTCAATATTATTTGGGCTTCTCCAATAACATACTATATCCACTGACTATGTCTACTACATAGACGTTTTACTGTTACCCTGAATATACAAAAAATCACTACTATTTGAAACGTAATCTCTTTATTCGATACAGCAGAGAATCCTCAAGCAGCGTCCAATGTTTTTGGCACCAGAACTAACTCAATTGATTCACGATTCACACTATTTGCTAAAAAATAAAGGTATTGAGATTTATCTTGATACAGAAAATTGAAATATACAAAGCCATTGCCTTACCTAATCGTATACAGAGTTCGCGTACTGAACAAATCCAGTTATGTAAATCACATCACTATCTGCTTTTCATCACAAATATCAAATCACTATCCATTAATACCAAAACCGTCTGATTTGTCACCTTAATATGGAAAACACAACACTAGCACTCCTCACAGCACTATTTTCCAACATTATCCACGGAAAGAAACAAAAAAAAACGCTTTTTTCTGAAATATTTATCGATATTTTTCCGTTTTTCGCGTATAAAAATTGAGGGAAAATTTATTTATAAATGTTTTAGCGGACGGCCGGGTGCTCGTCCGCTCCGGCGTACCTCGGAATTCAGATTTAGGTTAGAAACGGCGGGTTATGGCGCCACTAACACATGCGCAGTAGTGTCTGGATACGGACAAAGATTATGAAAGTTTCAGATGAGAAAATTTAAGTGAAGTGGTTTTGTGTGTAAGCTTAAGTGGTGAGCGATGGTATGGAAGAATGTGTGTAGTAAGTTGATGTTCACGTGTCATTGGCGCAATATAATCACTAATTTAAATATACTATACTTATATTTAAGAACTGTTTGCAGTCTCCATGAAATTGATCTATTCTGCATCAAGGCAAGCAAAGCTAGAACGCTCTTAGAGAAGCCAATTTTTGTAAAAGAAGCATCTATTAGCTAGCAATAGCTGTTAAATTTATTTGTCTATAGAACCAAACTTTGAAATTACACAAACTGTGTTGCCATTGAATTCTTGAAGAAGGGCAGAGGATGTTTAACTGAGGCACAGCTTGTTATAATGACAAAATTGTATTTATACTGTAGCGACATCTATCTCGCCACATACGAACTAAATCTGACGTTTCCTACATCGCGATATTAAAATTATCCGCGTGATTGAACATACATATATACAAGAACCCGACAACAACCCACCAGACACAACACCCGTCTGGTCTGAGTCCTTTTTCAATGGCTGAAAAGGAACTTTACACCCTGTTCCTCACACCCGGAAAATACATCATTATGACAGTAATAAATTATTATCACAGATTACCGTCCAATACGTTTTACTAGTGCAAGTAAAACTATTTCATTTAATTAAGATAATTACCACGGCTTACAAAAGTTACTAGTGGCTGAGCGACGCCGCGTGTCGTGGGTTCGATTCCCGCACGGAACACATATTTGTATAGCCTACAGGTAATTGTTCCGGGTCTGGCTGTTTGTGTATTTGAGTTTGAATGTTTGTAAACGCACCCACGATACAAGAAAGTATCCCAGTGTAGGGCAACATATTTTTTTTAAATGTCGTGGAAAGAAATGAGCAATAAAGATTGTTTTACCATAGTAACAGACGCAGGGCTTGGTCGAAGGTTGAGCTACGCTTAACGAGGTCTGTTCATGGATAAGTGACCTACGTATCGATACCTCTCTGTACTTCGGAAAGCACATAAAGCCATTTGTCTTAGCTGCAATACGACAATCTTTGATAGATTTTAGAAGGCTAAAAATGTGATTACCAGTCTTACCAAAGGGTACCTAGCTATCGTAATGCCCAGTAACTGGGTTATGGAGGCCAGATAGGCAGTCGCTCCATGTAAAATACGGGTATCCAGCTGCATCCGGTTAGACTGGAAGCCTCTTCCGAAACAGTTGGGAAATGGCGATGAAAATGACGATCATTCTTATAATAATAATAATAATAATAAACACCCACATATCAGGAAATGAAAATAAATATATAATAGTTCAAAATAATCAAAAATAAGAAGATGACAAAAAAAATATCATGTGTGTCGCCGTGGTATTTTACGAGTAAATCGGAAGAAACTCGAAAATGCTAACAAGAAGCCGAGCCCGAGTACTGAATGCACCTACAACATCTTCGGGTTCGTCGCTCAGCTCCGCCTCCCAGCTGCCGGGACCTGCTCCAGACGTGAGTCCAGTGACACCGGCCGCTGCAGTTGCGTCGAGCTCGAGCGACGAATACTACTCGCCGCCGACGTCGCCACCACCAGTACGTCGATGTGGAAGAGGCCGACCACCGGCCAGCTTGGGACTCCGAGGCCCACCAGCCTCTGCTAGGGTCCCCGCTTCCGGTGGAAGTGTGCAGCGCATGCGATGGACACAATCCATCAACGAAAATGTAATGCGCTCATACTATGGGGCTACAGAGGGGGGAACTAACCTGACTGCGTACCGTGGTCGGATGCTCTCTCTGTTTCAGGTACTTGAGCCAGCTGTCAACGTATCGGCACAACGACTGTCGGATCAGGTACGAGTCATTCAACGTAACCATATGTTGGATGACGCCGTGCTTGATAGACTACGACTGAACTCACGGAGTAACCGCGTTACGCCTGCTTCGCCACCGGTCGCGGTGCAACTACAAAATTTACCTAGTGTTTCACCGCGACCTGACTACGTTGGTGAAGAGGATGATGACGCAGCTATATCCGTGAGTTCCCAATGTAATGTACGCTTGAGGAGCGCTTTGGAGGATGCATTCCGAGAGTACCGCTCCACACCGCCTGGGCTTAGACAACGTTTACCTCGTCTGCCCATGCATAAGAAAAACAAGGCGTTGATGAGTGCTCTAGATTCACTGTTGTCAAATAGTTTTGACAGCAGCAGAGACCTCGCCGATACCCACTCGATTTTGTACTGTGCAGCTGTAGCGGCATGTCGTGTAGCTAATGTAAAATTTCCCAACAGTGTGAGATCTACACGACCAGCCATACCAGCTTGGCAGTGCAGGATTGAGCGACGTATCGGTGAGGCTAGAGTACTCATCGGCAAACTTATCTGTTTCAGGGAGGGTAATACTCGCCCTAGAGTAATGCGCTTTGTGAGGCGGGCGTTCTCGGGGACTGATATTAGTTCTCGAGACTATTTAACCCGCGTCACGGAGCGCATCGACTTCCTGAAACAGAAGATCTGTGCATGGGCAAACCGTATTCGTCGGTACAAGCGGCGAGTGGAGCGATACACTCAGAATCGCACATTCCGGAGCGATGAAAGGTGGGTGTATAGGACTTGGGAGCGACTGGACCAAGGTGTGACTGACACGTTCCTGCCGGATGATGAGGCCATGTGTTTATTTTGGCGCAGCATCTGGTCGGTGCCTGTCAGTCACACTGAGGGCGATTGGACTAGGGAGGTCGAGCGGATGTGTGAACCATTACCAGAAATGGGGGCAATCAACATCAGCCCCCAGGATGTAGCTTGTGCAGTTCGTCCGTTACCTAATTGGAAATCTCCAGGATCAGACGGGCTGCACAACTTCTGGATTAAATGGCTGAAAAGCTCGCACGCTCGTTTGGCATCTCAGTTCCAGTCTGCCTTAGAGTCGGGATCGCTGCCCCAATTTCTTACAACAGGAATAACCCACCTGCTCCATAAATCAGGTAGTACTGCGGAACCCAAAAACTATAGACCAATCACTTGTCTACCGACGGTCTATAAAGTTCTTACATCCATTTTGAGATCTAAAATTAATAATCATATCGACAGCACTTCGATCATGTCTGTCTCTCAAAATGGATGTAAGAACGGGTCCCGTGGTACTAAGGAGCTGCTCCTCATAGATATGGCCATAAGCCAACAGGTTCGTCGTTCCCGAAAGGATTTGTCGACATGTTGGATAGATTATAAGAAGGCCTATGACTCAGTGCCACATACATGGCTCATGAGGGTGCTGGAGTTGTATAAAATAGATGCAACTCTCCGCACCTTTTTAAAGTCGTGTATGGGGCAATGGAGGACGGTCCTTCACTATCCAGGATGTCGGCAGTTTCAGGAGAACAGCGAACCGATAAGGATCGAGCGAGGCATATTTCAGGGTGATAGTCTCAGTCCGTTGTGGTTTTGTTTAGCCCTGAACCCTCTAAGCACGTTGCTGGAGGGTTCGGGTCTGGGCTATCGGTTGAGAAGAGGTGGTCAGGTCATATCTCACCTTCTTTACATGGATGATCTGAAACTCTTTGCCCACAACAATTTGCAACTAATGAAGCTACTGAAGGTAACAGAAACCTTCAGTAGCGCCATCAGGATGGATTTTGGTGTGGACAAATGTGCAGTCATGCATGTAAAGCGAGGGGGGATTGTGGAATCCGCGGGAACCCAACTCTCGGATTCTATATACCTTAGATCCCTCTCCTCAACCGAAACCTACAAGTATTTGGGTATGTCGGAAGCGTTAGGCATCAATACTGCTGACATGAAACAATCTTTGAAGGAGCGCTTCTTTGGCCGCCTGAATAAAGTGTTAAATAGTCTTTTATCAGGCGGCAATAAGGTGCGCGCCTTCAACAGTTGGGTCATGCCAGTTTTGATGTATTCTTTCGGCATACTCAAATGGACTCAGACGGAACTTGACGCCTTGGATAGGAGGGTCCGCACATTGTTGACCGCAAATCGCATGCATCACCCACGATCGTCGGTGATGAGACTGTATATCTCGCGGAAATGCGGGGGTCGAGGCTTCTTAAATGCTAAGACCCTGCACAACAGTGAGGTATGCAGTCTCAGGGAGTACTTCCTTGAAGCCGACGTGGGGATACATAGAGATGTGGTCGCGATGGACAAGGCCCTCACCCCGCTGTCCTTGGCTAATGAGAACTGGCGCAAACCCATAGTATTAGATACTACTGACCGCATGGAAATATGGAAGAGCAAAGAGCTTCATGGACGCTTTTATCGGGTCTTACATGGACCCGATGTAGACCTATCAGCGTCCGTATCTTGGCTGCGCTTCGGTGACCTCTTTGGGGAAACCGAAGGTTTTGTCTGTGCGATTATGGATGAAGTTATCATGACGAATAACTACCGGAAATACATTGTGAAGGACGGTACGGTTGACATCTGTCGGGCATGCCACCGACCCGGGGAATCAATCCGTCACATTATTTCTGGTTGTTCTCGTCTTGCTAACGGAGACTATTTGCATAGACATAACCTTGTTGCCAAGATTATCCACCAGCAACTTGCTCTGAAGTATAACCTTGTGGAATCAGAAGTACCATACTATAAGTATGTGCCCGACCCAGTTCTTGAAAATGGCAATATCACGTTATATTGGGATCGATCTATCATCACTGACAGGACTATTGTTGCTAATAAGCCTGACATTGTGGTGATAGATCGATCAGATCGTCGCACAATGATTGTTGATATAACGGTCCCACATGACGAGAACCTCGTGAAGGCCGAGAAAGAGAAACAAATCAAGTATCTTGATCTGGCCCGCGAGGTGGTCGACATGTGGGATGTAAATACAGCAGTAATTGTGCCGATAGTTGTGACGGCCAATGGTATAATAGCCAAGAGCCTCGACCAACACCTAAGGAGGCTCTCGTTAGGCAGCTGGATCAAGGGCTTGATACAGAAAGCGGTACTCCTGGACACGGCGCGTATCGTCAGGAGATTCCTTTCTCAAGAGCCCTGACCACCGGTAGCTTGGACCCTGTTCCCAATGCCGGTGGGCTACTATTTTTTATATTTTTAAATGTTTTTTGTTTTTTTTTTTTTTTGAAATATTTAAAAATGTAATTAATATGTATATAAAGAAATAAAGGAAATAATAATAATATTATACTTTATTAATTCAGACCGTGGTGTCCATTTTGTTATTAACAATAAGTGTTATAAATGCTTAAAAACTGTCAACACTTATGGTAGCGATGGAATATTATCTTCATTGTGATGTGAACTTTACATAAACTCAATTATATATGCAAGCTATGTCGTTGTTCAATTAGTGATCTAATTGTAAGCCTCATCTGCTCTTAGTTTTTGGTTCATGTACTGTGACAGCTTTGGTGAAATAAAGAATTTATTTATTTCTTAACAATTTTTCCCCATGGTTTCGGATTTGTGCCCGGTTGATGGCAAAGGGCTCGCCTCCTATTACATGGGACTTTAAATATAACTGGTGAAATGCAGGTGTATTCTAGGCACACCTCTGCCCTTTTTCATATTATGTGACATAATATGTTTCAATGGCTATATAAAAATAAATAATAAGCTAAAAAACAACTAAATCGACAAAACCATGGTTCTGAATCAGTTGGCGAAATGACGATGTGACGCCTCTAACCTCTGCC
This sequence comes from Phlogophora meticulosa, assembly GCA_905147745.2. Taxonomy (NCBI): domain Eukaryota; kingdom Metazoa; phylum Arthropoda; class Insecta; order Lepidoptera; family Noctuidae; genus Phlogophora; species Phlogophora meticulosa. Next base: position 2,064,562 of record LR990542.1, read on the forward strand.
TGACCCTTCAGGGCGAACAGGCTTGACATTATGTTATAAAAACTTACTGCTGTCAACAGATTTTGTCAAACAAAATATAGGTAGGCTAGGCTGCCCTTTGATTCATTCAAATCTATACTTCTATACTATTATTATAAAGAGGTTAAATGTGTTTGTATGTAGGGGGTAATCTCCGGAACGAATGGTCTATTCTTATTTTTTTTTATCTCGCCTAGCGCTAGTGACAGCGGGTTTTAGGCATCGCATTTGCAAAATCAAAACCAAAATAAAAAAAATACTGTGAACTTATTTAGCGTCAAAGATGAACAGAGACAGAGACAAAGAGAACAAGACGGTCTTCAAAAACGCCTGCCCTTAACGATATCCCAGTGTCTTTGCTGCAAAGAAGACGTGGCGTAACAAACTCCCCAGCAACACATCTGTCTGAAAAGAACAACTATACTACCTATCTATCCGTCTACGCACAAACACAAATCTATGCGTCTTAACGCACACCACGACGCATCTTCTGGCAGACTCAGCGGCGTTTACGTAGATCGCGGCACTCTGCTATTACTGAAAATACTCGTAGTCACTCGGACACAGTGTAGACTTGGGAATACTATGGGAACTCACGTGACCTGGAGCTAGTTGTGAGTACTTTGTGAGTTGTGAGTGTTTAATTAAATCGACAAGGGAGAGGTGACCGGCGACCATTCTACAATTTGTCCTTTTTTCGTCATCAATTTTATCGTGTCAATTTTGTCATTTTTGTCAAATATTTTAACAGCTAGGGCTCTGTGTGACTAAAAATGTATTAAAATACTGTTAAAACTTGATTCACACATAATGTTACGTACGTTAGAACCGCATCGGTTCTGAGTATACGTAGACTGAATATATTTTTTGTTTCCACTTGACAGGTTTGTTTTCATATCTACAGGCGATACTTAGTTTACCTGCCTCATATATTTCCACGTGTATATACGAGTTTATATTAAGCTTTCGTGCCCTAGCACGAAAGCCCACAGACCTAACTGACACAGGGTAACATGGACCATAGGCCCTAGCCTATGGTCCATGTTACCCTGTGTCAGTTTTCACCGACCACAATATCTCACACCACTCCCATTCCTACAAGAGCGAGTATCGTTCGACTACCATTAGTATCTCCGTGCCGTGACGTATGACGCAGTGATTCAGAGCACACGTGATGAAGACTGACAGGATCGTAGCACGCGCATATGTCACCCTTGTAACGATATTGTAGTTAGCAGAGTTACAATGTTCAAAAACATAACAAATGACAATAGGGTAGTTTCCTTAAAAAATCTGATTGGTCCGAAAGTTGGATTACTCAAAAATACTGGACACGTATTTTTTCTTTTGTCGCGTACCTAAACCAAAAATGACGACGGTATAGTGCGTTGAAACTGCGCGTGACGTCACGCCGTGCTAAACTTTTTGTTATGAGTGTAGCACGGCGTGACGTCACAAGTCCCTTCTCCTGAACTTTGATGTGCTATATCATTGTCACTTTTTATTGAATTACGTAAGCAAAAAATACGTGTCCAATATTTTTTGGTAATCTAACTGACGGACTAAATAGACTTAATATATTTTTACCTAGGACATATCCCTATTGCGATAACTTCTAGATTACATACGGGGACTTTAGATTCTTCGGGAATCTTTCTTTAATTGCTGAAGAGAATACTTTGTACCCCCTTTTTCAATACAGATATAGGTGAAAGTGAAAAAAAAGATCAGAATAAAAACGAAAAAAAAAATGGAATCAACGATCTGGGGTCCAGAATCATGTACTGACCTACTGTCCTCATGATTTTAGGTTTTGAGTCAATTTCCCTTCCACCCTGTAGTAACAAACGTAATACGACCGACGACGACCGATGTGGCGCGGCGGGCGAGTGTCCGCCTGTGACGCAGGAGGTCGCGGTTTCGATTCCCACCTTGGGACAAATGTTTGTGCGATCTACAAATATTTGTTCCGGGTGTTCTGGGTATTTGCTATGTATAGTAAAAATATCTATCTATGTAATGTATTGTATTATCATCTAGTACCCATAACACAAGCTCTGCTTAGCTTGGGGCTAGATGATGCTGTGCGGATTGTCCAACATTATTTATTATATAAAATTAAAAATATGTTGTTACATTATTACTGTCATGATCTCATTATTCATTAATTTAATATTGGATGTCTTTATTACATTTTATATTACCTCTTACATTGCGTCAATCTTCAAATATTCTACAATATTGATAGTACAGAGGTCTTTGTTAGGTAGGTACTCATTTAAGCTATAATAACACTTCTGTATTAGGGGCTTTTTAAGTTATTCAGAGATCTGTTCTGTGCTGTTTATTCAAAACTGACCTCAGTTCTGCCAGAATTAGTAGGTACTTTATGGGGTCATAATGTGTCCCCCTAACCATAAAAGCAATCATAAACTGCTCCTTATTTTGACAGCACTCTTCCAATTTGAATTTTTCGAATGCTTGTGATGGCATTTTTTTATGTAGAACTACATTTGTGATTTCAAATTATGTCTTTTCTAACTCACGACCGTAGTGTACAATCGCCTGGTTGGCGCCAACATTGGTGACCATCATTGACTTTGTTTATATTGGCGCAAGACATAATGCTTTCCGATTTTTATTTCTTTAAAACGATACATATATAAATAATCACAGGGCATCGAAAAATTCATCCGCATCGCTGACAACAGGAAGCTGGCGGCATTGCATGCTGATTCATTGACCAAAAAAAAGGCCAGCCAACTGGTCACGTGAAGAGTCGACCAAATGCTTTTGAATAAATCTCAACAAAATTTCCCTCGTAAACTTCCATACCGTGGGGCTTCTGTAGAAACTGATTCTCACGGAGTAAACTCCAATACATATTGATATGATGGAGAATTAATAGAGCCTTGATTGATTCATATATCCTGTAAAAGCCATGTGCATTTAATAATACACTTCCCCTGACTGAATTTCAGTCAGGTGGCCACAGCACGGGAGATATTACAATGCAGAAGATTGTATTTTTCGATTATTTATTTTATTTAATTTTGTCATGTATTAATAGTTGTTTTTTTTATTAACAGGTCTCTCGCAGTAAATCGTTGCGGTTGTCTACTGCTTCACTACGGTCCGGTCTACCGGAGATTCCGGTGGGGACTTAATAAATCAAGGCCTCCAAACGGGGCATAATAATTTATAGACTTAGGCCGTCGCTGGGAAAGGACAGCAAAGGGACAGGCTGAATCTAATCGATATTATACTAAAAATCTACAGGCTCAACGTCACGGGCTGGCTCGAGCGAGGATCTGAGAGGGCACAAGTGTGTGCGCATGCGCAGGTGCACTACTTCTCTCCCTCTCATATACCGATGGCACCACAGTCCGACTCAACCAGAGAGAGATCATGTGTGTGAGTTTCGATATAAAATAAACATAAAATAAAAATACCAGCCTCTTACTGTCCCACTGCAAGGCAAAGGCCTCTTCTTATACAGAGAAGGCACGAGCATTAATCACCACGCTTTCTCAGTGCGGAATGGCGATTTCGGACTTTTCACTTAAAGTCCAGGTTTCATCACGATATATTCCCTCATCAAAGTCAGTAAAGAGTAATGTCTGACCGCACTATTGGCACAGTGGCTGAGCGGTTGGCTGCTGCGCTGCGTGTTGTGGATTTCATTCCTGTTCGGAACAAATATTGTATGGCCTACAGATAGTTGTTTCGGGGTCTGGCTGTTGTTTGTGTGTGTGAGTTTCAATGTTTGTGAACTCACCCACGACACAGGAGGAATTGCCAGTGTGGAGTTTAAAAAAATGAATTGAAAAGGTCATAATTATTGAAACTTTCTTGGATTAAAACCCACACCTTAGTGAATGAGAAGCGAGGGCTGAACCACTGGGTCACTACGACATAGGTACATAATACATCGACGTTATAAAATACAATAGATTAATAATGGCGGATGTATTGTTCAAACAAAATAGTCAATTTTATAAAATATTATGCGAAACAAAAGACGCCCGCGCTTTGTGTTCAAAATTATTATAAACAAACTATAAAGTTTTATAGTCTGCCAAATATTACATTAATTTTGTTAATAAAAGATATATAACAATATGTTTTTACTCGTAAAGCTGTGTACACATTTGTGCTAGTACTTCTTCTATGAATGCAGTCTGTAATTATCCTCATATTTTTTTTAATACTTCTCTCTCAAGTAGGTGCACATGTGCGCCACGCGCCCTAAACTATTTTAAACGATTTTGTCCGATATTTAAAAAAAATTGCTTCTTTTTTCTAGTAAAAAAAAGGAAGCAATATGTTTTTAAATTTCGAATTTTTATTCAGCTTTGTGAACAGCTTAGACTTTGGTTCATAATCCAATAGGTCTGTTTATTGACCAAAATCATTTCATAAATAATAAATCAGTAATCGGTACTATACGGAAACATTTTTACCAAAGATGTTAATTTTAATAGATCAACAGCCAGTGATGTAATGCAGTAACCTGACCGCAACATAAATTGTGTATTGTAAACATTTTTAATGTGAGTTTACTTGTAAACGAAAATTTCTATTTTAGGGTACTGTACTAAAATTGTAAAAAGTGAAACCAAATCAAAATAAAATTAATTTAATCAAATTAGGCTAGAATCAACATTTTTTGACCGTCAAAATGTACAGGGGCAAACACATCAAACTACCCCTGTCAAATTAATTTCATAATTTTTGAACTTTATTGCAAAAGAATAAGGATCATGTTCAATTGGGAAAAGTGGTCAGTTTGGAATAGCTTGATGTTTTAGCGTCTATACATAAGACAGTTCCCCAAAAACAGTTTTTGGGAAGAAGATGTGGCGGAACAAACTCCTCAGTAAAAACGACGTTACGATTTTATCTGTCTCTAAGTCTGTCACAGCTGCTTATTTCAAGAACTACATGTAAGAACTCGTTATGTCTGATGATGGTTTAAGATTAAAAGGATATTGAGGTAAAGATATTTGAAACATACATACCAACACTAATATTTATGTTTGCTTGGTTAAATTTTACGCCTAAACAAACGATCTTTCTATATTTTTTGTAGGTACTTAGTTCCCAATTTGTAGCTCTGATTTGCTGCTGGTGCGATCAGCCAGTGAGATTGATAAAGCCTGTTAATTTAGTATCTTTAAGTAAGTCGTAAGATATTACTAATTTAAATCAATGGCTTTCCGAATGCACATTAGAATTTTGGGGACCAAAAGAAGAAAAAAAAACGACCTAAAAAGTTAATTTATTACAGCGCCATCTAGTATTCATTGTAAAGACTACGACACCAACATCGTTACTGGAGCGAAATACCAAAACATTAAAACAGCGCCATCTATTCAATATTACAAAAACTATGACGTCAGCTTACGGACAGCTCCTTCTTAGTTGTAGGGAATTTAGTTCTTACTTTGCGGTAAGAGATGGCGCAGTGTGTCCCACGAAGTTGCTAAAACAATAGGGTTTAAATCCGTTTAAACTATCCTGGACGAACGTGGTGATTAATGATAGCTACAATATATTACCTCCGACCATTAGGGTGATATATTACATTGGTCATTGACATCGCAGACCCATGTTCAGGCTGTTATCAAGATTATAAAGCTTTCTTTTTTACATTGCCCCGTAATTACTTTTCCCTACATTTTATTTAGGTCAATTGTTTAGTGTACATTGTTACATGGATATCCGACATTTTATGATGCTGCAGTTTAGATACTATTAGAATGAATAACTAAAGATTTCCCAAGACACATGAAACGGGGTCGCCATTGCAGCTGACATTAAAAAAAACAATTGTATTTTCAAAAGACGACCCTACTTATCCTGCGTTTGAAATATGGCTTCCAAAAATATAAACCAATACTTACTGTTTTTGGAAAAATACTTACCAAAAAGCTTTAGAGGTAGGTAAGTTCCGTGTAAAATACTAGTATTCAGATGTACTTATATGGTTAGTTGGGAATAACCTAGACAGATGATGGCAGTGTCACATGATCACACAAGTCACTCGATATCCCAAACCAACGCCCCAGTGCTGAAGCTAAAATAAAAATAATTAACAAAAAAATGCAGTAAAAAGTTACACACAGTTTTTAAAATTGGTCCCAAAGTAGGCAAGCCTGTATCTTGGGTACCAATATGGGGGCTATACCCTAAAACTTAAAACATATAAATTTATTCGTGGTTTTTGTTAAGACATTACACAGAGCAACAAAAAATCTACAAACTAAACTCTAAAAGACTTGTCTTTTTACTTTTATTTTCTTTATAACTTCCGAGTGGACACAAATAATACTGTCTTCATAATTTCTGTAAAGTATTTTCTCTCAGCATTTTCTCTTAATAATTTACGATGTACGGTCGGCCGTACGTCAGTAGAAAATCCAGTATAAGCTGGCCTCTTCTTATTCTTAGAGTGTCTAGTCTATGGCAATCTATACAGGCTGGAAGGGACATCGACCCGCATCCTGATTCTTGATACCATGAGTTCAGTACATGCTTTTGAACTTCTTAGCGAAAAAAGTCATTTGCGACCGTAACGAAGTATTTCACGAAATATTAATAAATAAAATAGGTTTGCGACTTTTGCAATTCAAATGGTGCGATTGAATGACTATTTAATGAAATCATGAAATTTGGGCACAATAGGTGTGTCCTAGGTAAAAATATATTAAGTCTATTTATTCCGTCAGTAAGGTTACCAAAAAATATTAGACACGTATTTTTTGTTTACTCAAATCAATAAAAAGTAACAATGATATAGCACATCAAAATTCAGGAGAAGGGGCTTGTGACGTCACTTTTACGTTAAAAGTGTAGCACGGCGTGACGCCACGCGTAATTTCAACGCACTATCGTCGTCATTTTTGGTTTACGTGACAAAAGAAAAAATACGTGTCCAGCATTTTTGAGTAATCCAACTTTCGAACCAATCACAATTTTTAAGGACACTATCCTATTCTAATTGCGAGAGTTTTATTGGTCATTTTAATGATTATATTTCGAGAAATGTATGTTTGCTATAGTCACGAACAAACTTTTTCCATCACATATTATCTAATACTGAGCTGTAAATTGCAGAAAACCTAAGAAAAATGAAAACTAAAAAAAATAATTTAAAAAAAAATCGAGGTTTGCCGCTAAGCACTAGCCCTAATTCACCCAAGCTGGCCACATTTTCTCTTGAAATTAAAGTACACCAGTCCAGCTCAAAGCCATAGTGTCACCAGCGACCTGCGGCCTACTGTACCAGCCAGTGTTGCCTTTCATAATAAATTTTAAACGCTAAGCATCCTTTCTTTCTGAGATAGCAAAGTTTTTATCTTTTAAGTAAAGTATTTGTTCTTTTTCTTTACTAAAGTTAGTTCTTCATAGTTATCTTAACGGTCGGTTAACTGATGGCAGTTAGTGCTTAAATTCTTTTTAAACTATTTTCCAGCATTATTGTTCTGTACTTAGGAAAGTTTTGAGTTTGATTGTGGATGGTTATAAGAGTAGAGGAAGACCAAAGAAACGATAGATGGATTGTGTGGAAGATGATATTATGACTAGGAAGAAGGTGACTTTTTTGTAAGATTTATTATATGGAAGAAGAATTAATTCTGCCCTTATTACAAAGAAATTGTAATAAGGGCAGGAGGATGATGACTTAGATTTTCTTCAAGACAAGCTATCTTGGCGGTTTTTTTAATGTATCACACAGCAATCTAACGTGGTTTTTGACACACGGTGGGGTCTCGATAAGTAATGGATGGTCAAGCATCCACTGATCGACTTCGACAAGTGTAACTTAACCTTCGATCGTGATGCTGTACTAAGCCACGAGCCCCCCTAAGAAAAACTTCTCAAGTGTAAAAGCCTATTTTCAGCAGGCCGTCCTTACGTAACTATAACGTTATATTAGCGGTTCAGTTAACTGAAAACTAAAGGTCAATGGCATGTAAGCTATAATCGATCGATTCAATGTCAAGTGTTTTTATATAAACACGTTCTTTTAAACGTAACATCACGCCTGTTTCTTGAAAGTTAAGTCAGAGGTGTACCCATGGTCCGCTTCCTTCCAATAGTCTGCTTCAGAAGGGCTTTACGCAAGTAGTTAATTAATAATTATTTCTATACTTTGAAATAAAGTCTGACAACTAGTCTTACCATGGGTATCGTGTTGCCCATTATCTGGGTTGTGGAGGTCAGATAGGCAGTCGCTCCATGTAAAACACTGGTATTCAGCTGCGTTCGGTTAGACTGGAAGCCCCAACATAGTTGGTAAAAGGCAAGCCAGTTGTAATTGTATTGACGACACGGTTGGCGCAGCGGTTGAGCCATCGGCTGCTGCACCGCGGTTTGTGGGTTCGATCCCCGCACGGAACAAATATTTCTATGACCTACAGGTAGTTGTTCCGGGTCTGGCTGTTTCTGTATGTGAGTTTGAATGTTTCTAAACGCACCCACGATACAGGAGAAATTCCTAGTGTGGGGCAATGCTTTTTTTTAAAAAGAAAAAGAAAGAAAGAAGAAGAATTTACCTTGTACTATCGTAAAAGTCTACTACAGGTTAGAGTTACTATTACCTACACCTTAGTTAGACCATAAAATTGTCTAGTTTACTAGTTTACTTTACGTATCGGCGACTCGATGGACTACCCAGCTGTCTTTATAAACAGTGATGTAATGGAGTTAGTACCCTCACATGTCGGTATTAAGGTGGAAGGTCCATTTCAGTATAATATTGTACCTATAGCTTTTAATACAAGTTTTTATTTATCGATTTTCAGTTGGTCGGTTTATAATTTATCTAAGATACAATACAATTTCGAGAAATCGCGAAGCGTTTGGTCGACTCTTCACGTGACCAAAGGGCTGACCTTTTTTTTGGCCAAAGAATCAGCATTGCCATTCAACGTGGTAATGCTGCCAGCATTCTGGGCACTTTTCCCGTTGACAACGATGCGGATGAATTTTTCGATGCCCTATGATTATTTATTTTATTTTGTTTCTTCATATATTTATAATTGTATCATTTTTATGAAATAAACAGATACAATAGCCTCATGTCAACTACTCGTCCTCCTCTACAAAATTCAGTTGGTGAAAAATCAATCATACCCTGTTATCTGCACTTTTTGATAATTAGTGGTTGTTGGTTAAAAAAGTAACTTGCGACGAACTTTGGATCCTTTTTTAAGAATATTACGATCACGGAGGAGTGTGAATTTGACATAGTTCAAGTTTATATGGAGAACAAGCACAAGTGAATATTGTTTGCCAAAGCTTCATAATTTAAATTATTAAAACTCTCTAATTATTAATCTCTCTCTCTAACTATTCTAACTCTCTCTAGAACTGGCCTCAAAAGCTATGATTTAAAGACGTAGTTATACAATATGGGATATTAAAATTTGGAGAGTTGTATAAATAATTTTGACTGGCGCATATCAAGCTATCCCAAACTGCGAAATTTTCCCAATTGAACATGAACCTTTTTCTTTCGTAATAAAGTTGAAAAACTATCAAAGAAATTTGACAGAACAATCTCTCAAATTTCTACCACAAGGTAGCTTGATGTGCTGGCCTCTGTACTTCGATAAATAAATATTTTGAACGGTCGTGAATAACTTTTTTGGAACCCCACAACCTTATAGTGAGCTGTTAATTCCAAAAAACAGATGAAAATTCGAATTTCTTTAGCAAACGTAGCGCTTTCGCCTTAAATGTCAAACGGAGCTTTCAGGAAGACGCAGAGCTTTGTTACAATGTTACAGTAGAGCTTACTGGAAGTTTTCAAGCGTATTGATGTTATTTATGTAACACAGGTAGGTGTAGATACGATAGGGTGTTATAAATATTTCAATCTGTTTCTATCCACTGCTAGCTTCTAAAATTGATAAAAGGAAAATTCTAATCGTCACGAACTCACGAGCAAATTCAGTTCCTTACAATCGTGAAAAAAGCTTGTATTGTAGTTGGAATCCAAAGGCATTCTTCGCAGAAAGACACGAAGATGCCTCACACACGACAGGTACAAAAAGGAATAATTCATAATGACGAAGGCTCGGCTCTTTTCGCTCTTTTCCTTGGTGTGACCTAAAACATTTCCAGCATTGCAGCTTATGGCTGAGAATCAGCTGCAATGCGCAATATTCAAACTAGCACAAGAACCACAAGGTAAAATACTACAAAAGTCATTCACCCTGCATTATATACGCCTCACGGCCCACCTACAAGTTTGTAATCTGTCAAATTGATAATTGCCATTTTCATCCGGGCACGATTTTGACAGTCTCCTTAAATTGATTAGAATTTTTACAACACCATTATAAACACGCGTGCAAACAAAAAAATATACACATCCAACGTCTGCCCTCAATCAACAATCATTATTTTGCAATTTTACGACTCAAATGAAGCAATAGAATCGATGAAAAGACAATTTAGAATCGAATTAACACGCAGAAATGTCACATTTGGCGCGTAAACGTCAAACGTCAAGCGGCCATCTTGCGCGAGCTTATTGGCGCGTTCGGTAGGGTTGTTTCAGCGACGAAAAGGCAGACGTATGCCTGTCTCTGTCGCGCTCAGTTACATAATACGGAAATGGGTGAGCAGTGTTAAGTTTTGTGGCGAGTTCCGCATACGGCCACTGTCGGGGGGTAGTTATTGATTTTTCAAGGAGTTTGCGGCAGTCGCCTAACACGCCGGTGCCCAGCGCGAAAAACACATCTGAATCGCGCTCGCGTTATTACAAAAAACACTTCAATTTATCCTAAATTCTAATTCTACAGTTATATATTCCGCTTACTGTTAAATTCGTTTTAAAATCAGTTGTTTTGTGTGGAGATTATTGTGCTGGAAACCTCATTTCGTAAGTGTTTGTAGGTTCAATTGTCACATTTTATTCCAAGGCACCATTTTAATTACGTTTTATATGTCATTGGGGGCTTTACAATGTATTTTTCTGTGTATTTTCTTCCATCTGTGATTTTAAGGCGTATCGCCTGTTGTGTTATGTTAATTGCCATCAGCTGTTGGCCGCTGCCGTGCAGCTAATTGACGTCAGAAAGTAAAAAATATTTACGACTATTTCAGTCAATAATTCTTCTCTAGATAATATAAATTATAAAAATCTGACTTACCAATTTGTCTAGCCCCAAATTGGGCCTCAGCAGCCTAGTCCGAACCATTGCGTGGTGCACGTTCATTTTGTACTTTTTATTTATTTATCTATTAATTTTATTCTTATTTTAAATCTAATGGCACGTTCAAATCACTCGCACGTCAGTCCTCCACTGATTAAATCTCAATGATGCATATACACTGGCGGATGTATGCGAAGCTCAATATTCTGCCACGAATCAATAGTGTAATGTATAGTGAGAACAGGACAGATCTTAGTGAGGCGGAGATGTCCATGACGTCACAGATCGTTAGTGACACCATGGTGGCGTCATTCGTCCTTATTCATGTCCCTCGGGATGCCTTCGGGTCAAAACCTCATTACTTTTAATATGGCTGGATTAATTTCCACGATAGGAATATTAATGGCCCTGATCTACATGTATTATTAGACTAGTGCTGTCTTATCCCTTATTAGATTAGGGGAGATCCAATTGATAGTGTCGAGAAGGGTCTTGAAGCCTCATGCCTCATCTAGGCTTAAAGGATCGTGTAAATCTATATAGTAAGCCTTAGCAACAAACAAACGGTAACGATTTCTATGCATCCATTTTTTGTCTGGATCAGAATTCGTCTGTGATCGAACAAGCCGCAAGGATCATTGATTGTACCTGACTTGAGCTGAATCGATGTGAGGTAATTCTTCCACACATTTTAAAATTTTCTTTTTTTTTCAACTATCATCTTTTTTTTTATTTTCAATACATCTGATAACATGGTTAGAATGATGAATGATGCTGATCTAACAATAATTGATCTAGGTCCCATTCTCTACAACGTTATATCCTTTACAAAATGGCCAACAATCTCTGCAGTCGACTTCCAAGGTCTTAAATTCCTTTTAAATAAAAGAAGTTCACAATATCGGCAATGCAGTATAAACATTAGTTTATCGTTATTGCAAGCAAAACTGTTGAACCCAAGTTATTATTTAAACGTTTCTTTGTTCAAAATCGTAAAATCCGTCGGAGAGAGTTAAATATTACTGTTTTCGAATTCTGTTTGTAAAATTAAAAGACGTTTTCGTATGCTATCATCTCTAGTATCTAACTTAGTGTTCTTGTGACAAATAATTTGATTGGCTGTTGTTAGTTCAATTTGATCAATCAGAACAGCTTCCTTCCAGAATTAAGGAGGTTTTTATCTACTTAATTACCAGCATGTTACAATCCCACTGCAGGGCAAGGCCCATTCTCATACAGAGAAGGCACGAGCATTAATCACCACGCTTGCTCAAGGCGAGTTTCGGAATTCAGATTCATATTTAGTTTAAGTCTGGGTTTCCTTACCACGGTTTTTGTTAACCGATGTCTGAAATAAACTTAGATATTTTCTATAAATTAAAAAAACATTTTTAAACACCACTTCAGCTAATCTATCACCGTTATTATTATCATCAGCCTCATGCTATCGTTTCTAGATAAGCGGTGGACCTTTTTAAACTCCACTGAGTTTGATCTCCATTGTTCAGTGAACTGGTAAAAGGCATGCGCGGTTATCCGGAATACCCGCCCGGATAAAACCTTGATCTTCGATTTTCTTTTTTCGTTTCTGTTGTCCTTAAATTATCTTTTTTACCTTTCTGTAGTCTTTATCTTTTCTTCGGGCCGGATAGATTGGTATCCTTGAACGATTGGGATTTGAGTGATGTTGCTCATTTGTTTAGTTACCGCTTTCTTAGATCTGAACATAGCATGTTTATTATTGAAAGCGTGTATGCTATTAAAAATGACGATTGAAACACTTTAGTGATTTTCAAATACTGCAATATGTATCATTTTTATTTCTATCTTGTATGACGTCTCTCGATTATTATATTATAGTAGTTTTCTAAGCTAAAAACAATCAAAAAACTTAAAAGCATCTGAGGAAGAGAATTTAAATTCTTAACACCTTAAAATATGCCAGGTGACCACAAACAAAACATCTTCTATAGTGTCTCGCTTTCTGGCTGCTAAAGTGTTAGGATGGAATTTTTGTAGGCAGAAGTCTTTTACCTTGTCAACAGTTATTTTTAACATTTTCATCATCAACATCGTCTGCCTAGCCTTTACCCAACTATCTTGCGTTGGGCTTTCAGTCTATCCGGGGTTGAGTAACAGTAATTTAATTGGAAAGACTGCCTATCTGACTTCCACATCCTTTTACTGGGTAACTCTGGTTGTCAAATTTTCAATCTTCAGACTACCCGTAACGACTGTTGAAGATCTGCACGGGACCAACTTGACGTGCTTTCAGAGGTATGAAGGGATCTTGATAATATGTTCCTAATGGATCATCCATCCTTCTTCAGAGCCACGAACCTCTAGCTCATCGTTATCATAATCATTAAGTATCTTTTAATTAACACACTAGGTAACTTTTTTTCTACTTTACGAAATAGGAAGAGACTGGTTGGGGTAAGTGTTATTTAATGTTTTTCGGTTTCAAGCGGGATGGCTTGTGGGGTCGATTGAAGGTTAAACTACGCTCGCCAAGGTTGGTCCGCGGATGGCTGATCATTCATTTCATACTAAGCCTTGAGTCGGAAACGGCGTTAAGACGGCTGTAATTTATAGTTCTCTGACAGTCGTTCCGGGTAGTCAAAAGCCTGAAATTCTGACAACCAGTTTCACCAAAGAATAGAATACAACACTCATTTTAACCATAAAAATGTACAAATAATGAATTTGACAAAAAAAAAACACAAAGAGTGTTGAATTACCTAGTAACTGGGGTGTGGAGGCCCGATAGGCAGTCAATCAATGTAAATAATATTGATCCTCAGCTGCATCCTGTTAGTCTGGATGCCAAACCCAACTTAGTTGAATACAGGGTAAGCAGGTGATGATAATTTCAAGCGGTAGGCATTGAATGCCACAAAATAAGCCTCAGAATTCTGATTCAGTACAAATAGAAAAGTAAGGAAAGATTATAATACCGTGCGTGCTTTGACTGTTAGGTTGAAAATTCAGGTCTAAGAAATGTTTTTACAAAAGCCTCCTTAATTGGAGGGGCCAAAATATTAGTAATTCCTCAAGAAGGAATACGGTTTCAAAGTATGATAATTATACTGAATTTGAATAATATTTCTGGGAAGCCATTTTGGTAAATTATTTAGAGTCGTTGGTCTTTATAATCAATATTAGGCATTTTTTTTTAACTTTTTGTTTTAAGTTAAATCTAGCATGTAGGTAATATGTGATGTTGATTAAATTTAGGTCAGGTTATGATGGGGCTGACATGCCTTAAAAGGATAAAAGTCCCTAAAAACAATAAAGAGAAAAAAAAAAAAAAAAAATATTAGGCATCCCCAATACTAGGCTTTCCTTGTAATTTAATCCAGAAATTTGGGAGTTATAATTATAACAAAAGATCACGCCTATATTCCCCAAAGGGTAGCGCAGATGTGTACCTAAAGTACACTTAAATTTCACCAGTTATGTTTAAGTTCCATGTAATAGGGAGTGAGCCTATTACCATCTATGAGATACACATCCAGACTCCGGGCTGCTACTGAGAAATTCCTAGTAAAAAATCCAAATTACATATCGCTCGTCCCGATAATCGAACACAAGACCTCATGCTTAGCAGTTGCGTTTGTGACCACTAACCATCCTTAGACTTCCTAACCATCTTTAATTGAAATCTCTCTTCTCTTATTTGCATCTTTTTCCATTTTGTTTCGCGTTTTGTCAAGTATCTACCGATCGATTCTGTAGGGATGAAGCCCCCGTGAAAACTTAGGTGAAACGGGCGGTGAAGTGAACTGCCAGTGTCACCCAGCATAAGTAGTAATGTTAAGAAACTTAAATACTAGCTTTAAAAGCCTATAAAATAATCATAAGCATTATTTGACGACCGTTGTGGCGCGGCGGGCGAAGGTCCGCCTGTGATGCAAGACAGATATTTGTACGGTCTACAAAGATTTGTTCTGGGTATTGCTTTGTATAAAAAAAAATATCTTTCTATGTAATGTATTGTATTAAGTATATCAGTCATCTAGTGCCCATAACACAAGCTCTGCTTAGCTTGGGGTTAGATGATGCTGTGTGGATTGTCCAGCAATATGTATTTTTTTATTATTTATTAGCATCAGCATACAAAATATTATTAGGTAATCTCGAATCCTGTTTTTATACGCTTGACTACAACTCGCCTGATGTTAAGCGATGCTGAGGTCTCTAGCTTGCTTATCTAGAATAAACCGGTTCACTCTTGCCTTAAAGACCTTTAGATATGAATAAAATGATGTGCTCTTTGTCAATCATAAGATGAGCGACAGGGACAGCTCACTTCACACACGAGTGATGGTTTTACAGAATGGCACTTCAGGTCCGTGTTGGCCAATCTACTCAGTTCTCTCATAACTATTAACACTGATTGTAAAAGTCACTTATTTTTAAAAGAGTAGGTTCTCAGGCCAGTTCTGACTTTAAGATATCTAGCTTCTGACATTTCGAAGTCTTTGTCTGCCTAGCCTTTTCCCAACTATGTTGAGGTCAGCTTCCAGTCTAAGCGGACGCAGCTAAATGGTACATGGAGCGACTGCCTAAGTAACCTCCAGAACCCAGTTACTGTATTGTACAGCAGTGGCGTTATAGTTATAGTAGTAGACTGGAAACCCAGCATAGTAGGGAAAAGGCTCTGTCTACTCTTTTAAAAATAAGTGACTTTTGACAACACCATACCCCTTAGTAAGACTGTATGTCAGATTTTCGGGCTTCTGCCTTCTGACGTTTCAGAAGTACATAAACTATTTTGAAAATTGAAATATTTTAATTTTAACTTATGATGAAATAGAACATTGAGGGGCTCGTGGCTACATAATAACAGCCACATGGATGTATAACCATCCAATACAAACCGAAAACTCACCACTGTTATTTCTAGATCTTTGACAGTTCTTAAAGGTAGTCAGTAGTCTGACAACCAGTCTTACCATATGGTATCGTGTAACTGGGTTGTGGATTTCAGATCAGTAATCACTGGTATTCAGCTGCTGTGCAGCAGGTTGGAAGCTGACCCTAAAATAGTCAGCCAAAGGAAAAGGTTAGGAAAAGGCAGAGGTTTTTTTTATATCTTTATTTTAAGATACTTTTGAACTCACTTCATGACAGCCCAGTCAAAAAATTATCTTGAACTACTAACAAAAACCAACAATAACTAAGCTTAACAAACATCTTAAATGTTAACTAACTTATGAATAAATCATTTTAGCCTCACTGGACAAAGGTCGAGATAAATAATTATAAAACATGCCTAAGTTTAACCTATTTATACTTAACTCCCTAATAACTAGGTTTCTCTCAGATTCCTTCCTGACGCACTCAATCAAAAGATGTTGTCCATCTTCTCTTTACCTCAAACCTTGCAATTTGGTGAACTTAGGCAGATGATGATGATGCAGCTTTAATTATTAGGAGCGAAAATATTATAAAGACGGATAGGTACGCTCTTCTCTAACTAAAAATCCTTAAATCAATAGTTTTTCCTCACTCGCTAACATTACGCTTGCAATACCCGAAGCGTTAGACAGAGATGTAGGTACCTAGTACATCCACATTTCGCCAGGTATGTATAAGACCCATGTAAGAAGGGGCAAATCTTTTGCCACCTAGGACAAAGACATATACAGACTCCGGGCTGCTACTGAGAAAATCCAGATAGAAAACCCCGGTAGCACTTCCCAACCCTGTAAGGGTACCCAAGACCTCATACTTGGCAGTAGCGCTTGCGATCACTACACCACCAATTACTATTTAAGTAACCAAATTTACAGCTCAAACTGAAGGTCAAAGAAAGAATTTGATCCACAGCGACCCTGACCTTTACCAAGGACATGTAATAACAGGAAATGGACGACTGTAACTGTAAAAACAAAAGCAAAGCATTGTGTTTAACATTGTTTGTTTAAAAGCTTTCTCTCATAATGTAATGAAAGCCTCGAAACATTAAATTTCTAAGTTAGGCTTTTACCTTTTGTTGCTCAAAGTATGATAAGGAATTATGGAACTTCTGTTGTTCCTACTTCCATTAGGAAAGACTTAAATTAGATAGGAAAGAATCATCATCTGCCTATCCTTCTTTCGGCTCCAGTCGCACTGGATGCAGCTGAATACCCTCATGGTATAAGGAATGTTTTATTAGTGTGGGGAGTGCGGGAGAGCTCCAACTCCATTCTAAAGACCATAGGAAGGAGGTACGAGTCTCCTTTACTAGGCGATGTTGTTAGAACAACATCATTGTTTCTAAATAGATAATTAGTTTTACTAACATAGGTATAAGTTATCTTTTTGTTTACTAACCCATATGGATCTTGCTTATCCGAATTCAATATATTTTTTTTTTTACTAACCTGCTTTTAGTAATCAAATTAATCGAATATTCCTTATAGCTGTTATAGGATACCTCTTTCACTTCAACCATTTATGGAAAGAATCTTCATCTGCCTAGCCCTTTCCCAACTATGTTGGAGTCTGGCTTAAGTCTAACAGGATGCAGCTGAATACCAGTGTTTTACATGGAGCGACTGCCTATCTGACGTCCGTAAAGACTGTCAAAGATTTAAGAATGGCAGCCGGAACCAATGTTACAATGTTAACGGATTACAAAACTGTATAAATGTATATTGAAATTTTAGCAGATCATCGGTTTGCAGTTTTTACGCGGTACTCTAATATTTTTTCACAAATAAAAGTAGCCCTAGTCAGTCCTTTTAACTTGAGCTATCTGCCAGTTTAAATCCTGTCAAAATCGATTCAGTGGTTTCGGTGATTAGCCCAAACGATTAGCCCAAACAAACAGATGGACAGAAAAAAATAAAGAAAATGTTTTTTTGGTGGAACTATAGATACTCGTATACTTTCTTGAGCATTTTGTAAAATGCAACTGTTCTATTTTAAGATTACAAATGACACTTCAATTTTATTGTTTACGAAGCGGTTTAGATTTAGATAATAATAATAATACCAGCTTGTTACTATCCAGAAGGACAGTACCAGCATGTTACTGTCCCACTGCAGGGCAAAGAGCTCTTCTCATACAATGCAGGCACTAGCATTAATCACCACGCATGCTCAAGACGGGTTGGCGATTTCAGACTTATATTAATTGTAAGTCCAGGTTTCCTCACGATGTTTTCCTTCACAGATGCCAGTGATGTCAAAGATTTAGATAAATTTAATTATTTTTTATTTAAATGGCCATTGATATTATTGGATGCTGCATTATTACTGTTTGCAATGTGCGTAGTGCCTGACACAGGTTCTCAATTGTTCCTGAGGTTTCTCAATCTCGATAGATTGATTTTATATGTACAAATGTCTCTACAAACCTACTAAAATACTAACCACTTATCCAATGCGGTAATTTCGTATAGCCTCGACACATCACGGCCAACGGCATTATTGGTCCAACAAATTGGACCAATAACAAACATTGGGCAAGTGTGACGTTCACACAGGTCACAGGACAAATAGGTACATGACATAACATCACACCTGTATGCTCCGAATGGTTTAGGCAGAGGTATATAGTATAGTGTAGTTGGTTAGATTTTTTAACCTTAAGTATGGTTAGTAGTAGGAGTATACATGAAACGTAAATAGTATTTAGACTGTAGAAGTGAGTGGAATCGCCTAAAGGGGACGCCCTAGAAGAACAAATGTACACTGGCCTTATTACTTATGTTCCTTAGAAAGGTTAGGTGCGTACCTAGCACTCACAACCAGATGTATAACATAAACGTAACAAAAGGAGTATGTAAGGATCGTAGCAGCTAGCGATCTGTAATTTCTTCTTACCTCTCCACCTCATGAGAAAATGCATGAGTTTATGTATGTATGTAGTATATAAAAAATTCAACCTTTAAGCAATCAATTATGTACTATAACTACAGCTTCTAAATATATTTAATACACTATCTACATACTACTTCGTACATTAATAGTCGGTACATAAGAGAATGATGTATCGATTTTTCAATTTATATGTCCTATCTATTCTCCTCGTTTTGAGTTCCTCGATGGTGTAGTGTTCGCAAGCACTACTATTGAGCATATGGGTCTAGGTTTAAGTCACGGGTCGGGCAAGTTGATATTGGATTTTTTGATCAGGGAATTCTCGGCAGCAGCCCGGAGTCTACATTGGTGCCCGGTTGATGGCAATAGGCTCGCCCCTATTACTCCTTGTAAGTTGTTTTTTTTACTTAAGTCTGCACTTAAACATAACTGGTGAAATGTGTCTGTTTTGACGACTAACTTTTTGGAGAATACAGGCGTTATGATATGTTATATCACACAAACCATATCTCATTTACACACAAATCTTTCTTCGTCCAAGTATTCTTGTTGACTCATTAATGAACTCGTGTTTATAATAATTTGCTGACAACTGAAATTAGTTTTTTAATTAAAATACGGAACACAACAGCTAATTATATAATATCACGACATTGTCATGTTTCATATCTTTGAAAAGAAAGTTACTTCACGACTATAATATTACTGAGGATGGTAAACATAATAATATACTCGTACATACTCACGATACTCATACATACTCAATGTCATGATGGCCCAGTGGTTTAGGCCTCGCCTCTTGTGCACGAGGTTGTGGGTTCAAACCTGGGCAAGTACCAATGTGAGTTTTTCAATTCATATGTACTTTCTAAGTTTATATTGGACATCACTGACGTCGGTGAAGGAAAACATCGTGAGGAAACCTGGACTTATATAATTAATATAAGACTGAAATCGCCAACCCGTCTTGAGCAAGCGTGGTGATTAATGCTCGTGCCTTCTCTGTATGAGAAGAGGCCTTTGCCCTGCAGTGGGACAGTAATAGGCTGATAGTTTACTTTTTTTTTACATACTCACGCCTTTTTCCCATGGGGGTAGGCAGACACTACAGAACGCCACCTGCTACGATCCTTACATACTCCTTTTGTTTCGTTTACACTAATACATATACTGGTCATACACGCACGCCGGTTGCGAGTTGCCTCATAAATACCTTTGGTATTCGTAATATAAGGACGTGACCCGATAGGGGGCGAGCCTATTGCCATCAAGCGGACACAAATCCAGATTCCGGGCTGCCATTGATAAGTTCCAGATGGAAAAACTCAATCACATTGTGCGGAGATCGGTTGTCATTGTATGGGCACGTGATGCGAACGAATGAGGATCATGTTGTGAGGAAAGGTTTAATAAAAGACAAGAGCAGACGAAGAATGGATTGTGTGAAAGACATTATAGCTTGGAGGAAGGTGACTATTGAAATGTCGGCAAATAGAAATGGATGGATAAATAGGATATGCTGCGCCGACCCCATATAAATTGGGATAAGGGCAGGGAGATGATGCCATGCGTAAAAGAAGAAGTCTTTTTCATAAAGAGGAGGTTCTGGTTATTATATCTTGGGAACTCTGAGTTCTGTTGAGTACTGGGAATGGCCACCGTGTCATCTTCATCATCATTTCTGCTCAAACGTCCACTGCTGGACCAGTTTTCAGCGTGTAGAAATCTCTGGGGGAAGCATAGGCTTAGAAGTCATGCGCTGCCCTCATATATCGGCTTAATCGGTCTTAACCAGGTCATTGCGTTGTTTCCACGCAGCGTCTTCCAGTAGACGGTCCCCACACTAGAACCTTTCCCTCCCAATGGCCATCGGTTCTGTGAGCAATGTGCTTCGCCCAATGCCAATTAAGTTCACCAATGCGTTAGGCTATGTCGGTCACTTAGTTCTCTTATCTTGCGGATCGCTTAACATCTTATTCGATCCCGCAGAGAAATTCCAAGCATAGCTCTTTCGATTGCCCTTTGGGTGGCCTTGAGCCTTCTTATGAGGCCCATTTTGAGTGACCACGTCTCTGATTAGAAACACAATCTGTTTGTGATCGCTGTGTGTTTTTAGTTCCGTCGTCATCTGCCTAGCCTTGCCTGCAGGTTGGCTTCCAGTTGTACAGTATGCAGCTGAATACCAGTATTTTACATGGAACGAAAATCTGACCTGCACAACCAAGTTATTGGCTAACACGATACCCCTTGGTAAGACTGTTCGTCAGGCTTCTTGGATTATGGAAATTCAAAAAACTTCTCCATGATTTCTTTGCAAAGTTTTACCACCAGTTATTACCAAAAGATTACGGGACTTGGTTCATTGAAACTGCCTTTTTAAGAGCCCAAAGTTTTCGTATTATGTTTCAGAATGCGACCCGCCTAATTAGATTATAGGTTAATCGTGTAATTTAAAAAGATACGGGATTAAAATGGCTGACCTCGTTGTCTGAAGTGTTCTATACAGTTTGGTTATATTAGACTACTAGATGTGCTCGTCGGCGGCTTCATCCACGTGGAATGTGCCAAAATTTTATGAGTTTTATTTATTTTGTGCGGACTCGTAATAATGGTTTTTTTAATATTATTAAATTAAAATCCATGTTTTGTTAAATTGCAAGCGACCAAAGTCGCGGGCACAGCTAGTCTCAAATAAAATTTAAATAACATATTTTTCGCGCGGGTTACTATTGGATCGAGGTCGGTTCCAAGTTTTGTTGTTCACGATTGTTATTTTGACATTTTTGAGTCTTACTCAAAATATATTAGTAATCGATTGTGCCACCAAGGCAAAATCGTTTGGAACACAACTATTATAATTCGACAAAACAACTATTCTAATTTCAGTTTGTTTGAGACGACAAAACCTTAGACATGAACAATATTAAATCGCTCACTTTTTGGTAACTCTCCTCGTTAGTTCATCTCATTGAGTCATTAGGATTGTCCATTCGAAGTACAGTCGTCAGCAATTGATGGCAATTTGGCTAGGCTCCATTATAAATAATACACTTTCCTAATGACAGGAGTGTGTGAAAGCCATAAAATCGAGTGGATGAAAAAATAGAACCTTCGGTACCTGATTGTGGTGATATCTAGGAAGGATTAATCGAAATAAACAGGTATTTTTCAGTAGCAGCCCAGAGTATGGAATAGGGTAGATTTTTTAGAAAGTTAAATAAAATAAAGTTAAATACTGGACACGTATTTTTTCTTTTGTCACGTTGAGGTGATCAACTATTTCCCTGCCTTCTCAGTACATAAAGGCTGACCCCAACATAGTTGGGAAAAGGCTAGCCAGATAATCATGAAACCAGGTATTAGAGACTTCAATAAACAGAATCACGGTAACCGATGCCTAAATTACCTTAGCTATCGAAAGCCAAAACAACATGGCGGAAAATTAGGCGGCTCCAGTGAAGCGCGCACAAATTTTAACCTTAACTCGTCACTTTTCGATATGTTATTGATTAAGCTAACGATATAGTAAGCTCCGCACTAAATTGAGTCTGTAAAGTTTAAGTTGAGTTGCAAACCATTAGTGGTTCGATACCCAACTTAGCCTCGATACATGAATAGCATACTCATGCCTAACTTTAAAGTTACTTTTAACAAGTACCGGTGTGTAATTCTGTATGTAACCGACTTCAATTAAAGGAGGTTATGCATTCCGCTGGTATGTTTTTTTATGCATGAGAGCTCATAGAGGAGCTTGGGGATAAATAAAAACAGCCGCACGGGCTGCCGAGGTCAGCTGTGGATGGGCGACCTTTTGTAACATATTGAGACACCTCCGTGCCTCGGAAAGCACGTTAAGCTGTTGGTCCCGGCTGTCATTTGTAGATCTTTGACAGTCGTAACGGGTAGTCAGCAGCCCGAAAGTTAATAACCAGTCTTACTAAGGGGTATCTTACTGCCCAGTGTTATGGAAGTCAGATAGGCAGTCGGATCCATGTTAAAAACTGGTATTCAGTTGCATCCGGTTTGATTGGAAGCCCCCAACATGATGATGAGTTATTTTTTTTCATGTATGTGCTCCGATTTCTCCCTGATTACTGGGCCAGTGGTCCCATATAGATCTTATTGACTTGGCTTAAGTGCAAGTCGCATAGCGCGGCACGTGAATTTTAACGGTTTAATCCGACGTACTCTTGTCTGCGTTCCGGCTGTAATAGAACCCAATGTCTTGGCACGGGATGATAGCGAGAGACCGGATTCTATTTATTTCCATAAAAGAAAGAACGAACGAAAAATCTCAGCACAGGCACACAACGACACAATACTAAACATAGAAACAACAAAAAAATATCAAATTAAAGGTAATAAAAAATAATTATAAAATAAATATGTGCCTTACGGCTGCGCCAAATGAGTCCAGGTAACAAAAATTCCAGAAAACGAGTGTCTGACGCTGGTTTTCAACTGGACCAGAGGTAGAGATCAAAGACGAAGATGGGTAGGCCTTTAGTATGGGCGCCATCCCATCTTCCTAGGTCGGCTTGGTCTGCTGGTACTACCGCTGTGACTGTTGAGATCTTCGAACGAAGTAAATTTGTTATATTTATATCTTGTCGGTAGTTATATTTTCAAACCATTTGGAGTTATCGCTTAGGACTCCCTCTTCTTTTTTCACTCTACTCGATACTGTGCCAACATAAACCAATATCAACCGGACATCGGGGTGGTTTTTACTCAGTAAGATTCTGACAGACCCTTCCACCTGCCCAGGGCGGAGGACAACCATGAGAGTTCTCAGCGCTGGAAAAAAAATAAAAAAAAGTACTCGTACACTCGGTGTGATCGCTAGCAGCCACACTAAGTCGTTGCTGGCCTTCCTTCAGATTCAACTCTTGGTCAATTAAGGTATTTGCCCACCCGTCCACAAAATACGCGCCCGGACGTGGAGTTGCAGGCACCAGCTCGATCAATAGGTACAGAGGCCAGCACATAAAGCTACCCCAATCTGGAAAAATTCTTTGATAGTGTATCAACTTTACTACAGAAGAATAAGGCTCGAGTTCAATTGAGAAAATTTGACAGTTTGGGATATCTTGATGTGCTGACCTCAGTACATGAGACTAATTTAATTTCCCAGCTGCATTTAAATGCGCATCTGTTTAGACAACATTGCTACTTTTAGTTGTAAGATCTTACGTGATTGCTATGGCTAGACGTTTTGGGAGGATGCCAAGTTATCTCGGAGGCTGCCGAATTTTGGTATTAAATCATCTACGAGATTGCCGAGATATGATAGAGAAAAGAGTGGTTGTTGTTTGGTGTTTCCGACAAATTGTGTGTTCTCCTCTATCCTATGATAAGGTTAGTAGCATGTAAGTTAAGTATATTTTAAGTTACTTTGTCGCATTAGATTTACTCTGTAATGGCAAAGGAAACATGTGTTGTGAAATAAATAAATAATAAATATATAAATGATTTAACTAGATTGGACAAATGAACGCTGATGAGATTATTAGAAAATGGTGTCGGGTCGATCGCGGCTATGTTACACCAATTCCCTCCATGCCTTGTTCTAATGAATCAAGAACTGCATGTTTTCTACTTCTCCCTTTTGTATGTTTTAGTTTCCAACTCCTCATGTCTTTTTCAGTCATATCATCTTTCAAATGTTTCGTCCATCCATTATTTTTTCCTTGGGAATCCTCATGGATGCCCTCCGTCCGGGTAGAACGAAGGGTTGTGTCAGATTCGGTGGTCCGGGAGATACTAGGAGTATCCTAATCATTAATTATCCTCAGTCATTAATTATTCAAAAAGGTTTTAACGTTAAGCTGAGATAGTTTAGGTTGTTAGTCTTTGTAGGATACCTGGGCTTTTTCTAAAGAAATATTTTTCTTTTGTTTATCTAAACTCACACACCCCCAGCTGGTGTTAGCCCGCCATGCCCAGTGGGTCTCAGCACCAAGTGTGGCAGATCCCACGAACGCACATAGTCCAGCCATACTACTTTATTTATTTATTTATTTATTTAATACTTTAAGCACACAAATGTGCAGAGGCGGACTTAATGCCATAGGCATTTTCTACCAGTCAACCTTTGGGTGATGCAGAGACAAACAGTGGCAAGTGCAATTTCTTAAAAGAAAAGTGAAAAGAAATATATATTTATAAATATTTATATATATATACATATATATATATATTATAAACTTTAAATATAATACCTACATAGAATACTTTGTTGCTGTTTTTAATTTCCCACCACCATCTCATCACCTATAGTCCCCAAAGGGTTAGGAACAAGTGTATTTGTCATACACTCACATTTAGCCAGTTGTCTCTAAGCTCCATGTAATATGGGGCGAGCTATTGCCACAGAACTACATACTCCAAACTGCTATTGAGAAATTCTAAATTTAAATACCCAAAAAACTTTTAACCTACACACGTATTGAACCGAAGACCTCAAGCTCGGCAGTCGAGCTTACAACCACCAGACCAACGATACAGTTGACGTTAACGTCGTTTTATTTATACTGGAACTAATAATTCCTGAATTCAACGCTACGCCTCGTCAATTCCCGAGAGTCAAAAATCTAGTAACTAATCCGCATGGTCCAGATTTCAGCCCCAAAACACTTAAAAAGGGCTGGGATGATGTCGATTACATGACGTTAAGTTAAGCTTCTCTAGGGTTTGCCTAATGTAGCACAAAATACAACTTAACGTATCTGTACTCGGGACATTAACCGCATTGTGTGAGTTGGTAGTTCACTCATACATTTGTATGTAAAGGGTTTTGTGGGCTGTGACGTAACACTTTAATACAGGATAGAAACAGTATCACATAGAGGGAAAGTCGACTTAAGTACCTTGAAAATATAAACGCTTACTTTTCTTTAAGATATAATATGAAAAAAAAGAAAAGAAAGGATTGAAATGAAAATCGTTTATATAGGACACGCATAGGCTATAAAAAAACACAAAAGAAAAAATAAACTGAAATACTAACAATAAAAATAAAATAAAATATAAAATAAAAAGACCTAAAAAGTACCTATTACTGTCCCACTGCAGGGCAAATGCCTCTTCTCATACAGAGAAGGCACGAGCATTAATCACCACTTGCTCAAGACGGGTTGGCGATTTCAGACTTATATTCATTATATAAGTCCAGGTTTCCTCACGATGTTTTCCTTCACCGATGTCAGTAATGTCCAAGATAAACTTAGAAAGTACATATGAATTGGAAAAATCACATTGATACTTGCTCTGGTTTGAACCCACAACCTCGTGCACAAGAGGCGAGGCCTAAACCACTGGGCCATCATGACAAAAAGACCTGTGCGAAGCCAAAGAGGCTCCTATCTCAGAATATGCTACGATACTTTAACCAGAAGTAAAAATACTGATATGACGTCAACTGCCTAGTTAGTCTGGTGGTTGCAAGCACTACTACTGGGCAAGAGGTTCTCGGTTCGTTACCCGGGTCGGTCAAAGTGTTATTAGGTTTTTGTTTCTACAATTTCGGTTGATGGCAATAGGCTCGCCTCCTATTACATGGGACTTAAACATAACTGGCGAAATGAGGGTGTTCCTATAGGTGCCTCTGCCCAACCCTTTGGGTAATACAGGCGTGATGTGAAGTAATATTTTAACGGACTATAAAGGAAGTAGTAGGTTCTAAATACGTGAGAATTCTATGTTTATGTGACGTCAGCAATCAATACTTTCCACGTCCTCGACCGACTTGGATGATACTTTTTTTATTGGCCGATACAGTGGTGGTTTCTTATTATTTTCATTTGTTTTTATTTACATTCTTATAGTTATCCTTACAGGCCTCACCCTAATAAATAAATAAATAATGCTGAACAATCCACACAGAATCATCTAGCCCCAAGCTAAGCAGAGCTTGTGTTATGGGTACTAGATGACTGATATACTTAATACAATTCATTACATAGATCGATATTTTTTGTTATACATAGCAAATACCCAGAACACCCGGAACAAATATTTGTAGATCGTACAAACATTTGTCCCAAGGCGGGAGTCGAACCTGCAACCTCCTGCGTCGCAGGCGGACCTTCGCCCACCGCACCACTTAGGCCGTCATGTGCGACAACTATACCTAATATACTTATAATAATAAACAAAAGAGGAATTACCTTAGTCCATCATTCAAATAACACACACACACATGTACATACTTAATAATATATTTTTTTATTGTCTCTATTATCATTATACCTACTTAATTCATTTTGTTTATTTTTATTTCAAGTTTTCTATATTTAAGCTCAGGACGGCCTTTATCTCAATCCATCTTGCAACGTGGGTATGAAGGTAGTCCAAACACGGTAATTTAAATTAAGGTCATCAAAACTTAAACGATTTTACTGCCATAACATTAAAATAATCCTACAGTTGCGTAAATGGTAATCACTGATATTCTGATCAACACTTATCACTTTAAAATACACTACGATTAAGGCGATGGATAGAGATTTGTCGAAAACGTGGTGACCTGGCGACCGCTCTCCAAGAAGAGAATCCTAAGATGGCCGCCCGTTGCCATCGACTCGACGCTCCGCTAGAGTGACATTGATAACCTGTTACCCTTGACAATGCCGTCCTTGTGTGCGCCGACATATACAACTAAAAAATACAACAAAAATAAAACAAAATAACAATTATAAACAGATACCGTATTTAGCTAACAACATTAATTAAAACTCCACATTCTACAAAATATGTGCAGTCTCTCGTGAACTCCATTCATACCGTTCTATCATTATTCTACCCAGAATCTAACCACTACACCTTCTTTTCCAGCAGCGAATGCCCCAGCAGCCCGGCTCCCTCAGGGCGTGAACCAGTGCCCCGCAGACTCCGGCCTAGAGGCGTGTCCAGATGATCGGCTCATTCTGGAACCTGTGCCGAGCGTGCCCTTCCATGCCCGTCGATAAGGTAAGCTAGAACTTAAGGGTCTCATGGAACACGGGTGTACCTACTGACAGATAGGACATCTAGCTACCCCAATATGTCAGTTTTCTTTGATAGTTTTAGAACTTTGGACCCTTCGGACTTTAACATCCCCTCCCCTTTAAAGTATAGTTTCGAATATAAAATATAGTCTCTGTTACTCGTTGATAAAGTAGCTTTCTAATGGTGAAAGAATTTTTGAAATCGACCTGCGATTTTTGAATTTATTCGTTACTAACACAAAGATAAAATCTTTCCACTTTATAATATTAGTATATAAGAATAAGATTCATTTTCAATAGGGAAAATTTGACAGTTTGGGATAGTTGATGAGCGCCACGACTGTACCAGACGTTTGTGACAAAAAATAATTACGGTGGTACCCTACGGTTTTATCTCCCAAACTATGATAGTACTTATGTGTGACTCAAGCCATGTCACAGTAACATTGCTCGCCCCGCTGGATGTCTCCATTTTCTTTGTCTAAACAAATGAGTGTAACGCGCACTCCTATCATAGGGTAGTTTTTACGCTTCTGTACCTAAACGTCAATTTTTTTACAGATAATAATAACAAAAATTAAGTACTGTTTTATTTTACGTCATTTCAGATTCGTCGGATTAACCTATTCCAGTATTTGTATTGTAGAAAAAAGAACCAAATAAATCAGTCCAGAAATCGATGAAAATACGTGAAAAAAATATGCTCTTTACATAAAATACTTCTTTTTTATCGTCTGTGAATAAAGGTACTGTAGTCTCCCACACTACATTTACAAAATAAAAAAGTATAGTACAATGGCACCGCCATTCTTCCTTTGGAGACCCCCATTCTTCTCAAAATCCTATTCTTCCAATCACTTATTCAGTCTGCACACCAAGGCTTCACAAAAAAACCGGCATGATTTCTCGCGGGATCCAAGCGCTTTACAGCGCCGTACGATTTTATTAAGCTGAATCGATCCAGCCGAACGCGGTCATTTTTTTATCTACTACTCCTAAGGTTTCTAGCGACGGTTATGTAAAAGATTAACCGAAGCGTTTAGTCTAGGTTTTGATGTATTTAGCACTTGTATCCCAGTCCTATCCAAGCTTGTAGCTAAATAAAAACAGCTGCACAGGTTGATCGAAGGTTAAGCTACGGTTGCTGAGGTCAATATGTGGATGGGTGACCGTTCGTAACATAGCAAGAATCCTCCGTGCCTTGGAAAACACGTTAAAACGTTGGTCCCGGCTAGTCAGAAGCCCGAAAATCTGACAACCAGTCTTAGAACTGGGTTGTGGAGGTCAGATATTCAGTCGCTCCATGTAAAGTACTGGTATTCAGCTGCATCCGGTTAGACTGGAAGCTGACCACAACATATTTGGGAAAAGGGCTAGGCAGATGATGATTCTTTCCATAACTGGTTCGAGTGAAAGAGATATTCTTTAACAGTATGATAAGATATATTCGATTAATTTGATGATGATGTGATCACAGTCCTATCACAGTGTTTTGGGGCTAAAATCTAGACCATGCTGATTAGTTAGTAGATTTTAGTTCCGAGGGAATTGACGAGGCGTAGGGCTGAATTCAGGAATTATCAGTTCCATTGGGGTATAAATAATATGATGATAACGTCAACTGCTCCAGTGTTCTCCGTTGTTCCAGTGGACCTTCAGGTCCTGGGTCCAATTCTCGGTTAAAGGGTCGGGTAAAGTGTTACTTGATTTTTTTATCTAGAATTTCTGAGTAGCAGCCTCAGGGTTTGTGCCCGTTTGGTGGTAATGGGCTTGTCCCCTATTACATGGGACTTGAACATTACTGACGAAATTTGGGTGTGCTATAGGGATACACTTCTGCCTAACCTACCCTTTTTGTAGAGTGATGACGGATATTAAAGAAACTATGTGAAGTGCTCGATTACGAAATAATAATAGCCGCACGGGTCGATCGAAGGTAAAGCTACGCTTGCCGAGGTCAGTATGTGGACAGTTTATTATACATATATCGAGACTCTTTCGTGACTCGAAAAGATCATTAAGCCGTTGTTGCTCGGCTACCAATCTTAAATCTTTGACAGAAATCGATGCGGGTAGTCAGAAAGAAGCCCGAAATCCTGACAACCAAAAACTCTGAGCTGAACTCAGCATGTGTAGTATGATCACCGTAGAAACGGGTTTTGTCGACGGAAGAATGGACAACGTGACAGATTGTTGAAATATTACACAGAAGAGACTCCTCCGCTGTTCTTTTCTGATTAATTTCTTTGCGGGATCCAAGACAGTTTAATTCTCCGGGACTCGTCGGGCTTCATTGTCTCGACGCTTTTCTGGTGGTCGCCACTATTGATTCTGGTTTTAAGGAGTTGCAGTGGGTTGGGAATAGTGTGGCGGGCTTGTCCCAAAAAAATAAAATAAAAGCTGTTCTCTCATACTCGTACCTATTAACATTATTGTATAAATAAGCTTACTAATTTTCAAAGAGTAACTATATAGTTTCTCGCCGTTTCTTCTTCATAAATACCTATGCAGGTATAATAGTGTGGCGGGCTTGTCCCATAAACATAAGACTGAATGGAATAAAGTTTTCTATTCTCTGCAGTATACGGAGCGCCCCGTACTCGGGTAGTAGAGATGTCAAATTGGAAAGAGAGAACGTTGTCGATTCTTGATAGAATAGTAGTAGTAGTACCAGCCTATTACTATCCCACTGCAGGGCAAAGGCCTCTTCCCATACAGAGAAGGCACGAGCATTAATCACCACGCTTGCTCAAGACGGGTTGGCGATTTCAGACTTATATTAATTAGATAAGTCCAGGTTTCCTCACGATGTTTTCCTTCACCGATGTCAGTGATGTCCAAGATAAACTTAGAAAGTACCTATGAATTGATAGAATAGATATTATATAATAGGTCATGCTACGCGTGCAGGACGCCACACTAAGCGGTCTCGCAGCAAACAATTCGTTTTCCGTACTCATAAATTATTTACCTAAACCAAGGATGTAGAAGTGCAGGGCGATAGATAGTAGATCTGTTAATCTTACTTAAATAAATGTCTTTTATATTACAACTTTAACACGTCAGTCAGGTACGTTGGACTCGCAACTCGTTTTTTTGTTTTCTATGTTTAGTATTGTGTCGTTGAGTGCCTGAGCCTGTGCTGAATAAATGTTTTTTTTCTTTATTCTTTTTCTTTCTTTCTTTTTCTTTCTTACTTTCTTTTTCTTTTTTTTTCTTTCTTTTTCTTTCTTTCTTTCAACCGGCGTGCTTGTATGACCAGATGTATGTGCGTAAACTAAGCAAAAGGAGTATGGAAGGATCGTAGCAGGTGGCAGTCTGTAGTCTCTGCCTACCCCCATGGGAAAAAGTCGTGAGTTTATATTCTGTATGTATGTTTCATGCAGTTCTCTAATCCCTCATCAGAATAATATTCCTTATGTAGTACTACTTTAATTCTGCAGAAATGCGGCTTTTTACATGTAAACTCAAATGATTGGAGTGGCTAGACGCGTTGGCTCCACGCCAGGACCAAGGACCACGATGTTTGATGTAGACTCGTGTTGCATAAAGGAGGGGAACTCTGCTTATCACGTTACTTGAGTTGAAGAGGAGACGGGACGGACGAAAGGATGAATTTGCAGTTCGTGTCGTCGGCCTTATTGCAAGCTTGGAGACAAAATGAGACTATAGCTGGCATTGGAAGTCTACAGATTAATACCTTGACCTCAACATATTTAGGGATATGAGAAACAGGGTGTAAACTACCTCATCCTCTATACAAAAGGGAGGATCATTCGACCAGACGGGTGTTGTGTCTGGTGGGCTACTGCCCCAATGTTGTAGTAGAGTTCTTATAAAATTATGTTCGGTTGAAAATTCAAGGAGCCTGAGCATGTTACTGAGGCATGGAGGGCTCTCATTATATGTATAATGAATGGTCACCCACACATAGACCGACCTCAACAAGCGTTACTTAACTTTAGATATCGACCTATGCGGCTGTTTATACTAAAGCCCATTAAATAGATAAATACTTAACTTATTTCATATTCTCAACCATAAAATGGCGTAGTTGATTAAGTATTATTCTTAAATTATTCCATCATGTAACCAAACCCTTTCAAAATGATTTCGCCATTGCAATTCGTTTAGACACCATAAACATCTATGTATGTTTGCAGACAGGCGACGATCTGGCGTCGGTTGTTTGCCAGTGGCTCTCAAAATTAAATGGATTCCCCTTGGGGGTACAGAGTAACAAAAGAAATATTGGAAGAAACTAACGATTCTATAACTTTTGAAAAGATGTTTTCTTCGGGTATAAAAATCCTGATATAATGGCTTTTATAGAGCTTAGAGAATATAAAGATGGATCTGATATAAACACGATACTCAATAGAGCATCTTTCTAGAATGCTGGCATTAGTCATGATTGCCGACGTTATTTCATATGTGACGGTATAGAGGCCGCTACAAAAGTTTTAGTAGTTTTTTTGCTTAATTTATATAAAGACAATAATTTCAAAACTATAAGCAATTACTACACATAGTTCTATTTATGTTTTCCATTCTTTTTTGAAGTGAAACTTCTTTATCGGGGTTGGAAAAAAAATTAGTGTAACATTTTT
Source organism: Phlogophora meticulosa (assembly GCA_905147745.2). Classification (NCBI taxonomy): domain Eukaryota; kingdom Metazoa; phylum Arthropoda; class Insecta; order Lepidoptera; family Noctuidae; genus Phlogophora; species Phlogophora meticulosa. The sequence goes on from LR990542.1 coordinate 2,097,166, forward strand.
TCGTTACGCGTCACATTTTTCCGTTACGCGCCATCTTTTTCTTATCCCTACCACGCGTGATTCGAAGTATACTTTCTCCAGCGGAGTAGGGATTGGTAAATGTCTCCAATAACACAAATATATAATAACGACATCAATGATAGTAATAATTCTATTACAATTAATGAAATTCAATAATAATCTTTGTAGTAATAAGCTAAAATGAAATAATCGTAGAATTTGTATTTATGTCTATGATAATAAAAGCCTTTTATTAAACTTTATCTAATTTAACTTTATTTAACCAATTTCTGTAAAGTTGCATATAGTAAATTATTTTTTGAAAAATAACGTAATAAAGAAGTTTCACTTCTTACGAGTGTACGCTAGGACACGCACACATTTTATTTTTTTTCTATGCTAAAGTTGTTTTACTTATTTTTCTTAATACTTAAATACATATGATTTGTTATAATGTACATATCATCTATTAATATCTTCATTTTGGTACTATTATTTTAACAATGAAGAAATAAATGTATTCTTTATTTAAAACAACTCAAACAAACCCGAACTAAACATTGTAAAACTTTTTACTTTGTTGCGAATTCTCAGAACGCCACACATCAAGTTTGACATTAATTGCGAGCCTACTAATTCTTTAGGGACTATAAATTAGAATTCGCGTCGGCAACTTTGCGTAGGTGTCTGACATGAGGCGATTAAGAGTTTAATCAGACTTTCATCAGGCTTAGTGTACCGGCACACCACAATGTTATTGCGTGGCCCAATTTCAACATTATTTCGGCCGTTTTATTTTTTAAAACACTTGAGTTTTCTTTATTTTCTGCTCAGGACTTTTAAAGACGTTGGAGAATTAATTCAGCTTCCTTCAAGTACTTATTACCCACGTGATTTTCTTTTACTCCTTTTTCAAATTCATTTATATTTTGAAAAAGAATGATAGAAAATTGTATGTTATTCCAAGACGCATTTGTTTTAGTTATAAAAATGGTTAATGCTGTAGCGCAAACTAAACTGTATGTGAGGAACTGAGGATGTTAAAGATTTTATTCGAAAAAAAAAAAACAATTATGAAACAATATTCCAAGAATAGGATAGATCTATCTGGACTCAAGGGCCAGCATATAATTAATTAATGACCCCGGTTCGTTCTAATTAATCTTTGTGAGATTAATACCTTATCTGCCAGACAACGAGACACAATAGAAAATGTATTGTTTGTCGGTCACTTGACGTTTTAGGTGTTAATTACATTGAAAGGCTTCACGTTTGACTACATTTTTCAATGCACCCTAATTTATGCCTCCATGAACAGGTCAATATAGAAAAAAAACTTCATGAGAGTAGAAGATTTTTACCGTGTAAATAGTCAAAATATAATATTCAGCTTCACCGCCATGAAAATTTCCGTGAGATTAATTTAATTATTATGTATCATTGAGTCCATAATAACCATTCTGATGGCCCTGCACGACCATTTAAAACAGCCGTCGGCCAATAGTGGACATTCATTTGTTTTATTTATTAAAGCGTCATTTCTTTTACACCTCTTGTGGGAAACATGAACGCGGGCAATTATCCCGAAGCCAATTACTGTGGCGTCAGGCTTTTTATTAACTGTGATGTTCGTTGTAGTTACTTGGGCTTTGTTTCACGACCTATTATTTTAGTTATCAGCTGCCTAGGCTTTTCCTTTTAGTTTAGACTAAAAGCCGACCTGGCCAGGCCGGTTACGCGGATGATGACGAATACCAGTATTTCACATGGTACGACTATCAAACCTCTACAACCCATAAGTAGCCAACGTAAGTTAAATCTGCAAAAGACAGCCAGAACAGCCACTTACCATGCTTTTCGAGACACGGAGGGATCTCGGTATACATATAATCGAAGATCCTATTCAGGGACTAAACTCGACAAGAACTGCTTAATCTTAAAGGTGGACCAGTGTGGCTGTTGTCACTTAACCATGAGGTTCTCACGCAAACACAATCTGTCATTTGACTTTCCATTGTAATAATATGCCCGCAGATTCACCCGCTCTTAAAGGTCTTAGCGTATAGTAAATAGCTTATAACCTACTTCAGGAATATGCAAAATTTTGATGTGAAAAATGAGGAATAACCATATTTTCATAAGGGCGTTAAAATAAAAGAAGGAAACTCTTCAGCTTCGTTCTAAGAACATAGATTCTCAAAAGACTAATTATTACTGAAGCTAAAGTAAAAATATAGGGCCAGTGTGTTTTCCTAAGAAGGTCCACTGAAAAACCTCTTACCTTCAAAGGAACAATTAGGAAATATAACGCTTATACCAAGGTCTTTGTAAACTCGAGGATGGAGACAATTTAATGGGAAGTTTTTTTTCTCTAAACCTTCTAATTGGAAATATAAAACAGAGTGAAAGAAATTTTAGTTTACTGTCTTTATGCAGTGATCGTGAGACTCGTGGCTACATTATAACCGCCACATGGAACGAACGAAGGTTAAGCTATACTTTCTCAAGTTGGTCTGTGAATATTTTTCACACATTATATAATTCATTACTCAGTAGTAGCCTGGAGTCGGGATCTACGTCTGGTTGATGTCAATTGCCTCGCCCTATATGGGACGTAGAACTCATCAAAACGTGAGTGTACCCCCGGTACACCCCTGCCAAATCCTTCAGAAAAACCAATGTGATGTTTTTTTTTATGTTACAAGGATATTTCTTTTCTTAAATAATAATGCTTCCGATCGTCATTACTGATTTTTGTCTTTATTCAATATATTTTTAGAGTTCCCCTGTCTACCTTATCATTTACTACTTTTCACCATCTCACTTTCGTACACAAGTGTTAAAGTTTTAAAACTTTGCCCGTAAATACGGGCGTTAAACAAAAGTTTGAGACTCACTGTTCTGAGAATGGCGTCACAGCGAGCGTCTCGCAGACGTCCAGTGGAATGGAATTTAAATTAATTGCAAAACAATCTATCCCGTCTTACTTAAAGGTCATTGAACGTTCTGTCAGTTAAAGAGATTTGCTTCATTTTATTATTTACTTATGAAGAATAATTAACAAAAGTTTTACTGAAAACATTATTAGTTGCTCGTTGGATTTACAAAATTGAACCTTAATAACACACAGACAATCTAGATATCTAACCCGCTTGGAAGCAGAGTAAGTTATGTTAAAATTAGATCTCTTTAAAACAATGGTTAATCTGATGGATGGTTGTGGATAAGACTCCGTTTTTGTGACTTAGGGAAATAAAGGATTTTTATCTAACCAGGTTATCATGTTTGTGTTTAAAAACAAGATCACGACCTAAGATTTGTAAAGAAAAGAAATCACGTTAAGTGGCACGGGAATTATTTTCTGATCAACGTCTACTTTTGGTATTATAGCGTCATCTATCACATATGGAACTAAACTAACGTATCCTAGATCGCGATATTAAAGTTTTCTGACATCTATACCCTCACATCATACACGCACTAAACAAACGTAAATATTAAAGTGTTTCATTAATATTTCGATTGATCATAATTATATACCAAAAGCCGAGATCAACCATCGGGCAGTAGGCCATCAGAAACAATACCTGTCTGGACGAAGGATCCTCCCTTTTCAACAGTGGATGAGGAACTTACCACCCTATTCTTCATATCCCTAAACATTATTGTGTTTTCAGGACACTGCCTACTTTTATTATAAGAAATTCGTTACAAAAGTGACATACGGCATCCATTTTCTGAGTTTATGTTTGTGATATGATACGGTTGTGTAATTCGGTGTAATCTTTAGCGGTCATCCCTTTTATTGGCGACCCCAATAAATGTCTACTTCACAATAATAGTCCATATAAAATCTATAAACAGGAGTTCATAAAGTCTACATGACCGCCACTAACCCTTATTGAAAATAAAATGGCGACATTTGTAAGATTTATCGAGTGATAAAGGCAGAATGGTTTCTAGATTGAATGAAAGACTTATAACTGAACTAAACTTTAACAATAATACCAGTCTATAATTTTTTTCACTAAAGGCCTCTTTTCGTACAGAGAAGGCACGAGCATTACTCATCACGGTTACTCAATGCAGGTCGGCGATTTCAGACTTATACTAGTTATTAGTCCTGGTTCCATCAATATCAATGATCTGAATCATAAATGAATGCTCAACTTGAGAGGTCTGGATTTTTACCCACAACCTCGTGATTGAGGTTGAGATTAAGATATTTATACTCTATCTAAACTTTACTGGGCATTTATTTTTTGTTCATTGATTTCACTAAGAAAATAATCATTCTTATCACGAGGTATCGTGTTATCCAGATACTGGAATGTGGAAGTTCGACAGGCAGTCGTACCATGTAAAATATTGATATTCAACTGCATCAGGTTAAACTTGTAATCAGCGTTCAACCTCAACGTAAATAGGTATTAGGGAAAAGGCTAGGCAGTTGGTGGATGTTTGACAGTCAAGTCTCATAGTCAAACATCCACCAACTGCCTAGACTGTAAAACTTTCAGCTAAACGCATGACTATGCGTATAATTATAAAAAAATATCAATTGTTTTAGCTGTCAAACCTCGCTGCAAGTCGCAAATAACAAATCGGTTGTGGACTTTAACTTACCCAATAAAACTTGCTAGCGACCTTACATTTGTCTGTACTGCCTAGCAAGTTTTATCGTTTAACCAGACCACGAAGGTAGATCTTTCTTTGAAGATATTTTTTTTTTTCAAAAATTGATAAATGCGTGCACCGATTGTAAAGGTCCACTCATATCTATATTGTTCTTTTCTTTAAAGACCAGCTCAAACTCTTACTGCTACTAATATACATGGGCCTCACATGATCCGACCAGAATAATGTCTGAAATGAAAAAGAAACTCTGATCTCTAAGTTTTTTCAGAGTTTCTTCTCACAGTACACATTTGCAACACCAGCCCCACGTGGTTTTAATTTGTTTTTTTTAAACCAAGTTTTTATAAAAACCAATTTACTGTAATAAATATTAAATGTTCATTCATTTAACATCTTATTAGCTTTACAGTCACATACATACTTAACAAAACTCTGTTTCGAATCCTCTCACATATCATAAAACTCAACCTTTTTACTCACTTCCAAATACACATAAAGCGCTCACAACATAAACGACAAATGCCTACGTGGCTGAAATAACCTGAAAATTATGGTCATATTAAATTTATTTTCCCGATACAAACCTGAACAAAACGCCTCTATTTTCCTCGGGATAATGTCCACTTAAAAACGGGGGCGCATAACAAAAGTTTGAGAGCCTTTGTCCTCAATAGCTGACGTCATCGGCTCTGAGCCTGCGTCTAATGTCTCGACTGATGGAATATTTCAGCCTCAGGGGAAACAAAGAATCCTTTCTTTTATATTATTTTCCACTTGGTAGGTAAGTTGTTTGGGAATAATGTTTAATGATCCGTTCTAGGGTTTAAAAGTATACTTAACCTGACTGTTAATTTATAGTGACTTTCCCAATAGCAGCTCTTTTACGCTTCGTCGGTCTAGTGGTCGCAAGCGCTACTGCGGAGCATGAGGTCCTGAGTTTGAATCCCGATTTTTTCCATCTGGGATTTCTCAGTACGCAGTCTGTTTGATGTTGATGGCAAAAAGTTCTACCTTATTATATGGGACTTAAACATACATAATATGAAAACAAATACACATAATATGAAATAGGTGATTTGTAGATACCACCTGTGCTTAACTCTTCGGGATATATAGGCGAGATGTTATATATTTCACATAATAGCTATGTTATATGTATTTCATAACAAAGATCACCACCCTTCTTATTAGAGTTTTTTGGATGGCGAACAATTTTAAACATACACATACACACATCCATACATACCTCTACCGAATAATCCTAGAATCACCAATATTGTTATGGTGCTGAAAAGCGTAATCATACATTTCATACACTACATTAACAGGATTGAGTGACGTGCTGGTTTTGTGGTCTCAAGCACTACTGCGGACTGCGGAGCATGATTTCCTTGCTCTATTCCCAGTTCGAGCAAAGTGTTATTAGGTTTTTCCGACTGGAATGTTTCGGTAGCAGCCCCAAGTCTGGATTAGTGAAAGCGAATGATGGCAATCTTACATGGAACTAAAACATAACTGGCGAAATGAAGGTGTAGTATAGATAGGTACACTTCTGCCTTATCCTCCAAGGAATACAGACGTTATGTTATAATATAAACAGAACCAAGAAGTTTTTTGTTACTACTAACTTAGACATATTGTACTTCATAAAGCCGAAAATGGCGGACTCAAGCTCACATAAAAAAGTTTCTAGAAAAATGAGGGCGTTGACTTACAAATTACTTCACATTTCGGGCACAAAGCTGAACTTTGAGCACCATTGTACTAAGTATATGACGTCAGGGCCTGTGTGTAATGTTTTCCAAATATACCATTACCTACAGAGGGTTATTTTGTAAAACAATGCTTTTCAACAAGCGCACAAACAATATACAAAGGCCAGAATAGGCATATTTTTTAAATCGCCTTTGTTTTTTCGTGGAAAATAAAATCTGGTTATTTTGGGTTTTAGACAAAAGTTTGAAACTGACTGTAAAACAAATGAACTACAGGGTGGATTTCCCATCGATGCCCAATCTGATAACATGAGTTCTACATGCACTGAGAAATTTCAACGCTGGCAGGGTCCAAAATGCTCTGATTCAGACCTAGCCAGATTAAAAAAAGTTCGTTAGCTTTTCCTAACTATTCCGTCTTTTTCTGATGTTTTTTTACTTTAAACTGTTTTGAAAACATGATTTCTGTTTTAAAATAAGTAAGTCCAAGTAAGTATGAGTCCTCTCCAAAAATCTTACTTATGATCTGCCCAACAGGGTCCACAATTGTTTCCAAAAAATGTAAGCCTACATTGTGGAATGCAATAAAGAATTGAGTATTAAACTTTTTCTGAATTAAAAATCCCACTGAGTTAGGTTCATGATTTTTTTAATCTAGAAAAAGCCGACCTAAGGCGATTGGCACACCGCACCGCATCACGCAGCGTAGCGCGGGAGTGCGTTTTGTTTGCAAGTATCTGTGTTTCTATACAAAACACGCGTAGTGAACACACAGAAAACGCGCAGTGTTCGTCGTTCGTCGCAACACACCCCGCTGCGTGATGCGGTGCAGTGTGCCCACTCGCCTTAAATTTCAACGCCTATCGTTGAAATTTTACGACAGCTTTTTCCTGGGGGTAGAAAAACATGCAAAAAATGGGTGAAAACAGTTTTTAATCTGACGTTTGTCCAGAACCATGAAGGTACTGATGTTGTCTGTTGTGTGTCGACGTCCATCCACCATGAATTTCAAAATGTATCTCATAGCAAAACAAGCATCGTTTTATTTAAATCAGCTACATTGTTCACGAGCTACCCGAAGTGATCTGATTATCTAACATTCTGAACTGGAAAGGTGAACGCCCTACCGTTTCTTATGCGCTACGGCAAACTTGGAATCTAATACGTACTACATCCATTTACTGCAGAACGTGGCTTGTGCCAACAATCGTGACAGCCTTATCGAACACAACTTACGAAGCAAAACTTGAAGTTGTAAGTATAAGGTGCCCAAATAATTTTATTTTATAAAAGTTCAATTTATTTTATAATAATTTATATTTTGAATGGAAACTTCTAATGCGACTTCCAACAAGGTTGCGTAAAACGTTCCTATTCATTTCTACAATACGAAGTTTCACTTTTTCTGCGCGGAAGGCACTATTTTCTTACATATTTCTAATAAATGAAACATAAGTCCAGTACAAAATTCTGGTCTCAAGGCTCCCAAGCGTGGCGTTTACTTAATTTTGTAGTTGTTTACGAATGTTTTTTTTATTTTAACCGTTTTCGGCATGACAACGGGTAACACAATTATGAGAAAGGATTTTTTTTTCTAACTCAATGAGATTTTAAATAAAAAAAATAACAGACGACTTCAGTTCTTTCAATAAAAACTTCATTGGGTTGGATAGGAATCATCAATCTTTCCTGTTAGTTTGTCACATTGGTTCATGCCCGGAATTTCATTTATGTCCTCGTGCATGAGTGGCGAGGCTCTACCACGGAGCCATGACGCCATGTGAACAGTCTTGCTAAAAGCAAAAAAGCTTTACTATCTACCAAGAAAATATTATTAAAGTCCTCAATTGTATTCCAAAACCATTCCTTTTTTTTATTTTTCCACTCGTCTTTAATCTAAAATGAACTGAAAAGAAATTCCAGCTATATCAAAACACACAAAAACATTTCAATATTTTCAATATAACCTCAAAATTTTCCATTTTCCCGCTCTCTTACCTTTGTAAATGTGGGCCAATAAAGCCGCGCCTCGGTGGCACGTGATTGGTCGATTCTCTGCGGCGCCGCGGTTCTATTGGTCGATTGCGGGGGGCAGTGACCTCGCCAGCGAGTTATCACCTTGAACTTTTGAACTGTGTGTCAAAAGGTCGTTTAAGATTGATTCTTTTTTCAAATGCTGCTTTGATGAAGGTGACTTTTAGAAGTGCTTCGTCGAACAAACTGATAGGTAGAGCTTTTTGTAATGGATAAGATTATGTTTAATGAAGACTATTGTATTTTTCATCTTATTTTTCTGAAGCGAGACGCCTAAAATTGGGAAATCTTATTGCTAGGTTGTTGTTTGAGATGCATAACGTAACATCACGCCTGTATTCCTCAAAGATTTGAGTAGAGGTGTACTTATAGGTAGTACACCCTCATTTCGGCCGTTATATTTAAGTCCCATCACACGTAATAGGGGCGAGCCTATTGCCATCAACTGGGAACAAATCCCAACTCTGAAAAAAACAAATAACACTATGCATTTCCTGAGAATGTAACCCGAGACCTCATGCTCAGCAGCGGCTTACAACCACTAGACCAATGAGGCTGTTTTGAGATACATTTTAAGGTGAAAATAATTTTACTTCGATTTTTTTTGTAAGTACAAGTAACGCCATCTCTGTTATTAAGTGCGTACTACAGACTTATGACAGAGTGGTCGTTAGGAATGAACTGTTATGGGTCATCATAACACAATAGTTGTACCATGTCAAAATGTTGTATCTACACATATTGGGACACTCCATGAGTTAATCGTAACAGGACTCTATCGCATTAACTTAAGGCTCATTACTGAAAATCATGGAGATTAGACTTACATCATTTTGTCATGACACGGCTGACAGCTAGTTCATCAAATTAGCCAGCATTTATGGAGATCCTTATGTGTCCGTTAATGGATTACTGGGATTACTGGCTTTATGTACATTTTTCACATATCTCTATCAACTACTATTAGGGTTCCGTTCCCAAAGGGCGCCAATGGAAACCCTATTACTAAGGATCTGCTGTCCGTCCTTCCGTAGTGTGTCGTGTCATGAAACGTAACAGGAAGATAGTTGAAATTTTCGAAGGTGTATTTTTATTGCCAATATAACAATAGCTTATATAAATTAAATTCCACAAACTAACGACGGAAATTTCCCATTTTCGCTACTTTCTTGATTATTTTTCTAGTGACTTCGTAGGTAACCTAGAGTTTCCTTAGCGACCCCCAGGGCTTATTGGACGTAGATTTCTCAATTGTTCGAGAAAAATATCAACATAACAAAGGTATTGGTTTGACGACACGGTTGGCGCAGTGGCTGAGCGATTGGCTGCTGCACCGCGTGTCGTGGGTTCGATTCCCGCACGGAACAAATATTTGTATGGCCTACAGATAGTTGTTCCGGGTCTGGCTGTTTGTGTATGTGAGTTGAATGTTTGTAAAAGCACCCACGATACAGGAGAAATTCCTAGTGTGGGGCAACGTTTAAAAGAATGTATATGTATATATTGGTAGACCCCCATACATCTCTATTTGCCGCCATCTCAGCAGTTGCCTCCTTTCTAGTCATAGCATAGGTACCTATAATCTTTCACATAATCCATCCATTGATTCTTTGGTCTTCCTCTTCTCTTGTAAGCCTCCTAACGTTAGTAATCGAAAATTGCTATCCAAAGCAGTTGATCTAAATATTGCAGACAAAGCAACGCTTTTTTTAACTCCTAAACCAGAACAAAAAGTTGTTCAACACAAAACACGCCGCTGCCTGTTTTTGTCATTGATCTAAAAAAAAGTTCATGCATTCAAAAATAGAACGGCAACCATTGCGTCATCCGTCACAAACGTGAAACGTGTCGCATTCACAGCGACAGCCTTCAACAAAACGCCGAAAACCTTAAAAAAAAAGGAAAAAAAGAGTTCTTTTTCAGTTACGTCACGTATTGCTATAAAACATGGCACAAGCAGCTGTGTGCACAGCCAATACTAAAAAGTTTTTATTACGCTCTCGTAAAATGATATAAAAGCAAAGTAAGCGGAATTGGAAAATTAGCGTAGGTAGTATACCTCATTGTTTAGCGCGCAATTTAATTTAGGTTGCCGCATTGCAATTTCGGTCTGTATGCTAGCATTTTGATTTATTACTCCAATATTCTGTGAGGTAATAAATAATGACGTAATTATTTAGTTGCATAATGAATCAGCAATTTTCAATTAGCATTTCTATTACAATGTGCTTCTTCCTTTCTGTACTATATGTTGAGCTTGGTTGACCCACCTGGTTTTCGTGGCTCGTGGCACGTGACTACGTTATTACAGCCTCACTGGTAACGCTTGCCGAAGTGGGTTAGTGGATGGTGACCATCCACTACATACTGATCCCCTCCGGACTTCGGAAAGCACGTTCAGCAGCTTGATCGGATGATTAATGTTACGTATATATTTATGCGAAAGGAGCATTTTCTAAATGTTAAAATCGTTCGTATCAATCAATCAATCAATCAATCAATCTTTATTTGTGAACACAGGTAGGTAATACAGATCTTACATAAAAAAATATAGTCGAACTCTGTGCCCTACCAATGAAATTGGTGTACAAATATGTTGGCTTTTTTTATATGAAGTTATACATAAAGCAAAAAAATGAGGTAATCAATTATAATTATTTTTATATGCATGTCAAGGTAATAAATTATAATTATTTAGTCACATAACAGGTCTGGCAAAGTCATATTTTATATGCAATACTGCTGCTATTTTATTTATTAATGTAACATTTAATTAATGCCTTCCGTTATCAGAAGGAATAAAAAATAAAACTCACGTCAATTCCTTTTTCGATAATAAAATCATGAAAGTAAAAAAGAAAATACCAGCCCGTTTCTGTCAAGTGAAGTGGGACAGGTATATAATTTTTAAATGTATTACAATATACAGGATGGATAGGTCACCGACGTAATCTGATGTCGTCAATTCAGTATATGATCCTGGACCCACCAGTTTTGAAATATACCATCGAGGAGTAGAAAAAAACATTAGAAAAAAAATACTTCATAAATCGACCCCCACTTTTTATATACGATACCCTTCTTTGCGTCGCACAGTCGGATAAAAAATGCGTCGCGCAGTGGGATAAAAATAAGGACAAAACAGACCAAAAATGTCAACGCTGGGGAGTCCAGAATCATGTACCTACTGAACTCATGGTATCAGGTCGTCCGTCAATGTCTCTTCGACCCTATAGAAACATTTTCGGAAATACTGTTTTTAATTTAATATCCTACAAACTTAAAAATATATGACGTCACACCGATTGAAGGTTATAAAAATGATGAATGATAAAGGTGCGTAAAAATGTCATGATGGCTCAGTGGTTTAGGCCTCGCCTCTTGTGCACGAGGTTGTGGGTTCAAACCTGGGCAAGTACCTATGTGAGGTTTTCAATATTTATATGTACTTTCTAAGTTTATCTTGGACATCACTGACATGGGTGAAGGAAAACATCGTGAGGAAACCTGGACTTATATAATTAATATAAGATCTCTACGGTTCCAGCCGGGGATAAAGGCTAAAGATTTCTTAAAGGTTGAAAGACAAACGAGGTCATGAACTATCTGGGTGGGGTGTTTGGTCCTGATCTCATTTTGTCCAGACGATTTTTTGCCGCCAGACATTCCTAGCTCTTCCCACATGACCTTTTATTTTTGCGTTATACGTCATTCAAGAACAAATAAAATATAGGCTGAGAATCAGCACTTGTTGAACGTCAAAAATTACATAAGACAGTCCCCCAAAGCGTCCACCCTTCACCACTTACTAGTGTTATTGCTGGAAAGAAGAAGTGGCACAACAAACTCTCCTTGAAGAACAGGTGGCGGAAGTGTGGTCACCAGAAGACTTAGCGTAGGTAGCTCCCCCACGAGGTAGATGATCTGGTGAACATCGCAAGAAGCTGATGGATGAGGTCAGGACCAATCGTTGTGGATACCTTTGGGGGAAGCCTATGACTAGCAGAGGACGTCTTTTGCTGAAATTATGAAACCAAGCCAACCAATCGGTGATAACGAACAACTTCAAACTGGAACACTGCACTTACGACCGGCCCAATGAGAGTGTACTGTCCTTGAAAATTCTGTTTGGTCCATCAGTTAGATAACCAAAAAATATTGGACATATTGGATTATTTTTTCTTTTTCCACTTATCCAAAAATTGACTACGATGAAATTTCGCGTGACGTCACGTCTTGCTACTCTTTTTACGTTTAGTGACATCACAAGCCCCTTCTCCTGAACTTTAACTTTGTCTTTGGGCTTTATCTTTGTCAGTCTTTATTGATTCAATAAGTAAAAAAATACGTGTCCAATATTGTTTGCTAATCTCACTGATGGACCAAATAGATTTGTTTTTGCTTACTTAGTACACACCCCTATTCATGTTAGCTATGCACTTTGCTACTGACTTAAGCTAGAGCTAGACTGAAAGGCTGTTTGTAAAAGGTAATTTGGTATTCATAAAGAACTTGACGACAAGCCCTCTCAGGATTATGTTATTAGTAGTAATAGAACCAGCCTATTACTGTTCCACTGCAGGGCAAAGGCCTCTTCTCATACAGAGAAGGCACGAGCATTAATCACCACGCTTGCTCAAGACGGGTTGGTGATTTCAGACTTATATTTATTATATAAGTCCAGGTTTCCTCACGATGTTTTCCTTCACCGATGTCAGTGATGTCCAAGATAAACTTGAAAGTACATATGAATTGAAAAAGTAACATTGGTAATAATTGCCCAGGTTTTAACCCACAACCTCGGTTTGAATTAATGTTATTAGTACCAGTCTGTTAATGTCCCACTGGAGGAGTAAAAACCTTTTCTCTTACAGAAGGTACGAGCATTACTCACCACGCTTGGCAGGTTGGCGATTTCAGACTAAGTCAGAGTCAAAGTCAAAAGTTAAATCATTTATTTCAATTTGACCATTTAAAAGGCACTTTTGAACGTCAAAATTACAACTAAATTAAAATACTAAAATGCTTGTTATTGCCCCTTCCTAAAGATAGTTTCGTGTGGAGAAGAATGGGTAAGAAGCTCCACACTTAAGTACTCTTTTAAAATATTTTCTTACCTACAATATTTCGTATCACTCTTAAAAAAGAAAGTCTGACAACCAGTCTTGCCAAGGGGTCATCATGTTGCCCAGTAACTGGGTTGTGGAGGTCAGATATCCAGTCGCTCCATGTAAAATACTGGTATTCAGCTGCATCCGGATAGACTGGAAGCCGACCCCGACATAGTTGGGAAAGGCTAGGCAGATGATGATGATGATGAGATAATTATATGTGACCGATGTACAAGAAAACATCGCGTGATCATTGTATGTGTTATTTTTTTGGAATGGGCATCTCGCAGTTTATCCTTTATGGATATCTACTGCTTAACCGAACTTTCCTGTGGGGGGCTTAATTAAAATTAAGGCCTCCAGCCAGGCGTAAAAACTTAAAAACTAAGCGACCGATCGCTAAGGGCACCCCCTGCGGGGTACGAACCTCGGATTAGGACGTCGCTGAAGAGGACAGCAAGGGACAGGCTGGATCAAATAGATAATGATTTAGGGACATTTTAATCACTAACCGGCTCAGCTTCGCGGGCTGGCTCTAGCAAAGGGTCGGGAGGGATTGTATGTGTGTGTGTAGTTTTGGCTGTGGGTGTGTGTTATACAGGGCAAGTTTTTAATCACCATCCCAATTTATCAGAGGGTATTTAAGCATGAATATGAACAACTTTCACTATGGGACCAACTCTGAAAACACGAAAAACAATCCGCATAATCTCTTAATAATCTGCCATTTTGCAGCATATTTTATATGTACATAAATGCACGTCATCGCGTGCTTTATGCGGCCATTTTTATAAAATAACTACTATATATCGTGAAAGTATGACGATTTGCAGAGAATATAATTTCGACAGTTATATTGGTGATTATTATTTAGTTGTTTTTGTTTTGTTAGTTGCATGTTTTATTCGATCAATACAAAGCGTAAAACAGCCTGCAATTTGCAAAACAAAAAAAGTGTTATAAATGTCGTGGGCTACATTAAAGAAATCAACATTATACCATTCTTTTAGTTTGGGTTTTTTCTTCACTGACTGTGTTTTGTTTTTGTATAGTCTGTTTTATTAAGTGTTATTAGATTGTAATGCTTACATAATATCTGCAGCAGTGTGGTTAAGTTTCGCTTGCCAAGGCCAGTGGTAGTGGGTCGTTCGTTCCGGCGGTCATTTGTAGATCTTTGACAGATGTTAGGGTTTTCAGAAGTCTGAAAGTCTGACAACCAGGTCAGAATCGAAAGGTCAGATAGGCAGTCACTTCATGTAAAATACTAGTATTTAGCTGTATCCGGTTAGACTGGAAGCTGACCCCAGCATAGTTTGGAAAAGGACAGATCATTACTATCAATAGAAATTTCTAGAACTAGTTTCTTTTTCTAAATATCAACGTATTTTAAATTCGTCTTATGCAGTACATTTCGCGCCTTCTGCTCTCGTTCCAATCTTAAAAAATACTGGCTGTTTAGCTTTCTTCTTGTGAGAGATAACTAGCCCGTGTTCTAGATTAAAAGAGGTCCAATTACTATGTAATTTCCCTCAATCTTCTTGTTCGCAATTAGGTTAAAACAAACCTACTTGGAACTAACCAATGTTGTTACAAGTAAAAGCCAGTTCATGTTGCGAGGGAAAATACTTTGAATTTAAGATACGAGTAGCATTAAAATCAGCTTTTTTGGAACGCCATTTTGTTTTGGCTAGATAACATAACCATAGACTGTAATTCCCGAAGGCTTTAACCTAGGCATGCCTATGACACATCTTCGTTTCAGCAGACCATGCGATGAACCCATGGTTAAATAAAAGCAGGTCAGTCTGTGGATGGGTGACCGCTCATTATAGTATTATAACTCCTGAAACTATTTAAATAGTTATAACATTTTAGTTTTATTTGTATGGTTTTATCAAAATCAAAACTGCTATCGATCATTTTATATTATTTTAAAGCTATTGTTTAAGTAGATAAACATCTCCGCTCGTATCACCCAAGTTTTACATAAAAGTCATCATCTGCCTAGCCTTTTCTCAACTGTGTTGGGGTCGGCTTCCAGTGTAACCGGATGCAGCTGAAAACCAGTATTTTACATGGAGCTTCTGCCTATCTGACCTCCACACACGAGACCCCTTAGTATGACTGGTTGTCAGACTTTCGGGCTTCTGACTACCCGTAACGACTGTCAAAGATCTCTAAATGACAGCTGGGACGAACGGCTTAACGTGCTTTCCGAGGCAGCGCGGAGTCTCGATATGTTACAAACGGTAACTCATCCACAGACTGACCTCGGCAAGCGTAACTAAACCTTCGATCAACCAGTGGGGCTGTTCCTATTTAGCCACGAGCACCTCTTTAGACACGAGCTCCTCTTTAGTCACGAGCTCCTCGAATTTTTACATAAAAATGTCGTATTTAAAACGTTATTTCACATTGTATAAAACAACACTTAAAACTCTACTTAAACAATGCAAGTGACCATTGCACTGAGCTATTCAAAGCCAGACAATGGACTCGGACTACCGCCGCACTGTTTGTGAAAGATACACTTCAGAATTATAAAGTTTGACTTTAAAAAGCGGAGGAGGGCTGGAATGGATTTATTTCAGTCCTTTCGGTAATCCTCTTGTTGAAATGGGCTGTCGGTATGAGCATGGCCCATGGTGTGGACTTTACACCTTGTATACTTCCTTCGTCATAAAAAAATAAAACTTAAAACATAAATAATGATAGAACTTAGAATATAAACATTACATACATACGTTTACTTAAACATAAATGCTTCGATTGCTAAATAATAATAAAATCTATGAAAAGTGAGAAGTGCACTGACCTACCTCCACAACCCAGTTCTAAGACTGGTTGTCAGATATTCGGGCTTCTGTCTACCCTGGACCAACAACTTTACGTGTTTTCCGAGGCACGGAGGAGTGTCGCTATGTTACGAGTGGTAAACCATCCGCAGACTGACCTCGTCAACCGTCATCTGACCTCTACACCAGCTACTTGGTAACACTTTACCCCTTGTTAAGACTAAGTTATGTATATCTATACTAATTTAATAGATAAAGCTGAAGAGCTTGTTTGTCTGAACGCGCTAATCTCTAAAACTTCCAGTCAGATTTGTTTTTTTTTTGCATTTTACAGCCCAATTCTTGAGGACAGTTATAGGCTACTTCACATCACACTACGATCTTGAGGGGTGGGTGAAACCGCGATGCACATCTAGTCTTTTCATATAAGTATTGTTTGACTGCCTTTATAGCACTTTACCCGACCCAGGAATCGAACCCAAAACCTCATGCTCAGCAGTACCGCTACACCTAAGACGCAGACACTTTATCCAATAAACAGCTTCTCAAAGTAAATCTGTAAGCCAAAATCGCCTCATTTCCTCAAGTTTGTCCGATAATGAGTCCCAGTTGGGCGCCATTAATTTCAGTTGTCATAACTACCCTCCTTTCATTTTGCTTTCAAAGAAGAAAAATATTTCTTTCAGAGACATTGAAACCTTTTAGGCTGTAACAAAACCCATAATTTAATCGGCATTTGTCAAGCGCCATCTTATATTAAAGGCACGCCCTTTATCCCGGTTTCCTGGACTTTGTATGGACAGTTGGACACCCGCCTGCGACCATTTGTTATTATGAATTACAGGACAAATCGTTCTTTTTTATATTTGTGAGGTTTTTCGAAGGCTCCACAAGATTTACTGTATTGGGATTAGGAAAGTTCTCGATGGCCTACTTATTGGAAACTTGATAATGTGTAGGCAGCTGTTTATTTACGTAATATTCATATTTTCTGATTCGCCTACGACCAAAGTTGTTTGTTCAGTAGTCATTGTTTGCCTGACGTCAGCGTAGGCGTTTTTCTTCTAAATTACTTCGTTTGTTTTGTGGAATGTTACCTAATAATAAGCCTTTTATTGCTGACACTAAACTGAGCTGGATTGTAGAAGTCAGATAGGCAGTCGCTCCATGTAAAACAATGGTATTCTTCTTTGGCTGCATCCGGTTAGACTGGAAGCCGACTGAAGCCAGCATATGATGATGATGTATAGAAACATAATATTATAACTTATCCCTTACTTCGTCTAAGTAAGCCTCATTGGTGTACTGGTCGCAAATGCACCTGCTAAGCATGAACTCCTGAGTTCAATTCCCGGGTCGAGCGATGTGTTATTAGGTATTAATAATTTAAAATTTCTCAGACATAGCCCGGAGTTTGGATTTGTGCACGATTGATAGCAATAGGCCATTAATATGGGACTTAACAACACAACTGGTACAATAATATATATGTATATACAATACATTTATAAATATATATTTCTTTTCACTTTTCTTTTAAGAAATTGCACCTGCCACTGTTTGTCTCTGCATCACCCAAAGGTTGACTGGTAGAAAATGCCTATGGCTTTAAGTCCGCCTCTGTACATTTGTGTGCTTAAAGTATTAAATAAATAAATAACTGGTGAAGTGTGAGTGTACTGTATGTACACCTACGCCCAACTCGACGAATCTAGTTTCTCGGAGTTAATTAATTATTTATTTTATTAATCAGTCAGTCCTGTGAAACAAAAGCCTCTACTACCTGTTTCCATCCTTTTCTATCTCTAGTTTTACTTGACCAGATAGCGTCTCCAACATTTCTAATATCATCTATCCATCAATTTACCTGTCCGCACTTGTCCTTGTACAATTGCGTGGTTGCCACTCGGTTATATTTTTTTGTCCGTTTTGTCCCACTGTCCGTCATGTATCCTGTCCATGTCCATTTCAACTGTCTTACTTTCTTGATTATATCTTCCACCTCAGTAATAGATCTTGTTTCTTCTGATCTTCTTCGATTTTTTATAGGGTCATATCTCATACTTGTTTCCTCCTTAAAAAGGACACTAAGAACATGTCAGAGAGGAGTGGAACGTAATATAAAATAGTTCGAAACCTACTAATAATAAGAATTAAGAAATGTGAGAAATGGACTCAGCGATCGTTGCACCACATACTTGTGACAGCTAAAATCAATAAATAGTAAGTAGTTCTCTATTTTCCTTGAAAATCCCAAGATTGTTGATCAGAAAATAACGTAAAAATCAGGAAAAGCCGACAACTTTTTTTTTACGTTTCTGGCTATAGAATCATCTGAACTCATGGTGTTAGTGTGAGGATCGATGTCATTCCACCCCGTATGTTATTCCCACTATCGTCACCAGATGGCGCTAATTCAGTTTTAGTACATTAATGTTTACGCTGCCGCGAATAGGTATAGAATCCTACCAATATATTTATGTAGGCGGGAAAACAGATAATTAAAATAAAATATACCGATATTTTTACTATGTTGCATATTTCTTAGACAAGCAGCGCCACACTGAACTAAACACTAAATGGGCATGCTGTACAATCTCGCACTATGGAATATGAACCCAGTAATCTTTTACACTGGGTTCATATTCCCTCTACCTATCGTCGCAGATTCATACGCTCCGCTTATGTTTAAAGTACGTACTTAGTCTTGCAGAATCTACAACCAGAAATATTGAGTTGAAGTTGTAACAACTTCGAAACGCAGTTAAATATTAATTTATTAGCTTTAGAATCAAACTAGGAAGGAGGTAACCTGAAACGTGTGCGTTAAAGTTTCTAGTAGAGGCGAGTCATGTAACTTTATTACTTTAGTTTGAACACAGATGGCGCTGCTAGTTGCAAGTCGTACGGTATGCGACATCACAGCATTGCGGATACAATATTATTTTGATTGCGGTAGGTCTTACAGTCTTTGAATAATTATTAAGATTTTTACGCCATAAATATATGGTGTTTTAAAACAATATTATTGATCACTCTTTGTTCTGTTTTTCCGTAAACACCGATTATGTATTACCGAAATATCAGGAAATTTATTAAACTTCCAGTGTACTTTAATATGTTTAAACTTTTCAATAGACCTCTCCAGCATATTCCAAAGAGAACAGCTGGCATTACAGACGCGTTTTAGAAGATTTACACAGTCCATAAAATTACGTTTTATTTTTTTTATGCACCAAGTTGCAAGCACAGAGTCTATGCACTATGTACATACGTACATATGTACATAAACCCACGCCTTTTTCCCATGGCGGTAGGCAGACACTACAGAACGCCATCTGCTGCGATCCTTACCTTCTTCTTTGCTTCGTCTATGTACGTAGATCTGGTGATACACGTACACCGGTTGCTAGTACTGAGCTCCTGACCTCTTTGAAAAATACTATGTAAGATAACATAAATATACCGTCACGCCTAAATTCCCTGAAGGGGTGGGCAGAAGTGTACCCCTAACCTTTAAATTACCTGATCCACATTTGACCACTTATGTTTAAGTCCTTTGTATCAGAATCAGAATCATTTATTCGTAAACATAGGTGACAATTATATACAAGATGTTCAAAAATTATGTAGTGCGCTATGTTTTGCCAATTGACATACAAATTTAAAGAAAGAAAAAAAAAAAGTACTTTTAAATTAATATAAATTCGTCATAATATAATTATACAAGCAAGTGAAATTTGGAGAAAATTTAAAATTTATAATCAATTCAAAAGATTAATTTAAAAATAAATGAAGTAAAAAATATAATAAAAATGTCAATATTATAAAATTACAAAGATTCGTCACTAAGAAATTCACCTAGAGTATGATAACATTTTTACTAGGGATTTGTAATAGGGAGCGATAGCCCTACAGCCATCAACCGATCATAAATCTAAACTCCGAGCTGGTACTGAGAAAGTCCAGATAGAAAAAACCAATAAACCTTGGTCTGACCTGAGTATCGGACCCAGGACCAACTCAGTAGAAGCGCTAGAAATCACTAGTCCAACAACAATAACGGTAGCCTTACATTTATAGATACTAAGCAATACGGCAGATAAATCAATAAATAACGGACCAACAAAACTCTTATACTAAAAATAAAGTTCCCATCACAATACAATCCACATAAAAACACCTTATCTGCCCCCAATAAAGAATCCATACGTCAAACGCAATCTGCATATGAATACCGTTCCAATAATACCATTATTTATTGATACTACACATTAATATAAGTTGCCACATCAAATAAAGTGATAAATCAGTAAGATAGCCAGTATTGCTAACAAATAAAAAGATGGGAGCTGGCAACACTTTTGTGCGGATGCCAAAACTGCTCGGAAGTTTCCTCATGTTGCCAATATTGTTGCCAGACTTAAAAATGTTTGTCGATTTGGCAATGTCGTAGCGCATCACAGGTTTTACTGAAGTCTGGCTGCGATAGTATAAGTAGATTATATTTTAGGTTGCGAGTATTCTTGATCTTCTTATTGACTGTGCCTAATTGTTATTATGTCAATATTTAGGATCTATTGTTGAGGTGCTCGTGGCCAAGTTATAAAAGCCGTGTGGATCAATCTTCAAGGTTAAGCCACATACCATCATTTATTCTGTCATGGTACACCATGAACTACCAACATATCTTATCTCCTTCTTCATCAAGTCCATCCAAAGCTTGTCTATAGACTGTAAGAGATGGCTTTTAGCGATGAGGCCGCTATGACCCTATGTTGCTATTAAATTAATTATTTGCTAAGTTTTTATGATGTACAGACGCCAGCACATCAAGCTACCCCGAACTGTCAGATTTTCCCAATTGAAAATGAACCTTATCTTTTTGCAATAAAGTTGAAAACCTATCAAACAAATTTTACACATTGGGGTAGCTTGAAGTGTACATTAAAAAAAGAGTATCTGTTAGAAAAGAAAGAAATAAAGAACATTTATTTAGCAAAGACGCACAATGTTTATATTAAATAATTATCTAAAACAAAGAAATAATAATAGTGATAACAGTGATAAAAAAACTTCTTTACCGACTGCAAGGTATATGTCAGGTTAGAGGGCGAAATAACATCCTCCATGTTGCTTTTATAATCACCATGGCAACCGTGTTATGTGGGTTATCGTGTTGCCTAGTACCTGTACCTACCTCACCAGTTTATCAAAACATCAAACACTTCCGTGTTCTTTGAAAATAGCTGACAAATGAGGTGCATTATGCTGAGATAGTAGCCTTTTTTGTTTCTTTCTAAGTTTATATTTGACATCACTGACATCGGTGAAGGAAAACATCGTGAGGAAACCTGGACTTAAGTATATAATTAATATAAGTCTGAAATCGCCAACCCGTCCTGAGCAAGCGTGGTGATTAATGCTCGTGCCTTCTCTGTATGAGAAGAGGCCTTTGCCCTGCAGTGGGACATTTTTACGCTAGGAGCCCTTTTTGGCCTTGCTCAGGTCCTTCTTGTTTTTGTATTTTTACAACTTGTTAGTTTTAGTCGTTTATAGGTATTTCGTTTGCATGTGCCAAAGACTGCATAGGCCCACTTAAATATGGGTGGTTTTTTCCTCAAAATACCATCTCAGAAACTAAACTGCTTGGTGCTCAAAAGATCGATCTGACCAAGATAATGTCTGGAGTTTCAGAGACTGTGACCTCTGAGTTTGTTTCGGTGTTTCTTCTCAGATCTCTCATCGACCTCTTTTTTTTTGTTTATTATTAACGCTTATACATATTTGTGCGGTCCTGATACGACAAGGCGGAAATATGTACAGACAACAGCACATCAAGGTACCCCAAACTGTCAAATTTTCCCAATTGAACCTTTAATAGCTCTTGCTAATAAACTGTCAGAAAATTTGACACATTGGGGTAACTTGTGCTGGCCTCCGTGTGTAATACAGGGGGAGAGATATCCATAAACTACACGTAATTTAGCAATAAAAAAGATCCATTAATGCATAAAGAAAATATAAAGTAGAGATATATAAAGAAAACTGGCTTTACAGTTTTCTCAAAGATGGATATGAACGTAGCCCACCGAACATCGAAGTGTGATTAGAAATCTAGACATTTGATTCTTGGGACCTTTGACTATCACAATAATATAAGAAGTACCTCATCTCTCATCATTTTAATATAGAATATTGAAGAGAAAAAGTATTATTTTAACCGCTTTACAAAGTAAGTGAATATCAGTTAATTCTTGAGTCAAATACTAGTGAACCGTATATGTATACTAAGATAATGGATGAATGGATAAAGCTGACTTCTGTTGAGCGCTAGACAAACTTGCGGTGACTGTCTGTTTGGGATAAGCCTAAATGTAGATTCAGCCCTTAACGAAAATGCTTTGAAGTGGTTTTCAAAGCGTACTAAGTCTGTACTGGTGTGTTTGTTGAGGTAGACGGTACACTGTCCGTTCTACGCATTAATAATACCAGCCTTTTACTCTCCCACTAAAGGGTAAAAGCCTCTTCTTATACAGAGAAGGCTTAAGCATCAATCACCACGCTTAGTCAAGGCGACGTGGCGATTATTCAAACTGATATTATTAGCTATTATTCTAGATGATCAAAAAGACGATGGATGAATTGTGGGAAAGATGATATGGTTATAAAAGAGGAGACTATTGAGATGACGTCGTGAAAATGTAACATACAAACAAACAGAGTTACTTTCGCATTTATAATATAATAAGTATGGATGAAGTCACTATAAGAGTCGTTTCATACAAAGTGGGCTTGTAGAACAATTATGTTACATAAATTATTATGTATGTTACCGTGTATGTATGTACCTACATATTAATTGCTTACGTGCGTGTATTTGTGTAGCTAAGCAATAAAATATGTAGGTGTTGCTTGTGTAACATTTCCTGAAACTCAGATATACTTACGATAGTTATTATTATTATTAACCAACTGTGCCTGCTACCTCATGCATGTGGAATTTACAAAACATGGATTTTTATTTTTTGCTAGAAACCCTAACTCCTTGTCTAAGAACAATAAGTAAAAATTAGTTTAGTTACTCCGTTTCATTAGCTATTTGCCAGTTAAATTCCCTTCAAAATCGGTCCAGCCGTTTTGGAGATAAAACAGCAAACAAAAAGACGGACAGACAAAAAAAAATTGGCATAACTACCGTATAAACTTTCATATGCACTGATTAAAACGCTGTTATTTTGACATAACAAACAAATACTCCAATTTTATTTACCGAACTCGGCAAGCATTGCTTGATCGACTGACTGTCAGACTTTCGGGCTTCTGACTACCCGTGACAACTGTCAAAGAACCAATGACAGCCGGGAAAAACGGAAGCAAGATGACCACCCACGGACCAACCTCGGCAAGCATTGCTTTATTGACCCGTGCGGGTGTTATTACTTAGCCCCATGGAATTATCCGGTTCATTAGACTATAAAACGAATGAAAACAATCTATTTATAAATAATAAATGGTGCTGGACAATCCACACAGCAACATCTAGCCCCAAGCTAAACAGAGCTTTTGTTCTGGGTACTAGACGACTGATATACTTAATACAATACATTACACAGATAGACATTTTTTATTATACATAACAAATACCCAGAACACCCTTAACAAATCTTTGTAGATCGTCAATCAATTGTCCCAAGGCGGAAATCGAACCCGCAACGAACAAGTAACTAATAAAATAGTTTTATTTGTAAACTCAATGGGTAAGGATTTACGTTTATTTATTTGAGCATAAACAGGTTGGAACACATCGAAGCATAACCTTACTTTTTCCTTTTTTTTCAATTTAAATTGTAAATATCATGATTTTTATCCACCCTATTATTTTTTTCTTCTTCTTTCTTCTTACTACTACATCTTTCATTAGAAATCTCTGGGTTACATAAAAAGCAAAAAATAAATTTAGAAGATATTTCCAAATTAGATCTACTTACATAATAAAATTACATACATGATTTTGTAAAGGCTTCTGCTGTACACGATATTTTTCATTAAGCTACCTAGTCACTTACACAATACAAAAAATATAGCTGGCCAAAAAGAACGACCAACTAATCTATTTAGGCGGGAAAACCCAGAACTAAAATAAATAAATAAAAATTCACCTATTTTTTCACTCTGTTGCCTTTTTTTGACAATAAACTGCACACTTAAGCTGGGCAGGCATTTTGAAACAAGTAGGCAAAGTTTGACAAAAAACAATGACATAGAAAAGCATTTCTGACTAGTATTTTAATTATCTGTGGCGCACTTTTAGGCACGAATGCGGAAAATGCTTAATGCACCGTTCTGTGAACCTAAATCAATAAAAGCCGCTTTACGTGCTTGTGTGTTGAAAACATACAATGGGGTCATAGACATTATGTCATATAGCCTTAAACATGACAGCTACAATTTAATAAACAGACATTGACACACCCATGGCTATCCCGCGATCCAAATATAGAGTGTAAAGCGTCCGCCATGCGACGCGACGGTCAGTGCGTGCGCCCCAGACTGTGGTATTGATCCCACCACCTGCCGGTCACCACTCCCACCCGCTACACTAACTTCTTCTAGTCGGCCATCGCCCCGCGACACGATACCACATTCAAATAAAACACAATAAAGAAAACAATTTAAAAAATAAATAATCTGTCAATTTTGGCGCCGTTTTACGCGTTCCACGCTTAAATTGTGCCGCGAAATCAAGTGTTCGAATTGCCAATTGTTTTTGATTTTATATATTTTTTACTTCTTTTCTAACCACGTGTTTCACAAGCAGTGATAAGTGTTTTGAGTGCCGAAAACAGTGTTGCTAGCACTTAGTTTGTAATTGTTAGCGCAATGAAGTGACTCACCTCGTGTCGACCTGGATCTTGGATGTCAGGCATTATCTCAATTTACGGCATTAAATTTTGTAATTGCACGTCTGTTAGCCCATTCGTTAGAGCTTAAATTGTCCTGAATTTTCAACGTTCATTCTCATTAAAATGTAACAGTTCAGTGTTCACTCAGTTACGATATTGTTGAACATAAACAAAACGCGCTGAGACCTAATTTATGTGGCCAGTAACAAACTAATTGCTTTCACCGCTACAGACCGTTGCAACGATAGATCACAAAAAGAAAATTATTATCAGCCGTCTATCAGATGCAAATTATTATCACGCCACTTATCTAGACCCCTCTTGATAGAGCGAGAATGGTGATATTCCCGTTTCGCGCGGCACACTAACCCGATCGAGCGTAATAACAGATTTTTCTTGTAAGCACTTATCTATCAGCTGTTTGTGCCTGTCCGCGTGAGATTGCGGGTGTTTTTCCCGTGAGTGGGGGGAAATGCATGGAAATTTGCATAGAATCACGTCGTTGAGGTAGTTGGTAGGTAGTTAGCGACGGTGTAGTGAGTACTTACTGAGTCAGCGACGGACGCCGCCGCGGACGCGGCCAATTACGCTTTTTGCGCCAACAATTTTCTAAATTCAAAACAGATAAACGCGCTTCTGCCTGGAAAACGAAACGTAACGATACTTTTATCGATTGTCTATTTTCGAATTTCGAGTGATTTGACATTTTTTTTGTGTGTTGTGCCTTTAGAAGCTAGTGTTGTGCCTTGATTAGACTAGTGTTGTGAAATGTGATTGTTTTTTACACGTTCTTATAATGGAAAGAAGTGTTTTGGCGGGGCCGAGGCACGTTCAGTGGGCATCTGAAGTGAGTATGCTTAGCTATGGCTATTTGATGTAAATGCGTCATCGTTCAGGCGTCCTATTTACACATTGTCATATTAACATGATGTATTACTGTAAGGTCACGTGTTAAAGGTTAAATATACTTTCAACACACTGTTTTTTAACTCGAGATAGGTCTCGAGTTAAAAAACAGTGTGTCTTGCAAATATTTTCCACATTAATCATGAAAAACTTGACGTTTATTGTTTTTAGGTATCCGTCTTTGTCGTTTTAATGTCAATGGAGTGAGAAGGCAATATTCTTCAACACCTTCTTAGTTGTGGGGCTTCCCTATTAGGCGTTTATCAATAAGGGGGTAAAATTCTACACAAGATAACTATTTCCTTCCAATTGGAAAATCAAATAGAAAATAATTTTAAGAAAATAACCTAAAATTTTTACTAATACTTCCAGAAGATTTAGTATTTAAAATAATAGCCGTACGGGTGGATTAAAGGATAAGGTGCACTTGCCGAGGTCGATCCATGGATGGGTCCTTTCTTTTTTATTTTGCGAGTAATTTGTTATTATGCCTTTACGGGTAGTGAAAAGACAGTCGCTACGGGTCAGTCAGAAGCCCGAACGTCTGCCAACCAATCGTACAAAGGAGTATCATACTAGCCAGTAACTGAGTTATGGAGGTCAGATAGACAGTCGCTCCATGTAGATGTTGATGATGATGATGCAGATGAGTTCCAGTTAAGTTGTAGATGACTGTACCTACTTCATCGAATTAATGATTAATAATTATGTACTTTTTATAATCGGTTTTTCAGTACTGGTAATGACTTGTCAAATAAACTGCTAATTTTCAAGAACACACATAATCATGTCGATGATTACAGCCAGTATCAAATTATACAGTCTGTGTAATAACAACTAAGTGTATAATAATATCTAAAAAAACACACGTTGTATAATAGAATCACAATAATTTATTATAATGTATTCTCTTATAAAATAAAAGTAACGATACCTATTTCTCTCAAATCTCATTATAATTTAATAAATATTAAATATTTCGTTACGTCAAAAAGGGCGCGCGCCTCTCATTCCATTTTCGTAATTCTTTTTTTTTTATTTAGGCTATGAACAGACAACCTTTGCCCTCCTTGCGTGTAAAGCTGCGGCTTCATCGTGTGAATTATAAATGTGAATGAGATTCTTTATTACACCTACACACACACGCGTATTTATTATCTGTGCTGTCTCAACCATTGTTTTTATAATCTGTAATACAATGGTTTGGATCTCTCGAGACTTTTTTATCCTTTTTTAATAGCACTAGCATTAAAATCTTGGGTTCGCAGTTTTTATTGAACTTTGAAGCGAAAATCTAATGGCTTGTAGACAATGGCCAAGTTACTCGTAAATGTTTAAAACCTTCTTTTTTTGCGAAATATATTAGAAAGATTACTATCATGCAATGGTTTCTAGAAAACACCGACCTCATCCAAATAAAATTGACATGAAATCTTATGATTAAACT
The DNA here is from genome assembly GCA_905147745.2 of Phlogophora meticulosa. Classification (NCBI taxonomy): domain Eukaryota; kingdom Metazoa; phylum Arthropoda; class Insecta; order Lepidoptera; family Noctuidae; genus Phlogophora; species Phlogophora meticulosa. The sequence goes on from LR990542.1 coordinate 2,124,718, forward strand.
TGTGTTGTTTTTGGGCGATTTAAAAAATAAATGGCATGTAAGGATATCATTAATTTTTCTTAAGTAATGGAATCATTTGAAATGTGGGTAGTTGTATATTCACCTACCCACGAAATTTAAACTATGAACTACCCACTTTCTGCAGATTTAAATATATTTTCAACTTTGCATTCCTGGCAGCATGTATAGTAGGTATGTATATGTCTCTTAATATTTATATTTTGTTTTGTTTGTTAGTTTCCCACAAGACTCTATGACTCACTTTTAGTTTTATTGTTTGTCTTGAGTGTGAATGAGTATTCCTTATTCGTACAAATATGTATGTAGGTTAAAATTAAAACATTATTATGCGTAAACTCACGCTTTTATCCCAAGGGGAAAGACAAAAACTGGACTCCACATGCTACGAACCTTCCATACTTCTTTTGTTGTGAGTCTGTGTGTGTCTTCTGTTGCGAGTTCTATGCGTTTAAATTGTCCTTTCTGAAGAAATATTACAAATAAATAAGTACATATATTTTTCTTATTTTTTTGTATTTTCAACATAATGGTTGAATCTATACAACGGCACTTCTCCAATGGGTGCCTTTCTCTGAATGCCTTTTTATTTTTTTTAATTTAAGCCTTGACTTAAATGAGCTTTTGTAAATTAAGCTTTTTAAGTCCAATGGCAACCTGTTAAAATTCCGCACTGCTTGATATCGAGGACTATCAATGTTGCACAAAATTAAGTTGGTATATTAGGTCTTTACCTATGAAATTGCCGTTCTGCAGTACTGGCCATTTCAAATCAAAATATTTTTTGTTTGGCTAAGAATTCTAATTTCAAATTAATTTTATTTTAAAAACATGGTTTTTTTTTTCCAAAAGTAGTCATTTGTTTATTGATTAGTGTTACATTTTCATCGCATTTAAATCTTTTTCGTCATCATGGATACGTTAAAAATTCGAGTAATTATGGAATATGAGTACCGTCGTGGCAGCAACGCGGCACAAGCGGCACGCAACATCAACGACGTTTACGGAGCTAACACTACAAACCAACGCACTACCTGTTATTGGTTTGCTCGCTTCCGTTCTGGAAATTTCGACCTGAAAAATGAACCTCGCGGTCGTCCGAAGACTTTGGTCGACAATGACGAATTAAAGGCGATTGTGGAAGCTGATGATACACAATCTACGGCTGAATTAGCAGCAGGTTTCGACGTTAGCGTCAAAACAATATTGGTACATTTGCGTCAAATTGGCAAGGTAAAAAAGCTTGACAAATGGGTGCCCCACGAACTCAATGATCGCCAGCGCGAAGTACGCGTCGAGACGTGCCTTGCACTGCTCAACAGACACACAAATGAAGGAATTTTGAACCGCATTGTTACCTGCGATGAAAAATGGATTCTGTTTGATAACCGCAAGCGCTCAGCAAGTTGGTTGGATCCTGGTTCAGCACCTAAACAATGCCCTAAACGAAAACTTACCCCAAGAAAAGTGATGGTCACTGTTTGGTGGTCTAGCGCCGGTGTGATTCAACACAGCTTCTTACCAAACGGGGTGAGCATTACTGCAGATGTGTACTGTGAAGAATTGAACACAATGATGGAGAAGCTGGCACATCTCCAACCAGCATTGGTCAATCGCTCGTCTCCGCTGCTCCTGCACGACAACGCGCGACCTCATACTGCACAGCAAACGGTCTCCAAGTTGCAAGAACTGGGGTTGGAAGCTCTCCGTCATCCGCCCTACTCACCAGACCTTGCGCCTACAGACTACTACTTTTTCCAGAATTTGGATAACTTCTTGGCGGGAAAAAAATTCAATACCCGTGAGGCAGTACAAAATGCCTTTGAAGAATTTGTTGCCTCCCGTCCAGCTGATTTCTTTAAGAAGGGCATCAATAAACTGCCACTGCGTTGGCAAAGATGCATTGATTGCATGGGTGATTACTTCGATTAATACAAATAAAAAATACATGAAAAAAATTCATTTAAATTTTTTCATACAAAACGGCAATTTCATAGGTAAAGACCTATTATTTTGTATTATTTTATTTTTAAAATCTTTCCACTAAAAGCTTCCAAAAGTTCGATCTTCTACTGAGTCTGAGCATAAAAATAGTCTGAACTCGTTTCATAGACGGATGCACTTATTTAAACAACAGAGATGAAAGAAATGTGATGCTTGCAGGCACTTAAAATAAGTGTGGAACAATATTGAGATTGAGATCTAAAATAACATAACGTCTCGACTGTATTTCCCAAGGGGTTACGCAGAGGAGTAGGTACTTTCATTTCGCCTGCTATATTTAATTCCCATGTAATGATGGGCGAGCTTATTGTCACCAACCGCTTTGCTAAGCAACCCAAAATGGATAAACCCAACAACACTTTTCCAGACCTGGGTATCAAACCCCGGAACTCATGCTTAGCAGTAGCGCTTACAACCACTAGAACTATTATCCCATTACCGCGTATGCTCTTCTTCTTCTTCTTAGCGTGTCGATGGTATCTAAATAGAATCGGTCCAGAAATTAGCTACGAATTTAGAACCATCAGTAGCGTCCATCAAATCCTGTAGCGTGCGAGTGTCATAGAGTGTCAGGGTTTGTAGAGCAGCAACTCACTGCATAGCAATTGCTTAAAACAAAATATGCCAATTAATTCAGAAAAAGCCTAATTAAATAACACAGTGGGGAACATAACCTCTACTATCCTAAATCTAAGGTGGAATGCTCAAATTATCGAGCTCTTTTCACTCTTCCCCACTCGTGTGCAAAGTTGGTTCTATTTGTGTATGAATGGCCAAAAGAAACCCTATCCCATATGGGGTCCATTTGCTCTCTTCTCTGCTCACTCTGCATCCCACATTATTTTGTTTATTAGTCTTATCTCCATAAATGAACAAAGTTAGTCGTTAGTTGACGATCTATGTGGCGCAGCGGGCGAAGGTCCGCCTGCGACGCAGGAGGTTGCGGGTTCGATTCCCGCCCTGGGACAAATGTTTGTACGATCTACAAAGATTTGTTCCGGGTGTCTTGGGTATTTGCTATGTATAATAAAAAAATATATATCTATGTATTGTATTAAGTATATCAGTACCCATAACACTAGCTCTGCTTAGCTTGGGGTTGGATGATGCTGTGTGGACTGTCCTACCTAGGTGCAAATACTTTCGCTTGCTTAGCTCTCCTGAAGGTGCACCCCCCTGAAATAAATCTACCGGCCCCCATGACCACACTTGCACACCAGGCCAGAGTCATCTATTAATTTCCACCTGAACAGGGTTTACCAGCTTCGACTCATATCCTCGCAAGCGTGGTCTGATCCCAAGTATGGTGTTAAACAGATTGGAGGAAGCTGGCTTCCCTTGCTGGGGCAGAAGATGTTGAATTACGTAATCTTTCTTAAGACTCAATGAGACACGGCTATTTCGCAACTATTGACTCACGTTGTTACATTGTTTAATCTGGCGTCTCATTGCGCTTTAATAAGTCTTACCGTGTTAGGCAATGGTAATTAAAAAATCGGGTTATGTAAACTGTGATATGCCTGTTTGAGAATAATCTTTTGTAAAGAGTTTAGAAAGAAAACAGTACTTATGTTCAAAATTTGTACTTGATTTGCGTCTCTCGTCTCTCGTCATTTGTCAAAGTTTTAAATTAACAATACATTTAAAGCTTCAAAATGTTCTTAAGAAGTTATATGAAATCTTTTAAATTTCTTTTTGAGATTAATCATATAGAGTTAACTTAGCACGTATCATATTTAGTGGATTCCAAATAGCGACCAAAGTGGATTTTATACTATAGACAAAAAAAACATCACCAAAAACAATATAACGTATCCCTGTCGTCCCGTCGTCGTATCTCGTGGGTTACGTTCAGGTGCACCTGTGTACATTTCACCAGTTATGTTTAAGTCCCATCTGATAGGAGCGAGCCAATTGGCATCAACCGAATACACATCAAGACTGTGGGCTACTGAGAACTGCCTGATGGAAAAACCCAGCAACACTTTGCCCAACCCGGCATTGGAACCCAGGACATCATGATCAGCAGTAGCGCTTGCGAGCACTGGATCGATTTGACGTGTCTTTCACAGATAGGTAATGTTATAAGGAGTAACATAGGCTATTCTTTTTGGATAAAAAATTGGGGTAACAAAACAAAACAATTGAAAACCGCGTGTTTTTGTCAAATTCCACGTGGACGAAGTTATGCACAGCTACTCTATAAATGTACCTGCTTAAATAACATAAATACTTACTTTCAAAACACAAAATGGCCGCCGTACCCGGCTTGACGACGTAAACACAGAATTTCTTCATTTATGTAATTAATAAAGAGTGACACGGCCATTCGTATTGTTTCGTCAAAATGATTAATGTTTCGGATTACTAGGAAATGAGTAAATAACCTTTTTGCTGTATTAAATGTAGTTTTACATTCGCATAGATATTTACCTAGGGTAGACTTTGACAAGTCTGGAAAGTGGTAAAGCAAATGACAGCTTAGGTCATTATGTGGTGACCTTTAGGCCAAGGGTTCACAAACCTTCACGTGACAAGCCGGTCGATTCTGCAAACATTTCCACGTGAAGATTTGAGTTAAGTGAGGCGGCTGTGTTACCCACATGATGGAAAGGATTGACGAAGAATTACATTATTGCACTTATAATTAAGATTACCTAATGTTACCTAACGATATTATAATAATAACTAATCATTTCATAATATTTTTAAGCAAGAAGGCTGGTATTTGAGTGTCCACATTGAGAGGATGAGTGAAAGACAATTAACTAAAGGTATAAGGCAGATGTAAGCGGAAACGCCGCAGGAGTGGATGCCCTTATTGGTGATGTTCTTCAAAAAAGTCAGGTGCGTAGTACACGTAACCGGCGTCCGTGTATGAACGTAAACGACGCAAAAGATGTATGTAAGGATAGCATGTGGCGATGCAACGATGGAACACCTGATAACGTGTTCTACATCCCCTGAAACCTGACCACTGCAGGATTTGATGGAGGCTACCGATGGTGCCAAACTCGTGGCTGATTTCAAGGCCGACTCTGTATCCCATCACTAAGAAGAAGAAGTATTACCTACTACTTCAGCTGGAAGATAATAATAATCAATCATTTATTTGCTGATCAAGGGTATACAGTGGTGTTAATATTACATTATATAGCACTCCTTGATCTATGAGTACCTCACGGGCGTGCAAAATTTTACATTATTTTTGTTAAATTGACATAACAGGTACAAGCATCAATATAAGATTAGTACAAGCGTTAATATAGATTAGAACATTCATAACAAATAAACAGTAAAAATTAAAAATAATCAAACAATATTCATCAGGGCCATGTCAATGCAAATAAAAATGAAGAATCAACAATCAATGACACTGACAGCTCTCGTCACCCAAGACTTAACGGGTAGATTTTTACAGATTAGACCAGCTGTAGTGGAAAAACGCTTTCAATTCCCTTGGTAGAAAACAAAAGTAAAAGAGAAAGAAAGAGATTTGGTAGCCCTAGAAAAGGACAGCGACTGACGGTGACAAACGAAAACTTAATTGAGATTTGACAAGTCAGTTTTGCCTTGAACTTGGCCAAAACATGGTTTTTGGAGAAGGTCAGAGCATTAACTGACGGTCGATGAGTTTATTTATTTAATTATTGGCCTATCTACAATTACACTGTTTATAATAATAATACAAGCAATATGATATAAGAATAGTGTACAATATAACGCGATAGACACAGCATGCAAAAAAAAACAAAATTGTAACAAGAATAAAATATAAGTGCAGAAATAACAAGTTTTACAAACACAGTAAATACAAATACAAGACAAAGAATAAAAAAGGCAAAATGGTGGTTAGTTTTGATGGACTTGGCGCTTGAATCTTTTTATTTAAATTGTTTTAATTGTTTGTAAAATAATATCAACTATTGTTTGTATCGAAAAGCTTTTGTCCATCAAAATTCAATCAAATTGACAGCTATTTTTAATATACGTCGCTGTTTTGTTTTACAAGAGAGTAAAAGATGGGAATAGCCTTTATTAAGTTTGCTTTTTCTACAAGAGAGACGGCATGAGTGTAGTCTAGTGTTTAGTGAGCGAGCTTATGAGCAAAGTACTTGGTTCGATTCTCAGGTGACCCTAGGAATTTCTCCTTTGTCGTGGGTGCGTTTACAAATATTTAAAGTCACATACACAAACAGCCAGACCCGGAACAACTACCTGTAGGCCATACAAATACTTGTTCCGTGCGGGAATAGAACCCACAACAGCGGCGCAGCAATCGATCGCTCAGCCACTGCGCTAACCGTGCCGTCAGTGTTGCTATGTTTTGAACCGTAGCAGCCCAAATTCTGAATGAAAACAGAATGTTAAAAATCCAAGACCAAATTAATATAAAGCAAGCTAACAAGGTAATTATGAGTTTTTAATTAGTAACAATGCTTTGTATTCAGCCGTGGGAGCGATCAATAACTTAAAACAATGTTGAGGAAAGTTATGGGAAAATAATTGTATGGAACAAACGGTTCTCATACACTTCTGTTTTCATTATTATGATGGTTTATAGTGAGAGAAAGACAAAGATAAATAAAAACTGCCGCATGGATTGTCTGCCTGTAAAGTTACGCTTGCCGAGGTCCGTCTGTCAAAATCAAAATTCATTTATTCAAATTATGCTGAGAATCAGCACTTCTTGAACGTCAAAACGTTTACAAAAGACAGCCCCCCACAACGCCCACCCTTCACCACTTCCTAGTACTTTTGCTGGGAAGAAGAAGTGGCGGAACAAACTCCCCAGCTACACGTCTGTCTGATAGGTTTGAAGAACTTGAAGCTATACAACATATGTCAAAAAAATAATAATAACTGTGGATGGGTGATAGTCCATTACATATTGAGACCTCTCCATAACTCTGGACCCGGCTGTCATTTGTAGATTTGGACCGTTGTTACCCGTAATCAGAAACCGAATTGTATGACAACCAGTCTGAACAAGGTGTATCCTGATACCCAAAATAAAACAAATTGAACTAAATGTTTTTTGTAAAGTTAACCAGTTTACTGAATTTATAAATAGAGTAGTATAACAATTAATGATGTATGACAGAGGAAGCCATGCTGCTCCGACCCCAAATAAAAGGGGATAAGAATAAGGGTAGGTGGACGTTATCATATACAACAATTTATTTTTATCTTTATAATCCAAAATTCCATAAGATATCAGAAACGTGAATACGAAAATTGTCTAGAACTTTCTTAATCATGTTCTGGTCCCCAAAATTATCCCGACGTACTTACTTACTTTTTGTTGAAATACCATGAGCAAAATTAAATATTTAAATTGTTTCCTGTAAAACTTTTATCATTTCCATGGAAAATCTTTGTCATTATTTTCCTTGTGCAAGCAAATGTACAATTTAAAAAAGTAAACTTTGGATAAAAATAATGAATGCTGTTGTGAATCACCTTCTCGTTTATAATCATTACCACAGCGATTATCATGAATTAAATGTTGATAAGACTAGGTACTTAGAATCAAGGAGGAAAAATGCTTGAAATAAGGACTTAGGGGGAAGCCAGACAGCAGAGACGAGGACGTGTCTCGGACGGGGCAGAGACTAGGCACGGACACGAATTTTCAAAGTACATAGAAGAGACGCGGGCACGGTTACGTATTTGACGTGACATCGCACTACGTGTTGTGCACCCCGCGCCCCATCCGCACCCTGCTAAGTCTGTAGACGTCCTCGGCCCGTATGCCCCATGTCAGAGGCGACCTAAGGCATGTATTTTGCAATAGGACAGAGGTGACGAAGCGTCGCGTCTACACCCTGTTTTCTTTGTTTGTTTTGTATCGCGACACTTTCTTACATTATAAATGACTAGCACTTCAAGCGCGTTTACGTCCGAGTTTTGAGTTTATCCATTACAAGCAAACAAATATTTCTTCTTTATAATATTTGTTGAGATAATCTGTAGCGTCTAAAAGACACCATGTCCGCGCTCAGTCCACGTTTTATGTCATGTATGTCTGTCCTACGCCTAAGAAACCCTGATGTCTTGAAAAATCAATAAAGATAAGATTTAAATTGTCTACCCTTTTGAAATTAAACCTTGATGACACTCAGGACCACTGTATCATACTAATTAACATTCCAGTCTGTAACTGTCCACTTTAAATTATTTCGTAACCATGAGATCACTTTATAACTATGAGGTCACGCTCACTGGTGAAGTGTTAAAGGAACTGAAGAGTGAACTAAACACTAAAGAATGGTGGGCGTTTTTGGGGACTGTCTATTGTAAACGTTTTGACGTTCAACAAGTGCTGATACTCAGCCTAATTTGAATAAATGAATTTTGATTTTGATTATACATACAGGTTTCATAGGCGCGGTGGGCAAAGGCCCACCGCGCCTATGAAACCCTAACCCATATGGGGTCCATTTGCTCTCTTCTCTGCTCACTCTGCATCCCACATTATTTTGTTTGTTAGTCTTATCTCCATAAATGAACAAAGTTAGTCGTTAGTTGACGATCTATGTGGCGCCTGCGACGCAAGAGGTTGCGGGTTCGATTCCCGCCTCGGGACAAATGTTTGTACGATCTACAAACATTTGTTCCGGGTGTTCTGGGTATTTCCTATGTATAATAAAAATATCTATCTATGTAATGTATTGTATTAAGTATATCAATCATCTAGTACCCATAACACAAGCTCTGCTTAGCTTGGGTCTAGATGATGCTGTGTGGATTGACCAGCAATATTTATTACTACCTAATCCAGTGAGATTTTTATTGAGAGAGTCTAATTAAAAAGCTAAATCTTTACGATTTAGCTTTTTAATTAGACTTTCACTATCAGATAGCTGATGTGTTAAAGAGTAACTTAGGCTTACTTTTATTTTAGAAAAAGAATAAGGGTCATCATTTGCCACCCTTTTCCTAACTATGTTGGGGTCAGTTTCCAGTCTAACCGAATGCAGCTAAATACCAGTATTTTACATGGAGCGACTGCCTATCTGACCTCCACAACCTAGTTATTGGGCAACACGATGGTAAGACTGGAAGAATAAGGGTACCGCTCAAATTACAAATACCAATACCAGGGTCAGAGACTTACTAGTCTCTGACCCTGGTATTGGTATTTGTTAGTTAGTTAGTTTAGCAAAATGCCAGACAACAGTACTCTGTTGTCTGGCATTTTTGTTAAACTTTCTTGTTACTTAATACTGTTTCATACAATATTTTTTTATGTTTTATGTTGCTGGATAAATGTTTTTTCTATCTTCATTCTTTTGAAATTATGCCCTTATTTTTTTGTCAAATTCCACGTGTATGAAGTCACAGGCGCAGCTAGTAATTAATAAAGTCTGAAATCACCAACCCGTCTTGAGCAAGCGTGGTGATTAATGCTCGTGCTTCTCTGTATGAGAAGAGGCTTTTATCCTGCAGTGCGACAAAAACAGGCTGTTATTATAGTTATCCTAATGGCAGCTGAGGTAAATTCTTTATTCCAACAACACATTTAAGCCACACAACATTTACCTTCCTAAGTGATTAGCGTAATAATTCAAATAGACACAAATTATACGAAGAAAAACCGGCCAAGTGCGACTTGGACTGGCACACGAAAGGTTCAGTACTAAGTCGAAGAAAAAACGTGTAAATATGGGGACCTTCTTTAATGTTTCATTTATATTGTTTGTTGTTATAGCAGCAAATGAAATACACACGTTGTGTGAATTTCAACTGTTTTTCTTTTGTTTTTTTTTTAAACGTTGCCCCACACTAGGAGTTTTTCCTGTATCGTGGGTGCGTTTACAAACATTTAAACTCACAATCACAAACAGCCAGACCCGGAACAACTACCTGTAGGCCATACAAAGAATTGTTCCGTGTGGGTATCCAACCCACGTCATGCGGCGCAGCAGTCGATCGCTCAGCCACTGCGCCAACCGTGCCGTCACATTTGGGTTTATGAGATACAGCTCACTGATAGACAGAGGGAAGGACGGACAGCGGAGGCTTAATCCCGTTGGCGCCGTCCACCCCTTCCCCCTCCAATTAGTAAATGTAATTGAAAAACCTCCTGAAAAAGACAACGAATTACTTTTTTTTGTAATACATGAATAACTGCCCCCGCTGTGGCTGTCTAAAACTCTTTGGGGAGTTTTAGAAGCCCAAAGAGTTTTAGACTGCGACCGTATCTGAGTTGGCGGCGCCCTTTAGGTATCTAGGGAACCCTAAAATGGTAAAATGTGTTAGCCACATTTATCACAACCCCCCAGAAAATCTCATAACAGAAGCCCCTATTATAACAAATATAATGCTATAATCACCAGTTAAAATGGCGACCGCACAAAATGGCTGCCGGACGCAGGTGGTGCTAACTTACCTGACAGTAATTGTTTAGGCACCCTTCATAATACCCATGAGATGGGGCGGTAAGCCGGTGACCACATGCCATTTGACGACGTAGATTATACAAATTGTCTTTGAAAAGGAAATGATTATGAAAATGAGTGTTTATGCAATGAGGGACGTTTGAAAATTATTATTTTGGAGTGGCAACATTATTTCGTTTGTCACTTTAATTTCACTGTCATCATCATTCCTTTTTACGTTTTTGTATAATGTGTATAGTTAGTTTTATGTCATAATTGTATTTATGTAAATATCTTTAAAATTAAAAATTCTACAGCACGTATCCCAATTTGACGCAGCGTGTCTTCTTCTATGGCCATGTCATCTTTCACACAATCTATCCATCGTTTCCATCCATCTTTGGTCTGCTTAGTTGCTGGGGAGATTATTCCGCCATTTCTTCTTCTCAGCAAAAACACTAGGAAGTGGTGAGAGGTGGGTGGGCGTATTTGGGGAACTCTCTTATGTCATCTTTGACGTTGAAAAAGTGCTGACTCTCAATTTAATTTGAATGACTGAATTTTGAATTTTATTTCTCCTATTAACTGCCTCGCTGGTCTAGTGGTCGGAAGCTCTACTGCTGAGCACGAGGCCCAGGGTGTGATTCCTGGGTCGGGAAAAGTGTTTACAAGGTTTTCACATCTGGAATTAATAGTAGCAGCCCGGAGTCTGGATTCGTGCCCGATTAATGGCAATAGGCTCGCCCTCCATTACATGGGACTGTGGGTGTACCATCGGTAAACCTATTCCAAACTCTCCGGGGATCACAGGCGTGATCCTATGTTTTTATTTCCCCATCTCGTGTAACCATCCACATTCACATTCAAAACAATTGAACAGCGACACCTAAAAATAAAAATATCCACAATTACCTCTCAGTACCGTTGACGCGACCTCCATTTTGAATGCACTAGCTCCAAAGCTGACCGATTTCTACTGAGACTTTGATTCGCCGCAGACACGCGAACTAATAAAAGAAAGTTTTAGAACGTATTTAACATTATCCACGGTAGCCTACCGTTATGGGATTAGCTATTTGTTAAGATTGGGTATTAAGATAGATAGAATTTTTTATCATCCGCACGCGCTCCCATCTCCCTTAGGCCGCTTGTAGACGTCCGTTTTTTTCACCGGACAACGGACCGTGTCTTTCACATTTGTATGTGCTGTGCATCGGTTCGGCATCCGATGCAGGTACACACATTCATTATAAACCATACACCGGTGAAAAAAACGGACGTATGTAAGCGCCCTTAAAGTAAAGAGCACACCCCTCTCTCAGTACTCCCGTCCCACTAACTAATTCCTCAAAATAAACAAAACATATACACGTAAACTCACACCTTTTTCCCATGGGGGAAGGCAGGAAATACGGAATGCCACCTGCTACGATACTTACATACTCCTCTTGCTTCCTTTACGTTCATACATCTGGTCATACACGCTCGCCAGTTGCAAGTACTACGCGCCGGACCTTTCTGAAGAACATAACCAATAAGGACATTGTATGTCCTTCTAGGGCGTCCACTCCCTGCGTTTCCGCTCACGTTTGCAAATGAACAAAACAATGTCTTAAATTTTACAAAAACGACCACACTACTGGCTTGGACAAGCTCACCACACTATTATCTACCACCCACTGCAACTAAAACACCAGAAAATCACCAAGGCAATAAATAAAAAATGCTGGACAATCACACACACAGCATCATCTAGCCCCAAGCTAAGCAGAGCTTGTGTTATGGGTACTAGATGACTCATATACTTAATACAATGCATTACATAGATATCTATTTTTTATTATACTTAGGAAATACCCAGAACACCCAGAAAAAATCTTTGTAGATCGTACAAACATTTGTCCCAGGGCGGGAATCGAACCTACAACCTCCAGCGTCGCAGGCGGACCTTCGCCCGCAGCGCCACATCGGTCGTCAACGATGAAGCCAAAAGCCAAGAAGAACAATGAAGCCCGTAAAAAAGAATCAAGCGTCTTGGATCCCGCAATGAAATTGATCGTAAAACAAGCCACTGGCTTACACACTGAACTAAAAAAAGAACAGGTCCCATTAGTTCGTCACGACACTTACACCGACACTCCGAGAGCACTCTAGCGCTCTAGACACCGTAATATGACACTAAGAATACTGACCTAATTCCTGAGTACGCGTCTTGGATAAACGAGCAGAAAAACTCGGCTTCTTTTAATGTTTTGCGAGATTAAAGCTGTCTAGAGGAAATGGTTGTAAATGACAGTTGAATACCGGCTGGGTAACGTTGGGTCTCTGAAGGTCAAGCGTGGATGAGTTTGTGCTTACTTTCCATTGTTTTGGAGATATTAATGGAGAGGCTTGGGAGTGGTTACTTTTTTTGTTTGGGATGTCGTTTTGGTATCTGTTTTTGAGCTTCCACAGATTAAACGACGAGGCTTTATTCTTGAAAGTATTCAGATGACAGTATGATTTAATCAATTTTATTTTATTATTTATTCATTAAACATTAAAACAAATATTTTATATGCGGTGACGGCCGCGCGTAGCCTTATTCTCGGCGTTAAATAAAGATTAAAAATAATGGAGTTAGACTTCTAGGAATCTGGACTTATTGGAAATTGTCTGCTCTCTAGGGATCGTTTAGTTTTGAGTTATTAACCTCTTTTTTCTTTCTTTATTTCATCATCTGTCTAGCCTTTTCCCAACTATGTTGGAGTCGCATTCCAGTTTAACCGGATGCAGCTGAATACCAGTATTTAACATAAAAGTTCCTATCCAACCTCCACAACCCAGTTACTGGGCAACTCAATACCCCTTGGTAAGACTAGTTGTCCGATTAACGGGCTCTGACTACCCGTAGCTACTGTTAAAGATCGACAAATGGCAGCCGGGCGGCTTAACGTGCTTTTCAAGGCAATGAATGGTCACTCACACCACACATCCACGGACTGACCTCGGCGAGTGTAACTTAACCTTCGATAAACCGCGGCGGCCGTTTTTTATTTAACCATTTTTTTTCTTTATTACTTAATAACAATTGCAATGCTTTATGTGCTAATACATCCTCGAGACACAATTTTCTGGACGTCAATCCGAATCTTATATCTCTCTCTCTCTCTCTTCATCAAATGTGAACACCTTTTTGAACTTGTTGACGAGCTTAGTAGCTAGACTTCCAACGAAGCAAGAAGAATGAGCCAGTATAATATTTGCGGTTTAGCGACCCTTATAAGATCTAATAAACTATCATAAATTAAGGCCTAATCGTAAAACCGTCCATTAATGGACAGAATTGACCTCCAACTGTCCATATAAGAATTAGGCGCCATGATTAATTTTATATGGGTATGCGAAGACTGCCGTTGGTCTAGCGGTTGCATGCGCTACTGCTGAGGATGATGTCCTGTGTTCAATTCCTTGGTCGGGTGTTAATTGGTTTTACCATCTGGAATTTTCAGTGATGGCAAAAGGCTTGCCCCCTATTACAAGGGACTTAAACTTTTTTTTTTTAAACTCTGCCCCAACTAGGAATTTGTCTTGTGTCTTGGGTGCGATTACAAACATCTAAAGTCTATAATATTTATAATAAATAAAAATAAAATAAAATTCATTTATTTCAGATTTCAAAAGATCCATATTTATATTAAAATAATAATATTATATAATATTTGTTCTGTGCCCGAATCGAACCCACGACACGCGATCACTCAGCCACTGCTCCAACATTGTACATATAATTCATTTATTTAATTTGTCGTAATTGGCGAAATGTCCTATTTTTAATGTGGTTCTAATATGTGGGTGTACTATGGGTACATCTTTGCCTAACCCTTAGGAAAATGCAGGCGTGATGTTATGTTTAGGCTTAATTGCTAATACATAGGTTTACTAATTATATTATTAAGCTGTCATCAACAGACAAATAATGTGTTTAACTAATATATAGCTTTAAATAGAAACCCTTATACTAAGCCTTGAATTTAGCTTCAAACTGGCTCCTTGACTTAACGGATAAAAACAGCAAAGATAAACAAGTCGTCATTAGCAGCTGACGACGGACGGCGCACGTCTCTGCCGACCCTCTTGACATAATTACTTTGCAAGTTGTCTTTTACAATATTCAGTAGCAGAAAAGGTGAGGTTATTTTTTACCTTCAACAGTAACGATTCATTTCAAACAGGATTATATAATATCGTCTCCCTAATCATTTTTAATTTATAATTAACTAGCAGCCCGTCCCGGCTTCGCACGGGGTAGACAATTATTTATTTTTGGAAATTTGGATATAAAACACTTTTTTTCACAAATATTTTTATTTATTAAAAAAAATAATGAATTTTTTAATTCGTAATATCTTTTGAATGGAAAGTCCAATTTAAATAATTTAAAAACTATTTTATAGGTAGTTAAATGGTCTTGACCTTAAAATAATTTATTTGGATAAGGATTAATATAAACACATAAATAGCATGGTTTGAATTTGGTTGGCATTTTCATTAATGTTTAAAATGAAAAAAGTTGTTGTAGTGACATAACTACAATAGTTGGACATATGCTACCGGGGAGTTTTTTGTAGACATTATGATGTTCTTCAATATTGTTGTACATTATTTTGTTCTATCGCTAATAGTTTCGGCAGCGCATTCGACGAAAGACATTTTAAGACTCATTTTTCTACACCTTCGGTTACATTGTTCAAATTTTACCAAGGATCCCTAATTTTTTTCAAAATGAAATGTATCCTATGTCAAATTGGAAGAATGTAGCATTCTATATTGGTGAAAGAATTTTTTAAATCGGCCCAGTACTTTTTGAGCCTATTCATTACAAACATACAAACATACAAAAATAGGTACAAATCTTTCCTCTTTATAATATTAGTGTAGATATGTTATGGAATTAAAATTAGATGTTTTATTATTTAGTTTTGAAACTTTAAGTATTTACATATATACAATTATGCCATAAAACTAACTACATATACACATTTTTACAAAAACAATATAAAATAAAAAGTTGACCAAGACACTTAGGCGTCAAAGTACTCCTCCGCGTCGCTGTCATCTGGAAACGTGCCCAAAAGACTGGCAGCATTGCCACGTTGGATGGCAATACTAATTCTTTGGGCAATAAATAAGGTGGTAAAATGTTCATAGGTTTTTTGCAATTTTCAGATCAGTATCAGGTTTTATGTTAGTAAAGAAATAATTCGCAACCGTAATAACTGTATTTCAAAAAGTATTAGTAATCAAAATCATTATTATATTTTTTTATAGTTTAAATAATATACAGACGCCAGCACAAGGCAGTTGCATGCAGCTGAGATGAGAATGCTAAGGGGGATGTGTGGTGTTACGCGAATGGATAGAATAAGAATTAAGAAATGAGTATATAAGAGGTAGTCTGAAAGTGGCGCCTGTGACAGAGAAGTTGTGTGGAAATCGGCTATCATGATATGGACACGTGATGCGAAGGAATGAGGATCATGTTGTGAGGAAAGTTTTGAGTATGAATGTAGAGGGTTACAAGAGTAGAGGGAGACCCAGGAAAAGATGGATGGTTTGTGTGAAAGTTGATATGGCTAAGAAGGAGGTGACTTCTGAGATGACGGGAAATAGAGATGTATGGAAGAAGAAGACATGCTGCGCCGACCCCAAATGAAATTGGGATAAGGGCAAGAGGATTGTTCATAACGAAACCTTAATAATGTATAAAGATGCAAATGTTGACACGACGCTCGATAGATGGCGTTGTCGTCGAGTTAGATCGCGCTATCGTTTGGTTACATCGATTTGGTTGGGGTCCCTCATTTTTTAATTAAATATATACCAGCTTAGATCAGAACGCAATTGTGGTTTTATTATCAACCCTATTAGTGTTCACATAAGTTCAATAGTCCAACATTACCAGCTTGCGAGCTTGGTAATAAACAAGGATGATGATGACAGACGCCAGCACATCCGACTATCCCAAACTGTAAAATTGTCCCAATTAAACATGAACCTTATTATTTTGTGATAAAGTTAAAAAACTATCACAGAAATTTGACAGATTGACCTCAACCTGTCAAATTTGACAGATTGACCTCAACCTGTCAAATTTGACAGATTGACCTCAACCTGTCAAATTTGACAGATTGACCTCAACCTGTCAAATTTGACAGGTTGACCTCAACCTGTCAAATTTCTGTGATAGTTTTTTAGAGGCCAGCACATCAAGCTACCTTGCTTGATGTGCTGGCCTCTGTAATTGAATGACTGTTTCATGAAATCATGACCTTTGACGACAGTTCTAATTTAGAGAGTTATAATGGAGATTTTAATGTACATACGTGGAAGTCTAAAGGCTCCACAGAACATAAATGTCTCTTATTACTGATCGACAAAAAACTTTATTTATATCAAAACAGATCGCAGTACATGTAACAGTTTTTACAAAATGGATAGTGTTGAATCTCTGGCAATCAAGTGGTTGACGGGCTGATCTCCTTGCTAGGCTATGAAATAGCCTGTATTAAGTCTATTTATATAAATAGGTAAATATACCTTAACCTACAAATTACAAGTGAATCACTCAACTAACAGCATTAATATATTACTCCTTCAAGTTCGAAGATGTTTAAGTAAGAAACCCGAAGTACCTATAACTCCGACCTAACTTTAAGTTGTTCTTATTTTGGTGGTCTGCGTGATTATCTCCCAACTTTCTGCCAAGATCGTTCTTGGCCAATCTCCACAACTTTTCCTGACATCCCTTGACTTTCAATACTACCATAATTATACTCTCAAACAAACAACAATCAGTCTACTTTATTATTTAGAAACTTACTTTACCCGTAACTTTGTCTGCGTGGGATTTGACAGAACAGGGTTTTTTTATTTTTTTCGTGGAACCCTAATTATTTTTTAAAATAAAACTAGCCTTAGTTATCACATCAGCTACCTGTCAATGAAAGTCCCGTCAATATCGGTCTAGCCGTTCCGGTGATTAGTGTTTTCTTGGTATAATAGGTCTTTACCTATGAAATTGCCGTTTTGTATGAAAAAATTTAAATGAATTTTTTTCATGTATTTTTTATTTGTATTAATCGAAGTAATCACCCATGCAATCAATGCATCTTTGCCAACGCAGTGGCAGTTTATTGATGCCCTTCTTAAAGAAATCAGCTGGACGGGAGGCAACAAATTCTTCAAAGGCATTTTGTACTGCCTCTCGGGTATTGAATTTTTTTCCCGCCAAGAAGTTATCCAAATTCTGGAAAAAGTAGTAGTCTGTAGGCGCAAGGTCTGGTGAGTAGGGCGGATGACGGAGAGCTTCCAACCCCAGTTCTTGCAACTTGGAGACCGTCTGCTGTGCAGTATGAGGTCGCGCGTTGTCGTGCAGGAGCAGCGGAGACGAGCGATTGATCAATGCTGGTTGGAGATGTGCCAGCTTCTCCATCATTGTGTTCAATTCTTCACAGTACACATCTGCAGTAATGCTCACCCCGTTTGGTAAGAAGCTGTGTTGAATCACACCGGCGCTAGACCACCAAACAGTGACCATCACTTTTCTTGGGGTAAGTTTTCGTTTAGGGCATTGTTTAGGTGCTGAACCAGGATCCAACCAACTTGCTGAGCGTTTGCGGTTATCAAACAGAATCCATTTTTCATAGCAGGTAACAATGCGGTTCAAAATTCCTTCATTTGTGTGTCTGTTGAGCAGTGCAAGGCACGTCTCGACGCGTACTTCGCGCTGGTGATCATTGAGTTCGTGGGGCACCCATTTGTCAAGCTTTTTTACCTTGCCAATTTGACGCAAATGGACCAATATTGTTTTGACGCTAACGTCGAAAGCTGCTGCTAATTCAGCCGTAGATTGTGTATCATCAGCTTCCACAATTGCCTTTAATTCGTCATTGTCGACCAAAGTCTTCGGACGACCGCGAGGTTCATTTTTCAGGTCGAAATTTCCAGAACGGAAGCGAGCAAACCAATAACAGGTAGTGCGTTGGTTTGTAGTGTTAGCTCCGTAAACGTCGTTGATGTTGCGTGCCGCTTGTGCCGCGTTGCTGCCACGACGGTACTCATATTCCATAATTACTCGAATTTTTAACGTATCCATGATGACGAAAAAGATTTAAATGCGATGAAAATGTAACACTAATCAATAAACAAATGACTACTTTTGGAAAAAAAAATCCATGTTTTTAAAATAAAATTAATTTGAAATTAGAATTCTTAGCCAAACAAAAAATATTTTGATTTGAAATGGCCAGTACTGCAGAACGGCAATTTCATAGGTAAAGACCTAATATAATACCGTATAAAGTTTTGTATGCATTTAGTAAAAAGCTGTTCTTTTGACATTACAAACAGACACTTAAATTTTATTTATTTGCATAGACTGGCAGCAACCCACAATTCATTTTGCGTATGTATGTTTCTTATTATCTATAAATTAAAGCCTTTATGTTATTCTAAAGTATAAGCTATAATACTGTGAGGAGTTTGTTGCCAAATAACAATAGCCGCACGAGTCGATGGAAAGTTTCAGATACACAGTCACATAAAATACAGGTATACAGCTACACCTGGTTATACTGGAAGCCAACCTCAACATAGTTGGCAAAAGGCTAGGCAGATGACGAAACTATAAAACTGTGAAGTTTAATCGAAAACCGTTCAGTAATTTATGCGTAAAAGAGAAACAAACATCGCATCCTTACACAAACTTACACATATTTAATATTAGTAGAATGTGACATGCGGAACCGTCAACAAACGCCTCCTGAACCTAGCTTGGCCTAAACATAGTGCGTTTAAATTAAGACCCAACTACACAAACCAAGTGCGTGCTGTAAATGTGGCCTTTAGTGGTCTGTGAATTTTAATTAGTCTCAGATGACATCATATTATCAAACTAAGAATTAACTAGGCATTTAACAGCTGTTACACACACACACACACATATAAATTCATGCCTTCTGCCCATGGAGGTAGGTAGAAACTACAGAACGCCAACTGCTACGATCCTAATATTTATTTATTCATTTAAAATCTCGTTAAATAATAATCCTAACTAATGCGATAAATAAATAAATAATGCTGGACAATCCACACAGCATCTTCTAGCTCCAAGCTAAGCATAGCTTGTTATGGGTACTAGATGACTGATATACTTAATACATTACATTACATAAATAGATATTTTTTATTATACATAGGAAATACCCAGAACACGCAGAACAAATCTTTGTAGATCGTACAAACGATTGTCCCAGGGCGGGAATCGAACCTGCAACCTCCTGCGTAGCAGGCAGACCTTCACCCGCTGCGCCACATACGTCGTCGATAGAAGGGCGTCAACGTTATCTTCGTTAACCTACTCCTTTTGCTATGTTTACGTTCATACATCTGGTCATACACGCCAGTTGCGAGTACTACGCACCTGACCTTTCTGAAGAACATCGCCTATTGCCTACATGCTCAACTGAGTAAACATAGTGAACACATGTGCATCTATTGCCCTTGAATTCGATCATAAAGCTATGCTAGATAACAGAAACATTGCTGTAGACTCATAGATGCTGCAGTTTGTTAACTAATTTCCAATTTTATAAGTACCTGATGCAGTAAATTAAGTGGCAGTGGGCTGGCACATTGCTCGCGGAACTCATGGCTGTAGGGGCGGAAAGGTTTTAGTGTGGTGACTGAGTGCTGGAAGATGCACAAGTCCCCACAAGATGGACCGACAGGCAGAAAGCCGATGGATGAGGACAGCTCAGGACCAATCTTTGTGGACATTTTTGGTACATGCCTATGTCCAGCAGTGGACGTCTTTTGGCTGAAACGATGGTGACCTGGTACATGTTGACAAGCCTGTTCTGTTTAACTCCTGCGCTGTTCTTTTCTGATTAATCTCGTTGCGGGATCTAAGACGGTTGAATCGTTTCTCCGGGACTCGTCGTCGGGCTTCAATCTCTCGACGCTTTTCTGGTGGTCGCCACTGTTGATTTTGGTTTTCAGGAGTTGCAGTTGTTTGGGAATAGTGTGGTGGGCTTGTCCAAAAAAAATTAACTAATAACCTTTTAACATTTGCTGTATAAGCTTACTACTTTTCAAAGAGTAACTATGCAGTTTCTCGCCCCTTCTTCTCATAGGAAATTACCAATTTCTGACGATTTATAAATACCTACTGAACTATCTGACTCCTAAGACACAGGCACATACACCTAGTTTAGGAGTCAGAGTATATCATTTTGTGACCTAGTTATAAGCTTTATATTGTCTTAGTCCGTGGATCTTGTACTGTGATGGCTTCTGGTGAAATAAAGAATTTTATTCTTATTATTATTATTATTATCTCTTGCTATCAGCACGCGTAGTCTGAGCAACATAGAAACGGGTTTTGTCGACAGAATATTAGACAACATGACCGATTGTTGAATAAGCCCGTCCTAAGCATGGTGATGTTCAAACTGAAAAAAAAGTTTTCTATTCTCTACAGTATACGGGGCTCCCGTGCTCGGCCAGTAGAGATGTCAAGTCGGAAAGAAAGAACGTTGTTTATTCTTGATAAAATAGATATAGAATTGGTCATGCTACGCGTGCAGGTGCCATAATAGTATCAGGGATGTGCCCTAACAGACGTAGCACACCCGGAGTGGTCTCTTAAGAGGTAACGCTTCCATGTGCTGATGGTGATCACCGGGGTGGTTTTAGTGAGGTAAGAATCCCACACTCCCTGGTCTTTTCTCCAAAAGTTCTGGCGCCTTTTGAAGGTTTCCCCCCGTTATCAAAAAAAAAACAAAAAGGTAACATAATAGGTAGTTAAACGCGACCCTATAAATAATCATAACAACAACTTCAAATGCACAATGAAGCCTACGTCCCATAAGCCACCTTTCGCCAATCGGTATATATAAGCCACCACACCCGTATTCAGGCGAGAGCTTCATCCCCGCAGGGAATTCCGGGTTATTTTCATGCCCTGAAATAATTTGCTACCGTCCAATGTAACGCTAGCACTACGTCCCAATTAATAGAATCAATACAGTATATTTATTGAGCATCACACAGACGAGCCGTGTCCAAACACTGTCGAAACTCCACTCAATTATCTAACGTCAATATTTACATCATTTGTACATCTATGCGGTATATCATTGTCGTTATTTTACACACATTTGGTTAGTTGGAATTCATGCTGTGTAATGGTATTTTGAGGTAGCTCTACGATTAGGTTACAATAAACATTTTAACATCACGGCTGTATTCTCCGAAGGATGGTAGGCAGAGGTACTTCTAGTGCACCTATGATTATAGAGAGCGAGTTTACTGGCACCCTCTGGATACAAACTATGAGCCGACAGACAGCGTTCTGCTACTGTGCAGTTCTATATCTTAAACTCCAACAACACTTTGCCTGTCCCGGAAATCGAACCCAGGACCTCATGCTGAACAGTAGCGCTTGTGACCAGTAAACTAACGAGCCAGTGAAATGTTAATTCTTGTTTAAATGAACGATTAACCTAATTAGGTCGGCGAGGTGGGTCGCAGAGTCACAGTCGCTACTCATATTGATTTTAATTTGAAAACATAATACGTACGCTAACTTTGAAGAGCTTTGAACTTTGAAGAATAGGAGCTTTGAAGAGTAGAAGCTTTGGAAGGCAAGGCTAATGAACTCAGTCACCTCAAGTAATCTCAAGTTAAAACTTAGTCTTAAGCTAAGCTAATATTATAAAGAGAAAAGATTTTATTGTTGTAATGGACAATCTCAAAAAGTAAATGATCGTTTTAAAAAAATATTTCGCCTTTAAAAAGCTACAATATCAGCGAGTAAGATCTATACTCTTAAGCACCTCCAAAAATAGAGGAGGTTCTCAATTCGACTGTATGTTTTTTTCCTTTGTATTTATGTTACGCGATCGTTCCACCAATTATGAATTGATTGTAATGATTCTTTTTTTCTGTAGTAACTCATACCTACTTCAGAGGTGGTACGGAGTAAGTTTTATCGAAATCGGTTCAGTAGTTTAGTTTTTAAATCAAAATAGCTAGAACAGATATGTCCTCCAAGTAAATGATTATTTTTTTATTTTGCTTTTCTGACGTGACTTTTATATTCAAAAGAGTGGAGGGGATGTTAAAGTCGAAGTGGAAGAGTACGAAATCCACGTGGACAAAGTCGCGATAAAGTGCTAGTACCTAATATAATCGAATGCAAATCTTAAAGACGTCGAAATCTTTTTGAGATTTTCACAAGGTGGTCATTCCGAACCCTGAAACTCTGAAAACCAGTATTTATGTATTTCTAGTACAAGCACTCAGTTCTAGTACACAGTTTCTAGTACTCACAAATATGAGTACTTGCCACCACTTGAACGATCGGCAATGAATTAAAATTCACCCCGTATATTTCAAACCCTACAGAATATCACGACTCAGCTCTCTAAACTCTACCACGTAGATCACGTAAATATGACGTAGATACGTAGAGACGTAGGTAGAGCTAGCTACGTGACCGTAGACGTGGTTATTGCGGTCGGGAAGTCGTACTGAAAATTGTCTGCTATAGAGATGGGACATGTCGATGAAAGGATATCGATGTTTTTTTAGAGATATCAGGTTTTTTTTGGGTTCGCATATTGTCATGCCTGTATTCCCCAAAGGGTTAGACAGAAGTGTACCCAAAGTACAACCACATTTCACTAGTTATATTTTAAGTCGCACGTAATGGGGGTGAGCCTATTGCCATCAACTGGGCAATAGTATTGCCTATTGTAAACTAAAGCCTTTTCCCATGGGGGTAGGCAGAAACTACAGAACGAAACCGGCTCCTTTCATACACCTTTTGCTTTGTCTACATGCATACATCTGGTCATACACGAATGCCGGTTGCAAGTACTACGAGTTTTTTTTATTTTTACTAACACTCTTTAACCAAATGGTAAAGAGAGTTCGTGTCAAAAAAAAACAAAGACACCGACTTCCTGTGCTCACAAGTTCCTTGACACAAAAACATAAACTACATAACACACTCTCAAATGGAATGCTCCGCCATCTTTATTACGAGATACGCCAGCTAATGGCATAACCACGGGATGTATATTACGTACACGTATGCCTTTTATTACATTTCCACAATTGTTTCTTAAAAACAAACACGTAAAATGCTGTACAGTGATCAACGATTATGTAATTTCAAATTTTACCATACGCATTTCGTAATTTTGTAATCATACTAACACACTCCTCTATTTTTTTTGCGAAGAATTCCATTCAAACCGAAATCTTAATATCTAGTCTTCTAATATATCAAATTCCCGTGTCACGGTTTTTGTAATAAAACTCCTCCGAAATGGCTCGACCGATTTTCGTGAAATTTTGTGTGCATATCGGTTAGGTCTGCGAAGCGGACAACATCTATTTTTCATACCTAAATGTTAAGGGTGGTCCACCCCAACGTTTTATATGGCAAAACAACGTTTGCTGGGTCAGCTAGTAATATATAAATTACGTGTCACAGTGTGTGTTTTGGTCAAACTTAAAAGATAGTATGGTTTTAGTTTTATTATTGTCCTTAATATATTTTTTTACTGCATATTAAATGTTTTCCTATAAATTTACATACATTTCTAACAGATGGTAGTGTAACTTAACTTTTGAGGCGGTAAGAAGTTCGCCGGGTCAGCTTGTATATATGTATAGATATGTAATACTTGTAGCTTAGCAGCAATTCAAATACTTTTTAGAGATACGACCTACTATTAAGAGATAGTTTACGATCGTAACCTGGATCAATACCTATTTTACCTATAAAATCACTGTTCTTGCGCCCGTAAGGCCAAACTTTGCCAAAGCCTTCCGTTGGCTGAAAACGGTTAAAAATCCAGACGTACACTGCCAGTTAAGCTTTTGAAAACTACAGTTTCTTCACAACACTGCATATTGCAGAAAGTTCTGGAAACATTCCAAATTCAATACTGCATAAAAACAAAATCGTTCCAATTTTGTTTTTTATTCGATTTTCAAATACGGAATCAGGTCAGTCGTTCCTTTAATTAGTTCTAAAATGTAGGTTGGGTCATTCGGTCTTATTTTAAGTCTCATTCGTTTGCCTGTTTGACCATTTTATTAGTAGAATCACGAGAATCAGGTTATCAGTTCAGTGGGGCGTTGAAACTTGATGTTTAATTGTTTGAGTGAGTGCTTCATTAGAATGGGGTGACCAGACATTTCCATCCTGAGAATCAATTTTTTTTTCTTCAGATGCATTGTTTGTTAATATCATCATCTGCCTAGCCTTTTCCCAACTATGTTGGTTTTGGGTTCCAGTCTAACCGGATGCAGCTGAATACCAGTGTTTTACATACAATGTTTGTCTGTGTGATTAATTAATGGAATTAAATCATGTTTGACTACTAATTAACCAAAAAATTGCGACAAATCGAAGTAACCCATTAAATAGTAGTTAAGTATTAAACAATTGCAATAACTGGTCTCAAAAACATATCTGCAAACCGATCCTTTTTAATTCAAATACATAGAAAGACACAGTGACCACAAGCAATAACTCTATGACCACAGATAACTTACACTTCTAAGCCGTTAGTCAGACAAATTGACGTGCCATGACGTATTAAAAACGCGTTGGATTGTGTATTGCAACCAAGCAATTGTGGTATTGGCTAACACATAAGCAAGTATTGTCGGTACTAAATATATGTTATAACATTACAATTTACTCGGGTATTGTGTAAAACAACGGTATTTTGTAACTTTTGAGTGTGTTAAGACATGTTTTGAATTTTAAAATTGCATGGTTAATGCTTTAGTATTGGTAGGATCATTTAATATTGCATGTTCTTTCGTAAGGAGTTAGAGAGATAATTATTACTGCATTTATAATACAGGGATATTTTTTCATCACCATTCAAATTTTCACAGGGTGTTATACCCATGAATATGAGCAACTTTCTCCATAGGACCGAGAAGAATATCTGCAGTTTCATACATTTTTTTCGAGTGTACCTATGGACTTTTTGTATGAAACAGCAGGTTTTTTTTCTTGATTTTAGAGTTGGTTCTACACTGAAAGTTGTTCATATTTATGTGTAAAGCATCTTGTGAAAATATGGATTAGTAATTGAAAACTTGCTACGTATTGCAATCTAGCTGCGAAGCCATGACTCCTGGATGAGGGTTTGTTTATAAAAAGAGAGATAACTTTTCATGACACTTAAAATATTTTGTTTTTCGCATAAACAGAGTTTAATTATTTATTTTATTACGGATGAATAATTCATTTTGACACATTGTCGTTGCCAGTAACAAATATCAATACTATTCATTTATTAACGAGAAAATTTTAAAGTTTTTACATGTTTCTATTCGCCCCTTTTGATGAAACTAGGAAAGGTTAGTTAGTAACCAATCAAATGTACAGTTATTTTTCTCTGACACATTTTTTTTTTATTTCTTTAAAACGATACAATTACGAATGTATGAGAAATTAAATAAATTTAATTTTTGTATTCAATTTTTCAACATACAAATCTTTTAACTGTACATTATAACCAAGGTCTTTTCAAAACCCTCTCACTCGTCATTCCATCACGATATTTTTAACGTCACATGCTTCGTCGTGAGGTTTTAAAATTGCATCACTTTTGGTCGTGAAAGGTTGAATGCAGCAGAGCATTCTAATAAAACCATTTTTTTTTTTAACATGTTTAATATTATTGCTGCTTCTGCAACTACACTCGCCATTTTACTTGTCCTTTTAAAAAACTTCAATAGAGATCATTCATTTGTAGCAGTTATGAGCCAGTTTCGTCATAAAAACCATCATCATCATCGTCCTGCCCTTATCCCAATTCGTTTGGGGTTGGTAGCATGCCTTCTTCTTCCATACATCTCTATTTGCCATCATCTCAATCGTCCCCTCATTCCTAGCTATATCATCTTTCACACGATCTATCCATCATACATAAGTCATTAACAAACACGCATAATATTATGTTTGATTTATGAACTGAACCTTCTTTTAGGAAGGTGTGAATGAGATTTTATGAAACAAAAAAGTGTAACGACCACAGTGTAACAACTATTAATGTTTTTCTCTATCTCTTTCTCTCTCTGTTAACCATTCCCATAGTATATTCATCTCATTCTCTTACAAATTATAATAATAATAATAAATATTGCTGGACAATCCACACAGCATCATCTAGCCCCAAGCTAAGCAGAGCTTGTGTTATGGGTACTAGATGACTGATATACTTAATACAATACATTACATAGATAGATATTTTTATTATATATAGCAAATACCCAGAACACCCGGAACAAATATTTGTAGACCGTACAAACATTTGTCCCAAGGCGGGAATCGAACCCGCAACCTCTTGCGTCGCAGGCGGACCTTCGCCCGCCGCGCCACATCGGTCGTCGAATTAACCAGAATACAAAGTTTAAGGATAAGGGATAAGGGCAAGAGGATGATGAATACAAAGTTTTACTTCTTCCGATTGTGAAATGAACTGACACTTGACTTTTTTATTTTTTTATCCATAAAAATAAAAATGCTCCTAAAACGTTATCTCCACCACCCTTTGGTTCACTGGTAAAGACTGCCTAAGGCACAAAGTCATTCTACAATAATATATAAGGTACCAGCTTTAAAAAAAACCTTTGTTTTCGTAGAATTCATAGAAATTGTGAACTAAATTTTAGAATTCACACCTCGTATCTAGTTTACGTAGCTAAATTAAACGCAAATGTTTGAGTACTAACTTAAATAAAATTAACATTCAGTTTCGTGAGCTTCAAAAGTTACTTATTGAGGTATCAGCACTAAATGGCGTATTTATATTAAGTTTACGATTTAATTCTACATAAAGTCTGACAACCAGTCTTACCAAGGGGTATCGTGTTGCCCAGTAACTGGGTTGTGGAGGTCAGATAAGCAGTCGCTCCATGTAAAATACTGGTATTCAGCTGCATCCGGTCAGACTGGAAGCCGACCCCAATATAGTAGTTGGGAAAAGGCTAGGCAGATGATGATTTAATTCTACATAATTACAGCTACTTTTATAATAGTTGCCAAACGCCTGTCAGCCTACGACTGCCTTATCTTTTCTAGATATAAATTAGTGTACTGTATATCTCATTGGTATACCGTAAATTTATGCATATCCCCTTGGATATGCATAAATTTACGGTAACCTCCTTAGGTTCAAAGGCTCACAGTACCTAAAGGGACCAACGTCTTTTGGTGTCCTATTCCGTTCAAACCATCGATGTTACTCAAATAAAGCACCAATAACTATTCAGAACCAATCCCACCACTTTACTCACGCATGGTCACCCTACTGCCCGATATGTCGTGTGCGGAATAATTGATGAGCAGTCGATTTGATGGCCACCTCGTGCCTAGAATGTTTATATTTGTTTATTAAATGTACACAAATCGATTTTATTGGCGGCAAATAGCTTTTAAAGCTATTTTTGGTGCATTTGATGTTTGGACTTATTTTATGGCGCGAATGGGAGCAGATGGAGGGGCTTTACGATCATTTTGATCGAGTTATTGCAAAGGTCTGGTCTGGAAGATTGTGTAGCGTTTGAAGTAAAAAATACCACAGATAGATAAAAATTATAACCACCATGTGAAATAAAACCGTTATTAAAAATGCAAACAAAAAATATCCAATTCTGAAAAGTCTTTATTAAGCTTTTTGCTTATTTCTGCATCGTTTTGATAACGTTTTCCAGTTTAAAGTAAAGTAAATTGGCATATTTTTTTTGTGAACTTATGATTATCATCATCCTCCTACGCTTATCCCAATTTATTTGGGGTCGGCGCAGCATGTTTTCTTCTTCCATACATCTCTATTTGCCGTCATCTCAAGGGTCACCTCTTTTCTTTCCATATCATCTTTCACACAATCCAACCATTTTTTCCTAAAACTACTAAAGAATTAATGAAATCAAATTTAACTTCTGTACGCAAGTCTTTCGATACATCAATCATCGGCGCCGTCATTACCTACCTAACTGACAGATCCCTGTAAAGAAATGCAGAAACAAACTCAGAGGTCATATTTTCTTATAAATTCCCAACATTATACTAAACTAAGAGACTGAATTAAGCTACCACAAGAGAAGCTAGTTAATCTGAACGCTTACCTACAAAAGTTATTACACGGTTTGATCGTAATTTACATTTTGATCGAAAACGCGAAACACGATCAAAATCAAGTTACAACAGTACCGAACAACGCACACATATGAATATAAATAACGTCGAAGTGAGCAGAAAATAATAAACGCCAATATTGTTAACCCACATACATTTTTTCACTACTGTATTCCTCAACGGGTTGGGCAGAAGTGTAGCTACTGTTTTTTTTTTGTAATATAGATATTATGGATATCTACTGCTTAACCGAACTTTCCTGTTTGGGGCTTAATTAAAATTAAGGCCTCCAGCCAGGCGTAAAAACTTAAAAACTAAGCGACCGATCGCTAAGGGCACCCGGTGCGGGGAACGAACCTCGGCTTAAGACGTCGCTGAAGAGGACAGCATGGACAGGCTGGATCAAATAGATAATGATTTAGGGACATTTTAATCATTTGCCGGCTCAGCTTCGCGGGCTGGCTCTAGCAAAGGGTCGGGAGGGTGTACCTATTATTCAATCTGTAATGTTTATATATTATGTTTCTAAGGACTTAGTTCCGCCTGACTCCCTAGATGGCGTTGTACATTTAGGGGTGATCTCTGAATCACGCAGTTAAGATTCTCCGCCACGTAACGCCACCTTTCGAGATTACAGTTTTTTTTATTTATTTATTTATAACACATATACACTATCCTCACAGGCTTACTTACCTAATACAATAGTGTAGTATAATACGAGATAACAAATCTTAGCCTAAAGTAATGTTACAAATTGCGGCCTGCGTGAATTCGCTCAGAATACAATTGAAGCAGTCAATCTGTTGTGACATCATGAACTTGTCTTGCCCTGTGACGTGCTTGATTTATACCAACGGGAGATATATTGAGACTGGTACACCTATAGTACAACTAAAGTTTCCCAGTTATGTTTAAGTCCCATATAAGCCTATAGCAACTGACCGGGTGCAAATCCAAACTACGTGCTATTACTGAAAAATTTCAGATGGAAAATCCCATAAACACTTTGCCTGACCCGGGAATCCAACCCAGGGCTTCATGCTCAACAGTAGCGCTTTCCACTACTACACCAACGAGGCAGCAAATAATTTTTATAACTCGAATATCGATATCCCATCTCGATCACATCACTACTTTTAACGAAGCCATCGTGTATGGTCCCATGGATATTGAGACGGGTTTTCTGCGAGATATCCGTTGCATCTATTTCTGTCTATATTATCTATGTCTGACGTAGGTATCTGTCTTTGGGCATAGAGCACAGAACGCTGGCTGCAGTTAGAGATGCCACGTTAGAATCGAACAAAATCGAATCCACACTAGTTAAATAAATGTGAAAGTAAGTCAGTCTATTACCTATTCACGCTATATGCGCTGAACCGATTTGTATGAAATTTGTTATGGTGATAGTTTGGGACCCTTAGAAGGATACAGGATAGTTTTGAACCCGTAAATTCATCTGCATCCGCGACAACCGCAACATACACGCGGACGAATTCGAGGGCAAAAATACTATGTTTATTTTTCTTTTATGAAATGAACTCTACAAACTGTGATTGCTTGAACTCACACTCTGTTTCATTGTTTGTTAATTATTTATTTGATTAAGAAAAACAATCTACGGTTGCAACATTTGCAAATATGTCGATTGACGATTGATTTGATGATGATGATAATGCTGCATTGCTTGGTTTGTAATAATCTATACCTATTTTAGTAGATTAGTTTTTATTTGAGGTTTTCCATTGTGTTCACGTAAAATTATCTCATAATCAGAATTGTCCCGGCCTCACGGGCCATAAATTTCTATCTAAGTAAAATATGAAAAGTATTGACATTGCCGGCTCTAGCGGCGAGGCAACTCCGTACTCTATGGTTGCTGGGTAATAGATTGTAGTAAGAGGAGGGAAGAGGGTAGGTGTCGTCGTTTTTCCTTCGAACGTCTTTGAGATAGGTCTGTTTATATGGGAGGTAATTGGATGTCTAAAGACGTGGAAGATACACTTGAGAGCAATAAAATCGCACACCCCTTGTAATTTGGTTTATTACTGATTGTTTTCTAAAATCTAAAGATATTGAGTAAAAATCATTAGACAAAATTAAAGCATACAAGCTTAGCTTTAAAAAAACATAAAATTAAAATCATTGACCTTCACGTAACTTACAAAAACCGACCGTACACCGAATTCCCCAAATTCACGCGTTTGCGTTGTCACTACTTGCACCCTTAGCCGCAGGTATAAAAAGGTCGGTTTATTGGAATTTTTAATCACCTCCCCCGATCACCATGTATGACAAGCCGATCCCCTGGGGGGTGCAAGCTAAGTACCTGGGGGTCATCCTTGACCGACACCTTACCTTCCGGACGCACATAATGACGGTGCGCTCGCGCGCCGCATTCGCTCTAGGGAGGTTACACCCCATGATCAATGCACGCAGCAAATTGTCACTTCGGTGCAAGATGCGACTCTACACCACGTGCATCAGGCCTATTATGACCTACGCGTGTGCCATATTCGCACATGCAAGGCCTTCCTATATCCATAGGATGCAGGTTTTACAGAACCGTTTTCTCCGTCGAGCCACGGGAGTCCCATGGTTCGTTAGGAATGTTAGACTCCATGTAGATTTAAAAATCCCCACCATCAAGCAATTCATGAAGCGTCTTACTGGGCGCTTTTTCGAATCAGCCGAGCGACACCCAAACCCACTTGTCGTCTCGGCCTCCCAATACTTCCCTACCAGAATTGGTAAGATTCGCCGCCCAAGGCATACCCTAGTCGAGCCAGACGATGAAACAACCGTCATCCAGGAGAGCAGTAGGGAAACTAGCACTCTTAGGAAATACACACAAACAAACCGACCCACATTCCGGCCTCGCCGACGAGGCCCGCGACGCGCGACGCCCTAGTTAGTTAAATGTAAATTCAATCTTTAGATTCTACAAGGCCAGCCCGCGTAGCTGAGTCAGTAGTATAAAAACCCCCCGACATAATAATAACGAGACCCAGCCTTTGTTTTTGTTAAGTATTCAACGACGCCCTAAGCCGAGGTTCGAGCCCCACAGGGGGCGCCCTTAGCGAGCGGTCGTTTAAATGTAACTTGTAGTTAGCCCTGGCTGGGGGCCTTCTTGTAAGGTCACCACAGGATCGACCGGTTAAGCAGTAAACAGCCTTATAGTGCTGAACTGCGAGTGGCCCTACCTAAAAAAAAAAAAAAAAAAATTTTTAATCAGTTGCATACCGAAGGCCAACGTGATAACATCTCTACTGGAAGCATACGGATTTACTGGAAAAATATGGATACCACGCCCGCAGAAGCCGCTCAAGTTCTTGCCTTACTCGAAGCAGGCCATAACCAAAGTGAAGTTGCTCGACGGCTAAATTTGAGCCGCTACTCTGTTCGTCGTGTATACCAGAGGTTCCAAGAGACCGGTGGCTACATTCGGCGACCAGGATCTGGCCGGCGACGCACAACATCAGAGCGTGATGACCGCTTTCTTGTGACAAGGTCTTTGAGAAATCGGCAACTGAACGCGGTTCAACTGGGACAACAGCTTCGAGAAGTTCGCAATGTCAATATAAGTCAGTGGACAGTTCGAAGAAGACTAGGTGAAGCAGGAATGACTTCACATCGCCCAGCAAATGGTCCCAAATTGACCACAGCTCACCGACAAGCCCGGCTACAATTTGCTAGGGAACATTTAAATTGGACGTATGACCAATGGCGGGCTGTTATGTTCTCTGATGAATGCAGAATGACTTTACATGGTCATGATGGACGCTCTAGGGTCTACAGAAGGTCATCAGAGCGATTTTCACAATGCTGCATAAGCGAACGTGTGGCTTTTGGAGGTGGATCGTGTATGTTTTGGGGTGGCATAATGTTGGACACTAAAACTGACATTGTATTCATCACTACGGCGAATACCGGCCCGAGATCGAGAAGTTTGACGGCTGCACGATACGTCGAAGAAGTGCTCGAAGAACATGTGAGGCCGCTTGCGTGGCTTATGGGAGAAGATTTTCTCTTAATGCACGACAACGCCAGACCGCATGTCGCTAGAACAGTTTGCGACTACATGGAAGACGTTGGAATCACGGCGATGGAGTGGCCAGCTCGTAGTCCTGATCTCAATCCGATTGAGCATGTCTGGGATGAGCTAAAAAGAAGCGTTCGAGCAAGTAGCCCTGCTCCTACGCGCCTCCAAGAGCTTCAACTTGCCATTGAAGAGGAGTGGAACGCCATACCACAAGATTTCATGGTGAAATTAATACGGTCCATGAAAAACCGATTAAGAGCTGTAATCAAGGCTAGGGGAGGGAATACACCTTATTAAAAAACAATTTGATCAAGCATTTTGAGTTTTATTTTTATTCTTTCTTAAGCTAAATTGGGTAATTTTATCCGTATGTTGGGTTTTGTGCCCTAAAACTCCCTATGGGTACTTTTTTTACACTGTATTTGATATCATTAGAAAGGTACTGAAGTAAACATTCAAATAGTGTAAGTTTTATTTTAATATGTATTCACATTCATGAAAAAAACTGCTTTAACAACAAAAAGTCAACGTGTGCGATTTTATTGCTCTCAAGTGTATAATATTCTAGGGTATGGATAAACATTTGGAAAATATGTTTTTCTGATTATTATATTATTATATTCATTATAATGACGACCAATGTGGCGCGGCCGGCGAGGGTTCGCCTGCGACGCAGGACGTTGCGGGTTCGATGCCCGCCTTGGGACAAATGTTTGTACGATCTACAAAGATTTGTTCCGGGTGTTCTGGGTATTTGCTATGTATAATAAAAAATATCTATCTATGTAATGTATTGTATTAAGTATATCAGTCATCTAGTACCCATAACACAAGCTCTGCTTAGTTTGGGGCTAGATGATGTTGTGTGGATTGTCTGGCATTATATAAATATATTATATAATGAAGATTATGATATTAGATATTTTTTTCTTATTGAAAATCTCAGAAAACATCATTTACCTAGCCTTCTCACAATCATGGTGTTGATGGCTTCCAGTCTAACCGGATGCCGCTGAATACCAGTATTTCTACTGGTATTCAGCGGCATCCGGTTAGACTGGAAGCCATCAACACCATGATTGTGGAGCGACTGCCTATCTGACTTCCACAACCCAGTAACTGCAGGGTAACACAATATCCTTTGGCAAGACTGGTTGTCAGACTTTCGGGCTTCTGACTATCCGTAACGACTGTCAAAGATTTAAGGCCAATTTCAATAACGTATCTCAATCCGCGATCTAAATCTGCTGCTTCTGATTCGCCCTCTAAAGTTAACAGATTGCAAACTCGGCGATTGATTGGTTACAAACAATGATCGATCTCTAGATTGAGATTGGGGTACGTTGCTGAAACTGGGTGTTAACACTAATTACGGGTACCAACGCTTATTGTGTTTTCCGACGCACAGAGGAGTCTCGATATAATGAACGGTCAGCCAGACTGACCTCGGCAAACGCAGTTTAACCTTGGATCGACCCGCGCGGCTGTTTTTATTCAGCCACGACCTCCTCACGGAATTATTTTTAGATGATGTCTCAAATTTAAGTTTAGTAAGTGAACAAGAGAATCGGCACTACTATCATCAAAATCAAAATTAAAATTTAGGCTGAGAATAAGCACTTTTCGAATGTCAAAACGTTTACATAAGACACCCAATACGCTCACCCTTTACCACTTCCTAGTGTTTTTGCTGGGAAGAAGAAGTGGCGGAACAAACTCCCCAGTAACGCATCTGTCTGATAAGTTTGAAGAACTTGAGTTTATACAATATACTGAAGAAAAATAAAATAAAATAAATAACACCACATAATATGAGCTAGCACACACCAATATGCCAAAAATAAAAAGTAATACATATATACCAAAATCGACAATTAACTCAAGCAAAGCCAACACAACTTTTGATACAACTATTAATATTAACAATTATGCCATAAAATTAACTATATAAATATTTACAAAAACAAAATAAAATAAAAAAGCCGACCAAGCCACTCAGGCGTCAAAGTATTCCCCTGCATCGCTGTCATCTGGAAACGTGCCCAAAAGACTGGCAGCATTGCCACGTTGGATGGCTACTTATTCTTTGGGGAAAGAATGAGCCAGCCCTCTGGTCACAGTTAAATGTTATAAATATATCAAAACCATGGCCTGCAAGAGCACATTAAAATCACAAATTTTCGCTTATAGAGTGACAAACAAAATAACACATTTATAAACATAGTACGTTTTGAATTTATCAAGGTCCAGTCCTTGGATGTGGCTAGGAAGTTTGTTTTAGTATGAAAGCGTGTAAATAAACATTTGTACAGTATACTGTCACAGTTACCTTGAAAGTTTCAAACGAACACCTGAATCGTTTCCTCGAAAAACTTCATCGAACACGTCATTTACTGACGATTAGTTTGCACGACAGCTTACTCCAATATCGTGGCGTTATACCGAAATCTGTTTCATCAAAGGACGCTGGACCTTTTATCGACGAAGTTAATATCAGATAGTTACTAGGTTGCCACTTAGTACTGGCGATGATGAAACGGGTACAGTTTATATGAGTAGAACTTTTTACCAAGGCTTTCGAACGGGTCCTTTTATCGACGAAGTTAATATCAGATAGTTACTAAGCGGCTAAATAATACAGATGGTGATAAAACGGGTGCACTTTATATGAATAAGGGCTTTTACTAATACATAGAATAGAATACTCTTTATTGTACACCACACACATACACACGTGCACATACACACATACAAATATACTTGTTTAAGTTTTTTTTTTACAAGCGATATATTACCTTTTTCGTTTGAGGTTCTGTTCGTGTCCCACGTAAATGTTTTTCTTTCTTTTCTTTCTTTATTCACATAATATGATAGCTAAGCAAAACCAAACGGTTAGGCAAAGGCGTGCCTATAGTACGAGTACATTCACATTTCGCCAATAATGTTTAAGTCTCTTGTAATAGGGGTCGCCTCCACTTTGCCCTCCCCCCCCCCCCCTCCCCTGGATTTTAGCAAACTCCGGGCTGCTAATAAAACATTCTAGATGGAAAAACCCAATAACACTTTGCTCGAACCGAATCACACTAAAAACTCAGATTAGGCACTAATTTATCATACTCATTTATAAGCTTTATTTCTTGGATTTATGACATGTGGACTCACACAGGAATCAAGGATTAAGATAGACAAAATAATCAAAGAGTCATTGGAGATCTGCCTCTTTAGATAGGATTCTTGATACAGAAGCTAACAGTTCCATCTCTTTGTTGCAGCTGCACTCGGAATACCGCAGCACGTACAAATGGCACGAGTACAAGGAACAGCAGCAGGGCGTGGTGAAGCAGCCGGCCCCCACGCCCCCATCTGCACTGCCCATACAGAGGGGTAAGTTATATACACAGAGACAGCTACTTCTGCAGCCTAAACCAGTAGTCAAGGTGTACAGTACGAGGATCAACAGCACGGTGTGGTTAAGCATCTTGCTCCAGCACCCCCATCCGCACTGCCCATACAGAGGGGTAA
Organism: Phlogophora meticulosa; assembly: GCA_905147745.2. NCBI lineage: Eukaryota > Metazoa > Arthropoda > Insecta > Lepidoptera > Noctuidae > Phlogophora > Phlogophora meticulosa. Next base: position 2,160,908 of record LR990542.1, read on the forward strand.
GTTATATACACAGAGACAGCTACTTCTGCAGCCTGAACCACTAGTCAAGGTGTACGGTACGAGGATCAACAGCACGGTATGGTGAAGCAGCTTACTCCAGCAACCCCATCCGCACTGCCCATAGAGAGGGGTAAATTTTACACACATAGCATTGCCTTGGAGAGAAAACCTCGAATATGCTAAAACGTGTTCTTGAGTGGAGACCGCGACTTGGCAAACGTAGAGTAGGACGCCCTCTGACCAGGTGGTATGACGATCTGCGAAAGACTGCAGGCAGATGCTGGATGCGGCAAGCTGAAGACAGGGCGCTAGGGCGCTCATTAGGAGAGGGCTATGTCCAGCTATGGACTAGTATAGCCTGATGATGATGATGATGCTAAAGAGGTTACTTTACTATTAGGTTATTTTACTTTACTGCTGCAGCTCAGACTACTCGTAGAAGTGTACACTGTACAGCATAAGGTTCAGCAACACGGTGTGGTGAAGCAGCTGGCCCCCACATCCTGTGTAGTGCTCTCTAAAAGGTGTTCCCACATAGTGAGGGTGGGCCTGCTCCAACTGCTTCCATACTGCCCATATAGATAGCTCTCAGTATCCACAGTGCATGCCAGTTTATTGAAGGCACCATTGAAGGCTGCCTGCCAAATCAGCACTGACTAAACTGAGATAAATGCACAACTAATGGTACCCACACAGATCGATCGAAGTTATGCTACACTTGCCAAGGTCGGTCCGCGGATAGGTGGACCAGGCCAAACAGGACAGGACCACATATAGACTCCTCCGTGCCCCGGAAAGCACGTCAAGCCGTACGTTACATTAGCTGTCATTTGTAGATCGCTGACAATTGTTACATGTAGACATTAGCCCGAAAGTCTGACAACCAGTCTTTAACTGGGTTGTGGATATCAGATAGCCAGTCTCTCCATATATTCAGTAGTATCTGGTGGACTGGAAGCCGACCTCATTCTGGGGATTATTTAGCTACGGTAGGCTGCACATCAGTTGTAATAAAACTACTCTAAGCCTCTACTCTACTAAAGGCCTCTTATTTTATTGAAACTCAGTACTACTCAAGGCCATCCCAAGGTCAAGGTGTTGTCACCGAAGAATGGCCTACTGTACCACTTGAGACAAATGAAAAATTAAAGCGTCTGATTACAAGGAGACACGTTGATCAATGATGCTGTTAGCTTCAGCTGAAAAGTAATGTAATTAAAACTATTGATATCGTAGTCACATGTTCCCTTGATAAAACGAAGTGGTTTCTGATGATAAGATGACTTGGTCTGCTAGGTTTAAAAAATGGTTCTTATTCTTCAAAGGCGCAATTTATATCATGATCACCTGACAAGCCTTTTCCCAACTATGTAGGGGACGACTTCCAGTCTAACCAGATCCAAAGAAATACCAGTTTTTACATGACACAAATACCTATCAGACCTCCACAATCCACATAACATTACGCCTGTATTCCCCAAAGGTTTGAGCAGAGGTGCACCTATAGTAACACCCACAACCCAGTTACTGGATAACATTATTAAGAACCGTTTGTAAGACTTGCTGTCCCTTGATAAGACTGGTTGTCAGGCTTCAGACTAACCAGCAACGACTGACAATCATCTAGAAATAACACACGGAACCAACGGCTTATCGTGTTTTTCCCAAACACGGAGGGGTTTCGATGTGTAATCAATAGTCTCCCATCCAGGGACCGACCTCAGTAAGAATTGCTTAACCAGTTATTACACAGCCACGAATCCTTCGCTGACGACTGCAATCTACGACAAAAATATTCATTTATATCCTTTTTGCCCTCAGGCCCAATGGAACCAGCAATGCCTCGTCGCAAGAAGTACCCCGGAGTGGCGTACAAGACGAACGAGCTCTTCGACCCTGCACCTGCTGATGACATTAGACCCCAGCAGACTTCTGCTATCGATCGGGCCAGGGTAAGCATTTACAGTATACACAAGATTACTTGACAGAAACCCACCAATCAACCAGCCATTGACATGTTTGGCCCATTTTTCAGCATACCAATCTACTCTCTGATAGGGGAGCAATCAGCTTCAAGTTTTTACCCACTAACCGATTCACTGCATTGATTTAAAAAAAAAAACTTTATATTGGGTAGTTAGATAGTTATAGATCTTGGATACGTCAGTACATATACAAGATATATAACTATCCAACTGTGAAACTAAACTGATAGTTCGTATATGGCGATATAGATGTCACTATACGACCAAAAAACATTTCTGAAATCACGCAAAGCAAGCTACGCCGTTGCCGCAGTAAAGGTTTTCATTTTAGAAGTAAAATACTAAACCAGTTAATTTTAGACAAAATAAAGGCATGAGTAAATACAGACAGGAAGCAGACAAAGGCTGCCATGGCACTATAGCAAACACGTTTCAAGAGTCAACAGAGACTGCCAATAAGACCGACAAGGCTCCTGCATGTTAAAAGTTGAAGACGCCATTTTCTATTCATAAGATTTTGGGGGTTTTGTAATATCCTTACTGGCGGAAACATTTCCTTTAGCCTACCTTTTGTTATATTAGTAACATGAAAAAATCTTTACGGGCAAAATATCAGCTCAATCAGATATCAACAAATAGTCGTAAAATGGCTTGTCAATTTTCGCGACAATTTACATACGAACATTGCAAGTTAATATTAAGAATTATTTATTTTATTATTAAGTTAAGCAGAGCTTTTGTTATGGGTACTAAATGACTGATATACTTAATACGATACATTGCATAGATAGATATTTTATATTGTACATAGCAAATACCCAGAACACCTGGGACAAATCTTTGTAGATCGTACAAACATTTGTCCCAAGGCGGGAATCGAACCCGCAACCTCCTGTGTCGCAGGCGGACCTTCGCCCGCTGTGCCACATAGGTCGTCAATATTTCTTTTACAATTACATATATTTTACAATTGCAAGTCGATAGCGTTATTAGTTCCCGAAATATGCAGCTGTGACTGACAGACAGACATAAAACGTCGCACCATAAAGCTTCTATTTCACCAGTTAGATATGGAACCCAAAAACTACCCACAAAATACAGATCTTCGTTTTCCATTTGGATGTTTTCTTCCAGAGTGCGCAGAGGAATGACACCGACCGCGCTGGGCGGCGCAGCAAGTCTGAGGGGCCTCGCCAGCCGCGTTGGACTGACACCGTGGAACCCAAGGTATTGTCATACATAAAATAGCTTATTGTTTTTTTCCTGATAGGTTTTTAGAACAGAATAGGAAACTCTTTATTGTAAAACATAAATAAAAATAACTTTAAGAGCTACATAGTGTGATTTAACACGGGTTGACCGAAGGTTAAGCTACGCTTGCCGAGGTCAGTCTGTGGATGGGTGACCGTTCGTAACATATCGAGACCCCTCCGTGCCTCGGAAAGCACGTTAAGCAGCTGTTATTTGTAGATCTTTGACAGAAAAATAGATTACGACCGATTCTCAGACCAACCGAATATACTAGTACATATATATGAAATTTCATAAAAATCGATATAACTGTTTCGGTGGAGTATGGCAAGTAACATAGTACCACGAGAATTTTATATATTAGACTAGCTGACCCGGTAAACTTTATTTTGCCTTTTAAAGCCAAAAAAAGTAAATACATATTTGGGGTGGACCACCCTTATCACTTAGGGGTATGAAAAATAGATGTTGCCCGATTCTCAGACCTACCCGATATGCACACAAAATCTAATACAAATCGGTCCAGCCGTTTCGGAGGAATTTGGTAACAAACATTGCGACACGAGAATTTTACATATTAGCAGATATATATAGATAGGACTTCTACGCGTTTGAACATGGCTCGATCAATTTACACCATCACTGTACATAACTAGATTAATAAGTGAAAGGCCGTCTCTTTAATCAAATTATTTCTGTTTTATAAGCAGACGTGTACTCTATATTTTCCTTCTGATAGATCGTTGAGGAAATCTAATAAATAATAACTACTGTGGTACACGCGAGGAACTGAGATAATAATTTTACTGTACGCTTGGTAAAGAAATTAGTGAGAGCACACATGCGAGATGTTTGGTGCAGTGGCTGAGTGATGGGTTTTGAGCTGTCGCGTAGTAGCTTCGAATCCAATGTCGAAAATGACGTGGAAATTCAGATAAGGGGGTTTCTGCACGTCTTTATGCGGTGGAAGATACATCGACGCAACGGATACCATAAGTTCATTCTGGACCGGACCGGTGAAATTTCTCGTTGGCTTTTTCCTCATTTTTTAGCTTGAATAGAATATAAAACAAGTTTAAGAGCTACATAGGTTGCTACTACTACCACTACTAATCTAACTAAAGGATCGCAATTATCAATGAAGCCGCTTATTAAAACACCCCATCACCATCGTCCTAGCCTTTTCCCAAATATGTTGAGGTCAGCTTCCAGTCTAACCTTATGCAGCCGAATACCAGTATTTTACATGGAGCGACTGCCTATCAGACTTCTACAACCCAGTTACTGGGCAACACGATACCCCTTGATAAGACTGGTGTAAAATAAAGAGTACATATTCTATTCTATGTTCAATCGCGCGGAGAACTTACCTAGATATTTGGTTGAAACATCAGTTTTAGTTCGTATGTAGCGAGATAGATGTCGCTACAAACTAATGCGATCTCGAACATTGCATTAGCTAAAATGAATCGCGAAAATTATCGTGACGTCATTATGAAAAACTGCTAACATTTTCACTGTTTATTGATCCAGATATATCTTATGTTATCTTTGTGTATGTGTTCGCAATTATATTCACATAAATGTAAACATATAATGTGTCTATTGAAAAACATACTTTAACTCTCACACATAAAGTTCAATTCACGCTGCAGCTTCAAACCTGTACCAGTCGTTGTAAAATCAACTTAATTTTCTAAGCAATAAGGTTGATATTCATTGAAAATTAACATATGTAAAGAAAGATTTTAGTGAATACATGCAGTTTTTGAAATGACATCACCATAATAATATTATCTAGAAAGTAAAATCAGTGTGTTTTCGGTTCTCAGCCGAGGGGAGCCTGTTTTCAGGGCCCAAGTCGAGTTAACGAGTGATTTGCTGATCTAATAACTAGAATAAAACAACCATCACGCCAGTATTACCCGCACGGTGAGGCAGTGGTCCATTTTCTTAACCTTCGCCCCAAAATTTGCTCCTGTATCGTGGGTGCTTTAAAAAACAGCCAGATCCGGAAAAACTACCTGTTCCGTGCAGGGATCGAACCCGCGACACGCAGCGCAGCAGCCTGTCGCGTCGAACTGTGACGTCAAAAACGAGGAGTAACTATTTTGTACATCCACATTTCACCAGTTATGGTAAAGTCCCATGTAATAGGGGTGAGCGTATTGCTGCTAAATGCTCGGTGATTAGTGGTCGCAAGCGCTACTATTGACCATGAGGTCATGGTTTCGATTCCTGGGTTGTCAAAAGTGTTATTGAGTTTTTCCTTCTGGCATTTCTCAGTAGCAGCCCGAAGTCTTGATTTGTGCCCGATAGATAGCAATGGGCTCGCTCCCTATTACATGCGATTTTAACATACATATTTTGCGAAATCAGGATGCAATTTGTATAGATACTCCTCTGCCTAACCAATTGGGGAGTACGGGCGTGATGTTATGTAATGTTATCAGTAAATAACTCAGTACAGATCTCACGGTCATATTAACTTTCTTTTAGAAAGAAAAACCAGTTCTTATCTTATCAGTGAGTTTATCTTAATCAAGAGTGACAGCTTTAGCGAAACAGTGTTATCAGTGGTCATCGTGATGGCAGGTCGGATTTATCCTAACCATCAGGTACATCCCGAGATATAAATAATAGTTACTTATCTATTTAAGTTCATGTACAGTAGTCGATCGAAGGTTAAGCTACTCTTGCCGAGGTCAATGAGTGACCGTTCGTAATATATCGAGACTCCTCCGTGCCTCGGAAAGCGCGTTAAGCGGTTAGTCCCGACTGTCTTTTGTAGATCTTTGACAGTCGTAAAGTCAGAAGGCCGAAAATCTGACAGACCGTCTTACAAAGGGGTATCGTGTTGCCTAGTAACTGGGTTGTGGTGGTCAGATAGGCAGTTGCTCCATGTTAAATACTGGTATTCAACTGTATCCGGTTAGACTGGAAGCCGACCCCAACATAGTTGGGAAAAGGCTAGGCTGATGATGATGATGTACAGTAGTGGTACATCATCATAATTCATCCAAAAGACATCCATTGCTGGACACAGGCCTCCCCCAAAGATTGAACATTCGGTCCCGCATTGACTCATCCATTGGAATCCTACAATTTTACCAGATCGGTTGTCCACCTCGTGGTGAGCCTACCCATGCTGTATCTTCACGAAATCCCTGTCGCCCCAAGCGGCATCAGTTCTGCAAGCTATGTGCCTCATTATCAGCCACTGAATTTCAGCAAATCTTCTTCTCTGTTTGGTTTGGAACATAGGAGGATTTATTCCCGCAAAACATTCCCTGCTGGTCACCCTTTAGGTTGAAATAACGTTATGATAGGTGAAGCTTAGAAATAAATAAATGAAATTTTGTTTTCAAAATGATTACCTAGACAATATGCCAATAGAATCCGTTATAAGCTAAGTTACTCCTGGCAGCATCAGCTATCTGCGAGTGAATATCGCATCAAAATCGGTCCACCCGTTTCGGTGATTAGCCAAAACAAACAGCCAGACAGTAAAAAATGTAATTTGTGCGGTAGATTTAACTTTTTTTTATAAGTATTATTGCGCGTTACTTTCATATGCATTAAGTAAAAACCTGTTGTTTTGACATTACAAACAGACACTTCACATTTATTTATTTGTATAGATAAAATTTGATTTAATTTTAAATTAATGTGGATTTCTTTTTCAAGTAAAACCACGTTCAGTGCCGCTACACCAGTCGTGGGCGCGGCCCATACGTAATATCCTGTACGAACTCTGACCGGCTTATTGGACCGGATATTCGTGCCAAAAAGTTACCCTTGGGCGCTACCCAAGTACAGAATATGACTGCATTTAGTGCCAAGCATTTGCCGCATCGAACGAGGAGTATATTAAGTGCCTCTGTTAATTACGAAGCTATACTGCGATACAAGTCCTCAAACGGCGAAAATATAACAACCTTATGGGAATTTATATGTTTGAGCAGTTTGGGGTTGAAAGATTAGGGCCATGGGGTGTGTGTGCCCATTTAGTTTTTGTGTTTGGTCGACTCTTCACGTGACCTTTTTTTTGGTCAAAGAATCAGCATTGCCATTCAACGTGGCAATGCTGCCATCCTTCTGGGCACTTTTCCCGTTGACAGTGATGCGGATGAAGCTTTTAATGTATTAGTTTTATCATTGTTAAACAAATATATTAAACTTTATTACAAATAAATGATTATATTTTCTAATAATTGCCATTACGAACTTTCTTTGCTTCCCAATCGCCAGTAAAAATCGAATCATATTCCGATACCTACGGTAACATTCATTCATTTGCGCTAGCCTGCTTGTTTTCCAAGCACGCCATCGTCACCTGCCTAGCCTTTTCCCAACTATGTTAGGGTCGGCTTTCAGTCTAACTGGATGCAACTGAATACCAGTATATTACATGGAGCGACTGCATATATGACCTCCACAATCCATTTAATGGGTAACACGAGTGGTCGTCAGACTTGCCGGTTACTGAGTACCCGTAATGACAATCAGTGAACAACGACTGACAACCCGTGGTTTTTGATGCATAGAGGGGTCGAAATGTGATGAATGGTCACCCATCCACAGACTGACCTCGGCAAGAAAGCTTCAATCCGTGTGGCAGTTACTATTTAGCTTGTTTTCCAAGCATTATCTTGAAATTAAGTTATAAATACCTAAGAAAACAGTTCCGGTAGGCAACTCCGTTTATCTCGTAAAAGAAAACGACCGTGACGGTATTAATTATAAATTAATTAATCTATTAATCATACGAGCGTCTACAGCTGACGTTAAGATCGCGATCGGGAGTCTCCATCTATCAATCAACATGCAAGCAGCAAGCATATTCTTTTACTAGCTATCACCCGCGACTTTTTCTACGTATCTTTATAAATGACTTGCAGTTCGGCCCCTTCGAACTTCAACATTCCCTTCACCACCTTTAAAACAAGGTTTTAAAAATAACAATAGCCTATAGCACTCGGGAATACTGTAGCTTTCTAACAGAGAGATTTTGTTTTTAATTGGATCATTAGTACCGGAGATTACCCCCTACATACAAACTTGCATACATATTTTACCTTTTTATAATACTAGTATAGACTACCTGTACGTCCTCGTGAATTTCGTACTTTACCCTAGGAACTTTAGCATCCCCTACACCCCCTTTTAAAACGTAGTTTTGAAAATAAATATAGTTTATAGCACCCAAGAACAATGTAGCTTTCACCCGAGCCACATCGATTGTCAGTAATTCGACCCATCTTAATTTTATTTAAAGAAAAAAAGAAAAATTACCTAATATATAAACTTTTTAAAATAAAATAAATAGAACGCATATCTCGGCTGCACCAGAAACAGGCAATGGTAACACCAGACAGGTGTTGTTTGACGCTGGCGTCTCCATCTAGTGGTTTAAAGCTAATTTACGAGTCTTTTGTCTGATCAAAGCCAAAAGAACGTATCAACAATGTCTTATCTGATTTATAAATATTTTGAGGAACTGCCAATTACTATTATTCTCACCAATCAAAAGTTCCACCTACAGCCTTCCATCAAAACTGACTCTTTATTCTAAAAATGTACCCAAACTAACGACCACTCTTTCTGCCCAGGCAACAACCGCGTTAGGCGACGTGATAGCAGCCAAGGAGCCGGAGATAGTGAGCACGGAGTACCGGAATCAGTTCGCGTGGCCCAAGGACACCACCGACGCGCCAAGGAAGAGCATCTCCATGGGAGCTTTGAAGAAGGCTGCCGTAGCTGAAGGTAGGCACTTCATTACCTTTTAATTCCTTAGCAGCACAGAGTACCAGAATCTGTTCGCGTGGCCGAAGGTCACTACCAAGGAAGAGTATCTTCATGAGGGCTCTGAAGGCTTTATGGAAGATCTGAAACCTCTTGACCACAATCGTATCTCTCTCTGAAGAAATTACGTCACTCTGCTTGCGGGTTATGAAGTATCATAAGTTATTTACAATTCATGTTGAAGTCATGATCTTCCTCCTGGCCTCATCCCAATTTATTTGGAGTCGGCGCAGCATGTCTTCCTCCCAAACATCTCTATTTGCCGTTATTTCAATAGTCACCTCCTTTCTAGCCATATCATTTTTCACACAATCCATCCAGCTTTCTCTACTCTATTTTCGCGGGTATCAAGTATCATAGCTTATTCAAGTGCCACTTTGAATTAGTAAACTATCACATACCAAAAAATTTTTCTTAATTTTAAAATCAAAATCAAAATTCATTTATTCAAATTAGGCTGAGAATCAGCACTTTTTGAACGTCAAAACGTTTACATAAGACAGTCCCCCAAAACGCCCACCCTTCACCACTTCCAAGTGTTTTTGCTGAGAAGAAGAAGTGGCGGAACAAACTCCCCAGCAACACGTCTGTCTGATAGGTTTGAAGAACTTGAAGCTAAACAACATATATCAAAAAATAATAATTATGTCAATCATCTTTATACATCATTCAATTAAATAATTTGCTACATGTTAGGTTAAACGTGTTGAGGTCAGCTTCCTGTCTAACCGAATGCAGCTGACTACCAATACTTTACATGGAGAGACTGGCGGTCTGACCTCCAGAATATACCAGAACCGTACCGTACCGTTAGACTTTTGGGCTTTTGACTACCCCTAGCGACTGTCGAAGACCTAGAAATGACAGCCTCGTCCAAAATCTTAACACGCTTTCTGAGGCACGGAGTGGTGTGACTGTGATGGATGCAACCTTGGCAAGAGTAGTTTAACCTCTAATCGACCCTTGCAGCTATTTTTATTTAGCCACAAGTCTCTATAATTAATGACCTCTGTAATCCAAAATATTTGTGAATTATTCAAATTGCTCAGACTGCTGCTGTGAGTATAACTTGAGCAGGAAATAAATAGCTCTGGGAATGGTTATGCTAATGTCACATAAAACAGTATACTGAAGAGCGGCGATGATATAGTCTGTGGTTCGTAATGTCAGCTAAATGATGCTGCTCTGACTTATGAGCTACTTAATGGTACCAATTTTTCATGTGATGATAGTTCAATTTTGGGTTAGCCTGAATTCTATCGTCGTAGAAGAGGTCGTGGGTAACTAATAACAGCCGCTCGGGTCGATCGAAGGTTAAGCTATATTTGATCGGTCAGTGGATAGGTGCGGTCACCAAACTTCACGTCAGGAAACTTGACGTGTAATGGACGGTTCCATTACACGTCAAGTTTCCTCCTTTGGTCCCGACTGTCATGTACATTAAGGTCTTCAACAGTCGTTAAGGCTGGTCTGAAAACCAGTTTTACCTTCTTGTGTTACCTATTTCAAATTCAAGCAAGCATCTAAAAAAGCAGTACCATTTTGAATTCCTACTAAACTCAGATAATAGATTTCAAATTGTAACACGCCGTGAAATAAAGTGACAAAAACCGACATTCTATTTTTTTTCTCGCCGCCATCGCGCCAGTTCCGTTTTAGAATGGAGATCAATGTCAAAGACCTGAGATAATGCGACTCTTGCGCCGTTTTTAAGAGATATTGTTTCAACGAGGTCATTCAGACGATATTTTGCATTTGTGATGTAGGTAGATAGATTTGTGGGTCACTTGAAAGGTAGGTCTTATGAAAGGTTCCATTCAACGAGATAAATTAATAAATAAATAATGCTGGACAATCCACACAGCATCATCTAGCCCCAAGCTAAGCACAGCTTGTGTTATGGGTACTAGATGACTGATATACTTAATACAATACATTACATAGATAGATTTTTTATTATTATACATTGTGAGTTTGGAGTTTAGTTAAGTGAGCTTAGTTTTTTGTTATTATGAGATGATATAGATGTATGTAATGTCGTGATTTTGACGAACCGGTACGTTGAATTGGAATTCAATATTCATGTATTAATAATATTTGTAGAATGTTGAGTACCTACATTTTGCCGAGTTTTACGCACATAAATGGAAGGGAGTACATTTTAATTGCGATTTCAGAGTTGGTCCCATAGTAAGATTTGTTCATAGTGATGAGAACAATGTACCCCTTAAGAGGTATTGAATGTATTCTGTTACACGTTGTTTTATAAATAATTATCATCTCGGTCCTTTGCAAAAAATCTATTCTTCAATTATACTACAATAAATGATTTAACAAAAGACTCTCTGAACAAACGACTACAAAAGGACAAACTGAAAACCAAGTGAACAGTTGACTGTCCAATAAAATGAACAAATAACTCAACAGAACTAGACGACGCTGTAAAACTTTAATTGTAACATTATTCTACTTTGAATAGCAATTCAAGTGTACTGAAATGAATATAAAACAAGTATTAATTTGTGAAATGATATAATACTAACTTTTATTCAGTTGAACAGTTCTTGTATTTTATTAGTAGTTTGTTTCCGAACTCTGTAGCTAAGGAAATGAACATTTTCTTTTAAAGAGTCTTGTGGTACCGGGTTTAGTACTTATGTTACAGATGAGTGGTTAAGAGCGCAAAGCTAAATAAAAACAGCCCCACGGGTTGATCGGAGGATAAGCCACGCTTACCGAGGTCAATCTGTGGATGGATCGAGACTCCTCGGAAAGCACGTTAAGCCGTTGGGCCCGGCTGTCATTTGTATATATTTGACAGTCGTTACGGGTAGTCAGAAGCCCGAAAGTCTGATAACCAGTCTTACCAAGGGGTATCGTGTTGCAAAATAACTGGGTTGAGGAGGTCAGATAGGCAGTCGCTCCATGTAAATACTAGTTTTCAGCTGTATCCGGTTAGATTGGAAGCCGATCCGAACCTAGTTAGCAAAAGGCAGGCAGATGATTTTGCACTTTAATGGATAGGTAATTCTAAGATGGAAACTTTTAATCTTATGAAAGTATCCTGTTTGAGATATCTCGTGATCGCAGTTTTGCATTTCATCATCATCAATATTACATTTTCAGGTTTTATCAAAAAGACGTGGCTGGTCAGTTATGGATTAAACTACCATACATTAAACCTTTCTTTTCTGTTCTTAGAATGTACATCTTACAACGAATAAAGAGAATACTATTAAGAATAAATGCTTTAATATCAGGCAACCAAGATCCATATAAAAAATAAATAACTTACAAAATAATATACTAATAAATTTTAAACAAAATACAATACGTTTTAGTTTGTAAAAACTTGAGCATAATATTTAAAAAAAAAACTTGAGAGGTGTCAAGGGACACCCGGATGGAACGAAGTTCCTTTCGATTAATTAGTGAAGGAATTGTAATAAAATTTGATTTTTTTTAAGTTAATATAAAAAATAAAGATTTTTTTTTATTATTTATTATGTATAAAAAACCTGTATACACTCAACAAAAATAGTCGTCGCGACACCACACTGTTCAATGCGAAATAGAAAGACGAAACGAAAATAACTGGCTTGCTTTCTATGAGTGAGAGAGAGAGAGAGAGAGAGAGAGAGAGAGACAGACAGAGAAACACGCGCACGCCGCACGGCTTACAATTATAGCAAAAAGTGTCGTTACAACTTTTAGTCTTAATTTTTTCGGTCTAGCCCCCTTTCGCAACGCGTGATAAGGATTTTCGTTCCAATAAAACTTCATTCAAGAACATTAATCTCTGTGTCAATATTTTCAGCATTAACGATTTTTATACTTTTTACGTATAATGATCCCACTACCGAAAATTCCAGGTTTAGTAGAAGCAGAACCTCTCATGAACCACGTGGACGGTGACCATGATGACCACAAGCGGTACATCGAAGACTATCTCTGGAATGGACAGAAGCCTGGAGTCCAGAGGTGGGTGCCCAACTGGTTTCTATAACTTGTATATACACATATATTCGTCTACTGGCCGGTGTGTTGGTTTATTTCGGTATTGGCGAAACTTTTGAAAGATGCTTTTCCAAGTTTTGATTTAATTCTGTTAATTTAAATTAACCGTAAAATTTAAAGTCTACATCCCCGCGAGCTGTTCAGTTACCTGTTCCTGAAATAAACCAACTTTTCCCAACAAACGGGCGAATATTTTAGTATAAAATTAACATAAGAAATGTTTCTACATAATTTGCAAACACAACGAAATCCTGTAAAAACATTTCAACCTTTACAAGCTTTAGCTTCTCACATTTCCATAAAGACCAAAGCTTCCCATGATATGTCTTCTAGTCTACTTATAGATTGTTTCGTTCTTTATTATTTTTATTCTATTTTAATATTATTGTCAGCATGCTTTTTACTTCACACTCAACAGTAAAGTTATTGAGAAACAGTCTATAATCATCTACTACGACGATTTGATCATTGTCACACAAATGCTTTGCTTACGCTAAAGCAGAAGCTTCTTAGCAAATTGAGTCATCAACAAGAACATCCAAATTAATGAGTTTTGAATTAACACCTTCACCAAAAATCTCGAAAACACCGGATCAAAATTAACCCACACTCACATAAAAATCTGTTTCGTTAAAATCCGCGAGAACCCGGACATGTACACTCAACACAATAGTTTACATAATACTTTATTATATCAACCATTAGATCTTGTACATATCTTATAATAATAATATAAAATATAAAATGAAATAATCCCAAAACTTTTTCAGGTGAAGACAATCTTTGATAATTTTCTTTTTACTAAAATTGCTATAGCTTTCAAATTTCTATGTGTTTAGCTTTATGTAACTAACCTGGTTATGAAGGAAACTTTTTTCTATTTATTTTGTTTTTATTAACTATTTTATTGTAATGGGCTCTAGTGTCATCATCTAAAGTTAAAATATTTCTTTTTTCGTTACCAGTGTCCTTATTAACAATAATATTATCATTACTAACACCACATTAGACCTTAGGTACATACACTATTGTGCAGGGAGGAGGAATATTGACGCTCAATCTGATACTATGACTTCAGTCTTGAGAGGCTGGACACCCCAGCCTTGATATTTCTTTGTCCAATTTTCCTAATTCGTAAGTATTTTACGAATGCTGTTTTACTTTAAACTGTACGCGATCATGATTAAAAATCTCAATGGGTTACATAGAAACGACAAGACACGGTCGGTTTTTGACGACACGGTTGGCGCAGTGGTTGAGCCGCGTGTTGTGGGTTCGATCCCCGCACGGAAAAAACATTTGTATGACCTACAGGTAGTTGTTCCGGGTCTGGCTGTTTGTGTATGTGAGTTTAAATGTTTGTAAACGCACCCACGATACAGGAGAAATTCCTAGTGTGGGGCAAAGTTTTTAATTAAAAAAAAAAAAAGATGATTTTCTCATGTTTATTAACGGTTTAAAGTAAAAAGTTTGGAGAAATACGACGAAAAATTTCAACGTTGGGGCGTCCAGAATCATTGTTGCGTTTCGATGTTCTTTCCACCCTGTATTGACATATAAGACAACTAAAGAATATCAAAAAAGTTCTCTTTACTATCTGCTTTGATTTCAAATGCCATGGAATCTAAAATTTTCAAGATAACTAATGCATTATACCTAAATGAATATATTGCATTAGCTTCTTCATTAAAATTATATAGTGATTTTGAAAGCATAAGAATTTTGCAAACAGTTCTTTTAAAAGCCCAGATACCTATTGAATTTGCATACTCTTCGTGAACTCAAACAGACAAGAGTTTCCTTCAAGGCCATGTTCTGCCCCCAATTCTTTACTCAAAGCCTTTCAAAGCAGAACAAAGTCTAAATTTCGTTTTTGATATTTGCTTAACATATCTCTTCACGGTGGCGGTGTCTAGGCCGAGTAGATTTAGTTCAACAACAACTAACATTAGTACGGAATGACAAGCTAGATTTTTTAATTACTCAATGTGTCCTGCACTTTTGTCGATGTGAACGTTCATTAATAATGTTTTATTAGAACCTGTATCTCGATGTATCACCACACTTGAACACTGGAGTTAGTTTGTGAGAGGGCACAGGGCGGCAGCCCGCACTCTGTCGGTCCTTCTAGACTCTTCTAGGTTTCGACATCCTAACCTCACCATTGCGAGCTTGACAATTATTTGAAGCATGTCTGTACTACTAACCCGGCTCGGCGCGAGTCGGTTCTGTTGCCACATCATCACCACAGACAACAACACCAGGCGTCTAAGACTAAAATGGAATTTTCCAGAAAATCGACGTTCCGTAACGCGCTATCGGCCCTCATATCCAACGGGGAGGATCGTAACAAAGATAATAGGAAACGTTACAAAAGCGAGTACAAAAAGAAATTTAGACCGTTCTCTCAATACGTGTACGAGGCGTCTAAAGGGACATTTACGAAATGCAGGGGGAAAGGGAAGGCTAATGAGGAGGCGAGCGAGAGGATGCTGGGGGACGCGGGGCAGGGGGCGTCCGGGGTGAGCGCAGGGTTGGGCGCGGGGGCGAGCGCTGGGGCAGGCGCGGGGGCGGGTGGGGTAGCGGCCGCAGGGGCCAGAGACGCGGGAGAGGACAGCGCCGACACACTGCGCGCAGCCGGCCTGCAGCCGCTCGGCCTGGCCCAGGGCGACTCCTGGTACCGAGAGGTGCTGGACCTGCGCAAGCGCGCCGGCGAATACAAGGTCTGCGCC
The DNA here is from genome assembly GCA_905147745.2 of Phlogophora meticulosa. Lineage (NCBI taxonomy): Eukaryota > Metazoa > Arthropoda > Insecta > Lepidoptera > Noctuidae > Phlogophora > Phlogophora meticulosa. The sequence goes on from LR990542.1 coordinate 2,176,698, forward strand.
TGATACATATTAATGTAATACCTGAGAATAGGTCCCGAAATAAATTGAAACAAAATTTTGATTGGATCGATAATGGACACAGAACAGAGAAGTTTTCTTTCGAGCCGGAAACTGCAGTTCAGGTTTGATGCAAACAAACGTACGTACCTACACATGAAGTATAAAAAAGTATATTATTAGTTAATTAAAAGAAAGAAAAATAAAAGCTATTTCCTAAAATTTCTCTGTCCTATGCTCCCAAAAAATATCTTATTTAAATAAATAAAAAACACTAAACTTAGTCCTAAACTAGGTAGGTCAATCAATATCAGATACCATGAAATTCAGACACATTCGTATCGAATGCTTTACCATGATCATGCTTGGTATTCAATATTGGCAATATTTCGACAGTACCGCGGCTGGGGGACAGAAATGGCGCCAGAACACATCACTCAGCTTTACAATAAGCAGATCGAACTCTGGTACCAAGTGTCCCGCCGATCCTCGCTGTCGGCCTTATCACTAGCTTCCACAAATCACAAGTAAGTGATGCACTAAGCGGTTGGCTTGTACGGCTCGAAGAACCAGTTCTAAATCAGATTTAACATAGGACCAGGGCATTAGAAATAGGCTGCAAAAATGTAGGGTCTAAGAACTGTAGATTCGGATTGGGTTTACATTTGGTGTTAACGTAGCTTATCTGCAATTGATCGCGAAAATCTCGCAACCCATAGGTTCTCTATACGGTCTTCATCTCAAGGAAAGACAGGTTGTTTAATAATATATACTTAAATACGCAAATTATTAGACCGCTAAACGTAGTTTGTGACCGCCTCTTGCTAGAGGCGGGAGTACATTGCAATATAATTCTTGAAAACAATATGGCTTGATGTAAACAATTGGTCCAGAACACGTAAAGCTTGAACTACTCGCAAATTCTGGTCCTTCGAGACGGATGAATCAATCAGCTTTTATCTAATCATAAGTATATTTAGTGGCAATAAGGCTGATGCAATATAAGAATGGCTTGAATGGCGAACGGAAGCCATGGTATACCATGCTAATCGTAGCGTAGATATCATCAGTCTTAGTTTTATTTTAGAGAGGTAAGCTGGGAGCACGATTTTGGTCTTAGGGCTGGTAAGTGAAAAGAGGAAAAATAAGGAACTTTGGACTGCCAACAAACGTTACACATGCATACAATGGGTTTTTGCACAAGCAAGTGTGAATATGGCACGGCTTAAAAACAGATCCAAATTTAATAAGATTTTGACCAGAGATTGATTAGAGAACCATAAATTATGGACGAAAACTTACACCACAAGTCAATTCCTCTTCTCAAATCAAACCATTTCCTTTTCAGGGCTCTGCCTCGCGACGAGAAGGACGGAAAGGAATCCAAGGGCCACTCCCCCAAGAAGTTCAGGTCGTTCAGGTCGGCGCCCCACCAGTCGATCCATGCTAAGCTGCAAGAGACTAAGCAGCAGGAGCGCTCGCCTCATAAGACCTCGCCTCAGAAGCAGAGGAAGAAGCTGCAGGGACATAGCTTTGATGAAGGTGCTACCCAGGATGGTAAGCTAAAGAATAATTGAATATTATATTATGGATTTGAATACACAGTTTCCAAATCTAAAAAAATATAAAAATGTCGTCCTTGAAAATAGATAAAATGCCGTTATGCACTTTCTTCCAAATCAAAAAGAAAAAAGGAAAGAAAGAAAGAAAGTCAGAAAGTTGACAAGCTTAGTTGACAAGTTAAGTTCAAACACCAATTCTGAAAACAACTTGTTACCAATTTCTACAAATTAGAAATAATCATGTATCGTACCAGAAACTGAACAGCACCCCTTTGAACTTGGCAGCCATCTTCGTTTACTTGATGAAATTACTAATCTGAACCGTAAATTCTTCTTCCCCAGGTGCAAAGACTGGAGATAACGCAGCTTTCAGGTCTCCCCGGCGGCGGCCTCGCTCAGCTGACCCAGCGCCCGCCGCAGCGCATATTAAGATCCTCGCCAATGGGCACGAGCCTCACCCAGCGCCTATTAAGCCTACTGGTAAGAACACGTTGCTACTTGCGCCTGTCGCTTTCAAATGTTGAACATAGACCTCTCCCGATAAAAAAGAGGCTCCCCTATATCCAAAGGCTTTCGTCTGAATTATGTTATTTTTCGGAGTACTTAAATATATATACCGACTTAATGCCAATCATTTAGCTTGGTCTTAGATCTTGATGGTCTTTACAAGCTTCCAGTGGCCTAAACATTTAAGTTATACAAGACAAGGCCTTTTTGTCTCTAAAAGGATTCGAGATAGACACTAACTATGGTGTCTAATCCACTTCTAACAGTTATCGGCTGAAATCCGCGTAGAGTATCTAGTCGATGGTCAGTTCTTTCAAAGCTATAACATCGTATTAGCTAAGTGATCAAATAATATCAGATGTATCCTACTTTGGTGGTTAGCTCAATATTCAGGTTGAGGAGTTTTGATTTTGATTTTATTGTAAGGTTTAAGCAAGCCAAAGTTGAATATCGTCTTATGTTATAACATCTAATGAGAATCATCCAGTGACCAACTTACAGACGCATTAGTACTTTAATTTATCTAAATAGAATTAGAATCTCTCGTCTTCCTTTACATATCTTCTGTCTAAATCTGAATTTGCTACATTTGAATGACATCGGAGCTTTCATCATATTAATCATCATGTTCCTAGCTAAACAATAGAAATAAGCTAAATCACTTGATACGATGCTCATCGTATCAGGCTAAAAAGTAGTAAAACTTTTCTGTTTCTATTATCTACTAGATTCTGTGTCTAGAAGTCTAGATATTATTATGAGCTAATCGATGTGTGTACTAATCTGTTGTATTCCTGCCTGATGCCTGTCCCCTGTCCTGTGTGGCTAACTTCTGAGAATATGGCTCGGTAAAAAAGGTGTTCATATTAAAAGTTTAAGACAGTATAATGCTTCTGATATTATAAAACAATATGTTTACTTCTCTGGCGAGTAGACGATTAAAAGCCAAGAGCTAAATACAAATTAAATTCAAAGGATATCATTTTTTTTTTGAAGAAATTGCGTCGCAAACTTTTTTTATCAAACAACCCAAGAGCCGATTCTCGACAGCCAAAAAATGGTAGAAAAAAAAATACTTTCTTCTGTAGGTTTGCAGTTGAATAGAGGAAGTAGTAATAGAGTTAGGTCGACATCAAGGGGCGGACGCTCGCCGTCAGCGCCGAGCAAAACTGGGGCAACTGGGGCAACTGGGCCATCTGGGGCGACAGGGGCAAACCGAGGCCGCCGCAGTCGAAGCGTGTCCAAAGTTGGCATAAAGTTGGGTGCGTAACTAAACAGGTGACAGTTGAGTTGCGTCGACGCTCTATGTTCTAAAATGATGCTTATGGCCCGTGGTGCTTCTGTCTTGGTGTGTTACAATTGGCTATGTTCTGTTAGGCCTACTGTGGCTTGGGAATTGATGTTCTAATTTGTATTTCTGTCTCTTTCTTAATTGAAAAGTTTCTACTGATAAATCTTTTGTTTTTTGTTGTTTTATACATATTATGTCATTTGAATTTCGGTTGGTAAAGAGATGGTAATGCATTGATATTCAAAGAGGAAAAAGGACAGTTTAAAACATAGTCCTGCCTATTTTATGGTGTCACAATCAGCACGGCATGCCCTTTGCCCAGCTGTCACGTTCAATGCATGCCCGCTGGGGCAAAGTGGGCATTTATTGCCCAAAACACCCAACATAAAATCAGGATTATATTTTAAACTTCGTGGATTGAAGCTTCCGTGTTTCCTGTGAGCTTTATTTTGTATGTTATTTGGTTAGTGCGTCAACGCAACGTCTGATCACTGGAGAACGCATTGGCACCGACAATGGGAATGGCTTGACAGGACACAAGGTGTGGTTGTTTGTCCGTATCGTCCGTGTGATCACCCTGCACACCTGCAAGTAGCTGTACAAGTTCCTAAGTTATATTAAGTATATCAGTCATCTAGTACCCATAACACAAGCTCTGCTTAGCTTGGGGCTAGATGATGCTGTGTGGATTGTCCAGCATTATTTATATTCAACAACAATGTATTAGACATACGGATCCCGAATAACTGTTTTTTTTAATAAGATCCTGATTCACTCTACACAATACATTTATTGGCCGTTTTGGGCACATTTGCAGATCAAGGTAAATTTATAAAACAAAACTTACTCGAACTAACTTTGTTTGTTTTTAGAAATTGAGGTACATTGGTCCTTAAAAGTTGTAGTATTTCAGGCCCAATGGACCAGTTAATTTTCTACCATATGGGACATATTGTGCCCTTGGTTTTATTATATAAATAGAACCATTGTTTTACGAGTAGGTAGTTTTTTTTTAATTGAATTTATGAGGAGCCAAATAAATATGTTTCTTGTGACTGTCCTTTTAGTGTGGTGTGTTTAGATGTTATTCACTAAAACTTAGTGTTATTGTTTGACAATGTTTTAATTTGCATGCAATGTGTACGTTACTTAGTCTCAGCTGATTGCCAACTTAATGAATGTGTGTTAGATTAGTTTGTGTTTCTACAGATTTCAAGTTTGTTTCTTATGATTATTTATTTATAAAATAATGTATTGTTTTTTATCACCGTCCGTATATATATACGTATCTGTATAATTATTTTATTTAACATTTTTGTGCGTGAGAACTGAATATCATGATAAAAATACCTTAAATGAAACGGAATAGCTAAAAACCGATTTTAATAAAGTATTTGTGGGGAACAACGCGTTCCAGGCAAGATATCGTGAAATTGGGCTGATTGGGCGATGACAATTTTACACCCACACAACCTAACTCTGCCATAATTTCTATACGCACGGTAAAATTTAAAGACTTGCTAGCGTAGAGTAAAATAAAAACAGACACAGAAAAAAATAAGGTCACCTTTTTCAGTAGTCAGATAACTTTTATCTGAGAATTAAATATAGTGATTTTAGACAGTTTCTGTATAGAAAATATGTCAAATTGCATATTTCTTCAACTTTCCCAAGTTCTTCATGCTTCTGTGGAAGAGACTCAACAATTTTACGAATATCACGTAGCTTTATATAGACTTGCAGACAAGACTTGTGACAAGAAATGATTACGGTGGTATGCTACGGTTTTATCGCCCAAACTGTGATAAAATGTGTGACTCAAGTCATGTCACAGTAGCCGTGCTCGCCCCGCAAAGACTAAACATATTATCTAATATCAAAAATAGGCCCTCTTAGTTTTATCGCTGTGATAAAATGTGTGACACAAGATATGTCACAGTATCCGTGCTCGCCCCGCAAAAGCTAAACATAATAGGTATAATGATAAAATTAAGCCCTCTTAGTTTTCCTTCAGACAAAAGTTCGCTATTGAAGAATCTGCCATAGGTATATACTTATATTTATATAGTACCTACTGTAGTTGTAGCTACACCTCTTACAATCCTTTCCTTTTTCTAAATAATGGGCCACTCTATTATGTCCTACCAACACTGAATAATTTAATTTAATAAGTACCTATTATACAGGGTGGAAGGAGCATCCACTCTCAACCAGATACCATGAGTTCAGTTCATGATACTGGACTGTACAGTGTTGAAAATTTTCCGTCGCTCTTTTGTAATTTCGTTTTGTTTTTACTTTGAGCTGTAAAATGTCATGTTTTCTATGTCACCCAATTAGATGTTTTACAAAAGAAGTGAGTTATTATCTTTTTAATTAAAACTCTCATTGGGTTCGATAGAATATTGATCTTCTCATGATTTTTCACATGAAAGAAAAAAAAACAGAAAATTTTCAACGCTTGAAGGAATCCAGAATCTTAATTTTATTGAGCTTATATTATCAGTCTGTGTATCGATGTCCGTTCCACTGTGTATGATTAGGTTGTCAATTGTCATACGTGTCATGTAAGATATATTATAAATGTTACCACTGCAATAAAATGGTTTGACAGGCACTTGGTTTTTATGTCCTGTGGTATGTATCGTTACAGTGGCCTGAATTTGTAAGTCCTATGTTTTTACAATATTTGACAGTAGCTACCGCTTTTAGCTACTTTTATTCTTAAAAAGTAATGATAACATTTGTTAGTGTTCGTCGCTTTACGTGTTGATTGCCTTTTATGGTTCTCCTTTATTAAAAAGCTACTACTAATAGGGGCAAAGTTATATTCACGTGTGATTTTGATGGTGGAAATCAGAGGTTTCTGGTTGCCATATGTAATTGTAGCTCTCGTTAAAACGCGCCGCACACAGTATTTGTAAATTGAAAATGTGTACTAAAAATTCTCAAGAATCCCAAGATAGGCTGCTCTTGTACGTGATAGTGACGTGTTTAAGAATGTTATGAAATAACATAAATTGCATTAAAAAAATCCGTTACTCAAGTAGGTTATCTATATTCCAAGAATAATTTTCCGAAACCGTTGGGTACGCATTAAATATTTCATAGGGCAACTCATTTATTTTACTTTTTTTTTAATAGGTACGTTCTGAAATTAAACGAATTCTGAACTTTTTGCTTACTATCTTCTGTGCGACGCGTTTCCTCCCAAGGCATCTGTAACGATACATAACACCAGATTCGCTTGGCCACCAAAAAGTTTAACCAACCAAACTTTCCAGACGAGGAGATTCCTTCGCACCGCAGCGCGTCTGTAGCGAAGGACCATTTCTTCGACGACTCGCCTATCGTCAAGTCGCCCCCTGAACCGACCAGGGTCAAGTCTCCGGAGCAAATGAACATGCGCTCTCCGGATCCCGTCAACTGGACCGTCCCCCTGGACACCGGGAAGACGTTTACGGTTACCCAGAATGTGAAAAGCGGTGAGTGTAGGACTCTCCTCAGATTGGGCGGGAAGTGCAGCTAGGTTACATAAGATAATAAGGTGGTGGAACTGATTTTATGAAGGTATTATAATATTGTATTGAAGATGTAGTCTTTTCGTTGGGGGTATGTACTTATTGGAAATAAATGTCTATAATATTTTGAGGTTATCTTACAACATTGGCCCTCTTCTTGCCGCCAATGACTTTTTATTAATGATAATTAGGTATCTATAATGTGAGGCTATTTATTCTTAGCCAATGCTTTTAATCATTTATTTTAGGTACTTAGTTCTAGGAGAATTGAAAAGCTGTTGGGTATTATACGGAAGGACTGAGTTAGAAAATAATAAGATGCTAGTTGTATAACTATCAACCTCCTTCGTAAGATTAGTTTCACTTTTTCAATGTACAAAGGAGTATCTTTTTCTCTTTGTAGGTAATTTTTAGATTGGACCTACTTATGGTGAAGGTGTTGCCATGTAAAAAATCGCACTTTCTTTTCAAATTTATCAACGTTTTACGAATAAGATACTCTTCGAATGAACAGTATTCTAAACTTAATTATAAGATCATTGACTTGTTAAAATATAGTAGGTAAGCTCTAGGAAATAATTTTGAAGATCAATTATAAGCCATCACACTGTCATGTCACGACACTGGTAGCGGAAAGGAATCATGATCATTCAGGCATTTTGAAGTGTGACCACCCTAGTACGGAACAAGTAGAGCTTGCAACACTGACACAACTGAACACAATAAAATCATGTGCATTGGTACGATATAGAGGGGAACACCTCATTAAAATTCTGATCATCGAACATTTCACATCTTTTGTTCGTACACAACAAGTGTTTTATTTAATTACTGTTCTAAATCCAATGAAAATGACACCGGCGACTTCGCACTTCACACCAAACAAAACTAAACATAATTAATACTGATTGGACATTAGAGGCTCCATACAAGTTAATCCCTTTGAATTAAAAAATTGCATAAAAGTTGTAACTGTCACTTTCCGTGGACATAGAACGTAACGTTAGTTCACTTCATCCGACCATACAACTCGCTCACCATTTCAGATGAGAGCATTAAGCGCCCTAGCTCTGAGTTTAAGGGTGGCTCCGTTGCCGAAGAAGCCACCGTGAAGCCGGCAGGTACGACGAACACAGCCACCGCCTAGACCATCGGCCATACACGTTTTAACGAGTGTGACAGACGATGCGACAGTGAATTCTATCCCCTAACAAATAGAGTTCACTATCACATAAGCACGACACACGATCGACACCAGAAAAAAATATATAATCTGTTTTATATTATATCTATTGAATAGTTCATGATTAAATTGTGTTACTCCAATAATTGAGATGCTTTTATTTATTTTGACCGTACTCCGCTGAGGCGTCGACCACGTATGTATTCACTTGTCTGTGTGTGTCTGTTTCGATGTTTGCGTACACTGTCACTGTATGGCACCCGAATTCTTATTGTTTTCCCATGCCATTATAATCGTTCACTTTTGCATGCTGCCTGTCCTTCTATCTATGGGAAAATTTCGGTGTATGCTTCCATTTCATGAAAGTAGACTTGTTAGACTCATAATGGCCTATTGTCAGTTACAACGTTTTAAGAGCTAGTTAATTAGGAAATGTAGGTCTTATGTACTTTGATATTATGTATATTCTTATAAGCATTATATAATTGTTACTGCATATTTATAAAGATTTTTAATAAAAAGAATAGTTTGCATGTCCTCTTCGTATATTAAGAAATTAGTCGAGCTATTTATTAGCGTTTATAAAAGTTTAGAAAAGCAATACGCATGATCTCTTGTTAGGGTACTCAAATATAAGACGGGAGCATGTATGAGTGGAGAAAAAAAAGACTCAATATTTAAAACTGGAATAAAACCAGTAAAGAGTATTATTATATCCTAAATACCTAATAAATAAGGTATTCATTGCTGTCCCTTAAGGAAATGTAGGTGAGTAAAAATAAATAGATGCCGAAAGTAAAAGTTGAGCACCCTACAATAACAGGCTAGGAGACATCTCAACCTGTCAATCTTTCATCCTCCTTTCTAAAATTATTGTTATAAGAAAACTTTTAAAATATATCAATATGTAAGATTTAGTTTTTATATGAAAAAGGGTAATGAAAGATACCTTGTATGTGCTTAATTGGTGTACAAAGGGAGTTTCAAAATGTAAAAATATATTAATGACTAACTTTATTTTAACTAACCTAATTTATTAACAAAAAGTATTTTGATTCAGTAATTTTAACCAATTATCTAGTATTAGAATAAAGCACTAATCTTTTGCAACTCCCAAAAAACTTTAATCACAAGAGCAAAAAACTAAAAAATATTTAAAATGTTCCAGAAATCGCTCCAATTCATCACCAGCAAATGTCGCCAATACGTTCGCTGAAAAAGAGCGAATCGCCCACGAGCCTGAGCAAGCGCACAGACAAGACGCCGACCACCCCAATTAGCCTTACCCCTATAGATGAGACTAGGGCCCTGGACTTGAACAAAGTTAATGGAATCAATGGAATGAATGGTGTTAACGGAGGCGTCAATGGTGTAACCAGCAGTGATATTACCCCCGAAACCCCAACCCAGGAACCAATTCTGGAGAAGGAACTGATCAAGAAGTCGACTGAAGCTACCCAGATAGCTCCTGGAGTAGTTGATACTAACGTGGTGAATGAGGCACCGAATACAGGCGGGTTGACCGCCTCGGAGATATTAGACAGAGCCCGCACGAGGTTCGATAAGTTCTGGGGCAAAAAGGAAGAAGACAACGTTTAGTCGTTTCAAAGCTAGATTCACTTTTCACTGTTCATTGTGACTGAATGGAATACCAATCAAAATAAATGTTTATGTTTAGTTGTATCACAGGTTAACATAAATTGCTCCTTAGTATTCAGTATAATAACTCTCATGATACAAATAAATGTTAAATAAAATTAAAGCTTTAAACTTAACGACCTTAGCTAGCTAATTTGATTCCAAATAGTCACAATGTCAGTCAGAGGAAGTCGAAAATCAATCAAAGTAGGGAAAAATTAAACGCAGTGTTTAAAACCGAATAAAAAATGGAAAAAAAGCTTCGCTTTATAACGACGACTGTATTAATATGTATTTACTATTATTTGATATGTATTATCATAATTAAATCACTGTCTATTTAATAGTGTGGTGGCTTGTGATAGTAGTAATGATGACGAGTAGTTATTACATAATTATTGTATTTAATTTATTTATTGATATTTATTTAATTATTTTATTGTATTTTTAACGACATATGACAGATTTTCGATTTAAATACTTATAGGATAAGACCCAAAATAATCTTGTTGAAACATAAAACTCGGTACGCTATTTCTTTTCAATTTGCTGTCCTGTTTTACTTAATGTGTATTTTAATGAAATTGTTAAAATGTAGGTAAATATTAATTAACGTAAAGTTTAGTACATATTACCTGAGATTAAGTTACAAAAATATTTTCTTTCACAGCTTTACATGCGAAGCTTAGCCCTAACGTGTATAAATTGTTTTAATCTTTATTATAAATTTCAAACGAGAAAGGTTACGTTCTATTGATTCAACATTAAAAGATTCGTTCAAAAATTAAATACGAATATTTTTGTCAAGTACACTACAGTTAATTTGATTTCTCATATAAAGGAATGCAATTAATGTGTCAATAACTTACAATAAACAAGGACAAAGTATACATAACATAATTGGAAGCCGTCCATGTAGTGTTTATTGGCAAAAAATAATTTTAGTTTTCAAACAGTTTTTGAATTAAGATATTCTGAACGCATCTCAACTCAAAATTAGCCAATCACAGCGCCTGTCATTAGATACTGGCGGGAAAGCCCGGAAAATAAACCTAACGAAAATAAAAGAAATATTAAGTGAAATATAATATAAGTAACAATGGAAATATCGCGTAAGTCATGTCGTTTGTGTCTAACAGAGACCGAATTCAACGTGTCTTTACACAGTTCTTACGGCCGAAGAACGAACATGGTCGACAAAATCTTAGTTTGTCTTAAAATAGTGATCGAAGAGGCCGATTTCCTCGACACAATCTGCTACAGATGCGCCGAAAACGTCGAAAGGTATTACGATTTTGTTATGTTCATAAAGAAATCACAAACAAAACTGGTCGAACCGCAGCGTAAAATAGAAAATTCTGTCAATCGTCGTCTGATAACGTCGTACGTTCGCGAACAAGTCTATGATGCAGACTACACGTTCTCGTTCTTAGACAATGAAGAAAAAAAAGAGCCGAAGTCATCTAGTCCATTCTTTTCATATTTCTCACCACCAAATATGTTGGTCAAACGTACTGAGGAGGAGCCTGTATGGAAAACTCCAAAGCCGCGTAGGGAGGATTTAGAAAAACATGAAATAAGACAAAGTGACAAGATAAAAAGACAATACAGGCCGGAGAGGCCACGGCATCATTCCAGAGATTTGTTTGAGTCCCAATCGCAAGATGTAGATGAAACCAGCTTAAAGCCTTTAGACTGGAAATTGACTCCAGATGATAATATTATTAAAAGGGTTAGGGATAAATGTTTTGGTAGATCTGATTTTTAGACTTTTTATGTTTTAACCTATATTACACTTTAAAAACCAACATATAAGGTTGATTTTCATATGTAACACAAGAGAAACTTTGCATTTGAATGTTATTATATAGTTTTTCATTAGGAGCCTATGTTTATAAGGTTTTATATAAAGAATAAAATCCAATTGTATGACTTCATATCCTGTCGTAACTATTTTTACATTAAAAATATATTATTGACAGCGAGAAGTCACATATTTACAGATTGGCAAACATTCTTAGGAAGTTTTTAAATTAACCAAAACTTTTACTAAATGGCATATTAAACCTAAAAGTTGATTTCTGAAATCAGCAATATTGATGTTCCTGGCATAATATTTGTAGTTATAAATTGACAATAGCGATGAAATAGGTAAAACAAACATCAAAATAGTTCCTCATAGATATTAGGGAGTGTTTCTGCTTATGTCAAAAAGGGGATGGTGTAATGATAATGGTAGCTTACTATATAACTTATGTTTACTCACAAAGCAGGCAAGTGATTTTTATTATAAATAATGACTATCTGAGGTCATTAAAGGCCCAAGTCAGAACGGGACAAGCTATCTTCTATCTCTTTCTTTCTTTTTCCTTTGGCTTCCCTGTAATATGCAATATTTCCCCTTCATTGCTCATATTCTACGTAAACCTTAGTATGACAAGAATATTTTTTAAATAATTAGACCATTATTTATAAATGTTTGACGTAATGTAATCAAAGTGTAATATAGGTTTAATAGTTTAATTATTTAACAATGTCATTGTTATGTTTGTAATGTTAATTTATTAGAATTTTTAAACATTATTAATTATAATTTTAAATAAATAATGATTTCAAAGGTATTCCGTAGAGACAGGGTACATAAAGATGTTTGTTTTCTTTACAAAAGGGCTTATTTCATTGACTTCTTTTTAAATATTTCTGGGACAGAGTGTAAACCACAAACAAGAATTTATGATGATCAAAAACTTTATCTAATATACCAGTTGCTAGTTTAGACCTTGATTACTGACAAGAAGTACTAATTTAGCATACACTCAGTTCTACTAATAAAAACTGCTTCTGTAAAATTATTACTTACTACTCTAAGACATGACACTAGCAAGATGTGCTAACACCTAGAAAAGTGCCCACAGATTTGAAAGCTCATGCAAAAATGTATGGATTTGTATGGAATTGTTGTGAGCATCGTTTTGTATGAAATGTACCTACTCAATTGTGTAGAATGATATAAAGTAAAATGTTGTATTTTTAATTTAGTTCCTATCGAAGTCCATTCTCGCATCCTTCCATAAAGTATTAACAGTTTGTTCAAACGGAAAATGTCGTTATTTTTTAAAGCTTTTTGCTCCTAAATGTATTGTTAAGTACTTTGATAGTATTCAGCCTTGTGTCTAGACAGACATTCTTAAGAGAAATAACAATTGGAGAAACTTCTGCTTTTATTATATAAACACCATAGCATTAAATTGCCTTTCTCATTAATTGATTGATGTTCTCCAACAGAGATATTAAATGCTCAATGCCTTATGCATTTAATTTATCTTCTTCGGGGTTAAATAAAATAAGCTGGCTACATTTCACAGGCGTAATGACGATTATACAAAGGCAAAGAAAGATTGTCTGAACCCATAATTTCAAAAAGTAATTTACCTGTAACCGTTAACTCCGCAGTCAGCTGTTGTTAGTTACTGAAAATCAATATAGGTACATAACAGCTGTGAATTTAAGTTCCTCCAGATAATTTCATTTGACTCTGTATAGGATAAAGTTTCCAAAATCTCTATTGCTACGACCTGCTTATATACGCACGGGAAGTTCCTTCAATCCTTATCATCACGAAACGGATTGTTTTAAATAATAATGGTATTCGCTCCGAGAACTCCAAAGGAAAAGTTAGTCAAGGTTTAATAATTATGCTGAAAAGCTATTTTCAAAGTACTTAACGAAACATGCAGGTACGTATCGTATACCATCAATTTACTGTAATCTAGAAATGTATGTAGGCACCATAAGTAATGTAATAATGGTCTGAAAATCCTGATGATTTCGTTAATAGATAGTTTCTATATAATTTTATGGTCCCAAGTTGGGCGCCAATTGTTGATCAGTTAAACAAAATTATTTTATTGTAAATTCCTATAAATGTCTATTTATTTCGCACAAAATGTTTTATTTTCTTCAGTGGTGTATGTATGAAGCCCTGCCCAGTAAGGATCTAGTAATAAATAATCCCTCAATAGCCGATAATTATTACAAAATTTTTAGCTTTGCTACGGTTTTGTAATAGCGTGTGTTAAATTTTCAGTTGTTAACATCAAATGGACACCTAAATAAAAATCAGAAAATGTTTACGTGTTTTATTTTTCTACGGAGGGAATGTGTGTTATGTGTGCTGTTACGCGAATGGATATAATTAGACATGAGTATGTAGGAGGAAGTCTGAAAATGGCGCCGATTACTAATAAGTTGTGTAGAAATCGGTTGTCATGTGATGCGGAGGATCACGCTGTGAAGAAAGTTTTGAGTATAATGTTTTTTAATTTGGTGATTCTGGCTTTCTGCATCCTCAGAAAACTCGAGGAGGAAACTTGGGGAGTTCGTGGCTAAATAAAAACAGCAGCACGGGTTGATCGAAGGTTAAACTACGCTTGCCGAGGTCAGTCTGTGGAAGGGAGACAGTCCGTAACATATCGAGACTCCTCCGTGTCTCGGAAAGCACGTTAAGCCGTTGGTCCTGGCTGCCATTTGTAGATCTTGGGCTGTCATTACGGGTAGTCAGAAGCCCGAAAGACTGACAACCAGTCTTACCAAAGGGTATCGTATTATAGCCAAGTGACTGGGTTATGGAGGTCAGATAGGCAGCCGCTCCATGTAAAATACTGGTATTCAGCGGCATCCGACTAGACTGGAAGCCGACCCCAACATAGTTGGGTAAGGTTAGGCAGATGATGACGATTTACCTATACCAAACAAAATAAGTAAGGATTTTGTAGGTATGTTTAAAATCAAAAAAATAATAAGAACAGTTAAATCCATGACTTTATTTCATTATCCATTCAATTCATACACATATTAGATACACTAGAGGAAATATATCCTCGCTTATGATATTTCTCGTTATTTATAAATCACATTTAACATTTTAAACGCTAAGTTTACATTTAAACTATTACTGAAGTACAATTTATTTTGTATGGCAGACTACACAATATATGAAGATTTAAATGTGAAAGGGTACTACTGTGAGACACCCCAGCGACGCACCAGTCGCCAGTGTGTCCCAACTCTTATTATGAACACGCTTTTTTGCTTTATCTGGCGAGCGAAGCAGTTCATGCACGCTCAATTCCGTAATAATATAGATTGCTTTCATACAATTAATTAAGAAATAATTATGATATAATAAAATAACATAGTTTCAACAGTCGTGGTCCCGAAAGCAATTTATACATACATACAATACGCTCAAAAATAATCTACAGAAAATTCATTGTTACATTTTGGTCTTCATTTAAAAAAATAGTTGCCATAATAATAATTGCTCATAGCGCGTGAAAATTAACGTTTTTAAGGGTAATCATATTTCCACCCTGTGTTACCATGCACAAAAAAACTAATTTTAAGCTTAATTTACAAATAATAACCGATGAGTATTAACAAAACAATATTTTTTATGATAACGAAATTAGTCTCAAACAATGTCCAAAAAGCATGTTTCTTTTAACGATTTTACGTACAAAATTGTCCTTACTATCAATATTGATTGGTTTAAAAATTGATAAAAGGATTTTTAGATTCAGAACTTACACATTTTTATAGTTTTATTAGTTTATAGTCTCAAAAAACAGCGTCAATGAAAATAACTAACTAATTTTCCACCCTTGCAGTAATTTAATTCCTATTTGATCTGTAAACACGTCAGCAACAACTAAACTATAAACTAATAACGTGTAAAGAAAAACCAAACATTCTCTTATTATATTCGTTGTGGTGTTTCTGTTAACACCTTAACTGCCAGACAACTAGACACAATAGAAAATGTATTGTTTGTCGGTCACCTGGCGTTTGAGGTGTTAAGCTGTTAGTCTGAAACCTTCATGAAACATGAATAGACCACTTGTGAATTCTTGCAAACATACAAGAAATAAACAAGTAGTCTATTCATAAACATTTTAATGAAATAATTACGTATTGACAATCAAAATTTTCATATTAACTGAAATAATTTGTGTTCCTTTATTCAAGATTGATTTTCCAACGGAATGTTTCTTTTTAATTTATTATTTAATTAATGATTTAATACATTTTGTAAATTTAAATTATTAGCTTCACATTGCTTTATAATTATCTTATTAAATTTTTATTAATCACCAAGTTTTTAACGTTATAAATAGATGAATATTTTCGCATCATATTGACAACAGAATATTATTTAACTCTTAACAAAATAGTCGTAAGGAAGACAATTACTGAGACCTTTATTTGTTTAAAAAAAGATGTTAATAAATGTAATAATTATTATTAATTATTAGTAGTCACTTTTAATTGCAAAATTGCTCAGTGTGTAACACACACATTTCGCCAGTTATATCAAGCCCCTTGAAATAAAGGGCGACCATATTAAAGTGGCACAAAACTATTCTCAGGGTTGCTAGAAATAACATAACATCACGACTGTATTCCCCGAAGGGTTAGGCACACCCACATCTCACCATGGGGGCGAGCCTATTGCCATCAACCGGAAACAAATCCAAACACCACTGCTACTGAGAAATTTCAGATAGAAAAAACCCCACAACACTTTTTTAGACCTAGAAATTTAATCCAGGACCTCATGTTTAGCAGAAGTCGATAGAAATAACGTTTCAAACACAAACGATGCATGTTACCAACTGAGAAAGATTACAAGGCGTTACAAAGTCAAAGGCTCTGACTATGGCACTAACATTAACTTATTGGAATGTCGCCTAACAATGAAGATATTCTCACACCCTATCGGGTAAGCAGAACTGTAAATACATTAACTAGTTATTTAGTTTCAACGGAAAATGTTAATAAAAAGCAATAATGATTATAATAATACACATATTAGTTAAAAAACCGCGAAAACAAACTGTCGCCTTTTGTGGTGTACGCAGTGTCAAGATTTATCATAAGCTTGGTCTTTAAGTTTACTTAGTACTACTTAGTTTAAGTTTACTTACTACTTAGTTTACTTATTTTGACATACAAGTTGAGTGTCATCTGCAATCAATACTATTATAGCCAAAGAGTTTGTTTGTTTGAACACGTTACTCAGATTTGGAAAATTGATAATATTTTAATGGACAATATAAAGGCTATTTAGCATCATGCGACCCTTAGGAGCCGGTGAATCCGCGAGGCACGGTTAGTTTAATATAATTATGATCAATCCAATCCTAGCTTACGTGTATGTCTTTATTTAAACCAAGTATTTATTTAGGCAATGATTATCTATGTGCACCACAAAAGTCGAAAACTACAAAACTAAAAACCGGGGTAAAAAAAAATATTTAGAAAGAGAACAATCAAGGAAGCATTTTATCAAATATATCACATACGTCACAGGTCCTGTACACACGTGTAACTCTTAACATGTCGCTTGCAAGTAAAAGGGGACAGACAGACTGGCTACCGAGTAGACATTGCATTTTGACAAATGATGATGCAAAGGTATCGAAAATGAGATCTAGTTTTTTATGCATTCAAAGATATTAATATTGACCATCACGGAATTAAATCAATGGTTATTCACCAGTCTATCTGCGTTATAAATTATTTACAAAAGAAACGCGACTGTTATAGTAACATACCGTCGAACAGGACAAAACTAAATACTAAAAAAATACAACACTACAAGCTAAAACTAAACTAAAAATGAGATTTAATAAAAAAAAAATTACAAGACAAAATGATAATTACATTAGTGCGCGAACAAACTCCATGTTTTTTTTTTTAAATACATTTACCTAATTTAATAAAAATATTTTTTTTGTTGTTTTAGTTTTTACCAACGCCTCAACTTTGTAATACTGAAAAGCGACATTTACAAATCAAATCGCGGCTTAATATTCGTGCTGGCAACACTTTGGGAGACGCCATTTTGTAAGCTGTATGATTAATTTGATGATGGATATTGTTCAGTTAATTAGTTTGTATAAGATTTAGCAAACTAAACTGATAGACTGTTATAAATAAAATCATCATGTTTTAAATACGTAGGAATTATATGGGTTCTAGTATTTGTATTGTATTTTAGCTTATCAACAAAAGCTACAAGGCCACATTTTGGACCATCCCCCAAACGTGCAATCAGCACGAACAATATATAATTCCCTTTGACAAACTAACACTATGAACAGTCTAAATCAAGCTTATATATTTTTACAATAGTTTTTAGGTTTATTTTTTTTTTTCAATCACAACACTGAACGCCGGCTTGATACACTTATAAGTACTTGATCATTTTTATATAGGGAAACATCACGCCTATATTTCTCGAAGGGATAGGCGGGGGTGTACCGTTTGCTCAATATTTGCCATTTACCGGGCGCATGGTTCCGGGCAAGATCAATGTTTAATTGTTTTTTTTGGGTCATTTGTAATGTTTATTGGTTATATATTAAATGATTAAATTCTCATAAGTGTTAAATGGTAGCTAGACAACTAATCTGACAATTTTTTATTGATTTTATTTATTTACTAATTAAGTTTAAGAGTGGCAGAGGAACTAGACTTGTTTTATAGTTTGATGTAAAGAAAAAGTAAAGAAATATTCTTTATCGTTTAGATATATAGACTGGGCTGATCACGTCTGCCGCGTTCCCTATGAACTGTGGGCCAAAATAACCAGTTTCTGGAGCCCTGACACAGCCAGAGGACGTCGCGGCAGGCCTCGTAGAAGGTGGCGTGACGAGCTGGACAAAACCAACAACCAGTGGCCCACATAAGCCCTGGATGAAAACAACTGGACTGGCCTTTGCCCAGCAGTGGGATAACGCAGGCTAATAGAATTAGTTTTTATATAAAGATTGCTTTTTATTATTATAGTTTTAAAAGAATAATGTGTTTCAAAATTGGTCTGATTTTAATTATTCAAGAGTAGAAAAATACTTTACTAAAAATTATGGTTCATTGCATAATTAAAAAGAAAGGTGAAGAACTCCTGGAACTCTGCCTATATTATAATCTAAAAAATTCTATGTACACAGTCAAAGAAACGTGTCTGGCTACCCTCAAACCGGCGTGTAACACGTACAATCATAAAACACATTTAGTAAACACATAACCGATCTTTAGCCTACTTCTCACTACATGTCTCGCGACTTAATTATCTGCTTATCCCCTTAAGCAGCCATGATGATCATAACAGCTGTTTTTTAAATTACAGTCGTTTATTTTTATATGGGGTGTGTATTAAAATTGTGCTTAAGCAGTCATGTCATAACCGTGATCTTTTTATTAAAGGCTTTTTACAATCTTCGTTGACTTTTTGAATTTAATATATTTAGTATTCAGTAAAGTCTGTGAGCAACTAATCTCACTTTTTTAATACACACTCTATATTTACAATCAAGCTACGCTAAAAACATCTAAAAATACAATAGATGACGCATAAAAGTCCCCCACCCATCTAAATCGCGACCTCACTATAGTTACTTAAAAGCTTAATTTGACAGCAAAACAAATTGATACATGTCTATCTCACTCGCACTCAGTTGACTCCCGTTAGTCTAGTGCTTCCTATTCTTGACAGCGAACTTACAGTTATATGTTCGTCTCACTCGCACGTAGGTTCACTAAAATTCCTTCTTCTATCAATCTCTCATTTGCACTTCACAAGTTCACAGTTCCCAAAAAAAAATCTCATATATCTTGCATTTACGAACAGGCAGAAAACATGTCTATCTCACTCGCACTTGTTATGATTACGTATGTCTGTCTTACTTTTCTCCGGATGAGGAACTGGAAACTCTGCCGCGTCCTTTCTTGCCTCTCTTGTCGTCTGTGGTCTCTTTTTCCGAGGGTTTCTCTTGAGGAGAAGGTTCCTGCTTTACTGGTTGCTGCGGTTGTGGTGGCAAGTTGCCGCTCTGAAAGTTTACAACAATAAGCATAAGGATAGATATGTAAGATAATCGTGATGGTCCAGGAGTTAATTTTGGACATCACTGACACTGGTAAAGGAAAACATCGTGAGGAAACCTGGATCTATAATGGAAACCTGGATGAATACCCGGCTTGAGCAAGCGTGGTGATTAATGCTCGTGCCTTCTCTTTATGAGAAGAGGCCTTTGCCCTGCAGTGGGACAGTATCAGGCTGCTATCATCATCATCATCTGCCAAGCTTGAAGCTGAATACCAGTGTTTCACATGGACCGACTGCCTATTTGACCTCCACAACCCAGTAATTGGGCATCACAACACCCCTTGGTAAGATTGGTTAACAGACTTTTCGGCTGCTATCATTACATTATTATTAGTACGAGTTTATGGTAATAAAACGCCACATTATCTCTGTCTGAAAAGCACTACTCACGTTAAAAATCCGACTTAGCAAAAAGAAGCAGAAGAATTGTCAGTAGTTATGTTTAAAGAGAAAATATCTAACGCCCATCAAACAATGTTCTTCTGAATCTTAGCTTACTCTTCTTACCTTCTTCTTGGCATGCTTGTCTGCTTTCTTGCTGGCTCTGTGGTCATCGTCGTCGCGGTCGCGCGTGCCCTTGCGTCCCATCACGCCGAGGAGTTTGCTCACCATGCTGTTCTTGCTGCGACCCTCGGATTCTAGTGGTTCTGGTGACTGTGGGACGAAGATGCCTTAGTTAATTCTATGCACCAGTTTTTGTATTTCCAAATTTTCATTTTTTTAACTAGATACATTGGCAGTTTTTTAAGGGCTGGTAATCTCAGCAATTAATTATTTGTTGTGTTGTTTGTCGGGCCGATATCCGCAACTCCACGACTCTGCGCGTACTTTGCGTATTTCATTATGTAAGTAATTATGTTCCACACCAATGTAAACAAAGAGAACAAATGAACAAATTAATACGAAAAACGGTACAAAATTACTAACATTGTTTGTCATTACTGACAGGATGAATTTCTAATATTGTGCATATTTCATATTTTGATTAACTGATTTTGTTATGCTATTTTGAATGCTGAAGGCACGGTTGGCGCAGTGGCAGAACGATCGGCTGCTGCGCCGCGAGTGAGTTCGATTCCCGCACGAAAAATTGTCTGACTGTTTGTGTAAGCGAGTTTAAATGTTTGTAAACGCACCTACGATACAAGAGAAATTCCTTATGTGGGGAAACAATTATTTTTAGAAAATAAAATAAACAAAA
The DNA here is from genome assembly GCA_905147745.2 of Phlogophora meticulosa. Lineage (NCBI taxonomy): Eukaryota > Metazoa > Arthropoda > Insecta > Lepidoptera > Noctuidae > Phlogophora > Phlogophora meticulosa. The sequence goes on from LR990542.1 coordinate 2,197,547, forward strand.
GTTGTTTAAAATTATGAGTATGGTGATCCCTTAAGAGGTTTATTTATTTCCGTACATATACTCGTACAACACTCGACCGTAAGTTTACAGACTAACCTTAATTGTGTCAACAGACTCTTGTTTCTTCAGTTCAATCCTCTTCACAGACTCACTCCTCTTAGCTTCAATCTTTTCCTGCTTCTTCTCTTTCTCCATTTTCTTATCTTTTTCCTGCTTATCAACCTTTTTAATAGACCCAGTCCTTTCCATAGCTTTGTCTTTCGATTTATCTTCTTTTAAAACAGCAGAGTAGTTCCTCTCTTCATTTTTTTCCGACAGCGAGTCTTGCTTTTTAATTTCTGGCTTCTCCTGTTTCGACTTCTGTTTGTCTTTCGACTTCACGTCTTCGTCTTTGAGGCTTGAGTCCGACTTCTTTCTGGCTTTCTGTTGGACCTCAACGGTGGGTTGTTCTTGGGTGGGTTGTATTTTTTTGGGTTTCTCTTCTATGAGTATGCTCGTGTCTGTACTTGCTCGGCTGTCATCTGAAGAAATAATCATGCTTACAGTTCGAGTAAAAAAAAATATACTGCTAAAAACCCAGATAGAAAGCATATCATAAGCATATTGACGACCCATGTGGCGCAGCGGGCGAAGGTCTGCCTGCGACGCAGGAGGTTGCGGGTTTGATTCCCGCCTTGGGACAAATGTTTGTACGATCTACAAAGATTTGTTGCGGGTGTTCTGGGTATTTGATATGTATTATTTAAAAACAATATATATTTCTATGTAATATATAGTATTAAGTATATCAGTCATCTAGTACCCATAACACAAGCTATGCTTAGCTTGGGGCTAGATGATGCTGTGTGTATTGTCCAGCATTATTTATTTATAAGCGCCAATCAATTGAAGAAATAGGGAATTCAAATAAAGAGATTTTTAGAAGCCTCCATGATATTGTGAAATCATCCTCCATTCATGTTATTGACAGAGCGAAAAAAGCTCCTATTAATAAATTTTGAAACAATTTCTACTATGGTGTAGTAAAGTTATGCTGAACTTGAACCTCGGAAAATTTACGGATAATCAGAAAAATAACTGTCAAGATGGCCCAGTGGTAAATAGGCCTCGCCTCTTGTGCACGAGGTTGTGGTTTCAAACCTGGGCAAGTACCAATGTGAGTTTTTCAATTCATATGTTCTTTCTAAGTTTATCTTGGACATCACTGACATCGGCGAAGGAAAACATCGTGAGGAAACCTGGACTTATGTAATTAATATAAGTCTGAAATCGCCAACCCGTCTTGAGCAAGCGTGGTGATTAATGCTCGTTCCTTCTCTGTATGAGAAGAGGCCTTTGCCCTGCAGTGGCATAGTAATAGGCTGGTACTTTACTTTTTTACAGAAAATAAAAACCGACCCAATCTAATTCTAATTTATATATTAAGTGTTAAAGAGTTTTTACCGCCTATTTTCAGAAATAACATTCAATAGAGTAGCTGATTCTTTTTTCGCGACGAGTCTATTCTTTAGTAAAAGTTTTTCATGATTATGAGTACAATGACCCCATTTCGCATTTCTCTAAACATCATCATCGTCTGCCTAGCCTTTTTCCAACTATGTTGGGGTCGGCTTCCAGTCTAACCGGATGCAGCTGAATGAAGCATTTTATATGGAGCGACTGCCTATCTCACCTCCAAAACCCACTGAGCAACACGATAACCCCTTGGTTGTCAGACTTTCCGGCTTCTGACAACCCCGTAACGACTGTCTAAGATCTACAAATGACCGGGACCAACTGCTTATCGTGCTTTCCGAGGCACGGAGAGGTCTCGATATGTTACGAATGATCACCCATCCTGAGGCTTACCTCGACAAGCGTAGCTTAACCTTCTATCAACCCGTGCTGCTGTGAGCATTATTCTAAACTTTATTACATAACACTTACCCAAATAAACCTCTCGGGAAGTATCCAAGTTGGACAAGTCGGCCGACGTGTCGATGAAGGACTCGTCGGATAGCGACAGGGATGCGAACGAGGTGGACCCGTCGAAGGCGGACTTCTCCAGGCTTGTCTTGGGCGAGGATGTGAAGATGCTCGGGGTGGATTGCTTGGCTGGTGTCCTACGTGAAAGGGGAGGGGGGTTAGTAAAATACTGGTAAATATTAGAAGATAGTGTGAAAGCCATTTTTTTTTAAATAAAGTTTTTGTATTTTGCGGAATATCTTCCAACGGTTTTAAGTTTCAAATCGATTCAATTTAAATGCCAAACCGACACAAATTCTCAATAAATGGAAGGTGTTTGCAGAAAGCTTGCTAACATTGTGAATTGAAGTCAAAATCGGTATTAGAATTTCAGTATATTAGATTGTTTACTGATATAAAATATATTTGGCGCATTTTCTTAAAAAAAAAATGTATGTTTTTAATTTCATTTAATGGCTATGGAAACAGGAAATATAAGCCAAAAATATAGTGAGGAGATCTAATTATAAAAGCATATTTTCAAGTAAATAATTTGTAACTTACAATACGGACTAAATTTAGCGTTGGAAGTTACCTGTTGGGCAAGTTCCTGGCATGATGCGTGGGCGAGTCCTTCTCCTCCGCGATGCGAGGCAGCGGCGCCGGCGCATCGTCCTGCTTGTCGGGCGGCGGCGGCGTGGGCGACGGCGGCGCGGGGGCCGCGCCCCGCCAGCCCGCCGCGCGCCGCGGGCCCGCCGCATGTCCCGCGTGTCCCGCATGCCCCGCGTGCGTCGCGTGTCCCGCGTGTCCCGCATGCCCCGCGTGCGTCGCGTGTCCCGAGTGTCCCGCGTGTCCCGCGTGCCCCGCGTGGCCCACCAGCCCCGCCGGGCTGCCCGCGCCGCAGCACAGCGGGGAGATGGAGCACTTGGACTCCGCCGAGCGGGGGTGCAGTCTGCAGGAGATACACGGTCGTACACACCTTTTTTTTTAAGTAATCGTTAAACGATATATGTACTTCTTCTTTTGGGCAAGAGTTATGATCATTTCGAGTTTATTGTCTTAATAATTATCTCTTACATGAGAACAGAAACGAGAAGCATGCGTTTAACACAAACGTTCAAAGCACACACAAAAGCACAAATATGTAGTTAATAACGAAATAATAAGCCAAACGATCTGCATTTACCTCACATTCTAGTAATAGCACTATACGCAAAAGTTTAGGCCTTCTAAACATAGAATCTAACAATAATATTTAATGGACAAAAGAACATAGACCAAAATGACACTGGGCCAAATCGTCGTCATTTTGAAGTATATTTGACGTTGTTCTGTCAGAACAGCGCCACCTATCGGGTCCAATTAACCATTCAGGGACCCACCCAAACACACATAAAAAAACTCATTCAAATCAATCCAGCCGTTAAGGAGTTCACATAGACATATACGAAACATTTATATACCACCAAACAGGGTAAATAGAAACACAGGGGTAAGTAGAAACACAACTTTGAAGGGGATTTTCGCGTTAAACATTGTTTGTTACTGCGAGGACTCTTATTGTTTTTAAGGATTTGAAATGAATAATTTCAACACCTTGTCAGAAATTGAATTAACATTAAAATCTCATTTTAAGTTTTGGTTCTGCTTACCTCGGCGTTTCACCCCTCATTTTACCGATACATAAAGATAAGCGGGGATCTCCCGCAGAATCTGTTGGGATCAACTACCAACATGCGTACTTTTAAAAATGATTTAACCACACTTATATTGGTTCAACAACCAAAAGCTTTTCATCTTCTTCCACGATAGGAACAGCCGCGTGCAAAGGCTTTGTCGAGCTAGTGCGGAGTGAGATCCCAGCCTGACGATATGGCGGCGATGGTCGCGCTCACCTGTCGGGTGAGAGCGCCCGGCGCAGCAGCGGCGAGGCGGGGTCCCGGCGCGGCCAGGCGCGCCGCGCGGCCGCGCCCGCGTCGCGCGCCGCCAGCGGGGACGGGCTGCGCGGCTCGCCGCGGCTAGGGGCGGGCGTTAGTGCGTGAGGGTGGCTCACCTGTCGGGTGAGAGCGCCCGGCGCAGCAGCGGCGAGGCGGGGTCCCGGCGCGGCCAGGCGCGCCGCGCGGCCGCGCCCGCGTCGCGCGCCGCCAGCGGGGACGGGCTGCGCGGCTCGCCGCGGCTAGGGGCGGGCGTTAGTGCGTGAGGGTGGCTCACCTGTCGGGTGAGAGCGCCCGGCGCAGCAGCGGCGAGGCGGGGTCCCGGCGCGGCCAGGCGCGCCGCGCGGCCGCGCCCGCGTCGCGCGCCGCCAGCGGGGACGGGCTGCGCGGCTCGCCGCGGCTAGGGGCGGGCGTTAGTGCGTGAGGGTGGCTCACCTGTCGGGTGAGAGCGCCCGGCGCAGCAGCGGCGAGGCGGGGTCCCGGCGCGGCCAGGCGCGCCGCGCGGCCGCGCCCGCGTCGCGCGCCGCCAGCGGGGACGGGCTGCGCGGCTCGCCGCGGCTAGGGGCGGGCGTTAGTGCGTGAGGGTGGCTCACCTGTCGGGTGAGAGCGCCCGGCGCAGCAGCGGCGAGGCGGGGTCCCGGCGCGGCCAGGCGCGCCGCGCGGCCGCGCCCGCGTCGCGCGCCGCCAGCGGGGACGGGCTGCGCGGCTCGCCGCGGCTAGGGGCGGGCGTTAGTGCGTGAGGGTGGCTCACCTGTCGGGTGAGAGCGCCCGGCGCAGCAGCGGCGAGGCGGGGTCCCGGCGCGGCCAGGCGCGCCGCGCGGCCGCGCCCGCGTCGCGCGCCGCCAGCGGGGACGGGCTGCGCGGCTCGCCGCGGCTAGGGGCGGGTGTTAGTGCGTGAGGGTGGCTCACCTGTCGGGTGAGAGCGCCCGGCGCAGCAGCGGCGAGGCGGGGTCCCGGCGCGGCCAGGCGCGCCGCGCGGCCGCGCCCGCGTCGCGCGCCGCCAGCGGGGACGGGCTGCGCGGCTCGCCGCGGCTAGGGGCGGGTGTTAGTGCGTGAGGGTGGCTCACCTGTCGGGTGAGAGCGCCCGGCGCAGCAGCGGCGAGGCGGGGTCCCGGCGCGGCCAGGCGCGCCGCGCGGCCGCGCCCGCGTCGCGCGCCGCCAGCGGGGACGGGCTGCGCGGCTCGCCGCGGCTAGGGGCGGGCGTTAGTGCGTGAGGGTGGCTCACCTGTCGGGTGAGAGCGCCCGGCGCAGCAGCGGCGAGGCGGGGTCCCGGCGCGGCCAGGCGCGCCGCGCGGCCGCGCCCGCGTCGCGCGCCGCCAGCGGGGACGGGCTGCGCGGCTCGCCGCGGCTAGGGGCGGGCGTTAGTGCGTGAGGGTGGCTCACCTGTCGGGTGAGAGCGCCCGGCGCAGCAGCGGCGAGGCGGGGTCCCGGCGCGGCCAGGCGCGCCGCGCGGCCGCGCCCGCGTCGCGCGCCGCCAGCGGGGACGGGCTGCGCGGCTCGCCGCGGCTAGGGGCGGGCGTTAGTGCGTGAGGGTGGCTCACCTGTCGGGTGAGAGCGCCCGGCGCAGCAGCGGCGAGGCGGGGTCCCGGCGCGGCCAGGCGCGCCGCGCGGCCGCGCCCGCGTCGCGCGCCGCCAGCGGGGACGGGCTGCGCGGCTCGCCGCGGCTAGGGGCGGGCGTTAGTGCGTGAGGGTGGCTCACCTGTCGGGTGAGAGCGCCCGGCGCAGCAGCGGCGAGGCGGGGTCCCGGCGCGGCCAGGCGCGCCGCGCGGCCGCGCCCGCGTCGCGCGCCGCCAGCGGGGACGGGCTGCGCGGCTCGCCGCGGCTAGGGGCGGGCGTTAGTGCGTGAGGGTGGCTCACCTGTCGGGTGAGAGCGCCCGGCGCAGCAGCGGCGAGGCGGGGTCCCGGCGCGGCCAGGCGCGCCGCGCGGCCGCGCCCGCGTCGCGCGCCGCCAGCGGGGACGGGCTGCGCGGCTCGCCGCGGCTAGGGGCGGGCGTTAGTGCGTGAGGGTGGCTCACCTGTCGGGTGAGAGCGCCCGGCGCAGCAGCGGCGAGGCGGGGTCCCGGCGCGGCCAGGCGCGCCGCGCGGCCGCGCCCGCGTCGCGCGCCGCCAGCGGGGACGGGCTGCGCGGCTCGCCGCGGCTAGGGGCGGGCGTTAGTGCGTGAGGGTGGCTCACCTGTCGGGTGAGAGCGCCCGGCGCAGCAGCGGCGAGGCGGGGTCCCGGCGCGGCCAGGCGCGCCGCGCGGCCGCGCCCGCGTCGCGCGCCGCCAGCGGGGACGGGCTGCGCGGCTCGCCGCGGCTAGGGGCGGGCGTTAGTGCGTGAGGGTGGCTCACCTGTCGGGTGAGAGCGCCCGGCGCAGCAGCGGCGAGGCGGGGTCCCGGCGCGGCCAGGCGCGCCGCGCGGCCGCGCCCGCGTCGCGCGCCGCCAGCGGGGACGGGCTGCGCGGCTCGCCGCGGCTAGGGGCGGGCGTTAGTGCGTGAGGGTGGCTCACCTGTCGGGTGAGAGCGCCCGGCGCAGCAGCGGCGAGGCGGGGTCCCGGCGCGGCCAGGCGCGCCGCGCGGCCGCGCCCGCGTCGCGCGCCGCCAGCGGGGACGGGCTGCGCGGCTCGCCGCGGCTAGGGGCGGGCGTTAGTGCGTGAGGGTGGCTCACCTGTCGGGTGAGAGCGCCCGGCGCAGCAGCGGCGAGGCGGGGTCCCGGCGCGGCCAGGCGCGCCGCGCGGCCGCGCCCGCGTCGCGCGCCGCCAGCGGGGACGGGCTGCGCGGCTCGCCGCGGCTAGGGGCGGGCGTTAGTGCGTGAGGGTGGCTCACCTGTCGGGTGAGAGCGCCCGGCGCAGCAGCGGCGAGGCGGGGTCCCGGCGCGGCCAGGCGCGCCGCGCGGCCGCGCCCGCGTCGCGCGCCGCCAGCGGGGACGGGCTGCGCGGCTCGCCGCGGCTAGGGGCGGGCGTTAGTGCGTGAGGGTGGCTCACCTGTCGGGTGAGAGCGCCCGGCGCAGCAGCGGCGAGGCGGGGTCCCGGCGCGGCCAGGCGCGCCGCGCGGCCGCGCCCGCGTCGCGCGCCGCCAGCGGGGACGGGCTGCGCGGCTCGCCGCGGCTAGGGGCGGGCGTTAGTGCGTGAGGGTGGCTCACCTGTCGGGTGAGAGCGCCCGGCGCAGCAGCGGCGAGGCGGGGTCCCGGCGCGGCCAGGCGCGCCGCGCGGCCGCGCCCGCGTCGCGCGCCGCCAGCGGGGACGGGCTGCGCGGCTCGCCGCGGCTAGGGGCGGGCGTTAGTGCGTGAGGGTGGCTCACCTGTCGGGTGAGAGCGCCCGGCGCAGCAGCGGCGAGGCGGGGTCCCGGCGCGGCCAGGCGCGCCGCGCGGCCGCGCCCGCGTCGCGCGCCGCCAGCGGGGACGGGCTGCGCGGCTCGCCGCGGCTAGGGGCGGGCGTTAGTGCGTGAGGGTGGCTCACCTGTCGGGTGAGAGCGCCCGGCGCAGCAGCGGCGAGGCGGGGTCCCGGCGCGGCCAGGCGCGCCGCGCGGCCGCGCCCGCGTCGCGCGCCGCCAGCGGGGACGGGCTGCGCGGCTCGCCGCGGCTAGGGGCGGGCGTTAGTGCGTGAGGGTGGCAGAGTGGCAGATACTACTAGTGGCACTACTGCTACTGGGAGGGGGGTCAATCTAACCATAATATTTCATCTAAATCTACCTGTGTAACCGCGTTATTCTCCTAAACTACGCAATGGATTTTGATGAGGTTTTCCCCATGATTTCGAGAGTTTATTTCGGAACCTTTATGTTCACAACATTTTAATATTTGGCATGCAAATAATAAGAAATCTCAAAATTTTATCAATAAATCTGAAAGGTATTCAAAATCAAAATATATAGGATGACGATCATCTGCAGGAATCAAATGGGAAAGAGTGTAGACCGATCAAACGTAACGTAAACAAATTAATAATATTATTACGTAACGCGTAGACAATAAGACATAACTGACTGACATCATTAAATATTTTTGCGAATTTGTGGGAATGCGGTACCAGGATAGTACCAATAGGAAAGCACACGAGCTGCGCGCGCGTTTTTCTATTGGCTTGACCGAGTGATACGAAGAAGAGAGGGTGGGGCGCGAGTAAACGCATGTCCTTGGTTTCCGCTTAAACGTGCGCGCATAATATATGATCGGCGCATGAGGCGTTTAGCATCCGGAACTGTCTTTAGGTAAAAAAATCGATATATTGATGAAAAATTAATGTACTATTTCTTTTTATTGATTCGAGTAGGGTATCGTGAGATGATTCACCTCTTTAAATCCTGCATGTGATTAAATCGCCATCCTGTATATTCACAGATAATTAAACACGGGAGATATCTGCTGACATTTCTTTAAAATATCTGGATATTGTATCAGATTGATTGACTATTCAAAAATTATCTTTCTACCTAGTTTTTAATATAAGTACCTACTTTGTTTATTTTGTTACTCTAGCTAGTAGACAACGAGAAATTTTGTCGATGGTAAATATAGAAATAATCTTTTTTGTTAAGGTTTAAAAATTACTTATGAGCTAAAAAGAAGTGCGTTAATTCAATGATTTTCGTATAATGAGCCTAAAGTTAATCACAGGGTATGAGCGAGACGGCAAATTCTTGGCGCTCAATAATATAACAAATGATTGTATAATCCCTGAACGTAGATATGTTATTTTGTGGTATTTTAGTCACTCGTGCACATAGATCATAGACAAACACAGACATAGACAAAATGAGAATGTAACATTTATATTTCCCATGACAGCGTGTTGCATGTAATGGTTTATGGGTGGCTAGAAATATAAATATAAACATATTTTTAATAGCTGCATGTTTTTTTTTTTTTTTACTCGATTGTTATATTTTTAGGGCTCTCTTTAGCCTTTCTTTAGTTATTTTTTGTATAAATCAAGAGTTGGTTTTCTATTATCGATTGTACTACAACTTGTGTATTTTTGGTTCTAGCTTTTTGATTTCAGAATACTGAGTTTATTCTTGGGTATATATTCGAGCACAGTCTTTTAAGTCTTACAAAAAACTGTATGTGTGTGCGTGTGTGTGTGTGTGTGTGGTTACCTGGTAGGCGAGGCAGGCTGCGGCTGCGGCGAGGGCGAGGGCGTGCGCGCCAGCGGGGACAGCGGCATGTGCTGCAGCGAGGCGCGCCGCACGTCGCCGCCCGCGCCCCCCGCGCCCCCCGCGTGCCCCGCACCGCCCGCCACCAGCTTGTGCTTCAGCCCGTGCAGGGACGACGGGCTGGAGGAAGGGGGATTCCATTATTTTGTTAATTTGCTCCACAGCACAAGGCTATTTTTCTCTCTAACATTGTTAAAATCAAATGTAGAACATCAATCATCAGCTAGTAAACTAGAAAAAAAATAAAAAAATTGAGATAGAGTGCACTATTTTTATACATATTTTTCAAAAAACTAACTGTATTTTTTTTGATAATGAATGTAAAAATATATGTACAGTAAAAGAAAAAAAAAACCCTACTATATAGTTACCGTTGATAGTGCGTGGTAGTAGTGTTGTGTAGCGGACTGTCCGCGGCCGGCGACGCGGGCGCAGGGGACGGGGACGATGCGCATTCGCCGGACGACACCATCTGTGCGAAACGGTCATGTGATGTCATTAATTGTAGATAAGCAATAACGCAATCTGCCAGATGTGGACGCGTAAAATATCGTTTTTTTATCGATTTTTATTAATATATTGAGGTGAATCATTAGATTTATGACGCAGTACGTACAATAACACACGCCTTTTTCCCATGGTGGTAGTCAGAAACTATAGAATGCCACGTGCTAAGATCCTTACACATTACTTTTGCTTCGTTTACGTTAAGACGCCATCTAAGTGATATATTTCTCGATTAATTTTTACATATAATGTATTTAACAATGGTGTTTTGTAGATAAGACGTGCACTGATCTGATTTCAACCACGACTTTACTGGCCCGGAAGTAGGCAATAAAAACTTAAGTGTTGTATTGAATCTTTGTGACACGTATGAGGATGCTTTGGCTATGACCAGCGATTCTATACGTTTACTGGCTGTCTATCTGGCCTTAGCTGGCCAATATTGGCTGTTGCTGCTGTTGTTGTAGCTGTTGTTTCTGTTGTTGTTAGTGTTGTTATTGTTGCTGTTGTTGTTATTGTTGCTGTTGTTGCTGTTATTGTTGTTGCTGTTATTGTTGTTGTTGTTATTGTTGCTGTTGTTATCGTCGCTGGTTGTTGTTTGTGATTAAAGAAATAAATAAATGCAAGTAGGTAATCACCTGGTGCATCTCCTGCGAGGCCCGCTTGGTGGAGATCCGGCGGAACAGCGAGCAGCGGCGCCGGGGGCGCGGCCGAGGGGGCGCGGTGGCGCGCCGCCCGCACCACGCGCGCCTGCGCCCGCCCGCCTGAACACAGAGTACATGGTTAGCTTTCTATTCTATTCTACCTAGATATCCACTCATATCGTGTGGTTCTTTACATTTATGCATGGTCCTCACATGATCTGACCAAGATAATGTCTGGACTTTAAAAGAGACTGTGACCTCTGAGTTTGTTTTGGCATTTCTTCTCAGAGTAGTTAGATACGGAAACTTCACTTGTTTAAAAAATATTTTGCTTGTTGTGACAGGTAATTTTTTTTTTGTAAAAACCAATTTATAAGAATAAATATCATTATAATTCAAATTTTCAAAAAAATGATCAAATTTATAGTGTGTATACCTGAATGGTAGTCTGATCTAACGGTGTAGCTCGTAGCGTGGCGTGCGGAGCGGCCAGCAGCAATCGAAGAACCTGGACAGATGTAACACGTCATGTTATTATTGTTACTTATTCAAAGACAAACCGTGTCCCCAATGAGATTGCCCATCGGCAAAAATGATGAAGTTCTGTACATCCCCTATTTTACCCAGGAGATAAGTATACAAAAATAATTTTCTATAATCCTTATTTTTATTTTCAGAAGATTTGTCATCAATGCGAATAAATTTGCTGTTCTAGAATTCATTCTTGACATTATCATCTGCCTAGCCTTTTCCCAACTATGTTAGGGTCGGCTTCCCGTTTAACTGGATGCAGCTGAATACCAATATTTTACATGGAGCGACTGCTTATCTATCCTCCACAATACTTTCTTGACGATCTTTCTAATTTGTTGTCCTGGTGGTACAGCACTTAAGATAGAGCACTATTGTCATGTTTCTATTAGAAAGCTGATGAATTGTATCGAATTTGTTGAAATATGCGCTTATTATTATTACCTGTGTGTGCAACAAGCCCTGCACAGACTCTCCATTGAGCTGTGTGATGAGGTCGCCGGCACGCAAGCCAGCTGCCCAAGCCGCACCTTGCTCGTTCACCGCCTAGACAGATAACCACTATTTATTACGGTTGCAATTTAATAATCTAATAATTAAATGTATTGGTAAATAGAATAGAATACTCTTTAAGGTACACCATGAAAACTTACAAATGATTACTAAGAGCTACATAGGTTATAAATAAATTATTATAATGGTAAAAACGTTTTTTGCAAAAGCCTGGCTTTATGAAAACTAAGAAAGGTTTTCAAAATAATACAAGCTCTTATTAGAACGTTTGCAAAAATACAGCTCTTGCATAATCAGCCCTAAGATAGATCAGGATAGATTTTCAATTCGGTCAACTTTTATCTAAGGAATAAATATTGGTGTTTGTCAGCATTGGTATGTAAAATATTATAATGTGACTTGAAAAATCGGCCCTTAGTTTCTGATACTCCGGTCTTTTGATATTTAAGTATTTTTCTTATTATCCAGCCACATGTATAACTTTCACTCACCGAGACCAAATGATGCATTGTGTAGTAGTCAGTATCGCCGTAGTACACGCGAACTGTGTGTATGGTGAACCCGAAGCCACGCGGACCACGACGTACTACAATCGGCGGCTTAGAAGACTGGATCAACCTGTTAAATTGATAATTAGAAATTATTTAAACTTTGTCATCATCATCATCATCATCATCATCATCATCATCATCATCATCATCATCATCATCATCATCATCATCATCATCATCATCATCATCATCATCATCATCACCATCATCATCATCATCATCATCATCATCATCATCATCATCATCATCATCATCATCATCATCACCATCATCATCATCATCATCATCATCATCATCATCATCATCATCATCATCATCATCATGATATGGTTGGAAAGCAGGTGACTTTTGAGATGACGGCAAATAAGAGATGTATGGAAGAAGAAGACATGCTGCGTTGACCCCAAATAAATTGGGATAAGGGCAGGATGATGAAGATGATGGGTTGATCAAAGGTTTAGCTACGCTTGCTGAGGCAGTGCGTTGATGAAAGTAAATACATTACATATCGGAAAGCACATCTCACACCTACGATTCGCAGATGACATAGTCTTAATGGCGGAGTCGCTAGAGGAGCTGAACCAGATGCTGGACGGCCTAGCTTCAGCCTCGCGACGTATCGGTCTTGGCATGAATTTGGATAAAACCAAGTCATGATCAATGGCCACATTGATCCAATACCGGTCGTCGTACATGGCCACCTTCTCGAAATCGTTTCCGAATACACTTACCTCAGGCAGATTCTGCAGTTAGGTAAAAACAATTTCGAGAAGGAGGCCAAGAGGAGGATCCAGCTGGGCTGGGCAGCGGTTGGGAAACTGCGCCGAGTCTTCTCGTCATCCATACCGCAATGCTTGAAAACGAAAGTTTTTAATCAGTGCGTCCTACCCGTCATGACCTACGGAGCCGAGACATGGACACTTACGGTAAGGTTGGTCCACCAATTTAAAGTCGCTCAGCGAGCTATGGAGAGAGCTATGCTCGGAGTTTCTCTGAAGGATAGGATTCGAAACGAATACATCCGACATAGAACCAAAGTCACCGACATAGCTCAAAGAATTAGCAAGTTGAAGTGGCAGTGGGCTGGCCATATCTCGCGAAGAACCGACAACCGCTGGGGTAAACGTGTTCTTGAGTGGAGACCGCGACTCGGCAAACGTAGTGTAGGACGCCCTCTGACCAGGTGGGATGACGATCTGCGAAAGACTGCAGGCAGATGCTGGATGCGGCAAGCTGAAGACAGGGCGCTATGGCGCTCATTAGGAGAGGGCTATGTCCAGCAGTGGACTAGTATAGCCTGATGATGATATCGGAAAGCACGTTAACCCGTTGGTCCTGCTGTCAATTTGTAGATCTTTCACAAACAGTCGATACGGGTAATCAGAAGCCCAACCAAAAGTCTGACAACCAGTCTTACCAAAGGGCCAGTAACTGTGTCAAATAGAATTGGTATAGGCAAGCGGTAGGCAGTCGCTCCATGTAAAATACTGGTACCTATTCAGCTGCATCTAGTTAAACTGGAAGCTGGCCCTAATATAGGCAAGGCAGATGATGATGAATACTGATTTGTATACTTACGAATGACTAGGCAGCGCGAACGGAGACGGTGGATCGCGACAAGGAGACGAATCCCTTGAAGAGTTGGTGGAAGAAGTGTTGCCCGCGCATGGAGACCCAACGCCTATGCTTAGCGTGCTGTCATCTGTTGGGAAAAAATAAGTGATTAGCTGAGTACCGCGATCAAACCATCAGTGTCCTGATAGCCCATATTGTTAAGGCGCCTTGCATGCACGAGGTTGTGGGGTTCACATCTGGTCTAGTACTAATGTAACTTTTTTAACTCATATGTATTTTCGATGTTATCGTGTTGCCCAATAACTGTGATGAGGAGGTCAGATAGGCAGTCGCTCCATGTAAAATACTGGTATTCAGCTGCATCCGGTTAGACTGGAAGCGGACCCCAACATAGTTGGGAAAAGGCCAGGCAGCTGATGATGTACTTTCGATTTTAACGTTAGAAATGTCTAATTGGCAAAAAAAAGTGACCTTAATATATATGTCTGAAATCCCTGCTTTAAGTGAGCGTAATGATTAATGCTCGTGACTCTGTATAGGAAGAAGCCTTTGCCCTGCAGTGGGTAATTACTTCCGCATTCTTTATTAGTACATATTTTAGCAAAAAAAAATACAAATTTAGTTTTTTGAAAAAATATGTACTAAAATAGTGCTCCGCCAGCAGCGAGGTGGTGAGACCCACGCTACCGGTGGTTAGGAATCTAGAATGAGGAACCTCACCTCACAATGCGTATGGTGTCCAAGACAACCGCCTTCCGCATATGAGTCTTGACCCAACTGTTTAGCGAAAGTTTCTCTAGACGTTGCTCGGAATGCTCATGACTCTCAATGAGAAGCCCTTGCCCTGCATTGGGTATTACTCGTATTATTCTAGCTTTGGGTTCAAGCACTTTACCTGGGTGTATGACCAGTGAGAGCCCGGACGTGCTGGCTGAGCGTCGCATAGACTTGGCTACGATAGCGGTGGGTCTGGATTTCTCTGGTCTCTCTGGACGCTCCAGGCGCTCCGGTTTCTCCGGCTTGTCGGGCCGGTCCAGACTTATGCTTTTGTGTTCATCTTTCCTTGATATGTCGGAGCTGAGAAAGGGAAAGTGGATTAATTAAGACTTTTATGAGATTGTTAAAGTTTTGTTGGATTTTCTGATCCGATTTTCTTCTGCCGTGTTTAAAACTGGACAGTATCTTTGAACATGTCTAGTTTAATTTACATGTTCTTCGATAATATCTGACACCGGGAAACCGCTGACTTTAGATAAAGAAAAGCATGAAATACGGGTTTCCAAAGCCCAGGTTAATAAGATCAATTAAATGTCACATTCCGACCAAATTTAAAGAATAAATTATTAACCGTTGATAATTAAACTATGCAATAGTAAATTCTGCCAAGTAGTAGTCTTTACCACGATCTTGCTAAATGATAGAGCGTGCCCAGAAGATGTATGTTCTATGCAAGAGGCATTGAAGGTTGAAATAGGTGGTAAGGAGCACAGACGCTAGCAGAGAGTTCTACTACGAAGCGCTGAGCACTGATCTCTCTGATCTCACTGATCTGGTACCCTGGACCGGGAAGTCCGGTAAAAGAAGGGATTTTCATCAATCCATACTCACAGTCTAGGCACAAGCGCCAATGTAGTCGTCGTATTGACAGGCGGGTGCGCCGCCAGCAAGCTGGGTACGTGCGGCACGTGCGGCACGTGCGCGTGCGCAGGCGCCAGTGCGGCGATAGCGGGGTGCGCGGGGTGCGCGGGGTGCGCCAGCGGGTGCGCGTGCAGCGCGTGGTGCGCGTGGTGCGGGTGGTGCGGGTGGTGCGGGCGCAGCGCGGCGCGGCGCCGGGCCGCGGGGGACACGTCGTCGCTGTCTGTTTGGGAAGACTCCGCCGTTGAAGTTCCGCCTATCATCTGGAATTTGAGAGGAAAATATTGTTAAAATAGTCAGTTTTGAAAAGTACTTTGATTTTGTGGCGTAGATTTTTGATGTCTTGAGATAGCGGCAAATAGAGATGTATGGAAGAAGAAAACATGCTGCGCCGACCCCAAATAAATTGGGATAAGGGCAGGAGAGTGATGATGATGATGATGATGATGATGATGATTTTTGATGTCTTGGATCCTTAAAATCGATCATTTAAGAAATTTAGCACTTATTCACTGCACCATGCTCTTGTTATCTGGAAACGCTCCTTAATAAAAGCTATGCCAATCTTAATCCTCGAAAAATACTGAGAAATCACTGAATTTGTTATAGGACTACAAAAACTACATAAAATATCACAGTAATATCTTCGCTTATGTTAAGAAAGCAAACATTCCACTCACCGGACACTTGGGATGGTGGTGCAGGGGCGCCGTGGGCGTGGTGGGCGGCCCGGCACTGTCCGGAGTGCCCGGCCAGCTGTCCGTACTCTGTTAACGAATAACGGCAAATAAACAAAGAGGTTTCAAGCAATAACATGGACTACTGAAGTAAGAGATGGTAAGAATGTGATGTAAAGTATTAGGTGATGTGTTTTGTTTTAAAAGTTTACTAGCTGATCCGGCAAACGTTGTTTTTCCATTTTAGCCAAAAAATAAAAATAAAATATTTGGGGTGGTCCCCCCTTATTACTTAAGGGTATGAAAAATGGCTCTTTCTAATTCTTAGGTCTGATATTTATTTATACTTTTAAACTCATGAGCTGAGCTCAATGGGGTGGCATTAATCAACCAGCACCATACTACCTCTCAGGAATCGAGGTTCCCGATTCTTAAATATGCTTCATGTGAGCCTTTTAAAACTGAATATAGAGTAAATCCCCAGAAATGAAAGGAAGAAAAAGCCGGAAATGTAATGTACATAATTCTAACATTATTACAGTATAAAATCTCAGTAGATGTTAATAAAAATCCAGGAATATTTTTTATGCATAGTTATGGAACGCAGGGTAAGCATGGAAGAATATTTTGTTAAAAAAAACACATCACCCAAAATTATGTGGGAAAATAGTTCGCATGTTGCAACTAGATGGCGTTGACGGTGAATTAGTAGTCGCTATCGTTTTGTTACTGCGATTTGTATATATGTACGAAAAAATATGTACTCGACCTGCCCACATAGGCTGGACATAGGCCTCTCCTATTATTATTTTTGACAGCGAAGACGTTGGTAAATCAACGTAATCGCTTGGCAACCGACTAAAATGCTTTTATACAAGAAGTAAACTAAGAAAGTATACTTGTCAGGACTAAACGGCCTGTAGGTCAATTTTAGTCTCGTTTCTAAGAAGATAAAATGATACTTTTGCTCATCCCTTCTTTGTATGAGAAGAGCATTTGCGAAGAAGTCGAATGCCTGACTTATCTAGTTCACTGGATAGCTGGAGTGGAAATAACTAATTTGACTGCAGGGTTGCTATGATGAATAGAATTTTACTAATATTGGTATATAGGCAAAATAACATAAAGCTATGAGAGATAGGGAACACAGAGTCTACGTGATATCTAGTACAATTCTATGCCATTGGGATAAGCTCACAGTAAGTACCTTTGTCTGCAGTCACTCTTCGATAGATGCACAGCCTCCTATAACCACCATTCCATTTTTGAGGGTCTAGTGAGAATTTTTATACTAATCCGATCGCGTTAAAGTTTACATACAACAATTTGTATGGAATAAATGTGTTTCCCATAATAATGAGGGTCATATTGTGAGGAAAGTTTTGAGCGTGGGATGAACGTGGAGGGTTACAAGATAAGACCACAGAAAGAATGGATGGATTGTATGGCAGATGATATGACTAGGAGGGAGGTCACTGTTGAGATGAGGGCACACAGATGTATGGAAGAAGAAGGCATGCTGGGCTGACCCTAAATAGATTGGGATAATGGCAGGATGATGATGCATTGTGTTTCCCATTATTGCCGCCAGACGGCGCTTCAACATGTTCAAATTTGTATAAAAACTCGCACTAAAGCCACTGGACATAGACCTCTTTACCTATTCAAATCTACAATCACCATCAATGTTTTAAACATGTGATATTGTTGATAAAATTTATGTTTTGGGAAAATCACATTCCTTTCTCGGTACTTACCTTTTGTTGATGGTTCTGTTAGAACCATGTGTCAATACATGTCTCCAAAAATGTCTAATGATATCTGTGTCACTTGAACCCTGGAAACCTTTACCAGATAGTCCAATATTGGAAATACTGCCTTCTTGGAATGAGGCTGTGATAAGCTGAACCTATATATCCCTTGTGTTGATGACCAGAGCAACCTTCAGTTTGTGGGTCAGGTGTACTTACCCTAGAGTCATGCTCGACGCAGGAGTGGTGGTAGTGTCTTCTCCACTGCGGCGAGGTGCTGGAGAAGGCGGCAAAGAGTCCAGCTTCCTCGGCCGGCTCCGGGGGCTCCGCTGCCTCGTCAGTGTCGACTTCGCTGTGGTTGTAGCGGTCGCATCGAGCTAGAAATTAAAAAGTTAAAAGATCTCTTAAAACATAACATCACACCTGTACTCCACGAAGGGTTGGGCAGCTGTGACATTTCACCTGTTATATTTTTAAGTCCCATGTAACAGGGGGTGAGCCTACTGCCATCAACCACACATCCAGAATCCGGGCTGTTACTGAGAAATGAAAATTCCCAATAAAAAGATCAACGAGGCAGAGATCAAAGATTATATTAGCGGACGCTTATATAATCTTTATTCCACAGAGAGGCCAAACTGAACAGGCGACCAGATAAATATGTAGGGGCAGATTTAACGATTTTCTTCGACTAGTGATCGCTTCAGCTGTTACCCCAACAACCGGTGAGTACAGCGCACCCTAGTTACATATCCCCACCGGCGCCATGCTGACAGGGCAAGTTTAACCAGAGCTGATGCTCGAAGTTCAGTAGAGAAATACACAGAAGAAGATTGATATTATTGTCGCTGGTTTTATTATTGGCACTTACTATCAAAATAGCTTGTGTCCTCGTCGTTATCAAGCTGCGGTATGAACTCGGCTTTCCTTCTCAACAGGTTGTTCCAGTCGAGGCCACAGAAGTACACGTGATCCTGAAATAGATGATCTTTATTTTATAACGTTCTAATTTTAACTGTATTTATAATAGGGATATAGATTTTTCCTGTATCGTGGGTGCGTTTATAAACATTTAAACTCACACACAAAAACAGCCAGACCCGGAACAACTATCTGTAGGCCATACAAATAAATGTTCCGTGCGGGAATAGAACAGCCGATCGTTTAGAAACTCAAAAATTGTTTATTACTTTTTAATTGTTGTTCTTTTAGAACCATCAGGTTCAACAACAAAACCTTGTTCTATTAGCGTTAACGCCAACGGAAAGATCAACTTGTACGGAGTTGGCATTAGCTTCAGAGATGTCAAGAGAGTCCCTTCCATATGTAAAGTCATTGCCATACATTGTGATATAAACGTCTGGCGTTTTACACTACAGTGAAGTTTTTTGTCTAGGCTTGCTGTATCGCTAAGTTGGTCAGTGAAAATAATCATCCGTTTTTAGAAGAAGCAAAGTAGATGAGATGAATCTCATCTAGATCAAAATCAAAATTCATTTATTCAAATTAGGCTGACAATCAGCACTTTTTGAACGTCAAAACGTTAACAAAGACAGTCCCCCAAACGCCCACCCTTCACCACTTCCTTAGTGTTTTTACTGGGAAGAAGAAGTGGCGGAACAAACTCCCCAGCAACAAAACAGATATAGGAGCTGCCTACCTTAACTTGATGCGTGCCACCTGTCCCCAGCCTGTCCCTGGGGTTTCGTGAGAGCAGCTCCGTGATGATAGCTCTGGCTTCTACCGCGATAGGGAAGTCTTCTTCTGATGGCCACTCGATGTCATCTGAAATTAGGGATACGTTCAATTAGCTATTACGTTCACTAAACCGTCATGTCCGCATGTGTATGTTTTTGCATGTGAGTGTGTATGTGTTTGTGCGCGTGTGTGTGAATGTGTGTGTGCACATGTACGTGTGCATGTGTGTGTATGCGTGCGTGCGTGTGTGTGAGTATGTGTACTCGATCAGCATGAACAGACTCTTTTAAAGTGGAAACGTCTTTCCGCTCGGTGTACTGGTAATTTGTCCGCTCCACTGTTCTAGAGGTTGCAACAGCTACTGTCAGGTCAGGTCAAGATTAGGCAAAGAGCATGGCTTCTGGAATTTCTCAGTAGCAGCCTGGAGTTCGGATTTGTGCCCGGTTGACGGTAATAGGCTCGCTCCCTATTAAATGGAACTTACGCATAACAACAGATGAAACATATGGATTGACTCTTACCGTTGACAGTATGTGCGAACAACTCCTCAGGCGTGTCTCCGAAGAACGGAACACACCCGACCAGGAACTCATAGAGAATGATGCCCATGGACCACCAATCTACCGGCTTGCCGTAACCCTAGAAACAAACAATTATTTTGCTATTAATCATTCTGTTTCTAATCTTACCTTTAAGGGATAGCTTCTGTCGCATAGAAAATAATGATTTTGTATGGAGACGCGTACGCATCCGTTCAGTTGAAAGGACGCGTACGCAGATCATACAAAACTGGTGTTTTCTACGGACAAAAACTGAATTGAACTAAATAAGTCTAGTTAGTTCCTGAGATTGAATAGAATTCCTTTTTTTTATTTGAGATGGATTTGCTCTTGACTTTAGTCTAGGTCAGAGTTGACGGAGACTAAGTCGACGATGAAGTGAGCTCACCCAGAAGAAGCCAGTTTTCTGTTCCCATTTTTTTTTATACCAGTACTGTGTTACGTTGTATGTATAATGACTAAGTTATAATCGTTTCATACATCAATTTGTATAAGAAAAAAATATTTGCTAAACATATGACCTTTTTGGCGACAAATTAACGTCTTGCAGTTAAACAGCGCTGCAATTTGTAAAAATGGGAACTGAAAACAGGCTTCGTCTTCGAGGGTTTCTTTCTTTGTAGAAGGTTTTCCACACCTGTCTGAGAATCACTTCTGGCGCAATGTACTCAGGTGTCCCACACACTTGCTTGTCAGAGAACTGCCTTGCTTCTCTGTCAGCATACTCTTCGTAGAGGTTAGTCGCCACTGGAAAATAAAGAAATACAAATTAGGCTGAGAATCAGCACTTTTTGAACGCCAAAAACATTTACATAAGACAGTCCCCCAAACCGCCCACCCTTCAACACTGCCTAGTTTATTTGCTGGGAAGAAGTGGCGCAGCAAACTCTCCAGCAACACGTCTGTGTGATAGGTTTGAAGAACTTGAATCTATAAGTAAGAGTGGGGTATGTTATATCTTGGCCAAAGGAGGGAAAACTTATTCAGGACGCTGACGCCGCTAGCCTGGTGTGCAAGTGTGGTCCTACTCCACAAACGATGGGACCTCTGATAACGTCTCCTGCGTGCCCTGAGACCTGCACGCTGCAGGATTTGATGGACGCTACCGATGGTGCCAAGGTCGTAGCTGATTTCTGGACTGACTCTGTATTGATTGTCATCGACACGATAAGAAGATCAAAAAGTAACAGTGGGTCAAAGTTTCAGGCTTCATTCTCAAGTCGAAGGTTGTCGACAGAAAACCCTACTTTTTTTGAGTTCTGTCGCTGTAAATCTATTTTTTTATTATTTCTTTTTAAAAACAAAACGTTGCCCCACACTAGGAATTTCTCTTGCATCGTGGGTGCGCGGCGTTTACAAACATTTAAACTCACATACACAAACAGCCAGACCCGGAACAACTACCTGTAAGCCATACAAATATTTGTTCCGTGCGGGAATCGAACCCACGACACGTAGCACAGCAGTCGATCGCTCAGCCGCTGCGCGATGTGTATTATGTGAACACTAGTTTTGCGGCTTCACCTGCTTCTTATGGACGTAGCGTGGTGTTAAAGAACCTTTAACCATTTAAATGCAAAAACATATTTTCTTTTCTTTTTTGTAAGCAAGGGAAAACGTACAACTTCTCCAGTTCTGGGTGGAACGGAAGGGCGTGTCAGACTTTAACCTACTAAAACCAATCCGTGTTCCGTCCTTGCCCTTTCTGTTCCAGAGGCTCGTTAACTCTTTCGAACATCCCTCAACCCTGGATATTTTCTAAACCTGCTCACAGATTAGCGCGTTCAGATAAACTTTATTACATTAGTGTCGATATTATTATGTGAACATAGAATATGGAAAGGGTTAGTATAAAAGTATCAAGAATTATTTTACTTACACGACATGAGTCCCATTTTACTGAGCCCGAAGTCAGTCAGCTTTATGTGGCCGGTCGCCGTGATCAGTAAACTGAAAATATTTAACATTACATAGGCATTTTGGTGACGAATAGATCATATTGTGATAGGCGATCAAGTGTACAAGGACCGCTGTGTTTTACTTCTACAAGGAATTTGCACCAGCATTGAAATTGTTCGTCAGTTCTTTCTATTTTAATGTTCTTCTTGCACGCAGCGATTTTTCCTCAAAGATAGCGACAGGCTTTGTATCTCGAAAAAGGAAGACACTAGTTGCCTCGCATTCATGCTGAACTTGGCCTTGGCGCTGATTTATTTTTTAGTTCTTTTCTTATAGTATGTGGTTAAAGAAATTTATTTCTCAATAAGAAATTATAGGGATTTCACTTACTTGAGAACATTTTGGAACTTAAAAATATAGTATTATATGAACTTTGACACACAAACTAAGCAGGTACTCATACAAATCACTAAATTGATAATAAAATTTCATTTCATTACTAGTAGTATTCATTAGTATACTAGTAGTATGTTCGTCTGAGTATGTATCTTTATAAATTATAACATATGTGTTCTTCTTGATATAAGCAATAATACTGTAAAGTTTTATCAAAATCCGTTGAGTAGTTTTTGCGTGAATGAGTAATAAATATCCATACATCCTCACAAACTTTCACATTAAGAAAGTAATTTCTTTTCTTTTTTTTCTTTTGTCCTTTTATTCTTACTCTGTATTTTTTTTTAAATGGACGGCTTGAGAAATATCACTTACTTGTCAGGCTTGAGATCTCTGTGCACGATACCATACGAGTGTAAGTACTCCACAGCCAACACCGCCTCGGCGAAGTAATGCCTCGCCATGTCAGCCGGCAGCGGGCCGGCGCGCAGCAGAGTGGCGCAGTCGCCGCCTTCCACAAACTCGAGGACGAAACAAAGATGGCGCTTCGTTTCGAAGGAACAGTACATTGTTACCTAGAAAAAGTTTTTTGGGTGATGATTTTGATGATACTGGCGATGAAGGGAAAATTTCTAAAGGCACGTTGAGCGATTATTGGTGAGGGTTACAATAGGGTAGTGTGTCCTTAAAAATCATGTTCGGTCATATAGTTGGATTACTCAAAAATACTGGACACGTATTTTTCTTTTGTCACGTAAACCAAAAATGGCGGCGTTGAAATGACGAGTAACGTCACGCCTTGTTAAACTTTTCACGTAGAAGTGACGTCACAAGACCCTTCTCCTGAACATTGATGTGCTTTATGTTTGTAACTTTTTATTGATTTGAGTAAGCAAAAAATACGCGTCCGATGTTGTTTGGTAATCTAACTGACGGACCAAATAGACTTATTATATTTTTACTTAGGACATATCTCTATTGTGGGTTCGCGTCACTTACATGCTAATATGACGTGGCTGACATTTATTTCAAAGTTTTCAGTTTTCCCCATCATGGCTGCTTATTGTTTTTTTTTGTTTACACTTTGTTTTAGTTGATGATTATCAAGTTCTTTTAACTAATGGCATAGATGTGTTGCTGGGAAATCGATGCTACCACCTCCTAGCAAAAATACTAGAAAGTGGTGAAAGGTGGGCGTTTTCGTGGATAATCCTATATTTTTTGACATTCACAACGTGCTGATTTTCAGCGTAATAAGAATTAATGATTTTTTATTCGAATTATTGTTGAATTGAGTTTGAGTCCCTGGGTTCGATTCCCGGTTCCGGCAAAGTGTTATCGGGTTATCTCAGTAAGTAGTCTAGTAGTAGTATATCTGGCGCCTCCCTACCTCGCTAATTACTACTCCTTCTGGGTATACAGGCGAGATGTTATAATTTATTATTGAATAAATATTTAGTTTATTGTAGGCCCGCCCGGGCAACTAGACTGAGTATAGTAAATGTGTACATACGCACGTTATCGCGAGAAAAAATCAATTAAATTCGATATGCGAAAAATGCTATTCGAACAAGAGTCAATAAAAACGCCCGTGATGAAGGTCGGAACCAATTAGAATACCTACTCATCGCACTGCTAGATTAAAACTGAGACAACTCAAAATACGAGATTGTTTAGTTACAACTCCAAAATACTAATTTATCAATAGAAAGTACTGATTCCAAGCCCCATTTAATATGCAGTGACATTCTACAACATGTTAATGACCTACTATAAAATTACGTTTCAACTTGTCTTACAAAATCTAGAAAAATGGGTATTTTTCATCTGAGTACTGAAAAAAACAGTTTTTGGAGTTGTGTCAGTTTTGATCTAGGTGTGCGTCATGGTAAGATTGTGAGGCAATATTTCACGTCACTCACAATCTCGTATCGAAAGTAACGGTAATAATTTGTAATTCGACCAGACATTCAGGTTTAAAGAATTTTATTCTCATTAGAACTTTTTAACAAACAGTTCACTTAAAATGAGATACAAAGTGCTTACATCTAAATTATATAATATTTGCCTCCGGGGTGTTGGTGAATGGTGCCGTTACAGAGTACATATATGTTTCTTGAGTTTTGCTTTAAGTTTATTTATACTATCACACTTAAATCTTCAGGTAAGTTATTAAATATTTGTACTCCTTCCACCAATAGTTTTTTTGCCATAATTAGTCCATTAATTTAATTAATTATCCATAGATATTTATGTAATAATATATATTATAATGATGGTGTACTTATGCATGCAAGTGAATGTTGGGTGTGACAAAAGAGACATGAAAGTACAATAAATGCGATCCTTGCTAAGCATGTGTGGTGTACCTTGAATGAAAGATAGATGAATAAAGAGCTGTAGTGACAAAGGACTAGGGTTTAAATTTATCTGGCAAACATAATTAGTATCACCCGTAGATATTTTGTTGCCACACAGTAGGAACCTGTGTTATAGGTGCACACAAACAGCCAGACTCGGAAAAACTGCCTGTAGTCCATACAAATATTTGTTTCGTCCGGGAATCGTACACGCGACACGCAGCGCAGCAGCCGATCGCTCAGCCACTGTGCCAACCGTGCCGTAGAATGTGTGAATGTAATGTAATCAGAGGTCGGAATTAGCTAGAGTAATTTATGTACTTGCATCGAAATGTTGATATTAATATGGATCTTCCCGGGATTTATAATACAATCCCGTGTGGCCAACAATATTACAAATAAATAATAATAAAAACCTCAGAGATAGATAAGACATCGGACATCCGATGTCGGAAGGAATAAATAGTGTAAAAGAAAATAACTTTTTTATTTAATTAATCGCGGGATTTTTCTGGTCTTTATAATTATTAATGTCGGGATTTGAGGCATATCCACTTTATTCTTTCGCTGTATGAAATCAGTGTAAGTACATAAATAACTCTACCTAATTCCGACCTCTGGTAATAATGTATGAATGTGTGATTTCTTGTTAAATGACCACAAACCGGTAAGCAAAGGCATGCCGTCAAAGATGAGTTCGTTATAACGTGGCGTGCAAGCGTCTCAAATGTAGGCGAGATTAAGAGATGCCTGTGTTGGTGCCCATGAGGGGGATCTATGTTCAACTGCAGAAGTGTTGATGTGTGTCCCGATTTCGTTCTATAATATGTTAATTAACATTAATAGAGTCTGATACAGTTGGAACAAAGGCAGTGTTCGGTGGTTTTGAAGTTGTTTTTTTTTTATTAAATAATAATGATAATAATAATCTTTATTTACCAAAAAAGAATACAAATTTAACATTTTTAGGATCTTGGCTATGTGGGCCAGAGCATAAGGACTCTGACTTCTAATTATATTGCTATTTCTGGAGATGACTCTTTAGAAGCAAGCCGATTGAAATTCATATATTTTTTAGGGTTCCGTCAAAAACGGAAGCGGTTACCTTTTCATAGTTTCATTAGGAGTACTGTGAAATACTACTAACAAATAAGATCAGTGACCTAGAATCAAAGTAAAAATAAAGGAAAAAGTACGAAAACCGTAAATTTGTGGTCTAACATTTATATTTAATTGTGATATTAATTATTATGATAAAAGTAGCTGAACAGTTATCTAACGTTTGTACGGAACACTCGGTGTGCGAGTCAGACTGGCACTCGTCCTGTTCTTATCCTAATAAAATCTTAAAAAAAACAACCTACATATTTTTGGTAATGTGTGTTTATCTTGTAAATTAACTGTATTTTGTAAAAACTCACCACAAAAGGGTTGTCAGCGAAGCTAAGGATATCTCTCTCAGCGAATGCTTGTTCCACCTGATTCCTCAGTATCAAGTTGTTTTTACTTATTTTCTTCATGGCGTACCTGCGATCAAAGCAGAAAGAATATATAGAATAAAAAATATATACATTTGACGACCTATGTGGCGCGGCGGGCGAAGGTCCGCCTTCGACGCAGGAGGTTGCGGGTTCGATTCCCGCCTTGAGACAAATGTTTGTACGATCTACAAATATTTGTTCCGGGTATTTGCTATGTATAATAATTTATTTATAGGTTGTCTGCACAATATACCGATCATATGATGTTTTACCATAAATCTTAACGATCTACGACATTATTTCTAATGTTTCTACACGGTGATGCGCAAACGGTGCGCATCCTTGGTCTGTAGGGTGCGCGGCAGCGGTAACAGCTTCTTATAGGTCGGTGTTACCCTATCTGACTACCCTGAGAAGAAACACCGAAAGAAACTCAGAGATCATCACAGTCTCTTTGAAAGTCCAGGCATTATCGTGGTTAGATCATGTGAGGACCGTGCAGATTAGTGTCCAAGATGGTCTTTTGAGGAAAGAACCACACAGATATGAGTGGACCTGTTCAGTCAGTGTAAGTATGTGGCGCGGCGGATGAAGGTCCGCCTGCGACGCAGGAGGTTGCGAGTTCGATTCCCGCCCTGGGACAAATGTTTGTACGATCCACAAAGGTTTGTTCCGGGTGTTCTGGGTATTTGCTATCTTAATATATATAAATTACGTGTCACGTTGTTTGTCCGCTATGGACTCCTAAACTACTAAACCGATTTTAATAAAATTTGGCTTACTGTGTGTGTTTTGCTCAAACTTAAAAGATAGGATAGTTTTGGTTTCGATTATTGACTTTAATATTTTTTTATTGCAAATTAAATGCTTTCCTATAATAAGTTCCATACATTTCTAACAGATGGCAGTGTTACTTAACTTTTGAAGCGGTACGAAGTTCGCCGTGTCAGCTAGTGTATAATAAAATATATCTATCTATTTAATGTATTGTATTAAGTAAATCAGTCATCTAGTACCCATAACACAAGCTCTGCTTAGCTTGGGGCTAAATGATGCTGTGTGGATTGTCCATCATTATTTATTTATATTTTTTATTAATTTGTGAACAACTGCTGCAAGGTTTCGGCTGGGCCTGTCACCTTGTAGCAATGATGCCACGTTCTGTTTATGGTTTTCTTTTTATCTTTGTAACTGTATTACTAACATAGTTCGTAAGTACATTGTTACTAACACTATGAGTCTTGTTGTTCGAATTAAATGATTAAATAATAAATTATTATATTTAAACTTAAAGCGAAAAATACGGATTTATTTTTAAGAATATTGTGCGCACGCACAGGTGTGACGTTTAGCATGGATAAAGTTTATATAGATAAGAGAGTGCAGATAGCTGAAACCGTCCAATTATTTAGCTTCACTAGTAACTATTATTAAGTTTAGGGGTTAATAGGGTTTTTTTTAGTAATTATTGATTACTTACCTAGTCCTTGTCTGCTTGTGCTTAACCAGATACACGGCGCCATAGGCCCCGTTGGAGATGAGCTTGATGACGTGGTAGTCGCTCTCGGAGGGCGGCGCGCTGGCCGAGCCGCCGGGCGGAGACTGGCGCCCGCGCGCTCTGGGGGACATTAATGGATTGGGATTTTTACCCAACAAGCCTCAGCAACAAAGATTTTTGGTTGACTCGCCACGCTATAGTATTTTGATACTAAAAACCAGAAAGATGGAAGGATCTATAAAAAAATATGCAACGGACTTACGCAGTATTTTTTGTTCACAAACCACCAACAAAAACGAAATAGTTAAAATACGTATTATTGAAATCTATCTCAAAAACAACTCAACAGAACTTGCACCAATTTCTACGGAGCCTTTTCTAATAAAAAAATAAGGACCTATCAATAAGGAACTAGCTAAAAATGACAGACAATGCTTGCCACCGTCAGATACATTCAACATGAGTTGATCAATATCATCCATACTAATATTATAAATGGGAAAGTGTGCGTGTCTGTAAGTCCGTCTTTCAAGGCCAAATGGAGCGACGAATTGACGTCATTTTTTGAGTGGAGATAGTTGAAGGGGCGGAGAGTGACACAGACTAATTTTTGTCTCTTTCTAACCCCCCACTTTCTAGCGCGAGCGAAACCGCGGGCAAAAGCTAGTAATATATATAAATAACGTGTCACAACTTGAAAGATAGGACAGTTTTTATTTCGATTATTGAACTTAATATTTTTTTTATTGCAAACTAAAAAGTATGAATAAAAGAAATGTATGAATTATTATAGTTTTCCTATAATAATTCATACATTTCTAAGAGATGGCAGTATAATTTAACTTTCAAGGTGGTAAGAAGTTCGCCGGGTTACCTAGTCTCCTCTCTGAAAGAGTATGTAATGAGTAGACTTACTTGGAAGGCGAAGTGTTCTGCGGCAGTGGTGGGGGCGGAGGAGCTTGCAGTTCAGCTAGAGGGTCTCGCGATAAGCCCAGCTTGTGGATTATGTATTGAGGGATGTCTGTTGTTATGCCCTGGAGAAACAAGTTCATGAAAAACAGAAACCAGAAAATTTCCAATGCATTTTCAAAACTGTCACTATTAGTGCAACTTTTAAAAACTCACTGAAACGCTCTTCAACCTTTTTTTTTTGTTAACGGGGGGAAACCTTCAAAATGCGCCTGGGCTTTTGGGGAAAAGACCAGGGAGTGTGGGATTACGCTCTTGAACCTGGTACTTATTTACCTCTGACTAGTAAGGTAGACTGGTAGAAAACGCCTAAGGCCTTTGTAGGGTTTTTTACTTGTGTATAAAGTTTTAATAAATAAAAATCCCGTCAGATTATTATTTCTCACATCTGTCACTAAAAGTACCACTTTAGTTACACAAGTCAAGTCGTCTTGTACGATAGTGGTCAAACTTTGCTTAGAACTATAAACTATCTCTACTATGATTATGGGTTCGAACCTGGGCAAGTACCAATTGAACTTTTTCAATTCATGTATACTTTCCAAGTTTATATTGGACATCAAAAGTATGAAATCGCCAACCCGTCTTGAGCAAAAGCGGTGATTAATGCTCGTGCCTTCTCCGTATGAGAAGAGGCGTTTGCCCAGCAGTGGGACAGTAACAGGCAGGACAGGACAGTAATTATTACATTACAAACTTTCCAGAGCATTTTGAAAACTGCCACTATCACTAATGACCACTTAAAAAAAAACTCACTGGAATTCACTCGTATCCGTCTATTATTGACCCCTGGGTAGTAGTAGAGCCCTCTGAGTAACATTTTACACTTACCACTAAAAGTAGCACTTGAACTACTGACCTGCTGATGTTTCGCGTGGCCCTCGGCGGCTTCCAGTAGTCTGTAGAACCGTTCCGGATCGAACTCGAGACATTCCAGCAGTCGTGCCGGCCGTGCCATCGCAAGTATAAGCCGTGTCACTAAAGGTGCCACTTGGTTCCCTGCTTCTGCTGACTTTTCTCGTGTCTGTGGAAAATAAAGTTACTGTACATACTGCGTATTACGTGCGATGTCTAAAGTTATTTTTTTTACTATAAGGTAGATTACTAAAAAAATTGGGGTTTTATTTCTAAGCCAGAACGTTGTTTTCTAACATCATCCCTCAATCTATCATTCATAGTCACACAACACATACTTCGGAATTAACGCATTTATCCTACTTTTATGTTGCTGATATTTATCACAGTACAGAGGCCACCACATCAAGCTACCCCAATGTGTCAAATTTCAGAGATAGATTTTCAACTTTACCACAAAAGCATAAGGTTAATTTTCAATAGGTAAAATTTGACACATTGGGGTAGCTTGATGTGCTGGCGTCTGTACATATGGCCTTACTTTAAAAAGGTGATATAGTATTGTATTTGCAAAAAGAAGCATAGAGTAGTAGGACAATAATCACCTCAGCCAGCAATCTGTCCAAGCTGTCAGCCATATCGTAGAAGTACGTGCTGGTCACTTGCTTGGACTCGGACTTGTGCAGACAGTCGCGAGCCATCTCCAGCACCTGCGAACATTGACATGAAACCTTCAAATACCTCAGCTACAGTGCAGCTTCTTATCAATGAAAGAATGACCGTATATAATAGGTCCAAGAGTTCCAGAAATTACCTTACACAAACTAACAATTTTAGATCTTTAGTTAGCACTAGTTCGGAGCTGAGGAGCTCGTAGCTAAATAAAAACAGCCGCACGTGTTGATCGAAGGTTAAGCTCCGCTTGTCGAGGTCAGTCAGTCGATGGGTGAGCGTTCGTAACATATCGAGACTCATCCATGACTCGGTAAGCACGTTAAGTTCGTTGGTCCACGCTTTCATTGGTAGATCTTTGACAGTGGTTTTGGGTAGTCAGGAGCCCGAAAGTCTGACAAAAAGTCTTACCAAGGGGTATCGTGTTGCCCAGTAACTGGGTTGTGGAGGTCCGATAGGCAGTTGCTCCATGTAAAATACTGGTATTCAGCTGCATCCGGTTAGACTGGAAGCCAACCCCAACGTAGTTGGGAAAAGGCTAGGCAGATGATGAGTTAGCACTAGCTCGCAACTTTGTTCACGTGGCAAATAGCCCCACCTTCTATTTCACTACGATATATAATTATATTCTAAAAGTTCGTGAGTCTGACAGCCAGTCTTATCAAAGGGGCTGGGTTGTAGGGGTCAGATAGGCATACTGAGAAATAGCTTGAGTCACAAATATTCATTATACAAAATACAATATTATTTCAACATTTAACATATCGCACTGCTAGATTAAAACTGAGACAACTCAAAATACGAGATTGTTTAGTTACAACTCCAAAATACTAATTTATCAATAGAAAGTACTGATTCCTAGCCCCATTTAATATGCAGTGACATTCTACAACATGTTAATGACCTACTATAAAATTACGTTTCAACTTGTCTTACAAAATCTAGAAAAATGGGAATTTTCATCTGAGTACTGAAAAAAACAGTTTTTGGAGTTGTGTCAGTTTTGATCTAGGTGTGCGATATCCTATGTGACTCAGCGATAGTGTAGCTTTCTATAAATGAAAGAATTTTGGAGATTTTTCCTTCCAGAGATTAAGTACCTTCCACAAACATGTTAACAAATCTTTCTTTTCCTTTGATTTTTTCTTAAACGATGCCCTCCAATAGGAATTTGTCCTGTATCGTGGGTTTACAAACATTTAAACTCACATACACAAACAGCCAGATCCGGAACAACTACCTGTAGGTCATACAAATATTTGTTCCGTGCGGGGATCGAACCCACAATACGCGGCACAGCAGCCGATGGCTTAACCACTTTTTTTTTTTTTTGCCCAGGTAGAAAATCCTCATGGATGACCTCTGGAGGGGTCTGTCAGACTCTTACTGACTAAAAACCACCCCGGTGTTCCCAACCTACACATGAACCGGGGATCATGGGAACTAGTGCGACTTCCACGGTCCCCGGCTAGTGCCTGCCTTCGCGGGCCACTTCAGATGGCTTAACCACTGCGCCAACTGTATCCTCAAGTAAACAAATACCTTTTTTATAATATGAGTTTAGATTAAGGAGTTTACTTTACCTGTCTCTGAACAAATCTCTCGATGGGTGGTCTGTCCGGCTTCTTGTCTAACTCCAACACTTCATCGATCAAGCCTCGTAATCTGAAAGTAACAATAAAACTATTTGTTTAATTTCATAACGAGATGTTTTCGTTGTGCAATTTAATTAACATCATTTACTTTACTTTAATTTTGTTTGTAAGTTGTTTTCATTTCATCAGATTAATTTGAACTTTTCAAACACGACGATTGACCCTTCCGACGGAAAAAACCGATAGTTACTTGCACAAGCCTAAAATCTTGGTCTTTGTTACTTATAAGTTAAGTTACTTTAGTTAAGTAAAGACCTGTGAATGAGACAGTGGCACCAATATGGAAGTGTCCTTAAAAATTCTGTTTGGTCCGAAAGTTGGATTACTCAAAAAATACTAGACACGTAATTTTTCTTTGGTTGCGTAAACTATAAATGATGACGATATAGTGCGTTGAAATTTCGCGTGACGTCACGCCGTGCTACACTTTTTATGTAAAAGTGACGTCACAGGTCTTCTACTGAACTTTGATGTGCGATATCTTTGTCACCTTTTATTGATTTGAGTAAGCAAAAAATACGTGTCCAATATTTTTTGGTAATCTAACTAACAGACTAAATAGATATTTATACTTTTACCTAGAACACATCCCTATTCTCGAGTTCACAAACTAAACTTTAAAAGAATTAGTCATCTCTTTCTTACAGATAACCCGAGAAAAAGAGAGCGTATTTATGTACGAAGTTAGAGATGTCAAATTAGTTTATGCCTTGAACTTGACATAGTTTTTGGTCGATGCCTTTTAAATGTTTGTTTGGAAGAACTAAAATTGACAGCTCTCATAAATGTCCGTCCCTTTCTTTTTTATAAGAAAGAAAGAGATGTAAGTAGTCTACATTTAGGTTTAAAGAACTTTATTTCTCATAAGAACTTACAGTTCGCTTATAATGAGATACATGTAGGTGTTTATATCTAGTATTATTTTAATTAGTTACCTCTAGAGTGTTGGAGACATTATACTAGCATAGTAGTAATATTCTGTTTTATGTTATTTCAAGTGTTGTAATGTATTGCATTAATCTACGTTTGAATAAGTTTATATTGTCACATTTTTTCATATCCTCCGGTAAACTATTGAACAGTCGTGCTCCTTCAACCAATATTGTTTTTTTGCCACTGCCACACTTTTTGTTGTAACTGGATTTAGTTTAGCTACATTTAGTTTAGCTAGTCAACAAAGGAATCGGCATCATTTTTGATGCATGTAATCTGGTACAATATTTCGAATAGGTATCGCAGGACTAGTCGTTGTGAAAATCTTTGGGGAAGGCCTATGTCTAACAGTGGACGTCTCTAGGCTGAAATGGTTACAAACTTTTTTTTTCTTTATTGAAACATTCCCGCCACACCATTCCTAAACCACTGCTACACCTGAAACCCAGAATCAACAGTGGCGACCACCAGAAAAGCGTCGAGACAATGAAGCCCGACGAGTCCCGGAGTAACAATTGAACTTTGTCTTGGATCCCGCAACGATAATCAGAAAAGAACAGCAGAGGAGTTAGGAAGTTACATAATTTCCACTTCCCTCTATATCAAGCAGGAGACAGAACAGAGCCAAGCCAACAGGTACAAAGGGACGTTTACAACTGGGTTAAACCCAGTTGACTAGCACCACGGGACACGGGTATTACACACAGGGTTACATACTTGTCATCCATCGCTCTCTGCGCAGCTGGGAACCGCGCCGCGAAGAGTGCAGACATGGCAGATACAGCATCATCTCTGGAACCGGAACCGCCGTTGGAGCCGCCGCCGCCACCCGTACGGGATGGTGAACTGGAGGATCAAGGGAGAAACGTTTAGAAATACAGATACAAAATATTATGATGCTTATATTTGAGTGCGTATTGTATTATTTGGGTCTGAGAACCTGGAATATTTTTTAAAGGAAATCTTTTAAAGAACTGCAATATATTTTTATAATAATTAATTTTGAAAATTGACCCGGAATGATTTTTAACAAGATCACTTTTCTAGCAGTCTAATGAAGTTGGTTTCAGCTTTTTTTTAAAGGTAGCGCCCACACTAGGAATTTCTCTTGTGTCATGGGTGCGTTTTCAAACATTTAAAGTCACACACACGAACAGCCAGACCCGGAACAAGTACCTGTAGGCCATACAAGTATTTGTTCCGTGCGGGAATCGAACACGCGATACGAAGCGCGGCAGCCAAACGCTCAGCCACTGCGCCAACCGCACCGTAAATTATACACCTTAAGGTGGTAAGTATTTTCAGACTTCGGATCTACAGACATACATTCCTATTCATGGCCGCCTACAGGTAATTGTTCCGGGTCTGGCTGTTTGTGTATGTGACTTTAAATGTTTGTCAAAGCACCCACGACAAAGGAGAAATTCCAAGTGTGGGGCAACGTTTAAAAAAAAAAAAAAAAATCCATACACACATACACTCGAGTCCTAAAGCAATCTGGTAATAAACGCTAAACGTAAGTAGAACTAATATCTTTAACAAACAGTGACCAGAACGCCGCCTAACCGATTACTCTTAACGACACAGCATCACACGGTCAGTTAAACTAAATAATTTATCAAACGTGCGACATTACGACACATGAGTCAGTGCCGACCGCGGCGAATGCCAAGAATCTTGGCGACCGTATTGTTTACTGTGCAATCGTTAGATGCGTGTGATGTAAGTATGCAGTCACAGGCTATGTTGTTGTGGTTGAGTCTTGCATAGTTCGTCATCTGCCTAGCCTTTTTCCAACTACAGGGTGTTAGGTAGAATGATCAGGGGCTCTTGGCTAAGTTATAACAGCTGAACGGCAATGCTTGCCGAGGTCGGTCTGTGTATGGGTGACCATACATAACATACCTGCACTCCTTCATTGTTCGGAAAGCACGCTATACCGTTGGTCCTTGGTTAGCAGATATTTGATCAGAAGCCCAAAAGTAGCCCAAGGGGTATCGTGTTACCCAGTAACTAGGTTGTGGAGGTCAGATAGCCAGTCGCTCCATGTATAATACTGGTATTAAGCTTAGTAGTAATATTTTCTACTTTATCTTATCACAACCCATTAACTGGGCGACACGATGTCAAATCAACGGCTTAGCGTGCTTTTCAAGGCACGGAGGCGTCCCGATATGTAAAGAACGGTCAACCATCCACTGACTAACCTCGGCAAGCGTAGCTTAACCCTTGATCGACCCGTGCGGCCATTTTTCATTTAACCACGATTCCTCATAACTAGCTAACACCCTGAAGGTTGGCGTCGGTTTCTAAGTAGATGCGGCTGAAAATCAGTATTTTATCCCATCGATCACACGGCTTGTAAATGATAAGTAGGTACCTCAAACTTCTGCTTCGCACTCGTCTTGCGGGGCTCTGCGGTGACGGCGCACGCGCAGCTGTGTTCCCGCTGCCGCCGCTGTCTGATAGAGATGCCCAGTTGTTCATGCCGCTGCCTTGTGAGCTGCTGCAAGGGAAAAACCATGTGGTATGGTCAGTAACCAAGGTCCGATGAATGTGAGTCACCCATGCAACCAGTTGCGCAGCATTTGTGCTTATTGGTTAAAAACATAGTGGACAGATGATGCTTTCTTAACGTCTCCAATGTCTATGACTGGCTAAAGGGCATGGTATGAAGTGTAAAGTCATCAGTATTTCGCTGCGGGGGAGAGACTATTGCCATCTACGGGGTACAGATCCAGCCGGACTGCTAATTCCAGATGGAAAAACCCAATAACACTTGGCCCGAGGACCATAATCGAACCCAGGACCTCCTACTTCCACCTCTTTCTCCCACTTTAACACAGGACGGCCATTGTCTTCCATCACCACCATCCTTGACAGCTAATACTTACTTGAGCGAGTTCTGGTGCTGATGGCAGTGTGGACATGGCGCTCTCGGCGGCTCGCACACCGCCTGGACCGCGAGCAGCCTCTCCTGGGATGAGCATTGCGACTGCAACAAGATAACACAGCACATTAACATACAATTCATCACTTAACCGCGACTTTAAATAGGCATTACCTGGTTGGAGACTTTATTTTGTTCTGCAAGAATCTAGATCCTTCCTCGTCCAACCACATTTGTATTCGTTGTGTTAATAACTGATAAATGACATTCAATATATTCCTGTATATGGGTTCTAAGAAAAACTTCAACGAAGGCTAAGCTGCGCTTGCCAGGGTCGGTTCTGGGATGAGTGACCACCTATCACACATTGGGACCCTTCCGTACATCGGAAAGCCCGATAAACGGTTGGCCCCGGCTTTCATTTGTACATCTTTTGATAGTCGTTACGGTTACTCTGAACCCATTAAGTCTAAGGGCTAATGTAAAATACTAATATTCAGCTGCATCCGGTTTGACTAGAAGCTGACCTGTGATGAGGCTAGGTGAAAATTCAGAAAATATGATCGTAAAGCTCTTTACTCCACATGCAAATTACAAAACCCCAGCGCCCAGGTCAGTCTACCACAAGGGACTTTGGTACTTAGCTGTACCACGTCATACCTCGCCCAAACGCGCCCACATGATAGAACGAGCTAAGTATTTATTACGGTCAAAACTGGCAAATAACACTGCGTGTACAAATACACAGTTCTAGGCCATTGGGAATTGAAGGCGCCACAATATATTCTATTTTTTTTGACACACCTAAATAAATGCCTCATG
Organism: Phlogophora meticulosa; assembly: GCA_905147745.2. Taxonomy (NCBI): domain Eukaryota; kingdom Metazoa; phylum Arthropoda; class Insecta; order Lepidoptera; family Noctuidae; genus Phlogophora; species Phlogophora meticulosa. The sequence goes on from LR990542.1 coordinate 2,233,630, forward strand.
TGTGACATCAAATAAGTGTAAATGTTACTGTACCTTTGTAAATTTCTATTGGACCTCTGCGTGAAACCCAGTAAACTTTCAAAGACAGGTTATGACTCAAATTGTGTGAAATTTCGAACTCCTCCTTCGCTTGGGCCAAAAGACGTTGAGGATAAGTTATTATGATAACATAAAATTAAGCCTATATTCCCCGAAGGGTTATGCTAGTCCTATTTAAAAGAAGCAAGTCTTTTTCCATCAATCGGGCACAAATCCAGACTTCGTACTGCTCTGTAGCAGTACGAAGTCTGGATTTGTGCAGATTGACACTGGGTTTTTCCATTTGGAATGTCTCTGTAGACATTCCAAATGGAAAAACCCAGTGTCAATCTGCCCGCATCAAAACAAAGACCTCAAGTTCAGCAGTAGCGACCAGACCAGCGAGGCAGTCACTTATGATTGTTGCAAGTATTAAGGTACTGCAAGCTAATGAAATGACGATCAACGGCACGGCTGGCGCAGTAGCTATAATCGGCTGCTGCGCCGCGAGTCGTGGGATCGATTCCCGCACGGAGCAAATATTTGTATGACCTACTGGTAGTTATTCCGGATCTGGCTATTTGTGTTTCTGACTTAAAATGGTCCTACGACGAAAGAGAAATTCCTAGTATGTGGCAACGTTTTTGTTCAAATAAAAAGAAAAAGGATATCATATCTATTTCTCCAAGTAGATCTTTTCCAGGCACTTGTACACGTCAATGTATGGTCGATATTCGCATACCGCTTGCCTGTTAAATGCCATACAACTCCTTAACCACATTCAAATCTACTCCATACTACGTAACCAGAAATCAAAATGGAACATTTTCTAACCGTTGCAATCACTTTATATTCCAACCGTCTAACGACAACATCGACCGTTTCACATAACACACAACATATTTATTCAACATGGCGTAAAGCCTGAACCACCATCAAATCTCAAGTTGGTAAACAAAAGGTTACATTCGTAACATGCACCAGTAATTATGCGCAAGAGTTTCCCCGTCCGCGCTGTGAATACTAACAGCCGGATCAATTTGGCTGCGCTTGGACACGATCATCTTGAGACAATGGCTTTGTTTTGTTTTTATATTTATTTTATTTCAAACATGTGCTGTTGTTGTTACATCTACTGACTTTGAAACGATTTCGCAACTTGGAAAACGCACTGTTTGGCTAAGATTGTGATGGCCTATTTCATAACTTTTGTACCTTCCTTTAGGTCATCCACGGCGAGTTTTAAAGCGATTCGTTGATGCGTCTGCATCGCTTCTCTTGGCTATTTGTCGCATTTGCAGCACACGACTATAATGTCAAATATGCCAAACAGTCATGACTGTTAACCATGTTTCCAGATATGTCTGGTCTTCATAAACCCCACCGGCGGAGTTGCGGTTGTCTATCTATCTAGAGACGCAAGTTCTCTATCTTTTGGTCCAACCTACTACAGTGTTTTATTTCAGTAGGATCGAAACATAGACGGACTTTTTTACCGTTATGCATGTACTTATTTTTTGTTATAAAATTAATTAAAGAACACCCAAAGCCAGCTTCCGAAATGATGTTGTTTGATTTTTTCATTTCTAATCTGTGATACCTACTAAATTGTTTTGAATCTGGATTATCATTCATCTGTCATTCAAATATGTTTCTTAAGTAACAAACAAATGTATGTCAGTCACCCAATATATCTAAAAAAAAATGTCGCTAAACATAATATCTCAGATATTAATAGACATTTCTAAGATAAATACAGATTTATCGATCAACAACATATCAAAAACGTCTTGGATATGTTTCAAATTGTCTATGACATATCTGTGCCAAAACGATATTGAACTCTATCAAAATAAGATTAAAGTCTTGATTCCGTTGATAAGGTGTTGTTTTGGCAACAAATATATACCTGATGATAATTTATATTTAATTTTAGTACTCATAAAGTGTGTCAATATTAGTTTTGTCAACAAATATGTGTTAGCACCTATTTCTTTTTATAACAGCTGTGCTGTGCTCCGAATTCTTTGTTGAGTATTCCTATAGTCTGAATCGCTGGGATATAATATCCCGACTCCAGATTGCATAAACGCCTGTTTTCCCAAAGAGTAAGGCAGAGGTGTACCTACAGTACGCCCACATTTCGTTATGTTACAGTCCCATGTTATAGGGGGCGAGCCTATTGCTACCAATCCGGCACAAGTCTAGAATCCAGGCTTCAACTGAGAAATAACACTTTGCCAGATCAAAAAACCTAATAACACTTTGCCCGACCCCCGAATTGAACAGAGGACCTCATGCTCAGAAGTAGCACTAGGGACCATTACACCAACGAGTCAGGCATCCCGATTGCATTCAGGACTGTTTAGATTTCTGGCTTTCTTTACAGGGTGTAGAGCACCTCATTTTCCATAGAAAAGGGAGGATCTTTCGACTTTCGACAACAGACATGGCACCCATCTGGGGTACCATGTCGGGCTACTGCCTGGCAGCTGTTGTCAAGTTTCTGTACTTGATGTTGGCTTATGTTAATCGCGCGGACAACTAACGCGATCTAGGATACGTCAGTTCGTATGTCACTATACAGGGCAAGATATTGTTTTCGTAATTTCATAGTTGGTCCCATGGTGAAAGTTGTTCATACTCATGGATTTGGAGTTATACCTTGTGAAAATATACTGTATGTGTAAGTTGCTGGCGAGTTTGTTGCGCCACTTCTTCTTCCCAGCAAAAACACTAGGAAGTGGTGAAGGGTGAGCGTTTTGGGGGACTGTCTTATGTATTTTTTGACGTTCAAAAAGTGCTAATTCTCACCTAATCTGACCAGATTAGGGTGATTAACCTCACCAAATTAGGGTTTTTGAATAAATTAATTTTGATTTCGATTTGGATGGTAGTTGAAAACGAGCCCTGTGAAGATTTCGCCAGAGGTTCTATAGTGACTAAAAATATTTTTGAGCGAAAATAATACATTCATGTATTATTTTCGCATTTTGTAGGATTTTGGTACACCCTGAGTCCCTGAGCAACTAGCCATATTATCACCTTGCACTTGCTAATATATTTACCACGACATGAGAGCTATTGGTACATACTTCATACCGGTACGAGATACCTAGTTACAAAATTATTGTTACCCACTCACTTATCGTAATTATGAAATCAAAAACCAGATCTTAATGCCAGACTTTATCAACATACAGCGCCAATAAAATAAAAATATTTTTGAGTATAAAGTAAGTACTCTGAAAGTAGCTCTTACTGCACTGCTTTTAGGATCATAATGCAGTCGTGTATTTCACACGCAAACCCGCACTAGTGCGAAAAAGTGTACTGTGGTACACTTTCTCGCACTAGTGCCGGTTTGCGTAACTATACTAGTTCTATTATACCTAAAGTGCCTAATTCCGTTTTAGGTCTAAAATGTTAATAAATAGAATATCAGAAGTATAGGAACTTACATTATACTCAATAATTTATTGCATTCCATAATGTTATATAAAACAGTTGGTGTGGTAAGGATAGAATCAATTATGGACCCTGTCGGGCACAGCAAAGTTCAGTTAGCTGGTGATAGGAGAGAGGATGAAAGCGCTTTTAATGTATTAATATATATACAGAATGTTTATACTTCATCAAATGACTTGCTACTAAAAGTCAAATTAGTATTTATTTTATATTAATATTAATTTGTGTTCTAAATGCAAAAATATTCAATTTGTGTATTTTCAATATGACGACGATGTTGCGGCTTCGTGTCCGTCGCTCTCCTTGAAAATGCAAAAGCATGGCCGTATTTAAGTATTCGATAGACATAAGATAATTATAGAATGCAAAACCACTACATAGATTATACTAAAGCTCTCATGAATGACTTCCTAATTGCTAAATTAATAAATAACAAATGAAGTTTTACGAGGCAGTGGCACAGGTCAGGAATGACCGGATACCAGAAGTGCTATTCTGTGAAAATCTCCCGGCGAGTATTTAGAAGTGGCGGAGTGAACTGTTATCCGTTACTAATGGCTGACAGTTCACTACATGCCAGAGCGGTTCGGGAGGTGGGGGGTTATAGGTGTCCTGCCTATATGTTACGAACGGTCACCCATCCTCAGATTGACCTCGGCAAGCGAAGCTTAACCTTCGATGTGCCCGTGCGGCTGTTTCTATTTAGCCACGATCTCCTCTACAATCATGCTTGTGCCGCGGCACAACCAACCCCTGAGCAACTTTTATTGTTCCAATATTGTCATTATATCATGTCTTATTAAAAACCTCTTCAAAATAGACAAATATTTTTTTATGATGATCCCATTGGCCAATAACAATAGAATACTTCCATTTATTTTGTGATTTTTGTTACTTAACTTATTTTACCCTTCATCCCCCGCTGTGACCCTCCCTGAAATCTTCACCAGGCGTTTTTTACAGATTAAACCACGTCTTAAACAGACACGTATTAAAAATATATTTATTTCAACAGTGTGTTAATAAACGTAAGTACTATTACCACCTCATAAGATCTATCGTCACACACTATTTCGTACCGATACGAGAGAAGAATATTCGTAACGAAATCACTGTAATATTTACAATACTAAATCACTAAGTCATAGACGTCCGGCACATCATGCTGACGTCTGCTGACGGTAGATTGCAATAAATACAAGAAAACCGCGTGCAAAAGCAAAAAAATAAAACTGTTTTTATCAGCAAGTCTTCCTTGATATCTCAGACATATCGGGAACAGGAACTGCCTATCATTGTCCATGTAAAATGTTGCTATTATGAACTTGCATAAACATAGGTTACAAAGAGGTATACGTACGAGTATAGTACTTCTACATTTCGCCAGTTATGTTTAAGTCCCATGTAATAGGGGGTGAGCCCATTGCCATCAATCAGACACAAAGCCTGATTCCGGGCTGCTACTGAGATATTCCAGTTGGTTAAACCCGATGTTTTTATTTAATAACGTTGCCCTTCACCAGGAATGTCTCCTGTATCGTGGAAGCGTTTACAAACATTTTAAGTCACATACATGAACAGCTACCTGTGGGCCATACAAATATTAGTTCCGTTCGGAAATCGAACCCACGACACGCGGCGCAGCAGTCGATCGCTCAGCCACTGCGCCAACCGTGTCGTCATAAAAGTTCATAGATATGGCTAGAAGCGAGGTGCCCGTAGAGATGACGGCAAATTGAGATGTATGGAATATATGCTGCGCCTAGCATGCTGCGAAGACCCCAAATACATTGGGATTATAGCAGGAGGATAATAACGTCCAGGAACTCATGCTGATCAGAAGCGCTTGCAAGCTCTAGACCGACGAGGCAGTCGACTGTGTACTATGTAATGTATGAAGGCGTAAACGGGTTTCCTATATCAACCTTTATTTGTAGGGGATGTGGCCAATGACCTTAAGCAGCTATCCGCTCTAGTCATTTAGTTGTCTAATGAGGTAGAAAAGCCATGAAGGGCTTCTAGCGATGACCACCCCAATAGAACTCATTCATATAGCAAAGTGTTTGTTAAGAGGGGCAGTTCCATCATCATTGAAGCAGACTGTTCTTTAGAAAGGTCCGGTGCGTAGTACCTAACCGCAGTTGGCGTGCATGTATGACAAGATGTAGGTACGTTAACGAAGCAAAGGGAGTATGTAAGGATCGTAGCAGGTAGCGTTCAGTAGTTTGTGCCGAGCCCTATGGGAAAAAGGCGTATGTATGTAGTAAGGATAATGTTCGACGGCGTGTCGCGGGTACGATTTCCTCACGAAACCAAGTTTTTTTTTATAGCTTTACCCCACACTAGGAATTTCTCCTGTAGGTAAGTATCGTGGGTGCGTTTACAAATATTTAAACTCACACATGTACATCCAGACCCGGAACAACTTCCTGTAGGCCATACAAATTACAGGCTGTTTGTGTATGTGAGTTCAAATGTTTGTAAACGCACCTAGGTTACAGAAGAAATTTCTAGTGTGGAGCAACATTATTTTTTAAAGGAAGAAAGAAAAATGTATTTATGTATGAAGTTGACTCCGCAATCCGTCAGCTTCTACCACCTGACCTGACCAATGACCTGACCTGACAAGTTAAACGGAACTATGTTTGATTGGGGCTAAATATTTATAGTGCAGAACGATCTCCAAGCTTAGTGCCCATTTGTGTCCAAAAATGGTCAAGTTAAATGCGGTTGCCTAGATATATCCGAGGACGAATTGAGAATTCTCCGTGTATATGAAAAAGCACTCTAAATAAACCGTTGCCTTTGCTATATTACTCACGTGTTGTACAAACTAATATCCAGCCACATCTGACCGCTCCAACACAATAACATCACAGTGATGAGACCAAAATAATAAATCCAAGAAAAGAATAATCTATTTGTCTTTCATTAGAGAAAGCATAGGAAAAACAAAAGAATGCCTCTTTTCTGGTTATTTCGCGGAATTGTTTTGCAAACACGAATTAGTTGGCCGCACATGCCACAGAATAGAAACGTACAGAAGGTCGGCTTAACGGCCAAGAGTCACTTGTTCTTCCCGTCATTGAGATTTTTTTTGTATTCTACCATACCTGGGAACCTTCTGGGCGGAGATAAAGAAGGTCAAAGCTCCAACTGTTTTTTTTTACCGAAAACAAGTTTAACTGTTGTTTTCTTTAAATTTTGCTGTATAAATCTTCCCACAAGCCTTGTGCCATTGTAAGCGCGATATTGCCCGCGTGTTACATTTCTTGCTAAACAGTGATGTTTTCACACCAATAAAAGTCGTTAACCCGCAATATTTTTTTACAAAATTACTTAGGTTAATGTACAAAATCAGTAGAATACAACTTTGTGATGGATATTTGTATGCCATGTTTGGACGCTTACGTACTGTTATACCCTGGTATCCTATGCTGCATTCTTTCTGCTAACATCTCATCTTCCTTACTGTCACCCATCATTCAAGTCCCATTCAAGCCAGTCGTCTTCCACCCTCCTTCCAGAGCACTCGTGAGCTAATGTGTTGTCAAAGTTTGTGAAAGTTATATTACCATTACTTCTGGCCATAAAAGTGTATCTCGTTTTAGAAACTTACATTTGAACCCGATTCTAACAGCGACCTCAAGCGAATGGCAGTCTTGACATATTTATTCTGTGGTCGCGAGAACACTTGCATTCGCTATACGTGGACACGTGTTTGCGTGTGTTTTCGCACGTTGTATGGAGTTAACCTTCTGTAGCACAACATATTCTGTGGCATATGTGCCGTTCTATGTGTCACTATGTCGAGTTCGGTAATTAGTTTCGGAGCCGGACGACAGTGATTCATTGTTCACGGAACCGGTGCATATGTTAGTGATATTATGTATATGTAATAATAGACATTTATGTAAGCATGTTTTGTGGAAATCGTTTGCTTCAGCATCACACGCCTAAAGTAAGCTAACTAATAGATATATGATTTCCTATGAATTTTGGTACACCAATCAGCTGTTACATATTCATTGAAGGATCCTCCTACATTCTGTCTCATACTTGCTGCATGCTAATTTAGGACAATTTCTTAAAGGTTTATCATCTAAGAAGTGCTGCACTGAATAAGCAACATGGTTCTGCTTGTAATGAACCCATCAGAAGTCAGCAGGTTTCAGAATTACTCACGTCAATTATTGCCCTCAGAATTTCGGACCTATGGAACCACTGTATCACGAGTTAATGAATCATGGGTATTATTAGTATGATGACATCCGGGCCGATAGATTAACATGCTCTCCCGACTGGAAGGGTACTGATAACAATGATCCTTGGTCTGACTGCCGCCAGCAACCATAATCCTACTGACAGTCAGATAGATTTGATCCAAATCCGTTCAGCGGTTAAACCTTCGTGACTAAGCAATATACAATCAGTATTCTACCATCAGCATAAGCAGAGGTGTGCAGTATCTTTCTTTTATATTTCGCCAGTCATGTGTGTTATTACTAGTAGTGCTGAGTTGAGCTGTACGATTGCTGACAAATGCTGACACTATATGGATAGGTCCACTCATATCTCTGAGATTGTTTCTACAAATGCCCATCTCATACACTAATCCGCATGTTCTAAGATAATGTCTGGATTTTAAAAGAGAGTTTCTTCTCAGAATAGTCATGTAAGGAAACACCGACTTAACCTAAATCTAATTTGTTTATTCCATTTAATGACGTGTGTTTTTATTTAACCTATTTACTAAAATCACTAAAGTAACTAAGCAGTCTAGCATAAATATTGTAGAACGGGATCTTTAATAAGTATTAAAACAGGGCTTTTCTGAGTTTACGGCATTTCATATCCCAACCAGAATCTTCCCTGACACAGGCGACATATCTCCTTTTCTCAAACTATTCTTTTTTTTATCTTGAGTGTTTCAAACCATAGAGAACGAAATTTCTGCCAGCCTATATGCAATAAGGTCTGTTATAACATTAAACCTCTACAATATACACAAAACACTTACTGATAGACTAGAGCTTCCTGGAGTGGTCCCGTAGCCCGAGGACGGAAGCGATGCCACCGACCACCTGCGACCATCGCTGTACACAAACAAACAGACACACTTGAGTAATGATACTGTTAACATCAACATATACAGGGTGGAAATGATATCGATGAACAAACTGATACCATGAGTTCACTACATGATTCTTCTTTCTGTCAATTTTTCCTAATTTCTACGTGTATTTCAGGTATTTTTAATAAATGAAACTTGAAAAAATCATGATTTATACCTAACCCAATGGTTGGATAAAAATAATTCTTGTCTCATGACTTTTTAATGGTTTGATACATGAGATGACGGCAAATAGACATGTCTGGAGCAAGAAGACATGCGGCGCAGGGGGATGATGATGATGACTTTTTACTGGTTTAACTAAAAAACATATCCGTAAAAAGCGTAAAAATGAGTAAAAATTCGAAAAAAAAAGTCAATGCTGGAGGGTCCAGAATCAAACCTACCTACTGAACTCATGGTATCAGTTTGTGAGTCGGTGTCCCTTTCAGCCTATACCAGAAGAAACAGAAATAGAAAAGTATGTGAGTGAAGGAAGGCTTACAGCGTTTCTCCATTACCTCGACCTGATAAGTTACATTTAGGTGCAAAAATATGGCGCTTGATATAATCGTGCATACTTCAAGAACTAAGCAGAGTGTAGAGTGTGTGAGTGTGTGTGTGTGTTTGAGTGATGTGTGTGTGTGTGTGTTGAGTGATGTGTGCGTGTGTGTGTATCCTTTCGGAGGGTCATCCTCTGAAGAGCCTTTTCCCAACTACGTTACGGATGCAGCTGAAAACCAGTGTTTTACATGGATTGACTGCCTGTCTGCCCAGTTACTGGGCAATAAGACACCCCTTTGGTAGGACTGGTTGACTTTGGGGCTTTTGACTACGTATCAAAGATAAAATCAACGACTTAACGTGCTTACCGAGGCCTAGAGAGGTCTCGGTATACGCATTTTGGTGACACACCCACGGACCGATCGCAAAGCATAGCTTAACCGTATACATGTTTTAATATCTGAAAAGATGCTTCCTATTGCGTAATGTTGGTCAAGAAAGTTTTTATCTCTCTTCTCAAACAGTAAGAAAGTGCTCTAGCGCTTTGCTATCACGCGCTTTCCGTGCAGTCCCTCTCATACAACTCTCAACGGCATACTCGTGATAATAAGGCCGTTCATTGTACGTATCCAGCGTTGCTAATATTGGCTAATATTAATTAGCTATTAGCTGAACCGTACAACATTGGAACTGAAATTAATTAATTAATCATCCACCGTGCGAGGCGAGAATTAATTAATTTCATGCGTAACAAATGCTTCGTCATTAGTAGTGTTGGTATAATGTCGCAATATATTTTTGGTCGAGTACCTACTGTCAAACCGGTGAATATTCAATATTCTTTGTTACTGAAAAGGTGTCACAAATATTATGATCAATTCATTAAAATAATGAGTAACTTGAAACAACCAAATAATGGTATTCAAAACCATCCGGTTTGACTGGAAGCCGACCCCAACATGGTAGGGAAAATGCTAGGCAGATGATAAGTAATTTAAGCAACGCGACAACCCCGTCAAAGTTTTGTTACTATTCACCCCTGTTTCTATTAACCCGTTTTACGGAACTTATGCATAGTCTTCTGCATGATTACATTATAAGTCGGTATTAGTTTCATGAGTGAAACTCTTCTGCCCTGAAAGCACGATAAGTGTTGGTCCCGCCTGTCAATCGTAAATCTTTGACAGTCGCTACGGGTACGTTATCAGAAGCCCGGAAGACTGGCAACCAGTCATACCAAGGGGTACTCTGTCACCTAGTAAATAGATTGTGGCAGTCAGATATGCAGTCGCTGCATGCTGGTATTCAGCCCCAACAAAGGCTAGGCAGATGCTGAGATGATGAAAAGAACATGTACAGTACAGATATACTTACATATCCTTAGTTCTAATTCGGTTAGACATGTAGGCAATACAATAAAGACATTAGACAACTCTGTTACCCATTTAGATTTGTTTGAATGACAAAAGACTATCTGCAGGCTTGAAGTGTTTTGTCAATTCGACTGTAAGGAAATGGATATGTGACCAAACCAGAGGCATGGTTCTTGTCAGAACGATTACATATGCCACAAACCTGAAGATAGTCTCCGTGTTTTGGATGCAGAAAAAAACTAGTTTTGAAATGTGCGCTGGCTTTTGATAAGCTTGGATGAGAGACATAATTCATTGCAGGCCATCTTAGGACGATTCCTTCTTTCTATTTAACTCTGAACAAACGGATTCGTGACCGGAGATGGAGAAAGGGAAGAAAATTTAAGATGAAAAAGTCGCGATGTCCAGTGGTTAAGGACTCGCCTACTCATGCATGAGGTTGTGGGTTCAAATCCGGGCAAGTACCCATGTGACTTTTTCAGTTTATATGCCCTTTCTAAGATTACCTTAAACATCACTGACATCGCTAAAGGAAAACATGGGAATAAGGACGTATAATTAGGTCCCTAAGATACAGGTTTGTACCTAGTTTTGGAACCGCTGTCCAAACAAACCTAGTTTTTAATAGCTTCTTATAATGTAAGTCTGAAATCGCCAACTGGTCCTGAGCAAGCGTGGTGGTTAATGATCGTGACTTATCTATGTGAGAAGTGGGTTTTATCCTGCAGGTTAGTAATTAGTAAGGAAAATAAAATTTGGAGAAACAAATTATATGAACCAAAAATGTCAATGATAGACTTGTAGGTCCCGGAGGTAGAAAAGTAAGTAATTTATGACACTATGACTGATTTAGCATCATGCAAAAAATGAATATTGGCGAAGGTTTCACTAAAAGCCTAGGGCTTTATACTTCAAATTTTGTGGATATGGAGTTTTACGGAGAAACGAATGACGATTAAAAAAAAAGACGAACGATTTAAAAGTTAATAAAATGGCCACTACTGATCCGAGATACAAAAAACCTGAGCCAGAAGTTTGTCCAACGTTGTCGTACATGGAACAGAATAGTATACAGAAAAGAGAAAGCACACAAAGAATTAGTTACAGCATTATGCTGGTAGAGGGTCTTTTAAGTTTATGTTTTCATTCAAAAATATTGACACTGAGTGTCCTACTTATTTAGGTATTTTTGTTTTCTTTAGAAGATAATTTCTGTTTCGCCATTGGACTTGTAGAAACTATTAATTATGATAATCTCGTAGCAAAGTGTTGCAATAATACTTTGTTTCGTGCCATCGATAAATTACGTCGCACGTTAGGGGGGAAAGGGTCAACTAAATGTAACAAGGGGCGGGGTGGAGAGTTTTGTGACATCACATGTCAAAATCTAAAATATTCATATTTTAAACCCGATCTATATTTATAAGGTTTATGTTTACGTTAGTAGATTAATTTTATTAGATAGTAAATAAAAAAAAAAACTTAAGCTCCTGCGTTTTTTAATTAAGTGTGTCTAAATGTAAATTTGAAAAATATGTTATGTCACACTAGGGGGTGTGACATAACATATTTTTACAAATGTGTGTGTGAAGGACGGGGGGAGGGGGCAAAAAATTCATACAATTTGTGTGACGTAATTTATAGATGGCCCGCAATATCCAGTGACGAAAACCAAAAATCATCTGCCAGGGAACAAAGAATAAAGGCTTTGTAAAGAACCAGACATGGCAGTCTTCAGACCAGCCCTGTTTGACAATTTGGAATTCCTGTCAGATACTCACAGCTCCTTCCCTCGTTTGACACTGGATGACAGGAGGGCGTGGTGCAGTGGGTGTGGATGGTGCACGTGTGGCCAGCGTGGACCCTCGGCTGGTGATAGTGGCCCAGTGCCTGGCGAACTGCATCGGCCTGACCCGACCTGGAGACGGAAAGAACACATTTTATTTCATTTCATTCACAATCACAAACGCGCCACCTGGCGACGATATGGCAAAACTACAGTTTTGCACGCTTCCACAAAAAAAGAGATAGAGAGGCGAGTAGGTAAGACATGCTGTGTGTGATCGCCTCGGAGTGCAGACATCGCGAATCATATTATTCTTAAGCCAGTGATTAGTTGTGTGTTATTAACTTAGATTACTTAATAAAAGTAGTGTATTCAACCGTCGTAGGTATGTGAGCTGTGATTGCACGAGACCCATTTTCGCGCCCACGATTTATTTTGTAAGACTTCACTCTTACAAAATAAATCATGGGAAAAAAACACATAAAAGTTTATTTAACATAACATTTGTCACAATACAACTTAGAAGTAACGTCTGTTCAGGTGTACCCGAAACAAGGAGTCCTGGTTTGTGGAAACCTTTATATGAATAAAACATATTTTATAGTCTCATCAAAGGCTTGCACTGAGAAACCTATTTGAGCCGATGAAACCGTAATATTTTTGTACGTCGTAAAGCGGTCAATTTCACCTACTTGGCTATTACCCAAGAAATATTCGTAAATGTATCATTAACGACCCATCAACCATATAATCGATACTTTTATAGTTTTTTTTTATATCATCACGAGCATAACGGTGCTACCATAAAGATGGGCCTTGAGCTCTAAAAATATTTGTATAAGTACCAACAGAAGTTTCATTTGATTCGAAACATTTATAAGAACCAACAACAAAGATTTACATCACATAAATATCAGTAAACAGTTTTAAACAAAGTCGCTTTTCATGTCTGACTGTGGGACCCGTTTGTTCTTTCTTCCAAAGTACATAATGGATTCGGGATTCACCATAATTTAGAGGATTCATTCCGGACGTCATTGTCTGCCTAGCCTTTTTTCCCCTAGCGGCATACCAGTATTTTACATGGAGCAACTGCCTATCTGACCTCCACAACACAGTTATCGGGCAACACGATACTCCTTGGTAAGACTGGTTGCCAGTCTTTCGGGCTTCTGACTATCCGTAACAACTGTCAAGGATCTACAAATGATAGCCGGGAGCAACGGTATAGCGTGCTTTCCGAGGCACGGAGGAAGCACAGCATGTCTTCTTCTTCCATACATCTCTATTTGCCATTCATAACCTTTTTCACACAATCCATCCATCAATTATTTGATATTTCATGTATCACATTTATAATCTCTTTCTTCCGTTTCTAACAGAATTTAAAATTAAAAGTTGGCTTTTAAGACCTATTTTATTAGATTAAAACTAACCTGTAACCTAAGCAGGTCATATTATTGCTATCTTTCTAGATCTTTGTTCCAAATGGATCTACGGTTATCACTAGGCGTTGGCACAAGAAAAAAATTGAAAGACTTTTTTGCTGTTTATCACAGAAAACATCTACATAGTACCTATCAGTATACGCGTCCGAACAAACTAGTTTCGCCTATGAGTACAATGGCCTTTAGATAGACCGCGAAGTAATCCATCTTGTCTATGTAGTCATACTAGCTTGACCCTTGATTTTCTAGACAACATTATGGGATGGGATCGTGAAGACGGTAGATAATATTTTATGAAGAAATCCAGAAAGACAGTTAAGGACGGATTTTTATGATTGTATTTAAACTACCAAAACGGTTGGGAAAAGGCTGGAGGAGATACATGCATAATAATAATAATAAAACCTATTGTAGACAGAGTCCACAGGGCTAGTAACAATATACATGAACTCACGCCTATTTCTCATTAGGGTAGGCAGCATTTTTCTACTAAACACTCTATCTCATCTCATCTGCCTAGCCTTTTTCCAAGGGGTCGACTTCCAGTCTAACCGGATGCAGCTGAGTACCAGTATTTTACATGGAGCGTTGCCTAAGACGCAGAGCATCATGTATTTTATCAAGCATAGTCTGATGGTACCTGACATGCAAATAAATTGGAAAAAGAACACTCAATATTTAAGTCTAGAAATCTAAGAAATAAGTAAGCTTTAAGTTTTGTATTTACTGTATAACAGAAACTTGTAAAGGTCACTTCGAGAAACAAATCGAATCACAACATAACTGCAAACTTCGCAAGAGGAGGTCGGGGAAACTTGTAATGGTTCAAAGGAAATGTTTTGAAATAACAACCGAGTTCTGCTTTAGTTCAAAAGATAATAACATCTTTGTTGGTTGAGAGTTTTTTGTATTGTTTGGTTTTCAATGACTATGGTTTTATTGCTTGAAAACTTGAAATCATTTTTCGAGTTAAAAATTCTAGAGGGAAAGTAAGAAAATCTATTTATTTAGTACAGTCTAAGGCAACAAACACTTAGTAAAGAAAAAATAATAGACGTGCATTTTTACTGAGGGCAGCGCCAAACAGGCCCATTTCAGCAAAACCGCCAGACACAAATAATACCTGGCGCAGGTTTTCAGCTGGACCTGAAAACCTGCGCCAGGTAAAGAAGGTGAATGCGTATTTGAATAATCATTAGATAAGGAGATTTCCTAATCTTAGGTAGGCTCGCCTATGACCTTGATCTAACTAATGATAAGCAAATATGCCGTTGACGATGGACGATAGTACACGTTTGACTAGAGGTAATCTTTTCAATTGAGACTTGACTTATCACATTTTGTCGACCCCTCCCCTCCACTTAACGTGTGACGTAGGTAATTAATGGAAAGCTATAAGGAAACCTGGACTCCGATAGGGAGTCAGGGACAATCTCTCCTACTTGATTTTCATACGTCATAGTATTTATGTGACCACTGAAAACCAGCGCTCTGCTGCTGGCACCATTTTTTTTTTTTTTTTTTTAAACATTGTATCCATCTTGTCACGGTCATGACGTCCAACTGCCGACTATTTTCCGTGTACCTTTACTTTTTGTTGTGTCTTCAATAACATACTCGTAATATAAGTAAAATTTATACGAACACTATCATTATAAATTCTTAGTCCTTGGTTTTGTCTAAAATGGACTTATGTCATTTGTGTGAAGGGTGGGCGTTTTGGGGGACTGTCTTAGGTAAACGTTTTGACGTTCAAAAAGTGCTGATTTTCAGCCTAATAATAATAAATGAATTTTGATTTTGTGGCTTTCTTTAGGCGGTGAGTTAAATGGATTGTAAATTATAAGTGTATTGGCTTATTGGGTTGAATAGTTGCGAGGGTCAATCTCTTATTATCTTAAATGTTCTTCAAGGTTCTCTTTGTTTGATTTCACGGATCGTGATTGCACCAAAAAGGTCATAATACTCATGACTCGTTTCTACTCTTCCTATTTCCATGGTGTTAAATTTTTGCTCTTACTAGATGTACTAAGGCGGCCATTGTTTGGAACGTTATTAACTTAATTTCCTTATTCAACAAGTGGCAAGCATTTTACTTGATAAGCAAGAATGTTCCATGTCTGTGACTTCTGCAAACACAATTAATATTGCGTGGTTGCACATGAGTAAATAAATGAATCTATAAATTGGCTGAAAGAAACACTTTTAATAATACCAGTCTGCTACAGTTCCACTGCAGGGAAAGGCCCTCTTTTCATACAGAGAAGACACGATCATTGAGCACCAAGCTTGCTTTTTTTCTTAAACATGATAAGGCCTGTCTTTCCTAGCTGAGTACTCTGAGAAGCAACACCAAAAGGAACTCTGAGGTTTATTAAGTCTACCATTATTTCTATCTTGGCTAGATCACGTGAGGACCATGCAAAGTAGCGTATGTGATGGTCTTTGGATTAATCATGATGATGATTCAGTTCTTTTTAATTAAGACCGACCTTTGGTTAATGGCTCTTTGATATTAAAGAAAATTTACTCTGACCTTTTAACCGAGATGCACACAGATGACAGATTAAAGTCCACCTTTAATATATTTATCGTATCGATCACCCCACTAGCTGTAATCTTCGTTAACAGATACCTACCGAGTATCGAGATGTTTCTAATTAACGGTCTAAGAGATAAGTCTGGAGACAAAGCAATTAACTACTAGCTTATCTCTGAATAATTTAATTACTGCCTCGTTGGTCTAGTGGTCGTAAGTGCTACGGCTGAGCATGAAGACCTGGGTACGATTCCCTGGTCAGGCAAAGTGTTATTGGGTTTTCCGTCTGCAATTTCTTAGTAGCAGCCCGAATTCTAGATTTATATTCAGTTAGTGATAATAGGCTCAAACGCACTAAAACGTAACTGGTGAAATGTGGGTGTAACTATAGGTGCTTGGCCAACCTTTAAAACAGGCGTGATGTCACGTATCTCCGTATAAACATAAAACATTTTGTTTACGTTTACATTACCAGCTGTGCATTTCGTTGCCGATAATCTTAATTAATCCAAAGATATCATTAATAACTACGCGTTACCTTAAGAACCTCTGGTGATCAATTAATAGTTTGAATAGACTGAGAAGTACCTATATATAATGTGAAAGTAGAACTGTACCTAAATGTGCAACCTTCATTCCTTCATTTCCAACAATCTTCCTCCATTCTACAAATTCATTCTTACACATACGAGTCACATTTGAAACAAAACAATTATTTAAAAACTAGCTAAGAGTCGTAGCGTGATGTCACATAGCTTTAAACCTTCTTCAAGAATTAGGCTATCAAGTACAAAAATATTTCTGGTTCTAGAGATTGGCACGTTCATACAAAAAAAAAACAGCTTTACCATATACATAAATAAATGAGTGGTTCAGTACATTTTGTGTTTGCAAACTCGAAAAAATGTCCGATGAGACAGCTGTTTTTAATTTGAACTCCAGTATCGACCTCGTAGTGAAGTTCTAGTAAGTACTTTCACCCCTGAAAGACAGTCTATTAATTAAAAATAACCCTGTACGATGTCTAAAAAAGAAAAACAATTTTCCACAACAATAATTTGACGACCGATGCGGCGCGGCGGGCGTAGGTCCGCCTGCGACGCTAGAGGTTGCGGGTTCGATTCCCGCCATGGGACAAATGTTTGTACGATCTACAAATATTTGTTGCGGGTGTTCTGGGTATTCGCTATGTATAATAAAAATATCTATCTATGTAATGTATTGTATTAAGTATATCAGTCATCTAGTACCCATAACACAAGCTCTGCTTAGCTTGGGGCTAGATGATGCTGTGTGGATTGTCCAGCAATATTTATTATTTATTTTTATTTATAAGTCTCACAAACTTAATATCTAACTGGCAGTAGGTGTACAATTATGCACATTTTTTTGTCCAAAGTTTCACCTTGACAGATCTCTGACTCCATGACTCACACGGCACGGCCACAAGTCCATAACAGATAGGCACGGGCATTTGTTATTGTTTTTATGATGGAACTTGGTTCTGTTTGTTACAATTCTGGTTTTTTTTTCGGTTGCAACTCTACGATTAATGTTTAGATAGAAGATGCTACGGTAATATGCAAAGTTGGTGACTTATAAATTGTCTGATTATGTCAGGTGTTCTACGGTAGTGTAATAATATGATACGATCTTTGAATTTAAATGGTAATTTTATGATATTTTTATCTATGCTCATCATCATAATGTAAGGCCGTAACATCAACAATTGAACATACTATGGAATATTCACAATGCTTAATAAACGCATTAGAAATTCACAAAAGAAATAGAAGGAGGTTATATATAATCTGACAGCTATTGAAGCCCTCCGGGAATACTAGTACGAGTACGTACGGAGAGTACGAGTGACATAGATATTTTTATTGGGAAAAGCTCGCCACTTTACTACAGCAACTTTTGAAAACCTGAATCAACAGTGGCGACCACCCGAAAAGCGTAAAGTCAATAAAGCCCGACGAGTTCCGAAGAAACGATTCAAGTGTTTTGGATCCCGCAACGAAATTAATCAGAAAATAACAGCGTGGGAGTTAGAACAATACATAATTTACACTTTCCTCCATATGAAGCAGGAAACAGATCAGAGCTAGGACAATAGCGGGACGATTACAACTGGGTTAAGCCTAGCACCACGGATGGGACGGATGAAATAGATTGGTATTTGTGATCGTCACACAAACAAAGACACGAATCAATTAAGCTATCCGATAAAAGAAAACATGGCCAATTATCCCCTTTCCACCCACCAAAAAGCACATCTATCAACATCCATCATTCAATAAAATACCAAAAGAAGAAATTAACTTTCGATATCAAAACATAAATAAACCAGTTTTAAAAAACTCGTCATCTCCAATCAATTACGTCCAAATGGAAAAGTTTATAAGATAAGAAAAATAACACACAAACAGATAAACAATGGACGGCCATTACGATAGGGTTATGTTTTTAGATTGAAAACAAACTTATCTTTTTTTAGAAACTATCAGACGGCGTAAACATAACAACCTAATTGGGATATTTGAACCGTTTGGGGTTGAAACATTAGGGCTAAGGGGGTACATGTGCCAATTTAGTTTTTCGGGACATTGCGAAGCGTTTGGTTGCGTTTTTTTCCCAAAAAGCAGCATTTTATTTTATTTTATTTCGGGATAAAAACAGGAGTACAATTGAATGTTAAACATACTCATACTATCTCACTAATTAAATGAAATACTTATTATTAGTTATATAGCATTGCCATTCAACGTGGCAATGTTGTCAGACTTTTGGGCACTTTTTCCGTTGACATCAGACTTGATCTTTGAATGAATGAAATGTGTTCGCGGGTACCGACCTGCGATCATATTGCACTCATTAAAAGAATATACCGGTGTATACCCTGCGAGGAGCAATTTAGCTCTCGAACCTTCGCGGATATTTCTTTTTGTTTATAGCAAATGAGACAATTGCTAATTAATCATTTAGGAGAGATCAGACAGCCGTGTGCTGCCTGGTTTTTGGCATGGAATAGAAAAGTATCATTGTATTAAAGATGCTTTTGAAATCTGTTATATACACGAAACAAAACAACCAAGGTCAAACGACGCCTACTAGACTTGTTCAAAAAATATATCAATACTTTTTGACTCGGTTACTGGATAACACGATACCCTTTAGTATCACTGACTGTATATTCCGGCTACTGAATATTCGTATTCATTGTCATTGGTCTAATATCTAAGTCAATTCATTTATATCAATAAGACCAATAAAAAGGCACTTTTGAACGTCAAATTTACAATAAAAATACAATACTAAAATGATTCTAGTTGGCCTTTCCAAAACGTAGGTAGTTTCGTATTTTCGCAAGAAACTCCACTCTTTTAACACCTTAAACGCCAGGTGACCGACAAACAATACATTTTCTATTGTGGCAGTTAAGGTGTTGAAATAGTTTGTGATAAAAGTTTTTTTACCATATTTTGTACGTATACATTAATCAACATTGGACAAAAGGGACCAGCTGGTCCTATCCCAACTGAATGAAACCAAATGCTACCGTCTGTCTCATACTGCATGAAGCACGGAGGCTGACCCATGCTGTTCTTGATCAAAATACCTTCAACCATTTACTTCTTGCCACATACCACGATTTGTTTAGAAAACTGGTCGTCGTGTCAAGTCAACAACTATGATCTCTACACAATTTTCTAGTTTCACTCTCATTATAATCAACTTGGATGTCTTTCTAGTTTCCTTCCATTTAAAAGCAACTAAGTAATTAAATAACCTGCAATTATGTAAAGGCAAGATTTAAAGAACAGGTCATGGACAGTAGAGACTTGGTGGGTCAGGGACACGGATGTTTTACCTTTCATATTATTTTTAATGCTCAATGTGAGAATAGTAAATACGGACGAAAGGACCAAGGACCAAATTGAATGACAATGCGGAATGATGTTTTTAGAGGACACAAATATCAAAAAAACTAATAAACAAAGTGTAAACATGAGCAGATGTCATTGACTAGACAACCAACATCTAAAAATATCCACCAGGGTACACGCACCAAAGGATGAAAACATTACATCACGCCTGTATTAAGCAAAGGCCTACTTACAGTATCCGTATTTCGCCAGTTATGTTAAAGTCCTATATAATAGGCAGCGAGCCTATTTCGACCGGGCATGTATCCAGACTCCGGGCTGCTATTGAGAAATTCCAGATGGAAAAACCGAATAACACTGCCCAAACCGGAAATCTAACCCCGAACCTCACGCTCAGCAGTAGCGCTTGCAACCACTGAACCAAGGAGGCAGTAAAAAAAATCATGAATCGATTATTATAGCGCAAAGACGAGAAACTGATTACATCACATAACCATACCATAAAAATACTAAAGATTTCGATAAATCAAGTCTCGTCCACGGCAGCCCTGGTGTTAATTGTTTGTATGTAAACAGTAATAAGCGGTCTACTATACGGGTCGTGACGCGGCCCCACTTAACGAGCTTAAGGCGATGACGATGTGTGAACGGTTCATCTGACCGACATTGTTAGAAAACTCACGGCGGTAATTAAATATCACAAGATCTTTGGAAAAGAAAACTTTTACAGTATTTATTTACGTAGGTATTTAGCGAAACATCATCATCATCTTCGTCATCCTCCTCCTGCCTTTCATCATCATCATCATCAGGCTATATTAGTCCACTGCTGGACATAGCCCTCTCCTAATGAGCGCCATAGCGTCCTGTCTTCAGCCTGCCGCATCCAGCATCTGCCGGCAGTCTTTCGCAGAGCGTCATCCCACAAGAGAGCCTGAGCCTAAGTCAGAGGGCCTGAACTCCTGCCCTTATCCTAATTTATTTGGGGTAAGATCATCTGTCTTTTTCTCTCCTACATCTCTATTTACCTCCTTTCTAGACATATCCTCTTTCACATAATCCATCCATCGTTTCTTTGTTATACATATTATACATGTTAGCTAATAAAAGCAAGTGAAAAAACAATCCCTTTCCAGATAGGCTCTTCATGAATAAAGAGAAGCAAATCGCCTCTATCTCCTTTATCCGAGTTAAAAATAAACACCCACTTAAATACAAAGAAAACTCCTGAAATGGGATTAATTTTACGAGCTTTGCCTCGAGTCCTGAACTTATTTAACTATTTACATTTCCCGAGTTTCCGTCGACGCGAACACTTTTACGGCCTTCATGGTCGCAGGTGGAAACGGCTGTAAAACTTTAATTTCATCGTATAATAACAGTAGTGAGAAGTTTTATGGTTCTGCCCTTGCCTTGCCTGCAAGATGCTTAGTTTTAACAAGAAATTAATTGCGAGAGACTACTAAAAGTATCATCGAAACTAAGCATTGTAGATGTACTAAATGAATTATAATAAGCGTCACCTTTGTGCTCTGATTACCTGTTTCTTTTTTGTCGATAGCTATTGTGTGAACATTACCTTACTAATATAATATCAAAAGGTAAAGTTTTTACGTATGAGGTTGTATCCGAAACTAATCCTCCGATTTCAAATCATAATTTCACTGAAAGGTACACTATTACCGTGCGCCATTGGATATGTCTTATGTTATAGTTGACTTTCACGCAGACGATGTCGCGGGCTACTAGTTACGTCAATGAAGACATCTTCAGCCTGGAAATGACGTCATAACTTAGAAGTTGCTACACAAGATACCACGTTTATATCTCACACCTTATTACGCCAAGTCTGAAAGGGTTATAAAGTTATAGCACGCTCACCTAAGAATAGCTCAGCTCTATTCTCGTGGGTGTTATAAATGGGGCTAAGTATAGTCCCTACAGGTATGATTAAGTAGCCTGCAAGGGGCAGCAACAGGCGACATGTCGCATTCTGTAGTCTGTAGCACCATATTCTGTAGGTTCGAAACATTCCGTCAGAAATGATGTCTGACATATTATTTGCGACATATAACCATTTGCCAAATTCATTTCTGGAGATAAGTTATATAAACATAACAACAAAAACAACATTAAAACACTATTGCTAAAAAAAGTATATTACTCTGTTACTGAATATTTACAGGATAAACTTATATAATGTTAATTCATACGTTAATTTAAATAATTTATTTTATAGTTAAATTCTAGTTTCTTAAATACCTGTGTATTTGTAAATTTGCATGCCTTACGGTAGGATATGGCTAATGGACCCTATTGTATGTTTAAAAACTTTTCTCTTGTACCCATATTCGCAAATTATTTTGATTTGATTTTGATTATAGGTTTATCAATTTCTCTTCCTCGAAATCGGAGAAAACCTTTTTGCAGACAAAATTAACGTGTTTCCGTTAGAAATTTAGCGACACTACTGGGCCTAGATCGGAGCACAGTGTCGCCTGTCATTGCGACCGAGCGGCAAACAATGCGTCGCTTGCTCAAGAACATACTTCATAGAAATACATAGAGACCAGTAGCGTGCTGCCGCCTGCAGTCGGCTCGACGAAATCATACCAGCTAGTAGGGTAAGGTAAGACACACAGACAGTGGGTAATAAAGTCAACGTTTTAATCACCACCATTATTATTGTGGTGCATTAATTCCGTCTGGAATTAGGTTCTGGCTCGTCGCCCATGAGCGTTATTTACTTGAAAAGCATTTCCTTGGGTTATTTCTAGGGTGAGCTTCGGTTCAGGAATTTGACTGTTTGCTTACAAATCGCATGCCACCAGGATATTTTTTTGCCGCCATTTTGAATTTACTAAAAATACGAGTATATTCATCCGCGTGTTTTGTTTATTTTGACACGCTTTAGTGTCAATAGTTATAAAGATTTTCTATTATTCCATGGTTACTGTCATTCACAGTGGGCTACATTTATCGGCGTGTATTCTTCAATATGAACACTATGCACCCCACGCTTTTTTACATTAATATACATTTGTTTCTTATTTACACTTTTCTTAATCCAGATGTATTAAATTTTATTTTCTATATTTTAGTTGGATTTTGTACAAAGCGTGTTTTTTAAGTTTTTTTTAACAATTATTTTTGTGTTTCGTTTCTAGTATGATACAAGCCCACTGCAATGTCGTGTCTGAAACCCTTCACAGACATGGTTTTTGCACTGACATAAGAGTATGATTGGAGAAATATAGATCCTACGGCTTTTACTTAGACCCACAGATGACATAACTGAATTTCTGTTTTGATCATTTTAGAATCTAAACTAATATTATAAAGAGGAAAGATTTTATTATTTGTATGTCTGTTTTTAATAGATAAACCCAAAAACGATGTAACCGATTTTTTTAATTCTTTTACCAACAAAAAGCTACATTAACAGGGAGTAAAATAGGCTATATTTTATTTTCAAAACTACGCCTTAAATGAGTTATAGAGTATATTAAAGTTAGAAGGCAAAAGTACGAAATCCACGCGTATGGAGTCGCGGGCGAAGTGTTAGTTTATGATAACACTAAATGAGATGAAAATTTTGTGATGACCCAGTGGTTGAGGACCCACCTCTCGAGCACGAGGTTTAAATGCGGGCCAATACCAATGTGACCATCTCAATTCATTTATACTGTCTTAGTTTATCTTGGACATCACTGACATCGGTTTGCAGGAAAACATAAATATAAGATTGAAATCGTTAATCTACCTTTACCAAACGTATATACGCCTTTGCCCTACACTAGGACAATAATCATCATTAACATCATCATCATCATCCTCTAGCCCTTATCCCAATCTTAGAAGTCACTTCCTTCCTAGCCATAGCATCTTTCACACAATCCATCTATATAATAATATGATGTAAGTAATAAGACGAAAGAACTGCGTCTAATCTTGAAACTGGTCCTTTAACGCATCTTCGTTCTATTAACATCAGCAATCAAATAATGACAGCATTCATTCATTAACTGTTCTGACGTAAAACTAATACAGTACACTAATTGATAGTTCAATCTAAGGTTAAGTGAACAGAGTCACTGTGGTCGATTGGCAGTGCCATCACGTCTGCATGGAGTATGTTCATGACTAATAACCGGATGAAGTGGCTTGCATACTCATTAAGGAGAATATTCATTTATAAGAGAGAATGTGTGAATCAGATGATGTGCATCGTCGTACTATTGTCACGGATTTATATATAACTATCGTGTTGAGTATCGTGAAGAGATATCATCCAATGACTTCTCCCGTTCTGGGTGGAACGTGTCAGACTTTTACTGACTATACCCATCCATGTTCCGTCCTTGCGCTTTACGTTCCGGGGTTACGGTAACCCGGAACATCCCGCAACCCCGACAAGCTTCGCCCCCTATTGGGCCCCGCCAAATTTACCGAAATCGCTCAATGATGAGATTGCTGCTGAGATTTTCCGTAAATGTGATGTAGTGAATCGCATTGGAATACTCTTTGTATACTCGCTAGAACATACGTAACATAACATTACGCCAGTATTCCCTGAAGGGTGGGCAGAGGTGTACCATTTCATCAATTATGTTTATGTCCCATGGGAACTGGGAACAAATCCATACTACGCGCGGGTACAGAGAAATTCTAGATAGAAAAACCATATAACACTTTGTACGACCTGGGAATCAAGCCCAGGACCTTATACTCAGCAGTAGCGCCCGTAACCACTAGACCAACGAGGTAGTTGTTAGAAACGTTGTTATTTGCTTTTGTGCGTTGTTGTATTATAACTAAAGTTGGCCCACACATCATCGGTTTTGAGTCCCATCTCAAATAAAGATTGCGAAAAGAATCTAAACAATGTGTACTGAGTACTATAATGTTACGATTACGGGGTAGTTGTAATTCAATTATCTTCCTCCTAACATTAGAAAATCAACAAGTATTTAATGTTAAATTATCACCTGGCAGAGAATCAGAAACGACTGTACCGAATAAAACATACGAAACATGCTTGGTGACGTTTGTTTTTCACAATATAGAGATAAACAGTCTTGATATCGGCTTTCGGTCGCCTGACTACCCGTAACGACTGTCAAATATCTACAAAAAATAAATAATGCTGGACAATCCACACAGCATCATCTAGCCCCGAGCGAAGCAGAGCTTGTGTCATGGGTACTAGATGACTGATATACTTAATACAATACAATACAAAGATAGATATTTCTTACTATACATAGCAAATACCCAGAAAACCCGGAACAAATCTTTGTAAATCGTACAAACATTTGTCCCAAGGTGGGAACCCACCCCGCAACCGCCTGCGTCGCAGGCGGACCTTCGCCCGCTGCGCCACATAGGTCGTCAACGAAATGAAATGACGTCGGCTTCCAGTCTAACCGGATACCAGTATTTTACATGGAGCGACTGCCTGTTTGACCACTTCAGCTAGGTAACATGATTCCCCACGGTTAGACTGGTTTTCAGACTCTCGGGCTGACAGTAGCGACTGTCAAAGATCTAAGAATGACAGCTGGTAAACACTGCTTAACGTGGTTTCCGTGACATGGAAGGAACTCCGTTTGGAATGGACGATCGTGAATACCGAAGATAAGCGGATGAACTCTTCAGCTTTATTATATTATACCAACTAGCTGTGCCTGAGACGTGGTCCGCATTGAATTTAACAAAACATGGGTTTTCATTTCTTTGTGCAGAACCCAAACTCTATTTCTAAAACAAAAGCCTAAGTTACACTTTGTAACATTAACTATCTGCCGACTGCCAGTGAAAATCCCGTCAAAATCGGTGGAGTAGTTTTGGAGATTACCTCAAACAAACAGACAGAAGGACAGACACGACAAAAATGTTATATTGGTATAACTACCGTATAAACTTTCATATGCATTTAGTAAAACGCTGCTATTTTGGACATTACAAACAGAAACTTAAATTGTTTTAATTTGTATTTGTTTCGATGATTCAATTTAAAAGTTTCGATAGAAATTCATTAGATCAAAGTTGTAACATTATTTTCGTAAGAACCGCAATTTTTTGCACGATTCCTAAAACGCAACGCAACCGGAGCTGAAGTGTTTTTTCCAACGGTTCCACTTAAGGCCCCTGAATTGCGTTGAATAATGTAATGTAACGTTTTTTTACTTGCATTGGCCAGCATGGGTACTATACAATAGTCTTTGTCAGACACACCTGAACACACAATGAATTTGGTAATCCTTTGGTAAAGTAAAACTTCTTGCGTCGATGAGGTCAATTGCTCAATCTATGTGGTTTTGTGACGCTCATCTAGTTTTTGCCGGCCCAATTTATTTGTCTCCTAACACAGGCACTGTCTGCCTAAAAGGAGGTTCCAATAAAAAAAAATTGTACCATGAAAACATTTTTGGTCGGCTTGGCTTCCCTTCTTCTTCCATACGTATCAAGCAGAAGAGTTTGCAAGCAGAAGACTGGAAGCCGACTCCAACATAGTTGGGAATAGGCTATGCAGATGATGATGATGATTTATATTTAACATCACGCCACGAGTCTTAGGAGCGAGTGGAACAGCGGGTCACAGCTAGTCTTCCTCATAATCCCATCCATCATTTCTTTTTTCTTGTTCTATTTTTATGACACATAACAGAAGACTCATACAACGGGATTTAGACCCATTTGACATACACGACAAAAATGTGTCTGAGCATCACACATCGTCTGAGCATTACCGGTATTACATACTTGTTTATTTTAGATCCCAAGCGCACTAAACACGTAACGCTAAATAAAATGTGGACCATCTTGAAATAATAGTCTGCAACCATGCGATGAGTAGATATTAAAATATAAAAAACCTGGCCAAGTGTGAGTCGGACTCGCACAAGATAGGTTCCGGTACCATCGTACATAAAGATACAGCTATTGTTAAGGACGACTATACACGCGAAAAAAAATCACCTATCTTTTATGGAGCCGGCCGCGCCGTCACCTTTATTTTTTTTTATTATATCTTGTGACAGCGGCATTAGGAATACACACTGTAAAAAATCAATTGTTTACCTATTACGGTTTGAGAGATGCTGGCCGCTGACGGACAGACAGCCGGACGAACTGATGGACAGACAGATCAACAGCGGTGGCTTAGTAAAATAGGTTCCCATTGGGTGGTAGTTCCCACTTTTTTAGTACGGACCCCTAAAAATGAATTTATGTTCAACTGAATGCTGAATATTTTTTATATTATGTTCTAATTTCGGAGTATCTCGGCTAGTTTTGAGTGGGACGTAGTTTCAGGTTATTCCGCTTACGTTATTCTTGATTTATATTTGTGTTTTTATTGCTAGAGTACTTACCTACGCCTTGTTGACCATGCACTAAATGAAAAACTAGGTTGTTTGGACACGGTATGGTAAGATTGTCAAGTTCATGGTTTTTTTATAGTCTCCATAGAGATGTCAGCTGCCATACATTCGTGATTGTACATCTGGTGTTTCTTGGTCAGTTCCTCTTTACGGACTGCATTTCAGCCACGCCATGAGCTCTTCCTAGTCTTTATGATACGAAGAAGTTGTCATTATACAACCTTATTTTTTTGTTGACACTTAACATCTTAAGGGGACTTCGTGATCATTATTACAATCAACTTTAATACTCGTATAAGACCAACCGTGAAATCGCGAAAAAAAATAGCTGCGTCATATTTGTTGATCTTAGATAAATTCCTTTAGTTCCTTTAATACTTTAGTCAAAGTTATTCATAATGATGAGTATAATGACAAGTTAAGAGGTTTGCTGTCAACAAAACGTATGCACTGGATTTGACGTCATCATCTTCCTGCCCTGATCAATGTATTTGGAGTCGACCAAGCATGCGTTTTGCTTCTATTTTGCCATGATCTCAGCAGTCACCTCATTTGTAGCTATATCATCTTTCACACAATCCATCCATCGTTACTTTAGTCTTTCTCCACTCTTGCTCGTTGGTAGCGCTTATGTTGAGCATAAGGTTCTGGGCTCTATTCCCAGGTCAAGTGTTCTTGAGTTTCCTATCTGGAATGTCTCAGTAGCAGCCGCAGCGGCATCTGGGTTTGTGCCCGTTCGATGGCAATAGTTTCGTTCCATGGGACTGTACCATACGTATCTACACCTCTGCCTAACCCTTCGGGGAATACTGCCGTCATGTTATGTCTTCTTTTTTTTAAACCATCCACATTCATACTCATTAGATTAGACGTAGTGTTTCTATCAGACAAATGAGAAATCCAAATTCGTCATCAAGTTTCAAAACTAGGCCAGCGAAGCCCAGTTTCCGACTTCCGAGCTCACCAAACCAAATCAAATGACTCCAATGTTTACATCCTTTTGCCATAAACCCAATTACAAGTATTACGTCAAACGGTTTCTTAACAATCACCATTTTATTACGGAGCTAACGAAGCAGTCATTAAGAGCATTTCCTCAAGTACGCTTGACCTTAACCGTCATGTAATCGGTGATTATGTAAATTGCATAACATCGGCCATTGTGGATACGATTTGCTGCTAGTTGCAGTGTGAGATTACTGTTATTTACTTCACGGGCGTTATGGCTGATGTGAAGTTTAAGGTTAGGTACCCATTGGTCACGGGGCCCCTTCTATATGCTGATGGTGATCACCGGAGTGGTTCTAGTGAGGTAAGAATCCCACACTCCCTGGTCTTTTCCCCAAAAGTCCAGGCGCCTTTTGAAGGTTTCCCCGCGTTAACAAAAAAAAAAGGTACCCATTGGTCGGGTAAGTCACAATTTCTAAAATGATTATTCAAAACCGCTTTTATTGTTAAATGGTCGAGTCAGAAAATTGTTTTTTTTTAAAACAAGCAATGCGTGCTATCATAATTAATTGCGCTTACTACATTTCGTGTTTGTGCTGCTAACCGTTGAAGAGTTATTTGTTCTGGAGCCAATCCTAGGAGTGGAATCAGGTCACGCTTTCCATAAAATGGAATTTCCCTTGAAACTGAATCAACATGCAAAATTCCAACTCTCCGTAGGATAAGAGGAAGTGGGTCAAATTTGACTTGCATGATTCTATTATAGACCTGACACAGGAAAAGGTGAAACGGAATAAAAGCTTGTAACAACAACACTTTTGAAACAGTATGTTGTAGTTCGAGACAGTTATTTATTAAAATAGATGCACCCGAATTTACTTTTTTTATTATAAATTTCAAAATCAGATCCCGATTTCTAGGACAATGACTATTCTATAAATTTAGTATCTGTGTTACTAGCTGATTTTAAATAATTGTAATCTGTGGAGAACGTAGTGGGTAGTTTAATTGTTCAAAATGTATATTTAAGATAACATGTTTATAATCACCGGCAAATAAGATGGCAAAAGTCGTTAGATGCGCACAAGTCGTTTTTTAGGTCTCTTTGGTGGTCAAGCGGGACGCGGGGTATGAGGTAGCGTCGATCCGAGCGCGCGATTGGTGCATCAGTCGACCCTTGCCTCCCGCACCGCGCCTTCGTCCCGTTCGCTCCCGATTACATTTCAGTGCACGAAAATTGAACCCTTTGTTTTTGTTGTGTTAAACTTAAGTGTTGTTATTGTTTTTAAATTAAGGATAGAGTTCCTGAAAAGGCATAGCATACGAGGAAAGTATGCTTAAACCAGAGTTATACAAATTAATAAAATTGGAAAAAGAACAATTTAAAACATACAGCATTGACCAAACACTTGCAGAACACAAACATAGTGTTCTGCGATTGCGACTTTCAATATGATGCCAAGGGTAGTTTTATTAACGGATAGTGACGACGACTAGTTAATATTTTTTATTTTTTTATATATAAACTTTTTTGAATTTTAAATGCACGTTATTTATAAATCCTAATAAACTTGAATTCCTCTCCCTTCTTTAACTTTGTTCTATACAGACATGATTAAATATAAATGATGGCAATAACAATAGAATAATGACGATCAATAAAAGTTACCACTTTTTTGTGCCACTAAGTGTACGATGCGCGAACTTACCCCCACTACGCCAAAATCTTGCCATCTTACGTGCTGATGATTATATATCTTATTGTGCTACTGTTTATTTTTCCTTAAATAAATAAAATAAAATAAAATCCATCAAGCCGCTTAAGCTGCACGGCTTACCAAAGAAATATAGGTACATATTCTCGTACAACGATACCCTCTTTCTTGAACAGTCGGGTCGAAGATCTTCATAACCGACAGCTCTATTCAAAGAGAAGAATCACAGACTAAATCTTTTCCGATGGCATTGTCTCTACAGGAAACGGATGGAATGCCAAAACAATACCTTTTCCATAGTATGTTTACACCTTTTGTAGTATTGTAATCTATCTATTCTTTGCTTTTATTACTTTGTAACTGCCACGAAAATAGTCAAATAATAACTGACGAAAAACTGCTGTCTGCGTGTTGAATAATTTAGGACCTGAAGTGATCCAGTATCTGGTTAAAACTAGATCAGAAGACCGTTCGGGTGTAGTTATAAAGCGTTTTTAGGGTTCCGTAGCCAAATGGCAAAAAACGGAACTCTTATGGATTCGTCTTAATGTCTGCCTGTCAGTCCGTCCGTATGTCACAGCCACTTTTTTCCGAAACTACAAGAACTATTCTGTTGAAACTTTTAAGTAGATGTATTCTGTGAACCGAATTAAGATTTTCACACAAAAATAGAAAAAAAAATTAGTACATTTTGAGGGTTCCCCATACATAGAACTGAAACTCAATTTTATTTTTCATCAAACCCTTACTTCTGGGGTATCTATGGATAGGTCTTTAAAAATGATGTTGAGATTTCTAATATCATTTTTTTCTAATCTGAATAGTTTGCGCGAGAGACACTTCCAAAGTGGTAACATATGTGTGTGTGTGTCCCTGTAACTTCTAAAATAAGAGACTACACTGCTGCTACGGAACCCTTCATGGGCGAGTCCGACTCGCACTTGACCGCTTTTTTTTATTAATACTTCTAGCAAAACAATATCAAAACTAGATGAGATCGGGGCTTCCTATCCGACTACTCGTTGAAAAAACACCGCAACAAACCCATAGGTCAAAGATCTATGAAAGTATTTGTAACATTATCTCGGTCTGATCATATGAGGACCATGCATTATTGTCTCAGAATGTCATCATCCGCCTAGCCTTTTCCCAACTATGTTGGGGTCGCCTTCCAGCCTAACCGGATATAGCTGAATATCAGTGTTTTACATGGAGCGACTGCCTATATGAACCCAGTTAATGGGCAACACGGTACCCCTTGGTAAGACTGGTTGTCAGACTTTCGGGTTTCTGACTACCCATAACGACTGTCGAAGACCTAGAAATGACAGCCTCTTCCGATATATTAACACGCTTTCCGAGGCACGGAGTGGTTTGTATGTGATGGATGCGACCTTGGCAAGAGTAGCTTAACCTCTAATCGACCCTTGCGGCTATTTTTATTTAGCCACAAGCCCCTCTAATGAATGACCTCTGTAATGACAACCGGGACCAACGGCTCAGCGTGCTTTCCGAGGCACGGAGAAGTCTCGATATGTTTGAGAACGGTCACCCATCCGCGGACTGACCTCGGCAAGCGTAGCTTAACCTTCGAACAACCCGTGCGGCTGTTTTTGTTTAGCCACGAGCTCCTCCAGCTAGTGTCTCA
Source organism: Phlogophora meticulosa (assembly GCA_905147745.2). Classification (NCBI taxonomy): domain Eukaryota; kingdom Metazoa; phylum Arthropoda; class Insecta; order Lepidoptera; family Noctuidae; genus Phlogophora; species Phlogophora meticulosa. Next base: position 2,265,465 of record LR990542.1, read on the forward strand.
GAAGGTCTTATGAGAAAAGAATCGTACAGATTTCAATGGACCTGCGCAGTCAGTGCACGCATTTGTCTGTTATCTTATGTAGTCTAAGCGGCATGTATGCCCCACCTTATAAGGAATGTAGGACAGTTTTTCATCACAATCATGTCAATAGTATAAAAAGAACCTTAATGGTACAAAATTAGCATTTTCGCATGGGAATGGAAGAAACAATGTATCAATGGCTTGTCATCTTGCTTCTAGTGTCGAGTATTTTAATTGATAGGCAGACAATATATGGAATAGTAAGCCAAGTAGACCAGCCAGCTTGTTATCTTGTACAGAATTACGGTGGACGTGAATTATTTAGCACCGTATATTATATTTGAAATCTTGAGCCGGAGCAGGAACTCGCAGCTACCTAGGTGACCTTTCATAACATATCGAGACTTCACCGTGATTCGGAATGCACGTGAAGCCGTTTCTAACAGGCTGCCAGGCTAGTCAGAACCCGGAAAATGTGACAGCCAGTCTTACCAAGAGTTATTGTGTTCCCCAGTTACTGGGTTGTGAAGGTCAGTAAGGCAGTCGTTACTTGTAAAATACTGGTATTCAGCTGCATCCAGTTAGACTGGAAGCCGACCACAACCTGGTTGGGAAAGGCTAAGCAGATGATTACATTTAAAAAGCACAATCAAACAAATGTCCAAAATTGCAAGTAAGAATTTTTTCTACACAGTTGAGTCTACAGCAACACTGATTGATGTCTTGAAGAAAGGTCAGTCTTCATCCTTGAAAAATACTATGACATTAGTAAGTACTAAGTGGTCATGTTTGATAATATCTTGTTACTATTTTGCATGCCTGACCTATAGACATACATAATAACCTATATATATACATACATGTAGATTGTATAAGGGTCATCAGCAATCAACCAACATCCGCATCATGTACCTACTCTCAGTACAAATCAAGAACTATTGTATTCTATTCTAAGGTTTACAGAGCAACATTCGAGATCTTCAGAAAAACATCGTTACAGAATCGAGGGTCCAATTACGGTGTCCGGACGTGCCCTCTGTTATTTGAAGAGCTTTTACAGTTGTTACGGGTAAAGTCTGACATCCAGTCTTACAAAGGGGATTTTTTTTCACGTGTAACTGTATTGTGAGTCAGATAGGTAGATGCTCCATGTAAAGTACTGGTAAGACTGGAAGACCTCGACTCATAACATAGTTGAGCAAAGGCTAGGCAGATGTTTGTGTGTGTGTCATGATGGCCCAGTGGTTTAGGCCTCGCCTCTTGTGCACGAGGTTGCGGGTTCAAACCTGGGCAAATACCAATGTGACTTTTTCAATTCTTATGTACTTTCTAAGTTTATTTTGGACATCACATCGGTGAAGGAAAACCTCGTGAGGAAACCTGGACTTATATAATTAATATAAGTCTGAAATCGCCAACCCGTCTTGAGCAAGCGTGGTGATTAATGCTCATGCCTTCTCTGTATGAGAAGAGGCCTTTGCCCTGCAGTGGGACAGTAATAGGCTGGTAATTTACTAGGCAGATGATGAGTGTCAGACGTGTCGGTACTCCAGAAGACTATTTAACAGAACTGACAGCAAAGATCAGAAAGTAGACTTGTTTCTTGTATATTATCTAAGGTAGGCATGTGGATAATCGTGTTTTGTTGTATCACAACCACAAGTCACGGTGTAAGAACACGTGTCCTATGTTTTCAACACGTCGACCCTGAGACTTGATACGACAAATCTGGGAACGCTAGACTGAAAACATCTGTTCATGGCGCCCGAGATTCAGATTACGTGTGAAAATAGCAGTGATGTTCGTTTGTCACGCTGTCAAGCCTTTAGTACTCAACGGTCACCATGACATATTGCAAACACATTGTGAGGGGTAAACAAAAGGACATAGGGTACCTTTCTTCCAGAAAAAAAGTACAGTTCCCGAGGAATAAAAAAACAACATTTATCTTTCTTTTTTAAAAACATTGCCCCACCCTAGGATCTAGGGACTATTTCTCCTGTGTCGTGGGTGCGTTTACAAACATTTAAAATCACATACACGAACAGCCAGACCCAGATGAACTAACTGTAGACCATACTACAATTTGTTCCGTGCGGGAATCGAACCCACGACACGCGGCATAGAAGTCGATAGCTCAGCCACTGCGCCAACCGTGCCATCATTAACGCGAGCGAAGCTGCGAGCAATATGCTAGTAACATAATGACAGATATTAGGTAAACAATTGTAGAAAGACCGATGACAGGATTGATCGAGGTGTCGGGAAGATCTGCGCCTTCATACGACAAATCTGGGAACGCTATTCTGAAAACATCTGTCAGGTTACATGTGAATATTTCGGTGCTGTAAATAACGTCACAAAGATTTTGAATGATATTGAGTTAACAATTGTAGTGCTGTTGATAGGATGGATCGACGACATGATTGAGATTGTTGAAAATCTGAACCGAAATTGGTATAAACATAGAGAAACGATGTTTATGAGCAGTCGTACAAAAAAGGCTATAGAGTGATAGATGATGATAAAACAAATGTCGTGGTAGATCGAAAACTCAGGATAGATGTTTTTTATTCCATCACGAAAAACCTACTGGACGAATTTTGATGAAACTTCCAGCTTACACTTAAGAATGACACATAGGATGTGATTTATGAAGATAAACGAGGAGGCAGACGGAAGTCGCAGGCGGCTGCTAATATTGTAGCGACATCTCTCTGGCCACATACGAATTAAATCTGACGTCTCCTACATTGCGATATTAAAGTTATCCACGCGACTGAGCATATATACATATAAGAACCCGATAACAACCGACGGGCAGTATCAATATGATCAGCCTACCCGACACAGGACCCGTCTGGTCGGCGGATCATCTCTTTTCAATGTTGGATGAGGAACTTTACACCCAATTCGTCATACCCCCAAAATATTATAGCAAGAGACAAGCAAGCTAAAAGCAAGAGACAGTAGACAGGTAAGGGAAAGTAAATGCACAGTTGGTGGCAGTTTGTGGGAAAAAAAAACAAAAGCAAATGTCAAAAAAAAATGACTTACAGTCAGTTTCTTCATCAAAAATAACAGCCAAAGTAACGTGTCAAAGCAATGGTTAAATGTGTTTTTTCACTATTTTGGCTATTGCTTCGACTGTTACTTTTGGCTGAAACTTTTAGGCGATTGGCAAACTGAACCGCATCACACGCTGGGTGCGTAGCGACGAACGACGAACACTGCGCGTGAATGCATTTTCTGTGTGTTGGACTAAGCGTCTTTTCTATACAAACACAGATACTTGCACGCACTCCCACGCCAGACTGCGTGATGCGGTTCAGAGTGCCAATACACATTTACATCAAAAGTAACAGCCAAAGTAACGTGTCAAAGATTTGTTTTTTCACGATTTTAGCTGTTTCTTTGACTTACTTTTGCCTGAAACATTTAGGCGATTTGCAAACTGAACCGCATCACACGCTGGGTGCGTAGCGACGAACGACGAACACTGCGCGTGAATGCATTTTATGTGTATTGGACTACGCGTGTTTTCTAACAAACACAGATACTTGCAAACAACGTAAGAACACGCACTCCCGCGCTACGCTGCGTGATGCGGTGCAGTGTGCCAATCGCCGTACTGCTCATCAAGACCATATGAAAGCTAAAGTTATTGTCATTTCGTCAAAGTTGTAAGTAGTTGTAGGTTATATTTTATTACTATTGCTACTGTTATTATTATTGATGCAATAATTCGATTATTAATTATAGTTTATTCATTTCTAGTTGAATTTTCTATAAAAGCGTGTTTTTTAGTTTTTCAACTAACATTTTTAATCGAATAATTGCATTGTCATCGGTCTTTGACAGGTGTGCAAAATTTGAATGAAATCTGGCCGTTTAGAGTGGGTCAAAATCGCGCCCTAAAAAGTCAGTTATAAACAAACATATAAGTGAGGCTAATATAAAGCTTGTAAAAATGACAACTCTTTTGATTTTTACTTTAGCTGTTAATTAAATGAAACAAAGTTGGCGTTGTATCAGTTAAGGTCAAGTAAAAGTACCTAAATACTTTTACTGTTTCTTTAGTTGGTGATAAAGAAATTGACTGACAGTAAGGATAACGAATGACCGAGTTGCATATCATCCATACTTACTATTATAAATGGGAAAGTGTGTGTGTCTGTTTATCCGTCTTTTACGCCTTAAACCACTGAACGGATTTCGATAAAATTTGGCAGAGAGATAGATTGACCCCGGGAAAGGACAAAGGCTACTTAATACAGAAATTAATACAGAAATAAATAAAATATAAATAAATAAATAAAATATAACTGGAAAACAATAAATAATCATTACAAATTATAATTACAATCAAACATGATAAAATATTAAATTTCTCTATAAATTAATGACACATATGATAATTTTGTTGTTTTAGTGTTACGGAAATATCGATAAAAACGCTCTTCCTCTCTCCAACCATATCCAAACTTTGCAGTGCCCGACAGGGTCCATAATTGTTTCTCTAATTGTATCTTTACCACCTGTATGTACATTATGGATTGCAATAAATCATTTGAATTGAATTGAATTGAATACTTTTTTTATCAACAAACCACGCGGGCGAAGCCGCGGGCGGAAGCTAGTTATTATATAAAGTGCATGACAAGTTTCCTATTACGTGGTAATGCGGTAACTGCAAGGACATTCGGTGTCATTGCGGTGAAGTAAGAGATCCGTTAATTTGATACGTACGGAGATTATGTTTATTTATTATCATTGTATATGAGTAATGGCTATTAGTCGTGACTGGTCGTGACGAAGCGGTTGAGCGCTTACAGATTAAGTTAGATTGTTGGTAAGGCTAGATATTGTAGGTAGACTCCTACAACATCTAGCCTTCAATATTTTCCAAAAGTTTTCTACTCCCAAGAGCTGTCATCCTATTGAATATATCTCAAACTAGCTGACACGGCAAAGGTAGTTTTGCTATTTTAAGCCAAAAAAAAAAAATGTTTTGGGGTAGACCACCCTTATCACTTAGGGGTATGAAAAATAGATGTTGGCCGATACTCAGACCTACCCGATATGCTCACAAAATTTCATACAAATCGGTCCAGCCGTTTAGGAGGACTTTGGTAACAAACATTGCGACACGAGAATTTTATATATTACATATCTGAAATATAAGCAACCAGCCCACTGCTTGACTTGGCACGGATGTCTACATTATTTTAATGGAATTTTTAAACTAAAATACAACTATTACCGTGGATTTTCAAAAAAATAATCTTTCATACAAATTTTGTCCAGCCAATTACGAACACAACCAGCCATTCTCAAATGATGATCTTCCATACATGCAGCAATTGATTTCTATATCTATCATCATTCAGTTCATCTACACCAGACCCTTAGTCATTCAAGGCCTCCCTTAAATTTTCAGCAGCACGAGTAGCATGACCGCCATAGAAACGGCGGAAGAATAGACAACATGACAGAGAGAAGAAGTTGAAAGATTTCTACCGTCCTAAGCATGGCGATGTTAAAAGAAAAAGATGATGTGAAAAGAAAGTTTTCAAATCTCTAGTCTACGGGTCGCCCAGTGCTCGGTTAGAAGAGAAGTCAAGTTGGAAAGAAAGAACGTTCTCTATTCTTAGTAGAATAGATATATAAATGGCCATGCTATGCAGGTAAACAAAATACAAGAATATTTATAGAAAATCTCATCGAATACCTTGAAATGATATTATGAATGACTCGACATTTACGGTGCATCAATGACAAGCTCTATCTTGCCCAGATTAATATCTACTGATTCACTCATAAAACTGAAGTAATAGAGCTTCAGATTATATATTGAGCCGATGGAGATCGCAGTTTTATTACTAGCTTGCGAGATTCTTATCTTGGGGTAGAGGTTTATCTATGCGATCTTGTCGCGAATTTTTCGCTCTTATTTTCTTCTTTATGGCACTGAGACTTATTCGGAATTACTTACTTTTACGATAAGACTTAAACTGTGGAGTAGGTGCCGTGCAGTTTGTATGTAAGTAACTAACTTACTTGTTAGTTACTTACATACAAACTGCACAGCACTTACAGAAATTTTAACATTTACTTTATAAAGACTATAGAGATAGACACTACTGTTGTAATTAAAACGAATTATATTTTTCAAATTATTATTACATTATCATAACATCACGCTTGCATTCCCCGAAGGGTTGGGCAGAGTTACACATAGTAACACCCTCATTCTACCAATTCTGTTTATATCCCATGTAATAGGAGGCGAGCCTATTGACATCAACCGGGCACAAATTCAGACTCCAGGTTGCTAATGAGAAAATACGTACTGGAAAAACTCAATAACACTTTTCCCGACCTGAGAATCGAACCCGGGACCTCACGCTCAGCAGTCGCGCTCGGGATGACTAGAGCAACGAGGTAGTCAATTCTAATTTATTAATAACTAAAAAAGGGTATAGGTATACCAATTGTTAGCGAAATCGTTTTTATATATATTTGGCGTAGTTGACTCTTAGACCATATTATTATCATATAATCTTTCAAGAGCTTCACTGTTATCCCAAACTTTAATATCTCCTGGGATATCACAAGATCAAAGCATATATGTTCAAGGTATTCCACGCAGAATAATAGTACGCGAGTGAGTCAACCGAAAACTCTACTAAAATTGCTTACAACGTTCCTTTACAAATCTGAGAATGTCAGAAATATTCGTTACATTGTGAAGGTTATCAAAAACATGATTCTTTCAACCTGTTAGATCATTTCAATAATAACATCCGCATGTGGGTTGACTGAAGATTAAGCTACGCTTGCCGAGGTCAGTCAGTGGATGGGTGACTATAAATTAAAGTTTTCCTAAATTATGTCATCATCTCCCTAGCCCGTTCTCAAGTATGTTGGGATCGCCTTCTAGTCTAACCAGATGCATCTGAATTCCAATGTTTTGCATGGAGGGACTACCTATCTGACCTCTACGATCCAGTTACTAGATAACACGATACCTTCTGGTAAGACTACTTGTCAGACTATTGGGCTTCTTATTAACCGTGACGACTGTCAAATATCTACAAATTACATCCGAGACATACGACTTAACGTCTTTTCTGAGGCACGAATGTGTCTCGATACGTAAAAGCATCGCAAGCGTAACTTAACCTTCAATCGACCCAAGCGGGTGTAATTAAATAGCTACAAGCCGTTTCATCACATAGCAAAGCAGGCATGCTTTTTATCACATTTAATACTATCGCAGGGACAAATATACACACAGACACTTACTCCTTGAGAAAGTCCACATAAATCTCTATATAGAAAGGAGCAAGGAACTTTGTTTGTCTTTTATAACCTCTGTGTAGTAAGTGGGGACGAAACAAATTAAGATTTATTTTATTTTTATTTTACTTTATTTGGGAAAAAAAACGATATTACATTACATAAAGGGCTTATCGATATGTTACATGAAAACAAAATCAATGTAATAACAACAGCATTTTCCACATATTAACAAAGAGGTGTCTATGCTATGATGAGGACTAGATGAGCCAGTTACTACTTACAATCTAGGTAACATTCTATAACGTTACAAATCAATACAAAAAAATAAAAAATAAAAACAAGGAGAGAACAATAATAATAAAAAAAGTTAGGTAGTTAGTTATCAAAAGCTACATCTAGGTTGTTCAGTACATTAATAACTTTACTTCTAAAAGCATTTCTAGAATTAAGATTTATACCGAAGACATAGATTTATATAGAAGAAAGATTTATACCAGCGAGAGAGTAATGTCCCTCTAGTGAGTTAAAAACCTTTTGCTCCTCTACAAACTATCTCAAAACTACGCGGTGTATCCTTGTAATATTCTCGAAGGTTCTCTGGTAATACTCTTAGCTCGCATTTCAGAGTTCCGCGGGCTTAGAGAACTTAAGCCACTTAGAAGGTTGAACGTAATTTGTAGAACTGGAGTAAATGAAGTTAATGTTGTGAGAGAAACTACGGAAACACCCTAGAAGGACAAACACTGACCTAATTACTTATGAGCTTCTGAAAGGTCAGGTGCGTAGTACTCGCAACCGTCGTGCGTGTATGAACGTGAACGAAGCATAAGGAGTATGTAAGGATCGTAGCTGGTAGCGTTCTGTAGTTTCTGCCTACCACCATGAATAAAGATGTATGTTTATGTATGGATGTATGTACAGACAATACTAGCGGCAGATACATAGGGCCTTTTTACAAAAGTTATTTACTTATATATATAAGAATGGTATTTGTTATACGCCTCGATTTAAACCTAATCCTTATATGCGTAGGTGGTGTGAAAGAAGATTGTTCTTTGAAGGACGATTTTCTTGTAATGTGAAAAGTAAGAATGTTGTAGAATATTTATACTTAAACAAAGCATATTATTGTGAGATAATTGTCTCGATTCATCTCTATGAAAATACTTTCCCGGGTGAAAGTGTTATTCATAAACATTATCTTGACACAGTGGAGTTATGTTTCATCTTTGTGACATCTCTGAGAAATATGGAATTCTGACTTTTGTTCAAATGTTATTGTGATTAGTAGTACGTACTAGGGTTCGTGGCTAGATAATAAACGCCGAACAAGTCGACTCGTGGATGCATGATGGAAAGCAGGTTAAGCCGTTTATCCCGTCCGTCATTCATAGATTCGACGACCTATGTGGCGCAGTCGGCGAAGGACCGCCTGCAACGCAAGAGGTTGTGGGTTCGATTCCCGCCTTGTGACAAATGTTTGTACGATCTGCAAAAAAAATGTTCCGGGTGTTCTGGGTATTTGCTATGTACTCGTATAATAAAACATATCCATCTATGTTATGTATTGTATTAAGTATATCAGTCATCTAGTACCCATAACACAAGCTCTGCTTAGCTTGGGGCTAGATGATGCTGTGTGGATTGTCCAGTTTTATTTATTTATTTATAGATCCTTGGCAGTCGTTACAGGTAGAAAACCAAAAGTCCCAACCAGTCTTACTAAGGGGTACCTATCGTGTTACCTAGTAACTGGGCTGTGGAGTTCAGATAGGCAGTCGTTCCATGTTAAATACTGATATTCAGCTGCAACCGGTTAGACTGTAAGCCGACACGAACATAGTTGGGTAAAGGCTAGGCAGATGAGGATAGTGATAATTTTACTTTATTTGGGAAAAAAAACGATATTACATTACATAAAGGGCTTATCGATATGTTACATGAAAACAAAATCAATGTAATAACAACAGCATTTTCCACATATTAACAAAGAGGTGTCTATGCTATGATGAGGACTAGATGAGCCAGTTACTACTTACAATCTAGGTAACATTCTATAACGTTACAAATCAATACAAAAAAATAAAAAATAATAACAAGGAGAGAACAATAATAATAAAAAAAGCTAGGTAGTTAGTTATCAAAAGCTACATCTAGGTTGTTCAGTACATTAATAACTTTACTTCTAAAAGCATTTCTATTGAGCATAAATATGTCTATATCTATGAAGTGTTCATTATAAATTTGCGTGAGACGCCAAAGGGGTGCACGCTTACCCGCGTTTGTCCGACATGATGCCTGATCAAATAAGGTACTTGAAGTAAATAAATAACATAACATCACGCCTGTTATCACCGAAGAGTTAAGCAGAGGTTCACCTACTGTACACTCACAATCCGCCAGTTATGTTTAAATCCCATGTTATAGGGGACGAGCCTGTTACCATTCACCGTTCACAAAGCTATACTCAGGGCTACTATTGAGATATTCAAGATGGAAAACCCAATAACACTCTGCCCGACACGGGAAACGAACCCGCAGTAGAGCTTGCGACCACTAGATAAACAACGTTCTTAAGATTTTCGCGTCATAAGCATGACTGACAACAACTACTTGGAACGTAGACTCTGACACGAGAATCGACGACAGTTTTTAGACATTGACAAATGTGCAACCTTTCTTATTATAAAACTCTCAGATAAGATAAAATCAAAACTGGCCAATTCAATATTTTCCTAGAAATGGCGACGGATATCGATTAACCATTTGCGTGAACCCACACATCATTGTTAGTTTTACTCACGAAAGCTGTTACGGACTACTTTCGCTATCTCTTCACAGAATACGTTTTAGCTAGTAAGTATACAATAACATCACATAACATTAAGCCTGCATCACAATCTCAGGTCCAGTTGAAAACCAGCGTCAGGCACTAGTTGTCTGGCATATTTTGCTGAACTGGACCCTTTTAGCGCAGCTGAAAACACATACTTAATAATATATACATACACTATAAATAAACTTATTGTTAACTAGCTGCGCCCCGCGGTGTTACCCGCAATTTCTTGAGAACTATCAAACGCGTGACGTTAAAATAATAGGTCTTTACCTATGAAATTGCCGTTTTGTATGAAAAAATTTAAATGATTTTTTTTCATGTATTTTTTATTTGTATTAATCGAAGTAATCACCCACGCAATCAATGCATCTTTGCCAACGCAGTGGCAGTTTATTGATGCCTTTCTTAAAGAAATCAGCTGGACGGGAGGCAACAAATTCTTCAAAGGCATTTTGTACTGCCTCTCGGGTATTGAATTTTTTTCCCGCCAAGAAGTTATCCAAATTCTGGAAAAAGTAGTAGTCTGTAGGCGCAAGGTCTGGTGAGTAGGGCGGATGACGGAGAGCTTCCAACCCCAGTTCTTGCAACTTGGAGACCGTCTGCTGTGCAGTATGAGGTCGCGCGTTGTCGTGCAGGAGCAGCGGAGACGAGCGATTGACCAATGCTGGTTGGAGATGTGCCAGCTTCTCCATCATTGTGTTCAATTCTTCACAGTACACATCTGCAGTAATGCTCACCCCGTTTGGTAAGAAGCTGTGTTGAATCACACCGGCGCTAGACCACCAAACAGTGACCATCACTTTTCTTGGGGTAAGTTTTCGTTTAGGGCATTGTTTAGGTGCTGAACCAGGATCCAACCAACTTGCTGAGCGCTTGCGGTTATCAAACAGAATCCATTTTTCATCGCAGGTAACAATGCGGTTCAAAATTCCTTCATTTGTGTGTCTGTTGAGCAGTGCAAGGCACGTCTCGACGCGTACTTCGCGCTGGCGATCATTGAGTTCGTGGGGCACCCATTTGTCAAGCTTTTTTACCTTGCCAATTTGACGCAAATGGACCAATATTGTTTTGACGCTAACGTCGAAAGCTGCTGCTAATTCAGCCGTAGATTATGTATCATCACCTTCCACAATCGCCTTTAATTCGTCATTGTCGACCAAAGTCTTCGGACGACCGCGAGGTTCATTTTTCAGGTCGAAATTTCCAGAACGGAAGCGAGCAAACCAATAACAGGTAGTGCGTTGGTTTGTAGTGTTAGCTCCGTAAACGTCGTTGATGTTGCGTGCCGCTTGTGCCGCGTTGCTGCCACGATGGTACTCATATTCCATAATTACTCGAATTTTTAACGTATCCATGATGACGAAAAAGATTTAAATGCGATGAAAATGTAACATTAATCAATAAACAAATGACTACTTTTGGAAAAAAAAATCCATGTTTTTAAAATAAAATTAATTTGAAATTAGAATTCTTAGCCAAACAAAAAATATTTTGATTTGAAATGGCCAGTACTGCAGAACGGCAATTTCATAGGTAAAGACCTAATATTCGTTGTTTTCTACAATTTTCTTAACTTTTCGTTCTTTTCTTTCAGAAGAACGTTCTCCTTAAAATAACAAATACAACAAACAAAAGAATGATTGAAATTGGTCCAGCCGTTCAGGCCTGATGGAGTAACCAAGGGAAATAGGGATACATTTTTATATTTATAGATTATTATGTTCTTGAATTTAATCATTCAATCGCAAATTCAAAGGCACGTGCCTCTTAAAAGGCGCCATTAAAAATATACTTTTCGCTCGAAATTGTTTTTCGCAATTTATTAAGATGGGTTTGCTCTTGACTAGTCTCTGAGGTGACAAAGATAAAGTCGACGATAGAGTGAGCTTACCCAGAAGAAGCCAGTTAAATACGTTCGAAAACACAGACGCAGGCAAGCCCGCCACACTATTCACAAACCACTGCAACTGACCACCAGAAAAGCGTCGAGACAATGAAGCCCAATGAGTCCCAGAAAAAAGATTCAACTGTCTTGGATCCCGCAACAAAATTCTTCAGAAAAGAACAGCGGAGGCGTTAGAACAATACATAATTCTCTCTTCCCTCCATAACAAGCAGGAGACAGAACTGAGCTAGGCCAATAGGCACAAAGGGACGTTTACAAATACTACTGGGTTAAGCCCAGTTGCCTAGCTCCACCGATTAAAATTAACACTGATATTAATGGGTCCTAAATGATGGCAAAAACGCTTGAACGCACGGAAATTTGATCGAGTTTTTACGAGGTCCGTATAGTAAACCACTCCAACGTGCACACTATCTAACATTACATTGCGATCATTTTTCCAAAGAGTACACTCCCATAAGACATGACGAGCATATTGTTAGTATTCACAGTCTGATGTAGAACATTGACACAAGGGTGATGGAACAAGCTTGAAAGAAAAAATTTACTTTAAAAGTTGCCATGGCCTGTGAGAAATTGGGCAACACAGTGATCTACTTCCAGTCAAATTAAATCTAGCCACTCACGAACGGTCGGAAAGAACTGGAAGAGGTGTTGGCCCTTGATAGAATGTTCCCACCTACATTGCCTCTCGGCTAAAAATTCCTCGCAGACATCAGGCTGAGTTTTAATAGTCTAGAGATCTTAGCACCGTCACGATGCGATAGGAAGTCTGCGTCCATGGACTGTCGTGCGGTGTAGGATGACAGACGCAGGCAGTGAGTTCCATTCTTGCTGTGCGCATTATGAAGATTGTTTAGAAAGGGAATTTTGCGTCTTGCTTCCTGGCGCCTATAACGATCGCACGTCTCACTCTACCGCAGGGCCACCGCTGTGTAGCCTTACCTTTGAATGTAGCTTAATATTTATTTTTTCTCCTGTTCCATGTTATGTTTTATATTCTGTTCCTTGATTTTGTTTTATATGTTAAGCATTGTGTCATTCTGTGCCTGAGTCTGTGGTGAATAAACTTTTTTTTTCTTTTTTTCTTTCTTTCTAAGCCTTTATAAGCCTCTAATAATCTACATTATAACTAAGTGAATCCTCACCACTAGTGAAAGCCTGTGGTGCGGGGGCGGCGGGGGCAGCCTCGACGGCCGCCGAGACACCGCACACGTCTCCTTCTGCAATCACACCATCATACATTTCACTACTTCTACTAATTACTATGTCATACAAATAAAATTGGTGACTCAAATTTGTAGTTATTTTTTTATCTTTTTCCATGAAACGCATTTACATATCTTAATAAATAAAATACCGTTTGTGTTTGGTTGTGTTTTTCTAAAACATAACTCGTGAAACTATTTGTATTTCCGAATTAAATACATATATAAGCAATCAAACTTAAATGTATAACTGAATGTCCAGCGATATGAATATGGTGAATACATAAACGCTACACGAGATTAATTATACTTTTCCACTTTTTAGAGCCCTAAACACTAACCACTATATTGTAAATAAAAAGGATTTAATTGGCTGGTTTGTATGTCTATGGAAGCAATTACTCTCGATTATAAAATGCTTACAAGCAAATTTAAACCGTATCTTCTGATACAAATAGAGTTTAAAATAGTATAAAGTAGTTGGTACAATAAAGTACCGGTGGGGCTGACATGTTTGTTGGTACATTCGGGGACCAACTATCCTCAAGGGGTCTATTCCCTTGTTGGCAAGCTTAACTAAATTAAAGCTAGTTTCATCTTTCTTTGTCTTATGAATCAAGAAAGCGACGGATACAGCTGAAAGCTTTCAATTTTAGTTGGAGTAAAGCTTACATACAAACCTAATTTTTTCATTTCAGAACGCATCGACAAAAATAGAAACACTGCGAAGTTCAAGGCATAATTAAAAGATATAAGTCTATAACTTAGTTCATATCAGTCATCTTCCTGTCTGCCAGAAAGAGATACCAATAGTCTAATTTTAATTTGTAACCATTTGAGGACAAGGGTATTGCCGCCATTATCGTGCCCAAGGCGTTAAATTACTATTTGATCCTCAATGAGTCTTGAACGCCTTCAACAAGTACACGTACAGTCACGATCATAAATACCTTGATCAAGATTGAAAAGCAATTTTATTTTCCAAAAGAACTCGTACAGATAGAAATTGTATAGTGTTACGGGCATAGTATTTTCAAGATCCACAATTATGAAATAGTGTTTTCTCAAACTAGCAGTCGTTATTTCACGAAAAAAACACAATCGAATTGTATCCATATCTGTATCGCCACATACGAACTAAAGTGACGTATCCTATATCGTCATAAAACATCGACATCAAAGTTATCCACGCGAAGAAATACAAATATTCAAAATCTCGACAATAACCGTCGGGCAGTGGCCCAACAGACACAACACCCCTCTTGTCGGAGGATCCTCCATATTCAATGGAGGATAAAGAACTTTACAACCTGTTCATCATTTCTCTAAATAATTTTGCGTAAGGTTTATGCCTGTGACTGTACTTATTATCAAGTGATCTCGTATTTGTAACGCCCACGCTTCAGTGTAGTGAAATTGTTCCTAGAAATGGAAGTAGCGAAATTGTTGTATTCTAAGAAAATTTTAAGTGGGCGTTTGCTGGGTAGCGGAGCTTTCTTTTCAAAGACGTGGGTTTAGTAACTAAAAATACTTTCTTTTAGTTGTTCAGCTTACAATGAAATGAAAAAAAAAACAATACATTTAGTATTGTTTTTTTTTTCATTGGGTACTTTATAATTCTTTAGAGGCATTGAATAATAATCCGCATTGAACAGTCAGAGAAAAAAAACTATCACCACGCTTGACAGGCGGTATGAGTGTCGCAGTTTGGTGTCATTTTATGAGACAGAAGGATATTGCTGCCCAGCCTTGTCGACTAACGTCATATTTTAAAGCACGTATAGCAGAGAAGGTGGGTCGAGTTTTCTTCGGAAAAAATCGTAGGAAACACTTTTGTAAGGGCTAAAACAAAGCGCTTTTCGATTGTCAACTTTCAGCGCTAAGCCGAGACTTGCAATCCCGACAGCGTTTTTACTAACGTGCCGCTTAGTGTTAGTGAAAACGGGCATTATATTATATTTTTTGTTTCTTAGATGGGATTTATCCACTGGAAAACCAAAGTTAACAAACAGTACCGTGACTAACTGTGAACAGATGGCAATAAACCTAACAAGACAGAACTGAGTCACAACTCACAACGCCCACCGGGGCTTTGAAAGTGAACTTATAAGGAGCTTGCTATTAGTAGAATTATACTAGAGTTGAAACATTTGTTAGTGTTCATTTTTTATTATTGGGACAAGCCTGCCACTATATTCCCAAACCACTGCAACTCCTGAAAACCAGAGTCAAAAGTGGCGACAACCAGAAAAGCGTCGAGACAATGAAGCCCGACGAGTCCCGGAGAAACGATTCAACTGTCTCTGTCTCGAAATTAATCAGAAAAGAACAGCAGAAGAGTTAGAAAAATACTTAATTTCCACATTTATTAGTGTTTACGACCTAAAACCTCTCCCTCTTATTAATAAACACGGTGTAAAGTTATGCCAAAGTTATCGTCATAACAGAATGGCTGCTAAGTTAACCATTGCGGGGATTACCGTAATGGTTAGGCAGAGATATAGCTTTAGCGCACCCACATTTCGCAAGATGCAAGTCCTATGTAATAGGGAGCCTCTTGCTATGAACAGCTACTTGTAAAATTTAGATGGAAAATACTGAATAGCAGTTTATCTGACCTTGGAATCGGACTAAGATCTATATGCTTAGCAGTAGTACATGCAGCCACTGCCCCAACGAGATAGGCAAAACTTAATCAATCTGAATAGTATCACCTTTTATCAGAGCTTTTTATCGTCAGCCTAAAGGTTTTCTTGCTTTAAGACCTAGGGTCAAAAGCTACCACGACCAAATTATCAACGTATTGTACAAGATGATCTTTGACACCCACTGACTTAAGATGTAGGTCAAGGTACAAAAGCACTCATGTTGATACAACTCACTCGGCGTCCACATTGCACGCCCCATCAGCATCAGCGGTGGAAAAGATTAACTGCATGAGATCTTATGTTTTAACTGTTGACCCTGGTCTGGTCCAGCAGAGCAGTCCTACTAGACTGTCATGGACATATTGGGCACATGTTAGATAAAACTGTAATAGTATACTCACGACGTGAACTGAGAGCGTGGGTGCGGACTTCCCGAGCGCGGACCTGCGCATACGCACAAGGTTCGACAGTCGAGGAGTTTTGGTCGCATCTGTAACAACAAACACAATTTATTAGACAAATATCCCAGAGTATTATTATTTTGGACTTAATATTTATTCTGAGATTAATAGACGTAACTTAACGCTTATGCACTATACCTGTCACTGTCGCGCAACTGTTAAGGTACAGGGGAGAGATAGAGACGAGGACATCTTTACCAGAGCACATGGTAAGTAATGTTTATTTCTCTTCGCCTTGGTGCTTTGTGCCATTTTTAAAATGTAATTATTCGTGTTGTTGTTTCATATCTAACATGTCCACCAACAAAAGCTGAACATGGTAAGACAACAACTGAGAAAAACAATATATGTAGAAGCGACACGAGGCGGGTGTCCGATTGTATACGAAGTTTATTCTACCTCCCGATAGTTCAACAACAAGTCATACTAATGGGTATCTTGTTACCTAGGTAGTCTGTTGCTCCATGTAAAATACTGGCATTCAGCTGAATTACGTTGGTCTGGAAGCCGACCTCTATATAGTTGGGAAAAGGCTAGGCAGACGATGACGATGCATTTTGAATTATTAGGAGCAAAAATTGTCTTACGAATATTTCAAACATCGTCGCCGCTCATTTATATCCATCATTTTTTTTCTTAATGTTGGCAATACGTAAACAGAACAACAACAAGGTGCTCAATATTTTAATTCCATGACTGTACGTTACATTTATGTAAACGATATTAACACCAAAGTATGTTGATCGTTTATACTTCAGCACACAAACATTACAACGGGTAATAGATATTTTATTACTTGCAAATGGCTATGAATATGACTTGTGTTATGCTGCTAATGTAAACTTCTCACATGTAATAGGTTGTTATTTTAGAACACTTGTATTACGTAATTACGTTATTAAGCCAGATGTTTCTTATTATGATATGTTTTACTCGATTGACTTCTAGTTGGCCGTCATCATCATCTTCCTGCCCTTATCCCACTTTATTTGAGGTCGGCGCAGCATGTTTTCTTCTTCCATACATCTTACTTGCCGTCATCTCATTGGTCATCTTCTTTCTAGCCATATTGTCTTTCTCACAATCCTTCCATGGTTTCTTTGGTCCCTCCACGTTCATAATCAAAACATGATTCTCATTCCTACTCATCACATGCCCATACCATGACAACCAATTCTGCCTTATTTCCATATAATAATTCCGATACGATATCATAATGTGATGTCACTATACTTTATGTTTTTTGCATCAAAACACCTACACGCCCTAAATTAACTTCACTGAGACTTGCAAATCCACGTTTTGTTTTTTCCTCAGGATATCCCGGCAATTCTGGGTGCACAGTTCATTTTGTGTTGTGGTAGGCCGGCTTAGCCTTTCCAGCTTGACCTCAATTCTACGTAATCAGCTTGTTTGTTACCAAAAACAGTATCCATTCCTTCGTTTTTTTTTTAATTTCTGCCTCTAACCGTAAGCAAGCTAGCGACGAGCATATGAATATTATTTGCGTACTAATAACTTGGTTTACGTAACTTTGAGAATTTCACTATAGAGATGCGAAGAGTTATAATGATAAACATTAGATAACATACATACATAAACCCGTCTTTTTTCAATTTTGATAATAATCTATGCCTTCCTGTTGCAAGTACAACGCATCCCACCTTTTTTAAGAACATCACCAATCTGATGGCATAAGATATTAAATTATGAATTGGTACACAAAACAGCTAGACTAATCGAGATAACAAAATTAACAAGTAAGTTGGCCTATTTTAGTTGTCATAAATACATTATTAAGGTATTTTTAGATATCCCGAAGTGGCCAACTGTCTTAATAATTTATGTGCCTATTAAAATTTTAATAGTCTCATTTCCCCAAACAAGATTGACATAAATATAGAGTCGGAATTGTCGGTCAAGGCCGGGTTTAGAAACTGAGATTAGGATCGATTTAAGTGCGTACGCCGCAATGTATACTTGTTTTAGGTTGAGACCAGGAAAGAGGAAGTATTACATGACCTTTTCATTAATAGGCTGCATTTCACCCAGTTACAAGGATCTGCCCATCAGCATGCTGATGTCGAGGACAAAGTTTATCAAGTAATTTCTACATTTCAAGACTGTCTCGTTGGTCTAGTGATTGCATATGCTACTGCTGAGCATGAGGTCTTGAGCTTGTTTCCCGGATCGGACGTGTGGGTTTTTCCATCTGGACTTCTTCTCAGTAAAAGCCCGAAGCACGGATTCGTGTTCAATTGATGTAAAAATGCTCGCCCACTATTACATAGTACCTACTTAAACATAACTGGCAAAATGGGAGGGTATTGGTACAACTTTGGGGGATAGGTGTTTTGTATTTCTTCATGTACCAGAGAAGCTGCTGCCAATCACCAACCGGAGTAAGATTTGGATAGGGTAATTTAGAAGTGTATGGAAGAATGCTGCGCCGATCCCAAATAAATTGGGATAAGGGCAAGAGGATAATGATGACGAATGAACAGTTTTTCTGATAGTCCTAGATGCAGAAATATGACCGTCAGAATGTCTGAATTTCCAACTGCCAGACTATATGATTGATGACTAAGATGTTTTCATCTTCAAATTCTCAGACGTTCAAATAGTTTTAATAATTTAAAAATACTCACAGTATATTTTAAAACCACGGATATTCTTATCCGTTCAAAATACACTGTTTATACGAGTATTTTTACACAGATTGCCGTACTTCATCCAAGAATATTGAACAAAAACAAATGTCGGTATAAAGTTGTGAGTTTTCACATAAAACACTTTACCGCTACTCCGTTTGATAATATTTTCTTATTGACTTAGGTACTGTATACTTTCTTGGAAATATCGAACTTTATGAAGCATTACCAGGCTTCGCTACTACCAAGGACACTTTTTTCATTACATATATTTTAATACGCACAGAAATATTTGCAGGTAGAGGTTTAAAAGAAGATATAAGTTGAAAAGAGTATGCTTAGATGGTTTGATGTGACGTCGAGACACTGAATGAAAGACGAGAAACAAAAGGTATTTGTAATAAGGCAGATGTAAGTGGAAACGCCGGGAGGGGACGCCCTAGAAGGACATACACTAAACTTTTTACTGATGTTTTTCAGAAAGGTCAGGTGTGTAGTACTCTCAACCAACGTGTATGACTAGATGTATAAACCCAAACTAAGGATATGGAGTATGTAAGGGTAGGTGGCGTTCTGTAGTTTGAGCCCACCAATGGGAAATCGTATAAGTTTATGTATGTAGATACTTTTAGTCTCGAAATATTCGCCTTTACTTATGCAAGCAAACTCAATCTGAACACAAACATTATTATGGATTTTAAACACGCCTGCACTTACGTCCTACGAATATAATAATGTTCTACTGAAAGTGAAAGAACATCTTATAAATATGTAAAGGTTGTTGGTGTGTACAATCGTGGAATGAAAAGGTTAAGCATTTTTAAGTAAATCTTTACCGACAACATACTGCCATCAATTTAAATGCAAATATCAGTTTGAAAAGGTGACATTTGCTTGATCGGAGAAAATGCGATTCGCTTATTCTACAACTTTTAGAAGTTTGAAGTTGGTAAAACTCGAGGCAAGTCAACGTGATACATTTTTCCAAGACACAAAACTTTGCTAGTAATTTTAGGATATGTATTGACAAAAACGTGCATGGAATATACTGTCTTTTTTTTTTTTAAACTTTGCCCCACTCTAGGAATTTCTCCTGTATCGTGGGTGCGTTTACAAACATTTAAACTCACATTCACAAACAGCCAGACCCGGAACAACTACCTGTAGGCCATACAAATATTTGTTCCGTGCGGGGATCGAACCCGCGACACGCAGCGCAGCAGCCAATCGCTCAGCCTCTGCGCCAACCGTGTCGTCATTTTTAGCTTACTCTTCAGGAAATAAAGCCATGACAAAGACATCTCCATTTATATTCCCACTAGCTTTTACCCGCGACTTCGTCTGTGAGAATGTCGGTTATCAGGGTTGCAGACGAAGCTGCGGATTAAAAATTATCTTATGTCTTTCCCAGGGCCTCAAACTATCTGCATATCAAATTTCATAGGGATCAGCTCAGCGGATTAAGCTTGAAATGGAGATGGATACAGAGAGTAATGTGGAATCGACAACTGCTGTTGGATCTCATCGTTATAGTTTTTTTTTTGTGTTCTTTTAAATTAATTATTTTTTAATACTTATCTTTTTTTATTGTTTTTTGCTTTTTTTGCCTAGACGGCTGTAATGTATATCCGTGGGTGTGTCCGTGGCACCACAGCGGGCCAAAGTGGAAGAACAGTGCTGAGGTATTTTTACTCCTTGTTGAAATATCGCAGAATATGCTGAGATAGGAGCCTTATTGGCCTCGCACAGGTCCTTTTATTTTTTATATTATTGTTTAGTTTTTTGTTCCTTTTTAGTGCTTTTTATCAACTGTGCGTGTCCCAAAAAATTTTTTTTTCTTTTCTTACTTAGTAATAATATTAGTATGGATGACTCTCTATCCATGTTCAGCAAACAAAACTGACCGGTTCTAACTGCACTATATGTCTGAATGCAGACTAAACAGGTTCTAGGCAGTTCACTTGTTTACTTGCACATTATCTTATACAAGTATATCAATGAATCACTGAGATGAGTGTGCGTCTAGACATTTAGTAGCAGGGGTGACAGATGTCTTGCTTTATCCGGTGTGAAGATGCACTGTGTTTGTTGAAATGATGAGACTTTCGCATCCGGTACTTAGTTATCATTACCAGTATTCTTAAGAAGTTAGATATTCGGTAAGCAGGATTCATTCACAGATCCATCAACATCATCATCTCAATTAATTTGGGGTCGGCACACCAAGTCCCCCTGCTCCATACATCTCTATTTGCCGTCATCTCCTTAAAGGAAGCACTGGCTTCGACCAGGAATCATGGATTAAGTATTGTTGTTGATGATAATGACAAGTGAGATAAAGCGTTTTTTTTTACTTTTCGAGATAAGCCCGCCACTCCATTCCCAACCACTGCTACTCCTGAAAGCCAGAATCAACAGTGGCGACCACCAGAAAAACATCATCAGGAGAAACGATCCCAGTGTCTTGGATCCCTTAACGAAGTTAATCAGGAAAGAGCAGCAGAGGACTTGGAAGAAGTACATTATTTCTACTTGTATATCAAGCGGGAGACAGAACAGAGCTAAGTCAATAGACACAAAATCACTTTTACAACGGGGATAATCCCTTTTGCTAGCTAAGTCTATTTTCGAGATCTAGGGGAATATATAACACCCTACAGAATTCTGGTCTTCATTTTTACAACCCTAGCAATGAACCATTATAATTGTGTACTCGTCCCCCTAAAGTCGTAAAGGGATGAAATATTGCACAGTTATTTATTTAAACGTTCCATTCTAGTAACGAATGGCATATAGGTACGTCTCTTATTGCCTGCAGAATTGACTTTCCGAGAATATGAGGACTGAGTAATGAAGACAGTACGAACGGATTAAAATTTCATGACCCCTGTGAGGGGTGAACATGACGTGCGGAAAGTTTTGAGAATGGATGAAGACCAAAGAAACTGTCGCCGCATCATATAAAACCCTCACATACGAACTTAACTGAGTCATCCTTGATCGCGATATTAAAGTTATCCGCGTGATTAAACTTCATATATGTATTATGGGTTACAACAGTGGTGAGGCCTCAATTTTCAGAAGAAAAAACTACTTATTGTAGTATTCATTTTATCAGTTTTTGTTATTGCCTAAGATCTGGTGTATTATATAATTATCCATATCCATCCGTGTAATACTATTTGGAAATAGTGGACACTATTTAATTTCCCATTTATCAATGGCGGTAGAGTGGCTCTTTCAAAACTCCGAATTCGTGTTGCATGGACACTCCGCCACTGTCATACAAGAACTAGACAACAAGTAACAAGTAGGAGGATCCCTCCTTTTCTATGGGGTTTGAGGAACTTTACACGATGTTCCGCACACCCATAAAAAACTATATATATATATATGGGATTCGTGAAAGAGAATTCAGCTAGAAAGGGATTGAACTGTATAACTGAGATGAATAGAAGCAGAAATTCAATGCAATCAGATTCACATCAAAACTGGTCCTATTTTCGACTGAGAGCAAGATTATATAAAACAGTCTGCGTCTGTCTACGATCATAGCCTGCAATGGCGCCAAAAATAATGCTCAATTACGACGCGCTAATTAAAATATATTACGCTAGTCACTAACATGATAAATTGGTTGTATGTTCATTAATCTACATACTTTGTTTATTTTCGGTGTTATTGACGTTAAAGATAGTAAAAACTTGTAAAACAGAATTGTGTGTGCGGTCGAAGTCTCTAAAGCGCCATGCATCGAGTTAGGAATTTTTATAGCATACTTATGTCTCCCCTTGCTACCGCTAGACAGATGTATCGAGCTGGTGGGGTCGAAGAGACATGGCTGTATGGGAGCGAGAGCCTTCTATGTGAGATTATGTTTTTGTCATGCCTTAGGACATATTTTTCATTGCTTAGGTAAAGAAATGGACTAGCCATTCCCTCGCATTATATTTTTTATTAAATAGAAGTTGTTATTCAATAATACCAGGATTTTTTTTCAAAATAAATCCTTCATTATATAAACCTTGCCCTGGCAATAATAATAATAACAACAAATGCCAAACCGTTCTCTTTAATCTTTCATACATGAAGCAATTGATTTTAATTTATATCCATAGATTGGCAAAATAAATTATGCGGTTGATAAACTGTTTTCCACTG
This sequence comes from Phlogophora meticulosa, assembly GCA_905147745.2. Lineage (NCBI taxonomy): Eukaryota > Metazoa > Arthropoda > Insecta > Lepidoptera > Noctuidae > Phlogophora > Phlogophora meticulosa. Next base: position 2,288,665 of record LR990542.1, read on the forward strand.
CGGAGATATGGACGAATCTCTCCTCTAGACAGCATCCGTCTACGTGCACCAGTGACTATTATGGGTTGCTATGATGATGCAAGCAACATAAAAGCCTTCAAAGAGTGATAGCTTAGTATAATATAATTATGTAATAATGCTGGACAATCCACATAGCATCCTCTAGCCCCAAGCTAAGCAGAGCTTGTGTTATGGGTACTATATGACTGATATACTTAGTACAATACATTACATAGATAGATATTTTTATTATACATAGCAAATACCCAGAACACCCGGAACAAATCTTTGTAGATCGTACAAACATTTGTCGCAAGGCGGGAATCAGCCCGCAACAGGCGGACCTTCGCCCGTCGCGCCACATCGGTCGTCAAAAAGTCATTGGATGATATCTCTACTTTAAAAAAAAAAAAATCTGTTGCTCCCGGCTGTCAACAGCAACAATATATTCAAGGCGCGGCAGGGGTGTGTCAACCAGTTGATATTAAACACGATAAATATATGTATAAATCCGTGACAATAGTTCAACGGTTATCACCGCTATAAATAACGATAACGCCCCGTGCTGTTTCTTAATTAACATCCGTTTATGTTGTTTATGATTCGTGTGATATTGTCTGAGTTCGTTATTTTGTAGCTATATTTCAGATTTAAGGTTAAGTAATAACAGCTGCACGAGTCGATCTGCAAGGTTAAGCAACGCTTGCCGAGGTCGGTCGGTGGATGGGTCAGTGTAACATGAATTTGTTTCCATATAAATCAAAATCAATTGTTGCATGTTTGAAAGATCATCCAATTGAGAAATAGAAAAAGAATTGAAGAAAAACATTGATTTAGCACACACCAGGCATACAATGAGAATACGAGTAGAACCTACTTAAATATGGAAAACAAAGAAATAAATAATAATCAAAATCAAAATTCATTTATTCAAATTAGACTGAGAATCAGCACTTTTTGAACGTCAAAATGTTTACAAAAGACAGCCCCCCAAAACGGCCACCCTTCACCACTTCCTAGTGTTTTTGCTGGGAAGAAGAAGTGGTGGAACAAACTCCCCAGCAACACGTCTGTCTGATAGTTTGAAGAACTTGAAGCTATACAAAGGACGACACGGTTGGCGCAGTGGCTCACTCGATCGACTGCTGCGTCGCGTGTCGTGGGTTCCATTCCCGCACGGAACAAATATTTGTATGGCCTACAGGTAAATGTTCCGGGTCTGGCTGTTTGTGTATGTGACTTTAAATGTTTGTAAACGCACCCACGACACAGGAGAAATTCCTAGTGTGGGGCAACGTTTTTTTTTTAAAAAAAAAAAAAGAAAAAAAAAAAAAAAGTATACAACACATGTCAAAAAATAATAATGATGACAGTAGAATCGATCTGGGAAATCCACCGGGAATATCGGAAATTTGGATGGCATTACATAACATCACGCCTGTATTCTCAGAGGGGCTCAGCAGAGTTGCACTTTAACACCCACATTTCGCCTGTTATGCTAAAGTCCCACGTAATAGGAGGCGAGCCTATTGCCACCAACTGGACACAAAACCAGACTCCAGGTTGCTAATGAGAAAATTCCTATTGAAACAACGTCAATAACACTTTGCCAGACCTTGGAATCGAACTCACGCTCAGCATTCGCGCTTGGGACCACTACACCAATGAGGCATTCTTGTATGAAAACCTAATTTAAAAAAAAAACTTACTTAGCGAAGCTGGGGAAGATCGCTAGTTAAGAATACATGGTTTCTATGACGTCTGCCTACACCAGTTGAATTTGATAAGCTGCCGACTGCTCAATTATCGAAGAGATTCTAATCAGTTGTCACTACACTGAATGCTTTGACAACTTGTCTAACCTTTGAATGCAGGTCAGACCGGTCGAAGGTCAGAAGACATTCGTTCCGAGTAAACAGGCTTACTGTACTAGATGTAGGTCAATTTTATATTCGAAAATTAAGATAAGACCACTAAAACTCGTGTTTGTCGTGATGGTCCAGTGGTTTGGACCTCGACTCTCATGCCCGAGGTTGTGGGTTCAAATCTGGGCAAGTACAAATGTGACTTTTTCATTTTATACGTACTTTTGATGTTTAGCCTACCCCGATATTACTGACATCGGTGAAGGAAAACCTCGTAAAGAAACCTGGACTTCTTATGATCATAAGTCTGAAATTGTCAACACGCCTTAAGCAAGCTTGGTGATTAATGTAAGTACGTGTCTTCTCTGTGTGAGAAGAGGCCTTTGCCCTGCAGTGGGACAGTAACAGGACATTCTTATTAATCAACCAATACAATTCCGTATTTGCCCAAAATGTAAGCGTTTCTTTTCCACAGCACGCCTCAAAGCAAGATCTCCCGATTTGGCGCCGTTTGGTCAAACGTTTGATCAGATACGCCAATACGTCAACACGATTACACGACACCGTGATCACGAGCCGATGACTTAGATGGATATTTGTGGACTTGAGATCTGAGGAGGATTTTGCGAAATGTAGAAATAGATGGGGATAAAAATAATTAGAGTATGATTCAAAATAGTCAGCTATTTCGACTACGGAACTCGACAGTGTCTCTCCAATCCGTGGGTGGCGTAGGCAGTCAACTAACTATAAAATCATGACTTCAGATGGCATTTCTGGACTATATTTGTGATGGGTCAATCAGGAATACAACCTGTAAAATATACGTGTCTAATATATTTTTAACCGATGAAAAACAGGTGGTTCTTTCGCCACGTATCAGTTTATACGCATAACTTTTTACAGTGTAGTGCGATTTCGATCATTCTTTTTTTACTGGATATCTCAAAGTCTCTCCCATTGAAATTGGAAGAAGGAAAAATGATAAATGAAGAAAATAGGGGATTATTGAAGGGTGGGCGTTTTGGGGGACTGTCTTTTGTAAACGTTTTGACGTTCAAAAAGTGCTGATTCTCAGCCTAATTTGAATAAATGAATTTTGATTTTGATTGATTTCCACCCACTATTGTTTTGTACAACATGATGTCCAACTGACAAAAGACGTTACTGAAACCTAAATAAATTACTAACTCACCCACTAAAACAGCGATAAATCAAAACAAATAGTGTGAAATAAATATAATGTCGGAAGTCGGTGGCGGCTTTAGTTGTTTCATTTGATTTATTTTCCACCAACGACTTAAATTTAATAACTAAATGACGGCAAAAAAAAAAAAATTGTCGTCATCCCTCTTAGTTTGAGATGAGTTCAAAGGAGGTCAACTAGTTTTCACGACACCTTATAAAGTGTTGGTTATCACAAGGAAATTGGATCTGGATTCAGAGATGAGAAATGGTTCTATTTCCGATGTCGTCTCTCTCTGAGATTATCAAAATCGATTAAGGTTTGAGCGTAATCCATTGGTTTGTTTACAGATGTTTCGATTAAAATAATTACGTTATTTACAAAAAACTATGTAATGTATGATACAGGTATGTACCTAGGATGGTATTACTACTTGAACGAAACATAACTGGCGAAACGTGGGTGTGTTCTTGGTCCTCTTCCTAACCGTTCGGGGATGACAGTCGTGGTGTTTGTCTTTATGAGTTGAACGAAAGTATTTGTGATGACCTACCGTTAGAGCGGTCATTGTTAACTGTAGTTAGATAACCTCTAGTTAAGCTGTGCTTATTATCTGTTCACAAGAACCCGCATATAGCATATTCGATTCCATGTTTCCAATTGGTGTTATTTCCATTTAAACAAATATCAACTTTGTGGTCCTGTAAAATAATTCGATTTTACAATGCCTAGTAATATTGAAAAAAGTCAAAAAAATTGTTCAAGCTCCAGCTCAAACTAAATTTTATACGTGGTTGTTAAAGTTGTTTTTCCAACAACACATTTGTTTACAATATTGTAAGCCATTTTATAAATGCAGAATAACCGTAATTTAAAATAGTTATCTTAACGGGCAGAGTTATAAATCATAAACATGAGTTATCAACTAATTAGTGTTGCTGAGATTGTATCGTTACGAATATTATCATTGAAGCGTTTTTAGCGTTGCGTTATAGACCTTACCACGATGGCATAGAATCGCTTTTAGATTATACACGTTCTTTTATAAACGGCTAATGTCTACAGAATTATGTGAGTAAAAGGGCTTAAGTGCCTTTTTTTCTTTACAATTAAAATTTAATAATCGTAATCTGCCAAGCCTTTCCCCAACTATGTTGGAGTCTGCTTCCAGTCTGACCGGATGCGGACCAGTATTTTATATGGAGCGACTGCCTACCTGACCTCACAAGTACTCACAACCCAATTACTTGTAAATACGATACCATATTAGGTAGGACTGGTTGTCAGACTTTCGGGTTTTCGACCACCCGTAACGATAGTCGATCTACAAACGACAGCCGGGATCAACGGCTTGACGTGCTTTCCGAGGTAGGATATGTAATGGATGGTAAACCAGTCACAGACTGAGGGGGTATAAATCCTAAATTGCCATTTTAGGGTTCCGTATCTCAAAAGAAAAACGGAACCATTATAGGATTACTCCATTGTTCGTCTATTTGTCTATCAAGTCCCTTTTTCTCAGGAACACATGAAGGTATCAAGTTGAAAGAAATACCAACAATGTAGGTCTATAGTCTCTTGGTACTCAAAAAAATCCAACTTACAAGTCACACAATAAAAAATTTCGGCTAAGTATTTATGCGACATAATAACTTGTTACTCGCCAACAAATCAATACCTCTAGGGTACTTCCCGTTCACCTAGAATCATGAAAGTTGGCATGAAGCAAGGTTTCACAGTACTTGTAAAGGAAAAAGTCCCAAAACTGTTAATTTGTAAATGTATCAATTATTTTTTTCTTATTTCAAACTTACATTTGCATGGAATTGACCGTGACGTGTTTGTTCGGCGTTTTTTTCTCGATACAGTACGGGACCTTTTGTGTGCCAGCTCGACTCGCACTTGGCCGGATTTTATTACTGTCAACTCAAGACATGAGTGTATGAAGGTGATATGTCACAAAATTCTAATTTCGAGAAAATTGAGTTCAAAGTTTCTCATAAACATTTAAGGATAATTCAAAACGCCCTTAATGTATTTATCTAATAAGGGTGGCTGCCGGCGCCAACCGTTTAGTATTTTTAAAATAGGAGAGAAATTAAAGAATAAAATGTATTTTTACTGCTTTATTTGAATAAAAACCGAAACTAACTGGTCGGGCATTTTCTTCTGTCCTTATTCATCTTACGCATTCTTATCTCTAAGACTACAGAGACGCTTTCAGACTGAAATTCCTAGAATAATCACAAATTGTCTAGACCAAATATGAATAAGCTAAATATGTAAACTGGCGTGCACACCTGAACTCGTGCCTGTATCAAAATACTCGGCACGTGGGTAAATGGGCACGTGTCCAACTATTTATTTTTTCTAGCTTTTACATTGCACTCCTGAAACCGTAATTCGTAGCATACATGTATTGTGTATACACGGTATGTTTATCCAGCACTCAAAATATAAAGACGACCGATGTGGCGCGGCGGGCGAAGGTCCGCCTGCGACGCAAGAGGTTGCGGGTTCGATTCCCGCCTTGGGACAAATGTTTGTACGATCTACAAATATTTGTTCCGGGTGTTCTGGGTATTTCCTATGTATAATAAAAAATATCTATATATGTAATGTACTGTATTAAGTATATCAGTCATCTAGTACCCATAACACAAGCTCTGCTTAGCTCGGGGCTAGATGATGCTGTGTGGATTGTCCAGCAATATTTATTTATTTATTATGAAGAAGATAACTTATACCGATATAGTTTATGTACATATTAATCTGACTAGACAGTAGACGATCGTAATTCTAATTCCGGCGATAATATAGTTTGACTAGACTTTAACATCGTAATTTATTTTTTATTAGATGTCTGAATGTATTTTAATAACGATTGTTGAATGGTTGCTGCGACACCAAGTCTTTTTCTACATAACATCACGCCCGTAGTATTATAATACACCCACATTTCGCCAGTTCTGTTATAGTCCCATGTAATAAAGGTCGAGAATCCAGACTCCGATCTGCCAATGAGAAATTTCACATAGAAAAAAACCGAAAAACACTTTTCCCGACACAGGAATCCAACCCAGGACTTAATACTTAACAGTAGCGCTTCCGATTACGAGAACAAAGAGGCAGCATAGCTCCCACACATAGCTATAACAATTCGCTTCGAACAACAAAATCGTAATCACCGGTAGGTACTTTATTATTTTCAGCTTCTAAAATTACACGTGAAAGCCAAGAAACATCGGGAAACTTCCACCTATTACCGCACTAGATTACACGTTTTCGTTCCACTAATAAAACATTTATTGGAGACCAAATTGCAGAGTATTACCAGCAACGAGTCTTGAATAATGAAACTCGAAGTAAACTCGAACTCGGAAGTCGTAATAGTTACTTAAAAGTTATTTTCAGAGAAGTCCTTTAAGCTGCTTCGAAAGGTGGGGCACAGGTGTATCTATAACACCCACATTTCACCAGTTGTGTTTTCAAGTTGGTCCATCTATTAGTTGATTTCAATATTCTCAGACTTTAAAAATATCTTCACTTATATCTTATGTGGTTTCCAAAACAATTTTAGCAGAGTTAAAAAAGCTTTCACAGATCATCAGACTTCAAAATAAATAAAAATATACGTCGTAAAAACAGCGATGATATGTTGAGCATTTTTTTTTTAGTGCCGCCATTATAATATGTTACAAGAATACAGACCTACATGAAAAAGTCACCATACAAACCGAATGTCACACAACGTGACTCTGAAATCATTGGATATAGTATTAAGCTAAAATACACTTGTAAACATGGTTGTTTAAAATAACAGATTTACGGGTATTTTAATAACAGCGGCAAAATGCCAGCGTTTGCTCTGCGACAATCTTTTCCAACTGTTTACTTCGGACACACTAACAAAGTAACCACACTGGCATTTCTTTAACTAAGGAACTAACCAATCATCATCCAATAAAGATGAGAAGTCTTTATACCATTTTATTTGGTGTCGGCGCAGCATATTATAATTATATTTGAGTCATTGTACAGGAGGTAGTGTTTTATTCCGAATTATTGTTAATAGTATGTGGTAGTATTTTATTTTTTGTCTTGTTAGTTTATTTTATCAATAATAATGTATGGTTTTTTTTTTTAATAATGACATTATGTGTCTCAATTGTATAGAAATGTTAAGTACTCGTAAATTTAAACGTAGCATTTAGGCAATGTATTAAATTCATTACATAATGTTGCATGCCGTAAGGCAAAATGTATTGGGACTCTCCATAAATTAACACCTTATCTGTTACCTACATTATTGGCATTATATAAATGAATTGTATTTCTATTTCATGTCTTCTTCTTCCATACATCTTGATTTACCGTCACCTCAACATTCACCTCGTTACTAGCCATATTATCTATAACATATTATAGATTTAATATAATTACACCTGTGTCATGAGTGCGATTGCAAACATTTAAACTCACATACACAAACAGCCAGTTCAGGAACAACTACCTGTAAGCCATAAAAATATATGTTCCGTGCGGGAATTCAACCCGCGACACGTAGCGCAGCAGCCGATCGCTCAGCCACTGCGCCAAGCGTGCCATCTAAATAAACGTGTACTGTATTAATTGCCTAAGGCGTCGTCCGCACTATTATTTGCTATTTCTCGCGGCAGTAGCATTCACCAGTGCAGTCGAGGCCTTACAATTCGTTAATTCGTTCGTTAATATTTGAGAAGGAAAATTTGTAAAAACTAAAAACTAAAATTTGCGTAAATTAATTTAATACGCATACATAAGTACGTTTTAATAATCAATCCCGTTAACATGTTAGTGATTGAGCCCAAAACTGGGTCGAATGCATTTACGTGAACGCAAAAATGATGACGATAAGAAAAAAAACACTTTAACAACGCTTACTCACAAATGTTCACGGTATGAAAACAATGGTAAGAATTTCCACCAAGGTTGAGTTATAAATCTGAACAAATACGCTGGCAAAATATCAAGCAAATATTTGGAGCACCCACAGCTTTATTTGAGGTCATATACGGTGCAAGATTAAAAATATTTTGAACTGAACAATAAGGACGTTTAGTGGGAGTCTTTCATTACTTCAGTATAAATAAACTAGCTATTCCCCGCGGTTTCACCCGCTCCTTAGGGGCGTAGCCAAATGTTAAGTAGCCTTAAGAAGAGTGCTATCAAATGCAAACTGATTTTTTTAATGATTTTATTGGCATGTCTTTTGTGATTCTTTAATTTAAATTGAAATGTTATATTATGATATGTTTATAACCCCACCTGCTAAGATCCTTACGTACTCCTTTTGCTTGGTCTTCGTTGATATATATGGTCATACACGCACGCCGGTTGCGAGTACTACGCACCTGACCTTTATGAAGAACATCACCAAAAGGGTCAGTGTATGTCCTTCTAGGACGTAAGCTAAATATTCCTTTCAAGTAAAACAAGTGTTTCAGTACGTTTACAATTAATGCACAATTGATTTATCACAATACCTCTAATAAACTAACCATAGTTTCAAAGACTGACAATACACTTATTAGAACACAACAAACATATACTGTTGATCACTATTTACTTTCCAAACGTCTAAACAAATGTTTTTGTAAAAACAACTTTAGTACCCAAACGTATTGTCTAATGTTTGGTCTAACTGTTTGGTCTAATGGAACTATCTTGTCTTGTGTCACTTATAGCCTATATTTGCTATTTCTCTCTCTAAGTGTAAGAAAATAAACAAGACACACAGTGCACAGTGCAAGTGCACAGCAGAAATGTTATTATATTTTTATGTCCAAATCGTTTTCGTTTTCGGCCGAAAATAAGACGAACATATTGCCATGAATTGGGCACAATACCAGACTGAGAAGTTTCGGACTATTTCAAGACGACCGATGTAGAGCGGCGCGCGAAGTTCCGACTTGCGACGCAGTTGGTTGCGGGTTCGATTCCCGCCATGGGATAAAGATATGTTCCGGGTGTTCTGGGTATTTGCTATGTATAATAAAAAATATCTATCTCTGTAATGTATTGTATTAAGTATATCAGTCATCTAGTACCCATAACACAAGCTCTGCTTAGCTTGGGGCTGTATGATGCTGTGTGGATTGTCCAGCATTATTTATTTATTTTAATAGCAATAGACACTGAAATCACATGATTTCAGTCACTGAAATCAAGTAGGAGTGTGACAAAAAAAAACATAAAAATTGGAAATAGGGACATGAATAGACTCTACACATTAAACACCTACTTACTTACGGCACGGCAAGAATAACGCAATGATATTTTACACACTCTTGCGCATTCCAGCCATATAATGTCAGCATTAATGTCGTCAGAAAATAAATCAGACTGCTTACGAGGACGTTCCGACACTTCCTATATTATTTATGTAAATAGTCTGCATTCTAAAAGGTACTCTAAATCATGTATAAAATGCGGTGAATTATTGGCTTCAATTACATTACAAATCATCATCATCATCTGCCTAGCCTTTTCCCAGCTATATTGAGGGTTGGCTTCCAGTCTAATCGGATACACCTGCATTACAGTATTTTACATGGAGCGACTGCCTATCTGTCCTCCACAACCCAGTTACTGGGTAACACGATACCCCTTGGTAAGCAGTCTTACTTGCCAGACTTAGCTGTCAGACTTTCGGGCTTCTGACTACCAAAGATCTACAAATGACATCCGGGACTAACGACTTAACGTGCTTTTCGCGGCACTGAGGAGTCTCGATACGTTACGAATGGTCACCCATCCACAGACCGACCTCGGCAAGCGTAGCTTAACCTTGAATCAACCCGTGCGGCTGGTATTATTTAGCCAAGAGCTCCTTGAAACAGGAGGTTAATTAATCTATTACAATATTAATCTATGAAACGAAAACTTCATTTGTTTTTTATATTATTGCGCGCACGGAAGACAACACAACATCATAATATCACGCCTGTATTCCCTGAAGGGTTGGGCAGAGATGTACCTACAGTACACCCACATTTCACCACTTATGTTTAAGTGCCATGTCAAAAGGGGTGAGCCTATTTTCCATCAACCGGGCACACATCCAGACTCCGAGCTGCTACTGAGAAATACCTAACAAAAAATTCCAATAACACATTAAGAAAAACAGCAAGAAAATTATTCAAACAAAACTACTTTATTTTAAATTCATTTTGACAAAGTAGGTATAGACTAGTACTAAATAATTCTGATTGTTTACTATATAAGTGTATGACCCCGCTTGTTATCGAATCGTACTGAAAATAAAATATTGTCTGATTAAAATGGCTGGCTCGAGTTTGTTTACTAACGTTACTTTAACGATACTGTTTTGAATGTTATTTATATTTTTAATAATAAAAAATGTTATATCGGTATGGATATGAGATGCGAAGGAATGAGGATCATGTTTTGAGGATAGTTTTGAGTTCGAATGTGGAGGGTTACAAAAGTAGAGGGAGATCAAAGAAACGATGGATGGATTGTGTGAATGATGATTTGGTTAGGGAAGAGGTGACTTCTGAGATGATGGCAAATAGAAATATATGGAAGAAGAAGACATGCTGCGCCAACCCGACATAAATTGGAATAATGGCAGGAGGATGATGACTGTTTTTTAATGCCCGTGAGCCGATAATCATACTCGTATGATTATTGGCTTCTATGATTATCGGCTGATATGAGTATGACTGCCTCGTTGGTCTGTCTCATTTCTGCCCGGTTGATGGCAATAGGCTCGCCCCCTATGACATGGGTCTTAAACATAACTGGCGAAATGTAGGTGTTATTATAGGTGTACCTCTGCCCAATCCTTCGTGGGATACAAGCGTGATGTTACGTATCTATGTACTTATAGAGTTTGGCGGCAAGTTATTTTTATACATTCAATATATGGATTGACAAAATCGACATTAACCCGAGCGCAGCCGCAGGCGATAGCTATAAGTAATGTAATATTTCTCAAGTCACAGCAATATACGGATACTTATTCTGTAAACGTGCGCAATATTGGAGTTCCCTATGTACATAGTTTCTGAATATCAAACAGAATCGTAAACATATATCGTACGTATGCAATATTCAGATCCTATACAAATCTTCCTCATAAGGACACACACAATATGGCGAATACGTCGATGTTTTCAATAAAAGACACGGGAATTCACATTTGAGAGTACCAAGGACTGGATCGCTTTACATCCGGAAAAGAAATATATTTCTTTTGTTTTTTATCTATCACGAAATGCATAGCTTTATTAAAATGAGCTTTGGGGGCTATTTCAGTATAAAAAGTGTAACTATGAAGTACCGGTAACACGGGGTGATTAGAAACAAAACTTTTAATGCGATTTTCATGTTAATTTAATACTATTTGTGTAACTGACAAAGTGTCAAAATTATTTAGTACAATATAGTCACCGGCAAATAAGATGGCAAGATTTTGGCGTAGTGGGGGTAAGTTCGCGCATCGTACACTTAGTGGCACAAAAAAGTGGTAACTTTTATTGATCGTCATTATTCTATTGTTATTGCCATCATTTATATTTAATCATGTCTGTATAGAACAAAGTTAAAGAAGGGAGAGGAATTCAAGTTTATTAGGAGTTATAAATAACGTGCATTTAAAATTCAAAAAAGTTTATATAAAAAAAAAAAAAATAACTAGTCGTCGTCACTATCCGTTAATAAAACTACCCTTGGCATCATATTGAAAGTCGCAATCGCAGAACACTATGGTTGTGTTCTGCAAGTGTTTGGTCAATGCTGTATGTTTTAAATATTGTTCTTTTTCCAATTTTATTAATTTGTATAACTCTGGTTTGAGCATACTTTCCTCGTATGCTATGCCTTTTCAGGAACTCTATCCTAAATTTAAAAACAATAACAACACTTAAGTTTAACACAACAAAAACAAAGGGTTCAATTTTCGTGCACTGAAATGTAATCGGGAGCGAACGGGACGAAGGCGCGGTGCGGGAGGCAAGGGTCGACTGATGCGCCAATCGCGCGCTCGGATCGACGCTACCTCATACCCCGCGTCCCGCTTGACCACCAAAGAGACCTAAAAAACGACTTGTGCGCATCTAACGACTTTTGCCATCTTATTTGCCGGTGATTATACTTAAAAAAAAACTGTTCAACGTATATTAAGATTCTCTTTTTGTTTCTAGTAAGCCTGTTCGTCGCTATTTATCTAGAGAAAACTGGTCAAAAGAAGCCTCAATTTTTAGGAAACAGCATACGTTTGCTTAAAGGCTCATATTCATTGTCAAAAATTCACCCTGTACAGCAATATCGTCAAATACAACGGCACATATGCAGGCATGCGATGCTATTCAAAGTCTGTTCTGATCACGCCACGTTAGATACAGCGAAAGGGGAAGCATTTATAGAATGTAGGCCATGAGGGGGAAGCCCATGTCCTGTCCTGGTACACAGACGAGTACCATTAAGAAGGAAATGGCTTTCAAATCCTTTGTTTAAATCGTAAGAACGTTGAGTTCTAGACTGTATATCAGTTCAAGCGTTATTTTTAACACATTGGTGCCTATTCCAACATTTAAAAGCTTGCCACAATTTTGAATATTTACATTTTTTTCTCTATTTTCTATCAGAAAGAGATGTGTTCTCTAGTTTTCATTTAGTTCGTGTGAACCAGGAAATCGACGACAATGGCTACCATAGAATTGTGAGATTGACGGTGAACATTTCAAAATATATTTTCACATGATTCGCTACTTGATTTAGTATGTACAATAATAATATATACACTATTCATTATTATCTTACTCGTCCGAATTGTCCAACTACTGGGTAAAGGTATGCCCCTATTCCTTATATCGGCCGCGATTCTGCGCTACATCTTTCCAATGGTCAAGGGAGACATCCTGGTCGTACCGTCCTTTACAAATCCCCAGCTTGTTCGGCATGCGGCAGACATGTCCTGCCCAGTCCCACTTAAAATAGGCAGCCTTTTGAGCAAAGCTGACTATGTATGTATAATTGTACATGCGTTGTAGAGCGCAGTGTAGTATTTGGAGCAATCTCTATGACTCAAATAAACCATTCGGAACGCCAACAATTCAGCCTCGGAACAAATATCTGCGAGATACACAAATATTTGTCTTACACGGAAATGAAACACGCTACCCTGAGCATAAGCTCAGACGACACTGTGCCAAGGATTCAGATAGGTCACGGATTTTGTAACTTATAATCTAGCGTATTTTGGAAACTGCATAATAGATAACTAAAATGATAAGATAGGTTGAGGTCACTTCATTATTTTTGACAAGCAGGCACCCACGGTTTCGCCTGTGTATGTTTAGTTTTAAATAATAGCCTATGTGTTATTTTGAAGTATAAACTACAATACTGTAAAGTTTCATCATAATCCGTTCAATAGTTTTCCGTGTGAGAGTAACAAAAACACATACACACGGCACAAATACCTGTAGGCCATACAAATCTTTGTTCCGTGCGGGAATCGAACCCACGACACGCGGCGCAGCAGTCGATCGCTCAGCCAATGCGCTAACCGTGCCGTATTGTTTCTTAGTTTCTCTAATGATGTTTAGACTTAACTAGAAACGTATGCCCGTTGTCCCTAAGAATAGACGACTCCTATTTAATTTGTTTCAAAATATTTAGGTGTTACATTTAGTTGTTATCTAGTGTTAGTAAAATCGGAAATAGGAAACAATAAAATAGCTCCTGAAATCCACCAATAAAACCCGTGAAATTGAAAATTTCTTAAGGTTTTTTGCTAACGGCCAGCGGTGTTATAGTTTTTATGTTGAATAAAATTGAAAACGAGGTTATTATGATAAAATGACTACCAAAAAAAGCATCAATTTAGTTTCCAAATTGCATTTGATGGAAATAAGACTATTTCGTGAAAATATGTCGATATTTCAAAATCTTCCTTAAAGGAATTGCCTTAACGTCGTGAGTAACTGACGCGTATCGTATATACAAAAACAAAAACGAAATAACATTGAGGACTACGCTGAGAACCGCACGCTGCTCTCCATAGATCACGGGGTGCAAGCGTGAATAATCCATGGCGATGCGGTCCAGTGAGCCGAGACCTTAGAAACAGACCACGAAGCAATCCAGTCTCCACCTTTGAGCATTTACAGAACGGATGTGAGCAAGAGCGACGAGAGGGGGACGCAATTGATGGGCATTTACTGTTCTCGTTCATACACATACATACAGAGATAAGCCGCGCCTTATTTAACCGACGAAATAAAAAGAGGAGGTTCTCAATTCGACACGTAATTTCTTTTTGGTTCTGATTGTTATCATCGTCTTATTGATTACTATAATTTTCATCGCCTGTGACGAAATTTACAATAGCATAAGGCCTAGTCGCTTGAGTCATTTCTCGTTCGTTTTCTAAGTTCCATAATATCGCACACCTAGATCAAAACTGACACAAGTCAAAACATATTGTTTTCAAAACTCACGACGTATTTTTCTATATTTTGTTTGTGAAGTTTTCAAACGTAATTGCATATTAGGGCATGAACATGTTGTAGAATGTCAATGCTTTTTAAATGGGGCTAGAAATCAATAATTTCTATTGATAAATAAGTATTTTGGAGTTTCTAACTAAACAATCTCGTATTTTGAGGTGTCTCAGTTTTAATCTAGCAGTGCGATATGATCTTAGATAAGACCACATACAAGTAATTGATATTAATAGCACTCTATATCTTTCCCTAACCCCCACCTCTCCCACACACATCTTAACCTTCCCTCGCCTACGTATGTAATAAACGTAAAAGCAAACATACCTGACCTCAGAAACATAATCTTTATAAACTCACCTAGGTATACAGATGCTGACCAAAACGTAACGTAGCGCGTTACGTAACACCCACGTCACGGCGTCGTGGCGACATCGACATTGAAAACGATGCCAAATCTTTTGTGTATCAACAAAAGTTGGGTTTGTATTGCATTCGGTTATTGTAGGGTTAAAGGTTATTAAATTGATTGCTTTGGTATTTGTAATCTTTTATCAATATTTATAGAAGTTCGTAATAGGTTTACGACTGGTTTCTTTTGTGCAAGGCAAAGGCATGTTTCATTGGATATATTACATTAAAGCTTCCATCAAGATCTTAATCGTATATCGAGACTCGTCCAGTGTTCACTGGCGCTACTGCTGAGATCCAAAGTTCAGTTTACAGATCAAGCGAGCTGATCGAAGCTTGATCTGTAAACTGAACTTTGGATCTCACACAGAAACACCCAATAACCTCTAGACAGAAACACCCAATAACACCTCGGTGTTATTGGGTGTTTCTGTCTGGAATTACTCAGTAGTACCTCGAAGTCTGGATTATTACCCAGTTTTTTTACGCAAAATACGCGCAGAGTCGTGGAGTTGCGGATATCGGCCCGTCTAACAATACAATACAATAGCCAGGCTGGTGTGAATAGGCTCGCCCCTATACTGTAGACTAAAACATACCTAACTGGCGAAATGTTGGTGTACCAAAGGGCTCTGCTTAACCGTTTGGGGAACACAGGCGTGATGTTATGTTATGTAATCAGGTTCCGGCGACAACAAAGAAATGCTATGTTGATATAAACATGGGAAGGAAACATTATCATAATCCTTTTGTATTACAATATTGCACGGCATACATTGCAGTGGCGATGGCGTGCCCTCCATACATGCAGACAGTCAGACAACTTTAACTTAAAGCGCGTTAATGTTTCAGAAGAATTTAATTGCTTAGGTATAAAAAAAACGCTCTCAAAAAAAAGAGCTGTAACTGGTAAGTTTTTTTTTGTGCATATCCTGTCTGAAATCTCTGTGCAAGCCACTGATATATGCAGCCTTAAAGATAGAAGACAGTCGACTATGATAACAAAACGACTGAGTCCTCTAAACAGGTCAATACTGATAGATACCAGAATGGTATAATAGCTTGGTCATAAAACATACTGCCGTGAGCTATTTTGGGCCTTATAACGTTGCATGAAAGTCGCGATTGGAGAGATGGTTTGAGTTAGACTTGGGGTACAATGTAAGACTTGGAGAAGTTATCTCAGGGTGCAGTTCGGGACTCTATTGAACTTTCAAAGTACCGTTTGTCAGGACCTTTTGTTCAGTGTAGGTTCAACTAAGGAAAAATATATACAAGTGATATTTCGTTGTGAAGCAAGACCTATGGCATACGCTCGGTAGTTGTATGCTACAGTTGGGTCTTGATCGCTTTTGGAGTGTAAGTATCGTCATGCACGAAGTACTTCTTAATTATTTTTCTATACTCCATCAAAATAAGCATCATTAAGACTGTCATTTGTACATCCTTAGGCGGTGTTATTGGAATTTTCCATCTGTAATATTTCAGTAGCAGCCCGGAGTGAAGGATTTGTGCCCGTCGGATGGCAGTAGGCTCACCGCCTGTTACATGGGACTGGAACATAACTGGCAAAAGTCTACCTCTTCGGGGAGTACAAGAGTGATCATGTTATGATTATCATCATCATCCTCCTACCCTTATCCCAATTTATTTGGGGTCGGCGCAGCATGTCTTCTTCCATACCTATTTGCCGTCATCTCAGACATCACCTCCTTCCTAGCCATATCATCTTTCACACAACCCATCCATCGTTTCCTAAGTCTCCCTCTACTCTTATAACCCTCCACATTCATACGGTTACTCAAAACTTTCCTCACACCATGATCCTCATTCCTTCGCATCACATGCCCTTACCATGGCAACCGATTTCCACACAAGTTCTTGGTCACAGTAGCTACATTTATAAAAAACTTTCCTCACAACATGGTCCTCATTCCTTCGCATCACATGTCCATACCATATGCATGAATATAATATGAAGTTATGATTATATACTACCTAATAACAGTACTACGTTGTATGAAATCATCCATCAAGCTATGTTATTTACTTAACGAGCTAGCTGGCGCTTTTGCCTCAAAGTAAAACATGAGTTGGATAAACCTACTACGTTCTGTAAGCTCTCACTGTGATTAGTGTAAGCACTAAAGTCCGTCGGTCTATGACGTCACACAAACAGGGTGCACATAGTCCTGAAGTGCCTGAAGCTTTGTTAACTTGTTGCTGCAGCTGACCAATATAAAGTCACGTACAGCGGTATAGAGATTGTTTGTGTGGACACAAACATTGTTCAAAGCTTTTGTAGCTTTAAATTGGAGGTCAGAAATCACAAAGCAATAGGATAATGTAGGAAGAGATAATCCTAATTACTCGTAATTTGGGAGCGGCGCAGCATGTCGTCTTCTTGCATACATCTCTACATATAGTCTATCTTCTTCCTAGCCATATCATCTTTCACTCAATCCATCCATTGTTTCTTTACTCTTCCTCGATGTCACCTATTTTTTGACATTCTAATGGGAGGGACGGAAAAGAATACTTTTCTCGATAAAAAATGGGGACCACGACTAGGTACAACAGCTTAAAACGTGTTTTTGAGCGAAACTGTTATAGAAATACCATTCAAGACGATCTTCCTAAAAGGGCTCTCTATTACTGGACTCAGAGAAGATTAAAGAACCCACGACACTAAAACACGATTTCACAGTATGCACTTACTAATAACAAGTCATGTCATGTTGTGAGAGAGTTTGCCGTGGCTACCACTAGCGGGCGGACCGAGCGCCGGTTGTACATGTACAACGTGAGCATTCAGAGGGGCAGTTTCATAATAAACTTTCAAATAACTAACACAGGAAGGATATGTAACGTATTTCGGAACCATCGAACATACTTTTGTCTAGATTTTCGCAACGCATGTTCCGATATACCACGGCACAAAAAAAAGTTGAATTAAACATTGTAAGGCAGTGTTTCTCAAACAACAAATTAAAAAAATTGAAATTAAGCTGAGAATCAGCACTTTACTAACGACAAAAATTACATTAGACAGTCCGCTAAAACGCCCACCCTTCACCACTTTGATTGACGACACGGTTGGACCGACGACACGGTTGGCGCAGTGGTTGAGCCATCGGCTGCTGCGCCGCGTGTTGTGGGTTCGATCCCCGCACGGAACAAATATTTGTATGACCTACAGGTAGTTGTTCCGGGTCTGGCTGTTTGTGTATGTGAGTTTAAATGTTTGTAAACGCACCCACGATACAGGAGAAATTCCTAGTGTGGGGCAACGTTTTTTCTAAAAAAAAAAAAAAAAAACTTTCTAGTGTTTTGTTTTTACTGGGAAGAAGAAGTGGCGCAAACTTCCCCGAAGAACAATAAGGCAAGTATAGAACAAAATAATAGATTATAATAATATAGAATAAAATCAATGCAAAGGAGCAATACAAATGTTATTTGATTAACTAATGTGATAGTTGGGCTTGTTATCTGTCGATTCTAGGATTAATTTCGCTCAATTTCAATCTTAATTCTGATTTATTGTTCAGTCGATTCCAGTACTTCATATTTATGACCTGCAAATCTGGACAAAAACTTTTCTAACTAACGTTTATGTATGGCAATGACATTACAAATCTGGAAAGGAGTCACGTGACATCTCTAAAGCTAATGTCATCTCCACAGAATTTGATATTACCATTGGCGTTAACGCTTACAGAAAAGGGATTTTATCTAGGTTTGAAAACCCACTCTCACATAAATTAGCTGTCACGAAGGGCAAAAGAAAACATAACATCACGCCTGTATTTCCCCGAAGGGTTGGGCAGAGGTAGACCTAAGTACACCCACATTTCACCAGTTATGTTTTTAAGTCCTATATAATAGCGGGTGCGCCTATTGCCGTCAACCGTAAAAAGAAACAAAAGAAATTTCACCGCTTTTTCATACAAATCGAGTACTGGTGTACCCCAAGTGGTACGTGTACCCCAAGTAGAACGCGTACAACACTTTGAGAAACGCTGTAAGTATAGGAAGCAGCGTCAGATGAAAGTTGTCTGTCACGACCTCGTTATATGCCGCGATTGGAAACTATTCCTTTCAATCAATGGAGAGCAATCGCTCAAAGAAATCTGGGTCGCTCGCCTACCAAGCACTTATAATGATGACTAATTTGATGATCGGTAAATAGTACCTACCTACTTAATGCTAGATCATTGTTATGCTTGTAATGATTTGCATACCGTGAAAGATTTATTACAGCGTGCGATTGATATTAGCAAGTTTACATCTTCTTACTTTGGGTTTTTCTACTATCATATTACGGATACTACATAGCCTTATAACCTTCCTCAAGAATTGGGCTATGAAATGCAAAAATATTATTATACAGTCAGTCAGTTAATCCTTTCGCTGCCCAGTTCAAAAATACGATTTAACTTGTATGTCATAATGTTTGGCAAATTACATAATGCGTAGGTATATGGTAGGGGGTGATGGGCATATTCACATCTCATCTATAATAGCTTTTTACATGTACGACTCGGGAATCGAGTTCTGGGTACATGAACAAACTATTTTTCGACCCGGGAGCTGTGTGCTGGGCACTAAAAGTGTTAAGTTGATAAGTTAGAGCTTCTTGATACCTAATAGGTATGGTCCAATAAAAATAAATAGCACAACGACGAGGAAAACAAGTCTAAGTGTTCCAAGTCTGTGTTATACACCCATTATAGTAATTTCATGAGGCCTTTACTGAAATCGGTTATTTGGTAAGGGAGTGGCTTTTGCGGGTGACGATACTAAGCGTTGGGTTGGCGCACCCCAGGCAGGCACGGCCTACGCTAATAATCTCATACATATAAACCTGTAAAGTAAAATAAATAAACATTGTACCGGCCTGTTACTGTCCCACTGCAGGACAAACCTCTTTCTATGCAGGGAAGGCACGAGCATTAATCACCACACTTGCTCAAGTCGGGTTGGACATATCAGGCTTATTTCTATACTAATACTAGCTGACCCAGGAAACGTTGTTTTGCCATATAAAATGTTAGGGGTGGACCACCCTTATCACTTAGGGGTATGAAAAATAGATGTTGGCCGATTCTCAGACCTACCCGATACGCACACAAAATTTCATACAAATCTGTAAAGCCGTTTCGGAAGAGTATGGGAACGAACATTGTGACACGAGAATTTTATATAAATATTAGAAGATAGATTATAAACGCGAAAGTCACTATGTTTGTTGTTTTGTTTGTTACCTTTTCACGACAAAACGGCTGATCGGATCGTAATGAAATTCGTCATGGAGATAGTTTGAGACTCTGAGAAGGAAATGAGGTGATATCGTCTGCATCTGCGATAACCTACATTCACGCAGACGAAGTCGCGGGCAAAAGCTAGTAAATTTTCAAAGTCCAGATTTCCTCACGATGTCTACCGTCAGCGCTGTCAGTGATGTCTAAGATAAGGTTAGAAAGTAGGTTCATAAAAGTTGAAAGCCACTTTTTACCCGGATTTGGACCAACCAATAATCATCTACGTATTCTCCTGCTTCTTTAAAGTCCTACCAGCTCATCTTTCCACCGCACCTAATCCTGGAGACAGCACATTTAACCACAGAACACCTTGACTTTGTGCCAAGAGCCACTTCGCAGCCAGTATTATGGTTAGCCCATTACTCTTGAGAACGCAAACACTACACTATATCTGCCAAGAGATGCACACAAAGCAAATAAACAAGCCACTGAAATAATATGAGATATTTGGAGATTTATTATGGCACTTGAGGAGACTGACTCTGTAAGATCAATTGGGCTTAGCGAAATCTGACGCAATTAGGCAACCAGTAATGGTAACTTTCCGCCATCTCATCATCATCTGCCCAGCCTTTTCCCAACTATGTTGGGGTCGGCATCCAGTCTAACGTATTTTACATGGAGCGACTGCCTATCTGACCTCCACAACCTCGGCAACAGGATACCCCTTGGTAAGACTGGTTACCAGACTTTTGGGCTTCTGATTACCCGTAACGACTGTCAAAGAACTACAAATGACAGCCGGGACCAACGGCTTAACGTGTTTTCCGAGGCACGGAGGAGTCTCGATATGTTACGAACGGTCACCCATCCTCAGACTGACCTCGGCAAGCGTAGTTAACCTTCGATCAACCCGTGCGGCTGTTTTTATTTAGCCACGAGTTTCTCCACTTCCACCTATCCAACTAGGCAACCAGTAATGGTAGATTTCTTCCATCTTTCTTTCATCCTAATATAATAAAGCTAAAGAGATTCTTTGAATGTGCTTCTCTGGAACTTCTAGTTGTATAAGAAAAAATATTTTTTGCATTTTATAACCCAATTCTTGAGGAGGTTTTTAAACTATTTAATATCACGCTATGACCCTTTGGAGCGGGTGAAACCGCGGGGCAGAGCTAGTCTTAACACAATTACAGATTAATCTTGAATAAATTATTTAGTATGAACTTATATTCCCATTTTGGATGAGCTTTTTGTAGGAATGGGCAGCGATCCACTACGTTAACATAGAACATTACATTCCCAGACCTCCTGTGAGGACCTGGGTGGCAACTACACTATGCCAGAATGTCTGCACTTGCCTTATCCGGGTAAGCACCCATGTAGACATGTAGAAAAATATGCAAATTGAATTTAAACAAGCATTGTTTTAGCAGGATATTAGCTCATCGGCTTTAGAACATTATGGAGTACGTCAAGCGATGAGGTAAGCTGTTTCCTGAGTCTTGGGCCATTGATTTTTCTATTAAAAGAGGAGCAGCATAAATAAGTACTAATAGACTATTATGGAATAGTCAAATTTTGCCATTGAAGAATAAACACTATTCACATAGCATGAAACGAAAACAGCACAAACAAGATGGAAACACAACAGAAAGATACCGTCGAACATGTAGCTTGAAGTCAAACTAAACTTGCTAACTAAACATTATAATATAAACAAACATCTACTAAACGGTCAAGTACGAGCGGTAAACATGTATCACATATACAGCAAAGATAAGCATCAGTGTAACTGATTTCAAGCGATAATATGAACAATCATTCCATGTAGAGAGACAGGGCTGCCTCGCCGTGACATGTGTCATGAATTTCGTAGAATATCATGGAAGACTAGACAAAGTTTACAACATAATATGTTTTGATACGATAGTACACGCTAACGAACCAGATGACTAAATTGATTTGTGTATAGTAGATATTCTAATCTTCGACATAGAAAATAAGACCAAAGAAACGATGGATGGATTGTGTAGCAAATGATAGGGCTAAAAAATAGGCGACTATTGAGATGACGGCAATTAGTGACGTATAGAAGAAGAAGACATACTGCGTCGACTTCAACTAAATTGGGATTGGAGGAAGATACAGAAGGATGATGAGAGAAGAACGATGATATTTTCATCTGACAGGCTAACACCAAATTGACGGCTGTAGTAAGTCTTGATCTTGGCCTTTCTCCTGATCTAACACAGACAGGATGTTGCGTTTTTATGACTAGAACTTAGTCAATATGTTAGATCTTAACCTGCAAAGCTATCTTTGGGTGTTAATATTTCTAGTGGAGTCACACATGAGTAAATAATGCCATTTTTCTTCTTCATCTCCCCACAAATCTTTGTCAAAGTTACACCAAACATGGCGGCCCTAACTGACCGTAACCTACATGTAACTGGTGGCTGATAAATCACAATCAATCAGCGACAATGCTGCGTGAAGGGCGCTGAACTACTAACTAAGTCACGGCCATTAGGCAAGTTGTCGTTAGCAGAGGAATGTTTGAGTCGTGTATTGGCCTTATTTGGGCATACGTTTAGATATTGATGTTTTCCACATTCTTGTTGGTGATATGGAGTTTGTTGTGACGGTTTTGGATTGGGTTGTGGACGGTTTTGGGTATAGCTATGTCGAAGTGATTGACGCTGTTGTTGATATGTGTTGTGATTGTAAGTTGAATTAACATTCTACTATGAAGTAGGCAACTGCCTTTTCGCTACTGCTAAGCACGAGGTCCTGGGTAAGATTTAGCATCGGACAAACTGTTATTGGGGTCCCATCTGGAATTTCTCAGTAGCAGCTTGCAGACTGGATTTGTGCCCGGTTGGTGATAATGGTTCATAGGTATATCATATCATCATCTCTGCCTAATCCTTCGGGTAGGTACTTAATACAAGCGTGATATTGTGTTACGAAATTTTCCACCAATTTCCTTGTAGAATGTATAAAAGAGAATGACCTCTTTTATTTTAATTTTCTCTCTGACAGGAAATGATAAAATCGGGTGTAATTAGCAGTGGTAGGCGTGG
This sequence comes from Phlogophora meticulosa, assembly GCA_905147745.2. Taxonomy (NCBI): domain Eukaryota; kingdom Metazoa; phylum Arthropoda; class Insecta; order Lepidoptera; family Noctuidae; genus Phlogophora; species Phlogophora meticulosa. Next base: position 2,311,987 of record LR990542.1, read on the forward strand.
CAACATATTCTGATAAATAATTAGGTACTGATAAGATTGCCAATAATGTCATGATTATTTCTTGAAGTAATCTTAGCATACTGAGAGAGGCACTTTCTGATTATTACCCCACCTTTGGGTGACAGCAGAGGGCCGTGAAAAGAGGATACATTTGCTATCATGTTATCTTGAACAGCACAACCCTGTGGCGTCTATTACTTTCTAAAAGTATTGGTATAGGAAAATTTAGAGAGCATTCGATATCTGACTGTTGAAGTACGTGATGCTTTTCATTATATTATTACTACCCTGGATTTACCCACTGCAGGGTAAAGGCTTCTCTACTTTCTTTCGACTTCTCTCTATCTAGGGCTTTTTGGGATCAGTCTTTATCGAAGGAATCCAGCTCATCCCGCCGTCTTCACCTGGGCGTGCCAATATATCGCTTGCCATGTTAAGGAATCTATTGGGTCGTGAGTTTTTCCCACTGACAGTCTGACATGCGGCAGATGTTTTCAATCCCACTCCACTTTAGCGTGGCACTTTTCCGATAAAAATAAGTAATTTTTGTAATGGATCGGATCATTGTATACTATAAATTAATTGACTATTGTACTAACACAAAGAAACCTTTTGCAAAGTACAAACAAACAATTTAAAATACAGTACACAGTGAAAATGCAAAGCAGAGTATTGACATCAACCATTTAATTATGTATGCTGTTTAGGAAGCCGGTCACCGAAAATTGTACAGGGTACAAATTAATTTGGGTGGTAACTTGACCACCTGTAATCCCGTATTGATCTCGTTTGTGTTTACTGTGGCAAGAGCCTGCAGTAATGATATTAGTAATAATGGAATAAGGGCTGTCGCCGTCTTGCGGCACGGTACGACAAGGGATTTTAGTAAGCGCACACGATTTGAGATCTTATTTTTAATACTTAGCGTTCACATTTCGGGATGCCACGGTATGCCAGAACGTGACGAAGGATGCCAAAGCAGGCAGTGACGTATCAATGAAATGCCGTTGTTAACGGTGTAGAATAAGATTCAAAATCATTTGCATTACAAACATCCCTTGTCGTGCCGTGCCGCCAATGGGCGCTGGGCGGGTAACTGTTGCAGGAATAGAATAGAATAAACGTTTACTGTATCCTGTATTACCAGATTTGATCACACAAAGTAACTAACTTGCCAAGTTAAACAGAGGCTTGCATAAATAATAAACTAGATATGTCAACGATCGCTAATCACATCACTCGACCACCAGCTACGTTTCAAAAATTAACGAACAAAGAGTACTAGGTGACTACTGATAATTGTATCGATACAGACAGTTCCTGAGTCGTTTCCATTGTTTTTATCGTTATCGAATGCACTCGAACAAACATTGACCGAGTGGGATATTATCGATAAGTCTGCTCGATAAGATACAACGGGGGCGAATGTTTATGCCAAAATATTGTGAAGAGATTTATTTTTGTTTATATATAGCTGCACGCTATCAGTAAAAACGACAAAGAATAGCTGGGTTTTTTAGGTTGTTATTAACGTCATAATTTATTCATTTATCAGACTGTTTTGTTTTTCAACGGCAGTGCAAAGGTCTTTACAGAGGAGGGAGTGGTCTTCCCCATGATACTTCTGCGTGATGGAAGTTTTTTACCACACTCGAGGTTTCTTCAGGATATTTGGTAGAATTCCATTGAAACTTCGCGGCAGATCTCGTGGAATGGCGGGACGAGCTGGTTCAAACAAGACGAATTAGCCCTGGATTGAAACAACTGAAAATCATGGGGTGAGGCAAAGGCCTCACCCCATGATTTTCAGTTGTTTGTTATTGTCATCCTACTGCTGGGCAAAGGCCCAGCAGTAGGATGACAGTCGCAGACGCAGGCTAACAGTATCAGTATCTGTTAAATCTTGGACCTTAAATAACTTTAGAAGTTTTTGTTTGACCCATAAGTAACTTCATAGTAAATGACTAGTTTTCAAACTTGTCTACACAGACGTCATCCTTCTGCCCTTATTTGGGGTATATTCAGCATGTCTTCCTTTTCCACATTAGCCTTTATCTCAATAGTCACCTAGGCCTACCCATAGGCAGTCGATCCATGTAAAATACTGGTACACAGCTGCATCCAGTTAGACTGGAAGCCGACCCTCGACATAGCTGGGAAAAGACTAGGAAGATGATGATGATGATGATGATTATTATTATTATTCCGGGTGTACGCTCTCATTAACCGTACTTATTTTGCGAACGCAGCAACCTACTTGGATGTCGTGCGTCACAAATATTACCCTACAATTGTAACTTTTCATGCAAGGCAGATCGAGTCAGACATCAACTGTGGAACTAACCACTGGTCGAGAGAAACAATCGCCACTACTACTTAAACTTGTACCTTTTAGTATAATTATAAACTTAACTTGTGGTTCTTTCTCTGTACTCCATAACGATATCAACATCAATGAAGTGATAGTGTATGGAGCCTACAACCCTTGGCTCTTACACCGGGATTGAAGAGGTGTAGTATCCACGCTATATTACGTACTTCCTCGAAGTGTACCTGAATATACTCATACCCCGATCTCTGGCAACCATTAAAAATAACAACCTCCTATACTCATAAGTACATTCCGCATTACCTAGATAGTTTGAGGTAACGACATGACATCACCCCACTTGGTACACTTGTGCAATCAAAGTACAGTCGGGTACAGTGTTATCTGTGTTATTATTAATATTAACGGTACCTACTCACGTATTGCACAATAATCCGATCAATTGAAAGTTGATTAGAGGTTGATTAATCGACTGCGTTATTCAAGGTGGAACGATCGACTCACAAGCTGATATACCATGAGTTTTGTAGAAATTAGATAATAATGACGAAAAATGTTCTGAATTCATGGTATCAGGATGTGCGTCGTTGTGTTGTGTTTTGTGTAAATCGGCTGTCATGGTATGGACACATGATACGAAGGAATAAGGATCATGTTGTGAGGAAAGTTTTGAGTATAAATGAAGAGGGTTACAAGAGTAGAGGGAGACCCAGGAAACGATGGATGGATTGTGTGAAAGTTGATATGGCTAAGAAGGAGGTGACTTCTGAGATGACGGGAAATAGAGATGTATGGAAGAAGACATGCTTCGCCGACCCCAAATGAAATTGGGATAAGGGCAAGAGGATGATGATGATGATAATGATGATGATGGAGGAAAGTGGAAATTATGTATTTTTCTAACTCCTCCGGTGTTTTTTTCTGATTAATTTTGTTGCGGGATCCAAGACAGTTGAATCGTTTCTCCGGGACTCGTCGGGCTTCAGTGTCTCGACGCTTTTTTGGTGGTCGCCACTGTTGATTCAGGTTTTCAGGAGTTGCAGTGGTTTGGGAATAGTGTGGCGGGCTTTTCCCATTGACGACCGATGTGGCGCGGCGGGCGAAGGTCCGCCTGCGACGCAAGAGGTTGCGGGTTCGATTCCCGCCTTGGGACAAATGTTTGTACGATCTACAAATATTTGTTCCGGGTGTTCTGGGTATTTGCTATATATAATAAAAAAAAAAACTATCTATGTAATGTATTTTATTAAGTATATCAGTCATCTAGTACCCATAACACAAGCTCTGCTTAGCTTGGGGCTAGGTGATGTTGTGTGGATTGTCCAGCAATATTTATTTATTTATTTATTAAAAAAGCCTTTATTTAACACGTTGAACGCCAAATGACCGACAAACAATACATTTTCTATTGTGTCTCGTTTTCTGGCAGTTAAGGTGTTAAAAACCTAACAATATTTTTACTTAATTTTGTTAATTATCATGTTAATATTTGACACCGATAACTGAAGATAGTCTTGCTTGCCTGCAAAGGCGTCCCCAAGAGCTTTCCAGAGTTATCGGCGATTTTAGACTGCATTCATTTCATTTGAATTGTGTTGTTCTTAGAAAGGCTAAGACTGCCTCGTCTAGTGGTCGCAAGCGCTACTGCTAAGCATGAGGTCCTGGTTTCGATTACCGAGTGTCGGAAAAAGTGCTATTAGGTGTTTCCATCTGGAATTTCTTAGTAGCAGCTCGGAGTCTGGATTTGACTGTTACATGGGCCTTAATCATAACTGTGAAAATTTTGGTGTACATCTCTGTATCATCTCTAACCTAACCGTTCCAGGCATATATGAACCTATATAATATTATAACAATAAAAACCTCATAATGGTAGAAACTTGACTGATCTCAGAGAAAATTGGGTAAACATTGTGCGTAATTTAACTTAGTAGATCTAAGTAGCAAAACAAACCGAGATTATAATCTAAAAACTCACTCATGTGACTTGTTAATTTCAGATAAATCGAACACAAAAATAAATATTGGTGAAGCGACGATAAAAATATACAATTATCATAATCATGTTTATTTATTTATCGTGGAGACCAAATCGGGGTTAAAACAGTTAAAATGTTAATGATTATCGATTTTTTTATTACAAATCGGAAGATCGTATCGCCGGAAGCGATTCTTGTGATTGCGTAACCGACTGTACATGTTGACACGGTATCTCGATTAGTATCTTAATCAGGTATCGATTAAGTAAGATGTGGTAGCAATCATTATTGTAAGTCCCCTTAGACTTTGGAATGTAGAACGAGGCTGTAGATTCTTGGAGATTTTGTGCTTTTGCTCTACGACTACCAACTAACATTTTTTAAATGATAAATAATAAAAGATATTTATTTCTGCACTTAAATAGGTTTTTACAAACACTTTTTTACCTATCAACAAGTAAAATTGTTTTATATTCAACTAGGTCGGTGTTTCCCTATCTCGCTACTCTAAGAAGATACAGCGAAATAAACGCAGTGGTCGGAATCTCTTTTAAAGTCCAGACATTATCTCGGTCAGATTATTGTAAGTGGTGACAATAGCCTTAGCCACTATCTTGCCGACTGAAACCATATGGTGGTCTTTCCCTGACCAAAGGTAATATACCTTTGGACGGGAGAGTGGAAGCAGCTCTTTCCCGAATTCAACAGCATTCAGTTATTTTCAGGCATAAATAAATAGATACCTTCTGAACTACAGTCAGTCACAGTAAGCCAGTCAGTTGGTTCCCATGTTTAGTTAAAGCACGTAAACACTTTCGTAAGAAGTTGGCAGATTCATGTCAGAGTTGATTTAGCAGATTAGTTATTCTCAGTCAACGTATTTTTATTTCTGTTGACTTCAGATTTTTTGTTGTTAATATTGTGTATGTATTTTTATTTATGTTCAAGTTATTTTTATCACCCTAAGGTAGACTGGTAGGAAATTAAGGTAAGGCACAAAGTTTTAATCTATACTAATATTATAAAGAGGTAATATTTGTTTGTAAGTTTGGATGGAAGGGGTTATCTCCGGAACCAATGATCCAATTCCAAAAATGTTTTCAATTTTAGAAAGCCACTTTATTCCTGAGTGCTATAGATTCTTATTATTTTCAAAACTACGCTCTAAAGGAGGGAGTTCGAAGGGAAAAGCACGAAATCCACGTGGACGAATACTCGTGCGAAGTACAAGTGAATAAATAAATTAGAGAAATGGGGCCGGCCCGATACATAAATAATACCCAGAACTCTATGTATAGAAAATAAACAAACTGCTATTATACCAACGTACAACTAATAATCCAACGCTAGGCTACAAGGCATTAATATTGCAGAAGAGGGTAGTTACCTCAGTACGGTAACCTCTTGGCCCCGTCGCGGTCGGAATACAAATTAATGTTTAAAGGCCCATTAAAATTCCTATCGACTTGGTGTGTTTAGGGAAAACTATCAAACGTAAAACTGTTTGGATTCATTGACTGTTTTAGGGGATTCTGTGTGATTCTTTCCTGAATTGAACATGGTAATAAAATCTAATGGAACGAATCATCATCCTCCCTCCCTTATCCCAATTTATTTGGGGTCGGCGCAGCATGTCTTTTTCCATACATCTCTATTTGCCGTCGTCGCGATAGTCACCTCATTCCTAGCCGTATCATCTTTCGCATAATCCATTCGTTGTTTCTTTGGTCTATCTCTACTCATGCAAACTACACTTTGTATATTTTAAAGGGAGGGTGATATGAATGAATGGAGGATGGTCACCTCCTTCCTGGCCATTTCATCTTTCCCACACGTGTCTTTAGTCACCCTCTACTCTTGTAGGCCATTATCAGAACCAAAAGAATTAAACCACTTGTCAAAGAAACCTGCTTCGGTGGTCAAGTGGCAAAAGATGGATGGGTTGTGTAAAAGATGATGAGCTAGGACCTTGGAGTTACCTCCTGGTAAACACTGGGATTATTGCTGATAGACATGATATGACATGTCGTGGAAGACAAGATCATGTTGCGCAAAAAACCTTATATATTAGGGTGATAGGGGCAAGACCATAACGATACCCTGCTTATCCCAAAACCAGGGATTAACGGTGTTACAGGAAGGGAAAAGAGTAAAAATAATTAAAAATGCAAATTTTAGACCCCAAACGTTTCTATATTGCTTGCACAGGCCCCCTAATAGTGCAAACCCAGCATATTTTATGTGTCGAAGACCCTCGGCGTGTATCCGTTGGTTTTCGGTGTTGTTATAATATTAAATACATACCTACTTACGTCTTTTGCCTACGGAGGTATGCAGAATCAACAGAAGGTCACTACGTTTTTAACGAAATACTCCCTTTGCTTCGTTTACGTTCATACAACATATTAAATAGTTTGAACTTTTTTATTTAAGCCTATTGAGCAGAGCAGTGCGCACGATGTTTCGAGAATTCGTGACTTGTGCTTTCCTGTAATTTTATCTGGCATTTTGAGACGAACTTGATGGGGCTTCGATTTGAATATGTCTTGACCCGAAATTGGGTCTCAACGGTCAAAGTAGACAGACAGTTTGCTGGGGAGTTCGTTGGGCTACTTCTTCCCAACAGAAGATTAGGGAAGGGTAAATGACCTTTGAGTGCCGTAAAACGCGGTGAAAAGAAATGCAGTGGTCAATAGGAACAAAACTATGGATGCGATTTTCACATTAGTTGAACATTGTTTGTTACTTACAAGGACTTATTACTTAATGGAATTTAATCATTTGGATTCCCCCAAGAGAGCTCAAGTTACCGACATAGCAAGACGAATTGCCGTACTTAAGTGGGCGAGGCACATTGCTCGCAGAACCGATGGCCGTTGGGGCGGAAAGGTTCTAGTGTGGCGACCACATACTAGAAGATGAAGCGTGAGTAGGCCCCCACAAGGTGGCCCGACGATCTGGTTAAGATCGCAGGAAGCCCATGGATGAGGGCAGCTCAGGACTAATCGTTGTGGAAATCTTTTGGGTAGGCCTATGACCAGCAGTGGTCACATCTTTTGGCTAAAATGATGATGATGAATAATTTCGACACCTTGTTGGTTTGTTACCAACATTAAAATAATATTAAGTTAAAGTGTAAATTCCCTTAAAAAGTTTTGCTTCCATTAAACCCTAGGTTTCCATTAATCTTTGGGGAGGGCCTATGTCCAGCAGTGGAAATCTATTGGCTAAAATGTTGATGATATCGACACCTGCTCGTAACAAATAATATTAAATCAAAGTGAAAATTCCCTACAAGTTTTGCTTCATTCAACCCTATGTTTCCATTAACCCGCACATATTTTTTACCGTAAAAAGGGGTCTACATTCGCCAATGTTGAATTATCCTGACCCTAAATTACCTCTAACCGGTCTGACCCTACAAATGAGCGTCTAAACGAGCCTTTTCAGTGGAAACCAGAGCTCTTAAGTGAACAAGACGACGCCACTCGAGAATGAAAGACAAAAGTATGTTACAACAATGACAGAACACACGGTCTGATTCACGGTAACCCGTACAGACAAATGTGTTCGCTAAGTACGAGTTTATAGAAGGCACTGGCAGTGCAACTACATTTTACTGTAAGTTTATATTACACTAACTGACCTGTGACCCGCGACCCGGCCATGTAGCTCCACTTAGTATAGTAAAACATTTAATTTGAAACAAAAATTAACGACTTAAATCAAGTATCTTTTAAGTTTAACTAACGACCAATTTTAATAACGTTCCTCATTCGTTATCTCAATCCGCGATCTTATTCGCCCCCTAAAATTTACAGATTGCAAACTCAGCCATTGATTGGTTACAAACAAAGATCGATCCCTTGTTTTGGATTGAGATCCATTATTGAAATTGGCAGTTTAATCTCACCAAAAATTTCATCTAAAAATAGTTCCAAATATCGTGACGCCAGATTTTTTAAAGTTAATAATAAGATTGTAACAAACACAAAACATAATAATGTTAGAGCACAGAACTGTATAGTTCCGTACTTAAACATATCACCACGCCTGTATTCCCGAAGGATTAATCAGATGTACCTATTCTACATCCGAAAATCGCCAGTTATATTCTAGTTCCATGTAATAGAGGGCACTAGCTGCTTCAGCTGGTCGAAAAAAGAAGGACATTTTCATATAATACATCGATGATCTTTGGATTATCATTGGATGCTGTATTTTTTAGAGATCTGTACTCCAGCCTTTTGAGCGAGTTAAGTTATATATATATGTATATCGATTCTCTTTTTTAATAATTGCGAAATCAATACATTTTACATCGATACTTTTGACAACTCTGCCATACCTAGTCTGCTGTAGGTACCTCTACCTACAGTTTTTTATACCTATTGCGGCTGGTAGCCCCAGTGTTCACACTACAGTTTCAGGAAAGTCATGAAACATAACAATGACGAGGTAAAAACATTAACAACTAAACGAATTTGGAAAAACCGCCGGCATATTTTGGTTTCCATTAACATATAAAACGACTAGACTGAATTTCTCGAATGCAAGGCAAAGGCCTCCCTTCTCTCTTCTCATTTTAAGGGTTCTGAACCCAAAGGGTAAAACGGGACTCCGCTGTCCGTCCGTCTGTCTGTCTATCCGTCTGTCACCAGGCTGTATCTCATGAACCGTGATTGTTAGAGAGTTGAAATTTTCACATATGATGTATTATTAAAAAACAGAATAAAATAAATATTTAAGGGGGCTCCCATACAACAGACATAACTTTTTTGACGTTTTTTATAGATAACGGTACGGAACCCTTCGTGCGCGAGTCCGACTCCCACTTGACCGGTTTTCTATACCTAGGGCTAATACGCTATGTCTACATTAGGACCAGTGTTTACCGAAGTAGTAGTACTAGCCAATCCCGCCATCTTCATCTGGGCCTGCCGCGATGTCGCTTACCATGTAAAGGAACCCACTAGTTCGTGCGTTTGGCCCATTTTTATTTATTTTATACTCAGTGGTACAGCCTAATTTCACTTTAGCATGGCAGCTTCTCATCAGTAATTTGTATAAAAGGCGACTAACAAAGGTTTATAAGGCAGATGTAAGAGGAAACGCCGGTAGGTGACGCCCTAGAAGGACATACACTGACCTTATTGGCGATGTTCAGAATGGTCAGATGCGTAGTACTTGCAACCGGCGTGCGTGTATAACCAGATTTATGACCGTAAACGAAGTAGAAGGAGTATGTAAGGATCGTAGCAGGTGGCGTCCTGTAGTTCCTGCCTACGCCCATAGGAAAAAGGGCGTGAGTTTATGTAAGTATGTATCAGTAATTTGTAAACTGTAAATTTGATGCCGAAGAAGGAACCTCTGAATAGTCAAAGACTTATTTTTCCCATACATATGTAAGTTTAAAACTGTTGTATCTGTATGGAATGTTTTTTTACACGGATTTTTTGGTCAATGGTTTCATTCTCACACGATTTAATAATAACGTGAATGGACTACTAACCTACCCATCTTAAACTTAGGTTCTACTTTCTGTGTCGGCCATTCTTTAAAATAAAGAATTTAATGCTTAGTTTGATGATGAAGATAATCGTAATTATAGTGCTGAGAGGTAAGCCACTTCGTTATATATCTATGTTAGTACCGTTTCGGTAAGTAAACACGCTTGTGGCAGCGAGGTCAGGAGTAACGCCAAAGTGTGGTCAAGATTGTGCAGTGCAGTTTCCAGTCCAGTTTCTCTCTTTAGATTCTTGTTGACTCCAAATGATAAGCATGAAATCTGTAGCAACAGGGTAGGGCTTAAGCAGCAGTGACGTGTCTTAGCATTAGGTCATGGATAGAGGAACAGATCGTATCTTCACGTCTTTAGCTTCTGGGATTACAAGGCATGAGTGGGCTTTAATCATCATCCTCTTGCCCTTATCCCAATTTATTTGGGGTCGGCGCCGCATATCTTCTTCTTCCATAAATTTATACGTCATCTCAGAAGTCACCTCCTTCCTAACCATATCATCTTTCGCACAACCCATCCATCGTTTCCTAGGTCTTCTTCTACTCTTGTAACCCTCTACCTTAATACATTCATCCTCAGGCTATACTAGTCCACTGCTGGACATAGCCCTCTCCTAATGAGTGCCATAGCGCCCTGTCTTCAGCTTGCCGCATCCAGAATCTGAATGCAGCTTTTCGCAGATCGAGATCCCACCTGGTCATACATTAGTGGGCTTTAATACTTTTAATGTTTTCGGATCAATACGTAGCCTAGGGTGTAAATTATTACGTCATTAATTAACACATAACATCGGCTAGTTCTCTATGGACTTCGCCCAATGAGACCGCACGTTACACGCAATAATCCATTACCATATATTAATTATTATTCGCATGTGAAATGCATTGTTTCCATATTTTTATATTTGTAATTCTTGTTTATTATGTGGCTACTATAAAATTAATGTTATGTTAATTAAAACATAGAAATTAGAAATAACTGGCTGCTTGTGCCCGATTCCACCTATTTTTTACATACGTCACACGTCCAGTTAAAAATCAGCGTCAGGCACTAGTTGCCTGGCATTTTTGCTGAACCGAGCCTTTTTGGCGCAGCCGTGAGGCACTTTCCTGCTAATTTCTTACATCGGACCTTACACTTTCATATGATCTATATTTTTTGTTTTTATCTGACGTATGAATGAGGGTCATTTTGTGAGGAAAGTTTTGAGTATGAATAAGAAGGGTTGCAAGATTAGAGGGATACCTAGGAAACGGTGGATGGATTGAGTGAAAGCTGATATGGCTAAGGTGATAGGAAGGAGGTGACTTTTGAGATGACGACAAATAGAAATGTATGGAAGAACAAGACATGATGCGCCGACCCCAAATAAATTTGGATAAGGGCAAGAGGATGTTGATGATCTTATGTATGTATTTGGTGAATTGTGTCTTTTAGTCTGTGCTAAGTAAATAAATGTATTTTCTTTCTTTCCATTCCTGATCCCACTCGAACGCGACTCAAAAAAGTGAATTTATATTTCGTGTTGGTTTGGTTCAATTTTGTTGACACGTTGACACTTCGCGTAGTTAGTTACTATTTTTGTAAATGGGTAAAAATAACACTTTTACACGGCATAAAATAAAATAAATAAATTAGAACTAGATGAGGTCGATGTTTCCTGCTAACTGTCTAGTCTGACAAGAAACACCGAAACAAATCCAGCCTGCATCTAGGTCAAATCGATCATGTGAGGACCGTGCAGATAGTGTCTGACATGGTCTTTGGAGGAAAGAACCACTGATTTGAGTGGATTTGTCCAGTCGGTGCACGTAGCAGTAGTATTTGTCAGCCGTCTTTTTTTTCTACATTTAGTACTAGCTTCTGCCCGCGGCTTTGCACGCGTGGTTTGCTGATAAAAAGTAGCCTATGTCCTTCCTCGGGATGCTATCTATCTCTCTGCCAAATTTTATCGAAATCCGTTCAGTGGTTTTGCCGTGACAGACGGACAAACAGACACACACACTTTCCCATTTATAATATTAGTATGGATTGTGTCGTTGTGTACCTGAGCCTGAGCTGAATAATTTTTTCTTTCTTTCAGCAGGTCCTGAGTCATATACTGAACTCATGGTATCAGATTGTACGTCGATGTCACTTTCACCCTGTTTTATGGTTGGATGGGTACCTACATCATATCCACAAAAACTGATAGGATTACTAATCATTCTTTTTAATCTTCGGCTTTCCCTCTTACAAAATCTGATGCCTCGCCACTGCAAGATTTATTATGACTCACTCACACAATTTGTTGTAATTTTGATAACCAACATTAGTACTCAGAACTGAAGTGAGTGATTTAGTTGTGATAATAATTTATCAATACGTAAAGAGAGAATTTCCTTATAGACTGGAATGCGAAGTGTGTAGTCTTAAGCATCTAAGTAATGTCATCATGCTTCGGCAGGGATTTCTGGAACTAATACAGCTGCTGTAGTGTTTGTAGAAACTTGTCATCGCCTTAATGCGAATGCGTAGTGGCAACTCGCGAATTAAAAATTTCTTAGGTTTTTTGCAATTTGAAGCTCAGTATTATGTTACACGTTATTGAAAAAGTTTTTCGCGACCGTAACCAACATACATTTTTCAAACGTACAATAAGACGAGACAACTCTCTAAATTAGAATTGTCCTTAAATTTCACGATTTCATGAAATAGTCAATCAATCGTTTAATTTGAACATAAAAAGTCATATTACAAATTTTAATTCCGAAAGCACGATAAGCTGTTGCTCTCGGCTATCATTTGTAGATCTTTGACAGTCGTTACTGGTAGTCAGAAGCCCGAAAGTCTGTCAACCAATCTTACCAAGGGGAATTTTGTTGCCCAGTAACTGGTTTGTGGAGGTCAGATAGGCAGTCGCTCCATGTAGAATACTGATATTCAGCTGCATTCGGTTAGACTGGAAGCTGACCCCAAAATAATTTCGCTGGGACAAGGCTAAGCAGATGGTAACTAGCACTAGGCGACACCTAAATGTATGGGCTGATGCAGACGGCGTCTTTATTACGTGCGTTCAATAAAACGCGCGCCGTCGGCGTGTTTTGCCACGAAAGAGCAGCGCCATGCCATTTTCATTTGCAGCAAGTAGAAGCAAGTTGTCGGCGCGTAAAATAATATTTCGTGTCCATAGAGCTTAATGAATATGCGTGCATTAAGTAAATATAAAATAGTTTTAAAAACTAAAAAAACACGCTTTTATAGAAAATCCATCTAAAAAATAGAAAAAAAAAAAAAACAAATTTGGATTAAGAAAAGTGTACTTAAATAAGAAACAAATGTATATTAAGTAATGGAAATAATCGTGGGGTGCATAGTGTCAATAGTTATAAACATTTTCTATTTTTCCATGGTTACTGTCATTCACAGTGGGCTCCATGTATCGGCGTGTATTCTTCAATATTAACACTATATAGAGTGTAAAAAAAACATTCTGATAAGTAGGTATGCCTGGCAATTGTTGCGAATTCCTAAAGTGGACATTAGTCAATCAAGAGTGATGATTCTGCCAATTAACTTCATAGCAATACAAACTTTATTTATTACTTTTACATTTATTTTGTTGAGAAAATTATCCTCATTTCCTTATAGAATTATACTTACATAACAATATTACATTAAATGTAAGTAACATTCTGATTACAATTATTTATTGATGGATAAAACATGCATAATAAGAGGAAATATTGGAAGCTGTTTACGAGAATCATGGAACAGATGACTAAAAGAAGTCTTTTTAGATTTAAAAATAATAGAATTTGTTTGACGATTTTCATATTTAGTTAGTTTATCCGTGTAGTTTAGTTGGTCCGTGGGTAGGTGATCATTACACTATTGAAACCCCTCTTTATCTTTGAAACCATACTAAGGGTTTGATTCCAGTTGTCAATAATAATACGGGTACTCAGAAGCCTGACAACCAGTCATGAGAGACAAATAGGCAGATGCTCCATGTAAAATACTGGTATTCCACTGCGTCTTAACCAGATGTTGTTGGAAGGAGAGAGGAAGATGACAATGTGTCCTTACTTGTACCCAGGCAATTAAGGAGCTTAATTTGATCTATAAAAACCTGAATCCTTGAGTGCCATAATCTTATACCATGTTAGATGAAGGTTTTTCTTTTGCGAGCATTGATAGTCATAACAAATATGAATAAAATGTTTTTACTAAAAAGGCTTGGTGTTGAGGGCATGGAGTGTCTATGCTCTGCTGTTCAAGCAGTTAATAAATTTGATAAACAGGGCAGTAACCACCATATTAAGGGTATGTGAGGCCAACCAGTGAATCAAAATTTGACGGCACGGTTGGCGCAGCTGCTGAGCAATCGACCGCTGCACCGCGTGTCGTGAGTTCGATTCCCGCTCGGAACAAATATTTGTATGCCCTATAGGTAGTTGTTCCGGGTCTAGCTGTTCTTGTATGTGACTTTAAATGTTTGTAAATGCACCCACGACACAGGAGAAATTACTAGTGTGGGGCAACGTTTTAACAAAAAACACTGTTGTACATGAATAAATAAATTTAATGACCAATACAACTGGATAAAAGGAAGATGAACTAGATACCCCATAAATAGTATCTGATAGATAATACAAGATACTAGATACTTTTAAGTTAGTAAAGTATTTGAGATTTCACATACAAGATGCTTTTTAACAGACTTCAAAAAAATTAGATCAAACTTTTGGTGATTGTTTTCTTGTTTTATTCAATAAAATCAATATGGGACCACCAAGAATGGCCTACCCATTCTTGGTGGTCCCATATTAATTTTATTGAAATTGGTTCAGTTGTTTTGTTTTTAAATCAAAATAGCTAGAAAAGTCTGTCCTCCAAGTACTTAAATGAAATTTTGAAAGATTTTATTTCTTGTTTTTTAGGAATCATATTTTAAATACACAGATGTCATAAAAAACGCATAGATCTGCATTTCAAAGGAGGATGGCAAATTACATGCAAAGTTAATGTAGATTTAGTCAATCAAGTATTCCATTTTCAACATCAATTAACAATCCAATTTTGCTTGAGTGAACAGTTTAATTATTATGTTGAAAAGCTGATGATTATCTTTATTTATTTGTTTAGCAATTAACTCTATACACTTTTTTGGATTAATTAAATGTTGTACAACAAACATAACTGGCGAAATGTGGGTGCACTATAAGTATACCTCTGCCTAACAATTTCGAGAATACAGGCATGATGCTATGTTTCATTATGTGCATTAAAACAAATTCTAAATTTAAAACTTTCCTGTTTTAATACATAACATTAGAGATAACTAATGTTGCAAATTAAAAGTTCTTTTAAAAAAAATATCAAGGCTGTATGCATTTTCTGTAATCTTTGATGTAAAGTCATAGATAAGCTGGTTTAAATTATGGGTACTTAAACTTTTATTGTTTTTTTTTTAAGTATTTGCATTGTAAATAGTTAAGTATTTGCCAGTCATAAAAAAAATACAACTTGCGTATTGTTATCAGAGAAATGATCATCTGGGTCATTGTAATGCAATTATACGTTTCGCAATCATAACACGATCGTGGGGTAGGCGTCAATGATAATAACTTGTAGTTTTACTTTGGCGCACTAACACGCTCCACCAATAAGTATCGGTCGTTCATTCACGCCCTCGCTATTAAATTGACAGCAGATAAACCTTGAAAACACTACGAAACCGCACTCCAATCACCCATTTCACACATATTGCCAACCATAATATTGATAATTTCACCGACCTTCAGCACTCTGATTCAACGACAATGGAGCTCCAGCCGACGCAAGATCCTTCTTCTGTCCGACTTTAGGCGGATCAGAGTCCGAATCGTCGAACACAAGTGTCCGGACGGACTGGGAACACCGACGATCCATCGTAAACTCTCACTGCACAACACAGAAATGCACTAATATTACCCCCATTTAACACCGCGGAAAAGAACTTTACGAATCCACGGCCTATTTACATGGCACTGTTAAAGTTAAGCGCGAGTAAGCATTAATTAAAATCAAGGAATTCATAAACGATTCGCGACTTTAAATGCAAATATTTTTTATGCCATGATAAAAACGCGACACACGACTTCGCACAAATCGAGAAATGACACTTTTGAAGGGCTTGCCGGTATTGCCATAGAAGTAGAGAAATAGTCCCCAAAGTGTTGTCAGTACTAATCTTTTATTTAAAAACCTGGAAATGGGACAGTGTACGGAAAACGAGGTGCATAGATGGCGCCATCAGTGTCGTGGATTTCATATTTTTGATGTGTAACATCGATACGCCCAGGAATCATGCTTCATATTCTCTACGCCACCTCTCTTGATCCCCTTGTAATATATACTCCATTGCTTCTTAGAATGAGCTACCTCCTACACATACTCTCTATCCGCTGACTGACCGACCGACCGACCGTCTGACTGACTACAACTACCTAACAACAACTCATAATTTTACTCCCTGTATAATATTATTTAAGGTTTCTCTATGGTTAAAAATCTCCAGGCGTCCTTTAGTTTCGTTGAGAGACAGCTGTACTTAGTTTGCATCAAGTACGAGTAAGTCTTACTTCTGATCATGTAGTCTTGCACTGATGCGATAACGTATGTGTTTACTGTGATCAATATTGTGTATTTGCTGTTTGGGCTGCTAGTATCACTAGTAAGACTTTGTAATTAATATAAATAAAAGATAAAATAAAATGTTGTTATGGGTCAGTAGTTAAGGTCTAGTGTGACTTTTTAAAAGTAATATATGTGTTTTCAAGTTAATTTTAGACATCAAAGAGATCGGTCCAAGAAAATAATACAAGAGAACCCGGTACAACTCTATAGTCGCTACCCGCTTTGAGTAAGCGTGGTGATTAATACTCAAACGTTATTTGTAAAAGGCTTTTGCCCTACCACTGTAGTAAAGTAATAGGCAGGTATTGTTATTAGTTCGGGGAGAAGTTATTTTGTTATATGGCAACTATAAAATTGCGTTCCAGTTATTCCTTTTCATTACTTTGATCATTTCTCTTCTTTGAAATATTGACAAGGGGGCGATGTTGATAAACATTTGTGAAATTGTATTATTAGTTATATTACATATATATAAATATTAAATTAGTTTATTAATTTGTTTTGATTCTTGCACAGCTCGGTATTTCGCTTGGGCTGCTACCGGCCGTTTAGATGGCACAGGCACGATATAAACTTGTTGTAAAGCTTCAATTGCAAGTGAAAACTTTTCTTTGTCTGACTTTAAAAAGCAATATCAATTTTCATTTTTAATGTTCTTGTAAAGACACTTTCTGTTTGAATTGTGAACTTTTAATTTGTTTGTTTTACTGTGAAAACATTTTATAGTGATGTCTTAAATACCTATTCTGTTTTTATTTAACATTTTTGCTTAAGTATAGTAGTTAAATAATGTTAAACGTAACATTTACCATGTTTTATGGCAATTACTATGTTAAAGAACTTGAAAATTAAACGGTATAGACAAAAATAAAAATAAAAAATTAAAGCATTTTTTATTACTGGCATTACAATAAGTTAACAGGTGTAAAATCCTTCATCCTTTTATATTTTTATTTGTATCAGCGCCCTCTATCAGTACCAAACTAAAGTTTAGTAAAATTACTTACCATTCCAAAAAAAATAATTAAGTGACAGGATAATGTTGCCATGTTATCACTATTTAATAAACGAATTATTCAATAATCATTAATTTCTAGAAAATCCAAATAAGTTTAATGGAGTAGACAAAAATTACTGAATTTAATCCCAAATTCCTATTTCCGAAAAAGAGAAGACGATGGTTTATTTTTTTCTAGCATGCTGCGCCATCTAGTAGTTTCCAGTGTCAAAATAAACTTGTTCCGTCAAAAGAAACGGAAAAACACGAGTGTGCGTCGCCTCGGTAGATATCAGTTGAATTATTCGGCTAAAATGCCCTGGCACGGGCATACGTAGTCGTCGGTCCGCCATTACGACGCAGCCGAAGACACGTTCGTCGTATTTAGTTAAATATTTTCGTTTATAAATGAGTAATAACGCTCATGAACTAAGTAATCGACTTCTGAATGCGTTGGATAACAATTACAATGTAAGTTTCAGAGTTTTGATGATCGTAAGTCCGATAAACTAGATGAGATACGAAACGGTCCACGAGCCCATGACACCCGACTCGATGTTGCTATTTGGACACTCGCGAGGTTGCCTCGGGAGTGCCTTGTGCTGTGCTAAGATCACGAGATGTGTTGATAACCGTCCAAACAATAAATCGAAATACAGTGCGGATCGCGGAGCGGAAACGGACCGTGTGGATACGTGAGCGTGCGAGTTAGAGGGGCCACTGACGTCGCCAGCCCGCCGCCCCGTCCCTCCGTCCGTCCCTAGTGCCAAAAATTTTGCAATGTGAAAGTATGGAATTGTGCCACGCGCGACCTTTCCCGTTTATCTTCTCCGTTGGTGTGACTAAGCGACTGGGCTGCTGCAAATATGTGTTTTTTTGTACTGATTGACCTTACGTGAGTACGAACATAGCTATAGTTGGTGTGGCGGCACCAGGCGCCCCGCGTGCCGTATGCTGCTCCTCATCACGCACTTACCTCCCATGTAGTCTGTAATTTTCGGTCTGTTCTTGTTTGTTGGTTGAGCAATAAGTAATTGGTCGGTATTTTAGCGATTATTTAGCACAGTCGTGTTATTTTCCTTACCTCTGACTGTTGCTAAGGC
The DNA here is from genome assembly GCA_905147745.2 of Phlogophora meticulosa. Classification (NCBI taxonomy): domain Eukaryota; kingdom Metazoa; phylum Arthropoda; class Insecta; order Lepidoptera; family Noctuidae; genus Phlogophora; species Phlogophora meticulosa. The sequence continues at coordinate 2,330,576 of LR990542.1, forward strand.
TTGCATGGCAGCAGGGGGATTGATTGTTGAAGCAAGTGTCCAGTGTTTTGACAGTTGTTTTAAAACTTTAATATTATCTTCAAATTTGTTATCATTGTGGTGTGATTATTTTAATTCTGCTGTCTCATTATTTGTGATCACTGTTGTGTTCCTTGTTGAGTCTTGATAGGTTGCCATGCAAGTATCAGCCCAAATGGCGGGATTTGTGAGGTTACTTTCTGTACGAATTCTCCTCTAAAGGGTATGCTTACTATTGACAGCAACACTGGGAAAGGAAGCCAAATTAAAGGTTGTATTAAAGTCAATATCATGTGGTGCAACAAACTACCTCTCTTTCATCAGTATAACCTATGGAAAGATACCCATTGATACTTAATAAGTTTAACAGGTTACCAACTAAGTGATTAAGCTCAAAAACCACTCCAAATGTTTCACAATTGAGGTTATATAAAGGAAACAGCTGATTAATTAACATATTATTGTCCCGCAGCAACAGATATCAACTATGAATGTTTCTCTTTAGAAGAAATGTAAATTGATTACATAAACTATCACAGTTCATCTTAGCTTGACTCTGGAAATCAATCTCCATGACAAAGTAATATACATAAGATCAATTCAATTTTACCCATGAGGTCGGCAGAAACAGGATACCACATACTATCCCGAATATTCCCATTGCTATTTCAAAATACCATATTATGTAGTAGCGAAAATGTCACTTGTACATAGGGCAAGTAATTCCAGATATAAGAATTGCTATCAAGTTTCTGAGAAATATGATATACTTCATACAAGTTGACAAATCAAATGAAGCAGCATTTACTACTTAGTATAATTTGTTAGTACTTACTCTGCACTTTTAAACACCTTTGTAACTAACAATGTGGCTTTCATACTGTATTATTAAATACTGTATATGTTTGGGTTACATTTAAAGCATTTGGTTTAAGTGGAGCTAATCAAACAGTCTATGAATTGAATTAGTTAGTTGTCCCACTCCTGGGCTAAAGCCACCTTCTTCAGACATTTCAAAAAACAAACAAACTATTACTGTCTATCATAACCCTGAATGATATCATAATTAATACCTATTTCGTCAAAGTATTTACTTAAGGCAAAACCTCACCTGGCCATATTTTAAAGATGACGGTGTTGGGTCCATGCTTAATAAAAAAAAATATTTTATACTTAGCTAAGTAATAATGTTTGTTAAAATATCAGTGTGTCCTGTACTGCAAATGCCTTGGCTAGAATCTGTGTTGATTGAGGACTTTCTGATTGGAGTTCTCTCATTCTCTACTGGCACATTCCAGGAAGTCTTCCTTTATAGTCAACTAGCTGACTAGACAAATATTGTCTCATCTTTTCTTTTAATACAAAAATCCCATAGATAAAAAAAGAACTGAAATTTGTTTTTCTCTTAAAACTTTAATCGGGCTATTCCAAACATTACTGGTCAAACTATTTTCAAGTGATGTGCTCACCAACAAACAAGTAAGCATTTATTTCCCATTTAATTAGTTATTATTAAATTTTACCACTTCAGAAAGTAGGCAGTAGCTCCTAATCTAAGAGGTTTTGTCCATTGACATTTCGCAACATTAAGAAATATTAACATTTTTTGCTTAGCAAGTATCATACTTATTTTTACATGTTCCATTCTATAAACAATGAAAAAAAGTTTACTTTTTATTGATGTTAAAAACTACTCATCAATACCAAAAGGCTGTAAAATAAAATTGATGTCCCTTGTCAATTAACTAGGGGTCTAATCCAATGTCCATAATTGTCAGTCCATGTTATCCCATTGCCAGGTAAATGCATTCCTCCACCCTTTTTCCACTGCATCTGCCTCTGTGCAGTTGTAGTCCAATCCTCAGTGAAGCAGGCTAGTTCATCTCCCCCATCTCTGTGTGGATATTTCAGTCTCAACTTCCATGAAATCACATGTTAGCTGTTCTGATTGAGTACTCATCACATAAGTAACAATTGCCAATGCTTATTCAAAATCCTATTGGGTTTTTGTGTCATTCTAAGTTTAAAATCTCTCTGTTCTTAATTTTTCAAAGTTTTCTTTTATAAACCATGCTGAGATGTTTCTATGTCCGGTTTTGGACTTACTGAGATATTTCCTGTACAAAGCAGTGTTGAAGACGTAAAATCCTAAAAACCATACCTCTTAATGTGGTAATTAAAAGAAGATAAGATTAAGAGTATCAATACCTTTTTTAATTCAAACTTTTCACCCAGTGAAAACATCCATTAATTGCCCAAGATGACTATTTACCAAACTCTATTTAACAAGATGTTCTTTTAGTATTAAAAGTGGTGTTTTTCAATGTTAGTTTACCTACACATTCATATTACACTACATATTCATTAGATGTTTAGGGTAAATGAACTCTTGTTTTTATAACTTAGTTAATGTTATGAATAAAACCTTTTATTTTAGTATAGCATTAATACAGCATCAGCAATTTTGATTGGCAATGACACATTAAATAGAAAGAAACACAAATAAAGCTTACTCTTTCAAACAAGCCTTTGGCTCCATAGATATGTGGATACTGTTGTTGTTCACTGCTGGGCATACCCATGCGAGGTAGATAAACCCTAACACACTTGATGGTAAAGACAGGTGGAAATAAATGCAATAGATTGATTACCATTATCTTATTGCATTTAAAAGGATTGGAATTTACTCCTTCCATATAAATACCTAGGTATAAAGTAAATCAAAGGAAATTGTATTCATAGGAATGCAATAAAATTCTCAGCTTGTGAGTTAACATCTCAGAGATGCACATAAGTGGCATCTCCAAGATTTTTGCTCTGAATAGAGCTACTTTACAGTAATTGGACCTAACCACCAATCAACTAGTGTTACCAAAGGCTATTGTGTCTCTGTAGCTAGGGCTTTGGAGGTCAGATAGGCAGTCGCTCGATGCAAAATACTGGTATTCAGCTCCATCCGGTTCAATTGGAAGCCCCAACATAGTTGAATGGCTGGGCAGTTGATGAGGGATTGTATTGTATGACGGGTCGATATCTGCAACTCGACGACACTTCGATCAACTCGCGTATTTTGCGTATGGGTGGGACAATACCTTATTCAATCCGCTTTTCAAGAAAGCCAGCAGCGATTTCATGTTGCTGGCGATCTATCGTAGCTTACTTGGGGTAGCAATATTATTATTATTGGAATTTTGAGAAACAGTGATTGGACATAAATTCACAACCATATTTTGCATTTGCTTAGCCCTGTGTGTTTTTTGCAAAACATCTATAAACCATGGTAAAAGCACTCACGTATGCCTTTATAGTGAAACTTTTTGTTTTAACTACTAGACTACAAGACCCTAGCAAAAAGGTTGGTAACCTTTCCCTCTTCCTACTTTTGATGGCCCACTGCTATCTTGATCTATCCATAACTATTTTTGGATTGGTCAAAATTAGCAGTGCCTATCTAGGAGTCTATGTACTCCTGCAGATTATCCTGCCACCGCGTTCTGGTCAACACAATGCTATGAATTATCTTGATGATCCCAACTATTAATTTTGGCACTAACCTATGACCTATAGACTGCAATAGGCTGAATACTGCACAGAAACTTGATCTAACTTAGTGTTAGCCTACAAACTAATTAGAGAAAGCTAAAAATATATCTGGTCACATAACTGTTCCACTTATTCGATTTTTTGTTTGTTGAAACTTGTTATTTTTTATCTAGAAATAAATAAACTTTTGAATGAGTGAATTTTTTTATAAGATGGAGCTGATAAGTTAAAGAAAATTCACGTAAAATGTGACACACCAACTTTTACATTTAGCCTATGGCTGAAAAACCTGAGTTTATCTTAGGGAGGCTATGGGCCCAAGTCCACATGCTATATCAAATGTATCAAATATCTATTCATATAGCCCTGAAATGCGTCTCATTCTCTTTAATAATCTGTAAAAACTTATCATATCACAAACCAATGTTTTTTGAATCCACAACTTCCTGTATTTGATTATTTTTGTGGACAATTATAATACAAATCTTATTGCCAATTTAGTTTCAAACGGAGCTTAAGTTGAATGCATAAACTTTCGTGTTATTCTTGTTCTTTTGAAGACCAGGTTTTGCCTGCCTTCGTATTTTTCCCAGTTCTTGATCTGTGTTCAATATCTTCCGTGATTCCTTGACTCCCAAATCAACAACATGCAATCCAACAATCAGGTTTTTGCGTACAAACATCAGCCAATAGTTTTAGGAGCACTCATAAATTATTGTCTCTAAAACGAAGTAAATAATTTAAGTTAGAAATGCCCTTTTCATTGCCTTCATGCAAAGCATATATTATTCATAGAAGTAAGCTATGAATAGAGTTTCCAATAATGCCTTGACCTAATAATCGATTTTCTTTGAAAGACACTGCACTTACAACCTGAAGCACTGTCCTGATTTGACAAATAGTCATTTGAGTAATTATTTACTGTGGAATAGTGAATATTTTTTACAAAAAATAACCCAGGGGAGATGTAATTCATGTGAATATTTGAGTTTAATTAGAAAGCTTAATTCTGTTTCCTATCTTATTAGAACACAAATATATATATCCTAATTACCTAAGAATCAAACTTGTAAGTTATGAGTCACAAAAACCGCTGCGCGTGCGCCGCAATCATAGGAAACGGCCGATAGTTATTTTTTTCTGCCATTGATTGCGGAACGTCGTAAAATCGTGAAAATAAGAAATACCATAAACCAAACAAAAAATTGCAGTGCTTTTTACCGGAATTTTATACATAGTATGTAATTTTCATTGTATTGTGTATTTTATACCTCAATTACTTATTTCCAAAACGTGTGTAGTTTGTCAAAATATTTTCCTTGTTCTACGGGGAAACTTAAATATGTATTTCAAAGTTGTATGGGTTTTAATTTATGTAATTAATACGCGAACCAAAAACTTCGGATCCCTTGTCAAGAGTGAGCGCACTGAGGACTGAGATATGGTGTCGTTAAAGTTTAAATGTATGCAGAAAAAAAGCAAATGTAGAAAGCTAATACGGTCTAAATTAGCCCACTCAACGACCACAGGTCCATGCAAATATCCTACTAAAAAAAACCAAAAGAAATACTCCCCTTTTTACTGACAACTATATCTAGTGTCGGTTAATCTTTATGGTTGGCGAAAGAGAATTTTCCGTACTGTGAAAAATAAGTCGCGTAATAATAGATTGCCAGTGTTGCAAGACATTGATTGGTAGCAAAATCAATATTTGCAACCAATCATATCCAGGGTCAACTGCCGGCCACTGGGTACACTCACCTATAGTGCATTATGTAACAGTTGAATCCTTTTTATAGATTCCTGTTTTCAGGTTTATCTTTGCTTTCAATGGCTTTTACACAATTTTTATCAGTCCCATTAAGCAGAATGATAGATAAAGATTGGGCGGTTTTTATAACGTTTCTGGAGTTAGGAAAGCTTTTGCTTGTATGGGTATAATGTTTTCTTAACCACTCCGCAACATTTTATTGGACAGAAGAGGCTCGTGGCTAAGTAATCGGGTCGATGGAAGGTTAAGCTACGCTTGCCGTGGTCGGTCACTGGATGGCGTACCATCCATCATATATCGAAACCCCTCCGTGCCTCTGAAAGCACGCTAACCGTATGGTCCCGGCTGTCATTCGTTGTAGATCGTTACGGGTAGTCTGAAGCCAGTCTTAACAAGCGTTATCGTGTTACCCAGTTACTAGGTTGTAAAATACTGGTACTCAGCTGCATCCGATTGGACTGGAAATCGTCTTCAGGATAATTGACAAAATATTAGGCAGATGATGAATAAAAACTGCGTTGGTCTTTGTCAAGTTCTTTTTGGCTTAATTTGCTTCTCTTCGTGTCGATAGACAACTCGAATTATCGAAGCTGTACCTTTCTTTGTGGCTTAGATTAATGGACGTCTGATCCTTATCGTAGGTATTAAGGACCCATCTTTATGCTTTTTCAGATTCCCGGTATCAAAGTATTACTACGGTTAAATAAGGTGTACATGGGCTCGTCAAATGTGATCTAACATCGTATCGAAACCGTTCGTATTTCGGCACACTACCACAATTTATAGGGAATAGAGAGGAAACTGAATTAGAACTGGCTAAAAGCGAAATATCAATATGTCAGGCCTCAGCTACTGACCTAGTACTAAAAATGGTCTGCTTCGGTTGACCTATGTTTAAAAATATCTGCCTAGAGGCGAAGCGTGGGCGGCGAACTTTGACTGTTCACGAATAGTAAAGATAGAAAGGCAGCCGATCGATTCTATAAAAGCCTTTCCGTGAAAACTTCGATGAAATGAGCTGACAGTGTCATCCAGTTTATGTAGTATGGTTTAGATACTATACAGGGGATATTTACACAGGGTAGACATCAACTAACTACGTGATACCATGACTCTGGACATGACTTTAGTACATGATTCTGGACCCCCCCCCCAGCTTTGAAATATTTCGTCGAGTTTTCCTAATTACGTCCGTTTTGAGCTGATGTTTTTTCTTACTTAAATTACTCGTAACTCAAAAAATCATGATGACTATCTCCCAGTTCGATTTTAAATGTTTGAAGTCAATTATTTACTTTTTATAAAAAAAATTGGGTAAAAAAAATCTTACGACTTTCTCATGGTTTTTTTCTTAAATTTAGAAAAGCCGACGAAAATTTCAGCGTTGGGAGGTCCATAATCATTTACTGAACTCGTGGTATCAAGTTCGTGCGTTCATGTTCCTTCTACCCAGTATACTGGCTTGGCATTCATATGTAAGTGTGAATAGCATAGCAAAATATTTATTATCAATCGATACTAGACCCCTGATGCTAGATAGGTGACCCAGACTGCTAGCTCACTTCTCACCCAAGTTATCACATGGAGACCTTTTTACAGATTAGCACTGCAAGTTAGTAATAAGGCGTTATTGTGGCTTAGCAAGTTTTAGAAAGAGTAGTAACACGTATGAGAGAGACGACAGAAACCGAACTTTTTAACCCACTTCTAAAGAGGAGGTTGGTTAGGTGGTGCATTCGGCGTTTTTCGAGGTTTTTTAAGTACAGATCAGCACAAATGTACAGAAACCACCACATCAAGCTACCCCAATCTGTCGAATTTATTTTATAGCTTTTCAACTTTATCAAAAAGGAATAAGATTAAATTTGGAAAATTTGACAGTTTGGGATAGCTTGGTCTCTGTACCTATCTACGCTGATCTTTCTCCTAGATCTTGATGATCTTGTGTTCTTACTTATATGTATAATTTTACAACGAAAAAAAAACAACTTCAAAACATCACTAGAAACTGAAAAATAAGTTCTGTCTGAAAATCGGTGGCAAATTAGATATGGAACAAGACTGACTTCCGAAGAAAAAGTTATTTTTCACGATAGTCTGTAGTTTTTTTTTTTTCTGAAACTTGCATTGCCATTATAACGGCTGTATGTATTGATATATTAGTGAAACATACTTATAATCTTTATTAATATTTTCAGGTTGTCGACATGCATACTGTTAACGAAATTATTTCCGTATTGGAGAGAATCAATATCACAAAAGAGCTGTTGGAGGTAAGAACTATATTTTAAGAATCTCTGATATTTAGTAACTATGTAACATCACGCCTATATTCCCCGAACGGCTAGGCAGAGGCGTACCTATGGGACCGTTAACGTATTACGTAAAGCAATTTTTGGAGATGTTTGACCCCATCCCCCCTCCTTTCATGTAACGCGACGTAACATTTTTTCTGCCCCCCCCCCCCCCCCCCTAGTATAACGTTACGTAACAACCACCAAGTGCCCATTTTACCTGAAAGTCACAATATGTGGCGTTAAGTACCAGAAAATCCCCTTAAAACATAAATGATAATATAGGTTGCCAACTTTGGAAAACGAAGTACGTACAATTCAATCGGGAATCCCCCGTAAATAGTAAACGAAAAGGGTTGACAACTTGTGAGATTTTAATTCCCTAGCTATTTATTATCCCTTCAGACCAATCGTCTTTCGTACCACACAATCATTACTGTTGTGATGGCAGAAAATCTGACATATTGAAGTAGTCTATTTTGAATGTCAATACATAATTTCTAGTATGGCGACTAGAGTCTACGGAGGCCAAAAGTGTAACGAAGCCATCCGAATCGCGGTATTCTTTGTTACCTGTTGCTTTACGTATAGAGTTTCAAAAAAACACTAAGTATTCTGTAAGAAAGCAAGAAATTTAGAGAAGGTAAAAAAAAATCAAGTGGTAATTCCATTCGAAAAAGAATCCCTACGCGACCGTTCTGAAGGGTTAAAACAATGTTACGTGACATGTAGTTCAACCCCCCCCCCCCATTCCGCCCCTGTTACGAATCGTAAAGTTTCAGAAGACCCTCCAGTCCCCCAAATTCGTTACGTAATACTTGAATGCGCGCTTTTACACACACGTTTCGCCCATTACGACGACACAGTCGGCGCAGAGGCTGAGCGATCGACTGCTGCGCCACGTGTCGTGGGTTCGATTCCCGCACGGAACAAATATTTGTATGGCCTACAGGTAGTTGTTCCGGGTCTGGCTGTTCGTGTATGTGACTTTAAATGTTTGTAAACGAACCCACTACACAGGAGAAATTCCCCGTTTTTCTAAAAAAGAAAAAATAATGTTTAAGTCCAATATAATAGGGGCCGAGGCTATTGCCATCAACCGGTAACAAGTCCAGACTGGAGTATGGAGTAGCCCAATAACACTTTGTCGAACCTACGGCCTAATGCTCAGCAGTCAAAAAAATCAAAATCAAAATTCATTTATTCAAATTAGGCTGAGAATCAGCACTTTTTGAACTTCAAAAACGTTGCATAAGACAGTCCCCCAAAACAGTAGCACTTGTAACCACTACACCAACGAATTTCAGCAACAAAATCAAACAAAATGTCTCCATCGTATTGAAGTAACGTTCGAATAGAATAGAATTGATTTAGAACAATATACAGATATAAAAAGCACAAAACTAAATCTAAAAGCACCAAGAATGGATTATAAAACAAATTTGTGTGCAATGGAGTAACTCCAGACCCCACACTAGGATATCCTGTTCGTGGGATCTAGTATCCCCGTATTTGATGTAGGTAATTGCACAGTTAGGTTCTAATTAGGTAACAGATAATATTAATAAGCAAAGGTATCGCAAATCAAAGACTTACAACAGCGTAGTATCCTTGAAAAATCTGTTCGGTCCGATAGTTGGATTACTCAAAAATACTGGACACGTATTTTTTCTTTTGTCACGTAAACCAAAAATGACGACGACATGTTGCGTTGAAATTTTTATACGTAAAAGTGACGTCACAAGACCCTTCTCTCCTGAACTTGGATATGCTATATCTTTGACACTTTTTATTGATTTCAATAAGCAAAAATACGTGTCCAATATTTTTTTTGGTAGTCTAACTGACGGACCAAATTATATTTTTACCTAAGACACAACACTATTTATTGGTCTGTCCGTTTCTTAACATTAGCCAGCATTACTGCAAACTATTTGTGCGTAGCTTTAAGTCCAGCATAATTTCGTTAACTGTATCTCAACTCTATGACGCATATTCATTTACCGGCTGTTGGTCGCTACTTCGTTCGCACGCATTTCACGGGATTTCTTTTCTTGCGTGGAACCCTAATTCTTTTTCGCAAAATAAAATACCGTAACTTACTCCGTATAACATTAGCTATCTGACAAATAGAAAAGGTGACTCATAAATGTAGAAATAACTTTGGTAACATGACTTTGCACATTTTTTTTACGAAATATTATGATGACGCCTGATTCATTTGAATCTTGTAAGTTACGAGGCATGATTCTACTGTAGGCATGGCAAACAGTGACGGTTTAAGTGCCCCTCCATCCTCCACAATCCTCTCGTCAAATTGCAAAACCAAAAACTAGGTAATTATTTACCATTTTTTGTAAAAAAAAGTCGCAGGCGCAGCTAGTCAATAATAAATTAGAGCAACCTTCCACCATAACATATTTCCCTAAAAGTTATTATTAACTATTGCTAGTTAAATTTATCAGTTCCAGGAATGCTCCCTCCTTATTTCACTATTAAAATTTTAATCTATACTAATATAATATAAAGCTGAAGAGTTTGTTGGTTTGAATGCGTTAATCCCTGGAACTAAGAGTCAGGTTAACCCATTACCCGCCCAAGTCGGATATATCCGACAAGTAGCATTCGTACGACAAAAACCTTTGCTTGTCCCATTTCTACCTTACATTCTACCCTAACATAGCTCATTTTAGTCTTAATGATAAACTAGCTTCCGCCCGCGGCTTAGCCCGCGTGGTTTGCTGATAAAGCCTATGTCCTTGCTCGGGATGCCATCTATCACTCTGCCAAATTTTATCGAAATCCGTTCAGTGGTTTTGCCGTGAAAGACGGACAAACAGACACATACTTTCCCGTTTATAATATTTGTATGGATACATCCATACTGACAATTTATAAGCTGACACACTTTCCCGTTTATAATATTTGTATGGATACATCCATACTGACAATTTATAAGCTGGGCGCTGAGGGCACAGCAACTGATATAAAATCAGTCGGTGAAAAGTAAAAAAAAATGCATTTCATAGTCCTTTTCTTGACGAAGGCTGTATTTGACATCACGGCAAAGTTAGTACAAAACAAAACCATTAAAAACCTACCGAGTTAGTTTTAACGATAAAATCAAAATCAAAATTCATTTATTCAAATTAGGCTGAGAATCAGCACTTTTTGAACGTCAAAACGTTTACAAAAGACAGTCCCCCAAAACGCCCACCCTTCACCACTTCTTAGTGTTTTTGCTGGGAAGAAGAAGTGGTGGAACAAACTCCCCAGCAACACGTCTGTCTGATAGTTTGAAGAACTTGAGGCTGTACAACATATGTCAAAAAATAATAATTATGTCAGTCATCTACATTATTATTAAAATACATTATTAAATAATTTTGCTACATGTTAGCTAGCACACTCCAATATGCCAAAATAAATAAATAAAAACTATATACCAAAATCGACAATTAACTCATACGTACGATACGTTCAAATACAATAATTAAACGAAATACAAAGAGATAAAGTTAACGACCTCACTGGTAAATAGATTTAAATGTTATGGTGATAAATCACTCATATTAATGTACAGGTTAGTTAAGTAGCTTAGTTCTCTAACATTCTTATTAATCCCACAAATTAGTAATGCTTATTATATCCTCAGAGATTTTCTATAACGACTTGTAAATGAATTACCTCTTTAGTCTAATGAACGTGAGGTCCTGGGTTCGATTACTGGGTCGGGCATAGTGATATTTGGGTTATACCATCTGGAGCTTCTCAGTAGTATACTGGAGTCTGGATTAGTGCCCGATTGATAGCAATAAGCTCGCCCCCTATTACATGTCACTTAAACATAATTGGCGAAATGTAGCATCCTATACAGACATATCTGCGTAACCTTCAAAGATTTCAGTAGATAAATGAAATGGTAATAGAAACATAACCTCACAATCACTGCTTAGTGGTTTTATATTTCTTTCGTAATTAGCGAGATGACCTGCAGCCCTAGATAAGAAACTATTATGTAGCCTTATGGACTAACTACATCTATTCAGCTCAATTCAGCTTTCGTCCATAGGAAATACCAGTTTTGTATGGTATGCGTCCGTTCAGCTGAAAGTTTTCTATGGACGAAAGCTGAATAAATGTAATTAGTTCCTAAAACGCCAGACAACGTCAAAATGTATGGCAATGACGTTACAATAGTGTAAAAGACTCACGTGACATCTCTAAAGCTAATGTCAACTCCATACAATTTTATCTTTCCGTTAGTTTAAATGCTTTCGGAAAAGGGATTTTGTCTATGCCCCCTGGACGCCCACTGTGAGGCCTGGTTCAAGATGGCGCTCTACAAGAGAACTTGCAGAGACTTATAGATGGCATATGCCCAGAACCAGGATATTTAAGGCTGATCAATCAAAAAGCCTCATTACAAACCGGTCATCAGCGCTTCTCCAATCACAGCCATCTTACTACCACTTACTCTGCAGACAATGCTAGTTAGTTTCATTAATATTTTGCCCTGTTCATTTCCAGACCACCCGATTGGGCAAACACGTGAACGAGCTTCGACGGAAGACCGCTGACCCGAGCCTCGCGCGCCGTGCCAAGGTGCTGGTGAAGAGATGGCGGGACCTCGTTATACCCACCGTTGCATCACCCGGACATACAGGTATACTCATCATGATCTTGAACAAACCTAAGGCTGAGAAAAGAACAGCTTTAGACCAGCACTTTAGGAACGAAAGACAAACTGACGAATGTCGATAAATTTCTTAGGCGCGATGTTGTAAGCACCCAATGGTTGAGGCCTCGCTTCTCATCCGTCTGGGTTCAAATCCGGGCAAGTACTAATTACTTTCAATAAATATATGAACTTGATAAGTTTATCTTGGGACATCACTGAGATTGGTTAAGCATCGCGAGGTATTAATTCAAAATTAATTCATTCAAATTAGGTTGAAAGTCAGCACTTATTGAACGTCAAAAATTCTAGACTTATAACGTAAGTCCTTAATCGCCAAAAATTGAGAAAGCATGTTGATCAATGCTCGTGAATTCTCTGCATGAGAACAGGCCTTAAACTTAGGTATTTCGGCAAAAAAAAATTACATCAAAACGCCACCTACCGGCGCTATCTCTAAAACCCGGACACACCCCATCGCTCTCGACCACGAGATCGTTTCGCAACCAGTTTCTTCACAGTCGTGATCGAACAATTCGATCGCAATTAGCAGTACCAATGGCACTGATGAAACACTGACTCACTATAGACTTATGTAAGGTGGCACCAAGACAGTTTGGCCAGTGAAAAATAGATAAATGAGAGTTGTAAACTAGTCTGTGATTTCTACTAGAGTTAATCATAGGTTTTACAAATATAAAATCAACTAGTTCTTGCCCGCGGTTCCACCCGCTTTTAAGGGTCATGGCGTGATGTTAAATAGCTTTTCTTCAAGGATTTGCCCTATCATATGCAAAAAGATTTTTTCAAATCTGACTGGTAGTGTCAGATATTACCACGTTCAAACCAAAATGCAAGTAACACACTCTTAACTTTATTATATTAGTTACGAAGTATAGATAGGTTCAGTAAGTATTCATTGCATGAATAACACAGCTTCTTATAGTACCAACCAAAAAAAAAACAGATTTATTGAAATTAGGTTGAATCACCATGTTTTGAACATCAAAAATAACATAAGACAGTCCCCCAAAACGCACACCCTTCACCACTTTGTAATATTCTTGCTGGGACAAAGTGGTGCAACAAACTCCCCAATATAATGTAGAAAACGCTACACAAATTCATCAACTCCATACTGCACTGCACTCCCTAGTAACAGCCCTGTCTGGCTACATTTAATAACACTTTATATTATGTCCAACCCCCAGGTTCAAACCGGTCGTCGGCCGAGCGGACGGCGGTGCGGGCTCGACTCGGCGGGACGCCACTCACGTCGCCGGCGCTGTCTCGGGTGCGTATCTCGCCACTATAATACGTCTGAACGACTCCTTTATGTCTGACATCTTAGACCGGTAATGTAAACAGAATTGACTACTAATTTGAATAAAAAAAAGTACCTGAATAGGTCTCGTTTCCTGAGAATAACAGAATAAAGTCTGGTGAAAACCAGTTTTGAAATGCAGAGGGGGTCTGGTATAAAATCTGTTAAAAAAAAATTGTTTTCAATGAACGGTTCACAATGGCTTGTCTGTAATTTAAGTAAGTTTATTTTTTACCTCACCATCCGTGACACGGGAGGCATGATCTGCGCACGCGCAGTTTACATATCATCTGTCTATGCTTTACCGAACTGAGTTGGCTTCCAGTCTGATTGAATACAGCTAAATACCAGTATTTTACATGGAGAAACTGCCAATCTTCCTCCACAACCACTAGGTTGTGGAGGTGGATTGACTATACTGAGCAACTGGTTGGTTGTCAGACTTTCAGGCTTCTGACTACCCGTAACGACTGTCACACCACACACCAAAAGGGACCAACTGCAGAACACAGTCAAAATCACAAAATCATTAATAAATATGATGCCCTTCCCTGAATATTGTTTGAGAATTCTCTACGGCCACTAATATTAGCCTAAAGTAGATCTTAGTAGAACATATTCTTAGAAGTAAATCATTTCCGTGTGATATTGCAGCAAGTGGTGAGCCCAGCTGTGAACAGTCCGCGACCACCGTCCAGACCGGGTCAGTATTCACATTTTACGTATAAATACTTTCCCGACAGACTTAACCCCTTAAGGAGGCGTACGACGGTCCACTAGCGCCACTCCATTAACCTTTTGACCGCCAGAGCATAAACGCAAGCGCGTGCCCTCCACGCTAAGCCTTTTTAATAAAAACGTTCAATTTCTTCTTCGTTATCATGAATTTAATATTTGGGGTATATTTTAATTTGTTTCATACAATTAAATACGCACGTGAACCTCAAAAGACATGGCTAAATAAAATATAGGCGACTGCCCTAAGCATGTACAGAAATTTCTCACTAGGTCTTACGACCTAGTGATTCAAATTCAAGTCATTCAAATATTAATTTATTAATTCATTAGTGAATGAATATTTGAATGTTACGAACTATAAATACATACATGCTTGGAGCAGTCGCCTATATTTTATTTATCCACGTCCTTTTAAGATATATAGATAAACACGCTGAAGTAATGATTTAACTGTTTATTACTTGATATAGTACTTAGAGCACTTACTGCACCGCATTTTTTGTCACTTATTTGTGACGTTGGCGTACAGGGCATGCGTTCGCTTCTCATGTATTTGTGACCATGGCGGTCAAAAGGTTAAAAAAATACTATCTCGTCACTCGTGAGTTAGAAGGAATTATTAATAACGAATCAATAAGAACCTAAGGACCCACGGTACTGTTTAATATAAAACTTTATAAAAGGCTTTAGAAAATTCTAGACACAGTTGCCGAGTGCCCTTATTGAGCCGATATTCATAATTCTTATTTTTATCAAGGAGAGGAGCTAGTGGACCTTTGTACGCCCTCTTAAACGACGATGGAAAATATCGCTAGGAAAGCGACACGTCCATGGGTTAGTTCTAGATAGAGAATGGCTCTCTCTCACATAAAGGAGGTTTGTGCTGCAGCAGTGGGTATGGTACAGATTAATTATGTAAACCAAAGAAGACAGCTAGTCTGTGCTTTAAATTAGGAACGACAGTAGAACGGCAAGGTATGACCGGCTCCGTAATATAACATAAGATTTCTTGCTAGACGAAGATCTAGTTGTTAAAATAATTATCTATTTGAACCTAATATTTTGATGTTTATAACATTCCAGCATGGGGCGGCTACGAGTCGGACTCCCAGGATGTGATCCTGGTGGACGACGAGCCCCCGCTGGCCGCGCCGCCGCCCTCGCTGCTAGCTAACACACACAAACCGCTCACGCCGCGTAAGTCTACCTATACTTTATTTAACACTTTGTGTGCCAAGCACCCGGCTCCCGGGTCCAAAAATAGTTGGTTCATGTATCCAGAACTCGCTTCCCGAGTCGTACATGTAAAAAGCTATAGTTGAGATGTGAACATGCCCGTCACCCCCTACCATATACCTACGCATTATGTAATTTGCCAAACATTATGACATACAAGTTAAATCCGATTTTTGAACTGGACAACAAATGTGTTAAACCAGCTTCGCGCCCGTGGCTTATCCCACAGACACCATGATTTTCGCCAGAAATAGCCTAGGAGACTACGATGTGGTAGCTTTCTATTGCTGAATGAATTTTCGAATTTTCAGAGTATTTCTAGAGATTACACTTCTTTGTAATATTAGTCAGTAGAAGTAAGTTTTTCTCAGTAGCAGCCCGGAGTCTGGATTTGTGCCCGGTTGATGGCAATAGGCTCGCCCCCTTTTAAATGGGATTTAAACATAACTGTCGAAATATGTGTGTACAATAGGTATGCCTCTGCTAATCCTTTCGGGGATTTACAGACGTGATATTATGTTACATTATAATATTAGTTTAGATTTAGATAGATTACCTTTACCAGTACTAAAAACAGTTTTTTTATATCAAAATGTATACATGGGACTTTTTCTACTGTAATTAAAAGAAAAAGGTAACCTGGTTGCCGATCTGTATGTTTCAATGAGAAATCATGATTTCTATGTAACCAAGAAATAAAAATAAATAAAAGTAAATAAATAATCTCATTGGGTTTGACGTTAAATTAAAAAATAACTTAAATATTAGCCAAAGCCGATGAGAAATTTCGGCGACTGTTTCCCTGAAATTGTCAACGAACTGACATGACTCTGGACCTTTCAAGGTTCTAAGGTCATGTACTGACCTCATGGTATCAGTATGTACGTTGATATCTCTTTCACCCTGTGTGATATAAAGACAATGACAAGTTAAAGCATGTATTTTTTTTTGTTGCCCCGCACTAGGAATTTCTCCTGTGTCGTGGGTGCGTTTACAAACATTTCAGCTCACATACACAACAACAATACCGGAACAACTACCTGTAGGTCATACAAATATTTGTTCCGTGTGGGGATCGAACTCACAACACGCGGCGCAGCAGCCGATGGCTCAACCACCGCTCCAACCTTGTCGCCAAATATTGTTTTGTATTGGAGTTAAAATTCGGGTAAATATGGTTCACAACAGCAGACACTGCGAGGAAAAAGTCCCGCTTTCAATCTCTTAAGACCGGGGATTTACAACAATAAGATTACAATACTTATCAATGTTATAACTTCAACAGATTACGTCATTTGTTGACCACAAATCATTAGCTAACTGCTACGTAAGCAATCATAACGATAATGTAGACGGTCGCTTGAGTGTGTTATCGATAATACTAAACATTATGTTCAGGTCAAGATAACGTTACATCGCGCCTACATTCCCCAAAGGAGCAAGCACACACGAGTAGTACAGGTTTACTACACGTGTCTGCTGGTAAAATTCAGAGATTATAGGCGTGTTATGCAGGTCCATATTACGTCTATAATCTGTGAATTTTACCGCCATTAAGTCCCACGTAGTAGGGGGTGAGGCTATTGCCGTCGATCGACCATAAATATAAATAAATAAATAATGCTGGACAATCCACACAGCATAATCTAGCCCCAAGCTAAGCAGAGCTTGTGTTATGGGTACTAGATGACTGATATACTTAATACAATACATTACATAGATATATATTTTTATTATACATAGCAAATACCCAGAACACCCGGAACAAATATTTGTAGATCGTACAAACATTTGTCCCAAGGCGGGAATCGAACCCGCAACCTCTTGCGTCGCAGGCGGACCTTCGCCCGCCGCGCCACATCGGTCCTCAAAAATATCCATACTCCGAACTAGTTACACAATTAAATTAATATTCTGTGCCCCCCATAGAGGTATTAATTTAACCTTACAAACACAACAACTGGCTCCACAAGCAATTCTATACTTTTATATAAATTTACTTAAAAATGTTTACTTTCTATTTCAGCAGTAAAAAGGCCGCCTTCGCCGGAGCATTTGTTCGACGAAAAGAAAGCGAAAAGAGACAAAAAACCTAAGAAAAAAAGGTGAGTGCTTAATCATCTGCCTTTTCCCCAACTATGTGGAGGTCGGCTTCCAGTCTAACAGGATGCAGCTGAATACCAGTATTTTACATGGAGCGAGCTGGGTAACACACTGTTAAGACTGGTTGTCAGACTTTCGGGCTTCTGACTACCCGTTACGGCTGTCAAAGATCTACAAAGGCAGCCAGAACATTACCTTGGTTTTCAACACAGAGAGGTCTCAATATATAATTGATAGTTACCCGTCAGTGTTGAGACTTGAAGACTAAATACATTCGGCTGTTATAACTTGGCCTGGAACTTGTTTATACTTAACCCCTCCTGTAATTGGTACAGCTATTATTTATCCTTTTTTAAAGTCGCCCGAATTGACACACATTTAATAAAGGTCACTCAATTTGTTAAAATATAACACAATATGTTGGTGTATGCACAGAGGCCACAGTCGAGCCGGGTCCGGCACGGAGGCGACAGGTCCGGCGGCGCTGGCGGCCGGGCCGGGTCCGCCGGCCGCACGGGGCCCCGCAGTCCCGCCGGCCGCTCGGGGCCCCTCCGGCCCGCCGCCCGCGCTGGGCCCCGCGGGCCCCCCTGCCTGGGCCGGCCGGAACGGCACGTCGCACGAGCGGCGCCGGAACGGCACCAAGCGAGACGCGCTGGACTCTTACGCCGCGCTCGTCAATCGGATGCCGCCCGCCGGCGCTAAGAAGGTACGAACTATCATATATTTATTATTTATCATATATTAGAATTTCGATCCAAAACCTAGCAGTAACTAACATACACAATTCATGTATTGTTTCTTTAACACCTTAACTGCCACACAACGAGACACAATAGAAAATGTGTTGTGTGTCGGACACTTGACGTTTGATGTCAACGACTTAAACCGGCCTGGATTTTTAAACGCTCAAAATATTATTATTGGTACTAAAACCCAAAACGAAGCTGTCAAATATCTCGTTAATGTTGGAATAACTTCGCAATTCGATACAATTTTGTGAAGCTCGTCTTCCAAATATGGTCCTGACTTGTAAATTGAAATCCAAATGCCCGTTGTCCAGGTTAAGACGACGAAGGAGCTGCTGGAGCAGATCCAGTCCCGCGGCAGCATGGCGGCCGCGTCGCCCAGCTCGCCGCGCTCGCCCGCCTCGCCCGCCTCGCCGGACGTCATGCTCATAGAGCCCGACAGTATGTATACAAAGAAAGAATGAAAAAATATTTATGCAGCACAGTACAATACGGAATATCGAAAACTATAAAAGAAATAATAATGATGATGACAGAAGTTTGTAGTTACAAAAAATAATATTACAGCACTATCTTTCTGCCATAACAACCGGTCCGATGCGGACGGATACGGTCCTGGGTTCGATTCCCTGGTCGGGATTTTTTATTTTATGTTTCCCATTACAGTTACAATTCCTCAGTAACAGTCTAGGAAGTTTGGTAGTGGGTCACCCTCCCCATCGCGATTTGATAACAATGGGTCCACCTGGAAATTATGCCCTTTCAAACGAAAAACTAAAAAAAAATACGGAGAAATAATGAACAATGATTTTTTTTTTCTTTTTTTAAAAAACGTTGCCCCACACTAGGAATTTCTCCTGTATCGTGGGTGCGTTTACAAACATTTAAAGTCACATACAAAAACAGCCAGACCCGGAACAACTACCTGTAGGTCATACAAATATTTGTTCCGTGCGGGGATCGAACCCACAACACGCGGCGCGGCAGCTGATGGCTCAACCACTGCGCCAACCGTGTCGTCATACACAGATGCTCGACTACGTGACAGATGCTCGACTAAGTGACAGATGCTCGACTAAGTGACAGATGCTCGACTAAGTGACAGATGCTCATTAGTGGGCATGCTTTCGTGCTAGAAATAAGATCTTTTCCTATAAGCAACAGAGAGTGTGTTAGTACACACACAGTTGTGCATACTTATATATACAGTCTTTACTCCTAAAAATAAGTATATCGAATTACTCCTAGAAATAAGTATACCGTGATAGGATAGTTTATTTATGGTTATTGACGTTTCAACCTTTCCTGTGTCTTGTACTTCAAATATGATTTTATTTTTCAGCTTGCGTGAAGGCGGAGTCCCCCCTGCGAAATGGCGGCTCGTCCCCCTCGCGCGCCTACGTGCTGCCCCCCTCGCTGGGCGCGCCCCGCTCCCCCGCGCCGCCGCCCTCCCCGCTGGAGGAGCCGCGCGAGTGGCTCGCGTGCACGTGCGGCGACGCGCCGGACGCCGCGTGTCCGGCGGCGTGCGAGCGCGAGGTGCGGCCGCGCCACGTGCACGCGCTGCACCACGCGCTGCTGCCCGGCGTCAACGGCACGCGCGCGCCCGCCCTGCCGCACCGCTTCGCCGTGCGCCCCGCCGAGGACCCGGAGCGGCCCGGCCTGTTCGCCAGCGTCGTGCCGCTCTACAAGTATTCCGACTACGCGGACGATTACTGCGCCAAGAACCTGGCGCGGGTGCAGCTGTGCACGCATCTACCGTGGACCAGCTTCGCGCCGCCTCCGCCCGACCTGCCTCCGCCGCCGGAGCCCCCGCCGCTTATGCCCTACCCGGAGCCCGAGCCCGAGTCCGGCGAGGCCGACGGTGACGCCGACGAGACGGAAGTGAAACTCGAGCCCGAGGTGAAGCGGGAACCGGAGGTCAAAGAGGAGATCGAAGTCGAGGCGGAAATGGTCGGCGTGCCGCTGCTGGAGCCCAGCGAGAGACTGAAGGCGCCGATCCTGATGCCGGAGGACGTGACGTCGTTCGGCGCGGCGTCGCCCGCGTGCGCCGCCGCACCGGACTCGCACGGCGCGGCCGCCCCGCAGCACCGCAGCGTGCCGCGCACGAAAGGCGCGGCCGCCGGGGGCGCGGGGGGCGCGGGGGGCGCGGAGAGCGCGGGCGGCGCGGCGCTGGTGGCCGCCGTGCGCGCCGCCAGCGCCGCCGTGCCGTACAGCTACGCCGAGCTGGCGTGCGCGCCCGTGCTGGCCCGCGCGGCGCTGGAGCACGACGCCGAGCTGAGCGCGGCGCTGACGTCACCGCCGGACGCCCGCGACGCGCTGGGCCGGCCGGCGCCGGCGCACAAGTTCGCGGAGTGGCACGAGTGCGCCACGCTGGGCGAGCTGGTGGCGCTGCCGTACGTGGTGCTGGACTGACGGAGTGCCAAACGTGTCGCCCGCGCCGCGCCCACACCCAAGTGTCCTTACGTTAGTTATAGTGGCCGGCCGGCGGACACATGCCTAGTCATATATTTATTTTGTAAAGGCCGATTAACAAATTTAGTAGCGGGCGGGCGGTCCCGCGTCGCCCGCGCGTTGTGATATTATATAGTATGTGCGTCTGCCGCCGGCCAAGGGCTCGTGTGACGTGTACTGTGACGGCCATACATTCCCAGTCAGACCCGCACGTGAGCCGCGCGAGGCCCGCGCGTGACCAGCGCGAGACCCGCGAGTGAACAGAGCCGGAGACTGAAACTTTGATTGTGCTCAATATGTTGGACGCTCTTGGTATTTTTGTAATTAGTAGTACATGCGTTGCTCACTTGATATTGTCGAAGGTATTGCGCGTGATCAAAGTGCCGAGTGATGGACGAGCGCTGGCCGAGCCGTCCACACGATGACTGTGATGCCCACCACACGTGGCCACGCTCTCGATCCGGTCCACCACTTTATTTGTATAATTATAGAGTTCCCAAATAAGATTAAAATAATAATCTCCAGACTGTTTCATGAGTTGTCGTTACCTTTTGTGATTTTTAAAAATGAAAGAAAGAAAAAAATTAGGTAATTAATAAATAATTAAATAGGAGTTCCAATTGTATATTATACATAATTATTGCATCTATCATGCGTCAAGATATCAATGATAAGGGAAAGAGAATGTTAAATTTTATAAATATAAACATTTACTATATGAAAAGTTGTACCAAATTGTTGTTATTGATGTAAAGGTGAGCGCACACCGTTATTCGCCACCCGTATCGCGCTGACATATCTGTCGTATGTATGTACGCTCTATCCTTAAATACTCCACCAATCAACATAGTCTTTTGTATATAGTTTAGTTAAAATGAGTTGCACATGAGCTTCTGTAGTGCAAAATACCACAAGTTTGACGCGACGCGTACAAACTCTAGTTTTATTATAATATTAACTTGCATTTGATACACAGTTGTAGTGTCTTTTTGTACACATTTAATAAGTGCTTTTGTAACTGTCCATGATCACTTGTAACTGTGTGCGCTGACTATGTAAAACTCTAAATGTCTGTTACACTATAACGAACCAAATGAAAAAAAAAAAATTAACTATTTGCAAATATTATAATAAACAAATTATCAAATTGAACAGTTCCTAGTTTTGATTAAGTTTAAAAAGCAAGCGACCAGTATGAATGACAATTTGGTAAATTTTTCTCCATTTCTTGTACGAAAAGACAAGTTTTGTGTATCTATGATTGATTATTGTTACATACAGTTTGTTATCAATTTTACAAAGATGCCAAATGATAACCGCTGTGCGGTGACTACTGTATGTTGTGTTGTATAGTGATTGTGATGCAAGTGCGAGCTTTTATGTTTTCGCTGAATAATACGTTTTTGTAAAAGTTAAACTCTTTATTTTTAAATATTTCCGTTAGGTTTATGTGTAATTGTGTTGTTTTGAGAATGGGATGCGTGTTAATGGTGGCGTTGCAATAGTACACAGGTACCAACATTGTGGTGATATCCAAGTGTAGACACCGCGGCCATCGTAGCGGCGACGTCTCTGTCGCACGCGCGCCGCTGTCGGCTCGTCGCGGCCGGACGCTAGTACGCCTGTCTGTTGTTCGCACTTGTTTGTTCGGAGAGTGTCTGAGACTAGTGTCACAAGTGTCGCAGTGTCACGCATGTGTGTCGGCGCTAAACGAAGGCCTTACGTGCGTGCTGCGGGTGAAGCCGACGCAGAGCTTGTCTAGTGTAGTGCGACGGTGACGGACCCCATCACTGCCTTGTTGGACGAGATCCAAAAACTTTGCTAAACAAACGAAAATATATATATATATCACTGTGTTTTTATTACCCCTTTGTGTTTTATTTTATGCGCTGAGGATTAAGCCTCTACGCAATTTGGTACGTTAACCTTTCAACCGGCTGATTTTTTATCTGAATTGTGCTATTTTTATGTAGTAAAATAATGTAGAACCAAAAAATAAAATTTGGCCAGCATAGAATATCTCAGATACTTACGCGGAATAAACACGAAAATATTTGTAGGATAAATCAGACTTAAGTGGTTGAAGGGTTAAATTATCTTATGTTATTACACCCTTTTCTTTACACATTATGATTACACACTATTTTATCATTCAAAACACGGTCAAAGTTCTGACTTACTGCAAGCGCTGCCCTAGCTAACAGCCCATATTGAGTTCCATGCGCTGCGTCGTGTTGTGCGCAGAGTACGTGCTCTCGGAGAACTTGTAGGATGATGGACCCTGTGGATAACAGTTGTGGTTGAATATAGGTTTCTTCACAAGGTGCGTAAACGGCTGACAACATTAGCAACAACATAAAATAAACAGAAATAGCCTTCCTACGTCATGTCTAACATTTTATTAAGGCTCTCAATTATGATGTTTACCATATAACCACGATAAATTGAAAATTGCGCTCGAGAACAACTCAAAATGGAATAATTTGTGCACTCATACTCGACGACCGATATGGCGCGGCGGGCGAAGGTCCGCCTGCGACGCAAGAGGTTGCGGGTTCGATTCCCGCCTTGGGACAAATGTTTGTACGATCTACAAATATTTGTTCCGGGTGTTCTGGGTATTTGCTATGTATAATAAAAAAAATATCTATCTATGTAATGTACTGTATTAAGTATATCAGTTATCTAGTGCCCATAACACAAGCTCTGCTTAGCTTGGGGCTAGATGATGCTGTGTGGATTGTCCAGCAATATTTATTTATTTATACTAGTGCGCACTTGAATAGACAGATACTTTATTATTTAGAGTCTGGTTTTATACCCGGTCGATGGCAGCAGTAATACATCATCATCTCATCCGTATACCCTTTCCCAAACTATGTTGGGGCGGCTTCCAGTCTAACCGAATGCAAATAAATACCAGTGTTTTACATACAGCGACTGTCTATTTAACCTCGACAACCCAATTAAAAAAACCCTTACATATGGGCCGCGTCCATTATGCGGGTATGACCTTAGTTTCGTTGGCGGGAGCAGGATCACGATAATATTATAATACAGTATTCCAACTTCATACAAACGGACGAAACACGAGCTATACCTACGCACCTCGATCTCGTGGTGCGCTCGGGGCGCAGACAGTCACGGCTGTACCGTAGTGTCGAACGGACGGTGCGTTGTTTTTTTTAACAATAACCGCGCGATTTTTTCTTTAAAAATCGGTTAATATGACGAGTAGGAAATATTGTGCTGTTTTTGGTTGTATGAATTCGTCAATAACGCATCCAGTCATAAGTTTTTTTAAATTACCTGGGAACTGAAAGGTAAGTAATATTTAATAATATAATAATATTTAATAATATAATAATAGTAATATTTAACTAGTAAGTAGGTACCTACTTACTAGTAAGTAATCCATTAAAAAGACACACATTATGTTCCTACATAATGTGTGTCTTTTTAATGGATAAGTATTTCCTTTTATCTCACGAAAAAAAAGGTGTTTGAATTAATAAATAAAGCGAATAGAGTAACGGAAAGTTATTGAGACGAGTGAAATAGATAGTTATATGCGGTTCTGAATGAATCATGATACGGTAGGTACCTACCTACTTACGCTTGTGTTAAAACTTCGGTGCATGTGTGTTTTGTTAGTTTGCGTAATGCCTCCAGCATTAGCAGGCAGCCCTAACGCATGTTTACGTACCACGCGGCTGTAGGCATTTATTTCTATCATGCGACCGAGTTACAATACTGTATTATAATATTACCGTGACCATTTTTATTTTTATTTAATTCAACACGTATTTTTTGCCTATTACCGTCCTTTGCTTACCACTTCGACGAGACATAGGCGAGACACTTATGTTTTATTCTGGTACTAACCAACTTGAATTATAGAGAAGTTTAATGTTAACATTGTATGAAAAACGTTATAAATCCCGCATTCGTTATAAATAATTTCGTTGAAATAAACTGGGAGATTTGAATCTTGTCTCGGGTTCGAGACCAAGCAAATGCAATTATTTTTGGTTTTGGAAGAAAGAAAACTCTTGTACGAATTAGAACTTACTCTGATCAACCATTAAAAACATAATTAACGGATTCCTAAAGCAGAATTCAGTGTGTTTGGGATGATGGCGGGCCACGCGCGCTAGAACCAAATGTTGGACAACACGTGAAGGCTCCCCTCGCAAAGTAAAGTTATTCTTTGTTCTCTGAGCAAGTTCACAGACATACCATTATTGTGCTATGTTATTCGCATCGACGCGAATCACCGCATCCCTACCACCTATGCCGTAGCGGACTGCTACGAGACTACGCGTCATCAATAATCAGCTACGAGCGGAAAGGCTACAACTGCTACGCGGCGGCAAATTGCAGTGCTACGTTCGGCTACGAAACGGGTTCTACTCCGTATTGCTGCGTGTGCCGATATAAAAATCAAGTTGTAAGTAAAACGATACTATGCCGAGGATTCAGCGCTCGCCCCCTGCTACTCCTATCTGTGAGATGGGCGTTCCACCTAGTTTCTCAACCCCTGACACTTCAAATAACCCAAATCAGCCTGAGATCTCAAACATTACCTCGCGATCCAAACGACTGCGACCAGACTTCTCTCCAGAGTGTGAATGGAAGAATCTCGAGGATAAAATAACCGAGTTATTTACCTCTTGGAAATCTGAACAAGAAGTTCTGCTTGGCAAACTAACGTCTGAGCTGAGGGAAATTAAACTACAAAATGTGGAGATTCAAAAAACGAATGCTGAAACTCTAAAAACTGTAGAATTTCTTAGTCAAGATTACGATTCTATTAAGAAATCAATGCAGAAATTAGAAAAAGAAAACAGTGAACAGCGCAACTACATATTGGATTTGGAAAAAAAAGTAGGAGATATACAGCTGAGCTCGCGATCATCATCTCTCGAGATCAGGAATGTACCAGCAGTTGAGAAGGAAACAGTTAGCGACCTAACCTCAATTGTTTTAAAAACCTGTGAGATCCTCCGGCCGGCGGTAACCCCTCCTCAACTACGTGATGTATATCGTTTGCCTGGAAAAAAGGGCTCAAACAGACCTATAGTGGCTGAGTTCCTGACTGTCCCTTCGAAGAATCAAGTGCTTGACGCCTGCCGTACGTTCAATAAGGGTCTGCCATCAACCGAGAAATTAAACACGGGACACATTGGTGTTCCGGGTGAAGTCAAGCCGGTGTATATCGCCGATCACCTGCCTCGCACCCAGCGACAACTATTCTTCGAGGCTCGTTCTTTCGCTAATACAAACAATTATAAATTTTGTTGGTCGCAAAATGGAAAAATCTTTCTCCGCGAACGTGAGGGAATGGACTCCGTTGTTATCAACTCAACTTCTTGTCTTAAAAAACTGCTCACCCCTGCATGAAGAATGCAAGGCATTTTATTTTCATTATTACTGCATGCTTTTAAAATTTTCTAGTACTTTACATTTTTATTTACAAACTCGAGCACTACTAGCCTCTTACAAACATGTTTTTTACTACTTTATAAATACAACTTGTTACCTTTTTACAAAAATAATATTGAGATTATCAACTTTTTATATTGTATACTGTCTGTATCAACCGTTGTATTTCACATCGTATCTTTTTAGACCTTGTAAAAATTATTATAATTTGAAAATATGTTATGACAAACACACAACCCATATCTTACACGCGTTTATGTTCATCCTATCGACTATCTTATTGATATGTCATATAACCTCAACTTATAAAACAGAATTATTAAATGTTGCCTACATTACAACTATGTTACACATAAACTACGTCATATATACGGTTACAATCAATATGCACATAACATCAAACATTAATATTCGATTCTGACACTTTAAACGACATTGACTCTTTTGGTATAGGTGATTCACATATCTGTGTACCTGAGTCTTGTAGAAGTTTCATAAACAGCAATGGTAAGTCGCTTAATATAATGCACCTTAATATACGCAGTGTTAATTGTAACTTTGATAGTTTCCTTGTGCTACTGACTAGGATGAAAATTACTTGTGATATTTTAATTTTATCGGAGTGCTGGTTGATGGTGTCAACAGTTCCACCACTAGTTGGGTATATTTCTTATCAAACGACTAATCCTATTAATCAGAACGATGGTGTCATAATATATGTAAAATCCGAATTACCTCACATCGTTACCGAACCTTCTATATCTGGTGCTAGCTGTCTGATCTGTGATGTGAAAACTCATAATATCTTACTTATAGCTCTATATCGCTCTCCGTCCACACGAAATCTTGATAATTTTATTAATAATTTAGACACTGTCCTTACTCAGTGGCCAGTCCAAAAAAACTTGGTGATAATGGGCGACATCAATGTTGACATCACTCCGAATGCTATCTCCCAACAAGCAAATCAATACCTTAATCTTATCGCTTCACATGGCCTCCTCCCTACTCATCTATACCCAACCCGTATTAACTCCTGTATTGATCACGTGATGTTGAGATCTGATCTTAAAAATACGACTTTAGTTTTCGATACTTACATTACTGATCATAGGCCTACTTTTATAAGCATCCAACATGTAAAGTCACAACCTACCAAGAAAGCTAATCACATTGTTGTTAATTATACAGCTGTAACTACCGACATTTTATCAATGGACTTTGGTGGAATTTTGTCTATTCATGACGCAAACAATGCCGCCGAGTCTCTGGTTTCCATAATTAGCTCTGTCATCGCTAATCACTCCAAATCGGTTTACATGTCATCGAAACGCAGAATCCTGAAACCTTGGATTACCAATGGTCTGCTACGTTGTATCCGTAATAGAGATGGCATGGCTCGGGCCCTAGAGGCAGATCCTAAAAACTACATCCTCATGGTCACATATAAGCGATATCGTAATTTTTGTAACAAGCTTCTCAAAAATTTAAAACATGCCTACGAACGGAATGAGTTTCAAACGGCAAAGAACAACCCTAAAGCCACTTGGAAGATAATCAAAAATATCACTAGGAATAACCTTAATGCGAATTCCCATAACGAGCTACTAGGGATGTCTTCGGATGAAAAGTCTTCAGTCAACAATGTCAACGAGTTTTTTGCCAATGTTGGAAAGACCCTGGCTGGCAAATTCTCATCCACCTCGTATACCTCGGAGTATTCTCTTGATGCGTCGCCTCCCAACTCGTTGGTACTTCTACCCACAGATGAAGTAGAGGTCTCAAATTTCATTATTGGGTTACGAACTGATACTGCGGTGGGTTGGGACGGAATCTCATCGAGACTGCTAAAATCCTGCCTGCCCGTGATTGTCCCACCCATCACTCATATCTGCAATCGCTCTATTTCCACGGGTTGCTTTCCCAGGGTCTTTAAAAGGGCTGTCGTTCATCCAATCTTCAAGAGTGGGGACAGACGCGGTGTAGATAATTATAGACCGATCTCAGTCTTGCCTGCCATCTCTAAAATATTAGAAAAGGTACTTAATAAACGTTTGGTTGACTATCTTGAGTCATACAAATTATTAAGTGACAACCAGTATGGGTTTAGAGGTGGCAGGTCAACTGAAAATGCTGTTGCTGCCTTGGTTGATCATGTAGTATCTAAACTAGATAGTAAAATGAAATGCTTGGCAATTTTCCTTGATCTTTCCAAGGCGTTTGATACTGTGTCTGTTCCCCACCTCTTATCTAAGCTGGAAGGTACGGGCATTCGCGGGCATACCTTAAAAATTTTTCAGGATTACCTGTGTGATAGAAGCCAATGCGTCAAAATAAATAATGTTACTAGTGACACAAAATCATTGAGTTACGGCGTTCCTCAGGGCTCAATTCTGGGTCCCACCCTCTTTCTTATTTATATTAATAATTTATGCAAAATGTCTCTAACGAACTGTTCAATTTACACTTATGCAGATGATACGGCCTTGCTTCTTCACGGTAGTGACTGGCCTGAAACAGTAAAATACGCGGAACTTGCTCTAAATTCAGTGATGAAATGGCTATCTAATAACATCCTTACCTTAAATCTTAAAAAAACAGTTTACTTACCTTTCTCCTTACTATCCACTAACCTCCCTTCACCGGATACAATGACGCTTAGAGCTCATACCTGCTCACTCGGTCTATCCTCATCACAATGCGGCTGTCCACAACTCACAAGGTGTATGTCAGTCAAGTATCTCGGAGTCTATGTAGATAGTTCTTTGAGCTGGAAACCTCATCTTAGCAATCTCATATCGCGAGTCCGAAAGTGTATATTTATTTTTAAAAAACTAAGGCACTCCGCGGACTTCCGTACCATTAAAACTGTTTATTATGCCCTATGTCAAAGTATAATAAACTACTGCATCACAGTGTGGGGTGGGGCCCCCAAGACAACCCTACTGCCTCTGGAACGAGCACAGAGAGCTGTCCTCAAGGTTATGAGCTTGAAGCCATTTAGATATCCCACCTCGGCTCTCTACACCGAATGTCAGGTCCTCACTGTGAGACAGCTCTTTGTTCTTGGCACCATTCTGCGCAAACATCACTCTGTAATATACAAGCAGAATGCTGCTAAAAAGCGTAGAGGCTTCGAGGTATGCTCAACTCGCGGATGTAGAACAGCCCTTGCTCAGCGTCATTATGATATTCTGTCCAACCATTTATATAATAAAATAAACAAAGTATGCACCATAGCTCCCATGTGCCGTAATGGATGTAAGACCAAGGTCACAAAGTGGCTACTGAAAATGTGTTACGATAAGACCGAAGATTTACTACATGTATCAATCGCTTAATCTTTAAGTAGTTAATTAATTCATATATTTATAATTACATTTACACAGACTTATATACAAATAAGTTCTCACCTTATTTTATCTATCTCTCTAAACATACACAAACACATTCCCCCTCATAGTTATTTTAACAGACACATGGATTTTCTAGTAGTAAGTAGTTTTTCTTAATAATAATATACTGTGCTCGTCATACAACTACCGATATATGCTCTAATTATAGGCGAGGACGCTGGCACCCTAAACACAAGTTAAATCTTACTCTGGGTGCCAGAGTTCATCGAAAACACTCTTTATTTTAGTTGTTACGCTGCATAGTGTTAAGTGTTTACCTAAGTGTTCGTGTACAATGGAAGATAATAAAAATATTTTTTTTTTTTTTTTTGAAAAAAAAATTGGCGGAACTAATGAATGAAAACTGATTTAAATCCGTATAAAGGGTGGTAAACTGTCAAATAGATACACGCATCAGAACACACCTTTGACAGAGATAGATTGTAAAATCCCATTGCCTGTACTTGTACCGGCTTCAAAAGAAATAATACGGTTTAAAATATTTTTATAGCCGTGTGTATTTTCACGGTATGGTCATCTTTTTAAGAGTTAACTGTTAATAATTCATTTCATAAACAATAACAACATCACCGAAATGGAACTTGCTTAGCGTACTTCAGAGTTTCCAAAAAACGCGAGGCCAGCTTATATTTTAGCCAAACAAAGTTTCTAAAGATCTAGGTAGGACTTTTATCAAATTGAAACCTTCTCCAAAGATATTGTTCCATATATTGAAGTACATCAAAAATATAACCCTCTTTTCCGATGAACACAAAACTCGGTCTCAAATTTAAGTCGCGACAAAAAGAGGTCAAATGTGCGTCGAGGTCTGTCCTGTTTCCAGGATATTGTTCGGATTTAATTTTCAACTTCACCCTGATGAGCAGATAAACTCGGGTATGCTACGATCAACTTTGAAAAGACCGCCAAATTAGCCCAGCTTGGCGAGCACTGGCTTACCTCGAGGCAACGGACCCTCGATGTAATACGAAGGGTCGAAGCTTCATAGGTAATTACAATTTGAATTACTTAAATTAAAAATAGTTTAATGTTTTCGTCATCTGTGCTGTGTCTACTATAATTAATACCACTAAAAGATCAGTTTTTTACGGTTACAAAAAGCAAAAATATCCAAAAAGTATTGCAATCGCGGGGTTCCGAACTCGTGACATAGGATTCTTCTATAGTCCCCGGCAAGTAACTTGGCAAGAGTCGTTAGATGCGCACAAATTGTTTTTTAGGTCTCTTTGGTAGTCAAGCGGGACGCGAGGTATGAGGTAGCGTCAATCCGAGCGCGCGATTGGTGCAACAGTCGACTGTTGCCTCCCGAACTCCCGATTACACTTGCGTGCACGAAAGTTGTTCCCTTTGTTTTTGTTGTGTTTATGTTAAAGAGTTATTGTTACTGTTTATAAATTTAGTTTTTGTTACGAGTCTATATTATTGTTGTTGTTTTAAATTAAAAAAATAAGGCGAAAAAAGGTATGCCTTTTTTCGCATACTTTCCTCGTAGGTATGCATATTATTTTTAACTCCCAATAAACTTTACGAATTCCACTCCCTTCTTCAACTTTCTTCTAATCAGATATTATTAAATATAAATGATGGCAATAACCATAAAGTAATGACGATCAAAAAAATCGGCCACTTTTTTGTTCCACTAAGTGCACGATGCGCGAACTTACCCCCACTACGCCAAAACCTTGCATAATTTCTAAATTTAAAAATGTTTTTATGTTTTCATCATCTGTACTGTGTCTTCTATAATTAATACCACTAAAAGAACAGTTTTTTACGGTTAGAAAAAGCAAAAAATATCCAAAAAGTATTGCAATCGCGGGATTCCGAACTCTAGCGTAGCGTAGGACGTAGTTTCCATAGAACGTGAGGCCAGCTTATACTGGTTTATTTATCGTGTGGCCTATTGTAGGTACAAATAAAGGGGCTCTTTTTTATTTAAACCAGTTGTCATTTAGCATCCCTTACTCATATCATCATATGTTTTTACGTCATTTAATTGATTTTATCTTAAATAAAACCAGCCTATTAATGTCCCCACTGCAGGGCAAATGCCTCTTCTCATACAGAGAAAGCTCGAGAATTTATCACCACGCCTGCACAAGACGGGTTGGCGATGTCAGACTTTTATTTAATTATTAATTATAATAAGTCCAGGTTTCCTCAAGATGTTTTCATCCACAAATGTCAGTGTTGTCAATGATAAACTTAGAAAGTACATATAAATACAAAAACTCACATTGATAGCATCCCAGGTTTGAACCCACAACCTCGTGCATAAGAGGCGTAGCCTAAACCATTGGGCCATCACGACAACAATAAGTACCTATACTAATAGTAGACAAGGAACGCCACAATTCCAAAATGACTGCACCATGTATGTATACATATGTATATGTTAAATAACAATATTTAAAGAAAATATTGGTAGTTGTGTGATCAAGTAGAATTCATTACTCGCAACAAAAAAGTTAAAAAGGGATTTTTCTGTCCGTCCGTGTGTCTGTCTGTGTGTCGCAAGCTACCAGAGCCCCTTTCATTCCAAAATATTAAAGCCAACGTTCAATTTCTATCTGGTAGAGTAAGGAAACTTATACGCATTATAAGGCATTTAAGAGACCGTACTCCCAAAAACATGCGAACGGTTTACTCCGCAATATGCCAATCCATTATACAATATGGCCTATCTATTGGTATATGGTAGAGCTGGTTAAACTATAATGATTGAAATCCAAACAGCCCAGAGAGCTGTAATAAAAGTTATTATAAAAAAAAACCATTTCTACTCTCTACCGACTCTCTGTAAGTTCAAGTTCTCCGGGTCGACCAAATGTTTATTCTTAACGCTTTCCTCCATACACACAAACCATAAATACCCAACCCGACCACTCATTAACTTCCACACGTACCTGTAACATTCCTCTACAAAGAACCGCCTCCCTCCTAGCTAGACGCTGTCCCGCCTATCTGCGCACTTTTGTGTTACCAAAATTTCTACACTCCACCGATTCTTTTTACAAAGAGTTTCAAGTTCGCTGGGTCCGCCAAATGCTTAATATTAACGCTTACATATACACAAAACCATAAAATCCCGAACCAACACAGACACACACACACACACACTTTAACAACTTCATTTACTAGGTATTAGTTTTATGTTTTACATTTCTAAGTTTTGTATTTTGCCTAGCACAATTTAAGATTTCTACTTTGTACAATTCGGTCTAAGTTTCAACTTGGGCAACAATTGTAACAATGGTTCTAAAAAGGTTTTTATTATATTATATTGAAGTATAAATGCCAGATATAGCTAAAGGAAGATAAAAGACAAAATTTATTATTTCCGTGATCATCGTCCAGGAACACGTTTTAGTTTGAAAAGAACAAGTAATTCTTCAAATGTCGCGAGTTCGTGACACCGCGCGTGCAATTATTTTTGTTTTATTTTTCAATGCTACTTTGTTATTTCTAAGAAATTTAAAGAAAATCAATGTTATAATCCCTTTTTAAGGGTTGAACAAATACATAATAAAAAAAACATGAGAATAAGGTTTTTTCATTATGTATTTTTTTTAATGATTCGAGTTAATCTCACTAAGACGGATAATGGTTGCCATTCAAAACGTATAAAGATGCCTACATCGCGCAATCAAAGTTTTCGCGAAACATTGAATATATACCCCGACCCTTCGTAAGTACATCGGGGGTCTGGCGTCTCAAGGAAAACCAGTTGTCGCCAAGCTGGTCTAAATTGGCGAACATTCAGATGTATCCAACCCGTGAGGGAGGGGTAATATCTCCAAAACTGCTCGAATAATGTGGGGCAGTGGAGCATTATGAACTCCAATAGTAGTTGTACTACGTAACCTTGAGGAGGATGCCATAACCATACGGTTAGTTCGACCCCTTTTATGGACAACGGTTTTAAAGAAGTTTGGAAATTTAATGCAACACGTATTTGTTGCCTATTACCGTCCTCTGCTTACCGCTTCGACGAATATAGGCGAAACATTTATGTTTGAATATGGTAATAAACAACTTGAATTATAGAGAAGTTTCATGTTATCATTGTATGAAAAAACGTTATACACGAGATTTGAATCTTGTCTCGGGTTCGAGACCACGCAAATGCAATTAGTTTTGGTTTTGGAAGAAAGAAAACTCTTGTACGAATTAGAACTTACTTCTCAAAAACATAATTAACGGATTCCTAAAGCAGAATTCAGTGTGTTTGGGATGATGGCGGGCCACGCGCGCTAGAACCAAATGTTGGACAACACGTGAAGGCTCCCCTCGCAAAGTAAAGTTATTCTTTGTTCTCTGAGCAAGTTCACAGACATACCATTATTGTGCTATGTTATTTGAAAAAAAAATTGGCGGAACTAATGAATGAAAACTGATTTAAATCCGTATAAAGGGGTGGTAAACCGTCAAATAGATTCACGCATCAGAACACACCTTTGACAGAGATAGATTGTAAAATCCCATTGCCTGTACTTGTACCGGCTTCAAAAGAAATGATATGAATGAAATATTTATATAAACCTCCGTATTCACACGGTACGGTCATCTTTTTAAGAGTTAACTGTTAATTATTCATTTCAAAATAACAATGATAACATTACTGAAATGGAACTAGCGTAGCTTACTTCAGAGTTTCCATAAAACGCTAGGCCAGCTTATATTTTAGCCCAGCAAAGTTTCTCAATCAAAACAAATGGATTTCTTAGTCTTTAAAATTGTTAACATAAATGCAAAAGTATTTGCTTTCGGTGGGTTTATAGCAAAATAGATCTAGGTAGGATTTTTTTCAAATTGAAACATTGTCCAAAGACATTGTTTCATATATTTAAATACATCAAAAATCTAACCCTCTTTTCGGATGAACTCAAAGTATATTAATGTACATATTAAGTTTTAGTTGAATAATTGCTTAATTTAAAAATGCTTTTATGTTTTCGTCATCTGTGCTGTGTCTTCTATAATTAATACCACTAAAAGAACAGTTTTTACGGTTACAAAAAGCAAAAAATATCCAAAAAGTATTGCTATCGCTTGATTCCGAACTCGTGACATAGGATTCTTCTACCACAGCTAACAATGTCAAAATTACCGACATTGAGCTAGCGTAGCGTAGTACGTAGTTTCCATAGAACGCGAGGCCATCCTATACTGGTTTATGTATCGAGTGGCCTATTGTAGGTACATACGTATGAAGGGGCTCATTTTTAACTTAAACCGGTTCTCATTCAGCATCCCTTACTCTCATATGTTTTTACGTCATTCAATTGATTTTATCTAAAATAAAACCAGTCTATTAATGTAAGGAAACTTATACGCATTATGAGGAAATTAAGAGACCGTACTCCCAAAAACATTATGCGAACGGTTTACTCCGCAATATACCTATCCATTATACAATACGGCTTAACTATTGGTATATGGTAGAGCTGGTTAAACTATAATGATTGAAATCGAATATATTATAAAAAAAAATTAACGTTATTATAAAAAAAACCTTTTCTACTCTCTACCGACTCTTTGTAAGTTCAAGTTCTCCGGGTCGACATAATAAATAAATAAATAAATATTGCTTGATAATCCACACAGCATCATCTAGCCCCAAGCTATGCAGAGCTTGTGTTATGGGTACTAGATGACTGATATACTTAATACAATACATTACATAGATAAATATTTTTATTATACATAGCAAACACCCAGAACAACCTGGAACAAATCTTTGTAGATCGTACAAACATTTGTCCCAAGGCGGGAATCGAACCCGCAACCTCCTGCGTCCCAGGCGGACCTTCGCCCGCTGCGCCACATCGGTCGTCAAATGTTTATTCTTAACGCTTTCCTCCATACACACAAACCATAAATACCCAACCCGACTACCACTCATTAACTTCCACACGTACCTTTAACATTCCTCTACAAAGAACCGCCTCCCTCCTAGCTAGACGCTGTCCCGCCTATCTGCACACTTTTGTGTTACCAATATT
This sequence comes from Phlogophora meticulosa, assembly GCA_905147745.2. Classification (NCBI taxonomy): domain Eukaryota; kingdom Metazoa; phylum Arthropoda; class Insecta; order Lepidoptera; family Noctuidae; genus Phlogophora; species Phlogophora meticulosa. The sequence goes on from LR990542.1 coordinate 2,366,344, forward strand.
TCTACACTCTACCGATTCTTTTTACAAAGAGTTTCAAGTTCGCTGGGTCCGCCAAATGCTTAATATTAACGCTTACATATACACACAAACCATAAAATCCCGAACCAACACACACACACACACACACACTTTCACAACTTCATTTACTAGGTATTAGTTTTATGTTTTACATTTCTAAGTTTTGTATTTTGCCTAGCACAATTTAAGATTTCTACTTTGTACAATTCGGTCTAAGTTTCAACTTGGGCAAAAATTGTAACAATGGTTCTAAAAAGGTTTTTATTATATTATATTGAAGTATAAATGCCAGATAAAGCTAAAGGAAGATAAAAGACAAAATTTATTATTTCCGTGATCATCGTTCAGGAAGACGTTTTAGTTTGAAAAGAACAAGTAATTCTTCAAATGTCGCGAGTTCGTGACCCCGCGCGTGCAATTATTTTTGTTTTATTTTTCAATGCTTCTTTGTTATGTGTAAGAAATGTAAAGAAAACCAATGTTATAATCCCTTTTTTAGGGTTGAACAATTACATATGAAAAAAAACATGAGAATATTTTTTTTTCATTATGTCTTTTTTTTAATGATTCGAGTTAATCTCACTAAGACGGATAATGGTTGCCATTCAAAACGTATAAAGATGCCTACATCGCGCAATCAAAGTTTTCGCAAAACATTGGATATATACCCCGACCCTTCGTAAGGACATCGGGGTCAGGCGTCTCAAGGAAACCAGTTGTCGCCAAGCTGGTCTAAATTGGCGGTCATTCAGATGTATCCAACCCGTAAGGGAGGGGTAATATCTCCAAAACTGCTCAAATAATATGGGGCAGTGGAGCATTGAAAACTAAAATAGAAGATGTACTACGTAACCTTGAGGAGGATGCCATAACCATACGGTTAGTTCGACCCCTTTTATGGACAACGGTTTTAAAGAAGTTTGGAAATTTAATTCAACACGTATTTTTTGCCTATTACCGTCCTCTGCTTACCGCTTCGACGAATATAGGCGAGACGCTTATGTTTGAATATGGTAATAAACAACTTGAATTATAGAGAAGTTTCATGTTGACATTGTATGAAAAACGTTATAAATCCCGCATTCGGTTTAAATAATTTCGTTGAAATTAACTGGAAGATTTTAATCTTGGCTAGGCTCCCCTCGTAAAGTAGAGTTATTCTTTGTTCTCTGAATTAAAAAATTGGCGGAACTTATGAATGACAGAGATAGATTGTAAAATCCCATTGCCTGTACTTGTACCAGCTTCAAAAGAAATAATACGGTTTAAAATATTTTTATAGCCGTGTGTATTTTCACGGTCATCTTTTTAACAGTTTACTGTTAATAATTCATTTCAAAATAACAATGACAACATGTTTGAAATGGACTGCTTAAATTGGACAGCTTAAATTTTAGCCAAACAAAATTTCTCAATCTAAACAAATGGATGTCTTAGTCTTTAAAATTGTTAATATAAACGCAAAAGCATTTGCGTACGGTGGGTTTATAGCAATATAGGTAGGATTTTTTCAAATTGAAACCTTCTCCAAAGACATTGTTTCATATATTTAAGTACTTACATGAACAAAAAAAGCCTCTTTTCCGATGAACACAAAACACGATCTTAAATTTAAGTCGCGACAAAAAGAGGTCAAATGTGCCTCGAGGTGTCCTGTTTCCAGGATATTGTTCGGATTTAATTTTCAACTTCACCCTGATGAGCAGATTAACTCGGGTATGCTACGATCAATCGATGTAATACGAAGGGTCGGGGTATATATGCAATATTTCGCGAAAACTTTTATTGCGCGATGTAGGAATAATACCCATACTTCGAAAAGAAAGTTTTATTAATGTACAAATTAAGTTTTACTTGAATAATTTCTTCATTTTAAAATGCTTTTATGTTTTCGTCATCGGTGCTGTATCTTCTATAATTAATACCACTAAAATAACAGTTTTTGCGGTTTGAAAAAGCAAAAAATATCCAAAAAGTATTGCCATCGCTTGATTCCGAACTCGTGACATGAGATGCTTCTACCACAGCTAACAATGTCAAAATCACCGACATTGAGCTAGCGTAGCGTGGTACGTACTTTCCATAGAACGCGAGGCCAGCTTATACTGGTTTATTTAACGTGTGGCCTATTGTAGGTACATACGTATAAAGGGGCTCTTTTTTAACTTAAACCGGTTGTCATTCAGCATCCCTTACTCATATCATCGTATGTTTTTACGTCATTTTATTGATTTTACCTAAAATAAAACCAGCCTATAAATGTCCCACTACAGGGCAAAGGTCTCTTCTTGTACAGAGAAGGCTCGAGAATTTATCACCACGCTTGCTCAAGACGGGTTGGCGATGTCAGATTTATATTAAATTAATAATAATAAGTCCAGGTTTCCTCAAGATGTTTTCATTCACACATTCGTAAATATGAATTGAAAAAGTCACACTGATACTTTTCCAGGTTTTTACCCACAACCTCGTGCACAAGAGGCGAGGCCTAAACCGCTGAGCCATAACGATAGCAATACGTATCTTTGTTATGTACTAGACAAGGAACGACATAATTCCAAAATAACCGCACCATGCGTGCAAAATTAATAAGATACCAATATTTAAGGGAAATATCGGTAGTTGTGTGAACTAGTAGAATTCATTACTCGCAACAAAAAGGTTAAAAAAGGATCTGTCTGTCCGTCCGTGTGTCTGTCTGTGTGTCGCATTGCAAGGTTGAAAGTATTTATTAAAAAGAGTTGAATGTTCACTGCATGCTACCAGAACTCCTTTCATTGCAAAACATTAAAGCCAACGTTCAATTTCTTCCTGGTCAGTAGAGTAAGGAAACATATACATTAGGACGACCTATGTGGCGCAGCCGGCGAAGTTCCGCTTGCGACGCAGGAGGTTGCGGGTTCGATTCCCGCCTTGGGACAAAGGTTTGATTCTGAGTATTTGCTATGTATAATAATATATATATATATATATATATATATATATATATATATATATATATATATGTAATGTATTTTATTAAGTATATCAATCATCTAGTACCCATAACACAAGCTCTATTTAGCTTAGGGCTAGATGATGCTGTGTGGATTGTCCAGCATTATTTATTATTATAATGAGGAAATTAAGAGACCGCACTCCCAAAAACATTATGCGAATGGTTTACTTCGCAATTTGCCAATCCATTGTACAAAATGGCGTTCCTATAGATATTATGGTGGAGCATGATTGAAATCGAAAGAGCACAGAGAGCTGTTATAAAAGTTATTTTATAAAACCATTTCTACACTTTACCGATTCTTTGCACAAAGAGTTTCAAGTTCTCCGGGCAATTGTTTGTTGTTAACGCTTTCCTCCATACACACAGACCATAAAAACCCAACCCGACTACCACTCATTAACTTCCACACGTACCTTTACCATTCCTCTACAAAGAACCGCCTCCCTCCTAGCTAGACGCTGTCCCGCCTATCTGCACACCTTTGTGTTTAATAAGGTAACCAATAGTCTACCTTGTAACACTAATGAACTCTCCATCGCTATATGTAAAAGAGTTGTCAAAAAGTTGCTTTTAGGTCTTTCTTACAATGAAACGGAAACCATTCTTACATCATCATTCAACAGCTTACACTTGGACTCACACTAACATTACAGACGTTGAAACACATTCAAATGACACTCACATACACTCTTAAAGACACGCACACACAAACACACACACTTTCACAACTTACTAGACTATTATTTTATTTTTTAAGCACAATGTACAATTAAAGGTTAATACTTTGTATAAATCGGTTTAAGTTATCTCATTCTTAAATGTTATTTAGATTTAATTGCAATTTAACCTGTTTCCACATCAACCTCAGAGGTAAAATGTTCACAACTCCGGTCCGGAAGATACAGGCGCTGCTTAGGTTGGGAACCACCCTAAAGAATGAATGAACTTCACTTACAACTACAGATAATGCAACGATTGAAACAATGGTTCAATCAAGATATATTATAATAAATGCCAGATAAAGCTAAACGAAGATACAAGACAAATTTATTATTTCTGTGATCATCGTTCAGGCACACGCTTTAGTTTGAAAAGAACAAGTCATTCCCACAGTGTCGTGAGTTCGAGATCCCGCGCATGCAATTATTTTTGTATTTTTTTCAATGTTACTTTGTTATTTCTGAGAAATTTAAAGAAAATGAATGTTCTGATCACTTTTTTACGGTTGAACAATGACATAGTTAATAAAAAAACATGAGAACAATTTGTTTTCATTGTGTATCTTTTACCATTCAAAACGTATAAAGATGCGTACATCGCGCAATCAAAGTTTTCGCAAAACATTGCATATATACCCCGACCCTTCGTAAGTACATCGGGGGTCAGGCGTCTCAAGGAAACCAGTTGTCGCCAAGCTGGTCTAAATTGGCGATCATTCAGATGTATCCAACCCGTGAGGGAGGGGTAATTTCTCAAAAACTGCTCACATAATATGGGGCAGTGGAGCATTGAAATCTAAAATAGAAGTTGTACTACATAGCCTTGAGAGAATGCCATAACCATACGGTTAGTTCGACCCCTTTTATGGACAACGGTTATAAACTGGGTGATTTGAATGTTGTCTTGGGTTCGAGACCCCGCAAATGCAATTAGTTTTGGTTTTGGAAGATAGAAAACTCTTGTGCGAATTAGAACTTACTCTGATCAACCATCAAAAACATAATTAATGAATGAAAACTGATTTAAATCCGTATAAAGGGTGGTAAACTGTCAAATAGATTCACGCATCAGAACACACCTTTGACAGAGATAGATTGTAAAATCCCATTGCCTGTACTTGTACCGGCTTCAAAAGAAAAGGATATGAATTAAATATTTACATAAACCTCCGTATTCACACGGTACGGTCATCTTTTTAAGAGTTAACTGTTAATAATTCATTTCAAAATAACAATGATAACATTACTGAAATGGAACTAGCGCAGCTTACTTCAGAGTTTCCATAAAACGCTAGGCCAGCTTATATTTTAGCCCAACAAAGTTTCTCAATCTAAACAAATGGATTTGTTAGTCTTTAAAATTGTTAATATAAATGTAAAAGTATTTGAGTTCGGTGGGTATATATAGCATAGCATATAGCAATATAGATCTAGGTAGGATTTTTTTCAAATTGAAACATTGTCCAAAGACATTGTTTCATATATTTAAATACATCAAAAATGTAACCCTCTTTTCCGATGAACACAAAGCACGATCTCAAATTTAAGTCGCGATAAAAAGGGGTCAAATGTGCCTCGAGGTGTCCTGTTTCCAGGATATTGTTCGGATTTAATTTTCAACTTCACCCTGATGAGCAGATAAACTCGGGTATACTAACGATCAACTTTGAAAAGACCGCCAAATTAGCCCAGCTTGGCGAGCACTGGCTTACCTCGAGGCAACGGTCCCCCGATGTAATACGAAGGGTCGGGGTATGTACGCAATGTTTCGCAAAAACTTTCATTGCGCGATGTAGGAATAGTAGCCATACTTCGAAAAGAAACTTTTAACAGGGTTCAAATTAGGTGATTAAAATTTGGATTACTTCAATACTGGCTTAGAAGTACTTCACTTTCTTTTTAATGTACAAATTAAGTTTTAGTTCAATAAATTTCTTAATTTCAAAAGGTTTTATGCTATCGTCATCTGTACTGTGTCTACTATAATTAATACCTCTAAAAGAACAGTTTTTACGGTTACAATAAGCAAAAAATATCCAAAAAGTATTGCAATCGCGGGATTCCGAACTCGTGACATAGGATTCTTCTACCACAGCTAACAATGTCAAATTTACCGACATTGAGCTAGCGTCGCGTAGTATAGTCACCGGCAAATGAGATGGCAAGATTTTGGCGTAGTGGGGGTAAGTTCGCGCATCGTACACTTAGTGGCACAAAAAAGTGATAACTTTTATTGATCGTCATTATTCTATTGTTATTGCCATCATTTATATTTGATAATGTCTGTTTAGAACAAAGTTAAAGAAGGGAGAGGAATTCAAGTTTATTAGGAGTTATAAATAACGTGCATTTAAAATTCAAAAAAGTTTATATATAATAGGTCTTTACCTATGAAATTGCCGTTTTGTATGAAAAAATTTAAATGATTTTTTTTCATGTATTTTTTATTTGTATTAATCGAAGTAATCACCCATGCAATCAATGCATCTTTGCCAACGCAGTGGCAGTTTATTGATGCCCTTCTTAAAGAAATCAGCTGGACGGGAGGCAACAAATTCTTCAAAGGCATTTTGTACTGCCTCTCGGGTATTCAATTTTTTTCCCGCCAAGAAGTTATCCAAATTCTGGAAAAAGTAGTAGTCTGTAGGCGCAAGGTCTGGTGAGTAGGGCGGATGACGGAGAGCTTCCAACCCCGGTTCTTGCAACTTGGAGACCGTCTGCTGTGCAGTATGAGGTCGCGCGTTGTCGTGCAGGAGCAGCGGAGACGAGCGATTGACCAACGCTGGTTGGAGATGTGCCAGCTTCTCCATCATTGTGTTCAATTCTTCACAGTACACATCTGCAGTAATGCTCACCCCGTTTGGTAAGAAGCTGTGTTGAATCACACCGGCGCTAGACCACCAAACAGTGACCATCACTTTTCTTGGGGTAAGTTTTCGTTTAGGGCATTGTTTAGGTGCTGAACCAGGATCCAACCAACTTGCTGAGCGCTTGCGGTTATCAAACAGAATCCATTTTTCATCGCAGGTAACAATGCGGTTCAAAATTCCTTCATTTGTGTGTCTGTTGAGCAGTGCAAGGCACGTCTCGACGCGTACTTCGCGCTGGCGATCATTGAGTTCGTGGGGCACCCATTTGTCAAGCTTTTTTACCTTGCCAATTTGACGCAAATGGACCAATATTGTTTTGACGCTAACGTCGAAAGCTGCTGCTAATTCAGCCGTAGATTGTGTATCATCAGCTTCCACAATCGCCTTTAATTCGTCATTGTCGACCAAAGTCTTCGGCCGACCGCGAGGTTCATTTTTCAGGTCGAAATTTCCAGAACGGAAGCGAGCAAACCAATAACAGGTAGTGCGTTGGTTTGTAGTGTTAGCTCCGTAAACGTCGTTGATGTTGCGTGCCGCTTGTGCCGCGTTGCTGCCACGACGGTACTCATATTCCATAATTACTCGAATTTTTAACGTATCCATGATGACGAAAAAGATTTAAATGCGATGAAAATGTAACACTAATCAATAAACAAATGACTACTTTTGAAAAAAAAAATCCATGTTTTTAAAATAAAATTAATTTGAAATTAGAATTCTTAGCCAAACAAAAAATATTTTGATTTGAAATGGCCAGTACTGCAGAACGGCAATTTCATAGGTAAAGACCTAATATAAAAAAAAAAAATAACTAGTCGTCGTCACTATCCGTTAATAAAACTACCCTTGGCATCATATTGAAAGTCGCAATCGCAGAACACTATGGTTGTGTTCTGCAAGTGTTTGGTCAATGCTGTATGTTTTAAATTGTTCTTTTTCCAATTTTATTAATTTGTATAACTCTGGTTTGAGCATACTTTCCTCGTATGCTATGCCTTTTCAGGAACTCTATCATAAATTTAAAAACAATAACAACACTTAAGTTTAACACAACAAAAACAAAGGGTTCAATTTTCGTGCACTGAAATGTAATCGGGAGCGAACGGGACGAAGGCGCGGTGCGGGAGGCAAGGGTCGACTGATGCACCAATCGCGCGCTCGGATCGACGCTACCTCATACCCCGCGTCCCGCTTGACCACCAAAGAGACCTAAAAAACGACTTGTGCGCATCTAACGACTTTTGCCATCTTATTTGCCGGTGATTATACGTAGTTTCCATAGAACGCGAGGCCAGCCTATACTGGTTTTTGTATCGAGTGGCCTATTGTAGGTACATACGTATAAAGGGGCTCATTTTTAACTTAAACCGGTTCTCATTCAGCATCCCTTACTCTCATATGTTTTTACGTCATTCAATTGATTTTATCTAAAATAAAACCAGTCTATTAATGTAAGGAAACTTATACGCATTATGAGGAAATTAAGAGACCGTACTCCCAAAAACATTATGCGAACGGTTTACTTCGCAATATACCTATCCATTATACAATATGGCTTATCTATTAGTATATGGTATAGCTGGTTAACTATAATGATTGAAATCGAAACAGCCCAGAGAGCTGTAATAAAAGTTATTATAAAAAAACCATTTCTACTCTCTACCGACTATTTGTAAGTTCAAGTTCTCCGGGTCGACATAATAAATAAATAAATAAATATTGCTGGACAATCCACACAGCATCATCTAGCCCCAAGCTAAGCAGAGCTTGTGTTATGGATACTAGATGACTGATATACTTAATACAATACATTACATAGATAAATATTTTTACTATACATAGCAAATACCCAGAACACCCGGAACAAATATTTGTAGATCGTACAAACATTTGTCCCGAGGCGGGAATCGAACCCGCAACCTCTTGCGTTGCAGGCGGACCTTCGCCCGCTGCGCCACACAGGTCGTCAAATAATTTTAATTAAATTTTATTAATTTCGGAAGGCGGCGTCATAATATTTATCGACTTCCGAATTTCGAAAAATAATTATCGCAATCGGAATTAACATGAAACAATGAAACTCTCTATAACAAGTGGTATCTGTATATCTCTATTTTTTTTTTTTTTTTTTTTTTTTTTTTTTTTTTTTTTTTTTTTTTTTTTTTTTTTGGAATGGGCATCTCGCAGTTTATCCTTTAGGGATATTTACTGCTCAACCGAACTTTCCTGTGGGGGGCTTAATTTAAATTAAGGCCTCCAGCCAGGCATAAAAACTTATAAGCTAAGCGACTATCGCTAAGGGCACCCCCTGCGGGGTACGAACCTCGGCTTAGGACGTCGCTGAAGAGGACAGCAAGGGACAGGCTGGATCTGATTGAAACTTTGATTGCGCGATGCAGAATGCTTTATACGTTTGGAATGGCTGATCCCTCCAAAATAGTTTTACTCGAATTACGGTATGTTTTTTTTGTAATTTTCAAACTCTAATAATGCAATAAAGTTTTTGTTTTTCTACTAATTTCTTAAAAGTGACAAAATAGTATTGAAAAATAACCAAAAACAATTACACACGCCGAAATTCGAACTCACGACATTTTCATAACTGCTTGCTCGTCATTTGCCCCTATAATAATCAGGACGTAATTTTTCCTAGGATTTTTTTTTAGGATATATCGAGGCCGAAATGAGGAAAAATACGAATCTAAAGATTTTTTTTTTTATCTCTCTTAGTTACGGAATTACCACAAGGAAAAGTGCTCATCTTTATAATCATCGTCTAGTTTTTTTTCTGCAATGTAATAACCAGGGTTCTACGTGGACTGTTTAAAAGAAGAACAAGTTACAGGCACACAATTTAATACTAAAAACTAACCTAATTCCTATACTAAAACAACAATTAAAAACTTAACAAAAAAGGGAAGAACACTAACTTAAATTTCTCCCAAAAAGAAAAACGCATGGCCGGGTCCGAACTAGTGTCGCAGTAGTAGATGTTGGCCGCTATGCCCCGAGATCAGCTGGCTTTCTAGTAGCAGTGGCGAATATGACGTTAGTACTTCGCAAAGTTACTAAGGTCTGTCTGGATGAAAGGCGCGTTTCCGCAAGCTGAGAGCAAATAATGTAGCAGTCAGCATTGCAAAACATCCCCACATTCCACAAACATCAAGGAATCTAAATTTCGTGAATTAGACGTAAACACTTACCCCGTTTCATCCGTTAACCGCACACAAACACACAATGTCGCACCAACAACAATAACCAAGACTTGTGACTATTAAGTGCAACGTGTCTGCCAGCAATTTAATTAACCCCGGAGTACTTGTCAGTTGATCCACTTTTTCAGTGTCTCACACTTAAGTGATCTCTGCCGGTAGAAATATTTTTCTGCCACCCTCATTTGTCTCATTTTAGAGCTTACCGTAGCGAGCCTAGCCGCGCCATCTAGCGTTGAGCGGAGAGTTGCATTCATGATCATTACAATGTGCTATTTTTAGGTAGCTCCAGGTAAAGCAAAGTAAAATAGTACCCAAGTAAAGTTTCTAACCGACATAAAGTCGGATAAAAACGACTTAGGCGGAATGTACCCGAAAATATTTATCGGATACATCAGACTAAAGCGTTGAAGGGTTAAATTATCTTGTTATTACACCCTTTGCTTTTACACAACGATTACACACTCTATTTTATAATTCAAAACACGGTCGAAGTTCTGACTTACTGCAAGCCCTGCCCTAGCTAACGGGCCCTATTGAGTTCCCTAGCCGTAAAAACCCTAAAACAACATCACGCTTGTGCTACCCGAAGGGTTTAAGCAGAGATGTTCAAGGTGTACCTAGACTTGTACACCCCCATAATACCAGTTAGGGGGTGAGCCCATTGCTATTGTATTCTTAATAAAACAAAGTGTCAAGTTATTAAATTTATTAATAATAAAAATTACAATATCGCTCTATACACAATAGAACTGAGCGCAATAATTTATTCAAAACGATCCAAAATGATTTCACGTGTGTTCGGTAGATGGCAGCACCAACGCTGTAACTTCTAACTTGATCGTTTATTAGTTATTTATATTTTAGTTTTGGATTGTTAGCGCTCAGCAGTAGACTATTTATTTATAGTTAAAATTAAATTAATGGCACCATGTTAGTTTCAGCTTTAATGAGTACAGACATTAACGGTATATTTCCGACATAATCTTACACTTTTTCTCGTTTGGACAATAACTGTAACTACCGATAACTTTTACATAAGTAATTTTACAAATAATAGATTAGGCACTTTTAATTTTCTTTCATTTATATCTGAGATTCGTTGAAGTATTCGTTCTTGCAAGCTCTGATACACTTTCTTAGGAGAAGCGTATAGATTCTTACACCGTAGGTACTTACATTTTAAATAAAAACATTTATTGATCCAATATACAGCTGTCAAAACTTTAATTTACCCATAAGATGACCTTGACCCCGTTACCAAGGTCAAGGTAAATTTACATGTGTTTAAATGTTTACACGCTCCATATGATATCATCAAAGAGAGCACAAATGACAATGACCTTGAATGTTTAAAACAAGGTCAATCCAAAATCGTATGTTCAGATAGCTGTCAAAACTCAATCATTACGTACTAAGCTTAACACTAAATAATATCAACATTGACCATAGACTATTCCAGACTCACCCAGTATTCCAGCTCTACCAATAAAAATGGGTAGTTTGATCTGAATGGAATCTGGACAGGCTGTTGGGTCTTGTTTTGCCCATGTTTTACATGATAACGCATGGCATGGCACAACAGAGTGGTAAGCAGATAGGGATGGCTGTCTTCGTTTCAGAATGCTTTTCTTTGCTTCGTGATCCCGACTCGTACTCGTACATGCCGCGCCCTGAAGCGTACGCGCCGCCACCTTGCGCCATTGCCTGGAACAAGAGACATGAAGGAATATTAGTCAGATCTAAATGTTACTACTGTATTGACTGCCTCGTTGGTCAATTGGTTTAAAGCGTGTTGTTAGCAGAAGTGGGGTAAGGTTTGCTTATTAAGTCAAAAACGTTCCGTTTCACGAAAAAGGCACAGCATAAAATAATGAATTGTAAAATATGTAGTGAACGAAGTCCAGCTCATCAAGCTGCCCGAATCTGTCAAATTTCTTTTATAGTTTATCAACTCTATTACAAACGTATAAGGCTCATATTCATTTGGGAAAATTTGTCAGCTGAGGATAGCTTGATGTGCTGGCGTCTGTACATAGGTATTTACGTATTAATTGCATTAGACCAAATTGTTTCTCGACTCAAATGTGTATGTACTTAAGTAAATGAGACAGTTTTGAGTTAGTACATATTCCCTGAATATCTTTTTGGACAATTCATTGTGACAATCTAAGAAGTTGTAATACTCGTGGTACGAAAGTGACTTACACTGCTAGCCTGATAACCGCCGCCCTCTTTCTTCTGGAAGGGCGTGTGTCCGGGCGGGTAGTACACGGCGGGCCCGGCCACGTTGCGGCTGTTGGCCACGAGCGGGGCCTTGGCCGGCGCGCTGGGGGCGGCGGCCCGGCTCTGTGCGGAGCTCTGTGCGGAGCTCTCGTGGCTCACGTGCACGTTGCGGCGGACCACACCGTCTGGTTGGGTTGGGTACCGCTGGCAAATAAAACGTTTTAATGAGTACCTTTGTCGAAGACCTATTGACTGTGTAGTCTGGATCGAATGAATGGTCAGGTTGAGCTACGGTTACAGCTGGGAGGTAGGGTTGGTCGAAACAGGGGAAAGCTGGTCTGGTGAAGATTACCAAAAGACTCTACTGATACTGCAAATGTGGTGCTGTTCAACAAACGATGGGACAACTGGTATCGTATCTTGTGTGAGCTGATGCCTAAGCTGAAGGTCTCGATGGACGTTTTACTGATGGTGATAAACTTGTAGCCAAGTTTTGGGTTGGCTCAATATAGACCAGTAAGATGAAGAAGCTGGAATTGACTTTCTTCTGTAAAGCAAGTATACCAGCACCTGATGTTAAGTGGTGATTCGTAGCTGCATAGCGGCAAATATAAATATGATTTCCAAAAGAGATATTTTCACTAGTAGCTGGCGTTGTACGGAGTTTTAATAAAATACGAGGCCAGATTGTACTGGTTGTGTTGCCACTGACTTGTCCGATAGCATCTGCTTTATTTTAGTCTCACTTAGGCGTGATGCGGTGCAGTGTGCCAACCGCCTTAGGCTTGGGTCGATTCTGTGATACTCACAGCTTCAGGGAAGTCAGCCATCAGATCGTCTACCTTCTTGGGCGGCTGCTGAGTGCCGGGCGAGGGGGTGGAGGGGCGCGTTGAACCAAAGTTTCTAAATCTGAACAACTGGATTTCTTTGTCTTTACAAGTGTTAACATAAATGCAAACGTATTTGCGTTCGGTGGGTTTATATCAATAATAGATCTAGGTAGGTTTTTTTTCAAATTGAAACCTTCTCCAAAGACATTGTTTCATATATTTAACACGTTGAACGCCAAATGACCGACGAACAATACATTTTCTATTGTGTCTCGTTGTTTAGCAGTTAAGTACTTACATGAAAAAAAAACCCTCTTTTCCGATGAACACAAAACACGATCTAGAAATTAAGTCGCGATAAAAAGAGGTCAAATGTGCCTCGAGGTGTCCTGTTTCCAGGATATTGTTCGGATTTAATTTTCAACTTCACCCTGATGAGCAGATAAACTCGGGTATGCTACTATCAACTTTGAAAAGACCGCCAAATTAGCCCAGCTTGGCGAGCACTGGCTTACCTCGAGGCAACGGACCCCCCATATATTACGAAGGGTCGGGGTATATATGCAATGTTTCGCGAAAATTTTTATTGCGCGATGTAGGAATAATACCCATACTTCGAAAAGAAAGTTTTATTAATGTACAAATTAAGTTTTACTTCAATAATTTCTTAATTTAAAAATGCTTTTATGTATATAGAATAAGTTTTGGTAAATAAATAAATAAAATAAATAAATAAAAAATGTTTTCGTCATCGGTGCTGTATCTTCTATAATTAATACCACTAAAAGAACAGTTTTTGCGGTTTGAAAAAGCAAAAAATATCCAAAAAGTATTGCAATCGCTTGATTCCGAACTCGTGACATGAGATGCTTCTACCACAGCTAACAATGTCAAAATCACCGACATTGAGCTAGCGTAGCGTGGTACGTAGTTTCCATAGAACGCGAGGCCAGCTTATACTGGTTTATTTAACGTGTGGCCTATTGTAGGTACATACGTATAAAGGGGCTCTTTTTTAACTTAAACCGGTTGTCATTCAGCATCCCTTACTCATATCATCATATGTTTTTACGTCATTTCATTGATTTTACCTAAAATAAAACCAAGCCTATAAATGTCCTACTACAGGGCAAAGGTCTCTTCTTGTGCAGAGAAGGCTCGAGAATTTATCACCACGCTTGCTCAAGACGGGTTGGCGATGTCAGATTTATATTAAATTAATAATAATAATAAGTCCAGGTTTCCTCAAGATGTTTTCATTCACACATTCGTAAATATGAATTGAAAAAGTCACACTGATACTTTTCCAGGTTTTTACCCACAACCTCGTGCACAAGAGGCGAGGCCTAAACCACTGAGCCGTAACGATAGCAATACGTATCTTTGTTATGTACTAGACAAGGAACGACATAATTCCAAAATAACCGCACCATGCGTGCAAAATTAATAAGATACCAATCATCATCATCATCCTCCTGCCCTTATCCCAATTTTATTTGGGGTCGGCGCAGCATGTTTTCTTCTTCCATACATCTCTATTTGCCGTCATCTCATGGGTCACCTCTTTTCTTGCCATATCCTCTTTCACACAATCCATCCATCTTTTCTTTGGTCTTCCTCTACTCATGTAACCCTGCACATTCATACTCAAAACTTTCCTCACAACATGGTCCTCATTCCTTCGCATCACATGCCCATACCATGACAACCGATTTCCACACAACTTCTCGGTCACAGGCGCAACTTTAAGACTTCCTCTTACATACTCATTTCTTATTCTATCCATTCGCGTAACACCACACATACCCCTCAGCATTCTCATCTCAGCTGCATGTAACTGCCTTTCATTCATGCCTTTTGCGGCCCAACATTCTGATCCATACAAGACAGCAGGTCTGACCATTGTTTTGTAAATCTTCCCCTTAAGTTTAAGGGGAATATGGTGGTCACAGGTTGTTCCCGTTACCTGCCGCCATTTCATCCACCCTATGTTAATTCGGTGCTTGACAATATAATATAAGATACCAATATTTAAGGGAAATATCGGTAGTTGTGTGAACTAGTAGATTTCATTACTCGCAACAAAAAGGTTAAAAAAGGATCTGTCTGTCCGCCCGTGTGTCTGTCTGTGTGTCGCAACCGCAAGGTTGAAAGTATTTATTAAAAGAGTTGAATGTTCACTGCATGCTACCAGAACTCCTTTCATTGCAAAACATTAAAGCCAACGTTCAATTTCTTCCTGGTAAGTAGAGTAAGGAAACATGTACATTAGGACGACCTATGTGGTGCAGCCGGCGAAGTTCCGCTTGCGACGCAGGAGGTTGCGGGTTCGATTCCCGCCTTGGGACAAAGGTTTGATTCTGAGTATTTGCTATGTATAATAAAAAATATATATATATCTATATAATGTATTTTATTAAGTATATCAATCATCTAGTACCCATAACACAAGCTCTATTTAGCTTAGGGCTAGATGATGCCGTGTGGATTGTCCAGCATTATTTATTATTATAATGAGGAAATTAAGAGACCGCACTCCCAAAAACATTATGCGACTGGTTTACTTCGCAATTTGCCAATCCATTGTACAAAATGGCGTTCCTATAGATATTATGGTGGAGCATGATTGAAATCGAAAGAGCACAGAGAGCTGTTATAAAAGTTATTTTATAAAACCATTTCTACACTTTACCGATTCTTTGCACAAAGAGTTTCAAGTTCTCCGGGCAATTGTTTGTTCTTAACGCTTTCCTCCATACACACAGACCATAAAAACCCAACCCGACTACCACTCATGAACTTCCACACGTACCTGTAACATTCCTCTACAAAGAACGGCCTCCCTCCTAGCTAGACGCGGTCCCGCCTAGATAGGCGGGACCGCGTCTGCAGACAAAGGTGTGCAGATGCACACCTTTGTGTTTAATAAGGTAACCAATAGTCTACCTTGTAACACTAATGAACTCTCCATCGCTATATGTAAAAGAGTTGTCAAAAAGTTGCTTTTAGGTCTTTCTTACAATGAAACGGAAACCATTCTTACATCATCATTCAACAGCTTACACTTGGACTCACACTAACATTACAGACGTTGAAACACATTCAAATGACACTCACATACACTCTTAAAGACACGCACACACAAACACACACACTTTCACAACTTACTTGACTATTATTTTATTTTTTAAGCACAATGTACAATTAAAGGTTAATACTTTGTATAAATCGGTTTAAGTTATCTCATTCTTAAATGTTATTTAGATTTAATTGCAATTTAACCTGTTTCCACATCAACCTCAGAGGTAAAATGTTCACAACTCCGGTCCGGAAGATACAGGCGCTGCTTAGGTTGGGAACCACCCTAAAGAATTAATGAACTTCACTTACAACTACAGATAATGCAACGATTGAAACAATGGTTCAATCAAGATATATTATATTTAATAATAAATGGCAGATAAAGCCAAAGGAAGATACAAGACAAATTTATTATTTCTGTGATCATCGTTCAGGCACACGCTTTAGTTTGAAAAGAACAAGTCATTCCCACAGCGTCGTGAGTTCGAGATCCCGCGCATGCAATTATTTTTTTCAATGTTACTTTGTTATTTCTGAGAAATTTAAAGAAAATGAATGTTCTGATCACTTTTTTACGGTTGAACAATGACATAGTTAATAAAAAAACATGAGAACAATTTTTTTTCATTATGTATCTTTTACCATTCAAAACAACACTCGTATAAAGATGCGTACATCGCGCAATCAAAGTTTTCGCAAAACATTGCATATATACCCCGACCCTTCGTAAGTACATCGGGGGTCAGGCGTCTCAAGGAAACCAGTTGTCGCCAAGCTGGTCTAAATTGGCGATCATTCAGATGTATCCAACCCGTGAGGGAGGGGTAATTTCTCAAAAACTGCTCATATAATATGGGGCAGTGGAGCATTGAAATCTAAAATAGAAGATGTATTACATAGCCTTGAGAGAATGCCATAACCATACGGTTAGTTCGACCCCTTTTATGGACAACGGTTATAAACTGGGTGATTTGAATCTTGTCTTGGGTTCGAGACCCCGCAAATGCAATTAGTTTTGGTTTTGGAAGATAGAAAACTCTTGTGCGAATTAGAACTTACTCTGATCAACCATCAAAAACATAATTAACGGATTCCTAAAACATAATTCAGTGTGTTTGGGATGATGGCGGGCCACGCGCGCTAGAATCAAATGTTGGACAACACGTGAAGGCTCCCCTCGCAAAGTAAAGTTATTCTTTGTTCTCTGAGCAAGTTCACAGACATACCATTATTGTGCTATGTTATTTGAAAAAAAAATTGGCGGAACTAATGAATGAAAACTGATTTAAATCCGTATAAAGGGGTGGTAAACTGTCAAATAGATTCACGCATCAGAACACACCTTTGACAGAGATAGATTGTAAAATCCCATTGCCTGTACTTGTACCGGCTTCAAAAGAAATGATATGAATGAAATATTTATATAAACCTCCGTATTCACTTCATTTCAAAATAACAATGATAACATTACTGAAATGGAACTAGCGTAGCTTACTTCAGAGTTTCCATAAAACGCTAGGCCAGCTTATATTTTAGCCCAGCAAAGTTTCTCAATCTAAACAAATGGATTTCTTAGTCTTTAAAATTGTTAACATAAATGCAAAAGTATTTGCGTTCGGTGGGTTTATAGCAATATAGATCTAGGTAGGATTTTTTTCAAATTGAAACATTGTCCAAAGACATTGTTTCATATATTTAAATACATCAAAAATCTAACCCTCTTTTCCGATGAACACAAAGCACGATCTCAAATTTAAGTCGCGATAAAAAGGGGTCAAATGTGCCTCGAGGTGTCCTGTTTCCAGGATATTGTTCGGATTTAATTTTCAACTTCACCCTGATGAGCAGATAAACTCGGGTATACTACGATCAACTTTGAAAAGACCGCCAAATTAGCCCAGCTTGGCGAGCACTGGCTTACCTCGAGACAACGGACCCCCGATGTAATACGAAGGGTCGGGGTATATACGCAATGTTTCGCGAAAACTTTCATTGCGCGATGTAGGAATAGTAGCCATACTTCGAAAAGAAAGTTTTAACAGGGTTCAAATTCATAGGTGATTAAAATTTGGATTACTTCAATTAATACTGGCTTAGAAGTACATTAAGTTAGCAGTAAATTTCTTAATTTCAAAAGGTTTTATGCTATCGTCATCTGTACTGTGTCTACTATAATTAATACCTCTAAAAGAACAGTTTTTACGGTTACAAAAAGCAAAAAATATCCAAAAAGTATTGCAATCGCGGGATTCCGAACTCGTGACATAGGATGCTTCTACCACAGCTAACAATGTCAAAATCACCGACATTGAGCTAGCGTAGCGTAGTACGTAGTTTCCATAGAACGCGAGGCCAGCTTATACTGGTTTATGTATCGAGTGGCCTATTGTAGGTACATACGTATGAAGGGGCTCATTTTTAACTTAAACCGGTTGTCATTCAGCATCCCTTACTCTCATATGTTTTTACGTCATTCAATTTATTTTATCTAAAATAAAACCAGTCTATTAATGAAAGGAAACTTATACGCATTATGAGGAAATTAAGAGACCGTACTCCCAAAAACATTATGCGAACGGTTTACTTCGCAATATACCTATCCATTATACAATATGGCTTATCTATTGGTATATGGTAGAGCTGGTTAAACTATAATGATTGAAATCCAAACAGCCCAGAGAGCTGTAATAAAAGTTATTATAAAAAAACCATTTCTACTCTCTACCGACTGTTTGTAAGTTCAAGTTCTCCGGGTCGACATAATAAATAAATAAATAAATATTGCTGGACAATCCACACAGCATCATCTAGCCCCAAGCTAAGCAGAGCTTGTGTTATGGATACTAGATGACTGATATACTTAATACAATACATTACATAGATAAATATTTTTATTAAACATAGCAAATACCCAGAACACCCGGAACAAATATTTGTAGATCGTACAAACATTTGTCCCGAGGCGGGAATCGAACCCGCAACCTCTTGCGTTGCAGGCGGACCTTCGTTAATAATTTCGAAAGGCGGCGTCATAATATGTATCGACTTCCGAATTTCGAAAAAGAATTATCGCAATCGGAATTAACATGAAACAATGAAACTCTCTATAACAAGTGGTATCTGTATATCTCTCAAATTTCTTTGACAAATTTTCAACTCTATTGCAAACGACATTTTGACATTTTGCAATAGCTTGATGTGCAGGCGTCTGCACCATATTATAAAATACAGGTCTCGCTTATATTCCCGGTGAGCAGTGGACGGTAAAAGGCAAAATAATACCTGAAACCTTCCAAAAACCGCTGTCCATAAAAGGGGTCGAGTAAACCGTATGGCTATGGTGTCCTCCTCAAGGTGAGTTTATTACGTAGTATATCGTACACTACCCAATATTGATTGAGCAGATTTAGAGTAATTACCCCTCCCTCACGGGTTGGATACATCTGAATGTTCGCCAATTTAGACCAGCTTGGCGACAACTGGTTTCCCTTGAGGCGACTGACCCCCGTTAGACTTACGAAGGGTTGGGGTATATATACAAAGTTCCGCGAAAACTTTGATTGCGCGATGCAGGATGCTTTGTACGTTTTGAATGGCTGATCCCTCCAAAATAGTTTACTCGAATTACGGTATGTTTTTTTTGTGATTTTCGAACTCTAATAATGCAATAAAGTTTTTGTTTTTCTACTAATTTCTTAAAAGTAACAAACTAGTATTGAAAAATAACCAAAAACAATTACACGCTCCGAAATTCGAACTCACGACATTTTCATAACTGCTTGCTCGTCATTTGCCCCTATAATAATCAGGACGTAATTTTTCCTAGGATTTTTTTTTAGGATATATAATAATATGATATATAATGTATGTATTGCCGAAATGAGGAAAAACACGAATCTAAAGATTTTTTTTATCTCTTTTAGTTACGGAATTACCACAAGGAAAAGTGCTCATCTTTATAATCATCGTCTAGTTTTTTTTCTGCAATGTAATAACCAGGGTTCTACGTGGACTGTTTAAAAGAAGAACAAGTTACAGGCACACAATTTAATACTAAAAACTAACCTAATTCCTATACTAAAACAACAATTAAAAACTTAACAAAAAAGGGAAGAACACTAACTTAAATTTCTCCCAAAAAGAAAAACGCATGGCTGGGTCCGAACTAGTGTCGCAGTAGTAGATGTTGGCCGCTATGCCCCGAGACCAGCTGGCTTTATCGTCGCCGCGGCGAATATGATGTTAGTACTTCGCAAAGTTACTAAGGTCTGTCTGGATGAAAGGCGCGATTCCGCAAGCTGAGAGCAAATAATGTAGCAGTCAGCATTGCAAAACATCCCCACATTCCACAAACATCAAAGTATCTAAATTTCGTGAATTAGACGTAAACACTTACCCCGTTTCATCCGTTAACCGCACACAAACACACAATGTCGCACCAACAACAATAACTATGACTTGTGACTATTAAGTGCAACGTGTCTGCCAGCAATTTAATTAACCCCGGAGTACTTGTCAGTTGATCCACTTTTTCAGTGTCTCACACTTAAGTGATCTCTGCCGGTAGAAATATTTTTCTGCCACCCTCACTTGTCTCATTTTAGAGCTTACCGTAGCGAGCCTAGGCGCGCCATCTAGCGTTGAGCGGAGAGTTGCATTCATGATCATTACAATGTGCTATTTTTAGGTAGCTCCAAGTAAAGCAAAGTAAAATAGTACCCAAGTAAAGTTTTTAACCGACATGAAGACGGATAAAAACGACTTAGGCGGAATGTACCCGAAAATATTTATCGGATACATCAGACTTGAGCGTTGAAGGGTTAAATTATCTTATTATTACACCCTTTGCTTTTACACAACGATTACACACACTATTTTATCATTCAAAACACGGTCGAAGTTCTGACTTACTGCAAGCCCTGCCCTAGCTAACGGGCCCTATTGAGCTCCCTAGCCGTAAAAACCCTAAAACAACATCAAGGACATTGCTATTGTATTCTTAATAAAACAAAGTGTCAAGTTATTAAATTTATTAATAATAAAAATTACAATATCGCTCTATACACAATAGAACTGAGCGCAATAATTTATTCAAAACGATCCAAAATGATTTCACGTGTATTCGGTAGATGGCAGCACCAACGCTGTAACTTCTAACATGATCGTTTATTAGTTATTTATATTTTAGTTTTGGATTGTTAGCGCTCAGCAGTAGACTATTTATTTATAGTTAAAATTAAATTAATGGCACCATGTTAGTTTCAGCTTTAATGAGTACAGACATTAACGGTATATTTCCGACATAATCTTACACTTTTTCTCGTTTGGGCAATAACTGTAACTATCGATAACTTTTACATAAGTAATTTTACAAATAATATATTAGGCACTTTTAATTTTCCTTCATTTATATCTGAGATTCGTTGAAGTATTCGTTCTTGCAAGCTCTGATACACTTTCTTAGGAGAAGCGTATAGATTCTTACACCGTAGGTACATTATAAATAAAAACATTTATTGATCCAATATACAGCTGTCAAAACTTTAATTTACCCATAAGATGACCTTGACCCCGTTACCAAGGTCAAGGTAAATTTACATGTGTTTAAATGTTTACACGCTCCATATGATATCATCAAAGAGAGCACAAATGACAATGACCTTGAATGTTTAAAACAAGGTCAATCCAAAATCGTATGTTCAGATAGCTGTCAAAACTCAATCATTACGTACTAAGCTTAACACTAAATAATATCAACATTGACCATAGACTATTCCAGACTCACCCAGTATTCCAGCTCTACCAATAAAAATGGGTAGTTTGATCTGAATGGAATCTGGACAGGCTGTTGGGTCTTGTTTTGCCCATGTTTTACATGATAACGCATGGCATGGCACAACAGAGTGGTAAGCAGATAGGGATGGCTGTCTTCGTTTCAGAATGCTTTTCTTTGCTTCGTGATCCCGACTCGTACTCGTACATGCCGCGCCCTGAAGCGTACGCGCCGCCACCTTGCGCCATTGCCTGGAACAAGAGACATGAAGGAATATTAGTTAAATCTAAATGTTACTACTGTATTGACTGCCTCGTTGGTCTGTTGGTTTAAAGGGTGTTGTTAGCAGAAGTGGGGTAAGGTTTGCTTATTTAGTCAAAAACATTCCATTTCACGAAAAAAGCGCAGCATAAAATAATGAATTGTAAAATATGTAGTGCACGAAGGCCAGCACATCAAGCTACCCCAATATGTCAAATTTCTTTTATAGTTTATCAACTTTGTTACAAAAATATAAGGCTCATATTCATTTGGGAAAATTTGGCAACTGAGGATAGCTTGATGTGCTGGCGTCTATACATAGGTATTTACTGTGTATTATTTACTATGTATTAATTGCATTAGACCAAATTGTTTCTCGACTCAAATGTGTATGTACTTAAGTAAATGAGACAGTTTTGAGTTAGTACATATTCCCTGAATATCCCGTTGGACAATTCATTGTGACAATCTAAGAAGTTGTAATACTCGTGGTACGAAAGTGACTTACACTGCTAGCCTGATAACCGCCGCCCTCTTTCTTCTGGAAGGGCGTGTGTCCGGGCGGGTAGTACACGGCGGGCCCGGCCACGTTGCGGCTGTTGGCCACGAGCGGGGCCTTGGCCGGCGCGCTGGGGGCGGCGGCCCGGCTCTGTGCGGAGCTCTGTGCGGAGCTCTCGTGGCTCACGTGCACGTTGCGGCGGACCACACCGTCTGGTTGGGTTGGGTACCGCTGGCAAATAAAACGTTTTAATGAGTACCTTTGTCGAAGACCTATTGACTGTGTAGTCTGGATCGAATGAATGGTCAGGTTGAGCTACGGTTACAGCTGGGAGGTAGGGTTGGTCGAAACAGGGGAAAGCTGGTCTGGTGAAGATTACCAAAAGACTCTACTGATACTGCAAATGTGGTGCTGTTCAACAAACGATGGGACAACTGGTATCGTATCTTGTGTGAGCTGATGCCTAAGCTGAAGGTCTCGATGGACGTTTTACTGATGGTGATAAACTTGTAGCCAAGTTTTGGGTTGGCTCAATATAGACCAGTAAGATGAAGAAGCTGGAATTGACTTTCTTCTGTAAAGCAAGTATACCAGCACCTGATGTTAAGTGGTGATTCGTAGCTGCATAGCGGCAAATATAAATATGATTTCCAAAAGAGATATTTTCACTAGTAGCTGGCGTTGTACGGAGTTTTAATAAAATACGAGGCCAGATTGTACTGGTTGTGTTGCCACTGACTTGTCCGATAGCATCTGCTTTATTTTAGTCTCACTTAGGCGTGATGCGGTGCAGTGTGCCAACCGCCTTAGGCTTGGGTCGATTCTGTGATACTCACAGCTTCAGGGAAGTCAGCCATCAGATCGTCTACCTTCTTGGGCGGCTGCTGAGTGCCGGGCGAGGGGGTGGAGGGGCGCGTTAAACCAAAGTTTCTAAATCTGAACAACTGGATTTCTTTGTCTTTACAAGTGTTAACATAAATGCAAACGTATTTGCGTTCGGTGGGTTTATATCAATAATAGATCTAGGTAGGTTTTTTTTCAAATTGAAACCTTCTCCAAAGACATTGTTTCATATATTTAACACGTTGAACGCCAAATGACCGACGAACAATACATTTTCTATTGTGTCTCGTTGTTTAGCAGTTAAGTACTTACATGAAAAAAAAACCCTCTTTTCCGATGAACACAAAACACGATCTAGAAATTAAGTCGCGATAAAAAGAGGTCAAATGTGCCTCGAGGTGTCCTGTTTCCAGGATATTGTTCGGATTTAATTTTCAACTTCACCCTGATGAGCAGATAAACTCGGGTATGCTACTATCAACTTTGAAAAGACCGCCAAATTAGCCCAGCTTGGCGAGCACTGGCTTACCTCGAGGCAACGGACCCCCCATATATTACGAAGGGTCGGGGTATATATGCAATGTTTCGCGAAAATTTTTATTGCGCGATGTAGGAATAATACCCATACTTCGAAAAGAAAGTTTTATTAATGTACAAATTAAGTTTTACTTCAATAATTTCTTAATTTAAAAATGCTTTTATGTATATAGAATAAGTTTTGGTAAATAAATAAATAAAATAAATAAATAAAAAATGTTTTCGTCATCGGTGCTGTATCTTCTATAATTAATACCACTAAAAGAACAGTTTTTGCGGTTTGAAAAAGCAAAAAATATCCAAAAAGTATTGCAATCGCTTGATTCCGAACTCGTGACATGAGATGCTTCTACCACAGCTAACAATGTCAAAATCACCGACATTGAGCTAGCGTAGCGTGGTACGTAGTTTCCATAGAACGCGAGGCCAGCTTATACTGGTTTATTTAACGTGTGGCCTATTGTAGGTACATACGTATAAAGGGGCTCTTTTTTAACTTAAACCGGTTGTCATTCAGCATCCCTTACTCATATCATCATATGTTTTTACGTCATTTCATTGATTTTACCTAAAATAAAACCAAGCCTATAAATGTCCTACTACAGGGCAAAGGTCTCTTCTTGTGCAGAGAAGGCTCGAGAATTTATCACCACGCTTGCTCAAGACGGGTTGGCGATGTCAGATTTATATTAAATTAATAATAATAATAAGTCCAGGTTTCCTCAAGATGTTTTCATTCACACATTCGTAAATATGAATTGAAAAAGTCACACTGATACTTTTCCAGGTTTTTACCCACAACCTCGTGCACAAGAGGCGAGGCCTAAACCACTGAGCCGTAACGATAGCAATACGTATCTTTGTTATGTACTAGACAAGGAACGACATAATTCCAAAATAACCGCACCATGCGTGCAAAATTAATAAGATACCAATCATCATCATCATCCTCCTGCCCTTATCCCAATTTTATTTGGGGTCGGCGCAGCATGTTTTCTTCTTCCATACATCTCTATTTGCCGTCATCTCATGGGTCACCTCTTTTCTTGCCATATCCTCTTTCACACAATCCATCCATCTTTTCTTTGGTCTTCCTCTACTCATGTAACCCTGCACATTCATACTCAAAACTTTCCTCACAACATGGTCCTCATTCCTTCGCATCACATGCCCATACCATGACAACCGATTTCCACACAACTTCTCGGTCACAGGCGCAACTTTAAGACTTCCTCTTACATACTCATTTCTTATTCTATCCATTCGCGTAACACCACACATACCCCTCAGCATTCTCATCTCAGCTGCATGTAACTGCCTTTCATTCATGCCTTTTGCGGCCCAACATTCTGATCCATACAAGACAGCAGGTCTGACCATTGTTTTGTAAATCTTCCCCTTAAGTTTAAGGGGAATATGGTGGTCACAGGTTGTTCCCGTTACCTGCCGCCATTTCATCCACCCTATGTTAATTCGGTGCTTGACAATATAATATAAGATACCAATATTTAAGGGAAATATCGGTAGTTGTGTGAACTAGTAGATTTCATTACTCGCAACAAAAAGGTTAAAAAAGGATCTGTCTGTCCGCCCGTGTGTCTGTCTGTGTGTCGCAACCGCAAGGTTGAAAGTATTTATTAAAAGAGTTGAATGTTCACTGCATGCTACCAGAACTCCTTTCATTGCAAAACATTAAAGCCAACGTTCAATTTCTTCCTGGTAAGTAGAGTAAGGAAACATGTACATTAGGACGACCTATGTGGTGCAGCCGGCGAAGTTCCGCTTGCGACGCAGGAGGTTGCGGGTTCGATTCCCGCCTTGGGACAAAGGTTTGATTCTGAGTATTTGCTATGTATAATAAAAAATATATATATATCTATATAATGTATTTTATTAAGTATATCAATCATCTAGTACCCATAACACAAGCTCTATTTAGCTTAGGGCTAGATGATGCCGTGTGGATTGTCCAGCATTATTTATTATTATAATGAGGAAATTAAGAGACCGCACTCCCAAAAACATTATGCGACTGGTTTACTTCGCAATTTGCCAATCCATTGTACAAAATGGCGTTCCTATAGATATTATGGTGGAGCATGATTGAAATCGAAAGAGCACAGAGAGCTGTTATAAAAGTTATTTTATAAAACCATTTCTACACTTTACCGATTCTTTGCACAAAGAGTTTCAAGTTCTCCGGGCAATTGTTTGTTCTTAACGCTTTCCTCCATACACACAGACCATAAAAACCCAACCCGACTACCACTCATGAACTTCCACACGTACCTGTAACATTCCTCTACAAAGAACGGCCTCCCTCCTAGCTAGACGCGGTCCCGCCTAGATAGGCGGGACCGCGTCTGCAGACAAAGGTGTGCAGATGCACACCTTTGTGTTTAATAAGGTAACCAATAGTCTACCTTGTAACACTAATGAACTCTCCATCGCTATATGTAAAAGAGTTGTCAAAAAGTTGCTTTTAGGTCTTTCTTACAATGAAACGGAAACCATTCTTACATCATCATTCAACAGCTTACACTTGGACTCACACTAACATTACAGACGTTGAAACACATTCAAATGACACTCACATACACTCTTAAAGACACGCACACACAAACACACACACTTTCACAACTTACTTGACTATTATTTTATTTTTTAAGCACAATGTACAATTAAAGGTTAATACTTTGTATAAATCGGTTTAAGTTATCTCATTCTTAAATGTTATTTAGATTTAATTGCAATTTAACCTGTTTCCACATCAACCTCAGAGGTAAAATGTTCACAACTCCGGTCCGGAAGATACAGGCGCTGCTTAGGTTGGGAACCACCCTAAAGAATTAATGAACTTCACTTACAACTACAGATAATGCAACGATTGAAACAATGGTTCAATCAAGATATATTATATTTAATAATAAATGGCAGATAAAGCCAAAGGAAGATACAAGACAAATTTATTATTTCTGTGATCATCGTTCAGGCACACGCTTTAGTTTGAAAAGAACAAGTCATTCCCACAGCGTCGTGAGTTCGAGATCCCGCGCATGCAATTATTTTTTTCAATGTTACTTTGTTATTTCTGAGAAATTTAAAGAAAATGAATGTTCTGATCACTTTTTTACGGTTGAACAATGACATAGTTAATAAAAAAAACATGAGAACAATTTTTTTTCATTGTGTATCTTTTACCATTCAAAACAACACTCGTATAAAGATGCGTACATCGCGCAATCAAAGTTTTCGCAAAACATTGCATATATACCCCGACCCTTCGTAAGTACATCGGGGGTCAGGCGTCTCAAGGAAA
This sequence comes from Phlogophora meticulosa, assembly GCA_905147745.2. Lineage (NCBI taxonomy): Eukaryota > Metazoa > Arthropoda > Insecta > Lepidoptera > Noctuidae > Phlogophora > Phlogophora meticulosa. The sequence goes on from LR990542.1 coordinate 2,393,533, forward strand.
CCAGTTGTCGCCAAGCTGGTCTAAATTGGCGATCATTCAGATGTATCCAACCCGTGAGGGAGGGGTAATTTCTCAAAAACTGCTCACATAATATGGGGCAGTGGAGCATTGAAATCTAAAATAGAAGATGTATTACATAGCCTTGAGAGAATGCCATAACCATACGGTTAGTTCGACCCCTTTTATGGACAACGGTTATAAACTGGGTGATTTGAATCTTGTCTTGGGTTCGAGACCCCGCAAATGCAATTAGTTTTGGTTTTGGAAGATAGAAAACTCTTGTGCGAATTAGAACTTACTCTGATCAACCATCAAAAACATAATTAACGGATTCCTAAAACATAATTCAGTGTGTTTGGGATGATGGCGGGCCACGCGCGCTAGAACCAAATGTTGGACAACACGTGAAGGCTCCCCTCGCAAAGTAAAGTTATTCTTTGTTCTCTGAGCAAGTTATTGTGCTATGTTATTTGAAAAAAAAATTGGCGGAACTAATGAATGAAAACTGATTTAAATCCGTATAAAGGGTGGTAAACTGTCAAATAGATTCACGCATCAGAACACACCTTTGACAGAGATAGATTGTAAAATCCCATTGCCTGTACTTGTACCGGCTTCAAAAGAAAAGGATATGAATTAAATATTTATATAAACCTCCGTATTCACACGGTACGGTCATCTTTTTAAGAGTTAACTGTTAATAATTCATTTCAAAATAACAATGATAACATTACTGAAATGGAACTAGCGCAGCTTACTTCAGAGTTTCCATAAAACGCTAGGCCAGCTTATATTTTAGCCCAACAAAGTTTCTCAATCTAAACAAATGGATTTCTTAGTCTTTAAAATTGTTAATATAAATGTAAAAGTATTTGAGTTCGGTGGGTATATATAGCATAGATCTAGGTAGGATTTTTTTGAAACATTGTCCAAAGACATTGTTTCATATATGTAACACGTTGAACGCCAAATGACCGACGAAGCATAAAACCTTTTGAAATTTATTGAACTAAAACTTAATTTGTACATTAAAAAGTAAGTGAAGTACTTCTAAGGAAGGTTTCAATTTGAAAAAAATCCTACCTAGATCTATTATTGCTATAAACCCACCGAACGCAAAAACGTTTGCATTTATATTAACACTTTTAAAGACAATGAAATCCAGTTGTTCAGATTTAGAAACTTTGGTTGGCTAAAATATAAGCTGGCCTCGCGTTTTATGGAAATAAATTCTGATGTACGCTACGCAAGTTCCATTTCGGTAATGTTGTCGTTGTTTATGAAATTAATTATTAACAGTTAATTCTTATAAAGATGACCATACCGAGAAAATACACACGGCTATAAAAATATTTTAAACCGTATTATTTCTATTGAAGCTGGTATGCGCCGAATGCGGGATTTATAACGTTTTTCATACAATGTCAACATGAAACTTCTCTATAATTCAAGTTGTTTATTACCATATTCAAACATAAGCGTCTCGCCTATATTCGTCGAAGCGGTAAGCAGAGGACGGTAATAGGCAAAAAATACGTGTTGAATTAAATTTCCAAACTTCTTTAAAACCGTTGTCCATAAAAGGGGTCGAACTAACCGTATGGTTATGGCATCCTCCTCAAGGTTACGTAGTACATCTTCTATTTTAGTTTTCAATGCTCCACTGCCCCATATTATTTGAGCAGTTTTTTAAATTTCTTAGAAATAACAAAGTAGCATTGAAAAATAAAACAAAAATGATTGCACGCGCGGTGTCACGAACTCGCGACATTTGAAGAATTACTTGTTCTTTTCAAACTAAAACGTGTTCCTGAACGATGATCACGGAAATAATAAATTTTGTCTTTTATCTTCCTTTAGCTATATCTGGCATTTATACTTCAATATAATATAATAAAAACCTTTTTAGAACCATTGTTACAAGTCCAAGTTGAAACTTAGACCGAATTGTACAAAGTAGAAATCTTAAATTGTGCTAGGCAAAATACAAAACTTAGAAATGTAAAACATAAAACTAATACCTAGTAAATGAAGTTGTGAAAGTGTGTGTGTGTGTGTGTGTGTGTGTGTGTGTCTGTGTTGGTTCGGGATTTTATGGTTTTGTGTATATGTAAGCGTTAATAATAGGTCTTTACCTATGAAATTGCCGTTTTGTATGAAAAAATGTAAATGAATTTTTTTCATGTATTTTTTATTTGTATTAATCGAAGTAATCACCCATGCAATCAATGCATCTTTGCCAACGCAGTGGCAGTTTATTGATGCCCTTCTTAAAGAAATCAGCTGGACGGGAGGCAACAAATTCTTCAAAGGCATTTTGTACTGCCTCTCGGGTATTGAATTTTTTTCCCGCCAAGAAGTTATCCAAATTCTGGAAAAAGTAGTAGTCTGTAGGCGCAAGGGCTGGTGAGTAGGGCGGATGACGGAGAGCTTCCAACCCCAGTTCTTGCAACTTGGAGACCGTCTGCTGTGCAGTATGAGGTCGCGCGTTGTCGTGCAGGAGCAGCGGAGACGAGCGATTGACCAATGCTGGTTGGAGATGTGCCAGCTTCTCCATCATTGTGTTCAATTCTTCACAGTACACATCTGCAGTAATGCTCACCCCGTTTGGTAAGAAGCTGTGTTTAATCACACCGGCGCTAGACCACCAAACAGTGACCATCACTTTTCTTGGGGTAAGTTTTCGTTTAGGGCATTGTTTAGGTGCTGAACCAGGATCCAACCAACTTGCTGAGCGCTTGCGGTTATCAAACAGAATCCATTTTTCATCGCAGGTAACAATGCGGTTCAAAATTCCTTCATTTGTGTGTCTGTTGAGCAGTGCAAGGCACGTCTCGACGCGTACTTCGCGCTGGCGATCATTGAGTTCGTGGGGCACCCATTTGTCAAGCTTTTTTACCTTGCCAATTTGACGCAAATGGACCAATATTGTTTTGACGCTAACGTCGAAAGCTGCTGCTAATTCAGCCGTAGATTGTGTATCATCAGCTTCCACAATCGCCTTTAATTCGTCATTGTCACCAAAGTCTTCGGACGACCGCGAGGTTCATTTTTCAGGTCGAAATTTCCAGAACGGAAGCGAGCAAACCAATAACAGGTAGTGCGTTGGTTTGTAGTGTTAGCTCCGTAAACGTCGTTGATGTTGCGTGCCGCTTGTGTCGCGTTGCTGCCACGACGGTACTCATATTCCATAATTACTCGAATTTTTAACGTATCCATGATGACGAAAAAGATTTAAATGCGATGAAAATGTAACACTAATCAATAAACAAATGACTACTTTTGGAAAAAAAAATCCATGTTTTTAAAATAAAATTAATTTGAAATTAGAATTCTTAGCCAAACAAAAAATATTTTGATTTGAAATGGCCAGTACTGCAGAACGGCAATTTCATAGGTAAAGACCTAATATTAAGCATTTGGAAAAAACCTTATTCTCATGTTTTTCCCTTAAAAAGGGATTATAACATTGATTTTCTTAAAATTTCTTAGAAATAACAAAAAAAAGTACCAGCCTATTACTGTCCCACTGTAGGGCAAAGGCCTCTTCTCATACAGAGAAGGCACGTGCATTAATCACCACCCTTGCTCAAGACGGGTTGGCTATTTCAGACTTATATTAATTATATAAGTCCAGGTTCCCTCACGATGTTTTCCTTCACCGATGTCAGTGATGTCCAAGATAACATACCGAGTCCATATAAATCGAATTGAGCGAGTACAAAAAAGTTTTACTAGATACCTACATTACAGATGTAAAAGGGCAACTTTTACATCTGTAATGCAACTTTTGTATAATCACCTAGAAGCTGATTATACAAAAAGACTCAGTCATTTCAGAATGACAACTCTGGAACATCGCCGCAATGTCACCGACCAAATATTGCTATACAAAATTGTTAATAGTCTTGTTGACGTGCCGAAACTTCTAGATGAAGTTAACATAACAGTTCCCCGCTGCTCCCTGCTCAGACGTGAGCGCGCTTTCAACGTATTTACACCTTGAAGCACTCGTACAAACCTGGGTCGATCAGCCCCAATGAACCGTTTATTGAGAACCTACAATCAAACTCAAACGCGTACTAACAGTATCGACATCTTCTGCGACACTCTGGCTCAATTCCGTAGGCATCTAGCAGATGCTAGTCTGTCCTAGGCATAAATGTGTTTTCTGGTCTAGATAATTTCTCTTCTGTCATTATCAATTTCTCTTTTATTAAAATTATTATTATTCTTCAATTCAATTCATTATAATACCTATATATTTTTTTATTATTTTTTTTTATTTTCATGTTGTGTTTTATTATAATTTCTTAATATAATTTAATTTAAATTTTATATAATAGCTTAATTTAGTGTTATAATTTAACTTAATTTCTTAATTTTATAATCCAATTTATACAGTAATTTTAATCGTGTATGGTAATATTTCAAATATTTTAATGATTTCATTTAATGATTCTACAATGCTTTGGGTACAATTTTCACTACTATCCCATTAACATTGTAATCACAATATAAAAGCTGTGCACACCTTTGAGTGACAAAGTCACTATAGTATTATTTAAGAAATCCTGTATGTACGAATGTTTTTGTGACTTTGTCGTTGGAGTGCCATAATAAATAAATAAAGAAATAAACTTAGAAAGTACATATGAATTGAAAAACTAACATTGGTACTTGCCCAGGTTTGAACCCACAACCTCGTGCACAAGAGGCGAGGCCTAAACCACTGGGCCATCATGACATCTTCAGAAATAACGAAGAAACATTTAAAAAAATACAAAAATAATTGCACGCGTGGGGTCTCGAACTCACGACACTGTGGGAAAGACTTGTTCTTTTCAAACTAAAGCGTGTGCCTGAACGATGATCACAGAAATAATAAATTTGTCTTGTATCTTCGTTTAGCTTTATCTGGCATTTATTATTAAATATAATATATCTTGATTGAACCATTGTTTCAATCGTTGCATTATCTGTAGTTGTAAGTGAAGTTCATTCATTCTTTAGGGTGGTTCCTAAACTAGGCAGCACCTGTATCTTGCGGACCGGAGTTGTGAACATGAAGCATTTTACCTCTGAGGTTGATGTGGAAACAGGTTAAAAGTGTAGTTAGCTTATGAATTGCAAAGAACTACGAGTATATTCAATCTAAATTTAAATTTTTAAATGAAATAACTTAAATCGAATTATATAATGTATAAATCTTAAATTGTAAATTGTGATGGACAAAATAACGAACGTAAAAATGTAAAATATTAAAACATAAAAAAATAGTAAAATAAGTTGTGAAAGTGTGTGTACATATGTGCGTGTCTGGGAGAGATCGACCGGTTAAGCAGTAAACAGCCTTATAGTGCTTAACTGCGAGTGGCCCTACCTAAAAAAAAGTGTCTGTGAGAGTGTATGATAGTGTGATGTGTATGTTTATGAACGTCTGTAATGTTAGTGTGAGTCCGAGTGTGAGCTGTTGAATGATGATAAGAGAATGGTTTCTATTGTTAGAAAGTCCTCAAAGCTACTTTTTGACAACTCTTTTACACGTAGCGAGACTCCCTCGGAGAGTCATGGAGAGTTCATAAGTGTTACAAGGTAGACTATTGGTAACCTTATTAAACACAAAGGTGTGCAGATAGGCGGGACCGCGTCTAGCTAGGAGGGAGGCGGTTCTTTGTAGAGGAATGTTACAGGTACGTGTGGAAGTTCATGAGTGGTAGTCGGGTTGGGTTTTTATGGTTTGTGTGTATGGAGGAAATCGTTAAGAATAAACATTTGACGACCGATGTGGCGCAGCGGGCGAAGGTCCGCCTGCGACGCAGGAGGTTGCGGGTTCGATTCCCGCCTTGGGACAAATGTTTGTACGATCTACAAAGATTTGTTCCAGGTGTTCTGGGTGTTTGCTGTGTATATTAAAAATATTTATCTATGTAATGTACTGTATTAAGTATATCAGTCATCTAGTACCCATAACACAAGCTCTGCTTAGCTTGGGGCTAGATGATGCTGTGTGGATTGTCCAGCAATATTTATTTATTTATTTATTATGTCGACCCGGAGAACTTGAACTTACAAATATTCGGTAGAGAGTAGAAATGGTTTTTTTATAAAAACTTTTATTACAGCTCTCTGGGCTGCTTGGATTTCAATCATTATAGTTTAACCAGCTCTACCATATACCAATAGATAGGCCATATTGTATAATGGATTGGCATATTTTGTATAATGGATTGGCATATTTTGACGACCGATGTGGCGGGCCGGGCGAAGGTCCGCCTGCGACGCAAGAGGTTGCGGGTTCGATTCCCGCCTTGGGACAAATGTTTGTACGATCTACAAATATTTGTTCCGGGTGTTCACGGTATTTCCTATGTCTAATAAAAAATATCTATATATGTAATGTACTGTATTAAGTATATCAGTCATCTAGTACCCATAACACAAGCTCTGCTTAGCTCGGGGCTAGATGATGCTGTGCGGATTGTCCAGCATTATTATTATATTGCGGAGTAAACCGTTCGCATAATGATTTTGGGAGTACGGTCTCTTAATTTCCTCATAATACGTATAACTTTCCTTACATTAATAGACTGGTTTTATTTTAGATAAAATCAATTGAATGACGTCAAACCATATGAGAGTAAGGGATGCTGAATGACAACCGGTTTAATTTAAAAAGAGCCCCTTTATACGGATGTACCTACTACAATAGGCCACTCGTTTAATAAACCAGTATAAGCTGGCCTCGCGTTCTATGGAAACTACGTACCACGCTACGCTAGCTCAATGTCGGTGATTTTGACATTGTTTGCTGTGGTAGAAGCATGTCATGTCACGAGTTCGGAATCAAGCGATTGCAATAGTTTTTGGTTATTTTTTGCTTTTTAAAACCGCAAAAACTGTTCTTTTAGTAGTATTGACTTTTATTAATATGACGAAAACATAAAAGCATTTTCAAATTAAGAAATTATTGAAGTAAAACTTAATTTGTACATTAATAATACTTTCTTTTCGAAGTATGGCTACTATTCCTACATCGCGCAATGAAAGTTTTCGCGAAACATTGCGTATATACCCCGACCCTTCGTATTACAATGGGGGTCCGTTGCCTCGAGGTAAGCCAGTGCTCGCCAAGCTGGGCTAATTTGGCGGTCTTTTCAAAGTTGATCGTAGCATACCCGAGTTTATCTGCTCATCAGAGTGAAGTTGAAAATTAAATCCGAACAATATCCTGGAAACAGGACACCTCGAGGCACATTTGACCCCTTTTTGTCGCGACTTAATTTTGTGTTTTGTGTTCATCGGAAAAGAGGGTTTTTTTTCATGTAAGTTATTGCCCCACACTAGGAATTTCTCCTGTATCGTGGGTGCGTTTACAAACATTCAAACTCACATACACAAACAGCCAGACCCGGAACAACTATCTGTAGGCCATACAAATATTTGTTCCGTGCGGGAATCGAACCCACGACACGCAGCGCAGTAGTCAATCGCTCAGCCACTGCGCCAACCGTGTCGTCAAAGTACTTAAATATATGAAACAATGTCTTTGGAGAAGGTTTCAATTTGAAAAAAATCCTACCTAGATCTATATTGCTATAAACCCACCGAACGCAAATACGTTTGCATTTATATTAACACTTTTAAAGACATTGAAATCCAGTTGTTCAGATTTAGAAACTTTGGTTGGCTAAAATATAAGCTGGCCTCGCGTTTTATGGAAATAAATTCTGATGTACGCTACGCAAGTTCCATTTCGGTAATGTTGTCGTTGTTTATGAAATTAATTATTAACAGTTAATTCTTATAAAGATGACCATACCGAGAAAATACACACGGCTATAAAAATATTTTAAACCGTATTATTTCTATTGAAGCTGGTATGCGCCGAATGCGGGATTTATAACGTTTTTCATACAATGTCAACATGAAACTTCTCTATAATTCAAGTTGTTTATTACCATATTCAAACATAAGCGTCTCGCCTATATTCGTCGAAGCGGTAAGCAGAGGACGGTAATAGGCAAAAAATACGTGTTGAATTAAATTTCCAAACTTCTTTAAAACCGTTGTCCATAAAAGGGGTCGAACTAACCGTATGGTTATGGCATCCTCCTCAAGGTTACGTAGTACATCTTCTATTTTAGTTTTCAATGCTCCACTGCCCCATATTATTTGAGCAGTTTTTTAAATTTCTTAGAAATAACAAAGTAGCATTGAAAAATAAAACAAAAATAATTGCACGCGCGGTGTCACGAACTCGCGACATTTGAAGAATTACTTGTTCTTTTCAAACTAAAACGTGTTCCTGAACGATGATCACGGAAATAATAAATTTTGTCTTTTATCTTCCTTTAGCTATATCTGGCATTTATACTTCAATATAATATAATAAAAACCTTTTTAGAACCATTGTTACAAGTCCAAGTTGAAACTTAGACCGAATTGTACAAAGTAGAAATCTTAAATTGTGCTAGGCAAAATACAAAACTTAGAAATGTAAAACATAAAACTAATACCTAGTAAATGAAGTTGTGAAAGTGTGTGTGTGTGTGTGTGTGTGTGTGTGTGTGTCTGTGTTGGTTCGGGATTTTATGGTTTTGTGTATATGTAAGCGTTAATAATAGGTCTTTACCTATGAAATTGCCGTTTTGTATGAAAAAATGTAAATGAATTTTTTTCATGTATTTTTTATTTGTATTAATCGAAGTAATCACCCATGCAATCAATGCATCTTTGCCAACGCAGTGGCAGTTTATTGATGCCCTTCTTAAAGAAATCAGCTGGACGGGAGGCAACAAATTCTTCAAAGGCATTTTGTACTGCCTCTCGGGTATTGAATTTTTTTCCCGCCAAGAAGTTATCCAAATTCTGGAAAAAGTAGTAGTCTGTAGGCGCAAGGGCTGGTGAGTAGGGCGGATGACGGAGAGCTTCCAACCCCAGTTCTTGCAACTTGGAGACCGTCTGCTGTGCAGTATGAGGTCGCGCGTTGTCGTGCAGGAGCAGCGGAGACGAGCGATTGACCAATGCTGGTTGGAGATGTGCCAGCTTCTCCATCATTGTGTTCAATTCTTCACAGTACACATCTGCAGTAATGCTCACCCCGTTTGGTAAGAAGCTGTGTTTAATCACACCGGCGCTAGACCACCAAACAGTGACCATCACTTTTCTTGGGGTAAGTTTTCGTTTAGGGCATTGTTTAGGTGCTGAACCAGGATCCAACCAACTTGCTGAGCGCTTGCGGTTATCAAACAGAATCCATTTTTCATCGCAGGTAACAATGCGGTTCAAAATTCCTTCATTTGTGTGTCTGTTGAGCAGTGCAAGGCACGTCTCGACGCGTACTTCGCGCTGGCGATCATTGAGTTCGTGGGGCACCCATTTGTCAAGCTTTTTTACCTTGCCAATTTGACGCAAATGGACCAATATTGTTTTGACGCTAACGTCGAAAGCTGCTGCTAATTCAGCCGTAGATTGTGTATCATCAGCTTCCACAATCGCCTTTAATTCGTCATTGTCACCAAAGTCTTCGGACGACCGCGAGGTTCATTTTTCAGGTCGAAATTTCCAGAACGGAAGCGAGCAAACCAATAACAGGTAGTGCGTTGGTTTGTAGTGTTAGCTCCGTAAACGTCGTTGATGTTGCGTGCCGCTTGTGTCGCGTTGCTGCCACGACGGTACTCATATTCCATAATTACTCGAATTTTTAACGTATCCATGATGACGAAAAAGATTTAAATGCGATGAAAATGTAACACTAATCAATAAACAAATGACTACTTTTGGAAAAAAAAATCCATGTTTTTAAAATAAAATTAATTTGAAATTAGAATTCTTAGCCAAACAAAAAATATTTTGATTTGAAATGGCCAGTACTGCAGAACGGCAATTTCATAGGTAAAGACCTAATATTAAGCATTTGGAAAAAACCTTATTCTCATGTTTTTCCCTTAAAAAGGGATTATAACATTGATTTTCTTAAAATTTCTTAGAAATAACAAAAAAAAGTACCAGCCTATTACTGTCCCACTGTAGGGCAAAGGCCTCTTCTCATACAGAGAAGGCACGTGCATTAATCACCACCCTTGCTCAAGACGGGTTGGCTATTTCAGACTTATATTAATTATATAAGTCCAGGTTCCCTCACGATGTTTTCCTTCACCGATGTCAGTGATGTCCAAGATAACATACCGAGTCCATATAAATCGAATTGAGCGAGTACAAAAAAGTTTTACTAGATACCTACATTACAGATGTAAAAGGGCAACTTTTACATCTTAATGCAACTTTTGTATAATCACCTAGAAGCTGATTATACAAAAAGACTCAGTCATTTCAGAATGACAACTCTGGAACATCGCCGCAATGTCACCGACCAAATATTGCTATACAAAATTGTTAATAGTCTTGTTGACGTGCCGAAACTTCTAGATGAAGTTAACATAACAGTTCCCCGCTGCTCCCTGCTCAGACGTGAGCGCGCTTTCAACGTATTTACACCTTGAAGCACTCGTACAAACCTGGGTCGATCAGCCCCAATGAACCGTTTATTGAGAACCTACAATCAAACTCAAACGCGTACTAACAGTATCGACATCTTCTGCGACACTCTGGCTCAATTCCGTAGGCATCTAGCAGATGCTAGTCTGTCCTAGGCATAAATGTGTTTTCTGGTCTAGATAATTTCTCTTCTGTCATTATCAATTTCTCTTTTATTAAAATTATTATTATTCTTCAATTCAATTCATTATAATACCTATATATTTTTTTATTATTTTTTTTTATTTTCATGTTGTGTTTTATTATAATTTCTTAATATAATTTAATTTAAATTTTATATAATAGCTTAATTTAGTGTTATAATTTAACTTAATTTCTTAATTTTATAATCCAATTTATACAGTAATTTTAATCGTGTATGGTAATATTTCAAATATTTTAATGATTTCATTTAATGATTCTACAATGCTTTGGGTACAATTTTCACTACTATCCCATTAACATTGTAATCACAATATAAAAGCTGTGCACACCTTTGAGTGACAAAGTCACTATAGTATTATTTAAGAAATCCTGTATGTACGAATGTTTTTGTGACTTTGTCGTTGGAGTGCCATAATAAATAAATAAAGAAATAAACTTAGAAAGTACATATGAATTGAAAAACTAACATTGGTACTTGCCCAGGTTTGAACCCACAACCTCGTGCACAAGAGGCGAGGCCTAAACCACTGGGCCATCATGACATCTTCAGAAATAACGAAGAAACATTTAAAAAAATACAAAAATAATTGCACGCGTGGGGTCTCGAACTCACGACACTGTGGGAAAGACTTGTTCTTTTCAAACTAAAGCGTGTGCCTGAACGATGATCACAGAAATAATAAATTTGTCTTGTATCTTCGTTTAGCTTTATCTGGCATTTATTATTAAATATAATATATCTTGATTGAACCATTGTTTCAATCGTTGCATTATCTGTAGTTGTAAGTGAAGTTCATTCATTCTTTAGGGTGGTTCCTAAACTAGGCAGCACCTGTATCTTGCGGACCGGAGTTGTGAACATGAAGCATTTTACCTCTGAGGTTGATGTGGAAACAGGTTAAAAGTGTAGTTAGCTTATGAATTGCAAAGAACTACGAGTATATTCAATCTAAATTTAAATTTTTAAATGAAATAACTTAAATCGAATTATATAATGTATAAATCTTAAATTGTAAATTGTGATGGACAAAATAACGAACGTAAAAATGTAAAATATTAAAACATAAAAAAATAGTAAAATAAGTTGTGAAAGTGTGTGTACATATGTGCGTGTCTGGGAGAGATCGACCGGTTAAGCAGTAAACAGCCTTATAGTGCTTAACTGCGAGTGGCCCTACCTAAAAAAAAGTGTCTGTGAGAGTGTATGATAGTGTGATGTGTATGTTTATGAACGTCTGTAATGTTAGTGTGAGTCCGAGTGTGAGCTGTTGAATGATGATAAGAGAATGGTTTCTATTGTTAGAAAGTCCTCAAAGCTACTTTTTGACAACTCTTTTACACGTAGCGAGACTCCCTCGGAGAGTCATGGAGAGTTCATAAGTGTTACAAGGTAGACTATTGGTAACCTTATTAAACACAAAGGTGTGCAGATAGGCGGGACCGCGTCTAGCTAGGAGGGAGGCGGTTCTTTGTAGAGGAATGTTACAGGTACGTGTGGAAGTTCATGAGTGGTAGTCGGGTTGGGTTTTTATGGTTTGTGTGTATGGAGGAAATCGTTAAGAATAAACATTTGACGACCGATGTGGCGCAGCGGGCGAAGGTCCGCCTGCGACGCAGGAGGTTGCGGGTTCGATTCCCGCCTTGGGACAAATGTTTGTACGATCTACAAAGATTTGTTCCAGGTGTTCTGGGTGTTTGCTGTGTATATTAAAAATATTTATCTATGTAATGTACTGTATTAAGTATATCAGTCATCTAGTACCCATAACACAAGCTCTGCTTAGCTTGGGGCTAGATGATGCTGTGTGGATTGTCCAGCAATATTTATTTATTTATTTATTATGTCGACCCGGAGAACTTGAACTTACAAATATTCGGTAGAGAGTAGAAATGGTTTTTTTATAAAAACTTTTATTACAGCTCTCTGGGCTGCTTGGATTTCAATCATTATAGTTTAACCAGCTCTACCATATACCAATAGATAGGCCATATTGTATAATGGATTGGCATATTTTGTATAATGGATTGGCATATTTTGACGACCGATGTGGCCGTGTACGATCTACAAATATTTGTTCCGGGTGTTCACGGTATTTCCTATGTCTAATAAAAAATATCTATATATGTAATGTACTGTATTAAGTATATCAGTCATCTAGTACCCATAACACAAGCTCTGCTTAGCTCGGGGCTAGATGATGCTGTGCGGATTGTCCAGCATTATTATTATATTGCGGAGTAAACCGTTCGCATAATGATTTTGGGAGTACGGTCTCTTAATTTCCTCATAATACGTATAACTTTCCTTACATTAATAGACTGGTTTTATTTTAGATAAAATCAATTGAATGACGTCAAACCATATGAGAGTAAGGGATGCTGAATGACAACCGGTTTAATTTAAAAAGAGCCCCTTTATACGGATGTACCTACTACAATAGGCCACTCGTTTAATAAACCAGTATAAGCTGGCCTCGCGTTCTATGGAAACTACGTACCACGCTACGCTAGCTCAATGTCGGTGATTTTGACATTGTTTGCTGTGGTAGAAGCATGTCATGTCACGAGTTCGGAATCAAGCGATTGCAATAGTTTTTGGTTATTTTTTGCTTTTTAAAACCGCAAAAACTGTTCTTTTAGTAGTATTGACTTTTATTAATATGACGAAAACATAAAAGCATTTTCAAATTAAGAAATTATTGAAGTAAAACTTAATTTGTACATTAATAATACTTTCTTTTCGAAGTATGGCTACTATTCCTACATCGCGCAATGAAAGTTTTCGCGAAACATTGCGTATATACCCCGACCCTTCGTATTACAATGGGGGTCCGTTGCCTCGAGGTAAGCCAGTGCTCGCCAAGCTGGGCTAATTTGGCGGTCTTTTCAAAGTTGATCGTAGCATACCCGAGTTTATCTGCTCATCAGAGTGAAGTTGAAAATTAAATCCGAACAATATCCTGGAAACAGGACACCTCGAGGCACATTTGACCCCTTTTTGTCGCGACTTAATTTTGTGTTTTGTGTTCATCGGAAAAGAGGGTTTTTTTTCATGTAAGTTATTGCCCCACACTAGGAATTTCTCCTGTATCGTGGGTGCGTTTACAAACATTCAAACTCACATACACAAACAGCCAGACCCGGAACAACTATCTGTAGGCCATACAAATATTTGTTCCGTGCGGGAATCGAACCCACGACACGCAGCGCAGTAGTCAATCGCTCAGCCACTGCGCCAACCGTGTCGTCAAAGTACTTAAATATATGAAACAATGTCTTTGGAGAAGGTTTCAATTTGAAAAAAATCCTACCTAGATCTATATTGCTATAAACCCACCGAACGCAAATACGTTTGCATTTATATTAACACTTTTAAAGACATTGAAATCCAGTTGTTCAGATTTAGAAACTTTGGTTGGCTAAAATATAAGCTGGCCTCGCGTTTTATGGAAATAAATTCTGATGTACGCTACGCAAGTTCCATTTCGGTAATGTTGTCGTTGTTTATGAAATTAATTATTAACAGTTAATTCTTATAAAGATGACCATACCGAGAAAATACACACGGCTATAAAAATATTTTAAACCGTATTATTTCTATTGAAGCTGGTATGCGCCGAATGCGGGATTTATAACGTTTTTCATACAATGTCAACATGAAACTTCTCTATAATTCAAGTTGTTTATTACCATATTCAAACATAAGCGTCTCGCCTATATTCGTCGAAGCGGTAAGCAGAGGACGGTAATAGGCAAAAAATACGTGTTGAATTAAATTTCCAAACTTCTTTAAAACCGTTGTCCATAAAAGGGGTCGAACTAACCGTATGGTTATGGCATCCTCCTCAAGGTTACGTAGTACATCTTCTATTTTAGTTTTCAATGCTCCACTGCCCCATATTATTTGAGCAGTTTTTTAAATTTCTTAGAAATAACAAAGTAGCATTGAAAAATAAAACAAAAATAATTGCACGCGCGGTGTCACGAACTCGCGACATTTGAAGAATTACTTGTTCTTTTCAAACTAAAACGTGTTCCTGAACGATGATCACGGAAATAATAAATTTTGTCTTTTATCTTCCTTTAGCTATATCTGGCATTTATACTTCAATATAATATAATAAAAACCTTTTTAGAACCATTGTTACAAGTCCAAGTTGAAACTTAGACCGAATTGTACAAAGTAGAAATCTTAAATTGTGCTAGGCAAAATACAAAACTTAGAAATGTAAAACATAAAACTAATACCTAGTAAATGAAGTTGTGAAAGTGTGTGTGTGTGTGTGTGTGTGTGTGTGTGTGTCTGTGTTGGTTCGGGATTTTATGGTTTTGTGTATATGTAAGCGTTAATAATAGGTCTTTACCTATGAAATTGCCGTTTTGTATGAAAAAATGTAAATGAATTTTTTTCATGTATTTTTTATTTGTATTAATCGAAGTAATCACCCATGCAATCAATGCATCTTTGCCAACGCAGTGGCAGTTTATTGATGCCCTTCTTAAAGAAATCAGCTGGACGGGAGGCAACAAATTCTTCAAAGGCATTTTGTACTGCCTCTCGGGTATTGAATTTTTTTCCCGCCAAGAAGTTATCCAAATTCTGGAAAAAGTAATAGTCTGTAGGCGCAAGGGCTGGTGAGTAGGGCGGATGACGGAGAGCTTCCAACCCCAGTTCTTGCAACTTGGAGACCGTCTGCTGTGCAGTATGAGGTCGCGCGTTGTCGTGCAGGAGCAGCGGAGACGAGCGATTGACCAATGCTGGTTGGAGATGTGCCAGCTTCTCCATCATTGTGTTCAATTCTTCACAGTACACATCTGCAGTAATGCTCACCCCGTTTGGTAAGAAGCTGTGTTTAATCACACCGGCGCTAGACGACCAAACAGTGACCATCACTTTTCTTGGGGTAAGTTTTCGTTTAGGGCATTGTTTAGGTGCTGAACCAGGATCCAACCAACTTGCTGAGCGCTTGCGGTTATCAAACAGAATCCATTTTTCATCGCAGGTAACAATGCGGTTCAAAATTCCTTCATTTGTGTGTCTGTTGAGCAGTGCAAGGCACGTCTCGACGCGTACTTCGCGCTGGCGATCATTGAGTTCGTGGGGCACCCATTTGTCAAGCTTTTTTACCTTGCCAATTTGACGCAAATGGACCAATATTGTTTTGACGCTAACGTCGAAAGCTGCTGCTAATTCAGCCGTAGATTGTGTATCATCAGCTTCCACAATCGCCTTTAATTCGTCATTGTCACCAAAGTCTTCGGACGACCGCGAGGTTCATTTTTCAGGTCGAAATTTCCAGAACGGAAGCGAGCAAACCAATAACAGGTAGTGCGTTGGTTTGTAGTGTTAGCTCCGTAAACGTCGTTGATGTTGCGTGCCGCTTGTGTCGCGTTGCTGCCACGACGGTACTCATATTCCATAATTACTCGAATTTTTAACGTATCCATGATGACGAAAAAGATTTAAATGCGATGAAAATGTAACACTAATCAATAAACAAATGACTACTTTTGGAAAAAAAAATCCATGTTTTTAAAATAAAATTAATTTGAAATTAGAATTCTTAGCCAAACAAAAAATATTTTGATTTGAAATGGCCAGTACTGCAGAACGGCAATTTCATAGGTAAAGACCTAATATTAAGCATTTGGAAAAAACCTTATTCTCATGTTTTTCCCTTAAAAAGGGATTATAACATTGATTTTCTTAAAATTTCTTAGAAATAACAAAAAAAAGTACCAGCCTATTACTGTCCCACTGTAGGGCAAAGGCCTCTTCTCATACAGAGAAGGCACGTGCATTAATCACCACCCTTGCTCAAGACGGGTTGGCTATTTCAGACTTATATTAATTATATAAGTCCAGGTTCCCTCACGATGTTTTCCTTCACCGATGTCAGTGATGTCCAAGATAACATACCGAGTCCATATAAATCGAATTGAGCGAGTACAAAAAAGTTTTACTAGATACCTACATTACAGATGTAAAAGGGCAACTTTTACATCTGTAATGCAACTTTTGTATAATCACCTAGAAGCTGATTATACAAAAAGACTCAGTCATTTCAGAATGACAACTCTGGAACATCGCCGCAATGTCACCGACCAAATATTGCTATACAAAATTGTTAATAGTCTTGTTGACGTGCCGAAACTTCTAGATGAAGTTAACATAACAGTTCCCCGCTGCTCCCTGCTCAGACGTGAGCGCGCTTTCAACGTATTTACACCTTGAAGCACTCGTACAAACCTGGGTCGATCAGCCCCAATGAACCGTTTATTGAGAACCTACAATCAAACTCAAACGCGTACTAACAGTATCGACATCTTCTGCGACACTCTGGCTCAATTCCGTAGGCATCTAGCAGATGCTAGTCTGTCCTAGGCATAAATGTGTTTTCTGGTCTAGATAATTTCTCTTCTGTCATTATCAATTTCTCTTTTATTAAAATTATTATTATTCTTCAATTCAATTCATTATAATACCTATATATTTTTTTATTATTTTTTTTTATTTTCATGTTGTGTTTTATTATAATTTCTTAATATAATTTAATTTAAATTTTATATAATAGCTTAATTTAGTGTTATAATTTAACTTAATTTCTTAATTTTATAATCCAATTTATACAGTAATTTTAATCGTGTATGGTAATATTTCAAATATTTTAATGATTTCATTTAATGATTCTACAATGCTTTGGGTACAATTTTCACTACTATCCCATTAACATTGTAATCACAATATAAAAGCTGTGCACACCTTTGAGTGACAAAGTCACTATAGTATTATTTAAGAAATCCTGTATGTACGAATGTTTTTGTGACTTTGTCGTTGGAGTGCCATAATAAATAAATAAAGAAATAAACTTAGAAAGTACATATGAATTGAAAAACTAACATTGGTACTTGCCCAGGTTTGAACCCACAACCTCGTGCACAAGAGGCGAGGCCTAAACCACTGGGCCATCATGACATCTTCAGAAATAACGAAGAAACATTTAAAAAAATACAAAAATAATTGCACGCGTGGGGTCTCGAACTCACGACACTGTGGGAAAGACTTGTTCTTTTCAAACTAAAGCGTGTGCCTGAACGATGATCACAGAAATAATAAATTTGTCTTGTATCTTCGTTTAGCTTTATCTGGCATTTATTATTAAATATAATATATCTTGATTGAACCATTGTTTCAATCGTTGCATTATCTGTAGTTGTAAGTGAAGTTCATTCATTCTTTAGGGTGGTTCCTAAACTAGGCAGCACCTGTATCTTGCGGACCGGAGTTGTGAACATGAAGCATTTTACCTCTGAGGTTGATGTGGAAACAGGTTAAAAGTGTAGTTAGCTTATGAATTGCAAAGAACTACGAGTATATTCAATCTAAATTTAAATTTTTAAATGAAATAACTTAAATCGAATTATATAATGTATAAATCTTAAATTGTAAATTGTGATGGACAAAATAACGAACGTAAAAATGTAAAATATTAAAACATAAAAAAATAGTAAAATAAGTTGTGAAAGTGTGTGTACATATGTGCGTGTCTGGGAGAGATCGACCGGTTAAGCAGTAAACAGCCTTATAGTGCTTAACTGCGAGTGGCCCTACCTAAAAAAAAGTGTCTGTGAGAGTGTATGATAGTGTGATGTGTATGTTTATGAACGTCTGTAATGTTAGTGTGAGTCCGAGTGTGAGCTGTTGAATGATGATAAGAGAATGGTTTCTATTGTTAGAAAGTCCTCAAAGCTACTTTTTGACAACTCTTTTACACGTAGCGAGACTCCCTCGGAGAGTCATGGAGAGTTCATAAGTGTTACAAGGTAGACTATTGGTAACCTTATTAAACACAAAGGTGTGCAGATAGGCGGGACCGCGTCTAGCTAGGAGGGAGGCGGTTCTTTGTAGAGGAATGTTACAGGTACGTGTGGAAGTTCATGAGTGGTAGTCGGGTTGGGTTTTTATGGTTTGTGTGTATGGAGGAAATCGTTAAGAATAAACATTTGACGACCGATGTGGCGCAGCGGGCGAAGGTCCGCCTGCGACGCAGGAGGTTGCGGGTTCGATTCCCGCCTTGGGACAAATGTTTGTACGATCTACAAAGATTTGTTCCAGGTGTTCTGGGTGTTTGCTGTGTATATTAAAAATATTTATCTATGTAATGTACTGTATTAAGTATATCAGTCATCTAGTACCCATAACACAAGCTCTGCTTAGCTTGGGGCTAGATGATGCTGTGTGGATTGTCCAGCAATATTTATTTATTTATTTATTATGTCGACCCGGAGAACTTGAACTTACAAATATTCGGTAGAGAGTAGAAATGGTTTTTTTATAAAAACTTTTATTACAGCTCTCTGGGCTGCTTGGATTTCAATCATTATAGTTTAACCAGCTCTACCATATACCAATAGATAGGCCATATTGTATAATGGATTGGCATATTTTGTATAATGGATTGGCATATTTTGACGACCGATGTGGCGGGCCGGGCGAAGGTCCGCCTGCGACGCAAGAGGTTGCGGGTTCGATTCCCGCCTTGGGACAAATGTTTGTACGATCTACAAATATTTGTTCCGGGTGTTCACGGTATTTCCTATGTCTAATAAAAAATATCTATATATGTAATGTACTGTATTAAGTATATCAGTCATCTAGTACCCATAACACAAGCTCTGCTTAGCTCGGGGCTAGATGATGCTGTGCGGATTGTCCAGCATTATTATTATATTGCGGAGTAAACCGTTCGCATAATGATTTTGGGAGTACGGTCTCTTAATTTCCTCATAATACGTATAACTTTCCTTACATTAATAGACTGGTTTTATTTTAGATAAAATCAATTGAATGACGTCAAACCATATGAGAGTAAGGGATGCTGAATGACAACCGGTTTAATTTAAAAAGAGCCCCTTTATACGGATGTACCTACTACAATAGGCCACTCGTTTAATAAACCAGTATAAGCTGGCCTCGCGTTCTATGGAAACTACGTACCACGCTA
The DNA here is from genome assembly GCA_905147745.2 of Phlogophora meticulosa. Lineage (NCBI taxonomy): Eukaryota > Metazoa > Arthropoda > Insecta > Lepidoptera > Noctuidae > Phlogophora > Phlogophora meticulosa. The sequence goes on from LR990542.1 coordinate 2,413,242, forward strand.
CGCTAGCTCAATGTCGGTGATTTTGACATTGTTTGCTGTGGTAGAAGCATGTCATGTCACGAGTTCGGAATCAAGCGATTGCAATAGTTTTTGGTTATTTTTTGCTTTTTAAAACCGCAAAAACTGTTCTTTTAGTAGTATTGACTTTTATTAATATGACGAAAACATAAAAGCATTTTCAAATTAAGAAATTATTGAAGTAAAACTTAATTTGTACATTAATAATACTTTCTTTTCGAAGTATGGCTACTATTCCTACATCGCGCAATGAAAGTTTTCGCGAAACATTGCGTATATACCCCGACCCTTCGTATTACAATGGGGGTCCGTTGCCTCGAGGTAAGCCAGTGCTCGCCAAGCTGGGCTAATTTGGCGGTCTTTTCAAAGTTGATCGTAGCATACCCGAGTTTATCTGCTCATCAGAGTGAAGTTGAAAATTAAATCCGAACAATATCCTGGAAACAGGACACCTCGAGGCACATTTGACCCCTTTTTGTCGCGACTTAATTTTGTGTTTTGTGTTCATCGGAAAAGAGGGTTTTTTTTCATGTAAGTTATTGCCCCACACTAGGAATTTCTCCTGTATCGTGGGTGCGTTTACAAACATTCAAACTCACATACACAAACAGCCAGACCCGGAACAACTATCTGTAGGCCATACAAATATTTGTTCCGTGCGGGAATCGAACCCACGACACGCAGCGCAGTAGTCAATCGCTCAGCCACTGCGCCAACCGTGTCGTCAAAGTACTTAAATATATGAAACAATGTCTTTGGAGAAGGTTTCAATTTGAAAAAAATCCTACCTAGATCTATATTGCTATAAACCCACCGAACGCAAATACGTTTGCATTTATATTAACACTTTTAAAGACATTGAAATCCAGTTGTTCAGATTTAGAAACTTTGGTTGGCTAAAATATAAGCTGGCCTCGCGTTTTATGGAAATAAATTCTGATGTACGCTACGCAAGTTCCATTTCGGTAATGTTGTCGTTGTTTATGAAATTAATTATTAACAGTTAATTCTTATAAAGATGACCATACCGAGAAAATACACACGGCTATAAAAATATTTTAAACCGTATTATTTCTATTGAAGCTGGTATGCGCCGAATGCGGGATTTATAACGTTTTTCATACAATGTCAACATGAAACTTCTCTATAATTCAAGTTGTTTATTACCATATTCAAACATAAGCGTCTCGCCTATATTCGTCGAAGCGGTAAGCAGAGGACGGTAATAGGCAAAAAATACGTGTTGAATTAAATTTCCAAACTTCTTTAAAACCGTTGTCCATAAAAGGGGTCGAACTAACCGTATGGTTATGGCATCCTCCTCAAGGTTACGTAGTACATCTTCTATTTTAGTTTTCAATGCTCCACTGCCCCATATTATTTGAGCAGTTTTTTAAATTTCTTAGAAATAACAAAGTAGCATTGAAAAATAAAACAAAAATAATTGCACGCGCGGTGTCACGAACTCGCGACATTTGAAGAATTACTTGTTCTTTTCAAACTAAAACGTGTTCCTGAACGATGATCACGGAAATAATAAATTTTGTCTTTTATCTTCCTTTAGCTATATCTGGCATTTATACTTCAATATAATATAATAAAAACCTTTTTAGAACCATTGTTACAAGTCCAAGTTGAAACTTAGACCGAATTGTACAAAGTAGAAATCTTAAATTGTGCTAGGCAAAATACAAAACTTAGAAATGTAAAACATAAAACTCATACCTAGTAAATGAAGTTGTGAAAGTGTGTGTGTGTCTGTGTTGGTTCGGGATTTTATGGTTTTGTGTATATGTAAGCGTTAATATTAAGCATTTGGAAAAAACCTTATTCTCATGTTTTTCCCTTAAAAAGGGATTATAACATTGATTTTCTTAAAATTTCTTAGAAATAACAAAAAAAAGTACCAGCCTATTACTGTCCCACTGTAGGGCAAAGGCCTCTTCTCATACAGAGAAGGCACGTGCATTAATCACCACCCTTGCTCAAGACGGGTTGGCTATTTCAGACTTATATTAATTATATAAGTCCAGGTTCCCTCACGATGTTTTCCTTCACCGATGTCAGTGATGTCCAAGATAACATACCGAGTCCATATAAATCGAATTGAGCGAGTACAAAAAAGTTTTACTAGATACCTACATTACAGATGTAAAAGGGCAACTTTTACATCTGTAATGCAACTTTTGTATAATCACCTAGAAGCTGATTATACAAAAAGACTCAGTCATTTCAGAATGACAACTCTGGAACATCGCCGCAATGTCACCGACCAAATATTGCTGTACAAAATTGTTAATAGTCTTGTTGACGTGCCGAAACTTCTAGATGAAGTTAACATAACAGTTCCCCGCTGCTCCCTGCTCAGACGTGAGCGCGCTTTCAACGTATTTACACCTTGAAGCACTCGTACAAACCTGGGTCGATCAGCCCCAATGAACCGTTTATTGAGAACCTACAATCAAACTCAAACGCGTACTAACAGTATCGACATCTTCTGCGACACTGTGGCTCAATTCCGTAGGCATCTAGCAGATGCTAGTCTGTCCTAGGCATAAATGTGTTTTCTGGTCTAGATAATTTCTCTTCTGTCATTATCAATTTCTCTTTTATTAAAATTGTTATTAAAATTATTATTATTCTTCAATTCAATTCATTATAATACCTATATATTTTTTATTAATTTTTTTTATTTTCATATTGTGTTTTATTATAATTTCTTAATATAATTTAAATTTTATATAATAGCTTAATTTAGTGTTATAATTTAACTTAATTTCTTAATTTTATAATCCAATTTATACAGTAATTTTAATCGTGTATGGTAATATTTCAAATATTTTAATGATTTCATTTAATGATTCTACAATGCTTTGGGTACAATTTTCACTACTATCCCATTAACATTGTAATCACAATATAAAAGCTGTGCACACCTTTAAGTGACAAAGTCACTATAGTATTATTTAAGAAATCCTGTATGTACGAATGTTTTTGTGACTTTGTCGTTGGAGTGCCATAATAAATAAATAAAGAAATAAACTTAGAAAGTACATATGAATTGAAAAACTAACATTGGTACTTGCCCAGGTTTGAACCCACAACCTCGTGCACAAGAGGCGAGGCCTAAACCACTGGGCCATCATGACATCTTCAGAAATAACAAAGAAACATTTAAAAAAATACAAAAATAATTGCACGCGTGGGGTCTCGAACTCACGACACTGTGGGAAAGACTTGTTCTTTTCAAACTAAAGCGTGTGCCTGAACGATGATCACAGAAATAATAAATTTGTCTTGTATCTTCGTTTAGCTTTATCTGGCATTTATTATTAAATATAATATATCTTGATTGAACCATTGTTTCAATCGTTGCATTATCTGTAGTTGTAAGTGAAGTTCATTCATTCTTTAGGGTGGTTCCTAAACTAGGCAGCACCTGTATCTTGCGGACCGGAGTTGTGAACATGAAGCATTTTACCTCTGAGGTTGATGTGGAAACAGGTTAAAAGTGTAGTTAGCTTATGAATTGCAAAGAACTACGAGTATATTCAATCTAAATTTAAATTTTTAAATGAAATAACTTAAATCGAATTATATAATGTATAAATCTTAAATTGTAAATTGTGATGGACAAAATAACGAACGTAAAAATGTAAAATATTAAAACATAAAAAAATAGTAAAATAAGTTGTGAAAGTGTGTGTACATATGTGCGTGTCTGGGAGAGATCGACCGGTTAAGCAGTAAACAGCCTTATAGTGCTTAACTGCGAGTGGCCCTACCTAAAAAAAAGTGTCTGTGAGAGTGTATGATAGTGTGATGTGTATGTTTATGAACGTCTGTAATGTTAGTGTGAGTCCGAGTGTGAGCTGTTGAATGATGATAAGAGAATGGTTTCTATTGTTAGAAAGTCCTCAAAGCTACTTTTTGACAACTCTTTTACACGTAGCGAGACTCCCTCGGAGAGTCATGGAGAGTTCATAAGTGTTACAAGGTAGACTATTGGTAACCTTATTAAACACAAAGGTGTGCAGATAGGCGGGACCGCGTCTAGCTAGGAGGGAGGCGGTTCTTTGTAGAGGAATGTTACAGGTACGTGTGGAAGTTCATGAGTGGTAGTCGGGTTGGGTTTTTATGGTTTGTGTGTATGGAGGAAATCGTTAAGAATAAACATTTGACGACCGATGTGGCGCAGCGGGCGAAGGTCCGCCTGCGACGCAGGAGGTTGCGGGTTCGATTCCCGCCTTGGGACAAATGTTTGTACGATCTACAAAGATTTGTTCCAGGTGTTCTGGGTGTTTGCTGTGTATATTAAAAATATTTATCTATGTAATGTACTGTATTAAGTATATCAGTCATCTAGTACCCATAACACAAGCTCTGCTTAGCTTGGGGCTAGATGATGCTGTGTGGATTGTCCAGCAATATTTATTTATTTATTTATTATGTCGACCCGGAGAACTTGAACTTACAAATAGTCGGTAGAGAGTAGAAATGGTTTTTTTATAAAAACTTTTATTACAGCTCTCTGGGCTGCTTGGATTTCAATCATTATAGTTTAACCAGCTCTACCATATACCAATAGATAGGCCATATTGTATAATGGATTGGCATATTTTGTATAATGGATTGGCATATTTTGACGACCGATGTGGCGGGCCGGGCGAAGGTCCGCCTGCGACGCAAGAGGTTGCGGGTTCGATTCCCGCCTTGGGACAAATGTTTGTACGATCTACAAATATTTGTTCCGGGTGTTCACGGTATTTCCTATGTCTAATAAAAAATATCTATATATGTAATGTACTGTATTAAGTATATCAGTCATCTAGTACCCATAACACAAGCTCTGCTTAGCTCGGGGCTAGATGATGCTGTGCGGATTGTCCAGCATTATTATTATATTGCGGAGTAAACCGTTCGCATAATGATTTTGGGAGTACGGTCTCTTAATTTCCTCATAATACGTATAACTTTCCTTACATTAATAGACTGGTTTTATTTTAGATAAAATCAATTGAATGACGTCAAACCATATGAGAGTAAGGGATGCTGAATGACAACCGGTTTAATTTAAAAAGAGCCCCTTTATACGGATGTACCTACTACAATAGGCCACTCGTTTAATAAACCAGTATAAGCTGGCCTCGCGTTCTATGGAAACTACGTACCACGCTACGCTAGCTCAATGTCGGTGATTTTGACATTGTTTGCTGTGGTAGAAGCATGTCATGTCACGAGTTCGGAATCAAGCGATTGCAATAGTTTTTGGTTATTTTTTGCTTTTTAAAACCGCAAAAACTGTTCTTTTAGTAGTATTGACTTTTATTAATATGACGAAAACATAAAAGCATTTTCAAATTAAGAAATTATTGAAGTAAAACTTAATTTGTACATTAATAATACTTTCTTTTCGAAGTATGGCTACTATTCCTACATCGCGCAATGAAAGTTTTCGCGAAACATTGCGTATATACCCCGACCCTTCGTATTACAACGGGGGTCCGTTGCCTCGAGGTAAGCCAGTGCTCGCCAAGCTGGGCTAATTTGGCGGTCTTTTCAAAGTTGATCGTAGCATACCCGAGTTTATCTGCTCATCAGAGTGAAGTTGAAAATTAAATCCGAACAATATCCTGGAAACAGGACACCTCGAGGCACATTTGACCCCTTTTTGTCGCGACTTAATTTTGTGTTTTGTGTTCATCGGAAAAGAGGGTTTTTTTTCATGTAAGTTATTGCCCCACACTAGGAATTTCTCCTGTATCGTGGGTGCGTTTACAAACATTCAAACTCACATACACAAACAGCCAGACCCGGAACAACTATCTGTAGGCCATACAAATATTTGTTCCGTGCGGGAATCGAACCCACGACACGCAGCGCAGTAGTCAATCGCTCAGCCACTGCGCCAACCGTGTCGTCAAAGTACTTAAATATATGAAACAATGTCTTTGGAGAAGGTTTCAATTTGAAAAAAATCCTACCTAGATCTATATTGCTATAAACCCACCGAACGCAAATACGTTTGCATTTATATTAACACTTTTAAAGACATTGAAATCCAGTTGTTCAGATTTAGAAACTTTGGTTGGCTAAAATATAAGCTGGCCTCGCGTTTTATGGAAATAAATTCTGATGTACGCTACGCAAGTTCCATTTCGGTAATGTTGTCGTTGTTTATGAAATTAATTATTTACAGTTAATTCTTATAAAGATGACCATACCGAGAAAACACACACGGCTATAAAAATATTTTAAACCGTATTATTTCTATTGAAGCTGGTACAAGTACAGGCAATGGGATTTTACAATCTATCTCTGTCATTCATAAGTTCCGCCAATTTTTTAATTCAGAGAACAAAGAATAAAAACTCTGCTTTACGAGGGGAGCCTAGCCAAGAGTCAAATCTCCCAGTTTATTTCAACGAAATTATTTAAACCGAATGCGGGATTTATAACGTTTTTCATACAATGTCAACATGAAACTTCTCTATAATTCAAGTTGTTTATTACCATATTCAAACATAAGCGTCTCGCCTATATTCGTCGAAGCGGTAAGCAGAGGATGGTAATAGGCAAAAAATACGTGTTGAATTAAATTTCCAAACTTCTTTAAAACCGTTGTCCATAAAAGGGGTCGAACTAACCGTATGGTAATGGCATCCTCCTCAAGGTTACATAGTACATCTTCTATTTTAGTTTTCAATGCTCCACTGCCCTATATTATTTGAGCAGTTTTGGAGATATTACCCTTCCTTCACGGGATGTAGGCATCTTTATACGTTTTGAATGGCAACCATTATCCGTCTTAGTGAGATTAACTCGAATCATTAAAAAAAATACATAATGAAAAAAAAATATTCTCATGTTTTTTTTCATTATGTAATTGTTCAACCCTAAAAAAGGGATTATAACATTGGTTTTCTTTACATTTCTTACACATAACAAAGTAGCATTGAAAAATAAATCAAAAATAAATGCACGCGCGGGGTCACGAACTCGCGACATTTGAAGAATTACTTGTTCTTTTCAAACTAAAACGTATTCCTGAACGATGATCACGGAAATAATAAATTTGTCTTTTATCTTCCTTCAGCTTTATCTGGCAATTATACTTAAATATAATATATAAAAAACCTTTATAGAACCATTGTAACAATTGTTGCCCAAGTTGAAACTTAAATCGAATTGTAAAATACAAAACTTAGAAATGTAAAACATAAAACTAATACCTAGTAAATGAAGTTGTGAAAGTGTGTGTGTGTGTGTGTGTGTGTGTGTGTGTGTGTGTGTGTGTCTGTGTTGGTTCTGGATTTTATGGATTGTGTATATGTAAGCGTCAATATTAAGCATTTGGCGGACCCAGCGAACTTGAAACTCTTTGTAAAAAGTAGAGTGTAGAAATTTTGGTAACACAAAAGTGTGCAGATAGGCGGGACAGCGTCTAGCTAGGAGGGAGGCGGTTCTTTGTAGAGGAATGTTACAGGTAGGTGTGAAAGTTAATGAGTGGTAGTCGGGTTGGGTATTTATGGTTTGTGTGTATGGAAGGTAAGCGTTAAGAATAAACATTTGGTCGACCCGGAGAACTTGAACTTACTAAGAGTCGGTAGAGAGTAGAAATGGTTTTTTTTTTATAATAACTTTTATTACAGCTCTCTGCGCTGTTTCGATTTCAATCATTATAGTTAGTTAAGTTTCCTTACTCTACCAGATAGAAATTGAACGTTGGCTTTAATATTTTGGAATGAAAGGGGCTCTGGTAGCTTGCGACACACAGACAGACACACGGACGGACAGACAAATCTATTTTTAACCTTTTTGTTGCGAGTAATGAATTCTACTAGTTCACAGAACTACCAGTGCAGTCATTTTGGAATTGTGGCGTTCCTTGTATACTATTAGTATAGGTACCTACTTATTGTTGTCGTGATGGCCCAGTGGTTTAGGCTACGCCTCTTATGCACGAGGTTGTGGGTTCAAATCTGGGAAGCTATCAATGTGACTTTTTATATGTACTTTCTAAGTTTATCTTTGACAACACTAACATTTGTGAATGAAAACATCTAGAGGAAACCTGGACTTATTATAATTAATAATTAAATAAAAGTCTGACATCGCCAACCCGTCTTGTGCAAGCGTGGTGATAAATTCTCGAGCTTTCTCTGTATGAGAAGAGGCATTTGCCCTGCAGTGGGGACATTAATAGGCTGGTTTTATTTTAGATAAAATCAATTAAATGACGTAAAAACATATGATGATATGAGTAAGGGATGCTTAATGACAACCGGTTCATCCATTAAGATGTATCCAACCCGTGAGGGAGGGGTAATTTCTCAAAAACTGCTCAAATAATATGGGGCAGTGGAGCATTATGAACTGTAATAGAAGTTGTACTTCATAACCTTGAGGAGGATGCCATAACCATACGGTTAGTTCGACCCCTTTTATGGACAACGGTTTTAAAGAAGTTTGGAAATTTACTTCAACACGTATTTTTTGCCTATTACCGTCCTCTGCTTACTTTAAAGTAGAGTTATTCTTTGTTGTCTGAGCGAGTTCACAGACGTAAGGCTGTGAACTCGCTGGCGGAAGTAAAAAATTGGCGGAACTTATGAATGAAAACTGATTTAAATCCGTATAAAGGGTGGTAAACTGTCAAATATATTCAAGCATCAGAACATACCTTTGACAAAGATAGATGGTAAAATCCCATTGCCTGTAATTGTACCAGCTTCAAAAGAAATAATACGAATTAAATGTTTATTTAACCCTCTTTATTTTCACGGTACGGTCATCTTTTTATACGCTTTATATTAGTTTCACCTGTATGTGTGTATGTATGTATGTATGTTTGTAACCGACTCCTTTGGACGCTATTTTGACCCACTTTAAACGGTCAGATTTCATTCGAATTTTGCACACTTGTCAAAGACCGATGACAATGCGATAAGATTCGAAAAAAATTTACATAGTTCAAAAAAAAAATCTAAAAATCACGCTTTTATAAAAAAAATCAACTAAAAATTGAAAAAAACACGCTTTTATAGAAAATCCAACTAAAAAATAGAAAATAAAATTTAATTAATTTGGATTAAGAAAAGTGTAAATTAGAAAATAATGTATATTAATGGAAAAAAGCGTGGGGTGCATAGTGTCAATAGTTATAAACATTTTCTGTTTTTCCATGGTTACTGTCATTCACAGCGGGCTCCATGTATCGGCGTGTATTCTTCAATATTAACACTATGCACCCCACGCTTTTTCTTCACGCTTCCACCGCAATATACCTATCCATTATACAATATGGCTTATCTATTGGTATATGGTAGAGCTGGTTAAACTATAATGATTGAAATCGAATATATTATAAAAAAAAATTAACGTTATTATAAAAAAAACCTTTTCTACTCTCTACCGACTCTTTGTAAGTTCAAGTTCTCCGGGTCGACATAATAAATAAATAAATAAATATTGCTGGACAATCCACACAGCATCATCTAGCCCCAAGCTAAGCAGAGCTTGTGTTATGGGTACTAGATGACTGATATACTTAATACAATACATTACATAGATAAATATTTTTATTATACATAGCAAACACCCAGAACACCTGGAACAAATCTTTGTAGATCGTACAAACATTTGTCCCAAGGCGGGAATCGAACCCGCAACCTCCTGCGTCGCAGGCGGACCTTCGCCCGCTGCGCCATATCGGTCGTCAAATGTTTATTCTTAACGCTTTCCTCCATACACACAAACCATAAATACCCAACCCGACTACCACTCATTAACTTCCACACGTACCTTTAACATTCCTCTACAAAGAACCGCCTCCCTCCTAGCTAGACGCTGTCCCGCCTATCTGCACACTTTTGTGTTACCAATATTTCTACACTCTACCGATTCTTTTTACAAAGAGTTTCAAGTTTGCTGGGTCCGCCAAATGCTTAATATTAACGCTTACATATACACAAAACCATAAAATCCCGAACCAACACAGACACAGACACACACACACACACACACACACACACTTTCACAACTTCATTTACTAGGTATTAGTTTTATGTTTTACATTTCTAAGTTTTGTATTTTGCCTAGCACAATTTAAGATTTCTACTTTGTACAATTCGGTCTAAGTTTCAACTTGGGCAACAATTGTAACAATGGTTCTAAAAAGGTTTTTAGTATAATAGGTCTTTACCTATGAAATTGCCGTTTTGTATGAAAAAATTTAAATGAATTTTTTTCATGTATTTTTTATTTGTATTAATCGAAGTAATCACCCATGCAATCAATGCATCTTTGCCAACGCAGTGGCAGTTTATTGATGCCCTTCTTAAAGAAATCAGCTGGACGGGAGGCAACAAATTCTTCAAAGGCATTTTGTACTGCCTCTCGGGTATTGAATTTTTTTCCCGCCAAGAAGTTATCCAAATTCTGGAAAAAGTAGTAGTCTGTAGGCGCAAGGTCTGGTGAGTAGGGCGGATGACGGAGAGCTTCCAACCCCAGTTCTTGCAACTTGGAGACCGTCTGCTGTGCAGTATGAGGTCGCGCGTTGTCGTGCAGGAGCAGCGGAGACGAGCGATTGACCAATGCTGGTTGGAGATGTGCCAGCTTCTCCATCATTGTGTTCAATTCTTCACAGTACACATCTGCAGTAATGCTCACCCCGTTTGGTAAGAAGCTGTGTTGAATCACACCGGCGCTAGACCACCAAACAGTGACCATCACTTTTCTTGGGGTAAGTTTTCGTTTAGGGCATTGTTTAGGTGCTGAACCAGGATCCAACCAACTTGCTGAGCGCTTGCGGTTATCAAACAGAATCCATTTTTCATCGCAGGTAACAATGCGGTTCAAAATTCCTTCATTTGTGTGTCTGTTGAGCAGTGCAAGGCACGTCTCGACGCGTACTTCGCGCTGGCGATCATTGAGTTCGTGGGGCACCCATTTGTCAAGCTTTTTTACCTTGCCAATTTGACGCAAATGGACCAATATTGTTTTGACGCTAACGTCGAAAGCTGCTGCTAATTCAGCCGTAGATTGTGTATCATCAGCTTCCACAATCGCCTTTAATTCGTCATTGTCGACCAAAGTCTTCGGACGACCGCGAGGTTCATTTTTCAGGTCGAAATTTCCAGAACGGAAGCGAGCAAACCAATAACAGGTAGTGCGTTGGTTTGTAGTGTTAGCTCCGTAAACGTCGTTGATGTTGCGTGCCGCTTGTGCCGCGTTGCTGCCACGACGGTACTCATAAACCATAATTACTCGAATTTTTAACGTATCCATGATGACGAAAAAGATTTAAATGCGATGAAAATGTAACACTAATCAATAAACAAATGACTACTTTTGGAAAAAAAAATCCATGTTTTTAAAATAAAATTAATTTGAAATTAGAATTCTTAGCCAAACAAAAAATATTTTGATTTGAAATGGCCAGTACTGCAGAACGGCAATTTCATAGGTAAAGACTTAATACAAAAACAAAAACGAAATAACATTGAGGACTACGCTGAGAACCGCACGCTGCTCTCCATAGATCACGGAGTGCAAGCGTGAATAATCCATGGCGATGCGGTCCAGTGAGCCGAGACCTTAGAAACAGACCACGAAGCAATCCAGTCTCCACCTTTGAGCATTTACAGAACGGATGTGAGCAAGAGCGACGAGAGGGGGACGCAATTGATGGGCATTTACTGTTCTCGTTCATACACATACATACAGAGATAAGCCGCGCCTTATTTAACCGACGAAATAAAAAGAGGAGGTTCTCAATTCGACACGTAATTTCTTTTTGGTTCTGATTGTTATCATCGTCTTATTGATTACTATAATTCTCATCGCCTCATTACAATAGCATAAGGCCAAGTCGCTTAAGTCATTTCTCGTTCGTTTTCTAAGTTCCATAATATCGCACACCTAGATCAAAACTGACACAAGTCAAAAAATATTGTTTTCAAAACTCAGATGAAAAAATACGTATTTTTTCTATATTTTGTTTGTGAAGTTTTCAAACGTAATTGCATATTAGGGCATGAACATGTTGTAGAATGTCAATGCATATTAAATGGGGCTAGAAATCAATAATTTCTATTGATTAATTAGTATTTTGGAGTTTCTAACTAAACAATATCGTATTTTGAGGTGTCTCAGTTTTAATCTAGCAGTGCGATATGATCTTAGATAAGACCACATACAAGTAATTGATATTAATAGCACTCTATATCTTTCCCTAACCCCCACCTCTCCCACACACATCTTAACCTTCCCTCGCCTACGTATGTAATAAACGTAAAAGCAAACATACCTGACCTCAGAAACATAATCTTTATAAACTCACCTAGGTATACAGATGCTGACCAAAACGTAACGTAGCGCGTTACGTAACACCCACGTCACGGCGTCGTGGCGACATCGACATTGAAAACGATGCCAAATCTTTTGTGTATCAACAAAAGTTGGGTTTGTATTGCATTCGGTTATTGTAGGGTTAAAGGTTATTAAATTGATTGCTTTGGTATTTGTAATCTTTTATCAATATTTATAGAAGTTCGTAATAGGTTTACGACTGGTTTCTTTTGTGCAAGGCAAAGGTATGTTTCATTGGATATATTACATTAAAGCTTCCATCAAGATCTTGATCGTATATCAAGACTCGTCCAGTGTTCACTGGCGCTACTGCTGAGATCCAAAGTTCGGTTTCCAGGTCAAGTAAAGTGTTATTGGGTGTTTCTGTCTCTCAGTAGTACCTCGAAGTCTGGATTATTACCCAGTTTTTTACGCAAAATACGCGCAGAGTCGTGGAGTTGCGGATATCGGCCCGTCTAACAATACAATACAATAGCCAGGCTGGTGTGAATAGGCTCGCTCCTATACTATAGTTTATAACATACCTAACTGGCGAAATGTTGGTGTACCAAAGGGCTCTGCTTAACCGTTCGGGGAACACAGGCGTGTTGTTATGTTATGTAATCAGGCTCCGACGACAACAAAGAAATGCTATGTTGATATAAACATGGGAAGGAAACATTATCATAATCCTTTTGTATTACAATATTGCACGGCATACATTGCAGTGGCGCGGGCGTGCCCTCCATACATGCAGACAGTCAGACAACTTTAACTTAAAGCGCGTTAATGTTTCAGAAGAATTTAATTGCTTAGGTATAAAAAAAAACGCTCTCAAAAAAAAGAGCTGTAACTGGTAAGTTTTTTTTTGTGCATACCCTGTCTGAAATCTCTGTGCACGCCACTGATATATGCAGCCTTAAAGATAGAAGACAGTCGACTATGATAACAAAACGACTGAGTCCTCTAAACAGGTCAATACTGATAGATACCAGAATGGTATAATAGCTTGGTCATAAAACATACTGCCGTGAGCTATTTTGGGCCTTATAACGTTGCATGAAAGTCGCGATTGGAGAGATGGTTTGAGTTAGACTTGGGGTACAATGTAAGACTTGGAGAAGTTATCTCAGAGTGCAGTTCGGGACTCTATTGAACTTTCAAAGTACCCTTTGTCAGCCTTTTGTTCAGCGTAGGTTCAACTAAGGAAAAATATATACAAGTGATATTTCGTTGTGAAGCAAGACCTATGGCATACGCTCGGTAGTTGTATGCTACAGTTGGGTCTTGATCGCTTTTGGAGTGTAAGTATCGTCATGCACGAAGTACTTCTTAATTATTTTTCTATACTCCCTCAAAATTAGCATCATTAAGACTGTCATTTGTACATCCTTAGGCGGTGTTATTGGAATTTTCCATCTGTAATATTTCAGTAGCAGCCCGGAGTCAAGGATTTGTGCCCGTCGGATGGAAGTAGGCCCACCGCCTGTTACATGGGACTGGAACATAACTGGCAAAAGTCTACCTCTTCGGGGAGTACAAGAGTGATCATGTTATGATTATCATCATCATCCTCCTACCCTTATCCCAATTTATTTGGGGTCGGCGCAGCATGTCTTCTTCCATACCTATTTGCCGTCATCTCAGACATCACCTCCTTCCTAGCCATATCATATTTCACACAATCCATCCATCGTTTCCTAAGTCTCCCTCTACTCTTATAACCCTCCACATTCATACGGTTACTCAAAACTTTCCTCACACCATGATCCTCATTCCTTCGCATCACATGCCCTTACCATGGCAACCGATTTCCACACAAGTTCTTGGTCACAGTAGCTACATTAATAAAAAAACTTTCCTCACAACATGGTCCTCATTCCTTCGCATCACATGTCTATACCATATGCATGAATATAATATGAAGTTATGATTATAAACTACCTAATAACAGTACTACGTTGTATGAAATCATCCATCAAGCTGCGTTATTTACTTAACGAGCTAGCTGGCGCTTTTGCCTCAAAGTAAAACATGAGTTGGATAAACCTACAACGTTCTGTAAGCTCTCACTGTGATTAGTGTAAGCACTAAAGTCCGTCGGTCTATGACGTCACACAAACAGGGTGCACATAATCCTGAAGTGCCTGAAGCTTTGTTAACTTGTTGCTGCAGCTGACCAATATAAAGTCACGTACAACGGTACAGAGATTGTGTGCGTGGACAAAAACATTGTTCAAAGCATTTGTAGCTTTAAATTGGAGGTCAGAAATCACAAAGCAATAGGATAATGTAGGAAGAGATAATCCCAATTACTCGTAATTCAGGGGCGGAGCAGTATGTCGTCTTCTTGCATACATCTCTACATATAGTCTATCTTCTTCCTAGCCATATCATCTTTCACTCAATCCATCCATTGTTTCTTTACTCTTCCTCGATGTCACCTATTTTTTGACATTCTAATGGGAGGGACGGAAAAGAATACTTTTCTCGATAAAAAATGGGGACCACGACTAGGTACAACAGCTTAAAACGTGTTTTTGAGCGAAACTGTTATAGAAATACCATTCAAGACGATCTTCCTAAAAGGGCTCTATTACTGGACTCAGAGAAGATTAAAGAACCCACGACACTAAAACACGATTTCACAGTATGCACTTACTAATAACAAGTCATGTCATCTTGTGAGAGAGTTTGCCGTGGCTACCACTAGCGGGCGGACCGAGCGCCGGTTGTACATGTACAACGTGAGCATTCAGAGGGGCAGTTTCATAATAAACTTTCAAATAACTAACACAGGAAGGATATGTAACGTATTTCGGAACCATCGAACATACTTTTGTCTAGATTTTCGCAACGCATGTTCCGATATACCACGGCACAAAAAAAAGTTGAATTAAACATTGTAAGGCAGTGTTTCTCAAACAACAAATTAAAAAAATTGAAATTAAGCTGAGAATCAGCACTTTATTAACGACAAAAATTACATTAGACAGTCCGCTAAAACGCCCACCCTTCACCACTTTCTAGTGTTTTGTTTTTACTGGGAAGAAGAAGTGGCGCAAACTCCCCCGAAGAACAATAAGGCAAGTATAGAACAAAATAATAGATTATAATAATATAGAATAAAATCAATGCAAAGGAGCAATACAAATGTTATTT
Organism: Phlogophora meticulosa; assembly: GCA_905147745.2. Lineage (NCBI taxonomy): Eukaryota > Metazoa > Arthropoda > Insecta > Lepidoptera > Noctuidae > Phlogophora > Phlogophora meticulosa. Next base: position 2,428,773 of record LR990542.1, read on the forward strand.
TATTAACTAATGTGATAGTTGGGCTTGTTATCTGTCGCAAATGGAGTCGATTCTAGGATTAATTTCGCTCAATTTCAATCTTAATTCTGATTTATTGTTCAGTCGATTCCAGTACTTCGTATTTATGACCTGCAAATCTGGACAAAAACTTTTCTAACTAACGTGCATGTATGGCAATGACATTACAAATCTGGAAAGGAGTCACGTGACATCTCTAAAGCTAATGTCATCTCCACAGAATTTGATATTACCATTGGCGTTAACGCTTACAGAAAAGGGATTTTATCTAGGTTTGAAAACCCACTCTCACATAAATTAGCTGTCACGAAGGGCAAAAGAAAACATAACATCACGCCTGTATTTCCCCGAAGGGTTGGGCAGAGGTAGACCTAAGTACACCCACATTTCACCAGTTATGTTTTTAAGTCCTATATAATAGCGGGTGCGCCTATTGCCGTCAACCGTAAAAAGAAACAAAAGAAATTTCACCGCTTTTTCATACAAATCGAGTACTGGTGTACCCCAAGTGGTACGTGTACCCCAAGTAGAACGCGTACAACACTTTGAGAAACGCTGTAAGTATAGGAAGCAGCGTCAGATGAAAGTTGTCTGTCACGACCTCGTTATATGCCGCGATTGGAAACTATTCCTTTCAATCAATGGAGAGCAATCGCTCAAAGAAATCTGGGTCGCTCGCCTACCAAGCACTTATAATGATGACTAATTTGATGATCGGTAAATAGTACCTACCTACTTAATGCCAGATCATTGTTATGCTTGTAATGATTTGCATACCGTGAAAGATTTATTACAGCGTGCGATTGATATTAGCAAGTTCACATCTTCTTACTTTGGGTTTTTCTACTATCATATTACGGATACTACATAGCCTTATAACCTTCAAGAATTGGGCTATGAAATGCAAAAATATTCAGTCAGTCAGTCAGTTAATCCTTTCGCTGCCCAGTTCAAAAATACGATTTAACTTGTATGTCATGTTTGGCAAATTACATAATGCGTAGGTATATGGTAGGGGGTGATGGGCATATTCACATCTCATCTATAATAGCTTTTTACATGTACGACTCGGGAATCGAGTTCTGGGTACATGAACAAACTATTTTTCGACCCGGGAGCTGGGTGCTGGGCACTAAAAGTGTTAAGTTGATAAGTTAGAGCTTCTTGATACCTAATAGGTCTGGTCCAATAAAAATAAATAGCACAACGACGAGGAAAACTGTGTTATACACCCATTATAGTAATTTCATGAGGCCTTTACTGAAATCGGTTATTTGGTAAGGGAGTGGCTTTTGCGGGTGACGATACTAAGCGTTGGGTTGGCGCACCCCAGGCAGGCACGGCCTACGCTAATAATCTCATACATATAAACCTGTAAAGTAAAATAAATAAACATTACACCGGCCTGTTACTGTCCCACTGAAGGACAAACCTCTTTCTATGCAGGGACGGCACGAGCATTAATCGCCACACTTGCTCAAGCAGGGTTGGACATATCAGACTTATTTCTATACTAATACTAGCTGACCCAGGAAACGTTGTTTTGCCATATAAAATGTTAGGGGTGGACCACCCTTATCACTTAGGGGTATGAAAAATAGATATTGGCCGATTCTCAGACCTACCCGATACGCACACAAAATTTCATAAAAATCGGTAAAGCCGTTTCGGAAGAGTATGGGAACGAACATTGTGACACGAGAATTTTATATATTAGGAGATAGATTATAAACGCGAAAGTCACTATGTTTGTTGTTTTGTTTGTTACCTTTTCACGACAAAACGGCTGATCGGATCGTAATGAAATTCGTCATGGAGATAGTTTGAGACTCTGAGAAGGAAATGAGGTGATATCGTCTGCATCTGCGATAACCCACATTCACGCAGACGAAGTGGCGGGCAAAAGCTAGTAAATTTTCAAAGTCCAGATTTCCTCACGATGTCTACCGTCAGCGCTGTCAGTGATGTCTAAGATAAGGTTAGAAAGTAGGTTCCAAAAAGTTGAAAGCCAGTGTTTACCCGGATTTGGACCAACCAATAATCATCTACGTATTCTCCTGCTTCTTTAAAGTCCTACCAGCTCATCTTTCCACCGCACCTAATCCTGGAGACAGCACATTTAACCACAGAACACCTTGACTTTGTGCCAAGAGCCACTTCGCAGCCAGTATTATGGTTAGCCCATTACTCTTGAGAACGCAAACACTACACTATATCTGCCAAGAGATGCACACAAAGCAAATAAACAAGCCACTGAAATAATATGAGATATTTGGAGATTTATTATGGCACTTGAGGAGACTGACTCTGTAAGATCAATTGGGCTTAGCGAAATCTGACGCAATTAGGCAACCAGTAATGGTAACTTTCCGCCATCTCATCATCATCTGCCCAGCCTTTTCCCAACTATGTTGGGGTCGGCATCCAGTCTAATGTATTTTACATGGAGCGACTGCCTATCTGACCTCCACAACCTCGGCAACAGGATACCCCTTGGTAAGACTGGTTGACAGACTTTCGGGATTCTAACTACACGTAAAGACTGTTAAAGATCTACAAATGACAGCCGGGACCAACGGCTTAACGTGTTTTCCGAGGCACGGAGGAGTCTCGATATGTTACGAACGGTCACCCATCCTCAGACTGACTTCGGCAAGCGCAGTTAACCTTCGATCAACCCGTGCGGCTGTTTTTATTTAGCCACGAGTTTCTCCACTTCCACCTATCCAACTAGGCAACCAGTAATGGTAGATTTCTTCCATCTTTCTTTCATCCTAATATAATAAAGCTAAAGAGATTGTTTCTTTGAATGTGCTTCTCTGGAACTTCTAGTTGTATAAGAAAAAATATTTTTTGCATTTTATAACCCAATTCTTGAGGAGGTTTTTAAACTATTTAATATCACGCTATGACCCTTTGGAGCGGGTGAGACCGCGGGGCACAGCTAGTCTTAACACAATTACAGATTAATCTTGAATAAATTATTTAGTATGAACTTATATTCCCATTTTGGATGAGCTTTTTGTAGGAATGGGCAGCGATCCACTACCTTAACATAGAACATTACATTCCCAGACCTCCTGTGAGGACCTGGTTGGCAACTACACTATATGCCAGAATGTCTGCACTTGCCCTATACGGGTAAGCAACCATGTAGATATGTAGAAAAATATGCAAATTGAATTTAAACAAGCATTGTTTTAGCAGGATATTAGCTCATCGGCTTTAGAACATTATGGAGTACGTCAAGCGATGAGGTAAGCTGTTTCCTGAGTCTTGGGCCATTGATTTTTCTATTAAAAGAGGAGCAGCATAAGATTAATACGGAATAGTCATTTTGCCATTAGAGAATAGACACTATACACACGGCATGAAACAAAAACTGAGCACAAACAAGATGGAAACACAACAGAAAGATACCGTCGAACATGTAGTTTGAAGTCAAACTAAACTTGCTAACTAAACATTATAATATAAACAAACATCTACTAAACGGTCAAGTACGAGCGGTAAACATGTATCGCATATACAGCAAAGATAAGCATCAGTGTAACTGATTTCAAGCGATAATATGAACAATCATTCCATGTAGAGAGAACAGGGCTGCCTCGCCGTGACATGTGTCATGAATTTCGTAGAATATCATGGAAGACTAGACAAAGTTTACAACATATGTTTTGATACGATAGTACACGCTAACGAACCAGATGACTAAATTGATTTTTGTATAGTAGATATTCTAATCTTCGACATAGAAAATAAGACCAAAGAAACGATGGATGGATTGTGTAGCAAATGATAGGGCTAAAAAATAGGCGACTATTGAGATGACGGCAATTAGTGACGCATAGAAGAAGAAGACATATTGCGTCGACTTCAACTAAATTGGGATTGGAGGAGGATACAGAAGGATGATGAGAGAAGAACGATGATATTTTCAGCTGACAGGCTAACACCAAATTGACGGCTGTAGTAAGTCTTGATCTTGGCCTTTCTCCTGATCTAACACAGACAGGATGTTGCGTTTTTATGACTAGAACTTAGTCAATATGTTAGATCTTAACCAGCAAAGCTATCTTTGGGTGTTAATATTTCTAGTGGAGTCACACATGAGTAAATAATGCCATTTTTCTTCTTCATCTCCCCACAAATCTTTGTCAAAGTTACACCAAACATGGCGGCCCTAACTGACCGTAACCTACATGTAACTGGTGGCTGATAAATCACAATCAATCAGCCACAATGCTGCGTGAAGGGCGCTGAACTACTAACTAAGTCACGGCCATTAGGCAAGTTGTCGTTAGCAGAGGAATGTTTGAGTCATGTATTGGCCTTATTTGGGCATACGTTTAGATATTGATGTTTTCCACATTCTTGTTGGTGATATGGAGTTTGTTGTGACGGTTTTGGATTGGGTTGTGGACGGTTTTGGGTATAGCTATGTCGAAGTGATTGACGCTGTTGTTGATATGTGTTGTGATTGTAAGTTGAATTAACATTCTACTATGAAGTAGGCAACTGCCTTTTCGTTACTGCTAAGCACGAGGTCCTGGGTAAGATTTAGCATCGGACAAACTGTTATTGGGGTCCCATCTGGAATTTCTCAGTAGCAGCTTGCAGACTGGATTTGTGCCCGGTTGGTGATAATGGTTCATAGGTATATCATATCATCATCTCTGCCTAATCCTTCGGGTAGGTACTTAATACAAGCGTGATATTGTGTTACGAAATTTTCCACCAATTTCCTTGTAGAATGTATAAAAGAGGTCATTGATTAATCTATCTCTCTGACAGGAAATGATAAAATCGGGTGTAATTAGCAGTGGTAGGCGTGGCAACATATTCTGATAAATAATTAGGTACTGATAAGATTGCCAATAATGTCATGATTATTTCTTGAAGTAATCTTAGCATACTGAGAGAGGCACTTTCTGATTATTACCCCACCTTTGGGTGACAGCAGAGGGCCGTGAAAAGAGGATACATTTGCTTTCATGTTATCTTGAACAGCACGAGCCTGTGGCGTCTATTACTTTTAGGAAAATTTAGAGAGCATTCGATATCCGACTGTTGAAGTACGTGATGCTTTTCATTATATTATTACTACCCTGGATTTACCCACTGCAGGGTAAAGGCTTCTCTACTTTCTATCTAGGGCTTTTTGGGACCAGTATTTATCGAAGGAATCCAGCTCATCCCGCCGTTTTCACCTGGGCGTGCCAATATATCGCTTGCCATGTTAAGGAATCTATTGGGTCGTGAGTTTTGCCCACTGACAGTCTGACATGCGGCAGATGTTTTCAATCCCACTCCACTTTAGCGTGGCACTTTTCCGACAAATATCCGTAATTTTTGTAATGGATCGGATCATTGTATACTATAAATTAATTGACTATTGTACTAACACAAAGAAACCTTTTGCAAAGTACAAACAAACAATTTAAAATACAGTACACAGTGAAAATGCAAAGCAGAGTATTAACATCAACCATTTAATTATGTATGCTGTTTAGGAAGCCGGTCTAACCGAAAACTGTACAGGGTACTAATTAATTTGGGTGGTAACTTGACCACCTGTAATCCCGTATTGATCTCGTTTGTGTTTACTGTGGCAAGAGCCTGCAGTAATGATATTAGTAATAATGGAATAAGGGCTGTCGCCGTCTTGCGGCACGGTACGACAAGGGATTTTAGTAAGCGCACACGATTTGAGATCTTTTTTTAATACTTAGCGTTCACATTTCGGGATGCAGGGCCGCGCCGCCCCTGTGTGCGAAGTGTGCGGCGCACACAGGCGCCAAGACAATAGGGGCGCCGCGCCGCCACTGCCACCTAAATTATTTTTGTTACCTATATGATTGTTTTTTGTAGTGGAGTATCGACAAGTAAGTAGGTACAATAGGCGCAACATAGGCCTTGTAAACAACAAAACATCTATAACGCTTATTGAACAAGTCTCTCAATATTTAATGTTTATTATTATTCACGTTTATGGTTTCATTTTACGTTTAGGGTTTTAGTTTACATTCCTTACGAGCTCAACGTTAAAACGGCGGCAGTTCTTTGAACCAGAGAAAAAGTACTAGTTATTTTAAACCGTAGAGGCGCCGAGTTTGTATGAGTATGAGTGAGTTTCTGAACGCAACCCGATGCGATGCGTGCGACGCAAGCGGGGGTGCGGTCACGGGTATTCCCCGATTTTAACGAACGAGATAGCTAAGGCAAAACAAAACAAATGAACAATCATTTGATTGAAAGTGTGTGTGTGTAAGGTGCGCATTGAATTTTTATAATCATTGTTTGGGTGTTACCTACTGATTGTTTTAACGTGTTTTCACGATGAGTGATAGTAATCATGATAAAAAAAAGAAATTATCTGGTTACCAGAATCTAATAATGAAAAGAAAACAAGAAGAAGAACGTAATAAAAATGCAACTAAAATAAGTAAATATTTTACGGCTCAACCATCCACTTCGACACAATCATTAGAGACAATAACCAGTCATGTTATCGATGAAAGTGTTATTAAATCTGATTCAAAAAACGCTTCATGTAGTGGTAAGTGTGTACTTTTTATGTAATTTTGTATAAAATAAATATTATAACTTCTGTTTGGGATATTTTAAAAATTTTTTTTTTTTTTTCAATTTTGAATAGAAAAATTAACTTTTTTCCGGCCGTTTTTAGAGATTAGACGGAAGGAACAGACAGACAAAAATTGTAAAAAATTATATTTTAATTAATTTATTAATTAATTATATCCTAATTCCTAAATGTTCCACAGTTTTGTACACTTGGATATTAATAATAATATTATCTAAGTACTGTAAAACTGGAGAACATTTATTTCAGTCAAAATTAACAATTAAAAATATTCATTCAAAAATTAAATTCGTTTTTTATGATGATTCGTTAAAAAAGAGGCGCTTCATAGGTTTCGCACACAGGCGCTGCCGGGGGTCGGCGCGGCCCTGTCGGGATGCCACGGTATGCCAGAACGTGACGAAGGATGCCAAAGCAGGCAGTGACGTATCAATGAAATGCCGTTGTTAACGGTGTAGAATAAGATTCAAAATCATCTGCATTACAAACATCCCTTGTCGTGCCGTGCCGCCAATGGGCGCTGGGCGGGTAACTGTTGCAGGAATAGAATAGAATAAACGTTTACTGTATCCTGTATTACCAGATTTGATCACACAAAGTAACTAATTTTTAAATGAAATAACTTAAATCGAATTATATAATGTATAAATCTTAAATTGTAAATTGTGATGGACAAAATAACGAACGTAAAAATGTAAAATATTAAAACATAAAAAAATAGTAAAATAAGTTGTGAAAGTGTGTGTACATATGTGCGTGTCTGGGAGAGATCGACCGGTTAAGCAGTAAACAGCCTTATAGTGCTTAACTGCGAGTGGCCCTACCTAAAAAAAAGTGTCTGTGAGAGTGTATGATAGTGTGATGTGTATGTTTATGAATGTCTGTAATGTTGTGTGAGTCCGAGTGTGAGCTGTTGAATGATGATAAGAGAATGGTTTCTATTGTTAGAAAGTCCTCAAAGCTACTTTTTGACAACTCTTTTACACGTAGCGAGACTCCCTCGGAGAGTCATGGAGAGTTCATAAGTGTTACAAGGTAGACTATTGGTAACCTTATTAAACACAAAGGTGTGCAGATAGGCGGGACCGCGTCTAGCTAGGAGGGAGGCGGTTCTTTGAAGAGGAATGGTAAAGGTACGTGTGGAAGTTAATGAGTGGTAGTTGTGTTTTTTATGGTTTGTGTGTATGGAGGAAATCGTTAAGAATAAACATTTGACGACCGATGTGGCGCAGCGGGCGAAGGTCCGCCTGCGACGCAGGAGGTTGCGGGTTCGATTCCCGCCTTGGGACAAATGTTTGTACGATCTACAAAGATTTGTTCCAGGTGTTCTGGGTGTTTGCTGTGTATATTAAAAATATTTATCTATGTAATGTACTGTATTAAGTATATCAGTCATCTAGTACCCATAACACAAGCTCTGCTTAGCTTGGGGCTAGATGATGCTGTGTGGATTGTCCAGCAATATTTATTTATTTATTTATTATGTCGACCCGGAGAACTTGAACTTACAAATAGTCGGTAGAGAGTAGAAATGGTTTTTTTATAAAAACTTTTATTACAGCTCTCTGGGCTGCTTGGATTTCAATCATTATAGTTTAACCAGCTCTACCATATACCAATAGATAGGCCATATTGTATAATGGATTGGCATATTTTGTATAATGGATTGGCATATTTTGACGACCGATGTGGCGGGCCGGGCGAAGGTCCGCCTGCGACGCAAGAGGTTGCGGGTTCGATTCCCGCCTTGGGACAAATGTTTGTACGATCTACAAATATTTGTTCCGGGTGTTCACGGTATTTCCTATGTCTAATAAAAAATATCTATATATGTAATGTACTGTATTAAGTATATCAGTCATCTAGTACCCATAACACAAGCTCTGCTTAGCTCGGGGCTAGATGATGCTGTGCGGATTGTCCAGCATTATTATTATATTGCGGAGTAAACCGTTCGCATAATGATTTTGGGAGTACGGTCTCTTAATTTCCTCATAATACGTATAACTTTCCTTACATTAATAGACTGGTTTTATTTTAGATAAAATCAATTGAATGACGTCAAACCATATGAGAGTAAGGGATGCTGAATGACAACCGGTTTAATTTAAAAAGAGCCCCTTTATACGGATGTACCTACTACAATAGGCCACTCGTTTAATAAACCAGTATAAGCTGGCCTCGCGTTCTATGGAAACTACGTACCACGCTACGCTAGCTCAATGTCGGTGATTTTGACATTGTTTGCTGTGGTAGAAGCATGTCATGTCACGAGTTCGGAATCAAGCGATTGCAAAAGTTTTTGGATATTTTTTGCTTTTTAAAACCGCAAAAACTGTTCTTTTAGTAGTATTGACTTTTATTAATATGACGAAAACATAAAAGCATTTTCAAATTAAGAAATTATTGAAGTAAAACTTAATTTGTACATTAATAAAACTTTCTTTTCGAAGTATGGGTATTATTTCTACATCGCGCAATAAAAGTTTTCGCGAAACATTGCATATATACCCCGACCCTTCGTAATACAACGGGGGTCCGTTGCCTCAAGGTAAGCCAGTGCTCGCCAAGCTGGGCTAATTTGGCGGTCTTTTCAAAGTTGATCGTAGCATACCCGAGTTTATCTGCTCATCAGGGTGAAGTTGAAAATTAAATCCGAACAATATCCTGGAAACAGGACACCTCGAGGCACATTTGACCCCTTTTTGTCGCGACTTAATTTTGTGTTTTGTGTTCATCGGAAAAGAGGGTTTTTTTTCATGTAAGTTATTGCCCATTTATATTGCGCATTTATATTAACACTTTTAAAGACATTGAAATCCAGTTGTTCAGATTTAGAAACTTTGGTTGGCTAAAATATAAGCTGGCCTCGCGTTTTCTGGAAATAAATTCTGATGTACGCTACGCAAGTTCCATTTCGGTAATGTTGTCGTTGTTTATGAAATTAATTATTAACAGTTTATTCTTAAAAAGATGACCATACCGTGAAAATACACACGGCTATAAAAATATTTTAAACCGTATTATTTCTTTTGAAGCTGGTACAAGTACAGGCAATGGGATTTTACAATCTATCTCTGTCATTCATAAGTTCCGCCAATTTTTTAATTCAGAGAACAAAGAATAAAAACTCAACTTTACGAGGGGAGCCTAGCCAAGATTCAAATCTCCCAGTTTATTTCAACGAAATTATTTAAACCGAATGCGGGATTTATAACGTTTTTTCAAACATAAGCGTCTCGCCTATATTCGTCGAAGCGGTAAGCAGAGGATGGTAATAGGCAAAAAATACGTGTTGAATTAAATTTCCAAACTTCTTTAAAACCGTTGTCCATAAAAGGGGTCGAACTAACCGTATGGTTATGGCATCCTCCTCAAGGTTACATAGTACATCTTCTATTTTAGTTTTCAATGCTCCACTGCCCTATATTATTTGAGCAGTTTTGGAGATATTACCCTTCCCTCACGGGATGTAGGCATCTTTATACGTTTTGAATGGCAACCATTATCCGTCTTAGTGAGATTAACTCGAATCATTAAAAAAAATACATAATGAAAAAAAAATATTCTCATGTTTTTTTTCATTATGTAATTGTTCAACCCTAAAAAAGGGATTATAACATTGGTTTTCTTTACATTTCTTACACATAACAAAGTAGCATTGAAAAATAAATCAAAAATAATTGCACGCGCGGGGTCACGAACTCGCGACATTTGAAGAATTACTTGTTCTTTTCAAACTAAAACGTATTCCTGAACGATGATCACGGAAATAATAAATTTGTCTTTTATCTTCCTTCAGCTTTATCTGGCATTTATACTTAAATATAATATATAAAAAACCTTTATAGAACCATTGTAACAATTGTTGCCCAAGTTGAAACTTAAATCGAATTGTAAAATACAAAACTTAGAAATGTAAAACATAAAACTTATACCTAGTAAATGAAGTTGTGAAAGTGTGTGTGACACAAAAGTGTGCAGATAGGCGGGACAGCGTCTAGCTAGGAGGGAGGCGGTTCTTTGTAGAGGAATGTTACAGGTAGGTGTGAAAGTTAATGAGTGGTAGTCGGGTTGGGTATTTATGGTTTGTGTGTATGGAAGGTAAGCGTTAAGAATAAACATTTGGTCGACCCGGAGAACTTGAACTTACTAAGAGTCGGTAGAGAGTAGAAATGGTTTTTTTTTTAATAATAACTTTTATTACAGCTCTCTGCGCTGTTTCGATTTCAATCATTATAGTTAGTTAAGTTTCCTTACTCTACCAGATAGAAATTGAACGTTGGCTTTAATATTTTGGAATGAAAGGGGCTCTGGTAGCTTGCGACACACAGACAGACACACGGACGGACAGACAAATCTATTTTTAACCTTTTTGTTGCGAGTAATGAATTCTACTAGTTCACAGAACTACCAGTGCAGTCATTTTGGAATTGTGGCGTTCCTTGTATACTATTAGTATAGGTACCTACTTATTGTTGTCGTGATGGCCCAGTGGTTTAGGCTACGCCTCTTATGCACGAGGTTGTGGGTTCAAACCTGGGATGCTATCAATGTGAGTTTTTGTATTTATATGTACTTTCTAAGTTTATCATTGACAACACTGACATTTGTGGATGAAAACATCTTGAGGAAACCTGGACTTATTATAATTAATAATTAAATAAAAGTCTGACATCGCCAACCCGTCTTGTGCAAGCGTGGTGATAAATTCTCGAGCTTTCTCTGTATGAGAAGAGGCATTTGCCCTGCAGTGGGGACATTAATAGGCTGGTTTTATTTTAGATAAAATCAATTAAATGACGTAAAAACATATGATGATATGAGTAAGGGATGCTTAATGACAACCGGTTCATCCATTAAGATGTATCCAACCCGTGAGGGAGGGGTAATTTCTCAAAAACTGCTCAAATAATATGGGGCAGTGGAGCATTATGAACTGTAATAGAAGTTGTACTTCATAACCTTGAGGAGGATGCCATAACCATACGGTTAGTTCGACCCCTTTTATGGACAACGGTTTTAAAGAAGTTTGGAAATTTACTTCAACACGTATTTTTTGCCTATTACCGTCCTCTGCTTACTTTAAAGTAGAGTTATTCTTTGTTGTCTGAGCGAGTTCACAGACGTAAGGCTGTGAACTCGCTGGCGGAAGTAAAAAATTGGCGGAACTTATGAATGAAAACTGATTTAAATCCGTATAAAGGGTGGTAAACTGTCAAATATATTCAAGCATCAGAACATACCTTTGACAAAGATAGATGGTAAAATCCCATTGCCTGTAATTGTACCAGCTTCAAAAGAAATAATGCGAATTAAATGTTTATTTAACCCTCTTTATTTTCACGGTACGGTCATCTTTTTACACGCTTTATATTAGTTTCACCTGTATGTATGTATGTATGTTTGTAACCGACTCCTTTGGACGCTATTTTGACCCACTTTAAACGGTCAGATTTCATTCAAATTTTGCACACCTGTCAAAGACCGATGACAATGCGATAAGATTCGAAAAAAAATTACATAGTTAAAAAAAAAATCTAAAAATCACGCTTTTAAAAAAAACAACTAAAAATTGAAAAATAATTTATAGTTTAAAAAAACACGCTTTTATAGAAAATCCAACTAAAAAATAGAAAATAAAATTTAATTAATTTGGATTAAGAAAAGTGTAAATTAGAAAATAATGTATATTAATGGAAAAAACTGTGGGGTGCATAGTGTCAATAGTTATAAACATTTTCTGTTTTTCCATGGTTACTGTCATTCACAGCGGGCTCCATGTATCGGCGTGTATTCTTCAATATTAACACTATGCACCCCACGCTTTTTTCCATTAATATACATTATTTTCTAATTTACACTTTTCTTAATCCAAATTTATTAAATTTTATTTTCTATTTATTAGTTTGATTTTCTATAAAAGCGTGTTTCTTTAGTTTTTTTAAACTATAATTTTTATCAGTTAACTGTTAATAATTCATTTCAACATAACAATATCAACATTACTGAAATGGAACAAGCGTAGCTTACTTCGGAGTTTCCATAAAACGCGAGGCCAGCTTATATTTTAGCCAACCAAAGTTTCTCAATCTCAACAACTGGATTTCTTTGTCTTTAAAAGTGTTAATATAAATGCAAACGTATTTGCGTTCGGTGGGTTTATAGCAATATAGATCTAGGTAGGATTTTTTTCAAATTGAAACCTTCTCCAAAGACATTGTTTCATATATTTAAGTACTTTGACGACACGGTTGGCGCAGTGGCTGAGCGATTGACTACTGCGCTGCGTGTCGTGGGTTCGATTCCCGCACGGAACAAATATTTGTATGGCCTACAGATAGTTGTTCCGGGTCTGGCTGTTTGTGTATGTGAGTTTGAATGTTTGTAAACGCACCCACGATACAGGATAAATTCCTAGTGTGGGGCAATAACTTACATGAAAAAAAACCCTCTTTTCCGATGAACACAAAACACAAAATTAAGTCGCGACAAAAAGAGGTCAAATGTGCCTCGAGGTGTCCTGTTTCCAGGATATTGTTCGGATTTAATTTTCAACTTCACCCTGATGAGCAGATAAACTCGGGTACACTACGATCAACTTTGAAAAGACCGCCAAATTAGCCCAGCTTGGCGAGCACTGGCTTACCTCGAGGCAACGGACCCCCGATGTAATACGAAGGGTCGGGGTATATACGCAATGTTTCGCGAAAACTTTTGATTGCGCGATGTAGGAATAGTAGCCATACTTCGAAAAGAAAGTTTTAACAGGGTTCAAATTCATAGGTGATTAAAATTTGGATTACTTCAATTAATACTGGCTTAGAAGTACTTCACTTACTTTTTAATGTACAAATTAAGTTTTAGTTCAATAAATTTCTTAATTTCAAAAGGTTTTATGCTATCGTCGTCTGTACTGTGTCTACTATAATTAATACCTCTAAAAGAACAGTTTTTACGGTTACAATAAGCAAAAACTATCCAAAAAGTATTGCAATCGCGGGATTCCGAACTCGTGACATAGGATTCTTCTACCACAGCTAACAATGTCAAAATCACCGACATTGAGCTAGCGTAGCGTAGTACGTAGTTTCCATAGAACGCGAGGCCAGCTTATACTGGTTTATGTATCGAGTGGCCTATTGTAGGTACATACGTATGAAGGGGCTCATTTTAACTTAAACCGGTTCTCATTCAGCATCCCTTACTCTCATATGTTTTTACGTCATTCAATTGATTTTATCTAAAATAAAACCAGTCTATTAATGTAAGGAAAGTTATACGCATTATGAGGAAATTAAGAGACCGTACTCCCAAAATCATTGTGCGAACGGTTTACTCCGCAATATAATAATAATGCTGGACAATCCACACAGCATCATCTAGCCCCGAGCTAAGCAGAGCTTGTGTTATGGGTACTAGATGACTGATATACTTAATACAGTACATTATATATATCGATATTTTTTATTATACATAGGAAATACCCAGAACACCCGGAACAAATATTTGTAGATCGTACAAACATTTGTCCCAAGGCGGGAATCGAACCCGCAACCTCTTGCGTCGCAGGCGGACCTTCGCCCGGCCCGCCACATCGGTCGTCAAAATATGCCAATCCATTATACAAAATATGCCAATCCATTATACAATATGGCCTATCTATTGGTATATGGTAGAGCTGGTTAAACTATAATGATTGAAATCCAAACAGCCCAGAGAGCTGTAATAAAAGTCATTATAAAAAAAACCATTTTTACTCTCTACCGACTCTTAGTAAGTTCAAGTTCTCCGGGTCGACCAAATTTTTATTCTTAACGCTTTCCTCCATACACACAAACCATAAAAGCCCAACCCGACTACCACTCATTAACTTCCACACGTACCTTTACCATTCCTCTTCAAAGAACCGCCTCCCTCCTAGCTACACGCTGTCCCGCCTATCTGCACACCTTTGTGTTTAATAAGGTTACCAAAAGTCTACCTTGTAACACTTATGAACTCTCCATGACTCTCCGAGGGAGTCTCGCTACGTGTAAAAGAGTTGTCAAAAAGTAGCTTTGAGGACTTTCTAACAATAGAAACCATTCTCTTATCATCATTCAACAGCTCACACTCGGACTCACACTAACATTACAGACGTTCATAAACATACACATCACACTATCATACACTCTCACAGACACGCACACATACACTTTCACAACTTATTTTACTATTTTTTTATGTTTTAATATTTTACATTTTTAAGTTCGTTATTTTGTCCATCACAATTTACAATGTAAGACTTATAGAATAGAATAGAATAGAATATATCTTTATTTGCTTAGAATGCAGGTACATACAAAATAGGATGGTTAATAACATAGTAAGATCCGTGTACATTCTGCCTTGTCGGCATGCAAATACAATTATTATTATAAGTTAATTATATAAAGTTAGCTATAGGGCAAATAGGTTACTGGAATATATCATCTAGGAAATCCTGTACAGAATAATAACATTTATCTACAAGTAATTCTGTAAAACATTTTTTAAATTTACTCAATGGCAAGTTTTTCATAGGATTAGGAATTTTATTAAAGATGTCAGGAGCCATACAGATCACACTTTTTTTTAATAGGCTAGTTTTAAATGTGCCTGTACATAGCAAGTTCTCATATTGTGATCTTAATGCTGTATTTCGTTTCCTGGTTTCTGTTAACGTTGCAAATAAATTTCGGTTTGTTATTACAAATATTGCCAATTCGAGGATATAGAGGCATGGGAAAGTTAATAGTTTCTGAGACTTAAATATAGGCACACAACTGTCAGTAACTTTGAGGCCAAATATAGCTCTCAAACAGCGCTTTTGAGCTTTAAAAATGCCTCCAAATCTTAAAATAGAAATTACAAGACCATGATAGGCCACTAGTATAGTTGACAAATTTACTTTTTTGGATAGGTTATACAACATAAACGCGGCTGAGCTTAAACGTTTACAGATATCTTCAGCTTGCGGCTTCCAAGTTAACTGACTATTTATTTATTTATTATTAAGGCACATCAACAACACAAGCACAGACATTTACAAATAACAGAAAACAGAGGCATGGACTAGTGTTTACGTCAATTACAGACGTGCACAGCATTCACAACAAAAGAGAAGAAAAAACACAGCATTCATGTTACAAAAAAAAAAACACACACACACAATAAAAGAAAACAAAAGAACAACAACTAAGCTAAAATATCGGTAGTAGAGAGAATATAATTTTGAATTATTATATTCTATTATTTAAATTACATTATGTTATACCTATTATTCTATATTATTATTTTATTATTATATTATTTTACATTACATTATTGTGTTATCTACAGTCTTCCCCTCATTTATAATCTTGGATCTAAAACGTGTGGGATGGTCGTGGAAGATATCCAAATTATACTTATTGCAAAATTTGTTGTACGTGGACGTTAGCCTAGCCATCGGAGCGTTCATGCCTAAGTTGGTTTTGTGACGAGGGACATTGAAAAAGGACGTGCACTTTCTCCGAGCATTAAGTTTTGGAACGTTTATCTCAATGCGCTCAAGAAGGCCATCAGATCTAAAAGAACCGTCAACAATACCCCGCAAGCATAGCAAGTCGATACGTCGGCGCAGCTGTAAGCTTCAATTAAGATTCCTAAAAATTTTGTGCTATTCACTTTATCGATACTTTGACCATTGTAGTTGATATCCATGTCACCAGTAGATATTCGTTGGTGAAAATGCATAGTTTTAGTTTTTTGTAAATTTATAACTAGGTTATTATTGTCAAGCCATTTTATTAAACTGCTAATTGAGTTGTTGATATCATTTAGGTATAAGTCTTTATTGATACATGAAACTATTGAAGTGCTATCGTCTGCAAATAAAACCATTGGATTAGATATATGACGTGGCAGGTCATTGATATATAATAGAAATAATAAAGGTCCAAGGACACTTCCCTGCGGACCTCCATATTTTATTTCTTTAAAGGACGATAAGGATTTTTGTTCTTTTCTAGATTTTAAACACAGGCTAGATATCTCTGTACATTGTCTGCGGCCTTTAAGGTACGTTTTTATTCAATTAAGAGCATTGCCACGAATACCGTATGCGTCAAATTTGGTCAAGAGAATATCATGGTCCACGCAGTCAAAAGCTTTCGACATATCCGCATATATTGCACATACCGGTATTTTGGAATCTACTTTTGGCATTATTTCATGGAGAAAATCAAAGATGGCCATGTTTATATTTTTATTTTTTCTGAAGCCCTTTTGTTCGTCACATAGTATGTGGTATTTTGTAAGGAAGTTGTCAAGAGCTTCATAGATAATTTTCTCTATGATCTTTGAGAATATGGAAATACGAGCAATGGGCCTATAGTTTGCCATTTCTTCTTTATCATTTTTTTATATACTGGTATGACTATTACGGTTTTAAGACTTTCAGGAAATACGCCAGACTGTATGCTTACATTAATAATATGAGCAAGAGGTTCAGCTATACAATGTGCAACAGATTTGATAACTGTTGTTGAAATGCCATCGAGGCCAGAGCTCTTTTTATTTTTTAGGTTTTTGATTATACGCACACGACGTATTGTAACGATTATACATTAAATAATTCGATTTAAGTTATTTCATTTAAAAATTTAGATTTAGATTTAATATACTCGTAGTTCTTTGCAATTCATAAGCTAACTACACTTTTAACCTGTTTCCACATCAACCTCAGAGGTAAAATGCTTCATGTTCACAACTCCGGTCCGCAAGATACAGGGGCTGCTAAGGTTGGGAACCACCCTAAAGACTGAATGAACTTCTCTTACAACTACAGATAATGCAACAATTGAAACAATGGTTCAATCAAGATTTATTATATTTAATAATAAATGCCAGATAAAGCTAAAGGAAGATAATATAGTCACCGGCACGTAAGTTTGCAAGGTTTTGGCGAAGTGGGGGTAAGTTCGCGCATCGTGCACTTAGTGGAACAAAAAGTGGTGACTTTTATTGATCGTCATTATTTTATGGTTTTTGCCATCATTTATATTATAATATCTAATTAGAAGAAAGTTGAAGAAGGGAGTGGAATTCGTAAAGTTTATGGGGAATTATAAATAATATGCATACGAGGAAAGTATGCTCAACAAGGCATACCTTTTTTCGCCTTAATTTTTTAATTTAAAACAACAACAATAATATCAACTCGTAACAAAAACTAAATTTAAAAACAATAACAATAACTCTTTAACATAAACACACCAAAAACAAAGGTGCAAACTTTCGTGCACGCAAGTGTAATCAGGAGTTCGGGAGGCAACAGTCGACTGTTGCATCAATCGCGCGCACCAATGTGAGTTTTTCAATTCATATGTACTTTCTAAGTTTATCTTGGACATCACTGACATCGGTGATATGAAAATTTAAAAATCGCCAACCCGTCTTGAGCAAGCGTGGTGATTAATGCTCGTGCCTTCTCTGTATGAGAAGAGGCCGTTGCCCTACAGTGGGACAGTAATAGGCTGGTACTTGTTTTTGTTATTTCACTTTTTTAGGGTTGAACAATTATAAATAAAAAACATGAGAAATATATACCCCGACCCTTCGTAAGTACGAGTACATCGGGGGTCTGGCGTCTCAAGGGAAACCAGTTGTCGCCAAGCTGGTCTAAATTGGCGGTCATTCAGATGTATCCAACCCGTAAGGGAGGGGTAATATCGCCACAACTGCTCAAATAATATGGGGCAGTGGAGCATTGAAAACTAAAATAGAAGATGTACTACGTCACCTTGAGGAGGATGCCATAACCATATGGTTAGTTCGACCCCTTTTATGGACAACGGTTTTAAAGAAGTTTGGGAATTTAATTCAACACGTATTTGTTGCCTATTACCGTCCTCTGCTTACCGCTTCGACGAATATAGTCGAGACATTTATGTTTTCATATGGTAATAAACAACTTGAATTATAGAGAACTTTCCCGCATTCGGTTTAAATAATTTCGTTGAAATAAACTGGGAGATTTGAATCTTGGCTAGGCTCCCCTCGTAAAGTTGAGTTTTTATTCTTTGTTCTCTGAATTAAAAAATTGGCGGAACTTATGAATGACAGAGATAGATTGTAAAATCCCATTGCCTGTACTTGTACCAGCTTCAAAAGAAATAATACGGTTTAAAATATTTTTATAGCCGTGTGTATTTTCACGGTATGGTCATCTTTTTAAGAGTTAACTGTTAATAATTCATTTCATAAACAACGACAACATTACCGAAATGGAACTTGCGTAGCGTACATCAGAATTTATTTCCATAAAACGCGAGGCCAGCTTATATTTTAGCCAACCAAAGTTTCTAAATCTGAACAACTGGATTTCTTTGTCTTTACAAGTGTTAACATAAATGCAAACGTATTTGCGTTCGGTGGGTTTATATCAATAATAGATCTAGGTAGGATTTTTTTCAAATTGAAACCTTCTCCAAAGACATTGTTTCATATATTTAACACGTTGAACGCCAAATGACCGACGAACAATACATTTTCTATTGTGTCTCGTTGTTTAGCAGTTAAGTACTTACATGAAAAAAAAACCCTCTTTTCCGATGAACACAAAACACGATCTAGAAATTAAGTCGCGACAAAAAGAGGTCAAATGTGCCTCGAGGTGTCCTGTTTCCAGGATATTGTTCGGATTTAATTTTCAACTTCACCCTGATGAGCAGATAAACTCGGGTATGCTACTATCAACTTTGAAAAGACCGCCAAATTAGCCCAGCTTGGCGAGCACTGGCTTACCTCGAGGCAACGGACCCCCGATATATTACGAAGGGTCGGGGTATATATGCAATGTTTCGCGAAAATTTTTATTGCGCGATGTAGGAATAATACCCATACTTCGAAAAGAAAGTTTAATAATGTACAAATTAAGTTTTACTTGAATAATTTCTTAATTTAAAAATGCTTTTATGTATATAGAATAAGTTTTGGTAAATAAATAAATAAAATAAATAATTAAAAAATGTTTTTGTCATCGGTGCTGTATCTTCTATAATTAATACCACTAAAAGAACAGTTTTTGCGGTTTGAAAAAGCAAAAAATATCCAAAAAGTATTGCAATCGCTTGATTCCGAACTCGTGACATGAGATGCTTCTACCACAGCTAACAATGTCAAAATCACCGACATTGAGCTAGCGTAGCGTGGTACGTACTTTCCATAGAACGCGAGGCCAGCTTATACTGGTTTATTTAACGTGTGGCCTATTGTAGGTACATACGTATATAACTTAAACCGGTTGTCATTCAGCATCCCTTACTCATATCATCATATGTTTTTACGTCATTTCATTGATTTTACCTAAAATAAAACCAAGCCTATAAATGTCCTACTACAGGGCAAAGGTCTCTTCTTGTGCAGAGAAGGCTCGAGAATTTATCACCACGCTTGCTCAAGACGGGTTGGCGATGTCAGATTTATATTAAATTAATAATTATAATAAGTCCAGGTTTCCTCAAGATGTTTTCATTCACACATTCGTAAATATGAATTGAAAAAGTCACACTGATACTTTTCCAGGTTTTTACCCACAACCTCGTGCACAAGAGGCGAGGCCTAAACCGCTGAGCCATAACGATAGCAATACGTATCTTTGTTATGTACTAGACAAGGAACGACATAATTCCAAAATAACAGCACCATGCGTGCAAAATTAATAAGATAGCAATATTTAAGGGAAATATCGGTAGTTGTGTGAACTAGTAGAATTCATTACTCGCAACAAAAAGGTTAAAAAAGGATCTGTCTGTCCGTCCGTGTGTCTGTCTGTGTGTCGCAACCGCAAGGTTGAAAGTATTTATTAAAAGAGTTGAATGTTCACTGCATGCTACCAGAACTCCTTTCATTGCAAAACATTAAAGCCAACGTTCAATTTCTTCCTGGTAAGTAGAGTAAGGAAACATATACATTAGGACGACCTATGTGGCGCAGCCGGCGAAGTTCCGCTTGCGACGCAGGAGGTTGCGGGTTCGATTCCCGCCTTGGGACAAAGGTTTGATTCTGAGTATTTGCTATGTATAATAAAAAATATATAAGTATATATCTATGTAATGTATTTTATTAAGTATATCAATCATCTAGTACCCATAACACAAGCTCTATTTAGCTTAGGGCTAGATGATGCCGTGTGGATTGTCCAGCATTATTTATTATTATAATGAGGAAATTAAGAGACCGCACTCCCAAAAACATTATGCGACTGGTTTACTTCGCAATTTGCCAATCCATTGTACAAAATGGCGTTCCTATAGATATTATGGTGGAGCATGATTGAAATGGAAAGAGCACAGAGAGCTGTTATAAAAGTTATTTTATAAAACCATTTCTACACTTTACCGATTCTTTGCACAAAGAGTTTCAAGTTCTCCGGGCAATTGTTTGTTCTTAACGCTTTCCTCCATACACACAGACCATAAAAACCCAACCCGACTACCACTCATGAACTTCCACACGTACCTGTAACATTCCTCTACAAAGAACCGCCTCCCTCCTAGCTAGACGCGGTCCCGCCTATCTGCACACCTTTGTGTTTAATAAGGTAACCAATAGTCTACCTTGTAACACTAATGAACTCTCCATCGCTATATGTAAAAGAGTTGTCAAAAAGTAGCTTTTAGGTCTTTCTTACAATGAAACGGAAACCATTCTTACATCATCATTCAACAGCTTACACTTGGACTCACACTAACATTACAGACGTTGAAACACATTCAAATGACACTCACATACACTCTTAAAGACACGCACACACAAACACACACACTTTCACAACTTACTTGACTATTATTTTATTTTTTAAGCACAATGTACAATTAAAGGTTAATACTTTGTATAAATCGGTTTAAGTTATCTCATTCTTAAATGTTATTTAGATTTAATTGCAATTTAACCTGTTTCCACATCAACCTCAGAGGTAAAATGTTCACAACTCCGGTCCGGAAGATACAGGCGCTGCTTAGGTTGGGAACCACCCTAAAGAATGAATGAACTTCACTTACAACTACAGATAATGCAACGATTGAAACAATGGTTCAATCAAGATATATTATAATAAATGCCAGATAAAGCTAAACGAAGATACAAGACAAATTTATTATTTCTGTGATCATCGTTCAGGCACACGCTTTAGTTTGAAAAGAACAAGTCATTCCCACAGTGTCGTGAGTTCGAGATCCCGCGCATGCAATTATTTTTGTATTTTTTTCAATGTTACTTTGTTATTTCTGAGAAATTTAAAGAAAATGAATGTTCTGATCACTTTTTTACGGTTGAACAATGACATAGTTAATAAAAAAACATGAGAACAATTTTTTTTCATTGTGTATCTTTTACCATTGAAAACGTATAAAGATGCGTACATCGCGCAATCAAAGTTTTCGCAAAACATTGCATATATACCCCGACCCTTCGTAAGTACATCGGGGGTCAGGCGTCTCAAGGAAACCAGTTGTCGCCAAGCTGGTCTAAATTGGCGATCATTCAGATGTATCCAACCCGTGAGGGAGGGGTAATTTCTCAAAAACTGCTCACATAATATGGGGCAGTGGAGCATTGAAATCTAAAATAGAAGATGTACTACATAACCTTGAGGAGGATGCCATAACCATACGGTTAGTTCGACCCCTTTTATGGACAACGGTTATAAACTGGGTGATTTGAATCTTGTCTTGGGTTCGAGACCCCGCAAATGCAATTAGTTTTGGTTTTGGAAGATAGAAAATTCTTGTGCGAATTAGAACTTACTCTGATCAACCATCAAAAACATAATTAACGGATTCCTAAAACATAATTCAGTGTGTTTGGGATGATGGCGGGCCACGCGCGCTAGAAGCAAATGTTGGACAACACGTGAAGACTCCCCTCGCAAAGTAAAGTTATTCTTTGTTCTCTGAGCAAGTTCACAGACATACCATTATTGTGCTATGTTATTTGAAAAAAAAATTGGCGGAACTAATGAATGAAAACTGATTTAAATCCGTATAAAGGGTGGTAAACTGTCAAATAGATTCACGCATCAGAACACACCTTTGACAGAGATAGATTGTAAAATCCCATTGCCTGTACTTGTACCGGCTTCAAAAGAAAAGGATATGAATTAAATATTTATATAAACCTCCGTATTCACACGGTACGGTCATCTTTTTAAGAGTTAACTGTTAATAATTCATTTCAAAATAACAATGATAACATTACTGAAATGGAACTAGCGCAGCTTACTTCAGAGTTTCCATAAAACGCTAGGCCAGCTTATATTTTAGCCCAACAAAGTTTCTCAATGTAAACAAATGGATTTCTTAGTCTTTAAAATTGTTAATATAAATGTAAAAGTATTTGAGTTCGGTGGGTATATATAGCATAGCATATAGCAATATAGATCTAGGTAGGATTTTTTTCAAATTGAAACATTGTCCAAAGACATTGTTTCATATATTTAAATACATCAAAAATCTAACCCTCTTTTCCGATGAACACAAAGCACGATCTCAAATTTAAGTCGCGATAAAAAGGGGTCAAATGTGCCTCGAGGTGTCCTGTTTCCAGGATATTGTTCGGATTTAATTTTCAACTTCACCCTGATGAGCAGATAAACTCGGGTATACTACGATCAACTTTGAAAAGAGCGCCAAATTAGCCCAGCTTGGCGAGCACTGGCTTACCTCGAGGCAACGGACCCCCGATGTAATACGAAGGGTCGGGGTATCTACGCAATGTTTCGCGAAAACTTTCATTGCGCGATGTAGGAATAGTAGCCATACTTCGAAAAGAAACTTTTAACAGGGTTCAAATTCATAGGTGATTAAAATTTGGATTACTTCAATTAATACTGGCTTAGAAGTACTTCACTTTCTTTTTAATGTACAAATTAAGTTTTAGTTCAATAAATTTCTTAATTTCAAAAGGTTTTATGCTATCGTCATCTGTACTGTGTCTACTATAATTAATACCTCTAAAAGAACAGTTTTTACGGTTACAATAAGCAAAAAATATCCAAAAAGTATTGCAATCGCGGGATTCCGAACTCGTGACATAGGATTCTTCTACCACAGCTAACAATGTCAAATTTACCGACATTGAGCTAGCGTAGCGTAGTACGTAGTTTCCATAGAACGCGAGGCCAGCCTATATTGGTTTATGTATCGAGTGGCCTATTGTAGGTACATACGTATAAAGGGGCTCATTTTTAACTTAAACCGGTTCTCATTCAGCATCCCTTACTCTCATATGTTTTTACGTCATTCAATTGATTTTATCTAAAATAAAACCAGTCTATTAATGTAAGGAAACTTATACGCATTATGAGGAAATTAAGAGACCGTACTCCCAAAAACATTATGCGAACGGTTTACTTCGCAATATACCTATCCATTATACAATATGGCTTATCTATTAGTATATGGTATAGCTGGTGTTAACCAGCTATACCATATACTAATAATGATTATAATGATTGAAATCGAAACAGCCCAGAGAGCTGTAATAAAAGTTATTATAAAAAAAACCATTTCTACTCTCTACCGACTATTTGTAAGTTCAAGTTCTCCGGGTCGACATAATAAATAAATAAATAAATATTGCTGGACAATCCACACAGCATCATCTAGCCCCAAGCTAAGCAGAGCTTGTGTTATGGATACTAGATGACTGATATACTTAATACAATACATTACATAGATAAATATTTTTACTATACATAGCAAATACCCAGAACACCCGGAACAAATATTTGTAGATCGTACAAACATTTGTCCCGAGGCGGGAATCGAACCCGCAACCTCTTGCGTTGCAGGCGGACCTTCGCCCGCTGCGCCACACAGGTCGTCAAATAATTTTAATTAAATTTTATTAATTTCGGAATGCGGCGTCATAATATTTATCGACTTCCGAATTTCGAAAAATAATTATCGCAATCGGAATTAACATGAAACAATGAAACTCTCTATAACAAGTGGTATCTGTATATCTCTCAAATTTTCTTTGACAAATTTTCAACTTTATTGCAAACGACATTTTGACATTTTGCAATAGCTTGATGTGCAGGCGTCTGCACCATATTATAAAATACAGGTCTCGCCTATGTTCCCGGTGAGCAGTGGACGGTAAAAGGCAAAATAATACCTGAAACCTTCCAAAAACCGCTGTCCATAAAAGGGGTCGAGTAAACCGTATGGCTATGGTGTCCTCCTCAAGGTGAGTTTATTACGTAGTATATCGTACACTACCCAATATTGATTGAGCAGATTTAGAGTAATTACCCCTCCCTCACGGGTTGGATACATCTGAATGTTCGCCAATTTAGACCAGCTTGGCGACAACTGGTTTCCCTTGAGGCGACTGACCCCCGTTAGACTTTTTTTTTTTTTTTTTTTTTTTGGAATGGGCATCTCGCAGTTTATCCTTTAGGGATATTTACTGCTCAACCGAACTTTCCTGTGGGGGGCTTAATTAAAATTAAGGCCTCCAGCCAGGCAACCCGTTAGACTTACGAAGGGTTGGGGTATATATACAAAGTTCCGCGAAAACTTTGATTGCGCGATGCAGAATGCTTTATACGTTTGGAATGGCTGATCCCTCCAAAATAGTTTTATTCGAATTACGGTATGTTTTTTTTGTAATTTTCAAACTCTAATAATGCAATAAAGTTTTTGTTTTTCTACTAATTTCTTAAAAGTGACAAAATAGTATTGAAAAATAACCATTAACAATTACACACGCCGAAATTCGAACACACGACATTTTCATAACTGCTTGCTCGTCATTTGCCCCTATAATAATCAGGACGTAATTTTTCCTAGGATTTTTTTTTAGGATATATCGAGGCCGAAATGAGGAAAAATACGAATCTAAAGATTTTTTTTTATCTCTTTTAGTTACGGAATTACCACAAGGAAAAGTGCTCATCTTTATAATCATCGTCTAGTTTTTTGTCTGCAATGTTGTAATGACCGGGGTTCTACGTGGACTGTTTAAAAGAAGAACAAGTTACAGGCACACAATTTAATACTAAAAACTAACCTAATTCCTATACTAAAACAACAATTAAAAACTTAACAAAAAAGGGAAGAACACTAACTTAAATTTCTCCCAAAAAGAAAAACGCATGGCCGGGTCCGAACTAGTGACGCGGTAGTTGATATTGGCCGCTATGCCCCGAGACCAGCTGACTTTCTCGTAACCGTGGCGAATATGACGTTAGTACTTCGCAAAGTTACTAATGTTTGTCTGGATGAAAGGCGCGTTTCCGCAAGCTGAGAGCAAATAATGTAGCAGTCAGCATTGCAAAACATCCCCACATTCCACAAACATCAAGGAATCTAAATTTCGTGAATTAGACGTAAACACTTACCCCGTTTCATCCGTTAACCGCACACAAACACACAATGTCGCACCAACAACAATAACTATGACTTGTGACTATTAAGTGCAACGTGTCTGCCAGCAATTTAATTAACCCCGGAGTACTTGTCAGTTGATCCACTTTTTCAGTGTCTCACACTTAAGTGATCTCTGCCGGTAGAAATATTTTTCTGCCACCCTCACTTGTCTCATTTTAGAGCTTACCGTAGCGAGCCTAGGCGCGCCATCTAGCGTTGAGCGGAGAGTTGCATTCATGATCATTACAATGTGCTATTTTTAGGTAGCTCCAAGTAAAGCAAAGTAAAATAGTACCCAAGTAAAGTTTTTAACCGACATGAAGACGGATAAAAACGACTTAGGCGGAATGTACCCGAAAATATTTATCGGATACATCAGACTAAAGCGTTGAAGGGTTAAATTATCTTGTTATTACACCCTTTGCTTTTACACAACGATTACACACACTATTTTATCATTCAAAACACGGTCGAAGTTCTGACTTACTGCAAGCCCTGCCCTAGCTAACGGGCCCTATTGAGTTCCCTAGCCGTAAAAACCCTAAAACAACATCACGCTTGTGCTACCCGAAGGGTTTAAGCAGAGATGTTCAAGGTGTACCTAGACTTGTACACCCCCATAATACCAGTTAGGGGGTGAGCCCATTGCTATTGTATTCTTAATAAAACAAAGTGTCAAGTTATTAAATTTATTAATAATAAAAATTACAATATCGCTCTATACACAATAGAACTGAGCGCAATAATTTATTCAAAACGATCCAAAATGATTTCACGTGTATTCGGTAGATGGCAGCACCAACGCTGTAACTTCTAACTTGATCGTTTATTAGTTATTTATATTTTAGTTTTGGATTGTTAGCGCTCAGCAGTAGACTATTTATTTATAGTTAAAATTAAATTAATGGCACCATGTTAGTTTCAGCTTTAATGAGTACAGACATTAACGGTATATTTCCGACATAATCTTACACTTTTTCTCGTTTGGACAATAACTGTAACTATCGATAACTTTTACATAAGTAATTTTACAAATAATATATTAGGCACTTTTAATTTTCTTTCATTTATATCTGAGATTCGTTGAAGTATTCGTTCTTGCAAGCTCTGATACACTTTCTTAGGAGAAGCGTATAGATTCTTACACCGTAGGTACTTACGTTATAAATAAAAACATTTATTGATCCAATATACAGCTGTCAAAACTTTAATTTACCCATAAGATGACCTTGACCCCGTTACCAAAGTCAAGGTAAATTTACATGTCTTTAAATGTTTACACGCTTCATATGACATCATCAAAGAGAGCACAAATGACAATGACCTTGAATGTTTAAAACAAGGTCAATCCAAAATTGTATGTTCAGATAGCTGTCAAAACTCAATCATTACGTACTAAGCTTAACACTAAATAATATCAACATTGACCATAGACTATTCCAGACTCCAGACCCAGTATTCCAGCTTTACCAATAAAAATGGGTAGTTTGATCTGAATGGAATCTGGACAGGCTGTTGGGTCTTGTTTTGCCCATGTTTTACATGATAACGCATGGCATGGCACAACAGAGTGGTAAGCAGATAGGGATGGCTGTCTTCGTTTCAGAATGCTTTTCTTTGCTTCGTGATCCCGACTCGTACTCGTACATGCCGCGCCCTGAAGCGTACGCGCCGCCACCTTGCGCCATTGCCTGGAACAAGAGCCATGAAGGAATATTAGTTAAATCTAAATGTTACTACTGTATTGACTTCCTCGTTGGTCTGTTGGTTTAAAGGGTGTTGTTAGCAGAAGTGGGGTAAGGTTTGCTTATTTAGTCAAAAACATTCCATTTCACGAAAAAAGCGCAGCATAAAATAATGAATTGTAAAATATGTAGTGCACGAAGGCCAGCACATCAAGCTACCCCAATATGTCAAATTTCTTTTATAGTTTATCAACTCTATTACAAACGTATAAGGCTCATATTCATTTGGGAAAATTTGGCAGCTGAGGATACCTTGATGTGCTGGCGTCTGTACATAGGTATTTACGTATTAATTGCATTAGACCAAATTGTTTCTCGACTCAAATGTGTATGTACTTAAGTAAATGAGACAGTTTTGAGTTAGTACATATTCCCTGAATATCCCGTTGGACAATTCATTGTGACAATCTAAGAAGTTGTAATACTCGTGGTACGAAAGTGACTTACACTGCTAGCCTGATAACCGCCGCCCTCTTTCTTCTGGAAGGGCGTGTGTCCGGGCGGGTAGTACACGGCGGGCCCGGCCACGTTGCGGCTGTTGGCCACGAGCGGGGCCTTGGCCGGCGCGCTGGGGGCGGCGGCCCGGCTCTGTGCGGAGCTCTGTGCGGAGCTCTCGTGGCTCACGTGCACGTTGCGGCGGACCACACCGTCTGGTTGGGTTGGGTACCGCTGGCAAATAAAACGTTTTAATGAGTACCTTTGTCGAAGACCTATTGACTGTGTAGTCTGGATCGAATGAATGGTCAGGTTGAGCTACGGTTACAGCTGGGAGGTAGGGTTGGTCGAAACAGGGGAAAGCTGGTCTGGTGAAGATTACCAAAAGACTCTACTGATACTGCAAATGTGGTGCTGTTCAACAAACGATGGGACAACTGGTATCGTATCTTGTGTGAGCTGATGCCCAAGCTGAAGGTCTCGATGGACGTTTTACTGATGGTGATAAACTTGTAGCCAAGTTTTGGGTTGGCTCAATATAGACCAGTAAGATGAAGAAGCTGGAATTGACTTTCTTCTGTAAAGCAAGTATACCAGCACCTGATGTTAAGTGGTGATTCGTAGCTGCATAGCGGCAAATATAAATATGATTTCCAAAAGAGATATTTTCACTAGTAGCTGGCGTTGTACGGAGTTTTAATAAAATACGAGGCCAGATTGTACTGGTTGTGTTGCCACTGACTTGTCCGATAGCATCTGCTTTATTTTAGTCTCACTTAGGCGTGATGCGGTGCAGTGTGCCAACCGCCTTAGGCTTGGGTCGATTCTCTGATACTCACAGCTTCAGGGAAGTCAGCCATCAGATCGTCTAGCTTCTTGGGCGGCTGCTGAGTGCCGGGCGAGGGGGTGGAGGGGCGCGGGAAGGGACCAGGGGAGGGGGAGGGCGCTGGGTGCAGCGCGCGCGGGGAGTGCGGGGGCGGGGAGTGCGCGCGCGGGGAGTGCGCGGGCGGCGGGGAGGGGGACGGGAAGCGCTGCGTCGTGTTGTGCGCAGAGTACGTGCTCTCGGAGAACTTGTAGGATGATGGACCCTGTGGATAACAGTTGTGGTTGAATATAGGTTTCTTTATAAGGTGGGCAAACTGATAACTTAAGCAACACCATAAAATATACGGAAATCATTTACCCACGTCATTAGGTAGTATTACAAACTACCAAGTCATTGACGATTCGTTTTGTAAGTTCAAACTGCTGTCATGTCTAACAGATTAATAAGGCTTTCTCAATAATTAAGATGTTTAACATAAAACCACGACAAATTGACAGTTCTGCTCGAGAACAGCTCAGAATATTTTAAGAAGCCATGATGCGTGCACTTGTACACGAACTTGAATAGGCCATTTATCATAAAGAGTCTGGTTTTATACCCGGTTGATGGCAGGAATAATACATCATCATCTCATCTCTTCCAGTCTAACCGAATGCAAATAAATACCAGTATTTTACATGGAGCGACTGTCTATTTAACCTCGACAACCCAATTACAAGAACCCCTACTTACATATGGGCCGTGTCCATTATGCGGTTCCGCGGGTATGACCTTGGTTTCGTTAGCGGGAGCAGGATACACCATGCGTTCGTTGGTGCGATCTGAAACGTACAATATAATATAATAAATACGTAAACCCTCTTCTATCTTTATACCTTTAAACGAGCAATTCTTGTTTTAATGTACATTTACATATAACTAGCTGACCCGGCAAACGTTGTTTTTCCATTTTAAGCCTTGATATTTTTTTTGGGGTGGAGAACCCTTATCGCTTAGGGGTATGAAAAATAGATGTTGGCCGATTCTCAGACCTACTCAATATGCTCACAAAATTTCATGAGAATCGGTCAAGCCGTTTCGGAGGAGTATGGTAACTAACATTGTGACACGAGAACTTTATATATAAGACTAGCCGTTGTTTTGCCATATAAAATGTTTGGGGGTGCACCACCCTTATTACTTAGGGGTATGGAAAATAGATGTTGGCCGATTCTCAGACCTACTCAATATGCTCACAAAATTTCATGAGAATCGGTCAAGCCGTTTCGGAGGAGTATGGTAACTAACATTGTGACACGAGAATTTTATATTTAAGACTAGCCGTTGTTTTGCCATATTAAATGTTTGGGGGTGCACCACCCTTATTACTTAGGGGTATGGAAAATAGATGTTGGCCGATTCTCAGACCTACTCAATATGCTCACAAAATTTCATGAGAATCGGTCAAGCCGTTTCGGAGGAGTATGGTAACTAACATTGTGACACGAGAATTTTATATATAAGATAATGTACGAGTAATATGATTCTCGGAAACGGCCTCAACGATTTTCATGAAATTTAGTATGAAGGGGGTTTCGGGGGCGATAACTTGATGTGGCTAGGTTTCATTTTTAGAAAACGTCGTTCTATCCGAGCAAAGCTCTGTCATCCAGGTCCTATTAAATAAACTCTCTTGCCAAACTATAAACAAATACGTGTTTTTAGAAAAATAACTCTAATACTCACACCATAAAGTTCAGTTTGCGTTACAACATCAAAAATTGTAACAAACTGTTGTTTGTTACAATTTTTGATTTTAAAATTGAATAGGACTAGTAATAGACATAGTAAAATTAAATAAATTGATATTTTTTTGGAAATATTGTCTTTTGCGACCATGAACACGTCTACGAAGATTATTATTTTAGTCAAATTAATAGACTATTTAAATTATTTACTTTATATATGAATGAGGTGAGGCCCAAAGCCAGCTGAAGACTGAAGAAGACGTTTAGGGGCTATTTAAGCATTGGATACCCCGAATCCAGTAAGCTCGAGACAGCTTTGTCGGTACGCCATTTTGAAATTCAAAATGGCGTTGATACTGTCAGAGGTGTATCCTATAATCTTTCTGAACGAAGGTAAGAAATTCAATCTTATGAGCCATTTTAAAAAAACAATGGTCATAGGTATTTTTATGTTGTAAATGGAACACTTACCATCGGAGGTAGTAACAGTGCGGTACTCCCGGGTGTTAAGGGTGGAAGTGTTGCAGTGTGAACAGTACTGGCAGCCTCCGGGGCCAGGGGGCGCCACTAACGCTACTGGAGTGGGCGAACCGGCCGTTGTGCTGAAAATATTACGGTTTGGTGAGGATGACGAACTATCCAGACGCTAAAGGCTGTTGACTCTAATTTTGAACTTTTTGGCAAGTGTGGTATTTTGACCACTATTACCAAAATCGCCAAAACTTAGTCAAAACATCTCGGTACCTTCAATAAGCACGATATTTGCTATTTTTGGCAACTTTGGTATTTTGACCACTATTACCAAACTCACTTTACTACCCTGATTAAGTACGATATTGCTATTTTTGACAAGTGTGGTATTTTGACCACCTTCACCAAACTCGCCAAACCTTACTTAAAAAATCTCTGTACCCTCAATAAGAACGATATGCCTATGGCATTAAGTCCGCCTCTGTACATTTGTGTGCTTAAAGTATTAAATAAATAAAGATATTTGCTATTTTTGGCAACTTTGGTATTTTGACCACTATTACCAAACTAGCCTAAACTTACTTAATATATTGGTCCACCCCAATTAAGCACGACATTTGTAATTTTTGGCAAGTTTGGTAATTTGATCAGCTTTACAAACTCTACCAATAATGCTACTTACGTGGTCCTGTTGTGTTCGGAGCTGACGTAGCTATGCTGATGCTCTGCGTGGACTGGTATCGGCACCGTGGTCGGGTCCTGGTCTGCTGGCACCTCGTATGTGTAAGTTTTGACGGTAGTTGTCACTTTGTTCATTGGAGTACCACCGCGGGACAGCTAAAGAGAAAAGTTGATTTTGAATAAATTGGCGTGAATTCAAAAATAAGTAGGTAAAATAGCCTGTTGCAGTTCCACTGCAGGATAAAGACCTCGGCTTATACAGAGAAGGCACGAGCATTTATCACCACGCTTGCTCAAGATGGGTTGGCGATGTCAGATTTATATTAAATTAATAATTCCAAGTTTCCTCAAGATGTTTTTCCTCACAAATGTTAGTGTTTTCCAAGATAAACTTAGAAAGTAAATATGAATTGAAAAAGGCACACTGGTACTTTTCCAGGTTTAAACCCACAACCTCGTGCATAAGAGACGTGGCCATAACCATTGGGCCATCACGACAACAGTCAGTACCTATATTAATACACGGGGTCCTACGGGGTTTCGAACCCAAAACAAGATTAAAATCTGCCAGTTTATTTCAAAGATTTTTTCCACCGATTGCGGGATTTATTTTAGATTGATTAAAGAAGAAGGAGGTTCTCTCCATTCGACTTGTACCGTTTTTTTTTTCAATATGTTTACAGAGTAGTCCGATTTCGACAATTCTGGACTGGATAGATAGACTGGATAGAATATACCCCAAACTAAAATATACGTGAAAACTTCTTTAAAAACCGCTGTCCATAAAAGGGGTCGAGTAAACCGTAAGGTTATGGTGTCCTCCTCAAGGTGAGTTTATTACGTAGTATGTCATACACTACCCAATATTGATTGAGCAGATTTAGTGGAATCACCCCTCCCTCACGGGTTGGATACATCTGAATGTTCGCCAATTTAGACCAGCTTGGCGATAACTGGGTTCCCTTGTGGCGACTGACGTGTGTGGGGTGTGTGTGGGGTATATATGCAAAGTTCCGCGTAAACTTTCATTGCGTGATGCAGGATGCTAATATACAACCGTTTTACTCGAATTACGGTATGTTTTTCGTTTTTTTTTTGTTTTTTGAAGCCCTAGTAATGCAATAAAGTTTTTGTTTTTCTATTATTTTCTTAAAAGTAACAAAATAGTAATGAAAAATAACCAAAAATAATGGCACGCGCGGGGTCTCGAACTCACATTTTCGGAAGTGCTTGTTCTTTTCAAACCAATGCGTGTGTGCCTGCCTGAACTTAATCAAAACATTTTTTCCAAAATTGAGTTCGATTTATGTATTGCCATAAAAAGGAAAAAATACGAATCTGCTGCTATCGATCGACCGAATCTATCAATTAATAACTACTTTGATCGAGAAGTAAAAAGGCGCAAACGACCTATTCATTAAGTTCCGCGTGTGACAATCTGTATAGACGTAACTGGTTATTGCGATGGCGTTTGTTGCTGGGCGACTAGATAAAAACGTGCGAAAGGGGTACCTTTTAAGGATGGGAAGTCATCCAATGACTTCTCCCGTTCTGGGTGGAATGGGAGGGCCTGTCACACGTTAATGAACTTGAGAGGTGTCAAGGGACACCCGGATGGAACGAAGTTCCTTTTGTTATTTATTATGTACAAAAAACCTGTATACACTCAACAAAAATAATCGTCGCGACACCACACTGTTCAATGCGAAATAGAAAGACGAAACGAAAATAACCGGCTTGCTTTCTATGAGAGAGAGAGAGACACACTCAGACAAACACGCGCACGCCGCACGGCTTACAACTATAGCAAAAAGTGTCGTTACAACTTTTTGTCTTATTTATTTTCCGTCTCTTATTTTTTTGCAACGCGCGATAAGGAAATTTGTTCCAAAAAATCCTGGATTATTCACACAGCATCATCTAGCCCCAAGCTAAGCAGAGCTTGTGTTATGGGTACTAGATGACTGATATACTTAATACAATACATTACATAGATAGATACATACATACATACATACATACATACATATCTAAAGCCCGAAAATTGTGACAGCCAGTCTTACCACCGATGACCACTTGACGACCGATGTGGCGCGGCGGGCGAAGGTCCGCCTGCGACGCAAGAGGTTGCGGGTTCGATTCCCGCCTTGGGACAAATGTTTGTACGATCTACAAATATTTGTTCCGGGTGTTCTGGGTATTTGCTATATATAATAAAAATATCTATCTATGTAATGTATTGTATTAAGTATATCAGTCATCTAGTACCCATAACACAAGCTCTGCTTAACTTGGGGCTAGATGATGCTGTGTGGATTGTCCAGCAATATTTATTTATTTATTTATTTATTTATCCCAAGGCGGGAATCAACCCCGCACTAACTAACCGAACTACGTGGCAGGCCTTGACCTTCGCCCGCCGCGCCACAAAGTTCGTTACTGACTAAAACCCATCCGTATTCCGTCCTTGCCCTGAACGTTTCGGGTTCACGGTAACTCTTTGCTGTCAATTGGATTACCCTAACGTTGAGCATTGTTATAGCAGACATATTGCTGGTACTTGATTTGTCATTTTATATAGTTTTCATGTCTTATGGATATTATAATGTTTGCATCTGACATAACTACATTCCTTAATTGAATAAGCTGTCATATATTTATGCTTTATACAGAGGCCAGCATATCAAACTATCCCAATGTGTCAGATTTCTTTGATAGTTTTTCAACTTTATCGAAATGGAAATAAGGTTCATGTTCTATTGAGAAAATCGGACGCATTGTGCTGGCCTCTGTACCTTTTGACATTAATTGATTTCTGTCATTTATTAGTTACTCATATATTTTTACGTCATTTAATTAACTTTATACATTTATTGATTAATTAGTTATTACTTATTTATTGCACTTATGGTGACACCTGTAGAATTAAAAAAAGTGTAGGTTATATGTATCTAATCTGGATTAAATTACCTGAAATATATGAATTTTTATTTTATTTACTATCGTGCCTTTCAATGTTTTGAAGATTAAGGCTAATACTAGGAGATAAGGACCAATTAACCACTTGCGTCTTTTCGATATACTCGTAGTTCATCACTTTTTTCAATAGATTTGAATTTGGCTCCAAACAGGATTAGTTTTTAGTTTGGTGATGATGAAAATGGAAATGCATTTTTTTTTCTTAAACTTACATACATACCTACATAGAAAACTACAGAACGCCATCTGTTACGATCTTTAAATACTCTTTTTGCTTCGTAGTAAAATGTATACTTAATGTAAAATACATAATACTAGCAGTTGGTCCGCGACTTTGTCCGCGTGGATTTCGTATTTTTCCCCTTTGCACTTTAGAATCCCATCCCATTCATTGAAAATAATAATACTCCACTCAAAAACACTCAAAGATAACGGTAAAAAAATCAGAATTGGATCATTAGTTCCGGAGATTACCCCTTCATATTCAGGTCCAGTTGAAAACCAGCGTCAGGAACTAGTTGTCTGGCATTTTTGCTGAACTGGACCAACAATATATATATATTGTTAATATATTTTTTTGTTACTCCTTTTTGGTTTTCTATGTTTAGTATTGTGTCGTTGTGTGCTGAATAAATGTTTTTTCTTTCTTTTTCTTTCTTTCTTTCATACAAACTTAAAAACAAATTTTACCTCTTTATAATGTTAAGAATAAGTCCCTATAGATGGGTCGTAAATATACAATTCACACGAGTTTTGATAAATGCAATAACTAAAACACAACATGGGCTTCTCCGTTATTCAACAAAACAAAATCTCCGTAGGTATTTACTTTTTGTGATACGTCTTTCTTATTATCGGGGGCAGTGGTTGTAGTTACCAGCTTAAAGTTTAGAACAATGAAGCATAATATAGCAAAGAAATAACCATGAGATTTTATTATTTATCCTGGTCAAAATCTATGATCTGTTACGCGATTAATGTTGGTTGAACCAATTTGACAGTTTACCTACCACAGATTAAAAACAATCTACCTTCAACATGAGAAAAAACTATTTTCAAATAACAACACAATGTTTGCAAACACGCTCAGGGGACAAAGAATAGGTCTACTCTGCGAGGGGAGCCTTCACGTGTTGTCCAATTTGGTTCTAGAGCGCGCGGCCCGCCATGATCGCAAACAAACTGAATTCTGTTTTAGGAATCCGTTAAAATACGTTTCAAATGGTTGATCACAATGAGTGCAAATTCTAATAAGTTTTATTTTTCTTTAATTTGTAATCGTCTGTCAAGTTAAAACAGAAATAATATAAAAAAATCAACTATTAAGAATATTTTAATCACAGCATTACCTACTTCTAGAAAAAAGTAAATAATCAGTTCGGGATTCCTTAGCTGAAGTTAGTATTAAAACTTTGTATTTTTAGCGAAATCGCAAAATAAATAATATAATATATACATTACTTAACTATAAATAACAGAACTACAGAGTGAGTTGATGTATAACCAACGACATTTTCCACAAAATGTAGCTCTCTATTCTTTTTTCAAAAAGGGGTCGACTATAACCGCTGGTTATAGCGTCCTCCTCAAGGTTAGAATACTACGAGGGTGTGTAGTTAACGGACTTGAGAACTGCTCAGTGTTACTTGCGCAGACCGTGAGAATTACCTCCCTTACAGGGTGGGTACATCTGAATGATCGTCAATTTAGACCAGCTTGGCGACAACTGGATTCCCTTGAGGCGACTGACCCCCGACAGACTTAAGAAGGGTCGGGGTATATATCCAAAGTTCTGCGAAAACTTTGATTGCGCGATGTAGGAATCTTTACAATGCGTGTTGAATGGTTGATGCTTCTGAGTTCAAATCTGAGTCCGAATTTGTTTATTCTATTTTTGTTATAGTTTTGCAATAAATTATACTTTTTGTGGTTTTATTAGTCTTTTTATCAAACAAAATAGTTTAAAAAATGTAATAAAGCTTAGTGAAAACATAAAATATTACTAAATTTTCCATGGAAATGATGACTGTTTATTTAAAAATCATTAATTTAAACACAAAAATTTAAAATGTATTCCCGTTTGCGATAATTCAATTGTTTCAATCAGTGACTTCAGTCAAAGTTGTATTCGATGTTGCCTCTGACGGTGGCGACGCGTCGCCACGGCATCAATCGGTTTTATTTTTGTATTGAAATATTTAAACATGTAATTTAAATGTATAAATAAAATGAAATAACGAAATAATAAAATGTAATAAAACCAAAAATAATTGCATTTGTGGGTTCTCGAACCCAAGATAAGATTGAAATCTGCCAGTTTGCCAGCAAACGCGGGATTTATAATAATTTTTCATACAATTTTAATATCAAACAATATAACTCTTCTCTACTTTAAGTTGTTTAGTACCTACCTACAATAAAGATATATAAATGACTGCCTATATACCCCGAAGCGCAGGATGATAATAATGGGCAAAAATACGTTACACTTTCGATTTCAAAACTCCTTTCGACACTAGGAAACGAACTACAACTCTCAATATCAAAACTAGTTTTGAACGAAAATAACTATATAAAACTATTTTAATTAAGGACAAATGCAGGAAATTGGTATAGCATCTGTATTTTTTAATAAAATATTAAATAATATAAAAGATCACCCGTTAAGAATATTTAAAAAACCTGTCTCACAGGACTACCTACTTCTAAAAAAAAAAACAGTCCAGGATTCCTTAGCCTATAAGTTTGTATTATAACTTTGAATTTTGAGCCAAACAAGGCGGGTTTCGCCTCACATATTTGCTCCTACATTCATCACAAAAATATATATCTTCTTCTTCTTTAACATATATAAATTACGTGTCACGTTGTTTGTCCGCTATGGACTCCTAAACTACAGAACCGATTTTAATAAAATTTTGCAGTGTGTGTTTTGGTCAAACTTAAAAGATAGGACAGTTTTTATTTCGATTATTGACCTCAATATTTTTTTTATTGCAATTTATGTTTTCTTGCAATAAGTTCCATACATTTCTAACAGATGGCAGTGTAACCTAACTTTTTGTAACCTAAGTTTGCCGGGACAGCTAGTATAATATACGATTACTCATTACTTAACTATAAATAATAGAACTACAGAGTGAGTTGATGTATAACCAACGACATTTTCCACAAAATGTAGCTATTCTTTTTTCAAAAAAGGGGTCGACTACAACCGCTGCTGCTGGTTATAGCGTCCTCCTCAAGGTTAGTGAACTACGAGGGTGTGTAGTATCGGACTTGGGAACTGCTCAGTGTTACATGGCAGATTGTGAGAATTACCTCCCTTACGGGTCGAGTATATCTGAATGATCGCCAATTTAGACCAGCTTGGCGACAACTGGCTTCCCTTGAGGCGACTGACCCCCGACAGACTTACGAAGGGTCGGGGTATTTATCCAAAGTTCTGCGAAAACTTTGGTTGCGCGATGTAGGAATCTTTATAACGCGTGTTGAATGGTTGATGTGTCTGAGTTCAAATCTTAATCAGGATTTATTTTCTTTTTGTTATAGTTTTGCAATAAATTATACTTTTTGTGGTTTTTTAATGAAATACTTTATAAATAATTACAGTTTTAAAGTCACGACAGGACGTGGTACCAAGGAGTATAGAAAGAAACTCCGTGCATGTTACACAGCCCTTCTTTAGCAAAAGATTCATTGTGATGTTTTTTTTATGAAGTTGGTAGGTCTGTATGGGTCAAATCTTGCAACCATTATGTATGCTTGCAACTGATTTTTAAACCAGTTATCCCTTACCGATTGAGATGAAATTCAGCGTACACGTTTGGTTTGAATGACAATGCATGTTTAAGTTCATTCAAAAAAACATTATCAGTTATTTATTATTATCCATACCAATATAATATTATAAAGGCGAAAGTACCTGTTTGTTTGTTACCTTTTCACTTCTTAACGGCTGATCGGATCGGAATGAAATTTAGCAAGGAGATAGAATATATCCTGGGAACGGCATATGATACCTAGTATCTGAAGGGAATATTATTCTCTGAGATTCTTTCTGTGTTTCTTTTCAGAGTTGTCACTAAACTAGTTAAAAAAAAAAAAAAACTTGTTGACGTGTAAAAGTGTTTGTAAAAACTATTTACAGAAATAAATATTATTTATCATTCATCATTTAGTTTCTGCTGCGCGACTTCGTCTGCAATCGCGATAACTGACATTCAAGCGAACGAATTCGCGCGCAAAAGCTAGTTTGTTATATTTA
The DNA here is from genome assembly GCA_905147745.2 of Phlogophora meticulosa. Lineage (NCBI taxonomy): Eukaryota > Metazoa > Arthropoda > Insecta > Lepidoptera > Noctuidae > Phlogophora > Phlogophora meticulosa. The sequence goes on from LR990542.1 coordinate 2,467,968, forward strand.
ATGATTGTACTTTTTTGTATTTGAGGTATTGCGTGCCCCAACTAAAATATAAACATTGTGTGTTTATTTATTTTTCTACTTTCTTAACACAAAACTTCAGATGTATAAAAATAGTAGGTACTACGATAAAAAGGTTGTAATATTTTAAATGACTTAGTTTACTTACAGTGCCGGTAGATGGCGGGTGGTGGCAGTGCGAGCACATCGAAGGCGGCACCATCTGTGGTACCGCGGGAGAGATCTGAGATGGTACCACGCGAGACTCTGGGAACACGGAAATATCATGATTAATACATAAAACATCACGCCTGTTTTCCTGGAAGGGTTGGGCAGAAGTACTATCATAGTATAATTGCCGCTCAAAGTATTTTATTTGCTGACGATATTTCCATCATTTTTCCTTACACCAATACAGAAAATCTAAACTTAAGTCTAGATGATAAGCTCTCCAAAATAATAGCATGGTTAAAAGATCACAATTTAGAATAAAATTTTGACAAAACGAAGCTAATGCAATATAGACCATACCAAAAACGCAAATTGGATATAAACTACTCATACAACAATATAAAGCTGGAATGCATAAACGAGTTTAAACTGTTAGGTTTGACTATAGACACTAATGTAAACTGGAAAGCCCATATAAATACTTTGGCAAATAAACTAGCTAGTTTTATATATGCCTTGCAGGAGCTTAAAAGAGCTACTGATTTTAAAACTGCTCTAACAGCATACTATGCCTACGCATACTCCTGGCTAATTTATGGAATCGTGGTGTGGGGAAACAGTGTAGACAAGGATAGACTTTTTATTCTACAAAAGAAATGTGTACGAATTCTTGCTAATATAGATAACACAGAAAGCTGCAAGCCATTATTTGTAAAACACAAAATTCTTACACTAACCGGTATCTACATTTTAGAAGTTAGCAAATTTGTAAGAAAGCATCAGTCACTATTCCCACTCACTAAGGACCTTCGCCCACAACATCGCAGTGTTAGACGCCAGAACAAACATGAACTAGCCTTACCTAGCTCTAAATTAACAATGTTCCATTCAGGACCTTTAGCCATGTGTGTGAGAATATATAATAAGGTTCCAAATTCTATTAAGGATATTGAGTATGAAAATAGATTTAAAGACAGTCTCCAAGAATACCTTATATTAAAATCGTATTACACTCTAAAGGAATTCTTGGACGATAAATAAATGTTGACATTTAATTCTTCCCTGTACACAACACCATTATAACCCACTACCGACCTGACATGTTATTTTATGATTATTATTGTTATCGCTAATTTCTTAATTTAATTTATTTTAATTCTGTATTTTTAATTTTTATGTTTATTTTTTATTGTATGTTGCTGTGCCCTAACAGGGTCCATAACTGTACCTTAGCTCTAAGCCTCATGTAACACCTTTTATACACATTATGGTTCGCAATAAATGAATATGAAATATGAAATAGTAACACACACATTTCGCCAGTTATGTTAAAGTCCCATGTAATAGAGCCCTATTACATATAGGGTTGCCAACCATACTGTTTTAAACAGTATAATACTGTTTTTCACTAAATTATACTTTTTACTGTTAAACAAAAATAAAGTATACAAAATACTGTTCAGTAATGAATGCTAAGAGGCGGGAGGATTGAATGATCTCCTCATTTCGCAGTTTTTAAAAAAGATTGTAAATCAGTAAGTTGTGCGAAAAGTTCTAAAAAATATGTATTCAAAACAATAAATAAATAAAATACTGTACATTTTTCTAAAATACTGTATATTATTCTTCATAGACCTGAATATACTTTATTTCTTGTAAAAAAAGTTGGCAATCCTAATTACATAGGACTTTACCTTTAGTTAATGGCAATAGGCTCTTGCCATTAACTGCTCAGTCAGCCAGTTATAAACGTCCCTTTGTGCCTATTGACCTAGCTCTGTTCTGTCTCCTGCTTGATATCGAGGGAAGTAGAAATTATGTTTTTTTCTAACTCCTCCGCTGTTCTTTTCTGATTAGTTTCGTTGTGGGATCTAAGACAGTTTAATCGTTTCTCCGAGACTTGTCGGGCTTCATTGTCTCGACGTTTTTCTGGTGGTCGCCACTATCGGTTCTGGTTTTCAGGAGTTGCAGTGGTTTGGGAATAGTGTGGTGGGCTTGTCCCATAACCAGTGGACCAATGTTGTCAAATTAAATAAATATATTAGCAAATATATATTTTTTTTCGAAACGTTTTCCCACACTAGGAATTTCTCCTGTATCGTGGGTGCGTTTACAAACTCACATACACAAACAGCTAGACCCGGAACAACTACCTGTAGGTCATTGAAATATTTGTTCCGTGCGGGGATCGAACCCACAACACGCGGCGCAGCAGCAGATGGCTCAACCACTGCGCCAACCGTGTCGTCAAAGCATAACCATGCTTTCCCATACAACAATGCTTTTAGGATACTGTTGGGGCTTCCGCGGTTTTGTAGCGCTTCGACGATGTTTGCTGAGACGCGGATGATTTTTTCGCAATCATACGAAAGCGGATCGCCTCTCTATTAAGTCGCCTACGAAGCAGCTCAAACAGTCTCCTGATTGTGTTGTCCGAGCGGTGGGACCTGTCCCTGTTGCAGAGGTGGATGCAGCTTCATACTAGCGTTTCTCCTCGTATTGTTTAACCGTATTGTTGTAATGTGTATAATTTCATTTATATTTAATTAATTCTATATATCACATTTTGTATTTGATTTTAATTGTATTTATGACATTGTGTATTTAATTTAATTGTGTGTGTCATTGTGTATGTAATTTTAATGTATATTAGTTGTAATGTTTTATTTTAATTTTGTGTAAGTAGGTAGGTACATAACATGGACATTATCTGAATTAAATGAATAATAAATAACCGTGTCGTCGTATATAAGCTCACCGGTTTTCTCCTCCCTGTAGACTTCCTGACGGATCTCCGCCGCCCGGGTGACGGTGGGGGGCGGAGGGCTGGACCCCCAGGAGGAGCTCTCCACGCGCTCCTCGCGCTTCAGGGTGGAGTAGCCGCTGGAGGGGGCTTTGGCTGGGGTGCTGCGGACAGAAGATCGTATGGTTACATTTGGAGGATCCACTACCTCGTTGGTCTAGTGGTTGCAAGTGCTACTGCTGAGCATGAGGCCTTCGGTTTTATTCCCAGATCGGAAAGTGTTACTGGATTTTCTCTGTGGCAATCCGGAGTCTGGATTAGTGCCCAGTTGGTGGCAATAGGATCGATAGCACCCTATTGGCGCAATGTTGGTGAGTTATAGGTACACCTCTGTTTAACCCATCTGGGAATACAGGTGTGAGGTTATGTTAAGTGTGCCTTACTCAGCAGTGGGATGTTGAATATAAGAATGGCAATCAGCCGGCTCCAATTTAAAGTCGCTCATGAACATATTCGTATGGAGTTGGCAGAGTTGATTAGTTTTTTTTTCCATCAACAAACTATGTTTAACTCTTTGTTCTCGTTTTTTTTTTTTAATATACATATGTATGTATCTAAGAATATCAAAATTATAAGATTTATTTTATTTCTTTAACAATGACAATAGTACTTACATGAAAAAATAAAATAAAATAAATAATCACAGGGCATCGAAAAATTCATCCGTAAAGTAGGTATGTATTCTTGTATTTTACCAAAATAATTCATCCTTTTTATTGTTTTTTAAAAATGGTCAATCATCCGATGTCTTCTCCCGTTCTGCGTGGAACGGGAGGGAAATACGTTCATCCTCAAGTTATTTTTCTACCTTGTTGCACCTACCATGATCGCCCGCTGCTCCACATAGGTCGTCTAAATATATTAGAATATATTATATATGTAGAATATATAGAATTTGTGCTTACCCCCTCCTGTAGTCGAAAGATGTGCTCTCAGCCGTATCAGATGTGTATCCGTCTGAAGAACAAATGAAATGATCAGAATCATAACTACATTACAATTTCTGTTATCAATTCAAATAATTACTCTAAATGTAGATAATTATTTATGAAAATAGCCAGAAACATGGGTTCTGACCACTTTAAGAGCAACAGACAATCTGTGGTCAAAACATTCTGCATTCTATTTATGGGGCTAGAAGCGACGTATTTTAAACGCATTCCGCCCTATAAGACTTCAGGGTCAGTAAAATATGGAACTTCAAAAGGTATTTATTACAATCATGTTTGTAATGAACTCCACGTGTCGGGTATCGATATAAAAAATATGAAACAAAAACAAAATATATTTCATCGTTCGAGTCTTGTTTAAAAATTTTAAATGACGTTTGTAAACGGCAAGCTGCTGGGTCAGTTGTCATGATGGCCCAGTGGTTTAGGCCTCGCCTCTTGTGCACGAGATAATGGGTTCAAACCTGGGCAAGTACCAATGTGACTTTTTCAATTCATATGTACTTTCTAAGTTTATCTTGGACATCACTGACATCGGTGAAGGAAAACATCGTGAGGAAACCTGGACTTATAATCAATTTAAGTCTGAAATCGCCAAGCCGTCTTGATCAAGCGTGGTGATTAATGCTTCTTTGGATGAGAAGAGGCCTTTGCCCTGCAGTGGGACAATAACGGGTTGGTACTACAAGCTGCTGGGTCAGCTGATTTTGTTATTTTTCATTGATATAAAAACTATAAAATTGCAGTCATTTAGTTGAATGTCATTTAAAGTTTCTGAACAAGGATCGACTGATGAAAAAAATTGTAAAAAAAGTTTAAAATTATTTCTCATTCGAAGTGCTTGCCGCGCCATAACGGCCGCCGCGCCGGTGTGAATCGGCCCTTTAAGCCATTTTATACACATTTTGTCAGTCCCATACCCTTTGCTCCCAAATTAACATAAAACTCAGAACTCATGACCACATCCTATCTACAATTGAGATAAAACTTACCATGATTCTTACTTTTGTACAGCTGCCTCTCCTGGTCCTTCTGCAGGTCATCGAGGAGCGAGTCCAGCTCTTCCACATTCTGTGTCAAGTCCTTAGTGACCTTGGAACTCTTCACTTTGGAGTATCCTGGATGGGAAAGAAGAAAGATGATGATTGTCAAAAGGACAGTCTGCTGACGATCGATTTTGTGGTGTTTAATTGTGTCGTTAGGATTTCCCGCTTTTAACACACGTACATATCTCGCCCTAGCCTTTACCCAATTACTTGTAGAAGATGGCGGGTCGATCTGGACAAAACCAACGATCAGTGGCCCATATAAGCCCTGGATCGAAACAACTGGGAGTCATGGGCCTTTGCCCAGCAGTGGGATGACGCAGGCTATCAGTATCAGTAAATCTTAGACTCGTCCGTGCGCGGAGCATATTCACATAAACGGTTCGGAAATTTTCACTTCACGTATTAATCTATACCTACTAAGCTTCTTGGATAAAGCTAAAGAGTTTGTTTGTACGCGCTAATCTCTTGAACTAGCAGCCAGTTTTGAATGTTTTTTTTTGTAATTAATAATCCGAATTTTGAGGAAGGCTATTAACATCTCGTTGCTACCTTTAGAAGCGGCAACAGCTGGACCGATTTATATGAAATTTTATGTGCATATCGAGTAGGTCTTAGAATCGGCCAACATCTATTTTTCATGACCCTAAATGATAAGGTTGACCCACCCCTAATTGACGACCCGGTTGACACAGTGGCTGAGCGATCGACTGCTGCGCCGCGTGTCGTGGGTTCGATTCCCGCTCGGAACAAATATTTGGCCTGCGGGTAGTTGTTCCGGGTCTGGCTGTTTGTGTATGTGACTTTAAATGTTTGTAAACGCACCCACTACACAGGAGAAATTCCTAGTGCGGGGCAATGTTTTTTAATAAAGATAAAACAAATTAGGGTTGACCCACCGCTAAATGTTGATTTTCTTATTTTGTGTGTTTTTATGTTTAACAGTGAAAAATACATACAACTTCAAATCTTCACCCTTCTACGATCAACCCCTATATGGCAAAACAACGTTTGCCGGGTCAGCTAGTATGTATACTATAGAAATTACCTGGTGTAGATGTAGCAGATGATTCATAGTTATAAGTTCGAGTGCCCGACGTGATCGCAGGTAGATCCCTCTCGTCCCTCTCGTAGTAATAGGAGCTGGACTCCGACGTCTTTGGAGTAGACCTGGGAGGGATCGTGTACTCCTGGAAATAAAAACGAACATTTTGCTTTTAAACCTACATAAGTAAGACAGCGTTTTTATAATTGCGTGGCACGTGTGCCTTGAAAAATAAGTCTCCACGAGGCCACGACGTATGATACTTCTATTTCTTGTATATTTAAATCCATGTTTCCCATATTGACATTATTTCCACTTAGACAAATATCAACTTAATGCAAGTAGAAATGAAGTCGTTTTCACAATGAGTCGTTGACACACGGCTACATATTAAGCTATACATAGCTGGATTACTTTTTATTTTGAATAGTATTTTGTATTTGAAATAAAAATAGCTAAAACACTCTTATTTTTAATTTCAAATTTTAAATTCGTATTTTAAATACTTGCGAGATAGTATTTTGTAATTTGTATTTCAATTACAGCACAGTATGTATTTTGCCCAGCCCGTCTGTGGGTATTAAAGTTATTTTGCCAAAAATACATTTTTGTTCGTAATTTTGGAATGCAGGATTGCTACGTTCAGCGCACCTTGGCACCCTGGCAGTCCCGCGACCAGCTTGCAGGCTGACGACAACATGAGCTGTTCTTCATAGTTTGTCCCGGTACGATACAGCAGAAGAACTAGAAGACATTTGGATCAGGACTTGTGGGAGTTGTTATTATATGATAAAAAAAGTAAAACAAGGCATCACCATTTTTATTTGAAGAAGGCGGATACTGGAAGCGAAGAGCTTAGAACTGGCTGGTGGATAGCAGATGAATGTTAGCGTTAGATGGTAATACCACCAGGTTTGAGAGATATTCGAAAGAGTTACCGTGACCCCGGAAAGTAAAGGTCATAGACGGAACACGGATCGGTTTTACTCAGTAAAAGTCTGACACACCCTCTTGTTCCACCCAGAACGGGAGAAGCCATTGGATGATTTCTCATCCTTATAAAAAAGGTGTATAGTTCCACCTCTGTCTAACCCGTCGGGGAATACAGGCTTGATGATGTTATATAAGTAGAAAGACAAGACTGCCCTCCTTAAAAAAATGGTGGCAATATCAAGTGCTGTCATACCTGCTGTTATACCACCTTTATGGCACTTTTTTTCTTAATTATTTTAAGTGTTTTTGGTTCACATTAACTGGTGTACAGCAGCCAGCACATAAAGCTGTCCCAAACTTCCAATTGAACATAAATCTTATTCTTTTGTAATAAATTTGAAAAACTATCAAAGAAATTTCACAGATTGGGGTAGCTTGCTGGCCTCTGTACTTTCAACGTAATGTTCTTCCTTCCGTGTGAAGCTAGAGGTAACTTATGCCGTAGACATCTTTTCGCTAAGTTTTTTGAACCCAATACTTAGTTTTTTCTTCTAATAAGTAACCCAGCAAAACCAGTTCGTGATTTCGTGAGCAACATTCTCCAATTTTTCGACCATAATTATGCAAAACTGTGCGGAAGTATACATTTTGACCAGTTTTAGATCTTATAGATCCGTTTGATTACAGAATCTAGTCAATGAGTAATGCACTGAGCCAGCAGTGATGTCATACTCTTGCATTTTTGATGTTTATAGCTGTTTTATCGCGGGGAGGCCAGTAAAACTGATTTTACGGTTAAAAATAACGTCCGTACATTAAACCAAGTCAAGCGCAAAATAGTGATGAAATTCTAATACGTCGGGTCTTTGTCAACTACCCACACACACCTACATACATATTCCATATTCAAATTCTTATTTTCAATATTGTCGTTATTTCTACTTTAACAAATATCAACTTAATGTCAGTGTTTATTAAGTCGATTTTGCAATGTCTAGTACACTTGAAAAAATCGTAAAGAAAAAGATGCTAAACTTTATGGTGTTAATTTTATTTTTTCCCAAAAACATATATTTGTTTGCAGTTTTGGAAGCTGAATTCCTAACGTAGGATGAAAGTGTACACTTTATTTGGATGAGCCTGATACCAGTCCGCGGCACGTAAGTTTGCCGCTTTGAAACCAGGCGTTTCTGGAAAATGTACCAGCTGTCACCAGCGCACCAGAATCAAGTCCCAACTGTATATCTTAGATGTTCAAGAGTGATGGCGTGTAGCTGCCTTTGGCAGACCACTACTGCATCAGTTTGTAGACAAGTATCTCAAGGTGTTAGGTATGTGACCTTCACGGGATAAAGATCCTTATTGTTAATACAATTTAAGATCATTATAACTGAAATTGAAGTCGTATTACGTCTACAAAGTTTCAGAGAGCTCTGTACAATAAACCTTCCAGTTTGAAGGCACGGTTGCGCAGTGGCTGAGCGACTGGCTGCTGCGCTGCGTGTCGCGAGTTCGATTCCCGCACGGAACCAATATTTGTATGGCCTACAGTCGTTCCGGGTATGGCTGTTTGTGTATATGAGTTTCAACGTTTGATATCGCACCCACGATACAGGAAAAATTCCTAGTGTGGACAAAGTTTTTGAAAAAAAAAATTGTAGTTATCTTGCGATTCCATCCTCAATTCCTCACCTCAACAGTATGCAGGTCCTTCCTGTCGTACTTGCCGCTGGGATGCTTCTCTTCCTTATACTCATAGTGGTATTCCCGAGCTCCTCCACCACTGCCACGTCCTAAGGAGTCCAGCTTACTACCCTTTGGGATCAGCTCGGATTTCATCATGTCTGTAAAAAGTTGGAATAGAGAAAATTAAGGTAGCCGGACTCGTTGGTCTAGTGGTTGCAAGCGCTTCTGCTGAATATCAGGGCCTGGGTTGGGTTCCCAGGTCGTGAAAAGTATTATTGAAATTCCTCTGTAGCAGCTCCGAGTCTGGTAACCCTTTTTTAGGCTACAGTGATTTTATTGTTTTCTTGCTATGCAACTGCGTATAATCTAGGGCATAGCTGGGGGTTACAACACTCTTCAAAGATTCATAGAGCTTACAATGACTTTGCTTTACTTAGTAAAGTTAGAGTAACATACAAACTTGACCGCTTAATCGCATTTACAAATATGAACATTATTTACTTACTTTAAAGGTCCATATTCGTACAACACCCTATTTTTCCTTTGCAAAGCAAAGTCATAGTAGGATCTAATACTCTAAGCTCTTAAAGCAGGCCATTATTGGACAAAAGGTCATGTTATCTGTCAAGCGATTGTGAACCTTGTGGAATGTAAGTAACTTATAACTTAACAGTTATAAGTTTCAATGTAACCATTGAACTGCCTTGCTAACGGTGATGGTGAGGCCCTGGCAATAGAATTAAAGAAAGGGATCTTACCGAATGCCTCATCTGTGTAAGGTGGTAGGGTGCCACTGCTGGAGTACTCTTTATACTCCTTGTGCTTGCTGTACGACTTGGTAGCCATGGTGACTTCAATGTGTTAGCTATAACAAGAGAAAAAAATGATGAATGGAAATATCAGGAAACCGGCGTCATTATCAATATCGTCAAATCGTAAAGTTTGCTAAAAAAATAATTATGGTTGGAAATACCGAAGGCAAAACATCGCGTGGTCGTTCTCCAACAAGATGGAACGAGCAAATTGAAGTCTCGTCATCCAAATTCTACACGCTCTGAACAGAAACAGGTGGAGGCAGATTATCCGCTCCAGATGCAACCCTAATGCTGACCACAATCCTCAGACATGAGGGACCGACCAGAGATAGAGATCTTAATTCTGCCATTACGACAGAAGAAGAACATGTTGATAACGATGATTTTTAAAAGGACCCTTCAAATACCACAGCTGAAGTAAAATGTAGTCACTAATCAAGTCTTAATCAGGTCCTTTTATAGCTCCTTCGAGCCATCTATGCTCCTGCTATGCAATTACACATATTTGCATAGCCCGAAGGCATCTGCAAGTCTTGCCAATTGCAATGTGTTCTGTCCTACTACAACTCCTAATAAAAGTTATTTGGCGTGACTTTTAACTCATTATAATCTTTCAGCACGTCGTCAAGTAAAATATATTTTTTAAACTAATAAAAATAAATTATAAATAATGCTGGACAATCCACACAGCATCATGTAGCCCCAAGCTAAGCAAAGCTTGTGTTATGGGTACTAGAAGACTGATATACTTAATACAATACTTTACTTATATGGATATTTTTATTATACATAGCAAATACCCAGAACACCCGGAACAAATCCTCAAACTAAATACTTAATCTCAAATTAAGTCGGTGTTTCCCTATCTGACTACTGTGGGAATAAACACCGAATGTCTCTTTTAAAGTCTAGACATTATGTTGGTCAGATCATGTGAGGACCAACCACGCAGATTAGTGTCAACATGTGTCAAAATCATCATTTGTCGTCACAAAATGAAAGTTTTCATTTAAAAGTTAATTCTTTACGTCTATCATTAAAAATCTCATTGGGTTTGGTAGAAATCATGAAATAATTTTTTACTGTTAGTATTAACATAACGATGATATTAGGAAGAATCTGACGACAACTTTCTACGCTGGGTGTGCCAGAATCATATACTGAACTCATGGTATCCACCCTGTATAATTACAAATGGCGGTTGCAAAGGCCACAGCCTTGTTTGTAGAACTTCCATGTTGGTAGTTTTCTAAGCAGTTCATATATGTTATCTAATTCATACTGTAAGCTCCTATCGGTACAAGCCGCACCATATTAGGCGGTGAAACGTAATCTGGTCGCAACAGGTGCGTGGGCGCAATGCCTTTCATTTCTCAAATGTCAAACGTACGTCTGTCTGATTAATGGCAACACTGGGGCAATGAGTTACTAGATCGCTGGAGTAATGAGATAGATTGGTTGGTTCAGTTTTAAGGACCTTGGAACAGAGAGGTGAGCATTTCAGGAGTCAAATGCTCACATCTAAAATATTTGTGACTAAATATTTTATGTATTTGTTTTAACTTGTGGCTAAATGAGCGGCACGAGACGATCGAAAGTTAAGCTTTGCTTACCGTGGTCGGTCCGTGGATGGTTAACTATCCATCACATACTTAAACCCCATCGGAAAGCACGAAAAGCAGTTGGTTCCGTCTGTCATTCATCGATCATAACAGGTAGCCAGAAGCCCGAAATTCCGACTACCAGTCTGTTACCCAGTAACTTGGTTGTGGAGGCAAATACTGGTATTCATCCAAATCCGGTTCGACTGGATCGGACACCAACATTTTTTGGGTAAGGCTAGGCAGGTGATAATGTGACTTGAAGCAAATTAAGTACAGACGCCAGCACATCAAACTACCCCAAAGTGTCAAATTTACCTAATTGAATATGAACCTTATGCTATTGCAATAAAGTTGAAAAATTATGAAATCAATTTGACACATTGGGGTAGCTTGATGTGCTGGAGTCTGTACTTAGATGAAGGTGAAAAATTCCCACCATGTGATATTTTAAGCACTCTTAGTCAAAGTTTCTTACCCTTTTTGAAGGTAAAAATTGAAGTACGAATACCTGAGTCTACCTCTAGATTGTCTAGATTTTATTGAAGGTGAAGGTAAGGGTATTGAGTACCTTAATTAAAATCTAGACAGAATACTATTCAATGCAGAATCATACCTTAGAAGCTGTGACCTTTATTAAAGTATATAGGTGTGTTGCTTAGTTTGCATATCATTGAAAACAGCTGCCATCCAAATCTGGTATTGTATAGATTGTGTCAGGGACCTCAGAGCTACTTAATGTCAACATGTAAAGGTTTTCAGTATTATAGTATGACTAGCGAACCGCCCCGGCTTTGTCCGTAACAAATTTTATACAAAAAACAAGCCGCACCACTCTTTACCCTTTCTATTGGTAACTTTTAATACTCTCCCTTCACTTCTATCTCTCTCTTTTGTCTTTGTTCTTACATAATAAATTTCTTACTGAACGTTCTTACTTAAAAAACAATAATATTATTAACATGAGTGTGCCGACGCTACCGCTCCTGGGCGGAGCGCGCGTGTCTCAGTTGCGAAGGTTCGCATTATTATTTGAATGAACAGCTGCTGTTGTCCAAAACTAGTATTGTATTATTACGTAAGGGATGCTGAATGACAACCGGTTTAAGTAAAAAAAGAGCCCCTTTATACGTATGTACCTACAATAGGCCACACGATAAATAAACCAGTATAAGCTGGCCTCGCGTTCTATGGAAACTACGTACCACGCTACGCTAGCTCAATGTCGGTGATTTTGACACTGTTAGCTGTGGTACTAAGCATTTCATGTCACGAGTTCGGAATCTCGCGATTGCAATACTTTTTGGATATTTTTTTACTTTTTCTAACCGTAAAAACTGTTTTCTTAGTGGTAGTAGACAGCACAGATGACGAAAACATAAAATTATTGATTAGATTGACAAATAGACAATTACCTACGAATTTGAACTGTATTAACACCTTCTTCCCGAAGCATGGGTACAATTCCTACATCGCGCAATCATAGTTTTCGCACCCTTTAGCAAGTGAAGCTCCGACCCTTCGTATTACTTCGGGGGTCCGTTGCCTCGAGGTAAGCCAGTGCTCGCCAAGCTGGCCTAATTTGGCGGTCTTTTCAAAGTTGATTGTAGCATACCCGAGTTAATCTGCTCATCAGGGTGAAGTTGAAAATTAAATCCGAACAATATCCTGGATACATCCAGGACACCTCGAGGCACATTTGACCTCTTTTTGCCGCGACTTCAAGTTGACATCGTGTATTGTGTTTATCGGAAAAGAGCGTTGTTTTTTATGTAAATATTGTGAAACGGAGACTTATAGTCTGATAGATCTGTATTGCTATAATTCCATGACGTAATTCACGCGGCGGTCATGAGTTCGAAAACCTTCGATCAATAATAGTATTGATCGAAGTTCGAAACCCACGGAACGCAAATAATTTTGCATTTATATTAACAATTTCAAAGACTTAGAAATCCATTTGTTTAGATTGAGATTTTTTTTTTGCCTAAAATATAAGCTGGCCTCGCGTTTTATGGGAAGTCTGAAGTACCTACGCTACGCTAGTTTTATTTCAGTAATGTTGTCATTGTTGACTGTCAGTGTTATACCCGTCTAGCAGTAGCAGCGTCTCATGCCACGGGTTCGGAACCCCGCGATTGTAATACTTTTTGGATATTTTTTTTCCTTTTTCTAACCGTAAGTAACAGTTTTTTTATAGGCTGGTTCTTATTATAGTAAACGCAGCACAGATGACGAAAACATAAAAGTATTGATCAAATTAAGAAATTATTCAATTATATTATATTAGAATTAGAAAGAATTATTCAAAATAAGATACGTTATTATAAATGAGTATTTATTTAAGTAAACCTAATTTTGATTATGAATTTTAACTCTACGTATTAACACTTTCTTTTCGAAGTATGTGTACAATCCCTACCTCACGCATTCGAACAGTATTCTGGAAACAGGCCACCTCAAAGCACTTTCGACCAATTTATTGAATCGACTACAATTTGAGATCGTGTATTGTGTTTAACTCAAAGGAGGGTTGTTTTATTTATGTAAATATAACGAAACGATGTCTTTTTGTGAAGGTTACAATATTAAAAAAGTCCTACCTGTAGATCTGTCTGTATTGCTATTATAACCTCGGTGACTTGATTCACAAGGCGGTCCTGAGTTCAAAACCCACCGATCGCAATAATTTTTGCATTCATATTATTCCTATTTACAATATTGTAACGACATAGAAATCCATTTGTTTGGAGTGAGAAACTTTTTTTGATGAAACTATTTAATAAGCGGGCTTCGAGTTTTAAGGAAACTCCATATTACGCTACGTCAGTTTCATTTCGGTAATGTAGTCACTGTTGCAAAGAGTATAATAATAATATGGGAGCACTGTTGGCTGTGGAAGCAACGTCTCATGCCGCGTGTTCGGAACTCCGCAATTGCAAAACTTTTTGTTTTTTTTTTTTTGCTTTTTGTAACTGTAATTAACAGTTTTTTGTGGCTGGTACTTATTACATATAGAAGACATAGCATGGATGAAAATATAAAATTATAAATGAAATTATATATCATAGATGAAAATATAAAATTATTGATTAAAGTGAGAAATTATTTCATTTAAACTCAATACATATGAAAACTAAAGTACGTCAGTACTTGTAAGTCAGAATTTATTTAAGTAATCCTGATTTCGGTTATGAATTTGAACTCTATTACACTTTCTTTTCGAAGTATGTGAACAATCCCTACCTCACGCATTCAAACAATATTCTGGAAACAGGCCATCTCGAAGCACTTTCGACCCCTTTTTGAATCGACTACAATTTGAGATCGTGTTTTGTGTTTATCAGAAAGGAGGGTTGTATTTGTGATGTAAACAGAACGAAACGATGTCTATGGAGAAGGTTACAATTTGAAAAAATCTAAACTGTAGATCTGTCTGTATTGCTATTATAACCTCCGTAACATAGAATTCAATGTATGTATTTAGATAAAGAAAGTTTTTGTAGCTAAAATATTACAATATGTATACATTTTCAAGCTTCATAATGCGACATTGCCAAACACAGGTCAGCGTAAACGCACACAAACACAACCGCTGTTTGTGATTGAATATGGGTGTCCTAAATCGCGCAAGAAATGAATTTTTTAAATTGAATTGACAAATTATTTGATTTATTTAATCGATGTACCCATATAAAATGGCCAGTTCAAAGTAAGGCGTAATTCCGTATAGGTTATAAATTCATGTCAACTAGATACTGGTGAAAGATTTGACAGAATGCTAAACAGTCAACTGTCATTACTGAGTTGGTAAAGCAGATTCTATCCTGGACGGAGCCAAACAAAAACAGACCTCAAAGTGACGAATATATTTTTACAATGACTGTACGTAGGTACTTGGTATTCTAATACTGTATGGCGACATTAGTGCTACAATTCTAGAGACATGTGTCACATTGCGCATGAGTTGCATATTTATTGCATATTGACATGCGAATCGAGTGAATGATTGACTTAGACTTGTTCCGGTGTCCTTTGGGTAACAAGACAGGTACATCTGATAAGGTCGTTTGTAAAGGGCGGCAGTGTAATTCCTTGGAAGGAGTTGAGTGAGGTGACAAGATAGGTAGGTATTTGGAGTATGATTCTCGGTCTCACAAACAGAACTCTTCGATCTTGAGCTGGCTAAGTATAATACGAAGTTTCAGTAAGTATGCGCGGCCAGCCTGTACTGGTTTTGTTACCACAGGTGTGCGGCCTACCGTACCTATAACCTTTGGTAGATATAATACGACCCACGATTCAGACGACTTTATGACAAGGAGTTTATGCACTGAATTTCTGAACACTTGCAATGTCATTTTATTTTTGCTCAGGCTGAGCTGCCGGTAAGTGCACCTCAGTGTACATCATACTGACATTCGACTGCATTTAAACGTCGAAGTTTTTATGAAATTAAAAATTTCGACGTCTTTTTAGTAAACGACATACAATGTTGATGTAAGACCAAAATCCCCCTCAAAGTGTTGTTTCTATTCACCCCTGCGTTTCTATTAACCCCTATTTTATGATACCTACTAAACTACTACCTATAATGTATTCTGAATAATGTCATCATCATCATTATCAGGCTATACTAGTCCACTGCTGGACATAGCCCTCTCCTAATGAGCGCCATAGCGCACTGTCTTCAGCTTGCCGCATCCAGCATCTGCCTGCAGTCTTCCGCAGATCGTCATCCCACCTGGTCAGAGGGCGTCCTTCACTACGTGTGCCGAATAATGTATTCTATTCTAATTATTCAGTGCTAAAGTTTAGTTTACCAATCAATCAGAAATGAGTCCGTGCTTCTAATACAAATACTGCATGCCGCTGCATGACGTGGTAGTCCTAAAAGGGTGATGTACCTACTGTCTCGTCGCCTAGTCATAGCCCTGAGATGAGTAATAAGATGACTGACAGAGATGACAAAGAGACGCGACCTAGGTACTTGGAAAAGCATGCCGCGTGATCTTAGAGTTCGGTAGTAGGGGAGTTACTTTACAATCCATATTTCCATACTAATATTCTAAATACGAAGGAACTCTGTTCGTTTGTAGTTTTGTTTGTTAGCTTTTCACGACTAAACGGCTGATCAGATAATAATGAAATTTGACTAGGAGACAGATACTTTCCTGGGGAAGGACATAGGATAGTTTTTAATCAGCGACTGGTTGTCAGATTTTCGGGCTTCTGACTACCCGTAACGACTGTCAAAGATCTACGAATGATAGCCACGAGCGCAAGGCATAGTCACCCATCTTCGAACCGACCTCGGCAAGCGTAGCTCAACCCTGCGGCTGTTATAATATGTATCTATAGCCCCACGTTAATAACGTAACAAAAATAGTCTGAATAATGGATGCTTCTCCTTATTCAACAAGACAGACACAACCATTCAAAATAACATATAAATAACTAGGCCTATCTATTTTAAATCCAATTAACGTTCAACGCAGATAATTAACTGGAATTAGGGCATTTCCAACGGCGCGTTCGTGTTCTAACCTTTTGATGTGGTCGGGCCCTTATAACTGGCTATTTTAGTATCGTAAAACGGGTTAATAGAAACGCAGGGGTATGTAGAAACACTTTGAATGGGATTTTCACGATAGTTAAACGTATGTAAGGACAAGGACTCTCAAGGGTCTGGCTGTTTGTGTATGTGAGGATGAATGTTTGTAAACGCACCCACGATACAGGAGAGATTCCTAGTGCGGGGCCCACACATTATTATAACATAACAAATAACGTACAAACATCTCACATACACATAGAGCCAGACCCAGAACTGTAGGCCATACAAATATTTGATCCGTGCGGAAATTGAACCCACGACACGCGGCGCAGCAGTCGATCGCTCAGCCACTGCACCAACCATGTCGTCCGTAATTAATTAACGTGAAAATCTGAGCCGTGATGTTATTTTATGAGACAATCTCATTTAAAGTTTTGTTTCAATACACCCCTGTGTTTATATTAACCTCGTTTTACCTGTAGGTACTTACCTCTGGTTTGAACTATATCGGTAAACAATGCTAAATAATCATTTAAATTGTACGTAAATCAACCTAATAACTTAGCGGATAGGGTATAATTTTGTGTAGCGATTCCTAATTATGTATTTTACTAGTTTGGAGGTGAGAAAAATTTACTGACATGAGTTCATAGGATGCGTGGATTGGAATATAGCAATTACAAATCTATACTACTTTATCACTACAGAGTATAGTCTGTCTCTTTCTAACCTCATAAATAATAATAATTATATGGTTTTGAGCCCACTCTTACCACTTGACAGAAAATCTTTGTTTCTCTCAGTCACTGTATTCTTTTAACCGTCCAAGGCATAGTACATCGCACGTAAACACATCTTCTAATACATACTTCCATACTAATATTATAAATGGGAATGTGTGTGTCTGTCCGTCTTTCACGACAAAACGGTGTGACGAATTGACGTGATTTTTTAAGTGGAGATAGTTGAAGGGATGGAGAGTGACATAGGCTACTGTTTGTCTTTTTCTAACCCCCCACTTCCAAATACAAGCGAAGCGTAACAAGGCTAGTACAATATAAAAGGGTTATAAACGGCCTTTTCTTTGGCTACGTCCGAAATGAGACTCTCCATGTAGATCTCAAAATACCTACGGTGAAACAGTTCATGAAGCGACTCACCCAGCGCTTCATGGACTGTTCTACCGCTCATCCTAACCCCTTAGTGTCATCGGCCGTCCGATACACTCCCTCGCGAATAAGCACAGTTCGAAGACCGAAACACACACTCACAGAGCCAGATGATCCTATCACTCTCCTCCAGGAGAGCGATAAGGCCACCAGCACTGTTCGCAAACAAAAACGGACATTCCGTCCTCGCCGCCGAGGCCCGTCGCGACGACCCCGTCAATGCCCCCCTCCCGACCCTTTGCTAGAGCCAGCCCGCGAAGCTGAGCCGATTAATGTTTAAAATGTCCCTAAATAATGGAACAATCAGATCCAGCCTGACCCTTGCTGTCCTCTTCAGCGACGTCCTAAGCCGAGGTTCGTACCCCGCAGGGGGTGCCCTTAGCGATAGTCGCTTAGCTTATAAGTTTTTATGCCTGGCTGGAGGCCTTAATTTTAATTAAGCCCCCCACAGGAAAGTTCGGTTGAGCAGTAAATATCCCTAAAGGATAAACTGCGAGATGCCCATTCCAAAAAAAAAAAAAAAAACTTTTCTTTGGCGACCCCGTCTTACCCTAACAGCGGGTGTGCTACTCAATCTTTTGTCAGCAGTTAAAATGTCCGAGGTGAGTTGTAGGTACTTGTACGGTCACGCACGTCATTAATAACAATACAGGTAACAGCAGCCAGTAGGCCTTTTATCTCTTCTATCTTCTTCTATCTTTATATATATTAGATATGTCTGTATGTGTGATATGTACCAGAGACTGTCAAAGATCTACGAATGACAACCGTTGGTCTCTGCTGTCATTCGTAGATCTCACACAGTCGTTACGGGTAGTCTAAAGCCCGAAAATTGTGACAGCCAGTCTTACCAAGGGGGCATGAGGTACCATGTCACTTAGTTACTGGGTTGAGAAAGTCAGATAGAGAGGCAGTCGCTCCCTGTGAAATGCTGGTCTTCACCTGTAAAGGTTTTGACTGGAATACGACCCCAATTTAGTTGGGAAGAGGCTCACCAGATAGATGATGCCGTTTTAAATACCTCTAACCATGTGGGAGTTACCGGTATCAATATTAACCATGGAATTTATTTACTCATAAATATTTCAGTGCCTTCCACATTCACCATGAATGTCATTGTACAAATATGAGCTACAAATAAGGCTCCGTAGCGTCGTAAATGCGTAGGCGCCGGTTGCGTCACCCATTCACCACAGTTCGGCCACCACCTACCCACGCTTACTCTAAACTAGGGTTGTCGATTGTAGTACTTTTAAAGTGAATACAGTAAGTAGTCTACACGTCAGTGGCCAAGAAAACCGGTATAAGCTGGCCTTTTATTCTTTTGAAATTCCTTACTACACCAGGCCAGTTCAAGGTCAAAGTCTTACTTACTACTGACATGTTGGTTGACCATACCTGTCCGTATTTGTCCGGACATGTCCGGGTTTTTGGCACCCCGTCCGGACTTTGTCTAGTCTTGTCATTTGTCGGGCCTTTCGAGTTACAGAGAATATTTAGACTTCAATATTTCTTTTAGAAAAAAAAGTTAAATGAATAATGAAAAGAAAAAGGATTTAAAAGCAAAATGTCCAGACTTTCTTGCAAGTGTCTCTTTATCAGGACTTTTTTAATTTGGAAATCGTAACCGTACTCACATGTGGCTTACTGTACAATGTACAGGCTTACACTAAGTTGGTTTTACGTGACGAAAATCTGAATGAGGCGCTTTAATTATGTACTAGCGAGATGGGTTTTTTGTCCCCACTAAATTCTATGTGCTTTAAATCACGTAGGTAGATCGACGTACTAGGAACAGTTACTACGCTACGCGATGAGACCGCTAAACGTTTCTTTTCACGGTTACACTGGACAATATGGTTATGTTTTCAAGTCTTTCAGGTTACAGAACAGTTCAAAGATCACCTTTAAATTGAGGACAGTGCAGGACGAACATCAGCTCCAAAATTATACCAACTAGTAGTCCGCTAGTGGTCTAGCGGTGAATCGCTTAAACAGACCCAATATCCTCATCCTGGTTATCTATCGATTACAAGGAGTCAATCTCAGCTGGGAGCTGACCGCATGACACAATCTGTAATGCATCAGCTCATAATAAATGCATGATAAAAAAAAATATCTGCCTCGTAGGTCTAGTGGTCGCAAGTATACTGAGCTTGAGCAAATTCGGTCCCCGGGTCGGTCAATATACTTGATTTACCGAGGATCGAAGATTGTCGTTTATCTTTTACAACGACAATCCTCAATCCAGGCAAATAATACAAACAATGTAATATAGGCTACATGTCAAAAAATTATACACCAATTAAAACTTGATACCACTCTGCTACGTCACTCACCCCAAATATAGACACAGACGCAGGCGCAGCTTCGTTAAACCACAAGGATTTCTCAACTGCATATTATCGATACTTACTGTACCTATATTTTCTGCTCTGTGTTATCTTACATGTACCCTTGACCGCTATTCGACTCACACGCATGACATCATCTTGCAGTTTGCTTGCTTTTTCATTTATTTTTGCCCGTACTTCCATCTCTTTCACTCCTCTACTATAAATATACTCTACTCTTTCCCACCTATGATAATTAAACTTGGTTTTAGAATAAAGGGTTTTCTTTAGCGATGTCGGTTGAACCTTCTAAGTATGCTAGTGAGTGTAGCTGTAGGTATGGGGTTCGGGTCTCGTTCGTGGAATTGATTTGGGATGCAAAATGTGTGTGGAATTTAAAGCTATGTGCGAAGTGAATGAATTTTTCGAGGATGCCTGCTAAATCAGATAGTCAGACTTCGTTTGTTTTTTGTTAGAATTTATTCGATGGTCGAAGAGTTTTTTGGAAACAGCTTCTTATGTTTAATTTGGTAAACCAGAACGATATTGCTGTTTCGAATATTTTAAAAACAACTTGATCTTTCATAGTAAAAGCGAGTATTTTGTCAGCAGTGCCAACATCATTCAATCTCATTAAATAACTCTAGGAAACAAAATAAAAAAAAAAGTTCCTGTAATTAAAAACGTTCAATATCTAGTCGCAATCTCATCTCAGCGGCAATCAATATCAATGGGGAAATTAGACGTATTTTTGACGGATTGAGACAGATCATATCGATACCGGAAATTTCAATTGTTGTAAAGGACATTTTACCGAAAATGTGTTATATATATATTTGGAATCAGCGTCACGAGCTCTATCGAATAGTATATTTAAAAAAAATCTATCTCTTAAAAAAAGCCCCTTACGACCTGGATTTTGAACGGCTCTAGTTCCATTTTTTTTACTATTTGGGATGTATTATAAAAATAATTTTCAATAGGGAGCGTAAAGTCATGTTTTAATTATTTTTGAGGTTGTAATCCTCATTTTTGCATTGAACTTTGTATACGACATTATAAACAATAATTATTATTACAAATCAAAAGGTCGTAAACATGCTATTTGATAATCCAAACCCTTACGACCAAATCTATGCTTTGGTATAACTCACGTAATTAGGGCGTAAAGGTCGTTTGTTTTTTAATTGTCCTTTACGACCCTAATTTTAAGAAATAGGCAATTATAGATTTTGTCTCGTTCTTATTGCCGATGGCGCAAAGAAGTGTGCGATGGGTTACGACCCGTGACGACAAGTTGCGCGGAGGCACGATGTCTAGGGCAACGGGGGTGTAAGTAACGGGTGCGGGAGGACCGCGCTCATACGATCCACTTCGCATCACGCACATTGTGCGAATTCGATATCGTTAGTGGATGGACGTGTTTGTTTTGTGTGGAACATTGGAAAACAATGGCGGAAAAAAGACCACATAAGCTTTCGCGTAAAAAAACAGTTACGAATAAATTAAACATTGGTTCGTTCATTGTGCGTCGATGTCCCTTCCACCCTGTAGGGTAGGCTTCTTCAAGAGTATTTCTTACAACTTTCCTCAGAACGTGGAAAGTTAGCCAACGCATTTCAGCTCGGAGTAGTGTTGGCCTTCTGCTGTAGCATAGTTCTGGGGTTATTATTAGTAATCGTCTGCAACTAGTACACCTGTACATACCTTGTATTGCAAATAACGCTACAGAAAACAACTGGTGTTGTTAAATCATGTGATCAAGCGGGCCACTGAAATAATGTTAATACGAAGGGTTAAGTAGAAAAAAAATCCAAGATCAATTTCAAAAATATACGAACATCACGCCTGTTTTCTCCGGAGGGCAGGGCAGAGTTAAAAATAAATAAAATAAATAAATATTGCTGGACAATCCACACAGCATCATCTAGCCCCAAGGTAAGCAAAGCTTGTGTTATGGGTACTAGATGACTGATATACTTAATACAATACATTACATATATAGATATTTTTTATTATACATAGGAAATACCCAGAACACCCGGAACAAATATTTGTAGATCGTACAAACATTTGTCCCAAGGCGGGAATCGAACCCGCAACCTCTTGCGCCTACAGTGACATCCAAACTTTGCCAGTCATGTTTAAGTCTCATGTAATCTATTGCCGTTAACCGGGCACGAGTCTGTGTGAAGCTGTCAAAGCACATTGAGTACAAATTATAACGAATATGTAAACCAGATATTTGGGTTTGTTTCTTACTTTTCTATTGGACCGCGTAGCACATTGAGAAGAGTTAAAGCACATTGTAAATGATAGATAGTGTGATCACAGAAGTAAATAAATTCAAATGACTCTGCTAAGCTCTATAAAGTCCAACTTGTCATCAGTAGGCTATACAAGCTAATAACTAGGACAAGTTAGGAAAAATGTTGTTAATATACCTAATATATACGCTGGTAAGGTCCAAACAAAAATTCTGAAAAACGTAGAAAATACAGAGTGCGCCTCTCGGATAGACGAGGAACTTACGCATGTACTGTCAGGAGCAAAAATATGTCAACACAAAGTAAAATTCAAGAACAATCTCCCTTGAATGAATGATTTAATTTATCGGGTTTTGTGCTGACAGCATCTTTTGACATAAATTATTATGATTTGCATTACTTAAATGTAACCGTTGAATCGATATCTTAAGAGAAGATAGGTTTTGACATTCACAAAAAGTATCACATTTACGCTGCTCGTAACTGTTCTTGCGTAACCTGATGACCTGTAACATAATTATGATACCAGGCTCAGTTCGAATTCAGGTCAAATTCTATTTTGATTGTAAAACAATTAAAATAGAATTTGTACATAAACCGAAGTGAGACGATGTTTAAAATAAATAAAATAATGTGTTATTTTAAAAGTAGTACTTAACAGACACTAATTCCATCGGTTGTGCTACAAAAGTAAGGGAAAGAAACGATTCGCTGCGATACCGACTCCACGTAATCTTATCTGCCCTACCCCTAGGGTGTAATCTAAACCCGCGGAGGGGCGAGGCGGCCCGCGATCTGAGGTGCGAGATATGCGAGCAGGTGGTTTTCCGCAGCTTCGGTTTCTGCTACAACGGCGAACGTAAAACACATCTGCGATGATTAGCTCGGGACCGCCGGAGCCCCGACACAACACACAATACATACATACATATGTTTTTTTTTTTTTTAGGTAGGGCCACTCGCAGTTCAACACTTTAAGGCTGTTTACTGCTTAACCGGTCGATCCTGTGGTGACCTTACAAGAAGGCCCCCAGCCAGGGCTAACTACAAGTTACATTTAAACGACCGCTCGCTAAGGGTGCCCCCAGTGGGGCTCGAACCTCGGCTAAGGGCGTCGTTGAGTTCTTAACAAAAACAAAGGCTGGGTCTCGTTATTATTATATCGGGGGGTTTTATATACTACTGACTCAGCTACGCGGGCTGGCATTGTAGAGTCTAAAGATTGAATTTACATTTAACTAACTAGGACGTCGCGCGTCGCGGGCCTCGTCGGCGAGGCCGGAATGTGGGTCGGTTTGTGCGTGTGTATTTCCTAAGAGTGCTAGTTTCCCTACTGCTCTCCTGGATGACGGTTATGTCGTCGTCTGGCTCGACTAGGGTATGCCTTGGGCGGCGAATCTTACCAATTTTGGTAGGGAAGTATTTGGAGGCCGAGACGACAAGTGGGTTTGGGTGTCGCTCGGCTGTATCGAAAAAGCACCCAGTGAGACTCTTCATGAATTGCTTGATGGTGGGGATTTTAAAATCTACGTGGAGTCTTTCATTCCTAACGAACCACGGGACTGCCGCAGCTCGACGGAGAAAACGGTTCTGCAAAGTCTGCATCCTATGGATATAGGAAGGCCTTGCATGTGCGAATATGGCACACGCGCAGGTCATAATAGGCCTGATGCACGTGGTGTAGAGCCGCATCTTGCACCGAAGTGAAAATATGCTGCGTGCATTAATCATGGGATGTAACCTCCATAGAGCGAATGCGGCGCGCGAGCGCAACGTCGTTATGTGCGTCCGGAAGGTAAGGTGTCGGTCAAGGATGACCCCCAGGTACTTAGCTTGCTCCCCCCAGGGGATCGGCTTGTCGTACATCGGGGGAGGAGGGGATGGGTTTTTACCCTTCCTGGAGTATAGAACCGCCTGGTTCTTGTCGTGGTTCACTTCTATTCTCCATTTCCTGAACCAGATGCTTAGGGCGCTGGCAGAGGATTGGAGGATTTTGGCAATAGCTGGACAACTGTAGCCAGAGTAGAAAATGGCCGTGTCGTCAGCGAATAGGGCAATGTTAGCCCTAGTTACTGAGGGGAGGTCGCTGGTGTACAGCGTAAATAGAATTGGGGAGAGAACTGAGCCTTGCGGGACTCCGGCGTGGATGGGACGAGGTGTAGAGTACGCCCCTTCAATGCGGTAGGGTGAGAAGGATCGTACTAGAGCCAATTTTACAGATTTTATGAGTACTTTGAATAGAATTAACTATGATTTCGAGTTATTTTGGATTTCAGAGTTTGCCACAAAAAAAGAAGTCAACGTCAAAGTATCTTTATTGTGGGCATATGTCAGTTACAGGTCTTAACGATATATAAAAGTATCAATATGTCATACAGGCATATTGATACTTTTATATATTGTTTTTACAGACATTATTTTACATTTTTTGTTACAGGCATACAATTATTATGTAGTGGCATTCAAATTTGGAATTATTATATAATTGGTATTTAAAAATTATTATATAAATAGTTACTATAAATGTAAAAGTACAGTGAAACTATCACATGGTCAATACTTACACATGTCAAAATACAGTAGAACTACTTAATAAATGGTCAACAATTCAGGAAATCTTGTATCGAATAGTATGCTTTTTAAATTAAAAATGTTTATTTCCAAATGAATCAAAACAGGTGAATATTTGACAGCTATTTACGACGTTGCCAACTTTTAGGATGCACCCTCTTAAAGTGGACAAAATTTGTTATTATTTTGGTTATTTTTATAAAGTTTAAGACTGTTCTGATAAATATTGTTTGAGTTTCATTCATAATTATTAAAAAAAAACTAGTTAGTGGATAAGTTTATTAGCTTATTATTTCTAAAAATTAAGTTATTTGTCAGCATCGCAACAATTACTTTCTATTTAAATTAAAATATAGCATCACATTTACAGTTCCTATTAGAATAACATTTTTGTTTATTTTGTTACTGAGTATTTTGATTAATAAAAAATAATAATAAAAAAACCTTTTATTTCACTTAGTTTTACTACCTTATATAGGAATTTCTAACCAGATCTTTACGTTTTTTGTTCCTATTACCCCCTTAGTCTCTGATTTAAATGACTTGTACTACCCATTGATGATTAAGATTAGTCCTTTACTACAGATCTGACTTTATCATAGCCAATTTTTCGTGGCTGTAAAGTACTTCAGTTCAATTTTTGTGGGCTGTAAAGGACTCTCATTTTCGTCAATAATTAATTTTGGTTTATTTGGTTAATTGATACGGATAGAACACGAAAAAATAGTTAGGTTTTCTATTGACATCATGAATATAGTACTTTGTTTGAAAAAGATATTAGGCAAAAACAATTTAGTTTTTAGTTTTTTTGCTCTACTGAAAACTCGTATTTTGTCCTTTACGACAATTGAAATTTCCGGTATCGATATGTGAGTGAATGTTCTTAAAAACACAGGAATGGCCCCTCTGACTGCCAGCTCAAGAAAAAGACCTTTGTAAACAAATCTGCAAAAACTCAGCTTCCTCCTATTCGCTGTTCACTTCAAACAGTATCTTCTTCATACTAATTAACAGAGTTCATTGATCACGTAAGCAATTAGCAGTATTCTTGACACCCATCTTGCCAACGCGTTAGTCACCATCGTCCACCCGTAATTTGTCACAGTCATTAGAATATACAGTTACTAACAAGAGGCAAAGTTTTAAGTGATTTTAATTGATGTCATGGAGTAAGATTTAATCAATTTTTCACTCCCGAAAAGTTACGCAGAACTGTGCCACATATAGTACACCCACATTTCGCCAATCATGAAATAGGGGGCGAGCCTATTGCCACTTACTTGACACAAATCCAGACTCAGGGCCGTTACTGAAAAATCTCAGATGAAAAACCTAATAACCTGGAAATCGGACATAGGACCTCATGTTAATTAGCGCTTGCAACCACTGGACCAACTACGCAGTTTAAATGGCTTTTAGATTTTATGTTATTAGGTGGCGAGTCCGAAACTGTCGTCGCACCTTATGGTAAGTTTTCACCACCGCAAAATATCACAAGTTCCCTTGTATCAGAAGTCTGTGAGGAATAAGATGAATTATATAATCAGGCTGATCAGAAAATTCGATAAATAAATAATGGAACACAACACTAATCACGATTCCCTCGCGAGCGTAGACATTGACGATGCTGACGAACTGTCTGTTTATACGTGCTAATTAAAATGACCCCTATAAGATCAGTTCAGCTGTATAACTGCAAACATTAACGTCATTTACAACACTAATACATTCCACCTTTAGCATAAACAAAGGCTGAACCAAAAAGAAAAGGAAGTACCAACCAAAGGATATTGGGAAAACAAACACCCAAAAATATTTAAAAGGATGTTAACCATCTTCTTCTTAAAGCAAGCACAAAGCAGGGACTAGTATTTGCAAGGAAACTAGATAATGCTCAGGCGCATGTGATAAACGACTTCCTATTTAAAGACAGAGGACATATAGACCGGTTTCTCGCAAGGCTGACTGTAAAAGAACGAACAAATAAGACAGTAAAACGAGATAAACAGAATATAACACTACAAACAGACAATCCGGTAAGCGACCCTAAACAAGTAGCTAATATCTTCAATTATTTCTTCGCTTCTATTGGGGAAAATACCTCCCAAACACCTGGCTTCGAACGAACGAAAACCTCGGTGATTAACCCCACGCAAAACACGATGTTTCTTAGCCCAGTTGATGGATACGAAGTTAATAAGATCCTAAAAAACCTAAAACCTAAGAATAGCCACGGAATAGATGAAATTCCACCAATCCTTTTCAGACAGTGCGCCGACGAACTAACTTTACCATTTTTTAAATTGATGAATCAATCATTTGAGGAAGGAAAGTTTCCAGACATATTGAAAAAGGCTTTAATAAAGCCCATTCACAAAAAGAATACGAAAACAGACACAAACAACTATAGACCAATAGCACTTCTTCCCACTGCGTCCAAAGTTTTTGAAAAAGCAATGTGCGATCGCGTATACTCTTTTTGTGAAAAATTCAAAATATTCAATGACTGCCAAAACGGTTTTCGCAAAAATAGGTCCACAACATTAGCAGTATATAAGTACATCCAAGAAGCTCTAAACATAATCAATAAAAAACAATATGCAATAGGAATATTACTTGATATGACGAAAGCCTACGACAAAGTGCAATTTCAAACCCTGTTAAATAAATTATACGGTATAGGAATACGTGGAAAAGCCCACGAATGGTTTAAATCATATCTAGAAAGTAGAGAGCAATTGGTTGAGGTAGAATTCTATAATAAGAATACAAAGGAAACACAGCTCATAAGATCAGATGTCAGACCAATACAAGCTTCAATTCCCCAGGGTAGCGTTATAGGATGTCTCCTATTCTTGATCTACATTAACGACCTTCCCAAAACCATAGAAGGGCCGTGTGTTTTATTTGCGGATGATATTTCTATCCTCACCTCATGTCAAACAAATATAAATCTCAACGAAAAATTAAATAACATTTTTAATACTATAATTAATTGGATGAATGATCACAATCTTGAAATAAATTTTACAAAAACAAAATTAATAACATTCCACCCCCGACAAAAAAATCAGATTAATATAAATTTCACAATTAATAAAATAAAATTAGAAATAGTCAACGAATTCACTCTCTTAGGTTTAACAATAGATACAAATATAAATTGGAAATCGCATGTACTTAAACTGAAATCAAAAATATCAAAATTTTCATATGCCCTCCGGGAGATTAAAAAGACAACCGACCTAAAAACCTCAATAGTCACATATTATGCATACGCCCATGCTTGGTTCACCTACGGTATTATTCTATGGGGAAATAGCACGGACGCTCCTTCCGTATTTATCTTACAAAAACGCCTTATAAGAATAATAACGAACATAGAACCAACAGATAGCTGTAAACCATATTTTAAAGAACACAAAATCCTCACCTTGATTGGCATTTATATTTTGGAATTGTGTAAATTGGTGCGAAAATATCCCGACACATATAAAACACGAGGAGAAATACAAACAAGCCATTCCTTTCGTCATCAGAACAGAATAAATTTACCCCAGTCACACCTTAAAATGCACTCTTCTAGTCCTCATTCAATGTCAATAAAAATATACAATAAATTACCAGAGTATTTAAAACAAATAGAGAAAACAAATATATTTTTAAGGAAAGTTAAACAATTTTTAATTAATAAAAGCTATTATTCATTAGACGAATTTTTAAATGATAAATAAAGTTTAACTAATTTGACTGGAGGAATACCATAAACACTTAAACTTAAACAACTTATACTTAAATAAATAAATGAGAGATAATTAATATATTAATACAGAAATAAATAAAATATAAATAAATAAATAAAATATAACTGGAAAACAATAAATAATCATTATAAATTATAATTACAATCAAACATGATAAAATATAAAATTTCTATATAAATTAATGACATCTACCTAATTTTGTTGTTTTAGTGTTACGGAAATATCGATAAAAACGCTCTTCCTCTCTCCAACCATATCCAAACTTTGCAGTGCCCGACAGGGTCCATAATTGTTTCTCTAATTGTATCTTTACCACCTGTATGTACATTATGGATTGCAATAAATCATTTGAATTGAATTGAATTGAATTGACAGTTGACTGGTCACATTATGTAATGTAACAGGATTTTAAATAATTATGAATTAATCTGACTGTCGAGTCTATATGTTTTAGCTCTTTGTAGCCCCAGAGTGCCTAATTTTAGGAGTGGATACAGCGAAGAAGAACCGTATGGTCTTTGGAGGGCAATATCAAAAGCTTTTGTATATTTTCTGGAACATGATGTCATCAGCGACAGATGGAATGCTGTTATCCTTACGTCTACTAACAATCTGTAGATTCTATTGTCTTCCTGAAGATCAAAGGCTCTCATTTCCATTAAGCAGCCGCTGTAACCTGATAGAACCTTCGTCATTCCTTTCTTTGTCTTTCCCAAAAACAGATGAACTCTTCTCAGTTTCAAAAGACAAAGTCAAGTTCAAAAGAGCACTAGACAATCAGACATTTTAAATATACCAATAATAACAAAAAACTTAAAATAAGCTTAAAAATGATGACATCATGCAAAGAGGTCATTCGTATCGCATACTGACCTCGCCAGATGTCATTCAATGGAATCGGCTGGGTCAAGTTTGTATGAACGCCTTTTATTGCCTTATCAGAAGTCTTATTGAGGATAAATAATAACTTTGTGAATGTAAAAGGAACTATGTGGCAGATTATGAGCATGGATGACGTAATTCACTCAGATGCAAGAGTCATAATTCTGTTAAATTGAACAGATTCATTTCCATTCCGGATTGGTGCTGTGGATGATTTCATAGTTTGATTCGATTTGAACTTGGGTTAGTCAGTGTTTAGCTTGTTTGTTAGTTAGTAAGAGCTGAGTAACCAATCGTATGTTTGAATAGAAATCCATCCAATTCAATCTGATTGACAGCCAAGTTAAGAATGGGATAATTACGGCATAGCTGACCAGACACTTGCCCAACAGAGAAGTTACTTGTAATTTGAGAGAATACATCCTGCATACAAGCATTATTTTGCGACATTGCTGGACATCAGCGGCACGCGCATGACCAATTCTATATCTGTTCTACGTAGAATAGAAAACGTTCTTTCTTTCCAACTTGACATCTCTTCTACCCGCGCACGGGGTGCCCCGTAGGCATCGTCATGCTAAGGAAGGTAGAAATATTTCAACAATCTGTCATAATGTCTATTCTACCGTCGCCAAAACCCGTTTATATAGTGGTCATGCTACTCGTGCAGATCATGTCATCAGACATTTTTGGTAACTCGCAATATTGCACGGTGTTGCAGAAAATTCAGGAGACACTATAGTGCGATTTTACGACATAGCTAAACATGCCTAATGACATCAGTAAGGCATTTGAAATGTTTGGTTAGTTGCAACATTGCAAAATTAAGGAGACGACGTCGCGTGACGTCCAACGAACGACTAGTGATAGACAAGGCACCCTTCCCAGGCAGGATTCCCTTATAATGTTGAGAACAGGGATCTCCATATGAAAGATAGAGAGCGTGGGGCCTACAGTCGATATCAGTAGTGCACTTGACGGTATTAATAGTTCTCGACTACATGATATCACTATACTCGAAACATAATCCGTACAACTTTATTAGTTTGAATAAATTATCATTATCAACTTTATAGCAGGGAGATATCATGATTGGTTGTTTATATTTAAACATGATGATAACATGTTACCAGGTTACCAGGCTTATAATATGGCATTATCTGGTATCATTCCTCCAGGACACCTAGGACGATAGTCCTTCAGAACTCCTACGAAGTCTTCTATTAGATCTAATTTATCTAGGATAGACTGTGGGCTGATGGATCTTTAATGCTCCGTACACCTGGATCGCTCTTGTAGACACTAGATTTCATAATATCGGTGTCAGATTGCAATGACTTCATGACATTTAAGTACGTACATATTATAGTAACATTAGAATATATTCCTGAGCATACTGATAGAGATATAATGATTTTCGGAACACCACTCCACCCACTACTATCATTATTATAACAGAACTGGGCCAGTTATAGTCCTTGTCAACACTTGACTTGATGATCGTACACCTACGTCTGAAATTAACTATGCATTGGACAATAGTCGGTTAGACTTGATTAATATTAATCGAGTCAGGGGTCAAGTTGGCGAATAGGTTGGGGCTATTAGACTGAATGTCCGATGTTTATGGTCTAACAATAACTCATGTTGTTGCAATTTTACAACTTTTAGATGTCCAGAAAATGCCACAAACCTGGGCAGTAAATTCAGACACGAAAGATCTGTAAGTTAATACAGTAAATTAATATTACCATATTCCTAGTAATAGTCAACTGTTGAACATAGGCACTGTCGTCGACGCAGTATGTGTCTTCTTCTTCCATACATCTCTGTTAGCTGTTCATTCATCATTGGACAAACATTGGTGCATTTACCACCAGGTTCCCCAAAAACAGTTCTGAATCACTCAATTACAATTTGGATAGCTATTCCATTATTCATTCTTATTCAATCCATTTCAAAACAAATATTGCGTAAGTCCAGTCCACTGGTTACGATACTCGAGCCTGCTGGTGGGCGGATGGGTAGCAGAATGCCACCGCCCGCCCACGTCCTGCCCTACCACTGACTATTTAAGTATTATCTGGTGTTACACCGGTGGCTTATTAGCTCGAGTACTTTATATGGATTTGTAAATGGTGTAGCAATGTACTGACTGTAATTTTTATAGCAGCATAAACTTCACACTTCATTCGGTGGCTGTCATTTGTAGATCTTTGACGGGTACTGATAAGCCCGAAAGTCTGACAACCAGTCTTATCAAGTGGTACCGTGTTGCCCAGTTACTGGATTATGGAGGTCAGATAGGCAGTCGCTCCATGTTTAATACTAGTATTCAGCTACATCCAGTTAGACTGGAAGCCGACCGCAACATAGTTGGAGAAAGGCAGATGATGATAATATATTAAACACTTCAAAGTCCAACCTCCCTTCGCCTGGAGAAGAATCTTTGTTTTTGTAATGCACCGGAAACAACCTCAGACGAAGCAAATCCATTTCTATCAATCGACGCCTTGTTTAGACTTGTCACCAGCCCCTATACTTGAAGATTAAAGTAGACTGATTGAATAGAATCACTGGTTACGATATAGGGGAGATCATTTATTGAATCAACAAGTTGTATCATAAACACAATTCCTTCATCTCTCATTTCGGCCACCACCATCCATCCACCTTGGCAGATTTGTGTGGTGACATGTGTTTATTTTTAAATATCACCACTCAAAGAGGTTAAATAACAGCATTGTCACTTTTCTTATCTTGAATGAATCAATTCTGAATTACCTCAAGTTCAAGAATGGCATCTGAAGTGCTTAAAATACGACTATTGTTTACATTTGTATAGTCACATTGTACTAGGTAAGTACCTTGTACAATTATTTTATCGGCTTTTATATGTATTGTGTGCACGTGCTTGCGCTACTTGCACGTGTCTTAACGTATGAAGTATGACTGTGACTATTAATATTCACGGTTTATTTAATTTTATCTGAAACTTATTTGAGTGTTCAAGTCATATTTTAAGGGACATTACAATAGAACCTCACGAGTGGTGTACGTACTGGTGTATTCTGAATAGCTGGCCTCGCTACTAGCTTGCTGACTGGCCTGGATGTGTTGCCACAGTATGAACTAATATCCAATAGTTCATGTCGAGCAAAACAGAGTGTCATGTGACTACTGATGTACCTGCCAATACTTCCAGGCTGATTTGATTCATAAAGCTATGCAATCTTCTTGGTGATTTTTTTTCGAGAAATAATTCATTTATGCCATTTATCTCCGACATTCCCTAACATATTTCGCCAGTTACGTTTAAGTCCCATGTAATTCGGGGCGAGCCTATTGCCATCAATCGGGCACACATTCAGGTCTTGGGATACTTTTGAAAATTTCCAGATGGTAAAACCCAATAACACTGCCTGGCCCGGGAATCGAAACTCAGTTCCTCATGCTTTGTAGCGCTTGCGACTACTACACCAACCAACATAGTCAAATTAAGAACCTCCTCCTTTTCTGAAGTCGGTTAAAAACAGTGTTAATCTAATAACATTATAATA
The DNA here is from genome assembly GCA_905147745.2 of Phlogophora meticulosa. Classification (NCBI taxonomy): domain Eukaryota; kingdom Metazoa; phylum Arthropoda; class Insecta; order Lepidoptera; family Noctuidae; genus Phlogophora; species Phlogophora meticulosa. The sequence goes on from LR990542.1 coordinate 2,501,118, forward strand.
ATAATATAATAGGATTTATGTATTCTGCTCCAGAATTTAAAGATATACATACATACATGCGTGCAAATTTAATGTACAGTTTCTTGTATGCCCCAAATAGCCGTGAAGGTTGAATAATACTCGAAAATAGTTTTTTATTTAGCAATGAGACTGGTGTGTTTTTTTTTTTTTTTTTTTTTTAAAAACGTTGCCCCACACTAGGAATTTCTTCCTGTATCGTGGGTGCGTTTACAAACATTTAAACTCACATACACAAACAGCCAGACCCGGAACAACTACCTGTAGGTCATACAAATATTTGTTCCGTGCGGGGATCGAACCCACAACACGCGGCGCAGCAGCCGATGGCTCAACCACTGCGCCAACCGTGTCGTCGTTTATCGAGAACGTTAATTTTAAAGTGAAAATTTCCTTGAGAATCAATGCAGTACCACGATTTTCCTCAACAATTGTTCAAAAAGTAAAGTACCAGCCTATTACTGTCCCACTGCAGGGCAAAAGCCTCTTCACATACAGAGAAGGCATAAGCATTAATCACCACGCTTGCTCAAGACGGGTTGGCGATTTCAGACTTATATTATTATATAAGTCCAGTTCTCCTCACCATGTTTTCCTTCACCGATGTCAGTGATGTCCAAGATAAACGTAGAAAGTACATATGAATTGAAAACTCACATTGGTACTTGCCCAGGTTTGAACCCACAACCTCGTGCACAAGAGGCGAGGACTATACCAATGGGCCATCATGACTTTTTCAACAATTGCTCGGATAAAATTAATTTTCCGCACAAGAATACCACGGCAGATTGCACACTTTATTTCTCTTTCTTTCATTATGACATGGCACTCTTCTTTCTTCTCTACCTCTCTCCCATTCTCTAGGCTAGGAAGGTGATGTTATTCACTTGCATCGCCATTTCCCAACTATGTTAGGGTCGGCTTCCAGTCTGACTAAATGCAGCTGAATACCAGTATTTTATATGGAGCGACTGCCTATCTGACCTCCACAACCCAATTACTATCTAAGACTGATTATCCGATTTTTGGGCTTCTGACTACCCGTAACGACTGTCAAAAGATCTACAAATGACAGCCAGAACCAACGGTTTAACGTGCTTTCCGAGGTACAGAGAAGTCTCAGTATGTAATTAACGGTCTCCCATCCACAGACTGACCTCGGCAAGAGTAGGCTAACCTTCAATCGGCCTCAAAATCCTACAAACACGTATGTACTGTTATCTTATGTGTAGGTTTTAATCAATTGACTAATTTAGTAAGCACGTTGTAGCTATATCAAAAAAAAAATACGCACATATTATCGAGTGTTTTAAAATAAGGTCTTTCGTTAGATTCTGCTATTCATTTGCCTTAATTTAATACGCAGAACTAACAGCTGGATAAATATTATTTCCATCTCTTTAAAAATAACTCAACAGACACTTCCATTCCCTTTTCATGAGGGTTAAGAATCTTAAATATATTGAAATGAATAATAGAAACTAACAACCACTAGATCTGTCACGAAACTTGATCGTTAAAACATATTTAGTTGCTACGGGAGTTTTCAAGAAACGTCTAAAATAGACCGGCGGATGTGCGAACAGCTCCTACGCATACACCTTTACAAATATTCTTCTATCTCCTTCTCGCGTAGAATCTTGTTGGTATGTCTGTCTCTTTCTTCGCACCTATGTAGGTGATCTCAAGGAGATTTGGTTCGTAAAAACGGTTTATGAATGAGTGTTAAAGTGTTCTGGTGTGGGTTGATGTGATCGATTGACATTCATTAAGTAATAATACTGTGACAACAGATCCATGATGGCGCGAGTTAAGATTTAATTATCCGTAATGTACGACCAAAAACGTTTTATTACTGGGTATATATCGGGTAGATAAGTAACCTGGTCTTAGAAGCACCACATAAGCATTTAGAAATCGTTCTGATATCGAATTCGTTTTTACATCTGAATGAATAAAAATGTCATCTCAAAGGTCATCTCATGGTAGTTACGGAAGATCCAATAACAAAGGAATTGTTTAATAGGGAAATAAAGGAAAGTTTCGAGTATGATTGTGGAGGGCTACAAGAGTAGGCGAAGTAAAAGAAACGATGGATGGATTGTGTGAAATATTATATAGTTCGATAGAAGGTGACTATTAAGATGACGGCAAATAGAGATGAATGGAAGAAGCATGCTGTGCCGACCCCAAATAAATTGGGATAAGGGCAGGAGGATGACGATGATGATTATTTTGAGTCATGTGAACCAATAACCAGCAAGGACTCACGCTTAAGTTAGCGTAGAAGAAAAGGTTTTACACATAACCACTTGCTTTTTTGCTAGTTTTGGGAGGCTCTATTTGAAGTCTTAAAACAAGAAAAAAGATAACGCGTCACAGATAATCCATTATAGCAAGCATAACATTTTTATGACTTCATTGTATACCAACAGAATACAAATACATACATCATAAAACCGGTTTTGAGATGGACGGGCGACGAAACCGCGAAATCGCGATTTTCTAATCTTTTTATACTATTTTTAAAACATTTTGGGATCCATATTAGGTATGCATTTTTTGCACGTCCAGATATTTTGTTATTTATATGCTAATGTGTTTGTTAATTATAAATTCTAAAAAGGAGTGAATAAGCATCATTTTATACGGTCGCATGCGCATCAATGAGATCATCGTCATCTTCAGCATTGCACTGCTTTTATCTGATTTGTTTTAATCATTGTCAATTATTATGATAGTGATAAATTGTCAATTAGACAAGCGAGGCGATGTAATAGGAAGGACGCTGGAAGAATTTGATGCGACTTGAAACTATTACTCAAAATTCTGTGTGGATTTTACATCTTGGTAGGTCGTTTTCAGATTTAATTGATAAATTAAACAAGGTCTCCTTGGCTTTCTCAACTTCGATGTACATATACTTTCACTCATCATGAATATTTATTAGGAGTCCCGAAACATTCCCTTGGCGTACTCCAATATAGTCTGTAATTAGTTTCTTGACTTTAGGCAATTAAATAAGTAGATTTGTTAGGTAGATTATTATCAATTGGAATATTATCACCTTGTTCACTAAAGAATACTATATAACAAGATCGCTATGAATGAATGGCGAAAAGTGCACTCAAATGCCTCAGACCATACTTTTTCATTGGACACATTTGTTTCCGCAAAAAAATTAAACTTCATTAACCATTCAAATGAGAGTTACGTCATTTAATTAAACAGACTCGTAAATAGTATGATAGAAGATAATTTGCTCTGTGGCGCTTACAAATAAAGCCAAGGTTATCTGCCAGTCTGGCCCCGCAAAAAATTAAATTTAGTGCATGCAAAACACGGAAGACCGGTTTTTGATAATATTAAGTATAACATAACATCGTGCCAGTAATCCCCAAAGAGGTTTTTCCAGATACATTTAGGTTCTATGATATAAAGAGCGATCAGCAACAGCGACAGAAAATCCAGACTCATGGCTGCTTCTTCTAAATTCCTAATAGGAAACTGAATGAAACTGCCTAACCTGGGGATCAAACCTTGCCACCCATGCTCAGAAATCGACCTTGCGACTACCATACCAACGCGACAGTCTTGTTTAATACCATATATACTCATACGATTCAAGAACTTTGCACAAAACTATGTTATACAACATAGTTTTGTGCAAAGTTCTTGATACAAAAGAAGAATAGAAGATATTTCATTATAATGGAATTTTTATCACTCATGATCTATCCGCTGTTGAATGAATGGACCCGTTAGACGAATTTAATAAGTTTACGAATAGAATAGTAATATTAACATTTGCTGGCATTGTACATTGTGAATGTTGTCCTATAGATAAACTTGAAGCAGACAATATATATATCACTTTAAGATTTATGAGACAAAGTTCAAAAGAAACAATTGACAACACAAGTGGATTTAGTAAATCTTAAAAGAACTCTCAAACTAACGTACAAAAATTAGAAGTATTCTTGAAAAACTTACATAGTCTATTCATGCAACGGTCATTCATTTTGAGACCGATCAAATTGATAGTGCAAATTGACCTTCCAAATTTATTGAATTACTGAGTGTTGATTCAGTTGAGTGTAGTAGGTTGGATATCGTTGAGAAATGTGAATGAGTAAGCATCGGCAGTTCGTAGTCTCAAATCTAACAGATTGAGTGGGTACCTATTGACAACTTACCTATTGGCACAGCAAAAGACGCTGACTAGGAGCAGCCTTGACTTTATAAATGGAGACAAAAAGAATCTGGTCTTTTTTATCAACCGTTATAAACACGGGCACAAGGACTGTTTCAATTGCAACCGATACATTAGCAGCAAAAACAGAACAGGTGAAAAAAGCATTCCGAATTTCCATCATTCTCTCGTGAGCGAAATCCAGAAATAACATTGTGTGTGTTGAAACAGTTTAAATCCAAAATAAAACAATTTCACCAGATCCGTGCCAAAATTCTACAACACTTAGGTACTTTAAAACTGGATAAGTGGATTATTTGTTTTTTCTGGTCCATAGGAGAAGTCTCACATATGCTCACATAGGTTTGGGTTTTACGAAATCTGCATCTGCCATCCAGAAACTTGTTAAGAGTCTTTAGATCCTTTAGTCCTTAGGTGTATTAACCAAAAACGTGATCAAAATAAACTATAGTATCAAATCTAGACCAGGCTAGTCTGCAGACGTATGACGCAACTTCCTGATCAAACCACGGATATGAGAAGCCCCAGTTGGCAGCCGCAGGCGCAGGTAACAGAAATAAACTAATAGTATCACTAATTATAGTCCAACACGTCATTTCGGGGAACACACATGAATTGGCATTATGTTTTGTAGTTTCTTTGTTCTTTTCATCTTTTGAATCAGTGTTTATTTACGTAATGTCACCGGTAATTTTAGTTGCTTTAAGAATGACCGTTATTTTTTAAATGTTATAAATGGCGCTTCTTATTATTGTCTTTGGTATCAGGTTCATTTTTTGTTCATGAGAGACGTCTATTTTTTTTCTTTCCTGTTAATATTATTTGTGACAAATGACCTTTACACTTGTATTTTTATTGGCAGACTCATGAGATTAATTTTGTTTCTTACTATTCTTTCTTATTCTCAAAACCATGTTATCAATTTATGGTCCTTCGAGTCAAACGCCGAAAGGGCTGCATCATTCGTTCCTCATAGTCATAACCATAATTCAAACAGCATGTTAAATGTTTATCCATGGTAAAGTTTTGAGAAGACCCTGACACAAATAGTTATTTGAGCCGTAACAGCCGAGCGCTAACTAATGTATTCCACGTACAAGACTAGACACCGAATGACCTTTTGAGGATTCGAGGAAAAAACTAACGCCATATATTCGCAAGGTCATAAATATCTTTTAATGGTCCCAAGAAAAGAATACTAATATAACTTACATTAATAGGTATATCGTGAAGGGAATATTGTTGAATAACTGAACTTAAAGCTCTAATATTAATACAATGGTAGCGATTGCGAAGCGTCGATCCCACTTCTGTTTTGCAGTTCGACGTGCTATTTTCAACGGATCATTTATCAAAGTGGTATTCGGAATTCGGAAAGAGCGTCAGAATGTTTCGGAGGACTGAGAGGATTTCTCAGCTTTGTGGAACACTATGATATAATAAACATTCAAAGCATCATAGTACATATAACTAGTCCTATTTATATGTGTTCTGTTTCTACCGTCACACATGCTTATCAACACTTTCGATCTTATGATTTATTTTTTACAGAAGATGTTTGACAGCTTCTCCTCAACATTATTGAACCTTGGATTCTGATAACACCTCCCCGAAGGCCTCACATTTTTAATGGATGTTCTGGCGAACCGTCAAATATACTGTTTTGGGACAATCGCCAAAAGTGTTTCCTAGAAATTTGTCAACGGCAATATTAGATGAAATGATTAGATGATTTCATTTGTTTAGAGTCAAATGTTATGTAAATTTATTTCACCTCGCGGAGAGCAAGGACACTTAATCAACTCTCGTTTTACGCTATCATTCATTGTTTCCTAAACAGCTTTGGGTTCATAAAAAAAATTATACTGAACATACCTAAGGTACGAAGTAATCATTTAGGACCATCCCGCAAAACGTTGAACTGGCAATGTATTTCATCACCTTCATCATTTCGACAACGCCAATTGAATTGTAAAGAATATTTCGACAACAAACGCCTCATTACAACTAAAAAGTATTGTGTGTGCATTTTGAAGCACTTAAGTAAGAGTTACATAAACATATTATATTAACATGTCACTTTCTATACGGAGACGACAATCTTGTAATATGTCAATTAAAATTAATTATATTTAAATTCTTGGTTGAAATACTACTGGTGACGACTGCATCTTTTTCTGTCACTACTTTACTAGCGACGGGATTTTCAATTAGTCCCGCAAATACTCTGCGTAAATGGATATTTATTACAGTTAGTTAGTTATTTCAATATCTCAGACATTTGTTTATTCATGTTAGTCTTCTCATCCTTGATATTTGACATGACATTTCAAAGAGCACACTTCATACTGTTTTCTATCTTTTGTGTTTGTTTTGTTTTGTTTTGCTTAAAGCTTTTGCCAGCGGCTTCGTCAGCGACACAGTTCAAAATATACGGGAATGTACTACGAGGATAATAGTATACTATGTCCTTATTCAGGACATGGTCTACCCGTGTGCCAAAGCTGTTCAGCCGTTGATTAACGAGAATTGAATTCACATACACCCAAACGTATAAACTTTCACATTTAGAATATAATAGTAGACCCGATGGACGTTGAAGTTAAACCGATTGCAGTGCCACCTTCCAGGTCTAATTGTAATGTTTAGAATTTAAACCATCCAGGGGCACTCTTTGACGGCATGGTTGGTGCAGTGGCTGAGCGATCGACTGCTGCGCCGCGTGTCGTGGGTTCGATTCCCGCACGGAACAAATATTTGTATGGCCTACAGGTAGTTTTTCCGGGTCTGGCTGTTTGTGTATTGAGTTTGAATGTTTGTAAACGCACCCACGACACAGGAGAAATTCCTAGTGTGGGGCAACGTTTTTTCTAAAAAAAAAAGAAATATGTTCATTAAATGTATTATACGTATAGTAGGAATCATGACGTGATCCTGAGTTCCTGACGTACCTACTCTTACATTCAAAATAGTACCATTTTCCTCAATCACATCAATGGAGGGAATGACGATTTACGAGTACGATGGCAGCCAGCCATGACACAGGAAACTGACGTCACATGATAGACATAAGCCTATTTCTCACGCCAATGGAGAGGTAGTTCTTGGAATACACAATGATCCTACCACTACTCAATGTCATAGTAGTTATCTACCTAGATGAGTGTACGTGCTTAGTACATAGTGTAGTAATGTTTTGATTTCAACAGAGTTTGATGGATTATATCCAGTATTTAATTGAGACTCAATGGACTGAACTAGATGGTTGGTGGTTATGAAGTGGAGTTTACTCAAAAAGCGCAGAAGACATTGACTGAGATAGACAATTTTGCACTTGAGGTCTAATCTTGGTCTGAGAACCGCAAGTATTCCCTTAATTTTTGCGAATTTTGTAAAAGAACACATAATGAAAGTTTGTGTGATTCGCATTAAAATTCTTCTCAAAACCCAAAAACTCAAAAAATTTCCGTTATTTTTAAGATTAAAGTATTAGATACAAATTCCGGTTAATACCTCAATCCTAGAATGTATGATCCATGTCGATGGTCGGCAGTGGAAGTGTGCCAAGTTTTAATATTAGCGGCCTGGTTAGCTGATGTCATCGGCACTGCAGTGTTTAGTGTGTTTACACACGAAATCGGTAACATATTGTTTTTAACGTTCATGTCGTGATTAGGGGGGGGGGGGTATGAGATGTGAGAGGAGAATTGGGGACGGCGTTATGGGTGCAGTTTGAGAAAGCACTGTCTTCTATTTAGCATGTTAGCAAGTTTCGTGTGGTTGGTGCGAATGTGGACATTGTTTTGAGGCAGTCATGCTTTTCCATTGTACAATCAACCTAACAATTTGCTGAGGAATTAAGTAGGTATCTGGTAGGTACCAACAGACAACTGAAATTGCAGAAAATATCAAACAAATCGTCACAAAAGATTTGAGCACAGATTGATACTAGTCAACACAAAATTTCAAATGCCTTAACAGTTTACCTCTCAGGATTTGAAGAGGATTCAGCTGAAAATAAGAATCCTAGCTCTCTGAGTATGCAGAGAGTAGGTACCTATGTAGGTGTTGGTCTAGTAAACAAATCCTGGAAGTTCCAATGTACTTACCGAAGTAACTGTCAATTGAGTCAAACAGTCAAGTGTTTTGTACCAGAGGTTAACTCTTACTACATAGGTAAAAACCCAACAAAACACAGAGTAAACATAATAGAAAAAACCATCTGTGGTATCATGAATGAGTATAATTGTGACTCACAAACCTTGCGGTTACAGCCGCCGAAGGATGCATGAATCTTAAATAATGACAAAAACATTATTTCCATAATAAAAGCAACAAATTGTTCATAAACAAATTCTCGATACGATGATCTTATGCTGACGCACTGTTGCGGTTCCAATACGTTCTCTCAACGTTTTGTAATTCACCAAAATAGCGTGTGAGCAATCCGAGATTGTGTAAACGAGAACAAGGCTCTTAGGATCCTGGAATTATGACCTGTTGTTGTTAGTAAGAATAAATAAATTGTCTTTTTTTGTTATTTTTACCCGACTGTGCCAGAACGAGGGTACTGTTTTTTCCAGTCTACCTATGTCTACTTCTTTGGCACGCCCTGAGGCCTGATTGGCTTGATGGATTTTAACACAAAAGTGTAGTCGTATTTTTCTGTGTAGCGTCATGTTAGGTTTCAAAATATAAATGGTATTAAGGTTTTTCATGGTTTTACATGATCTACAACAGATAATCTCTGGACTTTAGACTGTGAAAAAGTGAAGTATTCCCGTGGGATGGTACGGCGTCTGATGTTGACTTTACAACCATGGGGCGAAGCTAGTATAGGAATAAATCGTAAAAAAATATAAATACGCCTTTTAGTGCTGACGCTACCTCTAGAACCAAGTAACATACCCAAGTAACATCTGGGTAGTACCCAGAAAGAAAGAAATAAAGAAAGAAACATTTAATTAGGACAAGCTCAGGCACGACATTGACACAATACTAAACATCTTAAACAAGAAAATATTATCTAATTACAGCTGTAATTAAACTCTTTTTAACAATTCAGTATGTGTCTTACGGCTTCGTCAAATGCTGGATGTTCAGGAAAAATGCCAGACAGCTAGTGTGTAGCCGTTGGTCCCGGCTCCCATTTGTAGATCTTTGGCAGTCGTTACGTGTAGACAGAATCACGAAAGTCTGACAACCAGTTTTACCAAGGGGTATCGTGTAGCCCGGTAAACTGGGTTGTGGAGGTCAGATTGGCAGTCGCTCCATGTAAAAAGCTGGTATTTAGCTGCATCCCGTTAGACTGGAAACCGACTCCAACATAGTTGGGAAAAGGCTAGGCAGATGATGACGAACTAACGTCTGGCGGTGGTTTTCAACTGGTCCGGAGGTTGTGATTAATACATAGGTATAGTGTGATGTCAGTAAACGTATGTAACTATGTTTGTGTGTGTGTGTGTGTGTGACGATCAGAGAAAATAAAGATGTAAACTATGGTCCACTTTTTAACACTTTCATTCTCAATTAGATTGTAAAAAATACATCTACGATACGATAAGCTATCGTAAATCCATATTTAAAACCGTAATAAGTATGATTTACAACGAAAACATAGGTGTAGGTGTCGATATAAATATGGCCTTACACACCTAAGGATCTGCCCACCTTGTTCAAACAGCTGTCATCGTGGGGGCGACAGGAAACATAGTAATAAACTAACACAGAGACCTATATAGAGTTGTTTGAATAATTTTAATAGAAGATAAAAACTGGAAAGAGGAAACAGAGGGTGCCGGTAAAATTAGAATAATCACATTATCACACTAAAATTATAAATGCGAAGGTCTGTCGGTATGTGTGTGTATGTGACCCCTTTACGCTGAAACGGTCGTACGGATTTGGTTGACATATAGGCTACCTTTTATCCCGAAAGTCCCCCTATACATCATCATCATCCTCTTGCCCTTATCCCAATTTAATTTGGGGTCGGCGCAGCTTGTCTTCTTCTTCCATACATCTCCATTCTCATATATTCCATATATCTCAAAAGTCACCACATTCTTAGCCATATCAATTTTCCCACAATCCATCCATCGTTTCCTGGGTCTCCCTCTACTCTTGTAACCCTCTATATTCATACTAAAAACTTTCCTCACAACATGATCCTCATTCCCTCGCATCACGTGTCCATACCATGACAGCCGATTTCCAAAGTCCCCCCCCTATACTTGGGACTAAAATATAACTGGCGAAATAGGGGGTTTACTATACAACTCTGCCCAACCTTTTGGGGAATACAGGCGTGATATGATGTTATCAACTTATTAGTTACAAACAACTTAGTAATATACAACTTAATAGTTGCCTCTTAATCGGTTTTAAACTCAATGATAACTTATGTGCTTATTTGTTTAATAATTTATTAATTAATTTCCATGTTATTTTCACTTTAGCTGACATATAATTATAACCGAGCTGATTACTTTATCTATATGGCAATATCTCTGGGGAATCAGATCCTAAAATAATAAAATAAATAAATAAATATTGCTGGACAATCCACACAGCATCATCTAGCCCCAAGCTAAGCAGAGCTTGTGTTATGGGTACTAGATGACTGATATACTTAATACAATACATTACATATATAGATATTTTTTATTATACATAGGAAATACCCAGAACACCCGGAACAAATATTTGTAGATCGTACAAACATTTGTCCCAAGGCGGGAATCGAACCCGCAACCTCTTGCGTCGCAGGCGGACCTTCGCCCGCCGCGCCACATCGGTCGTCCTAAGTTCCTAAGTGCCAACATTATAGACACAATTCCTTCTTTATTCTGTTTTAACGTTGGCTACTTGCATCAGGGTCATTAATCTCTTTAAGCACTGTTTAGTGAGGCCATCATTTAACTAAGCGCACGACTTTTGACGTCACACATGAGACAGTAAATGCCTGGATTTTACGGTAATAGACTATCTCCTTCCCTCCCCCTTTAATTACTTGGTTGTGTAATGGTCTCTAGCGTTACTGTGGTCTTGTGGTAGATTACTGGGTCAGGTGGTATCATTATTCCATTAACAGTTTCTCAGTAAGTATTAGGGAGCTCGTGGCTAAATACAAACAGCCGCCCGGGTCGATAGAAGGTTAAGCTACGCTTGCAGACGTCAGTCTGTGGATGGGTGACCGTTCATCTCATATGCAGACTCCTCCGTGCCTTGGAAAGGACGTTAAGCCTTTGGTCCAGGCTGACATTTGTAGATCTTTGACAGTCGTTACGGGTAGTTAGTAGCCCGAAAGTCTGACAACCAGTCTTATCAAGAGGTTTCGTGTTACCCAGTAACTGGATTGTGGAGGTCAGATAGTCGCACTCCATGTAAATACTAGTATTCCGCTCTGTTAGACTGGAATCCGACCCCAATCTAATTGGGATAAGGCAAGCCAGATGCTGAGTTTAGCAGTAGTAAGCCCGGGGTCTGCATTTGTTTCCAATTCATGTATGTTAGGTTTGACCCAGACGTAGTTTCGCAATTTAAAAAATGTAATTCTTTGTTCGAATGCCAAATCTTATGGTATACAGGCTGGAATAATATAATTAGCAATTTCAGGATCTTTTAAAATATGGAACGTGCGAATTTTTTTAGGGAGTAGCTGCTTTGTTTTCGACGCGCTAAATAAATATAATGAAATCAGCGGAGCCCTATCTACAGTAGGGATGTTAACTAAAAATATTTGTTTGTCCGTCAGGTAGATTATTAAAAAATATTAGATATGTATGTTTCCTTTTTTTAACGTAATCGAAAGGTTACGTCTAAACATTCATTCAAAATGTTGCATGACGTTAGGCTTATGTAGACATTATACATACTTATGACGTAGTGACCCCACTCCCCAACTTTAATGCGTTTTATCTTAGTATTTTTTTCCATTATTACATTTACTTACTTACTGATTACATTTTTAAATATTTCAATCTAAAAGAAAAACAAAACATTTAAAAATATAAAAATAATAGCCCACTGGTATCGGGAACAGGGTCCAAGCTACGGTCAGGGCTCCAGAGAGAGGAATGGCCTAACAATACGCGATCCAGCTGCCTAACGAGAGCCTACTTAGGTGTTGGTCGAGGCTCTTAGCTATTAAGCCATTGGCTGACACGACTATCGGTACAATGATTGCTGAGTCCACATCACACATGTCGACAACCTCACGAACCGAGTCAAGATTAAGTATGTTTTTATATTTTATATATATTTATTATGATTAAACAAAAAATACGTGTCTTTTTTATTATAATAAGACATTAGTAATAAAACATTTATTTCAGACCAGGTCCATATTTTGATAGTAACAATGTACTTACTTAAAAAAAAACAACGAACGATCTAAATATAATTTCTTGTTTTTTACCCATTCATTTCCCCTGTTGTAAGCTCTATTCCCGGTCCTGAGGCAGAGCATCCCAGTGAACTGCCTTACAGTCGGTACCATTCACCATCTGCCATACTCTTTGGGGATAACAGGCGCGATGTTTAAAGTCTCCTACATGACCTCGGTAACCCTGAGAGAAATCAGGTTTGCGCTATAGGATGTTATCAGCTTCTAGGTCTGCCCGTTCATTCTTGATACTAATCTTTCAGGCGCCTTGGCTCTGAGACCAGATTAGAGGTATCTTAGTCCCTTCTTTACCCAATGGAAATTCATTTTTGTCAATAAGTGTCACGTAATTCTTATTTTTATCTTTATGTACCTAACAATAAAAATATAAGAGCGTACATAAACGGAGATAAACGAAGCATATAAAATGAAGTGTGTTTGTTTCTATATTACATACCTGGATAAAACACTAGTTTTATGCTTGAAACAGACACTAAAGTTGTTTTCTTGTTTATCAAATCTTGGTAGCAACATATTTTATTTGTTCATATTTTATTACATTTTGTTCAAGGTCCATTAAAAGACCATTAGTCCGCTCCAATATCACTAAGACTATAAACTGGTGTGTTTGCAAAAATCCCAACAAAATCGGTATATCCGTTTCGAGCATTCAAAACAATAAATAATTACGTCGCTTACATAATTAAGATTAAAATTAAATACTTACGTCACTAATTTATTTAAGTAACTACTTAATACCTTTAGATACGCGTAATCGCACATACCTAAACAATACAATATAACATCACGCTTGTATACCTTGAAGGGTTAGGCAGTGATATGATGATACACTCACAATGAGCTAGATATGTATATAGGCTATGTAATAGGGGGCGAGTCTATTGCCATCAACCGGGCACAAGTGAAACTTAAATTAATAGGTTTGAAACACCTAAGTTTACTTAAGTTAAGCGTACAATACTGCCAAGTAGAAAGTTTAATCTTAAATCAATGCAATTCACAATATTGTGCACTTGAAAGTTAGCCGCAGGCAACTTAGATCGTACTTAGTATCTAGACGGCTTAGGGACCTGACTTACGCCATATTTGCCAAGATAACGGCTACACACAGCCTTAAAAGGCTAAACAAGTTATCTTAGAGAAAAATCGACCACCTTTACAATACAATCATGAATTTTCCGAAGGTTACAATCGAACAGAATTTAAAAAAATATAAGTATTTGAAAACACTTACCGAATGGTTAAAATAAATTCACTGACACAACACTTCACTATTATTCACAGAGAACTTCTTATAACATTATTAGCACACAATAACAACGATTAATAATTAACGATAGATTATTATTTTTCGTTTTAATTCGTCAGTTCGTTTTTAAACTGCGCGAGAATGCGTTCGCGCGCGGAATGAAGTTGCGCGCGCACTTGTTGAACGTCGCGCGGGAAAAGTTGAACGGATATAAAATGATCGAGTGAAGTACGCCCACGTCAAAATTGGCTCACTTCGCGTCATTGGAGTTGAAAAGAAAATTCTTGGAAAAACGAGTCAATTTTACAACTTATTTTTCTATTTATATTTTTTTTTATGTTTATGATATTCTTTTTGAACAGGAGGCATCAGTTCTTTATTTGATTTTTTTATCGCGAAGAAAAGAAAACTCAGCTCATGAGCTCTAGTTCTAGTTTACTGAGCTCATGTTTCCAACTTACAGGTAATAAGCATTCTGCTTTCTAACAAGGTATAATGGTTATATAATGTTTATAAATTTAGTTTTAAGGAGTAATGTTTATAAATTTATTTTTTATCGCTGTCACTCCAGGTATTTACATGGTCTTGTTAGATTTCATTCACAAAAAGTAGAATATCTATTTCAATATCGCCTCCGTACCTACAACACCAGAAAAATGACAAGCCGAAAACCTAACTCAGTCTAATCATACTGATTTTCATTGTGCGTCGCCACTAGTGAAGTGTACAAAACTGTCATTCATATTTTGGTAGAATTTCCAACTTAGAAAAAGCCTCATTCGCACCTAGGAAAAAATACGATACATAATATCAATCATATTTTCTGTTTACATTGTAAATGTAGATGGCGCTAACCAAAACCAGTTCCGTCAGTCAACACTCACCAGACAGTGCTGTATCAGTCTACTGTTTAGTTCGTTCATATGTGAATGGCTAGAGGGCGCTCAATACAATTAATACAAGTAATGCGTTATTTTAAAAAAGTATTTTTTTATAAATAAAATTAAGACAGGTAGGTCTTATGATGTCACCTAAACTAAATTAAAATATTAAATCAATTTCTTCATTAAAATAAATTTACAAATACCGCACAAAGCATTCACATATTATCAATAAAAGAATTAAAGATAGACAAACATTTTATTTTTGTCTAAGACAGCGATTCTCAAAAAAAACGGTTATATCGCTCACTCTTTATTCTTGAGAAAAACAAAATCAGTTTCTCGTACATCTCCCATATTATTATTATACTCTTTGTCGTATATACTGGACGACGTTTTGGGAACCACGTGTCGATCGATTTTGGAGAAACCTAACGAGTAGGTAATTGAACTCGGGGGTAAAAACCCTAACTACAGAAATCATAATTTTATTATTACTATCAGGTATACAATTATTGATAGGCGTTTGGACCTACCTACTTACGTGTTAGTAAGGAAACCAAATACTAAGAAAAATGACAAGACGGCTAACATAAAATATAAAGGGACATTAACTTAGACTCTCAAAAATCGTGATCGTAGTTTTGTTTTTTTTTTATCAGCCCATTCCTTCCTGTCCCTTTGTTACTGCTGCCAGCCAGCCACAAAAAATCTATAGAAACGCGCTCTGGCACCCTTTTCAAGTCTGTGCTTTCTACATATGTAGGTATATTATTTCTATTAACTCAGGGACGAGAACAAATACCTACTTAATTCAATACTCAGAGAAAACTTATGTCATCATTATTTTATATGTGTAGGTACGCACTACACCACATAGTCAGTCATGTTTTTGTTCAATCCATCATTTAATAAATAGGTCATTGTTAATAAGAAATTCTCATTAACTTGATTCATTTGTTTATTCAACTAAGACCTTGGTGATAAGCAGGTGTGCTAGCTGTCCCCACACCTAATGTACCACCCAGAACCCAAAATTTACCGCAAAACAGACAGAATGTGAAAACCTACCTAGTAACTAGGAATTAATAATATTCCGCAGTAATAAAATGATACAGCAGTACAAAATAATACTGAAAACTTCAGTCGTGCGTGCTTGAAGGGGTGCCTATTGATCGCAGCGTGCCTGTACAAGCTAATAATAGAAAAAAAAGGTTGAACATCGCCATAGCGACAATCGTATATGGACACGTTTTGCTTGTGTGTGTAGGAAGTCCGCCCGACTCCCGACTGTGTTTCACTATGAAATAACGATTAATTATAAGCTGTTTGCACCGAAACATGAGACAATCTATTCCTTTTGACAAAATACAAGTACTGCTTCAATAAGATTTGCCTTGAAAGCAGCATTTGTTAGTAAAAAGTCTCCAGACTGTTTTGCACACAAAAACATTGCTTGTCATAGTGTGCGTGTCGCGCCGGCTCAACACATCAGCAGCGGGAAAATAACGATCTTTTTAGTGTTGTAGCTTGTCGTCCGCATTTGTCGATACTGGAACATTATGGGCTCAAAATGATATTTATTGTAAAAACAGCGTATTTAGTGTTAAGGTTGACAGGTAACTAATAATCTAATCATAGTTAACGAACATTTCTATATAACATGGTATTGTTCCATCTACATCACACTTGTATTTTCCTTTATATTCGCAGAGTAAGCAACAACGCCTATCACAAGTTAAACTACATTGGATATATAAAATGATGATTTTCAATCTCCAACGTTCACCAAACAGTGATTTTATTTCCTGTAAACATTCTGTCTTGATTCTTTCATAACCTACAACGGTATAAAGCATCTCAATGTACGAACAACTACTGGTACACTTAGCACCTGACACGGGGCACGTTGTAGTTCCTTCTTACTGCCATGGGTAAGCTTCCTAAGGGTCATTATTGCAAGCGGGTTTCTATCTAATCTCTATCACAATACATTAGACACAGAAAAATCAAGCAAGGTAGTATTTACTTTATTGCGTAGTATGTAACGCACACAAACTTTGTGATTGCACGCAACAGTACAAGGGTCGTGGAGATATTTAAAGTAATAACTTTTAAAATTGATTTCTTTGATCTCCAATATGCACTAGAAGGTATGGTACTGTACAAAAAAAATAACAGGAAGAACTAGTGAATTTCAGCTTTGCTAAGAGGCTTTTAACAGCCGCCATAGTGTAGGAGTGCGGATGTTATTGTACAAGGAGTAAGGACCAGAAGCATCGCATGAAGTCGAAAGATGAGACCATCGCAGAACCGATCGTTGTGGATATCTTTGGGGGCGGCCTATCTCCAGCGGTGTACGACTTTTAGCTGAAATGAATAATGAAGAGCCAGATGGGTCAGTGAGGCATCAACTGCGGTACCTACTTATTATTGGCCTTCAAAGTTAAAGTGCGTGAGCATGTTCGTAAGTTGGCAGTGGTTTCGTCACAGGCTGACAGCGCTAATGTTTTCTCATTAACTGTCCTTATTGTTTATGTATGTGTTTGTGTATATATTCTATGTAGGTATTATATTTATAGTATATAATCTATATCTTAATATATATAAATCTCCTGTCACGATGTTTGTCCGCGATGGACTCCTAAACTACTGAACCGATTTTAACAAAATTTGGTTTACTGTGTGTGTTGTGGTCAAACTTAAAAGATAGGATAGTTTTTATTTCGATTATTGACATTAGTATTTTTTTATTGCAAATTAAATATTTTTCTATAATTAGTTCCAAATATTTGTAACAGATGGCAGTGTAACTTAACTTTTGAGGCGGTACGAAGTTCGCCGAGACAGCTAGTACATATATATATTTCTTTTCCCTTTTGTTTTAAGAAATTCCACCTGCCTCCGTTTGTCTCTGCATCACCCAAAGGTTGACTGGTAGAAAATGCCTATGGCATTAAGTCCACCTGTGTACATTTGTGTGCTTAAAGTATTAAATAAATAAATATTAGCTCATCTAATTAAGTTGTGTTGTAGCAGTTTTTCCAGGTGAGCCATAAGGCAGTATTGGTGGTCCACTGGGAACTTTGCAGGATCAACTCTGCATCTGTTAACAGTCATGTTTGAGAAGTCAGCTCCCCCCTTTGTTTTGAATTGTAGTAGATTAAAAAGTGCAAATCATCCACTGCGTATCGGACGTCAACAGATTAGTTATAAATAGTGAGTAATGTTTATTTCCAATGCAAGTACCTATACGTAATCAACTCTACGCTATCTTGCTTCTGAATAACAAAACCAATAAAGCCACCATACTTTTTTAATCTCTTCTACATGTGCATTAGAATTCTTAGTTGTTACTATAATTTACCACACGTACATAAGATTTTCAATAAATTCTATGGTTTTATCACGAAGTTAATACCGATATCGACATTCTTAACTTACTTCCCTAAATGGCGTTAACTCGAATGATTCACCAACCCACATATTCCCGCAATGGTGATATAATGCAGCTTTGACTTTATTGGCTAGTACGCCCATGCGGCAGTTGAATCCACCAATCAGAGAGCTGCTTTGGAAGCGTCGGTCCCCCGCAGCGGGTGCCCTATAAAAGCGGCTTCAACGGAATTTCCGCAGATCACATTCGTTTGGCAAGCCTCTTAACCGGTCGCGCTGAACGACAACTGAAATATTTAAACTAATTTATATTCTACGTTAAGTTCAACAAAACTCAATTCAAAATGGTGAGTACACATTTATTATTGTTCTAATCGTCTTTATTTCAGGGATTCTGGGTGCTTCATCTCTTATTTTCACGTGTTTGATGAAACAAAGTACCGGGTGGACACGGCACCATTTTGTCGGCATGATAACCGACCAAGTTCAATACTTGTTTGCGTCATCGGAATGTTCTAGCAGGATCGACTTCTTAATTTGACGTCCTAATCATTTTCAAATTGTGATCTTCATATTTTTCGGGACATCTTTCTCTCGTCATCTTTCTGCTAGATGTGATATTGTTTGACACAAATTTAATTATTCATCTTAATTTTTCGTGACCGCATTCAAGGATGCCACGCCGGTCGATACCACACCCAAGTGATTTTCTTCTTACAAATGAGTGTTTTACCAATAGATTTACAATCAAATAACGGTAAAACTGCATGTAGGGATCTATTTCTGAAACAATTCGTTAAATTTTCCCGTTTTCCATTTTATTGTAGAAACTCGATCGATATCATGGTGACGTGTCGATGACCTCATTCGAGGTTACGGTACAAGTACATAGAGTACAAGTTGTGTCTTGACTTGAGACTACCTAGTGTCACATGTTTTATGAAATAACTTCTTATTTACTCGTTTACCACGACCTTGCCAGGCTTGCCATCAATAATTATAGATTTTCGTAACATATTCAACCGGGTTGTCACTTGTTCAAACAACTATGAATATTAATGAAAGAGTCATCGTCAACAACAGATTAGATCACCATTTCGAGGAAACTATAAAAAATATTTTTTGGAATCATAACTTTTAAACCCGACATAACTTGTCTACTTATCCTCCACTGTTTCAATAAGCATTTAACACGAATTATCCAATTAATGGAAAGCACATCGATCGGGGTTGGTAAAAGCAATTTCAATGGCTTCGCCTCACCCCATCATTCAAAATGGCGGCCGGCGGGCGGTTTCACCGTCGATCGATAGCGTCGCGCCAGACACCTCGAAGCTTTCACTCAACCGTTCTTATGGGTACCAGTACTTACTGAGTTACTGGCTTTCACCTTTCTCTTTATGATGAGTACAATGCTGAGATAATTGCTGTACTGCATCTAATTGTTTCCATGACAAATTAGTGGTATTCATCTTGAATTTTTGTCATGGTTGGCAAAAATATCAATCATCAGTTACTTGGTAGGCTCTCAAGTGGCTTCTTGGTTGAAATGTCCAGCGGCTGCAACTAGTTATAATTGGTAATTGATGCGTTATTTTCTTAAAATGATCAAAGGTTTAAAATTAACATTAAATGGTGACAAAAAATCTATGAATTTAACTTTTAAATGGTATCAGTGCCTATTAGTATTTAACTATTGGACTTATTTTGAATCAATTATTATGTTGATGAGTACTGATGACTTTAAGTATTGTAAATAACAATAAGACCTTCTTTGCAGTAAACACTTGAAAGTTTCTCTCAATCTAATCATATCTTTTTTATTGTTAACAGCGTGAGTGCATCTCAGTACATGTTGGACAAGCCGGAGTCCAGATCGGTAATGCCTGCTGGGAATTATACTGCCTTGAGCATGGAATCCAGCCCGATGGCCAGATGCCCACAGATAAGACCGTGGGTGGTGGTGATGACTCCTTCAACACCTTCTTCAGCGAGACTGGTGCCGGCAAACATGTCCCCAGGGCTGTGTTCGTCGACTTGGAACCCACTGTAGTTGGTAAGTAATCAAAATCTACTGAGCACTTCAATGAAAATCCTTCAGCATTACAAAAAGAACTTTCCAAGTCACTGAACAAGTTCAATTGTGTTATTGTTCAATAACTAACCAAATATTTTTGTTTGCCTACAGATGAGGTTAGAACAGGCACATACAGACAGTTGTTTCATCCAGAACAACTTATCACTGGTAAGGAAGATGCGGCCAACAACTACGCCCGTGGTCACTACACCATCGGCAAGGAAATCGTAGACCTAGTCCTCGACCGCATCCGTAAGCTCGCCGACCAGTGCACTGGCCTGCAAGGCTTCCTCATCTTCCACTCCTTCGGTGGTGGTACCGGATCCGGTTTCACCTCCCTCCTTATGGAGCGACTCTCCGTGGACTACGGCAAGAAGTCCAAGTTGGAGTTCGCCATCTACCCGGCGCCTCAGGTGTCCACCGCCGTCGTGGAGCCCTACAACTCTATCCTGACGACCCACACTACCCTGGAGCACTCTGACTGCGCCTTCATGGTAGACAATGAGGCCATCTACGACATCTGCCGCCGTAACCTCGACATCGAGCGCCCCACCTACACCAACCTGAACCGTCTCATCGGGCAGATCGTGTCCTCCATCACGGCCTCCCTGCGTTTCGACGGCGCCCTCAACGTCGATCTGACCGAGTTCCAGACCAACTTGGTGCCCTACCCACGTATCCACTTCCCTCTGGTCACATACGCGCCCGTGATCTCCGCGGAGAAGGCGTACCACGAGCAGCTGTCGGTGGCGGAGATCACCAACGCGTGCTTCGAGCCCGCCAACCAAATGGTGAAGTGCGACCCCCGCCACGGCAAGTACATGGCGTGTTGCATGTTGTACCGCGGAGACGTCGTACCCAAGGACGTGAACGCGGCCATCGCCACCATCAAGACCAAGCGTACCATCCAGTTCGTGGACTGGTGTCCTACTGGTTTCAAGGTCGGCATCAACTACCAGCCCCCGACCGTGGTGCCAGGTGGTGACTTGGCCAAGGTGCAGCGTGCCGTGTGCATGTTGTCCAACACCACGGCCATCGCCGAGGCCTGGGCTCGTCTTGACCACAAGTTCGACCTCATGTACGCCAAGCGCGCTTTCGTGCACTGGTACGTCGGTGAGGGTATGGAGGAGGGAGAGTTCTCCGAGGCGCGCGAGGATCTGGCTGCGCTGGAGAAGGACTACGAAGAGGTCGGCATGGACTCCGCCGAGGGCGAGGGTGAGGGAGCCGAGGAGTACTAAGCTGAACTTGTTCACTGAGCACTCACACCGATACATTCCGGTGACATGAAATAAAACAAACAATTATGTTGAACTTTGTCGTTTGATTCCTTTTCCTTCCACACAATACAATTACACACTACAATTAATTTATTTCTATGAGAACACAGAATATAACTACTACATATAAAATCGTTACGCAATTCCTTTGACATTGATAAAATTATAATATCAGAGATAACTAAAATAAAAAATGAGAATATCTCTATGAAAACCTGCATGACATTATGCCCGCTACAATTGCACTAAAGTTCATTTATCATTGCATTGAAGATAAGCTCGCTCGCTGATAAACTATTTAGGTACCTAATACTAAGGTCAACTGATAGTTACAAGAATACTAGTGACTCAATCCTCACGGAATCCCTTATCACTATAATCCGTATGATTCCACCTATGTACCTTGATATCAATGTATAGGAGTAAATAGGTTCACCTCTAATCGGCATAGTCAATTCAATCAACAACTTATAAACGGAGCTTAGGTAAATTGTGTGTGGGTACATGCCTACGCATTTTTGATCACTGCATGTAAACCAAGTTATACCTGCCTAGATAGAAATGCAGTGAGTAGGTACACAAGGCGGCGGCACGCGCGTCTGGTAATATTCTGACCATGACTAGCTTAGATACTTGTAGGTTTACTTAAAATTATAGTATCTAAGTTAGTATTAAGTCTAGCATTTAATGATAGGCATGTACCTGGTAAAGGTATATTATCACTGATGTGTGTCATCCTACCGTCTCTAAGATGCCGGAACTCGTATATCCTCTTCCGTCCACCTGCATGGTTATTTCAGAGAGGGTATATTATAATACCTTCATAGCGGATACACTGTGTAGTATAGAATGTGCAGTATTAGCACAATATATAGTAGATAAGGCAATTTTGGTAAGGTTCGAGCGTTTTGCCATATATACTTATTATTGAATGTAATTTAGTAGCTCACAATTTAGTTCGTTTTAATCCGCGGGGCTGGACAACTGGACGTTGCGGGATCCAAGACAGTTTAATCGTTTCTCGGGGACTCGTCCAGTAACATTGCCTCGTCGCTTTTCTGATGGTCGCTTCTTTTGATTTTGGCTTTCAAGAGATACAGATCGGAATAGAGTCCGAATTAAAAAGAATCAATGTTACCTACACTGTACTGGTATAAGTAGGGTGTAGAAAGGAAGTAAGTACATGACTAAAGTTTTACATTTTCGTTGAAATCACTGCATCCCCCTACCTCTTTTATTTTAATATTATCTCTAACTATCTAGAAACGTTATATAGTTACATAACGTAGCACTAATAATTTTAAATTTTAGTTATGGCAGAGATAAGTGATAAAACAGGTCTTGCTTTGGTTCAGTAGGTACCTGCTTGAGTACAGACGCCAGCACATCAAGCCACCCGAAACTCAATTTTTTCCCAATTGAATATGAACCTATACTTTGTAATAAAGATGAAATACTAGCAAAGGAATTTGACATATTCGGGTAGCTTGATGTGCTGGCCTCTGTACTTACCTACTTAGTACACTCAAGTAATAGGTAGATATGAGACTTGAGACGAAAATGTGGGTAAAGGGACAAATTAAATAGTACCTAGTCTAGTATTGCGAAACGGTGGGATTTAGTGCGCGCCGGACAGAGGTTTCGGTTCACTGCGTACCTACCTACAAACTGCTGTCTAGTCTCTAGGCAGCAGCCTGGCGACTAATTACTATTACGAATACCTACCTACATATTTTACTGTCTGGTCCGATGGTTAGCACGCCGAAATGATGTACGTAACCCAGACAAAGCTTCGGTGATCACACATTTTTTATAAGTTTTATTTGAGCTTTATTTAACTTGACATCTTATAAATAATTTTATCTTAATTTGACATTATTTAAGTATAGGTACATAATTATTTTGATTGTTCTTATTTTTTGAATTTCTTAAATGTATTTGCTTAATAAAATTTTAATATTTTGTATGCTTTAAAGCGGGACACAACACGGATCCCAATTATTACAATATCTATTGTATGTACCCTGTGTTCACGAAATAAATGAATTTGAATTTTTCAATTAATAGTGCTAGTAGGTACCTACTTATTCCGAGGTCAACTAAAATAACACTAAGAATTTTTTACTTTTCTAGCAGCCTATGCTGTTTTATTTATTAAAAAAGCATAAGCTTCATGTTCAATTGGGAAAGTTAGTCTGGTTGGGATAACCTGATGTGCTGGCGTCTCGCGTACAACCGGAGTAAGTAGGTACAAAACAAGTACCACTGATCAACAGAACAACCCACACAGTTATGATTGAAGGTCTGACGTAATCCCACACAACATGGACAAGATTGAAAGTAATCGGTCCAAGAACATTGACTTGTTTGTATGTAGGCGCAGTGACATCACTGCACGGCCTTATACGGAGATGACGAAGTAAAAATATGCTTGACGACTAGCCGTAAATGGTCCTTGTTGCGAACTGTATGATCGTAAGAAGTTGTGTGATGACTAAATATTCTGGAAATTGGATGTTGATGACACCAAAATCCTAATTTGATCGGTAGGAATTTAGAATAAGACTGGATGATAATTAACTGTACGGAATGGTAGATGGGTATCTACCGTTCTATTTTAGTAAGTAACAACATCGCGCCTGTATTCTCCTAAGGGTTGGGCAGAAGTGTACAGTAGGTACACTCGCATTTCACCAATTATGCTTCAGTTATTAAGTACTTAGCTAGGTATGTTTGTTTGCATAAAATATAATAAAATATGTTATGTGTGTGTGCGTTTGTGTGACATTTTGAACCTTTTTGAGATACTGTGAATATGAACTATATTACCAAAAATCACACGAATAAATACTTTGGTACTTAGCAGTAAACTGCAATAGAATACATAAGGCTAGTTGTTAAACATACAAACGAAGGAAAAGCGAACACGGTATACTTATATGTTATTTAATTATAGTTTTCCTCAACAAAATAAGGACAAATGTCATCACACGTACTTATAAATAGCTACCTACGAGTACCAAGTATGGAAGGAAGGTACAGTCATGTATTGTACAGAAGCAAATTATGCATGAATACAATAAGAATATGGAATAAGCGCCAGCAGTATTACAATCGAATTCACTGAACCAAACATAGAATAAGCATACTGTTTACTTGAGGAAATGCGCGTTCAACTTGCTGATTCACTTTGTTTGATGCCGTCGACATCTTCTTGAAGCACGTACGGTTTGACTGCTTAGCTTGCAATTTTGCATATTCGTTTCTTTTTTAGGTGCTTGGGGATAAATAATAAAAAGCAAACTGGTCGGTCGAAGGTTAAGCTACGCTTGCCGGTATCGGTCCGTGGATGGGTGACTATCTATTACAAGACCCCTATGTGCTCCGGAAAGCACGTTAAGCAGTAGGTGGGTGACAATCAGTCTTAAAAGACGTGTCTTACTAGTGTCTGGGTTGAGGTCAGATGGATTGTCGCTCCATCTAAAATATTGGTATTCAGGTATACGAACTATACCAACGTTGTCTTGTAAAAATTGAAAATAACAACGCCGTCTCCAAAAAAGAACCAGTTTTTAAATTTCAATCTCAAATTTTTCGGCATCAGACTGCTCCAACAATCAAATTAGGTAAGCACCTACCTAGGTAACTCCATAAACAGATAGTTTAGATACTCACCCAAGTATCCGCGATTACGAGAATAATCGAATCTCTTCGACTGGAAGCGACGGGAAGACTCACAAGGAAGCTGCGTTTCTATTTTCGTATGAACGTAAGGTGAGGGTTCGATGAACCAAACAGTTTATTTTGAACTCCGCCGCCGTCTTCGTGTCTGCATCATGTTTTCATGCTTTTATTAGTTCAACATCCCAAATTGGAAGAGTTGGAAACAGTTTTCTGACAGCCAGTCTATTCTGTCAAATTTCTTCCGCGTAGAAAGTTAGGTGGTTATATTTACTTTTTACATTAATTACTATCAATTCCTACCATTAGTAGGTATAACATGACAGCTCAATACACCTTAGTAGGTACAGACGCCAGCTACCCCAAACTGTCAGATTTTCCCAGTTGAACATGAACCTTTCTCTTTCGTAATAAAGTTGAAAACCTGCCAAGAAATTTGACATATTGAGGTAGCTTGATGTGCTGGCGTCTGTACATTTCCCATAACATTTTAACAAGATAGGACTGCATCTCCTAAAGCTTCATCTGAATGGCTTTGTTTTTCAGTTTTTTTGAGAGATAGGTAAGAAACATAATTTTATATTTGCATTTTGAACCCTTCACTGTGCGTGGTATAATACGCACTTGGGTGGTTTTATTTGGATATGTTTTACAGCTTAGTAGTTACTATCGAGCTCGCGCCTTTAGCAAAATGCAGTATTTGTTCACTTGTTACTATGGCTACTGTACCTACCAAGAACAGAACCAGATTTGTATGAGCATCACTGAGAGGTAACAGAGTCAAAATAACGTAGTCTCGAGACTGTCAGTGGGTGAAATGGATCACAAGTAACAAATTACGCAATAGAGATCAGTTTCTGATACTTACTTTTGAGAAACCGCTATCAATTCGTGGGATACCGGATGGTAACACGATACGTGGGTACCGAGTACGTTTCATATTTTTCGTGGCAGGTCAAAGTAGTTGGTACGAGATATCGTACCTACAGTATGAAGAAATGATGTTCTTCGTGAAAAATCGTAGATTAAGAAGAGCTTATGCATGGAGCGTGGTATACCTACTTAAAATACAATCTCCGAATCCTAAATCGAGTTACTGTGGATTTCCATTGCTGCCGATGGCCTAATACTGATGAATCGTATAAAACGTGGTTTTGCGATTCTTACGCCGACGAAACTGGACATGATGTTGATGAGTTTTTGTTAATTCCAACAATCTTTTTTCGCACTAGTAATTCTCCATGTATCAACAACAAAACATACACACAACACACACACAACAACAATAACACAACATACACGTTTGTCACATACACCAACGTTTAGGTATGTGAGTTTAAATGTATGTAACGAATCCACGATACAGGAGGAATTCCTAGAGTGAAGGTCTGGCTTATTAGCTATTGAATCGAACCTACAACACACAGCGCAGCAGCCAATCGATCAGCCACTGCGTTAACCGTGCCGTTCGCGACCATTTAAAAAGTTATACGAACGGAGTACAAATAAAATGCAGGGCGGCTGGATTTAGGAGGGAGTGTGTTAGCAACGTGATTGCGAGGGTTCCGTCGTCGTAAATAGCTTAATACTAAGTTTATATTGCGTTCTGTAATTCTTTTGCGTCGTGTGACGAATATGGCAAAGTTCCAATACTTTAATCATGTATACATCAGCTTACAGTACATCTATATTGGCAATATTAACTGCCCCGATGGTGTAGTGGTCGCAAGCGCTACTGCTGAGCTTGACGTCCTGGGTTCGATTTCCGGATCGGGCAGTGTCGTTGGATTTTTCCATCTGGAACTGCTCAGTAACAGCACGGAGTCTGGATTTATGCCTGGTTGACGGAAATAGGCTCGCCTCCTATTACACGGGACTTAAAATATTACAAAGTGATCAATGATCCTGACGAAATGTGGATGAAGGCACGTCTCTGCCTAACCCTCGGAGTATATACGAGTGTTGATGTTATATTGGCATTATTCTCACACTTTTGTCCAGCTCGTTCAGCTGTTGTGGATGTAGGCGCACCAGCTGGAAAGAAAATTATGTATTTTCCACCGCTGTTCTTTTCAGATTCCGGAGAATCAATTCAAATAACTTGGACCCAGCGTCCAAGTTATTTGAATTGATTCTCCGGGACTCGTCGGGCTTAATTATCGTGGTCGTCGCCACTGTTGATTCTGGCTTTCAGGAGTTGCAGTGCATTGGGAATAGAGTGGCGGCTTTGTCCCAAAAAAACACTAACTGACATGATTACGATCGAAATGAAAAGCCCACATAAATTATGATACAATATGGTTTATTTCGTTGATAATAACAACATGATGTAACACACACTCGTCAACAAAGCGTCGTGGTCAACGCTGTACACGTCGCTACATAAGGCACGTATTTCTAACTGAGACCAATACCTGGCATTTTGTAAAGTATTTTTGTAGTAGATAGATTAAGAAAAAGAGTATGCTTTTTTTTTAAAAAAAAAACGTTGCCCCACACTAGAAATTTCTCCTGTATCGTGGGTGCGTTTACAAACATTTAAACTCACATACACAAACAGCCAGACCCGGAACAACTACCTGTGCGCCATACAAATATTTGTTCCGTGCGGGGATCGAACCCACAACACGCGGCGCAGCAGCCGATGACTCAACCACCGCGACAACCGTGTCGTCGAGCTTAGACCACCATCTAAGCATACTCTTTTTCTTAGGTGACGTTAAGAAGATGAATGGAAGACGTCTAACATAAGGCAGATGTAAGAGGAAACGCCAGGACGGGACGTCCTAGGATATACACTGACCTTATTGGTGATGTTCTTTAAAAAGGATTGTTGCGTAGTACTAGCTGGTGTGGGTGTATGACCAGATGTATGAGAGTAAACGAAGCACCAGGACTACGTAAGGATCGTAGCACGAGTTTATGTGTGTTTTTATATATGTATAAATATAAATCGCATTATGGCGCTTAGCCTTAATGCAATTTTTATCTAAATTCTATTCTTATGTCACGGTGGCCCAGTGGTTTAGGCCTCGCCTCTCGTGCACGAGGTTGTGTGTCGAAACCTGGGCAAGTACCAATGTGACTTTGTCAATTCAAATGTATTTTCAAAATTTATCTTGGACATCACTGAAATCGGTGAAGGATACGTCATGAGGAAACCTGGCCTTATAAATCATTATAGTCTGAAATCGCCAACCCGTCTTGAGCAAGCGTGGTGATTAATGCTCGTGCCTTAACTGTATGAAAAGAGGCCTTTGCCCTGCAGTGGGACAGTAACAGGCTGGTATTATTATTCTATTCGTATAGGAAATGTGAAATCACTGCATAATGTGGGCAAAATTAATGACCTATACTAACTAATATAAATAAGCTGAAGAGTTAGTTTCATCGCGCTTATCTCTGGTTCAGAATATAGAAGCAATGTCATTAAAAATCATTTTTATATTTACAATCTCTCGCTAAACATTTGGCCAAAGATAGATCTCAGTTAGAATACGTGCCTTTGTTACAAAAATACTGAACAATTTCACACACAAACATTTAATTACAGATGTAGTTACATTATATGCAATACACCGAGGTGCAGGCTTCGTATCGTCATTGATAAATACGTAATAATTAATGAAGTATCAAGCATGGAGATATATTTTCATATACTATAGTTGAAGTAGAAGAAATGAACGCAATTCTGCCAACTTTTTTTTTTAAACGTGCCCCCACACTATGAATTTATCCTGTATTGTGGGTGCGTTTACAAACATTCAAACTCACGTACACAAACAGCCAGACCCGGAACAAATACCTGTAGGCCATACAAATATTTGTTCCGTGCCGGAATTGAACCCACGACACGCGGCGCAGCAGTCGATCGCTCAACCACTGCGCCAACCGTGCCGTCCAAAAATGTACCAACCCCATATAAAAACGTCTCCCAGTTTCCTATATTGGACTGATTTTGTTGGATAATAATATATTAATATAAGTAAGGGACTACTCATATTTATTAAGCTCTTTTCAGCTTACGATTTTGCATGGAGACGCGTACGCATCCATTCAGCTGAATGGACGCGTACGCATATCATACAAAACTGGTATTTTCTTTGGAAAAAGCTGAATTAGGCTGAATAAATTGTAATAAGTCATTTAACTCTTGTTACAATAGCTTTTCCAACTTGTTTATCGCGTGGCAGTCTGTTAACTACACTGAAAAATTGTGGGTTATTACATTTTGGCAGAAGAATGTTCAATAGTATCTTCTTTATCCTGAAGCTTAACTTCAACCACTGCTGAGTAGGCCTATAGTCGAGCAGGCACAGCCTATATCCAGCAATGAATTGCCATTGTCTGCCTACCAAAAAAGTGTCCTCCTGGGCACTTTTCAGCGAATTGTAATCTTAAGAAGAGCTGATGGAAAAATGCTTTGGCACTATAAAAAAGATTACTTACAATATTCCTATGTACAAAAAAAAAAATAGTTTTGAAGAAACGTTTATATATACATATATTGGCACTAGATAACATGTCTACTATTCGATGGGGCGAAGATAGCTTAAGATACAAAAACCTACAACAGTTTGCGTTCCTGCATCTTAGATTGCCATCTTTATCAGAAATCATCGGATGTCTTTCTGTACGATATTAGACTACTAACGGTCTTGGCCTACAGACGGTCTTAGCCCGTTGACGGTCTTAGCCTAAAGACGGTCTTCGCCCCTTCGATCTTACTTTAAATAAATAACAAAATATCTATCAATGACGACGAACTGCACTTTCAACACATCTAGATACAAAACAATTGTATATTCACACTTCACATGGAAGATTATTGTAGTGTGACGAACGTGGATTATCCTGAGAGGTCAATACACATTTAATTATATACTCTAGCGGGATAGAAATAGAGATTTAATTAGGATTCATGTTTCTACACATATAGCCTTCTATGTATATAGAGCCTTGTCTTGATCAAAGGGCCTGGGCCGTTATCGCATTGCTATATCCCTCAAAGTGGTGCAAGGGTCTAATCTAGCTAGGATCCTATCGTAATATATAATACAAGTGATGTAGCTGCATGCCACAATCTTGTAACACAGCAAAATATTATATTACAAGGTAGGTACTTGCAAAAATTCTTATCCAATCAAATTCCTATTGAAATACTATATCTATTTTGGACACTAAGAAGATATTTTTTATATGTTCAAAACTCAAGTATTATAAAATCTATATACATAATGTACACACACAAAATATTTCTATCAGCCAAGTCCACTAGCGCCATTGTCAGAAAGAGAAACACTATGATTTATGCTATTTTGTCTATGATTTATTCTCTATAGTATAAAACTCTAATTAGCTTTCAAAGAGCTGGATTTTTTACCGCTCAGGATAATCCTACGTTCATTAATATTACAAAGCTAAAAAATATGGCTATTGACAACGATTCTGTTGTGTACTGACCATTGAAACTTACAGAAGAATAAGCTGTTCAAATAGGAAGATACTCCATTTTGAGAGAAACTAAAAAAATAACGAGCGAGCCTAACAGTAGTCACATATTTATATGTGTAACATCTGACATCTCACCTTGTTAATAAAAGCAACATTAATATTTTATCTTGTAAAGAATACTCAAGTATTATTTGAAATGATTCTTCGTAACCGAACGCGCTTATTGGTCAAATCAAATAGCGCGCGCTTTCCTGGCTTCCTGTTACCAACTTCCCGACTCTTTTTACGAAATCACTCGTAACAGATAGCAGGAAAGCGAGAGGAAAGATGTTACACATCAAAAGCAATACAGGGTGCATTTGACATCGACGCACAACCATGAGTTCATTACATTATTTTGAACCACCGTTGAAATTGTACTTCGATATCCTTTCCATTCACTTTAAATAAATAATGCTGGACAATCCACACAGCATCATCTAGCCCCAAGCTAGGTACTAGATGACTGATATACTTAATACAATACATTACATAGATAGATATTTTTTATTATACATAGCAAATACCAAAAACACCCGGAACAAATATTTGTAGATCGTACAAGCATTTGTCCCAGGGCGGGAATCTAACCCGCAACCTCCTGCGTCGCGGGCGGACCATCGCCCGCTGCGCCACATAGGTCGTCAACTTACGTCACTTTAGAACAACAAAGATAGCTCAAGACATCACCCATTTCTGTCTTATCTCCTTTGTTGGTAAGAGACAGCGATACTTTTAGTATAGCTCAGTCAGTGGACAACAGAATCGTTGGCTACGATACTATTGACATTGCACGTCTTGAAAAATGTATTTTTTATACATAGTTTTATTCATTTCAATTTTGGTAACGGGAGCAGCTCACTTTGATTGTTTAGGAGGCTTAATATTAGGGCGTTGTGGGGTAAGCAGTAATGGAAGTGTGCAAAAATATCAACTATGTATTAAGTAATTTGACAGTTATGGAAGATAATGTTGCCATGTCGCAACTCATAGTTTTAGGGTAGTGAAAGAATGACCGAAAAGAGTGACTGGTAAAAATTGTTGAATTTGAAATATATGTATGTATAAAGCTCAAAAACTGTTTGTTCTATTGTTAAAAGTCTCAAGTATAGCAGCGTTTTTCCCACTTGGAATTATTGACTAGGTAATTGTAATAACAACTATTTTGTAATTTAAAATGTATTTAAAGTGAGTCTAGCTAGATATCTAGATATGACTACGGAACCCTACAATGCGTGCCGACACACATTTGGCCGGTTTATATTTAAAGGCGAACGTTTTAAAACTTCAGGCGGAATTAATATTTACTGAGAAAAATATTTTCTTAATTTGTAAATATCTAACCATCTGTAATGCAGTATGAATGTGTATATAACTAATATGAGTAAGATATAGCTATGAGTAGGATTTTTGTTATTCTATTTTATCAAAAACTAGCTGAACAGACAGACGTTGTCGAGTCCGAAATATCGATTCATACAAAAATCCCTAAAAAAACTTTCAGCTTTTCCCGAATTTTCCAAATTTCCGAGAATTTACAAAATATTTTTTTTTGCCTGGTAACCTTATTCGGAATATCACGAATATGGAAAAAAAGCAGCTGAATCCGTCCAGCTACTAGCAAGTGATGTGCTTACAGACGTACAGCATATTTCTTTATTTATATAGCTAAGCACTCCCTAATTATTTGAGCGAAACTGCAAAATATTTTAATTTTCTTACAAATATTTTCGCGTCTATCACTGCCACAATTTTAAGCCTCGTATAAACAAATAATTACAAACATCCTCTACTTTTCTTATCTATGGCTTCTTTTTCATAATTTAATCTAGTATTTATTTGTCGAATTTACCTTAGATTATATTATTATCTACAGGGTAGAAGGGATCATCAACGCAAAAACTGATACAATGCGTTCAGTCACAAGACTGTGGACTCCACAGCGTTGAAATCCTTAATCGAATTTTGTTAAGTTAGTTAGTAAGTTGCTTTTACTTGAATCTATAAAAAATCATGAGAAAAATCATACTCTCTATCTAACCCAACGACATTTTTAATCAATAAGGATCAGCAATCATTAATATTCCAATGAAAATACTAAATAAGAAATCATGTTTTGGGAAACACAGGTATTACGAAAAAGCCAACCGAATTTAAACGCTGGGGGATTTCAGAATGATGTATTGAACTCATGATATCAGGTTTTGTGTCGATGTGCTTTCCACCCTGAACAGTGAGTGCCATCATCTATTGGCAGCTGCTCGAAATGTATCACAGTATAAATAATACTAGATAGTTAAAAAGAAACATGGCGTTAGGCCTATGTTTTTAACCGAGTTAAAATAAGGAAGAGGTTAGGCATTCGGCGAGTACTATGTCGTTATGTTATCCTTTTTAATATCTATTTAAATAAGCCACCAAGAAAATACTAAAGAGTAAAATCAGGGAAATTAAATGAACTTTTGCCAATTATAAAATTTTCAGTAATTTCAAACTACACCAAGGTTGAAACTATCTAATTGTCTCTGAGACGAATAATAACTAGTCGTTATATGAGGTTAACTTGAAATTCAACCTTAAGGTGATAAATGATCAGTTTCCTTGACTTTACAGAGCTGCCCCGGTAACGCTGTGAAATTTCTTTAATCGTTTTTCAACTTTATTGCAAAATAATAAGGTTTAATTTCAATTAGCAAAATTTGAAAGTTTGGGATAACTTAATGTGCTGGCGTCTGTGCCAGTGGTCGAAATTCAACCCTTTTCCATGTAAATGTTAACTTTAGCTATTAAATATCTAGTATTATTTATACTATGACATTATTTACAATGGTTTCTAAAATACGGTGCACAATCTTATTTTCTTTGCCTGCCTTTTTATAATAAATCGCCAATAATATTTAATATAACATAATTTCTATATTTTTAATTTTACTACAGTACGTTATATACAAATGATATAAACATATAAATTGACCGATTCTAAATAGGAATGCTTTGTTGGTGCCTTTGCATATCTTTTATTTTGGTCAAAATTTCGAGCTTTATTTAAAAAAAAAAACTATCATCACAGTATCACATATCAGCATAAGTACCTGGATGACCGAGCTTTGCTCGGATAAAACAGAAGTTTTTTGAAAATGTAACCTAACTAGATCTATTTATCGCCCCCGAAACCCCCTGCATACAAAATTTCATGAAAATCGTTGGAGCCATTTCCGAGATCCAGATAACATATGTATATACAAGAATTGCTCGTTTAAAGGTATTGGATTAAGGTACATCTCTGACATACATCAACTATGTATGTATGTATGGATACATAACATCACGTCGCAGTCCCCAAAGGTTCGGGCAGACGTGTAAGTAGTAGTGTATATGTAAGTGTACTATAGTACACCCACATTACACCAGCTATGTAAAGTACCTTGTAATAGAGGGTATAGGTACGAACGTTGCTACTGAGAAGTAACTTAATAACACTTTCCCTGACCCGGGACTCGAATCCAGGACTTCATGGTCAGCAGTAGCGCTGCGACCACTAGACCTACAAGGCAGTTAATTGTGGTTTAATGAGTAGCAAAAGACCAAAATGAACTCATATTTGCATAGATACCAAATTACAGTTGAAATATAAAATATTAAATTAATATATCTTTTCCTTTCTCATAATAAAATTAATTAATATGCTGAGTTAAGATGTTACACACATTTTATAATAATTACAGTCACATACTCGCTTTTTAATACATGGGGTTTTATATAACAGGCAAAATGTGTGTGTAATATACGCCTCTGCTCACCCCTTCTGCCATGTTAGATCAATTGTGTATAGCGTTGCCAGGCGTCCGGATAAAGCCGGACATAGGTAGGCTTTTTGATAAGGAGTTCGGCCAAAATATAAGGTGTCCAACTTGTCCGGCTTTTGTAAGACTAAGCTTAGCATACTTAGACCGATGATTCTCAACTGCCCAACAAGATAAGACAGATACCTATTTTGTTTTTACTAGTACAAAAAACCATACGAACACTATTTATATACAATTTTTTTGTCGTACCTATTAATACTGAGACAGAATCCTCAATAATGTAGGGGTCCGGCCTTTCTAACTAAATGTCCGGCCAAACTGGCTGGTCTGTCCGCCTATTAAGTTTGGCGACCTGGCAACCCTAATTGTGTAACATCTCACTCCAACAAATATATTTCTATCTATAAAATTTAATCTAGCTAATGATAACTTAATATATACGGTTCTATGTCAATATATTAGTTATATTACTTCATACAAATCATGTTATATACCTAGTACATAATTATCGGTTGGGTGCGCCCTGCTGCGGTCTTGATAACTTCTTAAGAGTTTGACGACACTGAAAAAGAAAAAAGTTTTTCAAAACTCAATGAGCCATATTTTGGACGGTACGGTTGGCGCAGTGGCTGAGTGATCGCCTGCTGTTCTGCGTGTCGCGGGTTCGGTTCCCGCACGTAACAAATATTTGTATGATCTACAGATATTTGTTCCGGGTGTGGCTGTTTGTGTAGGTATGTGAGTTTAAATGTTTGTAAACGCACCCACGATACAAGAGAAATTCCTAGTGTGGGGCAACGTTCATTTATAAAACAAATATACATATATTTATATTTGAGTTCGGGTCAAATTAGCTCAGCAAATGGCTGGATACCCATTAATCTGTCATATTATTTTTGCGATGATTTGGAAGAGTTAATGTGGGATTGGCCAGAATTCAGCTTAGAAGCAAAGCATAATAGTGATGATGCCTGAGTAAAAAAAAGACATTAAGTCT
The DNA here is from genome assembly GCA_905147745.2 of Phlogophora meticulosa. Lineage (NCBI taxonomy): Eukaryota > Metazoa > Arthropoda > Insecta > Lepidoptera > Noctuidae > Phlogophora > Phlogophora meticulosa. Next base: position 2,536,613 of record LR990542.1, read on the forward strand.
GTCAGCCAGACATAAAAATTATATTAGACTCATATTAAATGCTTGATTTAATAAATGTAATTAAACTATTTAGTTGGGGAGTCGAGGCATTTATGGTTTGATATTTCTTTACCAGTTAAAACCGCGCCGTTCTGCGCAGTTAGCGCCAGATATATGCCAACTGCCAAAATTTGTATAGTTTTTAACCTGACACAGTATAAAGTGGTGAGTAAAGAGCTTAATATTAAGCCCGCAGAACTGCAGCAGCGCCTCGCGCAGCGCCGATATGTGCACATAATAAAGAGTCCCAGTGTATAGTTACCAGCGGGCACTAGAGCCTCGTGCTCTAGATGTGTATGGTGTAGAGCACGCGGCGCTATAGCGGCGCGGCCAGCAGCCCGCAGAACTGCAGCAGCGCCTCGCGCAGCGCCGATATGTGCACATAATAAAGAGTCCCAGTGTATAGTTACCAGCGGGCACTAGAGCCTCGTGCTCTAGATGTGTATGGTGTAGAGCACGCGGCGCTATAGCGGCGCGGCCAGCAGCCCGCAGAACTGCAGCAGCGCCTCGCGCAGCGCCGATATGTGCACATAATAAAGAGTCCCAGTGTATAGTTACCAGCGGGCACTAGAGCCTCGTGCTCTAGATGTGTATGGTGTAGAGCACGCGGCGCTATAGTAGCGCGGCCAGCAGCCCGCAGAACTGCAGCAGCGCCTCGCGCAGCGCCGATATGTGCACATAATAAAGAGTCCCAGTGTATAGTTACCAGCGGGCACTAGAGCCTCGTGCTCTAGATGTGTATGGTGTAGAGCACGCGGCGCTATAGCGGCGCGGCCAGCAGCCCGCAGAACTGCAGCAGCGCCTCGCGCAGCGCCGATATGTGCACATAATAAAGAGTCCCAGTGTATAGTTACCAGCGGGCACTAGAGCCTCGTGCTCTAGATGTGTATGGTGTAGAGCACGCGGCGCTATAGCGGCGCGGCCAGCAGCCCGCAGAACTGCAGCAGCGCCTCGCGCAGCGCCGATATGTGCACATAATAAAGAGTCCCAGTGTATAGTTACCAGCGGGCACTAGAGCCTCGTGCTCTAGATGTGTATGGTGTAGAGCACGCGGCGCTATAGCGGCGCGGCCAGCAGCCCGCAGAACTGCAGCAGCGCCTCGCGCAGCGCCGATATGTGCACATAATAAAGAGTCCCAGTGTATAGTTACCAGCGGGCACTAGAGCCTCGTGCTCTAGATGTGTATGGTGTAGAGCACGCGGCGCTATAGCGGCGCGGCCAGCAGCCCGCAGAACTGCAGCAGCGCCTCGCGCAGCGCCGATATGTGCACATAATAAAGAGTCCCAGTGTATAGTTACCAGCGGGCACTAGAGCCTCGTGCTCTAGATGTGTATGGTGTAGAGCACGCGGCGCTATAGCGGCGCGGCCAGCAGCCCGCAGAACTGCAGCAGCGCCTCGCACAGCGCCGATATGTGCACATAATAAAGAGTCCCAGTGTATAGTTACCAGCGGGCACTAGAGCCTCGTGCTCTAGATGTGTATGGTGTAGAGCACGCGGCGCTATAGCGGCGCGGCCAGCAGCCCGCAGAACTGCAGCAGCGCCTCGCGCAGCGCCGATATGTGCACATAATAAAGAGTCCCAGTGTATAGTTACCAGCGGGCACTAGAGCCTCGTGCTCTAGATGTGTATGGTGTAGAGCACGCGGCGCTATAGCGGCGCGGCCAGCAGCCCGCAGAACTGCAGCAGCGCCTCGCGCAGCGCCGATATGTGCACATAATAAAGAGTCCCAGTGTATAGTTACCAGCGGGCACTAGAGCCTCGTGCTCTAGATGTGTATGGTGTAGAGCACGCGGCGCTATAGCGGCGCGGCCAGCAGCCCGCAGAACTGCAGCAGCGCCTCGCGCAGCGCCGATATGTGCACATAATAAAGAGTCCCAGTGTATAGTTACCAGCGGGCACTAGAGCCTCGTGCTCTAGATGTGTATGGTGTAGAGCACGCGGCGCTATAGCGGCGCGGCCAGCAGCCCGCAGAACTGCAGCAGCGCCTCGCGCAGCGCCGATATGTGCACATAATAAAGAGTCCCAGTGTATAGTTACCAGCGGGCACTAGAGCCTCGTGCTCTAGATGTGTATGGTGTAGAGCACGCGGCGCTATAGCGGCGCGGCCAGCAGCCCGCAGAACTGCAGCAGCGCCTCGCGCAGCGCCGATATGTGCACATAATAAAGAGTCCCAGTGTATAGTTACCAGCGGGCACTAGAGCCTCGTGCTCTAGATGTGTATGGTGTAGAGCACGCGGCGCTATAGCGGCGCGGCCAGCAGCCCGCAGAACTGCAGCAGCGCCTCGCGCAGCGCCGATATGTGCACATAATAAAGAGTCCCAGTGTATAGTTACCAGCGGGCACTAGAGCCTCGTGCTCTAGATGTGTATGGTGTAGAGCACGCGGCGCTATAGCGGCGCGGCCAGCAGCCCGCAGAACTGCAGCAGCGCCTCGCGCGGCGCCGATATGTGCACATAATAAAGAGTCCCAGTGTATAGTTACCAGCGGGCACTAGAGCCTCGTGCTCTAGATGTGTATGGTGTAGAGCACGCGGCGCTATAGCGGCGCGGCCAGCAGCCCGCAGAACTGCAGCAGCGCCTCGCGCAGCGCCGATATGTGCACATAATAAAGAGTCCCAGTGTATAGTTACCAGCGGGCACTAGAGCCTCGTGCTCTAGATGTGTATGGTGTAGAGCACGCGGCGCTATAGCGGCGCGGCCAGCAGCCCGCAGAACTGCAGCAGCGCCTCGCGCAGCGCCGATATGTGCACATAATAAAGAGTCCCAGTGTATAGTTACCAGCGGGCACTAGAGCCTCGTGCTCTAGATGTGTATGGTGTAGAGCACGCGGCGCTATAGCGGCGCGGCCAGCAGCCCGCAGAACTGCAGCAGCGCCTCGCGCAGCGCCGATATGTGCACATAATAAAGAGTCCCAGTGTATAGTTACCAGCGGGCACTAGAGCCTCGTGCTCTAGATGTGTATGGTGTAGAGCACGCGGCGCTATAGCGGCGCGGCCAGCAGCCCGCAGAACTGCAGCAGCGCCTCGCACAGCGCCGATATGTGCACATAATAAAGAGTCCCAGTGTATAGTTACCAGCGGGCACTAGAGCCTCGTGCTCTAGATGTGTATGGTGTAGAGCACGCGGCGCTATAGCGGCGCGGCCAGCAGCCCGCAGAACTGCAGCAGCGCCTCGCGCAGCGCCGATATGTGCACATAATAAAGAGTCCCAGTGTATAGTTACCAGCGGGCACTAGAGCCTCGTGCTCTAGATGTGTATGGTGTAGAGCACGCGGCGCTATAGCGGCGCGGCCAGCAGCCCGCAGAACTGCAGCAGCGCCTCGCGCAGCGCCGATATGTGCACATAATAAAGAGTCCCAGTGTATAGTTACCAGCGGGCACTAGAGCCTCGTGCTCTAGATGTGTATGGTGTAGAGCACGCGGCGCTATAGCGGCGCGGCCAGCAGCCCGCAGAACTGCAGAAGCGCCTCGCGCAGCGCCGATATGTGCACATAATAAAGAGTCCCAGTGTATAGTTACCAGCGGGCACTAGAGCCTCGTGCTCTAGATGTGTATGGTGTAGAGCACGCGGCGCTATAGCGGCGCGGCCAGCAGCCCGCAGAACTGCAGCAGCGCCTCGCGCAGCGCCGATATGTGCACATAATAAAGAGTCCCAGTGTATAGTTACCAGCGGGCACTAGAGCCTCGTGCTCTAGATGTGTATGGTGTAGAGCACGCGGCGCTATAGCGGCGCGGCCAGCAGCCCGCAGAACTGCAGCAGCGCCTCGCGCAGCGCCGATATGTGCACATAATAAAGAGTCCCAGTGTATAGTTACCAGCGGGCACTAGAGCCTCGTGCTCTAGATGTGTATGGTGTAGAGCACGCGGCGCTATAGCGGCGCGGCCAGCAGCCCGCAGAACTGCAGCAGCGCCTCGCGCAGCGCCGATATGTGCACATAATAAAGAGTCCCAGTGTATAGTTACCAGCGGGCACTAGAGCCTCGTGCTCTAGATGTGTATGGTGTAGAGCACGCGGCGCTATAGCGGCGCGGCCAGCAGCCCGCAGAACTGCAGCAGCGCCTCGCGCAGCGCCGATATGTGCACATAATAAAGAGTCCCAGTGTATAGTTACCAGCGGGCACTAGAGCCTCGTGCTCTAGATGTGTATGGTGTAGAGCACGCGGCGCTATAGCGGCGCGGCCAGCAGCCCGCAGAACTGCAGCAGCGCCTCGCGCAGCGCCGATATGTGCACATAATAAAGAGTCCCAGTGTATAGTTACCAGCGGGCACTAGAGCCTCGTGCTCTAGATGTGTATGGTGTAGAGCACGCGGCGCTATAGCGGCGCGGCCAGCAGCCCGCAGAACTGCAGCAGCGCCTCGCGCGGCGCCGATATGTGCACATAATAAAGAGTCCCAGTGTATAGTTACCAGCGGGCACTAGAGCCTCGTGCTCTAGATGTGTATGGTGTAGAGCACGCGGCGCTATAGCGGCGCGGCCAGCAGCCCGCAGAACTGCAGCAGCGCCTCGCGCAGCGCCGATATGTGCACATAATAAAGAGTCCCAGTGTATAGTTACCAGCGGGCACTAGAGCCTCGTGCTCTAGATGTGTATGGTGTAGAGCACGCGGCGCTATAGCGGCGCGGCCAGCAGCCCGCAGAACTGCAGCAGCGCCTCGCGCGGCGCCGATATGTGCACATAATAAAGAGTCCCAGTGTATAGTTACCAGCGGGCACTAGAGCCTCGTGCTCTAGATGTGTATGGTGTAGAGCACGCGGCGCTATAGCGGCGCGGCCAGCAGCCCGCAGAACTGCAGCAGCGCCTCGCGCAGCGCCGATATGTGCACATAATAAAGAGTCCCAGTGTATAGTTACCAGCGGGCACTAGAGCCTCGTGCTCTAGATGTGTATGGTGTAGAGCACGCGGCGCTATAGCGGCGCGGCCAGCAGCCCGCAGAACTGCAGCAGCGCCTCGCGCAGCGCCGATATGTGCACATAATAAAGAGTCCCAGTGTATAGTTACCAGCGGGCACTAGAGCCTCGTGCTCTAGATGTGTATGGTGTAGAGCACGCGGCGCTATAGCGGCGCGGCCAGCAGCCCGCAGAACTGCAGCAGCGCCTCGCGCAGCGCCGATATGTGCACATAATAAAGAGTCCCAGTGTATAGTTACCAGCGGGCACTAGAGCCTCGTGCTCTAGATGTGTATGGTGTAGAGCACGCGGCGCTATAGCGGCGCGGCCAGCAGCCCGCAGAACTGCAGCAGCGCCTCGCGCAGCGCCGATATGTGCACATAATAAAGAGTCCCAGTGTATAGTTACCAGCGGGCACTAGAGCCTCGTGCTCTAGATGTGTATGGTGTAGAGCACGCGGCGCTATAGCGGCGCGGCCAGCAGCCCGCAGAACTGCAGCAGCGCCTCGCGCAGCGCCGATATGTGCACATAATAAAGAGTCCCAGTGTATAGTTACCAGCGGGCACTAGAGCCTCGTGCTCTAGATGTGTATGGTGTAGAGCACGCGGCGCTATAGCGGCGCGGCCAGCAGCCCGCAGAACTGCAGCAGCGCCTCGCGCAGCGCCGATATGTGCACATAATAAAGAGTCCCAGTGTATAGTTACCAGCGGGCACTAGAGCCTCGTGCTCTAGATGTGTATGGTGTAGAGCACGCGGCGCTATAGCGGCGCGGCCAGCAGCCCGCAGAACTGCAGCAGCGCCTCGCGCAGCGCCGATATGTGCACATAATAAAGAGTCCCAGTGTATAGTTACCAGCGGGCACTAGAGCCTCGTGCTCTAGATGTGTATGGTGTAGAGCACGCGGCGCTATAGCGGCGCGGCCAGCAGCCCGCAGAACTGCAGCAGCGCCTCGCGCAGCGCCGATATGTGCACATAATAAAGAGTCCCAGTGTATAGTTACCAGCGGGCACTAGAGCCTCGTGCTCTAGATGTGTATGGTGTAGAGCACGCGGCGCTATAGCGGCGCGGCCAGCAGCCCGCAGAACTGCAGCAGCGCCTCGCGCAGCGCCGATATGTGCACATAATAAAGAGTCCCAGTGTATAGTTACCAGCGGGCACTAGAGCCTCGTGCTCTAGATGTGTATGGTGTAGAGCACGCGGCGCTATAGCGGCGCGGCCAGCAGCCCGCAGAACTGCAGCAGCGCCTCGCGCGGCGCCGATATGTGCACATAATAAAGAGTCCCAGTGTATAGTTACCAGCGGGCACTAGAGCCTCGTGCTCTAGATGTGTATGGTGTAGAGCACGCGGCGCTATAGCGGCGCGGCCAGCAGCCCGCAGAACTGCAGCAGCGCCTCGCGCAGCGCCGATATGTGCACATAATAAAGAGTCCCAGTGTATAGTTACCAGCGGGCACTAGAGCCTCGTGCTCTAGATGTGTATGGTGTAGAGCACGCGGCGCTATAGCGGCGCGGCCAGCAGCCCGCAGAACTGCAGCAGCGCCTCGCGCAGCGCCGATATGTGCACATAATAAAGAGTCCCAGTGTATAGTTACCAGCGGGCACTAGAGCCTCGTGCTCTAGATGTGTATGGTGTAGAGCACGCGGCGCTATAGCGGCGCGGCCAGCAGCCCGCAGAACTGCAGCAGCGCCTCGCGCAGCGCCGATATGTGCACATAATAAAGAGTCCCAGTGTATAGTTACCAGCGGGCACTAGAGCCTCGTGCTCTAGATGTGTATGGTGTAGAGCACGCGGCGCTATAGCGGCGCGGCCAGCAGCCCGCAGAACTGCAGCAGCGCCTCGCACAGCGCCGATATGTGCACATAATAAAGAGTCCCAGTGTATAGTTACCAGCGGGCACTAGAGCCTCGTGCTCTAGATGTGTATGGTGTAGAGCACGCGGCGCTATAGCGGCGCGGCCAGCAGCCCGCAGAACTGCAGCAGCGCCTCGCGCAGCGCCGATATGTGCACATAATAAAGAGTCCCAGTGTATAGTTACCAGCGGGCACTAGAGCCTCGTGCTCTAGATGTGTATGGTGTAGAGCACGCGGCGCTATAGCGGCGCGGCCAGCAGCCCGCAGAACTGCAGCAGCGCCTCGCGCAGCGCCGATATGTGCACATAATAAAGAGTCCCAGTGTATAGTTACCAGCGGGCACTAGAGCCTCGTGCTCTAGATGTGTATGGTGTAGAGCACGCGGCGCTATAGCGGCGCGGCCAGCAGCCCGCAGAACTGCAGAAGCGCCTCGCGCAGCGCCGATATGTGCACATAATAAAGAGTCCCAGTGTATAGTTACCAGCGGGCACTAGAGCCTCGTGCTCTAGATGTGTATGGTGTAGAGCACGCGGCGCTATAGCGGCGCGGCCAGCAGCCCGCAGAACTGCAGCAGCGCCTCGCGCAGCGCCGATATGTGCACATAATAAAGAGTCCCAGTGTATAGTTACCAGCGGGCACTAGAGCCTCGTGCTCTAGATGTGTATGGTGTAGAGCACGCGGCGCTATAGCGGCGCGGCCAGCAGCCCGCAGAACTGCAGCAGCGCCTCGCGCAGCGCCGATATGTGCACATAATAAAGAGTCCCAGTGTATAGTTACCAGCGGGCACTAGAGCCTCGTGCTCTAGATGTGTATGGTGTAGAGCACGCGGCGCTATAGCGGCGCGGCCAGCAGCCCGCAGAACTGCAGCAGCGCCTCGCGCAGCGCCGATATGTGCACATAATAAAGAGTCCCAGTGTATAGTTACCAGCGGGCACTAGAGCCTCGTGCTCTAGATGTGTATGGTGTAGAGCACGCGGCGCTATAGCGGCGCGGCCAGCAGCCCGCAGAACTGCAGCAGCGCCTCGCGCAGCGCCGATATGTGCACATAATAAAGAGTCCCAGTGTATAGTTACCAGCGGGCACTAGAGCCTCGTGCTCTAGATGTGTATGGTGTAGAGCACGCGGCGCTATAGCGGCGCGGCCAGCAGCCCGCAGAACTGCAGCAGCGCCTCGCGCAGCGCCGATATGTGCACATAATAAAGAGTCCCAGTGTATAGTTACCAGCGGGCACTAGAGCCTCGTGCTCTAGATGTGTATGGTGTAGAGCACGCGGCGCTATAGCGGCGCGGCCAGCAGCCCGCAGAACTGCAGCAGCGCCTCGCGCGGCGCCGATATGTGCACATAATAAAGAGTCCCAGTGTATAGTTACCAGCGGGCACTAGAGCCTCGTGCTCTAGATGTGTATGGTGTAGAGCACGCGGCGCTATAGCGGCGCGGCCAGCAGCCCGCAGAACTGCAGCAGCGCCTCGCGCAGCGCCGATATGTGCACATAATAAAGAGTCCCAGTGTATAGTTACCAGCGGGCACTAGAGCCTCGTGCTCTAGATGTGTATGGTGTAGAGCACGCGGCGCTATAGCGGCGCGGCCAGCAGCCCGCAGAACTGCAGCAGCGCCTCGCGCGGCGCCGATATGTGCACATAATAAAGAGTCCCAGTGTATAGTTACCAGCGGGCACTAGAGCCTCGTGCTCTAGATGTGTATGGTGTAGAGCACGCGGCGCTATAGCGGCGCGGCCAGCAGCCCGCAGAACTGCAGCAGCGCCTCGCGCAGCGCCGATATGTGCACATAATAAAGAGTCCCAGTGTATAGTTACCAGCGGGCACTAGAGCCTCGTGCTCTAGATGTGTATGGTGTAGAGCACGCGGCGCTATAGCGGCGCGGCCAGCAGCCCGCAGAACTGCAGCAGCGCCTCGCGCAGCGCCGATATGTGCACATAATAAAGAGTCCCAGTGTATAGTTACCAGCGGGCACTAGAGCCTCGTGCTCTAGATGTGTATGGTGTAGAGCACGCGGCGCTATAGCGGCGCGGCCAGCAGCCCGCAGAACTGCAGCAGCGCCTCGCGCAGCGCCGATATGTGCACATAATAAAGAGTCCCAGTGTATAGTTACCAGCGGGCACTAGAGCCTCGTGCTCTAGATGTGTATGGTGTAGAGCACGCGGCGCTATAGCGGCGCGGCCAGCAGCCCGCAGAACTGCAGCAGCGCCTCGCGCAGCGCCGATATGTGCACATAATAAAGAGTCCCAGTGTATAGTTACCAGCGGGCACTAGAGCCTCGTGCTCTAGATGTGTATGGTGTAGAGCACGCGGCGCTATAGCGGCGCGGCCAGCAGCCCGCAGAACTGCAGCAGCGCCTCGCGCAGCGCCGATATGTGCACATAATAAAGAGTCCCAGTGTATAGTTACCAGCGGGCACTAGAGCCTCGTGCTCTAGATGTGTATGGTGTAGAGCACGCGGCGCTATAGCGGCGCGGCCAGCAGCCCGCAGAACTGCAGCAGCGCCTCGCGCAGCGCCGATATGTGCACATAATAAAGAGTCCCAGTGTATAGTTACCAGCGGGCACTAGAGCCTCGTGCTCTAGATGTGTATGGTGTAGAGCACGCGGCGCTATAGCGGCGCGGCCAGCAGCCCGCAGAACTGCAGCAGCGCCTCGCGCAGCGCCGATATGTGCACATAATAAAGAGTCCCAGTGTATAGTTACCAGCGGGCACTAGAGCCTCGTGCTCTAGATGTGTATGGTGTAGAGCACGCGGCGCTATAGCGGCGCGGCCAGCAGCCCGCAGAACTGCAGCAGCGCCTCGCGCAGCGCCGCGGCCGCGCCTGCAGCACGCGCGCCCGCCGCCAGCCGGACCAGCCCGGGGTACAACTCTGCGAGGGGAGGGGGGGGGGGGATTCATTAATGAAACACTGTTTCCCTTCGTCACCGATGTCTTTCAACCATTTTTTAAAGTTTTCTAATACTTTGTTATAACGGAAAGAAAATTGGAAGATTTCAGAAAAAATTACGACCATTTTAACTAACTTCTCACAGTGCAGTTAGTTTTGAGTTTTCGGTGATATGAATCTCGCTCCGATATAGTCACCTTGCTTCCATAGTTCCTTATATTACTCATCCAGTCTTTCCTATATCATCATTTTGTTTCGTTTTGAATTGATAACCTCCTATTTTTTTTAAGTCGGTTAAAAACACAAAAATACACCAAAACTAACCTATTAACTTCTGCCACGCTACAGCGTCGACCTTGCCAGGAGGTGCCTTCTTCATAGACTCGGTGAGGGTAGCCACCGCCTTCAGCACGAACGATATCTCTGATAGTTGGTGCCTGTAAATTGGACATAATTAATCAGTCTATGATCCTTAGGACTGGCTTGGCTGTTAGCGTATGTCAAAAATCAAAATTCATTTATTCAAATTAGGCTGAGAATCAGCACTTTTTGAACGTCAAAACGTTTACAAAAGACAGTCCCCCAAAACCCCACCCTTCACCACTTCCGAGTGTTTTTGCTGGGAAGAAGAAGTGGCGGAACAAACTCCCCAGCAACACGTCTGTCTGATAGTTTTGAAGAACTTGAAGCTATACAACATATGTCAAAACATATGTGAGTTTAAATACTTGCAAACGCACCCACGATACAGGAGAAATTAGTAGTCGGCGGAAACGTTTGAAAAAAGTTACTTAAGAGTGCGCATGCCGCTAGGACTAACTTGCTGGTGGGCGTGGCTTCAATTATTGCTATTTCACAATGCTTGCTGTGATAAAGTGATTACCACAATGATGAGCAGTTATAGCTAGTACTCACACACATGAGGGAAGTGAGATGCACGATCATTGTTAGTAAAAACGACAGCGTTAAAATATTTAATAGACAAATGGAAAAGGCTTCTCATAAGAAACTACTAAGTAATACATTAAAAAATGTCACTTCTACTTTTAGATGAATAAACTATTTTTAATGGGCTAATTATTTTGATTTTATACTTATCATCATCTGCCTAGCCTTTCCCAGCCACAATGGGGTTTGCTTCCAATCTAACCGGATGCAGTATTTTACATGGAGTGACTGCATATCTGACCTCCACAACCCAGTTTTTATTCTCTACTCTTAACTGTATTTACGTTTAAAGAGGAACACAATTTCCAAATTAGCGGTTTTTAGACTGCTGTTTTATTAATAAGCCTAAATTATGACGGAACAAGGTGATATTATGCTCAATGTCATCAAACAGGGAAGTAATCACCCTGATACTTTTGTAATGAAATATAACCGGCATGCGCAGCCTTAAAGTTTATATTCAAAGGACCTAAAATAATATAATTATAAAAAAAATATTTGAGCAAAATCAATCACCACTACATCAAAGACATTTATTGTTTTTAAAGATATTATTATTATTTAATATTCTATTTGCAAGGAAAAGTAACAGAATTGGGTAAAACCAAGTCAATGAAATTAGGTTGGAAATGCTAATTATATACTCCACACATCCATATTTCCAATAAACAAATTTAAACTTTATCCAGGTGCAAATTAAGTTGCTTTCACAAAGACTTTTACTATTGATAATTTTATTAATATCGTTTAAGTTGCGGTGCAAAATGAACTTTACATGAGGGAGTTAAAGTTATTTTTCCAAAAAAAAAACATTTCTTTACATTTGAAGCAAAATTTGCAAACGCAGGATATTGTTAGAACTTACCTAGGCAGGGGTTCCGTATTATCTTCATCCTCCGTATATTTGGATATAACTTCCTGGAACCTGTCCAGTAACGCTACTATCGCTAAGGGGTCCGTATCGTCTGGAAATAAATAATGAATATTACATAACACATCATCACGCCTGTTTTTAACCGAAAGGGTTGGCCAGAGGTGTACCTACAGTACACCCACATTTCACCAGTTATGGTTTTAAGTCCCATGTAATAGGGGGTAAGCATCAACGTCGTGGATGGTTGCAGGTGGCGATCTGTAGTTTCTGCCTACCCCCGTGGGATAAAGGTGTGAGTTTATGTATGCTAATCTTGTAGTCCACGTTTTCTTCAGGTCAAAGATAAACTTTCAAAGAACATATGATTTGAAAGTCACATTGGTACTTACCTGGATTTGGACCTCTAACCTCACGAGAGCCGTATCATTGGGCCATCACGGCATCATTATAGTGATAGTCTTCCTTTATAGTAATAAGAGTCTTAGAGATTATAGTACTTACTCTCAACTCCAGCGAAGGAGTCGATATCCTCAAGCATGGAGTACTGCAGGAGAGTCTCGAAGCATGTCCGCGCGAACTCTTCCCTCTCTTTCAATTCTTGTTCGTTTTCTGTTGACAATATTGTTTTTGTGAAAGCTTACAGCCAAATTACAATGGTGGACTATCAACTAAAACAAAAAAATGCCAATTACAAGTTTATGACAAAAAAACATAAATGATTTTAAATATCGATATATCGAATGAAAGTATCAATATATCGAATGTAAATACCGATATATCGAATGGAAAATATCCAAATATCTAATGAAAATACCGCTATATCGACATATCTGATGAATAAATCGATATATATAATGAAATATATATATGGTGTGAGGGGTAAAGATTTAGAACTCCTAAATTCATATTTGACGAACAGGAAGATGTTTGTGGAAATGAAAGTAGTAGTTAACAAAATGGATCCATTAAATAGTAGTAATAGTTGTGACACTAGTTCATTCGAAGAGACCTATAGATCCAAATTGGTTCCAGTTCAAATTGGTGTACCACAAGGTTCCATATTGGGACCAATATTTTTCATTATTTTTATTAACGATCTTATAAAACACATGAATGAAACAGTTACAGGATCTATCCAGCTAGTAGTTTTTGCTGAAGATACAAATGCAGTTGTATCAGCAGATAATATAAATAATTTAAATGTAATTATGAATCAGACCTTAAGTACGTTTCACAACTGGTTCACAGTAAACAATCTTAAAGTTAATGCCAGTAAAACGAATGTCATACTTTTCAGTTCAACTACAAGAAAAAATGATAGAATATGTACGAGTCATGCATCGTACATGGCACGCGCGCATTGCATACATCAGCATGTGGCTGCGTCCCGAAGTCCGACTGTAAGTTGGTGCTTCTCTGCCGACGACGATAGACCCACCGACACAGATAAACTGCTACTGCTAGTACAGCGCCAGCCATCAACACGTAGATTGCTGAATATTGATGGATATCGTGGTTTGAAATCCCTGTGTTCAAGGCGTTTTCTGATTTCATCTGCTCGATCTGTTCCTTGATGTGCCGCAATGCAGTTTCGTGATCGGTGTCGTTGATTTCAAATTGTGGCAAGGAGACGTTGAAGAAATGGTTGATGGGTGCGATTTGTTGTGATTTCAGGTCAACCGCAGTTTTAATCTCTGAGTATCCCAGTTTGTGTGACAAAACGGTAAAGTCTTCGCCTTTAATTACGCAATCTGAATCCTATACTATGACCCCGGCTTTAACGATTTGTATTGCGGTAATCTGATGCTCGCATATGACTCGAAGTGCGCATTGTCCGCAACAATAATAAAGGTAAGTATTTATTTTGTTCAGTTCCATCCAATTATTACGGCATGCTGCTGTGTTTGTTAGACATCTGTTTGTATCTTTATCTTTGATACACATGCTATCTTCTGACTTAAACTGGAAAATGGGTTTTCGGGAGTGACAGAGGCGCGTAGATTCATCGTATTGGACACATTGTTGTATGTCTCTAGCCGTCATTGCCAGATAGGTGTCTTTGCGTAAGTTGATTGCGATGTAATCCGATATTGGCACGACGGCGACCGTTGTGTTACCATGTTGTTGTGGTATTGAAATGAGTTGGTATAGGTCATAGCTCTCTCTATTGACCAGTGGTATTCTGATTTCAAATATGAGGTACTGCTGTGTTACCCTTGTTTTGACCTTCAGAAGGTGGTAAATTTTTGATAGTTCTGTCTGTATGTTTTCTATCGGTAATGATAACTCTCGCGATAATTGTCCTAAGATTATGCTGAGTTGGTCTCGTAATTGCTTCGGCGTAAGTAAATGGGCGCTAAACATTCCATGATGAATATCTGTGATTGTGTCGATAACTGTCTCTTGTATGGATTTTAGCTTCGTTAACATATTTGTAGCTATGATGGTGGACAGTGCTAGCTCGCTCTTTACTTCTTGTGTCTGCAAATTTCTGTTCAATATATTGGTTGCCTTCGTCAGGTTGTTTAGATGTTGATTGATGGCCTTGTGTTGCCGATTGATTGTCTCTTCAGTTCTCTTGAGTAAATTGTATTCTGCTTCTACTACTGAGGTCTGGTTTTTCCACAAGAGTGCTAAGTGATTCTCGTTTCCTTTTATAAGAGCAATATCTTGTTTGTATTGGTCGGCGAAACGTTGATCCAGAACTCCAAATAAACTGTTAGCGACGTAGCCCACACCATCGATGAGGCCTCGCCGCCGTCGTGTGCGTTCTTCAAAATGCTGGCTCAGTAACATTCCATTGTAGTACTTTAGTTCGTCATGAGAGTGACGTAGTTGCAGTAGGATGATGTCGCATAATGTTTTGTCTGTTTCTCTCTCACATACACCGTTTATTTGTTTGAGGTATTTGTCGCAGGTTGCCGAACCGTCCCAGTAAGGGTTCATGTCGTAGTACACGATGAGTTTCCATTCGTCTCGAATGAACTGCATGTTTGAGATTCGATCAAAATAGAGTGCTTTGTGTATTGTTGTCAAACTATATGGGGATGTTGACTGTTCGTGCCCAAATATGGATGTCATGAAGAGAAACAGTGTAATGATAGTTGCTATCAGATTAGACTTCGATCCAAGTCCTTGTTTTGCTTGTTTTTTGGTCTTGATATTTTGGCAGTCTGACCTTTTCCCTGTCTGCTCGGGTAGTGATTGGTGATCTGTCTGATCAGATACCAGCACCGACAGTTTAATCACTGGGCGCTTGAGGTACCCGTTTTGTGTTTTTAGGGTGACAACCCTGACCAATCCATCGCTACCGGGATGTAGCTCAGTGACTCTGCCTAGAGCCCATCTTCCCGCGGGGAGGTTAGGCTCGTGAATGATGACCACGTCATTTACTTGAAGGTTTTTCTGAGGTCTCTTCCATTTACTCCTTGTTGAGAGTGTTGCAAGATACTCGGATTGCCACCTCTTCCAAATGTCTTGGAAAATGTTCTGTGTCCGCTTCCATCTTGTCCTTTCATCTTGTTCGGTGTCTAAGATAGTCAGCATGGGGCCGCTGCTCAAAAAGTGTGATGGAGTTAGATAATTCAAATCATCTGGGTCCTCTGTAAGTGCGCACAGCGGCCGACTGTTGAGACATGCTTCGAGTTGAGCAAGTAAAGTGCTGTATTCTTCAAAAGTGAGTTTTTGCTCGCCAACAACACGTCGAAGATGATGCTTCAGACTCTTTACCGCTGCTTCCCATAGGCCTCCTGCGCTTGGCCAGGCGGGAGCATTAAAATGCCAATGAATTCCCAACTCGTTTATCTCTGTATGAAACTCTTCGTTGAATGTTTTGAGAAGTTCTGATGATCCCTGCTGCAGGGCTCTATTGGCTCCAACAAAATTGGTGCCATTGTCACTGTAGATATGATGTGGCTTTCCCCGACGTGAAGACATGCGTTTTAGAGCAGCTAAGAACGCAGATGAGCTCAGGTCTGAAACGAGTTCGAGGTGCACAGCTTTGGTCACCATGCACACGAACACCGCGATGTATCCCTTACTTGTCTTGACTCCTCGCCCTTTATTGAGCTTCACGTCGACGTATCCCGTGAAATCAACGCCGGTGTGCTGAAATGGACTTCTCGTCCATTTCAGCACACCGGGATTGCTCCGAGATCCAGGTAAGTCCCCCATCAGTTGTTTTGGTATGACAGCTTTATGTTTCTTACACGTAATGCATGCATGCAAGCGCTTCTTTACAGCTCTGTTTCCGCCTAATATCCAGTAGTTTTGTCTGATACTGGCGAGCGTCGTCCGGGCCCCCGCATGAAACGTGCGGCGGTGGGCTTGGTCGATAATTAAGTCAGTAATGTGGCTGCTGTGTGGGATAATCAATGGATGCTTCATATCTTCGTCAATATTCGCATGTTTGAGTCTGCCTCCCACTCTCAAAAGGTCATCCTTGTCCAAAAATGGGTTAAGGCACAAAGTTTTACTTTTGTTGGGAACTTGCTCCTGTTTTCGCAGCTTGCTGATTTCTTCTGAAAACTGCGTTTCTTGTACATATTTTATAACCATATGTTTTGCGGTGTCTAATTCCTTTCCATTCAAGTAGGCAGTGCGCTCGCTGTGACGTCGTGTGATACGTAGCACCCAAGCCAACACGCGCACGGCGCGTGTCAAGTTGCTGTTTCTATGTAGTATAGAATCTATAACATCAGCGCTTTGAGTCTGACATATTGTGGTGTTGCTTTGTTTTGATTTTCGCTCCTCTTCATTCGTGATGTAGATGCTCTTCTCCGTTACAGTTGTCTCATCGAATCTGGGGAGGAATTGCGGGCCGCTCCACCACAGGTTATGTTGCTTCAATTGCTCTGTTGTGATGCCACGGCTGGCACAATCAGCTGGGTTGTCAGCTGATTTTATATAATGCCAATTATCTGATGGTATGACGTCTCTGATTTGTTTGACTCTGTTTGCTACGAATGGTGTCCAGCGGTTGATGTTGCCTTGAATCCAGCCGAGAACTGCGGTGGAGTCACACCAACCAAAAATTTTAATTTTTCGTCCGTTGAGGGCTTGCAGTATTCTTCGCATGAGTGTTGTAAGTAAGTGCGCCCCACTCAGCTCCAGACGTGGTAAAGTAAGCTTTTTGTTTTCTGGCACAAGTCTTGTTTTTGCAGCGACGAGTGTAATGTTGGTATCAAGTCTACAATACACGACACATGCGTATGCTGTTAATGATGCGTCGCAGAAGCCGTGCAGTTGAATTGTGTCCTGCTCTCCTGTCTGATACCATCTTCGAATTTTAAACTGGCTAATGTTTTGTAGCTCTGCTTTGATTTTTTCCCACTCGGTGCTTATTTCAACCGGAAGCTGGTCGTCCCATTGAATGTTGGCCAACCAAACTTGTTTGAATAAAAGTTTCAACTTTGTTGTAACCGGAGCTAACCAACCGAGTGGGTCAAATATCTTTGAAATATCTGACAATAATGAGCGTTTTGTATGTTTTCCAGTAGACTTTGTTTTGCCGATTTTTAGCTCGAACGAGAATGTGTCTTCATTGGGGTTCCATTTCAACCCGAGCGTTTTTGTTGATTCTGCTTGCTTGAAATCGAATGATGGTTGATTTGAGTACGCTCTGGTGACGTTTTGAACTAATTCTTCGCTGTTAGCCGACCATTTACGTAAATTGAAACCTCCCGACTGTAGTAACTGAACCAAATCGCCTTGCAGCTGTTTGGCTGATGACAACGTGAAGCTTCCACTTACAAGGTCGTCCATGTAGAATTCTTCTTGCAATGCTTGTGCTGCCCTGCTGTGCTGATACTTGTGGCCTTCATCAGCTGCCAACTGTTTCAAAGTCATCATGGCTAAGAATGGGGCTGCTTTCATGCCATAAGTGACTGTTGTGAGCTGATATTCACGTAAACGTTGGTCAGGACAGTTCCTCCATAGTATCTTCTGATAGGGCTGATGCTCAGTGTTGCAAAGTATCTTAGCGCGTACTTCTTTACGTGCGAACTCGTTTACAACGAGATGAAGGCAACCATCAACTCCAAGATGTGGTCAGTTACTCACCGAGAGAAGTCGACTCCGAAGATCGAAATTCCAGCATTTAGTGGTAGCTATGAAAACTGGACAGCATTCAAAGATTTATTTGTTGAGACAATCCATTCTAGTCCGTCTCTTTCTAACGCACAGAGAATGCAGTTTCTCAAAAGTAAAGTAAAAGGCGAAGCCGAGAAACTTATTCAGCATCTATCAATCAGTTCGGAAAATTATGAGACGGCATGGGAGATCCTCAACCGCAGATATAACAACAGAAAACTGATCTTCACGTCACATCTCAATGCATTGCTAGCTGTTCCTATCACTCAACATCTATCAGCAGCATCAGTCAAAAAACTCCACGATACGACAACAGAATGCATCAATGCAATCAAGAACCTTGGGGTAGACACGTCATCGTGGGACCCCTTGTTGGTACATCTGCTTTCACAAAAAATGGATACGGTAACTCAAAACGACTACCTAGAGTCACTGGCCGAGCCGCGCGAGCTACCAAACATAGCAGATTTTCTGGATTTCCTAGAGGGAAAATTTACATCATGGGAAAGAAGCACCAACTTACAGTCGGACTTCGGGACGCAGCCTCCGGCGCCCCCGCCAGTGCGTACACAGCGCGAGGCACCCTTCGTCGCTCCGACGCCACGCACTAGAGACTCGAGACAACCAGAAGAGGCGGTGGAGTTAAGAAACTTTTCGAGCCTACTCAACAGTATCAAGCGCCACAAGAGGACACCGCCTGCATTCACCAAACCGGTGTCTGGTGATAGTGACTAAGTCTAGTTATATATTAAGAATAGATTTAAGTCATGAATTGTAACTTGGGTGAAATTTATAAGTTTAGCATTTAAGCACTTTGTAACTCACTCTCATCATCCACTAGCATCTTTCTCGCCCGGGAATATGTACGAGTCATGCATCGTACATGGCACGCGCGCATTGCATACATCAGCACTTTTCCGTCACCTTGCACAAATTATAGTGTAAGGCGACAGTACACAATCAGCGATCATACACAGCGGTACTCATTCAAACATTATACATTTAGCAATAGTTACGTGGTAGTTAAGTTCAGTCAATAAACAATCATCTTCAGCTATCCGTGACTTTCATTCAGCTAACAAGTCAAGGTGTGTGCGACCCAATCAGCAGCGCGTACATCTTTATGGTCCTTCGAGCCTCAGCGGAGTCCTTAGCGTGGTATATCCCAGGTACGTTAGCAAATCGGTGTTATTGGCCTCCCACAAGCGGGTCTCACCAGTAACATTGAGACGTTGCACATAACGTACAGGAGGGTGAGCTACACTGAGTGCCTGTTATTAACAAACCAGCAGAGAAGACGTCTACTTCTTCGGTGAATTTTCCCGTACCAATAATTTTCCGATCATGGAGTCAGTCATTCAAACTCAATATCAAGTCATGGAGGGAATGCAGAAACTTCTGATCAACTTCAAGAAAGAAGGAGTAAGTCGCAAGACTCCCGACAGTGTGCAGAGAAAACTAGACATTCTCGACAAGTATTGGGCAGAATTTCAAAATAACCACGAGAAAATTAGTGAGCGCGAAAATCCATCTCATCAATACTTTGTGCAAGATTCCTATGAACAGACAAAACAGTTTTACAGAAGCACTAGGGAATTCTTAATCAAGTATTTAACTCAAGAAGTAAAACCTGCTTCACCCGTATTAAAGCCAGCAGGCTTTAATTTTGAGCCCGCACCATCAACCTCGCAGTCATCGGAGCCGAAACTCCTTCAAGAGCAAGGTAACCAATCACCCCTGTCAATAAAGGTGCCTGAAGTAGCGGAGATCGCGGGTAACAGCAAAACAGACGAAATGCTACGCAAACAAAGGAGCAATATCAAAGCCTTCCAAAGAACCGTATCAAACATCAACGTGGACCTCCTCAAAGAAAATTGGCAGTTTGAAGACGCCTTAAAAGTGTTAGAAACCAGGTGGAAAGCGGTTGATTCACTTTACTGGGAACTCGACAGTTTGCCTAACGAAGGCAACGTGCAGTACGAGATGTCTTACAACACGTGCGAACTCGTTTACAACGAGATGAAGGCAACCATCAACTCCAAGATGTGGTCAGTTACTCACCGAGAGAAGTCGACTCCGAAGATCGAAATTCCAGCATTTAGTGGTAGCTATGAAAACTGGACAGCATTCAAAGATTTATTTGTTGAGACAATCCATTCTAGTCCGTCTCTTTCTAACGCACAGAGAATGCAGTTTCTCAAAAGTAAAGTAAAAGGCGAAGCCGAGAAACTTATTCAGCATCTATCAATCAGTTCGGAAAATTATGAGACGGCATGGGAGATCCTCAACCGCAGATATAACAACAGAAAACTGATCTTCACGTCACATCTCAATGCATTGCTAGCTGTTCCTATCACTCAACATCTATCAGCAGCATCAGTCAAAAAACTCCACGATACGACAACAGAATGCATCAATGCAATCAAGAACCTTGGGGTAGACACGTCATCGTGGGACCCCTTGTTGGTACATCTGCTTTCACAAAAAATGGATACGGTAACTCAAAACGACTACCTAGAGTCACTGGCCGAGCCGCGCGAGCTACCAAACATAGCAGATTTTCTGGATTTCCTAGAGGGAAAATTTACATCATGGGAAACATCTCGTCGTAAGCCAGAAACAACAAAATCATCTCAGTCGGAGCCTACACAGACAAACAAGAAATTTCATTCATATAAGGCATTCAGCGCAAATCAGAACAAAAACAATAAGTTTAAATCAAATTCATTGACAAAAGATAATGAAAGTCCAACAAAATGTCCACATTGCAATCAAGAACACAGGATGTTTTCGTGCAAAACATTTCTCGAATTACAGCCTGACGCAAAACGGAAGGCAGTTGCGAAATACAATTTGTGCAAAAACTGCCTAAACGTACATACAAATAGCAAGGAATGTGCATCAAGAAAAAAATGCCGCGTCTGCAACTCAGATCATAATACTTTGCTTCACGACGCATACAGCAATGGGGGTGGGCAGAAATCAAACAGCAACTCAGTGCAGCAAACAACAGCTGGCACTGATAGCAAGATAACAATAAGTGACAGCAGCAACCACGTGTCTCAAGAAGATGTATCAGAAACTCTGCTTACCACAGCATTGATCAAAGTGAAAGCATACGATGGGTCTCTGATAACTTTACGAGCGCTCGTTGATCAAGGTTCACAAACATCCCTGATAACGGAAAAAGCAGCACAGAAACTACGGATACCCCGTGGCCGCTGCAAAGGGGTCATATTCGGTGTCGGGGCGAAAGAAAATAATTGCAAAGGCGTCATTCGAATCACGTGCAGTGCCATTCACGGTGATTATACATTTGACACCGATGTTTTTATTATGCGAAATTTGATAAACAATTTGCCTAATAAAACGTTCATTAAACCAAAATCATGGACATTTATAGAAAATATCACATTGGCTGATCCAGAGTTTAATGAGAGTCGTCCTGTAGATATTTTACTCGGGGCTGAGATATACTCAAACATAATCCAAGAAGGTATCATCAGGCACGATAGTTCACAACCAGTCGCACAGCAAACACGGTTGGGCTGGATATTATGCGGAAACGTGCAAACAACATTTCAATGCAACGTTGTCATAAATAACATCGAAGACATTAAACAATTTAGGACAGTAGAGGACATAGCAGAAAGCTCGGGAATGTCACAGGATGACCTGGATTGTTTGCAGCACTACCAGAACACAACAACTCGCGACAAAGAAGGTCGTTACATTGTTGAGATACCGTTCGAACCAAACTATCAAGACAAGCTAGGAGCTACCAAACCCATGGCTTTGGCACAATTTAGGCAACTGGAGAGAAAATTTTGCAAACAGCCTCAATTAGCAGACGCATACAAGCAGTTCATTCATGAATATCAAGCACTAAATCATATGGTCGAGTGTACTAGTAACGAGACACCGACTTGTTATTTACCTCACCATTGCGTTCAACGCGCCGATTCAGCAACTACGGCATTGAGAGTAGTATTCAACGCATCGGCGAAAACGTCCACGGGCTACACTTTGAACGACCTCATGAAGCGTGGCCCGAATTTACAGCAAGACCTCATGTCATTAATCTTGCGATGGAGACAATATCAGTTCGCTTATACGGCGGACATAGAAAAAATGTATCGACAGATACTTTGCAACACTGAGCATCAGCCCTATCAGAAGATACTATGGAGGAACTGTCCTGACCAACGTTTACGTGAATATCAGCTCACAACAGTCACTTATGGCATGAAAGCAGCCCCATTCTTAGCCATGATGACTTTGAAACAGTTGGCAGCTGATGAAGGCCACAAGTATCAGCACAGCAGGGCAGCACAAGCATTGCAAGAAGAATTCTACATGGACGACCTTGTAAGTGGAAGCTTCACGTTGTCATCAGCCAAACAGCTGCAAGGCGATTTGGTTCAGTTACTACAGTCGGGAGGTTTCAATTTACGTAAATGGTCGGCTAACAGCGAAGAATTACTTCAAAACGTCACCAGAGCGTCCTCAAATCAACCATCATTCGATTTCAAGCAAGCAGAATCAACAAAAACGCTCGGGTTGAAATGGAACCCCAATGAAGACACATTCTCGTTCGAGCTAAAAATCGGCAAAACAAAGTCTACTGGAAAACATACAAAACGCTCATTATTGTCAGATATTTCAAAGATATTTGACCCACTCGGTTGGTTAGCTCCGGTTACAACAAAGTTGAAACTTTTATTCAAACAAGTTTGGTTGGCCAACATTCAATGGGACGACCAGCTTCCGGTTGAAATAAGCACCGAGTGGGAAAAAATCAAAGCAGAGCTACAAAACATTAGCCAGTTTAAAATTCGAAGATGGTATCAGACAGGAGAGCAGGACACAATTCAACTGCACGGCTTCTGCGACGCATCATTAACAGCATACGCATGTGTCGTGTATTGTAGACTTGATACCAACATTACACTCGTCGCTGCAAAAACAAGACTTGTGCCAGAAAACAAAAAGCTTACTTTACCACGTCTGGAGCTGAGTGGGGCGCACTTACTTACAACACTCATGCGAAGAATACTGCAAGCCCTCAACGGACGAAAAATTAAAATTTTTGGTTGGTGTGACTCCACCGCAGTTCTCGGCTGGATTCAAGGCAACATCAACCGCTGGACACCATTCGTAGCAAACAGAGTCAAACAAATCAGAGACGTCATACCATCAGATAATTGGCATTATATAAAATCAGCTGACAACCCAGCTGATTGTGCCAGCCGTGGCATCACAACAGAGCAATTGAAGCAACATAACCTGTGGTGGAGCGGCCCGCAATTCCTCCCCAGATTCGATGAGACAACTGTAACGGAGAAGAGCATCTACATCACGAATGAAGAGGAGCGAAAATCAAAACAAAGCAACACCACAATATGTCAGACTCAAAGCGCTGATGTTATAGATTCTATACTACATAGAAACAGCAACTTGACACGCGCCGTGCGCGTGTTGGCTTGGGTGCTACGTATCACACGACGTCACAGCGAGCGCACTGCCTACTTGAATGGAAAGGAATTAGACACCGCAAAACATATGGTTATAAAATATGTACAAGAAACGCAGTTTTCAGAAGAAATCAGCAAGCTGCGAAAACAGGAGCAAGTTCCCAACAAAAGTAAAACTTTGTGCCTTAACCCATTTTTGGACAAGGATGGCCTTTTGAGAGTGGGAGGCAGACTCAAACATGCGAATATTGACGAAGATATGAAGCATCCATTGATTATCCCACACAGCAGCCACATTACTGACTTAATTATCGACCAAGCCCACCGCCGCACGTTTCATGCGGGGGCCCGGACGACGCTCGCCAGTATCAGACAAAACTACTGGATATTAGGCGGAAACAGAGCTGTAAAGAAGCGCTTGCATGCATGCATTACGTGTAAGAAACATAAAGCTGTCATACCAAAACAACTGATGGGGGACTTACCTGGATCTCGGAGCAATCCTTCTCGTCCATTTCAGCACACCGGCGTTGATTTCACGGGATACGTCGACGTGAAGCTCAATAAAGGGCGAGGAGTCAAGACAAGTAAGGGATACATCGCGGTGTTCGTGTGCATGGTGACCAAAGCTGTGCACCTCGAACTCGTTTCAGACCTGAGCTCATCTGCGTTCTTAGCTGCTCTAAAACGCATGTCTTCACGTCGGGGAAAGCCACATCATATCTACAGTGACAATGGCACCAATTTTGTTGGAGCCAATAGAGCTCTGCAGCAGGGATCATCAGAACTTCTCAAAACATTCAACGAAGAGTTTCATACAGAGATAAACGAGTTGGGAATTCATTGGCATTTTAATGCTCCCGCCTGGCCAAGCGCAGGAGGCCTATGGGAAGCAGCGGTAAAGAGTCTGAAGCATCATCTTCGACGTGTTGTTGGCGAGCAAAAACTCACTTTTGAAGAATACAGCACTTTACTTGCTCAACTCGAAGCATGTCTCAACAGTCGGCCGCTGTGCGCACTTACAGAGGACCCAGATGATTTGAATTATCTAACTCCATCACACTTTTTGAGCAGCGGCCCCATGCTGACTATCTTAGACACCGAACAAGATGAAAGGACAAGATGGAAGCGGACACAGAACATTTTCCAAGACATTTGGAAGAGGTGGCAATCCGAGTATCTTGCAACACTCTCAACAAGGAGTAAATGGAAGAGACCTCAGAAAAACCTTCAAGTAAATGACGTGGTCATCATTCACGAGCCTAACCTCCCCGCGGGAAGATGGGCTCTAGGCAGAGTCACTGAGCTACATCCCGGTAGCGATGGATTGGTCAGGGTTGTCACCCTAAAAACACAAAACGGGTACCTCAAGCGCCCAGTGATTAAACTGTCGGTGCTGGTATCTGATCAGACAGATCACCAATCACTACCCGAGCAGACAGGGGAAAGGTCAGACTGCCAAAATATCAAGACCAAAAAACAAGCAAAACAAGGACTTGGATCGAAGTCTAATCTGATAGCAACTATCATTACACTGTTTCTCTTCATGACATCCATATTTGGGCACGAACAGTCAACATCCCCATATAGTTTGACAACAATACACAAAGCACTCTATTTTGATCGAATCTCAAACATGCAGTTCATTCGAGACGAATGGAAACTCATCGTGTACTACGACATGAACCCTTACTGGGACGGTTCGGCAACCTGCGACAAATACCTCAAACAAATAAACGGTGTATGTGAGAGAGAAACAGACAAAACATTATGCGACATCATCCTACTGCAACTACGTCACTCTCATGACGAACTAAAGTACTACAATGGAATGTTACTGAGCCAGCATTTTGAAGAACGCACACGACGGCGGCGAGGCCTCATCGATGGTGTGGGCTACGTCGCTAACAGTTTATTTGGAGTTCTGGATCAACGTTTCGCCGACCAATACAAACAAGATATTGCTCTTATAAAAGGAAACGAGAATCACTTAGCACTCTTGTGGAAAAACCAGACCTCAGTAATAGAAGCAGAATACAATTTACTCAAGAGAACTGAAGAGACAATCAATCGGCAACACAAGGCCATCAATCAACATCTAAACAACCTGACGAAGGCAACCAATATATTGAACAGAAATTTGCAGACACAAGAAGTAAAGAGCGAGCTAGCACTGTCCACCATCATAGCTACAAATATGTTAACGAAGCTAAAATCCATACAAGATACAGTTATCGACACAATCACAGATATTCATCATGGAATGTTTAGCGCCCATTTACTTACGCCGAAGCAATTACGAGACCAACTCAGCATAATCTCAGGACAATTATCGCGAGAGTTATCATTACCGATAGAAAACATACAGACAGAACTATCAAAAATTTACCACCTTCTGAAGGTCAAAACAAGGGTAACACAGCAGTACCTCATATTTGAAATCAGAATACCACTGGTCAATAGAGAGAGCTATGACCTATACCAACTCATTTCAATACCACAACAACATGGTAACACAACGGTCGCCGTCGTGCCAATATCGGATTACATCGCAATCAACTTACGCAAAGACACCTATCTGGCAATGACGGCTAGAGACATACAACAATGTGTCCAATACGATGAATCTACGCGCCTCTGTCACTCCCGAAAACCCATTTTCCAGTTTAAGTCAGAAGATAGCATGTGTATCAAAGATAAAGGTACAAACAGATGTCTAACAAACACAGCAGCATGCCGTAATAATTGGATGGAACTGAACAAAATAAATACTTACCTTTATTATTGTTGCGGACAATGCGCACTTCGAGTCATATGCGAGCATCAGATTACCGCAATACAAATCGTTAAAGCCGGGGTCATAGTATTGGATTCAGATTGCGTAATTAAAGGCGAAGACTTTACCGTTTTGTCACACAAACTGGGATACTCAGAGATTAAAACTGCGGTTGACCTGAAATCACAACAAATCGCACCCATCAACCATTTCTTCAACGTCTCCTTGCCACAATTTGAAATCAACGACACCGATCACGAAACTGCATTGCGGCACATCAAGGAACAGATCGAGCAGATGAAATCAGAAAACGCCTTGAACACAGGGATTTCAAACCACGATATCCATCAATATTCAGCAATCTACGTGTTGATGGCTGGCGCTGTACTAGCAGTAGCAGTTTATCTGTGTCGGTGGGTCTATCGTCGTCGGCAGAGAAGCACCAACTTACAGTCGGACTTCGGGACGCAGCCTCCGGCGCCCCCGCCAGTGCGTACACAGCGCGAGGCACCCTTCGTCGCTCCGACGCCACGCACTAGAGACTCGAGACAACCAGAAGAGGCGGTGGAGTTAAGAAACTTTTCGAGCCTACTCAACAGTATCAAGCGCCACAAGAGGACACCGCCTGCATTCACCAAACCGGTGTCTGGTGATAGTGACTAAGTCTAGTTATATATTAAGAATAGATTTAAGTCATGAATTGTAACTTGGGTGAAATTTATAAGTTTAGCATTTAAGCACTTTGTAACTCACTCTCATCATCCACTAGCATCTTTCTCGCCCGGGAATATGTACGAGTCATGCATCGTACATGGCACGCGCGCATTGCATACATCAGCACTTTTCCGTCACCTTGCACAAATTATAGTGTAAGGCGACAGTACACAATCAGCGATCATACACAGCGGTACTCATTCAAACATTATACATTTAGCAATAGTTACGTGGTAGTTAAGTTCAGTCAATAAACAATCATCTTCAGCTATCCGTGACTTTCATTCAGCTAACAAGTCAAGGTGTGTGCGACCCAATCAGCAGCGCGTACAGAATAAACTGCGTGATGAATGGAGAAGTAGTAAACCTGGCCCCAATGGTAAAAATTTTAGGAGTTTATATAGACTGCAATTTTAACTGGAAACAAGAACTTATGCATATAGAAAAGACAATCAGTTCAGCATGCTATGTTTTAAGAAGCCTTAGGAATGAAGTGGACATGAAACACCTTAAAATGGTCTATCACGCACTAGTCGAATCAAAGTTAAGATACAGTGTAATATGCTGGGGTGGAAGTTATGCATATAACACTCAAAAAGCTTTTGTTCTCCAGAAAAGAGCGATTAGGACTATAGTCAGGATACGACAGGAGGAATCGTGTAAACCACATTTCAAGGAATTGAAAATATTAACGGTCCCAAGTTTATATATTAGAGTTTGAAACAGAAGAAGAAAGAAGGAAAAGGGAAAATACAAGAAGAAAAGACTTGCAGACAAAACAGTCGCCTCATCTTAATATCTTCAAGCATGGTTTCTATTATAAGTCAGTTAAAATATTTAACAAACTGCCTACTGAATTAAAAAACTTAGTTTATAATCGAGAATTTCGAAAACAACTCAACCAGTTCTTGTTGGACAGGTGTTTATATACTTTGGACGAATTATAGATAAACAATGTTACTACAAATGAAAATATTAGACTTATTAGACAAATTATATTAAGTATTATTATTTTTAGTTTTTATAAATACTGTTATTCTTACAAATAATAATTATTGACATTTAACAGACATTTAAAATTTATTATAATGGTTTTTTTATTACGAGGATTATGAAATTTATATTTTTTTTTTTTTTTTTTTTTATTATTTCTAAAATACATACATTATTCTTACATCAAGTCTGGCCCCACAACGGAAACCTCTCTGGGTTTATCTGTGTGCAGGCGAGCCGTTAAATACAATTTAAATTAATTTATAGATGATGTTGTGTCAGGAAACGCTTTGATTTATACGTGTAACTTTTCGAACTGGTCATATACAACGTTTGTAATTCTTCTGGGAGTTTATTTAGAAAGTAAGGTACTAGATAATCAGCAACCCTCGTTCCGTACACATTGTTGAATTTTGGTAATATGTATTTATTTTTAAAAGGTATCGTTCTCAAAAATGTAGGTCTAGTTTTTTCAATTATTAGCTCCGGTCTTTTTACTTCCGCTAGAGTACAAAATTCAACTTTATTGAACACATTCATAACATTACAGTATTTAAAAAGTTCATCATCACTATTTTTGAATTTCTTGATCAAATGTTTTGGTGTTATAACTTTCAATATTCTTAATTGTAACTTATAAATGTCTGACAGGTAGGTATGATAAGTTCTCCCGTAGCTGCTGAGCCCGTAGTTGATAACCGAGTCCGCTAGGGCCATATATAGCATTCTGAGTATTTTGTAGGGTAGTTTATGTTTTAGTATGCTTAGTTTACCTAGTACCGATCTCAGTTTGTTACACACATAATCCTTGTGCGGGCCCCAGCAGAATCGACTGTCAACTACTAGGCCGATATACATATGTTTATCAACTACTTCTAAAGACGGGCATTTGCAATTTTTTTGCGAGTTATGGAGGCAAGAGTGCTGATGTGCTATAACTGTAGGTATTGTGGAGCATTTATTGTGTGATGAATGAATGTGAACGATCTTTGTTTTTGTTGAATTTATTACTAACCCGACGTCATGAGCCCATTTACACATTTGGTCGAAATGACGTTGTAAGGATTCCTCGGCATCGTGGATATTTTTATCAGCGACCAGTATACAAGTGTCGTCTGCAAATTGGTATACAGAGCCTGAATTTATAGCATTACTCATGTCATTAACATAAAGTAAGTATTCTGTTGGACCAATAATTGACCCCTGGGCCGTTCCTTGCGTGGATGGAAGCATTGAACTATATTCATTTTTTATTTTAACTGTGTTGTATCTGTTGGTGTGGTAGTTTTTTAAGAGTTTTAGTAATGGCCCTTGTATCCCATTTTGTGACAACTTCTCAAATAGTGTATCATAACGGATCATATCGAATGCTTTGCTGAAGTCTATAAAGAGTGTCAAGACGTGTTTTTTATTGTTTAAATGTTTATTGACTTCATCAGTGAACGAACGTAGTAATTGTGTTGTACTCTTATTTTTTTGGAATCCGTATTGTTTGTTGTTGATTATCCTATGCGTTTCCAAAAAAGTATTTATCTCATCACCAATATAACGTTCTAAAATCTTATCTATACAAGACAATATAGTGATAGGGCGATAGTTGTTAATGTCTTCACGTGGACCCTTTTTGTGTATAGGACGTATCACTCCTATCTTTAAGAGGTCAGGATACGTACCAGTCTGCAAACAACAATTAATTAGGTGTGTAATAACTGGGATAAGATTCGCCGATGTATAATTGACATCTTTAGCACGTATCCCGTCATAGCCCGGACTTTTCCTATCATTAATTTGCTTGATGATTCTTCCGACGGTATCTTCTCGTGCCGGTTTTACTCTTATCGACCTATCAGGGGTTATACTGTACATACATTTATCCAAAAGAGGCACATCGCAACAATTGTTGAGGTTCGTGATATTAGAATTAAATTCAGTCATGAAATTGTTGGCCAATGTTAAAGGATCTGTTCGAAAAGTTACAAGTAAGATGTGTTCTATACATTCCATAATTTTGCCTGTTAAATTATTTACAATACTCCAAATCTTTTTGCTATTTTTGAAATTTTGAGAAACTTCCATCATTATTTGTTTATTTCTTATGTAATTAGTATATTTGTTTGTTTTGTTTCTATATCTATTGTACAATAGTCTTTTCTGTGGGTTATTTTCATCTTTGCGCCAAATATTAAACAATAAATCCCGCTTCTCACACATCTTTTTAAGTTTTTTGTTTGCCCATGAACACGTTTTACGTTTGCTGACAGTGTTTTTACTAATTGTGAATTTGCATTTATTGTATACATTATTAAAGCTTTTATGAATGTACTTTACTATTTCATTTGGGCACCCGTATTGAAGGGGTATACTCCAATCGATGTTATTTAGTTCACTGTGCACTCGGCGGTTATCTAACTTAGTAATTAATTGAATAGAAGACTGTGAGTCATTCTTGTTTAGCGCGCTCATAATCGCACAACCGGTTATACAGTGGTCGGCCGGTGAAGTGTTTACAACAGATGTATAAATATTGTATGCACTAGCATTGCGGATAAATACATGATCTATACATGACTTAGATATTCTGTCACCGTATTTTTCGATACGTGTATAAGAATTAACTCCATTAACAAATCCCTGGGTACACAAGGAATATAAATATTGTTTTGTCACGGGGTTACTAACTTTAAGATCAACATTCATATCTCCCATTACAACACAATCCTGTTTTATAGGATATTTAGCTACTAAGGATGACAATTCCTTTATAAATCGGAGTTTGGATGTGTCGGGCGGTCTGTATACGGCACATAATCCGAATTTAAGACTATTTACACTTAGTTCGCCGGTCACACATTCAAACTCCTGTGTACACAAGTTACTGTATCTTAAGAAAGATATAGACTTGTGAATATACAACAGCACGCCCCCACCTCTTTTATTAGTTCTTAATTCCGAATATGAGTTGTAGTCAGGGAGTTCAAACATTTTTCCCAGTTCATTGTTTATGTTTACTTCAGTTAATATTAAAATGTGAATTGTATGTTTACTATTTAACAATATGTGCTCAATTTGTGCAAAGTTTTTTTTGATGGATCGTATATTTACATGCAGGAAGTACAAACAATTATCTGGTGTCGGTATGTCGGAAGTAAAATCATCCCATGTATGACAATTGATTTCGACTATATTATGTTCTGTTGAATCCATCATGAAATAAAAATATAATAAGTAGATATTCTTTTTTTTTTTATAAATTACAGTTGTAAGAGTGAACTTACCTATTGTCTATCATGCAATGATTTCACCTTTTCGATATCGGCAACCGACCGGATTGTAGTTATTTTTTTTTCTTGGGCACTTTTACGCACTAATATGTTTCCGTGTTTACACCATATAAAACCAAACAGTCCTTTCAGTTCTTCTTTTGTTTTCCATAACAGGTAAGCCGTCGCTGGCGTCAGACATTCTCGTAGATAAACTTTGTCAGCACCGTCTTGTCCCATAGTAGAAGCAGATATCGTCGTATGTTTTGCAGCATCTATCCACAGATCCCGGTTTCCGTCTCGAAGTATTACAGTGATGGGAGTCAGGTCTTTGCTTCTCGCCCCGTTTGAAGAATTTCTTGTTTTTCTGTAGGCCTTTACGACGTCATCCGGATTCTGTGTTATGATTACGGCAATTTTCTTGGCAATTTCTTCAGGATTGTCGTTTTCAGATGGGTTGATGCCACATATTTCGAGTTGGTTGCATAATTGTGCTTGCTCCATTTGATTTATTTTATTTTCTAGAATTTCATATTTGATATTTGTGTTTTTAGCCGAATTATGTAGATCAGTACAACGGTTTTCCAGTTCCTTCATCGATTTCTCGTAATTTTGTATTTTAATCTCATACTCATCGATTTTATCAGAGTAGAATTGCAGGGTACGTTGGAGTTCTTCTTTAATTACTTGCCTCACTTCCCTGCGCAGGTCTCGTAATACTTGTTGCATCATATTGTCAGCTTGGGTAGCAGTGTGTGGGGTACTTTTACCCCACACACTACACATACGGATACAGAGTCTTTACTCTGTATCCGTATTTTCATCTCCGTCGATGTCGGGGATGATACATGATAATCTTTTAGGCCTACCACCTCCGCTGCAAGGTTTGCACTTCCAGTCCACTGAATCTGTGTCGTGCAATACACTAAGTTGGTCGGGTGTTATTGCTGCACAAGAAGCATGAAGCCACTTATTGCATTTGCTGCACTGCAATCCAGGAGACTTTTTGGTAATCAGTTTTACACATTTTGCACATTTCACCATTATTATTTAGTTCGTAGGGTATATGAAAAACAGTTAGCGTTCACTGCGTGTGCGACTGCTCTCGATCGTCACGCGTATGCGACTGATAAATATAATTTTACATAATATTTAAAAAGTTACAATATAATCTGTAACTTTTTAAATATTATGTAAAATTCAAACACAATGTACATTGTTTATGAATAAATAAATAAATAAAAAATAAATAATAAAATAAATAAAATATATTCATTATTTATAAATGGAAATACCGATAATTATATCGAATATACATTGATATTTATTCGGCAAGTTGAACAGCCAAGTTCTTGTTAGAAAAAATGTCGTCGCTAATGGCAGTATAACGGTTTTAACAAGTGATTGTACTAAACGTCGCTGCTCACTCCTACAGAGAAGACACACGCGAAGTTATGCGCTGAGTTGAATATCTTATACTCACGTATTGGCTGTGGAGGCTGCGTGTGTAAGGATCCTGCTCTGATAAGCGCGAGCAAAGCTCTCAAATGTTGCGGCGGCAACCGTGGGCGTGCGCGCAGGGTCTGCTCGCGGACTGCTATGACGAGCTGGCGGGCTGCGCGGCCGCCGCCCACTCTGGGAGGGGAAGTAATACACATATATGTAGTTCACGTAGGAGGAGCTCGTGGCTAAATGTAAACGCACGGGCTACGCTTTCCGAGGTTAATCTATGGATGGGTGACCGTTCGTAACATATCGAGATTCCTCCGTGCCTCGGACAGCACGTTAAGACGTTGGGATCCAGCTGTCTTTTGAATATCTTTGACAGTCGTTGCGGGGTGTCAGATACCCGAAAGTCTGACTGAGTCTGACAACCAGTCTTACCAAGGGGTATCGTGTTGCCCAGTAACTGGGTTTTGGAGGTCAGATACGCCCGTGCACGCCCCGCTGGTTAAAATAAAAAACGACCCCAACGTAGCCGGAAAGGCGATGAACTTACACTATGCGAAAATTAAATGGCATACTTACGGTGGCTCAAACAGGAATGTTTCTAGCACTTTGGGTAAGGTTTCCCAGAACTCTTTGTACACATCGGGCTGCTCCCTCGCTAGCGGCAAACCTGTACCTAATACCTATAATAACAAACATTAAATATTTAACTTATAAAGTATTTAAAAGAACTATTTTGTACATTACAAAAAACAACGCATCATAGGGCATCGTAAAATTCACCCGCATCGCTGTCAACGGGAAAAGTGCCCGAAAGGCTTTCAGCTTTGCCACGTCGAATGGCAAAGGTCAGCTCTCTGGCTACCAGTGGCGTGCACAGAGATTTCAGACAGAGTATCAGAAAAAATACTTACCAGTTCAGCTTGTCCATACGGTAGGTACAACAAGGAAGTCCCGAGGCTAAATTACCATATTTTTTTTTTTATATTATAGTATTTATCATTTATAGGGGCATGTATGTATGTACAAATGTATGGGATCACAGGGCATGCAGTGCTTATTTGCATGTATGGAGTGCACGCCACTGCTGGCCACTTATACATGGTTCCGTATCAGTGTGGAAGGGACGTCAAAGCACAACTGGATAGCATGAGTTCAGTAAATGAGTTAATGGAAATTATAATGTAAGATACGGATAAGGCCGCCCATTGTATCATCAACATTGTAGCTCTAAGTTATTATGGTGTGTAAAGAGTTATTCTATTCAATTGCTGCCTTGGGCATTTTCTAAGGAGTAAATTATACTGCTATTTTATAGATTCTGATCAAATAAAAAAATATTCTCTCATTAAAAGAAGATATAGTGACAAAAATTGAAAAGATTGTGCTTAGATAATTTAGTCATGTTGAGAGGATGAATGAAAGATGACTAACAAAAGGGGTTTATAAGGCAGGTAAGCAGATACGCCGGGAGGGGACGCCTTAGAAGGAAATACACTGACCTTATTGGTACTTCAAAAAGGTCAGGCGCATAGTACTCGCAACCGGCGTACCAGATGTTTAAACGTAAACGAAGCAAAAAGAGTATGTAAGGATCGTAACAGATGGCGTTCTGCAATTTCTGCCTATCCCCATGGGAAAAAGCCTTTCGCAGCGTCTCAAATAAAGTCGTAATGTTTTACCTGTAATAGAAGTGAAGAGATTTGCGCAACCTCGTCCATTTGTTCCGCTGTTTTGCGTCGTTTGTCTTGTCCGTATTTCTGTACTGCTGTGTGAAGCGCCTGGAAATATAAATGTTACTCAATTCAATTTAAGTCTTGACATAAATTAAATTGACAGGGCCCACAATGCTCCAAAACTATTGTATGTATAACCTACCACAATAAACGTATTGAGTACATTCAAAAGTAAGACATATTAAAAAAAGAAGTTTTTTCAATTCAATTATTTTGAAGTTAAGACTTTCTCTAGCTTTTGAGCGATGGTTGGTGGGGGCAAAATCTATGGGTTCGTACCACCGACATGCTAATGTGTTGCGCCAGACTGGAAAGTTATTCCATGGCTATTTTTTTTTGTAGCAGCCGTTTTTGTCGGAGCTTATATCATAACAAAACTGGTGAATTATAGGTGTAAACTCATAACTTTTTAATGTTTGTCTGGCAACTTCTGTCACAGAAACTAAAATATAAAAAAAGCAAAGTTTAATTGGGCAAATTTACTGTTTTTATATTGTCCGTCGAGTTGTTGAGATCTTTAGCGGTTCTGAGCTGAACTGCACGATTACTGATATATATGTGCAATGACTGGATAGCTTTACTTATATCCGAGTGGTTCTTCACTTAAATCGGGGTATCGTGTTGCCCAGTTAACGGGTTGTGGAGCTCAGATAGGCAGTCGCTCCATGTAAAAAACTGGTGTTCAGCTGCTAGACTGGAAGCCGACCCCAACATAGTTGGGAAAAGGCTAGGCAGATAATGTATTGAATCATGTAATATGCAGTACTCTGAGAGACATTGAGACGATAGTTACCAGCAACAGATGCGGCAGCACGTCGACGGCGGCGTGCGGCGCGGCGCGGTACAGCGCGGCGGCGGCGGCCAGGCAGCGCGGCGCCGCGCCGCCCGCGCGCGCGCTGCAGGCCGCCGCCAGCGACGTCAGCGCGTTGAACAGCGCCGGCAGCAGCTCGTGCCGCTGGAGGGCTTCCTGCACACACAATACACTCGCGTCTTACGTCATTCTCGTCATATTGAATCCCAGCCGCCATATTGAATCCCGGCCGCAATTAAGGATTCTAGCTTGGCAATGACTAATGCCAATACCTTAATATTAACAATAAAGTTATTCAAAGAGATTTGGAAGTTATCATACCCTTTTAAAATGTATTTGCAGACCTTCCGGTCTCAACCACCGAATCATTATACTCTCCACCCACTATTGCTGAGTCCTTATTATAAGAAAATGTTGATATTGATGTTGTGATGCTGAATTTAATTTCGATTATGGCAGTACTCCAGATATTATTAAAACACTAAATGTTAAACTGCTAATCTATGGGGCGAAATTGGCGATGCGTCTATCTTCACGAGAAAATATCAAAGATTTATTAAAGATTGTTTGGCATTCAGAATTCAATTTGACAGAATTTTTGATTACGTCTATATTCTCGCATACCAGCCATATGATGATGATGTTGAGGATTGTACCTTATGCACTATGTCCAGACAATGCAGCGCGTGCAGGCTGATGGGTGCGGCGGCAGCGAGTGAGTCCAGTGCTGAGGCTGCAGCCGATGGCTCAGTGCTGCACACGTGCGACAGGCAGGAGCCTAGCTTTGTTACGTCTGCTGGGGTGAACCTGGGGAAATAGAATCGAATTACATTCATAGAAGAAAAGCTAAGAAGTTTGATAAAAACTTTAGTCGCCGTTTTTATTTGCCCGACTTGAAACGGGAATCGAACCCAGGGCGTCACGAATATGCTCTTTTTATTTTCAAATCGAGCTTCTTAAACGATACATTACCCTCCCGATGTGCATGTCTTCCCGATGGCACAGCATGTCTTCTTCTTCCATACATCTCTATTTGCCGTCATATCGATAGCAAAATACTTATACTAACTTTACGTAATACCACTTCGCCCGCGACTTCATCCGTGCGGATTTCATCATTTTCCATTCGAAATTTACCATCCCCTCCACCAGGGGGTGGTAGAGATGTTAAAGAGTAGTTTTGAAAATAATAATAACCTACAGCACTCAGGAATAATGTAGCTTTATAACAGTGAAACAATTTTTAAAATTGGATCGTTAGTTCCGGGGATTACCCTCTACACACAAAGGAGATTGTTCTAGACCGCCCTATAACCAACAAACATTTGACGTGTACGTTAATTTTAATTATATTTTAATATGCTTTGTAAAAATAATAAATTCAAGCGGACACTGTTTAATTCTTAATAGGTTTTTAAAAGTGAGCTCATTGATTTTATTACCAACTAAACCCGCCATCTTTCAAGGAATTGTCAATGTGAATGACACAAAAGATTTGATAGTGTCGCTCTCGCTCATATTACATAAATATCGATATCGACGACGATGTCCATACTATCTAGTGATAAATAATGGGTGTTCGATATTTATCACTTCCAAAACATTGAAAATGTGCAACATAAAAGTTTTTCATGCATATTTTTTTCATGGAATTAGTTCCGTGAACATTTTAATGGAACTTATG
Organism: Phlogophora meticulosa; assembly: GCA_905147745.2. Lineage (NCBI taxonomy): Eukaryota > Metazoa > Arthropoda > Insecta > Lepidoptera > Noctuidae > Phlogophora > Phlogophora meticulosa. The sequence goes on from LR990542.1 coordinate 2,573,084, forward strand.
ATGAATATGGCCTAGCACGATTATGATGAAAATATAATTAACAAAACAAACTCACAAAATGTACTTACTAGTCGAATGACGAGGGATTTTCTGTCAAGTGAGAAAATATTAGTTCAAAAGAGGCGTTGGTAAAAAATACGTCACTGTCTCTGGTTTTTGACATCAAATAAGCTTTCTTATTAACGGATCTTATTTTTGTTATCAGTAGCCAGTAAAACAAAGACGTATTTTTTACCCACGCCATCTATTGAACTATGTTTTTTCACTTGTCAGAAAATATCTCATTGAACGATTACAATGTCATTTACGACGCAAATCTAGTGAATTGTTCTCATAACGATTCCACGACTTCAATAGACATATTTTTACTTTTTAAGGACTTAATTTTTAAATGTCGCAACCTAAAACGTTTCACATTGTTCGTTGGAAAATAACCTCAAAATCAGTTTCTTTTTTTTAAATAAATCTGTTCTCTAAAGTGTCCGTCAAGAAACTTTGTTCTTATGGGCTACTAAGGGCAATTTACAAATAGAAAATGATTTTTTCTATGCTGTTGGCTCCAGGGCGAACAATGTATGGGCGTAGAACAATCTCCTTTTACCTCTTTATAATATTACTATAGAAGTATAGATAAATGCTACTCACGTAGGTCGTATCTGCTGGAAGATGAGCGGGAAGATCTGCACCAGAGTCGTGAGGAAGTTCAGAGAGGGCGCGTACACTTCCACTGGTTTACCGTCTTCTGATGCTGCGGAGGAAATGGACGGTATAACTTTTGATAAAATAAATATTCAGTAATGCTCTATTGATATAATAAAGCATCAGAGTTTGACTGTAAGGTTGATCTGTGAAAACATCAGTAGGATTTAACAAAATATTTTTACATTTGTTTATTAAGATAGGTTTTAAAATCACTCTATGATAGTTAAGTGCAGGTGAAACAGCGAGGCACAGCTAGTTATAGAGTGTACATATCATTAGGAGAACTTTACAAAGCAGCGGGAGAAATAGGTTAAAGATCATCTTGAAACTCTTAAATACTGGATAATGGTGCCGATTTCCTTTTTGACAAGTTAAATTTAGAATATTTTCATCTCTTTCTCTTTTATAAAACAAGAAAGGGACGGACATTTGACAAGAGCTGTCATATTAATTCAAACGTCCAAACAAACTATACTCTAAAGGTTTAGGTAGTTAAAAAAGCGTAAACAAAAAAAACCACGTGACTCAGAGATGCAAAACCTTTTTTTTCAATTGTTAAAATCATATTATTTAGAGACACATAAAAAGGCTATATTCTGAATCTGATGAACTATCTGTCACATTAATAATAAAGCGTTCAGTTGTATAATCTATTATTTTGTCTAATTTAAACATTTTCTGTTCTTCTTTGATTATGGCCCTCACAGTTTTTCCAATTCTCTGCAGTTACATTAGCCAAAGCTTCTGGCAAAAGAATTTTTAGGTTAGCCATTTTATAAGTTTTATTTTTCTCGGCTACAAACCCCTTAACTTGAGCCCATATTAACTCAATTGGATTGAGCTCACAGTGATATGGCAGCAGCCGCAATATTGTAATGCCATTTTCCTTGGCTAATTAATCCACAACATAGGATTGGTATTTGTGCTTTTCATTTTTAACTTTTACTAATAGTTGTGCTCTTAATTCTGCTTCTTCAAAAGCATTATTTTTTTCTTTTAGCCACTTCTGAATGTCAGCCTTTTTTGATGCGGTTGTTGGCACTTTTTCTTTTTTTCTACTGTGATAGGGTGCATTATCCATCACCAAAATTGAGTCTCTTTCCAGTTTGTTGAAAATTGTGGTGATCCATTTCTCAAAATTATGTGCATCCATTTCTGAGTGGTAATCACCATCACCTTTAGATGCTTGAAATATAAGTTCACCTCCTTCAACAAAACCACTTGATGAACCTGAAACATAGTTTTAAATAACATTCAGGAACTGATTAATAATTATATTTTCTTATAATATGAGTATCTCACATGTACTTTGACTCAAAAGGCTATGAAGTAATATTCTTACCAATGTGGCCTAAAATAAGGCGTTTTCCTTTCCCGCTGGGATTCTTTAACCCTGTAGACAAACCCTGCCTGTGAGCCTCTTTACAAGATTTGGTGTGTCCTGCAAAAAACTATATTAATGAGTTTACAAAATATTTACAAAGGTAACAGTGTACAATATTTATTTTAAAAACATATTAATGTTGTTATCATACCTTCATTGACCCATGTTTCATCCAAATAATATATTTTCTTCCCGTTTCTTCTATATTTTGCAATCTCATTTAAATACTTTCCACGCCATACTACAATGTCTGGTTTGTCAATAAGCATACTCTTGCGACTGCGTTTGGAGTATTTAAAGCCTAATTTCTTCATCAACTTACACATTAAATCTCTTTTTACATCAGGTCAGACTGTCATCATTATTGACACTTTCCATAACTTTTTCAATAGTTGGGATTTCATTTGCAAAAAAAAACATATGTACTTTTCTCCTCACTGCGGCTAAATCCATATCATCAAAACTGTCGATTTTGCTTGGTTTCGTTGCCGGTGGAGGAGGAGACTCCACTCTATGCAATGTTATGTATTGGTTAATAACCCTATACACAGTTGGTACAGTACAGACATACCCATTATTTCACCAGTTTTTTGCACTATGTCTGTTTTTGACGGAAAACAATCTTTGGGCCATGTTTCTTCTACATATTTAAACACATTTATCAATGTCTGTTTCTCAGATGATGAAAGAGGTCCGGTTTTGAAGCGTTTCTTCTTCGGTGATGGAAATGTGTGCACGAAGTTGGTCTGACTAGTACCAGCCTCGGGTTCACTCATTTTTCCACGATACGAATTTAAAAACCAATAACGATAAATAACAAAAACTAACAATAACTAAATAACAAAAACAAAACAATAACAAAACAAAGAATCAAGCGAATAATATCACAATTTAACAAAATCGATTTGCATATATTCGCAAATGTCGAGAGCGCTGTCATGTCAACAAAGGCGTCTGGTTAACCGACAAAACGTAATACTACACACTTCAATTGACAAACTACACCACAGTTGTACTCTTCAATTTAGCAACGTTATCTAATTCGTTGTATTGCACGTCTCAACGCGAAGCGTTGAGTTGTGCTTTACTCTCACTCTCTCAAGGTCAAGCAATTATCTCGGCTTAAATTGCTTTTATCCGATCCTTTTGGACTTTGAGTATTAAATGAGTTGACAAATATCAACAATAACACTTTTTTATGACAGTAGATACTTTTAAAAAACACTATTTTTGCTAGATAGTAAATAAAAAACCGTTTTGAAAAACTATTTCCGTGGACGTCGGGTTGTCTGTATGTTCGGATGATGTGGTCACGATATCGCCCAAAAAACTTCACTTTTTGAGTCATTTTTTTTTTCATCCGCTTCAGTATCATTCTGAGTAATAGCCTATTGAAAATTACCGTCTAATTCAATCAAGTCATTTTTGTCATAAAATGAGCGTTGAGACGTGCACTTTTGGATTTTCCAAATTTTTTTTATAAAAGGTTTGGGGAACCTGTTTTTTTAGGCTCTTTACAAAAGACAGATTACAAAATATTATATTATTATAATAAATTTAACTAAAAAATTGTGCTCAAGCAGTTATTTCTACGAACAGTAGTTTAAGAATAAATGGTTAAGTTGAACATACTATAATAAAAGAGGAAACTATCGTGTGATCGACAATAAATTTAATTTTGTTAGAACGTATTTTTAAACAAGATAGTGTCAACTATAAAAAACCCTTTTTACGATTTGTTTACCCTTTTTTAACTACCTAAACCTTTAGAGTATAGGTTGACATTTATAAGGCCATAAAAATGAACCAAATCACTTACGTGGCGGGTCAGAAGGCGAGGCGGCCGCTATGTTACTCCACGCGGCCCACGCCGCGGCCCACACGCGCCTCTGTAGGGAAGCTTCCACCTCCGTGGCCCGGCCGGCTGCTGATACCACTTCTTGGAATGATTTGAGGGCACCGACCGACACCTGGGGAGTAGGAAGGTATAAATTGAAACTAGTCTTTAGATATAACCAGGAATAAGTAAGAAAAAAATATAAGCGAAATTATTGTGTGGGACATTACTCCTCGTTAAACCCGTAAAAATGCCCCACTCGTCATGTCCATTGTTTCGTATCGTAAGGGTTGGTACCCTTACGATATGAAACGAGTACTTTGATGCTTTCAATTAGTATTGAAAGCATCAAGGTTGGCCTTCAATATACAATCAAAGTGGTCCTTTATTACTGAACCAAAGTGGGCATTTATTATTCAATCAAAGTGGGCATTTATTATTCAATCAAAGTGGGCATTAATTATTCAATCAAAGTGGGCATTTATTATTTACAAAGTGGGCATTTAATATTAACCAAAGCGGGCATTTATTAATAAATCAAAGTGGGCATTTATTATTCAACCAAAGTGGGCATTTATAATTCAGCCAAAGTGGGCCTTTATTATTTACGAAGGGGGCATTTATTATTAACCAAAGTGAGCATTTATTATTAACCAAAGTGAGCATTTATTATTCAATCAAAGTGGGCTTTTATTATTTATTAAGTGGGCATTTATAATTCAACCAAAGCGGGCATTTATTATTCAAACAAAGTGGGCATTTATTATTCAACCAAAGTGGGATTTTATTATTTACAAAGTGGGCATTTATAGTTCAACCAAAGTGGGCATTTATTATTTAACTAAAGTGGGCATTTGTTATTAACCAAAGTAGGTAGTAACCCTCACCTCATGACTCCTCTTCAGCGCGAAGTCAGTAATGTAATCTAGTAGAGCTGTCCAGGACCTGCTGAACTCCCCCACGGTCGTGAGTAACTGGAACCTGGAGTGGAAGACTCGGGACACGCCTGATAAGGTCAGCACCTGCCGGAAAGAGGCGTAACGTAACATAACTGGGGAAAATATGAGTTTACAATCGGTACGTACACCTCTGCCTAACTCTTCAGGGGATACTGGCGTGATGCTGTTATTGAATTTAATTGAATTTCTAGTTCTAAGCCAAAGTCAAAACTATTATTGCGAACTAAGTGCACAATCTTGGTGTTAACTTTTGTTAAAACTTACGAGTCTGTAAAATGGTTGTCAAAATCGAGCCCATCAGTAATAGTAATCTATACTAATTATAATAAAGCTCAACAGTTTATTTCATTTTTGTTTGATCCTCCTCATCTCTAAAACTACCAGACTCATAAGAAAAAAATGTTTTTGCATTTGATAACCCAATTTTTGAGTAAGGTTAAATAGGCTATTTAACATCACGATACGACCCTTACAAGCAGGTGAAACCGCGTGAAACAGCTTGTAAGTAAAAATAGATAGTTTTACCGTTTGGACTACTAAATTGCCTGAGTAGATGGTAGTCATATGATTCTTGTATCATACCTGTGTTTCTGCCCACTGCTTCTGTGCAGTGTTTCTGGTGTGATGAATCAAGATATGGTCTCCGGTGTCCACCTTTTCTGAACTCGCTATGTTCGACTGCTTTTGTACCTAGAAATATAAATAAACAGAAGTTTTATGTCGCAGTTAGGTCTTCGTGGACCAAAAGCAAGACCCAATGGGTACCTTTACATGGCATGCGATATCACGGCAGGCCCAGACCGAAACGACAGATAAATGTAGAATAACCTCTTAAAACATAGTATCGCTAATATTTTGAGGAAATCTGTAAAAAAAACTTTCAAAACTAGTCCATACCTGTTCCAACATTGGGAAAAGCACAGCAAGCAACGCTCTCCAGGCTGGCTTACTGAGCAGGGTTCCGTGGGCACCTATACAGCTGAATAACGTCTGGCTGGCAGCGCGACGGACTGGAGCACGTGGTTCCGTACATAGTTCACCTGGACGAGGAAATAAACGTATTTAGTTGCAAGTGCATTAAGGCAAAGGAACCATTGATAATCATAATAATTTGACTAAGTTTTTCCGGTGTTTGTGCATGAGTAAAATGAAATTTGGAAATGCCTATTGTAATGAACACCTAAATCAACGCCTAAATATGATTGCACTTGAAATACACTATGAAACTTGGCATCAGGGTAGAGCATGACCTGGATTAAGACATCGGATACTTTTTAATCTGTCAGTACGTACTTGTAAATAGTACACCACAAACTACCAACATGTCTTACTCCTTCTCTATCAAGTCCATCCTAAGTTTGTCTGTAAGAGATCGCTTTTAGCGACAAGGCAGCCCAATGTAACACCATATGTAGCTCTTAAACTCATTTTTTGTAAGTGTACATGATGTAAAATAAAGAGTATTCTATTCTAAAGTTATTATTTGTAAGTTTTCATGGTGTACACTCCTATATTTTCTTTTTTTTTAAACGTTTCGCCAGACTAGGAATTTATTTACCTATTTCGTGGGTGTGTTTACAAACAACCTGTAGGCCATATCAATATTTATTCAATGCGGGAATCGAACCCACGACACGCGGCACTGCAGTCGATGGCTCAGCCACTGCGCCAACCTTGTCGTCAAATAAACTATAAAGCTATATTCTATGTTCCTTGGGTTTATTTTCATCAGGCGATGCCGCTGGTAAAAGCTAGTACTTACTAAGTCTGATGTAGAGACACATCCACAGCTTGTCCAGGGGCGGCAGCTCGGCGTGGTTGGGCACTTCGGGACACACTGCCGTGTCGTTGGCCAGCGCTGCTACTAACTTATCGCGGTTGTGGTATAAATAGTCTGATATGTTCCACTGTGGAGAAAAAGAAATATTCAGAATTTGATCGAGATTTCAAGTAAACGCTGTTTCTTACCGATATATTTTGTTAGAATGTTTTAAGATGTAATCCAGAATATATGAAACAGACCCTTTCCGTTTTAGTTCTGACAAGAGATGTGTGAGATATTCTTTCTTGCTAGCTTGGTGAAATAAAACAATAGAAAAAAAATCGAGTGACAAATACTTAATAAAAAAAAAAGCTAATAAATATTACTTGGTGTTGGTGGGAGTCAACAAAATTTGCATATACAGACAAGAACAGGCTATCATGCCAAAGGCATTTCATGACTAACAAGAGCACGAGTGATATCTTTTTCTCTTTCTAAACTCACCATCAACCCAACGGCAGTAAGACTAATATTCAACTCCTTGGTCTGCGTGGCGAAGGCGGCCGCAGCGGCTAGGACCTGCCGCAGACACCTGGGTCCAGCACAGCCCAGCAGGTCGCCCGCTACCACCTGCGCGCACTGGAACGCTGACCGGATCAACTGCTCACTGTGGGACAAACAAATGGGTCTGACTCAGGAAGTACTAGGCATGTAAATGTCGTGATGGCCACTGAGCCATCTCATGCATGAGAGGCGAGGCCCTGACCCAGTGGAAAGAAGTCACGTGACATCTATTAAGCTACATTTTTTCCGCTGGTGTTAACGGTTACAGAAAAGGGATTTTGTATTGGCCCCCTCGTATCAATGTGACTTTGTCAATTCTTATTATGAGGAATTATATTACATCTTACATCGTGAGGAAATCTGGACTTATAGAAGTCTGAAATCGCGTGGTGATGAAGAAATGATGCCTTTGGCCTGCAGTGGGATATAAATATATTGTGTGGTTTAGAATATCTAACCGGTACCACAGACAAACAAGACAGGCGATAGCTTTGTTTTATACTATGTGATGTTTAGATGTGTATAGTTGGGTAAAAAAGCAGAAGAAGAATTACCTGTGGTGCGAAGATATGGCAGAGATGATCTCCATCATCAGCGGCCAGGCTGCGCCGAGCTGGTCTCCTCGAGAGTGCAGCAGCCTGGCGGCACATTCCAGCTGCCTCGCTCTGACGTCACATTGTCGAACTGCGCATAGCTCTGATAGAGGCTCCAGGAGAAGGCGTTCGCGGGCCTATAATAAAAATGTCAGTAACTTTCAAAACCCAAATTTGGTGGTTTAAATTGGTGGGGATTTATTTATTTCTTTGCAAACATAATTTAGGTCGCTCTCTGACCAGGTGGGATGACGATCTGCAAAAGACTGCAGGCAGGTGCTGGATGCGGCAAGCTGAAGACAGGGCGCTATGGCGCTCATTAGGAGATGGCTATGTCCAGCAGTGGACTAGCCTGATGATGTGCTGTGAGGTATGTGATGGGTAAATAATTGGTACATTAATGTTGTCATAGAAGTTAGTTCTTCATATTCTGCCGTCACATGGGGATGTCGGAAATGTCTCGATATTTTTTGGCCTAAGATACATCAGCTTCTGTTAAAAGCAGGAAATGCGTATAATTTCCGTTAATATTTTTGTGGAAAACTCCGGCGTGTTGAGGTTTTTATTTCGGTAGATATTAAAAATAATGTTTATTTTGTTTTAAAAGTATCGTTCATGCTACGTTTTTGATACTCATTATTTTACCGATATATTGTAATATTATTTGTAAAAAGATGGATGGATTGTGTTAAAGATGATATGGCTAGAAAAGAGATGACGGCAAGTAGAGATGTATCGAAGAAGAAGACATGCTGCGCCGATCCCAAATAAATTGGGATAAGGGCAGGAGGATGATGATTGTAATATTATTTGTAAATCGCCAATAAATATCGATTTGTCAAATGAAATCTTATTGGCCGAATTACATGTTTTTACACTAGTGTGAAGTTACTTCTTACAAATTTTTGGTGTTTTGTCGATTTAAGTGTGCAAAAATTAATCGATTCTTTGTAACTCATTAAACGCCAAGTGACCGAAAAACAATACATTTTCTATTCTGTCCCGTTTTCTGACAGTCAAGGCGTTAACAATTCAAAAATAAAATATAAAAAACGCGAACATTATTTAAATTCAGCCTGCTTTTTAATTCACGCCCGTGGACTGATTTCCTACACAAATAAATAAATAAACTTACCTCGGTGACAAGAACCGGGTTATTGTGATGATACTGGAAGGCAGCCTGCACCAAGTAAGTGATGGCTTCCACACCCCACTCACGCATCCTTATGTGGGGGTGTTGGCATACCTGGGGAAGCACAAATATCGATCATTGACAATTCAACAAAAAAGCCAAGTACAGGCAATCAAGTTATCCTAAACTGTCAAATTTTCCCAATTGAACATGAACCCTATTCTTTTGTCATAAAGTTGAAATACTATCAAATAAATTTGAAAGATTGCGGTAGCTTGATGTGCTAGCTTCTGTTCCGTAAAAAGTATTTATTTTCATGATTTTATTTTACCACTTTGTAAGCGTGGTCAATATACGTGTATACCTCTATGTGTATCCTTTTTCTATATGTGTATACCTTATATGTGTATACCTACCTATATGTGTATACCTTTGCCAAATTACAGCTTTCTAGTACTAATAGTATCTATCCTAAGCTGAGGACAGACGGACGGTCGGACATGTTGAAACTATAAGGGTTCCTTGTGTAAACAAGGAACCCTTAAAACGGGTATTCGTATTCATAAAAAAAACTAAAATTACACCACACACCCCGAACCACTAACATATCTTTTCTCCTCCTCTATCAAGTCTATCCAAAGGTTGTCTGTAAGAGATAAGGCCACCCATTGTGACAAACATTATTTGTAAGTTTTCCTGGTGTAAAATAAAGAGTATTCTATTATATTCTAAAATTTAGAAAGGAAGTTTCAGTTTGTGCCCTGTTGATGGCAATAGGCTCGCCCTATTCCGAACACGTGACTTACCTCCAACAGGTGATTGGTGATTGGCCTCCACATAACTTCTATCCTGTGCATGTTGGCTAAGCCAGTTTCGAGTAACTTCGCCACCGCGAATAATGAAGGTTCCTGAAAAACACATATTTAGTCAGTAATTATGTTTATAAGGTAATTATTATACCTATTTTTTTTAAACGTTGGATTAAAAAAAAGACCCCCCACTTCGATTTCTCCTGTGCCGTGGGTGCGTTTACAAACATTTAAATTCACATACACAAACAGCCAGACCCAGAACAACAACCTGTAAGCCAAACAAATGTTTGTTCTGGGCGGGGATCAAACCCGCGACACGAAACGCAGCAGCCAATCGCTCAGCCACTGTGCCAACCGGGTCATCATAATTTCTTCACGTAATTGATTAATTCACGTTATTAAAAAGTCCCCTGGCATTCTTTGATTACGTGAACTCACGTAACAAAGGTCCAGAAAAATCCACAACTAATCTCAAAGGAAGCTAGGGGGGTAGTTGTAAATCTCACAACAACTTTTTAATTCAAAGCGTTTCAACTTAATGTTTCTTTTACTTTTTTTAAGGGTCCCACTTTGCCCTCAACGACAATTTCATAGCTGCCAAAAAATTTAGGGTAAATGAGATTTACCCTAAATTTTGAAGTGAGGTGAAGTGGAGGAGACGGGCTTATCTTCTGAAGCCGAAGGGAGTGGTCCAAATTTCAAAATTTTGACCTTTTTTTAATATTTTTCTTAGGTCCGAATCTTCCGATACACAATAATTCCACGTACCCTATTAGAATAGGCCAGCTCCATAGCCTCATTCGACAGCTTGCACAGCGCATCAATCAAATGATGCAGCGCTACATCATCCAAGTTCTTCGAAGACTCGAACACACGCGACAACATCGCTGAAAGCGCTGTAATTTACAACATTATTAAAGTGAAACGTGAAGAAGATATTTTATGTATGCGTAATGTACATATATGGTTTGTGTTTTTTAAAGCGCTGTATGATAGAATGTACTTTTTTTTAAAGAATATACAACGTGTAACAGAATAAACGAAATACCCCTTAAAGGGTCGAAGTACTCATCATTTTCATAATTTTTTACAGTAAGACATTAAATGTAATGGGGGAGTCGATTATTTTTTCGCGATTTAATTGTTGGTTCCATAGTAAAATTTGTTCTTAGTGATGAGGTCAAGGACCCCTTAGGAGGTAATGCGTTTATTCTGTTACAGCTTGGATATAAATGTTTTACATTTTTATATTCTGATAATGTTTTCTTGCATAAATAAAAGGTTTATTTTTTATTTTTTGCTATAAAAGTAGTTAATTATTGTCAAAAAAATGTAACAAAGCGTCTCATAGTGCTTAGCGAGTGTGTATATAGATAATAATCATAAAAAAATAAAAGATAAATGTACTAACACACACACACAAGACCTCACAACTAGCTTAGCTTTGTTATTATAACGTTTCTATAAAGGTTGTTGTCAAATCAACTTTGGCATAAGAAAAAACTTTTTTAATCTCCCAAAAAAACCCCATCAAATACTCACAAATAATAAGAAATTTTCACACCGGGGCTGACTCTAATATAGGATAAATATCCACTACTTCAAACAGACTACACTCATTCTATTATTATGAATTGAGAAGTACTCGTAACTTAGTCTGTATTTACACCTGAACGGCTAAAAGTATTTTGACGTAATTTTGCAGACAGACTGTCATCTGCGTTACGACAAATGATTTTTATCCCGGCAGTACTTACCCGTATACGCTAGTACTAGCTAGCATTTCAATTACAACCTATGTATATAAATTTAACGAAGCAAATTAATATGTAAGGATCGTAGCAGGTAGGGTTCTGTAGATTCCGCCTACCCCCATGGGAAAAAAGACATAAGTTGATGTACGCCAGCACATCAAGCTACCCCAAACTGTCAGACTTTTTCAATTGAACATGAACCGTATTTCTCTTGTGCTAAAGTTGAAAAACTATCAAAGAAATTTGACACATTGGGGTAGCTTGATGTGCTGGCCTCTAAACATATGTATAAACCCAAGATAAGTTGATTTGATAACAGCAGAGCTATTCGGTATAAAAAATCTCCCCGCGTGAAGTGAGTTGTCAGTGTCACTCAGCTTAAGTTTCAAGACATTCACAGCTAACTTCACACCAGTTTTCAAGGGGACTTTTTTACAGAATGAACCGGCAGAGCTTTATAGAAACGTATGCGACAAACATAAGGACACAAACGGCCAGCAAGCTCCATCCCAGTGCTCCTGTGTATAAAGCTTTAAGAACCCCTAAATGTGTATACATTTGGAAATTTCATCACACACGATATTCCTTTATAAAGACGGATAAAAAAAGAAATTCAATTTTCAAAAGGCACCTGAATGATTGCATGGCTTCTGATATAAGAATGAGATGGAAGGAAAAGTAATTTTATGTCAAATCCAAGTAAAATAGGACAATGATAGTTTAAAAGCACTCTCCCAGTTGAAATCTAGACACCATAAACCAAACTTTATAGCACCAGTTTTATGAACAGGTTTTATAAAGGACAGCAGCTCCCACAAACACGCGAGAAAACCGCCCTATTTCAGAGAAAGCTAGAAATAATTGAAATTATTGGTCAGTGGTTTTTTATGCTTGATCAGTTTGAGCTTGAAAATAACTCGCCTGATGTTAACCGATGCTTACTGTACTTTTTAGTTACACTACATCCTACACCTCAGTCTGGGATATACTTTGACTAAAAAGTACAGTTTTCGAGGCGCGATACCACTTGGTCTACGTAGGTACTTAAACAAATATTTTTCTTGGAAACATAATTAATCAAAATGAGCCGAATTCGCTCACGCCCCTTAAGGCGAAAGCGCTACGGTACGCACGCTACACAGGTTACGTTGGGAGGGGAATGCGCTTCCCCTCTACCCTCTATCTCTTCACAGTAGTGGTATTCCATAAGCTGATGATGATTTAATAATGACTGCAGCTTGTAGCCCATCCAACGAAATCAAGAAAGCAGCGAAAATTATTTATCTAGAACTTATCATCAATTTTTTGGAGCTAAACATTTTTTACGAACAAAATACGGTATTTGACTGTTTTTAGAAAGTCATCACAAATCACCTTGTATGTAGTATTTTGGTTTAATCTTCATAATTAAAACAAAATAGTTTAACATAGACACTATATCTTACTTTAGTTCCGCGTGGAATAGTCCCTGTGTATCACAATACAAGATAACATACAAGCAGTCAAACACATTGAATCGTTTTCGTTTAATTCGAAAGAAGCTCTGCTATTGGTCGCATCAATCGCCCAATGATAGAGCATTTAGCAGTCAAGTGAGCATAGATTTGTAAAACTACTTTCAATTTCGTATATAACAGAAAATAAAGAAATTTTTTCGTGCTCTTTAATTTTATCATTTTTCAAAATTACACCTGCACGATCTACATTTGTACAGACGCCAGCACACCAAGCTATCCCAAACTGTCAACTTTTGCCAATTGAACATGAACCTTATTCTTTCGTAATAAAGTTGAAAAACCATCAAAGAAATTTGACTGATTGTGGTAGCTTGATGCGCTGGCCTCTGTACATACAGTCAAATACCATATTCTTTGGAAAATATGAAGGTTCAATTTCGCGATATTTATTAACTTCCAAATGTATACTTTAGAAAAAAATGCTAGTATACGGTGTAATACCACTCATGACTCCGAGTGACTCGGCAACCGGAACTTGCTGACCTGCAAACATTGCCGTCATACAAATATAATTATACACCTACACAACTGGGGGTACGGGTTCTAATTCGGGCAAGGCATTCAGGGCGGGGGGGGGGGGGGGGGGGGTCGTACCGAATGTCATCTAATCTTACTTTGGGGAGAGGGGGGATTTCGGCGAATATCACGTAATTTTTTTTCTGCAAGAAACGGAGAGTAGTTGCGATAAATTTGGGGCAAATAATAATACAAAGCAATTTCTTTTTTTTAATAAATTTAACGCATTAACACTAGAATTAGAGAGAGAGATTGGTGGATGAGCCAATTCTCATCTCCGTAGGGAGGGAGGGGGGTTTAAAAATCGCCAAAACGCCTCACGTAACTAAAGGATGCCCCTAAGTACCAATGTGACTTTTTCAATTCATATGTAAGTACTTTCTTTTTATCATCACTGACATCGGTGAAAGAAACCAGGACTTAATTTGTATTAGTCCTATAGTAACCCGCCTCGAGCAAGCGTGGTGATTAATACTCGTGCCGTCTTTGTATGAGAAGAGACCTTTGCCCTACAGTGGGACAGTAACAGGCTGGTATTATCATTTATTATTACACAGCTTGTAAAATAGTCGGCCTTTTTGTTTAAGATGCGGGTTAGTAAGACGTCAATATATTCAGGGTTAGTTGTTAGTAGGAAGCGTTAAGATTTGCATGGACTCCTCTGTCTTGTCTAAGCACTACGCATCGGAATATTGATGTCGTATCTTTAGACATCGCCTTGGGGCTGGTGAAACTGCTAAATGCCTTTTATTAAGGTCTTACGTAAAAGTGAAAACGGGAATCAAGTACTCATATAAAAATGAATACTGGATCAAGAACTACCTACAGTACCTACGACTTTTAATTAGATGCAGTAAATTGACAGGATCTACTGTCACACGAAAAGAAACTCGTGCGCTGTAAATAAAATAAAAGTAGATTCTAGTACACTTTAGTACACAACCTTGCTGGTTATTTTATTTATGAACCACCACTACTACAGCTAATTAAAAGTTGTCCTTAAGAGATCGTCTAGCCTTTTTTTCAATAGAAATGTGCAAATCACATTGATAGCTACGACAGATAACGGTTACATTATAATAATACTGACCAGGCAGATCAGCCATGACAGCTGAAGTACTCATGACAGCGTTCGCGTCAGCACTAGCGCGGCTTGCCTTCATGCTGCCGCCGGTGGATGGTTTCAGACCAAGGATCCATACCTATAAACAAATAGACGCATAATGTAAACATTTAAATACAAATAATAATTAACAACATCATCGTCATCACTGTCATGATCATCGCCACTACCATCATCATCATCATCATCATCATGATAATCGCCACCAGTATCATTATCATCATCGCCACCACCATCATCATCATGGCTATCATCGGCATCGTCATCACTACCATCATCATCATCGCCACCACGATAAACATCATCATCTTCATCATTGGCATCATCATCAATATCATCGACACCACCATCATCATCCTGCTCATCATCGACATCGTCATCACTATCATCAGTATCATCATCTTCACAATCAGCATCATCATCACTATCATCATTATCATCGTCACCACCATCATAATGAAGATGATGACGATGGTGATCATCATCATCACTATAATCATCATCATCATCATTATCCTGCCCTTATTCTTCCATTCATCTTATTTATTTATTTACTTAAAGGATCACCCACAGCAATACAATTAATCTTAGGTTACATTCTAATATATGTGCCAATTACGGGCAAACAACACTGTCAACACAGACGCCAGACTACCGCTTACATGCTAACTTTTGATAGGTTTACATTACATAACAAACAGAAAAAATAATAATAGAAGTAATTAAAAACTAAAATGATGAAACAGTAGCGAACATAGTAAGACAAACAATGAAGTCAATGACTAGTTTTACCAGTACGTAGGGAAGCCAAGATTCTCGATTTAAACTTCGCTTTGGAATATATATCTGCTTCAGGTCTCTCATTCTCGCTCTCATCTTTGCCGTTTCTTAATAGCCATATCAACTTTCAAACAAGCCATCGTCACGTTAGTCTAAAAGCGGACACCTACATAGTTGGGAACAGGCTAGGCAGGTGATGATAATGTTCTCGAGGTTCTTAGGCGGTCATGGGTAAAATAAGAAGAGAAATGCCTGCCTGAATGATGGCCTTTAAAATTGCCAGAAATTAAATTTCGTAGTGATGAAATGTTAAAATTATGTAAAATATCACATGATCTCTCTTTCCATCTATTTAACTAATAAGAGTAGACAGTTTTTTTTTTTTTTTAAACGTTGCCCCACAGTAGGAATTTCTCCTGTATCGTGGGTGCGTTTACAAACATTTGAACTCACATACACAAACAGCCAGACCCGGAACAACTACCTGTAGGTCATACAAATATTTGTTCCGTGCGGGGATCGAACCCACAACACGCGGCGCAGCAGCCGATGGCTCAACCACTGCGCCAACCGTGTCGTCGTATTTGACTTACCAGATGCTGTAGGGTAGTAAGAACTGGTAACCAGGCTTGCTGTATCGTGTCCCCATCTCTTTGAGCGGCACACAGCAACGCCTTCATAGCTGTGACGTGTCGAGAAGTCACCATCACGAAGGATTGTTGTTGACCTGAGTAAGAGAGAGAGGACATTTTTGGCAATGAGTAAGCAAAACGTTATGTTATTAAAAAAGACACTTTAACACCCGCACATAAAGTTTACTTTGAGCTTTCTTCTTAAATACTCTAGTAGCTTTTAATAATACTAACCATTTGGAAATCGACTTAATTTAGACTAGTGTAAAATTGATGTTTGTTTAATGCTTAAATTTTCTCCGTTATTTTGCAACTTACGGCACAATTATGAATACTTCGTGAAATGCACATTTGTTACGGTCGCGAATCACTTTTGTTAACATACAACCTAATACTAAGTTTATCTTGGAAACCTGGACTTATAATTAATATAAGTCTGAAATCGCCAACCGTGTGGGGCTACGTTTAAAAATAATAATATAATATATAAATATATTTACCAGTGGGCAGTGCTGCTGACGGCAGCGGCGTGCCCACCCACACGACCTGGTGGCGGTAGTCGGGGTCGGGCGGCGGCGGCGGCTCTCGTCTCCAGGGGCACGGCAGCGCTCCCAGCGCGCCCAGCGCCGGCACCACGTACTGCGCGGGGAGGGCGCAGCGGCAGAGGGCGCTGACGCACGCGTCGCGACCTACTGAATGGCCCACCTGGATAAAACATACTTAGAATATTAATTTACTCATTTAGGAATAACGTGCTTTCCGAGGCCATCATTTGTAGAACTTTGACAGTTGTTACAGGTAGTCAGAAGCCTGAAAGTCTGATAACCAGTTTTAACAAGGGCATCGTGTTGCCCAGACGAGACACAACCCAGTTAGGGCTGTGGAGGTCAGATAAGTAGTCGCTCTATGTAGAAAACTGATATTCAGCTGCATCCGGCAAGACAAGAAGGCGACCCCAAAATAACTGGGAAAATATAAACCTAATTCTTTTATTACTAAGTAGAAAAACTATCAAAGAAATTTGCCAGATTGGGGTAGGTTGATGCGCTGGCCTCTGTACATATTGTTATGCAAACGTTTCTTAACACTGTGTGCACCTTTGCTGTGGGGAAACCGTCATGGATATATTCTAAATGTGTCCTTACATTACATTAAGTCAACACTTTGCATAAAATCAAATATATAAGTTTGGATCATTATTTACCTTTCCGCTGACCCTGGCCAAGGTTTGTATGGCGCGGAGAATGTTCTCCAGTTCACCTATGCTGGCTTCAGCTAACACTGATAGACCCCATACCAAGCCGCACCACGATGACTTAAGCAACTGTGAACAGAGTAACCGGATTTTGATAAACAAGGGACCAATCTGGATGTACTTATATCTGGTCCATAAAAATATTAATTTTCCGAATTGGGTTATAAATGATGGAGTTTTGAAGTAATAAACAAAAGAAACAGCCGAATTGAGAACTGCCTTCTTTTTGTTCAGTTGTAAATTCAATTTCCTTGAAGATACTTCTGAGTATCAAATGGAAAAATCTTAGTATAAAAGTTGGTAAAAGACTAGACTGATTCTGGAAATTAAAAGAGTCTGTGATATCTGAGTTTCTTCACAGAGAAGGCAGATAGAGAAGCACCAATCTAGATTAAAAAAATATTTTCCTTGTTGATGTATGTCGTAAAAACTTATTTACTGAAATAAATATCATTATCAGATGTTGACTAAGCATCCATGCGTACTTGCCTGCAATCTCAGTTCTCTTTCTTTACTCTCCACATCATCTTCTATCTTCTGCACCACGTTGGAGTTCTGATCAGCTTCACCATTGTGTGAATTGTTTGTTATTATTTTGTCTGTCTTGCTGTCTGCATCTAACAAACAAGAAACTATTGAACAGCCAAAAAATATGATGGTACATGTAGTCAACGCCAAACCGTCGTGCCTTTTCTGTATGAGAAGATACCTTTGCCCTGCATTGGGACAGTAACATGTTGGTGTAGCTGCTACCTGTAAGACATCAAAACATCCGTCCGCCGACACAGCAAAAGCTTCACAGGCGAATCCTTTTTTTATGATTTGGATTGAGCATCTCGCAGTTTATCCTTCAGGGATATCTACTGCTTAACCGAACTTTCCTGTGGGGACTTAATTAGAAATTAAGGCCTCCAGCCAGGGCGTAAAAACTTAAAAGCTAAGCGACCAATCGCTAAGGGCACCCCCTGCGGGATACGAGCCTCGGCTTAGGACGTCGCTGAGAGATGCCAATAGATATATTATTTAGGGACTCTATTTAATCATTTACTGGCTCAGATACGCGGGCTGGCTCGGGCAAAGGGTCGGGGGGAACTGGCGAATCCGTGGTGCTGTGAGTTATGTATACTATATGAGGTGTACAGCGCGCGACCACTTAGTCGACGCGACACCAACGGATTAACGATGAACTAAGCTTATATTTACTACTGGTTAGTTTAGTAAAGTAAGTTTTGCACCATCCACTACCTAGATAGAATTTTAGCATTAAGTCTGTACACATTTTGATCATGATTACACATACGTAAAATTTCATTAAAAGTTCAAGTATTACCTAAAGTTTCATTTGAATACATACCAAGCGCTACATTGGTATTCATTCTTACCTTTATTGTTCCCATTCTTGTTGCAGTTAACTTCTCTTTCCTCTGTGTCGTTCTGTATATCTTCATACATTTCTTGGAGTCTGCAAACAAAAAAAACTTGAAGTAAATTTTGTACCTTAACAGCATTTAAGGGGGATCCTTCAAGGTAGCTCATACTCACAAACCTGATCTTCAAAGTAAGTACATATATAATTACCGCCTTTATTCATTGTTTTAAGGTGCCATGCCAAGAGGGCGAGCGAATTTTAAAATTTCTTACGCTCTTGCAAATCCTCCTGCCCATATCCCAAATGCGCTCATGAATTAAGATGATTTCATAAAAATAAAGTGATTTGCAGCAAATGTTATTGTGAGAGCAATTTTGATATTTTTAAATGATCGCTTGTTGACTTAATCAACATACAAAGTAAAACAGCGCTGTAATTAGCAAAAAAACGTAAGCGATTTGGAATTTCTCTCGCTACATTGCAGGAATCATCATTTAACAATGGCGGTATTAATAGACTGAATACTTAGAAGACAAGGTTTCTGGTTGCCTGTTCGGAGACTAGAAGGCACAAATTGAAAAAAAAATTGGTAAAAAATAAAATAAACAGTTGTTTTTGCCCACTATACTATTCTTAGCCACTGCCACTCCTGAAAGACTGGTGACAGCCTGGATCAATGAAACTTCTCGAGTCTCGACAATTCAACTGTTTTGAATCCCACAACAAATTGAATCAGAAAAGAATAGGAGAAAGAACCCAGTCACCATATCAAGCTGGAAAAAGAACAGAGCTAGCCCAGAAAGAGCAGTATTTACCTGAAGTACTCCTCACCCTCCACACTGATGGCTATAGACCGTATGATCTCCATGAGGCAAGCGTACGCCACGGAGATGCCGTACCCATCCTGTATCGTGGGAGCTTCTGTACGGTCTAACATTTCTATGCTGGAAGGACAAATATGGATGTCAACGCACAATTATTACGAACAAATTACATGACACTATACTTATGTAGTGATGACCTAGTGGTTAGGGCGTCGTTTCTCATGCGAGAGGTTGTGGGTTTAAATCCAGGGAAGGACCAATGCGAGTTCTTCAATTCAAAAATAATTAAAAAAGAATGACTTAAAAAATATACATCTTACTATTACTTAACAATTTCTAAGTAAGTGCAAGTACTAGTGAAAGTTGCAATTCTTTCAAGCCATTTCAGGTAGATACGCCTACTATGGGTTAAATTTTAAATAACAATACAATGACATGAACATTAAAAAAAACTAAAAATCTGAAAAAAACTCTAGTGAGAGTTTGTAACGATATTCTAAAATAGTTACTACTTTATACTCTCTCTACTAGTAAATACTCACTACACAGATTTAGCAGTGCCAGGGTCAAATGTGATGCAGAGCGGCAGCCAGACACCCTTCCAGTAGAATCCTGACTGCTGCGGTATGCCTGATGAGCCTAGGAATGAAAACCTTGAATTAGCTTAGATTATTGCCAACTGAGAAAACACATTTTTATTTTTATTGTCGCGTCGGATAAAAACATACCGAGGTTTTACCGAGTTACTATAAAAAAATAACCCAAATTGCCATACGTATGCCTATAATATTTACAGAATTCCCTCGATTTTTCCAGGACCCCATCATGGGATCTTCGACGACCTATCTGGCGCAGCGGGCGAAGGTCCGCCTGCGACGCAGGAGGTTGCGGTGTCGATTCCCGCCTTGGGACAAATGTTCCTACGATCTACAAAGATTTGTTCCGTGTGTTCTGGGTATTTGCTATACATAACATAAGTTATCTATATGTATGTAATGTATTGTATTAAGTATATCAGTCATCTAGTACCCATAACACAAGCTCTGCTTAGCTTGGGGCTACATGATGCTGTGTAACGAGACAAATAAACATGCGATTGAAATTCTCAAATAAAATCTAATGTGCTATGCTTTTTGACAATCATTGTCATTTATATTGTAAATGTAGTAACAACAAACATGTGTATAAAATTGTTCCCCGTTAGGCTTACTGTGATACTGTCGGCAGTAGTCTGCTTGGTCAGTTGTGTTGAAGTGCCAAGGACTGGTAAGTAAACGAATTAACAAAATATCACCTGCCTAATCTTTTTCCCAACTATGTTCAGTCGGCTCCCAGCCTAACCGGATGCAGCTGAATATCAGCATTTTACATGAAGCGACTGCCTATCTGACCTCTAAAACCAAGTTACTGGGCATCACGATACCCCTTGGTAAGACTGGTTGTTAGACTTTCGGGCTTCTGACTATCAAAATAGAACATAAATATAGCTCTAAAAATTATATGTGTCTTAAGCATGCTTAAATCATAAAATAGCGCTGAAAATATAAAAAAACGTAAGAAAAAGTGAATATCGCGCTAAGCACTGAAATAATCATGATGAGAATTGGGTACCATCATAGAAATCTCTGGTAATATTTCCGTTCGAAGACTTTTCCACTCGT
Source organism: Phlogophora meticulosa (assembly GCA_905147745.2). NCBI lineage: Eukaryota > Metazoa > Arthropoda > Insecta > Lepidoptera > Noctuidae > Phlogophora > Phlogophora meticulosa. The sequence continues at coordinate 2,594,260 of LR990542.1, forward strand.
CGCTGTACCTCATCTAAAAAACCACCCAGTCTATAAAAAATGCCCAATTCAATATCATCTTATATATAAAATTCTCGTGTTACCATACTCCTCCGAAACGGCTTAGCCGATTTGTATGAAATTTTGTGTGCATATCAGGTAGATCTGAGAATCGGCCAACATCTATTTCTCATCCCCCTAAATGATAAGGTGTCACCCTTAATATTGTTATTTTTTTTTTTGGCTTAAAATGGCAAAACAACGTTTGCCGGGTCAGCTAGTATTTGTATAAAACCTGTACTTGAAAACCTGGACTTTACCCAGTATGCCTCAAGATATACAGTACAATTTCTCATGACAGTGGAAAGGATGCACCATCCAATCTTAGCCAAGCTGGTGAGGATGCGGTGCACACGCCGGTTCTCGCCAGGAGTGTGCGTGGATGACGTGGCGCCTGTGTGGACCTTCGTATTCTTACAACAGAACTGCACGTAATGTGGTTTGAAATTAAGTTTCATTTTAGGGTTCCGGCCCCAAAAGGGTTCCGTGCCAACGTAACCTTATTAATAAACCGTACCTAATTGCTATATTTATACCTAGGATACATCCCTATTCCGTTGTCCATCCGCTCATCTGTCAGCGGGCTGTATGTCATAAACAGTAATAATAATAATAGTAGTTCTGTTAATAACTATCCCCGATGCCGGTGGGCTACTATTTTTTATATTTTTAAATGTTTTAGTTTTTATATTAAAATATTTTAAAATGTATAGTAAGTTATTGAAAGAAATAAAGGAAATAATAGTAGTTTGTGATGGTTAAACTTTTCACATGGTCTTGTGTGTGTGTATTTCTATCGCCACGATACGTTTTTTCAGTGTTACTTGCCCGACCTTAAGAATAGCTGTTTCTTGTGCGATGTTACGGAAGCCTGCGTGTGCCAATCCAACTCGCACTTGGCTACTTTTTAACTTCAGCAAGGAATTTGGATTACGCAAGGCGGAACTGAGCCACAACAACACAACAAGCAGCGAACCATTTTAACCGACTTTAAAAAAAGGAGGAGATACTAAGTTCGACTGTTTGTATAATTCGTTGAACCGATATTGAAAATTGTTTTTTTTTGTCTGAAAGGGTTTAGTCTCGAAGTTATCCCATTGTAACGATGTCAGAATCTGATGATGGATCCATTCTTCACGTGACCAGATGTCTGGCTATTTTCTGGCACAAGAATCAGTATTGCCACGACATGCGAATAATTTTTTTGAAGTCCTATGATTCTTTCCTTTTGTCACATGCACCCACTAATAATGATTTTCACTTTCAGAGAACGCCTTGGGTGCCCAAACAACTACCGCACGAACCGTTTCCAAAGCTACCGGATGTGCATGAAGCGGTGTCGCCCCCTCGTGGACACGTACCTCAAGATGTTGGAGTTTGAAGAGAAGAATGCGGGCACCAACGCCACCTTCAGCGATGCGGAGGACGAAAATATTTCGGAAGACCGGAACTTGAGGGAAAGGGTTGGAAGTAAGCTAAGTATATTAATTTCTAACGAAGGGAGAAGCTTCCCCCGTCGCAACGACCCCGTCGATGCCCTCCTCCCGACCCTTTGCTAGAGCCAGCCCGCGAAGCTGAGCCAGTAAATGATTAAAATGTCCCTAAATTATATATCTATTTGATCCAGCCTGTCCCTTGCTGTCCTCTTCAGCGACGTCCTAAGCCGAGGTTCGTACCCCGCAGGGGGTGCCCTTAGCGATCGGTCGGTTAGTTTTTAAGTTTTTACGCCTGGTTGGAGGCCTTAATTTTAATTAAGCCCCCCACAGGAAAGTTCGGTTAAGCAGTAGATATCCCTAAAGGATAAACTGCGAGATGCCCATTCCAAAAAAAAAGGGAGAAGCTTCATTTATTAGTAAACTTTTAAGGGGTGAAAGTACTCATGTATATTGACAAATTTTGGTCACTCTGACTCTGGGTACCGTACTAACCAAATAACTGCACAGCTACTCGCAAACAAATTATTTACCACTTTCGCTGCCCAGTTCAAAAATACTATTTAACTTGTATGTCATAAAGTTTAGCAAATTACATAATGCGTAGGTATATGGTAGGTGATGGGCATATTCACATCTCATCTATAGCTTTTTACATGTACGACTCGGGAAGCGAGTTCTGGATACATGAACGAACTATTTTTAGACCCGAGAGCCGGGTGCTGGGCACTAAAAGTGTTAAATTACCTAGACAAACCCGAGTCGTTATAGACGTCTAGCTGTACGAGTAATTGTTCCCCGCAATAAACGAGGTAGCAGCGTGCTATGTCTAGAGTCAGCCAAAACAGCACTTATGCGCAAGAGTGTAAACTGCATGGCTTATTATAACATAAATGAGTTAAATATTAGTTATAATATAATTGAGAATGAAAAATATTTTTTAAGTTAGTCAATTTTTGTGTATTTTTTGTACATTGTAAAGTATGGTTGAACTTGTTACAACTCTTGTCATCCTTTACAACCATATAGGCACCGAACATTACTCTGACGAATAGATAAGTAGGATTGAAGAACAATGTCACCATTGTATTGAATAATAAAATCTCCCATAAATCGCTAATTCACGGGGGACAACTGACCGTTTGTAATGTCCAAATAACAACTTGTTACTAAATGCATATATATTAAAGTTTATACGGTATTAATACCAAATTTTCTGTCTGTTTGTATGTATGTTTGAGGTAATCTCTGAAAAGCTGGACCTATTATGACGGGAATTCCACTGGCACGTCAGAAAAATAATTAGGGTACCGCGCAAAATGATTAAAACCCATGGAATTTTGGTCAAATTCCTAGTCGCGGGCACAGCTATTTCTTTATTAAAGGTATTGAAAATTAGACTCTAAGACTCGTTTTCTATTTACTCAATTGTTTCACAATTCCATTGTAGAAAACTTAACATCGCCGCAATACATGAAAAACACTTCAGTCAACCTTAGATTCAGTATCAAAGATGTGGAAGAAGATGAAGAAGAAGAGTACAAACAGGGGGAACGGGACACCAGATTCATCGTGTACAAAGACAGCAACGCGAACGAGGACATAATGCTCGCGGATATAGACTATGTGCCTGGTGAGATAAGGTCTGAAGCTGTTGCGTTGTATGGGTGAATGTCTGGGGAGAATATAGTGGGTGGATTTTTGATTGTTGCAGTTTAATTTATTCAGTCATGGTAGGGTTGATTTTGATTAACCTTTTTGGACGCCATTGTCACGTATACAAGACAAGCGAACGCATGCCCTGTACGCCAACGACACAAATATGTGCCAAAGAAGCGGTGCACTATGATACGAAATAAACATTGAAATCATTTCTTTTGTGTGTGTTTATTTATAAATCTTAAAAATTGAAGCTCCCGTACGTATTTCAGTGCATGAAACAAATTACATCTTGAGAAATTCATAATGAAAAAGAAGAAATTAAACTTAGTTAAAGAGGCTTGGCGTGGAGGGCACGTGCGTGCTCTGGCGTTCAAAAGATAAATCGCTACAGCTTAATTTATGGTTAAGTAAGTTATTTCTACGGTTGTCAGTTTAGAAGCATAATTTGATAATATTTTAGTTTATTTGGGAAAATAAACGGTTACACATTACAATATGGTTAATAACTTAAAACTAAAATGGCAGTATAAATGTATAACCAACAACAACAACAGTTAGTTGATTAAACTATGATATTATTTTACTAACGGAAAAAGTACCCAAAAGGCTGGCAGGTTTGCCACGTTGTATGGCAATGCTAATTTTTTGACGACACGGTTGGCGCAGTGGCTAAGCGATTGGCTGCTGCGCTGCGGGTCGCGGGTTCGATCCCCGCACGGAACAAATAATTGTATGGCCTACAGGTAGTTGTTTCGGGTCTGGCTGTATGTGTATGTGAGTTTAAATGTTTGTAAACGCACCCACGATACAGGAGTAATTCCTAGGTCAACGTTTATTTCGAAAAAAAAAACTGGGCCAACAAAAAGGCCCTCTGGTTGCGTGAAGAGATGACCAAACGCTAAATGAGCACACGGACCTCACAGCCCTAGGTGTTTCAACCACAAACGGCTCAAATATATAACTCCCAATTGAGTTGTTATACTATTGCCTTTTGATGTTTTCTGCACCTGCAGCAGCCGCACCTGCACAGTCCGCCGTACTAGGAAGATGGGATGGCGCAAGAGTGTCGGCACATTTTGCATCCCAAACCAAAGGCCTTCTCTTTGTATGTATATTTAAACTTACCAGCAGCCGTGTTGACGTTAGACGCGACAAACAAGCTCTGCACGTATGCGCCAAGTGCGTTCACAATGTCCTGAAAGATGTTGGTCGCGTGCGGCTTCATGTCGTAACACTCGCAGAAAGCTTTCAGGAGATCTGAGGACGAATATTTGTCTTTATATTGTGTTATAATGAGTTATGTTCAAGGTCTTCAAACTTATAAGACAGATGTGTTGCTGGGGAGTTTGTTCCTCCACTTCTTCTTCCCAGTAAAAACACTAGGAAGTGGTGAAGGGTGGGCGTTTTGGGGGACTGTCTTTTGTAAACGTTTTAACGTTCAAAAAGTGCTGATTCTCAGCCTAAATTGAATCATGATTTTTAAATAGTCTTCAATCTATAAAAAACTAGCTGCGCCCCGCTGTGTTACCTATTTTTTTTTTAATTTAAAGCTTATTACTAAAGACAAGTTTCATATATTTTATTTTGTTGTGATTAGCATTTCAATCAAACAAAACCCTTCGCATAAACAAATATGAACTTTAACAGATCAAAAATAAGGTTCATATTCCTATGAAACGGTAACTTTACTTTTCAAATCAAAGTCGAAGTACGATGTATAACTAAGTCTAGCCTTCAATAAATTATCGTTAACTTACTTGGCTGCAAAGTCATTTTATGTAGAACTTCTAAGGCCAGAGCTCTCTGCCACATGGGTTTGTCCGGGTCGAGGAATTTGATGGTTAGTGACAGGAAGATTTCGCATTCTGTGACCTGCAAGTAAGAGAAGATGTTGTTTTAATACAAAAAAAATACAAATAATTGAAATGAAATGACAATTGAAACATACACTGTTTGTCAGTTACAATATTATGTAATATTTTTACTGTACACTATCGCATTAGGTAACTTTGGGCCGTAAAGATAGTCGTAAGTTAGATATAAAATAAATAATTAAATAAATTTATTTCTGTACCTGCCTACCCTTACTTAAAACACACTTTTACACGTCATGAAATGGAATAAATAATAAGATTAGGTCGGTGTGTCCTTCACTGACTACTCTGAGAAGACACACTGAAACAAACTCATAAGTCACAGTCTCTTTTAAAGTGCAGATATTATTAGTTTTCTTTCACGAAATGTGGGTGTTAGGATAGCGCACCTGTGGCATGACGGCCTAGTGGTTTAGGCCTCGCCTCTTGTGCACGAGGTTATGGCTTCTAATCTGGGCAAGTACCAATGTGACTTTTTCAATTCATATGTACTTTTCAAGTTTATCTTGGACATCACTGGCATCGGTGAAGGAAAACATCGTGAGGAAACCTGGACTTATAATGAATATAAGTCTGAAATAGCCAACCCGTCTTGAGCAAGCGTGGTGATTAATGCTCGTGCCTTCTCTGTATGAGAAGAGGCCTTTGCCCTGCAGTGGGACAGTAACAGGCTGTTATAGTATAGTATAGATAGTACCTGTGCCATACCCTTCAGGAAATACGGTCTTATTATGATGTTTTGTTTATAAAAAAGGGATTTTATTCACCCATTCAGTTCTATCTTCGTTTCCTGACGCATGGGATTTTCGCAGCAAATGGGTTTGCATCATAATGGGTAAGTTGGGACTGCAGGGCCATACCTGACCATCTTAAAACCATAGGGTGAAATGGTGTAAGGAAACAATAAGTATGATTTCAATTTCTTCGAGACAAGCACTGCGTTTTAAATTATGTGATTAGATATTTATCAGTAACATTATTAATATAATTATAACATTTTATTGCACTTTTACATACGTTACACTGAGTGTTACTAAAAGTTTCGATTTCCAACTACATAATTTTTAGAGTTCCGTACAATTTAATGTTTAATGTTAAACTGGAACCCATATGGTGCGACTTTGTCTATCTGTCACAGCTGCTTATTTCAGGAACTTCAAATATTATCGAATTTAAATTTGGTGTAGACCGAGTTCAAATATGTTTTGGATCTCTTGCGCAATGTTTATTCTACTAAAAATGAGCGCCAATTACTAATTAATGTTAGTGACATCAATTACCGACTATTGATTACAGTTGATTGAATGTAATCGAGATTTTTTAATTTTATTCAATCACAAGTAACTGGATTACATGTAAATCCAATTAACAAAATAACAAAAGTTATTTCACAATTATGTTGTCAACATCATAAAATAATGTTGCGACGGGGTTTTCACCTCATCCATGTCCACTCCCCAAAGATTTCCACAAACATTGGTCCTATGCTGCCCTCATCCATCAGCTTCCTGCAATCTTCACCAGATCGTCGGACCAACTTGTGGGGGGCATACCCATGCTGCCTGTTACGGTACTTGTCGCAGCACTACTAGAACCCTTTCACCCGAGCGACCATCAGCTCTGCGAGTCCCCCGCCCACTACCACTTAAGTTTGGAAATTCTTCGAGCTATGTCGGTTATTTTAGTTCTCCTGTGGTAGTCGACACGGTTGGCGCAGTGGCTGAGCGATTGACTGCTGCGCCGCGTGTCGTGGGTTCGATTCCCGCACGGAACAAATATTTGTATGGCCTACAGGTAGTTGTTCCGGGTCTGGCTGTTTGTGTTTGTGAGTTTGAATGTTTTTAACGCTCCCACGATACAGGAGAAATTCCTAGTGTTTAAAAAAAAAAAAAATGTTTTTACCTACCAGAACAGAATGGTACTTGTGCACGATGATAGATACAAGTCGCAGAAGTCGCATGGTGACAGGGAAGTGAGGTCTTTCCACAGCTGCTGGGCTGGCTGCCCCACCAGCGGCTGCAGCTCCTGGGATGTGCAGCGCTGTGAATGCGGCTCTGAAGACCAAAAATCACTAATGTGAAGAATGTCTGTTTGGTACGTTTATTTGAGGGGATCGATGCTAAATACTAACAGCCGAACGAGTCGATCAAAGGTTAAGCTACGCTAGCCGAGGTCGGTCTGTGGATGGGTGACAATACAGTAGCTTCGAAAAGCATGTTAAGCCGTTCCCGGCCGTCACTTGTAGACATTAGAAGATAGTTATGGGGAGTCAGCATCCCGAAAGATTTACCAAAGGGAATAGGGTTGTGTACTAGGTAAAAATAAAACTTGGCAGTAAGATTACCAAAAAATATTGGACACGTATTTTTTGCTAACTCAAATCAATAAAAAGTGACAATGATAAAGCACATCAAAGTTCAGGAGAAGGGGCCTGTGACGTCACTGTTACGTTAAAAGTGACGTCACGCGCAATTTCAACGCTATATATAGTCGTCACTTTTGTTTACGTGACAAAATAAAAAATACGTGTTCAGTATTTTTCAGTAATCCAACTTTCGGACCAGATCAGAATTTTTAAAGACAATACCCTATTGTGTTGCCCAGTAACTGAGAGGGGGTGAAACCGCGTGGCTCAGCTAGTTATTAATATAGGGCGACTCACCTGTACTTGACATTTGGTGAGAATAATCTGATGATTAGAGCGCAAACATGTTCTTTCAATAAGAATCTGAATTCCGGTATCTGCAATCAAAGGAAATATCCATTATTCATTAATACTTCTTTTAAAAAAAAAGTAAGCACAAGTGCGACTTTGACCCTTATGGAAACCAGAAAGTCTAGTATTGTCAATGATTATAAATTACATCAGATAATTGTAATCCCTTTTTTAACTCCTTCTGCCTAAAAGCATATTATTACATAGATTTCTGCCTTACATAATTGTAACCCAAGGGGAGTGACGTTGAGGAATGAACGTTCGTAGCTATTAAACATTGCATCTTGAAAGTATACTTGACGCGGGTTCGATTCTCGTACGGAACAAATACTTTTATGTCCTACAGGTCAGGCGCTTACAAACATTTAAATTCACATACACAAACAGCCAGACCCGGAAAAACTACCTGCAGGCCATACAAATATCTGTTCCGTGCGGGAATCGAACCTGCGACATGCAGCGCAGCAGCCAATCGCTCAGCCACTGCGCCAACCATGTCGTCAAACATATCCACAATACAGGAGAAATTTCTACTATGGGGCAAAGATTTAATAATAAAACAAAAAAAAACAGTCCATACATAACTTTGAACCTTAAACACATGTGTGTAAGAGTGATCTCAGAAGTTCAACTTAGCTGTCTTACCTTGAAGAAAATAGGTGAGAAGTCGGTGAGGACTGTGTCCAGCAGTTCAAGTCCGAATGTCTTTGGCACGTCAGAGATACCGACCAGCCAGTGGGCCGAGTCACCGTTTATCAGTTGGATGATGTCCTGAAAACATGGATAACACAAAATATATCATGACTGCTTCGTTATCACAAGTGCCACTGCTGAGCATGAGGTCTTGGGTAGGATTCCTGGGTCAGACTAAGTGTTATTGGGTTTTAATCTCTGGATTTCTCCCTGCTATTACATGGGAATTAAACATAGTAACAATCATAAGCACTAGATATTATTTCGTTGCAAATATTTTCCACCGCTTCATCTGGTTAGGCTTTTTCCAGGGGTCAGCTTCCAGTCTAACCGCAGCTGAATACCAGTATTTTACATATAGCTACTGCCTATGCCTATCTGACATCCACAACCAAATTACTGGGCTTCACTTTACTCCTTGGAAAGACTGGGATCAGACTTTTAGGCTTCTAACTACCCGCAATGACTGTCAAAGATCTACAAATGAACATTTTAGACCATAAGTGTCTAAACACACTATGCCGAGGTTACGCGACCGAAGTTCGGCGGCTGATTTTACGTTTTCCGCAAAATATTATCACACCTATCCAAACCTATACCGAATAGGTTCACCAGGAAAGAAGTAAGAATATTTTTTACTTGGAGAATTAGTAAGAGGCTGCTAAGCTTAAGTGGGCCTGGACTAGCTACGTCTGCCACATGCCCAAAAGCTTTGGGCCAAAATAACCACTTTCTAGAGCCCTCGGATCGCGGGACGAGCTGGACAAAATCAAAGACCAGTGGCCCACATTAGCCCTGGATTGAAACAACTGGAAGTCACGGGGAGAGGCCTTTACCCAGCAGTGGGATAACGTTGTTTAACAGTATCAGTATGGAGAGATACAAATTTGAGAGGGGTTGTCCCTAGTGAAATATTACCTGTAATATAAGATATGCATCGACAGCACAGGGCTTGAGGTCTTTGGGTGCCTTGTTGTTTGTCTGTGGTCTCACATCAGCCGGGTTCACCTTTAGAGCGCCTAAAACCAATTAAAAAAAAATATTAATGCAAAAAAATCTTCAATAAAATTCATGACATATTTTAAAGCAACTCTGCAAACAAATTTAATTGACAAATGTTATTATACTGTAGACAAGTTTTTTTAATGACAAATTGTAATAAATATTAACACATAAATTTTATCCATAATTTATTTTTTTATTTTCTTTAAATGTATAATATAATCACCATCTACCTACACTGTGCTTATGTTATACAAATAAACCGGACGACACGGTTGGCGCAGTGGTTGAGCCATCGGCTGCTGCGCCGCGTGTTGTAGGTTCGATCCCCACACGGAACAAATATTTGTATGACCTACAGGTAGTTGTTCCGGGTCTGGCTGTTTGTGTATGTGAGATTAAATGTTTGTAAACGTACCCACGATACAGGAGAAATTCCTAGTGTGTGAGAAAGAAAGAAAGACTGCAGGCAGATGCTGGATGCGGCAAGGTGAAGACAGGGCGCTATGGCGCTCATTAGGAGAGGGCTATGTTCAGTAGTGGACTAATATAGCCTGATGATGATGATGATGAGGAATTCTCAAAGAAAAAATAATAGCTATCACCGTTTCTAGTTCAGCCGTATATTAATATTAGGTCTTTACCTATGAAATTGCCGTTCTGCAGTACTGGCCATTTCAAATCAAAATATTTTTTGTTTGGCTAAGAATTCTAATTTCAAATTAATTTTATTTTAAAAACATGGATTTTTTTTTCCAAAAGTAGTCATTTGTTTATTGATTAGTGTTACATTTTCATCGCATTTAAATCTTTTTCGTCATCATGGATACTTTAAAAATTCGAGTAATTATGGAATATGAGTACCGTCGTGGCAGCAACGCGGCACAAGCGGCACGCAACATCAACGACGTTTACGGAGCTAACACTACAAACCAACGCACTACCTGTTATTGGTTTGCTCGCTTCCGTTCTGGAAATTTCGACCTGAAAAATGAACCTCGCGGTCGTCCGAAGACTTTGGTCGACAATGACGAATTAAAGGCGATTGTGGAAGCTGATGATACACAATCTACGGCTGAATTAGCAGCAGCTTTCGACGTTAGCGTCAAAACAATATTGGTCCATTTGCGTCAAATTGGCAAGGTAAAAAAGCTTGACAAATGGGTGCCCCACGAACTCAATGATCGCCAGCGCGAAGTACGCGTCGAGACGTGCCTTGCACTGCTCAACAGACACACAAATGAAGGAATTTTGAACCGCATTGTTACCTGCGATGAAAAATGGATTCTGTTTGATAACCGCAAGCGCTCAGCAAGTTGGTTGGATCCTGGTTCAGCACCTAAACAATGCCCTAAACGAAAACTTACCCCAAGAAAAGTGATGGTCACTGTTTGGTGGTCTAGCGCCGGTGTGATTCAACACAGCTTCTTACCAAACGGGGTGAGCATTACTGCAGATGTGTACTGTGAAGAATTGAACACAATGATGGAGAAGCTGGCACATCTCCAACCAGCATTGGTCAATCGCTCGTCTCCGCTGCTCCTGCACGACAACGCGCGACCTCATACTGCACAGCAGACGGTCTCCAAGTTGCAAGAACTGGGGTTGGAAGCTCTCCGTCATCCGCCCTACTCACCAGACCTTGCGCCTACAGACTACTACTTTTTCCAGAATTTGGATAACTTCTTGGCGGGAAAAAAATTCAATACCCGAGAGGCAGTACAAAATGCCTTTGAAGAATTTGTTGCCTCCCGTCCAGCTGATTTCTTTAAGAAGGGCATCAATAAACTGCCACTGCGTTGGCAAAGATGCATTGATTGCATGGGTGATTACTTCGATTAATACAAATAAAAAATACATGAAAAAAATTCATTTAAATTTTTTCATACAAAACGGCAATTTCATAGGTAAAGACCTATTATAATGAAGATCTTACCTTCAGCTTCTGCCAGGGCCCTCTCGAAGACCAAAGCTACCAACTGCCGTACAGTGGCAGCGGCAGCATGGCTGGTGCTGACGTCACGGCTCTCCGAAGGTGATACCATGCGCATACACATCACCATTGTCTGATGAAGAGAAGATTTTGATTGTTAGTAAATAGTAAAAACTATATATGAAAAGTCGTAGAGGTTTGGGGGTTTTTTTTTAGTAGGACAAGTCCACCACGCTATTCCCGAACCACTGCAATTCCTGAAAATCAGAATAAACAGTGAAAAGCAAACAAGAGACAATGAAGCCCGATGAGTCCCGGACAAACGATTGAACTGTCTTGGGTATAAGGAATAGGGTGTAAAATTTATTATCCACCATAGAAAAGGGAGGATAATCCCTCTCCTTGGACAGCAATGAAATCTGTGAAGGAAACATCCTGAGGAGTCCTGTTCTCGCCAATTCACACTTTGAGCAAGCTCATGCCTTCTCAGTGTAAAAAGCCATGTAGTGTACACAGTAACGGGTTAGTAATATTATTTAGAAAATTTTCCTATACTGCAAATTTCCTCCTTAAAGGACTTAAGTCTATTTAAACGCTGACCGACAGTACATTTTCTGTTGTGTCTCGTTGTCTGGCAGTTAAGGTGTTAATAACGGTCTCCACAGCTGAAACACGAAACAAAATAACCAATAAAAGTTTAACTTTACCCCAAGCAGCCTTTCTCTTTCTGTTCTAACCATTGTGGAACACTCCCGTCCGTGGGTACCCACTGGAGTACTCATTTTTAATAAAAAAACACTCCACTTTTCAAACATCAACTTTCACCACAAAGGTTTACTTAAAACTAATTGTATTAACCTGTTAATTAAATCTTTTGTCATCTAATCTTATCAATAATTGTTTGAACCTAGTTGTGCACTTCAAAGTATTGCTGATTTGACAGATAAAAGATAGGTATGTTGTTTTTTTATCTGGAGTATCCATCATATGTTTAAATATCATATTTTTATCCGTATGACCAATGCGGGATCGAATCAGAAATGAAATGAACCGATCGATTTGTTTTTGGGACTATCCCGTCACGTTATTACCAAATCAGTCCAACTCCTGAAAATCAGAATCCTCCAGTAGCGACCACCAGAAAAGCGTCGAGTCAATAGAGCCCGACGAGTCCTGGAAAAACGATTCAAATGCGTTTACAAACATTTGAAGCCACTTACACGAACAGCCAGACCCGGAACAAGTACCTGTAGGCCATACAAATATTTGTTCCGTGCGGGCATCGAACCCGCGACAAGCAGAGCAGCAGCCAATCGCTCAGCCTCTGCGCCAACCGAAAAAAAATTGATCCACGATAAAAATTCCAGATGAAAAGATCCATGAAATCTTTCCTCAACCTGATTTGATTCCTAGATTTTAATTAGAACATCGAATACGAAGCAGTATTAACAATTTTCCTTACCCTGGCCAACGTATCCCCATGCACCAGATCAGACGTGGTCATCAACAAGGCAGCAGTCTGCAGCAGCTTGAGCTCCAGCACTCCGCCTTGACCGAGGTTATACAGGCAGTCCACCACATGTCTAGCGCCTTTCGCGTCTATGCCTTGCTGGGCGATCAGACGTTGGACTGTTCCGAGGCAAAACTGAAAATAAACGGTTGATGTAGTTGGAACTTTACCATCGGAGACACTGGAGGTGAACTAGTTTTAAGAAGTGGTTTATCTCCAGTATCCGCCATGGTACATAAAACTAAGGATTAGAAAGATGGGGAACGGGCACACCCATGCATATAAATGATGTAAGAACGCACTTTCACCAGCTCCTGAAGGTTGTAGCATGATGTTAATCAACCTATAACCTTCCTCAAGCATTGGGCTATCAAATGCAACAAGAATTTCCAAATCTGAATGGTACTGCCAGAGATTACAAGGACCTCTTCAGCTTTATTTTTTTTAATAGCACTTCGCCTAAGACTTCATCAGTGTGGACTTCATACTTATCACTTCCTACTTTAACATCCCTTCCACCCCCTTCAACACGTTAATCGCCAAGTGTTACACAGACAGGACATTTTTTATTGTGTTTCGTTTTCTAGCAGTTAAGGTATTTAAAGCGTAGTTTAGAAAATATAATATAGCCTATGCCCACCAATAAAGCTATAGGTGATTTTTTTTAAGCATTTAAGACGTTTTACAGTTTATCAATTTAAAACAAACATACCAACAGTACAATTTTCCCTCTTTATAATATTAAGTTTATTTAGTATGGATACGGTGAAACTAATGCAGTAGGTGAAACTTTTGGATGGGGTATATCCTATCTAGATATAATATACAATGTATGTATGATTGTTTGTTTTCGAAAATAAAATAAATTAAATGTCCAGCAGTATTAGCTAGGTTTACAAGGTAAGAACATAGCTTATCAAAATCAAGTTTGCTTACCTTGATAATCTTCAGATCCTTAGATTCACAGCCTTGTACAAGAGGATAAAGTATCTGATTCACGACTCCATATAAAGAGGCCTGTGGGTTGTTGGCAGCCAGAGACAGCTTCTCAATAGCTTCATCACATGCCTGCAAAGAATTTAAGGACAATTGTAAAATAGTAGTTGACATTGTTTAAGCGAATGATGAGTAGGAGGCAGTTATATTCTTTTGGAATCAGGTTTTAAACGTAACACTAAGGCCTGTATAGTTCCACTGTACATACTAATAATACTAATATTATAAACTAAGTGATGCTTGCGACTTAGTTGGGTGGATTTCATGGTTTTTTTAATTAGCTTTAGTTATTCCTTATAACATTGGCTTTCTGCCCATTAAAATCGGTTTAGTGGCTTCAGACATTGGCCGAAACAAGCAGATAGTCTGACAAATAGTGAAAAAAATCGCGAATACTCTGCATTGAAAAAAAAACCTGTTCTTTTGGCATTACATAAATAAATAAATAATGCTGGACACAGCATCATCTAGCCCCAAGCTAAGCAGAGCTTGTGTTATGGGTACTAGATGATTGATATACTTAAAACAATACATTACATAGATAGATATTTTTATTATACATAGCAAATACCCAGAACACCCGGAACAAATCTTTGTAGATCATACAAACATTCGTCCCAAGGCGGGAATCGAACCCGCAACCTCCTGCGTCGCAGGCGGACCTTCGCCCGCTGCGCAACATACGTGGTAAATAAATAACAAATAAATAATGTTGGACAATGCAAACAGCATCATCTAGCTCCAAGCTAAGCAGAACTTGTGTTATGAAAACTAGATGACTGATATAATTAATACAATACATTACATAGATAGATATTTTTTATTATATATAGCAGAATAAGTCAACTTTTCATGATTATAGGGCAAAATGATAAAATGTGTTTTTATATTTGTGCAGTGTTAGGTATGTTGTATGCATGTGTAGAGTTGTGAATTATGGTGTAAATGGAAGGATGAATGGATATATGGCTGAAACATATCTGGCATAATGTAGGTGTACTATTGGTACACCTCGGCATAACTCTTTGGGAAATATAGGTGCGATTTTTTGTTAATTGTATAGTGTTATGAGCTGATACCAGCATGGATCCTGGTCATTGGACGTCATAGTGGGAGTAAGGGCTCACAGGCACTTCAGACTAAAATCAACTACTGTTCTAACTCAAGGTCCGTGCTTATGATCTGTGCCAGTAAATACACCAATGTCTATTATAGCTGTTGTGATTCCAAAGACATGTTAAAGTGAGTGGAAACCAGGAAACAACAAAATACTATACCTTCGCAACTATATGTGCTGTTTACAAAAAAAAACTTATAATAAAGTATTTTTTTATTTCTTTAAAATGATACAACTATTAATATATGAAGAAATTTAGCTGTTCACTGTCAACGGGAACAGGTCACATGAAGAGTCAACCAAACGCTTCGCGATTTCTCGAAAAACTAAATGGGCACACGGACCCCATGGCCCTAGTGTTTCAACCCCAAACAGCTCAAAGATATAACTTCCAACGAGGTTGTTGTATTTTCGCCGTCTGGGATGGTGCAAGGGTGTTGACACATGTTGCATCACACACCAAAGGCCTACCCCTCTTCCAAGGTATTAGGGTCATTCCATCTGGTCTCTTACTATCATCGTGTGCCAAGCCACTGGGTTCTAAAATAGCTAGTACCCCGGCGGTGGCATGAGCATGACGGATGATGTCAAAATAATAAAGTATACAACATAAAGTGTTTGCCTTCACAGTTAGTCATGTACTAAAAATTTCAGCCTTGTTACTTCACAATCTACATGATAGCAAATTATACCAATGATGGATTTTTCTTTCCCTTCTATGAAGTGGATAGTAAATCCTTTAAACTTATCTACATTATTGATTTAACATGTCAATTAAAATTACAATAGTCATTAAGGGTGTCATTTGGCTGATTATTTAAAAATGATATACCATAAACAATGTCATACATAGTAAAACCTACTCTGTTTGTTTTTAGAAATTGTTTTTCATAGTTCGTTAGTCAAAAAACTGTTTTATTAATGTTAATTACATTAATAACTCCACCCATAAATAAGGTCATAAAAATGCTCTTTTATGGATTGAAATAGTATCTATCAAGTTTTAATCTTTTAGAGTGGTTTATGTGAAAATGAAGATAATGAGGGTAAGTGCCGGCTTACAAACACCGGCAAGATTAAATAAATAATTTGCGAACATTTTAAACGAAATATACATCATAAAAATATTGGATTTTTTTCAATATATTTAAATTCATGTGGAAGTGTTTTATAGATGAAAATGATTGTTGCGTGTATGTTATTAAGTCCCAATTATGTTTGGCAATTATAAATAACAGTAAAATAATAAAAACCTCTCTTATCTGAGGATACTTCTTCTTGGTTTCCAAACTCAATGTCTTGAAATCATTTTGAAGGACGTCCATGAACTTCTTCGTGCAGTCATCGCCGGTTACAGCGCTAACGAACGCCATTATTTAATTTATTGCTGCTAATTCACTTATTCACATCATAATTCACGTACAAAATTAAAGAAATTGAATTTATGCCATGTACACAATCGACATCACAATTTTCAGTTCAGAAAGTGAACCATATTAAAAACGTTTCTTCTTTTTAAAACATATAAAAAAATATGAATATCTTGAAAACCATTAAATATTATAGAAAATAACAAATTTTATTATCATAGAATAAACTATATGAAAAATTTGATAAAACGATTGTTAAAAATGTAAACTATAAAAAGCAGGCACTTTGATTTTTTTTATATTTCTAAACGAAATATTTGCTTCCATTTCTTTGCGCAGTTGCACATTGTTCTGCTGCGCACTTATGTTTTCATGGAGTTACTTTTCAGTGAGTATGTAACTAAAAATATAGTTGAGATGTAAAATACTTAAAAAGTTGTACAAAAATGAAATAAAGTACTCAAATATTACAAAATATGTCCTTAAGTGTATTTTGCTAAAAGTATTCGTCATTTTTATTTGCGTGTAAAGAATTTATTTTTTGAAATATGTGACCAGAAAAAATAATAAATTACCACATTCAGTAACTTCACCCGATATTCTCCACTGTGAATAACTGCACTTGAAGTTAATTAGATTATGTTAGACTTAGTGATTTCGTGGAATAAAACAAAGCTTTAATTAGATTTAACTCATTTAATGAATAACTGTCATTAAATGTAAAAGTGGATTTGATTCAAGTACCTTGTATCATATTGTTTTTGCAATGTTTAGAAGAATTAGGCTTGTCCGAATGTTCAGGTAAACAATACTTAACAGAATATCTGTAATACTGTATAAGCAGCAGT
The DNA here is from genome assembly GCA_905147745.2 of Phlogophora meticulosa. NCBI lineage: Eukaryota > Metazoa > Arthropoda > Insecta > Lepidoptera > Noctuidae > Phlogophora > Phlogophora meticulosa. The sequence goes on from LR990542.1 coordinate 2,611,453, forward strand.
ATTCGACGTGAGAACAGGTTCTTGAAGTGAAAGTGAAAGAAGAAATGCAAGTGATCGATGATGACCCACTTTTCTTGGTAATTTTTTTTCTAGTATAGCAACATCGATTACTGATTGTGCAGAAGAAAAAACAATGGTGTGATTCCAGATTTTTATTTGTAAGTATTTATAGAATCCAATATCAATTTAGCTAAAGTAACGTTTCAGTGTCGTTAAAAACGTCCCCCCGCCCGAAGATGCCAATACCGAGGTATAAAACGCATAATATCAACTAGAAATTGGTTTTGTGAGCCTGACGTGCTGTCATTTCAGTTTTTTATTCTATTTATTCAGCTTGATTCAGCTATGCGCCATTTACTGCATTAGAACGGCTGCTGTCTGCGGATTTTAGTGCTACTGATAATAAAACTATTCGCGACACAGGTGTGGAATGTATGTATAATAGTGTGTGGAATTTGCAGTCGCCGTGTGTCCTATTCGTGGTATATCGTGTGTAGTTTTTCATGCCGGCACATAGTTTTCGTTATTCCAGTGTCGATTGTATAGTTTTTTTGTCGTCAAGTGCGTCATGAAGTCGAGTTGTGGTTTAAAACCGGGAGTGTACACCCACCGTTGCCGGCCGCCCGTGTTTTTACAGTCTCAGTCTCAGAACGTTTCATCATGCAATCGTTGCGCTGTAAACAATGCAGCATGTTCGTGCCCAGTTTAGTAAATAACAATCAGTGTTACCTGTCATCTTTGCACGCTAATTTCGTCCCCAAGTGAAAGTATCGGTAGTCAAATAGTTGATGGAATTGAGCAAGAAATCTTTGCAATGTATGTATGTCAATAAGTAGATGTTGTAATGAATATGTGTTGTGATAGTGATATGTTTGACTGACATTGATACTATCAAATGTTTGTGGCTTCCTTACAGTATGTGTTGTCATCTAATCATTGTTCTGGAGCGATGATATCTTGACCTGTTAATCTCAGTCCGTTTGCTCTCTTTGTGATAACTAGATTACAAATCATTGTTGAATTAGTGTTATGATTTGTATGTCAAAGTTCATTATGGGTTAATTTGAACGATAAAATGGATAGCTCTTTTATTCTTTATGATATATTGATTTGATTAAATGCTATAATTCTAGCTTTTTCACTAATATCTTCATTGAAGCATTACCAATATCTTTTATCTAAAAAAAATTAATTCAACTTTAACGGAGATGAAAAAAAAGTTTCTTTTTTTCCTTAGCAATTGGAAGTATACCATACTGTATTAGTTTTATGGAATAAATAGTTAAATATTGTGTTAGGAGGTTTTGCCAGTATACACAAAATAGCATATTACGTCAATTGTCATAAAAAACTAAAAATCTAAAAAAAGGTACATAGGAGGTATTGTTACTTCATCGTCGGTTTCTAGAAAGTGTTCAAAGTTTCCAGTGAGATGTCATACACTAAGTGTAATTTATTTATATTATTTTTGTCTTTTATTCCATCCCCATTTTTGTCTTTTATGATCAAGTATTATATATATATTTATATTTTATATATATATTATATTATATATTATTATATTATATATTTATATTTCATTTAATTAATTACAACGGTTGAAGAACCAATTACAGTAACTAAACACAAAAAATAAAAGTAAATTTATAAACAACATATAGGTACTTACATCAATCCCTCTCACAGTACTTCTGACATGCCAATAAAATTATCTTCCATTCATCCGCAAACAGATCGTTTGTTGGATAAGAATCCATCAGATCATTTAGTGCAGCCAAGGTGCGAGGTATTGGAGATTGAGCACGGGCAACAGTGCGACACTGAGGCACTGAGACTGAAGTATACATCCGTACCATTTTTATTTAATTTCATTAAAAACAAAACTGATGTTTGTGTAAAATTTTTGAATTCATATGACCTGAAGGATCTATAACACCAGATATGCAATTCATTAACATTTTATGCAATTAAATTTTGTTTATTTTCAAATTTATTTAACTATAATCCTTTGTACATTTAAGTGAAAGCATTAAAGAACATGATTAAGTGCTGGGCACTGAAATCAAAATAGAAAAAGAAATGAGTCAAATCTCAAATTTCATACATTTGTGACTTGTGTCTCTGCCAAACCTCACATTATTTATTTAACACACATACCACTATCATCACAGGATTACCTAATACAACAGTAGTTCATTTCGTAAGTCGTTGGCAGTTCTCATCATTTCAATATCATCAATCTTCAGTTCCTATTTGTCCTAGTTCCGACATGTCATTGTAGATGGCGCTGATGGCCTTATTATAAACATATTTATAGACTGCCTGATATAAAATATTCACTAGATCATCTTACAAGAAACCTACCTGTTGAACTAGAACACACACAGTATAATCACTTTATTTTCCACGTGTTTTGAAAACTTGATCCTAGACAGGTCTATATCTATCACCAAGATTATAGATCTAGATACAGTCTTGATGCAAATATTATGGTTGCTCTGAACATGAGGGAAGTCCCAGTAACAAATTCATGAGTAATGGGGGCTGAGGGGGCTACTGCAGAACAAGTAGCACTCTTCTCAGCTACCTTGAAGTTTGCCACTTACTGTACCAGAAACTAGAAAATTGATGGCACATACATTTGTATCTTGATAAGTACATCCCCCAAAACAAATGAAATGAATTGGTTCTGTACTCTATATTTAGTCATAGATTTTTTTTTGGTATTTTTTTATTTGACCCACTAGGAATTTCTCCTGTATCATGGGTATGTTTACAAACATTAAAACTCACATACACAAACAGCCAGACCCGGAATAACTAACTGTAGGCCATACAGGTATTTGTTCCGTGCGGGAATTGAACCCTCGACACGCGGCGCAGCGGTTAATCGCTCAGCCACTGCGCCAACCTCGCCGTCAATTTAGTTGATTTATAAAATTTTAAGTACTAGACTACGAGTTAACTCCTGAAAGCAATAAGTCTATTGCTTTTATGGCGTGGCGGTTAATGTGTTAATAACAAAGTCATGTAAAGACTATCTCATGTAAATCCACCTACAAATCTATAATCCGCTTATTTAAGAAAGATTTGAAAATCTACTATCAACACATTTTTTAGATAAGACAAAAGAAACAATAGAAAACTAATCAGTATAACATAAGTACACATATAGTTGCTAAAGCAGTTATTTATTATGATGTTGGTTCTGCACATTCTCGAAAGCTTTGAAGTATATTAGGGCTTCAATTTTCTCTTCAAATCTTCAATAGTAACTTTTGTGGAAGACACCACATTTTTACCAATATTACGTTGGTACTATGATGGACCATCGAAAGCCATAGAGATATCCGCCAAAGATAAATCAGTAAATGGTCTTTATCGTCATCATGATCCTTAATAATACCCGATTTTTTTTGGAGGCTTCTCAGAATGTCGTCATATTCCATATATCTTCTCTTTGCTGTCATCTCAATAGTTACCTCCTTTATATCCATATCATCTTTCATACAATTCATGTTGTCTTTGGTTTTTCTCTACCCTTGTCATCACATGGAATTTGTCAAAACTTCATGTTTATTTCTTTTGCGCGTAACCCTAATCTTTTTCTACAATTAAAGTAGCTTAAATGACTCCAAAACACATCAGCTATCTGCAGGTCCCGTCAAAATCAGTCCAGCTGTTTCGGAGATTACCTCAAACAAACAGACGGGCATATAAAATGTTTTTTTTTTGGCGTTACTACTCTATAATCTTTAATATGCATTTCTTAATAATCTGTTTTTTTGGCATTAAACACAGGCACTTCAAGTTTATTTATTTGTATAGATGACTTGGGTTCGGATAGTCAGAACTTCGCTCTATCATTTATGGTTGCGTTACTACCAAGGAGGAAGAATGTGGTGAGAGGAGGCACAGCGGTGCTCTGATACAGTGTGACATTTTTATGGTTGCGTTTTCACCATAGCTTGTAAGAGGAACGATGACACAAACAATACTGGCTGCTCTGTGTTTTGTTTACATTCCTCGTACGCGACGTTGTACTCGATTGTTTCGTTTTTGTAGTGGTCACAAGCATGAGGTCTTGCGGTTCGATTACCAGGTTGGGTACAGTGCTTTTGGGTTTTCCATCAGGGTTTTTTAGTAGCAGTCCAGAGGATGAATGAAAGACGACTTACAAAAGGCAGAAATAAGCGGAAATGCTGGGAGGGGACGCCCTAGAAGCACATTCGCTGACCTTAATGGTGATGTTCCTCAAATAGGTCAGGTGCATAGTGGACCCATGTGGGGCAGCGGGTGAAGGTCCGCCTGCGACGCAGGAGGTTGCGGGTTCGATTCCCGTCTTGGGACAAATGTTTGTACGATCTACAAAGATTTGTTCTGGGTATGTGCTATGTATAATAAAAATATCTATCTATGTATTGTATTGTATTGTATTAAGTATATCAGTCATCTAGTACCCATAACACAAGCTCTATTTAGCTTAGCTTAGCTGTGTGGATTGTCCAGCATTATTTATTTATTTATTTATAGTGCTCGCAATCTGCATGCGTGTGTGACCAGATGTATGAACGTAAACGAAGCAAAAGGGTATGTAAGGATCGCAGCAGGTGGCAATCTGTAGTTTCTGCCTACCCCCATGGGAAAAAGGCGTGAGTTTTTGTATGTATGCGAAGTCTAAGATCGACGCTCATTGCTAATGTAGTATAGTATGCTAGTAATTACGCACATCCGACATAAGCTTCACTAGTAAATAAACAGTAGCTACTCCAATGCTATGTTGATTATCTAGTACGACACTGATTTTACTGATAACATGTGTGAATAGATGATAGAGGACATGTGACGTCATCAATTTGTATGTATGTGTGAGAAAGTTTTAGCACGTGTAAGCCGTTTAAGTGTGTATGACGATTTTGTGTAGGGTACATGGAATTTTTTGAGTCTTTTTGGTCTCCGGGCAAAATGTCTGCTAATTAATTGCTGTGTATCTTATTTTATTTTTGTCTACTTTGGAGACGGACCAATTTACACCAAGTGCTTCTAGAAATCCTTCATAATTCGCACAGCAATGGAGTGCAACTCACTGCCTACGGCTGTGTTTCCGAACGTATTAGAGATAACAGCTTCTTCTGGGCAGTGACGGATTGAGACTCCTTGATGCCCTAAGCAATCCACGCCTGTCCATATGTCACCTAGCATCGGTCTTTAAACCTTTACCGCCTAAAACATTAGTTGTGCAAAACGCGCGTATTTTGAAATTAGTCGTAGAAACTTTTTTGGCGTGGTTTTTGGTCACGTGAGATTTGTTTTGTGCTTCTTCTGGTGCTATCCGTCACTGCTTCTGGGTAAGGTCATTCCATCGTCGACTTTGTTTCTGTCACCTCTGACTTAGACTTACTGGGGTCAGACTTTTTAGTTACAAAGCAAGCAAGTGGCAATGCCGACTTAAACTTAATTATCTTAACTTAATCGTCCATCCGTCTCCCGTCTGGTAGAGCATTTAAAAATATTGGACACGTATTTGTTCTTTTTTATGAAATCAAAAGATTACGGTGACACATTGTTAAAATCTGGCATGACGTCACGCCTATGTAGATTTTAAACTGATTTCTGACGTAGCTAGCCCCCACCTCACAATAGTCATTTTTTATTAATATGATATAACTAAAAATACGTGTCAAATATTTTTTGTTATTTGACTACATATACTTTTTTATTTACCCAGGCTCAGGTAATCCGTCGGCTAAAATTTTGACAAATCCCTATAACTGCATATCAGATCGAAGCAAGCATTTCTAACATATTATCTTCTTGTTTCAGATAACATCTAAAAACATCCTGCAAGAAAACTTTCCAAAATCTTCCTGAAGACTGTTATTTTTTTTTTATTAGTTATTTAATTATTTTTCATTTAGTATAATAAAGACAGTTGGGAGCGGTGACTAGCGGAAGATGCCAAGTAAGAGAGAGAGAAACAAAAGACGGAATTAGCTATTTATTTATATTAATTAACTAGTGTAATCCATTGTAACTTATTATTTTTTTCAAGTTATTACTATATACTCTCACGAACGCAAATAACTATATGAATTTATGTTAAACGCTATCTCTGAAGCTTAAATCACTATTTATTCAATTATTTAATCAATTCATAATTTAATTAATCACAAGAAGTATGATAACTATAAATAATAAGGGATTGATAAGGTCGCTTTGAGCACCATAATGGACAATATGGCGTCAAATGTGAGCTTGAGAAGCAATAAGCAAAGGAAAGATAACCTCATAACGAGGAAGCAGGATAAGTCTCCGGAGAAGACGATCAGGGGGACGAGGGGGGCGTACAGAGGCATCCCGTCTACTTCGAAAAGACCAACCGAAGAAGACAATGAGACGGGCTCCACAGAAAGACTGGACAGACCAAAGAAATTCATATCTCAGAACAAAAGCAACTATGGGCTCGGGAAGAGGCCTGACTTCTCTCTCAAGAACAGGAACGTGCATTTAGCCTCCTCTCGGTATGGACAGGTGAGTGTTTTTGTTTATTTACACTATTAATTCATTTTTTAGAACTGCCTAGAAGAAGCACCTAACTACCTCGTTGATCTAGTGGTCGCAAGCGCCACAGCTGTGTTGATGGCAATAGGCTTACCCCCTATTATATGGTCATGATGGCCCAATAGTTTAGGCCTCGCCTCTTGTGCACGAGGTTGTGGGTTCAAACCTGGGCAAGTACCAATGTGACTTTTTCAATTCATATATACTTTCTAAGTTTATCTTGGACATCACTGACATCGGTGAAGGAAAACATTTTGAGGAAACCTGGACTTATATAATTAATATAAGTCCGAAATCGCCAACCTGTCTTGAGAAAGCGTGGTGATTAATGCTCATGCCTTCTCTGTATGAGAAGAGGCCTTTGCCCTGCAGTGGGACAGTAATACGCTGGTACTACATACACTAATGTTTACATTAATTTAGAACTTCCTAGAATAAGCACCTAACTGACTCCGTTGGTCCAGTGGTTGCAAGTGCCACAGCTGTGTTGATGGCAATAGGCTTACCCCCTTTTGTATGGGACTTAAAACATAACTGGCGAAATGTGGCCTTATGTGCGGGGAATACAGGCGTACTTATTATAATGTTATTAAAATTTTATCTCTGGGGCCCTGACTTGGCGTAGCGCAGTCACCGATACCTTTGGGTTACTATTCTTAGGGCTCCGTGCCTCAAAAGGAAAACATCGGAACCCTTTTAGGATCACTTTGTTGGCCGACTGTCTGTCAAGACCACTTTTCGCAGAAACGTGTGGAGATATCAAATTGAAATTAATATAAAAAATACGTAGGTCAACGGTTCCATGGAGCTCTAAAAACGTTGTCAACGCAACCAAAAAATTTCTGCCATTGATACTAATATTATAAATGGGAAAGTATGTGTGTCTGTTTGTCCGTCTTTCACGGCGAAACTGAGCGACGAGTTGACGTGATTTCTTAAGTGGAGATAGTTGAAAGGATGGAGAGTGACATAGGCTACTTTTTGTCTCTTTCTAACCTCTTCCTAACGCGAGCGAAGCCGCGGGCAAAAGCTAGTGTTACATATTTTAATAGGGTACTTAGGGTACTTCCCTTTGACCTAGAATCATGAAATTTGGCAAGAAACAATGCCTCATTGTACAGGCAAAGGAAAATATCGGAAGTTCTTAAATTATTGGCTATATCACATATTATTTGTTTAATTGTTTGTTTGTTTGTTTATTTGTGTTTTTGACGACCGATGTGGCGCGGCGGGCGAAGGTCCGCCTGCGACGCAAGAGGTTGCGGGTTCGATTCCCGCCTTGGGACAAATGTTTGTACGATCTACAAATATTTGTTCCGGGTGATCTGGGTATTTCCTATGTATAATAAAAAATATCTATATATGTAATGTATGGTATTAAGTATATCAGTCATCTAGTACCCATAACACAAGCTCTGCTTAGCTTGGGGCTAGATGATGCTGTGTGGATTGTCCAGCAATATTTATTTATTTATTTATTTTATTTAATTATTTTGGTGAAAGTACTAAAACAATTACCTAATGTTTTAACGGACTCTCGCTGTTCAAATTTGTCCTGTTTTTAGGGTTTCGTACCTATAAAGGAAAAAACGGAACCCTTATAGGATCACTTTGTTAATATAAATCAATCATAAAAAACAGGGTGTTTATGCAATGAACGGCTCTCGAAAATTTGAATTGAGTTAACCGTATCATGTGGGATATCGTATGGAAGGGCTTCATTGACATAATCTTAAACAGATTTTTTATCATATTTATGATGTATATGTATATGTTTTCGATTTATGTCGAAGAATGAAAAGATATTTTTTTATTGGTATGCAAGTCCGACTCGCACTTATCCGGTTTTTTTTTAAAATATTCAAATACGTATCTGTATTTTTTTGAGTGAAGTTTAAAGGAGATTATTTCATTTCAGTAACAATCGCGTCATAGATCTAAGTTTAGAAGAACACTCGTCCACAGTCAATTGAATAAAATCTGTTCCGCTCACAAGCTAACTACTCAGTCCTTGTGTGCAATTTGTGGACTAGATTTAACACTTTAGTTGGTACTCGAGATAACTGATGGAACTATGTGTTACCATGTACTTATAATACGTTACATTTTTCCTCTAGTTTTCTTTTTAACAATAATAATTTCTGTTGAATCGTGGGTGTGTTTACTTACAAACATTTAAACCTCCATACATAAACAGCCAGACCCGGTACAACTACCTTTAGGCCTTACAAATATTTGTTCCGTGCGAGAATCGAACCCGTGACACGCAGCGCAGGAGCCAATCAAGTCAAAACTGTTTCGAAACAAAAGAAAACACCAATTAGATTCCGCGATCACCGATTGTTTCTATATAATTATGTACTAATCATAGTCATTTATGTTTTTTTTTCTAAAACGCTTTACAATATTAAAATATTAAACCGATTTGATTTTTTTATATTTGTAAGAAAATTACGATTTTGATAGGGAACCCTAGTAATAAAACTGCAGTGCACCGACAGGTTACTGACCTATCGCATGTCAACCTAGTACAACAATAACTTTATTCTTCATAACATTTATAACAATGATACCCGTTTTCACCAACTAGGCGACACCTAAATAAAAGCGCACAGTTACTAGGCTTTCAACCCTCGGCTTACCGCCGACAGTTGAAATACCAACGGTGCAATAATATTTAAGTGTCACCTAGTTAGGGGAAACAGGCATAAATAAGTTTTAAAAAAAATATTTTTCCGATTTAAAATAAATTCTCTATGAACTCATTTCCTTTGAACTTTTTATGTAACTTGGTATTCAAAGTATCGCAACGTTTCTGCTTACTGCAGTCACTATTCGCGAGCCTATTGATCAAGTCGTGCTGGTCACCATGGCTTCCGTGGCTCAGGACACCAGCTGATAGAAATTTTCCCGAAGATTCCACATCCCTCGGGCCCGATCAGACCTACTGCTGGTGGATATTGGATAGTTCCCTAAAGATTCCTACAACGGTTAGTCTCAGCTTTAATCAAACAGCCACCTTTGACCTTCGCTAGGTCACCGAACGTCGTCTGCGTGACCTTCATAAGGTCAAACAAAAATTTTGTTTGAAATATTGATTGACGACTTTAATTCGGTTTATTTACTTAAGAAATAGAAAATAAAAAAAGGTTTGGTTGCCATATTATGCAAAAAAAAAACTTCGTACTACGAATTTCTAATTATAGGGTAGTTTTGCCTTTTATTATTTCCCATTGTTGAGTTGAAGAGAAAGGTAAATATTAATTTGTAACTTTCGTAAATTCTCAGAAAAAAAAATACCTCGCACGTTTCAAAATCGCAGCTCAAGACAATGTATTACCAATTAGGCGTAAACAAAAGAGCGTGGGTGGACCTCAGCTGGGTCAATTGAGTACCGCAGGGTCGCAGTTAGCAGTTAACACGGTAACTTTGATCAGTGAGGATTGACACTGTAGGATCCGACGACCACAACTTGTGAAGGAACACGTCTGTCGTTCCATGTGAAGTGGTGATAACTCCGTGAGCATTGAGAAGTGGTTCATTGGGTAAAAATAGGATTTGATGTATTTTTTAAGACCCTTTGTTTATTGTGTGGTTTTGGGAGAGGACTGTATCTAGAAATACACGAAAATAGACTTTGTGTGTTTACAAAAAGTGTTGTTAAATATTCTTGGTTCTATGTTTGTGTTTTTGTCATGGACGAAAAACGTCATATGTCAGGAAATGGATGGGATGGGCGTCCCGATCAAGGCATTTCAGATAACTAGTAATTCCACATTGGGCACCGGAAACACTAGTCGCCTTTGGTGATAATAAAATACTATGGGTAAAGTCTTCACAACCCTATGTGATAGTTGTTGGGTAAATACTGATTCATCATTTTGATTTCTTGCTCTATTTCACGTGTAAGTAGGATTAGTTTGATACGATTAGACTTGTTCGTTAAAAGCAACCAAATAATTGAGACTGAGAGTCAATTCAGCGCTACTGCGTAAATTTTGACGTCAACATTTACACAAGATAGTCCCCCCAAAGCGCTTACCCTTCACTACTTCAAAAATGGATGTGCTGCGAATAAATGGTGCCACAAACTCCCGATTAATTCTAATTAGCCCGAGAATCAGCACTTTCTGAACGTTAAGAATGACATAAGATAGTCCCCCAAAACGCCCGCCCTTCACTACTTCAAAAAGTGTTTTGAAGAACTGCAGTAACTGTGTATGAAGAAGTAGTGCAACAAACTTTTTAACAAAGATCTGTCAGCTTAGTTAAAAGAACTTGAATCTATACAATACTAGCTGACCCGGCAAACGTTGTTTTGCCATTTTAAGCCAAAATAATCCAAAAAAAAATAAAAAAAATATTTTGGGAGTGGTCACCCTTATCATAAAGGGGGATGAAGAATAGATGTTGGCTGATTGTCAGACCTACCCGATGTGCACACAAAATTTTATAAAAATTGGTCAAGCCGTTTCGGAGGAGTATGGTAACTAACATTGTGACACGAGAATTTTATATATAAGATTATGCTAAATAATAATCAACTGTACAGTTAGCGTTGCCAAGCTTCCGGATAAAACCGGACATAGGTAGGCTTTTTGATAAGGTGTTCGGCCAAAATTAACGGTGTCCAGCTTGTCCGGCTTTTGTAAGACTAAGCTTAGCATACTTAGACCGATGTTTCTCAACTGCCCAACACGATAAGACAGATATTTCAACCATACGAACACTACTGATACAATACTGAGACATACCCAAATGTCCGGCCAAACTGACTGGTCTCTCCGGCTATTAGGTTTGGCGACCTGGCAACCCTATGTGTGGTGTGTGCTGGTGGATGTACAACGATGAATTCACCTGTAACCTACAGGATTCTAGAGCACTAGGCTTGAAAAATAAATCACGCACTGATTCAGGTTATACGTCAATTACCCTTCCACCCTGAATAAATAATCCCTAGACAATCGGTCTTAAACCTTCGTTCGTAAATAATGTATGATGGATCCTGTTAATCTTTCTCACTCATTTTCACATTAATAATGTCACTGAAAAGAGCTATTTGACCGTATACTGTTATATTGATCATTGACCTGTTATGTCCAGCTGAGTGGCGGTGAAAAGCATTTGTCGATGTATCAGTAACCATGCCTTTTATAAAACATTTGAGGTCAAACTCCTCTCTGATTAATCTGGAAATACGTTATTATGGAGTACCCAATTCCCCATACCTATCGCTGTTGTTGTATATTGATGAGTAGCACTTCGCCCGCGACTTCGTTCGCGTTCATTTCGTAATTTTCCCTTCGAACTTTAAACATCCCATCCCCTTTAAAGCGTAGTTTCGCAAAAGCTGCCTATGTTAAACGCTGATAATGTAGTTGCGTATAAGTGAACAATAACCAATTACTAACAAGTTTACAAACAGTCAAGTCTTTCTTCTTTATTTTATAAAGCTAGTTGAAGATACAACGACGACGATTGATCGTGACGTCTGTCAAAGATCTGCAAATAACAGCCGGAACCAATAACGAGCTTTCCGAAGTACAGTGGTCTCGGTATGAAATGTATGGTTCACCCATTCAGGGATCGACTATGCTTAACCCTAAAGCTCTACTCGTGCTGCTGATATTACTGACGTCAAAAAATATTCCTAAATACATCATCATCATCCTCCTGCCCTAATCCTGTATCCTGTCTTCTTCTTCCATACACCTCTATTTGCCGTCATCCCAAAAGTCACCTCCTCTCTAGCCATATCATCTTTCACACAATCCTCTTCCATCTTTTCTTTGATCTCCCCCTGCTCTTTTAACCCTCAACATTCATATTCAAAATTTCCTCCCAACATGGTCCTCATTCCTTCTCAATACATGCTCATACCATGATTGAATTGATTCCTAAATTGCAGACAAAAAGTCTAATAAAGTTCGAATAAATCTGTATTGTAATTTCGTAATGTGACAATGTTCGCGCCAAACTGAATAGTATTGATTTAAGACATCACAAATGAATGGGACAATAATAGACGATTGTTTGCTGGGCTTTTTGTCTGACATATACGTACGTGTAATCTCAGACAATATTAAAAAAAAAAAACTAACAGTTTTGATGAAGGTTCCATATTCTCAAGCTAAGCAATCGAATTTTGAAGCTTGCAATATTTAATTGATTTCAAAGAAAACTTGCAGACTAATCTAATACATGATAACAATCAATAAAATAAGCAGAAAGGGATTTGTCGGTTTAAAGAATCTTGAGTTATCCAAAACAACACATTAGTAGTTCACTTAAATATGAGAAACTCAACAAATATATCGTAATGAGTAATACAAAGCTTGAAATTATTTGTGTGAAAGCCGTTATATTGAAAGGTACTATTTTATTGTCATTTGGTTGATTGTCCTTACACAAAATCCTTCACTACATCGTCGGTTGTATAATACTTGGTAGTCTTCTCTGAGTATTTTAATTAAAACATTCTATGCAGATCTTGTGCGACATCAACAAATCTTCGTCAGCAATCAGGCCGGATACTTGCAGTATTCGGCCTCTATTCAGATGTATCTCTCGCCAGCTCTATACAAACACCATCCCAGCTACACGACCTAGTACAAATTGATTTACGATCGAACAAACATTAGCCATGTCAGTCACTTGTATGTTACGGCGAATTCTTCCCTATTTGCACAACTATCGATACTATTCGCACGTGTCACTCAAACGGATCTGAACTTTATGTCGCATTTAAGTCTCATGCTGTCTCTGTCATTTTAAGGAGTTTTGTAGTGACAGAAGGTCTCAAAGTAAAGTTAAGTCAAAACTAGTTGTACCCGCATTTAACAAATCCCTAATTCATGTTTCAAAAATAAAGGAGCCTAAGTTACTTCTTATAACAGCCATCTGCCAGTGGAAGTCCCGTCCCCCAAAACTGGTCTAGCAGTTTCGGGTATTAGATCGATAAACAAACAAACAGACATGCAAAAATTACTACCTACCGTGTATACTTTTATATGCAATGTAAAAAAGCTGTTATTTTAACATTACAAACAGACACGTCAATATAGGGTAGTGTCCTTAAAAATTCTGTTTGGTCCGAAAGTTGGATTACTTAAAAATACTGGACACGTATTTTTTCTTTTTTTACGTAAACCAAACGACGATATAGTACGTTAAAATTAAGCGGCACGTCACGCCGTTCTACACTTTAAACGTAAAAGTGACGTCACAAGCCCCTTCTCCTGAACTTTGATGTGCTATAGGTATAATTGTCACTTTTTATTGATTTGACTAAGCCAAAAATACGTGTCCAATATTTTTTGTTAATCTGACTGACGGACCAAATAGACTTAATATATTTACCTAGGACATCCCTAATAATTAAGATTAAAATTTTGGGTTTAGCGCAGTTTTTAATGGGTCCCGCCGTAGTAACTATTCTTAAAATTCTAAACTTTACTTATCAGACTAGTTCCAAGGATGGTTATCTAGATATATATTGCTAAACAATAGGGGTCTGGTCTGCCCCTATCGTTTAGCAAGTATGTCGTAATATGGCCATTTTATAAGATTGATTTATGACAGTATTCCATTAATTTTATACTGATATATTATAATAAAGCTGAAGAGTTTATTTGTTTTTTCTTGTTTGGTTAGATGATATTTGCGTCTTTGATATAAAGTTTAGATTTGATGGTCAAGAGGCGCTAACATGTTGTTATGACACTCGAAGAAGCAGTCATTTGTAACTGTTGTGAAGGAAAAGAGTCTTAAAAAATCATGATCCATTCAAGGTATTACTTATCTCATGGTAATTGTAGGTCATGTAAATATTGACAATCATCATCCGTCTAGACTTTTCCCAACTATGTTGGGGTCGGCTTCCAGTCTAACCGGATGCAGCTGAATACCAGTATTTTACATAGAGCGACTGCGTATCTGACCTCCACAACCCAGTTACTGGGCTACACGATACCCCTTGGTAAGACTGGTTGTCAGACTTTCGGGCTTCTGACTATCCGTAACGATTGTCAAAGATCTACAAATGACAACCGGGACCAACGGCTTAACGTGCTTTCCGAGTCACGGAGGAGTCTCGATATGTTAGGAACGGTCACCCATCCAGAGACTGAGCTCGGCAAGCGTAGCTTAACCTTCGATCAACCCGTGCGGCTGTTTTTATTCAGCCACGAGCTCCTGCATGTAAATATTGTTAGTAACAATTATTTATAATAGATAGAGAGCTGACAAAACCCATGTCATCATCCTCCTGCCCTTATCCTAATTTTGTTTGGGGTCGGCGCAGGCGCAGCATGTCATCTTCCGTATTTGCCACCATCTTAATAATAACCTCGTTCCTAGCCATCTCACATGTTCGCCAGGTACTTACATAAATTATATTAAAAGGTAATCGTCCAGTATAGATATCAGATATTATAATTGTGTAGAAAATTAGTGTAAACTATTAATATTAAAACCAAGGCTAAATAACTTTCAAAAAGGAACCTTTACAACAGCTTTAACTGACAATTGAATTTAAATAAATTGTTTACCTTTGAGTTAATTATCAATAGTTTTAAGTAAATTATTTCTAATTAGCTCTGCACACCATATTTGTAAAACTTCTTATATAAGGAAGAAAATAATAGTTTAGTCATTAAATGTCGCAATAAAAGTGTTTATTTACTTTTAATGCATTTCAACCTAATCAAGATAGTTAATGACGATGTTATAATGATGAGTCAATATAATTGTTAATGTATTTCTCATTAGCACTTCGCCCGCTCATTGGGTGGGCTATGTCCAGCAGTGGACTAGTATAGCCTGATGATGATGATGATTACTTCGCCCGCGACTTTGTTCGCGTGGATTTTGGTACCTTCGAACTTTAACATCACTTCAAGCTCCTTTAAAGCGTAGTTTTGAAAATAATAAATAGCCTAGCACTCAGTGATAATGCTGCTTTCCAACAGTGAAAAAAAAAATAAGAATTGGATCTTTAGTTACGGAGATTGCCCCCTGCATACAAACTTACCAACAAATTTTACCTCTTTATAATATTTTTAGTATGCCTAGAGAAAATACTGAGAAATGGCGCCATAACTAAAGCCTAGTATAGAAAAAAGTAAATATGTAGTTATTATGAGCAAATAATCCATAACAGAAACTCGCATTTACTTTCCTTATTATATAGTTAACAGTTATTTAACGCTGTGGCTTTTATTAAGATTCAAGGAAGTGTTTAGATAGTAAATTATAATTGCTTTTATTGTTTGTTTAGTAAACAATTTTTAACCCCCGACGCAAATACGACGGGGTATTATAAGTTTGACATGTCAGTGTGTGTGTGTTTGTCTGTCTGTGGCATCGTAACTCCCGAACGGATGAACCCATTTTGATTTTATTATTTTTGTTTGAAAGGGAAGAATTAGTCGGGAGTGTTCTTAGCTGTTAATTAGAATATTTATAGGAAATTAGAGGGATTCAATGCAATTAAATTTCTTATTTCGGATTATATTTGTCAAGATTGTTAGTTACTTTACAAAGAACTAGGGAGAAATTCCTAGGGTGGGGCAACGTTTTAAAAAAAGAACTTACAACTTTCAATTATTCATACAAATTCATAAAACACAAATGTTTGGCAAGAAAACATTTCTTCAACTATGATAAAACTATTAATACATGAAAAGAAAAAAATAAAGTAAATAATCACAGGGCATCGAAAAATTCATCCGCATAACTGTCAGCGGGAAAAGTACGTGCAATGCTGATTATTTGGTAAAGGCCAGCCCTCTGGTCACGTAAAGAGTCGACCAAACGCTTCGTGATGTCTCGAAAGACTGAATGGGCACACGGACCCCATAGCTCTAGTGTTTCAACCCCAAACGGCCAAACATATAACTCCCAATTAGGTTGTTATATTTACGGCGTTTGAAGTTTTCTGCACCTGCACAGTCCGCCGTACTAGGGAGATGGGATGGCGCAACGCTGTCGACACGTGTTGCGTATGTCAATAAATTAATATAACCCCGCAGTAAAAAGTTCATTACAGGAATTTTCCGCTTCAAAATTGAAAACATTCCAAAGAGGTTGATTTATTAGAGTAGACGGCCATCATGAATATAGCTTCTTTGTTTTCTGGGAGTGTTAATAGTACTTTCGATCGACACCGGGGTATTTGACGCCTATCAAAAATATACATGAACAAGTATTTTGTTTAAAAAAGATTTCCAAGCAATTGGTGAATCAATGGGTATTAAAAAATCGGTGAAAAAATGGAAAAGTTACGCTTTTAAAGTTTTTCTTCCATCCTTGTCTCCTATAACGGCCTTTGTACTGAATGGTGCGAAGTCACTACGGCGTTTCTGTCTAGTGACGTCAGATGATAGCATTTCTTATCACTTACCTATATCTTCGACATTTTCCAAGATATTTCAAAATTATTATATTTTTCTTTTCTTTTTTTTTAGTTTCTGGAAATCTTAAAAAAAAACAAGTCATATACTATTCCCTATACCTATTCTAGTCAGCCAAAAACTAAAATAAACTAAACTAAAATAATTGAGCAACGTAGACATCATCATCCCTCTTGCCCTTATCCCAATTGATTTGGGATCGGCGCAGCAGGTCTTCTTCCATACATTTCTAATTATTTGCCGCCATCTGAGAAGTCACCTACTTCTTAGCCATATCATCTTTCACACAATCCTTCCATCGTTTCCTAGGTCTCCCTCTACTCTTGTAACCCTCTCCATTCATACTCAAAACTTTCCTCACAACATGATCCTCATTCCTTCGCATCATGTAGACATCCGCTACATAAAATTTCTGGCCACATCAAAGTAGTACTTACATTACTTATAACAAAGGCATTTATGCCGTAAAGTTCAAGGCCATGAATAGGTTAAAAACACTTTATTACACCCCAGGGGGTTGTATTAGGCGGCCAGGCAGCCTAGGTAGATAATGAATAGGCTGACATTTCGTGACGTCATAACCGTCTGGGCTGCGGTCAACGATGTAGCTAACGTGTGACGCAGATATTACTGCGGCATCTTGCTGAAGTAGAAATAGATAAATACAGGGTGTATGGTGCATGGACCGACAGGATTTTTTGGGGGGTTGGGGGGGGGGGGTAATGCGCTAGTTTTCCCCGTTAGATCCTATGTCCTAAGTGTCACGGAATAATGAAAATGTGCAACATAAAAGTTTTTCATGCATATTTTTTTCATGGAATTAGTTTCGTGAACATTTTAATGGAACTTATGATGAATATGACCTAGCACGATTATGATGAAAATATAATTAACAAAACAAACTCACAAAAAAATAACCTCAAAATCAGTTTTTTTATTTTAAATAAATCTGTTCTCTAAAGTGTCCGTCAAGAAACTTTGTTCTTATGGGCTACTAAGGGCAATTTACAAATAGAAAATGATTTTTTCTATGCTGTTGGCTCCAGGGCGAACAATGTATGGGCGTAGAACAATCTCCTTTGGTACTGAATAAGCTTGATCCACAAGAAAGGATATAGACTACTATTTAATCCGCGAAAACTGTCTGACATTCACGCAGTCCAAGTCGCGGGCTGAAGCTAGTTTAATATACTTAATCGATCATTCATAACCTTACTATATCATATACGAGTACTTACACTTCCTCCTCTTAAGTCACTTGCTGCACCAATTTCACATAATCCTTTTCCAAGAAGAAAAAATTGTAAACAAAATATTCATAGTTCTTTCCGTGTCAGGTAAACTTGTGACGTCAGAGTATGACGCATATTGTTGACGATCAGTGTACCTGACTGTAGGCAGATTCAACTAATACTCGTCGATGCGCAGTGCGTATTGGTTTCTTCGAAGGATCATGCGTCAATGTATAGTTTACTGGACTTTTAACTCTCAAGCGCATCCCTATTTCGTTAAGAAAAGGACGCTGAGTTACGAAAATCCAGCGGGCTCGCTTAAGCATAAGAAAAAGGCGTGAGATTGTATGTAGTCTGCACGACTAATTCGTTTGTCTCTAGGTTTCGTAAAAATAAAGAATTTAAGGCCTCGTGGCTTAGTAATAACCGCCACACGGTCTTCACGGTTAAGGTAAGCTTGCCGATGTCCGTCCGTGGATGGGTGACCACGGACCATCTTGTACATACCCCGAGACCTTTCCGTGCCTCGAAAGCACTGTCGTTCGAACGCCGCTTTATAAAACGCCAGTGCGTACCTAGGCCAGCTTAACATCAGGCCTGTATTTACGGGAAGGGTAGGTGGATCTGCTTAGTTATCCCACATTTGAGCAGTGATATGACGTCTGTAAGCCCCATGGTAGTATGACACAAGCCTATTGCCACCGGGCATAAATCTACATACATTCATTTATTTATTTATTTAATACTTTAAGCACACAAATGTACAGAGGCGGACTTAATGCTATAGGCATTTTCTACCAGTCAACCTTTGGGTGATGCAGAGAAAACAATGGCAGGTGCAATACATCTTTGTATGTTGGTATAAATTATGACAGTTAAAAGTAATCATTTTCTGGTTCGTTGACAGACGATCGGATATTTGGGCTGTCGCCGAGAAATTCTTAATGGAAAAACCCAATAACCCTTTACTAGGGATCGAATCCCGGACCACATTAGCAGACGCGTTTGTAACCACTTTACTGACGAGGCAGTCTTTTCAAGTGACTGTAAAAAATATGCATAAATTATTATGAACTAGCTTTTGCCCGTGATGATTTTAATAGAATTGATGATTTTAATAGAAGTGATGATTTTAATAGAAGTGATGATTTTAATAATACTAAACTAGCTTTGGCCCGTGACTTCGTATCGTAACGCTTGTAATTTAGGATCAAGTACCTATCCTGCCGTAAAATAAAACCTGTATTTTAAGTTAGACCTCTATCAATACATAGGTGAAAACTGCATTTAATTCCATGCATTCATTTTTCAGACAATAATTCTATTAACTGTTGTTTTGGCTTCTTTAATAAAGACTATATTATAGTTTTTCGTCAATATCTATTATGTACAGACATCAGCCTGTTACAATTTTTATTATCAAAATCAAACCAAAATTCATTTATTCTAATTAGGCTGAGGATCAGCACTTTTTTAATGTCAAAATGTACATAAAACAGCCCCAAAACGCCCATCTTTCACCACTTCCTAGTGTTTTTTTTTATTATTATGAATAAGCTTATGTTAGTATATGTAGGATAGTATGGCATGCCTATATAGGTTTGTATAGCATCTATAGGTTCGAAGTTCAGCCGGTAAATTGTAGGCTAGGTAAGTGCGTATTAGGGCTTTTTACCATATGAATAGAGAATGCAGGAAGGAAGCGGATAACGTAGTCATTTCTTAGGTAAAGGGGTATCCCTGCTCTTGAGGATGTCGGTCATAGAAATGTCTACTAGTATGAAACTACAGACAGACGTGACTGATGACATTCACGTTAGACGCCTACAATCCTACATATTTCGTGATTGAATATTCGTTTTATAGAGGAACTAGCTTCCGCCTGCGGTTTCGCCCGCGTGGTTTGTTGATAAAAAAGTAGCCTGTGTCCTCTCCCCGGGTGCAATCTATCTATCTGCCAAATTTTATCGAAATCCGTTCTGTGGTTTAGGCGGGAAAGACGGATAAACAGACACACACACTTTCCCATTTATAATATTAGTATGGATAGTGTGAATATAGATTATCATTATTATGATCACACCATGCCTTCTCCTAATTACGTTAGGGTTGGCTTCCAAACTAAACTGCAGCTGACTACCAGTACTTTCATGGAGAGGCTGCTTATCTGACCTCCATTAGCCATTATTAAATATGGTTACAATGTAACAACATTTCCATTTCATTGGAAATGGGGTGATAATATTTGAGATGTCAGTATTTTTAGGATGTTTTTCAATTTCACGTGCCGTCATCGGAACGCCACTGATTATAGTAATGTACTGACAAAATTGTGACTCCCCCACAAAATACATTAATGAGTGTGTGTGAGTGAGAGAGAAAAACGGCTCTTGAAAAAGTATATTCTAATACACTGCAAATGCGAGCCGTTCAAAAACTAGTATTAACTTCGAATGCATATTTGCATAGTTCTTATAAAAAGCCTTATAAGATCGTATCGATTTTTATCAGAGCTTAGAAATCATTAGACCGTCGTTAAAGTCGGTTATACTAGAAAATAACCTAAAACGTGTACGACGTTGATTATCTAATTGTAAACAGTATTAAAGTCGTAACAGCGACCTTTGCTGTCAGTTTTGTCATGTAATAGACAATTGTTAAACAGTGGAAGTGGTTTTTCTTGGATTATGGTGCATGGAAGATGAAGTACTTTCCTCTATGGAATAGGTGTATGGCTTAAAGTCGAAAGACGAGGGTTTGTTTTTGGTTTCGGTTTTCTGACTTTGCTGTTGCTTTGTGATTAATTTCGTTGCGGGTTCAAGGACAGTTGAATCTCTCCCGGGACATGATTTTCTTGCGGTCGCCACTGTTGATTGTTGCTTTAAGGAGTGGTTGAGAACAGTGTCGCGGGTTCGTTCTTATGAAAAATAATTTAATGCGTTAAATAAGTGTAGTTTTCAAATTTGAAAATGTAATCTCAAATTTGTTTTGGTGGATTTTACAAATGACAGATCCATTTCCGTCGTTGTCGCTCTTTTGAGAATATAAGGGCAGCTCACAAGAGCAGTAAATCACCGCGGGAGAAGCCTAAACCTTCAACAAACCCTCCTAATCGCTTGGAGTAGGTCTCGAATAATGTAGATAGCAATTATGCCAGTATTTTGCTAACACATTAAATGACAGGTATTAGACGTGTAGGTGTGAGAATGCACGCGTGCTTGGACGCAATGTGCGTGCGTGCAAACGTGCACGATTGCGTGCAAGTGGGCGTATGGCATATCTATTGTTTTGTTTGTGTTGTTTGAATTAGAAATATTGATAAATACGGTAGCGGAATTTGTAAAAAAAAGCTAGTTTTTTTGATGTCCTCTTTGGATGATATTAACCATAAAAGGAATAGCGCAATAAACATATCTGCTTTAACTTTCTGCTGCAATTCTTTAGGGATGTTTCACAGTCGGGGTAATTGCGTAACACACAATCAACGGCAATGCGAAATTTTGGCAATTCAACAACATTAATTCGTGATTTACGTTGTCGCGCAGATTAATTGTTCAAACATATGAAGCAATGGATTAGGAATTTCGCTAAAAATCCTTCAGATTGTGATAGAAAGGGTGTTACGCAATGGCGGTGCAAATATCATCAAGTAGTTACCATCCGTCCGATTTTTTCCGGCTTTTTGGCCCCCGTCTGGAGTTTGTCCGGTCTTATTTGTTCGGACATTCGACTTAAAAATGAAGTTTAATTAAACTGAAAAAAAAACAAGCGTATCTAAAAGTCAAATGTAAGGACTTCTTCGCAAGTATCAGGCTTTTTGTCGGTACGTTTCAAATTTCAAAATGGTGACTCTAAAACACCATGATCTGCAAAATTAAAGAGTGAACCTTTCTGCCTTCTTTTTCCATTTGAAGGAATCTTGAATTCAAGTAATTTTAAGTGACCACACCGTATAGCAGTTAATTGTTTATAGTTGCCACACATTTTAAATAGTTATGGAATGTCGTTACATCACACTGCACACGATCACCGATGACGCCTTATCAAACTTCCCATTGATTGTAGATTATAATATCGTCACAGAATTATCCACCGGTTTACTAGACGAACGCGTATAAGGCGTGAATGATACATTTATTACTCATTCATTCATTGTTATTTGTTTTGAAACGTACGCCGTACGATTTGCGCGCGCTTTTTGCATTCTTTTTTTAAATTATTTTTATTTTATTTCTATAAGGAAGTGTGTGTGTTTGTGTACCAATGAGTTTTGTTTGTGGTTTTTAATGTGAAAGTGATAATTTATTGTTTTGTAGGAAATTGGTATGTATAATATTGTTTTTTTTTGAGCTGTAATGAATAATTATTGTGAATATTTATTGCAATTATGAATTATATATTGGTACACATTTTTTGTGTCATTCATTGTTTTCTGTAATATTTCATTTACTTAGTTATTTGTTAATTATCAGTTTATGTACGCAAAGAGGTATTATTGAATTTCAACTTTTTAATTAAAAGAGTTTCACTCTCAAATAATATGGATATTCAAGTGAACTCTCGACTTAACCCCTATTACTTTCAAACAAGTTACAACAAAGTATAAAAATAAAGTAAGAAGTCATTTTCTTAACTACTTCTGGGAAGCTATTTCTGTACACTGTATCTTATCACACGGATAAGAGCAGCTTATTGTTTCTATTTATAATATTTTGACATACATTAGAGGATGAAACAGATCATTATTTGAAATATTGAGGAAACTTATAAGAAAAACATCGATTTTAATATGACATTTATTTTCATTTATGAACATGCATATCCGCATTTACAATGCAACTATCTCAATGAGAGCTGTGTTGAAAATATATTAAAATAATCAACTTACCTACTTAAATTATTTTTGATTTATGGATTTTGTTTTAGTAAGAACAGTAAAAAAGCAATCACAATTATTGAAGACACAGATTATACATACCAATAGTAACACAGATAATCTGGCACAGATAATATTTTTTTTCCATGTTGCACCTACCACGTTTTGTCTCTGCATCGAGCTAAGGTAGATTGGTAAGACTGGTTGTTAGACATTTGGGCTTCTGACCACCCGTAACGACTGTCAAAGATCTACAAATGACAACCGGGACCAGCGGCTTAACGTGTTTTCCGAGGCACGGTGGAGACTCGATATGTTACGAACGATCACCCATCCACACACTGACCTCGGCAAGCGTAGCTTAACCTTCGATCAACCCGTGCGGCTGTTTTTATTTAGCTACGAGCTCCTCCTTATTTGTGCACAAAGTGTAAAGGAATAAATTGAAAACATGAAGATTAAACTATGACAAACATTAAATCAGAATAAAATAAATAAATAAATAATGCTGGACAATCCACACATCATCATCTAGCCCCAAGCTAAGCAGAGCTTGTGTTATGGGTACTAGATGACCGATATACTTAATACAATACATTACATAGATAGATATATTTTACTATACATAACAAATACCCATAACAACACCCGGAATAAATCATTGTAGATCACAAACATTTGTCCCAAGGCGGGAATCGAACCCGCAACTTCCTGCGTCGCAGGCGGACCTTCGCCCACCGCGCCACATCGGTCGTCAATGAATGTGTCCTCTCTTTAGTTTTTACATATGCTTATGTCCTGATATTGTGTCCTAAAAGGAACCTAGACCACAAATGGCACCGAATTTAGCTCCATCTATATTCATCAATAGGAATGGAATAGTTTATGATAATGAGATTGCTTTTGGTAAAGATTATGAGTGATTGATACTGGTTTATCAGATACATCATCCTGTTGGCTTTTAAGGCCAGGGTACGTTAGCAGACAGGATATTGATTCTGCCTATCATTTCGGCTTATTCGTATTTTATAGTATTTGAGGCTTATGCTGGATGCGGCAAGCTGAAGACAGGGCGCTATGGCGCTCATTAGGAGTGGGCATGTCCAGCAGTGTACTAGTATAGCCTGATGATGATGATGAGGCTTATGGCCCTTTTATAAATCAACTCAGTTTCAGTCAAGTGCTGGACATAGGGCTCTCCCAAGATGCGGCACAGCTCGTTTCTTCCGCGTTCAGTCCCAGTTAGGGTTACCATTTTGAAACTTGAAAAGTCCTGACAGAAATCCAGAGACTATTTTAAAAACCTGTTTTCAAAGCTCATTCAATTGTTTTCTTTTCTTTACGTTGAACCTCCGGACAAATGACAAGGACGTTCAAGGTCTGGACGGGGGCGACTACGGGCGTATGGTCACCCTAGTCACGGTAATATTATTATAATATTACCGTGCCCTAGACCCCGCCATCTTTTTTTGTCGGTCTAGCTAGGGGGCGTCCCACTATACGCTTGTCGATACGTTACGCAGTTTCCACTCTAGGACTTTCCAGCTCCATCGTAATCGGCTTTTCTATATGATTATAATATTCCCCTAAATTGGTATAATAGACACGTCCAAAAAAAATAGACGAGGTCGGTGTTTTACACCTAGAAGAAACACTGAAAATAACTCTGAGGTCACAGACTCTTTTAAAGTCCGCACGTTATCTTGATCAGAGTAATCATATGAGGACAATGCGGAATGTGTCTGCTCTTTTGAGGAAAGTACCACAGAGATTTGCGTGAACCTATCCGGTTAGTGCACATATAGGTCAGTAATCGTGTAGAACTCAACTCTGAACTTATTCTCCAAACCTCATGATTCGTACATGACTTGTAACGGAGTTCAGATTAGACAATAGACCCTAGCCATCCCCTTCGAAGAACAGAGGCGTGATGTTACGCAATACTAAAATCTAACATTAAATAAGACAACACTATCACTGATCGTAGACATGATTATGTTTTTAAAATCCGAATTAGATAAGATTAAAGTTAATTAATCATTATAAAATGTCTTATCTAAGACTTGTTTAGTCGGCATTGTCCCACAGCTGGCCTTCCTCTTTGTGGGATTCCGTAATGGCTACGGACAGGACGAAGTTATAAGGGATCTATGTTAACATGGTTGGCTCAGTGGTTGAGTGATTGACTGCTGCGCCGCGTGTTGTGGTTTCGATTCCCGCACGGAACCAATATTTTTATGGCCTACAGGTAGTTGTTTCGGGTCTCTCTGTTTGTGTTTTTGAATGTTTGTTAACCCACCCACGATGCAGGAGAAATTCCTAGTGTGGGGCAGTTTTCAAAAAAAAAAAAACATAAACATTACGCCTTTGTTCCCCGAAGGGTCGGACAGAGGTGTACCTACAGTACATCGACATTTCACCAGACATGTTTTTAAATTCCATGTAGTAGGGGGGAGTCCTATCCGAAAACATACCTAGACAAAGTTTTATGAGATCTATAACAGTCATATGGATGACTAATATAGGTCCCTTATAACTTTGTCCTGTCTGTCTGTGTGTACACAGCCATTTTTTCGTGAGACTATTGGCACCATAACGAAGAAATTAGAAGTATGGTGTATTTCCAACTATGTTATAACGGCTTTTTGTCTACGCGAAGTCAGGTGAAATATCGGTATCTTACAAGGAGCGATTGTTTTTCCGGACTTCATAATCCAGAACTCAGTTACTGGGTAACACCATATCCCTTAATAAGGCTGGGTGTGTCAGACTTCCGGGCTTCTGACATGAGACTACTGTGACATATGACGTACCTTACCGTGACAGACCCATCTGTATAGAAAGTTATTTAAAAATAATGTCAGTGATCTGACAGGAGACTGGAAGCTACTGTTGTATATCCAATTTTGAAAGTACTTTACTTTAAAAAGTTAACCAGTAATTGTCCATATCCTCAGATGACATCAGGGTTGCACAGCCACGGTCACCAGATCTCGCAGCCGACGAGCCACCATCTGGAATCAGCCAACGTACTCTCTGCCAAGGAGAAGACCGTGCACGGGAAGGAGAAGACCTTTAAAGTACGTTCTCACAGTGGTTTCTAGAGTTTATGTCGAATCTATGGTTCTTTCTGGATTAAGACGTATTTTTACATAATTGAAAAGTACCTAGATATTTTTTAACTGACAAAGAGTAAGGGAGGGTTTCGTGGCATAATTAAAAACAGCCCCACGGTTTGATCGAAGGTTAAGCTACGCTTGCCAATGTCATTCCGTGGATGGGTGACCGTTCGTAACGTATCGAGACTCCTCTGTGCCTCGAAAAAAATGTTAGCCGTTGGTCCCGGCTCTCATTTGTAGATCTTTGACAGTCGTTGCAGGTATTCAGAAGCCTGAAAGTCTGACCACCAGTCTTACCGAGGGGTGTCTTGTCGTGTTGCCCAGTAACTGTGTTGTGGAGGTTTGATAGGCCGTCGCTCCATGTATAACACTCGTATTCAAGTGCATCCAGTTAGACTGGAAGCCGATCCTAACAAAGTTGGGAAAAGGCTAGGTAGATGATGACATCTTTTGAATTGACCACGTCTTTACCACTTGGCGGCTGTCGGGAATCCCTTTTTTTGGCGATTTTCCGACCCCACCTCCTGTGAGATATCGTAAGATTTGGCTCATCCCCCGCCCCCATCCCCAAATGTCACGTGAGATTTTTAAAAACGTTTTTCTAGTATGAATGCGTTGGATTTATGCAAAAAAGAATGCTTAATATTTTTACTTAACCCAATTTTCTCGCAAATTTACTCTATGTAAAAATTACGTGGTATTTGCCGAGAACCCTCCCTTTCCCCAAAGTAAGATTTAGATGAGATTTGGCTCGACTCACTCCCCCCCCCCCCCCCCATTTAGTTACTCCATTACTTACGTGTAAACGCGGTATAAGGAAAGACCTGACATATCAGCGAAGCAAAATATTATATTTGCCAATTCCATATTGTCTTGTCTCCATCCGTCTATTTACTCAAGTCGTATTTTGACGTAAGTTCGTACAATTAAACAAATTCACGGAAACAATGTCATTTTCTAGTAAGTTTGACATATTTTTTTTTGACGTCACAGAACTCGGTATCTTTTGTATGCTGGTAAGCTGTGACGAATAGGGATATGTCCTAGGACATACTGACGGACTATATATGAATATATTGTTTTCATACTGACGGACTAAATAGACTTAATACATTTTTAGCTAGCTAAAAATGTATTAAGTCTATTTAGTCCGTCAGTAAGATTACCAAAAAATATTGGACAAATATTTTTTGCTTACTTAATTCAATTAAAAGTGACAATGATATAGCACTTCAAAGTTCAGGAGAAAGGGCTTGTGACGTCACGCCGTGCTACACTTTTAACGAAAAGTGTAGCACGGCGTGACGTCACGCGCAATTTTAACGCACTATACCGTCGTCATTTTTGTTTTACGTGACAAAAGATTTTTTAAGGACACACACCCTATTCCCAGTGTGTTTATCCTCTGCATATACTCGATGCGGGTAGGCTGTGGTTTGCGTAGTTAAAAGGATGTGAAAAGCATAAAATACACATTAGGTAGTGGACATTTTGGTTTAAATATTAATAACATTGTAATATTAAATTTAGTATTATCATGGACGTGAACGGAGAAGTACGTAAAGAGCGTAGGACATCGTTTTGTAGTTTCTGGTTTTTAAACTACCCCCCATGGGGAAAAGACGTGAGTTTTTATGCTATATTGTTTTCAGTGCGAGAGAGAGAAGGCACTATACATTACCCTTAGCACTATCCCTTTTTCAATCTGTATTCTTTAGAATACGGTCTCAGAAGTAGTTTATTAATGCAGGTCTTAACCCTTTCGCTGCCCAGTTCAAAAATACGATTTAACTTGTATGTCATAATGTTTGGCAAATTACATAATGCGAGGTATATGGTAGGGGGTGATAGGCATGTTCACATCTCATCTATAGCTTTTTACATGTACGACTCGGTAAGCGAGTTGATACATAAACAAACTCTTTTCGACCTGGGAGCCGGGTGCTGGGCACTAAAAGTGTTAATAGGCAGTATACTCGAACCCTGTTAGTTGAAACTTATGAGTTATTCAGACACTACCCTATTAATCACTGGACTGACTCGAAAACTGAACTCGTGCCCGGAGACCATTAAATAAAACGTATAATGTATTTGTACAATAAATGATCTAGTGGTCCCAAGCATGACTCCTGAGGTGCTGGTTCCCAGGTCAAGCTAATTGTTATTGAGTTTTTCCAATAAGAGATTTCTCATTATCAGCACGGAGATAGGATGTGAAAACTAATAGCAATAGGCTCGCCCCCTATTACATAGGACTTAAAAATAATGGGCGGATGTAGGTGTAAGGTTCGTAGAATACAGGCATATTACTTTTTATGCTTTTCTATTTCACTACAACGACCCTTGTCAAGCTTAGTTACTTATATATAATTCAATTCTTGTCCTCAGGTGGTAGTCGGCAGCGAAGTGGGAGTCATGAAGGCGCCCCTGGTGGGACCGCGTCCGTACAACGCGCTGGCCATCATACACACGCAGCAAAGCAACACCTTCGATATGCTCAACTCTCTCACCACCAGCGTTGTGAGTACCCTGATCATATTATAGGCCAGCTATGCTCGCGACTTGGTCCGTGTGGAATTTAACACACACATTTTTTTTTGCGCGTTGAACTCTAATTAATTTTATATAGTAAAAGTATTCTAAGTTACTTCTATAACATTAGCTATCTGCCAGTGAAAGCTCATCGAAATCGGTCCACCCGTTTCGGAGATTTCCTTAAACAAAGCAACAGGCATACAGACAGAATTTTTTAAATAGTTTTTTTTTAGTACCTATTTCTGCCGTATAAACTTTCATGTGCATCTAGTAAAGAGCTGTTATTGGGACATTACTAACAGACTTTTTTTTACAATTTTATTTATTAGTACAGATACTACTCTTATCAAACTATACAGTGTGAAAGGGACATCTATGTTCAACTTGATACCATGACATTCATTCGTCTACATTTCAAAAATTAGGAAAAGGCTGACGAAAAACGTCAACGCTAGGGTTTCCAGAATTATGTGCGTCGACGTTCCACTCCATAAATGTAAACAGATATGTGATTTTGTAAAAAGAACGTTACCGCCTACTTATAAAGTTCAAACTTCAGTAATTTTCATAACTCAATAGCAATACTAGTCGATTGTGAAATTGACTTAATTCTCACCAGTATAAAGTTGATATTTCTTTAAGTAGAAATAACATTGGAAATATGGATGAAATGTGAATGTAGAACAGACAAAACTGTCAGTCATGACAATACGTACCGAGTCCTTTCCGTGCTTCAAGCCGTTAGTACAGGCTGTAATGGGTAGTCAGAAAGTCTGGACAAACAGACTTTGACTGGATTGTGGAGGTCGGAAAGGCAGTCTCTCCATGTAAAATACTGGTATTCAGTTGCATCCGGTTAGACTGGAAGCCGACCCTAGCGTAGCCGGTAAAAAATAGGATGTTGAAGAATTAAAAAAAAAATTGTAAGGTACACCAACGACTTTTTGCCTAGAAACATATATCATAGTAAAAACAACATAGAAATTGGAAGTATGGTGAATTTGTAACTTATTAGAGTACACAGCACTTACATACAAATATTTCTTCTTAAAAGTCTGTTTTAGTAGGTACGCTTAGTGAAAAAATAATCCATACTATTATAATAAATATAACATAATAATATTATAAATGGAAAAGTGTGTGAGTCTGTTTGTCCGTCTTTCACGGCAAACGGAGTGACGAATTGACGTGATTTTAAGTGTAGATAGTTGAAGGGATGGAGAGTGACATTGGCTACTTTTTGTCTCTTTCTAACCCCCCACTTCCTAATGCGAGCGAAGCCGCGGTAATAAACTAGTAATAAATATTAAAACGATATGACTGTCATGAAACTTATTTCAGGCGATTTCTCAACAGCCGTAAATGCAATCTCCTAGAAGATAATTCTGAGATACAAAGGGAAAATAGAATATGCATCAATAGTTTATCTTAACTGTGTTATTGTCAAAGTAGTGTGAAGTAAATTGTTAAGTTTTATGGTGTTAGTACGCGTCAAACAGTTCAGTTAACATTGTAGTAATCTTTTAAACTTTTATGTTATTGCTACACGTGGCCTTAAGTAGATAACTTATTGTAGTAAATAGTGTTTTTATGGGGCCGGTGTCCGGTGGTTTATCGATTTAAATCTGAATCGTAAATCCGAGGTTTATGTTCAGGGTGCAGGCTACCGAATGAGTAAATGTGAAGTATTCTTTCACGTGTAAAAGTCAATCAAAAATCAAAATCAAAATTCATTTATTCAAATTAGGCTGAGCATCAGCACTTTTTGAACGTCAAAAACGTTTACATAAGACAGTCCCCCAAAACGCCCACCCTTCACCACTTCCGAGTGTTTTTGCTGGGAAGAAGAAGTGGCGGAACATATACACAATATAGAACATATCACAATATGGCATTCAAGATAGCCCGCGACTTCGTTCCCGTAAATTTCGTTCTTTTCCCTTCTAACTTTAACATCCCCTTCACCCCCTTCAAAGCGTAATTTTGAAAATAATAATAGCCTATAGCACTCAGGAATAATGTAGCTTTCTAACAGTGAAAACATTTTTAGAATTGGATCATTAGTTCAGTGGATTGTCCCCAACATATAAAGTAACAAACAATTTTTACCTCTTATAATATTAGTACAGCTCTCAAGAATAATATAGCTTCCTAACAATGAAATCATTTATAGAATTTGACCATTAGTTTCGGAGATTACTCCTACATACAAACTTAAAGACAAATTATACCTCTTCATAATATGAGTATAAAAATCCGTGTATTAATATTCTTCCGTATTGTTCACTAACTCAAAAGAAAGTTCAATCACCTCTCCCTTGTCATAGACCTTGATATCGGAGAACAGACCGATACCCATCTTTGCGTTATCAACATCAGACATCTTTGATGTTTTACTCAAACATATGTCAATGTGTAACGAGTGTTGAGATCTATCGGTTTAGGAAGATCAGAGTACGATAGTATTGCTTTGTTACTAGTGAGACGAAGTTAATATACAGCGATTTCTTTTGCTAATTACATACCTCCATTACAAAACATCCAAAAAACCAACAACCACGTAATTATCTACGAAATGTAACTATTAAGTACTTAAAACTAACATAAGAGAATAGGGATGTGTCTTAGGTAAAAATATTCTAAGACTATTTATAGTCTATCAGTAAGATTACCAAAAACATTGGACACGTATTTTTTGCTTACTCAAATCAATAAAAGGTGACAAAGATATAGCGCATTAAAGTCATTTCCAATCGTCATTTTTGGTTTACGTGACAAAAGAAAAAATACGTGTCCAGTATTTTTGAGTAATCCAACTTTTGGACCAAACAGAATTTTTAACCCTATTACTAACAAAAATTACCCGGGGCTTAACGTGCTTTCCGAGGTACGAGGTCTTGGTCTATTTTATCCGACCTCGGCAAGCTTTTCATATCGTTTAGTAGAGCAAGAGCGCAAACAAAGCTCACAATTGTCAGTATAGTATGTGATAGTATGATTCTAATATATTACAAAGTATTGATTCTACATGGTATTTAGTGCAGTCAAACTATGCGTCAGTTACACACAGTAAATATTGGTACAGTTAAACAAGTTTTTGACAAATTAAATTATTGATAAGTGCTATGCGTCAGACTAAAGATGCGTAATAGGAGGTGCATCAAAATGCCTAAGTTTTGACGCAACCAATATTACACATAAGATATCTTGATATCTATGCATTTCTAACGTAAACAGAATTGATAAATGACACATTTCTTAGTCACCGAATTTACTGAGTAACAAATATATTTCAAATCTTCGTTAATGGCTTTTGTAGAAGAGACCACAATTTTGCCAATATGTCCATCAAATGCTGGAAATACTATCAGAGAATACTACAATGAGAAAATACAAAGAGAAAATAAATAAAATTAATTACTAAAACTTTTAAACAACTTTTCCTGCACAGACATTCCAGTGTTCTCAGAGTAGAAAAATAATGACAAAAAGAGCTAAAAATACAACCTGAGATATGTTACTTGCAATTTTATTTTATTACAAACATTTGTACAGAATCACGTCTATTTTACTCAATAAAGTTAAATGTTAAAAGACGTGTGATGATATAACTCAATATCGTTATCAAAATATTTGGCGTTTGAATAAGTTACTACTAACGACTAAATGACAATTTTTCTTTTCTTCTTTCCAGGCTAGTCAACCAGTGGTGGGTGTAGGAGTCGGCGTAGGTGGTTTCCATCGACGGAGCTCCGGCCAGGGCGCCCTCTGCGACCCGGAGTTGGACGACAGTGGAAACAAGCTGGTCGCCAGGTTGGAAGATGATGCCTTCATCTCTGAACAGGATCTGGTACGTATACTAGGTGTAACCTCCCACATGGTGGTCGGATGTCGCGGTGAAGGTTGCTGGAATCAGCTGCGATGAGTATAGGAACCGTCGATGTGGCGCTTCGAAAGCATATAAATAGAGCAGTGATTGTCTTTCAGCTGAGTTATATGATGGTGGCTTGGAAAAACTACCACGATAGTCTAGTGGTCGTAAGTCCCACTGGTAAGCGTGAGGTCCCGGTTCCATTTCCAGGTCGTACAAAAAGCGATAGTGTGCTTTACGTAGATTTGTGCCCGGCAAAAACGGTGTACATCTATTGACGCTTGTTTTTCCTAAAGAGAAAAATGCAGGCGTGAAGTAACGTGTTGATATTAACAGTGAATTTAACTACGATTACAGGAAGAAAACATCGAGATAGCCACAGCGACGGAAAAGCGAATATCGAAGACTGATCCGTCCGGTGAAGATCAACCGCAGGAACCACAGAATGGTAAGGTTTTAGTGCATACTTTATATGAGACAGAAAATAAATAAATGTATGAAATAGCCAATCCGCTTTGAGCATGCGTCAATGATCGTGCCTGTATGGCCTTTGCCCTTAAATGGGACAGTAATAGGCTGGTATTTTATTGAGACCATTACGGAATAATAAGATTTTTGAATAAGCAATGCCAAGACTAATTGAAGCATCTAAAGCTTTTCAAACTTATCATCACTGCTGAAAATACTCTAAGGTAAAATTAACGGCAATATAGTTTGTTTTTTCTATTACCAAACCTGGTAAATATGTTTGTAAAAATTGTGTAATTCTACGGCTTACCGCTAAGAAGTCGCCAAGAGCCATTATGAATGAAAATACTGACTAGTCTAATGTCTAACAAAGAGTACCTTACACCCGCCAAGCAATAAGTAAAGACGGCTTGTGAAAATGATGGTAATGTTTTGTTTTTAATTCTAATTCTAAGGCGCCGTTATCAAAGATATGTCAGCCCCATCCCTATGGTAAAGTCGTAACTGTTTTAATTCAGCAATAGACGAAGAACGATTTCGGTCCTTCGAGCCGGATTGCCACAATTTTTAACATCTAGACAATCTAGAGTTACTTGTATTTTGATTATAATTTTGTTTGACGTTGTTGTTTGCAGGCTTGGTGTACGGACCTATATACGAGCTAGAGAAGTTAGAAGAAAAAGACAAACAGAAGGACGACAAGGAAGATGAGGAGGAGCCGATAGGAGTGTCCCCTTGTGGCAGGTACGTAATGTTTTATACCTAACTAGCTTTTGCCCCCGGGACCCCGAAT
Organism: Phlogophora meticulosa; assembly: GCA_905147745.2. Lineage (NCBI taxonomy): Eukaryota > Metazoa > Arthropoda > Insecta > Lepidoptera > Noctuidae > Phlogophora > Phlogophora meticulosa. The sequence continues at coordinate 2,645,320 of LR990542.1, forward strand.
TTAGGGAAGTGGGGGGTTACAAAGAGACAAAATGTAGCCTGTGCCACTCTCCGTCCCTTCAACTATCTCCACTTAAAATCGCGTCAATTCGTCAATGAATCAATGACGAAGGTCATAGTAATAAACTTTCTACGTCTTTTTATACCCTTTAGGGGGATGAATGTTAAAAAATGCTTCCTGACTGCTCACCTTCGTTGCAACTTGCGATATCCTCCAATATCATGCGTTCAGTAGATGATGCCCGACCCCCCCCCCCCCCCCTCTTAGTGTTGTAAATTCGTCGGCTTCCGCGAGGTAATAATATTTAGGTATTTTCTTCAATTGTATTTTTTTAACTTCGAACTAAAAAAAACATGATATCTGGTTAACCCTTAACCCAATAAGATGTTGAATGAAAGAAGTGAATTATTTACTTTTAAATGAATTGTGTTTTATGATTTTAGGTTCTTCAAATACGACAAAGAGGTGGGTCGAGGCTCGTTCAAGACGGTGTACCACGGTCTGGATACGCAGACTGGTGTCGCCGTCGCTTGGTGCGAACTGTTGGTAAGTAATTTAAGTTGTTATTGATGTCAATTTGTTATCATAGACGTGTGTGGTGATTCATTTTGATTCAAATTTTGTTTTGTTTTTTTTTTTTGGGACTAGCCCGCCTCACTATTCCCGAACCACTGCAACTGATTTGATTCCGTTTTGGTGTTCGCTCGTTTTGATGCATAAAATGTATCTGTCTAGCCTTAAGGACTTGAATCTTACACATAACTGCGTAACTTACCAAATCCTTTATTATTCCAGGAGAAAAAACTAAACAAAACGGAGCGTCTCCGCTTCCGCGAGGAAGCTGATATGCTGAAGAAGCTCCAGCACCCCAACATCGTTCGCTTCTACAACTACTGGGAAGGCACCGTGGCCAAGAAGAAGAACATCGTGCTTATTACTGAACTTATGCTCAGTGGCACACTTAAGGCGTAAGTAAACATAAGACCTTCAGTGGCACGCTTAAGTCATAGGGTATTAAAGGTTATAATATGGTATTTAACATCGCGCTGCGACCCTACCCTCTGCCAGCGGTAGTTTTTTTTAATAAAAACATTTTGCGACAATAGGAATTTCACCGGTATCGTGGGTGCGTTAACAAAATTCAAACTCACACTCACAAACAGCCAGACCTGCGGTGCCTCTTCCGTGCGGGAATCGAACCCACGACACGCGGCGCAGCAGTCAAAAGCTCAGCCGCTGGACCAACCGTGTCGTCTAAACTGAGGGGCATAGATAGTAAAGGCTGATAGAATTCACACCAGAAACTAAAATAATAAGTAGAAGTGTTTTACTCAAAGTCATCCATTATTTGATTTTTCTCAGGTATCTCCGAAGATTTAAGCGAATCAACCCGAAAGTGCTGAAGTCGTGGTGTCGCCAGATTCTCAAAGGATTGAACTTTCTACATTCGAGAACACCGCCTATTATACACAGGTATACAATTATTTTTACGTAGCAGCTTACACCATAACACTAATTAATCTTGTCTAACGCCCTTAACATTACTTGAAATAGGTTTGAATGTTCTTTTTCTTTATATATCGTTCATTCAAACGGTACAACAAATAACACGAAATAAGTAACGAGAAAACGACAGCAACAAGTATCTAATGTTTATAATTGTGGCATAAACAATTTGGGCCAATCGAATGGCTTGAAACAAGTTTGTGTTGAGCTTTTGAAATACGGGCCTTAGATCGTTTTCCTAGCTACCTATTCTAAGAAAAAATATCCTCCTTATAACCGAATGACGTTATGTTCCCTGCAGAGATCTGAAGTGCGACAACATCTTCATCACCGGCACGACGGGCAGCGTCAAGATCGGGGACCTGGGACTTGCCACACTCAAGAATAGGAGCTTCGCCAAGTCCGTTATAGGTACGTTGAACCTTCCGTTGTTAAACACCCAAATTACGTCCTTGAGTCTTTTTGAGATAACTCATCATCATCTCACATGCCTAACCTTTTCCCAGCTGTGTTGAGGTTGGCTTCCAGTCTAACCGAATACAGCTGAATACCTGTATTTTGCGGGTTTCTGACTACCTGCAACGACTTAAAGCTACCTAAGAGTTTTAATACCTGAGAGAAAATTGACAGACTTTAGAAAAATACAGTCACCCAGTATAAGTGGCAGAGAAAACGCTTGTGGCCAAATAATGACAGACGCACGAGTCGATCGAAGGTTTACGCTTGCAGAGGTCGGTCAGTGGATGATTGGCCTTCAATTGTATACTCCTCCGTTTCTCAAAAAGCAGTCGGAATTGTCAGTACTGTGCATGCGTAAATATTCATTTCTTCCAGGATGCGCAAGCGCACTTTGTGCAGTTTGTCAAGCGGCCAAGTATTGGACCGCATGACTTCCATGCGGGCCCCGTGGCGTTGGCCGCTCGGTATTTTTGTTGTCTATTACCCGTTTTACAACCCGTTTTCTTCCCCCAGGTACCCCAGAATTCATGGCCCCAGAGATGTACGAAGAGCACTACGACGAGTCAGTAGACGTGTACGCGTTCGGCATGTGCATGCTGGAGATGGCTACCGGGGAGTATCCCTACAGCGAGTGCAGCGGGCCCGCGCAGATCTACAAAAAAGTTGTGTCGGTGAGAAGTGAACCTTATTACTGTTGAAATAGAGTGCACTTGACGTAACAATTATTCAATACGATGTATGGTTAATGCTATGTTAAATGTATTTATTTCTCCGTAGGGTGTTAAACCGCAAAGCTTGGAGAAGGTAACCATCCCGGAAGTCCGAGATATCATCGAATCGTGTATCAAGCCTAATAAAACCGACAGGTAACATAATTTATATTAACCTACGCCTACGTTTTTAAGTCTGAATAAATTTACATAACCCACAATGTAAATATGTAATTTATTCGCAATTCAGCCTGTAGGTATATATATATCCGGTAATAGCTTTATACTGAGAAACCTAGTGATACTCGCTATACATAAAGCAACTAACTTACAAACTTCCTTCCACCTTGGTGGGTACCAAGAGACATCGCCGCACAACCTGATCAACAGCTTACAAACAATTTGTTTCTCCTGATTATATTATAATATATCTTGATCTGAAGCTTTTTAAAGCAATGTTCACTCATGTACGTGGTGTATGCCTATGGCATTAATTCCCACTATGTACATATATTATGTTATATGCTTAAAGTGATAACTAAATAAATAAATAATTTGAATATGAATCGTTATTGCATTTCTTAAGCGCTCGTAATTAAAATTTTTATTCGAAACTTTCAAACTTATTTTTGTTTCACATTGCGCTGTCCGCTTAGGAAATGCAATTCTGAACCTTATAATAGTAGAAAATAAAGCCCAATTTCAATATTTATTATCTCCCCATAGTTCCACGTGGGCTAGGCTGAGGTAATAACATTAATTTAAATAACTGTTAAATCTATTAATTGCTTTATATTTGTCAAAATTGGCTAAATTTCGCCAGAGAATTTCTTTATTCGTGTTTAGATGTACACTTTTTATGTGAGCTTAGCTTTCGTGCGTAAGTGTGGAATAAAGTGTAGAAAAAATAGATATTTAAAACTGTAAAGTTGTTAAGAAAATGTTCAATCTTCATCCTCTTGCCATTACACCAATTTATTTGGGATCGACACAGCATGTCTTCTTCTTCCATACATTTCTATTTTCCGTCATCTTTAACACAATCCATCCATCGTTTCTGTGGTCTTCCTTCGCTGTTACAACCGTCCAAATTCGTACTCAAATCTTTCTTCACGACATGTTCCTTATTCTTCGATCCACGTCACATGCCCATACCATGATCACCGACTTCCACAGAAAACAAATTTCCATGTATTTTTTAACATTGATCTTATGTGGAATAGGTATTGTGTGTGTTTTTTTCTTTAACTGTTTATCGTTAGTAGCTTTATTTGTAACACCGTGATTTTAAAGGTTACTATTTTCATGTTAAAGTAAATAATATAGTTAAATTTTAGGGTAAGCGCACATTAGGCGAGTTTTGTAAACTTTAAATGTTGCAAATATGCATCTTTATGCATATCAAACATCCATGTCTGCCAAGCCTTTCCATAGAGTCGGCTTCCAGTTTTACATAGAGCGGCTTCCTATCTGACCTCCAAACATTTTTTTTTTCATTCGAGGTCATCCTCCGCCCTGGTGGAGCGAAGATGTCTGTTTCTTACTGACTGGTTAGACTCTTACTGACTAAAAACTAACCCGGTGTTCCATTTCACACGTACGCCGGGGGTCGCGAGAACGTACGATCCTTCCAAACATCATGACCTCCAAACATTAACCAATTTCTGGATTACTTGCTGCTCTTGACGGCTGTCAAAGATCTAAATGACAGCCGGGACCAGCGGCTAAAGCTGCACATTATTTCGTTTTTTCCGAGACAAAGCCGCGGTAGTATACAAAGAAGGAAGCATTTTATAACCCAGTTTAGTCGCCTAATGCGTGCATGCCTTAATTTAAAATGAGACCAAGCCATAGTGCGCTAGAGTAGGCAATAGTGCAAAGCACAAACATATTAAGGCCAACTATCGGCCATTTTTTCACTGTTTTCGTTTTTAATACTTATTTAAGTTAGAGCTAGTTTTTTCGGTGATTATCAACTGAATATAAAGTTCTATTTAGTAGACAGGATTATTAGAATACCAATTTTAAAGGCATTCGGTCTTATTAGCTAAGCTTCACAGCGTGATTTTTAATTCTTTGGCAATTTTTTAAGGAGTGAAAGTATTCATAAAAATGATTTTGGTTTTTACTAAGGAATCAACGAAAAGATGTTTAAAAAAAACAGGTGCTTGCTACATTTCGCCGAGTTATGTTAAGAACATAAATGAAGGTACTAAACAGTACTGCTACCGCTGAGCATGCGGTTCTGGGTTCGATTCCCGGTTCGGGAAAAGTATTATTGGGGTTTACCATCCGGATTTTCTGAGTAGCAGTCCGGATTCTGGATTTGTAGCCCGATGTAAGGCGATAGACTCGCTCCATATAACTAGGGACTGGCGAAGTGTGGGTGTAATACGGTACACCTCTGCCCAAGCTAGGACGACGGCACGGTTGGCGTAGTGGCTGAGCTGGCTATTTGTGTATGTGAGTTTGAATGTTTGTAAACGGGCCCACAATACAGGAGAAATTCCTAATGTGGGGCACGTTTAAAAAACAAAGAAAACCCATCATAAATGTTTTATGTTTTGTTTTTGTAATCGCAGGCCGAAAGTGAAAGATCTGTTGAACCACGAGTTCTTTGGCGAGGACATCGGCCTTCGACTGGAGATCGTGAGCCGAGACCTGGTCACCACCTCCGACATCACCAAGATACAGTTCCGCTTGAAGATCATCGATCCTAAGAAACGGTAAGTTTCAAATTGTATGTCCAAACTCTCTGTAGACGGTCTAGAGATCCGTTGTCTCATTCTGAAGGGCAGGACGTTCTTTGAGAAAAAAAAAATCTGTATGGCCAGTGTGGTATTTGAACATATTGGAGTGCTTCACTTGGATCCTGAACTACTACACTAAGCATCAGATTTCTTTCTCGATAAGTATGCTGAACCGTACCTCTGTAGTAAAATTTAAACTACGGAAACCACCCTTACTGCTACGAAATAGGCATTGTCAATATCAAACTGCTAAGATACGTGCAGGATAAGAATGGTATGCAACTTTTAGAGCCGGCGCGGGCGCTAGCTTAATTGGAAAGCGAGTTTGCTGACGTTACCACTGCCGGATTAGTGCATTGTAATTTAACTAAACCGTTCCTCCCCGGCTCCATATATTTATCATTGTGGTTCTGCGTGGATTCTCAAAATAAAATATTGTATACCAACCACAACAAAAATTGGCCAAGCCGTTTTCAAGTGGTGATCTTTCATGCATGCGGCAATAGGGATGTGTCCTAGATAAAAATATTAAAAGTCTATTTGGTCCGTCAGTTAGATTACCAAAAAATATTGGACATGTATTTTTTGCTTACTCAAATCAACAAAAGGTGACAGATCAAAGTTAAGGAGAAGGGGCTAGTGACGTCACTTTTACGTAAAAAGTTTAGCACGGCGTAACGTCCCCCGAAATTTAAATGCACTATATCGTCGTCATTTTTGGTTTACAAAAGAAAAAATACGTGTCCAGTATTTTTGAGTAATCCAACTTCCGGACCAATCAGAATTATTAAGGACACTACCCTATTGTTTCTTATTTATATAGATAACAATGACCTGATAATAATAAATTAATATTCGTCCCTTCTCACCAGGTCGTACACCCACAAAGAGAACGAAGCTATCCAATTCGAGTTTGATATGGAGAACGACGACTGTGAGGAGGTCGCCAACGACATGGCGAAGGCTGGTCTCATCATGGAAGAAGATGCCAGGATCGTCTTCAAGCTGCTCAAGTCACAGCTCATCAGTCTGAACAGGTCAGTTTTTATAACGGACGAATAATCATCTTCAGCTGCCTAGCCTTTTGCCCATCCATGTTGGGGTCGGCTTCCAGTCTAACCGGATGCAGCTGAATTTACATGGAGCGACGGCCTATCTGACCTACAAACCCATATAAGACCAATTTCAATAACGCAAATGTTAATCCGCGATCTTCTACTGCTACTTTCGATTAGCCCTCTCAAGATTACAAATTACAAACTCGGCCGTTGATTGGTTACAAAATAAAGATCGATCTCTAGATTGGAACTGAAATATGAAATATAAATACGTTATTGAAATCGGCCGTTACTAGTTTAAAGTTGTAATACCTCTTGGTAAGTTGTCCATCAAAGATTTCAAAAAAATCTTCGAATAACAGTGAAGACCGTTTGACGTGCTTTTCCAGGTACAGAGTGGGTATTGGTGTAAAATGTATGATCACCCATCCGAAACCAACAGCGACCAGCGTAGCTTAACCTGGATCGACACAATTGCGGCTACGACTCGCAGGGGCTTAGTTATTAGGCTTTAGAAACCGGCTGTATGTGTCCAATTAAAACGTCAAATATTACACCCAGTTTCTGGAACGACAATTATCGCAAATGTGAAATTGTCATGCGTCGTTAACTGCTGTGATTAGTTGAATTAATTATCAACAGTCAATCGCTTCACTTGCGTTTAATTTTTGACGCGTCGATTATTTCGTTTCATACCTGTTTTACTTTCTGGCTGTTTGTGTATGTGAGTTTAAATGTCTGTAAACGCACCCACGATACAGGAGAAATTCCTAGTGTGGGGCAACTTTAAAAAAAAAAAAAGGGTGGTTAATCAGCCAATCATAAAAGCCTATTCATTTGCAGTCAAGACGTTTTCGACCCTGGAGTGAAAAGCAGCGACGTAAACTTTGCACAAGAAAACGTGAATAAACAATGTGAAGCGCAATATGGGCTAGTTCATGAACCTTTTTAAAGTAACATTATAACTTCATGTAGACATATCACATTTTAATTTTGAACCTTATACCTTATAACCATCGTATAAAACTCAGTTTTGGTTGTAACAAAAAGTATGGCAGTTCAGTAGTTTGAATCAGTCAGAAATACATCTAGTTCTAGTGTCGTTAAAGTTGATATTTGTCTGCGATGTGGATAATGTTTGTCTACGATTTAGTTTTTTTGTACTAGCGTTTTTTAAGTAGTAAGTTAATTAAGTATAGCTTGGTCGGTTAGGTTGGTAGGTTTCAAGAAAACGAGCTATCAAAAATTGGCCTGATTATGGCATATTATATTTCCTTGAGCGTGAATTTGGAAGGTTACAAGAGTAGAGGAAGACCAAAGAAACGATGGATAGATTGTGTGAAAGATTATATATGGCTGGAAATGGACTATTGAGATGGCAGCAAATAGAGATGCATGGAAAAAGAAGACATGCTGCGCCGATCCCGAGTAAATTGGGATAAGATAAGATAAAGATAAATCATTATCATCATCATCATCATCAGGCTATACTAGTCCACTGCTGGACATAGCCCTCTCCTAATGAGCGCCATAGCGCCCTGTCTTCAGCTTGCCGCATCTCATATTGTATCCATCATTGTCATTCACAAATATAAATATACTTGTGTATATGTCAATGGTTTAGTAGTCTACTTAAGTATTTGTAGCAATGCGTCTATTATAAAAAATATAAAAAAAACACTATAGATGTTAGTTGTAAATTATAAGGTTAAGGCTGCGGTCCCACTGAGGCGGAGCTGTGCTAAGCGGAGCTTAGCGGTGTATGAATTAACCAATCACAATGTCTAATCTGAAGCGGAGCGGAGATTTCGAGCAATGCGATTGGTTAATGCACGCACCACTAAAATCCGCTCCGCACAGCTCCTCCTGAATGGAAACGCAGCCTAAGGTAGCTATCATGAATGATAGATTTGATAAAAATATCCTGCGGAAATAATATTTAGAAAACTAGTAAAATATGACTTGTGCTTCGTGAAACTTTCATGATTTATGGAAAACATCCTTGAAAGTCTTGACTTGGCTGACCTGTGCATTCTAAACGTACTGTCGAGTGATTATTTATTAATCTTAACTAATATTACGATTCCCCGATTCATTGCGCCCAGACAATGGCTATTAGTTCATGGGTCCCATTGTTACAATCGATCAGATTGTAGACATGATACCTAGTATCTTAATCTGGATCATTATCTTGGTATTACATACTTTAATCTATACTATCATAATAAAGCCGGATAGTTTATTTATTTTAAAGGTGCTAATCTCATACACCAGTGGGATTAAAATAAATAAAAGTCACTGTTTACATAAAAGTCAATTCAATGTACATTAGCTTGCTAGTTTTGAACCATTATTGAACCATGACGTAATTTTTTTTCGAGAAATCGTGAAGCGTTTTGTCGTTTCATCTCTTCACGTGACCAGAGGGCTGTCCTTTTTTTGGCCAAAGAATCAGCATTGACATTCAACGTGGCAATGCTGCCAGCCTTCTGGGCACTTTTCCCGTTGAAAGTGATGCGGATGAATTTTTCGATGCCCTGTGATTATTTATTTTATTTTATTTCTTCATGTATATTAGTTGCATCGTTTCAAAAAAATAAAAATTCTTAAAGTGACTTAAAATTTGAAAAACTTCAAATCCAAGCCATCTTGGATTTTTCAGACCTATTTTACGTTTAATGAGCATTACGGGTCTTCAAGTTAGGTAGGTAGGTATCATAAAAACTGGTTCCTCAATAATTTCCTGTTGAGTTACACAAATGTTTTGATGTCAGGAATCTAAAATATCTAGTAAATATCTAGCACCTATTTTGAATAAATGAATTTTGATTTTGAATATTAATTAGTATTTATCTCATTGATATACCATAAACAAATATCCAAGAAACTTCGAATGCCTTGTGCCTTGTCAGTAGAGGAATCAGGATGATCACGCAATATTATGTTAAAACTGAGTGGCCTACATTCCACTCGCAAGGCTCTCGTGTATAGAAACCTCCTTAGTACGTTGCACACAGTTAAACACGCAATGTGTGAGATTCCAACACGATTCTCCCGAGACACACTAACCCCACGTAGGTATGCGTCCAATAAAAATACCTTTAAGGCGAATAATTCTTTGATTTCAACCTTGTTATTTCGGTTCTGGGGTATTACTTAAATGACAACGATGATAGCCCAGTGGTTTAGGCCTCGCCTCTTGTGCACGAGGTTATGGGTTCAAACCTGGGCAAGTACCAATGTGACTTTTTAAATTCATATGTACCTTCTAAGTTTTGGACATCACTGATATCGGTGAAGGAAAACATCTTGAGAAAACCTGGACTTATAATTAATATAAGTCTGTAATCGCCAACCCGTCTTGAGCAAGCGTGGTGATTAATGCTCGTGCCTTCTCTGTACGAGAAGAGGCCTTTGCCCTGCAGTGGGACAGTAGTAGGCTGGTACTAAATGACAACGAAAACAAACAGAAGGTAAGCGGAAACGCCGGGAGGGGACGCCCTAAAAGGACATACACTGACCTTATTGGTGATGTTCTTCAAAAACAGGTGCGTAGTACCTCCTTGCATCCGCCGTGCTTGTTTGACCAGATGTATGAACGTAAACGAAGCAAAAGGAGTATGTAAGGATCGTAGCAGGTGGCCTTCTGCAGTTTCTGCTTACCCCTATAGGAAAAAGGCGTCAGTTTGTGTACGTATGTATGTACAACGAAATCCTATGGTATGGGATGAAAGTAATTCAGTTGCTAGACCAGCGGGGTGAGCACGGCTACTGTGACATGAGTCTTACATTTTGTCACAGTTTGGGCGATAAAACCGTAGCATACAACCGTATTCATTTCTTGTCACAAACGTCTTGTACGGCCGCGCTTGCCTCTCTGATGAGATGTTATCTCTGCGGATGGTTATACTGTGGCACTTTTTCAATTACGTTAAGTTTATAACAGATTAAGTGTATGATTAAAACAAAGCTCTATGATCCCATCTGTTTAGAAATATGCAAAAAATATGCTGATCAGTGTAGTTTGGTTTGGAAACCAAATCTTGTAAGCCCGACTCACTCTTAGCCGGTTTTTATCACCTCGAGTCTACTCTATTTACCAAAATTCGTTCTGACATGTATAACACATAGGAATCCCCGCAAATTCTAAAATTCGCAGCGGCAGACATCACAAAGACAGATCGATATAAAAACAAAAGTATTCCGCGAACGATTATAGCCACGAATAATTCTTTGAAGGAACGTGAAACGGCATTGAACGCAGCCGATTATTTCGGAGACATCGGCCCGAAGACTGACGGATCCTCGTCACGCGATACTAAGAATCTAGCCAGCTGTGTCACAGTTTTGGTGTACAGTCGACCGTACCGTGGGTCCTAGGGGCCTAGCGTAGTACGAAGTTTAAATTGAATAAAAGGCCAGCTTATACTGGTTTTGATACTACTAACCGGCGGTCTACAGTACATTCTGTTTAGGTTGCTCTATTTAAAAAGTACATATCGTCATCACGCCTGTGTTCCGCGAAGGGTAATTCAGAGGTGTACATATAGTACACCCACATTTGGCCAGTTATGTTAAAGTCCCATTTAAGGGGGGGAGCCTATTGCCATCAACCAGCCATAAATCCAAGCTCTAGGCCGCTATTACGCAATTCTAGATGAAAAAAACCCAACAGCACTTTCGAGCCGAGATTCGAAATGAAGACTTCATGCTCAGCTGTAGCGTTTGCGACCACTAGACGAATGAGGCCATTTAGAATTTAGTTACACAAAAACTCGATTCAATGAAAAAGAAATGCTGCCCATCTCTCCATGTTACTAATGGCTGAACCTAATAATTATTCTGGAAACAGGATATTGACATAAGGTTCATACAAATCTTATCTCCGGAAAGCAAAAGTACTGACTGACAGATCTAGTATTGCGTCACGTCAAATAGATAGGTACCAGCATCGTGTTGTTAAAAAAAAAAAACCAGGTCAAATTTTTACGTGGAATACAAAAAATAGCTAGTATTCGTCGTACCCATAATTATGAAACATTCTTAATTCAGAGAAAGCCTTTATATCGTAAAAAGAGTCATTTTTAGATAACTTAAATTGCAGTTGTAAACATAAGATTTCCCTGCTTGTGTGTTTGTTGGTTACCCAAATCATTTATTTCAGTTAAAATTAATTTATTATAATTAGGCTGAAAATATAAAACTTTTGAACGTTAAATATTAGATAAGACAGTACTAAGACCCAAAACGCCCACACTTCCTAGTGTTTTTGCTGGGAAGAAGAAGTGACGCAACAAACTCCCCAGCAACAATAGGACTTCGAATAGTTATCTTTACCAATAGCTCAGGGTAAGACCTTGTAGTTATCTGCCTAAAGTTCTAATTCACTGACAGGGAACCAATCACGCATGCCCAAACTGTGTCTACACAGTTTGGGCATGCGTGATTGGTTCCCTGACGCATGCAAACTGCGATCGCTTGCACGCCCGAATGCGTCTTGTAATTACTACTTATGACGCAACAACGCATTGCTATTGTGTAGGCCTTTACAGATAGACATTTGTTGTTACAATTTTCTGGGAAAATAACCCCTCCGAGTCATCATCTGCTTAGTCTTTTCTCAACCATGTTGGGGTCAGATGTAACTAAGTACTAAAACAGTAGTTTCATGGAGCGACTGCTCAAATTTAGTGAGTAACACTCACTAATACTCATTTTGTCTTCCTTCTGTTTGCCCGAGTGTCAGGCATCTTGCCTCCCCTTAACGACTGTCAAAGATCTACAAATGATTAGTCAGAACCAAGGAATAGACGTGATTTCCGAAGCAGTGAGGAGTCTCAGTATATAATGGATGCTAACGCATCCACGAACCGACGTCGGATCTTCTGACTACCCCTAATGATTGTCAAAGATATACAAATGACAGTTGCGGCCAATTGCTTGACACGGAGGGGTCTCTGTATATAATGATTGGTCATTGCACCCATTCACGGCCCGACCTTGGCAAGCGTTGCTTAACCTTGAAGATCAACCCGTACGGCTGTTATTACTAATCCACGGACCCCTCTACGAGTCATTAAGACACTTATATGTACGTCTGACGCACCCTAAGCTGTCAGTCCCTCTACCATCTTGTTCACAGGTAAACATTTTCAATATCGTGTGTGTATCATTTTAATATTTGGTGTCGATAAAAAGAGAAGAATAATCAGTATCATACAAATCTTTTATGTCAGGGTTGCTGTAACATTCGGGAATTCCATTTGATATCTGACATAATCTCTTTATAGGAACTTACATTTAAGTTTGATAAGAATGCACTTGGCAAATTAAAACGTGAACACTAACACTGATGATAAAGCATTGCCAAGCATGAAAGATACCAGCCTACTATTGTCCCACTGCAAGGCAAAGGCATCTTCTCATACAGAAAAGAGACATTGATTGACTCTTGCTTAAGGTGCGATGGCGACATCAGACTTGAATTAAGTCAGGCTTTTAGGGAATTAGCTTTGATTATAAAAATACGAGTTCAGAGTTCCGGTTACTATGTTATCAGGTCTTAAATTCAGCCATGGTCAAACTACGGCCCGCTGGCCAGCTCTGTCCCTCGAACCGTTCTGTTCCGGCCGACGTCATTATGACGATTTTGATAGAGGGTAAGACCCTCAGGTAAAAAAAAATTTTTCGCGTTCTCTTGCGCACAAATAGGTGAACCTTTATTTTTTATATTTTTTGCGTTTTCTCTTAAGTTGTGATTTAGTTCATTATTGATTAAAAACTGCCCGCGATCTTTTTTCTTATTCCGTCTACTCGTATAATTTCCTATGTTTTTCTGGCCCCTAATGAAAAATCTTATAATAACTAAACAGAATTATCATCCCGTTCAAATAAAAACCCAATTTTATTTGAACTCTTTCCGAGGTCATTGCCACTTAGGTTAATGTATCCTAATCTCTATTTACTTAACATTTAAAAGACAAACATGGCTGCTAAATTAAAATAGAAAACGTTATCAAATTAAAAGATAACGCGCGTTCAAGGTTGAGATTATATTTATCTTTATCAGTATATTTATGCAAAGGTCGTAACGAGTATTGTGGGAATACGGAATATCGTAATGTATTCCAAGCCTGAATTGTGGTTTAGTTATATTATATTGTGGCTGGTTTCGGTAAAAATAAGGTAGAAGTAACAATCAGGCCTTTCATTATTTTCTTTTGAATAATTCAAGACATGGTTCAACGAACCCTTGACTTTATTGACTGAAGTTGGGGGATGTGGTTGCGAACATATCCTGAACTAATATGGCCTTGGGCTAAAAAATTAATATATATATTTTTTTTTTTTTTTTTTTTTAACGTTTCAGTACCAACTGAAACATTAAAAAAAATAAAGTTACCCGTTTTTAACTTAAACCGAAAATAGACGATTTTTTTTGTTTTTATTATGCTTGCGTCACTAAAAAGGTTTCGTAAAATCCTATGCCAAATGACGTGGCAGTGGTGATAGAACTGTCAAACTTTCTGATTGGTCGAATTTTTATTAATCTGAGTTCTTATTGTATCAAAATTTGATTAATCGGAAAGTTAATCAAATTTCTCCGGAAAAGAGAACCGCTTTTGATCGTCTCCTTTAGATTTGTTGCGTTCTGAACACAAGCAAAAACAGCATTGTATTTTTGGAATGACACAGTATCAACATGGTCCTGGCGAGAGCTTGGAGATTTCAAACACGTATGCTCTTAAAAGGACCAGTCGATTGACCGTATGCCGCTGTCCCTGAAACGGCCCACGACTGTCCTTTTGAAATGTACGAGTACTAGTAATGATCACATACGTTCATAAGTTATAAATAGTATCCAAAGCACCCTTCGCGGTGAATGACTGGGCGTATAATTAAGGGTATCTGCTTCATGTCAGCCACGCGGCGAATGTTGACGCGAAAGGAAAGCCAATGCACTGTACAATCGGAACCGGTATTACGAGTTTAAAACGCAGTATTTTTTTATACGATTCGCCTAAACTTGTGGCTTGTATTCAAACCTCTCTTCCTTACGAAAATATCTGGTATATTCCGGATTTATTTTAAATATAATTAAAGTGGTTAAGGCCTGACCGATGCGCGAGATTGTCAGTTCAAATCCGGGCAAGGACCTATGTGGTATTTTCAATTCCTATCTGAGTGTATCTTAGACATTACTGACATCGGTGAAGCAAAACATCATGAGGAAACCTGGATTTACAATTAATGTGAGTCTGAAATCGCCAACCCGATGAGCAGAGCAAGCGTGGTGATTAATGCTCGTGTGTTTGCCCTGCAGTGGCACAGTCATTGGTGGTATTATTATTAATAAAAATCGGTTCTGTGCCGTTATCAATACCCTGATTCCCGTTCCGGTGAACCGGATGTATACTTAATACTTACTCGTCTTGTCCCACGCTTCTTATCATTTTAGTGAATGGAGGATGATGATACTTGAAACTTCGTTTTTGTTTATACCAATATCTGTATTTGTTTAGCAGTCGGCGCGGGCGCAGTGCGTCACAGCACTTGCACGTATCGTGTGTGCACATCGAGTTTATCATTGTTTTGCCAATGCTATCAACGATAACTTCGGGGATTGAGGTTTTATTAATTAAATGTTTTGTTTTCGTGAACAAAAAACTTTTCGGTGCGCCTGAGCAGATATTTTTTATTCTGTGGAATCCGGTGTTGGTTTAAAAGTGATAGTGAAAGTTTGTGTCAGTGTTTTGGTGTTACTCTGCGATCATGTTTACATTGTGAACGCGAAATTAACCTCGTAAAGGATTAAAGTGAGTTTGCTTTTTATCTTTTTCGGCGCGACTTTTTATTGACGTGCATTAATATTGTGAAGAATGATCTGGAACTTTTTGGATTTCGATTTATATTTGTGAAATCAAAAATGAAGTTTTTGTATATACATCATCGTCACTTCAGAACGGCTTAACTGATTTAGATGATTGTTTTGATTGTGTTCGTTATTCTCGGGACATGGTTTGTATGACAGAATTTTGTTTAGAAAACTCATCGGAAATGTTGGAAATTTGGATGATATCATTGTGGAAGTGAAAATCTCACAAAAAACCCGTAAAAAGGTCGCCAGTTAAACATAAATAAGTCATGAACGCTGTCTTATGTTGTTTATACAGACAAACGACTTATAAATGTCAGTTCAATGCCCGCGAAACAAGATCTACCCATTAAAATATCCTTACAAACATTACACCGACGTCATACAAAGCAAATTTATTTGCGAGGACAGATTAGTACAAGACTGCAGACCTAAATATAGTTTATTTACATACAAACCTTACGTCTAGCCTCCACAAATCGTACTCTTTACTTTAACCCGACTATCTGAAATATCATCGGTATGTAAAAATTGTTACCACGGTAACCATGGCAACGGTTACCAAGTTAAAATGTTGAATGACCTCGCGTGAGCTTATTTCAGTTCTAGTACAGCGCGGCTCAGTTTAATTAGAACGGTTTCTTTGAACGAAGGTTACTTATTAATATTTATTGCTGTTTATTTCGTTTTTATTATGTGAAGTGTTTTTTTTTTCGAGTTTTTGTTTTGGTTTTCGTGCGCAATGAGAGGTATTTTTCTTTTGTTATTACAAAAAAAAAATAAGTGAATAATTCCTCGTTTTTTTATTATTATTTTTTGTATTACACACTAGCTTTTCCTTTTCACTTTAGATATCGGCAGAATGGTCCATATCGGCTGTACTTGCCGTGTTAAGTAACATAATAAATAAGTGAATAAAGTTTCAAAATTCATACGTGACTGTAAAATAAAAACACTCAACTTGTAGTTTTACATTTCAGAGTGCTGTGTGTGTGTGTGATGAGGTTAATAACCATTTGTTATTAATAAGGAAACTAAATTTATTTATCTACTAAGTGTTAATGACCTACGACCACGTGTGCTGTTTATGTCAGAATAAAGTATTCTTACAAATAATACATTCTATATTAATTATTATGATTGTGCGTCTATGATCAGATGTATAAAGGGAAACGAAGCAAAATGATTTAGGATCTTAGCAAGTGGTGTTCTGTAGTTTCTGCCTACCCCCTCGGGAAAAAGGCGTGAGTTTTTGTATGTAAAACATTATTAATGTGCGTGTATGACCAGATGTATGAACGTAAACGAAGCAAAACGAGTATGTAAGAATCGTAGCAGGCTTTGTACTGTAGTTTCTGCCTACCCTTACGGTAAAAAGGCGTGAGTTTATATATGTGTTATTGTTGTTACTAACAACAGTAAAACCTTGCTCTATTGCAATGTTTTGCAATTTCATTCACGTTTCGCTCGCCATATTTTTTTGCAATCATTAATAAATGTTTCATAAATTAGAGATTCTTAATTTGTGAGTGAACATTAATCGTGCAATATGAATGTAAAATGTACGATTATTTAATTAACTTACAAAACATACCCAAATTCTTAACAAGTTTCTGTGGTGAAATATGTAATTTCAGTTTTCTAATTATTGTTTCGTACTTGTATCTACATACGATAGAGGGTAGAAGGGTGTAAGGGATACCTATCGACCTTGTGAGTCGATCAGATTGTGAATCTGATACCGTGAGTTGAGTGCCTGATTCTGGACCCCTAAGTGTTGAAATTTTTCATCGGTAATCTCTACGTATTTTTCCGATGTTTTTTTTTTCCATTTAAGCTGTAAGAAAATGTAACTGTTACAAAAACCGTAACTATCACAATTCATGAGATACAACCAGGTGACAGACGAACTGACGGATGGACAGGGGAGTCTTAGTAATAGGATTCCGTTTTAGCCTTTGGGTACAGAACCCTAAAAATCAATAATCAAACAATTACTAATAATTATTTTGAAATTTATAAGAGGAACTAAATTATTTACACCACAAAGACATCTATAAAAACACAGATCCTAGTAGCGGCCAATCTTTAACACCTGGATAAACACAGCATTTGCTTTCTAAACACGTGTCTTCACAAACACTTACTCGTAACATAACTTTACGCCTGTATTCCACTAAGGGTTAGGCAGAGGCATACCTATAGTACACCCACATTCTCGAGTTATGTTTATTTATTTAATAATACTTTAAGCACACAAATGTACAGAGGCGGACTTAATGCCATAGGCATTTTCTACTTACATTTTATAGTTTAAGTGTCATGTAATAGGGGCGAGCTTATTGTCGCTAATAAGAACATAACATAAAATAACGCCTGTATTTCACTACGGATTAGGCAGAGTTGTACCTATAATACACCCATATTTCGCCAGTTATGTTTGAGTCTCATGTAATAGGTACATAGGAAAAGTTTTTTCATCAAAAATTTCTCAGGAGCGGTTATGTACCTATTACATGGGACTTACAACATAACTGGCGAGCCTATTGCCAGTGACCGGGCACAAATCCAGGTTCCGGACTGCTCCTGAGAAGTTCTTGATGAAAATACTTTTCCCAATCCGGGAAAACGAACTAGGCAGTTCTCGTCTATTGATCGTCTGTAGTACAAACGCATAAACAGCTGTGAAACGTAAGACACGCTACTTTAACGATTTCCGCAACCTTAGCCCCCGAATTCTCAAACGACACTAGGGTACTTATCGGTACGTCTTTGTATTGCTTCAATAGACCTTAACGTGTCAAGGATAACTTTAGGCTTACTGTTAGAAACAACTACAAAATTTAGTTGCGTTTAAAATTTCGGCGCTAAGAAGTACAGAATGGTTCTTTATTTGCACTGAGAATGCATGATACAGATGTTGTTTAGTTGGTGATGATCCTTAACACCTAAAACGCCAAGTGACCGACAAACAATACATTTTATATTGTGTCTCGTTGTCTGGCAGTTAAGGTGTTAAGCAATTGTGCCTTAGTTTAGACATTTAAAACAGTTTTGAGTAATCTAAAACATGCCAGTAAAATAAAGTTCAGTTAAATAAAGTTAAATACTAAATAATATAACAATGTTAATAAAGAAAGTATGTCTGGCAGAAAAGGCGTATGAGAGTATGCGTCTGGCAGGAGTTAATGCTGGCGGGAAGTGTCTGGTAGTGCCGATTAATATCTTGTAATAATATTCTACAAAACATATATAAAAATCAGCCATTAGAATTTAAGGGATACCTGTGTCACTCTCACCTAACAGATACGTATGCGTTCAATTTATTGCGCCAGCACATTCAGCTACCCCAAACTGTCAGATTTTCCCAATTGAACATGAGCCTTATTTCTTTTGCGATAAAGTTGAAATACTATCAAAGAAATTTGACACATTGGGATAGTTTGATGTGCTGGCCTCTGCACACACATTTTGGCAACTAACCAAGTTGCATCAAACGAGAAAAAATAATGCAGCCTCGTCATTACGTGGTCTCTGACGTCAGTCCTGCCACGACCAGGAATCACGAAAATCTGATGTCAATCAAACGTATGTGTCAAACGTCAAAAGAAGTTGGGGGAGGGGCGATTGTATTGCGTCGGATCAGAATTGGTGTATAGTTGATATTAGGGTCGTGACTCATCACACTGCTATTTAAAAAACACATATTTTTTTGTAACTGTAACTTGCTGCCGTCCAAGATAATCATGTAAACTATTAATTTCCAAAGAAAGGTTCTTTTTCAATATTAATTTACATTAAACAAATACGTTAAAAGTTCAGTTTCAATGCGAAGTTATCAAATTGCTGTCCGATACGCAGGCGTAGCATTCATTTTTTACTAGCACTTCGCCGGCGTTTTGTACTTTTCCTTTCGAACTTTAACATCCCCTTCACCCCCGTTCAAGAGTAGTTTTAAAATAATAATAGCCTATAGCACTTGGGAATAATATAGGTTTCTAACACTATAAAAAAAAATAGAATTGGATCATTAGTTCCGGAGATTACCCCAACAAACAAACATGCAAAAAAAAATTACCTCTTTATAATATTATAAAAATATTTAATACTTTAAAATATTGAGGTCAATAATCGAAATAAAAACTGTCCTATCTTTTAAGATTCACCAAAACATGAGTGCAAAATTTTATTAAAATCGCTTCAGTAGTTTAAGATTCAATAGCGGACAAACAACGTGACACGCAATTTATGTATATTAAGATAAGTATATAATTATAGATACCTTTATTGTATACTCATGTCATCTCGCTTGTTCTCAGGGAGAGGAGCGAGAAGAAAGCTCAGATGCTGTTCAACCAGGAGGTGATCATCGAACAGAACAGACAGCAACTTTATGAACAGCAGCTAAGGCAGGTCAGTGACCACATTGGGATAGGGCATGGTCAAGGTCAATGTTAATACTGTAGACTGGCTGGGGACTGTCGAACCGCGACGGGGTACTTGAACTTTATAAAAGATTCAGATGTAACCTTTACATATAAAATTCTTACTGTTTTCTACTTACGGAGAATAATATTTCTTTTTCTTACCACATATTACGGATAAAATAATGAATTAGTCAAAATACATAATTTTATAATTAACTAGCTGACCTGACTGACGTCCTGTCAATGGGGCGAACTGTAAAACGCGCAAAGTTAAAATAGTCGTTAAGTTTTCTTAAATTTACTAATGTTCCATTTTCCACACAGTTCCATAAGACAGTCCCCCAAAACGCCCACCCTTCACCACTTCCTAGTGTTTTTGCTGGGAAGAAGAAGTGGAGGAACAAACTCCCCAGCAAGCTAGCGAAATTGTTCCAGCCGTTCACGCGTGCTGACGTGAACAAGGGAGATAGGGATTCATTTTTATATATAGAGATTTGTGGAAGACTGTTGCCTAAACTAAGTTTTTTACAAAACCTGTATGTTAGGTCACTTGTTTTACACTATTTGTTGTACTGGAGACGATTTGATTCGCGTATATTAATCAAATAAAGATCTCTCACACTAAAATTATAGAGAATAAAAAAAAAACTTAGCTAATACTATAATGGAAGTATTTTTCGGAGCATTTAAAATAATCCTAGCTAATATTATAAATGCGAAAGTAAGTTTGTTTGTTACCTTTTCTCGCCTAAACCACTAAACGGATTTCGATAAAATTTGGCAGAGATATAGATTGCATCCCGGAAAAGGACATGGTTACTTATTTTATCAACAAACCACGCGGGCAGCTGCGGGCGGAAGCTAGTCTTCTATAAAACGTAAACCCCCCGAACATTTACATGCCATTTTATTTCTTAACATTGGCTTTACCTACATTTTACCAGATTTTGCCTTAGATGTAACAGGTAATTGTTCAATAATCCATTAAACCATTTGTTCTTACAGATGAAGATGATACAAAATCAGCAGCAGTCGGGCCCCGTGGACCAGGTGACGGCAGGGCTTCTCAACGGCGTTGGACCACAACCACTTGCAGGCGTACAGTAAGATTACATTTTCCAATCTTATATTATAATCAGGAAAGATTTGATTGTTATGTTGTTACCTATGTTAGTTTGTAACAAATTAACTCAAGAAATACTTAACCAATTAAAAAAAAATCTTGCACCTATAGAATGCTACAATCATTATAGACGACTAACATAGGCTACATTTTATTTTCAAAACTACGCTTTAAAGGGGGTGGTAAGGAAGTTAAAGTGCGAAGGAAAAGTGCGAAATCCACGCGTATGAAGTCGCGGGGGAGTGCTAGTACACAGTAAATAAATAAATAATAAATAATGCTGGACAATCCACACAGCATCATCTAGTCCCAAGCTAAGCAGAGCTTGTGTTATGGGTACTAGATGACTGATACACTTAATACAATATATTACATAAATAGATACTTTTTATTATACATAGAAAATACCCAGAACACCCGGAGCAAATATTTGTAGATCGTACAAACATTTGTCCCAAGGCGGGAATCGATCCCGCAACCTCCTGCGTCGCAGGCGGACCTTCGCCCGCCGCGCCACATAGGTCGTCGCAGTAAGCACTTAGTTAACTCCTTTATACAGGCACTGTGCCAAAATCGGTCAGTCAATGTGATGAAGCAATTCCAAAGCCTAATATGTTTCTATAGAGAAGAAGGGGACAAAAAACGCCTTGCCACAGACTCTTTAGTTCCTGTAATTGGTTAAATTAAATAAATGCTTTTAAAATTGCGTTGAGCGTGAAGATACAATGCCAAATGGTACAGCAGCACTATTTTAAATACCAACTACCCTTCTCAGACTCGACCCGCAATCGCAGCTCCTCCAATGCCAGCAGCAGCTGCTCCAACAGCAGTTTCAGCAGTTAAACAACGAGGATGCTGCCATGAAGCTGCTGCAACAGAACTTCATGCAGTCCAGGATGTCGCCCTCCATGGCAACAGACCAACAGATCTTGCAGAATAAGATGTTTTATGAACAGAATATGAAGCAGCAACAGGTATGTGTATTTCCTTGGTAAAATTCAGGGTGGAAGTGAGAATGACGCACAACCTGAAACCAGAACTTCAGTATATGATTCCAGGTCCCCAGCGTTGAAATTTTCGTCGGCTTTACCTGATTTTTACGATTTCTTGTGGTCTTTTTTTACTATAAACTGTACGAAATCCAATGAGGTTTTTCTTAAAAGGTAAATCATTCACTTCTTTCATTAAAATACTCAGTGGGTCAGATAGAAATTGTGATTTTATCATGATTATTTACAATTTCAAGTGAAAAAAGAATTAAAAAAAAAACTTAGGAAAAATCCGACGAAAACTTCCACTCTGGGGGATCCAGGATCATGTACAGAACTCATCAGGATGTGCGTCGATGTCCCTTTCATCCTGTATACAAAAGATAATTTATTGAATGGATGCTAGCCGTTGTCAGTTAGGCAAACGACTTAGGTAAAGTTGCAGCTGTAATTAGCTATAGACAGGCAATCTGGTAAACTCGGACCAAGTATCCTTAGTATCTGTCAAAAATCAAGATTCTCCTGATAGAAACAAAAAACGATATTTCTTATTTTAAACGATTCAAGTGCTCACTCGGGGCTCAACTCGTGAGGGGTCCTTAGTTTCTAAAATAAATCTGTTCAATATTCTATTTCAAAAATAAATTGTCAACTAGTTCTCATAAATGTAGTTATTGGTCCACTGAAAACAATTAGTGTTAAAAAAAAGTGATAAAATATTATTGAATAAAAAGGTTTTTTTAAAAGGCGAAACGTAGGTACTAGATTATGCCACTTAAGATAAATGTATCACCATTTCTCTAAAACTAAAACCCATCAACCCTACTTTCAATGCCTTCGTCAACTCGAGAACAATTATCTTACCGTCGTAATTGTTTCATCAGGTTATGATGGAGCAGAATCTCATCAACCAGCAAATGCTGGAACAGTCAGTCCAAGGCCAAGTTCTAATGGAGCAACAGGTCCCGCAGAACCTCTTAGAACAAGCACCCTCTCAGACACAGCTGCAACCGAACCTGCTCAACCAGCAGTTAACAGCTGAAATCAACAATCAGAACCAGGTGTTACAGCAGCAGATCATCCAGCAACAGCAAACGATTATAGCTCAACAAGCCGCGGCCATACAGCAAAAACAGTTCGAAGAACATTTAACTTCTCAAGATAACAATATGACTGGCCCACAGAATCTCGTTTCAGGTCAAATGTTAGACCCATCTCTTCAAAACCTACAGAATATTCTAGTTCAAATCATACAAAGGCCTGACACACTACAGTCTAGGAAGGAGTCTGAATCTGAAAACCAACAACAGCCCCAACAACAACAACAGCAACAAATGACCCAACAACCTCAAGAGAATGTTGAAATGCAACAGAATCAAGAACAAGAGGCGTTGCAGCAACAGATGCAGAATCTTATCACAACTCAGATGCAGCAACAAAATGTAAATTACCATCAAAGCCACCAGTTTCAGCAGCCAACGTTACAACAGTTAGCTGTTGATCCAACCTTCCTCGCCCAACAGCAGCAAGTGGCGCAGGCGCAACAACAAGTGGCCCAAGCTCAACAACAGCTCGACATGCAGAAGCAAGTCTTAGCGCAACAACAGCTAGTCTTACACCAACAGATAATAAGCCAGCAACAATTACAAATGCCTGGTCAGACTCTATCCCCGCACCACTTTAGACATTTCCAACAGCAACAGCAGTACTTAGCTCAACAGGAATTACAAATTCAAACCCAACAGAATATTATAACCCAAAACTGGGCGATGTTACTTCAGAAACAGCAACTGATGGACCAACAGCAGCAGAAAGTAGAAGAAATTCTCCGGTCTCAGCGACCTATGTACCAACGCCAAGGTTCAGAACAGAGTCAGATCAGTTCCGTAGACGTCCACGATCAGCAACAAGTCATGATGCCTGAGCAGTATGGTCAGAAACCTCAGCTGCAGCAACAAATGTCGATCGACCACATGCACTATACCAACAAGCAAAGGTCTGACGAACACTATCATCAGCTTCCGACGATGCAAGGCCAGTCGCTACCTCACAATATGCAAATGCAACAGAACTTCAATGTGGTACAGCAAAACGAAAGGCAGATATCTAGTCATGAAGGCACTCCCGTGCAGAATTACTCCGCCAATCCTTTGCAGATGTACCAGCAAGGGCAGAGTCAGCCGGTTCAAATGATGCAGAATATATACCAGTCCAATCAGATGGAGACTTCGATACCGTCCTCTGTGGCTGCGCCCATGCCACAGCAAATTGCACAATCAGTCCAAGACGCGATGCCGCAGCAGATGACTGTTTCCCAGTCTATCCCGCAGTCGATGACGTCAGTTCCTCAAACAATACCTCAGTCAGTCCCTCAGCAGCCGATGCACTCAGTACCTCAAACAGTGCAATCGTTACCGCAGCCTGTGCAGTCAGTTCCTCAAGGGTCTACCCTGCCACATCCGATTCAGTCCATCCAGCAGCCAGTCCAGTCTTTGCAACCACAGTTGCAGCCTATGGCACAACAAATTCAAACAATGCCGTCTTCTCAAGTTCAGCAGATGCCCATCACTCCACAGTCCTTGCCTCCAATGCAGCAGCAGCAGCAGCAGCAGCAACAGCAGCATCCGCAAGTCCACCAGGTTTTGCCCCAGGATATGCTTCAACAGCCCCAGCAGTTGAGTCTGCCTGCAGATCAGGTGGAGAATGGGTATCAAAGTAATGGTGGCCAGAAGGAGCAGTTCCATACTCCATTAACGGAGTTTCCTAATAATCATGCGGAGGCCATCAGGCAACCCGAACTTAGTTCCGTTGAGGAGAAGCAGGCGGAAACCCAGCAACAAGAAGGTTAGTATTTGCAGTTCACCATTTTTTAACGACTGCCTCGTTGTTCTAGTAGCCACATGAGGTCCTGGGTTAAATTCCCAGCTTGGGCAAAGTGGGCTTTTTCCATTAGATATCACTCAGCCCAGACTCGGCCCAGAGATATTTTTGGTCCCGTTTATGACAGGATAAAACATCAACTGCCGAAATGTGGGCGTCCTATAAGATACCCGTCTGCTTATTCCTTTGCGAAAAACAGGTGTGTATTTTTTTAAATTATTTCTGTGATATTTATTAACACAGAAATTATACAAAGATGTGATAATAGGGATATTCTCTTCCAGTATCATCAGTAGCTTAGAAATGACCCCTAAGCTTTAATGCATACTTCTGGCGATACAATTAAACCTGAATCAAGAATCATTTCAAAACAGCCAGACTACTACTGACTACTAGAAAACTAACTGTAGGCCATACAAATACTTGTTCTGTGAATCGAACCCGCGACACGCAGAGCAGCAGCCACTGCGCCAACCGTCCCGTCTATTATCGATCGATCGGTTCTAGATCTTCTTACTAGCTACCATAAAACAACTACTGTTCAGCTGAAACTTGGAATTGCGTTGGATCATGAATTTCTACTAACAAGTGAGAGAGAGAGAAAAACACAAAAATAACGAAACACTTTTAAATACCAATTTCCAGCGGGTACAGCCATATCTTCTCCCATAACCAGTGAAAAGAAGTCGCGGGGCTCCAAGAAGCGTTCCCGAGAAAAGGACAAGCTGCCCAAGCTGACTGTCCTGGAGGTCAACGAGGCAGCCACCGTGGTGGAGTGCCAGCTGGAGTCCAAGTCGAAAACTGTCACATTCAAGTTCGATGTCACTGATGTCAATCCCGAGGAGATTGCCAGTAACCTGGTGAGTATTTAGACACTCGAAACTCTATGCATTTATTTCAATAAGACCATTACAAGCACTCAAAGCGTAGATCTCTATGGAGAAGAATGGGCAAGAAACTCCATGGACACTCTTTTAAATCAGAATATTGTTACAAAATCTTGGTTACATAATTCATGTTGAGATTATACACATATGTTAGAACAATGTAGAAAGACCACATTAGGAGTGTCCGAAAAAATTAAAAACAATTTAAAAATAACTATAAATGAACCGTGGCAGCTAAAAGATGACCAAGTACAGCAATAGAATATTAGACTGGAAGTAATTTAAATAAATTCTGTTTAAACTTACCAAAAAAAGAATGAGGTTCTCAATTCGACACATATATTTTATTTTTATTAATAATTTTCCAAGCATCACTTAGATTAGCTTTTCGATTTCGATGATTCTTTTTTATTAGATATATACTTCATCCATTTATATTTGAAAATAAGAAACCCATCCCTTTGAATATTGGGGATAATTGATTAAAAAAAAAACTTAATATCATGGTATTCTTCGTAATTCGTGTACTTTTCTTTACCCTCTATTATTACTTTCAAAATCAAAAGCAATTTATTCAAATTATACTGAGAATCATCACTTTTCTAACGGAAAAACGTTACCTGAGGTAACTAAATGTTGTAACGTGGTTGCTGGGAGTTTGTTTCGCCACTTTCCAGCAATAAAACTAGGAAGTGGTGAAGGGTGGGCGTTTTTGGGGACAGTCTTGTGTAAATTGTGACGTTCAAAAAGTGCTAATTTGAATAAATGTATTTTAATTGATTGAACGCCATTTCCAGGTGTCCAACAACCTACTCCCAGAATGGCAGAGCGCCACGTTCATGGAGCTCATCAAGGACATAGTGAACCAGCTGATCAGCAACCCTGGGGTTACGCCTGTGCTCAACCCTGCACACCACTCGGCGCTGAGGCTCAATATAGACAAGGTAACATATACAGCCTTAGCCAAAAGTATTGCGCACCCATGACTTCTTTCAGTTTTATGAGAAGTATCAAATAGAAATAAAACAAAACGTTTTATATAGGTTTATTTTACTATTTATTAATTGAAAATTAATATTTTGTGGTACCACCCCTATCATCTAGGGGTATGAAAAATAAATGTTGGCCGATTCTCAGACCTACCCGATATGCACACAAAATTTTATACAAATCGGTCCAGTGGTTTCGGAGGAGTTTGGTAACAGTCATTGTGACACGATAATTTTATATATTAGAGATAAACCATAAATACAATACCAACAACATAGAATATATACACCAATAAACATACATAAACAATGAAAACAGTTGCGCTGTGACGTTACTACTGCCAACTTCTTACGAATGTGCTCACCAAATTTAACTTTAAACGCCGATCGCTTGGTTGCTATTGTATCTTTCATAAACATAAAAACATAAGACAAAAACAACCGTTAAATATTGTTTTTATCGCAAAAATGTAGGCACATAACCATTAAAATGGCGAATTTATTAGCGAATAATCGCAGTCCGGGTTGGCCTACACGATAATATCTGAGGATAGATTTTCTGTTACACTTTGTATGTGTAAACTTATTATTTTCTTACTTCCAGACTGACTACGACTCCGAAACTACCGAACGCGAGGAGAACCTCACGGACTCCAACCAGGACAACTCCGAGTGCACGACGCCGACGGCAAGCCACGACAACATCGCGGCCGAGCTTGCCTACGACCAGCCCGAGCCCCACGAGCCCGCCGAGCCGCCCGCACAGCCCGTCCAGCCGGTCCCGCCCGCCCAGCCAGCCCCGCCCGCCCAGCCCGCCCAACCCGCCCAACCCGCACCTCCCACGCCCGTCGCCAGGCCCGCGCATGTCGATACTGTGTCCAGGAAGATAAGCACTGCTTCGTCTATAGGTAACTGGTTTATATCCTACCATGATATGATACCAAAATGTATCTTAGGCGAACTCTCTATAAAATGATCCTATACCAAAGCGCAGGCTGCGTTATGACTGAGAAACAGAGAAAGCATGCTTTTTGTCTCTCTTGCTTTCTCGTCGCTGACACAATTCCATTTAGTGTATGAGTGAAGCCTATTTATTAATCTCAACAACTCAGTTGACGCATATAAAATATGACTACTAATCTATCTATAACTGGAATTTCCAGAATCTAAACGTGAACACTTTACTTTTCATAAATAAAAACAATGAGATAATTCGGTTGCCCCAGGTTCTAATCAATCCGACGGTGGATCAATGGCGCCCGAACGCTCCGGCAGTACAGAATCGCAGAACGGTGAAAAGAAGCAAACGAAACCAACACGGAAGATATCCAGATTTCTAGTCAGCCCCGTGGTGGCCCGCGGCGACAATGTTCCCGAGGAGAAGCCCAAGCCCGAGCCTGCGGAAGCCAAGGAACCGGCCGCGCGGGAGGTCCGGGTCGGCAGCCTGCCGGACAGGGAGGTCCGGGTCAATGGGTTACCGGACAGGGAGCCCCCTTCGCTCCCGCCACACGACTACGTAGCCACGCAACACTATTCAGTGCCCACGCAGGTTCCAGCCCCAGTAGAAATAAGACCAGATGTTCAGCCCGTCGAAAGGCCCCTAGAAGTACCAAAAGAAGTGCCAGCACCTGTCACTATGGCGCCGCCACCTATAGTTACAAATATTCAAACAGTTCAGAGCGTACCTCAAGTGCCAGTGCAAAATCAAAACCTCTTACAGAACCCTATGATCAACACTACAAATTTACAACCCAACTTGACCACGCCTTTGCAAATAGCTACTGATACGCCGTTGTTAGGGTTGAGCCAAGTGGGGACCCCCATGGGGGTAGGCGGGGAGTTAGGGCTGAACATGGGGCTGCAGGGGGTCGCGCTGGGCATGACCACGCAGCAGAACCTGACCCCCACGCCGGGGGTCAATGACACGATGCCTAATGCGGAGAACATACAGCGGATGTTGTTGAAGCAAAATATTATGAAGTGAGTGCCCTTTAATTATAATAGGGTAGTGTCCTTAAAAATCTGATTGGTCCGAAAGTTGGATTACTCAAAAATACTAGACACGTATTTTTTCTTTTGTCCGTAAACCAAAAATGACGACGGTATAGTGCGTTGAAATTGCGCGTGACGTCACGCCGAGCTACACTTTTAACGTAACAGTGACGTCACAAGCCCCTTCTCCTGAAATCAGTCTTTATTGACTTGAGTAAGCAAAAAATACGTGTCCAATATTTTTTGGTAATCTTACTGACGGACTAAATAGACTTAATATATTTTTACCTAGGGCACATCCCTATTAATGTTCTTTCGCTACATACTAATATCTCATTTATTACACAAATTAATGAAGGAAGTTTACAGGTAATTTACTAACCTTTACTTCATGTCTTTATCCAAGAATTTATAAACACGAATATATCCAAGAACTTATATTATATAATTTGACTATGACGAATCAATATTATTCATTTTATTTACAGCAGAAAAATTTACAGTTAAGGAATAAGAACACGTTGTAATTTTTGTATATTTTTTTTCTAAACAGCCAACAACAAAATCTGTCCGGTCCGAACCTACTAGGGTTGCTCAACCAACAATCGTACCCGCAGCCAGACCTCGGTCTGCACAACACTATACTCAACAACACACAGCCTGGTGAGTCCAAATTTAAATTTATATTTAGAATGTTCTTTTTCTGATAGTTGTTTTTTCCCCTATAAATAAAATAGTTTAAGGTGCTTGTAAAAAGAGGCAGATTGCTTGCTTACAGGCAGTCAGTAAATATGACGGTACACGCGTGCATGTACAAAAAAAATGTGCAGTATGCAGCGTCTCTCACCTTCCGTCTCTTTATCAGTATAGATCAACCTGTTCTGATTAATACCGGTCTGTGTCCAAAGTCGTGACAAGAAATCTCCCTTTTTATACAAGCATCCTTTTCAATTAAAATGTGTTACACTATGTGTTTTTAGTACACTCTTTTTTTGTTGTTACTTCCTTTGAACTGTAGTATACTATTGCCCATTTTCACTAACACTAAGCGACACCTAAATATTACTGCGCTGTTGGATCTTCAATCTTTATGTAGGTATACAATTTAGGTGTCGCTTATTGTAAATGGAAACGGGTTTAAGTATGGCTCTGTGTATATTCTCCTGAATGTTCTGTTTTTAAATCTCCAGAATTAATTTTAAAATGACTTTGAAATGACGTTCAAAAGTACCTTTTTAATGGTCTAATTAAAATTAATTGGCCTACACTCAAAACATCACGTTTACGCCTCTTTATTGCTGAAATTAGTGTCCACATAAGTCTCTTTTTGTTTCATTTCAATAGCAACCATATTAAATAGAAATAAGATTCTTTTCTGAATGTTTTGCACGGTCTATCGCTATCTCTACTCAGTTGGTCAATGCAATGGTTCTGTCACACAGATCCTTTTTTCACCATTGCCATCAGAAAAATAATTATATGTTTGGGGCTATCCATAAATTACGTCACACACAATCGTTGGTAATTTATAGATGGCCCCTTATGCCTCGAATAATATTCTGTCAAATGCAAAAGTAAAGAAGGACCCACTCAGTAGAATAGTTTCTGTGTGATATCCGTTTGGTAGGTTACATAAGTCGCTCTTTAAAATACATTTTACACAACTGCTTGACTGCTGCTAAACGTCTCGCTTTAGTGACTGACGCTTCTAAATGACAAGTAAATAGAGACACAGCAAAACGCTATTACAAGCCATTTTTGTCTTCCTCAAAATACTAAATTAACGTCCAAAAATAGAAGATAAAACAACAATTTCAATTTATCAACTGATTTTTTATTTATTATTATTATTTGACGGCACGGTTGGCGCAGTGGTTAAGCGATTGACTGCTGCGCTACGTGTCGTGGGTTCGATTCCCTCACGTAACAAATATTGTATTTCCTTCAGGTCCGGGTCTGACTATTCGTGTTTGTGACTTAAAATATTTGTAAACGCACCCACGACACAGAAGTAATTCCTAGAGTGGTTTTCAAAATGTATGGCAAGCGACTTATGTCCCCTCCCGCTCCGCACATAACCGTACCCTGCATCCCGTGTGACTAACCCGTCTTGTGTGACGTCAGCGCCCATGATGGCTGCGCGCCTGCCGCCGCAGTATCAGCAGCAGAAGTACTACCAGCCGATGCTCGCCAACGACTTTATTGGTAACCATCTCTTTTTCTTCTTTCTCTCTCTCTCTTTGTTTGTGTGTATGTGTGTGTGACTTTGATTTGAAATAGGAATGCGATACTCCCATTGTTACTTCTGTGATATCTTAGCGAAACTAAAAAATAAACAGAGAATAATCGCCATCATCTGCAGTCTAACCGGATTCAACTGAATACCAGTATTTTACATGGAGCGACTGCCTATCTGACCTATATGTTTTTTTATGCAACCTTTTAAATGTCTTTCTGTTAGAGTTGAAATTTTTAAGACGAGAACTATACCTAACCAGCTTGAGGTTAATTAAGGTTGGTTTGAATCAGTTGAGGCTAAGCAGTTCACAAGATGTAAAACGAGCTTAAAGTTTCGTAAAACATAGGTGTCATCACCATACATACGGCTTGACCAGCAGCCAGGTTGAGAAAATTCAGTTGAGCAGTTAATAAGGCTAAACGTTAAACTGCGTAATGCCCATTCCAAAAAAAGGCAGGCTGGTTGACTTGAAATTCAACCGCATAGCTGTATGTTAGAAAACAAACAAAAAATAGAACAACGGCTGACCATAACATCACGCTTGTATTATCGTGAAAGTTAGGCAAAGGTGCGGTGTACCTAAGGTACACCCATATTTTACCAGTTATTTTATTTTATTTATTTATTTAAGGAAAAACAAACAGCAGCACAATAAGATATAGAAATATTATCTTAAATATACATTTTAACCAATTATGCTACCCACTACGTTCTCCACAGATTACAATTAAAAAGAATTTAAAAGTAGCTAGTAACAGAGGTACAAAATATATAGAACAGTAACTGTCCTAGAAATATGGATCTGAATTTGAAATTCATATTATATATTTATTACATAAATTAAGTTAAGTAAATTATGTTTAAGTACCATGTAATAGAGGCCAGCCTTTTGAAATAAACCCAGACTCTGGGTTGCTACTGAGAAATTCCAGATGATAAAACCCAAAAATACTTTGCCTGACTCCGGGAATCGAACCCTAGCCACCACAGCAACGGTTCCTTTGTTAAACTTTGTTACCGCGAATAAAGGTAGTCGCTTTTTATGGGGAGTGGAGAGGCCTAACACCGTCTGATCTTATTTCGGGCTCTATATATTCTGTCACAAAGTTTATTATTTATGTCCTATCTTACTCTTACTTTTTTTACCGATTTTAGTTATAATTGTTAAATGTTATCGCACTATTTTTTTTTTATGTTGGCTTTATTGCTTTATCTGTTTCATAGCACATACGAGTAGTTTTAGTTATTATTTTTGTAGGTTTTTTCATAAAGAATTCGTTTTAGTTTTCAATGTTATTTTTTTTATAATTTGCTTTGTATACCCTGCAAGTTTAGTATTTTTTTCAGTTCCTTTATTAGGGTGTATTAATAGGGGTCTTCAATTTCAGACAACAATAAACAAAACCTAGCTGTTATTGATGCCTTGGTGGGATTTTAACAACTTGAAAAGTGTAGGGCTCATGTACATGAGTTTCAGTCTAGTGTTATCTTCATATTATATTCTACGAATTTAGTCAATTCAATCATTTATCAAATCAGGTAGACTGTGACATGTGTCAGACTGTCTATCATTCTGGAATAAGTTAGTCTTTAGTCGCTTCTTACACGGTGGGGGTTTCAGTATATACACTATTGGCTGAAACCCCATAAAAGTAAAGCGTACAAACCGTGCCGAAACAGATACAAAGGGCCAACATAACCAAGCAGCACAAATAATAACACTCTATTTCTCGCCAACACAGGATTCAATCCCCTCTTTCCGTCATCAGCTCAGCAACAGGCTCTGCAGTCGTCGGTGAACCAGCTCGCCAACCAACAGATGAGCCAGCTCGGCATCATGGGCCTTGCGCCCGCTCTTCCTCCGCAGGCCCTCGCCTTCCAGCACCAGAACATGACGCAGATGGGGCTCAACCAGAATCTTATGGGACAGAATCTTGGCCAGAACCTGGGTAACTACACAGGTATTACTCTTTTTATACTAAGGTATAAAACGTGGAATTCACATGTTCTGTTTAACGTAACATCACGCCCGTAATCCCAGAAGTGTTGGGCAGAGGTGTACCTAGATTTCACCTACATTTCCCGTGTTTTGTTTAAGTTTGTACACTTGCAGGTTTTTTTCCAAATCTTTACCATAACATGTCTAAAATATCATCATCATCCTCCTGCCCTTATCCCAATTTATTTGGGGTCGTCATGTTTTCTTCTTCCATACATCTCTATTTGCCGTCATCTCAATACTCACCTCTTTTCTAGCCATATCATCTTTCACACAATCCATACATCTTTTCTTTGGTCTCCCTCTACTATTATAACACCCTCCACATTCATACTCAAAATTTTGGGGTGAGTAAGTCCGATTCCAGGGGTAAGGTTGGATGTAAGACATCTAACCCTAAAAACGATAGCCTAAGAGTTGACAAAAATTGATGATGAAAGTGAAGCAATAAAAAGATTTGAATGGGTTAGTTAAAGAGTATTTGAATGAGTTGAGTATTAAGAATTTACTTTTTCCCCATTTTTTGGTCCCATTGCCGGACCCAACTAGTCGGAAGGACCGGTCGACATCTTATTCATCATCATTACTCACACGAGCAATGACAAATATTCAATTGTTTTAGGTCTAGCAAGTCAGAACTTAGGATTAAGCGGTCAGAATCTCATGGGCGGGCAGAACCTTGCCTTAAGCGGTCAGAACTTGGCTCTAGGAGGGCAGAATCTAGGATTAATAAACCAGAACTTGGGACAGCTGGTGGCACATCGCGCGGTGCATCACGCGTTAGCGAGGAGAGCTGTGGACCTGGATATGGCAGGTAAACTATAATTGAATATTAGTGATATTTTTATAACAACGCAAAACGCGCCCAACCCACACTCGCGTTTCATAAGTTCTCATACAAAACATCAAGCCTGTATTCCTCGGTGTGTTGGGCAGAGGTGCACCTATAATAACGCCCACATTTTGCCAGTTATGTTTAAGTTCCATGTAAAGGGGGCAAGCCCATTGCTATCAAACGGGCACAAAGACCTTTTCCGGGAAAAAAAATCTTTCACCGATAGAAAGCTACATTATCAGCGAGGAACAGTAAAAAGAGAAAAGTACGAAATCCACAAGGATGAAGTCGCGGACGAAGTGCTTGTATGAACATATAACACACTTCTTCCTCCTGCTGCTGGACCTATTAAGAAAGGTCCATTGTATGGAGTTGATATAGGTGTTACAAACGCTTATTCATGAAGACCTTAAAACGGCTTTTCCTTTGGTGACTTCCCTTTAACCTAGCAGGGTAAAGGGAAGCTGGCGTCGTCGCGTATTCTTCATCAATGGTACATAACCTGGAAGGGTTCAATAAATCGTTATCTTGTTGTGACAGGCATGACGAATGTGAACTCTACGGGCTCGTCGCAGCCGAGTACGCCGAACAAGGCGCACTCGTACAACGAGTACATGCTCACCCTTCAACACAAGCTGGCTTCCATATCTAATAGCGTGAGTATATTCACAAATGTCACGTGGGAGGATTTGATTTAAAGCGCCATTTATTCATCCAAGTGTTCTACGTATGTAACGTGCACTTGTAGGTTTCTCAGCAGTTGTGGCAGGGTCAACATGGACAGAGGTTATTGCTGTGTCATCTGCGTATGTGACTATGGTGGTTTTGTGGTTTGTTGGAAGATCAAAGGTGTAAGTTAGGTAAAATACAGGTCCAAGTATGCAACCTTGTGGCACCCCAGAGTTGACTTGTTGCATTTGGGATGTTTCTCCGTTATATTTGACTTCATAGCATCACTTATGGAGATACGATCTGACGATCCCATAAAAGTTATGTGGCGGCATCATTTTTATTTTATACTTTAATATATCGTGCCACACCTTCTCGAATGCTTGCCCGATATCGGTTGAGCAGAAATTGCTTGCTTTAGAAAATTCTGCCGATGACAAGAAGATGAATTTGCTCGAAAGTTCCGTGATTAGCGCGAAAACCGAATTGATGGGTGGTGAGTATGTCTCCTAGATGTGGTCTCATACGGGTTAAGATTATCTTTTCTAAGATTTTTCCGAAAAGGTGTAATCTAATATATCAAATTCTCGTGTCGCAATGTTTGTTACCAAACTCCTCCGAAACGGATTGACCGAAGGGTGACCCACCCCTAAAAATGTTTTTATTTTATTTTATTGGCTTAAAATGGCAAAACAACGTTTTGCCGGGTCAGCTAGTAAACAATATAATTGAAAGAAAAATAGTTACAAAACTATCTAGGGATGTATGAGCAGTGTGAGCTACATGTCACTAAGATTCCGTTTCTCAGACAGAAATGTTGTCCTCAGGGTCCGGTGTCGCCGCAATCTCCGCTGGAGTACAGTCCTGCGTTGTCGCCGACGCATCGACCGCCCCTGCATAACATGCCCAAGGTTGGTTCACGATTGATTTAAGATATAACACGTCTTTGTCTGTTAAATTAACCTCTTTGTTAAAGAATACCTCTTAATGGTTCCGTAACACTTTTAGTGCCCAGCACCCGGCTCCCGGGTCGAAGAATAGTTTGTTCATGTATCCAGAACTCGCTTCCCGAGTCGTACATGTAGAAAGCTATAGATGAGATGTGAACATGCCCGTCACCCCCTACCATATACCTACGCATTATGTAATTTGCCAAACATTATGACATACAAGTTAAATCGTATTTTTTAACTGGGCAGCGAAAGGCTTAAAGCACAAAAATAGTAAAAGGAACTCTTCATGGTGTGACTTTGTCCGTCTGTCTATCTTTTAGTCACAGCTCCATTATTTAAGGAACTACTTATGCCTCCGATTTAAAATTTGAAATACTTACATAGCAAGTGAAGGATTTTTTTGGCATGAAATGAGGTGATGGGAAATTCATTTGCACATTATTTATGAGTCAAATTCGGGCCCGGGATTTTCGATTCTTGGCTCGGCAGTATTGTGTTTACTTCTGAATATCATTAATCGGGACCGCTACACTAACGAGGCAGTTGTACTACATTTCGTGCTGACTTTTATAATGGCACTACCCAAACATTTTTATCTCTGCTTATGTATAAATGGCTTAAGTTTCTGGAACTGTGTATGTTAATTATGAATTGAATAAAAAAAAGTAAATAAATGTTCCAGCCGGAGGGCCCCGAAGTAGCGGATGGCGCACCGGCCGCGCCGCACAAGACGCGCCACGCCGCGCAGCTGGCCGAGCTGGACCACGAGCTCAGCAAGATCAGTCTGCACTACAAGCAGCCGCCGCCCAAGGTACGTGGCCACGCACCCACTGCTAACTGTACCCACGTAGTCACTGCCGCGCCGCGCCGCGCAGCTGGCCGAGCTGGCCGAGCTGGCCGAGCTGGACCACGAGCTCAGCAAGATCAGTCTGCACTACAAGCAGCCGCCGCCCAAGGTACGTGGCCACGCACCCACTGCTAACTGTACCCACGTAGTCACTGCCGCGCCGCGCCGCGCAGCTGGCCGAGCTGGCCGAGCTGGCCGAGCTGGACCACGAGCTCAGCAAGATCAGTCTGCACTACAAGCACCCCCCGCCCAAGGTACGTGGCCACGCACCCACTGCTAACTGTACCCACGTAGTCACTGCCGCGCCGCGCCGCGCAGCTGGCCGAGCTGGCCGAGCTGGCCGAGCTGGACCACGAGCTCAGCAAGATCAGTCTGCACTACAAGCACCCCCCGCCCAAGGTACGTGGCCACGCACCCACTGCTAACTGTACCCACGTAGTCACTGCCGCGCCGCGCCGCGCAGCTGGCCGAGCTGGCCGAGCTGGCCGAGCTGGACCACGAGCTCAGCAAGATCAGTCTGCACTACAAGCACCCCCCGCCCAAGGTACGTGGCCACGCACCCACTGCTAACTGTACCCACGTAGTCACTGCCGCGCCGCGCCGCGCAGCTGGCCGAGCTGGCCGAGCTGGCCGAGCTGGACCACGAGCTCAGCAAGATCAGTCTGCACTACAAGCACCCCCCGCCCAAGGTACGTGGCCACGCACCCACTGCTAACTGTACCCACGTAGTCACTGCCGCGCCGCGCCGCGCAGCTGGCCGAGCTGGCCGAGCTGGCCGAGCTGGACCACGAGCTCAGCAAGATCAGTCTGCACTACAAGCACCCCCCGCCCAAGGTACGTGGCCACGCACCCACTGCTAACTGTACCCACGTAGTCACTGCCGCGCCGCGCCGCGCAGCTGGCCGAGCTGGCCGAGCTGGCCGAGCTGGACCACGAGCTCAGCAAGATCAGTCTGCACTACAAGCACCCCCCGCCCAAGGTACGTGGCCACGCACCCACTGCTAACTGTACCCACGTAGTCACTGCCGCGCCGCGCCGCGCAGCTGGCCGAGCTGGCCGAGCTGGCCGAGCTGGACCACGAGCTCAGCAAGATCAGTCTGCACTACAAGCACCCCCCGCCCAAGGTACGTGGCCACGCACCCACTGCTAACTGTACCCACGTAGTCACTGCCGCGCCGCGCCGCGCAGCTGGCCGAGCTGGCCGAGCTGGCCGAGCTGGACCACGAGCTCAGCAAGATCAGTCTGCACTACAAGCACCCCCCGCCCAAGGTACGTGGCCACGCACCCACTGCTAACTGTACCCACGTAGTCACTGCCGCGCCGCGCCGCGCAGCTGGCCGAGCTGGCCGAGCTGGCCGAGCTGGACCACGAGCTCAGCAAGATCAGTCTGCACTACAAGCACCCCCCGCCCAAGGTACGTGGCCACGCACCCACTGCTAACTGTACCCACGTAGTCACTGCCGCGCCGCGCCGCGCAGCTGGCCGAGCTGGCCGAGCTGGCCGAGCTGGCCGAGCTGGACCACGAGCTCAGCAAGATCAGTCTGCACTACAAGCACCCCCCGCCCAAGGTACGTGGCCACGCACCCACTGCTAACTGTACCCACGTAGTCACTGCCGCGCCGCGCCGCGCAGCTGGCCGAGCTGGCCGAGCTGGCCGAGCTGGACCACGAGCTCAGCAAGATCAGTCTGCACTACAAGCACCCCCCGCCCAAGGTACGTGGCCACGCACCCACTGCTAACTGTACCCACGTAGTCACTGCCGCGCCGCGCCGCGCAGCTGGCCGAGCTGGCCGAGCTGGCCGAGCTGGACCACGAGCTCAGCAAGATCAGTCTGCACTACAAGCACCCCCCGCCCAAGGTACGTGGCCACGCACCCACTGCTAACTGTACCCACGTAGTCACTGCCGCGCCGCGCCGCGCAGCTGGCCGAGCTGGACCACGAGC
Source organism: Phlogophora meticulosa (assembly GCA_905147745.2). NCBI lineage: Eukaryota > Metazoa > Arthropoda > Insecta > Lepidoptera > Noctuidae > Phlogophora > Phlogophora meticulosa. The sequence continues at coordinate 2,683,451 of LR990542.1, forward strand.
TCAGCAAGATCAGTACTGGGTAACCGGTGAAAAACTTGGTTTGTATGAACATTGTTGAGAATCGGTCTCCGTGCTCTGTGGGGGCTATGCCCATTCACTAACGGACATAGACATCATCAAAGCTATATATAGCTTTCACTTCGCTTACTCACTGATAAGATACCAGTGAGTAACATTTCAAATTCTAAAGTGGCTGGAGGGGATGTTATAGTGCAAAGGGAAAAGTATGAAATCCACGTGGACGAAGTGCTATAAACACTATGTTTGTATTGTTTCAGGATGTGTTCATAGAACATAACGCGGAAGAGCATGAAATGCTCGCGGCGACCATCAACGATAGTGCAGTTAACAATTATGAAGGTCAGTTCAGCACGGTTCACATCATAGAAATACAGTACGCGCCGTCAATGGGTATTGTGTTGCCCCGTTATTGGGCTGTGGAGGTCAGAAAGCCCAATTCTCGTAGTCAAAAACGTTCAAAATCTAGTCGCTATCTCATGTCAGTGACTTAAGCTTAGACTAAAAACTTAAAAACTTATCAAAAATAAATGTAAATTAGACGTATTTTTGACACAATCAAACTGAGTTTAAAATGTGGACGTTCTTAAAAATATGGGAATTGTCACTCTGATAGGCTGTCCCTACATATTAAATACTGGTATTCAACTGCATCCAGTGAGACTGGAAATCGACTCCAACATAGTCAGGAAAAGGCTAGCCAGACGATGAAATACGGTACGCACCTAACGCGGTCGTCGACAATGCACATGGAATTTTTGACAGAAACAACGCTTAGCGAATACTTGTTACATGCTTTTATTTAACTTACCATGTGTGGGTCTAATTTTGCAAATTAATTTTAAAACCAGTTATCCCCAACTGAATGAGCAGAAACTTTATATACGCGTTTGGTTTGAATGACAACACATGATCAAGCTTGATAAAAAAAAAAACATATTCTTATACTTCGTCTACCATATCAACAGCCACGTTCTGTCCTAACTGTGTCCTCAAATCCCTCGCTAATATACTTAACACCCGGTTTCCGGAACGAAAAATAATAAGCCAGTCAAGTGATGCGTTTAGCTGTTGATTATTCATTCAACCAATCACATCGGATAACAATTTATCAAAAACAATTTTCGTTACAGAAACTGACAGTAAACAATATCATAATTAATATTACTTATTACTGATAATATGCCTATGGCATTAAGTCCGCCTCTGTACATTTGTGTGCTTAAAGAATTAAAAATAATAATAATAATTAACCATTTAACCTCCTGAGCTTATCTCGCTGGGGCACGGAAACAGTTTTTGTCGTATAGATACAACTCAGGCGCAATGTACACACAAATATTTGTCGGATAAATCTGACTTGGGCGGTTAATAGCATCAACACACTAATAAGTGACACAAAAATAAAAACAGATATAATTTTGACAATTCGTTAATTTTGTGTCAAGCTTATAAACCAATGGGTTTTGGTTTTACAGTAAAAATGAATGCTAAATATGTAGGAGTTAACATTTATATTGGGTCAAAAATAGTCGTGAAGCCTCAGTGGTTAGGACCTCGCGTCTCATGCACGAGGTTGTGGCAAGCCAGTACCAATGTAACTTTGTCAATTTATATGTATATTCAGACGCCAGCACATCAAGCTATTCTAAACTGATTTTTTTTCTCAATTGAACATGAACCTTATTGTTTTGTAATAAAGTCGAGAAACTATCAAAGAAATTTGAAGATTGGGGTAGCTTGATGTGCTGGCCTCTGTACTTTTTAAGTTTATCATAGACATCGGTGAAAGAAAACATGGTGAGGAAAGCTGGACTTATAATTCAGTGTCTGAAATTACCAACTCGCGTTGAGCAATCGAGGTGATTAATTGACTAACTACATTTATTCAGCTCAATTCAGCTTTTGTCCATAGAAAACACCAGTTTTGTATGATATGCGTTCGCGGACGCGTTTCAGCTGAACGGAAGCGTCTCCATACAAAATCGTTGTTCTATGGACATAAGCTGAATAAGTGCGAGTCCCTAATGCTCGTGCCTTCTCCGTACGAGAAGAGGTCTTTGTCCTGCAGTAAGACAGTAATAGAGTAGTATTATAAATGTTTAATCGGCTCTCGACAGTACCGTAAACAAACAAGAGCAAGCCAACGCGATCATCATTTTGTAGTCGTTACTAAATTACAGATGCCCCGCCAATCACATCAACGACGCAGGCTAAACTGTCCGATACGTTTGTGGTACACGAACTCCTCGCCTTTCTTCAGAACAAGATAGGATTGATGGATGAACTCTCCCTTGAGCAAATATGCAAGTCCAGTTACACGGAGGATGATATCGTTGGAGCTAAAAACATACTTACTGGGATTGTGAAGACCAACACCAACTTTGACCAGAATCATCTGCAAGACATGTTCGAAATTTTCAAGAAAACAAATCCAGACGATATCCCCACATACGTAGCACGCGACTTATCTAAGCTGCCAACAGTAATGTTTGACCATGTGGTCGTCAAAAAGCTTTTAAAAGACATTATTTCACTAAAAACTAAAGTTGAAGAGATGTATAAGAAGCTTGAGACCTCAGAGCGTACTGCTGAGGAATTAAAACTAGAAGTTTTACTGTTAAGTAGAACAATGCCTTTGCGTAGTATTAATAAGCATCAAGGCGACACTCGTTGCAGCGAAAATGCGAAGATCACCAGGCAGGTTCATAACAACCTAGACGTGCTTGCCAGTGATGCTATGGCGCCAAAGTCTGCTAAATACCTACCACAAATGCCACAGCTCCCAAAGAAAAGACACGCGAAGAAGATTTCACGCTACCGCCTAAGCCGTCAGCCTCCCGCTGCGCCACAGCTGCAGAAGACATCAGCTCCTAAAACCAGTAAAATCAACAAAGGCAGCTTTTCTTCTGATGTTACGAAGAGTCAAACACGAAGTAATATCAAGAAACACGGCACCGCTCCTGCAATTCAGGGTTCTCCAGCTACAGAGCCTTTTATGGTCTTGTACGTGTCTCGAGATCTACCAACAGCAGCAATGGCCGTTGAGACAAAACTCCAGAAGATGCTTCCTCGATTCCATAAAATAAACAATCAGGATTTTGCTCCGGTCGGCAAGAGGCGACGTAAATGCAACAATGGCGGCACCAATCCTGCAAGTGAGGATATTCAAGCTACAGTACCTGCTTTGCTCCTATCCGTCTCCCAGCTTGACATCACGATAATGTTGAAGGAGCAGCTTCTCCAGAACATCATCAGAAGAGACCAAGATCACCTCCGAGCAGAGGAGCGGAGACTGTCGCGGATGAAGTCGAGAAGAAATACACATTTGAAGTCCTACCTTCAGTACTTCAGTCTTCCGCGATGTAGATACTCATAAGACTGTTGTTTAGAAGACACAGAAAGGATTTAATCTAGTTTCTATGTTTAATTTAGATGATAATAATCGTGGTGCCTTTAATTTTGTATGTAAGTTATATAGTAAGAGTCCTTGTTACCTGACAATAAACGAATGATTAAAAATTGTTGCCTGAAATAAAATATATGAACTTATTTTCTTTTTGCCAATGTAGTTTTTATTTATGAAAGAAACTAAATGAATTCAATAGCCCTGTAAAATCAAATAACACTGTTGTGTGTAACAAATAAAATCAGTAACATTAACGAGAATTATACAATTAAATTAAATATCTGTTCTACCGGGACAACCGGGACTGTGTCACACAACACAATTTGCTTCATTTTATAGGTACTTTTATTTACATTTTGGTTTCTTAGGCAAACAACGATTTTTTCGTTTTGCTACTTCCATCGGTCCAAGCCATTATAAAAAGCATACAAGTGCAAGTACATATCTTATAATCTTTGCGAGTTATTTCTCAAGAAGAATTAATCTGAGAAAATATAAACCTTTCTATTAAAAGTATATCTTAGCTTACTCATTAAGGCATTTGAAGTTCCATTTAATGAAGACCAAGAACTAATAATAAATTGCGTAGTAATTGTTGTAACGTTTCACCTTTTGACCTCCATCGTCACAAATACTTATATGACAAGCGAACGCATGCCCTGTACTACAACGTCACAAATACATGACCTAAAATACGGTGCACTCCTGATTCCTTCTTCTGATGTCTACTGGGATTTGTTGTACTCCTATTGAATACCACTCAGGCCCACATGAATCCTTATGTGTAGTCAGTTCTCATTAATGGTAAGTACAGACGCCAGCTATACCAAACTGCTTTTTTTTGTAATAAAGTTTAAAAGCTATCAAATAAATTAGACATATTGGGGTAGCTTGATGTGCTCGCCTCTGTACTATAACACGAAATAAACAATTAAATCATACGTTTTGTATTTATTTATACATCTTAAAACTTAAATTTCCCGTGCCTATTTAATTGCATGAAACAAATTAAAATACACCACGGATATTGATAAATTCATGATGACAAAGAAGAAATAAACGTAATTATTCATAGCATTGACGCTGCGCGTGTGACGTTTCGTATATAGAACGTATCTTTGATACGATTACGTCTACGGCCCTAACGTATCATTTTTATGTAGCATATACGCATACGGCACACTCAATACGAAGACATAAGCCCCATTATAATTGAACGCGGAGTAAAGTTGTTATGCTAAACTTAAACCTCGAACAATTTAAGGTTAATCTAAAGGACATACTGGTTGTGTCGTTATTTCGCCGTTATTAATAAAGAGAAAGGAATATTCAGCATAACCTATAAGCAACATCATCATCTGCCTATCTTTTTCACAACTATGTTGGGGTCGTCTTCCAGTCTAACCGGATGCAGCTGAATACCAGTATTTTACATGTTTTGTCTTTGTCGTTTTTACCTATAAGCAACATGACTATTGAAATCTGTACAAAAAGCTATATCTCTTTACTTGCATTTTGAACTGTACCCTCATTACGTCAAAATGAAAGCCATTGTCACTAGGAATGTGATTCTCAATTTGGCCTCTGAGCCTCATGATGTAGACCACCGATTAACCTTTGAGTTCCGTACACAGAGCTGGGCCCGGAGTGGGAGTCCCGCTCGGCGCGCTTCCGCGTGTCGCGCGCGGCGCCGTGCCGCGGGTACGAGCTGTGCCGGCTGCTGCCCAGCGAGCACGGTGAGCATACTGACACATTAACATACAGGAATACCCCGGGCATACGCGATAGGTGGGACCGACAGATAGCCGCGTAAGTCGGGGTTCAACCTTGCATATACATTTTACGATTCCGAAATTTTTCGATTTCAACTGGGTCTAACGAATCGATTTAAATAAATAATAAAATAATGCTGGACAATCCACACAGCATCATCTAGCCCCAAGCTAAACAGATATTGTGTTTTGGGTACTAGATGACTGATATACTCAATACTTAATACACTTCATTACATAGATAGATATTTTTACTATACAAAGCAAATACCCAGAACACCCGGAACAAATATTTGTAGATCGTACAAACATTTGTCCCAAGGCGGGAATCAAACACGCAACCTCCTGCGTCGCAGGCGGACACTCGCCCGCCGCGCCACATCTGTCGTCAAAGTTTGTTCAATGTCTTGATCATGCTCACGCATTTGTATAAGCTCTTCAATTGTTAGCTCTTGATTGTTTGAATCCAGCAATTCTTTGACGTCATCAGCAGCCACCTCTAAATTTAATTGCCGATGCGCGCGATGTTCTAAACCAAAAGTCGCGTATCTCCAAATCCGCGTAAAACGGGTTAGCGTAAATCGAGGTATTACTGTATTATTATTGAACCACACAAAATAACAGTTCCGTAAATGTATTTATTGCCGGGACTTTTCTATTAAGTTAAGTTTCGAGAAATCTAGAAAAAAATCAAGTCAAAAATACCCTATTCTCTTATTATTCACTATAGTGTAGTGAAATGACAAAATAAGAGAATAGGGTCAGTATTTTATAATACTTTCAAACAATAGTTTGTTTAGCAGTATTATGAAATACTGACCTTACCAGAATCCACTCACTTACTTAAACACTCACTTATTTAAAATAGTAAATGCATTTTACTGCTGTTCGACAACGATGATACAAGTCTTGCTAAATTAGTTCTTTAGTGGAAGCCATCAGTTACACATCCGTCACCTCTTCCAGGCAAAGAAAAGCTTGACCTCCTACAAGCCAACCCTTACACGGAGGGCGGGCTAGACGAAGTATCCTGCGCAGACAACAACTCCTCATACGAAGAAGCTGCGGCCGGAGAGACCTACGTCATCACCGATACCAGGGCCCACACCTACCTGGTGCACGACGCGCTGGCTGATGCTGTGGCCACCATCATAGATCCTGGCCGCAACGTGCACGAGGTGAGGCAACGCAAAAACAAATCCAGGAAAAACTTTAGCATACTTACGTAATAATCCAAACTCTAATTGAACCATTTAACTTATTATTTCTTGAACGTGTGACTTCACCCCGTTATTCACTTTAGGCAAGGTCCTAAGGACAAGTCAGAGTTAAATAACAGATTCGTATTGTATGTCCCATCAGAGTTCACCAGTGCTCGGCTCACCTGAAGACCGTCGCGAAGGCAGCTCGGAGTGCGAGCAGTCGTACCTGATCGTGGACCCGTGGCGCCAGCTCACATGTGCGGTCATCGACCGGGCGCTGCGTCTGAGCTCCGAGCCCGGCTTCACGCCCTTCCAGGAAGCCAAGTATGCCGCGCCACAGCATAACAACAACGAGGTCAGTCAGCGTAAAATCTCAAAAATCTTTTGTTTTAAACCTACTTTAAAAAAATCAGGTTATTCTTTCAATTACGGATGCTATTTTGGATCCAGTAAAAAATTCCAAAAAGTAAATTATAGGTAAAGATCCTACGACGCAGACGATCGAACACGAGAAGATCCTTGTAGAAAGTTGGCGATACACTGCAGAACAAAAGTCTCCAGTAGCGTCGGATCCGTTAAAATCGTTCCCGTAAATGCTGTGTGACCAGAGGTACACTAGGTATATCAACGAGGGGTACTCTCATCATATGGCGCCTTTACTAAATTATTTTCAGTCACAGTGGACGATTGTGTGCGAAATATTTGGTGTATGCGGGGTAAATAATGAAGAAGAAACTTAAAAAAAAAATACTAAAAAAAAACGTAAAAATTGGGAAAAGTTTGACGGAAAATTTCAACGCTGCTGGGGGCTGCAGAATCATGTATTGAACTCGTGATACATTCCGAACTGTGTGAACGTACCTTCCACCTTGCGTACGGATGTGATTGTCGTAAATTAAATAGTATAGATATGTAACGTAGGTGATGTCATCGCAGACCCCATGTTTACCTTTTACTGTTTGGTTTCCCCAGCAGGCCGGCTCGCTGTCGGCCCGCGCGGAGCTGGCGCGCTGGCAGCTCGTGCAGCTGCCGGGCGGCGCCGGCGCCTGCGCGCTGTCGGCGGCGGGCGCGCAGCCGGCGCTGTCCGCCAGCCTCGTCACACACGAAACGCTCACCGACAGAGGTAAGGCTCCACTGCCGGACATAGCTTAATAATGACACTTGCTTCATACTAAATAATTTTGAACTAACGTAAAAATCCCCGTCAAGCGTTTGCTTCAAGTATTTAGCACCTCCAAACATATTATGCATCCATCTGAGCAGCCGTCTCCTCAGCTGTATCAACAATGCTCATCAATCATCCTCCTGCCCTTATCCCAATTTATTTTCGGTCGGCGTAGCATGTCTTCTTCTTCCATACATCTCTTTTTGCCGTCATCTCAAAAGTCATCTGTTTTCTAGCCATGTCATCTTTCACACAATCCATCCATCTTTTCTTTGGTCTCCCTCTACTCTTGTAACCCTACACATGCATGCTTACAACTTTCCTCACAACATGGTACTCATTCAAGGAATGAGGTCCATGTTGTGACCCTGTTGTTGCACATGCCCATGTCATGACAACCGATTTTCACACAACTTCTAAATCACTGGCGTCACTTTCAGACTGCCTGTTACATACTTATTTCATATTCTATCCATTCGCGTTACACCCTACATCTCATTTCAACTTATGGGGGAAGATTTATAAGACAATGTAAGACGCAGGTTTTGTATGGATCAGAATGTTGGGCCACAAAAAGAAAAATTGAAAGGCAACTGCCTTTACATTGTCTTATAAATCTTACCCCATAAATTTAACGGGAAATCTGGTAATCACAAGTTGTTCCCGTTACCTGCCGCCATTTCATCCACCCTGTGTTAATTCGGTGCTTGAAAGTCGAATCTATTCCTCCGTCACATTGCACGAGGGAACCGAAATACCAAATGTCGGAGCAGATCTCACATTTTTCATACTTCTAACTGCAGTCCTCACTTCATCCATGCTAATTTCTCTCACAAAACCCCATATTTACGTCTATCTCTTGAAGCATACCATTCCATTAATTCTCCTCGTTCATTAACTTATCAAACTATACCTTCCATCGCTCTTTTATTTCATCATCTTCGGACAGAACCTTGCCAGCATCATCTTTAATTAAGTGCTGTTGAAGATAAATCGACAACATGACTCCTTCAGATTTGGTTTCTGGGAATAAATGAATAAACAAACTCTTTTATTCTTTATAGTACTTTAGGAAATTAACATTCCTTTTTGAGATAGATTTATTCCCATTATAAATTATTTGGTTATAACCATCTTATCTCCTTGGTTCTGAGTTGAAGTCTACAATTTCTGGCAAATGCTTGCACTGACTGAACAGTGGACCTGTTCATATCTGTGTGGTTTTTCCTCAAAAAAACCATCTCAGATACTAATATAAATAATAAATAAATAAATAAATATTGCTGGACAATCCACACAGCATCATCTAGCCCCAAGCTAAGCAGAGCTTGTGTTATGGGTACTAGATGACTGATATACTTAATACAATACATTACATAGATAGATATTTTTATTATATATAGCAAATACCCAGAACACCCGGAACAAATATTTGTAGATTGTACAAACATTTGTCCCAATGCGGGAATCAAACCCGCAACCTCTTGCGTCGCAGGCGGACCATCGCCCGCCGCGCCACATCGGTCGTCCTGGTATACATGGTCCTCACATGATCTGACCAAGATAATGTCTGGAATTTAAAAAAAGACTATGTTTCCGAATTTCTTTCTGAGGTTGTCTTTTTATTTAGTATGCCTGCCTTTTTTTTAATTTGGTTTTTGTATTTTTGTATATAGTTAGTTTTATTGTAATTAGATTAAGTAATTTTGTAAATATGACACTGTTGGCACAGTGGCTGAGGGATTGGCGTGTCGCGGGTTCGATCCCCGCAAGGAACAAATATTTGTTTGGACTACAGGTAGCTTTTCCGGGTCTGGCTGTTTGTGTATGTGAGTTTAAATGTTTGTAAACGCGCCCACGATACAGGAGAAATTCCTGGTGTAAGGCAAAGTTTAATAAAAAAAAATTGTACACAATAAAATCGAACGCTCTAATGTGTATGTTTGTTTCAGCGGTGTGTCGCCAGGTGGTGCTAGTGTCCGTGCAGCCGGCGCAGTTATGACGAGAGTAGCGATCACCTTGTACCTTATATTTATTGTAACATGTAATATATCTATATCACTATTCGTAAATAAAATATTCATATGTGATATCTAATCATCGCTCTTTTATTTACATCTTATAAGTGTTCAAGCGCAACAAGAGAATGATGTTATAGCTATGAATATGTACATACGCCAGCACATCAAGCTACCCCAAAGTGTCAGATTTTCCCAATAGAACATGAACCTTATTTCTATTAAGATAAAGTTGAAAAACTATCATAGAAATTGACACATTGGTAGCTTGATGTGCTGGCCTCTGTACCTATGCATGTATTTACAGTCCATATTTCTCTAATTGAGTTAGTTAAAAATAAACCATCAAACCGTCCACACTTTGCTTTACGACTTATGTGGCGCGGAGGGAAAAGGTCCGCTGGCGACGTAGGAGGTAGCGGGTTCGATTCCCCGTCTTGGAACAAATGTTTGTACGATCTACAAATATTTGTTCCGGGTGTTCTGGGTATTTGCTATGTATAATAAAAATTATATATTTATGTAATCAGTATATCAGTTATCTAGTACCCATAACACAAGCTCTGCTTAGCGTGGGGCCAGGTGTGTGGATTGTCCAGCATTATAATATTATATGTATTATACTAATACCAAAAACTATATCGAGCAATTTTAAAAACAACCTTATTGTCGTGTACTCTAAGAATATTATGCAATAGCTTCCTTCCGACTACCTCGTTGGTTTAGTGGTCGGAAACACAACAGCTGAGCATCAAGTCCTGGGTTCGACTCCCAAGTCGGGCAAAGTCAAGCAGGTCAAGCTGCTCGTAAGCTCTTGCCAACCTAACCCTTTCCGGGAATAGAGGCATGATGTTGTCCGATGTTATGTTGTAATATTTCGACATCACGGTTGGCGCAGTGGCTGAGTGATTGACTGGTGCGCCGCGTGTCATGGGTTCGATTCCCGCACAGCAAATATTTGTATGACCTACCAGGTAGTTGTTCCGAGTCTGGCTGTTTGTGTATGTGAGTTTGAATGTTTGTAAATGCACCCACGTTACAGGAGAAATTTTTAGAGTGGGGCAAAATTAAAAAAAAAATGACACCATCATTTACTGTGTTATTTTTTATGCCTTATTACTGGCAACTCTAATTAGTATCTAAATGACACAAAATTCTTTCCGCTTTCGCTCTCCCTTACGCAACTTCCTTATAAATACCTAAGTGAGAGTGAGAGCGAATACTCGGCGATGGCGCGAATGCAACCGCCATCTTGAAATACTGTCAGTTCAAAAAAGTCATTGGCGCTCGTTAGACCAAAATCGTACCGAAGTCGAGAACAACGAAGATTTACTTTGGAATCAATTACTGGTTGTTTTTATGCTGTGCAAGTGCGTGTCTGGGTGTTGTGGAAGGTGATCGAACTCGTCCGCACGTGTCATCCTGGATGCGCGTCCACGTGGCCCAGGAAACTCTTCTCGCCGTGTCTCAACAAACAGGTACCGTAAAACGAGGTAAGATTGATTAATTTTGAAATTAGAATATACGTATCTTTTTAAATTGTCGGTTGGTGTGTACCCTGGCGTGTACCTTGCGGGTGCGATGAAAAACAAAAACACCTGAATTTCCAATATTTTTTTTACTATCGAATATTTACATTTTGTCATTTAAATATAAAGTTACAAAATTTATAATAACGGGCGGTGACACAAGAATATCACAGAATAAATTACTAGGGTTGTGCGTTTTATTTGAAGAAAATAATTTTAAATCAATGTTGTGTGAATTTAAAATGATTAAGATAAAAATCGTTAATAGAAAACACTTTCACCAAGACTTTCTCCTGGATTGTGGGTATGTTGAACACAAAGTTTTACAACTTTATTACACGAAAATTAAGGTAAATGTTCAATTGCGATAATTTGACAGTTTGGGATAAATTTATTTCCTGGCTGTACACAAAACACAAATCTCACTAGACAACCGGCCTACAAATAGTTACTTCGGTGCTGGCCCAAAGGAACTATTTGTGGACCATACAAATTTGCACACAACAATACAATTTTCCGTGCGGGAATCGAACCCGTATCCTAGCTAAAAGTGCAGCTGATCGCTCCGCTCCTTCACCTCCTTCGTAACTACTAAACGCTGAGTATTATGTACAAGAGGGGGGTGAGCAGAGTGATAGCCCCGATCGTGCTGCTCAGCGAGCCGGTGCTGCCCGGATTAGGTCCAGGGGTGGTAGTGTTGCCAGGATTGGTGCCGTTGCCGGTACCATTGAAGAATTGGATTCCCACGGAGTCATTTATCTGGAAAAATCAATTAATCAGGACCGCACTTATTTGGTGGTGGAACCCTGCCCATTCTCGCTCAAGGCTATATACTGAGCGAAAACGCACGTATTTTAGATGCTAGAGAAGCAAAAAAAATCGTGTGGTATCTTGGACTTTTGATTAACAAATCGCCAATGCGTCTTGATCAAGCGTGGTGATTCATGCTCGTGCCTTCGTTGTATGTGAAGAAGTTGGCCAGTAACAGACTGGAAGTTCTTAAAAACTTAACATACTCCTCGAGTTGTTGCATCACCATTGATTGTTCGACAATAAAGATTGTCACGTAGGGTGAACGTATGTTGCTCACCATACTGTTCGCTGATAAACATTTCTAGCCTCGACTGCAGAAGAAGGATTTGTATGCTATACAAATGAAAATTAACGGCATAGGATACGCCCAGAGAAATCGAGCCCTGAGATTACGCCTGTTTTCGCTCGTGGTATGGAGTCTGTAATGAGTTGGTGCCGATGTTCCTTCTCAGTCTAGCTTCGACCTAATCTAATTCTTATTTATTACTGTTATGTAGGTACATATTAATTTTGTTTCTCAATATTTAAATGCAAAAAAATAGTAGCCCACCGACATCGAACAGGGTCCAAGCTACCGGTGGTTAGGGCTCTAGAGAGAGGAACCTCGTAACTATACCCGCCGTGTCCAGGATTACCGCTTCCTTGATCCAACTGCTTCCTTAATTGTTGGTCGAGGCTCTTGGATAGTATGCTATAGATTGCTGTATTCACATCCCACATGACGACCACCTCGCGAGCATTATCAAGATACCCAATTTCTTTATCTTTCTCAGCCTTCACGATGTTCTCGTCATGTGGGACCGTTATATCAACAATCATTGTGCGACTCTAATCCATTTAACACCACTATGTCTGGCTTATTGGCAACAATAGTCCTGTCAGTGACGATAGATTGATCCTAATATAACGTGGTATTGCCATTTTCGAGACCTGGGTTGGCAACATACCTATAGTACGGAACTATCGATTCCACAAGGTTCTACATAGACTAGATAATCCTGGCTACAAGGTTGTGTCTATGCAAATATTCTGCGTTAGCTAGGCGATAACAACCAGAAATAACGTGGCGGTTTGTTTCTTCCAGTCGGTGGCATTCCCGACAGATATCAACCGTACCGTCCTTCACACTGTTTTTTCGGTAGTTATTCGTTATGCTAACATCGTCCATAATCGCACAGACAAAACCTTCGGTTTTCCAAAAGCTTCGCTATTCTATATTTTTATGCTGTCAATAGTTTCTAATACTATGGGTAGGTATTTGCCAGTTCTCGTTAGCCAAAAAGAGGCCCTTGTCAACAGCGACCACATCTCGATGCATCCCCAGGTCGGCTTCCAGGAAGTGTTCTCTGAGACTGCATTTCTCGCGGTCTCCGTACTTCTGCGGGATAAACAGTCTCATCACCGATGATCATGGGTGATGCATTCGATTTGCAGTCAGCAATGTGTAGACCCTCCTATCCAGGACGTCAAGTTCCGTCAGAGTGCATTTGAGTATGAGCGCATGACGTTTTCATTAAAAGTTTGTGTCCATCTCATGCGATGCACACTTCCACCGGTAGTGGGGACCCTATCAGAGGCCGGTGGGCCTCGGAGCCCTAATCTGGCCGGTGGTCGGCCCTTTTCCGCGTCGACGTACTGTTGTTGGTGACGTTGGTGGCGAGAAGTATTCGTCGCTTGAGGCTGACGTAACTGTGACTGGACCCGGATCTGAAGCAGGCTCTGTGACGTTCTGTGTGGCGGGGCTGAGCGAGCACTAGTAAATAAGTAATATTATTTTATTTTCATGAAATGCTAAGGTGTTTTAAAAATCTATTACTGAAATAAATAAAAATTTCATTGTATAGGGTGGAGAATTCCTACAGGAATTAACAGGTGTCATCATCATAATCCATTTAGACGAAAAAAAAAAGTCCACTGCTGGCACAGGCCTCTCTGAAAAATTTATATATCTGTCCTGCGTTGCCCTCATCCATAGGCTTCGCACGATCTTCACTAGTCCGTCGGTCCAACTTGTGGAGTAACAAGTAAAAACCACATCCGAAACAATCGCAAAATAATGAAAAAGCCGACGAAAAATTTCAACACAGGGGAGTCCAGGATCATGTACTGAACTCATGGTACCAGGAAGTGCGGCGATATCCCTTCCACTCTGTAAACAGCACATTAAAAGTTACTCCTTATAACTAATCAGCTATTTGCCAATGAAATTCCCGGAAATCAATGGTCCAGCCGTTTCGAAGCAGACGGATAGAAAAAGTTTTAATAATAGTTTTTTTGGCATCACTACCGAATGCTTAATACCTTTTATCAAAGTCTTTTATTTTGACTTTCACAAATAGACGCACACACACAGTGTTCTATAGAAAGGAAAAGGTCCTGATCGAAATATTTATAAAACACTAAATGGACAGACTGCGTAAAGCTTGGCGCCCTTAAATGATGGTTGGCTTTTTACATTGTCAAGCTTATTATTATACTGAATAATGAAATAAGTTAGCTGAACTCTCATTTACCGTAGCGTTGATCCAGTTGGTAAAACTGGCGACCCTGGTGGAGACACCTGGGAAGTCGGGCTCCGCGCAGCCGGCGCCCCACGAGGTGATGCCCACGATTATTCCGTTGTAGATCAGCGGCCCCCCGGAGTCACCCTGACACGCGTCCTTTCCTGGAACACACGGGACATAGATTACAATTAAAGTCAGTTCCACTCGCACCGGTAACGCCCCAGCAGGAGTGCAGGACACACAGATATAAATAAGTATCTATATGCATAGTTAAATTGCATTCACGGTACGGTCATAAACGCATTAGGTATATAATTGTCTATAAAATTATTTATTATTTATTTATTTTTGTAATAAAGTTGAAAAAAGTAAAGTAAAAAATAGAAAAACTATAAAAGAAATTTGTTTCTTTTATAAGTTTTTCTATTTTAGCTTTACTATAATCTGTCGAGACAGATTCGTGTAGCTCGCTGTTGGTATGTGCTGGCCTCTGTACTTCGATAAACTCTTATGCGAACAACTTTACACAGATGATTTTACTTAGAAAGTCACACACACACTCACATAGGGCTATTTTGAATACTTATTGCATCGATGTATTGCATTTTGCGATTCTTTTATTTAAAAATCTGCCTGTTCTGGGTATTTGCTATGTATTTATAATAAAAAATATCTATCTATTTAATGTCTGCTCAAGCTCTGCTTTGCTTGGGGCTAGATGATGCTGTATGGATTGTCCAGCATTATTTATTTATTTTTATATACGATGGACATCCGTCTGTTACATGATTCTAAACTCCCCATCGTAAATTTAGTTTGTTTAGTAGGATTTTTTAGTCTGTTTTTCCTCATTTTTCGGAACTTTTTGTTTTACTATATCAGTCATGGAAAATCATCATTTATCTAGACTCAAAAAACTCTCATTGGGTCAGGTAGAAGTCATATTTATTTTTTTTACATTTCAAATTAAAAGTTCCTGGGTTTATCAGTAGCAGCTCAAAATCTGGATTTGTGCCCGGGCAATGCAACTCCAAAGCATGAAACCCGGAAATCGAACCCAGGAGGTTCGATTTCCGGGTCGAGCAATGTGTTATTGGTTGATGGCTTTAGGCTCCCCCTTCCCCCTATTACAAGGGACTTTAACATAACTAAAGAAATGTGGATGTTGGTACTAAATACACACATCTGCCTAAAACTTTGACGAAAACAAGCGTGGTGGTATCATAGGCAACACTTAATGTATTTAATTTATTATACATGAGACATGATTTACGTTTGAGTACAAGTAACATAAGCACTTGAAATTCAAGCGATTCCCTTATCACATCTACTGTGACTACTAGGAAGTATCTTACTAATAAACATGAAAATACATATTTCATTCGTCATTTATTAATCACATTTAAGCCTTTATCTTGATTTATCCTATGTCATGATGGCTCAGTGGTTTAGGCCTCGCCTCTTGTGCACGAGGTTGTGTGTTCAAACCTGGGCAAGTACCAATGTGAGTTTTTCAATTCATATGTACTTTCTAAGTTTATCTTGGACATCACTAACATCGGTGAAGGAAAACATCGTGGGGAAACCTGGACTATTATAATTAATATAAGTCTGAAATCGCCAACCCGTCTTGAGCAAGCGTGGTGATTAATGCTCGTGCCTTCTCTGTATAAGAAGAGGCCTTTGCCCTGCAGTGGGACAGTAACAGGCTGGTACTACTACTACTAAACCTTAATCGTTCAACAAAAACCGTTCACTGCTGGACAAAGGCGGCCCCTGAGCGTCACTATAACGACTAGTCCTGTGCTCCTCGCATCCAGCGGATTCCTGCTACCTTTAACCATCTAATCGGTCAACCAGAGAGGCCTACGCAGGCCGGTCCTTTCAGTACACGGTTGTCACTCCAGAACCTTTGCACCCTTTCGGCCATCAGTTCTGCGTGAACTGATGGAATTTAAAATAAATTATTGAGCCTGCTTAGAGCAGCCGCGAGCCAAGCTCCACCTTTTTTACAATCTTTTATTTAGTTTCACCTATCCCGGTATTTCTGTAAACGAATCTTTCAAGTTAAATTAAACCCACTTCCTGTTATCTTGAGAAGTACCAATTTTACACGTTGATTCAGTTGTAAAGACAATTTGGTCAGTATTCGTTTAGCTTCACTCTGAACTCGAGGGTTTGACGGACTATAATCGTCACTCGGAACTCGAGGGCTTGACCATAGTCAAGCCCTCGAGTTCCGAGTTCGAGTTCCTCATAAGTGTGTTGAAGTCATAACTTCAACACACTTATGAAGAAGAACTGATAGCTTTGGTATGGTTCAGTTTTCATCATTTAATATAGGTATTTACTGAAGATTGGGAAGCGCTTAATTAGGTACCTAATAGTTATACTTGTTAGGTAAATCACCTCATAGTTTATCAATAGTTGTCACGTACGTACTCGAGGCCAGTGAATCATTATTATTCAACATCAGTAGTGTGTGTGACGTTTGGGATTTTACAATTAAACGCAATTAATAATGTCAAATGCACGATTCTGGATCCCTAAATTGTCATCGGTTTCTCTTTAAATTTCTACGTTGTTCTCTGTTGCTTTTTTCAACTTGAACCGTAAAAATTCTTGATTTATTTCTAGATACCTAACCCAATAATATTTGACAGGATGAGACGTCAAGTATAAACGTATAAATTAAAATCTCATCAGGTTAGATAGAAATGATGATTTTATCATGACTATTTAATATATTAAGTAAATAACTAAAATACATCTGAAAAAATGAGGATAAGGCCGGCGAAATTTTTGAACGCTACGTACTGAACTCATCGTATCAGTTTGTGCGTCCATATTCCTTCCACCATGTATTTATGTACATTTAATTTTTCTATACGTGTGTATATCACTGAAATCCTCCTAAACGGCTGGACCGACTTTAATTAAATGTTTGGTCTGTGTATGATTGGGTCTGTGGATGGTTCAGATTCACAATTGGGCCCGGTAGGCGGCGCTGCGAGCGTACAGGCAACGTCTGTCGTATTCGCTAGTCTAATAGATATGTATTTAAGTCTACGGAATCATAGCAGGATAATTTTCGGGCCCTTACCACTCATGGTATCAGGACGAGCCATGGTTCTCGTCGGAAGGATTGGGAAGATTTCCCCACAGAAAAAAAAGGTTAGGTTATCTTAGGCGTTAGTACTGACCTCCGACATCGAGGATACCTGCGCAGATCATATTACTGGTGATAGGATAAGGGTCACCGGTCGCGACCTGTAGCCTCATGTAGCGAGCCTGACAAATTGTGGAGTCTATCTTTCGCACTGTTACCTCGTTCAGCACAGTTGATGCAACTGTGTTGGCTACCTGCGAAAGAGATTTGTTTTTTTCTTTGGAATAACATAACTCTTAACAAATAATTACGATCTAGCCTACATAAAAGACTAATAAGCAATTTAACTCTAACTTAATATGCTACGTGATAGATTATGTTAAAACTAAGAATAGTATACATTTGCACTTTTACACAAGTCCATATTATTTTCTTAGAGTCTGATATAATTTATAAAAACACTATGTTCATGTATAATATATTTGTTTTATATATTTTGACGACCGATGTGGCGCGGCGGGCGAAGGTCAAGTGACCGACAAACAAAACATTTTCTATTGTATCTCGTTTTCTGGCAGTTCAGGTGTTAAGATTTACTCACATTAGTCAGGCCCCATCCAACTGCGGTGACGGATGAATTGACCGGGACCACGGCGCCCTGATTGGGGATGGAGGCTACTCTAGCCACACTGGTGGCCAAGTCGATCGGTGTGGCCAGGAACATTACCGCTACATCGTTGTCACGGACTGGATTGTTATATGATTCGTGGACCTTGATTTCTATTACCAGGTGAAGGGTACCGCCTGTGGAAAAATAGAATAGGTTCTCTTTATTGTACGCCATGAAAATTTACAAATAATGACTGTAAGAATTACATAGGGTGTTACAATGGGCGGCCTTATCGTTAAAAGCTATTACAGACAACCTTTGTTCGATCAGATCCAACCCGTTCCTTTGCAGTCCTCTCCCAGCGACGATCTTAGCCGAGCGTATCTAAAGCGGAGCGGAGATTTTGGCAATGCTCAAAATCTCCGCTCCGCTTCAGATGAGACATTGTGATTAGTTAATTCATGCACCAGTAAGCATTGCTCCGTACAGCTCCACATCAGTGGAAACGCAGCCTTATGCTGGCTTTTAATCAGAGATGTGCGAGGTAGCTTAGCGGTGAAACCAAACTACGAAACCATGTGTCTTTTTTACACTGTAGGGAAGCGGGTAAGATAGAAGAGGAGCTCGTGGCTAAAAAAAACAGCCGCACGGGGGTCGAGGTCAGTTTGTAAAAGGGTGACCGTTCGGAACATATCGGACTCCTCCGTGCCTCGGAATGCACGTTAAGCCGTTGTTCCCGGCTGTCATTTGTAGATCTTTGACAGTGGTTACAAGTAGTCAGAAGCCCGAAAATCTGACAACTAGTCTTACTAAGGGGTATCGTGTTGCCCAGTAAATGGGTTGTGGAGGTCAGATAGGCAGTCGCTCCATATAAAATGCTGGTATTCAGCTGCACCCGGTTGTATAACAGTGGTGAAGGGTGGGCGTTTTGGGGGACTGTCTTTTGTAAACGTTTTGAAAACGCTAAAAAAGTGCTGATTCTCAGCCTAATTTGAATAAACGAATTTTAATTTGATTTGATTTGACTATAGAAGACGACCCCAATATATTTGGGAAAGGGCTATGCAGACGATGGAAGCAGATAAGATGTGCTATGAAAATGTGCTTAACCTTCCACCAGACCTCAGCCAAACTACGTTATACTACAAATAAAAACGCCATACACTAATTAAAACAACTCAAGAGACAAATTTTATCGGGCATGACATGACTAGTAGGTATTACTAAAACAATACTATTAGAATACAATATCAATTTTCTCAAAATTCCAATCGTTATTTCACGAGAACATTTACTTTTGCATTTCGTGTAAGTGTTAAGTACTTATGTCCGTGACTGTACGTGCTGGTAATCACTTCAACGAAATGAGCTGTCAAAGTCAAATTGCTAGCTTGGGTAGGTAACGTGCTTCCGGTTGACTATACAAAATGAGTGTGTGCCCCACTTACCTGAATTCAGAAGTGTGGAGCCCGCACGAATGGAATAGCGCGACGCACTCATGAGATAGCCGTAGCTGCAAAGATTGAGATATTATTATTAGTTTTAGTAACACACAAATGTACAAAGGCGGACTTAATATCACAGGCATTTTCTACCAGCCAACCTTTCGGTGATGCAGAAAAAATACAAGTTAAATCAGGCTCGCACCTTTCTGATTTTTTACTTTCGGGTGTGCACAGTAGTAGTGTGCCAGCCTATTACTGTCCCACTGCAGGACAAAGGCCTCTTCTCATACAGAGAAGGCATGAGCATTAATCACCATGCTTGCTTAAGACGGGTTGGCGATTTCAGACTTATATTAATTATATAAGTCCAGGTTTCCTCACGATGTTTTCCTTCACCGATGTCGGTCGTGAGCATAGTAGCCAATCTCAACTTCGTCCAGAAGATATTATATTATAGGATACAAGTGTAAGCAACACAGGTACCTTGAGATAGATTTATTTATTTGTATATAATGTAGGTAATTAGTACAATAAGGCGTTACAAAATGTTTGATCCTTGTAAATTCTGCCTCATCGCATGCAAAATTTTATTGACTTTCTTTTGCTACAATAATTATTCTGTTTAGAATTTCCTAACGGAAAAACCCGGGGTCCTGTTTCATTCCCAAGTCGGAAAGTGTTATTGGACGCTCAGTCGCCATTGCTATATGGCTCCTGAGATATCTGAACTGCTTTGGGCCATCGCCGTCTGGCCGTTTTCCCAACATTTAAAGCAACGTTGTCTTTATTTATTTAATCAATTAGGGCAAACTTAATGTCGTAGACATTTTCTACCAGTCAACAAAAGGGAGGTGGAGACACATAAGCTCGTAATATTTTAAGCACACGAATGTACAGAGGCGGACTTAATGCCATAGGCATTAGGTATCTACCAGCCCGTCAGTCATGTGCTTGGATAACAAAAAATAAATAAAAAATAATTGGAACCAGAAAGGAACACTTATGTATATAGGCTGATAAACACAATACCCTCGAATGCGGCGGTCGGGTAAAAATGTATCTCAATTAATCTTTAAGTTGTTATTTTAACTTGTATTTCGTTTGAGAGGTAAAGTGTGTTAGTTATGAAATAAAGTGTAGGTACTACTTACTCATCAACGAAGCAGTGTCCTGCTGAGAGAACGTGACTTGTGGTAATCAGAGAGCCTCCGCAAAGGAACCGGGATGTGTACAGCACCTGCAGACACAATGGACATCATCACACTACACACAGGTAGACTGGAAAAGCTTATTATATAGGTCAATATCGCAAAACCAGTCGCTTATCGCTTTTTGGCCCATAAGCATAGACGTACATTTTTGGAAACTTCACAACAAAACCAGATTCTAGGCTGGAAATAAAGTAAAACCCGTCGATCGTGGTCGCAAATCGACCAGCAAGGAAGTCAATTTAAATCGTTTTGTGAGGTACCTTACTGGCTGACTGGGGCAATTTAAGTATCGGTCATAAAAAAACGGCTTTATTAAAAATCAAAAAAAAAATAAATATATATATATAAACGCATAGTTTTTGACTAGAATAAAACGACGTCTCTAGTGAACACGGGACCTAATGAGCAAAAACCCTTAAAAAAAAACTTAGTTTTGCGATCGCAGAACTAGAGAATGGAAAGATATGGAACTCTCGGTGGGTGAGACCAATTGCACGCGTAGCATGACCACCATAGAAACAGGTTTTGTCGACGGAAGAATAGACAGCATGACAGATTGTTGAAAGATTTCTACCGTCCTAAACATAGTGATGGCAAAGCTGAAGAGAAGAAAGTTTTCTATTCTCTGCAGTCTACGGGGCGCCCCGTGCTCGGGTAGAAGAGATGTCAAGTTAGAAAAAAGAACGTTGTCTATACTTAGTAGAATAGATATAGAATAGGTCAAGCTACGTGTACAAATCACTCTTTGGCGGGTTTTTCTCCAGTCAATCGCTATCACGCAGAGTTTAGTAGACGTACCTGCACAGTGAATGGGTACCGCTGTATGGTGGTAACGGAGCCGCCGATGATACGGTTGTCCCCTATCGCAGGCAGTTCCAAGGTCTGTAGTTGGTATAGTTCCGCATTGCCTAAAAATAACAACAACTTTTATGGTAGCGATGTACCTTCAGTGAACACAAATCTTGCCGAACAGCTGATGTCTATTTCATTTTTCGTGAGTTGTTCCCATCAGTCTGTGGATAGGTGACTGTTCGTAACATATCGAGACTCCTCCGTTCCTAGGAAAGCATGTTAAGGCGTTAGTCTCGCCTGTCATTTGTAGATCTTTGGCAGTCGTTACGGGTAGTTAGAAGCCCGAAAGTCTGACAACCCGTCTTACCAAAGGGTATCTTGTTGCCCAGGAACAGTAGCTGTAGTATGCTGTGACATGCCCGACTTACCGGCTGGCCATCTATCGTGATACTATCTATACCACGAAACCCATACATTCCTTGGTTAGAACCTAAAGTGCCTAGTTAGTTAGCTCCCTAAGTAGTTGACCTCATAATAACATAATCATCCTATGGTTGAATGTCATATGCACTTCATGAAACACGGAATAGAAAGAACAATTAGAAGCGCCCACACAGCTATCTAGCACGAGTTACAATTAGGCGAAAATATATGTAAAATAATAAAAACCTTCTTCACTTGTTATAAGTCTTCATTTGGTATGAACACCACATTCAATTTTGACGTAAAGCTTATTTCTGGTTAATACAAAATTAATACTTATTACAACTGAAGAAGGTTGTTATTATTTCTTTCCATGTCTTGAAACAACAAAGTCTAAGTGTCTATGTGAAAGCATGTGACAGTCAGACAATTTAAACTTCACTAAGCTTGAAACTAACTGATTCTTGTTGTCAAAATTATGGTAAATCAATAAGGTCCTTAAAAATTCAGATTGGTCCGAAAGTTGGATTACTCAAAAATACTTGACACGATTTTTTTCTTTTGTCACGTAAACCAGAAATGTCGACGATATAATGCGTTGAAATTTCGCGTGACGTCACGCCGTGCTACATTCTAACGTAACAGTGACGTCACAAGCCCCTTCTACTGAACTTTGATGGGCTATATCATTGTCACTTTTTATTGATTTGAGTAAGCAAAAAATACCTGTCCATTATTTTTTTGTAATCTTACTGACGGACCAAATAGACTTATTATATTTTTACCTAGGACACATTCCTATTGAGAGGTCTACTATAAGTAACTATGTAGGTTCTTCTTAAAAGTGATTCACCATAATTTGTCAGAGTGCAATGATCCAATATTATGGGAATACCTTTACGGTTCTAACTACATCAGGCAGAAACAATAGAACGCCACCCGCTACGATCCTTACATACTCCATGGTATATGGTCATACACGTACGCCGGTTGCGAGTATTTTAGTTATAATATATAATATACGAGTATTATAATGTAGTTCCAATTATTGTTATCAATATTATATTCTTTCGTGTAAAAACAAAGTTATCTTATCTATTACAGCCGAATTAATCACTTTTCATTATTTTAAGGCTATCAGTCTAGTACAATTTGCATTTTCCCGACCAGAGGTTACTGGTTCAGTAGATATGTGCCGCTTAGATAAGAATATCGATTGCTTTCTACATCTTCAAAAAGTATTAGAAATATTGGTAGGGATTATTCGAAGTTAAACTAAAAGACCATCATTATCCTGCCCTTATCCCAATTTATTTGGGGTCGGCGCCTCATGTTTTCTTCTTCCATACATCTCTACTTGCCGTCATCTCAATAGTCAGTTTCCAGCCATATCATCTTTCACGCAATCCAATCCATATTTTCTTTGGTCTCCCTCTACTCTTGTATCCCTCCACATTCATACTCAACACTTTCCTCACAACATGGTCCTCATTCCTTCGCATTACATGCCCATACCATGACAACCGATTTCCACACAACTTCTCGGTCACAGGCGCCACTTTCAGACTTCCTCTTACGTACCCATTTCTTATTCTATCCATTCGCGTAACACCACACATCCCCCTCAGCAGTTAAATTATAAAACCAATTTCAACTATTTTAGAAACGTACCAGACTTACAAGAACATTTTTCAAGTGGTTAGATAAACACTTAAACCAATACCTAGGTAAATACCTACTATTCAATTTAACGTTTTGTTACTTAGACACATTATCCACCAAAACACAAAACCGAAACTCACCATTCATGAAACAAAATAAAAATACAAAAAGAAAAAAACACTTACAGCTTGTGACCGCGATAAAAAATAATGCTACACCCCACATGTCTGTCTGTTTGTCCCACACTGTATGACTTGCCCTAGATGTCGATATAAACCTTATCATATTGATAATATATTTTATCGGAAGCGTTCCAACGTGAAATCTTAGGACACCGACAGACGATCAAGAAATGCTTACCTTACGACAATATTTTATGCCTTGCGATGTTTTTATAAAAAATAATCTCACATGAGAATAACAGAATTAGAATCTGAACCATTTATTTGTTAAACATAGGTATCAATATTAAATATCGCATAAATAGTAAAGGTTCTTGCTATGTTTTGATGATTACTGACATACAAATCACAATTAAAATTACAAGTAAAATAAAAGATTACAAACAGAAATGGATATTTTTTCCAGACGCCCAATTTGGCGCCAATAATCCGCAATTGTGATTTTTTATTTGTGTTATAATTTTCGTAAAACTTCAGCAGACACGAGAAAAGTTCATAAGATTCTGGCCAGTTTTCATTTTAATACAGTAGGTACTCAGTAATACTCGCGGTATCAAGACGAATCATACGTCGATTTCGTCAAAATCGACCCACGCGTTTCGTCTCTAAGCGTCACAACAGGACAAACATACATTATCTACTAATAAACATATTACCCACCTTTGCGTCGCGCAATCGGGTAAAAAAGCGGCCCAGATTATGAAGATCTAGATGGGGCAGCGAAAACGTCATCTTTTTACCCTACCATATTTTACCTTATTTATACAACCGTATCGTAATAACATCATTATCATAAAGTTACTTAGAATTCATATGAATTCAAGTGTTGCGCCACTTCTTCCCAGCAAAAATACTAGGAAATGGTGAAGGGCGGTATTTTGAGGACGTGTCTTATGTTTTTTTTTACCTTCAAAGAGCACCTACCTATTCTCAGCCCGATTTTTTTTTAAAACGTGCCCCTCTCTAGGAATTTCTCCTGTATCGTGGGTGCGTTTACAAACATTTAAACTCACATACACAAACAGCCAGACCCGGAACAATTACCTGTAGGTCATACAAATATTTGTTCCGTGCGTTGATCGGACCCAAAACACGCGGCGCAGCAGCCGATGGCTCAACCACTGCGCCAACCGTGTCGTCATTTTTCAGATTTGATCAAAAATGTTTTTTATTTAATAGTTGGACAAAGGTTTGTCCCAAGTGTCACCAGTCGCCAATGTCGCCGGCTGTCAGTTGTCAGTAACAGTCGCCGAACATATAAGTCATTCGTCTGCAAGCACCTTTGCGTCATAGAATTTGTCATTTCGCTGCTGATTGGTTTTCGTAGGTTAAATACTAACATCTACGAGTATTTATCAAAGCCACTCAATCTTTTCCTCAACATAAATTATAGTAAGAAGCGGCCATAAGTAATAACGCTGATTTTGGGTCATCTGGTTGGCCATTTCCATCGCAGCTATCCGTCGAACGCCTCGGTTTTTTTTCACTTGGGTACGAACATAGATAGATAGATAAATCGTTTATTTGGTGTGCACAAAAGACAGCAAAACATACATACATGATTTTAAATACATAATAACATATAGGAAATAGCCACAAGCTCAGCATGTGTCAGGCAAATATTCCTGAAGCTGATATGACAATGTCTGAACCATGGTTTAGTATATAAGGGTTCAATCAATCAATCAATTTAGATAGGTGTGATGAGTAGGTATGGGTGGCGGTATAATGAGGTAAAAGAGACATCATCATCATCCGCCTAGCCTTTCCCCAACTATGTTGGGGTCGGCTTCCAGTCTAACCGGATGCAGCTGAATACCAGTGTTTTACATGGAGCGACTGCCTATCTGACCTCCACAACCCAGTTACTGGGCAACACGATACTAATTAGGTAAAAGAGACATTTTAGCTTTACCTCCCGGATGACATTGCACGCGATGCCTTTTGATTGTAGATGTGCGGTGACTTGTGGCGACGTATCATGAGTATTCATGGCGTCACGTGTACTAGAAATATCGACGCGCTGTGAAGTGGCAACACAAAGAGGGATGGCGAAGGGACTCTTCCCAAGGCACCGACAGTCTGGTTCGTCGCCCGTTCAGTTCACGCGTTCTGTTTAAATTAAGTTCACTTTATATTCTGTTAGTTTTAGATTAGAGTGTAAATGTAACCTTACCGTGTAGTCTAGTCGGTTTATTATTTATTGCGAATACCTCGTGAGACGCGTACAAAAAGGGAACAGGTAGAAAAGTCCAGAGGGCTGGACTTTTTTTTGGACAACGAATCAGCATTGCCATTCAACGTGGCAATGCTGCCAGTCTTCTGGGCACTTTTCCCGTTGACAGTGATGCGGTTGAATTTTTCGATGCCTTGTGATTTTTTACTTTATTTTTTTCGGCTAAGTTCAAGTCATAAATTAATATCACATCTTTATCTCAGTTCTTATCTGTCATGCCTTTTTTCGAGTTGTCTGTGATAATGATCTGCCTAGCCTTTTCCCAACTATGTTGGGGTCGCGTCCCAGTCTAACTGGATGCAGCTGAATACCAGTATTTTGCATGGAGCGACTGCTTATCTGACCTCCACAACCCAGTTATAGTCCCTGGCAAGTAGCTTGGCAAGAGTCGTTAGATGCGCACAAGTCGTTGTTTAGGTCGCTTTGGTGGCCAAGCGGGACGCGGGGTATGAGGTAGCGTCCATCCGAGCGCGCGATTGGTGCAACAGTCTACTGTTGCCTCCCGAACTGCGTTTCGCTCCCGATTACACTTGCGTGCACGAAGATAAAGATAACTTCATTTTGCAAATATGGGTAACTCCAAACGATGACAAAAACATATAAAAGTACAGCCATATTTTACCACATAGGCATGCAAAAGATATAAAATAACAACTTATAACTAAATACAATTTTAAAATTATTACAAACGAAAGTTGTACAGAAGCCACACATCAAGTTATCCCAAACTAACATTTTTTTTTCCAATTGAACATGAACCTGGTGCGTTTGTAATAAAGTTTTAAAACTATCAAAGGTATTTGACAGATTGGGGTAGCTTGATGTGTCAATAAAAACCTTGAGGTCTGTCATTCACTGACAGATAACAAAACCTGAAACAGTTGGGACTAGAAGCATGATATTTTACGCAAGAGATCCTTATACAAAGCAATTTAGCAACTGTAGGGGACCAGCAGGGTCGAAGCCTACTGGGGCCAAGGGTCTGATTCTGAAAGGAAGACTCGGCCCTGGTACGAAAGGCAACGAAGGAACAGGAGTGGGTTTTTAATCAGTAAAAGTCTGACACTGTCTCCCGCCCCGCCCAAGAGCGGGGGATGTCATAAGATAAAATAAAAAATATTAAAATAGTCTTTAATTTGCTTTTTTTTTCCAAGTATTTTACAATTCTGTTTATTGTGTCTACTACCTATGTAATTCTAACTATGTTTACTTTCTTACCTGTGAAAACTTGTAATTGGCCTTTTTAATGGTATCTAAACCCGAACTATTGTATATGACTGCTAAGTTTTTGTGCTAAGTATGAGCTGTAAGTTTTCCTAAAATTATTAAAATAAAATAATTCTCCCACCGGAAAAAAAAATACAAGGCAATTTATTGATTCACTTTTCAGCCTTCCACAGGGTATTCTACCCAGGAATAAAAACAAGTTTAAATATATAAATAATAATTTGACGACTTATGTGGCGCGGCGGGCGAAGGTCCGCCTGCGACGCAGGAGGTTGCGGGTTCTATTCCCGCCTTGGGACAAATGTTTGTACTATCTACAAATATTTGTTCTGGGTATTTGCTATGTATAATAAAAAATATCTATCCATGAAATGTATTGTATTAAGTATATCAGTCATCTAGTACCCATAATACAAGCTCTGCTTAGCTTGGGGCTAGATGATGCTGTGTGGATTGTCCAGCATTATTTATTTATTTAAGAACTAACTGCGTCATAATAAAATTTTAATTTATGTACCCGACAAAATGTATGAAACAGCACATTCTTTGAATGGGTAGGTAATTTAAATTGGAAAGTGATAAAAAAGTAGCCCAGTATAACGAAGGTGACTAAGATTTTTGTAAACCCATCCCCTAAAGGAGTTTAATGAGGATTTAAGCTAAAGCCTTGACTACCCCGTTGGTCTAGTGGTCGTAAGCGCGACTGCCAAAGATGAGGTCCTGGGTTTGATTCCCGGGAAGAGCAATGTGTTATTGAGATTTTTCTCAGAAGTAGCCCGGGGTAAACAGATAGAAAACACGAGCTCATTTGGTATTAAAATGGTTGGTAGGTATTTGACGTATTTGTAAAAACCAATTTGCAGAAATTAATATCGGTTATCATAATCATCAGTTATCTCATTAAATTGTCATTTTTTCCGATGGAAAGTCCATTCGTGTGGGTTGCTTGCATATCTAAGTAATAGATGTGATAATCGACAGATCCTTTCCTTAACTTACTTTTTATCAGTTACACATTATATAGTCTTATATTCTATTTTATTTTTATTTAACTATACTCTAAAGGTTTAGGTAGTTAAAAAAGCGTAAACAAAAAAAACCACGTGACTCAGAGATGCAAAACCTTTTTTTTTCAATTGTTAAAATCATATTATTTAGAGACACATAAAAAGGCTCTATTCTGAATCTGATGAACTATCTGTCTCTCATTTTTCCACGATACGAATTTAAAAACCAATAACGATAAATAACAAAAACTAACAATAACTAAATAACAAAAACAAAACAAAGAAACAGGCGAATAATATCACAATTTAACAAAATCGATTTGCATAAATTCGCAAATGTCGAGAGCGCTGTCATGTCAACAAAGGCGTCTGGTTAACCGACAAAACGTAATACTACACACTTCAATTGACAAACTACACCACAGTTGTACTCTTCAATTTAGCAACGTTATCTAATTCGTTGTATTTTATAAAAGGTTTGGGGAACCTGTTTTTTTAGGCTCTTTACAAAAGACAGATTACAAAATATTATATTATTATAATAAATTTAACTAAAAAATTGTGCTCAAGCAGTTATTTCTACGAACAGTAGTTTAAGAATAAATGGTAAAGTTGAACATACTATAATAAAAGAGGAAACTATCGTGTGATCGACACTAAATTTAATTTTGTTAGAACGTATTTTTAAACAAGATAGTGTCAACTATAAAAAACCCTTTTTACGATTTGTTTACCCTTTTTTAACTACCTAAACCTTTAGAGTATAACTTACTAATTATATTTTTAAATATAAAAGAAAAATATTTAGAAAATATAAAAATTGTAGCCCACCGGTATCGGGAACAGGGTCCAAACTACCGGCGGTCAGGGCTCCAGGTCTTTTATTTATTTTATATATTTTTTGCTGTAACCACATTGATAGTAATAATATTATAAACCTAACCATGCTCACGTGACTGGACTCACTATGGATAACTTTATTTTATAAACAACTATGTACAATACCCAGGTTTGTTAAGAAATAAATGATTTGATTTGATTTGACGAAAACTAGTTAGCAAGTCTTTAATTATAAAACCCACTTATGTTAGATCCCATGACCAAAAATAAACATGACGCTTCGAAGACAATTCCGAGTCGAATGTGAGTCATATCGACATTCTATCTCTATTTATGATAACAGTAAATAAAATTGCACAATATTGTAATTGGTGGATATCCCATGGTTTATCTACGTACTTACTTAGTAAGTGCATACTCTCAAGATAAGCCATCTGATGCATTCTGTTTATTGAGTTCATAATACGACCGATGTGAGTGTGAGTTGACGACCGATGTGTCCGCCTGCGACGCAAGAAGTTGCGGGTTCGATTCCCGCCTTGGGACAAATGTTTGTACGATCTACAAATATTTGTTCCGGGTGTTCTGGGTATTTCCTATGTATGATAAAAATATCTATATATGTAATGTATTGTATTAAGCATATCAGTCATCTAGTACCCATAACACAAGCTCTGCTTAGCTTGGGGCTAGATGATGCTGTGTGGATTGTCCAGCAATATTAAATAAATAAATAATAAATAAATTGTCCAGCAATATTTATTTATTTATTTATAATACCAGCCTATTACTGTCCCACTGCAGGGCAATGGCCTCTTCTGACACACAGAAGGCACGAGCCTTATCACCGCGCTTGCTTAAGGCGAGTTGGTAAATTCGGACTAATAATAATCATTACTGGCAAACGCCCGCGACTTCGTCCGCGTGGTTCTCGTACTTTCCCCTGGATCCTTAACATCCCCTCCACCCCCTTGAAGCGTAGCGAAAATAAAACAGCCTATGTTACACGCTGATAATTAAGCTTCGGAAAAAGGCATACCTTTTTTCGCCTTAATTTTAAAATTTAAAACAACAACAATAACATCAACTCGTAACAAAAACTAAATTTGAAAACAATAACAAAAACTTTTTAACATAAACATAATATTATAAATGGGAAAGTGTGTGTTTGTTTGTCCGTATTTCACGGCAAAACCACTGAACGGATTTCGATAAAATTTGGCAGAGATATAGATAGCATCTCGAGGAAGGACATAAGCTATTAGCAAACCACGCGGGCAAAGAAGCGTGCGGAAGCTAGTTGATAAATAAAACCGCAAAAAACTTTGTGCCGTAACTTTATTCTTCATAAAAACAAAAAAAAAACACGTTATTGCAGACATCACAAAACAGACCGAGCCGATCGCAAGTTCTTACATAAGCTACGTTAATACGAGTATATAACGTAAGTATAACATTATTACTACATTTTTTTTATCTTTGAAAAACAAATAGATACGATGCACGTGAAAAGCAGAAGTTTTTTTGTTGTAAAGTTTTAAAATATTACGTCATTTTTTTTTACTGGACAAAAAGTATACGAACATTGTTATAAGTATAACAGAAAGTATTGTAGAATAAAAAAAAGTGACTTCTGATTTTCGCTAGCGTAATTGAAAGATTAAAAAATACAGATCTAAATACAATGGAATATAGTATATGTAATAAATTATATAAAAAATACACAGGGAATGTATTATGTGCAATAAATACAGTATATATAAAACATTTTTTTTGTTAATAGATGTAGATTTAAAAATATAGATCTCTAGATAGAAATTGAACTAGCTACACAGAGTTGGTCAAGACTTGTAAGATTATAAAATCCGACAGTGAAACAGGAGAATGTATATATACTATCTCGATTTGTAGGGTAGTCAGAGATTTTCAGAAAGTTTTCTAAAGCACATTGAATGCCAATATCTACTTATTTTTATTTTAAATATTATACTGGACAAGATTTTTAATTAATCACTATTTTTTATAATGTTTTCTATTTTGAATTAATACTAATATGTTAATTAATTTAACAGTACTCCTCAATTTTTTCTACAAAATAATAAACTATATTTTAGCATGATATACTTACTCTGAAACAAAATTCGCAAAAAAAATATATTGAAAGACTACTAGTGATATTAAACTTCATTGTAACTTTGTATAAAAAAATAATTGATAAGTTTTTTATTAATTTAATTACTTAGAAACGTTTTATTCAAAATAATAGTGACATAGTGTCAAATATTGACCATTATTTTCTGCCTGTATGTATTTTTATACTAAGAAATGAACGCTCAAATTTTCCCATTTTCTGTAAATAAATAATAATGATATATTCAAAGCAGGTAAATTCAAATGTGACACATTATTTACGAGATAAGTAAATATTTTAATGGTTATATTTTTTAAATGGCTATCTGGACTCTAGAAAATATAAAACGATGCGATTCGTTGACCGAACCGAGGTGCGGTAAAATAGAAAATATACTCTTTTACAAATATTATTTTTGTAAATCACTGCGCCCTAGAATTACGGAGAATAGAATATTACAAGTGCTCACATTAAGGAATGTTAGTTCAAACGAATGTTAGAGTATGCTCGATTAGTTGAATAGATACAAATTTAAGTACAAAATTATAGAAATAACAAAAATATGAACTTACAACAAAATTAGCCATTTTTGTGGCAACCATAATATATGTACATGGTATACAGGGTGATTAGTTAAACTCCAACAACCTTTCCTGGTGAAAGTACTAATGTTCATTAGCAATATTTACTTTAGAACCTACTCTGAAATATTAAAAAAAAAATCAGATGAATCATACAAAATGCAAATGAAAATGTATGATACAGCTGATTTCTATTTTGATATTTCGGTGTTGGTCTCATAGACCAACATTTTCTTTTATAACCCTGTGTACTTTCAGCCCCTAAAAATTTGATGGTGTTAAACAAGTAGCCCTGTAATACCAACAATTATTTTAAAAAAGTGATTGCAAAAAAAGCCAATATACAAAAGGATTAACATTTTCTAAATATTTGGTATAGAATATGTCTACATGGTATATCAGATATATCATAATATCAAAAAAAAACCATCTAATTTGTCATATCACTACAGGATCTTGTATGGCACGGCGTGTTTAGTACAAAACTCAATTCAATATAGAAAAACATTAAGACGTTCTTAAAACGCAATCATATTTATAGTAACAGAACTTGAAATATACTATGACAGAGTGAAAACATTATTATTTCATGATAAACGTATTCTAAAGATTCCTTCGAGACGTTGAAACAGTTTAAAACTTAACAATACATAGGTTATCTCCACACAAATTTAGATTTAAGTAATATAACTTAGATATAGATTTTCCAAAAAGGACTAATATAAGAAATTCGAACGTTTTTTAAATACCTTTCCGTTTATTTTAGATTCTACGGTGTTTAAGAGTTGTTATAATATTTTTTGGAACAAAAGAGATAGCTTTTCATGTGTGAAGTTACCTCTTTCTGGTATATTTTTTATGAAGTTAGAAAAGAGATTTTTTTCTACTAATATTCAGTATCTTTGTTTTTAAAAAGACCTCTGGTACATATATTTGTTTTATTGAGATTTTATTTCCAAAGCGGTTGCTTTATTTTCAACCGCCTGTCATTTGCCATTTTTACAGAACAACCTTCATATTCACGTCAGATTACCTATATATTTAATAATATAGATTACAATATATTTGAGGGAGACTTAATACTGATACATGATTTAATTCGTTTATATTTTGGCATATTGGTTGAGCATCTTGTATATAGATTATAATTTCGTGAACAGCCATTAGTTCACAAGTTCCTTCAACAATAGTTTACGCTTGGAAATAACACAACATATCATAGTAAAAGTGTGTTGGTTTTTATTTTATCGAGTTCAAACTATTATACATTTAAATAATGAGCAATAAATTCACTGAAATAAGATCAGTATTAAGCCTCGCTAACTAGAGTAAATCTAGACTTTCAAAGACCTAATTCTAGATATAATATAACAAACGCTATCACCTTCAAACTAACATTAGACACAACATCATCACCCACACATCGACTCTAAATAGATAATTATTCAGATCTTTTACAAGATTACTTTGTATGAAGCCTTTGGAGGAAAATATTGAGTTAGACATTGTCTTTCACGCCATAAATACGAAATACAAACTGAGATGATAAAGAAAATGATAAAATACTATTTCTAACTGGTCCATCTGATGGTAAGTAATCACCGGCTGACTTTTGTAACACTAAAGGCATTGCAGGTGCTTGATATTTTAGAGACCAAACTTAAATGTCTTATATGCCTGTGCCTGATAAGTCATTTAAGCCTGCAATGCCCTAATAATAAGAGATATTTTTCAAGTGACAGCTCCACTTGTTTATCCATTTATCTTCCTCTAAAGACTTCATTTGTTTACAAATCAAATTTGATAACTAACTACAGTATAGGTAACTTGTTTGAGCTGTATTGCACGTCCAAACTTCTAAATGGGGGGAGATTTTAATAAAATAAGAAAAAAGATAGAAATTTGCGAATAAAGATTAAATGATTCCTTCTCGCTACGTAAATTACTTTTAGTAATTCTGCTTGAGAATAGGGAAAATATTTCTATTTTAAAACTAAAATAACATCTGAGTTTTCCTTCCGCCATCGGCATGATGCAGGGATGATACCGATATTAGCATTCATTTTTCTTAGTATTATTTTAGAATAAATATTGCTACGATAGCATTTATGAATAGTATGTTTATGTAAAAACTGGATATTGATTGCACAGAGATAGAAACGTTAATGTTTTTAGAAATATTTAACGCTTTAGATAAACAACAAGGTATATAAATATCTCAACATAAAATAAACAATAATAATATTAACAGCTGTAAAAATAATGAAATATTATAGGAAGAATATTTGTATCGCAACCCTTATGTTTTATAAACGGTTGTCAATACAGAAAGGGTTAAAAACAATCTCCCCCTTTTAAAACTAGTATATTTACGAACAAAACTACATTTGTTCAGATTTCATTTATAGAAATATTATATTTTCGTATGTTCAAGACAAAAATCCGATTTTATTGAGAAACTTAGGCGTCGCCTATGTATGAAGTCATGGCATACGATCACTTCAAATTCCAGAACGAATATTGTCGCAAATTTGATAAGTATAAAGAATTGTGAAGCGTTACCTATTGTGATTGGTTGAAAGAATCTTTAACAGCCAATTGCATCACATGATTTTGTGACGCAACGATAATTTATTTCTAGACATTGAGTCTTTTTATAACAAAACCAAAGTAATATATTTTATATAGGTATCGTCTAAGGGACTTCTTACACTTATTCAGCTCTATTCAGCTTATGTGCATAGGAAACAACGATTTAGTATAGAGGCGCGTACGCATCCATCCGTTCAGCTGAACGGACTAGTACGCATTGATATGCGACTGGTGTTATCTATGGAAAAAAGCTGAATTGAGCTGAATAAGTGTTGATAGTCCCTAGGTGGCTGCAGTAACCATAATTTTCATACTATACTAAATATTTATTTTATTTTACCTGAGCGTACCATGACTTCATTCATAGCTCCGAATGTGAATATCGACGTCGATTCAGTATTATTAAGGTCAATATTAAGATATTAAAAATCTACATAACAGTAATAATTTACCCGTTCGTTGCACTGATTACGAACCATGTTTCAAGGACTACTCATTCTTATTCAGCTTTTGTCCATAGACAACAGTTTTGTATGATATGCGTACGCGCCCTTTCATCTGGACGGATGCGTACGAGTCTCCATACAAAATCGTTGTTTTCTATAGTCGTAAGCTGAATAGAGCTGAATAAGTTTGAGTTACTTATAGTATTTTATTTCTAGCCTGTTTTCTTTTCTATATTGTAAGGTTTTTTTAATTACTTGAATAGAATCGATATTATTTTGCAGTTAATGCGATAATTTGCAACAGCATTTGGTATTTGCACTTGCCACTATGTATCTTTTTATTAATTATTATGATGGTACCAAGGCTGTCATCGCGAAAAAAAAACAGTTAAATCAAGTTATCTATACATAAATGTATTGGGCAGTTATTTGTTTCAGATTAGGGGGTTGATCCCATCCTAAAGTTGTTCATAAAAATTAGTACAATAAACTTTTAAATATAACCGCCCATTTCCGACTGATACACGTTTTATGTTGTAACTAGTTAAAGCCAGAATATGTCTATGAGCAAAGATCCGGAAGTAAATCTAATATTTAAAATTATCGTATCGCTGACTGTCTGTTACCAAACTCCTCCGAAACTGCAGGATCAATTTGTATAAAATTTTGTGTGCATATCGGGTAGGTCTGGGGATCGGCCAACATCTATTTTTCATACCCCTAAATGATAAGGGTGGTCCTCTCCAAACATTTATTTTTTGGATATTTTTTTTAGTTTAAAATATGTGGCATTAAAAATACATACAACCCCCCAAATATGGCAAAACGTTTGCCGGGTCAGCGAGTAGAATATAAAATGTATTCGTATCAGTGCAACCGGGCGTCGAATCCGCTAGCCTACTCTAACTACTCAAATATCATAACAAGATATGTTTTTAACTACTACTATTCACTTAGTCGTTTAGCCTTTAGCCTGGACCATAGATAAAGAAATAATACTGGGTATAGAAGCAAAACTGAGCGTTTGTTACACCCGTACGCAACGTTACCCGTCAATATTGTACCTGGTACAATCTTGGTTTGTTTAAGTTGTCTGGAAACTCCAGAGTTTCAAGACTAAAATCAATTTTCAAAAGTGATTTTGAATAGGATTTTCGCTTAAGACAAGTATCATTTCTTTTCCTATGACTGATTCTTTTTAATAAGAGAACTAAATTACGTATAAGAATTTGAGATTGACTTCCTACTTTGGCCAATTTAGAATCATCAATTAAAGTTAAATACCATCCAGATTAAAAAAAAAACCAGTTATCATTTTATTGATGAAATATGTACAGTAAAACTGGGTGAATCAAAACAAAACTTTAAATGAGATTTAATC
Source organism: Phlogophora meticulosa (assembly GCA_905147745.2). Classification (NCBI taxonomy): domain Eukaryota; kingdom Metazoa; phylum Arthropoda; class Insecta; order Lepidoptera; family Noctuidae; genus Phlogophora; species Phlogophora meticulosa. Next base: position 2,719,756 of record LR990542.1, read on the forward strand.
GTTGATTCAACATTATTAATTATTGACAAAGTGTTGAAATTAATCGTTAAAAAAAATTTTTCGCCAAGAGTCCTTGACGAAAATTCCCTTTAAAGTTTTGTTTCAACTCACCCCTGCGTTTCTATTTACCCCGTTTTACGGTTAGTGTGTATTTCTATTAAAGAGCTAGCAAATATTCTCGACTGCTCCAAAAACACTTCGTACATAACTGCAGTAGGATTCCAAATATATTTTTACTTATATAGTAAATCTTTCGATAAAGTCAACGTCAGCGTATGTCAGGGAAAATGTAAAGCTTTTATATTATATTATACTGTTACATACATAACTTTTTATATGTTTTTGTTAAACTGTATTTTTTATTGTGCGGTATTGAGGTACCTGGATATGAGGTGTACATGTCTTGGGATTTTACACACGCGTGTTGGTTATAAACCATTAAATAATTATATTAACTATTTAATCATGTATTTATGTATGACGTAATATACCTGGGTTTTTTAAATTCAGTAATTTTGATAATAATAACAATGATTTTATATTTTAACACATGTGTAAGTTGGTATATTATAAAGATGGGATTATTATGTAATCCGTTCTGAACGAGCTTACCAAACTGCACTATGGCCGTTTGGTAAGCTCATACTACTACTTCCATATTCTTAAAAGCATCATAGATATTTCTTCACCAAATCAAAAATATCTATTTAAAAATACAAGCTATAAATTACACAGGGCCGGTCAAAAATATCCTAACAACCAATTTATTCTAATCACAATCTGACCGGCCTACGCGCACTATCACATACATACATAAATACACAAGTACTTGCACGGTGCGGTGACGTCACGGCGTGTCGCTCACGGCGGCAAGTTCATTTGCAAATTCTGCAAGTACGCCGAGGTTGAGTTTAATAAGCCGATACGTTGTTTCTGCTTCCGCTGTTCCGTCATCTGTGGAGGAAAATATCTTTTTGTAGTAACAGAAAAGGGATATGTTTTAAAAATAACGGTTTAAAAATAATAATATCTTTTCTGGCTGCTAGTGTACAGTACTAGCGTCCAAAGCTAGCGTCCAGAACTGTCCAGAGCTATCGTGATGAATTAGCGCCCAGAAATAGCAACCCGAACTTGCGTGCAGAACTAGTGTCCTGAAGACTCCAGCACTAGCATGCAGAACAGGCTTCCAGCACAAGTACAATAGTGTAAGCCATACTTGGTCCCGCAGGTCGGTGAGCAGCTCGGTGAGGGTCTGCACGGCCAGGTGCGCGCGGTCCAGCTGCGCCTGCAGCGCGCGCACCTCCAGCTCGCCGCCCTCGCCCTCCCCGCCGCCCATCAGCGACAGCGCGCGCAGGCGCGGGAACCAGTCTAGGTTGTTGGACTGGGACAATACAAGTTCCTAAATTAGTATTTGTCCAACAAATTTAAACTCATATTATTAAGAGTAAACCTTTGACTGTCAATAATGGATAAGCTAGAAAACTACATAAACCAATGCGGAAATTCTTTCATTTCTGTCAAGCTACATTATCAGTGTGTATGTGATATTTTATTTCCAAAACTATGTTTGGGGGGATGTTAAACTTCGAAAGAAAAAGTACGTAAAACCACGCGGACCGAGGCCCGAGCAAAGTGCTAGTACAAAATATTGTGAAATCAAAACATATTAAGGGTTGGGACTTAAATAAAAAAGTATTTATTTAGAACAGGCAACAAAAACACATGTTTGTAAAGAAATCACCGTGTGACTCGCAGCTGCGCTAAAGAGGCCCAGTTGGGAAAAAAATACAGACAACTAGTGCCACAGAACCTGAGTCTGATCCGCCACAGACGTAGCAAAAATAAAGTACGTTCTTACCTTAATCATAGAGTGGACATAGCTCTCTGGGCCGGTGAACTCCGTGGGGTCCTTGACCCGCACCAGCACCATGAAGTAGAGATAGTGCCACATGTTGTGCTCGCTCTTTATGTGTTCCTCGAACGAGACTGTCTTGTTGTCAAAGGCTGACCTGTTCAATCCTGCGCACAAACAAGCGATCTGTTTGTAATTCCTTTAAAAAATGACCTTTTACAAGTCAGTTTAAACTAGTTGAGGTTTGTGTTTTCTGTCTGTTTACTTTACATGTTCAGATGGGAAAATTTGACAGATTGGGGTAGCTTGATGTGCTGGCCTCTGTACAACGAGGTAACTATTAACTGGTGGCTTGTATCATATCACTTACCACACACAAAACAGGTGTTCTTGAGTATGAGCTCTTTCTGCTGCTTCTCGCTCCTGAGGTCTGCAAAGGTGTCGATGATGACACCGAAGATGAGGTTCAGCACGATGATGATCACCACGAAGAAGAACAGCAGGTCGTATACTACGCGGGCTACGAATAGCGGTTCCTGAGGAGTTGAAATACCAATTTATAAATAAACACACTCTTCAACGTTATTATATTGGCCGTAGATCCCAGGGCCCCCAGAAAGTATTTCCGGTGGCCATTTATGGTCTCCATGATCAGATCCAATTCACCAAATAGTGCTTTCCGAGACCTTAAGTACGAGTTACTATATATTCAAGTTTTAGAATATATGTAACGTTAAGTTATTTTTTTGGGACCTTTAAAGAGTCTGGCGGAAGTTATGGCCGGCGGGAAGTGTCTGGCAGTGCCGATTATTATCTTGTAATAATATGAATTAATTAATTCTACAAAACATAAATAGAAATCAGCCATTAGAATTTAATCCCTTAAATTCTAATGGCTGATTTCTATTTATGTTTCCACCTGTTGCCACCTGTCACCCCACCTATGCGTTATAAATACCCACGGATACGTATGCGTTCAAAATACAGACGCCAGCACATCAAGCTACCTCAAACTGTCAAATTTTTCCATTTGAACACAAACCTTATTTCTTTTGTGATAAAGTTGCAACTACCAAAGAAATTACACACATTGGGGTAGTTTGATGTGCTGGCCTCTGTACATAAGAACACTACTCAATTCCTCACATTTGGTTCTTGCCAAAATAAGTTACGTCTGGGGGCCCACTCTCTATTAATAACTGGACGTTGTAATGCCAACACAATACACCCACATAACAGGGCATAGCTTGTAACCAATAGTCTGATCATAATACTCACAAAACTAGCGGGAGCTCTCAATATATCCCCGATACCGCCGCCGTTCCTCAACCCCTGGTTGAGCGTGGTGACTATGCACATGATGAGCGAATCACAGCTTCGCTCCCTCAGCTCTCCACCGACCGACACGAAGCGCGAGGAGCGCCGGCATTGGTCGGGGTCCTTCAAGTACTTGGAGGAGCCGTCGTCTGCGCAGCCGTCTGGCTCATAGCGTGGGTCGTCGTCATCTGGGTGAGTTTTTATTTTAGTTAGAATTTATTTTGATATATTAATATTCTCAGTTTCATTTCATTCTTATAGTCATGACTCACCGTCAAGCCGATCGACGCTGACGAGGAAATGGTCTCGGAAGAACATGTAGCCTACGATGGAGAACATATAGACCAGGACAAGCGCCAGCACGGCCGTCAGTAGGATGGACCGGCCGTTGCGAGTCACTGAGCGCATCACGTTTAAGAGAGTCTCTTCGCGGTACACTATGTCTAGCAGCTGGGGAAGAGCATAAGCATTATCATCATCATCCTCCTGCCCTTATCTCAATTAAGTCAGAGCAGCATGTCCTCATCTTTCATACATCTATATTCGCCGTCATCTCAATAGTCACCTCCTTTCTATCCATTCTACCTTTCACACAATGCATCCGAAAACCATAAACAAAAAAAACATAACATCACGCCTGTAATGTCTAGAGGTTTAAGTAAAGGTGTACCTATAGTACACCTATGTCGCCGGTTCAGTCCCATGTAATAGGAGCTGAGCCTATTTCCAACAACCGGGCACAAATCCACACTTCGGAATGCTACTGAGGTAATCCAGTTGTGACCTAATAATACTTTGCCCAAACCGGGAATCGAACCCCCTCATGCTCAGCAGCAGCGTATTTGCAAATAAATTACCTAACTTCTAGTCCAGTCAAGTTAAACTTGATTAATTTTGAAAAACTTCTAAATGTGTTCGCTCTATTGGAATATTTAAAATATATACACTTGAGAGCAATAAAATCGCACACCCCTTGTAATTTGGTTTATTACTGATTGTTTTCTAAAATCTAAAGATATTGAGTAAAAATCATTAGACAAAATTAAAGCATACAAGCTTAGCTTTAAAAAAACATAAAATTAAAATCATTGACCTTCACGTAACTTACAAAAACCGACCGTACACCGAATTCCCCAAATTCACGCGTTTGCGTTGTCACTACTTGCACCCTTAGCCGCAGGTATAAAAAGGTCGGTTTATTGGAATTTTTAATCAGTTGCATACCGAAGGTCAACGTGATAACATCTCTACTGGAAGCATACGGATTTACTGGAAAAATATGGATACCACGCCCGCAGAAGCCGCTCAAGTTATTGCCTTACTCGAAGCAGGCCATAACCAAAGTGAAGTTGCTCGACGGCTAAATTTGAGCCGCTACTCTGTTCGTCGTGTATACCAGAGGTTCCAAGAGACCGGTGGCTACATTCGGCGACCAGGATCTGGCCGGCGACGCACAACATCAGAGCGTGATGACCGTTTTCTTGTGACAAGGTCTTTGAGAAATCGGCAACTGAACGCGGTTCAACTGGGACAACAGCTTCGAGAAGTTCGCAATGTCAATATAAGTCGGTGGACAGTTCGAAGAAGACTAGGTGAAGCAGGAATGACTTCACATCGCCCAGCAAATGGTCCCAAATTGACCACAGCTCACCGACAAGCCCGGCTACAATTTGCTAGGGAACATTTAAATTGGACGTATGACCAATGGCGGGCTGTTATGTTCTCTGATGAATGCAGAATGACTTTACATGGTCATGATGGACGCTCTAGGGTCTACAGAAGGTCATCAGAGCGATTTTCACAATGCTGCATAAGCGAACGTGTGGCTTTTGGAGGTGGATCGTGTATGTTTTGGGGTGGCATAATGTTGGACACTAAAACTGACATTGTATTCATCACTACGGCGAATACCGGCCCGAGATCGAGAAGTTTGACGGCTGCACGATACGTCGAAGAAGTGCTCGAAGAACATGTGAGGCCGCTTGCGTGGCTTATGGGAGAAGATTTTCTCTTAATGCACGACAACGCCAGACCGCATGTCGCTAGAACAGTTTGCGACTACATGGAAGACGTTGGAATCACGGCGATGGAGTGGCCAGCTCGTAGTCCTGATCTCAATCCGATTGAGCATGTCTGGGATGAGCTAAAAAGAAGAGTTCGAGCAAGAAGCCCTGCTCCTACGCGCCTCCAAGAGCTTCAACTTGCCATTGAAGAGGAGTGGAACGCCATACCACAAGATTTCATGGTGAAATTAATACGGTCCATGAAAAACCGATTAAGAGCTGTAATCAAGGCTAGGGGAGGGAATACACCTTATTAAAAAACAATTTGATCAAGCATTTTGAGTTTTATTTTTATTCTTTCTTAAGCTAAATTGGGTAATTTTATCCGTATGTTGGGTTTTGTGCCCTAAAACTCCCTATGGGTACTTTTTTTACACTGTATTTGATATCATTAGAAAGGTACTGAAGTAAACATTCAAATAGTGTAAGTTTTATTTTAATATGTATTCACATTCATGAAAAAAACTGCTTTAACAACAAAAAGTCAACGTGTGCGATTTTATTGCTCTCAAGTGTAGTTTACCATAACCTTACGACCTTATCTTGCAATAAAAAAAACATTAAAAATATTTTAATTTAGTAATATTACTAAATAAATGAAAACAGCAAAATATTAGACAACCTATTTGCGACGTTGCCAACTTTCATACCGTATCCTCTTAACTCTAAAAACTCACCAAAACAGAGAAGAAGAATGGATGCCAACAGATTCCGCAGAAGCAGAAGACGAGGTAAACACTGTGGTATAGCAGTTCCGGGTCGGTGAGCACCTTGCCCGGGGACTTGGATAGGGTGCCCTGGTTGCCCATTATGCTCACCAAGTGGATACCTTTCACCACTATCTGGAGGGAAATGTGGGCAATTATTTTAGAGATGTATAATCGGCATCATCCACCTACCTAGGTACAGATGCCAGCACAAATTCCCCATATCTCAATTGAATATGAACCTTATTCCTTTGTGATAAAGGCGAAAAACTGTAAATTAAATTTGATAGATTGGGGTCGATTGATGTGGTGGCTTCTCTACAATGGACTAGATAGGGCGGATATTATTTATCTGCACTGCACACATTTAAGTCTTTTATTTTATCTCTGATAAGTGAAAATAATGTACAGCACCATCCTTTTTTTTTGTGTATAAGAATCGTAATAATTAAATGGCTGTTCAAAAATTCCCAGCATTTTTTATTTGGTGGTGTTAATGACAGTTTTGCGTGTTTCATTTGATGTATATTTTTCTTTTTCTTTTTTTTTAACTATACGGAATGCAATGCCTTAACAGGCGACTAAGTTCTAAGAACCTACCTAGCATTAACATCTAAAAAAATCTCTACACTTAGTTGGCAATAAAGAGTTTGGTTTAAAAAAGAAGTTGTGTTTGCTTTATCTTCGCACTTGCTTAATCACTTTCATGTGCGATATAAACGCTCTATTCTTCAAATTGGTGTAGCTTTAAATGTTATACAAAGCTGTTTTTCAAAAACTACCTGAAGCCTTTTGTATACTCCCTGATATTTTAATGGTTGTTTTCCCGCAGCGAAAAGATTGTCATGGTAACACAAATATATTTTTAATAGACTGAGATATTGTACCTACATAAACAATTATTATTCAAGTCGAAACGGACCTCTGATATTTTTTCAAGTGTTATGTTTTCTTAGTATTATTGAGGGCATATCGGACTACCGTGGAAAAACAACAATTAGAATGTCACGCTGTACCAGGTTCCTGCCTAATAAAAAGATGATTTTTTGATTATGACAGCAATGGTGTGTAGTATAGTTACAGTAAGCATGGCGAGCGCCCAGAGCGTGGGCTCGGGCCCGGCGGAGTACATGAAGCGCACGGCGGCGCTAGCCAGCAGCGCGCGCGCACCGCCCCCTCGCGGCAGCCACGTCACCAGCGCACCAGCCACGCCCGACACGCACCACACCACCAGCGACAGGTGCTCGCCCAGCTCTGCACATGTGAACACCGTATGACCGACATATAGAACCTGCACGACACACACACATAGCCACGTCACCAGCGCACCGCCACGCCCGACACGCACCACACCACCAGCGACAGGTGCTCGCCCAGCTCTGCACATGTGAACACCGTATGACCGACATATAGAACCTGCACGACACACACACATAGCCACGTCACCAGCGCACCGCCACGCCCGACACGCACCACACCACCAGCGACAGGTGCTCGCCCAGCTCTGCACATGTGAACACCGTATGACCGACATATAGAACCTGCACGACACACACACATAGCCACGTCACCAGCGCACCGCCACGCCCGACACGCACCACACCACCAGCGACAGGTGCTCGCCCAGCTCTGCACATGTGAACACCGTATGACCGACATATAGAACCTGCACGACACACACACATAGCCACGTCACCAGCGCACCGCCACGCCCGACACGCACCACACCACCAGCGACAGGTGCTCGCCCAGCTCTGCACATGTGAACACCGTATGACCGACATATAGAACCTGCACGACACACACACATAGCCACGTCACCAGCGCACCCCTGAACACACCTATAATACCTAAACAGCTCTATAATTGATCGAATGATTCTACTAGAAATAAAGCGTCTTTCAAGTCTTAAATGACGTCACAAGGCAGTAATGCAATAATTATTCAATGTAATTGACATTATTTCATTTTAAAATGTTGTGTAGGATGGCGATTTAATCATACTCATTTGAGTATTATAGAATAAAAAATATGAAATCTTAGATAATTAACTCGATATATAGACGAAAAATTAAGGTACTGTTTTTTTATTGATTCGGGAAGGGTATCGAGGGCTGGTTCACCTCCTTATATCCTGTAGATCAGTGTAGGTGATTAAATTGTCATCCTGTTTACAATACTAAATCAACGCTGCAAAACTCTTCAAGCTTATTTGTAAGTTTTTAGTGTTCAATAAAGACTATTCCATTATATTTTATTTAAAACACCATTATTAATAGAATGATTCAACCACTAATAAAGCGTATTAAGAATTTCAAATAACGTCACAAGGGAGTAACCTAACAACGATTCAATGTGTTCACTGTAGCGTACATAAGACAGTTTAATGTAATTTTTGATTTGTAAAAAGAGATACTGAAAATTAGGAAGATTAATAACAAAATATTACATTATTATATACATACATTTGGAATCATTATTTAATAACAGTCAAATATCCTATTATGGCGACGCCACTTACTAAGACCTAACAATACGGCAAACAAACTCAATAAGTAAAGGAAAAAAAAAGAGGAGGTATAATTTATTTTAGCATTATTAAGAGATGTGTTGTCGCAAAGTAATAATATTAAGCTTTACTAACATAGTCTTAAGACTTGTGCTTACTAACCTCCTATGGATGTTACTTGTCAGAAATAAAGGTTATTTTATTTATTTATTTATTGAGTTGTGCAAGACAGTAGACACACACTTATTGATGAATTGTGTTCGATTCGAATCTGATAGAAATGAGAAGTATTGGGGTCTTGAAGTTGATTTAGAATTCTGTCTCAGGTTTCATGGCCTAAATTATTTTTATTTTTTATGCTATGATTTTTTTCTATGGGCTTTGGGTGCCTGATAGTAAAGCAGTTATAATTATTATTAAATGTAATGTACTTCGGATTTAATTTAGGATATGATGGGACAGTCATACGCATTGTGTCCCTAATTGAAATAGAAAAAAAAAAATAAGGCAAACAGTCTTAATATGTCTTCATCATCTGCCTCGCCTTTTTTCAACTATGTTGGGGCTTCCAGTCTAAGCGGATGCAGCTGAATACCAGTATTTTACATGGAGCAACTGCCTATCTGACCTCCACAACCCAGTTACTGGGCAACACGATACCCCTTGGTAAGACTGGTTGCCAGAGTTTGGGAGTACTGACTACCCGTAACATCTGTCAAAGATCTACAAATGACAACCGGGACCAACGGCTTCATACGGTCACCCATCCACAGACTGACCTCAGCAAGCGTACCAGTTTCAACTAGGAGCGGCTGCTTATCTGTCCTCCACAACCCAATTACTGAGAAACATGATACCCCTTGGTTAGACAAAACAGTCTTAAATATGAAAAAATTGTATATTTTTTGTAAGATCACCCCTCCTCTTATTAGTTACAACAGCAAGCAACAAGCATGCACATGCATTAACAATAGTTTAGACACTTACTTGGATTCTCCTCTTGGAAGGGATAGAAGAAAGCCACGATAACGTTGATTAGAACAGCGAAGTTGAATAGTATGTTGCTCCACAGAGACATGTAGGACGATACCCAGAACAGGAGGCGTTGCCCTGCGTCCACAAATACATTTTTAATAACTATTAAATTATTATCTGAATATTATTAATATCTTTTTATATTTTTATCTCGGACATATAGGAATGTGTCGACACATCATGATGTTTGTGTGAAACATAGGAATGTGTCTTAGGTAAAAATATTAATAAATCTATTTGGTCCGTCAGTTAGACTAGCCCAGCAAAACACTAGGAAGTGGTGAAGGGTGGGCGTTTTGGGGGACTACCTTTTGTAAACTTTTTGACGTTCAAAAAGTGCTGATTCTAAACCTTTTTTGAATAAATGAATTTTGATTTAGATTTAGATATTGCTCGGATAAAACAAACTATAATATAACAAAAACGACCTTTTCTAAAAATCAAACCTAGCTAGATCGATTTATCGCCCCCGAAACCACCAAATTTCATGAAAATCGTTGGAGCCGTTGCCGAGATTCAGATTATATCTCAATCATCATCATCATCATCAGGCTATACTAGTCCACTGCTGGACATAGCCCTCTCCTAATGATTATATATATGTACTCGTATATACAAGAATTGCTCGTTTAAAGGTAAGGATAATAAGGACACTGATAGTAAATTCAAGTTTTATCAAAGTTTCTGGTATACGGAACTGCTCGTCATTTATCCAGACCCCGGTTCCTGTGCATCAGACTTACCCCTGAGCTTCTTCTGCCACTTCATCTCGTGGAACAGGTTGTCAAGTCGTGAGAAGAAGTCGGCCACCTTGCTGCCCTGGTCGTCTCGCTCGGCGCTCTGCAGTACACGATGCTTACTATCCGCCGGCAGATATTCGCAGATCTCCGGTATAGGGAACACTATCTGTTCCATACTCCGGTCTGTGCGGACTATCTGTGGGAGATAACAGAGCTTTTAGTATTTCACGGTAATTTTTTTTCTTTTAAAAACGATGCCCCACACTAGGAATTACTCCTGTAGCGTTTACAAACATTCAAACTCACATACACAAACAGCCAGACCCGGAACAACTAACTGTAGGTCATACAAATATTTATTCCGTGCGGGGATCGAACCCACAACACGCGGCACAGCAGCCGATGGCTCAACCACTGCGCCAACTGTGTCGTCGACATTGCTAAGACTAAATGTCTCCCGCGAGTTGATCTGCGTGGGAGTTAATAAGTTTAAGTTGTTTTGCGTGTTACCCTAATAGGGATGACGCCTGGGTAAGAAAACAAGAAATTATATTTAGTCTGTCCACCAGTCAGATAATAAAAAAAATTGACAGGTAATTTTGCTTTGTCATATTAATAAATTTTTCTTACGTTAAAACTACTTTACTAAAACTACGTTACTTTTAATTACGTTAAAAGAGAAAAAATACGTGTCTTAAATTTTGTTTTAATAATATATCTGACGGACAGTAAAATAATTTTTAGTCATCATTCCTTTTCTTTTTAAAATATAAAAGTACTGTGTGTCCACGTTACTTCTTATAACATTGCATATAAACAGCTACCCGCCAGATTAGCCGAAACAAACAGACAGCCGGACAAACCTTTGAACTATTGTTTTTTTTTATTTTATTGGAGAGTACATACCAACCATATCTCGTGTCTTACATCGCATATTAAAATTATCCGCGCGATTGAACGTATATACAAGAACCAGACAACAACCTTCGGGCAAGACACAACACTAGTCTGGTCGGAGGATTATCTTTTTTTCAATGGTGCATGTGTGTATGTAGGAACTTTACTCCTTGTTCCTTATATTCCCAAAACAGTAAGTGAGTGTGCTGACCTCTATCTGCGCGGTGTGAGTACGGTAGTAGCGCAGCGCGTCGGCGTTAGCGCCGTGCGGCGAGGCGCGCACTAGCGCCGCCAGCTCCTTGTTGTGCGCCGCCAGCTGGTGGCACAGGATGTAGATGTTGTGCCCCACCTGCCAGGCAGTGCCACTCTGTCAAATATTGTCTAGACGAAATCTTAAGTAGAAGGCAGTATCATACAGATTGAAATTTATTAAAAGTTAAACAAAGGGTTGTCCACAATATAAGTTACATAAATAGAAAGAAATAAACGATTGAATATTGTCAAGAAAATAAACACTGCATAATGTGGTAATTGAACAAATAATGCCAGCTGATGTTCCTTAAGTTTGTATTGGATATTTTACCAAAACTACTGACTTGCACAAAAATAAATATACTGTTTAATGGTAGTTAGGTTAGGTTAGTTAATATTTAATTTGATTTATTTAGTGTGCATAATTTTTGTACAAGTCAGTATTTTTGGTTCAATAATGAAATATTTTGTTCGAAAAAAGGGAATATACAGATATAGATTTTATTACATGCCAATTTATTTTATTCGCATAAGTTGAAGCATGTATGGAACACCTGTTTTTGCTGGTCCCCTTCGAGCCTTCAGTTATTGTGATAACACCGTATGTTTCTCTTTTTCGACCTCAAAACTTTCGTTTCAAACTGACCTCCTTTGGCGACACGCCCTGCACGATGGCGTCGTCCTCCGAGTCGGAGTCGGCGTCCATGGCGTGTTCCTGGTGGAAGGCGGAGCAGGCAACATCAACCTGCATACAAGCAAACAACTGCATTTTAAAGTCAAATTTCAATAAAACCTTTAAATAGAAAAGAGAAACTTCAACGTGATGTTTTAAACGTCAAAATTACAAGAAAATAAAAATATAATGAAGAATGTTACTAGGTATGCCAAATCGCTTGAAATTGTGTCTCAGTAAAGTCTGTTTGTATACAAATACACTAGTTTTTGTTGTAGTCAAAATACCTGGTAGTTTTAGATTGATTTTTTGAGGAGAAAAAAAAACTCACCAGCTGCTTCGGGTTCATGTTGTACAAGATCCTCTCGGCGTTGTTCTCGGAGTCATTCCTGGACTCCATGATGGCCAGCAGTAGCTTGGAGGCGTTGTTCTTCAGCTCTAGGACGAGGTCCATGCGTGTCTTGCCGAGCGGGTTGATGTCGTTCAGTATGAGCGCTGTTATTATGTCGAGGCCATTGCTCTCGTGGGTTGCTATGCAGTTCTGGTTGTCGTGGCAGGGGCCTGGAGGGTGATTTAAAGATTTGATGTGAATCGTGATTTAAAGTGTTTTTTCTGGGGTTTTGATGGAAGTTCCTAGATAAAGGGCTGTTTATGATTACAACTGAGTGCTTGCTCCAACAATTATTGAAGAAATATGACTGCTAAAGAGATTTTTTTTGTTGTAGCACAAACTGAACTTTATGTGCAGGCATTTAAGTATTTTTACCAATAACACAGTCACATAATTGTTTACGCGTCATCATCATCATCCTCCTACCTTTATCCCAATTTGTTTCAGGTCAGCATGTCTTCTTCTACCATACATCTCTATTAGCCGTCATCTCAAAAGTCACCTCCTTCCTAGCCATATTATCTTTCACACAATCCATCCATCGTTTCTTTGGTCTCCCACTACTCTTGTAACCCTCCACATTCATACTCAAAACTTTCCTCACAACACTGTCCTCATTCCTTCGTTTTTTACGTGTTTAGAAGCTGAATTACAAATGCAGAATAGTTACCTTGGCAATACTCAGTGAGGGTCTCCAGGGTCTGGTTGATGAGCGCCACGTTACCCTCGTTGATGTACAGGCCCAGCAGGCCCAGGCCTCCGGTAGTGGACCCGCAGATACAGTCCAGGAACATGAGCGTCTCTGATACTAGGTTATAGTTGGACTTGTTGTTCTGATTTCGGAGTAAGTTCTGAGAAAATAATAATACATACGTTGTGTTAACGCGAAAATTAATCAGATACGTTTGGTTGGTAACAAAAGACGGTAGATGTAACTTTTAAATGAGATCTAAAAAGAACTAAATTATTCAAATCTTTGGTTTTCAGTACTTTGATGCAGGACGTAATTTTAAAATCTTAATAGCCTCACTGTTGCATCTTATAAATTAAATGACAATGTTAACGAATAGAAATACAGAATAAAATGGTTTGAGAACGTGGTGAACATGAATGCCAATAGTACTTGAGAGGTGCTTGAGTATACATCTTTTTTGTTTATGTTGTAATTATTCCGGTTTTCAATTATTTTATATAATCTATTTTTATAAAATAATTGTGTTTTAAAAATATTTAAAGTCAGCAACGGAAGTCCACTAACATATTAGTTACCCCAACATAGTTGTATGTTGGGGTAACCGGATGCAGCTGAATATCAGTGTTTTACATGGAGCGACTGCGCATCTGACCTCCACAACCCAGTTACTGGGCAACACGATATCCCTTGGTACGACTGGTTGTCAGACTTTCGGTTTTCTGACTACCCGTAACGACTGCCAAAGATCTGCAAATGACAACCGGGACCAACGGCTTAACGTGCTTTCCGAGGAGTCTCGATATGTTACGAACGGTCACCCATCCACAGACTGACCTCGGCAAGCGTACCTTAACCTTCGATCAACATCTGCGGCCGTTTTTATTTACCCACGAGCTCCAAAAAATCACGAAAATCAGAAAATAGTAACAATCAAATATTTTTATTAATCTTCAAGTGTACCTGCAGGTCAGGGTTATGGTTCTCGCAGAGCAGCTGTAAGAACCGTAGGATAGGCCTCATGATGGCCACCTTGGGAGGTAACACGTCAGAGTTGCCAGCCTCTTTCTTTTCTGCCATTATTTCTTCCAGAGCTGTTGTACCTGTAACGTAGAATTGAAAGTCACTGACAAAAATATATGGGATTTATTTAAATACTATAAAGGTAGGTCATACAACCTTAGCTGTTTTGAATTAAAATGGTTAAAAGATAAAAACCAGTAGATGCGCGGGCGCATTCAGTGCCGTCCGAAGTATTAACACAATTTTCGGAAACATTTTAATTTGTACGAAAGTAAAATAATGATGAATTGAAACGATGTAGATTTATTTATCTATTTAAATAAATAATCAAATAATGCTGGACAATCCACACAGCATCATCTAGCTCCAAGCTAAGAGCAGAACTTGTGTTATGGGTACTAGATGACTGATATACTTAATACAATACATTACATAGATAGATATTTTTATTATACATAGCAAATACCCAGAACACCCGGAACAAATATCTGTAGATCGTACAAACATTTGTCCCAAGGCGGGAATCGAACCCGCTACCTCCTGCGTCGCAGGCGGACCTTCGCCCGCTGCGCCACATAGGTCGTCAAAAGGTATTTCAACAGCTGTTCCTGTGTTTGCAAGAAAATCCAAATTTATAGCTCTTGCTGTGTCAAGAAAAGTCAATTGCCAGTCTCGTCCCACTGCTGGGCAAAGGCCTCTCTTATCAACACAGTTCTATCTTTCCTTCCCTACGTCGATGGCACGACGACACGGTTGGCGCAGCGGCTGAGCTATTGACTGCTGCGCTGCGTGTCGTGGGTTCGTTTCCCGTACGGAACAAATATTTGTATGGCCTACAGATAGTTGTTCCGGGTCTGGCTGTTTGTGTATGTGAGTTTGAATGTTTGTAAACGCACCCACGACACACGGGGGAAATTCCTAGTGAGGAACAACGTTTTAAAAAAAAAAAAGAATTGGTCAAGGAATTTCAGTCTTATAGTTAAACGTAGTTACCATGTGACATGGTGTGTATATCCGAGTACGCGTGCACAGCGGAGCCGCAAGCGCTGCTCACCTCGTCATCCATCTCCTCTCCCACCACTAAAACGCCCGGGGACGCCTTGGTAGCTGTAAAACAATTAGTATAACTAGTATTTCGGCCGCTTTAGCTTTTTGCGCTACTGCGTATAACCTTTCAACTATGCCAAATCCCACACTTCGTCGTGTGTGCAATCTTCTTAAAAGGGGATCCCAAGTTTCGCCTCATGTATTTATATATATATATATATAGATAGAATATTTGGATCAAATGCAAAATAAAAAAAGGAGATTGACCAGCTTTTCAATGAGTAGAGTCTCAGTTTTTCTTGTAAAAAAGTTTTTGGTATCTATAACTACCGTATAAACTTTCATAATAATATGGATTTAGTGAAAAGCTGCTACAAACAGATACCTCAAATAAATTTATTTGTATTGATAAAGAAAACAAAAGCAAATATTGTAAAAACTCTGAGAAGGAGATAGGATAGTTATTAATCCGTGACTTAGTCTAGTTCCGCGATAACTGACAAAAACGCGAACGAAGACGCGGGTAAAAGCTATAATACTGAAACTTTCATCACGATCCGTTCAGTAGTTTTTGCGTGAAAGAGTAACATACGTCGATAAATCCTCACAAACTTTCATATTTGTATAATAATCGCTTATTTAATAAACAGGCACAATGTAAGTAAATACCTTAACAATTAAAAGAGAGCACACTTGCTTATTTTCCTAAACTAGATTGAACCTTGATTCATGTTTCAGTAAAAAAATATTTCAGAAGTACCTTTTTTTTAGTTTATTTTTATATAATATGTAACATGAGTTAGTCGTTACCAGTCTTTTATTGACTCTTCACAAACGACCAGTACAAATCGCCGCTAAGACATACTGAAAATTGCTTATATATTATGTACGAAATACAAACTTAGCTTACGCTACAACATGACACATCTTTTGTATACGCTATGCCGTTACAAATATATCTAGTTTTCTATTTCATTTATTGTATCCGTACAATAGATTTAATAGAAAGCTAGATATATTGTTGTTTGATTATTGTTTGTTTATTAATGTGCATTAAATGTAAAACATCTTGTTACAAAGACATGTTTTGAAGAATATAAGTAGGATGAACGTACCATCCGTGGTGACCGTCTTCTGTTTCTCGGAGTAGCTGGAGCGCTGCTTGTCGCTGCTGGCGGCGGATGTACTGCTGGCTGCCAGGGACCGGATCTCCTGCTGAGCCTCGCGCATTTTGTCATAGAATACCTGGAACACAAACGACTTAGATCAAGACAGTAGCGTGTAATCGCTAATCATTTCGCAACGAAAATATCCAATTTGGTTGGAACAATTCATCACTATTGAGATCGGTTTGAAGTCAATCCAAATACTAGTATTTTATATGGAGGGACTGGCTGCCTAGCTTCTATAATCTAGTTATTGGGTAACACGATTCCCCTTGGTAAGACTGGTTGTCAGACTTTTAGGCTTCTGACTACCCGTAACGACTGTTAAAGAACTACAAATGACGGCCGGGAACAACCGCTTGACGTGCTTTCTGAGGCACGAAGGGGCCTCCGTATGTAATGGATGATCACACATCCACAGACCGACCTTGGTAAGCGTAGCTTAACCTTCGGTTGACCCTTGTGGCTAATAAAATCGACTAAAAAGGTTGAAAAAAAATGCCTTGGTTTGGATGCTGTAATTAAAAATACAAAGAAATAAAATACAAGTACGTCACCACCTACCTTTAAAAATGCTTGTGATATTTCACCATTTTGTAATTTGGTGAATATGCTGTGCTGTATTATCGGGTTACCACCTTCGAGGAGCGCGATACCTATGTTAAAGAAATCAGAAATCATTTATTTATTTGCAAACATGGGTAAAAATATACAGTTTTTCCATAAAGTAATAACGTTCTCCATGTTTAACCGTCACATAGGTATGCAAATAATGAAAAGTAATTTAATAGTATTAATTACAAAACACAAAATAAAATAAAATATGTCAGCCTTGTCAGCCAAAGTTATGAAATTATTATAACAATATTTAAATTGTGCTCTTAATGTGTATTTTAAAATTCAAGGTTTTGATTTAGTCACCATAAAAAGTAAATGTTTATATTTGATCAATAAATGAGTTTGAAATAAAATTTGTCTGAAAATGTTTCTATTTTGAGGATTTGAACCCCCACTCTTGGCCTTCCAGTATAATACTTAGCTACTCTTTACCTCAATTAATAGTCTATTAAGCCATAGAAAAATGATTTTTTTTATTAATCATATTTTCTAGTATCTCTTATTTACAATCACCAAATACAAAATTTAAAATAACTTACCAAGCTGTATCGCCTCTAAGAAGATGGCCTGTCGGTTGGTGCTCTTGATGACCAGGTCTACCACCAGGTCGGAAGCTCCTTCCTTGTCCAGATGGGCCTGAACCTGGGCCAGGGTCTGTCCCGTCCGGAGCAGGACTTTCGCTGTTTAAGCGTATTTACAGTAAGATACAGAGCAAATGTATAAGGACTGTGCTAGCAAACATGTTAATAAGCTTTAGGATGCTAAATAAATATAAAAGGGTATATTTTAAGAGGGGTAGGCAACAGGGGAGGAATCGTATTTAAATCGGGGAGGAAAATGTAGGGTTTAAAATGTGTATTTTGAGATATGTATGATAAGGTGGAGTTCCTTAAGTTCTATATTTTATTTTTATTTAAATACGTTGTTTATGCCAAGGTATTGCCAGTATTTTTTTGAGACTAGCTCGCAACACTATTTCCTAACCATTGCAATTCCTGAAAGCCAGAATCAACAGTGGCGACCACCAGAAAAGCGTCGAGACAATGAAGCCCGACGAGTCTTGGAGAAACGATTCAACTGTCTTGGATCCCGCAACGATATTAATCAGAAAAGAACAGGAGGAAGAGTAAGTAAAATTCATAATTTCCACTTCCCTCCACATTAAGCAGGAGGCAGCATATGCCTGTGCGAATGGACACAGAGTGGTGTTTACAACTGGTTTAAGCCCAGTTTTACTTATTATAATGAGTGCTAAATTGTAAGCTGTTTCATTGGATAACATTGCACGTTACAATGATTGCGTCACACATCATAAGATTTAATATTTGAACAATTCATAAGAAGACTTCTAAGTCCCAGAAGGGTTGGATTTCCTATAACACACCCACATTTTGCCAGTTATGTTTAACTATAACTTGATAGGGCCTTGCTACTGAGAAGTTCCAGATGGAAAAACTCAATAACACTGAGTCCGACCTGGGAATCGAACCTAGGACCTTATGCTCAGCAGTAGAGCTTGCGACCAACCTAACCAATGAGTAGTCTGGAACTTATGATCTATACTTGACCAACGAAGCAGTCTGTGTTGTATGTATTAAGAATAAATAGTTTATACAAGGCATATATAATAAATGGGATTTTAACAAGTGCTTTTAAAATTAAAGAAATGGGTTTAGCCATAAAGCAACTGATTGGGTGGACGCTAAGTACGCAAAGGGTGATTTGCTTGCAATATACACTTAAAATAAAAATCGGTTCATGTATAAGAACTCAAGTAAGTAAAACTAGGTAATTTTAATTTGACTTATTTACTTGATTTCAAATAAATATAAGATTTGTGAGCACTGTGTTTAAAAATATAATTTTACTGAGTATTGTTAGGCATATTTCGTGCAAATTATTGCTGCATTTTTTGTCGTTTTGGTGGCGTCTAAGATAAATTCCGAAAGTACACGTTAATTGAAAAAAGACACATTGACACGGCCGGATTGGAACCCACAAACTCGTGCTTGACAAGGGAAGGTTTTACCACTGAGCCACCACGACAATCTTAAAGCAAACCGTTATTTAAGAAACAGATGAGAATTTTGCGTTTATTCGCACGGGTGCGAGCAGGTCATACACGCGGTCCAGACTGTCGCTATTACAAAGCAGTTTGGCCTCTCCGTGAATAGTAGATTTATAAAATAGAATACACTATATGTACACCATGAAAGCATACAAATAATGACTTTAAGAGCTATATAGGGTGTTACAATGGGCGGCCTTATCGCTAAAAGCGATTTTTTTTTTACCGAAAACCTTTAAATTAAATTAAAATTATCACCGAAATATGCCAAACGATATATTAAACACTGTGCAACACAAAACTCTTTGTGTATAAGTAATGGTACTATTAGTACCGTCTAAAGGCATGGACCCACCTGTCTTCATCTTCAGCGGATGGCTTTCTGCATCGCATGCGGTGAAAGGTAAAGAAAGTTTGGCTACACTAAACTATTAAGTGTTATGGGTATAAGATGCCTTTGTTATGGTATGTAGGGGGAGGAAGTCAAATTCGTTTTCCTACACATACATACATCAATTCACGCCTTTCTCCCATGGGGGTAGGAAGCCTGCCACGATCCTTACATACTCCTTCTGCTTCGTTTACGTTCGCAAATCTGATCGTACACGCACGCCGTTTGCGAGTACTACGCACCTGACCATTTTGAAGGACATCACCAATATGGCCTGTGTATGTCCTTTTAGGACGTAGAACGAAAACGCTGGGAGGGGCCCAGCGTTTTCGTTTCATATCAAACTTTATTAAGAATACTATCGTATCATAACTGTATAGCCAGAGGTGTACCTATATGGTAGAACCACATTTCGCCAGTTATGTTTATTTCCCTTGTAAGGGTGCAAGGATATTGCTATCATATCATGGTCAATAAAGTGCGGATTTGCAAATGTTAGCTACTTGTTGGACACCCTAATCTAAACTATGATTGCCCGCAAAACTGTTGGTCAGCTACAAGAATTGAGCAGTTGATGCTGATTTTACTTAAACACATAGACATAACTGTTTTAGTATTTTTTTCCATAACAAAGGCATCTTTATTTCACTAAAACGAGGTTACTGAAACGATAATTGTCGACGCGTCATAAATAAAACACAAGTCAAGGGATGTGATTGGCTCTTAATAATCCAATCAAACAATCCCAGCAATAGCGCGCGATTGACAATTTGTCACAAATAATTACGATAATTTTCGTTTCAGAAACTGGGAGTTAATGTACACACTATATCCTATCACCATTACTGAGAACAAGTTTAGTGTCTTATTTTATGAAAATTCAACAACTTTTCAAAGGGAAAGAGAAATCAAAGTCGAATCACATACCTACTCACATATTTTGGAAACAAAAATATAGTTATAATTTGGCATTTGGATAAGATTCCGTCAGTTATTTTGTGAAATAAGAATTTGAAAGGTAAATTAAGTTAATTTTTGTATGCATATTCAGATGTTATTTACGTATCAACTATACGAGTATGTAACACATTACGGCCCGCTTGAAATACAAATCACTAAATGCGTTTAGCACTAAACATCTTTAAAATATCTCTATTTCTGTCATATGTTACGAACGGTCACCCATCCACAGACTGACCTCGGCAAGTGTAGCTTAACCTTCGATCAACCCGTGCGGCTGTTTCTTTTTCAACAAGAGGTCCTAATATTATATAAACCCATTAACACAGTATATTGTTATTAAATAACACATTAAAATTTGCAAAAATCATAAAAAAGCAGTCAAATATTAATCTTTCCCTTTGAAAAAAAAAACAGTTACTTTTACGTCTTTTCTTTTCTATTCAAGTTATGAACAGTGCTTAGATCTACGGCTAACTGTGCACGCTAGTCTGACACTATCCTTCGGGAACTGTTAACAAGTTGGTTAATTTAATCAGTTCACTATAACACGGAAGACTGCTTCACCATTTTCGCACACTTCTCTCGCGTTAGGAAGTGGGGCGTTAGAAAGAGACAAAAAGTAGCCTATGTCACTCTCCATCCCTTCAACTAACTTCACTTAAAAAATCACGTCAATTCGTCACTCCGTTTTGCCGTGAAAGACGGAAAAACAGACACACAGTTTCCCATTTTTATAATATTAGTATGGATTTGATATCGACAAGCACTCCTGTGGCCGTATTAAGGGAACTTTGGAAATGCTGTCTCAATTTAATACTTCAGGACGTAATTTATGGACAATCCATTACGAAGCATTAATACAATCGTGATACAAGCTCAAAAAAGGGATGGTGCTATCAATCATGTCTAGCTCTGTCTCTCTTTCGCACTAGAGTAATGATAGTATTAAAATGTCATACGACAAATAGTCTTCGGAAATCTGAACAGCAAATATGTAATAAAATTTGTCAAAACAATTATTGTTGCTATTATTGATTGACAAATATAAAACAATAGACAGTCAAATAACTGGAGAAGGGATGTAGACTTCAAGGTAAGTTAAAGAACTAAGCTAAACTGAATCTTTATTTGGATCATTCATATGTATTGTAGTCTATAAATGGTGAAACCAGCCTTGCTTTAATTAATTACTACCTCACACCCCGAACTAGAGCGCAGTTCAGGCTATGCTGATATCAAAATTGAGCGACTAATCCCAAGAGTAATCATAATCTGCACCTAAGTATGTCCAGTGCTGGACTAAGGCCTTTTAATATCAAGTATCGCTACTGAAATTTGTTTCACATTAAGTGTAATTTTGACAGATCATATTTTAATGGCTTCCTACCTCGTCACTCAATCAACACAGCATGACCAGAACATCTCTACAGTACAATTCAACTAAGGTTACATCGACGTACTCAACCAAGTTGGTGGTTAATCACTTTTTACCTCTATGCCCTTAGTTATAAGGTTGAAAAGTGCTCAACTGCAAAAAGGTCACATGACCTAATCAAAACTGGTAACATTAATCGTTTATTTTCTCTCCATTCACACTCAAAATAGTTTGTTTTAAGACAAATCACACTGGATCGGAAATGATCGTGTCAGCCGAATTTTACCGATATAACCTTCAAGTTTTATCGTACTCAAACCCAGTTAAAGAGCCCAAAAACCCACACAACTTACCGCCAGGCCCATGCGTGACCGCCACAGAACTAGGTGGTGGCAATATCTTGGGCTCCGACTTCCGGTTTATGAAGTATTGGGACAACAGCTTCGAGCGGAGCTGATTGCCCTGGTGACCAAATTTGAAGTATTTTTTAGATGTACTGTTCTGTGAATGGTGTAAGGTTTAATATTATTGATAGATGAATAATGGACGTGTGCGTTCTCCTTGTCTTTGGCGTGTTTAAGGGTACAATTCAGTAGGCGACGGCAGACTGCAGCGACTAAGCTGCTTCCGATGTTTCATTCATACCGATAACAATGGTTATAATACTTGTTTTCGACAAGCCTTGTAAATTAAAAGGGAAAATGCATTTCACATCTATTGACGTTGTTCCGAAAAAACTGGTTAATAAGCTATTCAGTTACGTGGTTTCGCTCAGTTTAAAGTCTCGTCCATGGGCGTACCTAGCTTCTGTTTCCCAACAGGGGGGGGGGGGGGCAACCTACATGAAAAATTGTCGACTGTAGCGCGCTTGATCACTTGATTTTGCCATTGTCTAATGCGCGGTTTATTCTATATTATTATTATTTTAAGGCCCCGTTTACACTTTAATTAGTGATACTTGAGTCCAAAAATGTTCTGCGATATTGGCCTAGCACAAATCCTTTTTTTTGTTTCTTTTATTTAGCTTTTTGGTGTTTTTATTACCAGTGGGAGTCCCAAATAAATGTTATTCTTTCTTTCTTTTAAAGATGAATGAAATCGGTAAAGACGTTCTCAAGTTATATACCAAGGGAAACAGGGGTTAATTTATGTATGCATAGATTGTCAACCGCAATTCCGTTGTCGTCTGCAGTCTGACGCTGCCTTCAGAGTCGTACCAAGCAAGGATAACCGCACGCCGGGTATACTACACCTTACGGAATTGTCATCGGTACGGTACTTAGTTGGAAAGAAAATAATTTTAATCACAAGTAAACATTGGCGCAAAAATGATCATCACTGTTTTTTCCAGACTGTGGCTTGTAAGTAAATTTTCATAAAATAGGGATGTGTCCTAGGTAAAAATATATTAAGTCTATTTAGTCCTTCAGTAAGATTACCAAAAAATATTGGACACGTATTTTTTGCTTACTCAAATAAATAAAAAAGTGACAATGATACAGCACATCAAAGTTCAGGAGAAGGGGCTTGTGACGTCACTGTTGCGTTAAAAGTGTAGCACGGCGTGACGTCACGCGATATTTCACTATATCGTCGTCATTTTTGGCTTACGTGACAAAAGAAAAAAATAATATGTGTCAAGTATTTTTGAGTAATCAGCCCGGAACTTCAAGGGATGTTTGTAAACGCAAATGATTTAAGATCTTATTTTATGATGCTTAGCGTTCACATTCCGGTATGCCAGAACGTGCGGAAGAAAGCCAAAGCAGGCTGTGACGTATCAATGAAATGTGAGCGTTACATAAATCTCTTGACGTGCCGTGCCGCATGTGGGCTTTTAATATTACCAGCATGCTACTGTTCCACTGCAGGGCAAAGATATTAATCACCATACTTCCTTTCTATTATTTTTTTCTTATTAAAAACTTTGCCCCACACAAGGAATTTCTCCTGTGTCGTGGGTGCGTTTACAAACATATAATCTCACATACACAAACAGCCAGACCCGGAACAACTATATGTAGACCATACAAATATTTGTTCAGTGCGGGAATTGAACCCACGACACGCTGCGCAGCAGCCAATCGCTCAGCCACTGCGCCAACAGTGCCGTCAATCGCGGAGCAAATTACAACCACTTTAACCCTTCTTCTTCTGACTCAAATTGGCTTAACTTGACTCTGAGTTTATTAACAAGGGGGTTAAATAATTAAATCTTAAACATACCTTTTCTCCATACTCGGGGTCGACAGCCATCATTTCTCGCAGAGTGCGCAAGACTTTAACGCACAGTTTCTCTTCCTTCTCTTCTAGAAGTTTCTCCGTGTGACGGATCAATCTAGAAACAAATACATAGATTAGTTTGTATACTATATCTACACTGCATTGTATACTGTAAATTTAAATGACGGTTTTCAGTGTCAACTGACATTGAAAACCAGCGCAATGCTGTGTGCTCTCCATGGCACAGCATCATGCTGGGTGGCACCCTTCTTGTCACAGAACCGATAGATAATTTTATTTATTTATTTATTTACACCAAAACATACAAATATCCTTACAGGCTAGATCTAATGCGATATTGTAACACATGAGTTATGCTAATGCATGTTTAAGCTAAATATTTACTAATATAATTACAAATTCCTTGTATTATGTTTTTCTTTCTTTTAAAATGTATTGGTATGTTCAATGTGGCAAATAAACATTTTTTCTTTCACTCTTTTCTCTTACTGCATCATTATGTGCCTGGGAAAGCACATTAAGTCGTTCTTGGCTGTTATAAGTAGATCTATGACAGTTGTTACGGGTAGACACAAGCCCGATAGTCTGACAACGAGACTTAACGCGGGGTATCGTGATCCCCAGTAACTGGGTTGTGGAGTAACAGATAGGCAGTTGCTCCATTTATTTAGCTGCATTTGGTAACACTGTGTAGCATAGTGTAAGTGAAAATGGGCAGAAGCCTCGTGGACCCTAAATATTTGAATATAAATGTATAGTAAATTACCTGGATATAAAGATCCCGCTAGTATCAGAATGCGACACTTCCCCTGGACTAGTGAATAGCAGGTGAGGCTTGTACAGGATGTCCACAAGGAGGGACTGCTCCGCCTGCAGGAGAGGACGCAGCTGCTCCTCTAGGAGGGCGACTATCTCTTGGAGACCTTCCATTACTGATCTGTCGTTCTGGAGGTTCGCCTGGGAACGGTAAGTCAAGTTATAGATATGGAAACGCTAGCAAGATACATGAGTACTGTGTAAACATCTGCCTCACCCTATGTCAACAGCCGATCGAACTTGGCCTAGTTCAGACAGTGATTAGGATAGATCTGTGCAAATTCTGTTCAAACATTTTGCAAATTCAGATTAAAAAATCAAGATTCAGATCACGCCTGTATTCCCCAACGTGTTGGGCAGAGGTGCACCTTTAGTAACACCCGCATTTCGCCAGTGATGTTTTAAGTCCCATTAAATAGGGGGCGAGCCTATTATTTTCACACCATAAAAACGTACAAATAATAAACTAGACGACACGCTTGGCGCAGTGGCTGAGCGGCTGCGGCGTCGCGTGTTGTGGGTTCAATTCCCGCACGGAACAAATATTTGTATATAAACGCACCCACAACACAGGAAAAGTTCCTAGTGTTCTTAGCGCTAAAAGGGATCACTAACAGACAAACTTTGGATGGACTTGATAGAGAACGAGAAAATAAAATGTTTTAATAAATTTATTCTTACTGTTACTCTTAACATCCACCTCACCTGTGAAGCCATCTTCTCAAGCTTGGAAGTCTTGGATGCTAATAACCACTTGCTGGTCTGCCGGGAGAGGGCGGCCGCCTTCTCAAACACCGTCTGGATCTTGGCTTCCAGTTCCAAGGGGATGGCTATGCTCCGAGACTTAGCTGGAAATAAAGAAATAAATAAAATAAATAAATAAATATTGCTGGACAATCCACACAGCATCATCTAGCCCCAAGTTAAGCAGAGCTTGTGTTATGGGTACTAGATGACTGATATACTTAATACAATACATTACATAGATAGATATTTTTATTATAAATAGCAAATACCCAGAACACCCGGAACAAATATTTGTAGATCGTACACACATTTGTCCCAAGGCGGGAATCGAACCCGCAACCTATTGCGTTGCAGGCGGACCTTCGCCCGCCGCGCCACATCGGTCGTCAAATGGATGTAATGTTTTTTTTAGTGAGGAAGAAACTTTTTTTTAAGTCTTCAAACAGTTTCTAAACGAAAACTATCGGATGATAATGTGATAAATTGTGAAGTATGTATTAGCAGGAGTCGGTGCACATTGGTTGCAGTTTTTTATAAAAACGTTGCCCCACACTAGGAATTTCTCCTGTATCGTGGGTGCTTTTACAAACATTCAAAAGCACATACACAAATACCCGGAACAACTGGCTGTGACGTATCAATGAAATGTGAACGTTACATAAATCTCTTGACGTGCCGTGCCGCATGTGGGCTTTTAATATTACCAGCATGCTACTGTTCCACTGCAGGGCAAAGATATTGATCACCATACTTCCTTTCTATTATTTTTTTCTTATTAAAAACTTTGCCCCACACAAGGAATTTCTCCTGTGTCGTGGGTGCGTTTACAAACATATAATCTCACATACACAAATGG
Organism: Phlogophora meticulosa; assembly: GCA_905147745.2. Classification (NCBI taxonomy): domain Eukaryota; kingdom Metazoa; phylum Arthropoda; class Insecta; order Lepidoptera; family Noctuidae; genus Phlogophora; species Phlogophora meticulosa. The sequence continues at coordinate 2,746,197 of LR990542.1, forward strand.
CCAGACCCGGAACAACTACTTGTAGGCCATACAAATATTTGTTCTGTGCAGGAATCGAACCCACGATACGCGGCGCAGCAGTCAATCGCTCAGCCACTGCGCCAACCGTGCCGTTTCCAATTTGGTAGTGATTGGTGGAGTGTAACAGGCGGAACCTTACAGTAATTAATTGGTAATACTGACCAACTTCGCTTAGTGTCCGGATGCACTTCTCGACGTTAAGCTTCTGAGGAGGCGTGAGCCACGGACACTGGTAGATGCTGAACGTCGTCTGTAGGAGCTTCACGAATATCGACTGGCGAGTCTGTGGGAAGGACGAGGGACTTTGTAACATCAAAAGAACACTTTCACACGACTTAAAATAAACAAGTTGAAAATCCAACAGCAAGCTTTTTTTTACTTACGTAAAGTTGTAGTGTGTATTATATCCCAAGCGGCGGTGAAAAAGAGACGTTATTAATTCAAAAGTAAGGATATTTATCTGATTACCTCACAGACAACGAAGGACAGCGACTCGCGACGCCATTATTAATATACGCGACCGAGTTTCAGATGTCACAGACATAGTTAGAATAGGGTAACTGACTTTAGCGGGGGGTTGCGGAAGGATCGTACGTTCCCGCGACCCCCGGCGTAAGTGTGAGATGGAACACCGGGGTGGTTTTTAATCAGTAAGAGTCTGACAGACCCCTTCTCCCGACCAGGGCGGAGGACATCCATGAGGATTTTCCACCTCGAATCTTACTGATAAAACTTGATAATTTTAAAAGATTTCCAAATAATAAAAACCACGGCATAAAAACAAAAATAAAATTTTTAAAAACTCCCGGCCCAAAAACCTCTAAGAAGTAAACCTCGTGCTCGCGTCAGGGAATCGCCAACGTTCACAGCAGTTTCTTTTATTTACCTAGTGACAGCCGAAAGGGAAAGTCCGTAGATTATTCTTGTCAGAAAAGAGTACCTTTACTAGGACTAGCTAAGAGTAACTTTACGTGACCTAGACGTGAGTTTATCTCACCTGCACAGTAGTGCTCTGGTCGCTAAATGGAGAGTTGAAGAATGTGCATATCGTGTGCATGAGCACGTCTGTCACGTAGTTGACCCACGCCTTCTGCGTGCCGATCTGTGGCGGCTTGCGGGATGTGGATGGCATCTCAGTTGATGGACCTGGTGGGTAAAGCGAATTACAATGTGTGAGCAATGACATATGTTTTATAGATTCAAGTTCTTCAAACCTATCAGGCAGACGTGTTGCTGGGGTATTTGTTCCGCAATTTCTTCCCAGCAAAAACACTAGAACAAGGTGATGGGTGGGCGTTTTGGGGGACTGTTTATTGTAATCGTTTTGCCGGTCAAAATGTGCTGATTCTCAGTCTAATTTGATTAAATGAATTTTGAGGAGTAGGACAAATAAAATGGTTATAAAAAAATAGAAGGGTATATAGACTATATAGCTCCCGAAATTGTATTTGTAGGATGTTATGAAGAACATGGTGTAAAGTTCCTCATCCACTATTGAAATGGGAGGATCCTCCGACCAGACGGGTGTTGTGTCTAGTGGGCTACTGTCAGACGGTTGTTGTTGGGTTCTTGTAATGTTCAATCGCGGGAATAACTTTAATATCTGGATGGAGGATACGTCAGATTTAGTTCGTATGTGGTGAGATAGATGTCGCTACAGACTATTTTGTGAAAATATGACGATTCGCAGCTAATAAAATTTCGAGCACTAACTTGATGATTTGATTAATCTCATTTTTATCGCAAAATAAATGTTGATCAACACATATCGTAAAACGAGTACTGCAAATTTGCAAAGAAACCGTCAAGCATGTTGACTTTCGTTGCATTTACCTATGGACCTTAAAAAGAAAACGGAAGGGATACCCTAATTAAAAAGACACACTGGCCATAAAGGTGATTCCGTAAGGTCAGATGCGTAGTACTCGCACCTGGCGTGTGTTACCAGATGTACGCAGGAAGCAAAAGGAGTATGTAAGGATCGTAGCAGGTGGCGTTTTGTAGTATCTGCTTACCCTCATGGAAAAAAAGGTGTGAGTTTATGTATATGTGTGGAACCTTACATGTATGTATGTGTATGTATGTGGAACCTTTATAAGATCGCTTCTTGTCCGTCTTTTTGGTTCCTAGGCTCGGTGAGCACCTGGTATCTGGTAAATAATAATACCTGGAATCTGATGCGGGGCTTCGCTATGCAGGATAGCCTGCATGTCCTGCAGAAAGGAGTGGTCGAACAGGTCCCACATGTAGTTACTGGAGTAGATCTCCTTCATCTCCACCTCTGTGTCGATGTAGCAGTGGTTCAGGAAGCCAACATATGCTTCTTTTACCTGAAGTAGAGATTGGTTTTTTTTTTGTACTTAGCAGGCCGCACGGGGAGGGGAGACAGGACGAAATGCGACAATTACCGATAAGACCCGAACATCACCGAAACAATGATCGGCTTTCGGCCAATCGGGCCATCTCTAGTTTTAAGTCATCATCTGCCAAGCTTTTTCCTAACTATGGTCTTGTACCGGCTATCATTTGTAGAACTCAGAAAGTAGAAAGAAAAGACAACTAGTCTTACCAAGAGGACACAAAAACTTGGTTGTGGACGTCCGATGGTACAATACAGCTGCATCTGGCTAGCTAGACTGGAAGCCAACTCCAGCATCGTAGGAAAAAAGCTAGGTAGACGATGAGATTAAACAAGATTCTTTTTTTTTATGGTTACTAAATTAAGATAAAAGAAACAGTAATAAATCGCACTAACCTCAGGAATACAATCAGCATTAGTGATCATAGACACGATGTCATCTAGCGGCAGTAGAGAGTGGCACTTGATCTCTGTGTACACATTCTTGCCCATAGTGCAGCATGTTAGCAGCTTTACCAGCTGGATGTGGTACCTGGACAAAAAGTAGGAGATTATGTGTGCTACACGGTCGAGCAACACGTGAAATGTTTTATACTGGGTACAGGGAAAGCTAGCGAATGCTTTTGTACCGACCGCCGCCATCGTATTTTTGTGGTTAATTAATTCTATCTAAGAACGTACTATGATAAGAGTATTTGATAAATGAATGGTCACTTAAGTTCATGATAAATGTACACTGAACGCCGACGGCGGCGGGCGGTGGTCAGGACACACCGCATCGAATCACAAACGTATATCGCGTTATATTACAGGTCCAGTTGAAAACCAGCGTCAGGCACTAGTTGTCTGGCATTTTTGCTGAACTGGACCCTTTTAGAGCTGCTGAAGGCACATACTTAATAATATATACTTATATATGTTTTTAATGTATTTCCTGTTGCTCGTTGTTTTTTATGTTTTTCTATGTTTAGTATTGTCATTTGTGCTGTGCTGAATAAATGTTTTTTCTTTCTTTCTTTATATTCCTCAGATCGCACCGACACGCGGAGGAACCCTAATGTACCGTTAGCTCGCTTTTACCTGAGTGCTTCCGGCATATTGTTGGTCATACGGAACTGCTTCATCATCTGTATAAAGTTGTTGAATGACGTTTTATCGTTGTAGAACACGAGGACGTCTTCACCGGCGTTTACCATCTGAGGGAAGAACGACAAATATTTAGTTATGTTAAAAAACAAGATTAGATCTGGCGTTACAAAGTTATACGACTTAATAAGAGTATGTACAGGTAAAAAGACAAATAACTAAATAATATTAACGTGACAAAATGAAATTGAATCACAAGACTCCGTGTAACATAAAAACATAACATCGCGCCTGAAAGCCCCTAAAGGTAAGGTAGAGGTGTACCCTTTAGTACACATTACAATTCGCCAGTTATATTTAAGTCCCATGTAATAGGGGGCGAGTCTATTGATATCAATCGGGCGCAAGTCCTAACTCCGGACTGCTGCTCAGAAATTCCAGAAAGAAAAACTCAATAACACCTCGTCCGGCCTAGGAAACGAACCCAGGACCTTATGTACAGCAGTAGCGCTTGCGACAGACAGTTAATCATTATTAAAAAAAAACATGATATCAGAATACCTTGCAAGTGAAAATAAACGACTTCATAAGAATATGTATAGGTTAAAAGACAAACAATTAAATATTAAGAAAGTGCAGGTCTTCGAAAGCCCTATGTCCAGCACTGGACGTCTCCCAGCTAAGATGATGATAGAACCCACCTCCTGCATGACCAGGTCCTGGCTCCGGCGGATATAGTGTGTGTCTGCGTGCACGATGGTCTGCAGGAAGTGCAGGTACTCAGGCCGCCTGCCTCTGGACTCGATGCAGTGCACGAAGTGACCGACCACCTTCTCGTTACCTTCGTGACCGCACAGCGCCGCGTTGTCTTTGAAGATGGAGCAGACGGTTTGGGCTTCGCGGATCTGAGGACAGGAGATAAATATTAAGAAGAAACACCAGAAAAAACTTAGAGGTCACAGTATTTTTTAAAGTTCAGATATTATCTTCCAGGAAAAAGACGTCGAAAATCTTCAAAGCTGGGGGGGGGGGGGGGGAGGTCCAGAATCATGTACTGAACTCATAGTATCAGTTTGTACATCGATGCAGCTTCCACCCTGTATAGTAAACGTTGTTCGTAAGAAGCTGGCACCTGGTTTAACCACAGCGCTAATGTTTGCACCTGCCACTGATCACCATGTCAACCTTTGGGTGTCTCTGCGTCACCCAAAGGATGACTGGTAGAAAATGCCTATGGCATTAAGTCCGCCTCTGAACATTTGTGTGCTTAAAGTATTAAATAAATAAACAAATAAAGTTTGAACATCATACTCACTCCTGCATTCAGGAACAGGTCCAGGTGTTTATGCAGAATGGCCTGGTTCTGCTGGTTGCCGTGACAGAAGTGTTGTAAGAACTCATGGGCTAAAGCCAGGAGCTCATCCATCGCTAAGTCGTCTTCCTCGTGTGGGACCTGGTAGGAGAATATTGAGTCAGATATAATTTGGCCAAGTATTTTTATTTGGGTTTTGTAATAAAAATTGTGAGAGGAGTTTCTTTTTGAAAGTGCTGGCATACTCAGGATTTATGGGAAATTATTTGCACATCATTAATACAAGTCCTACATTAACATTTTCAACTCAACAGACATATTTTAATACCGGCAAAGAGCGAGTCGGGACTAATCCGGACTGTAACCTTAGTAGGAAAATGAAGTTTCCATTTTTATTTAAATATGTGCATAGCAAATTTTTGCTGATTACTAAACAATCTGTGCTAGTTAGAGACATCGTATTAATAAATAAGAAGAAAATAAGGGTTCTTTTGTCACCATTTTGGTGCAGAACCCTGAACATGGCTTGTTCAACTCAATTTATGGTATCTGTTGAAAGTTATTGCATTTACAAAGCTGCGCCTGCGCAACTAGCATTCGACTTGTCATCGATTGAGATATGTAAATGATGAAATATGGACATAATCTAGTGTTAAATCTTTAAGGCTTGAAGGATTTTGCCAATGTTGGTTTTTTTGGTCGACATTCATATAGTGCAGCATGCACGCATTCCAAATGTTGTTTGAACTCACTCTTAGCTGCCAGGCCGATGTCTGGACAGTGAGAGACATGAATATATGAGTAGATAGTATTTAAAACAAACAGAAAGCATAAAAATAATTAAGCTTTTGTTTCTATCTATAATACCAGCTGTTTTTATAAGTTAACTTAATCTTAGTCGTACATAATATCGATAACTTAAATCACTTTCTATCCAAGTAATTTATATATATTATACATCTGTGAGGAGTGGGCCTATCTGAGATACAGACGTTTCCTTCGACTTTCTCAGTGACCCACTTCCGTCTGTCTTCGAACTTTTGACTCTAGGACATCCGGTAAATCAGTGCTTTCTTGCAGCCAACCTTGCACTGTATTACGCACTCCGATGGTCCTGAGCACTGCTGGCTACTCCAGCCCAGCCTTGAGCACTATATTGTATCATGTGCTGTAGGATCGAAACTCCTCAGTGCTTCGGAAAGCACGTGGTCCCGGCTGCCATTTATAGATCTTTGACAGTAAATACGGGTAGTCAGAAGCCTGACAATCTGACCAAGGGGTATCGTGTTGCCCAGTAACTGGGTAGTGTAGGTCAGATAGGCAGTCTCTCCTTGTAAAATACTAGTATTCAGCTGCATCCGGTTAGACTGGAAGACGACCCCAACATAGTTGGGAGAAGGCTAGGCAGATGATGTGCTGTAGGATTGAAGAAGAAGTTTTTATGTTTCTATTGCAGTACATACCTGAAGTAAGTCCAGCACAATATTGTGCACTCCGATGTTCCTGAGCAGGCGCTGCTCGTGCCTGCGCGGCCGACCGCTCTCGCCCGACCCGCTGTTGCCGTGAGTGCAGTATTTTATCATGCGTTGCAGGATCTGTTGGGAATATCGAGTTTTATACAAAGGAAAGTACGAAAGAAAATATGTTTAATTGCCATAAAGACGTGCAGTAAGGGAAGGTGGATGATGATGATCATTTCTGACGGTATATATTCTACATTCTAAGTTGTGTTAAAATATTTATCTACACGACACTAGAATATTTATCTATCCCATAACACAATTTATTGACCAATGTTTTTTTTTAAATTTGATTTTGATAGCAAATTGACATCATGCCGTAATTTTGCATGAAAAAAAAAGTAAAAAATCTTCACTTTTATCACTATCTAAGGTACTACGAGTAACTAATAAAAAATAAAAAATAAAAAAATTGTGCTACATTACACATTTGTTCGTACATTCTTGTTATTAACATAATCCAAAAATAAACATTATGAAAAATACATTGGCTTATTTATGGTTGGGAAATTAACGCAACATTTATCGGTGTTTTTGGAATCGACCCTTAAGCCTTCTCAAGGGTCGATTCCAAAAACAACTTCTGAAAAGGTGGTAAATTTTTGTATTTTAGTTGTTCACTCATACATTTTGTGCTCAAGTAAAAATAATGTACACGGGTATCACGTTATTAATAACCCTTTATATAAAAAATACCTCTACGTGGACGAAGTCGAACATAAAAGCTAGTATGCAATAAAATAAACTAAGATCCACCCTCTGTAGCTCTTAAAGTCATTATTTACATTACATTTTTACATTTACCTCTTTAATCTTCTGATATTCGTTGTGGTCGGGCTTGGCCGTTCTGGACGTGTCTAGAACATTGTCCAGGGACGCGTTGCGTTCCAGCACAGCGCCGCCTGGGCCCACTGTACCTGTAAGACCTGATAGAAACAGTTTAATAGAAGTATTAGGGGCACGGTTGCTATCGTGTTGCCCAGTAACTGGGTTTTGGAGGTTAGATAGGCAGTTGCTCAATGTAAAATACTGGTATTCAGTTGTATCCGGTTAGACTGGGAGCCGACCCTAACATAGGGAAACGGATACGCAGCTGATGATTTGGGGCACAGTTATTTTGGGACATGTTCGTAAAGGGTTGTCAATGAATCATGTAATGTTTTTAGCAACTATTTAACCCCCCATCCACTTTTTATGTACTGTAATTAAATAAAAAATAGGTATAAAAATAGTTTGTACCATAAAATACAAGATATGTTGTTTAAGATTTAATTACAGTTAAATATAATGTAATTTAGTTCATCCGCACGGTTGGAACAGTGGCTGAGAGATTGGCTGCTATTCTGCGTGTCGAGGGTTCGATATCCGCAGGGATCAAATATTTGTGACCTGCAGTTAGTTGATCCAGGTCTGGCTGTTTGTGTATGTGAGTTTAATTGTTTGTAAATGCACCCACGATACAGGAGAAATTCCTAATGTGGCAAAACGCACATTTCGCCAGTTATGTTTCAAGTACATTGCCATCGACCGGGCACAGACCCAAACTCCTGGATGCTATTGAGAAATTCCAGGTGGAAAAACAAAACACAATCACACTTTTGACGACCTATGTGGCGCAGCGGCCGAAGGTCCGCCTGCGACGCAGGAGGTTGCGGGTTCGATTCCCGCCTTGGGACAAATGTTTGTACGATCTACAAATATTTGTTCCGGGTGTTCTGGGTATTTGCTATGTATAATAAAAAATATCTATCTATGTTATTTATTGTATTAAGTATATCAGTCATCTAGTACCCATAACACAAGCTCTGCTTAGCTTGGGGCTAGATGATCCTGTGTGGATTGTCCAGCATTATTTATTTCTTTACTTTATCCAACATGGGAATCGAACCCAGGACCTCATGCTAAGCAGTAGCGCTGGCAACCACTGGACCAACGAGGCAGTCGACCAAGGTTATAATATCAAACTCACTTATATGCTCGTCGATAAGCAAAGCACGTCCTTTATTGGAGACCCAGAGCTCAGACTTCTCCACGCTTTGTCGCAGCAGGTCCAGATCCGCCTTGATCTGCTTGTAGGACTCCACGTCCGCGTCCGAGACGAGGAGTTGGACCTGGTGGTAGAAATATTGGGATAGAAAGTTTACCATGGAATGTTCTAGTATTAACTAGCTTTTTCCCGCAGTTTGGCACTCGTGGTCCCACAGTAACGGTGAATTTTTCGGAATTCGGTATAAGAAGATATTAAACATATGGTACTCAGTGGGTGTAAAGTTATTTGTTAAGTTTTCATATTTATTTTTGACATTTTTCAATTTTCACACAGGATGGCCGACAGTGACAGAACAGGGACATTATTTAAAAAAGTGATTCACGTCAAATGGTACGTTAATTTTCTGAAGTTAAGAAGCTTGCTGCATCTTGTCGACTCGAAGCCGATCGGAAAAAGCTAGATAGATGTTGAAGAAGATAATTTAAAGTTTTTTTTTAACTTTTTTTTAATAAGAAATAGTATCATCAGTACATAGTAAAAACAAACAAACCTGTTTAAAAGCGGCTAAAACCTCCTGCCTCTGGCTGAAATGCCTGAACAGTAACGCCAGTGCTCCGGACACGAGCGCAGCAGACGCTCCTTGCGAGCACAACTGCAGCAGCACTCGGAGAACCATACGTCCTCCACATTCGTCCAGGTCCAAGCCATCCCTGGGCAGGTGGAAGGCTGATAGAATAGTGGCTGGGCATAGTGGGTGAATGATTTTGAAGCGGGGACTTAAAGCAAGACTTGACTTACACCACTTTTTGGAGTAGAATTAAGAAGAATAAGAAGATGAGGATAAGGTTGTAAAGTATAGTAAAGGGTTTTCAAAATATAATAAATGTATAAGAAAACGGGTAAGAAGGGACTTTGTTTGATTTGGTCATCGTGAAGATAAGTTATTAAAAGGAACAGCGGAAATATACAACAGAATGTTCGTTGGCTCTTTAAAAATAAAGTTGAAGGAAATGGGGTCTCGAAAGTAATCATATAACAAAAGTAAAATAAAAAAAAACCACAACCCGAAATTAATATCATATTAGTAATTGGTAACAAAAAAATAAATAAATATCATCCAAAACCAAAAAAATCCACCAAAATTCGTCACAAATTCAACTCCTGCTCAGAAGCCATTGTACTGACAGAAGCCAGGGTATTAGAAAATCCTTTCAACCCAACAAGCAATATGGTTAGTAGCAATATTCTGACATGCACCTTTATATTCACGGGGCACAACCTTTACTAAAACTAAACATTTATTTGGAAAATGCAGGACAATTTTACATGAAATTTTCATGAGTCACGTACGCGAGTCAAGTATACGTGTCTCTTTTGGGTACGAAGCTAGTCAGATTAACCCGAAACGATAATACAGTCTTGGCCAAAAGCATTGAGCACCTTATAAATTTCGGTCGTTCACGGTAAGTACGGGAGAAAACCAAATCTACTGTTGAAGTATTCTTTTGTCGGTCATCTACAAAGATTTGAAAACAATGATCCATGCCGCAGCTAGCAATAAAAAAACATGGGTGCAATAAAATGTGTCTGTTTTTTGTATTTATTTATCAGTTCGCTACCATCGCTCGTTGTGAACACATCCAGTGATCTAGTGCGCTTTTGCCCTTGCCAAAAAGAATTTCTGCCGTAATTTAGGCAAAGGGTGGACCCACAAAATATTAATTTTCAATTAATAAATAGTAAAATAAACCTATATAAAACGTTTTGTTTTATTTCTATTTGATACTCCTCATAAAACTGAAAGATGTCATGGGTGCTCAATACTTTTGGCCAAGGCTGTATATATCTTTTAAATACATTGCCCCACTCTAGGAATATCTCCTGTGCCGTGGGTGCGTTTACAAACATTTAATCTTACACACACAAAGAGACAGACCCGGAAAAACTACCTGTAAGCCACACAAATATTTGATCCGTTCGGGAATCGAACCCATGACACGGGGCGCAGTAGCCGATCACTTAAGCACTGCACCAATCGTGCCGTTAATTTGAGTAAACACTGCTTTCAGTAGCCTTACAGAACCACGTAGTTCCACACACCAGGTATGTAGGCCATAAAAATATTTGGTCCGTGGGGGAATTGAACCCACGACACGCGGCGCAGCAGTCTATCGGTCAGACACTGAGCCAAACGTGCTGATACATTGAGAAGGGGAACTCCAGGGGATCCAGAATCATACACTGAATATCAGGTTGTGCGTAGATGTACTTTCCACCCGTATATTTATATTGCGTATTAAGTGATTTTTGACTTTTTTTATCTTCGATTTCCAACAGATAGTTACACAACTAATTCTAAGGGGTACAAAACTTCTAGAACAAAGGGGTTAACAGGTTAAGGGTTTATTGTTAGTATTTTCATTATGTAAGTCATTCTCACAAGATCAGCATGACATGCATATTATTTGGAGTTTCTTGAAGTAAACCGATCTTTTTGTCCTTTAAACGTACGCGCACAGTAAAGGAGTCGGGATGTAAATTCACGCATGCACACCACGCCTATTGTCGCCCGAGGGCTAGGCAGAAGTGTAAACCTAAAACATTTCACCAGCTATATCTAAGTCCAATAAAATAACTTTGTTTTTCACAGTTTTCTATGAAATACGAACTTTTTTGCAGTCGATAAAATCAATAATGTGCATGTGTAAACATTAATTAAGTTTTTTTTTTGGGGACAAGCCCGCAACACTATTCCCAAAACAGAATCAACAGTGGCGACCACCAGAAAAGTGTCGAGACAATGAAGCCCGACGAGTCCCGGAGCAACGATTCAACTGTCTTGGATTCCGCAACGAATCCAAGACAGTCTAATCAATTCATTCAATAAATTCATCCCGATTATGGAACCCTTCAATTATTATTAAGTATTTATGGAACAGTATTTAAAGGACCAAAAAGACCGCTTACAAAGCTGATTAGTAATAATCCCCAACCGCATGCTGAGTTAATAATTCCATGCATATACTATGTCATACTAACAAATCTACATTTTTTGGAAGACAGCTGTCTGGCACAGTCTGTATCGCTCTGAAAAACATTTCACATTAGTACCATTACATGTCATTATCCCAGGCCTACAATAGTGTATTGATAACGACCACAGAGTACGGAATCGCTGCGCCTACGCCGATAGAGACTAGAGACACCATCACACTAATAATAACATAGCATCATGCCTGTATTTAACGAAGGGTTGGACAGAGAGGCGCTTATAGTAACACCCATATTTAGCTGGTTACGTTAACAACACACACACTAACTTAATCATATAAGTGCGAATGTGTGTGTGTGTGTATGTGTGTGTTTGTGTATGTTTGATACTACTTCACACTAAAACGGTTGAACCGATTTGGACGTAATTTTTTATGGAGGTATCTCATAATATAGATTATCAAATAGGCTACTTTTTATTCCGAGAAACTGAAATATTCTTGTCTCATGTTGACTTTTTGACCATGGGTACAAACGTGAGGCGTATCTAATAAGGCGATTGGCACACTGCACCGCATCACGCAGCGGGGTGCGTGGCGGCGAACGACGAACACTGCGCGTGAATGCATTTTCTGTGTGTTGCACTACGCGTGTTTTCTATACAAACACAGATACTCGAAAAACAACGTAAGAACATGAACTCCCGCGGTAAGCTGCGTGACGCAGTGCAGTGTGCCAGTGCGCCTTAATTTCAGCTGTCACAACAATAATTTGAACTGTCACGGGCTGTCACGCACTGACATGCTTGGTTTGTGTGGATAGTCTAGACAATGCCTTCTCTAGCAGCGGCCGCCAAGGTGACTCCGTGCTCTGTGGTATCAATGGATGTTATTAGAGTTTTGGTCATTACATATAGGTGTGTGTTAAAGAGAAGTGTGATTTGTGTTTGTAAGTAACAAGAGAAGTTACCAGTTGACCCATGATACACAAAAGATTTTTTTTTTACATGCATTCCTGCAATATACTATGAGAAATATATGATAGTTTAGAAATGGAACTGTAAATGAGGTTGTATTGGGCTTAAGTTATTGAAAAGTTATTTAGCTTGTAATTTTACTAGCACTAACACCCTATTAACAAACAGTTCTGTGGTAACAGCATTATTTGATTGTGAGGAAACAATTTTTTTTTTAATTCTTAACCTTTATAAATAATCAACAGCAAATTATTAAAACTACCGTGCCAAACAGCCCCTGTGTTTCACTGGGCTCACGTTGTCACAAGGTAATACACAAGCTTTGACGACATCTGATATTAGAAAGCCTTATACTAATGTCATATACTTTTTTGCAGTGCTTTGTATTTTGTATTTTATAGAAAATCAGCACATAATTTCATGAATTTTAGCTAAGAAATCATTTAAAAACATGTTCTAAGATTATATTAGCACCACCGATATTTAAAAAACAGTTAAAGTTATCGTCGCTCGAATTACTTCATTCCGCAGTCACATACATCTTTAACTGATTTTAGTAGTAATTTTTTCCAAGACAGCTTTCGATGTATTCAAATGCTCCATTAAATAAGTGAAACTAAGTGTGGAGTTGTTGAAGACTTTACACCACTCATTGATGGACTGTGTTCGGTATGAGTCTGGGAGAAATAATTTGTTAAGGTGTATTTAGAGTACGATGGGACTGGCATACGCATTGCGATTATAAATGTCCCTAAATAAATAAAGACGACCTATGTGGCGCAGTGGGCGAAGGTCCGCCTGCGTAGCAGGAGGTTGCGGGTTCGATTCCCGCCTTGGGACAAGTGTTTGTACGATCTACAAATATTTGTTCCAGGTGTTTTGGGTATTTTCTATGTATTTAAAATATCTATCTATGTAATGTATTGTATTAAGTATATCAGTAATTTAGTACCCATAACATAAGCTCTACTTAGCTTGGGGCTAGATGATGCTGTGTGGATTGTCCAGCAATATTTATTTATTTATTTAAAGAAAAAAAAAAGTCAAACGAAAGTTTTTTTATTCCCATTACAAGCTCATGTAGTCTACTATAAATTGGTTTGTTCGTCTATATGTAATGACCATAGAAGTTTAATGCCCCCGTCACCAATCAACATGCGTTAGTCACCGATAGTGATACCAGTAATTCATAACAAAGATACCTAATTCTACAAATGACATAAACTGAAGAGTTATTTGAAGTTTTTACTAGAGTTTCAACAAATCTATGATTATTAGGACTAAAAAACAAAAATTGTACGTATTCTATATTCAAATCCTTTTTTTATTTTGCCAAAGCATTATAGCACGAGTTCGCCAATTTAATGGTTATTTGCCTACATTTTTGTGAGAATAATAGTATTTAATTGCTGTTTGTACTTATTGTTTATACTACGATTAATGTAGTTATTTTTTTAAGCTGTGTAAATCAAATAAATAAATAAGTAATTGCCACTCGACGTGGCAATGTTGCCAGCCTTTTGGGCACTTTTCTCGTTCGCATCGATGCGGATGATATTTTTGATGCCTTGTGATTCCTTTTTTTTCTTTTTTACATGCATACATTTCGTGCAGATAATTATTTCCGCTCATTTAAATATGCTTTACAATAGTGTACATTGAGTTGATTTTAGATAACGGCGAATAAAGATGTATGGAAGATAAATAGACACGCTGCGCCGACCCCAATAAATCGGGTTACGGACAGGAGGATGATGATAATTAAGTTGATTTCAGTACTATTCAAGAAGTCGTAAAAAGAAGTGAAGATGCGCAAACTAAGCTTAATGTGTGAGAGTTATGGAATCTTTTCCAATAACGCAGAAGAAAATGCGAATACACGATAGAAAGTTACAGAAGATAGTTTTTTACAGATACCTAGCCTAGATTCGTTGAAACTCAGTTTTTTTTTTAATCATAGAAATAGATTCTGTAGAGACACTAAAGTTTACAATAATGGTCTGTAAACAGGTAGAAGTTTTTTTACAGTTTGTACATTTTCTACAATGATCAATGAAAAGATTATTGAAACGACATTTAACATTAATATTACTAAAGAGAAGATTTAATTTAAATAGAAAGTGAAAATGTAAGAAATAGTCAAGTGTAATAAAATGATTTTATCGTTATTTAAGAAATCTTAAGACACTTTAATATTATAGTAAACATTTACCAATTATTAAGTACATAAGATATTAAATTGAATTTTCTATTCTACTAGTATTATTTTTAAGTAACAAGTACCTAAAAAATAAATTTAAACGTTAGCAGTAACAAAGATTAATAAATCAATCAAAATTATTTACAAATTATCTAAAACCAACTGATGGTTTTTCCACTTAAACAAATATCAATTTTATGCTACTATTTGTGAGCTGGTTTTAGTATGACCAGTACCATTGAAAGAGTCATAAAAATCGTTGAAGTTGTGGAGCGAACTGAACCTTTATTATCAAGGTGGTTTATTTATCTTTCCAAATAAACTTCTCTGTTTAATTTAGGAACACAGAACAGAAGTCTTATTGAACTAATTTAGAACTTAATCCATGTTTAACCGGCACAAACTGGATAAGAGACGGTTAAAAGTAGCGCATTATTCTTTTTTTTAAAACTCTTAACTCCCAAAACATTTAACCATAATTTTGTTTGATTTACCAACCATTGTTACTGACCCCTCTTATATCATACTCCCTCCCCTGTACTCACCGACAGCTGAAGATGCCCTCAGCCTGAAGGCCGATGGCCTCCACGTCCGCCCTACCGATGGTGTCCGCGGAGCGCTCACCCGCCTGCTCGAACTCCTTCTTGAAGATGGACAGCAAACAGCTGATCCGGTAGTCCAGTCGCACGTCTAGGATGAACTGGATATACGCAAGAATAAGGTACAAATATGTTTCATATCATCGTAGCGACACTATATCGCCGCACACGAACTAAACTGTAAATCCTGGGTCGCGATATCAGAGTTATTGGCGCGATTATCATTAAATCCTGACAATAACCGTCAGTAGCCCACCAAACACAAAACCCGTCTAGTCGGAGGATCCTCCCTTTCCACTGGAAGATAAGGGACCTTCCACACCATTCCTCATACCTGTATGGGTCTTTTAAGGTTAACACAAAGCAGTCGAGCCGTGAACTGGAC
Organism: Phlogophora meticulosa; assembly: GCA_905147745.2. Taxonomy (NCBI): domain Eukaryota; kingdom Metazoa; phylum Arthropoda; class Insecta; order Lepidoptera; family Noctuidae; genus Phlogophora; species Phlogophora meticulosa. Next base: position 2,761,636 of record LR990542.1, read on the forward strand.
TCGTCGTTCTCAAACCCATAGCTTTCAGCTTCTATAGATATAGGGTACTTAACAGTGTCTAAAAAGCCATCTGAAATGGTATGTTTTAATAATGCCATATTTTATCTAATCTCATAACATTTGCAGTATTTCTTATTAAAACTGATGTTACGATCTAAAATACATCAGCTTAGTTGCGTATTGTGAGAATAGAAGCCGGCACATACTGAACAGTTTTCTCGTCGACCATAAACGTCTAAATACTAACTAAACTAGTCTTACTTGCAGTATTTCAATGATCTTGAGCTTTGTATCCATGACGAGTGGATGTTCTCTAGCCAGCAGTAACGCTGACGGACTGCGCTGTAACCCGCCGCCCGTGCTGGCTGCGCCTGCGCTGGTAGTGTTGCCACCTCCCTGGGGATAAGAACAGGTTAGTGATAGGTCTGTTTCAAGTGTCACTGACACTACAGTAACAAGAGAATGCTATGCTACGGGTACCTTTTCAATGTTATCTTTTGAAGAAATTATGTCAGTCAAAGTCAAAACACATGATTCCAGCGAGAGAGAGACGGAGTTGTAGATGACCAATAGCACCATCCCTGTTTCGCAATAGTCATGATGTCATTCACCCTAACCAATATTATGAATGCGAAAGTAAGTTTGTTTGTTACCTTTTCACGTCTAAACCACTGAACCGATCATCCTGAAAATTTGCTTACGCGTTGTCAGGTAGATCAGAAACGGACATAAGGTACGTTTCATCCCGAAAAATGTGTTACCCCCCAAGAAAAAAACATTAATTGTTACGATAACAGATGGCGCCACGTGACTTTCGAATCATGATTGAATTATATTATTACCAGCAGACTACAACCCGAATTGATTGTCAAATGTTAAATTAACGTGAGCGAAGCCGCGGGCAAAAGCTAGTTCTTCATAATTCGGTTTCAGAACAGACTTTTGATCTATCGTAACTCACATTTCTGGCCACGGAACCCAGTGTGATAGACGTCATCACAGCGCCCATGTCACCGATACTGCGCAACACGCCGCCTTCAGCTGGAAAAAATATCAGGAATTAATACTCCTAAAATATAGGATTCTGTTTAGTTTAGGCACTAATCTCCCACAAATAATTTAAGTATTTATTTGTGGAAGAGAAATAAGATTATTTTAATTTTTTATTAGCTCTAGTGAATTGATATCTTTTACTGACAGGCAGCTCGGACAATAACGCCGGCTGACGGTGACAGATAACAACTAACTTACGAGATCTTAAATCAGTTTGTGCCTTGAATTTCGCCGCTTTTTTTATCGTTGCGTTTTGAAATTTCAGCTATGTTTGTATGGAACTTTTAGTTCAACTATAATTGACAGTTATTTTTTAAGTAAGTTCCATTGTTGTTAAAAAAAAAATTCAGTTTTATTTTTTTGTATCGAACTTTTAGTTCGACTATGATTAATTGACAGACATTATAAGTAAGTCCCATTCTTGTAACTATATTTTTGTTGATTGTCTAAAAGTAAATACTTACGTTTCTCACGTTTTATCTCCTTTTCCTGTGCTGCTTGCGAAATAGAATAGAAATATATTTTTCAGGAGTATGGATTGACTAAAACTAGCAACAACACTAGATATTATCGGCCCGAGTTACGTTTAAAATGTTATACTCTTTATCTGAACTGAGGGTTCAGACTGAAGAAGAACACATTGAACAACATAACTTATTTTTGTATGTAATTTCGTATTCACGAAACCGCGCGCGCACGCTTGAAGCTCAACTCCTGAGGAGCCAGACGCTGTTAATTCGTACAACTTTATACTTTGCGCTGCTGAATATAAAGTGCATTATTCAATATCTTCAAATATTGTGTCGGGCAGAGGCTCCGTAGAACACACGTATCACAGAAATGAGTTTTTAATAGAATTAATAATACTACTAAATAATAATAATATATATTACTATATATATAGAATACCCTTTATTGCACACCAAGAAACCTTTTAATATTTTAGAGCTACATAGAGTGTTTCGACATAAATCTACGAAAATCTCTTACAGACTACCTTTGGATGGACTTGATAGAGAAGGAGAAAAGATATGTTGGTAGTTCGTGGTTATACTCACATTCAACCTCTCCAGAGAGCGCGTTGGTCTCGTTAAGCAGGTCCATGGCGGTGACACAGTCCAGGATACTCAGCAACGTCTTGGTTAACCGTAACAGGTCGCTAAAGCTGGTGACCACAATAATAAAAATATATATACAAACTTCAGGTTACGACGAATAGAGGATATACTATATTTGGGGAGGGGGAGGGGTCCCTGATGGTCCTGAAATACAGGCCTGGGCTTAGTTTAGGCACCAGTCTGCCACAAATAGATATTGTCATAATAACATAAATTTATTATAAATCTAGGTTGGAAAAAAGTGTTATTTTTGGAAGAAAATAAATATTTTAATAATTATTTTATCATTATCCATAGTATGATTATAATAGTATGGTGAAGATGTAAGTGTTTTAAAGTCTGTGCTAGACAGAGACGTCTTCTGATACCATCTGACGTTATATGATAAATACTCTATAATGGGTAACTTTGCGCCATTTAGTACAGTGATCGTTTTACATGACAAGGATAGCAGAATAACTCCAAAAGCGTGTAGCTTTTAAATATTTCCACTAATTGTGTTTTTTTTACAAATAATCTTTTTATTGTAACTGTATTTTTAAATAAATACTAGCGGACCGAACAGACGTCGTCCTGCCCGTACAGCGCCACCTACCGGGTCCAATTGTAAATCTAAACCATTCTCGAATCTCCACGAACACACACAAAAAATTTCATCAAAATTGGTCCAGTCGTTTAGGAGGAGTTCAGTCACATACACACGCACACAAGAAATATATATATTAAGATTGATTTATACATATTTTTTATTGAAGTCAAATAAGTACCTTAATATTAGTATATTTAAACTACCAGCAAACGTTGTTTTGCCATATAAAATATTTTGGGTGGACCACCCTTATCATTATAGGGGTATATATAGGGGTATAAAAAAAAGATGTTGTCCGATTCGCAGACCTAACTGATATGCACATAAAATTTCACGAAAATCGGTCGAGCCATTTCGGAAGATTTTAATAACAAACACCGTGACACGAGAATTTTATATATAAGATGACTTGTGAACGAAAAATCTACGTCACAGGATCCAGAATATTTATAGAATAATAGCAGTTACCACTATGAACGAGGTAGTACGTCAAATAAAAAAATAACTCACCTATAAAATCCAAAATAAATCAGCTCCCTAGCCAATTTGACGACTTCAAACGTCAGCTTATTCTGGTCGTGGTCACTGAAGTACCAGGTCTTGGTGACCACGTTACACAGGTAGTTCTCCACAAACCGGATGGTGGATGCGAATTGTTCTTTGACCTTCTCCCTGTTTGCATCTGGGCCGCCTTTCACGCATTGGTAGCTGGAAAAAAAAGGACATGATTATAAATTACTCTTAAGTCGCCTTATGGTTACCCTGTCAAATAACTTTGGACACGCCATATTAGTGCTGTTTACTGTGGCTATGAAATCAGCCGTACGAATCGATCGCCGTTACATTATTTTTACTATAATTCAACATCATGTTTTGTACAGTGGTTTTGTACGAGTAACGTTTTTGGGTGGATTTTTGTAGTAAAGAGGTTAAAACAATTTGTCAATATCAACACACATAGTTGCCATTTTAGAATGTATCGACCGAAATCAAAAGACGGCAAAGGTTAGGCCTAAACTAATTTTACATCTCTAAACGTTGCTCTTATCTGGGGCCTTAATTTTTAAACTAATTTTAATTCCGATCTAAAGCTAATACGATTCCAATGTTTTGCAGTCAAGTGATTACATTATTTGGTGAACAGCTACAACAGCTAGAATAAAAATAAAGAGTAAGCTCGCTGTCGCGTCGTTATTACAATCTCGATCGATATGTCAGTTCTAAAATTTTAGTTTAGTTACTGAACGTATCGGCGCCATTGACTATTATAAGCTTTGGACTAGCTTCGGCCAGGTTTGTTCAGCAGTGTGAGCTGGCAATACTCACTCGTGTATGTGTATCCGGTCGCACACCTCGGTCCACAGGCGCGCGTACTTGACGGGCGTCACGGGCTCCTGCGGGTCGCGGTCGGCGTGCAGGTGCAGCATCAGGCGGCAGAACGACGCGCGCACCTCGTACGACAGGGACGCGTTGGACATGCATCTGAGGAGGGGGAGTTTAAAGGCTTAGTTTCGGCTATGCGTTGATAGTCAGTCAGTGCAAATAATTTTATAAGTGGAGATATCGCACGGATAACTCTGCTTGCGTAATGTAGGATGTGTATGACGTCAGATAGCGATCATGTGGCGTTAGAACCCAGTCAGAAATTCGATAGGGAGAGAGATTTTATGTATGTAGTCCAGGCGCCGTATTATGGCGTACTTATAATGCCGTCATGAGTCTTGTTTGGAAAAACCGATGGTGCTATCGATCGTGTAGACTTGTGTAAGTAATGCGATCGGGTTACATGTAACCCGAACGCGTAATGTAGCATTATGCATGACTCGACCAAGTTTAACATGGCGCATGACACTCAAATTTGTATGCTATGTTTTTTGTTTTATTGACACCGCGGACTGCCAGTATGCATATACGTGATGTTTAAAATCATGATTCTCGCACTTTACTTTAACGTTATGAGATGTTGCTTCACTTTATAACGCACTGTTTTGCGCATATCTAGTATTATGGCGTACTAATAATGCCTCCATGATTCTTTATTGAAAAAACAGAAGGTACTATCGATCGTGTATAGCTACATAAGCTTTAAGTCCTCTGTTTAACTAACTAGATATGGACGTGGTCCGAAATAAATGCTATTATTATTATTATTATAGCACCGTCTCTCTCTCGCACTAAAGCACCACGATGACCACTTACTTCAATATAAGATGTATGTGGAGTTGCGGCGACAGCGTGTTGAGCGCCAGGTACTGCCTGTTCAGACACATGTTGGAGAACAGGTCCAATTGGTGTTTGTAGTAATCTAAGATGGCGGCAGACTGACAGTTCCGGTCTACTCGGGCTTCGGCTGCTAGCTCTGAGAGGAGGCGGGAAGACTGAGGAAAGAAACATAACTTTAGTAAGTTTGCCAGCCAAAAACGATAAGGATCTTTAAAAAAAAAACAATATGGTCGTTAATTTTTGAATTTTGAAGGCTAGTAAGATCGTCTTTTATCAACTTTCGGAATCTATTTAGCGTGGAAGGGGACATCGACGCATAAACTGATGCCATGGTACATGATTCTGGACTCCGCCCAGCATTGAAATTTTTCGTCTACTTTGTTCATATGTTTAGGTATTTTTTATTTAAAACGGTAAAAAGTCAAGAAAACTTTGTCATTTCCTATTTAAGCCAATGAGATTTATAGTTAAAATGTAAATAATTCACGATATTCATTAAAAATCTCATTGGGATTTCTCAGAAATCATGTTTTTTTTTACATGTTTAGAGAAATCTTTATAATATAATAATAATAATCTTTATTACGATACATACAAGATTCATGATACACAAAAACTGATGTACAATATAACATGGTATATCTACATAAATCTACACAGATTATATATGTAACCCTGTCCCCTAAACTAGGTAGTCCTGTATCTTAGGAGACATTTTGTACCTCTTTTGAACCTAATGAACCGCCAGAGGCTTTTAATAAAAACGTTTAATTTCTTCTTTGTTATCATGAATTTATCAATATCTGTGGTGTTTTAATTTGTCTCATGCATCTAAAAACGCACGGGAGCCTCAACTTTTAAGATATATAAATAAACGCATTTATTTCGTGTTATAGTACTTAGAGTGCACCACGTTTTTGTCACGTATTTAGTGACGTATACACCTATAGGGCATGCGTTCGCTTGTCACGTGTTTTTGCGAATGGCAGTCAAAAGGTTAAGAATACTGCGCACACGGACGATTGCGAGTTTTGGCATAGTTAAAGTTAAGAGGATTTAGGAGGAAAGCAGGCTAGCGGTCGATTTTCGACCACAGGTCCACATCTAAACATTCCAGTGCTTAAAAGAGCCAGTATTAATTTATTTAAATATTGTTATACCTTTTTATTGTTCCATAAAAGCATAACTTCCTCTTCCACGGTGTATTTACTATCGTCCGGGTCTAATGTCTTGCTTTTTTCGTATTTCGTTGAAACCAATCTGAAACAACAGTTATAACAAAATATTACATAACGTAACATGACAACTGCTAAGCATGAGGTCCTGGGATTGATTCCCGGGCCAAGAGTAATGTGTTACTGGGATTTTACATTAGGAATTTCACAGAAGCTGCCTCTGCTGTTGGGCAGTAGTAAACCCATGTTTCTTTCTGTTTTTATAGTTTTTAAATCTCAATTCTATATTAATGTATTCTAGGTATGTTTAATTAAAATGTGTCTTTAATTACTGTAATTGATTTTCAACCGTTATAATTAAAGGAAACAACATCACGCCTGTATTCCTGTAAGGTTGGGCAGAGGTGCACCTATAGTAACACCCAGATTTAGCCAGTTATGTTTAAGTCCCATTTAATAGGGGTTGAGCCTATTGCCATCAACCGGGCACAATCCAGACTCCAGGCTCCAGAATGAGAAATTGGAAAAACTCAATAACATCGCCCGACCTGGGAATCGAATTCAGTACCTCAACCCATGAGGGTTGAGCCTATTGCCATCAACAGGGCTGCTGAAGACATAATTCCTATTGGGAAACCTCAATAACACTACAACTTGTATAACGTACATATCTTAATATATATATTTCTTGTGTGCGTGTGTATGTGACTGAACTCCGCCTAAACGACTGGACCAATTTTGATGAAATTTTTTGTGTGTTCGTGGAGATTCGAGAATGGTTTAGATTCACAATTGGACCCGGTAGGTGGCGCTGTACGGGCAGGACGAAGTCTGATCGGTCCGCTAGTATAATAATATATAATGAAAGGGAAATAAATGCAAAAATTAGAAGAAAAAAAGAGAATTATTCTTCATTTTGACGATCTGTACCTGGTCTCAATAAGTATGTCGGAGTTGTTGGCACAGAGCACACTCTTGCAGATGAGCTCCTGCGTCACAGCAATAGCCTTCTTGTTGGAGATGCACAGGTCGCTCAGGTAGTCCAAGAAGCGGGACTGCCAGGTCTTCATGTTCTTGCGGACAAGACCTGGGAACCAGAGAATAGGTGTGAACTTTATTTCTACATATATACATAAAATGACGCCTTCTTTACCGTGGGCCACTCGCTACGATCCTTATGTACTCCTTTTGCTTCGTTTACGTTCATACATTTGGTCATACACCGAACGAATCGGACACACGATACGCAGCGCGGCAGCCAAACGCTCGAAAGATGATGATGGTATTTTGGGGGTATGAGGAACAGGGTTTAAGTTTCCTCATCCGCCATAGAAAAGGGAGGATCCTCCGACCAGACGAGTGTTGTGTCTGGTGGGCTACTGCCCGACGGTTGTTGTCGGGCTCGTTTATATATACTCAGTCGCGTCGTCGTCGACGTCCATTTAGTACAGTATTAAGTGACGACTAACCAACAAAGGTCTCGATCTCGGCAGCTGTGATGTGCTTCTCCAAAAGCTTCCTGTTGTTGTGCAACAGTGCCGTGATGGTGTCTTCTGCGAGGATGTCGTAGCCGATCTGCTTCTGCATGAAGCCGAAGTGTTTTGCTATGTATTCCTGGAATGAGAAGGTAACATATTGTAAATAGGTAAAAATATCATCCATTTCCAACTATTATGGCCCAGACTCTCATACATAAGTGTGCGGGTTCAAATTCAAATGTACCTTTTAAGTTTATGTAAGACATCACTGACATCTGTGAAGAAAAACATCGCGAGGAAACCTGGACTTTTTATTAATAGAAGAGGAACTCGCTTACCCTCCTTGAGCAAGCATAGTGATAGATGTTCGCGCCTCATCTGTATGAGATGAGGCCTTAGCACTGCAGTGCAAATATCGCAGCATTATGCTGAGATAGGGGTCTTTTGTCCTTTCACAAGTATTTTTTTGTTGCTTTTAATTTTTGACAGGAACATATTGGTATTTTTATGACATTCAAATACACAAACCTGGTTCTTCCTGTAGTCCTGCTGGCTGAGTCTCAGTATTCGGTAACAGAGACGGAAGATGTACTTATAGGCGGCGTACCGAGGGTCGGACAACTCCTCGATCTTCAGGAACGCTTCCCCGTCTGGCGTCTCTTGAAATGGACCCTGGAAATACAAGATATTTAATGAGTGCAAGGAAAAATATAAAAGAATAATAATGCTGGACAGTCCACACAGCATCATCTAGCCCCAAGCTAAGCAGAGCTTGTGTTATGGGTACTAGATGACTGATATACTTAATACAATACATTACATGGATAGATATTTTTTCTTATACATAGCAAATACCCAGAACACCCGGAAAAAATCTTTGTAGATCGTACAAACATTCGTCCAAAGACGGGAATCGAACCCGCAACCTTCTGCGTCGCAGGCGGACTTTCGCCCGCCGCGCCACATCGGTCGCCATATCGTTTGGTTTCTAGCTTAGAATAGGAGGAGCCCGTGGATATATAAAGACAGCCACACAGTTTGATCGCAGGCCCCGGCTACAGGCCTTAAGTTAGGTTATTAAGCCCCAAAGGAAATTTCGGTTAAGCAGTTAATAACCCTAAAAAACTACGATATGTCAATTCCCAAAAAGGAAAGCACGTTAAGTCGTTGGTCCAGGTTGTCATTTGTAGTTCTTTGACAGTCTTTACGGGTAGTCAGAAGCCCGAAATTCTGGCAAGTAGTCTTAGTAAGGGTATCGTGTTACCCAGTACCTGGGTTGTGGGCGTCTTATAGACATTTGCATCCGGTGCCTGATCCTATGCTAAATAAATGATGATGCTTGCGTACCTGTAATATCTTAAACAGCTGTCTCAGTATATACTGTTCTCTGAGCAGCTTCTGTCGGTCTCTGTTTGGGTTTTCCACGACCAGGTCCAACGCTTCCGACTTGTTGGGCTCGTTCTCGAAGCCGGCTATGAAGTACACTATGTCTTGTAGGAGGCAGGTGAGAGCCCTGAAAACAAAAATAGAAAATAGCTTCCTTTTTTTTGGGGGTGGGTTCGATTCTATTTATTTCTATTTTTAAATAAAACGTTGCCCCCACTGGGAATTTCTCCTGTATTGTAGGTGAGTTTACAAAAGTTTAAAATCACAAACACAAACCGCCAGACCCGGAACAACTTCCTGTAGGCCATACAAATATTTGTTCTGTAAGAAGAAGAAGCCCGTTCACTCTAACTTTCAAAAAATCTCAGAGAGTTTTCAGAAGTGTTGATCACATTAAATTCGGTTTATTTTGGTTGTTCCAAAGATTTTGGCCCATTATGGACCACAATCGGCACTTATTAATTGTGTTAATATAAAGGTAGGGTTGGGATGATATTATAGAATAAACACAAGAATAAATTATATAAACTAAGTTGTAGCTGTCATTTGTAGATCTTTGACAGTCGTTACGGGTAGTCAGAAGCTAGGAAGTATGACAACCAGTCTTACCAAGGGGTATCGTGTTACCCAGTAACTGGGTTATGGAGGTCGGATAAGCAGTCGCTCCAAGTAAAATACTAGTACTCAGCTGCATCTGGTTAGACTTGAAGCCAACCCCAACATAGTTGGGAAAAGGCTAGGTAGATGATTATGATTTCGTAATTTAAAGATAATTAGGACATATTTCATGATTTTGACTTACGAAAACTTAAAAATAATTAGCCTTCAAACCCATAAACATGTGAATTTTTTTGATGATATCACAGAAGGCTATTTTAAGTAAAATTTAAATTAATCTAAAATATCTTAAAAAAAACTATTCCTTACTTCCTCTCGTTATGTTCTATATTCCCGTACTGCAGCTTGGTCGACAAGGCCGATAGCACTTTGCACGCGTCGTTCGCGAAGTCCAAGTCTCGTACTTCGCTGGGTGACACCGATATTAGGGCGAAAGCTTCCTTGTCCTCTTTTATTAGGGAGCAGCCCACCTGAAAATCGTGTTAAATAAAGTTTTTTTTTTTTTTTAAGTACAGTTCGTATCATTTAAGTTCAGATATTCTTCTCCATAGGAAACCCTTTGGAAGGGGCAACTAGAATTTCCACGTTATTTTAAGTGTCTTTTTAAATATTTAATTAATTTTAATGAAAAAAATAATTTTCAGTTGTAAATATCTAACCTAAAACAGCACCGCGCCATATCATGCACATTATAAAAATATTGTCACATTTATAGCATATTTTCATTATATTAGAAATCCTGTTTTCAGAGCGACCAACTTAGGTGATGAACTGTGTTAGAAAACCGTTGAATTGATTGAAACATGCAGATCAATCCTCTTCCTTTTCTTTATTAGAAGATTCTTTTGCTTTGCATCGATCTACACGGAGAGTTTATAAAACTGCTTGAATACAACTACTATTGGCCGTGTTGGGTGTTGTCTCTAACCCGCACTAGGCTCGTACTAAGGCGCCATCTCAAACACCCAAGGAAATTTATAGTACTTATGTACGCACGTCAGACTTCTGCAATACCAGTACTGGGCACCGTTGAGACACCTGGTCGATTTGTAGCAGTACTGGTGGTAGCTAACTGAAATGATGGTTCAGAAGTCCCTATTCGTGAATTTGAAGTTGACGGGATGGATAAAATCTCAGTCACGGATGATTCGTTCCTGTGAAAGCATTTTTTTTCGCAGCCTATTAGGACGAGAACGTTCTGCATCTGTTTTTTTCTATTTTGTTGGTAGCTTTTATTCGAGACTTAATGAGCGGTTTTGCGGACAGCTTCAACCTGTGAATTTTGTGTGACGGTGATGCATGCGCGTCTTAAATTTCACTCTAATCATTATTTCATAACGCTCCTAAAGAAGTATAACTTCAAAAAAATAAAAAACACAAGCTCGCCCCCTATTACATGGGACTTTGGTCGTTCATAAAGTTGTAAGTCTGCCCAACCCTTCGGGTATTACAGGCGTGATGTTATGTAGAATGTAAAACAGTTTGGGCGGTAACTTTTGTACAAATGTTATTGAAAAAATGTGTAATTCGAGAGGTAAGGAATGGTTTATAAATAACATTAGTCGCCTTACCTTGGACATAACGGGTTTCTCCTCATCCTTGTCTATGGGTATGGAAGTAGAGTGCACCCATGTGTGCGTGCATAAATGCTGGAGCCTGCAAATTACATGACAAGAGTATTAGTGCCTCGTATTCACTTATTGTTACGGGAAATATAAGATTTTATTTGGCTAAATAATAACGGCCGCAAGGGTCAATCTTTAACGTTAAGCTGCTTGCCGAGGTCATTCCGTGGACTGGTGACGATCCATTCCATACCGAGACCCCACCGTGCCTCGGAAAGCCCGCTAAGTCGTTGGTCTCGGCTGTCATTAACGGAGGATCCGAGCACACGTTTTACCCAGAGGTATCGTTGTACCTAGTAACTGGGATGTGGAGGTTAAATAGTCGCTCCATGTAAAATACTGGTATTCATATGCATCCGGTTAAACAAGAAGACGACCCAACATAGTAAGGCAAGTAAGGCTAGGCAGGTGTTATTATTTTCTGCCTTTTTGGTTGCAAGCGCGACTGGTACGTGAGGTGGTTCTAACCACAATGATGTTTGTGTGAATGTTATTTGGTTTCCTAATAGGTAATTGTCAGTAGCAGTCCAGAATGTGTATGTGTGCTCGGTTGTTACCCACTGTTATATGGGACTTGGGTAAAAAGGTTTTCTCACTTTTTCTTTTAACGTTGCCCCACACTAGGAATTTCTCCTGTATCGTGGGTGCGTTTACAAACATTTAAACTCACATACACAAACAGCCAGACCCGGAACGACTACCTGTAAACCATACAAATAATTGTTCCGTGCGGGACTCGAACCCGCGACACGCAGCGCAGCACCCAATCGCTCAGCCACTGCGCCAACCATGCCGACAAATGTGGGTGTATACTTCTGTCTATTCTGTCGCGGCAAACAGACGTGATATGTTCCAGTCTGTGTGGGTCTATATACCTGACATAGCTGCTCTGAGGTACTGGCGCGTCCGAGTGAGTCATGGTGGTTGGATCCAGCTCGAACAGCGTCGCGATCTCTGAGGAGTGTGGCACCGAGACCAGCTGGTAGGCTGGCTCGCAAGGGTCCACTGGGGCGTCACTGAAACAAAAAATTACGAGTCTTAGTTATACTCCAATTGCACAAACATCAAAATTGAAGTTAAATTCAGCGCCATCGACAAAACCAACGACCATTGGCCAATATTAGCCCTGGATCGAAACAAAGAAGTCATGGGGAGAGGCTTTTGCCCAGCAGTGGGATGACACAGGCTAACAGTATCAGTATGGCCAGGAGCAGACCGTATGTTTCACCGTAAAATTTTATCGGTTATCTTGTTCTGTGTCAAGTAACATTAAAAATTAAGAGGAAATATTCGAGGATTGTATGTTAGTTTGTAACTGATAAACTCATAAACTACTTAACCAATTTTAAACATTACTACAGCTATATTATTAGAAAACTAGCGGACCCGACAGACGTTGTCCTGTACACACGTCTTTAATTTCATACTTTTTTTAATGAGCTGAAACAATCTGGACCGTTTTGATGAAAATTATTATTGAAAAGTTATTACTTTGTTAAATAAATAACAGCATCGTAAATGAAAACTTTAACTCATTTTAATGAAAGGTGAAAAAGCTTGCACTCAAAACATTTTATAACATATATATTTATTTATTTTTAATTTACAAAAACTTAATTTAGCGTAATGCCATTGGATGTACAATATTTTTAGTTAGTTCATGAGGAGTATAAACAAACAAACTCGATGGTTTTCCAACTCTGGAACACGCAACGTACAATTGGCCGTGAGAAAAACACGGATTTTCTAAATCTAAGCCACAAAATGTCATCGTTTGACCTTGTGACTTATTAATAGTCATAGCATATGCCAAACGGATCGGAAATTGTAAGCATTTAAATGGTATAGGTGAATCTGAAGGAATCATTGGGATCCGCGGTAAAAGTACAATTTCACCTTGGAATTTTCCAGATAAAATATTCGCTTCAATAATGTTGCCCATGATTTTTTTTATAACTAATCGCGTGCCATTACACAATCTCGGGGCATTTAAATTACGAAGCAAAATTATAGGTGAGCCAATCTTCAGTCGCAAATTATGTGGTGGCATTCCAGGTAAATCTAAAGAATTCAAAAATTCTACTGGATAGTTGACCACTTCGTCAGGATCAACAACGGTGTCAATTGATTTAAATGTAATTTCATTACCAGGCTATGACTGTTGTATTTTAAAATTGATGGCGTCTACATCTAAATTTTTTGCAGCTAAAATAGCTCGCTCTCGTAGCCATTCATGATTAGTATAGTTATATCTTAAATCTGGAAAGATACTATTTATTAATTCATCTTTGGTAGCCACCATGTTGCAAAAGTTCTCTGGAAATTTAATAAATTGGGTATCTTCATACAGTTGAATTTTACCGTTGCCAATGTCTAACAATTGTTCAGAGAATCCTGACGCTAATGGATCATTTTGTAGTTGAACGCGCATATTGATAGTAAGGCTCAATTTACTGACACTCCGCCATAGATAAGATTCCTTCAAACATGCGTTTACTTCGTCTGCATATGTCGCACGTGGAATTACTGGCAATGTTTGCCTGAAATCACCAGACAGTAGCAGTAGAGCACCACCGAAAAGCCTAGTATTATCTTTGATATCCTTCAGGGACCTGTCGAGAGCTTCAAGCGAATGCTTGTGGGCCATTGTACATTCATCCCAAATAATAATTTTGCATTTTCTCAAAACTTCAGCCATGCCGGAATGCTTCTTTATGTTACACATTGCTTCGGGATTTGTATGAACATTCAAAGGTAACTTAAGTGCTGAATGCGCAGTCCGTCCACCATCAAGTAACGTCGCTGCAATGCCTGATGAAGCAATGGCCAATGCAATATGATTTTGTGATCGAATGCGCGGAAGTATCAGTGAGATGAGAAAGGTTTTACCAGTGCCACCTGGTGCATCCAAAAAAAAGAATCCACCTTTTTGTGCTGCAATTGATACGTTAATTTGATCATATACATTTCGTTGTTCAGCTGTAAGCAATTGTTCATTATTAGCAACAAAAGAAGCCAACGAAGTCTTATCAAACTGGTGTTCACGTTGAACATCACTGTTGATGATATCTACTGCTGGGCGGTTCGGCGCCGGCATGCCAAAATGGATGAGTGGCATGTTTGAAATAAGAATACAAATATCCTCAATCATAATTAAAGCCTCATTGTATATTTCTGCGGAGAATTGAATATCAGGATTTTGATTAGTAATTCTAATCCGATGCAAAATATCTTGACTCATTGAGTCTTTATATTTGTTCCAGAGAGCAGATGCTTCAGACGGAAAACACGTTGTTAATATTATTGAAAATAATTGACGAATTTGTTGTGGAGAAGAGCTCAGTGCTGCATCTGCAAGTGTGAGATCCCAATGGTTATCATCCTCCAATAAATGTAACTCACGACACGCATCGAAGAAAGTGTCGTATAAAATACCATTGACTTTTCGTAAATATTGGAAGGATGTCGGTCCAAGAACATTAACCAATAACAAACGCAAAAAAAAACATTCGCGTTGCTTAGGATGAACTGTATATAGTCGACCTAAAGTATTTGTCATAAATATGTCGGCGAATCCTGGGACTGGAATCCCTCGTTTTCGTGGTTCCCAATTTTTCGATTGCTTATTCTATGTAAAAAATTTAGGAGTCATCAGTATAAATTAATGTTTTTGCGAATTGACCAACAACATCTTGTCGATTACAAAGATTGAAAAATTCAGTAAGAGTTGTTAAATTAAAAAAAAAGATAATTTATAAAAAATATACTCACTTCGATTCCGCACTAAATTTACAAAATGTATAAGTTATTTAGTATAGACTTAGACTATTTATTTATGAATACACTTCAGAACTCTTCGAAAACTAATTACATGAAATATTTTAATTAGCAACTTCACTTGAATAACACAATTATAACACAAAATAACGAAATACTTTTTCAAATTGATCGTAGCACTATCTGTCGGGACAAACTAAAATTAAAATAGAATAATATTGAATGCGATGATAGCGCCATCCGTCGAATCTGATGTAAAACATTCCAAAATCAAAAACTCCTTACAAATAAAAATTAATTAAAAAAACATCTGAATTCACAAAATTATTTATACACACTTCAAAACTCTTTAAAAAATAATTACATTTAATATTTTAATCAGCACATGAATTGAATAACAAATTTTTTTTCAAATTAATCGTAGAACCATCTGTCAGGACAAACTAAAATTGAAATAGAATAATATTGAATGCGATGATAGCGCCGTCCGCCGGATCTAATGTAAAACATTCCAAAATCAACAACTCCTTATAAATAAGAAATTAATTGAAAAAACATTTTCCAGTAGACCAAACTGTAAATCTAAACCATTCTCGAATCTCCACGAACACACACAAAAAATTTCATCAAAATTGGTCCAGTCGTTTAGGAGGAGTTCAGTCACATACACACGCACACAAGAAATATATATATTAAGATAACATACGTAGGCCATATTTTATTTTTAAAAGAATTGGGTATGATTAAGGGGTTGTTAAAGTTCGAAAGGAAGACGCGGGCGAAGTGCTAGTGTATAATAATACTAGCGTTTACGCGTGGCTTCGCATGCGTTAAATTCGGGGTCCTACCATTTTAGGGAAGTAGAGGGTTTGAAAGAGACAAAAAGTAGCCTATGTCACTCTCCATCCCTTCAACTATCTTCACTAAAATCACGTCAATTCGTCGCTCCGTTTTGCCGTGAAAGACGGACAAACAGACACACACTTTCCCATTTATAATATTAGTATGAATTTGATAACTCACGCTGGTCTGTTACAGGCTTCAGCAGCTAGGTAGTGTCCTGTGGCGAGATGCTTGAACCTGAAGATGGAGTTCCAGTGGCCCGCGCCGCCTCTGCACGGGTCGTGTTGTACCACCTACAACATATGGACACATTGCTTAGTTTGTAAGAAGGGACTGATCTTCTTAAGATTAGTTAATATTAGGTCTTTACCTATGAAATTGCCGTTCTGCAGTACTGGCCATTTCAAATCAAAATATTTTTTGTTTGGCTAAGAATTCTAATTTCAAATTAATTTTATTTTAAAAACATGGATTTTTTTTTCCAAAAGTAGTCATTTGTTTATTGATTAGTGTTACATTTTCATCGCATTTAAATCTTTTTCTTCATCATGGATACGTTAAAAATTCGAGTAATTATGGAATATGAGTACCGTCGTGGCAGCAACGCGGCACAAGCGGCACGCAACATCAACGACGTTTACGGAGCTAACACTACAAACCAACGCACTACCTGTTATTGGTTTGCTCGCTTCCGTTCTGGAAATTTCGACCTGAAAAATGAACCTCGCGGTCGTCCGAAGACTTTGGTCGACAATGACGAATTAAAGGCGATTGTGGAAGCTGATGATACACAATCTACGGCTGAATTAGCAGCAGCTTTCGACGTTAGCGTCAAAACAATATTGGTCCATTTGCGTCAAATTGGCAAGGTAAAAAAGCTTGACAAATGGGTGCCCCACGAACTCAATGATCGCCAGCGCGAAGTACGCGTCGAGACGTGCCTTGCACTGCTCAACAGACACACAAATGAAGGAATTTTGAACCGCATTGTTACCTGCGATGAAAAATGGATTCTGTTTGATAACCGCAAGCGCTCAGCAAGTTGGTTGGATCCTGGTTCAGCACCTAAACAATGCCCTAAACGAAAACTTACCCCAAGAAAAGTGATGGTCACTGTTTGGTGGTCTAGCGCCGGTGTGATTCAACACAGCTTCTTACCAAACGGGGTGAGCATTACTGCAGATGTGTACTGTGAAGAATTGAACACAATGATGGAGAAGCTGGCACATCTCCAACCAGCATTGGTCAATCGCTCGTCTCCGCTGCTCCTGCACGACAACGCGCGACCTCATACTGCACAGCAGACGGTCTCCAAGTTGCAAGAACTGGGGTTGGAAGCTCTCCGTCATCCGCCCTACTCACCAGACCTTGCGCCTACAGACTACTACTTTTTCCAGAATTTGGATAACTTCTTGGCGGGAAAAAAATTTAATACCCGAGAGGCAGTACAAAATGCCTTTGAAGAATTTGTTGCCTCCCGTCCAGCTGATTTCTTTAAGAAGGGCATCAATAAACTGCCACTGCGTTGGCAAAGATGCATTGATTGCATGGGTGATTACTTCGATTAATACAAATAAAAAATACATGAAAAAAATTCATTTAAATTTTTTCATACAAAACGGCAATTTCATAGGTAAAGACCTATTATCTTGTCAGGAGTACTCCGCAGTCTGCTTCCACGATATTGACTAGCATTTCTAGATACGATTTTTTTCTTTTTAATTTTATCTTATACCTATGTGAAACAAAAATATTAAGATAATAAAGATTAAGGTAATAAGATCATAAAATAATATGATAGAAGACTAATAAATTTGATTTTAAACGATATTAAAACTACTGTAACTGTTGTGTACCTCTCTGGCAAAATAGCCACACTTAGTTTCAGCCAGGAAAAGAATGAAGCTTTGTCGTACAAAACGTATTAGGTTCGTATGATTTCCATAAATTTCAATAGATGATAAGATATTTTTTGCAGGAAACATTTTGTACACAAAAATCAGGACAAAACAAAATATCGCCGCATAAAAGCAAGGACGAACAAAAGCTTTGAATGATGAAAATATGAAAGGTTTCAACTAATTAATTAGGTATCGTATTCAAAGCCATTCAAAAGTATTTTGTGGTAAAAATGTTTTATAGCAAAATTGCTTCTCTATAGACCAGTTTATGAAAGTAAACGAAGCAAAATGTGTATACGAGTGTAAGGATATGATTATGTAAGGATCGTAGTAGGTGGCGTTCTGTAGTTTCTGCCCTAAGGGAATAAGGCGTGAGTTTATGCATATATGCTTCTCTATATGTATTATAAAACGTAAACGTGTTCTTGAGTGGAGACCGCGACTTGGCAAACGTAGTGTAGTACGCCCTCTGACCAGGTGGGATGACGATCTGCGAAAGACTGCAGGCAGATGCTGGATGCGGCAAGCTGAAGACAGGGCGCTATGGCGCTCATTAGGAGAGGGCTATGTCCAGCAGTGGACTAGTATAGCCTGATGATGGTGATGATGATATGTATTATTATAATTCCACAATTTCTCACCTCTATCTCCCAGAGCGCCTTACTGCTGGTCGCAGCAGTAGCACTTGACCTTCCTGTGGTCCTCAGGAACACATGCTGCCTCTTCTGATACTCATCCATGGTGAGGAACTTTTCCTGCTCAGCATGGAACAGCCTCACCACGTCGCCCCCCTTCAGGATCTCTTCCTGGTTCTCCTTGTGTTCAAGGAAGAGGGTCACCTTCCATGACGTTGAGGAGTTTACCACGTTCACCTGGTAGTTGGTAATGGAAGTATTAATTGAGGGTTCTGAGACTTTAAAGCAAATACTTGGAGAAGTAAAACTGAACACACCAAGGTTAGATTAGCCTAATTGGATCCATTTCGTAGGTTTTACAGGGAGCGACGCTCAAGCTGATACCATGAGTTCAGCCAGCACATCAAGCTACCCTAAACTATCCAATTCTCCTAATTCAATATGAACCTTATTCAATATATTCAATATTAACTTTTGTGATAAAGTTAAAAAACTATCAAAGAAATTCGATATATTGAGGTAGCTTTATGTGCTGGCCTATGTACATGATTTTGGACACCCCTGCGTTTAAATTTTGCGTTGGCTTTTTGCTAATGCAGCTATCCCGTGCGTATCATAATTATGAAGGGGAAAAATTTAAAGTAATAACAGCCTTCGTCAGTTGTGATAAGTCTTAATTTTGTATAAACAACGAATGAGCTTTTCGAAAAAGTTGAGTTTGTTTAAAACACATAATTGCTTTTGTTGTTTTCTATTCCGTGGGTCATATTGACGGGACACGAGAGTTAGGGCCGATTCACACCAGAACGGTAAACGCAAGCAGCGGCCGCCAGAGACGAGACCGTCCTAAAAAACACCGCGGGCAGTACCTGACGTGAGTGCCGACAAGACACGCGTGACCGCGCGACCTTTTCAAGCGATACTGATCTTTTAATTATCTAGATAAAGTTTAAAATTATTTCGCACTGATAGTGCTCGCCGCGCTGCTTTTCCGGTGTGTAGCGGCCCTTAGGTTTCTAGTTTCAATGCCGTATCTCGATAAAAAGGCAAAATAGTCGTAAACTAATTTATAGTGTATTCACTAACTAATTCGTTGATTTAACTGAGAATATATTATAACATATGTTATAGCTGTAACCCCTAGAATTGTACTAGTCTAGCATAGCATAGTAACTCAGACATTCACAAATTGACAGCACAGTTGGGGCAGTGGCTAAGCGATTTGCAGCCAAGTGACGTTCGGCAGAATCGAATCCTGCACTAAACCTTAGGAACATAATATACCTACACCTTCAAATTTTTATGGTTGTTTTCCCGCAACGAAACGATATATTTTATAGTATAATATACGTGACGACCGATGTGGCGCGTCTTCCCGAGTCGTACATGTAAAAAGCTATAGATATGATGTGACCATGCCCATGACCCCCTACCATGTACCTACGCATTATGTAATTTGCCAAACATTATAACACACAAGTTAAATGTTAAATGAGATATCGTTCTGCCCCGGGAAAACAACTATTACATTTTCACGCAGAATATTAGCATGATCTACTGAAAGGTTTTTGAATTGTTTGTGTATGTGAGATTTGTGTAAATAGGAGCAAACGTGAAACAAAAAAAACTAGCATATGTAAACTCTTTCTACACATGGAAATAAGTCTATTGTGGACGAACGCTTTCGTTGAAAAGTGGAAGCAGCAAGACAGGACAGGTTTCTTCAGAGAGCGAGGTGATCAGAGCTCGCCTCTTAGCCATTTGAGCACAGTACGAGAAGAAATCTTTGCCCTGCAGTCAATTAATTGTAAGCTGATATTAGGAAGAAGAAAGATTATAAGAAAATACACATCACACCACCATGCACCTACCATGTGCTGTCTCTGCATCAACCTAAGGTAACGTAAGGTTGGCGCAGTGGCTGAGCGATCGACTGCTGTGCCGCGTGTCGTGGGTTCGATTCCAGCACGGAACAAATATTTGTATTACCTACAGATAGTTGTTCCGGGTCTGACTGTTCGTGTATGTGACTGTAAATGTTTGTGAGCATGACACACGACACAGGAGAAACTCGTATTGTGGGGCAACGTTTTAAAGTAGGTCCGTATTTGTACAGTTCTGTTTACTTGTGCATAAAGATTTAATAAAAAAATAAAAAAAAAAACAATCAGTGAATCAATTTTATTTTGTATTTGTATTTGAATATAAAGGTTTTTATAGAAGCTGAAATGAGTTGAAAATTGCGCAAAATACCTACTTTAGTTAGCGTTGGATAACAACCTCTTCAGCTTTATTACATTCGTATAGATATACCTATCTATTAATATCAAGTCTATGTAGTTCCACCAAAAGTAACACGAGGACAGGTAAGGAAAGGTACAAAAGACAGCAACACAGGTTTCTTCAGAGAGAGATGAGATCAGAGTACGGTACGAGAAGAAATATTTGCTCTGCATTCAATTAATTGTAAGTACCACTAACACAGGTGAGGAAAGGTATAAAAGACAGGTATTCTCACCTCCATACAGCCAACATTGTCAGGAAGTTCGTGGTTAGAGGACACGTGTAGGACTTGTTGACCCGCGTTCACGGGGTTCATTATCACTTTGTCACCCACTACTACGTTGTCACCTGAAAACAGCAAAACGCTAGGATGAATAGCTGATAGCATAAGTGCACAATAGAAAGAGCAAAGCCAGGTCAGGGAAAGTGTTATTGGGTTTTACCAAATTTCCAAAACAACCTTATTGGGAGTTGTATATTTGAGCCGTTTGGGGTTGAAAAACTAGGGCCACGGGCTCCGTGTGCCCATTTAATTTTTCAGGACATCGCGAAGAATGGGAAAAATGTGAAAAATTCGCAGAAATGTAGGTGTTACTATAGGTGCACATCTGACCAACCCCTCGAGGAATACAGGCGTGATGTTAAGTATGTAGCAAGAATAAAAAAAATAGTTCATTTTTTTACAGGTGACTTAAAAGTGACCTGTAGAAAAATGAACTTGTATGAACTTATTCATTGCCGGGGGTGAAAAATACTCGTGAACATAAACAACTTTTACTACGGAATGTACTTTGAAATATGAAAGGAAAAATCAGCTGTTTAGTACACTAATGTTCGATTAATTCAACATGTAGGGAACAGCTGACTTTTCTCGAATTCTGAATTGGTACTATTATAATAATTAGGCATGTGATGCGAAGGAATGGGGATCATGTTGTGAGGAAAGATTTGAGTATGAATGAAGAGGGTTCCAAGAGTAGGTCAAAGAAACGATGGATAGATTGTAAAAGAGATAGTATGGCTAGGAAGGAGGTGACGGCAAATAGAAATGTATGGAAGAAGAAGACATGCTGCGCCGACCCCAAATAAATTGGGATAAGGTCAGGAGGATGATGATAATAATTAGGCAGTTAAGTTAACCCAAGACTTTGGCTGAAGGCTGAAGCTACTTACCAGTGGATCTCAGTTTGTAGAATGGCATGACGTAGAACCAGGAGCCCTCGTTGCCGTTCGCGTCTAGGTGAACGCGCATCGCGTTTTTTTCCAGCAACGCGGGCAGTCTTTTGTTAACCTATAACAGAATTAATTAACTAACATAAATCAACCCATAACATAATAGACGACCAATGTGGCGCGGCGGGATTGTCCGCCTGCGACGCAGAAGGTTGCGAGTTCGAATACCGCCTTGGGACAAATGTTTGTACGATCTACAAAGATTTGTTCCGGGTGTTCTGGGTATTTCCTATGTGTAATATAAAATATGTATCTATGTAATGTATTGTATTAAGTATATTTGTCACCCTCGTACCCATAACACAAACTCAGCTTAGATTGGGGCTAGATTATGCTGGGTGGATTGTCCAGCATTATTTATTTTTCATTTATTTATTTATAAATAATCAGGTCAAATGGGGTATCCTCGACTGATCCCTAAGACAGTGTCAGTGTGGGGCCCTATGTCACTAACCCACTTGCCCAGTTAATCTTTCTCTAATCGACAGTATGTCAACGGCAGCAAACATTATGCTGGGCTGACAGGCTTATAATATTAGTTTAAATGCCCTGGTGTCAAACGTGGGTCAATGAAATGAATGAAACAAACGTATATTGTGTTTGTTTGGTTGCGTGTTGTACGTCACATAAAGTATTAATGTTATTATACTAAAAACCAATGCAAGATCTACGTATATTTACAAGAAAAGCATAATCGATTTCCAAACTAAGCATCTGAAATATATCGGAGATAAATTGCGTCGCTGATGAGCTCTGTCCTGTCGGCGAAGTGAACTGTCGGCGAAGTCTTGTCGGTCTTCAATATGTCGGCGTTAAGTCGTACGTTCGGAGAATATTGTGGAGAAAGTAGGTACTCACAGTGAGGTATTTGTTAGATTTGACGTGCAGCAGCTGAAGAACGCTGCCATACTGAACGATGGACCCCAGCAACTTCTTGTTCTCCAACTCATTTTGCTTCTTTTCTATCTCAGCGGCATGCTGTGGGACAAAACAATAATATTTATTTATCTATAAATAAATAATAGCTTACCGATATCGGAAACCAAGACACGGTTAGGGAGAACCTCTTAGCAATACGTGTCAAATCAAGATTATGTATTCCAAAAGAAAAACTGGCAAAGAGCGAGTCAGACTGGCCCACCAAGCCAGTAAAAATATACTCGTAAGTAGTTCTCACATTTATTTTTTTAGCGACCGCAAAGCTATGTTTCTTTGTAAGAATAACTAAAAAACGGAGCTAGATAGACACATCGTTTTATTTTTCCCGAAATAATTACATAAACCTCCATTAACTAGTTTTGTTTCTGATCTTTCGCTTTGCAAACTTCGTAGATAAGGAGGGAATGGGTCAATAACTATTCCGTATAAATTACAAATGAGAATATGATTTCAAAATAAAAGATAAAGATAAAGATAAAGATAATTTATTTGTTCAAAACATGAGTATACACAACACATGGCATGCAAGATGTTACATCAATAATTATAGCAGACAGTCATGTTTTGCCTGAATGGCGTACAAATAAGAGAAGCAGGACGCTAGACCGCATTAATTAATTTTAAAATTGCCCATTATACACATTTATAATTAATCATTTAAATTAGAGCATTACTAGAAATTAGACGGTAGGTACAATAAAATAATGTCAGCTCATCATCTTAAAATAGAAAAAAAAAAAAAAAAACAAATGTCAAATCAGGTAATAGTAAAATAAAATAAAATTAGGATGTCAACAAACAAGTCAAATTAAATTGTCAGATAAGAATTCGTCAGTGCTATAATAAGCTTTCTCTAATAAAAGGCCTTTTAATTCATTCTTTAATTTGTCGGTACTGTATTCCCTCCAATGTTTTGGCAACTTATTGAACATAATTGGCGCCATACAGAATATACTTTTCCGCATTAGTGTCGTCTTGGATCTCGGAATACATAGCTTAGTGTTGTCGCGTCTATTTCGAACAACTTTATCTGACACTAAGGGGAATAAGTGTGGGTTCGATTTGACGAACATAATGGTCTCCAACATTGATGGAAGCGTTAATATTTTGTATTCTTTAAAAAATGGTTTGCAGCTCTCTGTAACATGAAGTCCAAACATAGCCCTCAGGCATCTCTTTTGTGTTTTGAAAATCATACCCTTATTTACTGAATTTCCCCAAAAAATGAGTCCATATCTTAAGTTAGAGGACACTAAGCCGTGATAAGCCGTTAGCAGCGCATTAACATTTAAGATGGGGGCTAATTTATACAATGCATATGCGGAATTACTAATTTTTTTGCTTAATGCTTCCGTATGCGCTTTCCAATCTAATTTGCCGTCAATGTCTAATTTGTCTTCAAATGAGCATTGAAGCCGTTTCATAAAATACTTAAAATTAAAATATCATTTTCCATTTCGGCTCGTGGTTCAATGAAACGAAGAATAGTTTTTTTTAGCTATTTCTCTTGATATTCCACAGTGTCAGTCTAGAGCAATAGTAGCTCCAGAAAAAAGGCATATAAGAAGAAGTCATACCATAAGGGTTTTACTATTTACCATTTTGTTACGAAACCCTAAAAAGGTGACTTTATACCGCGACCCTTTAAAATACAAAATTAATCATTTTCTACCATTGTAGGTAACTTTAAAGGTAAACACAAAAGCACCATTTGAAATACAAAATGGCTAACCGTCCAATCAAAAACAAACAAAGAGGTTGTATTGTACCCAACTGCCCCAGTCGAGAGTTATGTTTTTCTTTCTAGCATCACCGTGGAAACCAGTACATCTGTCACCACCCCCTGTTTAAAACTCGTGAGGATTTCAATTACTTAATGAAGTTCCCATACAATTAATTAATACGAGTAGGCTTACCTAATTTGTGAATGTCGGATAGCGGAATTGGGTCAAACGGGGTAATTAATGTGCGGATAGAGTATTCTATGATGGACGGGTTAGGCTACAATTAATTTAATACTAGGTGAGCCTATAGGTTTGCTTAGTAAAAGGTGTGTGTATGAAGCGTTATGTTACCATCTATAACTCATCATCATCCTCTTGCCCTTAGCCCAATTTATTTGAGTTCGGCGACGCGTGTTTTTTTTTAACTAACCTCAAACAAGGAGTAGGTTCTAAGTTCGACTGTGTATATACATACATAAAGAAAAAAATCGGCAATAAAACATAGGTACTAACATACGTAGATACCTATAGTAGCGGTAATCAGTTCTATTATCTTTTTAAAATGACATTCATCATCTGGGTATTTGCTATATATAATAAAAATATCTATATATGTAATGTACTGTATTAAGTATATCAGTCATCTAGTACCCATAACACAAGCTCTGCTTAGCTTGGGGCTAGATGATGCTGTGTGGATTGTCCAGCAATATTTATTATTTATTTATTATTATTATCATCTGCCTTGCGTTTTTGAGCCGTGCTGCGTTGCCGTGAGGCTTCCAGTCTTACCGGATGCAGCTGAATGCTAGTATTTTACATGGAGCGACTGCCTATTTGACCTTCACAACCCAGTTACTAGGCAACACGATACCCCTTGGTAAGACCGGTTGTTAGAGTTTCGGGTTTCTAGCTACCCGTAACGACTATCAAAGATCGGCTACGGCTTAAGGTGGTAACTGGTGGTCGAAATGTCATCATTACACAATAATCATTAATTCTCCTGTCACATTATCCAGAATAAATTGTGCAGCTGAATGCAGTAACTCTTCATTATCCTGGGAGTCCCATCTATCATCTGTTTGATGAACGATTATAGCTTTTATTCATATTGGAGTAAAGTCTATTTATCAACGAATACAGCCCATTTTACGACGTTTTAAAGACCACATTACTCCATATTACGTACGAATAATATTTATTTCCTCTTCTATTTTTTTTTAAACGATTATAGCTCTTATTATTAGGGCATAAAACAGTATTATTGCCCAATAACAGCCCATTTGTCTTATTAATGATGCTATTTACTTAGATAACAATTTTTTTGATGTCCTATGGTAGGTACGCATTAATTTCTCGTGTTAGTAAATGGGCTGTTAGTTCATTGAATGATGAATCATAAAGGGATACTTAGAACGAGTATTAGACAGAAGTAGATAAAACCAAGGGTTAGTTAGAGGTGTAGGTACCTACAGTACCTCCTCTTAACCGTCTCCTCAGGGATGTGCCCTAACATGCGTTGCACAGAGAGAGGGTCCCGGAGTGGTCTCTTAAGAGGTAACGGGGCCCCTTCCATGTGCTGATGGTGAACACCCGGGTGGTTTTAGTGAGGTAAGAACCCCTCACTGCCTGGTCTTTTCCCCAGAAGTCCACCTACACACAGATTTCGCCAATCATGTTAAAGTCCCATATAATAGGAGACGATCCAATTACCTACCATCAACCGGGCACAAGTTAAGACTCCGGACAGATGGAAAAACCCGATCACTCTTTACCCGACGTGGGAATCGAACTCAGAACCTCGTGCTCAGTAGCAGGGAAAATTATTTGCCATCTTTATCATCTTAAGGAGTTCACCATTAATAGTGATTGTGGTAAATGGTCAATGTCATCGTATGAATAAAAAAAAAATGCTAGACAATCCACACAGCATCATCTAGCCCTAAGATAAGCAGAGCTTGTGTTATGGGTACTAGATGACTGATATACTTAATACAATACATTACATAGATAGATATTTTTTTATTATACATAGCAAATACCCAGAACACCCGGAACAAATATTTGTAGATCGTACAAACATTTGTCCATTTGTGCAACCTCCTGCGTCGCAGGCGGACCTTCGCCTGCTGCGCCAGATAGGTCGTCAAACGGCACCGGCACGTATGCCCAGTCTTTCCCAAATTACGTTAGAGACGGCTTCCAATCTAAACGCATGCAGCTAACAGTGTTTTACATGGAGCAACTAGGTAACATGATACCCTTTGGTAAGACTGGTTGTCAGACTTTCGGGCTTCTGACTTCCCGTAACCACTGTCAAAGATCTACGAAAGACAGCCTGGAGCAACTTTCCGTGCTTTTCTTGACCAAAGTCCAGACAATATTATTAATATATCCACCAATAAAAACAGGTAGCTTTCTGAAAATATTTTTCTAATCAAAGACAAAAAAATGGGGTCAATAAACTCATACTTTGATCGCAGATGAATGATATTTATAAAGGAAACGAACTCATTAACCCATTTAAAGTTCATTATTATTTTGATTTATAGATCTTCTTGATTTAATAGTGTCTATTTATAGTAGACTAGTTTTATGAGTATAAAAGAAATGTATCTCCACTTTTCTCTTCAAGAAAGAAAAAAAGAAAGAAAATGCGTTAATTGGCAAACGAACAAAAATCTCGGAACTACGATTTCGATCTCGTTGGTTTATTTGTCGCTGACCAGTGGCGTGCACTCCATACAAGCAAATAAGCACTGCATACCCTGTGATCCCATACATATGTACCTACATACATACATGCCCCTCTAAATGATAAATAACTATAATTAAAAAAAACATGGTAATTTAGCCTAGGTATTTTTTGTGCATACCCAGTCTTAAATCTCTGTGCACGCCACTGCCGCAGACGCTACTGGTTAGCGTGAGGACCTGGGATCGATTCTCATGTCGAGCAAAGTGCTATTGAGTTTGAGTTTGACGGCACGGTTGGTGCAGGGGTTGCGCCATCGACTGCTTTGCCGCGTGTCGTGGGTGCCATTCCCGCACGGAACAAATATTTGTATGACCTACAGGTAGTTGATCCAGGTCTGGCTGTTTGTGTATGTGAGTTTTAATGTTTGTAAACGCTCCCACGACACAGGAGAAATTCCTATTGTGAGGAAACGTTTAAAAAAAATGAAAAACAGCGTTAGGTGGTTGCCATCTGACATTATGGTAAGCTGAAGCCCATGGGCACTGGGTGCTACCACCTGATGCTGGCTTTCAGCTGCAGCCTATGAGTGTCATACGCTTTATATTACTTTGGGGAATAAAAATGTACCTACCTACGTAAACGCGTCCAGACTCTATAACATAACATGTTATAAAACGTTTTGCAATTAGCACACATACAAAACGTGTTATATAACTATGTCATGTAATATGTTTTATAACATGTTATGTTATATATTCTGGACGAAAGGCGACTTTGAGAAAATATACTTTTATTTAATTTCATTTATTCGGCTCTTACTGCTACCAGTGTCAGTTTATTTTTAATTGATAGACGCTGGTGCGAGCTTGTCTAGAATTTACCAGAACGTGTTACTTCAACCCCCGTAAAATACTCCGTAATACTCGGTTTCCTATAGAGACTAACTAAAATAGAACATTTTCTCATCTCGCTTTCTAAAGATGAGCTTTCCACGGTGATAAAAGTTTACGATGAGACCCACCGTTTGAAGAATAGAACGATAAAGCGAAACGAGACCCCAAAAGCTTTTTACAACTTTCAATTGTTTTAAAACTTTTCATTTAAAGTAATTGTCTATCTTAATTGGATACAATGAAAATTAGGGATCGGAGGGATCGTTACATTAATTTTAGGGTTCCGTAAAAATAAAAATAAATAATGTTTGTCTTCTGTAGTTCTAATCGACCGATGTCGCACGGCGGGCGAAGGTCCACCTGCGATACAGGAGGTTGCGGGTTCGATTCCCGAATTGGGACAAATATTTGTTCCGGGTGTTCTGGGTAAAAGTATAATAAAAAAATATCTATCTATGTAATATATTGCATTTAGTATATCAGTCATCTAGTACCCATAACACAAGCTCTGCTTAGCTTGGGACTAGATGATGCTGTGTGGATTGTCCGGCATTGTTTATTTATATATTTTTTTATTGTTTACTCACGTGCAACCTCTTCAGCAGTCCTGTGTCGGTGTTGGAGTTGGCGGACTGCTTGGCAGTATTCCAGAACTGCTTTTGAGCGGAGTAACGGTTCATAGGACATATTTTGAACAGGCAATCTGAAAACAAATGACAATATGAGACGTGGTCGAACACTACCAATCTTAAAGAAGTGGTGAAGGAGCATAAAGTACCTCTTTCACACTAGATTCTCTTCTCTTTTCTTAACTATACAAGGTAGAAGTGGATACCAGTATTTGACATGGAGCGACTGCCTATCTGACCTCCATAACCCAGTAATACGCCTTGGTAAGACTGGTTGCCAGACATTCGGGCTCAATCAAACTCTTTCTATCGTTGTTTTAAAAATTAAATATCTTTCAGGCGTAATTGACTAACAACATAACATAATTAATACTCAATACTCAATTATTTATTGCGTTCCATAATGTACATAGTGGTCATAAACAATATAAAAGTAAGAATCAACTATGGACCCTGTCGGGCACAGCAAAATACATAGGAGAGAGGAAAGGGCTATCAAGCAACCACTTATTATCTAAAATGTTAAAAGTAAAATAAAAGTAAAAACACATGAGTAGTATTTGCAGGTACCACAAATATCTAATCTTCCATCTAATAATCATCTAATAAATCTAATATTGATTTTATGTAGGTGTATCTTTATTAATTTACATTGATGTTTAGTATATGTATATCCAACATATTTTCTATGTGTATAATATTATTTTGTTTGTATTGTTTTATTTGTTTTGTTGTTTTTAGTTTAGTTTATCGTTGAAAAATTAGTTTATTGTGTAGTAACATTTTATATCTAGAAAGCGTTTTAACTTATTTAAGAATATGTTTGTTTTTTCCAGTTCTTTTATGTGTTTTGGCAATTTATTATATATTTTAACCGACATTGCTAGGGGACTAGACGAATGCTTTTTAGGCGGGATGAAGGTAGGTTGGAACATTACGCCTGTATTCCCAGAAGGGTTGAGCAGAGGTGTACTAGCATCACACCCACATTTCACCAGTTATGTGTTTATCCATAATAGGGAGTGAGCCTATTACCATCAACCTGACACACATCCAGACTCCGGGCGGCTAATGAGAAACTCCAAATGAAAAATCCCAATAACACATTGCTCGACCCGGGAATCGCACCCAGCCTAACACACATCTACGAATTCTACCCGCATTTAAAACAAGAGGATATTAGATGTCCAATTTCGCCGCATACGCCACCAATCCTTGGCCCTCAGGGAAATTAGGTGGTCACATATTATATGATATGGACACAGTCGGTATCTAATGCGGTCCCCAAGGAACGGGGAAAACGAGGTGACCGTTATTTTACAGAACCACATGGTAAATATTTTAAAAGCCTAATAAAAACTGGGCGTAGAGGTCTGGTGGTCATTTTGCGAGCAGGGTGAATACTTAAATGCTGATATATAGTGGTGGCCCATTGGGTAAAGCTTCGCCCGTCATTCATGAGATTGTGGGTTAAAATCCGGGAAAGTACCAATGTGATTTATTCAATTCATATGTGCCTGACATCGGTGAAGGAAAGCATCGTGAGGAAACCTGGACTTATAATTAATAGAAGTCTGAAATCGACAACCTGTCTTGAGCAAGCGTGGTGATTAATCCTCGTGCCTTCTCTGTATGAGAAGAGGCGTTAGCCCTGCAGTGGGACAGTAATAGGCTGGTATTATTGTGCCTTATATGGACTTAAACATAACTGGCAAAATATTGGTGTAATTTAGGTAGGTTTCTGCCTTACCCCTCGTGGTATACAGACGTGATGTTATGGTATGAAGTCAGACATTATTGCCGAACTGTATATTTGAGCTCGTGACTGTATAGCAATATATCAGTCTAGCCGTTTCCTTTTCTTTTGTCCAGACCATTCATAATGTGTTTTAATTTCCTTTACGGAGGTCCGGGCGAGATTTATAGCTCATATTACAATAAAAGCTGTTGTAATATTTCAATACGACGCATTAAATATAAGGACGGCGGAATACTTTCTAAACTTATCTTAGATATCAACAACAACAAGACTTTAAAAATATGCTAAGTACCTAACCTACATAATTTCATCAACTTTTTACGCTTTATATTCTTTTAACTTTGCTTTGGGAATTCCCGTCTTTGTAGCGGGTACTTTGAAATTAATTGCACATGCCAGATATTAACGAAATAAACATAAACACTACCTACATACAAATGTGAACTGAGTAAAAAGCTTGTAAAACTACATTTTTTTTAAAGCTGGGGGGCATCATTCAGCTTTGCCGCCCCGGGCCTCATTCAGCTTTGCCGCCCCGGGCCTGTGACGGGCTTAGTCCGCCACTGCTTTTAATTAGTATAAGTCTGAAAACGCCAACTGGGCAAGCGTGGTGATTATTGTCTTCTCTGTATGAGAAGAGGCCTTTGCCCAGCAGTGGAGCAGTAAGTGGCTGGTATAGTAGAAGTAGAAGTAGTGGTAGTAAAACTCAGTGGTAACATTTATTTCACCAAAAATGTTACAATAATTTCTTAAGTCACGTGTCCAGAGGACTGGTCTTTTTTTTGGCCAAAGAATCAGCATTGCCATTCAACGTGGCAATGCTGCCAGCCTTCTGGGCACTTTTCCCGTTGACAGCGATGCGGATGAATTTTTCGATGCCCTGTGATTATTTATTTTATTTTATTTCTTCATATATTAATAATTACTTCTTAATTGTAAATATAGTTAGTATTTAATCTTAAAATGGGAGCATCTGTAGCCTAACTAGGACAGGTCAATAATACGTAAGGATGGACATTAAATAAATTATATTGAAAGCAAATAAATAAAGAGTAGCCGTTTATGAAGGTTTTGCGAAGGTTCATTCATAGACGGCTTCTTAACCGTTTCATATCCTCCAATATTTCACGATTGAATATCGGCTTAAGTTATTGGCAATACTGCCTACGGTTCTATTGAAAAATCTTCGGCTCAGTTGCAAACATACCCTCCTAATACTGTCTTTAGCCAAGCCTGTGCTAAGCTGCTATAAAAGTAAATGCTTTATAAGAGAAAACCGGTAAAGATCGAGTTGGACTCACCTACCGTGGGTTCTGTAGAAGGGAGGTAGAAAAATATTTCAACCCTTTTTAAAGTTACATTTTTTAGCGACCGCAAAGGTTTTTAATGGTTTCTAAAACTTACTGTGGTACTAAGAGACATTGTTTGGTTGTTTCTGTTATATTTTTACCTTCATCAACAAATTTATATCATATTTTTCAGAATAAGACAAAAGCTATGCAGTATAAAATAAAACATGATTTATGATGTGACGATGTGTAATGAATGAATGTAGAATTAATGTAAGTAGTTCATTCTTTAATCATACCCCACCCGACCTAGTTCACTTTTTTACCATTTTGGTAGGGAACCCTAAAAGGAATCACGTACGTAACGTTTGCGACCCTATTTCAATCGTGATCCTATTGCCGAATTGTGTGCCAAAGTTATTCATTTTGCGTTACAGTTTAATTAAACTCAATTTAGTATTTAGCTACATAGATGGTGGCCTTGGATAAGACTTGGGCACAGCCTGTATTCCTCCAAGGATTGGGAACCTGCACCTATCGTCACACATCTCGATAGTTATCGTTTACGTCCCATGTAAATAGGAGGCGAGCCTTTTTCCAGCATCAAAGCACAAACCTGGTAAACGGACCCTGGAACTCACGCTCGGCGGTCCAACTTGCGACCATACACTAACGAGGAAATTATTCAATAAATCTTTATTTTTCCACCTCCACTTCTTCTTCCGTGGAAGAGACCATGATGTCCAATTTGTTAGTAACAATGTTCTCATAGACTAGTGTGTAAGTAGTACTTAAAACTAAACAACAGCGGAACAATGATTGATGTAGCCACGCTAAGGATGCTGTTGATCTCTCCGCCAAATCCTAAATTTATTACACACCCACAAATCCAGACTCCAGGGCTGAGAGAATACTAAATGGAAAAACTCCAACCGACCTGGTAAACGGACCCTGGAACTTACGCTCGGTGGTCCAGCTTGCGACCATACACTAAGAAGGAAATTATTAAATAAATCTTTATTTTTTCACCTCCACCTCTTCCTCCGTGGAAGAGACCATGATGTCCAATTTGTTAGTAACAATGTGCTTATAAATTAATGTTAGTAATACTTAAAACTACCAACCACAAAACATAAAAAGAACAACAATCACTACTGCGCTATTCCAGGACAAATGGCGGAACAATGATTGATGTACCCACAGTCCAGCCGACTAGCGATCATGCTAAGGACGCTGTTAGTTATGCTCAACACCTAAACTTCCAAAATGGTCTCCGCCACATCCATAATTTATTACACACCCACCTTAAAACCCCACCCCAGTTTAAAACAAAAGCCCGGATTATCCCATCTTTTTCATGTAGGTACGACAACCCGTATCTGTGCTAATCCAGGTTATGTCAGACAGACGGCGCCCGAAGCATTGTAATGATGTTCACGTATGCCAGGGATGGTGAACATTTTGCACGACTGAGTTATTAAAAAATTTAAATTATTTCTTTTAAAAAATAAGCTTTTCCATGTCATTTTGAAACTTAGAACGGGTTAGTATAATTAATTAACCTTTTGACCGCCAAAGCATAAATGACCACGCTACCCTATGGATGGGGACCAGTATTTTACACGGAAAAACAGCTGTCTGACCTACACAACTCTGGTCAATACCCGTCGGTAAGATTGGTTGACCGAATATAGGGTTTCTGACTACCCGTTACGAATGATCAACACTTGGACCTTAAATAAAAAAATCTGTGGCATAAATAAGTGAAAATGCAATAGGATTTTTCACTCGCCATTAGCACAGATCCTGAGCGATTGACTGGTGCGCTGCGTCTCATGAGTTCGATTCCCGCTCCGAACAAATATTTGTACGGCCTACAGGTAGATGTTCCGGGTCCAGATATTCGTGTATGTGACTTTAAATGTTTGTAAACGCACCCACGATACAGGACAAATTCCTAGTATGATATTGATAATGTCAAAAGGTGTTTAGATTATTCAGCAGCGTGTAACGTGGTCGCGGCATCCCTGACCAATGTGAAATACTTCTAGCTACATAAATAAATCTTGCTGACAACTTTGAATAAATTATTTGCTTTGAACGGATATACGTGGTTATTGTTAATGTAATAATAGTTGTACACACTAATGCTTCACTAATACTTTAAGTTACTAATACTATAGTCACCGGCACGTAAGTTTGCAAGGTTTTGGCGTAGTGGGGGTAAGTTCGCGCATCGTGCACTTAGTGGAACAAAAAAGTGGTGACTTTTATTGATCGTCATTATTTTATGGTTATTGCCATCATTTATATTTAATAATATCTGATTAGAAGAAAGTTGAAGAAGGGAGTGGAATTCGTAAAGTTTATTGGGAGTTATAAATAATATGCATACGAGGAAAGTATGCTCAAAAAGTATGCGAAAAAAGGCATACCTTTTTTCGCCTTAATTTTTTAATTTAAAACAACAACAATAATATCAACTCGTAACAAAAACTAAATTTAAAAACAATAACAATAACTCTTTAACATAAACACAACAAAAACAAAGGGTAGGTACAACTTTCGTGCACGCAAGTGTAATCGGGAGTTCGGGAGGCAACAGTCGACTGTTGCACCAATCGCGCGCTCGGATTGACGTACCTCATACCCCGCGTCCCGCTTGACTACCAAAGAGACCTAAAAAACGACTTGTGCGCATCTAACGACTCTTGCCAAGTTACGTGCCGGTGACTATACTAGTACTTTAAGTTACTTGTCCCAACGCAGGGCAAACATATTTTCTCATAAAGAGAAGGTAAGAACATTAATCACCACGCCTGCTCAGATGACGTATGTGCGATTTTAGGTCCGATACACATCTGACGGAATTCACGCTGTTGACCTTCCGTTGCATACTGAATAATTTGCTTTTGGAAGTAACGCATCTTCGATCAAATATGTAAAGTGTAAGATGTTTGTATGGACTTTTTTGTTTCGGCGTTCCGTGATGGAAGATCGGCGTCGTAAATTCCGACGGATGTGTTTCGGCCCTTAGACTTCAACTGTAAGGTTTAGCATAGTTAAATTTAATATGGAGAAGAAGAACAGAAATCTAAATTTTTTATTCAATGTACATATTACGGTCTACTTTCAAGCAAATTCGGCCACTAGTATTCATAATAATTCCAGGTTTCCTAACGATGTAAGCAATAATTATATGACTGAAAAAGTTAATATAAATAAATAAAAAAATAAAATAAAATATATAATAGTTACGAATGACCGAAAAATACAGTACCTAGACAAAAAAAAATGGTAAAGCCATTAAAGTATTCCGAGTAAAATTAAAACGTATAACGAGGAGGTTTTTTTTCCGAGTACACCTACATTTCCCAGATTGTTGCAAAATCTCGTTTTCAGAATGCTTTTAGGTAGATGGCGTTAATGCAACGTAGCCCAGAGAGGTTTTTAACAGTTCATAAAAATGTTATAAATTAATAAATAAATATTGCTGGACAATCCACACAGCATCATCTAGCCCCAAGCTAAGCAGAGCTTGTGTTATGGGTACTACATGACTGATATACTTAATACAGTACATTACATAGATAGATATTTTTATTATATATATAGAAAATACCCAGAACACCTGGAACAAATATTTGTAGATCGTACAAACATTTGTCCCAAGGCGGGAATCGATCCCGCAACCTCTTGCGTCGCAGGCGGACCTTCGCCCGCCGCGCCACATCGGTCGTCGGTTATAGGGTCGTAAGAACTGAAACATCATGGCAGCAAAGCAAACCTTTCACTCAGACTTGGCTTTTTTAAGGCTTTGAAGTTTAGCAAACGATGGTAGGTAATTTAGGAATCTGGAAGTTCCCTATGACGAAACCGCCACGGTAACCCGCGAAATACAAACGTACTTTTTATAACCAATGTTAAAAAAAAGTGTAAAAATGGGGAATTATTAATTTTTTGCCTATTAAATTATGTGAACAGTGACGAGCAGTTGAAATTAGGATATTGTATCTTAGACACATTATAAACCGACCCACTGAAGAATGAAAAAATGAAAACTTTTTACACAAAAAACCAAATTAAAAAGAACACTAAGTGTAGAATAACTTAATTTCGGAAGTCAGTGGCAATAATTAATCAAATAAAACAACCAAAACACAGAGCTTAGCAGCAATTAATGTTATTTTACGCCTTTAAGTGTTTTTTTCACACCGGTTGATAGTTTTTGCAATTTGCAGTTCACTTTTGGATTTTACGGTAGTAGAGAAGTTATTAGCCGTAACAAATTACCGAATACCGAAGTATAATCACAAAAATGATCAAGTATGAGACTTTTCTTGTCAACACTTCTAAACAAAGAGACTTTTCCTGAACAATGTGCTACAACTTTTCACCCCCATCGCCAGAAAATTATAAAACAAGAACACTTATTATAAAGTACTTTGTTGGTGGTTGGGTTGCGTGTTAGAAACTCAACTTTGAAGCCAAATTGTATTACAAAACATAACATCACGCCTGTAATCCCCGATGGGCTAGACAGAGGCTTACATCCACAATATTAAGAGAAAGTGGAAAGTAGCAATAAAGGCTTATTTTTTAACGCAAACACGATGATCTGTTTTTACTAAGAGTTTTAACATCTCTTGCATGGTGACAATTTGCTAAATAAAAACAGCCGCACGGGTTGATCAAAGGTTGAGCTACGTTAGTCTGTGGATCGGTGACCGTACGTCACATATCGAGACTCCTCCTCCGTGCCTCGGAAAGCACGTTAAGGGACTAACTACACTTATTCAGCGCAATTCAGCTTTTTTCCATAGAAACACCAGTTTTAAATATATTATGCTTTCAGCTGAACGGTAGCATATGCGTCTCCATACAAAGTCGTTGTTTTCTATGGGCATAAGTTGAATAGAGCTGAATAAGTGTGAGTAGTCCCTAAGCCGTTGCTCTCGACTGTCATTTGTGGATCTTTGACAGTCGTTACGGGTAGTCAGAACCCCGAAAGTGTGACAACCAGTCTTACCAAGGGGTATTGTGTTGCCCAGTAACTGCGTTGTGGATGTCAGATAGGCAGTAGCTCCATGTAAAATACTCGTATTTAGCTGCATCTGGTCAGACCGGAAGCCGACCCCAACATAGTTGGGAAAAGGCTTGGCAGATGATGAAGTATTGCACTTATGCTTGAGTAAATAAATGATTCAACCAAAAGGGTTCTCGATGCGGATAAAGTAGCTCAAACAAACAAAGTTCTCGTTGGTTTGAGAGTACTTATACACTCAAACATTGCAGTAATTGCAATGCAGCTTAAGTTTGCTGCACGCTATGGACCCACCGGTTTGTTACGTAGTCGGCTAATCAAAATTTTAAAAGAAGGCTTACAGCAGTCAACTTGTTATTTTGATGGCCTGTAATTATACCACTGCAGGGTAAGAGCTCACAGGTTGGCCGAAGCAAGGAAAACCTGTTCAGGTTGAGATATATAGATGACTCTGCCCTGGAGTCTTTTGCATGTATGACCAATAGGATGTAAAGTTCCTCATCCACCATAGAAAAGGGAGGATCCTCCGACCAGACGAGTGTTGTGTCTGGTGGGCTACTGCCCGACAGTTGTTGTCGGGCTCGTATATATATTCTCAGTCGCGTGGATAACTTTAATATCGAGATGTAGGAGACGTCAGATTTAGTTCGTATGTGGCGATATAGATGTCGCTACAAGTGTAAATGTGGTGTTGCCCTACAAAAGTTAACTCGAGTTATCGTGCCCTGCCTATCCTGTTGCTTGCACTTCACAGGAGCTGATCGACGCTACTAAAAGCGCCCAGCTTGTCGCCAAATTTTGGGCGGAATCAAGTTGAATTGGTATCGATACTCAAGGGGTAAGAGGCTTATATCATATGCTTTGTTGAGGCAGAGGTAGTGGAGGAATTGTATTCGTACTATCAGTCATTATCGTCAGGATCCTCTGCCAGCCGTTTCCCAACTATGTTAGGTTAGCTTCCAGTTTAACCTGATGCATCTACATACTAGTATTTTAAATGGAGCTATGGTTTATCTGATCTCAATCCACTTACTGGGTAATACGATAACCCTAAGTAACACTGGTTCAAACTTTCGGGGTACTGACTACAAATAACAGCTGGACCAAATGGCTTCACGTCTTTTCTAGGCATGGGCGTGTCTCGATATGTAAAGGAGGGTCATCCATTCACGGACTGACCTCGGCAAGCGTTGCTTAACCTTGTGTCAGTGTGACTGTTTTTACTAAGCCACGAGCCCCTCGACGTGCGGTCGTACTTAAAGTTATACAGGATGGAAGGTACATCGACGCACACAAAGGTGCATTATTTACTTTTTAGTTGAAAATCTCATTGGGTTAGATGGAAATGATGACTTTCTCATGAATTTTTACATATCATAAATATAAATTTGAATATAGAAAAGGTTACTTACCCCGGAACTTTTTGGGTGGATCAGTCAGGTCGCCCGCTTCCGGGCACACCACACACCTGTCATCTACCAACCTGCCGACAAAAGGTTAAGGATAAGTCGAGATAATTGATTCACATATATTGTAAAGGTTATAAGCATACAGGCTGGTTTCAATCACTCAAGATGTTTCATAATAGTTTAGAAGGAACAGGATGTCACTGGTCAAGGATAGAAGGATTTTTTAAGACGGACTAACTCGCCACACTATTCCCAAACCAGAAAACCAGAATCAAGTTTAGCGACCACCAGAAAAGCGTCGAGACAGCCCGAGGAGTCCGGCAGATAAGATACAACTATCTGGGATCCCGCAAGGAAATTAATCAGGAAAGAACAGCGAAGGAGTTAGAAAAATACATCATTACCACTTCCCTCCACATCAAGCAGGAGATAGAACAGAGCTAAAAGAAGGGCTCTTGGTTGTGAAGTGCCCAAGCCCAATATATGAAAATGTCCAGGTGCGTAGTACTCGATATCGGCGTGTATGACCAGATGTATGAACGTAAACGAAGCAAAGGTAGTATGTTAGGATCGTAGCAGGTGGCATGCTGTAATTTCTGCCTACCCCCATGGGGAAAAGGCGTAAGTTTATGTATGTATGTATGTATGTATTAATATACAAGCTATTTCACAGTTCGTCCACTAATGATTGCATTAAGTCTCCTCATCCCATCCAACATTGGTCATTATAGCGCTAATGATTTCTATCTATCCCTTCAAATATAACGTTTTATGTAAACTAGCTTATGTCCGCGGCTTCGTTCTCATTAATGTAGATTTTATCAAACCCCTATGTCCGTTTCTGTACCCATAACAGCGTATATATGAAAAATTTTATGATAATCGGTAGAGTAGTAAAGGTGT
Source organism: Phlogophora meticulosa (assembly GCA_905147745.2). NCBI lineage: Eukaryota > Metazoa > Arthropoda > Insecta > Lepidoptera > Noctuidae > Phlogophora > Phlogophora meticulosa. Next base: position 2,800,860 of record LR990542.1, read on the forward strand.
GAAAGTGTATCCAACAAACAAACTCATATTCTGATTTAAGTAAGTAGCTTTAATACTAGCTTTTGCCAGCAACTACATCCGAGGAATCGGACTAAGAAGTATCCTTCCCAGGGTCTCAACTAAATAATGCTGGACAATCCACACAGCATCATCTAGCCAAAAGCTAAGCATAGCTTGTGTTCTGGGTACTAGATGACTGAGATACTTAATACAATACATTACATAGATAGTTTTTTTTTATTATACATAGCAAATACCCAGAACACCCAGCACAAATATTTGTAGATCGTACAAACATTTGTCCCAGGGCGGGAATCGAACCCGCAATCTCCTGCGTCGCAGGCGGACCTTCGTCCGCCGCGCCACATCGGCCGTCAAACTATCTTCATATAAAATTTAATAACGATCCTATCGGCCGTATAGTCGTGAAAAGGTTACAAACAGAGTTAAATAAATAAATAAATAATGCTGGACAATCCACACAGCATCATCTAGCCAAAAGCTAAGCAGAGCTTGTGTTATGCGTACTAGATGACTGATATACTTGATACAATACATGACATAGATAGATATTTTTTATTATACAAAGCAAATACCCAGAACACCCAGCACAAATATTTGTGGATCGTACAAACATTTGTGCCAAGGCGGGAATGGAACCCGCAACCTGCGTCGCAGGCGGACCTTCGTCCGCCGCGCCATATCGGCCGTCAAACTATCTTCATATAAAATTTAATAACGATCCTATCGGCCGTATAGTCGTGAAAAGGTTACAAACAGAGTTACTTCCGCAGTTATAATATTAAGTATGGATTAGTTAGGATAGCCAAAATGCCCACTTAAAAACAGCATTCTTTACCAGAAAGCAGGCCATCAAACCGTTCGCCTCTCCAAGGTCGCGCCGATGCAAATGCGTTTTTTTTAATACATATTATATACTAGCTTTTGCCCGAGGCTTCGTTCGCGTCAGTAAGTGGTGTGTTAGAAAGAGATAAAAAGTAGCCTATGTCACTCTCGATCCCTTCAACTATCTCCACTTAAAAAATCACGTCAATTCGTCGCACCGTTTTGCCAAACAGGCACACACACTTTCCCATTTATAATATTAATAGTATGGATTTGGAGAAGCCGTACCTAACGATGATCAGAGGTCGGAAATAGGTAGAGTTATTTATGTACTTGCATCGAAATGTTGATATTAATATGGATCTTCCCGGGATTTCCCAGGATTTATAATACAATCCAGTGTGGCCAACAACATTACAAATAAATAACTTTTTTATTTAATAAATCACGGGATTTTTGTGGTCTTTATAATTAATCCCGGGATTTGAGGCATATCCACTTTATTCTTTCGCTGTATGAAATCAGTGTAAGTACATAAATAACTCTACCTAATTCCGACCTCTGGTGATGATACAGACAATACGCGGAGTCATATGATACAATTATGATTATTGCATAAGGGTAATAACCATGATATTGCATATTTGTGATGCTGACTTGGCATGACGTCGTAGATTGGTGTCAAAGTGCAACGAAAATCGTAAGCATGTCGAAAGATCAATGGGTGAAATAGAGAATATTCACGACTCAGTGGCTCTTAAATTGCAGAAAACGACAACGCGTCAGGTCCAAAAGTTAACATGAGGCAAATTATTTAATTTAATGATTTATAAAGATGTTTGATGTAATCATTATTTTTTTGACATAAATGTTGTACAGATTCCAGTCATTCAAACCTATCAGACAGAAGTGTTGCTGGGGAGTTTGTTCCGCCACTTCTATAACACTACAAAAACACTAGGAAGTGGTGAAGGGTGGGCGTTTTGGGGGACTGTCTTTTGTAAACGTTTGAATAATTTGAATAAATGAATTTTGATTTTGACATGGATTTGTAGTCATTTGCAGTAGAACTTTTTCCCTGTTAATACTGGAAAGAGAAAGAATATTATGGTTATAATCCCATGATGTCTTATGGGATCATAATAGTAATTATTATTTGTTGATAAAATACCATCCATTATGATGCATGTACCTATCTAATCTTCATCATCATCATCATCTGCCTAACCTTTTCCCGGGGTCGGATAGCAGTCTCACCAGAAGCAAATAGACACCAGTATTTTACATTGAAAGACTGCCTATCTGACCTCCACAACCCAGTTACTGGGCAAGACGTTACGAAGCGAGGACGAGCCCGAAAGTCTGACAACTAGTCTTACCAAGGGGTATCGTGTGGCCTAGTTACTGGGTTGTAGAGGTCAGATAGGTAGTCGCTCCATGTAAAAAACTGGTATTCAGCTGCATCTGGTTAGACTGGAAGCCGACCTCAACATAGTTGAGAAAAGACTAGGTAAATGAGATAATGTACACGGTTTACATAACATAACATCATGTTCGTTGACCAGATCTAACCACATCTGTTCAACTTCCGGCTGAAAGCTCTAACTACCGGATCCAGGTTTGCGGTTTCAGGAACAAGCTGCATCAACTCCATGAAGAGTTTTTAAGTTGAAAGGGCTCACAGTTTGCGTTTCAAATGTGTAATGAATGTGTTAATCAGAATTCAGGTAGTATCTTTGATACCTACAGCACGGTTGGCGCATTGGCTGAGCGATCGGAAGCTGCACTGTTTGTCGTGGGTTCGATTCCCGCACGGTACCTACAAATATTTTTATGTCCTACAGGTATTTGTTCCGAAATTGGCTGTTTGTGCATGTGGATTTCAATGTTTTTAAACGCACACACGATACAGGAGAAACTCCTAGTGCAGGGAAACGTTTTAAAAAAAAAATATCAGCCTGCTACTGTCCTAATGAAGGGCAAAGGCATCTTGTCATACAGAGAAGGCACGAGTATTAGTCATCACGCTTATCCATACTAATATTATAAATGGGAAAGTGTGTGTGTCTGTTTGTGACTTTTTATGTGGAGATAGTTGAAGGGATGGAGAGTGACATAGGCTACTTTTTGTCTCTTTCTAACCCCCCACTTCCTAACGCGAGCCAAGCCGCGGGCAAAAGCTGGTTATCTATATGTCCAGGTTTTTCCGTACGATGTTTTCCTACACCGATACCAGTGATATCTAAGACCGATTTAAAATTGAATATATTTCTTCACAACTGCTCGGTCACTGACGCCACTGTCAGACTTCCTCTTACATACTTACTCATCACACCAATACTCCGATGCGTAATGCTTACACAGCTGTTGTCTAGCAACTGGTTTCTAACAATATTGACAGACACTTGACTTGAGAAATATCATAGCATTACGAGTTGCCTACTGAGAAACGAATGGTGTAAGGGTCAGTTCACACAAAGACGACGCGACGATGCTTGAAGAGGCCAGTAATTTCGCGCTGGGCAGCGCACCACCGCAAGACATATTCGAATAATAATAATAAGAATTATCTCAATTTAAACTGTATCTTTTTTGGAGTAAGTAAAATTATATTTGACATAACTATCATAAAAAGAGCGCGAACTTACCCAAACGCCAATGGTTTCATAGTTTCAAGAAAATACTGGTGTTAGGGTCTGTTAGCTTACGTTTGGTATTTACTTAGGCGAATGCGTTGACAGCCCGCAAAATTCAAATTTTCTTAGGTTTTATGCCATTTGTAGCTCATTTCTTTTTCTTTTCTTTAAAAAAAACGTTGCCCCACACTAGGAATTTCTCCTGTATCGTGGGTGCGTTTACAAACATTTAAACTCACATACACAAACAGCCAGACCCGGAACAACTACCTGTAGGCCATACAAATATTTGTTCCGTGTGGGGATCGAACCCACAACACGCGGATTATTAGGTAAGCATACATTTTTCGAAATAAAATAATTAAAATCACCATTGCAACTCTCTAAATCAGAATTCTGCTTAAATGTCATGATTTAATGAAATAGTCAAATCGTTAAATTAGAACTTAAAAGTCGTATTAATGATTTTAATTATTAATTATTTGTGAAGAACCCATTTGTTGTGAATTATTTTTTAATAACAAACAGGCTGATACTGGGCTGATATTGAAAAAAAAACTATGAAAACAATGCTTGCAATGACGTTGGTGACAGTGGGCTTAAGTAACTTCTACTCGTAATAGGTATACGTACAGGCACGAGCATAAATATTTTATACTTAAAGAATATTCGTATTATCTATATATATATATATATATATATATATTAATTTGACGGCACGGCAGTGGCTGAGCGATTGACTGCTGCGCTGTGTGTCGTGGGTTCGATTCCCGCACGGAACAAATATTTGTTTGGCCGACAGGTAGTTGTTCCGGGTCTGGCTGTTTGTGACTTTGAATGTTTGTAAACGCACTCACGACACAGGAGAAATTCCTAGTGTGGGGCAACGTTTTTTTTTTAAAACAAAACAATTCAAAAGCTATTTTCTCCCAAAGTAATGATAAAAATCGTATGATATTGCGAACATAGTATTTTCGAATCCATACTATTCCAAAATAGCTATTTTCTTAAAGTTGCAAACCGTTATTTCAACAGGTATACACTTTTTGTTTTGTTCGTGACTGTACCTATTTTCTTTACACAATATATCCATTGCGGATCATAGCACCAATTTAATCAAATCTACAAATTATCATTGTGTACTATTTTACATCGCAGACCACTTTACCTAAATAATTTACCTACATTCACTTAACTTTATTATCCTATTTCAAACGCTTGCTCTAAATAATGTTACACAGGCCCATCCTAATGTTATATTCATGAATAATTCAGGAGAAACGCTGAAACTACTACGGCACAAAGTTACTGAAATAAGCTATCTTTTATGGATATTTGATGACGTAGGTACGGTAGTCAAAGGTTTCATACAAAAATAAAGTATCTACTCATCACCGTAGGTATATACTGTTAGTCTAATCTCTTTTTTGTTAGCCTGTGTTGTCCCACTCCTGGGCAAAGGCCTCCCCCTACTCAAGAGTAACAACTCTTGGGTTAAACAAATATACTAAAAATCTTGATTATTGTTTATTTTTTGACCGACACAGTTTAAATTTTCTGGAAACTTTTGATCCCTGCTGAATGTGGTCTCAGGTCAATAAAGGTTAGGAACCACTGGTGTAGACTATAGCGGTAATTTTATTGAAATTGAATAGAAATTGACATCATTCCGTACAAATTACTTGTCATTGCCATGGTCAAACTGGATTATTATATACTGTAGTATATAACTGTGTCGATTACCGAATTGATGTCGTACATCAATTTGGTAATCGATACAGTTTGTTGTTATAAACAGAGGTCGGAATTAGGTAGAGTTATTTATACACTTACACTGATTTCATACAGCGAAAGAATAAAGTGGATATGCCTCAAATCCCGGGATTAATTATAAAGATCAGAAAAATCCCGTGATTTATTCAATAAAAACGTTATTTACTTTTACATAATTTAAACCATCCGACATCGGATGTCCGAATGTCTTATCTATCTCTGAGGTTTTTATTTTTATTTATTTGTAATATTGTTGGCCACACGGGATTGTATTACAAATCCCGGGAAGATCCATATTAATATCAACATTTCGATGCAAGTACATAAATAACTCTACCTAATTCCGACCTCTGGTTATAAAGCAGTTCTGAATGGTAGATCGGTATTTTGGTGTAATGGTGTGTGAAAGGTGAACGGATATCTGAATTTTATATAAATGATCTAAAGGGGGCTCGTGGTAAAGTATAACAAGCCGATCTTCAAGAATAAGCAACGTCTGCCAAGGTGGGTTTTTCGATGCACCATTCATTAAATGTCGAGACCCCTCCGTGCCTCGGAAAGTACGTGAAAGCGTTGGTTCTGCGTCTTATCTCACGTAGGTCGTCTGCGATTGTAAAATAAATAAAAAAAACGTTTAATTATTTTTTCTGTCTGTCTGTCTGCCTGTTTGTTTGAGGTGATCTCCGAAAGGGCTGGATCGATTTTGATGGGATTTTTTGTTAGGCATTGCTGTAAGTTGGAGTCACTTATTTTAGAAAAATAATTAGGGTGCCCACTAAAAAAGACCCTTCAAATTTTGTTAAATTCCACGAAGGACGAAGGCATCAGCTAGAAATAAATAAATAAATGTTACTTATCCGTGCTGATAAAAACGAAGATGTAAATTTCCTCTAAAAAATTTAGCCTGACCTTATCAAACCGTTCTCAGTCGGACTGCCTAGGTGGCGGCCATTAAAATTCAATCATAATCGATCGAGGACCCATATTTAGAAACCCTTTTGTAACGACATACAACTCGCAACTCAAATGCTTGTGCGTATATTTGGATTACCATTATCCAATGCCCTATCGTCATCTTTTTCGTACCTATTCTAGGATAATATCATCATTTATAATTGTATTGCATTGCACTTGCTTTATTGAAATGTAGGCAAACATAACGCGACGATTCTTCGTTATAATTTCTTTTAAGTATTTAAGTAAGTAATTGTGATGTATGTATTATGTACAATATGACCAGAAATACTGGTATTAAGCTGCATCTGGTTAAGACTGGAAGCCGACCCAGCATATTTGGGAGAAGACTAGGCAGATGATGATGACTAATAATAATAAAGCTGAAGAATTTGTTTGTTTTTTTTTTTGTTTGAACTCGCTAAACTCTGGAAAGAGACACCAGTCGCATTAAAAAAATCTTGAGGAAGGTTATATGCTATTTTCATCACGCTACGAACATTAAAGGCGTGTGAAACCGCAGGGCATATCTAGTATAAACATAATTATGTATATTCATAATAGGGATGAAGCCTGGGTAAAAAAAATACATATATATTCCGTATTCAGTCAGATGATAAGAAAATTTTGGACACGTATTTTTTGCTTCATCATATTAATAAAAAAAATATTAGATATAACGCATCAAAGATCGGGAGTGGAGGCTCGCTACGTAACAAGTAGGTAGTAAATCTACTTACGTCTGACGTCACGCTACATTTTAACTCAATGTATTGACGTAATCCTTTGATTAAGCAAAATGAGAAAAAATACGTGTTCAATGTTTTTAAATAATTTACCAGACGGATAAAAAATAGTTTTTTGTCCGCATGCCTTTTGACAAAGCAGCTTTAACAGCCAGAGAAACAAACTCAAATTTGAAAAAAAATACTACATTTGATCCCTATAATAAATAAATAAATAAATATTCCTGGACAATCCACACAGCATCATCTAGCCCCAAGCTAAGCAGAGCTTGTGTTATGGATACTAGATGACTGATATACTTAATACAATACATTACATATATAGATATTTTTATCATACATAGGAAATACCCAGAACACCCGGTACAAATATTTGTAGATCGTACAAACATTTGTCCCAAGGCGGGAATCGAACCCGCAACCTCTTGCGTCGCAGGCGGACCTTCGCCCGCCGCGCCACATCGGTCGTCAAATAATGAACTATGAAAGTGAATACTCTAAAGTGAAGAAGTACATACTTCTTCTAGATGTGTCCAAAGTCTGGTTCAGTATGAATATGATGAAGAAGATACTGTAAAGTTCCGAGTCTCTATACCTTTTCTGCGTCCTGCATGCTGGCTGAGTGTAAAAAAGAATTTAAAAAGAAAAACTCACCCTAAGGTACTGAGGAATCCTGATACAGTGCCTTCCGCGTGCAGGGAGACAATGTCCCCCAGGTGCAAGAAACTGTCCCCCATATTGGCACCTTCTCCTTACCCCCACCATGCAACAACACCTGTGAAAGAAAGAAAAAAGAACTTTAGAAATCTCGCCTCGAAGCCTCGAATCATCAAATTGTCCGACCATTGCATGGAATCGCGGTGACTAAAGATATGCATAGATAGCATCTCTATCATCATACCTACAGAAAGTACCTGGATGACAGAGCTTTGCTCGGATAAAAATGTACGCCACGAAAAGGTTCTGTATCGTGTGTTCACAACTTAGTCTCCGAAAATGTCAACAAGAATATTTTACACATAAAGCTCAATTTGCACTTTCTCTAGCATTTTTATGACTTTTTCTATAAGAAGGGACAACGACGCACAATGTGAAGGAACGTTGAAATTTATCATCAGCTAATTTTTACGTTTCTGCCTGATGTTTTTTTTTATTTCAAACTGTAAAAATCATAATTTCTACCTAGCCCCATGTGACTTCATTAAATCTTTTATTTCAAGCAACAAGACACACAGTGTAAGTACCTAAAAATGTACTTACACACTATGTTAGTAAAACACTTGCAAAGACAAAAACACAGAATTTATAGGTTTTGACATAATTGCTGCAAGGTGACAGGCTCAGCCGTAACCTTGCAGCAGTGGTTCACAACGTTACAATCAAGCCTGTTGGCTACCATAGTGAGATGCTGTTGGCGCTGCCCCGCACCCTACGGGCCAAGGATGCGCAGCGTTTCCGCATCACCGTGTAAAAACAGTCACATAAACTTCAGCAAACATCCCTGATGCGTTGGAGTATCGGGGGATCCCCATCAGCACCCTGAATGCGTATTGGACTTTAAATTAAAAAGTAAATAATACACTTCTCTCGTTAAAAATCTCATTGGTTTCGATAGAAATTAAGATGTATAGTTTAAAGAAAAAAACACATCAACTGGAAAAAAGGATTTGGATGTGGTATACGAAGTTTGCTGAACACATACATTGCCTCGAGGCCGGGTGTGAAGGTAAAAAATTGCCTTTGTTAGTCGAACACTCTTTTTCAGATAGGGTGGAAACTTTTTGCTTTTACCCGATGTGTTAGTTTCTGAAGCGTTGTGGTGGAAATTGGCTTGAAAAACATCGGGTGGGTCCGGATAAACTAAACTTTTTGGAATTTGAATGATATAAATCGTTGTTGAAGAAATAAATACAAATTCAACAATAAAAAAACAGGGCATCGAAAAATTCATCCACGTTACTGTCAACGGGAAAAGTGCCCAGAAGGCTGGCAGCATTGCTACGTTGAATGGCAATGATGATTTTTTGGCCAAAAAAGGCCAAATTATAACAAAAAAAAATGGTTAAAAATAAAAAAGGAGTTGTAAAACTATCGACATTCTTAAGAATGGATAGTTTTCCTTAGTGCCTATCAAATAAATTATGACACACGAATTTGACTGGCAAATGGATGGGCGGGCATCCCACTTCGAGATCTCTGTGAAAAACAGATAAGTGTTCGCTTTGATTTCAACCGCTCGTTATGTAATGAAATAAAAAAATATTATGTGAACTGATTTTCTTTTCTTTTCCAATTCATGTGCGTGTATGTGCGCATCCTAATCTTGGTTTGTTGGTTTTTTTATCTAAACAAAACAAAACATCGAAATTGATGGTTATTGACAGAAGTCAATAACCATTAATTTCGATGTTTGGTTTGATGTGTCCCATGACAACATCCTCACCACAACTTTTTTTTTAATATGATTAGATATGGTGATTCTCTATGAACGCAATATGCTAATAATAAGCAAACATCATACTAATCTGTGTTTCTTATCCATATTAAGCAACTTTCTCCAAACAGTTCTTATTACATCACCACGTATCATAAACAACATTACCGAGTCTACCAAAGAAAAAGTTTCCCGCCAAGAAAATCACGTTACAAGAAGCTTCCCCGAACGAGAGTCACGTAATATCTAGCTCATATTAACTTACGACGCGAGTTTATGAAGTACAGAAGTTATATGAACGAAGGAAAAGCTACTTTATCTTTATTAGAAGTGGCCTAATAAAAGGCATAGCTAAATCATGGCTGAATATCAAGTCTGTTCTTCAATCTATTCATCTATTTAAAATGCAAAGAAAACAAGTAAGTAAACGATCCTTAATTTATTTAAAAACGTTTTCCTTTCACTGGGCACTTAGATTAGAAAAAAAAACGACTTACAAAAGGTATTTATAATGCAGATGTAAGCGGAATAGCCGGGAGGGGACGCCCTAGAAGGACATACACTGACCTTATTGGTGATGTTCTTCAGGTGCATAGTAGTCGCAACCGGCGTGCATCTATGACCAGATTTATGAAACTTAATTTGTGCCCATCTTCCCCGTTAACCGCAACAACGGGGTAAATGATACTAGATCTGTGCCATCCTCCCCGCTGAACGCCGACGCGGACGCTACCGGGGACGATGAAACTATTTTTCCCGTCTGCTCCGTTGACAGGACAGAGCCAACGGCGTGGATGGTAAGTGGACTGGAGGTCGACTGAAAGGCTAGGCAGAGGATGTTTCTTTTTTGGAATGGGCATCTCGCAGTTTATCCTTCAGGGATATCTACTGTTTAACCGAACTTTCCTGTGGGGACTTAATTAGAAATTAAGGTCTCTAGCCAGGGCGTAAAAACTTAAAAACTAAGCGACCAATCGCTAACGGCACCCCCTACGGGGTACGAGCCTCGGCTTAGGACTTCGCTGGGAGAGGACAACAAGGGACGGGCTGGGTCTAATGTTTTTTTTTTTTTTGAAAAACGTTGCCCCACACTAGGAATTTCTCCTGTATGTATAATGTATATATTATTTAGGGACTAATTTAATCATTTACTGGCTCAGCTACGCGGGCTAGCTTGAGCAAAGGGTCGGGGGAAGGATTATGATGGGGTCGTCGCGACGGGCCTCGGCGGCGAAGACGGAATGACGGCGGTCTGTGTTTACGAACAATGCTGGTGGCCCTATTGCTCTCCTGAAGGAGAGTGATAGGGTCATAAGGCTCTGTGAGTGTATGTCGAGGTCTACGAACTTTACTGATTGGCGAGGGAGTGTATAGGGCGGCCGATGCCACTTAGGGGACAGAGGATGATTGTGGCAGCACTGTTTGTTGTCGTGTCTCTGTGTAGTTTCAAGCTCCATACGTACCTCATAAAATTATCCACGCGGACAGTTTGGCCACGGAAATAAGATCTATATATAATCTCAAAGACAAAAGCTAGTGTAGTCATAATCATAGAGATCAAACGGTGGTCGCACATCGTAAAACAACAAGCTAGCCGTACAATTTCCACACCCCATCATATGAAACAGGAGATAGAACGGAGCTAGGCTAATAAGCACAAAGGGATATTCAAAAGAGTATGGTTCAATGGTTTGGTCCCGTTGAGAGGACTAATGAAAGACGGTTAACAAAGGTATATGTAAGTTATAAGGCAGATGTAAGTGGAAACGCCGAGGGGACTCCCTAGGAAATACACAGAACTTATAGGTGGTGTTTGTATAAATATCGGTACTCGATATCGATATCGTTGTATCGAATGAAACCGATCGATAGTTCGATATATTTTTCTGGCATGCCTACAAAGAGGGTTGATGTATTGGGCAATGACTAGTGGCAGGGACTTAAACTAGCTGTATCATGAATGAAGGTACCATCATAACTAACTAACACGTAATTAACATAACTCTTCTGTAACATATTTTTATTAATAGCCTATACTGCCGTCACTGGGTTGTGGAGGTCAGATAGTCAGTCGCTCCATGTAAAATACTGGTATTCAGCTTCATCTGGTTAGAGTGGAAGCCAACCCCAACACAGCTGGGGAAAGCCTAGGCAGATGATGCTGAATCTTAAAATAGTAGATATTTTTTTACACACAAACTTACAAATATCGCTTTGAGCACGCGTGGCTATTAATTATCATGCGTTCTCTGTACGAGACGAGGCAATACCAAGCTCATATTATGTTTTATTTTTGATTCGATGACCGGTACACCACTACCCAATCCTTCGGGGAATACAGGCATGTTGTTATGTTATATAAAATTCGATTTAAACTCGATCATATCCGGATTAAGCCAGCTGTTCTATTTCAGCCCGCATGTAATGATTGATAGGCCTGAAACTGCTGAAAACAATGACAGATTAAAAACCAGACATCGATACATCAAACACCAACACAAATTTCGCACAACAGACAGTTCATACGCGGAAAGCGACAAGTTTATTTGTACGGACCACGATTCGGTAGGAAGGCCTGCTCAGTGTTACATGTATGTTCCATCATCAACGCTATTTAGATTAGAAAATAATCTAGACTGACTTACAAGCTCGTAACGTGTTTGGTATGATTTTGAAAAATGTGTGTAAATACTGGTATGACGTTGTTTATGATAAAAGTGGGTGCAGTCTTCTTTTATGTTGTGAGGTAAGATGGCGGTGTTAAGTTCAATATGGTGTTCATTTTCAGGATAATTAATGGTGTTAGTAAAACCGGTAGTTTATTCTGTAAACCCTTACACTGTTGAGAGATTTTTATTATCCTTTGCCTGGTACAAACGTTTACAATTAACGGTTGAAATAATAATATGTTCTTTGTACTATATCGTGATCGAACCTATAATTAGGATCGCCTTCTTTTATTTGGGATTAACAGCACCTCGCAGAGTTACCGGGCGGTTAAAATTCACATTCATCAAACGCAAGAAGTAAAAATACTCGTTAAGTTTTCTGAAATTTCCAAATTTTCTGACCAATTGTCTCAATTTTTCTATCCGAAACCACTTCATACAAAGGATTAGAAAACTTAAAAAAAACGATGAATGAAATCAGTAAAGTCGTTCTCAAGTTATGGCGTGACCAGGGGATTCAGGGATTCTTTTTTATTTATGTATGTAATGAAGAGGATATAAAACTATTGAAAAGACTATGTTCAGCTGTAATTTGGAAAGGTTAAGCTGGATAGCCAGCGTCAGGCACTAGTTGTCTGGCAGTTTTGCTGAACTGGACCCTTTTAGCGCAGCTGTAAGGCACATACTCAATAATATATACTTATATATGTTTTTAATGTATATATTGTTATTCGTTTTTTCTATGTTTAGTATTGTCGTTGTGTGCCTGAGCCTGTGCTGAATAAAAGTTTTTTCTTTCTTCTTTCTTTTTTCTTTGTCAACAGTCACTATCTTCCAAGCCTTTTCCCAATTACTAGTATGTTGGGTTCATAGCTGGTAAGACTGGAAGCCAACCCCAACACAGCTGGGAAAAGCCTAGGCAGATGACGCTGAGTCTTAAAATAGTAGATATTTTGCTTAAATAATGTTATAGGAAACAAAACCAAAACTAAACTTTGGTAGTTGACATTGCTCAGAGACTCAATCAAGCTATCAAAAACCGGGATATCACAGCCAGAAATAGAGGCATAGCAGTTATGTCACCATAGGTATGCGATTTGTCCAGATTGCTGCAAGTAATACATATGGCCATGGGTATGACAGGATGTAGTCCAATGAAATAATTGCAATAGTCCTTCGTACGGCCAGACACGTGGACGGTGGACGTGATCCTCAATTGGTAGTAACAGCGAAGACGTTTGTATAATATACCTATGATATTTGATATCATATCAGGAATAGAATTGATGAAAGTGGAAGATGATATGGCTAGGGGCAAAAGTCATGATGGCCCAGTGGTTTAGTGGCCCAGTGGTGGCCTGGGCAAGTACCAATGCGACTTTTTCAATTCATATGTACTTTCTAAGTTTATCTTGGACATCACTGACATCGGTGAAGGAAAAACATCGTGAGGAAGCCTGGACTTATAGTTAATATAAGTCTGTAATCGCCAACCCGTCTGAGCAAGCGTGGTGCCTTCTCTGTATTCTATCCAGGGTATTTCACGCCTATCAAAAATACAAGAGCAAGTTATTTATTGAAAAAAGATTACTAAAAATTAGATTAGCCAAAAAAAATAAAACAGTCAGTGAAAAACGGTAGTTGTACGCTTTTGAAGTTTTTCTTACACCTAGGACGGCCTTTGTACTGGGACGTGTGACGTCATGGGTTTCTGTCTAGTGACGTCAGATGGTAGCAGTATTGTCTTTTCAGCATAGATTTTAAAACACTTACAGCTTCGCCATTTTGTATGACATTTCAATATTTATTTTTTACCGTGGCTTTTCTTTCTTTTCAAGTTTAGGGAAATCTTAAAACAAAAACTTGTTAAAAATCCTATTCAATTAGTTTTGTTTTAAATAGAATTTCTTACGAGCTGAACCGAGAGACAAATCTCGGTACGGGACAATCAAATTATCTGTTAAATACAAACAATAAACTCGGCCATTTTATCCAGATAAGAATCCTTATTCCAACTCCGCTAAATTGGCAATTTGAGAAAATTAGGAGAAGCCACACTTTCAAAGCAGTAAATCTGAAATGGTAATGTGAAATTCTGCTAATTAAATTTTCCCGTTTCACCAGTCAATTAGCATTTTTCAAGCAGATCCGTATTCAATATTCACTTTTAGTTGACTGGACCTTTCATTAATCTGCCTAGCCTTTTCCCAACTATGTAGGGGTCGGCTTCCAGTCTAACCGGATGCAGCTGAATACCAGTATTTTACATGGAGCGACTGCCTATCTGACCTAGACAACCCAGTTACCGGCGACACGTTAACCCTTAGTAAGATTGGTTGCCAGACTGCTTCTGACTACCCGTAACGACTGTCAAAGATCTACAAATGACAGCCGGGACCAACGGCTTAACGTGCTTTCCGAGGCACGGAGGAGTCTTGATATGTTACGAACGGTCACCCATCCACAAACTGACCTCGGCAAGCGTTAACCTTCGATCAGCCCGTGCGGCTGTTTCTATTTAGACACGATGTCTTCTGGACTTTTTATTATCAACAGAAATTGTTCATCATGACCAAAATCTGTAAGTAATTGATTGGTTATCATAGGATCGGACAGTCCAAAATCTATAAACTCTTCAAAATAAATTGGATATTTACTTACTTAGACTTGCCGAAAATATTTCAAGCTATATCGATAGTTTTATCGTTGGATATATCGATATTTTTGGGCAATACGTCATAATTATGTATAATACTGGTATTCAACTGCATCCGGTTAGACAGGAAGCCGAACCCAATATAGTTGGGAAATGCTAGGCAGGTGATGGTAATGATGATGACGTCATAATTATATATGGCCGCTACCAAAATATCGAATATCGAAAACGTATTAAGAACGATATTTTTATAGCTATCGAACTCCCCTTCACTAAACAGCTGGAATTCTGCTGGTATATTCAGTTTAAAGTCTCCACGCGAAGAGTTCGGGAAAGTGAACTGTAAATTACTTACTAGTATAGCGGAAGAAGTGGAAGGAAAAAGTACGAAATCCACGCGGGCAAAGTACTAGTTAATAATATTTAAAAAATATCGATACTTTTAACATTTCCGACATCCCTATACTTACTTGCTGAATGAACGCAATAGCTACAGTTATAATGTTTATAGTTCAAGAATTGGCCTCTAAAAGCGTAACATATAAACGCTATTGACCGTCAAGCTATCAACACTTCGCTCCGTTCCGATAATAACTATCAATAAACCTAATATGCGCCCGATGGAAAAATCTTAATTTAGTTGGATTGGAATTCAGCCCAATTGTTGGTGAGCAATGATCATATCAACATTTGATAGGCAATCACAGGCTTTTAAAACTGGTGAAAATGGAACATTCTGTTATCTATATTATGGTAATAAAGCTAAAGATTTTGCTTGTGATTTCGTTTTGTTTCAACGGTCTTATCTCCGAAACTACCAGTCGGATTTGAAAAATTCTATTTGCATTTGATGGTCTACTTCTTGAGGAAGGTAAGGGAGAGGGTGGAACTGCGAGGTAACTACTAATGCCACTTACATAAGTAGCAACTGAATGAACAAAAAAAAATGTTTTTATTTTCATTTTGATTGTAAGTTTGTATGTAGACAGTTTACTGTCTACATACATACATTAGTTCCGGAGTTTACTCCGGAACTAATGATCCACTTTTAAAAACGTTTTCACTGTTAGAAAGCTATATTATTCCTGAGTGCTATAGGCTATTATTGTTTTCAAAGCTATGTTTTAGAGGGGGTGGAAGGGATATTAAATTACGAAGGGATAGTACGAAATCCGATTGGCCTTCTAAGTTAAAGTGAGTGAGCATGTTCGTAAGAAGTTGGCAGTGGCTTCATCACAGCGCTAATGTTTTCTCATTAACTGTTCTTATTGTTTATATATGTGTTTATGTTTATTTGTGTATATATTCTATGTAGGTATTATATTTATAGTTTATAATAATATATATGTATATATATATATTTTATAAATATATATTTCACTTCGCCCGCGACCTTGTCCGCGGGCGAAGTGCTAGTGTTTAATATTTCAGAATATTTCTTACTTCCTGAGTCTTATACCTATTATTTAAAATACTATTACAATAGTTCTTATTAAAGGAGTTAGGTTACATTTGTGTTAAAATTTCATAGACTACCAAAACCTTGTGACGTAATAAAGAGCTTTTCCCCCATACCGCGATAAATAAAACCTCTATATCCACTGCCTAAGGAATACGATCGAAATTCCACGAACTTTTTGTAGGTCGCCAACGTTCTCCTTGACAGTTACTAACGATCTTGTAAAATAGAGCCTTTTTTTAACGAAAAATAAAGGCTTCTAATCCTTGAGCGTAACTTTAATCCTCTTTGTTTTTTTTGCGAACAGCCATTAACTTAGTTTAAAATTACTGTTATAAGAGTTTTTAAAAAAAACCCAATACTGTGTGTACCTATAATATTTGAAGAGTTCCCGCGATTTCTCCAGGATCCCATCATGACCCTCGAAAGTATACCGTTACAAAAACTTTTTTTAGCCAAGACTGACGAAATTGCCACGTTAAATGGCAATGCTTAGCCTCTGGCCAAAGTAGAAGCCCTTGTGACTCGGGAAGCATCAACTAAACGTTTTGAAATTTGTTTAGAAGATGACCACTCGGTCCCCACGACCTGAGTTTCAAACCCAAACGGCTCGAAAATATAATTACCTGTAAGATATAAACACCGGTAACAAAAAAATAATTTTCGAGATCAGTTCGCAATTGAAAAAGAAACCATAGAACTTCTCCTTTTTCTCAAGTCGTTTTAAAAGAGCTTTATTTTGTGGAACCAGTCTCTTGGTATTATTTCTTTACTCGCTAAGTCATGGAACGTAGACGAAGACTTTTAGTATAAAAGCTTTGATAAAAGCTCGTCGAGTATAGCTTTTATGTCAACAGTCTATATCAATGTTCAAAGCTTTATATCGATCTAGACAAGAAAAACTTGACTACCTCGTTGGTCTAGCGCTACTACTGAGCAGCACAAAGTCTTATTGGGTTTTACCTTCTGTAACTGCTCAAAATCAGTCTGGATTTGTGCCCGGTTGATAGCAAAAGGCCCGCACCTTACAACATGGGACTTAAACATAACTGGCGAAATGTGGGTGTAGGTACAGCTCTGCATAACCCTTCAGGGAATACAGGCGTGATATTTTTAATTAAACAACCCCTGAATTTTGGGGCGAAGTGTGAATAGAAGTATTAAGTTGAAACTGAAGTCGTTTAAAACACATCAGGCCTACGCACTTTTTAACGGCAGCAAGAGTTATAAGTACCTAGTAAGTAGTACTTTGCAGCTTCCCTTATCAAAAAATGATTATTTCTCTATAGATTTTTGAATTTGTACCTCTCCTTTTAGCCATTGCGACACACAGGAGGGAAGGAACATCGACGCAAAAATGAGTAATGATTCTGGCCCCCCAGCGTTGAAATTTTTCATCGGCATTTTCATGATTTTTACGTATTCTTTTCTTTGTGTTTTTTGAAGCTGGAATAAGTCTTGAGGAAATCATCATTTCTATCTAACCCTCAGTTTTTTAATTAAAAGTTAATACGTCGTTTTACATCTCTCATTTCAAATATCATAGGGTTCGTATAGGAAGATATCATGATTAAATAAATAAATAAATAAATAAATAAATATTGCTGGACAATCCACACAGCATCATCTAGCCCCAAGCTAAGCAGAGCTTGTGTTATGGGTACTAGATGACTGATATACTTAATACAATACATTACATAGATAGATATTTTTATTATACATAGAAAATACCCAGAACACCCGGAACAAATATTTGTAGATCGTACAAACATTTGTCCCAAGGCGGGAATCGAACCCGCAACCTCTTGCGTCGCAGGCGGACCTTCGCCCGCCGCGCCACATCGGTCGTCTATGTCGATTAGTTGATATTAAAAAAAAAACATCAGAAAACAACGTTGAACTTAGCAAAGCTGACGAAAAATGTCAACACTGGGGGGTCCAGAATGATGTACTGAACTCATGGTATCAGTTTTTGAGTCGATGTCCCATCCACCCTGTAAACAGGGTCATTTGTATGGGGTCTATATAATATAAAGGTAAAGCTAGTTAGCAGGCAGACGTAAACGTAGACAGAACAATTAAGTCTTTGATAAAACACAAAGACTAGTACTATCAACGACTGTAAACTTAACAAAAGCCTTCAGAACTTTGTACATTATCTCTACCCTGACCTCGTTTGGCTTTATATTTTTCTTTCCTACCTTCCATTTTACTAGCATTGAGACAAGTAAAGTTTAGTTCGTGAGCGTTTAAGCTTTTAGAGCAAAGGCGAGTTATGAGTATGACAAGATTGATGATCTTGTCTGCCTTAATGGTCTAGTTGCCGCAAGCGCTATCGCTAGGCATGAGGTCTTGAGTTCTTGACGACCGATGTGGCGCGTCGGCCGCAGGTCCGCCTGCGACGCAGGAGGTTGCGGTTTCGATTCCCGCCCTGGGACAAATGTTTGTACGATCTACAAATATTTGTTCCGGGTGTTTGCCATGTATAATAAAAAAAATATCTATCTATTTAATGTATTGTATTAAGTATATCAGTCATCTAGTATCCATAACACAAGCTCTGCTTAGCTTGGGGATAGATGACGCTGTGTGGATTGTCCGGCATTATTTATTTATTTATTTATTCCCGGGTCAGGCAAATTGCCGTTAGGTTTTCCATCTGGACTTTGTGCACCAATCCTAACTCCGGGCTGCTATTGAAGCAGCCCGGAGTTAGGATTGGTGCACAAGTTATTGCAATAGTCGAGACTATTACACGAGACTCGAATCTGAGTAGCGTAATGTAGGGGTGCTATATGTACACCTCTGGTAACTCTTCGGGAAACAGGCGTGATGTTATGTTATTATTTAAGTTAAAATTGATGATCTAAATTTACCAGACATGGCTAGCTTTGTTTGTCTTACAAATAATGTCTATATTCGTCTGCGACTCTGACTTTACTCAATAAATTAAAGTCAAAGACGTCTGTGAATCTTGACATTAGATTAGATACGTACTCTGCTCCACTCAAATCGTTGTGATTCTTTCTTCAAAAGACCATTTCAGACACTAATCTAGGTGGGTCTCATAATTATGATTAATCTGACCAAGATAATGTCTGAACTTTAAAACAGACCTCTAACTTTGCTTTGGTGTTTCTTCTTAAAGTTGGTTAGAAAACGTCGACCTCATCTAGTTCTAATTTATTTTTATATTGTGGCTTGTTAAAGTGTATGTAAGAGAAAGTCTGAAAGTGGCGCCTGTGACCGAGAAATTGTGTGGAAATCGGTTGTCATGGTATGCGCATGTGATGCGAAGGAATGAGGACTACGTTGTGAGGAAAGTTTTGAGTATGAATATGCAGGGTTACAAGAGTAGAGGGAGACCAAATAAAAGTTGGATGGATCGCGTGATGATATGGCTAGAAAAGAGGTAACTCTTGAGATGACGGCAAATAGGGATGTATGGAAGAAGAAAACATGCTGCGCCGACCCCGAAGAAATTGGGATAAGGGAAGCAGGATGTTGATGGCTTATTTAAGTGTTTTCTTAAAACCTTTTTGCAGAAATAAATATTATAATTTATCATACTTATACAAGAGAAAATACAAACATTGTCTTAAACCTGCCTGCATCGTGTCGTGAGATACTTCGGCCAAATTGCCCGCAGAGATCCCCAAGGCTACATATCAAGCTATATATTTCCAGTATAAGCTGACCTCTCACTGTATAAGATTTACCACTGTGACAAGTCAGCTTATTCTGGAAATTTATACCTTGATATGTAGCCGTGTGTACTGACATTATGGAACGTTTAATGGCAACAGGAAGAATAGATAGCAAAAAAGCTAGAGAACGAAGCCCAAAACCAGGTAACTAGGTGTGCGGATCAGATATCTGAACTGCTATATCTAATCTGGAGACACCTATAAGGGTCGCACTCACCAAGCGACTTAACGCAACAGATGTATAAAAACTAAACTATTCACAAATTCAAACCGAGTCACGATTCTTACCAGATAAAGAACAATTGGGAATATAGAAAACAAATGCTTCTGCGATTGCTAAAAGTCAAGGGCTAGTATAAGCCACGTCACACTGTAAGGAGAGCGGCCCCGACCTGCTTTCTATATAGCAGAGGCAATATGGTTTCAGTCAGTCTCAGTTGCGATGGATCGATACAATCCAAATGTCAGGGGAACCGAGATAAGGCATTCGATATTAAATCGTAATAACTAGAGATAATGATGATGGTGCAGATAACTGATAAATGGTTTGTTGATTAAGTTTTTAGTATTTGGGCAAAGCTTTTATATTTATTTTAACTTTGATTGGATACATAAACCCATGCCTTCTTCGTACGGGGGTAGACATAAATTACAGAACGCCACCTCATACGTCATTTTGCTTCATAAATGATATTAATTTTTGTTAATAGGTAACATTTTTACACGTCAATGAGTAAAATATTTTTTTTTTTTTAACTAGGTTGGTACGTTTGTGTCCCGGAGTGGTCTCTTAAGAGGTAACGGGGCCCCTTCCATGTGCTGATGGTGATCACCGGGGTGGTTTTAGTGAGGTAAGAATCCCACACTCCCTGGTCTTTCCCCCAAAAGTCCAGGCGCCTTTTGAAGGTTTTCCCCCGTTAGAAAAAAAAAAAGTTTGGTACGTTTGTACATAAATCAGGTCAAACACTTATGATTTTATAGTATAATGGTTAAAAACCTTTACAATAATTAAAGATACCCGTTTAATAATGAAACATGCCTACAATACGTAGGCACAATGGAAACCATAAAACAATTGAGGTTAAAAACACATTTTTTAAATTACATTCATGTTAGTTCATGATACAAATAATAACTTCAAGAGCTACATAGGGAGGGCTAGGGCTAAAATCTATCTCTTACAGACAACCTTTGGATAGACTTGATAGACAAGGAGAAAATATAACTATGCAAGTAGTCCCTGGTGTACTATTTACATACACATAACTTTATCTATTTGAATACAAATATTACAATACATTGTTACATATTTATGACATTTAAATTTTTATACCTAGAGAACGAACCTATTCTGCGAACACTTTTCAAATTTTACAACGCATTTTCTATTTTTCATAACAAATACCTATTTCATGAAAGAATCACCATTTAAGACGACGAGGCTGATTCGTTGTCTCTTAAGGCTTGTGCAGACGAGACTTTAGTCTGCAGAAAACAAAAATCCCTAAATATAAAAAAAATGTCCGCCGGGACGTTGATTTAGCACAAACGGTGTACTCCGAGTGTCCGATCATAAATTATGTTGCCCGAAAAAGAGAAGGGCACTGAGAAGAGAAGGGTTTTGAGACTAAAGTTAGCCGTGTGCGTTTCATTTTTTTCGGGGACTCCCCCGTAGTTTTGTCCAGTCCGGTCTCCCAGCGTCCTCGGTTATTCGAGGGACTATCAATTGCACGGGGTATTTTGTGTGCGTTGTTCGATACAGGTAACAAGGGATCCACATTGATGGATACAAAATCCCGAAAACCTGACAACCAGTCTTACCAAGGGGTAGTAGCCCTGAACTAGGTTGTGGAGATCAGATAGGCAGTCGCTCCATGTAAAATACTGGTATTTAGCTGCATTCTGTTAGACTGGTAGCCGACCCTAACATGGTTAGGAAAAGGCTATGCAGATGATGATGATTGATGGTCAAAAAAGTACCCCGCAGATAGTCCCTCGTCTGCGCAGGCCTTTATAGTCATCTTTCTACCTACTGGATGTTGCGTATCTATCTCTCCGAACGGATTCAATAAATTATTCTATTTGGATTTTGTGAGTAAGGGTAAATTATTTAGGCATGGTACTCAAAGCAATTCAAGGAGTAATTTAATAAAACTGAAAACCCCTTTTCAGGGGGTCATTGCCTCAAGGCGACAAGTCAGCAGAATTGACGGGGCTCACCAGGGGGCAGAAGCCTGCCAAGGTTGCGGGATTTTCGAAAGAGTTACCGTGACCCTGGAACGTAAAGGGCAAGGACGGAACAAGGATGGGTTTAAATCAGTAAAAGTCTGACACGCCCTCCCGTTCCATCCAGAACGGGAGAAGTCATTGGATGATATCTCATGCTTAAAAATAAAGGTTCATTGCAGTCATCCGTAAATGAACAACTTTTACTATGGGACCAAACCCGAATAAATTATTCAACTGATCAGTAAATTTGTATTCGTGTTACTCGATAAAAACGAATGGAGCAGCTGATTTATTTTTCAGGGTTGGGCCTGTGTTAAAAGTTGCTCGCTCCTAATGATGTGAACAATGATCCTAGAAAAAGGCTTTTAGTTATTTAAATTGCACTTTGTACATTCGGTTACAGCGAGAATATCTTCTATGGCAGATAAAGGCTGTAATTACAGCCAACTTACAGTTCACTTAGAGTACTGATACTTGCTATACCAATCTTGTAGTCTTATACACAACCTTGATGACTAGATATTTTACATATAATCCATTTCTGTAAACTTTTGACGTAAGAGAAGGGAAAAAAGTCCCAATTATATGCGCTGTGCTTTGGGCCCCCCATCTCATGGCACAGCATCATGCCGAATGGAATTCTTCATGTCACAGTCACATGCAACTGCCCATAATTTTCAGTGTTGTACCTTTAGTATATTTTTTGTCTTCACTACTATAATTTAAGCCAAATCGCCAACACTCACTAGAAACTTCTAGGTCTTACTCTCTCTTAATTCTTCTTATGCTTACATTTTTTTTAAACATGAGCACATTTTTCATCTGTGACCATTTTGTGTTTTCGTTTTCTTTGTAGATAGGCGAGGAACTTACGAAGCAATCTGTTTTAAATTTTCAAGTCGTTTCGTTTTGTCAAAATTTTGAACCCACACACGACAATAACCGAAAGAATATTTCTTTTCATAAAAGCTTTGTTACAAGATATTTATTTAACAATTAAAGTGGTTGCTAACTTTACCCCGATTCTTCGCCCACGTAGTGAAGATGAAAAGATTGCAACACCATTCAAATGAAGTTCGACTGCTAGATTTGTATTGCTGAAGATTTCTGTAGAAATTTCTTACGTAGGTATTGAAAAATATTTACAAAAAATATTTTTAACAGGTGGTTAAATAAAAACAACCGCACGGGTCGATCGAAGGTTAAGCCACACATGCCGAGGTCAGTCTGAGGATGGAGGACCGTTCGTAACAGATCGAGACTTCTCCGTGCCTCGGAAAGCACGTTAAGCCGTTGGTCCCGGCTGTCATTTGTAGATTTTTGACAGTCGTTACGGGTAGTCAGAAGCACGAAAATCCGACAACCAGTCTTATCAAGAGGTATCGTGTTCCTCAGTGATTGGGTTGTGGAGGTCAGATAGGCAGTCGTTCGATGTAAAATACTGGTAAGCCGACCCCAACATGGTTGGGTAAGGGCTAGGCAGATGCGATGATGATGATTTTTAAAAAATGGTTATAAAGCACCTGACCTTTAAGAAGACCATCACCAATAAGGTATGTTTTTCTACTGCATCTTGTAATCTACAAAGTGGTCAGGTGAGTAGTACTCGTAAGCGGCGTACGTGTATGCGAGAAAAGATGTATGAATGTACCTAAATGAAGCAAAAGGAATACTCTTAAGCTTCCTTCTCCTAAGGATTGCAGAAGATGGCGTTCTGTACCTGTCGCTTCCCATGAAAAAGAGGCGTGAAAACAAGATTAATACCGCTACAATAGAAGTTCGTTGAACGCAGATTTGTAAATTATTAATTGGTGTAGATAAATCCCAAAAGGAAGGGATGAACTTCATAACCTTGACAGTAGGTAATCCTGTTTCTATTCCCTAAAGAGGAAACTTTGAAGAGGATCAACTTAATAATTCCTCCCTACCCACATGACATAAGGGTTAAATACATTGAGCATATAGGTTTGGTTCCCGTCATCCGTTCATCCGTTCCGTCGATACAATTATTGCAAGAAAATAAAATTGATTGGTTGACGTCGTTTGCCTAGTGGTGAGCACGAGGTCAAGGGTTCCATTCCCGGGTTGGGTAAAGTCGTATTAGATTTTCTCAAAAGACCAACTTAGACACTTATATGTATGAAATGAAATTATATTTATATAAATAAAGATCATTTCCAGTAGAATGTGTAAAATATGAAGTGTTTCTTAAAAAAGTTAATATGTTTATTAAAACACTTTAACAAGGCAAAAAGTAAAATAAATAAATACATATTAGATTGATTCGGTTGCTTTCTTATCTGACTACTCTGAGAAGATACACCGAAACAAACTTAGAGGTCACAGTCTCTTTTAAAGTCCAGACATTATCTTGGCCAGATCATGGTCGTCTCATGATCTTCTATGGGTATCATTTAAGCTATTACCAATTTAATTAGTTTTGTGTTTCTTAAATAATAGGGTTTGTCCTCCAAATAGTAGATCTGTCACCAAAATGTAGTCACCATCATCTGGCTAGCCTTTTCCCAACTATGTTGGGGTCAGCTACCAGTCTAACCGGATGCAGCTGAATACCAGTATTTTACATGGAGCACTGGCTTTCTGACCACCACAACCCAGTTACTGGGCAACACGATACCAAAATATAGTACCAAAATGTAGTCACCAAACAATGCAAAATCAGTTCCACAATAAATCACCTAAAATCCTGAGATATAAGGTCTAGTACCAAATAAATGTTTTTGTATGTAACCTAACCTAACCTAACATGTAATGCAATATAATTTTATTGGTTATCGATCTCTTATTTTACACATATATTAACATTAATTTGATAATTCATACCTGGGAACAATTTTTGTTTATCTGAGAACAAAAATATTTCGTGGCGATAGATCTATTTATTAGGTGATACAACTTGATGACAAATATAAATTTTGGTGATAGAAAATATAGTTCCATCTTCTATGATCTGACCTGGACATGTAAAAAAACTTGTGACCTCCGAGTTTTTTTCGGTGTTTCTTCCCAGAGTAGTCCAGTATAAAACAGCGACCTCAACTAGTTTTAATTTTGATTTTTACAACATACTAAAAAGTTTCCAATTTACAGAAATAACCATCATATACCGAACTAACAAGAAACCTCTTAGTCAAACTTTAGCCATCTGATTCAGCCAGTTCAAAGCCGACTGAAAACTGAACAGCTGCTGGCTTTGATGTTTGAGCTTAACAACTGTTTGTCTGTTTATCGAAGCTTCTCAATTGGCAAACATTCGCCACTTCATCCACCCGGCACGCATGCGCTTGTGCGACGGAAAGATTATTTTAAATTTGTTTGAGATGTTCGCTGAAATGAAAGGTTCTCTATAAATAGGATTATTTCCGTGACATAGGAGGCGAAGTCTAAATCACAAAGATGTCTTTTTGGAAGGTGGAGAAGGTCTTCGAGTGACCGATTTCCATGATAATCGAAATCCATGAATGTATGGTCGACTATAGGTTTCATCTCGATGAGCCTCTTGGACGCAAAGAGCCCCGCCGTGGCTTTTGATGTAGACAACGGAAAGAGTATCTGATTTGTCTTGTAAGAACCCTTCGGTATTAATCGAGGCTACGCACAGAGTTAGTTATATAGGTTGAAATAGCGATCGTGGTAAAAGGATAAGCTAATTAGCAATCAAACCCTGAGTTGATCAAACAGGGCGTTGAAATTTCTATGCGAACGAAGGCGCAGGACACAGCTAGTCTGAATTCTAAAGCAAATACTAAAGTCTGTACCTGTATCGATGGACAACCAAGAATCATGATGACAATAAGCAGTAAGAATCAAAAATAATAGAGAGAACAAATACAAATAAACCGACCAATAACAACCTAAGTAGCGTAGCTGTTAAAACCAATCCGCTACAAGCAGTTATCGCCCGAGGCGAGCCAAAGTTTCAAATAGTAAGCATCGGTATAAACACAACACAAAGACGTTTAACGTGGTCCAGAGAGCTCATTAAACTACGGTAAAATCGACGCAACGAATCACTAAAGCGGGAAGAAGAAAATTTGTTTCCAAATTATTGGGCGGTCTAGAACTGTTCGTTTTAAACGCCATGTTTTTGTTAGGACTTTACCAATGTTGAAGATTTGTAAGCTAGCAAATAAGGCGTGTCATAACAGTGCTGAAAGATTCTGAAGTAAACATGGTTCTGAATTTAAACACAATGCAATGTATCGCATACGTTACGCAATATACATCATCTATCTGCTTGCAATCTTAAATAAAACACGTGTTTAACAAAAATAGAAATAGCACTCTCGACTTACCCACACAAATCATTGTCTTCAGTTCATACGTCAAGTTCAACCAATTTCATAAGCAGTTTCAGGAAGTCGCACACGATATAAAAGGTATGCAAAATAAGTTTATACCACGCGCGTTTCACGTCTATGTAGTAATAACAGATCACAATGGCGAACAGACAGGCTGCGGAGTAGCATATTATCTTCCGATTTTCACTTATGACCATCTGAAACGCCGGTACTGAGTTCAAGATGTAAGTGTTGAACGAATTTGAACTTTATGTTGGCACCTGTGGATTCAGATTTAGTTTTGAAGACTCCTCATTTTAGTGGTTGTGAGTTTGTTAAGACAAGTTTGAATGAAGGGATCGTCAATTCGACATGCGAAATTTTTCGGATATGTTGGAGACCATATTTGGACGGCAAAGTTTGATGTTTTTATTACAAAAATACAGAATGTAATAAAGGAATTCTGCCAGAAAAATATGTGTTGGATAAAAGGAATAAAATTGTTAAACAATGTTACTTTGAAGTGCTGCGTGTTTGGGCGAGGTTAGGGCTGTTAGGTGCCACCTGTTGCCAAACGTAACCAGCTTTTATCGGCACTTGTAGCTTCTTATAGCAGCGAAACGGGCGGGCATTATGGGTGCGTTTTATTTTAGCGTTAAAATATTCAAGATCTTCAGATATGGCTGTAGATGGCAAGATAAGAGATATCCGAGAAGTTTTGTCGTAGGTTAAATTATAAATTTGGAGACGGAAAGCCGTACTTCGAAATCAAACAGCCAAGGACACAATCACAGAGTGAATTAGATTCTTTATCAAACAGGAAATCTAACAACATACCCATAAAAAACAAAATCGTACAAAAACAATGGAAAATGAACTCCTGAAGGTAACATTTCAATCACAGCACTAAATGACTCCACATTCACAAATGAACATTTAACAGAGGGTCTTAAAACCCAACCACAAAATGTTTAAGCTTTTCGCGAAAACGTGGAACCGGCCATCAGTTAGCGTATATTATCATGAACTAGCAGTAACAGCTAACGTTGGGCGAGATAATGCCAATCAATATGTTGGGCATGACTGGGTGCGTGCAAAGCCTAATCAAGCGTCGAGTGGGGCCGTCCGTCAGGTTATAAATAAGGGAGCCTTTGGAGATATTTCTGCTTTTTTGCTAGCCAAGTGACCTGGATTTGTATTCTCTTGGCCGTGTAATCCCGTTTCAGGGTTGCTGGGTGCGGTAGAATGTGTAATATATTATCCTTATTATCCACTTGATAAATATTGAGTGAAAAGATTTTTTGAAGCACAAAAGATACGTATTCACAGAATTATTAGTAAATATTTTTGGTACGAAAATTGGATAGGCAAACGGAGGAGTTTCTAGAAACTTTTCAGGCATTTTTTTATCACATTCTCTTTAGAGATATCACAGTAAGATAACCCACTGATGCTGTCTAACTACACACACTTTTCACTGGACAATGAACACATCAGACGCACAAGTATCAATCGTCTCCCTACAAAGGATTAGTAAAAATATCAATGTTTGTTTCTACGTACAATGATTGACGTCTAGTGGGACCTTGCTAAAGCAGCTAAAAGTGTTTATTTTGCCTCGTCTGTGCATTTTCGTCAGTAATGTTGCCAGCGTTATGAGTCTGGAATATAGTCGGTTTAAGTGTATCGTTTCGGTGAAAAATGTGAATGAAATCTGTGGTAGGTTCAAACGTTCCAGTTTATGCAGTTTATTAAAAGAAGTTGCTCAGTGGTAGAAACTAG
The DNA here is from genome assembly GCA_905147745.2 of Phlogophora meticulosa. Taxonomy (NCBI): domain Eukaryota; kingdom Metazoa; phylum Arthropoda; class Insecta; order Lepidoptera; family Noctuidae; genus Phlogophora; species Phlogophora meticulosa. The sequence continues at coordinate 2,829,052 of LR990542.1, forward strand.
ACTGTTTTAGCTTTTTGAACTCCTTCTCCAAATAAACTTGAACTATGCCATGCTCAAACTCCAAATTTCTCGTTTCAAGTATAAATAATACAATAGATGATATAGATTTTGACTGCCTTGTTGATCTAGTGGTCGCAAGCGCTGGCCCTGGGTTCGATTCCCAGGTCAGGCAGTGTTATTGGGTTTTTTTTCACCTGGAATTTCCTAAGTTGCAGCATTTATTTATTTATTATTATTTATATCCACCTCTACCTAGCCCTGTGGGGAAAGCAGGGCGTTGGGTTGCAACGCAAAAGATTTTGTAAAAGAGATTTCGTACGGCTACAGGAAAGTGGCGACAAAACCAGCACTAACTGGCCTCACTTTTTATTGAATTTCCGTACCACGCTAGGTCAGCTCATGATCAGTGTTACCACCGAAGTGCGGTCTACTGTACCTAGGTAATTATTAATGCTTTAATAAGTAAATGGTGATCATTAAAATGGTATTCTTGTAATTGCTCAAACAAATAATAAGCATATTTAAATTAGCTAGCAAGATTAGTAACGCTTCACGAGTTATTTAACAGAAAATGGTACTTATTTTTTAACTAGCCGTGCCCATGGCATTATTCGCGTAATTTTAACAAAACATGGGACTTATTATTTTTGTGCGGAACTCTAATTCTTTTTCTAAAACAAAAATAGCCTCAGTTGCCCCTTGTAAAATTAGCTATCTGCCAGAAAAAAATCCGTCAAAATCGTTCCATCCGTTTCGGAGATTACCTCAAACGAACAAACAGCCAGACAGACAAATTAGTTTTTTGTTATGTCTACCGTATAAACTTTCATTAATATGCATTTAGTAAAAATCTGTTATTGTATTTGGGCATCACAAACAAGCACTTAAATGTTATTTATTAGTTTAGGCTAGTAGTGAAGTTTATTTTGATCTACACGTTACCTCATAAAACTCGTAAATCACGGTAAGAAATGAGGTAAAAAACATGATAATATTACTTACTAAACAATTTAACATGAGTAATTAACAAACTAGTTATTAATCAATCATTTTTACCTGTTTTTCAATGCCAATTAAAGCCATATGAATATGTAAATATATGTCTAAATTGTCATAATATGCAAAGTCACATTCATCATAACTGCACAAATAAATAAATAAATAAATGCTGGACAATCCACACAGCATCATCTAGCCCCAAGCTAAGCAGATTTTGTGTTATGGGTACTAGATGACTGATATACTTAATACTTACAATACATTACATGGATACATATTTTACATTATGCATAGCAAATACCCAGAACACCCGGAACAAATATTTGTACGTCGTACAAACATTTTTCCAAGGCGGGAATGGAACCCGCAACCTCCTGCGTCGCAAGCGGACCTTCGCCCGTTGCGCCACATAGATCGTCAAAGAAATATATCTTATTTACTTAATATTTTTTTTTGTAATATTAAAATAAAAACACATTTTTAATAACTGTAATTGAAAGTAAGTATAAACGATACTTTTAACGAAAATGTTTTAAATTTTCGTCTGTCTGTTTGTTTGGGCTAATCTCCGAAACAGCTGAACCGATTTTGACGGGACTTTCGCTGGCAGATAGCTAATGTCATAAGGATTAATTTACGATAATTTAAAAATAACTAGGAATCTGCGACATGTTTTGTTGTATTCCACTCGGCCAATTTAATTTTCTAACTCCTCCGCCGTTCTTTTCGAATTTTTTCGCCGTTTTTATCGGGATATATTTAGTTGAATCGTTTCTCCGGGACTCGTCGGGCTTCATTGTCGCTTTTCTGGTGGTCGCCACTGTTGATTCTGGATTTCATGAGTTGCAGTGGTTTGGGAATAGTGTGGAGGGGTTGCCCAAATAAAAAAATAAAAAAAAAACCACTAGCCCAAAGACGCGGGCACAGTTAGTAATACCATAAATGTCGCCTAAAAGTCAGACCAAAGTTAATTTAACTGAAGTACCCTACGCAGCTCAAGTTAGGTTGAGATAATATCATCCATAGACATAAAAATGACATAATATTATATGTATGGGCACTATCTCCGAGCCTACGGACTGGTGAGACGACCTCAGAGAAGAATACTTCAATAACATTCATTTTTATTACAGCTTCGAACGACTTCATGAAATGGGAATTTTATTAAGGATTCCATCTCTACTAGTGGCCGCTTCGCGGTCTAAATTCGATCGTTTTAGCTTATTGCATTCCTCCATATAAACTTTATTTATTTATAGGAGAACCAACAGCTATAACAAATTGTAAATGAAACATTAATCCAATTAACTACTTATCTCCCAAAGGAGTGTGAGCACTCTTTTAATGCGCGCGCAATTTACTTAATAAGGAGTCCAAACTTGACTGTTCCCGTATCAATATAGTATGGATGAAAGAAAGAAGAACAGTTATTGGCAGCAGGTTACACACAAGGTTAAAACAACTAGCGAGCCTAACAGTAGTCGCATATGATGTGTAACATCTAACATCTCACCTTAGTAATAAAAGCAACATTAAAATTAGTAACTACCCGGATAAAACGACGTTTTCTAAAAATGAAACCTAGCTAGATCGATTTATCGCTCACGAAACCCCCTGCATATTTCACTAAATTTCATGAAAATTGTTGGAGCCGTTCCCGAGATTCAGATTATATATATACAAGAATTGCACGTTTAAAGGTATTAGATATCCTGAAAAATTACTCGGGTATTATTTAAAATGATTTTGCGTAACCATGCGCGGTCATTGGCCAAAACAAATAGCGCACGCTTCCCAGGCTTCGTTTTACACACTTTCGTCCCTTTTCAGGAAATCACACGAACAGATTGCAGGAAAGCGAGAGAAAAAGTGTTACACATCAAAAAATAAGAACAAAAAATGGTATGTCTGATGGCGCCAAATGGTTCATTCCAGCGGTAATACCAGACAGGTCATGGTTCTGTCTGACACTGGTTTCAAATAAACCTATAGTGACGAATGACGACTGTGAATCACACAACATACACCATTATTATATCTACTAATAAATAAAATGTAGAAACCTAAAAGATTTTACACTTTTTAAGTGTTTTTTTTTGTAATATAGGTAAATAAATATTTTGATTTAAATGTTTTCTTCTCCGATGGTCACGTAAATTTTAATAAATACATTATAATTATGTGTAGGTACATATTTCGTGATTATTCTAATAAAAAAACAAAAATTGTCAGTTCGGTTAGAACGACTTCCGGTTAGTACGACGTAATAGCGCAGGTCGGTCGTTATAACCGGGTGCTACTGTCAGTACATCCTATCCAATAAAAAGGAATATTCGATATCGGACTGCAATGTAAAAACTTGCTCCTTTTTTTTCGTCAGTGTAAAATAAATATTCTGAGAGACTGGCAATCTAAAATGTCAAATAAGTCGAAATGGCAAAGGTGTGGTGGAATTGCTGAAGTGCCTTTTATCACACACTCGGCCGGAGCAGACGGCGGCGGCGCTAGGTAGCATAGTGTTTGAAGTATAGGTAAGTATGAAAGCATCCACAAGTATCTGCACTAACGGCTACCCATGAACTACAAAGAAATCGATTTTACTCACACTAAAGAACTAGACAAAAATTTAAAAATGCCATTGACACGTTTCTATTATATGACCCTTTCATTAGGAAATGGACTGGTCTGGTATTTGAAGAAAATGGTTTTACGTAGAAAAGGTTCAAACATAACCTAGAACTAACGAGAACCAACTACATACTGTTACTTCCAACCTTTATAGTGAACCAGTTGTGCACCGCGATTTCACCCGCTCATAAGGACCGTAGTTTGTTTGTTTTAGAGGAAACAAAATGGCTGGTAGTGCCAGAGAATAGCGCGTTCAAACAAACAAACTCCTCAGCTTTATTTTACACTAGCTATGCCCGCGACTGGAACTTGAAACCGACCACGTGGAATTTGAAATGTCAAAATGAATTAGGTTTTGATTTTTTTGCTCAGTACCCTGATTATTATTCCTAAATAAAATTATCCACATCATCTATCTACCAATTCCATAAAAATTGATCCAGCCGTTTCGGAGATTACCTCAAACAAACAGAAACAAAAAACCTACCGAATAAACTTTCACACGCATTTACTAAAAAAGCTGCTCTTTTGGCAATTGTATTTATTTGTATAGAAGTAAAGAAGGTCAGACAACCAGAACATTGACTAGTAGATTAAGGAGGCGTGTATAAAGCCAAATCCTCAAGAAATATGGGATAGTCTAAAGCTCAGTATCAATAATTTCAGGCGATAAAGTCAAGAAACTTATTCACGAAAAGTATAGTTAATATCATGGAAGGTACCTCCCTCGAGCCCGCACGTAGTCGACGTGGAGTACACTCCATCTCGCCTTCGTAAGCTATTGTTATCGTTGACGTTTTAGGCAAGAAAAGCCTTTAGAATGTGAGTGTATTTTTCTAGGCTAGTTACGAAAGAAATTCTTATCTTGCGAGTAGATTTTAGAATGAAATGGTCTGACGGTTTTGTTTTATTCAGCTGTCTTATACGGATATTTTTTTGCGTATAAGTAAATCATCATCTGCCTAGCCTTTTCTCAACTACGTTGGAGTCAGCTTCCAGTCTAACCGGATGCAGCTGAATGCCAGTATTTTACACGGAGCGACTGCCTATCTGACCTCTACAACCCAGTTACTGGGCAACACGATACCCCTTGGTAAGACTGGTTGTCAGGCAACGGGGTCTTTCATTATTTCAGCACGTGATGTTTTTATAGAACCCCCCTCCCCCTGGTCACACGTGGTAAGGTGGTTAGACTACCTCTTTGCTTTCGTGACGAAACCCCGTTTCAAATTCACCTATTTTTTGGTACAATGAAATACAATACAGGAAAAACATACACGTGATATCTCACTACACCTACCCCGCTACAAATGGGCATGAGATATTGTTGTTTTCGTAGCGAAGAAACAAAAGAAGATCTGCTCCTAGATTTTCTATAGAACACCTTCGGCGTATTTCCAGAAATACTAATACATGGTACGGTCTACGTGATATTCCTAAACAACTCAAACTGTATCGGCCGTCCAATTTAGCGGTAATAACCCCAGGGATCAGGTGTCTTACGGACGGACGGACGGTCGGAAGAACGTGACTTAGATGTGGAGCAGCAGTATGTTTGTTGTGTTTTAATCAATTCATACTGTACGCCAAAAGGAATTTTATTTGGCTTGGGAGAAAAGAAGTATTGGCATGAACTAATAAGGTGCTTGAGCCACTTGAGGCCAGGTAAAGAAGGCAATAAGTAAGGTTGTAGATGTTGGTTAAGATGGCGGAACCCCTTGAAGGTCGCTATTGCAGAGTTACGAGAGATGACGATAAAACCATTTTCTCAGTAACTGTTGTTGCAATAAATCCCGAAAAATACATGTTAATGTTCATTATATACAGCCGATAACTTTAAGTTTTAAAATATCGATAAAAATAACAATACAGGGTGCGGAATCTTTCAGCGATTGAATCTATTTTTCTCATTTCCTTTCAATCGCGGACCTGTGAATACTGTCGGAATATTAAATAAACCTGTATTAGGAGGACGCTAAAGTTATTTACTCTGAAGTAAGTTTTTGCCAATAATATATTTTACGTTTAAAACACCGTAAAAATGAGCTCCAGATGGCGTGCGCTACACGCAATTGTGTAGTCAAAGTCAACAGTCTTACACAGACCCTTAAGTATCGCCACTCAGGGAAGATATTTTAAGCACAAGAACACTTGAAAAGACAAGACCGTTTCTCAAGACCGTACAAAATTAAACATAAACCTATATTGTGTAACTGGCTAAAGAATAAAGGCTCTCCCCAAGCAGAAAACCAACGCGCTGTCATCTGCACGCTTGCACACGACCAAATAACATATCTTAATTGCGGTTCCGAGATAAATAAATAAAATAAATAAATATTGCTGGACAATCCACACAGCATCATCTAGCCCCAAGCTAAGCAGAGCTTGTGTTATGGGTACTAGATGACTGATATACTTAATACAATACATTACATAGATAGATAAAACAGCACGAAAGATATTCATCCACAATTTCACTTCTCAACAGAAGCCACCGACCAAAACTAACAAGCTTATAACAAGAAAGTTACAGAAACGCGAATACGTGACTAGAATATAAATAAGACCAATTATTTCTAAACGTAGTAATATAATATACAACCGAGGTGCTTAATCACTTACGGGTGTGAAACCTGGGTCTTGACAGAAATCACAAGGCCATCACAGGGAAATACAACCAGAGAGTCATGGAATGAAACATTCTAGGACTTAGGCTAAAAGAGTAGGTTAGGAATATAGATATCAGGCGGAAAACAAAACAAACATACTTCCTTCTACGAATCGACCAACTAAATTGGAGACGGACAGGCCATATGCTTCGCTGTGAACTTGGAAAATGGAGTAAACCGGTGACTTTCTGGGCTTAGGCGCAGAGAACAATTTGACGAAAACCATGTAATCAATATCTAGTGGAGGTCAGTGAGTCACTATAGCTGTTCCCACAACTCCGCTTGAGCACCCGAGTGTAAAAATCTTATTTCCGCGAAGTGAAAATTAAATTTCCTTTGTTAATAATTTGATAAATATAAAAGTATAAAATAATAATAAGTAAGTAGTACAAGAGTAGAGGGAGATGGTTAGATGATATGGCTAGGAAGGAGGTGACTTTTGAGATCACGGCAGTTAGAGATGTATGGAAGAAGTAGTTGAAAATAGTAGAATAAAATAGGAAATTGGGATAAGGGCAGCAGGAGGATGAAGATGAATAAAATATGATGATAATAAAGTATTATTATCATCACTTCATTATTATGTCAAAGTATTATTATCAGTACTTATAAGTAATTTGTCGTCATCATCATAATCAGTAGATTATGATGATGACGACAAATTACTTATAAGTACCTTTTCTGTGTATCCTATTAATTATTTTTGCACTTCAAACAAGCAAAAAATATTTTAACTACTTATGTAGATGAGGTCGGTGGTCAAGAAGAAACAACGAAACCAAATCCGTGGTCACCGTCTTTTTTAAAGTCCAGACATTATCACGGTCAGATTATGTGAGGACCACGCAGATTAGTGTTTGAGATGGTTTTTGGTGAAAAGACCCACACGGATTTGTATGGACCTGTGTCCAATAGACCAGAGGCATAGTGTAACAGTCATAGATAATGTATAAAAAGAGAAGGAAGGAATGAGAGATCATTAAAAAAACCGCATCGCTGTCAACAGGAAAAGGGTGGCAGCATTGCCACGTTGAATGGCAACGCAACGCTGTTTCTTTGGCCATAAAAAGGTAATTTGGTCACGCGAAGAGTCGACCAACCTCTTGGCGAAATCCCGAAACAAACGATGGACACTGGGATACCATAGCCCATGTTTTAGCCCTAAGCGGCTGCTGGCTGGGTGGTGTATAGAGTTGATACATTTTCGCCGTTTGAGTTCTTCTGTAAGTAAATAGTATTAAGGCAATAATAGTCGTTATAGGTATAGGTTGTACGGCAGCTCGATAAATGGCAGAAGTGGCAAAATTAAAACTGGCTACGGTTTCTTTGCATACATCCATACATAAACTTACGTCTTTTTACCGTGGAGGAAGGCAGAAACACTACAGAACGCCACCTGCTACGATCCTTACACACATACTCCTTTTGCTTCGTTTACGTTCATACATCGTATAGTTTCGTTACATGCTAAAGTATAAGGATTACAGGAAACAAATTAATTATATCTTTAAACCGTAAACTTATGTTTCATTTGCATACCCTTGGCAGATACAAGAAATGACGCATCTTAGTTTGGATTGTTTAAAGATTATTCAAAAGAATGGTCAGACACAAATCTCTTCCATCTACCTACCGTATTTCACAACACTGCTCATACATTTTTTTGAGCACAGCTGCTAACGTACCAAGCATTGATAAACTGGAGTAATATTACGAACAACAGTTTACAGATGTCTGTCGCCGTAAAACTGATGTTTAATCTAATAATGCGGGCATAGTAACCAGTTTTACAATGCAGGTATATGAATCATATTACATATCTACTTTTCATTCAGAGAATACAGGAAAATGTATACTTAGTCCAGAATATCGCGGAAATGTTTTGGGTTGAAAACAGGTGAAATCCCACTGGAGATTTGTATCGTGAATTTGTTACATGTGTCGCGAGGATTTTGTGTGTTGCAGGGGGTTCACGTGTGAGGTTGGCGATAGAACTGACTGCAACAGCATAAAGTCTGTATCCCAATGGGTGTTCAGTTACTTGCCTATTCTTCTACACACGATATACCTTTCGGAAGGGGCGACTAGAAACATTTAAGATTTTTTCTGTGCTAAGTACTTTATAGTAAATAAATGCTTGATTAATTACATCATAATGTAATGTAATGTAATAATGCTGGACAATCCACACAGCATCATCTAGCCCCAAGCTAAGCAGAGCTTGTGTTATGGGTACTAGATGACTGATATACTTTATACAATTCTTTACATTGATAGATATTTTTTTATTATACATAGCAAATACCCAGAACACCCGGCACAAATCTTTGTAGATCGTACAAACATTTGCCCCAAGGCGGGAATCGAAAACGCAACCTCCTGCGTCGCAGGCGGACCCTCGCCCGCCGCGCCTCATAGGTCGTCATAATACCATTACATGAGGTTTAATTTTCAAGTTTAATGTTTCAAGAGAAACGCAGAAATTCATTTCTAATCCTTATTAGTGGGTTTTCGTGGAAGCGAGAATACAATTATCTAAATCTGAAAAAAGGTTGAAGTGAAGTTTATTTGTTTTTTGTTTGATTGCGTTTTTAATCCCAGGAAGTACCAGTCGGATTTGAAATAATCTTTTTGCACTTAATAGCCGAATTCTTGAGGCAGGTTGTAGTTTGTTTAAAATCACGGTAAGACCCTAAGAAGTGGGAGGGGGGGTGGGGAGAAGAACCGCAAGCCATTGCTAAGTGCTAGTACCTACTATAATACACCGTCAAACGCCTGAGATTGTTCAGTGCCACATAGCCTATTATAGATATTGGTCTTTTGGTACGGATTGTCATGTCACGTAAAACTTGTTCAAAACTAAACTTTCCACTTTTATCCACAGCGAGAGCTTATCGCTAAAACAATTGCAAAACAGTTCAAGAATTGCACATAACAAAAAATGTCTGATATAAAAGTCTCCTACTTTAAAAGTCAGCGTAAAATCGCAACAGTGCAAAGTGCTAACAAGTCGGTGTTCGTTCCAGAACCGCACAATACCCTACTTCCTTCGGTTAAGTTTTACATTGTACAGGAAAATGCTGGATTTTTCGCGTCTCCACATATTTTAGTTGTTGGTTTTTTTATTATGAAACTAAACAGGAAAACACAGTATTTGATTAGCTTTGGTAACATAGTATGGTAGAGTAGTTTTTGGCAAACCAGGTCAATTTGGCACGGTTGGCTGAAAGATCGGCTGCTGCGCTGCGGGTGGATTCGATTCCCGCACGGAAAAAATATTTGCACAGCCTACAGGTAGTTGTTCTGGGTCTGGCTGTTTGTGTGCTGTTTTAATGTTTGTAATACGCACCCACGATACCTTCAGGAGAAATGTCTAGTGTGGGGCAATTTTTTCTTTTCCTAAAAAAAAAGAAAGAATTTTTTTTCCTTCAACTCAACCTAGGCGTGAAGTAAGGAAGTACATTGGAAGGATGATAGAAATCGTAAGAAAGGAAGATATTAAGTCCAGAAAGAGGGTGAATGCTGAGATCGCGGCTTGTATATATGTATGGAAGAAGTAAGACCACAGTCAACTTCAAATGCGATAAAGTCTGAAGAATCATTCAAAATAAAAGTGATAGATGATAAGTGAATGATCCACAATGTCGTTGAGAGATATTTTGCACACCAAGACGACATATCGGTTTTACTTTTCATTAATTACTTCAGCATAAATCCTCAATTTGCTACTGCCAGCAAAAAAAAAACCAAACATCACCAAACTTGGTCCCCAGCCAGAAATATTTCAAATCTTCCCAAACAAACAACAAATAAAACTTTCTACCGAAATAAAATGAAATTGTTGGTGTATTCTCATTGCTATTTAAACGAGAAAACCTCTCGGAACAGGCAACAAATCAAAACTTTGCGTAGACTCGAAAGAAATACTTACGGGAAACTTCCAAACATTTACCAAGTTGAAGATAACGATGACTGACGGGATTCCAATGAATCATTCTGAGATGGACTTCAGAAATGCCCTCCAACTATCAGGGAACAGGTAATGATGTATTGAGAGTTGAGTTGTTGCGGTTGTGGGTTGAAAACCTACCACTGATAGAATAATTCAGTGGTTTCCAACCTTTTTGTAACCAGGGACTATTTTGATGTATTTGTTGTTGACAGGGAGCAGATGAGTCAAGAAAATAAAATGTGTCATTATAAAATAATCATTAATCAAATCTTTGGCTTATTTTGTTTAATTGCCAATTTCGATAACATATCTCAATCCCAATGTCAAATAGCGATCTTAAACTGATGCATCTAAATCGCCCTCCCAATGTTTGATTTTGATTGTTTGATTGGTTACATACAAAGATCGATCTCTAGATTGAGATAAGTTATTGAAATCGGCCGCAGGTCAGCATTAATTTCTAACAGATAATTAAATTTCGTGTGTATTTTAGTTTTTTTTTTGCATTTTGTAGTTTTATCCTTTCGCAAACCATTATTAAGCTCATGCGGGCCACTAGTGGTCCGCGCACTAGTTTGGGAACGAATGGTAGATATTAACTATTTTTTGAAGTCCTATGATTCTTTCCTTTTCTATTTTACATGACGTCATTCAATGCTTATAAAAAAATAGAACAAATTACCCATGTGATTTTTTAATTAATTGAGTAGGGTAGACTAAAACCCGAAAGTCTGACAACCAGTCTTACCAGGGCCGTGTTGCTTAGTAACTGGATTGTGGAGGTTAGATAGGCAGTCTCTCCTTGTAAAATACTCGTATTCAGCTGAATTCTGTTAGACTCCAAGCCAACTCCGATATAATTGGGAAAAGGCTAAGCAGACGATGATGGACTTTGTAAGCTAGTGAAGACATTTTTAAATTCTGAGAAGGAAAATATCGTTAGGAAACCAGGACTTATAGTAAATACAAGTCTGAAATCGCCAACCAGCACTGAGCAAGCGTGGTGACTAATGCTTCTTGCCTGCTCTGTATGAGAAGAGGCCTTTGCCCTGCAGTGGGACAGTAACAGGCAGGTAGTGTTATATTATTGTCTGACTAACTATCTGTCGTGATGGCCCACTGGTTACGGTCTCGCCTCTCAAGCACGAGGTTATGGGTACAAATCCAGACAAGTACTCTTATGTTGCTTAACCTTGAAGACCGTCCCGTGCGGCTGTTGTTACTTAGCCTCGATTAAAACACGTCAAAATAAAAAACAACGTCAGAAACAGAAAAGATAATTGTCAGAGACATCTTAATTAAAAGTCCTAATGAACAGTCCTAAACATGACAGACATTAATTACTTAAATGTAAATAACATAAGAAAAATTATATACCTGAGTACATAAAGTCACGCCTCTTTTCCCATGGGGGTAGGCAGAAGCTACAGAACGCCACCTGTTACGATCCTAACATATTCCTTTTGCTTCGTTTAAGTTCATACATATTCTGGTCATACACGCACGCTGGTTGCAACGCACCTAAGCTTTCTGAAGAACATCACCAATAAGGTCAGTGCATGTCCTTCTAGAGCGTCTCCTCCCGGCGTTCCCACTTACATCTGCCTCATCGCCTTTTGATAGTCGCTTTTCATGAAGAAATATAAAAGGTTATTGAATGAAGCAATAATGGTCTCAAGAAATCTGTGAAGATGATAGGCATGATACATTACCCAACTATTAGTAATTGTTTACAGATTGAATAATTGATCGATCAGTACAAGTAGATATACTGAACAAAAATACTCGAGAATTTTAATGGTAAATCACTTACTTCCTGGTAAATCAAAGACCAGTTTTAGAACAAGATTGAATTTGATTGACTATGGTTTTAATTTACACTGGCAAAAGGTAAATAATGAATCCAACTGTTCTTTTGTTTTTATTTTCTTAAATTGAATACATGGGTAATTTAGTATGCGTTTAATTGGCTAATGATATAGCTCTAAGAACTATCTTCTTTACCCTTTGCATCTATGTCATCATCATCATCTGCCTAGCCTTTTCCCAACCGTGTTGGGGTCGGCTTCCTGTCTAAACGGATGCAGCTGAAATACCAGTATTTTTAATAGAGCGATTGTGTACCTCAAACCAGTTACTGGGCAACACGATACCCCATGGTAAGACTGAATGTCAGACCTTGACTACCCATAACAAATGACAACAGAGGGTTAACGTGCTTTGCGAAGCACGGAGGAGTCTCGATAGGTTACGAACGGTCACTCATCCAGAGACTGTCCTCGGCAAGCGTATAGCTAAATCTTCGATCAGCCCGTGCGGCTGTTTTTATTTAGCCACGAGCTCCTCTATACATATATGAACGAGTATGTATCACAAATACTTTGATTTTGATTTTTAAGTAGGTTTAGTAAAATACGGATAATCATCATAATCCTCCTGCCCTTACGCGCAGCATGTTTTCTTCTTCCATACCTCTCTACTTGCAGTCATCTCAATAGACACCTCTTTTCTAGCCATATCATCTAACAGGTAGGTACCACTTTCAGACTTCCTCTTACATACTCATTTCTTATTCTATCCATTCGCGTAACACCACACATCCTCAGCATTCTCATCTCAGCTGCATCTGCGGCCCAACATTCTGATCCACACAAGACAGCAGGTCTCACCATATAGTAAAATACGGATATCCTACAACATTAATTACATGTTTGGAAGTATAACTAACACTATTCTCGTTATCAGACTACATGAACAGTTAACAATAAAGGGACAATGAACACAACAACCCAACAAAATACATTGTTAGATAATGCGGTCACATTATCCCCGAGCATCCCAACAGACCCTCAAACCACTAAACGACGTTTTGTGCAACCCCAAAGGGATGTTATAAATAAGTACCTTACAAGTATATTCAGAAGTGTAAAGCCCAATATAAAAGATATTCTCACTGAAAGGCAATGGATTTCTCAGGCAATTTGGGGCAACGTCTTTTTTTAATATTTAAAAAAAGAAAGAATTTTGTGGCTAACCGCGTTTTTTATGTCGAGATATAAGTACGCATACTTTGAAAACTGGGGCGAAGTTGATGATTGTTCAATAATATTAATATTTTACTCAAATTTAGCCATACAAGGGCTCCAGGATAGATCACGAATTTAAAATTCGTCGCTTTTTCCTAATTTCATGTTTTGTTCTATGGTAAAAGTTCCCCACAATCACACCTTGAATATACCAGCTCCCTCAGTTTCTTAAAAGGGGTAGACAGAAGTGCGTATATCACTTCGGTTCGATTAAAAACCTACACAGCGGCAGAGATGAAGGCGAGAAATGTAAAAATATATTTATAAATCAAGAATCCAATCATATTGGTTAACATAGGAGCATAAGAACATGTTAGAACAGGAAGCCGTGTCCCGGGTCCACGAGTATTCTTTAAAGCAAAATCGGGAATTTCAATTTCCTGCAAGTTTTACCTCTTTAGGTATGGAGATCAAAAGATTCACCCGGTTTCAACAAAAGGTGAACGAGGTACGCCTTTGTGAACTTAAAGCCTAGTTAAAATTCTGCAAATCAAATCATGAGATATTGCTGAACTCAAAATCAGTGTTTCTGAATGCTTTTGAGTCAGTTTTTAATTAGTTTTAGCATAATTGGGGGATTCTGCATTACAGGAGACGATTTGGATATCGAACCGTATAAGCCGCGTTCGATTAGAATAGGATACGATATTTTGGAACTGAGACACGCGTTGTCTGCCTGGTAGTGATAGCATCGGAAAACACGTCGATCCTCGCGAGACGATAGAACGCGTTGGTACACGTTCCGTTCAGAAATAGACGAGATTCAGGCTCATAGCAGTGTCCTGAATTGGAACAGAAATCGTTAAGGAAGTAGGTGTGTCATATAAGTAATGAAGTGAGGGTGAAGTGAGCGGTGAAGTGAGCGGTAAAGTGAGCGGTGAAGTGAGGGTGAAGTGAGGGTGAAGTGAGCGGTGAAGTGAGCGGTGAAGTGAGCTGGTGGTGTCAACTAGCCTAAGCTTGAGTTAATTGTCGATTTTGGTATATATTAGTTTTTATTTATTTATTTTGGCATATTGGTGTGTGCTAGCTAACATGTAGCAAATTGTTTAATTTAACGATGTATTAAGATGATTGACATAATTATTATTTTTTGACATATGTCGTTTAGCTTCAAGTTCTTCAAACCTATCAGTCAGACGTCTTGCTGGGGAGTTTGTTCCGCCACTTCTTCTTCCCAAAAAAAACACTAGGAAGTGGTGGGAGTTTTGGGGGACAGTCTTTTGTAAAAGTTTTGACGTTCAAAAAGTGCTGATTGTCAGCCTAATTTGAATAAATGAATTTGATTTGATAAGTAAGTTTCACAGGGAGATTTTTACATAATAAACCGGCCGATGTTGTACATGTCATTTCAAGCGAAAATAGCCCGCAACTTTGCCAAATGCATAACCGCAAAATAATTTATAAACCTAATTAAATTTTTGAGCTGGGATGGGCAGGGCTCATCGTTTACGCTCAACGCAAAACCCAATTTCCGTCGGTAATCTACAGCGGGAATTACAGCCTAAGGTAGAGAACCTCTTTATAATCCAATGAGTTTTGGGAAAGTTTCAATGTTTCGGATGGATATTTTTGGATGCCAAAACGGATTCTAAGGGACTAACTACACTTATTCCTGTTCCTTAAAGGAAAAATGTAACTAATATGTAAGATATTGAAAATAAACAGTCATTACTTATTATTATAAAGCTCAATTCAGCTTTTGTACAAAAATCAGCACATCAAGCTACCCCAAACTGTCACTGAACATGAATCTTATTCTTTTGTAATAAGGTTGAAAACCTATCAAAGAAATTTGACACATTGGGGTAGCTTGATGTACTGGCTTCTGTATATAGAATACACCAGTTTTTTTTTTATAATAACGCATATTATAAAAAAAACTGGTGTATTACGTATTAACGCGTCCTTTCAGCTGTACGGACGCGAACGCAAATCATACAAAACTGGTATTTTCTAAGGACGAAGTAAGTCCCTAACGTGTAATGTAACATGTAAGTACGCCAGTGAAATCCACGTCAAAATCCGCTTAGCCGTTTCGAAGCTTACTTCAAATAAACAGACAAACAAACCAAAAAAAAAAAAACTTTTTTTGGTATAACTTCCGTATAAATTATCATTTTGTTATTTTGACATTACAAACACTGTCAATTTATTTATTTGTTTAGATTTAGCGTACGCGTTGTCATTATAAGTACCTATTAATTTATTTATTTATTATTTCTGGCCAACCAACAATTGTTTGTACCGTTACATGTTAAAATAAAAATTCTCATAACTATTTCTAATAGGTTAGCACCGCATGCCCCATAAAATAGTAAATGTTACAAGTTATAGTCTAACCAAAAATTCAAATTATACTAATTAGTACGAGTATTACCGCGCCTCTAAAACAAATCTGCTAAGCCCTTAACAAAAGCACGTTCTACATTTGAAACCATTCTAAACCGCTCGAGTGTCAGGCAGTCAAGCAGTCAAAACTTATATTCATCCAGCCTGTATGCCATAAGATTCCGTTTCGTAACACTGTCTTGTTTTTCATCTTGAAAACAGCTTGAGACACTGAACAGGCAATGTTGACGGAAAACGTCGTACAAGAATAATATAAATACACAATACACATACAATATACATGAACTCACGACGACACGTTAGACGACCTATGTGGCGCAGCGGGCGAAGGTCCGCCTGCGACGCAGGAGGTTGCGGGTTCGATTCCCGCCTAGGGACAAATATTTGTACGATCTACAAATATTTGTTTCGGGTGTTCTGGGTATTTTCTATGTATAATAAAAAAATATCTATCTATGTAATGTATTGTATTAAGTATATCAGTCATCTAGTACCCATAACACAAGCTCTGCTTAGCTTGGGGCTAGATGATGCTGTGTGGACTGTCCAGCATTATTTATTTATTATTTATTTATTTATTTATTTATTTACTCACGCCTTTTTCCCATGGGAGTTGTCATTTGGTTAAATCCCCCCCCCCCCCCCCCTTCTACACACTCCTTTAGCTTCGTTTAAGTTCATCCATCAGTAGGCGTAGCATGACCAATTCTATATCTGTTCTACCAAGAAAGACTAAGATCTTTCTTTCCAACTTGACATTCTCTTCTACCCGAGCACAGGGCGCTTCGTAGACTGTATAAAATAGAAAACTTCTACTCTTCAGTTTTACATCGCCATGCTTAGGACGGTAGAATCTTTCGTGTTGACTTCCGTCGACAAAATTAGTTGCTATGGTGGCCATGCTACGCCTGCTGGTTATACACGAACGCCGGTTGCGAGTACTACGCTCCTGCCCATTTTGAAGAACATAACCAATAGGGACAGGGTATGACCTTCTAGGGCTTCCCCTTCCGGCGTTTCCACTCACATCTGCCTTATACACGCGAACAACACACACACACGAATAATCTTCAATTTATTTTCCTCTGAAAATTGGAACTAATTTGAGACTTTAAGAGCTTTGGCTTTTGTAATCCCATGTTCGTTGTTTAGAAAATCATGTCAAACAAAATATTGTACAGTAGTTTGTTGAAAAAGCAAGCGAGAAATAAAACAACTGCTTATCGTCTTGTGGGAGTTATAAAAGTCATGAGGAGAATCAAATGCGAATGTATTATTTAGGTGAAGACATACAAACAATGGGATATGTCTCTGTTGGAACAGAATAGAATACTCACTATTGTACACCGTAAAAACTTACAAACAATTACTTTAAGAGCTACATAGGGTGTTACAAGGCGGCCCTATCGCTAAAAGCGATCTTTTTTTTTTTTTTGACTACCTATGTGGCGCGGCGGGCGAAGGTCCGCTTGCGACGCAGGAGGTTGCGGGTTCGATTCCCGCCTTGGGACAAATGTTTGTACGATCTACAAAGATTTGTTCCGGGTGTTCTGGGTATTTTCTATGTATGTATATTAAAAAAAATATCTATCTATGTAATGTATTGTATTAAGTATATCAGTCATCTAGCACCCATAACACAAGCTCTGCTTAACTTGGGGCTAGATGATGCTGTGTGGATTGTCCAGCATTATTTATTTATTTATTTATTTATTTATTTTTTACAGACAACTTTTGGATGGATTTGATAGAGAAGGAGTAAATATATGCAGCTAGTTAGTCCGTGATGTTCTATTTACATAGAATATATTTATAATACCTACATAACAATATATTATATATATATATATATATATATATATATATATATATATATATATATATATATATATATATATATATATATATATATATATATATATATATATACGAATCATATAAACACAAATCTAGCCTAGCCTTTTCCCAACTATGTTGGGGGCGGCATCCAGTCTAATCGGATACAGCTGAGGACCAGTATTTTACATGGAGCGACTGCCTATCTGACTTCCACAACCCAGTAACTGAGCAACACGATACCCTTGGTAAGACTGGTTGTCAGACTTTCGGGCTTCTGACTACCCGTAACGACTGTTAAAGATCTACAAATGAAACCAACAGTTTAACGTGCTTTCCGAGCCACGGAGGTGTCTCGATATTTTACGAACGATCACCCAACCACAGACTGACCTCGGCAAGCGTAGCTTAACCTTCGATCGATCCGTACGTAAACACACATTCATACATTAAACACCCTAATGTTATCACGCTTAGCATTATACATGTGAACAGAAAAAAACTTAAGATAAATAAATCTTGGTACACGGGTAAATCATGACCTGGATAAAGACAAAGGATAAGTCTCATACCTACAATTCCTTGGGATAATTTTCGACATTCACGCAGGCAAACCCGCGTGTGAAAAAAATTGTTTCCTATATTACTGCGTTTTATAGGTTCTTATGATACAACATTCTCCCATTGCGTGCAGGAGACAGTCTTCCTTCTTTTACTCGCGAATATTTGGGCCCAGTAGCATAATTTCTAAGCGATAATTATGATATGATGCTATCTAACCGATTTCGGCCACAGCGACTGCATTCGATGGCTTCTTAGGGTGGTTGTTGAGAGCTTTGGTGTGCTGCTCTTTGATGAGCTCTCATGTGGCTAGCATATCCAACTTAGGCGGAAAATCTCCGAGCACAGAGCGGACATGTCAGAACACCATTGACTGTATTGTAAGTTATAATTGTAGGTGGCCAGCTTTAATATAATATTAGGTCAGATGCGTATTACTCGCAAACGGCGAGCGACGTGCGCGTATTACCAGATTTATAAACTTAAACGAAGTAAAAGGAGTATCTAAGGATCGTAGCAGATGGCGTTCTGTAATTTCTGCCTACCCCATTGGGAAAAAGCCGCGAGTTTTTGTATGTATGTATTATTTTGTTATTGACGATTTCTTGTATATTTGCTAGAAATAATATTATTTCGTGGACATAATATGGCGACTTGCAAATAATTAACTTGGGAACTATCTCTATATCAAAAGTAGCAATAATTTTACCTTAATTTTCATCAACAAAGTAAAAAAGCGTTGGAATTTCTATAATACTCGTAGATAAGAAATTTTGAATTTGGCAGGTTACATTTAAAGAATCACTTTAAAACGGTATTGTCAAGGGACAATCAGGAATATCATCACGAGTACAGTCGTGATGATATTCAGGATTGTTCCCCGAAGGGTTGGGCAGAGCTGGTGTACTTGCAGCACACCCGGATTTCACCATTTATGATTAATTCTGAAGAAATGTGTCTTTATCACGATTGATTTGCACATTAAATAAATAAATAATGTTGGACAGAGCTTGTGTTATGGGTACTAGATGACTGATATACTTAATATAATAATTAATTTTACATTGGCTGATATTTCAGAATTATGTGTGTATTCTTGCCTTGATCCATTCTTTTCGCGGAGTGTGTATGGGTAACTATTGAACACATACATTATAATATCAAAAATGTGTGCGTGTACTAGCGTACACTCGTAAGAAGTGAAACTTCTTTATGACGTTATTTTTCAAAAAATAATTTACTTTATGCAACTTTACAGAAATTGGTTAAATAAAGTTAAATTAGATAAAGTTTAATAAAAGGCTTTTATTATCATAGACATAAATACAAATTCTACAATTATTTCATTTTAGCTTATTACTACAAAGATTATTATTGAATTTCATTAATTGTAATAGAATTATTACTATTATTGATGTCGTTATTATATATTTGTGTTATTAATGGCTTATGGTAACTGAAATACGAAATATATTGATACCATAATTACACCCACGTGTTAGTGTATTGAAAAATACAATCAAAAACTGAGGTTAATTTTAAATAACGTGGAAAAAAAATACCATAATTACACCTAAGTAATAGAAAAAGAGATGTAATTATTTACTTTTTTTAGAAATTCACTGGAATTAGAATTAAAATAAACCCTTTGATTTTGCTGATCACTTCATAAAACATATATATATACTAGCGGACCGAACAGACGTCGTCCTGCCCGTACAGCGCCACCTACCGGGTCCAATTGTAAATCTAAACCATTCTCGAATCTCCACGAACACACACAAAAAATTTCATCAAAATTGGTCCAGTCGTTTAGGAGGTGTTCAGTCACATACACACGCACACAAGAAATATACAGGGTGTTTGGCAGAACGTTGAACATACGAAAATGGTGGATAGGTGGGGTCATCTGCTACTTACTCAACCCAATTTTTTTTGGCCCTGGCCCACGGGATATTTTTTAAATTTTTTTTTTGTCTTTCTTCTTCTTACACCACTTTCTTAACTTTAAAGTGTAATTTTTATTAAAAATGGGTAAAACAGGCAATATTTAGTATTTTTTTTAAATCTTTTATGTTGACAGATTCTTATAAAATTATTGCTTTATTCAGATGTTAGCTAGAAAAAAAGTTATGAGTCCTCAAACTTACAGAAAGGTGTAAAAAATACTTAAATCTTAATTTCAACTTGCATTTAAAAAAAAAACAAAAAATGATTGAGGAGTTCCAATTCTAGCAAAACATCCCTAGTGTGTGAACTTTCTAATGGTATGTAATTTGCTTTTATAAAAAAAAACTTTAAGAATTATTTCATAATTTTTTCAATTTTTGACGAAATTCTACCTTTACGGAAAGTGAAATGTTTTGCGAAATTTAATACTGCAAAGTTGGTAAAAATTAAATGATCGACGGCTTGCCAGTAGCAGTTGTGCAAATTAACATTCACTATTCCCTTGGGATGGTTGTTACACGAAACAGGTAGAAATTATTTAATTATTTAAATTTCATTAATGCACCTAACTGGTACAGCATAATTTCAATCGATCATTTAATTTTCACCAACTTTGCAGTATTAAATTTCGTAAAACATTTCACTTTCCGTAAAGGTAGAGTTTCGTCAAAAATGTCCTACTTGAAAAAATTATGACATAACTCTTAAAGTTTTTTTTTTATAAAAGCAAATTACATACCATTAGAAAGCTCACACACTAGGGATGTTTTGCTAGAATTGGAACTCCTCAATCATTTTTTGTTTTTTTTTTAAATGCAAGTTGAAATTAAGATTTAAGTATTTTTTACATCTTTCTGTAAGTTTGAGGACTCATAACTTTTTTTCTAGCTAACATCTGAATAAAGCAATAATTTTATAAGAATCTGTCAACATAAAAGATTTAAAAAAAATACTAAATATTGCCTGTTTTACCCATTTTTAATAAAAATTACACTTTAAAGTTAAGAAAGTGGTGAAACAAGAAGAAAGACAAAAAAAAATTAAAAAAATATCCCGTGGGCCAGGGCCAAATAAATTAGGGCTGAGTAAGTAGCAGATGACCCCACCTATCCACCATTTTCGTATGTTCAACGTTCTGCCAAACACCCTGTATATATTAAGATATTTATCACGTCACTATAGAGCGTTGGGAATAAATAAGCGTGCAATAGAAAAACGGTCAAGTATAATGGTAGGAGTAAGTCCGTTAAAACGATATGCTATTGGTAAATGACAATTGCACGACACCACCTAGTGGTCAGTCATCACTACTCAAAGCGGGTCATAAGCTCTTATGGAAGTCGATGCAATCGCCACCTGGATTTCAAAAATGTAACTACTCTAAACAAGATGGCGCGTAACGGAAAAATGTTACACAAAATTTTTTTCCAACCCCGATAAAGAAGTTTCACTTCAAAAACCTGCCTTGCGCCCTACTCCCGCATAGAATAGCGCGGAAAATGCATAAATGTATAGAAAAGAGTCGGCAGCCGGCACGAAATTAATATTTACTTTGGCAATTTGCAATTCAATACAGTCTGGTTTGTGTACTGAAAAACTCGGGAAGTCACATAATATATCTACTACACCACTGAGTTCATTAAAGAGTTCCTTGTTTTTATTTTTGGGCAGACTGCGATGGCGCGGAGAGTTGAGCTTCCAACAATGTTATAAACCAATGTGGTCCCTGGTCGAAAATATGTCAGGAACCACTGATGTAGTCACTAGTGTGCTTAATTAAATATGAAGAATATCTTTCTAATATATAAAATTATCGTGTCACGGTGTTTGTAATTAAATTCCCCCGAAATGGCTCGACCGATTTTCGTGATACTTTGTGTGAATATCGGTTAGGTCTGCTAATCGGACAACATCTATTTTTCATCACCCTAAATGTTAAGGGTGGTACACCCCTAAATTTTATATGGCAAAACATTTGGTAGGTCAGCAGACTAATATATAAAATTCTCGTGTTTACAAAATGTTTGTTACCAAACTCCCCAGAAACGGCTGGACCGATTTGTATGAAATTTTGTGAGCTCGGTTAGGTCAGATAATCGGCCGACATCTATTTTTTATACCCCTAAATGATAAGTGTGGTCCACCTCAAACATTTCTTTACTACTTTTTTGGCTTAAAATGGCAAAGCAACGTTTGCGGGGTCTTTAAGAACTTTACTTCTCAAAAAGAACTACATTAACTTACTTGAGAAACAACTTATTTCCTATTTGGTTACCTTAGGGTTCGCGATAGTAACACAACAAAAAAACATGTATACAATATAATTTTTTTTTTTTGTCCTCCAAAATGTGGTTCTTTCCAATTCAACAAATACTGTAATACTATCGTCTATACTGTGATAGGAGTAGGTAAACAAAAAATACGTAACGTGACCATCCATACTGATGAGCTTTTCAGTTCCATTACTGGCAACACTTTCCTTGATTCCAAGGAATTGGTTTTATTTTCAAAAAACGCTCCACATTTGGGACAAAACAGCCACACTAAAAAACAAAAAAGTATCAGGTGGGTGTACCTACTCCTTCACTTACAGGAGACCACAGCATGCATAATAAAGTGGAGTATTCCTCAAAGCGCAACTATTTTTAAGCGCAACCATCTATCATCATCTGCATCATCTGCCTAGCCTTTTCCCAACTATGTTGGGGTCGGCTTCCAGTCTAACCAGATGCAGCTGAATACCAGTATTTTACATGGAGCGACTGCTACACGCAACCATCTATGCGCAACAAAATTATTCCTCAATGCGCTCACAAATTCAAATAAAAAAATTACTCCTCAGAGCGCACCTATCAAGGTGCAGTAGGATGGTTATTAACTAACGGCAGATATCGATAATGAATAACACAGGTCGCTTTAGTAATATATACCTTACATGATTTTTTTTAATACATATAATACGACACGGTTGGCGCAGTAGTTAAGCTATTGGCTGTTGCGCTGCGTGTCGCGGGTTCGATCCCCGCACGGAACAAATATTTGTTGGCCTACAGATAGTTGTTCCGGGTCTGGTTGTTTGTGTATGTGACTTTAAATGTTTGTAAACGCACCCACGATACAGGAGAAATTCCTAGTGTGGGGCAACGTTTTTATTTCATGTAATTGTATATTTAGTTTAGTCCTCACCAAACTGTATTATTTACGTTTACTAGAGATTGGATGGAGAAAGCCGCACAGTGAGAAGACTAGAAGGCTATGGGGCAGGCCTTTGCCCTGTATTATTTGGAATAGAGGCAGTTAAAATACAAATTCTGAAATTTTCAATCGTCTACATATTGCGGTTTCATGAGATACACACTAGACCTTTTTTTTTTTTTTTTTTTTTTTTTTTTTTTTTTTTTTTTTTTTTTAAAAACGTTGCCCCACAGTAGGAATTTCTCCTGTACCTTTTTTCCTTTGTTCCTGTACCTTTGGGTACGGAACCCTAAAAATATCAAAGTTCACTACAGCGGTATGGTTTCTAATAGGCCCCAGCCCTAGCCTAGAGACACACAATAACATCAACAGAGTACAACAAGGATCACTTCCTATCACGTAAATAGTAGCCATTGTCAAACTGGCACAGACTCACAAATTGTTCGGGGAGATGAGATGAGAGGAATAGGTACGACATCTATTCGGTAGTAAATACTGCCGACTCTCTGAACGGAAATCCGGGATTCTGAGGTCTTTGTGTACCAGTTATATGATGATAGTGAAGTGATAAAAGAACCAAATTGGCTAGGAACATGACAGCTATTCAAAATCACTTTTACAAAATAAAAATATATCATCATCATCATCCACCTGCCCTTATACCAATTTATTTGGGGTCGGCGCAGCATGTTTTCTTCTTCCATACATCTCTACTTGCCGTCATCTCAATAGTCACCTCTTTTCTAGCCATATCATCTTTCACGCAATCCATCCATCTTTTCGTTGGTCTCCCTCTACTCTTGTAACCTAAAAGTAAAATATTTCTTTATTCTATTCAAAATTACTTTTACACAATAGAAATAAACAAATTAGAGCTAGATGAGGTCGATGTTTCCTTGTTTCCCGAGTTGTTTGTTTGGAAGAAACACCGAAACAAACTCACAGGTCTCTTTACCATGTCTTTACTATGTCTGCATGGTAATGCAGATTACTGTCTGAGATGTTTTTTTTTTGTCTCTTGGTGTGTATATATCCGTGGCACTATTGACGCGCCTGACCTGCTTGCTGTGCTTGCACGTTTCTTTGTTCCGGACAACTACTGCCGCGGCAAAAAGCACCGAATGTTTGCTGTGCCTCAGTGTCGCACTGTTGCCCGTGCTCAATCTCCAATACCTCACACCTTGGCTGCACTAAATGATCTCTTGGATTCTTATCCAACAAGCGATCTGTTTGCGGATGAATGGAAGATGATTTTATTGGCATGTCAGAAGTAGTGTGAGAGGAATTGATGTAAGTACCTATATGTTGTTTATAACTTAACTTTTATTTTTTGTGTTTAGTTACTGTAATTGGTTCTTCAACCGTTGTAATTAATTAAATAAATAAATAAATATTCCCTGTGAGTGTCCTAAATCAATGTTTTTCTTTCTTTCTGAGATGGTCTTTTGAGGAAAGAACCGCCAAGTCTACTCAGTGCAGTCATTGCACGCATTTTGCAGTAATCGTATAGCTTGATACTTAAGGCTATGGGATAGAGACTGAATTGAGAAGTACTTAACCTTCTTGCAAAGATGTACGTTCTAGATTTTATTTTCTGGATGATGCAATAAGGTGTTCAATCCTTAGTGTACGAACTGTGAAATAGCTTCTATACATACATAAACTCACGCCTTTTTTCCATGGGGATAGGTAGAAATTACAGAACGCCACCTGCTACGTTCCTAACATACTCGTTTCGTTTCGATCACATCTAATCACACACGCACACCGCTTGCGAGTACTAGGCACCTGACCTTTTCGAAGAACATTACCAGTAAGATCAGTGTATGTCCTTCTAGGGCGTCCCCTCCCAGCGAGTCACTAACGATATATCTCATCATCTCGTTATTACAGTATCGATTTCTTTAACTCCACTCTGAGTGAGTGTATTATTAGCTACCTCCTATCAATTACAGCGATATTTCCGCCGGATATGAAGACGATTGATTGGATTAACTGAGGATAAAAGAAAAAAGTCAATCGAAAGGTCAATCGTGCTTGCGACACGTTTAATTAAACTGATAATTAAGTTATTGTCGGTATAAATGGATGGGTCGTTTGATTATATTGTAAGAGGGTTCAAGGATTGTTCTGTACTGTTCGTGGCTAAGAAATAACAGCAGCAGGGGCACATCTTCAAGGTTAAGCCACGCGCTTGACGTGATCGGTCCGTGGATGGGTGCCCATCCATGTACCCACGATTAAGCAAAAGCCTGCTTCATGCATTTCTAGACTTTCCTGTCTTTGGAGAGGCAACGTAGAAAGATTTTTGTTAATATTTTTACGGCGAACGCGCTTATTACCTACAAACACATTAAGTTTTCATATAATTAAATCCAGTCATATAGAGAAATAGTTACATTGTTTAAACGTCTTTGCGGACCGTAAAGGTAGGTCACACACATTATCTTATTAATGTTGGCTGTTATTAGACTACCTACTGAGGTGCTGGCAAATAAAATAATATACCTATGATAAACATTAATGTATTTATAAAAATAATAATGTAGGTACAGCGATTGATGTGGACTCAGCAATCGTTGTCGATAGTTGTGTCAGCCAATGGCTTAATAGTTAAGAGCCTCGACCAACACCTAAGGAGGCTCTCGTTAGGCAGCTGGATCAAGGGCTTGATTCAGAAAGCAGTACTCCTCGATACGCTCCTGCCATCGGTGGACTACTACTTATATTTTTATATGTTTTTGTATTTGTTATATTGAAATATTTAAAAATGTAATTTATATGTATATAAAACGAATAAAGAGAATAATGTATGGAAGAAGAAGACATTCTGCGCCGATCCCGAATATGTTGGGATTGGATGGCGATGAGAGTACTTACTTTTAAAGTGTTTTTAAAATTAAATGGATACTAAATAATAGGAAGTATATTTATCCATTCTATGGGGAAGTAAACTAGAGTGAGATTAATTTTCCTTTTAAATATTGTGTAATCCCGGAATTTAGTATCGAATAAAGCTAACCTCTGTCTATATCAATTCAACCAATGCCTACGACAATACAATATGGCGAGCAAATAACCCAGTTCGCAAAGGAAATCTTCTGATGACAGACACACAGACAGATGAGTTATCATATCAAGCTTTGAAACATTGATACATACAGGAAAAAGATAGAAATATTTTGAGATACTTGATTTTCTTATTTTTATTACACATTACGTTCTAAATTGAAACAGGAAAAACGAATAAATAATACTAACAAGAACTTAGGTATTCCATTCTACTGTTCGTTATTTTCCGATTATTGTTACCATTTAGCTCCGAAATCTTTATGTTAATAATATTATTTGGAGATTCCTCTCTCTAGAGACCAAACTGCAGCGGCCGGCCGGTAACTTGGACAGGGTCCAAGCTAACCGATACCGGTATTATTTATAATATTGATACTTAAATGTATTTTATGTGCATTTACTAAGAATACTTAAAGCAGAATAATAATCAAAGACCTCTTCTCATGCAGAGAAGCCACGAGCATTAATCACCACGCTTGCTTAAGGCGGTTGGCAATTTCAGACATACGAGTCGTACTTATATTAGTTACTTATAAGATTTTAAATTTTCTTTTCTTTCTTTTATTCAAAGTTCACGTCGGTAATTTCCAAGATAAAATTAAAAATTATACGTACATCAATTGTAGTAA
This sequence comes from Phlogophora meticulosa, assembly GCA_905147745.2. Classification (NCBI taxonomy): domain Eukaryota; kingdom Metazoa; phylum Arthropoda; class Insecta; order Lepidoptera; family Noctuidae; genus Phlogophora; species Phlogophora meticulosa. The sequence continues at coordinate 2,855,978 of LR990542.1, forward strand.
ATCCATACTAATATTATAAATGGGATACACACACTTTGTGTATCTGTTTGTCCGTCTTTCACGGAAAAACGGATCGACGAACTGACGTGATTTTTTAAGTGGAGATAGTTGAGGGATGGAGAGTGATATTGTGTACTTTTTGTCTCTTTCTAACCCCCCACTTCCTAACGCGAGCGAATCCGCGGGTAAAGCTAGTAAATAATACTTCAACGGGTTTGAACCTACAACCTCGTGCATGAGAACGAATCCGCGGGCAAAAGCTGTATGTGGTATTTTATAAATGCGAAAGTTTTTCTTGGTATGCGTTGTATATGTTTCTTACTTTACACTGAAACGGGCGAACGGATTTGAATGAAATTTGTCATGAAGGTAGCCCATACCCTGGGTACGGGATAAAACGCGAGTAGTAGTAGTCGCTAGTAGTAGTAGTAGTAGCGATGTGTTAGGCCACTTTTTATCCCGAAAAAGTAAAGTATTCCCGAGAGAATTTCGAATAGTGCACCTACCACTGTTTGTCTATGCATCACCCAAAGGTTGACTGGGAGAAATTGCCAATAGTCTGCCTCTGTACATTTGTGTGCTTAAAGTCACTACATAGTATAAAACAAAGTCGCTTTACCTGTCCCTGTTTTTTTTTATAGATAGAGTGATAGAAGAGGAAGGTTTATATGTAAAATAACAAATACTGTTATTTTTAAGGTTTCTAATGTGATGTAAATAATTTCATTTTTTTCCGCTTACATTGCAAACGCAGGCTGAACCCTACGAGATTTATCAAAATAATGTACTTAGTACTGTACACATTGAAATATATTTTATACCCGTGCGAAGCCGGAGCGGGCCACTAGTATTTAATAATTTTTTTTTTTTTTTATACGTTGCCCCACACTTGGAATTTCTCCTGTATCGTGGGTGCGTTTACAAACATTTAAACTCACATACACAAACAGCCAGACCCGGAACAGTTCTACCTGTAGGTCATACAAATATTTGTTCCGTGCGGGGATCGAACCCACAACATGCGGCGCAGCAGCCGATGGCTCAACCACTGCGCCAACCGTGTCGTCAAAGTTTATGACGTCGTTATATGTATAATAACATCCATTAAATAGTTAAGAAATACTGTTATTTTTTCGGCTTACATTGCAAACGCAGGCTGATGATGATGATGATGATGAATTATACCCGTGCGAAGCCGGAGCGGGCCACTAGTATTAAATAAATAAATATTAGTCTCATGTTGACTTTTTAACCGCGGAAAACAGCGCGGGCGCAGCTACTAGCTAGATGTACTTTCATGATATTGTTGCCATGTGTCATAGTCGCAAGCGCACATGCTGAGATTCCAGGGCACTTCTCAGAGATAACATCTGTTAAAGTGCAGATTTCATCAATGAACATTCTTGGTAATCCGAAAACAAATTGTATGATACTTTGCACTATTTTTAGGTGTAGGTTAGGCTTATGGTGTCTGCATAAACCTTTATTAGTTAATAAGCAGCTTTACCCCGCGGGTTCACCGGCTCCTAAGGGTGGCAGCGTGATGTTAAATAGCTTAAAACCTTCCTTAAGCATTGGGCTGAAAAACAAAAAATATTTTTTCGTATTTGACTGCTATTTTCAGAGATTAGCGTACTCATAAAATTAAACAAACAATCTTTAGGGATAGGGGGGAGTTTTTCATTAGGAATTTCTCAGTGGCAGCCCGGAGTCTGGATGTGTGCCTGGATGATGGCAATAGGCTCACCAGTCGCCCCCTATTACATGGGACTTAAACATAACTGGTGAAATGTGGGTGTACTGTAGGTACACATCTGCCCCACCTTTCCTGGAATACAGGCGTGATGTGTGTATAGGGATACCTATACATTGTTAGTCGGACAAAAAAAATTTGTTTGCATTTGATAGCCCAATTTTAGAGAAAGGTTATAGGATAATTAACATAAAGCTACGACCTCAAGGAGCAGGCGAAACCACGGAGAGCAGTTAGTTAAGAATACATCGAAAATGCATTGAATGTAGTGCTAACTTTATTATGATTGATTTATCTATCGAGGAAATTTTATTACCTAAAGTATACCCACATTTCGCCAGTTACGTAAGTTCTATGTTATAGGGGGCGAGCCTATTGCCATCATCCGGGCACAAATCCAAACTCAGGGCTGATACTGAGAAATTCCTGATAGAAAACCCAATAACATTACCCGACGAGGGAATGGAGCCCAGGACCTCAGGCTCGGCAGTAGCGCTTACTACCACTACACCAACGAGGCAACTAATATTATGTATCAATGTTATGTTGAACCAAGCAATCAATTAACTGAAACAGTCGTGGATAATTTATGGCCTACTTAAACCACTGCAAAATGAATCCGCACACAACCTAGTTGTCTACTGACCCTCCAATCACAAGCAACGGCAAATCTAACACAAAATCCCATAAAACAAACAATTTAGAGCTAATTTATTAATAGATTCGCGTTGTTATCACGCCGTTCGAATCCTGCGCAGATACGGCGAAGGTCGTATACCAGTTATTATAATAAAGTCGTCTGTGGATCTCTAATGCACGGAATATATCAATTATTGTGTTTTGAATGGCGAATGAGTGCTCCTAAATTGATATCGAGTGAGATATCTTCAATACTCATCGTCTATTATGACTGTCTGATGAAATTTACTTGTAGTCTTTTATGTATGCTGTGCGTATTTGAAAAGTCAACAGCTTGTCGCCATTAAAACGAAATAATCTCTATATTTTAATATTTCATTGTTTGTTTCCGTCATACTCATGGGGAAAACGCCACTTAAGTACTCTTATTTAATGCCCTGGTTAATAATCGTAGGTTCATCTCATTTCTGAGCTATGTCTACAAGCTGTTCTGATGGTATACTACGGAACCGCGCCAACCACCGAATCACCGAATCACCGAACCATTATTATTCCGTGCCTCGGAAAGAACGTTAACCCGTTTGATCCCGGCTATTATTTGTAGATTTTTGACAGTCGTTACGTGTAGTAAGAAGCCCGAAAGTCTGACAACCACTCTTACAAAGGGGTAAGAGTGGTTGTCAGACTTACGAGCTATCGTGTTGCCGAATGCCTGGGTTGTGGAGGTCAGATAGGCAGTCGCTCCATGTAAAATACGGGTAATCAGCTAGGCAGATGATGATGATGATGATTACGAATCTCCTCGTGCGTATATTTGACGGTGTCCAATAAGGTGATCTAAGGTGACCGACATGGCCCGAAGAATTATCAGACCTGAGTGGCAATGGGAAGGGCACATTGCTTGCAGAACGGATAGACGACAGGGGGGAAGGTGTATTGTTCCAAGGCCTCCCACAAGGTGGACCGATGACCTTGTGAGGGCTACGGAAATCCGCTGGATGCGATAAGCACAGGACTGATCAATATGGGGACACTTAGGGGAAGCCTATACCCATCATTAGTGGACGTCTCTCGACTAAAATGACGATGATGATGAATACATCATTAACTACCAATGTCGGACGTACTACGTACTACGTACTTACGTATCTAACTACTAAGGCATAAAACAATGAACGATAAAATAAATCTATATTATAAGTACAGAGTCAAAAATAAAAACTACAAACTAACAACAACAGAACAAACAAACATAATTAATACAGTTTTACTTTTTTTTCTTTCTTTCTACACATACAAGAATATAATAATATTCTTTATTTTCGGACAACAAATATCCAGTGTTATTTAACAATATACTTATTACTAGTGTTAGTAGTTAAAATGAAATGAGAAAAACAGAATAAATAGCATTTGACGACCGATGTGGCGCGGCGGGCGAAGGTCCGCCTGCGACGCAGGAGGTTGCGGGTTCGATTCCCGCCCTGGGACAAATGTTTGTACGATCTACAAAGATTTGTCCCGGGTGTTCTGTATTAAGTATATCAGTCATCTTGTACCCATAACACAAGCTCTGCTTAGCTTGGGGCTAGATGATGCTGTGTGGATTGTCCAGCATTATTTATTATTTATTTATTATTGTGAGAAGGGTCTACCCAAATTAATATTTGGTGATTGTCCTTCTCACAAATTTTTTAAAAAAGGTGTGTGTACTCTCCGCCATATTTTTATTGTTTATACCAATGAAATTTTAAATCCATTAATCAATTAATTAACTTACAACAACACAACAAACAAACATACTGTTTTACTTTTGTTTCTTTCTTTCTATACATACACACACCAATGAAACATCAAATCCATTAGCCGCAGTACCGTAAAGGCACAAGTGAATGGAAATCACAAACGTAATTAGCTCAATAAAAACAAACAAACAAATCAAACAGTAGGAATCCTAGCACACAGTACTACGGTTCCCAGTCAATTAATTAGTACGCCAGCGGAGCCCGACGTCCATTTAGATCAATTAGCGGCCACAGGGAATTGAGCCGCTGTGTCATATTCTCTTAGCGAACAGTAGGCGCAGGCGCATTATCACTTAGTGTAGGTCGGACAGTACTTAAAGATGAGTTTACAACGAGAAAATGGTTATTTATTTACTTAGATCGACAACTAAAGATATATTACCTAAAGACATTTAGATCTTCAGCTGAAGATATATTACCTAAACAAGGATGACATATAAATAATGGCCATTATTTATGTTATCTTTGTTTATTACGTAGGTGTACTCCATCACTTATAGGATATCACAGAATGCATATATTATACAACATCTGCATGCAATGGTCTACAAAACGAAAAAAAAAACCATTACGTCCGTAATGGTAAATATACTTAAAATACTCCTGTTATAAAGTATTTGGGCAAAAAAAAAACATCGTATATTCATTCATTTGAGAAAAGCAGATGTTAAAATTTCCCCTTTAAATAAAAAAGTGGACGATTTTAATTTGATATGGATGCATCTAAAAAATTTTAGTATTGATAAAAAAAAATCAAGATAACCTACTATACCTAAATAGAATACTGAAGAGTGGGGTAAATGTGTTTGCAAATATGTTGTGAGCACACCTTTACTGGCTGATAAGGAGAGGTCGAAGGTTAGCCTTTCAAGAGCAGAGAAAATGCAAAATAATCTGTTCAATATATTTTTTGTTGCAGTTATAACACAACACAAAACATCACGCCTGTAGCTCACGGACGGGTACGACAGAGCTGTACATTTCGTCAGTTGTCCCATGTAATAGCCAGTGACTTTAATTCAGACTGGGCTACTACTGGGATGGGTTCCAGATGTAAAAACCAAATTTTACCTGCTTTAAATTAGGTTTTTAAAAGGTAGGAATATGATCGTGTTGATGATGAATCCGTTATGGTAAATATATATTTAAAAACAACACCACATGTCTTGCATCTAACTTGAACTTTGTTTTTTACAACAGAGTCGATTTATCACATTAGTTTTTCTCCATCAAGTTATTTCGAAGTGAAATTTTATGAAACAAAAAAGACATGTCTATAAAAATTTCTCTCTGTTTCTCTCTCTCTTTTTACCACCTCCATATTGTATTCATCTCATTCTCTTAAAAATTACGTGAATGAAATCATACTCAATTTTTTCTATATTTCTCTCTGAACTCAGTAATTATTGTATGTATGTAGGTATCTATGTGTATTTTTGTATATTATTTTTAACTATGTTGCAATTACCATGTTCAATCTCGTGTATCACCCTAAGGTAAGATGTGAAGATAGCACAAACAAAGATCTGCTTTTATGACTAAGTGCGCAAACCGAATCTCAATAGACACCCTAAGGTAGACCAATAGATAATTCATAAAGCATTAAGTCAGCCTTTGTACAGTTATTTGAATAAATAAATATATTGTGACTAATGCAAAATAAACAATTCACAACAACGAAAATTCTTAACAATGGTACACTATTAACAGTATAACGCTGATATATGTAACAAAATCTCTCTACAGACTTGTTTTACAACATAAATGGTATGGCATTTAGTTTTGATTAGAGCCAATTACCAAGTGTGTGGGAGAGATTGACTTGCTACGGTAGTGATTGTATCGTACAAATGTACATGATAAACTATTTCTGATCTACATTGAAAATGAAATTAAGTAATTTCACATAATTTCATGTCTGTATCCCCATAGGGATATGCAGGGGTGTGCCTCTAGTTCACCTATATGTAACCAGTCATATTTAAGTCCCATGTAATAGGGGGCCAGCCTAAGGGCACTAATTGGGCACTAATCGGGACTCTAGGCTGCTAGTAATAAATTCCTAATGGAATAACCCCATATCTCTTTGCCAGTCTTGCTCAGCAGCAGCACTTGTGACCACTAGACCACCAGACAAAGAAAACACAAATCAAAATTGCTTCAGTATTTGTTGTGACACTATCACTCTTATATACCTGTCTTATTAAGTTAAATTTTCATAATCTATACATACTTTTTTTTTGAGGAGCTTGGGGGTAAATAAAAACAGCAGCACGGGTTGATCCAAGGTCAAGCTACGCTTGCTGAGGTCAGTCTGTGGATGGGTGACCGTTCGTTACATACCGAGACTCCTCCGTACCTCTGAAGGCACGTTAAGCCGTTGGTCCCTGCTGCTATTTGTAGATTCTTACTCATTATGGGAAATCAGAACCCCAAATGTCTGACAACCAGTCTTACTAAGGGGTATTGTATTGCCGAGTAACTGGGTTGTGGTGGTCAGATAGGCAGTCGCTCCATGTAAAATACTGGTATTCAGCTGCATCCGGTTAGACTGGAAGCAGACCCCAACGTAGTTGGTAAAAGGCTAGGCAGATGATGATGAATTAAATCTTTAAACGTTTTTTAATTTCCTTAAAAATAGTTTTATTGTTACAAAACTAAATTGTTGGTTAATTAACTTGGTCATATTTAAAGCATTGTTTTACTTTTAATGTAGATTATTTTGTAGGTAGGTAGTCAAAAAAATTGACCTAACCATGTTGGTACCTTAGTTAAGAATGTTTCATTGGTATTTTATGAGGTCAATGTGAGCCAAAGAATAGGTTGTGGTGTATTAAAAAGAATGCTTACTCAGCAATTAAAAATAACCTAAACTTCTAACTTAAAACTTAAGTGACCGCAAACAATATAATTATAAGTTTTAGTCTTTCAATAATTCTGGTTCTTAAAGACCTAGAATATTGTATATTTCAAGGTAATTTACTTAAAGAGTAACATGACATTGATTGTTTTTAAGTGAATATTAAGTAAAGATAGAGATAGTTTTTTTACTATGCTTACAAAATTAATTCTTGTAATGTGTTAAAAAATTAATTTCCCTATAACCTTTACAAGTTAAGGGTTGTATGAGAATCATTTAAAGTTTAGTTTAATTAAGTTACAAAGTCAGCAACTTAACCTACAGACATGCTTGAGAAATGTAACTTAGTTGGAGGTAGTAAAATATTTTAAGTTAGATATAAGTTTTTGTTAATTTACATTCTTTCGAAATTAAGTGCTTTTTTATATTTCTGTGTGAGTCGATCTAATTAGTTGATAGAAAAAGTTTTATTTTAAAAACAAGCTTACTTGGTTTGTTTCGAAACTAACTTTCAAAGTTTTGCTACTCCAACAAGATTCGTATAGGAAAGAGCAAGGTTAACAGAAGTCGAAACAACCTCACAGAACTGTTAACTTGGCCATAACATGAAATAACCCGCCTCAATATTAATAATTAGCAAAAACATTTTAAATCTTACCATCAAAATAAATCAACAAATATTACGAATATCCACTCAATAGCACCATGATCGACCCCATAAGGTCACAAAATGTCTAAAATACACAAAGAAATGAATATTTTATAATTATTGTAATATTGCAATCATGCTATGTATGAATTTGAGTTTTTCGAAGCACCGCCTGATACGGACAAACATTAGTATTTACAATATTATCTTACCCTTATCGTACACCTCTGGCACTCATAAGATAACGGCACATAATCACAATAATATCACTCGAGGATTAGAAATGGTTTTAAATGCAATAATTCGAGAAAAAACATAAAAACTTTATTTTTCAGTGACACACGGCGGAGCGAAGTCACCTCGCATGAAGGCGCGCCACTGCGGTGTTGCCACTCGAGAGAAACCACGTTCACCCAATAACAAACGTCAGTTATAATAAATGATTTATTTCTATGAGTACGAAACAAAATATATACAGCAAAACCATACAAACTACTTATGACAAACTACGTTTTAGTTTTTTGCGTTTATTAGACGATTTCTTGCACTTTCTACAGAAAGTAGCGCAAGGATTTGGAATTAACCTTCGCCACTCCTGGTCGCAAGGTAACGAGATGTTTAGTTGTGAACAACAATGGCTTACTGGTTTATTACACTGTCGCATTCGATAGGGGGAGTCCGTCAACAATGCTAGAACAACCGGTGCTTCATCATCTCCGAATAGTGTCCGAATTCTCTGCCATTCATAATACGATGATATTTTCACTGATCTATTTAAAATGGGTTTCACCTTGGCCTTTCTTTTGGACTTTATTAATGTTCTCGTTTCTGACTCAACTTTGGATTTACGACTATTATTATTTGCCTCTCCTGCAATTGCAGGAGCTTCCCCCCAGCCATAGCCGTTAAAATCCTTCACACTTTGATTTCCCATAATTCTTATTATTCTTCTTCACATCAGAATTTAAGAAATTATTACACAAATAATTTTGAAGAATTTGTATCTACATTTTTTTTGACATTAGATGTTTTTTTTAACAAGTGTTTACTTTGGTGCACGATATTTGTTTGTAACCAGTGCTTAATTACTACTGAAAATTAGTCGGTGAAAACTTCTTGGTAGTTTAAATACACTAGGTATACCTTACATGCGTCTTAGAGCATTTAACCAATGCTCTAACTAAGACATGCGTAGATCAAATTATACCTTCTTTATACTTCTCTACGAATAAAACTAACCACCACTTTTTTCAGGCGACTTAAAAAAAGAGGAGGTTCTCAATTCATCTGTATATCGTTGGAATAGACATCGACGCACAAAACATCCTAAAAAATACGTAAAAATAAGGAACATTTTGACGAATCATTTCAACGCTGGGGGTCCAAAATCATGTACTGAATTCATGGTCGTTTCTCGACGTCCCTTTCCCACTGTATTCATAAAAAAAAACCTTCAAAGTCCATTCTAACAAATTGGCAGTGGAACTCACTCAGTCCAGTAGTGTGAAACGCCTGACTGAAGAGGCTCATTTTATTTTAATGCAACTTATGAAGATGATGTCCCAAAGGAGGCTGACTCTGCACGTCTACTCATGGATACATAAAATATGCTCAGTCAGCTGACTAAAATGAGGAAAAATAAACTTTCTTCAAAATTAAACTAATTATGCACCCACCTTAATTACTAACATTAGTTTAAAATACTAGTTAAGCATGGTTTCCAAATGTATATGGGGTACTAGATTTCGAGTAGGTCGTGATATGATTTTTTAACGCGTACCCTGCAGAAGAAAATCCTGGTCACCCCAAACCCCGTCTCTTCCCGTTGGAGGGGTAATGCCACAAGAATGGACAGGTTGGCCCGGGCTTCTGTCTAGTAGTAATTACTGCACCACTACAGACTACTGTATATTTGTGTATATTAATGTAATATACCTATATAGGGGTGTTGCTAGATGGTATTAAAGTACTTTCGGAACACCTTCTCGTACTCTAATGCCGGAGTGTGTGCTGGGTACTGCTGAGCATGAGGTCTTGGGGTTCGATTACCTGGTTGATCAATGTGTTATTGAGTTTTTTCATCTCAAATTTCTCAGAAGTCTGGATCCATTCCCGGTTGATAGCTACAGGCTCGCCCCCTCTTTTACGTACACCTCTGTTTAACTCTTCTGGAATAGAGGCGTGATTTTTCGAGATTCACTATAGCGATTTTCGTATGTAGTAAGTGAGTAGTGTTACATGCTCCAACTCCCATAATAATAAACAGAGAGTACCTAGTTACTTTGTGTTTATTATAGAATACCTACACATACCTACTGTATAGCTAAATAAAAACAGCCACACAGGGTTTATCAAAGCTTAAGCTACGCTTGTTGAGGATAGTCTGTGGATGGGTGAGACTTCTCCGTGCCTCAGAAAGCACGTTAAGCCGTTGGTCTCAGCTGTCATTTGTAGATCATTGACAATCGTTACGGGTAGTCAGAAGCAGTCTGGCAACCAATCTTACTAAGGGGTATCGTTTTCTCCAATAAATGGATTGTGAAGGTCAGATAGGCAGTCGCTCCATGTATACCTAATACTGGTATTCAGCTGCGTCCGTTTAGATTGGAAGCCGACCCAACATAGTTGGGAAAAGGCTAGGCAGATGATGATGTACTTTGGAAGCTAATCTTAGACGTTGAAATCTGTAAAGGAAATGATCGTTAAGAATCCAGGACTTATAATGAATATAAGCCTGAAATCGCCAAACCGCCTGCGATCGTGGTGACTGATGCGTCTTGCCTGATCTGTATGTGAAGAGGCCTTTGCCCAGGACTGGGAAAGTACTAAGCTGGTACCTATTATCGAGAGTTAATATGCGTGTGCGTAGTGTTGGCCAGTCAATCAGTTCGAACGTGGAAGTAAGAGATTAAAGTACTAACTGATACAGCAGCAAAATCCCATAATCAACACAATACTTATAGGGATTTGTTTGCTAAAATTAATTACTATAAATAACGGCTGATTGGGTGTCGTTATCTAAAATGATCTTAACTAATTCGATAATTTGTACGTGCTCGATTGTCACTGCATATAATCGTATACCATCGTGTTATCCACTGCTAGGCATTGTGGTAGGTGTATCTACAGGCTACGCTTCGTTTGGTGACCTGAAACACCAACCTAGTTTAAAAATATGTTATACAAATTGACGTGTTAAAGTGTTTGTAAAAACCTATTTACAGAAATACACGTCATTCATCATTTATTGATTTAGTTATGCCCCTTTTTGATTCATGACGATAAAGAGGTGAGTCCGGAATTAGGAAGGTTTTTGACATTACATAACGAGGTCGCTCCGTGCCTCGGAAAGTACGTAAAGCCGTTGGTCCGTACTGTCATTTGTGTTGTTTGATCTTTGACTCTTAGCACCCGCAACGACTCAACATAACAGTATTCGTGCTTCTGACTACCCAGTCAGAAGCACGAATACTGTTATTCATCTACATTCAGTTAGACTGGAATTCGACACCAAGGAAGTTGGCTAAAGACTATGATAGCCGTGATAGATATGATGATGATATCATAGGATATATATGATAGTGATGACATCACTAAGAAGCTACAAAGGAATTCAATTTACCTAACTCTTTCGGGCAATATCGACATTATTGTCATCAACAAATTAGCGAAGACTGTTGATTGGCCCAGGCGTTATGAAGAGATGATGATGATAAAAAAGGCCTATAGGTACTACTTTAGCTCTCTAGAACAGCATTTCAAAAAGTATGGGTTGCGAGAGAATATTGGGTGAGCCCTGAGAAATTGCGACCGAAGAAAACAAAATGTTTTATGGGAACAGTCGTTCATTCATATAGCTCCTTTTATGATTCATAACAATAAAGAGGTGAGTCCCGAATTTGAAAGGTTTTTGTTAGGCGAGTCGCGGTCTACTTTAGGAACCATTGCTCTAGAGCATTCACTGAAAGTCTGGTTCAGATCTGTCAGCGAGGTTCCAGTCACGACCACCACATTGAGGTGTTACGTTCAACTGCAAATAATACCTACAACCGTAACCACAAAAGCGAAACAACCTGTACAGCTAAGCAGCCATTCATTGATAACCAAAATGGATTACCACCGGTAGAGTATAAAGTAACACCACGCTTGTCACCGGTGTCTAGTTCAGTGGGTCAGTTGAAACATGGCTTCCGTTGCGTATCTGTTCCTCGCCATTTTGGCTGTTGGTAAGTTCATCATCATTCTTCTTTTACTCTAGCTGGTAGAGCAATGTTTTTTAGAGAATAGATCATGTTGTGTCAGTGCCATTAACCAGGTATGCGACAAGCATGAGTACCTTGATGCCTCACCTTCATTTAAAAGCATCGGCAATCGTTGAGGATTCACGCAGAATTATACATAATTGAAATTCGGTATTGGTTCAAGTTCGTCAAGCCAAGTGAATTGAGTTCCTGAACCAGCTGAGTCGCATATTGTAACAGAACAAAATTGAAACAAGAAAATATCTACATAGCAATAGGCTGATAGACGCAGTACAATCTGGAAGCCCGTATCAATCATGCAGAAACTCTTTGTAGCTATCATATGATTGATCTTGGGAAAATGCTGCGCAAGCGAAGATTTCTCTAAACTCAAAAAACATTTTTTTAATGATCTCCTTTTTCCTCCTCAGCCTCAGCAGCGCCTGAGAACCGCATCGTCGGTGGTGACCATGTTACTATCCAGGAGTTCCCCTATGTAGTCTCCTATACTTACCTTTACCCTGGACCCGGTATCACCGTGCAACGCTGTGTGGGATCCCTGGTGTCCTCCTGGCATATCGTGACTTCGGCTTTCTGCTTTACGTAAGTTTTTTTGTGGTACAAATATGTAGTACACTTGCTTACAATGGACCTCGGAATATTTGCGCGCACGTAGAAGTGTGAGATTCGGCATACTTAGTTAAAGTTTATATGCAGAAGGAGTGCGAATGCTTAAACCATAAATTGAACAAAGGGTGTTACAGACAGCCTTTGGATGAACCTGATTAACACCTTAACAGCCAAACAACGAGACACAATAGTAAATGTATTATTTGTCGGTCATTTGTCGTTCAACGTGTTAAGAAGTTCGTTATAGAATAGAATAGCATTTATTTGCAAATATGGGTTATACATATGGGTTATGTACAATGTGTTTACGTGGTGCATATATGCATATACAATACATAAATACACGTACCTTATAGATATAATTAATATACTATAAACTAATTCAACCCATGTTTTTCGAAACATTTACGAGTTGTAAATATTTTTATTCAAGGAACTTTTTTAATGGTAGGTACATACTTTTTCTCTTTGCCCACCAAACTGTAGAGGATTGTGATACTATGTATATATCTACTTTTTTAAATCCTTATTTCCTATTCTTTATAAAATAATAACAAGCTATGCCCTGCGGCGTTACCCTCTGCTGAGTATCCTAGCGCGATGATAATAGCCTATAACTATCCTAAGGAATGGGGTACATCAATTGCAAAAAAAATCAAATACCTCATAAGTTCCAATACAGTGACTAGCGCGTTCAAAAGAAAACAAACTAACTGTACAGTTTTGTTTTATTAAACATAAATATTACTGACTACTACTAATTAAAATTTTTAAATTTAAATTATATTACTACCTACTTCGTTTTGATATAAACTTGTATTTCTGTTGTTGTGTTGTGTATGTTGAGGGAAATGTATTCTACTTGAGAAATATGTGTCATAATCCCAAAGTATCCCAATTTCCGTACCTACCTATTTCTGCCGCCAAGCACTGTTCCTGGTTGAAGGTCATTTCGGCTAGTGACCCAAGTCTGGAATGACATCAGACGGGGCGGTTCATTCTTGTCTGCCAAAACCATCCAATAACATGAATAAATAAATCTTCTCCACAGTGGTGCCAACCTAGACAACATGAAGATCCGCGCTGGTTCCACTAACAGCCTTGCTGGTGGAATCCTGGCTGACATCTATGACGTCATCAAGCACCCGGATTACACTGAGGTTCCTCGAGCCAGCGACCTTGCCGTTACCCGCCTGAGAACTCCCCTGTCCATCACCAACGTTGTCGATGTACTATACCTACCTCCCCAGAATTGGCAAATCGACGATGGCCAGTCCGTCAAAATTGTCAGCTGGGGATTTGAGACTGTGAGTACAATCCGTGCAACGTATTTTTAATAACTACCAATTTCAAAAGCTTATCTCTTTTTGCGATCTCGCAACTGCTTTTCCTGCTGATTTGTCATTGATATGGTTAAAGATTGCAAACTCGGCCGTTGATTGGTTATAAACAAAGATCGATCTCTAGATTGGGATTGAGGTACGTTGTTCCAATTTCAGTTAACAGGTTCTAAAATGTTGTAGGTACTTATAGGTACAGTCGAAGTGGTAACATTCTTACCTTGAACTGGCTGAGCGAAGTACAGAGGCCAGATTTCTTTGATAGTTTTTCAACTTTATCGCAATAGAAATAAGGTTCATGTTCTATTCGGAAAATCTGACACGTTGGGGTAGCTTGATGTGCTGGCCTCTGTACCTACAGTGTCAATAAGAGATGTGGCCAGCGTACCTTGTTTTATGATTTTGATTAAGTTTAGACGCGTTGGGGGATTTCTGATCGGGTCAAAACTCTTGAGTCCGTGTCACCGACATGCTAATGTGAGGTGCGTCAAAAACTCAGCTATCCCAAAGTTTTAAGTTTATAATTGTGTCGGCAGTGCGCATAGCTGACTACTTTTTATTTAAAAAAAGGCTCAAATAATATAAAAGAAAGACCCCTGAAACGCTATTATTGTCTCAATTCAAAGTTTATGTACCTGGTTATTATTCTATGAATGTTTTGTCTTTGTGTAAGAATATACAGCTATGTTGTCATGAAACAGGAAAATGGACCTCAACTGGAGACACTGAAGACCGTGTTCTTGAACAAGATCAGCGTTGCAGATTGCCAGAGAGCTTTTGACGGCACCACTGAAGTTGATATTTCTGATAGTAAGCATCACTTATTTTTCATCGTGTACGCATTTAGTGAAAAAAGAATTAAGCATACTTACTGTTTCTTCTCGGATTTATATTTTGGGCCTACCGACCCTTTATTTAATACTAGTCAGGAACCCCGGAATACAGTCACTAGAGATGCCCACTAATTATTTATTAGTTTATTTTCTAAGTTGAACATCACTAATTAATAATTTTAAGTTTCGGAAGAGCGAAGTATCCTAAGTACAGGGATTCCTTGCTTCAAAAACTAGATGTAGATGGGTGAAAGAAATAGGTTTAATTATATCAAATTATCGATCCAATATACGACAATATTTGACGACACGTTTGGCGCAGTGGTTGAGCCATCGGCTGCTGCGCCGCGTGTTGTGGGTTCGATCCCCGCACGGAACAAATATTTGTATGACCTACAGTTAGTTGTTCCGGGTCTGGCTGTGTGTGTATGTGAGTTTAAATGTTTGTAAACGCACCCACGATACAGGAGAAATTCCTAGTGTGGAGCAAAGTTAAAAAAAAAAGTAGTATTTTTTGCAATATTTTCGATCTTAATCAGCTTTATTAATTATTACAGGAGTGATATGCGCAATTTACGCCGGTAAGGGAATGTGCATGGGCGACTCTGGAGCCCCCATGGTCATAACCAGAGCGTTGGTAGGAATTTCCTCCTTCTTCAAGGACTGCTTAACTGATGATTACCCCGATGTCTTCACCAGGACCGACAGGTATACCAACTGGATCTTGGAAGTAGCTACTACTCCCACTGGTGTTGCATCGCGCAAAGCGGGCATCATCGATGCACCCGTTGTTGCCGTGTAAAACTTATACTAGTCAAGACTATTTAGATGTCTAAGCAATTAATCGTTCAGGCAAATAAGCATTTTTGGGTGATTTATAATAAATTTCAAAATTGTCTCTGTATGCTCTTTCTCATCAATGGCTGTTGGTCAACAGCCAGTTAACTTTTAGGCTAAGAAAAACAATATATATTTTAAGAAATACTGTTTTTTTTTCTTTCTTTTAACACCCATTTTTGTTGTATACACAAATCACTCACTGACCCCTCCGTGTTTATGAGAGCACGTTAAGCCGTTGGTGCCGACACAGATTTAAAATCTTTACCAGTAGTTACGGGTAGTCAGAAGCCCGAAAGTCTGACAACCAGTCTTACCGAGGGGTATGATCATGTGTGTTATCTAGTGACATGATTGTGGAGGTCAGAAAGGCAGTAACTCCATGTAAAATACTAGTATTCAGCCCCGCATCTGGTTAGATTGGAAATCGACCCAAAAAACAAATCACTCATTACAACATACCATACATCCATCTTCATTACGATAAAATACTACGGCGGTTTAAAATTGAGGGTAGTTTAAAAATCATTGCACAAAGGAATTAAATAAAAATATTTATTGAGTAAATCTCTCTTATAATATCGTTATACATTCGGATCTACAGATCTTATGAACGGAATGGAGCCCTCTTTGGATATAGTTTTATACAAATAGGTATTTCTTTTTTTTTGTTATTTTTTCTTTTTACAATCTTGGGTAAGGCAAGACAATGTTTACTTCAAAGGCACATTGATTATTGCGAACTCTTAAAACTAATTAAACTATAATGCAGGATTTAAGTACAAATAGATTTTAAATGTTTTAATATAATATCAAAAGACATGACTTTTCAGGGAAACTCATATTTTATCAATAATATTACATATAACATTGGACTTTTACTTGATACATATGTCATAGACAATTCATACAAAGGTATTATTTTCGAAAATTGGCAGAAAATTTGTTTTATACAAACTATGTATTTAATTTTAATCTTTTTCTACTTTAAATTACATTTTGGACGACCTAATGTGAATACAACAATTCATATTAACATATAACTACATTAAATCATACATATACAACAATTAATTCAAACTACTAATACACTTTAATTAATATTGGCAAAATATGTAGCTTATTTATGTACGATTTCCTACCAAAAACACGGTAAAATTAACTTACAAATAAACCTTATTTCTAAAACAAGTATTTTCCAATCTCGGTGGTCCAAATTAATAATAACCATTATAAATACGTCTCTTAACGTGACTTATAGTAAAATAATTTGATAATCAGTCACCATGATTATTAACTATGAATATTATGTAGTATATAAAAGGTAATTTATTTATTTAACAGTCAATTTAATCTTATATAAAATTTTAAAAATATTGATATAAAAGGTTTGTATATTGCATGATCAATGGAAGGGTTTCGTAACTTAACACCGCGTCTACATCGACATTCTAATAGTTTTAGTCTTAGTTGTTTTCAACAACTCGTGTGATAAAGTTGTATACAGAGCGAAGTGACATCGACCCCCTAACTCGTACCATGAGTTCAGTACATGATACTGGACCACGCAGCGTTGATTTTCGTTATTACTACATTTTATTCTGCTGTTTGTTTTACTTTTAACAGTAAAAATACATGATTTCTGTGTCAATTTTCTATAACGATATTTTGAATGAAAGATGTGAAGAATTTGCTTTTGTTTAATGTACTCGTAAAACGATACCATTATTAATATATGAAGAAATAAAATAAAATAAATAAGAGCATCGAAAAATTCATACTGTCAATGGGAAAAGTGCGCAGAAGGCTAGCAGCATGACCACGTTGAATGGCAATGCTGATTCTTTGGCCAAAAAAAGGCCAGCCCTCTGGTCACGTGAAGAGTCGACCAAACGCTTCGCGATTTCTCGAAAAACTAGTGTTTCAAATTTGCTTTTAATTAAAAATCTCAAGTATAAATAATAATGTTATCGTGACTTTACACATTTTACATAAAAAAGAAACATAAGAAACGATAAATTTACGAAAAAGGCAACGATAAATTTCAACGCCGTTGGGTCTACAATTATGAACTGATCTAATGGTATCAGTTTGTGCACCACCCTGTATAAAAAGGTATTGACGTTGTCACAGACATGTTATGTTAGCTATTTCGTTCACGTTTATGGCTTTTTGAATAATTTCAATCATAAAAAAAAACAGTATACAGAACAAGTTGAATACATGTTTTATGTATCTTTGATGTAAACGCGGGGTAATAACTAGAAATAGTGTTAAAAATACGTTTTTTTTTTGCAATCTCTTTTGTGTATACTTAATATAATTCTCATCTTGGATATATCCATCATGTTATGTACTCAATGTTACTAGGGGCTCGTGGTAAAGTATAACAGCGGCACGGGTCCGTCGTTTAGATGGGTGACCATCTATCATATCTATATCTCTCCGTGCGTTGGATAGGACGTTAAGCAGTACTCAGAACCCAGAAAGTCTGACAGCCAGGGGTATCGTGTTGCCCAGTAACTGGTTTAAGAAGATCAGATAGGCAGTCACTCCATGTAAAAAAGTAGCATCCGGTTCGACAGGAAGCCGACACTAACATAACTGGGAAAAGGCTAAGAATATAAATTTATGTGCTCAACATTGAAAAACATGCCTACCAGAGTCTTATATACTAATTCTCTTACTAACTGCCCGGTTGTAAAACTAAGTTCACACTTAACCAACTTACTAATATAACAATGTAATATTTACATAATATATAAAGAGATTCACAACAGATTCATTAGGAAGATATCAATATGAGCCTGTTTCTTACCGAGAGGGTTACAAAAAGTATGTAAATCTTAAATAAAAGATATAATAAAGGACGTATACTTACTACATGAATACTGAGCAAAATGTGGAAGGGAGATAGAAATATCTTCGAGATATTTGTGGCATAGTAATTGCATTTATAATTGTAAACCTTATGTCAATGTTGATAAGTCATAATTTATACGTGCGCTTTTGATTGAATCTATAATGTACTTTAACTATATTTTCACGTTTTATATACTTTAATGAATAGGAGTCTAACTCATCTATTGTAAAACAACATTTATGTATCTTAACTAGAAAAGGCCTATCAATAGATGCCGAATTTATGATATACATGTCACCGGGTATTTGTAAACACCGCAAGTTTATAATAAATCTCGTGAGATTATAAACAGTCGAAAAGTAGTGAATAGGGAACCTTTTATTTACAATCGCCAACCCGTCTTGAGCAAGCGTGGTGATTAATGCTCGTGCCTTCTCTGTATGAGAAGAAGCCTTTGCCCTGCAGTGGGACAGTAATAGACTGGTACTGGTATTTACAATAGTATTTGCATAAAATTTGGACAGTTTATAATATTTCTCCGCATGTCGAAGTGACGGAACGCTAAGCGGACGCTGATTTCTTGAAAGATGCATGTGTTTTACTTCCCGCCCGTTTCCTGCAGGTCCCACCAACCAATCAGGTACATGTTTACGATTTAACGGCGCAATAGTATCACAGAAAATAGATTAAATTGTAAAACTATGCACTGATTGGTCACCAGTTCACGTACGTTCACAATTTTGCGCGGCACGACACGGAAATATTATGAACTATCGAATTTTGATGTAGTGTAAATACATTTTCTGTTTACAATTTATTGAGTGTTTTTAATCTGACAAGTTTTATTATAAACTTACAACGTTTACTATTATAATCCGGTGACATATTGATTTCATACTAAAAATAATAATAATAACTCTTAATAACTATACAGTAGATATTCTTTATTAAAGCTATACTTTTCTTGATTGGTTACCACTTGGTAAATATGTATTACTCGCTCGTAAGAGCAAATCTCTGGTACATTCACAAGTGAAATTCAGATTCATTTTGCTTCATATTTTCATTAGTATATTTCCATGCAATACGGTGCATGTCATTTCAGGTTTGATTCTTTGTTTCTTTTTTAATGTCGCAGCATTTTGCTGAGATGGCCTCTGACAGGTCTTTTTTAATGTTTACTGCTAAACTCGTTAGTTTTAGGTGTTTTCCTGTTCATGTCCCAAATAAATGTATTGCTTTCTTTCTTTTCTTTTTAATTCACGGCCCTTAGTATTTGTCTGATCGTTATCATGCAAAATCCGCGCCAACAACCAGTTAAAACTGTGGACACATTCAAAAGGCGGCTTGTAACGAGTTTCTGTGTGTAACTTCATAAAAAAAACACATTACAGAACATTTTACAGTGAAAAACCACCCTTAGTTACTTACTGACAAATGCACGTAATGACCAGTCATTGGAAAGAACCACACAGATTTGAGTGCACCTGACCAGTCAGGTGCACTCAAATCTGTGTGGTTCTTTCCTCATAAGACCATCTCAGACACTATTTTGCTTGGTCCTGAACGAAAGAGACTGTGACCTTAGAGTTTGTTGATGTTTATTCTCAGAGTATTAAGCAACATCTCATCTATTTATGTTCGGTTGACAGTACCTTCACTATTACTGTACATTTAAAGATAGTATATCAATTCCATTGTTTGTTATTTCAAGATTAAATGCAAGATATTTTTATAAACTTCATTACAGTCAAGTTAATACAATAAATGATTTGATATCAACAACATTATTTCAATGTTTCTTTATCATCTTCCCTGTTAGGAGGAAAGGCAACACTTTTAATGCATATAAAAATGCTCGTTTTTACTAACACTAGGAGAGATCTAAATATAACGCGCGCCTTGTGTCACTGGCTCTTAAGGGTGGTAGCGCGATTTTATTAGAGATTTGCATGTTTAAACAATAAAAAATACTCTTCAGGGTAATTAAATCATGGTACGTATAGATTACAATTAGATATCGCCTTGTGTCACTTAAAACGGACATAATGGGTAATCATCTTAGAGAATAATGTTTTTAATTACAAGGACATTATGTTAGCATCCAAAACTATAATCACGGGAAACTGACACAACATTTGTTTTTATTTCAAGGGATGGACAACACATTTACTTCTAAATTTAATGTACAGAAATTACCATATAATGAGAATACTGTGGGAACTTGAGATTACTGTGAAAAGGTGAGATAACCGTAAGATTACGAATCGTATACTATTACTAGAAGTCAGATCGTCAGTGCGCACGAGGTTATGTGTTCAAATCTGGGCAAGTACCAATGTCACTTTTTCAATTCCTATGTACTTTCTAAGTTTATCTTGGACATCACTGACATTGGTGAAGGAAAACATCGTGAGGAAACCTGGACTTATAATTAATATAAGTCTGAAATCACCAACCCGTCTTGAGCAAGCGTGGTGAGTAATGCTCGTGCCTTCTCTGTATGAGAAGAGGCCTTTGCCCTGCAGTGGGACAGTAACAGGCTGGTAGGTAGATAGATAGTCCCTCCATTAAAAAATAAACTGGTACTCAGCAGCTTCTAATTACACTGGAGGCTGATCCCAGCATAGTTGGGAAAAAGCTAGGCACATGATCGCGTAGTGCACTCAGTACGAGATGCTGAATGTCACAGAATATTTCTTCTTGATGTTTTTCTTTACTATTTTGAGAGCAGTGCTGATGAAATAATTTACAAAAAGAAAAGTCCCTGATGAGTTCGGAATCTACCGCCTAATACTCATAAGTCGCGGCCGTTTCCACAGGGTCAACACAGCTCGGCAGATGATAATGGTTTCCATACTAGGTCTTACTTTCTTTCTATAATATAACGGTTCTATATGATGTTACTATATCTTCAATACCTGTAGAGAGCATCAGTCTGCGGCGGCAGGCTGAGCCTCCTCGTGTGTCAGTGTTGCCGGTCGGGCAGCACGGTAAGGGTAACGGTGGTGCCGGAGTGCTTGATGAGCGCCACCACCTCGGGGTGCGGCAAGTTGCGGATGGACACGTGGTTGATGGCCACTATTGTGTCGCCGACGTGCAGCAGGCCGCAGCGAGCGGCCGGCGAGTTGGGGATCAGTTGGCCTGGGGAGAAAGAATACTGGTGTTAGTACAACCTGTGGTGAGTATGACGTATAACGCCAGAACATGACACGGTATGCTTTTAAAGTGCTTGTTATATCGGTACTTACTTTTTGATATAGAAAATAATCGTATAGTCTGTATGATTGTTTTTTGACCTTAAAGCCATAATCAACAGTGGCGTTGGAAGTTGGAAGAGTCCCGGAGAAACGACAAAACTATCTTGGAACGTAATTAATTAGAAAAGAGCAGCGGGAGAGTGAGAAAAATCTACAATTTCCACTTCACTGAAAGAATTAAATCTCGAACACTTTTAAAACTACTTTATTTGCTGAATCAGCGACCTTTGAATGCAATCGGCGTTCGCGCCATTCTAATTTTTAAAGAAGGGGATCTGTGGGTTGCCACAACAAAAACCGAATAACTTATTTGAAATAATAATGTTGCAACCTACAAATAATATTAATAAAATAGTCGATTATTGTGTATGCTAACATCTCGAAATGAAGCAGGAGGCAGAACAGAACTAGGTTTATAGGCACAAAAGGACATACCAATGGTGCTAGTGGCCTTGTTAGCGGACGAGATGACAACGAAACCGAATCCCTCGCCTTCATTCCTAGTTACTGTGACGTCATACGGAACGGAGGCCCATCCCCCAGTCGTAGTGTCGTATTGAACGCCGTACCTGAAAATGCAAAAACGTTAACATTATAACATCACACCTGGTATTCCCAAAGAAATAGGGAAAGGTGTACCTATGTGTATAGTACACTAAGTGTATAGTACACCCAAATTCCGCCAGTTATGTTTAAACTCATTTAAATAGGAGGCGAGCCTATTATCATCAACCGGGATGCTGCTTCCTGATGAATAATCTTAATATCGCTTTGTCCGACCCGGTAATCGGACCCAGGACTCGGCAGTAGCACTTATCAGCACTAGACCGACGTAGTACACACCCTAAACGCCTGGAAATTCGTCATAAAAAAAATGCTGACTAAAAATATGACAATAATTCACCATTACTGTGAATACGTGTAACTGCCAACATAATTAATTTACCTATTATATGTCGTTGCTGTTTCTGTCTGTATATAATATTAAGTGATGACAAAAATATAACAGAGGTTTAAGCTGTCAGGTATCTTGAGCGCTGCACGCAGTATACACTTTATACTAAAATCGACAGGTCAGCGCTCAAGATCCGTGCCAGTAACTATACTCACATTGGTACATGCGCCACTGGTGGGTACATCGGCGCTGGGTGCAGGATGTTGTAAGACACGGGTGGCATGTTGTGATGCATTGCGGGGTCGGCACTGTCGAAAATAATGTTATTTAATACAAGAATTAAAAAAAAATACATAGACTATAATGGTCTGTGTAAGAAGACGCATAATGAAGCTGATGGTCACGTTGTGATATATTTTTTCTACTGGATCATACCTGGGAATTTAGTTCCGAAGATATTGAAGGTCAAATGTACAACTTGTTTTTTTAGAAGTTTTAAATGTATTTCTTTTACGTTGCCCCACACTAGGAATTTCTCCTGCATCGTGGGTGCGTTTACAAACATTTAAACTCACATACAAACGTGCTTTCGTGGGTAGAAACATTCGTGGTATAAAACATACAACTTTAAATACCCCGACTACACCCGTACCGCAGGCACCAAGATTTATGTGCGTTACATTGCCAGCGATTATCACAACAAAAATAAATATTGTTTCCAGCAATTATGTTCGTACAATGTTACTTTGACACATTTACACATGACAGCTTTGTGATGTGTCTTTTATACACCTTGTTCGATATGGACTATTCTTATCTACCGCTTTAGGGGTTGTGTTGTCTTAATTAGTATGGGGAAGTGTGGGGAACTTGTTTTAGTGGAAGTATGGCGAACTTACTTTATTGGAAGTATGGCGAACTTGTTTTAGTGGAAGTATGGCGAACTTATTTTAGTTGAAGTATGGCGAACTTATTTTAGTTGAAGTATGGCGAACTAATTTTAAAGGAAATATTGGGAACTTATTTTAGAAGAAGTATGGCGTGCTTATTTTAGTGGAAGTATGGCGAACTTGTCTTAGTGGAAGTATGGCGAACTTGTTTTAGTGGAAGTATGGCGAATTTATTTTAGTTGAATTATGGCGAACTAATTTTAAAGGAAATATTGGGAACTTATTTTAGAAGAAGTATGGCGAGCTTATTTTAGTGGAAGTATGGCGAACTTATTTTAGCGAAAGTATGGGGAACTTATTTTGAGTGTGTGTGTTTGTCAGGTAAGTGCTTCGTAAAATATTGACTACAGTGAAAAATATTGGGGCATAACACTTTCGAGCACTATCAAGTGGAAGTCAC
Organism: Phlogophora meticulosa; assembly: GCA_905147745.2. Lineage (NCBI taxonomy): Eukaryota > Metazoa > Arthropoda > Insecta > Lepidoptera > Noctuidae > Phlogophora > Phlogophora meticulosa. The sequence continues at coordinate 2,879,933 of LR990542.1, forward strand.
ACGTCGGTGGTAATAAAACCAGTATAAGCTGGCCCCGAATTTTATTGAAACGCCGTTCTACGCCAGCTTCAGGTCGAAGTGCTACCACCGTCGTGCGGTTCAGGGAGGGATATACTTTAGGCAAAGGGTGATAGGGGACCCTTGTACCTCAATCGACGTCTTGTGCGTGATGTTAACCAGCTCATATATTCTGACCTCCTATTATCCCGAAGTCAGCATGTAAGTAAATGTATAGGAGAGTTGTAATCTTGATTTTCCTTCGGTAAATACATATTTTATTTACGGTCGTAATACTCACAAATACTGAGTAACAAATTGTAAAAAACGTTAGACATTTCATATACATTTGTCTTTGATTAGATCTCTTTCTCTATTGGCATATATCTTAACACTAGTGGGGGGTGGGTCAACTAGTTCATCCTTCCTACAGCGTAGTGTGTTTTCATCATTCATACATCTCTGTTTACCCAAATATAAATAGTCAACTTTTTTCTAGCCACACATACATAAACTCACGTCTTTTTACCATGGGGCAGGTAGAAATCTCAGAGCGACACACGCTTCGATCTTTACATAATCCTTTCCCTTCGCTCACGTTCATACATCTGGTCATACACGCACGCCGGTTGTGAGTACTACGCACCTGACCTTTTTGAAGAACATCACCAATAAGGTCAGTGTATGTCTTTCTAGGGCGTCCCCTCCCGGCGTTTTAGCTTACATCTGTACATCATCTCTCAACGTGACCAAACCATCTGAGCACAGCCTAGCCATACCTTTCCTATAATCCATCGTTTATATGGTCCTCCTCTGCTCTAGTCACCAATCAAAACTTCTGACAGCCGATTTTAACGCAACTTTTCGGTCACCGGCTTACTCTTACATTCTTTTTTTAGCACAAATATTAGCCTGTTTAATATTGATAAGCAATGTCTGAATTATACTTACGTGAGTAAAGGCTGGTGTGGGTGTGGCGCCACCATGGTAGGTAGACCAAGCGGCTGTATATCAGCGCGATTGTGTCTGACACCTAACGTTACCTGGAGCAAAATAATTTGAACACTTTATAAACATTCGTATAGCGCTACAAGGCTCGAGGCAAGGGGTGATCGCTTTTAGCGATAAGGCCGCCTATTGTTACGCCCTATGTAGCTCTTAGTCATTATTTGTAAGTTTTCATGGTGTACAAAATAAAGAGCATTCTATTATATTCTAGAAGGGTGTTTTAGCGTTCCTGTCAGTGTGGCTTCAGTCTTAACAAACTATAAATAATACTCACATGTCCTCTAGAAGCTGCCTGACACACGTAGGATACGGCACGAGTGTGTGTAGCTCCAGCGAGTGGTATACCATCCACTGAGGTTAGCAAGTCGCCTGGTCTGAGTAGACCATCTGCTGGACCACCTGATAAGGACACAACGATTTTATTGAGACTGCCTCGTTGGACTCAATGCCCTGGTTGGACACACTGCTATTGAGTATTCCACCAGATTTTTTTAGTAGCAGCTATCTTGAGTAGGTTGATGGTACTATTGTCATCGCTTGCCCGCCTCTCCGAGCAAAACGGCCATTTAGTATCTGAATGGAGAGATGTTCAGACTGATTCAGTTTTTGTTATTTATGTACGCAACCCTAAAAAGAGCTCCTATTTTAGTGTCCCTGGGCAACTATGATGACAAGTTCAGTGTTAGCTCATCTTTATTCTTCATATAGTCCACGGTGGGGTCACCCTCAGGGCGAGGGTCTGTCAGACTCTCACTGACTAAAAACCACCCCGGTGTTCCATCACACCTACGCTGGGGAGTCGTGAGAACGTACGATCCTTCAGCAACCCACGTCTGGAGTGTTAGCTTACCTGGCACAACATATCCAACAGCAACCCGGCTACCATCCTCTGTCCCACCCACGATTCGGAAGCCGAAGCCGGCAGCACCACGAGCTAGTCGCACCAGCACATCAGCTTCTGGGTCTTGACCGCCAGCTCCACCGGCTTCTACCTGTGGATCATACTACAAATTCTAAATGATTATGTCAGGTCAAAATATGCAGACAGTGATGACGAGCGGCTCTGGAATAGACAGACCTGGGTGGTTCTTTTCTCAAAAGACCATAATGCATGGTATCTAGCCATGATAATCCCTGGACTGTAAAAGAGATGGTGACCTTGTTAAATGCGAGACTACGAGGCAGCTCGTTTTAACAGTAGCTTTTATGGTATTGACGTGGCAGTCAGTGTTAAAACCAATTTACGGAAATAAATACACAAAACAGGAACTTTTAATTCTTTTTTTTTAGTTTTTCTGTAAAAGCTAGGGATAATATTAGACGAAGAAATTATGCGGTTTCTAAATGCGGAGTAGTAAACTGACACGTCAAGCCATTCTCAGAAATTAACATTATTATTTGAAAGACAGCTCGAAAATTATAATTTACTATGTTAGAGGTTCGGACGACAATAAAAAATAAGGGTTCTATCGATTCGACGAGATACTATAAACTAAGCTTATTTTTGATATGTGGATCATACCTGCGGGTAGTTAGCGACATACAGGGTGTTGGGTTGCGCTTCGTTCTCATAACAAGATGGCGACTGTCGCGAAACTGGCGAGTGCATGTGCCTGGACGGTGAACCTTCTCGTAACCTATAAAAACGAATAATTTCGCAGATATAATTTAGAACTGAGATAATGGGTTGCTTATCACTTTGCTGCCATTATGTGAAAGTAAGGTTTATTTTATTAAGAAAAGTAAGTAAGTTGTCTCTTCAACTTTATTTATTTTTTTATAAATTTAAGTCACACTATTTCATTAATTTAAGTCACACTATTTCATTAATTTAAGTCACACTATTTCATTAATTTAAGTCATCTATTTCATTATTTATTTTTCTTTTTTTTAAGTACAATAATCTAAAATATGTTTTTAAATATGTTGCACTGTGTAATTTGAAGTACCATGTACATATTTTAGTATATACATTGTCTTCACATATTACTATCTGATTAATGTGAAAACGATATTGTAAAAACTCTATGTTACTAAGGCAGTATACGCAACCGGACAGAACAAAAATTAATACTGCAAAGACTAATTTAGGACAGTCTAAGTTAACAATATGATGCAGATTATAGATCAGTAGGCAACATTAACAGGTTTATAAAAGTTAAGATCTTACCTGAGTGGCGACGACTTTATCCTGCTGTTGGAGGAGTTATTTGAAGGCGACTGGCTTTGTAGCCGAGTTGATGGCGAGTTGGACAGCAGTCTGTCTGTGGCACTGTTATTGGACGGGGAGTGGCTTCGTAGGCGACCTGGCAATATAAAAGTGTAATGAATGTTACTTAGTAATTTATTCACCAAAAAATCCTAAAGTAAATCCTTCAGACTAGGAGAATTCTGAATCTCGCAGGAATGTATATGTCATTGAGAATGAAGTCTGAATAGTACGATATCTCACATAACACCAGGCCTGTATGCCCCGAAGGGTTAGTAGTGTACCAATAGTACACCCGCATTTCGCCAGTTTTGTTTAATCCCCATGAAATAGGGGCTGAACCTATTGTCGTCAACCGGGCATAAATCTTGAGTCCAAGCTGTTTACTGAGAAATTGGATTTGATATCTATCAGTACATTTTATGTTTAAGAAAACGAAGAAATGCTGTGAATTTGAGACCGTGAGAATTTGCGAAATTATTAACTGCGCTATTTCATGAGAATCTTCATTTTACAGGTTTTTCTGAACTACAAAGTCACTATTTGGAACTATCGAAATAATGTCAGACAGGTGTCCACCAACATTGGAGGGAGTCTGTTTAATTTTAAACACACATTTTACACAATGTCTTCTTGAATAATCTGGCGAAAGATAAAAAAAATTGTTACCGGTAGAATTCGATGGCGAATGCGGCCTTATCCTGCTGGTGGACGGTGATTGTCTAGTGAGACCACCGATCGCAGCTGTTGTGGGTGAATGTAGCATACCATCTTCTGGGAATCCTGGAAAAGTGTTCAGAAATCATGTAGAGTATATTTGGTGCTATTAATTTAATGATCTGAGATAGGGAGCGGGGGGAATGGAAGTTTTTCATCATTCATTATAAAGACTAGGTAGCATAAATGAGCATGAAATATGATTTATAATGCGCACATTAACCCCTTTTATATAATATCCCCCTTGACCCAGTGGGCACACTTTAAAATTGCAACCCTCCTATTATAATGAAACTAACAATATTTTTTACTCGTATAAGTTGACAGATTTTTTTTGTTTATAACTATTTAAAATTTTATGGTAGCATAAGAAGTTCGTAAAGCAAGCAGCTATAACAGACAAACAGACGAAGCACCATAAGGGTACAAAGTATTACCTCCATTGTCACTACTATCCGCCACGCTAGCGTTTCCCCTCCAGTACGCCGCATTCATATCAACATGTACTGTGGGCGTTGGTACTTCTCCCCAATTCCCATTACCCCATCTTTCATTATTCTCCCACTGGTTCCCATTCCCAGTTTCATCCCATTTCTGACCATTTTCCACCCATTTCTGTTGATTCTCTTCCCATTTCTGCCCATTCGCATCCCACTTTTGTCCGTTCTCAACCCATTTCTGGCCGTTTTCATCCCACTTTTGACCATTTTCGACCCATTTTTGTCCATTTTCATCCCATTTCTGTCCGTTTTCCACCCACTTTTGCCCGTTCTCGTCCCATTTTTGTCCGTTTTCGTCCCACTTCTGCGCGTTTTCTGCCCAATTACGTATGTTAGAGTTATCGACCCATGTCTCTCGTTCCTGCCACTGGTTGTCAGGCTGCGGCGGTGGTTCAGTCCAGGGCGTGACGATAGGCAGCGTGAGGCGCCCCCCGGGGGTGCTGCTGCGACGTCGGCGGTCTATAAGACTCTCCCGCTCGCGGTTCTTGTGCTCGGGTACGGCGTATGTTGCTTCTATTTATGATAAATTAAAGAGTAATTATTTATATTGCAGGATATAGATTTTTATTAATTTAGTAACAGCTTAATTTTGCTTTGTTCTTGTACACAAAGCATACAGAAATCAGACATTTAGAAGTTTCTTCGTTTCAATAGGTGTTCTTTTAGTTAAGAGTCCACACTGTAAGTCCAGTGCTGGCGTACTGTATCCCTGTTTGGGGAGGGGCTAGTAAGTCTAAATTCATAGATGTCGAGCGTGCTCAACGCGTTTTAATAAAAATAATGTATTTAAAAAAAATGAGATTTCACACAGATGAGCTGTATCAGATCAGTGATTTGCTCTCTGTGAGAAAATTATATATTACACAGACTATCTTAAAAACACACAAAAGTTTTATGTTCGACACATCAAAATTGACTAAAAGACGAAAGGACAATATTACACAAGTTCCCCAAACTCGAACTCGCTTTGCTGGAATTCAATTGCAAAAACGATCAGCCCAATTGTATAATACACATATATACAAAACAATACTATGACTGCAAAAAATCTTTAACTAATTGGACAAAACTGTTAAACTATGATGAAACAGAAGCGCTGTTATCACATCTATCATAATGCTACATGTTAAGTGTTGTAGAGATAGTGAATCTACAATGACACATCATCACCTGCCATTGGATGTTGGCATTCACTTTATATTACACACACAATCCTACTCACGCACTTACCCACATACACACACATTTATACTCACACACTCACATAAAAATTGTATGTTTAGTACCTAATCATATTGGTATGGAAGAGCGGAGTCTCCCAACACAGGCATTACTTGCTTAAAGGGAGGCTCCAATCACCAAGCTGTTTATGTAAACATTGTTTGAGAAATAAATGATTTTTGATTTGATTTGATACTGCACTAAGGGTCACGAATTTAAGAAATAAATGTAACAGTTTTAACCTATTTACCTGAATTCATGCCATTAAGTCGATCTCGCAAAGAGTCTTGCGTGTGCAGATTTGGGGACCGCAGCTGTTCTGCTGTCGGTGTCTTACTTCTAATCAACTGGTTGTTGTTTGACGCCGCTGTAAAATTAAGTACACAATATTAAAATAAGGCTACGTTTGAGTTGACAGGACGGTGGCACCACGCCAACTCGATGGTGGGATGCCATAGTATACAGAAACTACAGAACACCACCTGCTACGACCTTTACAACTACTCCAATTTGGTCCAAATATAAAAACCTAGTTATTAGTCAAATTAAATTAGTTCCATTCTCGCACGGAACAAATATTTGTATGGCCTACAGGTAATTGTTCCGGGTCTGGATGCTTGTGTATGTGACTATAAATGTTTGTAAACGCACCCACGAAACAGGAGAAAATCCTAGAGTGGGGCAACGTTTTTATAAAAAATAAAAAACTTACTAGAAACAGGTTGCACCCGGGTTGCAGATCTACTTCTCGGCGCTCTAGTGGCTGCATTATTGCGTCTCCACACTCGAAGCGTGGTCTCATGCATAGCTGGGCAGTCTTTTAGTACCTGTTCGTTATAATCATACATGTTATGAGGTAGTCCTTTGAAACATAAGCTATTTTTTACTTTTTTTTATACAAAAGGTTCCATTACGAGTATGTGAGCAACTTTAATTTACTAAAAATTATTCATACAAGTACATTTTATGTTATACCTACATAAACTCATTCGATATTTTCTGTGTATCAAAGTCAAAACATAGGCAAAAAGAAAATAAATAGCAAACACAAATAAACATCACCCAAATGCGAGATTTATTATCCTAAAAATAAAACATGATATCGATATTATCCGTAAATGTTTACCAAGTTACCACACAATTGCCTGTTATCACTAATATCACACAAGCTGAGATAAATGCCGAGTGTTTTGGAATTTGAACCGAATATGAACCGCCGAGAGTTGAAATTCCATCAATGAAAACATTTAAGCGTCTTTCTAGGTGTAGGGGTAAAATACTGAACATTAATAGAATAGTAAGGTTACCTGTACAACATGCTGATGTGGTGCATGGCGGACATCAGTTTCTCCAATTTGCAGCAATAGGTCGCCTTCCCGTAGACCTGCACACCGGCTACGATCCAGTACCTGAACAGACACAAAGCTCCTTAGTATCGTTTTTCATCTAAAAATTATTTTTCAGTAGTATTAGTTATGTTGATATGCGCGGCAATTGCGTAATTTTGCCAATTCATTACATCTTATACATTGTAGAGTACACAGAATTGTACAAACATGAAGCAATGTATCAGAAATTTCCTTCAAAATCATATCATATTGATATGGTATGATGTGTGTGCAACTTTTCCAAAAATATACGAGGAAGACATTGATTATCACATTATCTAGTCATAATAAAACTTCACAAACATCGTGAACATACTATAAAGCAATGGTTTCACGGACAAAAAATAATTAGCGACAGTAAGGGTCGGCATTAAGCCCTTACCTCTTCCTGTTGATAATGGACGCTCTGACGTCGGACATACAGGAAGAGGCACCCTGGTGCATGCTATTTGCCGACGACATTGTTCTTGTCGGTGAAGATGGACCTGAGATCCAGAGCAGACTGGAGAAATGGCAACAGAGGCTGGAGAGTGTAGGCTTGAAAATCAGCAGAACCAAAACTGAATATGTTCTGCGATTTCGGCGGTCTCTCCAGTCCTGAAGCAATGTCGCTTAACAGCGTGCTTCTCCCGGTCTGTTCCGACTTTCGGTATCTCGGTTCACTCGTGCAAAGTGACGGAGAAATAGATCGGGCTGTTAAGCACCGAATTAACATAGGGTGGATGAAATGGCGGCAGGTAACGGGAACAACCTGTGACCCCCATATTCCCCTTAAACTTAAGGGGAAGATTTACAAAACTATGGTAAGACCTGCTGTCTTGTATGGATCAGAATGTTGGGCCGCAAAAGGCATGAATGAAAGGCAGTTACATGCAGCTGAGATGAGAATGCTGAGGGGGATGTGTGGTGTTACGCGAATGGATAGAATAAGAAATGAGTATGTAAGAGGAAGTCTGAAAGTGGCGCCTGTGACCGAGAAGTTGTGTGGAAATCGGTTGTCATGGTATGGGCATGTGATGCGAAGGAATGAGAATCATGTTGTGAGGAAAGTTTTGAGTATGAATGTGCAGGGTTACATGAGTAGAGGAAGACCAAAGAAAAGATGGATGGATTGTGTGAAAGATGATATGGCAAGAAAAGAGGTGACCCTTGAGATGACGGCAAATAGAGATGTATGGAAGAAGAAAACATGCTGCGCCGACCCCAAATAAATTGGGATAAGGGCAGGAGGATGATGATGATGATGAGTAAGGGCTAAGCTACTTCGCGGCTAAGTTGTTGATCTTATAACTGCGTTAGCTGAGTTAGTATTTGAATTTTTTGGTATCAATACGCTACGATTTCCGGTCTCGCCATCGTACAGCACGGGTTGAGTATGAAGCAAAATATGACGTACCTTTTTAACTTTTTGTCCATGCACACTATCTGCGATGGTAAACCCGAATCCAGCTGCCCCTCGACGTAACGTGAGCACTAGTTCTCGACCCGGTTCGTTAGAGGTGTTGTTATCAGCTCGAGATTGATGTTCTACAAATATAAAAAAAAACAACTTAATTAATAAAAGAAAAGCCGTGTGCCAGAAGGGGTTCCAAACACACTTTCTCCTATTTAACCCTATTCTCCCCTATAATCCTTTTGTAGTGCTCATATTCGTTAAACCACAACTCCTGTGCTAAATTGTATGCTTCTAGAACTAGCGGTTTACGTTGTGTCCTTCTACCATCCAGCGGACTACCGCGGCTCTCACCAGGTCATCGGTCCACCTTATGGGAGGCCTTCCAACGCTACGACTTCTGTTCCCACTCTAGAAACTTTCACATCCATCGGCCATCCGTTCTGCGAGCAATGTACCCAATTAAACTTTAGAAATACGAAATGTGCTTACCACCAGCCAAAGACAGAACATGATCCAGCGACGGACACCTCGGAAGCTCCTGATTATCATCGTTAATGGTCAGTTCATCCAAATCGAACGACCTGGACATCATCCTCCTCTGCCCGGGGCTGTGGGGTGTGGGCCCGCTGTCCACCTTGTCCCGACCCTGGGCTGAAGAGTCCAGGTTCGGAGAGTCCAGGTTGAATCTGGAATTGTACGCAGATCTGAGTATTTCACTAGATTGTCCTTGGTACTAAGGAATTGTTGTGTTGTAAATGAAAAAAAAAATGGTCATAATACACAAGTTTGTTTAAGAATTTAGTCATCTTTTAGATGTTTCATCTAAATCTAAACTAATATTAAATAAAATAAATAATGCTGGACAATCCACACAGCATCATCTAGCCCCAAGCTAAGCAGAGCTTGTGTTATGGGTACTAGATGACTCATATACTTAATCCGATAAATTACATAGATAGATATTTTTTACTATACATAGCAAATACCCAGAACACCCGGAACAAATGTTTGTAGATCGTACAAAAATTTGTCCCAAGGCGTGAATCGAACCCGCAACCTCCTGCGTCGCAGGCGGACCTTTGCCCGCTGCGCCACATAGGTCGTCTATAATATTGTAAAGGGGAAAGATCAAATTTTTTGTATGTATGTCTGTTTGTAATGGATACACACAAAAACTACTCCATCAAATTTCAAATTCTTAACCTATAAAAAGCTACATTATCAGTCAGATAGATAGGCTTCTTATTTTCAAAATACGCTTAAAAGAGGCTGGAGGGGATGTTAAAGTTCAAAGGGAAAAATAGTACGAAGTCCACGCCGGTAATGTGTTACTTTTAAAAAGATCTCAAATGTGGCCTGACTTTTTATGAACTGAACTGCATTGTAAATAATTGAAATTATACTTCGTTTTTTTTTTTTTTAGTAGTGCCACTCGCAGTTCAGCACTATAAGGCTGTTTACTGCTTAACCGATCGATCCTGTGGTGACCTTACAAGAAGGCCCCCAGCCAGGGCTAACTACAAGTTACATTTAAACGACCGCTCGCTAAGGGCGCCCCCTGTGGGGCTCGAACCTCGGCTTAGGGCGTCGTTGAATTCTTAACAAAAACAAAGGCTGGGTCTCGTTATTATTATATCGGGGGTTATAACATTATACTTCGTATTTAAAATTAAACAATTGCAAGAAGCACGTTTGGAATTGCTATTACAGCTTTAGGGCGTATAGTACGCCTACTTTAGCTTCTATACTAATGATTCATTCTTTTACTTGGATTATTTTATTGACTGAAAGGAATTTTTCTTTGACTTGGATTCTTTTGTAGACTGACATTTCTGTAAATACGTTGATTTTAAGATAAATAAGTAAATATCAATAATAATATAATATTCACCTGGTCCTCAACGCCCTCGTGAGCTGTTGCATGGCAACGGCGTCTGACGTAGCTGGAGTAGTTGCATCTACTGCTAAGGTACTTAGCACTCGTGTGTTTGGGTCCTCAGAGTCGAACGAAAGAGGGTATCCTGAGAATAGGAGATGATTAAAAACACTGAGCTGCAATTTCGCTGATACGAGGCGTAAATTGTACATGGTACGTTGTAGATACAGATATATTTATTTGTAAAAACACGTGTAGTTAAAAACAGGATGGGATAGAAATAATAAAAATATAATATAGTACCTAGTCACTTAAAGTAATAATAACTAAGATAACTACTTATTCATGGACTTATTTACGGTGGACCTAGATGCTTTGGGTCTTGAGAGAGGTTGATCCCGCCAATATTTTCATACAAAACGATGCTAAGTCAAGTTTCGTAAGAAAATAGTTGATAGGTGCTTATTAGTAATCTAATGAATTTTTGTTATTTGTATGTTATGGATTATATAGTAATGGTGTATTATATACCTTAAGTGTAAGTAAATTTAATATAATTTGATAATAGTAGGCACGAGCAAGAAATTCTACCGCCATCGAAAAATAGCAGTATATATAATAGTCAATAACTATGCTATTTTTCAATGGCGGTAGAATTTCTTTTCAGAACCTCCGAAGGGAAGCTGATAGGAATCGAGTTGTATGGATATTTCGCCAGCGCTAAGTACACGTGGCTTGCTTTGTACATATTCTGTAGGACATTTGGTACCCACCTCTCACAAGATGCAGAGTGACGTCAGTTCCAGGTGTGATAGACTGGAAGACCTGAGCGACGAGAGCGTGTGACAGCCCTCGCACGCCGCGGTTCCCCACACCAACGACCACGTCACCAGGACGCAGGGCACCTGAAGAGGAATAAAATAGTACATATGCGTTTATTTTGGTTTATATCAGTTACCGTGAGCCCATCGCTCAGCTTATACATCGTCAGTCGATTTATCAACTTGTCTGAAATGAGCTATTTCTGGGTGGAATGTAAAGTAGAAGCAAGAAATCAAATTGGACTAACACAGTTTTTATATCATGTTGTTTGTAGTAATATTGAACAAAAACACACACATCAAACGAAGTATAGTTTGATGTGTGATGACTTGTGATGGGTCTTTTCGCAACCTGAATATTAAAATACCATTAAAAAAAGCATAATAAAGGACCATACTACTTTCTTCTACTAGGGATAAAGAAAGAAATGTGGTAACTACAATATTCTGTGTATTCTTTAGATGGTCAATCATGGAAAATGTAACGTTCATTGTTATCACTTACCATCAATCCAAGCAGGACTATGTGGCACGATGCTGCGTATTTGAAGATACCCTTCCGTTTCGGGTATACCTTCAGCACCGATCAGCGTGAAACCCAAACCCTGAAAAAAATAACCATGAAAGAAACAATGTGTGTGTGATCGATCGGCTACTGAGCTGTGTGTGGCACGTTCGATTCCCGCACGGAACAATAATTAGTAGTAGTTTCTGCCTACCCCCATGGGAAAAAGGCGTGAGTTTATGTATGTAAGACCAGGCTCTGGTTGAGTGTAAAACTTAGTGGACTACACCGATAAATTCCACGATCACAAACCCGCAGACTCCTAAATATGGCATTTACAAACATATAAAATAGTTCTAGTTTATTTGAAACAGTAGCAGCATTTAACTCAGTCGTCAACTCGTCACGGTTACTGCGCAAGGATATAAAACAGGGTCAACAAGTTACGGTTCAGAGCCGCTTTGTCCGGAAATAACTTGTAAAGAAAGTCGTCCTTTTTGATATATTTATGATATTAATTCGACATTACGACTTATTTATTCTTTTTTTAAGTGCAATGGCCAGGCCTCTTATGAACTTGTTTGTGGTTTAAAATCCAATGTGATATTTTTAGTTAATTTTAGACATCACTGACATTGTTGAAGGAAAACATCGTCAGAAAACCTGAACTTATGTTAAGCATAAGTCTGATATTACCAATCCGCCTTGAACAAGTGTGGTGGTTGATGATAGTGCCTTCTCTGTACGAGAAGAGGCTTTTCCCCTGCAGTGTGACAATAATAGGAAGGTAAAAAGAGTGAATATTTTATCTGAGACAAGCCGTGTGCCCGATCGTGGAAAAAATGAGCCGCACGGGTCGCAACTTAAGCCCCACTCCTTGCCAAAGTCATTCCGTGGATGGGTGTCCATTCATTACAAATCCTGACCCGTTGGTCCCAGATCTTGTTACGGGTAGTCACAAACCCGAAAGTGCGACAACAAGTCTAACCAAGAGCTATCATATTGTCCAGAAACTGGACTTCGGAGGTCTTAATACTGGTATTCAGCTGAACCCGGTTAGACTGGAGGCCGACCCCAACATAGTTGGGAAAAGGCTAGGCAGATGAGGAGATGAATTATCTAGGGTGTGTTTTGTCTGATAGTGAATTTAAGATTTTTATCTTCATGTTTTTTCCAGAACAATGTGAGGATACAATAAATGATTTCGGATTCGCCATAATTGACTTGTATTCTAGTGTAAATATAGATACAGCCAGTAACTTTAATTGGTCCCTTTTCAAAGTAATTTATTCACGTGAGGGGTACCCAATTTATGTGTGAGTGACGTCTGTAGACAGCAACAAAAATACATCTAAAAATAAGTGTGACGTCAGAATAGGGTCGACAACCAGACACTGATTCACAATACAATCGGAAATGAATCGAATAATTGCTTCTGAGTCACAAACACGGGATTTTATTCTGAATTGTCAATGTTATAGCTTGCCTGAGTGCCTTTGGTGAGAGTGAGAGTGAATCTTTCGCCACGAAGCTCCCCCGTGGGCGTAGGTCCGTTAGACTGATTGGTGCCTCCATTCTCAGATGACAGTTTCTCAGCTGAAATAAAAAAAAGAGGGACTGTGTACTTGGAACACAATGTAGAAGTGAAAACATATTTACGATTTTCTAATTCAAAATATTATATATTGAAACGATGCGGTATTTGTCACAAATTAACCGTGGCTGGTGGCAGCTAATGATGACTGGATCCGGGTATACGCGATTCACCAACTCCTATTCATCCTTATCATGACAAAATTATGTAACTATAGGTACCTGAGTTAGGCCCCTATCGCAATTACTTAAGACTCATTTCAGAAAATCATGGAGACTAGAGATACATGACACGGCTTTATACTTAAGCGATTTAGTAGATCAGGTTTAGCGTCACCGGCCCGAGCGTGACGGGTCAGTTTCCTTTACTATTCAAAAAGAGCGCAAAGAGTGCTTGATGTGAGATACAACCGACGACCGATGTGGCGCGGAGGGCGAATGTCCGCCTGCGACGCAGGAGGTTGCGGGTTCGATTCCCCCCTTGGGACAAATGTTTGTACGATCTACAAATATTTGTTCCGGGTGTTCTGGGTATTTGCTATGTATAATAAAAAAAATATCTATCTATGTAATGTGTTGTATTAAGTATATCAGTCATCGAGTACCCATAACACAAGCTCTGCTTAGCTTGGGGCTAGATGATGCTGTGTGGATTGTCCAGCAATATTTATTATTTATTTATTTATACATAGTAGTTTTCACTTCAATAGATCTTTGTTGCAGTAGCGAGCGATGCTCAACTGTTTGGCTTCGCGTGGCACGCCAATCTACCAATCCGCCATCGCCATGTCGTGATCAAACGCGATCGTCACGTGTTTACGATACGTCACTCATGATGGGAAAGCAACATAAATCTACCCTTACCGATTTATTAGCCTGCCAAGCCTGAACACGACGCCATATAACCTATGCCTATAGGTAACTGGTTTAGAGTCCCTTATTCGAAAGTGCCGCAGGTAGGTACTAGGCCGTATCCATGGACAGGTGACGAGACCTTCTAATTAAACTTTAGCCTCCTTATTTATGAACGCGGAGATAAGTTATGACCACAGTATAACCCTTGAGATGTACATATAGTACGCATATTGTCATGGTATGGGCATGTGATGCGAAGGAATGAGGACCATGTTGTGAGTATGAATGTGCAGGGTTACATGAGTAGAGGAAGATCAAAAAAAGATGGATGGATTGTGTGAAAGATGATATGGCAAGAAAAGAGGTGACCCTTGAGATGACGGCAAATAGAGATGTATGGAAGAAGGAACCATGCTGCGCCGACCCCAAATAAATTGGGATAAGGGCAGGAGGATATATAAAGGCGTAGAAGTTGAGGGCGAGGGGGGACTTGTGCCCGGTTGATGGCAATTGGCTTGCGCCCTATCACCTGGGACTTAAACATAAGTGGCGAAATTTACGAGTACCTAAGTGTACTATAGGTTCACCTCTGCCTAACTCTCTGGGGGAATATAGGTGTGACTTATTTATGTAAGTAGTAGCTATAACAAATTAGCCATTAACATTATAATAGGTCTTTACCTATGAAATTGCCGTTTTGTATGAAAAAATTTAAATGAATTTTTTTCATGTATTTTTTATTTGTATTAATCGAAGTAATCACCCATGCAATCAATGCATCTTTGCCAACGCAGTGGCAGTTTATTGATGCCCTTCTTAAAGAAATCAGCTGGACGGGAGGCAACAAATTCTTCAAAGGCATTTTGTACTGCCTCTCGGGTATTGAATTTTTTTCCCGCCAAGAAGTTATCCAAATTCTCAAAAAAGTAGTAGTCTGTAGGCGCAAGGTCTGGTGAGTAGGGCGGATGACGGAGAGCTTCCAACCCCAGTTCTTGCAACTTGGAGACCGTCTGCTGTGCAGTATGAGGTCGCGCGTTGTCGTGCAGGAGCAGCGGAGACGAGCGATTGACCAATGCTGGTTGGAGATGTGCCAGCTTCTCCATCATTGTGTTCAATTCTTCACAGTACACATCTGCAGTAATGCTCACCCCGTTTGGTAAGAAGCTGTGTTGAATCACACCGGCGCTAGACCACCAAACAGTGACCATCACTTTTCTTGGGGTAAGTTTTCGTTTAGGGCATTGTTTAGGTGCTGAACCAGGATCCAACCAACTTGCTGAGCGCTTGCGGTTATCAAACAGAATCCATTTTTCATCGCAGGTAACAATGCGGTTCAAAATTCCTTCATTTGTGTGTCTGTTGAGCAGTGCAAGGCACGTCTCGACGCGTACTTCGCGCTGGCGATCATTGAGTTCGTGGGGCACCCATTTGTCAAGCTTTTTTACCTTGCCAATTTGACGCAAATGGACCAATATTGTTTTGACGCTAACGTCGAAAGCTGCTGCTAATTCAGCCGTAGACTGTGTATCATCAGCTTCCACAATCGCCTTTAATTCGTCATTGTCAACCAAAGTCTTCGGACGACCGCGAGGTTCATTTTTCAGGTCGAAATTTCCAGAACGGAAGCGAGCCAACCAATAACAGGTAGTGCGTTGGTTTGTAGTGTTAGCTCCGTAAACGTCGTTGATGTTGCGTGCCGCTTGTGCCGCGTTGCTGCCACGACGGTACTCATATTCCATAATTACTCGAATTTTTAACGTATCCATGATGACGAAAAAGATTTAAATGCGATGAAAATGTAACACTAATCAATAAACAAATGACTACTTTTGGAAAAAAAAAACCATGTTTTTAAAATAAAATTAATTTGAAATTAGAATTCTTAGCCAAACAAAAAATATTTTGATTTGAAATGGCCAGTACTGCAGAACGGCAATTTCATAGGTAAAGACCTAATATTAGGTTAATCCTGACATTCCGTCTGCTCATAGTACCGCAAACATTCTAACATTATCGTCTTTCCATCCAGGAGCGCGTTGAGCATAGTCAACATACGCGATATAGGGTGGATCGAGCCATAGTGCGACAAAATGGGACGTGTTATGTTGGGGTAGAAGTACCTACATCGTCGAAGGGTCATTTAGATTATAGCTCAGGTGGTTTCCAATGGGTAAGTATTATGATTTGCTTACAACATCATAGAGATGATGACATGTTGTCGCAAAACAACAGTAGCATAAAGTAAGTAATTAGAACAAATACGCTATCGGATCGCGTGAACATCTAACACCAATAGAAGAGAATTGGCGGCCCGGTAAGGCTTAGAAGTTGTAAGGGTTCAATCCAGGCGGGGACTCTATTATGTATAATTTATTACATCACTACTGTTACGGACAGTCAGAAGCTCGCAAGTCTGACTACCAGTCTTATCACCTGTTCGATATAATAATAATAATAATAATAACTTGCTTACCAACGGTCTATAAGGTTCTTACATCCATTTTGAGAGTTAAAATTAACAACCATATCGACAGCAATTCGATCATGTCGGCCTCTCAAAATGGATGTAGGAATGGGTCTCGCGGTACTAAGGAGCTCCTCCTCATTGATACTGCCATAAGCCAACAGGTTCGTCGTTCAAGAAAGGATCTGTCGACATGCTGGATAGATTACAAGAAGGCGTATGACTCGGTACCACATACATGGCTCAAGAGGGTGCTGGAGTTGTATAAAGTAGATGCAACTCTGCGCACCTTCCTGATGTCGTGTATGGGGCAATGGAGAACCGTACTTCGCTATCCAGGATGTCGACAAATTCAGAGGAATAGCGAACCAATAAGAATTGAGCGAGGCATATTCCAGGGTGACAGTTTGAGTCCACTTTGGTTCTGCTTAGCCTTGAATCCTCTAAGTACATTACTGGAGGATTCGGGTCTAGGCTATCGGTTGAAGAGAGGTGGTCAGATTGTATCTCACCTTCTTTACATGGATGACCTAAAGCTCTTTGCCCCCAGTGATTTGCAACTGATGGAGCTACTGACGGTAACAAAAACCTTTAGTAGCGCCATCAGGATGGAATTTGGTGTGGACAAATGTGCGGTCATGCATGTAAAGCGAGGGAAGATTGTGGAATCCGTGGGAACCCAACTCCCGGATTTCATAAACTTTAGAGCCCTCTCTCCAATCGAAACCTATAAGTATTTGGGTATGTCGGAAGCATTGGGCATTAATGCTGCTGACATGAAGCAATCGTTGAAGGAGCGCTTCTTTGGCCGCCTGAAGAAAGTATGTAATAGTCTTTTGTCAGGCGGTAACAAGGTGCGTGCCTTCAACGGTTGGGTCATGCCAGTCTTGATGTACTCTTTCGGCATACTCAAATGGACTCAAACAGAACTTGACGCCCTGGATAGGAGAGTCCGTACATTCCTGACGGCATCTCGAATGCATCACCCACGTTCATCGGTTATGAGACTGTATATCCCGCGAAAGTGTGGGGGTCGAGGCTTTTTAAATGCTAAGACCCTCCATAATCGCGAGATATGTAGTCTCAGGGATTATTTCCTAGAAACCGACGTGGGGATGCATCGAGATGTAGTCGCGGTGGACCAGGGCCTCACCCCGCTCTCGTTGGCTAAAGAGAACTGGCGCAAACCTGTAGTACTTGACACTAACGATCGCAAGGAAGTATGGCAGAGTAAGGAGCTTCACGGACGCTTTTTCCAGGCCCTACATGGGCCTGATGTAGATCAGTTAGCGTCCGTATCTTGGCTGCGTTTCGGTGACCTCTTTGGGGAAACCGAAGGTTTTGTCTGTGCAATTATGGACGAAGTTATCATGACGAATAACTATCGGAGATTTATTGTGAAGGATGGTACGGTTGACATCTGTCGGGCATGCCACCGTCCAGGCGAATCAATCCGCCACATTATCTCTGGTTGTTCTCGTCTTGCTAACGAAGAGTATTTGCATAGGCACAACCTAGTAGCCAGGATTATCCATCAGCAACTTGCTCTAAAATACAGTCTTGTAGAATCGGAAGTGCCATACTACAAGTATGTGCCCGACCCAGTTCTTGAAAATGGCAGTGTCACTTTGTATTGGGACCGATCCATCATCACTGACAGGACTATTGTAGCCAATAAGCCTGATATAGTGGTGATGGATCGAATCGAGAGGCGCGCAACGATTATTGATGTAACGGTCCCGCATGACGGGAACCTCGTGAAAGCCGAGAAAGATAAACAAATCAAGTATCTTGACTTGGCTCGCGAGGTTGTCGACATGTGGGATGTGGACTCAGCAATCGTTGTACCGATAGTCGTGTCAGCCAATGGCTTAATAGCTAAGAGCCTTGACCAACATCTAAGGAGGCTCGCGTTAGGCAGCTGGATCAAGGGCTTGATTCAGAAAGCAGTTCTTCTGGACACGGCGCGTATAGTTAGGCGATTCCTCTCTCTGGAGCCCTGACCGCCGGTAGCTTGGACCCTGTTCCCGATACCGGTGGGCCACTATTTTTTATATTTTTAAATGTTTTTTTTTTGTATTAATATTGAAATATTTAAAAATATAATTTATAAGAAAGATTTTAAATAAAGGGGATAATAATAATAATAGTACTTGACACTAACGATCGCAAGGAAGTATGGCAGAGTAAGGAGCTTCACGGACGCTTTTTCCAGGCCCTACATGGGCCTGATGTAGATCAGTTAGCGTCCGTATCTTGGCTGCGTTTCGGTGACCTCTTTGGGGAAACCGAAGGTTTTGTCTGTGCAATTATGGACGAAGTTATCATGACGAATAACTATCGGAGATTTATTGTGAAGGATGGTACGGTTGACATCTGTCGGGCATGCCACCGTCCAGGCGAATCAATCCGCCACATAATCTCTGGTTGTTCTCGTCTTGCTAACGAAGAGTATTTGCATAGGCACAACCTAGTAGCCAGGATTATCCATCAGCAACTTGCTCTAAAATACAGTCTTGTAGAATCGGAAGTGCCATACTACAAGTATGTGCCCGACCCAGTTCTTGAAAATGGCAGTGTCATTTTGTATTGGGACCGATCCATCATCACTGACAGGACTATTGTAGCCAATAAGCCTGATATAGTGGTGATGGATCGAATCGAGAGGCGCGCAACGATTATTGATGTAACGGTCCCGCATGACGGGAACCTCGTGAAAGCCGAGAAAGATAAACAAATCAAGTATCTTGACTTGGCTCGCGAGGTTGTCGACATGTGGGATGTGGACTCAGCAATCGTTGTACCGATAGTCGTGTCAGCCAATGGCTTAATAGCTAAGAGCCTTGACCAACATCTAAGGAGGCTCGCGTTAGGCAGCTGGATCAAGGGCTTGATTCAGAAAGCAGTTCTTCTGGACACGGCGCGTATAGTTAGGCGATTCCTCTCTCTGGAGCCCTGACCGCCGGTAGCTTGGACCCTGTTCCCGATACCGGTGGGCCACTATTTTTTATATTTTTAAATGTTTTTTTTTTGTATTAATATTGAAATATTTAAAAATATAAATTATAAGAAAGATTTTGAATAAAGGGGATAATAATAATATACTTTATTAATTCAGACTTTTTCCAAGAGAATGGAGTAGAGGAAGACCAAAGAAAAGATGGATGGATTGTGTGAAAGAGGATATGGCAAGAAAAGAGGTGACCCATGAGATGACGGCAAATAGAGATGTATGGAAGAAGAAAACATGCTGCGCCGACCCCAAATAAATTGGGATAAGGGCAGGAGGATGATGATATTAATTCAGACCGTGGTGTCCATTTTGTTATTAACAATTAGTGTTATAAATGCTTAAAAACTGTCAACACAAACAAAATAAAAACATTATCTTGACATGCTCAATCACTGCAGCGCCATTCCATGACAAATGGAATAAAGAATATAGGAATCACGTTGTCTTGGTGAAGTAAATTTGTCACTATAAATAAACAATTAAAACAAAGTTAAAACTACGTCGATCTTTTTCTATGAACGTTTTATTTTTGCCAATGGTATGTTCTTCGTAAATTGTGCATTCAGTAATGTAAATCAGCATGAATAATCAAAGAAATTTACCGTCTACCGCGCTCAATCGAGTACGTATATTACAGCTTTTACTTTGTCGACACCAAATTAAGATTCTTTGATACAAAATTACTGGTAGCGATTATGTAAGAACGTGGATGCGTAATTTTATCGGATTTGAAGGGTACAGGCACCGTCTAAGAGGCTAAGAAACGCTGGCGTGAAGACTTGGACTCGCTCCTAACCTATTGGCCGGAGAAGGTTAGGCACATAGATGATTGGAAGAACGTGGGGGAAACCTTTGCCCATCACTGGGACAGTATAGGTTACTTAAAAAAAATGGAGGTGATGTTGTTTTCTTTCAAATAGATCCTGAAATTATCTTTCTGCAGAGCAAACTCTCCCTTCCCACACAAAGCAGTCAGACATGACGCATATCTAATGAGATAGATCAAATAAATTGGGATAAGCGCAGGAAGATCATGATCATCATCATCATCATCATCATCTTCATCATCATCATCATCAGGCTATACTAGTCCACTGCTGGACATAGCCCTCTCCTAATGAGCGCCATAGCGCCCTGTCTTCAGCTTGCCGCATCCAGCATCTGCCTGCAGTCTTTCGCAGATCGTCATCCCACCTGGTCAGAGGGCGTCCTACACTACGTTTGCCGAGTCGCGGTCTCCACTCAAGAACACGTTTACCCCAGCGGTTGTCGGTTCTTCGCGAGATATGGCCAGCCCACTGCCACTTCAACTTGCTAATTCTTTGAGCTATGTCGGTGACTTTGGTTCTATGTCGGATGTATTCGTTTCGAATCCTATCCTTCAGAGAAACTCCGAGCATAGCTCTCTCCATAGCTCGCTGAGCGACTTTAAATTGGTGGACCAACCTTACCGTAAGTGTCCATGTCTCGGCTCCGTAGGTCATGACGGGTAGGACGCACTGATTAAAAACTTTCGTTTTCAAGCATTGCGGTATGGATGACGAGAAGACTCGGCGCAGTTTCTCAAACGCTGCCCAGCCCAGCTGGATCCTCCTCTTGGCCTCCTTCTCGAAATTGTTTTTACCTAACTGCAGAATCTGCCCGAGGTAAGTGTATTTGGAAACGATTTCGAGAAGGTGGCCATGTACGACGACCGGTATTGGATCAATGTGGCCATTGATCATGACTTTGGTTTTATCCAAATTCATGCCAAGACCGATACGTCGCGAGGCTGAAGCTAGGCCGTCCAGCATCTGGTTCAGCTCCTCTAGCGACTCCGCCATTAAGACTATGTCATCTGCGAATCGTAGGTGTGAGATGTAGTCGCCGTTTATGTTTATGCCCTTTCCTTTCCAGTCCAGCATCTTAAACATATCTTCCAACGCGCTTGTGAACAGTTTCGGGGATATAACATCCCCCTGTCTCACTCCTCTGCGCAATTGGATCGGTTTAGACTGCTGGCCCTGTACTTGGACACTCATGGTCGCGGCTTCGTACAGACATCTCAACACCTCGAAATAACGATAGTCTACTTGGCATCGCTGTAAGGATTCCAGAACAGCCCAGGTTTCGACAGAGTCAAAGGCCTTCTCATAGTCCACAAAGGCCAGACACAGGGGCTGATTATACTCTTCGCACTTCTGTATAATCTGCCTCACCGTGTGAATGTGGTCTATGGTGCCATATCCTCCTCGAAACCCGGCCTGTTCCGGCGGCTGAAACTCGTCGAGTCTCCTGGCGAGACGATTCGTGACCACTCGTGAGAACAACTTATAAACATGGCTCAGGAGCGAGATGGGTCTATAATTTGGAGGAAGATCATCATCCTCCTGCGCTTATCCCAATTTATTTGGGGTCGGCGCACCATGGTTCCTTCTTCCATACATTTACATTAACCGTCATCTCAATATTCACCTCCTTTCTAAACATATCATCTATCACACCACCTA
Organism: Phlogophora meticulosa; assembly: GCA_905147745.2. Taxonomy (NCBI): domain Eukaryota; kingdom Metazoa; phylum Arthropoda; class Insecta; order Lepidoptera; family Noctuidae; genus Phlogophora; species Phlogophora meticulosa. Next base: position 2,901,985 of record LR990542.1, read on the forward strand.
TCCATCGTTTCTTTGGTCTTCCTCTACTCTTGTAATCCGTCAGATTCACACTCAACTTTTCTCACAACATGATCCTCACTTCTCCGCATCTAATCGCATTAACATAACAAACAACTTAACATAACAAGCAGAAACCAACTTTTTAGTTAACATTCCATTGCTTAGTTGATCAGAGATAAGGTGTGACGTGCTTGTAACCCTCCACATTTAAACATTAATCAGAAACGAACACCTATGAAGTCTAATTTCTTTAATACACAACAGAAAATGAAAACTCGGAAATGGGTAAAGAATGCTAACAGCGATTAGACAATTTGAGAACAACGGAAATAATTGAGCATCTTGTGAAAGTTTGCCGAGGCAATGATGGGCAACCGTTCATTGGCATACTTGTCACTGCTTGTGCAATATTGAAAAGTGCCAAAAACTGTGGGTACGTGAACAGAATAGAAAACTCTTTTTTAAACTTACAAATATTAACTTTAAGAGCTACATAATATGGTGTTATAAGAGGCGGTCTTATGGCTAAAAGCTATTTCTTACAGACAACCTTTGGATGGACTTGATAGAGAAGGAGAAAATATATGATGGTAGTTCGGCGGTGTTCTACTTGAGTTCGATTTTCATTTATATTACAGCGCTGTTTTTCTTTAGAAATATGGGATAGCCATATGCTTATATTTAATTTAGGAAGTTCTTTAGTGCTTACCTTACCTACTAACGCACTGAAAACTACCCTTAGAGATATTTTAAAGGAGTTTGAAATTAGTGGAGGACTGCCTCGCTGGTCTAGCCGTCATAAACCCTACTGATCATGAGGTTCTGGGATCGATTTCCAGGTCGGGCAGTGTTATTGGTTTTTCTCAGAAGCAGCCCGGAATATGGATCCGGTTGACGGCGATAGGCTGGCCCCCTATTACATGGGACTTAAAAATAACAGGCGAATTGTGGTTGCACAATAGGTAGGTACGCCTAACCTTTCGGGAACTATTGGTCATGTTATGTTAGATTAAAAAATTAACAAAAAAATACGCGGTAGTTGGTTTGCAGCTAAGTACCTGGCCGGCTATCGGTCAGTAATATCCTACAAAACCGTTTAGTTAAAAGCCGTCACACATTACATCCAAGTGAGTAAACTTCAAAGCCAACATTTTGGTTAACTGCGCCCATGCATGCTTTCCACATGATCAAACTATTTAGGGACCATTTTGCAAAGGTGTTAGATTTATAACTATAACTTTGAATGGAGAGGGCCAATTTACAGAGGGTATCGTAAATTGATTTTAACGTTTTGAACACCAACGCGAATTAATGCCCTGTCGCCAACGTCACAAATATGTGACAATATATGCGATGTTCTATAATTATACGTAAAAAAAAACAATACTTTTGTTTGTGATTATTAATATGCCTTACGTATAGCTACCGTACGTATTTCATTGCATGAAACAACTAAAATACACCTTGGATGTTGAGAAATTCATGATAACAAAGAAGTAATTAAACGTTTTTTATTAAAAAGGCTAGGCGGGGAGGGTACGCGCGTGCGTTTATGATATGGCGTTAAAAAAGTGAAGTCTCATATAATAGGGGGCGAGCCTATTGCCACAAAACGGGCGGAGTAAGGACTAGTATTTCTGGTGTACAACAGTTGAGCAAGAGCAGTTAACTTCTTTTTACTGGCGTAAGGCATAGAATAGGCGTAAACTTGGGCCGTCTTGAGCTTTCAAATCCCGCGGTCTATTTTTCAGCCGAGCCGCAAAATTGGCGGACATTGTAAACGGGGGTTTATTTTCCCTGAAATGGAATTCTCTGCTAATAATACAAAAACCAATATGTTATGCTCGCTTCGCATTCTATTCAACCCCCGTACTACGCTAGGCCAGCTCAAGGTCGAAGTGTTACCACTGACGTGCGGCATACTGTACCAGCCCAGGGTCAGGCAGTAACCCCTTAATATTCTATTCAAATTACATTTTTTACTACAGCATCATCACACACATTAGACTTGCAGCAAAGATAAAATATACATTTTCCAAAGCATATGCAATGTCTTCCAAACCAAAAATGTACGCTAATTTTCAGCTCAATCGATTGGGGATAGCTTGTTTAAAATTCATTTTCAAGACTTCAAGTTGTAAAACAAAAGCTTGTAAAACAGAAGGGTCTATACTAGCAAAGGCACAATGTAATGCGTTAGATAAAACCAGGATTACAGTTAATTCAATAAAGAGAAGGCACGATAATACATAACAACAATAACAGTGTTACAAAACTAGTTCTGGCTGAATTATTTCCAGTCAAGTGGAACTCTACAGCATAATAATAATTGACTTATTGCTTCCTGAATTTTAGATCGAGACTGACATTACATAAAGGATTTATGGCTGTGTTAAGTCTACAACGGTTTCCAAGCTAAAATGGAAATTTATTTATTTATTAAAACTTTATGCACAATAATAAAAAAAGAAGATGCTCAGATGGTTTGGTCACGTTGAAAGGATGAATGAAAGATGACTAACAAAAGGTATTTATAAGGCAGATGTAAGCGGTAAAGGGGGACGCTCTAGAAGGACATACACTGACCTTATTGGTGATGTTCTACAAAAAGGTCATGTTACCACGCCAAAGACCATGCAGAAAAAAGGTCAGGTGTGTAGTACACGCAACCGGAATGCGACCGAACGCGAACGAAGCAAAAGGAGTATGTAAGGATCGTAGCAGGTGGCGTTGTCGGTAGCCTATAGTTTCTGCCTAACCCCATGATAATAAGGTGTGAGTTTATGTATGTATGTAAAAAATATCAGGAAGGATAATTAAGCGCTGGACAAATCCTGGCAAATCCTCAGTAGGAATCCGCATATCTGACTGCATAAGACAGTCCGCCAACACGGAGCAATGGCGGGAGATCATGCGGAGAGCTGTGTTGATCTACGACCGAATTGGACGCCTCAACGTGACCACGACCGCTCTGCCAAGAGCGAAATGACAGTGAAGACAGAAAAAAAACCTTACGAAGCCGGACTTAATGCCTTAGAAATTTTCTGCTACTTTAGAGTGATGCAGATACTGAACATGGTAGGTGCAACATGGTAAAAATGATTTGAAGATAAGCGTCGTGTAGAGAGACTAAGCTTAGACCATCCGGTCCAAAAATAGACCACACAAAGTTAGGTCTCTGGACATTCCCAGAAATAGCTACGGGTTACACATATTAAGCCTGAAGTTACCTAGCTTAGCGTGTCAGACTAGACACACATATCCTAGGTTTAAATGATGTCAAAGGGACTAGAAGCAGTATTCTCGTAACAAAAATTTGTCTGACAAGTGTTGCGAGTTAAAACAATAATTTAAATATCTCACCAAATTAGCTGACACGTGAGAAAAAAAATTGGATATTAGAAATCTTTAAGAAAGGTGATTAAGTAATAGCACCATCATCCTCCTGCCCTTATCATATGATTATTTAAATTCTCAATGAACATAAAAACAGCACTGAACATACTTGCCCTTCTCCACTAACACAATGCAACATACCTGAATGCCAATACATTGCATTTTAATTTAGACATAATAATTATTTAGGTGTTAGCTAGGGTTAGTGTAAACAGGCATAAGTCTCTTATTCAATTAAAAAGCTAAAAACTTACATCTCAACCGCCTTGCTTGAAGCACTGGGTTTTCATACTGTGTTCTCCTATTGATGTGGTCTACATAATAAGATCCGTATCGTTCATCTGAAACTCTTTCCCAGCCAAACGGCAGTTCATCTTCTCCGCATTCCCCGAGGGAATGCTTACGAACTCTGGCTAATCTTGGATCCAGCCAGTGTGATGTGCCCGTGTTGTGGCTGAAAGAGGTTTTATTATTTTATTATCAGGTATTTATTTTGTATATGATCACATATATGAAAAGTGGTTTCTAGGATATATTTCATTGAGTTATTGAGACTGAAAGTCTGAAAACACCAGCCAGTATTGAGCAAGTGGGGATTAATTATTGCTTGTGCCTTCTCTTACGAGAAGAGGCCTATGCCCTGCAGTAGGACATTAACTTGTTGCTATTATTATTTATTTATCGAGTCTGTAGTCAGAAATTGGTTACTGTATGTTATAAAAGTGGAAAATATTGTTACTTTTTGGCAGTGTCAGTAGTTTCTGCATTCTTTTTGAGAAAAGAACAGACATAACAATGATTGGTACAGCATTCAGTGTTTTGGACACATTACAAAGGCATTAGCCAAAAAGCAAGTTGCTGCTCCAGGAAACCAAGACTGAATGCAAATAAATATTTACATTTAGTCTTGGTGTCCTGGATAAGAAACAGCAACAAATGGCAACATGTTAACTATAAATAGTACTACATTTAAAAATAGTGATCATTGGAATTTGTGGGGCAGATTTCATTGTAGTGGATGCAATTTACTATTCTTATTTCAAATACACCTGTGGGTTCTTTATTTTTTGTTCTAAGTTTGAAGTTTGACCATCAAAGTGAATGCAATGACATTTTAAATGCAAATGTTTTTTTTTCTTATTTAATCATTGAACAGGTTACTTTGTTAGTAATATAGCTTTTAAAAGTCATTTTATTGTTATTGTAAGGTACACAATTTAATGTCTAATTATGAAATAAGATTGTGTCTATTGTGAATGAAATAATGGGCATTTTAAGATGAATAATATGTGTAACAAAATGGGGTAAAATCCATACAAAAGATTCTATACAAAATATATTTTCAATGAAAATTACTATTGAAATGGTGTAAAACTCAAAACAACAACTCAGCAAAGCGGCTGAATAGATTAGGATTTAGGAACTATGATAGCTATTTACTGTTTTCTACTTACTCAATGAAGTACACCTCTCCAGAGGGTGTGAATGCTTTTTCCCACATTGGGGGCAATGGTCCCAGATTGTATTCATCCTCATCCTCTCTTTTAAGAACAGCATCGCCAGGTCTCACTCCAACCACTGAACCACCAACTGTGCCTGCAGTCCCAGAGCTATGGGTTGAGATACCTGCTGAGGACAGCCTGTCCGAATCAACAGAGCTCTGAGCCATGGCAAATATTATTTAAAACCACAGTTTTTAACACATAACACTTGCTAAAATTCACTCATGTTCCCGCCTAACTTAAAATAACATGTATGTTCTTGAAATTTTCAAATAAAGAACACTTCTTGTTTCTCTTATCTTCATAGATAATTTTATCTTTTTTTGTTCATTCTCTCCGCAATTTACTCATCGATATGGCATTCCACAAAAACAAAACAATACAGGAATGCCAGTGACCACGTATGAGTCATTTTGGGACTGACTCTTCACTGACTTGTCGATTCGTGTACTTTTTTACCTGCGCCATAGTTAACTACGTAACAAATAACTGGATTTCAATTAGCTTTCCGTCAGACCTTGTTAACAACCGCGGTGCACTCGGTATGCTGCAGGTGCATCGTAACGTACATCTACGATAACAAAATCATACCACATTTCCCACATTCACTGGACTGGGTCGTAACGGTAAATGATCACAAAATGAATTCTATTACATGTAAATAAGATAAGTTCACTTTCTCACAAACAGGTAAACTGAATCTCTATATTTTTGAAAGTGGGTGCAACAAGTGTAGGCACACATCTACACTACAGATGTTTGTTTATAGCCACAGTAAGTACATAATTAAAGGTTGTTCCACTCTTTATTAAATTAATGACAGCAACAGTGAAGAATTAATTAACAAGTTCTATTTACATGACTTTAATATTCGTTTCAAATATATTTTCGGTCACAATTTTACATGAAAACAAGAATAATCCCAAAAAAATGAAACGAACGTAATTCACTGCATTTTACTGTAATCGAATACATTACACAAAAGTCATAGACAACTTAGACAAGTCACAGTAGAGATGCACCAGCATGAAATTATCGATATAACGGATAATTGGACATGTTTGAATCTAAAACACCGACTTCGTTACGGATATTGACTCAGAAAGTTTAATATGGAAGATATAATTATTTATGTGATTTTTAATGCATATGAACTTTCAATACTTTTCAATAACTACTTCACTATTTTCAGGAGCTAAATTAACTCACAAATAAACTAAAAAATCGTTATCGATTCAACAAGTTAGCAACTCTTCACTCGCGTTCCGTTCCGTTACGCGCAGTTTTCAAAGAGTTGCTGAACCCGAATTCTTATGGATTGAATTAGCTGATTCTGTGTGATCAAATTAAATGAACTACGATAATTTAACTTTTTACTGTTATTTATTCTGACTATTTTGACTCTTCAACTTTTTAACATTTCACTTGGAAAGGCATAAACAGTTGAAATTCTCATAAAATCACGTAAACCAACGTCAGTGTCAAAGTTGCAACTATTCCCCAATAGATGGCACTGATTTACCGAATTTTTTTTAAGGCTTTTAAATTAAAAAATGACCATGCAAAATGAAGGGGACTGTAGGTAGTCGAATTAAATATTTATGACAGCAAAACGTAAGTTTGTATTTCATAGACAATAATATCATTTATTTGAACAGATTATTGCATGTCATAATTTCTTTTAAATAAACTGGAAATAAATCTATTTCTGCGGTTGTATCTTTAAAACAATTTACATTGAAAATACTATTCATATAACAGCTTTTTAGAATTTACCTTTAGTTAGTTAAAATTTATAGAGATAACGACCACGGAAATGGGTCTATCATAGTAAAAGAAAACAACGGTAGGACGTACCTACAGCCTGCATTGCTGGGCATAGAAGCTGAAATTTTTCCCAAGAGGTAATAATGGTATGGTATATCCAAAACTAAGACTAGCAATCTATCACAAACAAGTCAACAAAAAAACTTTTGACCAGTTATAGTTAAAACAAGAATAAGGATAATAGAAATGGTGTAGAATAGTAGGTACCTATATCAAATACAAATAGTTTCAACAACTTATGTAAAACTTTTTTGATACAGAAAATATAAAGATTTTGTATTTTTGTATTTATTTGATACTAATAATTATTTATGAACAGAATGAAGTGCCACCATCTTCTTCTGCCTGCCTAGCCTTTTCCCAACTAAGTTGGGGTCGGATTCCAGTCTAACCGGATACAACAGAATAGTAGTATTTTACATGGAGCGACTGCCTATCTGACCTGCACAACCTAGTTTCTGGGCAACACAATACCCCTTGGACTTTAGGGCTTCTGACTACCCGTAACGACTGTCAAAGATCTACAATTATCAGCCGGGACCAACGACTTAACGTGCTTTCTGAGGCACGAAGGAGTCTCAATCAATTTTACAATTTTTTATTTTATTTGACGGCACGATTGGCGTAATGGCTGAGCGATTGACTGTTCGTGTACTTCGTATTGCGGGTATGATTCCTGCACGGAACTTAAATTTGTACGGCCTACAGATAGTTGTTCCGGGTCTGGCTATTTGTGTATGTGAGTTTGAAAGTTTGTAAACGCACCCACGATACAGGAGATATTCTAAGTGTGGGGCAACGTTTTACAAAAGAAGAAAGAAATAATTGAAATGGCCTTAACATAGTTCAGCTACTTGTAAGGGGCTTTTTATAAGAATACTTTTGTATTAAGTAGCTCGTGCCTAAATAAAAATAGCCACACGGGTTGATCGAAGGTTAAGCTACGCGTGCCGAGGTCAGTCTGTGGATGGGTGACCGTTCGTATCCTATCGAGACCTATCCTTCGTGCCTCCGAAAGCACTTGAAGCCGTTGGTCTTGGTTGTCATTTGAAGATCTCTGACAGTCGTGATGAGTAGTTAGAAGCCCTAGGTAAGGTTACTAGTGTAGAGGTCAACCTCTACACTAGTAACCCTTCACATTCGTACTCAATTGTTTTTCTAACAACATGAACCTCATTTCTCATCACATCACATTTCTTAACCTAGGTATAATACTCTTAATAAGCGGCATTTTTACTAAAAATTCCATTGCTCAATTGATCGGTGTTAGATATCGTCCATTTTGAATTTGGACTCACGCCCACAAAACTAACTTTTACGAGTGAATGTTCGTTGCGTAACAAAACCCCGCACAACGAATGTTTGCATAACAAATTCGTGACGCGAATGCTCGCAGTTTGCAAGAAAGAAAAAATGTTTACTTGCCTATGTGCATACCTAGTTTCAAAAGACAAAAAATAAAGACTAAAATAAGGAACTAATGTAATGAAAGTGTTAGTAAATATTTTGTTTTATTTATGTTAGTGAAGTCTAGTTAGTAGGTACTTCACTGTCCTAACTCGAGTTTTGGCGGATGGGCTAACTAGAGTGCGTGTTGATGCATTTTGTCATCACAACCAAAATGCTAAAGATGTGTGGCGCTCGTGTCGACGTCAAAAGAAAATGTCGAGTGAAATAAACAACATTTTTTAGGTCAACGACATATTAATATTTGAGTAAGTAATAAGATATATTCGCGTGCATTTTTCATTTTATTCCTGTCCCTTGATATATTTTTAAATTCGTTTGCGTCATTGGTTGATTTAGTAGACATTTCTTTTGCACTCAGAAAATGTGTCTCAATTTTTAAGGACGTGTGGATTGATTGCATCTGAGTCTGAGTGCGTGTGTGATGACTAAATCCCTAAAGATGTTCCAATTATTTTTATGCCCGGAATCGCATCATAAGAAAATTCCAAAGTAATTAATTCTGTACAAAAAGGTCAATAAATCCAGTAAAAATGTTTCAAAAGTCAGCAAGTCTTGCGACAAAATTAATGTTAACGTTTGTTATGTTAGCACATTCATAAAATATTCATTTAGTTGGCAACACCCGAAAATACCCCGTGCCACAGCCGAAGTGGTGATAAATGTCAAACTTTTAGCGGGAAACCCGTTCGTCAGAGATTAAACGGGTATCTCTAATCCTTATTATTAACTTTTATGTTGGTTTATTAGTGGATCGAGAAAGTATTCAAGCACGCAATGAAAGAAAAATTAAAGATTGAAAAATTCTATGAAATGAAAACGAAATGTTTTAGAAAAACTGTCTGCGCGGGAATACATTAATCAAAAAACAATGTTTCTTTATTTTTCATTCATGATAATTATGTGACGGTATTTGTATTCTAAAACGGAAAGATAATTTGCTAAGACATTTTAGGTGAACTCCAATTTTAATATTTCACAATAAACGGTTGTGTCTGAATAAATGCTAGAAAAAGTATCTAGATATTTATGAGCATCTAGATATTTATGAGATACACGATAACACGTTTTTTCTACAATAACAAGACAAAATATTATTTTGCGTTCTTCTTGCGTTAGAAGGTGTTCTTTGGGCCTTACAAAATAATGAATGATATCTATTTTTCAGTGGTAATCGCAACAACTAAGACTAAGTTTAGTCCTTAAAAGTCGGGCAAAGTTGTCATGGATGGTTGGATACGTAAAATCGTCATCTGCCTACCTTTTCCCAACTATATTAGGCTTGACTCCCACTATAACCTCATGCAGCTGAATACCAGTAAGTGTTTTACGTGGAGTGACTACCCATCTGCCCTCCACAAGCCAGTTACTGGATAAAACAAAACCATTCAACTCTCGCTGACTTTCGTTCTTGGGACTACCCAAAAGTTTGTTTTTTGGGACATGCCCGCCTTCCCAAACCACTACAACTGGCAATGAAGACAATGAAGCCCGACGTGTTCTGAGAAACGATTCAACTGTCTTGGATCCCGCAACGAAATTAATCAGAAAAGAACAGCGGAGGAGTTAGATAAATGCTAAATTTCCATATCAAGCAGAAGACAGAACAGAGCTAGACCAATAGGGACAAAGGGACGTTTACAACTGAGTTAGGCCCACCCAGTTGCCTAACATCACGGTTTAAAACTAACAGAACCGTTAGATTGTCAAAAATCTACAAATGACAGCTGCGATCATAGGCTGTTAAACCGTTGGTCGTGCTTTTGTCAAAAGTTTAAAGACGTCAAAAGTCTATACTAACTAACTATGCCGAAATTATTGATTTCGGAATAGTACCTACCTACTTCTTTTGACGTCTTTAAACTTTGTGTTGCATATTTATCCCTGAATATTGAATTCCAAAAGAAAGTAAAGCTGGAGTTTATGAATGCGAACTGTTTTATTGCTTTTGTACTCTCTAAGAACAATTTTACTACGCGTGTTACTAGTTATCGTCGCCAATGTTCTTTATCGTTTAACATCAATAAAATCTGCGTATGCAGAGCATTATTAATGCAATGTTAGGGTGTACACATATGGTTAACAACGACCACCTTGCGTTTACCCTCTTTACTTACTTATATCAAAAGCCTCGGGTGAATTTTGCCAATGAAACTGAACGCAATCAGTTCAAGACGTTCAAGAGCTGTCAGTGTCAAGCCTGTTACTGTCCCACTGCAGGGCAAACGCCTCTTCTCGTACAGAGAAGGCACGAGCATTGATCACCACGCTTGCTCTTTTCAGACTTTCAGTATCGATATCTAAATGATAATCCTCCTAGAAACTTCTTTTCGTGATCACCTGCACCTGTTATCTAAACTGCCTTATTGGTATTGTGGTCTCAAGTGCTACTGCTAAGCATGATGGTCTTGGGTTTGATTCCCTGGTCGGGCAAAGTGTTATTGGGTTATTTCATCTGTAACAGCCCCGAGTCTGGAGTTTTGAGCTGTTGATGGAAATAGGCACGCCCCCTATTATATTAAACATGACTGGCGAAATGTGGGAGAAAAACAGGTAGGTACCACCACCACTTCTGTCGTGCCCATCGAGGTAGGTAGGCTTCATTGTGAATCAGTGTTAGCTTATCGATATCAGTACTTTTTTACAGAAAAAATAACATATAAAAAGTTCGGCAAGTCCATTCTCATCAAATATTATTTCCTTCAGCGTAATCTTAGTTTCTCCGAAGAAGGATTTTCTCAATGGCACAGAGACGGTGTTCTCCGTGACTCAGCTCGTGTACTGAGTAGGTAGTCATTATTTCCATGCAACCGCGTCGTATGACTTTATGACGCGATCCAAAATACATCGTTACCCGCCCAGCATTTCACCAGTGCCACCTAAATTTTATATTAAAAGCACGTGAAACCATCTTAGTCACGAATGTTCGCTGGACGGGCGCAGACTACGCGATAAAAATTCCTACACCCGACACTCATAAACTTGATAATAATATAATTATATAACGACGCAGTTGTGATACCCTCTTCGTCGATATCACTTGCCGCCAGAAAGTTTTCGCGCGCTTTCGACGCCATCTTGCGCGCTATCGAGTTTTCCGCCCCGGAAGTAAGTGCAATGGAATTTGTTTAAACAGCCTATTATATTTGTGCTTTATATCCCTTTTCGGAGTGTACCGTGAGTGTTTTTTTATATTTAAAGCATTTAGTGTCAGGTAAGGTAGAGTTAAGATAGATTAATAGTAAACAGTTTTTACATTGTTATTAAACGTTTTGAAACGATATTAAAGCTTGCTAAATCGTCGTTTTCCTTTGCCAAATTGTCCAAGTGCGTTCAGTGGACTAATTATTACGCAGAAAGACATTAAATTGGGCTTGGCATAAATGCTGGATTTCGCACAAATTACGAGTAATATTAAACGGGTAAGATCGAGAATGTCACGACGTGATGTCATCGGTTAGCTAAATCCGCTATTTTAGGGTATCGTTGTATACCTACCGTTATTTTGAATGCATCCCTCGTGATTTTTTTGTAGGTCGGTTTCTATTAATATTACAATGGTGTAAAATTACGGTTTGGTTCTTAACTATTTAGGCTTTATAATTTGTTTGTCGTGGTTCGTTTTGGCGAATGGTAAACAATACCTAATTATTACCTTATTATTACTATTATTATTGATTTTTTGGTCATGGAAGATCATGAAACATCTTTTTTGGGTTTGTTTCTACTTAGATTTTATCCATCGCTCTCCACGAGGCGGCATTTAGGTCAAAAGGCAACCTTTTAATTAAAAAAAAAATGACAGGTCTCAAGAATTTATTTCGCAATTTAAAACTTATCGCGATTATACTTTAGAAATAAGTTTCCTGCGACATTTTTTGCTTTACAATTTAGACTCCTTACAATATGAAATGCTTGCGATACTGGTTCTTCAGCACGAAAATTACATTATAAAGTTGTATCAATTAACAAGCAAACCTTGTTGCAGCTAGTTTTATTACTCTATCTTCAATAAGAACTATAGAAATCCTGACAGGTGCACGGTGGACCACACAATGAAGGGATGGAACCCTTCCGCAGGGATTCCCGTAGGGATGAATAATATGCATAGTATCGATTGTAAGCTGCTGATTATCGACTGCAAAACTAAGATTGTTTTTCATAGTATTTCTTAAAGAAACTATTAAAGACAAATATATTTCTGCAGTTGTACATATCTCACCAACTATTGATGTAAACTTAAAAAAATATTATGATGTTGCTAAGAAATAGCAACATCATAATATTTTTTGAACTTTTCAAACCATTGCTACGCCACATGCTTCTTAAGTACTGTTTTTTTCATCTCAGTTACATCTGATGGAGTCCTAAAAAATATTCATGAACTAAAAGAGAACGCTTGATGCTTGTCATAAGTGACATCCCTATCTTGTCCCCTGCGACATTATGTCACGGCGTTCATAATATTTATGTATACTAGAGTTATTTACGTCGTTACTGTCTGGTTCCTTAATTAATTAGCAACGGTATATAGGACAAGGATGAATTTCAGACCATTTTGTTGCTACCAAGAATATGGGACGCTAAAGGTACTCCCACACCGGGAGCGTTAGCCTGTAATGTAACGTTACGAGTATAACAACATTACAGTGCGTAAATTGTGGTAATTATATATTTTGCTGACACCTTCGCTGTTCTTTTCTGGTTAATTTCGTCGCGGGACCCAAGACAGTTGAATCGTTTCTCCGGGACTCGTCGGGCTTCATTGTGAATGTTTAAGTCCCATGTAAAAGGGGCGAGCCTATTACCATCAACCGGGCGCACACCCTAACTCCTGGCTGCTACTAAGATAGTCCTAACGAAAAATCACAATATCATATTGCTTGACCCGGAAATCGAACCCAGGACCACATGCTTAGAAGTCGCGCTTTTTGTTGCGTAATCGTTATATTTTCACTAAATTGTCTCATTTCATAAAGAAAGCAAAATTGATGTAAATAGATATGAATTTTATAATTTAGTCATATAATCAAATGGTATCTAATCGAATTGAATGAAAGACTCTTTACTATACTCCAAAACTAACTAATACGACTACACGGTTGGCGCAGTGGCTGAGCGATCGACTGCTGCGCCGCTTGTCGTGGGTTCGATTCCCGCACGGAACAAATATTTGTATGGCCTACAGGTAATTGTTCCGGGTCTGGCTGTTCGTGTATGTGACTTTAAATGTTTGTAAACGCACCCACGACACAGGAGAAATTCCTAGAGTGGGGCAACGTTTCTTTTAAAAGAAAAAATAAGAAAGAAAGAATAAAAATTAATATCTTGTAAGAGCTACAAAGCAGGGTCTAATCACTAAAAGGGATCTCTCACAGAAAACCTTTTAATGGACTTGATTATGACTTAACTGGATGGAAGCATTTATTTATTAGACGTATACAAAACATAAACGACCAAAACTATAATTAAAATGCTTGCAAGTAAAAAATAAAAATAAAAAACCCCGACCAAGTGCGAGTCGGATTCACACTCGAAGAGTCCCGTACCACAGTATAGTTTAAAAAAATACGTGTTTCTTGTTCTTTTTTTTTGTAATATTTTTTGTTATACCAGCAGAAATACACAGTCTGTAAAAAAATCTATTGTCTTCTAAACACGATTCATGAGATACAGCCAGCTGATGGACAGACGAACCGACGGACAGCGAAGGCTAAGTAATAGACCCCGTTGGATTCTTTTGGTCTTGGGATTGGGCCTGTTTGATGTCAGAAAATATAAAATTAATAAATATGTACATGTTTAACGCTCTAGTGCTCGTTAAAAACAGTTTATTAGCTCCAAATGAGCACAATAGTTTGGCAATAGCTAATAATTATATTAATGACTTAGCGTCACTCCTGACACGTTTGTGTTCGGAAACAAATTTAAGTACAAACATTAATTAGTGTAAACTTCAGAGCAGTAATAAGACACATAACATAGCTAAATAATTTAAATGTAGAACGGCTTTCCAATTGAGACAGCGTATTACAATACCGTAATCTGAGGAGCTCTTGGCTAAATGAAAACAGCCGCACGGGTAGATTCAAGGTCAGTCTGCGGATGGGTGACCATTCGTAACGTATCGAGACTCCCTCCGTGCCTCGGATGGCACGTTAAGTCGTTGGTTCCGGCTGTGATTTGTAGATCTTTGAGAGTCGTTGCGGGTAGTCAGAAGCCCGATAGTCTGACAACCAGTCTTACCAACGGGTATCGTGTTACCCAGTAACTGGGTTGTTGAGGTCAGATAGGCAGTCACTCCATGCAAAATACCGGTATTCTGCTGCATCCGGTTAGACTGGAAGCCGACTCCAACATAATTGGGAAAAGGCTAGGCAGATAATATATTACAATACCTGGAAAGTAATCTGTACTAGTAGGACCATAAACATTGTCCTCTACACTCCTAAACACAACTAAACCACCGAATATTTTGTTGGTGATGGATGGATACTTGTCTATGGCCACCGTGTATACAAACGTCTTGTAGATACGCATGCGACACCCGCCACGCTGTATTAAGAAACCGGAATAAATCACCTACGCTAGCCAGTGTAAACATTACCCGGTTTAATTTATCGCTAATGTTGCGCTTTTCCCGGGTTCAGTATTTATAGACAGTGTTGCCATCATGCAACTTTCCTTTGATACAAAGATACGTGTCATTGAGTAAAATATTGTAAGCTACGTTGGTTTAAAGTCGGAAGTAAGTAGTTCTTTTAGTGTCCCCGATTTTGTGTAGGTTACTGAACCCAACTATAATTAGTGATTAAATAGCTATTTCACCTACTTTTTCGTCGTGACGATGATAGTCTTAGTGTCGTAGTGTGGTCCTGTGCTATTTTAAAAAAACAACCCTGTTACTGATTTTTTTTTAATTTACTAGCCCAGATAGACTATTTATGGTCATGTCATGTCAGGGAAAAAATAATATGTCGGGTAGAAAGTTGGACCTTATGATCTGAAATTACTAAAACGCCTTTAGAGTCTTGGCGTAGTGATCGTTCCTTATTATTATGTGAAGGGGTATCTGTATCTTGCTGAACTTCTGATAATAATGAGTATGTGAAAAGAAGTCTGAAAGTGACGCCAGTGGCCAAGAAGTTATGTAAAATTCGGAGCTTGTGGTGGATGAGGATCATGTTGTGAGAAAAGCTTTCAGTATGAGTATGGATTGTTCAAAGAAACGATGTAGGAATTGTGTGAAAGATGATATGGCTAAAAAAGAGCTGACGAGGGGAGAAGAATACATCCTGTGCCGACCCTAAATAAATTGGGATAAAGGCAGGAGGAGGATGATGGTACGATATTCATTTATTTTGCAGCGGCCCGTCCAGGCTTCGCTGGGGTGCAATTTTTTTATGTTTTGGCCCTCGTTTCTGCCCTTACAAAATCTGGATATTCAAAAATCCTGAAGCGTGTCGCTATTTATTTACGCTCAGTAGCTAGTTCAAATTTTCTTGTTTTTACCTCCTCAAAGAATAAAGTCTATTTTCAATATCCCTGCCTAGCGGTAAGCATCCGCTAAGGAAGGAGTATTTTAGAATCATTATAGAATGAACCTTTAAAAAAAATGTTGACTTAGTAGTTTTGGCTGTGCGTTGATTATACTTTTAAAATCATTTGTACTGCCACAAATGATTTTAAAAGTATAATCATTAGCAATTCCCGTATTATTAAGAGAGTTCGCATAGTGTCCATAAATAAATAAAGAAAAAAAAAGAACGTTTGCATTCAAATCTCAGTCTCAATTGTCAAAATACGTCAAATTTTCCTACATTTTTCACAAGTTTTTGACATTTATTATCGCAGAGATGAGATTGCAACTAGATTATTGATATTTTTAGTTACGAGACGGGAAATGGTCTTCAAATTGCAAGTTCATCTACCCACCTACCGCTACTTGCGAAACTAGACAGGAACATGAGCTAGATAATGAAACTTCTATCAAGGTCATAGAGACACCACGGAAGACGTGATCTACAATGGATGGTCAATTAACTTGAACAAGACCACTGTACACATACTACACCTACCAATTTCCTGTAGGTACATTCCTGCAACTAAATTTAAAAGTTAATTTTGTAAAATCGTATTTCAGTCTGTTTTTTCTTGAAATCTTGTTAAAATGTCCTGTATGTTTCATTCGTGTATGCGCAAAGACTAATTGAGCTACGTGTACAATTTGACAGTTTGACGTTTACAAATGGTGTTGCCAGTTCATTTGAAGAATTTCGCCAAAAAAATAAATAACTTACACCAGAAAGTTCAGAGATTGGTAAACAATTCAGTATTTTATGAGGACACATTGTAAGTGTTTGAAAAACAATTCGCGACGTAATTAAACTGGTTTTAATTCGTTGGAAACTGTCTTCGTAACGTTTTGTTTATGTTACTCTATTTTTGTGTTGCATTGTGTTTTTAAATTAGAAATTGCATTTACAATTCACGAAAATTCGGAAACATTTGGCACAAATTCAAAAATTCCATGAATTGTTACGGGGAAAAGACTTTGTTATTTAATTTAAACGCGATCGATTTTTGTTACGAAATCTTCTTGTCAGTTTTTTTTTGGGAAAAAAGTATACAGCTGTTCGGTACAAAGGCCAGCAAATCAAGCCACCCTAATGTGTTAAATTTATTTGATAGTTTTCTAACTATTTCGCAAAAGAAACAAGGTTCATGTTCAATTGTGAAAATTTGACAGATTGGGGTAGCTTGATGTGCTAGCATCTGTACATTTATGTTTTGCATAATATAACTTGACAAAATGTAAGGCACAGCTGTTTTTTTTTAATTTTTCATAGTTTATCTCACGTTCTCACAAAACTTATTCACGAGTTCTACTTTCACCCCCTGAAAGATTACCAATTAATAAAAAGTCGCTGTTTTCAAAGGCTTTTTCATAACCTTTTGACGTAGTTTTTCTTTGCACAGTACAGTAAGTAGGTACAAGTTTTTTGTGAAGCATCTTCCATTTTGCGAAGCGGCTTAGTCCAAGAATGTTCTTCTTTCAAATCGTTGCTCATTAATGTCGCCAGCTACAAAAACACGAATGAATTATACTTTTTTTTTTAATATCTTTTTTTAAACACCAATCCCCGTGCTGCGTTAGTTAATTAATGTAAGAGAGCTATTTATAATTTGTGTTATAGCGGGATCGGTCGTGGTCTGCCCACTGGCGAGTCATGTGATGTTGTCACATGCTTACAAAGTCTGCATTCTGAGTAGAATAGGTACCTATAAAACTTATATTGTTTGTGTGGTGGGCCGAAGAAAATAGCTCATGACTGTTTTGTATATATAAATAGATATCTACAACAATCAAAACAAAAATACAATTTAAAAATGGCGGAGATTATAATTAAATTACTTGACTGAAGTTTTCTATACGATATTCAAGTTCCTTGCATTGACGTTATAATAAAAACTTATAGAAAACCTCGATGACCAGAGTATGCTTTATCGTTCACCAATGAAGTAAAAGGTAAAACATACTCTGTCGTCTACGACCGCGTACAATTTCAAGTAACTCCTTATAACATTACTAAGCTTTCTGTCAGTGCAAGTCCCGTCACATTCAGTCCAGCCAATTCCGAAAATAACATAAAAAAAGACAACAAAATTAAAAGGAATAATATTTTGGGGTAATTTAGTAAAACGCTGTTGTTTTGACATTCCAAACCGTCACTTTATTTGTATGCATATATACAAAAGTAAAATGAATAACAATAATGGATCTGTGCTGGTCTTGTATGGCAGCGCTGTTTTTTTTTGTTAGCCAGTGTTGTCCAACTCCTGGGCAAAGGCTTCCCCCCATTTCTCCCTATGGTTTGTTTCTTCTCGCCAATTCTGAGGAAGTCATTATAAAAATAAGGCAGCGCTTACCTTATTATTATAATGCATTATATTATTTTTATTTAGTCTCGTATATTGTCGGGGATGTCAACTCAATCCGTTGTTCATAAGATATGAGATCTATTTACCAACGCACCCACAACACGGGAAAAAATCCTAGTGTATCGATCATTTCTGGCGTTCTGCCTGAAAGTCCACTGGACTTCCCATACTTAAGATATACATAGATACATACATGCATAAGAAAGATTGGTACACTTAGAAGTCCCTCTGGTGTTCTATGCTGATCAGTTCCATATGTCAATTACACACATCATTGCATTTTTCTAAATTTCTCTAAATATAATATTAGCCATTCAACTTGGAAATGCTGCCAGCCTTCTGGGCTCTTTTACCGTTGACAGTGATGCGGATAAATTTTTCGATGCCCGGTGATTGTTCATTTTTTTCCCCTTTCATGTGTTAATAATAGACATCACTAACATCGGTGAAGGAAAAACATCGTAAGGAAACCTGGATTTATAATTAATATAAGTCTGCCCAGCTAGAGCAAGCGTGGTGATTAATGCTCGTGCCTTTTCTGTGTGAGAAGAGGTCTTTGCCCTGCAGAGGGACAGTAACAGTTTGGTATATAATAAGTATTAAATATTTGCAGATACCATATACCGTGGAGTTAATCTCTACTTAGTTAACACAACTTTACTTCTAGTAATTACTTTCTGGCTTAGTCCTTCGCTGTTATGTGTACTCTGCCTAATAAATTTTCATCATCTGCCTAGCCTTTATCCAACTATGTAGGGGTTGACTTCCAGTCTAACCGGATTCAACTGATTCTAGTATTTTACATGGAGCGAATGCCTGCTTACAACCCAGTTACTGAACAACACGATACCCTTTGGTAAGACTGGTGGTCAGACTTTCGTGTTTTAGGCCCGTTACGACTGTAAATTATGTAGAAATGACAGCCGGAACCAACGTCTAAAATCACTTTCCGAGGCACGGAGGAGTCTCGATGTGTTGATCGGTCGCCCATCCACAGACTGACTTCGACAATCGACCCGTGCGGCTGTTTTCAATAAACCACGAGCTCCTCTATGCCTAATAAATCTAGGTTATAATTCCTGCAGTAATAAAATACTTTCCAGACGGACGCCCGACATATGCATCCACTTAATATCTTGACGAGGAAGTCATCACGGGTCATTTTAGCCGTCCGTCTGTCCGTCTGGCGGACAGCTATGATTAATGTCCTTATTTATAATATACTCTGTGGTTTTAATGCGAAAGCGTTACATGTTAGGGGTGATGCCATACTAATTTACGTTTGACTCGGTTTTAGCATTCCTTTTCACATTTTGAGTCGGAGGCGGAGACAATTTTGGGTTAAGTAATTACTACCGCACTGTCAAGCTTCAAGGTTAAGCAAGACCTGACGAGGTCGATCTGTGAATGGGTTATAATCCATTATATACCAATGCAGCCGTGCCTCGGAGAGCACGTTTACCAGTTTGTCCAGGATGTCATTTCTTGTCATTGTCTTACGGTTTTTATAGCCAGTCAGAAGCCCGAAAGTCTGAGAATCAGTCTTGCAAAGATCGTGGTGGTCAGAGAAGCATCATTCCACGTAAAATACTAAACTGGTATTCAGCTGCATTCGGTTAGACTGTAAGCTGACGCAAACGTAGTTGGGAAAAGGCAAATGATGATGTGGAGAAAATTGCAATGTTGTGTGACGAGGTCAAAGAAATTTTTGTTACTCACTTTGAGCACTTGCCTACCTTGAGACTGGATGTGTCTTACTAATGTCAAAGACGTGTGATAATCTATTTAATCACCCCAAATTCCTGGTTCCAGCTCCTCTCTAAGCTAACTTTACCGTCATCAATCAAGAAACGCTGACGATTCCCTTCATGACAAGCTTAACTAAAATTATTCTACTTTCATCTCTTTCTCTCTTATAAAAACAAGACAGAGACGGATATAAATAAGAGCTGTCAATTTTAGTAGAACCGAAACATCCAAACGAACATAATCAAGACATTTAAAAGGTATCGACCTGAAACATAGTCAAGTTCAAGGACTATTAGAACTTAACTATCGCCGTCCTTTTCTCGAGCTATCTGTCAGAAAGAGATGTCATTTCTCTAATTTAGGTTTAGTTTGTGAATAAGTGAATCGGCAGCACAGTATCTTCTGTGAACACGCTACTCTCATTAAAACCAGTCTGTCTTCGTGATAGATGCTCTCAGTTAATTGGTCCAGCTCCTCTTAGACACGTCGATGCGGTAGGCCACTGACGTCGCAGGTCGTTTGTGTTGTCATCTCCTACGTCGCCAAGACATTAGAAATAAAGACCGTCTCGATATGTGTCCACGTTGGTCAGTTTGGGGACACCCTAACGCGTCGTCTTTGCGTACATACCTACCTACCTCCGTAGTGCATGCTCGTCATGCACGAGTGCGTCTCTAATCATCTGACATTTAACCAAATTTCATACAGCTTATTCTTCAATTCTAAGTCTTGTGAACTAACATTTATTTTCGAAAAATCTGTACTGATATAAAAAAGGTTAAGAGCTTCCATGAAGGGCAAGGAAGAGGTGTATCTATAGTACCTACTCTCGAATTCGCCAGTTAAAG
The DNA here is from genome assembly GCA_905147745.2 of Phlogophora meticulosa. Classification (NCBI taxonomy): domain Eukaryota; kingdom Metazoa; phylum Arthropoda; class Insecta; order Lepidoptera; family Noctuidae; genus Phlogophora; species Phlogophora meticulosa. Next base: position 2,922,716 of record LR990542.1, read on the forward strand.
TCCAATGTAAAAGAGGACCCTATTACCATGGACGAGGCACAAATTAAGCGTCCAGGCTGCCACTGAGATATTCCAAATGGAAAAAACCAATGACACTTTTTCTGACCTGGGAATTGAACTCAGAAGCTTCTGTTGAATGATAGCGCTGGCTACGGCTAGATGGAGTTCCCCAGTTATGATGAAGGACTTAAACTTAACTGGAGAAATGTGGGTGTAACTAAAGGTACACCTCTGCTTCACCCTTCAGGGAATACAGGGGTGAAATTATATGCTACAACGATGGAAATATAACTAATCAATAATTCGTAAACAAGAGAGCCGATATCAAAAAGGTCAGGTGCGTAGTACTTGCAACCAGCGTGCATGACGCGAAAGGCCCGTAACGACTGGCAAAGATCTTCAAATGACAGCATGTTACGAACGATCACCCATCCACAGACTGACCTCGGCAAGCGTAGTTTAACCTACAATCAACCCGTGTGGCTGTTTTTATTTAGCCACGAGCTCCTCGAAGGAATTTGAAACCGCTTAAAACTAATGCGTTGTTCACGTAAATATAATTTTCATTGATACGTAATGTTTTAGCGTTTATTGCTTGCAGAGATACGTATACGAATAACAAGTGATATTTCCACAAGACGGCCGTCTTTATTAGTATTATTTATTGTATAAACGTTTAGCTGAAGCGCTGAATGAATTTAGATCTCCAGACTTCACGTATTTTGCTGTTCTCTCGTATTTAGTGGACGATTATTTAATGGAAGTATTTGTTAATAGCGGATTTGTCATCAGATATTAGTGAAGATACTTTACACATGGTACTCGTGGCTTTGCACATGGCTGTGTGTAAAGATCGTTAGCAGACGGCGTTCTGGAGTTTCAGTCTACCTGATTGGAAAAAGGCGTCAGTTTATGTATGTGCATACTTTACACATTGCGTTTTTGGGGTTCCTTACAAAAAATGTGAAAATGGAAACCTTATGGCGATCTTTGAAGTTTGCAATACGAAAAATCGGAAATCAATTTAGTTAATGGAGGTAGAGCGGCGATATTTGTTTTTTGCGGTTGCTAAAGAATAATGATGGAAAACAAGAAAGATTTTTCCTGCTCCTCAGCAGGAAAGAAAAAAACTTTAAATTGAATCACCAAGGGGTGTTATCCTCGTAAGGAACCCTCGGGGGTCACTCTTTACCGGTTTTATTCTTAGTAACTTGCAACCACCAGTTTTTCATTGTGTTGGTAGTATTTTCTAGCATTATATATTTGTTCCGTGAGGGAATCGAACCCACGACACGCGGCGCAGCAGTCGATCGCAAAGACACTTTTTTTTTTTATTCGGCGTGTTAAATCCTGATGGATGTTCTCCGCCCTGGGGGGGCGAAGGGGTCTGTCAGACTCTTACTGACTTAAAACCACCCCGGTGTTCCATCACACACCTACGCCGGGGGTCGCGGGAACGTACGATCCTTTCGCAACCCCCGGCCAATCGCTAATGGTATAACGCTCTTTCTATGCCCTTCTACAGGCCACGCTTAAGCTCAGTACTTAATTCAGTAAAATCAGTTCACTTGTAGAAGCGTCAACAAATAACAAACAAACTAAAACGCACCGTTTCAGATTTACAACATGTGAAGTAAAGGATTCTTAGGCCGTCAACACATTGCCCTACATATCTATAACCCAGATACTGTTCGCAGAATCTAAAACGAATTTCAATAAACAAGCTTTAGTTTGCTCTGTTGTAATTAATTTTCCAAGCAAGTGTCAACATACAAAGTAAGTGGAATAAATATAAAAGGTTGGCAACCCCGGCTTTTGCGAACCGACATTCCAACGCCGTGGTGAATTTCGAGGAAATCTTTTATTTGCTGCACTACATTAAATATGTCTAAATAAAGGGAAACTTTAAATGATTAATATTGAAATCATAACATATCATCACGCCTGTGGAATCCCAAAGGATTGGGCAGAGGTGGAAGTAGTATGTACAGTCGCGAGCATAAATATCTTACATTAACTCAGAATTTAAAAGCGATTTTCTACTTAGGTATTGTTGAAAGTATTAAAGTGTTATGAACACAGTATTCTCGAAACCATACTATTTTATAGGGCTTTGCCCAAAGTTTTAATCGTTATTGCACGAGGAAATCGCTTTTGAATTTTGTGTCTGGGTAAGATATTTATGTCATTTATAAGAACCGGCACAGATCTTGAGCGTAGAAGTTTTCCAGCATTAGCATTAAGTGTTCAAGCTCCCCCATTCTGTCAAATTTCTTTGATCGTTATTCAACTTTATTACAAAAGAATAAGGTTCATGTTCAATTGTGAAAATTTGTCAGTTTGGGATAGCTTAATGTGCTGGCGACTGTACCTACGATATATTTCATATTTTATTGCTAATAGAATCACGACCGGTGGTATAACTTGATACATTATTTAAAATACCTACCATTGTTTTATATCAGTGGAGATATTAAATGGACTGTGGCAACCTATTTTCTTCGTCAACTATTACAACATTAATTTATTTAGAGTTGCAATTATTTATAGTGTTGGGAAAACGCGAGCGAGAATCACAATAGAATTGTAATATTACATAAGACAGCGTCCGAGTTCTCATATTCTTTTCAAAAATGCCCTGGCTGGGGGCCTTAATTTTCATTAATTCCCCACAGTACAGTTCGGTTAAGCAGTTCATAACCCTAAAAGATAAACTACAAGATGCTCATTCCAAAAAAAAACTATTTTCAAAGAGATCTTTAAACGTTTGGTTGCCGCTTCAAAGAACTGGCCTCCATTTTGAAAAAGGCGGAGCATTCAACGTGGCAATGCCACCGATTTATGAAAACTCTACCAGTTCTCGACGTCTTCTTATTTGACAACTGATGTGACGCGGCGGACGAAGGTCCGCCTGCGACGCAGGAGGTTGCGGGTGTGATTCCCGCCTTGGGACAAATGTTTGTACGATCTACAATAATTTGTTCCGGGTGTTCTGGGCATTTGATATGTATGATAAAAAAAATATCTAGGTATCAGCTGTGCCCAGCGGTTTCACCCACTCCTTAGGATATTAGTGTAATGTTAAATAGCTTTTAACCTCCCTCAAGAATTCGGCTACCAGATGCAAAAATATTTTTTCAAATCCCTATGGTAGTTCCAGAGATGAGCGCGTTTGAACAAACAAACTCCTCAACTTTATAGCATAGCAGTATAGATAATGTATTTCTATCAAAATAGAGCGACAAAAATACACTTCAACAATCACATGGTAACTAAAGTCTATTCAAATCTTTGTTTCTGACTGACAATAATTGTTTACTTGCTTGGAAACTGAATCAAGAATGCATTATACAACTATAATTAAACATGTAGGTATTTGTTGAAGTATTAATATAATTTTATGAAAGGACACAATGAAGAGGAAAAAGTTACAAAAATAATTTACAATAAAATAGGTATCTCCATAATGTTTTAAAAAAAACAGCATTTAAAGGTACAGGTGCACTAAACAAATAAATTATCGACAAAGCTATTAAACAATTGACGACAGTTCTTTAGTGATAAATCAATTACATTTGTATCCATTTGACATTAATTCTTATTACCTTAACCAGATTGACATTTGACATTTTTTTTATTGATTACTAGTTGACCCATCAAACGTTGTTGTGCCATATAAAATGTTGGGGTGGACCACCCTTAACATTTAGGGGGATGAAAAATAGATGTTGTCCGATTCGCAGACCTAACCGATATGCACACAAAATTTCATGAAAATCGGTCGAGCCATTTCGGAGGAGTTTAATTACAAACACCGTGACACGAGAATTTGATATATTAGATAAGATAAGATAAGATGATTTGACATATATTTGAATTTATCGTATGCATACATTTGTACGCTTCTTGGTATAACAAATACCGCCCCATAATATCCTATTCGTAATGATACAATTGTATTTATAATAAAAATAAATAAACAGTGCGTTAAATATCTAGATGCGGTAGAATAAAAGCTATAAAACGATAGATACGTGCTTTTCTATTAAAATTTAAAATAGAAAACATTTAAAATCATTTCAATTTGTAAGACCGAATATCAGCGATGTCAAATTTAATCTCTCAGTTCCACATCGCATTCATGAGATTAAAAATGGCGTAAGACTGACGGGCGAGCTGAAAAAAAGCAATCGTAAATGTTAATGACACTGTTTTCATGAAATAAAACTTTATGGGCTGTTACGTGTTTAGATGTTACATCTTCTATGTACAGACGCCAACACGACAAGGTACCCCAAAGTGTCAAATATTCCCAATTTAATATGAACCTTATTTCTTTTGCGATAAAGTTGAAAAACTATCAAAAAATTGACACAATAGGGTAGCTTGATGTGATGGCCTCTGTACACTTACGAGCATAAATACCTCACACTTTCGACAAAATTCAAAAAGGATTTTCGGGTAAAGTTATACCTGTGAGTTTGATAAAAAATCGGATTCCATAGTAGTACATACATATTTGATAGATAAACTCACGGCTTTTTGACATGGGGGTATGTAGAAACTACAGAATGCATCTGCTACGATCCTTGCCTTTACGTTCATACATCTGGTTGTACACGCACGCTGGTTGCGAGTAGGTATTACGATCCTGACGCTACTGCAGAACAGTATATACGTACGTCAAAGTAGTGTAGCAGTGTGTGTGTAGTGTGTGTAGTACACCTCCTAAATCTGACGTATCTACATCGCGATATTAAAAGAACCCGACAACAACCGCGCAGTAGCCCAACAGACATAACACTCGTCTGGTTCAAAGGTGGATGAGGAATTTTACACCCTGTTCGTCATACCCCCAAAGTATGACGGTTTCAAAGAACAATGCGTGAAACACCATACAATTTCTATTAAAACTTCATGAGAAAATCACGTCTGAATCTTGCGAAAGTATTTATGCTTGTGACTGTACATGCAAGTTTGTTTTATCGTGTTGTTAATTAAGACATCTGGCGCGTAGGTAAACCTTTACGGCTGAATATTATGTGTCTTGGAATAGATCGTTTAATTAGTGGTCAGAGTGGGCACGATTTCGCTATAAAACGATTTGCGGTCACAGTATGTGCAACCTCGGACGCCTTTACTGAATGTACAGAGGCCAGACATCTAGCTACCTCAACCTGGCAAGTTTCTTTGATAGTTCTTCAACTTTATTCCAGAAGGATAAGGTTCTTGTTCAATTGGGAAAATTTGACAGTTTGGGGTAGCTTGATGTGCTGGTGTCAAGCAAAATAGTGGGGTAGTCTCGCTGATGAAACTGATTTGACGTAAACTTTATTGTCTGGTACCCAATATTACATGACGTCATCGTCATGCTAACATTTTCCCAATTATGTTGGGGTTATAGTACCTAATAGGGCAGGACGAAAAATTATTTTTGGTCCTTCTGGTAGACTGAAAACTAAAGGATAGGAGAAAGAATAACGAGTAGGTAAGTGTGGACTTTCTTGCCCATTCTTCTCCATACAAATTTGCTGCGATCCTTCCATTCTCCTTTTGCTTCGTTTACATTCATACATCTGGTCATACACGCACGCCGGTTACAAGCAATACGCACCTTACTTTTTTGAAGATTATCACCAATAAGGACACACAAGTACATATGTCCTAGGGCGTTTTTATTTCTTTTATTTAACCAGGCGTCATCCCTACTATGTCCTCTACAAATATAAGGGTGGTTGCCAATGTTACATTCTAAGGTATCCTTACATCAGTTAGTGCATCCAAACCCACAGTCCTGAACTTCGTACGTATGGCTGTAGGACGACGAGCTCTTTCCAATATCAACGCAATGGTAGTGCGCTCGCGCCGGTTGTAGATACGCTCCCAGCCGCATGAGTATACTGCTTGGCGGAATTGTTCACCCTGGATAACAGATAATTTTATTTGTAGATGATGGGTATCTTACGATCATCATTACTTTTTCATAAAGATAGTAACTAATGTGAACTGTGATTTGCGCAGTCACTGTCTTATTTTTCTAAAATATGTGTGACTTTCCTTACTACTGCAGACTACAAAATTTGCTTAAAAAGCTTTGACAGATATTCTCCTCTAGATCAAAAATCTGATGAAGCACATACATAAACATAAACTTCAAGCCCGTATTCCCCAATAGGTTGGGCAGAGGCATACCTATAGAACACCCACATTTCATCAGTTATGATAAAATCCCATGTATGCTCATCTCCTAGATGAGATAGACAATTGGTCGTCATCCACACACAGGCACACATCTAGATTCCGGGCGGCTACTGAGAATTTTGTAATGAATTGTTCCAATATCACATTGCTCGACCCGCGAAACGAACCATGAATCTCATACTTAGCGGAAGTACACGTAAAAAAAAACAGTAGAATTGCTTATTTATTTTTGTAGTAGTAGGAAGGATTACCTGTCTGGTCTTTTGAGTCAGGCAAAACAGACAAGACCCAGGAGACCGCAGACTTGTGTCGCAATTTGTCTCACTATTTAAGCGTAATTTACCTCAACCAAACATTTAATGTCAAATAAATACATCCCTACATCTCAACGTGCTGTCTAAACAAAAAAAAAACTTGACTGTCTATTGTATTGACATATTTATAGCCACACTAATACCAACATGACAAAAAAGTGTCATGGCGTTAAAAAAAAGAAACAAGAAAATAAAGATACGTTCATTTTGTGAAATAAGTCGGGAAATTAAAGGGCCGAGGTACCTATGGCAGGATGCCAACTAAATCTTAGAGGTGAATCGTTTCCACTAACTGTGTTGAACTAACTGCTCTGGTTTATGAGAATTTAGCAACAGATTGAAGAGCATAATGACATAAATATTATACTTACAAAAGTCAGTCTAGTAATATTGGGTTATTCCAGCAGGAATTTCTCAGTAGCATCCCGGAGTCTGGATTTTAAGCCCGGTTGATGGCAACAGTATCGCCCCCTATTAAATGGGACTTAAAACATAACTGGTGAAACGTGAGCGTACTGTTATCAATTTTTGTCACTACATCTTCTTTTGTACCACAACGTTGTATTATAACATCATTCCTCAATCTATCATTTAACGTTATACCACACAAACTTCGAAAGAAACGCATTTCAATTATGAATAAATCCAACGATTAAAGTCTTTTACACCTTAACTGCCAGACAACAAGACACAATAGAAAATGTATTTAATATAATGTTTGTCGGTCAGCTAGCGTTTAATGTGTTAATTGCATACCCAGTTTCTCAGGAACGTAAACTTTTCATATTAAATACCTACTAAAGAGTTGCAACTCCAATTAGAACAAACCTTCTCCATGAGCAATTCACTGTAATAACACGGCAAGCTGCTGATCAAAGCGCCTCCGACTATAAACGTGATAAACTCCAAGCTAACCTCCCCCTCGCCAAAGGACTGGAACGATTAAGCAAACAATTAGGAATAAACAATAAACATGTCTATGTGAAGTGATCAGGCATTGTTTATACGATCAATGGACGACGGAAATAGGACTGTGTAGGTAATTACGGACTCACTTCATAAGTATCTTTGATCTTTGAGGGATCTTATATATGGTATGATCACCATGTGTTCAATAAATTTTAAAAGATTCTAAACCCCATCAGCGTTGACATTTTTTTGACGGCACAGTTGATGCAGTGGCTGAGCGATTGACTGCTGCGCTACGTGTCGTGGGTTCGTTTCCATCACGGAACAAATATTTGTATAGCCTACAGCTAGTTGTTCCGGGTCTGGCTGTTTGTGTATGTGAATTTGAATGTTTGTAAACGCACCCACGATACAGGAATAATTTTCCTAGTGTGGGACAATATATAAAAAACCCCTACAACCTTTACCCAATAACCTTTACCATAATAGGACTCTGGAGGTAATAACGGAGACACTCCATAAGTATCTTTGATCTTTGAGGGATCTTGGAGGTATTTCATACCCGCTATGATCACCATTGAACCTGCATCATTTAGGTATACAAGATGGGAGGACAGATACCATGTGTTTAGTAAATACCCTAAACCCTCCAGCGTTGAAATCTTACCCTATAACCTATAGCCTATACCCTACAGCCTATAGCATATACCCTATACCCTATAGCCCCTATAGTCTATACCCTATAACTTATACTCAATAGTCTTAACCTATAAACCTTAACTCATTTAAGATGCCTTGCATCGCCTCTCTGATACGAAAAGAATGACGGTACCGCATGTATTTTTTATAAAGAAATGTCCAGTTTTTAATTAATTGTATATATATATATATATATACTTACCCCGATAACTTCGTAAAGAGTAACAGGCAATATTATTGTTGAAGCTTTTAAAGATAACTCATACGCCACTCCGAAAGTGTCTTCGATGCGTTCCACGAAACTGTAAAAACAACATTACGCCTGTACATCTCTAGGGGTTAGGTAGATGTACCTACAGTACAGTAAAGTAAAGTACCAGCCCATTATTGTCCCACTGCAGGGCAAAGGCCTCTTCTCATACAGAGAAGACACGAGCATTAATCACCACGCTTGCTCAAGACGGGTTGGCGATTTCAGACTAATATTACTAATAATAGGTCTTTACCTATGAAATTGCCGTTTTGTATGAAAAAATTTAAATGATTTTTTTTCATGTATTTTTTATTTTTATTAATCGAAGTAATCACCCATGCAATCAATGCATCTTTGCCAACGCAGTGGCAGTTTATTGATGCCCTTCTTAAAGAAATCAGCTGGACGGGAGGCAACAAATTCTTCAAAGGCATTTTGTACTGCCTCTCGGGTATTGAATTTTTTTCCCGCCAAGAAGTTATCCAAATTCTGGAAAAAGTAGTAGTCTGTAGGCGCAAGGTCTGGTGAGTAGGGCGGATGACGGAGAGCTTCCAACCCCAGTTCTTGCAACTTGGAGACCGTCTGCTGTGCAGTATGAGGTCGCGCGTTGTCGTGCAGGAGCAGCGGAGACGAGCGATTGACCAATGCTGGTTGGAGATGTGCCAGCTTCTCCATCATTGTGTTCAATTCTTCACAGTACACATCTGCAGTAATGCTCACCCCGTTTGGTAAGAAGCTGTGTTGAATCACACCGGCGCTAGACCACCAAACAGTGACCATCACTTTTCTTGGGGTAAGTTTTCGTTTAGGGCATTGTTTAGGTGCTGAACCAGGATCCAACCAACTTGCTGAGCGCTTGCGGTTATCAAACAGAATCCATTTTTCATCGCAGGTAACAATGCGGTTCAAAATTCCTTCATTTGTGTGTCTGTTGAGCAGTGCAAGGCACGTCTCGACGCGTACTTCGCGCTGGCGATCATTGAGTTCGTGGGGCACCCATTTGTCAAGCTTTTTTACCTTGCCAATTTGACGCAAATGGACCAATATTGTTTTGACGCTAACGTCGAAAGCTGCTGCTAATTCAGCCGTAGATTGTGTATCATCAGCTTCCACAATCGCCTTTAATTCGTCATTGTCGACCAAAGTCTTCGGACGACCGCGAGGTTCATTTTTCAGGTCGAAATTTCACGAACGGAAGCGAGCAAACCAATAACAGGTAGTGCGTTGGTTTGTAGTGTTAGCTCCGTAAACGTCGTTGATGTTGCGTGCCGCTTGTGCCGCGTTGCTGCCACGACGGTACTCATATTCCATAATTACTCGAATTTTTAACGTATCCATGATGACGAAAAAGATTTAAATGCGATGAAAATGTAACACTAATCAATAAACAAATGACTACTTTTGGAAAAAAAAATCCATGTTTTTAAAATAAAATTAATTTGAAATTAGAATTCTTAGCCAAACAAAAAATATTTTGATTTGAAATGGCCAGTACTGCAGAACGGCAATTTCATAGGTAAAGACCTAATATAAGTCCAGGTTTCCTCACGATGTTTTGCCTTCACCGATGTCAGTGATATCCAAGATAAACTTAGAAAGTACATATGAATTGAAAAAGTCACATTGGTACTTGCGCAGGTTTGAACCCACAACCTCGTGCACAAGAGGCGAGGCCTTAACCACTGGGCCATCATGACGTTTTTTACAGTACAGTGAAACCTGGTTAAGTGGGACCCTGATAAGTGAGAAACCTCTATTATTGAGAAGTACAATGAGGTCCGGGCACTTTTTCGAATCGAAATACCTTTGTTAATGGGACTTTTCGAACCTGGTTAAATGATAATATAATTCCTATAATAATAATATATAACCTCTATAATTTTGACTTTGGAGCTAAACTCCCTTTATAAGTGAGACGGGTGTGTGCGCTATGGAGTAACATTCTGCCTAACCTTTTTTTTTTTTTTTTTTAAACGTTTTTTTTTTAAACGTCTTTCAAGGGATACTGGCGTGATGAATCTATACACATAAATACAATTTCTGTAAAAATATATCGACTAAAGTGTCTGTGTGTAATGTTAAAAGAACTGCTTTTTACTAAATGAATATGAAACTTTATACAGTACCTACTTATACTCGTAATACCAAAAAAAAAAACAATTTTGAAATTGTCTGTCTGTATGCCTGTTGGTTCGAGGTGATGTCCAAAACGGCTCGATCGATTTTGACGGGACTTGCACTGACAGATGGCTGATGTGTTAAGGAGTAACTTACGAGTGTAAATATATCTTAGAAATAGAATTAGTGTTCCGTAAAAAAAAAAACCCATGAAATTTTGTACAATTCCAAGTAGACGATGGTACGTCCAATAAATCCTAACAATAAATTATTGTATTATTGTTTTTAATTATAATGGTTTTTATTAAATTATAATTTGTACATTATAATTGATCAAAAATATAAGTAAGCATTTATTACTTACTCGTATATACGCTGTAATTCCACGACAATACTTTTCAGCTCCAGCATAATAGCATCTTCCCTATGGTCCATAAATAGACTGCCCATACGTTTCATCAGGAGTTCTATCTGGCCACAAGCATGCAACATGAACATGGGACCAAGGGGCACGAAAGATATAATCATCCACCCTGCATACACCCCCAAATACATGAGTAGAGCATAAATCGCAAGATACACCACCAAATCATCTTTTCTGACCTCAATCACAGCAGGGAACACTAACTCATATAGTGGCACTATTTTAGAATCTCCGATAGCAAAATTTCGAATGTAGATAAAGATATTTTTTGAAGGAAACATGCCGATTGCAACAATCGAGACGAATAACGTTTGCTTGCCAACATAAGCTCCTTTACGAGCATATTTAAGAACGACTTCTTGATTTTCAATATTTGAAAGAGTTATGGCATCATAATCAGTTTTCATTGTTTGAATTAAACCTTTTAACAAGTCTTGTTTCCAAAGCATGATGCCGTATTGAAAACTAGTAACGATGTAGACAAGGGCAATTGTTCCATTTTTACATGTCTTAGAGAAGTCGTTATTCGTCAGATCGAACACTATGATGTTGTATACAAAGATGCAGAATTCAATGGTGACTACTCCGTGGCTTAACACCAGAAATATGAACCATCGCATATTTCGTTGTATATCGGGGTGACATTGGTTAAGATTCATCGCTTTGGTGTTAATTCTGAATATTTTATCGTAATTTATTTCCATGATTTTCGAAAAGTTTTTATCGAGGAAAATTTATAAAACACTGTCCACTATAATTCAGATCAGATATATAAGTAAGTAGTTAGAATATGAATGCCTTTTTATAAGCAGTGTGTTAAGAGCCAGCCTTGTATATTGAAAAAAATAATATTTGTAATGAGAGAGAAATAATTAAATGATTCTTAAGAATGGTTAATTTCTTTTTTTTTTCTTTGGTATGTTCGTACTAAGCGCAACTGCTGGACGTGACGTCCTGGGTTCGATTACCATCCCTACTTTAAACTAGAAAATCAGTATTTCCATCTAACCGAATGAGATTTATAACGAAAGTAATTCATTATTAATTTCTAATTCAAAATCTCATAGGTATAGTTAAATACATGTAGTTTCTGCATACCCCATGGAGAAAAGGCATGTTTTTAAGTATGTGTTCTTTGGATAACGGTGTGAGTTTCACATTTATATAATATCTTTGTTAACATTATTTGCGCAGATATAATGTGTTACTGTTTGTTTGTCCCAAATAAATAAATAAATAAATAGAGCGACTTAAAAGAGTGTTTGAAATATCTTCGCTTTAAGCAGCCCCAAGTACCTTTCAGTGTTACTAATTACAACGGATCAATGAAACTCGTCCTGTAGCTTCTAATTTTCAGCACGTAGGCGTAAGAACTGTCACTAGATTATTACAGACTTGTAACTGGCGTTGAAATCTAGATTACCTACTAGTCTTGCTCGTCAAGACCTAATTGAAGAGTGACCGATGACAGGTTTCTTTTGGAAAATGTTTTTTTTTACTAGTTTTTTTCCAAGGATGTTGCTTTGTAGCACTAGCAGTGTTAGGTTTTGAGATTTTAATATATATAACAACTATTTATTTTTTATCTTGGAAATAAGTTTATCGATCCAACATATAAAACTCTAGACTACTACTAAAACTATATGCGTATTATAGTTTTTAATGTACTGTCCCACTGTCGGGCAAAGGCCTCTTCCCATATAGAGAAGGCATTAATGACCATGCTTGCCCAAAAGGAGTTGGCAATTTGATGCTTATTTATCTAGTTGAGGCCAGGTTTCTACACGATATTTTCCTTCACCAATATCAATGATTTCTAAGATAAACTTAGAAAGTAAAGCATATCATCATCATCATCAGGCTATATTAGTCCACTGCTGGACATAGCCCTCTCCTAATGTGCGCCATATCACCCTGTCTTCAGCTTGCCGCATCCAGCATCTGCCTGCAGTCTTTCGCAGATCGTCATCTCACCTGGTCCGAGGGCGTCCTACACTACGTTTGCCGAGTCGCGGTCTCCACATATTGGTATTTAACGGATTTGAACCCACAACTTCTTGCCTGAGAGACGAGTCCATCATTTGTTATAAGTATGTTATATTCATTGATGTAATACTTTAACGACACAAATGTACAGAGACGGACTTAATGCCATAGTCATTTTAATCTATTAATTAAATATGTATGTATATGTGTAGGAGCCAATGGTTGCAGGCACCGTACACTATCACTTTGTTGATGTTGTTACCGTTATGGAGTATAGAGAAAGAACCACAAGTTAAGTTTATAATTTTACTAAAAGGTACAAGTTTAAGTAGTAGTGGCGATTCTTTCTCTCGACCAGTGGTTAGTTCCACAGTTGATGTCTGATCCGATCTGCCTTGCATGAAAAGTTACAATTGTAGCGTAATATTTGTGACGCACGACATTCAAGTAGGTTGCTGCGTTCGCCAAATAAATGTAAGTTTGATGAGACCGCACAATATGCAAAATGTTAAATAATCACAAACCTAAATCTAAATATCATATGTCTATTTATTGTATTATTCAACATAAGGAGATCCGAGCCGTTTGGGGTTGAAACACCAGAGCCGTGGGGTCCGTGTGCCCATTTGGTTTTTCGAGAAATCGCGAAGCGTTTGGTCGACTCTTCACGTGACCTGCTGGCCTTTTCTTTTGACCAAAGAATCAGCATTACCATTCAACGTGGCAATGCTGCCAGCCTTCTGGGCACTTTTCTCGTTGACAGTTATGTGGATGAATTTTTCGATCCTGTTATTATTTAATTTTGTTTTATTTTATTTCTTCATTTTTATCGTCTTAAAGACATAAAGAGATCTTGAAGCGTTTGGTCGAGACTTTTCGAGACCTAAGGGTCAACTCTTAGAGTGAAACTAAGCATTGGCATACAATGTGGTAATGCCGCCAGTATTGTGCGATCTTTACCAGTCGACATTTATGTGAAGGAATTCTTCGACGCCATGTTATAGTTTAGGATATGTTATTAGAGAATTTAACAGAGTGAGCATCTACAGAAATAAAAGCAAAACCGAAGCAATCACTTTATTAGAACACATATACATATATGACAAATAAATAAATAATACTGGATAATTCACACAGCATCATCTAGCCCCAAGCTAAGCAGAGCTTGTGTTATGGGTACTAGATGACTGATATACTTAATACAAAACATTACATAGATATATATTTTTTATAATACATATCAAATCCCTAGAACACCCGGAACAAATATTTGTAGATCCTACAAACATTTGTCACAGGGCGGGAATCGAACCCGCAACCTCCTGCGTCGCAAGAGGACCTTCGCCCGCCGCGCCACATCGGTCGTCGTAATTATATGAATAGAAGTATGAACGATCAAGCTTTATAAGCCAGACTTGTCTATGAAATTAAAAGGTTGTAAGACGTGAAATCCTAAGAAAATCAGCTTCTCGTGATGCTTACGGCTGCTTCGAATTTAGTTCAACACAGCATTCATGAGATTAAATATGGTGTAGGCCTGCTGGAATATAAAGAGTCAATATTTAGGGTTCCTTACTGATTATTATTATCAGTCGTTACGGGTAGTCAGAAGCCCGAAAGTCTGACAACCACTCTTACCAAGGGGTATCGTGTTGCCCAGTAACTGGGTTGTGAAGGTCAGATAGGCAGTCGCTCCATGTAAAATACTGGTATTCAGCTGCATCCGGTTAGACTGGTAGCCGACCCCAACATAGTTGGGAAAAGGCTAGGCAGATGATGATGATGATTGTTATTATTGTTCAAAGTTTTAGTATAAACAGCTGGTGAAAACTGTTTCGATTGAGAAAAGAAATGAAATTATATTTATTTCTGTTTTTCTGAGTTATAAAAACACTTTTACACCTCATGAGATGGAATAAATAAATAGATTAGGTAGTATTAAGTAGTACACATAGTAGTTGTTTTTAACAAAAAAATTGGCACCATTTGGCGAGGCTACTGGAAAGGTTGTCAAATGGGCCAACAACATCATAATGTCTGTTATACCTACTGTACGGGTAAGGTACATATAAATGATAAACTGATTTGAGTTCAACTTGTGTATTAAGTTATAAAGGAAGAACAAACTGATAAATGATCGACTCGCGGCGAATGAGTCTTTTTGTGACCCAAAGCGATGATATGCAACTACTACTGGCTAACTCAATGACATGTATTTTTATTCATTCGCTGCGCGTCGATGTCAGCATAAAATTGATACAATTGATATTGTACGGGTTTGCTCGTACACCTACTTAGCTTTGATTTTTTCGTTTTTTTTTGCTCCTTTCTCACATAAAGCTCACGATCTTTGTTCAAAAGGCCTTTTCCCTGCAGTTTTAGAACCACTTAATCCTATTAAAATTATGAATGTAAAAGTTTGTTAGGATGTATGAATTTTTGTTGCCCTTTCAAGCAAAAACAACTGAACGGACTTTGAAGAAATTGGTCATGAGCAAATTCACGGGTGGTAGCTACTATCTTAATATAATTGGACTTTAAAAGGATGAAGATGTTCAAGTTTTGTTTCGGCATATCTTTTCAAGGATGAGTCAGCAAGAAAATGTCGGCGCAATCTACTTTTTTAAGTGTCTTGAAAGATCTAATTACGAAAATTAATAAGTATCACTTCTTCTTCCCAAGAGTAGACTTACTTCAGTAAGCGCATGAAGGCTGAGTGGACTGAACATGGTCTGCAAGGCGATAGGTCGTGAGCATCGAATTAGCAGTAACAGTAAAATGCTGCGTGTGCGCCGATTGAATTGACGCTCCCAGCCACATGAGTAAAGCGCTAGGTTAACTTAATCACCCTGTATAAGAAAAAAAAACCGTTGAAAAGCGAATTGGACTTTACCACCGAGGGAAGGAAATAGGTATTTTTCCCTGTCATCTGAATACTTGTTTATATGATCAATCTGTAAATAGGTACCTAACCGTGTATCTATTAAATATCGAGACCCCTCCGTGGCTTGGAACTGTATTTCCTGTAGTGCCAGCTCCTGATATTTCTAGATCTCTGATAGTTGTTAAGGGTAGTCAGAAGACCAAAAGTCCGGCAACCAGTTAAGACTGATTGCCGGACTTTGCCGGACGGATAAAGGCTACCGTGGTACCCAGTCACTAGGTTGCGGAGGTCAGGTAGGTAGTCGCTCCATGTAGAATACTGGTTTTCAGCTGCATCCCGTTAGACTGGAAGCAGACACCGACATATTTGGGAAAGGCTAGGCACATGATGACGAAGAAAACGAAGGAGATTGGGATACAATCTAGAATATACAAACTTTTGAAAGAAATCAGGAACATTGAACAAGGAAAAACACAAGAAGAGACAAAAAACATTTATTCAGCACTGGCTCAGGCACAAAGCGACACAACACTAAACATAGAAAACATAAAAAAAGAAAGAATACTATTGTCATCATCTGCCTAGCCTTTTCCCAACTATGATGGGGTCGGCTTCCAGTCTAACCGGATGCAGCTCAATACCAGTGTTTTACATAGAGCGACTGCCTGTCTGACCTCCACAACCCAGTAACTGGGCAACATGATTCCCCTTGGTAGGACTGGTTGTCAGACTTTCGGGCTTCTGGCTACCCGTAACGACCGTCAAAGATCTACAAATGACAACCGGGACCAACGGCTTAACGTGCTTTCCGAGGCACGGAGGAGTCTCGATATGATACGAACGGTCACCCATCCACAGACTTACCTCGGCAAGCGTAGCTTAACGTTCGATCAAACCTATTTAGCTACGAGCTCCTCTTGCGAGAAAGAATACTATTGTATGAAACAGAATAAGCTTCAGCTACCTTTGCTAAAAGCATGTCGCTGTAGTAGCAGGGGGCGCTGCTAAGTGCTATCCCACTCAATATAAATGATGAGAACTCCAAACTAAACTGGCCATGTTGTAAACCCTGAAAAAAGTAGCCAAATATAGATTTTTTTCAAACAATTCCCCACACTAGGAATTTCTCCTGTACCTATAGTGGGTGCGTTTACAAACATATAAACTCACATGCGTAAACAGCCGACCCGGAACAACTACCTGTAGGCTATAGAAATATTTGTATCGTGCGGGAATCGAACTGCCGATACGCCAACCGTGGCGTCAAGTATTAGAGAAACCGGTACAATTTATCCAGACAAACATTTTTATTTCAAGTAACTACAGCTGGTAACGGATCAATGACCGCTGTTAGTGTACCTAGTACTTTAAAATATTTTTGTCTTTCATCATCATCATCATCATCATCATCCTCCTCTTGCCCTTATCCCAATTTATTTGGGGTCGGCGCACCATTTACTTTCACCCATAATTACTGTGTAGTTTCACTATCTATTTTCATTTGACTCTGTACACAAAATAATCAGTATTCAGACGATTTGTATAAAGCAAAAAGCCCTCAAGATATTGCCCTGGTTACAGAAAGTACAGTTTATATTTATCTTTCAGTTGAATCACTTGCTGATAAAATATTTAGATACAGCTGCGAAGCACGGAATCCAGATGAGGTTAGACTACCCGTCCAGCGCGAATGAATGATTTATGAACATATTCTGAGTCACCCAGTTTTTCTGGACCAATAAAACTGTCTACCAGTTACATGTTTACAAAAAAAGTATATAGAAAAAAACTGAAATCGATATTAAATCTCATTAATTTGATGTAACGCCTCTATTTTGTCGTCCGGTTGTGTATGAAATATTTTTCCGTTGAATCACGGAAAAATAATAGCTACACAACATGTTAAGAGATTTGGAACGACTCCAAGTGATGGAGGATATGATTTGGTGCCGACTTTTAGTGAATGAATTCTTGGAAACTATCAGTGTTATGATGTTGTTAGTAATTTGATCGGGTGGCAACGAAGATTAAGAAGCTTCGGTCTGTCCACCAGTGGTGGAGCTCGTGGCTAAATAAAAACAGCCGCACTGGTTAAAGCTACGCGTGCCGAGGTAAGTCTGTGGATGGATCATGTCCAGGCTGTCATTTTCAGTTTTCTGTCTTTGTCAGTCAGAAGCCTGAAAGTCTGACAACCAGTCCTACCAAAGGGTTTCAAGCTACCTAGTAACTCTACCTACCAGTCTTAACAAGGAGTATCGTGTTGCCCAGTAACTGGGTAGTGGAGGTCAGATAGGCAGTCGCTCCATTTAATATACTGGTATTTAGCTGCATCCGGGTAGACTGGAAGCCGACCCCAACATAGCTGGGAAAAGGCCGAGGCAGATGATGATGACTTACAACTACTCGTAGTTACTGTTGACACAGCCAGCAGCTTGTAAAGCATTTAGGATCCATTAATATCAGTGTTAATTTTAAACCGTGGTGCTAGGCAACTGGGCCTAACCCAGTTGTAAACGTCCCTGTGTGCCTATTGGCCTAGTTCTGTTCTGTCTCCTGCTTGATATGGAGGTAGGTGGAAATCATGTATTTTTTTTAATCCTCCGCTGTTCTTTTCTGATTAATTTCGTTGCGGGATCCAAGATAGTTGAATCGTTTCCCCGGGACTCGTCGGGCTTCATTGTCTCGTCGCTTTTCTGGTGGTCGCCACTGTTGATTCTGGTTTTCAGGAGTTACAGTGGATTGGGAATAGTGTGGCGGGCTTGTCCCATTTTCAGTCTGTAAATCACAAGTGTCCACACTTACCTCCAGTAGAGCATAGAATGTGACAGGCAGCGCAAGGGCAGTTTTAGTGTGGCTTCATAAAACACTTTGAAGCAATCCTTGACAGTTTCCACGAAACTGCAACAATTCGCACTTGTTTTGTGATTCTCTCTGTTGATTCACTGTTTAATTTACTGAGGTTACTAGTTTGTTTTAAGTTTTATTAGCACTCTATGTGAATTGGAGTGATACAAACATAATCTCACGCCTCATTCCCTTGGAGATAGGCAGAGACTACAGAACGTCAATGATTCCGATCCTTAATGAGTATTAAGTACTTTTGCTTCGTTTACGTTCATATATCGTATGTCTAGCATGAATGTTTGACATAAACGTAATAACATTAATTCTGACGATTTTACAATTAAAAATATTCGTTTCCAATACCGAATGAAGAATTAAAAATAAAATAGTAATTTAGTTTATTTGCCGACTTCATTCATGTCTAAAGGTGATAATGATTTAGCTTGCCTCAGTTTAAACCTTAACGCTAGAATCCTTAGTTGTATTTTCAGTTGTGAAATCGTCCGAATTGATGCTGCACTCACCTACTGCAAAGGAAATGAATTAATACGTAATCTTTACTACCGTTTTTATAGACGTAATTTCCTCTGTCATAATTAAATTCAGATTCTTCCTGCAATGCTCTAATGAGACTACCGGTTGACCTTAGCTCTTCCTGCAGACTTCCAGGCGAAACACTAAATAAATCTAATTCAAAACCACAATTAATCTTAATGATTTATTTGACATTAATGTACCATTTGGAATATCAAATGGCTTAATCTGTTTTACGACGAATCTAATGGACTGTAAACGAGAAAACTCTCTCAAAATATCACCAACTAAAACATACCTGTAAGTGTACTGTATTCCCGTTACAATGTCATACAACTTTTTATTGACTTCTTTCGGATTTCACTTGAATAAGGCCTCGATTCGTCTGTTAGTTATCTCCAGATGCCCACAGGCATGTAACATAAGCAGAGATCCGAATGAAAGGAAGCTCATGTAGACAAAGCCAGCGTACACACCGTAGGCAAAAATGAAAAAGTACAACACAAGGTACATAGACAAGTCCCCCTTTATCTTCTCAATAAAATCTGGGTAGACCAGGTCGTACAAATGCACCAACTTCGGTTCACCAATAATGAAATAGTATATCATTAAGATAATAGCCTTAATACTGAATAGACTGCAAGACAAGGTGAAGAGTATCAACCAAAACTTACACACCACTGTCTTCCTTTCAACGTAATCCTGGAATATTAACTGCTCATCACGAGGTAGATTCGCCGCCATCCTATAATCAGCTCGCATCATATTTAGAAGCTTCTTCATCCGTTCCCGGTGCTAAAGCATAATAAAATTGTTTAAGCTGGCCCCAAAGTACGTCAGACTTAAGATGCCATTTTTACAAGCTTCAAGAAAATCATTGTTGATTGCGTTCATATATGAGTTGTGAATGATTATGATGGCAATTACACTGAAAATACCGTACGTAAGTGAATATTTTACCAGCCATTTGATATTTAGTGGGTGTTCAGGATGGGTTCCAACAACTTTCATAGGTACTAGGAATAGCTTAAGGGACTGTTCAAAGTCTGTATTAGCCATTTTGTGGCTCTTGATCGATTGGTAAATAATATAGAGTTTCTGCTTATTAGTAATTCATTACTTACCGATGAGTAATTGCTAGGGTTGATGTTAAGTGGAAGTTCGTTTTATTATTATTATTTATTAAAAAGGTTTTACAATGATTGGTACCAAGTTTAGTTTTACAACTGCAAAATACTTTTTTATTTAGTACCAGCCTATTACTGTCCCACTGTAGGGCAAAGGCCTCTTTTCATACAGAAAAGGCACGAGCATTAATCACCACGCTTGCTCAAAGTGGGTTGCAAAGTACATATGAATTGAAAAACCCACATTGGTTTTTTATTTATAATTTTGTAAACTACTACCTAGTAGGTTCGTCGCAAGCACTACGGAAAATGAGATCCACACTTTGAGCAAGCGTGGTGATTAATGCTCATGCATTCTCTATATGAGAAGAGGCCTTTGCCCTGCAATGGCATGGGATGGGATGGGATGTATGAGGGTGGTATTATTTATATATGAAATATCAAGGGGCTCGTGGCTAACGTAATAACAGCCCAAGTTAAATCTAAACTTTCCTAAGTTATCCGCGGATGGGTGACAATTCAATATATTACGGCACCCCATGGCCTTTGGTTCCGGATAGGCAGTCTTACCCAAGATTTAGGCAAGTAACTATGTTGTGAAGGTCAGAAAGGCAGTCGCTCCATGTAAAATACTGGTCTCCAGCTGCATCCAGTTGGACTGCAACCCGACTCCAATATACTTGGGAAATGTAGAAATCAAATTCCTGGTGAATGGATTGTGTGAAAGATGATAATGGGTAGGAACAAGGTGACTACTGAGACGGCAAATAGAGATGTATGGAAGACGAAGACATACTGCGCTAACTCCAAATATATGGAGATAAGGACAGGAGGATGATGATGATTTTGGTTCCTGAATGATTTGACAAAGCATGACCCACCAAAACCTGTTTGTAAGTTTTAACTCGACCCAAACATTTAATGTAGTTTATTTAATTTGCTTCACAAAATGGCTCGATTACGTAATTTCATTTCTACAAAACTATTTTTGTGTGTGCTGTTGTAATCTCAAGAATGTATCGCGCGCCTCGCATTCCTAGAGGATTTAGTGAAACTAGTTGTTTTCATACTTTGAGAAATAGAGTGGTGTAATCCGCAAAATGGCAGAAAAAACTGTTTTAACCTTTGAGTTTTGGTGTTTGTTTTGTGTGTGTTTTCCCAGATTAATCAGATAGGGAAACACCGACATAGCGTTCCAAAAACAAGTAGTAAAAAAGGTTGTAAAAATCAAGTTACACAAAGGTTCATCTTCATCACTTCAATATTTCTATAGAGACTATCTTTTATAAACGTTTTGACGTTCAAAAAGTGCTAATTCTCAGCCTAATTTGAAAAAATGTTTTTTTTTTTTTTTTTTAATCACAAGCTGATATGTCGGCTGTTTCCTATTTAGGCTTTTTTCTGAAGTGTTTTTTACTTAGAACAAGTCTAGTAGTGGCAAGCGCCACTGCTGAGCTGGCTGAAAGTTCTGGGTTAGATTCCCAGTTAGGTTTAAAGAAACTTTATTCTCAATAAAACATACACAAAGTCACTTACTTGAGAACAATAAATATAATGTTAACAATATATAAAAGGTTCGACTTCACCCCTATGTACAGTTTCACAAACACGACCCACCCGACGCATTCATTTCTGAGAGGGTGTTTTTCTTGCTGTTAAATACTGGCCGAGCTGAATTTTGAATGCATTGAGTGAGTTTGGTTTTCCATCTGAAATTCTTCAGTAACAGCCCGATTTGTGCCCGGTTAGTCCGATAGGCTGGCCCCCTTATACATGAGGCTTAAACATAACTGGCGAAATGTGGGTGGGTAGCCTACCTAGGTAGACCTCTGGTAACCCTTCGGGGATACAGGCGTGATATTATGTGAGTTACCAACCTACATGAACAGCGTAACTCTTTTGTCTTCGCCTTAACGAACTCCGTTCGAAGTCAATTATTTTAATAACTGTACCCTAATTGCTTGCAATAAAAAATGAAATGTAATAACTGAGACAGTTGCTTATAGGGTTATAAGCAACTGTCTTGTAGTACCCAGTATTTATTTGTAATAGGTCAAATAAAAATGCCTTGGAATAAAAATTTCTTTATTCAGTAATCACAAATTATAAACGCTTAGAATCTACTTGCTTTAATATAAAAAAAGATATTAGAAAAGTGCACTAAGTGAATAGTCACCCTGCATAAAAATCTGTATTTAATTTATATTTATATAAGTTTTAGCTCGTGGCTAAATAAAAACAGCCGCACTGGTTGATCTTAGGTTAAGCTACGCTTGCCGAGGTCAGTCTGTGGATGGTGACCGTTCGTAACATATCGAGAATCCTCCTTGCCTCGGAAAGCACGGTAAGTTGGTCCCGGTTGTCATTTGTAGATCTTCTGCAGTCGTTACGGGTAGTCCGAAATTCTGACAGCCAGTATTGCCAATGGGTATCGGGTAGCCCAGTAACTGGGTTGTAAAGGTCAGACAGGCAGTCGCTCCATGTAAGATACTGGTATTCAACTGCATCCGGTTAGACTGGAAGCCGACCCCAACATAGTTGGGAAAAGGCTAGGCAGATGAGATGATGATGTTTGAGTGAATATCTTATTAAAGTGTCATATTAATAAATTATAAAAAATATATTTAAAATTGAACAGATTCACTGATCCTTTATTGATTTCAAGCTAACTCCACATGGCATTCATAAGGTTGAAGATTGCATATGACTGCTTTAACAGCTGAAACAGTAAGAAAACAAAACATAATTACATTTATTTTTGCTTGCAAAGAAACGTTGCCCCACACTATGAATATGTTCTGTATCGTGGGTGCGTTTACAAACATTTAAAGTCACATACACGAACAGCCAGACCCGGAACGGCCATACAAATATTTGTTCCGTGCCGGAGCCCACGACACGCGGTGCAGCAGTCGATCGCTCAGCCACTGTGCCGTCCGTGCCGTGAAATTATAAGTTAGGAACTATAAAACTCTTGCACATAGATACATGACACATCGACACACAAACTGATATCATGAGATCAGTACATGATTCTGCCCCCCCCCCCCCCCCACCGTTGAAATTCTAAGTTTTTTTTTACTTTGAACTGTAAAACAAATGTAAAACAAACTATCATAAACAATGATATATTGAATGGAAAAAGTAAATGAATTATGTTTATTTAAAAATGCCATTTGGTAAGATAAGAGTATAAATGATAATTTCCTCATGATTTTTATAGTTTCAAGTGAAAAAGACATCAGAAAAAACCTATAAACTAGGAAAACCCCGATATCAACAGAAAAAAAAAACAAAAATGACAAAAAATCATTCCAATAAATAAATTTTGAATATTGATTAAAAAAAAACAATTTGTGCTTCGATATTCCTTTCATCCCATATAGTTAAACCATTGTTTTGTAGTTCGAGAATAGAAATCGATGGGAAATGTCGCAAGCGCGCTTAAGTAGATAAGCGCGCTTAAGTAGATAAGCGCGTTTTAGTTAATAAGCACGCTTTAGTTTTAATGCGTTTAAGGTCAGTTCGCTTAAACTATGCTAAAGTCTATTGAAGAAGAAGAAATAATAACTTGTGAATAATATCAACATACTTCAGTCACAGCGTCAAGACACAGCACCCTGAATATCGTCTGTATGGCTATTGGTTTTAGTGCATGTTGTAACATCAGTTGCAAAGTCGTGCGCGTGCGCCGGTCGTAGTATAACTCCCAGCCGCACAAGTAGAGGGATAGGCGGACTTTTTCACCCTGGGGAATAAAATAATAATACAGAGAAAATAACTCAACATCACGCCTGTAATCCCTGAAGGGTTATGCAGAGGTGTATTTATATTATACCCACGTTTTTCGCTAGTTAAGTTGTCAAGTCTTATGTAATAAGGGGCAAGCTTTTTGCCATTACTCGGGCACAAGTTCATACTTAGGCTGCTACTTAAAAAACTCAAGATCACTTTGCGCGACCCTAGAATCGAACTCAGGACTTCATGTTCAGCATACGACCTTACGACCACGATACCAATGATGCAGTATAAAACAATATATTCCAATTTTAGTTTTTATGGCTGATTGCTATCTCATTGTATTTCAAAATAACACCTATTGTTTAATCGCATTTTGTGACATCAGTTGCAATGTCATGCGCGTGCGGCGGTTGTAGATTTAAGTCTTACATTAATTTTAATTTTAAATCCGGGTTTCCTCACGCTATTTACTTTTACCCATGTCAAGATTGTGAAAAAAGTCACATTCGTACTCGTTCGGATTTGAACTTATATCCTCATGCATGAGAACTACTGGGCCATTACGAGAATTAAGAATCTATAAAAAATTTCACTAATGCGTGGTAGCCCCACGCATTAGTGAAATTTTTTATAGGATATTCTATTAGGATAAACTAATAGGTGAATAAGGACTAGTTTCCAGTAACAACTGACCTTCTCCATAAGTAAGTCGCTGTAGTAACACGGAGAGCTGCTGATCAGGGTCCCACCAACCAAAAATGTGATGAATTCTAAGCTTATTTCACCATGGTTGAATGCCTGCAAGGAACACGTTATAGCTAAGCGAAACAAGTTATATTAATTTTAGAATTATTGATTGATTAGACATTAATAATAATTCATAAGTTTATCGTATTATTTTATTGGCTACTTAACAATAAAAAAAAAAACTGTTGTTCAGTACATTTATGATCGCATAACATAATAAGAAATATAGGGAACCATTGATGGAAAATCAATAAAAATAATGGCTTCCATAACCAACGAGTAATAATAATTTAGTAATTCCATAATCAATGGTACTCATGCCTATGGAAGCATGAGTACTTTTACACGTTGAAACCTCGCCAATTAATTAAAAGACTTCCTGTAAATAAATTATTCTAAATCTGGACTTTCTGAAACAGTAGAGTAGGAAGTGCGACAATAAATACAGTCGGTAAAAGTATGCTTCGCATAAAAGTTCCTTATAAACGAAGCATACTTTCAAATGAAGCATATTTTCATACGAAGCGTACTTTTATACAAAATATACTGCCATATGAAGCATACTTTTACATGGAGCATAGTTTTATGCGAAGCTTAGTTTTATACGAAGCATACTTTTACATGAAGCATACTTTTACAAGAAGCATAGTTTTGTGCGAAGCATAGTTTTATACGAAGCATAGTTTCATACGAAGCATACTTTTACACGAAGCATAGTTCTATGTGAAGCTTAGTTTTATACGAAGCATACTTTTACATGAAGCATACTTTTACAAGAAGCATAGTTTTACAAGAAGCATAGTTTTGTGCGAAGCATAGTTTTATACGAAGCATAGTTTCATACGAAGCATACTTTTACACGAAGCATAGTTCTATGTGAAGCATAGTTTTATGCGAAGCATAGTTTTATACGAAGCATACTTTGAGGTGAAAATTATTCTAGTGTCTGAATGTGTATTAAAAAGTCTAAATTAATTATATCGAACCTCTAGGACTTCATACAGAGTGATTGGCAGCATGAGCGTTGTACCTTTCAGGGTGAACTCATAGGCGATCTTGAAGATCCCGTTTATGCGGTCTACGAAGCTGTATTTGAAAGGAAAAAATAAGAATTTAAATACCTATATTATAACCCATATTTTTTATGTTTGTTTTAATATATAAATAAAATATCTATTGCGGCTTGTATAAAAGATTTGGCTGATTCTTTTTGGTTGTGCCACAAAAACGAAATACACGCACACAAGATAATTTTAGTATTATGTAACCTTTGAATTAGTAGATGTTTTACACAATGATAGTAAAAACAAAAGAAAAACTATAATATAACCAGAAATAGTCGGCAGTGCCACGACGTGACTTAATGGGACAAGCCCGCCACACATTTCCCAAACCACTGCAACTCCTGAAAACCAGAATGAGCAGTGGGGACCACCAGAAAAGCGTTGAGACTATGAAGCCAAACAAAACGAATCCACTGTCTTGGATCCCGCAACGAAATTAATCAAAAAAGAACAATACATAATTTCCACTTCCCTCCATATTAAGCAGGAGACAGAATAGAGCTACGCAAATAGGCACAAAGAGACGTTTACAACTGGGTTAGGCCCGGTTGCCTAGCACCACGGTTTAAAATTAACACTGATATTAATGGATCCTAAATGCTTTACAAGCTGCTGGCTGTGTCAACAGTAACTACGAGTAGTTTTAAGTCATCATCATCTACCTCGGCCTTTTCCCAGCTATATTGGGGTCGGCTTCCAGTCTACCCGGATGCAGCTAAATACCAGTATTTTACGTGGAGCAACTGCCTATCTGACCTCCACTACCAGTTACTGGGCAACACGATACTCCTTGTTAAGACTGGCGGACTGTTAAGAGTTGCCTAGCACCACGGTTTAAAATTAACACTCACGACGACGACGACGTGACTATGACAGGAAGGCAAGCACTCAACATAACATAACATCACGCTTTTATTCCGCGAAGGGTTGGGCAGAGGTGTACGCATAGTAACACCCACATATTGCCATTAAGGTTTTAAGTCATTATAGGAGGGCGAGCTATTGCCATCATCCGGGCACAAATCCAGACACCGGGCAGCTTATGATAAAATTCCTGTTGGAAAAACTCAGCAACTCAGCCACTTAGCTCGACCTGGGAGTCGAACCCAGGATCTCAAGCTCAGCAGTCGCGCTTGGGACCACAAGACCAACAAGGCAATCAGCATTTCGACTATAAAGAATATTCTAGTGTGATTATTTACCTGTAAATATACTGCAGCCGCACAATAATTCTCTTAAGCTTCTTCTTGATAACAAGGTCATCGTACTCCACAAACAAATCATCAATTTGATTCCGCACCATATCGAGTTGCCCACACATATGCAGCATGAAAATCGGGCCCAAAGGGACATAAGCAATATACATAAGACTCGAATAAGCGCCAAAATGTGCCATCAAGGCATACGTCAGCACATAAACATATATGTTATCCTTATTCTTCTCAATAAACGACGGGTATACAATATCGTATATAGAAACTAATCTAGTCTCGCCGATACAGTAATAGTAGAGCATCAAAATGAAACTTTTACATATAAATAAAGCTGTCCCATTTGAGGCAACAACAAGCCATTGCTTCGTCACCCATACACCTTGATTCGCATACTTGTGCAACATTTCTCTTTCTGCCGAATTTAAATCGTTCGACTGTCCATAGTCCTTTTTCATGTCGCTAATCAAATCGGCAATAGAATCTTGGTGCCACAACAGAACCCCGTACTGAAGGGTGATAACAAAATAGACCACAAGTAAGATTGCGTTTTTACAGGCCTGAGGGAAATCGTTAATCTTCAGATCGTGGCAGACGATATTATAAATGATGTTGACGAAAGCGACAGTATAAAGTCCGTGAAAAGTACAGAATTGGAGCGCCCATTTCCAATCCCTTGGTATGTATGGATGGGAGCGGCTAATATTCAATGCTCTGGTGGTAATTTTAAAGGTTTTGTCGAAGTCTAACTCCATTTTGATGGTTTAACACTTAGACGTGTGCAATCAAAAGGTTTTTTATCGTTATTACCAGTAATTCTTGGAAAATGTAGCAAGCTAACCACTGTTTTGTTTCATAAGCTCTTGTTTAAGTGGAAGTCGGTCTGACATGTAGAAATACACAACATAAAGTTGAAATGATGATGAGCTGTTTTATCAAAATGGCCCGTGCAACCGGGTCCATATTCAGACATCGAAATGATGTATTTTTCTAACTCCTCCGCTGTTCTTTTCTGATTCATTTCGTTGCGGGATACAAGACAGTTGAATCGTTTCTCCGGGACTCGTCGGGCTTCATTGTCTCGACGCTTTTCTGGTGGTCGTCACTGTTGATTCTGGTTTTCAGGAGTTGCAGTGGTTTGGGAATAAAATCCAGACATCAACCTGCTACTGGGAAATATCTGATGAATAAACCTACTTTGCTCAACCCGGGAATTGAATTAATGACCTAATTTACTATTTACACCAAATTATCTTCTGCCCGCAACGACGTCCGTGTGTATGTTGGTTATCGGAATTCAAATGATATTAATATAATATTCAAATTATGACGGCCTGGTTGGCGCAGTGGCTGAGCGATCGTCTGCTGCGCTGCGGGTTGTGGATTCGATTCTCGCACGGAACATATATTTGTATGACCTACAGTTGTTCCGACCCGGCTTTTGTGTATGTGAGTTTAAATGTTTGTAACTCACGATACAGGAGAAATTCCTAGTGTGGGGCAACGTTTTTTTAAAAAAAACAAACGAGTCGCGGGTTACAAACTTATCCTATCTCCTTTCCCAGGATATAATCTATCTCCTTGTCAAATTTCATTACGATCCGATCAGCCGTTTAGTCGTGAAAGGGTTACGAACAAACAAACAGAGTAACATACAGCTTGATCAATATGACACAAATATGTTCCTTAATATTATGGGCCAGTATTCGATTTTCTGCTTCGGCAATATTTTAATTCGTAAATCTTTTTCCCTTCTTCTTTCTCTTTCACTCTTTTTTATATTTTCCTTTTCTTTATTTATTTATTTTTATTACTTAGTATTTAGATCTTCAAACCAGTTGACTTCGCCTTAAATCCATTCATTGTATTCCCTTTGTAATTATGTTTCTGCAAATTGACTGTGAACTAGTGCTTTTTCATTAGACATAACTTTTATTCAGTCCAATTATCTACTTTGTGAGTGTATAATACTCTGCAGTTGCTGTTATTCTGTATTTTCAATTAAGTTGTATAAAAATTTCCGTCTTCATGGTAGTAAGAAGCAAGAAGTGCATTGTCGCTAGCGTTTTGGATACTTTGCATACGAACTTTGGGTACCTTATGATACCTTCCCTTTCTCTTTCACAAAGTATACAGTACCTGGATGACCCAGCTTCGCTTACATAAAAGGACGTCTAATAAGGATGAAGAAGGATGCTTCTTGTACACACTGTAGTATTATGTATGTTAACGGCTTCAACGATTTTCATAAAATTTAGTGTGCATGGTTTTCGGATGCGACAAATCGATCAAGATAGGTTTCGTTTTTAGGAAACGTCCTTTTATGTAAGCGAAGCTTGGTCATCCAGGTACTGTATACTATGTGGAAAAGAAAGGGAAGGTATCATAAGGTACCCAAAATTCTGACAACCTACATGATCTGGACCCATATGGAACTGGACAAGATGTTTTGTAACTAAATGCCTAAAGGAACTGGTTCTCTGACAGGAGAAAGATTGCTCTAAAAGAACATAGCATTCAAAACATAGTACAGCAATACCCCGGGCCTACGCGATAGCTGGGAAAAAGAGATAGCCGTGTAAGTCGAATTCGCGTAACTCGGGGTTCAACATTGCATATAAATACGTATAAAGTTTTTGTAATCGAGACCAGTCTGATGAAAACAATAGCTTAGAAGAAATTTGTTTAAAATGTTAGATAGTTAAAATAATTTACATAAGTAGGGATAAAACAACGTAAGTCAACGTTTTTTTATGTTCGACATCAAAAAACGTTGACTTACGTTGTTTTATTCATATATTCTAACAATATCGCCTGACGAGTTAAGTTTTTCTTCTTCACACGTAAAATTTCCTGTATGTACTCCACTTTCCACTTAAAATTGTATTTTTTCCTAAATTATTAAAGTAAGAGCTTTGAAATTAAATACATTTTATAGCAAATGTCATGAACTTTCTTCAGGGCTATTGTTTTTATACGTTAGTAAAGTTTTTAACTTCAAAAAAGTTAAAAACTAAAGATTAGTGATTTTGAATTTACTGGAGAAAAACTTGAACTAAATTGATAAGTATTTAAATTGTTGCCTACCGTTAAGTATACCAACATTCAAGATCAAATAGTTAATTTCACTTATTGATAATACCACTAGTCTAGTATCACAAAAAAGAAGTTAAAAGAAAATGGTAGCCAAAAATATTTTCAAACAATTCGTTCCACTTTCAAAGACAACAATATACATTTCACAACATATATTTTTTTAATGATAAATTACACGGTATGTCTCTGATGATTTATGTGAAACAATTAAATAACAAATTGGCGAGTTTTCAGAATATCTCTTATTACTACAATAGTCATTATTCACAATTACTTTTGACGTTTCATATACACGCAAATTTCTGGGATGGATAGTTTTTTTATTTATTGTTGGCTGGATAACTTTTAACAAAATTATGATTTCATTTTGTACTAAATTATGTCCGCGACTTTTTCCACGTGTAATTTGACAACATTTCGTGGGTTTTTCTGTTGTTTTCGTGGAACCCTTATTCATTTTCTAAAATGAAAGAAGCCTAAGTTACTCCTTAACTATTCAGCTATCTGCCAGTGCCCCGTCAAATCGGTCTCGCTGTTTCGGAGATTAGGTACCTCAAACAAACAAATAGACAGAGATTTTTTGGTATAACTACCCTAAACACTCTTATTATGCATTTAGTTATAATTAGGGAATGCAAATAACGCGAGATTGGGGCTCAAGCGAGATCCCGCGAGAGTATGAATAACAATAATAACAATACAAAATTATCCACATAAACCTTTTTAATCAAACAACTGTAAAATAAGCAATAAAATGAAGAAACACGAAATCTACAAACCACCTGAGATTGACGGCTGTCATATGAATTTATAATATTTGTAAAAAGGAAAAAAGAAAAATGAAATGAACCAATGTTGACGAGATCTGCAGCACGCCGAGCACGCCCACCACCTCTGGCCTCGTCGCTCAGCTCCGCCTCGCCGCCGCCGGAATCCAGCCCCATCGTGAGTACTGTGACACCGGCCGTGGCAATCGCGTCGAGTTCGAGCGACGAGTATTTCTCCCCGCCCACGACACCACCACCTGCACGTCGACGGAGAGGACGCCGGCCGCCGGATAGCATAGGACCTCGAGGCCCACCGGCCTCTGATAGGGTCCCCGCTTCCGGTGGAAGTGTGCAGCGCATGCGATGGACTCAATCCATCAATGAGAACGTCATGCGCTCATACTACAGAGTCTACAGAGGGGCTACTCATGGGCTACAGAGGGGGGAACTAACCTGACTGCGTACCGTGGTCGGATGCTCTCTCTGTTTCAGATGCTTGAGCCAGCTGTCAACGTATCGGCACAACGATTATCGGATCAGGTACGAGTCATTCAACGTAACCATATGTTGGATGATGTCGTGCTTGATAGACTACGACTGAACTCACGGATTTACCACGTTACACCTGCTTTGCCACCGGTCGCGGTACAACTACAAAGTTTACCTAGTGTTTCACCGCGACCTGACTACGTTGGTGAAGAGGATGATGACGCAGCTATATCCGTGAGTTCCCAATGTACGCTTGAGGAGCGCTTTGGAGGATGCATTCCGAGAGTACCGCTCCACACCGCCTGAGCTTAGATCACGTTTACCTCGTCTGCCCATGCATAAGAAAAACAAGGCGCTGATGAGTGCTCTAGATTCATTGCTGACAAAGAGTTTTGACAACAGCAAAGACCTCACCGATACTCACTCGATCTTGTACTGTGCGGCTGCAGCGGCATGTCGTGTAGCTAACGTAAAATTTCCGAATACTGAGAGAGCTACACGACCAACCGTACCAGCTTGGCAGTGCAGGATTCAGCGACGTATCGATGAGGCTAGAGCACTCATTGGCAAGCTTATCTGTTTCAGGGAGGGTAACACTCGGCCTAGAGTGATGCGCTTTGTGAGGCGGGCGTTCTCGGGGACTGATATTAGTTCCCGAGACTATTTAACGCGTCACGGAGCGCATCGATTTCCTGAAACAGAAGATCTGTGCATGGGCAAACCGTATTCGTCGGTACAAACGGCGAATGGAGCGATACACTCAGAACCGCACATTCCGGAGCGATGAAAGGTGGGTGTACAGGGCTTGGGAGCGACCAGACCAAGGTGTGACTGATACGTGCCTGCCAGATGATGAGGCCATGTGTTCGTTTTGGCGCAGCATCTGGTCGGTACCTGTCAGTCACACTGAGGGCAATTGGACTCGGGAGATTGAGCGAGCATGTGAACCATTACCAGAAATGGGGGCAATCAACATCAGCCCCCAGGATGTAGCTAGTGTAGTTCGTCCGTTACCTAACTGGAAATCTCCAGGACCGGACGGGCTGCACAACTTCTGGATTAAATGGTTACAAAGCTCACATGCTCGTTTGGCATGTCAATTCCAATCTGCCTTAGAGTCGGGATCGCTGCCCCAGTTTCTAACAACAGGGATAACTCACCTGCTCCATAAATCAGGTAGTACTGCGGAACCGAGAAATTATAGACCAATCACTTGTTTGCCGACGGTCTATAAAGTTCTTACATCCATTTTGAGATCTAAAATAAATAACCATATCGACAGTAATTTGATCATGTCGTCCTCTCAAAATGGATGTAGGAATGGGTCCCGCGGTACTAAGGAGCTACTCCTCATTGATACTGCCATTAGCCAACAGGTTTGTCGTTCCCGAAAGGATCTGTCGACGTGCTGGGTAGACTACAAGAAGGCCTATGACTCCGTGCCACATACGTGGCTCATGAGGGTGCTGGAGTTGTATAAAGTAGATGCAACTCTGCGCACCTTCCTGATGTCATGTATGGGGCAATGGAGGACGGTCCTTCGTTATCCAGGATGTCAGCAGACCCGAGAGAACAGTGAACCGATAAGGATCGAGCGAGGTATATTTCAGGGTGATAGCCTCAGTCCATTGTGGTTCTGTTTAGCCCTGAACCCTCTAAGCACACTGCTGGAGGGTTCTGGTCTAGGCTACCGGTTGAGAACAGGTGGTCAGGTCATATCTCACCTTCTTTACATGGATGATCTGAAACTCTTTGCCCCAACAATTTACAACTGATGGAGCTACTGAAGGTAACAGAAACTTTTAGTAGCGCCATCAGGATGGATTTTGGTGTGGACAAATGTGCCTTCATGCATGTAAAGCGGGGGGAGATTGTGGAATCCGTGGGAACACAACTCTCGGATTCCATATACCTTAGATCCCTCTCCTCAACCGAAACCTACAAGTATTTGGGTATGTCGGAAGCTTTGGGCATCAATGCGACAGACATGAAACAATCTTTGAAGGAGCGCTTCTTCGGCCGCCTGAATAAAGTATTAAATAGTCTTTTATCAGGCGGTAACAAGGTGCGCGCCTTTAACGGTTGGGTCATGCCAGTATTGATGTACTCTTTCGGCATACTCAAATGGACTCAGACGGAACTTGATGCCCTGGATAGGAGGGTCCGCACATTGTTAACTGCAAATCGTATGCATCACCCACGGTCATCGGTGATGAGACTGTACATCCCGCGGAAGTACGGAGGTCGAGGCTTCTTAAACGCTAAGACTCTGCACAACCGCGAGATTTGCAGTCTCAGGGAATACTTCCTGAAAGCCGACGTGGGGATGCATCGAGATGTAGTTGCAGTGGATAAGACCTTCACTCCGCTCTCCTTAGCTAACAAGAACTGGCGCAAACCTATAGTATTAGATACTGCTGACCGCATGGAAATATGGAAGAGTAAAGAGCTTCATGGGCGCTTTTATAGGGTCCTACATGGACCTGATGTAGACTTGGTAGCGTCCATATCCTGGCTGCGCTTCGGTGACCTCTTCGGAGAAACCGAAGGTTTTGTCTGTGCGATTATGGATGAAGTTATCATGACGAATAACTACCGGAAATACATTGTGAAGGACGGAACGGTTGACATCT
The DNA here is from genome assembly GCA_905147745.2 of Phlogophora meticulosa. Taxonomy (NCBI): domain Eukaryota; kingdom Metazoa; phylum Arthropoda; class Insecta; order Lepidoptera; family Noctuidae; genus Phlogophora; species Phlogophora meticulosa. Next base: position 2,956,757 of record LR990542.1, read on the forward strand.
GTCGGGCTTGCCACCGACCCGGAGAATCAATCCGTCACATTATTTCTGGTTGTTCTCGTCTAGCTAACGGAGACTATTTGCATAGACACAACCTTGTTGCCAGGATAATCCATCAGCAACTTGCTCTGAAGTATAACCTTGTGGACTTAGAAGTACCGTACTATAAGTATGTGCCCGACCCAGTTCTTGAAAATGGCAGCATCACATTATATTGGGATCGATCTATCATCACTGACAGGACTATTGTTGCCAATAAGCCTGACATAGTGGTGATAGATCGATCAGAACGTCGCACAATGATTATTGACATTACGGTTCCACATGACGAGAACCTCGTGAAGGCTGAGAAAGAAAAACAGATGAAGTATCTTGATCTGGCCCGCGAGGTTGTCGACATGTGGGATGTGAATACAGCAGTCATTGTGCCGATAGTCGTGACGGCCAATGGCATAATAGCCAAGAGCCTCGATCTACACCTAAAGAGGCTCTCGTTGGGCAGTTGGATCAAGGGTTTGATCCAGAAAGCAGTACTCTTGGACACGGCGCGCATTGTAAGGAGGTTCCTCTCTCAAGAGCCCTGACCACCGGTAGCTTGGACCCTGTTCCCGATGCCGGTGGGGTACTATTTTTTATATTTTTAAATGTTTTTTATTTTTTTTATACTGAAATATTTAAAATATAATTTGTATGTATAAAGAAAAAATAAAGGAAATAACAATAAAAATATATTTTTTATTTTTTATTATTGTATTGAAATATTTAAAAATGTAATTTGTATGTATAAAAAAGAATAAAGGAAATGAAAATAATAATAATGCTGGACAATGCTCACAGCATCATCTAGCCCCATGCTAAGCAGAGCTTGTGTTATGCGTACTATATGATTGATATACTTAATACATTACATAACATAAACAGATATTTTTTTATTGTACGTAGCAAATACCCAGAACACCCGGAACAAATATTTGTAGATCGAAAAAACATTTGCCCAAGGCGGGAATCGAACCCGCAACCTCCTGCGTTGCAGGCGGACCTACACCCACTGCGCCACATAGGTCGTCAAAATATAGACAATACTGCGTGATCTCGCCAATTTCGAGATCTCGCGAGATTGGCAGTTTTGTGTGTTTTTTTTTGCAATCATAATGTTTGAATAAATAAGGAAAAAAAATATAAGTATTTTAAGATAAACATTGATTTTCAAGATTTTTGTCAGTAGACTTTTATGCATGAAACATTGTTTGACGTATCTGTCTTTATTTTTTTAATAAACTTCTATTCTTATTAGGTGTGTGCAAAAGTTCTACCCGTTTTTAGAGAGTAAAAAATAATAATTGCGTATTAACAAGAATTATGTAGGCATGAGTTATTGAAAGTGAGTATCGTTGGCATGAGTTATCTAGAATTCTACTGCGCAATATTGTGTTATATTTTTTTTGAATACTGGAGAACGAATACTGACAAAATACGAATACTGAGTGTATTCGGGATTCGGGAAACGGGTAGAACTTATGCACACACCTAATAGTAAACTTTGACGTATCGCAACTCCGTCCGTATCAGTCCGAGGCATCCGCGCTTCGAATAAGACTTTTTTAATGCTCAAGTGCAATCTCGTTAAACTCGCGAGATCTCTACCTTTTTTCGTCCGAGATGAATCTCGCTAAAAAAAAAGATAGTGCGGGGAGTCCCTCCGCGCTGAAGAAGTGAAACTTCTTCCGCGCATGCGTTCGAGTTTCACGCATACACTCTCGCTCTGTCTCTTTCTATTCCCCCTCCATGGTAGCGTTAAACGTTTAACGCAATCTTGTTGGGGGTCGAATTCGAACTTTGACTTCAAAAGACGAATGAGATTGCATTCCATAGTTATAAGGCTGTTATTTTGACATTACAAACAGACACTCCAATTTTATCGTGTTATCGTCGTCCGCGAGGATGTCGTACTTTTCCTTTGGTACTTTAACATCCCCCCCACCCCCTATAAAGCGTAGTTTTGTACTTGTGTTACTAGCTGATAATGTAGCTTTCTATAAGTGGAAGTTTTTTTTAAATCGGATAAGTAATGTTTGAGTTAGTTGTACGTATGTTTGTTTGTAATGGATAAACACAAAAACTTATGCTATTTTGTAAGTAGAGTTTCTATGGCTGCTGTAATGGTTATTTTCATAAATCAAAATCAAAATCAAAATTCATTTATTCAAATTAGGCTGAGAATCAGCACTTTTTGAACGTCAAAAACGTTTACATAAGACAGTCCCCCAAAACGCCCACCCTTCACCACTTCCTAGTGTAACATAAGTATCATAAGTTCATAGCTAAAATAAGTAATGATGTAAACGTTTACATGATAAAATATAAGTGTTTACGCCGACATTGAAGATGTTATGGATGTTAACGTTAGTCTTCAGATGTATACGTTACTAGATTTAGCCTGCGGCTTGGCTTGCGTTCGTTAAATCCCTTCGAAAAAGTATATTTATCATTATGAAAAGTAATCTATGTCCTATACCCCTGATAACACTTGCAAAATTTCATGATGAGCAGTTGAGTAGTTAAGGCGTGACAGCGTGACCAAAAAATCTCTTCCCTCACTCCCATAATCGGATGGGACGGCTTATCAGACGCGATCGGGAGAAACCAAGCGCAGGGCCGTGCTTTATACTACTCACTCTGCCAACTTCTAAACCCCAAACTGCTACTAAAAATATCCAACATACATTATATTACTAGCCCTTGCCCGCGACTTCGTTCGCGTGAAACAATATAAACAACGCAGTCTATGATTTAGTTGCTAAAATTATTAATAATGTTGACAAAAGAAATCCTATTGCCGCAGTACTCATGGACATGTCTAAGGCTTTTGATCACGTGGATCACACAATATTACTGGGTAAATTAGAACGTTATGGTGTCCGAGGAAATATATTGAGCCTAATCAAAACGTATTTAACTGGAAGAAAACAAATAACGGTTTTAACTAGAATTTGTCCCAACCCTAAGAGAGAAGTTGCTCACAAGTCATCCATTAGGTATACAACTTGCGGTGTACCCCAAGGGAGTGTCCTTGGGCCCTTGCTGTTTCTCATTTTTATAAATGATTTGCCGAAGTGTACCGAATATCAAACCGTCCTGTTTGCTGATGACAGCACAATTATTATACCGTGCAAAAATTTAGAATCATTTGAAAATGATATAAATAATGCCATCCATTTAATTATAAACTGGTTAAATAAGAATAAACTTAAAATAAATTTAGAAAAAACACAGATTATGACATTCGAACAAAGGAAAAAAAAAAAAATTTAAATATAAAATACGCAGACCAAAAAATACCGGAAACCGTTTGTGCCAGATTTCTAGGACTTTACTTGGATAGTCATGTTAATTGGAAATATCATGTAGAAACTGTGTGTAAAAAACTAAACCAGTATTCGTATGCGCTTTACAATCTTGCGAAAATTTCAAATGAATCTGTAGTTTTGATAGCATACAAAGCGTACGTCTCATCAACGATACGTTTTGGGATAATGTATTGGGGAAATTCTACTGAAAAAAACACTGCGTTCAAAGCTCAAAAGAAGTGTGTGCGTGCTGTGTTTAAACTGAAAAAGACTGATAGTTGTAGGCCATTATTCAGAAAATATAAACTCCTTACTTTGCCCTGTATGTGTTGCTACGAGACAGCAGTATTCGCAAAATCAAACGTGCATTTATTTCAAACTCTTAGATCGAAACGTCGCAATAGAGAAATATGTGCTATTCCACACAAGTCTGCGCTTTACTCAAAAAGCTTTTTAGGAATAGCACCCAAGTTATATAATAAGTTGCCCAATTGTTTAAAAGATCTTGACAGCATACGCCATTTCAAAAAGGCTCTTCTTAATTTATTAGGCCAAAAAGCTTACTACACAGTCAATGAGTACCTAGCAGACAAATTGTAATTTAAAGACATTATATTTATTTCATATTATTTGTCAATAACTTAATTGTTCTATTTAATCTACATTTTAATGTACTATTATCTGCTTAAATTTATTGTTATTTTAATTAATTAATTATTGGTATAGTTGAGTTCATTATTAATCTGACTGTATTTATTATGTTTTTTACCAGTTATTCATTAGAAATTATAATTAGAAATATTTGTACGCCGTTGACGGCAAGACATAGCGCTCATTTATTAACATTGACATCTGTATTTTTATTTACCTATGTTCTACAAATAAAATATTTGAATTTGAATTTGAATTTGAAAGTTTGTTATCGCGGATACAGACAAAGTCGCAGATTAAAAACTATCTTATATCCTACCTCAGGATATAATCTATCTCCATACCAAATTTCATGTAAATCGGTTGGGTGGGTGAAGCGGTAACAAGCAGAGTTCCCTTTGTATTTATCGCCTCTCTGTACACGTGTAGCCAATCACACCCAAAAACCATACGAAGCCCTCCGCGTCCAACATAACAACGCATTCAGAGCGCTGATGTGGCTGCCGCGATACCATAGTGCATCGGGTATGTTCGCCGACGATGCGTAAGCGGAGAGCCTCCCTGGTGCGCAGGGTGCACCGCAGCTCCAACAAACCTTCAAAAGGCGCCTGGACTTTTGGGGAAAAGACCTTTAAAGAAAGTTCTTAGCTCACTAAAACCACCCCGGTGATCACCATCAGCACATGCACAGGCCACGTTACCTCGTAAGAGACCACCCCGGGATAAATGAGGGAGAAATGAGTATATAAGAGGAAGTCTGAAAGCGGCGAGCGTAACGATGTTGTCTTCGCCTTATCAACCTCTGTTCAAAGTCAATTATTTTAATAACTGCACCCTAATTGCTTGCAGTAAAAAATAAAAGAGAATAATAATAATTTATTTGCTTGAAATGTGGTGATTTACAGTTTTTTATCTTAAAATATAATAAACAGTTCTTCATATTCCGAATGTAGGTACCTAATTGCTACCCTTTCTAAGTAACTGTTTTGGAGTTCCCAGTATTAGTTTGTTATAGTTAAAACAAAAAAACGCCTTGAAAAAAGTTTCTTTATTCAATAATTACAAGTAATAAGCGCATAGAATCTGCTTGCTTTGAAATAAAAAAACATAGTAGATAAAAGTTATGTTTTGTGTGTTTAAAGCTAGAAATCTTTGAATTAATAATTATTACATATCTTTACGTCTTCAGAAAGTGCTGTGTACTTCTATAAGTAAAAAGTTAATTTTGTGTACGTTTTAGTGGATACGTCGTTAAAGTGCCATATTAATTAACAAATAAATCTGTACATAAGCTTAAAATTGATTAAATATATTAAGTCTATTTAGTCCGTCAGTAAGATTACCAAAAAATATTTGACATGTATTTATTGCTTACGGAAATCAATAAAAATTGACAATGATATAGCACATCAAAGTTCAGAAGAAGGGGCTTGTGACGTCACTGTTACGTTAAAAGTGTAGCACGGCGCGGCGTGTGACACGCGTAACGCACTATATCGTCGTTATTTTTGGTTTACGTGACAAAAGAAAAAATACATGTCCAGTATTTTTGAGCAATCCAACTTTCGGGCCAAACAGAATTTTAAGGACACCTATTCCCTCATCCGCCATGAATTGCAATCTAACTCCACATCGCATTCATAAGATTGAATATTGCATATGATTGCTGGAACAGCTGAAACAGTAAAAATACAAAACAAAATTACTTCATTATATTTCGGAACTATAGAACTCCTGCACATAGATACAGGCATGTACACATCGACATACAATCTGATACCATGAGATCAGTACAAGATTCTGAAACCCACTATTGAAATTGTTTGTCGGATTTTTCAAACTTTTATGTTTTTTTCTGAAGTTTTCTTTTAAATTTCTATCATACATAACCAATGATAAATTTGATAGAAAAAGTGAATTAATTACTTTCTAATAATCGCATTGATTTAGATCGTAATGATCGTTTTCTCATGATTTTAACGTGAAAGCGACGAAATGACAGAAAAAAAATCGCATAAATAAGGAAAAACCCTTTCATCTTGTTTACACACTATTGTTTTGTAATTTGAGAGTAGTGCTAACATACTTAAGTGCGCTTAAGTAGATAAGCGCGCTTGAGTGCTAGCGCGTTTAAGAATGTCATTTCGCTTAAACTACGCAAAAGACTATTGAAGAAGAAGAAAGAATTACTTATGAATAAAATCAACATACATCGGTCAGTGCGTCAAGACATAGCGCCCTGAATATTGTTTGTATGGCTATGGGTCTCAGAGCATGTTGCAGCATCAGTTGCAATGACGTGCACGTGCGCCGGTCGTAGAATTGCTCCCAGCCGCACATGTAGAGGGACAGGCGGACTTTCTCACCCTGGAGAATAAAATAATAACAAATAAAATCAAAATCAAAACTGATTTATTCAAATTAGGCTGAGAATCAACACGTTTTGAACGTCAAAACGTTTACATAAGACAGTCCCCCAAAACGCCCACCCTTCACCACTTCCTAGTGTTTTTGCTGGGAAGAAGAAGTGGCGGAACAAACTCCCCAGCAACACGTCTGTCTGTCAATAGCTTATCATCAAGCCTGTAATCCATGAAGGGTTAGGCAGAGTTGTATTAACGGAATAGAAAGAACAAGTTGTAATAAGTCTTCAGTATGAACAACACATTCAATTTTGCCAACAACAAGCCTATTAGTTGTTCATACAAAATTAAGACTTATAACAACGTAAGAAGGTTTTTATTATATTACTTATATTTCCGCATAATAATTGTAACACGTGCTATATAGCTGTGTGGGCACTTCTACTTGCTTTTTCTATTCAGTGGGTGTATTTATTTCCACGTTTTGCTAGCTATGTTGTCAAGTCCCATGTAATAAGGGGCAAGACTTTTGCAATCAATAAATAAAATAAATAATATATAAATAATGCTGGACAATCCACACAGCATCATCTAGCCCCAAGCTAAGCAGAGCTTGTGTTTTTTTTTTTTTCCAGGCTTCTGACTTACCGTAACGACAGTCGGAGATCTACAAATGACACCCAGGGAAAACGGCTTAACGTGTTTTCCGAGGTCCATAGGATTTGCGAAATGTTACGAACGGTCACCCATCTACAGACTGACCTCGGCAAGCTTAGTTAAATCCTTCGATCAACCAGTGCGGCTGTTCTTTTTACCCACGAGCTCCTCCAGCTCGAGAATTAAGTATCTATAGTAAGTTGTACTAGTGCGTGGGGCTCAAGATTTCTATTGAGGTCAATAAGGACTATTATCCAGTAACAACTGACCTTTTCCATAAGTAAGTCGCTGTAGTAACACGGAGAGCTGCTGATCAGGGTCCCCCCAACCAGGAATGTGATGAATTCTAAGCTTATTTCACCATGGTTGAATGCCTGCAAGGAACACTTTGTTAGCGATTGTCTAGTAAAACTAAATCTTATATATAAAATTCTCGTGTCACGGTGTTTGTTGAGTTTGTTACTAAAGTCCTCCGAAATGGCTCGACCGATTTTCGTGAAATTTTATGTGCATATCGGTTAGGTCTGCGAATCGGACAACATCTATTTTTCATCCCCCTAAATTTTAAGGGTGGTCCAACCCTAATTATTTTTTTTACTTTTTTGGCTTAAAATGGCTAAGCAACGTTTGCTGGGTCAGCTAGTCTTATATATAAAATCTTCGTGTCACAATGTAAGTTGTCATACTCCTCCGAAACGGCTTGATAGAATTTTATGAAATTTTATATGGATATTCGATAGGTCTAGGAGAATCGGTCTTTATCTATTTTTCAAACCCCCAAGTGATAAGGGTGGTGCACCCCAAACATTTATATGGCAAAACAACGTTTTCCGGGTCAGCTAGTAAGTTATATAAATGGAATTATTGACCGATAGATTAAAAACTAATCCTGTATTTGTTTTCAGTATATTTATGACTTGACAAAATATAGGCAACACTGATTTTTCCCTCGCGTTGGTTATATAGACAAGAGTACTTTTACCCGCAGAAACGTTAACGTTACCAAGGATTAAAAAGTTTCCCCGTAAATAAAACATACTAAAACTGGACGTTCCAAAACAGTAGCTTGCTTTACATAAAAGCAACTCAGTTGGTTGCTTATAAACGAAACATTCTTTCATACGGAGAAAACCTTTATTCGAAGCATATTTTCATACGAAGCATACTTTCATACGAACCATAGTATTATGCGAAGCATAGTTTTTACGAAGCATACTTTTATACCGAGCATACCTTTATTCGAATCATACTTTCATACGAAGCATACCTTTATACTAAGCATACTTGCCTAATGAAAGTATGCTTCGATTTTGATAAGATACGATTAGTAGTGTCTTATCAAAATAATACTATATGTATTAAAAAGTCTAAAGTAAATATTTCTTACCTCTAAGACTTCATATAGAGTGATTGGCAACATGAGCGTTGTACCTTTCAGGGTAAACTCATAGGCGATCTTGAAAGTCCGGTTTATGCGGTCTACGAAGCTGTATTTAAAGAAAAAAATAAAAAATAAAAAACCTATATTATAACCCATATCTTCTATCTATTACATATTTAAAAAAAACAATTGCCTCATGTATGATTTGGCTGATTTTATTTGACAATAAATTTTATTTTATTAATTTATTCACTTCGGACAACAATATAGTACCATTATGTTATGTTAAATACCTTTTAACTAGTCTTAATAGTCTGTACACAAACAAGGTTTAAAAAAACAAAACAATGAGGTAGTTGTCTGAGGCAGGATGTGCAGAGAAAGGAATAAGTTACTTGACCATTCTTCCCACATAGTGCCTTAGACTAGGGGAGTAAGGACACGTCCGACGCCCCCCACACATCAGGACCCGAGGTGGCGTGTTCCACGCGCACCCCTCTTAGACTTCAGGGGGGGAGTCAGACACCTCACTTCCCCCCTCGACCTGAGGAGGCCTGCAGAAGCGGGCCGGAACTAGCTGGGGGTTGCGCAAGGATCGTACGTTCCTGAGACCCCAGGTGTAGGTGTCAGATGGAACACCGGGGTAGTTTTTAGTCAGGGGAGTAAAGACTCTCCACCACAGTTTTCAGGATGCTATTGTCCTTAACCCGCGTTCCACGCATCTTTACGAATCACTGCATGGAAGCCGTCAGTTCGGTTCTGAGCAAACATCTCTGATGCGCTACAGAAACGGGGCATATTCAACAGCATCCTAAAAACATTAACGTATCGGACGTGCAAAACATCTAGCGATCTTTTGTCTATGTGTCTGTATGTTTTATCATACAAAAGAATGCAAGAGACTGTGAAAAGAAGCTAAGCACTCACCATCAATGTGCTGAGTGATAGTCAATAGTAAACATAATATTCTACTAAGATTATTTACCTGTAAATATACTGCAGCCGCACAATGATTTTCTTAAGTTTCCTCTTCAGAATTATGTCATCGAACTCCGTATACAAATCATTAATTTCACTCTGCACCACATCGAGCTGCCCACACATATGTAGCATTAAAATCGGGCCCAAAGGGACATAGGCAATATACATCGTGCACGAATAAACAGCAAAATGTGCCATCAGCCCAAATGTCAGCGCACACACGTATATGTTATCCTTATTGTTTTCAATAATCGCTGGATAAACCATATCGTGTATGGCAACGAATTGAGTCTCGCCTATGCAATAATAATAGAGCATCATTATCACACTTTTACCTATAAACAAACCGGGCCCATTTAAGGCAATAACCAGCCATTGCTTGCTCACCCAAACACCCTGATTCGCATACTTGTATAGCACATCTCTTTCTGCCGTACTCAATTCATTGCATTGTGCATAATCCTTTTTCATGTCGCGAATCAATTCGGCAATAGAATCCTGGTGGCACAATAAAATCACGTACTGAAGGGTGATAACAGAGTAGACCACAAGTAAGATAGCATCTTTACAGGCCTTAGGAAAATCGTTGATTTTGATATCGTGGTAGATGATGTTGAAAAAGATATTGACGGAAGCGAGAGTAAAAATCCCTTGCAAAATTAAAAATTGGATGGCCCATTTCCAATCCCTTGCTATGTAAGGATGGGACCGGCTCATTTTCAAAGCGGTTGTTATTATGTTAAAGGTTTTATCGAAGTCTAACTCCATCTTGATGGTATAACACTTAGACGTGTGCAGTCAAAAGGTTTGGTATCGTGTTTGCGAGTCATTGTTGGAAAAATAGCAAGTTAACCACTGTTTTGTTTAATAAGCTCTAACTTAAGTGGCAGTCAGTCCAACGTGCAAAAATATAACACATAAAGTATTTTCAATATAGGGAATAACTAGACTATTTGCAAATGTCACATGACACTTCAAAATCCATACCGTCTACAGCCGTACTATACATGTATATTCCATATATTTTTAATTTTTTGATATGACAAATGCAGCCACAGACGTTGACGCCTATGGGCGGAACGTCATACCATTACTAATAATGAGTAACGTAATTAGACAGTGCGGCTACAGACGGTACCGTCTATAGGCGGTCTGCCATATTACATATATATCGAGATAACGTCATGAGGTGGTCTGTCTCGAAAAGTATTAAAAGATACTGTGATCTCTGAGTTCTTTCAGTGTTTCTTCTCAGAGTAGTCAGGTAGAGGAACACTGACCGTATCCAGGCCTAGCCTACTACGGAGAAATTCCGAGAAAATAACAAACAAACACACAGAGTTAGTGTTACATTGTGTACACTTAAAGTATGAATATGCATACAGTTTGATCAATATGTCGCAAAAAAAACTAAATGTTATGGGCCAGTATTAGGTTTTCTGCTTCGACAATATACTCGTATATAATATATTATACTGGGTGGGGACAGTCATCATCTGCATCATCATCTGCCTAGCCTTTTTCCCAACTATGTTGGGATCAGATTCCAGTCTAACCGGATGCAGCTGAATACCAGTATTTTACATGGAGCGACTGCTTATCTGACCTCCACAACCCTGTTACTGGGCAACACGATACCCCTTGGTAAGACTGGTTGTCATACTTTCTGGCTTCTGACTACCCGTAACGACTGTCAAAGATCTACAAATGACAGCCGGGACCAACGGCTTAGCTTGCTTTCAGAGGCACGGAGGTGCAGGTACGGCTGCTGCAGGTGCAGAAAACCTCAAACGGCGAAAATACAACAACCTCATTGGAAGTTATATATTTAAGCCATTTGGGGTTGAAACACTTATGCCATAGGGTCCGTGTGCCCATTTGGTCGACTCTTCACGTGACCAGAGGGCTGGCCCTTTTTTTTGCCAAAGAATCATCACTGCCATTCAACGTGGCAATGCTGCCAGCCTTCCGGGCACTTTTCCCGTTGACAGTGATGCGGATGAATTTTTCGATGCCCAGTCTTTTTTTTCTTTTTCTTCATGTATTAATTGTTGTATCTATTTAAAGAAATAAATTGAATTCCATTTAATATTTTAATCCGTAAGCTTTCTTGGCATCTTAATATAGTATTAGTTAGTATTTAGATCTTCAAATCAGTTGACTTCGCCTTAAATATATTCAATATTGCTGCAAATTGACTGTGAACCAGTGCTTTCTCATTAGACTTTACTTTAAATATTATGAAGTGGAATATTTTCAGTCCAATTATCTGCTTTGTGATCTTGATAATAATCACCTATAGTAGTTATGTCATTCTGTATTTTAAATTAAGTTATTGTTTTAAAAAAAGGAAACATGTCAAACGGTTTATAGAAAATTCCATCAAACTTATTTAAAGCCATAGTTGTTTATACATTAGTAAGAATTTTTACTTCATAAAATATAAAAAAAAAAAAAAAATTAGGGATTTTTAGCTAACTGAAAAAATCTCAAACGAAAACGCCTTGTTTAGTACCAGTGTATTTAAATTATTACCTTCCAATAACAATGTTAGTATTTAAAATCAAAAATATTTGTCACGTGATAATACCACCTAGTATGTATAGCGAAAAAGAGCTTAAAGAAATGGTAAAATATTTTCAAAAATTCGTTCCACTTTCAAAGACAATATACATTTCACAACATATATTTCTTTAAATGATAAATTACATGGTATGTTTCTGATGATTTGTGTGAAACAATTAAATAACAAATTGGCGAGTTTTCAGAATATTTCTTATTTACTACAATAGTCATTATTCACAATTACTTTTGACGTTTCATATACTCGTACACGCCAATTTCTGAGATGTTTGTTTTGTTTTTTATTTATTGTTGGCTGGTTAATTTAATAAAGATTTGATATTATTTTGTTTAATACTAGCACTTCGCTTGGATTTCGTTATTTTAACATCCTTTCTACCGATTAAAGCGTAGTTTTTTAACATAAAATATAGCCATATCTTACTTGGTGATTATGTAGCTTACTATATGTAAAATCTTTTTTTTAATCGGTTTGGTAGTTTTTGATGTCTGTGGATGGGTGACCGTCATAACATATCGGGACTCCTCCGTGCCTCGGAAAGCACGTTAAGCCGTTGGTCCCGGCTGTCATTTGTAGATCTTTGACAGTCGTTACGGGTAGTCAGAAACAACGAAAGTCTGACAACCAGTCTTACCAAGGGGTATCGTGTTGCCCAGTAACTGGGTAGTGGAGGTCAGATAGGCAGTCGCTCCATGTAAAATACTGGTATTCAGCTGCATCCGGTTAGACTGGTAGCCGACCCCAACATAGTTGGGAAAAGGCTAGGCAGATGATGGTTTGGTAGTTTTTGAGTTTATCCATTACAATTACTTTCCCGTTGACAGTGATGTAGATGAATTTTTCGATGCCCTGTGATTATTTATTTTAATTTTTCATGTATAAATAGTTGTATCGTTTTAAAGAAATAAATATTTTTAGACAAATGTTATACAATATTCTGTAATAATAATAAACTAAACCCATAGTGTTAAGTGTGTATAAAATATTTAATTACAATCTTGACAAATCTTGACAACACGGTTGGCGCAGTGGTTGAGCCATCGGCTGCTGCGCCGCGTGTTGTGGGTTCGATCCCCGAACGGAACAAACTTGTTCCGGCCTGACTGTTTGTGTATGTGAGTTAAAATGTTTGTAAACGCACCCACGATACAGGAGAAATTCCTAGTGTGGGGCAACGTTTTTTTAAAAAGAAAGAAAGAAAAGAAGAAAGCTGCGTTGATTTTTGGTTAAGGCAAAACGTCACGGGTCCATCCCAGAACAACTACCTGTAGGCCATACAAATATTTGTTCCGTGCGGTAAGTGAACCCACGATATGCGGCGCAGCAGTCAATCGCTTAGCCACTGCGCCAACCGTGTCGTCAAAAGCTTTCATTAAAAGCTTCTAAATTCAAGTATCAGCACATTTCTGACGATTGAGTTTGTATGGCTGCTGCAATGGATATGTTCATAGCTAAAATGAGTAATAATGTAAACGTTTATATGATAAAACATAAGTGTTTATGGCGAGATTAAATATGCGACTGAGTGTTTACGTTAGTCTTCAGATGTATACGTTACTAGATTTTTGCTCGCGGCTTGGCTCGCGTTCGTTCGATCCCTCGGGACCAGTAAAACAAGTCTGGATGACAAGTACCCCTGACAACACGTGTGCAAAGTTTCATGACAATCGGTCTTGTAGTTTAGGTGTTGAAGCGTAACTAACATACAAACAGACACGTTAGCATATATATAATTACTAGCTTTTGACCGCGAAACCGTCCGCGTGAATGTTATTTACCATGAATGCAGACAAAGTCGCGGATTATAAACTATCTTATGTCCTTTCACAGGATATAATCTATCTCCATACCTAATTTCATGCAAATCTGTTGAGCGGATGACGCGTGAAAAGGTAACAAACAAACAGACTTTTGCATTTATAATATTACTAGCTTTTGCCCGCGGCTTCACTCGCGTTAGAAAGTGTGGGGTTAGAAAGAGACAAAAAGTAGCCTATGTCACTCTCCGTCCCTTCAACTATCTCCACTTAAAAAAATCACGTCAATTCGTCGCTCCGTTTTGCCGTGAAAGTCGGACAAACAGGCGCACACACTTTCCCATTTATAATATTAGTATCTACGTATGGATAAGTTAGGATTATAATAAGCATATACGTACGTATGATATTCATTTTCATTTGTCTGGATCTTAATATAATATAAGATGCAACTGTTGGCTTTTACCCGATTGCTCCAGAAGGGTAATGTATTTCGTGTGTGCGTGTGTATGTTTGTGTGTTTTTGTCTTTCGCTCGCCCTGTAACCTACATGGCTTCATGGATTTTGACAATTGGGTATCATTTGAATTGTCTTGACACTCAGAGATCTGACCCACCCTGAGGTCGTGTCAAAGGCTGTATGAGTTTTGAAATAAAAAACAAAAAAGTGTAGTCGTATTTTTAGTGACATAGTTATATTAGTTTTTCAATATTTTATTTTATATTAGTTTTTCATAATTTGACGACCGATGTGGCGCAGCGGGCGAAGGTCCGCCTGCGATGCAGGAGGTTGCGGGTTCGATTCCCGCCTTGGGACAAATGTTTGTACGATCTACAAATATTTGTTCTGGGTGTTCTGGGTATTTGCTATGCATAATAAAAAATATCTATCTATGTAATGTGTTGTATTAAGTATATCAGTCATCTAGTACCCATAACTCAAGCTCTGCTTAGCTTGGGGCTAGATGATGCTGTGTGGATTGTCCAGCATTATTTATTTATTATTTATAATATCCATGGTTATGTATGGTCTCAAAATTAAGAGCTCGAGGAGACGACTCCGAAACTGTAACCCACTAAAAGGAGAAAAGAAAAAAGGTTTTTTTTTTATTTTCTCCTTTTAGTGGGGTTAGTCTGCAAAGACTATTGAAAAGTTTTAAACAAGACATTTTTAGACGATGATCACTTTCTGATGCAGTTGGTGGCAGTTGTTTTAGTTCAATCTTAGATTTTGATGCCAGCAACTGCATCAGATTGCTTTAAGTTTTTTTTTTACTCTTCAGTCTATCACAAATTCTATCAGCTGCTATATAATCATACTCATCATCCACCTAGCCTTTTCTCAACTACGTTGGGGTAGGCTTCCAGCCTAACCAGATGCAGCTGTATTTTACACGGAGCGACTGCCGATCTGACTTTCACAACTCAGTATCTGGGCAACATGATACTCGTTGGTAAGACTGGTTGTCAGTCTCGCGGGATTCTGACTACCCGTAACGACTGTCAAAGATCTACAAATGACAGCCGGGATAAGCGGCTCAACGCGCTTTCCGAGGCATGGAGGAGTCTCGAAATCTCGAATGTAACTTACGGTCACCCATCCACAGACTGACCTCGGCAGCCGGATCTCGAGCTCCTCACATAAATAATCAAATATGTTATCATACTATTGTTAAATAATCATATCAATGGTAATAAAATAATGCTGAAGAGTATGTTTGTTTCAACTCGCTTTCTTTGGAACTCCAAGTCGGATTAAA
Source organism: Phlogophora meticulosa (assembly GCA_905147745.2). Classification (NCBI taxonomy): domain Eukaryota; kingdom Metazoa; phylum Arthropoda; class Insecta; order Lepidoptera; family Noctuidae; genus Phlogophora; species Phlogophora meticulosa. The sequence continues at coordinate 2,972,235 of LR990542.1, forward strand.
AAAAAATCTTATAGCTTTAATGGCCAAATTCATGGAGATTATTATAGGCTACTTAATATCAAGCTATGACCCTCAGGACCGTGAGGAACTGTAAGTTTCCTATAGTCGTTAAGGGCGAAATTCTGAATTAAATCATCGTTAAAAAGTTCATCTTTTTCCCTCATCTAATAAATTTCATCATCTAATTTTACAGTTTACGTGACAAATACTCCTGAAGATTCCAGTTATTTATGAAAACCGATATCCCATAAGCACATAGTACTCACACCATTATTTCGGGCGTTAACGAATTTTCATCATACTCAAATTTATTTTTAGTTGTGCGTTCGTTTTCATCATAGTGCCATGTTTTGTGTGCAGTGCTGGACACGTACGCTTGGTGTTACTAGTTCTTAGTGCTTAAGTGCTTATTTTGTGACCTGGTTTTAAGAGATAGACGGTCAAAGGATTTTGGTGAGTCTGTGTTTTTCTGGAGTTTATATTCAAATCATTTATTTGCGTACCGCAATGTTTATATGATCTTAAACAATGGCTTAAACCTAGGCTCAATCATGGACCCTTTAGAGTACAGCAAATAGTAATAAAATTAATTCAAATATTACCAATAAAATCAAGAATAATGAACCATTCTTCGGTCTTCACCCCTCACTTTATCTCATAAATAATAATTTATGAGATAAAGTGAGGGGTGTTTTTGAAGGTTTTGGTGCGTATGAGTGCGAAAATTCAAGAAGAAACTGTAACGTTTTCAGTATACCTACTGAAGTACTACTATTTGGATTTATACGCAAATAATCGTATGATATTGACTAGTGAGGTATTTGTATTATGGTCTAACAGACAATATTATTCAAGTAAAGTCAGATACTAGTTTCTGAATGCTAGGTACCAATAAAGAAAAAGCTATTTACAATGGCTTTTTAGATTACAATGGCTTTTTAATAATTACCTTATCTTTTTAATAATTAGGTTTTCCATTCGATATTTTGATTATGTTGTTATTTGTTGTTGATTGTCTTATAGAAAATGTAAATTCTTCACGTAAATAAAATCAATTTAGCTTACGTTATGCCACTTCATTTTTATTTTTTAAGGTTAAGTTAGTGTTTGGCCAGATATAACAAGATAATTATGAAGAAAAATAAAAGTTAAATCAAAAACAAAAATCTCAAAAGAGAGCTGTCATCATTATTTAACTCAATAATAAAATATGTCACCATTGTTTGAAACCAATGAGGCGGGAAAATAATACAAAAAAAAACAAGATGGCGCTTGTCACTTGCTGTCAAATTAACACGCTCGGATGACAAGCACCTGTCACTGGCTAAAAATTATAAAGAAGAAGTGTATTTAGATTTTTGTTACCTACGTGTATCTTATACTTTTAAACAGTAAGCTTGGAATTCAATATTCCGCTGAGATAAATGAAGCGGTACTTATTAGTACTGAACAAAGAGATCATTATAAATTTACGAAATGGTTACATATTTCAATTTATTATTTATCCATTTATTTCAGGCATCAAGGCCCACATAAACAAATACAATAATATATTAACAATATAAAACTTAAAAATACCATAAATATATATTACATAATAACTAAAACAATGACGTATCGATGCAGACAGATTTCCTGTAAACAGAGTATTATCAATTTCAGGAAATTACTGGCTCGTTGGTTTAGTGGTTGCAAGTGGTACTGCTGAGCACGAGGTCTTGGAATCGATTCACGGGCCGGACTAACTGTTTCTGGGATTCCTATCCGGATTCAATAGATTTTCGGAGTCATAATTTGTGCCTGGTTTTTGGCAATAGGCTTGCCCAGTATTACTTGGCATGATATAAATGAAACATTACTGGTAAAATTTGTGTTAAATGCTATAAGTACACCTCTGCCTAAGCCGTCGGGGAATATAGGCGTGATGTTATGTTGTGAATCGTTTCTGACCTAAAATTATAAAAAAACTGATTTCAATTATTAATGGTTACTTCGAGAAATACACATTAATCTTATACACATTTATTTTATCTTAGCACCTACGCTAACCTCTGGATTTAACCTTCACTGTGTAAATCTCAGGCCCGGAAACCTTCATTCGGCGTCCTTGGCCTCAAGGCCTCACGGCGAAACCTCGCGTCCTCGCAACAAGGTCGCTCCCGGCTCTCAGACCTTGAGCGAGGCCACGGCCTTCTTCCGCGGCCTCGTTCCAAGGGCAGTCCTTGATAAAACCTTGTCTTTTAAGGTCATTGAAAAGTCCTAGTTCATGGAGGACAGAGATGGATCGATACCGTTTCTACGTCATCGGTGAACTTGATGGAAGGTTACTGTTTTGTGACCTTGACCTTGGTTTCGGGGTACGGCCATATTTGTTTGGCGAATTTTATAGGTCGGAAGTTTATTGTTGTCTTTTAGGAAAGAGATTTCTAGGGGTAACATTTTAATGGTTTGGTTGCTAAAGCTCACGACTTTTCCCTATGGGAGTAGGCAGAAACTAGTGAACGCCACCTGCTACGCTCCTTACTTACTCCTTTCGCTTCGTTTACGTTTATCGGATTATCTACCTGATTACTTTGATATATTGTTCCTTTGTTTCTTTGGCTTCGTTCTTGTTATTCTCTGTATTTATTCTGGTTTTAAGCCGCTGTAGATAATAGCCTAAGTGTTTGAATGTGTGGGTGTAAATGAACCACTCAAAAAAGAATATCTTCGGTGGAAACAGCAACCTATCAAGATGCGCAGCGTAGGTTTGAACTGATCGATTGATTGATCCGGAACCATTACGGATTATTGACTCAAAATTCTCCCGTACCACTTAGGATTACAGAGGCCAGCTGCCAGTATATCAATCTACCCCAATCTGTCAAATTTCTATGATAGTTTTTCAAACTTATTACAAATGAATAAGGTTCATGTTTAACAGGAAAAATTTGACAGTTCGGGATAGCTTGATGTGCTAGCTGTACAGTCGAGTCCTTTGGACAATCGAGATTATACCTCTTCTGTTTGCACGGTCAGTTTTATTCATTCCTTTATTCATTTTATAACTTCTGCTTTTAAAACTTTTAATCACTAAACGTTTAATCACTTAAAAAAAAATAGTTTATTCAGTAAGTTGGTCTGTAATGGGTACTTTATGAAATACTAGCTTTTTTCCGCGACTTGTATTGGCTTATGTTGATCTAATAAAGACCCCCCATTCATTTTAGTTTTCTTCAATATCTACAATATGTGCACACTAGGTATAATAATACCAACCTATTACTGCACTCACTCCCACTGCAGTTCAAAGGCCTCTTCTCATACAGATAAGGTACGAGCATTAATAACCACGTGTGCTCAAGACGGGCTGGCGATTTCAGACTTATATTAGGAAAGCATCGTGAGGAAACCTGAATGTTTTCCTTCACCTTTGTCAGTGATGTCCAAGATGAACTTAGAAAGTACATATGAATTGATAAAGCCACATTGGTACTTGCCCAAGTTTGAACCAATAACCTCATGCACAAGAGGCGAGGCCTAAACCACTGGGCCATTTTGACACGTACCTATAGAGATAGATAAGGTAAATCTGTTAGCACATGAATCTGATAGAGTCAAATTTTTAATTAGCGACGGAGTATCTAAATCTTTTGACATTGTCATTATGACAAGAGATGGTAAAGTTAAGAGTAATTGATCATGGTCGGAGTAAACAAAAATAGATCTTAAGGTGGCAAACTCACCTTTGCTGTATCTACAATAAAAGTCAATGTATACGCATTATCATTCCTGTTACCAAAATAATAACAAAACCAAAATCATAATTCAAATCAGCACTATTTGAACGTCAAAAATTCATCGACAGTCCCCCAAAATGCAAGCCCACCCTTCACCGCTTCCTAGTATTTTGCTAGGGAGAACAAGTGGTGCAACAAGCTCCCCAGTAACAAATCTGTCTAATAAGTTAGAAGAACTAGAATCGATATATAATATAGATTATTATATATCGATTTATCCGATTATCTCGAAACTCGCTTTATTTAAGATACCGCTTTTGCGCTTAGTTGGTAAAAACTACTCAAATATTTTTTTACCGCGTGTGGGCACACTACAATATACCAAAAATAAATTTGTGTACATAGACAGTTAAACTCTCGCAGAGGACCTAAAAAATAAGAGAAGACAGTTGAAATAAAAGCCTCCAGGTATAAATGGCGTGCCCAATTACATGTCCAACGCTGGAAATTATAAACTATGTAAGTCCATCGAAGTTAAATCAATAAACAAGTGCTGGAAATATCATGGGAACAGAATCAGAAAATAATATATCACTGTAATTAATGATAAATCAACAAGATTCGACATTTAACTAATGACTTTTATGAAAGATGATCTTACCAATATCTATGTGAAATATCTAAATGAAAACTATGTCGTCATCTGCTTAGACTATTCCCAACTATGATGGGGTCGGATTCCAGTATAACCGAGTGCAGCTGGTTGGTGGATAGACTAGAATGCTCTTTATTTTCATTTCAGTATTACACCATAAAACTTACAAATGATTACTTTAAGAGCTACATAGGATGTTATTAAATAAATAATGCTAGACAATCCACACAGCATCATCTAGCCCCAAGCTAAGCAGAGCTTGTGTTATGGGTACTAGATGACTGATATACTTAATACAATACATTACATAGATAGATATTTTTATTATATATAGAAAATACCCAGAACACCCGGAACAAATATTTGTAGATCGTACAAACATTTGTCCCAAGGCGGGAATCGAACCCGCAACCTCTTGCGTCGCAGGCGGACCTTCGCCCGCCGCGCCACATCGGTCGACAAATTATATCGTCGTTACAATAGGCGGCTTTATCGCTAAAAGCGATCTCTTACAAACCTTTGGATGGACTAGATACCACCTAACTTCGCATTTTTAGTTCTAAGACATACCGCTTATCTCATGATCCTTTCCTTCGCCGCTTCGAAAGCAGTGGTGATGAAATAATCCATACAGAGTAAAGAAAAAACCCATGAAACGCAGTCGGAATCATTACCTCTTTGAGTCTCAAAACTCCCTTGTTGGAAGCCGCAAGAGCATGAGGTCCTGGGATCGATTCCCGAGTCGAACAAAGTGGTGTGTGTAGGTACACCATAACCTTACCATTCGTGAACTAATGGCGTGTTGTCTCAAAAACAATGTTAGGTGTCTACATGAACACAGCAACAGATCAGATATAAACATTCATTTTGAATTATAAAAAGTAACATGGCCGCCATTAAAAACCGTTAAAACAAACGCGTTCAGATTTATTGCAGACGTTTTAATACGCTGTTAAAGTAAACTGACGGACTTGCGAATTGAAAACGCACGTGGTTACTTTCTCAAGTGTGAGTAAGAATTAGTTTTTCGCACTAACTGCTCGATAATGTCAAAATTAAATATCATCAAAACCTAACCTAAACTAAGTCAGTCAGGAAATAATATTACAGACGACGTTTTCTAAAAACAAAACCTAGCTAGTTCGATTTATCGCCCCCCAAACCGCTAGCATAATACATTTTAAGAAAATCGTTGGACCCGTTTCCGAGATTCAGATTATATCATGAACAAGAATTGCTCGTTTAAAGGTATAAGGTAAATAGATTAAAATCAGCTGGTCAATAATGTAATTTGAATTTGGAACCTTTTTCAAAGAAGATACATTAGAAAATCGAATTTATTTTTATTATGTTACTTTTTAAGCAGAATATTCTTCTCGAGAATAAAGGTGTCTTCATCATGGGCTATCTAGAATCCCTCGCTGCATTCAGTATTTTAGTCTTAGCTCACGACTTCACGAACGAATTGGTTACGCTCGGGATGCCCGTAAAGTAAGACAGGGCTTTATCTCCTTGATGTATAATCATTTTTTTATTTATTTATAAGAATAAACGTTGCCCCACACTAGGAGTTTCTCCTGTGTCATGAGTGCGTTTCCATACATTTAAAGTCACATACACAAACAGCCAGACCCGGAACAACTATCTGTAGGCCATACAAATATTTGTTCCGTGCGAGAATCGAACCCGCGACACGCCGTGCAGCAACCAATGCGCATTATGTCCTCCATTGTTCATAAGCTGCACGTTTTCATGTTTATTAGGACTAATGTACTAATAAATTATCACCCTCTGTATCTTCATACAAATTAAATGGCCTCGTGTAGATGCCGATAATATTTATTTTGGGTAAATATTTTTCTATTGGCATTCGAAGTGGTGCTTCAAGAACGTATGTATCAGTTTTCAGGCTTGTTTATATACGGACCTGAATATTGACAGACACTTCACGTATTTAGCCGATCTCTCTCACTCAGAGCACAAATATAAATAAACTAAAAATCGCATAATATACTGTTAATCCAAATATGTAATGTACATATTTCATCATCATCTGTCTCGCCTTCGGGTTGGCCCCCAACATTGTTAGGACAAGGCGAGACAGAGTGAGAGTGAGACCTTTTCCCAACTATGTTGAGGTCGGCTACCAGTCTTACTCGATGCAGCTGAATACCAGTATTTTACATGGAGCGACTGCCTATCTGACCTCCACAACCCAGTTACTGGGCAACCCGAAACCCCTTGGTAAGTCTGGTTGTCAGACTTTCGGGCTTCTGACTACCCGTAACGACTGTCAAAGATCTACAAATGACAGCCGGGACGTGCTTTCCGAGGCACGGAGGAGTATCGATATCTTACGAACGGTCATCCATCCTCAGACTGACCTCGGCAAGCGTAGCTTAACCTTCAATCAACCCATGCGGTGGTTTTTATTTAGCCACGAGCGCTCCTCCTTAATTTGTTGGTCCTTAGTTGTATATAGAAGAACACGTCAGAAAATATACCGATAACAACAATAATACCACAATAACTTATCCTATTAACTACAAAACAATAAACTAATATCATCACCCGTAACGCTCAATTGGCTAGCAAAAGTAATGTCAGATACAATGTCTCTCACCATAGTGAGAGACATTGTATATGGGCGCGGTGCCAGCGGCTGACAGCACCAATTATACTGACAGGTTACACCGGGTGAGGAACTGAGGAGCTGGGTTGAAGTTGGACAGTTGGATCAAAGACATCGGAAGCTTATGAATTTACAACATAACATCTCGCTTTTATTCCCAGTGGACTAAGGCAGATAAAGGATATTTATTTCTGCAAATTGGTTTTAACAAATACTTTTTACACGTCCAAGCATTAAAAAAAAAATAGAATAGGTCGTTGTTTCCCTATCTACGCTATCTGACTACACCGAGAAAAAACTCAGAGTACACAGTCTCTTTTAAAGTCCAGACATTATCTTGGTCAGATCATGTGAGGACCACGCAGATCAGTGTCTGAGATGGTCTTTAGAAGAAAGATCCACACATATATAAGAGGACGTGTCCAGTCAGTACAAGTATTTGTCAGCAATCGTAGAACTCAACTCAGAACTTAACCTAGAGAACTCAGAACTTAGACTAGATTTGAACTTAACTAATACCAGTACATCCACATTTCGCCAGTTCTTTTTAAGTCCCATCTAAGAGAGCTAATTGCCATTAACTACTTGACGACCCATCTGGCGCAGCGGGCGAAGGTCCGCCTGCGATGCAGGAGGTTGCGGGTGCGATTCCCGCCTTGGGACAAATGTTTGTACGATCTACAAATGTTTGTTCCGGGTGTTCTGGGTATTAGTTATGTGTAATAAAAATATCTATCTATGTAATGTATTGTATTAAGTATATTAGTTATCTAGTACCCATAACACAAGCTCTGCTTAGCTTGGGGCTAGATGATGCTGTCTGGATTGTCCAGCATTATTTATTTATTTTATTAACCGGATACACATCTTAAATCCGGGCTGCCACCAAGAAATGCTACATGGAAAACCAAATAGCACTTTGCACGGCCCGGGAACCAAACCCAATTACCCCATGCTTAGCAACACACACAACCACCAACCACTCGAACAACGAGACAGCATAAGTTATATTTAAAAATTTTGTTTATGAACGTCGTTAAAAAATTTCTGCTGCAAAAACAAACTTTTCGAAGCATTGATAGGAAATTTCATCGCAACGTAAAAAAAGCTGCGAAATATGTTACGGAAACAAAACGAGTTGAAGAAACAGTTTCTATTGTAAAGAGAAAAATAAAATTAAAGAAGAAATGTGGTATTCTTCTATTTCTTATACGATGTCCACCCCATCGACGCACATCTGAACACCATTTACTCAACTCAACATAAATTTCTCGTCGACTTTTTCCTAATTTTGTGTTTAAAAAACAATCGTATGTATACCATGACTTTTTTATATAAACCTATTTCAGGCACCAGTTTCTCACAAAGTTCGCTCCGTGTTCTTGCACTTGTCGAATAATAGGTGTAAGTGAATAACTTGTGTCCACTCCCCTCCGTGCCGGGGTTTTTGAAATTTGAAATTATTTTTTATTTAAGAACACTCCAGAATAATTCATCTTTCAAACAAAAACAAAATCAAAATCCGGTCATACGTTCGGGAGCTAAAATGCAGACAAACACACACACAGACACATCAAACTTATAACACCCCGTGGTTTTTGCGTCAGGGGTTAACATTACACGTTTTATATTTATTTTATATTTCTAGCCATATCATCTGTGATCAATGCATAATTTATATCCAACGTGTCTATGGTCTTCCTCCACTAATAATAATAATAATAATAATAATTTATTTTGCCAAGAAAAAGATTGTACAAAAAAACAACTTAAAAACTAGTAAGCTAAAATACAATACAAAATAGGAGCATCTGCAGCCGAACTAGGTAAAACCTGTATCTCGGCATGCAGCGCCAAACCTCTCAGTACATTATTTGTATAAGGAATTAAGCTAACAAGTACAGCTTTATGTAGATTAAAGAAAAACAAATAAAAATAAAATAAAGTAAACTAAGCTAAAAACTAAATGTGTTGGTGTGCATGTATAGAAAGGGGAAAGTAATTGTGTAGGGGTGGTGAGTGTTATGATGTGTGTACGTGTGGTGATGTCGCACCTTTAAAGTAAGACCGCTACTAAACGAAATTATAAAATTTAGAAACGAAATTATATTATTTAAAAAATTCACTGTTTTTGTCAATAAAATCTCATAACTCAATTCATGAAAATTTTAGGTTTTACTTTAAAGGTGCGATGTGTAAAATGATGAGTGTAAGCAAATGTGTGTGTTTCAGTGATATGTAGATGAAGAGTAAATACCTTAAAAGTTGCACAAAAGAGTCAAAGGACCCTGTTTACTCTGGAACGATTAATAGTCGTTCTGTATCATCATAAGTTAAGGTCAATAAGTACTTTTTTACTATGGCTTTGCAACGAACCCTATTAAGAGGGTAAACATCTATGACGGAGTTAATTTTATTATAGGGAAAAGTGGTCTTTCGCACCGCAATTTTTGTTTCCTTGGCAGTTATCTATACAATAAGATAAACTATATTTTAAAAATATACCCTCTGACTAAAGCAAAGTGCAAGCAAGTTCTCTCCACGTATTTACTGAACCTTGATTACGATAGCACTGAAAGTCTCCTTATTGTTTTAAGATAAGTGTTTTCAGCCTGTCCATTACAGTACACTACACCTTAGCACACCACACCACACCACACCACACCACACCACACCACACCACACCACACCACACCACACCACACCACACCACACCACACCACACCACACCACACCACACCACACCACACCACACCACACCACACCACACCACATCACACCACACCACACCACACCACATCACACCACAACCACACCACCACCACACCACAACCACACCTTCAATTTTCGTATTATTATTTTTTATTTTTTTTTTCTGTTTAATTTTTATCTTCTTTTATTTTTGTTTACTGTGTTCTCATACCAAAGGTAAAAATACTTTGTACATATTATTTTTATGATACTTAAACACTGTTTTTTGGGGGGGGGCCTGGTAATCTGTGTGACAGGTTTTCCTAGTGCAGATACCAGTCTCCCACAAAGGATTTATCAGATTTTGTAATCTCCATATTTTTAAGGCACCTTTGTGGAAGAGAAAATAAAATGTTTATTATTATTATTATTATTATTATTATTATTATTATTATAGATATAGGGCCCCAAAAATACAAAAAATCTTCTGATAAAAGAAGTTTTAGGTTTATGTTCACGAGTACACACTAATTGTTTCTTACGCCTATGGTTAAGGTTGGGGTCATATGCTAAGCCTTGATGTTGCTTCAGAGTTATAGTTAGTAGGTAGAGCTGTCTAACAGTAAGTACTTCGCAATATTTATATAGCAATGTCGTGGAAAATAGTCGAGGCTTATAAGTGCAAATCTTCAGAATCGTGCGTTGAGCGATCTCAATAGGTTTAATTACTGTTTTGGGAGCTCCTCCCCAGGATGAAATGCAATATGTTAATACTGACTGGCACAAGGCAAAGTAGATTTGTTTCAGTAACGTAGCATCAACTACGTGACGCAGCTTTTTAAACACATAAATAAGCTTTCTGACTCGCGCGCTGAGTAATTTTATATGGTCTTTGAAGCTGAGGTTGGCGTCGAAGAGGATCCCTAAGTATTTTATTGTATTGACACGTTCTATTGGCTTACAAGTGCAGTGTATATCTAGAGAACATTGGTGAGGGACAATGTTGTAATTGCTCCCTGCCGGCGTTGAATTACGAATACTGAAAGTCAGGTATTTCGTTTTATGAAGTGGCGGCAGGTAACGGGAACAACCTGCGATTCCCACGTTCCCCTTAAACTTAAAGGGAAGATCTATAAGACAATGATTAGACCTGCTGTCCTGTATGGATCAGAGTGTTGGGCCACAAAAGGAATGAATGAAAGGCAGTTGCATGCAGCTGAGATGAGAATGCTAAGGGGGATGTGTGGTGTTACGCGAATGGATAGAATAAGAAATGAGTATATAAGAGGAAGTCTGAAAGTGGCGCCTGTGACAGAGAAGTTGTGTGGAAATCGGCTATCATGGTATGGACACGTGATGCGAAGGAATGAGGATCATGTTGTGAGGAAAGTTTTGAGTATGAATGTAGAGGGTTACAAGAGTAGAGGGAGACCCAGGAAACGATGGATGGATTGTGTGAAAGTTGATATGGCTAAGAAGGAGGTGACTTCTGAGATGACGGGAAATAGAGATGTATGGAAGAAGAAGACATGCTGCGCCGACCCCAAATGAAATTGGGATAAGGGCAAGAGGATGATGAGGTATTTCGTTTTATCAGTATTTAGAGTTAAAAGATGAAGTCTGAGCCATTGGTTTACCATATTAAACCCATTTTGTGCAGCATTAAACGCCTCATCCCAGGTATTGGCAGAGAAAAGAAGAGCTGTGTCATCAGCGTATGATATGATGTCGCCTTTGGGAATGTTGATACTAGTCAGATCATTAATATAAATGAGAAAGAGAGTAGGCCCTAAAATGCTGCCCTGGGGAATGCCAAAAGACACCGGAAGATCAGCGCTCACGTGACTCCCCACTCGAACACACTGCGTCCGACCAGTCAGATAGCTCTCGAGAAGTCGGAGTTGAGTTCCTCTCACACCAAGCTTTTCTAGCTTGGTAATCAAGATGGGAATAGAAATGGTGTCGAACGCTTTTTTCAGGTCCAGGAAGATAGACAAGCACTTGCGCCCCCTGTCCAGGTTAGTACTAACAAATTCAGTCAAGCAATAAGCAGCATCATCGGTAGATCTATTTGCTCTAAAGCCAAACTGATTATTTGCAAGCAAATTATTTTTTTCCAGATACTTTGTGAGTCTATTGTTAATTATCTTTTCCAGTATTTTTGAGATAGCGGGTAATATAGAGATCGGACGATAATTGGAGATATCATTTTTATCGCCTCCTTTAAAAATTGGACGGACTTCGGAGCTTTTCAATTGGGAAGGGAACTGACCTGTACGAAGGCATTGATTAAAGATGTAAGTAAGCGGCGGGACAAGGAAGTCAACATGTCTTTTCAAAAATTTATTTGATATATTATCGCGGCCTACCGTGCATTCCGTTTTTAGACCCATCATAAGGCGAGAGACTTCGTCTTCACTTGCATCCTCCAACACAAACGAATTCAGTTGTGTATTAGTATTGAAAGCATCCGTCAGAAGCGATGAGGTAGTAATAGTATTGTGCAGTTTCAAGCAGTTTTCAGCTAAGGTCTGGCCTACGTTTACAAAATACTGATTTATAGAGTCAAGTGATTTTTCGGGTGAGGAGCTTATATCCAAAAGCTGATTCGAGTGACTAGGAACCTTATTCATATTAGAGATTTCTTTAAGAACTTTCCAGAGCTTTTTTGGATCATTTTTTGTTTTTTCGACCTCCGATTTCTCATTTTCATGTCTAACTTTCTTTAAAATTTCAGTACAAAAATTCCGGTATCGTAAATATGTAACTCTCAGAGTGTCATTATTTGGTGAGGATTTTAGTTCATAGTGTAGCCTGTCTCTATTTCTCATGCATCTCAATAACCCAGGAGTTACCCATGGTTTAATAATCTTTTTACGCCTTGATGATTTGACAACAACAGTGTTTTGATTTATTGCGGCCTGTATTGAACTGGTGAGGTAGTTGATAGAGAAATCGGGATCATTGGACTGGAATATAGGAGTTATATCGATTTTTAGTATGTCTTGTGTTAAGGATTCCTCATTGGTTACACTGTACCTAATGTTTGTAAAAGTTCGTGGTAAATTAAGATCTAAACATACAAGCACAGGGTAATGATCTGTTAAAGTAGTTGTCGGAATCAAAGTATGGGAACGGTAAGAACTTCTTAATAATACATGGTCAAGGCATGTTCCACTCGCACTACGGGTAACTTACTAACTAATAGGAGTGGATGTGTACCGTGGACGGTTATAGAACCGTCCACGGTACACATACTAAATATATATGCCTAATATCTTATCAATTAATCACTGCCGATTCTAGGCAGGCAGAGATCTGCGTCCGGCGCGTGCGCACCCGCCCGTGTAATGATTTATATCGACACTACTTGCTTTTATTGCACTCGTCTGCTGAGCTACTGACATTTTTGAAATAAAAGGTGCTTTAAAATGCTAAAGGTGTTATATATTTTTATAACGAAATCAGGGATGTTATACTATAATAGGGATGTGTAGGTAGGTAAAGGTAGCTAGGTAAAGATATATTAAGTCTATTTAGTCCATCAGTGAGATAACAAAAAATATTGGACACGTATTTTGTTGCTTACTCAAATCAATAAAAAGTGACAATGATATAGCACATCAAAGTTCAAGAGAAGGGGCTTGTGACGTCACTGGTACGTTAAAAGTGTAGCACGGCGTGACGTCACGCGCAATTTCAACGCACTATATCGTCGTCATTTTTGGTTTACGTGACAATTTTTTGAGTAATCCGACTTTCGGACCGATCAGATTTTGTAAGGACACCCTATTTGATAGAACTGATTATAAGTAACGATTGATTTTTAAAGAGCAATTGTTTAATTTGTATGCCGTGATGGGCCATTGGTTTTAGGCCTAGCATTTAATACACGAGGTTGTGGTTTTGAATCTGGGCAAGTACCAATGTGACTTTTTCAATTCACATGTGTTTATATTGGACATCACTGAAGGAAAACATCGTAAGAATATCTAAAGGCCATTCTTCGTAATTAAAAGCGTTCAAAATATAGTCACAATATCATCACAGCGTCAATCAATATCGAAATCTTGTTAAAAATGTAGGTGAATTAAGCGTATATTAATTAGGCGCTCTTAAAACATTGGAAAGTGCCCCCCAGAGCAATTCCAACAGTTATAATAATATAAGTCTGAAATCGCCAACCCGCCTTGAGCAAGCGTGGTGATTAATGCTCATGGGTTCTCTGAGAAGAGGCCTTTGCCCTACAGTGGGGCAATGTAAGCTAGTATTATTATCTCTGGAGTTCTAGCCTATTCTTCTCTAGTGTTAGTGAAAAGGACAAAAGACTACTAGCGATTTCAACTCAAAATTCCAAAATACGAATATTATTAATATCTGCAATGATTGACATTTCAAAACTATGTAAACCAAAATCCTCAGCATGTAACACGATCGCGCGTCGACTCCTGCGCACGCTAAAAATAACGATATCAAATAAAATAGTTGACTAAAATAAAATACGAGATTTATAAGAGTTGAATGCTCTGCGCTAACAAAGCTTTTTTTATTATAAAATATGCGTATTTATGAATGAATGTTTTAATATAAAGCGGCTGTTTTCGTAACATGTGTATTTTTTGGATTTGGTAGATTTACTAGGTCACCATCTGCTTAGACTTTTCCCAACCATGTTGGGGTCGGCATACACCTAACCGGATGCAGCTGTATACCAGTATTTTACACGGAGCGACTACCTATCTGACAGCCCAGTTGCTGGGCAACACGATGCCCTTGGTAAGACTGGTCGTCAAATTTTTGGGTATCTGACTACCCGTAATACCTATCACCTTTTTACTTTCATTTGACGACCTATGTGGCGCGGTGGGCGAAGGTCCGCCTGCGACGCAAGAGGTTGCGGGTTCGATTCCCGCCTTGGGACAAATGTTTGTACGATCTACAAACATTTGTTCCGGGTGTTCTGGGTGTTTGCTATGTATAATAAAAAATATCTATCTATGTAATGTATTGTATTAAGTATATCAGTCATCTAGTACCCATAACACAAGCTCTGCTTAGCTTGGGGCTAGATGATGCTGTGTGGATTGTCCAGCATTATTTATTTATTTATTTAAAAGTGCCTTTTAAATGGTGTGATTGAAATAAATGATCTCATTTTCATTTTATTACTTTTCTATAAAAATATGTTCGAAACGTTTTTAAAGTAGACTAAAATTGCTACATCATGAGATGAGAACCAGCTCTGTAGATTCAATACATACCAAGAGAATGTACTTTTTTTACCGGTTAGAAATCAAACATCATCATCCTCCTGCCCCTATCCCAATTTATTTTGGATCAGCGCAGCATGTTTTGTTTATCCACACATCTCTATTTGCCAAGAGTCACTTCTTTTCCAGCCATGTTATCTTTCACCCAATCCATCCATCTTTTCTTTGGTCTCCCTCTACTCATGCGTATCCTACACGTAACAATTAATACACGTGATATCTCACTATACCCCCCTCTCCTCTTGTGATATTTCATGACTCACCCCCCCTCCTTCGAGCACTACGTGATTAAAGGAAGATTACCTATGTTCAATTCGATCCCAATGGAAAAAAAAACAGTATTACATGATGTAGAATATAATAATAAACCTATAAAAACAAAAACAACTCATTTATTAAAAAAAAAATATTATGACACATAAAAGCAGTACTCAGTCTTTGATGTGAATCAGTAAATAATATCAAAGCTGCAGTCAGTTCGTAAAATCGAACGTTTTGGGCTAATAAATCGTAATTTATAGATCGTAATAGTTGGAATGATTTATTAGAGGAGCTTGTGGCAGAATAATTATTTAGCCCCAAGCCCCTCTAATAAATCACTAACGGTTTTCGGTCAATCGAAGGTTAAGCTACGCTTGCCGAGGTCGGTCCGAGGATGGGTGACTATTCCTAGTTCTGAGCTGTATTTTGAGTTGAGCTCTACGATTGCTGACAAATGCTTGCGCCGACTGGATAGGTCCATTCATATCTGTGTGGTTCTTTCCTCAAAATACCATCTCAGACACTAATCTGCTTGGTCCTCTCATGATCTGACCAAGATAATGTCTGGACTTTAAAAGAGACTGCGACCTCTGAGTTTGTTTCGGTGTTTCTTCTCAGAGTTATGAACGGTCACCCATCCACAAACTGACCTCGGCAAGCGTAGATTAACCTTCGATCGACACATGCGGCTGCTTTTATTTCGCCACGAGCTCCTCAACCCAGTAGTCTTACTGTCCTTGACACAAATAACAGCATTTCTCAAGGAATGCAAACAATGTCCTGTTATTTCTAATAAACCTAATATTAGCTGATCACAGGATTTGGTAGACCACAACAGCGTTGCACAATGTGTCGTAAAATGCCGAGATATCGGTGTAAACATACTATTAATATTATATGATAGCTCTTGGCCCCCGACTTTGTCCGCGTGGATTTCGTAGCTACTTTTTGAGCTCCTCCACCACCTAAGCCTACTTTGTTACTCGTTGATGATGTAGCTTTCTTTAGATGAAAGAATTTTTAAAATCGGTTAATAAGTTTTTGAGTTTATCCACTATAAACATACATACGAACATACAAATAATCAAACCTTTTCTCTTTATAAATAATAATAAATAAATAAATAATGCTGGACAATCCACATCCTCTAGCCCCAAGCTAAGCAGAGCTTGTGTTATGGGTACTAGATGACTGATATACTTAATACAATACATAACATATATAGATATTTTTTTATTATACATAGCAAATACCCAGAACACCCGGAACAAATATTTGTAGATCGTACAAACATTTGTCCCAAGGCGGGAATCGAACCCGCAACCTCTTGCGTCGCAGGCGGACCTTCGCCCACCGCGCTACAACGGTCGTCAAACATATACATTATAACATTACTAGCTTCCGCCCGCGGCTTCGCCCGCGTGGTTTGTTGATAAAAAAAGTAGCCTATGTCCTTTCCCGGGGTGCAATCTATCTCTCTGCCAAATTTTATCGAAATCCGTTCAGTGGTTTAGGCGTGAAAGACGGACAAGCAGACACATACACTTTCCCATATATAATATTAGTATGGATTTTACATTAGGTAATTTGCTAATAGGAGCATTGTACAGACACACACAGATAGATCTTTGACAGACGTTATGGGTAGTGAGAAGCCCGAAAGTCTGACAACCAGTCTTACCAAGGGGTATCGTGTTGCCCAATAACTGGGTTGTGGTGGTCAGATAGGCAGTCGCTCCATGTAAAATACTGGTATTCAGCTGCATACTGTTAGACTGGAAGTCGACCCCAACATAGTTGGGAGAAGGCTAGGCAGATGATACACACACACACAGATCAGATCGTAGGTACCTATGAATACAGTTCAGCAAGCCACTGGTTCTAGAGCAATCATGGATTATACATAAGTAAATACGCTGTCAGCTCAAAAATCGGCCTTATCTTCTCCCAACTAAATAAGTTTAGGGTCGGCTTCCAGTCTATCCGGATCTTACCTTCACACCTTGAACGTTTCTGGTATCATATGTATGAGACAATAAAAAGTAAATGACGTTACGACTGCCTCTTAGGTCTAGTAGTCCCAAGCGCGACTGTTGAGCGTGAGGACCTGGTTTGATCTCCAGGTTATTGAGTTTTTCCAATAGTAATTTTCTCATTAACAGCCCGGAGTCTAGATTACTACCGAGTTGATGGCAATGAACTCACCCCCTGGGGCTTAAAACATAACCGGTGAAATGTGGATGTTACTAGAGGTGCACCTCTGCCCAACTCTTCAGAGATTACAGGCGTGATGTTATGTTTGATTCTATAACATAACGTGTATCAGTACAATAATTTTGAATCACTAATTAACCTATTACAACTCCATTTACTACTGTTACGATGAACGAATTAATGTTAGATGTCAAAACAACACATTAATATCAGGTATTAGTAACTACTAATACCGACTACCTACCTAGGTACACGACACACGTGAAGTGAGCGTTCAGTAAGTAGTTTTGACAGTTTTATTGTTATTCGCGGGCATTATTAGATGGGTGTGTTGAGAAGATATTATGCAAAACAGTTGCAAGTTTATATTGTAATCATAAACTATGTTTTTATTACCTTCACAAGATTTGCATGAGTTTATAACCTTGAAGGTCAGGTCTATAAAGACCTAACCAATAAATAATAGTGATATGTAATCATGTGTCACAAACACCGAACGTAACGGATCCTTTTTGCTTCAAGTCACCATCTATTCCCAATCTACTGCAAGTCCTGAAAATCAGTATCAATATTGGCGACCACTAGACAAGCTTCATATATATATCAAGCAGGAGACAGAACAGAGCTAAGCCAATAGGCACAAAGGGACGTTTACAACTGGGTTAGGCCCAGTTGCCTAGCACCACGGTTTAAAATTAACATTGATATTAATGCATCCTGTATGCCTTGCTTGTATACTCATGTTTCTACAAATAAATGTCTTGTCTGCTTAGCCTTTTCCCAACTAGATTGGCGTCGTCTTTCAGCAGCTTACAGCTGAATACTAGTACAGTAGCGACAACCTATCAGACCTCCACAATCCAGTAACTGGGAAACACGATACCCCTAGGTAAACCTGGTTGCCAGTTTTTTGCATAAATAATCATAGGATCGGATAGGAGCACTAAAGGCCTACACAACTTCCAAGGAATTAAAAATAATGATTACATCAGCCGATAAAAGGGGAAACTAATTCTGTGTGCGTCCAATCCCACGTTGGCGGTGTTTTTATAATTATGTTCCAAAACTCGCTGTTCCCGCGACTTGGTGCGCGTGGAATTTAACAATACATGGGTTCTAATTATTTGCGCGGACCCTAATTATTATTCCAAAATAAAAGTAGCCTAAGGTACTCCTTATTGTATCAACTATCTGCTAATGACATCCCATCAAAATCGGTCCAGTCGTTACGGAGATTGCCTCAAACAAACAGACAGACAAAAAAAAAATTGCCGTGAAACTACCGTGTACCGTACCGTGTCTTTTCTTTTGACATTATATAGTTAAATAGATCAGTGTGTCCACAGTAGACTTTATTTACGCTTACGATTCATATCGCCAGACTTTCCAGCCCAGCTGTAAAAACAATGACCACCGACGACGGCGTATTTATTTCAGTGAGATAAACTATTTGATAAGACATCATTATAAATATTGAGATAATTATGTATGTCTGGCCGGGGTCACGTAAAATAATCATGCAAAGTTTACTTTTGTCTATGCATTTTGGTACAAGATAGCTAGCACTTCGCCCGCGGATTCGTCCGCGTGGATTTCGTACTTTCCCTTCGAACTTTAACATCCCCTCTATATATAGCGAAGTTTTGAAAATAATAATAGCCTAGAATAGAATATATTTATTGTAAAACATGAGTATACATCAAACAATATGTGCAAGGTCTTAAAAATAATAGGCAGATGTGCATGTTTTGCCATTAATGGCGTACAATAATAACATATTATAGCACTCAGGAATAATGTAGCTTTCTAACAGACAAAGCAATGTTAGTATTCGATCATTACTTCCGGAGATTACCCTCTACATATAAACTTACAAACAAATTTTACCTCTTTATAATGTTATTAAATATTATTGTAATATTATTGGTTTTGGATTCTCAGCGATAGCAGAAAATATTTGAATAACATTTAGAACTTATAAAACATTGTTCAGTAGGATTCCGGACTAGTCTGGAGTCAGGATTTATGTCCAGTTGATGGAAATGGACTCTAGTTACGTGTTCCTTAAACGTGACTGGGTGTGAATGTGGGTGTACTAAGATAAGTCCACATCTGCCTTACCTTTTGGGGATTACAGGCGTTATATTATGTTGGGTTAAACAAGCTAACTGACTTAAAATAGTCATAATAATACGGACAACATTGTATAGAATAAATAATAGGAAGAAATAGGACATCAAAAAATTCGGTCGGATTCCGTCAACGGGAAAAGTGCCCGAAAGCAGTCGAACCCCATGAAAACTAAAGATTCGTTATCAACAAAACGTTTATAGTCCGGTAAAGATTGTAGAGTGACACAAATTGACAACACAGAAAAGAAAAAAAAGGGTAGACACACGAGATCACTAACAATTAAAACCTCTTTGACGTTTACTTTTTCAATAACTTTGTTTTCCATCGTTCCCGAGTGTATTTAGGCACTTTCCCTTTTTTTTTTAAACATTTATGTCAACGTCGTAACATCTATATTTCCTTTGGCCTGGTAAGTTTTATCATATTTATAATGGAAAAGGTGTGTGTATTCGTTGGTGGCTCTGTTTATTTTCCAAATATCTTCATTTCTGATCTTATCCTAGAAACACCGATAGTTTGCTCTATAGCGCACTTAATGATCTAAAATTTGTAGATCATACCAACTGCGAGTGCGCAGAATTGTCTCACGAACGCCATCTCTTACCGAATAGCAGAACTACTTCCCACTCGATCGATAAGAACAGCGCCATCTGTGTACACATCCCGGAAACACCAAGAGCTTCCACTCTTATATTTCACCCGCGAAAAGCGACGCAAACGCAAGTGAAGCGGCGCGTTTATTTTTGCATCCATCCAACGTGAACTTGGGGATGTACGAAAATAGTTTCCAGTTTGACATATGGTGGAAACATGTAGTTTTTATTTTGAATATCGCCTCGCGAATTTAATTTTATGTATTATAAACCCGTGCGCCTTTAGATGACAGTAGAAATGGATCCAGGGTAAATATTCTGACCGGCTTTTACTGCATGATTGCTATCAGATTTACAAGAGGCGTTGGTCCCGAATGTTTTGATTCGTCATAACCTCACATTGTGTGTTTTTCTTGCATTTTTCGTTCATATAATGGGGATCTGTTTTATATTTAGAGTTTAACAGGTCTATATTGTACTTTCGTCACAGATATAAATTCTGTTGCATTGGTTTTGAATGAATAGAGCGGCGATCATGAATGAAATTATATTCGATGGATTTTTATTTATTTTTATTTCAACTAGTTTGAAAGTATTTAAATAACTTTTGTCACATATATTTTAGTATTAGAAATAGTTTATTTTGCCTTGGTTCACTGATTTTATTAGTACAAGGTTATAGGTACTTGCTGTTATCTGAAATCAGGAAAACAGTTGTTTTTAACAAATGTTTGAAATAACTATAACGCCCATGTCATGAACAACACAATCAATTTAATTTGAATAAAAAGAAAACACATTTGAGAACTTTATTGATAGTTTATGGACTTTTATAAATCACCTTTGTTTTTATGAAAAGTTTGGTTCTTCAAACTACTGTAGTCTTAACCGTTAAAAAGGTTGGATGGATGATGGACGTCTATAGTTTGAATTTTTTAGAATTCAAATTAGAATATAACTTTATTTCATTTAGAATCACGTATTATTTATGCTTAATATTCGTCTACTAAAATAGAAACAGAACCCAATAAAGTAAAGTCACAGACCCCTAAACACTTTGATTAGTTTGTCCTTAAAGGTCTTCCTAAATCTTCTTTCATGGTAACTAATGAAAGCTCTTTTCTCCGTTACAGAGGCAGCAACAGTAGGCTGGGTGAGCAGCGCGACCCTCATTGGTATATCGACTCGGCGTACGCATCATCCCTCAAAGTCTCGCTACGTTTACCCACCAGACAGTTTTTAGAAGGTTAGTAAAGCTTTTTACATTAATACAAGACGACCTATTAAGTTAACTCTGTACACAAAACTAACAAAAAGAACTGTGGCTTGTTTCACCATTTCTCGAAAAGATTACTATTCTGGTTTTTTTTTGCTCGGTCTTGAAAGGCGATTAATCAAGACAGTTAGTTACCGACCACATGATCTTAATAATGCTAGCTCTCAACGTAACACTAAATAGGAATGAACTTCCAATAAACTCAACTAAATAGTATACTATACCTACTGGCAAATGTCAAAAGTCATCAAAATCATATTCTTTGAGATCTATAGAGCGAAAGTATAAGTACAAATATTGAAAATGGGCGTAAATTTTACTACTTGTATGCGATGATGGTATTAAAAGTAGGTAGTATACCAGTGTCCCACAGTGGAAAAACGTAATGGTCTTCATTCTACATTGATACTGCATTTTCAGATTTCTATCATCCGTGGTTTCGACAAAGCGATATCAGAAGATACATTTTCGGTATGCCTGTTTATCATCTTGTGTTTGTTGCAATCAAAGATTACTAAATATCTTTGACTGCGTTTTCTTTCTCGAGTTTTTCTTTGTGACTTTTACGCCTTGAATCATGTTGATATGTGTATTGCACACGATATGTTTATATGTGTTTGTCAATTTTATTTGTGTCCGTCCTTTGAATGTGTGGTTTATTTTAATAAATGTTTAATATTGGCAAAATATTGCGCACTATTGAAACTAAAACCAGTGCATTAAAGTGTTTTGAGTGAAGCGCCATCTGTTGATGTTGTGTGGAACTGGGTGGGCTGGCGCTGTGTTCAGAGTTTACTGGTTCAACAATTTGAGCCTAGATGGCGCTGTTAGAAAGTTATGAAAATTAAAAAAAATATTTTTATAACTTTTAGGCATTCAACTATCCTGTAATACTTTAATTAACAACAGTCACATTATTACTTCATAATCTTTACATTTACTCTGTATCGCACTTGAACAAAATATAGTACAGGAAAACATAATTATAATCTTGAATTCTTGATAGTTTTACAAACCCTACCACTAAATTATTGCAATTTGCGTTAATTAATTGATATGATAATGAGCTGATATATTTTTTCTGACAAGTATTCACGAGTTATCTCTCAGACAAAAATATATTCACGAAACTTTAAAGATAACGTAAGCGCAAAATGTCGGATATTTATTTAAAGTTTAACGCAAACATAATATATACTATGTCTTATTAGAACAGGTGTCTAAGATTTCATATAACATAATGTTATGAATATTTTACAGCCTGTCTTCCTGCCTGTCCCCTTTTTAAAAGAATGCGAAGTCTCATTAAAAAATGACATAATTCTTGCGATTCTGCAAATTGCTTTTCGTAATAAAATATTTTGTTTTGATTTAATGGTAGGTTGGCAATATTAATTTTACCTTTTTTTTTAATGGTTGAAATTTCTTAAAATATGTCGTTACATTCGAGTTTATTAGTCTTTAAAATATACAACTAGATGCTATCGAAGTTGATTGTCATTCGTAGATCTTTCACAGTCGTTACGGGTAGTCAGAAGCCCGAAAGTCTGACAACCAGTCTTACTAAGGGGTATCGTGTGCCCAGTAACTGGGTTGGAGAGATCAGAAAGGCAGTCGCTCCATGTAAAATACTGGTATTCAGCAGCAGTTAGACTGGAAGCCGACACCAACATAGTTGGGAAAAGGCTGGGCAGATGATGATGCTACCGAAATATTTGCTATGTCTTCAATCATGGATAGGGTCACTTAGAAAGGTAGATATCAACTTATTCATATATTTTCCCCATTTATTACTATTTTACAGTAAAACTAAGTGCATAACAATGTCTTTTTATGGTTCCGTAAACAAATGTCAATAACGGAACCCTTATAATTTCGGTCTGTCCGTCTGACCGTCTGTCCATCGCCATTTTCAGAGATTGGCACTACACAACTACTGCTAAACAACAGTGTCACGAAATTACAAAAAAATGAAGGCGAAGTCATTTGCAAAAGTTAAAATCACGCCACCAACTCAATAATGTCAAAGTATATGGCATGAAAACTTAACCCAAAGTAATTTATAACAGCCCTATCAGTATGGTCTAGTCGGGCAAGAATATCCTAACTGAATATTATAAACGCGAAAGTAAGTTTGTTTGTTGCCTTTTCACGCCTAAACCACTGAACGAATTTCGATAAAATTTGGCAAAGAGATAGATTGCACCCCGGGGAAGGACATGGGCTACTTTTTATCAACAAAACACGCAGGCGAAGCCGCGGCCAGAAGCTAGTTTCATTATAAGTCGCTAGTCGATGATGTGTTTTGAATTCGGAACTTCAACTAAACTTTGCTTAAAACCTTTTACGTACCAAAAACAACTCTTTTGAACATCGAATTCCTTTTTATAACTTAACTCACAGAAGGTGAGAAATGTAGAATATTCTTCTCGAGGATTAAGGAGTCTTTGTATTGGTCTAGCTTGAAGCCGTCAATTCGATTCAATATGGCGACCGTCACGTAAGTTAAGTAAGTAAGTTTTGCAATTAAAAATCCATCCTACATGAATATACTACTACACCTATCGTTCCTGAAACAAATTAACTGAAGAATTTACTAATTAGAAACACCAAATAAATTCTGCAAAATTATGAGTGTAGGCAGATTTCGTGCATTAAATCTGTAACATAACATCAATAATTTAGGTGTAGGAAAAGTAATAAAGTTACGAATTGATATCCATCGTTTCAAGACGTTTCTTTCAAATAGTAAAGCTGTATTTTCAGTAGGCAGTAACGATTGCCCATTGGTAAATGGACACATTTCCTTACCACTGCAACTTGGATTTATAAAACAATCGTGAGACCTGTTGTCTTGTTGGGAAGGATGGGAAAAATGAAAGGCAGTTACATGCAACTGAGATTACATTTAGTTAAAATGTGTCATGACGTCACTCCTGTGTAGATTTTATACTGAGTTGTGACGTAGCGAGCCCACACTCCAAATTTAATGAGATTCATTTCAGTCATTTTTTATAATATGATAAAGCATACGTGTCTCAATTCTTTAAATTATTTGATTGACAGACTAAATATGATTTCTTTTTTTTATCGAAACGTCTTTCTCAAACTTGACCTACTTTCTGAAAAATTGACCCTAAAATAGCAATTATACATAAATATACACACCGACCTATACCGCCATTCTGTGTTACGAGGCAGGTAGTCAATAACTTAGGCAATATATTGCCCTGCTAGTGGATAATCACCTTTATACACGTTTACTTTTATTTTAGATTCACGACTCATCGTCGACACAGACCATTAAGATGACACATCCTTTGCTAATAGACTTTAACGACGCAAAAATGTGGCCACTATGTTATAATTAGGCATGTTGAGATGGTCAGACCGCGATAGTGACTCGGTGACAGTCAGGAGGCGATAGTCCGGTGTGTTGAAAAGAAAGTAGAGAGATGGTTATCACTACCAGGTGTCTGATGAAGAGTAAATAAATAAATATTGCTGGACAATCCACACAGCATCATCTAGCCCCAAGCTAAGCAGAGCTTGTTGTTTGGGTACTAGATGACTGATATACTCAATACAATACATTACATAGATAGATATTTTTTATAATACATAGCAAACACCCAGAACACCTGGAACAAATCTTTGTAGATCGTACAAACTTTTGTCCCAAGGCGGGAATCGAACCCTCCTTCGTCGCAGCCGGACCTTCGCCCGCTGCGCCACATCGGTCGTCAGAGTGATTGAAGAAAGTACGTTATTTGTTAATAATAAATAACACACTTTTTTTAACCGGCCGCAAATCATGACTCCGGGCTGCTAATGAGAAAATTGATGATGATGCTGAGCGTGAGTTTGAAAAGAGAGAGTTGAGAAAGTGTTTTTGAGTTTTTCCAAAGAAAAGAAAGATCTATTTTCTTTGGAAAAACTCATAAACACTTTCTCAGCTCTCTCTTTCATCAATTCTCTCTTCATTAGCAGCCCCGGGTCAGGATTTGTGCCCGGTTGATGTCAATAGTGTCTCTTATACTTAAAAAACATAACTGGCGAAATGTGGGTGTCAATATAGGTGCACCTCTGCCCAACCCCTCGAGGATTACAGGCGTGATGATATGTTATGTTATTTCTTTTGATTGAAATCCTTACGGAGAATATGTGGTGTACCGTGGAATGATAGATTGAGGAATGGTGTTTTAAAACAACGATGTGGCCTAACAGAAGATTTAGTGACTAAAATTGAAAAGAGTATGCTTAGATGGTTTGTTCACGTTTAACAAAAGGTATATATAAGGCAGATTTAAATTGAACCGCCGGGATAGGACGCTCTAGAAGATCATACACTGACCTTATTGGTAATGTACTTCAAAAAGGTCAGGTGCGTATTACTCTCAAGCTCAACCGGTGTGCGTGTATAACCAAATATATGAACGTAAACAAAGCAAAAGGATGATGAGGAGGATGTTAGGATCGTAGCAGGTGGCGTTCTGTAGTTTCTGCCTACCTCCAAACTCCCTGTCGAAACCAACGGTTTAACGAGCTTTCCGTGGCACGGAGGAATCTCGATATTTAACGAACGGTCACATCTATAAACTGACCTCGGCAAGCGTATCGGCAACCTGCGATCGACCCGGATCGTGCGGCTGTTTTTATTTAGCGACGCGCTCCTCAAGATAATCTATTATATCCTAAATAGTGTCCTACAGTTGTAATGGTCTATCGACAAATTTGAAAATTCACAAATCTTATTCTTATCATGGCCGCCGCGGTATTCGCCCCAATCTGTCACCAATTTGTAATCAAATAATTTTTCTACGTTACACTGTTTAAAATGTCCGATTTGTCGTCGGTAATGACGGTTGACGTCCGGATATCCGGAGACGCTGCCCTAGTTTTTAGTAGACATTTAAATATTTTTTGAAATTTGTTTGGTCGGAGATAGAGTGAAGGTATATACTCATGCGTTGAAAGGTTACAATAATGTTATGTATTACTGAAGGGCCTGGCTTTTCGTAGCTAGAATAGAATAGAATAGACTGTCACTTTGGTCTAGTGACGACCGATGTGGCGCGGCGGGCGAAGATCCGCCTGCGACGCAGCAGATTGCGGGTTCAGTTCCCGCCTTGGGACAAATGTTTGTACGATCTACAAAGATTTGTTCCGGGTGTTCTGGGTATTTGCTTGTATTATAAAAATGTATATTTATGTAATGTGTTGTATTAAGTATATCAGTCATCTAGTACCCATAACACAACTGCTTAGCTTGGGGCTAGATGATGCTGTGTGGATTGTTTGCGATATTTATTTATTATTTATTTATTTGTACTTCTCATTATATATATATATAATGATAAGTATTCACCTGTATGTATCTGTATTTATTAATGATAAAATAATAAATGAAAATGTTCGGCCCATTGCCACTTTAGTTAGGTTGGCTAATCTTTACTATCTTTCAGCCTGCCCACTATTCCCCACACTGTCTATTGGCATATTTCATACAACATTTTTTCAAATACAATGTGGGGAGAAAAATAAGACAATTAATGAAGGTACTGGCAACACTGTTTGCTTATATTCAGCTAGCAGTGCACTGCTGGCGAAAGAAATGTCTTGGCGCCACAATATACGATTTGCCAAATCCCTCACTAACTTTATTTCATTTCAAAGACTGTCGTTTTGTAAAACGTTGACAGATTATTTAATACGGTGTTGACAGCCAAAGATGGCGCCTTGTCGTGAGATGTGCACTGAGGAAATTTACATGACAAACAGGAGATTTGTATGATGATGGAAAAGTGAACTAGTTGGTTTATTTTAGTTGAAATATTGGGATAATCTATAACATACTGAGACCGAACAATATGAAGGTAATAATATATTATCTTGAGAAGCTCGTAGGAACAGCGGTACGGTTGGCACAGTGGCTGAACGATCAGCTGCTGCGCTAATTGTCGTGGGTTCGATTCCCGCACGGAACAAATATTTGTAAGGCCTACAGGGGCTACAGGTAGTTGTTCCGGGTCTGGCTGTTTGTGTTTGTGACTTTAAATGTTTGTAAACGCACCCACGATCCAGGAAAAAATCCTAGTATGAGGCAAAGTTTAAAAAAAAATAAAGAAAGCTGCACCATCCGGGTCGATCTAAGGTTAAGCCGTTCATTATATACCGAGATCCCTTCGTGCCTTGGAAAAGACGTTAAGCCGTTGCTCACAGCTGTCATATATATACAGATGTAGATCTTTGACATTCGTTTTGGGTAGTCGGAAACTTTGAAACCTTGGGTAGCCAAGTTGTATCATATTACTCAGTAACTGAATTGTGGTTGTCAGATAGGCAGTCGCTTTATGAAAATACTGGTACTCAGCTGCATCAGGTTGTAATAAAAGCCGACCGTAATATAAGAAAAAGGCTGATGATGATGACTTACGAGTATCTACAAGAAACTTACTGAATGCTGTTTGCAAATTTTTGACAGTACCTATATTTTGTTTCTACAGCTCCTAAATACTTCATCTTCACAATTTATTAGAAAAGATCAGACGAACTTTTTCAGTTGCGCGTAGATCCTAAATTTCCTACTTTACAGCAACTCCGTAGATACCATAATATACAAGTTAATTTATTACATAAGACACTATATAACAAGACGATTATAGTGCAAATAAATTTCATCGATATCCAAAAATAAGTTTACATAAGTTTGCGTTGAGTAGCGCCGTGTGAGTCACGGCAGACGCATTGGACAATTTTACACTTTTTCTAGCATTCTGAAACATTGCCAAACATTAGGTGATGTTTTATTATATTAAATATTATAATTATAAAGACGAGGTGGCGTAGAAAGCGGAAGCGGTAGCGGAAAGCGGTTTTTTTAAGTATCGTAACGGCAAAAAATGTGGGACTGACGGACAAGCAATTTTTGGACGACTGTTTTCAGTTGCCTTTGTAGTGGTAAATTAACTAGTAATATCTATTAACAAGAGTAATAAGAAATATAGTATGTTCAGTCACGAGTTGTTAGAATTTTGACCCTCTGTGCTGATTCTTTATTTATTGCATACTTCAAGCACACAAATGTACAGAGGTGGACTTAATGCCATAGGCATTTTCTACCAGTCAACCTTTGGGTGATGAAGAGACAAACAGTGGTAGGTGCAATTTAAAAAAAAAACTTAATTAATATTTGCGAGTACGTCAACAACAAACATCGTTACAATCGTCGTTCCCGTAAACATAAAAAGGCAAAGATACAAAACAAAATAATAAAAACAAAAAAGTGCCACATCCAACTACTTTACAGTCATATTTCCACAAAGATTGTTAGATTTACACGGTGCGATTTAATTGTCTACAGTATAGCTACTATAAGCTCAAGCAACGATATAAGTTGCATCGTCTATATAGTGTTAAAACAATGCGAGTTATTTGTTGGTTCAATTTTATTATAATTATGCCACAGACAGCAAACTTACATTGTGTATACGGGCCCGGCATTGTTGGCGATACAAACAGCATAGCCAGTCCAACCCTATCATTAGCTAATTCCTATTACCTCACTCATTTTGTCCTATAAGATGATTTCAAATTCTTGTTTTGTGTTCATACGGGTAACCAACAAGGAATATGAATTATTTGCAATGCCGGGCAAATACAAAGATAGGGCGTGCGATCGAAAACTCAACGTCAGAAAGACTGAAGCGAAGTGCGCGATACGTTTTTCTTTTTTCTTTCGTGTCTAAATAAAAACAGCAGGATGGGTTTATCGGAGGTTAAGCTACGCTTGTCGATGTCAGTCTCTGGATGGGTGACCATTCGTAATATATCGAGACTCCTTCGTGCGTGCAATGCACGGTAAACCGTTGGTCTCAGCTGTAATTTGTAGATCAGTGACAGTCGATCCGGGTAGTCAGAAGCCCGAAAGTCTCACAACCAGTCTTATCAAGGGGTATATTGTGTTGCCCAGTAATTGGGCTGTGGAGGTCATATAAGCAGTCACTCCATGTAAAGTACTGGTATTCAGCTGCATCTGGTTAGACTGTAAGCCGACTCCAACATAGCAAAAAGCTAGGCAGATGATGACATGAAGTAATCGAAGTTAGTTCATAACAAATACACGTAAAGTAAGAAAACAACCTCATTAATTTGACTCATTAACTTCCTTGTTAACCACACATGTTACCCGCTCCGTTTAGGCGGAGCGGGTAACATGTGTGGTTAACACGCTACCCGCTACCATCGACACCTCAGCCTTACCCACCGGTATGTGGTGCCCCAATTGCATAAAGGTTTTATAATTTTGGCATCGCACACAACTTAGTCCGTCCTATTAAGATGCAGTTTAATCGTGTAATTTATGTACTTGTATCTAGTAAAACGTGTCCAGAACTATAATTATTAGTTTCACAAAATATATGTTTCACACTGAAATTATTTTGTAACTATGTGTTATGTTCAGTGGGAATTTAGAGTTATATTTATCTGACTGGGAAAGTTTGCGAGGAAATTTTGAAGTTTGAATATAAAGGAAGACCAAAGAAACGATTGGTAGACTGTGTGAATGATTAGTCATTTTTATTCTGAACAAAAATACATTTGTTTTGAACAGGTACAGGAATAATACAATAATAATAATCAATAAAAGTTATAATCAATAATATAGATAAAATGTCAAAAATAAAATAAGTAAATCGTAGTAATATAAAAACATAATTAGCCTAGTTAAAAAAACAAACATTCAACTTTATCAACAAAATAACATGACAAGAATTAGACTTAAACTTAAATAAACAAGTTACACTGTGGCATTATTTTTGTCCCTGAAAAACTCTTCTATACTATAGTAGCACTTCATCATTAAGAATGAGTTTAATTTGAATTTAAATATTCTTGGACTATTAATCATTTTTAGTTCTAATGGCAATTTATTAAATATTGGTACAGACTGAACTTTAGAGCTAGATAATACTGGACTGTGTGGAGTTTTGCATTTGATAGCCCAATTCTTACAAGAGTAAGAGGGAGACAAAATAAAAGATGGACGGATTGTGTGAATGATAATATGGCTAGAAAGGAGGTGACTTTTGAGATGGTGGCAAATAGAGATGTTTGGGAGAAGAGAACATGCTGCGATGGCCACAAATAAATTGGGTTAAGGCCTGCAGTGGACTAATATAGCCTGACGATAAGGGCCAGCAGGATGATGAATATCTGGGCTCACTTAACAGGCTCAGAAAAAAAGGTATCTCTGACCCTGTAATAAATAAATTAATAATGCTGGACAATCCACACAGCATCATCTAGCCCCAAGCTAAGCAGAGCTTGTGTTATGGGTACTAGATGACCGATATACAAAATACAATACATTACATAGATATATATTTTTATTGTACATAGGAAATACCCAGAACACCCGGAACTAATATTTGTTGATCGCACAAATTAATTTGTACGATCTACAAATTAATTTACAATTAATAACAAATTGGAAATCTTTAAAAAAGTATCATTCATATCTATCTGCCATGTAGGTCTAGTGGTTACAAGCGCTACTGCTGAACATGGCCGTGAGTTCGATTCCCGGATCAAGCAGAGTGTTATTGGGTTTTTTAATCTTTAATTTCTCAGAAGCAGTCCGTAATTGGGATGCTCAGTTGGTGGTTGTAGGCTATCCTATTACATGGGTCTTAAAAATGATTAGCGAAATCAGGGTGCAATATAGGCACCCTTCTTGGAATAAAGACGTATTTCAAATTATAGTTATGTTTTTATAAACCAAATCATTTCAGTAATCACGGAAAAGTGACCAAGTTCCTGGAACTGCTGACATCTAGACAGACAGATATTTTGATATGAGTGAGTCAGGCTACCGAGAGCCGAAATAGATAGCGATTCCCCATCCACAGACTGATCTCGGCAAGCGTAGCTTAACCTTCAATCAACCCGTGCGGCTGTTTTTATTTAGCCACGGCTCCTCCTTGATAACTTCCTCCATCACTTGATTATAGCCACTTGTTGTAAAAACAACTTTGTGGTTTAAAAGAAGATGTAGTGGTAAGAATTAAAAAGAGTATGCTTAGATGGTTTGGTCACTTTGAGAGGATTTATTAAAGACGACAAAATTAATATAAATGAATGATAATACTGGACTGTGTGGAGTTTTGCATTTGATAGCTCAATTCTTACAAGAGTAGAGAGAGACAAAAGAAAAGATGGATGAATTGTGTTACTGATGAAATGGCTAGAAAAGAGGTGACTCTTGAGATGACGGCATATAGAGATGTATGGAAGAAGAATACATGCTGCGCCGACCCCAAATAAATTGGTATAAGTGTGGTGGATGATGATGATGATGATGAATTAAAGACGACTAACAAAAGGCAGATGTTAGTGGAAACACCAAGAGGAGATGCCCTAGCCGTAGTGCGTATATGACCTGATGTATGATGATAGGCTCGTATCAAGTAGTGTTCTGTAGTCTCTGCAAGCTCTCATGGAAAAAAGCGCAAGTTTATGTATGTATGTGTGTAAAAATGTTTTTATTTCTCGCTTTTTAGTGGGTTGGTTTGTTCGGTCATTTTGAATCGTTACGAAAGCCGAATGTCCACTGCTCATCACTTTTTGCAAAGTGCAGTGGGTGAAGAATCAGTTATCCCCTATTTTCTACACTTAAAGGTGGATTTTTAAATGGGACCCACTTTGAGGTATTCGATGTTCCTTTTTTTATAAGATACGGTTCCAATAAATAAAGAATCATCGAAAAAAAAGCATAAATACGTGCCGAATTGAGAACCTTTTTTTTTTTTTATCGGTTAGAAATTAAGCACAGCTGACCATGCAGATTGGTGTGTAAGATGGCCTTCTGAAGAAAGAACTACACAGATAGACCCATCCCCTGCCCGGTCAGTGTATGCTTATGCCTGCTCTAGTAGATCATTTTCATAGATAGTTAAAGTGGAACGCTAAAAAGACTAAAAAGGATAGACAGAATTTACAAGATAGTTGTCAATGGCAATACCAAAGGCGACGACTAATACACTGTAGGTGATTGACTCGTGTATAAGAGTGGGATGCCACGCAGCTGTTCCAACATAAATTCAACACTTCCAGTAAGAACGGAAAGTTAACTATTGAAAATATACTAAATCATCTTGGAAATTTTATTATCCTGTTGACAGTATTAGACAAAAATGCTCCCTCGACGACAGAGCTGGAACGATCTCGAGATTAATCCAGCAATTTCAATAAATTACAGTGCAAGGTTAGGCTTTTCAACTGCGTAGCTTTTTCCCCAAAAATGAAAGAAAATCTTTTGACAACATTTTGAAACACCCACGATTAATAACTAAAAACTGTTAGGGACGGTTGCATTCACAATCTGTCAGCGGAAGAAGATCTTTATAGTCATTAAAATAGACACCATGTTGTAAAGCTAAGTATACACATTTAGGCGCTGTCCTAATATAAGCGATCGTCAACTACACCATCTGCCTAGCAAATCTTTCCAAACCTTTTGGGTCGGCTTTCAATCTCATCATCATCTGCCTAGCCTTTTCCAAATGTGTTGGGGTTGGCTTCTAGTCTAACCGTGTGCAGCTGAATACCAGTATTTAACATGGAGCGATCTGACCCTCCACAATCCAGTTACTGGGTAAGACGATACTCCTTGGATCGAGTTACTTGTAGGAATGTTGTTAGTTGTAAGATTTTCGGGCTTCAAGACAAAGATCTACAAATGACAGCTGGTACCAACGTCTTAGCGTGATTTTCAAAACCCGGATGAGTCTCGATATGTAATGAACCCATCCACAGACTAACCTCGGCAAGCGTATTAACCTTCGGTCATCCGGTGCGGCTATTTTTTATTTAGCCACGATTTCCTCGAGTTTATAAGCTTTGATTATAATCAAATCGTCTGGCGTCTGGATATGTTGTAATTAGAATGATAAAAGATATCGTCACTTTCTAAGTAGGTAGTCAATCTATACTAAATAATTATAATGATGATACGACGATGGGAGCTCTCTCATAAACTATCAAAGTCAAAGTATTTCTTGGTGTGATTTTTGGTGATACAGTAGGTCTTATAATTAGGTTATGGTAACTCAAAAAGCTACCTTCTAGAACATAAAATATACTATTAAACAATATCTGAATTTTAAATCGGTATTACAAACTAATTAACAAAAAAAACAATATTTGGCATACAATTTATTTTTATGATTATCATTTACAATACTAGTATTATTGTAAATGTCCCGCCTTGGGACGAATGCTTGTGCGATCTACAAAGATTAGTTCCGGGTGTTCTGAGTACTTGCTATGTATAATAAAAAAAAACTATCTATGTAATGTATTGTATTAAGTATATGAGCTCCCATCATCGTCTCATCATCATGCAGTATCACCATTATATAGTTTAAAGAATAGATTTAAAGAATAGATTTATTTAATAAATGCCGATGTATTGATGCATTATGTATAAAATAAATAAGTAAATATCGCTGGACAATCCACACAGCATCATCTAGCCCCAAGCTAAGCAGAGCTTGTGTTATGGGTACTAGATAACTAATATACTTAATACATTACATAGATAGATATTTTTTATCATACATAGCAAATACCCAGAACACCCGGAACAAATGTTTGTAGATCGTACAAACATTTAACCAAGGCCGGAATCGGACCCGCAACCTCCTGCGTCGCAGGAGGACCTTTGCCCGCTGCGCCACTTAGGTCATTTACAACATTACCTACTAGTCTACTCAACGACTCAGACCCATTAACTCGAGCCCGAAGGCCACTGGCCTGTTTCAACAAATGTCACAAAATTACTCGGCCACTGATAGGCGTCATATTATTTTATTTTTATATAAATACACTCAGTTACGCCAAATTATACGTTTTTATTGCGTACGGATGATATTTTAGTTCTGTGACTAGCCGCTGGAATGTGTCATCTGAAAAATAAATATGCAAGTGTTTTGAGTTGCCTCGAGTTTGATGTAAGATTGGGACGAATCTCGTGAGAGTAATGCGAGGTACTTTATTTTGAGTTGAGCCTTCTCCTCTGTAGAACACCAAGGACAATGCTAGATCTTACTTATAAGTTCATTACATAGTGAATCTGAAGCTCTGTACGTTGACTTTCTGATGTTGGCCTACAAAGGGACGAATTAAAGGCAGTTGAATGCAGCTGAGATGAGAATGCTAAGGGGGATATGTCATGTTACGCAAAAGGATAGAATTAGAACCGAGTATGTAAGGAGAAATCTGAAAGTGGCGCCTGTGACTGAGAAGTTGTGTGGAAATGGATTGTCATGATATGGACATGTGATGCGATGGAATAAGGATCATGTTGTGAGGAAAGTATTGAGTATGAATGTGGAGGGTAACAAGAGTAGAGGGAGACCAAAGAAAAGGTGGAAGAAAGATGATATGGCTAGGAAGGAGGTGACATGCTGCTCTGACCCCAAATAAATTGGGATAAGAGCAAGAGTTTATGGAGATGTAATAACAGATGTTTGTTCCTCTTTCACGCAACATGTACCGTACGGATTTTGATGAAACTTCACAGTATTATAGCTCATTCTTCAGAATAACTAATAGGATATAATTTACGAAGATATTTATGCAGACGAAGTCGCGGGCGACTGCTAGCTATAAATATAGAACTACGCCTCTCATTGCAAAAACGGTACCTCAAGAACGTGAGGTTCCAATAGGGCAGCGGAGTAATTAAATGAACTCAGAAGATATAATTTTATTCGCCGGAGGTAATTAAACTTTTACAACCTTCTTTGTTTTTTTTTTTTTGCAATAAAACTATAGCTATGTCATAAAATGAGAATACTTTGATTGTGGGCTCTTCATTCTTCCAAAGAGTGGGTGGTTATGATGATATTGTCTACTTCACAATAATAGCATATAACAGCCTTTGGTCCTAATGTCCAAAAAACTGCCTATTTATTTCTTTCACTCTTATTATAGCGGTTTGAGTCATCATACCTGTAATAACCAAAGGGATAGGCAGAAGCGTACCTATAGTACAGCCATATTTCGAGACTTATAATTAAGTCCCATGTAATAGGGCGACCCTATTGCCATCAACCGGGCACAAATCCAGACTCCGTGCTGCTACTGAGACATTCCAGATGGAAAAACCCAATATCACTTTGCCCGACTCTGGAATCAAACCCAAGACCTCGTGCTCAGCAGTAGCGCTTTCGACAATAAGACTTCAAGTTTGAAGTTTGAGATATTTTTATTTGATAGTGGCGTTCTGTAGCTTCTACCTTACCCCATGGGAAAAAGGCGTGGATATATGCATTTAACCACACAGAGTGAAAGAGATTATTCCTTAACATAACACAACACCACGCCTGTGTTCCCCAAAGAGTTGGGCAGAGGTGCACCTATAGTAACACCCACAAGTCGCCCGTTATGCTAAGCCCCATTTAATAGGGAGATTATCCTTTTTCTACCGTTTTTCTTGGGACAAAATGTTTGTACGATCTACAAAGATTTGTTCCGGTGTTCTGGGTATTTGCTACGTATAATAAAAATCATCTATAATGATAATTCTAATATTTATTTACTCAAAACAAAGGATAGTGGTACACGTTAAAAATACAGTTTTACAAAATCAGTACTATTTCTACAAACGTTTGGGTGTAAGCACTGCTCTCCTAGCTAGGTTATGGAAACCTGTGTTAAGGAGAATCTATCTAGTAATGTATTGTATTAAGTATATCAGTCATCTAGTACCTATAACACAAGCTCTGCTTAGCTTGTGGCTATGATGGTGCTGTGTGGATTGTCCAGCATTATTTATGTATATCCTTGTTGCTGAAAAGTAACGCTAATACGTATGAATGGGTTTGAAACGTCTCAATGATCATACTCCGTCATTTTACTGCGAGTACGTTCTGCCTTTGATGTGTACTTACTACAACAAAACGTAAACTTTGCGAAGAATTTTAAAAGCAACAGTAACGTATAACAGCGTAGTTTTAAGTACGTCTGTTTTCGAAAAGGGTTTTGGAAACGGTAAATGTTTTCTTAAAGGCAGATTGTGAGTCAGAAATAAAGTGTTCGGTAAAGTTTCATTGGTCAGTACACTTTGTAATCTATTTATTTCTATGTTTGTGGAAACATTTGGCTGCCGAAAGTATTATCTGTGTTTGCTGTAGACAGATGTTGATTGCTCGTATCGTTCAATTTATATATATGTATATAAAAATCGATAGCCGTGCTCTAGTCCAGTAACAACTCGAAAATGGTTCCTATGGTTCGACCGATTTGCGTGGGTCCTTGAATGGTCTTTGTTTAGAAAAAAAACGAAAACGTTGCCCCACACTAGGATCATTCAAAGTCACATACACGAACAGCCAGACCCAGAACGTATAGGCCATAAAAATATTTGTTCCGTGCGGGAGTCGAACCCACGACAGGCGGAGCAACAGTCGATCGCTCAGCCACTGCGCCAACTGGGCCGTCTTGGTTTAGTGTTATTCCGTTTGTTCCGCTCCATATAAAATACTAATATTAGGAATATCAGTATCTTACCTAATCAGCTTGGTCCTCACATGATCTGACCAAGATAATGTCTGGACTTTAAAAGAGACTGTGACCTCTGAGTTTGTTTCCGTGTTTCTTCTCAGAGTAGTCAAGTGGGGAAACACCGACCTAATCTAAATCTAATTTATTTTATCCATTTACATATACAAATAAATATACAACAAATAAATATATATACATAAATATACAAATACAAACAAATACAAATATTTTATTGGAACAATAACATATTACAAGTCTTGTGTACGTTAATACTGCGTTAGTTTAATAACTGTGTCGCAGTTATTAGCGCCCACCCCAGGAGCGAAAGCAAACTGAGTTCCATTATCACAAAAGTTATACTTTTTGGTAGAAACTAGACATAGACATTTAGTAATGGTAATAAAACTAGAACTAGACATTTATTAATAATATTAATGTGTGTGTGTGTGGGTGTGTGTGTGTGGGTGTGTGTGTGTGAGAGTGAATGAGAAGAAGAAGAGATATTAGTGTAATTTCATGATTTCATTTCATTCACTTGCAGCGACTGCTTATGTTACTTTGACAACCCAGTTACTGAGCAATACCAAATCGAATACAACTTTGAACTGAAATTATGAAAAGGACCAATTTCTGAAATTAAGGAAAAAAATTGGTCCTTCGATCCGCAAAACAAGGTTGCTATCAGCTGACCGTCTTTCAGCCCAAGTTTATAACGAGTCATTAGCTGTGACTTGGCTCTCGTTACCTGTCCTGAGTTACGATCTGCCGACGTATTTACACTCAACACATTCAAATATGAAACCTTGTCAGACTCCAGTACGTTTATGAGAATTTCTCCTTGCACTTTGGTTATTATTGAGGTTATTTTAAAGGAATTACGGTTCCGGTAAAGAATAACGTTACTGGTTGTTGCTATTGATACTGATAGTGTTAGCCTGCGTCATCCCACTGCTGGGCAAAGCCTCTACCCGTGGCTTCCAGTTGTTTCGATCCAGGGCCAGCTCGCCCCACCATCTTCTACTGTTCATCATCCATCATCTAGGCATTGAAGCTCAAAAGCATAACAAACTTACCTTATGAAAAGATTTTATACATAAGGACACAATGAACATCACACAAAAGTCGAAATAAACAGTTGCAAGTTTAATGGCCCAGTGGTTAAGACCTCGACTTTCATGCACGAGCTTGTGGGTTCATATCTGGGCAAGTACTAATGTGACTTTTTCAATTAACAATTACTTTTAAATTACTGACCTCGTTGAAGGAAATATTCGTGAGGAAACCTGGACTGTACAGTGAATACAAGTCTGAAATCACAAACCACTGTCGAGTCAAAATATGATTGCTCATGCCTTCTCTGTATCAGAAGAGGCAGGCTCTGCAGTGGGACAGTAACCAGCTGGTATTATAGTTATTACACATTGACTTACTTTTAAGCTATCAGACTTATACTGATACTTTTAGCAGAATGAGTTATCCCACTACTGGGCAAAAGCCTCTCCACACGACTTCCAATAGTTTCGATCCAGGGCGCATGTGGGCCACTGGTCATCATCATCTACATTATAATAATGTTTATATTTAAATATATAAAAGAGAAGGCAGGGATCATAGAGCTTCAAAAGTTTTGTTCGCATCAACGTTTATAAGCCAAAAGGCTGGCAGCCATGCCACGATCAATGGCAATGCATATTTTTTCTTTGAAGTGAATACTTGAGTCTCTCCAACTGCAATAAAAATAAACAAAACCCTTTTATCTCGAAAAATCAGCAAAAAATCAGACATTACACTAAATGCTCAAATATGTCAAGGTATATTCACAGCTACCCTCATTTTGGATATGTCCCAAATGCGCCGGAGTCGAGTAAACATCGATTAATATTCCAGAATGTCGTTATTTTCGGTATTTGTGGATTTAATTTAGTGCTTAACTAAATTGCAAAGATTTTCTCCGATATTTTTCGTTTGTTTTATCATTTGGACGCTACCCCTTATTATGTTGTAATAAAATACAAACTAATGACGGTTTTGTCTTCTTTTGTATTGAAACGATTTGGTTGGCTCGTGGCTAAATTAAAACAGCCACACGAGTTGATGGAAGGTTATGCTATACTTGCCGAGGTCCGTCCGTGGCCATCCAGAACCTGTCATGACTGCTTCGTGGCTCCGGTGTCGTCACGACTAGCCAGAATACCGAAAGTCTGACAACCAGTCTTACCAAAAGTTATTGTATTATCAGTAACTGGCATAAAATAAAATATTAATTTTTAAGTAATATTTAAAATAAAATATTACTTAAAAATGGTCCACAAATACATTTGGATAAACGCAGGAGGATGACTTAGTCTTATGACTATTGCTTATCCTTTTTTCCGTCTTTCCTTTTCTTACTATCTGTGCTACAAAGGCCTACATTCGAAGCAAATAAAGACCTACTCCATTCTATTACTGGAACATTACATAACTGGAACAGTTTAACTTCCTTACCTGGAGAGGGGCGCTGATAACCGCGACACAGTTTTATACTACTGCGGTTATCATCGTTTCAATCTGTTTATATCTGTACGTGTTTCTTGTTCCAAATAAATAAATTTGAATTTGAATTTGGATTTGAATTTGAATTTGAATTATATCTCATCATCATCTGCCTAGCCTTTTCCCAACTCTGTTGGGGTCAGCTTCTAGTCTAACCGGATGCAGCTGAATATCAGTATTTTACATGGAGCGACTGCTATGTGACCTCCACAACCCAGTTACTGGCCAACACGATACGCATAGACTTGCGGCCTTCTGACAACCCGTAAGGACTGTCAAAGATCTACAAATGACAGCCAGGACACATTATATTCTATTTCATTATATTCTATTTTAAAGGACCAGTCATTTTTAATCTCGCGAGATAAGTTCAGCACGATATTTAAAGATTTTCAATTATCAATTTCATGAGTAAGTAAATGAAATGTAAATATGTATGGAGTGTTTTTAACAAGACATGTATTATTTACTTACTGTGTTTACAGTTATCCAGTGATAAATACATACATTGTAGAATGCTAAATATAATTGAAGGTTCTTGAACTTGCGTCCTTGCTCGGTATTGTTTTATTTACGTAAAAGATAACACTCTTGCGCATCTTTGGAAGTATTCGCTCTGTTTTTAATGCAAATATTTTTGGAACAGCTTTCAAAGGAAATCTGTTTAATTCCTTTCTTGTTATTGCAATTAATGTGTTATTGTCTTTTAAGTTTCCACTTCTGAAATAAGTGAGGTTTTAATACCGTTCTGTAATCATTTCCGGGCTTATGTTGTACGGGTCCATCAGAACTTCAGCTCGGCTTGCGAAGGTCGGTCCGTGGATGGGTGACCATCCATTACATACCGAGACCCCACCGTGAATTGAAAAGTACGTTAAGCAGTTATTTCTGCGATCTCGGCAAGCTTTGCTTAACCATAAAGATTGACCAATGGCCCAGTGGGCCACGAGCTCCTCTTCGTTATTTTTCATGAATCAGTCCGGATGAGGATCGAAATTTTCTCCTTTTTTCATTAATTTAGAGGCATTATATGATAAAGATGAAAATCACGCCTTATTACGTGGCGCCCACTCCAGTCCCTCACAAGGTTTGTCTACGATAACCATCCCTGTACTAATGTACACCCACGTTTCGTCAGTTATATTGTATTAAATTGTTGTATTGTATTAAGTATATCAGTCATCTAGTACCCATAACACAAGCTCTGCTCAGCTTGGGGCTAGATGATGCTGTGTGGATTGTCCAGCATTATTTATATTTAGTTATGTTTAAGTCCCATGTAAAAGTCGATTATTCACACATCATCAACATCATCTGCCTGGTGACCAACGAGGCAGAATGATGTTAGTGACGTTGACTCTTGCGACCGCAAGCGCTACTGCTAAGCGTGAGTTCTTGGGTTCGATGCCTAGCTCAGGCAGCAGAGTTGTTGGGTTATTCTTTAGGAATTCCCAATAGCAGCTGGAAGTCTGAACAAGAGCCCCGATGGATGGCACGGGCTCGCCCCCTATTACATGACTTGTGGATGCACACCTCTCCACCACCTTATCACTTCTCACCTTACCCTTCGGCGATTACAAGCGTGATGTTATAATGATCATCTTTCAAGCCTTTTCTCAACTATGTTGGTGTCAGTTTCCAGTCTAAAACGATACGGCTGAGAACCAGTATTTTACATGAAACGACTGCCTACCTGACCACCACAACCCAGTTACTCAGCAACACGATACCCCTTGGTTATCAGATTGTTGTGCTTCAGACTGCCCGTATCGACTGTCAAAGATCTACAAATGACACGGAACCAACGGCTTAGCGTGCTTTCCGAGGCACGTATCTGACCTCCACAACCATCATCCTCCTCCTGCCTTTATCCCAATTTATTTGGGGTCAGCGCACCATGTCTTTTTCTTCCTTACATTTCTATTTGCCGTCATCTCAGACCTCTTTAACAGCCATATCATCTTTCACATAATCCGTCCATCGTTTCCTTGGTCTCCCTCTACTCTTGTAACCCTCCAAATTCATACTCAAAACTTTCCTTACAACCTGACCATCATGGCGCGATGTTATAAGCATCAATGTGACACGAGATATTTTGGAAGATTTCAACAGCATCATTTAACAACAGCGTCTTGCCAAATCTTTATTATTTCGTACACTCTATTAGCATCCGTAATCTGCTGACCAGTTTTTATGAGGTTATAATATTTTTTGATAATACAGGAATGTTGAGAATTTTTATAAAAATATTAACCCAAGGTTATAGAGATGTCGGGAGACCCACCTGTTCGAAAGTATTACTCGTAAATTGGACGTGTTATGTGTTTGTTGAACATAGATGTCATTAACTAAGTGGTGAGTTCTATTTCGTTGATATTACTAAGCTTCAACTCGGAATTCGTACTTGGTGAGAGCTAATCGTATGTACAACGCAACTTGCCAGGAAGCTGATTGAGCATTTTCAATACTAGTATCGCTAATTTGAAGAAGACAACCGCTTGAATGATTGCTTAAATCGCTGCGATAGATCCAATAGCTTCTTCGAGCGTATTTAGTTATATTTCTGTTTAGTATTATATTATAATTATAGTCTTGTTATTTTTTTGATGCCATTTTATTTCTATTCTTTACGTGGAAACTTGTAATTGGCCATATTTTGTCTAAAATTCACTCACTGTCACTGTTTGGCTGTAAGTTTTCCTAAAAATGTAATAAATAAATTCATAGCTTCGTAATATCAGCGAAATATGTCGGTCTTCAACATATGTACTTCGGAGATTGTGCTCGGCTCCAAGACCTGCAGTGCTATGCTGTATAAAAATCCACGTGTCAATGAAGGTGAACTGAAGGCGGAGTGAGCTGTCATCCCATACTAATGATAGGGATTGACAGATC
Organism: Phlogophora meticulosa; assembly: GCA_905147745.2. NCBI lineage: Eukaryota > Metazoa > Arthropoda > Insecta > Lepidoptera > Noctuidae > Phlogophora > Phlogophora meticulosa. Next base: position 3,014,679 of record LR990542.1, read on the forward strand.
ACCTTACTCTCACTTCACGTATTTTTTCGTGGATTTAAGGAAGATCTTTACACAATAAACTGGCTGCTCTTGCCATCTCCCTTCCAATACCGTAGTGCAGGGTACCGGGATAAATAAAAACAGCCACACCAGTCGATCGAAGGCTAAGTCATGCTTGCCGCGGTCGGTCTGTCGGTGGATGACTATCCATACATAGACTTCTCCAAGCCTCAGAAAGCAAGTTAAACCATTGGTCCCGGATGTCATTCATAAATCTTTGACAGTTGATACGGATAGTCGAAAGCCTGAAATTCTGACTATCAATCTTGCCAATGGGTATCGCGTTAGTTACTGGGTGGTGGAGGTCAGACAGTCAGTCGCTTCATGTAAAATACTGGTATTCAGCTGCATCGTGTTAGACTGTAAGTGGAGACATAGTTCAGAAAAGTCTAGGCAGACAATGACCTGCATCAGAAATCGAGAGTTCATCCAACTTTATAGCTATTTTATGAGCCCTTACTTATCAGTGTAAAACACAGATGTCATTCAGAGATCTAAGCATTTCAGCAAATGAAATACATTCCATACGTTTATGATTCAAGAAGTCAACAACATTATAGTTTTGTTATAGCTTAGAGAAATAACGTTTTATGATGCGCAATATGCATCACTTGATTATCAAAATCTTTATAAAAACCTTTCTGTTAAAGTCAAAATAAACGATTTGATTTGATTTGATTTGTATTAAAGACTTTGATAGAAACTCACACACACACGCACACACACCACACAATGAACGCTTTCCTTGAGTTGATTAGCAAATTCAGGGAAAAAAAAGAAGATTGTTCTTTAATAAATATAAAAAAAAACTAAAGGAAAATTAATAAAAAATGAAGAAAAAAAAATTGACAATGTCAAATAAATTATTTCAATTAGACCATTACAAAAGGCACTTTTAAACGTCAAACGTGTTTTTTTTAAATCTCTAATGGCCCCTTCCAAAAGAGAGTTTTATATGGAGAAGAATGGGCAAGAAACTCCATACTCTCTCTTATGAAAATATTTTGGTCCTTCGACTCATATAAATAAAATATGTTCCTTTTCTAAAATATTTGTAGAATAAAAAATCACTGTAGAATGTAAAAAACTCATTGATCACCCTTTTCAGTACAGTTGCTACAATTTGTCTCCTTTTTATAGTTCTGCTCATCAACAATATTCACCTAACTTCATATGTATGATCACACCTAGCGATTCTGACTAGCCCGAGTTCCATACAAAATAAAACCGTAAAGACGTGACGTCAAAATTTCTCCAGTAATTTTGACATCCAGACAAACGGCAGCACATCGTCGAGCTAACACATTTATCGCTATGATCCGGAAAAATTGAGACACATCTCGAAACACCACGTAACTATGTCAAAAACACGTCACTGTCTAACACCACCTCTTCCATTCCAATTCGGCTAATCATGCATTCTACAAAAATGTCTCACGCGACTTAATATAGGGTGTGAAAAAAAAAATAAGTAAGCTTTTAAGTACTTCAGGACAATCGTCGAAAACACGTCAAAACACGATGATTGTAATTCGATTTATCGTTACAAAAATATCACGGAATATGTACATAATTAGTGTTTAATATAAATACGTAATTTTCGCGTTTCTACTCGTCGGGCAGGTCGCTGCCTAGTCTCGGCGCACGCGCTCTGCCGCACGGTACATTCTGAGGAGTTTTTTTTTTAAGTGCCCAGTGTGAAGTGATTTAAAGTGCTGGTAAATTGTAACGGTCTGTGTTATCATGGCGGCAGTACGAAATTTTCAAGTTCTCTACCACTTTTGTACACTACACAGTTTTTTATTAATTATTTCGTATTTGAAATAATTAAAATGTGACACGAACGGTGTGGTGGGAGCGTGCTACGAAACGGCTACGCGCTTTGTTCGGTGCTACGCCATTCTTTAATGATGAATGGGGGAGTTTTTTTGTCGATAATAATTGATATAATTAAACATACTACTGTTTTTTTTTTCAATTTACATAGGCTAATGAGAATAATTTAATCAAAATATTTTTTAATTTTAAATATTAATTGTTTAAATATATATATAAATGTAGTTACTAATTTGCTTTCAGTGATAAAAAATAACCAGAAAAGTATTAATCCGTGAAATCAAAAAAAAAATCTACATACAAAAAAAAACACCCTTAAATAAAGGTATTTAAAAAAATATTAAGTTCATTTTCAGGACGTAAAATAGACGCGTAATAGATACATATAAAAAATACCACTTAAACCGCAAAACGTCATACATCCTAATCAAACAAAAAACCCGATACACAGATATCTAATAACCCCACCGTTACAAAACAAAAAAAATACAAGACAAAAAAATAATCTCCGTCCCACAATTTCTCCAGTATCTTTCTACCCCGCTTTCTCACCCGCTCAAAGTATTATATTACTAAAAAGTCCCAGCACACCGCAGTCCGCGTTTATTTCCAGAAGTCATAACTGAGAACAGTTGTGGTCATTTTATAGAACATAATTTAGAATTTATTATGTTTTTTCATATAAGATGGTGGAGCCAAATATCTTGACGATTATTTTTAGTTACCGTTAGGTAACCCACTACTTTGGCTTTCCGTGAATCCAATGTGCTACCGAGCCTGTATGATCACGCAGTGCACTTTGGGAACGCGGCTGAGCAATCATGTTCGAGCTACGACAATTTGGTAACGATGGTATGTAATATTTTATCTATTCTTGTCATAGTTTGGAGTTATTGCGCAGATTTTTGGTGTACAAAATTAGGATTTTTAGCGGAAACTGTGAATTATAGTGAGACTTTGAACTTGAAATTTTAATGCGGAAATATTTTTTTTTGATAATTAAATTAATATCCGCCACTATGCTTCATCAATTTTAGATTTAAACTTTTATTTATCCGGTACTTTTTCTAAATCTCAAAAGCTTTTCTGAAATTATTTTCGGTTTTTATTTCTTTGGCGAAATCCTCATAGATACCCTTTATCTGGTGAGAACATAGAGTTATGTCGGATTCCTACTAGCTAAAACCCCACAGTCTTTACCACTACCATGAGTCGGGGGCCGTGAGATACTGGCATTTCATGCTAGAAGTAGGTTTATCTTTTTCATTAAATTTTCAGTCCATAGTGCCAAGTGATCTTACACATCGTTATTCGCATTACACTGAGATGTAGAAGCCAGAAATATTAGCATCAACCTTAGGAACTAGACCGAGACTTCTAATTACCTAGCCAAGGGTTTCTACCTGCGTGGTTTGTACTGTGAAACTGTGGTAATTACAGTTCAGAAAATCGTGCCTCTGATTTCAGTGATACGCCTCTTAAATATTCTGTCTTACGCTCAATAGTTTTCAAAGGACCTTCCACTATCGTTTGCGTTTTTATCTTTGCCTCTATTTCCTGGAGAGGTTTATAATTAGCCAAAAGAACGATTAAAAGACTTTTTTACTTCCTTCTGTTGCCTGAAAAGACTTATGTGCATACATTCATAAATTAAGTCACACCTTTTTCCGATGGGATAAGACAGAAATTACAGTACACCAATCTTTAGATATTACTTTTTTGCTTCGTTTACGTCCATACATCTGGGCATTCTTTAAAAATGACAAAAGAATTAGCATCATCAAGCTATCCCAAACTTCAAGCTATAACAAAACAAAAAAATTCCCAATTGAACATGAACCTTATTTTTTTGTAATGAAGTTGAAAAACTATCAAAGAAGTTTTACAGATTGGGGTAGCTTGATGTGCTGGCCTCTGTAGATTGGTACACAGAGTTTTGAAATGGTCGGTTTTTTGGTGTACAACCAAATAAGCTGCTTTAATATTATCTCTATATTGTCAAGTCAGCGATTTTACTTGCTTTGACATTTTCATGTGACCAGAGGGCTGGCCTTTTTTTTGGCCAAAGAATCAGCATTGCCATTCAACGTGGCAATGCTGCCAGCCTTCTGGGCACTTTTCCCGTTGACAGCGATGCGGATGAATTTTTCGATGCCCTGTGATTATTTATTTTATTTTATTTTTTCATATATCAGTAATTGTATCATTTTAAAGAAATACTTTGACAAACAAATTGTGCTGTAGTTAAATTAGCTCGGTGTTAAAATCTACTACCGACATATCTAGTAATACTGGAAGCCAATGTTGTCTTGGCAATGTCGCCTTTATTCTTGATGAAACTCCAGCACGAGTGTCTTGATAGCCAGATTATATCAACAATTTAGGTCGGCCTCAACCACCTGTTTAAATTTCAACATACATTGGAGTAAATTAAAATTACCGACAGATACATGAAAATGTGTACGATCAATTTCACGGCAGTATCTAACGGGTTGGCGACGCCGTTTCTTGATATTATTAGATCGGATTATTCAGGTTGTTAATGACATAGTTGATCAACATCAGTTGGGGTTGGCTTCCGGGAGGCATTGAAAGATATGGGAGAGTTAGTAGTGTGTAAAGGTCAGTTCAGACTACGATGTATTATATGGCATATAGCAAATATTATTCGCTCAGCATACATTTTCACATAACGGATGCTATAAGAAATGAAGGAATATGCTATACTATACATTGAGAGTAGTTTGAGCTGCGCTTAAAAGGGTGTTATGTCAAGAGTCAAGAGATTTCTTCTTTTTAGTTTTTTGGCTTTTATATTTAAAAATCGGTTTTGATTAAGATCTTTTTAGTGACGTTATCAAGTTTAGCTTTTTCTTAGTTAGAGATATGTCTTTGGTCTGTCTTAGTGTTAGAGGAGCTCGTGGCTAAATAAAAACAGCCGCACGGGTCGATCAAAGGTTAAGCTACGCTTGCCGAGGTCAGTCTGTGGATGGGTGACCGTTCGTAACATATCGAGACATCTCCGTGCGTCGGAAAGCACGTTAAGTCGTTGGTCCCGGCTGTCATTTGTGGATCTTTGACAGTCGTTACTTGTAGTCAGAAGCCAGAAAGTCTGATAACCAGTTTCACCAAGGGGTATCGTGTTGCCCAGTAGGCCAGGCAGATGATGGTCTGTCTTATTGTTAAGTATTTTCTGTACATTTGAGATTTGGCCGTTAAGTTTTATAAACGTAACAGCAATAAAGCTTAATATTGTAGCACAGATCATTACTTATTAGTTAAGTGTATTTTGTGTGTTCATCTATCTCACTGTACCTGAACCTACCACCTACACTGACCCTGATCTTATTCAGAATAAGGACCAGGACCATAAAGTACCATTTGGTCTTTGTCCTAAGGAAAATATTCTCATGTTTAAGAATGGGCTGGTAGCTCCAGTAGGACCCATTAGACTTAAAACAATTCTTGAAATTAGTGTCGTTAGTTCAAAGCAAACATTCTTATATCGCCCATAAAATATGTTAAACTACAGTGCGCTTTTATTTAGACGTTACATTTGGGGTCCGTGTGCTCATTTAGTTTTTCGAGACATAGCTACGTTTGGTCTACTTACGTGACCAGAGGGTTGGCCTTTTTTTGGCCAAAGAATCAGCATTGTCATTCAGCGTTGCAATGCTGCCAGCCTTCTGGGCACTTTTCCCGTTGACAGTGAAGCTGATGAATTTTTCGATGCCCTGTGATTATTTATTTTATTTTATTTGTTCATGTATTAATAACATAGTATTAGACATCATCGAATATTTAAACTTCTCGCCAAAGGCCACCAAAAAAATAAAGAAAGACAGACAAAATGTTTATTGGTACAGAAAACACAGCGCATATTTAAAAGAGTACTTAGTAGGCACTAGGAATTACTAATGAAAGTGTTAGTAGATATTATGTTAGTGAAGACAAAACAAAAACTTATACTAACAACAAAATGTCGGCTTTTTTTGGCCATCTCGCAGTTTATCCTTCAGGGATATCTACTGCATAACCGAACTTTCCTGTAGGGACTTAATTAGAAATTAAGGCCTCCAGCCAGGGCGTAAGTAACTAAAAATGCTGAGCGATCGCTAAGGGCACCCCCTGCGGGGTACGAGCTGGGAGAGGACAGCAAGAGAAGGGCTGGATCTAATAGATATGTTACTTAGGGAAAAATGTAGGCTGTTGGTCGTTGTGTCTATGACAAGTTTGGTGCTGTGCTTTGGGGGCCCACAGCACGGCGCTGGTTTTCACAGCACATGCTCATTCCTCCATCCAAAACCAACCTGTTTAACCAACCTCAGCTGGGGCAATCTTGAGGAACGTTTCAATATTGTCGAGAGTTTGGAATTCTTGAAGTAATCCATTGAATACCACAACAATAGGGATGATGACAAAACAACTATTATTTAAAAACATTTGACACGTATTTTAGATTTATTTACGTAGTCAAAGTATTAGGTCAATACATTGAGTTAAAATGTAGCATGACGTCACACGTAAGTAGATTTTATACCTACATGTGACGTAGCAAGCCCCCACTCCCCATCTTTAATGCGTTTTATCTAATTCATTTTTTACTAATATGATAAACCAAAAAATACGTGTCCAATTTTTGTTATCTGACTTACGGACTAAATATAATTCTTTTTTTTTTACACAGGCTTCATTTCTATTCCAAATTCTCGAGCACATTGAATCGTACCCCAAGATTCAACCTAGAAAATTCGTTCTAAAACACCAGAAATTCACGTCAAGCAGTTCGTTACTCGTCGCCTCCCACAGATTTATATCATCGACGTCACAACCCGTTGCGTTGTTATTTATTATAATATATATAACATATTCGGCGGATACGTAATTTGGTGGCTAAATTCTTGGCGGTCCGCCGTTGACACGCTGCTACGATCTATGTCCCTGATTATTTCTGCTTCGTTGGCTAATATATCGGCATTGCAACATTTTCTTGGATTTTTATATTATATATTATTTTTATTACGGATTTGTGAATAGTTTTTTAAAGTTCCCTCGAGTGGGTAGGACCTTGGTTGCTAGGTTTAGAGAAGCACGTTCATCTGTGACGTGGTTTCATCATCATATTAGTGGGAAAACGTCCTCTGCTGGAGATAGGCTTCCCCCAAAGATTTGCACAAAGATCAGTCCTGCGCTGTACTCATTCATTAGCTTTTTTTTTTTTTTTTTTAAAAAAAAAAAACGTTGCCCCACACTAGGAATTTCTCCTGTGTCGTGGGTGCGTTTTACAAACATTTAAAGTCACATACACGAACAGCCAGACCCGGAACAATTACCTGTAGGCCATACAAATATTTGTTCCGTGCAGGAATCGAACCCACGACACGAGGCGCAGCAGTCGATCGCTCAGCCACTGCGCCAACCGTGTCGTCAAAAATTTTTCATCATCATTTCAGTCAGAAAACGCCCTCTTCAATTCATTTATTCAAATTAGGCTGAGAATCAGCACTTTTTTAACGTCCAAACGTTTACAAAATACAGTGCCCCAAAACGCCCACCCTTCACTACTTCCTAGTGTTTTTGCTGGGAAGAAGAAGAGGTGGAACAAGCTACCCAGCAACACAAACTCCCCACCAAAATTCCCCAAAAGATTTGCGTACAAATCAGTCATGCGCTGCTCTCTCATCCATTGGCTTTCAGTGATCTTCATCAGATCGTTAGTCACCGAGGATTTAGACAGTTCCTACTGTTTCAATATTGTCGTTTTTGGATAAGCCTTCGAATTTTTTCTCTTAGTTTTTTCCGATGAAGAGTATTCCTCATTCCTACCTGTCACAACTCTCACGTGACTAAGAAAGTCACTTCCAGAGTCGTTTCTTCGTCTACGTTCAAGTTTCCTATCAACCGTGGTTTTTGTGGCTAATTCAACTCATCTAGTCATCTGGAAATACAGTAGAATTTAGGAAAGGACATAGAAGTCAACTGGGTTATGGAGGTCAGATAGACAGTCAGTCCATAGAGTGACTGTCTATGTGACCTGTCTATCTGACCTGAGATGACCAGCATTTTACATATAAAATGCTGGTCACCCGCATCAGGTTAGACTGAAAATCGACCAATATAGTTGGGAAAAGGCTAGGCACATGATGATGATAATGATGAATAAAATTAGCTGAAGGATAAACTTTAAGACCATGTAAGCCTCCCAAAGTCCACCTTTAATAGGATTTAGAACTTAAACTAAGACTTGGAAATATTGTTCGCGAATTATTAAACACATTCGTTGAAAATGTGAGTGAGGTTGAAGTGGGTTGAAGATTTGAAGTCGTATAAAACACATTAGAGATCTCGAATTAGAACTGCCTACATCTTGATTTTAATCTTGGGAGACGCTCCGGAAGTTTGTACATTCTTATTTAAAATGAAAAAGCAACGTAGATTATTATCTGGGACCATTCATGTGTAGTGGCAAAAGGATTTCTGTGTTATTGTTGCGCGTTTTGAATCTTGTAGGTGTAATGAAGAATCACTTTTTATGCTGTATGTATAGTCACAATAATGAATATGTATGTACACTTCTCTACTCTATCACTCTGCGGTCATCTTCTTCCATCTTTTTGCCGTCATCTCACTGGTCACCTTCTTTCTAGCCATATCGTCTTGCACACAAACTATCCATCGTTTCTCTGGTCTTCATCTACTCTCGCAACCCTCGTTTTTCATAATATAATGGGTTCTTTAACACTGTGTTCAGAATAATAAAAAATGACAATCATATTTAACTCACATTAGTGCTTGCGACGTTTGTCAATGTTTAGGTTATCTCAGTCAAAAGACTTGGAAAGAATATCATGTAGGAAGTTGCCCCCCATGATCTGAAAACACTAACTAGCACCTGTATAAAAGTTTTGATACTTGGTCTTTACGTAGACTACAAGACTTAATAAAAAATAGTCCGAAAGTGACGCCGGTGACCGAAGAATTGTGTGGAGATTTGTTCTCAAGATTTGGGTATTTGATGTGAAAGAATGAGGAACATGTCGTGAGAAACGTTTTGAGCATGACTGTGGATAGTTATTAGAGTAGAGGAAGACCAAAGAAACGATGGATGGATTGTGAGAAAGATGATAAGGCTATATCGTAGGTGGCTACTGGAATGTGTGGAAGAAGAAGACATGCTGACCCCAAATTAATTGGTATAAGGCCAGGATGATGATGGTGATAGACTCTTTAGGTTGCAGCGATGAATTTGATTTTAGCTTCAGATCATTTAGGACCAAATTATATCTTCCATTGTTTATATGAAGCTCCACGTTCTCATGTTTATTATGATGCAGTTATTAGTTTACAAATCAGTCTATTACAAGGGGTTATCTCTCACGTCGATCAATCAATTGTCGCCTTTGAGGTTTGTGGAATTGGAACAAATGAGGGAAACCTTCGGAGAAGTAATTAGCATAACCTTTGATCTTAATCTGACATATTGATTTGCTATAACTATTATTTGCTATAAGGCCGCGATTATACGCCGATTATTATAACGATATTATACTGCATAATTTTAAGATCATATAAGTAGCTTGTGGCTAAATAAACATCCGCACGGGTCGATCGAAGGTTAAGCTGGTTCTTGCCGAGTTCAGTCTATGGAACGAAACTCCTCTGTACCTCGGAAAGCACGCTAAGCCGTTGGTCCCGGCAGTCATTTGTTGATCTTTGACAGTCAGGAGCGCGAATATCTGACAGCCAGTCTTATCAAGGGGTTGTGTTGCCCAGTTATTGGGTTGTGGAGGTCAGATAGGCAGTCGCTTCATGTAAAATACTGGTATTCACCTGCATCCGTTTAGACTGGAAGCCGATCCCAATATAGTTGGGAAAAAGCACGGCAGATGACGGTGACTGTCTGGATTCTAAATGATAGATAATCTCATGGCGAAATTATCAATCAGCTTCACGAGGCACATACCTAAGTAACTGCGCCAACACTAACATATATAAGACATACACATGGAATTCAAAGTGCCCCTCTAAATCAAATCTGACTACGGAACCCAGCTGCTATCCTTGAAATATTTTCACCAGTGTAGTCTCGTCAAAACAAGCATCAGTCATAGGAGTAGTGACGTTAGCATTGGCTAGAAATATAAGTCCATTTGTCAAATGAACACTTAGAATTTGAAGTCGGTATTACATTAAAGACTTCAAGTCTTTGCAAATGTGAGTGGAATATTGGCCGTCTAATGGAGCTGTCAGTAACGTGACTGAGATTAGTTTAGTAGTGATTGGAGTGTGATTAGGGATGCTGGGGAGGATTGTTTATTTGAATGTTTGATATGGTGATTACTGTCACTTTTAAACTTCACCTGGTTTGAATTGTATTACAAGAGTTGTTGGTATTTTCTTAAAATATAAATGTTTTCATATTTCCTATTGACACAGCATCATCACGACTGTATTCTCCTAAGAGTTAGGCATAGGTTTAACTAAAGTACATACTGATATCGCCTGTTATGTTTAAGTGCCATGTAGGGGGCGAGCCTTTTGACATCAATCGGGCACGAATCCGAAATCACGAATGCTACTGCGAAATTCCAGATGGAAAAGCCCAATAACACTTTATCCGAACCTGGAATCGAACTCAGGACCTCATATTCAGCAGTAGCGCTTTCAAACACTACACTAACTAGTTGAATTTTATTTTAAATACTTTTAAAGGGTTTAAATAATTTATCTTCTTTTGTTTTTAGTTAAAACAAAACATTTAGGTATATTCCTTTTAAGATGTTTAAAAACTACCCATAATAACTGAACCCAACCAATAACTATACAGTTACATAACTGAAAAATATCTCAAATTTATGCTTCTTCTTACCACAGAGTATATCAACAAATCGTCTCGTCAAACATTTAGGTAAAATCTTAAGTGGCGTGTACATCTGTGTGTGTGATTTCTGCATATCTTGAAAATCTGCTCTAGTTTCCAGAATTAAAATCGCCCTCGGCGTTGCGCTTGCGCAAAATATTATACGGCAGCTATGTAATATCTAGATACAGGGCGATGTGTTTTCTTTGATATTAAATTGAGCGTTTTGGAGTTAGAATGGATGCATCTAACGTGGAATTTGATGTGTTTACGGTACCAAATTGGTACCAGAATTCCATTGCTAAGTGGTAATGAGTTCTCCATTAGAGTATACCGATGAATATTTTGTTCTAGTATTCGGAATAAGATATCCTGTTTTGTGAGTGAATCAGTTATATAATAATAAATAATGAATAAATAAATAATGCTGGAAAATCCGCACAACATCATCTAGCCCCAAGCTAAGCAGAGCTTGTGTTATGGGTACTAGATGATTGATATATAATACAATAGATTACATAGTTTTTTTTTATATTAGAAAAAAGATGGAAGATTATGAATGAAATAATACTTACTTTAGCTGCCTAGTATTTTCCCAACTATTGTAAGGTTGACTTCCAGTCTGACCAAAATCAGCTGAATACCTTTTTCTTACATGAACTGGTCTATCTAACCTCTTCAATCCTGTTACTAAGTAACAGGATACCCCTTGGTAAGACTGATTGTCAGACTTTCGCGCTTTTGACGACTAACCGTAACAACTATTAAAGATTTACGAATGATAACTGATGTGATGGTCATCTGCGGATCGACCTCAACAAGCGTTAGCTTAACCTTGCATGTCAACCAGTGCGGTGAGACGACACGCTTAGGTAACATAGGTTGTCAGATTCTTGAGACCCTGACCACCAGTAACGACTGTCAACTCCATATCGCTCCCAGGAACAACGACTGAATGTGTTTTCCGGGGCACTGAGAGATCTCTATTTGTGATGGATGGTCACCCTTCCACCAATACTTTTGGACAGGTGGCTCTCGTTTTAAAATGGAAATGAAAAAAAACTAAATTGGGTGTCAATAGGCTGACCCCCTTTTACATGGGACTTAAACATAACTGGTGAAATGTGGGTGTACTGTAGGTACATCTCTGCCCAACCCTTCAGGGAATACAAGCGTGATGTTATGTTTAGTGATAAAATAAACAAAGTTTATAAAAAATGCTTTATTAAGAACTAGAACTAGCGATCCCGGACTAAGAATAGGACCACCCCATTTCATCCCGTGGGTGTCGTAAGAGGCGACTAAGGGAACTTTGAGACCAGGAGCATATCAATAAGCACCTAAGGTCACCCGCACGGTGGCGGGTAAACCACCAACGATAGCATTCCCAAGGAGGGTTGGTGTCAGGCAGGCGGCCGACCGTAAAAACTTATGCCAAAACCACTGCAGCATGGAAAGTAGAAAATATATGTTGTGAAAGTTGATATGGCTAAGAAGGAGGTGACTTCTGAGATGACGGGAAATAGAGATGTATGGAAGAAGAAGACATGCTGCGCCGACCCCAAATAAATTGGGATAAGGGCAGGAGGATGATGATTAAGAACTAGCGACCTATCCCGGCTTCATTCTGACATATTTATTTTATTCTATGATTTCCATACAAAAATGCCGTCCGGACGTCTTAGTCGACTTTTCGCATTTATTTCTCATACAAACCTTATCCTCACAATTACAGACACAACAAGAAAAGAAACAGCCAAGACTGTTAAGCCGTTCTCAAGTGATGATCTTTCATACATACGGCAATCGATTTCGCTCGAACGACGCCCCGACTTCGCTCGGGTGCAAAACTTTTTTTTAAATTGAAATTTTTATATAAAAGTACAAGTCATTTTTTTGGCTTTTCCGGTGGAAGTTCCAAACATGACATGTCATACAAACGTTTTCCTGACAATAACGAACACAGCAAAGAAGAATTATCCAATTGGGTGCAGTCGTTCGGAAACCATTCGCCTACTTTTTATGTATTAAACATATAAAAAAAGTAGAAGACACAGAGATGGATGCGAAAGTCACTAAATGTACAGTATTTTATTTTACACACACGAGTTCCTTTACAAATGGATACTTGGCCAGTGAACAGATTAGGTGACAAGTAAAAATGTAATATTAATACAAAATACTAGCGCTATTTCAAACTCTGTAACTAATCGCATGTTTTAAAAATGTTTACAATTATAAAAATAATCTTCACTCTAATATTATAATGTTGTGACACATATTTTTTATCTTACAAAAAAATGTTTATACATTCCGAGTACTCTAGAATTTTCAGGGTTTTTCCATTGTACGTCATTAGAACGATCTACCCGGTTGTCGGACACGGGCCACGTGGCTTAGGCTGCTTGATCAGCGGAGCTGAGAAACGGAGAAATAATATCTAATAATCCCTGTCCACTGGAGCGAAGCGAAGATTTTATAAATAAATAATGATGGACAATCCGCACAGCATTATCCACGCCCAAGCTAAGCAGAGCTTGTATTATAGGTACTAGATGACTGATATACTTAATACAATACATTACATAGATAGATGTTTTTTTATTATACATAGAAAATACCCAGAACACCAGGAACAAATCTTTGTAGATCGTACAAACATTTGTCCCAAGGTGGGAATCGAACCCACAACCTCCTGCGTCGCAGGCGGACCTTCGCCCTTCGCGCCACATAGGTCGTCAAAATGCAATACTTTTGGTTAAAAATTCTCCGATTCTCCGCTCCGCAGCCTACTCGTGTGGTAGTCTACCCAGCTAATCTATTCTGTGAACGTCATTTCCTGAAAACTTGAGAGGAGTGAGCAATGATGTGAGGCGACACCCAGCTCAAGCCGTGATGTTAAGACACTTACTTTAAATGCATTAGTATAAAAATATGGAAAGGTAATCTCGGTTCTAGACTATGATTCTAATAATGTATTAATTTTTGAATTACTTTGTATCATGGCATAAAGTTTTTTTACGGGATAAACGGCTGTTCCTTTAAGGTTACTTACTCAGTGAAAAATAACTGGCGTGATGTTAAATTCCTGCTATGTATTTTGTTTGACTGACTGAAATAACAAAAGCACTTGCCATTTAGACGACCTGTCATACTTTTTTGATGATGCAGCCTTTCAGGAGTCAGTCAAGTCTCTCGTGGGTTATTCCAACAAATCCGAATACGGGTGACAATTCTGTAGGAAATGAAATCCTTCCGTACTTCAAAAGGAACGTTACTTCACATCTTAGGTGGTACCCAGATACCTACGCCCAGTAGGTAGATATCTTTATTAAAATATCCGAACGAGTGCAGAATTGGTCGAAATAAAATAGTTGCTTCATGTAAAACTCTAATTTTCAATATTTTCAGTTCCATAATTTTTGGCCAAAGCATCAGCATTGCCATTCAAAGTGGCAATGCTGCCAGCCTTTTGAAATATTCTTATATATTTTATTTTATATATTTATTATTGCTTCTAAATATTAATTTTATTATTACTTATGTTAAGACTGTATTGCGTATATGTATGTGCCTATATGTGTCGATCTGCGAAAGACTGCAGGCAGATGCTGGATGCGGCAAGCTGAGGACAGGGCGCTATGGCGCTCTTTAGGAGAGGGCTATGTCCAGCAGTGGACTAATATAGCCTGATGATGATGATGATGTGCCTATATATTTTGCATAAGAATTAGATTTTCCACTGTTTTTTTCTGTAAAATTGAAAACTGGAAATAGACTCTCCAATTTCCAGGCAGAAGCTTCACAGCACATGATTTCTCGAGGTCGTGTCCTGACGAATATACAAAATAACGTACAGACAGACAAACGGACGGGTATAATTTCTCACATTTATATATACGAATGTGACACGTAATTATGAATATGTCATGTAACCTTAATGATGATATTATTTTAATGGCCACCTGCAGTTAATTTATTTAATTTCTGATGAAATATTATTTTAGTAAAACGTGGATCTGGATGCAGTGGTAGCAAAATTAACTATTTTGATTGGGTTGGCACCTAGTTCAAGCAAAGGTGTTACCAGGTGAAAATTTTCATGGACAGGCTTGTGACTAAGTATAGAGGCCAGCACATCAAGCTATCCCAATGTGTCAAATTTCTTTGATAGGTTTTTAACTTTATTACCAAAGAATAAGATTCATGTTCAATTGGAAAAATCTGACAGTTTGGGGTAAGTTGATGTACCTACTGGCATCTGTACCTAACAATAGCCGCACAGGACGATCCGTGGATGGGTGATGATCCATAACACAACGAGACTCCACCATGCCTAGGAAAGTACGTTTAGCCGTCGTTCGCTGACATTTGTAGATCTTTGACGATCGTTAAAAGGTCGAAAGTTGGGCAACCAGTCTTACCAAGGGATGTTGTTTTAGTGTCGATGCCAGATAGGTAGACGCTCCATGTAAAATACTGGTATTCAGCTGCACTTGGTTAGACCTGAAGCCGAATTAATTAGTTGAGGAAAAGCCTAGTAAAGCCTGGGTAGTTGATGACACTTTTCAAGTACATACATATATCATAGACTCTTGGAACTGTATTTTATTGCATGTACTGAAGTAGAAAGTAAACCTCATGCGACGGAGACCAGACTAGCAAATGATGCAACTATACGCATTCTTTCAAGTTCAGTCTGTAGGAGAAGTCTGAGTTTAAATATGGTTCTATTTAAAAATCTGTGATGTCCACTGCTGGGCAAAAGTCTCCCCAAGAACCATCTGCTCTTCCCTGTGTGTTTCCTTCTCCAGGCTTATATCCTAGAAACACCCTTAAGTCACCCCGGCTGATACCCTGCTGCTGGCTTCCATTGCGTACCGACTCTGGCCCATTTGTTATCTGATGCATTCTACATATAGTTTATGGTTCACACAATCCAACTTCAGCCTAGCAGACAAACAAAATAATTCTATCTTTTGCACCAATTATTCCAGCTTAAAGTACAGGATGTTGGGGTTTTAGTTAAAAAAAACGGTAAAAATACTTTTTAATCCATTCTCAAAATGTATCCGAAAATAAAGAGGGTAAAGTTTATTTATTTAACCAACCATTAAATTTACCACCAAACGATGTTGCTAACACTAAAAATTCCTTACTTTACATTGTTTTCATAGACAAATTTTATCGTCGACAGGTTACGACTGTGAGAAATTTCAACAATTCAGAATCCGACTCTGATTTTAGAAAAGTTCTCGACGTAAATTAGTCTTACATGTCATTATAGAGAATAATACATATATATTGCATTTTTATAGTGTGTCAAGATTCGGTGACATATGTTTATGTCATTTTAAATGTGACAATAGAAGCGAGGGATTTCGATTTTAATATTACGAGCGATGTTAAGAATAGTGTCTTTTAAAAGAAGTCCTCTCGAGTTTTGATAGATACTAATGGTGTTATTTTAGAAATGTTGACTGCCTCTTTGGTCTAGTGGTTATTCACGCTGAAACGGATGAACGGATTTGGATGAATATCTTAACGAAGCTAGCTCATACCCTGGATTAATACATATACTACTTTTTATCCTGAAAAAGTTAAGGGTTTCCGTGGGATGGCTACGCCGTCTCAAGTCGAGTTTTATACGCGATATCCATCTGCTTTACCTTTCCAACTACATAATTATGTTAGGGTCGGCTTCAAGACTAACCGGATGCAGTGTGAAAGTGGAAACAATGTATTTTTCTAACTCCCTGTTCTTTTCTGATTAATTTCGTTGCGGAATCCAAGACGGTTGAATCGTTTCTCCGGGACTTGTCGGGCTTCATTGTCTCGACGCTTTTCTGGTTGTCGCCACTGTTGATTCTGGTTTTTAAGAATTGCAGTGGTTGGGGAATAGTGTGGCGGGCTTATCCCATTAGCCGGATGCAGCTGAATACCAGTATTTTACATGGAGCGACTATCCGACCTCCTCAGCCCAGTTTCTGGGCAACACGCTAGGCCCTTGGTTAGATTGGTTGTCAGAATTTCGGGTTTCTGACTACCCGTAACGACTCTCAAAGACCTACAAATGACAGCCGGGACCAACGGCTTAACGTGCTTTCCGAGACAATGAGGAGTCTCCATATGTTACGAACAGTCACCCTTCCACAGACTCAAGCGCAGCTTAACCTTCGATCAACCCGTGCGTCTGCGATGTTCTCGTTCTGTAGAATTTCAGCCTATTTGTATTTGTCATTGTCTCTATTTTCATTTTAAGTGAATCAACAGGAAACACGTAATATTCGCGTCTCCAAAATTAACGTCTCTCGGATCGAAAATAGAGCTGCACCATTTTTTATTTAAAAAATATTACATTGATGAATAAATTTATTTTGAATATTTAAATGGTGCGTAGAGTTGCATTTTGCGGAGTTTGTGTAATAATATTATTTATTACAGCTCTTGCCTGATTTTTTATGGAGGACATTCTCGTGCTCTAGTCACAGATTATTCTAGCTAGTGTCCATTTTGAATTAAATTTGACTTTAGAATTTATGATAAATTAGTTATGATGGTATGGGTTGTGATGTGAAGGAATGAGGAACATGTGTCGTGAGGAAAGATTTGAGTATAAATGTGGATGTTTGTAAGAGTTTAGGAAGAGCAAAGAAACGATGGATATGTGATGATTTGGCATGTAAGGGAGTGACCATTGAAAGGACGGTTAAATTTCAGCAGTTGGAAGAACAAAAAAAACTAAATTAAGGAAAGTACTACTAATCCCAATACTAAGGTTACATAATACGAGTATTATTTGGACGGATAAAATACTGTCCTAAATGTATCAGTGTGATGAATAAGTTGGTTCTATTTTTCAAGCATCACTACTAAAACGTAATTAAATAATTAAAAAATTCTTAAAAAGAAAATAAATTCTGCTCTAAACATGTTACTGAAGAAAACCTAAAAGTATGGCTCTGGTTCATTAAAAAAATGACGAGGGGGAAGTCCCCCCCATCCGCCTCCTGGCTACGTTTTCACCGACAGCTCACTTCACCGCTCATTTCACCACTTTGTGCAAGATCGACCTGCTGACCACCCACGAAAACCCGCCATCTTAAAATAATACTAAGCCAACGTATACAAATTATTAAAACTCACATCATCGCAACACTAAACAGTAATAAGTATAAATCACACCCAGGAATGTTGCACTCGGGTACTGTCAACGGAAGAAGAACTTTATCGTCACTAAAATAGAGTTCATTTTCTAAGGTTTGGCGCGCACTAGACGCTTTAAAGCGCTGTCCTGATATACGCGATCAAGAACATCATCATATGTTTAGCCTTTTCCCTACTACATATGTTTAGTTCGGCTTCCAGTCTAACCGCGTGCAGATGAATACCAGTATTCTACATGGTAGCGACTGCCTATATGACCTCCACAAACCAGTTACGGTATAACACTAGTTCTAAGATCTAGAAATGACTGCAGGGACTAACTGCTTCACGTGTTTTCCGAGGCCCGGGGAATAAGTCGGTACGCAAAGGATGGGCAGCAATCCATGAACCTCGGCCAGCGTAGCTTATCCTTCGATTAAAACCGTGCAGGAGTTAAAATTTAACAGCAACACCAGAAAACGACCTTTTTCGGCGCTACAACGCACAATAAACGCTTTTTAAAAGGTCTTTATCTTTGCTTAGTGTCGAATATGAGTAGCGTAATTTACGCATTACGCGCCAGATTTTATGAATACCCCATACATGCTCTACAAATTTTTGTCTGTGTCGTACTCTCAGGCGAAATAAGTGCACTTCTGCAGGTTCACGACGATTTGTTCCGATCAAACGTCGCGCGATTAAGTCTACAGTGTACGTGCACCCTAAGTACACCTACTACGAAAATAGTGCAAAATATATGTACTAATTACTTGAAATACTTCGCTAAGAAGCGGATGCGTATGTTTTCATAATGCTTTCCTCTGATCTTTCGTTGAGTGTCATCGTGTTCATTCAGCTGTGACAAGATTATGTTTTCTAGGTATTGTTGTGGTTGGCTTTTGTTTTGTTTAAGATTGTTAATTCTCGTGTAAATAATAATAAATAAATAAATAATGTTGGAAAATCTACACAGCATCATCTAGCCCCAAGCTAAGCAGAGCTTGTGTTATGGGTGCTAAATGACTGATATACTTAATACAAAATATTACATAGATAGATATTTTTATTATAAAAATATATATAAATATATTTTTTATTATACATAGCAAATACCCAGAACACCTGGAACAAATATTTGTAGATAGTACAAACATTTGTCCCAAGGCGGGAATCGAACCCGCAACCTCCTGCGTCACAGGCGGACCTTCGCCCACTGCGCCACATAGGTCGGCAAATGTGGAGTATGCGTGAATTTCAAAAAATCCCAGTGGTCTGCCTGTCTCTCGACCTGCATGAACAGAAGTGATGTTTAATGCTTGTGCCTTCTCTGTATAAGAAGAGGCTGGTATTATTATAATTTGTTTGTTATATTGTATTTGTAAGGTTCGGGAAAATGAAACTTTTGTATGACTTTTTTAGTCCGTCGTATGCGATGTTGTAATTTGAATTTTGACAAAATCAAAATAAATTTATTCAAATTAGGCTGTGACAGTCCCCCAAAACGCCGGTTTCTTTAGAATAGAATAGAATATGTCTTTATTTGCTTAGAATGCAGGTACATGCAAAATAGGATGGTAAATAACATAATTGTACATTCTGCCTTGTTGGCATGCAAATACAGTAATTAATTATTATACAAAGTTAGTTATAGGGCAAATAGGTTATTGGAATATATCATCTAAGAAATCCTGTACAGAATAATAACATTTATATACAAGTAATTCTGTAAAACATTTTTTAAATTTCATCAATGAGTGTTTTTGCTGGGAAGAAGAAGTGGCGCAATAAACTCCCCAGCAACACATCTATCTGATAAGTTAGGTTAGTAGTAAGACACAATGTTAGGTCCCAAATAAATTAAATTACCGGTTGTAAACAAAGATAAAATAATTGGACTGTTTTGGGGGTCAATTCTATCCTAGAAAAAATTGGGAACAGTTACGGGACGCCAGGCAGATGTGAAACGTCGGAATTATCTTGCACAAATAATATGCATAAAAGAACAGATTACGACATATAGCTTAGAGAAAAAAAAACTATTTTTTTCCTGAAAACAATGACTGCTTATTTAATAATCATTTAATTTTATAACTTACAAAAATCTAAACAAAAAATACTTATTTTTCCCTGAAAACAATGACTGCTTATTTAATAATCATTTAATTTTATAAAATAAAATACCTAAAAAAAACAATTGCGACAGCTGAATTGTTTTAGCCAGTAATAGTTATATTCGATGTTGCCTCCGACGGTGGCGACGCCGACACATCGCCACGGCATGCGTCGCCACGCTAACAATCGGCTTTACATCAAAAACTGTTTCAAAATATTTGCAAAATAAAAAACACCATCCTCTCCCTTATCTCCTAGGTTTCTAGAGCTTAAATATTTTTTAGTAAACAAGGATTGCGGACGGCTAGACCAATTTCGATAGTTATTTTGTTGTGTTTGTTATTGTAAGGAGAAGGTTCTTATGAAAAAAGAAACTAAGAATGTTACGTTAAACATTAGAAAATGCAAGCAAACTTAACGACTCTCTTTTCCGATATCCACGCGAACGAAGTCGCGGGCACGGCTTGTATGTAACTAATAAATCAATGCCAGAAAACTCTACATTTTACACATTTCAGCACTAGATGACATGGAATTAGTACTAGAATTTAGTCGAAACACTAAATCAATTAGGCACCAAAATCAGCATTGACATTAAGAACTAATTACTTATCTTTCGCAATTTTTCAAATATTTTTGTCAGACTATGTGGGTCGATATAATAAATTTAACGTAAAAAATTACCAATCTGTTTTGATATAAAAATTGTGAGTTTCTTTGATACATTTTCAATGTTCTGTGTGTACCAGAAGTTGCTTTGAACGTGAAATATGTTGTATTTGAATAAAATACAGGAGGAGGTAACATAAATGTGTCTTACATTTATGTTACTGGGATAGGAGCACGTGCTAAATGTTGATAGATTAAGCGCTCTTCGAGGTAAAGTACGGACTATGGAACGTGTCAGAATCTGTAGTGTATAAAAAGGGTTAGTAACAGATCTTACCCTTTTTAAACACTGAATAAATTTTTATTTTTTAAACGTTCCTAGTGTGGGGAAACCCATCTTCTTCTGTATATTGGGTGCGTTTACATTAAAACTCAAATATTTGTTCCGTGCGGGGATCAAACCCGTTACACGCAGCGCAGCAGCCATTCGCTAAGCCACTGCGCCAAACGTGTCGTCAAATATTGACTAAATTATGATAAAACATATATGTTTTATCATAATTTAGTTAACAGGTCAAAAATATAAAATAAAATGCTGAAATGGTTCGGTCCTGTTGAGAGTTGAGAGAATGAATGAAAGGCGATTTTTTTTTTGAACTTTCCTGTGGGGGACTTAATTAAAATTAAGGCCTCCAGCCAGGCGTGAAAACTTAAAAGCTAAGCGACCAATCGCTAAGGGCACCCCCTGCGGGGTACGAACCTCGGCTTAGGACGTCGCTGAGAGAGGACAGCAAGGGACAGGCGGGATCAAACAGATATATTATTTGGGGACTTTTTTAAACATTTACCGGCTCAGCTTCGCGGGCTGGCTCTAGCAAAGGGTCGGGGGAGGACATCGACGGGGTCGTCGCGACCGACATGAAAGGCGATTTACAAAAGCTGATGTCGGTGGAAACACCGGGAGGGTACGAACTAGAAGGACATCCACTGACCTCAACGGTGATGTTCTTCAGGAAGGTCAGACGCGTAGTACTCGCAACCGGCGTGTGATGTATGGACGTAAACGAAGCGAAAAGAGTACCGTTAAACGGGGTGAATAGAAACGCAGGGGTGAGTAGAAACAAAACTTTGAAGGGCATTTTCGCGTTAGTTTAACATTGTTTGTTACTACAAGGACTCTTATGTTTTTTAAGGAATTGAAATGAATAATTTCAACACCTTGTCTGTAATTAATAATGTTGGATCAACGATTAAATCTCATTTATAGTTTTGTTTCGATTCACCCCGGCTTTCCGATTTACCCCGTTTTACTGTATGTAAAGATCATCGCAGGTGGCGTTCTATAGTTTCTGCCTACCTCCGTGGGGATAAAAGCATGAGTTAATGTATTTAAATACATATGGATTATTTTAAAAGCCTAAACCATTTAATCAGTAGTCAAAATTCATGATATATTTTAATTACGCAAAAGGTTCAGATGACGTCAGCCTCAAAACCTACAACATAACCTAACGCCTGTATACCCAAAAGTACTGGGCACCCATAGTATCACCCACATTTCCACATACCCACGTTATGTTTAAGTCCCATGTAATAGGGGTGAGCCTATACCCATCAACCGGGCACAAGTCCAGACTCCAGGTTGCTAATGAGAAAATTCCTTTTGGAAAACCTCAGCAACACTTTGAACGACATATGATTCGAACCCAGGACACACCCTACTACTGTTTTAAAAAGGGCTTTGCTGCTACTCAGGACTGAACAATTTTATCCATTCAGGGCAGATTTTTTTTCTGCCATAGGTAAGGAGCGTTGCCCACTACATTTGTCGACTCCTTATCAAGACCCTTTAGGTGCTAAAGGTTGCTTTTCGCTACTTCATGCAATCCTTTTAAATCTAGAAAGTCAATAAAATATATTTCAAAAAGGTTCCTCCCACCAGCGCACACGCACGTCTCTGAATAGTGATTTATTACAAGAATGTTAATCGACTACCGGTGACTCAGACCAATAAATATAAATTTATATCAAAATATATAATTATATATATTTTAAACACACTTTTGCCAAACTGCTGAGTGACAGGAATCTTTATTGGGTGTGAAATTGTATGTAACATCGGATCAGATATCAGATTTTAAAAGCGCCATCTTTATTTCGTTCAAGCATCGTTTGAGAAATGTCAAAATATTTGTAAATAGTGTTAATGAGTGCCAAAGTCACGCCCAAAATGTCATATGACACTAATTGGGCAAGTGTCAGTTGTAGATAATTTTGGTTATTAATTATAATTTAAGTAAATGAGTGGAATAAGAAATGAGTATGTCAGAAGAAGTCTGAAGGTGGCCCCGGTGACCAAGAAATTGTGTGATGTGACCATGGTAAGGGCGGAGAATGAGGGTCTTGTCGTGAAGAAAATTTTGAGCTAGAATGTCGATAATTGCATTGCCATTCAACGTGGCAATGCGGCCAGCCTTCTGGACACTTTTCCCGTTGACAGCGATGCGGATTAATTTTTCGATGCCCTGTGATTATTCATTTTATTTTATTTCTTCATATATTAATAATTGTATCATTTTAAAGACATAAATTGAGGTCATTCAACCTACCATATCATTGTAAGAGTAGAAGTCTAAAGAAGGACGGAGCGTATTCCCTGTTACTCGTATGTCAATCTATGAGGTACTGTTATGAGCTTTAACAGTAGTTAGACGAAGTTAGATCAAGTCCCAGCAGCCCAAAGGCAAAAGACCACGTAGAAACCGGTAGTTCTAGTCTGTCCTTTTTCATAGCGACATGATAAAATTCTCATATTACCAATGATGACGACACGGTTGGCGCGGTGGTTGAGCCATCGGCTGCTGCGCCGCGTGTTGTGGGTTCGATCCCCACACGGAACAAATATTTGTATGACCTACAGGTAGTTGTTCCGGGTCTGGCTGTTTGTGTATGTGAGTTTAAATGTTTGTAAATGCACCCACGATACAGGAGAAATTCCTAGTGTGGGGCAACGTTTTTAAAAAATAAAATAAAATGGGGCTTGCGGCTGAATATTAACAGTCGTATGGTCGATCAAAGGTTAAGATATGCTTGCTTAGATCAGTCTGTGGATCCATGCATCACTTATTGAGAATCCGTGTCTCGGAAAGAACGTAAAGCTGTTGTTGTTTGTAGATCTTTGACAGTCGTTACGGGTATTCAGAAGCCTAAAACTCTGACAGCCACCCTTGCTAAGAGATATCGAATCGAATAAGTGGTTTCTGGAGGTCAGAAAGGCAGTCGATCCAAGTAAAATACTGGTACTTAGCTGGATCTGTTTAGACTGGAAGCTGACTCTAACAATGTTGGGGAGAGGCAAGGCAGATAATAATTATACCAATGCTATAAGATTGGCTCAAGATAAGTCTATTTCCAGCCAAAACAAAATTATTTATAGAAACTTACACACTTTATTGCAGGATAATATTATTTTAACCTCAAATGAATATAATTGGAAGCATTGGTCGACAACATTTTGGCGTGTTGACTGACACATCAATATTATTTATAGTGATAATTTATTGGAACTCTGCCTGCCGTGAAATGCGTATTTTAGACAATTTTGTTTATTAGGAAAACATTAAAATTTAAAACGTAATTAGTTTTCTGTAATGCAGATGTTAGACAGGTGTCAAAATAAACTGACGTGTGTTTTTTAATAAATCAAGTTTGCAGAACGTCAAATAGATTATGAATTAGCTATTAAAATATCTATCTATGTCATGTATTGTATTAAGTATATCAGTCATCTAGTACTCATAATACAAGCTCTGCTTAGCTTGGGGCTAGATGATGCTGTGTAGATTGTCCAGCATTATTTGGTTGTTTATTTATTATGATTGTTTACTTTTGTTTAAAATATAGAGCAGTGATGGGCCAGTGGTAACGGCCCCGACTTCCATGTCGTAGGTCATGGGATCGAACCCAGGAAGGCTTTTACTTTACTTTGTGTAATATTAGGTCTTTACCTATGAAATTGCCGTTCTGCAGTACTGGCCATTTCAAATCAAAATATTTTTTGTTTGGCTAAGAATTCTAATTTCAAATTAATTTTATTTTAAAAACATGGTTTTTTTTTTCCAAAAGTAGTCATTTGTTTATTGATTAGTGTTACATTTTCATCGCATTTAAATCTTTTTCGTCATCATGGATACGTTAAAAATTCGAGTAATTATGGAATATGAGTACCGTCGTGGCAGCAACGCGGCACAAGCGGCACGCAACATCAACGACGTTTACGGAGCTAACACTACAAACCAACGCACTACCTGTTATTGGTTTGCTCGCTTCCGTTCTGGAAATTTCGACCTGAAAAATGAACCTCGCGGTCGTCCGAAGACTTTGGTCGACAATGACGAATTAAAGGCGATTGTGGAAGCTGATGATACACAATCTACGGCTGAATTAGCAGCAGCTTTCGACGTTAGCGTCAAAACAATATTGGTCCATTTGCGTCAAATTGGCAAGGTAAAAAAGCTTGACAAATGGGTGCCCCACGAACTCAATGATCGCCAGCGCGAAGTACGCGTCGGGACGTGCCTTGCACTGCTCAACAGACACACAAATGAAGGAATTTTGAACCGCATTGTTACCTGCGATGAAAAATGGATTCTGTTTGATAACCGCAAGCGCTTAGCAAGTTGGTTGGATCCTGGTTCAGCACCTAAACAATGCCCTAAACGAAAACTTACCCCAAGAAAAGTGATGGTCACTGTTTGGTGGTCTAGCGCCGGTGTGATTCAACACAGCTTCTTACCAAACGGGGTGAGCATTACTGCAGATGTGTACTGTGAAGAATTGAACACAATGATGGAGAAGCTGGCACATCTCCAACCAGCATTGGTCAATCGCTCGTCTCCGCTGCTCCTGCACGACAACGCGCGACCTCATACTGCACAGCAGACGGTCTCCAAGTTGCAAGAACTGGGGTTGGAAGCTCTCCGTCATCCGCCCTACTCACCAGACCTTGCACCTACAGACTACTACTTTTTCCAGAATTTGGATAACTTCTTGGCGGGAAAAAAATTCAATACCCGAGAGGCAGTACAAAATGCCTTTGAAGAATTTGTTGCCTCCCGTCCAGCTGATTTCTTTAAGAAGGGCATCAATAAACTGCCACTGCGTTGGCAAAGATGCATTGATTGCATGGGTGATTACTTCGATTAATACAAATAAAAAATACATGAAAAAAATTCATTTAAATTTTTTCATACAAAACGGCAATTTCATAGGTAAAGACCTATTATATGTCATCTTAAACAGATGTGTTTCTGAGGAATTTGCTGTGCCACTGGACATTCTCATTTCCAAACAGCTAGCCTCTGTACCTAAACAAAACTAGAATTGATAAAAATATAATGAGTTTATTTTTCTCCATCAAAACTTACATATTATGACTTTAAGAGCTACACAGGGTTTTACAATGGGCGCCCTTATCGCTAAAAGCGATCTCAAATCAATCTCATTTTCAATCGCAAAACTATTTTACACAAACATCATTTTTTTAATATATTCACGAATGAAAACACACGAATACGCTCAGCAGCTGGTTTTTATTCCAAAAATATTTTTCCTGTTATTATTTTTTTTTTCATCCGTGTCACAAGGTTTCATAAAATGCGTCAGAAAATCAGATTTTAAATGGCGGCTTATCTGTCGACGCAAGTCGTAAAAGTCAACCGAAGGAAATGAAAGTCACCATCTCACCAATAGGCTAGTGAAGGATTGCTATAAATCCTAGTTTTAAATAGCTTCGGGGACTAATTTACTCTGAATCTGACTTATGTCAGATAATAAATTACCAAACCCTTCCTTATGACGACACGAATATAACTGAATGTATATTTTTCTTACGGCTTAACACATGCTTCGGGTTAATTTATAGGAAAAAAAACCTATTCTTACGTCACTTATTTATTGAAATAAAAACAGTAGTAAAACTAATAAAAATATGACATAAAATCCTATAATATTATGTGTTAATGGTTATTCTTAAAACCTATTAATAACGCCCTTATATCTAAATATCATGTTGCAGCTATTAAATAAATAATTTTATTAGCCATTTATAAAAAAATAATAGACTTAAACGGTTGACGACATCTGACTACCGATGAAATTGTCATCGGCCAGAGGTCGTAAACATTTCGCGATGACGCCAAACGTCCGTGTATTTTTTCAATTAAAAATGGCGTCAAGGATTGCCAACTATTTTTATGATGCGTTACGATGTCAAAGTTACAGAATGAACAGTTTGTTTTTTTATATAATAATATTTTACGCGATCTCATGTCCTCAGATCGGCATTTCACCGGATATTCTATACAAATTGATGTTTAGTAGAACGAGTCAATAAAATTTCTAAAATAATATCATACGTGCTGTCTAGTACGAAGATAAATTAGGCTTCATACAAATGAGGCGGCACGAACGCCAGTTTTTGCCACATCAAAGCGTTTTTTTTAGCCCGGAAATAAATTATTATATATTAAAATAACTGCGACACGAGTAAATAGGTTAGACAGATATTAAAATATTCAGTTCAGTGGGGTATGGTTTTAGATAGCATACATTTTTAAGGTGCAAATACCTATGTTTATTACGTAAAAGATTGTAGTGGTAAAAGTGACATCAGGAGTCACCTGATAATATTAATAAACATATATATTTTTTGAAAAAAAAAACCCGTTAATAAGCTTTGCCTGAAAGATATGACGCAGTTTTTTCATAACCACGATTACAATAATTTCACTTTTTTTTTATTATTGAATGAAATTCTCTTACATAATTCTATATTTTACATGTAGGTAGTACGTAGATACACTATTTCATAGTTCTCGTTATGTTTTTCTCCAATGTTTTGACATTTTGAATTTTTATATTATCATAAGTGTTGGTTTAAAATTATCTGCCTACGTTTTCTGTGACGAATCAGATTTTATGCTTTATAATTTGACTCATGCGTGAGATTTAATTATAGGTACGCTTTGGCGAGAATATTTTAGTCAGTCTGGAGATCAGCTGACATGAGGACAAGTAATTTTGTTTCATGACTTACAACTGGTTTACAAACGGAATGTAATCTCTTCTCTCTTCCTCTATTTGGTCTATTTGGTAAAGAATAGAAAAGAGTTTTGTATGTAACACAGAGGTGTTACATACAAAACTCTTTTCTATTCTTTTAAAGAACGTCTATCTGGCCGCACCCTAAGCCACACTTACCTATTCGTTGACTTTAGTTAGGTATCGTTGTAGGAACTGGGAATTTACTGTAGGGATGACGGTTCTATACAAAGAAGACCGTTTTTAATCGATTCGAATTTAAATCTGATAAATCGTTTCCACAAAAAGATCGATCTCTAAAAGATTGATTTCTCAAGAATCATTTGAGATTTCTTTAAAAATATAAATCCATGTATGTAAAACAAAAAGAACGCCATAACGATCGATCTTTGATGATCTCGTTTTTAACTAATTAAAGTGGTTTTATCAACCATACCAAAGGCGAGAGCGCCGGGAAAACTATATTATAAAAAAATAAAAACAAAAATTTACAGAACATGATCCAAGACTAACTCAATAAGTGTAGTGCAAATCTTTGACAAACAGCTACAAAGTTTTGCACTACACTTATCCTTTGCGAAGGCTTAGGGTTTCACAAAACCTGTTATTAAATAAGTATAACTCGTTAAAAATGCGTACACCGTCGTAGCACCAGCAATCATATTATATTTAATAAGTACAACTCGTTAAAAATGCGTACACCGTCGTAGCACCAACGAACCCACACCAAATCTTGCTTATATCCCAACACAGGAACCAACACACAGAACTGAGTGAGCACAAAACAATGCCACACACTTGACAATCACACTGCACAATACTAATCATATTTTCCGTACTAGAAGAAACCCATTTCTTTTTAAATGGCGTTTGTAAGTGACCTGTGGAATTCTCTCGTTGGGTACAACGATAAAGAAGACTTGAACTGGCACGAGTTGTCCAGGTTTTACTTCGATGACAGTCGGAAATACTTCTCAGTATCTGAGATCGACCAGGAAGCCATACCAATAGTGTTCGGGGAATGCCATAAGATTAGTTTCAACAAACACGGGTTCGGTTATAATTTCACGCCGCTGAACTTCATCACTGTATACCACATTGATAGTCGAAGAGGTTGGTATGAATGAGGTTTTTTATCCTGGATGGAAGAGACGCCAATGCACAAACTGATACCAGAAGTTCAGGACATGATCCAAGACTTGCTCAATAAATTTTCCTTCATCATAAAAGAACGTCAAAACTTGGAAAGCCCCTGTACAATTACAACTTGTGAGTTTAGTATATGATTCTGGAGCCCCCAGCGTATCAGGTTGTGTGTCGACGTCCCTTTCAAACTGAGTCTTTATTAATAAGTAATCCTATTTAAAAATAAGCCCTAGTACTCATGTGCGAAGGAAACGTAAAATGAAAGCGCGTTTTTGCTGCGCGTTTGTTAGGTAATGACTAATGTGTCCACCCCTTTTTTTAACTTATACCGTCCTTCACTGGACAAAGGTCCCATGTTCCTCCATTCGCCTCTGTATTTGTTCGGTTAACCAGACAAGAACGAGTCTAGGTCGTCATGTTAGCTTTTTTATTCCTGCTTCAGTGACGTCACCCGTCGTCGCCTGAAGACGGGTGACGTTGCGACCGTGCCCCATCTCTTCTGATTCTGCATCCTGTAAATGGGCCATATTTACAGGATGATCCAGTTCCATTTCAGCTTATCTCATCACCAACATCTGTGATGCCTGTCCTTGAGCGCATTACTGCGTAAGCCCTATGTGAGAAAACTTGTTCATAGGAAGCTTTTCCTAAACAATTAACGAAAAACGTGAAAGGAAAATTATTCTTAACCCTAAAATTAAATATTTCAAAGCCACAACATTTTCTCGTCAAGGTTCTGATAAAAATATTAGTTATGACACATTTTTATAACCCGTTCATGGTTTCTGACACAGATTCATTCCCATCATCTGTTCTGACCTTGTTACGAGGTCTGATTTAAGACCCCTGTTTATGTACGATAATATTTATATACTTAAATATCCGTCGGTTGACGCAGCGCACGCGTCAACAGGCGCGACAAATTATAATATTTTTATGACAGTATGTTTTTTTCTGTCATTTTATGTGGAATTTTTGGCGACCAAAAGGTTTAATTTGTTTGTTTATCCCATAAATTTGTCTCGTTTACTAGGGTTTTGATCGATATAATTCCTATCTTTTGAGCCTGCATAAAATAAGTGTTCTATTATTCAATCAGATATCCATTTCGAAATGTTTACTAATTGCTCAAACGCGTTTTGCCTGACAGATGTCAAAATGATTTTGCACGATGTTAGCAAATTCATAACGTACCAATATTGTTCATAAATAATTAATTATAGCTGTGTATAGTTGAGTTTATTGTGGAAAGTTTTTTCACAATGTTATGAAAATTGAACATGAGCGATTTTTGTTTTAATGATGTATTATGATATAACTGTTAGATAAAATAATATCACCAAAGGGTTATACCACATTTCGCCATTTATGTTAAAATCCCATAAAACTGTTAATGAAAGTGTAAATACTTTCCACAATAAACCAAACGACACACCTATATTTTTCATAAATATAGGTATATTTTTGATTTGATTTGCACACACCGTGCAGAAAAAATATATTGAAATGTGTCGTGCAAAACTTTCCAGGACGATTAGACTGTAGGCTCTAAGTATACAATCACCGCTAATTCTTAATTAGCTCCTTAGCTGGGTACCACAAAACTTGGTCCTCAATCCTTCACCTCAGTGTCGATAACCACAAACTGACTATGAACCTCTTCCGTTTCCAGCCGAAGTCAAAATGCCATCAGGCCACATAGACCAGCCCGAGATCGAGGACAACAGAGACGGCACGGTCAGCATCAAGTATGAACCTCGAGAGGAAGGTGTCCATGAACTCTACGTCAAGTACAATGGCGAACATGTGCAAGGTACGTCTTAAGAGTTAAGAGGTTTTTGACAGTGGTTACGGGTAGTCAGAAGCCCGCAAGTCTGATAACCAGTCTTTCCAAGGGGTATCGTGTTACCCAGTAGGTAACTGGGTTCTGGAGGTCGGGTAGGCAGTCGCTCCATGTAGAATACTGGTATCCGGTTGCATATGCTTTACAACAGTAGCTTATATACAGTGTATTATAATGATCTTCTGTCAATAATAAAAAAATCGATGTGTGTATGTGTAAGAAATAGAAAGAAATACATTTAGTTGGTAACTAAAACTAAACAAGTATACCAATAAAAAAAATAAAAACTGGATCTGTGTGAGGCCAAAAAGACTTCTATCTCAGCATAATGCAAGGATTAAAAAAAAATACCTCAGCACTGATAGGTGTGTATCTGTCCCTATAAACTCCAAAACGGCTAGACCGATATTGATGAAATTCTTAGGCAATCATTAGATTAGCTCAACCAGTAAACCTGTGAAATTTGGTAGCGATAGGAGTAATAGTTTTTTTGACAAGTTTGTTCGTTTTATTATTTTCCTTACAAAATAATAAAAACGAAGTGATCTGGCTATAAATAAATTAGTACTACCCATTGCAGCTTACTTAGTACCAACCCGCCCCGGATAGTATAATACGTTTTTTTATAAGTTACTATGTATGGAACAACTTATTATTGAACTATAGAAAAGAAAGAACCACAAAACTTTTAATTGCCACAGAGGACACGTGCTTAATTTAAGAAAAAAAGATCTTAATACAAGGGATTTCTTATGAAAATGTTACTAAACTACAATGATGAACTATGCAACTAATCCCCAAACTTTTCATTCCAGGCTCCCCCTACAAGTTCCACGTAGACTCCATAGCGTCAGGGTACGTGACAGCCTATGGTCCTGGTCTGCTGAGTGGCGTCAGCGGCGAGCCTAGCGAGTTTACCATCAGCACCAAGGGTGCGGGGTCCGGTGGATTGTCCATGGCTGTGGAAGGACCCAGCAAGGCTGAGGTGAGAGATTTAGAAAGAGATATGGAGAGATGCTTCTTCTTCTTGTTAGCGTGGTCAATGGGAATCTATATAGAGTCAGCCCAGAAATTACCTATGAGTTTGGAGCCATCAGTAGCTTCTATTATAGCCTGCAGCGACCAGCGGGACACGTTATTAGGTGTCCCATTATTTGTGAAGCCACACCACATTTGCACACCAGGCTGGAGTCGGCTACTTAATTTTGCATTTGAGTAGGTTTCGACCAACCGTTGTCTGAAGTCTGTTAAGGAACTTCAAGGTTAGCCAAGCCAACAGGAAGTTCCACATCTTGGCAGTCACAAGTGCGGCTGCTAAGGTAGAGGTACTGGGTTCGATTCCAAAGTTGATCATTGAGTTACTCTGTTAGGAATTTTCAGAGTAGCAAGCTGTTGTCTAAATTTGTACCCTGGACTTAAAACATAACTGGCAAAATGTGGGTGTACTAATATAGGAGCATCTCTGCCTAATCATTCGGGGAACACAGGCCTGATGTTATATTCTATATCCTATATATTCTATTCCAGATCACATGCCATGACAACAAGGACGGTACGGTAGCGGTGTCGTACCTGCCCACCGCTCCCGGAGAGTACAAGGTGTCCGTCAGGTTCGGAGACAAGCACATCAAGGGATCACCTTACACTGCCAAGGTCCATCATTTAGATATTCATCCCTGTTGAAGCGAAGATACGTTATTGAGAAGAATTCATTTTTATTCTTCTACTCTTCTTTAAACCCTTAATCAAATAAAGATTTACTTCAACTGCATACTTCATAATGCTCCTGCCCTTATCCCATTTTAATTGGGGTTGGTGCAGCATGTCTTCTTCTTCCATAAATCTCTATTTACCGTTATCTTAAAAGTAATTTCCTTCCTAGTCATATCATTCTACTACATACAAGTCTTCACTAATTATTTTCTCTTATTTCCAGGTCACCGGTGAAGGTCGCAAGAGGAACCAGATCTCTGTGGGCAGCTGCAGTGAGGTCACCCTCCCTGGCAAGATCAACGACAATGACATCCGTACCCTCAACGCTTCCATCTGTGTAAGAAGTCTGATTTATATTGTTTAAATAGCAAAGTCATGAACATGGTATTGTAGACCGGGATCTCTATTAATTACAAATTATAGGGCTTCGCTGATTTTATGACTATTTATTAAGAACGAACCTTGCTTCTCTAAAATACAATCAAGAATAATCTCTGCCCTTGACACAGGACCCGTTCTAAATTTGAACATTTCGAATCTTACTTGAGTGTTTTAAACCATAGAGAACCAAAGTTTTACCAGCCTGTATGCAATAAGGTCTGTTATAATATAAGACCTCTTACAGTATCAATGTGATTGCTCCAATTAGTATTTGCTCTTCAATGTTATGTTAAAGTGGTCGTTAAAGCTAACTAGTCTTTTTATGTCAATGGTGGTGGATTGTTATAAATTATGAAAGGCTATTTGTTACCCAGCAACAACTTTTTACGGGGTAAAAACACTTAAGAAAATAAGGTTGTTAGTTTTTATAAATAACTCTTTATAAAGAGAGAGAGGGAGAGAGAGAAAGAAAGAGAGAGATAGAGAGAGAGAGAGAGAAATAGAGAACGTTATTTATGTGTTTAAACATTAGATATATATATATACAAGAGTATGTAAGATGTTACATTGTTTATTGTTTCACCAGTCAGTGTTCAAATTGTCTCAGAGACCTTTTAATGGTTTATACATTTAAATATTTTTTTACATTACACATCTTATAAAAAGCATTCTCCATATACAGGCGCCCTCAGGACTTGAAGAGCCCTGCTTCCTCAAACGTCTGCCCTCAGAAAACATTGGTATCAGCTTCACACCCCGCGAGGCTGGTCAGCACATTGTCTCCGTCAAGAAGATGGGCGTCCACATCCAGAACTCACCTTTCAACATTACTGTGTCAACCCAGGAAGTTGGAGACGCCAAGAAAGTTAAGGTGAGACAAAATATCCAACATGTTTAATAACAATAATTTATCCATGGACTGCCTGGTTGGTCCAGTGGTACCAAGTGAGACTGCTGAGCGTGAGCTCTTGGGATCGATTCCAAGGTCGGGCAAACTGCTATTGAGTTTTTCCGATAGGAATTTTCTACTTAGCAACCCGGAGTCTGGATTTGTGTCCGGTTGGTGGCAATAGGCTCGACCCCTATTACATTGGACTTTAACATAACTGGCGAGATGAGGGTGATACCTCTGCCCAACCCTTCCAAAATTACAGCCGTGATGTTGAGTTAGCATTAATTCATTTATGTGTCGTTCAGTATTTTAACAAACACTAGGGTCGATTAGCTAAATGAATGCCTAGTTATAGCGCTCTGTTGGATTTTCTACTCTCGTCACCTTAACAATAAAGTATAAATTAAGGTGTTGCCTACGCCTTAGGTCACTACGACTAGATAGAGTTCAACTTTGCACTGTACATGATGTATGCCAACTCAATAATAATTATACTCAGCATTACCATATATTGCAACAAATTATAATACATAATTGACTGTACCTAAATAAAAACAGCTGCACGGGTTGATCGAAGATCTTGGTACTCCTGCGTGCCTCGGAAGGCCGTTGGTCCCGGCTGTCATTTGTTTCTTTGACTGTCGTTAAGGGTAGTCAGAAACCCGAAAGTTTCACAACCAGTCATACCAAGGGTGGGGGTTATCCAGTTACAGGGTTGCGGAGGTCAGATATGCAGTCGCTCCTTGTAAAAGCCCTAACATAGTTGGGATAGGTCAGGCAGATGATGAATTGGTTTTGCCAGCTTTTTCTTTTACCACAAGATCATGGTTTCCTTCATATTTTATTTTATTTTATTACTCATGTCAAAATCTGTTCCTTTCTCAGGTATCCGGCTCTGCCCTGAAGGAAGGCAAGACTCACAGCGAGAACACCTTCTCAGTGGACACCAGGAACGCTGGATACGGTGGTCTCTCTCTCTCCATCGAAGGTAACTATGAAGAATTTGATAGTCAGAACGAATAAGAAGATATTGACTTCTTGCGTAGAAACATGTTTCGACAGTGACTTCCTTGTTATTCTAGTAGTTGCAAGCGCTACTGTTGCGCAAGAGGTCATGGATTTCTCAGGTTAGGCAAGCTATCACTAGTGTAGCGACATCTATCTCGCCACATACGAACTAAATCTGACGCATCGTACATCGCGATATTAAAGTTATAGAATATAAATACAAGGGTAGTAGCCCATCAGACACAAAACCCGTCTGGTCAGAGGATCCTCTCTTTTCAATAGTCGATGAGGAACTTGACAACCAAATTAGGTTTCGACATCTGGAATTTCTTAAAAGCAGCCGGGAGTCTAGTCTTGTCCTTGGTTGGTGACAATAGGCTCGCCCCCTATTAAATTGGCCTTAAACTAACTGGTGAAATGTGGGTGTCCTAATACAGGCGTGAGATTATATCATGTTAGTCAAACATCGTAAGCATAATACGTTATTAATTTTGGCTCGAAAACTGGACCCTTTACAATACCAAGCCATTAATAATATTAATTCTCGTAGGTCCCAGCAAAGCCGAGATCCAGTGCGCAGACAGCAAGGACGGCGTGCTGGCCATTAGCTACAAGCCAACAGAGCCAGGCTACTACATCGTCAACCTGAAGTTCGCTGATCACCACGTGGAGGGATCACCTTTTACCGTCAAGGTAAGACATTGAAGTTGTTCATACGGTAATTGTTCTCGTCTCACAATCGACAAATAAAAAAAAGGCTTTTATTCGATGCATTTACAAAATAATATTACAATTTTGAAATTTCAAATTTCATGCTCGATTATTACTCCTTCTTCTTCTATTGGTCCTTTGAAATATTACAGAATATAAATAAAAAATAATCAATATAAAAAAGATTCGGTTATATGTATGTAATTGAAAAAATAGAATAAACAAATAAATTCATCATACTGTAGGTATATTGTAAATATTCAAATTTCTATTTTAATTTTTACATGCATGAACCCCTCTCAGGTATAGGTCTCCTCCGAATATTTCCATTTGTCTTTGTCTCTGTCTTATGTCGCCAGAGACACAATCGATAACATAGCGTAACTTTATGCTAAGTAGCTGCGAGTACCTTAAAACATATACAATTTAATTAAACATGGGCTTTCATATTTTTGTGCGGACCCCTAATTTTTTTTCCAAAATAGAAGTAGTTTAAAATAACTCCTTGCAACATTAGTTATCTGTTAATGAACGTCCCGCCAAAATTGGAACCGCGGTTTCGGAGTTTAACCCAAACAAACCGACACACAGACAGACAAATAGAAGATTTTTCGGTACATACAGCTACCGAGTGTACTTTTTTTTTTTGTCCATTTAGTAAGAATATGTTATTTACATATTACAAAAGGACACTTGAATTTTTGAACGAGCAGCCCTAAACACAAGTTAAATCTTACATTGGGTGCCAGAGCTCATCGAAAACAGTCTTTTCTCTAGTTGTAACGCTGAACAAATACCCATTACATTAGACGCAATGCAATATTGTAGAACATCAAATATTTCAATAATTCCCCTTTTCATAACATTTCAAATTCTACAAATTCACTCAAAACGCAAGCGAATATTTTGACTCTATCAACAATGAGGTTGAGAGAGCGGTTGGATATTGAATGCGTGCAGTCAGAAGCTACAAGAGGCGTTACTTATGCGTTATTGTCTCATTGTATAGGTGACTGGTGAGGGCAGCAACAGGCAAAGAGAGAAGATCCAGAGACAGAGGGACCCTGCACCCTTGACAGAGGTCGGCACCAACTGCAAGCTGACCTTCAAAATGCCTGGTAAGTTATATAATTAAAATCATCATCATCATCCTCCTGCTCTTATCCCAATTTAAATAGGATCATCACGCCAAGTCTTCTTTTTTTTTAAATACATCTGTATTTGCCATCAGTCTTACCAAGGGGTATCGTGTTGTCCAGTAACTGGGTTCTGGAGGTCAGATAGGCAGTCGCTCCATGTGAAACACTGGTATTCAGCTGTATCCGGCTAGACTAGAAACCGAATTCAACATGGTTGGGAAAAAGCCAAGTAGATGACAGCAAGAATACTGGATGCATTGGTAGAAAAGCCTCGCAGTAGGACAATGGCTATATCATCATCAGCATCCATCTCTCTTATCCCATTTTATTTGGGATTGGCGCACATGTCTTCTTCTTCTTCCGTACATCTCTATTTGCCGTCATCTCAATAGTCACCTCCTTTCTAGCCATATCATCTTCAGCTTACAATACAAACAAATACATTGTTTCTCTGTACTTCTGATAATCTTCCAGTCTTACAATACAAATAGACTCAATTTTAAAAGATTGATTACGAAAAGGATCACCTTACTTTTTTTCACTGTCACTAGGTGACACCTAAATTATTGCCTTAATAAAAGCGCACTGTTGAATTATCAACGGTCGGTTCAGCACTGAGAGTTGAATATCCAATATACCAATAACCATTAAGGCATGCAGTTAGGTGTTACTTAGTGTTAGTGAAAACGATCATTAGACTATTTTAGTCAATTATGTAACTTATTAATATAACATCCAATCATGCCTAGGGTTATTGGGTAACCCAGTAACTGGTTTGTGGAGATCAGATAGGCAGTCGCTCCACGTAAAATACTGGTATTCAGCTGCATCAGGTTAGACTGGAAGCCAACCTCAATAAAGTTGTGAAAAGGCTACGCAGATGATGATGGCTCATTATAATTTTCTTTACCTAAGTATAAAAAAAACGTGTTCTTTAATAAACGAGAGATCTAGATAGCAGGCGATGTAATTAATCCCACCAACTCCCCACAGGCATCACCTCCTTCGACCTGGCTGCTACCGTGACCAGCCCCGGTGGAGTCTCCGAAGATGCCGAGATCCAGGAAGTAGAAGACGGCCTGTACTCCGTCCACTTCGTACCCAAGGAGCTTGGAGTCCACACCGTGTCCGTCAAATACAGGGAGATCCATATTCCTGGTTAGTATTCTTTACTAAATACTTAAGTCAACCCACCTTGAGCAAGCGTGGTGATTAACAGTCGTGCCTTCTCTGATGAAGAAGAGGAAAAATGAGAAAGAATGAGAAGAGGCCCTTATCCTGCAGTGGGATAGTTACTGGCTGGTACCATGTTGTTAATATTATTTCACTTAAGTCAAGAGAGAATAGTTTTTTATAAAAATATAAAAATAATGTAAATTACTCTTTTATGTAAGCTTGCTCCATCGTCGACGACGTCATTGCTTGCCATTAGCTGAATTAGTAGACACACGCGGGCCTATCAATTCGACGGTACGGTTGGTGCAGTGGCTGAGCGATTGGCTGCTGTTCTGCATGTCGTGGGTTCGATTCCCGCACGGAACAAATATTTATATGGCCTACACGTAGCTGTTCCGGGTCTGGCTGTTCGTGTATGTGACTTTGAATTTTTGCTAACCCACCCACGATACAGGAGAAATTCTTCGTGTGGGGCCTTTTTTTTTTTTTAAATAAAATTTTTATTTTTTAATGAATAGCAAATCTGTCGGCACCATTACGTTCCCAAGTAATATTGTACTCTAACCCACCAATATTTTTTCAGGATCACCCTTCCAGTTCACAGTAGGACCCCTCAGAGACTCCGGCGCTCACTTAGTCAAGGCTGGAGGCCCTGGACTCGAAAGAGGAGAGTCGGGTCGCTTCAACGAGTTCAACGTATGGACCCGGGAGGCCGGAGCTGGTCAGCTCGCCATATCCCTTGAAGGTCCTAGCAAAGCCGAGATCGACTTCAAGGACAGAAAGGATGGATCCTGCGATGTCTCTTATAAGATTGAGGAGCCTGGTGAGTGATTTTTTTGTCTATTGATATATCTATAGGCGCGGGTAAAACCGATTGTTGGCGTGGTGAGATTGTTGGCGAGGCGACACATCGCCAAGAAACAAATGAAAAATGTTTGAAATTAGAATATTTTTGTTTCATTTGTTTTTGATGTCGATACCCAACAATCTGTTCTTTTATGGATATTAGTTAAACAAAATAATGTCGATGTTTTACATCTGCCAGGCGTCCTGTGACGGCTCACATTTTTTTAAACCTAAAAATATAAGTGAATTTCGTTAAACAGCCGACAGGCCTACAGAGGTTGCAGGTTATTGGTAAAAAATAAGGTTAAATCTGCTGTTTTGCATTATGGTAACGTTCCGATTTGCTAATAATTCATCAATTATTTATATAACTAGATCCTAGTAGAATACAGAAAAAATCGATGAGCACCTGATTGAATCTTGAGAAGTCCTAGTCTTATACTAGGAAAGGATTAAAATATTCAATCTAGATCAGGCTGATTTTTATTATTCCTATACAAACATTTCACTTGTTATATATTTTCAAAACTTGTGTTTTCATTTTCAAGTTTCAAACATCGTGAGGAAAGCTTGACTTATAAATTACTATAAGTGTGGAATCGCCAACACGCCTTAAGCAAGTGTCGTGATGCCTTCTTTGTATGAGAAGAGGTCTTTGCCCTGCCCCAGTACGACAGTAATAGGCTTGCATTTAAATATTTAACAGGCACTAGGATGCCTGACTTTAAATAGTTAAAAAATAAACCCCATTCTAAATTTAAATAATTTTGCAAAATTGAAAGAAACTGTTCAATATGTGTATTTAAATTAGTGAAGTAAGTTTCTAGTGGATGCTATTCAAAATACTTAAACACAATTTCTTGCTATTTGTATCGGAGACCCCCTCCTTCATGTCGCAAAAAACAACTCAACTTCTGTTCATAAATAAACAGTCTTGTATTTCAATTGTTGACCACGCCTACTGAGCCACCGGCCAATCAGCGGCGAGCGCGGCAAAATTTACTGCGAACCATTTTGACAGTTCGATTTTTAGAGTTCCTTGTTGTGGGGCAAAAAACGGACGGTGAATAGTGTAGGTTCCGGTCAGTGGCCTACCGTTGCTTTGTTACTTGTATTTTGTTGGATTGCAGCTGGTTTACTTGATTTTATTCCGTTTACCGAGTATTTTCATTTATCACTTTTTTCTGAAGAGCTTTTCTCTTTTCAAATTGTAATATTAAATACGACCTACATTGACCTAAAATTCCACAAAATGAGCGGACAACTCTTTGGTCTTTCATGAAATACTTTGATTTACCAAAAACGCACTTTACTAACAAGATAGTTATTATTCTTTGGTATAAGTTTGCAAAGTCTGTATTCTTCCAAAAAATAAAATAATAAGGGGCGAGCCTATTGCCATTGAGTGGGTACAAATCCAAGCTCCGTGCTTCAAACTGTGAAATATTCAAAAATATTTGACCCGACCTAGGAATCGAACCCAGGACCTCATTAATTATCTTGTGATATTATAATGCCAAACTGAGACAAAGTAGAAGATACCAAAACCTCCTGCAAAAAGTTTATAAAATTCTTACGGAACTCACAATCCTACTCAATTTCGATCTTGTCTGTACATTTTTTTAATTTGTTTTTATTTTTTTTCGGCCACTGACCATAGAGGGGCGCATTCGTTTTTTAAACCTCAATGCTTGTCGCGTTTTCGGCACATGATTGTACCGATTTACGATATACCTTTTTGCTAATGAATCTCGTAATTCTCGCGACATTCCTTACTTTTTTTGAGCTTTTTGCTTGGTGCGTTGTGGTTTCGATATAGTTTTGAGCATAGACATATTGCAGACAGTCGCATATGCCGATATCCAGTGTTTTAAGCTGATATATTTATTAAAGTTTACGTTTCCTTTTCTTTTTCATTTTTTTATTGTCATAAACAAGCTTTCAACTTTTTTATTTTCATGTAGATCAGCGATTTCCGTCATGAAAATTATCAAATACATATTTGGAACGTTTGATATGATAAAGAAACTGTTTTTGCTCTGTAGTCATTAAAACCCTCGAATATTCAATATATTTCTTCTAATAAAACTTTAACTTTTACTTTAAAATGAAACCTTTATCGTTTTATTTCTTTATTATCTGTAAAAGTATAATACAGATAATATATTCGCATATGTTGGCAGCGGCAGCTTTGACGGTCGTGCCTCGCGTTCGAATTTCAAAAAGTTGCAATTTTTTGTGTGTTCCCTGTGTAGAAACAAAAATGGAAGCTGTTTTGATAATTTAGGAATTTCTTGAAATTCGTCAATGATAACAGCAGGGGTTATGGATATTATGCAGCAAAATAATTAATGAAAACGACTGTCTTTTGTTTCATTACTGGGTAATTAATTTCATTCATTTAATTCATTCGGAATGACGGAGGACTGTTGGCTTTAGGTTTTCGTAAAGAGAATATAACTTTGCAATGTTCAATGTTGAGCAATTAAAAAAGTTTTATGAGATTTAACGAGTTCCATTCGATCAAAATTGTAAAAAAATAATATCTGGCAATCATAATTTTTTAGTAATTGAAAACAATAGCTTTCAAACCCGATTATAAATTCAATAAAAAGCCATTCGGCGCATTAAATGCCAAATCATTTTCAATAGCATAACAGTGGGCAAGACATAACGACTTCCAGCCAAAAAACTCAACCAATCACAGAATAACTGTCGCCTAACAAAACTTAAGTCATTATTATTTTGGGATTGTTCAAAATTTTCTAATCGTGATACACTTATGAAGTATCTTAAGACAAAAAGAGACCGCTTCTTTGTCGGAGAGATTCGCCATTTTTTTTGTTGCACGGAATACAATAGAATACGGGACAAATTCAGTTGGAGCCGGCATTCCGTGGCTCTGGTGTGTTGCAACCATTTTAATTGACCGCCCGATGGTAATAAACGTTTAGGAAAAAAACTTAACTAAAACGTACAAAAGGGTTGGAAGCGTTTTGACGGAATGCTACTTTTGATTCTTTGGACGAGTTTTTGACCGACATTTAGAACACTGGGCTATTTGAGATGGCTAGAAAGTTTGTAGAAGACTTTTGGTGACGCAATCTTGTTATCAAGGGTTGTGTAATGTTTTTAGTGTAGAGTTGGCATTTGTTTTTCTTTGAGATTACGTCATGATTACGTAGAATGTTTATCGTGAAGTTTTTTTTTATTTGGATTAATAATTATTTTTCTTTTATCCTTTTAAACGCCGCGTTGGTCTCGTGGTCGCTCGTGAATCAGAGAGTAAAGAGGTATTGAGTTTTTCCATAAGGAATTTTTCAATAGTAGCTCGGAGTTTCTATATTGGTGTTGTCACATCCCCTTGCCTTTAAAAGCACGTCAAGCGGTTGGTCCAGTGCCTGATTCCTCCCAGGTCACATCAGACTATGAGACTGAGGGATGAGGAAGTGCATCTGTACAAATCTCATATTAGATTTTCCCGAATTCGGTCAGCAGGATTTTATTTTAATCATAACTCACTTTTTGAAGAGTCTGCTCTGAATAAAGTGAGTTAACTATCTGGAATGTTACGCAAATATCTTACAAATAATGACTTATCAAAATAATGACTATTTCGTTCCACTAAGCCCTCAGTGAAAGCACGTCGAGTTTGACTCCTTCATAGAAATAACTACCAATATTATTCAAGAAAACAATTGCCTGCGACTAATTTCTAGATCCCAGTACTAGGCAACTTGGATGGGTGTTCTTCAATTATATATCGAGACTCCTTCGTGGGTCCGGAAAGCATGTTAACCCATTGGTGCCGGCTGTCAGTTGTAGATCTTTCTTAGTATCAAAAAAGTAATTGTTTTACCCAGTAACTGGATTGTGGCGGTCAGATAAGCAGTTCCTCCATGTAAAATACTGGTATTCAGCTGCATCCACGTAGACTGGAAGCCGACCCCAACATACATAGTTGGGGAAAGGCTACGCAGATCACGACTACTGGGCAATACCGAAAATATCATATAAGTAAGAACATTTATCAAGAATTCTGATTCGTCTTATGTAAAACGTTTATCACATTAATTAATACTTATTAAGTGGTGTTTTAGTGTTCGAAATTCAACGGTTTCAGCTTTATCCACTACATCTCCATATTAACTTGAACTATGCTAAAACTCTCACCTGTCCGTGGCCCGTGAGTGCTTTAAAAGGGGTATACATTTTGGTACAACCTCATGCATGACAGACCAGGCCTTAGGTTGAGGCCCTCAACCATTGCGGCATTACAACATCCCTACCTAAAGTGCGTTACTTAATTAACAGTAAAATTATAAACGCTTAATTTTAACCCCATAATCGTCTCATCTAGAAGCAATTAAACTTATCAACTTCATTATGGATACAGTATGCAAATATGATATTAGCAATACAAATATGGCGGGCAACCCCTTTTACATCAGTTAAAATGCCATTATATGCAGCTGACGTGTCTTTCTATATCTCCTCGTGTTGGTTACATTGTGTTATGTTGATATGCCATGATGGCCAAGTGGTCAAGCACTCTCTTGTTCGGTTATAGATTCGAATCCGTGACTTTTTCAATTCATATGTTTTTCAATGTTTTGAAGAAGAATGTGCATTCCTGTATTATAAAAAGATATTATAACCTCATAAAAACTGGTCAGCAGATTACGGATGCTAATAGAGTGTTTGAAATAATAAAGATTTGGCAAGACGCTGTTGTTAAATGATGCTGTTGAAATCTTCCAAAATATCTCGTGTCACATTGATGCTTATAACATCACGCCATGATGGTCAGGTTGTGAGGAAAGCTTTGAGTATGAATGTGGAGGGTTACAAGAGTAGAGGGAGACCTAGGAAACGATTGATGGATAATGTGACAGGTGATATGGTTAAAAATTAGGTGAAAT
Organism: Phlogophora meticulosa; assembly: GCA_905147745.2. Lineage (NCBI taxonomy): Eukaryota > Metazoa > Arthropoda > Insecta > Lepidoptera > Noctuidae > Phlogophora > Phlogophora meticulosa. Next base: position 3,058,159 of record LR990542.1, read on the forward strand.
TAGAAATTAGATGACGTCAAATAAAGAACCCACATAAATTGTAATAAGGGAAAGATGATGATGATGATGTACTTTCTAAGTTTATCTTAGACATCACTGACATCGGTTAAGGTAGCCATCGTGTGGAAACCTGGACTCGTAATAAATACAAGACTGAAATTGACAACCTGCCTTGAACAAGCGTGGTGATTAATGCTCGTGCGGTCTCTGCTGGCTAAAACGCCATTGTAGGACAGTAAGAGGCAACTTTGGGGTCGGCACAGCATCATATGTCATCTTGTTCCATACATCTCCATTCGCCCTTCATCTCAATAGCTACCTCCTTCCTAACGATACCATCTTTGACACAATCTATCCATCGTTTCTTTAGTCGTCCTCTAACTTTTATAGCCCTCCACATTCATACTTAAAACTTTCCTCACAACATGGTCGCCATTTCTCTGCATCACATGCCCATTACACAATTGATTCTCTGTCACAGGCGCCACTTTTGGACTTCCTCTTACATACTCATTTCTTTTTCTATCCATTCGCGTAACATTTAATTCAAGATCAAAGTCTTACTTAGTTGAAACTTCTCAAGCCCCAAGGCCTGTCTCCTACTTTGACCAGAGGCTAAAGCATTGCCATTCTACGTGGCAATCCCGTCAGTCTTATTAATCGACAGCGATGGGGATGAATTTTTCGACGCCAGATTATAATTTTCTGTTAAGTTTATTTAGTAAGGATAGTTCATTGTTTTTTTATTTTTTTTATTTATTAAATATAAAACATATTAAGCACAGACTTAGGCACACAATTACAATACGAAATATCGAAAACACAGGAAAAAAAACTAATAACGATGACAGAAGCAATGAAAAAAATCATTTACGTATGTTTATATTAATAAAGTGTCTCACGGTTGCGCCAAATGGGTCCAGTTCAGCAAAAATGCCAGAGATCTAGTGTTTGACGCTGGCATTCAACTGGACCTGACGTAATATGTGTATATTACCATTTACTTGAAATACAAATTCTTCGGGTTAGATCAAATTCTTAACACATGTCTTATTGTTTCCATAATACAGTCGATTTCATTCATTGTCAAGTCTAACAAAATGCGGTGACGCAATTTCTCTTTTTCTTCCCATTCACAAACTTGACGTAACACCAACAGTCACCTGCGAAATGTTTTATCCGCAAAAAGCGAAAATTCAGTTTTTGCTCCAACAAAAACTTTTAATAAGAAACAGGAGGAAACAGGCCGGGCATCGAACTCTTAACATGTCAATACCACTATTTTGCATAGCATACGTCATTATTTGAGCCACTGGGTGGTGGGTTCCACTGTTAGGTTAACTGTGGTTAGTGTGAGAGCTTTGTTAGCTTTACTTGTATATAGGTAGGGTACAGACGCCGGACATCAAGTTATCCCAAACTGTCAAAATTGCACCATTGAACGTGAACCTTATTTTTTTGAGATAAAGTTAAAAACTAACAAAGAATTTTGACAGATTGGGGAAGCTTGATTTACTGGCCTCTCTGGCCGTTGATACACAAGTGTTACTATTCTTAACAAGATCTTTTTGATGATAAATTTACTGGCTATGCTTCGAAGTAAGATTCATATTAATCCTTTTTGACATTGACATTTCATATTTGATCTATTGGAAGTGGAGTTTGTAGAATGCTTTAAATGTTGTGGAGTTATATCATTAATCGATTAATCGATTTTGACGACACGGTTGGCGCAGTGGTTGAGCCATCGGCTGCTGCGCCGCGTGTTGTGGGTTCGATCCCCACACGGAACAAATATTTGTGTGACCCACAGGTAGTTGTTCCGGGTCTGGCTGTTTGTGTATGTGAGTTTAAATGTTTGTAAACGCACCCACGATACAGGACATGTTCCTAGTGTGGGGCAACGTTTTTTAAAAAAAAAAATAAAAAAAAATCCTATCATAAATATGAGTCTTAATTCAATGCTATATAGAGATCATAATAAACTAAATGTCCATTCAGTTTCTAAATACAGTGCTATTATTTATTTCTTGTCGTTTGTTCCATGCTGCTCAAAAGGATAACCATATGGTTTGTACATTTTCTACATACAAAAACTAGTTGTACCCCACGGTTCTACTAGTTCCTAAGAGTCGTAGCGTGATGTTAAATAGCCTCCTCAAGAATTTACCTATAAAATGCGTTTTATTTTCTAATACGAATGGTAGTTTAAAAAAAAACTCTTCAACTGTATTATAATATTAGTATAGATAAACTTACAATCAAGTCGTTATATTGGACCAGACTCAAATGAAATTTAAAATCTACTTTAGACACTGTATTTAGTTAGCATTTACTTGAAATATAAGAACATTAGCCGCATCAATTATTTCATCCTTCTTTTCGTTATATTATAACTCAGCTGGTTAGTCTTTAAGTCCATGGTGGAACCCACCCTTCAACTAATTCCAAGACAAAAGGATTGTTTCCGAAAAAGTCTACGATCAATTTTTTTTTCGTCCAATCAGCAAAAACCTTATCGAAAAAAGTCCACCTCGGATGTAAATAAATCTGTAGCAACTATATGGCCACCGCGGAGAATTCGTTCATATTGAAAAACGATAATCAAGTGAGAGATGTTGGACGAGGTTTTGGGTTCTGCAGTAATATTTTTGTTAAAAAGGTCAAAGGCGGTTGACTGCAACTGAAATATGTAATGATCATCATCTGCCTAGCTTTTTTCCACGTTTGGGTTGGCTTCGGATTCAAACCTAATGCTGCTGAATATATTTTACATGAAGTGACTGCCTATCTGACCTCCACAACCCAGTTACTGGATAGCACGATGCCTGTTGGCAGAACTGGTTGTTGAGAGATGTTTTTCGAACTTTTGCGTTCTGCAGTAATATGATTGTAAATAGCACAGGTTAGCGTAGGTCATCGGTTGCCTGCAATAAAATTTGTAGTGATCATTATCTGCCTGTGTTTGCTTCCAGTCTAACCGAATGCCGCTGAATATCAGAAGCTTACATGGAGCGACAGCTTATCTGACTTTCACAATTCAGTTGCTGGGTAATACAGATAGCAAGTACAGATTTATCGTAGAAGAAAAGGACATGTTGCGCCGAACCCAAATAAATTGGCATAAGAGCAGGAAGATGATGATGATGACGATATTTTGTAATATAAAACTTACCAGGCATTTTGAAGGGCAGCTTGCAGTTGGTGCCGACCTCTGTCAATGGTGCAGGGTCCCTCTGTCTCTGGATCTTCTCTCTTTGCCTCTTGCTGTCCTCACCAGTCACCTATATGATGAGATAGTATTGCATTAGTAACGGTTCTTTTTGCTTCTGACTGCACGCATCCAATATCCACAATAGAATGCATGTCAAAATGTTTGGGCTTCTGACAACTTACAACGACTGTTAATCCAATTGAGGAATCATAGGAGTCAGTGAGCCAGGACTCATAACCGCTACCATAAAAGTCAGACAAGAGATAAGCTGCTCGCAGACCTGACCAGGCTTCCAGACAATGCCCACCCAGCATAGAACCCTAAAGAAACGTAGAAAATTTAAATATCTCAAGTCAGTCGCAAAGAATTATTGGATGCATCGTTAGCCGGAGCGACATGTACTGTTCATTTTTTTACAGACCAAACAGTGTTTTTTTGCCATTTCGTCAGGTTTTTAGAGCTTCGAGAATTTATTAGTATATTTGTCGGTGTTTTTGGGTGGCTGGCCGTATTAGAATACGATTTGTTGTCGACATTTAATTGGATGTTCCGGTTTTTTGTGCGGCCTTCCGATACAGTTTACGGGTTGATTTTGTAATGTGGGATTCAGGGGGTTAAGGAATACGTAAATGTATTAACGCTTCACGCCTTTTCTCATGATGGTAGACAGAATATACAGAACATCATCTGCTGCGTGCGATCCTTACTTATGCCTCGTTGACGGTGGTCATACACGCACGCCGGTTGCAAGTACACTTGACTTTTCTGAAGAACAGCACCAATAAGGCCAGTGTCTGTCCTATTAGGACATCCTTTGCCGGTGTTTTCACTGACATCTGCCTTACGTTAGTCGCCTTACCCCTCAACGTCACAAAATAATCTCAGCATACAGTTTTTAATTTTTATCTTTTATACCACAAAAAAAAATAAGATAGACATAAGGAAAGAAGAATAATGAAATAAAAATATTATTGTATTATCATATTATTTCTCGACGTCCGATCGACACTTCGCGTGACCAGAGGGCTGGCTCATTCTTTGCCCAAAGAATCAGTATTACCATCCAACGTGGCAATGCTGCCAGTATTTTGGGCACGTTTCCAGATGACAGCGATGCGGAAGAATACTTTGACGCCTTAGTGTCCTGGTCGACTTTTTTATTTTATTTTGTTTTTGTAAGTATCTATATTGTTAGTTTTATAGTATAATTGTATATTCTTAATTAAATTCATAATTAAGAGCAAATTATATTATATTATACAACTCTACATTACACCCTGAATTCCTCATTTAGACCTTTACTAACCAGATGCTCTCCTTCCCAGGTGAATACCGTATCGGTCTGAAGTTCAACGAGCAGCACATCCCAGACTCCCCCTTCAAGGTGTACATCTCGCCAGCAGTGGGAGACGCACATCTTCTCGAGGTTGCCCAGTTCCCAGATTCCGCGCAGGTGGACAAGCCCACTCAGTTCTATATCAGGCTCAATGGGGCTAAGGGAAGCTTAGATGGCAGGGTAAGTTGTTAAAACTACATTTTAAGTTTATTTCTAGCCAATAAGTGTTGCATTTAATTTTTAGTGAAGGCAATCAAATAAATTGGCAGCCTCCTTGGTCGAGTGGTTCGCGCTCTGGACTACGAAACCAGGGGTTGCGGGTTCGAATCCCGTAAGAGGCAATTAATGTTTGTGTGATGAACATAATGAGCATTTTTTCCCGAGCCATGGATATTTATGTCTAAATATAAGTATGTATATCCGTTGACTAGTCACCATAGCCATAGCTTTGCTTATAGTTTGGGGATAGTTGATTGGTGTGTCAGTAAAAAAGTGAAATATCAATCAAAATATTTGATTTTAAAAAAAATCCAGCCCGTTACTGTCCTACTGTAGCGCAAAGGCATTTTCTCATACTGAGAAAACCCGAGCATAAATCACCACGTTTGCTCAAGACGGGTGCCTGATTTCAGACTTATATTAATTATAAGTCCAGGTTTCCTCACTATCTTTTACTTCAACGATGTCAGTGTCGTCTAAGATGAACATGGAAAGTACAAATGGATTCAAAAATACAATGCGAATTAGAATATGAACAAAAATAAATGTTAAAAATTTGAAAACAAGATGAACTTATCAGTAAGTAAAATAAATTAAAAGACGACGTTATCTACATACTATTAACTTACCCCCACTTAAATATAATAGAATAGAATATCTCCTCTTTATTGTACACCATAAAAACTTACAAATAATAACTTTAAAAGTGTTACAAAGGGCGACCTTATCGCTAAAAGCGATCTCTCACAGACAACCTTTGGATGGACTTCTTAAAGAAGGAGAAAAGATAATGCAGGTAGCATTATCTTTTACTACTATTACTACTATCAGCCACCCGCAACTTTGCCCGAATATGAATCTTTATAAATTACAGCCTTTGTATTATTCTGTAATAAAAAGGTATATAACTGTAACGATTCATCTTTATCCGTTTCGTAGTTTTTGCATGAAAAAGTAACAAAGATAACAGTCACAAATTTTCAATGAAATGCTGTTTATTTTTGTGAATAGGTTTTTAAAAAAGACTTTTACATGTCATAAAATGGAATAAATAAATAATAATTAGATTAGGTCGGTGTTTCCCTACTTGACTACTCAAAGAAACAACGAAACAAACTCTCTCTTTTAAAGTCTAGACATTATCTTGGTCAGATCATGTGAGGACCGTGTAGATTAGTGTCTGAGATGGTGTTTTTAGGAAATAACCAAACAGATATGAGGAACCAGTCGAGTCAGTGAAAGTCTTTGTCAGCAATCGTAGAGCTCAACTCAGAACTAACGGAGCTCAGAACTAAGGATAGGAAATATAATATCTTCAGACCGACCTCTGCTTAACTTGCGATTGCCCGTATGGCTGTTATTCATTCAGACATTATGTTGATCAGATCATGTGAGGACCATGCAGATTAATGTCTGAGATGGTTTTCATAATTAGGATGAGTAAGATGTATATTAGAGTAGGATGTTTTAAAAGGGGAATATGTCCAATTTAAACTATTCTATAAAGCAACAAAACTATTAATACATAAAAATAAAAAAGAATCACAGGGCATCAAAAAATTCATCCGCATCACTGTCAACGGGAAAATCCCAAAAGACTGGCAGCATTACCACGTTAAATGGCAATGCTGATTCTTTGGCAAAATAAATACCAGCAAAAATAAAAGCAGATAGGCACACAGACCCCATGGCCACAGTGTTTCAACCCCGATTATGTTTATTTAAACTAAGGATTGATATTCGGACCCCTGCAAATGGTATGCACAAAGAATACCTCCCCCATTGAAACCATTCTTTGAATTACAAAATCACGAACTTCCCTTCTAAGATACATTTAAAAATTTACGAAGCGAACTAGACAATGTCTTTTAATACAGCAAGATACCCTTGGGTCAGCGTGATTTATCGTGGCAACATGACTATCTTCCACGTCCGGCTGTGTCCAAGATTTATGATCGATGGACCACTGTGCAGTATCATACGTGCGTTTATTTCACGTTTAGAGGGTGTTTTTTTTTGCCATATTTGCAGGGATTCGGTGCACTGTGTGAGTTTTGATTTTAGACAGGGTGGCTGGGATAACGATCCGCAACCTGGTAACACGAGTTCAGTATATGATTCTGGAATTTTGACGACACGGTTGGCGCGGTGGTTGAGCCATCGGCTGCTGCGCCGCGTGTCGTGGGTCCGATTCCCGCACGGAACAAATATTTGTATGGCCTACAGGTAGTTGTTCCGGGTCTGGCTGTTTGTGTATGTGAGTTTAAATGTTTGTAAACGCACCCACGATACAGGAGAAATTCCTAGTGTGGGGCAAAGTTTTTAAAAAAATAAAAAAATAATTTTCGTCGTCTTTTACTTGATTCATACGCTTTTTCTGATGACAAAATTATCCCAGATCATGTACTCAGAGTATCAGGGTGTGCGTCGATGCTCCTTCCACCATGTATATCAGCGTGTTAGGTTTCTACCTAACAAGCTATACACACACACGCAATAGACACACTTTTAAGGGGGTGTAGTAGAAACTATGAAATCGTCGTAAGAATAAAAATATTTGTTTCCTACCTATATTTTTACGGCACGGTTGGCGCAGTGGCTGAGCGATTGACTGCTGCGCCGCGTGTCGTGGGTCCGATTCCCGCACGGAACAAATATTTGTATGGCCTACAGGTAGTTGTTCCGGGTCTGGCTGTTTGTGTATGTGAGTTTGAATGTTTGTAAACGCACCCACGACACAGGAGAAATTCCTAGTGTGGGGCAACGTTTTAAAAAAAAAATATGTTTAAATATGCGAATACAAATGTATGGAGTAGCTGTTTTGTTTTGCCTCATAGTCAATAAGGTTTATTTTCATTAGGACTAATCTGTCCTAAGCCCGTAAAAGTTTCGTATCGGAAACTAACCAACGAAAAAAAGATGAAGAAGAAATTGGTTGGACTAAAGGTGTTGGGCTCGATTCCTGGATCGGGCAAAGTGTTATTGGGTTTTTCCATCTGTAACGGCCTTTTTGTGTGCCCAGTTGATGGTAATAGACTCGGCCGCTATTACATGGAACATAACATGGGTGTTCTATAGGTACACCACTTCCTACCCTTCATCCCGAATACGGGCGTAATGTTATGTAGCCTAAACGATATCATCAGACTGCAATTCACTCACTGCTGAATAGTAAATAGTATAATATGCTCACTACTTGTAAATATAGTTTTAGCCCTGGCTGGGGGCCTTCATTGTAAGGTCACCACAGGATCGTTCGGTTCAGCAGTAAACAGCCGTCTAGTGCTGAATTGCGAAAAGCCCAACCTAAAAAAAAAAATGCTCACTAGTATTGATGGTGACAATTCTTAGGCTAAGTCATAGATGTTTATGCAGAACCGTACTGACGGCTTCCACGCAATTGTGCGGAAGAAAATAGCGTTTGTGGCAGCTGGAGCCCGGGCCAGTGACAACAGCATTCTGGAAACAGTGACTGAGAATGTGTTTTCCCCTTTTATGAGGCATTTTGTGGAGAGGATGACCGGTTGAGAAACTGGTTTCATCTACTTTACAAAGTGACTCATACCCAAACAGTTATTTTAATTTATGTATATACTGACACGAGGTATAAGTTACTTTACTGACACTACGGATCTCTGTTATCTGAATATTTGAAATAAATTAAATTAAAATTAAGTACAAGCGATTTCAGGCCCCCTGACTTCTGTTACACGCAGCAACTAACAGTACTTATTAACTGCAAATAAATTCATAATTCAAAACCAAGCACTCTCACCAACAACACCCAAAAGTAACTAAACCAATATATCCTTGCACAGTGTGTCTAACCCCCAAAAAAACGTAATAAAACGGACTGACCGCACGTGACCGGGTCGTTCGGAAATAAATCATATTCGCGCTAATATTTTATAACAGTGTGCTACGATGAATATTGTGGCAACTTATGCCAAGTTGTGCCATAAAAATTAATATGGGGTTGGCCAAGTTAACCTCTTGTTTCTTGAGGGGATAGTGAAAAAAATGTGTAGGTTTTTAAGACTGTGTATAAAGACAGATAACTTTTTTCGTGAAATAAAATGCTTTTATAACTACGAGCAACTAACGTTCGTACATTATAAATTTAGAGTAAAGTTATGCCAATCTTACCTGGTTGTTACAATGGTTCTAAATTTGTTGCCAATTTGTCTGTTTTGTTGTGGCTAATCTCCGAAACCGCTAGACCAATTTTGATGGGACTTTCACTGGCAGATAGATGTTAAAAAGAGCGACTCGGGCTACTTTTGTTTAAGAAAGTTATTAGGATTTCGCTTAAAAATATTAAAACCCTTGAAATCCACGCGGACGCGAACAGCTTAAGGTTTGGTGCTAGGACTTCTATTTTTGGTTCCAAAATTATCCGTTCTTGACTCACAAAGAGTGAGAGTCACATTTCCACCCGTAACCACAAAACTCGTGACTTAACAAAGCTCGTTTCCATTGTACAGGTAGTCTCGCCATCAGGCAAGACCGACGACTGCTTCATTCAGAACATTGACGGGGACCAGTACAGCATCAGGTTCATGCCGAGGGAGAACGGAGTCCACAACATCAATGTCAAGTTCAATGGAGTCCATATTCCTGCGTCTCCGTTGAGGATCAAGGTTTGTACCTATTAGATTTTTGAAGATAAAGATTTTTTTATTTTGTTTCTATAGGTTTCCAACAGGGTGTTACTATAGGTGCACCTCTGCCCAATCCTTTGGGGAATACAGTCGTTATGTTATGTTCCTATGCAATTATGAGTACCTATAGTACATGATGATATGAAACATAGTAATAAGAAGTTCAGAGATAACTTCCCACTTAATTAAGGAATGCAAGATAAACAGACTTATTTTATTTACCAAAATAAGTATGTTTGCTTTTTATTTCTTCCTATTTAATTTTACTATTAGCAGCTATTACGTCTTGAGGTCGCAAGCACAACTTCTCAGGGGTTTAGGGTTCGATTCCCAGGATGGGCAAGTTGTTATTGGGATTCTTTGTGGCAGCCTGGAGTTTGGAAGTTGTAGGTTAGGCATAACTAATACTAGCTGTTACGGGGAATTATTTCAAGAACCTTTCGATTCCTTAAAGATTCTTTCTGCAAATTCGCAATATTTTCTAGAAAAGATGGTGGTAATAAAAAAAGTAGACTATATTTTATCAGCGTCAAAAGAACATTATGTCGATAGTTCCCACTTGATATCATAGATGGCACTGCCTATCCTCTGTACGTAGAATAGATGACAGAAAACCCAAACAATTCCTTCGGCATCTGTAACGCTTGGCTGATGAAAATATTCCCAAAGAATTTATCCGGACAATCTGGGCTAATCGACTACCCTTATTAGAAACGGTTCACATAGTCACTTCAGTGCTATAACTGTTTTATATTTGTCTCTTAAAGCTACAGAGATAGAAAACATATTAATTAATCTCAAAATATAATTATGACGTGGTGTTTAAAATAATTCGTAGAGATACTCACATTAATACAAAGAACATATCCTAGTCGAATTGAATTACTTTTTAAAGAAAACAAAAACACTAGAAAGTGAATACAATAAATAGTTAGTAAAGTCAATGTTTTCTTTTTTTAATTTTGTTTAATTTAATTATTTTGCCACCGGCTTCCTAAACTAAAACTTGTTTTTTGATAAGGTTTGTATTTTTTTGTAAAAACAGTATTATTTTTCACGGTATTTCATGTAAAACGAGCCAGTTATCATGGAGAAATTCAAAAAAAGAACTCACCACCATTTAGGTACATAACCTCCTATACTTTTAAGTAAGTTAAATATGATCATCGAGTACAGATTTAACTATGGACATATTTTAATAGTTTATTTCTTTACAATTATGTCTTTACGTCCATAAAAGAACTGTTGATATTTTTTTTCCCATGATATTAATGTTGAATTACTTGTCTAGGTCGGAAAGGACGATGCGGATCCCGCAGCAGTCCACGCCCATGGACCTGGATTGGGAGCAGTCAAGACTGGTAAGTCATACGAACCACCTGTATAGGAAAATAATAGTACCTTTGATTTTGTCTGCGTGGAATTCAACAAAAGTTTTTATTTTTTGCGAGGCAATTTCAAATTTCTTTTCCTAAAATACAAGTAGCCTAAGTTACTCTTTATTACATTAACTATCTGCAACTGAAATTTTCGGAGATTACCACAAGTAAACAGACAGACGAACAACATTTTTATGAATCGTTCCTTTTTGGGATTACTACCTTTCATTATTTTCTATGCATTTAGTGTAAAACTGTTATTTTAACATTACCAACAGACATTTCAATTTTATATATTTGTATAGATATAATTAGACTTAGTATCTTAGTCTCAAGCAAAGAGTTTGGCACCGATGACGATGATCAGCGTTGAGGCATATCCACCAGTAGAAAGGCTCTATTTATTTTCAGGGAACCAAGAAAACGACCAAATTTATTATGTCATCAACATATTGGACCTCTCCTAATCAATTTTATTTATTTCCTAGGTGTGAAGACAGACCTAATCATTGATACATGCAACGCTGGAGTTGGTCTACTGGCTGTCACCGTGGATGGACCCACCAGGGTCGCCATGGACTGCACAGACGTCGATGAGGGTTACAAGGTAAATATCACAGAGATACTAGAGACGCCTTTTTTGCCAGACCGTCATTATTGAGAAAATTAAACCTATGCATTCTATTCGAGTTCTTTTATTATCTTGCACATTAGGGAATACACCCATATAAACCCATTAAAACTCACATACATAAACAGCTAGACCTGGAACAACTATCTGTGGGCCATACAAATCCTTGAAACCCGCAACAGGCAGCGCAGCAGCCAATCGGTCTCTCGTTGCGCCAATTTTGATGGCACGGTAAAAATGGAGATGTTCGTCTCTTCTCGGGTAACAATGGTCTTAAGTCTCAAATACTTATGTGTCATTTTTGCGTACAGGTGCGTTACACGCCTCTGGCCCCTGGCTTCTACTACATGAGCATAAAGTACAACGGTGCACACATCGTCGGATCACCCTTCAAGATTGAGGCGACCGGTAAGTTACTTGTAACTTTATTATATTATGCAAATGTAGAAAATCAGTGCAGATTTTGGAGTAACCTGTGTCCAACTGGAATCTGGTAAAAGCTGGCTAAGTTGATTAACAAACAACTCCAGCCTGGAATGCAAGAGTGGTGCTGTTCCATGGTACGCGCTGCAGGGTATGATGGACGCTGCTGATGGCACCAAACTGGATGCTTAGGCTCTGGTTCTGCGCCGACTCAATATAGATTACTATCGACACACTAACAAGAAGTACTTAGATTTACTTCAAGAATGCAACGTGGAAGTAATATTCTTCTGCTACATGACAATAACTTTACAGTTCTGATCGGAAGCTTTGAAGTTACTGATAAAACTTTAAGTTCTTAAATATTTTTATGCGTCATTTTTGTCCCAAAAGGTTTCGTGCTACCCGCGTAGAGCACGTTAAGCTGTTGGTCCCAGCTGTCATTTGTAGATCTATGACACTCGTAACACGCGTAAGGACTGTCTGGCAACCAGTCCTATTAAATAAATTACCCTTAGTAAGACTGGTTATCTGGGGTATCATATTGCCCAGTAATTAGGTTCTAGTTACTAGTTCTAGACAAAGTCAGACAGGCAGTAGCTCCAGGTAAAATACTGATAATCAGCTGCATCCAGTTAGAAGCCGACATGCAGACGATGCGTCCATGTTGTCCCTACATCAGTTGAATAATGATATTTCAAAAGCACCTTCAACAGAACCTTTCCAACCAATCCACAAATCTTTCCAACAGGTGCAAACTTAGCTGAAATAGGAGCGCAAGAAACATCATCAGTTACTGTGGAAACTGTACAGAAAGTGGCCAAGTCCATGCAGAAGCAGGGTCCAGTGTTGCCGAACTTCAAGTCTGATGCCACCAAGGTGACCAGCAAGGGAATGGGACTGAAGAAGGCGTACCTCAACAAGCACAACCAATTCACAGTACATGCTGGAGATGCAGGTAAGTTTTTTGTTCTTCCACGAATTCATTCTGCTATTTATAGACAGTCGTTATGACCAGTCAGAAATCCGAAAATCCGACATACAGTCTTGCCAAGGGGTATTGTGAAGGTCAGATAGGTTGATGGCCTAAATGCTCGTTCCCTATTACAAATTGGCGAGATGTTTCTAATGAAGCTATTTTAAAAAAATGGTTTCCAGAGCCTTGTACCTAGCTGTGTGTACAATTAAGTTTTATCTACAATTAAGAATCATCATTTGCGACTGGATTTTAATTTCAGCTATATATCAATTCAGATCGTCAATCATACTCACAGATGGTCGTTCATACTTATTCTTTAAGCATTTTTCTTCAGTATTTTTAAAATCGTCTTTCTGCATCCAGGCAACAACATCTGCTACGTCGGTATCTACGGGCCCAAGGGTCCCTGTGATGAGGTCCAGCTCAAGCACAAAGGAAAGAACAACTACGAATGCTGGTACGTGGTCAGAGACAGGGGGGACTACATTGTCATCGTCAAGTGGGGTGATGACCATATTCCCGGATCCCCCTACAAAGTTGAGGTCTAGAGGATGTTAGAAGTATAGTGGCGCATACAGAGATTTTGTAGCAGTACTTTTTTTAAATATTAGTGCTAGATTTTTTTTTTGGATTATTGTCTATTTAGTGTATTTTTTTATCTAGTCAAAAAAAATTGTCATTCTATTTTGATAGTTAAATTACGTTCTAACTTTTGATTTTAATGAAATCTGTATGCGCAATCGTAATTACTTAGTTATAAGTTATTATTATTTTCTTAAAACATATTCAGATATAGACTTGAAGTTGGCATATTAAAGGATCTTTAACCCTAGCGAAGCTTTTGAGAGTGTAAAACACTGGTACTAACACGATCAATCAATTTATGAACTATATTCTATGTAAGCAATAAAGACAATAATATTTTTTTTTGTAATTGTGAAGTCTTAACAATCATTGCTATTTCTTTGATATGTCTAAGTATGTTTTAAGTATCTTTATCATCAAAAGCTTGATTATGTAAGAGGATAATGAAAAGGTTTCTGTGTCCATCTTTATTATCTGATCTCGTATACACTGTGGCTTTTTTATTGTTTTCAACTTGTGTTGTGGTGATTTTGACAACGTCATCTAAATTTGTATGGATTTTTTCCCGCGTTAGAACGATTTGCCTTCAGTAATACTGTCAAAACGTAGAGTTGTTTCTTTTTCGAGGGTGCTTTCGAGTTTTGTTGGTCAGAATTGTTGATCTGCCATTTTGGAGTCTAATAAAGACTATAGTAATAAATCGATTGTGCAAAGTGACAAAATTGTGTCGCTGCGGGAAAACAAACATTAAAATTTCAATGTGTATTTCATATTGGGAAGTAAAAATCTATTCCAAAGTGTCTCCTTTCCATCTGCTTACTGGCTATATTTTGGTGCTCCATAACTCCAATCTGCCGTAATTTCTATGTTTAGATATTACTTCCACCAGTTACTTAAGTCCAACTTAGACATCTATTGACATAAGAATCACCGCAATCCAAAGTTAAAATGGTTGAAATGTCCCATTTGTTGTTAGTTCAAACCTTTTCTTTATCCATCTCGTGTTTTTCTTGATTCTTTATTATTTGTAATTTATTTAAATTCATCAAGTTATCATTGCAATTTCCTATTATTACAAAAAGGCGTTTTTTTTTTCAGAAGTTCTAACAAAGTAAGATATACGTAAAAGCACAAAAATTATGTTTTTTTTGTTCTGCGACAACGATGTCGATATGTCAATGTGTAATGTCGATAGATTATTGTGATTTTGTTGTTTCTTTTTTTATGTTTTTAGTGTTCTAGCAACGGAGTTATTTTAATTTATTTTTTAGTTGCTTATTTAGAAGTGGTAGGCGTATTTGTGTTATTAACTCCATTAATAATTTATTTGTTTTTACTAAAATCGTAAGTCATGTCATATTTTAGGTCTAATTTTTATTTTATATTTTTCTCAGACTGAATTTTTTATTAATTATTTTTACAATTTTTCTATCGATAATTTACAAAAATTGTTGGACAGTCGGCAAATAGAATGTTTCTGTATTTGCCAAAGTTATTTTTGTTTGCTTTTCTTTGGCAAATAAAGTTATTTTCACGTTGTCGTATGTACTATATTTTGGCTAATTTATATGATTCTCGTTTAGTATTTAGGGCGACTAAATGACAATACATATAAAGTATTAACTCAAAAATATTCCCTTTAATTTATAAGTTCAGCGAGACACAATTTGCTACCCAAAATTTTTTGCGAATTTTTACCGTTTTATTTTTACTTTTTTACAAATTCCTCTACATCTTTTTTAATTAAAAGTTTTTTAATTGTCAGAGGTATTTTTAATAAATTCGCTCATTATTTTTGGTTGCCAACTTTTGGTAGATTTTTAATATTTTTCAAAATTTCTACTGATGGTTTGTTTTGTGTATTGTGTCTTAGCCTTCTCATTTAAGTATTATGTATCAGCTTTCTAATTTTTGTATGGTTTGTGTATGGACTTTGCCTACGTAGGTAGAATGATCCCGTATTTGTAAATACCTATTTTAAGTGTTTAAATATTATAATGTACCTATTTTGCGACTGTTAACTAAATAAAAAGAGGAAAGTTCTAAGAGTTGTTTTTTTTCAAATGTCCACTTCATTATCTTAGCACGAACGTTTGACGTAAACTTAACGTAAACACGAACGTTTTTAAATTTGAAAATACTTGACCAGTCTTATATATACTTATTTTTAAGAGTTTATTCATGTGATACCTATTATACTTTACTGATAAATTGAAGCTTAATTGATATAGGATAGTTTTTATTCACGATTCAAGACTCGTTCGAATTAAAGTTACGATTATTTCAAGCAATCCCTGGACACCAGGTTCGGTTTTGTAGCATGTCCGTTTCGACTGCTCGGACACCGTATCGTAGAATAAAAACGACTACGTCAATATTACGACAGGAATTTGTAAAACACTAACAATGAAAGATCAAATGAAGAGAGAAGAATATAAAATTCGTAGAATCAATATTCAGAAAGTTGTTAAGTTTTAACCATGGACGCGTGGTTGAAATATAGATAGCAAAACACCCAAGCACTTCTCTTAAACGGAGCTTAGTAGAGGTCTCATTCTTTTCGCTAACCACTGAGACGATTTCGTAGAAGATGTAGACATTTTAAATAAAGCACTAACGTTACACTGTTCTACACTCATGTTTTACAAAATTAAATATCTTGTATCTTGTTAACCGTGTGCGGTGGTTTTATTAAGCTAGGAGATATGGGAGTCGAACCCATGACAAGATATGATTGTGTAGATCTGTTACTGTAATTTTTGCCTTTAATACATTTTATGATTCAGAGACTGGAAGTCCAAGAAAGTACCTATGACTGTTTTCAGTATCATTTTCTTTCCAAACTTATAAAAGAAGGATTAATTCTGGTGTTGTAAATGTGGAGTCAATATTTTCAACAACGACCATTAGGAGGATTCATTACAAATAAAAGACACATATATAATTCTTGGCATAGTTGTAATTAATTTTTAATCAATTTTAAGTAACAAAAAATGATTTTCGTTCATTTTCATCTATAAATCTTAAAACGAGAACGCTAGAAAAAGCGAAAACTAACGTAAAACGAAAAAAAAAATACTTACAAAAATATCGTATTCATAATAATAAGTTTACACTTAACTTAAACAAAAAAATCAAATTACAATATCACATGTCTACTTACAATAGAGAGATATTGGCGATTTTTATTTTTCCCTTAAATCCAAAGTTCGAAAAAAATTGGGTATTTTTATAACACCTGGCTCAATGTCATGATACAGTTAATATACAATAGTGCTTACTTAACAACAAAACATCGGAAGAAATACTTATTGCCGTTATTTAACATTAAAGAAAAAAAAAACATATTTGTACAAGAAAAAAAAATAAAGATTTGGCTAATTTGTGACAGACAGACGGCCATCTTGACCCGCGGACCCCTAACGTTAACCACAACCTAACAATTTTTTTTTTATAACTAAAAAGATCAATAGCAAAGTAATTCAGAAGGAAAATAGACATTCCTCCAAAAATAGTCACTCTTTCCCATTCCATCTCCTATCACATTTTTTTTTATTAATTTTACCTACTAACGCTGATTCGTTCGAATAAATAAAACAAACCAACAGTTTCCGTGTTCGTATACTTGAAACTAGTCTAAAAAATCGATGTACGAAGGGCCTATTAAGTACGGAAAATAGGAATACAATACAATTCCGATGTACGCCACTACCCCTGAGTTCTTAAGGCTAATATAATTGAGCATAAGCACTTTTAGATATCGTTAAAAAGAGACCGGCCGAGAATAGGCCGAAACCGAACCGTCTTTTTTTTTGTTTTTCGATGTTTGTTCAGTTATTGTGTGATAAACAGTTCTGTTAAAAGATATAATTAATAAAAGAATATTTAATTGTAAATATTGATTGGTGTTTTTTTTTCGGTTGAAAATTACGGTTTTCTTGTGGGATTTAAGTTTAAACGGTTTTAGATGATTTAAAAGATTGTGGCACTTGATCTATTTTACCTACAACCTATTTGATTTCATTTCACAAAATAAAAAAAATATTGACAAACAAAAAACCCGGTTTCGGTTTTCGGCCGAAAATGCAAATCAGACAGAGTTACATTTCATTTTCATTCGGTCTCTATCGTAAAGTAAACAAAACAAAAATTTCTTCAATAAATTTCGAGGATTTTTTTCTCAAAAAATCGTATTTGTATTTACAAAATATTTACAAAAAGTGCACCTTTCCTTGTGTGACGTAAAGAAGCGATTTGGCCACTCATAAATGTATTATACACATGGGGAATATTCTTTTAACATTAGAAAATATATTCGACCTGCGACGGCTTAGTAACAATTAACTTAATTTTTGTTCGTTAAAACATTTTAAAAAACAGGAAGAATACATTTTCTAAATTTTTGGACAAAATAAAAAAAAATACCAGAAATGATAGTTGTAGGTACGATAGATAAAGCTTAAACAAATACATAATATGATCTAAGTAGGAACTGAGTGCAAAATGTGATGATTAAAGAGATCTATTATTCTTAATGAATACAATAAAATGCAACAGAAGTGAAGAACTTGTGATCATATTTGTTCAAGTTGTTCATGTCACTTGTATCAAAACAAATACTTGTGTTTTCAGGAACTTTTTGATTCAAAAATGTGTCATTACTTATGTTAATTGTGAATAAATTATATCGAAGTAGATACCATTGCAGTCTCACTTTAAAAAATAATGTCACAAAAAATTGTTCAATTTGAAAAAAAAATATCTAAAAAATTTACAGGCATGCGATTTGTTCGACTTTCAAAATTATAATTTTTCTACTTATTAAATGTACAAATAAAAATCACTGGGAACAAATTATGCATCGATAAAATATTATTATGCATCAATTGCAGAAAAAAGAAAATATAAAAAAAAAGATATAGAACATGACTCCGCTAGAGTTTTGATCGTGTTAAAGATTAGTTTTCTTTTACACAGTGAAAATAACATGCGCACGAGTTGCTACGAATGTTTGATCGATAATTACAAAGTGCTGAAATAATTTGAACAAAGACAAACCAATAAAATAACTTCAAAAGCATAAAAAATTTAACATATAGCTTTAGATAAAATATTTAAATATCTATACCCATATCACAAATATAAAAATTCCATTCAATACGAATCGTGATTTCTCAAGTCTTTTTTTCTCCAAACCAATTCAGCAATAGTTTAATAATTGCTTCTAACCATAATTGACGATCAAACCTCCGGATCAACTGGGTTGAAACGAAACAACCGTGAAATTAAAAAAAAAAACTAATCAATAATCCGTGAAAATTTTAAAATAAATCCGAAATCACATTCATACCCATATGTTATCTACTCACAAAATTTCGAGTATCCATACAATTTTATTTCTAAAAACATGAATTTGTTTCTCTAACGATAAAACCGTAATACCACTGTCTTCGAGAGCGAGATTCTAATTTTTTTTTTTATTTAATATTTCGTTAATTATACAACTAGTAATACCATCGTAAGTACAAACTATAGTGAGTGTACCTACGGCAAGTTACTGCTTATCCTTGTGCGATAATGCATGGGGGAGGATGTGTTCCGCGGGCAGCAGGGCCGAGGGTTGGTGAGCGTAGTTCCTGATCTGATGCAGGGATATCAGCTGGTTAGGGAAGGAGTTGGGCTGCTGCTTGCCTTGCTGGAAGTGGAGGGGATCGTAGAGATACGGCCGCGTGGGGAGGGCGCTATGATGCGACAGTCCATTGAGGTGAGGAGCCATCGAATTGATGGGAGTAAACGCCGAGTTTGCCGCAGACGACACAGGGGGTTGGATGCGGTCATCCTGGCTTTCATGCTGGGCGAACAGAGCTCGCTGTTGCTGGAGCTGCTGCTCATGATGCTCATCAGCTTCCCGCTGCTGATGGTAACCTCCTTCATCAGACATGTGTGCGGCTGAATCAGGGCTAACCTTTGGCCAGTAGGGATGGTCGCCGAAAGGTGCAGCTGTTGGCGCGGCCGCTCCCAAAGATCTATTCAATCCACTCAATCCTAAAGCAGAAATCGGTGGCCGCTTATCAGCTCTTTCCGCGTGCTTGTTCATGTGCTTACTTAAATACGTCTCCTGCGTGTAGCTCTTGCCACAATACTGGCATATGTGAGTCTTCAGGTGCTTGGATTCTTTGTGCTTAGGGATGTGTTCCAGGAGATCCTTCTCGTGGGTGAAACACTTGTAGCAGGAGTTACATTTGAAGGGCTTATCTGTCTGGTGGCAGCGGCTGTGGCTTTGGAGGTTCGAGAGCTGGGAGAACGCTTTGGTGCATCCGATTTGGGTGCAGCGATAGGGTTTATCTCCGGTGTGTGTTCGGATATGCTGTTGGAGGTGCGACAGCTGGGTAAACTTCCTCTGGCATATCTCGCAGCGGTAGGGCTTGATGCCCAGGTGGATGCGGGAGTGTTGCGCCAGGTACGAAGAGTTGGCGAAGGCCTTTGGACACTGCGTGCAGCGGTAGGGCTTCGCCTCACGGAGGTGAATCTGGGTGTGCAGCTGTAGGTCCGCTTTTGAGCCGAACACCTGTAAAGAATAGACAAAACATCTATTAGTTTTACTGAAAGGTTTACAAAAAAAAACAGAGGTCAAAATTTATCATTCGGGTCTTTAGATGTATTTACGCGATTGCACAAATCGATTATTATTTAAAAAAAAAATGTATAACTGCAGGTCAAATCAAAACAATGTCAATATTTCAAATGATTTTCAACATCGTTGTAAACATCATTGAAATCATCAAAAAGTGAATTTCGCCCTTGAACGACATCCGCGGGCAGCCGGAACAAATGATTCTTCGTCTTTTTTTATTTGCCCAACTCTTAATAAAGGCAGGATGTTGGCTTCACGGCGTGGTAATCGCTTTGACTTCCTTATACACGTCTGGGCAATCAGAATCTTTGACTCAGCTTCTGGTATTGTAACTATAGCGAGTGAAGTTTCATATTAGAACTAGACAGAGCGTATCTAGATTCTAGGAATGGTCTTGAAATCATGAGGAAAACAGTTGAAAATAGGTAAATGAATATGCAGTCAGTTCAGTGGCTAATGGATATGGATTTGTCTAAGACATAAATAGCATGAAATTAAAGTAGCTAGGCGTATCTGCAAACTCGGTACGAATCAACATTATCAAAGACAGAATTTTAAATAAGTGTTTGTATACACGTGCCAACAAAGGCCGGTACTTTCGGCGGCACTGTTCGGGCACTAAAGTGTTTCGGAACACCATTGATACTCTTTGTGATATCCCAAATTAGTTTCTAACTTAAAACTGACACGTCATCTCTTAGAATCGTTTTCATCTAACAATGAGGCTGCTAGCCACGTTCCTTCGGGCGCTATCAATCCACAATCAAACGATAATGATCTCAAATCCAAAGCAAATAAAGCTCAAACTACACCATCAACAGTTGATGCTGACGGTTGTAGTGCCTAACAATGAACGTTAGGGAATGTATTTGATAAAATAGACATAGCAGACGATTTTGGATTTAAATAAGGTTTGTATAGAGTTCCTTTTGTAGAAAAAGGTGTTGGTTTTGATTCTGCCGGCCGGATTTGTTCGGTAGCACGTTGCATGACTAGCGAGAAGTGCGAGACACGAACGCAATTGGTCACAGATGGAACATAATTAAAGTTTGGGGCACTACTTAATGTTGTGAAGCAGTAGATTCGAGGTGGTGGATGACTTTTAATAGCTGTCTTCGTGAAGGATCGTCTGGTGAGGAATCTGTGTTAAATTGGTGGAACTAGGAATGTCGGTTTGGTAAAATCGGTTGTAACAGTTAAAGGAAGCTGTAACATTGATCTAAATTACATCTTTGGTAAGTAAGATGTACAAGTAAGATGCTCGCAATACTAAATGATTTCAAATACAATAAAATCAAGTAAGAAACGATGGATGGATTGAGTGAAAGATGATAATTATGACTAGTAGGACGTGACTCTCTGTCACTATATCATACATCTGTTGTGTGAAAGAAGAAAACATGCTGCGCCGACCCTAAATAATTTGGGATAAGAGCAGGACGATGGTGAAGATGACAATGATGAAACATGCTGAGATCTGATAAGAAATTGACGATATTTCTAGAAAATCCGGGATATAAGAGTCATGTTTATCCTTCATTATATGGAATAAAAGACGTCCATTCTATTAGTCAACTAGCAGCAACGTAAAGCTAGGTCTTAGGTAATCGAGAACTGTACAAAAAACTGAATTGACAATTCAATTGCTAGATAAGTGACAAATAGTCGACAACACGAAGCAATTGAATAGTAAGAAAAAAATCTAAATATTGTCGCACAGTGAGCAACAGACAGACAACACAACTATATTGACTGTAATGTATCTATCTTTGATATAACATTGTCCTCTTGCATTTACTATGGGTCGCTTGCAACAATAGATTCTGGGGTCTATCAAGAATTGGAACTAAATGTTTTGCGATCATCATTGCTTTCTGATTTATGCTTTTTTTACTTCCTTGATTTGTAGTAATTGTTTTATTTAACTTAATTCGCGAAGCATTTTGTCGATTCTTCACGTGACTAGAGGACGGTCCATTTTTTGGCCAAAGAATCAGCATTGCTATTCAACGTGGCAATGTTGCCAGCTTTTTGGGCATTTTTCCCGTTGACAGTGATACGGAATTAATTGCCCTGTGATTTATTTATTTTTCTTTTCGTGTACCTAATAGTTTTATCTGGTTTTTATATTAATTGACGACTTCTGTGTCACTGACGACTTCACCTAATTCTAAATATTTTTCTGCTAACCGTGTTCCTTTATCAACGCGGACATTTTCTTCATTGTTCTCAAGTTTCTGTACAAAATTCACATTCACGTCTATAGACATTATAATATAAACTATTAAGCCATCAACATTCAACAGCAATGCTTTATTACCTAGAAAATTTGGCTTCCAAAGTGGTTTCGTTAAAAATAAACTTGTATCATTACAGTTGACCTTGGTAACTGGTTCTACAAGATAATATGTGTTACTATATGCAATATTTTTTCACATCATTTTGTTTCCTACCATGTATGTGTTATTTTAGAAAATTATTTATTTTATTTCTATTAGACAGAAAAGGAAATTCGTGTTTTACATTTAGGTGTTTATGTTAAGCTGTTGGTCCCAGCTGTCATTTGTAGATTTTTAACAGTCGTTACGGGTAGTCTGAAGCCCGAATGCTTCTTCTGCTTCTTGGTAAGCCAAGGGGTTTCGTGTTGTGGAGATTGGATAGACGGACGCTCCATGTAAAATACTGGTTTAGCAGTATCCAGTTAAACTGGAAGCTGACACTAACTAAGTTGGGAAAAGGCTAGGCAGATAATGGTGTTCTGTAGATATGTTTAGTGATATAAATATACTATTGTATATGCATATGTAGGCAAAGAAATTATCCGTCTGTTATATCTCAAAATGTTCATCTTATATAAGGGCTGATTTATTATCAATGTTACATTTTACATAGATCAAGTAGTAATTCCTATATGAACTTTACACAATAGAGGGCTAGCCAGAATTAGCATTGCCATTCAATGTGGCAATGCATCTAGCCTTTTGGGCAATTTCCCCGTTGACAGCGATGAAGACGACGACCTATATTGATGCTCAATGATCCTTTTCTTTTATACATGTTAAAGTCTGTTAGCTTATAAAGTAATAACAGTAGTTATTCATCGAAAAATAAAAACGCGAAGGATTCTTACTCATTGTTATCTCAACAAATCAAAGAGAACACTCAGAAGCCATTACAAATTTACTTCTTAACATTGTAATATTGTAATGTTTATCAATTATTGCTATTTAATTACCAAGCAAATGTATACTTAGTTGTGTAGGAAATAATGTAACCACCGAACCGTGGCGATGGAGGAATTAAAGTGGTTTTAATGTATAGGTATAGTCCAGTTCCTTAACTACTTCGAATATTTTTTGTTACGTGTTTTGGCAATGATTGGAGATGATAGAGACAAGAGGAACTGATGAAGGCCAAAGGTGCTGATAGTCGTAGAAGTAGCAGATCATCATCTGCCTAGCCGTTTCGCAACTATGTTGGGGTCAGCTTCCAGTCTAACCGGATGCAGTTGAATACCAGTATTTTACACAACCTCCACAACCTAGTTACTGGGCTACACGATACCCCTTGGTAAGACTAGTTGTCAGACTTTCGGGTTTCTGACTACCCATAATGACTGTCAAAGATCTACAAATGTTAGCCGGAACCAACGGCTTAGCGAGCTTTCTGAGGCACGGAGGAGTCGCGAAATGTTACAAACGGACACCCATCCATAGACTGACTTCGGGAGCGTAGCTAAACCTTCGACCAACCCGTACGGCCGTTTTTATTTAGCCACGAGCAACATAACAACAAAGTTAAAATCAATCAAAGGTAGATAAAATTCGCAGCAGATTTTAAGACAAGTGACAATTTTAATGCTAGATATGGGTCAAAGGAAAATCAATCTGTCACACTTTAAAACCAAAAGATAGAACACGACAGCTGTCATAATAACCCTATTAAAATCAAGACAAGATTACGTAACGGTTGGAGTGAGGGCTGAAGGGTTGGGGGTTATTAAACACTGGTCATCTGTTACGGCTGTCCCGCTGAGGAAAAATGTAGTGTGGTGGAGGGTTAGAAAAGAGGTGTAATTTTTTTAATGGTAATTTTTATAGAAGGTTTTTTCTTCTTCGCTAAAAAGGCAAAATATTAAAAAAATAGCGGGATTTGTCTATGTTTGTAAATGAATTGTGTAAAATTTTCACAGTTGGTCAAACATATATTATAAAATACTCATTTAACATTTAACACATTCATTTTATACGTTTCACATTTAACATTATATGTTTTTCTTTAAGTTGTTTATCTATAAAAGTTTCGAGGCTTCGATTCAGTTCCTTTTTCCACAAGTATTCGATACAAAATAGTATATTTTATATTATGCAAGTGTGTTTAAAAACGTTGATTTAAAGCAAGGTACACTTAATTGGCACTAAAGAATTGGAATTCGAAAAATTTGAATTTGAAAAATTACGCCCTCTCTTTTGGCTCCGAGATCTAGTGTATAAACTTTTTACACACTTATATCAAAATCAACTATTCCACATTAAGACTAAATATGTACACGAGCAGCATGTATTATTCTTTCAAGCACAAAGGCCCCTTGAATAAAAACAGGCATTTAAATAAAAATCTACTACAAATAATTATCTGGCCGCATCTTGAAGCAGGTTTGGCGAGTTAGCATTCCGTATCATAATCAATTTCAAAATCATTTCTGATCAGACAGCAGGCATCAGGCTATCTGAGCGTGATAATTTTAGGAGACGCGTGTAGAAAAATGTATGATGGATTAAAAGAAATAGAAGTTCATAGAACAGTGAATCGGTTGGTCGTTTCCACACTGTATCAAAAATCTTCAGGTTTGCATTTTCCATCGCGTAAACTCTTACTTTAATTTTGTATGGAATAATTGTATGTTATGTATTTAAACTTCAATTTGGCTGCCCTGGGAATTAAAACCAGGGCCTTCAGTCTGCTCAGCAGTAGCGTTTGCAGCCACTAGTATACAGAGGCACTCGAAGTCTGGATTTATGCCCGGCTTATGGCCGTAGGCTCGCCTCCTATGACATGGGACTTGAAAATAACTGGAAAAATATGGCTGTACTTAAGGTACTCCTCTGCCTTTCCCTTCGGGGAACAAAGCCTACGAAAACCACCAAAAAAAAATGAAACTAATTTCCTTAAAACCCTCCACTTTTCAGTAGCAAAAAGAGTAGCCTGACAAAAAGGCAGGCCGCGACGGGCCACTTTTTGCCGCCCCAAAATTATTATTAATTGTAAGCATACATTCTGTCTGTTTATCTGCGGACATTAGACCCCAACCAAGGGCGGGTTTTCCCCTTAATAAGACATAGTTTTTGCTGGCACAGATTAATTTACGCAAAAGCTTAGGGTTGCAAAATGGCGGCCGTTTTGACGTTTTTCAGCTGAAAAATTGTGTACAAGATTTGTTGTAGGGCTTGTTAATGTTGGTGGTATCGCGCTTTTTGTCTTCGGGGGGTGAGCTGAATTACAAATACGAAACAGGTTATCATGTCATAGATTAGCGTAAGGATTCTAAAGATCACTAGCTGTGCCCCGCGGTTATACCCGCTTTATAGGTTCGTTGCGTGATATAAAGTAATCTAAACCCTTCCGCAAGAATTGCGATATTAAATCCAAAAATAATGTTTTAATTCCGACTGGTGGTTCCATGACTGCCTCGTTGTTCTAGAGGTCGTAAACGCGACTGCTAAGTATGAGGTCCTGGGTTCAATTCTCGGATCGAGCAATGTGTTATTAGAAGTTTTCATTAAGAATTTCTCAATAGCAGCTCGGAGTCGGAATGTGTGCTCGGTAGATGGCAATAGGCTCACCCCCTATTACATGGGATACAAAACAAACAGCTTTATTGTTACTGTTGATGAATGGATGAAATCCTTATTTTATAAAATATGCACTTAAAACGTCCTTTACCGTTTTAATTAACTACAACACTAATTAAAAATATTCGTCCACATTTAATATAAGCATGTAATCAAGAAAATCCAGTACCTACACACTACGATGGCACCGAATAACATCGTATCTGCAAATCCATGTCAACAAAATGACACATGAGTGACACTGCCTAGATTAATTCTTAAGACCGACCTCACGGTAGATTAAATAGCTTTTAAATCTCGTTTACAAATTAAATCTTTTCCTAATGGTAAACAGGTTAATCGATTTGTTTATGTTAATGAGATACAATATAAATGTTATCGTGAATTATTATTATTATTTGTGAAAAGTAAAAGTTATATCGCTTTTTTGTCATCGATATTTTTGTAAATAAAATTTTTTTTGGTCCCAAATCACTAACGTAGGCGAAGGAAAAAAAATCTTGAGGAAATCTGGACTTTATGACAAGTCTGAAATTGCCAACCAGCCTTGAGCAAGCGTGGTGATTAATGCTCGTGTCTTCGATGTGAAGAAAGAGGCCTTTGCTGTGCAGTGGGACAGTAACAGGCTGGTATTGTTTCATACAATATTATACGAAGCACTTGTGTTCTAAGATAAAACGAAAATAACGACCCACAGTTAAAAAGAATGAACTACAGTCTAGGAAGTAATAAATGATTGTAAATGAGGAAAAGATTCACAAACTCCAATTGCCGGCTTCCGAATTGATTACGTTTCAATGGAACAGATAATGTAACGGAATTAATTCCCCACTTATCCATTGAACCAATCCAATTATAACTATTTAATTAAAATTTAGTTTTTGCAATTATTTTCAGTGTCAATTGATTTAATAATTAAGTGCGTTTTAATTAATTACACACTGCTTCGTTGGTTTAGTTGCAAGTGCGTCTGCTGAGCATGAGGGTACGAGTTCATTTCCCAGAGTGTGCAAAGTGTTATTGAGTTTTTCGATCAGGAATTTCTCTCTATCGGCCTGGAGCCTATTTTTGTCCCTGGTTGATGGTTACTTCCCTACTATTACATTAGGTAGCATCTAAAAACAAAGCTGGTGTAATGTGGGTGCACCTCTGCCCATCCTTTTGGGGAATATGGTCGTGATATAATGATTTAAATAATAACTAATGATTTTAGGTCTGTTTAATGGTGACATTAGACAACGGTATACTGTAAAATGGCAGTTTCCCCAAAATAAAATTATCTGGCAAAAAAATGCCACTGCTTCTCAACAAAAATTTAGGAAAAGCGAATAATATAAAATCCAAATGACAAGGCATTGTTACAAAATTTTGATTTAATCTCACGTTTCTCCAATGAATTGTATTCTTGACCATTTTAATCCGATCTTTTGTATATCCAACGGAAACCTTATCTCTGGGGGATAATCGTGCGACCGGTTTGATTTTTACAATTTTTCAAATACTTACAAAAATTCAATCAGAAACGTGAAAAGACTCATAACTGTAAGCATATTTTATTTTTTTCCTATTTTATTACGTCATGAAAAATTATATCGGTATTGAAAAAAAAGTGTCGTTTTTCTCAGACGGCCCTGGCGCATGATTTTGGCGGCAAAAAGTTGATTCTAAGCCAATGTCACCATCGGCCATGCGTTAAATATTGCCGCAACTGTTGAAAAAACCGAGTAATCTAGGTAAATAGCGAGAAATCAAGCGGCAATGTTACTAAACACGACCAGTGATAAGTAGATTGATATTGTAACGTTTCGTAGGTATAGTGAAATAAAAATATTTGAAACATCGAAATTGTCATTTACACGCTCATTGCGTAAGGGTGGCGCAAATCCTGTGGAAACTAGGCTTATGATATTTCGTAGATTTGGTCATAATATTGGGAACTAAACAGGTGGTCCGCCATATTGATGGTACGTGGATAAAAGACACCAAAGTTAGGTGCATATGTATGACCAGATGTATGGACGTAAGCGAAAGTACAAGAAGTATTTTAGGATCGTAATTGAAATTTACCATTAGGAATTTCGCAGTAGCTCTAGCAGAGTCTGGATTTGTGCCCAGTTAATGGCAATAGGCTCACCCCCTATTAAATGGGACTTAAAAATAAATCTCAATGTGCCTCAGCCTCATTCTTTGGTGAATACAAACGTGATGTGAAGATATGTTTTCATTATTAGCTAATGTCTTACAATATTTGTCCCAAGGCCTCTCAGTATCCTCTTAGACTACTGTATTCTATCAATGTCCACAACTTATCTGATCAAGTGCTGTCTAAATGTTAAGTAATGTAGAATAATGGCGGCTCTAACGCATTTTATTGTATCACATTTGAATATGTTTAAAATACTTCATGCTTGATACGGTTCCGCTTGATATTTTTGTGTTTATTGATAAAAGGAGAGGTTGTAAAGAAATAATGAATGAGAGATGAGACGAAGATGATAAAAATAGATAAGGATGTCAGCTTAGGGAAGACAGAGAACTAAAAGTCGACCTAGAGCGAATATGAGATATGGAAGATAGAGAAATAGGAGTCGCTTTGGGTGATTTTATAGTTGAAATTTGATCAACAGGCTATAGAATACAACTGAATGAGATTGTGATTATGATTTTTAAAATAATCAACAAACATTAATCAATTAAGACACAAGTCGATTGAACGATGAAGAAGAAAGGTATATAAATCTTTTAGTTATAACCAAACGAACATGCAATAAAAACTATAAAAGATGTCGGTTAAAAAACTACTATTCAAAATAATGCAAAGCACCTTTTCGTCCATTCAGACATAGTAAAATGAATGTGAGTTGAATTCATTATTTATTTATATATTTAGTTGACTTCGTTTTAATGAATTAAAATGATCAAAACACGTGTAAAGAATCCTGATTATTACTACATATGCTAATAACAATCAAATGCATATTGTTTGATTACCTACAGTGTGAGATGAAGTGGTTATTCTTATTGGAGATATACAAGATGAAGAGAGGGATTAGAAAGACGCTTCGCTGGTGCGGCTACCTGAACATACTTAAGTGTTGGAAAAGTACAAAATGAAACAGTTCGATTGGAATTTTTTTATGCGGAAATGTAAGCAATTTAATACTGTTCTTTTCGACTAAGTAAGCATGTAATGCAATACCAAATGGCACAACCTAAAACCACGAAATTTATAATACTCAGGCGAAACAAAATGATATTCAAATCCAAACGCGACGGGTGGCGGGCGCGTGCTCAACGAAAAACGCTGAACCAATTCCAAAAACCGTTTTTCCGAACTCCTAAAGAAGCCAGTGACCAAGACCCAGTTAGAACCCTACGATACTGCCGCCGATACAAACGAAAATGATCTTTACACTAAAGATTTTAAGAGCTAACAAAATGCAGAACTTTTTGTACAAGATTCAATTTTTTATCATCTTTTGTCACCCAAGCGAATGAAAAAGTTGGAAATCGTGAATAAAAAAAAAACCGTTTAATATTGGCATTGAACAGTCTGCAGATTTGAGCGTAGAAATTTGGTTTTAAAACGTATAATTTGGACTCGTGTCGTGCTCCGCTAGCTAAAATAAATGTCACGTTTTAAGTTATTGTAAAGATGGAAGGCAAGAATGCGATATTTTTCTATCATCTTCCGACGCTAGTTATTAATAAAACCATTTTGATAGTTCACTCCCATTCATTGCGCTTAAAACTAGCCACTAACACACAAATGTATGACGTTTTGCACACGAAGCTGATTTCCGTTTACCCTCTTTGGATTTTACAGTTTCCTAATATGTTTCAAGATGCGTGTACTTTTCCACCATCGTCTTTATCTATATTATTGATAGTCATGCCTATATAGTATTTTGACAACCGATGTGGCGCGGCGGGCAAAGTTCCGACTGCGACGCAGAAGGTTGCGGGTTCAATTCCTGCCCTGGGACAAATGATTGTACGATCTACAAAGATTTGTTCCGGGTGTTCTGGGTATTTGCTATGTATAATAAAAAAACATCTATCTATGTAATGTATTGTATTAAGTATATCAGTCCTCTAGTATCCATAACACAACCTGGGCTAGATGATGCTGTGTGGATTATCCAGTGATTATTTATTTATTTATTGGACAAATAGGTAGGATAGACATGTCACCCATTCAATGTGACTTTACTAAATTAGCGTTACCGTGACATGAGTCGAGATCGTGATGACCGACACGGATGGCTGCTGATGCTCATTCGTCTTGGTTAATAAGTTCCTTAGCAGCATCTAAGTCATTAGCACTCCATAGTCTAATGTTAACCAAACCATCTGGCTTGAACTCTAGGTTTGTTTTCTCTTTCCTGTCTTAATTTTTCAAGCTATTGTTCTCTCTGTCTTTAGCTGTATAGAACCAGTCTTTGAAGCAAGTCTGCCATACTATTCCCAAACCACTGCAACTCCTAAACACCAGAATCAACAGTGGCGACCACTAGAAAAGCGTCGAGACAGTGAAGCCCGACGAGTCCCGGAGAAACGATTCAACTGTCTTAGATCACGCAACGAAATTTACCAGCGGAGGAGTTAAAAAAATACATAATTTCCACATCACAGAACCAGTCTCTTGATAGCAGTTTTAAAATAACTTAATCATTACCATGTTAGTCTTTACAAACGCCATGACAAGCCATTGTCCCATTGACATCTTCCATTTTAAGATCAACATCCAATTCATCATTGTAAGTAACATTATCATCAAGAATCTTAATACAAACAGGGGTATCTGAATTAGTTCCAGGTCCCGATCGAATGCGGTATGAAGCGTGTCGTGTGAGACTCGTTGATGTTACCTTTTCATCGGCGCTTGCGCACCCTAAGCAAATATGGACGCGTAATGACGTATAGAGCTTTGGTTTCATAGACGTGGTTTGAGATAAAATATGGAAGCTAATGATAATTTGTTTTTGCATCTGTTTTTACTATAAAATGATGATGAAAATGATACTAGCACAACCTAAAGACAAAAAACAGGCCGTAACTTTTTTTTTAATGCCATAAATACCTTATTCTATTATGTTGTCACTTAAAAAGAATTAAGACTAAGTAAAAAAAAACTACAATATATTTAAACACTGACAATGTTTACCATAAACATATGATTGTTAAATGTTACCCTAACAAAAAACCCAAGACATAAATAAAAAAAGCCCATAAAGTTATGTAAATTGACAATTCATTAGGTAATTAATTCGTTTTTTTTTTCTGTAATAAAGCGCGTTAATTTAACTATAACGATCATGTTTGACCCTGAACTTGATAGTGAGAAGTTATTTCTTTTTTTTTTGAAGATGACTCATTTGTTTAATATATGGGTACATAAGAATTGTCACCAGCACACCACCGGTACCATGACAACCATAAAAACTGGCTTTGTCGACGAAAGAATAGACTTCATGACAGATTAATGAAAGATTTCTACCGACCTAAGTATGATGTAAACCAAAGAGAAGAAAGTCTTCTATTCTCTATAGTCTACGGGGCGCTCCGTGCTCGGGTAGAAGAGATGCCAAGTTGGGGTGAAAGAATGAAATAACGTTGTCTATTCTTGGTAGAATAGATGTAGTATTGGTCTTGCTAAGCGTGCAGGTTAGATTTTAAACTAAATTGAACACATTTTTCTCTCATATGGCCAAGAATGTATTGGAGCTGAAAATTTCAGTTGAATAGACTGAAAACCGGTCCCAAAATAGTTGGGAAAAGGCTATACTGATGATGGTAGGTCAAGAATTATATTGTATATTATCATAAAGAGTTCAGGATGAGATGCTAATGATATTTCTATTTTATTGTAGACATCCCAATTGAAATATCTCAAAAATATTTTAACACAGGATATAGGCCTGGTCTAAAAATTTCGATCCCTACATTTTGAGATCGATGGGTCTCATCGTTAGTTCGTTCCAGGACCCATTAAGATTTCCGCCCGCCATGAGATGCGCGGGAGCAAGTAATATGCCCATTTTCGAAACATCACAACTGATCCATATCAGTGTCAAGCCATTTTGAACCTTATTTCATTCAAAATCGCCTGTAGTCATCAACTTTTATACTACTTTTTTTTTTTAAGAAATCAATATTAGAGTGAGCTTTTTGGTGTAATATTCTAAAGGTTTCCTAACGATAATAAGGTCTATTTTCTTTGGGCAGTACAACAAATTGCATATTGTAAAGAAATTAAATATCGTTCAAAGCACTTTTAACTTTATCCCTTGGTTTTAAGGTTACATGTTGCTGGCTTTAAAGCTTTCTTCTCAGAAAACCGCCGGTTGTTGAGTATCACTCATTTTTATAGTGGTTTTAAGATAATGATATTGATTTACCACTGTACATGGTTATCTGAACAATCTATAATACGTTTTCTATAGGATTCTGTACAGTCTTGCACATTTTAAGTTAATACTTAGGAGGATGCGGATAATTTGGGGTTGAGGGTACTATTCCCGCCTTGGGACAAATGTTTGTACGATCTACAAATATTTAGGTATTCTCTATGCATAATAAAAAAATATCCATCTATGTAATGTGTTCTATTAAATATCAGTCATCTAGTACCCATAACACAAGCTCTTAAGCTTAGCTTGAGGCTAGATGGTGCTGTGTGGATTGTCGGGCATTATTGATTTATTCATTGTACTTCTTCAGCCGCTTTGAGCAATTTTTGGTAGGGTAAAAGTTATGGGTTTTGATGAGGGTTTTGGAAAACTTCGTATATCCTAGCAAAGCACGGTCATCCAGGTATTAACTTCTTAAGTTACATAATTCGTAACTTTATTAGTTATTTAATTGATAACTAGGTTTTCCTCGTGGTTTCACCAGCTCCAAAGAGTCGTAGCGTTAACTAAAATAACTTATAACCTTCCTAAATAATTGGGCTATCGAATGCAAAAAAGATGTTTGAAAACCCACGGGCAGTTCCAGAGATTTGCGTGTACACAAAAAGCAACTCTTCAGATTAATTTTTATTAGTATTGATGTACGTTAATTAACAGTCCATAAAGTTACCAATGTCGTTGTCAACGATACCAAGAAGTCAACAGCATCCAATATCCTTAAACACGAGAAGAAAACCATCAAATCTGTTACGCACGTCTGCACAAAACGACTTGACAAAACCCATAAATATGCAATAATATTATCTCCAATACATAGAATTGCAATCCACAAAAAAAATCTACGTGGCTCCTGCGCAGGAAGTGGCCTAAGCTTTGTCTCTTTCACACTCCGTATAGGAGCTATTGTCATCTCGCTCCTGCGTAATACCAGTTTTGGCGGGTAAATGTGGGTTTGCATGGTGGCCATAGAATGATGAACTTGGTGAAGGGAATTTTGTTTTTTTTTTTATGGTAAGACTGAATTTATGGGTAGGATGATACAATCGATATTGGGTTAGGATACTGTGAGAAGTAATATGGAATCAGATAACAGAGGCAATATGGTATTTGATCATGTAACGGCAGCCATTTTCTTAGGAGCTTTTTGAAAGTATTTGAGAAGTTGAAGTTGTATGTATATTTTTTCTCAACAGCAAGAGAACTAATTCAGGACAAATAAAGCACTAAAATCAACAGAACTGTTGTGCATATTTATAGAAGCTATCTTCTGCCTAGCTTTTTCCCAGATACGCTGGGGTCGGCTTCCAGTCTAACCAGATGCAGCTGAATACCAGTATTTTACATGGAGCGACTGCCTATCTGACCTCCACAACCCAGTTACTGGGTAAGATCATAAGTCTTGGTTAGTCTGGTTGTCAGACTTTCGGGGTTCTGACTACCCGTAACTAATGTCAAAGATGAAAAACAGTCAGGACTAACGGCTTAACTTGCTTTTCGAGGCACGGAGGAGTCTCGATATGTATTGAACGGTCACCCATCCATATCCATGATCTCTGATCGACCCATGCGGCTGTTTACCTCCTCCTTTATACTTTAGAAGTAATGTTCCGATATTATCTTAAGATTTAATTTCAGCAAAAAATATGAGGATCCTTAGGCAAACAAACACCAGACAGGTCTAAATGAATTCCCAGATCTATAGCAAGGTATGAATGGTGTAAAACATGATGTAACGCAGCAGGTGACCACAATTTCTCTTTAAACACAATAACATATCAAAACAACCCTTAACCCCTTACACCAAGACTCATTTTCCATCGACTGATATTTCAAAATGACAGGTGACTGACGAGTGACATTTAAATATGTTCTTTATGAAGTTAAAAATAAGAGTTATTGTTGATAGTGCTTGCAAATGTCAATCATAAGTTGATACAATTGATGACAACGACTAATTAAGCTGTAATATGTAAGAATTTGTTATAGACTCATGCTTTTAAATTTAACACGATGTACGGAGTTGAATTTTACACTAAATTGCCGTAAAGAATTGGAAATGCCGCCATATAAGGGAAAGTGATTAAAATTATATCAGCTGCATAGCGTGTGTTCATAAACTGTTTGTCAATTAAAAATCTTATCGGTTTTGATGAATAGTTTAAAAATATGTAAGCATTTCACAAATTGAAGCGTATCATAAGACAGACATAAAAAAAAACATAGCCGTTATTTATACTGACTTATATAATAAACCGTTGGTCCCGGCTGTCATTTGTAGATCTTTGACACTCGTTATTGGTAGTCAGAAGCCCGAAAGCCTGACAAGCAGTCTTACGAAGACGTATTGTATTTGCCCAGTGACTGGGTTGTGGAGGTCAGATAGACAGTCGTTGCATGTAAAATACTGGTATTCAGCTGCGTCTGGTTAGACTGGAATCCGACCCCAACAAAGATAGGAAAAGGCTAGGCAGATGATGTCTTATACAATAAAACTCTTTAGTTTTTTTGAATAAGGTAAATCTCTGGAACTACCAGTAGGATTAGAAAAAAGAAAGATTGCATTCTATAGTAAAATTCTAGAAGAAGGTTTTAATATATTTAAAATCACGACAATAGCCCTAAGAAGTGGGTGAAACCGCGGGGGACAGCTAATATATAAATTATAAAAGCATTTCACATATTCAAGCAGATCACATAGAAGGTATAACAAAACATCACACACACACACACACACACACACACACACACACACACACACCACATCACACATTACATCATTTGAATACAGTGCTTTTCAAAGTCGAAATAAATCTGAACAAAATTGTACAAATTAGTTTTGACTGCAGCTAGATTTACCAGTATGTTAATATATATCAAGAATTTTCAATTAAATCCAGTGATCTTTTGCAAAGACTGGTCAACAAACAAATTCCTCTTCATAAATTTCGCCCTTTACATTCAAAAATGCAATTATCAACCAATCTTTTGAATACACCCCACAGCTTTCTCTACAGTCCATCTCCCTACAAGAACTAGGTTACCATGTCATTGTTCGATTCCCATTGATATATCCAGTACCGCAGATAGGTACACACCCCATGGAAACACCATAAATAAGGGGAAGCGGTCATTGTCCTGCACTGCGATGTCCGTTAAGGGGTCGCCATGCGCGATTATTCCATAGAAATATGCACAATGCATGTTTGGCTTATTTGAAGCTAATTTTTGAGTGATGTCTATA
This sequence comes from Phlogophora meticulosa, assembly GCA_905147745.2. NCBI lineage: Eukaryota > Metazoa > Arthropoda > Insecta > Lepidoptera > Noctuidae > Phlogophora > Phlogophora meticulosa. The sequence goes on from LR990542.1 coordinate 3,093,726, forward strand.
GTTATAAGGGTATCGGTTTTAAAACTGTCTTTTATAAGAAAGAAAGGTAATGTAGCAAGCTTTTTTATATGCTTTATTTCTTTTTTTAAAGCTGTCTTGTAACGTGTTATATTTCCAGCGTTAGTTATTTTGGATTTTGTTTCTATACTTTGGTTAAGATTTTTCTTCTCTCTTCAGGCCTCGCCTTTCATCCACCAAGTTGTGGTTTTAAATTCGAGAAAGTCTCTTTTCAAGGGTCTGTTTCGGATTCATTGTTATGTTCTTTGCGTTATCTACTTTGGTTGAATAGTATCATGTTTAACAAACCATTGTATAAAAATTTGCCGCCACTTCTTCCCAGCAAAAATACTAGGAAGTGGTGAAGGGTTTTGGAGGACTGTGTTTTGTAAACGTTTTGACGTTCAAAAAGTCTTATTCTCAGCCTAATTTTTGGATAAATGAATTAAGAATTGATTTTGATTAAGAGACGGTGTCGTCTGTATCTGCTTAAGCTGGGTGACAATTTTTACAAACTCTACCAGTAGCCCTAGCACAGATTTCCTTTTAGAAGTTTACCAACCGAAAACGTCAAATTACCTAGTCAATGGTCAAACTAAATAAGATTCATGTACGTTATATGGAGTCGCTGTTTGTATCTTAGTACATATTGTTGCTGTTATCGGTTGCAACACTTCTCGCAAGAAATTCGTGGTAGAGGCCTTAGTTTATTGTCAGTTTCTTGATTTCTGCAAGTGCTACATTATACCATTGTACTGAATGCTATTCTCAATTCTATATTGATCCCTTATATTCAACTCAAAAGTAAAGTTAGATACAAAAATGTCCAATTCCCACACTGTTGTAAATCTAATAGATTAATGCATTCAAAAGATATTCAAGAAACTTATGCATCACATATTACATCGCGTTGCATAAGACCATTGACGGAAACATATTGTTAGAAAAAAAAATCCTTTTGAAGAATTCCCTCAGATGCGTAAAATTTTCGTTCCCATGGGATATCAAAGGAAACCAATACACCAATCTAAATTCTACCGTATTTCACATCAATTAAGGTTGACATTTCAAGGGTGGTGGAAATGACTGTACAAAAAGTGATTTTGTATTTTGGGTTTATAAAGTTAAGGGTGGGATTTGCTTGTTTATGGGGGTGGGTTTACCATCACCTGCCGGGTCGTGGGACAGGTCGCGAGCATCCCTCTTATGGCACTGAATTGCACATCCTGTATCGGATTTTGACGGATAAACAGAAGCATTCGTTAAGTATAAAGATTAGGGCATGGGCTTGAAGATTTTGATGGATTTGCTATTTATGGTAAAAGTTTTAAGGTCAGTTCAGACTACGTGAAAATATAAAGCAAATATTAAATGGCAATACAAAATCGCTCAGCATATTTGTATATTATATGGGCACAGTTACACTATGCCACAAAGTTGGTTCCTGTAAGTGGTGTATAGGAGTCTGGGCGTCACTATATTTTTCTTAACCTTTTTATGACAGTAAATAATTGATTATTATTATTAAAGTACATATTGAATAATAAAGAATGAATGAAATATACTATAGGTACTTAATAGTGAAAGCGTAAAGCTTAGTCTGAACTGACCTTCAAGATTAGATTTTGGCAGAAATCTGTCTATATGCATTTCTTTGTGTTAGCAATTTTAGGTAAGTAAGTTTATGTGTCTAAGCACATAGTATTTTAAATGCAGCGAATATAAGCAAATGTGACGATGCTTCCTGTCTAGATTATAATAAGTACTATTTCCAGGTATTTCTGCAACGAACATTATTTGCAGTTTTAGTTTACATCGATAAAATATTAGACCTTCGGAACGAATGATTGACTGGTTAGTCAATCATTCATTCTTTGACCTATCAGTTGATAGGTCACGCAGAAAATCCACAACGATATTTTAGCAGATATAAGGTTCGAGATTTAAAAATCTGTGCATAAAGAGTTACCCCACATCAATTGTTTCCGTAACCGAAAAAAGAATATGCAAATAAAAAAACAACAACGTAAATGCATGCATAGTTATCTTAAAATTTTCTAGGAAAAACATTTTACCACGTTTTTTTGTGTGGGAGCACCAAGGTGACACGATTTATCGGCGGCCAGTATTTTTAGGCGTTCCAAATTTAAATCGAGTTCTAATTTCGAATGTTAGATATTTATAATTTGAAGACTATATTTTTTTTCCCACTTTTATTTTGATATTGTTTCTGGTGGTATCCTCACTGATATCCGTTGCGACAGCAGTCATAAAATATTTTGGCACAGTTTTATTTTATAATATTTCAGTTTTATTAAACATTAGTGGCTTGTGTCTTACAAGCCACTAATGTTTAATAAAACTGAATGGTTCTTTTTATGAAACCGTTGGTTTTTTACGACAAATTTCTTTTGGTTTAGGTTTGGGTTATTACTATCCACTTTTTTTCACGATTTAATTTTTATATTAAATTCCCAATTCTTATTTAATTTTATACAAATTACAATAAAACTTAACTCAGTTTGTTTTCAATACCCATGTCATACGAAACTTTATAATATTAAAAACGTAGGTACTGGTTATAATAATTCAAAATGATAGTTTACTAAATTACAAAATAATTATAACACTATAAATATTCCAAGTGCCACTTCCTTTTAAAAACATAAAATAAGTACTAAAACTTCGCAAAATCCATAAATTAAATAGAAAACCAGTCCTTGATAGCTCCTATACAGGTATAAACACAGACCAAACACATGCCGTCCAACATGTGGGCTGTACTATTTAAACAAAAATCCACCTTATTTACGTACAGTTCAAGTTGAATATTAATTGCCGGCAACAACGATAAATTGAGGAAATGTCTCTTTAGTTCAAAACAATAGGTTTTATTGTGCGAGCGTGCACTTGCGTGCAGAAAAATTGTACAGTTGTGTAGTATAAAATAATTAATTTAAAACTCGATGAGGTATACATGAACGCATCATAATTACGGCGAGGTAATGACGTAATTGAGAATACTTAAGATGTCTCAATCGTAATGAAAAACTGGGTAATTAAAAAGGATAATTTTGGTAGGACAATTATTATTAATACGGAATACAATACAGTGGTTAATTAATTTCAAAATACTTTCCACGTAATTGTTTTATCCGGTGTAATGAAATCAAAATATTCGTTTCGCAAATTAATTAACTGCCGATAATTTTGGTCGTGCGTGTACTTAGACCATTAAATGTCTGCAAACGATATTGAACTTTATAACTTCTGTGCTAAAGTTCATATTTACTTAATGTCTATTTCAACTGTATGGGGTGCTATAGAGCGCCATGTAGACATTTTATGGCGTGACCGAGCTAGAACAGCTGACGTCATCATCCAATAATCAATGCCTAAGCCCATAGATTGGCTAATGATAGAGAAATGGGTAGAAAATTAGTTGCGATATACCGTTTGTTCGTGTTATTCCTAGAACTTAATATCGAGACAAACTAATAATGCTTGATTTCAAAATAAGTTGAACAATTATTGTTAAACCTTCCTATACCCGCGTAACGGTCTGTGAGACCAACAAAATAATATCTACTCTTTCGTGGTGTTAAGGATTCTGAGGGACTTAAAAATTGAATATTTGGAAAATATTACTTAGATGTCATTTATTGGCATAGTTTTTTTTTTAATTCTACCAACTATCTTGAATTCTTGATATGTCCTTACTAGAGGCCACTGTACTTTTAAATCTTCCGCAACATGTCACATAAAAAAACTATTTGTCTACAAAAAATAACAACAGACAGTATTTTCCTAAGGTTTCTGCAAAAAAGTTTAAAAATATATAGGTCAGGTGGTCAACGGGACCACCCGGGCAATATTGGGCAATTACATGGGAGACTGGGCAATGTGTGCATAGTTGCTTAGCATCCACATGTCATTGGATAAGTCACTGATGTCATAATTGGGTGAGAAAGTGGCTCAATACGTCAGAAGGTAGAAGGCAGCATATTTCCTGTAGACATTTGGAGGTTTGCATCTTTATCAGAAAGTAAAGATTTACCTATTCATGTTTACTTTTAAAGTATACAGTTTTTATACCATTATTTATACAAGACATGTAAATCATTGTCTGAAACACAATACACTATAATACAAACTCGTATTCGTACAGTATACCAATGTTTTTTTTGAAATCTACTATCTTTTATATCGTTTTATATTTTTTAGCTTATGGCTGAATAAAAATTACGGGATAGCCAGACGAGCACAATCTAGTATTTTTAAAATATTGCCTATCGACATTTTAGTTCTTCTAGTTTTGAAGGATTTTTTAATAAAAAGGAAGGAGCCTTTTTTAATATACGGTCCTTTTTCCAAGAGCACTTTTAAAGTATTATTCAAGATCCTACTAAAATACTACCATTACTAGTATCTTAAGGTGCAAGTTAAGAAAACCCATAGTAACCATAAATTTACCCTCCAACTAGCAGAGGTCAGACAAAACGGATAAATTATAGACCCTCCTGTAATTAGCATAGATACGCGGACCCCTAGATTAGAACGGGTCTTGCTTATCTCCTAGATGGGATAGATTTATTGTTACTATTATATTTGTTGGTTAAAATCATGAAATACTCATGCTTTATTGGTATTAATATTACTACTTACGAGAAAAATTAAACAAAGATTTATTTGTGGTTGAAATAGATGTAAAAATGTTAAAAAACTCCGGGTAAATTTAATAAGGAAAAAAAAACGAATTAATTAGTTATATTTTGTAAAACAATGATTAATAGATGTCTGCTATAAACAAAAGATAGTGTGAACAACACGTAAATCCTGGAACTTCCCGCAAAAAAAACTCTTTTGAAGTAAACTTCCCTCCCTTTTTAACCAAAGTTGGTTAAAATAACTAATTAGTGGTAACTTTTAAAGGTCCCTCGGTCAACTTCAACCCTTGAATGATGACTGGCGATTTAAAGACCTCTCCTAATTTCGCCTGCACTTGCTATTTTAAGGGACCCAAAATTAATCATTTTAGGGTTCAAGGGGAACTATTTTGATTTATTATTCTATACTTCTTGAACTCTGACGGAAAACTGTTTGAAATATCATTTACAAGGCTGAAGAATACGTTTTAAACTGGTAAAGCCCGTATGAAAGGATGCGTAAAGAAATATGAAATAAAATTATAGGTTATAAATATGATGTGATTTAAATTATTCATAGAAATAATTAAGCCATTAAACTTTGCGAACATAAATCCTATAATTTTGTATTTGACCTGCAGAATAAATTATAATAAATCTACCATACTCCAAATATTTGCCATAAAAAAGTGTAGTAGCTCATATACAGATTACATAATTTACAGACGACTTAAAAATTACCCGAACTAAGAACCCATTAAAATTATAAACATTAAAGTAATTTAATTAATAAAAAAAATAATTGAGCTGTCAAATCGACGATTATTAATGCCTTTGATTAGAAACGGATTACTATTTTCGCGGGTGTATATAATTTGTCCGAGAGTGTATTTTTTTTTCAATGCGGTAGTGCGTTGAATTTCGGAAGGCCGTCAATGCATCAGCGGTTCTGAGGTTACGGATGTACTTGTTATGTACTTAATTCTTGTGCTAACTACCTGAATTGGTGGACTAATCTGTTGCTGAGCGATTACTTCGAGGACCCACAAGCGTTAATCACCACACTTGCTCATTTGTTGGCGATTTCAGACTTGTATTCATTATATGTGATACGATGTACAACAATTTGTTCCGGGTGTTCTGGGTATTTGCTATTTATAATAAAAAGTATCTATTTATGTAATGTGTATTGTATTAAGTATATCAGTAATCTAGTAGGTACCCTTAAAACAAGCTCTGCTTAGCTTGGGGCTAGATGATGCTGTGTGGATTGTCCAGCATTATTTATTTATATATAAGTCCAGCCAGTGAATTGAACTGTCAATCCTAGCTAATGAAATAATACAAGCATTAAATTCTGAACGTTTAAGAAGAAAGTACAAAAAGTATTTGCAAACAATAACAGGACAATTGCGCAACGCGTCTGGGGCAGCGCAAAAATTAACACATTGACGTACTATGTGGGTTACCAGATGAGCCTAACGTAACACCCTGGTTTGTGGGAGAAATTTACGTATCGGTAACAATGTAAACTACTTAAGTAACTGAAATGCGCGGACATATTTTTATGGCAGATATAAAAATTCATTTAAAAAAATCTTAACACGTTATTCATTTTAGAATAAATTAAGGAAATTTATAAACAGTTTATTAGGTTGAATTTCGTCTATCTTCTTTTCAGTCGTCTTTTCTGTTCAATAAGAATGTTGGTAAGTTGCGGAGATGAAATAAAACTTTGTTTTTTTTATTCGTTTGAGATTTTAGTTATTTTTGGAAGGGATAAAACGCGAACCCATAAGTTCGCGTTACCGACATGCAAATGTCGCTCATGATACAAAAAGTTATTACAAAGAGTTTTTTTTTACTGAATTATTTATTTAAGTGAATATTCTACGATTTGTCTATAAAGCAACACACAAAAAAAAACATGACATCCCCCAAATATAAAAAAAAAACATCAAACATTAAAAACCGACATGGCAACACACCACAAGAATAGCATGGATGCGCCACCTGCGCTCGCGCCTAATTTCTGCTGGCATTGAGCGGCGTCAAGGTCACGTTAGCCAGATGACGTCATCCAAACGCTTTCGGTTACGACTGGTGAATATGACAAGACGCATATCCGCGTTTTAGAGTACCGAGCGTCTATTGTTTTTGCTAGTAGTTAAGTAATGGCGGGCTGGGGCAATTTCGGCTTTTCCGAAGACATCCGTTGGAGACTTTGAACGTAATCTTATTATATGTAGGGGCGTTAGATAGATATAGAAAGATCACTAAGTGACGCGAAAGAATGAATAGCATACAGTCATGTGAAGGTTTAAAGAAAGAATGTACTTACCTTGAGTAAGGAAAGACCAAAGATGGATGGATTGTGTGAAAGAAGACGATATGGCATGGCAAGAAAGATGGTATCGCTATAATGAAGAGATGTATGGATCATGTGAGCTTAATCCTAGAACCTTGATCTTTTATAGAAAGGCAGTAAGTTGGAAAAAGAACAGGAGGGTGATGATGGGTACCCGCTCAAATTTAAAGGATAACTTAGGTATATAAAGAATTGCCTTTCTGTCAATAAAGTGCTTGTAGTGTACCAGCCTATTACTGTCCCACTGCAGGGCAAAGGCCTATTCTCATACAGAGAAGGCACCACGCTTGCTCAAGACGGGTTGGCGATTTCAGACTTATATTAATTATATAAGTCCAGGTTTTCTCACGATGTTTTCCTTCACTGATGTCAGTGATGTCCAAGATAAACTTAGAAAGTACATATGAATTGAAAAAGTCACATTGGTACTTGCCCAGGTTTGAACCCACAACCTCGTGCACAAGAGGCGAGGCCTAAACCAATGGGCCATCATGATCATGACATTTTGTGCTTGTAGTACTTGTGTTAAAAATTCAAAGATTCATTCCTCTTTCAAATTGAATTGGATGGTGAATGACTATTACGTAATACTAGATTAATAACTAAACAATCCGGTTCACAGACTGGATATATAAACGCATCTAAATCTTGTTTTAATTTAGTACCTTTGAATATCCTTCCTATTCACATACATACATTCGTACATTCCTTTCTACACAATGTACACACCACTTATTCTCTTCATCATCATGCTCCTGCCCTTGTCCCAATTTATTTTGGATCAGCGCAGCATGTCTTAACGTGCTTTCCGAGGCACGGATCAGTCTCACCCATCCACTGACTGAACTCGGCAAGCTTAGCTTAACCTTCGATCAACCCGTGAGGCTGTTTCTTTAGCCACGAGCTCTTATTGATATCTTAATATCATTGCTATTGGATTTTCTAATCTCAGCGCTGAACTGAGCGTTGGATTTCCATTAGCACGGTTTAATTTTAAGTACATATTATGGTCGACGAGTACCTATGGTCCTCGGAGTGCACAAAGAAATGATTTCGGTAAACTAGTTCTTAAATCAAGGAGAAACTGCGAAAAAACCACTAGTTCCAGATTTATTTTCTTGCTAGATACCTCTTATTATTTTTATATAGGTAAAGAAACCAGTTCTTAAGTTGTTATGTACGATATTCTCGGTCGAGTGAATTTGAGGCTTGTTTGTTAAAAAAAAATACTTAGCGCAAGTACCGTCAATTAATCTTGATGAAACGTAAGGAGGAGAGATTGGAATTGGCCAGCTAGATGGCGTTGAATGAGCTATTTCTAGAATTTACCTAGTACTCAAAGATACATTATACTCCTAGTCTTCTCGGGGTCATCTCAATAGTCACCTCCTTCTTAGCCATACCATTATTCACACAATCATTCCATAATTTCTTTAGTAAGATAAAAAAGATCAAGCTCATTGCTTTATAGGTATGAAATAAACAAATGACGGTATGGAAATAATAACTGAAGAAACTAATGTGGTTGTAATGTTTACTGTCTCAGATTTTAAAACCATATTTTGCTTAATATTATATTACGGCGAAAATACAACAACCTAACTGGAAGTTATATGTTTGAGCCGTTTGGGGTTGAAACACTAGGGCCATGTGCCCATTTAGTTTTAAGAGAAATCGCGAAACTTCTGGTCGACTCTTCACGTGACCAGAGGGCTGGCCTTTTTTTTGGCCAAAGAATCAGCATTGCCATTCAACGTGGCAATGCTGCCAGCCTTCTGGGCACTTTTCCCGGTGACAACGATGCGAATGAATTTTTCGATGCCCTGTGATTAGTTATTTTATGCTTATGCTTAAGAGTAACTTTTATAGTTCAAGATAATGATCTATCACCCGAAACCAGTAAAAGACCGATCCAACATCTCGATTATCTAACAATCCTACAGTGCCTTCAATTTCGTCACGCCATTGTTAAGCTTTTGAATCGTCCAACTAAAGTTTAAGGTCAAGTTCAGTACAACACATGTGGGCGTTCGCGGAATAGTTTTGTGTATCACATGTTTCGACACTAAGTTTAGTATTATGTTGTACTAATGCTGCTATTTTATTTAAGGATTCATCATCATCAACATCCACAGCTTGACTTCTGCCACTGCTGGGCTTGGACCACTCTGTGTTGATGCCAATCCCCACGCTTCCGTGCCAGCTTCATCTAGGTTTTACCCACGATGGTAACAATATCGTTTGCACATATCGCCTTTGGACAGCCGACACTTTTATTTCCAGGCTTTGGAATCCACTATAAAAGAATGGCATAAGAGAGCATTAAGGTATATATTTTAAGTAAAATCTTCATCGTCTTCTTGACCTTTAATATAATCGAATTGGTCGTCTTTCCATAAGTCATTTTTGCTGTCTACATCTTTACTTTGTTGTAAGCTTTATCATCTTCACACGATTAATCCATCAATCCTTTGGTAATCTCCTACTATTTGGAATAAAACGATTGAAGACTCTTTGTGCCCGTACAGTGAGTCTATCCGTATGTTTCTTGATTCCTCAACCTTATTATACAGTTCTTTATCTTAAATTTAGACGCTCAAATATTATATATAGTTTGCCTTATACAAAAATCATCGTCTTGATTGACAGGCACTGCGCTACGTCAGATGAAGATAAATTATTTTACTAGATGCCTTTTGAAAATATTATGACTTACATTTTTTGCAAGTTAAAAACTATAGTTGCATTCTTATGAACTATTGAATCGACTGGTAATCAATGGTGATGTTTTTGGCACAACAGGTGTTAGCATATTTTATTTTGCAAGTAGTTTTATTCATTTAAGCTTCGCCTCAGACTTCTTAGTGGGATTAAAGGTTGAGCAAAAAAGGCCTCATCTGGGGCCCTAGCTCGAACGCGCAACCTAAACATGTCGTTCATTCGCATGTTTTTTTAAATCGATAATTCAAGTATTCTGACACAAATGAGTGCGACAGTCACTATGAGTATCTTCTGTCACTTCTGTAGATTTGAATTCAAACTTCGAACTAAATAAATACATCTCTTACTCTCTCACTCTGATTAGTATTCATGATCAAGTACACTTTTTTTTAAACCTAACGAATAACAAATCATCAATAAGGTTTTGTCTAGAACAAAACTTCTGTGAACTTTTCTGTTTTTCAAAAAAGACCGTTTACTTACGTTGTCGGTTGCCTCGTCGAAACATAATTACTGTGGGGTACGAAACAACGACACAACATATGTTGTTACCTACCTACCTACATAGTATTCAAACAATGTGAGGTCCCCAAAACCACAAGCAACATGATATAACCATGTGACATTTTACATACAAGTATTCGGTTGAATGATTTATAACTTGCCCAAACTGGTTCTGATGGAAAATAAGTAGTAGCTGGTATTATAAATCAGTAGGAAATAATTTTAAGTAATGACGATTTTAAATAATATCTGTGACTGTAATCTTTGTCAGTGGTTACGGGTCGTGCCCTAAAGTCTGATAACCAGTCTCACCAAGGGGTATCGTGTTGCCCAGTAACTGGGTTGTGGAGGTCAGATAGGCAGTCGCTCCATGTAACACACTGGTATTCAGCTGCATCCGGTTAGACTGGAAGCCGACCCCAACATGGTTGGGAAAAGGCTAGGCAGATGATGACTTATACAATAATGACGCTCTGTGACTGTAATTGAAGTGTATACGAATAGATGGATGGATATAGTGGTAAGAAAGAACGTAAACGTAGAGATAACGGCAAACAATACGTATTTGGGTTGTGGACGCCAGATAGGCAGTGGTTTTGTGTAAAATACTGGTATTAGACAGCATTAGGTTAGACTGGAAGCTGACCTGAACATAATTGGGACAAGGATGATGATGATGTAAGCAAAAATCTTACTGCATCAACCTTAAAATAATCGGGATAAAGGTAGAATGATGAGGATTGTTAATTGAAAGGACATAAATCAATGACGAACTCAAGTTAAGTTAATTCTTACATATAACTTAGTAAATTTAAATATCTAAATACCGCTGCAACGAATGACTTAATTGCAATGATTGAACTTTGAACGCCAACAAAAAGTATTGACGAAAGATTAATAAATCAAAAATTTCTGATATTAGCTGCCAAATCGTTTGGTATGACCTACAATGAACTTGAATACTCCCTGAAAGGAATTTCAACTATTAATTAAATATTAGACTAATGCTTAGCTGCTGTCTAAGGATATATAATTACACCTACATGAGTAGTTAAGAAATATTTATGAATAATGCGCAGTGGCTGAGCGATTGACTGTTGCGCTGCGTGTCGTGGGTTCGATTCCCGCACGGAAAAAATATTTGTATGGCCTACAGGTAGTTGTTCCGGGTCTGGCTGTTTGTGTATGTGAGTTTGAATGTTTGTAAAGGCACCCACGATACAGGAGAAACTCCTAGTGTGGGGCAACTTTTCATTTAAAAACAAAAATTTGTTGATTTGAGAATAACGCAAATAATGATAACCCCGATACAAATGTAGCATTAATTGCTAGAGGTATATACAAAATCTACTATTCAAAGAATTGAAGAAACAGAAAAATCTATTAAGGAACACACAGAAGTTTTCAAGGAAATATATTTAGACAAAATAATTTAAGAATTATCTACAAAGGTTCCATTGATACAAGCAAATTAGCGAATAGACCAATGCCAAACGAACCTTAATAGCTAAAACCAGTCACAAAACTTAGCCATACATATGTCAGTCCTCCTAACCACGAACTTCGGGCAGTAACTGAGACTGACATCGAGAGAAACAAAAATGAATTCTATTCCTTTACTGTTAAAGTCATTAATGCAAACGAAACTTAAGAAGGAAGTAATGCTATTAAGCATGTGCTTATTATAAGTAACTTAACGATAGAACTCAAGAACAAGACGTAGGTTAACCATGTCATAGACAATTTGACGGATAGTAACTTTTGTTAATTTTAAACTTGGAAACTCGAAATTTTTTGATGAAGTTTATGAAATTATTTACATAACAATAGGTTTAGATAATGCTTGTAATCTGTAAAAACCTTTAATTTAAGCTGTGAGTGTAGTATTTTCCTTCTTCGTACAACATTGTTGAGTATTTGAAAGATGGTGACGCACAAGCTGACAATTATTTACTGTTACATGTCTACGTAATAGTGTATGTGTAATGTGTATGTGTGTGTATTGTACGTCTATCGTGTATAGTACAATATACATCTAGTTTTATGTACACTTATAATTTATTAACACATCTGTAGCTGGTAGTCGTAGATCTTATCTTTTCATCGGAAACTAATCGAATATTCGAATTAAACGAAATGTTTTAGATTAAAATATCACTGGGAGCAATCAATGATCGAATATCAGTGATATGTGTTTTTAATTTATTGATATCTGTATTTAAATTATTTGTTTAAATGCATTTATTATTACATCCGCTCTGACGTTCTCAATTTCAACCCTATATTTGAGTAGCCGCTCGCTCCCTACAACATGGGGGTTAAATAAAATGGGGACATGTGAATGTACTGTAAGTACACCTGTGCCTAACCCGTTAACAGGTGTGATGATTGTGTGGCTAGCATAATGGAGATTTTTTTTCTTAGTGACCCCTTCATTCATGGAAATACATTTTAGTCTGCGTTGTCTGCCAGATTGATAGATTTATCAGAATTTTTGGTGGTATGGCTGGCTATATAACCTTATTGAAAAAGATTTCACACTATACTCAAAAAACGATATTTTCTTTTAGATAGAGTACCAATAATCATGTACAATGTCCTGAAAATACCAAGAAGTATACACACAAAGCAAACAAAGAATGTTGGGCATAGCCTGCGGGCCGAATTATATCGCGAGAATAAAGATAGAGGAATCGCGTGACGGCACAACGATTAATGTAATTTCGGTAACATTTTGAGTTAGGGCGTCATTCACGACTCACGTTGGAATATCGATATTAAAGTTACAGTGATGGTTGCGCAACACTATTTAGTGTTTGGATTTTGTCGGTTGTGAATGATTTATTCAAAAATAATTATGTAACTAATTTTGGAGGTTCTATTTTTGTTTTTTAAGTTACGTCTAGGAGACGGATATTTTAATTACGGCGAGAGATTCTTTTTTCTGAAGTGTTGCCATTTCAAATAATGATTGATTTATAAAATGTCATAATATTTAAAAAATGACAGTTCTGTTAAAGTTTTATTTGACAACACTGATATCGAAATTTTCAATGCTAGTATCGCTAATTTAAAAAAGACTTAATCCAGTAGCTTTTTCGAGCGTATTTAGTAATTTTTGTGTTTGGTGTTAAATTATATAGTCTTATTATTTTTTTAATGCCATTTTATATATATACTACATGTGGAAACTTGTAACTTATAACGTTTTACTCATTGTCTGTTTAGATGTAAGTTTAAGTAAAAATGTAATATATACATAAATAAAACTCACTAAAGGTGAATAAAAACACCGTAGTGAAACGATACATAAAACAAGCGTAGCAATCAACGATAGTCATAGGGGTTACCCCATTCAGGGTATTTCCCTAAAGATAAAATACAGAATGGTATTACTATTTGAGAATGTCTCAGAGTTTCCATGATTTTGATGATTATTAAATCAATTATAATTAAGTAGGTACCTAAGTGGTTATATTTATTGAGGAAAGAAATAACGATGACTCATGTAAGCTACCTGTTATATAAATTTGATTTGTAATGCCATGCAAATTATTGCAATGAACTTAAAAATAGTACCTAATAAAAAGAAGACTCTATCCGGTTTTTTTATTTACTGGTTTTTAACACCAGTAAACTTAATTCTAGAGTATTTTTTGATATGCACAGTTTTATTTTTTATTTTTATTTATTTCGAGTGATGTTTGGGTACAATTTTATTAATAGCTTACTTGTATACCTCATGAATGAGATTTTTTGTGTAAACAAAGAGCAATTATTAGAGAATCCTTTAAAAGAATTTTAGAGGACACCAGGACGTTTTCGAGACCTGTTAACGATTGCACGTTAATTTTCAAAACTGAAACTTTTCCTTTAAAACATAATGTTCAAATTCCTTTGTAAATAATAGTTTCTTTGAAAATAATTTATATAACCTCTGCAGGGGAGTTAACACTTTAAAATTTAGCCATTAAGGTACAAAGTTGCATGAAATAATTGGGTTTTATCTCATACGTCGTTATGTATGACGCAATACCTACTCGACCGTAATGGCTAGTGTCAATCAAAATTATAAACCAACAAATTTATTTATGCGCTCACTAAAATAATAGCTATGCCAATGTCGACTGTATGCCCTTGAAATTGGGTTCAAGGATTGTAAAACAACGTCATTAAAGAAAATGATTTTGGTAATACGTTCTGAGAATTGGCTGGGATCAAGACGTATGGGTTGAAGTATAGTTAGTCGATTTAGAAGTATGTTGAGGAAGTACGCGGTTAGATTCATCTACGAAATAATAAAAAAATTAGAAATAATTAATTTCAATTCTAACAAATTCAAAATAATGAAATACTAAAGCTTATCATTCCTTCGTAATCTACTTTTTAAACTAACATACTTATAGTAATAATAGTTATATGTTCAAGTGTATGTTTAAAAAGAGAAGGAAGGAATCATAGGGCATAAAAAAGTTCGTTCGCATCGCTGTCAACGGGAAAAGTGCCCAAAAGGCTGGCAGCATTGCCACGTCAAGAGGCAATGCTACTTTAAAATAATAATTTAAGATAAAACTTCACATAATTCAAATGATCAATAAATAAACTCCATAATTACAAAACTCGTTAATTTTATATTTTAGTAGGATAACTACATTATATTATTAATTTATAAATAGTAACTCAAAATGGTTGATTTATTGCGGCTCAAATAAAACTAAAACATGTCCGTAATTATTGTGTAGAACTAAATAGTTGTAACGTGTTTGGCATATTACAAAATTAATCTTTTTTTATTAATCTTAGTTTACACGTGTTTGGCAAACGCGATTTTTGGCTGCTACACTATACTATGCTTATCCCTGAAGCTTTTCTAAATATTTCTTAGATATTCCCATAGTAACATAAAATGGTTTCACCACAAATATTATAAATTATAATTAAGCAACATTTAATTTTGCATTGTAATTATAATTGTTAAACAAAAATAATTTTCAGAAATCTTTATAATTATTTATTTTTTAATTATTTTCTAGTGATGCATGCTTCTATATTATATTTGCACTAAAGTACTTTGCTTCAGTCCAACATAGGTATTTGGTAGTTACCTTTGGTAGGTTTGAACATTAAGGTCAATTCAAGTACGTTGAACATATTAATTTCTCAGCTTTGATATATGGTCTGCCAGCTTCATAATTCAATATTTCTATAATGTTTTTAAATTGTGTGCCAATAACCAAAAGTTCTGATTTACGCAAGTTTTTTTTTTATTTCCGTGTGGTCTAAGTTTTATCATTTTCTACAACTAATGTGTATAAGCTTATCTGTCAAGGATAGTGACAGCTGAATTAATTAAGTCTTATTCAAGTCAATGACCACATAGGTATAAAAAGTTGTTCTTAGAAATTATTAATTATGTATATTTGGTTTTAAATGTGTTATATTAAACACTCCATATATCAGAGTAATATTTTATTTTACCAAATAAGACCTTCGTAAGAAATAAAATATTACTATTAATCAAATATTTAATAAACTCTTTTGACTCTACCTCTAGATAATTTTAATTATTGATCAAAAATAAATTGTCCATGTACGCTAAGCAGTAGTGAATAACTATGGTTTAAATTAGAAATAGCTTTACTAAATCCTAATATAATTTTAAAACACTTATTTTTTCATACTTCAGTCATGTTTTACAAGAAATTCACATTACCATTTATGTAAGTAAATATTTTTATACATATAAATAAAAAAGACATCGAAAAACAATTGATTTTCGCAAAAATATGAGCAATTAATTCCCGCCATCCGTTGTACACACACATCCGTCATTCGCGCTAGCCCGCGACATTGACAATGGACGGTTTGGACTTGGTATGCGGCCTTGAAGCGAATTCGGCGCTCGGACTGGCGCGGGAAACGAGATCGGGTTTTTTATAATCGATATTAGACGTGCAGAATAGATTACTCGATTGAACGTGCAAAATATGTTCTGTTGTATCGATTCGGAAAGTTCGATGTGAGGTAGCCGTTTTATGACTTATTTACTGATGTACCAAGTCTACCAAGTACTAAAATATTACCCTAATTTATGTTACCAATAATTACCCAACGGATAATTTCCCAAAGAGGATTTGGGTGGCCTGGAATTCTGGTCAATCATCCTAAGCTTCTCTGACGTTCTAAAAAGGATTTCAGACGATAATCTTCAACAGAGAACAGAAGTGGTGTAGCCATACTACTTTATAATAAATTAATCTGAATGCTGCATGCATAAATGATACGAAAATTTACGTGAATAAGTCAAACAAGAATGTGGATGTTTAAAAAAAAAGCGAAGGCCGTTGGTTGATAGTTTTGAGTGATTAAAAAGTAATAGAAATGCAAGATGTGTAACAGAAAACATAACATAACATTTAAGTATATTTTTATATTTACAAAGAGATCACTTGACAAGAAATACAGAGATATAAAAAGGAACCCAACAAATAAAGACATTTTCCTTTAGCTGATGAATTAATATCTGTGATAAGAAGTCTTCGAAGGTTACATGTAAAATTGAGAGTCAAATTTTTACCCAAAAAATATGGTTTCGGGGTCAGACGTAAACGTAAACAGTGTAAAACTGAAAAGAATACATAAATAATATTTATTCTACATAATTTTTTCATGACATTGGGTATAAATTTGCAAAAATAACGAGTGACATCGTCTGAACATCACATTGTTATTGAGAACGTAGTAACCATGTGGATTTTGAATGTTACGCAATATGACTTGCTGCTCCGTTTGACACATGCGCTACTGTTGAACATGAAGTCCTGGGTATAATTATTTTCAGGTCGGATTTAGTGATACAGGTCCAGTTGAAAACCAGCGTCAGGCCCTGGTTGTCTGGCATTTTTGCTGAACTGGACCTTTTTAGCGCAGCCGTAAGGCACATACTTAATAATATATGTATACTTACTCGTATATATATTTTAAATGTATTTCTTGTTATTCATTTTTTGTTTATTTTTTTTTTGTTTTCTATGTTTAGTATTGTGTCTTTGTGTGCCTGAGACTGTGCTGAATAAATGTTTTTTTTCTTTCTTTCTTTGTACTAGGTTCTGCTAACTGGAATTTCTCAGTAGCAGCCCGGAGTCTGGTTTTGATGGCAATAGTCTAGTCTAGCCTCCTAGATCATGCGACTTAAATATTATGAAGAAATTTACCTAACCTAACTTCACCCATCGCAGTGTACAGGTGTGATGTAATTTTGTTAAATAATTAAGTTTTACTAAGTTAAAACTTAATTATTTAACAAAATTGCATCACGCCCGGTACTCTTCCGGTTATTCTACGAGTCAATACAATCCATATATTTTTCCAGAATAATATTGGGATTAACAGTATTATTACCAGATGCAAACTAAGTTTAACCTTGAAAATATTCGATTTCTGGTAATTCTATCAACATGATAACGTGAGCAAATTTGATTTATACGAATACATCCCCAATACCGGTATTTATAGTAGGAACGGTACACACACGTTAGTGGTTACCTAACCATTATAAGTTGGCCTCTTATTCTTTTGAAACTATCGATAGGTCAGGTCAAAGTGTTACCATCCACATGTGGCCTATTGTACGTTGTAGTTGTTGTTTATTATGATGCCATGATTTTTTTTCTTACAGTCTAGTTTCTTGTGTGTTCAGTTATTATATCAGTTATCTAATGAATGCTTGAAGGTAATGAGAATCTAAGTGAAATAATTTTCCATTTTTGCCAACATAATATATCATCGCGTCTGTAATATCCGAAGGGTCAGGCAGAAGTGCACTTGCAGCGTACCCTCATTTTATCAGTGATGTTTAAGTCTCATGTAGTAGGAGGCGAGCCCTTCACATAAAACGGTCATAAATCTAGATTTTCGGACTGCTACATAGAAATTCTAGATAAATGAAAATACCGAGAAACTTTTTGACCGACTTGAGAATCAAAGCCAGAACCAGCAGTAGCGCTTGGAATGACTAGACCAAAGATGCAGTAATCTTTTTATCAATATCTTTTCCCATTATATCAAAATTTAATTATGCTATCCAAACCACAACTAACCAGTTCCTAGCTCAACCATTTAAATACTAAACACTGCCACTTAAACACAAACATAATCGTAAATAAATTATCTCCAAAAATTCCAAGCGAACCCGGATAGCAACACGAGTTCGAAAACTTACATAATGCGAGAGCCAGAGGGTTCCTTATCAACGTCCTTGTAACCGTTTGGGAGCCTACCGGGTCACAAGTTATCGTGTTTAAACGCCAAAGCTTGTGCCGAATTACTTAATTGAATGTTGAGGGAATCGCAGGTTTTCGTTTTACTGTGGTTACAGAAGAATTGGCGGTTTTTTCTTTTGTAGGTAAATGTTTTTTTGGAAAAAAAGTAGGTACATCACTAGAAATATAAAATTTTATCTCATTAGCAGCGTGGAGTCTTAATTTGTGCTCAGTTGATGGCAATGCATTCGCGCAATATTACTTAGGACTTAAACTTACCGGTGAAAAGTGGATAAGTATATCCAAAAAGGAACAAAGAATGTCGTAGTCATGTATTTTTTTATTACTGTTGTAAGAGTTAAGTAACTCATCATAAAAATATTTCATTGCTTAAGTACACTCAGAAACAACAACTCATTTAATAGATTAATATCATCCCGGAAAACGAAATAACAAATACCAAATTCATTAAACCACACGGTTCGTTATCTATGTAATTGCATTAAAAAAAAACCACAGCAGTCAATGTATTAAAACTTCTGCCAAAGTGCCGACTGAATATGACCTTGACTGTATTTCAAGGCTCATCCGTGCTCATCTGTCTTATAACCAGCGAAAAACTTGGCAATTCATGTGTTTGCAACTCTCCAGAAAGTCACTCACTTCTGTTACCTTCCCGTCCACAACAAATTAAGATAACTTGTCAACAATCTAAAGACCACCAGCTATCTCCAACAAAATTATGTAGAGCAGAGCTTTAAAGAAAATACAAAAATGAACTTAATAATTTGGCTATTTACATTTGTCATTGATAATAATTTCGTTCTTAGCTGATAAAATGTCGTTCAATGCAACTTTTCCTAATTTTATATTGCTTATTTATGTAAATCAATTTATGTTTCGGTAAATGCGTTCGTCCACGTGATAGGTATGTTTCCTGGTTCCTACTTGTTCATATTCGAGCAACATATACTCAGAGCTATAAAATATGTAACACGCGTATTTTTTAATATTTACCGACATAAGTGAAAACGTCGTTTGTAATGTTACTCTTTATTAACGATTTAAGTAAATTACTAATAACTGATGTACACCTACACAGGTTTACAACACTAAACTTTGCATATTTTCTTCGGTCGAGAAAAGCTTTCATTTGCGGGTTTTGGTAAATTAAATAATTATTTATCACAAATAATTATAATTCAAATAATTATTTTTAAGTAGAAGTTCTAGACTTTTACATAATAATTAAGTTTCATAGACAGCTATATGCATTTAGTTTATTTGTCTATTTTCTATGTACGTTGCCGAATGACGGCGATGTGAAGGAGTACTGTGACGCTTATGTGTCCTTGAATTTATTTGTGTGCGTCTTTTTTATTTTATTTTGTTTTTATCCAAATGATATTGTTATCTACTTGCAGATAAGTTATAAATAGATACTAAGTTAGTTTTTAACAGATTGGTGTTTTTTTTTAATTATTAAAAGTTTACGCATGTTGTTACTTAATGCGAAAATAACAGAATAGAAAATATTTTGGAAAGATTTATAAATTACGTTCCTAAATTAAATAATCACAAATTAAAGAAACAAATATAAACATTTATAATGATTTAATTATAAAAATAGGTGTCTACACGGGTATGCAAATGCCATTGTTTAAAATGATTAGCATAAACTAAATGTATTCAAGTTAACAGTGAGAATGTGGCACCGAATTCGCGTTTATTACAAAATTACATTTAATTAAAATAGATGACCTTATTGAATTGCCAATCAGCATTAAACCAAACAATTTAATTTTTAATTTTAATACTTCTTCCTAGGAAATCGACTTAAATCGTAGGGGATTCGTTTTTTTATTATTTTTTATTTGGCTATGCCAGGATCAGCCATTGACGCAGTTATGAGATCATGAACTGAACAGGTGGCAATATATGGGGCATGTTGGAAGGTGGGACATTGTCTGAGGATACATATCTGAGTCGTCCATGAACTCATTACTCCGGTAATCTTGGGTTTCAAGTCTATTTAGACCGATGCAGGTAAACATCGTGAGGGAACCTGGACTTGGATTTTATTAAGTCTGAAATCGCAAACCCACCTTGCAAGCGTGGTAATAAATGACCAGAAAAAGCACGAGCCCTGCAGTGAACAGTAGTGTGCATCAATAAGTATTGTAAAACAAGCTATTTTAGAAGAGTAAGTGTGGAGTTTGTTGAATAATCTTATCCATACGAAACTACCTTTTGGAAGGGCAACCACAAACGTTTTAGTATTTTATTTTTATTATCATACTGACGTTGAAAATTGCCTTTTTAATGATATAATTAAAATTTAGGTTTTGACTTTGAATTTATAACTTTATAAATTCTAGATAGAATAATGTAATTGGAATATGTACCTATCTAATAAGATTATACAATACGTATTTACTTTACAACAAAAATCTTGACAAACTCATAAAGTATTTGCAGAACGTGGTACACCTTTACTAAGGTCAAATACCAAATCACGTCTGTATTCCCTGAGAGTTAGGCAGACGTATGCCTATAAAAGTATACCCAAGTTTAACCAGTTATATTTAAGTCCTATAGAACAGGGAGCGAGCGAACCAATTGCCACCAGCCAGGCAGAAATCTAGACTCTAGGGTACTACTGCGAAATTTCAGATGGAAAAAACTTAAGTCTGATCAGGGAATAGAATCTATAATTCCATTTAATTTCCATTCCAGAATACCAAGGGGTATTGCGTTGCCCATTAACTAGGTTGTGGATGTTAGAGAAACAGTCGCTCCATGTAAAATACTGGTACTCAGCTGTATTTGGTTACTCAGGAAGCCGACCCAAACAAAGGTTGAGTAAAGGCTAGGCAGATGATGCTTATCGGCAAAATTGTAGACCAGTCTTCTTTAATAGTCAAAAGTTTCCTAACCTGGGGTTAACCACGAGGCAGTTTTATCTAACAATAATATTCGATAATCATTATCCGATGTCAAGGGTTAGATATTATTGTAAACTGATGAAATAAGGAAGAGATAAGAAGTACAAAATAAACATTATTTTTATATAAGAGTGCTTGATAGCCAGCGAGTATGACCGCCATTTAAAGTGTTCTTGAAATTCGCATTCGTTAGAGTGTGTAAACATTTTAGGAATATCTTGAATCTGTAATAAGCTTGTGGCTTAGGAACTGGGCAATAGGCTTCCGTATCTGTCATTATATGTTTATTAATCTACACATCATTACACCTCGCTTGTATTCCCGGAAGGGTTAGAAAGAGGTTTACTATTAGTGTAGTAATACTTTTAAGTTCTGTTATAGGGGCTAATTGCTACCAAGCGGGCACAAATCCAAGCTACGGGCTGCTTATGAGAAATTCCAAGTGCTAGAACCCAATAAGACTAGGCCTAGCCGAGATATCAAATGTAAGTCCTCGTGCTCAGCAGTTGCACATCACTACACAAACGAGGCAGTCATTATTCTATTCAATACTAGAATAGAGGTATGAATTAATTTGATAAGGGAGGTCTGACACTGTCACATATTTTATATGTAACTGAAAACAAAAATGCCTTAAAAAATCTAAACCAATACTCAAAATTCTAATTTAACAGGACGTTTCGTTCTAATAAGATTTCTCTATGAAGCGTGTTATACTTTTTTGATCAGAATATTTTTTGACTAGCTGTGCCCCGTGATTTCGGCTGCTCCTAAGAATCATAGCGTGATGTTAATAAGCCTATGACCTTCCTCAAGAATTGGAATATCAAATGCACGAGAGATTTTTCATTTCCGACTGGTACTTCCTGAGATTAGCGTGCTCAAACTAAAAACCAATCAATAAATCAGCTTTATACTATTGAGTATGGAAGTGGATATTGTAATATTTAGAACATTACAGCTCCATTTAACGATTTTTAAATGATAGCTCACTGAACTATTATTTAATAGGTACTGAAATCACGAACTTAATGATTGTATACTTAATAAATTAACAAAAGGTTTTATGCGGGTATCATCGTAGTTTTAATGGTTTTAGATGCGGAATTGAAGCATCGTGATGGAGTAATGAACGGCCATTGTTCAACGATTCGCCTGACGTCAAGTCAGTTGAAGACTTCCGAAATATTCAAGGTGGTTCTTCATTTAACTAGCTTCTATCTGCGGTTTTGTCCGCAATCCACCCGAATATTTCGCAGCAAAAGTTCTGAATAGATTGGTAGACTTCCAAGGAAATACGAACAAAGATAATGAGCATGATAATGTCTAGTTAGTAAAAAATCCACGAAATATTTCAAATACGAAATGAAAAATCGGAGCTGTACACACCATTTATTAGACGGATAAGACTAAAAAGATCTCTAACCTTTTCCTCCTGAATAGAGTGTCCTCCGTTTTCAGACAGCGGCGTTGATGGTGCACTGTATCCTTTGGGTCCATCATCGTGAGGAGTCATCTGTCTATGTGCTTCGTTCTCTTGATCATGCTGTGCCCTCAGTTCTTGTAAACCACTTTTAAATTCGGAAAGTCTAAGCACAGACGGTTTTATCTCCGGCATCTCATCCGGATGCTCGTATCTTCTTAAATCTGCTAGGTTAGTTGCTAAATGTCTGTGGTGGTCTATAGGTGGTACTCCTATAGATCTTAAGTGCTCTATACTTCTATGTATATGGGAATAATTATCTATTGGTATTTCCGCCATTAAAGGCGAATTGTGATAATCTAAGCCACCTCCATCGGGCCTGTAATCAATTGTCCTTCCTTCCATCATCTTGGCTACTTTAATTTTATTCTATCTAATTTGTATATACTGTCTCGTGTTTGGCACTTATAAAAATATGTGTCTTATTATTTCCTTTGATATTAATGTCATGGAATATTCCCGAGATCCTCCGTTTTCATTGGGCTGTAAAAATAAAATCCTTTTGTAACCTATTTCTGTACGTTCCACCTGAAATCCATAATGTTGTTGCAAGATTTTCTCTTTAATATAATCTGATCGATTTCAGTAACTTAGTCGGCTGTATATTTATTATAGATTTGACGGGTAAAAAAGATGGCGGGTTTTTTAGCTAGCAGGTGACGACTTGGCGCGTAGGTTGTGTCAATGATCTAGCCCCTAGCCCACATGCCGTAGCGAATAAGGCTTCGATAATCACATTGTACGGAGTACAGACGTGCCTACAACATGTGCGTCTACTTAATGATGATTTTTATCTCTGACGAGTAATTTCTGTCAGAGTCTGTTTTAAGAAAACGCTCTTCATCTAAGATAAATTTGAATAAACTGTGTTTTGAATATCTGTTTTCACTAACACTAAGCGACACCTATCTGTAAAGTGTTGTTGGATTTTCAACGCTTTTAATGTTAAAAGTTCTACTTTTAATAATATTTAGGTGTCGCCTAGTGTAATATTAATGTTTATTTTTTTTTGACTTATAATTATTTTTTTAAACTAAGGTTAACGTACAGTTTGGCGCAGCAGTTAAATTATAACTATTATTTTATTATCTCATCGTCTGTACTCACGGCCTAACAAATACGTCTGTCAAAGCAGTAATTGCGGGTATAGAAATGAAAACAACATCGTTTTAGCGGTTTCTATGAGCACCTGCCGTTTGATAATGACCCTTATGAGAATGTATTTAAAGGTTTACGTTTTTTAGAGTGGCAGGAGGCTGGTACCAGATGATGTGTAATAGAAGACCTCATAGTTGATCGGGATTGAGATTCGTATTACTTACTAGTTTAGTCCAGGGAAGTGATCTAAGTTATTCATTCAATAGTTTAAAAGAACTTAGTTTTACAAAATTCAAAATTCAAAAAATTAGTTTTATATAAAATAATTTTCTAAAGTATTTTTTTTTACCCTACGAACGACCCCATAAAACATTTGAAGTTCAATAGATGTTTTATAAAAATCAAGTATTTACATTTTTTTTCCCATGAACCAACATGTCAACTTATTTTTTTATGTCACTTAGATTTAATACTTTTAAAAATGAGTTTACCGGACACTAGGCCGCCATTGGTAATTTCGGAGTTAGTGAAGCGTAAGATACAAGGTTGTTTGACAAGAAATACTTTATCTTGGATAAGACCGTTTCTAATAATTAATTTGTTGCGTAAAAAATATTGTGAAGCTTATCAATTTATTCGATTGCGGAAATATGGGTGACGGATTTTAGTTTGTAGACGGAGATTTAGTCTTATACTTCAGATGTTTTTATTTTTTAATTGTTGAATTACGACGTTATTTTTATAAATAGAAATTAACTGAAAATATTTTAGTTTCCTTTGCTAAGTGTAACTTAACATTTAAGTGTTTGTTAAACCGAATTAACATTCAAGTACTTGTAAATATTAATTATTTCCGCATTTAATAAGTAGTAACATGATTCAATATATTTATATTTAATTTTTTCGTTTATGAACTTTTACGTAATACTAACGATGGTTCTATTGTTGGCACTTAAGGCAATTGTAACAAATTTTTATTTATTTACAAAATATGACCAGCGTAAAATTATAACTATAAGTTTAAAAATAACTTTTTGGTGCCAGTCATCAATTTAGATAGGTAATTAATAAAATATTCTACTGAGACTTCTATTATTTATAAACACCATCAGATACTTAGTATGTTTACTAAGTTACTTTTTTACGGTAAAAAAATAACAACAGGTTTTTTGCAACAACATTATAAACTTCAAGCATCTATCAAAATTCATAGAAAAATATCTGGAAGTCGGATAGCTGTATTATATAACAAGAAAAAAAGCCCACTAGGTAACACTTACTATAGTATATTGATAAACTAAATGTTTTCATACAAAGAAACAGCAACAAGCAACAGATCGCAAATCAAGTTAATTTGAAAACATCGTCACGGTACACTGTCCAAAAATATTTCCGTATTTATAGTTCGGGCATTATTCAAGGTCGCCTTTGACAGACGGCGAGCGCCCGATTCACAATTACAACATAATTACACCTCAACCGGGAGGGATCTTACGTAAAATCCTCTCCCCTCTCGGGGGAGAACACTCCCCCACCGCACAGTGAGGGCGAAGCAGCGATCCAACTTCCAAATTAAATTAAAAAAATAAATTACCTGTCACTATCCAAAAATCTTCACAATCACCAACTATATCACCATAATAAATCACAGTTTGTTCCTATCTAATGTCACTAAAAATATATCACATAATGAAGGTAACACTAATGTCACAACACGTCCCAAAGGCAACAGTCCAAGGCTTTATCGCCAAAATTACTCAAAAAATCCACGTGCTCCTTGCAAATAAACATTTAAAAAATGCCGGCGATTTAAAAAAAACACCGAGCCGTGCTCTTGACCCTCCGGTAAAATTATGAATGCCGGGCGTCGTTACTAGGATCCAAA
Organism: Phlogophora meticulosa; assembly: GCA_905147745.2. NCBI lineage: Eukaryota > Metazoa > Arthropoda > Insecta > Lepidoptera > Noctuidae > Phlogophora > Phlogophora meticulosa. The sequence goes on from LR990542.1 coordinate 3,119,634, forward strand.
TTACCAGATTTTTTTGTGCTCAATATTTTAGTGTGCTATATAAATTATTATAGCTATGGATAATCCACACGTGAGCGCTCCGTCTCGCTCGCACTAGGCGATTCGCGCGTGCACCGGCTTGCAGTAGCGCGAGTGTGAGGTTCCTCAAGACGACATGTGGTCGCACAAAAAGCCGGCCTCTCCAGACGCAATGTTGCTCAGATAAAGTACTACGAGCCACCACCGGCTACTCGCATCACAAAAATGCAATACAAAACGCCCGCTCGTCCGCCTTTAGACCGACGCGGCAAAAACGAGACTGAAATTCAGATCTATAGTAGAAAAAGTTAACTACACCGCGCGAGGGGTACACTAACACATAAAAATGAAAAAAATCACACGGACGCTAACATCGACAGCGGAGCTTAAAAAATCGGAGTGGGGAGTAGTTGGTACTCGTCTGTCAACTATCTATGTCTCGCTCTAGCGGCGTGAGGCCGCACGCACACACCGAAGCGGTGGTTAAGCGAAAAAAATGTGTACACATTTTTTTTATTATTCACGATTTTTATGTGTGTAAGTGGGCTCGGTGCGAGGAGGACGGCATGCGGCGGGCGCCATACAGCCTCTGTAGCGGGAGCGGGACAGCGCGCGTCGCCACGTGCTCGTCCCTTGGTATTAAATAATAATTAAAATGGCTACAAGACCGGCGATACGAGATACTGTTCGGTAGACGATTTTTTGGACGAGCTTTTGCCTTTTTTGCCGAGCTTTTTGCGGAATCGACGAAAACGAGGTAAGACGCGTTAGACGCGTGGTTCATAGAGAAAAAACCGCGGACCGATTGACACATAATAAACGAAATACGCGCAGAAAAAGTCGCGCCGGGGAAAAAAACCAAGGACGCCGCGCGCGAAAAAGAAGTTATTGATTAAAACAGGGCTGTCATTGACCAGACGTAAATGAGGGTGGCTAATTGTATGCAGCGGATCCGGCAGGAATCGATTACTCAACGCCTTGAAGAAAGAATTTAAAATTGAAAACAGTGTTTGTGCAAACACAAAGCTTACGGCCATAATTAATCAGGGGGTGTTATGTAACTTGAAGAGAATCCAATGAAGTCATTTAAAAAACGTCTTTAAAAATATTAACATAATATTTGGCACAAAAAAAGAACTTTATAAACAGTTTTGTAAAAAAAAGAACTTTATAAACAATTTTGTAAAAAAAAGAACTTTATAAACAATTTTGTAAAAAAAAGAACTAAAAAGTTGTCAAAATTAATTCTAAGCGTGCTGAGGTAGTTAGGTATCGCACTTTTTTTTTCCTTTTTACACTTTTTTTGTGCAATTATCAACCATTTATTACCTATATTGATTAAATTACTGGCTTGTTCGGTTTTAGGTTTAATTTAAGTCCTATAGCGTGTTCTATTGAGTGTTAGAGAGTGTTCTACTAGAAAAAGAGGGTCCTATAGAAAAAATAAGCTCTTTGCATCTGGACAGGGGTCTTTGTCATTGACCATAGGGTAGATAGCATTATTCTATTCATTATAATGTTAATGTATGCATGGTGTAATTAAACATGCACGATGTAGCGTTTAATAGTTTTTAAGTATGCGCAGATGTCTCGATTTAAGCATTTTTTTTAAGAGAATCTTTATTTGGAGTTATCTATTTATGTAAGTGCAAACAATAATTTAATAAAACTGAAAAAGTTCTTAGACCGTGCTAATCTCAAGAACGACAAGATTTATTTAAAAGAATATATTTACTTTTGATAGACAAATTTTTGAAACGGAGGAATGTTAGAGGCTATAAGAGCGGGTAAAACCGCGCGGCCTAGTCAGTGTTGCAAATAAGAAGTAATTTTCAAAGAAGTAATAAGAATGTACGTGTCAAATTTTAAATGAAACTTATAAAAACGTTTAAATTATATATATATCAACTTCCTGTATAATAATCACTGAAAAGAGAATAAATAAAAACCGCATAAATCAATTTTAAGTGTCATGGAATTAAAAATGGAAAACAAATTAGATTTTTTATTAAGTTTAATTAATGTATTCAATAAAAACAATTACTGTACTCAAAGTGTTACATGTTTGCAATTATAAAATAAAATCAAAACCGTATTTTTTAACGTCACGTTGGGTTGCAAAGAAACCACACATAAATTAAAACTAGAATTTGCAATAAATATACTGGTATGATTGCAAAAAAATATAACATGGTGGAATGGTGATTTTGAAAGTAAGCAATTATCATCATCTGCCTAGCCTTTTCCCAACTATGTTGGGGTCAGCTTCCAGTCTAGTACCAGTATTAGTGTATGTGTAGTGTATGGAGCGACTGAATATCTGACCTCCACGACCCAGTTACTGGGGAAATTACTGGGCAACAAGATAGCCCATGGTAAGACTGGTAAGCAATAATATTATAAAAAATCTTTAGTAAAAGTGGTATTAAATGTACTTCCTGATAGATGGGGATCCTGGATAATGAATCTGACCAGAAAGAGAAGGATCTGTATCTGAGTAAAGAGGAACCACGTTTTGAACTACAACCGAGCTATGAATACTAAGAATTTATGGAATAGTAGTTATTTTATTTATTTGGCTCACCAACAATTGAAAACACTGCTTCACATACATACAATAGAGTCATAGACAAGAGTATCAACCTCTTGCAGGTAAGCACATCATGCACTACTTATAAAATAAACTTATAAATGTTACAAATCTACTTAAAAGATTAAAAAAAAAATATAGTAACGAGCAATAAAATACGTCTTTAAAATAGATCGTATTAATCGAAACGTAAGTTGTAATAAAAATTATTTCAACGAATTTTCGGACTCCCTTTAAACTTTTCTTGACAATGACAAGTGACAAAAAAAAGTGTAAAGTTTTATCGTTTTACTGACAACATCGCCTAATTACAGTGTCGTAAAAAGTGACTTTGTTTTTTAAAACTTTCGATTTTCAAAAACATTAAAAAAGTGACGTCAGTTTTGTGACGTTAGCGATAAAAAATGCTTTGTGTTAAAAAGACAAAGTTAACGAATGAAATAAAGACATTAAAAAAAGCATAAACTAATTGCGTAGTTAGAAAATTAGCTTTTTTAAATGGTAAAAATTTCATTAAAAGATTCTGCTCATTTAGTAATTAGAAATTGTTAAGTAACAAAGAACAATATACAAATACCTAACTGAATCGTTTGTCTAGTAGCTCAGAGCACTACTGCTGAGCATGGGGTCCTGGGTTCGATTGCCAGGTCGGGCTAAAGGTTATTGAGTTTTTCTATCTGGATTTTCTCAGTAGCATTTGTTTTTTGTTAGTGGCAATAGGCTTTCCTCTTACCTATTCTAAGGGATTTAAACATACCTAGCGTCATGTAAATGTACTACAAATAAACCTCTGCCTAACCCCTTGAGTATTACAGGCGTGATGTCATGTTATTAATTTGAATACCGATACCTCAATTTAACTAACGCCGAAAAATAAAATAAAGCCAATGACGGTGCAAGCCATATTTCACATCACCGCTTCAGTAAAAAGTTTTCACTCCAAAAAAGCAAAAGCCCGCTGTTTTATTTTTCTATAAATATTTCCAGCTTTTTCCCTCCATTCTGCGTAACCGCGTGTTCCATAACACTTTTGTTTTCAATACCATTGGACTTTTTTACAATTTCTATTTCGTTGTGTCCTTGATTTTTTTTTAAACTGTGCCTTATTCATATGCATTACTTTTTTTTCTCTTTACGCAAGGGATTGAAGTCGTGAATAGATTTTTTTATTTTGATTCTAAAATCACCTGTTTTGGGACTAGGAAGGAAGTTGATAGAATCTGTTCGATGTTTTTTTCTTATATTTCGATTTTAATGTTCTCAGGTGTATTTGACAAGTGATTTTTTGTTGATGTATTGTAGTGTGAATTGTTGAAGATTGTGGCGTCGGTTTGCATATGAAATAAAGATTGTGAGAATGTTTTGGGTCATATTTTTTTACTATTCTAGTCATTTCTGTATGCATCTTTAATGGTGGATGTTACATTATTTGACTGACAGTGACAGCCGTTTTAGGATGTATACTGACACATTACAATTATCTTTTTATTTCTTTTTTCCAAATGTGGCATATTATTCCGTTACAACACAAATCTTATTAGATACGTTTCTTCATATAATTCGCTAGTAATCCGATAAGAACACTTAAACAATTACAAGTTCTTGCTAAACGAAAGGGATTCAGTAAGTTGAGGACTAGATTTTATGTTTTGGTCGCTTATTCTGACAGAACGATAACGTCAGATATAAAATTGTAAATTTTTGGAAGAACTATAAATAAGGCCCCGATTATTGATTTATAGCAATGAAAAGATTGCCGAGTTTTTCTCTTTTCTTTTCTTCGTCTCTCTCTCTCTTTTCCTGTTGTAACATTATTTTATAGGTAGTAGCTATAGGTAGCTGATTCATGCTTCATTGTCAGTGATCAAACTTTGTTTCAACATAGAGAAAAGGCTGAATAGGTACCATTGAATCTTAACGGTGGCTGCGTGACCTTGGATTGCCCACAAAACACTCTTATCTTTTTCTACGACGAGAGGCAAGCAAGGGATTTCAATGTAAGGACGGGGCATTAAATTAAAATCCATCAATGTTCTTAACAATGATGGCTCGACGGTCCGACAACCGATCCGAAAGAAAAGAGCGAAAAAGTATTTGCTACTGAATTGTGCCCAACGATTTTACCCACTTCTAAGGGTGTATTGTGATATTTAATAGTTTATAACCTTCCTCAAGATTTGGGTTAACAAACGCAAATATATTTTTCTACTTCGATTGGTTTTCTAGAGATTAGCTCGTTAAGCAAAAAAACAAAGCAAACTCTTTAGCCTTATGATATGAGACAGATAAAAAAAAAACAATCATGCAATAGTATTCAAAGAAAAATCTCGTACGAGACTAAAAAAGGCCACAGCCTAAAGGGTTTCTATATCAAATCTCAGACTAAACCCTTCACGAGCGACAGTTATTTCATTGTAGGCACGCTTTTGTGCTTCTCTTGAGCCGACAACATTTCTAGGATCTCCGGCGTCCCGTGAACCAAATCGTGAGTATTTGTGAGCCAACAAACCTATAACAAAAAAAAGAAAGAACTAACACGAACTACAAACTTGTATGCAGCTAATTTCTTACACGTACCTACCATCACGGAACCTGTATTTTTGGGGAACCGCCATTTTGATCTACTCAATCTATAGCTCATCACTATAACGATCACATTACTCATTCTAAAACAATTGAAAAATCGAATGACGGCCACATTGCTGATGCTAAACTTAAAACAATAGCCATTGATGAAACAAAAGCCGCAATGGATAGTGAGTAGCTTGGAGGTATCGAGGAAGCACCGGATGAGACTGGTCTTGAGGTAGGAGGGATGGTTCGTGCAAGTGCCCTGTCATTCATCACGCGAATGTTGGAACCGGATCCTAAAGACGGGTTCTGAGACTAAGATCGAAATTTTTTAATGTATCTTCATTACTCTGTAGGAATGAAGTCAGTACTATTAATAAAAATAGTTTGAAAATTTTTATGTAATGCGTGTAATGAGGCATGTGGGCGGGAAAAAATATATTTGTATGGTTCTCAGTACTTGAGGTGAAGATACAAATTGTTATAAATATTAAAATAGTAGCATTACAGTGAATTAGTACACACGTCGTTAATGATTTATAAACTGTGTGTCAACTTTTAAGAGACGCTTAATATTAGATACTAGCTGTGTCCTTCGGATACAGTCACTTCTAAAAGTCGTAGCGCGATGTAAAACAGATATTTTTTTCTTATTTCCTTTTTTTTTTCAAAACCTTGCTCAAGAATTGGGCTATCAAATACAAAAAAATAACTGACAGTTTCAGAGATTCATGCACTGAAAAAAAAAAACATTCTTCACCTTCATTTAACAATTTGCTCGGATAATACGACGTTTTCTAAAAATGAAACCTAGCTAGATCGATTTATCACCTACGAAACCCCCTGCATACCAAAATTCATGAAAATCGTTAGAGGCGTTTCCGAGATTCAGATTATATACATATGTACAGATATACAATAATTTCTCGTTTGAAGGTATTAGATTAGTATATATAAACGATTCTTCTCTCTCTCTCTATCTTATTTTCAGAAATCTCTGCCTGACTACAAGCACTATTGACCAATGGCATTCATTTCTAAAAGGCTAACCTTATGGCCTACTTTTCAATATCCACCCAAATCTACATCCAGCTAAGCGGGATAATTTCAATACCCACTATAAAAAAAAATAGTACTGGCATACAAAAGATGCCGCCAAAGATATTTCATACAAAGAAACATTTCAGAACAATAAAATCAATAGCAACTACTGGTCAAAATGAAGCAATAAAAAGTATTAAGCCGAAAAAGGAAGCCGATTTTTTAGCTCTACAAACTTTTTCGGTGTAATTTCAAAAGACAAAAAATATAACTTTCACTTTTCCGTAATAATACTTTTTAAAAACAATGAAAAAAGTTTTTGACTACTGAAAAAGTTGATAAAAAAGTAAAGCGAAAGGGTGGTACTAGCCGATATTACAAAACAAACAATGGTGAAGTCGTTTGAAGAACAAAGTTTACTGTGTGCACCTGGTTTTAATTTTTTATATTGATTCTAATGTTTATTATAATCAAATAAGTTCCTCTTCCGACAGGAAGATGGGCGCCGTGGTTTTTTTTCATGATTTTCAACAAAAAAAATGATCTCATCGTATTCTCAAACTTATTGTTTTGACATAAGGTGTTTTATAGTATTATCGTCTCTTTTTTTCTCAAGATTGAGGTTTTATTGTGGCAATGTGTTCGAATAGACCTTTTTTCTAGTGTTTATTCAAAATAGATTGTTTAATGCAGATGTCGTTAAATTTGAAGAATATTGAGTTGAAAGATATATTTTTTTCTTTATTAGCATAGGATATTTCATTAGATTCGGTTTCTTTTATATATAGTTTATTCTAGTATGAATGCATTTATTGGAGTGTAATCATTCCATTCATTCATTCTTCTTTGAAATGAGATCGTAAATGAATGTCTGTTTACTTCATAGCAAATCTCTAATGCTTTTTCTTCTAATTTCAACAATCATTTCAGCTAAATGGACGTTACATTGTTGGATGTAGCACTTTTTATGAGAATCGCAACATCATCTGCCTAGCCTTTTCCCAACTATGTTGGAGTAGGCTTCCAGTCTAACCGGATGCCGCTGAATAACATTATTTTACATGGAGCGACTGTCTATCTAACCTCCACATCCCAGTAATTGAGTAACACTATGCCACTGGGTAAGACTGGTTGACAGACTTTCGGGCTTCTGAGTACCCGTAACGACCGTCAAAGATCTACAAATGACAGCGGAGTCCAACGTGCTTTGCGAGGTACGGAGGAGTCTCGATATGTTACGTACCCAGCCACATACTGAAACTTGTCGTTATTTATCAAATCTATATCATACGTGCACATTTTAGGATCAAACAAACAAACAAAAACGACTCTGGTTGAAGCGGAACAAACCTTTTATTTTAAAATATTAGCTGAACAAACACTCGCAGTCGCAGGTAATTTTGAACCAAAATATTCCACAACATCGTCTTTCTTAGAGATTATTGCTTACGTGGCTCCTAAATCTAACTGTTTACTACCTTTATCTAGGATCTCGGCAAATGGTCATATTCAATTAACTGCATCTATGTAATATTCGAAATCTTGGTATAAATCTAAAACTGCATCCGTAGTCCATCCATCGCACCGCTTGACGCCAACACCATCCTTTGTATCTTAAACACGACCCTTATTTTTTTCTTTCATCCCTCAGAATGTTCAAATTTCTCTACCTGCAACCTTTCTTTACATAAATCCCCAACTATATTTACAATCATCGGTTTTAGAATTTCAACTTTATCTAAACATGTCAAAGCTTCTTTTTCCTTGATAGAGTGAGGATTTACGTCTTTTGTATTTGTATTGTCATCTGCAACATCTTGAATAGCATCCCCTAAGACTTAATGACTTACTGCATGATAATTAGATATGCGATTCTGTTTTTTATTGTCTTTGCTTAAGGTTGGGTTTGGTGTGCAGTTTTAAGAATTTTAATCATTAGTGTGGTGGAATTTTGCTTTGGCATAGAAAATGTGCGTTTCCTTTATTTCGGAATTTATTGGTATTACTGCGCCCTGCGGCGACTGCCATAGTTTTAAGGATTTTAAAACTTTTACAAAAGGGATGGATGGACAACAGATGTCTTGGAGATTAAAAATTATGCATATTCAGTCTTGTGTAAATAAGTCATCTGCGTCCTGAGTGGACTTTGGTAAGTATTACCGTCTGTTGTATTCGGCTTTAAGAGGTTACTGCCATATCTCAAACTTTCTGATGCGTCTCTCTTTTCATCATCTATTTTAGCCTTCTTCAGAACCATACTAACATGTTACAATTCTGTTCAGAGATCAAGAAGAATAGGTCTAATGCGGATAATTGAATAAATCCAACACCACTTAATCTGGCATTGAGTAATCCCGACACATTTTTAGAAGCTCCTGCGATTCTGTCCACCATGACAAAAAGCATGTCATACAAGTATTTTTTGGGACAATAATGCTCAATCAAAAGTAATAAAAACTGCAGAAAGGCACATAATAACAATGAAAAAAACTGCATTGCGCATCGTGGGACCATTTTTTTTCCGAAAAAAAATGGTCTTTTTTGACACAAAGGGAGACTTCTTTGTCAAAGCTCAGGTGGTTGCATTGAATAGATGAATTTTTGTGTAAAATCGTTTGATATTTATAGAGGGACTGGATTTCGACATAAATTATTGTAAAGTAGTCACAATTATGTTTTTGATTTGTATTGTGATGGGCATTTTAATTTACTTGATGATAAAGAAACCAAAGAATAGGAGCTAGAATCTTATCCAGAGGATATAATCAAGATTTTGATTACATTTATTTCTGTAAGTAGATTTTTCCAGACACTTTTACACGTCAATGTATGTATATAGTCAATATTTAAAAAAAAACATCTGTTTGATCCCTAAGACGAAATGCTAAAATAAAATCTGAGGTCTCTATTAAAGTCCAAACATAATAATATTATTTTAAGTTGCGATCGCACGCCATGTAACTAAATCTATTTTCTATTCTTTATCATCTTTGCGGACATTGTCGTTCTACTTATCCCGTATTCAAATTCAAAAATACTTTATCGCGAAGTAAGTGAGAGTCATAAATTTTAGATGTTAACTCTAAGTAGGTTCTTAGAACATAGAACTGCCTGTAATTTTACAGGCAACTATTTTATGTTATGCTGTGCTTATGTTATACTATGTTATATATAATGGATTAGTTTGTGTTAAGCAGAATTTAATTTTGCTTAGCACGTAACTTTTAGCTTGCAATAAATAGCTCATGTTGTATTAGACAAACAGCCAGTTGGTAAAGTCGAAGAACGAAGGACGCCAAACGTATTTGAGAACCGCCATTGTGATCCAGTAGCGGTGACCACGATCCTCAGCAATGAGGGATCGATTGAGGAAGAAATATGGAAGAAGAAGACATGCTGCATGTTGACGCATGCGCAACTAAATTGGGATAGGGACAGGAGGATGATGATGACTCACTCTATGGTAGTACATACATTTTTCCCATGGGGGTAGGCAGAACCTACAGACCGACATCTGCTACGATCCTTACATACCCCTTTCGCTTTGTCTACGTTCATACATCTGGTCATCTGGTTGCGATCACTACGCACCTTAACTTTTGTGAAGAACATCACCAATAAGGTCAGTACGTCCTTCTTGAGCGTTCCCTCGCAGCGTTTCCGCTTACATCTGCCTTATGTTAATCATCTTCAATTCATCCTCAACGTTCTAAGTTAGTATTTTATATATTATTATTAAATCTTGTATAATATTATCTTCAAAGGATGAACCAAGAAGCCACAAGACACAAGTTAACCTGTAACAAATTATAAGTTACTTTGCTAAATCTTGTTGACCTTGAGGTGTCTTAGCTCATTGAATCAAACGTAAATTTTTTGTTGTTCGCTTATACATACATAATGATTTTCATGTTCATTACATACTAAGTTTCTATATGTATGTAGGTATACCAATTTGTACAGTCAACATTTAAATCATCATCATCATTTAAGAGAAACATTGTGATGGAACCTGGATTTTTAATGAATTTGAATTCTGAAATCCGCCTTGAGCAAGTGTTTTGATTAATGCTTGTGCCTTCTTTGTATGAGAAGAGGTCTTTGTCCTGCGGTGGGACAGTAACAGGCTTGTATTATTACATCTAGACGGATGTATGGTACTCATACAGATTGTCACTTTATTCCGTGTTTATTAATAAGTGAGTAAGGTCCATCACTATACTTGAAAATACATTGCTTGATTTTGCACAAATTTTTATCCAATGATAATGGGCGTTGGTAAAATTAAGGTGCATAGAGGAAAGCGGGTTTGTAATATTTTTTTCAGCGATTTAATTCATCATCTGCCGAGCAATTACCCAACCATGTTGAGATCAGCTTCCAGTCTAACTGGATGCAGCTGAATATCAGTATTTATCATGAAGCGACTGCCTATCTGATCTGCCTTTCTAAAGTTTAATTGGCTAAGAAAAATAGCAAATGCAAACTAATAGTACTAAAAAGCATCACTAAAATCTGTTCAGTAGTTTTTGAAATTATCTCCTACGTACAGACAAACATGGCATGATGAATTTACTTTATCTTAAGTAGGAAAATAAAAACAGTTTGTAATTGAATAGTCCTTGTCGGTCTAATGGACCGCTGGCGTTGGCCGTGAATTCGATTCTCGGGTCGTGCAAGTCAAGGATGTCGCTACTAAGTATTTGGTGGAGTATTGTTATTTATCTGAGACATGATTCTTGTTTGTGCAATTACAATTACGTAGTTATGGAGGCGAAGATTAACATTTTAATAAATAATAATAACAATACCAGCCAGTTGTCCTACAGCAAGGCAAAGGCCTCTTCTCATACAGAGAAGGCATGAGCATTGAACACCACGCTTGCTAATAATAAATGATATTTATTTCTGTAAATAGGTTTGTACAAACACTTTTACACATCAACAAGTACAATATGTTTTTAAACTAGGTTGGTGTTTCGTTATCAAACTACTCTTTGAAGAAACCCTAAAAGAAACTCGAAGATCACAGTCTTTTTTAAAGTCCAGACATAATCTTGGTTAGATCATGTGAGGACCATGCAGATTAGTGGTCTTTTGAGGAAAGAACCACACAGATATGATTGGACCTGTTCAATCAGTGCAAGCTAAAGTCAGCTTGGCGATTTCAGACTTATGCATCATTACAATTCCTTTACCGAAGTCAGTAATGATATCTTAGATATATTACTAGCTGACCCAGCAAACGTTGTTTTGCCATATAAAATGTTTGGGGTGGACCACCCTTAACATTTAGGGAGATGAAAAATAGATGTTGGCCAATTCAACTCAGACCTACCCGATGTGCACACAAAATATCATAAAAATCGGTCAAGCCGTTTCGGAGGAGTATGGTAACTAACATTGTGACACGAGAATTTTATATATAAGATTAAAAGGAGTATTTACTTGTATCAAATAAACGAACTACGTACCTATTACATGATCAGCCTTTTGTATATTTTAACTTCCTGCAACAGCGCCATATTTGTCCTAATTATCTATTGAGAGAACATCTTTAAGCCAAGTTTGGTCACTGCCTATTACAAGTTATTGATTGTGAGTATGTTAACGTGTACTTACTTCCAAAGGTTTTGTTAGTAGATCAAATGATTTGGTATAATCTGCACGATAGTCGGATTGGTCTATTTGTCCCAAACACTGATACGTCTGACATCGCCAACCCACCTTGAGCAAGCGTGGTGATTAATACTCGTTATTTATCTGTATAAGATGAGGCGTTTGCCCTGCAGTGAGACAGTAACAGGCTTCTATTATTATAATAGGGAACTCAATTCGTTAGAAATGGATTTGAGTTTTAGTTTTTCCAAGCCCCGAACGGATGAAGGAACAGACTGAGGCTGTTTGAATTTACCATCAACTATCAAAAGAACGTTTGAATAAAAGTCAATAATTATTGTTAGACAAAAGGATGCAAGCCTCTTCTCATACAGAGAAGAAAGGAGCATTGATCAGTACACTAGCTCTCTGATGAGAGGTGTTTTCAGAACACGTTTCTAATGTCCGAAAATTTCAAGTTGATGACATCCAAAAGCCCGTAATGGGCCCTTGTGATGGATATAGACCCACTCCTCATAGAAACCTAGTCCTGGAATGCGAACGATAAGCCTGATTATACTTATGCTAATGCTCAGGTTTCGTTAATGTAAATTAACCAAGGATCTAAAAATAATATTAGTGCATACAAGGTTCAAAATTATTATTAGGACCGCAAACATCCCAGCCGAAAGACATTTTCATTATCTCTTTAATATATTTCTACATAAAACAAAAAATAAATAGACATGAAGCGCGCACTGAACGACGGCCGTGACACCTGACTGAACTGACAGCTAATATGTAGGTAATATTAGCTAACGTATTGTCAATTGGTCGTCCTTGACTACTCCTGGCATGTTGCCAGGGTTTTATGTGGCAACTTGGCATTTTGTAACTGGCTGATTATTGTGTGGTCCTAATGAGGATATTACACTGTCAAGATATAAGCACGAGAAGGGATATCGACGCACACACAAATACCATGAGATCAGAACAGGATTCTGGACTCCCCAGCGTTGAAAGTTTTCGTCAGTTTGTTCCTAATTATGTACATATTTTGCTGATGTCTCTTTTACTTTGAACTGCAAAAAAGTCAAGAGTTTTCTCTTGACTTTGACTTGACTCATCATATTTTTGTTCTTCAATGAGTATTTAATTAGGAAGTAAACAATTCTCCTCTTTTATGTAAAATATCATTAGGTTAGATAACTTTTCTCTATGGAAATTAGGAACAAACGGCGTAAAAATTTCAACGTTGGTGCGTCCAAAATCATGTCCTTAAATCATCATGTTTTGCGTCGATGTCTATTTCCACCCTGTCTGTATCCGTGCTTTGGAAAGCACGTTAAGCTATTGGACCCGGCTGTCATTTGTACTACTAGAACTATGACAGTAGTTAAAGATATAGGTAGTCAGAAGCCCGTAAGTCTCGCAACCAGTCTTACCAAGGGGTATCGTGTTGTCCAGTAACTGGGTTGTAGAGGTCTGCAGTCACTCCATGTAGAATACTGGTGTTCAGCTGCATGCGGTTAGACTGGAAGCCGGCCCCAATATAGTTGCAAAAAGGCTGGGCAAATGATGATAATGATGCTGGACATAAATTTAATTGGGTATTGCTGATGTTCTTTATATACGTCAGGGGCGAAGTACTCGCAACTGGCGCGTATGCATGTACGAGAAAAAGGAGACGAATAAAAAGGAGTTTGTAAATATACTCTTTTTGCTTCGTCTACTTTCAAAATCATGAATCAAGGATCGAAGTTGGTGGCGTTCTGTTGCTACTGCCTAGCCCCATGGGAAATAGACATGCGTGTATGTATGTTTACTGAGTGGAGGAGACACCGAAAAATGTAACCGCTGTGGGATCAGAATCATGTACCTATTGGTAATCACAGTAACAGACTGTGCATCGATGTCTATTCAATCCTGTATAACCTATCCCTGGCCATCGAGTATATAAATAGTCCAGAGTGTTAAAAATAGACCACGTTACGAAACGTAGACTACACATTAATATACAAATTGATACTCAGTACACAAATAAACAGGTAGGTAGTTACTTACATACATAAGTGCACACGTACGTAGGTATAGACTGTTGACCGTGACTTTCGTATGAACTACCAAATAAATTGTGTGTCTGTGTGCGTGACTTGATTGGTGTTACGCGGTTCAAGTGTTGTGGAATAGTTTACAGTTGAATAGAACCACGTATTATATATATTTTTGTGTGTGTGAAAGATGATATGGCTAGATAGGATGTGACTATTGAGATGACGGCAATAAGAGATGTATGGAAGAAGAACCCCCAATAAATTAGGATAAGGGCAGGAGGATGATGAAATAATTTCAGTTCATTATTGGATCTAGAGATAAGATTTGTAATAACCGTGCTTCAGTGAAGATTCTCATAGACGTACCGAAATACTAAGCTGTGCCAATAGACAGAAAATAGCTCTCAAATGTTCAAATATGAGAAGTTGTCTTTAAATTGTGTTTTTATTTCCAGGTTTTGGACATATTATATTTGTATTTAAATAACATAAAACACGATAGTGTCCAGTTATAACAAGACGATCTCATAGAAAATGTGCAACTTCAAAGATAATAATATCACCGTTTGATTTCTTGTCCGGCTAAAATTTTAAGTCTCACTCACCAACTTGTGTACCGAGTAATAGCTTCACGACTGTGCCTAACTGACAGAGTTCTTGACAACGAAAATGTGTGTAAAGTGTTACAAGTTATGCAACGAATAAAGATAATATCTTGTTATATACCGATAATAAATAAAATAAATAAATAATGCTGGACAATCCACACAGCATCATCTAGCCCCAAGCTAAGCAGAGCTTGTGTTATGGGTACTAGATGACTGATATACTTAATACAATACATTACATAGATAGATATTTTTATTATACATAGGAAATACCCAGAACACCCGGAACAAATATTTGTAGATCGTACAAACATTTGTCCCAAGGCGGGAATCGAACCCGCAACCTCTTGCGTCGCAGGCGGACTTTCGCCCGCCGCGCCACATCGGTCGTCATAACAAATATATTGTTATTTTTATTGGACTAGTAGCTTTGCTTGAGTTATCTACATTAGATTTGGCCAAACCCTCGGGTTCAGTATTATTTTTCTAGATGAAACCCTACTATGTCTTTTTCTGTGTCCCTGACAACGTGTATGCAAAATTTCATGATGATCGGTGGACCGGTTAAGTATTTCTAACGCCTCCGCTGTTCTTTTCTGATTAATTTCGTTGTGGGATCCAAGACAGTTGAATCGTTTCTCCGGGAATCGTCGGGCTTCATTGTCTCGACGCTATTCTGGTGGTCGCCACTGTTGATTCTGGTTTTCAGGAGTTGCAGTGGTTTGGGAATAGTAAGGCGGGCTTGTCCCAATAAAGAAAAATAAAAAAAAGGTATGGTTGAGGCGTGAAAGCGTAGTAAATGAACTCACATTCACATTTATATAATACAGACATGCACTTCATCCGCGACTTCATCCGCGTGGATTTCGTAATTCTCTTCGAACTTTAACATCCTCTCCACTCCCATTAAAGCGTTGTTTTGAAAATAATAATAGCCTATAACACTCAGGAATAATACAGCTTTCTAATAGCAAAACATTTTTTAGAATTTGATCATTAGTTCCGGAGATTACACCCTACATACAAACTGACAAAGAAATTTTACCTCTTTACAATATTAGTTTAGATTACTTTGGATTATTAGGTGGTAAGTGTATGTATACGGTAAAAAAATAAAATTAAAAACATTGTATTAGTTAGATTGGTTTGATATATTACAGTATTTATCAAACGCACAATAAATTGAAATAACAGAAAGTCTCTTAAAGGGTTATTGTGTTTATAGTTTTTAACTATTTTTACTACGGCACCAACCCAAAATTCGCGATAGAAATTTGGCTGGTAATAAATAATAAAAAGTGTTAATTTCTCACCACAAGCCAAAAAACACAAACAATATTTACACACAAGCATTAGCCTACTATTTTTGGTTATGGATCGCTGGTGCCTGTGGTATTTCAGCAGGTCCCCACCTGTTTAAAGTTACACATTTGTCATTGGTCAGTATATTTGACGGCCGATTACTTTTTCTCGATTTCAGAGTTGGTCCGGTAGTCAAAAACGAAAACTGGGTAGACATACGTAAAAGATGGGCCGAGTATATAGCAAATATGTAAGTAGTTAATTAAGAAGGCGGAATATGGAGCAGAAATACCGAGAACCATACATAACCATACATCATGTAAACGTCTGGAAGAAGCTTAAGGGACTAACTACACTTACACAGCTCAATTCAGCTTTCGTCCATACAAAACACTAGTTTTGAATGATATGCTTACGTGTCCGTTGAGCTGTAAGGATGCATCCGTTCATCTAAAAGACGCTAAACGGACCAAAGCTGGATTGAGCTTATGAAGTGTAGTTCTCACAATTTCCAAGAATATAGTTTTTAAACGTACCTATGTAAGCGTTAAATAATAATAGTTTAAATATTATTTTTCTAGTTAAAATAGTTACAATAGTCATAGTAGATAAGATAAGGAACTAGTATTGTAAGGAAAATAAAGCCATTTGGTTTTATTATTAATATTAACACGCAATTTACTCTACTTTTGTTTTAATGATCATACTCTTAAAATTTTCATAGCAAACAAAATCGAGAAACACTACGAAAAAACGTAGGTAAATAAATACATTTAAGCTAGTCACCCATTTACACCTCTGTAACTGTGAAAATATAGGAAAAAAATATATAAACATTACAAAAACGCTCACCTTACGTCACAAACAAGTGAAATTCAGTAAAAAATTTAAAAGCAAAAAGCCCCCTTCTACATTCGTAATACGAATTTTTTCATTCGAAACTCAAAAACGACTCGAAATCTGCGCCAACGCACGTCAGGTAGACCTTTTGGGTTCGCAGGTAGAAAAAATCTATGGTTGTTGAAAAAAAAAGGTTGTATTATGCGACCCACCCTCTGAGCGTTCGCCCACGATTCTCATCCCTTAGGAGGAAGGGATGGTCTTGATACTTGAATATATTTATAAGAATACTTTATGAAGAATGCATCCAATTGTATCATCCACATATTCAATTTACCTATTACATGGGACCTAAGCATGACAGGCGAACTGGGGGTGTAATAATTAGTAGTATGTATTAAGAATATCAGTCATCTAGACCCATAACACAAGCTCTGATAAGCTTGGGGCTAGATGATGCTGTGTGGATTGAGCAGCATTATTATTATAATTATTATATAAAAATCAAGATGAAGAATTTATTACTTTATTTAAACGCGGTAATATCTGCAACTATTAGAAGAATTTGAAACGTTATTTTTACATTTTATAGCTTAATTCTTAACGAAGGTTGTAAGGTTCTTAAAATCTTGAAACCACAGGGTACAGCCAGTTTAAAAATAAATCGCAGCAAAAAGTATCAAGTACTCGCCGTCGCCGTAGCGGGGGTGGGAATGAAGCATGCAACAATGCAACGTGTCTGCGTGCGCGCATTAGACTCACCCACACAAACACAGGATAGTATCGAATTACCCGCACACTAGTGAAACAGATTTATCACGAACACAATGTGGCGACTATGAGGCGAAATAGTTTTAAAAACACATGCTGTTTGCTGTGTTTCTCATCCGGGATACGGTGGAATTTAAAAATGCAACGATTCTGACTACTCTTGTGGACGACAATGTGGTGATTTTGTAGGATATGTGTACATATTAAGAACTATAAAGGCTCCTTTACATAGCAAGCGATATAGCGGCAGGCTCAGGTGGAGATGGCGAGATGAACTAGATTCCATCGATAAATCAAGGTCCCATATAGCCTAGATAGAGAGAATTAGCCTTTGCCCTGCAGAGGGAAACTTTGGTAATAATAATAATCGTGGTAAAATTATTAGTAGCTTGATAATTGAATACTTATCAAGAGTAGTGAAATGGCTGGTTCTTAAGCCCTAACTTCGTGTTAGGGCTTAAGAACCAGCCATTTCACTGCTCTTGATAAGTCTTATCTTATCTTGTTATGTAGTTTTTGTCTTAAAAAATTGAATTGTTAATATATTATTGTTTTAGCATCCGTAAGGGTAAGTTACTTGTCAACAATTTAAAGATAAAACAATTCCAAGAAAGAATGGGGATTTGATTTGATTTTGGCAAAAATATAAAATTGCACACACTATTTTGAATGCCTCTTTGAAATTCTCTCCTAACCAATATATAAGTTGCTTATTTTAAAGTATTTAAGGTATACTTAGGCTAATGTATTGTTTAACAACTATTAACTTTTATTGTTCATAATTATTTTCTGTAATTACAATATACAACTAATTGTTTATACCTACTTAAATACTTAAACTAACTACATACATACTCGTATATGTATATCCAAAAAAAACGTTAGGAATCTACCTAAACTCATATTATAAAGGAAACGAAATATTTAATTGTTCGTAATGGATAAACTTAAAAACTACTGGACCGATATAAAAATTCTTTCACATAAAGAAAGCAACATTATCAGCGAGTTTTATAGTATATATTTTGGGCGAAAATATAAAATGTAAACCCGACCAAGAACACTTAGGCGTCAAAGTACTCCTCCGCATCGCTGTCATCTGGAAACGTGACCAGAAGAATTGCCACGTTGGATGGCAATATGTTTGTAACGCGAATTACAAAAAAAGTAAAAGAAATACAACTGTGGACCTACTCCTGGTGTCCAACCCAAATGATGGTGCAATGGCTTCTGTAGTCAAAACAGAAGCTCAAACGAATAAATCCTAAATCATAATCAATCTAGTTTTTGCTCATGACCTAGGTTTTTTTTTATCGCTTAGGCCAAGAGACTAATAAATTATACATGTATGTATCGGTGAAACTTAATTATTTTTATGACACCAATTAAGACATTTTCATTGGTGAATAGTACCATTTATCATGCATGAGAACAGGTATTTAAAATTCAGCTTTGCACCCTTTTATTAAGAGGAGCTCGTGGCAAAAACAGCCGCACGAGTTGATCGAAGGTTAAGCTACGCTTGCCGAGGTCAGTCTTTGGATGGGTGACCGTTCGTAGCATATCGAGACTCCTCCGTGTTAAGCCGTTGGTCCAGGCTGTCATTTGGAGATATTTGACAGTCGTTACGGGTAGTCAGAAGCCCGAAAGTCTGATAACCGGTCTAAGCAAGGGGTATCGTGTTGCCCAGTAACTGGGTTGTGGAGGTCAGATAGGCAGTCGCTCCATGTAAAATATTGGTATTCAGCTGCATCCGGTTAGACTGGTAGCCGACCCCAACATAGTTGGGAAAAGGCTAGGCGTATGATGAATTACTCTGTCAGTCACTAATTGTCTAAAGCCTCTTCTCATACAGAGAAGAAAGGAGCATTGATCAGTACAACATAGTTGGGAAAAGGCTAGGCAGATGATGACCCTTTTATTAAGTACTAGCTGTCCACCCGCAAATTCTCGTCTTCGAATTTACATTTTCCCCTTCATACTTTAACATCCCCTTAACCTCTTTTAAAGCGTAGTTTTGTAAATAATAATAACTTATAGCACTCAGGAATAATGTAGCTTTCTAACAGTGAAAAGAGGATCATCAGTTCCGGAGATTAACCCCCCCTACATATAAACTTACAAACAAATTCTACCACTTTATAATATAATATATATAAAGTGAAATATATATAATATTAGTATTAAGTAAGTAACTTAAGTGGCAGTGGGAAGGCACATAGCTCTCAGAAGCTGGCTGTGGCTGATGGCTGTTGGGGCGGGAAGGTTCTAGTTTGGTGAACGCGTACTGGAGGACGTAGTGTGGGTCGGCCCCCCACAACATGGGCCGACCATTTGGTGAAGATAATGAGAAATGATGATGATAATGATGAAGACTCTTACGGCTAATGTTTGACTGTTTTTAGGTAAGATCCAAAAGGTACTCAATGTTATAATGGCGGCCCCCTAGTGCGTGCGTTGTGCGTGTCAACTCCAATGCGTGACTCGTACTTTACTCTATAAGTGCGATCGTCTGTAGCAGCCATTTTATTAAAACTATAATCACCCTCCTGCCCTTATCCCAAGTTATTCGGGGTCGGCGCAGCATGTCTTCTTCTTCCAAACATCTCTATTTGACGACCGATGTGGCGCGGCGGGCGATGGTCCACCTGCGACGCAAGAGGTTGCGGGTTCGATTCCCGCCTTGGGACAAATGTTTGTACGATCTACAAATATTTGTTCCAGGTGTTCTGGGTATTTGCTATGTATAATAAAAAATATCTATCCATGTAATGTATTGTATTAAGTATATCAGTCATCTAGTACCCATAACACAAGCTCTGCTTAGCTTGGGGCTAGATGATGCTGTGTGGATTGTCCAGCAATATTTATTTATTTTATTTATTTATTTGCCGTCATCGCAGAAGTAACCTCCTTCCTAGCCGTATCATCTTCAACGCAATCCATCCATAATATCCTTGGTCTCCCTCTGGTCTATTATATTATATTATTACCTATATTATATTCTCTATATTAATATTATAAACCTCATTAAAATGAATTGATTAAAATAAAATAGATAGATGTTATATTTATTTTTATTAGTATTTATACCTAATTACAAAATAATAATGAAACTTATATGATAATATTCTCAGCCAAGCAACAAATAAATAATGTTTATGTAATATTATTATGATTAATAGTCAAAATTTTGACATTTATAGTAATATTTTTGTGATAACAATGACTAGTTAGTTAACTAAATAATTCATTATTTAAATTTGATGAAGTATTCAAGAACTTGAGAAGAACGTGAGAGGGAAGTCTTTGGCTCTTTGGCTTTATGCACTGCCGTCTTCGAACATAGGCACTATGTTCGAAGACGCTACCTTCCGCCTCGCTGCTTTTCTACGACTAGGTTCTAGGACGCACCTTGTTGGTCTCATCTCGTTATTGTACAGCCGAAGAGCAGGTCGCACAGCCTAGGTGATGCGACCTGATCTTCGGCTGACGACGGGATCATCAACGACATCATCCGACACGCTCTTGTCATCGTTGGCGTTCCAGCTGTTTTAGAATCTGGCATGGCTTGGCATGCTAAGATAGTAAGAGACCGGATGGTATGTCTTTATTTCCTTGGAAGATGGATAGACCTTGAGTATGGGACGCAACTCTTGCGCCATCCCATCTTCCTAGATTTACGAGCTGTGGCTAAACATAAATACCTTACCAGTAATTCAATTTTTGAGAAGTTTGGGGTTGAAACTCACGGGCCGTGGGGACCGAGTGCTCATCTTCTTTTCAAAGACATTTCAAAACGTTTAGTTGACAGTTCTCGAGATCCAAGGGCTGGCTTTTACTATGGCTAGAAGCTAAGCATTGCCATTCAACGTTTTAATTTAATTTATTTGATGTGTATTTAATAAATGATTATTGTTAAGTTAAGTATTAAGGAAAACATGACCATTTTAGTAATCTGAATAGATAAATTTGCATTACATCAAATAGAACTTATAATGATAATAATTTCCTGACATTTTTTCATCACATTTATAGGAGATATTCGAGAAGTATTAAACTAGTTTTCAGCTCGACGATGTGGCGTGGCGGGCGAAGATCCGCCTGCGACGCAGGTTGGATTCGTGAGGAGGAGGTCGCAAGTTCGATTCCCGTCTTGGGACAAATGTTTTACAAAGATTTGTTCCAGGTGTTCTGGGTATTTGCTATGTATAATAAAAAATATCTTTCTATCTATGTAATGTATTAAGTATATCAGTCATCTAGTACCCATAACACAAGCTCTGCTTAGCTAGAGACTATATCCAACAGCTCTCGGACTATTCCCTTGAATGAGAAGCTTTCAAAACACAAAACTCTGAACCTACGTCACAAAGTACCGTAGGGTGAACACCCAAGTATATGTCCAACGAGAAAAACACCGACCACTGACCATACGTTATGCAATCAAAAGGCAAATGCACCACAAAAAGAACAGCGCAGGGCAAAAACACCTAACGGGTTCCGTACCGGGGGATCCGAAAGTCCTTTTTTTATTCAAAAACGGGAGCAAAAACAAGCGAAAAAACATAACACAATGAATAAATGTTTTTGCAAATCGAGAATCGACTTTTTCTCAGCGCGTGCATGAATTTAAAAGTCTTTTTTTGTTGTCCTTTTTTTGTACCAATAATGTTGCGTTAGGTCGCGGAAGGCTTCTGATTGGCTATTAATATGCTAAATAATTTTATATTTAGAATGAGGACATTGTAATCATGTAGTTATGTGATTTTGGCGTTGAAAAGGTGTGATTGTAGGTGAATCTGTGAATAGGTATGTAGACGTTTTCAACTGTCTCTTGTGGTTGAAAGCGCCACTGCTGAGCATAAGGTCCTTTCTAGAATCTTCCGCCTAGAATTTTTCAGTAGCACCCCGAAGTCAGCTGGTGGCAATAGACTCGCCCCTTATGACATCGAATTTAAACATAACCGGAGATGTGGGCGTACTAATGGTTTATCTAAACCTTCGGAGATTAAGGAGCGATGCTATGTAGACATTTTTAGGCCAGGTCACCTGAAAATGTAAAGCAACTTGGTGCTGGTTTCAAATCTGGTATATACCGTGAAGCCAGTCGGCTTGGTCACATCAGCTGATAGAGAGACTGATGGATATTAACCTCCTCTAAGTATCATCATTATGATGATTCTATGGTAGCAAGGTCCACCTTTTTGTTTTTTTGTTGCCGGGACGGAAAATCCTGGGTCTGTCAGACTCTTCCTGACTACAAATCACCCTGGTGTTCCATCTCACACCTACGCCGGGGGTCGTAACGTACAATCCTTCCGCAACCCTCGCCTCTTCCCGCCTCCTCAGGTCAGGCCGGGAGTGAGGTGTTTGACTCCCCCCCATGACGTCTAAGAGGGGGCGCGTGGAACACTACGCGCCGCCACCTCGGTTCCTGATGCATGGGGGGCGACGGATGTCCTCAGTCTGATGCCCCTGGACAATTTTTGGTCGCAAGGTCCGCTATGGTCAAAACTAACTTACAGTGCAAGAAAATATTGTAATCCATCCTGGAGTACAATATCTTCACTC
Organism: Phlogophora meticulosa; assembly: GCA_905147745.2. Lineage (NCBI taxonomy): Eukaryota > Metazoa > Arthropoda > Insecta > Lepidoptera > Noctuidae > Phlogophora > Phlogophora meticulosa. The sequence continues at coordinate 3,142,601 of LR990542.1, forward strand.
CGTTCGCAAATTTAAAAACGGTAAGCATTGAACTTCCTACTGTTTTTAATTATATTTTGGTTCCTACTTACAAATTAGCATTAAAAGTTCATCATTATGTTAAATATTTCTCATGTATATTTAGCTGTTTTAATAATGTATGTGCAGCGACCACATAAATATGTATATGAATACATACGAATATATGGTTAAGTAACGTTTTAATTTGAAAGAAATTGTATTATAAGGCAGATGTAAGTGGAAACTTTGAGATGGGACGCCTTAGCTCTCTAAGGCGTCCCATCTCAAAGACATACACTGACCTTGCTGGTGATGTTCTTCATAAAGGTCAGGTGCGTAGTACTCGCAACTGGCGTGCGTGTATGACCATATGGATGAAAGTAAACGAAGCAAATGGTGTATGTTAAGACCGTAGCAGGTGACTTTCTGTAGTTTCTGCCTATTAGGAATTAGGCGGCTCATCTCCATTCCAAGAGGATGAGCATGAGCTTTATTCCAATTTATTTGGGGTCGGCGCAGCGTGTCCTCTTCTTCCATACATCTCTATTTGCCGTCATCTCAATAGTCACCTCCTTTCTAGCCACATCATCATTCACACAATCCTTCGATCGCTTCTTTGGGCATCCTCTACTCTTGTATTCTTCTTCGTTCATACTTAATTTAATTAGGTAGGTACTGTAGGCTAAGGGTCCATTTTAAACTGATGTTCAGTCCTATTGAACTGTGATAGTGCGGGAAGCTAGTCTCCGCTGAGATTGGTAGTTTGTGGAGGTCAGATAGGCAGTCGCTCCATTTAAAATTCTCGTATTCAGATGCGATACTGTTAGACTGGAAGACCCCAACATAGTTGGAATAATGCTAGGGAGATGATGGCAAGCCAGATAAGCTACGGGTTCACCATTATCTACAGACTGACTCTACCCACTGCTAGGCATAACCTTCTATTGGTCCTGCCAATCCCCACACTCCTGTGCCAGCCTCATCCAAGTTTTATTCATGGTCATAAGAACACAACGCAGCTGTGAAAAGGCTATGCAATTAATCATGATTCTGACCAGAAGGAATCTTTACCTTGCGCTAATTAAATTCTAAATGTAAATTTTGACAGATGGCAACGCTGCCATATTACCAATATGGCGCAGTCGCTTAGCAACGGATGCGTAGGCGCAACAGGTGTTGCGGGATTGTTTTTATAATGTTTTTTTTTTGTAATCCGTGGGGAGAAGGCGGCGATACGGCTTTTGAGATCCGGTGGGAAAGATTTTTTGGAAGTGTTTTTGCTTCGAATTTTCTGTTTGTTAGTTGTTAATGCAATCAAGATTATTTTGGGGTTGTAATGGAAATAGAAATTGATCTCTATCGATTTTAGGTAATTTTGGGGCGTCTGGGGAGATTTCAGAACTATGTCTACTAGCATAAACATATTTAGCTTTTCAAAGAGATCTCTTAACGCTTTTTGACGCTTCCCGAGACCCCGGAGAGGCTGGGGTCTACTTTGGCCAGATGCTAAGCATTGCCGTTCATCGTGACAATTCTGAAAATCTTGGGCACGTTATCGTTGAAGTTTTGTTAATTATTTAATATGTCTATACATACTAAAGTTATCAGCTTCTAAGTTTCTCACTAATGGGACACAGGCTTCTTCTCTAAGGAAAGAAGCGGTCTTTAGTTCGTATTTTGTCTTCACTGAAGAACATAGAGGATGAATGAAAGACGAATAACAAAAGGTATTATTTGTAAGGCAGATGCAAGCGGAAACGCTGTGAAGGGGCGTCCTAGGACATACACTGACCTTAATGGTGATGTTTTTTCGAAAAGGTCAAGTGCGTAGTACTCGCAACCAGCGTGCGTGTACGACCAGATGTATGAACGTAGACTAGTTTCTGCTTTCACTCATGGGAAAGAAGCGTGAGTTTATGTAAAGTAAGCAAAATATTTAATAAAGCTATATTTTTTTTTTTTATAAACTTTGCCCCACACTAGAATTTCTCCTGTATCGTGGGTGCATTTACAAACATTTAAACTCACATACACAAACAGCCAGACCCGGAACCTGTAGGTCATACAAATATTTGTTCCGTGCGGGGATCGAACCCACAACACGCGGCGCAGCAGCCGATGGCTCAACCACTGCGCCAATCGTGTCGTCTTTATTAGAAAGCCTTTGTTTTTTTTTTCTTTCTCTCCTCTTCTTTACCCTTCATGCAAGCCTAGTGTGGGTTGGGGGATGTCACTTGTCTTCGTGCTTGTAGTTCGAGGGTATTCCGGTGTCCTCACGATGATGTAGCCAGATTCCAGCTCATCAAGCTATCCCAAACTGTCCAATTTTCACAATTGAACATGAACCTTATTCTTTTGTAATAAAGTTGAAAAACTATCAAATACATTTGGCAAGTTGGGGTAGCTTGATGTGCTGGCCTCTGGCCTTCTGTGTTATATTGATTTTGTTTACTTCTATGGTAAATCAAATAATGATTGGCCATTTTGGTTCCCATTGACATGAGCAAGTGATCTATGCTAGTGTCTTCTCTGTGTGAGAAGAAGCCCTTGCAGAGGAACAGTAACAGTCTGGTACTACTTAACGGCAATCTTTCGCAAAGTGGCAGTTGCGTAAACTAAAGTAGCTGCGTATACGCAGCGGCAAACTGCCCAAGCTGAGTGGTAGCTAAGTACTTAAAGAATCGACACTCGTAGAGGCTGCTCTTTTAACAAATTCAATAACAAATTATAAAAATCAAGTACAAAACAGACGCATAAACACATACGACCTTTGAAGTATCTCCTACGCTGCCGGAAGATATCAACATAACGTGAGCAAGTTGTACTTAAGTGATTGATCATGTTACACTAGCTAGGTGCTTGGTGTTTGCTTGGTTCTTGAATTGAGGAGCAAAGTTACTTATTAATTTATTTACCACTATTTACAGACACGTCTAATACGACACAATGTAAGTAGAACAACATGTTTTTTTTAAAGCGTTGCCCCGCACTAGGAGTTTCTCCTGTGTCGTGGGTACGACTATAATGATTGAAACTCACATACACACACAGCCAGACCCGGAAGAACTACCTGTAGGCAATAAATATTTGTGTTCACGAGAACCGAACTCGCGACACGGAGCGTAGTAGCCGATTGCTTAGGCACTGCGAAAACCATGTCAAAAACATAACAAGTAAAAATATTTATGCATACCAATATTAATTAAATATGACATTGGTTATAGTTGTAGACACCCTTTGAATTATTATTTGTGCCGTTTGAACAAATCTTGGCAGGTTTTGCCCAAATAGGTTATTTCTTAGGGGTCGGCGCGCGAGTAGCCTGCGAAATTCATATTCGCTTACGTTTTTGCAATTTTTAGCTCAGAATTAGGTTGCATGATAATTAAGTGAATGTTTGCTAAGTATTGACTGAAGTATAGTATTTTTAAACGACTTCAAATTGAAAGGGTATATTCTCGAGTTGGTGCCATTATACGACCATAATAAGACCCTGGAAAAATCGACGGAACTCTTCAAATATTATAGGTATCTATAGATTTGTGTTTTTTTTTTTAGTAACTCGGCTTTTGCAGCTTAGTTCATGATTAAACAGACACACCGACTCACTCAAAAGCGTGTTTTTTTTTAATAGACATCAAGCCTGTGCTTTCCGATGGAAGACTTGAAGTGAGGATAGTGTAGTTGGTGTTATGGGGATGGCGATGGGGTGAGAGAAACCGAGGATAGAAAATATACGGTAACATAAACAATGCACCTTCCCTACCTATGTATTGTAATATTTCAGAGGATGCAGGTAATCATGAGAATGGCCAACGTTTACCAACGAACAAACCCTGAAAACGCTTATATGCATGAGTGTGTATTTATCAATCCCTGAAATATCACAAGTGAATAAAAAGCCATCTTGTATAAATAATATTCAACCTAGAAACAGCTTCACCAATAAGCTTCTACCATCCATGACGGTTTTGAGCGCACATTCTAAAATCAAATGATGACAGGTTGCCACCCTATCTCCTTGTACAGTAATACCAACATAATAATTAAAAACATTACGGCGGCATTTGGACAACACGTGCATAACAGTTGCCTAGACGAGACGTGTCACTTATATTTCATTTATCGATGTCTGTTGATTAATGTGGACATGCCTTCAGAAAAAAAATACGTTTTAAAATATTTTGATCGAAAATCAAACGAGTTATTTTTTTTTGTTCAATTTAAAAGAGTTCTCGTTTTGTTTTATTACTTTTCCTAAAATTGGTTTTTATGCCATAAATAAATTATTTTTCTGATACTAGGAAGATGTATTGATATAAGTATTAATAATAGGGATATTTTTTTTTGTCATACATTTAAACGGGGTTGTCAATATTGGGAGACACGACCGAAAAATAATTAAAAATATTGTATGCACATCAAGCTACGCCAATGTGTCAAATTTCACAACATTAATAGGTGGTCAACTTCATTACAAAAGTGTAGGGCTCATGTTTAATTGGGAAAATCTCACCGTTTGGTACATACGAGTCTCTATATATGTGTATTATGTAAAAAAAACGCTCAATCATACAGGTCAAATAAATTGCACTACAAAAACTACAGTAGGAAGATTTCAAAACGCTGATAAAAGTTTGATTTTATTTTTGTTGTTTTAATATCCCTAGGCTATTTCGAAAATCCATGTACATATAATACGGTTTATTATAAAGAAAAAGTCATGTTTAATTAGCGTACTCACAATCAGTTATTTCATCGACTGACCAGACATTTAAAATATATTCTAGGTACTGAGGTCAGGTTCATTGGCATGTCCAAAAGTAAAAAATGCACTCATCTGTAATTTGCTACCAAATAATTTGATGAGCTACTTCTTGATCGATATCTAGAGAGTAAGTCTGGGTGAGGAAAAAAAACATTTTTAAGTAGGTGTATTTTTTTAATTAATTGAAATTTTGAAAACGTTTCTCATCTTACTAAAACTGGTCTTTAGATAATTTACTGTTATTTCTGAAAGTGATAACCACAGCCACCTATCTGTCACTACTTTTTTTCAGAGCCACGATACGATCTTTGATCTCAATTTAATATTTAAAAAAAACCACGACGACGAGCTATTACCACCAGACCATTTTTTCAAAATTTATATCTACTTAAGCTGCTTATGTAAAGTTTTTGCTGTTCAAAAACTACTCAAAGTAATTATCAAAACTGAAGGCAATTAGAAAAAAAGTGGGTTATTTATAAGATATTTCTGTACATAACTAGAAACAAAAAATATCATGTCTAATAATCTGAGACATGTAATGCATTGAATTGGTTCCATTGCACTACATACAAGTAATCAGGTTTGGATAGTGATTTGTGGGTTAAAAGTTGATTTAACTGTGATACATAATGACCATCGGGTGGATTAATTGCCACCTGCCTAAAAGAGAGCTTGACAAGGCCAACTTTCTGTAATAGTTTCTTTTTTCTTTATTTTGCTAAGCAAGCTTTAGTATCGATAAGTAAGCAAGCTCAGCAAAGGCTTAAAACTCGGGAAACTCTTATTGTAGTTCTACGTATATAACTAAACAAAAAAAAAATGCTTTTAAGTGTTTTTGTCATAAGAAAAAATATCAGATCCTTATTATAATTTTTCAAAAAAAAAAATCTTTACCTTACTCACGATTATTTCGCGACACAGTTACAAAACCTACCAAGCAAATACTACAATGTGAAGAAAATTGACAGCACCTCGTAATTAGCATCCAAGAAATATCTACAAACAAACCAATCAACAGTATTTTCTACACTAATCTTGGCTAAAAAAAGTGTCACGGTTTTTATCAGATAGCCGCAAATGGTTCAGATAATAAGCAACCTTCTATAAGTCGTCATGGTTCACAGTGTTTGTTATCTGGAACAGTTTGTCAAGGTGCCGTTTCTTTTCCTACACCTTTACGGAATTCACGAAACTATTGGCCTTTACTCAAATCCATCACATTTATTACCTAACAGTGAACTATTTCGTTTGTTTTGAGGTGTCTCGAGTCCAATTGCTGCATTGCTTGTTTGACTCGTATATTTTTTCAATCACCAGGGACATGATTACACGCTGCACTAGATTAAAGTTTAATGTTTACTGGTACGAGCATAATATTAGGTCTTTACCTATGAAATTGCCGTTCTGCAGTACTGGCCATTTCAAATCAAAATATTTTTTGTTTGGCTAAGAATTCTAATTTCAAATTAATTTTATTTTAAAAACATGGATTCTTTTTTCCAAAAGTAGTCATTTGTTTATTGATTAGTGTTACATTTTCATCGCATTTAAATCTTTTTCGTCATCATGGATACGTTAAAAATTCGAGTAATTATGGAATATGAGTACCGTCGTGGCAGCAACGCGGCACAAGCGGCACGCAACATCAACGACGTTTACGGAGCTAACACTACAAACCAACGCACTACCTGTTATTGGTTTGCTCGCTTCCGTTCTGGAAATTTCGACCTGAAAAATGAACCTCGCGGTCGTCCGAAGACTTTGGTCGACAATGACGAATTAAAGGCGATTGTGGAAGCTGATGATACACAATCTACGGCTGAATTAGCAGCAGCTTTCGACGTTAGCGTCAAAACAATATTGGTCCATTTGCGTCAAATTGGCAAGGTAAAAAAGCTTGACAAATGGGTGCCCCACGAACTCAATGATCGCCAGCGCGAAGTACGCGTCGAGACGTGCCTTGCACTGCTCAACAGACACACAAATGAAGGAATTTTGAACCGCATTGTTACCTGCGATGAAAAATGGATTCTGTTTGATAACCGCAAGCGCTCAGCAAGTTGGTTGGATCCTGGTTCAGCACCTAAACAATGCCCTAAACGAAAACTTACCCCAAGAAAAGTGATGGTCACTGTTTGGTGGTCTAGCGCCGGTGTGATTCAACACAGCTTCTTACCAAACGGGGTGAGCATTACTGCAGATGTGTACTGTAAAGAATGGAACACAATGATGGAGAAGCTGGCACATCTCCAACCAGCATTGGTCAATCGCTCGTCTCCGCTGCTCCTGCACGACAACGCGCGACCTCATACTGCACAGCAGACGGTCTCCAAGTTACAAGAACTGGGGTTGGAAGCTCTTCGTCATCCGCCCTACTCACCAGACCTTGCGCCTACAGACTACTACTTTTTCCAGAATGTGGATAACTTCTTGGCGGGAAAAAAATTCAATACCCGAGAGGCAGTACAAAATGCCTTTGAAGAATTTGTTGCCTCCCGTCCAGCTGATTTCTTTAAGAAGGGCATCAATAAACTGCCACTGCGTTGGCAAAGATGCATTGATTGCATGGGTGATTACTTCGATTAATACAAATAAAAAATACATGAAAAAAATTCATTTAAATTTTTTCATACAAAACGGCAATTTCATAGGTAAAGACCTATTATAATAAAAAAATCGATCCACAAAAAAGTGTAAAAAATAGATGCTGCTAGCAGATTTGTCGAAAAAAAAAATACTGAAACCGCATCCACACAAAACCAACGTTAGAAAAATATGGGAGCTGTAACTCGACACACTCTATCGACTCTCGCGCACGGTACATATTATTTTAAATATGGTCGCTTTGGGAAAAAGTATAGTTATAGGAAATAAGCTCGTAAAAACTGTAAACACTTCAATCTGTATTTTTGGTTTATTAGTTGAACGAATTTTAATTATTTTCTTTAGAAACTAGTGATCGTAAACATATTTTTAACGAAGTGGTATAAATAATAATAAGATTGTCATAACTTTTAAGTACATATTTTATGATTTAACAGAATTAAAAAAATCGTTCTATGTAATGTATTGTATTAAGTATATCAGTCATCTAGTACCCATAACACAAGCACTGCTTAGCTTGGGGCTGCTGTGTGGTTAGTCCAGCATTATTTATGTATTTTTATTTATAGGGATTTAAAAGGAGAGGAAGGACCAAATGAATGAAGGAATCAAAGAACATCAAGAAAATCGTCGGCTTAGCATGTCATGTTGAACGGCAATGCTGATCCTTTGGCCATAACATAGGACAGTCTTCTGATCAGGAGAAGAGTTCAGTTTGTAATGGTATGGTCAAATTTTCCCAATTGAAAATGAACCTTATTCGTTTGTAATAAAGTTGAAAAACCTATCAAAGAAATTAAACAGATTGGGGTAGCTTGATGTGCTGCTGATGCCAGTACATAAAGCTACCCCAACACGTCAAATTTCTTTGTGAGTTTTTCAACGTTATTGCGATTGATGGCAATAGGCTCATCCCCTATTACATGGGACTTAATTAACATAACTGACAAAATGTGGATGAGCTATATCTTCTTCGTAAACCTTCGGGAAAAATGTCATGATGGCAAAGTGGTTAAGGCCTCGCCTCTTGTGCACGAGGTTGTGGGTTCAAACCTGGGCAAGTACCAATGTGAGTTTTTCAATTCATATGTACTTTCTAAGTTTATCTTGGACATCATTGACATCGGTGAAGGAAAACATCGTGAGGAAACCTGGACTTCCTGGTCCAGTACCAGAACCAGTACCAGCGGGAATTATAGGTGTGATGTTACATGGTAGACACTATTTCATGCTGTATAATTTTATTGGTCGTGCCTTGGTCTATATACCCACTTTTTGAGCAGAGTTTTTTGGCTTCAACATCTGGTAGATTTTAAATGAACAAGCATTTCTAATCTATCATCAATCTATGAAATAACAGTTCTTTTTTTTAAGACACACAACAGGACTTATTTATGGAAAGGTAACGGTACAATATTTTTGGAAAATCCGAAATAATTGGATGTATGATTTGTGCTTGTTAATGATTACCAAAAGCCTTACACAGTAATCTATAGAATTACTACAGAAAAACTAATTTTACGCTTCATTAAAAGAGTAGGTGCAGACATGTATCGTATTATTATTATTTTGTGCATTGAAACCTCAAAGTTGCCAGCAAATGATGAATTCATTACGTTTAATTAATCTTTCGATGTATTTAGCCTAGACTTCAGTATTAGGGTTCATTTTTGTTGAGAGGCTTTTTACATTTTCGTTTTGTAAAATTTATGGTTGCAATCGCTACTGCTGAGCATACGAACTTCAAGTCGTTCGTGGTGCGAGTTCCGACACTCCATCTCGAGAAGTTCCTCAAGGAAGAGTTCTGGCCGAAAGGTGTTGTGTATCGCCGGTTTCGTGGCCGCCTACATGACACTAGTCAGCGAAACACGACGCCGACACTTCGTGTGCACTAGTTTTAGTTATTATGTAATATATATTTATAGTATTTTTAAGTTTTATATTGTTAATATAGTATTGTATATATTTATATGGGCCTTGATGCCTGAAATAAATGGATAAATAAATAAATAAGGGGGTCCGATTCCCGGGTCAGGCAAAGCGTTGTTGGGTTTTTCCATCTGGAATTGCACAGAAACAGCCCGGAGGCTGGACTTGTGTCCAGTTGATGGCAAATTGGCTCGCCCCCATTTACATGGGACTTAAATAAATTGATGAATTGTGGGTGTACTAAAGAGACCACTCTGCATAACTCTAAGTAGAATAGAAGCGTGATGTTCGGTTGTGTGAAATGTGTGGTTCTTGGCAAAGAGTAGCTGGTTGCTCTTTGGTCCTTATTCTTGATTCATTAGTTACGAACAGCTTTCACACTTTACGTAAAGCAACGTAATATATCTCCCTTTTGGCTGTACAAAGATAGTTCTCGAATGATGTTTTAGTAAGTCCTTTACCAAAATAAACTTTCATAATAGAGGCCAGCACATTATTTCTCAAGTTTATGAGTAAAGTATAAGGTTCAAGTTTAATAAGAAAATTGGACAGTTTGGGATAGCTTGATGTGCTGGCGTCTGTACACTTAAGTAAATAATAATAAACTCATGATCTCAAGCTCATGAAATGGAAACACAATTAATGTAAATTATGGTGAACAAGTAAAACTTTTCAGTTTTTCCTTAGGTTGGGTACGCATTGGCCGTACTAGCCAACGTCACACATCTATAAGCTGGTAAAAGCACATTTATCAACATAACAACAAAAAAATGACAACTATATAAAAGGGCGCGAAGCTAAAAATAGACGGAACTACCAACCATTACATAATATTCAAACATGGCCGTTTTTTGCTCACAACTACCAGTAGATAAAAATCAATTTATAATAATTTCGATGTATAGATTCTGAGTGTTGGACACAGTAATTCGCCGTCTCGATTTAACGCAAAAAATCAAGGTTATTTATGTATGTCGCAGGATAATAGTAAAAATAGTTTCTTTGCAAAGAAACCTACAATTTTTGCTAAGGACACGTACCTATGATTAGAAACTATGGACAGTATTCGTAATATTACAAGTTGATTTCGGAGTTTATGCCAAAAACCTAGTCTGTTTAGGACGATTCGAAACTACAATGCTTATTGGCTAATATAAGACTGAATTCATAACATCTTTATTCTGGTTGGTCAGCACCTAACTCAAATCAAAATTAATCTACGTCAAGGGAGTTTTGCAATAACGAAAATAATGTACTTTTTAAACTTTCTGGGATTTTAGAAAATTATCCATTTATCCAATTTTCCTGCGACATCATACCTAATTCTAGTTGAAAAATAATAAATTTGTTATTAAGTGATAATACGCCAATTATTTTTGGCTTAAAGTGTGCTGGGATTAACACAAGAAGGTTAGCAAGAATCCAAGATTTATTTCAAAGGAGGCTCAGGCCTAATAACAGAATAGCCTAATAATAGCCTCAACTAAGCCTCGTCGCCTTTACGGGCTTGTTGCTAAGTACTAACAGTCGCACGGGGTGATCTTACAGGTAAAGCAATGCTTGCCAAGGTCGGTTCAGGGATGGGTCAACCATCCATATACCAAGATCTCTCCGTGCCTCTTAAAACATCTTAAACAGTGATTCTCCAAGGGTCTGAGATTCTGGTTAGGGCTCCAGAGATAGGAACTGCCTCGACAGATGCTTCGCAAGACTTTCAGCCTAAGAGCCATCAGGCGATCGGTACAATGGCAACCGAGTCCACATTCCACCTCGTGTGCTAAGTCGAGAGATTTGATTTGTTTCTCTTTCTCAATAAAAAATATTATTATAATCGTTCTTGTTAATATTATACTCGACACTAGACGGACTTATTAAAATATAAAAAAGAAAAACTTTTAAGATAATTACATTCATCAAAATGCTACATTGATTCTAAGTAAGTAAGTATGTTGCACCAGAGTCTAGACGCGAGACTCTAATTTCCGCTTCAGACAAATCTAGCTTCAAGATTTTATCGACATACCTTCAGCTTTCTATAAAGTGGGTAGCCATTTAAGAACAGATCCATCATCTGCCTAGCCTTTACCCAACAGTGTTGGGGTCGGTCTAACCGGACGCAGCTGAATACCAGTACTTGCCTATCTGACCTCCACAACCCAGTTACTGGGCAACACGATACCCCTTGGTAAGACTGCTTGTCAGACTTTCAGGCTTACAGTCGGAAGCCGACAGTCGACAGCTTGACAGTCGTTATGGTTGGTCACCCATAACGACTGTCAAAGATCTTGAAATGACAGCCGGGACCAACGGCTTTACGTGTTCTCCGAGGCACGGAGGAGTCTCGATATGTTACGAATGGTCACCCATCCACAGACTGACCTTGGCAAACGTAGCTTAACATTCGATCAACCCGTGCGGCTGTTTCTGTTTAGCACTTTAGAAAAGCTCCACAATTTCGATAACAAGTTCGAACATAGCATATCATTACACCTGTAACCCCCGAAGGCTCAGGCAGAGACCTAACACACCCACATTCCGCCAGTTATGTTTAAGTCCCATGTAGTAAGGGGCGAGTCTATTGCCATCATTTGTGCCCGATTCACAAATCTAGACTACGGGTTTCTACTAAGAAATTCGTAAAAGAAAATCCCAACTATACTTTGTCTGACCTGACATGTTAAGACAAGTTATGATCGTACTTAATCACTTACACAGCTGTCAAATAACACGTTAGCTGTTGTGACTAGATCAATATTATAGCAGCTACCTATCATGGGGCTCAGTAACTTGTCTAAGTTATTTCTAGATTACTGCTGATAACAGGAGGTCATTATGATAGTATGCTTAGATGTTTTGGTCTTGTTGATACGATGAATGAAAAGCAACGAACATAAGGCATGAAAATGCTGGGAGGAGATGCCCTAGAGAGCTTGAGACCTTATTGGTGTTGTTCTTCGGAACGGTCAGGTGCGTAGTACTCGTAATCGGCGTGCGTGTATGACTAGATGTAAATGAAATAAATAAAGCCGTACAGTCCACGCAGCATCATCTAGCCCCAAACTAAGCAGAGCTTGTGTTATGGGTACTAGATGACTGATATATATTTTTTATTGACATTATATGGTTAGATATTTTTTATTATACATAGCAAAAACCCAGAGCACCCGGAACAAATCTTTGTAGATCGTACAAACATTTGTCCCATAGCGGGAATCGAACCCGCAACCTCCTGCGTCGCAGGCGGACCTTTGCCCGCTGCGCCACATAGGATTGTAGCCAGTGGCGTTCTGTAGTTTTCAGTCTTCCTTCCCCAAGGGGGATAAAGGAGTGAGTATATGTATGTATATGTATAAGGCGTTAATAATATAATTCTTGTGACTGTTCTTCTAGTAGATCGCGTCTACTAGGTAGTCATTCGATAATTATCTCCGCTCTTGTCTATGGCGTAATCTTTATCTAGAGGCCTATTTAATAAAATCCGATAGGCGAGAGGTGACAGGTGATAATCTAATAATCCGACAGTTTGGTCGCGAAAATTTGACAGTTATTATTTTGTAGACAAATATGTAGCATTGTCGGATATATTAAACGGAGCCCAGCTGAATGACTGTGATGTGATGTCAAACCATCTGATTTCTTTCAGAAGTGACTTACAACTCATGTGGAATCTTCAATGATGGTACTAATTGTTCATCTTGCACACCCTGGGCAGCAAAAAGCATAACCAACCCGCTGCCTGGTTGCGAACAAGAGCTGGTGTTCCAATAAAGCTCGCCGACATGAGATAAGAAAAGTATCTGGGAAAAATGATTCGCCTTACTAAGAGAGCCTATAAACCGCCATCTAGAGGAACTAAATAGCCAAATTTGATTTCAATGAATAAACGAGACCAATGTATATGGTCCATCGAATTGTATGCGTAACTACATGCTGATATTTCCGAAGGTCCTAATAGGGAAAAAATATAAAATACTTAATTTTCCTTGATAGAAATTAATTACGAAGTTTCTTCAAAAATATGACTATTTAAGGGCTCTTATCGAACCAAAAAAATATATTTTATTATATAATGCACGATGGATTTGAAGGTGTATTTAAAGAACTACCTTCTTCTTTTGGATTAATTACAATAAAACGCTTTCAGTACTTACTAAAATTCTCCGTTATTGCCGCGGAGATGTCATTTTACGATATATTTTTTTGGATTGGGTTACTTGCAGTAACCTATACGTTAACCTATACGTTTGTCTCCTGCTTAGTAAACAGAGGCATGCAGCTAGGGCATACAAATTAAAAACGACTACACGGATAAAGACACCCCCCGTGGAGTACGGGCCTCGGCTAGGGCGTCGCTGGGAGAAGACAGCAACGGCAAGGCTGGATCTGATCGATGTCACCATCCGTTGCATGTTGCAGGAATTAGCATTATTTTATCGCAGAAATCGAGGGTGTGCAAGGGTCGGTTGTCATTGTATGGGTATGAAATGCGAAGAAATGAGGGTCATGTTGTGAGGAAAGTTTTGAGTATCAATGTGGAGGGTTACAAAACTATGGACGGATTGTGTGAAAGATGACATGGCTAGGAAGGAGGTGACTTTTCAGATGTATGTAAGAAGAAGACATGCTGTGCCGACACCAAATAAATTGGGATAACGGTAGGAGGATGATGATGAGGGTGTGTAAGACTGTGTGATGAGCCAGGAAGAACAAAACCGACGGAAATCTCAAGTTATTTCACGCCTATTACAATCAAATACATACGTACCTATATAACTATGTTCTTCGTTATATAATTAATGTATATATTATGCGATGATGTCATAAAAATGGATCCTGAATTATGACTCTTGTGATTTAAATGCTGTGAGTTTTAACTTATGGAAATGTTCGGTAGGTACATTATTAGGTGTGCTGCCTATCACACCGGAACGTATTAAACAATTTTAATGATGGAATAAAATTTTAATGTTTGTGTTGTGCTAATTTTTTAATTAAAACTTACTAGATTTGGTGGCCTATAATTATAGTCAACTAATAATTGCACGGGTGAACCACTTGTTTTGTTGAGATTTTCATACAAAAATTACATTAAAAGAGTTTTATACGTATCTGTTACTGTCGCGAATAACTTTTTAGTTGCCATGAAACGTGACACCGAGCTGTTAATTGAAAAAAACCCGAGAAAATTTGAAATTCGCAAACATCCATGGCGTATCTTTCTTAAAAGAGCAGTTAGCAGGGATGCTGAACAAACATACTTACAATACCTTTAATTCATGAATTAAAGGTATTTTGATACACGCGACTTAAATATAACTGAGTAAATATTAATAATAATAATAAATAATAAACATTGTTGGACAATCCACACAGCATCATCTAGCCCTAAGCTAAGCAGAGCTTGTGTTATGGATGCTAAATGACTGATATATACTTAATACTATACATTACATAGATAGATATTTTTATAATACATAGGAAATACCCAGAACACTCGGAACAAATATTTGCAGATCGTACAAACATTTGTCCCAAGGCGGGAATCGAACCCGCAACCTCTTGCGTCGCAGGCGGACCTTTGCCCGCCCCGCCACATCGGTCGTCTAATGTAGATGTACTAAGTAAACCTTTGCCTATTCCTTCGGGAGATACATGCCTGATGTCATATATTTTAATGTAGCCCCTTCCAATAAACTATGACGAGAAAGCTCAGCATAGATCTTACGCTTCGGTGTGAAACAATCCGCGGTTGATGATGACAGATACTTGATGTTCAAGAGTATTATTTAGAATTATTTTCCGAGGATCCAGAGGTCAGCTCTGTCCCTGCCTTAACCAAAAACGTGTTTGTAGGGCGACCATGTTATTTGTATCTATGAGATACCTAGAAAATATTGACTGCTAGGCTAAAACACACTGCTCCGCAAATGCGTTTTCTGTGTGTTGCACTACGCGTGTTTTCTACACAAACATAGATACTTGCAAACAACGTAAGGACACGCACTCCCGCGCTACGTTGCGTGATGCAGTGCAGTGTGCCAATCTCGTTAGGTTTATCATCCTCCTGCCCTTATTCCAATCAATTTGGAGTTGGAACAGTCTGCCGTCTTCTTCGATTCATCTCTTTTTGCTATACCTACATACACACTGACGATTTTTTTGCGTGGGGATATCCAGAAACAACAGAATGCCGCCTGCTGCGATCTTTACAAACTCCTTTTGCTTCGTCTACTACGCTCAAACTTCTAGTCATCACAACGAACATCCACGCCGGTTGTAAGTACCACGCACCTAACCTTTATGAAGATCATCACCAATAAGGAGTGGAGGTACTTCTAGGGTGCGGTCCCCGTTTCCACTTAAATATGCTTTATTTATATGAGATACATTAAACATATTTAATTCATCATCCACCTGTCCTTGTTTCAATGTATTTGGTGTCGGCGCAGCATGACTATTTCTTCCATACATCTCTATTCTTCGTCATCTCAATATTGTAAACATCGTATTATCTGCTGGAATGTGAATAAACTATAGGTATAAACACATAAACACCTCTGCCTAACACTTCGGTGAATAAAGCCATGATGTTATGTAATATCCTAAAAACTTCTGACATCATGGTGCGCACGCGCAAGCGAACATAGAAGCACGTATTACGCCTAATGCCTCCACGTCAATCACTTTGATTGGACCGGCAAAAACATTGATTCATATTCATACACAGCGTGTTATGTTTTCCGACTCATTTGAAACATCACGCTATGTGTAACAGGGTGAGCAGAATACTACGTTGAGGTGTTTATTAATCCAGTACTAACTAAGGTACGTACTATTTTTGAGCGTTTTGAATTTGGTTTTCATTTTAAGTCCCTCTAGCCATTTCTCCAGTATCGTGGGTTCGTGAACCAGACCTGACCAGACTGTTAGGTTCGAGAATCAAACCCGCGACACGCAGCGCAGCAGCCAATCGCTGACCCACTGCGCCAACCGTGCCGTCCAATAATAACTAGGTACTAGTGCAGGTCGTTAAACATTTGAAATTCGACTGCTTTAGCTTGCTGCACTTTTTCTCCATAAACATTAACTATGCCAAAGCTCATATTCCTCAGTGCTCGACAAATTCTTAGAAACGGATCCGAAGTTTTCGCTTCACATATTAATATAATAACAATTATGGTTTTATTTGCATTTATTAGCCTGCAAATGCGACATTATTAACTGGTATATTATACTTTCAGAAATGAGTATGTAAGAGTTAGTCTGAAAGTCGCACCTGGGACCGAGAAGTTGTGTGGAAATCGGTTGTCATGGTATGGGCATGTGATCAGAAGGAATGAGGACCATGTTGTAAGGAAAGTTTTGAGTATGAATGTGCAGGGTTACAAGAGTAGAGGGAGATCAAAGAAAAGATGGATGGATTGTGTGAAAGACTCTTGAGATGACGGCAAATAGAGATGTATGGATGAAGAAAACATGCTGCGCAGACCTCAAATAAATTGGGATAAGGGCAGGAGGATGATGATAATGACTACATACTTTCAAAACATTTCTAAGTAGTAAAGTTGATGAAAAACTTTATGGGTGGTTTTGTTCTAAAAAAACCCGATAGGGCGTCTACATCTGGCTAAAGATGAATGGATGCTTAATCGGCTTCAACTAAAACGAACATCTGACATAACTTACTTGGGAGGACAGTTGGTCACCTGGACCTGTATCTGCTTATCGGCAATATTGTGCATAAATTACACATAAGGGTGTTATTTGCTAATGCTTTATAATAATATTTAGATTTAGATTAGATATGTCCAGTTGATGTCAAAAAGCTCGTCCCCTATTACTTAGGACTTAAACATAACTAGCGAAATGTGCGTGTGATACAGGTATCTCTCTGCCTAACAGTTTAGAGAATACAGTCGTGATATTATGTCAATCCTTAACACCAAATACCTTGGATTCCTAGCCAACCAATATTCAGGATATGAGCACAAAGTTATCGTTATCTAATAAATCATAAACAACCAATTAAATGGAAGAATATTTTTGCATAATCATTCTAATATATTAATGGCGGTCTTTAAAATTATGTATTTTTATTAATAAGAACTAAATATATGTATGTATCTTAACTCTGCCTATCTCTCTATCTTCAAGGTTAAGAAATACTTACCGAGGTCAGTCCATGGATGAGTGACCCACCACAGTAGCCACCCGCCACAGTAAATTTTGTAGTCACATGATTATATTATTTGGCTTAATACACAGAGCTGTCAAAATAAACTGGAACTCAAGAGTACGAAACGTCTGAATTCCATTGTCGATTGATTGGATTCCAAAAGATCCGACCATTTTTAGGGTTCCCTTACCCAAAGGGTAAAACGGGACGCTATCACTAAGTCCCCACTGCCTGCCTGTCGCCAGACTGTATCTCATGAACCGTGATGGTAAGACAGTTGAAATTTTCACAGATGACGCATAACTGTTGCCGCTACAACAAAAAAATACTAAAAAACGGAATAAAACTAATATTTAAGGGGGCTCCCATACAACAAACGTATTTTTTTGGCTGGCTTGGCCGGTTTTTTATAATATTTTCTAGGGAAAAATGTGTCTTAACATCAGATTTATCTTACTTACCTACCCACATATGAAGATACATAAAATACTCAATTATAAGGCACTCTGCATCCTAATGTACCTACGTAGATTAGAGCGTGTCCAAACGCTATAAGAGAACAACATAAAGGTGTCGGCCAAATTAAATCTAATAGTCCTCTCACGTTTTTATTTTTATTATATTTTAGTTATGTACCTATCAGTCGTTCAGACATGATTTTGTGGTGTTTTATTTTACACGAATTTAGTTTATCGAAGTAAACGATATTTTTAACCGTAGTAACGCCCGGACTCCATCGTAGCGAGACGATATGAGAGGAGAGAAGAGTTTTGATGACCTATGTGGCGCAGCGGGCTAAGGTCCGCCTGCGACGCAGGAGGTTGCGGGTTCGATTCCCGCCTTGGGACTAATGTTTGTAAGATCTACAAATATTTGTTCCGGGTGTTCTGGGTATTTGCTATGTATAATAAAAAATACTCCCACTACAATAATCCCACTGCACTCACCCACTATAATAAAAAATATCTATCTATGTAATGTATTGTATTAAGTATATCAGTCATCTAGTACCCATAACACAAGCTCTGCTTAGCTTGGGGCTAGATGATGCAGTGTGGATAGTCCAGCATTATTTATTTATTTATAAGCCACCAATGGAATCTCGTGATTTATACTAAGCGGAGACGGCAAGTGTAAATAACTACATTCTATTGGTGGTTTCCTCTCCTCGCTCTCTTTCGCATTGGTAGAGTCTGGGCCTTAGTTTTTGAGATTATCCACTATGAGTCTTCGAACTTCTGTATTATTGTTTAAATATCATCATCTACCCAGCCTTTTCCCAACTATGTTGGGGTCGGCTTCCAGTCTAACCGGATGCAGCTGAATAATAATAATAAATTTATTTATTGCCATAAAACAGTTTGCAGCATATTGTGAGACTCTGGCTCCAGAGCTAGGTTAGAATACCTGTATTTCAGGAGCCAAAATACCAGCATTAAATATTTAGCAATATATATTAATAAGCTGAATACCAGTATTTTACATGGAGTGACTGCCTATCTGACCTACACAACTCAGTTACTGGGCAACACGATATCCCTTGGTAAGACTGGTTGTCAGACTTTCGTGTTTCTGATTACCCGTAACGACTGTCAAAGATCTACCAATGACAAATGGGACCAGCTGCTTAAAGTGCTTTCCGAGGTATGGAAGAGTCTCGATATGTTACGAATGGTCACCCATCCGACCTCGGCAAGCGTTGTTTAACATTCGATCAACCCGTGCGGCTGTTTTTATTTAGCCACGAGCTTTTAAAAATATCGCTGCTATATAATAATAGAGAGGAGCCTTTTTGGCGACTTAAAATAACAAGTCGTAAATCGTCTTACGAGTTTGCTGACACTGCCGCTAACGGGCAGAACGCGCGTGTCTCAGTTTGGGCATGTCTTAATAATCCTTGTTGTGCTAAGTCGCTATCGCTTCTGCTGATGAAGACCTGGCTGGGTTTGATCCAGATCAAGAAAAGCGTTATTGGGTCTTGCCATCAGAAATATTTCAGTAGCAGCCCTGAGTTTGACAACATGATCGCAATACACGGGAATTGCGTTTAAGATAAGATAACTGATCAAGTACCACAGTACCTGTACTACACGTCTGCCTAACCCTTTGGAAAAACAAGCGTGATATTATGTTAATAAGTCATTATTGACAGCGAAAAATCTCTACAAATTCTTATAAAACCAAAAAAAACCATCAAGACAAAACGAGGCTCCAAGGAATCATAAACACTACGTCATACATCAAACGATCCGCAAAGAGTCCATCCCATGTTTTATTGGACATTAATTCGTTATAAGTAAGTCAATAAATATTGCAGTTCACAGTTAAATGAGTCATGTTTAAATTTAAATATCATTTGGTCACAAAACCAACGTAAGGACGAATAACAGTGACCCAGAAATTCCATTTAAAAAAAAAACGTAAAAAAACATTATCTAACACCGTTTTTTTACTATAAAACGTTTTTTCGCGCCTTTTTTTGAACGTAGAACAATATGGCGGCACGAGACGTTCGAATACGAACAATGAATGAGTTTTTATTAAGTTTTTATGGTTTGACTCGTGTGTGATAACGAAAGTTATACTTTTTTTTGTGGTTTGTTTGGCAAAAAGTTCTCATTCGCGTAATGTAGGAGCCATTTTTTTTTATTAATGAGGTCATAAATATGAAATCGAATGGGTAATAATGGACTTGTTGTGTTAATTTGACATATTTTTATTGCTGCTTAATTTACAATAACGGTAAAGTTTTTCTGGTATTGAAGACATTTTGAATTGTATCGTTGATATCAAGTTGCTTATTTAGGAATTCAATAAATGGTGGTCTTTTTTTAGTACAACAACAGTTTGTCCATCCCGTGATTAGAACCAAGGATCTGATGTTTCTTTTTTGCCCATAGTTAAGTAATACGGTATAACCTCGTTATGGGCAAAAAAAACGTGAAAAAAGTAAATATTGGGGTATTACTAATACTCGAATATTTACTTTTGTAATAAATAATACAATAACACGCTGTTTTACAACGAATTAAAACGAAACAAAGCGCAAATTACGCTATTAATTAACCGTTTAATTAATTAACTGTGACTTTTTTTATTAGTTACGGAAATCAAAGTCGTTATTTTGACATTAAATAGTGATTTTTGTTTTATTTTATTTGCAACTTTTTCGTTCGTAGATTTTACAAAACTGGGGTTCCTGTTTCTTATCGACTGCTTGATTTTCCCACGTTAATTTTTGTGTAACTAACAAGTAACTTAGTAGTAACGTCAATTCGATGAGAGCTTGGATTTGCACGGTCGGTGACAATAGTGTCGCCCCCTATTTTATAGGAATTAAACATAAATGTAATTTGTAATGAATAAATGCTTATGACTTATGACTCTTTTCCTCTGAAACGCGTGGGTATATCAAGTGTCAAATTGATATGAAATACTAAGTAGTAGTCTTAGATTTTGGCCGTGTTCTAGCTTTCAATAATTATCAAAAATTTAAAACTATCAGAATCCAATTAACTGTAGTTGTGACGTCATCGCGCATCTATATTCTGTTTCTATATATTCCTATAAATGTAAAAGTTTGTCAGGTTGGTGGATGTTAGGCACTCTTTTACGCCAAAACTGCTGAACGTATTTTGATGAAGATTTGGATTTTAATAGCTTATACATTAGAATAACACATAGGCTTCGATGTATAAAGAAACATACGCAGAGGAAGTCGAGGATGGCCGCTGTCATGAATATAAAATACTCTCCCATCTAATAATTTACATAACATCATCATCACGCTAGTATTCCCCGAAGGGTAAGGCAGAGGTGTAGGTACCTATAGTTTTTTTTTTTTTTTAAATAAAACGTTGCCCCACACTAGGAATTTCTCCTGTATCGTGGGTGCGTTTACAAACATTTAAACTCACATACACAAACAGCCAGACCCGGAACAACTACCTGTAGGTCATACAAATATTTGTTCCGTGCGGGGATCGAACCCACAACACGCGGCGCAGCAGCCGATGGTTCAACCACTGCGCCAACCGTGTCGTCAAGTAGTAGATAGTACACCCACATAACGCCAGTTATGTTTAAGTCCCATGTAATAGGGGGCAAGCTTATTGCCAGTGACCGGGCACAAATCCAGACTCCGAGCTGTTACTTAAGATTTCCGGATGAAAAACCCAATAACACTTTGGCCAACCCGGGAATCGAACCCTCATGGTCTGGAATTAACGAGTCAATCTAATACTTTAACATTTTCAAAGCCGCTTAGTCACATATCCTATCTTTTAATTAAAACAATAATAATCACAATCGCGACATAAACACAATTTTATTTCACAAATTATAATCTCATGAATATTCATAGATACAAGAGATAAATCTTAAAATATCTAGTTTTAAATTTAATATCAGTAATAATTGCATTAAAAACCAGCAATTTACATAGGAAATAACCATGAGACCGGTTCCTAGCTATTAAACAAAACCATTTTATCTTGAAACGTGGTAGATTTCGGAACTATATAATTTGAATTTCGTACTTAATGAATTTGACATAAAGAGAAAGATAAAGATAATTTTATTTGTCAAAACATGCATGTACATGCTAATTCAGCATGCAAGATGCCACCATATTAATATTTCGTCTCTACATGTTTGACCCGAAAGGCGTACAAATTTTATGAAACATGCAATAAAAAAAAAATACGATATATAAACTAAATAATATTCGGCACTTCAATCCAAGTAGTTGTTGGTAGTAAACATTGATAATTCAGTTAACATTTAATGATAAATTTAAATCGTAAAATACCACAAAAAATAAGAAGTAATAAAATAAAAATGATATATTTGACGTTTGTCATAGCATGCAGCGCTGCCATGATAGGTCAAGTTATGCTGGTTTAATTCAAGTGTCGTTTGAACTATAATTATGAAATGAAGTAATGATCGACAGAAATTATTAAAACGTTGATATATTTAAATACCTTTGCCACTTCCTTAGTGCAATTTTTTTATACAGAGTATTGACACCTTGTCTGCTTATCCTTGAACGTGGTCTGTGATAGAAAATGTCTTTTAAATAATATACGAAATTAGCTGAACTTTTCAGTAATTCTCTCTGCCTAGACTTTTCTTAACTAAGATGGAGTCGCTTCCAGTGAAACCGTATGCAGCGAAATACCAGTATTTTACATGGTCTACCAAAGCGTCGCGAACGTCAAAATTATGCTTTAGTTTTTATTCTGATATATAAGATTATATATAAAAACTTTTGAGTCAATCTCACAGTATCAGATAATAGATACTGTGAGATTGACTCAAAAGTTTTTCAGTGAAATTGGACTAAATATCCATCCATAAATCCTCACAGACTTGTACGTTTCCGAACTGACAGAAATCGCCATCTTGTTGGTAGATAGGTGGTGATTAGTAACCAGTTCATAGTTTTTGGAAGACGTTAGGATGCTGTGTCCCCAGTAGGGATGACGCCTGGGTAAAACAAAAGCAATTTTATTTAGACCGTCAGTCATAATGAAAAAAAATTTACACATGTATTTTTTCTTTTGCATATAATTAAAAAAATTACTTAGATGAAACGTATGTAGGTACTTATGATGGAGAAGTGGGGGCTCGCTACGTCACATATACGAAACAAATCTACGTACGCGTGACGTCAAACTACATTTAAACTAAATGTAAATGTTTTGACGTAATCTTTAGATGATGTAAAAAAAGTTGAAACACGTGTCAAATATTTTTTTATGGACAACCTGGCAGACAAAAAATATTTATTAGTCATCATCCATATTCTCTTCTCTATATATCTCATCTCGTAAACATTACATCTTCTTCGCGTATTCGATAGAAAGCTTTGCAGATCGTTATAGTACCCGTATAGTCTCATTAAAATCAGCTCAGCAGTTTCTGAGTTACGTGTTCGACAAACAACAGACAAAAAATAAGGCGCGAAATTCTACGTACTGGATAGTACACTGAACTTATTTTTTTAAATAGGCTTGCTTATAAATATACATTATTTTGCATACATTATCATTATCAGCCCGTCTTATATTAAAGCATAGCTTATTATTAAACTTACTTAAAATATAGAAATCCACAAAGGGTTAGGCATACACCATACATCTACTAAGTACACCAACATTTAGCCAGTTATGTTTAAGTCCCATTTCATAATGGGCGAGTCTATTGACACCAGCCGGGCACGAATCCTAACTCCGAGCTGCTATTGTTAAATTCTTAAAAGAAAACCCCAATAATACTCTGCCAGACTTGAGAATCGAACCTAAGACCTCATGCTCAGCATTAGCGCTTACAACCACAGGCAGTCGGTCTTCTTCTAAAAGTATTCTTATATATTATTATCTGCAGTTTTAGTGTTTTTAAAGTCTGGAGATGTATGAATAGTTCTTTTTTATAATTTGTTCATTATTCTCTTAATTCGTTACTGGTAGGTGACATAGTACCTGTATACTTATGACGACTTATGTGGCGCAGTGGGCGAAGGTCCGCCTGCGACGCAGGAGGTTGCGGGTTCGATTCCTGCCTTGGGACAAATGTTTGTACGATCTTCAAACATCTGTTCTAGGTGTTCTAGGTATTTTCTATGTATAATAAAAAATATCTATATATGTAAGGTATTAAATAAATAAATAAATAAATAAATATTGCTGAATATCTATATATGTAAGGTATTGTATTAAGTATATCAGTCATCTACTACCCATAACACAAGCTCTGCTTAGCTTGGGGCTAGATGATATTGTGTGGATTGTCCAGCATTATTTATTATTATTTATTATTATACTTAGGTACAGTCAGAAGCATAAATAATTGACTCCAATACAAAATATCAAAGCGATTAATGCTCGTGTTTATCACTACACTTGTTCAAGGCGGGCTGGCGAATTCAGACTTATGTAAATTTGTTATAAATCCAGGTTTCCTAACGATATCAGTGAATTGAAATAGTCACATTGGTATTTCTCCGGATTTGAACCCACAACATCGTGCATGAAAGTCTAGACCTTAACCGCTACGCTATTATGATATTAAAAAAAACTATAATAAACGAAAAATAACAACAATGTGTTAAATGAAACACGGAAAGCTGTATGCGGAAAAACCTAGCGTGTAGGTAGCAATCTCAGTCCGGTACTCATGCGTTACAGCGTTAAGATATTCCAAAAAAGTCAAACACCACACAAAAAATAAAAATAAAACTAAACTTTATTTTTCTCGTTCTAAGGTTGTTATTAGAATGACTGAGCATAAAAATAAGGCATTATAAATATTATGATGTAATACGCGTCGCTACAAGGTCAGTTTAGACCGAAAATCAGGTTTTGGTTCTTTCCCCGGCGCCCGCGCACCACTCCGCCCCCTCGCATGCGCGTGAGCAGCGTCATAGAGGCGCCGGAGTGCGTCAGTGTGGCGGGTACTGTTGTGAGTTAGATGGATTTGACCGATTGTGGAGAGGCTGATTATGTTTTGTCGCCTGCTAGACTCAGACGCAACCGCTTGTCATTATTACGGCATTTCAATTAATAACGAATATATATAACTGTTGTCATTTAAGCTAAAGTACAATGCTTAACTGTGGGGAACGTTTAGTGCCTAAATTAACGTGAGGTTTTCCGTCATATTTTTCTATTAATAATAATAAGCCCTTTTTTCTTACTAACGTTACCAATTATCTATATTATAGTATGTCAGATTTAAGGTTTTGAGGCTGTCTCGTAACGCAGAGTGTCTTTTGGCTTAGTCTGCGTCTTCTATTGTGTTCTGTCTCGCTCTACCCTTCCGTGTTGTGAGCCGCGTCCGCGATCGTATAGCTAATCTATTTTAATTGAGAAGAGCTCTCTCACTCTATTAGTAAAATACAGGTTGAGCAGTTAGGTGCAATACTCACTCCCCTTATTACATGGGACCAAAACTCAACTGACAAAATGTGGGTATACTATAGTGACACCTCTGCCCAACCTTTCAGGGATTACAGGATGTCTGTATGACTGTATGTAAATTGAACATACTTAATGTTGTGCCGAATCATGTATGTAGTACCTGGATGATCGAGCTTTGCTTGGATGAAGTGACGTTTTCTGAAAATGAAACCTTACTAGATCTATTTATCGCCCCCGAAACCAAATGCCCCTGCATACTAAATTTCATTAAAATCGTTGGAGCCGTTAGGAGATTCAGATTATATATATATATATATCTATCTCGTACATACATATGTTTGTACAAAAATTGCTAGTTTAAAGGTAAGGTTAATGATTAATTATATGAATAGTAGTTTAAGTATTTTTATTTCACTCTATATAAAGCTGCTTTAGATATAAGTAAATAATAATGTACCAGTTATTTACATAAATACGCAACTATTGTGATATGATAAATCAATGATAATAATAGATTAGGTTCTTCTATTCCAGAATATGTAGGAAATAGTATATAAAACATGCAAAAATATTTAATTAACTGCGGTTTTACAACTGTGTCAAAAAAAAATACTTTTATAAATCTGAGAACGGTTTAACATACTTGAGACTACGAAATTTTTATGTTAAGGAACATATTTATCAAAGCAAACATTTTCAAGGAAGTTTGAATTGTTTAATCCCAAAGAAATTAAAATGAATACCATTTAATAAAACAAAATTAAACTGTCCCCGCTAGCATGACGCACACAGTCGTCTATTCGGAATTCGTCAAAATACTCCACAACGGACTACCACATGGCTCGCAAGTAATTTTTCATCGGCGCATGCGCATGTGTGAGTGCGTTTAACAGTGTGCGTGCATCCTTTCAATGTGTGCGTGCATGCGTTCGCGACGATCTAAGGAACCTTTTTATGTCTCCGATAGTGATAGTAAATTTAAACGGTAGTATTACCACGTAGTTTATGAAACTAATAAATATTAATTTAATATTATATCTTACTTAGGACTTCTTTTGACCTTGTTTTTGTCTACCGATGAACTTGAACTTTTTGCTGAGAATTTGCATTTAGGAAGTTGTGGTTCAGATTAAGTAGTTAATGTTGAGGAAGACGTTGTTAATCTTGATATTCTTCTGTTAAATATTTCTTTAGTTATTACCTTAAATCTTGAGTTAAAAGAATCATCATTTATAATGAGCAATGCCGTAGATGGAAGGATCAATAGACGACACCATATGCTAGATTATTTTAGATTATGAATAAATACATCGATGCATTACTAATCATCATCTGCCTAGCCTTTTCCCAACTATGTTGGGGTCGGCTTCCAGTCTAACCGGATGCAGCTGAATACCAGTATTTTACATGGAGCAACTGCCGATCTGACCTCCACAACCAAATTACTGGGCAGAATGATACCCCTTGCTAAGACTGGTTGTCAGACTTTCGGGCTTCTGACTACCCGTAACGACGTGTCAAGGATCTACAAACGACAGCCGAGACCAACGGCTTAACGTGCTTTCCGAGGCGCGGAGGAAGATATTGTATATATATATACATCAGCATATTCTTCTGAATGGCCTTTCCCAACTATGTTGACGTCAACTACCAGACTAACCGGAATCCGGATACACTTGAATATCAATATTTTACATGGAGCGACTACCTATCTGACCTCCACAACCTGGTAACTTGGTACACACGATAGATACCCTTTGGTTTAAAAGGTTGTCAGACTTTTGGGTGGCTTCTGACTACCCGTAACGACTGTCAAATATGTACGAATGACAGTAAGGACCAATCACTAAAAATGGAACATAAACATAATTTGGTATTGCTTACATGAGCTTATAGTCCAATTCTAGAAATCTTGGGTAGACACACAATGCATGTAGATTTGTTTGACCATTTACTTAAAGTACATACACAATTGTCTAGACCTTAAACAAATTCTGACCCAGAGACTAAGAATGAAAAAGGACAAAAAATAAATTTGATAATGGAAGATAATGGAACATGTAAGAATACTGTAAGTACCAGCCTATTACTGTCCCACTGCAGGGCAAAGGCCTCTTCTCATACAGAGAAGGCACGAGCATTAATCGCCACGCTTGCTCAAGACGGGTTGGCAATTTCAGACTTATATTAATTATATAAGTCCAGGTTTTCTTCACGATGTTTTTTTTCACCGATGTCAGTGATGTCCAAGATAAACTTAGAAAGTACATAGGTATGAATTGAAAAACTCACATTGGTAAGTACCAATGTGAGTTTTTTTTTTTTTTTTTTTTCGAGGTTGTGGGTTCAAACCTGTACAAGTGTACAGGTTTGAACCCACAACCTCGTGCACAAGAGGCGAGGCCTAAACCACTGTGCCATTATGACGGTCAATGAAAGAATACTGTAGCTCTTGAATATAAAATATACATAAGAGACCCTAGAATACATACAAACGGAGATGTAGCTGTTGCAAGACATACTGGAATCAGAATCATCCTATTAAAACCAAGGAAGCCTTCATTTCAAGATATATAATTTAATACAACTTCTATAATTATAATAATTTTACCCGGAAATCATATAATTGACATTTGATTGACCAGTACTTATTATGAACCATAGGTTCGAGGTTACACCAACTAAAATGTAATTATTGTTAAATAAACAAGTTTAACAATCATTTTTACGATTCGATAATTTGATCAACAGATCGACATTTATCTTTATGATGCCCATAAAATGCCTTTTATGAAACTATCGTATTGTGAATCACGCGATAACTCAAGTCCGCAACGATCTACGAAGTTTCTGCTAAAGGAATAGTAGCGCCATCTATTAATGATCGATAGAAGTAGTAAAGTTTCTCTGTCAAGCCGTTAGATGGCGTTACGTTGCTTCTCATGATAGATCTAGATCGTTTGAACGAGGGGTACATAAATGAATAAATAATTGTGTGTTGTGTATTTTTATAAAAAGAGTAATTAGTATTGATAAGAGTAAGGACTTACAATACTTTTGTCGATGATTTTATCAGTTGTACGTACCTGAAACAGAAAATACATATCAATAAGTTACTTAATTATTATAATTATGCAATTTTGTTCACAGCATTTATTTTTATTTTAGTTTAAAATTTTCATACTAACAGGGTCTAGTACCGTCTTCAAAAATTAGGTCGTCAGACGATAATAAGTATCCACCTGTTCTGTTCGTGGTAATGCCGCCAGTCTTTGCGGTATTACCAGTCAACAGCAATACGGAGAATATTTGACGCCATATTGTAGTTTTTTTTAAAGTTTAACAAAGTTAGGATATTGTGGTTTTTATGTGAATACTTACTATGTTACTTTGCAAACACATTTCTGATATATTTTAGCTTTAGCTTATTACCATAATATAGGTCGTTAACTACACTCCTTTTCCTTATTCCTTCTTTTCATTCTATGAAGTCCAATTATTTATATTTTTAATTTATTCAACGATCCAGCATTAAATCACTTACCGTCTAACAGCCTTCCTTTATACCATCAGACAATATCAAAACTCGTTAGAGCAAATGCAGATTTCTTTATCTTATTTGTTTCATCCCATAAAAAATCTTCCCAACGGATCTCACCCCAAAACTAAAAAAAACTAGACAACATTCCCACAGTCTCAGTTTTAAACTATGCTTTCGATTTGCATACGACCAGTGATTAATATAATTCTCCACTACCATTTTTTCAAAATACTCACCCCACAAGATTTCAATGGAATTAACACAATAAGATGCTATTAAAATAAAAGATTGATCACCATACCCATTTGCATACGGAAGTATGAGAAAGGTGTTCTTCAAGGGACGATCGTAGGACCGTAGAAAATTTATGTAAAATTTGTCAGTCACCCATAGAAGCGGTTTTTTCTCTCTATTTGTTTTTATCTTCGCACGACGATTTGCATATCTAGTTCGAATATTTTGCATATTAAAGTCTGTGTGTGTTTACTTTGAGCTTTATTTTAATTCTTTTTAGGGGTCAGGTTTTTTCTTTCGTAATTTTGCTTGTATTGTTGGGATCCTCAACGTGAATAATTAATGCTAGGAACAAGACGTGTGTCCCTGCTTTCTTTTGTATGTCTAATTGAATTCCGGTTTTGATGCAGAGTCATCTTCGTTTTTTATTAATATATTTTTTTGTATAGTTTAATTTTTCTGCCCTTGGAGCATCTGCTTTTTGCAATTAATGTCGTGAGAACAGTGGATACGAATTAATTATAAATATTGTTCACAGGGCTATTTCTTTATGTAGCGTTTATGTCTTTGAAGAAGTTCGGCATGAACAGCAGTTAACGGTTGTGAAATATTTTAATTGGGTATTCTAGTTTGGTATTGTCACTTGAGAAAAATATTCTTTTGACAGTTTTAATTTTGTATAGTCAGCTATTTTAAGGAAGTAAGGATGTTTATTATATTTGAACAATGGGCTAAGATTACACGGGCACAATCCTGGATAGCGTATAAAAGCTACGAGAAAGACCCAGCTTTATGGCGGGAGAAGCTTGACGTCTATAGACTGTATTGGTCTATATTGGAACATGATTGAATTACATGGAAAAGAGGTGCTTGCCCTGCAGTGGGGAAACCCAGGCTGATTTATTTATTTTTGAATGATTTTAGCGTGTTTATAAATGTGTAAGATTAATTTACGAAAGGTAGTTTCAATTATTTCCATTAAATATGGGGCGAACTATATTTATGTTTGAGACCAAAGAATGTAATGGATTGATCTATGCATAAGACACCACACAGCTGCATTATGCAATCGATCGTAACAAATATCTCCATATCTACTTGCATAGACTTCATTATTCTATTCATCTACTTTCAATCAGAATATCACCTATCAAATTAAACTATTATGAAGCAACAATAACACAATCGCTTTGTACCAATCGTGCGCCGGCGCAACCCTTAAAAATATTAAATTTCATCAATAGCCAATCGAGGGTTGATACAAAAATCATAAAGTACAATTTTATCGATCATAATAGCTGATGTTGACGCGTGCCCGATAATGATCTATAGATCAATGATTTGCTATGAAATACGATAGGTTTTTTGCGTTGACCGCAATAATGATAGTTGGTCGGTTCGTTCTGGTTGTTTTCGGTTGGTTTTCCGGTCAATTATACGGTCGGAAATATTTGTAATACAGTTTTGTAATCTTCAGTGACAGATTGTCTTGAAACATTTGTAGATTTTTCGATATTTTAATGCTGGTCAATGGTTCTTTTTATTTTAGTTTTTGTTTGATTTTAATAAGCTAGAATATTTCAGTCCGAAGTTTTATGATTACTGTAACTTATTTTTATCAGCTAACAATGAATATGAAAGCCTTCCAGACATTATCAATACATACAATTAAAACCACGATATCTTATCCTTATCTATCCTTAGAATTAAATGTCCGCTAATCAGTAAAGATTACAGATTAGCGGATTTGCTCATTTTAGCAACGACTTAATGTTCTCAATAAAAGATATCTGCAATCAGAAATTTGAATCACTGCTTAGTAAAATCAAAATAATATATTGACTCAAAATATACCAAGAGACAAGCCAAGGCATACAGTTCCACCCTTGAACGTGAGTCGTTACATTCAAGACACTAGCCCTTTACACACAAAAGCTAATATTAATCCCAATACAATACAATTGTTTTATTACTCGTCAGTCATGCAAAATCGGCTTCCATATAAAAAATCCTTTGTGAAAGGTCTGAAAGGTTTAACCCTTCAATTCTATCTATTATAAGATTATTGAGTATTGACGCATTGTGGGGGGCGCGAAGGGTTATGTACTGTAAGCACCCCTTTGCTTCTTTGAGTTATGTTGACGTGTTGAAATCGTTTAGTACAGTTTATGGAATCGGTAAGAGTAGATTATTTTGTTGTACTATAAATGGAAAGAAAAATCTTATTACAATCGATATTTTTATTATTTTATATACATCATCAAATACCTAGCCTTTTTTAAGAGAGTTGATCTTCCGAGTCTAACCAGATGCAGCTGCATAACAGTGATATACATGGAGCAACTGACTATCTGAACTCAAAAACTCAGATATTGGGTAACATGATACCATTTGGTAAGACTGGTTGTCAGACTTTAACCAAATGGGCATATCACATCATCATCATCATCAGGCTATACTAGTCCACTGCTGGACATAGCCCTCTCCTAATGAGCGCCATAGTGCCCTGTCTTCAGCTTGCCGCATCCAGCATCTGCCTGCAGTCTTTCGCAGATCGTCATCCCACCTGGTCAGAGGGCGTCCTACACTACGTTTGCCGAGTCGCGGTCTCCACTCAAGAACACGTTTATCCCAGCGGTTGTCGGTGGGGCATATATTTTATTTAAATACATATATGCGTAATGATATATCATTAGGCACTGAGAAAAATGGTACAGAGATTTATCAAACAGTACTATTAAAATCTTCCTTTACTGACAGCTGATCCTCCTAATGACGTATCATTAATACATATTTCTTCAAATTCCCACAAAAGTTGAACACAGTAATATGCAAATCCTCTACAGACTCCTAATCCATCCGAAATTCCATAGAAATCGGTCCACAAATTTGGCACTGACAAATTACACTTGAGCATTTGCAGTTTTCTAGATGCGTTCTCACATACAAATGCGCGAACCCATCTGCCCTTATTAGTGAATAATGTTTTATTCAATAATTGTCAAGCATTCTGGTTATTATGCAAAATACTTATATTGTGATGGTGTATGTTGACATAATACCATCAATCTGGTGTTTGATTTATTTATAGGGTTGGGGTGATCGATGAACAGAATGTCGATGTCGATATACTAGTAGTTATTGAAGTAACATAACGGTTTAGTAACAAATTGACTGCTCTATACTTAATCATATCTTAATATTTAGTTTGATCTGACTCAGGTTTCACTTCACGAATGATGACTGGAGAGTATAAATCTGGAGGGTTACGAGAGTAGAAGAAGAGTAGTGAATAATGATAAAGCATATGGCTAGACAAGAGATTGAGATGAATTTGATTTGATTTTGGATTGAGATGGTGTCAATTATATGGAAGAAAAGACAAGCTGCCCCGATCCCAAAAAGCAACGAAAAATATAAGCTAAGTTTGTATAATTAATATTACTAACTAGCATTTCACCCGCGACTTTGTCCGTGTGGATTTCGTACTTTTCCCTTCTTACTTTAACATCCCTTCCACCCCCATCAAGCTAAGTTTTGAAAATAATAATAGCCTATAGCACTCAGGAATAATGTAACTTTCTAACAAAAGAAAACATTTTTAGAATTGAATCATTCGTTCCGGAGATTACCACCTGCATACAAACTTACAAACAAATTTTACCTCTTTATAATATCAGTATAGATATGTCTGGCTTCATTCTTGATAACTTTTAAAACACATTTAACAAAACTATACTTTTCATCTTCTACATCTATCGACAAACTATCCCAACCCTACCCCATCCATCATTATCATCCTTAAGACCTTTCACAATAGCTGCTTCGCACCGCAACGCCTATTACCTCGCAAAAGCATTGTGATTTAAATCTTGTGTTTAACCTACCTGAGTACCCCTTAACGTCCCAGACATGTCCAGAATAGAATATGCAGTCTTAGAAAAGATTAGGAGTATATTTATTGCAATTTAGTTTCCGGGAAGTGACATTGAAACTTGTATTTTTGAGTCTGATTAATGTTGTGCTGGGTTATATTGCTTTGACGACCGATGCAGGAGGTTGCGGGTTCAATTCTCGCCTTATGACAAATGTTTGTACGATCTACAAATGTTTGTTCCGGGTGTTCTGGGTATTTGCTATGTGTAATAAAAAATATCTATCTTAATGTATTGTATTAAGTATATCAGTTATCTAGTACCCATAACACAAGCTCTGCTTAGCTTGGGGCTAGATGATGCTGTGTGGATTGTCCAGCATTATTTATTTTATTTATTATTTAGGCCTACTTCGGTATTCCTTTATTATTTTTTGTGAACCTATTCTGTCTTTTCTTGGTCAATCATAATTTAACATGAATGTCGTCATGTCCCGGTGGTTAAGGCGATCTGGACAAGTACCAATGTGACTTTTTCAATTCATATGTACTTTCTAAGTTTATCTTGAACATCACTGACATCGGTGAAGAAAAACATCGTGAGGAAACCTGGACTTATAATTAATATAAGTCTGAAATCGCTAATCCGTCCTGAGCAAGCGTGGTGATTAATGCTCGTGCCTTCTCTGTATGAGAAGGCCTTTGCCCTGCAGTGGGACAGTAACAGGCTGGTATTATTATAACTATCCTTAACATGTATTTTTAATAGTCACAGACTGACGTTTCTGTTTCGGGTATACGCTAGCCAAGCCTTAAAACCAAAATTAGAATTTCCTGAATTGCAGCGCGTCATTCGGCCTAGTTCGTAAAGCTCGGTGTTAAAAAACAAGAAATTTTGTATCCGCAAAAAGAATAATCGTGTTTCACTGTATGAAAGCCTATATTTACTATTCTCTTCCTAGGTGAAAAAAAACCATCGGAATTATAATGATGCAATTATTAATATATGAAGAAATAAAATACAATCAATAATCACAGGGCATCAAAAAATTCATCCGCATCGTTGTCAACGGGAAAAGTGCCATGAAAGCTGGCAGCATTGCCACGTTGAATGGCAATGCTGATTCTTTGGCCAAAAAAAGGCCAGCCCTCTGGTCACGTGAAGAGTCGAGCAAACGTTTCGCGATTTCTCGAAAAACTAAATGGGCACACGGACCCCATGGCCCTAGTGTTTCAACCCCAAACGGCTCAAATATATAACTTCCAGTTAGGTTGTTGTATTTATCGGAGTTATTAATTTACTGTTAATCATAAAAATAAGAATAAACGCGAAGCTTATTTTACGTTTTCGGCTTACTTAACTTATTATCACAATCCAGTTCTCAACGAACAAAACGCCCCATATTATATTTTCTCGTTTTGGGCCATCTCTCTATACTCACATTGACAAAACGTATGTCTACATCAAAACCAAGATCATTATACTTCACAAAATGTAATGTAAATACGGAGATAACATCTCCAAGAAGGGAGGCTGCTACCGCAACCATCTTGTGGTCAGTAAGACCCGCTGTTTGAAAGTCTACAAACATAACGTTTTCTTTAACCACGTATAAGTGGTTAACTTTGTCGGGAACGGTTTAAGTAGGTTGAATGATAACATAACATCACGACTGTATTCCTCAAAGCAGAGGTGTAGGTACTTATTTATAGATAGATCAAAAAAACCTGCGAAAAGTATCTTGGCTTGAGAATAGATCATCAATTAACATGGCACAATCAAATAGACCATATTAAAACTAAACTATCAGCACTTACAGGATCACTTCATAGTATAAACAAGTGCATACCTAGAAAAATACGTTATACTGTATATAACTCTCTTATTAAGTCGCATCTGTTATATCTCATAGAGATTTGGGGAAGCGCCGGAAAAACGAAGTTACAAGAACTACAAAGAGTACAAAATAAGGCCATAAAGATATTATTTCGCTATCCATACCTAACACCAACTTCTAAAATTTTTGACGAAACAAAATTGATGAATATTAAACAACTCTACACATACAATACTTGCGTTCTGATTAGAAAAATTATAGACAAAACCATTCACACTAACGTATCATTTACTAAAAAATCACAAATGACTAAACGCAGTCTTCGTCGACCAAGTCTACTTGTTTTGCCAAGAATACGCACTAATTACGCTAGAAGGAATATTACATATGAAGGGGCACAACTATTTAATAATTTACCCACATTTATAAAAAGTGTTGGCTCACTCGGCAGTTTTAAATCTCGGCTATTGAAACACGTAATGGAAAACTGCCTTGACTAACGTCCTCCTGTGTATCACAATGGTTGAGACTAAACTGCTGAATGAGTATAGAATAGTTACAATAATTAATATAATAATATTAGAGTAATTTTATTTAACACATACTCTTGTAACGGTTACCTAAAATAAGTTTACCGAATGTTTCTTGTATGTTCTCATGTAAGTGGCTTTTTTGTCTTTATGAGAATAAATGATTTAAACCTTATAGTACAGTGACATTTCGTGAAGTTATGTTTAAGTCCCATGTAATCGGGAGCGAGATTTTGGCCAGGAACCAGGCACTCATCTAGACTCCGGGTATAACTATAGTTGGCCACCCACCCACGGGCCGAACTCAGCAAGTGTTGCTTAAACTTGAAAATACATAGAGAAATTCCTAATGGAATAATGTACTATCACTTTGCTCGACCCAGGAAATGAATTCAGAAAAGAAAAAAAAAATAATTAAATTAAACACTTTCATAGACTTGATGCTTCACGCGTTTAAAACTCCTTTGACTTTAAAATATTGTTTCGTTGAGGCAAATTTATAAAAAGTCCTTTTACATGAAGATGATAAAATAAGCTAACTCTCGCTGAACACGAGATCCTGTGTTCGATTCCCGGGTCAGGCAAAGTATTATTTCGGTTTTCCATCTGGAATTTATCAGTAGCAGCCCGGAGTCTGGATTGGTGCCCGGCGGATGGCAATAGGCTTGCCTAATATTACATGGGACTTAAACATAACTGGCGAAATGTGAGTGTATAAATAGGCACGCCTCTGCCTAACCTTTCGGGGATCACAAGCGTGATGTTATGCTAAAATAATACCCTAACATGTAGATAATAATATTAAAGCGGTTCAGGTACCCATATTTAAAAGACGATTCCTACACTAAGACGGCTTGCGGTTTGTGGCGGCTTACCTTCGACTTGTGCCGACCCCATGAGAGCAAAGACTTAAGATGGGTACTTACGTATCCTCATATTGTGTGGTTACTTACAGAAAATAAACTTTGTTATATTATTTGTAAGATCTTGTCGTCCTGAACAAAACATTTTCACATTGGCAAGAAAGTTTACTTATAAATGTATCATATTTGATGAATCCTTAAGTTATAAGGTAAGGTAAGTAAGTTAGGTATCTACGGAGGAGCCTGTGGGTAAATAAAAGAGCCCCACGGGCCGGTCAAAGGTTAAACTAGACTTGCCGAGGTCAGTTGGTG
The DNA here is from genome assembly GCA_905147745.2 of Phlogophora meticulosa. Classification (NCBI taxonomy): domain Eukaryota; kingdom Metazoa; phylum Arthropoda; class Insecta; order Lepidoptera; family Noctuidae; genus Phlogophora; species Phlogophora meticulosa. The sequence continues at coordinate 3,179,195 of LR990542.1, forward strand.
GATGGGTGACCGTTTATAACAAATCGAGACTTCTTCGTGCCTTAGTAAACACGTTAAGCCGTTGGTCCTGGCTGTTTTGATCTTCGCAAAAGGTTTGTGAAAATCAAGACACGAATTTTAAATATCACCCACAAATAAGTCTTTAAAGAATTTTCAATACGTTCTAAGTGAGTTTTCAAAACAATGCAGGCTGTAAAAGAATTGTCCTAAGGTCCAAAAAGCAGGTCAGAGTTTACAAAAAGTTTGTAAACCAGACATCACCATCATCCTCAATTTATTTCCTATTCCACACATCTCTATTTACCGTCACCACCCTTATAGCCACAACATAATTCACTTATCTTTTAAAAGAGTAAGTATGGAGTTTCTTCCCCATTCTTCTCCAAACGAAACTACGTTTGGGAGGGGAAACTAGAACCATATTTTGATATATTTCACTTTAAAATTTGGACTTACAAAAGTGCCTTTTCTAATAGTCTGATTCTAATGAATTATTTGACGTTGGCACACAATTTATTCATCGTTCGTTTGATTGGTCTTCCGCTACTCTTATCCACTTTCCTACTCAAAACTTTCCCCAGGTCATGCTCTTCAGAATAATCTGTAGTAAAAACCTAGTCTCCCAATAAAACTGAATTAACTGACTGCACCATTAAATAATATCTAAACTACCATTATTTTAAACCAATTAAAATATCATAATTCAACATAATATCCATTAAAACGAACTCAAAGTATCAAATAGACGTGAAATTGCCAACTTCCTGCGCCGGCGCAAGTTTAGCGAAGAAAAATGTTTGTCTTTAAGGTAGGGTTGGCGCGTTTGAAGAAAATTGTTGTTAAATAAGTAATTATGTTTGTGTGATGATGGGATTAGTTAATATAGCGTCATGATAGTAGTAACTGCATTGTGGAGGTCAGATAGGCAGTCGCTCCATGTAAAACACTGGTACTCAGCTGCATCTGGTTACACTGGAAGCCGACCCCAACATAGTTGGGTAAAGGCTAGGCAGATGATTTATGTATGACCGAGACCGTTCTTTCTTAAAGTCTTAATCTTACTTTTAGTCTTAATCTTACGACACGGTTTGCGCAGTGCTTGAGCCATCGGCTGCTGCACCGCGTGTTATGGGTTCGATCCCCGCACTTAACAAATATTTGCATGACCTACAGGTAGTTGTTCCGGGTCTGGCTGTTTGTGTATGTGAGTTTAAATGTTTGTAAATGAACCCACGATACAGGAGAAATTCCTAGTCTGGGGTAACGTTTTAAAAAATAAATAAATAAATAAAATAAAGTTTAAGGTGCTCGTCTGGTATGTGTGTAAGTGACAACCCTACGGACCATTATAACCACTTGTGTTTTAACAAGTAGCAAGTTGATAAGCGTCAACCAACGGTCATAAAATTGTTGTTTATTATTATAAAAATGTTAAATTACACGTTGAGCTAACGCCAGGTCTTAGGCCATTAAATTGAGCATGCAAGTTGAGTAAGAGTGGCAGGTTGATTTGTTATCTTTTTGTTTGACTGGGTTTTATATGCTGCAGTCAAGTCTTTAAGGCTTGAGTTGTTAAATGGATAATTATGAGTGCTACTTATCATGTGGCAAACGAAGAATATGGGGCGTAATTGATTAGGGATAAGTTTCCACATTCGTTTAACAAGACAAGCCAACATTGGTGACCACCAGAAAAGAAGCTTGTCGAGTCTTGCAGAACGATTTAGTATTAATTAAGAAAGTAGTAAATAGAATAATTGTAGCATAAGTAAATACAATTTTGCGTGCCATGAGCAGAATGTATTAGGATCAAAAACATTGTAACACCTAATTGTTCTAATTACCTACATTCTGAGCAAATAATTAAATCTATCTAACTGTCTTGGCTCCCGCAATTTAATTAATCAGAAAAGAACAGCGGAGGAGTAAGAAGAATACATCCATTTCCTTTAATATGTAGTAGGAGACAGACCAGATGTAGGCCAATATGCTCAAAGGGACGATTACAACTGGAATAAGCCTGGTTTTCTAGAATAAGTTTAACATAACATAAATAGGTGTATCTATAGTAGGTACACCCATATATGGCAGGTATGTTCAAGACCTGTGTAATAGGGGGCGAGCTTGTTGCCTTCAACTGGGCACTAATCCAGACTCCGAACTGTTACTGTGGAAATCCAGGTGGAAAACTACAAAAGCACATTGCTTGACCCGGGTAATGGACCCAGGACCTCATTCTTAGCAGTAGCGCTTGCAGCCACTTGACCAACAAGGCTGTATAAGGTGTAGGAGTAAGTTACGTTAGGTTAACTCAGCCTTAACCGGGTGTTGTGGAAGGATCGTACGTTCCCGCGACCCCGGCGTAATTGTGAGATGGAACACCGGGGTGGTTTTTAGTCAGTAAGAGTCTGACAGATTCATGACAATTTTCCACCTCGGGAACAAAAAATAAGGGTAACACAGCCTCGGCCCTAGCCCTATATGAATGTAGAGCGAGATTGTCTTTCACGGCCTCTTGGTCGACGTTTTCACACCATAAATTATTAAAAAAGGAACTGTGCGCCCCCCAAAAAGCTAAAAATATTATTAAATATTATTTTGTGTATGTGTACTGTAAATATACTACTAGTTATTTATTGTTAATTATCGGGCCAGCCATGTGCCTCTTAAGAGACATCCTTAATAAAATACGTTATTCACTTGAAATTGTTTTTTGTTTTTGGCATTTTGGCGCGCCTTTTCAACCTGGCGCCTTCTGAGTTAAGTGCATTGGATATTGTGTTGCGTTTGCAGTTATTATATTTTATAGGTACGATCTCATTTCAGATACCGCGATTGGTCTAGAACCAATGAGTATAAGTTGTGTTGTAAACAAATTGAACAAACCTTTCATAAATAAAATAGTTGACTGACTGCTCTCTCTCAGCGAGTCGATGGTAATCTATATAGAATCGGCTCTGAAATAAGCTATGAGTTTGTCACCATCAGTAGCGTCCATTAATTCGTGATAATTCATGGGCTTAACTAGGAGGCTAAACTATCTGAATAAATAATGAGGAATACACTAAGCAGATGGTGAGTTAAGATCATGCTTAGAATCCTAAGTCAATGCTTCATTAAGTTTAACTGACATTAAAAAAAAAAACATTTACTTATTTCTAAGCTCTACTTTACACCCCATAAAGGTAACTATGAAACAGTTAACTGAAGTTCAAAGTTCATTGACCTCCACAATAGTAATGGCCGCTAACCGTCCCGCGACAAGTTTTAATTGCGCGCATGCGCGTAGCGTACCACCTGCGCTCGCGCATGCTACGGTATTGACATTCTATCGGTTGTAGGTATCTATTAGTATCTATTACTGGTTTTGTGACTTAGGTGGGTAATTGTTGAAGATATTTACTGACCGTTATTTTTATGTTAGGCAAAGGTGTAAAAAGAAAAAACCGCCCGAGTAAGAATCGTACACGAGGGGTTTCGTACAATTAAAAAAAAAAACACGTTCTTACATAGAAAAATAATCCGTCATTTGTAGATCTTTGACGTCGTTACGGGTAGTCAGAAGCCCGAAAGTCTGACAACCAGTCGTACCAAAGGGTATCGTGTTACCCAGTAACTGGGTTGCGGAGGTAAGATAGGCAGTTGCTCCATGTAAAACACTGATATTCAGCTGCATCCGGTTAGACTGGAATCCAACCCCAACATAGTTGAGAAAAGGCTAGGTACACAATGAGGTATCAGTTATTACAAAGTAGGTTGATAGTAAGGCAGAACGTTGTGTCGTGAGGTTAAGGTGCCTGCACGCTTGTTTATATTAAGTGTTACCCAACCCTTATATAGCAACAATACAAAAAGCAAACAGCTAGAAATAGTAATTATCCGCTTTTTTTCGAAGAACATTATTTCAAAGTTTAATTACATCCATTTAGCGCTAATTATCGCCAAGCATTTGCAGGACGGGTCTATCTGTTGATGGGTAACCGTTCATCATGAATTGAGAGTCCCGTGCCTCGGAAAGCACGTTAAGCCGTTGACCCCGGCTGTCATTTGTAGATCTTTGACAGTCGTTCCGGGTAGTTTGAAGCCCGAAAATTTGACAACCAGTCTTAGAAAGGGGTATCGTTTTACACAGTGACTGGGTTGTGGAGGTCAGATAGGCAGTCGCTCCTTGTAAAATACTGGTATTCAGCTGTATGTGGTTAGATTGGAAGCCAACCCCAACATAATACATTGAGGAAAGGGTAGATAATGAGTTATGACTTATTACGAGATATTTGTTCGTGACGTTAGGGTGAGTTCCCTTTGCACGCTTGCTTATATACTAAGTTACCTAACCCTTATAATGACAATAGAATGAGCACACAAGTAGATAAAGTAATCATCCGCAGTTTTTTTTAATTAATGAACACTATTTCAAGGTTTAATTAAGTCCATTTATCGCTAATTATCACCTAGCATTAGCTGGTAGGGACGGCTAGAAAAGTTTACGATATTGTTACGAGATACAAATTGACAGCCAGAATACTTTAAAAGGATGTCGATGTATCGATATTTATTAAATGTATTGATTTCGGTTTGACATCGATATTTTTGGACAATCCTAGTTTTGTTTTTTGGAATGGGCATCTCGCAGTTTATCCTTCAGGGATATCTGCTGCTTAACCGAACTTTGCTGTGGGGACTTAATTAGAAATTAAGGCCTCTAGCTTGGGCGTGAATAACTTAAAAGCTAAGCGACGAGCGAAGTTTTATTGTGTGTGTGATATATTTGTTTTACTACTTTTGAAACTAAAGTGATTTTTATTTCGATAGGTTTATATGCATCGTATTCGATACATTTTGATACTTGTTACTTAAAAACCGTTCCATGCAAAAGTTTTACTGCGCATAAATTACTGATAAAAATATCGGATGAAAATTGTCGATACTTCGAGACATCAATTAATTCGTTATGCCTTTTTATTAAGTCTTCTTACGTTTTTAGATTAGAAAATAATAATTGTGATAAAGTGGGTTGTTTATTGCTAAAGTGTAGTGTGTGTATGCAGGTGATTCTAAACAGTTTATATTTTTGAGTTGGTCTTGTGGTCTCAAGCTAGGCATGAGAAGCACCTCAGGTCGGGGTTCAATTCCAAGTTCGGGCAAAGTGTTATTGTATATTTCCTATAGGAATGTTCTCAGTAGAGTCAGGATTTGTGTCCGGTCAGTGGCAATTATAGGCTCTATTACATGGGACTTAACTATAACTGGCGAAATATGACTTAAGGCACCGCCTCTCCACCCTATCCCCTCCCCTCAGCCGTTTGGGGATTAAGGCGTGATGTTATGTGTGATGAGTATAATAGTACCTATTTAAAAAAAAAATCTATTTGGCATTATGTCAACTTCAAGCAGTGCTCTGCTTCTGCTAATTAATTGTACACATAATAATCTTCTTAACAGATAAATACAGCGGAAGTGTCTGTATGTACATATTGTCCATGTAAATGCTTTTTAAAAATATTTGTATGTCTGTCTGTTTCTTGAAAGTAATCTCCGAAATGGCTGTACTGATGTTGACGAGAGAATCACTGGCAAATAGCTAATACTATAAGGAGTAACTAAGATTAATTTTATTTTAGAAAAAAAAGTGAGTTCTGAACAAAATGAAACCTTTTAAATTTCAAGTGGGCAAATCTAGTCTACAATAAAAAAAAAACAATCAAATTACTTCTTCCCGAAAATTCTCATATCCCAAAGTATATTACGAGATCCACTGCACCATCCTGAAAGCCCTCCCTCAAAAGGGAACTCACTGAGAACCCTCTAATGACATCATTAGCAGCGGCAAAAACTAAAGGACCTCTGAGATCATGCTTGGGTCCGAAGATATATTTAGTGGTATTATATTATATAGTGGAAGGTATTAAAGGTGAATCCAGTGATGGAACAGAAGAGGCTTTAGTGAAGTTCACAATTTGACATAAGAGTTTATGGAGCTGGACTGCAAGCAAGGTCAAAAGAAAGGTCATCATCTGCCTACCCTATGTTGGAATCGGCTTCCCGTCTAATCTGATGCAACTGGCTGATAGGCTGAAACACAGGTTTAAATAAACCTAGATCGGGCAGGTCGCTAGCAAACATTTGTTCCACATTATCGTTTCTTGCAACTGTTATATATATTTTTAGTTATAGTTTACTATTATGCATTAATTATACCATTGTTTTAAAAATAACAGTACTGCACATAAATGTACATTTTTGTTATTCTTTTATAAATAAACTAGCTGCGCCCGCGAACTTCGTACCGCCTATTTTTTTTTTATTATGAAAAATAGATGCTGGCCGATTCTCAGACCTACCCGATACGCACACAAAATTTCATACAAATCGGTAAAGCCGTTTCGGAGGAGTATGGGAACGAACATTGTGACACGAGAATTTTATATATTAGATTATTCTATTCTTATTCTCTATCTGAATACCAGTATTTTACTTGCAGCTGCTGTCTATCAGACCTTCACAACCCAGTTACTTAGCAACACGATACTCCTTGGCAAGTTTGGTAGTCAGACTTTCGAGCTTCTGAATACTTGTACTCATGACAACCAACGGCTTAACGTGCTTTCCGATGCTTGAAGGAGTCTCGATAATTATGTAACAATAATAATTAAATTTCACGAACTAAATTAAATAAATAATAATAAAATATTGCGGGACAAACCACACAGCATCATCTAGCCCCAAGCTAAGCAGAGCTTGTGTTATGGGTACTAGGTGACTGATATACTGAATACAATACATTACATATATAATTTTTTTTTATTACACATAGCAAATACCCAGAACACCCGGAACAAATCTTTTTAGATCGTACAAACATTTGTCCCAAGGCGGGAATCGAACCCCCAACCTCCTGCTTCGCAGGTGGACCTTAGCCCGCCTCGGTCAGATCATCAGACATCGGTCGGATTAAGTATATCAGTTTTAATTTTATTTGGAAGCCTACGTTATACAGGATAGTTGTAATTTGAATTTTAAAATCGTTCGATTTGACTCTACAATTGCGTCAAGCGTAAGTCACCTTTTCACTGTTCACTAAAAATCATCTATCTCCAAATCTCCCGTTCTCATAGATTCTCTAATAAACAAACCACAATACCACTTCCTAACCACAAATGACCACCAATAAAAACCTTACATTCGTAATGTCCGCTGAAACAATCGGAAACCGGAAATGACGTGATATGAAAAATAGACACCTATCAGTGACGTCTTATAATTAGCAAGGAAAATGCCACTTTATTTCACAAGACATAGAGTTGAATATATAGTTGCCAGAGGTGACAGAACATTTTCGGTTCTGAAGAATTTCTTCTTTCGAGTTCGTGATGTTATGCAATTGAAATAGGGTGCTTTTTTCTTTGAATAGTTTGTAGGTGAAGGAACATATTAGGCTCCTGACAAGCTGATCGTATGTTAGATCGTTTGGCATATTATTGAATGGAGCGGTCGTAAGGAATCCGGTATATTATTGAAATGAGGGTACTCTGATGAGAAGTCGATTGAGCGAACAATATTGGATATATTTTGTCATATTTGAGGAGCAATATGTATGAAAAAGGTACGGACATATTGGGGGCTTTAATTTAATTAAATAAAATAAATAAATATTGCTGGACAATCCATACAGCATCATCTAGCCCCAAGCTAAGCAGAGCTTGTGTTATGGGTACTAGATGACTGATATACTTAATACAATACAGTACATAGATAGATATTTTTATTATATATAGCAAATTCTTTTGGTTATGTAAGAAGATTTAATGCTATCACGCCAACATCACGCCTGGAATCCCCGAAGGGTAGGGCAGAGGCGTACCTATTGTACACTCACATTTTGCACGTTATGCTTAAGTCCCATGTAATGGGGGCGAGCCTATTGCCATCAACCGGGCACAAATCCAAACTCCGGGTTGCTAGTAAGAAAATTATATTGGGAAACCTCAATAATACCCTTGCCCGACCTGGGAATCGAACTCAGGAGTCGCTCAGCAGTCGCGCTTGGGACAACTAGACCAACTCGGTTGTCGTGTTATCCATACGTCCATACAAATATTATGTCTATCAAAGTAATTCTGTCTGTCTGTATGTTCCCTTAGTATAGATTATGTATTAGTAGGACTATGTCTTTAGGAAGTATTATATATTGTGATTTAAATATCAAAGTTTTTTTCTTTAACAACTATTAATACATGAAAAATAAAATAAAATAAATAATCACAGGGCATTGAAAACTTATATAAATATCAAAGTAAATATAATAGTTACAAGTTTGACACAGCATGTTTAAAACTAAAAAAACCGGTAATTTTAAGTTTAAAAATATAATAGTTTTCGGTATTCGGCAAATCAGGCCAAATTATCGTTTCCGTATTTGACCAACATAGAAATAGAATTGGGGTTTCAAGAAGTTAAAGAAGACCAGAGATGGATTGTGTGAAAGATGATATGACCAGAAAGGATGTAACTGTTGAAATGATGGTTAATAAAGGAAGAAAGAAAATGTATGTATGTATGTATGATATGTGGTATGTGGGTATGATGATGATTTGACTAAACAAGAAATGCATTGTTTCTGTTTGACGACACAGTTGGCGCAGTGGTTGAGCCATCTGAAAATATATTTTTATGACCTACAGGTAGTGGTTCCGGGTCTGGCTGTTTGTGTATGTGAGTTTAAATGTTTGTAAACGCACCCGCGATACAGGAGAAATTCCTAGTGTGGGGCAACGTTTTTTAAAGAGAGAGAGAGAGATTGTTTCTCGCTCTCTATAAGAGACACGTTAAACATAATGTGTATCAGCTTCGTTTCTCATATTGCAAGGCGGCACTACACTACTTTCATACAAAATACTTACTTTATATTGTAACGCCGCCAAATATTGATACCATTAACCCGAAACCTCTTTAGGAAAAACCCCATAAAACAGATAAGGGCGACCATGATTATATAAAAACTGCATCAAGCATCAAAGTCGGCAAGCGACATACCGACGGAGGAATCCGAAAATTTACACAAACGAGTATAGGCCTCGTGCTGAGTGAGATGCTGACGCGGGTGCTTAGGCGGGGGCGATTATATTGAACATTTATGGAACTGCTGTTTGCGTGAATACTGAAACGACTGGCTCCTATCGCGACGGGACTGAGCAATTGTAATAGAAAACCCTTTTAGTACACTACATTTATGGGCTACATTGGGATATGGCCACCCATTGTAGAAACAATGAGCGGCCGTATGGGTATCAGTTATCTCTTGGAGACAACGTCTGGATGGATTTGTTGATAAGGATAAAAGTTATGCCTGTGGTCTGTGGTGTACCGAGCGACCTATCTAGCCAGCGATCGTCCATTGTTTCATCATGTTACATGCATCATTTTTTTTTAATGGGACAAGCCCGCCTCTCTATTCCCAAACCACAGAAAAGATAAGCGGAGGAGTTAGAAAAATATATAATTTCCACTTTACTTGCATCATGTCTACTACCACAACTCGCTATGCACTCAGTACCATCATCATTTTAGCCAAAAGACGTCCACAGCTGTTCCTGCTAACCCCGATCAAGCCACATCAAACAGAGGATGTAATAATTCAATTATTTATTCAAGTAACATAACTCATAGTATTACTAACAATGTCACTTAAAACCTATGTAAACTAAAAAATAGTAAAAATAAATAAATTTTAATCACTGTTAAACCAGCAGAAATTTTGCAGCACCGGTTAACGATCACGCAATACAGCAGACTCCCTCGATATTCACCCGGTCATAAATGAAATAAAATAAATAAATAAATAATGCTGGACAATCTACACAGCAGTATCTAGCCCCAAACTAAGCTGATCTTGTGTTATGGGTACTAGATGACTGATATACTTAATACAATACATTACATAGATAGATATTTTTTTATTATACATAGCAAATACCCAGAACACCTGGAACAAATCTTGTATATCGCACAAACATTAGTCCGAGGGCGAGAATCGAACCCGCAACCTCCTGCGTCGCAGGCGGACCTTCGCCCTCCGCGCCACATCGGTCGTCTAAGGTCTAAGGTCCTTCCCGTACTTAACTGTGGTCACCGAATGAAACCCGCTACCGCGTATTCACCGTGAACGCAGCCTTACTATCAACTGATTCGGGTTTTTGTATGTCCGTTCGTCAGTCGTCGGGAGCAGTCGGCATTTCTGCGATGACATTCTCGGGCACCCGTTTTGATTAGAAGTCAGTCATTCGATGTATTTTTTTTTTTGTAACTTTAACTTTTTTTTGAGTTTAAGGCGCATTTCTTTGGGTTTTCGATTTTTTGGAGAAATGAATATGGATAGGTTTGAGACTGTTGAGTTTGTTGCGTTTTTTTTTGGCACAAAAACAAATTGTAGCGGAATTAAGGTGCTTTCCTAATAAGGTTAGGTTAGGTGCGGGGCAGATAAATGGCTGTCGATTTGTGATAAAATTTCTATCGATTTTCGCGTCCAGTAAATTTAAGTCATATGGCGTCATAAGTCAAATTTAAATGGCGTCGAACCTATTTCCTACAACCGGGTACACAGCCTACATACATACCTACTAAAAAAAATCTGATGGCAAAACTCAATAGCACTTTGCCCAACCCGAGACTCGATTCCAAAACCTCATGCCTGGTAGTAACTCTTCTGGCCACTAGTCCAAGGAAGCTGTCAGCAACTTTAAATATGACATATAAACCGAAAAAAACGCGTGTGCAATACATACATAACATCACGCCTATATATTCCTCGAAGGGTTGGGCAGAGGTGTTCCAACATTAGGTAGACAAATCACATTTCACCAGTTATGTTTTTAAGTCCCATGTAATAGGAGTGAGTATATTGCCATCAACCGGGCACACTTGAAGCCTCCAGGCTGCTTTTGAGAAATTCCTAATTAAAAGTCTCAATAACACATTGCTCGAACCGGGAATCGCACCGAGAACCTTATGCTTAGGAGCCGCGTTTGCAAACACTAGACCAACGAGGCAGTATCCAATTTTTTTTAATAATCTACCTGACGGACAAAAAACAATTGTTAGTATCATTCCTTTTCTATATTGTAACAACAGTGTCTCTCCTTGTGACTGGTGAAATGATTAGTTCCGATTAATAACTTACATTATAGGCATTACCTACATGAGTATTAACACCTTAACTGCCAAACAACGAGACACAATAGAAAATGTATTCTTTGTTGTCATTTGGCGTTCAACGTGTTAAGACGTCGCTTAGTGTTAGTGAAAACGGGGCATAACTCAATTTAAATTTCCCATCAAAAGCAAAATTACACCAGCCCACACTTCAATTTAATTAAATCCCGATTAAGGGGCCACAAAGCATCCGCTATGTTTAGGTATGAAATATCAAAGATGAGGTGCCTCCTAAATGCGATGTGACGAGCAAAAAACACTAAAATAGAGAATTAATTGCAACTTATACAGGACACTGCTACTGGGTAGCGATAGCAAAAAAGTGATAATAAATAAATAAAAAAATACATTTATTTATCTTCCACAAAAACATAAATACAAAGAAAAATTAATACTTAAGAATATTAATAATTATTTATTTGTGGGAGACTGGTGCCTAAACTAAGCCGGATCCTGTATTTTAGGACACCAGGACCCGACATGATGCTTTTGTTATTATTAAATAGCACTTCACCCTTAATTTTCCCTTCGACGTTTAACATCCCTTCCACCCCCTTTACAGCGTAGTTTTGAAAATAAAATATAGCCTATGTTACTCGCTGATAATGTACCTTTCTTAAAGTGAAAGAATGTTTTAAATCGGTTCAGCCGTTTTTGAGTTTCTCCATTACAAAACAAACAAACAATTATTTCCTCTTTATAATATTAGTCTAGATTCAAAACACAAATCTTCTCCCTCTCTTGGAGCTTCGCGTATAGTGGGGGGTGAGCCTATTGCCACTACTAGGGCACAATTCCAGAATCCGATCTGCTACTGAGGAATCCCTTATAAAACTTATGGGAAGCTCCTTATAAATCTTATAATTCCCTTATAATCTGGGATTCGAACCCAGAACCTCATGCTTAGCATGTGCAACTACTAGACCAACGAAGCTGTCACTACCAATTTATTTAATTTCCAAAAATATTTATACAATATCATCAATACAATAGCATCTGCCGAGCACGAAGTTCTGGGCTCGATTCCTGGGTCGGCCAAAGTGGTATTGGCTTTTCCAGACGGATTTGGGCCCGCTTGATGGCAATAGGCTCACCGAAAATAACTGACTTAACGTGGTTGTAAAAAAGGCAAGCCTCTGCTTAACACTTCAGGCAAAACAGTTGCGATGTTATGAAGATCTACACGACTATTTTCATAAAACACGGCATAACAAAAAATAGAAAGAAAATATTTGCACTTTATTTACTAACCGTACGCTACAGTTGACGAATTGAATTTTGATGAGTTACAGCCGGCGCTGGTTGCTCATTATCATTTCACCATAGCCGTTCGGAACACATGTCATGACGCATGCGCAGAGGGTTCACTCCGCACGCCATTCGAGATTGATCAAGTAAAAAAACTTAATCATAATTCTTGAATTAATGAGAGGAATGCGTCAGTGTGGTTTACGACTTGCTTACACGTTAGTTTACTTGGTAACAAGATTAGAGGAATGGATTTCTACGATCTTTGTTATTCGCTTGTACGCGTCACTGAACAGATAAAAGATATACCTGTCCTTCATCTTCATCTGTCTAGCCTTTACCCATATTGGGATCGGGTTCCAGTCTAGGCTGATGCAGCTGAATACTAGTATTTTACATGGAGCGACCGCCTGTCTGACCTCCTAAACCCAGTAACTGGGTAGTACTTTATCCATTAATTAAAGAACGAAGTAAGTAAGTGCTATTTAGTCAACGTGGGGAAATAATACCAAGGTATTATTTAGCGCGTTGACTAAATCGCAGGGCACGGCATGTTAGGACTGACCCCAGAGGTCTAATAGTGTGCCTTGTTAATTTAATTAGGATAATTGCAATGTGTGTATTTAAACAAATAAATAATTCTGGACGCTAGACTACCAGAACGACTACTAGAATATACCATTATATACTTCTATACAGATTGACAGAAGGATTGACGATTGTAGGTAGATAATGTACATTTTTTAAAGTTTGTGTATATATTTTATTATTTATGTAAGCTTAGTAAAATGCATAGCCAATGGCACTTAGGAGTTAATGGTTTTATATATTTATTTATTTATCAGAGAGACGAAAGCTTTTGTACAGTCTTGACATGTACTAAGCCTTTTACAACAGTAACTGGTTGGAAATTGTGCCTTCATTTTGTCAGGAACCATATGGCGTTTCCAAAACAGTGAAAGTTGCTTAAAACTACAAAACTGACAGTTACAGTCCATTTCACGAAAGACGATAAGGCCCACGTGCTCTTCGACTGTCCAGAGGTCGCTGCATACAGGGAAAAATATTTGGGTAACCCAGTTAATTTTCGAAAGACCTCCAGCAACGTCAGATCGCTGCTGCCCTTTCTTGGAGGAGCTAGGGTGGATGGAATAAGGTATTGTCCCACCCGTTACGTAAAATACGCGCAGAGTCGTGGAGTTGTGGATATCAGCCCGTCAAACAATACAGTACAATGCAAAAGGTCACGCACGATACGCACTTGGTGATCAAATATTTAACCACGACCCACAAAAGCTTACAGACCCTTCTTGACCTACTGTTAGCCTTACACAGTGCCTTCGCGAACACGTTTGAGCTTGGCTCGATATATGAATTCAAGATAGCTTCATATCGCCGCAATCTTGGCCGACACCATCGAGAAGCGACCGCGACAGGCATAAAAGTTGCCTTAAACATCACCAAATCTGGACAAGGAATTATTATATAAGGTATATTTTTCAACGAAATTTCAATGATTTTCTAGAAAACAAATGGTGCCGATTTCTTTGTTCAATAACCAAACCTAAATTATAGAATTGAGATCACTTTCTGACAGAGAGCTAGAGAAAAGGTCGGCGATAGTTATGTCATAAAGTGGAAATTATGTATTTTTCTAATTCCTCCGCTGTTCTTTTCTGTTACATTTCGTTGCGAAATCCAAAAAAATTGAATCGTTTCTCCGGGACTCATCGGGCTACATTGTCTCGACGCTTTTCTGGTCGTCGCCACTGTTGATTCTGGTTTTCAGGAGTTGCAGTGGTTTGGGAATAGTGTGGCGGGCTTGTCCCATTAAAAAAATAAAGTTATGTCCTAAATTAGAGATGTCATATTAGTTTTTGCCTCGAACTTGACTGATGTTATTGGTCGATGCCTTTTAAATATCAATTAAGTTTGTTTGGAAGTTTCGATTCTACTAAAATTGACAGCATTTAGGTATAAAGTTCCTTATCTTGGTTTATAAGAGTTATCTAAATTTAATCTAGCTTTTCAACAAAGGAAATACGACATAAGAACGAATATCCAACCATTATTACATACAGCCAAAAATATTTAGGTGATAGTTTAGCTACGTGTATTGTCGTAATGCCCCAGAGGATAAAAAAGAATAAAGTACGTTAAGCCATTGATGCTGGCTGTCACTAGCAGATTGTAGACAGTCAAAGTAAAATATTTTATTTCAATGAGACTATAAAAAATTAAATACAAAATCGATTCTAGATTCGCCTTCCAAAAGGTAGTTTTGTATGGAGAATAATAGTAATAATATAATAAATAATAATAATATTTTGACGACACGGTTGGCGCAGTGGTTGAGCCATCGGCTGCTGCGCCACGTGTTGTGGGTTCGATCCCCACACGGAACAAATATTTGTATGACCTACAGGTAGTTGTTCCGGGTCTGGCTGTTTGTGTATGTGAGTTTAAATGTTTGTAAACGCACCCACGATACAGGAGAAATTCCTAGTGTGGGGCAACGTTTTTTAAAAAAGAAAGAAAGAAAGAATAGGCAAGAAACTCCGTACTAATTCTTTAAAAAACTTGTTACGGGGGCAGTCAGAAATCCGAAAGTATGGAGTATCAGGGTTATCGATTAACTATTGGTTGTGGAAGTCAGATAGGCGATCACTCTATGTACAATACTACAATGGTATTCAGCTACCATTTGGTAAGACTAGACGCCGACCCCATCAAAGTTCGGAAAAGGTTAGGCAGACGATGATAATCTTCCCAGTATGGAGAGAACCTATCCTTTTAGAACACAAACATACATACATACATAAACTTACGCCTTTTTCCTATGGGGGTAGGCAGAAACAACAGAACGCCACCTGCTACGAGCCTAACATACTACTTTTGCTTCGTTTACGTTTATACATATGGTCATACACGTACGTCAGTGGCGTGTACTACGCACCTGACCTTTTTGAAGAACGTCACCAATATGGTCAGTTTTTAAAACATCACTTTTTCGAATATTCTTGAAAAGCAAGCCAGGTAAGAGTATTTATCCACGTACCTGAGGACACATCTTGCAGTGATACTTCCTCGCGTGTGCATGGAGTGGCTGCAGCTTGGTGGGGCCCTTGCCCAGGGGTTGGGGTACCACCAGCAGCCCGGAGCCGGTGTTAGTGCCCCCCACTGGAGATGATGATGACGAGCCTGGAAGAAGGGGGTGGTTATGTTAGTATATGTTTTGTAAATTATTCATTATGAGTTGGTTATAGGTTATATATATTTAAAATGAGCTTTCAGGGGGTGTAAGTACCCATGATTGTAGACGATTAATAGTAGTATTTTCAGACCAACAATTTATTTTTTTATCAGTAAGATAAAAAAGAAGAGAAGTAGAAGTAGAGAGTAAACGGTATGTATAAAATGGCTGATTTTTTTTTGACATTTCAGGGTTGGTCTCACGGTGAAAGTGGTTTCTGATCTCGAGTATTTCACCCCCTAAAGGGTTATAATGTTTTACAAATAACGCTATATGAAATTTAGGGATCGATCTTTGTTTGTAACCAATCCATAGCTGACTTTGTAATCTGTTACATTGAGAGGGCAAATCAGAAGCAGCAGTTTTATATCGTGCATTGATATTAAGATTGGGGTACGTTATTGAAATAATTAAAACAAACATTTATTTTATTGGGAACAATTTCAAATTTCACGGCGATAGCATTATTAGTTGCTGAAATAAACAGCTCTGGTTAAGTAAAAAATATTGTTAATTTTCTTCTTCAATTCACGTTTTTAATTTTATGAGTTAAGACAATGGATCAGAATGTTGGGCCGCAAAAGGCATGAATGAAAGGCAGTTACATGCAGCTGAGATGAGAATGCTGAGGGGGATGTGTGGTGTTACGCGAATGGATAGAATAAGAAATGAGTATGTAAGAGGAAGTCTTAAAGTTGCGCCTGTGACCGAGAAGTTGTGTGGAAATCGGTTGTCATGGTATGGGCATGTGATGCGAAGGAATGAGGACCATGTTGTGAGGAAAGTTTTGAGTATGAATGTGCAGGGTTACATGAGTAGAGGAAGACCAAAGAAAAGATGGATGAATTGTGTGAAAGAGGATATGGCAAGAAAAGAGGTGACCCATGAGATGACGGCAAATAGAGATGTATGGAAGAAGAAAACATGCTGCGCCGACCCCAAATAAATTGGGATAAGGGCAGGAGGATGATGATGAGTTAAGACACCTTTTATTTTGATTCAAGCCAACTATAGGCGTTTTGTTCAATGCTTGAAGTTAATTGGTTAAAAAAATCATGTGACATATTCGCCCAATAAGGATTATTTTTTACCATTTTGGTACGAAACCCTTGAAAGCCTTAGGGCATAGAATGATCTGGGATTCGAACCCACATTCAGTAAGTTATCAGTTACTATGAGACTAAAAGCTTTGAATGACTACAGGGTAGTTGCACAAATGTTTGACGAAAACTTAACGTAAATTCGAACGGTTTTAAAACTTAAAATACAGCACTGACGTTTTTTTAAATTAATGAGGGAAGCACATTAGTACATTAATATCACCTATAGATATCATCTATACTTATTTTATAAAGATTTCTAGGACAATGACTATTCTATAGGTATTGTATCTGTGTTACTAGCTAGTTTTGAATACTTTTTAATTATTATTGTAGTCTGTAGAGAACGTAGTGGGTAGCATAATTGTTCAATATGTATATTTAAGATAATATGTCTATATCTTATTGTGCTACTGTTTGTTTTTCCTTTATTAAATAAATGAAGAGGTAACATTTATTTGTAAGTTTATATGTAGGTACTTTTCTTTAATTTTTTTTTTTTTTTTTTCAAAACTAGTCT
Organism: Phlogophora meticulosa; assembly: GCA_905147745.2. Classification (NCBI taxonomy): domain Eukaryota; kingdom Metazoa; phylum Arthropoda; class Insecta; order Lepidoptera; family Noctuidae; genus Phlogophora; species Phlogophora meticulosa. The sequence continues at coordinate 3,196,524 of LR990542.1, forward strand.
TGAAAGGAGGGATGGAGGGGTTAAAGTTTCAAGGAAAAAGTACGTAAACCTAGCGGACGAAGGCGCAGACAAAATGCTAGTTATGAATAAAGTCTTTAAAAATGGTAATATTGTAGAAGCTGGAGCAGATTAAGAGATCATTATTACAAATAATAGATGTCTGATGACTAAAAAGTCATCAGACATCTATCTATGACGACCGTTGTGGCGCGGCGGGCGAAGGTCCGCCTGCGCGGCGACGCAAGAGTTTGCGGGTTCGATTTCTGCCTTGGGACAAATGTTTGTACGATCTACAAATATTTGTTCGGGGTGTTCTGGGTATTTCCTATGTATAATAAAAATATCTATCTATGTAATGTATTGTATTAAGTTTATCAGTCATCCAGTACCCATAACACAAGCTCTGCTTAGCTTGGGGCTAGATGATGCTGTGTGGATTGTCCAGCATTATTTATTTATTTATTATTTGTTATTGTATTACTTTTACTATGAGGAGATAATTATACAATTACGTCACACACCAGAATCCTTCTACCCTTGACCAGCGATAAGTTTTATCTTCTAAACAATTCTAATGTATTTTGAGTGATTGAAACCAGCCTGTATGAAAGGAGGTTTACTATTGCATACAACCTTCACAATATTGTATGCAAAACCAGTCCTTTCAAATTAAAATCATTCGAATTGACGTGAGATTTACGTCGTGCTAGATACAGAGGCCAGCACATAAAGCTAGGTACCCCAATGTGTCAAATTTATTCGATAGTTTTTCAACTTTATCTCAAAAGAAATAAGGTTCATGTTCATGAAAATTTGACAGTTTGGGGTAGCTTGATGTGCTAGCGTATGTACACTGTTGTCTATATGTTTCTAACATCTACAAAGTTTATAAATATAAAAACACTACTCTCAAGAACACAGGTACATACAATACCAACCTGATCGTCCAGGCCCCAACCCAGCTCCGTACAGCATCTGGCTCATGGACTGATGATGTCCAAGACGGTCATCGGTCTTTTGGTGGCCTCCCACAGTCCCGTCTCCTGTGCTCATCTTGGCCTGGAAGATAATAAAAGAAGAGATTGGTTATTTTGGGTTATTTACAACGGTAACAGAAATCGTGGAAAATACAAGATGGTTATAGCCTAAGATCATCATTATATATATATATATATATATATATTTAAACGTTGCCCCACACTAGGAATTTGACCTGTATCGTGGGTGCGTTTACAAACATTCAAACTCACATACACAAACAGCCAGACTCGAAACATCTACCCGTAGGCCATACAAATATTTGTACCGTGTGGGAATCGAACCCGCGACACGCAGTGCAGTAGTCTATTGCTCAGCCACTGCGCCAACCGTGCCGTTATGTTTCACACATCGCACTGCTAGATTAAAACTGAGACAACTCAAAATACGAGATTGTTTACTTACAACTCCAAAATACTAATTTATCAATAGAAAGTACCGATTCCTAGCCCCATTTAATATGCAGTGACATTCTACAACATGTTAATGATTTACTATAAAATTACGTTTCAACTTGTCTTACAAAATCTAGAAAAATGGGTATTTTTCATCTGAGTACTGAAAAAAACAGTTTTTGGAGTTGTGTCAGTTTTGATCTAGGTGTGCGATATGTTCGGGAGCTTAACACCTTAAAAGCCAGGTGACTGACAAACAATACATTTTCTATTGTGTCTCGTTGTCTGGTAGTTAAGGTATTACATACTTGTGAACGCACACTTGGTACTTACAGGAAATATTCCTAGCGGGCCAACGTCTACAAAATAAACCGGCTAAGTGCGTGTTGGATCACGCACAGAGAAGGGTTCCGTAGCCTGGATGGTTATAACTCATACATAATATTGGGTTTTACTAGCTGGAATTTCTGAGTGGCAGTCTGGATTTTGGATTTGTGCACAAAAAAAGTAAAAAAAAGAACAGCGGAGGAGTTAAAAAAATACATAATTTCCACTTCCCTCCATATCAAGCAGGAGACAGAACGCGTCGGGGGGCGTGATGTATTTATGTTGTATGTATAAACAAATGAGTAGGTATGTATGACTGTAAAAACTCCTTTGAGACGCTCCCAATCCTGTCTCGCTTGCCAAACTATCAACCCGTGTGTCACCCACCGCAATGATTTATCAGACCACAGTTCTGTGACTCACAGCGTCTACAACTGACCACCGTCCACCGTCCCTACGTCTGATGTTATTTATTAAAGTTTAAGTTGCTCATGATTTGTTGGCACTGTGGGCAGTCGTAAATTATCTATTTACAGATTGCGTTTGTTAATTTATTAGATTACAAATGTTGGTTGAAGAAATTGCGTTTTGTACTTATTGAATTTGTGTGAGGGACTTGTGAATAAGTATATAAGAGCCAGTAACACGCGTGGATCTTAAAGTTTAAGCAACTTTTTCCGAGGCTGGTCCGTGGATGGTGATTATCTCACCACCACTCTCTTCACCCATCGTGAACCGCCTGTGCCGCGGAAAGCACGTTGAGCGGTTAACCCCGCCTTGAGAAAAGGATAGGCAGATGAAGATGCCAAAAATAGAAAATGTAATTGGAAATCAAATCACTCTTTAACCTTTCATATTGTTCCCTAATAACAATGAAGTAAAATTGTTTAATTCCCACAGAAGACTAATATAGTGACGACGCTTCCCGAGACCCTAGGTCTGGCTTCTACTTTGGCCAGAGGCCCAGCATTACCACTCAACGTGGCAATGCAATCTATTTTTTGGACTCTTTACCAGTCAAAAGCGATGAAGAAAAAATTTTCGACGCCTTATTATAAGTCAGTGATAGATTTATTTGGTTTTAGATTATTTTTATTATTATTTCTAGACTGATCGACACTTAGCGTGACCAGAGGGCTGACTCATTTTTTGCCCAAAGAATTATCATTGTCTTTCAACGTAGTAATGCTGCCAGTCTTCTGCTGGGCACTTTTCGAGATGACAGCGATGCGGAGGAGTACTTTGACGCCTGAGTGATCTTGGACGGTTTTTATTTAGTATCCTTCAGTTTTTAATTTTATTTTTGTATAGGTATATGCATGTGGTTTCGTATTATAATTAGAGTAAGCAGTCATGTAAATATTACATCTATGATTGATTAAGTTACGATAGTTCTTTTTTTTTGTTTGATACGTGTTTTCTCATATGTTATCATATACAGAAAAAAAAAAAATATTGGAATAGCAGTGTTAGTATAATGATATTTTTCTTAAATGATGTGCAAAACGCACAACCCTCCTTACCGAACTAAATTAACACTACCAACGCCACCGGTTATACTAATACTAATATTTTAACTTAGTGAAAGGTCAAACGGTCATAATTTAGTGTGACCAGCGTCCATGGGACAAATCGACCGTAACTAATGAAGCGTCCGTGTTAGGCCAGGAGCGGCTAAAGTCATTTGTTTAAATGCACCCCTTAGTGTTTTAAGGGGTTAAGATTTAATGTTTGACATTAGATTTGTTGAGATGATTTGGGCTTTGTGCGGGAAATTATGGCATTTATGTTTTAATTCTAAGTGCATTGTATTAACATTTGCATTGAGAATAAAATTAAAATGACAAAACGATTTCACGATTAATTTAAAGAGGAAAAACCATTTACTGGCAACACTCACGGAAATAGACGTCAAAAAATGTCTTTACTCACGACTGCACCAAAAATTTCCATTTCAAATGAACCTATAGGGACGAGTGACGTATCTGTAACACATCATCATCTGCCTTGCCTTTTAAATAAATAAAATAATAAATAAATAAATAATGCAGGACAATCCACACAGCATCATCTAGCCCCAAGTTAAGCAGAGCTTGTGTTATGGGTACTAGACGACTGATATACTTAATACAATACATACATAGATAGATATTTTTTATTATACATAGCAAATACCCAGAACACTCGGAACAAATCTTTGTAGATCGTACAAACATTTGTCCCAAGGCGGGAATCGAACCCGCAACCATCTGCGTCGCAGATGGTTGCGGGTTATGTTACGGTTAACTATGTTGGGGTCGGCTTCCAGTGTAACAGGATGCAGCATGACCAGTCTTTTACATGGAGCGACCGCCTATCTGATATCCACAACCCAGTTACTGGGCAACATTATACCCCTTGGTAAGACTGGTTGTCAGACTTTCGGTTTTCTGACTACCCGTAACGACTGTCAAAGATCTACAAATGACAATCGGTACCAACGGCTTAGTGTGCTTTCCGAGGCAGAGAGGAGCCTCGATATATTAGAAACGATCACTCATCCAAAGAATGACCTCGGCAAGCGTAGCTTAACCTTAGGTCAAACCATGCGGCTGTTTTTCATTAGCCACGAAGTTGGGAAAAGGGTAGGCAGATGATGATGTTTTCTTGTGTTCATATTCTTCACAAATCGAAACGTTAAAGTTTAATCACTTATACGTTAACTATAAGTATTCATAAAACCCGGTTAGTACACGAAAAACCGTCATCAAAATCACAATTCTGTTTCTAATATCCCTGTGTTACCATCCCAAATTTTAAATCACACGATACGTGTTTCTAATTCAAAACTAAACCCGAAACTGTAACATTAATAAATCATTAACTATTCCGAGGTCGGCAGGACGGTATTCGTTGCGAATTAATTTAGTATAGCCAACGCCCCCTGGCGGAGACACGCGAAATTTAATTTTAGTATTAATCGCACTCGTAGTTAAGGGTTAAGTTGTGGGTACAAACTATAACTATGTGAGGGTCGGAATTGATATTTGTGTCTGATAGATTTCATTTTGGATTTTGTTTTATAATATACTAGCTTTTGCCCGAGACTTTGATGTCGGTTATCGTGCGATGCAGGGAATGTTGCGAATTTTATACTACCTCATGTCCTTGCCAGGTGTTCCAATTATTTCCATACCAAATTTCATTACGATCCGATTAGCCGTTTAGTCGTGAAAACGTACCAAACAAACAAACTGATGTACTATCGCATTTCTAATATTAGTATGGATATAATATAAGATCACTACTGTATTCTTCTGAGGTTTGGGCAAAGATGTACTTTAGGTACTCCCACATTATACCAGTTATATTTTAGTCCTATGTAAAAGGAGCCGAGCCTTTTACCGTCAAGCAGGCATAAATCTAGGCTGTTACTGAGCTTTACAGATGGACAAAACCCATTATCATATTTAGCCGACTTGAGAATCGAACACAGGACCTCATGTTCAGTAGTCGCACTTGCAACCACTTGAATAACGAAGCATTAATTTATTCTTTTTTTTTTTAATTTAAAACGTTGCCCCACACTAGGAATTTCTCCTGTATCGTGGGTGCGTTTACAAACATTTAAACTCACATACACAAACAGCCAGACCCGGAACAACTACCTGTAGGTCAAACAAATATTTGTTCCGTGTGGGGATCGAACCCGCAACACGCGGCGCAGCAGCCGATGGCTCAACCACCGCGCCAACCGTGTCGTCATTATAAGTCCTGGATCTCTCACGATGTTTTACTTCACCGTTGTCAGTGATTTCTAAAATAAACTTATAAAAAATATATGAATTGAAAAAGCCACATTAGTGCTTGCCCAGGTTTGAACTCACAACCTGGTGCACAAGAGGCGAGGCCTAAACAACTGGGCCTTGCGACGTATGGTCTACAACTTAACATAATCAAATTAAAATGTCTCTATTGATGTCTCTATCCTCAATATGAGAGGGAATTGGCGGTAATCTACCACGCGGGACCTACTTGGTTACGTGAATTTTTGTTTCTGTTACAATCCGGTTTCGTCCCGATATTTTTCCTTTAAAGGTTTTTCAGCAATATTTATTTGAAGTAGGAATCGCATGCAATTAATTGCAGAGCAGATAATCTACCGCGCGGGCCCTGTGTGGTTATGTGAAAATTTGGCTCTGCTACAACCCGGTTTCGTCCCGATATTTTCCTTTAAAGGTTTTATAGAAAAATGCAGACTTGCGTGGGTATAAAACTACGTCAGCCATTACCACAAAGGATAAATATATATACTCAAACTAGTTTAAAAGAAAATAATAATAATAACAACTGTTTCATATTTTTTGCATTTGAGTTGCATTTGAATTTATAGGAAGCAATGCCCTCATCTACATAGCTTTAAATAAATATTTACCAATAAGTGTGTAATTTATAATCGACTTGCTGCATAAAAATATCGTTTTATAATAAATTTTAATGTTTAGCGCATATAAAGCAATTATTTCGTCAATTACTGTCTACTATATTTAATAAATTACTTACAGCTTGATTTCTATAAAATTTTATTATCTGTTTAAAAGAAAACGCAAAAATTGAGTACCAAATTTAATAATTGACTAGCTTATTAAGATAATTAATTTAGAACCCTATTTCAATAGTTAGATTTCTAATCTCTAGAATAAATGTAGCGTTTTGATACATTTTCTACAAAAAAGCAGTCAGACCACCATTTCCAAGTTTCTGATAATCCTTCTGATTTGCCTTGTCTTTTCCCAACTATGTTGGGGGCGGCTTCCAGTCTAACCAGATGCAGCTTAGTACCAGTATTTTACTTGGAGAGACTGCTTATCTGACCTCCATAACCCAGTAACTGGGCTTCTGACTTACCGTAACGACTATTCAAGATCGAAAAACTACAGCCGGGACGTGGTTTCCGATAATAACAGCCAGTTTTGTTGTGTTATTTTGTTATTTTAGTCGCCATTTATTTTCTATCACGTTCTACCCATCGAAGAATATTGCATATAGCTATCTTCATAAACTACACAAACAAAGTCATACATCATACAACTCATCTAAACCGTTGCATAAAGGCGACATAGTATATAGGTCACACAATATTCTTGAAAACTTTTATGTTTGCATCGTAAAACTGGCGAAATACACTCCAGTCATCACTGGACGAAATTCTTTAGTACAACGCCATCTATCGACGGCTAATGGCGACTTTTGACGTAAACTGCTCGCCGGGTAACAAACAACCGGGGTGTTTTTCGACCCACTTCGGCGTTTTAAGGTTAAAGGAAGGAACTAATGTTTTTTTTATTTAAATAATGGTGGTTTCAGAGTTGCATGGATTCTGTTACTTCTGTCACATAGTAAATTCGTTGTAAGAATAATAATTAACTACATCTTGGTGTGGTCAACGACAAAAGACAGAATAAAATCTACTCTCGGAGAAGATCCTTCGGAGCGTTTTGTCAAAATAAATCCTATATAATACCTAAGTCCTAAGTACCTAAGTTTTAAAATTAAATGAATTTAATCCTACTATTCAGTCTTCCCACAGAACCGCAACTAATCTATGATTATCATCCTCTATTAATCAGCAAACAAGTCCAATAAATGTAGTATAGATAATAGCAATATATTATAACTTCTCTGTTATCCTATATCCATCAAGTTACAGACACAACCGTTTCTTTCTATTGTCTTTGTGTTCAGTCGCAAATCGATGACACTGAATTATTTATTATTCTACTTCAGAGACATGCAGACTGGACTGAAATACGCAGCCCCGACAGACAGTTTACGGAAGACATAATGATTACATCAATACTTGGTCTGGCAGGCGGGGGCTCATGGCTAAGCAACTCTGAGCGAGGTCAGGCCGTGGATGGTAGACGATCGGTTATATGTTCTGACCCCTCTGTGCCTCGGAAAGGACGTTAAGCAGTTAGTCCCATGGTCATTAATAGTTTTTTTAGAGGCGATAGTTATGTAGAGTACTCTCTTATAACGATCCACATTCATAATTTTAAAACTTTCCTTATAACATGATCCTCATTCCTTAGCATCACATGTCCATAAATTAAAGTATGTCTCTTTAGTCATTGCAGAAGAAATTCTAGTCGTTTCTATATCTTGTCATAAAAATGAGCTGCTATTTAAAATCCGCGTCTTAAAATTAATCAATGCCATCCCCGAAAAAACTTCACACCAAGTATGGTCAACCCCAAGCCCCCAATTGCGACGTAACATCGCAGACTTGTGAATCAACATAAGTATTCCTTGGGGTCCCCCACACTTGTGTGAACTCGGGTCCTATGACAAAAGACGCTCATTTGCAACTGTCCTAAGCAGAGACACGCCTACATTGCGTTTATTTTGATCTGCGTGTGTCTGTACGGTGGTATTCTTAACCGTATGGCTTTTAGAGTGTTCGTAGATGTGTTTTTCGAATAGTTCATTATTAATATTAGTTCTGCCTATCTCGTCTGATACAGAGAAGGCACCAGCAGGAATCAGAACGCTTACTCAAGGCGGGTTATCGATTTCAGTGTAATACTTATTATAAGTCCAGGTTTCCTCACGATGTGTTCCTTCACCGATGTCAGTGATGTCTAAGATAAACTAAGAAAGTACATCATTTATCCTCCTGCCCTTATTACTTTTTATTTGGGGTACGCGCTGCATGTCTTCCTCTTCCATACATCTCTATTTTCCATCATCTCAAAAGTCACCTCGTTTCTAGCCATATCATCTTTCACACAATCCATGCATCTTTCTTTGGTCTCCTTCTACTCTTGTAACCCTCCACATTCATACTCAAAACTAGGAAAATAAAAATGGATTGTAAAAGTCACATTGGTACACGTATTTTAACCCACAACCTCGTGCATGGGAGGCAAGGCCTCAACCACTGAGCCATTAAGACTTTGTATAAAGTTTAGTCAATGATAATCGATCGTACACGTGAAAATAATAGCTACAAGAAGACTGAAAAAACAAACCGGACAAGTGCGAATCGAACTCGTGCGCCGAGGCTTCCGTACCTACCCACCCATAATTTTAAACTATTAATGTTTTTTAGAATTTATTTGTGCTGTGAAACCTTGCTTTTTGCCAAATTTCGTGATGCTAGGTCAACAGATACCCTATAGTTTTTCAACCCAAAAACTATAGGGTACTACCAGTTGACTTAGAACTGTCAGTTTTGGTTAAAAGCAGGGTCTTACAAAAGTTGAAAATGTTGAAAATTAAGGTAAATTTTGGTACTTACAAGTACAAGTTTATCGCGAAAGTCTAAATATATCTTTTTATCTCGTTGACTCAGGAATTTGATTTTTATAAACCTAATAGGGACTATAAACTTCAGTATCTGGTATAAATTTCAATTTGGTAGGACCACCCGTTCTTGAGAAAATAGGTGGTGACATACGTACAGACGGACAAGGAAGTGTTCTGGGTTCTTTTTTTATACCTTTTGAGATACGGAACCCCAAAAACAGCATTTCCACACACAACAATTAAACACCAAATATCAGTAACTACAGTACAAACTACTTACAAGTGTAATAAGTAACTGGAATCATAAAGTTGAACCAATTATATGAGGTGCATTGTAATTAGAGGTGTTTCATATCAATCACTGAATGAACGAATTAATACTATGCAATTAGAAGTTATAAACTAATAAACTTGTTGAACATGATCACGCTACGATTTTACGAAGTATATAAGGTGGATCTGACGTTGAACACAAGCGGATATCATGAGTTCAGTAGTACATGATTCAGTGTTGATATTTTTCGTGGGATTTTCCAAATTTTTACGTGTCATTCATTTTCTTTAATTTAATGTGTATATATTTTTTAAACGATTCCTCACACTAGGAATTTCTCCAGTGTCGTGGGTGCGTTTACAAACATTTAAAGTCACATACACGAACAAACAGACACGGAACAGAAAAAAAAATGAAAATAAAATAGAAATAGATAAATGAATAAAATTGAAATGACAGTTTGTAATGTCAAAAGAACAGCTTTTTACTAAATGCATATGAAAGTCTGTCTGTTTGTTTGATGTAATATCCGAAACGGCTTTACCGATTTTTACGAGTTAGAGGGACTTAGTTAGGCAGATTGTTGATGTGTCAAGGAGTTAGAATTATAAAGTAAATGTACTTTATAAGTAATTCAAAATATCATCGTGTTTAGCAAAAACATGTTTTTTTATAAAAAATAGGCAAAAACCGGCGTAAAATTAAATGATGTTGATTCCCATGGTGGTTCATATTTATAGTGGTTTGTATTTTTAAGTGAATTCATAAATAAGCTACTTCCTGAAACTACACCAAACTAGCTACATCACTAGCTACTACAAAATAACTACTGACTACTGAACCAATTTAAAAAACGAAAAAAAAACTACGACAAATACTGTTAATTTTACAGGAACGATAGATTCTGTTAATATTTATCAACCGGATGAAAAGAATATTCTAGCACATTCGAGAACACTACATCTCACCTCGTAGCCCTGTTTGATGGCCATGGCACCCCGTGGTCGCGACCACGCGGCGTATTCCAGGCCATCTTTCTGTTGGCAGTGCTGTTGAACAAATAATTTCATATATTTAGCAACACCTCCTTGTCAACTAAGTATCATTTATCTAAACTAAGATTGCCAGTCGCAAAAAATTGAAGTTGGAAATACCACGACAAATCTGTTTTAAATCAGGACGCAGTCATAGTAAAAGAAGTGGGTAAGAAAGAGAAAACACTGCACGGCACGCTACACGACATTATCAGGACGGTTTAAAAACCTGTTCAATGTCCTTAGAACTACCTTCCAGGACATCCCAGGACGCTATAAAATCCAGGACATGTCCTGGCAAAACAGGACAGTTGGCAAATCTAATCTATACTAATATAATTACGCTGTTTTGTTAGTTAACATCTAGAGCTCTTATTTGTTAGCACAATTCTTAAGGAAGGTTATAGACTATTTAACATCACGCTCCGTCCCTTAGGAGCCAGAGAAACCACGGGGAAAAGCTGAAAACTCAAAAATTTTACAACTATTACTTCTGTAGTTTTAAGTGTGATACGGAGGAATGAGGAACATATTGTGAGGAAACTTTTGAGTTTTTTTTGAGTAGAGGAAGACCTAAGAAACGATGGATGGATTGTGTGAAAGATGATTTGGCTAGAAAGGAGGTGACTCTTAAGATGGCGGCAAATAGAGAGAATGAAAAGTACACATGATGCGCCGACATTGATCTACTTAGGCTAGGGCTATAATTTATTATTTATTTATTTAATACTTTAAACAACCACATTAACAGAGGCGAACTTATTGGCATAGGTTGGTCAACCATTGGGTGATGCAGAGACGAACAGTGGTAGATGTAATTAATTTGTATGGTAGTTTTAACTTTCTTTTTGACGACACGGTTGGCGCGGAGGCTGAGCGATTGGCTGCTGCGCTGCGTGTCGTGGGTTCGCTCCCCGCACGGAACAATTATTTGTATGGCCTATAAGTAGTTGTTCCGGGTCAGGCTGTTTGTGTATGTGAGTTTAAATGTTTGTAAACGCACCCACAATACAGGATAAATTCCTAGTGTGGGGCAACGTTTGTTTAAAAAACAAAACAAACTTTTGTATCATCTTCAACAATATTAAACTTAGATTAAGTTTAATATTGTTGAAGATTATAATTTTAGCGTCTAAGGTAGACATGAAAGCTCGTTTAATAGAATAAAGTAGTACAATGTTGGCGCATTATGTCTTCTTAAGGTAAATGTCTAGCCCTTTCAAAACTATCTTGGGGTCCAGTTGCAAGTCAACCGAATGCAGCTGAATACACTGGTATTCACACCTCCACAACCCAGTTACTAGGCAACACGATACCCCTTGGCTTACCAAGGGGTATCGTGGAAAGTCTGACAGCTAGTCTTAACTAGCTGTCAGACTTTAAGGCTTCTGACTACCCGTAATGACTGTCAAAGTTCTACAAATAAGAACCATGACCAACGGATTAGCTTACTTCCCGATATGTTATGAATGAACTAATCCACAGATTCACCTCGGCAAGCGTAGCTTAACCTAAAAACCATCCGTGCGGCTGTTTCAATTTCACCACGAGCTTCATAATTCCAACGTCTGAAGATTACGTTTGGATATTGGCAAAGATATAAAGTGTAATGACTAACGTAAAAGCTCCTAGGGAAGTCCTCGCACGTGACCTACCCTAACCCTCTCGGGCGTCTCACAAAAACAGATGCATAATAAATAGGTATGACGAATACTCTGATTCTACTCCCACGTCGACAGATAACGATTATTGAGAATGTAATTTCGCCATCTATTTCGATGTTCGTCTAAGATCACTTACCAGTTAGGTTGTTTTAAATTAATCTTATGCTGAATTAAAAAAAAACCGATGTTCAATATATTTCCTGTTTCTTAGATTGACAAAATGATGAACAGCAGATTTTTTTCGCGTTTTCATATTGGTCTCTTATAAAAAGTTGATTGTAATAATGAACACAATGACCTCTTGAGGTAGAGTGTGAACAAAAATAAGGTTGCTTAGATACATACATGTATAAGCTCACGCCTTTTTCCATGGGGGTAGGCAGAAAACATAGAACGCCACCTTCTAACACCCTTACATGCTCATTATAATTCGTTAACATTCATACATTTGGCCATACACGCACGCTTTTTATGAGTTCTACGCACCTGACTTTTCCGAAGAACATCACCAATAGGATCCTACTATTCTAGGGCGTCCCAGTATTTTCACCCACAATTGCCTCGATTTATCGTCTCAACACGATCAAACCATCTAACTATAATACTATTTTCAATTTCTGCAATTCTCACTACACATCTACAGTCAAAGCATAAACTAATTTGACATCTTTAACTAAGTTCTCACATGTCAACGTCACTTTCCATCCTTTTCTAAAGCCTCTTGTCAGTAAAGGAAAAGAGATATCAATTATCTAATTTCGGTGTAGGTTTTGTACAAACCAATTGGTGTCATTTCGGCTTTGCAAATTTATTAGATTCAACTAAACACATTAATGCTTAGTTCATGATAACCAGGTTTACTTTCTATCATCAACTTTTAACACTAAGTACTACTACACTTTTGTAGTACGTAAAATAAGTGCTTTTGTAATTGTTGTGGGTGTAAGCGAGGTCTTTGTCTAAGAGTATCTGAGTATATGTCATACAGGTGTTGAACCCAGATACCCCTATAGTCCAGCTTTCATGAACGATAGATTTTTCTAAGTTCCCATTACTCGTTGATTAAGAACCAAAGCAGAACCCTTTTTGGGAGAGCTAAATAAACTTCTATTATTATCTTATAGTGGGAGCCAACACCAACAAAAGTCTATGCAGATGATGATAGTGTATCTATCTCGTAATATTGTTTAGATCACCAATTGAAACTGCAATTTCCTTTCATTCCAACATATTACTTGAATAATTGGCGCGTCTTTAGTATTAGGAAAGATCGTATCTTTCTTTACAAACCTTAGTATAATTAAATACAATGTTATTTTTATCTTATAGTGGTAGCCAACGCGAACAAAAGGCTATGCAGATGATGACATCATTCTCTTGCCCTTATCCCAATTTATTTGGGGTCGGCGCAGCATGTCTTCTTCTTCCATACATCTCTATTTGCCGTCATCTCAGAAGTCACCTCTTTCTTAGCCATATCATCTTTCACGCAATCCATCCATCGTTTCCTAGGTCTCTCTTTACTCTTGTACATGATCCTCATTCCTTCGCATCACGTGTCCATACCATGACAATGTATCTCGTAATATTGTTTGAATCACCATTCCCATTAGTTCGACATATTATTTTCTCTCGCGTTACGAAAGATCGTGTCTTTCTTTCCAAACCTTTCAACAAAAATATTTCAGACTATTCTTCCAAGAAACTCTAAAACAACATTCTAACAACATAATAAAAGGCAATAATCTTTAAAATAGCACTACAATGACCATATTTCCACATTATAGTAGATTCCTAATGCCTTTACGGACGCACTTACCTACATAAACATATACAGCTATATATATGTCGAGAAAACGATTTTTATATCCATGACCCAGCCAACATATAAAATGTTAGTCCTAAACTGGTCTTCCGTCTCTCTCTAACGTCGTGGGAGGGAGGGAGAAGGTGATATGCACGTGTGACGTCGGAGAAGACTTATATGTATGTACGTGGAGGGAAATGGCTAGAGGCGTGGAGACGAAATGTGATGTGATTTTTTTTGTTGGTAGCGGAGAATTTGAAACTACTGAATATTAAATGTTGAATAGTGTTTTGTAGCTTTTGATAGTAACTCTTATATCTAATTGCAATCTTAAAATAAGCTATAGCTTTGATTAAATAAATACATCTATTGTAATTATTTTTAGTAATACGAAAACGTGGAAACAAGGTGTCACTATAAGTATGGTATTGTGAATATAATTTCAATTTGATAGAACTTTAATTATTTGAATCCTTATAACGTTATAACTACAATTAATAAAAAAAATACTTATTTTCTGTTCCTGTTATTCCATTCATTCATTTATTTCACAATCATAATCGGTGTAATGTTAATTACATATTCGTTATCACAGCAAATGTAACAAAATAACATAAAAACTTACTACCTAAAAAATTTACAACTAACATTTACTCCACAGCACCCCTGTTCCCGAGAAAAGCCCGCGACACGAGTATTTTTCTTAACCCACACATGTGTAAATCCACGTACACACACCACGTATGTGTGCGTGCAAATACATGTACGTATGTCGACGTTTGTATGTGTGCCGTCTTGGGTAGTAAAATATTATGCTGTCGGGTGAAATAACATTGTATAGATAATCAATAACAGGAGAATTTTATGTTAGATCCTGAATTTCAGGGCGTTTTATAGTGCTTAGGGAGGGTAGGTACCCTATATTGGTACCTAACATAGTATTAACTGCCATTTCAACAGATGTAATTGGATACGTCGTTTATGTAATACCACTAATCTTATAAAGCTAAAAAATACTTTGTATGTTTGAAGGCGCTAATCCCTGGAACCAAGTCTGGAGTCGGATTTGAAAAACTCTTTTTACATTTGGTAGCCCAATTCTTGAGGAAGGTTCTTGGGTATTTAGCATCACGCTACGACTCTTAGGAGCGGGTAAAACCGCGGGGCCCAGTTAGTATGTTATCACCAGAGATAATTCTGCCACCCGTCTAACTAATACAGTCTACATAAATAATGAGCCTACATGACACTAGTCAGCGAAACACGACGCCAACACTTCGTGTCACTAGTTTTCGTTATTATGTAATATATATTTATAGTATTTTTAAGTTTTATATTGTCAACATAGTATTGTATATGTTTATATGGGCCTTGATGCCTGAAATAAATGGCTAAATAAAATAAAAATGTTATAGGCTATTTATCATAACGCTTAGAGCCTTAGGAGCCGGTTAAAACCACTCGGCACAGCTAGTGTTAAAACAATCGCGTAATTTACTGAGATATATTATTGTGTCATTTGTTTTGAAAACCACTTATTGGCAACTAACAAAAGAGACCTATAGTACAGATGTAAGCTGAAACGCCGAGAAGGGCCACCGCAGAAGGACATACACTGACCTTATTGGTGATGTTCTTTTAAAAGGTGAGGTGTGTTGTACTCGCAGCCAGTGTGCTTGTATGCCCAGACGTATGTAAACGAAGCAAAATTAGTGTGTAAGGATCGTAGCAGGTGGTGTTCTGTAGTTTCTGCCTACCCACATAGCACAAGGCGTGAGTTAACCTTTGTATATATTATTAAAGGTTGTAACAAAACCTGCCTGCTAGTTAAAGGTAAGTTTAAGGTTTCTTAAACTGCAGTTAAACGAACTTCATTAGTTCCGAGTTTCAACTAACAAGTCGTGTTTATAAGACCAATATGTTTAACAATCAGAACCGTTCAACTATTACTGCCAAGTCTAGGGATCGATGTTCGGGTCGAGTAAATTGTTATTGGCTTTTTAGATCTGTTACCTCTAAGTAATAGCGTGTAGTTTAGATTTGTGTACAGACGAAAGCAATACACTCGCCCCCATTTACATGGAATTTAAATATTAGTGATAAATGTGGCTGTTCTATCGGTATACCTCTGCCTAACCCGTCGTGAAATACAGGAGTGCTATTATGTGTTCAATTCTTAATTATTCAGAAAACAGTTGAAACTATAATAATAATTTTAATAATTGATCCAGAAAGCTGTACTCTTGGACACGCCGCGCATAGTTAGGAGGTTCCTCTCTCAAGAGCCCTGACCACCGGTAGCTTGGACCCTGTTCCCGATGCCGGTGGGGTTTTTTTATATTTGTAAAAGTTTTTGATTTTTTTATGTTGAAATATTTAAAAATATAATTTATATGTATAGAGAAGAATAAAGGAAATAATTATTTTACTAACAAGATTTGGCAGTCCGACCTTGGCTAAACGCCTAAATTGTTGGGATATGTTTACCTTCACTGAGGTCGACAAAAAAAACATTCGCAAAGTTGTCTAAGTGACAACTAAGTTGAGTTAAGAAACCCTTCACTTGAGGGCGCCGCGGTAACCTACTTTCCATCACACCCTTACTTCGGTCGCAGAATACCTCCAATAAAATATTTAGTAATTATGTCACAAACAAACATCGTCTTACTATAGTGTTACTATAATTATATGTTAAAATTATTACGTTAAAATTATTGAGTTAAAGTTACTGTTTAAAAAATATTATGTTAATAGTACTATGTTCAAATTATTGTGTAAAAATGATTACTCGTATGTTCTAATTATTATTATGTTGCCGTGCCCTAACTGGGTTTCATGATGGAACTTACCTACTTTTAACACCTAAATGTACACAGGAATGCAATAAAGAGAATTGATTTGATATGATTTGATTACTTGAGGGATTGGGATGGCTCTATATAAAGATTGTTGGTAGTATAACAATAGTGTAGAAGGAGACAGTGCGAAAAATAAAAGTTGTGGTTAAATTACTTGTTCAAGACAGGGAAAACGATTGATTTGAAAATGTACATACATACATACTCGTACATAAACTGTCGCCGTTCATATATCCGGGTCATAAATGTACTATACCTATATATATATATATATACTATACTACCTGACCTTTTTGAAACACATCACAAATAAGGTCAGTGTATGTCCTTCGAAGGTGTAACATATTTCTTGAATTTAATTCCATCTGCCTAGCCTATTCCCAACGAAATAAGGGTCAGTTCAAAGTCTTACTGAATGTAGGAGAATACCAGTGTTTTACATAAAGCGACTGCCTATCTGACCTACATAACCCAGGTTCTAGATAGCACGAAACCCCTAGGGACGAGATCCCTCCCTGGAAATAGAATAAAATCCATAAGCGTTCCTCTTGTTATGTCAATTACTTGGTGTTCTATTACCGAGAATCAAGTTTTTTTAAGCCATCAGACATATTTGTTGCTGGGGAGTTGGTTTCTCCACTTCTTCCCAGCTAGAATGATTTATTCAAAAAACACAAAAAAGTTGTAATAGAAATAATAATAGAAAATCGGAAATCGGTGGATTTGGTGGTTTTTTTTCATTTATATCATGCCACCGTTTTCCAAAATTATATTTTTTTATTTATTTTACACCTTTTGGTGAGCTCGTGGCTAAATAAAAACCGCCGCACGGGTTGATCGAAGGTTAAGCTACGCTTGGCGAGGTCAGTCTGTGGATGGGTGACCGTTCGTAACATATCGAGACTCCTCCGTGCCGGGTCGTTACGGGTAGTCAGAAAACCGAAAGTCTGACAACCAGTCTTACCAAGAGGTATCGTGTTGCCCAGTAAATGGGTTGTGGAGGTCAGATAGGCAGTTGCTCCATGTAAAACACTGGTATTCAGCTGCAACCGGTTAGACTGGAAGCCGACCCCAAAATAGTTGGGAAATCCAGATACTTTATTATTAATGATATATAATAAAATTAATGGTAACAAATGTAATTTTAAAATAAACTTCTCCCGTTTATCAACAATACGAGGTAATACGTATGAAAACAGAAAGAAAAATCACAAATCCCTCACAGAAAATAAAGGAAACGTCTAAATTGTGGAATGATTAAACGCTTAAATGTCTGCGGGCATCTAAACTCAATTTGCGGTGTTCGTCCATTTGTCACCGCGCGTCTCGGGAACCGCGCACTGTGCAGGGAGTAGCTGATTATCTATATGGTTGTACGTCATAAGATACCTATAAGACGACCGATGTGGCGCGGCGGGCGAAGGTCCGCCTGCGACTCAGGAGGTTGCGGGTTCGATTGCCGCCCTGGGACAAATTTATTATGTATTTGCTATGTATAAAAAAATATATCTATCTTTGTAATGTATTGTATTAAGTATATCAGTCATCTAGTACCCATAATACAAGCTCTGCTTAGCTTGAGGCTAGATGGTGCTGTGTGGATTGTCCAGCATTATTTATTTATAAAATATCGCTTCGCTTCTGTGGACAGGGATTATTGGTTATTATTTCTCCGTTTCTCAGCTCCACCAGCATTATTTATTTATTTAATATTTGAAGCTATATTTTGTTGTAATGCGTTGGTTTTATTTTATATTTGGTTCTATTCCCGAGTCGTTTTTCCACCTGGACATTCTCGGCAGCCCGGAGTCTGGATTCGTGCCCGGTTGATGGCAATAAGCTCGCCCTGTATTAAGTAGTACCAGCCCATTATTGTCCCACTGTAGGGCAAAAGCCTCTTCTCACACAGAGAAGGCACGAGCATCAATAACCACGCTTGCTCAAGACGGGTTGGCGATTTCAGACTTAGTCCAGGTTTTGCTCACGATGTTTTTCCTTCACCAATGTCAGTGATGTCCAAGATAAACTTAGAAAGTACATATGAATTGAAAAGTCACATTGGTACTTGCCCAGGTTTAAACCCACAACCTCGTGCACAAGAAGCGAGGCCTAAACCACTGGGCCATCATGACATATGCCCTGTATTAGATGGGACCTAAACATAACTAGCGAAATGTGGAAAAAATCACGCCTGCATTCACCATGGAGTTAGATAGGGGTGTGCCTGGAGTACACCCACATTTTGCCAGTTATTACAGTTTAAGTCCCGTGTAGTGGGGGGCATGCCTACTAGGCACAATTCCGGACTGCCACTGAGAAATTTCAGATGAAATAACCCAACAAGAATCAGCTTGACCCGAAGATAAAACCCAGGACCTCTTGCTAAGCAGTAGCACTTTCAATCACTAGACCAACGAGGCAGTTACAAATAGAAAAATAGTATTTTATTGGTTTTCAAACGAATATGCAACTTACTACATGCAAAAGGTCAAGAAAAGGTCAGTTATGGAAGAAAAAGCCAAGATGAACCGAGGCTAGAAAGAACGCTAGAACCATTTTAACTTTAGCTAGGAAAATGTTAGAATGTAGGAACTAAAACTGCCTATAAATTTTGAGAGGTTTTTCCAAGTAGTAACACTTTGGTAGTACAATAGAAATTCGATTTATTTTGCTTTCCTGATTCTTCTGCATTGCGGTAAAATGAAATATGTTGGTTTGAACATGTGGAACGGGAGCATCGTAAGTAAGGGAGAGATGTCACAAGTACCTACTGGTTTTCATAACGTCAATATTTCTTAAACTTAAAGATTTAAAGTATACGAATAATGACATATAGTCATCTAATACTGCCGACATAAGGAAGAGTCATACCCGACCGTCACTTGTTTTCAAAATGATGTATAAAATATTTACCCTGTACGTACTTTGTTTTTTTTTCGTATTCATTATTGTAAAAAAAATACATATATTAATTTTTGAAAAAATATGTATAAAAAGGGCTAGGGATCCCGATTGAGGAACCTCCTCACAATGCTTGCCGTGTCCATGACGATCGACTTCTGAATTTTGATTATTATGTCTAAAGATATAGTTAATCAACGTTATTGTGGGAAGTTTTTCTAATTATAACATTAGATAGTAATTTTCCAAAAGATATGATCGAGGAAAACCAACAAAAATGTGGAAAGTAAAAAATTGAGACATTATTGTCACTATAAATTATTAAAGTAATTTCACAACCATCTTACACAAAATGATCAAATAGTTTTCACTGCACCATTTATTATCCTATGTGTCTTCTTCATCTATACGTCTCTATTACACGTCATCTCTCTTTCTAGCCCGATCATCTTTCTCAAATTACACATTTTCCATTCAATTTTCAAACTCCAAACAAAATATCTCGATAATAAGGTAGTGTCCTTAAAAATTCTGATTGGTCCGAAAGTTGGATTACTCAAAAATACTGGACACGTATTTTTTTCTTTTTTCACGTAAACCAAAAATTACGACGGTATAATGCGTTAAAATTACGTGTGACGTCACGCCGTGTTACACTTTTAACGTAAAAGTGACGTCACAAGCCCCTTCTCCTGAACTTTGATGTGCTATATCCTTGGCATTTTTTATTGATTTGAGTAAGCAAAAAATACGTGTCCAATATTTTTTGTTAATCTAACTGACGGACCAAATAGACTTAATATATTTTTACCTAGGACATATCCCTATTCTTCCATAGCAAGAATCTTACTATAAATTAACACGTAGTGTGTACGTTCACACAGTGGGTGTGTATGTGATGGATAGCCAATCGTCTCGGTCACACTGTCATCGTTAGCTCTGCCTACCCCGCTTTCGCTATTTATCTTCAAACCACTAGATTTCACGAGATTATGAGATATTAGGACTTTGCTAAGTCAGTGGCCAGGCGGACGCTGACTTTTTAAGAGGGAGTTTTTTTGCCATACCTTTTTACTGTTTTTGTAAATGGACGCTTTGTTTTATAAATCTTCATTTGCCGGTTTTTTTGTTTTTTGACTAGTTTATCTGCCCTAGGTGGCCAGTATCAAGGGTAATATTAATTACAATCGTATCATTTAAAAATACACTTTCAAACATAAAACTTAAAAAAAAGTAGTTGATTTTTTATTCTGCAAACATTAATATGGAATTACTTGTATAATCATATGTGAAGACGATAAAAACACATCATCTGCCTAGCCTTTTCCCAACTTTGTTTGGGTCGGCTTCCAGTCTAACTATATGCAAATTAATATCAGTATTTTACACGGAGCAACTGCCCGTGTGACCTCCACAACCCAGCTTCTGGGCATCACTGTACCCCTTGGTAAGACTGGTTGTCAGACTTTAGGGCTTCCGACTACCCGTAACCACTGTCAAAGATCTACAAATGACAGCCGGACAAATAGCTTAACGTTCTTTCCGAGGCAGAAAGGAGTCTCAATACGTTACGAACTCTATGTACAAAGATAATGTTAAAAAAAATCTCGGCCCCTAATATCTATCAGTTTTATTTAACCGCGTCAGATGTGACGTCACATCCGTCTACGTCACACGCAGGGTGACGCCTCCCATTATCGACCATGCGAACTTTGTCCTTAAACAAGTTTTGGGTTTTTATTTATTTGGGGTGACTTGGGCTTGTTCCTAAATAACAGCCACACTGATCGTTTGATTTGTTAACTACGCTTGCCGAGGTTGATCCGTGGATGGGTGACCATTCATTACCGACAGCCCTCTGCGCGTTTTAAAGTTTGTTAAGAGTAGTCTGAAAACCTGACAACCAGTCTTAATAAGAGGTATCGTGTTGCCGAGTATCTGGGTTGTGGAGGTCAGATAGGCAGTCGCTCTACTATCGTATAATATCTGTCGTATAATACTAGTATTCAGCTGCATCCTGTTAGACTGGAAGCCGACCCCAACATAGTTGGGAAAAGGCTAGGCAGATGATAAGGTAATGTATGTAAAAAGTCGTTGTATGTTTGTGAATCATCATATATCTATACTAATATAATAGTTAGCCAACAATCGGGTTTAAAAATTATTTTTGTATTTTCTAACCCAGTTCTTGAGGAATGTTATATATAGGCTATTTAACATCACGCTACGACCCTTAGTAGCAGGTAAAACCGCGGGCACGACGAGTGACATACATGACATACATACACACATACATACATAAACTCAAGCTTTTTTCCCATGGGGGTATGCAGAAACTATCTTATACGATCCTTACATACTCCTTTCGGTTTCCATTTGGCTAGTGACGTATATCTTTATCTGCATTGCCATCGTATGGTAAGGAGCTGTAACATCAAAAAACTTGTTTTTTTTTAATCTTCCAGACCAGACTTCCAGCCGATCGAAATCAGTACTTTCAACTTCCAAAGATATCTTCGCACCAACGCCGCATCAACGTCACGATAACGATCGTGTGTGTCTGTCGGTGACATTGACAGATACGCCGTGAAGATTACCCGCCTTTGTGGAGGATCACACCCGTATTATCCGGGGTGAGCAGGGGAAGAATATTTTATTTTTATTTTTTGTCTAATTGATGTCTTATAATACGAACGGAGCAGTGTTGAAATTTATATAATTTTATAGGTTGTACCCTAGTGTAAAAGTATTAGTATTTTTACAAACCAGCAAGCAAGTATGTGTCTTGTTTATCATACTGGCTCGTTGGTCTTATTGTAGGAGGTACTACTGCTGAGCTTGAGGTCCTGGGTCCAATAGGGTAGTGTCCTAAAAAAATCTGATTGGTCCGAAAGTTGGATTACTCAAAAACACTGGACACGTATTTTTTGGTAATCTTACTGACGGATTAAATAAACTTACTATATTTTACCTAGGTCACATCCCTATTGCTTGGTCCGTTTATTGCGTTTTAACTACTATACTAATACTTCGGTCAGTAGGTAGCCCGGACTCTGCATTTGTGCCGATTAATGCCCGTTTTTATGGCAATAGGCTTAAACTTAAATGTGGGTGTACTAAACACCTCTGCCTTCCCTTTCGGGGATTACTGGCGTAAATGTTATGTTTTTTTTTAAGGCAGTGGCAGTTTACTGTTTGGAATTTCTGATCGCAAAAAATCTTCATTTTCATTGAACCTTTTTAGGGAATCTATTTTGAAAAAGTGCGTTGGCTGTCTGTAAATGTATGAGTTTCAGAAGAGAGAGGAACACCTAACCCGACCCGCAAATCGAACTCACTACCTTTTGTTCAAATGCATGGTCCTCATAATATGATCTAACCAAGATAATGTCTGGACTTTAAAAGAGACTGTGATCTCTGTGTATTTTCTCAGAGTAGTCAGATAGCGAAACACCAAACTAGTTAAAAAAAAAAAATTGGAGGCGTGCAAAAATCTACTTACAGAAATAAATATCATTTATATTATAAGCACTTGCAACCACTAGACCAATAACTCAATCAACAATACCCTTTCAATAATTCCAGTAATACGTCTGCTTACCCACAAACAAAGAGTACAAATAAGAAAACAAACCGTCGGTAACGAAAAGTGTACTTAAGGCCGTGAGCACACAGTGGCAGTGGAAACAAATTAACGAGATGAGTCGCAGCGAGTCGGTACGTCGACGCCCTAAGATGGATGGCGGGGAGATCACGTCACGGCTCGCTACGACGAATTTGGAGAATGTTCGCGAATATTTTTGGGTGTTCACAAGAGACTTTTCTTAGCTATTGTATAGGTTTAATGTTATAAGTAAACACAGTGTGGGGCGACCACCCATAAGGTGGACTGACGATCTGGTCAGGGCCGAAGGAAGCCGCTGGATGCATGCAACGCAGACTATTAGAATGGAAATCTAAAGAGGAGGCCTATGTATGTATGAGGCTTATGAGCTTGACAGACACGTTGTAACAGACCTCATTGCATACAGGCTGATAGAAACTTGGTTCTCTATGGTTTCGAACGTTCAAGTAAGATTCGAAAGATTCAAAGTTGGAACGGGTCCTGTGTCAAGGGCAGATAACATTCTTGATTGTATTTTTGAAAGCGTTACTTTCGTTCCTTAATAAATATCATAAAATTAGACAAGCCATATTATTTGTAATAATCAAATATTCCGATCTACACTATACTACGATAAAAATCTAATTAAAAGACTGGGAATCAGTATTTCTTAAAGGCAAGAACAATCCTCTAAGCTATCTCTCTCTTTACTACTTTCTAATGTTCGAAGAAGTGGTGCAACTGACTTCCCAGCAACACATTTCTCTGATAAGTTAGGAGAGCATGGTTGTTTAACAAATCAAAGAAATTTATATACATAGGCATTTTAATTATGACATTAAATTATAGGTCCGTGATATAGAAATATTTTGTTCATAAAAAAATTGCGAATTCTACTCTACCACCAGGCACTAACGATTATTTTTAGTATTCAGTATTAAAACAAAACGTATTGTGGACAAAAATTGAAGTTTTATGAAAAAACCTTCCTACCAATTTGTACGTCACGATATGCGGCTGAACATGTTACAACTTTTCTGTATCCGATTAATATCGACGTCATGGTTGGCGCAGTGGCTGAGCGATCGACTGCTGCGCCATGTGTCGTGGGTTAGATTCCCGCACGGAGCAAATATTTGTATGGCCTACAGGTATTTGTTCCGGGTCTGGCTATTCGTGTATGTGACTTTAAATGTTTGTAAACGCACCCACGAATCAGGAGAATTGCCTATTGTGGGGCAACGTTTTAATAAAACAATCAAAGAAAATAATATCTTGGCGATGTATCATATACACCATGTTAAAACAAATGAAATACTTTCTTACTTATAAACAAAAGCTTTTAAAATAGTTCCTGAGCTAATGAATCCATCAGAACATTCGCAGCTATGCGTCCGCATCAGGCTAATTATTAGGTAGCATTTTCTGAGCAATTGATTGCTCATTGTCTGTTCGTGCGCAGATGAGCTAATGATCTAAGTAAACATTGTTTGTTTGTGAGTTTGTAACTAGGAAGTAGTGTAAAGAAACTACTGTATAAACATGGTAAGGGAGAAACCGGGTTATAAAAATTCACGTCGGTTAGCAATCGTTTTTCCATGTGTTAAAACAAAAAACTTCATCATAGGCCTAGCCTTTTTCCAACTATGTTGGGGTCGGCTCCTAGGCTAAACTGATGCAGGTGAATACAAGTATTTTACAAGGAGCGACTGCCTATCTGACTTCGACAACCCAGTTGCTGGGCAACATAGTACTCCATGGGAAGACTCGTTGTTAGACTTTTCGGCTTCAAGACTACTCGTAACGACTGTCAAAGATCTACAGCCGGGACCAACGACTTGACGTACTTTCGGAGGCGCGGAGGAGTATCGACATGTAATGGATGGTCATCCATCCATAGACTGACGTTGACAAGCGAAAATTCGATAAACCTGTGCGACTGTTTTTAGTAGCTCAAGAATATAATTCAAAATAAGTTTTGCTAAAATTAAAACTTGTTTTTTTGTTGTTTTGCATAATCAAAACAATACATCTTCCCAGTTTTTAAATATAAACAAAAAAACACATAATAAGAGCTGATGCTACAAGTAACATCTTTACACTAATAATTAAATTAAAAGTTGTTTAGTACAATTTTTCAAACTGTTTTGAAATATCAATACAATCTACCCAGTTTTTTTTAAATAAAATAACACATAATAAGACCTGATACTACAAGTAACATCTTTACTTTTATAATTTTCCTTGAGCAAAATACCACAGCTTCACTAACAAGGATAATCTCCCAAATACCCATTGACTGTTCGAGTACTATAATTATCTCCTAAACCAAAAAAAAAACTAACAAAGACCCTATACAGTTAAATCTTCTTATTAAAAAAAAATGGTGACAATCACAGTTAAGAAAGAATGAAAAAAATGTTGCAAAAAGTGTAGCGGTTGCACCCTTTCATTTAATACTGTTGTCGTATGAGAAACGAATGACAAGACAGGTAATTTATGCTTGTATAGAAGGATTCAGCAGTTTTGATACTATTGCGAAATATCTTTTTTTTTTTTTTTTTTTAAGAAAACGTTGCCCCACACTAGGAATTTCTCCTGTATCGTGGGTGCATTTACAAATATTTAAACTCACATACACAAACAGCCAGACCCGGAACAACTACCTGTAGGTCATACAAATAATTGTTCCGTGCGGGGATCGAACCCACAACACGCGGCGCAGCAGCCGATGGCTCAACCACCGCGCCAACCGTGTCGTCAATATCAAAGGACAAAGGCTTTTTACGTGCCCGCGCGCCGTCTTGTAAGTAAAACCAAAAATTGAGAGTTTTGATTGTAAAATTAATAATGATATCCGGGATGATGATGGTGGCAGAGAGTGTGTTTTGTCCTATTCTGAGGCATTGTACGGAGAGAATGACCATGTAAAACTTGTTAGTCTTCTATGAAATATGGTTCTCAAAACTCAATTTTAAATTGTTTTTGTATTTATGTACTAACACTAGATATAAGGTAAGTTACTAACACTATCGATTTTTGTTGTCCGATCTATTAAATAAAAAAAAAAAATATTTATTCATATGTTCATTATTGCATTGAGATTTCTATTTATTACAACTGTGTATGATGAGTAAGCCAAAAGATAACAAATGTATTTAAAAATTAAGTCTCTTATGCGAATTACTTTTTGGACAAACCACTTCAGTTACAACTAATTTTAATTCTTCTTTAAGCCTTTTTTTCTTCCTCAAAGCAGAACAATACAATATCACTGTACCTATTACTTTAGAGTTTACATTTGCTCCATTTTTTTTAATGACAAATATTTTTAACTTAGATACCTCTCACTACGTAAGTTTTAGGTATATGAGGAAATAATCAGTCAAGTTCATTCTACAAAATTGAACTTTTCTAAAAAGTAAAGTATCAAAATCAACCCATCCATCTAACCCTACTTTACTCAAAATCGGATACAACCCCATAAGACAGTTCACTCACCCCTTAACAAATAATACTCAAAGTACCTACAGACCTCAGAATTTATGTGCCCAAAATATATAGCGATAAAACTCTATCTATTGTGTGTTACATCATAATATTGCATTGTTGTATTATTTATAGGACATTGTCAATACGGTGTGTAACAAGCTGATGATAAGAAGGATCATCTAAGGTGTGATATTTTTTATTTACGAGAAATATAAAAGTATGAAGAAGTGTTTTAAAAATCAATAAAGTATGAAACCGATGAAGAACGATCATAGTTTTTATCAGTGATGCGAATACGAACGTTGGAATGGAAGCAAATAATAGTCGCTGAAAGGTTTTTTTTAATTAATACTGCTTGGAAGAGATAGCGACGTACAACCTGATACCATTTTATTTTATTTTATTTTATTTTATTAATTTTAAGAAAACTTACAGCTAATACATTTGAGTAGTCAGAAGTTATACGTAGAAGAAAGCCAATTACAAGTTTCCACTTATAAAAACTTATGTATGAAATAGACAAAACGGTAAAAGCGTTAAGACTTTAAACAAAAATAAAATACATTACGCAACAATGTTACTCTTCAAAGAAAAAGTTACTTAACATTTTTTTTTAATTTCTGGACACTATTTGTGAATAAATCAAGCTCAACATCCCGGCACACCTTATTAAATATTCTACATATGGTTGGATTATATACCATGGTTGTGTACATGATTCTCCGTCTCCCAACGTTTAAGTTTTACGTCGGCTTACCTACCTGATTATTTGTGGTACATTTTGTTTGTTTTTTTTTTACTTTCAACTGTAAAAATAATGATTTCTATTCATTTGTTCAGTGGGTTATCTTAGGAGCGGGGTTGATTATAACACAATGAGATATTTAAAAAAAAGAAGATATTTTAGTAAAAATCTCGTTACGTTAAATAGAAATCCTGATTTTTAACAGTTTTAAGTAAAAAAATACATCGCGAAAAAATTACATAAATTACGTGAATTACCACGTGGTATTCAGTTGCATCCGGTTTGACTAGAAGTCAACCCTCGTCGAACATAGTTGGGAAAGGCAAAAGACGATGATTTGATCATTTGTTTTTGAATCAAGATAATATCTTTTGTAAGCCGATAAAGTCTAGGCATAGGGTTCTTAAACAATAAGAACATCTATCTCTAACCTACCTATGTCGAACATTTTTTTTTTTTTGTATATTTTCAATTTTGTACTAGAACTTCGTCCTCGTCGATTTCGTACTTTCCCCTTCGATAACATCCCCTTCACCCCCTTTATAGCTTAGTTTTGAAAATAATAATATACTATAGTACTCAAGAAGTAGCTTTCTAACAGTGAAGACCTTTTTAGAATTGGATCATTAGTTCCGGAGATTACCCCCTACATACAAACTTACAATTTTGACCTCTTTATAATATTAAGTATAGATTTGTTTGTAATTGAACAAACAGTTTTGACACGTCAAACATTAAATAACTAGATCGACGATAGATGTCTCCTGTATGTCTTCTTTAAAAAGAAACATCAGGAACATAGTTTTAAGAATGATTATCCCACTAACAACCATAATAACACAACTAAAACTTAAAATCTTTTAAAATCTTCGTAAGTTATCACAAACCCCAGTGTCCTACAATAGCTAGACATCGCAATTCTAACTTCAGTTCCTAAAAGTATACTAATAAAAAAGTTTGCCTGTCCATTTATTGCCGGCTACGAGCAATATATCGGTTTATATGTTTGTTCGTCACCAACTTTCTTTGCCACAAGACCCTGGGGTATTTATATAGTTCTCTGTTTTTCTCTGGTTTCGAGGACATAGTAAAAATAATCTTCCTATGGACGTCGTGATGGTACTACGGAATTATTGAACTCAAGTATCAGCTGACTGTGCTCTGAAGGCTCCTCAACTTAAATGGAACTGGGCAGGACATGTCTGCCGTATGTTAAACGAGCAGTGGGCCTGTAAAACGTGGAATTGGTGACAGCAAGGGCAGACAGCGGCGGAGATGGCGGGACCATCTGGATGTCTTCCTTAAGAATTGGAAAGAGTTGGTGCGGAATCGCGACCTTTGCACGATGGCAGGAATGGAGGGAGACCTGTGCTTAGATGCCCAGCAGGTCAGTTCGGGCAAGTAATAAGTAAATTAAAAATGTCAGCATACTAACATTTTAAATTATTTTAGTTTAGGTATATGTATATATATTATTTTTATTTATTTTTTCTTGAATAAAACGTTGCCCCACACTAGGAATTTCTCCTGTCTCGTGGGTGCGTTTACAAACATTTAAAGTCACATACACGAACAGCCAGACCTGGAACAATTACCTGTAGGCCATACAAATATTTGTTCCGTGCGGGAATCGAATCCACGACACGCGGCGCAGCAGTCGATCGCTAAGCCACTGCGCCAACCGTGTCGTCAAAATGTGTCGTCAATATGGAAATAAAGAAAATAATCCAACTTTATCATCATCTGTCTATGTTCGCGTTGGCTTCCAGTCTAACCAGATGCAGCTTAGTACCAGTATTTCAAATAGAGCGACTGCTTAACTGAACTCCACAACCCAGTTATTGGAACACGATACTCCTTGGTAATACTGGTTGTCAGACACTCAGGCTCTCTCTTCTGACTGTCAAAGATCTGCAAATGACAGCCGGGACCAACTGCTTAAAGCGCCTTTCTCGGGTTGTAACGGATAGTCACTCATCCACAGACTGACCTCGGCAAGCGTAGCTTAACCTTCGATCGATCCGTGCGGCTGTTATTATTTATCCACAAACAAAAATAATCCAACGAATATGCAATAAACAATACAAAACTATTATCATTAACAATGAACAAGGAAATTAGCCATACACAAGGGTGTCCACGATTAATTCGCTGAATTAGTCCCGTCCGAAGTAAAATCGATTAGGGAACGAAATTTGGGGCAGGGGCAATTCGCAACGACGCTGCGTCCCATCCAAGATAAACATGCCAGGGTTTTTTCTACGGTTGAGACATTAACCAAGGATGTTTTGGTGGTGGCTGTGAGGTTTGTAGATGTCGGACTGTCCTGAGTTTCATTTGTGGGATTGAAGGTGATATTTCTTTTGTGGCTTGAGTGTTATTGTGGAGTATTTTAAAGCTTAATTATACAGAAGACTTGGCTTGATTTTTGTAGTGAAATTTCTTTTTGGTCAATGTGAATTAGATTTTATGAAACAAAAAAAATGTTACGAAAATAAGACAACTATAAATGTTTCTCTCTCTCTCTCTCTCTGTCTGTTAACCGCATTCATAATTTATTCATCTCACTCTCACACTAGGTAACTACATAAACTCACACTTAATTTTTGGTGATATTTACAAAAACATTATACCATTACTAACAAACAATAAATTGAATTCATTTCTCAACAAAGAAACGATCCCTGAAACAACACATTTAAAAAACACAAAAAAATAAAAAGCTAACCTCCAAAATAAATAAATATTTTCTTATTGACTTCAACAAAGGAAAAACCCGTCACCAAAGCCTACTCACCCTACACTGTATGTCATTAGACGAAGCGGCGGGGGCGTCATTACAGCGATGAGTAGAACGACCATTAATCTTGTGAGACCGGTCTCCGCGCTGTCAAAATTGTGGCCACAGTTCTACGTGCGTACTTAGTTCACTGTGTTCCTTTGTTTCTGGTCACTCTACTGTGTGCGTCGATTGTGATTGTGAAGGTTAGCTAACTATTTTAGGGTTATTGTGTCTATGATATGTTCGGTGAAGAGCGGGTTTGAATTTGGTGGTCAGGGTAGAGATGATTGTTTTAATTTTCAATGACGTGTGGTACTACTAAAAGGTAACTACCTTTCAGGGGTTGAAAGTAATTTTTATTATTAACAGTTCTGGATCTGGCTATTTGTGAATGTGAGTTTTAATGTTTGTTAACACACCCACGATACAGGATAAATTCCTAGAGTGACAAAGTTTTTATAAAAAAAAACAGATTTTGCTTGAAGCAGATTCGTCAGACGAAAATGTATGAAACGGCGAATTTATCTTTATTAGCGTATTTTCTATGTATAATAAAAAAATATCTGTCTATGTAATATATTGTATTAAGTATATCAGTCATCTAGTACCCATAACACAAGCTCTGCTTAGCTTGGGGCTAGATGATGCAGTGTGGATTGTCCAGCATTATTATTATTTTTATCCCCTTTATTTAAAATCTTTCTTTATTATTATTATTACTGTCTGTTATTCTTCAATGGCAGTAAAAATTCCTTTCTGAACCGCTAAAAGAAGCCGGTAGAAACCAAAAAACCTACATCCATACTACCACTGAATTGAAACGTCAAAATCCGTCGTCACACACCCCTACCCCACTACCGTGATGTAAGGGCTCGTGGGTATAACCGCTCTCATGCGATTAACTGAGTGAAGTCAAGCAATTTGTTAACAGTATTGACTAAAGACTTGGACAGGCATTTGGTTCAGGTTAGGTCGCATTTATCTAGGGTCGCATTTTACCCATGACTAATCAAAATCAACTCAAATAATTTATCTAACAGGACATATAGTCCAATTTGTTCCTAATGATAACTAACTAATTCAAAATATATAAGTAATTCTTGCACTTTTTTTAATGACTTCCTCGTTGGTGTAGTGGTCGCAAGCGCTACTGCTTAGCGTGCGGGCTTGGGTTCATGGATTTTGATTCCCGGTCTGGGAAAGAGTTATTGGGTTTTTCCAATTTGGATTTATCAGTAGCGCGTGGAATCTAGATTTATGCCCTGTTCATAGCAAGATCCCTGTTGTAGGACTTAACACTTTAACTGCCAAACAACGGGACACAATAGAAAATGTATTGTTTGTCGTTCATTTGGCGTTTAAGGTATTGAACATAACTGGCTAAATGTGTGTTGAAAAGTACACTTCTACCTAACCTTTGAGGTATCGAGGCGTATGTTACGTAAAATTACTTTAATTTTTTACTTTTTTTTTATTTTTTAAATGTTAGCCCAGAATAGGAATTCATCCTGTGTCTCGGGTGCGTTTAATACATCCATACATCTCTATTTCCCGTCATCTCAGAAGTCACCTCCTTCTTAGCCATATCAACTTTCACACAATCCATCCATCGTTTCCTGGGTCTCCCTCTACTCTTGTAACCCTCTACATTCATACTCAAAACTTTCTTCACAACATGATCCTCATTCCTTTGCATCACGTGTCCATACCAGCGCTTACACCTCTCATGAATATATTCCAATCGTGCATGTAACGCTGCTAACTAACTAACCCTATTCTGTTCGCTGCAGAAATGTGAGTTATTGAACATAGCCAGTGAAGCTGAACGTATGACTGACAGAATTCAGGTTCCACTGCTTTAATTCAGGGGTTTATGTAAGTTATAGTTCGCGTATTTAAGGAACACCTAATAGTTTTGAAGATAGAATATGGGAAGGTGTGTGTGTCTGTTTGTCCGTCTTTCATGGCAAAACGGAGCGACGAATTGACGTGATTTTTTAAGTGGAGATAGTTGAAGGGATGGAGAGTGACATAGGCTACTTTTTGTCTCTTTTTAACCCCCCACTTCCTTACGCGAGCGAGGCCGCGGGCAAAAGCTAGTAGTAAATAATATTCTATTTACAAACTAGTTGTGCAATTTAATAAACAATAAACTTATTTAATTTTTTTGTCCCCTTTTCTTTTAAGAAATTGCACGTACCACTGTTTGTCTCTGAATCACCTAAAGGTTGAGTGGTAGAAAATGCGTATGGCATTAGGTCCGCCTCTGTACATTTGTGTGCTTAAAGTATTAAATAAATAAATTAATATTGTGCTCTAGATTCATACATATCTACATATAGCGAGAACTACTAAACCGATCAACATGAAACTTTGTACACATATTTTTAGAGGTGTTAGAAGTAACATAGGATACTTTTTATTGAAAAAAAAAACATGGAAAAACAACGTTTGCCGAGTCAGCTAGTACATACATATGTACATACACTAAAGCTTTTTCTAATGCGGGTAGGCAGTAACTGCAGAACACCATCTGTAACGATCTTAACTTATGCCTTTTACTTCGTTTACGATCACAAATCTATATGCCTGGCACGATGCATTATCGTAGACGTAAAGTCAATTGAAAAGATTTCAGAATACACGCACGCCGCAGCCGGTTGTGAGGATTACGATGCTACAATCATCCTCCTGCCCTTATCCCAATTTGCTTTGGGTTCCATACATCTATATTTGCTGACGATACGATTAATACGGTTCTACAATATCAAGTAATAATAATATATTATCTATTTTCCAAAAAAATACAAACTGGTATTTTTATTTCACAAAGAAACCTTTCTGATATGAAACGACGTACACACACATTTAAAAGTACATGTTTAGCTTTTAACATAGTTCTGCTTTGTTATCAATTAATTAATCTGATTTACTGTTAATTTATGTTGGCTTATTATTGTCATACAACATGGCAATGCTGCCAGTCTCTTGGGTTCATTACAATGATACAGAAAATAATTTTGAGTTCAATATCAACCCTCCATACCAAAATTAACGTAATAAACTATTTTGCCTAATATTAAATATTTGCTTCTAACTTTCTCACACACAAATTAATATTAAAATCATATTACCACTCACAGAAAAAATTAAGAACATGGCAAATTGCTTCTGGCGATCCTACACGCATAGAGGCGTGATACAAAAAAATATATGCAACACACCTGGTACACAATATAATTAATATCTTCCCAACAAAAAGGTTTTAATTCGTGCAAAATCAAGCATAAAATCTCAGGGATGTGGACTCACCCTTTATTTAAAAAGGCATATTCATTCATTGGTTTTATGTGAAAAAGATTACGTACATGTTAAATGTTAAAGATTGCCTCGTTGGGCTTGTAGTTGTAAGCGCTATTACGGTGCTCGAGGCCCTGGTTCGAATCCCGGGTCAAGCAAAATGTCTGTAGGATTTCCATCAGGATTTTTTTCGTAGCAGCATTGAGTCCCGGTTTGTACCCGGTTAATGGAAATTGGGTCGGTTCCTTATTACATGGGATTTACTATTTCTGGTGAAATGTGCCCTCCTAACCAACTATGTTAGGGTCAGTTTTCAGTCTAACCAGATGTAGCTAAAATTTTACATGGTGTGACTGCCTATTTAGCCTTTGCAACCCACATACTGTGTAACACTGTGCCACTCTTTGATCAAGACCTGTTGTCGGATTTTCGGTCTTCGAACTAGCTCCTTAAGGACTGTTTATGATCGTAATCCAGCCGGGACTAACGTGCTTTCCAAGGCACGGAAGGTAGGCCATCCTTTCATGTAAATGGTATTTACTTCTGTAAATAGGTTTTTACAAACACATACTCGTATATACACGTCAACAAGTAAAATATTTTTTGAAACTAGGTTGGTGTTTCGCTATCTGACTGCTCTGAGAAGTAACACCGAAACAAACTCAGAGATCACAGTCTCTTTTAACGTCCAGACATTATCTTGATAGTTATAGATACTGATATAATTACCTGGAACGACTACCTATATGAAAAATTGAACCGATTAATGATTAAAAACAACCCTTTCTCTATTGATACGCAAAATCGATTTTCAACAGTTCCAATTAATCGTTTTAACCAAAGGAAACAATGAAGGGTGAGCCTCCCAATTGTCGGTCTTCATTCAAAATAACCCTAAAGCGATTCTGACAAACGATTATAGAATACATCTTATTCAAATTAAGAATATAAAAGATTTTTGTGCATAATTGATTTTGACATTGCGTAATTAAGACGTCGGATTGTGACGGTTGGTTAGTGTTCTTTGTCAAATATTAATCTAATTTTGACAGCTGACTGATTCGGAGTAGAATCTTCCTGTGAGAAAGATTTGATTGTGTTTTTTTTTTTGAGTTAGAAAATATTACGGTTTACATTTTGATTGACGAAGATAAATGGTTGGTTTGTTTACGCTTATTATTGGCTTTATATAGCTTTTCAAATTAATTGATGTTTTAAAAATATCAATTGAATGTAAAAAGACGTTGTTTTTTTTCCATCTGTAATAGTGAATCTGGATTTGTGCTCGGTAGGTGACTATAAGCTCGCCGGCTCCCTATGACACATTTAAGTCGCACGACTTAAATATTTGTATGCAGTATAGTCAGGTACAGCTCTGCCTAACCCCTCGAGGCATACAGGCCTGACGTTTGTTGAGAGTTGAGACTTAGAAGAAGATTAATATTTACTAAAAAGTTCAGAATATGCTGACTACAAATGAATGACGTGTACATTTAACTACATATTATTATTTCTATTTAAAAAAAAAACATTTTATTTTGTAATTATTACCGAAATTGAACTACAACGTCTAGTATAATATTATTTGTGGCTTGAGCAATTCACTATGTCAATTGTTTACCAAATTTGTAGGAGGAAGGCGCCGGTGTCCGTCACACAGTTAAGGCGATTGGCACACTGCACCGCATCACGCAGCGTGGTGCGTGGCGAGGAACTACGAACACTGCGCGGGAATGCGTTATCTGTGTGTTGCACTACGCGTGTTTTCTATACAAACACAGGTACTTGCAAACAACGTAAGAACATGCACTCCCGCGCTACGCTGCGTGATGCGGTGCAGTGTGCCAATCGCCTAATACTAGCACAGGCACCGTCGTTTAATCTATCTTAAAATAAAATAAAAATGTTTTGTATGTCTATATTGTGTTTTTGATAAGGATAGATGTATTTGTACCTACCATATTGTAATTTTTTTTTTGTTATTTATTTATTTACATATCAGTTTTTTTTTGCAAAATCACGAACTAAACGTCCCATACCTAATTTTTTATCCCATCTCATAATTAAAACTAATAAAAATATTCCACACTTGTAAATTCCCAGCACTGGTTTTAATTTTAGGAACGTGTATTACTACAGGCTGTTTATTAACAAGAGACTTCGTAATACGCTAACTGCAAATGAATGACTAAATTCATTTTATGAAAAAAATATCACTTTTTTTGTAACATCACAAACCAAATATCAGAAACCTCAATTTTTATCCCATCTCATTATTAAAACTAAAAAAATAATCAAGACTTATAAATTACCAGCACGGGTTTTTAACATAGCGCCGAATATTACCATGAGCTGTATATTTACAAAAAAGTTCGGAATACGATAACTGCAAATGAATGCTTTTGATTACTAAATTCATTTTATGACAAAATATCACTTTTTTTGTAAAATCACAAACCAATTAATATCGGAAACCTCAATTTTTATCCCATCTCATAATTAAAACTAAAAAAAATAATCCACACTTATAAATTCCCAGCACGGGTTTTTGACATTAGCGCCGTATCCACGGGCTGTATATTTACAAAAAAGTTCGGAATACGCTAACTGCAAATGAATGCTTTTGATTACTAAATTCATTTTATGACAAAATATCACTTTTTTTGTAACATCACAAACCAAATATCGGAAACCTCAATTTTTATCCCATCTCATAATTAAAACTAAAAAAAATAATCCACACTTATAAATTCCCAGCACGGGTTTTTGACATTAGCGCCGTATCCACGGGCTGTATATTTACAAAAAAGTTCGGAATACGCTAACTGCAAATGAATGCTTTTGATTACTAAATTCATTTTATGACAAAATATCACTTTTTTTGTAACATCACAAACCAAATATCGGAAACCTCAATTTTTATCCCGTCTCATAATTAAAACTAAAAAAAATAATCCACACTTATAAATTCCCAGCACGGGTTTTTGACATTAGCGCCGTATATTATCACCGGCCGTATTTTTTGCCGGCACAAACGCCGGTTACCCCTCTGGGGAGCACAGTAGTCTTATGAACTTTTTCTTATTTTTTGTGTTTTTGTTTTTTTTTTCCTTTTTATTATTTCATTATATTGTAAGCTCACGGCAGTCATCAAAAGGTCGTTAGCAGTCTCACAATGTATATATTGGCAATTTTTTTCGCGTAACTCAAAAATTGACTTTGGTTCGGCCATTTTGTTTTGTTATATTGTTATGATGTATCAATGCGGTATTGTTACTAGTTTTCGAATGGTGTGAAATAGTGTTATCTTTTGTTGGGGAGTGACAATTAAAAGTGATTTTTGTTTTTTTTTCTGTCATCTTTGTTACCGACAAGTGAAGTTGACATTTTATGTATAATTTTTTTTTATGTCTTACTGGTTAAATAATCGTGATTTTTACTGTCTACTATGAAGTCGCATCATAAGGAGTTAAGTAGTTAGTTAGTAAAAAAAACTGAGGTATAAGTCAAATAGCCCGCGGAATTCAAAATTGGGTGCATTTTTTGCAATTTGCACGTAGGTAGGTAAGATAAAACTAAATACTGAATTATAGTTAATCAAAATATCAATATAGCTTTAAAATTATATTTTTGGATATATTTACTAGCAAGAATATAGGTGGCTAACATCTGTTCTTTAGTTGGTTCTCACTAAATAAATATTTAGAATAATGCGGCTGATGAAATATGACTATTTTGTAAAAATATAAAGATTCCTAGCAGAAATAATATCAAGAGCTATGTATGTTGCATGTCACCTTAACGATTTAAGGTGACATGTAAAATGCGCAGCTCTCGACGGTTTTTTTACGAGGTCAAGCAGATACTAATTAAGTTTCATATCTCCGATTTAAGTAACTATCTACTTTAGTTTAATTGTGTTCTGTCTTGCGCTTACATGCCTAGTTAACATGAATTAGTCCTTCCTATATTAGTAGGTCCTTTTCAAAACATAATAAATTTTAACCCCACAACTGCACACATTAAATTGAAACAACGGCAATCAGCAAAAACGCGTGAAGATTATCAAAACACGCAGCGGTTTTAACCGACAAAAAGGTGCAACAGTTAACTGTTAAACCAACGTTAAGTACAAGCATTATCATTTTAACCACGAAATAATTATATATATAGAATACTTTCACGCATGCGCCGTAAGGCGTTCGCGTGTAACCATGCGAAAATTCGCGTGATTTGATAGTTGGCGGCGATAAAAAAAAGTATCGGAAAGTGTGAGCTCGATCTGATAAAACTATAACTGTGTTGTTTGACGTTCGATGCGCAAGAGTGTGAAAGGTGGGGGTTAGTTAGTAACAGCTTGTTGTTTGTTGAGAATAAATAAA
Source organism: Phlogophora meticulosa (assembly GCA_905147745.2). Classification (NCBI taxonomy): domain Eukaryota; kingdom Metazoa; phylum Arthropoda; class Insecta; order Lepidoptera; family Noctuidae; genus Phlogophora; species Phlogophora meticulosa. Next base: position 3,234,417 of record LR990542.1, read on the forward strand.
TGTTGTATTGTTTATTGTATCTAAATTGGTTTTAATATTGCTATTAATGAGGCATATACCTGAGTATATGCGTCAAAAACTACTACATTCCTGAGAATGTAGTAGTTTTTGACGATGGAAAAGTGAAATTGAATTAATAATAATAATACAAAGTGTATATGTATGTCAATAAATTATATTATAAATTTATATTACAAAAAATCTGCTTAATAATATGTTTTGGAGCCGTATCCCCTATATTTTGATATACCACGGTTTTTTTTTCAAAAAAATACCATAGCCAATGTCACTTAAGGTGTCAAGACGAATCTAATTATACATCATTTGTTCTCAAAATCCTTGAAGCCGTTTAGGCTATAGGAAAAAAAGGAAAGAAATAGACATAGACACATACACTCGAAAAACATTATGCTCCTTCTGAGGTAGTCCGATAAAAAGCGGAGAGCGTAAGAGGGAGAGTACGCAGGGGTTAGAGGACGTCACACATTTTAGTTGTTTGGACTGAGTAAAATCGTCTTTATAATCATCGTTATTTACAATGACGAAGGTTTTGCAGTCTCTTTATTAAAGATCCCAAACTGAGATTTTTCCCCAATCAAACATGAACAATATCCTTTTTTGATAAATTTGAAAAACTATCAAAGAAATTTGACGCATTGGGGTAGCTTGATATGCTGGCTTCTACATTTAGACTATTATAATATTTTTAATCTACTTATTATTCCTGGAATTTCAATAAAATATCAATTTTTAATGACACTATCTTGAATTCAGAACTGTTTTCGCAGAATATTCCCAAGCTATTTATGCAAAAATATCACTTGTGAGAACAATATGTAAGTTCCCATTCCGACCTCAAGATAGATAGGAAATAATTAATCAAAAATATCATTTAAATCCGTTTAAGTATCACGATATTTACCTAATCCGTCATACTTATCATAATGAGTATCAATCCATATTCAAAAACATACTTTATTGCATTTCAATAGAATTGAATATTGCAACATTCATTAAATATCACGAAAAGAATGTCTGTCTGATCGATAATAAGTTCTAATCCTCTGTAATAAAAACTAAATTCGCAATAATATTGTAACAATACTCGAGAAGAGTGTTCCTTATTTGAATAATACTTAGGACTGGCAGTGTTACACTTTAACAAAGGTAGGGCTGTCCAAAAATTTGCATACTTCGTCGCCACAGGCGACTTTACTTCAAGAATTACGCTGAGAAAAGGGTTGACATATTAAATGCGTATGCAAAAAATCATTTTGATTCTTATGTTAACGTATTAAGGATTATGTTTAATTTTAGAAACGTATAAATATATTGGTTTCTAATATTTGCTAATGATGCGTCCTGAATCGCTAAACAGGTTTTGTCTATTTAGTATACGATGCGCGAATCTTTTTCTTTATATTTTTTCTAATAACAAATGATCTATTTTTTGTAGGGTAGGTATGCAAATTTTTTGGTTTCGTGAGAAAAAAGTGTTTGTAACGTTTCTTTGTGGGTAGCATTTTTTAAGATATGAAGAAAAATATAACAGACTATGATGGTAAGACTTGTCTCGAAACAACGGCCCGTAGTTACAATAGTTCTTAATCTAGTCACAATCTCATCTCAGCGACAATCAATGTCAAAAACTTGTCAAAAATGTAGGTAGTTTAGACGTTTTTTTTGACAGATTGGGACTGAGATTAGATAAGACCGCTTTTAAATGATTTCTTACTTTCTTAAAAATACGGGAATTACCCCTCAGATGTAATCTTCGCCTAATTGCTCAACTTGGTCGCAAGTGCTACTGCTGGGTATGAGGTTTTTGGTTCAATTCCCAGTCCGGACAAAGTGTTATTGGGTTTTTCGTAGCCTGTAGTCTGAATCTATGTTCCGTTGATGACCATGGACATTACTGGCAAAATGCAGGTGTACTAAAGCTTCCCCATGTTATCTTAGTAACATTGCCAATGTAAGACGAGGAGCTCGGTGCTAAATAAAATCAGCCGAACGGGTCGATCAAACGTTAAGCTACACTTGCTGAGGTTAGTCTTTAGATAGGTGATCGTCCATTACATATCGAGTCTCGTCCGTACGTCTGAAACCACGTTAAAAAACAGCTTAACGTGGTTTCTGAGGCACGTAGGACCAACAGACGACCAACAAAGGGACCAATAGGTCCCGGCTGGCATTTGTAGATCTTTGGCTACTGCCAAACTTCTGACTACCCGTAACTACTGTTACGGGTAGTCAGAAGCACGAAAGTCTGAGTTTCCCTTGGTAAGACAGGGTGTCTTACCAAGGGAAATCGTGTTGGCGAGTTAATGGGTTGTGGAAGTCAGATAGGCAGTCGCACCATGTAAAATAGTGGTATTCAGCTGCATCCAGTTGGAAAAGAAGCCGACCGAGCTGATGAAGTATTTTATTTTAACACATGTAAAAATTATTGGTAAGACGAGTTAACTCGTAGTCTGACACTTGACGTGTAAAATATGTTTTTTTTAATTACCCCTTTTCTCTCTTATCATACGCTTATACAGTAGTCCCTTTGCATTACTTCCTAGTTACAAACGCACAAACAAACAATGTTTACTTCGATCATTAAGTCATCTGCGCACAGACAGACAATGAGCGATCAAATGCTCAGAAAGTGCTGCCTCACACCGGGAAGCGGACGCATTAGCTGCATCTGGCTATACTAGAAGCCGACCGGAGGACTGTCTTTTGTAAACGTTTTGACGTTCAAAAAGTCTTGCTTCTCAGCCTTTGAATAAATGAATTTTGCTTTTGATTTTGACCCCAACATAGTTGGAAGAAAGCTCAGTAGGTGATGAATAACATTATTCATATCAATATCAATGTTCATCTGCAATTAATGGCTGTCTAAGCAACCGCGACTCACGCCAGTCGTTATGCAAATACTCTAGCAGTTGCATTATAATCGCAGCAATTAGTAGCAGTCGCTCCGGTAATTGCTTTGACAGTTGTTTCTCGGATTGTTAGAGGTTTAGCCTTAATGTGGAATTTAAATTATCTGCCTTGAGTGGATTTACATAGTTGGAACAATGATCAGACATCTGCTAAGACTCTATAAGGACGATAATCCATCGTTACATATTTAAAGAAAGAAAGAAAAAACACAACGAGAAATACTAATCCTAACAAGAAAAAAAAGACAATAGGGTCTTAGCGTAATGCTACGATATTTAAAAAATAAAATAAATAGGAATCGCAGCGCTGATATTCTTATACGGTACTTCGTGATGCCACGAACACACATACTGACAAACACTTTAGTTCTCTAGAGAGTACGAAAAATAACAAAGATAAAATGTAAAATTCTTAAACAAATAATTAATTTTAAATTGTCTGTTTGTAATATCAAAATACCAGCTGTTTACTAAATGCATTTGAAAGTTTGTACGGTAGTTATACCAAAAAAACAATGTTCAATTTTTTTGACAGTCTGTATGTTTGTCTGTCTGGTTTGTCTATCTATCTGCAAGTTTATTTGAGGTAATCTTCGAAACAGCTGGACAGATTAGTATGGGACTTTCACTGGTAGATAGCTGATGTAATAAGAAGTAACTGAGGTTGTTTTTATTTAAATAATTAATGTTCAGCGACAAAAAAAATAAAATCCATGTATTGTTAAATTCCACGCGGACAAAATCGCGGGCACGTAAGTAATAAAATAAATACAAAAGCAAAAAAATATTTAAAAGAAATTTATACACTAACATTTTCGTTAAGATACTGCAAGCTACGCTGCATGACGACATGGGAGCGAGCCTGTTGGTTTTTACCTAGAGGTACAAATTCAGACTACGTGGCGGTACTGAGAACTTCCAAATTGAAAGTCCCAATAACATCAGGCAACCGGATCCTATCTCGTAAACCTAGTCTGGCTTATTAGTCGTGTTGAGAGGACTGCTTTACGTCATTTTTGACGTTCTAAAAGTGCTGACTCTGTCTTATTTGAATAAATGATTTTTGTGATTTTGATTTATTCTAAACACTTATCAATGGGTATATCGATGTTAGTGAAAAATTATCGTTCACCAGCAGACAACGCACAGCCTAAACCGGCTGGATCTAGAAGCATGCAATACCACGCCTTTGGAAATAAAGGCGTTGGGCAGAGGTGCACCTATAGTAACACCTACATTTCTCCAATTATATTTAAGTCCCGTGTAATATGGGGAGAGTCAATTCCATCTACCGGGCACAAATCCAGACTCCGGGCTGCAAATTAAAAAATTCTAACTGGAAAACTCAATAACACTTTGCCTGACCTGGGTATGGAACCCAAGACCTCTCGCTCAGCAGTCGCGCTTGGTACCACTAGGCCAACGAGGCAATCCCACAAGATTTCCTTATATAAAAATGACCATTATGATTTTTCTTATTCAATCCCTTACTGGGGTTAAATAGGCTTAAATATTGTATGGAACTTCATCATTTTTGCCTATGGGAACTATCATACACATGGCTTGTTTAGTCATACAAATTAGTCCCATGGTTTCTAAGAAAGGCCTGCTTGAAGAAATACTAAGAACCGTTTAGCTTACATTATTTTATGCTTATACACTTACGTTGCCCCACACTAGGAATTTCTCCTGTATCGTGGGTGCGTTTACAAACATTTAAACTCACATACACAAACAGCCAGACCCGGAACAACTACCTGTAGGTCATTCAAATATTTGTTCCGTGCGGGGATCGAACCCACAACACGCGGCGCAGCAGCCGATGGCTCAACCACTGCGCCAACCGTGTCGTCAACACTAGCTACTGTGCATAACAATTATTTTCCTCTATGTATGAAAAACAGTATTTTTTTACACACAGCTCTAAAGAAATCTTGATACATTAGGCTGATAACATAACACCTGTTTTACCCGAAGCATGAGGCCCTGGGTACGATTCTCGGGTCAAGCAATGTGTTATTAGGAGTTTTAATTATGAATTTCTCAGTCTCAACACAAAATGTCATGATGGCCCAGTGGTATGGGTTCAAACCTGGACAAGTACCAATGTGACTTTTTCAATTCATATGTACTTTCTAAGTTTATCTCGGACATCAGGACAGGAAAACATCGTGAGGAAACCTGGACTTATAATAAATATAAGTCTGAAATCGCCAACCCGTCTTGAGCAAGCGTGGTGATTAATGATCGTGCCTTCTCTGTATGAGAAGAGACCATTGCCCAGCAGTGGGACAGGAAAAGGCTGGTATTATCAGTCTCAGCGCAGAGTCTGGATGTGTGCTCGGTTGATGGCAATTGGATCACCCCCTTTAACATGGGACGTAAAAATATAACTGTTGAAATGTGGGTGTACTGTAATTAGTCCACCTTATATGTGGTTTGGCAAAGGTGTACTTGGACCTACGCACATTTAACCGCAGTTCTATATTAGAGTACGCTTCAATCATTTATATTTGGTGACTGTTAGCTCAACCTTTAAGAAATAACCATGTCTAGCCTATTTCATACAGAATCTGTGGTCAACCAATGTTAAAAAAATATTACATCTCATCTTCGAACCAACCACATACAGTTTCTGTAAATCAAAACGTCATTGGTGAACTTTAAATTATACATATTATCTAAAAATCTCTTTCTTCTAGATGACGGGTACCCTCAGATAATCTACTAAATAGTCATGTAATGTATAATTGGTACTATAGACTATCAGGATATAATATTTTCTGCATCTCCATCAAGTCCATCCCAAAGTTGTCTGCAAGACAGCGGTGTTAACAAAAAAGCTGCCAATTGTAACACCCTATGTAGCTATTAAAGTTGTTATTTGATAGTTCTCATAGTGTAGATACAGATAAGAGAATTCTATGAGGTCCTTTCTAGTTTTATGTCTTTAACTCCTGTTAATCGCAATACAACATTACGATCCTATCGTACACGCAATCTTTTAAATTTCTTCCATTTAAGATCAATCTTCCCAATCACCTTCCAGAAACTGCTAGCATTTAAAATAAAGTCTACAATAAGTAATAAAATATTAAAAACTAAGACTCACATCAACACCGCCATTGTTCCACGGTGGCAGTGCATAATGGGAGGGGTCATGGTGCCCCCCTCCCATGTGCTCCGCCATCACTGACATCCAGTGCACCAGACCCTGGGCCCCGCCGCCGCCGGACGTGCCTGTAATAACCACGAAGGTTAAAACACTGAAAATCTAAAGGATCCAGGAGGACATCTAGATAAAGTTCTTGCATCGCCTAAAATATAAGGTCCTCCAAATCCAGGGCATTATATTAATGATAGATATAATACCACTGATAACGCAAATCTGTTTAACAAAACGCTTGTAATACTACAACTTCACAATCATGACAATGGACGAGTTTAAGTCAAACGACTTGATGATAATATCATTGTGAAAGCTAAGAACCGGCTGTCAATCAATCGTAAGGAAAACTAAGAACTGGCGGAATATAAAATTGAGAGAGACGATAAATTGGAAATAGTCTGCTATCTTGCTGAAGATGAGCTGGTACGCAAACTCACACAGTGATGAAAGATAACCGATTACATATAAAAGTGAAACTTGCTACATTACCATCTTAACCGATTTAAGCTGTAATCTGCGAAGGTATTTGGAGAAGGTTAAAATTAATAATATCCAGAAAACTGCTTAACAAACCTGTCGGCACGGCGGCGGGCTGCGCGGCGGCCTGGTCCTGCCCCCCACCACCAGTGACCCCCCCGCCACTCCACACGAACGCTGACGATGCACCCGCCTTCTGAAACAATACCAAACACGATTTAGTCACCTGTTGAACCAATTCCATGTTAATGAAGACTTCAAAGAAATACTCATTTCCGTGACCAGTCAGGGAATTGAGTCTTTCTTCACAGTCCATACTGTCATGGTATTCCACAACACTCTTCCATAAGTATCTACAGGTAAGAATGGGGCACGCTAGTATTGCTTGAAGATAGTTTCGATAATGCAAATAGGAGCAATGCAGTGTGTTCAGTGTAAATTTAATTTGTGGTTTAAAGCGAATACAATACTACTGGACTTCTCATTGACAAAAAATTCGAAAAAGAACATTTGAATGTCAATACCAGAAAAAAGGATGGGCTTTTCTAATGTGGCATCAATTGAGCAAAAGGAACACAGTTTTCTAATTGGCACTCCTAGAAGGAATACCGATTCCAACTAGTCAATCCGAATAAGTCCTAACTGCAAGATAATTATTACTTCCTCCAATACAGTACCACAAATTTCCATTTACCTCATCCGGTGAATCAGTAACTCTATCTCCATTATTTTCATCATCGGAAGCCTCCAGACCAAATCCATTGGAAAAGAGCATATTCCTCGGATACAATGAGTAACATTCTGCCACATTCCGTCTTCTCTTGCCAAGACTTGCCAGAAAACTCTTGTACAGCTGAGTCGGAAGCAAGAACGGGGTATTTTGGAACCCATCTTTAAAGCCCAAATTCTGATTTCTAAAAGGATTGCTAAAATCAAACTCCGGTAGAAATTCCTTCTTGATAAAATTTGCTACAGGATGCATAGATAAAGCATTCTCTGTATAATCCAGCGCAGTGGTTGTATCTTCATTTGGACCATTATTTTCTAGATCACTCGTCTCTGAGATCCCATCACTAGAATTATTGCTATCAATAGGATCCATTTTGTTATCGTCAGTGTTGAAATCTTCAAATTCCCTCTTCATTTGTAGATTCATGGGGTTTTTCATAAAGAGGTTTGAACTTGTTAACGTCATTGACATTATTGGCACTATATTACTTATAAATATATCACTATTTAACACTATAGTGTCTATTATACTTTTGCGAAATAAAAATAAATATATCTTCGTAATTATTTAGGTATTTATAGGAACTATCGTTGGGTAGGAGGTGCCTGAATGGAAATAATATGTTATTTCATTAGTTGGTTTTTTCTGCACCCGATTCTTTTTTTTTCGTTATTACAATAGAAATATTATTTATTGAGGAAGGCTCATAAATTCATAATTATGTTTGTTTAGATTAGTTACATCTGCTGCTATTTTATTGTCACGCTTGTTGGTTTAATTTACACACTTAATCGTTTTTTTTTAGTTTTTGTTTTTAATATTGTAATTATTGCTAAGTTTACAGCCTTTCATACGTATCATCATCATCTGTCTAGCTTTTTACCTAACTATGTTGGGATCAGCTGCCAGTCTAACTGAAAGTAGCTAAATACCAGTTATTCCATGGAGTGACTGCCGTTCTGTCCCCTACAACCCCTTATTAGGTAACACGATACTCTTAGTAAGAATAATGTTGTCAGACTTTCGGGCTTCTGACTTCATGTAATTACAGTCTAAGATTGAAATCACAGCCGTGACCAACAGTTTAACTGATTTCCCACCCATCTATGGACCAATCTCGGCAAACATAGCTTAACCACCAAAATTCAGACACACAGCACATTCAAAAGTATATTATACCGTATTTTAGCTCCAATGTTAATGCTTTCCTCTTTATAATATTGTCTTATAAGACAGATGAATATTTACGTAAAAAAAAACTGTTCCTGTCCTTCTAAACCTAGTAAAATATCAAGTAATAAATCACTAACAAAATAGCATCGTACAAATACAATAGGTAACTATATCTTCAAGTTATTTTTGTAAATATTGAAGTTCTTAACTTGCCAGACAGATGTAATGCTGCGGAAATTGTTTCAACAGTTCTGCTTCCGAATTAAAAGACGAGAAAGCACTGAGGGCTATTTTGGGAGACTGTCATATGTGATTTTTGACGTTAAATACATTAAAATTCTCAGTCTAATACGAATAAATGCTGATTGGTTTCTTTTTATTTCGATTTTCCAACTGTCAAATCCATCAACCACCTAGACAAAAAACAATCAATTCTCAAATCAAACACAAATATCCCAACACCAAAATTCAAATGTAGGTTTGAAAAAGGAAAATGTCAAAGTTCAGCCGAAAATAAACAGCGAAAATGTGGGTAGATCAATACACCGCGACTTTTTATTTTTGTATCTAGGTCATGGAAGTTTAAAATATATCTGGTCAGAAAGGGAATATTGGACGGAATGCTAACGGTAAACGTTTAGGGGTGGGTTAGAATAGTCCCTGGTAAAGTTATTTGTGGGTTGATATGAGTTGAATAGATGAAGGAAAGAGTTCGACTTCATCGTCATCCTCATCATCCTCTTGCCCTTATCCCAATTTATTTAGGGTCGGCACAGCATGTCTTCTTCTTCCACACATTTCTATTTGCCGTCACCGCCTTCCTAGCCATATCATCTTTCATACAATCTATCCATCGTTTCCTAGGTCTCCCTCTACTCTTGTAAACCTCTACATTCATACTCAAAACTTTCCTCACAACATGATCCACATTCCTTCGCATGACATATCCATACCATGACAACCGATTTCCAAGAAAAAAGAAAATTACCTATTCGACATAATTGCGACATTAATGTTTATAATTTATTATTGTATTAGGTCTTCAGTTTTTACAGTAAAAGAGGATTATTATCGTCACTGTTACGATGACATAATAAGCACTTAGTGAAATATCAGTTTGTAAGAACTATAGATGAAGATATTTAAAAAAGTAATGAATAATTTTGGTCTGTGGTTTTTTGGAATACAAAGTCTACATTGAAGTACTTGTATTACAAAAACATAAGAAATGGTCATAATTATTGTATTAGGTCTGCAGTTTTTACAGTTATTAACGCCACTATTACGATGACATCATAATGGTTAAGCACTTAGTGAAATATCAGTTTGTAAGAACTATCCATAATGATATTTGAAAAAAGCAATCAATATTTGATCTGTGGTTGTAATACAAAGTCTAAATTCAAGTATGTACTTATAAGAATTTCGACACCAGTTAGTATTTAGGGATACGTTTAAAATACACGTGTTAATAAAAAAAAAAAAAAACTGCCTGTTGCTGTACCAATGCAAGGCAAAGGCCTCTTCTCATACAGAGAAGGCACGAGCATGAATCAGCCGTTTGCTCAAGACAGATTGGCGATTTCACACTTATATTCGTTTATAACTTTAAATGACTATAATTATTTGTAGTCGGCTTCCAGTCTAACCGGATACAGCTGAATACTAATATTTTACATGGAGTGACAGCCTATCTGACCTCCACAACCCAGTCACTGGGCAACACGATACCCCTTGATAAGACTGGTTGTCAGACTTTCGGGCTTCTGACTACCCGTAATGACTTTCAAAGATCTACAAATGACAGCCGGTACCAACGGCTAAACGTTGACTGCTTAGATAGTTGACTAACATATAAAACAAAATAGCTCCAGAAATAATTCTTACTAGATACCTACATGCAATATCAATGTAAGAAAAAACTTTAACTATAAAAATATTTTCTTGTACCTTTGTACAAAATATTTTAAAGAAAAGTATCCCAGTGGTTATTATAAAACAGCCCTAGGTCAGGTAGACGCAACCTAAAAACCTAGTTTACTTACGACTCGAGATTTGTGCTCTAAAAGTTTTAAAGTATCTTCACGGTAGCTTAGTTTTGAGGTAAGTGGAAATGGTTTATTTAATGGTAATGTTACTAGAATTGGGGCTTCAGTTACTAGTGATATGTGATATGATATCTTGTCTATTCATAATTTGTAACTAAATTACTATTACTACTCTTAGACCCTACTCTGTGAATGACGTGCATGCCTGTAACTGACTTAATAACACGTGACCTGCTTGTAAAAGTTTTATCTCATTGATTTGTAAATTACTTGTTGATTGCGTGCGGGGATCGAACCAGTGACACGCAGCGCAGCAGCCAATCACTCAGCCACTGCGCCAACCATGTCGTCAAATAAATAAATAAATGTTTTGATGATAATTAGTTGGCAGTAATTAAAAAGCAAGCATTTGATAAGGAAAAAATGATAACAACTTTGGAATGTGTGAAAAACGAAATGATAATCTTTAAGTAAAGAAAAGTAAAGAAAATAATTCATCTAAAGGAAGATCTTTTCCTAGATATAAAAATCACTTTCTTCAGTAATTAAAAACTAAAAGATTTATCAAACTCTTGTCTCTCTGCCAAAAGTTATTGACAGACAAAGTTAAGATGGCTGAAAATGCAAGTTAATGGGGAAAGAACTAAGCTATGCAGTATTCTCCAAAACTATTGTATGTATCTTTATGTACAACCTACCACCTAAGTTCACATTATAGAATGCAATAAACGTATTGAGTATTAAGTGTAAGACTAAATAAAGTTTATGGGAATATCACGCCTGTTTCCCACGAAGGGTAAGTACCAGCCTATTACTGTCCCACTGCAGGGTAAAGGCCTCTTCTCATACAGAGAAGGCATGAGCATTAATCACCATGCTTGCTCAAGACGGGTTGGCGAATTCAGACTTATTTGAATTATATAAGTCCAGGTTTCCTCACGATGTTTTTCTTCACCGACGTCAGTGATGTCCAAGATAAACTTACAAAGTACATTATGAATTGAAAAACTCACATTGGTACTTGCCCAGGTTTGAACCTACAACCTCGTGCACAAGAGACGAGGCCTAAACCACTGGGCTATCACGACATCGAAGGGTAAGGCATAGTTGTAATTATAGCACACTTAAAGGCGAGCCTTTTACTATCAACTAGACACAAACTCCGAGCAGCTACTAAAAAAATCCTGATATAAGAACCTAATAAGTCTGCCCAGTACCCCGTGCTCACGACAAGACCAACGAGGGAGACATGAACCTTACAAGAGTCGTAGTACAAATCAATATTCTTATAGGAAAGTTTTGAGACGGAAGCCCAGCTAAAACTTGCAGACGGAAGCCGTAGGTGAACAAAGAGATTTATTGGTACTAGTAGAGGCGCGCCCCTGCTTTGCTCGGGTGTAATGATACTGATACTTTGTACTGATGTACTGACCTCTCTAAACATTGAGATGTCTGTGCTTTATGTAAGATGTTTTTTTTATAATTAAAAAAATGTTAATATTGTTGTTATTAATAACAAGAGGAAGGAAGTTTGTCAGCAATGGATAAACCCAAAAACTACTTAGTCGATTTTTAAAATTTTATCACTTGTAGAAAGCTTGTCTTTTTTTGGGACAAGGCCGCCACACTATTCCCAAACCACTGTAAGTCCTGAAAAGCAGTATCAACAGTGGCGACCACTAAAAAAGCGTCGAGACAATGAAGCCCGACGAGTCCCGAAGAAACGATTCAACTGTCTTGGATCCCGCAACGAAATTAATCAGAAAAGAACAGCGGAGGAGTTAGAAAAATACATAATTTCTACTTCCCTCCATATTAAATAAGAGAAAGCTGGATAATCTGCGAGTAATATGGGCTATATTTTATTACATTTGTCTTTTATCTTTTACCTTATCCGCGCAGATGAATTGGCGGGCGAAGTCCCAGTAAGTTAAAAGATGCATACGCAGACGAAGTCGGGTGTCACCGCTAGTAGCGATAAATTTTATTATTTTCAATGGGGGTAAACCAATGTACCTACTTTAAAATATTTCGATCTTTTTCTTATGTTAAAAATATTTGTTAAAATTAATGTCTGTCCCGGTATAACACCGTCAACCTCGAACTGACGTAAGCGGTACCTGAATGTCTTATTTGTCTTATAAGATGTGCTGTCGAGTGTAAATGCAACCCTTTGGCCCAGATGATGGGGCGCTAATTATCACAAAATTAATGTTACACATTGTCAAACGCGTCTTAACTGCTGTGATTGGTTGAATTTATTTTCAAAGGCCAATGTATCATTTTACTTGCGTTTTTATTTTTTCGATTACGACGAAGTTACGATTTTTTTTCTATAAACTGGGTGTTAGAAGAAAAATGTTTATTTGCCACAGAATACAAAACAAGAAATTTCTAATAATAGTAGTTGCAATTAATATAATATGGAAATCTTTCCGTTGCATTATCAAAGTTATGTGAAAAGTATTAATAATCACTACACAGGAGTGTAAAAGAGCTATGTCCTTGGCCTCGAAATACTAACGAAGATTTAATTCCTTTCTTAGTAGATATGGATTAGCAAAAGAAAACGATGTACATACGAATAAGGTCTTTAAATGAAGAGCGATAATGAACTAAATTGCACGGAAAAATAAGTCAGTTTTGACTTTATGCAAATATCTAACGCGATAAGGGACCTTGGAATGCAGATTACTGATATTATGCAAGGATTTTATGAAGAAAAATATGAAAGAGAGAGGAAAAGCATATTTTTCTATGAAAGATCTTACTGTTAGTTGTTTCAAAAAGATTAATTAATTTTATAAGAGGAATATTCCTAAATATGAAAATAAAATCTTTAAACCTTGAACACTACAGTTAAAATAATTTTTAACTACAATAATTGAAACTTACTACCAAACACAAGATAAATAAAAAATAAAATCATTCACTTTCCTTTGTGTATAAAACACAGCACAAAATGACGTCATAATCGTTTAAAAAATCATAATACGAAACGTATTCATTAATACCATCGCCAACGGTATAATTATCGACTTCAAACATCGAACGAAAATTTATAATGACACAAAAATGCCGCGAAATTTTTAGCTACACGCAATCTCTATCTTCACACACAGACAGTCCTAACGCACACGTACACACACTCATTAACGAACACATTTACATCACTAATACACGTGTCGCTGCCGATTAACCAACTTAACAAGTGCAATCAAACTTTCAATTAAGCAATAATTAATTATTACCGAACCACGACACTAAACGCTTGGCGCGAACGCCTAAACTGTATCTTTTTTTTTGCGCGCCTTTTTTGTCACATTTTTTGAATTTCGAACGCGTTTTTTACACCGCGAAACGGGTGAAGAATTCTTTTGAGTGCGCGGCCGGCATGGCCGATCGATTTAAGTTTAAAAATAAAACGCCTCTCGAGGATTAGTTATTGTTCCGAATTTTCATAGTTTTGTATTATTTTAGTTTGTTATTTTTTGTTTAAAATTTGAAATTTTAGAGAACGAGCAGTCTTTACCGCGAGGTATTCGCTATGGAACTCTTCCCGTGAGGTTGTGCAAGGAATAGCATTTTCCAACACATGCAAGGTTTTCTTCAGTCTATGACGTGTGTGGGTTTGTACGTATAGGGGTATGAATGTGTGTGTGATCAACTTGAGGCGGAGTGCGCGTGTGTGCGACAGGTTGCGCGTCTGTGTGAGTATTTTATGACTCTGAGTGCATCCCTTTCGAGCTGCATGCAATTTATATGTGTGCATTTTATTTTTTTTCTAAACGGCGCGGTTCCGTGTGTATGCGAGTAAACTACTCATGTATGGGTGCTCTGTTTTTTCGGTTGCGTTGATGGGATTTCAGGCCTTATACTGTAGCGCATAAGGGTGATTTTGTTGTGTATATAAGAAATGTATTTTTCAGTTTTATATCGCCGATATGAGAATCGCGGATAGCAAAGAAAATGTAAAAGAAATAAAAAAACTCGTGCATCGTACGTTTTCAGGTAGACACATTTTTCTTTAACCCATTTATAGGAGGTTTCATGTGTGTGTGAGCTTGCATCTAGGGGGTGGGTGGGCAAAGGGTTGACGGGGGTGTGAGTTGGGGGGAGAGAACATATAAAAATGATAACGCATCGCAAGACGGCTGCTTTTATGGTTTTTCTTTATTTTTTAATGTTTTTTTTATTGAAGCGACGAGTAGACGGGGTATCTCTCATGCTGGTTATTTAAAATTTATGTTTTTATTTTTACGTTTATATAATATTGTTTTTAGTATCTCTAGTAATATCGGAAAGTAATGTTTTATCTTTACTATTTTCCTTTATTAAAACATAACATCACGCCTGTTATCTCTGAAGGGTTTGTCAGAGATGTGCATCCACTATAGTAAGTTCAATGTAATATGGAGCGAGACTATTAACATCCACTACAAATCAAGATTCCGGGTTTCTAATTAGAAATTTCAGGTGGAAAAACCTAATAACTCTTTGACCGAACCGCGGATCTTGCAACGTGCAGATTTTTAGCTCCTTCATGATGACATTGTTCCTTTGAATTTTAATTAAAAAGTTCTATCCTTCCATAAGCACATATCTACTTAAGTAACATCTTTATATAACCTCTTTACGCAATTTCTAACTGGTATGTAAATTACTGTCAAAATTCTAATAAGCATAAATTGTGCAATTGGTTACAATGCATAACTTTTTAATTACTTTTTTACGTAATTGCTTATGCCTTGTATCGACTTATGATACCTAATACCTTGCCTGCAGGAGCCTCTACCTTCACAACTTATTTTCGGAGGTCTATGACTGAATATCCATCTCAAATCGTAACCTCGAAAAGCACGTTAAGCTGTTGTTCCTGGCTGTCATATGTAGATCCTTAACAGTATTTAGAATTATCATCATTAATTTGGAGATTTCACAATAGATTTGTATAAGGTTTAAGAGTTGCCTCGGTGATCTAGTGGTTGCAAGTGCTACTGCTAATCATGAGGACTAGGGTTCGATTCGACTTGTTGAAATAATAGTATTCGTTAAGATAATTATAGCAAAGTCATGAATTAGCTATAGATTATTTCAGACAGTCATTATCTCCGGTTATAAATACACGATTTAATTAAAACTTACATGAATATGTAACTAAATAAATTTGGAACTCCCAAAAAGGTTTTTTGCCCCAGGTGAGGATCGAACTCACGACCTTAAGATTATGAGACTTACGCGCTGCCTACTGCGCTACTGAGGCTGTGATTACTGGAACGAAATAGCTAATTCCATTTAAGGATACATTTGATCCTTTTGAAAATAGAACACTGATAAAAGGAGGTTTCATTTAAATGTTTTTAAGTGTCTTAGGAACACAAAAAGTAATAGAGAAATTATTTTTAGTTTTAAGACTTTACTGGGTTTAAAAATAAAAAAAAAACCCTCCAAAAATAACTATTTAAGTTCCTTGAAAACTTGGAAGGTCCGTGCATTTTTAAGTCTGGAAACTACTGAAGTTGTATCTCTAAGCATCTTACTGTAAAAACCTTTTTTCTTTTACGTTTTCTATCTTAGAAAAGTCTGTATCTTTTATTTAAAGATTTCTTTTTCTTTCCTTGATCCAGGCCACGCTGCCTATACATTTTAGATACGTGCCTACGTTTTGTATTCCATGTTAGTTTAATTTTGGAGAATTTTAGATTTTAAATCTCATTATTAGGGTTCCGTACTGAAATGATAGAAACGCTCACGCTCTGTCACAACTCAATATTTCAGGAGTCATTAATAATTTTGACTTCAAAATGTAGAATTGTTAAGAACAGTGCTTACTACTTATAACAAATGAATCAAAAATAATATTTTTATTTTTCATTGCAATAGGCCGAAATGCGGGGTTGAAATTTAAAAGTGGGGTAACTAGGTCAAATGGGGTGTAGTATGAAAGGACTTTAAAATTACTTTAAAAACACACTTAAAATTATTTAATTCATGACACATGTCAGGAATGAAAGTATGAAGTCAAAATCTATGGGTTTTGGCTTAAAATGAAAAACATCCTTCACTTCTTCCTCCCCGTGTGTATTTCTTTAGTATAGAAATCGGAAATGAATATAGTTATTGAAGGTCTATGTAAATATAACAGGATAAATAAACGATGACGTCAGAGGCAAAGGTCTTCTCTGGCAAATAAAACAAAACCTTTTCTTATGTCTGATTCAGTTGGTGACAGTTATTTCAGTTCAATCCCAGATTTGATGCCTTGCTATGATGATTAAATAATTTATCGTGAGTGTGTTTCTAAAGTGATACTGAAATTCTTTCATACTACACCACTTTCATTTCGGCCTATTGCAATGAAAACAAAATAGATTTAGTTATATCGTTTCTTTTTTGTTTAATTGTCAATTTTGTTTTCAAGTAGTCTTGGTTATTTTCTAGCCTAGGTTATTTTCTAGCCTAAATTGTACTATATGTAATATTATAAAACTTGGATTATGTAAGTGCTGTGCTCACCTGGAAGTGACAAATTCACTAAATTTTAAGCTCAATTGTAACAGGACCCCAAAAAATTTATTAGTGAATAAGTCGTTGGATTGCCGTAATTAAATAAATAAATAAATAAAATAAAACAAAAACAATATTACTATAGATCGATTCGTTAGTACTAAGCACTGTTCTGAACTTTTTACCAGACTGATTCAAAGTGACCTTGGAACTTTGCCACGTTAATTAATGACTTCATTTCGGACTATTGCAATGAAAACAAAAACAATATTACTATAGGTTTTTTTAAGCACTTTTCTGAACCTTTTAAGAGACTGCAACAAAATGACCTTGGAACTTTGTCATATTAATTAATGACCACTAAATACCTACAGCTGTAAAAGCCAATTTACATATATCTCAGATTCAGTGATTTTAACAATATTCCTTCAGACCGTTCAGCAGCACAATCGGATATGTTATGAAAGACACTCAAAATACTGAATAGGGAGTTCCCACAATGCCTTAGCCTCAATTTTCTCGACGCAAGAGTAAAAAAACTTCTACAAGCATATGTACTCAACCTATATGTATGTATATAGGAAAAATATAAAATACACCCACTAAAAAATATATAAAAGCTACAAAAATATGTTATTCTCAAGACTAGTACACACAGGTGGTGTTTGAGTGTGTGTGTGTCTGATTTTTGTGTATGTGTTTCGGGCTAAAGATGGGGTGGAGTAGGTGTCAAGTCTTTTTTTTAGTTTCCTGTTTTTTTCTGGTAGAGCTACATGTTCTGGACATTTTGGTGTCAAAGCTGTTAATTCTGACAGATACGAAAAGTAACTAGAATATTTGAAATACCAAAAACAATAAAATATCGATAGTTTCTGACATGATCTTTGGATTTGGCTTAGAAGTGTCAAAGCAAGATAAATACAAGGTTTAATTTCAGTCACTGTAAAATAAAAGTCTTTCATAGGAACCAACATTAACAAAACACATACACACGAAAAAAAACTAAATTAGAAGCGTAGACCACGTGTTCGTAGCACAGCTACGGCGTAGCACCCACCGTGCTACGAGCGCTGATTGCGCGAATCTTGCGCCTACGACTAGCAGCGCCGTACATAGATAATTAAATTCTTTGAATAACAGTTTTAACAAGCGCATTTAATATCTGGTTGTGACAAAACAATAGACTGTTATTCTAGCTAAACATCATTATTAAGTATTTTACCGATAAACGCCTATAATTATAATTTCATGGCAGTAAAACAGCATGATGTATTCTTTTCGATTTTAGGTTTGTGATCTCGGTGGATTTTTTTGTATTTATATTGAAACTAGCTTCCGCCCGCAGCTTTGCCCGCGTGGTTTGCTGATAAAAAGTAGCCTATATCCTTCCTCGGGATGCTATCTATCTCTCTGCAAAATTTTATCGAAATCCGTTCAGTAGTTTTGCCGTGAAAGACGGACTAGCAGACACTCACACTTTCCCATTTATAATATAAGTGTATGGATGGATTGGTTGCATTGTATGCATGTTAGGGTTGTGGAAAAAATACCTTATAATTAATTACTGTCACTCTATTAAGTTTCTAATCAGTTGTCAGGCATTTTTGCTGAACTGGATCCATTGAGCGCAGTCGTAAGGCACATACTTAATATTTCCTTTTTTTTTTCTTTTTAACTACTTTTGTTTCATATAGGCAGTCGTTCCATGTAAAATACTGGTATTCAGTTGCATCCAGTTAGACTGTAAGTTGACCCCGACATAGTTAGGAAAAGGCTAGGCAGATGATGATGATGATTTACTTCTATTTCATATAATTTTTGTTTTTTTTTATGTTTAGTATTGTGTCATTGTGAGCCTGTGTTGAATATTTGTATTTCTTTTTGTCTTTCTAATATTTGTATTTTAAGTTCATGACTGTTACTAACAAAGTATCAATTTTGTTTTATCAAGCCTCCAAGAAATATCGATATAATATGACTAGTTAAGAAATCTCATTATATCAATAAATCTTAAAAAAACTTACAACATAAAACGATAATAATTTTTATACCTACTGCATATCGTACATAAGTTTAGCTTAAGTTAATTGCTATCAGTTCTAGGAAATTAATCAAACAGCGCAATGGACTTTGTATCAAGAAAGTAAAACGTTTCCAAGCGAATCTTGAAGTTAAAGTAAAAATTAAAATGTATGAGGTGCTTAGTAAACCGCGAAACAGTTTACCATTAATAATTCCTCTTCGTGTACAGACTGATAATATCTTTAAATATAAGCATCGCCTATAATACTATAATATTATCAAGAGGTAAAATATGTTTGTAAGTTTGTATGTAGCGGGTAATCTCCGGAACTAATGATCCCTTTCTAAAAACTTTTTCACTTTATTACAATACTTAATTTTCCAAATTAATTTACATTACTTTGATTATTAATATCCTCGTTAGTTATTTCAGAAAAACACATCACAGAAAATATAACACATCAATATTGTAAAAGCAACTCCACATATTTCTCTAGTAGTTATTCCTAGACCAAATAGGTGATGTGTTGTATGTGTGTGTAAGCACCTTCACGTACGAAGCACTAACATTGATACTAGAAATAAGTACTAAAACTAGATGTGGCCTGAAAGAAGAGTAAAGAATTTATATTTTGTCTCGCCTGCCTATGGTCCAGGGCTCGTAAGCGCTACTGCTGAGCCTGAGGTACCATTTTGATTCCAGGATCGGGCACAGTGTTATTGAGACTATTCCCCCCCAAAGAGTATGCTAGTATGGTTTGGCCAAAACAGAAGACGACTAACAAAATTATTAGGTAAAGGTATTTATAAGCCAGATTTATACACTGACCTTAGAGGTGATGTTCGTCAAAAAGGTCAGATGCGTAGTACTCGCAACCGGCGTGCGTGTATGACCGATGTATGAACGTAAACGAAGCAAAAGGAGTTTGTAAGGATCGTATCAGATAGCGTTCTATTGTTTCTGTCCCATGAGAAAAAAGCGTGAGTTTATGTAGGTATGTATGTGTATGTAATCTGGTATAAAGCTCAGTAGCAGCCCGGGGTCCGGATTTTTTGGTGGCAATACCTTCACCCCTAAAACATGGTACTCCAATATAATTGACGAAATTTGCACTATATGTAGGTACACCTCCTTCGAACCCTTCAGGGAGTACAGGCATGATGTTTAATTTTGTGTCAGAGTTTTTTTAGTCAGAAGCCCCAAAATAAGACAACCTTCCTTACTAAGGAGTATCGTGTAAATCAAAAACGGGGTTATGGAAGTCAGATAGGCAGTCTCTCCTTGTAAAATACAGGGATTCTACTCTTCTCAGGGACTAGACTGGAAGCCGATCCCAACATATGGGAAATGTCTAGGCAGATGATGATGAGTACACTTTTACAAAAGTTATGTGGTGCGTGAGGATTACTGAGATAGCTGCAAAGAGTAATTCAACAGAAATTGTCTTAATAATGTCTCCCTTACAGTATATTACTGTTAGTTTTAATAAGTCTATCGTAAGGTTGCAGACACAAATCATTCTATAAAGGACTGTTGTTGACCTGGAACTAGGAAGCAGTATCTTGGTGATGGTTATTACCAAATGATTTCAATTGCTTGTATACAGGGTGGAAGGTAAATCGACACACAAACTCGTACCATAAATTCAAGTTCATGATTCTGGAAAAATTCAACTCTGGATGTGTTGAATTTTTCGTTGGTTTTTACCTTATTGTCTTCTAAGTACCTATCTGTTGATTTTTTTACTTTACACTGTTTACAGTCGTGGTTTACATCTAAACTAATAAGACCTCAAATTAAAAAGTAAATTATTTACGTCCAAATTAAAAATCTAATGGGTTTAGATAGAAATAGTGATTTAGTACTGCTTTAAGCATTTTTGAATAAAAAAAGTGATCCTTTAAGGGTTCCGTTGTTTCCTTTATAGGTACGGAACCCTATAAATAAAGCATCAGAAAAGAACGAAGAAGAAAAAAAATCAACTAGAATCCACAATCATGTACTGATCTCATGGTATCAGGTTGAGCATAGATGTCTTCCATCTTGTATGTATTATTGTAATTTTGACGTTCTATCATATAGAACGTCAAAATTATCACCATTACAAAACCCACCCCGGGTTTTGTAATGGTTATTCATTCAGTCATTTATTTTTAAGATAAGTGTTGAAAGTCATTCTAAAAATAACCCCGCCACGTAGTCGCATCTAGCAAAATCCATAAAGTACTAGCGTACATCTCTGTCTACCCACACACGGGCTTGCATGTATATGGCACAGCGAACCGAACTCATATCGTACTTACGCCCTTCTAGTGCGCAAGCTTGAGGATACACTCTCTAGCAAGTTATATGTGGCCAGAAATATTGTTAAGAAAATTATATAAATTTTTGTGACAGGTATTTTAGTATATACAGATGTCTAATTGGTGATAACTAGTGTTCTTCTAGCTTATAGAAGATTGGCCATTGATGTGGGAGATACATAGAGCATAAGTGTGTGAGCTAACTCAGGTGCACTCTCTTTTTCCCACTAGTTCGATGGGATAGCAATACCACACGGCTGCAATACTGGCACAGGACCAACGGGTTAGCGTGCCTTAGATAATAGGGGATAATACACCACCCAGTTCCGAAATCCAGGTTCTTAGCCAGGCTAGTTCTGAGTTGGGATTTTGGTATTAATACAAAAGTGATATGATATGATACAGATAACGTTATGTCTCCTCTAGACCCAAAAATGACAGCACCAATACTGTCTAGGCACCAGTACTGATAGTCAATATATTCTAACGATGAGCATTTTTCCCCGTCCGCCCCAAAAGGAGGGTAATGCTTTTTGTACAACTATTCATCAAACACAAAGTAACGTTAAATCGCCTGATATGGATACTTTGCGTGTTTCAGACATTATAACAGTTTTTCTAGCATAC
The DNA here is from genome assembly GCA_905147745.2 of Phlogophora meticulosa. Taxonomy (NCBI): domain Eukaryota; kingdom Metazoa; phylum Arthropoda; class Insecta; order Lepidoptera; family Noctuidae; genus Phlogophora; species Phlogophora meticulosa. Next base: position 3,256,404 of record LR990542.1, read on the forward strand.
ATTGAAATTGTTGGCTATCACCAATTATCATGACTAATTCTGTGATAACTAGGAATCTCCGCAATCGGTGTGAAAATCGTTTACTACACACATTTCTTTATGTTTTTACAACATATTTTCTGATAAAAAGCGTTTGAAATTCAATTAAATATTTTATCACGATATCATTTTTACGTACGAATGCATACTCTCTTTTTGTCTGGTTTTCCCGATTTGGTATGACGTTTTTTTATTATTATAGTGATAATAGATACAGATATGTCGTGTGTTCTACGCCTAAGAGCTGGCTTTAAACTTTCCTATGCGTGCAGTAAGAAAATTTGATTGACAACGAGCTAGATTCTTATCAAACGTAGCCGTATAATTACAATTTGTAGAAAGTTTGACAGGAACGTTATAGTGTTTCTTTAATTATACATTATCTACTGATAGTATCATAATTATACATAGTTATTAGTAATGAGTGTGGTAAATAAGACATGTTATTTTTGTTATTACCTTGAAAAATGCGATGTTAAATGTTTGTGCAACTCGATTGGCACTCACGACAATAGAGAAACTATGTAAAAAAATTCCCCGTGAAAAAATTTGGATGAAGTGAGAGTTTATGTGTGTGCTTAAGTAAGACACTGATGGCTCACTTTACTGCTCATTTCACCCAAGATTTCGCTTGGAGGTTTTTAACAGAGTCAAGCGACATTAATTTATCAATGCATTTTTATTTATTGTTGCAATGGGCATCTCGCAGTTTATCCTTTAGGGATATCTACTTTTTTTTTTCTTTAAAAAAAAAAAAAAAAAACGTGGGTGCGTTTACAAACATTTAAACTCACATTCACAAACAGCCAGACCCGGAACAACTACCTGTAGGTCATACAAATGTTTGTTCCGTGCGGGGATCGAACCCACAACACGCGGCGCAGCAGCCGATGGCTCAACCACTGCGCGAACCGTGTCGTCAAATATCTACTGCTTAACCGAACTTTCCTGTGAGGACTTAATTAGAAATCAAGGCCTCAAGCCAGGGCGTAATAAACTTAAAAGCTAAGCGACCAAGTGTGGGGTACGAGCATCGGCTTAGGACGTCGCTGGGAGAGGAAAGCTAGGGACGGGCTGGATCGTTCCCCATCGTTAGACTAGTTGTCAGACGTTCGGGCTTCTAACTACTTGAACGATTGCCGTGTAACGATCTACAAATGTCATATAGAATCGAGGCTGTTTCAACCACTGTCCCAAGCCGGCAAAAATTTAATTCAAGTCATAATCAAAAATAAAATTGTCCAGGTAAATTTGTCCCCAACTGTAAATGGAAAGCCTCGTACGGTCAGAAAACACATAAAATATTCTATGAATTTATTTCAGAAGGTTTTCAGTGAAATTGCAAAACTGAATAAACTCCTGGTTTTTTTTTCATACGCTTTTTTTTTCATTCAAGAGCTTTTCGACTTCGTTCGCAAATGAAAAGTTATGAATTACAAATACCATTACTTATGTAAAACCTTATACTTTTCATAGCACTGTGTTTTTGCTTAAAAATCTTGAGAAAAACAATACGTCTCAGCTCCGACGCGCGGTTGTAGTTTACTCTTAAAGTGTGATAGTCTGTTGGCCGCAGACATGGACAACCAACATTGGCTTTAGCAATATTGGCGCAAAATATAAACTTTCCGTATCCAAGAGTCTCATACAGGGTGTAAGGGACATGGACTCACAAAATCATCCCAAGAGTTCAGAAAATGGGTCCAGAATAATGTTCTTATTAGGAAAAATCGTAAAAATAAGTAAAAGGCCGACGAAAAACTACAAAGCTGAGGGATTCAATATTATGTACTGAAATCATGGTATTTTTCATTCTGTATGAAAATCGACCCTGGAGGAGTAAACTCCAAGTAGGTTAACATACTGCATCAAAATAACGGTTGGTATAACTGTCAAAGTATCATCTACTAAGGCTTGTCCCAACTACATTAGTTATGGCTTTTGATCTCCACAACCCAGTTACTGGACGACACGATACCCCTTGGTGAGACTGGTAGTCAGAATTTCAAACTTCTGCTTATCCATTACGATTGTCAACAGCTTCACGGCGAGGGGTCACCCATCCACGAACCAACCTCGATAACCACGAAGATCGACTGATGAAGCTTTTATTATTTAACCACGAGCCACCTTCAATTATGCTCTGTCGTGTATTTTATATATTGTTTATAAGGAGCATTTTATTCAACATTTTTCTGCTGACGCTACCCCCTATCTCTCTTGCTATAACTTATAGTTTCAGATAATGCATTAGAGAACTTCTTTATGGGTCGGAATATTCTCGTATATGTGTGATATATAATATATATTTATAGCCTATTTTATATCGCCCATTATATTTAATATTATGTATATAGATAACTTTGTCAGACCAGTACTTTGATATTTGCGTTGGACAAAGAAATGTTGTAATACAATTGTCTCTGGAAAATAATGAGTTGTCTATGTTCTTAGTGTTACTCTGTATTACGTAACATTATGCCTGTATTCCTGGAAAGGGTGAGCAGGAGCGTAAGGGTAATTATTTGTCGAAAGTGTAAAGTGATTTTGTGATGATGAATGAATGGTCGTGTTAGTGGTGGTCCAGTTGTACAGACGCCAACTTTTGATATGTAGGTGGTAGGTTTAAATCTGAGCAAGTACTTTACTTTGTGTAAATTATTACATCACCACTTAACTTTTCTCAAAACAATGAATTAAAGTATCGTAAGAAAACCTAGACTAATCTGTCTAAACACACAAATAAATAAACTGATTGACTGCTTCGTTGGTGTACAGTTTCCTAGTACGACTGCTGAGCGTGAGGTCCTGGGTAAGATTCCCAGGTCGGGCTATTTGTTATTGAGTTTTTACAGGATTTTTCCCATAAGCAGCCCGGAGTCTGGATTTGTGCCCGATTGATGGCAATAAGCTCGACCACTATTACATGGGACTTAAACATAATTGACGAAATGGATGTTACTATAGGTGAATCTCTGCTTAACCTGCGGGGAATACAGGCGTGTTGGTATGTTTAAAAATAGTGATTTCACATGCTTTTTACTTAATGCACACGTCAGTGTTCCTTTACATAAATCCTTTTAAGCCTTCCCTCTGCATAAGAACCTCTAAGTTTGAAACTTTTTCAATTCTCTACTCGCTTCCAACCAGTAAAAGAAATCATGTCCAATATTTTTCGAATATAGAATTTTACTAAAAATGATGTAGTTTTTTTTTAATTGACTGGTGAATTGTGTGCCTCCTTACTGCAGCGTTTGCAGGGTAGTGACAACAGCATCCTGAAAATGATAGCTGCCTAGACCGGACTGTCCCTTTTAGGACTTTTTCGGGGACCGTCATAGGTATAAATAAATAAATAAATCATTTATATAAACTTACAATACTAACCTACTTACGTAAGTACTATTGTTACTAAAATATTTCTACACCAACGATTGCAAAGAGATTGCGTGGCTTAGTGAAAATATCTGCTCAATGATTTTCCTTTTACTAGGTACATAGTGAGTAAGTATTCCATCATTATTTGTAAATAGTTTATAGGTACGATGGGGTTGGAATATCCGTATGGATAAAAACCCCCTTTTTCTAAACAAAGAAATAAATAATTAAAAATAAACTATTGTTACTAACACCAAAATACTAACAAAATTATGAACTGTAGTCTGAAATTAAAGTTTTATTTAATTTTAATTTATGTAAATAAATATAGTTGAAGTGTCTAACAGCTTTTTACTTGATCCACTATACCATACCATACCATGATCTAGTCGCCTTAAAATCGACATCTGAACATCCAGACCTGGGTTTTGATACCCAGGTTGGGTTATGGGATGCAGGGTTTTTCCATTAGAAATTTCTTAATAGAGGATCTGTGTTTGGATTGGTATTCGATGAAATCGATGAAAGAAAACATCTTGAGGAAACCTGGACTTATTTATTATAATTTACACGTAACATCATGCTTGTATTCCCGTAAGGGTAAGGCAGAGGTGTACCTATGGTAACACCCACATTTCGCCAGTTTTGTTTAAGTCCCATGTAATAGAGGCCTATTGCCATAAACCTGGCACAAATCCAGAGACTGGGCTGCTACTGAAAAAATTCTGATGGAATATCACTTTCCCAGGCCAGAGAATCGAACCTAGGACCTAACACTCAGCAGTAGCGCTTGCAACCACTAGACCAATGAGGCAGTCTTAGTGGGGACGGGGAAGACATAATGATCTCCTGTAATGGAACTGAATGTGCAACCTGTTAGCGGATAAATGGACCAATATTCTATTGACATGAATAGAATATAATTGAATAGAATAGTTAGTGCTTTATTTGCGCTGAGAGTAGGTCCATGACATAGATGTTGTTTTGTTGATGATGATTCACATACTATCTACCTAAGTGTAAGCATGCAGAACATTTTCATGTTATCTAAGACATATATTTTTAACTTTTACAGCAATGCGTAAGAGATTCCCTGGTACGCAGGGTGCGGGACAGCACCAACAGCATCCTAAAAATTATCTCCGGCCGACTGGATTGCGCGATCGTTAACCGGTGCTGCAAAATATCTGCTGGTCTTACAGCTTGATTAAAATTAATCTAATATATAAAATTCTCGTGTGTGTCACGGTGTTTGTGATTAAACTCCTCCGAAATGGCTCGACCGATTTTCGTGAAATTTTGTGTGCATATCGGTTAGGTCTGCGAATCGGAAAACATCTATTTTTGATCCCCCTAAATGTTAAGGGTGATCCACCCCAAACATTTTATATGGCAAAACAACGTTCGGGTCAGCTAATTAATTTAGGTATAATATATTTTAGTTGACATACATAGGATTTTAAGTAAAATTGTTACTAATACTGTGAGTTATGTTACTTGAATAAATAATCGAATTATTATAAGACCATGTCAAAATAATATTTAATCCATTATTTCAGATGAGGTCGGACCAAATTGACTGCAGGCAGTCCAGTGAGGCACTCCCTGCCATTGACGGCCGCTTCACAAAGCAGGCTCTCCTACTGACTAAGCAGCAGCTGCGCACAGTCACAGCCGCCGTTACCGGTCATGGGTCATTTAACAAACACCTCTTTGCCATAGGCGTTACAGACAGCCAGCTATGCAGAGCCTGCATGGAGGAGGACAAGACGGCAGCCCATGTGCTCCTCTACTGCTTAGAGGTTACTGCATACAGGGCGACATACTTCGGTAACCCAGTTACTCTCCGAGAGATCGCCAGCAACGTCAGATCGCTGCTGGCCTTTCTCGAGGAACTGGGGTTGATCGAATAAGGTATTGTCCCACCCGTTACGTAAAATACGCGCAGAGTCGTTGAGTTGCGGATATTGGCCCGTCAAACAATACAATTCATATTTCAGATGGGTTAGTCGCAAATTCAGTTAAACATTTGCATGAAGCTGAGATAAGAATGTTGATGGACATATGTGGTATTACGCAAATGTATAGAATAATAAAGGAGTACGTAAAAGGAAGTCTGAAAGTGGCGCCTGTGACCGAGAAATTGTGTGGAAATTGGTTGTCATGGTAAGGGCATGTGATGAGAAGGAATGAGGACCATGTTGTGAGGATAGTTTTGCCAAAGAAGAGACGGATGGACTGTGTAGAAAGATGATATGAATGCAAACGAGGTGTGTTTTGATGATGAGCAAATATAGATGTATGGAAGAAGAAAACATGCTGCGCCGACCCCAAATATATCGGGATAAGGGCAGGAGGATGATGATGTGTTTTTTATTATTACAATTGATTTTCAACAGTTACAGCAAAATATGTAAATGAGGCATTCGCTGAAAAAAAAACTCCATTCAGTCCACTATAACAATAAATTATCTTTCGTGATAGCTAACATTGTTAATTCAGAAATGGCTTACTTCTTTCTAATGTGCAAAAAGGCGTGAACTCTTTTTCTGCTAAGTTTTCTTTACAGTAAAAGTTAAAAACAATGGCTTGAAGCTCTCACAAGCATCATAATTGTGTGTGGTTCCCATGTTAGTAACAATATCTAATCAGTTTCCATTTAGAATGTTTATTGAAAAAACTTTAATAAAGTGTATTATTTATTTTTCACATCACCTGTTGGTTGAAGACAAGTTATATGTCATACAAATCTAACTGAAATTAAGTTATTATTATAGCCCTATTATGAGCAATAATAAAAAAAGAAAGAATATTTGTTTGCCACAGACATACGAGCATATTGTAGGAAGAAAAATACCGGCCAAGTGCGAGTCGAACTTGCAAACGAAGGGTCCCGTACCATGTCCAGCAAAAAACGCCGAAATAATCAAGTTTCTAGGTACGTTCCTAGAAACGAGTTTATTTCGGCGTTTTTAATATATGATGAAAATTTTGAAACTAGACATATTAGTAGAATGTTCTAGTTTTTAGATAAATATTTTTGTGTGATTAAACTAAAAATTAATGACTGTATTTTACCTTTATTGGTGTCTGAAACACCAATAAAGGTAAAATCCTAGACTTGTGCTGTTAGAACTTGCTTCTTGCCAAAGTCCATGATTCTACGTCAACGGGAAGTACCCTATAGTCTCTGATTTATTTGCAAATGTCAAAATATTCCTCATAAATGGCCGTATTTTTTATTGCGTTTACGTAGAAACTGTCTTATCACAGACCTCCAAACAACCATCGACTTATGTATTTATATACCTTTACGTGTTCCTGAAAAAAGGGTCTTGACAGACAAATGGTCAGATAGAGAGCCAACGAAATGATCCTATAAGGGTTCCATTTTTTTCTTTTGACGTATGGAACCTTAGAAACTTGCCTTCTATGGATTTTTTCATTGTATGATTCATTCATTGATTGACTTCTGCGCCGCGTGGATATGGCTGTTTGTGTATTTGAAATTAAGTGTTTGTAAACGCACCCACGATACAGGAGTAATTCCTAGTGTGGGGAAACGTTTTTTTTAAAGAAAAATAAAGTTTCCTTCTGATTTAAAATAAGTTTCTTTTTCAATTAAATGACCTGTGAATATTTGTTTTATTTTATTTATTCATGTATTTAGTAGTTTTATCAATAATAAAATGCAAACGGCATTTTTTTTATTTTTTTTTATTAAAACGTAATAAAAAAAAAATATAATTTATACAAAAAATAATTATGTTTTTTTGTTTGTGTTTTCATGCGCCAAAGCAAAAAGAACCTTTCACGTAACATTATAACATCAAGCCTGTATTCCCCGAAGGGTTAGGCAGAGTTGTACCTATAGTAACACCCCCGTTATATTTAAGTCCCTTGCATACCACTCATAAACCCCACCACGCGGATCATATCTACTCTACTTACCCACATTAATATTATTAAAAAAAAACCTATAATAAAACCGATCGGTAATAATAACTACCGGCCGACATATTACCTACATTATTGAAAGTTAAGTGGCCATTACTTGAACCTCTGTATTTCCATCATTTAAAATAATAATGGCGGCCGGAATCTTACGAGATTTAAAGCGCCTTTTGATCGAAGGAAGTTGGTTATTTAAAGATGGTAATGTGAAATTTTGAATGGTTTTGGGTAATGGTAAACATATTTTAAGGGATATCTAAAAGATACAGTACTTACCTTGTTAAGGCTGGTTATAAATCAAAATTGGCAATCGCAAATTTGACTTCACATAACAATGACTAAACTTAAAATTACTACTATAATCTAAAGTACGACCTAGCTGGCGCAGTGGGCGAAGATCCGCCTGCGACGCAGGGGGTTGCGGGTTCGATTCCCGCCCTAGGACAAATGTTTGTACGATCTACAAAGATTTGTTTCGGGTGTTCTGGGTATTTGCAATGTATAATAAAAAATATCTATGTACGAGTATGTAATGTATTGTATTCACGCCTAAACCACTGAACGGATTTCTATAAAATTTGTGCAGAGATATAGACTGCACCCCAGCAAAGGACACAGGCTTTTTTTTAACAACCGGGAAGCCGCGGGCGGGTGCTAGTAAAACATAAAATGAAAATTACAAAAGGACATAAATACGTAAGATTGGTAACGATTAGACTGTCTCGTTAAGTCGCCCACTCACTCAGTTCACTGGCATCGGTGCTAAATCAAAACCTATCTAATATTCACCGCTTAACCGAACAAAGGAAATCATTGACCATCGAACCAGTGGTTCTCAATCTTTTTCCAGACGCGTCCCCCCTTGCCTGTTAAGGTAAAGCTACAAGGTGCTCACTGTGATGTGCCAAATGTTCACATGATAACGTAAAGCAGGTAATTTTTTTTTTGTTTTCTGTAAACAGTAGACATATAGTTTAATCTTACCAGTCAAGGGATACGATAGGTTGTGGAGGTCAGATTTACACTAACATTCGCTACATGTAAACTTATTTGTTTATTTATTTATAATTTTACTGCACAGCTGTCAGGCGGTGCAATAAAATTGTGATGCCAAACTGTACGCCTAAGACGGAGTACACAACATTTCTAACGTTGGCAAGATTTTTTGGAATGGGCATCTCGCAGTTTATCCTTTAGGGATATCTACTGCTTAAACGAACTTTAACATTGGCAAGGGAGTGAAATATGAATAAATACGTAAATTCAACTGTTTTGTTAAAAGTCTCTCTGTTTACTGCAATTGGTTTGACCGTAGTCAACACAAATAACTAAACGATGATGGGTAGTTTAATTTGGAGCCGCTGCTCCCCCCGTGGTTCGCTCTACACCAAATGTTGAGAACCCATGATCTAAACCAACTAGATCAAACAACCAATAACTAAAAATAAACAACACATCGGAATCAAACTATACCACTTACATTTCTAACCACCACAAATGGTTCCAGAAGCTTTGGAATGGGGTTCAATGTAAACCAATATAGTTGGTTGGCCACAATCAGACCGCAGCAGATGGGCGGTTGTTATAAGCTACCGATTGCTCGTAATACGTTGTGTTTTGGCCACTAACTAATGAGGCCTTTTTTCTTTTGGTAATTGGCAATACTAAGGTTTTTGGATGACCACCTTGGGTTCAATGTAAGGTGGGCAAAAGAAGGCTCGTGTTGTGGGTTTTTAAACTGTTTATTTTGTTGGATAAAGAGTGTTCTTGAATGGTTTGGTCACGTTGAGAGGATGCGCGAAAGACAACTAACTAATAAAAGGTATTAAGAAGTCCTATGTATGCGGAAACGGGGACACCCTAGAAGGACATACACTGAACTTATTGGTGTTGTTGTTCAAAAAGGTCAGGTGCGTAGTAGTCGCAACCGGGGTTCGTGTTACATGACCTGATGTATGAACGTAAACGAAGCAAAAGGAGAATGCACGGACCGTAGCAGGTGGGATTCTGTGGTTCCTGCCTACTCCTGTGGGTAAAAGGCGTGAGTTTATGGGTATATGTGTGTCATTCTGTAAGTTTACAGAAAAAATGTGGCCGTCACAGGAGGCCCGGCACATGTCAGACATCGAGATCAGCTGTATTGGAGCAGGAAAGGAGCATGACGTTATTAGAGAGCGTCTTACCTTTTGCAGTCACGACATACTTGTAGATTATATATAGTATTTAGTTTATAGTATTATATAGTTCCACAGACGCGGAAAATCGAATCGCAATCTGATCTGAGCGACAATCAATGTAAAAACCTTGTCTAAAATGTAGTTTTTTCTTCGACAGAATCTAGATTTTTCCCGAATATCTCCAACTAGTCTTACCAATGGGTATCATGTTGCCCAGTAACTTGGTTGAGGAGGTCAGATAGCCAGTCGCTATATGAAAAATACTGGTATCCAGCTGCATCTTGGAAGTCAACCCCGGGAACAGGCAGAGGAGGATGATAGCATTGGTGTCGCCCTATATTACATGAGTGTACTTAAGTACACCTCTGCCTACCCTTCGGGGAAAAAGGGGTGAAAATATACGTTATTGACCGCAGAACTAACTAAAGTTCTCTACAGGCTTTAATATTATACGTATTTTTATCAACTACCACTCAACCAGGTCCATAGAAACAGGTTTTCAAGCTCATTACCAACCCACGGACAGTTTTTTTATTCATGAATGGAAGAATCTAGTCACGTCTTAGACGCCAATGACGTTTTGAACGTTGATCGGACACATCCGTTGCAGAGGCAGGGATATTAATGTCTCAATGATGACGGAGATGGAAACGTGCCTCGGAAAGCACTTTAAGCCGTTGGACTCGGGTTTTTTTTTTGGGCGATCCCGCCACACTATTCCCAAACCACTGCAACTCCTGAAAATCAGAATCTACAGGAGCGACCACCAGAAAAGCGTCGAGACAATGAAACGATTCAACTGTCTTGGATCCCGCATAAAAATTAATCAGAGAGGAGTTAGTTAGCATTGGTCCCGGCTGTCATTTGAAGACCCTTGACAGTCGTTACGGGTAGTCAGAAGCCGGAAAGTCTTCCAACCAGTCTTACCAATGAGTATCGTGTTGCTCAGTCACTGGGTTGTGAAAGTCAGGTAAGCAGTCGATCCACGTAAAATACTGGTGTTCAGCTGTGTACGGTTAGACTGGAAGCCGACTCCAACACCTATAGTAGCATGGACCATCCACTCGCTTTTAGATGTTGTCAAAGATGGTAGAGGGAAATAGGAATAGAAAATAAGATATCAGACTCTTAGAAAGAAGTTCTGCCTGAAATGTATAGGCATTGCTTGTTAGGTTACCAAGAGCTTCTAATGATAAATAGTATATTGTCTCCAGGTTAGATTTTAACAGACACTTAGAACACATCAAACAAGCAAACAAATTTCGGTCGATGATTCTTATCTGACTATCCTGAGAAGGAACACAGAAGCAAGCTTAGCCTTTTTGGGTGACCTTGAGCTTTCTTATGAGGCCCATTGTGAGTGAACCTATATATCCCATCAGATTCATAAGAACATCAAACGAATTCCCGTGAATATTTTTAATCAAATCAAATATGTAACAAAAACTCTCCGAAATTGATTCGCGAATTCGTTAGACTACCGCATTACGTCGTAATCATCATCAAAGATCATAAGCCCCGAAAACAATATAACTTAGTATGAAAAAAGATTAAAAAAGATAAAAATACAAAAAGTATGGCTGTAGAAAAGAGTTGAAAAAGTTTAAAACATGATCGATACGGGCGAAAGAAAATAAAAGAGTGTGCACGTGGTCAGTTGTTCGAGGTTAGGTTCCGTATGTTTTATTTGGTATAATGGGTTATGTTATGAGGTAATAATTTTAACGAGTAATGTTTATTGTTAGATTTATTATTTCATTTAGACAATTAAGTTGAATACAAATTTTAAATGATCCGGGATAAAATAAACAATCTGTTTTAAAAAGCGGTTTAAAAGAAGTCCGTTACGTTTTTACAATGAGAACAAATGGAAATACAGTGTTTATTTTTTTTATTTTTAGTTATTCATTATTTCCGTGAGGTTATTTTGACAAAAAGTTGCTATCACTAACTAAACAATATTAATAAAAGAAACGAAGAATGCTATATGCAAACATCGCCCTTTTCTCTCCAATTTAGTTAAGTAATACTTAACAATTCAACAGCATTACATTAACATTATACCAAATATAGAGACGCCATTAATTTTTCATAAGAACACCGTATAAATGGCGTATAAATTAATAAACACCTAATGAGCGTTGCGCAAACAAAACACACAAGAATTTATTTGTTTCTTTAATTGTTTATTGCCTGCAAAGGGTAGTGTCCCTAAAAGGCAGAGGTGTTCTTATAGTACACATTTTACCAACTTTGTCTAAGACCCAGAGTATGTTTGAGGACTGTTAATCGGAGGTTAAGCTACGCAAGCCGAGGTCAGGCTATGGATGGGTGACCGTTTGTAACATATCGAGACTCCTCCGTGCCTGTCATTTGTAGATTTTTGACAGTCGTTACGGGTAGTCAGAAGCCTGCAAGTCTGACAACCAGTTTTACCATGGGGTATCGTGTTGCCCAGTAAAGCTGGGTTGTGGAGGTCAGATAGGCAGTCACTCCATTTAAAATGCTGGTATTTAGCTGCATCCGGTTAGACTGGAAGCCAACCCAAAAATAGTTGGGAAAAGGCTATTCAGATGATGATGTTTAAGACCCAGCCTCCGGACTTCTACTTGAAAATTCTAGATTGAAACCCCATTAAAATTTTGGCCCAAGAGCTTTGCTCATAATCAGTGGTAGAACTTGCGACTACAAAATCATAATACAAGTAAAAACAAATAATAAAAAAGGTTATTAATAGGTCTTTACCTATGAAATTGCCGTTTTGTATGAAAAAATTTAAATGAATTTTTTTCATGTATTTTTTATTTGTATTAATCGAAGTAATCACCCATGCAATCAATGCATCTTTGCCAAAGCAGTGGCAGTTTATTGATGCCCTTCTTAAAGAAATCAGCTGGACGGGAGGCAACAAATTCTTCAAAGGCATTTTGTACTGCCTCTCGGGTATTGATTTTTTTCCCCTCCAAGAAGTTATCCAAATTCTGGAAAAAGTAGTAGTCTGTAGGCGCAAGGTCTGGTGAGTAGGGCGGATGACGGAGAGCTTCCAACCCCAGTTCTTGCAACTTGGAGACCGTCTGCTGTGCAGTATGAGGTCGCGCGTTGTCGTGCAGGAGCAGCGGAGACGAGCGATTGACCAATGCTGGTTGGAGATGTGCCAGCTTCTCCATCATTGTGTTCAATTCTTCACAGTACACATCTGCAGTAATGCTCACCCCGTTTGGTAAGAAGCTGTGTTAAATCACACCGGCGCTAGACCACCAAACAGTGACCATCACTTTTCTTGGGGTAAGTTTTCGTTTAGGGCATTGTTTAGGTGCTGAACCAGGATCCAACCAACTTGCTGAGCGCTTGCGGTTATCAAACAGAATCCATTTTTCATCGCAGGTAACAATGCGGTTCAAAATTCCTTCATTTGTGTGTCTGTTGAGCAGTGCAAGGCACGTCTCGACGCGTACTTCACGCTGGCGATCATTGAGTTCGTGGGGCACCCATTTGTCAAGCTTTTTTACCTTGCCAATTTGACGCAAATGGACCAATATTGTTTTGACGCTAACGTCGAAAGCTGCTGCTAATTCAGCCGTAGATTGTGTATCATCAGCTTCCACAATCGCCTTTAATTCGTCATTGTCGACCAAAGTCTTCGGACGACCGCGAGGTTCATTTTTCAGGTCGAAATTTCCAGAACGGAAGCGAGCAAACCAATAACAGGTAGTGCGTTGATTTGTATTGTTAGCTCCGTAAACGTCGTTGATGTTGCGTGCCGCTTGTGCCGCGTTGCTGCCACGACGGTACTCATATTTCATAATTACTCGAATTTTTAACGTATCCATGATGACGAAAAAGATTTAAATGCGATGAAAATGTAACACTAATCAATAAACAAATGACTACTTTTGGAAAAAAAAATCCATGTTTTTAAAATAAAATTAATTTGAAATTAGAATTCTTAGCCAAACAAAAAATATTTTGATTTGAAATGGCCAGTACTGCAGAACGGCAATTTCATAGGTAAAGACCTAATATTATAATTATTGACATCATAGACATCATCATGAACCACGATAGGCGCTGTTTAATCCCATTCAAAGCACTAATAAAAGTGTATACTATGGTTTGATCTATTATTTCATAGCAAGTGCTAACATGATGACGGCACGGTTGGCGCAGTATCTGAGCGATTGGCTACTGCGATGCGTGTCTCGAGTTCGATTCCCGCACGGAACAAATATTTGTATGGCCTACAGATAGTTGCCAATTTAGTTGTTTCGGGTCTGGCTGTTTGTGTATGTGAGTTTGAATGTTTGTATACCCACGATACTGGAGAAATTTTTAGTGCGGGGCAGCGTTTTTTTTAAGAAAAAAAAACAGAAAAGACAAAAAAGTTTTCTTTTGATTTACAATAAGTTTATTTTTCAATTAAATGCCTTTTGATTATATTATTTTTTCAAGTATTTATAGTTTTATCAATAATAATAGGTAGGCCGTTTTAATGATATAAAAAAAACATGTAATATCTTTTTATAAGTCTCCGTAAAGTTTAAATGATTACAAGAAATGTACCTTAATACAATGATGTTTTATAAATGATCGTGTTAAATCTTCGTGCTGTATAAATCTTTAGGTAATTAAGATTAAACGTACTGAATTACTTAAGAGTTTAACTTAATACACAAAAACTTGTCTTTTTTCAATACTAATTTTAGCGGTAGCATACTTTTAAAATTCAACTACGATGAAGGATTTAAACCTCTTCTGAGGGAACCCTACAAATTGGATTTAGAAAAAAAAGAGCAGTTCTAAATTTGAATCTGTGAGCGGAAGCTGTTGGGTTGCGGTGCGCGTAACGAATTTCGGTATCATTAAGTTTCTTACTTCTTAATATCTCATTTGAAGTTAGGGCTACCACGTATTCGGAAATTACTTTTTATTAAATTTCCGAGTATTTACAGCCAGTAACAATTAGGTATTAAGTGTTATCAAAAAAATAATTCTTGTACCTACCCGGTGTTGGCAATAGGCTCGCCCCTTATAACTTGAGACTTAAATATAACTGGCTACATGTGGATATATGTAACCTCTGCCGTACTCTTAGAAGAATATTAGCGTAAAGTTATTAACGGATTATTACCAGCGCTCCAGCGGTAAAAGAGTAGAAGAAGAACAAAGTAACGATAGATGGATTGCGAGAAAGATGATATGGCTATGAAGGAGGTGACTCCTGTTGAGAGTACGGCAAAAATAGATGCTGCGGAGGAAGAAGACATGTTGCGCTGACCCAAATAAATTGGGATACGGGCAGGAGGATGGTGATGATGATGATAATGATTAACATGGGTACAGAATGGGCTTTAGAAAGAAATAACAAGCAGTGCCGAGCTATGCTGCATCATTACTTCCATAACGAATTTCTTTCTCCTTCTTTCTTTAAATAAAACGTTGCCTCACACTTAGAATTTCTCCTGTGTCGTGGGTGCGTTTAAAAATATTTAAAGTCACATACTCGAACAGCCAGACCCGGAACAACTACCTGTAGGCCATACAAATATTGGTCCCGTGCGGGAATCGTATAATCGTACCGTCGTTGGAATTTGAGGTTTTTAAACTTAAAAATCCGTATTTCATCCCATAGAATGTACGAGGCAGGAATACTTGCTGCGCCAACCCCAAATAAATCAGAAAGATGATGACAGGAGGTCCTTCCCCAGACCTTTTGCTCGAGCCAGTAGTTGTTTAAACTAGTCCCTAAATAATATATCTATTAGATCCAGCCCGTCCCTTGCTGTCCTTTCCCAGCGACGACCTAAGCCGAGTCTCGTACCCCACAGGGGGTGCCTTTAGCGATTGGTCGCTTAGCTTTTAAGTTTTTACGCCCTGGCTGGAGGCCTTAATTTCTAATTAAGTCCCCACAGGAAAGTTCGGCTAAGCAGCAGATATCCCTGAAGGATAAACTGCGAAATGCCCATCATCATCCTCCTGCCCTTATCCCAATTTATTTGGGGTCGGCGCAGCATGTTTTCTTCTTCCATACATCTCTATTTGCCGTCATCTCATGGGTCACCTCTTTTCTTGCCATATCATCTTTCACACAATCAATCCATCTTTTCTTTGGTCTTCCTCTACTCATGTTACCCTGCACATTCATACTCAAAACTTTCCAATATTTATTTATTATTCCTACATTATCCATATTTTTCTTATGCTTGGTAGCCCTAACAGTACCCGTTGCTTGATACCTTGATACCATCCGATTCTTATACTGATTAGTTTTGTTTGTTTATTTACAACTAAGATTATATTGTTCTTTCTTAATGATGTGATTATATTATATTCTTCTCTATTACAAATAATAATAACGGAGGTTAATAGTTACATTGCCATTAGAGTATTATACTGACTTCTGTCTTAGTAATTGTGTGGGCTTTATTAAACGTAGTCTCATAATTACCAACGCCCCTTGCGTGGATATTCATGTTTTTATGATCCATTATATTCTTGCATCTTCATCGCGAGTATTTTGTATTATTCATTATTGGTATTTAAGGGAGATGAGGAGCTCGTGGCTGAATAAAAGCGTGCGGCTGTTTTTATTTAGCCACGAGCTCCTCATCTCCGAGGGTTGATCGAGGTTAAGCTACGCTTGCCGAGGTCAGTCTGTGGATGGGAGACCTTTCGTAACATATCGAGTTTCTTCCGTGTCTCGGAAAGCACGTTAAGCCGTTGGTCCCGGCTGTCAATTGTAGGTCTTTGACAGTCGTTACGGGTAGTCAGAAGCAAGAAAGTTTGACAACCAGTCTTACCAAAGGGTATCGTGTTGCCCAGGGTAGCGCAGCAAAATAATGCTGCAATATGACAGCTAGTCTTAACTGGTTGTCATATATATTTTACGATATGTCCTTTTACATACAAAGAATTCTGATTTGATGACCTATGTGGCGCAGCGGGCGAAGGTCCGCCTGCAACGCAAGAGGTTGCGGGTTCGATTCCCGCCTTGGGACAAATGTTTGTACGATCTACAAATATTTGTTCCGGGTGTTCTGGGTATTTGCTATATATAATAAAAATATCTATCTATGTAATGTATTGTATTAAGTATATCAGTCATCTAGTACCCATAACAGAAGCTCTGCTTAACTTGGGGCTAGATGATGCTGTGTGGATTGTCCAGCAATATTTATTTATTTATTATTTACTATGTATAATAAAAACATCTATCTACGTAATGCATTGTATTAAGTATATCAGTCATCTAGTACCCATAACACAAGCTCTGCTTAGCTTGGGGCTAGATGATGCTGTGTGGATTGTATCTACAGCATTATTTA
The DNA here is from genome assembly GCA_905147745.2 of Phlogophora meticulosa. Lineage (NCBI taxonomy): Eukaryota > Metazoa > Arthropoda > Insecta > Lepidoptera > Noctuidae > Phlogophora > Phlogophora meticulosa. Next base: position 3,273,274 of record LR990542.1, read on the forward strand.
TTTATTTATTTTATTTTCATATATACGTATATAGGTTGCTAAATTATAATTATTTTTTGTTTTTTTTTTTTTTTTTTTTTTTTTTTTTTTTTTTTTTTTTTTTTTTTAAACGTTGCCCCACACTAGGAATTTCTCCTGTGTCGTGGGTGCGTTTACAAACATTCAAACTCACATACACAAACAGCCAGACCCGGAACAACTATCTGTAGGCCATACAAATATTTGTTCCGTGCGGGAATCGAACCCACGACACGCAGCGCAGCAGTCAATCGCTCAGCCACTGCGCCAACCGTGTCGTCAATTTAAATTATATAATTAAAATAATTATAATTTAGCACGATACCCGTTGGCAAATATTAGCCAACGCGTATCGTATTGCCCAGTAACAGGGTTGTGGAGGTCAGATAGGCAGTCGCTCCATGTAAACTACTGGTATTCCGCTGCATTCGGCTAGCATGGAAACCGACCCCAATATAGTTGGGAAGAGGCTAGGCAGATAAGTGCTACAATATGCAATTAACATGAGGAATGTTTAATTTAGCGGGCCACATTGAAGGATTCACTTTGATGAAAACTTTTTACAACTGATTTTTTTTTCAGATAATTTATAGAGTACTTGTGCAAAGCTTATTCGAGAGCTGTTGCATATCGATTTTGTTATTTTATGGTATATTAATAACGCATGGTGGACAAGGTGGACCGACGATCTGGTGTAGATAGCAGAAAGTCGATGGACAGCGCCAAAGTTGTGGAAATCTTTGGGGGAGGCTTCTGTCCAACAGTGGCGTGCACGCCATACATACAAATAAGCACTGTATACCCTGTGATCCCATACATATGAACATACATAAATGCCCCTCTAAATGATAAATAACTATAATTACAAAAAACACCTGGTAATTTAGCCTAGGTACTTGTTTGTTGTACCTACCGTAGATACAACAAGCTGAAACGGGTAAGATTTTTTTTGTATTATATCTGAAATATCTGTGCACACTACTGATGTCCAACACTGGACGTCTATTGGCTGAAATTAGGATGGTAATACTAATACTGTTAGCCTGCGTCATCCCACTGCTGGGCAAAGGCCTCTATGATATGACTTCCAGTTGTTTCGAGCGATTGCTAATATGGGCAACTGGTCGTTGGCTTTGTCCAGCTCGTCCCGCCATCTTCTACGAAGTCTGACGGGTCGCCTTTTGTCTGTGTCAGGGTTCCAGAAAGTTCTTATTTTGACCCACAGCTCATTGATGATACCAATGATGTCGAGGGTATTTTAAATTAAACATCGTAAATGTTATAAACATGTACATACGCCTATGGCATTAAGTCCGCCTCTGTACATTTGTGTGCTTAAAATATTTAAATACGCCAGCACGTCAACCTACCCGAAAATGTAAAATTTTGCCAATTGAAAATGCTCCTTATTCTTTCGTAATACAGTTCAAGACCTAACAAATAAGTTTTACAGTTTGGGGTAGCTTGATGTACTGGCCTCTGAACGTTACACAGTCAATACGTCCCTCTTAAAACAAACTAAATAAGAAGCTCTACACGCAAACATCAATCAACTTGAACACAAATCCATTCTACAACGGAATCCATTCAATAGAAAGAGATGGCAATGCGTTATCGTCTCTTTCTATTGAATGGCGAGTGACTATGACAGTTGAGATGCACAGACTATTAATTTATACAAATCAAGTTTTTTATAAGTAATATTTAATGCAGATCAGTTGCATGTCTTACCGTGCAATTCTTTACAATCAGGTGACGTAATGTACAGAGACCAGCACACCAACCTGCCCCGATATGTCAGATTTCTTTGATAGATTTTTAACTTTAACGTAATAGAGATAAGATTCATGTTCTATTGGGAAAATCTGACACGTTGGGGTAGCTTAATATGCTGGCCTCTGTACAAATCATAAGTGATGACTAGAACCTATATCCTGTCATTAGGAATGTTTTAATAAGAAAAATAGACGTAAAGCGCATTCTAAGATCTTCTTCTACAACCTTTTACGTAGATAATATCTATAAAAAACTAACTGTGTACTGTACAGGTTGTATGCAATAACAGACCTCATTATTACTTATTAATATTATTAATGATATCTTAAACAGGGCTTCCTCTCTCTTTACCTTTTGCTGTACCCTGCAGAGTCCATAACGATTTCAATACCTAAGAATACTACTCAGTCAAGAAAGTACCGGGAAAAGATCTATAATACACAAAATGTCTGTTATTCATCCAAATTTATTTTATCACCTTCAAAGTATGCTCCTTTAGAAACGATACACTTGCGCCAACGAATAATCCATTCATCAAAACATTTTTTAAACGCTGCTTCCGGAATTGAGTTCAGTTCTCGCCGCGAATTCTCCTTTATGTCTTCTATCGATTGAAAACGGGTGCCACGAAGTGGTAATTTGAGTTTAGGAAAAAGAAAAAAGTCAGCAGGGGCCATATCTGGTGAATATGGTGGTTGCTGGATGGTATTTGTTGAGTGTTTGGTCAAAAATTCGTTCACAATGATAGCCTTGTGCGAAGGCGCATTGTCGTGGTGCAAAATCCAAGAATTTTCTTTCCACAAATCTGGCCTTTTTCGTCGAATTTGCTCTCTTAAACGCCGCATAACGCTCAAATAATATTCTTTATTTACCGTTAGACCTTCCGGTAAGAATTCAGAGTGCACATTCACAACACCGCGATAGTCAAAGAAAACAGTCAACATGACTTTGACTTTTGATCGACTTTGGCGTGGTTTTTTCGGTTTCGGTTCAGTTGGAAGGCGCTACTCCGAAGCTTGTTGACTAGTTTGCATGTCAAACTCGTAAACCCACGTCTCGTCACCAGAAACAATGCGTTTCATGAATGTTGGGTCCGAACTGACTCGTTCTAGCATGTCCTCAGCGACTTTCATGCGATTGAGTTTTTGGAGAAAATTCAGATCTTTTGGGACTAGCCGAGCAGCAACATGTTTCATACCCAAATGATTAGTTAAAATGGTACGGATCGACTCGTGAGATACAGAAAGTTCGGCGGCTATCTCTCTCAGAGTTGAATGGGGAATTTCAGTCACTATTTTCTTCACTTTTGCGATGTTAACTTCAGTTGCAGACGTTGACGGCCTACCAGAGCGAGGCAAATCTTCCATCACATCTCGACCGGTTTTGAACGCTTTGAACCACTCATAAGCACGAGTTTTTGATAAAGTCGATTCACCGTAAGCCTTCTGTTACATTTTCAGTGACTCTGAACACGAAATTCCATTGGCGATGCAAAATTTAAGACAAACTGTTCGATATTTTTGTCCATTATGAAATTCGCAATACACACTATATATGATATTACTAAAACCAGCACTGTATTTAATATAAATAACAGATGCAACTCAAACTCCGCGCCAAAATGGAAAACAGTTGTGCCAATCTAACAACTACAAAAAAACAAAAATTTGAATTTGGAACCATAAACAAATCATCCATTCCCGATACTTTTTTGACTGAATGTACATCATCATCCTCCTGTCCTTATCCCAATTTATTTGGGCTCAGCGCAGCATGTTTTCTTCTTCCATACATCTCTACTTGCCGTCATCTCAATAGTCACCTCTTTTCTAGCTATATCAACTTTTACACAATCCATCCATCTTTTCTTTGGACTCCCTCTACACTTGTAGCCCTGCACATTCATATTCAAAACTTTCCTCACAACAGGGTCCTCATTCCTTCGCATTACATGCCCATACCATAACAAACGATTTCCACACAACTTCTCGGTCACAGGCACCACTTTCAGACTTCCTCTTATATACTCATTTCTTATTCTATTATTATTATTATTCATTTATTTCAGACAATGTCCATATTACTTACACAAAATTAAATTTAAATATAATATTAAAATTACATACACAATGACACACACAAATAAATTAAATACACAATTTCATAAATACAATTAAAATTAAATACAAAATGTCATACATAGAATTAATTAAATCTAAATGAAATTATACACTCTATCCATTCCCGTAACAGTTTGGTGTTACGGGAATCCCCCTCATATATATGAGAATATAAGAATACATATGGCAAGCAATTAAAATTTTCGGTTTTCAGTAAAACGTTAGTTCTCTCTGGTTTCAATCACTCAAGACATATCAGAATACTTTAAAAGACAGAATGTGTCACGTATCTAGTAGAAGGGATCAAGATTGTGAATCATTCTTTTCGAGGCACAGAGGGACTTAAGTTTGTTACGGATTACCACCCATCCAAATACCGACATCGACAACCATAGCTTAAAATTCGATCAACCGTCCGTGTGGCTGTTATAACTTAGTCACTAGCCCTCTCAGAGACCACACATACCATGTCCTATAAATCCCAAACAAGTACCTCTGATTCAACAAGAAACCTCCTACTGGCCGAGAAAATAAAAAGCCATATTTGTTTAAAATGTTGAAGAAGTAAAATATATTGTAAGACGGCACCTCCCACGGTATTTGTGTGTGATGACGCTTTTACGATGCTCAGACGAGACGCAGGCGAGACGAGGAATGAATAGACGTGCTGATTTTATAGTAGTAGGGACTTTTTTATGACGATGGTGTTTTTGGGTTAACGTGCGCTGTGAAGGGGTTAAGTTGTTACAAGTGTCACACTCAAGGTTAAGGGTCGTGACTACCGTGCCCTGATAAGCTGTACGAAATCTAGAATCTTGATATTCAGTTGAAAAAACGAGAAATATTTGATGTAATACAGAATTATAAGTTTAACAAACTCGTTTTTATATGCAAGCTGATGATGCAGCATAGAACGGCAGTCGATGGTATTTTTCTTCCATACATAAATGTTACAATATAATATTATCTATTTATTAATATTATTTGTTAAATAAGTTATCTACAGTCGGAGTACCTGAAGGTAGTATTTTTTTTGTCTAAACAGTAATTTCACAAAAAACTACAGCGAGATTCTTTGTCTTTAATATTTAGGTATTAATTAGTCCTCAGAGTAAAACCGTGATAGTCAAAGTACTATGGTGTATCTAACCCTACAATGCTCTTCACAAAATCCAGACCATCGATATCCCGAACAAAGACTTAACCCATAAACTGCAAAAGGGTATAAATTGTACCGTTTATTACACTGTAAACTTCGAACTCATTAAATATCGCAATAAAATATTATTTAAGTATCAACAACGTGGGATATTTGTTTTTTTTTCATTGGTTATGAGAATATGATTCATTGAGGAAGATAGTATTTACATAATTATCAAGGTATCCGTGATTGGTTTTTGTCTTGTAAAAGAATTGTTAGACGTATACTTCTTATGAGCTTCAAAAATATAATCTCCCCAATGTAACCATACATAAGTTCAATTACCTCACTTACAACTAAGCAATCAGTAAAGTATAATCTTCGTCATTAATATCATCTAAAATTGTTAACATCCAAAATTGTTAAATACCGTCCAATTTTAGTCCAGCGCCATCTCTCGTTAACGTCTATAAATCATTTTCAGTCTATCCAAGCTAGCTTTCTGAGCAACCTAAGTGTTAGGCTGAAAGCTTCACGAAGAAACTGAAAGAAGTCTCTTTTCGAAATAAATCTTCCTTACTACTTTACATGTCTTTAAAAATATTATAATCTTATTTTAATTAATTCTATTTTTATTTAATTATCAGCAAGATGAACGAGGAAAAAACAATAAGGGACCGTGTTTCCTTTCTAAAAGTGTGATGTCATTAATAGCTATATTTGTTTGTCAATCATAAAGTACATACATATATGTTTATGTCATAGATTCAGTTATGATATTTATGTCAACAGGTGGTTCCATATGTCATGGAAAATAACAGGAAGTGCGCTTTTATACATAAACTATCAATAAAACTATTAACTAGCAACTATGTTGTACCAATACATTAATTAACACGATTAATTAGTAACTACAAATATAATGTTAACAGTATGTGTAAGATAAATTTACGTTTCAAACTACTAACTACCGTAAAAAGTTCAAAATACTCACCCCGATTACATTTTACAAGCATTTGTAGACAACGGTGATAATAAAAAACTCAATCCCCGGCTCACACATCCTTCTAAAGCCGACATTTCACCAATTCCCACCAAAAGTAACCATTCGAACGAAGATTTGTTATCAAAACATAACCTAGTCACGAAGGAAGCACTAGAATGCACTCAAAACTCACGAAAAATGTACAAAAACCTGTATTATTTCACACAAAACCTGTTAAAAGTACCACAAACAGTGGGAGTCGCAGGCAAATTAAGTCGATACGTAATTAAAACTGGCACAACGCACACATACAAAGGATCGACATAAAAATGCCTGAGAGAAAAAAAAAGTATAGGTTTAAAATTTACCCGGTATAAATTTGTGTTTTTTTCCTTCCACCTACTTATGTATGGGGGCATGCGCAGTAAAGGGTTAAAATTGAACACCCCGACCAAATTGCGGAGTCTACTCGTTTGGTCTCTATCTAGAGTTCGTAAAGGAATATTCTATCTAGTTGGGTTGTAATTTGTGTTGAGTTCCTCGTCCCTCCGCTTCACTTTGAGCGCTGATGTGGGTGGGGAACGTATTTTTGTGTCACTCGTTACGACGTTTGTGCAAATTAGATAATTTCAAACTGCTCAGTAGTAAGCCTTCTTACTAAACAAGTACATCATTATTGCTTCTATGGACAAGTTAAGGCTGGATGGTTAACTTGACCAATCAAATTTTATAACAACTAACATGTGCCCGCGGTTTTACCCACTCCCAAATACCGAAGCATTATTTTAAGTAGCCTATAAACTTCCTTAAGAATCAGGTTAAAATATGCAGAACGAATTTTTTTAATCCGACTGGTATATCCTGAGAAAAACGCGTTTAAACAAACGAACTATTGTGCTTTATTATTTACTAGCATTTATTTACTAGCCTTCGATATCATTAACCTGGATTTCGTACTTTTACCTTCGAACTTTGAAATTTTTCCACCTCCTTTAGCTTATAGCACTCAAGAATAATGTAGCTTTCTATCAGTTAAAACATTTTTAGAATTTGATCATTAGTTCTGGAGATTACCCCTACATACAAACTTACATACAAAAATAACTCTCAATAAAATAATCATAGTATAGATATTTTTATAGATACCCTGCATTTCTATAGAATTATACGTAACTAATTAATTAATGAGTATAAAATGTCCATTTTACATTTAAAGTTATACAGTAATTATAAATAAAATGATTACTATCACACATAAATCCGGCTGTCACAATAAATTTGCTACACAAGACACGTGATAAATTTCAAATTGTAAAATAATTAATTTGTTCTAAGCTATATTACTTTTTATTAAATTGCTAATGCAATTTTTTTATCTAACCATTAGATATTATCAAGATAGCTTTTTCCTTGAGCAGATGTAAGCCCCTAATCCGTTGAATTTCATCGTTGAGGGTCATCGATGTTGTCAAGAAAATATAGGTAGGTAAGTAAGTAGTTATAAATGATAAATGGTAGATAAAATGGTAAATGAGTTTTTAAACATTATAACAAGGTGAGGTCCATGTTAACTGACTGACTACTCAGAGACGAAACACTGAAAATAACTCAAGAGTCTCTTTTAAAGTCTAGACAATATCTTGGTCGGATCGATCGATCGAATATCTTGGCCGGGTCCGCGCAGCAGGTCTTTTCTTCTATACTCTATTCGTCGTCATCACAAAAGTCAGTAACTCAAAACCTTCCTAAAAGTCATTAAAAATGTTTTCATAAAAATACTGTAGGTACTTCCATAATTATGTTATTTTTAAGTCTGGCGATTATTACCTTTATTTAACTTCCTTTAACAACTATCAAAATAGAGCGTGTTAATATCTTAGATAAATTCACAACGCTTCTTCCTAATCAAAGTACCTACTCGATAATTTATCTAAGCCCTAGAATTATCGCATGCTAACAAAATAGCGCCACAGTTACATCCCAACGTCAGGTCTTGTCCATTGATTGCTACGACGCCATATTCTCCAAGTGCGAATCTAGTGTTAAGTAATGTTAAAATCGTTTGTAATACATTGAAGAAGATTCTGAATAATTGACTGTTAGTTTTGGAGGAACAAGTGCAAAGTTCGACGATTAGTTTGGTTGTAAAACTAAAGTGGGTGTGATACTGTGATTTTGCAAGGACAAAGACGCCAAGAAAGTGCATCAGGGGTTTGGTCGTGGTGTTTTCTGAATTCCTACCACTCCATTGTTCAAGACATGTTCCCGCTAGTAACAAATCGCTTTTTGATACGAATGGTGGTCATCACGATGATCGTGACCGCCTTTCTTGAATATTGGCCAACAATAAAAAATATCAGGAGAATTTTGAAGAAATACCTTTTTTAATATTTACAAAACTGATGGAATCATCTCATTTACGTTGTTTATTACTTTGTAAAAAACTTTTTTACAGTTTTACGAAGGATATGGATTTTAATTTTGATATTTTGCTTACGCTGAAATGGGTTTATTTGGCATCACCGTGAGGCACCATAAACCTACACGCAATTGTTTATATTATCAGTCATAATCTATGTGCCAAATCAACATATTCCTCTTTCTAATTACATATTAATTTGAAGAAAAATACAAAATTAAGAAAATGCAAAGATTAGCACTTTTCTGACTTGTGTGAGTATACAGAGGAACGTAGCGATTACAGCATCATGAAAAACTGGTCCTACTAAATCTGATTACGTCAGTAGCCTAAGAAATGAGGAGGCAGGAGGCTACCACAACCAACGATGACTGCACATTGAGAAATATACAATCATCAGGACAACATGAGGAGCACTGTACTCGAAGAAAAATTGTTCAAGGTATGGATACTGGACTCTAAGGATGGGATAGATACTCTAAGGATGGGTATTCAAACTTCAGATAACCCGCCTAAATTACGAAGAGAGTGGACTCATACATTAAAGGACATAATAATCGAATCCATTAAAGTCTACATCACATTTGGTCATCATTGCAGTGAGGTTTATCGTCTACAACATCGCAAAGTTGAGTGTGTCGACCAAGATGGCGTACCTGAGACTCAGAAAATCCAAAAAGTATTTGTCTAAGGTTTATACAGTTTGCTTTTACTTCGGCGATCTCATGGATATACGGCTACTTAGCAAGCTATACTTTTCCAGTATAAGCTGAACTCTCAGGGTATGGATATCCTATACAATGAGGTCAGCGAGGGTACGAGGGTGTCTCCAGAACCTCGGCCTTTGCTGTTGTGATAGGAAATGTGAATGTGGGGAAGGCAGACCATGACGAGCTAAGATTGAGGCAATTTGGAAGTAGATGTCAGAACCACAGGGGACCGTCTACGAGCTGGCTTTATGGAGCAAGAAGAGGTTCTTCTTTATAATGAACTCCTCCTGGAACGTGAGCACTGGATGTGGATCTGGTTGAGCCTTGATGAATCACGAAATTCTGTAAACTCTCTGTGTAAAACTCAGTGAAAACCAAAATCGACCACCATATAGTAAGATATACACGACTAAAAATAGAGCTTTACTTTTTCAGTATAAGATGACTGATCATTGTATGGAAATCGTATACAATGAGAGGTCAACTTATGCTGGATATCAATAGCTTGATATATAGCCGTGTGTACCTCGAATTTGTATATTAAATTGGAAACATCTGGAATGATGACAGCTACGTCCATCACCAATTCAACTCCCAAGTGCTGCTTGAAGGTCAAACTTCATAAATATATCGAGAGCCTATGAAACAGCTTCTTATACAAATTATAACAATGAGGTATACGGTCAGTTTCTCTCAGATTTTTAAGACCCGTAGTATAAAAAGAAATAAAAATGTTCTCTGGTATAAAAAGCTCATGTCATTTCTAATAGTCATTCTGAAATCAACTTAATAAACACTGCCGTAAAGATGAAATTTGCTTGGGTGGTTAAAATAATAAGGACTTAGTAGTTCATTTCTGTAACTTGACGGACACAAGATTGTTATTCTTACTTTTTGTAATCATTATAATTAAATAATCAGTATTATAGTTTCATGAATGTCTAATGTGATTTTTATTTTCGATAATGTTCCAATTTCAGGTTAAATTGAGGTCAGTTCAGGTCCTGGGTTCGATTCCCGCGTCGAACAAAAAGTTATTGGGTTTTTCCGTTTGAAAATTCTTATTATCAGCCCCGGAGTTTAGATTTGATCCCGGTTGATGGCGAGACCGAAATTTGGGAACTATATAATAGGCACACTTCTGCTTAACCCCTTATGGAAATACAGGCGTGTTGGAATAAAATCCGACAAAACAAGCAACTAATACAAAATAGCATTTTGACACTTCCAATTCAAAGATGCCATTAAAACAAAATAAAAAAAAACCGTAAACTTTTTTTATTTTAATTCATGTGTGTCTACATCGTGTCAGTTTACTAACAATAGTTATAAGTCAATATTGTAATTACTAACACAACGGATCTTTCATTTATTATTTATTTATTTATAAACTGACTTATCAATGTTTCAACACATTGTAAGTTTAACAAGGTACCGAAAAAAAAGCAGTAATCACACAAGACCGCTCACTAACGCCATCTAGGAACGGCTAACGCCAACTGTTTTTTCTAAAGCTCTTTTCAGGCGTCGAACTGAAGCGTATTATGAAAAAACTGGAAGAGGGCGCGACGTGAGGTAGCCGCTGTTTCAGAGGTTATGATCGAGAGGAAAAAAGAAATGATAATATCGGAAAGATGGCAGGTATGAGTGAATAAATAAAAAATGCTGGACTATCCACACAGCATCATCTAGCCCCAAGCTAAGCAAAAGCTTGTGTTATGGGTACTAGATGACTGATATACTTAATACAATACATTACATAGATATATGTTGTTTGTTATGCATAGCAAATACCCAGAACACCCGGAACAAATCTTTGTAGATCGTACAATCATTTGTCCCAAGGCGGGAATCGCACCCAAAGTCAAAGTATACACTAAGAAGAGAAATGAATCGAAACAGATATGTACAAAATATACTTTTCAGGGCTGGTTGTATGGAAAAAAGGCTGTGGTATAAAATTAAAAGTCAGGTGCGTAGTACTCGCAACTGGCGTGCTTATATGATTAGATGTATGAACGTGAGGGAAGCGAAAGGAGTATGTAAGGATCGTAGCGGTTGGCATTCTGTGGTTTCTGCCTACCCCATGGGAAAAAGGCGTTAGCTCATGTATGTATGTACAAAAAAAATTGGTTTTATTGTTGTGATATTTTTATTAGAACAAGAAGTAATCTTTTTGAAGACTCAACTTGAAGGTTACAAGAATAAAATAAAGTAAACAGGGATTTAATTCCAATAGCAATCAGAAAATAATCGAGTGCGTCTTACAACGATGGCGGCGAATCAGAGAGAGAGAGAGAGACAGCGTAGAAACAGACAGACAACTTCAAATTCTGACGTTGACGTCTTTTTACCTGTCACTGTCATGTTGTGTGACATTTACACTACAATCGACTATGAATACCACAGATGATATAAGGGGAACATATCATGTAATACCAAATCACGAATTCAAAATATATTTCCAGTCCTTTATTATGTAAAACAGATTGGTTAAATTCACTCTTAAAGGAATAACCTGAAAAGCTGACATGGAAAAACAGCTTTGTGACGTCACATGTCCAAATATAAAGGACCAGAACACAAAATTTATATAATCACAAAAAACTTCAAAATGTTATTTACTCGATCTGTAAGATTTATGTTGATTTTATTAAAGACTAGCTTTTGTCCGCGATTTCGTTTGCGTGGAATTTAGAAATTACTATCTGTATTTCGTTTTGGCGTCAGTTGTCTAATATAGACCCTCCATGTTAGTTTTCTACAATATCTATAGTGTACAGACATCGGCCTGTTATAATTTTATCGTATGTATGGACTATTTTTAATGGTACTTAGTAAAAAAATAAAAACTCCTGTTTTAATTTATCATTTCTAAACATGTGTGATATTGAAAAATCCAGAAATGTGACGTCCTTTGACAAGGACGGAGAGGGTCAAAAATCATAAAATTTGTGTGACGTAATTTATGGATGGCCCCTTACGGAGTACAGAACCCTAAAAGTTTGACAAGTAGTAGTGTTTTCCAGAAGCAGTACTACTGAGAATGAGGCTCTGGGTGCGAATCCCGGGATTCAAGGAGTGTTATTGGGTTTTTTCATCTCGCATTTCGGAGTTTGGATTTGTGAACTGGATAGAAATACCCTCGCCCCCAATATGCGACTTCAGTGGTTAATAACTGGCCAAACATGGGTGTACTATAGAGCTACGCTTCTGCCTCCCCTCTTCCTTCAATAAAAAACGACGGTTTTAAAATAAGATATTTCTTAACCTAAGCTTGCTTTTCCTTAAAACGATATTACATCCGGCCAAGAAACTTACAAAGGAATATTTTCTACTGAGCCAAATCCAAATTTTGATGTTTCATACCGTAACTCATCGAATCTAAAACCAAACTGTTGGTTGGCGACACGGTTGGCGCAGTGATTGAGCTATCGGCTGCTGCGCCGCGTGTTGTGGGTTCGATCCCCGCACGGAACAAATATTTGTATGACCTACAGGTAGTTGTTCCGGGTCTGGCTGTTTGTGTATGTGAGTTTAAATGTTTGTAAACGCACCCACGATACAGGAGAAATTACTAGTGTGGGGAAACGTTTAAAAAAAAAAAATCACATCAACCTACCCCAAAACACAAACCGTGATGATAAAAATAAATAGCTAAGACATCTCCACCGAGGCGTGGCACACATCCCGCTCAGTCACACAAAAAACGGAAAAAAGCGATTTTTCACGATCATTGCCGACGTCCCCCTTGCATCCTCTCCGAGGGATGCTGTCATAGATTATCGGTCATCTTAATAACAGCTGATGTTGATATTAGACTGATAAAGGAGAGAGAGAGATTGATATTAGATCTACCTATCAGAGCCTTCTACTAGAGAAGGCTCTGATATGTAGATCGGATAGGATAGGTCGAGTTGCTTCTTGCAAAATAAGGATGAAGCTTGATAAAAAATATAGGTAACGGTAAAACGGGGTGAATCGAAAAGCCAGGGTGAATAGAAACAAAACTTTGAAGGGCATTTTCGCGTTAGTAAGACATTGTTTATTACTATAAGGTCTCTTATTTTTTTTAAGGAATTCAAATGGTTAATTTCAACACCTTGCAAGTAATTAATAATGATGAATCAACGATTAAATCTCATTTAAAGTTTTGTTTCTATTCACCCTGGCTTTTCGATTCACCCCGTTTTACGGTAACTAATTTAGTCCGTTAGTCAGATAATAAAAAAATGAGGATTCGTATTTTTATCTTTGTCATATGAATAAAAAATGACATAGGTAAAACACATTAAATATAGGGAGTGGGGGCTCGCTACGTCTCAACTCAGTATAAAATCTATATAGACGTGAGGTCACGCCACAATTTAACTGAATGTTTCAAGTCATCATCTGCCTAGCCTTTTCCCAACTATTTTGGGGTCAGTTTTCAGGCTAACCGGATGCAGCTGAATACCAGTATTTTAAATGGAACGACTGCAGCCTATCTGACCTCCACAACCCAGTGACTAGGCAACACGATACCCCTTGGTAAGACTGGTTGTCGGACTTTCGGGCTTCTAACTACCCTTAACGACTGTCAAAGATCTACAAATGACAGCCGGGACCAACGGCTTAACGTGCTTTCTGAGGTATGGAGAAGTATTGATATGTTACGATTGGTCACCCATCCACAGACTGAGGCAAGCGTAGCTTAACAATCGATCAACCCGTGCGTTGTTTTAATTTAAAAAAAGAAATAAATACGTGTTCATTATTTTTTAATAATCTACATCGTGACAAACAAATAATTATAGTATTTAGTCATAATTCCTTGTCTGGTATTCGGATGCAGAAGTGTTCTGATGACACAGTTAGAGTCCTATCTTTTATGCGCCAAGTTGTGGGTTATAGTCATTCGATATAATATTACTACTCGTACTTTTTATTATTATAAGAATGTAGCGGAGAACTTCAGCTATTGTATCATCTTAAACTTGTACCTACATATATTGTTTGCAAGTAAATAAATCTTAATCTGATAAAAATAAATAAAAAAATAAATAAATACGTGTTCATTATTTTTTAATAATCTACATCGTGACAAACAAATAATTATAGTATTTAGTCATAATTCCTTGTCTGGTATTCGGATGCAGAAGTGTTCTGATGACACAGTTAGAGTCCTATCTTTTATGCGCCAAGTTGTGGGTTATAGTCATTCGATATAATATTACTACTCGTACTTTTTATTATTATAAGAATGTAGCGGAGAACTTCAGCTATTGTATCATCTTAAACTTGTACCTACATATATTGTTTGCAAGTAAATAAATCTTAATCTGATAAAAAAAAATAAAAAAATAAGTTCTCGATACATCGAGATAAAAAGAACGAGAATGATACATATCTGTCTAATAAGACATATCTCTGAAAAAGGTCCTCATTCATACATACACAAACTCACGCCTTTTTCCTAAGGGAGTAATCAGAAACTGCACAACTGGTCATAATGGACGACTGGTGCAACTACTACACACCTGACCTTGCTGAAGAACATCACAAATAAGGTCAGTGTCCTTCTAGGGCGTCCCCTCAAGGTACTTTTTAAGTCACATAATCTTTTATAGAAGTTATCGTTAATTTTTCACAAAGTTTCTCTACAAAACTGCAGCCCAACCAAATGATATCCAAAACTTTTGAACAATATCCATCAGTTACCATAAGGCGGTACACATATTAATGATCGGAGCGTGTGCCTGGAAGAACACAGTTTGTCTTTTAAATTAATTGTTTGGCGCGTGTTTGTGTGTGTGTGGCTTAAAGAGGGGAATGTCGGTTAGGCGAGTTTAAGGAAGATTATAAAGGTTTCGTTAGCTTCAATATGGTCTGCCCTATTTATTCCTAAATACCGTGGGTACACATGCTGTTTTGCACTCTGTCTGTAAGAATGTTTGAATTGAATTTATAACAAAAAAAAGAGAGCGAGAGAGAGAGCATGTTTTCGCGTTTGAAATGCTAAAAACATCTTATCTTCGACCAAAGTAATAATTCTTCCGAATCTTTATATGCTTTGTATGAAAGAAATCCGATGTTTTTTTACATTTATCTCATAACAACCCAATAAGGTTTTCGATCAGCAAAACTGACGAACTTCTGTACAAGAATGACGGGATGGCTTTTTTTTATCCTTTCTTGAAATTTTCATGCTTCTGTTCCCAGCGGTTTAGGCTGTCTTTCAGTACATTTAAATTGTCTTTTAGTCAGATCCTCATCTATGCTGCGTTGGCTTCCAGTCTAACTAGATGCAGCTGAAAACTGCGCAGACTAACTAGTACCTACAACGAGTACTTTAACCAAATTGATATGTTTGTCCTCTCCGCTGTTCAATTTAAAAGAAATATCGTTTAAACTCACCAAATAATCCGTATTGTTGCTTAATTCTTTTGTAAATTGTTGTTGTTATTTTGTTTTATATATATGTACCTATTTTTGTTTTTTTTTTATTACTTTTTAGTGGGTATTATTAAATTCACTCCATGACGTTTTTAAACAATATTTTTTATCTATATTCTGTGGAAAATGCCTTTGGTTACATATTTGACCATCTTCTGTAATTATTCAAATACTTTGTAATGTGTAATGTGCAACTGTTTATTTTGCCAAGTAAATAAAATAATATAAAACCAATATTTTACATGGAGCGACTGCCTAAGAGTCAATTTATACTAGCGCAGAGTCGAAGCGCATCGAAGCGTCAAATTCTTTACAACTAAAGCGAAGCTGCACGAATGCGCGCGTATTCAAGAGAATACGCGCACTCGTGTAGTAATGGGCATCAACACCGATGCAGGCCAAATTCCGACTGATGACGCGTAGGTTCGCTAGTGGGCGCATGGATCAATCAATCGCAACCAGCGTTGTTCACGCCCAGACGCGCGAATTCCGAAGAATGCGCGCGTCATTTTAAAATCTCAGAAGTAATGTGTGCTTTACGCTGTGGAGTTAAGGTTGAATTTGTTATGTTCAGTTTTGGATGAACGTTTCGATGCGCTTCGACCTCCATAATCCAATAACCCGACCACACGAGCTTTCTGAGCCATGAAGGTATTTTTTTAGTCAGATATTTATAAAAATTTAATGTCATCATCATCCTCCTGCCCTTATCCCAATTGATTTGGTGTCTGCGCAGCATGTTTTCTTCTTCCATGCATCCCTACTTGCTGTCATCTCAATAGCTCTTTTCTAGCCATGTCATCTTTCACACATCCATCCATCTTTTCTTTGGTCTCCCTCTACTCTTGTAACTAATATAAATTTAATGTACTCAACATTAATTTTAGTCTAAGCCTTAAATCAAACAGAAACATGTCGAACCGTGTTAAAAAGTCGAGCGAACATAATTATTTAATTAAACAACTATGTGGTAATGATCACTAAACTGTGATACATCGCGCCAGTTATTTCCACTGCAATTTGGTTCGATGTCTTGCTATCAACTTTCTCTGGCAATTCTGTGAGGTACACAGAGACGTATAGTAGCGGCCATTGACTATGTACAGAGGCCAGCACATCAAGCTACAACAATCTGTCAAATTACTTCGATAGTTTTTCAAGTTTAGAGGATCTCGTGGCTAAATAAAAACCGCCGCTCGGGTTGATCGAAGGTTAAGCTACTCTTGCCGAGGTCATTCTGTAGATTGGTGACCGTTCTTAACATATCGGGACTCCTCCGTGGCTCAGAAGGCACGTTAAGTTGTTGGTCATGGCTGTCATTTATAGATCTTTGACAATTGTTACGGGTAGTCAGAAG
Source organism: Phlogophora meticulosa (assembly GCA_905147745.2). Lineage (NCBI taxonomy): Eukaryota > Metazoa > Arthropoda > Insecta > Lepidoptera > Noctuidae > Phlogophora > Phlogophora meticulosa. Next base: position 3,290,235 of record LR990542.1, read on the forward strand.
AACGAAAGTCTGACAACCAGTCTTACCAAGGGGTTCGCCCGGTAACTGGGTTGTGGAGGTCAGATAAGCAGTCGCTCCATGTAAACGCTGGTATTTAGCTGCATCCGGTTAGACTGGAAGCCGATTCCAACTTAGTTAGGAAAAAGGCTAGGCAGATGATGAGATTTTCAACTTTAATACAAAAGAATAAGGTTCATTTTCCAGGGTGCTTGGAGCAAGGTGCTAGCGTCTGTATAATAATCTTATAACAGTGTGCTAATAGCACATTACATCACGCCTGTATTCCTCGAAGGGTTCGACAGAGGTTGTCCACATTTCGCCAGTAATGTTTAAGTCGTTAAGGATTTTTGCCCAGTTGATGGTAATAGGCAGGGAGGCCTATTACCATCAACTGGGCAAAAATCCAGACTCCAGGCTGCTACTAAAAAACTACTGATGGAATAACCTAATATCACTTTGTCAGAACAGGACCTCACACTTAGCAGAAGCAGCCGCAACAAGTCGAGGCCGGTTCAACATTCCAAATGACTCTTAAATCACTTGAGGGTTCGAATGCAGCCATAATAACTTCAGCACACACACCCCACAGTATCTAACTTTTTTCTTCAAACCCAAGAAATCAAAAAAAAAATATATATATATATACTTTATTAAACTATACTACTTTTATTATATTATATACAACATCATCTGATGTATATAATATACCTAATAAATATAATATCAATGAGGGAATGTATCATTAGAATTGATAGTACCGGGAGTCGTTATTACAATACCTGTAGATATTATAATAATACCTTTATTAATACAATTAGGATGTCATAATTTAATAAAAGGGAAAATCCAGCAGTAAAAAAATGATTGATATATTTATAAGTAGGATAACCTTCCATTATGAAATTAACCAAACTTTTATTGAAATAGAAAAAAAAATACAAGATATTTACTCGTAACGTAAGACAAACAGACAGGTTGTCATAGTTTAGAACAAAGTATCTTTCCATTTTATATGTCACTATGATGTGATCAGACATCAAACTGTCAAATCATTGTGTGACGTGTTTATTTTTCATTTTTTTTTTTTTTTGACGACCGATGTGGCGCGGCGGGCGAAGGTCCGCCTGCGACGCAGGAGGTTGCGGGATCGATTCCCGCCTTGGGACAAATGTTTGTACGATCCACAAAGTTTTGTCCCGGGTGTCCTGGGTATTTGCTATGTATAATAAAAAATATCTATCTATGTAATGTATTGTATTAAGTATATCAGTCATCTAGTACTCATAACACAAGCTCTGCTTAACTTGGGGCTAGATGATGCTGTGTGTCTTGTCCAGTATTATTTATTTATTTAATTAATATAACGTTAAATATACGTGTATATGGGGTATATTTTATAAATTTCAAAATCCTACTTTAATACGTATTACAGAAATGTGATCGTGTATGAGGCTATAATATGAAAATTTGTTACTCTTTCACACAAAAACTCTTGAAAGTAACTTGATGAAACTTTACGATATAACAGAAAAATACCATACGCTATAATTTATGCAAGCTAGTGCAAAATAAAGATGGCTGGCTATTTCTTATCAAAATCAAACAGTCTATATTTTATTGTCAAACAAATTTATAAAAAACGTTCATTACAAAGTCCATGCTCCCTAATTAATAAAACTCTTTGTATACATTATTATCGTGTTTGGTGTAAATGAGTTATTTCCTTTGAAAACGTTTCGGTAAATGATCTTCAAAGTTACAAAGAATTCTTCTTCTCTTTTATGTGACAGCGCGGTGAGACGCCAAATCATACGGTGCGTTTATCTCGATGTATTTAGTGATGCTGTCGGGGATAACGTGGTAACTGCATTCTTTGTGAATCTTTGCCGTTTCATTTTTGTTACGTGTCTTTTTGTTTACCTATCAGTTATATGAAAAGTTATACAAACATATTGTTTTAAATATATACCGTATATATACAGTTCTGCACTAGACGGCTGTTTACTGTTTAATCGGACGATCCCGTGGTGACCTTAAATTTAAGGCCCCAGCCAGGGTTACTACTTTATTATAAATATCACAAGATTAGATTTAATTTTTATTCCTAGTTATAAGTTCAAATTTTTTGCATGATAAATGGTAGAATTTACCTGGAACATAACATCGCTTATATACTTACATTCGACGCAAATAAATTATTCTACTCAATTTCAGAAATAACAGTAACTTTTATAAACACTTTTAAATGGATAATTAAAATACAAACACAAAAAAAAAATGCTCACAAGCTTGATTCTTACACATGATGCTATTTTAGTTATTACTTTCAGCATTTAATATTATGTAAATAAAAAAATAACAACGTCAAAATATTACTGACAAAGTCAAAAGATAACTTCTATCATTACTATGTAAATGAGGTATTTCATTTATAATCAATAGTTATAACCTAAAGAAAAAAATAAAAATTAAATTCTACGCCACAAATAACTGCTACATGGCATGCAAATAATGATACGTTGTAAAGGTTGGGGCACCTGTTCCTTTTAAAAAATAATTAACATTATGGAAAGTTTATCTTCACGCTATCTAATGAATGTAGGTATGTCTAAAATCGCCGTGTGCAAACATGGTTTTTTATCACATGCCTTCTCTTTACAAGAAGAATCCTTTGTCCTGCATAGGTAAAGTAATATAACGTAAAGAAAATCAATTTTTGTTTTTTGTTTTTTTTTGTAAAAAATTCGTTTCTTTGAAAAAAAAAATGATGTTATTGGATGATTAAATTTCCTAGTCTTGTGAATATTAATATTTTGTCTAAATACAGAAAGTACCTACTAGTAATAGATAGTGTCTTAATGTAAAAAAAACACCTTCCAATTCATATTCATCGTGCACTTTGACTTTATTTCTTAACAAAGATTAGAGATTATTTTATTGATTCTTATCTGTACTGTGTAAGGAAACCGTCAGATTATACGTGATCATAATAAAAAAAAATTGTTACGTAATTTAAATAAAATTTCTATGAATACGTATAACATATTTATGTTTTTATCAATGATAAAACTATTTAATACATGACAAAATAAAATAAAATAAATAATCACAGGACATCGAAAAATTCATCCGCGTCACTGTCAACGGGAATAATAGGTAACATTTTATTTCTTTGAGTGGTAAATCTAGTTATTTTTCTGTGTTATCTAGGACACAGCTTCACATGCAAAGCCTAAATTTACACAGAAATATGAAACAACTTATTTTAAATAGGGGCCCATAATTGTTGCATGCTTGAAAGCCTTTTAATTTTTGAGACCGTCAGAAAACTATGTTTTGCATAGCAAGTGTTACGTAATAAGTTTAAATTGGTCTTATTATGATGGCTTGAACTTAAAACTTAGCGACCTCTAGCAGGGGTTGATTGGTGGTTTATATTTTAATATTTTTACAACATATTAGCAGGTTTAGGTTATGGAGGCCAGATGGGCAGTCGCTCCATGTGAAATGCTGGTAGGCAGCAGCCTCCGATTAGACTGGAAGCCCACCCCAACATTCTTGGGAAAAGGCTAGATCCATCATGGCGGTCAAAGAACAAATGACAGCCGGGACCAACGGCTTAAAGTGCTTTCCGAGGCACGGACGAGTCTTGATACATGTTAAGTATTTATAAAATAAATACATAAATCTGCACAATCCACTCAGCATCTTCTAGCCCCAAGATAAGCAGAGCTTGTGTTATGGGTACTAGATGACTGATATACTTAATACAATACATTACATAGATAGATATATTTTATTATACATAGCAAATAGCCGGAACAAATCTTTGTAGATCGTCAACTGGACCTGAGATTGTGAAGATGTCACGGTCATAAAACAGTTCTATAGTATGGTATGAGTATGTGAAGTTAGTAAGAATTTAAACATAAATATTCAGCCAAACTACAGATTTGATAGTCTGCTGTGGTTGCAGCTAATGTTCTGCTCAGACCCTCTATTTCAAGAAGCATTAAATACGTTTGCGCTCCAGTGAAACTTGCAACAAAAAATGGTTTAGCACTTTAGGATTCCACTGGTAGACGCAGGAAATAACAGCACACATACTTAGGATCAGAATAAGCACTATGCACGTTAACTTGAACGTTTATAGATTGAGCTATGCTACCGTACCATTTTACTTTTACTTAGAGTGCACTGTGCATTTATGAAAAAAAAACACTTTTCGAATATCTCTTCTAAGAGTTTCCGTTTTTTTTCGTTATGTGACGTTTTAAACATCCTTAGTGTTTTAAATAGTTTTATTTTGCCAAAAAAAAATAGATTTTCATTTTTCGCTTTCTTGAAAACGTTAAAATAAATAGGAAATTCTGAATTCGCCTGTACGTTTGTTACGCGACCAATCCGCCAATTATGAATTGATTATGATGATTCTAGTTTGGTAGGTCATATATTATATGCTTCAGAGATGGTCCTATAAACATTTTATCGAAATAGGTTCATTACTTAGTTAGGTTTTTAAATTAAAATATCTGAAACAAAATATGTCCTCCAAATAAATTTAATTTCGTATTTTCTTTTTTACAAAGCGACCCACTAAAAAGCTAGAAATAAAAGATTTTTTTTTACAAAAATATTAACCGTATTAACTATTAGTATTTTTGTGTTTTCTATTTTAATTGTAACTCACACATAGTTAGTAACTACAGTCCGTTACAATCACTGAGTATATTACGATGTATTCATTTCAATAGTTTGTACCGATCAAAATAAACTATTCACGAAACACTAATGCCCGTTCATTAATTCGTTAAAATACTGCTGTTGGTTTATTCACGATTACGATATTATGCTGATAACGATTAAATAGCGGTAAATACCTATCTATGAATACTTCATAAATTATACTTGATTGTTTAAACGGTAAGTCAAAGAACGTTGAATGAAAGACGTTAAAAAAGGTATTTTTAAGGCAGATTTAACGGAAACGTAGGGAGGGGACGCCCTGTTACGACATACACTGATCTTATTGGTGATTTTCTTCAATAAGGTCAGGTGTATAGTACTCGCAACCGGCGTGCGTGTATGTCCAGATGTATGAACGTAAACGAAGCACAAGGAGTATGTAAGGATCCTAGCATGTGGCGTTCTATAGTTTCTGCCTATCCCCATAGGAAAAAGGCGTGAGAGTATGTATGTATGTATGTACAAAACAGCGTTTTTTTTTTGTACACCATTGCCTAACCGATATTAATTTTTATTATAAACCCTTGAGGTTAAATGTACTCGTATTTTCAAAAAATACTCCTTATTTTTTGAAAATACGAGTACATTTAACCTCAAGGGTTTAGAGAATAAAATAAAGTAGCTTTATTTTGATAAACAGGGATTTAATTACAATAGCAAAAGAGAAAACAATCGAGTGCGTCTTACAATGATGGCGGCGAATCAGAGAGAGAGAGAGAGATTGTAGAAAGACACTGAAAATTTCAATTTTATCTGTCACTGTCATGTCGTGTGACATTTACACTACAATCGACCATGGATGATATTATGGTTTATTTATTTTATATCTACAACATAACCTTACCTCATCTTATCGACTGTCAAAAAATTGTCAGTTACATAATATAACGGAATTTAGTTGTTTTTCTTTTTTATAATTAACTTATATAAATAAATAAATAATGCTGGACAATCAACACAGCATCATCTAGCCCCAAGCTAAGCAGAGCTTGTGTTATGGGTGCTAGATGACTGATGTACTTAATACGATATATTACATAGATATATATTTTTTATTATACATAGCTAATACCCAGAACACCCGGAATATAGAATGTCATACAAAACAAAAACGAAACTTTCAAAACAATTTTGCCACATACCCGATCTTTCCCGTCACCAGTCGATCCCCAGTAGACTATCCCTGATTAATGACGTCACTGACATGTAGCCGGGAGTCCCGTAGTCCGGGACACCGCGATCATTTTCCCGGGACTAGCGAGATGGATCGCTTTCTTAGCGGCATTGGTATAACGATCGATGCTAGTAATGATTTTATTGCTTTTCAAATTATTTAGAAACTGGATATTCTCGATTTCGGTTGTTTTTAATTATTATCGTAAGATTTTGTATGGTCAGGTTTTATTTTCAAATCCACCAATTAGAGACAAGCAGTACATTATAAATGGGTTATGGTACACCGACTATCAAACATTAAAAAAAAACTAGCTGACCCAGAAAACGTTGTTTTGCCATATAAAATGTTTTGGGTGGACCTCCCTTAACATTTAGGGGGATGAAAATAGATGTTATATGAACACAAAATTTCATGAAAATCGATCGAGCCATTCCGGAGGAGTTTGTATTGTTAGACGGGCCGATTTCCGCAACTCCACGACGTAGCGCGTATTTTGCGTAAACAATCCGGAGGAGTTTAATTACAAGCACCGTGACACGAGAATTTTACATATTAGAAGAAGATTGTATAATGTTCCTTCACCCTTTTCTTAGAGATTCTCTCTTTATTTCATTCTTCCAATATTATTATACTTAAGTTTAATTTATGACTGAGACACGTGCTATCGCCTTGAAATCTACTAATTACAGAAAAGCAGTTTTATTACTATAACATTAAAGTGCATTGTCACTTAACGACCACATCGTCAATTACAGGAAAAAACAAACATTTAAATTACTATCATAATAAGGATTTAAGAAATCGATTAAAACACTTAACTATGAAATCCATTTTTCTTTAGCCGTTCTTAATAGTATAAAAATATCGAGTTTATTAAATAATTATCTGATTAATGTGTGCGAAATATTGTAAGAAAAACTATACATATATTGCTTATTGACCCGGCAAACGTTGTTAAACAAAAAAAAACAATATTTAAGAGTTACCCTTATTATTTAGGGGTACGAAAAATACGTGTTGGCTGTTTCTCAGTTTTACCCGATGTGCACACAAAATTCCATACAAATCGGTCCAGACGTTTTGGAGGAGTTTGGTAACAAACATTGCGGCACGAGAATTTTATGTATTGGAGATCATTAGAAAAAAGTTATTACACAATTTACACAAGGTTCTCTAACAATTACTGATAATACTTATCCATTTGACATTTTCTTACTACAATAATTATAAGGCTGACATTTGACTTTTTTTATAAATCAAGTGCTATGTCAACGTCGACGATGCATGACTGACAGTTTTGTACAGGATTCAAAGACCATTTTTACCGTGGCGATCCCAGATATCCCTGTGACCGCACGCCAAATCACTATCGCTAAATCTAGATTCCCGTTAAAGTCTAACTTTGATAGCTGTTACTCGTTTTGTCCGTTAATGTTAAGATATTAATCGTGTATTTCTTGAGCTCATTCGGTATTATTCTAGCATGTACCCCTCTTGGCGTCATAAAATGGCGTCCTGTATCCAAAACCTGAGAACTGTATTTATTTTTATACCTGTATACATCTGTGCGCCTAGCACAGATGCTAGATGTAAACTTAACGTTAGTTGAAATGGTTATAAAATTGAAAATACTCGTTTCAAATAAAACACTTAATTAATGAAAAAAAAAACGATTATCACTGGCTCATAAAAGAAAAAAAAATCTTTATTCATATTTATTGGGCTTATTTATGTGCTTGCTTCATAAATTTGAATTTTTGATTCAAATTTATGAAGCAAGCATGCTGTAGAATCGTTCTATTTTCGATTCAAAATCGTTCGAATTGACGTTAGTGACGTCAAGCATTCGGTCTAGGCACACTGTAGCCCTGGTACGAACTTCTTGCGAGAAGTTTACGTCAAAAATTCGTCAAAAATTTGTACTAAGATTGGAACAGCGCCTCTAAATTACGTGCGCGATACTAATTTTGTTTGACTAATAACTAGGTAATTTGACGTTTGCGTTTGATAAACTTCTCGCAAGGTATTTGTGCTAGGGCTGTATCATACACTACGCACCTGATCTTTCTGAAGAATATGATAGTAATTTTCTTTATCTGTGTGAATATATACTAAGTAAACCAACATATTTGAAAGACATTTGTAACTAACAATATGGAGAAATTTATTTGAAAACATAACTAAATTTGGCGCGACGTAGCAGCGTCTGTCCCCACTCTAAGCCCAAAGCTCCCATTCAAAACTAGTTACCCAACACCTCTATATTTACTTTGAGCCTCTACCCAATAAAACCAAGACCCCAGGGTCCATGACACTACCCGTGCCATTACCACCATACAAAAAATGACCACAAGAAAATAAAAAACAGGTGGTTCATATCATTCTTTAATGTTTCCGCACGACTGGTCACGATTCTCTATGCCTTGGCGTCGGGTGACCATTTTTTCCACTTCCTATAGAATCTATGATGCTGGGTGAGGAGAAAAACTTGGTCACGTTCCAAAAACGTGGGTAATCATCTGGTTAGCTGTTGATTTTGGACAGGTGGGTTTCATTCATGGAGTGTGGGGCGTCAATGGGAGTGGTGTATGGCTTATCTTGAATGGAGGTGTGTGGTTACGGTTGTGTCATACGCAATTTGTATGGAATGCAGCTGAATTAAACTTTCTGTTTGATGTCGTGACGGGTCGGCGTTCATGACTCAAAAGTCAACGTCAATTCCTTTATTTCCATAAGACCAGAAAAAGCGGTTTTAAACGTCCTAATTACAATAACGTAAAACTCTGTCTAACCCTTCGGGGATTACAGGTGTGATGTTTTTTGTTAGCAAAACACATGAGTACTCAATTGAGTTCAATTGAGTACTCATGGTCAGTTGACCACATTTTGTACAATTAAACCTTGAATCATCCTTCTGCCCTTAGCCGAATTTATATAGAGTCGGCTTAGCATGTCTTTTTTTCCATACATCTCTATTTGCCGTCATCTCAATAGTCACCTCCTTTCTAGCCATATCATCTTTCACACAATCCATCCATCGTGTCTTTGGTCTCCCTCTACTCTTGTAAACCTCTACATTCGTACTCAAAGGATAAAACAGATATGCACACAACATTTCACGAAAATCGAAGGTCGAGCCATTTCAGAGGACTTTAATAACTAACACCGTGACACGAGATTATTTTATATTAAAAGATACTTAACAATTTAACCAAGCATGCGGAATCTAAATTACGAGTATTTCCGACTATCTGTTCAATTTTAATGTTATACTCGGAAGATTAATTTATGATGACGTTAGTTCAGGTGATAATTATATATTGTATGCAGGTGGCTATAATTTTCCTGTGTAATCTTTACAACTCATTAAGAACGGCCATTTTTAGTACCTGCAATAATATTATTTATTCTGGTAAAACAAAGTAATATCATATCTTTTGTAAGCGTGCTTAAAATTATGTCCATACAAAACAAAACTATTTAACACTATTCATAACACCACGCCTGTTTTTATTGTATGGTTAGGCAGAGATGTAGGTAAGCACCCACACCACGCCAATAATGTTTTATATTTAAAACTCATCATCATCCGCCTAGCCTTTTCCCAACTATGTTGGGGTCGGCTTCCAGTCTAACCGGATGCAACTGAATACCAGTGTTTAACATGGAACGACTGCCTATCTGACTTACACAACCCAGTTACATGGCAACACAATATCTCTTGGTAGGACTGGTATTCAGTCTTTCGCGTTTCTGACTACCCGTTTCATCATCAGGCTATACTAGTCCACTGCTGGACATAGCCCTCTCCTAATGAGTGCCATAGCGCCCTGTCTTCAGCTTGCCGCATCCAGCATCTGCCTGCAGTCTTTCGCAGATCGTCATCCCAAACTGTCAAATTTCTACGAATAGCAGGGACCGACAGCTTAACGTGCTTTCCAAGGCATAGATCTTGAAATGGAATAGATGGTCACCCATCCACGGACCGACCTCAGCGAACGTTACTTAACCTTGAAGCATTCGTAAAGCTGTCGTTGCTTAGCCTCGAGCTCCTCTGTAGATATAGGTATCTACAGTGCCAAGATTTAATACCCATAGATCTTGTGATTAGTTTACACATTTAATTGCCGCTGTTTACAATTAATACCTACATTTTTCGTTGTCCAGTAACTAATTGATCAATTAAATAATTTATTTCATATTAAGAAAACTAGCTGGGCCTACGACTTTGTCCGCGTGGAAATTATTTTTTTTTTGCCTGGTACCACTAAGAAAGAAAGAAAGAAAAAGAAAACACATTTATTTAGGACAAGCATATATAATAAAAAAACACAAAAGAAAAAAGGAACTAAAATCTAAATAATGAAAAATAAAATAAAGAAATATAAACTAAAAGGTCCTTTTAGTTCTTTTTTGTTTGCGAGTACAAAAAGGCTCCTATCTCAACTCTTATACTTTTTCAAAATCAAAAGGTAGCCTAAGCTACTCCTTATAACATCCATTGCTATCTGCAAGTGAGAGTCCCGTCAAAATTAGTCAAGCCGTTTCGGAGATATATCAAATAGATATATTAAACAAATAGACCTTCAAAAAAATAAAAGTTTTTTGGTATAAGTTCTGTATAAACTTCTTATGCATTAAGTAAAAAGCTGTTATTTGGACATTACAAACAGACACTTTGTATAGATAACGGTAGATATGTGTAAAACTGTTCAATGTTGCTATAATTTCATAAACTCTTAAATAACGCTGAGTTAAGTTACAACCAGTATAATCCTACTTCAAATTAACCACACTTTTTGAGGATTTAATCTATATCTATACTAATATTATATAGAGTTAAAATTTGTTTGTATGTAGGGGGTAATCTACGGAACGGTCCTATTCTCATTTTTTTTACTGTTAGAAAGCTTCATTATTCCTGAGTACTATAATAGGTTATTATTATTTTCAAACTTGCGATTTAAAGGGGCCACCCCTTTAAAGCATATTGTTGCACGGGGAATGTTCAACTTAGTAGGGAACAGAACGAAAACCCGGACAAAGTCACGGGCGAAGTGTTAGTTTGGTATTAGCTTACTTGGCATTGTAAGAATTCTTCTGTAGTTAGTGTTTACCCCCATGGAAAATAAAACATATAAAAATAAACTCACGCCGAGTTTATTTTCTTATGTTTTTTAGTGGTTTACATTGTATAATGCAATTTAAATTTATTTATTTTGTGAAATAGGTGATTACAGGTGGTTTTCAATATAAATGTCTATAGTACAAACCATGTCCCGCCGATAAGCATAGAAAATCAGATTAAACTTTGCAGTAGAAATAAAAGGAAAAACAATGTCAAATATAATAGGGATGTGTCCTAGGTAAGATTACCGTAAGTAATATTACCAAAAAATATTGGACACGTATTTTTTGCTTACTCAATTCAATTAAAAGTGACAATGATATAGCACATCAAAGTTCAGGATAAGGGGCTTGTGACGTCACGCCGTGCTACACTTTTAACGAAAAGTGTAGCACGGCGTGACGTCACGCGCAATTTCAACGCACTGTACCGTCGTCATTTTTGGTTTACGTGACAAAAGAAAAAATACGTATTCAGTATTTTTGAGTAATCCAACTCTCGGACCAATCAGATTTTTTAAGGACACTACCCTATTATGCAAGCATATCAAGTTATAAAATTGCCATAATAAAATTGTTTGTTTATATTATACCTCTGCTTTACCAACTCTTAGGGTGTAGAGTCAGATCATCATCATCATCTCTTTGCCTAATAGGCAAAAGGCCATGTTATGAGAAAAATCAGCGAATATCTTACCTTAATCGGCGGCGCATAGTCCACCGCCATCATGCAATCGCTGTTGACACCAGCTTCAGTCTTTATCATGGGAGGTCCATGGTGGTACAACTGTCCCATCTGGTGGTGATGGACCCCACTGTCACCACGGCTGTACCATGTGGTGTACATGCCGCAGTTTTGATCCCGATAGTCGTTCATAAACTCATTTTCACCTATCGCGTTCAACATAAAGTCAGTTGCGATTTGCCACAAAATTTAAAATTTTTGCTACAACTTTTAAAATGGTTTTTAAATTTGAATTTTGGGTTAGACCGTTCATTATTGGGTTAGAGGGCTGGTTTTAAAAGGTTTTTATTCAGTTTTAAAAACCGTGGCTGAGATTTAAAGTTCATAGTTCACTCATAAAGTTTTTTTTAGTTTCATTTTTAATTTGTGTTCGTCACTTAGTTTTATGCACATTTTAGTTTTTAAAAGGTCTTTGCACAGTCAGTCTTTGACATTATTCCACTTTTGCACAAAACACTTCACTTTTGTTTTAATGTAGGTATTTTTAATGCGTTTCGTTTTGAGAACTTTAAATAATGAAAAATAAAATATTAGATTAAATTATTTTTATATAAAACAGCTTCTATAAAAGTATATTAATAGTAATAATTAAATGTTTCAACAAATAAAAAAGAACAGATAATAAAAGCACCTTTATCAATTAAATTGAACTCGTTTTAAAAACAATTTGATTCTGAATCAATTATTAATTTAAATTATTATTGCACTTAGTACATCTTTTTAAATAAATTATATTTGACTATTATTTTTGTGTTTCTCGTATTTTATCTCGTTGGCAGCATCTGAAAATAAGAAAGTTCAAATATTATTTTTTATCTTTAACACTTGGCGATTTCGATACAGCCGATTTAAATCATAATCGAAAAAGAAAAGAAAGAAAGAAAATTCCCATTTATTTGGGACACGCACAGATTATAAAAAAAAAACACACAAAACAAAAAAGTAATTAAAAACTAAACAATAACAAAATAAAATAAAAAAATATAACACTTATAACAGTTATGTTTCACTATATTGATATATTGTATATATACATATACCGTGATCAAGATTACCAAGTTATTATACAAGTAATAAACTGCCTTGTTGATCTAATGGCCTTAAACGCGACTGCTAAGAATGAGGTCCTGGGTTAGATTCCTGAGTCGAGCCACGAGTATGTATTATTGGGACCTTTTATTAGGAATTTTTCAGTAGCAGCCCGGAGTCTGGATGTGTGTCCTGTTGATGGCAATAGGCTCGAACTACCAACATATCTTTTCTCCTTCTTTACCAAGTCCATCCAAAAGTTGTCTGCAAGAGATCGCTTTTGACAATCAGGCCGTCCATTGTAACACACAGAGTTTTCTATTCTCTTCTATTCTAGTCAAATCCTACCACGTGGTAAAAATATACCGTGAATATTACACAAAAAGTACCTTCATATTTTTTTATACTTTTTAGTGGGTGATCGCTTCATAAAATAAAAACAGCCTGTTACTGTCCCGTTCTTGCTGGTATTATAGGCTGATAATGACCTCTTCTCATACAGAGAAGGCACGGCACATTTGTCGCAGAATGTATGGCCTGTAGCGCCAAAGGGTTCTGGTCTGGTGACCGCGTACTGGAAGGCGCAGTCTTCGTTGGCCAGAAGTGAGTCAGCTGGATGCCAGTAAATGTGGCGACGCTTGAGAGAGGCCCTATGTCCAGCCGTGGACGTTTTCAGATACGAAGACGACACGGAAAGCTGGCAAATTCTTAACAACATACCTTTATACAATCTAACCCATCTTTTAATTAAATACTACAAATTCTGCTACTTAGCAACTAACTTAGAATTGCAAATATAGCAACATACTGATAAAGTTATATATGTATATGTACATAGCTTTATGTAGATAGGTCAATGACCGCGTCGCCACGCCCACGGTACACGCCTATCGTAAGCTCCGCCCAGAGGATATTTGGTGTGACGTAATTTTGCTGTGAAGGTGCGTAGGTATGGAGTATCTTAACGCTATTTTAACATATGAGACAAGCAGAAGTCGGCTTGAATTTCATGCCGACACCTGATCTTTCCCAGAGATTTCATCTGGCACTGTTTTGAGAATAACTGTCTAAAATATACATTTTGTTACAATTTTAATAGTAAATTAAGTAAATTTAATCAAAGTTCTATAAGCTGGATGAAAGATCTGACTGATTCAATCTTTTTCTCAGATTTTGGTACTCAATAACGCAACACTAACGCATGTATGAATAAAAATGATTAATTTGACGTAAAATGCTCATTAGGTAAGTAGTAAAACAAAAGAAATACGTAGTTTCTGTTAAGCTTCTCATTTATTATTACTCGCGGTACTCCTTATGGTCTAACCCACGGTTAAAAAGTCAACATGAAACAATTTAAAATTCCCAATTGAATACTTCAATTTATCGGAATAAAAACTAACCTATGCTATAATCCAAAATATGAGCTACCTTCATAACAAACTTCATCCAAATCTGTTTAGCCGTATCATCGTGAAAGAGTAACAAACATACAATCTTTACACATCTACATCAGTGGTGTATATTGATATTTATACAAAAGTAAGATACTGACAAACTATCGCAATTGTAATGTAAGTGAATGGCCCTTCTTAAGTACTTACTTTTTGTACACAAAAATCACCATAAAACAGAAAATACACAAGCTCCTAATTTACATGCTAATCACCAATGTTGGCCCAGTAACATTGGCAATGATATCAAACAACTTACCTAACGAACGCAATGCGTCTCAATAAAAAAAAAACACCTACACATGTGTGTAAATGAGTTGAAAAAAAAGTGTATCTACACTACATGCAAATTATTTGCCACTTAACAGCGTTTCAGTTGGTTTTGCTCGCTTCCCGTGGCCGTGAATTTGTTGAGTGTAGTGTGGATTGACGCTCTTGTGAGCTGCGAAATTCTGGATGCAATGCAAAACGCAATGGGCGAATGGAGCTTAAGTTCTGAGTTGAGTTATACGATTACTGTTAAATGCGTGCATTGACTGGACAGGTCCATTCATATGTGTGTTGCTCTTTCCTGAAAATACTAATCTGCATGGTCCTCACATGATCTGACCAAGATATGTCGGGACTTTAAGACTTTGACCATTGAGTCAGAAACCACACCAGATAAAAGTATTTGTGAGGACCAATTTATAGAAATAAATCTCTTTTTGTTATTTTAGGCATTGGTCTTCGGGCATCGAGATGAGTATATGATAATTTCAGAATTAATGTGTGGTGTAACTAGACTTACAGAATCCCGAAGGCTTACCTATAGTACACCCACATACTTTCGCCTGCTATGCTTAAGTCCTATGTAACAAGAGGCGAACTAACTGCTTCCAACCTAGCACAAATCCAGAATCTGAAGATCAGAATCAGACATTGAAGCCCGATCAGTCCCTGAGAAACGATTCAACTTTCTTCGATCCCACAACGAAATTAATCAGAAAAGAACAGCCGAGGAGTAAGACAAAATACATAATTTCCACATCCCTCCATATCAAGCAGAAGGCAGAACAGAGCTTTGTTAATAGATACAAAGGGACGTTTACAACGGGCCCAGTTGCCGAGCACCACAGATTAAAATTAACACTTCGCTAACCGGAGAAGCGAACTTAGAACCTCGAGCAGCAGTAGCCCAGCACAATCACTAGACCAGTCAGGCAGTCTGAACAGTAAGATACCTAGGTTAAAATAATTCGAAATATGCTCTTCAACCTATCGCAGTCCATTTATTTCCTCACAACTTCCTTGTGGCTGACAGGAATTCCCCATTGCCACAACGGTCAGACCATAAAGGATTTTACTGACAAACTGTCACCCGTTCATCATTCAACGCAGCCAGGCTCGGGAGTTCAATGTTAGACATAGGAATCCTCCATAGATCGGTAAGATGGATTGATCAGCAGAGGCAGGAACTGTATAAGGCTAGCTGATAAAGATTATGGTGAGATTAAACTATGTATACTTGCGTTGATAAGGAAACTAATTTTTAAGGGGGTGTTCCATTACCAACGTTGAGCATCATGCCTAGAATAAAATACTCTTTTATGTACAATACAAAAGCTCACAAAATATAGAAAGAACCTTTTAGAGCCACATAGGTGTTACTATTCGGAATGGGCGAATAGCTGAACGAGCGACTGCTGCGCCGCGTGTCGTGGGTTCAGTTCCCGCACGGAACAAATATTTGTATGGCCTACAGGAAGTTGTTCTGGGTCTGGCTGTTCGTGTATATGACTTTGAATGTTTGTAAACTCACGACATAGGAGAAATTCCTAGTGTAATAGGGCCTAGGGGCAACGTTTCAAAAAACCAATACCAAACCAAACCAAACCACAATGGTCGGCCTTATCAGTAAAAGCGATCTCTTACAATCAACCTTCGGATGAACTTGATAGAGGAGGAAATCTATTTTATTACAAATAGGTTAAAAGTGGGGCTTTCTTATGTATAATACTCGTATATATACATAAAACGAACCTACCTTTAAACCTTAACATATCCCAACTATCGGGCTTCGAATCTAACTGGATGTAGCTGCATACATGTATTTTACATGGAGAGACTGCCTATCTGGCCTCTATAGCCATGTTACTGGGTACCAGATCTTAACCCAAAAGTATAGTAGACTGCACCTGAATGGTAACTCTTACACCAAGAGCTGGCTTAGGATAAGAAACCAGTTCATACTGGTAATGTCCTTGTTGACGTTCGGCCTAACGTACTATTAGTTAGGAAGCATGTTTATGATGCATTTTTTTTTGTGTCGTGGTGGCCCAGTGGTGAGGAGCCCACCTCTCATGCACGAAGTTGTAGTTTCAAATCCGGGCAAATACCAATGTGACTCGTTCGATTAATAATTAAGTATTATTTTAGAAAGGGAAATATCGCAAAGAAAACCCGAGTCTCCGGAACTAATGATCCAATTCTAAACATTTTTTCACTGTTAGAAAGATAAATTATTCTAGGATAGGCTTTTATTATTTTCAAAGGGGGTGGAAGGGATGTAAAACTTCGAAGGAAAAAGTATGAAATCCACGCGAACGAAATAATGGACATATTTAAGTCTAAATTGGCCAACCCGTCTTGAGCAAGCGTGATGATTAATGCTCGTGCCTTCTGTGTATGAGAAGAAGGACCCTGCAGTGGGACAGTTACAGAGTGATAATATTATATTATTTGCAGTTTCAGTTGATCAAAGGACTTATGATTAAGGAAAATGTAGGGTTAAAAACAAGATTATAATGGTCAGATTCAGTGGATATAGCTTTCGTTTGGTAATTTATCTGTTTTAATTACAGCGATTTAGTTGTCAGGTAAATTACTTTGTTATTGATGCTTTTAAATTTATCTGTTTGTTTTAATCGTTGCACCGCGCTAGGAATTCCTCCTGTACCGTGGTTGTGTTCACAAATATTTAAACGCATATACACAAACAGTTAGGACCCGGAACAACAACCTGTATGCCACATGAATATATGTTCCGTGCGGGAATCGAACTCGCGACAGGTAGCGCAGCAGCCACTAAGGGCGAGGCCACAACACTGCGTTGCGGCGTCGTATCGCAAATACGACGCCGCACAGCAATACAATGAGATGACGCAACGCAAACATTTCATCGCATACGACATCGTACGACAAGACGCTAACCGTCCGTTCAGTTTCTAGTGAGACATGGACCGCACTACACGGTCCTACTTTTGCTTAATTTTCCTGAACTAAGGATATCAGGTAATCGATATCGTAATTGACACGGTTGGCGCAGTGGTTGAGCCATCGGCTGCTACGCCGCGTGTTGTGGGTTCGATCCCCACACGTAACAAATATTTGTATGACCTACAGGTAGTTGTTCCGGGTCTGGTTGTGTATGTGAGTTTAAATGTTTTTAAACGCACCCACGATACAGGAGAACTTCCTAGTGTGGCGCAACGTTTTATTAAAGAAAAAAAAACCGCCATCCTGAAACGTGCGCACCTCATTCAATGTGGACACTAACTAAGAGGTAGCGCGTCGTCGCATTGCAGATTTGTACGTTGCGTCAGCGCATCGGAAATTTCCAGGATGCGTTGTGCGGCGTCGTAGATTTTTACGATGCGACGCCGCAACGCAGCGTTGTGGCCTCGCCCTAACTCAGTCACTGTGCCAATCGTGCCAGACTTTTCTATACAAATAAATAAAATCGAAGTGTCTGTTTGTCTGTATTTTTGTTTCAGGTAATCTTCAAAACGGCTGGACCTATTTTGACGGTACTTTCACTAGCAAATAGGTGATGTGTTAAGGAGTAACTTATTTTTATGTAATAACCTAATAGGTAGTTTGGGCTGGCCTTTTTTTGTCCAAAGAATCAGCATTGCCATTCAACTTGGCAAGGCTTCCAGCCTTCTGGGCAATTTTCCCGTTGACAACGATGCAGATGAGTTTTTTGATGCCCTATGATTATTTATTTTATTTTATTTCTTCATAAATTCATAATTGTATTATTTTAATGAAATAAAATAAGAACTATAGGTAGTATACCCAGTACCCCTAACAGTGAAATTTATTATAAGCCATCAACCTATTGCGTCTGCCCAGCTGTAAGTTATCGGAAGATCATTAAATAAAAACTTTGCCCAGCCCGGGAGTTGAACCCAGGACTTCACGCTCGACTACTAGACCAACGAGTCAATTATCATGCTATAAACCCGTCATATCGTACATTTTATTTTACCAGGTGAGATTAGTTATTAGTGTACTTAACAGGGATATTTTAATGTACCTATTAGTTCAAGTAAATGTGCACTAAATTAAGACCGCGGATTAAGTTACAAGCTGTAGTAGGTTAAGTAAAGGAGAGGTCGTGAGTTTTAACACTGCCTACTGTACTTAAAATATACAAATCGTAGTTTTCTTTATTTTTGAACCCACTGCAAAAAAAATGATTTGTAAAGGTTTTTTTAAGGCAAGAAATGCATGTTTTTGTTTATTTTATTTTTTTTTAGGTTTATCATATAATGTTTTTATATTGTAAATAAGTAAATTTAATTTTGAGACCGAGCTATCGCATTAGGAACATTCCTGTAATGATAGTTGTAAGGGAGATTTTAATAAATAAATAAATAAATAAATAAATAAATAAATAAATAAATAAATAAATAAATAAATAAATAAATAAATAAATAAATAAATAAATAAATAAATGTTTTAGTCATTTGTCACATAAGTAAGCGCAACCTTTTTTGGGTTCCGTAGCGAAATTACAAAAACGGAACCCTTATAATATCGGTCTGTCCGTCTGACCGTTCGGATGTTACACAGCTATTTTTCTCGGAGACTATTGTCACTATACCAATGAAATTTGGAAGATTCTATTGACGGGTAAAAGTCATACCTATATGAGTTTAAAAATACGGATTTTAGCGATGAAAACACACTACACTGTAGGTACAAATAAGCCAGTAGGGTACTGATAAATCCCATAATTAAAAAGTATGATAGTTTTAAGTGTCTTTTTCTTTTTTTCTTTTTTTATTAAAAACGTTGCCCCACACTAGGAATTTCTCCTGTATCGTGGGTGCGTTTACAAACATTTAAACTCACATACACAAACAGCCAGACCCGGAACAATTACCTGTAGGTCATACAAATATTTGTTCCGTGCGGGGATCGAACCCACAACACGCGGCGCAGCAGCCGATGGCTCAACCACTGCGCCAACCGTGTCGTCTACTTTAGTCATGTCAATATTTGGTGAGAAATTAGCTTCTAAAGCATTACATTTTATAACCATGATAAACATACCTAAGTGTAAAAAAAAATCATAAAAAAAATCATCCAAATTGCTGGCCGACTTGCCAAGTTGAATGGCAATGCGGCCTATTTATCACTTTGGCATACAAAGGCCAGCCCCCTCGTCAGGTGAAGAGTTCGCCAATCGCTAGGCGATGTGACGAAAACCTAGAGGGGACGCGGACCTAGTGTTTCAACCCCAAATGGTTCAAATAAGAGAATTTATTTGTTTGTTTAATTTGATGACCTATGTGGCGCAGCGGGCGAAAGTCCACCTGCGACGCAGGTGGCTGCGGGTTCGATTCCCGCCTTGGGACAAACTTGGGTTTGTACGATCTACAAAGGTTTGTTCCGGGGGCTCTGGGTATTTGTTATGTATAATAAAAAATATCTATCTATGTAATGTATTGTATTAAGTATATCAGTCATCTAGTACCCATAACACAAGCTCTGCTTAACTTGGGGCTAGATGATACTGTGTGGATTGTCCTGCATTATTTATTTATTTATTAATTAATTCATGGAAGACTTACAGCTTAAACAAACAGAAAAGAAACAAAAAAATTTCGTATGTAGGCCAGTTACAAGTTTTCACGTTTTGTTACAAAAAATAATATAATCAAAAGTAAGAATCGCTTTCACTACAAAACAAAATCCCCCGCTGCGTCTGTACGCGACAAAGTCAAAAAACTACTAAACGGATTTCCATGCGGTTTTCACCAAAAGAAAGAATGAGAAACGAGAAAGATCTTTATACCTATATAACTTGTCACAGACGAAGACGGGGCGAATCGCTTGTAAACAAATTTTTCATGTGATACAATCAGTACCGTCCGTGCTTAACACGTTGAACGCCAAATGACCGACAAACAATATATTTTCTATTGTGTCTCGTTCTTTGGCAGTTAAAGTGTTAAAAACTTATAACCCGACTACGGAACCTCTCACTCCGCGTGGACCAACACGCCCTTGACCGGTTTTTTTACACGATACAAGATGCGGCGTGTCTTGGTAGATGCGACACGTAAATACCTGTCTTTGCCTACTAAATAAATGATAGGGATCAAGTGCTAGTACAATACAATGTAAAGTATCATCACGACTTCATTCCCTGATCGGGGAGGCAGAACGACTGTTCATCGTGAGGTCCTGGGTCCGGTAGCCAGGTCGGGCAAAGTGGTATTGAGTTTTTCCAATAGGAATTTTCTCATTAGCAATCGGGAGTCTAGATTTGTGCCCAGTTGATGGCCCCTATTACATGGGACTTGAACATAACTGGCAAAATGTGGGTGCTACTGTAAGTGTATATGTATACAATAGGAAATATAGGCGTGATGTTACACTATAGGTAGGCAGACCTCTATAAATACACACACATTTTATAAAAACTTGAAATTCAAGAGTGCGAAACGTCTTAATTCTAATTCAAATTCTCATTTATTTATTTGCGAGACACAGGGATAATTTGCATGGTGTTAAATAATTTGAAAAAAGTATCATTTTGGCCTGCCTTGCAAGGCATGTACACATGTTAGATTCCAATGCCGATCAATCGGTATTAAGATCGAGAGTAAGCGGGTTGCTTTATGTGCGCCCATGTGCTTTATCGGTTGTCAAAATCCTTGATGTAAAATTTTACCTAGCGTAAAACGAGAGTAAAACTGAGTTTTTATTAGATCTGTAAAACCTTATTCTGTAAAAAGCGTGTCAATGACAATCTATACAAAGTCAGCCCAGAAATCAGCCACGAGCTTGCCACCATCAGTGCTCCCATTACACATTACAATCTTGGAGCAAGTCTCAGGGCAAGCAGGACATGTTATCAAGAGTCCCATCTTTTGTGGAGTACCAACTCACTTGCACACCAGGCTTGCGGTGTCTATTAGTTTCCACCTGTGTAGGTAAGTTTTCCCTGATTTGCCTGTATCCAGAGTCTGTTAGGAGATGTGTTAGCCATGACCAGGGGGGGGGGGAGACTCTCGTTATGTGACCTAGGCGTAAACTGTCAATCCCCATCATTGTATGGAATGACATTGAAGACCTATATAAACACACGCCTTTTTCCCAGGCAGAAACTACAGAACGCCACCTGCTACGATCCTTACAAACTCCTTTTACTTCGTTTACGTTCATACATCTGGTCATACACGCCGGTTGCGATTACGACGCATCTGACCTTTTTGAAGAACATCACTAATAAGGTCAGTGTATGTCCTTCTAGGGCATCCTCTCTCAGCGTTTCTGCTAACATTATAACATTACATTGAAGAGATTTTTACAGAATAACACTGCTGCACGAGTACCATGACCACTATAGAAACGTGTTTTGTCGACGGAAGAATAGAAAACATGTCAGATTGTTGAAAAATTTCTACCGTCAAGCATGGCGATGTTAAAACTGAAGAGAAGATAATTTTCTATTCTCTACAGTCTACGATACGCCCCGTGCTCGGGTGGAAGATATTATGTCGAAGTGGAAAGAAAGAACGTAGTCTATTCTTGGTAGAATAGAAATAGAATTGGTCATGCTAAGCGTGCTGGTGTGCCTTACTGCTTACTGTTATCAGGGCAAAACCCTCTTCTCATACAGAGAAGGCACGAACATTACTCACCATGCTTGCGGGTTGGCGATATCAGACTTATACTGTGAATATTTAAATTTTGTTCATACTTTCAAAATGGGGGGACCGACGGTCATATTTTTTATACTACCCACATAATATTAAAAGAGTTATAGGTAATTTCATGGCATTTAGCTGCCCATAAAGAAAGTAACTTAAACATTACTTAAGCTTTTTCTTAAAATAACTTATTTTTAACCGACGAATATTTTTAACGCGTATCTATGACACATTTTTTTTTATATTTGACCACGCATAATTTATTATTGTGTAGTTCGATTTCGTTGATTCTATTGTTATTGGATAAGGTATAATAATATAATGTACCGATAGTCGTGTCAGGCAATATCTTAATAGCCAAGAGTCTTGAACTACACCTAAGGAGGCTCTCGTTAGGCAGCTGGATCGAGGGCTTGATTCAGAAAGCAGTTCTTCTGGACACGGCGCGTATTGTATGGCGATGCCTCTCTCTGGAGCCCTGACCGCCGGTAGCGTCGGCTACAATTTTAAAATGTTTTATGTTTTTCCTTTATATTGAAATATTTAAAAATGTAATTAGTAAGTAAGGTTATGGAATAAAGGAAATAATAATGCTGGACAATCCACACAGCATCATCTAGCCCCCAAGCTAAGCAGAGCTTGTGTTATGGGTACTAGATGACTGATATACTTAATACAATACATTACGTAGATAGATATTTTTTATCAATCTTCACAGATCGTACAAACATTTTTCCCAAATCGGGAATCGAACTCGCAACCTCCTGCGTTGCAGGCGGACCTTCGCCCGCCGCGCCACATCGGTCGTCAGATAGTTGTCAGATAGTATAGGTTTTGGACAAAGAAAAGCATGTACTCACTTAAATATCTATTTGCTTATCTTGTTGACGTTTTGGTTGATTACGGACAATAACTTCGTACTCATTGCGTCGGCAAAAGGCTCGTCTCATATTACATGGGACTTAAACATAACTGGCGAAATGAGAGTGATACGAGTACTATAGGTGCGCTCTGCTTATCCTTTCGGAGAATATAGGCGTGATGCTATGTATGACTTTGACGACCGTTGTGGCACGGCGGGCGAAGGTCCGCCTGCGACGCAAGAGGTTGCGGGTTCGATTTCCGCCTTGGGACAAATGTTTGTACGATCTACAAATATTTGTGCTGGGTGTTTCGGGTATTTCCTATGTATAATAAAAAATATCTATCTATGTAATGTATTCTATTAAGTATATCAGTCATCTAGTACCCATAACACAAGCTCTGCTTAGCTTGGGGCTAGATGATGCTGTGTGGATTGTCCAGCAATATTTATTTATTATTTATGTCATTGCGTCGGCGATTACAAAAAAGGGTTTTACGAGGAAATTTCGGAACAAATCTTTTGTTACTACCTGGATATATATTTTTATTAATCTACAGTGTAGAGAGTAGATTCTACACTAATATTGTATCTATTTAAATAAAAATGAATGTCTAAATTAAATTTTAATTTTAGCGCAGCTGAAGGCACATACTTAATAATGTACTTATATTATGTTTTTAATGTATTTCTTGTTACTCGTTTTTTTATGTTTAGTATTGTGTCGTTGTGTGCCTGAACCCGTGCTGAATAAATGTTTTTTCTTTCTTTCTTTCTAAATGTGTTGCTAAGCGCAAAACTCGAGAAAGGCTGGACCAATTCGGCTAGTTATTTTTGTGTTTGTTATTGTAATGGGCAGGTTCTTATGAATAAATTAATAAATAAAATAAATAAATATAAATAAATATTGCTGGACAATCCACACAACATCACCTAGCCCCAAGCTAAGCAGAGCTTGTGTTATGGGTACTAGATGACTGATATACTTAATACAATACATTACATAGATAGATATTTTTTATTATATATAGCAAATACCCAGAACACCCGGAACAAATATTTGTAGATCATACAAACATTTGTCCCAAGGCGGGAATCGAACCCGCAACCTCTTGCGTCGCAGGCGGACCTTCGCCCGCCGCGCCACATCGGTCGTCATTCGCCACATTCGTATGAAGAATAAACTAAGAACATTAGAAGATTTAAGTAAACTTAACGACTATTTTATCTTCGCGCGTTTGACAGTACGCGCGCCGTGTGACGCAGCTAGTATAATATAATAAAAACGTAAATTTTGTAAATTTGGATGTAATCTTAGCAACTCCGCCACCGATTAAAATCAAAATTCATTTATTCAAATTAGGCTGAGAATCAGCACTTTTTGAACGTCGAAAAAAATGTTTACAGAAGACAGTCCCCTAAAACGCCCACCCTTCACCACTTCCTAGTGTTTATGAAAAATTAAAAAGTAATCCACTTTTGCGCAATGTCATGGGTATAGGATATGTCTTATGTTATTTTTGACTTTCACAGGGACGAAATCGCGGGCAGAAACTAGTAAATAATAAAGCACATTGATATTTGACGACCGATGTGGCGCGGCGGGCGAAGGTCCGCCTGCGACGCAAGAGGTTCGATTCCCGCCTTGGGACAAATGTTTGTACGATCTACAAATATTTGTTCCGGGTGTTCTGGGTATTTGCTATGTATAATAAAAATATCTATATATGTAATGTATTGTATTAAGTATATCAGTCATCTAGTACCCATAACACAAGCTCTGCTTAGCTTGGGGCTAGATGATGCTGTGTGGATTGTCCAGCAATATTTATTATTTATAATGACACTATAGTAGAAAGCCTTCTTCAAAATCCGTCAAATCTTTTGATCAGTTAAGGCCACACATGTGTTTATTTTTACTAGCTGCGCCCCGCGGTATTACCCGTTAAAATTCACATTCATCAAACGCATGAACTGTTAAACGCGCGAAGTTAAAATAATCGTTGAGTTTTCTTAAATTTCCTAATTTTTAGCAATACTTTCTATTTTTTTTCTTTTATAAGAACCTTCTCCTTACAATTACAAATTTAACAAAAAAATAATTAGCAAAATTGGTCCAGCCGTTCACGCGTGATGCCGTGTCCAAGGGAAATAGGGATTAATTTTTATACAGGGTCTTAGGTAGAACGAGAAATATACCTACTTTAAAAGCATGTAGTACTCATGAAAATGAAACAACGTTAATGGAGCAATCCCTTAAACCGCGAAAAAGTAATCAGCTAAGTACCTCATACATTCATGTAGGCATAACTTAACAAAATGTGAGAAACAGCTATTTTTTTTCGCGATTTCAGTGTTGATCCTTTAGTAAAATTGGTTCATTTTGCTGTCCACTAGCTTCTCTTAAAGTATGTCCCTCGTTTTGCCTAACACCCTATCTGTATAGATCAAGACTTTACGCGAAAATCTTCCATACTTAACCAATAACTGTCATTAAATACATAAGGGCAAATTTAAAAAAAGAATCGCTATGAATCAGTCACTTGCACCATTTATAGTTAACCGTCGTTTAAAGCTAGTTAAAATTAATCGCGTCCAACGTTACAAATTACCGTGAATCTTAGTATTGTTGACTTTGAATTACATTTATAATTGTTCACAGTTTTTTATTCGTTATTTAGTTGATAGTTTTAGCTTTATTGTTGCTATTTATTATATAACTAACAATATACTAAATTGTATATCTAATCACTTAACTACTTACTTGACGTTTTTACACATAACTTAGTTAACAATAGTTGCATTTATCAATAGTAGATTTTCTTAATAACTGAACAATCATTAAAGCTTATGCTTTTATTGATATCTTAATTGGAAATCCTAGAAAAACCAAGAAAAAAAAAGGACTTAAACGAATTTGTGCACGCTTTTTGTTTTTATCCAATCATTATCTGCAATTATAAAGGGCGAGAACATTTAATAACTAAATGTCTAAATATTGCAATGAGTGCAAAATTCCATAAAAATACTAGATTTTAAAATGTCTGACGTAGAAATGTATAAATAAAACAAAGCGTTTTTGTCAACACGAAAAAACAACTCAGTGACTCTCTGTTGCATTGAAATGATGCAATTTTCGCAAAAACCACAACGAAAAAGTCGAAATCATTTAAATATCATTAGTATTAAAAACATTTGGCAATTCTTAAGTTACCAAATCTTCGCCAAATGCAGCGTGTAATCTAGCACCTAAGTACTTTTTTTTATAACTTTTTGATTGAGCATTTTAAGATTTTTATCCGTTTAACTAGTTTTTCTACGGTTAAACGATTGGTTAATCTAACGTTAATTATTAAAACCCTGATTTAACGTATGTTTCATGATTGGTTGATTAATGGCGCCATTTCTAAAACCAATATCATTGATTCAGTCATATGGCTCAGAAATGTCATGATACTGTCAATAGGAGCAACATTTTCTTCAGAGGCTATTTAAACACTTCTAATCATTACGAAATTCTACATCCAATCGGTAATTTATAAAATCTATGATTATTTCTAAATAATTTTTTGTCATTTATTTCTAAACTTTAAAAGCAACGGCTTTATACTAATTTCTGCAATATTCAGTTACAGAAAACCACTTTCCCATAACAACCATACTTAAAAATAAACTTAAGCGTAAAAAAACATCAACAAAAATTACCTTCATAGAGAAAAAAAAACGCACAACACACTACACAACACAAAAATACACAGTCAGGAAGAACTAGCAACACCACTATCACACACTGATAAGAATACCACTGAAAAAACCTCCATGCTTATAACGAAACGGAAAAAAAGCACGTTATATTTTTTTTTTTAACAACGCTATTTATTCTACCGGGAGCGTCACCACCGACGATGTCTTTTGATCGACTAAAAACTTGTCTCGGAAAATGTGTAGGCGTTGTGCATGAGACGGGGATGGAGATAGAGCCTTGTGTGGGGGTGAGGGAGAGAGTAGATCGATGCGAAGGCGTGTCGGGGTAGGAGTGGCCTAAGTTTGCATAAACCGCATCCAGTGTGGACGGCTCGCAGTGGCAGTGTTAAGCCTGATTCGAGCAATATATTATACGATCCAAGACTTTTTGCTCCGAGTGCATTGTCTTGGCATATTTTTTTTGGAATGAACTATGAAACAGTGTGGTGTTTGCATTTTAATTCGATATCCTTGCGGTAGGTTAGGGTTATCTATATATATTTTTAGATGTAGGAGTTACTATTGGTATTATTTATGTTTTGTTGCGGTAACTTCCTCGTAGGTCTAGTGGCCGTAAACGGGACCGCTAAGCATGAGGCGCTAGGTTCAATTCCCGGGTCGAGCTATGTGATATTGGGATTTCCTCAGTAGCATCCCGGTATATGCCCGGTTGATGGCAATAAGCTCGCCCTATATTACACGGGACTTAAAATCATAACTGGTGTAATGTGGGTGTACTTATGTACTCCTCTGCCGATCCCTTCAGAGAAATACAGGCGTGTTGTTATGTGTTTTGTTGCATTTATTAGTTTTGACTGCCTCAATGCTTCTGATTTCATTGACCCGCCTCTTTACTGGTATTCAGGAGTTGCAGTAGTTGGGAATAGTTTGGGTTTACCTCGTTGGTCTAGTGGTTGGAAGGGCTACTGCTGTGCACAAAGTCCTGGGAATTAATTTGTGCCCGGTTGGTCACAATAGGCTCGCCCTCTTTTACATAGGACTTGAACATAACTGGCGAAATGTGGGTGCAATATAGAGGTAGACTTCTGCCCTAAGCTGTTGGTAATAAATGCGTGATGTTAGATTTGTTATTATTTTTAGATGATCCATATTTCTGCAGTTATAAGTTTTTCAAAATCATCATCTGCCTAGCCTTTTCCCAACTATGTTGGGGTCGACTTTTAGCCTACCGGGTTCAGCTGAATACTTGTAACCCGTATTTTACATGGAGTGACTGCCTATCTGACCCCCACAACTCAGTTACTAGGCAACACTATACTAATTGGTATGACTGGTTGTCGGACTTTCGATCTTCTAACGATTGCCAAAGATCTACAAGACGTGCTCTCCGAGACACAGAGGAGTCTCGACATATTATGTAGGGTCACCCATCCACAGACTGACCTCGTAAAGCGTAACTTAACCTTCGATCAACCCAAGGTTGTTTTAATTTAGCTACGAGCTCTTAAGTTTTGCAATTTTTTTTAACATACTCGGCAAAGTTGCTAGCTTATCAAAAATGCCTTTACTAATGTTAATTATTTTCAAATGATGCGAAGGAATGCGAAACATGTCCAGACAAACGGTTCAAGAATGAAAGTGGAAGATTGCAAGAGTAGAGGAAGACCAAAGAAACGATGGATGATATGGCTAGGAAGGAAAAACTCAATGACACTTTGCCTGTCCCCGAACTCACGGCCTCTGTTCATAATCAAGTACAGACGCCATCACATCAAGCTACCCCAAACTGTCAGATTTTCCCAAACGAACGTGAACCTTGTTTCTTTGATGATAAAGTCGAAAAACTATAAAAGGAATTTGACACATTGGAGTAGCTTGATGTGCTGGCCTCTGTACAATACTCCCTTATGGAGTCTTTTATAGTTATTTCAATTTTACCTTGTATTTATGTAAAAAGCAGGAAAGAAGAAGTCTTAAAGTGGTGCCGGTAAATGAGAAGGTGTGTGGAGATCGGTTGTCATGGTATGGGCATGTGATGCTAAGGAATGAGAACCATATTGTGAGGAAATTATTGAGTATGAATGTGGAGGGTTACAAGAGCAGAAGGAGACCAAAGAAGCGATGGATGTATTGTGTGAAATATGGTATGGCTAGAAAGGAGGTCGCTATTGAGAATTCGGCAAATAGTATACATGTATGGAAGAAAAAGCCATGCTGAGCCGACCCCAAAATAAATTGGGATAAGGGCAGGAGTATGATGATGATGAACGATGGATTATTTGGAAGATTAAATGCCTAGGAAGAAGGTGACTTTTGAGATGACGGCAAATAGAGATGTATGGAAGAAGAAAACATGCTCCGCCGACCCATCATATATTGACTAACACTTCGCCCGTGACTTTGGCCCTTTGGATTTCGTACTATTTCTTTCTTACTTTAAATCCCGTCCACTATTTAAAGTTTAATTTTTAAAATAAAGCACAGCTTATGTTACTCGCCAATGTAGTTTATTGTCATAGTTTTTTTTCATTTTCCTCGGCCTATATTGTCCCACTGCTGGGCAAAGACCCCCCCATAGTCTTCCAGTCCTCTCTCTATGCGGTTTGCTCTGGCCAAACTCTTGCAATCGCGTCTACATATGTCGTCAAGCCAGCGTTTTCTAGGCCTCAATCAGCGACGACACTCGTCTTCTGGCACCCACTGAGTACGACTCTGGCCCATCGGTCCTGACGCATGGCTCTATTACGCATCTACAGACATGGCCCGTCCACTCTGCAGTCTTATGACCCGTATCAGCGATTCCAGTTTTGAGCATATTATGGTATTATGAATTTTGTTCTAAATACCTAATACGCGTAGCGCATTGGAAATAATTTATTGTTTAAAATTTTGTAATTAATCGATCCCTAGTGCCTACTAATCCCAATGGATATTTATCTTTGACTGGTATTGGTAGACTCTTTTATACTCATTTAAGTACAGAAGGGCTTAGACTTCCCAATCCGGGTCTAGTCTACGCTTATGGGTACCTTATCCAGGTTACTAATGAATCCTAAAATTTGGATTGATAAATTATTTATTTCTGTAAATTGGTTTTTACAAAAACTTTTACACGTCAACATGTAAAATATTTGTTTACAACTAGGTCGGTGTTTCCCTGTCTCTTAATACTCTGATAAGAAACACCCAAAGACACTCAGAGGTCACAGCCTCTTATAAATTTCAGACATTATCTTGGTCATGTGAAGACCGAGCATATTAGTGTCTGAGATTGTCTTTTGATTGGATTGTAGGATCCGGTCGGAATAAGCAATTTCATATCAGCAGGAAAAATAGGTTACTCGTAAACAAGAACAGGTGTACCTACCTTGAAGGTGTATCTTGAGCTTTGTTAAAAATATCTTGATTAGGATCCACCGATCCGCAGATTAAGGAAAAAAAGAATAAGATAAGAAAGATTAAAACAATATAAATAAATAAATAAATATTGCTGGACAATCCACACAGCATCATCTAGCCCCAAGGTAAGCAGAGCTTGTGTTATGGGTACTAGATGACTGATATACTTAATACAATACGTTACATAGATAGATATTTTTATTATACATAGCAAATACCCAGAACACCCGGAACAAATATTTGTAGATCGTACAAACATTTGTCCCAAGGCGGGAATCGAACCCGCAACCTCTTGCGTCGCAGGCGGACCTTCGCCCGCCGCGCCACATCGGTCGTCGTCGAATATGTGGTTACACGTTATGAAACACACACGTAACAGCGGAATAGAAATTGTAAATATACTAAAATACTAACTTAGCATGCTTTAAAAATAATAGTAGATAGATGGTATTTTTATGTTTTTTGATCGGTGAAGATTCCACAAAAGTGAGCACTACTCTGTTTTAATTTATTATTATAACGTCTTTTAAATTAGGTATTAATCAGAGCCTAGCCAGTATTTCTGGCAGGCTCGTTACGAACAGAGAGTCCTTTTGCACTATACGGCGATTGGCATACTGCACCGCATCACGCAACGTAGCGCGGGAGTGCGTGTTCTTACGTTCTTTGCAAGTATCTGTGTTTGTATAGAAAACACGCGTAGTGCAACACACAGATAACGCATTCACGCGCAGTGTTCGTCATTTGTCGCCACGTACCCCGCAGTGTAGCGCGGCGCAGTGTGTTTCGCCTTATATGTCTTCTATAAAATAGTAACAGCTTCACGGGTCGTTCGAAGGTTAAGCTACGTTTGCTAAGTACAGTCCGTGGATGGGTCCATCACATATGGAAACCATTCCGTCCCTCGGAAATCACGTTAAGCTATCGGTTCCGGCTGTCATTCGTAGATCTTTGACAGAAGTTATGGGTAGTCAGAAGCCCGAAAGTTTGACAACGTCTTTAACCAATCGTGTTACCCGGTTACCAGGTTGTGGATCCTAGATAGGCAGTTATTGACCTGTAAAACGTTAGTATTCAGCTGCATCCAGTCAGACTGGAAGCTGATCCCAATATAGTTTGGGAAAAGCTAGGGAAATGATGACTTAAAGTGAAATGTTAGTTGATGAGTTGTTGAGTATTTTTCTAACTCCTCCACTGTTCTTTTCTGATAAATTTCGTTGCGGGATCCAAGACAGTTGAATCGTTTCTCCGGGACTCGTCGGGGTTCATTGTCTCGACGGTTTTCTGGTGGTCGCCACTGTTGATTCTGGATTTCAGGAGTTACAGTGGTTTGGGAATAGTGTGGCGGGCTTAACCCAAAAAAAAAATGATGAGTTGCCATATTTTAATAAGTCGGCAGAATATTCTCGCCTCTTTCGGATAACACTCAAATGCACCCATCCATATAACGAAGGTATATTTTACACCTGACATACTATTTGCACTAAAAGCCTGACTAAAACAATACTAATGTAATTTATTAACACGTAAATGTCAGTTCAAATAACAATAAACAGTAATGGACTGTTGCGTTTCAGATCTTAAGCAGATATAAACCATTAAAGTTATATGTGAATCGACCGTGTGACCTCTGCCCTTCTTTCTTTCTTTTACTTTTTTTAAGAAACGTTACCCCACACTAGGAATTTCTCCTTTATCGTCGGTGCCTTTACACACATTCAAACTCACATACACAACCCGCCAGACCCGGAACAACTATCTGTAGGCCATACAAATATTTTTTACGTGCGGGAATCAAACCCACGACACGCAGCGCAGCAGACAATCGTTCAGCCATTGCGCCAACCGTGCCGTCACGAATTCACGAAAGGTTAGACAGAGGTGTACCTTTATTACATCCACATTTCGCCAGTTATGTTTGATTTTGACATTTTAAATGGAAAGACTGCTTATCTGACCTCCACAACCAAATTTATGGGCAAAACAATAGCCCTTGGTGAGATTGACAGTTTGCTCGATTCGGGAATCAAACTCAGAACCTGATGGTCAACAGTCATGTTTGTAACTAGTGGTTACTACCCTGACTGATCAACAAGGAAGTACAAAAATCAAGTATGTCTACTATACTTCTTGGCTAAGTATCAGATGAGCACTCTAACTTGGAGACATGGTCATAAGTATGCATTCATTTCCTTATTCGCTATGGCAAATTGCGATCCTCCTAGTAACGTCTATGCTTCGTCATTGATTTCCTCGTCCTCGTCTCCTCAATCAAGAAAGTTGAGTCTATACTCCAGTACGCGTAGCATGACCAATTCTATATCTATTCTACCAAAAATAGACAAGGTTCTTTCTTTCTAACTTCACATCTCTTCTACCCGAGCACGGGGAGCGCCGTACACTGTAGAGAATAGAAAACTTTCCACTCTTCAGTTTTAACATTGCCGTGCTTAGGAAGGTAGAAATCTTTCAATAATCTGTCATGTTGTCTATTCTTCTGACGACAAAACCCATTTCTATGGTTGTCATGCTACGCGTGCTGTAGTATGGATTCAACTTACTTGATCTATATTGACTGACAGTCTCCAGAAGAAGCCATACTTTAGATTAAAATACAAAAAAGTCATCGTAAATACGCAACAGCAACAAAATATTAAAATATCTAATTTGTCACACTAATACCCTCACAAATTCTTCTCATACAAAGAAGTCACGAGCATTAATGACAACGCTTGGTCGATGCTTGTTGGCGAATTCAGACTTACATCTTATATCTTTAAACGAGCAATTCTTGTAAATATTATGTTTCTTGTATATTTATAATATAAATGTCGGAAACGGCTCCAACGATTTTTATGAAATTTAGTAAGCAGGGGTGCGATAAATCAATCTAACTAGGTTTCACTTTTAGAAAACGTCGTTTTTTCCGACCAAAGCTCGGTCATCCAGGTACTTTTGGTTAATCCAGGTTAATTATAAGTCCAGCAGGCCTAGACAAAAAACTTTTATGTAACGTAAAACGACAGACGCTGACGTCAAAATGTACGGTAATGTCATTACGTATGTAGAAAGGACATGACATCTCTAAAACTAATGTCATCTTCAAACAATTTAATCTTTACGTTGGCGTTAACTATATAATACATATATATTATATAATATGCTGTACAATCCACACAGCATCATCTAGCCCCAAGCTAAGCAGAGCTTTTGTTATGGGTACTAGATGACTGATATACTTAATACAATACATTACATAAATAGATTTTTTTATTATACATAGCAAATACCTAGAACATCCGGAACAAATCTTGAACGATTACAGAACTGTGTATTTTTCGAGGTCCCCAGGTTTCCTCACGATGTTTTTCTTTACCGATGTCAGTCTGAATTTAAAAGTCACAATGGTACTTGCCTAGCTCAGAACCAACAACCTCGTGTATGAGAGACTAGGCCTTAGGGCCTAGTCTCTGGACCTCCAAGACATCGTCATCAAGCGTTTCATTAATTAGTTACAATTCTGTACATTTTAAGCTGATCATTGCATAAAATTAAGCTCATATATCCTAGTGAAGATACTGGGTCCTGTAATACACGAAGAGATCTCAGGGCTTCACTACATTTATGTAAACCTTTTATGCTCATAATTAATTTATTATTGTTAAGCCAAAACAAAAAATACAATTTATAAGCACTTATTGAAATATATTTTAAATACTACAACACAAAAATAGTACCCCACTGGCATCGGGCATCAGGGCCCAAGCTACCGGTGGTCAGAGCTCTTCAGAGAAGAACCTCCTAACTATGCGTACCGTGTCCAAGAGTACTGCTTTCTTGACCAAACCCTTGATCCAACTGCCTAAAGATTATTATTAATATCACTGGACAAGGAGCCTTCCGTTTTACAAAGCAAAATGCAGTAGATTATTTCAAGAGATCTGTGTATTGACCCAGCATAGTACTAACAGTATGTAGTCTTTCGTGATAGCGTGAGTTCGAAACCATGTTAAGGTAGAATCACACGCCATTACACATTTGATTTACTCGTGTGAGTTTCCTTTAGTTTACCTTCTTTGCATATCATATCATGCGTTACATTACTTCTGAGTAAATTGTCACGCATAACGGCGTTCAGTTCAACAATGACATTATTTAACAGTAATTCATATTTAAGTACCTCTTGTACAAACATTTCTTTTAATATTTATTTGTTATGAGCTTCTGACATCGGTGAAGGAAACCATCGTAAGGAAGCCTGGATTTATATAATTAATGTGTCTGAAATCGCCAACCCGTCTTGAGCAAGTGTGGTGATTAATGCTCATGCCTTCTATGTATGAGAAGAGGCCTTTGCCCTGCAGTGGGATAGTAATAAGCTGGTACTTTATGAGCTTCTGCAAAGAAATAAATAAGTAGGGTTACTTAAATATGAATAACGACTACCTACATAATCACAAAAGACTACATACTGTTAGAACTATGCTGGGTCAATACACAGATCTCTAGAAAGTATCTACTGCTTTTTGCTTTGTTAAACGGAAGGCTCCTTGTCCAATGATAATAATAATAATAATCTTTGGGCAGTTGGAACAAGGGTTTGATCCAGAAAGCAGTAGCTACTCTTGGACACGGTGCACATAGTTAGGAGGTTCCTCTCTCAAGAGCCGTGACCAACTTGAAAAAAGTGGATGAAATTTTATAAAAATATCCCTGTTTATGCTTGAAGAGAAACTACAGTGTGTGAAAATATTTAAACGCAAGTAACTCGTTTAAATTTTAAATTCACGGTTACTCCTTTTGTTTAAAAGAAAATTATAGAAACGGAATTTAAAAATCGAATGCTGCGACGGTTATTTTATGCTAAATTTAAAATTTCAAATATCGAACGTTTGAGTTCCAATTTTCAAATTTGAACTTGGAGCGTCCAGTTCGGATGACGCGCAAAAACTGAGCGCGCGCTGCCCGTCGTCATCTGCGTTGGACATAGAAATATGTGGAGAGGATGTCAAAAATTTAAGCTTTTTAATATTAGGTGCCTATTACTTTTTAAAGGTATTGGTTTTTTTAACACTTAATATGACGGTACCCTTTCATATGGGCAAGAACAAGCATAGCTGTTGTAGTAGAAAATTACCCCAACAGCAAGTTTAGTAACGGGACTGATTTCTTATTGCGAGCATTGGACGCACTCGTAAAGAAAGAAAATTTCCATGATTTTTCTACAAAAGCAAGACAACATAATGCTCCTCTATTTTCGCTTAAAGACAGCAAAGATCGTATCTCAAACCAGTTTTGTTTACATAGTTGCAAATAATACATTCATTTGCTTTTTCATAACATCTATTCGATTTAAGGCCAGTGAAGCGTGGCGTTAACTAGTAAATGATAATGCAAATCTAACCGATTAAATCGATTTGCCGGTAATTTTGTGTAACTAAGAATTAATGTAACTGATAATTCTAGTTCATATTTTTGACGTTTTCAGTGTGTAATTAGAGTAACTTGGTAAACATAAACATGGATCTTTTGACGTGTTAATTATTATCTTACAAACGAGTTTAGTGGTTTTGTGAAACGATGTGTTAAAGAATAGGACTTTTTGTCTGTTTGTTTGTTTATCAATTACCACATTCTTTTATTGATTGACGAAGTAAACGTTGTTAAATAAACGGTTTTTTTGTTTTGTTTGACTTAATTCTAAGTATCACAACATCTCGCCTGTATTACTCGATGGCTTAGGCAGAGGTGGCATATGATAAGATGTGCCTATAGTACACCCACATTTCATCAGTTATGATTAAGTCCCACGTAATAGGAGACGACTATTGCGATCACCCAGAAATATAGACTCATGGTAGGTACTGAGAAATACTGACAATTGACTTAAACTTGAATAAGGTAAACCAACAAAAAAAACACACAAAAAAAAAACTACGCAACACGTCTCTTCAACAGTCACTGTTCTTCAGAAATATGCCGCCTAGTCGTGCAGACTATGCGCAAAAAGGGCGTCCTTTATACTCATCACATACGTTCCACGTAAAAGCGAGACAGACAGATAACCAACCACCATTGCCTGATCTCTTTGACCACTGTACGTTCGGAAAATTGACGGCAAATGGAAAATTTCTTATAAAATGACGGGTCAACTTATATTAGTAACTGAGAAGAGAAGGCAAGAGAAAGCTTTTTGTCTTTGTTTATTATTGTATTGTGTGAAAGAGATGGAATGCTTAATGACAGTCTGTGGTCGTGCGATGTAGGTTTAAGATTCAGAATTTTTCGTTTTGAAATTGTGGATTTAGTTTGAATTTTATGAAAATATGTTGTGTTTTTTGGTTTGAAGTTTGTTTTAAATTCTGCACATATATAATTAGTATTGCATAACATTATACTTATTACCTAATGGACTAAGGATGAACGAGAATAATTTTCTTTAACTTTAACCGATTTGACACTCTTAAGTAGAATTCTTCTTCAGTTAAAACAAGTGCCTTAAAAGGTGATATATTTTCCGTATACCTCAATACATAAAACATAACATCACGAATATAGCCCCTAAAGGGTCTGGCAGAGGTGTACCTATAATAAATACACTCACGTTTCGCCAATACGGATGGAGCCTGGGTAAAAAAAATGAATTATATTGAGTCTGTCAGTCAGATAACAAAAAGTACAAAATATTGGACACGTATTTTTTGCATTATCATATTAATAAAAACATGAATAAGATAAAACGCACTAAAGATGGGCTCGTTACGTCACATGTAGGTCTAAAATGTACTTATGTGTGACGTCATGCTACATTTTAACTCAATGTATTGACGTAATCCTTTGATTACGTAAAAAAAGAAAAAATACATGTCCCATGTTTTTAAATAATCTACCGGACGGACAAAAAACTATTTTTATGTCTTCAACCCTATTGTTATTATTATTATTTTAATCCCATGTACAAGGGATGATGCTCTTGCTATTAAGCGCACAAGTCCAAGCTACGAGTTGCTTCTGAAAAATAGAAAAAGAAAGAAAGAAAGAAAAAACATTTATTCAAGACAGGCTCAGGCACACAAAGACACAATACTAAACATAGAAAACCAAAAAATAAATAAATACAAATAAACAAAAAATGAGTAACAAGAAATACATTAAAAATAAATATACGAGTAAGTAGACATATATTATTAAGTATGTGCCTTACGACTGCGCTAAAAAGGTCCAGTTCAGCAAAAATGCCAGACAACCAGGGCCTGACGCTGGTTTTCAAGTGGACCTGAGATTGTGCTCCTATAGATATTGTTATCATCCCTTAAATATATCTACAAATCACCTTAAATATTAGAAAACTATAGAAATATGTCCTATTTAATCGTCGGATAAACTAACTGCCACAATTACAATTGTATTTAATGACGGAGAAGTGTGAAAATCTAACATTATCTACACTTTTCTATTTAAAATTAAAAATAGGAAAATAATTAGTATTGCCATCCAACGTGGCAATGCTGCCCGTCTTTTGGTCACGTTTCCAGATGACAGCGATGCGGAGGAGTACTTTGACGCCTGAGTGTCTTGGTCGGCTTTTTATTTTATTTTGTTTCATATTATAATTGTGTATATGTAAATAAAGTTTAATATTGAAAGGAACAACTTGATTGTTTGTATGTGTGTTTGAAAAGGATTAACTCAAAAACTGCTAAACCGATTTTGTATAATCTCACCAATAGTAAGCTATACTATCAGCTTGTAACATAGGCTATATTTTATTTTCTAATTTCCATTTTGGACAGGAAAAAGTACAAAATATACTTGGACGAATTCGCCGCCGGTAAAGCGCAAGTTCTAAAATATAAATTCACACTAATTCGCCTGGTAATTGAAGGTAATGGAACTATCGTAAAAGTCAGGCAAACCACCCGGACCCGGGTGTTTAACTAGATCCTGTAATACTTGCAAGTCAATATTTTATATTTTATTTCCAACTTTAAATTTAGAAAATAGAGAGACTGAATAGAAGTGTTTTTTTGTTTTTATTGGACTTTTTATCCACGTGGATACGTCAACCCCATCATGTCATCTTTTTGTTTTTGTTTTGTTCCGAGGTGGAAAATCCTCATGGATGTCCTCTGCCCTGGGGGGTGGAGGGCTCTGTCAGACTATTACTGACTAAAACCACCCCGGTATTCCATAAAATAAAAGGCATGTATAAAAGTCTTGTTGCATAAAAAAAAAGGTTTTTTTTTGTATTTAATATTTTAATCCGTTTTTTTTATTTCTTTTTACGTCGCCGCGTCGCCCCACACTAGGAATTTCTAATGTATCGTGGGTGCGTCCATTAACAATTAAACTCACATACATAAATACAATACTATTAAAGAGCCGAGTTGATATACACCGCCGACAGCCTAATTAAGCTTAATTAATATCCACATATAAGTATGTAATAAAGCGTGCATGTAAACCAACATAGCAAAACAAAAACTATATAGTGCGAGTCGTCTAGTAATCAGATAGTGAGAAAAATTGTACACACGCACTCCGAGATTAAATAATTACTCTGTGAGTTGTATCTCGATAGTACAGTCAACGGGACTTAGTTGTTTCTAAGAAATAAGAACTCCTTTTAAAAGTTAGGAGGGACTTTGAAGCCCAAACTGATGCTATGATAATAATAATAATGCTGGACAATCCACACACCATCATCTAGCCCCAAGCTAAGCAGAGCTTGTGTTATGGGTGCTAGATGACTGATATACTTAATACAACACATTACATAGATAGATATTTTTTACCATACAAAGCAAATACCCAGAATACCCGGAACAAATCTTTGTAGATCGTACTTCGTATTTGTCCCAAGGCGGGAATCGGACCCGCAACCTCCAGCATCGCAGGCGAACCTTCGACATAGGTCGTCAAAGAGTCATGAGTTCAGTACAGAGATCCAGCATATCAAACTACCCCAATGTGTCAAATTTCTTTGATAGTTTTTTAACTTAATTACAAACGAATCAGGTTCATGTTTAATTGGGAAAATTTGACAGTTCTCAACGTTAAAATATTTCGTCAGCTTTTTCCAATTTCCTCGATTTTTTTTTATGATTTCTCTTTTTAGACTGTAACAAACAGAATAGTGTAACGACTCGACAGAAAAAAATAAGTAATCTAATTTACAAGGCATGTATGAAAAAATCAAAAATAGAAGTCATCAATTTATCTTATTTTATTTTATAGGAATATCAAACATCAACACATATCTGATAGATATGTCTTAAATTGATTCTATTTTTACGTAGTTTTTTATACAACGAACTCACCTGTATAGACCTATGTACACTCAAAGCAAAATAAATTAATCTATTCTATTCTAACGCCTTTTACACTTGTTAATAGCGATAGTACCTG
This sequence comes from Phlogophora meticulosa, assembly GCA_905147745.2. Lineage (NCBI taxonomy): Eukaryota > Metazoa > Arthropoda > Insecta > Lepidoptera > Noctuidae > Phlogophora > Phlogophora meticulosa. The sequence continues at coordinate 3,329,818 of LR990542.1, forward strand.
AGGAGCCCGTGGCTAAATAAAAACAGCCGCACGGGTTGATCAAAGGTTAAGCTACGCTTGCCAAGGTCAGTCTGTGGCTGGGTGACCGTTCGTGTTATTATTTTAAATTTTTAGCTGTTGCCCATAATTATTCTATTGTTGTTATTTTAAATTGTAAGCTGTTGGCCATTTTGTTTTATTTACGTGTAGACAAATTGATGAAATGTGAACTTATAATTTTTAAATTATATTTTAAATTATATGTAATTTATTTAAGTGTGTCTACTGTAATTGTGTAATTCTTGTGTTTAAATTCAGATAAAAATTACTTTTTCATGAATAAAATGACTAAGACTATGAATATTGCTATTCAAAGCCACATCTTCAGGCACTTGACTGTACCTATCAAATAATTCAAACCAGGCTAGCAAGAAACATTGTCTCCAAGCTTACACACGACCCAAATGATCATATCGAGCGAAAGTCTACCATGGGAGTCTATGGTTTTTGCTACTCCTTTGTTATCTATGGGAAATATTCGGTGTACATGGAATATCGAGTGCTTGCTTCGAGATAATTTGATTGGTATTTGCTGTGAATTGTAGTGGGTAATACTGTAGTGATTAAATATTTATTTCGGCCAAAAACCATAGAGGAACAGAAAGACTTAAAAACTATTTTACTCATCTCCCTAGCTATTTCGTAACAATATTGGAGTCGGCTTCAAGTCTAACCAGGTGCAGCTTGATACCAGAATTTTACATGGAGCGACTGCCTATCTGACTTCCACAACCCAGTTACTGGGCAACACCTCTTGGTAATACTGGTTCTCAGATTTTCAGGCTTCTGAACGGCTTAACATGCTTTCCGAGGCAAGGAGGAGTCTCGGTATGTATTGAATGGTCACCCATGCATAGACTAACCTCGGCAAGCGTAGCCAAAATAAGTAACGAACTAAAAAAGACAGTTTTTACTCGATTTTTTGTTTGTTTTGAACAAGTGCATGCATAAAACATACTTTTGATCGCCAACTTATAAACTTATAGGTACCCTTTCTCATCAAGAATTACGAATGCCTAGTAATTACTGCAGTGAGGACATAAATATGGTGGGATGTAAAAAGATAATTAGTGACCCTATTGGGTCGAAACAATAATTAGCGGCGTGAGAGTAAAAGTCGATCCTTAGGCTAGGTTTGTAGTTGCAGGATGTTCGGAAGAGTTACCGGGACCCTGGAATGTAAAGGGCAAGGACGGAACACGGATGAGTTTTAGTCAGTAAAAGTCTGACACGCCCTCCTGATCTACCCAGAACGGGAGAAGTGATTGGATGATTTTCCAACCTTAAAAAAAGGCTAGGTTTGTCAACAACCTAACGATATATTACATTTCAGTCATCACCTGCCTGCCTTTTCCCAACTATGTTAGGCTCAGCTTCCAGTCTAACCAGATGCAGCTGAATACCAGTATTTTACATGGAGCGACTGCCTATCTGACCTCCATAACCCAGTTACTAGGCAACACTATAGTCCTTGGTAAGACTAGTCACATTTTCGTGCTTCTGCCTACCCGTAACGACTGTGTGTAAGATCTACGAATGACAGCAGGGATCAACAGCTGAACATGGCTTTCCGAGGCACGGAGATAAGACACGAGTCTCGATATGTATTGCACGGTCACCCATCCACAGTCTGACCTCAGTAAGCATAGCTTTACCTTCGATCAATCTCGGTTCTTATTTAGTTTATTTATGTATCGTAAACTAGATCGCAAATCAAGAGTGTTGTCTTGCTCTTTGCCTGCAATCCCCGAAGGTAAGACAGAGCTGTTCCTATAGTACACCCACATTTATCCAGTTATGTTTAAGTCCCATGTAATAGGGGGTGACCCTACTGCCATCAACCGGGCAGACAGCCACACTCCGGGCTGCTACTAAGAAATACCAGATGGAATAACCCATTCCCATTTTGCCCGACCTTGGGTATCGAACCCAAGACCTCATGCTCAGCAGTAGCGCTTGCAACCGATGGACCGGACGACCAATGTGGCGCGGTGGGCGAAGGTCCGCCTGCGACGCAGGAGGTTGCGGGTTCGATTCCCGCCTTGGGACAAATGTATGTACGATCTATAAAGATTTGTTCCGGGTGTTCTGGGTATTTGCTATGTATAATATATGTATCTATGTAATGTATTGTATTAAGCATATCAGTCATCTAGTACCCATAACACAAGCTCTGCTTAGCTTGGGGCTAGATGATGCTGTATTATTATTATATTAAACCAATGAGTTCCTCCTCGTTACTTAGAGCAGTGGTGCTGGGCACCCCTGTAAATATCATGATTATTTACCCTCTAATCAAAATCTGCATAAATTATTTGCCCTAATCAATCATTTAATGAACTCAATCCCAACAAAACGAATGCTGTATGCTAAAAAAAAGGAAACACTAAAAATATTCCAAACCACTCCTCAAAAATGAACATTAAAATTATCGACTCCATAACTTTATTAGCATATCTCAATCCATACAAATAAACGTCCCCACAGATCATCGTAAAACTAAAAGGATTTCAAGCCTGCGCCGGCGCAAGGATCGTACCGACCGTAGTTTAACGAGAGCCGTTAAACGCACGCGGTCAGAACCACCTGACCTTTGCTTGTGGAAAGGCACCTGTTTTTTTGCACGATCAACGGAATTATAGTGCATAACTTTTAAATATAGAAATGTCAACGTTTCCGCTTTTGTAGTGTGTGATAGCGCTTTTATTGGACAAGTGGGGTGGAGTGGTGTTGTACTGTTTTTTTTTCTAAGGTGCTTTATTTTAAACTGGGTAGGTCATTGCCACTGATATTGTATATTCTAACCATCCAAACTGCTGCGTAAAGGAACTTCCAGTCTGTTTTTTGTATCCACTATGAATAGGGATGTGTCCTAGGTAAAAATATATTAAGTCTATTTAGTCCGTCAGTAACATTACCAAAAAGTATTGGACACGTATTTTTTGCTTACTCAAATCAATAAAAAGTGACAATGATATAAGTACATGAAAGTTTAGGAGGGCTTGTGACGTCACTGTTACGTTAAAAGTGTAGCACGGCGTGACGTCACGAGCAATTTCAACTCACTATATCGTCGTCATTTTTGGTTTACGTGACAAAAAAAAATACGTGTCCAGCATTTTTGAGTAATCCAACTTTCGGACCAATCGGAATTTTTAAGGACTACCCTATTCTGGTTACTTTTTTTTTTCTTTTCCTTTTTTTTTTTCTTTTTTTAAAAAAACGTTGCCCCACACTAGGAATTTCTCCTGTATCGTAGGTGCGTTTACAAACATTTAAACTCACATACACAAACAGCCAGACCCGGAACAACTACCTGTAGGTCATACAAATATTTGTTACGTGCGGGGATCGAACCCAAAACACGCGGCGCAGCAGCCGATGGCTCAACCACTGCGCCAACCGTGTCGTCAACTTTAGTTTGGATAAAGAAACAAAAGATTATTAATCAATGAATAGGTACATATTTTGGTGGGACGCTTATTTTCTGTATCATCTTCACTCTCTTTTTCAATAGTTGTTTTTTTCAGATTTCAGCGTTGATTTCATCGTAAAAGATATTAAAATTAGAAAGAAATAAATAAATAAAAAGCATTTATTTAGCACAGACTCAGGCACACAATGACAATACTTTATATCGAAAACAAAAAAAGAAATAATAATGATGACAGAAGTAATAAAATGTATGTATATATTATCTATTAATTATGTGCCTTACGGCTGCATCAAATGGGTCCAGTTCAGCAAAATGCCAGAGTCCTAGTGTCTGACGCTGGCTTTCAACTGTTTAAGTTCAAAAAAATAATGAGTAGCCAGCCACCTGAAGTATTGTCAATTCATTAAAACGCGTCCTAAATAACTATCTGAAACCCAGTCACCAGTCACAAGAGAAAGAGAGGCGAGAGTTCTTGGTCTCGCTCTTTGAAAATGCTGGAAGTTTCATCGGCTTCCATGCTCGAAAGTTCCATGGTATCATTCTCTCTTCCTCTAAAACGACTACACGAATTTTCATAAAAATAAATTAATACTCAAAACATTTTTAGCACCCACAACAAAACCGTCGACTCAACAGTTTTATCCACACAAACTGCACGGTTCATAACGCATAGACGTTACGATATTCCACTCCGGCGCACGCCACACAAGAATTATGCCGACGCGCAATTATATACTAGACGTGAGACTGAACCCGCCCAGCACTAACTTAAGACATTTTATTATTTGCCCCTTTGAAGCTGTTAGGGGGCAGGTATTTACGGGTAGGTAATAATACCAGCCTGTTACTGTCCCACTGGAGGAGCTCGTGGCTAAATAAAAACAGCCGAACGGATTGATCGAAGGTTAAACTAGCTGCCGAGGTCAGTCTGTGGATGGGTGACCGTTCGTAACATAACTAGATTCCTCCGTGCCTCGGAAAGCACGTTAAGCCGTTGGTCCCGGTTTCCATTTGTAGATCTTTGACAGTCGTTACGGGCAGTCAGAAACCCGAAAGTCTGACAACCAGTCTTACTAAGGGGTATCGTGTTGCCCAGTAACTGGGTTGTGGAGGTACAAGATAAGGTAGGTAGGTAAAAGGAACTAAAATCTAAGCATTAAAGATGATGGAAGATGGGTAGGCCTTTGGTGTGGGATGCAACATGTGTCGACACCCTTGCGCCATCCCATCTTCCTAGTACGGTGGATTGTGCAGGCGAAAATACAACAACCTAACTGGAAGTTATATGTTTGCGCCGTTTGGGGTTGAAACACTAGGGCCATGGGGTCCGTGTGCCCATTTAGTTTTTCGAGAAATCGCGAAACGTTTGGTCGACTCTTCACGTGACCAGAGGGCTGGCCTTTTTTTTGGCCAAAGAATCAGCATTGCCATTCAACGTGGCAATGCTGCCAGCCTTCTAGGCACTTTTCCCGTTGACAACGATGCGGATGAATTTTTTGACGTCCTATGATTATTTATTTTATTTCTTCATATATTAATAATTGTAGCATTAAAAAGATATAAACTAAAAACCCGTGCGAGGCCAAAAAGGCTCCTATCTACATAAGTATATGCTGCGATATTTTAACACGGAGTAAAAATACCGCAGCGCTGTTCTTCCGATAGAGCTGATGTGGGGGCTGCCTAGATTTTGTAGTACATCGGGGATGTATGATACTGATGACAACTGTATGCCTGATCTACAGAATACGTGGCAGCTGCAACGGAACGCTGATAACTGTAGCAGATAGGATCTCTTCTGCGCTTTGGAGATCCTTTATTAAGCGGGTAAATTGAATGTTTTTTTTTAATTTAAATCGTACTGTATGGATCAATTTATTTGAAATCATCATATGATCACATAATTATTATCATATCGTTCGTCGGCACGGTTGGCGCAGTAGCTGAGCGATGGACTGCTGCGCTGCTTGTCATGGGTTCGATTCCCACACGGATCAAATATTTGTATGGTCTACAGATAGTTGTTCCAGGTCTGGCTGTTTGAGTCTGTCAGTTTGCGTGTTTGTAAACGTACCCACGATGCAGGAGAAATTCCTAGTCGGGCAACGTTTTTTTCTTTCTTCAATTTTTTATTTCTTTGTTTTCGATACTTAGTATGCCTGTTGTGTGCCTGAGCATGTGCTTAATAAAACTTTTTTTATTTCTTTCTAAAAAAATATTTTAATTTTGATCACCACGCTCAATCAAGACGGGTCGGCGGTTCCAGACTTATATGAGGATCCATCTTTTTCAAGCGACTTCGTGCGCGTGTTTCCAATTGTCTTGGATGCAGACAAAAATTTAGATTAAAAACTATTCTATGTCTTTTTCTGGGTCTCAAACTATCCCCATACCAAATTTAGCCGTTTAGTCGTGAAAAGGTAAACAGACACACACGCCAACAAACAGAGTTACTTTCGCATTCATTATATTTGTATAGATAAGTCCAGGTTTCCTCACAATGTTTTTCTTCACCGATGTCAGTGATATCCAAGAAAAACATAGAAAGTACATATGAATTGGAAAACTCATTGGTATTAGCTAAATTAAATAAAATAAAGAATGTTGGACAATCCACACAACATCATCTAGTCCCAAGCTAAGCAGAGCTTGTGTTATGGGTACTAAATGACTGATATTCTTAATACAACACATTACACAGATATATATTTTTTACATAGAAAAAACCCAGAACACCCGGAACAAATCTTTATAGATCGTACAAACATTTGTCCCAAGGCGGGAGTGGAACCCGCAACCTCCTGCGTCGCTGGCGGACCTTCGCCTGCCGCGCCACAACGGTCGTCGCCTAGCATATACATAGATAGCACTTTGAACTTCAACTTAACCTTCAGTAACCCTTTTCCGGTCGATTAAGTACAGTTCCGGTTATGTAAAGACAGCTTAGCGTGCGCACTCCTCACCTTTGGCACCTGTATCACGATTTATAAGCACCTGGTGGTAATATGCAGAATTAAAAACATTTAATTAATGAGTATAATAATTACTGCGAAATTTATTATTCTCGTGGTCACAGGCGCTACTGCTCAGTACGAGGTCCTGGAATCAATTCCCAGGTTAGAAACGAAAGTGTTATTGGTATTTTTCATTTTGGAATATCTGAGTAGCCGTTCGGTGTTTGGATTTATAAATAAAATAATTATACAAAATAATCTTTATTTCGGATAAGCAACATCCATATGGATTAGTATACAAAAAGATAACTTATACCTATGTTAGTAAAACTAATTATCTATTTACAAACAATGATGTTGTTGGAAATACATCTTCGAACAACATCACCTAGTAAAGGAGAGTCGTACCTCCTCCCTATGGTCTTTAGAATGGAGTTGGAGCTCTCCCGCACTCTGCAGAGCAAAGAGGCAGATTTCTGTCTGACGATGGCGTAGAAGTCGTCGACGTGTGCTTATGCAAACATACCTGATGTTTTAAATTTATTTGTCTCGTAGTCACAGGCGCTACTGCTGAGTATGAGGGCCCGGGATCAATTCCCAGTTGAGAAACCAAAGTGTTATAGGGTTTTTCTCCATTTGAAATTTATGAGTAACAGTTTGGTGTTTGGATTTATGCCCAATTGATGGCAGTAGGCTCGCCCCTCTAATACATGGGACTTGAAAGAAACTGGCGAAATTTGGGTGTACTATATAAGGCCACACATACCCTTCGGGGATTACAGTCGTGATGTTATGTTATTTTATGATTAATGGAGGAAATTCTTGCTTTTTTGTATGGTGTCGTAGTTGCAAGCGCTACTGCTGACAATGAGGTCTTGGATTCAATTCCCAGGTCAGGCAAAATGTTACTGGTTTTTTTCAAACGAAATTTGTTAGTAGCAGCGTGGAGTGGGGATTTTTAACCGGTTGATGGCAATAGGCTGGCGAGCTGGACAAGGGGTGCTTAAACATAACTAGCCAAATGTGATTTGACTTAGGTACAGAGGCCAGCACATCAAGCTACCCCAATGTGTCAAATTTCTTTGATAGGTTTTCAACTTTATTGCAAAAGAATAAGGTTCATGTTAAATATGGAAACTCTGAAAGTCTCTGAAAGCTACCCCAGCTTGATGTGCTGGCGTCTGTACACCTCTGCCTTACTATTTGTTGTTAATTTTTACGTCTTTGCTGATGTTATTAATTTTAAACATTGAGTTTTTTTTTTATCAAAAATGTGAATCATTTTTGTTCGTCGATGTCTCTCCCCCCTTATTGTATCACTTTGTGTATCTGTGTATTTTCCACATATAACTCATATATTTAACTGATTATAATAGCGAGCAGACTGGACCGTGCTTTTAACAATCTCTGCTGAGAAATATTCATAGATTTATCTTTATTTGAATGAAAACAAAACACAATCGAAAAATTTCCATTTTAAAATCAGCCAGTATATTGCAAGTCCTCTAAAAAACTGACATAAGCCGCTTCATCTTCAACTTTCATCCACATTTAAAACGTAAACTGAATATTTTGAAGCTGATTATCTCAATTTCTGTTATTTTGGGATACAACAGTTCTTCAGGGGATGTGTGAAATGTTTCCGAGAACAAAATATGTAAACCGTGTAATATAAATATTGGTAACAGCCTGTTACTGTCCCACTGCAGGGCAAAGGCCTCTTCTCATACTGAGAAGGCACGAGCATTAATCACTACGCTTACTCAAAACGGGTTGGCGATTTCAGACTTATATTAATTATAATGTACTTTTTTAAGAAAAAATAAAGTATCAATTAATTAACCATGCAGTTTCTGTTAAGACGATGCGTGTTGCTTAGACTTTTTTGACGAGTGTATTACTTTTTATTTACATTTACTCAGAGTTTATTAACTTTTTATTTTCATTGTTGGAGATAATCATTAAAATAAAAGATAGGTTTTTAATCATTTTATCCATATGTAAATAATCTTTCTGTTCAAATACTCAGTACGTAGGTATCCAACACCAATATCCAGGTACACGAAAGAAATTCCTTCTCTACAATTTCTACATTTATGATAAATGGTAAAAAACATAAATCATAACTTACAATAGCATTGCGTTACTATCAATCATGATCAATCAATCAATCAATACCCGATAGTGTTGCTAATCTTTGCTAACGCTAGGGTGGGCATAAAAACATTAAATAACAGGAATTTATTATGAAACAGACGTAAAAACTGGACGAGTAACGTCTACGATTCGAAAGGATTTAAAAATAATTTAAAAAGGCATAAAAATCAATGCATTGCAACCTACGCTTGCCGAGGTCAGTCTGTGGATGGGTGACCGTTCGTAACATACCGAGACTCCTCCGTGCATCGGAAAGTACCTAAAGCCGTTGGTACCGGCTCTCATCTTTAGACATTCGTTACGGGTAGTCAGAAGCCTGAAAGTCTGCCAACTTCAGTCAGTCGTACCGAGGGGTAGGTATCGTGTTTTCCAGTAACTCAGTTGTAGAGGTCAGATAGGCAGACGCTCCATGAAAAATACTGGAAGCCGACCCCAAGATAGTTAGGAATAGGCTAGGCAGATGTAGGTACATACGAATATGCATATTTAGAACAGTAAATTATTGAGCTTGAAAATCCAAAACGATAAAACAATACTTTTTCCTCCAAAAATCGTTCAAATTTACTTAACGTTATCTCTACCCAGGAGGATAGAGATAACGATAATAAATCGGGATAAGGCAGGAGCCTTATCCCGATTTATTTGGGGCAGGCCATCTTCTTCTTTTATACATCTATATACGCCGTCATCTAAAAAATCAGCTGCTTATCCAGCAGCAGCCATATCATCTTTCACACAATCCATCCATCTTTTCTTTGGTCTCCCTCTACTTGTAGCCCTGCACATTCATACTCAAAACTTTCCTCATAACATGGTCCTCATTCCTTCGCATCAAATGACCACATTTGAACCCACCACGTCGTGAAAAAGCTGCGATATTACTACGACAGTGACAAAACAACAATATTTTTCAGCAGCAAAACGGTCTTGAATACCGCAACAATTATAATCACAAAAAAAAAACAATGGAATAGTTTGAAAAATATTCCACTACCATCTATGTTAAGCAGGAGGTAGAACAGACCTACACCAATAGGCACAAAGGGACGTTGGCAACTGGGATAAGTCCAGTTGCCTACCAAACCAAGATTGTGAGTAAATCTCACATAAGTATTCACATCTAACGTTAACATTATCAAGATCCTGTACATCCAATCACAACACACCATGGTCACCCCACTATAACATAGACTACAGAACAATGGTCTAAGTACTAGAAATCTAGTCTGAGAACGTGGGCTTTCTTAGAAAACCAGTAATTACATAAGGTACCTATATTATTTACTTAATCGATGGAGTAAGATCTTCCCATAGTAATTCCGGTTGATGGTAGAATTACATGCAAAGGTATGGTAAATAGGTTTAGAAGTCGCTCTAAAAATGATGGAAAATTGGAAAAATTCTACGTTTTCTCTTGTATCAGCATGAATATAGGACTATCAATAAATAATAAATAAATAAATAATGCTGGACAATGTACACAGCAACATCTAAGCAGAGCTTGTGTTATGGGTACTAGATGACTGATATATTTAATACAGTAAATAATAGTTACATAAATAGATATTTTTATTATACATAGAAAATACCCAGAACACCAATAATACTATCATATTAATATCCTACCAACTGTAGGGCAAATGCTTCTTCCCAAATAGAGCATTAATTGAGGCGCTTGTTTAAGGCGGGTTGGCGATTGTATATTCTTACTATTAAACAATATTATGAATTCGAAAGTATGTTTGTTTATTTGTTATCTTTTCACGCCTAAACCACTAAACCGATAATCCTGAAATTTTGCATGTACGTTTAATTCCAAATAAGGCACTATTCCGTTGGAAAACAATAATAACTAGCTTATGATAAGTACATCCGAAATACAAAAGTACATCCCGGATTGATAGTCCAATTACAAATTAACACAAGCGAAGCTAAAAATGTCATGATGGCCCAGTGGTTTAGGCCTCGCCTCTTGTGCACGAGGTTGTGGGTTCAAACCTGGGCAAGTACCAATGTGAGTTTTTCAATTCATATGTACTATCTAAGCTTATCTTGGACATCACTTACATCGGTGAAGGAAAACATCGTTAGGAAACCTGGACTTATATAATTTATATAAGTCTGAAATCGCCAACCCGTCTTGAGCAAACGTGGTGATTAATGCTCGTGCCTTCTCTGTATGAGAAGAGGCCTTTGCCCTGCAGTGGAACAGTAATAGGCTTTTACTTTACTTTTTTTTTACAAGCGAAGCCGCGGGCACGAGATATTTATATTATAAATGTGAAAATAACTCTCTCTGTTTGTTACCTTTTCACGACTAAACGTCAAAAAGAAATTTAACAAGGAGATACACTCGGAAAGACCACGTTGTGAGGAAAGTTTTGAGAATGAATGTACAGGGTTACAAGAGTAGAGGGACACCAAAGAAAAGATGGATGGATTGCGTAAAAGATGATATGGCTAGAAAAGTGACTATTGAGATGACGGCAAGTAGAGATGTATGTAAGAAGAAAACATGCTGCGCCGACCCCAAATAAATTGGGATCAGGGCAGGAGGATGATGATGATGATAGACTCGGAAAGAACACAGTATAGTTTATGATCTGCAACTTCGTTTGCATTCGCTCCAACCGACAATCACGTGTACGATTGTCGCGGGCAAAAGTTTGTTGGCAATAAGTCCAGGTTTATCTTCAACGATGTCAGAAATGTCTAAGGTAAACTTACAAACTACACATGAAAATGTATCATTGGTACTTGCCCTGGTCTGAACCCATCACGTCGTGAACTAGAGATGATATCACTGGACAGTGACGAGGAGACAAGCTCGTGGCTAAATGAAAACAGCCGCACGGGTTGATCGAAGGTACGCTTGCCTAGGTCAGTCTGTGGATGTTGAGTTCTTCAAACCTATCAGACAGACGTGATGCTGGTCTGTTCCGCCACTTCTTCTTCCCAGCAAAAACTCAAGGAAGTGGTGAAGGCGTTTTGGGGGACTGTCTTTTGTAAACGTTTTGACGTTCAAAAAGTGTTGATCCTCTGCGAAATTTGAATAAATGAATTTTCATTTTATGATGGGTGACAATCCGTAATATATTGAGACTCCTCCGTGTCTCGAAAAGCATGTTCAGATTTAGTTTCCGTTGTTATTTGTAGACCTCAGACAGTTGTAACGGGTAGGCAGAAGCCCGAAAGTAAATCATGGGGTATCGTAACTGAATTGTGGAGTTCAGATAGGTAGTCCCTCCATGTAAATTTTTAATAATAATAATAATTCATTTATTTCAGGTCTATAACCCATATACATTTCAACAAATAATAATTTTTTAACCGTTAAATTCACACAACACATTCCATTAAAAATTACAAAATAATTACAGAAATTGAAATTAAAATTATAAATCAAATACAAAAATTTTAAAAATGTCAAAAAATATAATAAATTACTAAAATGTCAAAATTTAAATCAATAAAATAAAATGTCATACGTTCAGAGATGGTAATAAGTGCAGGCGCTGGCATGCAGCTGCAGCCATCTCCGTAAGAAAGGAGAATCCCACCGCTCGGACAACACGCTCAGGATTCCGTTCGAACTGCCCCTTTTAAATATATTTACCAATGTTCCTATTGTCAAAAATTAATCAATTTTACTTTTTACCAATTTTAATATTTTGTATTATTATCAATTTTAGTTTAATTGAATTGAATATTAAGTTAGCTTATTTTTCCAATTTACTTTTTTTGTGCATTTCTTGTTTACCTAAAATTAATTGTTGCGCTGGAACTTAATTTTAAGAATGTATTATGTAACTGTATTCAGTGTGAACAATTGTTGGTAATCATAATAAAATAAATAAAATATTAGTATTCAAGTACATCCAGTTGACGGCACGGTTGGCGCTGTGGCTGAGCGATCGACTGCTGCGCCGCGTGTCGTGGGTTCGATTCTCGGAAAAAATATTTGTATGGCCTACAGATAGTTGTACCGGGTCTGGCTGTTCGTGTATGTGACTTTAAATGTTTGTAAACGCACCCACGACACAGGAGAAATTCCTAGTGTGGGCCAAAAAAAAAAAACTATTTATACTGGAAGCCAACCCATAGTTAAGAAAAGCTAGGCAGATGTCGATAGCAACAACTGTAAAATTGAAAGTTATGTTAAAATGCTCACTAGACATATTTATTGTAATAATTCTTTTAAATATTTTTTTTAAACATTATAATTTGACGTATTAAGAAGTTATAAAAGTAGAAATAGGTTAAGTCGTAAAGCTTTTAAGACTGACCACTGTTTACTTAACTACCCAGTTAACTGTGACTTATAAAAACCTTGCAATCTTTCAAATTAAACTAAATATGGTTATTAGAGTTCATATAAAACTTTATGTCGACTCATAAAAGTTATATCGGTTTTATAATACCTATGAATATGTCAATTAAAGTAAGTTTGAAATGAAAGACAGTGGTAGTGAATCGCTATTGTCTTTAAACGTGCAAGCTATTCCTTAAAGTTTACTTCGAACCTCACATCAGTGACCGCATTTAATTCTAACAACTGTCGCTTTGCATAGAAAGAAAGAAAATATGTTTACAGGATGGAGCTTTTGGATCCCTGGAATATAAACTGTACCAAATCAGGTCTGCTACTGCAGACTGTCATTTTTAGATCTTTGACAGTCGTTACGGGTAGTCAAATGCCCGAAAATCTGACAACCAGTCTTACCAAGGGGTATCGTGTAGCCAGTATCTGGGTTGTGGAGGTCAGATAGGCAGTCGCTTCATGTAAAATGCTGGTATTTAGCTGCATCACAATAAGCTGGAAGGCAAACCCAACATAGTTGGGAAAAGCCCAAGCTGATGATGATGAACACGCCTGTAATCCCTGAAGAATTATGCAGAGGTATGCCTATAGTACACCCACATTTCGCCAGTTATGTTTAAGTCCCATGTAACAGGGGCCGATGCGATGATTTGACGACCGATGTGGCGCGGCGGGCAACCGTCCGCCTGCGACGCAGAAGACGATAAATGTTTGTACGATCTACAAAGATTTCTTCTGGGTGTTCTGGGTATTTGCTATGTATAATAAAAAATATCTATCAATGTAATGTGTTGTATTAAGTATATCAGTCATCTAGTACCCATAACAGAAGCTCTGCTTAGCTTGGGGCTAGATGATGCTGTGTGGATTGTCCAGCATTATTTATTTTATTATTTATTTTTGCGATTGCCTGGATGCTAGGTATAGCACAAATCTGGACTCCGGGCTGCTAATGAGAACATTTCTATTGGAGAAACTCAGGACCTCGTGCTCAGCAGTAGCCCTTCCAACCACTAGACCAACGAGTCAGACAACAGATCATACACACAACAAAAGTCAGGCGTTGTCCCGCCTCAGTACAGGTGGCCATTCGTGTTTAAAACTTGAACTTACTCGCGGGCACAGTCAAAGACCGTAACAAAACCCATACAATTATAAATTTCAACTCGCTAAAAGTCAACCATGTAGAGCAATCATCGCGATAAACATTGGCCGTGTATGTTAATTACTGTAATTGGCACTACTTATGTATATGTGAAAAGGCAATGAGAATTTTTATGAATACAAAATTTGAACAGCTTTCGGGTAACATTGGTTCGAGCTGTTGCTTGATCAGCCAGGCCCAAACAGGCAGCGTTTAGTCTTCTATCCGTACAAATATGGAATTATTGATTTGTTATTCAAATCGTCTGAGAAGAAATACCGAAACAAACTCAGAGGTCACAGTCTCTTTAAAAGTCTAGATTATCTTGGTCAGATCGATCGTAGAGGGACGATGCACATTAGTGTCTGCAATGGTCTTTTGAGGAAAGTACCTTACAGATTTGAATGGACCTGTCCAGTGCACGCATAAATGTTAACACACAATGACATACTCTAAGTCACCAGCATACGTACAGACGCCAGCACATCAACGGGGTAGGTTGATGTGCTGGCGTCTGTCTCAAAGAATCAAAATCTGTCAAAGAATCAACTTTCGCCAATTGAAAATGACCCTTATTATTTCATAATAAAGTTGAAAACCTATCAAAGAAATTTGACACACTGGGGTAGCTGAACGTGCTGGCCTCTGTGCGTTTTCGTCAATTTGAATCACAAATTATGCTTGGTGGTACTAAGGTTTGATGGACATGGTAATATTTTAAGTAGAAAAAAGTTTTCCGCTGGGACATTTCCAATTTACTACTTCAGAAATAGGGTAGTGTCCTTAAATATTCTGATTGGTCCGAAAGTTGGATTGGATGACGATATAGTGCGTCGAAATTGCGTGTGACATCACGCCGTGCTACACTTTTAACGTAACAGTGACGTCAGAAGCCCCTTCTCCTGAACTTTGATGTGTATGTATATAGTGTTCAAAACATCGCACAATCGCTAAAACCCGTACCAAAATGTAAGGTACCCACAGTTCATACCAATTATAAAAAGTTTTATAAGTAAAACAGAAAACAATGAAAAACAGCAAAAACACTTGGTTCGTACAAAAATTCACATACAGTGAATATTATCAGATATACAAATTTACTTGCGAATAACAGAACTCTACGATCACAGATTGTGGTGAAAAAAACTCAACATTACACCCATAATTACATTCTTGTAGTTTTTGATCTCAGAAGGGATAGAATAGTAGATATCGTATATGTTCGTTCGTCAAGAAAGAAAGAAAGAAAAAACATTTATTTAGTACAGACTGAGGCACACAACTACAATATTAAATATCGAAAACTGGTGTCATGATGAGTAGACGGTGACCTAGGAAACGATGGATGGATTGTGTGAAAGATGATAAGGTTAGGAGGTGACTTCTGAGATGACGGCAGATAGAAATGTATGGAAGAAGAAGACATGCTGCGCCGACCCCAAATAAATTGGGATAAGGGCTACAGGATGATGAACTGATATCATGATATGGCATGATGATTGAATATAAATTTAATTTGAGTCTTAATGTTAAATTTATATTGTATTTATTTAAATCTTATTTGACGACCGATGTCCGCCTGCGACGCAGGAGGTTGTGGGTTCGATTCCCGCCCTGGGATAAATGTTTGTACGATCTACAAAGATTTTTTCCGGGTGTCCTCGGTATTTGCTATGTATAATAAAAAAATATCTATCTATTAGTCTATCTATCTAATCGTCATCTAGTACCCATAACACAAGCTCTGCTTAACTTGGGGCTAGATGATGCTGTGTGGATTGTGCAGCATTATTTATTTATTTTTCTTACTCCTCCCATGTTCTTTTCTGATTAATTTCGTTGCGGGACCCAGGGACAGTTGAATCGATTCTCCGGGACCCGTCGGGCTTCACTGTCTCGACGCTTTTCTGCTAGTCGCCACTGTTGATTCTGGTTTACAGGAGTTGCAGTAGTTTGGGAATAGTGTAGCGGACTTGTCCCAAAAAACAACCCGCTCACTGCTACTTAAATCTGGCTAGAGGCCTAAGTAATATCTGCTGCACGGGTCGATTTAAGGTTAAACTACGCATGACAGAGGCTGTTCGTGGATGGGTGACCATCCATTATATACTGAGACCCTTTCGACCATCGGAAAGCACAGTAAGCAGTTGGTCACGGCTATCATTTGTCCATTTTTGGCAGTCGTTAAAGCATTATTTTAAGAGGATATGTTGTAGTTTTGTGACAGGATTTGGAGGTCAGATAGGCAGTCGCTCTATGTAAAATACTGGCATTCAGATGCATCTGGTTGAGCTGGCAAACCTAAGTAGTTCTTCAAATATGTGCGGTTTTTTCCTCAAAAGACTGTCGCTCTATGTAAAATACTGGCATTCAGATGCATCTGGTTGAGCTGGCAAACCTAAGTAGTTCTTCAAATATGTGCGGTTTTTTCCTCAAAAGACTATCTCAGACACTAATCTGCATAGTCCTCTTATCATTGATCTGAATAAGATAATGTCTGGACTTTAAAAGAGACTGTGACCTCTGAGTTGGTTTTGGAGTTCCTTCTGTGAGTAGTCGGATACGAAATGTGGACCCCAACTAGTTTTAATTTGCTTATTATTATTTTGGGAGTTGTATATAACTGTTTTATTTTAATGAAAACGCCTTTTACAGAAATTATTGCTTGCTTTTTATTTATTCTTATCAACGGCTGGACCCAAGTTTCACCTCAACATCGAACCTGTTCTCCACTTCACGAAATCCATAATATCCGACCTGAAACCTCCCGAACCAACAAATTACGTAAACCTTGCAAATTCAAAAGATCTTGGATACAACATAAAAAAAATTCAACAAGCTCAAACTAAAATAAAAGACCAAGATCTCCCAAGTCCCAAGAAAATAAGCCAAAGTTAAAAAAGCATTCAAAAACACAAGTTCTACAAACAACAACACGTTGCGCATACTTGCTTACCCCCTTGCAGTCGAGTCGCAATGATAAACAGTTATGCGTTTATCTGATACGGACACGCGAGCATTATTTATTGCAATTTTACATATTAATGTTGATAACGTTAAGGATTGGGCAAAGCGTTTTAATGGATTTTTTAAAGGTTCTGTACAAGTTTATTATGTCTTTTCGTTTGCAAGGTTTTTTTTTTTTTTTTTTTTTTTTTTTTTTTTTTTTTTTTTTTTTTTTTTTTTTTTTTTTTTTTTTTTTTGCAAGGTTTGCAGATTCGATGACAAAATCAAAATTCATTTATTCAAATTAGGCTGAGAATCAGCACTTTTTGAACGTCAAAGCATTTTTGGGGGTATGAGGAAACGGGTGTTAAGTTCCTCATCCACCATAGAAAAGGGAGGATCCTCCGACCAGACGAGTGTTGTGTCTGGTGGGCTACTGCTACTAAATATGCTCAGTCGCGTGGATAACTTTAATACCGCGATGTAGGAGACGTCGATGTAGTTCGCATGTGGCGAGATAGATGTCGCTTTACATTTACAAAAGACAGTCCCCCAAAGCGCCCAGCCTTCACAAAAAAACCCAAAGCCCTTTCTTCTCTTTTAGATCTTGAGATTATCCTAGTTGTCACCTTATACAGTTCAAATATCACTCTTTCAAATCATTCATAACTCAACTTAGCCAGTTTAAAATGGCGGATCGAGCAAATCTGGAGAAATTAAGGCATCGTATGGGTGTAGTCTAGTTTGTAACTGATGACGACGAACTTTGTGTAATTTATATGTATGATTCTAGTATTGTTCTCAAGTGAGTGGCATTTGTTTTTATAGAGAATAAAGTTTCTTTAAACCTAAGTTCGTAATGAAATAAGAGTAGAGGAAGGCCAAGATTGTGTGAAAGATGATATGGCTAGGAAGAAGATTACTGTTGAGATGACGACTAATAGAGATAGAGATGGAAGAAGAAGACATGCTTCGTAGACTCCAAATAAATTGAGATAAGGTAGGAGGATGAAGACGTAGTTCCTAATATGTTAAGATAGTTTTTTTCCCTCACATAGGTTTTACTATTGACAACAAAATTCGATCACCTGCAATCTTAAGTGCTATTAATATGTAGAAAAAATAATGGTTTTTCAAATGAAGAATTTACTGGCATATCTTCGTCAGTACACTAACGTTATGTTATGCGATCTATTGATACCACTAGCTAGGTTTTCTACGTTAATTTAATTCATTCAATTTTCCGTATTTATAGCAAAAATATTTGTATTTAAAAAAATACGACCTCTTGGCTCAGTGCCTCATCAGTGTTCATGTAGGTTTGTGTGATATAAAAAATATTAAATTTTGGATTATATCATCCTCTTTTGCATAGTGAAGGTCAATGCCTTTTCCACTCTTTTTTTTTACTGTTCATAGGGTCAGCTTCCAGTCTAACCAAATTACAGCAGTGGCAGTGAAACACCAGTATTTTAAATGAAGCGACTGCTTATTTGACCTATTTGACGGCTACCTCTTAGTAAGACTGGTTGTCAGACTTTCTGGCTTTTGACGACCCAAAACGACTGTCAAAAGATCTAACACAGACAGCCAAGACCAACTGCGTAACAAGCTTTAACTTAGGAGACTTGACATGTAATGGATAGTCACCCATCCGAGGACCGACCTTGTCAAGCGTAACTTAACCTGCGCTCGACCTGTGCGGCAGTTATTAGCCATAAGCTCCCTTAGCAACATAAACCTGAATACGGAAAGCCATAATATTACCTATTAAGTATAATCTATGTTCATATGTACAATGTAAAATCTATGGCAACTGCTTAGCATTCTAGGAGCAGTGGAGCGTAATAGACAAGCTGGCAATACTGGCAATTCCTTTTACCCATTATAAGGAATTACCATGAATTTATGATGAATGACTGTGGTATAAGGAGGCTATAATAATGGACGCTGTTTTTTTATTATTTGTTTGTTACTTAGGTATTTATTATGTGATGATGGAAGTGACCTTCTTGAGGGGCTCGTGGCTAAGTAGTGAGAGCCACACGGATTGGTGTTCAAGGTTAAGCAACGCTTGTCGAGGTCAGTTCATTGATTACATATCGAGACTCTTCCGTGCCTCAGAAACACGTTAAACCAATAATCTGGGCTGTCATTTGAAGTAGATTTTTGATATTCGTTCCGAGTAGTAACCAACTAGAAGGGAAGCAGTCGCTCTGGACTAGACTAGACTGGAAGCCGACCCCAACATAGTTGGAAAAACGCTGGGCTGTCAACATCTTGACATAGCAAAAGTCTTGTGTCAAATTTCGTGATCGGCTCTAAGATTGATTGACTAAAATGGTACCTACCTATAGTGCTCTGTACAAGAATTATCATTTTTCTTTCCTTAGTTCTTTCAAATACATTAAATGAAAATTCTCTTAAAAGCAGATCAAGTTAGACCCAGTTATTTTAGAACACAGTAAGTGTACAGTTACAAGAACAGTTAGTATATAAATAATACCAACCTATTATTGTCCCACTACAGGACTTTTTATCATACAGAGAAGGCCTGAATAGGCTTCTCGAATAAATATCGATCTGTTAATATTTTTCTTTTGCGATAAAACGAAAGAACGTACACACACACAGTATCATAAATAATTGCTATAAAATCCTACTTACCATATCGTGTGATATGTAAGTAAGTAAGATATGGACACTATTTATTTATTTATTTAATACTTTAAGCACACAAATGTACAGAGGCGGACTTAATGCCAGAGGCACTATCAGACTAAATTACTAAAGTAACCTGATAATTATCTTGGGCAACACCACACAAGATATTTATAATGATCATTATAAATTAACTAAGTTAAAACCAGGATTCAAAGCATTCATTCATTCACACGTTCGCAAAAATAATCGAGGAACCCTAAAAATAAATAAGGTTTTTTTAATTAGTACGATAATATGATAATAATATTGTTCGTTTTAATGAAAAAACCGTCTACGCTGGTTCATTTTGCCGTTTTTTTTTATCGGGTTTTTAGATGGAATGGGACCGGTTTTCAAGTTTTGCATAAAATTGAAACATTCAAGATATGATATTTTTTTTAAAAATTTAATATCGATTATCTAGTTACAACTTCATATGCTATGTTGTTAAATATTTCATAAATGATATTTATTTCTGTAACTTAATAGGTTTATTCAAAAATATGTAGTCATTGGGAATGCCGATAGAA
Organism: Phlogophora meticulosa; assembly: GCA_905147745.2. Lineage (NCBI taxonomy): Eukaryota > Metazoa > Arthropoda > Insecta > Lepidoptera > Noctuidae > Phlogophora > Phlogophora meticulosa. Next base: position 3,350,048 of record LR990542.1, read on the forward strand.
ATGAAATCTTAAAATTTTGGCATATTATTTTTTTGGGACAAGCCCACCACGCTATTTATTTATTTAATACTTTAAGCACACAAATGTACAGAGGCGGCTATTACCAAACCACTGCAACTCCTGAAAACCAGACTCAACAGTGGCGACCACCAGAAAAGCGTCGAGACAATGAAGCCGACAAGTCAGACCACTCTCTTGGATCCCGCAATGAAATTAATCAGAAAAGAACAGCGGAGGAGTTAGAAAAATACATAATTTCCACTTCCCTCCATATCAAGCAGGAGACAGAAGAGCTAGGCCAATAGGCACAAAGGGACGTTTACAACTGGGTGAGGCCCAGTTGCCTAGCAACATGGTTTAAAATTAACACTGATATTAATGGGCCCTAAATGATGAGCTGTTACATTTGGTTCCAATAGTAGTTCTGGCAAAAACGCTTGAACGCACGGAAATTTGATCGAGTTTTTACAAGATCCGTATAGTAAACAACTCCGGATGTCGGAGACGTGACTCTATAAGTTTTACCCCTAGCCAAAATCGCTCATCATCATCATCATCAGGATCATATATTAGTCTACTGCTGGACATAGCCCTCTCCTAAAGAGCGCCATAGCGCCCTGTTGCCGCATCCAGCATCTGCCTGCAGTCTTTCCCAGATCGTCATCCCACCTAGTCAGAGGGCGTCCTACACTACGCTCACAATCAAATTCAAAATCGCTCAACGTGGCTAAAATAGTTTTCACTTCAAAAACACTGAAATCCGACACGGAACAAATACAATCAAATTAATAAAAGCATCTAAGAAGATCTTCTAAAGTTCGGTGTTTTCTCAAAGTAGTTGGCTTGGAAACACGAACTTTATATTCTGGTTTGCATTACATTTTTACTGTTCGACGTGTGTGTGAAGTATTTTGCGAAACTCAATTAACAGGAGTAAATAAGAATCTCATATCATTGATCATCCACTAACTATAAAAGCAAAGCTACACTGATGTAATTAGTAATTTCTTAATTATTTTTCTAAAGTAAAAGTAGCCTTCGTTGTTCCTTATAACATTATCTGTCTGCCAAATTGTAATCCCAACAATATCGGTCCAGCCGTTTCGGAGATTGGCCGGAACACAGAGACAGATAATAGTTTATAAATGGTTTTTCTGGTGAAAACTTTCATTTGCATTTTTTTTTTAAACCCTCACTAGGAATTTCTCCTGTATCGTGGGTGCGTTTACAAACGTTTACAAAGCCTCACCCGCCCCTAAGGGTAAGCTCCTAACCTTCCTCTAAAATAGGGTTACCAAACGCAAAAATAATTTGTCAACTCCGACTAGTAATTCCTGTGTTCAAGCAAAAAATCAAACAAACTCTTCAGTTTCATTATATTAGTAAAGATAGTTATCCTAATAGTATCCTATATCAGCCATATTTATTTATCTGATCAAATAAACTATTCAAGTTTGTAAGCCCCATAGGTTACTATTTTCTCACCCACTGACCACACTTTGTGCACAGACGCTAACTCATCAAACTATTCCGAAATATCAAATTATCCCAGTTGAATATGAACCTTATTCTTTTCTAATAAAGTTGAAAAACTATCAAAGAAATTTGTTGGATTGGGGTGGCTCGATGTACTGGCCTCGGTACAAAGGGCACACATAGCGTGTTAATTACGCCTCAAAACAATCCTAATAGAAACTGAACTAAAACTGTAATTAAAACAAAAAAATAGGTAAAAGTACGACTAAATGCCATTACCCTTACAATTCCCTATTAACCGTCTAACTCCACAAAGGCGTAACTGCACTTTCTCATAATATAATTACATTTCTCTCTAACATTAAAGTTGAAAATAAAGTGTTTCAAAGCAAAAGGGGTTGTTTTTTTTCTAGTTAATTAAAGCGAAGATTTTAATAGCCGATGGCAATACACTTATTTGTTAGGAAACCATAGACCGTGGTAGTCTGGGCGCGGGATAGAGCAGGGATCGCGAACCTTTGTGTACAAAAAAATAATGAAGTTTTTTTTTCTTTTATTGGTCTTTTTATTATGTTGGTGGTATTGGCGAGGCGTAAATAATTTAGTATGTGTGCTTAATCAAAATTAAATTTGGTTAATTCACGAAAATAATGACTTGAAAAAGAAACTTTCACGAAAATTCGTTATAATTGAGACACTAAATAAATGACTTTCAATTAATATCTTCACGTCTAAAACATGAAAGCACGACAATTTATGAACGTATAATCACTCAAATAATAACCATTAATTACAGGAATTCAACTGAAAAACAATAAAAGCGTTAACAGACACCAATCAATCACTCAATAAATACAACACTTAACGCATCAATCATAACCAAGTGTCACTTACAAATAGCCACAAAACGCGAATACAAAAAGAAAAATGCAAAACACTCGATTGTCACGTAAAACCACAGTAAAAATCATTAAAAACAACATTAATACGTTAAAAACTAAACGTTGAACACGAAAAAAATGTAAACACATCATTATCAAATCATAGACATCGTGGTTCCTACGCCACACACAAAAACACCACTCGATTCAGCATAGCAAAAAGAAATTATCGTAGTGTCAAAATAAAAAAGACGCAGCTTCTAAAAAATATCGAGTTAGGCGCCCCTGTACAGTGAAAAAGTGGCATCGAGGAATGAAAATTACGTATCGCCGATGTGAAAAAGTTAAAGAAGAAAAAGTGCAGTTAGCGTATTCTCGGTGATAAGCGAGACACGCGAGCGTTGCGTCTCGGCTGCGTTGTGTGGACATGGCTAAGAAAATAAATGGATGCAAAATGAGTATGTAAAAGTTTTAATTTTTATTCATAAAAATTGAGATAATCTTCCACGGTTCCGAATAGATTTTGAACTAGTTCCTAGATCAGAATCTGCTCAGCCCCGAAGTTGGCTACAAATTTGGGGCCATCAATAACGCCCATCAATTCTAACAAATTCAGCACGCAAGACATGATATCAGCTGTCTGTGGCAGCTAACAGCACCACACTTAATTTGTTTTGTTTTTTACTGTGTCGGGGGAAACCTTCAAAAGGCAGCAAGGCTTTGCGGGGAAGACCGGAGTGTAGGATTCGTAAATCACTTAAACCACCCCGGCACCATCATCAGCACGCGGCAGGCGGCACCGTGTCCACGACTAACACGGTTTTATAACTACCCCGGTTCCCCCTCTGAGTAACGCAGGGCATATCCCTGGGCAAACTGTGGAGGAGTCTCTCCTAAGCTCTAAGTTTCCAGCCTGATAAAGATACATGTTAATATATATATCTTCACCTAAACAGGTTTCCCCTGCTTCGACTAGCGTGTTCGGAGTCAGTTAAGAGACTTCCAGGTTAGCCAAGGCCATTCAGGACATCAGTGGAAACTAATAGGTGCCACTAGCCTGGTGCGCAAGTGTGGTGCTTATCCACAAACGATGGGACACCAGATATTGTGCCTGACTGATATTGACCAGCATGGTGCAGGATTTGATGAACGCTACTGATGGTGACAAGCACGTGGTTGTATTTTGGCCCGACTCTGTATCCACACGCCCTCGACACGGTAAGAAGAAGATTTATTCGGTTTTATAAACTACTGTTAGTACCAAACAACTAATGCTATTTCAGCAGTGTATATAATATTTAAATTATTTAATTACTAGCAATTCGCCCTCGAATTCATCCATGTGGATTTCATACTTTTCCCTTTGAGCTCTAAGATCCCTTCCAACCCCCTTTTAAGCGTAATTTTGAAAATAAATTTTAAAATAATGTTAAGTTGATTATGTACGAGTAGCTTTCTATAGGTAAATCATTTTAAAATCAATTAAGTAGTTTTTGGGTTTATCCATTACGGGCAAATTAGCATAAAAATCTATTCTTTTTATACCACTAGTTTAGATAGATGGATAAATATTTATTTACTAAACATATTATAACTATTGGATTATGCTTTCTAATATTGTATGTTGCTTTTTTTTTGTTGGTACAAACCCGCCACTCTATTTCCAAACCACTACATCTCCTGAAAACCAGAATCAACAGTGGCGACCACCAGAAAAGCGTCGAGACAATGAAGCCCGACGAGTCCCGGAGAAACGATTCAACTGTCTTGGATCCCGCAAATAAATTAATCAGAAGTGAACAGCGGAGGAGTTACAAAAATACATAATTTACACCCTATGTTACTGCTGAAATCTAATAGGATCTTGTTTACGAAAAAGAAAAAATAATAATGAACCTAGAATCTGTCCAATCGCATCCACTCTACACTACCCCATACATTCACACCGTACCAAGTCTCAAGTCTCAATGTATTCCAGCGCAGTTTTTTTCGCAAACACAAGCGATTTATTTAATATTATAATAATTACCACGCTTCGTTGGCAACACTATGGTCGATACTATTCAGTTGCAGTTGCCCCGTTATTCATTGTCGGCGAGGTTTCTTTGTACTTAGGTACATAAATGGGGTAAGTAGATAGAGATTTAAGTATTAACATCACGCCTGTTATAACTTCCCAGTGGGCTAGAAAATAGCAAGACTGGTTCAGCCATCGATGTAAAACGCGACCTAATTTAATAATAATAATAATTTTCCTCTCTCTGGAGCCCTGACCGCCGGCCGGTAGCTTAGACTCTGATCCTGGTACCGGTGGAAAACTATTTTTTATATTTTTAAATGATTTTATATTGAAATATAATTAGTAAAAAAAGATATGAAATAAAGGAGAAAATAATAATATTCTTTATTTTTGGACAACAAAGATCCAGAGTGTTCGTAAACAATACAGGGTGTTAGGCAGAACGAGGGACATACTTTAAGGGAAGCTAGTAGTCATCAAAAAGAACCAATTTCACTAAAGGATCGACACTGAAATCGTGAAAAAAAAATAGCTGTTTCTCACATTTTGTTAAGTTATGTCAACATAAATGTATGAAGTAGCTGATTATTTTTTCGCGATTATAGGTATTGTTTCATTGTCAAAGTTGTTCATTTTCATGGGTACTACACGCCTTTAAAGTATGTCCCTCGTTCTACCTAACACTCTGTATACTTGTTATTACTGTTAGTAGTTAAAATGAAATTGAGAAAAATATAGAGTGAATAGCATTGTGAGAAGGACCTCCCCAAATGAATGTTTGGTGATAGTTTTTCTCACAAAACTAAGGTCAGGTAATCACTGAGTTATTGACTCACAGATTATTATTAAAAGTCTCCGCCAAAGATTTAATACCACTTCTCTTACGATTTCGTCCGCGTGGATTTCGTTCTTTTTCGTTCGAACTTTAACATCCCTACTACCCCCTTTAAATAAAAAATAGCCTATGTTACTCGGGGATAATGTAGCATTATAATGGTGAAAGAATTTTTGAAATCAGACCTGTAGTTTTTGAGTTTATTCGTTACAAAAATACAAATCTTTCCTCTTTATTCAATTAGTGTAGATATATTAGATTGTAGATGCAGCACAATAAGAGTATAGTAAACAAATACGCCTGTATTCCTGTAAGGATTAGGCAGTAGTGTGCCTAATTACATCCACATTTCGCCAGTTATGTTTAAGTCCCATGTAATAGGGGGCGAGCCTATTGCCATTCCCAGTGGGCACGAATCCAGACTCCGGGCTGCTACTAAAGAGTTCCTGACCTATGAAATGAACCCAGGACCTCATGTGACCTCATGTTCAACAGTAGCTCTTGCAACTAGATCTTCAAAATAATTTTGTAAATCACGCGAACTAAAACTACCTACCTAAGAATACAAAACTTTCATTTGCGTTGCGATTTCTATTTATCATATCGACAACCGAAAAGTTGAATTTACTCAACCTATTTTAAAATTACTCCCCCCCCCCCCCCCTAGTATTTGGCTGAGACCTCCCCTGCGAATTTATTTATTCGTATTCTAAGTTATAGATAAGATGTACCTTAATTCCTTATGTGTTGGCGTGTCCTCCAGGGTGTTAAGCTTTTTCATACGACACATTCACACATTCACAGGGTATCAAGAAATCATAATTTAAATAACTTTATTTACAACTACGTTGAGAGTCAGCACTTTTGAACCGTCACACTGTAACACAGCTTCTAAAACACCCGCGTTTTTAACTTATCTCCGCACTAGGAATTTCTCCTGTGTCGTGGGTGTGTTTACAAATATATAAAGTCACATACGAAAACAGCCAGACGCGGAACAACTACCTGCAGGCCGTACAAATATTTGTTCCGTGCAGGAATCGAGCCCACGACACGCGGCGCAACAGTCAATCGCTCAGCCACTGCGCCAATCGTGCCTTCAATATGAGTTATCCACGTTTCACCACGTCCAAGTGTCAAAGTTTCTTGTTAAAGAGTTGATTACAGCCGAGGAAGTTAATAATGGTCGCAGTTGAGACGGAAAAATAACAGATTCGGCCATTTTTGTTTGCTATGAATTATATAAAACACGCAGTACAGTCAATACAATGAGGGCTTCTTTTTCTAGATGTCCAAAAGGAGGCAACAATAACACTACGTAACTAAAAAAATAGTCTTACGCAAAGATAACTCATAATATGTATTTTAAATCTACTCTTTGCTAAATTACAAGTCTCTTATTTTGATAACGTCAACTTTTTTTTATGGTACCCACAAAGATTTAGTTATTTTATTCACAATATTTATTCCAAAAGGTTGAAATGATAGAATCAATAGGGAATTCCGCAATTACCTATTATATTAAGTATTTAAACTTTGCACTGTCACTGATGTGAATAATACGTACATACTTAGCTAACATTGGTTTGCAATCACAGCTATCTTTATAGTCGTGTTTAATTCGATAATTTATTATTGTTGCATAGTATTATTTTTTTCGTTTTAAAATGTCCCCAAGACTGTAAATAAGTAACGTATGTTATATTTGTGGTCAAATTATCTTGTCAAATAAGAATAGATCAATAACTAGGTTTCTAGAAGAAATTTGAAGAGTATTTTATTTAACTGGGCTACAGGGAAAAAATATTCTTGCACCCCTCAGTGTTATGAAGAAAGTTAACCAATTATGCATATAACAGTCAAATATTAAAAAAAAACTGAATGTGTTATTTTTTTCCATTTCAGAATCTAACTAAGGGTTCATTATTTAAATAAATAAATATTGCTGGACAATCCACTCAGCATCATCTAGCCCCAAGCTAAGCAGAGCTTGTGTTATGGGTACTAGATGACTGATATACTTAATACAATACATTACATAGATAGACATTTTTATTATATATAGCAAATACCCAGAACACCCGGAACAAATATTTGTAGATCGTACAAACATTTGTCCCAAGGCGGGAATCGAACCCGCAACCTCTTGCGTCGCAGGCGGACCTTCGCCCGCCGCGCCACATCAGTCGTCATATTTAACTAAACTACAAGTCAAAAATATTGCTAAATAGTGTAATCATTTTAAAAACAACAAAACCTTATATAGTGCCATCTATAAATTCGCAGCTACACAATTTAGACCAACAGAAACGTCAAGATTGGAAGTAATCACGAAAACGCTGCGTCATCCAGCGGTATTACTGGTTCTAGTTAATTCCCACAGATGGCGGTAGTAAAGTTATTTTTCTACTAATACGAAGCTTATTGAGTAGATGGCGCTGTTACAAGGATTGATTAGACGCACATTTTGCTTCAATAGTGCTACAATCGAAAACTAGATGGCGTTGGTCTAAATTTCATGAATCAGTGCTTAACCCTTTCTTTAGTAGTTCCTGACAGTAATAACAGATGGTAGTTTACAATGTTAATCATTATTATGTTTCTTTTTATTCTAAGAGGTAGTGTGCCCCCACAGTCAGTGCAAAGTAGATTGGTACGAAACCCTACATGTATCTCATCCATCATACGCGTTAGCTAGCTTTCCAGTCTAGACGGATGCAGCTGAGACCAGTATTTAACATGGAGCGACTGCCTATCTGGCTTCCACAACCCAGTTACAGTAATTTTGCGATAGTTTGTCGTTCTAGATACTGTAAGTTCAGCAAGCTCCTTGTGAATAGGTTGTGTAAAAGATCGTCCGGTGAAGTAATTAGTACTATCATGCTGCTAAGCACGTCCTCTGTATTGTGTCAAGTTTATATAATTTATCATCAACATAACATCACGCCTATATTCCCCGAGGGGTTGGGCAGAGCTGTAGCTACAGTACACCCTCATTTCACCAGTTATATATATTTTTAAGTCCCATGTAATAAGGGGTGAGCCTATTGCCATCAAGTAGTCACACATCCAATAATACATTGATCAAACCGGGAACGAAACCCAAGACCTCATGCTTAGCAGCCGCGTTTGTGACCACTAGACCAAAGGGGCGAATAAGAATATCCCACTAAAATAATTATAATACTCAATTTTTTATTGTATTCCATTTGTTACAAAGATGGTAAAAACAAGTTAAAGATACAATATGGACCTTGTCGGGCACGGGCTGAATAGTAATGTAATCAAATCAATCTTCTTATATATAAAATTCTCGTGTCACAATGTTAGTTACCATACTCCTCCGCAACGGCTTGACCGATTTTTATGAAATTTTATATGCGTATTCAGTAGGTCTGAGAATCGACCAACATCTATTTTTCATACCCCTAAGTGATAAGGGTTGTCCACCCCTAACTTTTTATATGGCAAAACAACGTTTGCTGGGTCAGCTAGTATTATTATAAATTATTAGGTTTCACTAAAGGTCTTAAAGTGTAGATATTTGGGAGTTTGGGTATTTTTAACCAATTATGCGTACATGCTTAATGGATATTGATGACCATGACCCTGGTTTGGGCATACAGCAATACCAGCCTGATAATGTCCCACTGTAGGGTAAAGGATTCATCTCATACAGAAAAACATTGATCACCAAACATGGAGCATAGAGCACCAAGCAGGCGGGTTGGCGATTTCAAACTTATGTCAATTTTAAGTCTGGGTTTACTCGCAATGTTTTTCTTCACTGACCTCAAAGATGTTCTATATTGACTTGGAAAGTATCTATCCTACGTAAGAATTGAGAAAGTCAAAGAACCCACAATCTCGTTCATAAGGGGCAAGGCCTCAGTAACTGAGCCATTAGGCCAAAATACTTTATATTTCGGTGCTAAGCTTTTGTGGAATATATTTGTACAGAGAATTTTAGCAAACGGTTCTACTGAGCGTGAGGCCCTGTGTTCGATACCCACGTCGGTTTATTCAAACAAGAATTTCTCAGTAGAATACCCTAGTCTGGATATGTGCCAGGTTGGTGGCTAAGCTTGCTCCTATTGCATAGGAATCAGAAGTACCTGGCGAAATATGGGTGTACTATAGGTATACCTCTGCCCGAACCATAGAGGAATATAGGCGTGATGTTATCTAGTGTTCTTATTAGCGACTGCTGCATCGAATACAATCTATATCATATAAAGTCGCTTTTTACATCCATGGCGGAAACAGTCTTGATATTTGCTAGTCCACTGGGAAGTATTTTTGTAAAACTAGATTTATAGACTTTTATGGTGATGTTCTTCAAAAAGGTCAGTTGTGTAGTACTCGTAACCGGTGTTTGTGTATGACCAGATGTATGAAAGTAGAGGAAGCGAAATGAGTAGATACCTATGTAGGGATCGTAGCAGATGGCGTTCTGTAGTTTCTGCCTACCCCTATAGGCAAAAGGCTTGATTTTATGTTTATTCCACCGAACGTGTTAGAAAAAAGTATTTTCATTTAATTGACTTCTCTAATTAGCAGTCATTGTACTTCCAACAAGAATCTAATGAGACATTTTTTAAATGTTTGCTTTTAGTTCTGCTACTTAACAACAGATGTCGCTACGTGTCTCTTTTTTTTAGAATTGTTTGAAACTTTTGGTCATTGGGTAAGCGATGAGGGTTTAAAAAAAAACGCACCTATGAATCATCCTTTTAATTTTTTAAAATAATTATAGCTAACCGTTTCGGCAATTATAGTCACTATTCTCAATTTAATGACACAGTAAGCATTTTCCGTTGTTAAAATTATATTTTTTTTTCACTATAAAATTAATGGGTTAATTAAATTTGTTCAATAAAATGTAATAACTAAAAAAATATTGCTTAACATAACAACGCTAAACTTAACTATAAATTACATAGCAGTTCTTATTTTGACTAAATATCGAGTACAAAAAAAAAAAATAACTTTTATAAAAAATATAATATTTAATAAACACATCGAGTAAATCTAAAATAATTACTTAAAAACATGGCATCATTTTATATTAATAATTTTTAATAATTATTTAACTTAAAATTATAGGGTACAACTCTATACACGAGAAATAAAGATAAAAATTACAAAATAATAAAACAAAAATATTCTGTCGTGAACACTTGTTACTTAAGAGATTAAGAAATATCCAACATGTATTTTCCTAAACATCCATTAGGTACAGTAATATCGTCACATCACATTTCTAAAATTTATTTACAATTTTGTTTAATTTTTACTTGTTTTTAAGTTTAAATACAGCATGCCAAACACGAATTTTGACGTCTACCTAAACCGTAAATTTTAATTTCTAACGCCTAAACATTTTGAATTTTACAATTTTTACGCCGAAATATATTGTAGTTACAATAATTTTGAATTTTTTACAAGTTTTCATTTTAATTTTTACAATTTACTGTTTCCAAAAACGTACCTACAACAACATTTTTGATCAATCACGACATTATTTTTAAGGATAAAAAAGATAAGACTAGAATTACACCAATTGGGTAAGATTTTTTTTTGTAAAAAACAGAGTAATGTCAACGATAACTTAACAAAACGTTTGCAACAACGTAAATGCCCTTTGTGCCATTACAGAGGCTAGGCAATACGATAAAATAGACAAAAACTAATGCGCTGTCAGTGGTTGAATTACCAAAGGTACCCTAAAATTTAAACCCATTTTAATTTTTACCCCATTTTCTAAAACAATTTTTTTTCATTTGAATTTTTGGATAGTAGTTTCAACTGTATTTTTTTATTCCGACTTAAAATTAAAACCATTATTTGTGTACTCACGAAAATTATTGATGATTGCATATTTTTTTTCTTAAAAATATGTTTACTAAAAATGGATACGACGCATGAACGGGACGTAATAAGTTCCCATAAAAAACACCAATAATAAATTCCATTATCTATGACATTTAAGTACGTTCAAGTACACTGATATAATAATTATAATTTTTTTGTATTTATTTGTTTTTTTTTTTATTCGTTGTTTACTACGGGTACGGTATAATATAAAATCTCAGTTTTAGTCCTGATTTTTATATTATATTTTCAGCCATTTATAAATAAACAATTTTGGAATGTTTATTTATGAATAGTTTCCGGTATTACATTACATTAATTATGCTAACTTACGATACATTAAGATATAAGACTACTAGTGTGAGATAAATTGAAAACCTGGCTATCCTGACTACACTTAATTATATGATTAATCATGTATATTTAGCTAAATATATCATAAAACAAGCTGAAATACAAACCACGTAAACGAACAAGCGACAAATTAATAACTTTAACATTCAATAAGGATGTTTAATTCAAATCAACAGCAATTTATTTATTAAAAACTTAACAATTTTGAGAAATATTAACAACTGCTGTAGCCAGTATGTTTTAGGAGCGTTATTTTTGCGTTCCTCAAAATGCATTACCGACTCTTAGTTCATTTAAAATTTTACTTTTTACATTTTTCAATTACCTAACTCAATTTAAATTTAACCCCGAAACAAACAACTGTTTTAATTTTTTACCCAAACCATTAATTTTGCATCAATCTACACAAAAGTCTCCAACCCGCATTGAGCATTTCTGGTGATTAATACTCTTCTCTGTTTGAGAAAGGAGTACGACAATAGCGGGCTGGCTATTATTAATTTCATTAATCTCTAAACAAATATACTTTGATTTTTTTTTCTCTTTGAAAGAGATGCATTTTTTTTCAAGGAGATACTCCAATATTATTTCTAAGCAACAATTTTCGTATGTTCAAAAATTGAACGACACCAGCAGCTGTTAATATTCTCCCTGAACATTTAAATAAAAAATGTAATGTAATCGCAAGTTGTAAGTCGCGATTTCCATGTTCAGATGGTAGAACAGTTCGTAAATACTTATTAATCACTCTTTTACTGTCCAAAGAAAAAAACAACCAACGATGTCTTCCTTGAGCAATAAAAAAGTGACAGAAAAACGTTCATCAACGAATTATTTATAGTAACAAAACAATTAAATAACGCAATAATGTAACTTTACAATTAATTCATAGCCAATCAAACTACAACATTGTAAGGCGTCGTATCCATATGAAAAAACCTGACAGCGCATTTCAGAAGTTGAGATTCATGCAGACTAAACTCTGCAAGTGAAGTTTCATTAACTGAATCAAGTACTATTGATACTATAAAAAACAGCCAAAAATATTACAAATGCGAACAAATGTAATATTCTTTGACTTCGTATCGGCGATCCAGTACATCACCTTTACTGTTAATTAGGCATTATATTTTAATGTACACTGCTTAACTACGGAATTTTTGCGTCATAAAATAAATGTAGAAAAACATTTTTTACCATTTTTTTCCGTAATAACGTTAAAAAAATTCACCGTCAAAAACTTAAAAGTAAACCTCTGACAACTTGCAGACACGATCTGTTATAACTATTCCATTTCGATGATCACAGAAAATACGTTTTCGTTCACATTTTTGTGCGCCGTAAATAATACCTAAACACTATTTTTCATTTTTTATTTTTTGTATCTTACTCAAAAATTCTTATAATTTATTTAATTTTAGCGTCTCGAAAATACGACTTGAATATATTTTTTTTTATACAAATATTTTTACATTGTCAAAATACGGCGCACAAAAATGCGAACCTGCCACATGAACACTTTCTTGGAAACGTAACTTTTGATCTAAAAATCTAATGTTAGGATTCACGATCCGTGCTTTTTTTATTTTTTTGTACAACTCGATACTCTCCGAGTTAAGTTCCCTAACACGATGGTTCATTAATTATAACTTTAAAAATACCAAACGTTCATAAATTTTTCCTTCTACTAAGACCTAAATTTAAAACAATACCTTTTATACAATATTCATAGGAACTTCTTTTGTTGTTATATTAATTTATTTATATATTAAATTTATGAGGACATTTTTACATAAATAGCGATCCGTTCACTTGGAATTTTATTGCGATTATCATATTTTTGGTTTATTATCAGTCAAAATTGTTTTCACGTCCAATATTATTGAATTTTTTGCTCACGTTTCCTAGAAAACATATGTATACGGTATCGGGTAACCATTCGCGTCTCGATGTAACATGCCTGTCCGCACCAAAACAAAAAGTAAATCTTCGCCGAAAAGTTGTGTATTTCATAACTGAAATTAAGTATAAGAAATAATTGTATCAATTATAACCACTTTCTCCCACAAAAATAAGAACACGATACGGAAATGAAAAATGATTTTTTGGGCTATTGCATTGATTTTTTTCCTATTTACATTGATATTACGCAGCAGTAACGTTACCTACACTTTTTGATGGAGTGCAGATCACTGTACGATAATACCAATATTAATTCAAGAATGAAATAATTACGTACATTAAAATCAGCTTATTTTTACCTTACCTATGTTACGATTATACGCATAATACAACTTGTATGAACGAAATAAAATACATTCATTTGGTTCACATAAATTGTCCCTTATTATTAATACATGTTGATAATATTAAAAAGATTTAATATTCGGCAACACTTGACATTCTCAAATTGAAATTGCAAGAAATCCCCCACATCTTTTTGACAGGATTGGGGGATATTTTGCAATCTTTAACTATAAATCTATTGCGGCAACTGTTTGCATTATTAAGTTTATTGATAATGATTTAATAATTGCTGAGTGCAACTATTAATCACTTTGAAATGATTTCTGGGCTATTGCTGTTTAATTATGTTTGTTTTAAAATTAAAATAATAATTATTGTAAGTATTTGGGCTGTGTGAACATCCGTGGTGTGAAGAATGTCTCGTGTTTTAATTCGTCTAATCAAGGTTATTTTCGTCGAAAGCTACTCTTGGGTGTTATTTTTATTTTACTTCGACGTTTAGTCCAATTATCAATAATTGTCCTATTAGTGTCCTGTTGACTGTTATTTCAGTGAAAAATCGCTATTTTCTTATTTATCAATTACAATTCCATTTTGATTTATTTACATTCAAAAGATAAGTAACGGCAGTCTTCTGAAAAAATAATGAATATTTTTTTTATATATTTATACAACTATACAAATCATTTTGTAAATAATTATTTTTCAGTAAACATAATCGTATAATGTTAAAATGAACTGTTATTTTTAAGTTATATAAAACAAAAGCATCAACAGTTACGTAAAGTGCTACGGTATTTACATAATTAAATCTAATATGGCATTTAAAAATAAAATACGCCAAGAAATAAGAAAAATTTAGAACTGAAAAAAAAAGTAAAAATAAAATTCATTTTTTTGTTAAATAGAATTATTTTGTGCGTTCAAAACGTGACTAGCATAAGACGTGTTATTGCGTGAAAAGATTAATAAAAATAATTATTAAAAATTGAATTATTAATAATAATAAAAATATCCTATGGAAACATAATGCAACTAATTATATTGCAATAAACCGTCGCTAAATGCGATAAAAACGTGCTTAAACCTGTTTGGCACATCCAAAAGTTTGTACTAAGCTAAGAAATTCACTGCTCTGTGGTAAAGCTAATAAAAATAAATATATATTTCTAATAAAAACACTCAATATTAACCAAACAAACAATAGAAGATTGCACATTGTAATAATTATTTGTCGTAACTCTACATCTAATTACTTGTTCGGGCGAGTTTTTGTTCCATTTTGTTCATTCATTCAACTATTTTAGATATTTTTTTTTATTTACAGTAAAATTTGTTTCCGCTAAAAGTTTCCCTATTTACAACAGTTAGTTCTATCTAAATTAATGTTATTACTTTATATTTTTTTTCATAATTGTATACTTTTGCCGGCTAAAATTAAAACGTAAAAACACTTTTAGAGTCCAAAACTAACTCGGTAAAATAACAAATCATCACGAATTACCAATCAGAGGCGATTTCCTACAAACTCCGGCCGAAAACGATTTTTTTTTCATCCAAAAAATACAAAAGTCACCCTTTTATAATTTTTCAATATGTTTTACGAGCTAAATTACAACTATTGCGTAGAAATCGCATCGGATTAGTAATAGCTGAATTTTCATGGCTGAGGATTTTGTTGGAGGTGAACAGCTTGCTGGGCTGCTTGCTGGGCAGCTTGAGCGGCTTGAGCTGCTTGTGCGGCATGCATGTGCTGTTGCTGGACGGCCTGCTGCGCGGCCTGCTGCGCCGCCTGCTGCGCGGCCTGCTGCGCGGCCTGGGCGGCTTGGTGCGCCACCTGCTGGGCAGCCTGCTGAGCAGCTTGCTGAGCTGCTGCCTGTTGTGCAGCTACCGCCTGTTGAGCGGCTTGTTGAGCTGCCTGCTGCGCCGCCTGTTGCACTGGCGACGGCAGGTTAAAACCCAACATTCTTGGATCATGCAATCTAAGAGCCTGCTCCAATCGCTGCTCCTGTGCGATTCTGAATGCTTCCACTAGTTCAGGTGATATCTGTCCACTTCCATCGTTTGGCGGTTGCGGAGGAAAACCTCCGTTGTGTCTTAAAGGACTGGCGGCCTCGTTGCCGTGGGCTGCAGCAGCTTGAGAGACAGCAAGTCGCAGCGCTTCAGCTTGACTTCGAAGGAGGGCCTCAGCTTGTTGGATTCTCAGTGCGGCTTCAGAAGGTGCTGGCGGTGTTTCTGCAGGTTGTTGAACCGGAGGCGGCTCTCTGGCCAATTGCTGCCTCATCGCGGATACCAGGTTGGCAGCAGCTACCTGCACGGCACTAGCACCTTCGCCAGGTTGTGCCATCATGTTGGCGGCGGCCGCGGCTATGGCTGCGACTCTTTCGTCTCCGTATGCTTGGTGTCCGTTATTGGCTGATCTAAGTAGGTCCGTGAGTTTGTTAACTGCTGCCCCTGCTTCGGAGCCGGCAGAGGAGGACAGTCGTCCGTTAGAGGATGAGTCTGAGTGTGCAGGGGAGGGTGGCGCTAGGTTCAAGAGGCCTGACCCTCCAGCTGAAGCCGAGACGGCGGCGATGATGTCCCTCTCTCGTCTCTCGGCTGCCGCCCGTGACAGTACGTACTGGGCGGCGAACTGATGTTTCGGTTCCATTCGCATGTGTTCCATGTGGGAGAGGAGGCCTGGAATTTTGAATTGCAAATTAGAATTGAAAATTATAATCAAGAGCTAGTTTATAAACTGTTCATACTGTTGCAAATGTATCAGCATCAGAATAAGAGATGTGAATGTAAGAAGAAGAATAAGGAACCAAAATACATTGTTTGTTTAATAAATTCATAACTAGCTTTCGCCTGCGGCTTCACGGCATCTATGATAAATGTCCTTCGGGAACGAGATTCGATTCCGGTTCAAAAACATTTTATGCTTTGGTCCGTGTTGTGATTTATCTGCGTGTCCAATTTTAACAACTACAGTCTTGTTGTTATCGACAAGGTGTTAGCATATTTGACTGATACGACCTGAAGTCAATATTAGACAAATATGCAGTAAGATACCTACGGAATAATTAACTAAGTAGTTAAGTGCGATAGTTATTTCTGTTGGTATTGTAGTACCAGTTATTAATACTGCAACGAATACCTACATTCACCATCATTGTGTGGATACGAAAATATTTGTGGTCAGTTTTCTTCCGTCAAAATAATGACTGTAGCAAAACTGATAATCTTCGCTATAAAGATATTTTCATAGAATACCCATCATTTATCTAAAGATAACTGAGGGTTATATCAGATTTCTACCTCAAGAATTTCTACCAGTACCTAAATGAAGTCCAGGATAAATTGAAAATTCAAATTGAAAATCTTCATTAAATTTGTAAGTTAGGGACCCAATCTTTCAGCTGCATCCACTTGGCAACTTCATCTTCTGCATCGCCTTACCTAACTATGTTGGAGTTGGCCTTCAATAACCGGATATCAGTACCTATCTGACTTCCTCAACCTGAAGACTTGTCGAACTACCCGTAACGACAACGGGGAGTAACTGCATAACTGGCCTCGGTATAAAATCAATGGTCTCATAGTGTAACCTTCGATGGACCTTCGATCGATCGGCTGTCAATCAATCCACAAGGCCCTTGACCACTTCACCGCTATATTTTTTTAAAGTACGTTGTCCACTTACCACTTTCATGGGTGAATACAGCCTGGCAGACGGAGCACGGCCACATCCTCAGTCCACTTGTCAGCTGCGTCTCTGGGTGGCAAGCCAGATGCTTCCGCAGGGAGCCTTCGTTCACATAGTGCTTGCCGCAGACAGGACAGGGGTGGTTCGCCGTCCGTCGCTTCGCTATATAAGGATCAACAGGTTTAGCCTGTGCTGGGTACGGTGACGTGGCTGGAGGGCCTAGTCACCAGGATGAGGTGAGTTAGTAGGTTAGGGAGGGGGAAAAAGAAAAAAAAATAGGTTAGTTCCATTGTTAGTGAAATTTTAATGGGACTGTGCTTTGTTGGTGTTGTAACTGTAAATGGGGGTCTGATTTTACTTTAAAATTGTATCAAGTACTGTTATCTAAAGTAAATTGTATTTGTAATGTTATGAAAGGGGGACTCATAACAATTTCATAAATGGCTTTTCATCCAACAAAACACCGTCTGAACACTTAAAATTACATTCATCTAACCAAACTCAAAACGCGAAAACAAATGGAGTCAAAATAAATCAATAATTATAACCAAAACAGAAACCAATTAACTGAACATTGCCAACGAAACGGAATTGATAGAAAACGAGGAAAACACTGCTATTAGATACATCAACAAAACATGTTATCATAATATAGAATGAACGCCATCCGAAGAATTTGTATTTCCAGGGACAAGCAAGAAATGTTTGCAAAACATACTACCCTCTGAATGATGCTAAAACAATAACATCTAGTCCCCGGACCGCGTTCAGCGCTTATTTATTAAGTTAACGTTTAAGATTTGTTGAAACGATACGTTTTTGTTTTACCGTTGATATTGAAACCAACACCCCTCATGGCTTTGTGCCAGCTGGAAGCTTTTATATCGTTTTAAACCATAATGTTTGATAAGAGCGCTGTTACTATGACCAGTTTATAAACTTCCAGTGACACAACTTACACGCTAACATATCTCTCCTGTTGTAACGTAAAAATTACATTACTTACTAGAACAAAATGATTTTAACAATGCCAGTATTAAAATAAAATCATTCATTTTTCAATAGTCAAAATACGTAAGCAATAGAAGAGATATTTAAAATCTAAATTAAAACTAAACCCAAACAAATTGAAAAAAGAATGTCAAAGACGTTCCATTTTTTAAATCAAAACAGACCGCCGTTATCAACATTCGAATTTCGAGAGAATTCGAAAAAGGAACTCCTTTATCGACGGAGTTCTTTTTTCTTTTTAAACGGACCAATCCTTCGAGTATTGAAAAAGCCGAACACTGAAACTTACTCGCAACGCCGGATGCATTGGGGTCCTTGTGAGTGTTCTTCATGTGTTCTACTAGGGCTTCGCCTCCGAACACTACTTTGTGGCATATTGGGCACGGAGTGGCGGTTGCACCACCTATCATGAGTGCCGCGTGTTGCTGCAAAACACCAAGGTGCAGCTGAAGCTCCTGTTCCACCGGCGGTGGCGATGCGGGCATAGCAGTTCAAAGATTAGGACACATTCATAATTCAAAAACAATAACAACAAAAAAAAATACACAGTCGAAAGGGAATTTTGAAAAAAATATTTAGGCCAAACATCAATTTTGATTTCAAAATGCAAATAAGTGTAAAATTGCCAATTCAGTTTGCAGATAATTTTGAAATTAAAAGTATAAAATGCTGAAATAAATTTAAAAATTAAAGTTCAAGATCCATGTTTTTGGAAGCTTGAAAAACTTCGTTGAAAAAAAAAACACAAACGTTGCTAAAAATGTCTAAGCAACAAATTTTTACCACTCAAAATTTTGTTATAAGTGTTCATCATTTTCGGACTTAGGTGTTTATAATGATCAGTTTAAATTAGGGACACAATTGCATAGTAAATGGATTACTAATATTTAACTATACTCTTAGAAATACTTGAAACATCATAAAATAATTACTTAAAAATCTAAATTACAACATGAAAATAGATACTGACCTTTGCTGTGTGCGTTCTCAAACTGCTCTCTGTGGCAAAGCCTTTCCCACAAATATTGCAATGAAAAGGCCGGTTTTTAGCCCTTTCAACCTGAGCATCATGGTTTCTTAGGTGTTGCTGGAGGTTTGAGAGCTGGATAAATGCTCTTCCGCATTCAGGCAGGTGACATTTGTATGGGCGTTCCCCTGTAAAGAAGGCTAGATTTAAGTTTTTGTTGAACTTTGGTCTATCTGTTTGGATTTGGTGCCAAGAGGCGTTTTGTAAGAGTCGATAATTCGAAATCTAGATTTGGTAGGATTGGAATGTGGCCTAAACATATTTTGACAAGTCTTGTTTGTCTTATAATTACTTTATTCGTAATCTTATGATCTACAGTTTCAAAATACTTCGCAATTTTTCGCATTATTTTATTAGTAGAAGTCATTTATAGAACATAGGTACGTAATGTCATATCTGAGTGAGAGCTAACGCAACACAATACATCTGACCTTAATAATTAACAAGAAACATGTTTTTAAGATCTGATCATAAAGATCTGAACCATATGCTCCTATTAAAGCTAAACCAAACATCAAAATTAGAACAATCGACGTTCGAAAATCGAACACTAACGGTAATCTTACACAACGGAACCGCAAAACCAGTTCGAAATTCGAAACAATCTCAGCCACCCGGGGCACGTTTGTTAAAAAGCCGAAAAATCACGACCGCGACCTAACCCAACGCGAAAGAAACCGAACGTGGCATTCCATTTTTAAAATAAGACCATAATAAAACGAACGCATACTTTTAGCCTGTACTGCAAGCAAATGCATAGGTCGTTGAACGCACGCACACAGCCGCATTACTCACACAAAGACGCGTATGCCTATGGAGTCCTGGGCTTCGTTAGTGTATGTGAATTTTGCATGTCTGGGAAGAATGCGTGCATATTATACGCGTGAGGGACTAAGATTATTGTAGAATTATTTCCTAGATGCAACTAGATAGATATGTATGTGTATCTAGTGTAGGCTGTAACGGTCCGATCGCCATATTTTTAGCCAGTAAATTTTATAAGTGTGTATGTTTTATTAGTTAGCTGATAAAAGTGATTTAAATATTGGTTCGTAGCTTTTATTGGCTGTGTTTGGTGATTGCGCTGTCCTTGCTGGTTATTTTAGAATTAATTTGTTCGTGGATTTTAAATTAGGGTTTGCTTAGAGCAACTATTGTTGATTTGAACATATTATTGAACATTTAATGATTATTTAATGCAGTATAACGATAATTAATTTCTATTTTAATTTAAATAAATTTAAAACAAGCTTTCATTTTATATATTTTTAAAAATCGAAGAGTAGGTACCATTGAAAAAAAAAATATTTTTTGGTTAGGTATCATGTTTTTTTTGATCTTGTTAAGAAATATCCTATTTAAATGGTAACAAAATGATGTCATCGTTAGTGACTGTAGCTATCAAAGTCACATTTCTCTGCTAAGTCCAATGCAATAAGTGTATTGGGTATTAGATTTTTGCCGTTCCACCTCATTATAAAAGTGAATGTCTAAAACGAGGTCTCGGACAATATTCCCGGAGATAAACCCAGCTTAAAGATAAGCGGGGTCAATAATCACCGATGTGTCACGGTTATTCTAGTTTCTAAGTGGTGATTATTACTGTACGTCGCGGTGATTACCTATGTTCTAACCTTCGAAAGTGTGTAATTACTATAAAAACACGTGTCACAACCGTTTCACTATCACAGTTAGCCTGGACACCTACATTTTAAAAACAATAACTTTACTCTGTGGTTGTAAATTTGTAATTCAATAATTATGTCGATATCTATTAAGTTAAATAATTATTGACATAATTATTTGCTGAGATAATTATGTCAATAATTATTTAAGTTATACAATGGGTCTTTAAAGTGTTGGTACAAGAAATGTGTGGGCTTTTAAAAAGACCTGGACCTCAGTGTTTCTTCTAGTAACTACTACCAAGTAGGATCTGAATTTATGAAAATAGTAACTTAGATCTTTAAAATGTTTCGACAAAATTAGGGTTACATTAATAACCTACTTACTAAATTACTACTTACTTACTACTTAAATATAATGTATAATTTTTGTGTTTTAGAACCAACCCGTACTGTGTCCGCGAAGTGGAGTTTGGCACACTATCTTTAACAGATAGAAGAATAGTGTCTCAGCACTATGAATGTTACAGGCTGACTAAACTTAGGCTCTCTTTTTAAAGAAAATATATTTTGGCAAAAAAGAATAAAAAAATGAAGTAGTAACAGCCCGAATTTTAGATTTGGGCCCGGTTGATAGCAATAAGCTCGTCTTAAACATACTTTTGCAACATGGGTGTACAACATGTTTCTGTATAACCCTTCGGGATATAAAGCGTAAGGTTATGTTTGTAAGAAATTGTGTTCAAAACCTGAATGGGATACCTGAAAGGTGCGTCCGACGCCAACGCGGTCACGGGTTCGAATGCCGGTCTCGAGACGAAATATTTGTATTTCTTATAGTAGGTATGTGAATCTTAAGTATGTGTACCTATAGTTGTAAAAGAGATTCTTAGTGTGAAGCTCCCATTGATGATTGGAACCCTGTTTTCACTACAGTAGGTGACACCTAAATGTATGCTTGAATAGCTTCAAGTTCTTCAAACTATCTGACAGACGTGTTGCTGGGGAGTTTGTTCCACCACTTCTTCTTCCCAGCAAAAACACTAGGAAGTGGTGAAGGGTGGGCGTTTTGGGTGACTGTCTTTTGTAAACGTTTTAACGTTCAAAAAGTGCTGATTCTCAGCCTAATTTGAATAAATAAATTTTGTTTTTTTAATAATAACGTACTGGTGGATTTGAAACGCTTATATCATACAACTTTTCTTACGTAGCATCATACCTGTATTCCTCAAAGGGTTAGACAGTAGCGTATCTATAATATATATAATCTGTAAGTACACACACATGTCACCAGTTATGTCTAAGTCCTAGCAGATTCCTATCACTAACTAAAAATCTAGACTCCAGGCTGTTACAAAAAAAATTGAGGATGGAAAATCCGAACAAATCTTTGCCTCACCAGGGAATCGAACCCAGGAGCTTGTGCTCAGCAGTATCGCTTGCGACTATTATACCAATGAGGCAGTCTTCAAATATGTTTAATTAGATGTAAGATTATTAAGTCAAGAGAATGCACACTGGTTTGATAGCTCTACTGTCTGAGTGTCTACAAATAAATTAAAAAATATCCTTCTGACTACTATTTATTATCTTCTTCAGTGAAACACTCCCTCTTATATTTTGTCTTTACCAATTATGAGCGTCATAGCCAAATGTTAAACAGACAAATATATTATGTCGATTTTATTATATCATTTTATTGTATCAGCTACCCGCGACTGCGTATGCCTACATATTTAAAATATAAATTATAACCTATGTGTGATACCGATATATAAGCTTTAATACTTTAAAGTTTAACCAAAATCTGTTCAGTAGTTTTTGCGTAAAAGAGTAACAAACATCCATATATCCTCACCAACTTTCATATTTTTAATTTTAGTACGATTTGAAAGGAAAATAATATACTCAATAATGGCCGCTCTAAAAGATGGACTATTATTACTATTACATATAATAATAGTTTTACAATTACTTCAATAGGCTATAAATAAGAGTGCTTTATAGTTATTCATTTACTTGATAGCAAACATCTATAAAAGTTTATTGATATTTTTAAATGGATTCTTTGTTCAGTCTATCGTGAGGGGTAAGTATATTTTAAAATGCACTTACTTTGCACCTAGGTCATTTTACTATAGATCGACGAAAAATGATTTGTTTCCTGCCGAATACTATAGTTTCCCAAATAGATATTAAAGCCGAATATTGTCGAAAGACAAGAACGAATTTCGGCCGGACGCTAGATATAATATAGATATCAGATTATTCCCATTTAAATGAGATCCGTAAATAATATTTTTATTAATATTTATAGCGAGAATTTGTAAAATTGTTATTAGAAAAATATTTTTCCTTAATTATTTTAAAGAAAAAAAGATAAAAGTGAAACGAGAACAGTATTTTTTTTCCAAAAAGATAATATTATGAAGTACATTGTTACTCTATTTTAGATACTAGCTTGTTATATCAAAGATTACAAGAGTCCGACTAATTTGAAGAGTTCTTGAAATACTACTGAGTACTAATTAAAATTGGAGATCGTTAGTAAGCTATTAAAGTACCTACCTACTGATATTTAATAAAAAAACTTAAAATTATACGTATTTCCCATATCTAAACTAATAACTAAAAAAAAAACGAAACACACTCCCATAAATGTCCTATTACACGTAATAGATTTCCACACACACACACAAGAAAAAAATCAAACGTACCAAAGATTAATCTTGTCTATGGTCAATATGTCTTCCGGGTTCGCTGTTCCCTATACTATTGTGGCTCCGCCGCCATTTTTCAACGTATACATCTTGCACAACCTACGCGTGAACCAACCAGTGTATCGTTAACCTCAAATGCGACGGGATTAAATTTACTCTGGGGTCTAGTTATGCTGGTGCTGAACAGTATAACTATTTTTGTTATTTCACTATGAATAAATGGAAGGGAAAGGCGCTTACCTTAGCACAGTTCGGCCGATGTGCGATGGTAAAGGATGGTATCTTTTAGATCGTGAATGGATTTATAGTTGGTTAATTTGTGGGTTTATTTGGTTTTTGGACATTATTTCAGAGGAAAACTACCAATATAAATACATATGAAATGAAAAAGCCAAAAGTTGCCATCCAAATATACAAAGAACTAAAAAAGAAAACAAACATTTACAACTTAAATCGAATATTAAAAAATACTTTCATTTTTTTTAGTAAAAATCTTTGTTTTTGCTATTTCTTACTGAACATGTTATATAGAATTATGTTTTGACTAATTCATACATATCTCAAAACACATAAGTATTAGATTTCAAATGAAAATATAACAACAAATTCAAAACGGACACCTTAAAACAGCCACCCAATTAGAAACCTAAAAACTTCTAACTGGAATCCAGGTATTACAAAGCCTATGCTAGACCTAGGTATCCTGAAACCTACGCGCTCGATTTACATACAAAAGTACCTTCTAGCCACCTTTGACTTGACTGCGTAGGCATTAAACATTCTTATACAGACAGTTAGTCTGTTCCTGGATCGGCTTTTTGAGATAGATACTATAATTTACGGAGATAAAACAATATTATTGTCATATTTATGATTAAAATGGCCCTTATATTATACGTTAGTGCTGATTCTATGAGAAACTGACCGAGCTAAACTTGAACGTGTCTTTTTAGAAGACTTAAAATCGGAATGGTGCAAGACAGATGCTGTCAAATAATGTTATACCATTGTACAGAAAATTGTCTGGTTTTCTAATTGGTTTTATTTCTTAATATGGTAAGCAAAGCCGATATCAACTATACTGTGGATAGAAAGCATAACCATGAATCAAAAATGACTGTAGGCCCAAGTCATAATCAGTAAATTTCTTCCATCGACCATTTTTAGTAGTGTAATAGTGATCGTTCAAAAATATAGGCCCATTATCAAGTTCTACAAAAGTGTATTTCTAGTTAGACTTATTAGACTCATTTATATTTATTACTAAAAATGAGCAGCCATTTTAAAGAACGAAATAACACAATCATAGGCATTGACAATTCTCGTTTACATTTCACAAAGGCAAAGGAATTCAGTTACAGAGCCAAGTTTTGCAACATAATAATTATAGGTCTGTTTAAAAACTTCGCAGACATTACTAAAAAAGGTAAGTATAAAACTTTATCTTTTTTAAGAAAAAATATTTAAAAAAAATACAAACTCAAAATAATAATGATTAAAATCTACGTGTTCCTCGGGACGTGACTCGAGAGAATTTAATTTAATTTGTCTTTTAAAAAGAACTTTGCTTTAAGTGTTTTAAAAGATTAAAAATGTTGCAAGATAAAAGAGTTTGGCTGTGGTATTTTTTAATGTCCTTTTTTGACGTCGGCGAGTCCTTGTGTGTACTTAAATGGGAAAACAAATTATGACATTATACTTCATTAAGTTTTTAAAGTATTGCAACGGACATTTATTCTGTATATTTACATACCTTAGGGTAATCGCTTAGATTTAATTTAATTCAGTTTCTCAAATGCAAAGTAAGGGTAAGAAGCCTATTCTTACGGAAGGTATTTTATTCTGTTTAACATCACGTTAAGACCATGAGGAGTTGGCGAACCCACGGGACACAGCTAGTACCTACAGCAGTGTTAAAGAACAGTTTGGATGTTGGCTTTTTTATCGCTCTTTAGTAGGCTTAATAGCTACATTTGGCTCAAAGATAGACTACATGACCTAGACTAACTTATAGGATACTTTTTATCTGCTTGGCTGACTCGCTTCTGAGCATGAGGTACTGGGTTAGATTCCCGGGTCACGCTAGTTTAAGTACCCATCTGGAATTTCTCAGTAACATCCTGTGGTCAGAATTTATGTCAAGTCAGGCTATAGGCTAGGCCCATATTAAGTACCATGGTTCTTAAACATAACTGAAGAAATGTGGATGTACCACTGCTTATCTCTTCGGGGAACACAGGCGTAATGTTATGTTATGTTGTACTCTTTCCCTAGTGTGACGTAACTTTAGTACCTTCAACATTACGTCACAGTTTCGTAAACTACAACCGTTTGACAGATTATTACTGGCCACCTCTAAAAAGGGCATTAAAAATCTGTAGACAAGACGTATTAATATGAAATGTCATGTATCTGTCATCTGTCTACGCACACATAGCCATTGTGTGTGGTGCTTACTCACACGTAGGTAGGTTCATTAATGTACCTGTCGCAGGCGTTGGGAATAAATAGACTTTTAGATATGTGACTAGATATTTAAGGTACTAAAGTTCTAAGAGTGTTTGATGGTTTTTAGAAAATACTTAGTCGGTAAGCGTCATTTTCTTCTTAACATGGACTAAATAAAAATCAATAGTATTTCGGAATTGTTTACTGAACAATAGTTTCTTTTTAAAAGTCTCAAAATAACGAAACGAATTCTGACTAGTAATTTAAACAAAAGACTACTTCACATAAATGCCTGCAGCATACTCACACAGATGCATCCGTAGCTATATAGAACTACGTAAACATAGATATGGAGGTGGATTCGAAAATTAAAATTAAACATCTCGTTGCGCGTCGATTTTAAAACACGTCGGCCGGTCGGCGCGTGCGCGATGCACAATTTATTTTTGAATTTGGAACGCAGACTTCGCGCCGTTTTATACTGCATGCAAATTATTCGCGAGTTTTTGATGTTCTGATTGACATTTTTTGCGTTTTTGCAGCAATTTTTTGATATTTTTTATTCGTTTGAACGGAACCGAATTGTTGGCTTGTTAACAAGAAAAGCTTTAATAAAGTTGATATTTTTTATAGAATTCATTAAAATTTCTTCAATACACATTTACCTAACCTACCTTTACTGTAATGAAGTTTTCAATCATAAATTAGTAGACAATTTTTACAAGACAACAATGCTAAATTAAGAATAGAGAAGAGCATAGTCACAGTTTTTGGAAAATCGACACGGTATCGGAACTCAGTTTCACAATCGGTATCTCTGCTCATCCTCCAATCAATCAAAAAGCAAAGCGTAGATACCTAGATACAGCCAAGCATTCTCAAAGCTCAGATTAAAATAACTCCACTAATCCTGACCCGTCAACACCGGGACGTTACATAACTCGCAATAAGTTCTTAAACGACCAATTTACAGTAACTATCGGTTATGAAATATTTTTAATATCCTTCTATAGATAAACGATAAAGTACGTATACGGTTTCATACTCACAGTATCGCCTACACCCGTCCGGCTAACGTAATACCCGCTTGCAAATAACTATCGTTATAAAATAAGCTAAAACAATTTTAAACGAACGTTAAATTTTAATCAGCTGATTAACTTTGTCTTCTAATAGTGGAATCGGTCCGTTTTTTTTATCGGATTGGAAAGTTTGAGCAAAACACGGATATGAGGAGTGTCGGTAACACTGGTATATGAGGTAGGTATAATTTATATGACGGCGTTGGGTGTACACTGCAGTGAGAAATTTGAGCCTATAGGAAGCTTTGTATGCACTGCCAAATGTGTTACCTATTTGTAACTAAATTTCGAGTACTATTTTTTTCAGTTTGTGAATTGGATTCTTATTAGATTCGCGTTATAAGTATTGTTAATATCGTTATGAGCCTATAAAAGCGATTATGATAATAAGTATGAGGTCATTGTCTGTAGTGTTACGATATTATTAAAAAATGCAAGCTTTATGGTCACAAAAAATGAGAATGAGACAGAAAGATTTTTTTTCTTTCTTTGAGACACTACTTAATGATTACTGAGTAATTACTTTTATGCCTAATGTTTGTTCCAACAAGAGAACAGGGTAACAAGACCCAAAAAAAACGATGGATGGATTGTGTGAAAGATGATATGGCTAGAAAGGAGGTGACTTCTGAGTTCACGGCGTATTAAAATGTATAGAAGAAGAAGACACGCTGTGCCGACCACAAATAAATTGGGATAAGGACAGATGGATGATGATGATGTTTCGTTAAGACTCAACTGTAAAGAAGAGTTTCTCTATTTGAATGATTTTCTCACGCAATTTAAGACCTTATATGTTATGAAACACTGAATAATGAATAAAAAGATACCCTACCTTTTCAAAATGGATAAGTAAGCTTCAAAAACGCAACAGAACATATGGTTATTTACAAATACTTTTCCTCCAGAATAACCCTAAAATGCCATCGCTCTGAAATCCAATCCCTTTAACAACAATTCTACATTTCATTTGGTCAAAATGACCGAACCATCCGCGCTACTATTCAAACTATTTGTATGTCTGTTTCTGAATTTATACAACATTAATAATTGCTATTCGAAATTTAAATTATTGGGCCTCGAATTTGCGTGCACACATGGTGGTGCAACCTCGCCCCCCGCACCCACCCGGTGGGGTTGGGTTGGCCGAGGGGGGCGGGTCACGCACTCCCACCCCACCCAACTACTGCCTCCCTCGCCCCCAACTATTTCGGGGTGGGCAGTGGGCATAAAAAAAAATATAATAGTATTCCACCTGCGTCCGTCGGGCGGAATTCGTATTGACGTACCGTTAAATATGGATATTGGGCCGCCATTTTGTTTTATGCTGATAATTTTGGCAATGGATTTTACATTTAAACTAGCTGCATTGTATACTTGTATGTAGATAATGTTTTATACACACATCATATACAATAGTGTCTATATAGTGTTTCTGTAGTACATTTTGGCCTAGAAAGGCATTTTGTGTAAGCTTATAGACATTACATTACGTCAGTGTTCTCCCTAAAGTTAGACAGAGGTATATCTAGAGTACACCCACATTTCGCCAGTTATGTTTAAGTTCCATGTAATAGGGGGCGCCACCAATTGAGCACAAACTCAAGCCCTGGGCTGCTAGTAAGAAATCCCAGTCGGTTTAAGCCCAATAACACTGCGACCAGTCTGGGACTCGAACCACGAGACCAATACTAGATACTTTAAATCTTTTTCTTTGATCATATTGGTACATACTATGGAATAGAGAAAAAAAAGAAGTTATATTTAGTCCGTCAGTCAGGTAACATAAAAATGGACACGTGTTTTTTGCATTATCATATTAATAAAAAATGAATTATATAAAGTCATTGAAGGTGTGAAGGGGAGTGCGGAGAGTATAAAATCTACTTACGTGTCACGTCACGCTACATTTTAACTCAATGTATTGACGTTATCCTTTGATTACGTATAAAGAAAATACGTGTCCAATGTTTTAAATAGTCTACCGGGCGGAAAAAAAACTATTTTTCGTCATCACCCTACATTATATTGGTATTATATTGGTCACATGAATTGGCAACATGATCTGACAGTCTGTACACTCCTTGCTAGGTAAAGCTCAATGGTTCTAAAAGTAAAACTTTGTCTAAACACCAAAAGTCATGGAAATAACATCAATATGCAAAATTTTTGTTACGAAAGATCCATTCCGAATTGTTATCGAGTTACAACTTTTTAATTGTAATCGATTCAAGAAAAAACAGACTGTTAGAAGTATTTCTTAAGTTGGCAAAAGTAATAAAAAGTGCTTGTCGAGGGTTGGGCTTCCAGCGTTGCGAAGTTTCTTACTGAGAGGAAGAATCCTTTTTTTATCTGAGCGCTTTTTTTTTTAATTTTCACCGCGGCGCTATCTCGCGAATGCTTCAGTGGTCAAATAAAAACTTAAGAAGTTTTCAAGGGTTAAGGAATGTTGTGGAGACTTCAAATAGAAATTATACTTATGTTTTTTCTTTTGTTTTGAGATGTTATTTGTGGACGTGTCTAAAAATATAGTTTTATTTTATTAGTCACGACTAGCTGTGGTAAATGAACTGTTACAACAATTAACAAATTGTTTTCCTGAAATGTAAGGTAACATCCATTTATTTTTATTAAAATTTTACGTTACATAAAACCAGCGGTAATTTACCGACACCTAAAAATAAGTTGTAATTTGAGGAAAACATCTTTTTTGCTATATAAAAACTACGGACTGCTATATAATTGGATTTGTTTTAAAATAAAGCGCTGAATCATAATAACCTAAATGTTATTATTAGTTGAGGATTTACTTTGAAATTTAACCTCTAAGTATATACTTTAAAACCACTGACAGGTTAATGCCTACTAATATATAATAAATGGTGATAATAATGTTACTAAACTGTCGACTAGTAGACTGACAAACAGTTTTACTAAGGGGTATTGTGTTGCCCAGTAACTTTTTTTGGTTGTGTAGGTGAGATTGGCAGTCGCTTCTTGTAAAATATTAAGTAGGATTCAGCTGCATCCAGTTAGACTGTAAGCAGACCCCAAAATAAATATAGGAAAAGGCTGGGCAGATGATAGTAAATCAGAGCAATAAACTACTAAACAGAATGTTCTAAGAAATAACCAAAAAAAAAATGACGCTAAAAATACAACACTAACCCTCTCCACACCACTCTTATTCCAAAGCAGTCAAGTTAAGAAAGATAGCCAAGCAACTCCTGAAAAGGGTACACGTTTCAGCGACGAGTAAAAAGATTCAAGCGAAGGAGGAGCGGGTTAAGCGAAAAAAAAGCGGAAAAAGCAAACGTTTTGTGTTCAGGAAAAATGCAAAAAGAACAAAACTTATAGAGTTGGCAAGTTTCCCTCAAGTTGCCGTAGTCTCTGCTAGGGCTGCTAACGACTTCCCTGTGTGTGTTTTATCTTAATGTTTTGCAGTAATTATTTTTCGTTTTTTTTGTAAGCAAATCTAGGTTAATGTCTCTACTCCCCCGATTCGTGATATTAAGAACTGATGGAGGTTTTAAGTCGATATGAAACTGACATAACCCTTCGTTCTTATAAGATGGAGGTGACCATGAGGATTTCGTTACAAAAAAAAGAGTTATGTGTATCTTTAAAATAACTACAAGAGAAAGAAAATGAAAAGGTATCAGTCCTGCTAGTATACCCCGGCGGCAGGAATTGTGAACTAAGAGGTAAAGGAACTGTATTTTAAAGATGGAATCACAGGCGTTCCTTTTAATATCTTACATGTTAAGTAAGTAGAACGTTATTTTACGGTATAATAGTAATTTGATAAGTGGCAGTTTTAATGTTATGTGTCAATAAAATAAAGCTACTATCATTAACGATAAAATGTTTTTTTTATCAAATCTCCAGCAATTATGTAAGTACAATACTAGCTGCGCCTTCACTACTTCGTCCGCGTATGTATTTTCATAAGTAATGGTTAGGTTATGTGTTATTCTGAAGTACAAGCTATAAAAATGTGAAGTTTCATCAAAATCGGTTCAGTAGTTTTTACGTGAAAGACCATCAAAAATCCATATAAACTTTTAGATGTATACAATTAGCAATCCACCCCGGTTGCCCGTGACAAATTAAGTAAAAAAATCTTTCTCATTTCTCACACTCACGTGTAAACCGCATGAAAATATATTCAGTAGTATATTTGAGTTTATTGCGTACAGACGCGGCGAGGGACTTTGTTTTATACTATACTAGCTGACCCGGCAAACGTTGTTTTGCCATGATTATTTTTTTCAATAAAACGTATCCTATCTTACTTCTAATACCTCCAAGAATATGTGTACAAAGTTTCATGATGATCGGTCAAGTAATTTTCACGTGAAAGCGTTACAAATAAACTTACATTCACATTTATAATATTAAGTAGGATAGTGATTAAGTAGTATTCCATTTTTCTTTACCTAAATCTTCATCTTCATGAGCCAACCCTGTCTCTAACTAAGATCGTGTGAATAGTAAGAGGTTGGCCGGGCATCAGTCCCGAGCGGCAATTATTTTTATTCGCCCCCGCCTCCCCGTTGAGACATCGGACATTTTCGCAAAAAAAGAAAAAGTCTCCCCACCAACTTGGGGACGATTTAAAAATTCATCTTCAGTCGCAGTGTTGAATCGTATTTTAATGTCGATTTGAAGTTCGTAGTTGGTGATTTTTTTTTTAGTTTTTATTACAGCGTTGATCTTGGAAATGGATGGAAGAGATTTTTAATTGTTTTATCGTTTTCTTGTTGAGTGATGGCTCAGTGGTTAAGGCTTCGGCTATCATACACCAAGTTGTGTGTTCAAAGACGATCAAGCACAAGTGTGACTTTTGCAATTCATAATTATGCAAGTAGGTACTTTCTAAGCTTATCTTAAACTGACATCGGTGAAATGAAAACATCGTAAGGAAACCTGGAATTATAACTTAATGAGTCTCAAATTTCTTTCTTGTCTTGCGCAAGCGTGGCGATCAATACTTAATATGCTTCTCTGTATAAGAAGAGGCTTTTGTCCTGCAGTGGGACAGTAACAGGCTGTTTTTGTTTTATTCGTTTTATTTTTTTGAAAAAGGAATTTTGAATAGATACATGAATGTCAAAAGGAACATGCTTTTCATCATCCTAACTAATATTATAAATGCGAAAGTAAGTTTATTTGTTTCCTTTTCACACCTAAACCACTGAACGGATTTCGATAAAATTTGACGCAGAGATACATAACATCCCGGGGAAGGACATATACTTCTTTTTACCAACAAACCACGCGGGCGAAGCCACGGGCAGAAGCTAGTGCTAGATAAATATGGAGCTAAGCTGCGTACGGGAGTTCTCATGATCAGTATTTGTACTTGAATTTAAAGTGAATATAGAATCGAATAACCAACAATAGGCAGAAATTGAAGGCACCTTTGCCACTAGACATAAACTATACTAGGGTAATTCTTCATTTATGAATCGGTAAATCCAAATTCAAGTCGTAGTTATAGAGTATTGGTACATATTACAACAGAATAAAGTCGATATTTGTGTCTCCCTGTGTGACCGCGTTGTCTATCAAAACTGCACAACGGATTTTTATGCGGATTTCACTAATTTTTAGGGAGTTTAGTCTATATAAAATACATCTTACTTATATTAAGATGAATGCAAAAACTTATGAGGAAGTATGGATGTTTGTTACTCTTTCACACATAAACTACTTAGTTGATTTGGATGTAACTTCACAGTATTATAACTTATAGTTCAGAATAACATATAAGCTATAATTTATAAAGATATTAAGCAGACAAAGTCGCGGGTAGCTGTTAGTACCTAATACGCAAATATTAAACGTTCAAGTTTTTTTTTTACCTATTTAAAAAAAGAAAACTCGATGTTTCGAAGACTATCCGTTAGTAATTTTGAAAATAGAACTTGACCGTTAACGAACTTCCAAAAACAAAACACAATACGCGTATAAAAATCTTCCGTTTCAAACGAACCCTTTGATCCAATTTTTTGTCTTTCTCTATTGTTTTGTCCCTTGCAGTTAACCCCTCGAATACCTGTTGTTTTTCATACATGGACAGAGGGGTCCGGTGTGTCAATCTGTATTATTTTTTTGTAGAGTTGTTGTTGATTATTATTTTAACGTTTACAAACGAGTCGTTTTATTAATATCATGGGATTTGTCTTCGTGATTTAATCTCTCTACTTTCTATATTACATTTTTGTATTGTGTTTTGAATTAAAACAAAAATACATAGTACAGTAATGGTTTTTTAATGTGTCTTTGAATAATGATAATTTTAAAATTGTAAATTGGCCCCTAAACACATAAGTTTGCAAAATAAAAGCATGTACTTATATACCTATTTGTGTTAACTTTGAGCGGCAATAATGAAATTGTGTGAGCTAAAACTCGTAGGCGGCGAAATGGTATTCAGACACCATAGTAAGCTTAACCCGTTATTGCCACACAAGGATTCAAACTACACCAACTACAGTTTAAACTTCCATTCAATCATAAATGGACAATAGACCGGCGAGACATTTATCAAGCCTTTGTAAATCATAAAAATAATAATCGAAATTATTATTATTATTTCCACACTACTAAAGGGTTGTGACCCGCACATTGTTATAAAGCGCATCCAAATACCAATGGACAATGACCTCGAAACAAAAAATGGCCTGCAGCTGCCCAGGACATAATGGGCATTTGTTAGCCAATATCGCCAAAATAATAGTACGCACCACTATTATTATGCAAATAAGGCGCAAGGCTATTATTTTGTTCACAGGTACGGAAGGAATATCTTCCGGGACGTTTGTACCCCATTGTGTCCGAGTGATTGTCGTTGCAGTTGCAGGGTTAGTTTTTTATTATTAATTTTTATTATTGACCGGCACGTCCGTGACTAATTTTGTAGAATTATAAAACATATGGCGGCAGTGAACGGGTTGGGTAAAGTTTTGTTCTGGTTTGTTTTCTATGATTATTGTTTTTATCACCAATAATAATGATCAGATCTACACAATTTTCAATTAAAACTTAAAACTAGTAATATATATTTATTCTGTGGGATAAACTCAGCTATTTGTAAGTGCTTATTATAATTAATTACTTTGTAGGTACATAATAATAATTATTTACATTTGTTGTCATTTATACACCTATTCGAATACCGCAACAATTTACCTAAGTAAAATGTATTTATGAAATAAATAAACTAACAGTACCTATACCTAGGTTACCTAATTGTATAAAAACATTCCGACTTTCTTTAACCCTCAAATGCGACGGTGCTTTTAAATTCGTGCTTTAAATCGAGCAATTAATAATGATGAATCAAAAATCGTTTCGCCAATTAAAATGCACCGCATCATTCTTAACACATTCGTTCGATTGTTCCAAAATTGAATTCTAATCACCGTTCGTTCCACAATGGGGCCGCCACGCCCCCGCTATGCCAAAAAATAGGGAAAATGTTCCTTTCTCTTATAAAATCGGTTCGATTCTTGAAAGGAGGCGAGCAATTAACTCGAGTATCTTTTGAGTTTAAATTAAGTGAAAAAAAATATGGGGGATGAACGATTATTTGGAAACGTCTGCGATATTCTTAGATCTATTGATTTTCTCTGTAGCGTGTGTAATTTAATTTTCTTTTGTAATTTTTTCCAGAACTTGGTAAATGATATTTACTGTTGTATATGAAGTAGGAAATACTAGTGCAATGACTGACTTAGAGGCATTTATGTTAAGTTAAAACACAGTTTTGTTTAGCAGTGAGACACTACATGTAAAAAAATATCGTGTTACCATTTCCTATTCGTTAAGCTGACGTCTTGTTTCAAAATTAACAATTTATTTCAACAAGAAAGCTATGCAACTACAATTTTTCACTAACAACCCCACCAACGCCAATAAATTATAACAAAAATAAGATAAATATCAATAAAACGTACAAACAAGCTAACCCTACTGCTGCAAAGGTCGCGAATGCCCGCACGCAACAAAATCCAAGCTCGAGCTTGTTATACATCTACATATTTTTGCTAAACAAAACCAGTTTTGGCCGGTAACGTGCGGTATTGCACAGCGTGTACCGTTACTTCGCATCTGGTGATGCAACTTTTGATGCCTATAATAACATAATAGTGCACTTATCTTTGGATACATATCCAGGGAACATTATGTGTGAGATAGCGAAATGGGTATGAGTTCAAAAAATTAAGCGTCGTCACTGCCATACGGTTTTTAGATTAATATTATTAATGTAACATATATTATGTGTGTATACAAATCAGCAACAATGAAACTTTAATTTGAAGTAAGTAAATATCGTTCAAAGGAAACCGTGGGTAAAATAACTAGTTCACAATACTTCCTATTATTTCGACGTCAAATTATATTATAAACAAAAGACTACAAAAATTTGCATGTCCCAACAATTAATTGCGAAACGCATTATCCATTGTCTTCCAGAGAGTAAGTAATTAAATTAAAAAAAATTAAGAGCAACACGCAATCCTATTCTTTAGCTAATTAAAGAAGGTAGAATGAAAGAAACGGCTAAGTAGCAAGTTGGGAGTGTAAAAAAACAAAAGGTCTCCATAGGGATTTGAATTTCGAACGAGAGAGTTTGCGTGTTCGCGTCAGTTCGCGGCGTTCCATTTTTGAATTTTTATTTTTTCGCTAATTGTGTCACGATTTGTTTTGTCTTTTATTCTTTTTGTTTCTACTGTTGCTTTTGTAGGGTTAAGATATCATTTTGATTGCTAGTATGATTTGTCATAAGCGGTTTTGTAGACTGTTAAACCAAGATTATCATGATTTAACTGTTTGAAGTGTTGTGTTTTATTCAAACAAATGTTACAACAGTATGAGCAATTTAAACTTGAGTCATTACAATCTAAAATACGATAGCAAAGACACGTAGTTTCTGTGAAAACGTAAAAAACAAACTTAATACTTTTGATACCAAACAAATATCACTTCCAATCACCAGACTTCCGCAACCCTTTCCATTTTTTCTCGATTTTTAATCGAAATAACCATAAACAGACATAAAACTAATATTATAAATCGATTTAAAGTCCCGGAGAACATCTGTTGTCTCGATGCACTCATAAAGTGATCTTGGGATACCGGAATAAGCCCATCAGTATTGCTAGTGATTTTTAAAGGTATTTTTTTAATGTTTTCGGTAACATGTGGCAAGAACAGATGTTGAGCGTCGAAATCTCGGAGTCAACGGACTGATCGGTAAAGACTGGTATAAGTTGTTTTTATGTTCATGATAGGTTTTTACGGGAAGTACCTACAGGGAAAGTCGATACTTTTTGCTTTTAAGTACGTAAAATCGTCGTCACAAGATCTACTTGAGGCAAAAAAAAATCGTATTTTTTTTTTCTATCCACTTGAACCATCGTTTTATGCAAATATGTACTGAAAAGCGGTTTTTTTTTTCGAATTTCTCCCCTTGAAAGATTACCAATGAATCAATAGTGAACCCGTACAACATATTGTGTATGTACCTATATATATTATTATGTATGTATTATTGGTGAATTAGCACATATAAACCGCAAGCTGCAGTTACGGGTTAAAGTGTGAATTCACTTACACGTTACACATTCCTGACATCTGATTGGTTCCGTGGTTTCTATCTACTCACACTGTTATTACGAATAGACACAAACAAGACTTAAAAAAAACTATTCGCAATAATATACGTAGTCTTAAATCTTAACTCGGTAATAATTAATATGTATGGGTATAGGTATTAATAGGTATGGTTAAGAGATATCATTGTTTTCGAGGTTATGGGTTCAAACCTGAGCAAGTACCAATGTGAGTTTTTCAATTAATTTATGTACTTTCTAAGTTTATCTTGGAGATCACTGACATCGGTTAAGGAAAACATCGTGAGGAAACCTGGACTTATATATAATTAATATAAGTCTGGAATCGCCAACCCGTCTTGAGCAAGCGTGCTGATTAATGCTCGTGCCTTCTCTGTATGAGAAGAGGCCTTTGCCCTGCAGTGGGACAGTAATAGGCTGGTGCTTACTATACTATTTCATTGTTTTAGGTTACTAAAAGTTCTAAGCAAATCTATACTCTGCTAAAACTAAGCTAAAGTGTAAAATGTGTGCGAATCGGAAAATGTACGTTCTTACTATTGCGCACCCATTTCGAAATGCGACGCTGTTTAAAAAACAGGTACACTCAACACAAGAGAATAAAGTTCTGCTCAACAAAACGTATGTTTAGTAAGGAAACCTGTTTTTCTGCAACCATATTGTACTTCGTGTCTATTCATTATGCGATGGTAATTGTCATGTTAAAATTGCCATCTTTGTTTTACAAATTGTGTCCTCGATGTCTTAGAGTGGCGTAGAAAAAAAAATGTTTTAGCTCACGAGTGGTTTAAAATAGAATTGATGTTGTTATTCGTTCTTTTTTCTGTTGTTCTTTGAAAATTGTTTTTTTTTTTAGTTGAGGAGTTTTGTTTAGTTTAGTGCTGTGTGAATTTAGCATTGAGTATTAGAACGAGTGGTTTATAGTAGAATTGATGTTGTTATTCGTTCTTTTTTCTGTTGTTCTTTGAAAATTGTTTTTTTTTGGTTAAGGACATTTTTTTTAGTTTGGTGCTGTGTGAATTTAGCGTTGAGCATTGAAGGGTTAATATTTTGGATTGGAATTAATTAAAAGTTTATGACTTTTTCGTAATTAATTACAACACGATTTAGGAACAAATAAAGTATTTTATTTAAATATAAGCTAACCTTAACTTCACCTTCAAAATATCTCACCCTACAAGACAAAGCCACCCCACCATATGGTAGAACAAAAGATTAAAAGTGGACTCAAAAGGAGTTAAAACACAAAAAAGGTTATAATTAATATCAGTAATTACTCTTTGTAAGATTAATACTGGGTTATTTGTATTTTTTTTTCGAAAACCTATTGTTTTTTTTTTACTGTGATTAGATTGTTAAGTCTATTGTTTCTTTATGCTCCGCTGGAGATATTGTTTTGATATATTTTGATGGCGTTAATTAATTTTTGTGTGAAGAAATGAGTGTTTGGTTAATGTGTGGAACGTGGTTTTATACATCGTATGTAGATTATATTCGCTATTTAAGATTTAAAAAGATACAGAAAGAAAGATTAATTTTAACTGCAACAGAAGGCATTATAATGAGCACACATAAAAATAAAACTTAAAAGGTATCTACTAAGAATTTGTAATGATGGTGTTAGAAGATATTTTGCTTAAATTATGTATGTGACGACAAATTCAATACTAAAGGAATACACGGAAAATGGTCGGCAATTGGACGTTGTGATAATTATTACTGAGTTTTTCTTTGGTCCAATACAAGTTGGTATTTTAAATGTGTCTTAACAGTACACACGTCACGTTACCTATGACAAGAAACTAAATAAATTTCTGTCCTCTCAACTTCTATCTCACACAAAGGTCTACAACTTCCAAAATTCCCGCACAATGGGCCAAATTAAAAAAAAAAACCTCCAGACAAAAATTTCCAAGACAATTAAATAAGGGTGCGACACTAAGTCCGATTTAATAACCAATCGAGCCCGACACCTTAAGAAAGTAGCAAAAAACTCTAAGGAAGAAATTCTTCCCCAATATAATTTCGTAATCACCGGACCGTGCGTCCGGTTCCGGCAAAAAACTGAGATACGACCTTCCACAGCGTCTTGTCAGAATTCGTGTAGTGTGGATAAGATAGGACGGCCATTGACGTTAATTGTAACTGACAAGATAAAAAAGATAAAACTTTTAGGTAAAGCTAAAAAATATGGTTGGTTAAATGAAGGCCAAAATAGGTAATGATTTTGTTTAATGATGAAGAATCGTACGCATTTTTGATACGTTTCGAGCTACTATAAAATATATTTATGGTATATGTGTGTGTGAGTATGTTTGTTTGTCTTTTACGCCGAAACAGCGGGACGGATTTGAATAAAATTTGTTGTGGAGGTAGCTCAGACCCTGGATAAACACTGGCTACTTTTTATTTCTCAAAAGTTATGTATTCTAGTGGGTGGTGAAGTTTTAATCAAGAGTTACACTGCTGGGTACGGCTAGTGTGTGTCATAATCATAATACAATAATTCTTAAAATTAACAGATTAATTATTAATGTTATGTTCAATAAAATCAAT
Organism: Phlogophora meticulosa; assembly: GCA_905147745.2. Classification (NCBI taxonomy): domain Eukaryota; kingdom Metazoa; phylum Arthropoda; class Insecta; order Lepidoptera; family Noctuidae; genus Phlogophora; species Phlogophora meticulosa. The sequence continues at coordinate 3,389,536 of LR990542.1, forward strand.
TTCATGTGTACTATTATACACATGAATTATGTACTATAAATCTCAATAATTTGACGTGTGAAAGTGTTTGCAAAAACCAATTTACGGAAATAAATATCTATTTTAAATAAAAATAAGAAACGGCGCATCCACCCAATTCGATTCGGCAATATGATGTCAATATTTACCCGGGTAAAAGAAGGCGGCAAAAAATAAATTAGGCAAAAGCTCATTTTGACTGAAAAATCTTCGCAGCGACATCTGCGGCCCGAGGGTTGGTTAGGGGTGGGGGAAACGTGATTTCTTTCCCATTACTATTTGAGCACTTAAGTGGTAATGGCGGACCACTGTGCAATATTAGGTGGAGTTGAGTAGGTATTGAGTTTCGCTGTGGTGGCAAAATTGGAGGGAATCAATAGTGTTGTGATTACAGCGAGTGGGTTTTTTTTTATCTTTTTTTAGTTTTTCTTTTTTAGTAAAAAAATACCCGAGTGGTAAAGTATTATCTTTGCTCGTAAATAGTGACAGTAGTAAAATAAATTTGTCGTGATGCTCCTAAAGGCTCCGCCTCTTATGCATGAGACTGTGGGTTCTAATCCGGGTAACCAATAAGAGATTTTCAATTCTTATGACTTTCTAAGCTTATCTTAGACATCACTGACATCGGTGGTGAAAAAAAAAAAACTGGAATCGCCAACCCACCTTGAGGAAGCGTGAAGATTAATGCTCGTGCCTTCTCTGTATGAGAAGAACTCTTTGCCCTGCAGTGGCCAGTACGAGGCTGCTATTATTACTATTGTTTTTTTTTTGTGTTGGTTAAAGTACACACGAGCTTAAAGTGTTTCCTTGGCTCGTAAATAGTGACAGTTACTAAAGGAAATGGGGTATTCAACTTATGATTTATGGAATAGTCAACATGTTACTATATCACGTAGCCAGTTTTGACACACTGTAATTAATATGATATCTCCATTATGAGATATTGATGATTAAGGAATACGAATGGGTATTTAGATATTTACAGTCTAATACCTACTTGGAACTCCACTGACTTCTTACAAGAAGAAAAGCAAGAAAATTTCAATTAAAATCCAACGCAAAAAAGGGTTAAACGTCAAAAACTACATAATAACTCATTCCCTATCTAACAAAAATCTCGCGGGCGGAGGGTTAGGTGTACTTCAAATTAATAGAAAGATAACTCTGGCGGTTTCTTTTATTTTATAAAAAAAGCAAGGGTTTGAGACCTTTGGTTTACTTTATATTATGGACTTTGTGAACTCCAACCTTTTGCTAAAACATTATTTTTAGGTAGCCGTACCGAAACCGTTAGTTGCTCATTATAAATATGCGAAGGGAAATTTCATTATGTTCTAGAAAGAGGGTATTGTTTCTAGAAGCTGGAGAAATTGAATTTATAGGCCCTCTTCGAGTACTATTTTCTGTTAGTGACGTAGTCAGCAAAGCAGGTTTCATAGTTATAACACAAGAGGCCCAAGCATGCACGTCTGACGTAAACGCCTTGCCTGACTTCGCCCTTTATTGTCAGACTCACATAATTTTTATTATGTTGATTTATTATCATCAACTAGTTTTTAAATATTGACCTTATCTTTTCGTAAAAGTATTTGGAAAGATCAACTTTCTGAACTATTAACAAAACGTAACGTACTTTCGAAAGGTTTTTAAAATTGAAAATAGAACTATCATAAAGCTTCGTTTGATTTTATAAAACAACCACAATAAGTAGGTATTCAGAGCCATTTAACTGTACCTAAGATATTTTCACGCTGAGAGAAATGGCAGATATGTCGTGAGCTACTCTTATTTAAGATCTTGCATGTATGTATTATTTTAATTACGTATGTAGGTATACACAATATTATTTACATTCATAGATTTCAAAAAAAATGTGTTCGAAACGAATATTTTGAATTTTTAGTCGTTTGAATTTGCTTTTCGTTTTACGTCAAGCTTTCGTGCACACAGTGATGTTTTGGTTTATATTTCTTTACTTAGGTATATGATAAAGGTGAAGAGTTTGATTGTTTGATTGTTTAAAACGATTATCTCTGTAATTCCTTATCGGATTGGTTAAAGTATTTTTGTAAATGATAGCCCTATTCTTCAGTATATTTGATCTTTTTTTACATATTTGTCTTTCCAATTTCTTAAGTAGTTAGTTATACATAAAATGTTGTTAAGGTTTAAATAAAACATGATCAAAACAATTGCACAAAACGCCACGAAAAATCTTTTGAAAACCAAGTAAAAATACGGAAAACAAACAAAATACTCAATAGGACGAGACGGGCGCTAATTTGGACGCAAACATTTGGGAAAATCAAATAAAAGCCGATCACGCGAAACAACCTTTTTTCCATCTCGGCTTCTGCAAATAGGCGGTTTTTTATTCAGCAACAAGTTTTGATACTTTTGTTTATTTGACATGGACTTTCCTTAGCCTTTTTTTCTGACGACACGGTTGGCGCAGTGGTTGAGCCATCGGCTGCTGCGCCGCGTGTTGTGGGTTCGGACCCCGCACGGAACAAATATTTGTATGACCTACAGGTAATTGTTCCGGGTCTGGCTGTTTGTTTGTGTATGTGAGTTTAAATGTTTGTAAACGCACCCACGATACAGGAGAAATTCCTAGTGTGGGGCAAAACTTATTGGTTCGAGTCATCGACATGATATAGTGACATGTTGCGCCAAAACAAAACACAGTTTTGACTTCTAACGACCCTTGATTACTTTTTTTTCTATTTGACATATTAGCTGCTGTATGTCAAATGATATAGTTATAGGCTCATCATCGACCCAATGGGTCCCTTTACATGCCTAGGCTGAGATGGTGGGAGAGGCTGGATAGAGATAGGTATATAAAAAAAGAGTAGGGATGCCTTTGCCCTGTAATGCAAAAACCTAGTCTAGTCACATAGCATCGACCTTTAGTTTAGGGAATCAAGCTCTGGTTTTGGCTATGTGTCCTTATAAATAATGGAGCAGTTTGAGGTCAAAAGTCTTAATGCACCAACCGTAGCATAACTGTAGGTACTTCAGTACCCATTGATTCAGAAACGATTAAGTTTTGCTTAAGGTAACATTAAGATGTCAGCAAATGGAGAAGAAGACATGTTGCGCGGACCTCTAAATAGATTGGGAACAAGGGCAGGAGGATGCTGATAATGCCATGCCCACACATGACGCTTTTACATTTTGACATCATCTGTTTTATATTTTAAAAAAAAGGTGATATTTTTTTTGTCTCGATTCGAAATCAATTAAAATAAAAACAAATTCAAAGTATCAAAATCAGCATTCCTTGTAGACCGTGCCCTCTTTTTCTGAAGGGTGGCACAAAGAAGCGGTGGAAAATGAAAAAAAAAGCGACAGAAAAAAAGATAACTGAATCCCTCCGAGTTGAACCAATCATGGAAATTACGACGTTTTCTATTGGACGACTCTGTTTTATTTATAAATACGTTGTTTGTTTTCAGACCGATTAAATGTTTACCGGTAGGTCCTTTTTTATTTTAAGTGTCTCTTTTTAGGGTTACTTCGTCAAATGACAAAAAAATGCGTTTATTTTAAACCAATCAGCTGGTTATCGGTAGGTATTCCCTTTTTATTTAATGGTGTCTATTTTTAGGGTAACTTAGCCTAATGGCAAAACGTGCTTTAATAATTTTGTCATTTCTATATTTAATTTGGTTACTCTCTCTGTCTGTTACAGATCAAGAGACTATTGACACCGTATCCATTAAATGTAAAAGAAAGTTGTATCCAACATTCAAGATTCCTTAAAATAAATCCGGCTATTTCATCCTCCTGTCCTTATCCCAATTTTTATTTCATACATCTCTATTTGCCGTCATCTGAACAGTCACCTCTTTTCTAGCCGTATCATCTATCAAACAAACCATCCGTCTTTTCTTTGGCCTCCCTCTACTCATGTAACCCTGCACGTTCATACGCAAAACTTTTCTCACAACATGGTCCTCATTCCTTCGCATCACATGTCCATACCATGACAACCGATTTCCACACAACTTCTCGGTCACAGGCGCCACATTCAGGCTACCTATTACATACTCATTTCTTATTGTAATAAATCTAGCTATTTAAAAACACTAAATCTGAAACTAAAACCTTATTACCCAAACACAAGATGGCACTCGGCCAAATGCCAAAATATACCCTAAAATATTAATAATACATTATCTAACACTAAAATACCACATAATATAAACCACCCCTTATCCCCAGTGGGACGAGGATTTCTTTTACGCGGCCAAAATGTTTCCATTAATATATTTTTTCAAAAATGGTAAGATGGATTACGTGGTTGAATTAACAGTTATTCCCAGAGGTCCCAGGTTCATCATCCCCTTCTATCTTGAGGATATTTTAGGGTACCAATGAGCTAAGTTTATTAGAAAACTGAGCAAGAAAATGGCGGACTTTTTATGTCAGAATGAAATTATGTTTTGTTATTTCTTAAGTATCAATTGTAATGAAATGGGAAATTATATTTTTAGTTCAAACACGTAATTAGAAGCTTCCAACGGCCAGTTATTTATTATAATCACGTGCATAAAACGCATTATAGAAACACTTCGAAGGATCTTCAATGAATTTTGATTACTGCATTTGCTTCAAATGCTGATGATATTAGCCATTTCAATCAGACATCATCGTTGCTATTTTTATGATATTATACATGGATAGTTATAGTACTTAAACATACTTATAATTACGCAATAATCGATTTAAAATACTATATTGTATTTTAGCAAAACAGTTCAAAATCGCCCACCACATTTAGCAAGACAGGGTCCAAATTATCATTGTATTTAGCCCAATATCACATTAGTATAATTTAAAGGAAATGCATTTGTGCGCTACGGAAGCCACAACACTGCGGTTTTACCGTAGAGATTATTTTGACCAAAACGTATTCGTACCTATCTCTATTTTAATATTTTGTTATACATATATTTATAATACCTTTGTAGTCGGTGGAAAAAGTAAAAAGTTATTTTTTTGTTTACGTTATGTATGTTGTGTAACAACTGTGCGGTAATCTCTTTTATATAATAATTATAAAAGTACTCTGCGGATTTTAAAGAGACTTTAAAAGTCCTGTTATTATCCTGGTCAGATTATTTTAGGACTATGCAGGTAAGTGTTTGAGATGGTGTATTGAAGCAAGAACCACACATATATGATTGTGACCGTCTAGTCAGTGCAAGAATTTTCTTTAGGACAAGCCCGCCACACTATTCCCAAACCACTGCAACTACTGAAAACCAGAATCAACACTGGCGATCACCAGAAAAGCGTCGAGACAATGAAGTCGGACGAGTCCCGGAGAAACGATTTAACTGTCTTGGATCCCGTAACGAAATTAATCAGAAAAGATCAGCGGAGGAGTTACAAAAATAGATAAATTTCCACTTCCCTCCGTATGAAGCAGGAGACAGAACAGAGCTAGGCCAATAGGCTCAAAGGGACGTTTACCTACAACTGGGTTAAGCCTACTTGCACCACGGATCAAAATTAACACTTATATTAATGGGTCCTAAATGATGAGCTGTTACATTTGATTCCAATAGTAGGCATGGCAAAAACGCTTGAACGCACGGAAATTTGATCGAGTTTCTACAAGGTCCGTATAGTAAACAACTCCGGATATAAAATGCACTCTATCTAACATTATATTGCGATTATTCTGCCAAAGAGTACACTCCTATTAGACATGATGAGCAGATTGTTCGTATTCACAGTCTGACATAGAACATTGATACAAAGGTGGTGGAACAAGTTTGACAGAAAATAGTGTTCAAGAATTTTTCTTTTTTTTTCTTTTTGCTATCGTCAGATGTGCTCGTATATCAACAGCATCCTGATACAACCAGATCTGCCAACAGTCACTAGTTGCTAAGAGAGAGTAAATGTAATCTAATTATAATCTAACGCAATTTTTAATGAATATTGCCAGTAATATACCAGATGTGAAGATTTTATGTTACCTACAAGGTTTTATAGCAAGATAATAAAACCGCTTTCAACTGTGTGTTGGCCATAAAAGGAAATCGATTTGAAAATTATGTGAAATATATAACCCAACACACATTTAGAAATAAATGAGGGAATTAAATGTGCTAGGCTCTGGAGTATTCAAATGTCTTCGTCTGTGTAGCCTTTTCCCGACTATGTTGGAGTTGGTTACCAGCCTAACTAGATGCAGCTGAATACCAGTATTTAACATGGGGCAGTCTCTTTCTGACCTCCACAATCACTGGCATCTGACTTCCACTATAAGTCAGATAGGAAGTAGCAACAACAGTCGCGCGGGCTGGATTTTTTAGCTAAAGAATCAGTCTTGTCATTCACCGTGGCTATGTTTCCAGCCTTAAGGGCTCTTTTTCTATTGACTACAAATCTATTTTTTGTTGTGCTTTGTGATTCCTTGGTCACTTATGTATACATGTACCTACATATCACAATTTTAAGTTTAAGTACGAATAAATATAATAAGATCGATAATATATATAATAATTTAATCATGATGAGGATAAAGAAACCCATGGTTTAGTTGAGACATGACCACAGTAACACAGCACAAAAAATGCATACAAAGAAGGGAACTAATAACATTCTGTATAAAGAGAGGAAAGCTAATACGAAAAATCTACTTATAATATTACTAGGTATGTTATAATTCCCAAGTCATATACTATGTCACTAATAACTAAATAGAAATCCAGACTCCAAACTATCAAGACAAAACTGTCTAACCCGGGAATGAAATCAAGGAATCCACAGCTTAGTACGTCATACTTACTGACACGTAGTAGGCCAAATAAGCTGAACAGAAACACGGAATGCACCAAAGTAAGTACGTGTGGTATTAGTAGGTACACAGATATCGATTTGGACACACAAGAGAAGGCTGTTCCACAGGCTGCAACGCATATTGGTTCTAAGAACATGCGTGGGACGACAAACATGCAGTACCTAGCCTCTCTATTCTATAGATCTGCTTACCGACATTTGCTTATGAGAGCTTTCGTCTTTGGATTTTTTGTCGACTTCCTTAAGATAGTTGAAAATATAATCATCATCATCATCCTAGCCTTTTTTGAACTATGTAAGAGTCATCTTCTGGGTTAACCGAATGATACACGAATCAGAGGCATGAATCATCAATGTGTAAGTTTTACTAAACTCATTTTGGTACATCTGTAAAAAGGCTAGAAAGTCTCAAGAGATGGCGGAGAAGAATATATATTTGTGCCTGATTTGTTATTCATTCTGTTAGCCTAGAAGATGACTCTAACATAGTTCAGTTAAGGCTAGGATGATAATGATGATGATCATGATTTAGTTTCGATTAAGATGGAGATAGTAACAATGATTTAAAAATAAAAAAGAGTGCAAAAATGACATGGTTTTCAAATATCCTTTTTCATAATTATCTAAGTCTGTTGGAAGTGCGATTCATTAGTGAGCTATTAGACCTTCAGACTGTATTCCATTGGGGTGAATAGAGCGGTATTCTAGAACTTAAGGTTTCGTAATCATCGTTTTATAATTTCTCCCTTATACCTACTTTAGATTACCAAATAGCTTCGTTGTTAGTTTGGTGACTTATAAAAAAATTGTTATGAGGATCTCTGAATAAATCTTTGCACATTTTAAATCTGAACTCAATTTTATTACCAGAATCATTGAAACTCAATAGCAAATCATCATCAGTAAACTATAACGTCCATTGGTCCCCATAATCATTTATCCATGCATCATTTTTACTCCCGCCATTGTACCGCAGTTTCGCTCGCGGATTTAGTAGAATCATCGTCTGTGTACCATGGCGCAATGATTCTATTGATTTCCACTATCCCCCTGACCCCCTCACCCCACCCGCGAACACACGAGATCACCCCTTCACCCCCTGTATATAAGTACATACCGTCAATAATTTGCACAGGGCGTGAAACCGTAAAAGGCTATGTTGTTTATATTGGTATAGGTCATTCAACCTTCGAAAATGACGGTAATTTCGATAAAGAGGATCGGGTAAATGATGGTGATTTTGGTGGAGAGAAATACACCTTTATTAATGTACAAGAGTATGTTATAAATGCATGATTAAGTTTAATTGTCGCAGCTAGAGAAATGACTACACACATTAATAAAAATTGCTGTATTGAAACCGAAAAATCTGTTCTTACTCCTTCAAATTTAATTTCACCATTATCATCTAGAGTTAGGCCGTCTACTACTTCATTTAAACAATCATTTATGTCACCAAATACCTCCCTAAAAAGGTCTTAACCTACAACTATGTATACCTACACGCCGCCGCTCAAATTCAGTTGATTGCCAAGGTACTAAGCTATATCCCTACCCACAGTCATATCTACATACAATCTGGATTAGCATGAAGTTGGTATGTATAGGTATGTAGTGGGTTAACAGTGACGGATGGGATATAAAGCGGCTCGAATGCTCTGGATTTAGTATGATGAGACATGCTAAAAAGAGTTTGGAAAGCTCAGTGATGTTTGATATTGGTTAGAAGATGTTAAAGTTATGAGGAGGAAGACGCAAATGTAGTTTGGTTTCGGATTGTAAGAAGAAATACCAAAAAATGACTAGAGAGCGTTGATTGTATTATCATTTGTAAAACCCAGGTGTTAAAGAGTTGCCCTGCGTATCTATGTACGTAAAGAAGATATTGAAAAATTTATGGTAGTATTTTTAGATATGGAAAAAAAACAAGGAGAGTTCAACATTTCCCAAAAAGATGTAGGCATTATTCTCAATTTTAAAATATAATAACACTAGCTTTGCCTCGCGGTTTTACACGCTCCTAAGGGTCGTAGCGTGATGTTAAATAGCTTATAAGTTTCGTCAAGAATTGGGCTGTCAAATAATAAATGTTTTTTTTTTTTTCGACTTGGTTTCAGAGATTAAAGTGGTCAAACAAACAGACTCTTTAGATTTATTTTATTAGTTAAGATTTTATTCTACACTGATAATTTGTGATATTTGCCCCCATTTTATACCACTTAAGATAGTCCGAAGAAATACAACATGTCTTTATACAAAGTTACTGAACAAAAAAATCTCAACAAAAAAAGTCACTAACTGAAAGTTTCATGTTTAAAAGGCGGAAAGGTTCTAGCGAAATTATTCGAATATTTCTCCTCAAACTTTCAAGAACATTGGACAGAAGTCTTTGTTCTTTTAGAGAATTTTTCACTGAAACTTCAAGTTTCAGTTTAATATTGAGTTTCAGAAGCGACCGGAAGAGGACTGCTCAAGTTTTGCGTACACCTGTTTTTTTTTTTTTTTGTCTTTTTACTTTAAAATTAATATAAAAGAGACGGCTGTCTCCAGTGTTACATTTGTTTTAGCTTACTGTAAAAATAAATTATTACGCTCGAATTTACAAAGGGTTAGGCAGAGATGTAAGTACCTTTATTATTAATACACCCACATTTAGCCAGTCATGTTTAAGTCCCATGTTGGTAATAGGAGGCGTTGACTTAGTGGTCGCAAGCATTACTGCTGAGCGTCGGGTCTTAGGTTAGTTTCCAAGAACGGAAAGTGTTATTGGGTTTTTCCAGTAATTTAAAAGCAGCAGTTTTATTTGTGTCCGGTGGATGGCAATAGGCTTGCCCCCTATTACATGGGACTTAAACATAACTGTCTAAATGTGGGTGTACTATGGAGGCACTTACACCTTTACTTGTACTTGTACTATACAGGCGAGATGTTATGTATGTAATACAAAGTTGCTCAGACTTTGTCTTCTTAAATAAAAGCAATGGGAATTGATGACCATCACGCACCATTGTGTAAACGGTGAATTGAAAACACTCCATGTTAAATGGCCCAACAAACATACCTCCCCTTACCTACTCAAACAAATGACACAAATAAACAAGAAAACATTCCCCAATGAACATTTCCATACAAAATGTAAGACTTTTTGTCTTAAGTTCCAGTCGTATCCAAGTTTTTTTGTTCCATTGTCATGTTAAATCTTGAAAATAATTAGGGAGGGCGATCGATGAGTTTTTCGGCCTATTTAGAATATATAAGAGAATGTATACAAACTTTTTGTCTGACACTTTATGGTACGAGGAGGGGTCCAAGTGTTTTCTTAATTAAGTTGTCTGTGTATCGAAGGACCAAATGAAAAGAAGTCTACACATTTCTGTGACTCATCTCACCTGCCTAGCCTTTCCCAAGAATGTTAAGGTCGGCTGCCAATCTTACCGGATGCAGCTGAATACCTGTGTTTTACGTGGAGCGACTGCCTATCTGACCTCCATAACCAAGTCCTGGGCAATACGAAACCGCTTGGTAAGACTGCGTGTTAGACATTACACGTAGGTAACAATTGTCCCATCTACCAATGACAGCCGAGACCGGCTTAACGTTTTGCACGAGTGACCACCTATCTCAATCCAGTTACTGGATAATACGATCGAGTATCTGCCTGTCAAATTGTAATGATGAATGAAAAATGGAAGAAAACCCTGGTGACGTAGCTCTATCACTAAGGCGATTGTCACACTGCAGCGTATCACGCAGCGAGCTCGCCGACGAACGACGAACACTGCGCGTTAATGCGTTTTCTGTGTGTTGCACTACGCGTGTTTTTATACAAACACAGATACTTGCAAGCAACGTAAGAACACTCTCTTGCTACGCTGCGTGATGCGGTGCAGTGTACCAATCGCCTTACCGTCACTAACTCGCTACTGAGATCTCCAACAAAAAGTCAAAGATTATCACAAATAGAGAAACAGAGTCACAGAAGTAAACAACTGAAGGAAGAGATGATAAGAGAAGGAACGTCATAGTAAAATAAGCTTTAAAATACCTACACAGCGAACGAAGACTGTCTAAGTAAGTACAATTTGTAGTTGCTTATACAACACAATTACTCGCATCGATACGATATTTTTCCTATTAGGTATTTCCTAATCAAAAGTTGACAGGGTATCATTTATCCTTACTCAAGTATGCACCCAAGGGGTGTTTCGAATGGCGGTGTACTTACGTAATTGTAGGGAATTTTAAAGTGGTAAGTCGACATCGACGTGGGAAATTTTCATAGTAATTGTTTTGTCATTGAAGGGCTGAAAAAGGTGTTTGGCTTGAAGTCTGTAATTAGACCCCGACATGATAAATACATGGACAGGTAGTAAGCAGAAATTAATTACGGTTTTGTGCTAGTTCCGTTTAAAAGACAAGGTTTTTAGTGTTGATAGTTTTCACGTCGATGACGTCACGTTTATTTGTAGAATTTTATTTTACTCGCTATGTTAGTCGGTAGGTACTAAAAGTGAGTCAAATCTAGGTATCGTATTTATAGTTTTCAATTTATAAATGCATAGCTAAGTATTTCTTTTTTCCAGGTTACTGTTTAACGGTTACGCTAAGGTTGACTGGTAGAAAATACCAATGGAATTAAGTCCGCCCTGTACATTTGTGTGCTCAAAGTATTAAGTAAATAAATCTTACATCTGAATTCTTAACCAGTTGTCCCCGACAGATTGAGCTGATATTTTGCATACACCATTGGTTTTGATGACAAGATGCATTTTTTATGAATTAATAATTTATGAAAGTTTCCTGATGTTTTCTTTGTTTATAAGCTTGAAATAGCTGTACGGACGCCGAGCTTGATTAATCTGCCTAGCCTTTTCCCAACTAGTCTAACCGGATGCAGATGAATACCTGTATTTTACATGGAGCGACTGCCTATCTGACCTCCACATCTCAGTTACTGGACAACACTATACTTACCACTTGGTAAGGCTGGTTATGAGACCATACCCACGTGTCACAGTCAAGACCAACGGCTTAGCGCGCTTTCTGACACACGGAGCGGTCTCGTCTCAGTATGAAATTGATGGTAACCTATCTGTGAACCGACCTCGGCAAGCGTAGCTTAACCTCCCATCGATTCGTGCGGCTATTATTATTTACTCATGAGATGATAGATGTTTTTTAAAACTAGATTAGGATAGTTATTTTATTCATAGATCACAATCCATCAATTAATTAACAAAATCAGTAGTCGTTATTTATTAACCCTCCTGATATACATTAGGTCTACTTAAAAAGCGGGACTAAAATGTACAACACACGTAACATCATACCTGTATTATCCTAAGGGTTAAGCAGATGTGTAACTATAGTAGGTACTATATACACATTTCGCCAGTTAAGTCCGATTAAGAAAATCTTTACAAATCATCATCTGCTTAGCCTTTTCCCAACTATGTAAGAGTCGACTTCCAGTCTAACCGGATGCAGCTGAATACCATTATTTTACATGGAGCGACTACCAATCTGATCAACCACAACCCAGTTACTTGGCTACACGATAACCCTTGGTAAGACTAGTTGTCAGACTTTCGGGCTTCTGACTACCCGTAGCGGCTGTCAAAGATCTACAAATGACAGGCGGTACCAACAAGATAACGTGCTTTCCGAGACACAAAATCTGTACAAATATAATAAAGAAAACTTGCACACTATGAAAACCAGTCGATAAGTAAATTAATAAAAACACAACCGAACTGTTGACATGCCTTGTCGTCATTGCCATAATTAAAAAAACTCATTACTACTGGCAACCTGCAATCAGGGGCATGTTATTAAGGTTTTAATTATTATGAACGGCCATGTCGACTTTTTTACTCTATGATTAAAACCTCTGTCACTAAAGTGTTTTTAATGGACAATGTTTACCTACTTTCTCATTTTCTTCTGCAATATAGAAAACATAAAAAAACGTCACGCCTGTAATACCCGAGAGGTTAGGCAGAGGTGTAGTTATACTTAGTACACCCACATTTCGTCAGTTAAGTCACATGTAATCGGGAACAAATCCAGACTCCAGGCTGCTACTGAGAGGTTCCAGATGAAAAAATCTTATAGCTTATTGCCTGACTTGAGAATCACACCCAGGACCTCGTGGTCAGCAGTAGCGTTTGCGCCTACCAATGAGACGGCCGTAAATAATAGGAAAAAATATAATCAAAAGTCTTTGTATCCATATATTTACAGTAACTAAAGTTATTTGGAAAAAAACCTATTTAAAAAGAAGAAAGAACTCGAAACAGGTTCTATAAAGTGGAAAAAAGGTGCCGTAAATATCTATGGTAGCACATAAACCGTTAAGTTAAAAAAATATTTATAAGAAAAACATCAAGACCTTTGATTGACGTCATGTCTGAGAGAATCAATTGAATAAACACGCATTATTTCTTCGCAAAACACTAATATAAACAATAACTAATCAGATAAACATGACAGTCAAACAATCATTTATTTTTACATCGTTATTACGTCGGCCATGTTACAGAATCAACCTATACTTCCAACTAATTAGTTTGCTAAACGATACAATAAAAATCTCAACAAAAACATGTGATTGAATTATAATGCAGATACAAACGAACGGACGACGCTCATTGGCTACAACGAACGTGGAAAAACACGTAATTTTTTTTCTATCTAAGCCACGTAAAACGTACTTGGCTTGCAACGCGCCCCTCCCATTGGCCGGCGCCGCAACTCGCCGCTGGCCATTGGAGAATTTTTTTTACCGCTTTTCACGTATACGGTTGTACTAATTTTTTTCTTAGGAACATCGGCCAATAGTGAGGAGCCTATTTTAATTATAACGTTCTATTTTTTCGTGACGCGCTGGCGTGGTGTTTTAAATTTGGAATAGAAGTAGACATGTTGGATTCGAATATGTTTGATTTAGAATTCGTTTGTCTATTGTTTTGGTTTTTCGTTCTTTTTGACAGTCCATAGATTATGCGTGTAGAAGATCAACATGAGGGTTTTGATAATTAAAAATACTGAGTACTTAGTAACAGCTTCAGCATTAATAATTTTATTTATCACGACCAACGCAGGTAAAAATTTAATTAATCATTTAGTGAAATCCCCAGTACAAATATTAGTGTAGTGCCTAATATGTGACTTCCTTCCGTAGCCATAGAGATAACTACGGTCACGTACCCATTTTCAGGGTTTTTTTTTGTTATACCTTTTAGCTTGAATATTATTATTTTTAGTTCACGCTTCGTTGGAAGTCGTATGAGTAATGGCAAGAGGTGTATTAATAAAGTTACTAAAATAGCTTTACGTAAGAATCTATTACGGGCTAGTTCGTAATGTTGATGGCATTATTATGATTGGTCTAAGATGAGCAAACTAAATTTGAATAGTTTTTATTTTTTGAGCCAGTTTTTTTTACCCTTATGCCTTACAAGGAGGTTTATGTTTTTTCGTGTAGCTACTTTTGCTTAGCTAAGTATAGTTTAAGTAGTGGATCATTATTGGGTTTGAAATACGGTATATGTATTTCAAACCAATGTTCCACTACTTAGATGAAGGAATTAAGTATTTAGTTTTCTTTTACTGTCCATTAATGTACAATAGGTTATTAGTTATGTATAACATAATAGTTTGTGGTGTAATGAGAGCAACAATAAATTGACATATAATTTTATTTATTTTTCGTTCCAATTAACAATACTCCTAGGTATATTTTTTATAAAAAATTCCATGTTTGTATGTATTTTTCTAAGAATTACTAGACAATGACTAAGCAAAATGTGTGGTGTATGCTGTATTTAGGTTTTTATCCTTGTCTTATATGGAAGAGCTCGTGGCTTAATAAAAACAGCCGCACGGGTTGATCGAAGGTTAAGCTACGCTTTTCAAGGTCAGTCTATGGATGGGTTACCGTTCGTAACATATCGAGACTCCTCCGTGCTCCTCGGAAAGCTCGTTAAGCCGTTGGTGCTGGGTATCATTCATAGATATTTTGACAGTCTTTAAGGGTAGTCAGAAGCCCGAAATTGACAAGGGGTACCGTGTTGCCCAGTAACTGGGTTGTGAAGGTCAGATATGAAGTCGCTCCATGTAAAATACTGGTATTCAGTTGTATCCGGTTAGACCGGAAGCTGACCCCAACATAGTTGGGAAATCTTTGATAGTTTTTCAACTTTATTACAAAAGAAAAAGGTTCATTTTGAATCGAGAAAATTTGTCAGTTTGGTATAGCTTAATGTACTACCGACTGTACTCTGCAGCTACAGTCTGTCCTACGTCTAGTTTATGTAACATACGTTAGATATGTTGGTAAACATACAGTAATACCTAAATAGTGTTACTTACTATAAGGATACCCAACTCAAATTAATTTTTTAAGTGAAAAATGACATGACACAATACTCCATAACGCCCACCCTTCACCAATACCTAGTACGAAATTCACCAGTTCCTAATCTCCGATGAAAACATTTTAACCCTACAATACCAAGATATATGAGCCACTAACCTGTATGCAACCGTGTATGCTGTTGGACATGGCTAAGCTGCTTGAATCGCCGGTCACAGTACGAGCACTTGTATGGTTTTTCTCCAGTATGAACTCTGATATGCTGCACCAGCTGATGGTTGGAGCTGAACGATTTTAGACACTGCTGGCATTGGTGCGGCTTCACTTCACCTCCGAGACCACGCTGGAGTTCTCGTGCGTGCATCTGCATGGCGTTTTTGTGCATGAAAATCTGTAACAATTTGAAAGTGTTATTTTAGGGTTAAGTCGGGGGAGTGAGGGCCTGACTGAGAGATTGTTTTGAACATGATCTGAGAAGGTTTCTGTTATACAGGAGATAGAGAATGATAGAACGGTATTTTACACGGAGCGACTGCCTATCTAGCGTCCACAGCCGAGTTACTGGGCAATTGAGATCCAATTGAAAGGATAAAAATCCATCGCCTGTATTTTCCAAAGGTCTGGGCAGAGGTGTACCTAAAGCAGGTCCACCCACATTTCACCCGTTACGTTTTTAAGTCCCATGTGACAGGGAAAATAAAAATATAGAGCAAATAAAACCCTTTCATATGATGTTCCATTTGAACTAGTTACGTACCCACTTTAAATTACAACCCCCCATTTCTTTAGCAAAAAGCGACTGTGACAGAAGAACTCACACCGTAAGGGTTTCGTTTCTAACATTTTGATACGGGACCCTAACAAAGAGCAGGTAAAGTAGTTCATAAATATAACTGTTACTGGTTGTTATATGAAACAGTAAAGATACTTATGGAAGGTTTCTTTTATGATTCATATAACACCGACTCGACTGCAAAGCTTGAGGTCCTGGGTTCGATTCCCAGGTCAAGCTGGTAGTTTTATTGAGTTTTTCCAATAGAAATTTTCTCATTTACACAGGCTGTAAATGAGAAAATTTCTACTCTCCATTTGTGCCCGGTTGATGGCAATACGCTCGCTCCTTATTACACGGGACTTAAATATAACTGGGGAAATGTGGGTTTTACTACCTATAGGTGCACTTCTGCACAGCCCTTCGGGGAATACAGGCGTGGTGTTATGTGATATACCACCCAGTTGTCTTTCAAAATAGTTCAACTTATTCATGGATACAGATAATATGGATCGTCTTTCCTTTTGTATTGTTGTATTGTATTGTTTGACGGGCCCATATCCGCAATTCCACGACTCTGCGCAAATTTTGCGTAAAATCGTACTTTGCTTTTTGGCTTCTTGTTAGTTAATATCATTATCTATGTCGCCAATATGTGATACGGTGTCCTACTTATTTTCTAGCGGAACTCTTTAAGATAAATACTAGATAAGTATTTGTATGCACATAATACAATATCTAGGTATACTAATATAATAAAATCTGAAGAGCTTGTTTTGTTTGAGCGTGCTTTATCTCAGGAATTACCAGATTGATTTGAAAAGTTGTTTTTGCATTTGATAGCCCGGTTCTTAACGAAGGTTAGAGGTTAGAGGTTTAATATCACGCATGGGGTAAGCAGAAACTACAGATCGCTACTTACATACTCCTTTTACTTTGTTTTCGTTCATATATCTGGTCATACACGCACGCTGGTTGCGACTATTATATCTGCCTTCTCTTCTTCTCTCTGATTTGCCTTTTGTCTTTTGTTAGTCGTCTTTCATTCATCCTCCGAACGTGACCAAACCATACATCTTCTTTTAAACACAACGTTGTTTTATAACAACATTGACGTTAATAAATCCGGCCATACATGCACGCCGGTTGCGAGTACAACGCACCTGACCTTTCTGAAGACCATCAACCAATAAACGTACAGTTACTGCATCAAGAAACCCTAGAATACCTTCACAATATATTAAACCCCATTACCCAATACATAGTACCATACATCCATACAAATCTACGGAAATACCACGACTAGTACATAAGTTATGTACACCCTTATGGTGGTGTTCAGTTTCACGCGGCGTCCTATAATTTTGCTGCAGCAAAGAAATTACCTTCCCCCATACTTTAGATAAGGCGAAATTATAGTGACTTAATATTATTTAGCACCATGGTATAACCAGCCAGTGTGGTTGATTGCATTCGGTATTTCTTGGCTCTTATATCGTGACATTATTGGGTCGATTTTATGTGTGGGCTTAGACTACAGTTTAAGTACGGATTTGGTTATTGAGGTGTGGTTTAAAAGGCTGAAAACTAGAAGATGTGCTTGTTAGTTATTTAAAGATTTGTATTGTTTTTTTCTTTTCCCGTGAGATAATGCAATTGGTTTTGTGTTACTATGCAATTTTTTTTTTTTTAACATTTGATATTATGTTATTAGTAAAATTTGGCTAGACCTTTGACTTTGTAAGTTAGTTTGAATTACTTTTATTAAAATATTTCTACACTTGCAACGGTAGTGTACGTGATTTCTTTTTACTTTAAGACCTTTATGTAGGTAAAATAAATAAAAATAAAAATAAATATTCTTTTTTCTATTCTTTGAAAACGGTTATCCATCTATTATAGCTGTTGGTTCTCCCATTTATATATAAATAAATAATATTAAGTATTTTGTATTGGCTGCTGTAAAGTTTTATATTTACCTAAAGGGTAATTTTAAATTACTGCTAAACAATTTATAAGTTTATTTTAGACATCACTGACATCGGTGAAGGAATATACGAGGTAAGGAGGGTAAGTCTGAGTTTGCCAACCCGCCTTGGACAAACATGGTGATTAATGCTCGTGCCTTTTCTGTATGAGAAGAGTCGTTTGCCTGGCATTGGGACAGTTACAGCCTGGTATTATTGCAGTGTTATCAATCTAATACCTACTTATATAGTTTGTTTGCTTTAAGGCATTTATCTTTGGAACTAAAAGTCGGAGTGAAAAATCCTATTAAATTTGATAGCCCATTCCTTGAAGAAGGTTTTAGGTTATATAATACCACGGAACAATCACGGGATAAAGTAGCTTACGAGAAACTTGTAGCTATGTATGCCTGACAAACTTGAATGTAGTCAGCTGGTACTACCTGCCTACCTACTCATATATTGACCATTAGGTATACACTAGAATAAAGGTAAATAGTTTAATAAGGAAATCAAAAACACGCTTAAATTCTAATAATTTCAAATTATAAATACCCATGAGTACTTGGAATAATTATAAAAGAACAAACATAATTTAATAACAACGGGTTTTTTCGCGACGGTACAGTTTGCACACTTGGATTTTTGAGGTTTTGAAGCTAATATAGTTTCATATTCTGTGTTTTCCTTTACGAGATCTTACGCTGAAAATACATACATTAACTCACGCCTTTTTCCTATGGGGGTAGGCAGAAACCACAGAACACAACTCTTTTCGCTTCAATTACGTTCATACATCTGGTCATACATGCACGCCGGTTGCGAATACTACACACCAGACTTTTTTGAGGAACTTCACTAATAATTTGGAATTATACAGGAAAAACTGTTAGAAGAACTGTTGACGACCGATGTGGCGCGGCGGGCGAAGGTCCGCCTACGACGCAAGAGGTTGCGGGTTCGATTCCCGCCTTGGGACAAATGTTTGTACGATCTACAAATATTTGTTCCGGGTGTTCTGGGTATTTGCTATATATAATAAAAAATATCTATCTATGTAATGTATTGTATTAAGTATATCAGTCATCTAGTACCCATAACACAAGCCCTGCTTAGCTTGGGGCTAGATGATGCTGTGTGGATTATCCAGCAATATTTATTTATATTTAAGACCTATTTTTCCAGAATACAACAAAAATTTACAAGCACACCTAATTTTCTAACTAAATTAAAACTTGCCAGCTTACTCATTGGCCCATCCACCTATTAATGAACTTGACATGATAATAAGCATCCTGAACAACTAGGTTATTCTTGACATAGAAACAAAACACTACCGTATGATCGTTTGGTTGAGTTCAAAAATGGAAAAGTCTTTCATTACATAGCATCACGCTTTTCCAAAGGAGATGTACATATAGAACACCGGCATTTCAATAGTTATTTAAAGAAAATTTATGAATATTAGTGATGGTCTAGGGGTCAAATTCGAGCCTCAAGAATCTCAAGTTATGTTTAACAAAAAAAAAATATCTATGTACTTAGTGATATTAGAAAGTAATCCTAAATAAGGAGAAGTATTGTTACTTTCCAACTCTATGTCCTAAAAATTAAAGGGTTACGCATTAACCTAATTACATAAAATTCTCAGAAAAACCCTACAATACTAAAATAATATACTTCAATACGTTTCGCTATCAAAACAGCAAAAGTTTTATCAATAGCGGTTGTCATGTTAAAATTGTTTAATCTCGACCTAATCTGGGACTATATATTTTATACGTTCGCTTGTATATTTATTGAAAACCCTTCGTTCGTACGATTGCAAAGAAACGGCTTTAGACACGCAACCGTACAGTGGCGGCCATGGTAACCGATACGTACAGTATTGTAATAAAATCTATGTTACTCGACCTATGAGCTGTATTGTAGAAATATTAATGTTATTAGTCTTTAAAGGAATTATTGTTGTTATTATTTTAGTTAGTGTTGGTAAAAACATTAGAAAGTTTAATAAATATGAGCAAAATTCGATATTTTTAGCTTTTTGCTGTCCTCCATTTAAATATTAACGACTAATGTCAAAACTCGAACTTAAAAAGGGACCCGAAGTTTTCACACCGCGTGTTAATTTAACAAATATTTTAAATTCTATATGTCCACGAGATTAAGTATGTTAAATGTGTTTAACTTACACAAAACTACGTAATTTATGAACATAAAACTGAACGAAACATTTACAAAGAACAGCTGTTTTTTTTTGTCTTGAGAAAAATAGAAACAATAATAAAAATAAGTTACCTCAAATAAGACATCGGAATTTTGATTAATCCACATTTTGCTGAACTATACTCGTTTAATATTTTTATTTTTACTCTCAGCTACTAGTAGGTATCGCGTGCAGCGATATAACTGAACTTAATATTTTATTTACAATAATAATTTTATTCTGTCCCACTCTGCGCGGAAGGAAAAATATTACAAAAATCAATTAAACACAACGTAATGTTTGTTTAAAAATTTATTTAATTACGCAGCTTCTTCCTTGTTTTGTTGAAGAGTAATGTCTAAAACAGGGAAGAATAGGTAGGTTATGGTGAATCTTATGTTACCAATGGAAAAATTATAGTTGACCTTCTCTTAATATGCTTAATTCCCGATTAAGAACTGCTGAAAATGATCCTACTTGTGAATTAATAACACCTACATAAGACCAAAATATTATTACAATAATTTTGCTGTGGTTAATTTTAATGAATTTGCACAATAACCCTATAAAATGTTGACAAAATTATAAAGAAAAATAATTGCATTAGAAAAAATATGTCCGTTACGTAAATATTTTAATCAACCGTATTACAACGGTATAGACAAACTCCAGTATGGCTTAGTATAATAGTTATAGGTCAACGCACATAAACAAAATATAAATTGATCAATAAACAAGACTGGCAGAAAAAAAAACACCTAACCTTAAAAAAACGAGATGACTTTTTAAGCCGTCAGATAAAAATGATCCATAGGTTCAGCTGAGTACCTACTCGTATTATTAAAAAGCACAGTCCGAATCATCAATATCATCTGCCTAGCCTTTTCCCTACTATATTGGGGTCAACTACCAATCTAACCACATGCTGACGAACCAGTATTTTACTTTTTTTTTATATGTCCAGCATTATTTATTTATTTATTTATATATATTTTAAGGAGCGAGTGCCTATCTAACGTCCACAACCTAGTTACGGGGCAACACGATTACTCTTGGTAAGACTGGTTGTCAGACTTTCGGGCTTCTGACTACCCGTAACGACAGACTAAAAGTCCAAGTGTTTATACAAAATCCGTTTTAAACTCGAAAGATGTGCCATTAAATCTGCACTACAGTGTAACCCTTTCACGCGTGGTAGAAAGTGGGCCCCGGCTTAGTAACACGCAACGAAGAAATTGCAAAGAATTTATGCTTTTGATACGATATGACGCGAGGTCTAAGGTTCTAGGCCCGGAAGAACACTTGACTTATTGTTAGTATCGACGTAACTGCCATTTTCTCAAGTATTTATAGTGTATCGGAATATTTAGTATATAATATTGCTGGGTTTTAGGAATTTCGTCAAGTCTATAGGGAATTATCGGTTTTGAAATTCGATATTTTATTTTTAGTTGAATGATCTTATATTCTCTGCCTCTATAGTCTAGTAGTCGCAAAGGCTACTGCTGATCATGAGGTCCTTAGTTCGATACGAGGGTCGGGCTGCGTTATTAAGCTTTTCAATAGTCCGGAATGTGCCCGATTGATGGTAAAAAGCTCGTCTTATATTACATGGGTCTTCAATTATAACTGTCAAATTGTCCGTGTCAGTACTATATCTACACCTCTGCCTTACGCTTAGGGGAATATAGGCGTAGTGTTATGTTATGATCTAACACTTTTATACTTTTAACTTTGTTGTGGAGGTCAGATAGGCAGTCGCTTAATGTAAAATACTGGTATTCAGCTGCATCGGGTTAGACTGGAAGCCGACACTAATATAGTTGGGAAAAGGCTAGGCAGATGATGGATTGGATCTCACGGCGTCGTAGTTGAACGATCGGGTTTTGCTGTAGGATATCGGGTTAAGTTCCTGACTGTAGTATTTTGCCTAAAGGGAAGGTAACGGAACGGTTGAAACGTTTAAACGTCTATAATACCTACTTATTAATATTATAAAGCTAAGGAGCGTGAGGTCCTGGGTTTAATCCCCAGGTCCGGCAAAATGTTATTGAGTTTTTCCAACAGAAATTTTCTTATTAGCAGCCCGGAGTCTGGATTTGTTCTCGGTTACATGGGACTTGAGCATAACTGGGGAAATGTGGTTGTGTGGGGTGTTACTATAGATTCACCTCTGCTTAACCCTTTGTGCAATACAGACGTAATATAATGTTATGGAAAGCTTGACACGTTAAACGCCAAATGACCGACAAACAATACATTTTCTATTGTATCTCGTTGTTTGGCAGTTAAGGTGTTAAGAGTTTGTTTGTTTGAACGAGCTTATTTCTGGAACCAAAAGCCGGTTTTGAAAAAATCTTTATGCAATAGATAGCCCAATTCTTGAGGAAGGTTAAAGGTCATTTAATATCACGCTACGATCCATAGAAGCAGGTGAAACTCGGCGGGGTCAAGGCCAGTCAGAAATAAAATGGCTTTAGCCTTTTTTTTCTTGAATGGCTTTTTTATGGTACATCTAAATCAAGTTTAAACTTATATAGAGCAAATATTATTTTTAAAGGTACCTATTTAAATACTAAAGGGCCAAGAAATGTTTCAAAATAGTTTTACATAAAAGGGCTTGAATGGGAAGGCAGGAGAGTTAAAAAGAAAAAATTAAATTCTCTTCTTTTATGGCAACGATTTACGTAGAATCCTTCATAATTCTTCTTTTAAAAACTTTGGAAACCTAATTAATAAACATATTTTTTATGTTGTAGGTACCTACGGTTACTGTGAAAATTGTCCCCACCAAATGGGCAATGATGAATAGAAATGACTCGTGTACATCAAGATGGCGGGAGCACTTGGTAAGATTATGTTTTAGAAAAAAAAAATTTTTTTTTAATTACTTTTACCGCCAGAAAACAAGAAACAATAGAAAATTCATTGTTCACTTGGCGCTTAAAATGTTAATAAATACAGAAGATTTGTTTATTCGAAGATATATTTAGACAGCGTAAATGATAGCTGCTTAATTTTACATTTCTTGAAAGGATGTAAAGTTTTTGATTATCCTACATGTCAGTATGTAATGCAGTGAATAAAGGAATCTAAACGATTATTTTAATAAAAAACACGATGACTATGCAGTTTTCGTAACCATAGTAACAGAATTAAGTAGGTACCTACGTTAATCGTTATTAAGTAAATGGAACCTTGTATACACCTACTAATTTAAAATAAAACATGACCACAATAATAACTATGTTAGGATAAGGATAATAATAAATTAATAATTTTAAAACTGCGACTGTATTTAAAAATAAAACAATTATCATTGAAACACAAGTAATAAATAATTAAAACGAGTCGCCGTAATGTTTTTACTATTTTATTATTGTAAATATTACGTTATACTACAGTTTATTGTTTGTGTAGACTCTGTAACTTCCTTTTTGTATTCGTTTTAATTAAAAAACACGGCCCCAGTTTGAGGTAAAAAAACATTAATAGTTTGACTACTATGGGCATGAGATAAGAATAATGAAGAAAAAAAAGGTTTTCCGTATTCTGTGGCTAAATCAGAATAGTACAATGTTGTTTTCTACTTCGTTAAACATATTCAGCCATTTAAAAATATTTTCTTCGCGTCACGAAGAATGTTACAACCTACAAAAAACATCAAATCAGATACGAAAAACCAAATGGTTAAATTCTAAGTGCTCCCGCAGCCTCCACGGATACTCGTACAAGCCCTTAGGGTGTAATTAGCTACATAAAAAATTGAGCGCTTTACGGACATAAAAAAAAGTAATGAAATATGCACGCCTCATTTTTACGTAAATTGTCCCGACACTCAGTATTACGGCTCTATTAAGAAAAATTACTGCCCTTTCGCTTTTAACAGCGCTTTTATTGCTGACGAGAACGTTGTTTTTTTTTGTAAAAAAAACGGCGTGATTTTTGTTCGGAGTCTTTTACGTAGACTTTTAAATAAAAATAAGTAAGGGGTTTTTTTCATTTTTAATCAGTGTTGGAATTCGATAAATAAAATATAACTATGTATTTGTCAGAAATATGTAATGATTACTGGTTTTTCATGTTTTACCGTAACATAAGGATTAAACATTATCGCACATCGATATGTGCATAATAAATTGACCGATTACTTGTTATTGTTTTGCAACATATGTACTGTAATCCTCTTGACTTCTTGAAATAAAGAAAACGGAGTAAAAAATAAACAAAATCATCATCATCATCATTCTCCAGCCTGTATTCCAATTTATTTGGGATCAGCACAACATATTTTCTTATTCCATACATCTCAATATATTCACCTCCTTTCAAGTCATAATTATCATCTTACACTGAATCAAAAGCAATCAAAGTAAAGAAAAAAACAGTAAAAAAGTACCGTGCCAAACATCAAACAATTTTAAGGACGCGATCGTTGCGCAACGAAAAAAAAATCGGTCAGTAAGCCACAGAAGAACGAGACGCCGTATTTTTCCTTTATTTATAAAAAGGTGACCTAAAAAAAGGAATGGAGTCAAGTTCAGTAAAAATGCGTCATTCGCTTACGTCGTAAGTACGTGTGTTTTTATTTTTTTATTGTGATCTGCAGTGTGGGTGTACCGCGGTATACTTGCGCTTTCATTGACGTCCAGCGATTGTATGAGATATGTATGACGTGTTAAAATAATGACAACGAGGGTTTTACATTGCCCTTGATTATTCTGATTCAAATTACTGCTTGCTTCGATTATTTTCAATCTTTGATTCAAAACACAACACAAGCAAAGTCACGCTTTTTTCCCACGGGATTAGGCAGTAACTATACAACGCTACCTGCTAAGATCCTTACAAACTCCTTTTGCTTCGTTTACGGTCATACATCACCATACATTTATAATTGTGAAAGAAAAATAAAGAAACAATGAAACATAGTTTGTTTGCTACAGAAACATATGTACCTACATACAAAAGTGAACATTAATAAACACTAGAAATGTCAAATACTAGTAACTTTTAGTAGATATATATTGCTGTTTATCATAAGATTAACAGTTATTTATTAAAGTTAAAATTTTAGGCCTATTTTTGGATGAAACTATAAATTTTATCATCCATATTTTATTTTTGAACGTTTGTTCTGCTCAGCAACTATTTTTGTAGTTAAAAAATTATAAAAAAATGTTCATATTAAGTTGGAAATCAAATAGCAAATCAATGTTAGAAACTAAGGTTTTCCGTTACTTAACAACATTGGTAAATACAAGCTGATTGTGCATAATAGCGCCCATACTATCCACCACCGTGTCAAACCGTTAAATTGTCAACAACCTGTCTATTAATTAAATAAGCACACCCACAGTAATTATCACATAATTAACTAACAACTTTCACACGTGTTAATGTGGGAAAAAACTTGCCAAGTTCGAGTCGGTCTTGCACACGGCGTGTTCCGTACTATCGTTTATACATATTTTGTCACATATTTTAACCAAAAAATGCAAAAATATTTTTTTGAGAAAATATGTTTTCAAATAGTACACCGGCCACAGCGAGGTGGTAAGGCCCAAGCTATAGGTGATCAGGGATCTAGAATGAGGAATATTCTCATTTTGCGTGACGTGTCCAAGACTGCCGTCTTCATCTAACTCTTGACCCAGCTGTTTAGCGATAGTTTCTCCAGACGTTGGTCGAAACCATTTACTGATGCGAGTATAATTGTAGAGATATACTTATATTAATACTGGCTATTACAGCGCTAATAGAAATACTCTGTGACAATTTCAACTGTCTACCGTTTTTACGGTTAATAAGATGCATACAGCCTTCTGACAGACAGACAGACGTACAGACGAACAGACTTAAGTAAGAGTACATTTTTTGAGGGACCCTTGGGGGATAGGGAACCCTAAAAAAATTACAAAAAATAAAACACACACAACCCAATCAAAAGCTATTAAAAACAGTAATACAGCAGGTGTCATACTACTAATTATCAAGTTATCGCTCCGTTGACACAGCAATTTGTAAGGATATCACAGAGGGTGGTGTAACAATTAAAAACAAGGAAAAAAGTTCGCTGTGTTACTAGTAATTAGTGAGTGATGTCAGTAGCGACAAACGAGACTTGTAATTTTAAAAATGTGTAATGTTTCGACTTCCTATAGGTTAAAGTTTTTAATAAAACAACGCCTGTGACTGTTCGTAACGTATAGAGACTCCTCCGTGCCTCGGAAAGCACGTTAAACCGTTGGTGCCGGCTGTCATTTATAGATCTTTGACAGTCGTTATGGGTAGTCAGAAGACTGAAAGTCTGTCAAGTAGTGTTACCAAGGGGTATCGTGTTGCCCAGTGACTGGGGTGTGAAGGTCTAATAGGCAGTCGCTCCAAGTTAAATACTGGTATTCAGTTGCATCTGGTTAGACAGGAAGCCGACCCAAACATAGTTGGGAAAAGGATAGGCAGATGATGATATGATTTAAGTACATAATCGTAAGACTAAAGATAATGAATCCTACAAACAAACTGTTTTTAAATATTTTCTTATCAGTCACCTAATGTCGATACCACGACATAATGTATTTATTTTATTATTGTTCATACAAAATAAATTTTCGCTGCTCATTGCATTGTTGTAATTTTTATTCGTTCAGATTTGGCCCTTTTCAATATTAATACTTTTTATAGCACGCTTTTTTTTCTTGTGGTTTTGGGAGATAATATATCATTTATCATACCCATCCAATCACACAACTAGGGATTGAATTTTGAAAAAACCTCAAATGAAACTAAATACCAGATTTATTTAAATTTTGAGACAGCATAAAAAGTATTGATCCCCGCATAAACATATCACATAAGATTTACGATACAAATAAAGCTCATATAAATATACAAACACAAGAAGTCACTTTTATAAGAAATATGAATTTTTATAAAGAGGTATTTATCGATTCAAGGCAACAATTACTCATTCGTATCAGCTCAGTGACTCTTTCTTTAAATAAAACCAACCTTGGACAAGAAAGTCCTCGTAAACAATGAATAAAAAACATAAATATAACTACCAGCTGTTTATGTTAAAGGGTTCCACGCATTTATAATGCTCAAGACCATGATTTTGCAAAAATATGTTGTGAACATGCAAAAAATAAAGAGATGCCACTGGTTATTTTGCTGTTTGAAGTCTTAATACCAAAAGGACCAATTCCATGGTAAGATTTATAGATGTAGACGTAGAAAGTTGTATTATTTACAATAAAAGGACCAATTGCAAAGGTAAGATCATTAGGCATAGGGCAGGAAAGATGCTAGGTTCAAATGATTTCGATAGCTGCATGCAAAACGATTGCTGGGCAAAAGTCTCCACACAACGGGTGTCTGAAGATAGACGGTGTCACCGAGGCTAGCCCTGAAAGAAGTGGCGAGTCGACCTGGATACGTACGGCGAAGGTGGGTGGGGAGAGTTCCTGGAAAGACTGTAAGAAGACCTTTGCAAGAGATATGGGAAAAAAAAAATAGGTAATAAAGCCCTCTGCTTATGAAATCGGAGCACAAATAGTGTAGAACTACTTAAAGTTACACTTTGTAATCATAAACTGCCTGCCTCTCTTCTTTCACGAGTTGCACTGGTTGGGAATAGTTTGGCAGACTTACCAGCCTTTTAGACAGCATTTAATATAACAGTACCTACTAATAAGACCCACAATAGTTTGGTCCTTCCAATTCCAAGGTCAAAATTGCGCCAATATTTAAGCCTATTCAGGACTCAAAATGCTAAGAAATACAACAGACATTAGGTACAGACAACGCCCACGTGTGAGAAGTTATAATGTTATATTAATGAGATGACTAATAAACGTGTTGAGAATTGCACAAGATATTGTTTAAATAGCTGAAGTGAATGTCAAAGCTCTTTGTGATGGGGGGGGGGGGGGGGAATAAATCGAAGAAAAGTTATAACGATCTTATGATAATACTAACTCGAAAACTCTAAGCAATCAGCTAAATTGATGATTCGTAATCACACTTACTTTGGTCCTAGATAAATCAAAGTTACCTAGAAAATGTAATCACTACGCAAGTCCTTCCTGAGAACCTGTATGAGATTTCGATAGACGGAAAATATGTTTCAAAATATTATTTATTCTTTGGACAAGGACATTTTGACAGCGTTCTTGAGGAGTCAGCTTCGAGATTCACGTGAAATTGGAGTATTAATACAAACTGAAAAGTTTGCCAAAGGAATACCGACGGACAAACTTCAGACATTATTTCAAGTCCGCAAATAGCCGTACAAGATAACCATTATGTAAGTTACAGACAAAAATATCATAAGCAACATATTTTATTGTAATAAAATTGCATCGACTGTGGTATTGTGGTTCAATTCTAAAATTTGGTCCTAATGCAACCATTTCTAAAACAACTAACTTTTTATGATGCTTATTCACGAATTAAATTGAAATCTTAGCAACAGTAGAAGTGCCTAGTCGTTCATATTACAATCAACTTAAAGATTTGGTAAGCATCTGCCTAGCCTTTACCATATAAGTTGACATCGGTTTCAGTGTTACCAGATGCAGCTTAATACAAGTATTCTACATGAAGCGACTGCCTCCATAATACCCGTACCATACTACTTGGTAAGACTGGTTACCAGATTTTCGAACTTCAAAATTGCCGTAACGACTGTCAAAGATCTTCAAAAAACAGCCAGGTTTAACGGGCTTTCCGAGGGTCGGTGGAGCCATGAAATGTAATGGATGGTCATCTATCTACGGACGACATTGGCAAGCGTAACTTAACCTTCGATCGGCCAGTGAGGCTGTTTTAATTTAGCCTGAACTACGCTTAAACCCAGGAGTCACAACATTTGAAATGATAAATGATATTTATTTCTGTAAATAGGATCAACAAGTAAAATATATTTTTTTTAAACTAGGTTGGTGTTTCGTTATCTGACTACCCTGAAAAGAAACTCAGAGGTCACAGTCTTTTTTAAATTCCAGACATTATCTTGGTTAGATCATGTGAGGACCATGCAGATTAGTGTCCGAGATGGTCTTTTGAGGAAATAACCACATAGATATGAGTGGACTTGTTCGTTCAGTCAGTGCAAGCATTTGTCTGAAATTGTAGAGCTCAACGGTAACCTTCGATATTTACTGAACCCTACCACCGGTATACAGCCCTCTTTCTTATCACAAGGGACCTCGAACCGGCCTTCGATGAAGAATGAGTATGTTCAAACCTTTATCGCTACGTGTTTGATGTAATGATTACTTATTATGAAAGATGGCCGTTTACTGTAGAAAAACATGCATTTATAAGCGGTGACATAAAATTACAGTTTTTTGTTGGATATAGGATGTCTTTATAAGTGGTTTATGTTATAAGTAGGAATTACCAGATGTCTAGTTATATGTTATATGTATTCTGCGATAGAGATGTGATTCCAATCTACGCATGTTATTGTTTATGAATGTCATCATCATCATCATACTCCTACCCTAATCCCGATCTATTTAGGGTCTGTGTAATATCATCTCCTTCCATACTTCTCTGTCTGCCATCACCTCAATAATCATCTCCTTTTTATATCATCTTTCCGGAACCTAAACATCGGATTTTCGATCTTCATCTCATCATCCTCTTGCCCTCATCCCAATTTATTTGGGGTTGGCGCAGCATGTCTTGTTCATCCATACATTTCTATTTGTCGTCATCTCCTTCCTAGCCATATCATCTTTCACACAATCCATACATCGTTTCCTAGGTCGCCCTCTACATTTATACTCAAAACTTTCCTCACAACACGTTCCTCATTCCTCTGGTACACATGCCCGTACCATGTAAACCGATTTCCACACAACTTCTCGGTCACCGGCGCCAATTTCAGACTTCCTCTAACATACTAGTTTTTTATTCTATTTATTTGATATATCTCTCTTAGCATTATCGTCTCAGCTGCATTCCTTACATTTGTCTCTTTTGTGGCTTTCAATCAATTCAAATCGATGATTGTAAATAGTTATTGAAAAATGACCATTTCTTGCAAATTCAAATGGAAAAGGCTAGGAAATAGAAATATCCCATCAAGTGTAATTACAGAATGGAAAATTGCACTGTACTGTAAAATTATAGAATTTGAGAATATGCCAAAATATATGACCTTTTCAATTAAAATGTAATATCTTCACTACTTTTTAATTAAAAATTATTTCTCAACATCTATACCGCTTACCTCCTTACTATACCAACAATACTCCTATCATTACACATTTTCTAGAAAAAACAATCAATGCCTCAATCCCCAACACTATATACAAATCATTTTCTATCTCTTTTTCTCCTGCAAGTGTGAAAGAGACAGCAAACGAGCTAGTTTAGATAGTTGTTAAGATATCGCTATCGCCGCCGCCCACGGGGATTGTCCGTGGTCAACCAGCAGTGTGAACTTCCTTCTCCAATGCATGTACCGAATACATTGGGAATTTTTATTTATTGTCCGTGTTTATTTTGCCGTGTGGTCTCTAGGAATTGGCCAATTGAATGTTGTGGGAGCTTAGACATTCTCTCAAATAACCAAATACCATATTGTTTAACCCACAGCGATATTCTGTAAAAATCTTTCCTTGGATATGTAGGTGATGTGATGAGGATGTGAGCTGTCTTCCCATACTAGGGATTGTCAGTTCACTTGACGCTCACTTCACCTAACTTTTTCGAAGAGATTTTCACAGAGTAAATTGGCTGAACAGTCGTAATATTGTGTCGTTGAATTACAGAATTTATAAAATGTTAGCAAAAAAATGAAAAAATAATCTGCACATAATAAAGTTATCCTAAGACCGTGTGGAATCTTGTTCTACCGGCGAACAATTTATCTTAACTGTTACATATTAATCTTCATTAACCTATTCTGCAAACAGGACTATAAACAAAGCGCTATTTTTATGCAAAATAAGAAAAAACCCTCGATTATAAGATACATTATTTTAATCCCTAAGAGATAAGAAACTTTTAATTAATGGCAGAGCTGTAACTACAACAATATTTTGAACATTTTTAGTGTTGCCATCATGGAAACTTGAAAACGTCCAATCCCGAAAAGAACTAAAAGTAACCTTCGCTTATTCCACTACTATCATCATCATCTGCCTAGTCTTTCCCAACTATGTTGGGCTCGGCTTCCATTTAAAGTGGATGCAGCTGAATACCAGTATTTTACAGAGGCTTATCTGACCTCCACACCCCTGTTACTGGGCAACACGATACCCCTTACTAAGACTGGTTGTCAGTCTTTCGGGCTTCTGACGACGTGTAACGACTGTCGAAGATCTTATTATATATCAGAGAGTTATTTCAGTGACTGTGCTTTTAGCTGTCCTAATTATGTTGTTTCACTGAATAATCGAATACTAAGTAGGTAATTTATTTACTACAGGAACAAAAATAGATCAGAAACGTAAATTACCAAATATGGATATAGTTTTTGCCGAAACCCGGAAACAAAATTCTAAAAAAGCTACATTAAGGTATTAATTTTATTTAACAATTTTCAATTTTCGGTTCTATTAATCCGCTGTTTCGTTATGCATTTATTCACATCATACTTAAGAGATCTATTATATTACGTATATTAAAACTTAACTAATATTACTATCCTGGGCTTCTCCGACGATTCAACAGTCATATGAAGAAAGATATTCTTTTATATAACAATACATCTGCCTCTAACAGTAACTAGAAAAAAAAATACAAGTAGGGCTATGTCATTTGGCAGCCAAAGCAAAACCTTATGCCAAAAGAAATGTTTATGATGCTAATATTCTTTTGAAGATAAGCATATCTCTCAGTAAAGCGGCTTCTGTTTGTAGTGTCCCACATTTTTTGTTTCATGTATTTAAACTGTCAAAACTCTTGTCGGTAACAAAGAGTGATGGATGTCAAATAAAGTAGGGATATCAAGATGCGGTTGTGTATTCAAGAATGCTTGTAGAACTCATGGTAGGTTAAGTAATACCATCTCATCTGCCTAGCCTTCCTTAGCTATGTTGGGGTTAGGTTACAGTCTAACTGGATGCAGCTAAATACCAGTAGTTTACATGGTACGACTGCCTATCTGACTACTACAACCCAGTTGATGATGCTATCTAGCCGATTTCGGCCACAGCGACTGATGGCTTCCTAGGGTGGTTGTTGAGAGCTTTGGTGTGCTGCTCTTTGATGAGCTCTCATGTGGCTAGCATATCCAACTTTGGCCGAAAAACTCCGAGCACAGAGCGGACATGTCAGAACACCATTGACTATATCGTAAGTTATACCACCCAACAACAACCCAGTTACTGGGCAAACACGATAAGTACCCTGGTAAGACTTTTTGTCAGACTATACTCGCAACAGCTGTCAGTTATTAAGGAACACGGTACCCGTTGGTAAGACATGTCTTTCGAACTTCTAACTACTCGTCACGACTGTCAAAGATCTTTGAATGACAGTTGGGTTCAACAGACTGCTTAACGTGCTTTTCGAGGTACCAAGGAGTCTCGATATGTTATGAAGGATCACCCATCTACGGGCCGACCTCCACAAGCCGTCGAACGACCCGTGATAGCTGTTTACCTATACTTAGCCGCAAGTCCGTCCTAAATAGGCCTGTTTAAACTAACTAATCTCTCACAGAATGATCCTCAACAGAGAAACTCTCCGATAACAAGAAAGTTTCCGAGCGAAAACAGCATTTTTTCTTAATTGACACTCCGATGTTTTTACCTTCAAGTATTGTCCCTACGAAGCGAGGCAAGACCAATAAAAAAACTAATAAAAGCCGGCAGTGGGCATCGGTACTGACCTATGTCAACAAACAGAGCGGTGGTCTGGTGTGTGCGAACGTATATGTGCATGTGTGCGTGTGTATAGACTTCGTAAGCGTATAGAATGTGTAAAAGAATGTATTTTTTGTTTTGCGTCTAAGGTTGTTGGAATGCAAGGTTTTTGTTCTGTGTATGTAATGAAAATTTGCACTGTGTGATGGTGTTTTTCTTGTAAAACAAATGGTTATTTTTATAGAGATTATAAATAATATAATGTTTCAGTTCAGCGGTCTGTCTAGCTTGAATTCTTACCAAGTGATTTTTAATGGGAAATTAAGAATGATACACATTTTAATACATACTTTTGATATAACAAAAAGAATATTGAAGCTTAGAATAAAGAAAAAAAATTACATTATTATGTAGATTTTGCTTGTATACTATACTTGTATATCATTTGAACGACAACATATTTATCCACTGATATTTATGTTCCCATTTTTCTGATTTTGTTATCTAATTTGACACAATATTGCTCATTGCATTCGATCTAATTGATAAATCAACCGAGGCTTAACTCAGCTGTCAAACTTTTGGTGTCCGAAAAGTTTTCTATAAAAAAAAAATATCACCCAGAAAATAATATTCTCTCCTAACAGCCACATCTGTAGTACAACAAGTCTACGATTGAAGTGCTAACAACGAGACAATGACAGGCGCATTCAGATAACCTCATTTCTTTCTGCGATAGCACACACACATACATACATACACAATTGACACACACAAACACAACGGTCGCGACTATCGGGATGAAATCTGAGAACGCCATTTAAAAATAATGAGATTTTTTCTGGAATTTATTTTTTAAAGTGTTATTTATTTTTATGGAAATAGTATTTGTCGTGATATTACGTAGTTTGGGTTGTAGAAATTATTTTGAACGTTACCATTTGAATTTAGTCATAAAATCTAAGCTAAAGCCGTTAAATACTTCGTGGTTATTTTTAGGTTTTACAGAGGAAGAGGCCATGGTTTCCTTCAATGTAGTTTAATTTAAAAGAACTATTATTTTACTAGACAAGGTAATTCTGAATCTTCAACAGCATAAAAATACTCAATAATTTAGTATGTATTTGAGTTAAAACAAAGTAAATACTTTTATAAAATGAGATTATTTGAGAATTAAGCTGTAACCATGTCAAAGAATATTCTCCACGTTGACGTACACAATATTTTTCTCAGTAACACACAAATTACTCAACCGATCAACTGTATAATAATGATAATATGATAAAAATACATTGAATCAACGATGAACGAAGATAAAATCAAATATGTACACAGCCGTAATATTACAAATTACAATTAAGATGTATTTTCATCAAATCATTGTACTATAATCGAACGTTATTATTTAACCACATCAATAAATACCCAATAAAAATATAATTTAGACATGTGTGTGTGTGTGTGCATTCTGTCTATAATTTTATGTGTGTGTCTGTGCAGTATGGATGTGTGTGCGTATGAACGATGATGCAATACCTAATAGTGTTTATCGGAGAAATGATGACGCGTAGCGCATTTTTTATTGTGTTATGTAACGATGTCTGTATGTGTTTTTATTATGAGACGTCTCGCAATTAACTGCTTCTATTATACAGAATATAAGGTTATTGTTCAAAGATTATTGTATATGGGATTTGTTTTAGTATTTACGATGTATTAGATTCTGTTGGCTGATGAAGTTGCTCGGTGAATGTGGCAAAAGTATGTAATTACTATCGTTATACTGTTCATAGCGACGGTT
This sequence comes from Phlogophora meticulosa, assembly GCA_905147745.2. Classification (NCBI taxonomy): domain Eukaryota; kingdom Metazoa; phylum Arthropoda; class Insecta; order Lepidoptera; family Noctuidae; genus Phlogophora; species Phlogophora meticulosa. The sequence goes on from LR990542.1 coordinate 3,424,329, forward strand.
AATTAATTCGAAGTTTTATACTTGGGAATGTTCGGCCTAAAAATAACGAAAATATAGGTATTAAATTTGTCATTTTTTCTTTTATCGAATTACTGAATTTATTTATTTATATCTTCACTTCAAAAACTCATCAATTATCAGGGACCTTCGAACAATAAAAGTACAAAGTATAATAAAATTGCGTCGTGATACTGTCAACGTCTTTTTAGTAAAAAATGCAGGGCTAATGCACCTTCAGGGCTAAATGATAAGGATGACAAAGGCCACTATCACTAGCGAAGAAAATGACTTGGCAGTGTAACAAATGGTTCACCTTGATTATTTTTATAAAACATAGGTACTTATATGTTTTTAAGAAATGAAAAAAAAAGAAAAAAACTTATTTTTAATGTGGGTTTATATTTCAGCAGGCTAAGGGAAAAACTATTTAAGTTCAAATTTTTTTTTTCGTAAATTATTTTTAAAAAATTTGAAAAAAAAAATTGTGACGTTGTTCACTAGTCTGTTTGATAATCTTTTCTTAAAATCAAAATGGCGGTAAATCTACTGACGTTTTATACAAAACTCATTGAAAAACCAACAGCCATTATAAGAAAACACATAAGCCTTTGAAAAAGTAACGATACTTCATTTTCTCATACGTTTTCAACAATAAAATATCAGGAACACAAAGTTTCCCGACACAACACTATTGTACTTTCAAAAGGGACAAAGTAATGTTCATACAGTATTCATGTGCGTGCGCAGGTCACGATCACGGACATCGAACTTGCATTTTTAAATCGATTACACCACAATGGGTGTGCGGAATCGATTCCATTTTTTTATCCTTATTTCCTTTTCCGATTGTATTCGTAATTAATCGAATTGTGTGTTAATAGTTTTTTCTTTCAATTATTTATTTGTCTTGTTATTGATTATATAATATAATAATTGTTTTATATATAATGTTAGGTTATTTTACGTGACGAACAATAAAAACTGGCCTAAGTTTTAACCATCTCAATTTACAACCCAATAAATTTTACAAGCCGGAAATAATAAGTTATAGCTAATAACCCAACTAACATAACAGCTCTAAATAACGCAAATATCCAACTAAACCTCAGAAATCCCGATAAATCGTGTAAAGAGGAAGATAACGTAATAAAATCGCCATATACGTCCTTTGCCGTCCACGTGTCGGCCCATAATAAAAATAAATGGTCTCTGCAAAACGAGAGAGTTCGCTCACCTCCCTAACCTAAGACAAGAGTTTGCGCTTACGCATCACGCACACATGCGCGTTTCTAGGTCGCCACACGTATGTGCACACAGCGCACGCACACAGGCACGCCACGCCCACATGCAAGAGGGGCGCGTGCTCCGAACAAGTTTAGACAAACGGAAGAAATATTATTCTCTTTTTAAGTACAGCATTTGCTCATTCTATTCTTGAAATATGTATTTTTATGGCTTTCTTTTTGTCGTTAAAATAGGAATAGAAATTGTCGGTGTCCGTTTTTATTGTACTTTCACGATAAGTGATGATATTTCGATATTACTGTTCAGGTTTTTAGCATATTGTTTTGGCTAAGCCTGTCATTACAATAAGAAGTAAGTTAGATATTTTTAGTATCATCTTAAGAAATGAAATATCCTGTCAAGTTTTTTTCCTTTTTTATTTTTTTTAACAAATGCGCAATTCTGTGAATCAGCGTGTCTACGCTAGATAATGAAATCCATTGTAATAATATCATTAGGTAAGAAAACATAGTTATACTTCCGATAACGCTGATTATAACAAAACTTTTGACCTATTTACTACTAAAAGTGTTGTCTAAACGGTCTTAAATTACAGGTATGAACTAATAAATACCAATAAATCATGTTTATTTAACAAAAAGCGATACCGTAACTCTTTGCGTGCGTTGCTCTTTGCGATTTTTGTTTGTGTGTGTGTGCAGTCTTGACCTACGACAACAACGTGAGTGTGTGTGTGTGAGTGGGTTGCGTAATATTTTGAGTGAGTTATTGAAAAAAAAAATGTGTTGCATTGTGTTACATTGTCATTGTAATTTAATATGGTCATGTTATTTATTGGAAATTTCATTACTTTTGCTGTTTGGCGGTTTATTTTAAACGTGTATTTGTAAGTAAATATTTATTAGATTGTTATTCTTTAAAGAACGTTAATCGAAATGCGCGCACGACGCTTGAATGCCTATTTTTGTCAGAGAACTGAATATAAAGCGAAATTTTCTTTACTTATGTATAAATCAATGAAAATGGGTTTTTATTACGCTCATGTGCATCGTAATACATTAAGATTATTACAGAAAGGCGGTAATGATCGGTGGGCTAGGGAATCAGCGTCTGTTGAATTTGTAAGGTACTAAATATACAAGTAAGGTATAAAAATATACCTACTTTAATCCAACAATATCAGAAACTTTTAGGTACTCTTGTTTTCGTTTAAAGTAAAAAGTCATAACCTCCCTTTGTAGAAAATATTTCCGAAACTTTAAAAACAAACGTAGCGTTGTTTTAAGAGAAATATCATAATTATCTTTATAACAAAGTCTGAGTCATGCAGGCGAGTAGTACAAAAGAAGTTTATTTTTAAGATCGGAGCCCGGAGTGCCTCTTGCTGTAGGTACGAGCTTGAAATAATTTAATTTTTATTCACTCAAACTGTATTGAAGCTTTGTACAACTTTTCGCTTTGTGATGAGTTAAATGTTTTTGTTTGTAGGTACTATCGCCGGCACATCAAGCTGTCCCGAAGTGTCAAATTTAACCAATAGTACATGAAGCTCATTGTTTTGTAACCTCACCAGTGTTAGTCACAAGTTATCTGGTATTTTTTGCTGAACTCGACCCATTTAGCGTAGCCGTAAGGCACATAATAGTTTTTTTAATAGTTACCTACTTGTGTAATCATATTTCTTTATGTTATTTTTTGTGTTTTCTAAGTTTAGTATTGTGTCGTTGTGTGCCTGAGTACAGATTTTACTTTTTTTTGTTAAAAATACTACTTATAACATAAATTTGTCAGATTGGGGTAGTTTGATGTGCTGTATTCTGTACCTATTATTTTTACCCAACAAGATATAATGAAGGACGTTGATTGGTAAGTGTATATCTGAAGGATAAAATCAAATCAGGTAACTATATTCATACTTCACATCTACCATTACATTTGTGGTTAGTTAACAATATACCTTATGGAATCTAGTTTTATGATTTCGATTTTAAGTTGTTATCAAATTAATTGTGATAATTGAGGCAAAAATAGAGATTTAAGGAAGAAGAAGACATGCTGCGCTGGCCTTAAATAAATTGATACAACGACAGGAGGATGATGATGATGATGAATGAAGGCAGAAATACGACAGTGCTAAAATGTAGCATAATTTTGATGCCTAATAACTTACTAAAATGCAACAAAAACAGCTTTTCTTTTGTAGTAAATCATCAAAACAACATTATTCATTACACTGAAGTAGTATGTAATCACATTACGCAATATTGTCTTCGCCATTTTCTTTTCTTACACTCGTAACGGCAAATCAATCATACTTCAAATAATAAGTTTGAATGGAAATTGGAAAGTAAGGGAAATCTCCTAAGTTACGTGATATTTCGTGTTTCCTTATATTTTTCTAATTTATAATATAATAGAATTTGCTTCAAATGGAGATACATAAAAATAAGTTGTTCTATGATTGGATCCATATAAGGTATAGGTATGATAAACTCTTTTATTTTATACTGATGCTAAAATATAAAGACAAAAAAAATTAGAAATTCGAATGTGTTTGTACATGAGTGTGTGTGTGAATTCAAATACCCAAATGTAGAAACTATACGAAAACAAAAGAAAATTCTTAGACATAGTAGAAACTTAGTTGCAAAAAATGAAAGGTTCCGACGGAACTATAGAGACTGCAAAACTATTACTTATTTAGCTACCTACAACATTTTTTATCGGTAAACATATTTAGTAAATAATTATGTCTCGCAAAAATGTCACAATAACTTTTTTGAAATTTATTCAAAAAAATGTCTGCCTATACCTCTAAATCTCTTTTTATTAGCATGTTAAAATCAGAAAAATACTAATGTATTTATTGTAAATATACTAGTTTATTAAAGTGTAAGGATTTTAAATTAAATACCAACTAAAATAACAAAACAAAACACGGCAAGAGCTAAATTTTTGAGGTTATTTTTAAAATAAAAAGAAAATGTTCTCTCAAAGTTAAAAATATCTTTGTAATAGATAGCAAAAGTAATATACCTATTAATAAGGGCGAATTACACGTTAATTAAGACTAAAAACAGTATAAAGGTGGGCGTTGAAAGCTAAAGTTTAACTTCCCAACATTCCAAACTAAAGAAAAAAAAAGCTAAATGTCACACTGACTTTTACCGCTTTGCACTTTGGTTTAGGTCACTTTCTCTAAGTAAAGACTTAAGTTAAACTAAGTAAACAAGTCTATATAAACTGTTACTTTAAACTTTTACTTATCTAATTAAGTTGGTCTAACCGGCAGACAAACAGACACTTTAAAATATAAAATGACGATTTCAATCTTGCATTCAAGAATCACTTGTGAGAATTAAAAGTATTGAGCTAAAAATCTACCGAAAAAGTATTTTAATATCCATAAACTTTCGCGAAAAAACTCAACGTTCGATTCCTAAAATTTTCCTTCATTGTTTTTATCTTAAACTTTCACAAATATTTAATACTAAAAGCATTTACAATTTAAATAAATACTGGTAATTTTTCCCATTTTATTTTACTTGCAAATGCCATTAAGATACTCAGGAATGTTACTGGAATCTATTGTTTATCTATTCGTTGAGCGGGCAATAAATCGGTAACTAGTTCGCAGAATTACGCAACAAGATCTAGCAGCCATTATAATAAAAATAAATACCTGCATTGAAATTCTATCGATTCACATCCAAATCGATTCCTTAAACTCATCGCACAACTGTCAACCACTCACAAAACGAGAAAAAAAAACAAAACAAAAAGAAATCAAAATGTCACTTCGTTATGTCACATCAGTTATTTTTTTTACACAGGCGAAGGTAAAAAGTGCATTCGGCCCAAAAAACTTTTTTTCGCGATTTTTTAACGCGAAATGTGTGTGTTTACGTCAACATGTATTTTTCAAATGTAAGTGTGCGGCAAAAAAATGGTTGTGCTCGGCTCCGGCCGTGGGCGTTCTGTTATAAGCACTATAGTTATAGTAGGCACGGCATGGCATCGTAATGCACTTATGTGTACTTGCTAACTTTTTTATTATACTTAGTCTGTTATATCCGAGCGGTTCCTTAGTTTGAGGCCCTGCGCAAGTGGAATACTTCTTGGTGCTTGCATTATTACGTAATCATCTTTACTTTTTTTTCGGTTTTGAAAAAAAATGGTTGAGTTCTTTCTACCTACCTATTTATTGCTTCGGTAGAAATAATGTTTAGTTCGTACAAAGAAAACCCTACAGCTCTTATCTTGTTAATAATAATTACCTAGTTATAAGTGTGTCAGTAAAACAGATTGTACGTTATAGTAACAACTCGGACGTCGCTTTCCAATATAACAATCGCCATTCGCATTCTATAATGCATTTAGTTTTAAATACATTTGGTAGAACTTACCCGAGATAATTAAAATATAATTAGAAAGAACAAATACTGATTTAAGCCTTAGGATCTCCTTGAGGTATATTTTTTTTTCTATAAAAAATGCTTAAACATTCCTTCTTTTAACTACAACGCAATAGAAATAAATCATTTCATTTTCGCACATTAGTTTTCTATATTATCTATACTTCAATTTTTTTTACAAAGTATCAAGACTGTTGCTGTAACACATTTGTCGATAGTATACAGCTGATACGGAGTGAGTTAAGTTTTTATTGCGGCGCATACTTGCATGCCATCAATACTTTTGCCAGATTCATTTTAGCATATCATAGACGCTACGCCTGGCTCTAATATTATGAGGAACAAGAGGAAAAAAAGGTGAAATACCTTCATTATACTTAATAAAATAAAATTGAAGCAATATTTTGGGGCATACACTTGACACAGTTTTTTTTTATATTACATATCAGGGCTTCTACCATTTTCATCTTCTATCGTTGATAAAACTAACATTATTCAAAGTAGATTATAAAATATTCTTAGGTTTTAGAGTTCTCCAAACATATTTTTTTAATAATTAATTCACCAACTCAGAATACTTTCTTGCGTCATTTCGCGAAAGGATCAAGACTGCAACATCGCTGTTAGTGATAGTGTGTGAAAGAGAGGGAATGTCTGCAGTTTTTCATCGCGCGTTGTGTTGAGAGTTTTTTGCCGGATCGGTTTTTATATCAGGCCTTATTCGATGCTTTCTTGTAGGAAATATTTACTTTTTGCACTATCCCGGGGCCTATGCCGGTGGTCTTGATTACGACCTGTTTTTATATCATTTTTATTTTCTAAGTTTTTAGTGTTTTAATAAGAATTTAGTCTTAGCCACGCGGGCAGTCATTCTTTTTAGCTGGGAGGTTGAGTTTTTATTTTTGAATTAGATGAAATTGCCTTTTTGGTGATTGCCTTCACGACTGCTGAGCATATTCCTAGATTTGATACCCGGGTCGTGTTGTAATGCTGGGTTTTATCATTGAATTTGTGCCTGGTTAATGGAAAAAATAGCCCCCAGTATAATTTATTGAAAAAATCATTTGTAAAGTTTATTAAGTACTGAACATGAATCTTTGCCATCGACTATTAGTGATTCTAGTATTTGTTTATCATATGTTATAAAGGTAGTATGTACATACAGTATTTCGGCAGTAAAACGAAGTAGTGTAAATTATTTTAATGTTATTGTTTGTGTTTTAAGTAATCATCATCATCTACCTAGCCTTTTCTCAAGTATGTTGGGGATGGCTTCATATGAAGGTGAATACCATTATTTTACATGGAGCGACTGCCTATCTGACCTCGACAACCCAGTTACTGGGCAATACGATACCCCTAGGTAAGACTGGTTGTCAGACTTAGGTAATATAAGTAGGTAATGTTAAATAAAATTTTGTAGGCCGCTCTCAGTGGCGGATATGTCAATGAAGAATTTTATATGTAACAGCTCTGAATGTACCATATCCTTCGAATAAATATCTATATCTTTGTATTTGTTACTGGCTGACAGTATATCACTTGTCTGTCAACCTAGGCAAAAAGGCAGCTAGAGCTGACTTCTTCCATGTCAGAATACGGGTGGTTTATTTGCTGTATAGAACTGTGTAGGTATTCCGTAAATAATGTTTGATCCTAGTAAAGATGTAATTTGATTTGTGTCGAGGCTGCAGCAGTGGCGATTGTCTACACACCTCGATTCCTACCAGCTCCCTTCGGATGTACGGTAAAGCAATTCTACCACCATTGAATCATAGACTAGTCGCGTCTACTTCTGCCAAATACACCATATCCGTAACATTAAAAAAATAAAAAATAATAAGATTGCTAAGAGATTTTTCTTCAGATTCTTTATTAAGAAAATTGACGCCTCGCCACTGGAGGCTGGAATAGTCTAGATGTTTTTGCATATCATCACTAGCAATACAATTCAATGTATCATCACCCACGCTAAAGGAATTGTGTGGAATCGCGTTTGTATGTGATGTTACGAACTCATATGACTATTACGTATATTTGCTGCGTTGTTGGTGTAGTAGTTGCAAGGGCTACTGCTGACCATCGAGGTCCTGGGTTCGATTCCCAGGTCGGGAAAAGTGTTATTAGGTTTTTCCATCTGGATTTTTTTAGTAACAGCCTAGAGTCTAGATTTGTACCCGGTCTATGGCATGAGCCTAACTTCTTATTACATGGTACTTAAACTGGTGAAATGTGGTTGTACTACCTATAGGTATACACTTCTGCATAGCTCCTCGGGGAATACAGGCGTGGTGTTACGAGTACGTTATGTCAAATACTTTTGAAGCGACTTTGATTTTGATCTATTTAGATTTTTGAATCAGGAGCTAATTGTTCTCCTATTTACAGATTTAAATTTGATGTACAATTTTCTGCTTAGCTTGGGGCTAGATGATGCTGTGTGGTTGTCCAGCATTATTTATTTATTTATTTAAAAGTAACAACAAGTTACGCTGATTACTTTTGGTAATACCAACTCGTTTATGTGGTCTTTATTTTTATTGTTACTTGGCAGACATTTTTCATGTCGTGATAAAAAGTTAGGGTCACTTAAGTACTTTCTTTTTTTCAGTTTTTCCCACCTAATGCACCTTCCTAGACAACCTCAGACAAAGCCCAGTTTAATAATAAATAAATAAATAATAAATAATGCTGGACAATCCACACAGCATCATCTAGTCCCAAGCTAAGCAGAGCTTGTGTTATGGGTACTAGATGACTGATATACTTAATACTATACATTACATAGATAGATATTTTTTATTATACATAGCAAATACCCAGAACACCAGGAACAAATATTTGTAGATCGTACAAACATTTGTCCCAAGGCGGGAATCGAACCCGCAACCTCCTGCGTCGCAGGCGGACCTTTGCCCGCTGCGCCACATAGGTCGTCTTGTGTTTGACCGGAAGCCGAAGCCAACATAGTTAGGTAAAGCCTAAACAGATAGATGCAAACTATAGCGAATGACTCACCTATGATCAAATTCAATATAAAATACCACAATAAACATGACCTATGTTATTTTGCACAAAACATTATTGAAGACGTAGCTACTTTTAGCAGCGAAGCATATTAAATTAGATACTACGCAATAGTATGTCTACGTTAAACACCGGATATTGCTTATTAAAACTAAATTGTATTCCGAACGTGTAACGACTCCTGCGTTTCATACAATTGCGTTGTATGACAAAACTATGGACCGTTTAAATGACAAATATTGTCAACGGTGAGTAATTAGTAATAAAATAGCGTAAAATAAAGTGTGGGATATAACTCCTTAGCAAAAAATAAACGTCAAGAAACTTCTGGGAAAAATATTGAAGGGTTCCTTATAAATTAATTGCAGTAGTCACGCATGTAGTATTTCAACATCTTCCTGCCCTTATCCCAATTTATTTGGGGTCAGCGCAGCATGTCTTCTTCTTCCATACATCTCTAGTTGCCGTCATATCAAAAGTTACTTCCTTTTTAGCCATATCATCTTTCACGCAATCCATCTTTTCTTAGGTCAGGTAGTAATTAACTTATTTGTATGTACAAAAAAATGTGCTTTTTTAAACATTTTTTTAAAACTTGGACTTAAAAATTAACACGACTCTGAAATCGCCAACCCACTTTGAGTCAAGCCTTCTTGGTATCAGAAGACGCCTTGCCCTTCAATAATGGGTCAGTTATAAGCTGGTTTTTTTATTATTATTTAAGATTAAAGACTAGGGGTCGTCTCCAAGACGAACCCGAAGCAGCTGAATACCAGTATTTTACATGAAGCGACTGCTTATCTGATCCCCACATCCCAGTAACTAGGTAACACAATACCTTTTGGTAAGACTGGTTGTCAGACTTTCGGGCTTCTAAATAACGACAGTCAAAGATCTACAAATCACAGCTGGAACTATCGGCTTTCCGATGGGTCTCGGTGAGTAATGGATAGAAACCGATCTACAAACCGACCTCGGCAAGCGTTGCTTAACACTGATTGGCCGTTATTATTAAGCCACGAGCCAAAAAAGTCATAAATTATTATCTAGAAAGCGAACTACATTATATTTTGTAAGAAAACTGGTAAACAATTTTAACAATATTTGTTTACCACACCCCTTCTTCATGACAATTCCCTGTGACTTTTCTAGTCGGCTGTTTGTTGTGTGTAGTTCCGCGCCAACACTGTGATTATAATAAAACGCTGCCCCGTTTTACTGTAATCACGGCGGAACTCTAAAAAGTATCCCCTAGGTACCTACCTAGGTTACTTAGAACCCATCCAACCGATGAATGTCACAAATATAGGGTTGCGTAATGATCACTTGTGAACGGTGGAGCGATTATTGTCAATTTTGCTGTCGGTAAGTCCACGTTTTGTTGCGTTTAGTTGCGGCACACAGTCGTCAGTTAGCTGCATTGTGATTTTTAAATTAGTCTGTGTGTTTTTCTAATAGCTTTTTAATTTTTGGGGAAAACACGTGTGGAACAATAAAATAATTACATATATCATCAAAATATGAATACTAACGCGTGGTCTAGTGTCTCTGCTGCCGATTTATTGGACTGAACGAATATCTTTGACTAGTCGTTACGGGAAGTCAGAAGCCCGAAAGTCTGACCACCAGTTTTATTAAGGGGTAATAGTGTTGCCCAGTAACTGGGTTTTGGAGATCAGATAGGGAGTCGCTCCCTGTAAAATAGTGGTACTCAGCTGCATCCGGTTAAACTGGAAGCCAACCAAAACATAGTTGGGAAAAGGCTAGGCAGATGATGACTTAGGGTTTTATAAATAAGATGCAATAAGAAAGTGCTAATTACTGACCGGTTCTATCTAGTTAGTAGTTTTTTTTTATTATAATCGTAATAACACATAAATTACATAACATGACATTCACGCCTATATTCTCCAAAAGGTGAGGTAGAGGCTACATTTGGACAGTTATGCTTCAGTCCCATGTAATAGGGTGTGAACCTATAGCCACCAACCGGGCACGAATACCGTGCTGATACTCAGAAATTCCCGATGGAAAAACCCAATAACACTTTGTTCGACCCGGGGATCGAATTCAAAACCTCATGCTTAGCCGTAACACATACATTGTACACACTAAGCCAGTATATCCTCAGTGATAACTTGACATAGTGTAAGTAATATTGTAGAGGTCACACAAACCCGTCTGATGTAAAAATACACCTTCATTTTTACCTATTTTCTCAAGAAGGTGAGTAAACAAAAAAACATCGGGGGCAAAACGAATAAGCTAAGAACCATTTGAGTCAAGAACAGAGAATGGTGTTCGTTAGTATCTTTTAATTTCAGCTAATTTTTATCTTACAGCGACGACTCCTTTTTTACTGTGGAGCACAAGCCATTAGCTGGGATCTAGGAGGGTGAAATGATTTTGATACTTTAAAGGAGTATTTTCCTGTGTACGTGATTTGAAAAAACAATTTCTTTTTACTGAGCTTAATTTTTTTTTTTTTTTTCTAAGTTTCTTTTCCTGCTGCTGTTCTTAAATCTTTGACAGACGTTATGTGTCCCAGAACTCTGAGAACCAGTCCTACCAAGAGGTATTGTGCTACCTAGTAACTAGGTTGTGAAAATACTGGTATTCAATTACTGCTTCCAGTTAAACTGAAAGCCGACCTCTAAATATTTGGGAAAAGGCGGATTATTGGGTAAGAAGCAAAGTAAATCATGTTTTATGACCCTAGAAGTCCACATTACACAACGTTTTCTATTTGAACTGTCAATATTTACTAATATTAATATTTCTATAAATAACAATTAAAGTTGGATTGGTTTCTCATTATTATTAATAAATACCTTGTTTATATTTTTATAATAACAGAAATTGGTCTTGATTGCACAATACTAGTTATCACGTCGTAACGGTAATATAATTACAAGTTTATTTATGATGGCGTTATGCCTGAGTTCCTTATTTAGAAATAACTAGTAATGTTGTTTTATTTTACTTGTTGTCCGGTATAATTTTATTGAGTTCTATGATCTGATTAAATACCTGTCTTTATATGATTATTTATTTAATAAATTGTGTGGGTTGTAATTATGTTGTGGTTGCTGTTATTATTGATTCATATTACTTTGTCAAGAGAATATAAATGCTGATAGTAAAAAGTTTTGATTATAACGAGAGAGTTTAAATAAATAAATTTGAAATAAATAACTGCTTCAGTGTAGACCTATCAGTACTAAACCTAGTTTAAAGTAAAGCAGTGGTAAGTTTTTATTCACAAAAATATGAAACTTTCTCCTCAGCAAGTACCAACATTGTTTCATCCAACATCCGTACTGAAGAAATCTAATTTTTGCCGAGTTTTTCTCTTATTCCGGCGGCCCCCAGAGGGCGGTGTTTTCCCGCCAATTTGTGTGTGCTTGTGAAAATTTAACCGTTGTCATGTCGCACCGTTTCACTTCATGTTAATGAAGTGTTATTTTTGCGCGTTTGCCGCTTGCTTTATGCATTTTTAATGTTTTTTTTTTTATCCAAAAAAAATCAGGGCAACTTAAAAATACTTTTTTTTTAAACAAGATCTTATCTGCATTAAATGATTATTTATTATAGTATTTAGAGTGTCTTTTTTGTGATGTATGTGTATGAATAACACTTAAAAACTTAGTAAGCATGAAGTTTTTTATACACAAAAAAGTTTAACTTTTAATCGTGGCATCATCATTAACGACTGTAATAAAGAATGATCAATAATAAAGTATTCATTGCCGAAAAACGGGCAGGTGTCTTTTGGCCACAAAAAACCATGTTTTTACGACCACTAAGAAACTTTTCTAATAATGTCTCGAGTTAAGAGTGTCCTGCCGCTAATTGCGAAATAAATTTTCAAGTTTTAACCAAAAAACTCCTTCTCATGAGTTACGAGCGAAGGAAAAAAAGATTATAGCGAACGTTGAAAGAAAAATGTTCCTGGCTGTACTGGGTCGTATTCATAGGCGGTACCACTCTTATCCTAATTTATTTGTGGTCAGCGCAGCATGTCTTCTTCTTCCATACATCTCTATTTGCGGTCATCTCAAAAGTCACCTCCTTCCTAGCCATATAATCTTACACGCAATACATCCGTCGTTTCTTTGGTCTTCCTCTACTCTCATAGCCCTTTACATTCATACTCAAAACTTTCAATACCTACCATTCAAAGGCAGTAGTATATACAAACATAATTACTAAGCTGAAGACCTAATAGCCCTACATAAATACTGTTCCTTACTTTGTGGTACAGACACAGCTGTAGGTTATATAAGTTTTGATTTAATAAATAATTTGAAATAAAATTAAATCTTACTTGTCCTAAACACTAGAATTATGTGAAATAGTAACATATGTGTCAGCGATTTTAGTAAGAAATTAATGGGAATGTCTCTATGTTTGTGCCTTATAGGCTTAACAGGCTGTTATTATTAATAGTAACAACTATTATATTGAAACGGTTACACGTGCTATTATGACAGCAGAAGTTGAAACAAAATATTATTAACGTCAACTATGTAATAATATTTATGAGAATTCATCCACAGAAACCTGATCTAATGTATTTTCAGTTACATAATTAAGTAGGAAAATTGTATGTTTTGCGGACGAAGCTTGGAGTGACAGCTAGATTTAAATGCATCAGGAAACAAGCAAAATAATGCTTACTTGACTTGATTCTACTGATTAGTTTATGTTTAATTTCAATTAAGTGTAAATCAGATGTTGTTAGACCAACTGTCATTTTGACATCGATGCGTTTTGAACCGTGCCTTACCCGTTGCGGGCTATAGGCTTCTTCGCATAAAAGATGGTATAAGCATACTTTTCTTGCAAGTTGTTTTATTGGTAATCAAAATTGTTTTCTAAGCATAATGTTACAAAAACATTGACTATTAAGAAATCATTCTTAAGAAAATTGTATGATGTTAGAAGAGACTAGTGACTGATTCTAACACTACAATAAAAATTACCTTTAGGTAAGTCAAACGATTTGACATATAATTAAAAAAAAATTGTTATTGCCATGTTTGTAAGACAAATTTCTATTGGCCGACAACAGAGCGCTGCCATCCATTCTCAGATGAGCCATATCATTCCATTTTTTTTTGTTTTTGAAATTCGAAGTCTCACGAAAAATAAATGAGAAAAAAGTCGCTGTACTATGAATACGGCAATAATGGGTTGGAAGAAAATTATGAGAGATAGGAGAGAAAAGTGGTAAAAATTACTAAAACGGGATGGGGCGATAAGTTGACGTCATTTTAAACGTTACCGTTTGTTTTGTCACGTTTTGTTGAGAGGGGTGAGCAATGAGCACAGCGAGCAGTATTTAGAGCATAAACAATTATTATTTTTTTCGTTTTTTTTTCTTCTTACGGTTACTGGAGTAGTGGTACAATAAATAAGAGATATATAATGATTAAGTTAAAAAAAAAATGACCATAATTCTGAAATCGCTAATCCGCCTTCTCTGTATGAGAAGACGCCTTTGCCCTACAGTGGAACAGTAACAGTCCGGTATTATTTACTATTTTATTTCTTTAAGAAAAACAAATCCACTAATGTCGGTCTACCTAGTTTTACCTACGTAGACGCTAGTCTATTCCCGGACCGGCTGAGTACTAAAAGTTTTAATATAACCACGCAAAATTCGCCACTAACAATACTAAACTGTTTCAACGAAAAATCGATGTCATACTAAATTATTCAGCTAAACCCAATTATGTGGGTATTGAAATTCAGTTTACCTTCAGTAAATATATACCTAGTTATAATAACTAACTAACATACGTAAGTAATGCAGCGTTAGGTAGTTATTTTACTCTAATTGTGTCGCGGGGTTTCACCCACATATAAGGGTCGTTGGTTAGTATTAAACAACATATAACCTTCTTCAAGAATCAGACGATCGAGTGCAACCATTTTTTTTCAAATATGTGTATTCAGAAATGACATACTCATATATCAGAGATTAGCGAGTTCAATCAAAACAACTAAAAATCTCTTCAGTTACATATTATTGGTTTAGATTAAAATACGCTTATTGACTTAGTTATCGTTATAATTTAAAACCTTTTAGTTTTCTCTGTAAGTGAATTTGTAATTTGTAGCACTTACAACGTTCTTCCTTTATTAAACGCAAATTAATAAAGAACAAAATACGTAGACTCTGACCGTATTTATTAAATTCCTTAGATATTACATTACAATTACAATCGGCTTGACAATATTAGTATGAGTCACAACTAGTAACTAACTATGCAAAGACAATATTAATCGACCCTAACTTTAAAAAACCACACATTTTTACTTTATAAAAGTGTTACATCACTATAACACCTCATTCTAAATTCAAAAAGGCGTAAAACATTACACCTAATAAGATTTTATCGATTTACTTCATAAAAAGATAAAAAGTCTTAGAGACTATCAAGGATTCTTCCAAAGCTATTAACTTTAAAAGCTGGCTGGTCATTATACGTTCTTTTTTTAAACGGTCTCCCCCCCTCCTCCCTTGGAACACTTTTCATAATTACCGCTCCCTACCTCCCCTTGTTACAAGATGTTACAGTTAGAAACGTTTAAAAAAAACAATTTCATTATCTTTGCTTCTGTGATTTTAAAACGTCGCGTTCGGGAGTTCGTTTTCTTTATTTGAAAAGTAGTTTTTTTGTTGTAAAAGAAAAAAGATGTCGTGTTTTTTCTTTTACAAAGGCGTGTGTTTTAAAAGCGTTTGCTTCGATAGATTGAATTGATTAAATATGGGACCATAAAGTATTGCAAAGTGAGTCAATACCTAGAAATCTGAGTCATTCGTGGATCAACCTCTCTGCTAAGCATAGTCTTTACAAAAATAGACCAAACCTACTATGAACAGTATTTATACCAAAGGATATCTTTAAATCTATTAGAGAACATAATGTGACGGTAGGTGTTGCCGCATCTGACTAGACATAGTCTCTTACTCAGATTCTATTTCTGTATCACCGTAAGATTAAGATTGACCTAAGCTAAATCCGGCAAGGCTCTTTACGTCTCAAAATGCACAAAAAGCTTCACTAAACACATTAATTATTTTTCAGTGCCAATAAATAAGCCAAACATTCAAAATCGAATAAAAAGACGATGTTCTAAAAACTCAAACACCCAACATACATCATTAAAAGGCATTTTTAAAACAATATTTATACATAAAAGGGCCGCGGAACAAAAACTAAGACAACTTAACCGAATTGATTTATACGAAAAAAACGCACCAACAAAAGTACAGTCGGCAACACAAATAAAAATGCAAAAAAGAGACAAACACATGTCGTAGTACGACGGCGAACGTCAAAATCGTCTCAATTTTGAAACGCAAAAAACAATTGCGATTTGAATTTTAAATTCGCTCGGTCATTTTCGGTGGATTTTTTCGGAAAGCGGCTCTATAATAAATCTAAAGGCAATAACGATAAATTCATTGCGAATCGACATGCAAATGTTGAAGGATTTTTTTCGACAATGCGTATCGTACTTTTGGTTTTGTGTGCCGAAAGCCGTGGAGTTGATTGTTTTAGCTTTGATTGTACTTTTTTGGTGACGGGACGTGTTTTTGTGAGTTAAAAAAACATGTTGTGCTTGTCTTTGCCGCGGAATAAAAAGAAAAACAGTGTAGACATGTCTTGTATATTAAATAATAACCACCTATGAGACTAATAGTTTTGAAGGCTACACATCAGTTCAAGGACTTATAAATACGACGGCTTGTACTCGGCGTATTTAGTTAATAATATTTGTGTTACCTAACAAAATATTTGATTCCTACCGAGTCACTCTATAAACATCTAAAACTTAATTTCCTATAGAAAAAAAAATATGCCTGTTTTAATAAAAACTAACAAACATCTAGCTGAACACTTACATATTTAGGCATTAATTTGGAAGTCCATCAAACCGGCCATTAATTATAATAACCGAATTCTGTAAATGTAGCCCAAAATCTTTATAAATTTCTAGACTTAAATCTTTTAAGGCTGCTTTCAAAAATGTTGCTTGTCTTCAGCTCTACAGTTTTCGTCGGCGCCTCCCACAAAAGATCAAGTACCCGACCGCGTACAAAGAGTGCAGTTTTTATTTTGCCCGAGTACACTTTTCCGTTTCGGCCGACGCGGCGGGCACTTTATTTTTTTCGAGCACCTGTGCTTTTTTGCATTATTTACATGACTGTACTTTTTTAAAATGCACGCTGCCCTGTTTTTGTAAGAGTTTTACGTAAAAAACGTTATTTTTTTCCCTCGTAAATTACGAGTAGTTCTTGCAAAAAGATTAGGTCGGTTTCAGCGAATTTATTGTCATTTTAAAATGCAGGGATCCCCTGTTTTTGTGCATATGTTCTACGTTCCACAGTCCTTGCCTCTACATAAGTAAATCGACTGAAGAATAACCTCCTTTTTTGAAAATTCTACACTAGATATTTATTTTAATATTTTCTTGCCAGTATCAATGATTTCTTCTATGCGTTTATCGCCATAAAAAATCAAAGAAAGAAACTACAATACATGATTTAATCCGACATCTCGATACCTGTAAAATTGCAGCAATAAAATGCAGATGTATAACATCCCGCAACAAGTACTTCCTGACTTATCATACGCCACCTTGTACGCAGATGGTAACGCAATTTACAAAAAAAAAACACGAAGAAAAAACAAAATGGCGCTTGAATCTCGATTAAATAAATTGTTAACACGCCCGCGGCGTTTTATCGCATGATTTTTTTTTATCGTGGACGATTCTATGTGAAACGCTTCCCTAGTAATGAATATGCAACATTTAGATTGGACCTAGATACTTTATAGTTCCCGTGATGTAAAAAAAGAACGGCTTACGCCACCCACTGCTTAGATCTACGATAAAACACTTTAGTACTAGATAAAGTTGTATTTATTGAGGGGCATAATGCTTGCAGGGATATAATAAAAAAATTAAAACTCACCTTATAATGTTAAAGTGTTAATAGTTATTGGTAACGTGACCAATACCCAGTTTATTTGGGGACTGCGATTTAGCGACTGTGTATGACGAACTTCTCAGCATTAAGCTTAAACTAAAATGCTAAAACGTTAAAAAATCAAACTCAATTCTAAATTAAAAAAAAAACATTTATTTTGTTTCAAAAAAAGATAAAATAAAAATATTAAAAAAGATACTTAAATAAAAATTTACGTATTCAAATATTCACACACACAGTCGCCACCACGCGTCCCCTACTCTTGGAAGATAACAATACACATTGAAACAGATGCCAACTCACTCGCTGAAGTGTCGACCAACACTCCTCGAGGGTTCTCTCGCTGATGCTCTGGCCGGACCGCGCTTGTTGCTGTGGAAGGATTGAAAAATCAGGATTTACGTAAATCATTCAGTGTCTGATACTCTTGAAGTTAAACCTTAACAGTAAAAATACTATAAACATTTAATTAAAGTTATAAAAAAGATACCAACTTCAAAGAATACCAGACACTGTGTTTTTATTAGTTAGTATAAATAAAAGACAGTGCTTACACAGAAAAATGATGATTAGTTTCATGAACGTTATAAAAAGCAGTGAGCTCCATTGTTGCTTTTATAAAATAAAGATAAAATAAAATAAGTGCTATAGTACCTATAATAAAGTGAAATGAAATGTAACAAAAATAGAAAAATGAAGCTCACTTCAGAAAACGGTATTATGAAAACTCATTCAAATGAATTATAATTTTATAACAAAAAGCAGGTACTTGAATAAGTAAAGGTACGCTAGAATTAAGCGAGCTTTTATTATTAGTCGCTCATTAAATTAATATTCTCGTTTTGCAAAAGATAAATGTATTTTTTTTATTCTTTTCTTTATTTTGTTTATCTTTTTTTTTATAAGAATAATAATGTGTTTTCATAATTGTCTATCTACAGAAGAAGGAAAGAAAGAAAAATAATAATTACATCAATATTGAGGCTATTCAGGACATTTACCAGAGCGAAGGGTAACATCGCATTGCGATCACCGAGCGGGGTTTCTCCTGTTGGCGACTGCTGTTGTGGCTGCATGCGGAAATAAAGAAATGTTATACATTTTCTTTCTTACTTAAAAAAAACTTAAGTCCTCGTTGCAATGTAAGAAAAATACAACATCGATTTTAAATAACTACAGAAAAAAGATAAGACATTGAATTCTTATATTCCATTTCCGAATTTTAAAATTTACATTATTAAGGGCCAAACTATTTAGAATGCATCTAGCATTTCAAATAGGTTTTGTAATTCGGAAATGCAAGATAAGGTTTTCATTTTTATGAAAGTTTCAGTTATGGTAATGTTAGTTAATTCGAAAGATGAAAATGGAAATACAACATTTATGGGGAACAGTGAGGACATTTTGCACAATGTATTTACCATCTAAGAAGCAACATAGCAACGTTTTAACATAAGCAATAAAAAAGTAACATAAACCCATATCTTAAATTAGTAAAAAAACAAAAAAATACACTTACCCAAAACTAGGGTTACCAAAATCTACACAACACTTCGTGCACATGCTGTTAACCAGTGGTTAAGAACGAAAATTTTAATAAAAAACGCTACATAACTGGTTATAATAAAGCTCAATGTCCACTGAGATAATATGATAAATATCACTTTGGTATTATTGTATTGCATATTGAAATGATGATTGGTTACAATTAATGTAACCGCATTTCCCGGTGTTACTTATTAAAGAAACTATGTAGGCTACAAGTTCCAACTAATATTACGGCACTAGCTTTTCATTTATTTTTTTCTAAACTTTTAATTTAGTTTGTTGAGAAAAGTAATAAGACACGGAACACAGATTCTTATGAAATAAGATGTTAATGAGGAACTGGAACAATTTTTTTTTGTAGCTTCAGTTTTATTTCTATGCCTTTTAATATAACAGTGGACAAAGTCTTCAAAAAAAGCGCAACAAAAAAGTTATAGCGCGTTCAAATTGCAACAAAAAGATTTTTGTTAAAAGTAAAAAATTAAAAAAATCAGGACAGACGACATTTAGAGTTAAAAATGTATTTACATCGATATTATTGATTGTTGATAGTAAATTTACCAGAGCAAAGGGTACGAGTGATCTCTCGCTCATGGTGGAGTCTGCTGATGGGGATTGTTGTTGCTGCTGTCATCCCAAGAGGCGGCGTGAAAAAGATACAGTGGCGGGTCAATTTTTTGTTGTTTTACTATATTTTGGAGGGACAAAAATACAGTTTTATTGGGAAAGAAATGGAGATGGATCGTATTCTGTAGTTTTTCTGCGGATACTACAATTTTACTGTACCTACTTTTCTTAGAGTAGGTATAACTTTATTTTTCTATTACGCGTGTTTATATTACATAAAAGTAACGCATTTAAGCTTTTTGGTTTGTTTTTTAAATATTTGAACAACACATTTGCACCAAAATCATTTTTGGAGGTGTTAATAAATGTAAAGCGCTATGGATTCTATCCTTTCAAACACGGAAATGCCTACCACAAAACATATTGGATAAGAAGAAAAAAAACAATCAAATTTATTATTTTGATAGCAAACCCTTGACTCAACAATAAAAATATTAATAAATCAAATTTTAATGAACCGTTCTCTAAAAAACTAAACCACAAAAGCACAACGCGACGAACCGTTAAAGCTCAATTTACACAAAAAACCGTATGAATGCGGAACACGAATCTCGCAAAACCGGTTTTGTTATTCAAACAGAAATTTTGTGAAACAAAAAAAAAAGATTCGGAAACAAATAACTGTCAACACCCCTTCCGTGAAACAAAAGAGTCGGAAAAAAAAATTAAAAAATAAAATGATCGCGTCCCTAATCCGCGGTGCCGTGGGAATCGCAAGGTGAAACGTATCTAAAACTAATTTAAAATGTAATATTCTTTCGTCTGTTGTTTCCGAATTTTTGATTAAGAAAGTTATTACTATTTGCGTTTTTGTTTTTTTTTACTTTACCTACCTAGAATTGTTTCGTTCTTTTTTAAAATTTGAATTTGAAATTGAGATTCGTGTTCTACGGTTTGAATTTCGAATTAAAAACTAGTTTTGCGGACGAATATTGAAATGTTACTTTGATAAAAGACTTTACTTTCTTAGAGCCATCAAAGTCGCAAGTTTTTTGTTTGTTTTAATGAAACAGTGAATCAACTTAAACATTTACACACACGATCCGGAAATACGCACAAAAGAAGGAAAAAACAAAGTAAGACAGCCTAAATCTCCCGCGAAAATAATTTCTTTTTTTAAACCTAAAGCTTCGACATTTGTCGAACCAATTTAAAAACAGTACATCGGCAATTGTAAAACCAAATATACGTTATTGTCACAAAAAATATCACGGGACGTCAAACACAAAATAATCAAACCATATGTCCAAAACAAATAGTCGTTGAAAAAGAGAAAAAATGTAATCGACATCGCCGACAAGTTGATCACAGGTAATAATAGAATTATCACAGATTATTGTTATTAACATATCCTTTGTAATACCGGATGCGACATAAGGACACAAAAACGATTTTAATAATAACTTTGACGAAAGACCTTAACCCTTTCTTGGGTTAACAAAGCTTTACAATATGTTGCCTTGGCTTGTTTCTTTTTTTTAATTTATAAGGAAGGGATCATTCAAATTTGGAACGGGTTTCACCTCGGAGTAATCTGAGGTCAGTTGATCAAGAATGTTTGAAGAAGATAGACGTAATTTTGAAGTATTTTTTGTTTTTAACTACACGCGTATTTGTAAACTTTGATTCTAATAATAAGTGATATGGTGAAATGTTAAATATTAGGACTGTGATACAAGTTTTGAGTGGAAACATTTCAGTAAACTCCTACTTCAGGTAAGTTTACGCGTTCATCTTGCCGTCGGTGTTTTGATTATTCAAAAAAATATATTAGAAGTTTCCACATTCTAAACACCCATTTAGTTTCTAAATATTTTCTAATCACACCACTTTTATTATTGACGGAAAATAATACCTAATTATTTGTATTTGTTTTTCAAAACAACTATACGCAGAAATGATTAAAATCATTTTTGTCATCCTAAAGACAACCTAAAATTCCCACGGAAAGTTACAAACATATAAAAACTCACCTGAATTTCATTCACCAGCTTTTCAGTCATAATCTTGTGGTCTGGTGTTGCTGACGGCTGCGGCGTAGGGGGAGCCGGCCCTTGCTGACTGTGGCCCTCCCCCAGCTGGTCCTGACTGGGAGAGCCTGGCCGGCTTCTGTTCCAGAAGTCTTGCATCTTGAACTGTCTCTGCGCCTCAGCCGCTTGCTGCAGGGTCGGTATGTGGAGGGATAGAGGGGCAGCGCGGAGGTCCAGCGCGCTGCCACCCGCGGAGGCTTCGCTGTTCCCTTCGGCGGCTGTCATTTTGAAGGAGTTTTGGAGCCAGCTCGCTACGAAGTTGTCCTCCTCTTTGGGAGGATCCAGGAGTCTTGGAAACGGCGGCGCGGCGCTCGGCTCATACGCGCCCTCGCCGCCGACCTGTTCTCCCTCCTCAGCTATTTTCGGTACTTTAGCCTGCCTCGGTGAGCCCTCCTCTACCGCTTCCGTCTTTCGATATTCATGGAGGTCCCTGTACCTCTCCTGCAGCGCTAGGGATATGTTCTCATTGAAGTATTTCAACATTAATTCCAGTTTCGGACGTGTCGTCACAACGAGGACATGCGATCGCTCGCGGTTCTTTAATTCACACTCTTTCCGTACTTCGACGATGTCTTCGGATCTGCAAGACAACAATCTTTTTAGCGCGGCGCGTCCGAAAAATTTATTTGCAAAAAGTTATCGCGGTTTAAAATTTATTTTAATTTTCGCGGCCGAGTCACCCCCGGAAAAGCGCAAGTCCCGTGGAAAGCGGAAACTCGACCTTCTTAAGACGCGGGCGGACGACGACTAACTTCTTGGTGGAAAACTTGAGCGTCGCGACGCTTTCTTGCGGGGTGGGGCGGACGCGCGCGCCAGGCGAAGACGCCGGTCCAACTAGCAAGACGCGGCGCCGCCCCCGCCGCCTTAGACGTAGCCAAGAACATCCCCACCGACGCCGGGCGCACGCGCCCCGCGTTTTTTCCGCGGAAAAATGCGTCCGGTCAAGGAAAAGACGGCGCGGCCGGCGACGAGCGGCTGCCGTGTGACCGCGCCGCCTCGCCCCGCGCGCCTCGCCTCGGATACACTCGGACACAATTTCCCCAAAAACGCATGACGGACCACTCGGACTACGGCCGAAATAAGAACTATTAAAAAGGGCGCTAAGGACGCCGCAGGGTGGTCGCCCCTCTCGCTCGCCCGACCCCGATCCTATCCCACCCTTGCATGCTAGAACGGGACAAGTAGAGCTCCCCATTTTTTTCTAAGCCGCTATTAGTGAGGGAGGAAATGAAAAAGAATGGGTTTCTTTGTGATTTTTTCTTAATGACGTCTGTCTCGCTCGCTCTTACACGGTGTGTATATCGCTGTTTCACGTGGAGTTTTTAAACATTTCTTTTCGCGACGCCTCTTTTACTATTGTGTGTTTTTTTTTCTATTCAGGCGGGGCTTAGCTTATGGGGATTTAGCCAACGATATTTTTTCGAGATTTTATTTTTTCCTGTTTTACCTAAACTTGGGAAAAGTGGGTTGCGGAAGTCGAGTTTTTCCGCCTCCTTTACATATATCCTTCTTTTAACTATGTGAAAAGTTACTTTTAAAGATAATCTGGCATCTTTTAACCCTTTTCTTTTCTGTTTTCAGGTACGATATCACTTTTATTAAAGCCTTGGATTACTTCTAAGTTTTTTTTTAAGTAATGTGTGAATCTAAACCAAGATTGTTTCGTATCTAAGTAGGGCGCTGTGTTCGCACGGCTGCGAAGCTTTTCCTAAGCAAGAAGGTCATTCTGCTACCCCACGACAGATGGCGTAACTGCCTACGAAAATTTTCTTCGTCACATTCTTGAACTTAAAGTAATATTTCAACTACAGTTTTAGAAAATTCTGATATATGTATCGTAAGCTTTAAAATAGTTATTTATTAGTTATTAAAGGGCGGATTTTCATAACGCTAGAGATATTATTTATCAGAAGGCCAAATCCTGAAATTTAAATCATTTGAAATCTAGTCGCAATTTTTTCTTAACGACAGTCAATGTCAAAAAAATAGACGTATCAGACTGAGAGTAGAATGGGATGTTATAAATACAGGAACTGACTTCAGAGGAACCATTTTTAATTTTTGTCAAACGTTTCTGTCTCTTATATTCTGTATATAAAAAAGTCAACCCGAAGTGACTTAGTATTCTAAAATGTAAGTGCCTAAGACTTGATATCTAACTATTTTAGATTTATGGAATGTTTTGGTAAATAAATTTGTGCTGTTTTTGTTATAATTATTTAGTCTTATTTATCTTAGTCTTGTTCTAAAAAAACTAGAGTATTTAGGTTTATTTTTTGTTAGTAATCTAGATCAGTTTTAAGTAATAGAGTTGTTTTTACATTAGACCAAATATTAGATTAAACTAGAAGTAGGATAAACTAGAATAGACTGTCTAACTTATTTTCATATTTGTCCAAAATGTATAAGAAAAATATCTGCATCCAAAATAAACTTCTCAAACCTACACCAGTTTTTCTAACACCACTCCTTAGTCCCTCCCGCTATACTTCAACAAATGATTAGCAAGTACAAATTGCCATAACGATTTAATGCACAGGAGGGGCACACATGGGAGTGACTGTAACACGGTCTATGCACACGGTAGGTATTCAGAGTGACTTAGAAAAATGGTACGTATTGTGTTCTCAAGGTGAGGTGATTAGTAATCGGTAAGAAGTGGGGGCCGGGTTGTAAATAAGACACTGTTTTAAGTGCTACGTTGATTTATTAAGATGAGCTACTAATCACTCTTTCACAATCAAGAATCCTTCTCCTAGACCAACAGTTCTTCTAGAATGACACATTCTATCTTCTCAACTAGAATGATATATCTTAAGTGGTTATTGGAACCAGAGAGAACTTATGTTTTACCAGCCTGTATACAATTAGGTCTGTTATTGTATAGAACCAAATAAAAAATACAGTAGTTAGGCAAAGAGTTCTTGTTTACAACTAATACTTATTTTTATGACTTTATTTTTCTATTAACCTGTGAACAGTTTATTTATTGTAATCAGTTTGAATTCAACAGCTGTGAAAACTTAAGTTAGACAACCAGTCTTACCAAAAGGTATCGTGTTACCCAGTAACTGGTTGTGGATGCCAGATAGGCAGTCGCCCCATGTAAAATACTGGTATTCAGCTGCATCTCTCAAGACTAGAAGCATACGCGAACTTTTGTTTAAATTGAGTTCTATTTCTTTAACGTTAAGATTAAAAGTCTGTCTATTTCTTAGAGAACGCTTATGGTTTGAGATTAGGATTGCTTGTGTACAAATAATAAGTACTAATAATGAATGTGTTGGAGATAACAATATAAATGAACTGAAGCGACATTTTTCACGGGAGCTCTGTTTGTTTAGTAGCTTACTTAAGGGTTGAGAAAAGCCTCTGAGAAACCGGAGGGTTGAAAAAGTGACCGATAGATGGCGAAGCCTGTATCAAAGACAGGGGTTCTTTATCGGAAATAGGGAAAAATTATATGATAGGAAGTAAATGTAGTGAGAAATAAGACTTTCGGAAACTTTTTTTAACTCATTAAGTATTATTTCAATCTCTTTATATTTAATAATTACTTTTTGAAAGTTTTAGTTTTGTGGCCAGTAATGTATGTTTTCTACCTTTTTTTCTTTAATTTGATACTTGTTAAAAAAAAACTTAAACGTGCAAATGAATTTGAAAATTTTAAACATAAGAAAATACAAAAAAAGTTTTCCCTGTTTCTCATAAATTGACACCATACTGAAGGCGCTAGATGTCACCACTATACTTCTTTAGTAAGATATTTTCTCTACTCAAGATGAGTACAGAAGAAATACATTTGTTGTCTACTGTTACTTTTAACTCGTTTTCTTTTGTAGAGTCGTACTAAAAGATCTCAACAGCAAAAACAATCATTATTTTGTAATGGATCACCTCTGTACATAATAAGTACTAGCCTACAACTGTCTCGCTGCAAGGCAAAGACGAAAAAAAAGAGTAGGCACAAGCTTAATCACCACTTTTGCTCAAAGCAGATTGGCATTTCTGGTTCCCTCACAATGATTTCCTTCAACGATGCCAGTGAAGACCAAGATAAACTTAAAAAGTACCTACATATGAATTGAAAACTCACATTGTTATCGGCTGGGTTTGAACCCATAACCTCGTGCACGAGAAGGGAGGCCTCAACCATTGGGCCATTACCTCTGTTATTCTTTAAAAAATCTATTCTTTATAGTATCTGAGATGGTCGGTTGAGGAAAGAACCACACAGATTTGAGTTCAAGTCATCACCTGCCTAGCCGTTTTCCCTATGTTGCGGTCGGCTTCCAGTGTAACCGAATGCAGCTGAATACCAGTATTTTAGATCGAGCGACTGCCTATCTCGACTTTGTCCCTGTCACCTCTAACCTATACTAGAGTCAAGAGCAAACCCATCTCAAATTTAAAAATACACCATCATCATTATCGTCATCTGCCAGTGTTTACATGGAGCGACCTCCACCACCACGTTACTGGGCAACCCGATACCCTTTGGTAAGACAGTTTGTCAGACTTTCAGGCTTCTGACTACCCGTAACGACAAAGATCACAAAATGACAGCCGGGACCCACGGCTTAGCGTGCTTTCTGAGGCACGGAGGAGTCTCAATATGTTACGAACGACCACCCATCCACAGATTGACCTCGCCAAGCGTAGCTTAACCTTCGATCAACCCGTGCGACAGTGTTTATTTAGCCACGAGCTCCTCCATTAAAGAGTATAGAAATAAAAATAAGTTTGTAACATCGGAAAATATGCCAAAGATAAAGCTCTTTTAGTAATGTTTACCATCTCCCTAACGGACAGACAGACAGTCGATCCTAATAATAATATCGAATTAAACAATGAATCGAATGGCCCGCGTGGTTGACCCTACGTTTTAGGGTGCCCTCTACAATGTGCTCAAAATTAAATGGCGGACTTTTTTTTTAATATTGAAAGTAAATTTCGTTGTAAATTTGCGAGAAGAACCAAACCATCAAGAGAAGTGGAAAGAAGGGGGGAGGCCTTTGCCTAGGAGTGGGACAACACGACCTAACTAAGAAAAAAAAATAGTAAAAAAAAAAAAAAAAAACACGCTTTTATAGAAAATCCAACTATGAATCCAAACTCAACCATGAAGCTAATATAAAACGTGTAAAAACGATGTTAATTTTTCACTTACTAGAAACCTACATTAATTACTTTAAGAGCTACCTAGGGTAATTATAATAACATGTGTAATTATTATATGCTAGCACTTCGAACGCGACTTCGTTCGCGTTGACTTCGTACTTTTCCCTCCAAACTTTGACATCCCCTCCACCATGAAAATAGTAATATCCTATAGAACTCAAAAATAATGTAGCTTTCTCACGTTTTTAGAATTTGATCATTAGTTCCGGAGATTACTGCCTACATACAAACTTACAAACAAATATTACCTCTTTATAATATTAGTATAGGAGTACAGATCTCTGCCTACCCACCGTACTGGTATTTATAAAACAGACTGACAAAACAACCAACTAAACGCAACTAATTAACAAAACATTCAAGCCAATAAAATAGAAAGGTGTAGCTGATCTATCACTGATACGGGCGGCCCGATTTATTCCCGAGCCAAGTGACAGGTTAAAACGTAGCTTATCTTTATCTTTGAGTAGCTTGTAAAATATTTAGCTTACTTAGCTTATAGTGAGTCGTATTTTTAAGACGGGTGCTGGAACTGTAACACTTTCTAGAAAAAGAGAATCTATTAATAGCTTTTTTTCATTTGTTTACGTTAGCGGCCATTTTGAAATTTAAGGTAAGTTTTCTCCAGATAGAGTCCAGTTTGCAAAATTAGCTTTGTTATAACGTCTTCTGAATCTATTTGTAATATTTAGGTTTTTTAATGTTTATATCTTTCATCTGATTAAACTACCCCAGTAACTGGATTGTGGAGGTCAGATAGACAGCTGCTCAGTACTCAGTACTGGTATTTATTTGGCTAGACTGGAAGCCGACCCCAACATAGTAGTGAAAAGGCAGATGATAATGATAATTTGACATATTTTGATACCAAATTTTTTGTATATTTATGATCCAATAATGGAGATGTTTATAGAGACACTCTAACATGCTATCATATCTTAATGTACGCCTAAATTTGAAACAAAAAACCTAAGGAATGCCCCTAAAACAATCTTATTTAAGAAGTAGTAACTCTTCATACAAAAATATTGATCCTAACAATTGCATAGTAATAAATATACTAGAAATCATCCTATTATGTCATAGCAAAATCTTAGCTCCAAAACTTATCGTCCTAACAAAATCGTAGCTTCACGAATTATTGACGTCGCCATATTGTGTCCACTGTGGACGGGTCACGACAGCTGCTCACGTCCATTGTTACTTTTATATTAACTTGCATAATTTCCGGCAGCCGTATCGCACGTTACTATATTATATAACTTCATATAATTATATTGTTATGTATACCGTTTCAATATGTATAGTACTCTATACACATTGAACACTACATCACAAAAACAGATTTTTGTTTTTACGTGTCTTACTTTTGTCAGTCGTGATGAGTTAGGGTTTTAGGCCTTCTTTGGGTAAGAAAAGAATATAATACTCTTTATTGTACACCATGAAAACTTACAAATAATGAGTTTATGAGCTACATAGGGTGTTACAATGGGTGGCCTTATCGCTAAAAACGATCTCTTACAGACAACCTTTGGATGGACTTGATAGAGAAGAAGAATTATTAACCGATTTTAATAATATTCTTTTGTCTCTTCTTAAACTACGAGTATACTTAGTTACTTGATATTTTAGTGTTTTTTTTTAAGTCGGTAGTAACACACAGAGCATTACGCTTGTATTCCCCATGGGTGGGCAGAAGTGCGCCTATAGTGTCACCCACATTTCGCCAGTTATGTTTTAAGTCACATGTATTAGGGGCGAGCCTATTGGCATCAAATCATATATATTGGCATAAGCCTGACTCCGGACTGCTAATGAGAATGAATATTAATTATGAATAATCTATCTATTACGAATATCAATTATGAATAATCTTAAAGTATTGTTAAAACTCAATAACACTTTGTCCGACCTAGGTATCGCACCCAAGACCTCACGCTCAGCAGTCATGCTTGGGACCACTGGACCAATGAAACAGCCATGTCAGTTTAGTCGTTAGTATTTCTTTAATCATTAAGTTTATCTTAGACATCACGGACATCAGTGAAGGAAAACATCTTGAGGAAACCAGAATGTATAATCAATATGTATATGTACATAAACTTACGCCTTTTTCCCAAGGGGTAGGCAGAAACTACAGAACGCCAACTGCTACGATCTTTACATACTCCTACTCTGATGGAGATTTACCGAATATACTAATAAGCTTGACCTTCTTGAACCAAGCAGCAAACCTGAGGTACTCAAAACCTATCTTTATACGTACATAATAATCAACCACTTACTTAAGTCTGGGTATAAACCTAAATTGGCAAT
The DNA here is from genome assembly GCA_905147745.2 of Phlogophora meticulosa. Lineage (NCBI taxonomy): Eukaryota > Metazoa > Arthropoda > Insecta > Lepidoptera > Noctuidae > Phlogophora > Phlogophora meticulosa. The sequence goes on from LR990542.1 coordinate 3,453,728, forward strand.
CGTAAATTCGATTTTACATGCAATAGGCAAGACCAATGTACATAAACTTTAATTTAATAACCAACTACATGATATTTTGGAGGATCCTAGTTAGACCATAGCAAAGATGAATACTACTACAAGCATATTTTTATGTCACAAATCAGGGGTGAGAATTTTCTTTTTTTTATAAGGATTCTTTACCCATTTACGCCTAACCCTGGTTGCTAACGTGGACTGGTAAAAAATACCTTATTTTTTAATTATTTTAAGGACGGGAAATCTTCTAATGTCTTCTCCTGTTCTGGGTGGAACGGGAGGGCGTGTCAGATTTTTACTGACTAAAACCCATCCGTGCTCTGTCCTTGCCGTTTACGTTATGGGTTCACGGTAACTCTTTCAAACATCCCCCAAGCCTGGCAGGCTTGTTCCCCTATTGGGACCCGCCAAAAATGCCTAAGGTCTAAATCTGCCTACGTACGGTTTTTTACTTGCGCATTAAGTTTTCAACACTAATATTCTAGAGATGAAAGATTTGATTGTTTGTATGATATTATTTTAAATAAATAAATAAATATTGCTGGACAATCCACTCAGCATCATCTAGCCCCAAGCTAAGCAGAGCTTGTGTTATGGGTACTAGATGACTGATATACTTAATACAATACATTACATAGATAGACATTTTTATTATATATAGCAAATACCCAGAACACCCGGAACAAATATTTGTAGATCGTACAAACTGAAAGTCCCAAGGCGGGAATCGAACCCGCAACCTCTTGCGTCGCAGGCGGACCTTCGCCCGCCGCGCCACATCGGTCGTCGAATATCATAAACTATTTACCGATTTAGCTAAATCTTTTACCAATACAAAGCTACATTATCAGCTAGTAAATAAATATAACTGGATACCAATACATCTAAAGCCATTAATTCCGTCGAATCAATGAATTATTAAATCGGAGACTATTTAAAACTATTCTTTTCTTAACCCTACATTCCTTAGTAGAGAATCTATGGTTATGAATATTTAATGTCTATTGTTCCCAAAAAATGATAAAATGATTTCAGGTGGAGTGTTCTCACATTGGTTAGACTAATGATCACGCTTGTTTTATTATAAGGTTAAGACAGAAATGTCGATAATTTTGACCTTTGTTATTTGCCATGGTCCATGAGGATAAAAGACCAAATGATGAGTATTTGATGGAATTATGTATTTTCGTGGCTCGTTGGTATAGTGGTTGCAACTAATACTTCGGAGGATGAAGTCCCGGGTTCGATTTCCGGGTCGGGCAAAGTGTTTTTAGATTTCTTCTATTTCGAATTTATTCGTTGCAGCTTGGAGTCTGGTTTTGTGCCCAGTTGTACTATTAATAGGTAGGTACCTACTTCTCTGCCTAACCCTCAAGGGGTGTTATGTATTTTTGGTGGCTTCTTATTTTCATCCAGGTGAATCATCATCTGCCTAGCCATTTCTTTAACTGTTTTCAAGAAAACTAACAGGTATATATGTAGGTATATAGGGGAAGACGGTGGCATACTGATCACGTGTCGCCGTGAACAGCGAGGTTCTGGGGAGACCTCTTTACCGTCTCCTCAGGGATGTGCCCTAACAGGCGTTGCACAGATGGGGTCCCGGAGTGGTCTCTTAAGAGGTAACAGGGACCCTTTCATGTGCTGATGGTGATCACCGAGGTGGTTTTAGTGAGGTAAGAATCCCACACTCCCTGGTCTTTTGTCCAAAAGTCCAGGCGCCATTTGAAGGTTTTACCCCGTTAACAAAAAGGTATATAGGTACAATTATTTCTAGACTCACTGAACCCTCCTTCCGCATACATCTCACCCCTCAAACAAAACAACTAACACCGATCCATGTCTAATTTAAATAATTATTCTATCAGTTTACACATCACTTTCTCACGAACTAGTCTTAGGAACTCTTTTATCTCGCAATCTTGTCTATGCCGTTCCCATAGACAACAAAGAAGGAACCCCATCAAAACGAAAAGAACCGGTTCCTTTTTTGTTTTTTCGAAAATAGAAACAAAAAAATCGGCGACATTATTAGTAGCACCTATTGAATCGAGAAGTTGATTTGCATAAATTAAAGGGTCAAATGGATCCTGTATGGTTTTTTGCAGGGTTAAGTGCGACGGATTGATGAAAGAGTTCTAGTGTTGTGTTTCAACTGGTTTTTGAAGGGTTATCATATTTGTTGGACTTTTTTTAGGTGTGCTAGTTGCGATGTGAGATTTAAGATGTATGGGATAGTGACAAGGTGTGCAAAAGGGGTTGAGAGATTTGATGTTGTTGATAACGTCACGTTCAAATCCTGTTTTTTATCATGCTTCATCAACGCTAATAATAATACATAACATATCATCCCTTCGGTACACCTAAAGTATACCCACATTTCACCAGTTATATTTTTATGTCAAATGTAATATAGTGAAATATCGTAACTCATTGATCGACCCGGAAATTGAACCCAGGACCTCATGCTTAGCAGTCGCGTTTGCGATCACTAGACCAACGAGGCTGGCTAAAAATATAGGTCTACGTAAGAGAGGCTGTCATATAAATTAATCTATTTTATTCTTAGCGAAATCATTAAATATTATAACGACTAAATGCCTGATTTGGTCATTGTAGTATGTTGGTATTTAACAAATAACAGGCATCCTCACACAAATTAATTTTTTGCACATGACATTTGGACACGATGTAGTTTATTCTTCAGTTATTTTAAAACTGTGAAAGCATTTTAGTCTATGGAACGTTGAAAAAAAAAGAATCGCTCCAATTCTCAAAATTAATAACAACAAAGTAACATAAGACAGAGACATTTGCTTCTAAATCAATATCAAAGTCCACCAGATGAGTAATTAAAAAAACACAAAAATCCAATCTTCCCTCCAAGACTGGAAGAGCCTAGAGCTGGCTTCTACTTTGGCCAGAGGCTACCTGCCTTTTGGGCACTTCATTAGTCGACATCGATGAGGATGAATTCTTTTTCGATGCCTCATTAAAATTCACTGTTTATATGAACCTATTTACTAGTATTTTTTTTGTACATAGTTATACATGGTGTAATTTAAATAGCTATATGTTAGTCATTTTAAACAGTGTATTTTAGTTTCTATCTTCCAATTAAAAATCAATTACTAAAATATCCGTTCCAAGCTAAAAATTGTTTCCAAATATATAATTGAACTGGCATCGGAGGGTTGTTGGAATAAAAAGTGGTGGGGGTCATAACGATCGGCCGCTCACGCACCGCGACCTATTTTTAATCATTTTTGGAAGAAACCGTGAAGGGTTAAGATTGGATAGTGTGGAAACGGCTTGTCGACGATTTTCTTTAAAATTTTACATCAAAAGGTAAGTTCATTTATAAGGCGAGTTTAGAATAGTAACAATATCCTGTTACTGTCCCATCGCAGGGAAAAGTCCTTATCTCACACAGAAGAATAAGAAGAGTTTAGAATAACAATCAATAGTTATCTCCTTTTTAGCCATATCATCTTTTAAACAATCACTGTTATTTTACTATATACCTACCGGCTGCCGACAGAAGCGAAAACATAAAACTTTGGAATAACTGTGTTTTCGACACACCCCATATTAGCATGTCGGTGACGGGAACCCAGTTTACCCCTATGAAAAATAAAAGATAAGTTTTTAAGAAGTTTTTACTTCAAAAAATATTCATAAAAAAAATAAGGCCGTCTCCACACTAGGCCAGTCACTAAAATATTATTGATGCGAGTATTCCGTGACAAGTGTACCGTACGAACAAAGGCAAGTGTGCCCGTTTGTGTGATCGATAACTACGAAACGGAATGCGTAGTTTTCTAACAAATATTCAGGTTGTGCTTTTTAATGGAATGTTTTTATTGGATTGGACTTGGAGTGGTTTTTGAGTTGAAGGTTGAGAAAATAAGTAGACATGTTTATGTACTTTGAAATATGTAGATTGTACAAAATGGTTATAGGTATCAGCAGTTTTATGCCGGTAATATCTTATCGTGAAATTGTTGTAAGAATCTTACAACAAATTCACGGAAAGTATAGATGCAATAAAAAAAAAATACTGTACAATCCACACAGCATCATCTAGCCGTAAGGTAAGCAGAGCTTATGTTATGGGTACTATATACTTAATAAAATATTTTACATACATAGATATTTTTATTATACATAGCAAATACCCAGAACACCCGGAACAAATAAATAAAATAAATAAATAAATAAATAAATATTGCTGGACAATCCACACAGCATCATCTAGCCCCAAGGTAAGCAGAGCTTGTGTTATGGGTACTAGATGACTGATATACTTAATACAATACATTACATATATAGATATTTTTATTATACATAGGAAATACCCAGAACACCCGGAACAAATCTTTGTAGATCGTACAAACATTTGTCCCAAGGCGGGAATTGATCCCGCAACCTCCTGCGTCGCAGGCGGACCTTCGCCCGCCGCGCCACATCAGTCGTCAAAATCGAAAAAAATGACAACGAAGCGAGCTGTCATTCCATACTAATAAATAATATAAAATAACATTTATTTATTTTAGGTCCTTGACCCATATTAGATATAAACAATGTACACTTTTGTCTATTTTACAGGCGTCACTATTATTGCAAGAAATAAGTATTAACTGATTGATTAATAAATATATAAAGTTAATCAAATGAAATAAAAATTTCAGAAGCTATTGAATGTCAGATCAAATCAATTAATGTCAAAGGCGTAAAGTGAAATGAAATAAAAGTTCCCAGTTACTGGGAAACACGAAACCCCTAGACGAGAGTTAGACTTAAAGGCTTCTGACTACCCGTAACCACTGTCAATGCTCTACAAATGACAGCCGGTACTAACGGTTTATCTTGCTTTCCGTGGCACGGAGGAGTCTCGATATGTTACGAACGGTCACCCATCCACTAACTGTCCACGGCATGTGTAGCTTAACCTTCAATAAACCCGTGCGTCTGTTTTTGTACATATCATGGATCTGATCTCTTGATGGAACTATTTAAATACCTCCACTATCAACTAGCCAAAAGATGCGAATGAGACCCTATTACTAAGCCAACACTATCCGTCCGTCTGTCTGACTGTATGTCAGCGGGCTGTATCTCATGAATATATAGATAGCTGAAATTCTCAAAGAGTGTATATTTCTATTACGGCAATTACGACAAATCATAAGAAATATAAACAAATACTAATAATAATAAACATTTATTTGGAACAAGTAGCAGGACACAACTTTACAAAATGAAACGAAGATAAGCTACAAAAGTTAAAAAAGTGGCGCAGCTATCAACGCCCAAAACAGAAACAAGGTGCATTTGCTCCAGACTAATAATTAAAATGTTAGAAATAATTTATAAAAATAAACATAGCAATAAACTAAAGGGATGTGCTTTTTTCGGCATTCTTTCTATTTAGGTATTTAGTTTTTATCAATGATTGTGTACAAATATCATTATTATTGCTAGGAAATGTAATTGAAAGCTTAACGTTGTCAGGGAAATGCAAAGATGATGATGTGGGAGGAAATTCCTAAGACGGAATTAGATCTATTTCAAGCAATGCACGTGTTCAATTTAATTGAAGAAATGGGTTACAGCGATAGGTGACAGGCTGGTAACATGATTGTTGTGTACATTTTGAACTTTAACCGTTAATTAGATATTATACATAGGTACTCTGAGTACCTACGGAGATAAATTTAAATGTTTGTACTATGTACAAAGATTTGTTCCTGGTGTTCTGGGTATTTGCTATGTATAATTAAAATATCTATCCATGTAATTCATTGTATTAAGTATATCAGTCATCTAGTACCCATAACACAAGCTCTGCTTAGCTTGGGTCTAGATGATGCTGTGTATTTACTTATTTATTTATTTACTTTACATCAACGTCGTAGAAGGAAAAGTTATTTTTTTCGCAAAGAAAAGCAAAGCCTGATATCCAAAACATACAAAAAAAACAAGCTCTTGAAATAATATACAGCTTTAATAAAGAATAATCAAATTCAAATATAATTCATTCAACTCCATAAAGTAGGTAATGTTTCCGTAAACATGATCTAACACCACCAAAAAAACCCCTTTAACAAATAAAATAAAACCGGCAGGATACATAAAAAATCGACACCCCTCAAATAGACCGTTAAACAATTACAGAAGTATCAATCTACAATAAAAAGAAAAAAAGGAAAAAAAAAACAAAAAAAACCGGGCGGACCCTGTGCAAACATTGCGTGTCGGAGCCCACAGCTTACAAAACGGTAGCCCAAAAAAATGCCCACGTGTTAATCTAGCGCGTTTAGAAAAAACGGTAAAAAAACGCCCCTCCTATCGTACGACCAATAAAAACTTGAAAAAAAATATGTTAAACGGCTTTTAGAAAAAAAAGAGTTAATTGGCGGCGAGCGTGCCGCCTTTTTTCTACTTAAAGGGTTTTTTTTGTACCCGTGGCCGCGTGGGGTGCATTTTTTGTCCCTATTATGAGTGTTATAGGCTGTGAAGCTGTCAAATTGTATTAGAATTATTAATTGTATGCGTTGAACGCTGTATAATTTTGTTAATAGTAGCCTGTGTAACGTGGCAAGATTTTTTATTACAGGTTTATTATTATAATCTCTATTTAAAGTTTTATAAAATATTTTTTAGACAACAAAAAATAAGTTGAGCTCAAAATTAACTTAAATACTAAAAACTTTATCAAGGTTTTTGTGCAAAATTATAATTCTAAAACATTATCTAGTATTTTATGTTTCCGATGACCTTTAATGTCATATTAGAAAAATTCAAAGACAATGATTTACAAAAGCGACATCTAACGGGGAATAGATAAGAACGCGAGTGTTCTAATTAGATCTTATAATTAAAAATAATACTTGTGTTAAAGTTACCAAACTGGCAAGCCAAAAAACTTTTTTTTTATTAAAGGTCAAAATAATAATAAAAAAAAAAATCTGTAAATATTCTTAATTTTTAAACTGTGTTCTAAATTCTTATTGGAAAAAATATAATCAAGCAATGGTTAAATTATTTAAAACAACGTAAAGATTTTAAAGTATTTTTTATAGTTTAGTAGAAGATTTAAAAAAAAAACCACTCAACTTTTGGTATCTCTCAGTTAATTAGAACTCCATGAATCTAAGTCACAAAATGGCCTTTAGAATTCTAGAAAAACACATCAAGAACGAATATAAAAAAGCACTCAAACTCCGAACGAAAAAAGAGAAAAAAAAACTAAAAATCACACTATTATGTAACAATGGAAAATTTTTACCTCGTTAGTATGAAAAAACAACCGCCCTGCACTGCGTCAACTTATAAAATTTCCATTTAAAACACGCAGCATTATTATCTTTTTTCTAACGAAAAAAATGCACTTTAAATCTGCACTTAGATAATGTAAAAACCCATCACTGTAATTCTATTTTCAACTCAATTCGAAGGAGTGTAAAAGATAATTTTATTTGAATTCACTGCTGTGTTACGTCATTTCGATTCGAGTTTTGTGTTCCTTGGTCTACTTTATTGGTTAGTGATGGGACTTTATTACTTTAAGATTGAGTCAAGATGATGTCAAAAGCTAGGAGTTCAGGGAGTTCAGGTTCAATAAAACCTTTACTTTTAACCTGTTTCTATCTTTTTTTATAAATCCTGAACATCAACTACTCACTGCACTATACGCGTGGGAAAGGAAGAAAGACAAAAAAATCAGAACAGGCTCAGGCACACAGTGCTTAACAAAAAAAACATAAAAAGAAATAAAAAGAAAAATAAAATGAAAAAGAAGTAATAAAAAATCATATTATGAAGTACGGTATGTTCTTTACGACTAAAAGCGTCCAATTCAGCAAAAAATTAATAAGGAACTTCATTCGTCACATGGATTATTTAGAAGTGGCATCTCGCAGTTTATCTTTCAGGGATATCTAATGCTTAACCGAACTTTCCTGTAGGGAATCAGAAATGAAGACCTCCAGCCAGGGCAACGTTACATAGAATTTCTTTGTATTCAGTTATAGGGTGCGTAGAGTTTACGTGGAGAACTGGACGTGGTGTTAGTTTGCCAGCGTGAAACTGCCTCTGCTGTCCTAATAGTTACCACCTCAAAAAACAAATGAAAACAGCGCCTACCAGCATTGACAACCCGCACGAGTCAGTCAACTGGTAAGCGCTGTCAAATCTTTAAAAGCTACCAGCTTTCTACGTGAATGCATCCTAAACCCAGCTAGTGTAGTTTCGACCTTTGTTTCAAGACAGTAGGTATCAGAATTTTCAATTGAAGGATCCTATATGTAGAACCTAGATAATATCCAGTATTATCCAGTAATATAGTTTAAAATAACAATGAATAGAAATCCCAAGAAAAAGCACAAAACAACCATAATACAGCATTGCTTTTTTCACTTAAAAACTTCATCACGTAAATCCGTTACACATTATCATTCTGCCCTAATCCCTCTTTATTCGGGATCTTCTTCTTCCATACTACTCTATTTGCCGTCATCTCAAAAGTAACCTTTCTAGCCTAATCTAGCAAATAAACTAAACAGGAACCAGGACTAAAAAGTATGTGGACCCCATTTTTATACTCTTTATAGACCCCTATGTCACTCAATAAAGAACAACTCCCTAATTGGTTTGATCAGAATCTTTTGTTTCATCCAATTACGTCTTATTTTTATTTATTGTCTTTTTAACAGCTGATCTAATTGCTTTGATCAAACGACGGTCTTTTGTATCATCTTCTTCTTAGCGAGTCGATATGGCGATCCATAAAGAGCCTATCAAGAACTAAGCTACAATTATGGCGCCATCCGTAGCGTGTCTTAAATCCTGCAGCTTGCAGGGTACGCAGAATACGATATCAGGAAGCATTGCAGGGCTACGAAAATGGGATGGTTAGACCTATTTTCTTGTTCATTGATTCGAAATATTCCCCCTAAACATGGGAATAACTGCATCAGGCTGAATTGATTGGTTGACATCATTTCGTGATTCCCAGTAAAGAAATATGTCATATTAATTTCAGATGGCATTTTACATCATCAAAGTTGCACTGAGTCGATCGATTGTCTTTAGTTTGAGTCGATCTCGATTCAACATTGCACATGCACAACACTATTTGCGCTAGTGTGCACGTTATCTCAACGTGCAGTTGATAAAATTTTGAAAAATCCACAACTTTTCCGCGATAACCCCGCCCCGTTGCGAGGAAAAAAAGCTCTTGTGTCGTATTCATAGACAAGACGTATTAAACTAGTAGTACCTATTTGTAATAACGAATCAATTAGCATAAAAACACGTTTAACATTGACTATTAATTGAGAAGTATCTTTATCCTGTCTGATCTGTTTCCATTGTGTCCAAAAAGGGTATTGAATTAATTAAATGTAACAAGATTTACACAGTATCAGGTAAATGAGTGACATAATCTTAAATAGGTAGCAGAAAAGCAACCGATATTTAATTGAAAAGGTTTTTTTTTAGAAAGCAGTTGAAAACAAAAACTTATCTCTCAACATCTCAAAAATGCATGAAACTTGATAAAATATGACAGTGGCTGACACTTGCACAATGAAACTAGACAAATAAACGTGTGCAGACCTCATCGTACACAATCATAGTCTTCTTAAGCAAGCCTAAAACGCAAGAATACGCCAAGTCAACAAGCCACCACTGCGTGCAACACCCATACATGTATACATACAACCACCCAGAACCCACACTATGAATACAGCGCATCTTATAAATAACCACGTTATCTTTGAATACGTACAAGTTGCATGTACATATGTTGCAATCATAGGGCTCTTTGTATGTATGTAGATAAAGGAGCAATTCTATTCGCACAACGATGAGAAACGCACGTCTGAAGTAGAAATTACTTGAAGTATGCAGAAGTAAGTATGACCTAGTTTTTTCCACCCTGTATAAATCTGTTGTGAGTTGCGACGTAAAAGGAGAGTGGGTAAAAACGGTTGACTATGGGCAAATTTTACTAATCATTGTTTGTTTAAGAACATGTGATAATTTCTGTGTAAAGAGGCACTTGAGTTAATTTCTAGGTTATCATAAAATGTTCTAGGATATAATTCAGTTATGATTTTATTTGACATTTGATGTACATTAATTAATGGTTAAAATTAATGTAGGTAATAACCAATATGAAATAGTAAAAAGTCTTTCTTTTAGTGTCGTAAGATATGACGTATATACTTACTATTCTGTGTCAAGACAATATCGGTTCTGATAAAATCGGTTATGGAATTTTATCCCTGGTCTCCCATCTACGGACTGACTCAGCAAGCCTAGCTGAACCTTCGATCAAATAGAGGGACTGGTTTTATCTAGCCACGAGCCCTTCGAGATCCGTCTAAGACAAAACTAAGAATGGTAACAATTATGTTCCTTAGGAGACCATGCTTGGATTAGCATTTCATATTAATTACTTTTAATATTTATTGAATAAGTCCAAAAGAGAAGGTGACTATTAAGATGACAGCAAATAGAGATGTTTGGAAGAAGAAGACATGCTGTAAGTACCAGCCTATTACTATCCCACTGCAGGGCAAAGGCCTCTTCTCATACAGAGAAGGCACAAGCATTAATCACCACGCTTGCTCAAGACGGGTTGGCGATTTCAGACTTATATTAATTAATATAAGTCCAGGTTTCCTCACGATGTTTTCCTTCACCGGTGTCAGTGGTGTCCAAGATAAACTTAGAAAGTACATATGAATTGAAAAAACTCACATTGGTACTTGGCCAGGTTTGAACCCACAACCGAGACATGCTGAGCCGACCCCAAATAATTTGGGATAAGGGCAAGAGGATGATGATGATGCTGGGTCACTTAAATATTTATTATAGTTTTTATTCGTTCTTTTATTTAGAATATTATGCCTACGTGGCTTCAGAACAATTTATTATCTTAACCATAGCAAAGTTGCCGACAAACCATCGTTTTGCGGTTGTGATTGATTTTGTGGTTTTTAAATTGAACGAGTCTAATGTTCTAAGCTTAAGCTATTTCGTAATTTTGTAAGGATTTGCATTTCTTGAAATTCTATTTCTTTTTTCTCTAAATTGGTTATTACAAACACTTTTACACGTCAACAAGTTTTATTTCTTTACTAGATAGGTGTTTTCATATCTGACTACTGTTTGTAATGGATGCACTCAACTTCATAACACGTTGAACGCCAAATGACCGACAAACAATACATTTTCTATTGTGTCTCGTTGTTTGGCAGTTAAGGTGTTAAGTGATTTTAAAGATTCTTTTACGTATAGTAAAGCTACATTATCAGCGAGTAACATAGGCTATATTTTAGCATCAAAACTACGCTTTGATGGGGGGTACGGAGGGTAGACGGGACGTTAAAGTTCGATTATTATTTGGTTCGTTATTAGTAATTATGTTTAATTAAAACACTGTCTGTTTGTTTTTTTCAGGAATAGCTGAGAACTCATCCTTGAACCTATTACCCATCTCTCATAAAGAAAAGGATGTGTGAAAGTCCTTGCTTTGAACCTCTGAGTGGTTAAATTGGACCCAATCCTCAATGCTGGTAGGTTACTATTCTATACATTTTTTAATCCAGACTTCAGAAGGCTAATGAGAAAATTCCTATTGGAAAACTCAATAACACTTTCCCCGACCTAGGAATCAAACCCACGCTCAGCAGTCGAGTTTGGGACTACTAGATAAATGATGCAGTCCTAGAAAGAAGAAAGAGCTAGAAAGTACAGAGGCCAGCAGATCAAGATACCCCAATGTGTCCAATTTAATTAAATTTTTGTCCAAAATACATTTTCAACCTTATTACAAAAATATAAGCTTCATTTTCAATTGGGAAAATTTGAGAATTTGGGATAGCTTGATATGCTGGCGTCTGAACATTTAAATTTAAAAAGATACATTGGTACTTGCCCAGACTCTTGTCTTCAACAATATAATATATCTTTTAATACTAGACAAGACATAATAAATAGTACCTACTAAGTTAATTTGTGTTTTCTGTGTCAAATAATGAATTTTCCTTCCTTTCTTTTTTTTTTAAATTAGAGCAACATTTTATGCCACTTTTTCTTACCAATAGTTAATTAATGAAAACCGATAGTAATACAGATTTAGAGAATCAATATCAGTTTTCATATATTTATGAGTTATAACTTAGGATATAATAGAAAATACTTGCGTAGTGAAAATACACCACTTAACGACAATGTTGTAATGTAATATGATTTTAGCAAGGGTTGTCCAATTTAATATTATTTTTTTGTCGATAGTTCAATTTAAATATTCTAACGTTTCCAAAAAATCTTCCTTAGCGGATGATTTCACTATAAAATAATTACATTATACAACTTACATTATAAAAAATATTCCAAAATTCAGCTGTCTAGATTTCGTTTATTTTTTTATTTTTTTTTTCGTTTATTCAGTAAATTTCATAGAATTATACAAATATCTTGTAGACTATATTTTTCACTATGCAAAATCAATCAGTAGCCGTACTAGGCGAAGGCTTGGTTTTGGCTGTGCGTCGATATTCAGTCAGGATAAACAATTTTATAAGAAGGTATACATTGCATATTATTCTGTTGGTCCTGCCTTTTTAGTTGCTTTTGTCAGTAACAGTGACAAGTAGTCAGAGGCCCGCTTGTCTAATAACCAGTCTTTCCAAAGATATCTACCTTGTTGCCCAGAAGCTGGGTTGTGAAAGTCAGATAGGCAGTCGCTTCGTGTAAAAATATTGGTATTCAGCTGCATCCATTTAGCCTGGAAGCCGACCCCAGCATAGTTGGGAAAAAGGTAGGCAGATTATGATGAAGTGTATCTAGGATATAAAGACGAGAATGAACCAACCTAGTTAAAATTGTTTTAGTTATTAACGTGTAAAAGTATTTGAAAAAAACAATTTACAGAAATTAATATCATTTGACGACCGATGTGGCGCGGCGAGCCAAGGTCCGCCTGCGACGCAGGAGGTTGCGGGTTCGATTCCCGCCCTGGGACAAATGTTTGTACGATCTACAAATATTTGTTCCGGGTGTTCTGGGTATTTGCTATGTATAATAAAAATATCTATCTATGTAATGTACCTATTGTATTAAGTATATCAGTCATCTAGTACCCATAACACAAGCTCTGCTTAACTTGGGGCTAGATGATGCAGTGTGGATTGTCCAGCAATACTAATTTATTTATTTATTATTTCACGGTGCATATTATCTAATAAGACTTATATTTCAGATTTATGGGCGGCTGTTATAAGTTGACGCATACTTTTTTTGTAATCAAGCTTAGCAACTGATTTTCTAAGGTACTGTTTTAAAAAAAAAAAATCCCTCATGTTTCACTACGAAACAGGAAATAAAAACTTAATAATACTTTGTTTTCAAAAGTGTGCAGCCATTTTGGTAGAATAAGTATAATAATAGGTCTTTACCTATGAAATTGCCGTTTTGTATGAAAAAATTTAAATGATTTTTTTTCATGTATTTTTTATTTGTATTAATCGAAGTAATCACCCATGCAATCAATGCATCTTTGCCAACGCAGTGGCAATTTATTGATGCCCTTCTTAAAGAAATCAGCTGGACGGGAGGCAACAAATTCTTCAAAGGCATTTTGTACTGCCTCTCGGGTATTGAATTTTTTTCCCGCCAAGAAGTTATCCAAATTCTGGAAAAAGTAGTAGTCTGTAGGCGCAAGGTCTGGTGAGTAGGGCGGATGACGGAGAGCTTCCAACCCCAGTTCTTGCAACTTGGAGACCGTCTGCTGTGCAGTATGAGGTCGCGCGTTGTCGTGCAGGAGCAGCGGAGACGAGCGATTGACCAATGCTGGTTGGAGATGTGCCAGCTTCTCCATCATTGTGTTCAATTCTTCACAGTACACATCTGCAGTAATGCTCACCCCGTTTGGTAAGAAGCTGTGTTGAATCACACCGGCGCTAGACCACCAAACAGTGACCATCACTTTTCTTGGGGTAAGTTTTCGTTTAGGGCATTGTTTAGGTGCTGAACCAGGATCCAACCAACTTGCTGAGCGCTTGCGGTTATCAAACGGAATCCATTTTTCATCGCAGGTAACAATGCGGTTCAAAATTCCTTCATTTGTGTGTCTGTTGAGCAGTGCAAGGCACGTCTCGACGCGTACTTCGCGCTGGCGATCATTGAGTTCGTGGGGCACCCATTTGTCAAGCTTTTTTACCTTGCCAATTTGACGCAAATGGACCAATATTGTTTTGACGCTAACGTCGAAAGCTGCTGCTAATTCAGCCGTAGATTGTGTATCATCAGCTTCCACAATCGCCTTTAATTCGTCATTGTCGACCAAAGTCTTCGGACGACCGCGAGGTTCATTTTTCAGGTCGAAATTTCCAGAACGGAAGCGAGCAAACCAATAACAGGTAGTGCGTTGGTTTGTAGTGTTAGCTCCGTAAACGTCGTTGATGTTGCGTGCCGCTTGTGCCGCGTTGCTGCCACGACGGTACTCATATTCCATAATTACTCGAATTTTTAACGTATCCATGATGACGAAAAAGATTTAAATGCGATGAAAATGTAACACTAATCAATAAACAAATGACTACTTTTGGAAAAAAAAATCCATGTTTTTAAAATAAAATTAATTTGAAATTAGAATTCTTAGCCAAACAAAAAATATTTTGATTTGAAATGGCCAGTACTGCAGAACGGCAATTTCATAGGTAAAGACCTAATATAATTAATAGATATGGGTAAACAATTTTTTTGTGAACACGTTTTCTGTTAATTTCATAGTTTTTAGTGAATACTATAAAGGATTACTAATTTAAAGGATTGATTGAATCTAAATACAAATATTCTCAATTTTCAGAAGCAGAGCAAGTCAGAACACTATCCACAACACAACACAGAAACTCCCGACCGCTAATTAGAAAAAAGCCCGCAATCCAATTAGACAAAATCTCGATGTAGATAAATTTATCGATATCGATATTCCAATTACCCCACACTAGAGGTCGCTAACGGCGAAGTGTGTTGCGCCGGCGCACTAGAGATAAATCTTTTTACTGCACACTTCGATTAGAAAATTCCTTTATTAATTGACTGGCTTAATTAAAGCGTTTTCTAAGGTTTCTTCCTTGTGGCAAAATTATATTCGAAGTATTTAGTAGATTATTATAATATTATGAAATCTTTGATCTGCATTCTTGAGCATATTAGAGTTTATTTTTATCTTTCAAGTTACCATATAACTACTCATACCTCGTGGTTTCACCCGTTCCTAAGGGACATAGCCTTCTTCAAGAATTGGGCTGTCAAATGCAATAAGTAAAAATATAATAATAATAAAAATAAATCTGACTGATAGTTCCAAAGAAACAAATAAACTCTTCAGTTTTATGATCAGGCCGTTTCCACAAGCTTCCACCAAAGTGCACATGAACGGTCCTATGTATAATTGCCTTAATCACCATACCTGACCAACAGATTGGTGATTTCATCACTGTGACAAACGGACAGTAAAGACTGCTGCCCATTCTGTATAAGTAGACAACATAGGTAGTCTCCTTTCACTCAAGAGCCATTAGTGTGTAAAGACTGACGATTCTGACAGAAATCGCTAAGCAAGGAGCTGGTCTGTTGAGCAAGGTAAAAACTTCAAAAAAAAAGAGGTAGGCTTTAGGAACTAACCATCATCCTCCTGCCCTTATCCCAATTTATTAGGAGTCGGCGCAGCATGTCTTCTTCTTCCGTCTCTATATGCCGTTATCTCAAAAATCACCTCCTTTCTAGTATAATCTTTCACACAATCCATCCATCTTTTCTTCGGTCCCCTTGTAACTCTGCACATTCTTACCCAATACTTTTTACAGCACATGGTGCTCATTCCTTCGCAGCACATGCGACAAAATCCATCTTTTCTTTGGTCTCCCTCTATTCTTGTAAGGCTTCAGGAACAAATTCAGAGACTTAATAAACAAATCTAATAGAACAGTGAAACTTTAACTTAATTCCGGAAGTAATAAGCCTTTACAAGATACCTATAGCAGCAGTTAATCTCAAGAGCTTAGAAAATTAAACTCTAATTAATAAACTAGAAATAACCGCTCTCAGTTTTATGATTGCTCTTCCCATGTCTGAAGAAAAAATATTTTAAAGTAGGACCCTTTCTGAGAAACAGCGAGCGACTGTTTACAGCCAATAATAAATAGTCTAGGCTCTCACAACATAAAAAATAAATTGCCAAGAAACCTTACATTAGACACCAAAAGGGCCCCATAAACTGTACGGTATTAGAAAACAGATTGAGATAAAAGTAAGAAAAATAAATCAACTGCCCACGCGACTCGCGACCTAGCACAACGAACACACACGGCGGGAAAAGGACGAAAAAAAAGGACGGAGCAAGACAAAAAAATCGCGCAAAAGCGACGCGAATATATCCGAGGCGAATGACCTGCGAAAAATAAGACGAAAACGAACTCTCGCGCACATGTGCGTTCGGCCATTTTTTTGTTTCTGTCCCTTTCTTACGCCAAAAAGGGTAGGCGTGCGCGCTGGTGGGAGAGAGAGGGGAGATAAAAGAAAGCGCGCGGAAAGAGTTGGCGGTCGTTCGCGCTCCGGTTTAGTTCCGAACATCGCCGCTAGGTGCGCCAGTGCAGCGGGAAAATTTCTTCCTGTTTTGAGTTGGCGCGTTCCTTTTTTGAGGAACTTTAGCTGCGCGTGAGTTTGTGATTATTTTTTTATTTATGATTCATAATTGTATTTTGATAGTGAATCAAGATTTTGAACATAGTAGTTTTTGTAATAGATTCATCTACTAAAACTCCACGTTACTTAGATATTTTTATACTTATTAAAGAAGTTCCTATCAGTTTACATATTTTCTTCACTTTGATATATCAAAGGAAGAAGAGAAAAGACTATCCATACATTAAAAATAATAATAATCAGAAAAAAATTGCTATGCAGGTAAAAATAAGTGATTCTCGTCTAAAAGGTCCATATTTAAGCCTAATAAAATAGCTTGCAGATATTGCTTGCTGAAAGCCCATACGCGCAGATGGATAGTTTAACAGACACTTAAAATAGCTCGTTCCTTCCCCGTTGGTTCTATTTTACCCGACTACATTAAATGGAATTATGCCCATATCCAGAAATGGCAATAAATAATCATTATTTTCTATATTCTATATTGATTATTCTTATATATAAAATTCTCGTGTCACGGTGTTTGTTATTAAACTCCTCCGAAACGGCTCTACCGATTTTCGTGAAATTTTGTGTGCATATCGGTTAGGTCTGCAAATCGGCCAATATTTATTTTTCACACCCCTAAATGATAAGGGTGGACCACCCCAAACATTTTATATGGAATTTTAGTAATATCGGATATTGTATGCAACTTTTGAATGTTTCAGTTCTCTAAAATCGATGGTTTTCTTCAAAACTGAAGGATAAACTAAAGCTTCTTCTTCTCATACAGATAAGACGCTTGCTTGGCTGGTTGGCAACTTCAGACTTATATTAATTATAAGTCCTGGTTTCCTCACGATGTTTGCCGTCATCGATGTCAGTGATGTCCAAGATAAACTTGGAACGATCTTGTCAATTGAAGAAGTCACATGGTACTTGTCAGAATTATTGTTGAAAATAAGAAGTTTAATCGTAAAGCAAAAGTGGGTCAAGGTATGCCGGTTTTCGTTAAGACAGGGGTGGCCTGACACAAGGCACAACATATGGTACGCATGTAGGGTTGCCAGGTCGCCAAACCTAATACCCGGACAGACCAGCCAGTTTGGCCGGACATTTGGGTATAAAGGCCGGACACCCTACATTATTGAGGATTTTGTCTCAGTATTAATAGTTACGACAAAAAATATATATATAAATAGCGTTCGTATGGTTTGTTGTACTAATAAAAACGAAATATCTGTCTTATCGTGTTGGGCAGTTGAGAAACATCGGTCTAAGTATGCTAAGCTTAGTCTTAGAAAAGCCGCACACCGTTTATTTTGGCCGGACACCTAATCAAAATGCCTCCTTATGTCCGGCTTTATCCGGACGCCTGGCAACGCTATACGCATGAGAAACACAAATGTAACTACTAAAACGACGACCTACAGGGTGCATTTTTTGAGACGAGGTACTAAGGTACCTTTACTAAGCTACAGAAAAACGTTCTTAGGAGACTGTACTTAGCTTTTTATATTATTTCTATTTGCAATCACAGATTTTGAAAAACAAATACAGTCAGCAAGTAAATGGGCAATTCCAATTTTACTTTTTTTGTTGCCGTGTTTTTATCTATCTGTTGTACTCGTACATATAAAAATGAATCCCTGTTTTCCTTGCTCACGCCATAACTTGAGATCGACTGTACCGATTTTTATTATTATTAATAGGATATTTTTTTTAAGTTTTCTAATACTTTGTAGAAAGTTTTTACGGAAAGACAAATTAATAGGTACAATTGCGAAGAAAATAGGAAAATTTCGGAAAACTTAACGATTTTGTTTTTCGACATCCACGAGTACTATTTACGACTAGTAAATCTTTCTTTCTTAGCTATTTAATACTCTTAGGAAAGAAACAAGAAAATTACAAAACTGTCATTGAAGTGTTATACATTATCATAAATAGAAAAGAAAGAATCACAGGGCATCGAAAAATTCATCAGCATCGCCTTAAGCGGGAAAAGTGCCCAAAAGGCTGGCAGCATTGCCACGTTGAATGGCAATGTTTTTTTTTTTCATGTAGTTACAGACGCCAGCACATCAAACTATCCCAAAACTGTCAATTTTCCCAATTGAATATGACCCTTATAATTTTTGTTATAAAGTTGAAAAACTAACAAATAAATCTGACAGCTTGACAGGGGTAGCTTGATGTGCTGGCTAGTGTACGTAATAGTTATTTGGAGTAAAGTAATAGTTTAATTTATTTGTATTGAAAAAAACCTTTTCATTACGAACTGTGTTCCATCCTGCTGGCATACACAAACAAGTTTTGGTTAAAGGTTGTATATCAAAAAAATATCTCATTAATAACCACTCTAGCTCTGCCTATTTTTCATTCTAGACATATAAACAGTATTAATGTTGTACTCCACAATATCTTCCTTATGACTTACCACTGGTATTCACAAATGAACTTTGTCTTGTGAGCCATAGAGTTGGTTTCGTGTTTTTGTATTCTAATGAATCTGTCGACCGATTGATTTAAAAGCTTGAAGGAGGGATTTTAATTGATGCTTTTTCTCGGCATATTTATAGTGTTCTTATTAAGGTACAGTACGATGTTACTGGTTTATTAAGATCGTCGTTTTTTTGTTATTACACAATAGCGAATATATAGGATAAGAAATGAGTACCTATGTAAGACGAAGTCTGAAGGTGGCACCTGTGACCGAGAAGTTGTGTGGACATCGGTTGTCATATGGGCATGTGATGCGAAGGAATGAGGACCATGTTGTGAGGAATGTTTTGAGTATAAATGTGCAGGGTTACAAGAGTAGAAGGAGACCAAAGATGATATGGCTATAAAGGAGTTGATTTTTGGCATGACGGCAAATAGAGATATATTGGAAGGAGAAAACATGCTGCGCCGACCAAAAATAGATTGGGATAAGGGCAGGAGGATGTTGCTTTTGTTGTGTCTTTACACTCTCTAAAAGGGTTTTTTGAGGTTTCGCTGTGTATCGTAAATGATTTCTTCGTCTATGGTTCGTCAAAAAAACATTCTAAAATGGTCCAAGCTATATCCATGATTTATTTTAAGTCCTAAATTTATTTGAATTATAGTAACGTATTATAGTAAAGTATTATATTTTCGACCGCTCCAAATGGTCGTATCATAAAATAGCTTATAACCTTCCTCAAGACATAGGCTATTAAATATAAAAAAAGTTTTTTCAAATCCGACTACTACTTTCAGATATTACCGCTTTCAAACAAAAAACAAACAATCTCTTTAGTATATTATTATTAAAGATTTACTTTGCGTCGTCTCCTTAACATCAAACAAGTTTACTGCAATCTCTGCCAGTGCCGCGACCAAACGAGATTGAAGTAGATTTTTATAGGTACCTTCACGAAGGCTTCCTAATTCACTCTCCATAGACTTTGGACCATCAAATTGAAAGCACTATAACGCCTGTATTTCCTGAAAGGTAAGGTAGAGGTGCTCCTTATACGTATTCGCCAGTTATGTTTAAGTCTTAGCTAAAATGAGGCGAGCCTATTGCCATCACCTGAGCAGACATCTAGACTCCGGGCTGGAATTGAAAAATGAATAGATGACCACCAAAAACTCAATATCACTGCCCGATTTGGGAATCGGACTCAGGACCTCGCCCTCAGCAGTGATGCTTACGACCGCTAAACTAACGTGGTAGTCAGATAAAGAGGTGAAATTCCTTTTTCTTTTTTGTATTTTTTTATTCCCTCTACTTATGTATAGTATGTCTGCAGGTCAATCTGTGTTATCACAGCTGCCACTATCAGTATACCAGCTATTAACTCTAGTATTTTATTTTCTAAATATCTGAGGCACTTTTTTATAAATTTGATGTTTTTTGTCGTTCGTATTTTCTGTGTGTCAAAAAAAGATTTTTGTTTTTCTTTCTCAATAAACGTTACCAAGCTGTTATTAAATTGTTAAGTAACTCATGGTAGATTTGTACCAAATTAATGGTCTCAACCTCGAGCAATAGGTTCAACTTGAGAAATAACTGGTGAAATGGTATGAGAGCACTTTGATCCATCGTGTGTCGGCGGTTGTCAAACGAAATGCAGTTTTGGTTAGATGGAAACCCAGAAGTCTATACCATATATATATATATAGTGACCTACACCACTACCTAACAATTACATTATCTCTATCAAAGAGCAAAAGTCATGATGGCCCAGTGGTTTAGGCCTCGCCTCTTGTGCACGAGGTTGTGGGTTCAAACCTGGGCAAGTACCAATGTGAGTTTTTCAATTCATATGTACTTTCAAAGTTATCTTGGACATTACTGACATCGGTGAAGGAAAACACCGTGAGGAAACCTGGACTTATATAATTAATATAAGTCTGAAATCGCCAACCCGTCTTGAGCAAGCGTGGTGATTAATGCTCATGCCTTCTTTGTATGAGAACAGGCCTTTGCCCTGCAGTGGGACAGTAATAGGCTGGTACTTTATATCCAAATACTTGGCCTTACAGATATGCTTACCAGCGAAGTGAATGGTGCCGAAAAAATTCGATATCGCGTAACGGGAACAGGCGAGGGCAAAGAAGAACAGGCGAGTCGAATAGAGAATCTCTTCCTATTTTTTCGTCTGTTAAAAATTGCTATAGTCTCAGGTAACTACGTGGCACTATGCTAGTATTATTTAAAACAACCTGACGTAATAAAGGTTAGCGGTGTGTGAGCTCAAAAGAAATATAATAACATTGTGTGGAGCGGGTCTGGCTCGCCTAACCAGTTTTAAAAACATATCACATGACTATATGCTTAGACATAAAGTTTCTTATTATTAGATTATTCATTACGAAGGTTTTTTTATGAAGAGAGAGGTTTTGAGACTTAACATCGCGCCTCTGTTCCCCGAAGAGTTAGGCAGAGGTTTATTTGGAGACGCTTTAAGGCACATAGTTATTGTAATGTTTGTTTTAGGTGTTTAGTATTGTCCTTTGATGTCTGAGCCGGTGCTAAACTATTGATTTTCTTTCTTTGTTATATTTTGACAGTTATGTTTAAAATTCAAATGCAAATTCATTTATTTTGTGTACATAGGTTAGAAGATGTTAAAATATAGATATTACAGAGTACGTCTATGTCCCGCCGATAGGCATACAAAAATTCTGAATTTTCAAATAACATTAAATCATGTCATTTATGTATTCACAATTAATTAGGTCTACAATTTATAATAATAACATGTCAATTTTCAAATCAAAATCATACACCAAATTCACAATTAATTAGATAAGTACTCGTATACAATTTCTAATGATAACATGTCAAATTTCCAAATTAAATTAAATCCAATACTAATAAATTACATTACATTTCACATTAATTAAATTCTTTTTCAGACAGAAAGTCACTTATGGAGTAGTACGCTTTGCAGACTAAAAAATTTGCGAAGCCTTTTTTTGAATAACAATACCGGCAATTCCCTCCAAGATTTGGGTATTTTATTATAAATGACCGGAGCCATACAGTAAACACTTTTGCGCATTAGAGTTGTCTTACGAGAGTGAAGACATAGCAAACTATTATCGCGTCTATTACGTGGAATTACATCATTTAATCGTTTAAACCGATTCGGATTTGACCTCACAAACACAGCTACTTCCCATATGTACAAACAGTACAGCGTCAGTATTTTATGTTTCTTGAAATATGGCATGCAACTATTCGTACTTTGGAGCTTGAGCATCGCTCGTAAGCATCTTTTCTGTGCTTTGAATACAGTATCTTTTTCAGTTGAATTACCCCAAAATATTATTCCATAACGTAAGTTGGATTCTACGATACCATAATAAGCTGTAAGAAGTGCATCAACATAGATTATTGAGGATAATGTATGCAGAGCGTATGCCGATGAACTAATTTTTTTGCATTAACTATTAATATGTGCCTTCCAATTAAGTTTTTTATCTATTATAAGACCCAATTCAGTTTCAGTACCATGTACTAGAGTACGAGTCCAGAGTACAGGCTGCTACTGTTTTAAGGTGGTTAGAATTATGCTTATCTATCCTGTAACAATTCCAGCTCTAACATGATGAACATTATCTACTTAACATTTCTCCAACTATGATGGGGTTGGCTTCCAGTCTAACTGGATGCACCTAAATACCAGTATTTTACATGGAGCAGCTGCCTACCTCACTATCTATGGATAGTTGTAGACATTTGTATTTCACACTCAGTATCCATCATTATCTTATATTCCAAAATAAAAGCAACTGAGAAATTCTGTAATAAAATACAGCGGCAGGCTTAGAGAGGATGATGATGATGATGATGAATCAAATAAAAAACATACCATCGAGCTGACTTACCCACAGCGACTGCATTATTTACAGACTAACAGACTAATCCTGTAAAGGAATGTTGTGAAATATATGATTGAGTGTCTCAACAGGGCCAATAAATAAAATATAAGGTATTATAATATTATACTGATTGACCGGTCCCATTGATTTTGATCCAGTATACAGTTTTGTTAAGACCAGACTGCTTTAATGTTCCCCTGACGATCGTGGTGGTATTTTCTTTTAAATTATTAGTGAGGGTTTGGAAGTAGGTTATATGTTTGATTGTAGATAGCTGTAGAGATTGCGCCACTTCTTATCTCCAGCAAAAACCCTGGGAAATTAGGCGTTTTGGAGGACTGTCTTATGTAAATTTTGATGTTCACAAAGTGGTGATTCTTAGACTTAATTAAATACGAATTTTGGTTTTGTTTTTGATGTTCGTAGAGCAAGTAAAGATAGTTCTAATTAGTTAAAACAAGTCTGAATATTAGTTAAAAACTATAAATATATGCACAATATCAAACTCATCATCATCATTCTCTTGCCCTTATCCCAATTTATTTGGTGTCGGCGCAGCATGTCTTCTTCTTCCATATATCTCTATTATTTTGCCGTCATCTCAGAAGTCACCTCTTTCTTAGCCATATCATCTTTCTCATTATCCATCCATCGTTTCCTAGGTCTCCCTCTACTCTTGCAACTCTCTACATTCATACTCAAAACTTATCAAACTATGCTATAAATTAAAAAGATTCAGGGATTACCTTACCAAATTCTTTTTCATAGAAACTAATATAAAGCCTTTTATCTAGTAAAGCCTATTTTAAATAAATAAATGTAATTTCGTGTATGTAATTTACATTTTACCTTTGCACTAAGCTCTGCTCAAAACTGATGACGTAACAAAAAATCACACCAACGCGTTGATCTACAAAATATCCTAGGCTCTAGCCTACGAGCTATGCCGGCCCCCCCTCATCCCCACCGCGGTGACTCAGAACAGCGCGCGCGCATGTTTTGCAACCAAAATTCTACCGGTTCGAGACAATGGCATTATTAGGCGCTAGACGCCATGTTGTTTTTAAGTTAAAGCGGTTATGTGTCTGTGGTTATGTAGATTTGCGTTAGGTATTTTTGGGGAGAATTTTTAGATAGATACCTATTTCTATAGGAACGTGGACAAAGCCTAATGGGTGAGTTAGTATCGTAGCACGTGGTTTTCATTAGTGAGTAGTTTCAGTAGTTCTTCTATGTTTAAAGCTATGAGTTTGAATCATAGCAAGCTCATAGCTTTCACACTTTTTCAATCTATTTTAAAGGTATTTTTGTTAAATAATTAACTACCTCGTCTGCCTGGTTTAGTTCTCTCAAGCGCCACTGCTGAGCACGAGGTCCTAGATTCGAGTGTTATTAAGTTTTCCCTGAAGGAATTTTTCCCTCTGAATATGTGCTCGGTTAATGGTAATAGACTCGCCCTCAGTTGGAGTGCTATAAGGTCACCATTTTTTAAAACACTTAAAATTTATTACATTACTAGCTGACCCAGCAAACGTTGTTTTGCCATATAAAATGTTTGGGGTGGACCACCCTTATCATTTAGGGGTATGAAAAATAGATGTTGGCCGATTCTCAGACCTATCCGATATGCACACAAAATTTCATAAGAATCGGTCAAGCCGTTTCGGAGGAGTATGGGAACGAACATTGTGACACGAGAATTTTATATATAAGATTAAAATTTATGAATATTTTTCAAAGGAGATCGTGGCTAAATAAAAACAGCCGCACGGGTTGATCGAAGGTCAAGCTACACTTGCCGAGGTCAGTCTGTGGATGGGTGACCGTTAATTACATATCGAGACTCCTCCGTGCCTCGGAAAGCACGTTAAGCCGTTGGTCCCGGCTCTCATTGGTAGATCTTTGACAGTCGTTACAAGTAGTCAGAAGCTAGAAAGTCTGACGACCAGTCTAACCCAGATGTATCGTGTAGCCCAGTGACTGGATTGTGGAGATCAGATATGCAGTCGCTCCATGTAAAACACTGGTATTCAGCTGCTTCCGGTTAGACTGGAAGCCGACCCCAATATAGTTGGGAAAAGGCTAGACAGATGATGTTTATATATATTTTTCAGTATGTTTTTAGCCACACAACGAAAACCTCACAGAGAGTAACAATATAAACGAGTTAATATCAGTCACCACAAGTGCTACCTAAATCTAAATAGACATAATTAGATGCGGAGGAAAGTTGATGACACGTCACTATCTGCTGGCAAAGAGCCAACTTCAAGTGTCAGCTGGGATAACAATATCCTATTCTGTAATGTAATTTGTGTGACTGCTTGAGAAGGAGCAGATTTTTTTTTTCGACTCTATCATCATAGCAAATGTTGCTGGTAAAGGATGAACACGGTGTTCTGCCACCACTTGGGTTTGGCCAGCAGTAGTAGTAGCAGTTAGTAACTAACCATATATTAATTTGTTTGTCTATTTTTACCATATTTCACCTTACTGCCCCAGAAGATGGGTAGTATTTTTCAAGCCCATATGTTTAGTATCAAAGAATCCGACCATAAAGACAGCAAAAACAATAAAAAAGATATATTTTTAAGCAGACTGCTGTACACTGTACAGACGCCAGCACATGAAGCTACCCCAAACTGTCAGATTTTTCCAATTGAACATGAACCTTATTCTTTTGCAATAAAGTTGAAAACCTATCAAAGAAATTTGACACATTGGGGTAGCTTGATGTGCTGGCCTCTGTACGTGGTATCAAATCTGAGATTGAATTAAAATAACTGCCATCAACTGCCACTGCCAAAAACTGCTTGAAAAGTGATGTCGTTTATAAAAAAAAATATAAACGACATCACTTATTGATTTGAGTTTTTTGATATTATCATCAAATCCACACGGGTCGATCGAAGCTTATGCTACCCTCGCCGAGGTCAGTCTATGGATGGGTGACCGTTCATTACATATCGAGACTCCTCCGTGCCTCGGAAAGCACGTTAAGCCGTTGATGCCGGCTGTCATTTTTATTTCTTTGACAGTCATGACCCAGTCAGAAGCCCGAAAGTCTGGCAACCATTCTTACCAAGGTGTATCGTGTTGCCCAGTAACTGGTTTGTGGACGTCAGATAGGCAGTCGCTCTAGGTATTAGATAATTGTACCTATATAAATAAACAATATCCTAGACCAAAATTATAGCAACAACAGTCTAGAGGCCAGATGAAAAAGGTGTTACTACCAAAAGCCAAGTAAAAGATAAAACGTATAAATCAAACTAATCAATCAGTTACAAATTGCCATAGATCAGTAATAAAATCGTACCTACAGCTGCGCCTACGCACAGTCGTGACTCGTCTGTCAGATAGCTGTTAGCTTCGAAATGATATAAGATTTAGAAATGGCGTTTGAAAGTATTAAGAATTATAATTAAAAGGCAAATTAGGTAGTGATTGGTTTTAAAAAAAGAAGGTTAAAATATAAAATACTACAAAAATAAAATAAGCGGTTTTGTGAAAAAAATATGTATGTTGATGAAACAAAATGCCTATTTTATAAATTGTTATCATCAGGTAACAGCCAGGTGACTAAAATAAGTTGCCTGAAAAAATCGTTAGTTTATTTTACGCGGAAATTCTGAATCCAACAAATAAAACTATTTATGTTTACATTCAGCTTTTTAAGGGGCTTGTTTCTGAGTAAAAACCGCCATACAGGTCGTTATTTAAGGTGAAGCAACGCTTGCTGAGGTTGGTCCGAGGATGGGAGACCACACCGCGCCTGGAAAATCACTTTAAACAGATGTCATTCGTAGATTTTTGACTGTCGTTATGGGTAGTCAGAAGCATGAAAGTCTAACAACCAGCCTTACTAAGAGGTATCGTGTAACTCAGTAACTGGATTGTGGAGTTCAGATAGGCAGTCGCTCCATGTATCATACTAGTATTCAGCTGTATCTGGTTAGACAGGGATCCGACCCCAACATAGTTGGGAAAAGGCTAGGCAGATGAAGAAGTTGGCGTGACCCAAACAGACTAGTACTAGATTAGCTCCCTATGTTATCAAAATATAATAAAAGCCTGGCTAGGTGTGTATACATGTATAAAATGAGTAGGTACCTCTATATGTATCCAGTTGGACAGGGATCCTACCTCAACATAGTTGGAAAAGGGCTGATAATGAAATATTTAATGATTATTGTTTTTACACCAGCTTTCATAATATTAAACCCTATTGTATTTTAAATCTATTTATAGCACTTACCTATAACGCGAAAGGTTTCAACCTATTACCCAATCATGTAGGTACCTATAGAAAAGGCGTGAATCTAGAGAGCCGGCTCGTCTGCGCCTACGCATCCAGCGTCGTGACCAGTAGACTGCAGTACTGTTAGGTATTTACGATTTTAAATATTTGCAACTGATGTATCTCTCACGCTTTCTTTGAAAGGGTGGGCAGGGATCGAGGTGTTGTCTAGTTTCTGATGGCGGTTTTGCGAAATCCCTGTATCGATAGAAAGAGATGTATTTGGTGACCACGATTGAATATAATGCCTATTTCGTTAAAATAGTAATAAAATATTACGTGTCTATGCCGTTGTCTGTGGAGGATTTTGCTCGTACTTAGTGCTTACCATAAAAATGAATTGTCATCTGAAGAGAACCAACATGTACAATTTCAATTTCGTAGGGCATGACGTAGTGATTCTAATATAGCTCGCAAGATTTGACCCTAATAAACATATGAACTACCGTACACTGCAGGCTAAATAAAAGCTTTTGTTATTGCAGTAAAAAGTAACACAGCTTTTAACATTGGCTCCAAATTAGGCGAGCCTATCTTGGGTACCAATATGGAGGGTTTACCCTTTTTTTCCTTAGCCTATATACTCCCACTGCTGGGCAAAGGTCCCCCATAGCCTTCCAGTCTTCTCTCTGTGCGGTTTTCTCCTGCCAATCTCTTGCATACGAGTCTAAGTCGTCACGCCAGCGTTTTCTAGGCCTCTGGCACCCACTGACACTGCGTGACGACTCAAAAACTGGAATTGCTGATGTGGACCATAAGACTGCAGGGTTTAAGTGAGATTGGGCAGGCCATGTCTGTAGAATGCGTCAGGACCGATGGACCAGAGTCATCACGCAGTTTATCCTTAAAGATTTTCTTTTTTCCTTTTTTTATTTTGAGTATCTTTTATCAATTGTTTGTTAAGATAACAAGAGAAGTTTCCTATATACCCCAAAGGCTTAGGCAAAGGTGTACCTTTCTAGTATCTACCCCCACATTCCACCAGTTAAATTTAAGTCCCATCATGTAATAAGGGGCGAGCCTATTAAAAATCTCTTTAAATATTAATTAGTAGTCAAATTGCCTCGTTAGTCCAGTGGTCCCAAGCGTGAGGTCCGAGGTTCGTTTCCCAGGCCGGGCAAAGTGTTATTGAGTTTTTCCATTTGGAATTTTCTCGGAGTCTGGATTTGTGCCCGGTTGACTTAAACTGGAGAAATCTGAGTGTTACTAAAAGTGTTCAGGCCTACCCTTCAAGGAATACAGGCGTGATGTTATATGTAGTAGCAAAATATAGAGAACAAACTATTGTCGAAAAGCAATGTAGATGAACTACGATTCGCAGCGACATTTTACTATAAAGAAACTATTACCTAATGGTAGGTACTTGATGGTGTGGAAGAAATCACTTCCTATACTAGTAAAAAAAGTCTAAGGTAGGTAGGAAGGTAAATGTATCAGAAAACCTTCGGAAAACAGTTGCATCCAATCGGAAATCTAAAACCCAGAAGCAAACTAACACTACAGTTTGAAAATAAATGCAACCTCACATAAAACCCAGCACCCATGTTTTTCCGTCCAACACTATCTAAGAACGAAGATCAAACGTTGAAACACATACATTACCGCGTATGTATACATACATTAAAAACACTCACACAACTGGAGCGAAGATGTATATGCAACGTTCTAAAGAGCTGCGAAATATCGGCAATGTTTATTTTAACTGGCTGAAAGAAGGCAATCTGGTGTTTGTTAAGCTTAGTGCACACGTTACGTGATGTTTTGTGCGGGGGACGGGGAATGGATTATCATTTTAAATGGATTATTGGTTTTAGGCTAGGTTTTAAAGGTTGGATGCATTTTCAAGGCAGTAACATTTGTGTAACGTAATTTTTCAAGTAAATCTAAGATTTCAGTTTCGTTAGGTTACTTTCAGGTGACAGTTTGTGGTTATTATACAACAGATTTTCAGTTGGTTCCTGAATATTTAAATTAGTGTTCCATGTCTTGTGGAGAAACAAATAATCTTGAAAAACGCCTATCAAAGAACTCAAAGCTCCTATGTCTATACTATTTCGTAATACAATTTTGTGTCAATTTTGTCAAAATAGTAACCGAAATCCATTTCAGTATAATAAGACAATCAGTTATCAATATAGCTAATTGTTTTATTATACTAAAATCTGCTAAATTGCGTAAGTATTGACTTACACACGTCGCATTTAAATTTCCTTAACAGCCAATTCCCAAAAACGTGCTAAAATTAGCTATGCGTTTCCATCTCAACATCTCCCTATCATGTACACTACTCCCAACTATCGAATTCTATTTTTAATGTTTAGATCGGTAATGCGGGATGCAATTTTATGCACAAAATTCGAACGTTCGCTTGCTGCCGCCATTTTTCAATATTTAAATTTAGATCCAATTCGCAGGAAGCTTGCGTTCTATTTTCGAAATTTTATTTATTCCTAGGCGTGGTTTGGCCAGTCTTATGTCTGAATGAGTATGATTGAGCATTCATCGTATGTGTACATAGATATTGAGCATTCATGGATGTGTACATAAAGTATTGAGTATTCATTCTGTGTGAATATAAATATTTATAAGTTCTATGTCTGATCATTCGTCCGTTTAATTTTTTCGTGGGCGGCACTCAAATGAGGTGTATTGTCTGTGGTTACGGTAAGAAAGAGGTATGGCTTGGAATTGATTTGTTGTTAGGACGTTATGAATATGTATAGGATTTTAGAATTCTTTGTTTTTAATTAATAGGGTCAGACAGAGGTTTGTCTAGTCAATGCAGGATAAATGCTTGGTAAAAAATGGACAACATTCAAGAAACAACTGACTGTAAAAATACCTAGGTCTGTCTTAAAATATAACGGTTCTGCCAATATCACCATACTAAATAAAAATTCGTTTAGAAATCTGCACAAAATAAATAAAATTGACGAGTGACGTTTCGTTCCAATTACAAATTTTTCAATACTATGTTTTTTTTAAAGCTGACTGTATCTTACCAGATAGATTGTGCATTGTTAAGAAAAGCTTGGATTTTTTTGTAAATAATTTGATCTTGTTCTTGATAACTTTTCATAGACCAAAGATAAAACGGATCTAGGATCCAAGTCTCATCCCGTTGATTAAGTTTTTATCTTATTTCTTTGGTGTAAAAGTATAGGACTATAGGGCAGCCTTCACTGCCATGTCTCTTCTAAGAAATTGTGTAGAATTTAGCTCAGTAGACTTAAGTACTAAAAAAAATAAAAAAAATCGAACCAACTGAATCTTTCAACAAACTAAAATATGGCGTCGTAAATTCTCTCCCTCTGCATATCTGTCGACTGGTAATGTGCCCAAAAGACTGGCGGCATTGCGTTATATGGCCAGCCCTTGGGTCATGGGAAATATAAACCAACCATTTACTGCTTTTTGTTCATATAAATAACTAGTTTTTTTTACAGTTATTCGTAATTTAGTACAAGTACGGTCACATTTTGCACAACGCATATTTTTTATTTAAAAAAATCCTAATAACGAATTTTAAAATCACCTTAACTCAAAAAAATGCACTAGTCACCCAAACTTGCGTTGTCATCAACGTACAATAAACAAAAGAGAAACGTCAATCTCACCCTCAAACCCTAACCTACCTCAAATCGGCACAGCATGAAGATAAAACGCAACAGATATTAAAACACTGCGTGAGGAACATTGAGAATGCACCGGGCGTTATTTTTAACAGATCCCAACCTTGAATTTTGTCGGTATTTTTGTATGCACTTACTGCACTTGGCTCCAAAGCAAATGTCTGCATTTGATCGTAAAAAATAAAGAAAGAAAAAGGGAATTTTCCACGAGTTTTGTTTTAAAACTACTTGAGCCTCTGAACTACTCTGCATCTCTCATTTGACAAAAGAATTGCTAATCATCATTCTCTTGCCCTTATCCCAATTTATTTGGGGTCGGCGCACAATGCCTTCTTCTTCCATACATCTCTATTTGCCGTCATCTCAGAAGTCACCTCCTTCTTAGTTCACATTTCACCCAATCCGTCCATCGTTTCCTAGGTCTCTACTCTTGTAACCCTCTACATTCATACTTTTTGACAAATAATTGCTAATACTTTGGTTATAGTGAAATAGCTTCTATTTTCATGTAGAAGCATAGGGAGATGTCTACTGCTTATCTTCTCTCGCTACTAGGATTTATTATCTATAACATAGAAACATACCCTAGCATACTACTGGAAATACGCCTGTTCTACCACAGCATCAATTTCTCTACCGTCCACATTCAGTGCCCGCCATCTTTATTAAGATCGTCATTCTTTTGAGCCATAGGTGTCGTAATAGCTTCGAATACCTCTTCTATCTTAAATTTCTTTTACGTCCAGCTGTTAACAAAGCATTTTCTATATAACAATCATCAATACATTCATATTACGACGTCCATTGAATCCTTTGTATGCAAGATGTCTGTCATAGCAATCTGATCTGTCGATGTATGTTGAAATTATGTTTACACGATACCATTGCTATGTCAGACATAATAGGATGATTTTTAGCAGACAGGAAAAATGAAATAAACCTTGCTTGTATGTTTTCTTTCGGGAATGTGGAAGGTTATAAGAATAAAAGAAGACTAAAGAATCGATGGATTAATAGTAGAAAGATGATATGGCTAGAAAAGAGGTGTGAAGTGAGATGACGGCAAATAGAGATGTATGGAAGAAGAAGACATGCTGCGCCGACACTTAATAAATTAGATTATGGGCTGATGACGATGATGATGATGAGGATGATGACGATGGCTTTTCCTGTTGCGGAGAAAACAGGAGGAAACTTAAAAAGTAAAAATGAGGTCAGTGTCAAAATTAATACGTAGGTACCCAGTTTTATAAAAGCGATTTCACTTAATGTTTTCATGAAATTTCAAGACAATTAAAACCTCTCATCATGGAATACAAGAAAAAAAATAATTATTAAAATGAATCATCTCGCAATCAGATTTCCTGGAACTTCTGTAGGTAATCCAGCGCAAAACCTTAATTGGTAAGGCGAAATTTACTATTAACAGTGGTATAGAATCCAATTAGGATAGGATATTTAAATGGCTTACGCGAAAATAGTAAATTACGGCATCCGCCCACAACATGTACAAAACTGAACGACTTTCATTAAAATCGGCCTCCAAATTCAAAGATGTAACACCAAAAATAAATCATATTATATACCAAACATTGTAACTAGGTAACTAGGTATATAAAATATACCTACGTTGACGCACACCAATAAAAAAACCTTAAAAGCATACCGTACATTAGACACACACACGTAAAAATCCGTCAAATACGTTAGAAGCACACATTTAAAAATCGAATCTAACTCACACACACACGTCTAAGACGCTTCTGATTGGTACGCGCCCGCGCAGCGCAGATTTCAAAATATACGTTAATGTTC
This sequence comes from Phlogophora meticulosa, assembly GCA_905147745.2. NCBI lineage: Eukaryota > Metazoa > Arthropoda > Insecta > Lepidoptera > Noctuidae > Phlogophora > Phlogophora meticulosa. Next base: position 3,486,560 of record LR990542.1, read on the forward strand.
ATTTTTCGCCGTTCTATTTTTGTGTCAGCAAGTTTTTATCCCTTTTGTTGGTGGCGCGAAGGGTTTTGATACTTTCTAGGTCATTTGGATAAGTGAGTGAGACATCAGAATAAGACTGATGATTTTTATGTAAATAAACTTATTGTAAAAAAATAAAAAGCGCTTCGGTAAGTATTGAGTATCCATCAAAACTTTCACTGGATTAAGTCCAATTAAAAAAAACCTTACGTAGCGCTATTAATAAAAATAAAATAATAATTTATTTGTAAGATCATTGAATTATTTAACCTATCATAATTATTGACGACCGTTGTGGCGTTGCGGGTTCGATTCCCGCCTTGGGACAAATGTTTGTACGATCTACAAATATTTGTTCCGGGTGTTATGGGTATTTCCTATGTATAATAAAAATATCTATCTATGTAATGTATTGTATTAAGTATATCAGTCATCTAGTACCCATAACACAAGCCCTGCTTAGCTTGGGGCTAGATGATGCTGTGTGGATTGTCCAGCATTATTTAATTTATAATTTAATTTATCAGTAAACTATAATTGATGTCATCGCTGTCCACTTTTAATTATCCTAAAAGACGGTTGACACTGCCACGTTGAAGGTATAGCAATACTAAATGTTTGGCAAAAATAAATAATTTCCACAAAAATCAGTGTTGCACAGAATGTTGAGCTTATATAGAAAATGTAATTACATTTTCTATATAAGCTCAACATACTGTGCAAAAAAAAATGTACCCGGAAATCTAACCCTATCGATTCCACTCCAACGAATCTATCGGGTTACAGCAAAGGCAAAACCTATCGGCCTAATGGCAATTAAGAATATCAACCTATCCCTAACCACTCACTCTTTATCATCTACTTCCTTTTCTTACCGAAGCAGTAAACCAACAACTATGTTAAATAGCAGCACAGTGTTAATTTTTAATATCAAAGAGGACACATAAACTGGTTTAGTGTTTTCTATTAATAAAACAAGATTTCTCAGTACCAACATCACTTGTACACCTGCTCGTTCATATAAATATATAATTAGACAATATTTATATTAGAAATAAATCCAATGTAAGGCTAATGCAAAGAATTTTAAAGTGACAACGGCAGTGTCACGTGTTCTTTACGACTGTTTTGCATAGAGGTTTTATTAAAAATGCACTTATGTTTGCAATCTTGTCTCCTTGTATTATGTAAATTTAACAAATGATGTCTTTCTCAATCGTTATTACTTCTGCGAACGCTGTTTTTAAATTGTTTACCTATTGATGTTTAAGATTATTGCCGAATAATCATAAACTATTCTTTTCAAAGTACTATAATATGTGTATAATATGTTTCTTTATCTGCCAAATTCTCGATCTAACAATGGCTTTTCAAGCGCTCAACCAGTTTGACTTAAGTGATTCTTGGAATTGAGAGAGCTTAATATTCATGGATCAGTCAAAGAAAACATGATGTTTATTATTATTATATATATATATTATTTACTTAATAAACAGTAAGTATGGTAGGTGTACTAAAAGCTTTATATTATAATATGTAAACACCAGTTGAGCATGAACTACCTATAACATGAAACAAATATTTTTAAGTGTTTTTTTACTATGGCAGTTTTCAATAATATATGATGCGAAATTTAGACCAATGTGTGTATAAAGTAGTCTTTCAATTTTTTTAAACTTTTAAGCTCGTGCTCAAAATAAATCTGACAAAAAGTATCAAAACCGTTCACACTACACATCTCCTTTGTGTTTTTTGGCACGGCAGCCAAACATTGGTTTATGCGATGCACCCTAATGTAAGTGTGAGTGTATCTCGACTCATGCGCACACAAAACAAGACGCGCATGTGTGAGTGTGTTTGCTAAAACATTTACGCAAGGAAAACATACAACGTTTAGGATAATTGCTGATTTGTTTGTGATTTTATTAAGTGCATCTTGTGCGCCATGACAGATTGAAATCGGGCTACGGTTGGCCTAGAAATTATTGCGCAGGTATTTCGTAAAAGCTTCTGTTTGTGCGCAATATGGCTATCGTTCTTGTTTTAAATATCTTTTGTGCACTGAATATGGTAGTTTTTTTTTTTTTTTCTTTCTCTAATGGAGAGTGTAACAACAAGAAGAGAGATAAAATAAGAAATCCTACTTAATATATAGGCTTAATAAGTAGCTAATATCCTGTAGTACCTTACGACACGGTTGGCGCAGTGGCTGAGCGATCGACTGCTGTGCCGCGTGTCGTGGGTTCGATTCCCGCACGAAACAAACATTTGTATGGCCTACAGGTAATTGTTGCGGGTCTGGCTGTTTGTAAACGCACCCACGACACAGGAGAAATTCCAAGTATGGGGCAACGTTCCTTAAAAAAATAAAAATAAAGTATTTACAGGGAAAAAGGTAGGTATAGCTGTTCGAAATGGTTATAATATAGTTATTATTTTTATCGCAATTACCCCAAAATTAATTTTGATCAAACGTGACATGGCGTGACGTAAGGAATTTTAAAACTCCCGGGCTACATACTCGTAGAAAGAAAATTTGTTTAACAAAATCATCATCATCATTTGTTTTATGGGGTTTCAAAGTTTCTGTAGACTTTCACTACTTTTTTTTTTTTTTTGGCCCTCGGCTCCTATAATATAGGACTTTAACATAACTGGCGAAATGTGGTATCAATATACATAGATACATCTCTGCCAAACCCTTTGGGAAATACCGGTATTTCATAGTTTTACCGTAAAATGTAACGAAAGGAAATTATTTCAAACTCCCACACACTGCCTATTTTTTTCTCTTCAGATTTAAATAAATAACACTGGACAATCCACACAGCATCATCTAGCCCCAAGCTAAGCAGAGCTTGTGTTATAGGTACTAGATGACTTCTATACTTAATACAATACATTACATAGATAGATATTTTTTTATTATACCTAGCAAATACCCAGAACACCCGAAACAAATGTTTGTAGATCATACAAACATTTGTCCCAAGGCGGCAATCGAACCCGCAACCTCCTGGGTAACAGGCGGACCTTCGCCCGCCGCGTCACATCGGTCGTAATGTTTTTACAATGTAGTTACATCTCTGCTTAACCCTTCGAGAAATACAGGTATTTCATATTTTTCACGAAAGGAAATCATTACAGACACCCACACACTGCCTATCTTTTTCTCCTCAGATTTCTTAGTACACATTCTTTATCAGGGGTCACATACTATGGTCAATAACCATAAAAAAACCATGATTGAACGCGGCATGAAACCTCATATTTACAAACTGTGACTCCATACTATTGTATCGTTTTTCCTATAATCGTCCTGTTGACACATCATGTCAAAACACACCATTGTTCTAACGTAATGTTTTCGGTTTTATCAAATAGACAGACTTAGAAAATTGGTACTATAACACTGTTATTGTTAGTTGACTGCTTCAAATCATTCTTGATTCTGAATGTTCCAAGCTTCTATTTAACTTTTGAACTTTTAGTTTTATTTATTAGGGATAAAAAAACAGTAGTAAGTACAATGACATAACAGTAATAGAATCTTAAAATATCACTTACTGCACAACCAACACGGTTATCCACTGTTCTCTAGTTTATGGTTAAAGATGATACGTGAGTATAACAGTGATTACGGACGTTCAAGTGATACGAAAAGAAATAAAGAATAAAACATTATCAAAGAAAGAAAACAAAAATTACGAAGCTAGTTTTTACAATTCGACTACAAATTCCCTACATTTTTAGCGGGGAGGTTGGTTTAACTTTTTTGGTTTTCATTTTCGTAATGGCATAAAGAAAGAAATAAAGGTTGTCGGAAGCCCAAAAGTTTGACCACCAGTCTAACAAATGGTTTTCACAGTAACTGGGATGTAGGGGTCAAGGAGGCCGCCTAGTCGCTCCATGTAAAGTACAAGTATTCACAAACTTTGTTGCAAATCCCACTAATTTATTTCCAAAACGGCTGTACTGATTTTGACGAGATTTGACTGGTAGATAGCTAATATTATAAGTAGTAACTGAAGATACTTTGAACTAAGAAAAAAGAATTAGGGTTCCACGTAAACAAATTAAAGTCGCGGGCACTCTGGGTTAAATAAAACACACACCCGTGAGAGTCTCCATAAATTTTATTTGAGAAAAACTTCCAATAGGTTAGATTTATACTAACATGTTATATTAGAAGGTGAATTTACAGAATAAGGCAGAATTATAACCTCATAATTAAAAAAAAAAGAAACCACGTCGGCGAACCTCACACATCCTCATCATAATCAAAGTCTCATACCTAATCAGGTCCCTACAAATCCCATAAAAAAACCGCGATCATAAAACTGATCGGCCAACAAAGTTGCGCAGGCGCAACACATTTTTCTAACTGTATTACAAGCTTCGATATGTATCAAGTGACTGCGGCTAGCTGTGCTACTTGAGTGTCCAGCCGATAGATTTTGAATAGTTAAAAAGAGAGGTAAGGTTCACAGTGGGTTTGAAATGCTATAATAAATTTTGTGTTTGTACTGTCTTATAAACCATACATTTATTTTGTGAACGCAGCAACCTACTTGGATGTCGTGCGTCACAAATATTACGCTATTAGTGTGACTTTTTATGCAAGGCAGATCGAGTCAGACTTCAACTGTGGAACTAACCACTGGTCTAGAGAAAGAATCGCCATTACTACTTACGTAAACTTGTAACTTTTAATTAGTTATAAACTTAACTTGTAGGTCTTTCTCTGTGCTCCATAACTGTACCAACATCAACAAAGTGATAGTGAACGGTGCCTACAACCATTGGCTCCTACAGTGTTATTGACATTGTTTACCACTGAATGAACTTACAAATTGAATGATTTATATTTTCATTGACTATTTAATAATTTGATACTCGTTAAATATTTGTTTTTTTTTACGATTATTTCATAATTAATTCTACTATAAAAAAATTGCATGACTGTCGGTAGACATTAATACATAGATAAATTTGCCTATACAGCTCCATGTGATTCAGACCATTATAAATCTATGTTTAATTTGGATTTTTAACAAATCAAGAAATAAATCCATTACCTACTTATTTTATTGTCATTTTAGTCAAATGTGGCCATACTTTAGAACACAGACACTAATTTAACGTGGCTTTGCTAACTTAAGATGACAATGTATGGCAGTAGAGCAATTTCCTTTATGCTTCCTTCCATTTCATAGACTTCGTAAATGTTCAACTATGGTGCGTTATAAACCGACCTCATTACAATTTTGTAATCTTTCCCTGATACCAAGCAGCATCGCATCTACATCGCTATATAGCAAAGCTTTTAGTGGACGTAAATAATCCGAGGATGTTGGATAAAGTCCAAGAAAATCTGGTTAAAGTGTAAAACATCTGTATGGGGGACGATTTACACGATTTCTATGTTCCTTGTTCGACGAGCTGTGAATAACGTTGATATTATCCAGTTGTAGAGGAGATAATCTTTGGTCTCCTGTGTTGGACATGGGGGCTTAAGGAACGGAGCAGTATTTGGTATTTTGTGTAAAAAACACCGGTTAGCAGGTTTGAAAAATGAAACTTTTTTATGCATTGTTAAAAAGTAACATCGAATTGAAACTGATAAAATGGAGGCGAGCAATCCAGACTCCACGCTGCTACTGAGAAATCCTAAATGGAAAAACACAATAACACCTTACCCGACTCAGGAATGCAACCCAGTACCTCATGCTTGGCAGTATCGCTTGCGAGTACTATACCGACGAGAAAGCCCATAACAGCTGGAGATTACACTATTTTCCGTAAAACACATTAACACTGTGCACGACCCGGGAATCAAACATTAAACCCAGGACATTATGCTCAGCAGTAGCGACCACTAGACCAACAACGCAGTCCATCCCAGATAGAGATTATACCATTTTCCGTACTAATGCTCAACCTGAGCGTTTATTCAGGCGAGCTGTCACACACTCGCCACAAATTAGGTTATACCTATAATTTGCCTCCAAGCGATGAAGCAAAACGTCGTGTCAAAATGTTCACGTTTATTAATCAATTTCTTAGCGTATAATTGTGGAAACGACGCTAGGTGGAGCCACCATGACAGGTGATTCTATTTATCACTATTGTACACGAAATAGTAATATTATGGATGAAGAACTTAATGATACTGAGGCAGACTATCAGTTAGAAAGGCTCAAGATAAAAGGCAGGAAGAAAAGAGGAAAAGAAATATAGAAAGAAAAAAGATAGAAATAAAATTGCGTTAATTTTAAGCCACAAGATTTTTAAAGATGTATTTAAATATTTTGTCCGTCAGGTGAAAATAACGAAATGTCCATTTGGGTTAAAATAACACTTCTTAGTAAGGAGTTAAACTTTTATTTTTTGTCATAATGGGGATTGCTAAATATTGAGATGAAAACTGATATGAAATGCATGCAAACAGAAGACAATCATGCTAAAAAAAATACCACCCCTGTGTTGCATCTCACACCTAAGATACCAATTCTACGTCAACCTCAAATGAATTCGGGTAGACACAGAAAAGATAGTACCTATTTACATACATAAACTCTCTCATTCTTGCCAAGGAGGCAAAAACTACAGAACACCAACTGCTACGATCCTTACATAATCCCTTTGCTTCGTCTACGTTCATACATTTGATCATACACGCAGCCAATTACAAGTACTAGGCCTGAGCTTTTTGAAGAAGATACTAGAACTAATAAGGTTAGCTGTGTATCTCCTGACTCCTGGAAGATAGTGATGACTGATAAGGACAAGAATGATTTTATTTGAATGCTGCATTTGGGTTTTATCTAATCATAGTATTTGTGACTGCGACGATCAAGAAACAAAACAAGTTAACCCTTTTGCTGCCCAGTTAGTTCAAAAATACGATTTAACTTGTATGTCATAATGTTTGGCAAATTACATAATGCGTAGGTATATGGTAGGGGGTGATGAGCATGTTCACATCTCATCTATAGCTTTTTACATGTACGACTCGGGAAGCGAGTTCTGCATACATGAACAACTATTTTTCGACCCGGGAGCCGGGTGCTAGGCACAAAAAGTGTTAAGGGACAACAGATTCAAAATAAAATGAATCTCCATATCCACCAAATGACAGAATATTCCTGTCAGTTGATTGGTTCTTAAGACAATTTCTTAGTCACGATAAACACCACCCCACTGAAAGAAAATTAGCTCGTTCGCCGCCAGTATCCACAAATACTCTTAGAATATTATTTTAACACTAGGATTATAGTAAAGTAAATACATCTTTAAACTTTACAGTTAACCCATGAAGTCATAAAATAAGCTCACTTAAGCTCATTGCTACTAAAAGTCATTAGTAGTTGAGTTTAATAGCCAACAGACAATAGCCAATGTTGGTCGCATTGATGGCTGAAACGTTGGAACTATCGGGCCCTAGTTGGCTAAGGAGTAAAAATGTGTTGTGCTTTAGGTTACTGTTCTGTTTTGAAGGTTTCAATTTTGTTATCTGTTCATATATAAAAGAAGTGGACAGAAGAATCGCTATGACCTGGAGAAAGTTCTGGTGCCACAAGGAAGTTAAATTACCACCACTACCGACTAAAATAATTGTAATGGATTACCGAAATACTTATATGTCTCACTTACGGCTGCCAGACTTGGACATTCGATCGATTCGAAAGCTTTATTATATTATTATTGTTATCATATATTGAATTGTATTTACCTACTTATTCTACTTTTTTTTTTAATCTTATACATGCCGAGAAAACTCCTCTGTGTGTCGGAAACAAGCCCTTGGTCCCAGCTGTCATTCGTAGACCTTTGGCAGTCGGGTATTCTCGAAAGTCTGCAACCAGTCTAGCCAAAGGGTTATCGTGTTACCCAATAACTAGGTTGTGTGGAGTTCAGATGGCAGTCGCTACATGTAAAATACAGATACTCAGCTGCTTTTGGTTAGACTTAAAGCCGACCCCAACATAGTTGGTGAAAATTATAGGCAGGTGAGCATGACTTTTTAATACAATAATATCATGAGGGGTCAAGAAGTCTGTTCTGGTCCGACTGTAGGCTGCAGGGTGAAAGTCTCTTCTCATATATATCACATGATGACGACGTCAGACCACGATACTACAGTAACTAAAACCTGCATCCGAGAACACTAATCAAACTTTAGACCTGGGGCCTCTTCAAACTAATGTTAATTCTGATCTAAAGGCATTACGATTCTAAAGTTAATTTTGCAGTCACGTTATTATATTACTTGGCAAAACACACAGCTGTCAAAATAAACTCGAACTTAAAAGTATCATCATCAGCCTAGCCTTATACCAACTATATTGGGGTCGGTCTTTCAGTCTAACCGGATGCAGCTGAATACCAGTATTTTACATGGAGCGACTATCTCACCTCCACAACCCTGTAACTGGGCAACACGATACCCCTTGGTAAGTCTGGTTGTCAGAATTCCGGGCTTCTGGCTACCCGTAACGACTGTCAAAGATCTAGTAGATATCTAAGTGACAACCGGGACAATTCAAGAGTATGAATTGTCTAAATTCCAAAGTCGATCGATCGTACTTAAAATCAAGAGGTCTGTGCCTTTAGCTTACGAACTCTAAAGGCAGGCGTAGAATAGAGTAAACCGCAATGCGTCGCAACACAACGCAAAAATTCTTCAACATCACTTTCACATATTTTCTAAGCGTCATCATACGATACACCGTCGCACCGCACTTTTTTGTACTAAAATTCTATGTGTTGCGGCCCGCCGCGACTGTGATGTGCACTTAGCTTTATAGTTGTGTCCTTAGCAACTTACTATTAAACTTATATAATGAACTCACTATAACTACACTAAGTTTTCTTTTGAAGTTAGGAACTGATTTCAAAATGTACAATCGGATTGCCGCGGAAAAATGAAGGAAGTTTTAGAATGTTCTAGATTATTTCGCTAGGCCAGTACAAAATCTATTAGACTTAGCTATTTCAATAGTACTTTATGTTTTTAGATCCACTCTGTGTGGCCTATTTGCATACTAAAAAAGGTGCCTGGTAGTGGCGGTAGTAAAGTTCTCTAGTTGCAAACATTCTAATTAGGCTTGCATTTTTTTTATCATTTCAATTATTTTTTTTAAACATTGCCCCACACTAGGAATTTCTCCTGTGTCGTGGGTGCGTTTACAAACATTCAAATTCACATACACAAACAGCCAGACCCGGAACAACTACCTGTAGGCCATACAGATATTTGTTCCGTGCGGGAATCGAACCCACGACGCGCGGCGCAGCAGTCCGTCCAACCGTGCCGTCAATTGATGGTTAAATTATTATTTTATCAATAGGCATACTTGTAAATTAAATAAACTACTTAAACTCACTTAAGAACAATAAGTTTATTTATTTATTTAATACTTTACGCACACAAATGTACAGAGGCGGACTTAATGCCATTGGCATTCTCTACCAGTCAACCTTTGGAACAATAAGTTCTAATCGGGGTACTCCAGCAATAAGAATTTTGCAAGTATTTGACCATTTTTTTACCACTACACCTTACACTTTTGAAACTATAATACATTTCCTTATGACTTAATAGAATCACTATAAATGCCCATACTTGCCAAAATACTCACCCAATTGAAAGACAACCACCGATCCACATTTATACATTCGTACTATCAATAAAACACATAAGTGCCAAAAAAACCGCATCGAATCGCATTCCAAATCAACCACAACAAAATTACTTTACATCTTAAGTTCAGCATAAAATACTGTCTACTTACTGGCCTTATAAACTTAGTCTACTTTAGCAAAGTTGCACCGTTGGCTCGGTGATTAAGGAGCCTGCTATTTTTATCAAGAAATCTCTATTTGATTCCTGGTAACATTAAGTACAACATTTTTCCGACTACAGAGACGGCCTTATTGAAATGTATGTAAATTTGTATATAAATTGAGCTGCTTGATACGTGTGGGAACGTTTCCATTGTGAAGAGAGGACACGCGTTAATTTTACAAAGAAAAATAAAATCAGTTATAATATGTAGTTCCGAACTTGGCTTGGTAAAGAAAATTAAGTCAATCAAATTACCTACACAATTGTATTTTTCAATTTTCTTTCTATTTTCTATTATTTTTTATATATGTAGGTAGGCTTTTTACTTCCCTTTTGAGACTTTGCACGCTCCAGTTCACTCTTAAAAATAGAATACAATGACATAAGCGCCATCATACTCGATGGCAAGCCGAGTTACTAAACAGAACCTTATCAATACCAGGTAAGGTATTTTTAATTCCCTTTAGAGCCTTTTGAAATATTCATTCCCCATCAAAACTTTAATTCAAAATCCAAGAGTGTCAAAATCTCTAACAAAAGTGACATAAGCGCCATTTTATGAGATGACACATGGCACTTAAAAACACGGACCAAATACTAGCTAAGTTTATTTTTCTTCCCTTTCGAGCTTTTCCATGGTCCAGTTCACCATCAAAAATGGAATCTGAAATCCAGTAGCGACAAAGTCTCTTACAAAAGTGACATAAGCGCCATCACACAAGATGACGCTTGTCGCTTATAAACATCCACTTAAGCGCATACCGTATGACAATGGACACAACGTCCAAGTCCACCACGTATGCATACAACGTACTCTAAACAACTTATTGCCTTTAAAATGGCGTTACGTAACGACTTTTCGCATGTGTGTGTGCGTATGCGCATGTGTGCGAGAGTGCGCATGCGGTTTTCATTGCTTTAGAATTTTTCCGTTTATTTATTATTTATCTTATGGCAAAAAATGGTGTCATGAGGAAAATGGTGTTCAAGATGTATTTTTTTTCTTATCCTTTTGTACGATGTTAAAACGTAAAATACATTATTCCTTTTGTAAATATCTTTAGAATGCTTTTATGGTTGTATGATTTAATAGTATTCATATTAATTATTAAACTAATTATCATCTTCATTGTTGTCGAAAGACTTCCAGAGCTGGATATAAAATAATCTAATCTGCATGATCCTCAAAGCAAGTATCTGACCAAGATAATACCTAGACTTTAGAAGAGACTGTGACCTCTGATTTTGTTAAGTTTCTTCTCAGAGTATTCTTACAAGAAACACCGACCTAATCTAGAGTATTTTTTTTTTTCACGCATAATGGTGTTTGTCGAAACGGCTCGACCGATTTAGACGAGATTTTCACTGACAGATAGATAATGTGTTAAATAGTAACTTTTTATTTTTTTATTTTATTGTTACAGGGTTTTTGTTTACAAAAATAATAAGAGTTCCGCGCAATAACATAAAATCCCATCCCATTTTTGACGAATCCCACGTGGACGAAGTAATTTCAAATAAATAAAAGAGAAACTTAAGTATAATAAAGAAGAAAGTCCCATGTTCCACGAAACTAGAACAGCATATACCTAAATCAAAAAGGCAGTGCAATAAGCTTAAAGTGACTGGTCTGCGCCTACGCAACCTAATGGTTTTACGGACCTTTGACACCGGTGTATAGAATGGGTGAGTTAGCAAGAATATTGGTAAAGAAAGGTATAATATAATATCTGTACTAGCAGCCACCCGACATTTCGTATGTGAATCTATTTTCTACACATACATACATACATCCAAATAAATAAAATGTATGTCTGTCTGTTTGAATGTAATGTCAAAAAAACATCTTTTTGCTAAATGCATTATAATATGAAAGTTTGTATGGTAGTAATACAACAAAAAATAATTTTATTTTTGTCCGTGTATCTCTTAAACGTCTGGACCGATTTTGACGGGAATTTCAGCAGATAGCGGATGTAATAAGGAGGTCATATAGGCAGTCGCCTCATGTAAAATACTGGTATTCAGCTGAATCCAGCTGACTGGACCAACCTCAATATGGTTGGGAAATGGCTAGGCTGATGACTCTGAGTTAATCTGAAGTATACGTTTTAATACTGTAAAGGTTTATCTAAATCCTGCGTGACATGTAAATCATGATGTTAGAAAAAACAAATACTTGTATTATAGTTTGATATGATACCAAGGAAAGCAATATAGGGATGAAACCTGGGTGAACAAAAGGAATTATATTTAGTCCGTCAGGCAGATAAAAATAATAATATTGGACACGTCTTTTTTATTTCATCATATTAATAAAAAATGATTGAGATAAAACGCACCCACGATGGGGATGGGGGTTCGCTGCGTCACATGTGGGCATAAAATCTACTTACGTGTGACGTCACGCTACATTTCAACTCAACTCAATTCTTTTTTTTATCCTTTTGATTACGTAAAAATACGTGTCCAATGTCCAATTTTGACGGCACGGTTGGCGCAGTGGTTCAGCCATCGGCTACTGCGCCGCGTGTCATGGGTTCGATTCCCGCACGGAACAAATATTTGTATGGCCCACAGGTAGATGTTCCGGGTCTGGCTATTTGTGTATGTGAGTTTAAATGTTTGTAAGGGCAGCTACGACACAGGAGAAATTCCTAGTGTGGGGAAATGTTTTTTATGAAAATAAAAAAATAAATGTTTTTAAATAATCTACCAGACGGACTATTTTTTTCATCATCCCTATTGTTTCGTTTCTGATGTTTTCCTAACGTATTTGTACCATCGGCTTTGTTAAAAAGAAATAGTCGTGATCTCATTTGCAACAAACATGAATATTTATTCCCTCCATAGTAGTCTTACTTAGATAGGCATAAGGTATTAGTCGAGTAAAAGTGCTACTTCTATACTAATATTATGAAGAGGTAAAATTTGTTTGTAAGTTTGTATGTAGGGGGTAATCTCCGGAAGGGATGATCCAATTCTATTCTTTTTAACTGTCAGAAAGCTACATTTTTCTTGAGTGATATAGGCTATTATTATTTTCAAAACTATGCTTTGTAGGGAGTAAAGTAAAGTTCGAAGGGAATCAAAATCCACGCCAGCGAAGTGTCATTATTTTATACATTTGAAAGATCCTACATGATTCGAAACCTATTATTAAATAGGTTTCGAATCATGTAGGATCTTTCCATTTATTTTATTTTAGGATCAGATTGTCGCGTGTTAGATTTATTAAAATCTAACACGCGACAATCTGACATTTCTGCAAGTCAAAACATTGTATGCTTTACTAAGCAGCACCTTTAGCAAAAATCTGTCATTTATGTCAGGTCTTGATAAATATGTCGCATTGTCAGTGGAGAGGATTTTTCTAAATTAGAACAGCTGTATTGAAGGTTAAGCTAAGTTTGCTGGGACCGGTCCGTGACACATAACGTCACGCTTGTATTTGCTAAAGGGTTGAGTAAAGGAGTACCTACAGTACACTCACCTTCCACTTATGTTTAAGTTTCATGTAATAGAGGGTAAGCCTATTGCCATCAACTGGGCACACATCAAGTTCCGGGCTGCTACTGAGAAATTTCTAATGAAAAACCCCAATTTCACATTGCTCAACCCGGGAATCGAACCCAGGACCTCATGTTTAGCAGTCGCGTTTGCGACCACTAGGCCAAGGAGACAGTTGGTCTGTGAATAGGTGAGAAATCCTGATCTAACTCTAACATTGATAAACCATCTTGAACAACTTGATATATTTTTGAGCTTTTTTCTCTGTACAAGAAGAGGCCTCTCTGCAGCGAGATAGTTACAGGCTGGTATTATTAAGTTTATGGTAAGGAAGAAATGACTCGTAACGAATTCCTTAATAAAACGTGCATATGAGATTGTGTCCGCCATGTTTTAAGTGGCAAAATTTTGAAAATTGAACTGTTTTATACTTTTTTCCCTCACTCATTAATTTTGTCAAAGGAATACCTATATATATAGAATATAAAAGACTTTCAACCGTGAATTAACAAGGCATTGCAATGGGGAAGCTATCGTTTTCTCCATTCTCCGTTAGATGAAGTTTCAATTGCGCGTATTCGCGAAACTATTTTTTTGTTTATTTACAAAACTACAAGAATGTAATCTTTAAATTGATGTAAGCATTCAAAACTTGGGAAAGGAAGAAACTGCTCTTGTTTTAGAGCCCACCCATAATATTTCTGTTTTCAACCTTCAATCATGAGAAATATTGGCTTGATGTTGTGTTCTAACACTTCTGCTTATGGACTAATGTTAATAAAATAGAACATTGTGTCATGTCCTCTTTCGTGATACAGGCCACAAACTTCACAAAAAATTCAACATTCTTTCAGTCTAAGTCGTACTGTAACGTACATTTAAAAACTATCGCCTATTCAGAGTTATTCAAACTATTCTTTATTATTTTTAGCATAACGTTGCTAATGGGTTCCCGTCAGAGTTAAAATAACTGTGGTACTGCTGTAAATAAAACTTCTATACAAAATCAATACGAATGGACGTTTAAGTTTAAATAATGGTATATTCACGCCAACATGGCGAAGCGGTAAGTAGTGAAGTAAACGAAGTGCCATTGTGAATACACTTCCGCATCTGACTACCGTCAATTTTATTCGATTTTCCATTTGAATGAAGAGGATATAAAATTTATAGACACTAGAAAAGTAAAGAGCTTGTTATTTCATCGTTTTTATGAATAGTGTCTTTTAAATTCGAATGCTTTTCTGGTTTACTGGTCGAATGAGATCTTCAGTTCGATGCCCGGGTAGGTTGAAATGTTATTGGGTTCTACCATCTGGATTTTTTAAGTACCTAGAGTCTGGATTTGTGACCGGTTGTTGTTGATAGGGTCGTTCTCTTTTACATGGGACTTAACATAACTGGCAAAATTTGGTTGTACTATAACTAAACTCTGCCTTATCCTTTGGAGAATACAAGCGTGATGTTATGTGTTATGGAAAAACTAAGACCTTATGCTTTACGCTAGACCAACTGAGATTCTCAAAATAACAAAACGTAATAAAATATTGTCCGACTCGAGAGTGGAACTTGAATCCTTTCCAGCCTACCGAGGTCTCCATGCTTAGTTGGTTTCCTTGAGGCTTCTAGACAAACACAGGCAATTAATGAATTAACATGTCTATAAACAACGGTATTTTTACAGACTATGTTGCGTTCAGTAACGTTGGAAGTAATGGAGATGATAAATGAATGAAATTTTTACACGTCAACAAGTACATGTGGTTTCCTATCTAACTAATCGGAAAGAACGAAAGAAACTCAGTGGTCACAGTCTCTTTTAAAGCCAGAGGTTATCTTGGTCAGATCATGTGAGGGCCATGCAGATAGGTAAGTGTCAGAGATGGTCTTTTCAGGAAAGAACCACAAATTTATGAGTGTAACTATTGAATCAGTACACGCATTTTACAGTAATCGCAGAACTGAATTCGGTATTTAAGGTAGTAAACTTTAGCTCTAGGATCTTGTAAAACACGGGAAAAATAATAAAATTCAGTAACTGTCAAACATCTACAATGACAGCTGGTACCAATGGCTGAACGTGCTTCCGAGACACGGAGGAGTTTCGATAAAATCAAAATCAAAATTCATTTATTCAAATTAGGCTGAGAATCAGAACATTTTGAACGTCAAAAAAAAAAACGTTTACAAAAGACAGTCCCCTAAAACGCCCATCCTTCACCATTTCCTAGTGTTTTTGCTGGGAAGAAGAAGTGGCGGAACAAACTCCCCAGCAACAGATATGTAATGAATAGGCACCCAAGACCAATCGCAGCAATCGTAGCTCAACCTTCGTTCGACCCAAGCAGCTGTTTTATAAAAAAAAATAGCCCAATACCCTGTTTATCGACAGTCTGACGTACCCATATAACCCCGGAAGAATACGAACATAGTCGACATAACACGAACTTTTCGTCTTCCCGTAATCTTAAGCACTTCTCAAGCCTTCCAGACAGCAGACTACTCGCTGTATATTCTATCAGGCCATCAGATCCTGAGAACCTATACGTCATGCTTCATAGAAAGTCAAAAAGTTCACGCCTTCGAAACGCCCCCGCTCCGCCTTCGATGTGACGTGGCTCTAGTGGGGGTTAAGCAAAGAGTTTCGCCTAAGAAGCGAGATTTATGAAAAAGACGGGGCTTGGAGCGGTCTTATGTTGGCCGCTGAGACACTTCTTTACGAAGGGGCCTATTGTTGGTTCCAGAATGATCTTTTTTAGATTTAATTAGCAGATTTTTTGAGCATTCTAAAATTATTTTTATTAGTATTTGAATGTTACCGAACGGTTTCAAACTCATAGTTTTTTTAACGCCCCAAGTATATTTAGTTTAAACCGATTAATTACGTCAGTATTTAAAGAACACGTGTTTATAAATATTATATTTTCTTTTTATTTCAATGTAATCAAAATTATTTTGAAACCCATTCATTGTCACTTTCCCGTCTTAATTTAAAAAACATACCACAAACAATAAAACATCAACACAATAAATAAAAAGTATAATCATACTACTTACGAATAAAATCACCTCAAAACAAATAGAAAAACGAATAATAAAATACTTTTGAATGCAGAAAAACGATATCGATTTACAAATTACTTCATATTGTATGTATTTTTAAATTATAGTTATTTCTTTTACATAATTATATGAAGATTACACGGGTATGTTATTACGAGGAAATAATGTCGGTTGTTATACCTATCAAATAATCATAAAAAAACTATAATTGTTATTTTTTATGCATTTTACTCAATAGATTCTTGAAATGGCACGGTACTAACGCTTCGTTTTTTAGTTTTTTTATTTAACACCAAAACAAAACAGTAAAATAATATTTTATTGGAATGAACTCATTTAATACAAAACTGTTTTTGATTTCATTTGTTTTAATAAACTTTTATGGTACTAAGGAAAAGGTTAACTAACTCATTTTGTATTAAATTCATTATCAGTACAATCAAATTCAAAAGTATAGAAAATAAATAAAATTAAAACCGGACTAACCTCAGATTCCGTTCAACACAACACAAAAAGTCCGATTCTTCACTCACATTACGAATTAACGAAAAAGATTTTCATACGAAGTCCTTTTCTAGTTTTAGCGAAAAACTTCATTCAAGAATGCGCGCCAAAATCTTCATCGTCGTGACGCACACGTTTTTATTTTATAGTTACGCAATTTTAAATTTTTTCTCCAATTTCACGGAACGGCGAGCGTAGATATTAAAAATCGATCATAAAAAAAATGTAAATCCAAGTCATTTCACATTGATAATTTCAAAATCACAGTTCCAAAAATAGCTGTTTGACAGTCACATTTTCGAAAATCGAACGCGGGCGCAGCGGCGCGGCGCTTGCCGAAAAAAAACCGAAAAGGCGCGAACACATTTGTTGGTATAAAATGGCGTTATTATTTTGAATTTTTCATAAAATATCGTTGAGTTTTCATTGTATTCTTGGTGGAGTGTCGCGCGCGTGTGCTGTTTCAACACATTATGATCTAACACTGGCTGACTCTCGATTGCAGAACATACTTATTCTAAGTCAACTTACATTCGTTCATATTTGCCTGCGGGGCGTAGGGCTGCGCTAGGATGTTAGAACCTAGTTTAATGCCTTTATGTTTCCGTATTCTTTAAGTAACAGTACTTCTATTTATGAGTTTGCGCGGGTCTCGTTAGATTTAAATTGGTTTAATTTAGCTCTGTTTCATTTCAAAACAACAGTAACGACTATTTTAATTAAACACGGTATCTTCTTAATAGATAAGTACTATCAGTCCGAATTTCTATCCATAAAAATCTATTTCCTTATAACTAGCCCATTTAAAATGAAAATAAAACGGGTACTTTAAAATAATTCTTTGACAAAACTTCTGAGAGTAATAAATCTGCTGAGAAATCGAACCATTCGACAATGTCTCTCGTAAAAATGGCAGAAAATCAAATAATCACAGATCAAGGAACAAATAAAATAACGGAACGGTTTAAATAGATATTTATGGCGAGCTTACAACATTGTATCGTGCAGCCAACCCTATTTTCGCGTAGTACAAGAACTCCTTGCATATAATAATATGTTTTAGCCTATATTGAGCGCTTACAGGCACCGACTTAGCTTGCGCATGAGACTGCTACTCGAGTAACCGCTATTTTTAACTTGATCGGTATTTCACTTTGAAGTTATGCTTGTAAATAAGAAGATAAGTTATAGTGCTCCTGATCAATAAGGTTTTGAGTTAGGTAAATGTGAACTGTCATTTTTGGATTTGGTGTAAATGTGCCTAAACTTCTATTTACGATGAAGAATCGGAACGAACGCAAGCTGTCTCTGTTTTCTTCGAATTGTGTTTTTTTTTAATGTATCGCCCTGTTATAATTTAGTTCAAACAAATAATATAAACATATAATTTCTTTGAATTTTATTTATTTGCTAACAATTCTAGATCTAACTTAACACTATAAATAACTTACCCGCATCTTAAAATTTAAAATTGAAAACATCAATAACTACCTAAACAAAAAAACTGCTAACGCACATCACTAAAATCCGTTATTGGAACCTCCACATCACTACTTAGTTGTATGCACCGTGCATTGGCCTGCACTGCCGCATTCTAAACTTAACACAAAACATCTTACAAACCCTAGCATACCGTACAAAAATGCTTCATAATAACACGAAGTTAGAGATGAAAATTGATTGTTTTGTTGTGCGGCGATAAAGGTTTCAGTCAAATAAGTTTTTTAGAAGCTATGCTCCCATACTTATTTCACTATGAATTTTAGATAGGTATAGTAGAGTTAGATGTAGAAAGAAATGTTCGCTGTCTGTGGGTTTATATACGTTTCTAGGACACGGCAAAATGTTAGAAATCTTCGGTACTAAGAAGTTTGTATATTGGACTTCCACTGTAATTATTGGTAACTGGTTTAGAATTAGATTTAAAGTATGTTCTGGCGGTTTTAAGTTATTCAAGTATTTTTTTTCGAAGTATGAAAGTTTTTAAGAAGATTTTATTGTAGATGTTTGACACAAATTTTAAATTTTGTTGTGCATCTTTGAATCTTTTGCGGGTTAAATTATTGTCAGCCTTTTACAGTTTATTACTATTACGCTTATTTTACAGGTTTGCCAAAACTGGCATGTCATTGATGAAATTCTCGTGCCATCTCTGTATAAGAAGAGGCTTTTGCACTGCAGTGTGACAGTAACAGGCTGGTATTTTTATTTTTATGAATACCGCACATATTCAACTTAGAGGTGTACTATCGTTTCATGGCTGAATATTCAGAGACACCCATCGAAACAGCAGGATTGTAGTCGAGTTCACCAGCGAAAATAGATGGTTGGTGGACTCGCAAGAAGTATTTAAAATAATCTTCATAGTTTTATACTTCGAAGGTCTTATGGGTTAATAATAACAGCCACATGAGTTAAACGAAGTTTAAGCCACGTTTGCAGAGGTTGGTGTGTGGATGCGTAAGACTTAGATCCTTCCGTGCTTCAGTGAGCCCGTTTAGGAGTTGGTCCCGACTGTCATTCGTAAATCTTTGACAGCTGTTACTGGTAGTCAGAAGCCCGAAAATCTGACAACCAGTCTTTGGAGAAGCCAGTGATTAGGATGCGGATACCATACAGGCAGTGGTTATATCTAAAAAATGGTGTTCAGCTGCATTTGGTTAGACTGGAAGCCGACCCCAACTTAGTTGGGAAAAGGCAGATGATGAGCTTTTTTATTTCTCACGGACGTAATGCAGAATAAGATTATTCCGAATGTTATTTACTAGTTAAGTGATGAAGTTGTAACTCTAAGCTATTTCAACGCTAAAGTATTTAACCGGTTCAAAAACGCTATGTAAAATTGAAGCATCATGAAGCCACTACAATACTGCGAAATTCTACATTCATAGAATTAAGTTACACTGTGTAACTTAAATTCAAAAGCATTAACTTGATCAAGTAAAACAGAAATAGTTTTACCTTATCAACTGCCAAAAACCACCACTTTTATAAAAAAATCTCCCATAAAACCGCAAAACCACAATAACCACTACGGCAAAACCAACCAAGTTATAAAAACAGCTGTTTTCCCACCAACTTCGATCATACCAGTCCCGCCATCTAGCGTTGCAAATCCGAAACCAGTCGATAGATCCAACACTACTCATACTTGAATGTAACTTAGCTTCTTAAGCAATCGCCCACGGGCTGAGTCATCATTCAGCTAACTCGAAGTCCTTTCACCAACTTTTGTGTTAAGTTAGTTTTAAGTATTTATATTCGATGCCCGTTTTTACGAGGAGTTTAGTTAGAATTTGAAACGGTTTCGCAAGTGGTGATAGGAATGTGTTGTATTTAAATGATCCAATTGAAGTTAAGTACACTCAACTTCAATTCTAAGAGTGAGTTAAGTTAAAAAATATAACCATGTGTAATTGCTATAGACTATTGCCTTCTAGAAACGATACCTAATGGTACACTTACTTTTTCTTTTAACTGACAGTACTGCAAATGATTGTGTTACTTATTTACGAGTACCTGCCGTTCTTTATCTATATAATACCATTAAACCAGCAATTCTTGTATATATGTACATAGACATCATAATCTGAATCTCGGAAACGGCTAAAACGATTTTATTGGCGATAAATCGATCTAGCTAGATTTTTAGTTTTATTCGAGCACAGCTCGGTCATCCAGGTACTAAGTTATTAATGTGTGTACTTTTAAGGTTAACATCTATTTATTATTTGAGTTCAGAGTTTATTTATTTGTTAGAAACATCAACACGCGTGATGTTTATGTGTTCTTTTTTGGAAACAGAAAATATTGTCTTTGGTCAAATTACTAGACAAGCTAGTTTACATCACTTAAACTGCAATTAAAATTGATTGTTAACTTCCTGAAGAGAATAATTGCTCATGCTGAAATATTTCTCGGATAAGTATTACTTAAGATCCTGATGGTAACGTTTTTATAAAACATGGACACACCGGCAAAACAGTAAGTTTGTGATTTATTTTTTTAATCAAACGAATGGCGTTATAATACCTAATAATAATGGCAAATTTATTTCTTTAACAAAAATTACTTAATCTAATTGACAAATGAATGTTATGAACATAAGTATGTACAGACGCCAGCACATCAAACTATCCCAAACTGTCAAATATTCTCAATTGAATATAAACCTTATGTAGTCGTGTATGTTGTATAGTAATGTATGTTTACAGTTTATAATCTATATATATATATATATATTTCCTTTCCCTTTTCTTTTTAAGAATTTGCACCTACCACTGTTTGTCTCTGCATCACCCAAAGGTTGACTGGTAGAAAATTCCAATGGCATTAATTCCGCCATTGTACATTTTTGTGCTTAAAGTATTAAATAAATAAATACTAAACCTTAGCTTTTTGCATAAAGAAATTTGACAGATTGGGGTAGCTTGATGTGCTGGTGTCAGGACACAAAAGCATCTGGAGCCGAACTGAACCTGTATTTAGGCTTACAGCGCCAACCCCCTAGGATAACTTTAGGGGTTAAGTTTGTTATGCTTCGTGGGTTCTCATTACCCACACAAAACTTGCCTCAATTAAATTGGGTAGTGATGGTCAAGATTTGTTATTTACGTGTCATAATTTTCACGTTTCTTTAACTTCTACTGACAATAAATCTGGTTACTAATAGGTTGACGTTTTCAAGAAGGGAAGTACTTTTTAAGTTACTCTTGGACACGATTAAAATGTGTCGTGATGACGTTGGTTAAGGTCCCCCATGCATGAGATTGTGGGTTCAAATTCAGGCAAGTACAATGTGACTTATTCAATTTTTACTTTCTAAGTCTATCAACATCCTTGACAAGGAGTGATATGCAGGAATACATCGTGAGGAAGCCTATTTTTTTTAAGTATGGGAAATCATCCAATAACTTCTCCCTTTCTGGGTGACTTTTACTTACTAAAACCCATCCGTGTTCCGTCCTTTCCCTTTACGTTCTGGGTTCACGGTAACTTCGTGAGGAAGCCTGAACTTATAATTTATATAAGTCTGAAATCGCCAATCCGTCTTGAGTTAGTGTGGTGATGAATGCTCGTGTCTTCTCTGTATGAGAAGAGACCTTGTCCTGCAGTGGGACAGCAGTAGCCCGTTATTATCATCATTATGTTTGTCATGATGTAAGCTTTCGATTAATTCAATAGAGCAATACAACTACGAGTATAATGTACGTTAGAAGAAAAAATGTAGGAAAAATAATCACAGGTCATCGTAAACATTACCCAAACGGCAATGGGGAAAGTACCCAAAAGGCTGGCAGATGTGCCATGTTTAATGGCAAATCAGCATTGGCCAAAAAAAGGCCAGCTTCAAAAAGTAACTTACATCATGAAGGAACCCGAATTTCATGTTTAATCAATCAATTCCAATTGTAACCCCATTGTACTCTGTAGCCATACGAAAATTTTCAGGGTTGCCAACTATGAAATTTTCTCAAAGACTTCTCTCCGTACCAGAGTGCTTAGAGACCTAAGCATATGCACAAACACTTGGAAACTTAAAGTCAATATTATGATAGGCAGTTCACGGTAGGTTTTGTAGGAATGTCAGCATGCCAATGAGGAATGTGTGTCTTGTAAAAACGTGGTGTCACCACTGTGCTTGGAGCGGTTGTGAAGAGGCTCTACTACACATTTTAATATACTCGTAGAAAAAAACAGAATATTTTTTTTTCAACACCATGAATACTTTTAAATAATTTATCTATTTCTACACGTCCACTTGTAATTGTCTTTCTGTCGACTATGTTTACCTTTTAAATTTTGTTTTTTAGCTGTACGTCTTCCAGGTTCTATTAAATGAATAAATGAATAATGTCTTTAAGAGCTACATAGGGTGTTACAATGGGCAACCACTCCTTCCTACATACCTTATGCTAAAACCGATCTCTTATTGACAACTTTTGGCCATCAATTGGGCATCCAAAGGTTGTCTATTAGAGATCGTTCTCTATCAAGTCCATACTTGATAAAGAAGTAGAAAAGATATGTTAGGCTTGTTTTTTTTTCCTTAGCCCATAATATGGGCTAAAGAAAAAAAAAAAGAAGCCTTTCTCAAACAAAGGCCTCCCCCATAGCCTTCTAGTCCTCTCTCTGTGCGGCTTTCTCCCGCCAATCCCTCGCAAACACGTTACTACAATTAGACCATTTAAATACACTTTTGAACGTCAATATCATAATAAAAACAAAACACTAAATGATTCTAATTGCCCTTTCCTTAAGGTAGTGTTGTCTGGAAGAGATTTGGCAGTATACTCCACACCCTTAATATGATTCATACACTAGATGTTTTTAGAAGATATCATGATTCAGTTATTTTCGAAAGTATAGGTGCGTAGTGTTCACAACCAGCGTGCGTGTATGACCAGATGTATGAAAGGAGTATGTTAGGATCGTGGTAAGTGCCGTTCTCTGGTTTCTGCCTACCCCCATGGAAGAAAGGCGTGAGTTTATGTATGTATGAATGTATGTACAGATTTTTATAACCTTTTAGTATCGTGCTGCACTGATTATACCTAGATACTTTATACAGTTTTTGTGAGTAGTTACGGATAGTCAGAAGCCAAAGAATGACAACAAAACTTGCCAAAGGGTATCGTGTTGCCTAAGTACTGTGTTGAGGTGGTCAAATGATCAGTAAAAAAACTGGTATTCAGTTTAGACTGGAAACCGATTCTAACATAGTTGGGAAACAGCTAGGCAGATGATGAAAAGAAAAGATTAATTACATTTTATTTTACTGTTAATAATTATGACAGCCTTGTTTGTCTAGTAGCTACAAACATGACTGATGAAATGAGGTCTTTGGTTCGATTTCCGGGTCAAGGAATGTGCTATTGAGACTCAATTTAACTGCTCAAAATTTTGGGTCTGGCTATTTGTGTACGTGAGTTTAAATGTTTGTAAACGCACCCACGATTCAGGAGAAATTCCTGGTGTGGGCAACGCTTTTTAAAAAGAGAACAGATAAAAGACAAAAAAGCAAGTAGAGCACCTTACCAACCAACAACCATTGAACTCGCATCAATTTTCTAACACCATTACTGTCGCCCGCGCACGTTTTTGTCAAAGAAAAATGCGTCTTATTACATTACGACAGTGGCGTCGTGTCGTAGTGTTTTGCACACATTTGTCTGAGATGCGTTTGTCGTGTCGGTCGCTTTACACGGCGGGTAATGGCGGTTTTGTTACATTTTTTTCCGTTAATATTTCGTATTTCCTTATTTGATTTCGTCGTGAATGATACGGTATTATTTCTAGCCAGTATTGGGTATAACCTTAACAGCATCAGTGTCCGGCCGGTCCCTCAGCTTAGCGCTACCGTACAATTATAAAATACCGGCCTATTATTGTCCCATTGCAGACCAAAAGGTCTCTTCTCATACAGAGAAGGCACAAGCATTAATTACCGCGCTTGCTCAAGACGGGTTGGCGATTTCAGACGTATTTTAATTATAAGTTCAGGTTTCCTCGCGATGTGTTCCTTCACCGATGTCAGTGATGTCCAAGATAAACTTAGAAAGTATATTTGAATTGAAAAAGTCACATTGGTTCTTGCCCAGGTTTGAACCCATAACCTCGGCACAAGAGGCCTAAACCAAGAAGCCATCATGAGATATACATCGAATAAAACATTAAGTAATTACGACACATACATACATACTCTTACTGTTGTGTTATTAGTATTTTGTTAAATTATTATTACGTGCGCCCTAACCGGGTTTCATGTTGTAACTTACCTACTTATTACAACTAAATGTACACATGAATGCAATAAAGAGATTTGATTTGAAATGATGAAGAGTTCCTGTTGATACGGAGAAGACCAGTACTATATTTTACGGCTAAAACGGATAACAAGCCACCGTCCGACGGTAAAAATTCAGTACCCAACTATGAAACTTGTAATGTGATCAGAAAATTTGATCATCGTCGTATGAACGCGGACCTCGTGATCGAACACTATCCCATTCAAAATAAAAAAAAAGTTTTAAGCACAAAACCGGCTCGGTGGGGGTAGCAAATAATATTTCTTTAACCTTCCGGATGGAATTTTAGGATGGCAGTATTCTGACTGTATTTAAGCTACGTTGAGGAGCTCGTGGTTGAATAAAAACAGCCGCACGGGTTGATCGAAGGTTAAGCTACGCTTGCCGAGGTCAGTGTGTGGATGGGTGACCGTTCGTAACATATCGAGACTCCTCCGTGCCTCGGAAAGCACGTTAAGCCGTTGGTCCCGGCTGTCATTTGTAGATCTTTGACAGTCGTTACGGGTCGCTCCATGTTAAATACTGGTATTCAGCTGCATCCGGTTAGACTGGAAGCCGGCCCCAACATAGTTGGGAAAAGGCTAGGCGGATGATGATTTAAGCTACGTTGTAATAAACGAAAACAAGATAAGATTGTTTTAAATGACTTCATAAATGAATAGCAAGAATTTCCCTATTTTCCATTATTTAATCTAATCTATTCTGATTATTATCAATATTGGTCGATTGATTTGACCTCACATGATCAGCTGGTACCCTTACTGGGATTGCTGGGATTTTAATAAGAAACACTTTTTATAATGTAAATTATAGAAATAATAACCAAAAATCACTTTATTCAATATGCTGGACCATTTCAGATCATTAGCTGCCTAACCTTTTCCCAACTACGTTAGGGTAGGTTTCAAGTCTAACCGGATGCAGCTGAATACCAGTATTTTACATGGAGCTGCCTATCTCCACAACGCAGTTACTGTGTTACACGACATCACTTGATAAGACTGGTTGTCAGACTTACGGGCTTCTGACTACCCGTAACGACTGTCAAAGATCTGTGACAAGTGACAACCGGGACAAATCAAAAGTATGAATTGTCTAAACTATCAGAGATCTATAAATGACAGCCGGCACCAACGGCTTAACATGTTTTCTGAGGCATGGAGGAGCCTTGATATATAATAAACGGTCACCCATCCACAGACTGACCTCGGCAACCGTAGCTTAACCTTCCATCGACCCGACTAGACCGTTTTACATGTTTTTTTTTCTTCTAAAAACAGTCCCTACTTATGTTACTTTTATATCAGTTCATAATATCCCCATCAAAATCACCTGGACTTTTGCATCCACTAAGCACTTAAAACCCAGCATAAACACAGCATCATAACAAAAAACGTCCGCCTACTTAAGCCAAGTATTAGGTACTCAATAAAACAGCAATCACACTTTTTACCCTTGCGTTCTTCGCATACACCCATTTAATACAAAATGACATTAAGGACGCGTTAATGATTCAACTAACGTGCCTACAAAAAAAAATATTATTAGTTGTTAATATTATTATTTATTTTTTTGTTTATTAGTTATAATGGAAGTGATTAGGAGTTTCTTGTGGTAAACCTTCTTTGTGATTTGTTTGCCGTGTTTTGTTTGTGGAAGGCAAAGTCCCGTATTTAACAACGTTCAAATTTATTCGCAATCTCGTCTCAGCAACAATCAATGTCAAAAAGTGACCTCTGAGTTTCTTTCGGTGTTTCTAAGACTTCAGAACGGTTGGCACAGTGGCTGAGCTCTCGGCTGCTGCGCTGCGTGTATTGGGTTCGATTCTCGCACAGAACAAATATTTGAATTACCCGGTTCAACTACCCGGGTATGGCTGTTAGTGTATGTGAGTTTAAATGTTTATAAACGCACCCACGATACAGGAGACATTTATAGAGTGGGGCAACGTTATTATTAAAAAAAAGAAAAAATATATAGGGAAACAGCTTCCAAATTTAAAAAATATTTTACAAGTTGACGTGTAAAAGTGTTTGTAAAAACCACCTATTTACAAAAATAAATATCATTAATCGTTAAAAAACTTGTCAAAACTGTAAGTCAATTAGACGTAATCTCAACAGATTGAGAGTGAGATTAAAATGTGATCGTTCTTACGGGAACGTTAAAAATACGGGAACTACACTTATGGTTTGATTTCAAAATAATACTAGCTGTGCTATTCTGTATATATATTCCTGCGAATATGGTAAGAAAAGTCAAGCAATCAAGCCAATGTGAACAGGCATCCCAAATTAAAGCTAGGGATTGATAGTGCATTTCATGCTCACCTCACCCCACATGTCTCGAAGAGATTTTTATAAAACGAACCGGTTGCTTGCTACTGTTTCACTACAGGGCATCGGCCTCTTCTCATACAGAGAAGGGCTAGCATTAACCACTACGCAGCTCAAGACGGGTTAACGATTTCAGACTTATAATAATAATATGTCCAGCTGTATTACATCGCCTATACCAGTGATGACTAAGATAAACTCAGAATGTTCATGTAAATTGAAAAAGTAACATTGGTACTTTCACGGATTTGAAGTCCGGTCTCATGCAAAAGAGGTGAATCAATTAACCACTGGGCCATCACGACAATGTCCACAATATATTATAGGTTTAAAAAAAACTTTATCTAAAAAAAATCCAATGATTTTCCTATTAATGCTTTTGTATCTTTACAAGTACCTATTCATTATCTACTGGTAAAACTAAATAAATGTCAATTCTACTTCGACTGACATAGTATTGGTATTTTTTTGGGACAAGCCCGCCACACTATTCCCAAACCACTGCAATTACTGAAAACCAGAATCAACAGCGGCGACCACCAGAAAAGCGTCGAGACAATGAAGCCCGACGAGTCCCGGAGAAACGATTCAACTGTTTTTTATCGCGCAACGAAATTAATCAGAAAATAACAGCGGAGGAGTTAGAATACTAGTATAACATAGTATTGGCTTGTGTGATTTCTTGTTAAATCTTCGAATGCGTACTGAGACAAAACCTATATTTCCATTCATTAGTCATCAAAGTTATCATCGGTACCACTCAGACCCTACTTCGCTTACTCTAAGTTTGTATTTTATCTTCACTAACATAATTTAAGCAAAATATTTAAGAGAAGTATCATTAGCAATTCCTTGCATTCACTTTTTGTAGTAGGCTTGCGTCTATGACCAAATGTATGAACGAAAACGAAGCAAAATGAGTAGGTAAGAATCGTAGCAGCTGGCGTTCTGTAGTTTCTGCCTACCCCCACGGGAAAACGGTGTGAGTTTATACACGTGATAAGTCCTTTACGACAAATATTTATTTTTATTTCTTTCTTATCCACACCGACTGCGTAAAGATTTAAGATACTCTCAACGGAAAATATCAGTATTATTTCCACACTGACGTGTCATTGACTTATATCATGTGATGCAGGCTCAATGATTCATCTGTTGAAAAAGGGTGCGCCACTTAAATAATGAGGTATCTATATGTCTGTATACCACTTAATTAGAGCTTTAGTCGCGAAGGGTAGAAATGTAGAGAGGGGTCTGGCTGGTTTCAATGAGGGACGATGATGATGATGAATATTTACGAAAGTTAATTGTGTAGAAGAGTTACTTGTATACCTATTGGTGTTACAGTATTAAAATAATTGTCAAAATAACTTTTGATTCTATTTACCCTCGTATAGAAGTACGCGTGAAGATATTGTTAACTGTAAATTTTGTAGAGTACCTACAACGTATGAACATGCAAGATGTCTGAAGATGTTAAATTCCTTGAAGATGATTTCAAAAGAATCTTGTGTTTAAAGTTTGATTACAACTCAGCTGTTGTGCTAAATCCCCAAGATGTAAAAAAGGCTTTCTAGGAGTAAGCATGTACCACAGCTTCTACACAAGACGATAGTAAAGAAGCTAAAACTGCAGCATATACTCTATCTCCCTCCAACCCTAAAAAGTCCAAAGCCTATATTAATTAAATGAAAGGACGATAATTAAAATAAACTATCGAAGCGCTCGTAATGGCCGAGCTATAAATTCCGCGACCCGATGGGCGTGACCGATAGAATTTAATACAAAATACGCCATATTGATGTATACATTTTTTCCAACCCCCCCTGCAACCCACCACCCTGCATAATTGAGCATTGTGAAAACTATCACGTTAGTAAATGACGCCCCCCCCCCCCCTCTTCTCCCCGCAGTTTTCCAACATGGCGGAGATCAATAATTTGGCTGGGCAATGACTGTGATGACTCGGACATGCGCAAAAGGTACGCACGCCAGAATCATCGGCAAAACCTGAACTTGACTTGGCGAAAACGAAAGTTAAGGGAATGTTTCTACACCGTTCTTGGCATTCGATACTAACACACTGACGCTTCTAAGTCACATGTTCGTTATTTTTGAAACAACAAAAAAAATTTGGCCATTTTTTGGCACTTTTATACAAAAGCTTTTATAATAGAGATCATTTAGATTTACTAAATAAAGAATTATTCAAGTTTAGACACGAAGACGAAGCATCTAATGTGAAATATGATAAAGAAGTTAATGCAGATAGTAACGTGGTCGAATTCGAGAATGATCCTGAAAAAGATGAAACAGTCGATGCGAATCCCGTGAGAGCGAGCGAGATAATAGATGTCGATTTTATTTTAATAGCGGGCGGCCATTTTGCTCATTATATAATTTAACGTAATGTATGTTCCAGAAAAGAACGTGAATATTTTAAAATGTTAAATGACGAAACTAGGAATGATATTATTCTGTCTTCTCTAGAGATTTGGGCTGTAATATCAAGGAAAATGGGACTTCAAAGCACCGCGTGGAAAACAAAGATGGATGATCATTTTCATTTTTAGTTTCATCATCGTACTTTTGAGATTCTTACCTGAGTGCTGTCTTCTGAATCACGAAATAAGTCTGTTTCGTGGTAAAGTTGTATATCTGGTGTAAAGTTCTGTATATCTTCTGTAAAGTCTTGTATATTATATTCTTCTGTCTTCTTATCTTCTTCTCTGTCTTCTTCTATGTCTTCTTTAGTATTGTCAGTTTATTGTATGTTTGCCCTTTTTATGCCCATTAATTATACATACTCATATAAAACGTTATAGGTATAGAAATAACGCAAATATTTAACTAAGTCTTAACGTTAATTTTATTTGTAATTTTGTACTATTTAAACAAACCTAGAAGTCGTTTCAACAGGTAGGTAAACTCGGTAAAATTTAGATTTTTTTGTAACTTTTTGGAGTAATTTTATCTTACCTTTGTTTACTTATAATTTAAGGCCAATTTAAGGCACTAGAATTTGTTTTTTTTGTTTTGCTTATTAGTTTTCATCCACCAATGTCTGGAGCGGTAGACGAAATTGGTCGAAAGCTTTCCTCGAAACTTATTTGCCAAATATTTCAAATATCACTTAGCCTTAACGAGTCGGTCCAGAGTCTTTCACTAAATTACTTTTCACTAGATATATATAGAGAGTTTTGTATAAAAATCAATTTAAATTATATTTAAAAGTTCCAAAATTAACCAGTGTTGTTTAAATGTACTCAAAAAACGTAAGATTTAAATTCTCTTTTCTATGGATTCCTTGTAATAACGGTTGATATAAACTTAAAACTTGTTCTATTGCGAAAAAACGTGTTTCTTTATCGTCAAATGGCGCCGGTTGTTATTCTGTTTGCTAGATTCCCTTTAGTTACGAAATCTTAGCTTTCTTCGGTTTCTTGCGCATTTAACTTATTTTAGTCCGCTTCTATAGTGCCATGGTCTTCTTCGCGGACTTCCCATGTGGTCTTTTCTTCTTCTTCTTTTTGATTTTTGATAGCTGCTTCTCCCGGATGGTCGTTGATGTTAAGTAGCCCTTGTACGACAAATCCGAGTCAAACTGCCTTCAGTTGCCTTAACACTAGTTTTACAGGTAAAATTAATCCGGTTGTTTGAAAATCTTAAAAGTTCAAGTGTTGCTGAATACTATTGATTATAAAGTCACTTAAATACTATTTGTTATGATTATGTTGTGTTGTGGAGAAAAATTAAATTAGCGTCTATTGCATAAAAACTATTACTGAATGTGACGGCGGGCGGCAATGGTGCGTAAGACGCATGCGCGCAAAATTTCGAATTTTGTCACCAAATTTTGGTTTTTTTATTTCGATTTTTTGAATTTTAGGCCGTTTTGTTAATTGATGTTAATAAATGTTGATATTTTTTCCAGTGGTTTTATGTTATTTTTTGCGCGGTTGGTATCTTTCGCGCTGCGTAGGTGGTATACACGCGACGGTACCAGCCTCACCGGCCACACTGATGGGAAGCTTGCAATGCTGCTGCATCGGCGACCCCTCGGCTTGTGGGATGAGTGTCTCCTGCCACCCACCTCACCCCGATGACTCGCGTACCTCGAAATCATCAAATAATGATTTTACGTGTTTATTATAAAACTCAACGCGATTCAGTGTGTGCGTGAGCTATCTAGGATATTCTAAGCGCAGTACGCGTGTGTGTTACATTTGTTTGTTATTTGGGCTATTAGAATAAAGTATTTACCTAACATTATATTCATAAAGAGCTTTATGGAAAATGGATCAATAACTTTATGTACTCGTACTGGTGTATATACTTGCGTCGTTGTGTGGTCCTTGAAAACGTACACGCGTAAAGTATGTATCGTTTGCAGTACATAAGTCATGTCGCGTAGTGTTATATTCATGATGTTTTACTTACAGGGTAGGTTGAAAAGGTGGGTATTGTTATTAAAAGAGTTTCATGTTTCTGTTTACGCTTTACTGAAGGATTGGTTGTCTAGGCTTGACTTAAACACTGGCTAGCGTCATTACGATTGGACTAGAAGCTAGACTTAGCTCACATTGACTGATTTTAAACTAGGTTCTACATAGACGACTTTGCTTACCATCCGACACCATATGTAATCATAATATCTACTCTCTTTATTCCAATATATTTCAAAAATCGAACACACTACTTAACCACAAAATCAATGATCTTTTTAACTACTAAACCTAAGTTACCTATCCATTAAATCCACCATCCTTTCTAAATAATTTCCATACAAGTCTGTAGCTACTGCAGACCCATTTCAAATCAAATTTCACTAAAACATAAATCGCGTCGCTACCCAAAATCATTATCTACCAATACGATGACTGTTGTCCCCTCAAACATAACGTGAAGTTCAGTAATAGAAAATGCAGCCACAACTTTTCAACCATTGATAAGTTTCCACTGTTCAAAATCCTACCCTACACCGAGTCGACAAGGTTTGAAATTGAACTCCAGTGTGTATTATCACAAAGCTAATCGTATTTTTGACCGTCACATTTTCCCTTTTAAATAGTACATCAGCCCCGAGGTGTTGGTCAATGGGAATTGACCTGGTATTGAAACGTTATGGATTCGAGCTTGTGCGTGGACTAGATTGTTTATGGGATTGTTTATATAGAAGGTGTGCCGCCCGGAGACTGGATGTGTGCCCCTGCCTCACCCCGTATAACATAACTAGAGAAATGTTGATGTACTGTAGGTACACCTCTGTCCAACCCTACGGGGATTACAGGCGTGATGTTATGGTATGCTGTTTGTATAAATAAACAGTAGTGGTTTCTGTTTTAAGTTGAATCGTATCTCCGGGACTCGTCGGGTTTCATTGTCTCGACGCTTTTCTGGTGGTCGCCACTGTTGATTCTGGTTTTCGGGCGTTGCAGTGGTTTGGGAATAGTGTGGTGGGCTTGTCCCAAAAAAAAAACAATACTATGTCAATCGATAAAATTTATATCTATCTAGGCTTAGATAATACCTGTTAAACCTGTAATATATTGTGGACATTTTCATGATGGCCCAGTGGTTAGTTGCTTCACTTCTCAAGCAAGAGACTGAATTTCAAATCCGTGAAAGTACCAATGTAAATAAAAAATGTTTATATCAAACCATTGAGACAAGTTCTTTCAAAATCCATTTCCACATAACCTCTTAAAACTATTTGCATAGTTAAACTTTAACCTTCACACATGCGTAGGACGTAAAATTTTGTCTAAAACCTAGACATTTACACCTACTGCATTCGCCTAGGATTCAACCTAATGACTATAAAAACTTCAAGTAAAAATAGTCATGGCAAATGTCAAAGAGCCAAGTGACATATAATATGTGACGCGTTGTAGATGTCATATTGTATTACTCAGTATTGATAGGGTTAGAGTATTCGATATAAGTTATAGCTCCTGTTAAGTTTTCTTTCTTCGTGGTAGAAAATTATAATAATAATTAAACTTTATTGCATAAAAACAGTTGCACTTACAAATGAACACTGGTCATCACCATCATCTGCCTAGCCTTTTCCCAACTATGTTGGGGTCGGCTACCAGTCTAACCAGATGCAGCTGAATACCAGTATTTTACATGTAGCGACTGCCTATCTGACCTCCACAACCCAGTTACTGGGCAACACGATACCCCATGGTAAGACTGGTTGTTAGACTTTCGGGTTTCTGACTACCCGTAACGACTGTCAAATATCTACAAATGACAGCCGGGACCAAAGGCTTAACGTGCTTTCCGAGGCACTGAGGAGTCTCGATATGTTACGAACGGTCACCCATCCACCGACTGACCTCGGCAAGCGTAGCTTAACCTTCGATCAACCCGTGCAGCTGTTTTTATTTAGCCATGAGCTCCTCTTACAAATGAACACTGGTATACAACTTATATGGTCCTCTTAGACAGGTTACATAATAGCCTGTAGTAAAGAGAAACAGGTGCGGGATCCCTCAAGACTGGAGAAATCTATATTATATTACATAGTTAATATTAGTTTTTATGATATAAACAAAATGATAATAGTATTAAAATAAAAATGAATATGGAATGTGTCTGAAAGTATTTGTGTACATCAGATATGAGTAAGTGCTGTATTTCATGTTTTTTTTTTTTAATAAATAATGCTGGACAATCCACACAGCATCATTTAGCCCCAAGCTAAGCAGAGCTTGTGTTATGGGTACTAGATGACTAATATACTTAATACAATACATTACAGATAGATATTTTTTTATTATACATAATAAATTATTATAATAAAATGTATATGTGGGCGCTACGGTATTTATTCCTGCCTTAAATATCGCAGCATATACTGAGTCTTTTTGGCGTCGCACAGGTGCTTCCTTTTTGTTTTTTTGTTTCTTAAGATACAGGTTTACCTATGTAGTTTAAGAGGCAGGGTTGTAATACTTGAGTTTAGATTTAACATAGAACCAGATTAATACATTGTGTAGTACCTATTTGACTAGAAATCACTTAGGCTCCCATCTGTATTTTTGTGTAAATTTATCTATTTATTTATTCTTTAGTTTTAGCTTTTCTGGTGTTTTTATTACCCGAGCGTGTCCCAAATAAATGTTTTTCTTTATTTTCTTTGCCTCTGCGATAGAACATTAATGTAACAATAAGAAGTGATTAAATTGCTAACTTATTCTGGTGACCTAACGAGTGAGGTAGGTATGGACCGAGATAGTCTCCCTGTAGGAGTCGCTGTTTTCCGATAGCAATAGCCTGGGGTCTCTAATTCGAAAGTGAACGTGCTCCGTCGTCGTTAGTGTAGATAGAGGTGATCTGTCTGCAGCAAAACTGTTTCTGCCTACCCCCATGAAAAAAGGCGTGAGTTCTTGTATATAATGTATGTGATATTTTTAGCCCGTATTGTCGACATCTCTCTTTTTATGGCAACCCACAGGAATTGTGATGTGTTTTATTATACTGGAGCTTCACTGGCCCCATAAAACGAACCGACTATCTGATGAAGATCATAGATAGCTGATGGATGAGGGCAGCGTAGGACTGATAGCGATGGAAATCTTGAAGAGAGGCCTATGTCGGCTCTGGACGTCTTTCGGCAGAACGATGATAATTGAGAAGTTTAACTAGACCACACGTCTTCATCACCTATAATGATTACGTACGATGATGATGATTATGATTACACAGCGTGTTGCCGCGTCGCATCACCGAGTAATCCAGCAGATTAAGGGGAACGCTCGCAAAATTCTATATATCATTATTAACTGCATGCGTTGCAGTGCTCAGTAGGGTTTGTAAAAAAAGTGGTAGCTTTATGTTTTGTTTTTTATGTATGCTTTTTTTCGTATGGAATATGTGGAGGTTGATATACATATTTTTGTCCCATGGGGGTAGGTAGAAAATACGGAACGCCACCTGCTACGATCCTGTCATACACTTTTTGCTTCGTTTACGTTCATACGTCTCGTCATGCAAGCCGAGGTTGATTAGTGTTATACTAGGCTTCATAATTATAGCTGATGGACTCCGGTCACAGAAACGTAGAACCAGAGATAAGCTGTTTGACTTGAGAGAAGCAGACGATTCCAGCCTGGACTGCAAGTGTGATGGGTGGGCGTTTTGGAGGACTGTCTTTTGTAAACGTTCAAAAAGAGCTGATTCTAAGCCAAATTTGAATAAATGAATTTTGATTTTGATTGATATTTTATTTTGATTGTGATGCTATTCCATTTCGATGGTACACCTGATATTCAGTCTTGTGTCTCCTGATACCTGCACGCTGCAGGATTTGGTGGATGCTACTGATGGTGCTAAACTTGTAGCCAAGTTCTGTGCCAACTTAAAATAGACTGCCATCGACATGCTTCTTTAATAAGAAGCATGTCGATGACAGTCTATTTTAAGTAAAGAAAGAAGAAAGAACGGTAATCCGTTCTTTCTTCTTCTTTCTGCCATAACACGACAGATCGTATTCTTTTTCCTTCGTTTCGGTAGGAGTTTTAGATAATAAAATGGCTAGTCAGTGAGGTGTTCATTTTTACAATAGCAGCCCAGTTTGAACTAAAATTCAGTTCATCTGATCTGATCTACCTAGCCTTTACCTAACTATATTTGGGTCGGCTTCCAGTCTAACCTGATGCAGCTGAATACCAGTATTTGACATCCACAACCCAGTTGCTAGCAACATGATACCCCTTTGTAAGACTGGTTGTCAGACTTTCGGGCTTCTGACTACCCGTAACGACTGTCAAAGATCTACAAATAAAAGCTAGGACAGGTGCTTTCCGAGGCACGGAGTAGATTCGTCGCCCATCCACAGACTATTAATATATCGGTATTAAATGTGGCTATTACTGCTCCAATTATATAAGTATTATCTAATTCAATGTCATGATGACCCAGTGGTTATGGCCTCGGCTCTTGTGCACCAGGTGGTGGGTTCAAACCTGGACAAGTACCAATGTGACTATTTCAATTCATATGTACTTTCTAAATTTATCGTGTACATCACTGACATCGCTGAAGGATACATCGTGAGGAAACCTGGACTTATAAATTAATATAAGTCCGAAAACGTCAACCCGTCTTGAGCAAGCGTGATAATTAATGCTCGTGCCTTCTCTGTATGAGAAGAGGCCTTTGCCTTAATTTAACCAGCAACAGATTTAGTGAAAAACCTTACCTACAAAAAAACACTACACCATGTGATAAATTTAAACCGCAATGACTTTGCATAATAATATCTTGCTGACCCTCCAACGCTTTCCGACGTCCGTAAGCCTCGTGAAAATGGTGTTGCACGTAAAAATTATCAGAAATTAATAAATATATATTGGACATCCGGCTGTAAAGCCGTCGCGTAAAGTATCAGCCGTTTATGTAAATACATGATCAGCCTGTATATAATGAAACATTTTAACGTTGATATCCAAATAAAATATGATGGGGCCCGTGTTTGTATTGATTGAGAAGTCAATAGGTAAATTATTGTAGGTAGATATGGTTTTTATTAACACCTTAAACGCCAGTTGACTGACTAACAAATCATTTTCTAGCAGTAGAGGTGTTAAGAATTACATATACGAACCTGCTTGAGCAATGAAAATACCCATCAGCTTATGATTGTCCCACTTCAGGGCAATGGCCTCTTCTCATACAGAGAAGGCATTAGCATTAATTACTTATTAATTCATAGGTTGTCGATTTCAGACTTGTTCTAGGTTTCCTCACGGCGTTTTCCTTCACCGATGTCAGTGATGTCTAAGATAAATTTAGAAAGTACATATGAATTGAAAAAGTCACAATGATACTTGCCTACATTTAGGTCATAATGTCGTGTACATGAGGCGAGGTCTGAACTATAGGACTGCACACGATTCAAAAGCATACTCATTTGTTTTACAGACAATTTTTCAGACAGTTTGCTTGGGAGTCTACAGCGCCACTTCTTCCAAGAAAAATCACTCCGAAGTGATTTTAAAGGACTATTTTACGTAAACTTTGATGTTCAAAAAACACAGATTCACAGCAGCACTTTATTTAAGTAGAGGAATTTTAATGTTGACTTTGATTATTGAAGTGATATTTCGTTATCGACGTATGGGGGAAATCTGATAGGAATATTAAAAAAATCATCACACTTTCCATCGCCATCTTGGATAAAAACGTCACATTTTCTGTCACTTTTTTTTGCCACAAATTGAGGAGCGACTTATAAAGAAATATTTTATTGAAAATAATTGGACCTATTGAAATTAATTTCAATAAATAGTGAAAATGAGAGATTATAACTAATATAACTTGAAAAAGTTTCACTTCAGACGTGTGTACATTAACACACACACCTTTTTGATTATTTTAAAAGTACACATCTATCATAATCATAATCTTTATTTCTATAAAACAGATTACAGTACATATAACAGTTTTTACAAAATAGATGGTATTTAATTTCCTGCAATCAAGTGGGTGACGTGTGATCTCTTTGCTAGATTATGAAATAGCCTGTATTAAGGAGTTTCAGTTCCAATCCCCTCTAATTGTGATACTAAAATTTTATCTTACAATTACACGAATAGCTAGGATTTTTTAAAATTTTAAATAATAAATATCTATGCTAAAAATCTATCGCTACGCAGTCAAACATATCTTCAGTGGATAGGTAGCCTAACGACACTGTAACTATAGTTATTTCTGCCGCTAAGTAGATGTTGCTTGCTCTGCTAAGTGCCAATGAACAGGATAATGGACCCTTTTTACTTCGTCTTTAGGATTATCTATGCACCGGCAAATCTTTTGATGCAACATCCTATAGACTGTGGAAACCTTTCATCCGATGATTGTACACACAGTGCTGTTGGACAGGTTAGTAAAAATAAATCTTTTGGAAGATATTCCACGGGAGAACTGGACAAAAAGAAAAAAGATAGTTTTTGGTGGAAGATGCTGTGTGATTTACGTGCCTCGGAAAGCACGTTAAGCCGTTGGTCCCGGCTGTCATTTGTAGATCTTTGACAGTCGTTACGGGTAGTCAGAAACCCGAAAGTCTGACAACCAGTCTTACCAAGGGGCATTGTATTGCCCAGTAACTGGGTTGTGGAGGTCAGATAGGCAGTCGCTCCATGTAAAATACTGGTATTCAGCTGCATCCGGATAGACTGGTAGCCGACCCCAATATAGTTGGGAAAAGGCTAGGCAGATGATGATGATGATGATGCTGTTTGATTTCCGGCACTCAAAGATGGAAGTTCATGTACGTACTTGCAATAAGTACGTGCGTACATAAACTCACACCTTTTCAAAATTAGGTTAGGTAGAAAGTACAGAAGTGCTACTGCTACGATCTTTACATACTCCTTCACTAACCTGGAACTAAAACCTTAACCTAACAGGGCCTAATCCAGTTGTAAACGTCCCTTTGTGCCTATTGGCCTAGCTCTATTCTCTCTCCTGCTTGATATGGAGGGAAGTGGAAATTATGTATTTTTCGAACTCCTCCGCTGCTTTTTTCTGATTAATTTCGTTCCGGGATCCATAACAGTTGAATCATTTCTCCGGGACTCGTCGGGCTTCATTGTCTCTGTTATTGTTTTCTGGTGGTCGCCACTGTTGATTCTGGTTTTCAGGAGTTCTATTGGTTTGGGAATAGAGTGGCGGGCGGCTGAAACTGAAGATTATATTATGGTTCCTAAATAGACTATCTTCAATTAATCATTCTGCATGCTTTTTTCATAATCTGACCAAAATAGAAACTGGACTTTAAAAGAGACTGTGATCTCTTGAGTTTGTTTCGGTTCTTCTTAGAGTAGTTGGGTATAAATCACCAACCTCAACCAGTTTTAAAATATATATTTTTTCTCCATACAGTTATATGATAGGTATATTATTCATTTATCACTAGGTAGGTTATGTTACCCTGGTAAATGGATAATTATGGGTCAGTAGACAAATCAAAGACAATAAACGTTTTCTAGAAAAAAAGTTGACTCATTTAATTGTTTGCAATAGAATTGATGATGGTGACTCAGTTCGTATAGTTGATGTTTAGAATCGAAGGGCGATGGAAACCATAATTCAAGCTCATTTTCCAGTTGTGTATTTATCCAATATTTTCCAATAAAAAAAGTACATTTTCTGTGAATTAAAATGTCCTTGAAACACACATACATATATTAACTCACGTTTTTTTCCCATGCCGGTAGGCAGAAACTATAGAACGTCACATGCTACGTTCCTTACATACATACTCCTTTTGCTTCGTTTACGTTCATACATCAGAAGGCCTAGAAATAATTACCTGCAAAAATTATCAATTTGTACTAAAATTGAAACAGCGCCTCTACATTACGTACGAGAAACTATTTTTGTTTGATTAATAACTGGGTAATTTGAGGTTTAATACCTAGTTTATTTTACCTTGACTGCCTTTCTAGTGATCCCAAGGGTGACTGCTAAGCGTGAGGTCCTGTGTTCAATCCCCAGGTCGAGTGTCATTGAGTTTTTACAATCGGATTTTTGAGTCAGAGCCTGGATTTGTGCCCAGTTGATGGCAATATTCTCGCCTCCTATTACATGGGGCTTAAACTTAACTGGCTTAATGTGGTACTATAGGTGTACGTCTGCTTTTAGTGATAAGACCACCCATTGTAACACCCTATGTATGTCTTAAAATCATTATTTGTAACTTTTCATGGTGTAAAATACAGAGTATTCTATTTTATTCTATTCTAATCTGATTAAACCTGCGTAGAATACAGTCGTGATGATATATATTTCATCTAACGGCCTCTGTTCACGAGTACTACGCACCTGATCATTAAAAAAAAACATCACCAATAATGTCAGTTTACAAAAATAACAGCAACTAATTTTACTAATTTAATATTATTCATCATCATCATCATCCTTCTGCACTTATCCCAATTTATTTGGGGTCGGCGCAGCATGTTTTCTTCTTCCATACATCTCTACTTGCCGTCATCTCAATAGTCACCTCTTTTCTAGCCATGTCATCTTTCCCGCAGTCCATCCATCTTTTCTTTGGTCTCCCTTTACTCTTGTAACCCTCCACATTCATACTCAAAATTGCTACATTGAAGTTGTGTGGAAATCGGAGGTCATGGTATGGGCATACCATGACCTCTGATTTCCACACAACTTCTCGGTCACAGGTACCACTTTCAGACTTCCTCTTACATACTCATTTCTTATTCTATCCATTGGCGTAACACCACACATCCCCCTCAGCATTCTCATCCCAGCTGCATGTAACTAAGCCTTTCATTCATAGTTAAATATTATTCATCATGTTCAATATACTATCAAGATTAACGGATAGTTTGATTCCCAATAGGGACGCAACTAGTCCCGTGTCCGACACTGCATCTGAAAAGGGATCGCGGGATTGCTTTCCCGTTCAATAGAAGCTCCGCACTGCCAGCGTATGAAATAGAAATCGCTCAGTGATACAGGTATTGTACGCTAACGTCATTGTTAGATTTTAGTTAAAACTATTTGTGGTGTGTTTGTTGAAGTTACCGTGGTATCGTGTTGTCCAGAAAACGGGTTGTGGAGGTCAGATAGGCAGTCGCTCCTTATTAAACACGGGTACTCAACTGTATCCGGTTAGGCTGGAAGCCGACCCCAACATAGTCTGGAAGAAGCTGTTTATTGCAACACGATACCCCTTGGTAACACTGGTTGTCAGACTTTCGGGTTTCTGTCTACCCGCAACGACTGTCAAAGATCTACAAATGACAATCGGGACCAACGGCTTAACATGCTTTCCGAGGCACGGAGGAGTCTCGATATGCTACGAACGGTCACCCATCCACATACTGACCTCGGCAAGCGTAGCTTAACCTTCGATCAACCCATGCGGCTGTTTTTATTTAGCCACGAGCTCCTCTCTAACTTTGTTCTTATCCTTCATCGATAATCTCCATCCTTTTGTAAAGCTATTAACACTATTATGGAAGCTCCTTGTTTTTTGAAGAGCAATCTTCTTTAGCCGCGTTGAGTGATTTTTGGTAGGAGCAAAACTTATCGGCTCGCTTCACCGACATCCTAATGTTACGTTTTGCACCAGACTGACAGTTATTCCAGAGTTTTAAGTTCTAACTTCTGTCGGCTGGACCCATTACTGCCTATTTTTTTTTTTTTTTACTTCTTTTAATATGCGGTTAGGTCTTCTACGTCTCTAGGTTCTTTCTTTTCTGTCTTTCTTGCTAGCTGTATGTCAGTATTAGATGTCAGTTCACCAATTTTAGTAATAAGTGTTTGATAGCCTCCGCTACTATTTAAGAATTGCCCTAAAAATAATGAATTTTCATTTAATTATAATGTTATTCGCTTCTGTCGGCAGGCCCCATGACTAGGCAGTCAGAAAAGAAGAAGTAAGTGTAAGAAGTGTAAAAAAATAGGCATTTTTTTTTACTTCTTACAGTATACATTTATGTCCAATAAGCATGTTTTCTTTTTTTTCTTTCTTTCCTGCTAGCTCTACGTCAGTATTAGATGTCAGTTATCCAATTTCAGTAATGAGTGTTTGATAGCCTCCGCTACTATTTATGAATTTTCATTTCGTTATAATGTTATTCGCTTCTGTCGGCAAACCTCATGACTAGGCAGTCAGATAAGAAGACGTGAGTGTAAGAAGTACAAAAAAATAGGCATTATTTGTACTTCTTACAGTATACACTTATGTCCAATAAGCATGTTTTCTTTCTTTCTTGCTAGCTGTATGTCAGTATTCGATGTCAGTTGTCCAATTTTAGTAATAAATGTTTGATAGTCTACGCTACTATTTAAGAGTTACCCTAAAAATGAATTTCCATTTCCTTATAATGTTATATGAAGCCACTGCTAATGTGTACATATCAATAAAGTTAAATTGTGCAAGATGACGTTAATATTCGTGCACACTTTCTAGGAAAACACAATTATTCTAGCAAGGAAGAGTCTAGCCGGTAAATCTGGGTTCCGTGCAGCTCGTACATTACTTTCTTAAATTATTTGTTTTTTTATTGGAATGGGCATCTCACAGTTTATCCTTTAGGGATATCTACTGCTTAACCGAACTTTTTAAATTATTTGTGTTTCATGAGCTTGTTGTAATGGTATGAGGTAGATCAATAATTTCAAAAAAAAAAATGTAATAAAATTACCCAGTATTCTATAAACCTCCCATTCAGTAGTAATTTAAAATAAATGTAAATTAAATGCATGAAGAAGAAGAAAAATAACAACACACACACATACAATAAGTTAAAAAAATAAGTTAAATTAAATTAAGTAATTAATCCAGTAGCCACTTGCGACTTCGTTTGCGTATTTATCTGTATAAATTTAAGCCTATGTTTTATTCAAAAATATAATCTATAATACTATAAAGTTTCACCTAAGTCCGTTCTGTAGTTTTTGCAAGTATATAGTAACAAACATCCATACATCCTCACAAACTTTCACTTTTATATTATTACTAATATTGTATCATGAAAACGTTTAATCAACCATAAAATGCATTCTTCCAAAAGCCAGTTTCGTTTGAACAAAAACCCTCACACAAACGGCCAACGGAACTCTAGAAACACAGGAAATTATCACCAGGGATTCGAACCTATTACCAATAAATTGGCAATCTGATCCAACCAGGATGTAAGTGTAATCTATTGTGCTATTAGCACACCCTAGTGGTCAAAGGGCCCAAGGTCACATTCCGACTAAAACAAGAATTTAAACATTATTGTTTCTCCATATAAGAAAACTAGTTATGTTTGCAAATAATATAATGTTCATTTAAATTTCCAATCGTACATAGTAGTTAAAATGTCTTCAAATTGTAAGGATATTTTTTTTCAGCATAGAACCGGACATCACGCCAGTGTTACCCGGATGGGTAGGCAGATCTGTGCATAGTACACCCTATATTTATGTTTATACTTTGTGGAAGGGATATGGACGCGCAACTGATACCATGATTTCAATACTTGATTCTGGAGAGTTGAAATATTACGGCGGTTTTCGTAATTTCTACTTTTTTACTGTTGCTTTTTTAATTAAAATTTTTGATATGATGAGATTGAGTGAGATTTTCAACAAGAAACAAAAAGAAGACTTTTTAAATAAAAATCTCTGATGATTTTCTCATGACTACTGTTTCAAGTCCAGTATAATAATAATAATTCAGAATATAATACTGAACTCATGGTATCCGTTTTTGGGTCGATGACGCTTCCACTCTGTACAAGTCCCATGTAATAGGGTGCCAGCCTTTTCCCACTAATCATTACACCAATTAAAAACTCAATAACACTTAGGTTGACACGGGAATCGAACCCAGAAATCCATGCTCATCAATACTGCTTGCTACCACTAGACCAATAATAGATTTATATCTTCGCAAAGTAATAAAATAGAAACAAAAATGATTACGATGACTATTTCTAAAACAAAAATCACCGTTCTTTTTTTAAGTTGAACCTTTATCTACTCTGCTCAACCACCTCGTATCCTACCGCCCCTACAATGATTAGAGAGGGGTAAAGATACTAATACGCTCGGCCATAATTTAGTCTGACTGCGAAACTAATCTCGAAAATCAGTGAACTGGTATTGATAGAATATTGACTGTTCCGCCTTGGGCAAGAATTAATATTGGGATAGTTGGGCCTTTTAACATGTATCATTGCGCTGGTTCTAAGGGGAATCAGTAGGACTGTATAGGTTTGTGAAATGACTTGTTTATTTTGTTGTTAATTGATAAGTCAATGATGATTCTTATGAATTGATTTATGTAGGTGTGAGTGGTAATGAGAAGGTATATCTGAAGACTGTTAAAGACAGGATGTAGACTTTTACGTCACAATGGTGAGTGATGATTATTTCTTTTGTAAATGATGTAGTCATCATATTATGTGGTTTTATTTGACGATTTTGCATATATCTTTTAGTGTGAGCCACCAGCCACCGCCTTCGCATCGAATCATCAGCAAATACAACAGGACAATCATTCATCAACAGCCCTTAATAAGAGACAATTCCTGGTTAAATCACTAGTATTAATCATGGCTAGACTATAGCGATATATGTTTGTATCTCCATCCCTTTCTGTCAAGTGCGCAGACTCGCAGTCATCGTCATCACCCCCACTCGGGGGGTGAAACTACCCGTTCTACCCCACGTCGATATACACCAAACAGTGTTGGATAAAATAAACCCACACCAGCGCGCTTGTACGTGCTGTACCAACATTACACATACTTGCACACGAAAATGCACACACTGAAGTATTTATACAAAATTGAACAGTTAATTACATTAAGCCTTGTGTGTGTGCGTCATTTGGTATATAAGGACGCGGTGTGAGGCCCGGGGGGAGTAGCAAAAATGGGAAAATATTTTTCGACAAATTTTTCTCTCTGCGTATTTTACAGTGCGCTGTTTTTCATGCAATTTTAAATCCGCTGTCTGCCGTTTGCTTTTACCGATATTGAAATCGTAATATTTTTCCGTCCATGTCCGGTATAAATTTGTTATAACGTCAGTCTGGATTGGTTTTTTTGTTATGGCTCTTTGGAGCTGATAAGTCGGGGATGGCGACTAGCGTTGACGATAATTTTTTTGGGGATTTCAGGTGTAGATAAATTGACGGAGCGTACTAATGTGCTTAACTTGTTAACTTTAAGCTTTTATGTCACTGTCGCACTTGATTTTACCC
This sequence comes from Phlogophora meticulosa, assembly GCA_905147745.2. Classification (NCBI taxonomy): domain Eukaryota; kingdom Metazoa; phylum Arthropoda; class Insecta; order Lepidoptera; family Noctuidae; genus Phlogophora; species Phlogophora meticulosa. The sequence goes on from LR990542.1 coordinate 3,531,395, forward strand.
GGGTGAACACGGGTATTTGGTTTTTACTGAAGTATCTTCGGCTTCAAAACACGAGTTATCTTTTTACACGATTTACAAATAAAAAGAAGGTATCGCTTTAAACATATCTCTATATAAGTGGCTATCGACATGGATGTATTCCTAAAGATTTGTGAAAGATAATATGGCTAGGAAAGGAGACTATTGAGATGATGGAAAATAAACATACATGAGGGGTTACAAAGTACACGTATGACCTCTCAAGGGATCATTGTACTCATAACTATGAACAACTTTTACTATGGGACCAAGCCCGAAATCGTAAAAAAACAGCTTTTCAGTACATTTTTGCCGAGTTATGCTCACATACATTTATGGGCGAGACGATTTTTTTTAATTTTTCACAATTTCAGTATTGGCCCCAAGGTAAAAGCTGTTCATAGTGATGAGTACAATTACCCCTTATAAGGTCTAGGGATTATTCTGTTACACCTTGTAAATGTTTATTTCCCATCGGCTCAATAGTCTCTTTTTCTAGCCATATTATCTTTTACTAATCTTTGGGTGTACATCCATATCGATAGGCACTTATAGAGATAGGTTTAGAGCCATATCTTCTGTATGTGAAATCTGAAGTATGATTAATCATGATAAAATTCTTTTTAAACATCACTGATCGTCACAAAACACTTCTCCTCTATCATACACTGTCTTATCAATTAATTAGATGACTAGTGTTGTGAGAACTATTTCATTTAAACTTATACAAAGCGTCATTGAGTAGCGCCCCTTGGTCATAGACAAAATGGAAAAGTCCAATCAGCCTGTCATTTTACCGGAACCCCTTCAAACCGGAAATGAACTGCATGGTGGTAGAAATAGGTGTGATGATACGATTAATCAAGTTATGGTACAGAACAGTGGTCCACAAAAGGGATGAATGAAAGGCAGATGCATGCAGCTGAGATGAGAATTTTAAGAGGGATGTACGGTGTTACGCTAATGGATAGAATAAGAAATGAGTATGTAAGAGGAAGTCTGAAAGTGGCGCCACTGACCTAGAAGTTGTGTGGAAATCGTTTGTCATGGTATGGGCGTTTGATGTACAGGAATTAGGAACAAGACGTAAGGAAAGATAATTGAAAAAAATACCTCGAAAATGTAAAATAAAGTATTGTAGACAAACCCCTATTCCCTCTACTACTAATACCTAATCTACTACTCAAAACATCACGCCTGCATTTGCCAAAAGGGTAGACAGAGAATTTGCAGGGAAAGCACGGTAAACCGTTGACTTTCCAACTGACAGATATTATATATTTGTCGTGGAGGATACCCATCCACAGATTGTCATCAGCAAGTATAATATTACCTTCAATAAATCCTATCCACGAGCCTCACAAAAAATCTCCACTCATGAAAACTATTTTCCAACATAGAGTGTTGAAATTCATTTCATTCTCAACAACCCTACTAGCTAAAATAACACGAAATGCACTCTATCAACCCTAAAACGCTACAGGCATTCTCCAACAAACTATGTATAGTACAAGTTATCCCTTCAACGGTAACGCCGATGCGTGCCGCATCAAATATGTACGATTCAACACATGCAGCGACACTGGCTATCGCTCAAAGCTGAGCTTAAAACGATTTAAAGCGGCTATGCAAACAATAGCTTGTTATGTGGAATCCAATGATTAATCTATCAGGTTTCTTTTTTATATTTTTACTTAAGTGGAGATATGCACGTCTGGTTAGGTAATGTCTAACAAAAGTATAATTATTTTTTGACGACCTATGTGGCGCAGCGGGTGAAGCTCCGCCTGTGACGCAGGAGGTTGCGGGTTCGATTCCCGCCTTGAGACAAATGTTTGTACGATCTACAAATATTTGTTTCGGGTGTTCTGGGTATTTGCTATGTATAATAAAAAATATCTATCTATGTTATGTATTGTATTAAGTATATCAGTCATAACATAACCCATAACACAAGCTCTGCTTAGCTCGGGGCTAGATGATGCTGTGTGGATTGTCCAGCATTATTATAATTATTTTATTACCTATTATTTATATATTTATATTTAATTGAAACGGGACAAACACCAATTACAATAATTAACATAGAAACATAAAATAAAACAAAACAAAAGAAAAACATACATTCGACAGCGTTCAACGGTTAATTGACTAACAGCTAACACGGAACAGTGGACACTCTTGCATACTTTCTCACACAGAACACCAGACACATACATACACATTAATTTAATCCATTCATCCACAAATACATCACATTCAGGGTTGGCAATCAGAAGGGCGTTGAGCGTCTTAAGGGATAAAGGATAAGTTAGTAATTAGGTATTAAGTAGATAGGTATATAAAGCCTCGGAAAGCAAGATAGCTTTAAAAAAGGATGGAGATTTACGATGATGGATAATAACTAAGTTAGAGAGGAGCTCTTGTCTAAATAAAAACAGTCGCACGGGTTGATCGGAGGCTAAGCTACGCTTATCGAGGTCAGTCTGTGGATGGGTGACCGTACGAAACATAGACTCGTCCATGCCTCGGAAAGCAAGTTAAGCCGTTGGTCCCGGCTGTCATTTGTAGATCTTTGACAGTTGTTACGGTTAGACAGAAGCCCGAAAGTCTGGCAACCAGTCTCACCAAGGGGTACTATGTTACCCATTAACTGGGTTGTGGAGGTCAGATGGTAATCGCTCCATGTAAAACTCTTGTATTCAGCTGCATCCGTTTAGACTGGAGGCCGACCCCAACATAGTTGTGGAAAAGCTAGGCAGATGCATAATGAGTCTTATTTTTACTTCGCTGTGAAATGGCCGTCTAACCAACTTTACAGAAACGTATGCGTACCTTTAATCTTTAATACACATAAACTAAGTTACTCCTTATGGTATTACCTATCTTTCAGTCAAGCAGTTTTGGATATAAGCCAAAACAACAGACACAAAGACAGACATTTTTTTTTTGGCATGACTGGGTACCGTATATACCTTTCGTAAGCATTAACTAGGCATGAATGAAAGACAGTGAAAGACATGCAGCTGAGAGGAGAATGCTGATGATGATATGTGGATAGAATAAGAAATGAGTAAATAAGAAAAAAAAAATACCACAATAATTGTACAAGAAACACTTATCTAGACACTATGCAGCGTTACAAATAGGAAAAAGAATGTTTTCGATGAGCTCTGGCACCCATTGTAAGATTTAACTTGTATTTAGGGTGCCAGAAGTCTAAAAGTGGCGCCTATGACTGAGAAATTGTGTGGAAATCGGTTATCATGATATGAGCATGTAATGCGAAGGAATGACGACCATGTTGTGAGAAAATTTATGTGTATGAATGTGCAAGGTTAGAAGAATAGAGGGAGACCAAAAAAAAATGATTGGATGGTGTGAAAGATGATATGGCTAGAAAGTATGTAACTCTTGATATGACGGCAATTAGAGATGTATGGAAGAAGAAAACATGCTGCGCCGACCCCAAATAAATTGGGGTAAGGGCAGAAGGATGATTCATTATGCACTTACTAAAAAGTTGTTGTTTTGAAATTACAAATAGACACTTCAATTTTATTTATTTGTATAGACGTTATTCAGAGTATCATTGCGTTGATGTCAGCATGTCATGTACAGAAGCTTAGTTAATAGCTACCCTGCAAATCTGCCTACACAAAAGCATCCAGCCTGCCTACACACGCTAGTCGCATCAAATAGTACCATATTGGCTTTCATACGTCACTCAAACCGATGCTCACCTCATTAAGAGTTCATTGACAGCGAATGCACTGAATTTATCTCTGCTGGGTACAAAGCTAATAGGTGGGGTGATGATTATTTAGGGTATAAAGTAGTTGGTAATACTGATTAGTGAGAGGGGAATGATATTTCTTTGTATATGTAAAGGTGATTGGATTTTAGTTACTTTGAGTGGTTATGTAGCCAGACAGTATTAAATTTCATATACCTTAAATATTGTCTATATATGGCATGTGATGCGAAAAAATGAGGACCATGTTGTGAGGAAGATTCTGAGTATGAATTTGCATGGTTACGAGATTAGAGGGAGACCGAAGAAAAGATGGATGGGTTGTGTGAAAGATGATATGGCTAGAAAAGAGGTCGACTCTGAATCTGAGATGACGGCAAATAGAGACGTATGGAAGAAGAAAACATGCTGCTCTGACCCCAAATAAATTGGGATAAGGGCATGAAGGTGATGATGAACCTATCATATGCCTAATAATTAAAGCGAAAATTTAAGTTTAAGTGTAGAAGTGTGGTAGTAGAAGTGTGGAAGTGGAAGTGGAAGTGTAGAAGTGGAAGTGTAAGAATGGAATAGGTGTGGAGGTGGAAGTATATTTATATATTTGGTTACTATATATAAAGCTGAAGAATTGTTTGTTTGTAATGGGTAAATACACACAAAAATAACTTAAGTGATATAAAAAAACTTTTACCTTTAAAAAGCTACATTATCACCGATAAACATAAGCCACATTTTACTTTTAAAAACTACCTTTAAAAAGGAAAAGTACAAAGGTTTAAATAGTACGATGTATTTTACTTAAATTGAATTTAAATTGTTGACATCTTAATTTAATCTTATGTTTCTTTTTTCTTTGTAAGTCATTGTTTTAATTTATTACTAACGATTTTATAATTATCTTGTTTGTAATAGTTAATCATCATCATCAGGCTATACTAGTCCACTGCTGGACATAGCCCTCTCCTAATGAGTGCCATAGCGCCCTGTCTTGCCGCTTGCCGCATCCAGCATCTGCCTGCAGTCTTTCGCAGATCGTCATCCCACCTGGTCAGAGGGCGTCCTACGTTTGCCAAGTCGCGGTCCCCACTCAAGAGCACGTTTACCCCAGCGGTTGTCGGTTCTTCGCGAGATATGGCCAGCCCACTGCCACTTCAACTTGCTAATTCTTTGAGCTATGTCGGTGACTTTGGTTAATATATAATACAAAATAGTTGTCTTAGTGCAACTAATTTTGTACGCCATGATTGGCAAAACATGTGGCACCTCTTATTATTTTTAAGACCTGTATAATTCTACACTCATGTTTTACAAAATAATATGTCTTGTATCTTGTACGGAACCCACGCGGACTAAAGCGTGGGCGAAGTGTTTAGTTATTAAATAAAAAAAAAAAAACAGATTTTAAGAGCCAGTATAATGATGAATCCAGTCTCTAATTTTGCTCTCCGAAACATTTACATAGACGCCGGGCAGCCATCGTCCACAGCCGAAGCCGAAGGACGAGAGGCCGACGAGCTTGCCGAGAGATACTGCTGCTCCACCGCTGTCACCCTAGAAAGAAATTCCATAAATATATATCATCACGCCGGTATTACAAAAAGGGTTAGACAGAAGTGTAACAATAGTATAGAAGCCAGCACATCAAGATAGGAGTACCCCAATATGTCCAATTTCTTTGATAGATTTTCAACTTTATTGTGGAACTCGTGGCTAAATAAAAACAGCCGCACGGGTTGATCGAAGGTTAAGCTATGCTTGCCGAGGTCAGTCTGTGGATACGTGTGACCATTCGTAATATATCGAAACTCCTCCGTGCCTCGGAAAGCACGTTAAGCCGTTGGTCCCGGCTGTCATTTGTAGATCTTTGACAGTAGTTACGAGTAATCAGAAACCTGAAAGTCTGACAGCGAGTCTTACCAAAGGGTATTGTGTTGCCCAGTTACTGGGTTGTGGAGGTCAGATAAGCAGTCGCTCCATGTAAAATACTGGTATTCAGCTGCATCCGGTTAGACTGGAAGCCGACCCCAACATAGTTGGGGAAAGGCTAGGCAGATGATGATTTTCAACTTTATCGCTAAAAAATAAGGTTCATGTTCAAGCCAGTAAGTATAGATCCAAGCTCGGGGTTGCTACTGAAAAAATCTTGACGGAATTATCAAATATCAAAATGATACGGGATTCCATCTGATGAATAATAAATAAATATAATAAATACCAGCCTGTAACTGTGTCGCTGCAAGGCAAAGGCCTCTTCTCATAGAGAGAAGGCACGAGCATTAATCACCACGCTTGCTCAAGACGGGTTGGCAATTTCAGAGTTATATTAATTATAAGTCCAGGTTTCCTCTCGATATTTTCCTTCACCGATGTCAGTGATGTCCAAGATAAACTTAGAAAGTACAGAGGCCAGAGACCACCAGTCTTATAAATCGGTATCATTTTACCCAGTTAGGCAGTCGCTCCGTGTAAAATACTGATCTTCAGATACATGCGGATAGACTGGAAGCTGTTTTCATCTTAAGTGGGATTTGGGGGTATGAGGAACAGGGTGTAAAAATGCCTCCTCTGAGGACCTCCGGCCAGATGGGTGTTGTGTCTGGTGAGATGCTGCTCAGCGATTGTCGGGTTCTTAAATATATGCTCAGTCGCGTGGATAACTTTAATATCGCGATGTAGGAAACGTCAGATTTAGTTCGTATGTGTCGAGATAGATGTCGCTACAGTTCGGGAGGATAAAGAACATACCTGGCAAGCATCCGGCCCCTCGCCCCCCGCGCAGAACATCCTCGGTGTGAGGGTGTCGTTGTACCAGACATTTTTGACAATTTGGCACTCATGCATGTTCACGATCTTAACCTTGATTTGTTGAAGAGTATCGAGGTAGTCACCCTTAAAAATATATGATTTTTTTTGCTTAGGCTTCTCATGTAATATAGGCGAGTCTATGTTCGTCAGCCGAGCACAAATCTATGCTCTGTTCCTGATAAAACTACCCAAATTCACTTTGCCGGACCCGGGAATCGAACCCAGGACCTCACACTCAGCAGCAGCGCTTGCGTCCACTAGACCGATGATGGAATCGTCACCAATATTTATAAAATAATATACTTTTTTCAATAATTAGGTTACACACATACATACATACATACACTCACGCCTCTTTCCTATGGGGGTAGGCAGAAACTACAGTACACCATCAGCAACGTCCCTTACATACTTCTTTCGCTTTGTCTTCGTTCATACGGGTGATCTGGGTATTTGATTTGTATATTAAAAAAATATCTATCTATGTAATGTATTGTATTAAGTATATCAGTCATCTAGTACCCATGACAAAAGCTTTGCTCTTAGCTTGGGGCTAGATGATGCTGTTTGGATTGTCCAGCATTATTTATTTATTATACATCTGGTCACACACGCACGCCGGTTGCGTGTACAACGCACCTGACCTTTTTAAAGAACATCACCAATAAGGTCAGTGTATGTCCTTCTAGGGCGTCCCCTCCCAGCGTTTCCGCTTACATCTGCTTACCTTTTGTTAGTGGTCTTTCATCCACCTTCTCAACGTGACCAAGCCATACACGTAAACTTTAAGGTCTTTCGTACCATTGATATACAACATACTTGCAACCTAATAGTAGTTATAGTATAGTACCAGCCTATTACTGTCCCACTGCAGGGCAATGGCCTCTTTTCATACAGAGAGGGCATGAGCATTAATCACCACACTTGCTCAATACGGGTTGGCGATTTCAGACTTATACTAATTATATAAGTCCAGGTTTCCTCATGATGTTTTTCTTCAACTATGTCAGTGATGTCCAAGATAACTTAGAAAGTACATATGAATTGAAAAACTCACATTGGTACTTGCCCAGGTTTGAACCCACAACCTCGTGCACAAGAAGCGAGGCCTAAACCACTGGGTCGTCATGACATGACAATCGCAAATTGCAATAAAAACATGAACATTTGAATTTAGGGGGCTGCCCCCATGTATCCAAACGGGGAAAAATATCTTCGATTTAAACATACCTGTTCCTTTTGATAGCCCCATCCTGCCACAAAAATATGCTGTCCAACAACATCACTTAACTCTATCGTTTGAATCATTTTACTGAGATGGAGGGCTCGCTTCAGCGCCAGGAGTTGGACGTCGTAGTCAAATTTGTGCATCAGTTGGTACTTAGGATGGATGAAGTGGTTCGTGATGGTGACCTGAGGGCCCTTGAGACGGTAGCTGCTGCCTACTCTGATGTAGGTGTGGTTTGTACTGAAAATGAATGATACATTTATAAAGTAAACACTACTTAAGCACAACATAGATGACCTATGTGGCGCGGCGGGTGAAGGTCCACCTGCGACGCAGCAGGTTGCGGGTCCGATTCCCGCCCCGGGACAAATCTACGAAGATTTGTTCCGGGTGTTCTGGGTATTTGCTATGTATAATAAAAAAAATATCTATCTATGTAATGTATTGTATTGAGTATATCAGTTATCTAGTACCCATAACACAAGCTCTGCTTAGCTTGGGGTGAGATGATGTTGTGTAGATTAAAAAAAAAAAAAAAAAAAATTGCATAAAAGTTTCACACAGTTTTGAACATTGGTCCCAAACTAGGCAAGCCTGTATCTTGGGAAAGATTGTCCAGCATTATTTATTATTTATTTATAACATCATCATCACAACCCAGTTACTGGGCAATACGATACCCCTTGTTTAGACTGGTTACTAAAGCTCAACAAAAAAACATGATTTCTATGAGACTTTTAAATTTAAAAAAAATCACTGGCTTAATTAAAAATCATGATTATTACTGGGAAACAACACCAGAAAAACCGACGATACAGTTTAACGCTGGGGTATCCAGAATCAAGTTATGAAATCTTGGTTTCAGGTTGATATATTTATATTTAAAAAGAAAAAAAAACCTTGCCCCATACTAGGAATTTTGCGGGAATCGAACACACGACACGCGTCGCAGCAGTAGATCGCTTCAGCCCGTCCGTTCCGTCATCCGCATCTATTTATTTATTTATTTATTTTAAATAGAACGGCCTAAGCCAATGACACTATTTAAACATATGATTTATTTAACTCAGTCATGCGTCTTCTCACAAAAATTCAAACATTTCGACAATATCACCTTCCATTAATTTGCAAACATATCAAAATTTGTGTTTGAGTTCAGGAGAGCGTTTATAGCAGCTAATAAATAAATAATGCTGGACAATCCACACAGCATCATCTAGCCCCAAGCTAAGCAGAGCTTGTGTTATGGGTACTAGATGACTGATATACTTAGTACAATACATTACATAGATAGATATTTTTTATTATACATAGCAAATACCCAGAACACCCGGAACAAATATTTGTAGATCGTACAAACATTTGTCCCAAGGCGGGAATCGGACCCGCAACCTCCTGCGTCGCAGGCGGACCTTCGCCCGCCGCGCCACATCTGTCGTCCCAAGAATAGGTGACTTGGAGTGTGCAACAGTTCGGCAACGATGTCTCCTTCTCCCTATATTATGCTCTCTACTGGTACAGTTCCTGACCTTATAGTGACCCGTATTTTTATAAGAAACGAATGTATATATGTATGTCACCGGATGATCATAATATGTCACCAGATGATCATCAATATTACATTCTCACAGCTTATTGTAAGTGCAGGATCATACTCCTACCCGCTTATATTAAGCAGTACGGCACGGCGGCGCTCTGCGTGTCCAATACAATAACGCGTTCAGAGTACTCTTGGGGCTGCCTTGCTTCTGTAGCACATCGGGGATGTTTGCCGAGGCGCGTGTGGACTGCTTATTATTTATTTAATACTTTAAGCACACAAATGTACAGAGGCGGACTTAATGCTATAGGCATTTTCTATCAGTCAACCTTTGGGTGATGCAGAGACAAACAGTGGCAGGTGCAATTTCTTAAAAGAAAAGGGAAAAGAAATATATATTTATACTGAACTAACTGTTTCTACACAGTCATGCGCAAGCGGTGCACATCCCTGGTGCGCTGGGTGCGGGTCAGCCGCAACAGTATCCTGAAGGCTTTTTCTGAACGTTTCGACTGTCAGTACTTGAACCACTGCTGCTCAATTCACGTACTGATTAATGTTAATATAATGTTTTAGTTTTGTTTTATTTTTTTATTGTGATGTTGATTTTAATTTGTGTTGTTGATTTTATACTAGTTAATTCACTTTCATTATACATATGATCCAAAGATGATTGAGATAAATAAATATTAATAATAATATAATTAACCAGTCTGAAACGCTGTCTTAAACTTCACATATCCAGCAGTACACTGCACTACTACAACTCAACAACTACAACAACAACAGCAACAACTTCAACAACAAAGATTTGTTCCGGGTGTTCTGGGTATTTTCTATGTATAATAAAAATATCTATGTACGTAATGTATTGTATTAAGTATATCAGTTATCGAGTATCATAACACAAGCTCTGCTTAGCTTGGGGCTAGATGATGCTGTGTGGATTGTCCAGCATTATTTATTTATTTACTATTTATTTATAATGTCACTGTTCACTAGTTGGCAGAGAATAAAGACTCACCCACAATGTGCAGTAGTAAGAGCCCATTTCCTATGTATGAGGGCCCCGCCGCAGACATCACCATAGTTTACTTGGTAAGGAGCATTGCTGATTTTGATTTCGTATCCTCCAGTGATACTAAAGATAAGGATTCATAAAAAAACTGGTTGTCTACATTATCGGTCATTCTACAAAATGGTCAGACTTGGGAGTTGGTCAATCTCATTGTCTGATTGAAGAATTTTCAGAAGTGAAATCTTAACACCACGCCTATATTCTTCGAAGGGTTGGGCAGATGTGTACCTACATTACAGCCATATTCTACTTAAGTTACCGTTACTTGTAACAGGGGGTGAGCCTATTGCTATCAACCGGGCACAAATCTGGATGTCAGGCTGCCACAGACAAATTCCTTATGAAATATCCCAATAACACAATGCTCGACCCGTATATCAAACCCAGGACTTCATGCTCAGCTTACTAGACCAACGAGGCAGTCAAGAAAGATGGAGGAAGTGGGATCTAGTTGGTAGATAAATTGTCTGTATCATCTGTAATCAGAATACAAATTTACCAAAGTTATACTTCTTGGACTACCTGTATTGGACTTTGGACATTGAAATATCAGCGAACCACATTTTCACACGCTCTTACGGGACGTATCGTGATGGCAAATAGCCTATGACCTACCTCAATGAATGGGCTATAAATGTGAAGAGACTTTTCGAAATCCGTCTGGTAGTTCGCGAGATTAACGCGCTCAGACAAAAAAAAAAAACAAAATAAAAATCAGCTTCATTAAATAAGTATAGATTATCTACCCGGAGGTACCAGAGACAAAGTGAGGTTTTGACAGCGCCAACGATTGTTAAAACACTTTAATGACCCTTCGGTAGTGCATCATCATCTGCCTAGCCTTTTCCCAACTATGTTGGGGACGGCTTCCAGTCAGACCAGATGCAGCTGAGTACCAGTATTTTGCATGGTCTGTCTTCTGCAACCACGATACGGGCAACACGATACCCCTTGGTAAGACTGGTTGTCAGACTTTCGGCCTTCTGACTGCTTGTAACAACTGCCGAAGATCTACAAATGACAGCCGAGACCAACGACTTAACGTGCTTTTTGAGGCGCGGAAGGTCTCTCGTCTCAAGTTTCACGCATCCACAGAACACACTAATAACGACCTTGACAAACTTACCGTAGGCAACTCCTTTATATGTAACCCAGAAGACTGTCTAAAGTACGTCAACGTTAATGGTAGCAATATTAAATTACTGCATTTAAATATTCGTAGTGTAAATAAAAACTTCGATCAACTTCTACTACTATTGCGCTTAACTAAAATTAACTTTGACATCATAGTTCTGACCGAATGTTGGCTGAATAAAGCTAGTACTTTACCTATATTGGCAGGTTTTCAGTCTCACTCAACTGAAATAAATCTCAATCAAAATGATGGAGTTATAATCTATACTAGACTGGGACTGCAAACTAATGTATGGGAACCCACCTTTAAGGGCGGAAATTGCCTCATGTGTCAAATAGACAACAAGTTGGCAGTAGTGGCAATCTACCGCTCTCCATCATACAAGTCCAACGACGCTTTTGATCACTTTAAGACTAGCTTGACTAATATCTATGATACTATATCCGCCTGCCCAAATATAGTATTAATGGGCGATTTAAACATGGACATATTAAGACGTAATGAGGACAACAAATGTCTTGACTATCTCATCTTAAGTGCTTCTCAAGGGCTGTTGCCCACTCACGAACTTCCCACTCGCCTTGATAAAAGCCTAGATCACATATTGCTAAAGACTAAACTACTGTCGACCACACTGATTTTAGAGTCCCACATTACTGACCATAAACCGATTCTCCTCGACCTCATAGATGCAAACCCTGCGCGCAGAACATGTTACCTTTCCACCCGTCTTAACCATGAAGCAATTAAGCTAGAACTGGAAAATACCGATTTTTCAAGTATCTACGCTGAGGAGGATGCTAATATCTCTATGAGCAAGTTTATAGACATCGTAACAATGGTCATATCCAAACACACAACTCAAGTTAAAATCCCTAGACAAAAAAGAACTCTAAAACCCTGGATAACTCCTGGTCTTCTAAAATGCATTACACACCGGGATAAGTTACACATGCAGTCCAAGAAAGCACCTGACAACCTTATACTTAAAATTACCTATAGTCGCTACCGAAATTTTTGCAATGACCTACTCAGAAAACTAAAAATATCATACGAAAGAAGTGAGCTTGAGAAAGCAAGTAATAAACCAAAGTCTCTATGGAAAGCAATAAAGGAAATAACCAACACCACGAAAATATGTACCAGCCCCGTTGAGCTATTAAAAATACGCAATGATCCTATGTCTTCCGTGAATGAGGTCTGCAATTTTTTCAGTAATGTAGGAAAAAAGCTGGCTGACAACATTATATCACAACACCACACCCCATCACCTCAGACTAACGATCAGTTTCATCTAAATAGTATAGACCCCTCCCCTGTAAACTCTCTTGCGTTCTTAGAAGTAGATGAAGCTGAAATAGAGTCGCTTATCCTACAGCTGCGCAATGACTGTGCTATTGGGTGGGACGGTATATCGCCTCTTTTGTTGAAAAACTGTCGCCACGTACTGATACCGCCGCTTACCTTCATATACAACCGCTGTCTACAATTGGGCGTGTTCCCAGGTGCTCTTAAAAAGGCGATAGTCCATCCTATACACAAGGGAGGGAGCAGAAACTGTGTCAATAATTATAGGCCTATATCAGTTTTGCCAACACTTTCTAAGATACTTGAGAGGATCTTAAACAATCGTCTTAGGTCCTTTTTAGAGAAAAACAAAATTATAGCTGACAACCAGTATGGCTTCCGAGCTGGTGTTTCAACAGAAGATGCTGTGCTTGGATTGACGCAAGAGGTGGCTAGAAATTTAGACAAGAAGACAAAATGTTTAGGTATATTCCTAGACCTTTCTAAGGCATTTGACACAGTATCTGTTCCCATCCTTACCTCGAAATTGGAACACTTGGGTATACGTGGCTTGTCACTTGAAATATTCAAAGATTATCTCAAGAATCGCACCCAGAGAGTTAAAATTGATACCCTCCTCAGTGATGAAGAGTTTGTAACTTTCGGCGTCCCTCAAGGCAGCATACTGAGCCCCACCTTATTTCAAATTTACGTCAACGACCTTTGCAAAATGAACCTCCCAAATAGTAAGGTATATACTTACGCTGATGATACTGCGATCTTAGTTCGCGGCCCTACTTGGGATAAAATCAAATCAAAAGCGGAGTCGGTTGTAGAGGAAATTATGAAGTGGCTCAATTTTAATCTTCTGACCTTAAATATCAGCAAAACTTGCTACATCCCTTTTGCTATTAGGCGAAAGTCCGCACCGTCCCTCAGTTTCTCAATTACTGCCCATTCATGCTCTAACCGATCATTACCATGCCGTTGTCCAGCACTAACTAGAAGTGACAACATAAAGTACTTAGGAGTTCACATAGATGACGGACTTACATGGAAAACACAACTAGGCGCTGTCACGACTAGAACTTTGCGCCTCATACATATATTTAAATCCCTCAGAAACTCTGCTAATTCTGATATTTTGAAAATGGTGTATTATACACTGTGCCAATCGGTCATAGGATATTGCATCTCTGTATGGGGTGCTGCAACAAAAGGTTGCATCCTGAGGGCAGAGAGGGCTCAGAGAGCTGTACTAAAAGTAATGACAAGGAAGCCCCTTAGATACCCAACAATACAGCTATACGCAGACTGCAAGGTTCTTACAGTTCGTCAGCTCTTTGTGCTTCACTCTGTCCTTAGGAAACATAGCAGCCTTCCACCATCTAACCCAAAAAAGCGTACAAACCTTCCCTCAGGCACCCAACACAGGACCACGTTCGCACAACATCAGTATTATGTAATCAGCTCGTACATTTACAAAAACATTCATAAAAAACTGAATATTTTAGACCTCAACAAACACAACCTAAAATTAAAAGTGACAGAATGGCTACTTAAACAAGACTATGCCGCAACGGAGACTTTACTAACCTACGTCACCTAACAAGCACACCCATGTCCATCCCTGCACGAATACTTCTATACTCGCATCCATGCACATTACACACCACCACTCACTTACACACCAACACCACATCACCTACTCATCCTCACTCACACACAATCACCTATAATCATATCCATTCACCCTCATCCTCACACTCTCACATACTCATACATATTTTAACCTAAAGTAAAATATAACTTTATTTTCCCTTCTTGAAGATACATCGACACAGTCCACTCTTACATTATTTCAATTGGAACCTCATTGTGAAACACTGTCTCTTAAGATACAGGATACCCTAGTTTAAGAGACAGAGTTTAATATATTATGTACAGATTTCTACAGCATTCAATGTTTAGTGTAATCGTAAACTTATACTATCTGTAATTTTTTGGGAAATAAAGATATTTATTATTATTATTATTACACTGCTAGCGTAGCTTAACCTTCCTTTTACAGCAGCGACTTAACTTATTCTCCGTGGCACTGACACGTAATGAATGGTCACCCATCCACAGACTGTCATTGACAAGCGTAGCTTAACCTTCGGTCAACCCAAGCGGCTGTTCTTATTTTTACACGAGCTCCTCATTTATGCTCCTAAATTTTCCCTCAGGTATCTAAGACTAACATTAAAGTAGAAGTGGGCAGGATACATATCTCAAGATACACGGAGAAACGATGGACCTTAAAAGCCAAGCAATGGAAAGGACCAAGGGAAAAAAAGGAATGTTGGTAAAGAAATAAGACGATAGGCTGATGATATTATGCACGTGATAGGAAAACGGATCGCTGGATCAACTTAGGCAAGAACAGAGAGTCATGTAAGCAGTTGGAGGAATCCTTTACCTAAAGGGGATCCTTTGAATTTGAATCAATTGAAGACGACTACAATAATCAGCAACTCACTAACAACATTGAAATGTTACTTGGAAATAAGGAAAAACATATAAAATATCTCTCAAATTGGTTAGAAAATCAGCTATTACGGGATCTTTCAAGCCCTTTCCTGCATAATCATCCTAGACCTCTCTTTGTATGAAAAAGACGTTAAGTAGTTAGTACAGTTAGTGTCAGTACAAGAAAAAAACCTTTGATTCCTACAGAACCACAATTATATGCCATTACCAACCGAACTTCAAGAGATAACGTAACCCAGCATAACTGTACAAATCAGTTTATGACGTCTTCTATATCTAAGCACGTGTCACTCACCTACGCACAAAGACAAAGTTACTTAGAAACACTATCAATAAGAAAAACATATCAACAAAGAAACTAATGCGTTTAATCAAAATTCAAATTAAAAATCATTAATTGACAATCATGCGAGAAATTATAGAAAATGGTATAAAAGTAGCAATGTGGTATAATTATGTTTTGGGCGATTAAAGAAGCATATAAATGTTTAACCGTCTTAAAGGATTACATCTGATGTGGTTAAAATATTTACCTGTTTGAAAGGTGTTACATAATTACAGACTGATAATTAAAAAATTGAAAAAAAAACTAATTTGACGACCTATGTGGCTCTGCTTAACTTGGGGCTAGATGATGCTGTGTGGATTGTCCAGCATTATTTATTTATTTATTAATCCTAAAGGCTTTTACCAAATTTGCCTTTATCCAAAACGAACTCATAAGCATACCATAAACAATGCATGAACAAGAAGAAAACTATTTAAAATTTTCATTTTTGTCACCGGTCTCGTTATAACTCCTTGGGGAACGCCGAGCTTTATTCTTTAATTTTGCATGATTTACCTACAAGAAGGGGTTCTTTTACGAATAATAAAAGCTGCACGGGGCCATCAATAGGTGAAGCTATGCTTGTTGACGGCAGTCCGTGGATTGGTCTTTGGGATCTTTGACAGTCACAAACCCGAAAGTCTAACAGCCAGTTTACCCATGATCTTGTTACGTAATTAGTGGAATGTGGTCGTCAGATAGGCAGTGGCTATAGTATTTAGCTGCATCTAGTTAGACTAGGTGACCCCACTAGTTTGAAAAAGGCTAGGCAGATGATAATGATTAGTGCCCGTTAGGAGCATTGCAGCTACAATTTTACGTCTATCACTGTAATCTAGAGTAGGGTAGGTTACTAGTACCTTGACGTGAAGAATACCACAAACTTCACAATACAATATGTACTCGCCTTCATGAAGTAAATAATTAACACTTGAGTTGGCCTTACAAAAACTGAGGATAGCAGTAATCATCATGCTGGAATTCACCACAGAACCAATTTTAAGACGTACTCATCATCATCATCATCATCATTTCAGCCGAAAGACGTCCACTGCTGGACGAAGGCCTCCCCCAAGGATTTCCACAATGACCGGTCCTGCGCCTTCCGCATCCATGCCCTTCCCGCGACATTCACCAGGCCGTCGGTCCACCGTGTGGAAGGCCTGCCTACACTGCGTCTTCCGGCGCATACATACAGACGTACTCATACAACTTCATAAATAATTTGAAAGTTTGGTGCTTGTGTTAATTTTGCTAATATTTATTTTAATAATAAAATGAGTTTGTGAGGAGGTTCCTGTCTCTGTAACCCTAACCGCCGGGAGCTTGGATCCTGCTCCTGCCATGGGTGGACCACTATTTTTTATATTGTAATATTTAAAAATGTAATTTATATGTATATACAACAAATAAGAGGTTAGAAGTTAAAAGCGACATCGTGGTAGGTCCAGTTGGAAATGGTACGATAAGCTAGATAATCCTTCGATAAAGATTGGTCACAAATAGCTTTAGACAGTGATAAGTGGTAGAAGAGTAGCAAAGACTGAAAAAGATCCTGCTGTGGAAACATCCAGGCTAATCATAAGAAGGTAGAAGAACGACTGGTAGGAGTACATCTTTTTAAAACTAAATATGACGATGTTGGGCTCAATTTGATTCTTTATATAAGACGCATATTCTATAAGACGAGGGACTTCAATTTCCAGTTTACTAAATAATAACATCTCTTTTTAACAAATACATTTTATTACATCTTTTGTTTCAGGATAGCTTTTGGTGGACATACTTGTATATTCTCTTCTTAATTTATTATTCAATACAATATTATCAGTAAGATATGTTACAATTATGAAGCAGACAATAGTTTAAAATATCATGGGCATTTGATGCCTTTATGAGTTATAAAAATTAATGATTAAATATATATTTGTTTTAATATAAAGGCCAATTAATTTAGTTCTTTAACAGAAATAAAATTCACAACGTTCCAAAATGTTTTATTACAAAATCAATTAGTCAAATTTAATGCCAGTTGTCTGTTCAACCCATGTGCGGACTTTGGCGACTTTGCTGTAAACGCCATATGATCCTGGGGTGGCGCAGCCGTATCCAAAGGAAACCATGCCGAGAAGACGGTCGTACGCTACTGCTGGACCTCCGGAATCACCCTGCAATTTAAAATCATCATATAGAAATTGCCTGGTGATATAAATTTTATTAAATTCATCAATCGATTCCTCAAAAAGGTTACAGCTTGTAAGGAAATATATGTTTGTATGATTCATCTTGGAATAGGCTGTTCTGGTAGCCGCTGGATGATATCAGCCGAGGCATTCGTGTTAAATGGCATTCTATTAGTGAGGTCTAATGCTCAATGGACCACTGCTAAAGATGATGATGTTAGTACGTTTCCACCTCTATTACTCCACTTTAAAAATACTTCAAGACAATGTAGGCTTGCTATAATTACCTGGCAAGCGTCTTTCTTCCCTTCTGAAAACCCAGCACAAAACATTCTGGGTGTCAAACTTCCCCTAAAGTATGGGAATGGCACATTCTGGCAGTGATCTTTCGATATGATTGGAACCCTCACAGCGCGGAGAACGTTCGAATAGGGACCCTTGAAAATTAAAAAAATTAGTACATTGTTGGTTATTGTAACAGTGATTGGGGTACCCAGTGTCTAGTCGGGCATCGTTTAGCCTAATGATAATAAAACTATGAAAACAAGCCATATTAATTGTTAAACTAACCTGTGTAACTAATTTAGCAAAGGCGTATTTGAATGTCAAAATGGGTGTTTCTCAGGGATCTATTCTTGGACCAGGAACAGTACCCTGAGAAACACCAATGTTTTTGTTACGGTGTGGACATCGTATGCTTTGACCATACGCTGCATAGGCGTTTCTGTTACCTGCAAGATATTTATACGTCTTTACATGTTTCTTTTTTAGTCTCTCGCTCAATTTTGCATAATTTACCTTGGTGGAACTAATGTATTGTGTAACCAAATGCCTGGCTTAAGCAGTGTACGGCCAAAGCATACGATGTACGCAATGCAACTGCAGCCACGAGTATTTATAAATGATTGTTTTCAATTTGTTACATTCGACTGGCTAATAGAAACGTGTAGATGGGCGGAACCAATGAGATTTTAATTTACCGGTTGGTTTCTACTAAACATGGCTTTGTCTAAAACGAATAAATATGAATTTAATTGAATCTTATATAACATATCTTTAATCTTTCTATACATTTGTAATTCTTATGTACTTGTGTATGTCACTGAATTCCTAATACACGGCTGGACCGATATTGATGTTTATTTTGTGTATGTTTAATTGGTCCCTGGATAGTTTAGGGACCCGTTAGGTGGCGCTGTTCAAGCAAAACAACACCTATCGCGGGCGCTGGTATAGTATATATATCATAATTAACTGCTTAAAGTAGGAAATGTAATTAAGGTAGTTGCTCCTGTCATTTAAAGCAAATTCAATAATGTGACAAATAGCAATCTTAGATCTCCTACAAAAAATAAATTCACTAGCAAAGTACCTATCAGTATCTGTTTCATAATATTTTTTACTTACATTTTCCTCAGTATTCCCCCAACCAGTAACTGTTATTACTTTACCGATAACCATGTCTTCAATATGAGCTATCTTTATTGCTTGTATGCTCTCATCAAATTTTAAGGGTTCGACCAGCTCCAGTAATTGGAAATCAAAGTCAAATGGATGATCTTTCTTCTTCGCTGACCACATCGGATGGACGTGTCCTTTCTTCACTAATACCTTCTTCCCCATGTTTATGTATTTGGAACCCGCTTTTATGTAAGGCTTCTTGCTTTGAAATTATTTTCAATTACTTTAGAAACCTGCCTGTTTCATCTACATTTTTTAATTTTTGCATATTGTTCAAAATACTATAAGGTTTGGTTGAAATTTCCTTTAGTGCTATTTAACTTAAGATTGGACATTTTAAGATGGTGTGGTAGCTACAGCAATAGTGCTGACTGCCAATCACTTCTATTTGAAGAATCTATCCAAACTACAGCAGGAACAATGGTTACACATATCATAAATGTTTTAAGACTAACATGAAAACCTATTTCAAAATTTAGATCAAACATAAAACTAGTCAAAACATTATCATTCTCACCCACAATGTCCAGCAGTTAAAACCCATCTCTTATCAATAATTGCTCCGCCGCAGTTGGTGCCATAAGAAACATGGTACGGATATAGATTAATGTCGACTTCAACACCACCCACTATTTTATCGTCTCCGTAGTTTGACTCCAACTCATACGCATGAGACTCTGCATTTCTATCGCTGTCTCGGTCTTTTCCATAATCAAAGCTATCCACATCTGGCGGTTCCGTTGGCTCTTCGTAGGACTCAATATCGAGTCTTTCTATTTCATCCTTCTTAATCCTCTTTGAATATCGTTGTCTCATTGGTGCGTAGATGACATTTTTCGATTTGATCGGTACCTTTTGTACTGGTATTAATAAAACGTCATATTCTGGAACCGTTTTAATAAAATCATTGATTAATAATGTATTTTGACGAATAAAAGTTTAAGAATTAAAGAATCGAATTTCTATGTCTGAAATTTGAATCTCGTGGTAGCCTTAGAATTTAACGACGACATGGGCATGTGGTTACAAACTTAAAATTCGAACGCCATGACTTCAATATATACGCAGTTATATAAAATCACAGAAAACGAAAAAAGAAATTGTGACAACAGATGATAGAATCCCAAAAAATATCTTGTTTGCCTTACTGTTGTTGAGTTTGACTAAAATCGGATCGGCTGGAAATAAAATACATCAGATGCAGAATACATAAAAAGACAAAATAAAATAAAATTAATAAACCTGGAAGAAATTTAAATCGAACAGAGAATGTTGTATTAGTTGACCAACACTCCGTTAATATCATCCATTCACAAAGAAACCGCCATCACGTTCATAAAAAAATATTCCTGTTTTGAATAAAGATTTTGGCCGTTTATCGAAAGATTATCAGGATAATGGCGACCCCACCCTGTCCGAAGAAAGCCATGCCAAGAACCACAGCAATGATAGGTGTCATCTTTCAACATAATACGATCATCACTTAAATTAATTAAAAAATAGACAAAACTTTGTACACACGTACTGTCAAGATGAGCTGGTGTTAGACAATGTGATAAGACGATCGCAATTAAAACAACATAGAACATTATTAAATTTATCTTGCGATCGTCATTCCTGTGCCCCACACACGCCAAAGAACGAATATCTGAATTTTGAATTTCATTTTAAAAACCAATGATTGTGCGATTGTTGAAGTTAATTCGCCATGAAATTAACAATTCAAATGTATTAGTTTTTTGTTTTTTCTGCTAGTTGCCTTTCGATGTTTCGAATAATTGATACAATGTAGGTGTTATGAGAAAAATAATATTTTTCCTAGTTCCGTGAGTAGAATAATAATATAAATTTAATATCGGAATAAGAAAAGGTTTTTCATGTCAAATGTGTTGCTATGAATAAATTAATGGAACACGACTGGCACGTGCTGACATCTCTTTGAAACCGGAGTAGAAATAAGTCTCGTAAAGTGTCGCCATCTATCGGATTTTTTTGGTTTAAAATTTTACGTTAACTATCAGTATTACTTTTCAACTATTAAAGGCAGTTTGTGTCTAAGCAAATACCTATAATAGAAATAAACGACTTCAAAAGTTTTGTTTACTTTTCTATAACACGTGCACTAAACTGGATTTAATTCTCTGAACCTGTTTAAGTCGAACACTAGCGCCATCTAGTATCGGATAGCGCATTGAACTTTGCATTTAAAACTGTGTTCCACACGGTACGCAGGGCACAATATACAATCAGTCAGTATTTTTGAAATTCTATTTCATTTCTTACACATCGTCTTTTTATATTTTCGAATTATGACAGTTTCATTTAGATTTTAAATTTCGTAACGCTATGTGGAAGGTCAATGGCACGGCAGCGGTACCAACATAATCATTGGGTCGAGCAGTACCATATTAAAAAAAAAAAAAATTAAGACTGGATTGGGGTATCAAAGATTTGGTCTTGAATAGAATTGTGGCTGTTCAAAATTCTTATACCCATACTCATGTTCACTAGTGTACTTTAAACCAGGGCCATAGTGTCTTCCTTCGTGTGCTGGTGGTGACCACCGGGGTGGTTTTGGTGAGGTAAGAAACCCACACTGCCCGGTATTATCTGCAAAGGCAGGGCTCCTTTTGAAAGTTTCCCACTGAAAAAAATAAGGTACCTTATACCAAAAGGAACAAGGGGATGTATCGAAGCTATAGATTAAATGATACTGGAGCTAGCTGGTACAAATTCTCGATGGACGAAGATTTTTCTGTAAAAAAAAAAAAAATTATAAGCTGTGAATTAGATATTACATTATCTATACTAATATTATAAAGAGGTAAAATTTGTTTGTAAGTTTGTATGTAGGGGGTAGTCTCCGGAACTCATGATCCAATTCTAAAAATTTTATAATGTTAGGAAGCTACATTATTCCTGAGTGCTGTAGGCTATTATTATTTCCAAAACTACGCTGTAAAGGTGAAGTTAAAGTTCTAAGAAAAAAGTAAAAAATCCACGAGGACGAAATACTAGTTATTTATATAAGACAGTCCCCTAAAACGCCTGCCCTTTTTTTAACTGTCCCGTGATGAAAGAAATATATTATATCTCATGTATCAATATTCCGTCTAACAATTGATTTTGATTCATTCCACGTACAATAACCTGTAAACATAAAAAAGTAAATTATAGTAAGTATATTAACTTTAAAAAATTACATTGTAAAATAGGTTGTATAATTATGTACAACCTATTTTACAATGTAATTTTTTTGACATGACTTTATTTTGTAACTAGTTGTGCCCTGCGATTTTGCCCAATCCTTAAGGGTCGTAGCGTGATGTTAAATAGCTTACTACCGTCCACAAGAATTGTACTACCAAATGCAAAAATATAAATCAAATCGGACTGGTACTTCCAGAGATAATCGCGTTTAAACAAAAAAGCAAACAAACATGTTCCTCGGCTTTATCATATTATATAAGTAAGTAGCTGTTTTTTAAAACAAAAGTAGCCTAAGTCACTCCTTCATCTATCCATCCTGCTGCCCTTATCCCAATTCATTTGGGGTCAGCGCAGCATGTTATAACATTTAAACTAGCTATGAGCCAGAGTCAGTCCCGTAGAAATCGGACCAACCGTTTGGGAGATTACTTCAAATAAACAGATAAACTAACAGACAGGCAGACGAACAAACATTTTGTTTAAGTTGGTTTATGAGTATCTACCGTATAAAATTACATATGCAAGTAGCAAAAAGTTGTTATTTGGACATTACAAACAGATACTTTAATTTGATTTATTTGTATGGATATAGAACAAGACAGTAAACATATTATATCTACCTAGCTGTCAGCGGATTATTGAATATTCAATATTTAAAATCGAGTGTTTTTTTGCAGACTTTTATTTTACGTAACCCTGCTACTAGCATTTTTTTTTTACTGTACTTTTATCGTGTGCGGCCTCAACATTACAAATTTTATGCTTTCACATTTTCTTATTAATTGAAAAATATCCGTTATCTTAGCAAACTGAAGTCAAGGTTCCACTTCTTTATTCAAATAGCGTTACATTCTTCAGAACCACAGTATATTATTCAGACAGAGGGACAACTCTAAATTGATTTGAAAAAAAAAAGACACTCATGGGGACTGCCTCAGACAGCACGTTAAGCCGTTGGTCCCGGCTGTCATTTGTAAATCTTTGACAGTCGTTACGGCAAGTCATAAGACTGGAAGACTGACAACCAGTCTTACCAATGCGTATCGTGTTGCCCAGTTACTGGGTTGTGGAGGTCGGATATGCAGTCGCTCCATGTAAAATACTGGTATTCAGATGGATACGGTTAGACTGGAAGCCGACCCCGACATAGTTGGGAAATTCTTGGCTGATGATGATGGGGACTGCCGACAGAAGTAAAACTTTGGAATAACTGTGTTTTTGATACATGTTAGTCACATTGGCATGTCAGTGACGCGACCCATAGGTATTACTCAACAATCGCCTAAGATTTTTTTCCTACAGAAAAAAGACTCAGCCAGCGCTAGGTAGGTCGGAATGATTATGTGAAAGATGAAATGGCTAGAAAGAGACATAATACTGAGATGACGTTTGTAAGAGAAGGAAGACAAAAGCAGCGTCTTCCTTATAGTATTTTCTCTGGTCTGCTAAAAGACATATCTAAAGATGAAGTTATTTTACACGTTTTGATGTTTTTTTGTTCAGTCGATGAAATTTTTGTGTACACAGTTTTTATTTCTCGCTTTTCAGTGGGTCGGCTTATATTTTTTTTTAAAACAACCTTTTAAAAAAATCAGTTGATGAAAAATCAATCCCCAATTTTATATAATTCTTATAGATGGATTTAAATTTTCAACTGTAGGATCAACTTTGAAGTATACCTACCCTATCCAAAAAAATTTGGAGTACAAATTAAAAAGTTATGCGTGTCCAAACATAAAAAGTAAATACTTGTCGAATTGAGAACCTCCTTCTTTATTTTACAGTGCCTTTGTACTCAAATGTACCTATGTGTTTTATTGTGGGTACATCTACATACTTTTATCTATACTATAGTATAGATAAAAGTATATAATATATGTATAAAGAGGTAAATTTTATTTGTAAGTTTGTATGTGGGGGCTCTGGAAGTAATGATTTTTTTTTCACTGTTAGAAATCTATTATTATTTTCAAAACTACGCTTTAATGGGGAGGGGATGTTAAAATAAGAAGGGAAAAATACAAAATCCACGCAGACGAAACCGCGGGACCAGTGCTTGGCTTATTTTAAAATAATAAAGTTGGAGAATTTGTTTTTTTTGTTTGAACGCGCTCATCTCTGAAACTCCTACTCGGATTTGAAAACAATCTTTTTTCATTTCAATAGCCCAATTCTTGTGGAAGCTTATTGACTATTACACATCACTCAACGACCCTTAAGAGCGGGGTAAAACAGTGGAGGACAGCTATAAAATAAAATTACAAATTAAATAAATTGGTAGCTACTTCAAGTGCAGAAAGACATTGATGCTACCTCTGATAAATAAACATAAAATAAATAAATAATGCTGGACAATCTACACGTCATCTAGCCCCAAGCTAAGCAGAGCGCGTTTTATGGGTACAAGATGACTGATATACTTAATACAATACATTAGATAAACATATATATTTTATTATACATAGCAAATACCCAGAACACCGGGAACAAATCTTTGTAGATCATACAAACATTTGTCCCAGGGCGGCAATCGAACCCGTAACCTTCTGCGTCGCAGGCGGAAATTCGCCCGCCGCGCCACATCGGTCCTCTGATGTATGCAGAACATAGTCATCACCACCATACATGACGTTGGTGGCTCGCATAGTGTTGTAGATGCCTACTTATTTATTGAAAGAGCTGGCTTGACGACAAAAGACACAGAGTCCAAAGACACCTCGTCAGCCGTTGAGAAGGCACTGCCAGCACTTCCCATACAAACCAGGCGTATCACTGATTACACTACGACTGGGTGTAATGGGCGATACGTTCTCTCTTAGTGCGAGTCGGCGTCGCTTATCCAGGATCCCATATCATTATATAGTAATAATTATACCAGCCTGTTACTGTCCCACTGCAGGGCAGTAGCATATCTATGTATGGGATCTATATCTGAATTTTGATCAAATCGGATATCTATCGCTAGAATTACTTAACCTTGACTAATTTTGATATCCCTTCAAACCTGAAAAATTAGTAAGAAACTTAATCATGCACGCCATTGAACATAGGATGTGTAAGTAAATCAAAACTTTATTATTTTTTACTGCCCATTGGTCTAGTAGTCGCAACCGTAACTGCTACGCATAAGGTCCTTGGTTCGAATCCCGGGTCTGGCAAGGAGATATATTCTCAGTAGCAGCCCTGAGTCTGTATTTGTACCCGGTTGATGGCAATAGGCACGCCCCCTCTTTACATGGGTCTTTAAAATAACTAACAAAATGATCGAGTACTACTATAACACCTCTGCTTATCCCTTCGGGGAATTCAGGTGTGATGTTGTTATGTTTTAGTTTATGCTGCGCTTTGTTTGTGAAACGGAACGCAAACTAGAAACGCGTCGTTCTCTACTGTGGCAAAAGTGACGTCATATTCCATGTGAATCTGAAAACCACCTTAGCAAAATGTTTAAAATCTCACGATTTTTTTTATTAAGTGCGATTACTACCTGAATAAAGCACAAACGATCATTTTATTTACTTGATGTGCGTAGCAGTGACAAGTGACGTCATACCGTGGTCACGTTACTAATAGACAAAGAAATAGAACTGTAAACAAAACAGCTCAGTGGCAAATGACGTCACATCGTGGTCGCGATAGTAACATACGTTTATAATAATATTTTTTGAACGACAACCAGTAAGTAGTTGTGTTCGACTTTTATTGAAAAAACATTTTTGGGGGTTTTAATGACCTTTGTTGATTTATGTGAAAAAACAATTACATGCATATTCCCTAAGTTTTAGTACAATTTAGTATTTTTACGGTTATCCGTCTGATGGAATATTCAAATATTTGCCGCGTTTAGAAATAGTATCAAAACATAACCGGCAAAATGTAGGCGTACTAATTAATATGCACGCCTCTGCTTAACCCTTCGTGGGTTACAGGCGTGATGTTATTTGAATCTGTCATTTGAAATTATGACTCACAAAATTATCGACAAAATCAATAGAGAATTTATGAAAAAAAAAACAATCGGGCAGTTCTTGACATTTGTAACTGTAATAAAAAACGATAAATAATTGAACAGCTGCCTAAAAGTGTGTTATTCTGAAATCATCACGCTAAGATTCTCTATGTCGTGAACTGTACCAGCATTAATAAAAAGGATTTCCACAAAATAACTATATTTTCTGAAGTCCGTGTTTTTGGTTTTGTTTTGTACCCTTCATATTGGATAATCACTAGACATGTCCTATTTGATTTTGAAGAGTTCCACGGTGCATCTATGAAGTTTAATGTCAATGAGAAAAATAATGGAACCTCCTTGGATCTGCACTGAAAAAAGAATAATAAGACATAGAATTTAAAGACAGACCAAAAAAAGACAACCTCTTTTTTATACTTCTTTTTTATTTTGGTTTTGGTCTTTGTAAGAGTATTGCTAACATAGTTTGTAAGTATATGGTTACTCTGACACTATTAGTAGTATTGCTAGAAATAAAAGTTTATTATTTTTAAAGAAGTCGGTGAAAAAAAAAAACAAAACAAAAAAACAGCCAAGTGCAAGGCAGACTTACACAACGGTTTCCATAGCAATTGTTAGGGTCGAGCTAATAACGATGCATTGGCGTACTCCAAAGAAATTTGTTTTCTTGTATGTTGTTGGGGGCCGACAATAATTTGTTACAATTCTTATAGAGGCAATAGAAATACACGGTTTTGTAGTGTATATCTGGTTTTTGTAAACTTGCCTCTGAAGTTCTTAAGCTACAACCATCATACTAATATTGTAAATCTGAAAGTTAGTCGGTAACTCGGTACTATTGTATGTATGTGTGTCTGTTTGTTACTAATTCACGCTGGAACGGCTGAACGGATTTGGATGTTTAATTTCATGAAGATTTTAACACAGAAATAATACCTTTTAACTCAAAATAGGAAAGTATTCTCATGAGATATTCGAATCGTCTCATGTTGACTTTTGACCGCTGGTAACATCGAGAGCCGCAGCCAGTTTTAAAATAAAAACCTCTTCTGCATCCTGAACTTGCCTAAAGATTTCCCAGATTTTTTAAGATTGAAAAGAGCTCTCAAGCAGATCGAATAAGTAAATGTGTAAGCAACAGACAATTGTATCGTTTTTTTTTTGTACAAATGTGTGTGTATCCAAACGCCAAAATCAAGTAATGTGTGGTTAAGACAGATGCGGTAGCATTGGTCGGCAGTTTGACAGGGATTGTACTATGTGTCATAATAACTATCAAGTGTCAAACTGCCTGCTGTCGGCACCACCACTGCTGTTGTTCCACCAACGCATTAAGGGGCTGCAGATTGGTACGACGTGACAATGTTAAGCTTTTTCACTGGGATGAAGCTATGTGGAGCGGAGGTTTCGAGCATTGCGATTAGTTACTTCTTGCACCGCTTAACTCCGCTTCAGTGGAGACGCAGCCTTACGATTATACAATTTAGGACAACCGTAAAACAAAGCCTTAGCTTTAAATATCGTACGGTTCTGATAACGCATGAATTGATCAAGAACTGTACGATATTTTAGCTCCAGACTCTAGACTCGCAGATCCAGACTCACCTAATCATCGCTAATGAGAATCATGTCATTAGCAGCCTTGAGTCTTAGCCTGGATCTGTGGATGATGGCAATAGGCTCGTCCCCCTATTACATGGGACTAAAACATAACTAGCGAAACGTGGGTATTACTGTAGATATACCTCTGCCTAACCCTGTTTGGAATACAGGCGTGATGTTATGTACTCGATAAAATAAAATAAACTTTATTGTCAGCCCCAGCAAGTGTATAATTTAATATTATTCAGTATAATGAATGTTATACTACTAAGTGTACCTCGGTCCTCGTTTGGGTTGACGCATTTTGCTGACGTCCTTTCATTGAAATCCGTTCAGCCGTTAAGGCGTGACAGTATCAGACAGACAGAGATACACTCGCGTTTATAATTAAAAAAAAGACAGGTGTGTTTTGATGAAAACTTCTTCTACAGTCGATACAAAAAAAAAATAACGCACATGGCGTTGTAAAAATGTGTTAACGTGGCCCAAAATTTTATTTGCTAGTAATATTGTTTTACGAAATAGTCTAATTACTAGCAAACATGTTTAAGAGAGCTATTTTAGTATTAGAAATTATTATTATTTTATCATAATTGCACCAAAAATAATACGATGTATAACAGCGCTATAATTTGCAAAAAAAAACGTAACAAATTTTAAATTTCGAGGGCTGTATTTCCGGAAACAACTGAACCAATAAGATTGCAGTTGGGCTTACTACCAGGGCGCGTCAGACCGAAGCAAAGTCTCTGTAACCAGACTGGATAATGCTAGAAAGAACAAAAAACAATCAAAAAGCCATTCATTTCATACAAAACAACCAAAAATGGATGCTTAAAACACGTATTTTACCAAAATTGCAATACCAAACTCGCCATGGACAGAAAACACACCGTACCGAAGACTTAGCCGTTTCACCAAAAACTTTTATAATAACATTATTAACCACACAATAAATGGGGGGAAGGGGGGAGTAAATAAGCTTCAAGGGGATGAATACATAATGAAATTTCGCCCCTAGCGTCCGTTAATCAAAAACTGGTGCAGAGACGGCGAAATACGTAAGAAAATGGAAATTTTCCAACCCTCCTTTTTCCTGTTAGACTCTACCCCCTAAGTAGGGGGAGGTTGGACAATCTCCCCCTGGGTGGTCGCGAGAGAGGCGACGGCTTCTTGATTTTAATTGCTTATTCGTCGTTTATGTTAAGAAAAAGGTTTCATTTGTACAACTTGGAGTTTTTCTGCAGCAGTGAACTGTTATGTTAATAACTGAGTGGCTCGTGGCTAAAGAGCCCGGGTAAATTGAAAGTTCAGCTATGCTTACTGTGGCTGAATGACCATCCATACCACACCGAGTCCATGCCTCAGAAAGCTCGTTAATTAGTTGATCCCGGCTGTTAGTCTTAGATTTTTGACGATCGTTACATGCAGTCAGAAGCTTGAAAGTCTGACAGCCAGTTAATACTGGCTGTCAACCTTTTGGTAATCCAAAAGGTCGTGTCGTGGTATCCTGTAACTAGATTGTGGTCTTAAGGAGTTCAAAAAGGCTGTCGCTCCACGTAAAATACTAGTATTCAGCTGCATCTGTATAGACTGGAAGATCTGCTTTGACGGATACTAATAATAATTATGTTGAGTTGAAGAAAAGGTGCCCACATTCTTCTTATTGTAATTTTATTTCGTAAGGATATTAAAAGTATGAAGTTTTCCATAGTGTGAACATACCCGTTGCATAGAGATTTGATTATAATTTTTAAGTTTATTTTTCAGGGTGGTACCATGGTCTTGAAATACGTGAGATGCATAAGACGGTATTGCGCGACTAAGTTTTCTGAGGTTTTGTTTTTACTGCCAAGTGTTATGGACCAATAAATCGAGAAGATTATGTCGGCACCTTCCCGATTTTTTTAAGCATAGATAATACACTAGACAGGATAATGGTCTATTGTTTATTGCAGAATTTAAACCGAGCTGCTTAGTGCATTATCTGCAAGAAGTCTACGGAGGAACCAAAAAACAGAAAAGAGTGAGTTAGATTCGCACGCCAAACCTTGGCAGAAAAATATTTGTCCAATTTAAAAGTCATATTTTATTGTTTATCGCTGACCGGTTTTAAAGTTTTTATTAATTTAAAAAAAATGTGCTAGTTAGAGACATTGTTTTACTTTTTCAGCTACAAGGGCGTTTGGAAGAAATTTAAGTACTAATCTATAAGCGTGAATGAAAACAGAAATATGATTTATAATGTGCAAATAAAGTCCTCTGATATTTGACTTACTTTTACAATTTACACCCTTCATTTCGGCGCCTGTTACAATTTAAATAAAAATATTGTTTCATTCGCATGATATGTAAGTGGACAAACATTTTATAACTATTACTTAATTTGGTCTATAGTAGTTCCTGATCGAAGCAGCTGTGACTGACAGACAGACGGAATAACACTATAAGGATTGTTTTTTTACGGAACACTAGAAAATTTGTGGTGGCTAAGTTGATACTGTGCTATTCAAAAATCAATGTTTGCTACAGATACCAGTCCGATACAGAAAACAGATATGTGTAGAAAAGATCATTTTGACAGCAAGTTTTGATATAACTTAAGTAAAGCTTAGCCGCCAAAAAAACCCCAAGCCAGAATGTTACAAGAATTAAATATAATAATACCGTCTCATTGTCGGGCTTGCAGTGGAACCGACGAAAAATTTCAACGCTGTGGGGTCCAGAATTATGTACTGTTATCGGTATACGTGATCTCACTGGCTTTTCGGTTTCGCTCGGTCGTTTTCGGACGCGTTCGGCAACGAACGTTTTTCAAATTTGAACTTGGAATCAGCCAAAAACTGTAATTGTCTGCACATTGTTCTAGATAG
Source organism: Phlogophora meticulosa (assembly GCA_905147745.2). Taxonomy (NCBI): domain Eukaryota; kingdom Metazoa; phylum Arthropoda; class Insecta; order Lepidoptera; family Noctuidae; genus Phlogophora; species Phlogophora meticulosa. The sequence continues at coordinate 3,562,399 of LR990542.1, forward strand.
AGAGTTGTTACTATTGAATTCTGATTTTAAACGAACGAAAAAGTGAAAGGGGGGAAGAACAGCCGATACAACTCGTCGTACGACGACGTAGCATATGTTTTGACGTCAAGACTACGCCAGCTGCGGTGTCGTAGCAGATGACCAATCCGCTACGAAATCAAGTCATTATTCTTGAGAATTGGATGTGCATCTGTGTGTCCAGCACGAATGCTCGACGTAAACGTAATGTTAATACAGGTTTACAATTGAAAATTCAACTATCCTGTAGCATTAAGGTTTAAATTTATGAAGCAAACATAATCGGTATCACCCATAGAAATGAATAAAAGTTTTAAAAATAAATTAATATAATATTCGAAATATTTTCAATTTTAATATAATTCGAACAGCGATGTGTATTTTGTTTTGAACGACGATTTTGCGTTGTGATAGAGAGCGTAGTATTTTTAACTTAAATAACATTGTAGGGTATTCATTTTTATAATCAGATACGATTTATGAACAAGATTTAATTTATTTTTTGGACTTTTCGATGTCTTTAAGAAACGATTTTGGTATAAAGCCCCAATAGAATTTGTAAGAGGAATGAAATTAATACGAGCGTTCCTCAAAAGCCTAATGTTTAACACAAGCAATCGCACTCAAAGTGTACCTGAAGACTATTCGAGCTTCAGAACTGACACGAACATTTTTTTTATGACTCTTTTAATTACTACACCAGAAAATATACCTATTTTGGGGTGTAGTGTTTGGTTATTATTAGTTACTACTAATATTAAGCACAGTAAATCTTCACAAGACATTTCTACTACAAGTAAAACACGAATTAACGCCCAAAACCAAAATAACTCATTTTTTTACAAAAGCCATCTCCATACACCGCCGCCTCCCTGCATCACCCGCCAGCCGAATGCAAATTTTATAACACAACGCCCGTTTTCTTATAGGCATTGTCGTAAACTCGTTCTCCGTACTCACTTAGCCGAGGTCATTTGTTCAGATTGCTGAATATGTATGGTGCTGTACCTAATTAAGAATAGTCGTTAGTAGATTTAACTGTAATTTTGAATGAGTGAAATAAAGTCTTTTGAAGTTGTTTTGTTAAAAATAATTGATAGAAATATGTATTGTGTATCATCTGCAAATCATCAAAAAACTTACTATTCTGTGGAAAAAAGGCGTTTTTTTGTTACAAAGGGGGAGCCTTTGTAAACGTCGGTTAAAAATAATTTAGTATCGAATGAGTTTTGATGAATTTTGTATGATGTTTTAGAAAAATGAGCCTGCACAACTTAAACAGCCTAAGTAGTTTACATATCTAAAATAAACAAATAACGAAAATATTAAGTTCTGAAAAAGGAATTTATATTGCGTGAGAGCAACATAAGATTCAAATCAGATTTAAAATTCGAATAGGATTCTAAGTTCAAAACTAATTCGATTTTCAAAATTAACTGTCAAATGTGTCATTTATATAGAACACAATTCAAATTTTTAAATATGTAGGTACCGTACGCTTGGTGTATTTTACTCATCGTGAATGGAATACGAAATTTGAATAAAAAAATAGCGGATCGAAGTTTAAATTCGACGTTATCTTGAAGAAAATGTGATGTCAGAAAGACATGTTACTGTCTACTTTCTCTAAAATTCCATAGACGAAGGAGTTTTTTTTTACTAAAAGAAAGGGCCACATTACTAATTACGTAACATCAATTACTCTGCCAGACGTTGAACTCACACAGACTGGCTTTCGAACTAGTCCATATCAGAAAGCCGGATCTCTCGTGAAAAACTTCTAGTCTAAAGATATAGCAATGCGATTTCTGTAAGTACATTTTTGCGTATGTACGATAGTACCTGCCTCCCACTTGCAAGATAAGTGTAATAAAAGTTCGGCTAATGTGAAAACTTGGTAATGTTATCGGTATACGTGATCTCACTGGCTTTTCGGGTTGGCTCGGTCGTTTTCGGGCGCGTTCGGCAACTAACGTTTTTCGAATTTGAATTTGGAATCAGCCAGCAAAAACTGTAATTGTCTGCAGATTGCTCTAGATAGGGAGTTGTTACTATTGAACGCCGATTTTAAACTGAAGAGCGGTTTAAGTTTATTTAAGCTGTGATTTCATAATTTATAATGAAGAAATTATTTTGCCTTTCAAGATAAATCGCTGATCTGATACCTACACAATTGACAATTTAAACCGTTATTGTCTGCAGGTACCACATTTAAACAATAGAGTCAGGAATAAATAGAAAATAATATTAATGTACCAACTTAGGCCACCATGTCCAGTCGCTCTATTTAAAATACTGGTATTCAGCTGATGATTATACTGTAGCTAAGCCGACCACAATAGGCCAAGCATACTTAGGGAAAGGATAGGCAGATGAAGATGGACGGTGATTATAATAATTATTATTATGAGGTGAAGGAAAGCCAATATTACTTTATTTCGAGTAACCTGGAGTTAGTTGCTTTCTTTTTTAGAAGCAGTAAAGTTAGGACGTGCTTTTTACATGGCCTTTTGTTACTTTTGTTGTCCCTGTTTTATGCTTATTTTTTGATTAAGTAGTGCTAGCTTTTGTCAAAAAATACGTAAACTAAGCAAATTTTAAGAAATTAAAACAAAAGATTAACGATGGTCCGTTACAACTTAAAAAAAGAACAAGAAAAAAATTTGGAACATCTTAAACGCCAGTTGACCGACAAACAATACTTTTTTTTATTGTGTCTCGTTTTCTGGCAGTTAAGGTGTAAAATACCTTCAAAAATATATCTAGATTTAATATTTTAATCTCCGTAAGTAAACCCATGCGTGTTACAATCGAGAACAGAGAGTACAGTGTCGGTTAAAGCAACCGCGCTGGATTCTTTCAGCCATTATTCCGTGGAGTTATAATCGACTTTCAGGATATTTTCCACCTTCCTATATTCCGTACGTTCCGAAGTAATACCGTACGCTAAGGTTTTTATCGCGTCGTGGTGAGAAAAGTTATCCCTCCATACGTTTGATGTGTGTTTTTGATAATATTTTGTGAGTTACCGTGTTGTGTTTTGAGGTATTTAATTTTAAGGCATGATTGTTAACAGTTATTTGTCTTTTACAATTTTGTTTCTTTTCTTTAGACACATAGATAATAGCGTAATACTAAAAAGCCTATTTTCTATATGGGTCTGTATTTTACTGTCTTAAAGTTAATCAAAATCATCATTTATTAGTGATTAATTTTGTGATTTACCGGGATGACTCGATACTGAGCTAAGGTCATCATTATCCTCCTGTTCTTTTCCTGTCATCTTAATAGTCACCTCCTTCTTGGCCATATCATTGTTATCACTATTCTGATGCAGAGCTATGTTATCACATTTACTTTGTAAAAACATTTTACAGGGAGTATTTTAACTTTGTATAATTACTAACAGATTTTATTTATTTATTTGACAGATCCAAAATAACAATTTAACCAAACAATGTTTAACGTCAAAACAATGGCCGATTCTTCTCCTCCGATCTTGGGCACAGTATTTTCATTAAGTTTTCCCGGCGCGATTTGATACCTTCACATCGGCAAAGCTCATAGATTAAGCCCCGAACGAAAGCTTGAATTTGCATAGAAATTAAAATTTACCTGGACCGACCCACGTTAGTGGACGAAAGTGGAATTCCTTTGCCCAACTATGGCGTAGAATTTCAAAGCGCGTCGAATTCGAATTTGGAATTCGCTAGAATAAAATGGCGGCAATTAACGGTTTTTATGCGCAGGGTTTTGTCTGTTGTTTTTGCTTGGATTTTGAATTAGGTGAGTTAGTTTGAAAAAAAAATGGTACTTAAGTAATTTAGGTAATTCGAAAGGTATTGTGACAATAATAACGTATTAAAATACAGAACCAGATTCATGAGATAAACGATAATGCTTGTAACATGAGTACATTACAGACATGTGTGGATGTGTGTTAATTGATTGAATGCAATTAAAATGTATTTACATAAAACTAAAATATTTTCTGATAATTTTGGTGGAGATTCAAGCTAGGACCTACTAATAAACTTTACCAAATTTTACCGAAAATCTAATTACCTCTGCTCCTATTATTAGAATGAGTTTCACACGAATGAAAATTCTCAAGGCGTTTACACCTAAAACGTATAAATATTACCCGAAGAAAATTATATCAGAAGTTGTACCAGTGAGGTATTCACGAAAAGATACTTGGTAGAATTAAAACAACACTTTGCCGAGAAAAGTGGTTCTCCCCGTCCGCCCGCCCCCTTCCCAGGGGGGAGGGTGCACCCCTCGGTACCCAATCCCAAGATGGCTTCTTTTAAATGGGGTGGACGGTCGGCCCCTTCAAGAATAAAAGTATGCCATACCTTTCATAGATAGATTCAAGGTGGGGGAATAAGATCCAACGGCGCCTCGAGCGGCGTTCGATTACATTTTAAATTGCTTTTTGAAATTCGAGTATTGTTTATGTCTCTGTTCTTAGTTTTTTGTGCCAGTTTGAGACTTTGGCTTTTGGATGGAGTTGAAAGTGTTTGGTTACAACCTCGTTTTCAAACGACTTATGAAATAAAATTTTCAATATTTTTATAATGTTGGTATATCCATTTTTATAAACCAAAATAAGAAATATAACATGACGAAGTAAAGTTAAAACATTTCGTTCATTACTTTTAAATGAACACAATTACGAAAGTTTCCTTAAACTTTGAAATAATCAAAACTTTAATTGATATGTGAATAGCACCGAAGCTCACATGTGGTTTTGGGGCGTTCTAAATTGAGTTCTGTGGGGTTGTGTTTTAGGGATTATTTTGCTTTGAGGAGTGGTTGGAAGGTCTTTAACCTTTACATACGTTACTGGGTCAATGTGTGACGCGTATGTTTTGATTTTAAAGGCCTCTTCGTATTTAGGTCAGAACGCCGGGTATAAACATTCCCGAAGGATAATTTTGGCTGAAAGATTACGCAATTCACTAGATTTAGACGTCTGCTCATTGTATTTTTTGATAGTAGAGTGTTTTTTGAGTTTTATTATGTATAATTTTCCTTTACATTTGATTTATACAAACACACACATGTAACATCACTTCAAACACTCACAGAACAATGCTCTATCGAGACTATGTCATGATTCAGACTGTGATAAATTATATAATACCTCATAGGTATTGTAAAGGTTATGTGCAATAGCGGAACTTATTGCATACAGGCTGGGTTTATTCACTCAAGATGTATTAGAAATATTCAGAAGATCGGTGTCACTGGTCAAGGATAGACGGATTTTTGGATGTGAAGTGATTATGTAATAACCTTCTCTTGATGAATGAACTAATTAACCCTATTATTTTATAGAAATAATCTCCTGACACGGTACTGTAGAAGTCCAGCTTCTACATTATAAAGTTGTAGTATTTTTTAAAGAAAGTAGAAGAAAGAAATCACACGTAAAAGAAAATCTTTCGGTTCATTGAAAGCCTGGCTATCGACACTTTATTTTTCTTTAACCAACTAGAGGGTATTGATAAATATCTAACCTATATCGAACTTACACGAAAAGATTTTCAAAACTATTTGACACTCCACTTCGACAAAAATAAAAAAGTGCTACACTTAATGAGCAATTTTATTATAAAAATAACTAGTTCGGGTTACTTTACTAATTTGGAATTAAATAAAAATACATTATTTTATGCTAAAAAGCCAACGTATATTTTAAATTTGGAAAAGAATTGACAGTTAAGTTTCGAACACATGTGTTATTTGAAATAGCCAAAATAATAATTTAGATACAAGCAATAAAAGAATATTAGTTAATGTACAAAAATAAAAATTAGAAAAAAATATAAACCGTCACAACCACCCGTCTGTTTCGAGCCGCCATTTTTATTCTCAACAATAATTTTGAAAGGATAATTAATCGCACGGGCGACGGCAGCCTTAATTGAATCTCTTACACCCCCTCGAAGTCCCCCAGGAAAAACAGCCCTTTCTTATTTTTCCACTCTTTCCCCCTTGAAAGACGATAAATCCTTGAGAGAGACAGTAGGGAGATAACTTGCTGACACTACAATACCATCCAAAAACTAACATTTTATCTAACTTCACCCCTAAAGTAGGGAGTGTAAGGACTATTTTACTTTTAACACAGCTGGCGTGAAAGCAAATGAAGCAAGCAGTTTGCAACAAGAAAAAGCCTCTGCGATTCGTCATTGAAATTCCGCGGGCGAGTTTGTGCTTCCATATTCAAATTCTGCGTTTTGGTTTTAGAATCGATATAATCTATGGTGGTTGTGTGATTTATTTCATTTTTAAATTTAGAAAGTTTATGGTGTTGTTTTATTTGCATTTTTTACTTGATATAAGTTAACTGGGACTGGAGATATTATTATCCTGTGCAGCCTTCAAGAAAATAAAAAACAACCCTATGATCAACATTCTTACTAATACCTTTACATAAATATGATGTCTGTATATCCAAAGACGGTAAAATAATAAACTAGAATTAAAGCAGACAATTTTGAATTTAATTTCGTCATAAAAATCAACACAACGTCGTCAACGATTTTAACAAATAAAAAGCAGTTTTAAAATACACAGTCGTGTTACAAAATTTTGAAACTTTTGTCTTAATCTCTCTCTAATTCTCATTAGAAACGAAAAATTATATATTATTATAGTATTATAAAGTTTTGTTTACAAATGAATGTAAATATCGTAAATTTTTTGATCTCCTAATCAAGCCAAATACATCTTTTTCTCTTTTGATCATTACATTTTTGCAGATAATTTTGTTAAACATGGTTGTAGATTCAATCTCTTAAATAACAATTTAGAAAACACATTTTTCCGAGAACTTAAAGTTATTTCTAACGATTCATAGTTTTTGACAGATAAAGATTAACTTCTTATGAGCCAAACATAACAACAACAATAAAATATTAATTTAGATTTATTACAATAAACAATTTTAACATAAATTTTAAACCTAAATTTGTAATTTAGTTACTAATCGGGTCGTGGGGAACGATTGCTCATCTTCTTTTTAAAGATATTTCAAAACGTTTAGTTGACGCTTATCGAGATCCAAGAGCTGGCTTCTACTTTGGCCATATGCTACGCATTGCCATTCAACGTGGCAATGCCGTCAGTCTCTTGGGTACATTACCAGTCGACAGCGTAAGGAATGAATTTTTCGGCGACTTATTACAATCTACGGTTAGGTTTATTAAGTTATGATGGTTACCAATTGTTGAACATAATGTTCTATTTTTGAATTTCGCGCCTATTTGTGCAGTTATTTGCACGCTCTAATATATAGCTATCTCTATCTATTCTGTAATATGCCGGTCGCTCAATGTTACAGAATAGATAGAGATGGCTAATATTTGATTTTATTATTATAAATATTTACTAATTTTTGTATGCCAAATCATTGAACGCTACAGGCGCGTTCCAATACCAAAACGTATTTTTGTAATTACATGTAAGTAGAAGAGTAGTACTTAAAAACTACAAAACAGTGAGATAATTATCAATACACTGACCTTATTAGTGATGTTCTTCAAAAAGGTCAGGTGCGTAGTACCTACTCGCAACCGGCGTGCGTGTTTGACCAGATGTATGAACGTAAACGAAGCAGAAGGAGTATGTAACGATCGTAACAGATAACGTTCTGTAGTTCTGCCTCCCCCCATGGAAAAAGGCGTGAGTTTATATATGTATAATTTATCGAATTTGTTCAAATCAAAAGAAACACGTTAAGTACATAGCAATAATTTACCTATCTGTTCAATTGTAATAACTTGTAATTACCTACTTAAGTATAGTGGCTTTTGTTCTAGACAGGTATATCATCTTTACATAGTATTACCTACTTTATGAATATCTGACAAAACAAAATATTGTAGAAAAAAAACGAATTTAAAAAAGTAAGTGTGGAGTTTCTTGCCCATTCTTCTTCATACGAAACTACCCTTTGGAAGGGGCAAGTAGGATCATTATAGTATGTTATTTTAATCTTAAATTTGGCGTTCAAAAGTGCCTTTTAATAGGTATTTTTTATATAAATGATTTGACTATACTTTGATATTACCTGCTACCTTACTATGCTTTCTTTAATTTTCTCATTTATATGATAAAGAGGAATAAACAGACTCCCAAAATACAGGCATTACTTGCCTGGTTTGGGGTTCCAAGGCTTTAACTAAATATAATTCAAAAAAACCCATAGATTAAAATACACAACAATTTTGGACACAAGCTTAACATCATGGATTGGACACTATGTACAGAGGCCAGCACATCAAGCTCCCCTAATGTGTCAAATTTATTTGATTTCTTTTCAACTTTATTACAAACTAAAACTTCGCCCGCGATTTCGTCCGCGTGTATTTCGCACTTTTTCGTTCGAACTGTTACATCCCCCCTACTCCCTTTAAAGCATAGTTTTGTATAGTTAGTTTTGTTAGTAGTAGTTTATTGTTAGTTTTGCATAGTTATAGCACTCTGGACTTATGTAGTTTTATAACAGTGAATTTTTATAATTTTACTATTAGTTCCGGAGATTACCCCTACATACAAACTTACAAACAAATTTTACCTCTTTATAATATTAGTATAGAAGATAGGTTCATGTTCAATTGGGAAAATTTGACAGTTTGGGGTAGCTTGATGTGCTGGCGTCTTTACCTATAACTCTAGTCTATTTAGCTCTTGCGAGTAATTTCAATTTATTGGATCAATAAACATTTATTCTTATTTATTATAATGTCTACTTACAAACACATACAAAATAGGAGACCATTAAAAATAATTTACGAAACGAGTACTTATTAGGTAGGAAAGTAATAATAAAACAATTTTCCGTCATCCTACCCCTCGAAATAAGAAGGGTAAGTATATTTTTTAGGGAACGCCAACGCAAGGGTCCGAGGCCAGTCAAGAAAGATCTCTAGAAATTGGAACTTTATCCGAAAACGGGGTTGAAATTGTAAACGTAGAAGGGGGTGATAGGGGTCAAAGTAAAATGGTGGATGTAAGGGTGTTCTACAGGGTGGTTACGGTAAAAGAAGAAGGAATAAATGAGAACAACCCCTGTTTTAAATTGCTAAGATGCGAGGGCGACTCCCTGGGTGTTTTTCTTACATTTTGTTTAGAGAATTTTAAAGTATATTTGTCTTCGTTGTATGTATATTTTATTCGTTTTGTAGCTAAAAATAAAATTTACATCTTGAATTAGATGATGATGATCACGCGATTATTATGAGTAAGTACGCGATGTAAGATAAATAATTTTGGACTATAGATTATTGATTAATATCACGCCTATAATCTCCATGGGGTTAAGCAGAGGTGCGTATATAGTACACCCACATTTCACCAGTTATGTTTATGTCAAATGTAACAAATGTAGACTGGACAAAAATCCAGACTCCGGGCTGCTACTAAGAAATTCCAAATGTCAATCAACCTAATATCATTTTGCCTGACCAGATAATCAAATCCAGGACCTTATAGTAGTTTTAGTACCAGCCTGTCACTGTCCCACTGCAAAGGCCTCTTCATACACAGAGTAGGCACGAGCATTAATCACCACGCTTGCTCAAGACGGGTTGGCGATTTCAGACTTATATTAATTAAATAAGTCCAGGTTTTCTCACGATGTTTTTCCTTCACCGATGTCAGTGATGTCCAAGTTAAACTTAGAAAGGACCTTATGCACAGTAATAACTTATGACCCAAGACTAACGAGGTCGTTCTCACTGGGCAGTAAGTATTTAATTGAAAATTATTGCTACTACTATAGTACTACTACTACTACTTAGTCATAGAGTTTTAATAATTTAACAATCATAGCTCGGCTTTTTAACTCTGCAGTTTCAGACACAATTTTTTTTCTTAAAACGTTGCCCTGCACTAGAAATTTCTCCTGTATCGTGGGTGCCTTTACAAGCATTCAAACTCACATACACAAACAGCCCGACCCGGTACAGCTACCTGTAGGCCATACAAATATTTGTTCCGTGCGGGAATTGAACCCACGACACGCAGCGCAGCAGTCAATCGCTCAGCAACTGCGCCAACCGTGGCGTCAAATTTACGCAATAATTGCGAGATGAAAAGAAAACAAAATAGGTTAACCTAAATACAGATGCAGTTTTGAACCGTGTTGATGGCATTAGGGTCGCGGCCTATTACATGGGCCTTCAACATAAGCTTCACATGGCAAAATATGGATGAACTATAAAGAACGCCTCTGTTCAATCCTTCTGAAAAACAGGCGAAATGTTATGTGTTTATAAAATACGACATTTCTTAGATGGTTTTTTCAACTTTATTGCTTATAAATAAAGTTCATATTCAATTGGGAAAACTTGACAGTTTGGGATAGCTTGATGTGCTGGCGACTGTACATTCACTGATTTTTTTGCGTACCTCATTTTTCCCAGTACCGTAAACAGCAACTTTTGACACCATTCATAAACGTCGCTTTCCAAGGACTATTTTTCATAAATATTACTAAGATTTTTTACTTCGTTTTTTCTACATGATTTTTTTTAGCAAGCCCGCCTTACTACTCCCAAACCACTGCAACTCCTGAAAACCCGAACCAGTAATGGCAACCACCAGAAAAGTAATAAGTCCCTGAGAAACGATTAAATGGTCCTGGATCTCGCAAAGAAATTTGTTATACATGAATGATTGATGGATGGATGATTTATAGTCGTTCTTTTATATTTTAGTTCTCATAACTCGACTTGTTACGTTTTCTTTAAGTAAGACTTGGTCTATGAAAATCAATAATTACTTATACCCATCCCCTAAAAAATACCCTTTTCGTTCGTCCCCTCAGAACAGCATTATGTACAGAGGGGGGTGTAAAAATGCACTCAGACATTACATTAAAAGATATAATTAAGGGGGTGGGAGAGCACCCTTGGGGAAATTCGTTCCTTCTTTTGACATTTTAAAGACCCCTTTTCTTAAACCCCTGCGAACGAAGATACAAAATTTCTGGAAATGCTATCAGTTGTAAAGAACCCCAAATTTTCATAAAAAAATATTATTCCATTTTACAAATACTTTTTGTTTGAACCATTTATTATAAAACCGTTTTATTTTTAAACGTGGAATTTAGAAAATTTATGAGTACAACAACAAGAAATGATTTTAAAAATAGAATCGTTCCTAGCACATTTTCAAGAAACCACCTCAAACATTAAATCGGAACATCAATTCGATTACCTACTTCCATTTTTTTTACATCTACGTATTTTTACCCTAAGAATGCTCAAAACGAATAACCCTTATAATTACTACTTTGAAGAAGTTTTATTGCAATTTAAAAGTTAATAACCTCCGTACTAATGACGTATATAAACGAACGTATGTAAAGAATATTAAAATAATGATATTTAAAAAAAGTGTTTATAGATTTGAAAAGATTATTGAGAAAGATATTGTCAAAACTATGATAAGATATATTTTTTAGTTTTACAATGGCCTATGTTATTTTAGAATTTATCTATTGGGTAGGTTTGCACACAAAACTTTCAACAAAATAGTAACTCATCAATAGGTGTTAAATACGGTTACTTTCACTAACTAAATGCAAAAAGCCAATCTTTATTTTAAAAAAAACGTAACAAGCATAATTTCATTCCTTTTTCAAATTAAAGAAACAAAAAAGTAGAATTAAAAAAGGAAAAACGACAACCGTTTGTCTTTCGAAATTGGCCGAATTTCCCGCGTCACCGAGGAGGGACGTGTCACACAAAAAAAGCGTTCAAAAGGCGTAAAAATAAGGAAAAAAGCGAAGAGAACCGGGTATTATCCTTGTTAATTCCGGGCTAATTTAATTCACGCCTAATTCTATTTGCCGAGCAAAACGGGGAGGCGATAATTGTGGGACTTTTTCATGATGGAGGAAAAACCCCGTTTTTTGTTCACCAAACGACGTTTTTAACCTTTTAACGCGTGGGAAAGTGTATTTTGCACGTGTTGTACAAGCTTATTTAAAAATAATGGAGCCTTTATTCGTTTCTGGGGAATAAGATACACATACCAGCGTTCGTGTTTCCTTACATTACCAATTTGTATTTTTATATTATTGTTGTTGTGTTTTTGGAGACGATGTTTGGCTGTGGTAGTGCTTAATTCTTCAGATCTTCTTTCTTGTCAGTATTTAAGCGTATGAAGCAAGAGAACACTATTTAGATTTACATGAGGTATCTTTAAGATTTATTTGATATAACCGCACTTTTTACCGCACTGTTATTGCTTTAAATTTTGAACTAAATACTTTAACTTTTTGAAACACTGCAGCTATATTCGAAACATCGTGAATTTATTAATTCGTTACATTATAACTACAACATTTAACGACCAAAAAGAACGACGAAAATTGACCAAAAAGAAAAAAAACACGATCACTGTTTCACTGTCTCACATGATTTTGACTTCACTGAAACTTTTGACTAACTAGACCACATCCTAACCATCACTCTTCAACACCCAAAATTAAACTGACCATCTACTGGCTGGACATTTAAAAAGTTAATAATAACACAATGAAAAATAACCCTTTACTTACCTAACCGGTTTTGAAATAAAATGCAAAACTGACCGGTGTCCCCTAAGGGTCAATTCTAGGACCTATTGTCTATTTTTGTAAAGGTAAAAATCTGGTTTCGCTGACCCTTCCTTTAAGTTTTTAGTTACCAAAGTGTTGGGCAGCTGCTTCTATTCCGGTTTGGTGACAAAAGCATTATATTTGCATACGAGGGAATTTCGTGTTTAGGAATTTTGGAAGTCATAATTTTGAATATTTATTAGTTTGAAGAGGAATTTAGAATTAATGATGTGGGGGAGCAATTATTTTATTTTGACTCTTTATTATAATTGGACTAAGAATTTCTTAACATTATGAGGATCACTAAAACTAGTATTCGACTTGAAATAATAATAATCATCTAGGTCAATGTCATTTCATAGTATGCTCCAAGAGACTCATTAATGAAACCATAATTGAAAAATTTACTAGATAAATTCATCAGTTTAAGAAAGAAAGCCAGAAAAGAAAAAACATTTATTTGGGACAGGCACAGCTAATAAAAAAGAAAAAGAAACTGAATACTCAACATGGATAATCATGGATATGGAAAACTTAAAAGCAGACCCGACTTTCCTCTCAGGAGAACGTTACGTCCTTTAGAGAACAACAAACTGCAAGACCTTGGTTATTCTTCAACAATTCACTGACAGTCTATACTTTCCGCACCAAAAAACATCAGACGCATTCGTATGAGTAGGTACAGAACCAAAGCATAAAACTTCAGAGAAAGTAGGTAGTCTATTATAAAATCTATTAACGCTCAAAGAGAACAGGAAACTGCAAGAGCTGATCTTTGTTAATCCTCAACAATTGACTGACAGTCTATACTTTCCGAACCAACAAAATATCAGACGCATTCGTATCAGTAGGTACAGAACCAAAGCATAAAGCTTCAGAGAAAGTAGGTAGTCTATTATAAAATCTATTTATAAAAACGGAGCGTGCCGTCGGAACTGCGCAGTTGTGCCTACCGCCAAGCAGTCATTATTGGCGTGCATTATAAACAATTTATATGAAATGCTCTACATCGGCGTAACTTATGCCCTTGCGTATTTTCCAACGAGCCCAGTCACGGATTCGCTGTTGGCTAAGTTAAGTTTTGGTACTGATGACTTTCTAAGTTTATCTCGGACACCACAGACATCGGTGAAGGAAAACATCGTGAGGAAACTCAAAGGACTTATATAATTAATATAAGTCTGAAATCGCCAACCCGTCTTGAGCAAGCGTGGTGATTAATGCTCGTGCCTTCTCTGTATGAGAAGCGGCCTTTGCCCTGCAGTGGGACAGTAATAGTATGGTACTTTATTTTACTGATGACATCATCTGCAGTGTCTTGATATTCAAATTTATAGTCTCTATTTTCTTAATACGTCTAAAGGAGACGTAAGATGTTAGTTTGATTATAGATATTTTAAAAGTATTAAACAATTCGTTTTGACTTTACCTTTGGCTTTGAAAGAAAATAAATACAAACCTTCACTATGTTTAGTTAGTATGCCAGTGACTGAAAGATTAAAAATAGATAGACTATGTAACAAAAATGTCTTTAACACATACTCGTTCTGGAATTAAAATTAATTACTATTTTTGTATTTATTTTTTGTAAAAAAAAGAAAAAAACGTCAGAATTTGAGTACCTACCTCAACCAAATTTCAAAACTCTATAAGTCATCATCTGTCTACCCATAAGACTAAGTTAGAATCGGCTTCTAAGTCTAACCTTACGGTGACTACCAGTATTTTTCACCGAGTGACTGCGTATCTACCCGCCACATAGATAACACGATAACCACAGTTGTATACTTAGTAAATTTTCTAGTTGGTTGACTGGAAAATGTCACAGCGTACATTTTCTTTCCACCTATAGTAGTCTAGTCCGTCCCTGCTCCGTTCGCTAAACGACAAAGCGGCGATCACGCGAATCCTCTATAAAATTTCAATCAACCGAAAGATGGCGGTTTTTCACCGATAGTCCCGTTAGATAGCAATTTTATTTACCGATACGATACTGAAGTTCGTTCTTTATTTTTACATCGTACTTTATTGTATGAGGGAATGGATACTGTGGTATACGACGCTTTAGGCAAAGGGTGTATAACGTTACAAGTAACAACAGAATCGGATAAGTTAGACAGTTTCTATTTCACAGATTGACACGAGGCGCGATCGCGATTAACTTTAAGTTATTTGTTTGTGTAGAACAAACAAATAACTTGCAAGTTAATCTTCTCTTTATTCGTTATCTTAACTTAAAATTCTTATGAAGTGATAATGAGAGTTGTTGGTAGAATACTTTTAGCTGGATAAACTTCTATAAATACTATAAAGTGTACTTATCTATCGGTAGTATCGGTTGCAAAGGCTACTGCTAATCTAAGACCTCTTCGGTTCTATTCCCGGGTGTGGCAAAGTGTTATTGGAATTTTCCTTTCTGGATTCTGATCTGGATTTGTTTCCGGATCTGGATTTTTCCAGTAGCAGCCCAGAGCCTGTACTCACGCCCGGTAAATTACAATAGGCTCGCCCCCTGTTACATGACTGGCAAAATAAGGGTGTATTATAGGTACACCTCTTCCTAATCCTGCAGAGTATATAGGCGTGATGTTATGTATGTAGCTAATCGATTTGAGCACTTCACATCCTTGGTTTTTTGTCAATCATCGTCTTAAGTCACCACATCATTAAAACAGCTATTTCAATCATTGATACTTTCAAAAATTGTGTTTTTTTAGACATTTGGTCCATCATTGTCTTATGATTGTTGAATGCCGTTCTACGTAAAACGGTTTAAGTCAGTGTCGTGTCGTACTCGTCTCGTCTACTA
The DNA here is from genome assembly GCA_905147745.2 of Phlogophora meticulosa. NCBI lineage: Eukaryota > Metazoa > Arthropoda > Insecta > Lepidoptera > Noctuidae > Phlogophora > Phlogophora meticulosa. The sequence goes on from LR990542.1 coordinate 3,577,848, forward strand.
TAAATTCCTCAAAACCAGGCTGGTACGACATTATGATTTAGATTACGCGGACCAATGCTGCCTTCGTTTTATGTCGCCATTTTATTCTTCGACTTAATGTTACAAGGTTGCAATTTTTTCTTTTGCGTTTTGGCTTTTATAGTGACACTGAGACTAAATTTGATTCAGATGTACTTTCTAAGTTTATTTAGGATATTACTGACATCGGTGAAGGAAGCCACCGTGAGGAAACCTGGACTTATAATTAAAGCAAGTCTGAAATCGCCAATCAGCCTTGAGCAAATTTAATTATAAAGAACTATTTATTGAGCATGTATTGGGGAAGATAAAAAAATATGGAAAAGTAGTGATAGATCTTAAAACATAAGAAAATCAGTCTTCGGAATTTAACACGCTAAATACGTAGGTGATCTCTCTGAATGCTGCTTCCACCATCTACATCCTCCTGTCTTTATCCGAATTCATTTAGGGTCGGCGTATCATATCATCTTCTGCCGTCATCTTAATGGTCACTTCCACACGATCCATCCATCGTTTCTTTGGACTTCCTCTATTCTTGTAACCAATACTGATAACTGAATTATATTTCCAATATTCTGCATCCATTTCTTTGTTATCCATCCTTCAAAAATCTTTTAGAAATATTTTCGATACTTTTTCAATAAAATACCCATATCAATAACTAACCCTCCACAATCTACAAAAACCAAAACCGATTACTACCTGATTGATCAATTTCACTTAGCATCCGCTTCTAGACTCAACGACCACTTTACAATTTTTTGTACCAATAAAGTTAACCCCAATAACAAATCAATAGATAAGGCGTGACTAAAAATGTTTTTAACCCGTTCGCGGCATATGGTCACTTCGTTCGAGCTGTTTATTTTGGTGAAACGTGTTTGGACAAAAAATTCATGGTCTTTTCGACCATTGTCCATATGTCCGGGGCTTTGTTGTAAACTTCATTTGTTATTGTTGATAATCAATAGTTTCTATTCAGTGGTGGCCGGACAGTTGTGTAGGGTTGCCAGAAGTTTTGGACGTTAAAAGAGAAAGTTTGGACTGCATTGAGTTTGATGCCTTTTAAAATATATTGCGGCCTTATCGCTAAAAGCGATCTCTTTCAGAAAACCTTGAGATGGACTTGATGGAGAAAGAGAAAGGCTATGTTGGTAGTTCGTGGTGTACTATTTACATACGAGTATATACAATACATAACTATTTAATCGATAGTAGGAATCGATCGAGGAATTTGTCCATTATCATAGGTGCGTTTACAAACATTTAAACTTACATACACCAACAACCTAAATGACATTACTAAATGTTTTTACAGTTTTTAGAACCATCCATTTTTTTATACATTATCAAAACAAAATAAATTAAGAATATCAAGACATTTTATTTTAAACAAATTACCTGAACCATACTGTCCCCTAATGCACCCTAACAATATGCCACCACTGCGGGCAGTTAGAACCGGTTTGAAGCGGAACACACCGCTCAGATCCGGTTTTGACCAGCGAGTGACCCCTTCTTACGGATCTTTTGTCCCACGAGGTGAAAGGTCAGGCAGATGTTTCGAGCTTGCATATTGTTCGCTCACGTTTTGTGAAATAGGAAAGAATAGATCTGTTTTTATTGTTGAGGGGTGCGCGGGTAAAAAATAACGGCCGCAAGGGCCGATTGAAGATTAAGCTGGTCGATCCCAGGATGGGTGACCACTCATTACACACCGAGACGCTTCTGTGCCTCAGAAAGCACTTTAAGCCATGGTTCCCGGGCTTTTTACACTAGGAATGTTATCATTAGCAGCCCGGAGTCTGGATTTGTACCCAATTGATGACAGTAGGCTCGCTCCCTATTACATAGGACTTTAACATAACTGGCGAAGTGTGGGTGTCTGCTCAAACCATCTGGAAATGCAGGCGCGATATTATGTATATTATGTGATTTTCTCCTGTGACGTGGGTACGATTAAAAACAAATAAAACTCACACACACTACCGGCCAGACCCGGAACAACTATATAACTATAGGCTATACAAATATTTGTTCCGTGCGGGAATCTAACCCGTGACACGCTGCTCAGCAGCCAATCGCTCAGCCACTGCGCCTAGTGTGCCGTTGAAATTCATAGATCTGTGGCAGTTGTTACGGGTACGCAGAATCCTGAAAGTCTAACAGATAGTTTTACCAAGGGGCATTATTTTACACAGTTATTACGTTTAGGAGGTCTGACAGGCAGGCACACACAATCACTCCCTCAGCAGCACTGGATCACGAACCCACATAGATGGAAAAAAATCTTTAAGATTTAAAGTTTTACTTATACAATAGTCGTGATGGCCCAGTGATGAAGCATACACGATTTCAAATTCGGACAAGTACCAATGTAACCAGGCCAGCATATTAAGCTACCCCAATTAGTCAAATTTCTTTGATAGTTTTTCAACTTTATCGCCAAAAAATAGGGTTCATGTTCGATTGGGAAAATCTGACCGTTTGGGGTAGCTTGATGTGCTGTCGTCTGTACCTACTTTCTAAGTTAATCTTGGAAATCACTGACATCGGTGTAGCAAAACATCGTGAGGGAACCTAGACTCACAATTTTATTAATAACATAACATCACGCTTATATTACCCAAAGGGTTAGGCAGAGGTGTACATAGGAATCGTACATTGACATTTTGCCAGTTCCATAAACCAAAAATAGCCAACCTGCAGTAGGACAGAAACAGGCTGATCATCATCATCATCTGCCTAGCCTTTTCTCAACTGTCCTTATATCGGTCTGCCAGTCTAACCGGATGCAGCTGAATACCAGTATTTTACATGGAGCGATTGCCTATCTGACCTCCACAACCCAGTAACAGGCTGATATTATTACTTATTAAATAAACTAACGCAGAATTAACGACCAGACGGAAGTCGGTAACACGAGCAGTTGTACCCATTTTTATTTGCGACTATTTTAGCTAACCGTGGGTCAATACCGGTTTTGACCAACTAGTGACCCCTTCTCATGATTCTATTGTCCTTTGGATGTAAAAGCTCAGGCAGATGTTTCATACTTTGCACGTCGTTGGGCACGTTTTTAACAATGTTTTTATGTTAAGGATTTGGAGAAATCAAACACAAAATCAATGGGAACCAAATTACTTAACATCACGTCTGTATTGCCCGGAGGATTGAGCAGAAGTGTACTTACATTACACCTGCTTTTCGACAGTTATTATTATTTACATAGCAAAGAAGTCATTTATATTATATCTACTAAATTGATTTTTTTTCCCCACACTAGGAATTTTTCCGGTATCGTCGCATGAGGTCCTGATACAGATTTAACAGTCAGTTAGTAGCAGTATGGATTCTGGATTTGTGCCCGGTTCGTGGCAATAGGCTCGCGCTTACATGGGATTTCAACTACATTACATTTGTTCAAGAAAGTTCTATCTCATCTTATCGCGTATTTTGAAGATGCTTCACGCACTCGTGTATATTAATTTGACGGCATGGCTGGCGCAGTGGCTGTTATTAATTAGTCGCTGCGTGTCGTGGGTTCGATTCCCGCACGGAACAAATATTTATATGGCCCACAGGTAATTGTTCCGGGTCTGGTTGTTTGTGAAAAGGTCTTTAAATATTTGTAAACGCACCCACGATACAGGAGGAAGTCAAACGTTTTATTTTAAAAAAAAGAAAAAAAATGAGTCCCCATGATCAAGGTTCAAAAATACAACAGTTTGTATCACAAGAATATATTATAATAAATAAAATAATTAGAATATATAATTTTACAGCGCAGCTTCATTATTCAAATACAAATAATAAAACTAAACATAATACAACTCTTTCAATAACGACTGTTAACTATTGCAGATTTTTGCCACCGCCATTTAATTCCGGAGGGTCAATTCCGGTTTTGACCAACAACTGACCCCTTCTCACGGTTCTATTGTCCTTTGAAAGGTCAGGCAGATGTGTCGTACAAACTTGAATACCGTCCAGTCACGTAAAAATACTAAAGGATTCAGAACAGGATTTGTAAAATGTGCATCATGGAATAATAGCGAAATTGAATGGCGATTATAACAAGCTTTTATTGAACTCGCCATGTTTGTTAGAGTGTGATCAAATCTTGCAACTGGATTTTAAACCAGTTTCCCCGAACGGATTGAACTGAAATTTTGCATAAAGGATTGGTTTGGATGACAATGCATGTAGATGTATTTTTTTTTAACTTTTTTTGTCCGTCTGTCTCGTGTTAAGATTTTTATTTTTAGCAGTTGTAGTTTTCTTTGTGCAAGGGTTGGTCTGGGGATGTATTCGCTTGGGAATTTTGACTGCCGCCAGCATTGATGTTTTCCGGTTTTCTGTATTCCAGTCGTATTATAGGTACCGTGAGAATTTCCGTCACAACTTTTTGGTGGCGAGATCAATTCAATAGAGTTAAGGCGGGATTGAAACCAAAACTTCCAATTAATAATAATAATAATAAATTTGCTTATTGATGGCAACTAAGCCCAAAACTTGTTAGTAACAGAAATCTTAAAACTATGTTAGTAATTACAATTAAACACACGGGAAAATATTACTTGACAAGCACTGCCATAGCGTGAGACAGCCATGGCGCATCGTGCTTGTCTATCCACATTTTCAGGATGCTGTTCGCACTAGACCGCGCCATTGATAGAATTGAAAAGGCTTTTTTCCTAATAATAGCGTAAAAGTCATCGGTATGCGCCGAAGCGAACATACCTGACGCGCTATAATAACGCGGCAATCCCAACAACATCCGAAAACAATTATTATACTGAATAATTGTTGATTTGAATTAAATAAAAAAGTGAAGACTAAATGTGTACAATTTTATTTACAATTTCGAGAGTACATTCAAAAACAAAAATAAAATAATAATTTCAACAAAAGAAGCAACCGTTATTTAGTTTAGTTTAGTAAGTAGCTTAGGCAAGTTATTTCTAAAAAGTGCTACGGTTGCCGAGGTCCATTCAAGGATGGGGTATCACCCATTACATGCCGAGACCGCTCTGTGTCTCAGACAGCAAGTTAAGCTGTTGGTCCCGGCTGTCTGTCGATATGGGCATAGAGGAGCTGGAAATTCTGACTACCAGTCTTACTAAGAGATATCGTATTAACCACAGTACGTTGTGGAGGACAGATAGGCAGTCGCTCTACTTAAAATACTGGTATGCAGCTGCATCTGGTTAGACTGGAAGCCGACCCCAACATAGTTAGGAAAGGGCTAGGCAGATGATGATGGCCTTTCTAGATAGATTACCAACTTCTTTCTAATGGCTAACATAGCTGCCACGATCATTATTGCTGGGGAGTTTCTTGCGTCACTTCTTCGTCCCAACAAAAACACTAGGAAGTGGTGAAGGGTGGGCGTTTTGGGGGACAGTCTTATGTATGTTTTGACGTTCAAAAAGTGCTGATTCTCAGCCTTTTTTAACAAATGAATTTTGGTTTTGATTATGTTGTAGTTCCCTCACTATACACCACATTCATCCAAATATCTTGAACTGTAACACGTTAAAAGCGAAGAACTAACATAATCAGATAGGCAACAGCGGTAGATAAACGCTAGCGGTATGTAGCGGTATGTAACGGAAGTTTGCGGTATACCGGCGCGGTAAGAATTCGCGAAAACACTCCGCGAATTATTGTCGCCTTCCTGTCGCGTGTTGTACACCTACAGGCTGTTGTGGATTTTCTATGAATTTGTAGGTGGGTTTAACAATAGAATAGAATACTCTAAATTGTTTATCTCTTACACACTCACAGACACACACATACATAATTAATTTCAATGCCAGCCTTTTGGGCACTTTTCCCGTTGACAGTGACAGATTATTTATTATTATTTTTTTATTGGTTTATTGAATATTTCATTACTTTCTAAATCTATAGTACAAGTGTAGATGTGTATACAAAGTGTTCTTTGATTTTAATTCTGTTATTAACAGGCTCTGTATGACCACACAGTAGATGCGGAAGAGTGAGCTATGTTACAGGTATATCCTTACTTAAAAGAAGAAGAAAAAGCCTCTAAAATACGTTCGTTAAAACCCGTTGATTATGAAAAAAGTAAATAAACTCACTAAAAATTGTACACCTAAAACTTACAAATAATAGCTTTAAGAGCTACATAGGTTTTAGTTGTGTTTACAAAACAAAAACTTCTGTCGAAAATGGGGATTTGGAAAAATAGGCAGTCATGGGGATATGCCTATTTTTTAAACCAATCTAAGAGATGAACTACCATCCAATCCAAAAGTGTGTGCCAAACGTCAAGTCAAATGGTTCATAATAATTCAGTTGCAAGATTTGACTTAAGCCTACTAGTTAGTATGCGTACAGTCATGACAAGTTAAATTAAATAGTAAAAGTTCATAAAAAACGCAGGTGTTTATATAAAAACCAAAAATCCAACTCAACGCCCACAAAAAGTAAAAAATACACAAAGCTTTTTAAAAAAACCCGTGACACAAGTTGATAACTTAACGAGAGCTTAGAACTTCTTTTGTTTACTTTTCGATTTACTAAAACTTAACTTATTCACAGTAACTTGACGACTAAACACGATATTTAAGTAATACAATATTATCTGTACCTTAATCTTAACATGAGTTTGTGGAGGACTTTTAATATTGCGGTTATTTTTAGATAATGGAACGAATTTTACTGACCTTTGTTTCTACAAAGGTCAGTAAAATTCAATAAAAGTCAATAAAATGAGGATCACTATAAGAATAAATGTTACAACCAGTTTAACATAATAGAATAGAATAATTTATTTGTTACACATTAAAATCTTAAATAATAATAATTTTAAATAATAACAATATTGATAGTGCTGGACAATCCACTCAGCATCATCTAGCCCCAAGCTAAGCAGAGCTTGTGTTACGGGTATTCGATGACTGAAACACTCAATACAATACATAACATAGATAGATATTTTTTACTCATCTGTCTAGCCTTTTCCCAACCATGTTGAGGTCGGCTTCCAGTCTTATCGGAGGCAGCTAAATACCAGTATTTTACATTGAGCGACTGCCTATCTGACCTCCACAACCCAGTTACTGGGCAACACGATACCCCTTTCATAAGACTGGTTTTCAGACATTCACACTTCTTACTACCCGTAACTACTGTCAAAGATTTACGAATGACAGCCGGGACTAACAGCTTAACGTGCTTTCTGAATCACAGATGGATCTTAATGTGTAATGGATGGTCACTCATCAATGCACAGAAATCGGCAAACGTAGCCTAACCTTCGATCAACCCGTGGAGCTCTTATTATGTAGCCACGAGCCCCTCTGCTCGAAAGGATGATAAGTAAAATTACTCAGCCACTTTAACCAAAAAGCCATCACTGAACCAAATTCCACAGCTGCCTGCAGCAGTACTGTCTAATGTAAGATTTACACCGGTTATCCGGCTCGAGAGAATAGTTAGCTTGGCGACGGATATCCGAGCGTCACTAAAAATTTGCCTCGCAAATACCCGGGTTCTGCGCGGTATGTGGGGTAGAGGCGGGCGGGTGTAAATCTACGAGGGAATTAGATATTTTCTTGGGCTTCTTTGACTATTTGTATTTCTAGGACATATATAATGGAGATTTTCTCTGATTGAACATACAAACATACATACATCATTTCACGACGTACCTATATATTTACGTGACTTTAACTGGCATTTAGGTGACTATAACTGGGTTGTGAAAGTCAGATAGGCAGTCGCTCCATGTTAAGCACTGGTATTCAGCTGCATCCGGTTAGACTGAAAGCTGACCCCAACATAGTTGGAAAAAAGGCTAGGCAGATGATGAAACGACGAACCGATAAGGAAGAGATTTAGAAAAAAATCTACCAACGTGCCTTTTATTAATATCACATAAAAAACAACCCGAACCCTTTCACCATACATCCAATAAACCTATCAAAACAACTTATAAACCAATAAAGTTTACAAAAACATAGTGTAATCGTTTACAACAACATCGCGACAACAGGTGTTGGGCAGTTGTCGACAAAACACACAATGACAAGACATATGTCGCGGTGGACGTGTCACGCTCTTATGGAACAAAGATTATAAACAGAGGGGCATTTTTGTAGTATTTTGCCTACACTGACAAGACCGGTCACCGTCGATCTTTGACAGTCGTTACTGGTAGTCAGTAGCCCAAAAGTCTGACAACCAGTCTTAGCAAGGGGTATCGTGTTGGCCAGAAACTGGGTTGTGGAGGTCACTCGAAGTTGTGTGAAAATCGGTTGTCATGGTATGCACATGTGATGCGAAGGAATGAGAACCATGTTGTGACTAAAGTTTTTAGTATCAATGTAGAGGGTTAAAAGAGTAGAGGGAAACCTAGGAAGCGATGGATGGATTGTGTGAAAGATGATATGGCTAGGAAGGAACAGACTTCTTAGATGACGGCAAATACGTATATGTATGGCAGAAGACATGCTGCGCCCACGTCAAATAAGTTGGGATGAGGGCAAGATAAAAATGATTATTATCACCTTGGAATCCTATCCCAGATTTTGGTTTAGACTTTTCTCATATCAGCCCAAAATAATAAGAAAAAAATGCATATCTAACGATTGACCCATGTGAAAGTTATTTCTTAGGCGCTTTTATTACAAGTCTCTAAAAAACAAAAATTTTGGTTTCAATAAAAGGCAAAATTTTAAGATTTTTAAAACTGTGATCAGGTTAATATTTTACCAAATTCATCTTATCTCGTACCCTCTATATTTTTAATATTCTTTATCTGTGTCCAAGCTCGACAAGGTGTCGATCGTTTATTTATTGAAAGCGAAGTTATTGAATTTTAAAATAGCTACTTCCGTCTCCGATCTTTTACCAAATTAATTTCCACGCAGAAAAATATTCAACCTACAATAATGAACCTTTTCGCGTCGGCTTAAGAGCCACTAGCAATGCGATAAACGGTATTCGAATTTCAAAGGATCAATAATTTGAAAACGTAGGTCGCATCTAAAATTAGCATGTAACTTTCAATCTTATCACATTTACATAAAGGCTATTATTACTATATCGATAAGCAATTTGAATAAAAATTGAATGCTTGTCTTCCAAATTAATATCTGCAGATTCGAAATTGAGAATTATTGTATTTCGAACCTTATTTTGTAGACATAAGGATGATCATTATTTTGATTGTGTTCTTTTTTTATATTTGCAAGAATGTGACGACACATGCCATGTTATCGAAAATGAAAGTTATTAAGGGTTGAACACACTTGGTCGTAACAAAATCATTTACCGACTGTCGAATCCGACACAACCTTAACAGGTGTTTAGTGAAAGTATTTAGACCTTTTATTATTTGAATACATTTTTGGATTTTTTAGTTTTTTTTAATGTTGGGGTGCAATAAAGTCGTCGACAACTTTTTTTGACTTAGATTTATAAATGGGGAATGTATCAGCTGTTAAACCCTTTTAAATACGTGAGTATTATTAACATTGTTTATTTGTTTAGTACTTAAGTAAAGTTTATCTTGGAGATCACTGACATCGGTGAAGGAAAACATCGGGGGAAACTTGGACTTATAATTAATATAAGTCTGAAATCGCCAACCCGTATTGAGCAAGCGTTGTGATTAATGCTCGTGCCTTCTCTGTATGAGAAGAGGCTTTTGCCCTGCAGTGAGACTGGTATTATTATATATTTAGTACTGCATGTGTTTTGACTACTGAGACTGCATTAGTCGGAATAAATAATGCATCTAATAGATGCGTGCAGAGTTGTACAGAGGCCAGCACATCAAGCTACCCCAATACCCCAAAAGATTATGATTATTAGGAACAAATTAATTGATCACAAATTCAGATAGGGTTGCTAACGTGAAAAATCCCATCGAAATAGCTTAATAACGCCGGAATGCCGGATCTTTGAATCGAATCCAGGACCTCAGGCTCAGCAGTCGCACTTGGGACCACTGGGCCAACCACAGGATTTTCTCATAAGCAACCCGGAGTCTGAATTAGTGCCTGGTCAGTGGCAATAGGCTCGCACCCTATTACATGACACTTAAACATAACTGGTGACACGATCGTAACAGATTTCATCTAAATCCGTCCAGCCGTTTCAACGTGAAGGAGTAAGCAACACACACACGTACCGAAAAACTTTATCATTTATTGTGATTGAAAAAGTAAATACTCGTAAGAAGTTATTTGTAATTTACTTTACAAAGTATTCAGCTGCCTCCAGTTAGAGTGGAAGCCGACCCCAACATAGTTGATAATGATTCTCTTTCCAAAATCAAAGGCATGACGTTAGCGAAGTAAAAATATACCGTCACAATGCAAATAAGCCTACATTAAATAAATAATAAATAAATAAATAATGCTGGACAATCCACACAGCATCATCTAGCCCCAAGCTAAGCAAAGCTTGTGTTATGGGTACTAGATGACTGATATACTTAATACAATACATTACATAGATAGATATTTTTTATTATACATAGCAAATACCCAGAACACCCAGAACAAATCTTTGTAGATCGTACAAACATTTGTCCCAGGGCGGAAATCGAACCCGCAACCTCCTGCGTCGCAGGCGGACCATCGCCCGCCGCGCCACATCGGTCGTCAAACATTATACAAGGCGTGGCTTAAAAACATCTACTTAAAATGCGGCTATCATATTAATAATACCATATCATTGCTTCTTCGCGATTTGGGCTCAGCAGACCGTTACAGCATTAATTTTCTTGGTAAATATTTCGCGTGGACGCCCAATCATCGTACGCGCATGTTTTCGACGCGGTATTTGGACACCGTAATGGCTTCTAGTGGGTGTACTTATAAGGATTGTTACTGATTTATTTTACGTTTTATTATCGTTGTCTTTGTTTGCTTTAAAGATACTTATTTTATTGTAAGTGCTACTTTTATTTTTATAACATAAATCATCATCATCATCTGCCTAGCCTTTTCCCAACTATATGGGGTCGGCTTCCAGTCTAACCGGATGCAGCTGAATACCAGTATTTTACATGGAGGGACTGCCTATCTGAACTCCACAACCCAGCGACTGGGTAACACGATACCCCTTGGTAAGACTGGTTGTTTGACTTTCCGGCTTCTGACTACCCGTAACGATTGTCAAAGATCTACAAATGTCATTCGGGACCAACGGCTTAGCGTGCTTTCTGAGGCACGGACGAATCTCAGTATATAATGAGCGGTCACCTATCCACAGACTGACCTCGGTAGGCGTAGCTTATCCATCGATCAACTCGTGCGGCTGTTTTTATTTAGCCACGAGCTCCTCGATTTTATATAACACAAATAACCAACGTTAATTAGTAAGCACTGACTGCCGCGTTGGTCTAGTGGTCGTAAATGCGACGGCTAAGCATGAGGTTTTGGGCTCGATTCGCAAGTCAGACACAGCGATACTTTCTTTCTTTTTTCTTTCTTTCTTTGTAAAAAAACGTTGCTCCACACTAGGAATTTCTCCTGTATCGTGGGTGCGTTTACAAACATTTAAACTCACATACACAAACAGCTAGACCCGGAACAACTAACTGTGGGCCATACAAATATTTGTTCCGTACGGGGATCGAACCCGCGTCACGCAGCGCTGCAGCCAATCGCTCAGCCTCTGAGCCAACCGTGTCGTCAAGTCATACTGAGTGTTCTTAATAGATCTTTTTTCTCAATAGCATCCCGGAGTCTAGGAAGTTATCGGCAATATGTTCGTTGCCTATTAAATAAGACTCAATCTTAACTACCAGACAATGAGACAAATAGGAAATGTATTGTTTAAATAAAATAAATAAATAAATAATGCTGGACAATACACACAGCATCATCTAGCCCCAAGCTAAGCACAGCTTGTGTTATGGGTACTAGATGACTCATATACTTAATACAATACATTACATAGATAGATATTTTTTATTATACATAGCAAATACCCAGAACACCCGGAACAAATGTTTGTAGATCGTACAAACATTTGTCCCAAGGCGGGAATCGAACCCGCAACCTCCTGCGTCGCAGGCGGAACTTCAACTGTCGTGTTTGTCGGTCACCTTGCGTTAAACGTATTGAACATACCTAAACAAAGTGGGTATATATAAATAACACATCTCCGCACCACTTCATATTATATACACCCAATTCATTCAAGATTTTGTACTAACTAAAAAGGCTTAAGGTTGTATTTCCAATTTGACTAAGTAAATACTGTAGTAAGACCAAGATGAGAAACAGCCTCTCTTCCTATTTGCACTTAAATGAAAAACCAAATCGATCGAGAACCGGCTATAAAACAAACTATATACAGAGTGTTCCACCCGCGCCGTTATACAGGACGCTACAAAACAGGGCAACTCGCCGCTTAGCTATGTAAGTGCAATTTAAAATGTAAATTAACACAGCAAAGAAGTAGGGGGATGCGCACCAACACTTGGGGAATTTCCACCAACACTGTCTTGGCCACCCTGTAAAATCAGTCGCGTGAAAAAGTTAAGTCAACAGTTGTCGCACACGAATTTCAACCCTACGCCCTTCCAATAAAGCTGATATTTAAGTGATTCTTTTGAGAGTAACGACATTTTGCGTCAAGTAACTAAAGTGATGTAAAAACTGTTCTATACAGGCTGATTTAAATTGTATTTTCTTTGACACAGGGTTGGTTTTAGATTGTATTTTTAGGGTTGCTTATAGGCTTTTCTTGGTATGATTTTTATATTTTCTTCCCGACAGAAGAGATTTGTTACGTGTAACTTGTAGCGGACTCTCAGTCCCTCCAGCGTGGAGGAATAAATTATAACGAGAACACCCTGATTGCTTTTTAATTTTATTTTTTTGTTTAAGAAATATGGTGGGTAGTTTGTGTTAAGAAAGATATTATGAATCTTTGTATTAGGTAGAATACACTTGTGTGTTTTATTTATTATTGAAGAGGTTTATTTCATTAGTTCGTTTGGTGGTCGGTAAGTATGAGGTCTGGGGATCAATTCCCAGGTCAGACAAAGTATTATTAGGATTTTGCATGGATTATGGATTTTTCAGCAGCAGCCTTGAAGTCTGGATTTTAACATAACTGGCGGCATTTGGGCGTACCAAACATACACCTCTGTCTTACCTTTCCGGGAGTACAAACTTGATGTTATGTTAAGTTAATTTTCAATAAACTTCTTAACTCTTACCTAGCATTTATTGCTTAAAGCTTTATCTCTTTTTCTAAAATGTTGTTATTATCAAAACATAACATCACGCCTGTATTTCACGAGAGGTCAGGTAGAGGTGTAGGTACCAATATTACCTACGTACACTCACATTTCACCAGTAATGTTTAAGTATCATGTTATATGGCGAGCCTATTGCCAACCTGGAATAAATCCAGACCCCAGGTCACTAATGAGAAATTCCAGATCGAAAAACCTGGGAATCGAACACAGGACCTCATGATCAACAGCTTACTATTTGAATGAGCTGGTTTCCATTTTATAGAAACTAAATAATGTGATCTAAGTTATTTTAACAAATATAATAAAACGATTATGCTATAACAGAGTGGAAATAATTAAATTCGTGCAAAAGGAAATATCTGGCAGTTGTTTTATTATAACCTAGCGACCAGCCTCAGTTCCACAGTGGTGGTTTTTTTTATTGGGATTTTCGTACCAAACAAACTTCCGTCTTCTCACATCACAAACACAACAAAAAAAACAGACAAATAGGTCGAGCAGTTCTTCAGTGATGATCTTTCATAAATGCGGCCATGGATTTATAATTACAGATTTATTGCTGTCTTAGAAATAAAGAAAATACGTCTATTTAACACAGAGTCAGGGACAAAATGACAATAGTACCTCCTAAATATCGAAAAGAAAGAAAACAAATCACGATAACAAAGTAATAAAAATATAAATATAATATTTATTAACAATGTACCTTGTGTGTCTTTTAACATTTATTAACATATTTTTTCTTTTTTTTAATGTTATTTTATGGGACATTACAAACTTATCTTATTAGTAACAAAAAGCAACAGAAAAAAATAAACAAAGATCTTAAATATTTGTATTTAATAAATCAGTTTAGCCTCACTGGACAAAGGTCCAGTTAAAAAAATTAAAACATGATTAAGACTAACCTATTTATACTTAACTCCCTGATATTATACCCATAAAATTAACTATTTCTACTAAAACTAACAACATACAATTACACATTATAAGCAAAATCAAAATATCTTAATAATGAAGATTGAACATAATAAGTAGGCACTCCAAGTTTACAAGATAAACAAAATTTGTGTCCATTGATTACAATCCTAATTACTGGTTTTAGTTAATTTGGCGGGAGGTCAGACGTCAGTATATTTGGCCTAGAAAATAATAATTTTGTCTGTAGCTACATTAAATAAAAGTTGCTGCCTAAAATTATATGAGAAAAAAAAACAAAAAATAATGTCATCATCATCATCATCTGCCTAGCCTTTTCCCAATTATGTTGAGGTCGGCTTCCAGTCTAACAGGATGCAGCTGAATAAACTAGTATTCAGCAATTTACATGGAGCCTACGACTGCCTATCTTACCTCCACAACTCAGTAACTGGGCAACACGAAACCCCTTCGTAAAACTGGTTGTCAGATTTTCGTTGGCCTATCCGTAACGGCTGTCAAAGATCTACAAATAACAGGACCAACGTCTCAAAGTGCTTCTTTTTTTCCGTTTTAATCCTTGTCAATTTTAATAATAATAATTTATTTGATTCAAAAGAGTGTTACAGTCTGTTACAATAAACATATAAGTATAGTTGTACAAATTAGGATTAAATAGAGTAGAAATAGTAACATAGGTGGATCTGGCGTCCTAGCTAGGTTACATGGTAACCTGTATTAAGGTTCGCCAGCCCAGTTTCCCATAGGGGTAAAACAGATTAATAGACTGCTTAAGATTTGTCCAGCAATATTTATTTATATTTATTATTATTTATTTAATTTAATTTATTTGTTTTCATAAGCACAGTGGATTATCGATATGTTACGAACGATCACCATAAAAACTAAGAACCTAAATATTCAATTACACCCCCAACAAAAAATATCCCCTTTTATAATTCAACCCATTAAAAAAAAACAAGCAAAAAGCATCTCAAGGCGTCTCCGTCGCGAGGCAACAGAGAGGCCACTTCTTTTTTCATCCCCCATTCCCCTGCGAAGGGGTGCAGGGGGGTGGGAGGGTCGCCGAGAAATGGAAAACTCGGGAAAATTGTAGCATTCTTGAGGCAACGCTCTGCTCACACCTTCTTGCGGGTGGGGTTGACAACATTTTGGTGTGAAAAAGATTTATTGGTTATTTTGTTTTGTGATTTTGTTAGCAACATATTTATTTCACTGAATTTAGCACTATTGTGTAGTGTGTCTATTTGTGTAGGATTCATCTTAAAACATTTATCCTGTTTTGGTTCCAGCAGACGTAGCATGACCACCATATCAACGAGTAATGGCGATGATGAAAGATTTCTGGACCGTCTTAAGCATGGCGATGTTAAAACTGAAGAGAAGAAAGTTTTCTTTTCTCTACAGTCTACGTGAAGCTCTGTGCTCAGGTAGAAGAGATTTCAAGTTGGAAAGAAAGAACGTTGTTAATTTCCAGCAGGTAAATGGTAAGTATGCAAAACTGTGGCCAATCACTAGTTTCTGTTTCAAACATTTAAAATGACGCTTTCGAGTTCTTCTACATAGTCAAATTCAATTCTCAGATACGGTTCATAAAAATCAATGCAGAAAATATTGTACTTGAGCTCCCAAGAAAATGTTTTCAACCAATGCAGCGGCGCGCAACGTAAAAAGGAGCGCTGTGTCGGACGCCCCCCGGCCCCTTCCCCGCGCCGCGCTCACCCCCTTGGCCACGGACAACGTCTCGGGGCACGGATTTGGTGTGTTCTATTTTTAAAATGACTTTTATGTAATAGAGTATTATTTTTGCTGTCTAAATTCAAATTCATTTATTCTACGCTTAGATGCTTTGGTAACGTTGAGAGGATGAACAAAGACGACTAACAAAAGGTATTTATAAGGCAGATGGAAGCGAAAACGCTGGGAGAGGACGTCATAGAAGGACAGACACTGACCTTATTGGTGATGTTCTTCAAAAAAAGTCAGGTGCGTAGTACTCGCAAACGGCGTGCGTGTGTGACCAGATGTATGAACGTAGACAAAGCAAAAGGAGTATGCGTTCTATAGTTTCTGCCTAACCCCATGGGAAAAACTTGTCAGCTTATGTATGTGTGTTATTCAGGCCTAGAGAAAAATTACTGCATATTAAAGACTAGAAGATCAGAAAAGAAATTTCAAAAGGCTGGTATTGAATGAAGAGAAAAGTTGGACACAACAATAGTAGATTCTATTAATTAGTATTAGTATTGATTAGTAGCGCTGCCTGTCGTTTAGATTGTCCTTTAGAGTGGACACCTTAGATAAATAAATAATAAATTATAAATAATGCTGGACAATCCATACAGCATCATCTAGCCCCAAGCTAACCAGAGCTTGTGTTATGTGTCCTAGATGACTGATATACTTAGTACAAAACATTTCATAGATAGATATTTTTTACTATACATAACAAATACCCAGAACACCCGGAACAAATATTTGTAGATCGTACAAACATTTGTCCCAATGCGGGAATCGAACCCGCAACCTCCTGCGTCGCAGGTGGAACTTCGCCCGCTGCGCCACATAGGTCGTCAACATCATAGATTATCGTAATCTGCGAGGTAAGTCACACTTAAAAGTACAACCAGCCTTTAAGGATTACAAACATCATGCTTTATCATAATATATACCAATAAAATAAATTTTGTCTAGGTAGCTACGACTCACAGTCAGCATTACTTACTGCGAACCCAAGTCCGTCCCTGTCCGCCGTCGCCGCGGGTTCCGTACCGGCGTTTTACATATTTCTTCAGTTCGCCCCCATTGTGAGCGGCCCGCGTATTGAATCAACTGTACGTATTGTATACTTATATATATACAACTTCTTTGTTTCCGTCTTGCCAGATGATAATGCGGAGAATTATTGAGAAACTGAAGAAAAAAATGGATGCTATTTTCAGGTAATAATCTACTTATATAACAGTATGACGTAATTATAGAGAGACGCTTTATGAAACAAGATCTAGGTGAAAATTTTCAGTTTCAATTTGGACGGCTTGCGTCGATAGGCCCGAAGAAAAATCCTATGAATGCTACTATACTATGCACTATATACATATGTATATGTCAATGTATACATGTCGATTTACACATTAACTCGCAGACTGCAATAGGTGGCTTCCATTGATTGATTGAAAGCAAGAAAGAAAATAAAACATTATTATATTTCGGACACACAGGAAATATCAAAAAGTAGTAAAAGTAACTAAAAAAAGTACACATTTCAAAATAAAAATATCTGGACCTGTGCGGGGCCAAAACAGGATAATGCTGCGATATTTAAACACAAATAAAGACCGCAGTGCTGATATTCTTATATAGGATTTACTGAAATTTACTTGACTTATAGAATAGGGATGTATCTATCCTAGGTAAAAATATATTAGGTCTATTAAGCCCGTCAGTAAGATTGCCAAAATATACTTATATATTTTTTGCTTACTCAAATCAATAAAAACTGACAATGATATAGCACATCAAAGTTTAGGAGAAGGGCCTTGTGACGTCACTTTTACGTTAAAGTGTAGCACGGCGTGACGTCACGCGCAATTTCAACGCACTATATCGTCATTTTTGGTTTACGAAACAAAAGAAAAGATACGTGTCCAGTATTTTTGAGTAATCCCACTTTTGGACCAATCAGAATTTTTAAGGACACTACCCTATTATACGTACTGAAAGAATATAAAAAGAAATCAAGACTAACAGAGCACCCATTGTTAAAGTAGTTAGAAAAGTATTCATGAAAACTCATATTTTCTTTCTTCACTACAATTGGCTTCATCTCTGAAAATTGATATCTGACTCCACCACATGATCGATGTAGAAACTTCAGCAAAATACCCTGAAAAACAAATCCATTACCGATGTACTCAATAACAATTATTTTTACAGGTCTAAGATAAAAGGGGTGGATTTCACCCCCCAGATGACGTCACCATCCGACAGTGTGTCAGCAAATATCTAACCAGATTAAATTGAGCCCTCCCAATCCGTGTGTTTGAAAAATCCAGTGTACTTAAGGATGGAGTAAAGGAACTGAAGGGTCAGGTTATATTGGAAATTTGGGAGGCAAATGTTTTGTTTTGGCTCGGGGTAAATGATGCAAAAAGCTTTAAGAAAATTATAACGGTGGATGTTATAAAGGATGAGTAGTATATTCTAAGATGGATGGTGAGAAATACCTTATATATTATTGTAATATAAATAGGGGTTCCTTCAAGAAAAGGGTAGCTGAAAATATTACTTACGATAAATCAATGACCGAACAAAGGCTTAAAAAAAACTCAAATTCCGTTTTCAAATTTAATTTAGTCAATTGTTTTTCTCAGTTGATTAGTAAATAAAATACAGTACCTACTTACTTCGGTTACAATTTTTAATTAAACTACGGTATCTTTTTACTACACTCTTTAACCCTACGATTACTCGTAAAATATAAAAGTGATATATTCTCAATTTCTTATAACATAAAAACTTAAAAACTGCATTAAAATATCATTAAACCCCTCGCTCGCCAGGGGTACTTAAGACCGGCGACGACGTTGCCAGCGTGATATGTTGCCAAATTTATGTTTTTTGCCAACTACTGGCATTATCTTGTTTTACTGTTAGACTCGGTTATTTTCTGCTTTTTATTGTGTCTATTTGGCATCATATGGCAGTCGCATTTTAGGGTTGAGTTCATGGTTATTAGTTTTGAAGATAGAACATGTTTTGTTTTTTTTTTTAGGAGTACTTTTATTTATCTGTGGTGGCTGTATTATTAACGTCACAATAGGCTGAATGAGTGTTAAATTTGATTAAGTTACTAATGTATTCTGGATTAGTAGTTAATAGGTAAATAGGTATTTGAACAATCATGAATAGGTATAACAGTTAATGATAATTATTTTCTCAATTGAATTACAAATTCACTTACAGGGAAACACAATCAAAGATTTTACAATAGTTATGTATCAGTAGGTGTGTTATATGTTATTCATAAGCAAGTTTTTATTATATATCTATTCATGTAAAAAAAATCAAAATCAAAATTTAATAATTTGCGAATAGGGGTACAAAAGAAAAGGTCTTAAACATAATTATAATAGGGTCCATTAGCCATATTCTACCATAAGGCATGCAAATTTGACTATAATAACTTTAAACCAAGAAAAGAACACACCGAACACAAATCTCAAAAAAACTTTCAACCTTCAAATCACTAACTCAACACGAAATCCTAAAAAATCTCTTTAACAACCCACCAAGCAATCATAAAAAAATCTCCTTGCGGTCCCACACAATCACAAAAAAAACACGCACACAAGCAAAAATATAAAAGAGTGTACGAACACCGCGAATGCATCTGTGTGCGTGATAGCCGCTGCTACCATTGGGCACAGAGCTATTTCTTTATTGATCCATATTTCTTCTTCTTTAGACTGGCCTCCAAGGGGGACTCACCCCTCAGGGGGACGCCGCCCAGCCCCCCCGGAGGTGTTTTTCTACAGTTTTAATGAACGAAGGACTCGAAAATGGCGCGCAAGGAGTTTTGGGGGGGTGAATGGGGGAGGAAGGTTATTAATGCTTTTTAAGCTGAGTAATTTTCACCCTTAACGTTTTTAGGCGTGAGTGTGCTTAGTTTTTGTTTTTAAGGCTATTCTGTTGTTTGTGGTGGGTTTTTATGTGTTTACCTAATTACTAATTAAGTATGTTTATAAAAGTTGGACGGCGGTATAAAGTGGCGGTACTTTGTGTGAATGGGCGCATTTGTATGACAAGAATACCATTGGGGTAAATAATTATTAATTAGTATGTTTTTAGAGTCAGTGGTTTCGTTTTAATTATGTAGGTTAGGTGGACCGAGTATTTTATATTGTTACATGTCAAGAATTCCCATAAAAAAACACACGTACTGAAAAAACATTCAAAATTTTAGTTAGTGTGTGGAATTTTAAAGCATGTTTCTGTCTCAAGCTTCTTCTGCCTAGGCTTTTCCTAACCATATTGGGATCGGATTACAGTCTAAGCAGATGCAGCTGAATACCAGAATTTTACGTGGAGCGACTGCATGCCTGACCTCCACAACCCAGTTAGTCATCCACACGATAACCCTTGTTAAGATTTGGACAGCCAAAACCATGACCTTGAAAACTAAAGTCAATAAAACACACGTCATATTTGTATTAAAATTAAAACCATTTTTATTCCAAAATACAAGCACATTAAAAATAAAAAACAAAAAGCAAAAAAAATCCAATTCATTGTCAATGAAACTCGACACTTTATCGCATTCGAACACTCACCTAAAAAAAAAAGAAAAAAAAACCACCGCGCATAACAAATTTGAAAAAACATACCTTATAATTTGGCTCATTACCAAAACGTAGGAAAAACATATTCATTCCCTTACACTCCCCTATAAATAAGGACGGGTTCGAAAAGGGAAAAATTTTATTATCCAACCCCCCCGTTCCACCCCTAAGGAGAAATATGAAATAAAATGAAAATGTAATGGGGAAAAAATACGGAGCGCGCGGCAAGACAAAGGGATGGGACGGGGTAAGTTGCTGCGGAGATGGCTTTTGTAAAGATTTTTATTTTCTTGAGATAAATAGTAATTTCAAGGGGTTTCGCAGCGAAATAATAAGAGCTACACAGTTCGGGCACAGGTTAAGCTACGGTTGCCATGATTGGTCCGTAAGTGGTTGACCAATATTACATATCGAGATCCGTCCGTGCCTTCGAAAGCACGCTCAGCCTTTGTTGTCAACTGTCATTGGTAGATATTTGATAGTCGTTACGGGTAGTCAGAAGTCCGTAAGTCTAGCAACCAGTCTTAGACCTAGAGGGCTATCGTATTGTCCAGTAACTGAATCGTGGGTAGCAGATAGGCATTCGCTTCATGTAAAGGACTGGATTTCAACTGCATCCAGTTAGACTGGAAGCCAACCCTGACACAATTGAGATAAAGCTAGGCATTATGTTTTAACTATATTGACCTTTGAAGCTGGAATTTGCTACTAGGAAATAGAAGGAAAGCAGGTAAATGGTGGCCTAGAGATATCATCACCATCATCATCAGGCTATACTAGTCCACTGCTGGACATAGCCCTCTCCTAATGAGCGCCATAGCGCCCTGTCTTCAGCTTGCCGCATCCAGCATCTGCCTGCAGTCTTTCGCAGATCGTCATCCCACCTGGTCAGAGGGCGTCCTACACTACGTTTAAGAGAGAGAGATATAATTATATATATACACGGAGTCTGTGTTAACTAGAGGTCTTTATGTCAAGAGTGATAAGGTTTCCTTTAGGCAGGCGTCGACCAGGCAGGCGGGTTTGCTGGAAAGTTTGTTCCGCCACTTCTTCTTCCCAGCAAAAACACTAAGAGGTGGTGAAGGGTAGGCGTTTTGGGGGAATGTCTTTTGTAAACTTTTTGACGTTCAAAAAGTGCTGATTCTCAACCTAATTTGAATAAATGAATTTTGATTTTTTTGACCACATCATAGTTTACCATCAGGTGAAACAGTGGTCAAACGCGAGCCTATCAATCATAAAAAAGTAAAATTTAAGAATCTCTGATAAAAATGTCATGTTCAACTCATTGGTCTAGTGGTCGCAAGCAATACTGCTGAGCATGAGGTCCTGGATTCCATCCCCGGTTCGGATAACTCTTATTGGGTTTTCCAACTGGAGCTTCTCAGTAGCAGGATCTTAATTTGTACCCGGTTGATTGCAGTACGTTCGCCCCCTTTTACATGAGACTTTAACGTAACTGCCAAAATCTGGGTATACCACAAACATCTCTGCCTAACTCTTTGAGGTATATAGGTGCGATATTATGTATGATTAAAATACAAAATTTTAACAAAAAAAAAAACAATAATGGTACTTACCTATTTTAAAAATATTCCGTCTCCACACTATGCCTCACGTAGGGCGGGGGTAGACACCGCAAGCCCGCGGCAATGAAGACTCGTTCCTATAAATCTGCCTTATCATAAAAATATACGCGCGTATCTGCCTACGGCTTTACGATTGTGGCTTATGTACGCACTTTTATTCTTATGTAAGGTAAAGTTACTTTTGAGGTGCGTAGATTAGGTGTATTACCTACTTAAGGTCTTTTATGGGGGCCCGTGACTGAGTAATAATAGAAGCGCGACACGGGTCGAACGCAACGTTTGTTGAGGTCTGTCTGTGGAGTGGCGATCGTCTATTACGTACCGATCAATCAATCAAATCATTTTATTTGTAGCGAATGTAGGTTACATTCAAATACAGGTGGAGTGGATATAGGGGTGAGCCATAAACAGACGCCAGCCTGCACATAAAGCTACCCTAAACTGTCAAATATTCCCAATTGAACATGAACCTTTATCTTTTGTAATAAAGTTAAAAAACTATAAAATAAATTTGACAGATTGGGGTTGCCTGATGTGCTGGCCTCTGTACATTCTACCTGGAAAAATTAAGAAGCTATCTATAAATAATATTACAAATGATTGCATGCATTAATTAATATTGAAACAAGATTAGTAACAAAAATAAGAAGCTATCTATATGCTATAAATATAATTACAAATGATGCATTAATTTAAATTGAAAAGTGTGAAATCAGAAGATTACTTTAAAATTTAACATAACAAAAATAACCAAGACTCCGTGCTTCGGAAAGTACGTTAAGCCGTTGGTCCCGGCTGTCAATTGCAGTTCTTTGACAGTAGCTGCGAGTAGTCAGATTTTTCACAATATGATAACAATTTGGGTCAATCAATAATAAGTGTGTATATTTGAATTACAAGGTAGTGAAATCGTAGGCTTATTTTGAACATTTAGCTTAGACTTAAAGTGTCGGACGCAATACGTGTAACGAGTATAAATGCGCTGTAGTATTTATTTGTTTTTAAATCGTAGTATCATGTTGAGATAGGTTTTTTTTGTAAACTTGTTTAGAACTAATGTTAAAAAACGCAAAATGAGGAGAGTATACGTAATAAATACTCAATTCGATAGCGGAAGAAAAAGTTGTTTGACATTTTCAAACCACCCGGGTTCACAAAAAAATCGTCTCAAATGGCGGGTTAAAAATGTAGATTTGAATAAAAGAAAAACGTTTGTTGAAGCGAAACTTCTTTATCGTCACACTTTCCGACGCCATCTTGAAAAAAATCGTCACATTTTCTGTCACTATGGACCGTCATGGCGCCATGCGTATTAACTTAAATTGAGGAGTGACTTATAAATAAATAATTTAATGTTAACAAGTGATATAATAAATGGACTTATTGAAATATAATAGTGAAAGTGAGAGATTTTTTTGTTTTAAAAAAGTTTCACTTCATACGTGTGTACATTAATACACACACATTTTTTACAGCATAGACTCAGGAACACAATGACAATACTAAGTAGTTTCAAGAAATAATATTAATTATGCCTTACGGCTGCGCCAAATACGAGCTTGAAATATAAATTTGGATCAAAAATTATGAAGCTTGTGTCAGCTGCATTAAATACCGTGGGAATACGAAACCTGCCGATCGGTTAGTGGAAGCAATTATCGTAGAAATTATTGTTTGATGAATATCGTCCAAGTCAGAAGACGGTTTGACGACCGATGTGGCGCAGCGGGCGAAGGTCCGCCTGCGACGCAGGAGGTTGCGGGTTGGATTCCCGCCTTGGGACAAATATTTGTACGATCTACAAAGAGTTGTTCCAGGTGTTCTGGGTGTTTGCTATGTATAATAAAAAATATCTATGTAATGTATTGTATTAAGTATATCACTCATCTAGTACCCATAACACAAGCTCTGCTTAGCTTGGGGCTAGATGATGCTGTGTGGATTGTCCAGCA
Source organism: Phlogophora meticulosa (assembly GCA_905147745.2). Lineage (NCBI taxonomy): Eukaryota > Metazoa > Arthropoda > Insecta > Lepidoptera > Noctuidae > Phlogophora > Phlogophora meticulosa. Next base: position 3,601,948 of record LR990542.1, read on the forward strand.
ATATTTATTTATTTAAGGCTATTTTACTAAGTGGCATCATAGTTTTGGCAGAAGGATATACTGTTCGTCCACTGACCTTATTGGTGATGTTCTTGAAAGAGGTCAGTTGCGTACTACTCGCAACCGGCGTACGTGTGTGACCAGACGTACTCGTATGAACGTTAATGTAGCAAAAGGAGTTTGTAAGTGGCGTGGCGATCGTAGCAGGTGGTGTTCTGTAGTTTCTGCCTACTTCTATGGAAAAAAGCGCGAGTTTATAAATGTATGTAAGACATATGCTGACCTTATTAGTATTCTTCTGAAGGTCAAACGGTCAGATGTATGAACGTAAACGTAGCAAAAGGAGTATGTAAGTAGCTTGGCGTTCTGTAGTATCTGCCTACCCCCATGGAAAAAAGGCTCTATGTATCTATAATCTATGTATGGCAGTATGGCATGTTATTATGCTGGCCATATTGGTCGTGTTCTTCAGAAAAATCAGGTCCGTAGTACTCGCAACCGGCATGTGTGTATGACCAGTGTGCCTAGAACAAATTGTTGTCCGTCAATTAGAACAATTTTAAAATTGAAAATTTTATTTTCCTGTAGTATTTGGGTTTAACTTTATGATACACACACAATGATTATTAATATCACCCATAGATATGAATAGAGTCTTAAAATAACTAACGAAACGAGTTTTTATAATTTTTAAACCGTTCGAATTGACATTACGTTTACATCAAGGATCCCTGCTAGGTATGAACGTAAACGAAGTAAAAGGAGTATGTTAGGATCGCAGCAGGTCGCGTTCTGTAGTGTCTACTTACCCCCATGGAAAAAAAACGTAAGTATGTATTTGAACTAAAATGTTGGGTGTTGGACGTGGTCATCACAAACCGACTTGAAAACGAGTTTCAATTTCATCAATGATTTTTATCTGCGAAAATAAATCTAACACAGAAAGACATTTAAGCATCGTATATTTCTACATTACGTTGGTATTAAGTTGTTGAGTTCATTCAACTTCAAAGCAAAAGTGGTGTTATAACATTCTACTTTATATCCCAAGTACTTTTGTTTCCTTTCTCACATGCGTACCTTAATCTTTTTAATAACCCATCCCATCCCAAAATAAAATACAAATTAATACGTACAAAAAATAATCAATAAAACCTGTTACAATATTTTAGCCGTTCAAGTGAAAAATCCTTCCCGGCATAATCTTCAAAAGAGCCCTTTTATTCGCAGGTAAAAGAAAATCGGGGCCCTTGCAAAAATTAGCCCCCTTAGTAGGGGCCCAAAGGGGGTGAAAATGGGGAGTTTTAAGAGCATTTTTCTCCATACGGGGAGTTTCATTGTTACGACTTTTTGTAAGTGAATTTTGGTGATAGACCGTTTTTAAAAGGCCGGGCTCGAGAGCTTTGCGTCTGTATGAACTTGTGTGTCTTGTGTGGGTGGCGGTATTGCGTCGTTTGAATCATAATATTACACCAAGGTCCTGTAACTAAAAATATCTCGGAATTAATAAGTGAATTAATAACGCACTGTGATTTGATGAATTGATAAAGGACCCATGATTATTGTCCTCTGCATATTGTAAGAAGGCAAAAAAAACATAAGCATTCCAAATGAAATCGTCACAAATGGCGGGTTAAACGTATAGATTTGAAAGAAAGAAAAACATTAATTGAAGCGAAACTTCTATCTTCGTCATTGGATGAAAGGAAATGAGGCAAATTATTATTGTCTTCTGCATATTTCAAGAAGGAAAAAACAGAAACTAATTCTAATGATAGTGTTGGTACTCGTAAACAGCGTCAACAAAACAGTATCATTAACGTTCAATCGCATTAAATATCGATTCGATTCGGTTTTAATATGTGAGGGATCTAGATAGAACTTGAAACTAAAAAAACATCATCATCCTCCTGCCCTTATACCAATTTATTTGGGGTCGGCGCAGCATGTCTTTTTCTTCCATTCATCCCTATTTGCCGTCATCTAAAAAGTCACCTCCTTTCTAGCCATATCATCTTTCACACAATCCATCCATCGTTTCTTTGGTCTCCCTCTAATCTTGTAACCCTCCACATTCGTACTCAAAACTTTACTAACACAACGTGATTTAAAAATATACTAATTCTTTTCTTACTTACTTATTAATTATGATCTTACTTACTTATTATATTTATAGAAAACATTTTTTCATTAAACTAATTACTAATACAGGTTTTATCTAAGCCCTACTTTACGTACCAGCTTTCACAATGTAAATCTATATAGGTAGTTCAAAACTGTCAAGCGCTTTTTGTTTGTGTTTGAGATTTTTTGTGAGAGAAAATAAATAAACTTATTAGTGTTTATCATTTCTACTTAGAAATTGAACCGGTTAAGACATGAGAAACTATTACCGATACGTCATCGGCAATGCGTCATTTCAAGTGCAAACGAACACAAAACTATCCCCACTATTTTCAGATCGATACAATAACGCGACCTTGAAGGACCCTGTTATGAGGTGAATAAAGAAATACCGTTACTAACGTACCTTACAAATTTTAAATTGAATGTATGAACTTGGTCTTCAAGCACATGATAGTCATTAGTTTTTGTGACATACCATCTTCTGCCCGCGACTTTATCCGCATGGATTTCGTACTTTTCCGTTCCAACTTTAACATACCCTCCACCGCCTTCAAACAGTAGTTCCGAAAATAAAATATAACCTATGGTACTCGCTGATAATGTAGCTTTCCATAGATGAAAGAATTTTTAGAATCGGTTTATTAGTTTTTGATTTTATCCATCACAAAGTAACATATGTAGAAACAATCAAATCTTAATTAGTCTAGATAAATAACTAACTACCTACAATGAGTAATGACCAATTTCATGTTTTGAAAAGTCAACGAACTGAAAATGATTTTACGCTTGACCAAGTAGAGCTATGGATCCGAGTTCTAAAATGTAGACGCAAGTTCGTTTCCTTGCCGAGTGAGGTTAAAAACAGGCAAAATGATTATTTTGTCTTTTCCAATAGAACAAACACACTTTTTGAAATTTTTAAATAACCATTGTGATTGCTGTTTTTTGTACATTGATATAATGATTCTTAATGATTGACGTCACTTCCACTTAACGATGGATGAATTTGCTTATTATTTTTGTTTTTTGTATGTCCTATTGCATAAAATATTTGTATGGTGGTTAAAGCTGAATATATTCTGTACTTATAATCACCTACTTGATGAATAAAGTGAAAGAGTCTACAAAAATAATGAACTTGGAACAAGTATTTTTTATTGTGGTAACATTATTTCTCTATGATCTGTCAAGATACTAAATATAGTTAAAGGTACAAGTATAAGGAACTAACAACTGGCTATCTTATTTTTTTTAGTAAGATAATAATATAGTCATCTACAGTGACATGTGTCTTGTACCTAAGAATATTAACACCAAGAAAGTCTTTCTATTCTGTATAAACCTCCACGTGAACATCTAGGTGAGATGAAGGCGAAGTGAGCTTCACCCAACCTTTCTTAGTGACATCACTCATACACGGCTATCCCGTTTCAAAGTAATACCTACAATCCAATGTTCTAAAGCATCCCATCTTTAAAAAAAGTCCTTTGAATTTTTTTCGCCAAACCCCGCCTTGTCGTTCACTGGCCGAGGTTTGAGGGTCGGGGTACTGAGGAGATCCCTCCCAGCTTATAATTGGGAGAGGATCCGAAGTTACACCCTCAGATTAAAATATTTATTTTTGCGATGGAAAGAAAAAGTACGGTTAGGTACAGTTGAGGGAAAAAGTTATGACAAGAATGTTGCTGTGTATTTTGTTTTTTTATACCGTCGTGAATATTTATTAGAAAATCGAATGAAGGCTACTCGTATTATTTTTTAAAGCACTTATTTGGTCGTTACGCTTTTTGTTTTGTTATAAGAAAAATGACATATCATCTCTGCATTTGAGAAAATGATGGCACGGGATACAATGAGCTATGTTAGTGTGAAAGGAGTTTTTTCTCAAATTATTGAGCATTGTATGGTGCCAATGGGACCCTATTTCTAAGCCTCCGCGGTCCGTCTCTTTGTCTGGCTATATCTCAAAAACCGTAATAGGTAGACATTTGAAGTGTTGGAACAATCATACAAGAAACGTGATTTTAAATCTTGCAAGATTGTATCAAACCCTTCGTGTATGAAAAGATTGGCATATGGTCAGTTTGTTTATCATAAATAAAAAATAAATAACAGACAAAAAGTAAACCCTCCTGTTGGAAAAAAGCTGTAAATTAAACAAAATATCTATAGATTTTCTGTTAAAACCACTTTTTGATATTAAAAAGAAACAATTATTTACTCGTACTAATAAATTACTAAGCTTAATCAGATACAGACGCTTCCGACTGTACAAACGCGACGATACGCGCCCGTCCTTAAAAGGGTTTGTACCAAAATATAATTTCGGAGTTGACTGTACTCCATTTTCGTACAAAAAAGAATGGAGACGAATCCTAATATTATTTTTGTAGAATGTTATTTTTAACTGGAACACTTTTGATTTGATATTGAGTCTTGTTTGATTTTTAATTGTTTCATATGGTCATTTAAAACGGTTTAAACATTAAATCCCTTGGGTTAATTGTTTTTTAAATAAAAAATAAAAATTGGCTAAAAAATCACGGCTGCATGGATCAATCGATGCTTGAGTTTAATGAGGTCGGTCTGTGGATGGGATGGGTGATCATCCATTTAGTATTGAGGCAAGCACGTCAAGTCTTTGGTGTCATTTGTAGATCTGTGGTAGCCCGAATATTTCAACCAGTCTTGCCAAGGGGTATCGTACTATCATATTATAAACTGGGTTTAGGAGGTCAAATAGAAAATTGTTTTATGTAAAATAATGGTATTCAGCTGCATTCGGCTAGACAGCCGACTCTAATATACTTGGGAAATCGCTAGGCAGTTGATGCTTTTATTCCGTTGGCTGAAGAGATCAACGGTGTATAAATACAGTTGGCGTAGACTGTGCGAAAATTCCATTCAAAGTATTTGTTTCAGAATTATAACTCATCCATATGATAAGAATACATTTACAAAATTCAGAAGGTAGGTAATATAATAATAACAATACCTAATATATAATAAGAACCGGGGATATTATCGAGCTTCACTAGATGAAAAAAAAACTTTTATAATTACAAAAAACAAAGCGCCACTCCGCCCCACCCTATATTCCCGAGAACCTTTCTAATGGAAAAAAGGATAAAATTTTAGGGTTACCTTTTAATATTTTTTTCATTAAAGTTTTTAATATTAATACGAATGTATCGGAGTTACGGCGTCCGGTAATTATTTTCCGGACTTTACGTTTTCCGAGCGGATCGACGCTACTGAACCCGTGAGGGCATGAAACGAGCGATTTTGTTAATATGGCTTAGAAGTGTCCGAATATTATGATAAGTTCCGGTTTAGAAGTTAAGTGGCATTTGGGGGGTTCATCATTGACATCATCTGCCTAGCCATTTCCCAAGTATGTTGGGTTCGATATCCAGTCTAAGAAATGAAAAAGCATACTACACAATAAACGAATACATATTAGACAAACAAATATGACAGACACCATACATTGTAGAATTAACATTCATACATACATAGATATTATTTTATAATAATATTATCTATATTATTATTATAAAATGACTTTTAATTTAATCTTAGGTATCTAATAATGATTATGTTATGACTGATCTTAACAGTAAAAATAGTTGTTATAATTTAGTTAATTAATATTAAGGACACTTTCTAAAAATTGGTTATTAATTAAGTATTAATGTTAATTTTATTTCAATATGTATTTAAACTCTTTGCTGGTAATACCCTACAGGCTCCGTAATTGTAACTTAGCTTTAAGCCTATTGAAAGATCCTCACACATTATGGAATGCAGTCTCTCCATGAAAAATACTGGTATTCCGCTGCATTTGGTTAGACTGGAAGCTGACCCCAACATAGTTGAGAAAAGTCTAGGCAGATGAGGGTGATATACAGAGTGTTTATAACATGCTCGCTCCTGATCAACCGCTCTTTTAAGAGCCAAATACTTTTTGTATATAAAAATGTGCAGGTGTATTAAAATTAATTTGTTTTCCGCAACTGTCTGGTGTTCGGCGCAAGTTAATTCCGTCTCAGTGATTTCCCGCCATTTCCCGTGGCCAACTCACGACGCTTTCAGATGTATTTTTCGAAATATTTTTAAAAGTGAATGCGTTCTAAAGCGGTTGTTTTGGTCTTTCAAAGGTAATGTTTTGTTTCGTGAACGGGTTTTCTTGAGAATGTTATGCTTTTGTATTTAATGGTAAAAGAGTAGTTCTGTGGTAACGCTTGTATTAATTTCACTCCTCGTAAAATTCTCATTTTGGAGACGTTTTATTAAATTCGATTAAAATAAATAAATAATGCTGGACAATCCACACAGCATCATCTAGCCCCAAGCTAAGCAGAGCTTGTGTTATGGGTACTAGGTGACTGATATACTTAATACAATACATTACATAGATAGATATTTGTAGAACACCCGGAACAAATATTTGTAGATCGTACAAACATTTGAACCAAGGCGGGAATCGAACCCGCAACCTCTTGCGTCGCAGGCGGACCTTCGCCCACCGCGCCACATCGGTCGTCAATTGTAAAGGAGTAAACTCGTAGGGCATTAAAATAATCATCCGTAAAGATACAATCATCATTTACATGCATATGCTTACTCATATTTTATCTATTTATTTCTCCCTCCTTTAAACATAACTTATTTACATATTTAAACACAAATATAACGTTTTACTATAATTACCTTACATAACAAACTACATGCACGATAAAATATCGACTCTTTCATGGACTTCGTTCTCTACACGGATTGCTCGACTGAGGGGTGTTTTCGCCAGTAGATTCGTTCTGGACACTGGTACGTATAGCAGATCATATCTAATAAGAACTAAGTTCAATTCACTGGTTAGTGATTTGGTGAGCAGTATTAGAAAGAAAAAAAAATTAAAACATTTATTTAGGTTATTTACACATAATGACAATACTAAATCGAAAAAATATATTGACGGTAGTATTTTTTTGTTTTTATTAATTGTGTGCCTTATGGCTGCTTAAAATGGGTCTAGTTTAGCAAAAAAGCCTGACATCTAGTGTCTGACACATTAAATTTATATTTACGATTACACTTCTCTTAGCTCATAAAACAATGTCATAATCATCGCCATAATGTTTCCACTGCGTGGACACAGGCCTCATCTCCTCTCTTAGAGAGGGACTGACCCCCAGTCCGCCTCGAGGACCCAGAGCGGCTTAGTGTCCAAAATTTTAGTTTTAGATTTTGCCATTTTTTTCATGCCATTCATATTATTGCTCCAAGTAAAGTGCCTGCGTCGCGTTGGGTCGAACCCACGACTCTTAACTCGGGCCACCAAACCACTAGGCCACAAGAAAATGATTGCGCTCCTTATTATCTTTACATATCTAGCCTCTTCTCGCTTTTGTAGCATTAACAGCACTCAATTACTTCCTCCTGAAACTTTTCAAGAAACTAGTTAAATACAAGCCAGCATCGCCGCGGTCGATCGCGACGTCCTTAGGCGATCATTAAGGCGTAAGCCAAACAGAGAGGACGTAACGCGTGGACGGGCGTGGACGTGCTGTCTTTTAAATGGGGTTTCATACAAGATGGAAGGAAGGCTCGCAATGCCAATCGTATGGAGAGACCGTATGGACACGACGCTTTATGCTATTGTCTTTACCTTATTTTCTTTATCCTATTGCAAAACACATACACCACAAAACATACAATTAACATACTGATTGAGCTCTTGTCGCCTGTGATACAGCTTTATCCAACCTAGTACTTGTCTATCTTATATTCCAATTCCCTTTGTGAATTATCAATACAATTCTTATATTTATATTTTACCTATTTTTATTTTTAATAAATAAATATTACTATTACTTATTTAATTGTAGATGCAATGAGGCGCAGATAGGGCGAGTACAGGCTAAAGACGTAGCAGATGTCGCGCCGAATGTGTAACCGTGCCTGCGTCTCGTTCCTTCTACGAGTATACAATTTTTAAAAGTTGCGTGAATGCCCCGTCTCTGCCCTGTCTGCGATACGTCCTTTCTTTACGACGCTTCTGTCTGGCCTGCGCTTTAAGCAGGTTGTGTTGTCTTTACCCATCTGGGTCCGTTTTAGAGCTGCTTGTGAAGAGGTGATAAGAATCTTAGCTTCAAAAGATGTCCGTCAACCAACCCAAACATTCCTCTTTTTAATTTTACTTGTTGTATTAAAATAGCAACACAAATGCTTGCTTGATGTGTGAATTTGATGTTTTCTTCTCTAATTATTCAATGTACCTCGGGATTATTCACAGTCATTTAATTTAGCTTTCAAGTCGACCTATAACGTATTTAATTCACCAATAGCTCATACATTTTAGATTAATTGGTAAAAGTTACTTTAGGAATGATGATACTTCTAGAAAGAAAGAAACTATTTTGTTTCTTGAGGGAAATGGGAGCAATGTAGACCTAAAGTCTACATTGCTCCCATTTGACTGGCAATAAAATAATGACAATGTTAAATATCCGTCATTTATTATCTGCGCAATACGACCATCGTTCAGCACAAGCGAATTAAGACAGAGCTAACTAACGATCACAAAGGTACTATTTATATTGATGATACAATTTTTGCCTACGAAATGCAGTTTAAACCGGAGACTGACACGGAAACAATTCCTTACTTCGTTGCTTTTGTGAGTTACTAGCGCCATCTGTTACCCAGTAGCTGAAGCTCTTAATAAGAGTTTCAGCTAAACTTATAATTATATTTTATAAACAATAAAACACAAACATCAAACACTTAACGATTATGTTCATTTTTTATGTACCAAAATGATTAATTAATTCAGTGAGTTATTTAAATTACTATCTCAAGTTTACTACATCAACATTGTGAGCGCCATCTAGTGTCAAATAGTGGTACGTTACAAAAATCTTATTTGAATGGGTTTTCAGTTAATTAGAAACAATACTTTTTGTTGAGTTGTATTGTTGAGCTGGGTGATAGTGAGTAGTGTTCTTCACTACTCATTTTACCCTCAACTTGGTTGTAGTATATTTTTACTAAAAATATAAAAAAAAAGGCTAAAACTAAAAACTTTGGAATAGCTGTCAGTACGGCGCAACGCGTCAGATTAGCATGTTGGTGACGCGAACCCATAAGTTATCCTAGCAAAAACAACATACATAAACTCACGCCTTTTACCCATGGGGTAAGCAGAAACTACAGAACGCCACCTGCTACGATCCTTACATACTCTTTTTTGCTTCGTCTACGTACACACATCTGGTCCTATATGTAACGCGGTGGCGAGTACTGACTTTTTGAAGAACCTCACCAATAGAAGACCATCCCTCCCGGCGTTTCCGCTTACATCTAGGTACCGATAAATACCTTTTGTTAGTCGTTTTTCGTTCCTCATCTGAACGTGACCAAACCATCTGAGTACCGATACTGTTGTCAAGTTTTTGCGCTATATTTTAAAAGAACAAAGAAAAAAAAGACGGAAGAGTTTCTAAAAGAAGTAAAGTACCAGCCTATTAATATCCCACTGCAGGGCAAAGGCCTCTTCTCATACAGAGAAGGCACGGGGATTAATCACCACGCTTTCTCAAGACGGGTTGGCGATTTCAGACTTATATTAATTATTGTCCAGGTTTCCTCACGATGTTTTCCTTCACCGATGTCAGTGATGTCCAAAATAAACTTAGAAAGTAGATATTATGAATTGAAAAACTCACATTGGTACTTGCCCAGGTTTGAACCCACAACCTCGTGCACAAAAGGCGAGGCCTAAACCACTGGGCCATCATGGCATCCTTAAAAGAAGTATTCACCTCAAAAATCGATTTCATTTGTTTTTGCAAAGTTTAAAAAACCTGGGGTCGTTGGAAAACATATTATCATTATTGACAGACACCACAGTCCGATATCTACAAAAAACAACGCGTGTGCCGCGGATTGGGCGTGAATGGAATCTAATCCTCCATTATGTGACAGCCGGGCCGACGATTTACATGCTACATATGAATTGAATACCGTTTTCATTCCCCAGCTCTACTGACGGTTTTTTTAACGGTTAGGGATCCGTAGAGGTAATGGCCAATGTGGGTTTTTACTGTAGAAGAAAAATTGTAATAGAATAGAATCGAATAATCTTTATTGTACACCATGAGAACTTACAAATGATGACATTAAGAGCTACATAAGGTGTTACAATTATTTTATTTTACAGTTAACTTTACTGTACTTTTTTTTATCGAGTCGCGAATATAAATACTTTACACTCACACAAAAGTTCAAGGTAGTAATCAGTATGATATCAAGAATGCTATGCTCGTAACACGATAAAATTCCTATCAATCCTTTAAAAAAAATTGTTTGAAGTGTAAGATATTTGTGTACCTAACGTAGACATCAAGAAATGGACTACTCTAATTATTGCCAGAGTTTGTTGAAGACCGGTAAGTGACCTTCCATTCACTGACTTTCATAAAAATGGAAAGAAGATCAATGATTTGGATATATTCCTATGTAATATAATAGAAATGGAACTGAGATGGGAAACATATCTACTTGAATAAAGAAAGTTTCAGATGTAGACTACAAAATCCAAACGGACACAACCAGACATTATAAAGAAAGCAATTCAGGCCACAATAAAAAATAAAAACAAACAAATTTTCAATTAATTCAATCAATTAGAAAGCCATTACTTAATAACGTTTGTGATAAAAGCTAAAAATACTACGGAACCCTTTATTTCGTGGCGCAAACAGGCGGTATTTTTTCCCGACCTTTTGCAATTACGCCGCGCACGACTGAGCGTCAGCGAGAGTGACGGGTTTTTTTGCTTTTTTTTCCCTTTTTACAATTTATCTTTTTTTCCACAGAAGGGTGGATTTTTCGCTTATTTACTCGCTTCATTGGCTTGTAAGTGAGCTGGGGTACGGTTTTTTACATTCTTTTGTATTTTTTTTATACGAGGCCTTTTGACGGGGCTTATTGGATTTGGGTCAAAGAGTTTTTTTTTGTAGGCGAACGTTCTTATTGGATTCTCTTGTTGACCAAGCGCGCGCTCTTGCGGAATTAACTTGAACTATGAACTTTAACAGCGACATCTGTTACTGAATAGTGGATATATTTTTTAAGAAAAAGCTGAATGACATTTTACAAATTCATATTATTTTAGTGAGAATAATTACCTATATGTGTTTCATATTATTTTTAGGATAGGTGCATAATACTCGCAACCGGCGTGCGTGTACGACCAGATGTATGAACGTGAGCGAAGCGAAAGTAGTATGTAAGGATCGTAGCTGGTGGCGTTCTGTGGTCTTTGCCGGGGTAGGCAAGAACCATTGGAAAAAGTTTATGGATCTATGTCATATTATTTTTCCTATAAACAAGTTTGATTGTTCTAATTAAATAAAAATGACGGTCATGAGAAATAGTTTAAGTTATTTTAAATGCACTAGCGCCCTCTTGTGTGTAATAGTTTTTAGTTTGAATTTGTGACTCTGGAAAGAGAGGGTAAATTATGATCGTGTTAGAATTATTACGCTTATTAGAAAAGTCTTAGGTGAATGTGAGTGAAAGTAATTCCCAAATAAGAAATAGGAAATAAGATCTTGATATAGATATTTTCTTGAAAGCCTAATTAATTACAGACGCTCGAGTGGATCTACAAGGTTAGGTAACGCTTGTCCAGGTTGCTCCATGAGTGGCTGGGCTTCCATTACCTGCCGAGACCCTCCATGCCTTGGAAAGCTTGTTAAGCCATTTTTGAGAATCTTTGACAGTCGTTACGCGTAGTCAGAAACCCGAAAGTCTGACAACCAGTCTTACCAAGGGGTATCGGGCTACCCAGTAATTTGGTTGAAGAGGTCATGTATACAGTCACTCTATGTAAAATATTGGTGTTCAGCAGCTGCATTCGGTTAGACTGGATGCCGACACCAACATCATTGGGAAAAGGCTAGGCTGACGATGACATAAATTTCTTAAAGGTACTAAAGATATTTATTAAAAGACCAACGCCATCCTTTTCTCTGCTTGCTTGATTTTCTGGATACTGGATACTGGTAGAAGTTTTTTTTTTTTGTTGCGACATCCAAGACAATTGAATCGTTCCCGGGATTCGTTGGGCTTCATTGACTCGACGCTTCTCTGGTGGTCGCTGCTGTGGATTCTGGTTTCCAGGAGTTACATTGGCTTTGGAATAGTGTGGCGGGTTTGTCCCAAAAACCCTTTTTCTGTACAGCTATTATTCAATTATTTCTTACAAACCAAACAAAATTACACACTGCCTCCCTCAGGCGTGCATTAACTCCTAAATTCCCCTAAAACCAGTAGATTATCCTGAAAAAGCACCCCAAGGATGAAAATTAAGTCTCAATTACAGGTACCATGTAAAAAATATTCCCTAACCTGTGGTTATTTGGCTTTTCGGCTGAAAGGGGTGAGGATGAGTGGCTAAATGGATTTTTAAGTGGCGCTTCTGTCCAACAGTGATTTATTGTAAGAACAACGACTTTGTGCTGGGATAGTGTGGAGACGGTTTTTAAAAATAGCGTTTTTGTGTTTGGTTTTTTGTGTCATCGCGACTAGATTCTCCGAAGGGTTGGGCAGACTACTGAGCTGTAGTAGGTATGACATGTGGGTGACATTTCGCTAGTTATGTTTAAGTTTTAACCGGGCACGATTCCAGACTCCAGGCTGCTAATGAGATAATAACCATTGGAGAAACTAAAAATACTTTGCCCGATCTGGGCTGGCTTTGCTTTTTTAAGAGGTTTAGTATGTTTTTTTTTCTGGTGTCATGTAATAAACAAACATACATGTGTAGGCGTTGTGGGTGGCTATTACATTACAATGAAACTTCCTCATTACTCAGAGAAATTTATTTGAAAATATAAATAAAATAGTGGTGACGTACCTGTCTTATTTTGCGAGTTATTGTTTTATTTTATATGTAAAAGTGAATGACTTAAGCCCCTATGCGGTATGATGGTCAAAAAAGAGATTCTCTTTAATCCTAGTTCAACCTACAGACTCCAATATAAGTGTATTTTTTTTTTATTCGGGTTATTGATTCGAGACCTCGCGAAGCGTTCGGTCGACTCTTCACGTGACATTCATCGTGGCAATGCTGCCAGCCTTTTGGGCACTTTTCCCGTCGACAGTGACGTGGATGAAGTTTTCGATGTCCTGTGTTTTTTTTTTATCTTTTCTTGTAAGTAAATAATGTCTAGCAAATTTAAAGAAAAAACCACTATCCGAATGGTGAATTTCACTAATAGTGACCTATATAATATAAGATACAAGCAGATGAATCCCTTATTCATATCAAGTAAAGCATTACCGGCCTTAAGAATATCAACGCAACTTTCGACACAAAAATTGCAATAAGTAAGCAGGAGCCTCCTCCACTATCCACAGCCAGATCATTGCTTTTTTTCCTCCGGACATACGCTCGCTGGAGGCTCGATTACTGCCGCCCCACAAATCTGTTAATCGCTTACAGCGCTTTTTTACCGCTGCAAGTTAATTTAACGCTTGTTTGTGCGGTTCGCCGCATGAGGGCGCTAACGGCGATTGTTGTTTTTTTTTTGGTTGAGAGGAAAATTGTGGAAAATTCTGTTCGGAACGTGGGATTGTGAATGATAACTATTTTTGTTTTATAACAACGCATATACGTTTTTAGGCATGTAAAGTTGATTTGAGTTGGTTTTTGAAGCAGAAATCTGAGAAGTTAGTCGCTATATACACACCAAGCGTGTCACCATCTACTCGTACTACGATACAAATGACGTTGTGAAGTTACTAACGTCTATAGACTCTGCCGGCACGGCAATTCCTTAATCTGAGGTTCTTAAATAATATGCTCCAAGCATTCATATCGTCGTCTAAAAGTAAAAATTCGGTACCGTAAAACGTGGTGAATAGGATAGGGATTTTCGAGTTAGTTAAACATTGTTGTGTATATATATATAAGTAATCTTATTTTTTTAAGGAATTGTAATGAATCATTTCCGACATCTTGTCAGTAATAAAAAGTAATGAATCAACGTTAAAATCTCAAATAAAGTTTTGTTTCGATTCACCCTGGCGTTTCGATTCACCCAGTTTTACTGTAATGCAACTTTCTTCATTTTTGTTTTATTACAATTTAGGAAAGAAAGTCTCGGGACGCACTAGTTAGACGCAATAGACGCCCTAGTTTCACATAAAAAAAAGTTTAGTTACCTACAATGCAATCTATGATGTGTGAGAACCTCGTTTAAGTTTTACAGGTCGTAGATTTTTGTTTCTCCTGAAAAATAAAATTTACAGATCGGAGATTTTTGTTTCTCCTGAAAAATAAATTTTACAGGTCGGAGATTTTTGTTTCTCCTGAAAAATAAATTTTACAGGCCGTAGATTTTGGTTTCTCCTAAAAAATATTTTTTACAGGTCGGAGATTTTTGTTTCTCCTGAAAAATAAATTTTACAGGGCGTAGATTTTTGTTTCTCCTGAAAAATAATTTTACATTTTAATAAATTTTACTCTAAGGCGACGATTCGCCATAGAGTAGTATGGGATAAAGATTGTCAATAAATTGTATTAATCAATAATCGATTTATCTACCATATTGTAAAGTTAGACAAGCCAGTATGTAGATGTAGATGTAGATGTACCAGCCTATTACTGTCCCACTGCAGGGCAAAGGTCTCTTCTCATACAGAGAAGGCACGAGCATTAATCACCACGCTTGCTCAAGACGGGTTGGCGATTTCAGACTTATATTAATTATATAAGTCCAGGATTCCTCACGATGTTTTCCTTTACCGATGTCAGTGATGTCTAACATAAACTTAGAAAGTACATATGAATTGAAAAACTCACATTGGCACATGCCCAGGTTTGAACCCACGTGCACAAGAAGCGAAGCCTAAACCACTGGGCCATCATGACAGTTTTAGCCAGTATGTAGGTGCCTTACTAAATTAGAGTTCAAGGGTCCGTAGACAGGTGTAATGCAACGCAAATATATGCGTAGTCTATGAAACTTACGCTTTTTTCCCATGGGGGTAGGCAGAAACTAAACAACGCCACCTGCCACGATCCTTACAAAATCCTTTTGCTTCGTTAACGTTACATCCATCTGGTCATACACATCTATGAAAACGCCCTTGATAGTACCACTTATAATGGAAATAAACTTATCGATGCGTCACAAATTTAACGCAAATCGAGTGATGTTGATGGCTGTTGAAATTTAATTAAACCAATGACAATAGGTAATGCGCATTTGACAATTTGTCACATTAATTTAGCGATAATTATCGATCGTAGAAATTGGGCTTTAGTGTCGCTTTGTCGCGTCGCGCCTGTCATCGGCACCCGAGAAAGACTGAGCAATTTTATCATTATATTTGGACACTGCATTTGTTTGCTAATAACATGTAATAAATAGGAGGAGCTCGTGTTTAAATAAAAAGGGACACCCGGATGGAACGAAGTTCCTTTCGATTAATTATTGAATGAATTGTAATAAAATTTTATTTTTTTAACTTACTCGTAAGTTAATATAAAAATAAAGAATATTTTTTGACGACCATTGTGGCGCGGCGGGCCAAGGTCCGCCTGCGACGCAAGAGGTTGCGGGTTCGATTCCCGCCTTGGGACAAATGTTTGTACGATCTACAAATATTTGTTCCGGGTGTTCTGGGTATTTCCTATGTATAATAAAAAAATATCTATCTATGTAATGTATACTATTAAGTATATCACCCATAACACAAGCTCTGCTTAGCTTGGGGCTAGATGATGCTGTGTGGATTGTCCAGCAATATTTATTTATTTGTTATTATTCATTATGTAAAAACCTGTATACACTGAACAAAAATAGTCGTCGCGACACCACACTGTTCAATGCGAAATAGAAAGACGAAACGAAAATAACTGGCTTGCTTTCTACGAGAGAGAGAGAGAGAGAGAGAGAGACAGACAGAGAAACACGAGCACGCCGCACGGCTAACAACTATAGCAAAAAGTGTCGTAACAACTTTTCGTCTTAATTTTTTCCGTCTAGCCCCCTTCATGCAATAATATGCTTTGGACGCTCGCTCAATGATCGAAATTCATTTGTTTTAGATTTATGCACTTATTCTTTGTATAAACTTAAACAATTCCTAAATCTCATACAGCAATTTTGTTAAAATCGTATCGATGAATGGACATCCAGAAATACACATCTTTTTTGCTGTTTACTATAACTACCTATATATGTAGAGGCGCTAATTTTTTTTTAAGTTTATTTGGAAACTTATCGGATTTGTTTTGGGCCATATATACTGCATCTTACTTTTCAATACATGAAGGATTTACGCTTTTACATAACATAACGCCTGTATTCGAGGTGCGCCTATAGTAACACCTGCATTTCACCATTCATGTTTAAGTCCCATGTAAGGGGCGAGCCTATTGCCATCAACTGACCACAAGTCCAGACTCCGGAATGAGAAATTCCAGATCAAAATTCCAATAACACCTTGCTCGACCCGGGAATCAACCCTCATGCTGGACCAGTGAGACCAACGAGGCTAGAACTCATCATGCATCAATATCAATTAAAATAACAACCCGACAACGTGACGCATGTCCGCAATGTCTGTTAAGATGGTTGTAGTACCAGCCTATTACTGTCCCACTGCAGGGCAAAGGCCTCTTCTCATATAGAGAAGGCACGAGCATTAATCACCACGCTTGCTCAAGACGGGTTGGCGATTTCAGACTTATATTAATTATTATCCTGGATTCCTCACGACGTTTTCCTTCACCGATGTCAGTGATGTCCAAGATAAACTCAGAAAGTATATATGAATTGAAAAACTCACATTGGTACTTGCTCAGGTTTGAACCCACAACCTCGAGCACAAGGGGCGAGGCCTAAACCACTGGGCCATCATGACATCTTGTCTATAAGATGTATATATCTGTTAAGATGGGTTTACTTAAAATTGCTTAACTGCGTTTCAGGACTGTGTATAAGATAACCTACCTACGTTAACGTATTAGATTTCAAGGTAACTAAGTTGCTAGCTCGTCGCTTAACCACGGCTATAACCTAGCCCATTCCGCTCGCCTAGTTTCATACCTAGATAGACTACAATCTTCGCGAAAATGCCTTATTCTATCACGTGCTAAGCTTAGACGGGTGGAAGAAATTGTCTGTAGTTTTGTTGTTTAAAATTATTAATGACCGAAGTTAAACATTTCTTATTGTTTTAAAATAGTACGGTGAATCCGGCATTTTATTAACTATAAGAAGACGGGTATAGTTCTATTAGTATTAAAAAAATAGGATTTTTTACAACTTTTAATGACTCGAAGTAAGATTGTGTTGCTAAAAGTCATCATCATCTGCCTAGCCTTTTTTTAACTATATCGGTGTCACCTTCCAATCTAACTGGATTCATCTGAATACCACTATTTTACATGGAGTGTCTGCCTATCTGACCTCCACAACCCAGTTACTGGTTAACACGATACCTCTTGGTAAGACTGGTTGTCAGACCCGTAACGAGTGTCAAAGATCGACAAATGTCAGCGGGTAAAAGTTGGTAAAACCGTAAAACAAAACCGTTCCACTATACTTATCTCTTTGAAATCATATCCCTAAACTTCTAAATTCTACATACAAGAAGACATCACTACATCGGATATATTTAAATAATATGTTAATACTCTGTTTGTTTTGCCCCCAAAAACTTTGCCGCCCCCGGCGATATTTCTTCATTCTACCCTCTACCTCCCGCGGGCGGAATGGGGGATTCCCCCTACATTTTAATTAAATCTCTCCGCCAAACATGGGTAAGTAGAAGACGTTTTGGTATTTTCTTTGTGAAACAGGTGAGTAGGAATTTTGTACCCTCTCATCGTATACCTATTGTATTTACTTGAGACGCCTTGGGTTTTCTTGTGATATTAAATTTTAGGTTGGTTTATTATATAAAAGTGTTATGTAGGACGTTGGTGCAAACTTTAAATTGGCGACACGGTTGGCGCAGTGGTTGAGCCATCGGCTGCTGCGCCGCGTGTTGTGGGTTCGATCCCCGCACGGAACAAATATTTGTATGACCTACAGGTAGTTGTTCCGGGTCTGGCTGTTTGTGTATGTGAGTTTAAATGTTTGTAAACGCACCCACGATACAGGAGAAATTCCTAGTGTGGGGCATTGTTTAAAAAAAATAAAAAATAAAGAAGGATCTCAAAAAAAAACCTGCTTCTACGGATAACGACTGTCAAAGATCTATAAATGACAGCCGGGGCCAACGGCTTGACGTGCTTTCCGAGGTACGGAGTGGTACCATATAGAGATGTTATGGATCCACATCTAACCCATCCACAGATTGTCGCCAAACTTGACTTAACCTACGATCGTGTGGCTGTTACTAGCCATGAGCCCCTCCAAAAATTATAAAGTACATATGACTTGTAATGTTACATATGTAGGATGTTGTTGCAAACTTTAAAAAAAGAAGGATGTCAGAATTATACGTGCTTCTACCCGTAACGACTGTCAAAGATCTATAAATGACAGCTGAGACCAATGGCTTAACTTGCTTTCCGAAGCTCAGAGGGATCTTCATATGTATTGGAACCTCATCTCGTAACTTAACCTACGATCGTGTCTCTATTATAAGCCGTGAGCCCCTCCAAAACTTTGTAAGTATATATGAATTGAAATGTCATATTAGTTTTGAACCTACAACCTCGTGCGTGAAAGGAGAAAGATTAACTATTGGGCCATAACGACTACGTTAATAACTAAAAAAAAAACAAAAATCGATCAATTTATTGTAATTTACTTTCGTATATAAAAAACATCACCTCAAATTCTGCGAAAGGATAGACACATAAGGTTTAGATTGCGCTACAATCTTAACGATCTTATTCAATAGTACTAATCATTGTGAAATTGACTTCATTTACAGTAGTGTTAAGTTGATATTTGCATAACCGGAAAATTCATCAATTGAATATGGTATACTAGAACTTCGCCCGCGACATCGTCCACATGAATTTTATACTTTACCCTTATTTACTTTTTCGTGATCATCTTTTTTTAATACTTGTTTCATCTTACTTAGCTTACTCAGGACTTTTATCGGCTAAACAGACCCAAAAAAGTTAACTCTAAGTACTAACTTATTTGTTTTGAAATGAATATAACATCACGCCTGTGTTCCCTGAAGGGTTCGACAGAGGTGCACCTATATCAACGCCCACATTTCGGCCAGTTATGTTTAAGTCCCATGCAATAGGGGGCGAGCCTATTGCCTGTTGATGGCAATAGGCTCGCCCCCTATTCCAGGGCACAAATCCAGACTAATTGTTTTTCATTTGTAAGTAAAATATTGACTGTTTCGAAAATAGTCGGGGATCTGAATTTTAACCATTGTTTTTTTTTATATGAAGATTCTACCGCAGACATGCTTGTACGCGCCTTTTTTTTTAATTTATTTATTGCTTACAGTGTTTCTATATTATTACAAGTGAGGTGCTCCATTATCGGACTTTTTTCCTTATACGCAACTAACTTAAGATCTACGTGAGTTCGTCTATTATTTTATTTTAAACCACCATGAACCGTCTGAATTTATATCAGTTTCCGAGCTTATAAACCGTCAATACATTTATCATCTTGTCCAAAATGACCTAGTTTTTGATAGACTATAAAGTACCTACCAATCAAATTGGACTAACAAAAGATTTTTGTCGTATCAATACGACTTAGGCAAAATGGACACGGAAAGTTAAAGGCTTAATAGACATTATAAGTAAAATAGACTAAAAATGTGTGTTTACTCTTTTGCATATAAATAAATATGTTGTCATTTAGGGGTCCCGTAAAGCCGGAGGCTGTGGGCACGGTCGTGCACCATGTGCCCTTATGGTAAAGACAGAACTCTTGTACATGGCATTAATAAGGAAAAATAGACCTCGGCTACATCGTTGGTTTTAAGGCGGCAAGCGCTACTGCTGATTATGAGGTCCGTAGTTCTATTCCTGGGTCACGGTGTGTAGTTGGGTTTTCCGCCTGGAATTTCTTAGTAATTTTGATAGTATTCTCTCAACATTACCGCAGATGACATAGTTAAGCAAAGGCGAGACAGATTCTGATTAAATGTAAAGTTATAGATAATGAACTTAAATTAATTTTTAGTTAAAAGTTGTTTCCATGACTTCTACATTGTTAAAAATATATTTAAGAGACGATAAGGAAAATAAAAGGTTCATACTCTTTAAAGGATTGTTTAATTATGTAAATATAATTATTAAAATATTTATATATAAATATCTTGACATAATAGGTAGGTAACGATAACTTAATATAAAAGTAACTTGAATGCGAATACGTTAAGTTTGTGATTTTCCCCTAAAAGCCTCGTTGGTCTAATAGTTGCAAGCGCTACTACTGAGCATTAGGTCCTAGGGTCGATTCCCAGGTCAGGCAAAATGGTATTAATTTTTTTCACCTGATTTTTCAGTAACAGAATAGAGTCTGTTTATGCCCAGTTACTGGCTATAGGCTTCCTCCCTATTTCATGGAGATTCAAATTTAACTGGCAAAATGTGGGTGTAGTTAGTATATATACACCTCTACCTAATCTGTTGAGGATTAATAGCGTGTTGTAACGTTTAAACAATGACCAATTTTATTTAACGTTTTACTGTTTAAGGAAGATTTTAACCGGAGTTTGCAACTTGGCTCCGTAACCTAAACAGTTAACGTTCCATAGGGAATAAATAGAATCTCCCAGTTAAGGATAAAGCTAACACAATAAATATTATAATGTTGTTTCTTAATTAGAGAAGAGAATATCGCTACGTATATCTAGTGTCGGGAGAACAGAGGAATTAAGATATTATGTCGTTGCAATTAATACGTGGTCCTTGTCGGTAGGAGCTGCAAGATTAAAAGTTATCATCACGCACGGTTGGTGCAGTGGCTGTTGCCTGGCTGGAGGCCTTAATTTTAATTAAGCCCCCCACAGGAAAGTTCGGTTGAGCAGTAAATATCCCTAAAGGATAAACTGCGAGATGCCCATTCCAAAAAAAAAAAAAAATGCAGTGTCTGAGCGATTGACTGCTGCGTATCATGAATTCGATTCCCGCACGGAACAAATATTTGGATGGCCTACAGGTAATTGTTCGGGGTCTGGCTGTTTGCGTATGTGAGTTTGAATTTTTGTAAACGCACCCACGATACAGGAGACATTCCTAGTGTAGGGCAACGTTTTTAACAAAAATATAATAATAAGGAAAGAAAGAAAAACATTTATTTAGGTACACGCACAGGAAAAAAAACGAAACAAACTTAAAAAAAAAAAAATTGACAGTTGTTATGGGTAGTCAGAAGCCCGATAGTCTTCTTTTTGAAAGACCTATCTTACTAAAGGCTATTGTGGTTCTCAGTCCCTGGGTTGTGCAGGCAGTCGCTCCTATACGTATATCGTACTGATATTCAGATGCATCTGGACAGAATGGAAGCTGACCCTAACATGGATGGGAAAACTGATAACTCTTTAAGTACGACTGTCAAAGATCTACGATTGACAGTCGATACAAATTAGTGTGGTACGGAGAGGTCCGTGTGTGTAATAGATGATCACTCATCCTCGGACCGACCTCAGCAAGCGTAGCTTAACTGCGATCGACCCGTGCGGCTATTATTATTTAGCCACCATCGCTTTGTACCATACAGTTTTAGTATCTTGTGGTGAAACAAGGACTATATACCTACTGATCTGCAATAACCCAATTAACTCCACCTACCAAAACAACTAACCTCTCTGCCTACCATCCTACGCAAAAACTTAATTAACTCACACGAGTACCAACATACCTATTTTCCTATAATTAAATATCTCAACATGTACACTTTAATAAATTTATAAATTTCGCCTCAGAGAGTGCTTTCTTACAAAGAGGGAGTAATTTGGCACGCACACAGAAGCATTTCTGTGTACACACAACACACATATACACGTGGTATGTGTATGAACACACACATGGACACGTGTGCAATTTAAGATGAATAATTATGTGGCAGTACCGCCTTGCTACGTTGAGGAAACGTGGGTAGAGAAAAGAGGATAAGACTAGCAATATTTTTTGGCTCGAACCTCGAATTTCGGCTGATATTTATAAGTTTATGGTATATTAATGAGAAGAATACTAATTTATATGTAGAAAGAGATAAGAGAGCTTCCGGGTGATAGGTTTATAAAAATCATGATTTAGGAATAAATATTTTAATCAATAAAATTACGCCTTGTAGTGTTAATCCAATAAATAAATAACGACAAATCTTGAATGAAGAATTAATATGAAAAAAGAAATCTGTTTTTAGTAACTACGTACTTATATTAGGTCTTTACCTATGAAATTGCCGTTCTGCAGTACTGGCCATTTCAAATCAAAATATTTTTTGTTTGGCTAAGAATTCTAATTTCAAATTAATTTTATTTTACAAACATGGAATTTTTTTTCCAAAAGTAGTCATTTGTTTATTGATTAGTGTTACATTTTCATCGCATTAGCAAGGATGCAAAGATGCATTGATTGCATGGGTGATTACTTCGATTAATACAAATAAAAAATACATGAAAAAAATTCATTTAATTTTTTTCATACAAAACGGCAATTTCATAGGTAAAGACCTATTATTTTTCATCGCAAAACTGGACAAAATGTAAACAACAGCTGATTTTTTAAGCATTTCATCTGCTGTCTCATAGTGAAAGATTTCCAGCGACTTAAGAGTCGCCCCGTATGGCTAAAATAATTATAAATATATTATAAACTTCTGTGACTGTGATCAGAAACATTTTAGTGTTTAACACTTGAATTATTTGACATCACAAATCATTAGGAGTTTAAACAGTAAAGTATAACAAGATAGCCCATTCTTCAAATCTATTATACTCATTCATCTGGTAAAAAAATGCTTCGTTTATTTTTTAAAGTACCGTAGTGACGTAGTTTAGCGTAGTTAATTTCACAACTAAACTAGACAAATTATATTGGTTTGTGCTTTCCAATGCATTGTTGTCGTTATATTATAGATAAATTACTAATCTACGGACTGGCATTGACAAGCATAGCTTTACTTTATTCATTTATGTATTGCACAATATACGCAACCAATTTTACATCCTAAGCTTAAAAACTAGTGAGTACAATACCTTGTTAGGACGCAGCAAGATAACTTACCTTTGATCGACGTGTGTGGCTGTTTTTATACAGTCCCCTAAACCTGACTGTCGTTTTACCAAAGAAATTACACGTACTAAGTAAATAAAAACCCCACTAATAAAGGTAACATCCACACTACTCCCCGGCTTCCTCAAGCTTCGTACCCTAAGAAAGCACATACTACACTTATTTATCTACGGCCCCCACTCTTTATGAAAGGAATGATTAATGTCTGCCGGCATTAGGGCTCTAACGAACCCCCTTCCCCCCACTTCTAATTATTATTCGCACTTATAAGAGTTTGAAGATAACCCCCCTAGATAATGGCGCCTTTGTTGTTTCGTTAATTTTATTTGTGAATCTTGAGATGTTGAAAGTTTTATGGGGGTATATAACGCGTTGATTGCTTGTTATATAATGACTACAGAGATAGAATGTAATGATGAGTTATTTAAAATTAAAGTTACAAGAAAATTTCTAAGGAATTTAACTCTAATTATTAAAACAATAAAAATTCGCGTTAAGCCGTCGGTCCCGGCTGTCATTTGTAGATCTTTGACAGTCGTTAAGGGTAGTTAGGAGCCTGAAAGTCTGACAACTAGTTTTACTAAGGGGTATTGTGTTATCCAGTTACTGGGTTGTTGAGGTCAGATGGGCTTTCGCTTCATATAAAATACTAGTATTCAGCTGAATCCGGTTAGACTAGCAGCCGACCCCACCTTGGTTGAGAAAAGGCTAGGTAGATGATGATGATGAAATTCGCCAGCAATTTTTCGTGCACGCATGGATTTCGTACTTTTCCCTTAAAACTTTAACATACCCTCCACCCCATTTAAAGGGTAGTTTTATAGTAAAATATAGCATAATATTACATCTTCTTATTAGTTATTTGTTGTTTTGGACGCGCTAATCTTTGAGACAACCAGTTAGATTTGAAAAAATCTTTTTCGCATTTTATACCCAAATTCTTGAGGAACCATATATACCACGCTCAGGAGTGGGTAAAACCGCAGGGCACAGCAAACTACATATATTTCACGTAATACTGAAAAGTTACCTGACAAACATTGAATGTTAAAAAATTGATAAACAATTTTCATTTTCTTTTGTCGTTGACACATTTACACTGTAAATATCTAGAATCTTTATTTTTGTCCCGTGAGGCTTTGAAGCGAGTGAATCTGCCGGGCACAGCTAGTATTTTCTAGAACTGTATTTCTACTAGCACCTTCAACAGCGAAACGCGGCAATTACTGCTTAGGGGCAGAAATGTGTAATTGTATGTACATAATTCTTACTCAGACGAGCTTTGTCACAAGAAGCTCTTCTTTTACTGTGGCTACACACAACTAGTCACGAAACATAATATCACGCCTGTATTCTCGAAAGGGTTAGGCAGAGTTGTACTAATAGTACACCCACATTTAGTCAGTTATAGTTAAGTCACATTTACTAGGGGGTGAGCCCATTGCCATCAACTGGGCACAGATCGCGACTCTACGATTTACGATTCCAACCAGGGAATCGAACCTAAGACCTCATACTTAGCAGAAGCGCTTGCAACCACTACACCATCAATCAATCATTAATTTTTTCCCTAAAATTTCCTTAATGATAAAATAAGATAAATTATATTTGGGTGAAAGAAGTAGATCTAAGTCGAAGCTTCCTAGCTCATTTCTCCAAGAAGAAACATCAAAACAAAATCAGAGGTCAATAGTATTAAGTATATAGACATCAGCTATTAAGGAAACGCTAGAAAAGAAACAACAATACCTACCTACACATCCTACCTACTCACACACAGAAAAAGGGTAACAACTCACTCACACACACATACCTACACTATGTATAAGACGGACCTTAGGATGACGGGCCAAAATCCATTTATATCGACATTTTCCTTTCTTAATCCAACCTTTGTATCACAATGGATGTGTGCGTGGCGTAGACGTGGCGTGGAGTACGTAGAAAACGTTTTTTGCTAGTGAAAAGGCCTCCTTCGTCGTTAATTACATGTCTGAGAAAGTTGGATACAGGGTGTTCGGAAAACGGGGTCAACTTTGAAGGTTATTGATGTGAGGTTTTGTGGTGTATTGGGGTAAAGACTGCTCCTACTATCCTTTAGCTCTGTCAGGCCGGATTCAAGAAGGTTTGACTGACAAATACTACTTTTTAACAACTGATAAAGAACTTTAGTTGCGGATGTGGCTTGCAGAGTTAAGAGCTGAAGTGGCAGTGGGTTGGATATGTTTCTCGATGGGCCAGTACCCGATGAAGCAGATGAGTCCTAGACTAGAGACCGCGTATGGCTATGAAGAGTATTGAGTCCAGGTCTCCTCACGATTAAAATTACACGAAAAAAATTAAATTATTCCAAATGTTCCATTACCGTTATGTCATTTGGACGTCTCATCCGGACTCAATTTCATTTTGAATTGAATTGAAGTCATTTTGGTTTTTTTGGCTATTCTTACTTTTTTTTTTTAATTCCATTCTCTTTTCAAAATCCTCGCCATCACAAATTCAAGCGAACAGAGTAAAAAATGTTCAAATTAGTGGCTCTGTGAATAGTTGGCAAAGTTAGTTTAAAAACTGTGTTCATTCTACACTGTCGGACTATTTTTTAATTAACGCCATCCAGTTTGTAGGCACATAGTTGGACTATTAATTTACTACTTTGCCTACTAAATATAAAGTTGAACACGCCGCATTGGTCGATTTTCAAGACTAAGAATAGAATAGAATACACTTTCAACCAATTGTGTCAAACCTTGTGAAACTTTTAAAAAAAGTGACCAAACCACCTGAGCATACTCATACATACTGAGACACTACCGTGCTTCGAAAAGCACATTAAGTCGTTGGTTTCGACTGCCATTTGTTAATCTTTGACTATTCTTACGGAAAGACTGAAGCCTGAAAGTTGGACAGTCAGTTTTAACTAAAAAGTAACGTGTTGCCCAGTCGCTGGTTTGTGGAGGTCTGATAGACATTGGATCCATGTAGTACTGCTATTCTGCTGCATCCGGTTAGACTAGAAGCCAACACCAGCGTAGTTCGTTGGGAGAATGCCAGCGACGGGAGATGCTGATGAAAAAAAGGAAATGGTGATAATAGGGTAGTGTCCTTTAAAATTCTGATTGGTCCGAAAGTTGGATTACTCAAAAATACTGGACACGTATTTTTTCTTTTGTCACTTAAACCAAAAATGACGACGATATAGTGCGTTGAAATTGCGCGTGACGTCACGCCGTGCTACACTTTTAACGTAGTAACGTAACAAGCCCCTTTTCCTGAACTTTGATGTGCTATATCGTTGTCACTTTTTATTGATTTGAGTAAGCAAAAAATACGTCTCCAATATTTTGAGTGGCAATACTTAATTTCATTATAGCCAAAGTCGTGTTCAACGCTAATGCCCTTTTTTCTATCAGAAACTGGTTCTGTTACCAAATATTTAGTCAACCTGTTACTTATTTACTGGAATACCACGCTCCTCACCCAAAACACAACACGCTGTAGTTACCCACAAAATTCGTCTAAGAAAACGTAGGCCGGGTTCTGCAGCAATTTATCACGAGTCAAGTTATATTAATGTGGATAAATGGGGCGTTCGCGGGCTATGGGGTGAAAGGGGGGTGAAGGCGGGGGGTGAACCTGGGGGTGGCGTGGACTGGGGAACGTCTTGGCGATTAGTTTTTTGTTAGGTTATTTACTTGTGTTTTAAGACGTTTTCGTATTGAAGAGTCAGGTAAACGTAGTGTAGGACGCCCTCTGACCAGGTGGGATGACGATATGCAAAATACTACAGGCAGATGCTGGATGCGGCAAGCTGAAGACAGGGCGCTATGGCACTTATTAGGAGAGGGTTATGTCCAGCAGTGGACAGTGGTAGTATAGCCTGATGATGAGGTCAGGTAAATGGGAAAATATTGACCTCATCTCTCTCAATCGTTTTCGCAAGAACGCTCGGTTTGCGAAGGTCGCGGTGACGTCCAAGTTATTACAAATATTTCAATTGCTGCTGTGGACAAAATTAGCTAAATATAGCACTTAAGTTTTAGAAATAAGTACCAACTTGAAGGTTTATTTGTTCTTATTACCGAAGCATATTTTTGTGACATTTTTGTTAATCCTTGACCCATTTGAGTTCTATTACTAGTAATAAGTAACGGTGACTTATTTTGTGTATTATATTCTTGACTTTTATGATATACAGGGATTTTAAAGGGACAATAGAATAGAATATTTTATTACACCTTTATTGTACACCATGAAAATTTACAAATAATGAGTTGTTATTCTTGTTGTTCGTGTTGTTGTTGTTCTATGTTGTTGTATTGTGTGTGTACATACACAAACAATAACAACAACACATAACAACAAACATTTGTTGTTGTGTGTTGTTGTATAATGAGTGTCTGTTGAGTAGTTTTACTATGGAACCGACCCTGAAATCGCGGAAATAAAAACAGCTGTCCTGTTTTTTTTTTTATTTTATTTGCCCATACTCAGTGTTCATTTTGAATAGTAATACATTCCCTTGAAATATGTCTACCGTTTTACTTAGCACCCTGTATTTTCTAGTTTCGTCACTTCGATTTAAATTAAAATGAAAACGCTAAAGATTTTAGGACCTAAAGTGTTCGACCAACCAATTCATTAAAATACCTTGCCGGCGATTCCTATCTATTTACAAATTCGTTTAAAGGTCTGTCAAAGTCCAGACATTTCTCATTACAATTGAATCATCTGAGAACAAAATAGTTTAGTTTTAAAGTGGCTAAGCCAATGGGGATGGGATCATTACCAGTCGACAGCGATGCGAAGGATTTTTTTTATAGTTTTAAGAAAGGTATATTCATGTTCATGTTCATGTTCATGACAAGGTAAGGGGAAGTCCAAAGAAATGATGGATGGATTCTGTTAATAAAAACGAAAAGAAAGAAAGAAAAACATTTATTTGGGATACGCACAGAAAATATAAACGCCAAAAAATAAAACTAAACTAACAAAAAATAATAAAATGGAACCGTGTGAGACCAAAAAGGCTGGTGGAAAGGATGATATGGCTAAAAAGGAGGTGATTATTGAGAAGTACGGAAGATGAAGATAGACTAGTTAGGCATACACAACTGTTTTTTATCTAAAAACCATCATCAGCCTCTTGCCCTTATCCCAATTTATTTGGGGTCGGCGCAGCATGTCTTCTTCATCCATACATCTCTATTTGCCGTCATCTCAGAAGTCACCTCCTTCTCAGCCATATCATCTTTCACGCAATCCATCCATCGTTTCCTAGGTCTCCCTCTACTCTTTTAAAACTCTAGATTCATAGTCAGAACTTTCTTTTTTCTCACAAGATGATCCTCATTTCTTCGCATGGCGTGTCCATACCATGACAACCGATTTCCACACAACGTCTCTGTCACAGGCGCCACTTTCAGACTTCTTCTTATATACTCATTTTTTATTTTATCCATTCGCGTAAAAAATACCTATCAAAAAACCATGTCG
Source organism: Phlogophora meticulosa (assembly GCA_905147745.2). Lineage (NCBI taxonomy): Eukaryota > Metazoa > Arthropoda > Insecta > Lepidoptera > Noctuidae > Phlogophora > Phlogophora meticulosa. The sequence continues at coordinate 3,630,830 of LR990542.1, forward strand.
ACATAAACTTAAATTAATCAATCCAATTTTTTTTTTCTAAAGGTTTTTGTACTACTCGACAATACAGACACTTAGTACACTTTGTCAAATTGCAATTCGTATAAAACTAGGTCAATATTAGTTCAGCCAAAATGTACAGAACTACGTCTAATCCAAATCGTTCGAGAAGTTTCTGCTCAAGGAATTGGGGTGTGTAATTGAGCCTGAAGGCGATGACCTAGCGTTACTTATTGGGGATATGTGTGCCTATGTTCGGTGACACGGTTAAAAGTTTATTTACTAACAGTTGGTAGAACTGAACTGTGTGCCTAGCACAAATGTGTAATGCAAACGTCAATTCGAACGATTTTAAAATTGGAAATAATCGCTTCGAATGTAGTTTTGTAATTTATTTATAAGACTATTCAAATAAATAAAATAATAAATAAATAATGCTGGGCAATCCACACAGCATCATCTAGCCCCAAGCTTAGCAGAGCTTGTGTTATGGGTACTAGATGATTGATAAACTTAATACAATACATTGCATACATAGATATTTTTTATTATACATAGCAAGTACCCAGAACACCTGGAAAAAATCTTTGTAGATCGTGCCTGATTAAAAAGAAAAGCTTATTTGCCAATGTTCGGGTTTTCTTCTATTGCCTTAAAACCAGTCAAAATAACATAAAACATACATTTATAACACAAAATGTATCAAGATTTATTTTTATTCATAAGATAAACTTCCTAATGAACCCATTACATTGTTGATCTAAGTTATATACTACTATATCCTTGATAACAATAGCGTCATAAATATTAACGCTGTCAATACGCGTATATAACGGGAACTTATCTGCTAGATATTATATAAACGCCTCAGGGTGGCGAGGCGAGGAATTTTGTGGGGAGTGCAGAATAGGTGGAGGCGATGCTGCGCTTCCTGGAGCCGGAGAATTGAGAGTTTTATGAGTTACTATCATTTCACCACTTGACATCAAGAGAGTCGTGTGAAAAGTTTCATACAAGTATGGCTCTTGAGGAAAACATAAACTGAGAAATTAAACAAACACGTGGCTTATTGCTGGTAAGCAAATTGCCATGAAGCAGAAACATAAAAAAAAAATCATTTCACCCTCGACTTCATCCGCGTAGATTTTTTATTTTTCCCTTTAAGCTTTAACAACCCCTCCACCCTCTTTAAGGGTAGTTTTTAAAATAATAATAGCCTATAGTACTCAGGAATAATATAGCTTTCTAACAGTGGAATATTTTTCAGAATTGGATCATTAATTCTGGAGATAACCCCCTACATCCAAGTTACATACACATTTTACCTCTTTATAATATTAGTATGGATATAGATTGGGAGATGTGGTAGAGTAATCAGAAAAAGATATGACATCAGTAATAGATGTTTATTTTACTGTATTTTACACGTTATGACAATCTTTTAAATAGAGTACAATTGTCGGCATTTGTCTTGAACGCTGATCCGTAATTACTTTAAGCAATTTTGGACTTTATTCTTGACGACACGACAGCACACGAAAACACACCATACCAACCCTCAACTCTCTGCCGTTCAAGTTAAATGCCGGCAACTGTAAGTATGTAGTATAAAAAATTATGTTTTATTTATTGTGATTGTCAGTGAAAGCTTCTTTACATGTCCTCAAATAAATTGTGATAAGGGCAGAAGGATTTTGATGGTAGTAATGACAGTGAAATCTTTTGCTGTCTTCAATTTTCTATAGATGGTGCTGCTATCGGCCATCAACACCTAAAACGCCAAATGACAGACAAACAATACATTTTATATTGTGTCTCATTGTTTGGCAGTTAAGGTGTTAAGAGGTCATCGCTGGCAATGCTGTCTCGATCATCTGGTAACAAATAAACAATAATATTTACTTTTAAAATTAAAAAAGTAATCTTAACTTGTAAAAATAAAATTGTAGCAACACAATTAGAGGGGATCGGAACTGTTACTCCTTAAGACAGTTTATTTCATAGCCTAGCAAGGAGATCAGCACGTCACCCACTTGATTGCCAAACATTCAATACTATCTATTTTGTAAAAACCATTACATGTACTGCAGTCTGTTTTAATACAAATAAAAATTATTATATTTTATTATTATTTTAAAACACAAACATAACATCAATCCTAGAGTTGTACCTGCAGTACACCCATATATTCCCTAGTCATGTTTAAGTCCCATATCAATAGGAGCGACAAAATAAAATTCGTACAAAGTATTGCTTTAATTTAGATACAGATAACTGACATTCAATAACTGTAGTAGTATTGAAGTCGGAACAGTACTCAGTTATTCAACGTTCAATATCGCAGCGACTAAAATACAAGTGTACAGTCCCCTTAGTGTTCGCCGTAATGAGCCCTGGCACAACTTTCTGCAGAGCCGCGAAAGTAGCACGGAAAACTTTAACAGCGTCTTCGTTATGTACTACACTCGATCTGAGTTGATACTTTTGATTAATTTATGGTTGGTAATTAACTGTGAATAAGTTTCAGATGGTATTCATTGATTATTGTCAGAACATGTGATGAAGGAGTAAAGTCTATAATCATCTGCCTAGCCCTTTCCCAACTACAAGTATTGAGGTCGGCTTCCGGTCTAACCGGATGCAGCAGAAAATAAGAAAATACTGGTAAGTATTTTACATGGATCGACTACCTATCTGACCTCCACAACCCAGTTACTGGATAACACGATACCCCTTGGTAAAACTGGTTTTCAGACTTTCGGGCTTCTGACTACCCGTGACGACTGTCAAAGATCTACAAATGACAGCCGGAACCAACGGCTTAGCGTGCTTTCCGAGGCACGGAGGAGTCTCGATACATTACGAATAGTCACCCATCCACAGACTGACCATCACTTCCGTGATTAAAAAACCACGATAATTTTAAGGGGCTTTCAAAAGAGGTAGAATTCCCTCTATGTTACTAAATTCTTCGAATTTCTTGTAAATAATTATATCCTAAAACTAATAATACTACTAATGAACCTATTCCTGCTAACATCGAAATTAATCAAACATTTTTCCTCTCTCAAAATTCATTTAATAGTTGTAGTACAAATTCTTTCCCACACTTTATTATCACTGCATCACAAGCTGTGACCAAAACCGGATTCGACCTCAACACGATAATCTTACAGAATTAGCACACTGTGCTACCCCAACCCTATAAGACTAACCCTTTCCCACGCGCTGACCACTGTCCGGTAACGTCTTGGGGTCAGAACGACCCTTCTATTGTCATTATTAAAACCCTGTACAAGAAATAACTGATATTTCTAGAAGAACTTGTTTTTATTCCCACATTGGACTATAGATTGTGTTTTATGATTATTCAGGTTTTATTTGTAAGTTTTTAGCGAGGGGTCGAACTGACCAAGAGACTAAAACACGTTTGTATTGAATACTTGTACTAGTTCGCTTATGGTGAGTTTTTTATTATTACAATTTGTAATTTCGTGACAGTGATCGTATTTCGGTTGATTTAAAAACGATTATTTAAATATGTAAACGTATCTAAGTAACCAGTAATCGTTGTAAAATCTAAATTGCTCGGAGTAATTGTGTAACTTTTAATATGAAAAAACTTTCCGCAGTTGGTCGAATGATATCGCTACGTTTACTTACGAAAAAAATATTGGTAATGTGTTATATATTATCATTTAGCCAATTAATATTTAATACATACGTTTCTTCCTATTTTTTGCAGAACAAAGATATTGTGATACAAATATAACTACAGTCTCACACCAAATTGAAATTACGAGACGTATTTTAAGATCCAAGTATGGATATTTTACTCACTCATCAATAAGTTTACAGAGCTTCATCTTCAAGCATCATAAGCAACAGGATTCAACCTGTTCTGGATAGTCTACACTTCATTCCACACCCCAGAAGCTGGAAAAGATACAATTAAAACAACCATTACGTAACACCAAGTATCAAAACTCAACATTCCACCTACAACGCGCCTGAGATAAATTTTGGAGCGTCAGTGAAATTTTAATAACTAATTTTCTTGTAGGACTCGCTCGCGATCCCGATCTTGCTTGCAACCGAAAATATACGGAGAACAACATACGTATACCTATGTTTATATTGTATGGGTACATACATTTACATAAATTTGATCATTATATTGATGTTATGAAGAGTCAACATTGAGGGAATGTGAATTGATTGTGTTTTGTTTCCTTGATGTGTTTTTTTTTGTAGTGTCGGTTCCATGAAATAGTTTTAAAAGCAATGGGAATCGTGTTTGACTGACCAGGATGTATAGAACACATTTCACCAGTGATGAAGTCTCAAGTAATAGGGACGCGAGCCTACAGCCACTGATTTGGTTCAATCCAGATTCCGACCTGCTACTGAGAAATTCCAGAAGAACATAATAAATATCCTCACCACCACAACCCATTAAATTGGTAAGAATGTTGGGTTTGCGACTACCCGTAACGACTGCCAAGATCTACAAATGACATCCGTGACCAACGGCTTAGCGTGCTTTCCGAGGCACGGAGGTTTCTCAATATGAAATGGATGGTCACCTATCCGCGAACCGACTTTGAAAATCGAATGTGAACGTTATTGAGTTTAATTGCTTTCTGAGGCATGGCGGGGGATTGATGTATGGTCGCCTATCCATGTCTTGACCTTGCTAGCTTAGCTGTCGATCGATCCGTGCAGCTGCTATTAATTGGCCATGAGCCCCTCTTGCATCCACTCGGTGAAATCTGGACACAAAAAATATAATTCGATAAACTTTATTTTGAACGCTAACTCATCAGATGTTAAGCGATAATGCGATCAACATCGGGCCATGCTCGCCTAGAAATAACCCACTTACTGAAAACTTATATAATACTTCCAGCAATTAATATTTTAATTCACCAATAATTACTTAAACACAAGGAAGTGAAATAATGAACTATAATTAATTTTAAATCAATTAAAAACTTACACTTGTGTGAATTCGAATTTAAGGTTGCTAAACATAGAAGGACCAGCAGAAACTGGTCCTTCGGTCCCTTTAAATTGTATGGAAAATTAGTCCTTCCATCCCTGGGGTAAGGAGTGAAGGCTCGGAGTGTAGCGGGCGTTCCACAAATTGCCTTAAGGGTGGGAAGGGGGTGTAAGGGTGGAAAAGCGTGAAAATTACACAAGAAAATTTCACCATTCAGCATCTTTGTGTTTTCCTTCAAGATGGCGAACGGCGCGGGGTGGTTGCTGAAGGAGAGAGGAGTAAATGTGTTTGTTTTTTAAATGCGCTATAGGTTTTCTTGAGACCGATAGCCATGTCAACCGTTCTGATTTGTTCAAAATGGGACTTATAAACAAGCACGCCAGTCAAGCTAGGTATTTTTTTTTCAAGCACATGCTTACTATATACACATTAAATTTTAAAAAAAAAAACAAAGAACGCAATGCTTAGTCTCTGATCAAAGTAGCAGGAAGCGTCAACTAGCCTTTAAGATATCTCTTTGAAAAGAAGATGACTACTCTGATTCTGGCTCGAGAGTCTCAAAGGTTATGTGTACGCTGTGTGAGGTTCTCAGCAGCGCCAGCAAAGCACGCAGATCTGGGAATCTTACTGAAGCTGTGAGGTGAAAAGTAGCGTCGTTTAATAAAATGAAATGTTTGCTCATGCAGTTGGACTGGTGGTTGAATGGTTGAAAAAAGGCTAAGCAGATGATGATGTAATTTTATGGTTATTCTTAGACATCACTGACATCTGTAAAGGAATACATCAAGAGGCAACCCGAACTTATATTCTAATCACACAGAAAACTGTCCGTTTCTATGTGGCCTACATAAAAATAAACAAAACACGATACCCACATTTGTTTCCAATTAAAACTAAAGTGTACAATTTGCACGAACGCCTCTATCCTCGACGCTCGCTACAGGAAGTCGGCACAATGGATGTAGTCGGCTTCTTTGATCATCGCGTTAATTAACGTTTCTTGTGTATTATATTATGTACTTGTACGGTTTATTTTCATTGTTTTATCAAATTTGTAGGTGTTGTTATTTTGATCTAAATTAATTGGTAACAAGTTATTGTTTTATTCTCAAGAAATTGTTGTTCACCGGTATCAGGAACAGGGGCCAAGCCACCAGTGGAACCTGTTAAAAATGCGTACAATATCCAGGAGTTTAAATTTTGAAATAGCAAGAGTAATAATACTTCAATATGAACTATCACCATTTAACTTGTTGTTTCAAATTTATCCCCTAAAAATAGTATAATGGAAGAATTTTTAAACATGGAGGAGAACTTTTGCACAGGGTCTGCGTTCCGATCCCACTCCATCTCCGCTCTATCTCGTAGTAAGTCTTTCAAATTCAGGAATTTATTCGAAATTACTATTACCTTTTCGTTCTACTTAAACCCTTCATTCGTGTGTGGGTATAAGAGACAATTTGAATCAAAGCTATTTAATACTCACTCATTATTAACTTATAGCTGTAGTAGGAGTAGCTACGGACAGACAAACATGCCATGTGTGTTACTTAAAAGACAAAAAGGTTTGCCTTGACAAAAACTAAAAAAAAAAAAAAAATATTATTAAAACTTATTGAATAGCGTACTCGGGACGGGGGTCAATGTGTGATGGGTTAAAAACTCTTTTTCAAATTCGAACACGTGTCCAGAATACAAAAAAAAGAACACAATAAAGCAACAAAATAACAAGAAAATCATGTTTCCATTTAAAAATCGAATCCAAACTAGAATTATTTTTAAAAAACCGGATTCTCTTTTCAAAATTACATCCATTTATCGGTCCGAACCAGTTAACCCTTCATATTGATGACAAAAAGTTGGAACTAGTAGTCGGCCATTTGGTCAACTGGACCCGTTACGTAACTAGTTTTAAGTGCTTTGAAAAGAACTGGTTTCGGTATCGGTATTATCGGTTCTAGTTAACGTTGGTAAATTTTGGACCAGGTGTCTTTTGAATAGAAATTTGTTTTATTAGAGTGTTGATAGGTTTTTGTAACAATCAAATGTATGTACAGTCTTCGGAAACCTCTTTTCTCTTGGCGTTGTGACTTTGAGTTTGATTCGGTATTTCTTCTTTGAGTATTCGGCTACGATACACCGACTTCATCTATAAAGAAAGAAAGAAAACAGTAAATAAAAAAATAATGATAAGAAAGAAAGAAAGAAACAGCCTTTTCATCTTTTCTATCATTAACACTATGTTACAGCTATATAACCGGTTACTTAACGCAATGAATCATATCACCAAACAGAAGACCATGATTAAAGTGACGTCATCGATTATCCGATACCTAACACTACGTCAACTCTATCCTAGGTTACAGAAACAATATTGACAGACACTAAACTTGACTTCGTAAAACCACAGACAAGTTTTAAAAATATACATTTCTAAACTTAAAAAATATCCTGTGAGAAACTGAATGAAGTGGTTATACTAAGGAAACGCTTATCTAACCAGACGTTGTTTTGCTTGAGGTAAGTGAATATGGGCATGATTTTCCCTTAAAATACCAGTCTGTTACTGTTACAGTACAGGGCAAAGGCCTATTCTCATACAGAGCAGCCACGACCATTAATCTGCGCGCTTGCTCAAGACGGGTTGGCTAAGTCAGATTTATATTGATTACACGTCCATCTTTCCCCTCCCAAAAGATAATAATAGAAGCAACAAAGAAACAAAAGCCAATATCTATCTCTATTCAACCCTAAAAAACTATCTGACATACACTATCGAACCGCTATCACTTCGAACAAAATCAGCAATACAAAAGCCCAGGGTGGCAAGTTACCCCACAAAGGCTGGGCAAATAAGCCATTAAAAGCGTTGCGACGGTACTGGGCTATAAAATCTCTGCTTCTTGCCCCCTTCCGCACCCTTGGGGTGGGGCAGTACCCCCCTCCCTTTCGCGATAAACTGCTTTTATGCCGTTCCGTAGTATAATTAAAATGGTATGACATTTTCTGGAGTTGGATAAAATATCTAAGACGCAGAGGCAGGGTTGGTTCGGGAGGCGTTCGTTATTATGTTTGTGTTTATATTTTATAAGGGATGACTGGATTATAATGTTTTTGGAAACAAGTAAGAATGGTGATAGCGAGAAAACGTGTATAAAAGTACCATAATTTAACGTTTTGAACACATATAAGTAGGTAAGATATTTGTGTGTCTCATTGGTCTAGTATTCACAGCCACTACTGCTGAGCTAGTCATTGGTTTGAGTCCCACGTCGGGCAATGCTATTGGATTATAGCTGTAGATATTTTTTGTAGCAGCCTCTATTCTTTAGATTTGTGCCCGCTTGATGTCATTAGGCTTATCCTCTACATGGGACTAAAACATAACTGGCGAAATGTAGGTTTACTTAAAGAGGTACAACTCTGCCTATCACTTTGGAGAATACAGGTGCGATGTGTTACATATTTAAGTCAAGCTAAAACCAAATACCGTCATTCTAGACGAGTCATTTTAGACAGAAATACTCAATAACACTGCTGACCGGGAAATAGAACCCAGGATCTCATGCTGAGCAGTAGTACTTGCGGCCACAAGACCAGTGAGGCAGTTATAAATTAGTATTATAGTGATGTAATCCATGTTCATACTTTCTCCAATAGTTTAACGACCTTGATAGGTGGAGAATAATAGGTAGGAGGAGGTAAGTGAATTCTTAGAAATAGGTGTCCTAGATATGTCTAGTTATGTACCTACATAACAAAATATAAAATGAGATTACCGTATTGGTCTCATGGTGGCATAAGCGGCTCGCGAGCGTGATGTATTTAGTTCAACACCGAGTTAAGCAATGTCTAGGAAAAGACACGTGGTGGGTGGTGACAGACAAACCGACGGACGGACAACAAAATGATCTTATAAGGGTTCCGTTTTTTCCTTTTTAGGTACGGAACCCTAAAAATACAAGCAAAATGTGTGAAAAAATAAACCATGAAATATTAAGATAAAAAACACAACTGCAATGCTACATCAACGAGCATAAAAAATAGAAAAGTTAAGTTAAAACCTAGTAGCGCTACGAGATCCCCAGCCGCTACGCCGTAGCTCATTCGTAGTATTTACGTAGCGCCCGCGTTGCATTGCCGAATATAAAATTGTAATTTTGGAAATTTTATTTTAGTTTTCAGTTTAGTGTGTTATTTAAATAATAATTTAGGGTCTGTAATAATTTAGAAAAACCATTGTTTTTATTTTACGTAGGGAGCTAAGTCTCCTGATATTAAGAAAGATTTATCAGTACTAGTGGTCAAACTCCATATATTTTAAGTTTCTGCGCTCCTTTTTTATTTTTTAACGTACCTTATTGACTAGTTAAAACATATCTTATGTACTTACATGAAGGTCTTATATTAGTTATTCTTTGTTTTGTTTTGTTTTATTGCTTCCATTTATTTTCTACAGTATTTATACATATAAATTATCCTAAGACCTTTATGTAAATACTTATGTTTCACAAATAAATATTCTGATTCTGAATCTTATATTCAGACAAGATGATAAAAGATTTATTTTTATACTATGCTTACCTTTTTCGTCTTGATCCTTCAGTTTCCATTTTGAGGCACTTTTGGTTGACAAACTGCATCATCTCAGGATAGCATACATGCTATGTTCTTCATTTTCACTTGTTTCCTGTCTCGCATACTTCGTCGTGACCTGTAATAGAATTTTTTAAATGAACTAACCGGACTATTTTTAAAACCTAACCTATGTTTTTTTATGAACATTTTTTTTGAGTTAATTAACTAAATAACTATAATAAGAGAAAATGACGATTGTAAGGAAAGAGTTATTTTATTTGTCCTGTTTGGAAAACAATCGATTTTGGATTTTGATGGCTCTACGATTTTTAATTTGTTATGTACTCGTACCTATGTTTGTTATTTAATCTCGCTGTAATGGCTGATGACATTTGAATGCGATTGGGTAGACTGAGACCTGGATTAATATATTATTCAGATAAACCATTGTTTTTTCGATAATTTACCCGTAAAAAGGAACGCACCCGATTATTTATTCATCCTCTGGCAATGCTAGTAGTTAGTCTATATTTTTCCATAGCTAGTAAGTTATTTCTCCCAATATAGGCATTACTTGCTAGGGAGGCTCCAATCACTTGACTGGTTTTGAAAATGTTGTTGTAGAAATAAATGTTTTTTGTTTTTTTTTAATGATTTTAAGAAGTAGAGTTTGTAAATTTTACGCTGACTCTTTGTCGTTCGTCGTGTCTTTGTATACGTTTATTAGTGAGAGTATACTTATACTATTAATACATGAAGAAATTGAATTAAATAAATAATCACAGGGCATCGAAAAATACATCCGCATGTCAACGGGAAAAGTGCCCAGAAGGCTGGCAGCATTGCCACGTATACATATATGGGATGACGCAGGCTAATAGTATCAGTATAATTTTATTTACAAATTTTATTTAACATTTAATAAAGACTGTCTGGTTAGTGGACTGGTTGTTAGCGCTACTGCGGAACAAGTGGTTCTGAGCTCGATTCCACGGCCGGGCAAAAGTGTATTTGGGTTTTCTATCAGACATATCTCAGTAGCTGCCCGGAGTTATGGACTTGTCGTTGATGGTAATTGTCTCAACCCCTATTATATGAGACTTAAACATAACTGACAAAACATGGGTGTAATATAGGCACACCTCTGCCTTACCCTTTAATATATAGATGTGATAATGTTTTAAATTTAATAAAGAAAGATACAATCCGTGTTGGGTACATAAGGCAGCTGCATGATAATCAAAATAGGCACATTGATGGTATAGAAAGGTTAGAATTTGAAATTGAGCCAATACACGTTTCCCTGATAACTTTCATCCTTCCATAAACATGAATAATAAACTTATAAACAGCTTAAATTTTCGAAAGGCTACCTTTAAACCACAGAACCACTCAGGTAAACGTAAAAAATGTCTTCGAAACCGCACCCACCGTTTCTTAGATCGCCTTACCAGAAACTTCCATAGACATTCATAATCTTTCTAACATTACGGTAGAGAATAACCCCGAAGTATTAAGACCTACAATAGAGCCGACTAATCTACTAAAATCAATACCTTTTTACCTCTAACCCCCGAAAATTTTCCAAACTGCCTCCTGCACCCCCTTTTCAATTTAAACGACAAAGTATTATTTAATTTTCGCCGTCTTTTCACCATTGTAAGGCACTGTGTGAGAGAGAGGGAGAAGCGCCTGTTCTTTACTAAGACATTGTCCATCTCTTTCTGACTTTCGTATTTGTCCGGGTGTGAGGGAGACGGGTATGCGCAAGACGATCGCTCTCAGTTTTCTTAATGACGTCATATAGATTTATAGATGTGTTTAGGGGGTGTTTCTCCGCCCCGTGGGTTGCGAAACTTTTTACAGCTTGGCTTTATGAGCGTAGTACCAAGGTTTTCCAACTATGTATTTTTGTAGTTGTTTGTTTTTTTTTATTTGCTGAATATTTTATGAGTGTTATCTTGTTAAAAGAAATAAATTTTTAGTTTTGCCTTTTTGTAAAAAAATTGTTTTTAGTGAGGTTTTAGTTCTTAGAGCCTGAAATGTCAATTTTAATCAACTTGTCTGGTAGGGTATTTTTGTTAGAGTACCTATTGCTTGTTATTGCTAACAAAACTTCTTCAGCAGAGTCGAGGGTTATATCAAACGTGATACCTAAACTTATTTTAATTGTCTAGTAACCATTTTATTTCGGCGTTGGTATGTAGAACATGTTCCTAGACATAATATCCAATTACACACGTTAAATTCAACCCTAAAAAACCTTCAACTAATTCCATTGGCAACCTCTAATTAAAAAGAAATCGCCACGTTCCACATTTAAATTGCCAACGTTATTACATTTATATTCAAGGCAAAGCATGAAACGATTCAGCCAGCACCGTGCGTTCAAAATACGAAAAAGCCGATGTAAATCGCCTAATCTTGAGACCGCGCTCATGACGTATGTACGGCACGTCGCGTCGAATCGAAGTTCAAATTAGGAACGCGCGCCATCTTGGACATACCACAGAGTAACAAAGTCCTATTATAATTAGAATTAGAATTCCACAGTGTACTGAAAATGTGAAGGGGTATTTTTTAGTCTGTGTGTTTGGAAGGTATGGTAGTTTGTACAGGAATTGTGAGGCAAATAGAGGAATCTTGGGCGCTTTAATCCAGCAATTACGCATTTTAATGGCTTTCGTTGGTGCCTCTGGTTTTAATATTCCGTTCCTTGTTTTACTGCTCAGCTTAGCTGCTTAGGCCGTACGGTATTAAATGTATTTAGTTATTTTAATTGTAATCTCGGCAAGCTTCTGATATCGCGAAGATGATTACTGAAAGGTTCGGTTTATTGGGGATTATAGTAAAAGAGGCTTTTGTTTATTTTAATACAATGGCTTTGTGTAATTTCTAATTTCGGGATACCTATTGGTAGGTTTATATTTTTATTAATTAATGAATTCATGTAGTTCCTCTGGCAGACGGACAGTTTTTAAATTTATGATTTACTGCTCATTTTCTATGTAATAACAACAGCTGTTGCAATTTTTCTAAATAGGTTCCAGATATGTTTTGCCTGTGAATTTTTAACATTTTTCAGTACCTTCCTAGTGATATTTAAACAGTGTCATTCTACAAATAAATTTCGCCTAACACAACATTCATAATAAAGAATTTAAAAACATAAAACAAATCCCAAAACACTCAAAACCGAAACGCCAACACGAAAAACAAAAAAACTACCCACATTTAAATTTTTACACGACAGTAACGCCAAACTAATTTGAACACAATAAAACTTCACGTCTCCTGTGTAGCATTAAAACGAAATTCGCATTCGGAACGCAAAGGTTGCTGGCAGAGCATAAAATTCTGAACGCGAAAGACGACTGGCGCTTATTAAAACGCCGGCTTTGCAAAGTTAAAATTAAACATGAAAAACGGCGCCACCCTAGCTCCCCGACTACCTGGGGGGCGACCCGCCAACTATGTTCTAGTTCCAGGGGTGGCATGGCTGCGAAATAATAAAAATAAATGCTAGCTTTTTGTTTTATGTAAAAAAATTGTAGGTTTTGTTACATGTAAAATTAAAATGGTAGCTTTTTGCTCTATGTAAAAAAATGGTAGCTTTTTGTTACATGTGCACGTCTTCTGTGGCAAATTAACTTTTTTCTCTCTATCTTTCTTTCGGTTAAGGTATTGAATATAGACCTCAATTGATCATTAATCTTAATGAAATTTGATGGACTTTATAGTATAACAACCTAATTGTTCCCGACGTGATAATGAAAGACGTATTTATATACTAACGCCAATCCGTGACTTCGTCTGCTTGCGTATCTTTATTGATTATAGCCTAGGTTTAATTCTGAAGTATAAGCTATACTGTCCATTAATTTTAGCGGGTAAGAGTAACAAACATCTTAAGTTATTTGAAGGATTAAAGTAGGCTTTACACCTGTAAAATTACTTTTATAATTCATGCCAAACTGCCTGTTATCTGAAAACTGTCTGTAGGTCTATTCCAAATATGAATTGGTATTTCTCTCTTTATTTTTTTTCTATTTTTTTGAGTTTCTTTATTTTTGAATGCGCTAATCTCTAGAACCACCAAGTTAAAATAAAATCTTTTTGCATTTATTGTAGATCAATTCTTGAGGAAGGTTGACAGTTGCTGCGAGTTTTAGAAGTGGGCGAAACCATGGGGCACCACTATTATTGTTATGAAATAGGTTCAATAAGGTTAATAGGTGTCCACAAGATACAATAATGTTTTGCAACACTTAAACAATTCTAATAAACATTCATGAAATTTCAAAGGCAACGAATATCTAAACTACACAATGATTTATGGTCTCTGTAGCGTGGCAACCCTACAAAATTTTATTTCGCCGCGAAATTTGTAAATTTATGTAAATATTCCGCGTCTTGGGGCAGGAGAGGGGAGAGTGGGGGTGTAAGGCGAACCAAGAGTTATAAGTGCGAGCGGTGCCGCGGTACTAAACGTGTTCGTGCTACTTGCTTTTATGTTATTTGTTTTTTTAGGTATTTATGTGTGTGTGTGTGTGTGTTTTGAGTATATTATATTTTTTGTTTTAAGGCGTTTTAGGGTTAAGAATTTAGGTACATAAAGCATCATAACATCGCGCCAGTATTCCTCAAAAGGCTAGACAGAAATGCACCTACCAGCTATGTTCAAATACGATGTAATAGGGACGAGTCTAATGCCATTAACCGCACAATTCAAGAAAAAGGTAAAAAAAAACAAAAGAAAGAAAAAGAAAAAACACTAAATGAAAAGAAAAACAAAGAGAAAAAGAGAGAAATGAGAAGTAGGTACAAAGAAAAATATACTTAATATTAGAATTTATTTAGAAATGAAGATCTCCCGTGTCGGGCATAATTTTGACTGTGATTTTACTGAATCTTTTATATAAGTTCAAAGAGATTTACATAGGTCGGCAAGTATTTAAGACAATGATGGATTTTGAAGATTATTCACAAAGTTATCAGGTGCAGGATGGTGTCTTTTTAAATTTAATATCGACAATTTCTTACTTCGTAACAAGAACTGCCCAAGGAAGCGAAATCTGGCTACGCGAATATTGGGTTCATCTCAAAGTTCAACAGGGTTTGAACCCACGACCTCTAGGTCGCTGTAACACCTGGCCCGTTCAGAAATTCTTGCTTCTACATAATCAATAAATTTAATGTAGAACTTGAATTTGGTATAGAATTATAATTTTTGTTTTTATTTCGTTTTTTAACTTGCGTAATGAGGTTTTACTATACTAACTAACTACTCTTCTGCCTTCGTGAAATACAGGCGTTATGTTATGTTTTATGCTGTTTTGTTTTTTTTTTAATATTTATATAGCTTGATGCCTATAGACGAGTTTCCAGGATCCAGACCAGGGGAAAAGAAAACAAAAGACTGCTGGCTTGCTCCGCAGTTGGAAAACATAGTCTAAATTATTATTTTTAGCTAGCAAGCACCCGCGACCTTGTCTGCGTAAGTATCTTTATAAATTTTATCGCATGTGTTATTCTGAAGTATAAGCTATAATACTGTGAAGTTTCATCAAAATCCGCTAAGTAATTTTAGCGTGAAAGAGTAATTAACAAACATCGATACGTCCACATCAATGTTCACTATTATAATTTTAAGTATGATTTTTGTTTTATTTATGTCACCAATCCGTGTTGAGCAAGCGTGGTGGGTAATGCTTGTGCTTTCTTTGTTTGAGAAGAGGCCTATGCCCTGCAGTGGAAAAGTAACAGGCTGGTATTTTTGGTTACAATGGAGTCTGCTGAGCCTGGAGTCTTGGGTTTGATTACCAGGTCAGATAGTGTTATTGGGTTTTTGCATTCCGATTGTTGCAGTAACAGTTTTCTTGATTTCTTCAATTGAACATGAACCTTATTCCTTTGTTATAAAGTTAAAAAACTAACAAAGAAATTTGACAGCATGGGGTAGCTTAATGTGCTGGCGTCTGTACACAGAACTAATACAAATTGACGTGTAGGTATAGGCACTGTGTACCTACCCCTTGGAAGTATATTAGCGTGATAAACTCAAAAATGTTAAAACTTTACCAAGATGTAATACACACCTTATATTTCGAAACAACAGACTGTAAACAAGAATTTTCATTTACTTATTTACAACTTGAAACTTGGGCGTAACTTTTGAAGTTAGACGCACCTATTTGCTTAAAGAAAACTCATTAAAACTTGAAATGGGTACATAAAGACGAATGAGAAAGACGAAGTCGTTTGAAGTTTGCGAAAATTCAATTAGGGTTTTTAATTCGTGTCGCGAAATCGATTTTCTGGGAAACTTCTGTTGTTAATGGAAACTTGGTATCAGATAAATTGTGTGAAATGTCTTATAGGGGTTGATAGATAGGCGTATGGTAAAGACGTTTTAATATAGGGTGCGAAGGGCATCGACGCACAACCTGATACCATGAGATTTTTAATTAAAAAGTAATTACTCACTTTTTCCGTTGGGTTTGATAGAAATGAAATTATTTTGCAGTTTAGAGTAAGCAAAATCGTAAGTGAATCAAATATCATCAAATGTAGGTGAAATGAACTGTCATAGTATATAGCATGTATACTAATTTTAGAGATTGACGTATCACACACTCACTTCACATAAATATTCATTTTTACAGAATCGATCGGTCTACTCATTTGCCTCCGGTACCGTCTTAGCTGGACTAGGCTTATTGTCAAGTTTTTTGTTTTAAGCTGACATTTCAGTCTGCCATTTAAAAAGTAGTACCTTGTTCACCTAAAAGTATCGATTTTATTATTAACATTTTGTTCTTGGTTAGGTATTCAAAAGGCTTTCTTTGGAGAAATGGAAAGCTTATAAAAACAAACTTTGTAGACGAAACGATTCAAGATGGTGTCGGAAAGTATTTTCTTAATCAAAACCACAATTTAATAGGTATGCGAAAAATGATACCGAAAATAAAATAATAATTTTACCCTTTATTACTAGCGATAATTAAAACCCATTTATTTGATGAACTGTTTTACAATTTCATCAAATGATTTTATAAAGCAAAACTTGATATCAATACACAATACGGACTGAGCCTCCTTCGTGCCTCGGAAAGCACGTTAAGCCGTTGGTCCCGATAGTCATTCGTAGATCTTTGACAGTCGTTAAGGGTAGTTAGAACCCCTCAAAAGTCTTGACAACCAGTCTTACCAAGGGGTATCGTGTTGCCAAGCAACTGGGATAGGCAGTCGCTCCTTGTAAAAGGGCTGAATGAAAATGATTTCTATACTATTAAGGATTTTTTTGAACATACATTCGATTATTTTTTAATAAATCATTCTGTTTCTCAATTCAAATTTGATTATTCGTGTAAGTTTGCATGCCTTAATTTCAATCAAAATATGTATGATCTCAGATTATGCTATAATAACACCCTTGTTTACTATGTATTAAGAAAATTATTTAAAAAATAAAACTGGTATGAACAGCTGCATCCAGTTAGTAGATGAATTGTAAAAATAATAATACAATTTATTTTCTCAACGCAAATGATATAAAACAGAAAGTGTAAACCTAATTTAAGAGCTTAGATATTTGGGAGTCCAAGATAGGTAAATAATACCAGAGTTACAGGTTACCAGGGTGATACCTTCAAACTAATTCTTCCACTCCTACTTTTCGTTTCTTATTCCAATTTTGTAGCGCATCTGAGATGTTGAAAAAATAAATTTCGTCCTTAATAACAAGACTGTGGGACAGTGACAACAGTATTCGGAGGACAGTGGCAAGAGGACAGCAGTACTCTCCTATTCTAAGACATTTTGTGGGGCTGATGAACGAGTGAAGTACTTTCCATTCGCTTGTGCATTCTCCACTTGAAGCAAACTCAATAATACGTTACAAATAATATATTTACTATAATTAATAGCACAAGGGATCTTATGTTGTACGAAATAAAGAATTTTTTTACACGTTCTAGTCATTTTTTTGTTCTAAAATCGTCGCACACGCGCATAAAGCCGTATCCACACATAACAACAGCTTTATTGTATACATAAAACATTGTGATTGCCTTTGACAGTACGCCCCGCGACTGCCAAGTTTTAATAGAAATTTAAATTAGCTGTACCTCGTCTGAAACGCTTGTATTGCGAGCACAGACGTATTAATATTATATTTATTATTGTATACAGATCAGTTGGAATTTAAATTGTGTTTAAAGATGGTGGTGATCTTCTTTAATTTATGACTTGCCGTAGTTCTTTTGGTTAGCCACATAAATATTTGTTTTTTAAGGAACTCTATACGGACTTTATATAGATTTTAATCCCTCGCAAAAAAGAAAAAGGGTGTATCTAATGGTAGGTAAAAGCATAGACATCATCCTTACCCTAATACCAATTTATTAGGGGTCGGCGCAGCGTGACTGTCTTCCATACATCTCTATTTGTCGTCATCTCGACAGTCACCTAGCCATGTCATCTTTTACACAATCAAGCCATAGTTTCTTTGGCCCTTCTCTACTCTTATAGAGGAAAACCAAAGAAACAATAAAAAAGTACAGACAATGAGGGTCAAAATGATGGGCACTTGAAACACATCCTTAAGTGTTGCCATGTCGATTGCCTATTTCACCAGTTACTGAGCCACCAGCCCCAGTAAAAGTAGGTGGTTCTGACGCAAAATGTTTTCGACTCGGTCTAGATAAATTTCAATCTAAAACTATTATTAATCAGTCTAATGAACGCTCAAAGTGGAAGTTGGAATAAGACGTTGGTGAAATAATGGCGGCGTCAACTTTTGATTGTCAAACACGACGCAAGACGGAACTTAACTTAGGACCGTTTCGTTCATACTGAGAATAGTGATGTTCTGAAACAGTCATGATATAATTGAGGAGATTTTTTAACATAATCAGAATCTTTTATCGCCAAAGAAATAAGTCATCACGACAGTCTCGTTAGTCCCCCGCAAGATTAACGGATTGGGCAAAATGTTGTTGGGTTTTTTCTATCTGAAATTTCTCAGTTACTCGCCTGAGTCTGGATTTGTACCCGGCTGAAGGCAAAAGTCCGGCTTATTTTTACCTGGGACTTAAGATAACAATACTAGTAAAATGTGGGTGTACAACTGATACACCTCTGCCTAACTCTTTGGCGTGATGTTAAGCTAAATACGTAAGTAATGTGCGACATGCTGAAATATATATTAGAAAAAAGCTTTGTAAAATTTTGAAATCACTTTATAGGACCACCGTCTGCCTAGTAGCCCCACCAATGTTGGGGTTGGTTTCCAGTGTTACCAGATACAGCTGAATACCAGTATTTTACATGGACTGACTGCCTTTCTGACCTACAGCACAATATCCATTGGTAAGACTGACTGTCGTAACGTCGATTACTCGTAACTACTTTCGAAGACCTGCAAATGACAGCCGGGACTAACAGCTTAACGTGCTTTCCGAGGGGCGAAAGTATTTCGATATGTAATGGATGGTCCAAGGACCGACCTCGGTAAACGTGACCTTGAAGATCGACCCTTGCGGCAGTTATTTCTGAGCCATGACCCCCTTCGCTGTGAGTATGACCATTATTTATAATTTAGTTCTTCTATCCAGCCGAGTGTAAAAATGTGGGTTAAGATGGTTGAATTTTATATTTTACTAGCTGACCAGGCAAAGGTGGTGTTGTTATATAGGAGTTGGTGATATAAGAGTAAAAATTTGAATTTGTATGTATTTTTCAATACTAAACCATAATAAAGTAAAAATAAAAACAATATTTAGGCGTGGGACACCCTTATCATTTAGGGGTATGAAAAATATATGTTAGCCGATTCTCAGACTTATCCGATATGCACACAAAATTTCATACAAATTGGTTTAGCACTCTCGGAGGAGATTGGTAACAAACATTGCGACATGAGAATTTTATATATTAGAGAAAGAAGATAGACTACTTCTGTGGTCATTTAGTATTATATTTTTTCTACAAGTTTTAATTTAGCTTCACTTTTCCGCGTGTCTGTCTGTAATAGAATCTTGCAAGTTAATTTTGATACACTTCTTCATATCCTACGGAGTTGAGGTCGATTGAAATACCGTTTTTGTTTAATTTGAAATTTCAGTACATTAAGATTATTTTTGTAATTAATATTAGTTGTTATAATACATACATTCGCGAAGTTATTGGAAGATGGATTTGGATTTGGGATTATTTTTACGATTTTTTTTTAAGAAGATGTATCGAAAAAAATTCAAAGAGTGCCTAGTTTGTTTGGTCACGTTGAGAGGATCAATGACAGGTGACTTTATCTCTAAAATAATAAAGTTGTAGTTTTATCTTATTATTAATATCTTATTATTGGTATTTTGCTTAAACACATCGGGCCTCGTAGCTCAGGGCCCGGCCTGTACTATAACCTGTTATTTTGAGTTTCTACAATAGTATATCCAAACGCAGATTATTTAAATGACTGTCGTGTACCCCATCCCTATTCCGCAGTACCTCACTACCTCACTAGCTCTCCAACAAGCTTCGTTGGCTTCGTTCGTGGCAAGTTTTGATAGAATTTTCAATTACCTTCCTTTGTTTCAAGAGTTTCCTGAGCGCCTCTCTACTCGCTACTTCTGAACTTACTGTTTGTCTTTGTACTTGTCTGAAGACTTATCTACTAGCAGGTGGAAGAAAATGGCTGATTTATTGTCTTTTGTTTTTGTGGTTTTTTATTTTTTGTAAATAAATAAAATTTGTCGAGTCAAAACGTCTAGAAAAGATCAACTTGCAGATCAAAATTTCATTTCACAAACCTAATTTTATTTCATTTTTTTTTGTATCTATATTGTTTTATATTACATATTATATATTAGGTATATATATAACAATGATTTTTACTAACAATAGGTTAAGGCAATACTAACACAATATGGATCATGTAATCCACAATATTTATTATTATAAGTTATTATTATGAATATCACGTCATCATCTGATAATTTATTAATAATAGTTTCATTTCATGTGAAGTTATCTTTTAAAAGGCCTGTGTTGACAACTGCTAAGCGTCGTGTTCTAGGATTAATCTCCGTGAAGAGCATATGTTTTTTTACTTTTACCAGTAACCTAAATCTCTCAGTATACTGCGGTGTATGGTACATGGTGCAATATCAATTGGTGCTCTGGATATGCCCTCAGAAACATTCCTAGGCGACATTCCTAGAAATGTACTGAGTGCAAAGAAACTGTATTTATAAAAATGAATCCCTATTTCCCTTGATCACGGCATCACACATGACAGGCCAATTTTGCAAATTCTTTTTTTGTTGTGTCTATTATTGTAAGGAGAAGGAATTTATGAAAAAAAAAACTAAGAAAGTTGCGAGGAACATTACGAAATTTCAGCAAACTTAAGGACTATTTTAACTTCACACGTTCGATGAATGTGAATATTAATCGCGGGTAACACCGATGAGTGCAGCTAGTAAAAATAAAACTATTTCTTTTCCTATTTTTTACTCAATTTTCTTAATAAAAGCTAATTAATCTTCCACACTGTTACAAATTCAATTAAGTCGCAATGATACATTGTGTAATCCAACGCCATCTTGCTTTGCCGAATTCTAATGAAGCACGACGTCTGTTTGATATTGTCATAACTACAGGCCTGGGGTTACACGATGTTTGATACGTACAATACAAACTTTACTTGGTATTATAAGAGACGAGAATCTACAGACATACATAAATAAACTCACGCCTTTTTAACACAGGGGTACGCAAAAACAATAGAACGCCACCTGCTACGTTCTTGCATACTTCAACTTCATTAACGTTCATACATCTGGTCATACACGCACGCCGGTTGCGAGTACTACGCACCTGACCTTTTATAAGGACATCACCTATAAGATCAGTGTATGTCCTTCAAAGGCGTCCCCTCATGCTTGTTGGAGGTCTAAAAGTGTTTGTAAAAACCAATTTACGTATGTAAAAATGTCATTTGCCACTTAATGCCGTAGGGTATATGGGGCATAGATGAATTAGCTATCAACAGAGAATAAATAAGTTTATTTTAATATCACGCCTGTATTCCTCAAAGGATTGAGCAGAGATGCACCTTTAGTAACACCCACAAATCGCCAGTTATGTTTATATTCTATGTAATAGGGGGCGAGCCTATTGCTACTACTTAAATAACTTTTAGTTCTAAACAATCGTGCGCGGGAGTATGCTGGATGTGAGAAGCACAGGACCCATCGATGTCGATGCTTGGGGGAACTCTAGAGTCAACTAGTTTCAAAGGCAACAGTCAAAACGTACATTTTTCTTTTTTTGAAATGAAAAAAAAAACAAAAAAAAAACATGGCGTTGTTTGACATTTAGCGACACAGATTGCCGTATTTGATCCCGATCCAATCAAATCAAAGACCAATTGCCGGTTTTGGTACCAAGGAAAACGCTTTTATGTAAAATTTTGTACCAAAAGGACAGATTGCAGCTTTTAAATTTATTCCATGCTTATCTCCAGCAATGGACGACTTCCAACTTTAATAATGACAAGGGCTGCACGTATCATCGTTATCATTTAAGCCAAAGATATTTTTTAACCAGTGATGACCAAATAGATAAAAATAGAAAATGTAACTATAGTATTAACATCCAACTAAGCCTTGTAGTTACAACATAGTTCGTCATTGGAAATATCAGTGTACTAGAAATAGTGATAGTAATAAGTAATTATTTTGTTTTTTTTGTGTGTGCTGTTACAGGATATCTCTCTATTAATGCCTGTTGTTGTTTCCATTGAGATCTATTACTCCTCCAGTTATACATAACACAATAAATATTATTTAGAGATATAGCAACTTGTTAACAATATAACGCGACAAAATTCCATAAATACGAACAGCGAAAGAGAAAGAAACCCAACAATTCTCCAAATTTAAACTTCACCGATCCGTCTTCATGCCGGTGGTTCATTTTTGGCCCCCTTCCCCCCCTCGCGAAACTTTGACGGTTCCGTGGGGGTAGTGTTCACCCCCTTCTGTAGCTCGGTGCGGTTAAAGGGGCTTTAATCAATTTTTCAACTTCATTTCGCGGCTTGGTTAATTAATTTCGGTTCTAATCTTAGTTTTTAGTTGGGAAATTGTAGTGGAATAGTTTTCGGTTGATTCGGGTCAAAAAGGGATGAAACTAATAACAAAAAAAAATTTTTTTTCAACTGCTTAAAGTACCTAATATCTTTTTGTAATTATAAGTCACAAAGCATCGGTAATGGCGTTAAGATTATCTGTATAATAAGTTTCCACAAACACGATCAAAGATAGTTTGTGTAAGCATTGGTAATTTTCACTTCCTATCAAATATAATCGTAATAAAATAACCACCCCATCCCATTTTTGACAAAATAACAATCTAAAACAAACTTTAACACAACACTGCAAGTACCAAAACCCAATTACACCTTTTCCAAATTATGCACAAACCCCGCAAAATATCGCTATAACCCAGAATCCTCAAAACTAATAAAGGATCGAAAAACACTACCCCTTTTACTAAAAACTTTTCCAAACGTAATTCTCAAAATTTTACAGCGTCCGAACTGAAACTATCTGGGGGCCCGAAAGGCTAAAAAAGGTCGGCCTAACCAAACAACCCTTATAAAACACCCCCGTGCTACTACTATGAAAATGCGAATTTTCCGGGTTATTTTAGTGTACATTGCTTGCTGAGCAAAAATTACGGAATTATCTTCCAATCATACTAAGAAAGAGAGATTTATAAATTAATGATCATTAAATTAAATTAAATCATTTATTCATGAACAATAAATACATAGTATCTGAAATTATATGGAAAATTTAATTAATTTACATAAGTAGAAAAAACGAAAACAAAAAAAATGATGATGGTCAATTGCCTGATGCTGGAAGTCTCGACAACCATCTCGTGCCTGGCGTTACATACTCGTAGTTGGACCAAGGGCCTGTCTCAGAAGGTTTTACTTCTCGATACTGCTCGTATTATGAGGAGGTTTCTGTCTGTGGAGAGTTAATCAACGGTAGTTTAGACCATGATGCTCCTGCCTTCAGTAGATTTTTAGAGACAATTTTTTAAAAACATTTTTTTTTTCTTTTTTTTTTAATGTTAAAAATGTAACTAATAAACGAATATATTTTAAAACCTATTGAACCTTTAACCTATGAACAATTTAAACATTAATTTTAAAGCTTCTTGACATTTTTGTAGCTAGGTGAACGACAGTTAATTTTTTTTTTTTTTTTTTAATTGAAATTAGAATTAACGAATTGGGTCTCCGTAAAATATGATTTCAGCTCATTTTTTTGAATAAGATCTTTGCACACAACATTTTTTTTCATTTAACGCTATTTTTGGGTGCATAAAAGAAACTGAATTATTAAAAATCAACTCTCATGTCTTATTAAAACGGTCGAAAATACCTCTGTAGGTATACTGCATCCAGCTTTAATTTACTGCCCGAACGGAGCTGAATACCAATCCATACAAAACATGAAACGTGAATAAAATATTGTTAATTCGGCAAAGTGATCGTCTGGATTTTTGATCAGCATCGGGGTTGCCATTGAATGAAAATGCGAACTACTCAATAAACTGGCAGCTTTTTAAAATTTTGATATATATTTGAAATATTATATTCTGTTAATTTGAAGAGTTCCTTTAAGCAAAGCGGACGAAAATGCTAAGGTGAAGAAGGAATTAATCAAAAAATATTTTTGATATTTATTTGGTTGAGATAATCATTGTTGTAGTAAAAGACAAATGACTATCATTAGACTTATCAAAACAGAGAAAGAAAACTTAGTTTCTTGTTCTCCTTATTTATCTGAGGGATTTTGTATCTTCGTCTTCATCCTAGCGTTTTCTCGTTATTATTCACCTGGGTCCACTTGGCTTAAAGAAAGGTTCTGATCTTTAATATTTCTGCTCAAGGGAATCAAGCGAGTTTCTATAGTATGAATTAGTGAAAACAAGCTTCTTATCCAAAACATCTGCTTAGCCTTATCCCATTTTTTGCAGTTGGCTTGCTTTCAAACTGGATGCAGCTGAATAACAACATTTTACATGGATCAACTGTCAACTTCAAAATGCAGTTGTTGAATAATACGATACGCTATGGTAAGGCTGGTTGTCAGACTTTCAAGTTTGTAACTCTCCGTAATAACTGTCAAAAATCTACAAAGGACAGCTGGTATCAACTGCTTTCTGAGGCATAGAGAGGTCTAGTTATCTAAGGGATGGCCACAGTTTCATGCGTATTTTTTTTTATCCAATACAAGGAATGAAAATGCAATCTTTGCAATACATGCCGAGTTACGTTTAACCACTAAGTTAAAGACAAATTTAATATTTCCTCGAACGAGCAATGTACACCAAAGTGAGTTCACGAAACCAACGTATTTTCATAGTAACGCCGGAGGTCCAAAAACCATCCAAAAAGGCAGTAAAACTAAAGGAATTAGGGGCGACTACGAACTACTTTTCAAAACACTTTTGTGCCCCTAAAATATATGAAGGCCAATTTATATTTTGCGGACTTTGTCGTATTCAGTACGAGTATTGATTTTAGTGAGCATTTCGCGCTTCAGTTTTCTTTTATGAAGATTTTAGGCACAAGGATTTAGGGTTTAAGTCGTTTAGAGTTTTAAAAGAGATTATTTTTTAAATTTCTTTGTGTCTACGTGGTGTTGGACTAATGAGTTAGGATATGCAATTTATTATTATGATTAAAACTATTTTCGGGTTCATGCGAATGGATGTAGGTGAAGCTTACGAGATCGTAATGACTAATTAGTGGTTTGGAACTATTGCGTATAATTTCTTTGGGTGATTGTTAATTTGAAACCTTTTTGGAATTTGAAATTTAAGTATTTCGTTGTTTTTTCATCTAAAAACTTGTACAGGCGTTGGCAGCATTGTTGTATTGTTACTTAATATCATTACGCTGGTATAATATTATGATTCTTTTGTCGTTAAGTTTAATTAAAAAAAAAAACGTTAGTTGAAAAGTTAAAAATTTGTCTGTGGAGAAAAGAAAAGATTTGATAAAAATTCCAAGTTTAGATAGTTTGATTCTAATAATGTATTTGTGAAAAAAGCGACCCTTTTATATCAAATAATTTTTCGTCAAAGAATTAGCTTGTTTAGTGATAGGTTGCAGTTGAATTCATGGATGGATGAATGGATTAGTTTATGTGTGCAGTTCAGGGTGACGCTACTTGTCAAAGCAAAATTCAATATAGTGAATCGAAATCGGTACATTTTAGTATAGTCCTGTGTTTTCCCGCCTGCATAGATATATTAGTCGTACTTTACTGACATTTTGAGTGACCAATTGACAGTTTTAATTCTCAATAAATTGTTTCAAATTTTAACCGAAGCTTCCAAATTTAAATTTTTTAATTGAACAAAATATAGAATCATTAGTTTCAGTCAAAATAACCGTCGCCTTAAGACTTTTACTCTCTTACAAATATTTCCTTATCCACCACCACATAATTTCACATTACCATCTCCTGAACAGTTTCCATTAAAATTAAATTCAATATAATAGTCTCTAAACATGAAATTACGGCCTATTTCCACGGTGCGTAATTTTATACTTCCCTTCACACAATTCTATAGTTTCCTCTGTAACGATAAGAGCGCTTTCTTGGGAGTGGGTCATAAATTTCCAAGATAGGTACCTCCATAATTGCGGCTCCTTTGAATTTTCTATTTACTGTAGCATTGTGTTGTTAATTGGTATGGAAATTTGGGTTTTTTATTGGTATACTCAGTTATTTACTGTTGTACACATCACGCGTGTATTCGCTATGAGTTATTTGTTTTTTTTTTGTTTTTGATGGCACTTCAATGACTTACTCACTAAAACAGACATAAGCAGAAATCAAAAATAGTTTTAGGTAAAGTGAATTCATCAGTTATAGATGTACTAATACTTGCATAATAATTAAAGAGTCGGGCAAAGGTGTACCTTAAGTACACCTACATTGCACCAGTTATGTTCTTAGGTTAGGTAATAGGGGGTGAGCTTATTGCCATCAACTGGTCACATATCGAGACTCAGAAATACAACAGTTTTTTTGAATTTGTTGTTGGTTTAGATTAAAATTGGGCAGCCCTTGGATAGTTTACTGGGTTTCCGAATTTGTGTTGATATTTTCGAGATTTTATTTAACTTTAACTAACTTTTTGTTTGTTGGGAATTCTAAACATTACACATGTATATATGTACATACAAAAGCTTTGTCTGTGAGCAAAGAGGTTTATCTCATGAATAAATTTAAAAATCATAAAAAGCAATTGGATACTGCTCTTGACATCACTGGATCCTTTGTTACAAAAAGTTTTTATTGAAATATTAAAAAAATGTGTGTCTGTAGAAGAAACAAAAGAAATAACAATAAATTTCTACTCATAATGCGAGCAAAGAAGCGGGCAAGAGCTAATATTAATATAAAATGAAAAGGATCTAGTGTTCCGAATGGCTAAAATTACAACGATGATGTTTGTGTATTCTTTTTAATCGAATACTTCTACTTTATGGATGTAAATCGGAAGCTCACTCCGATTAAATTACAATTTGAGTATCAATGAAATCACTCCGCAACACTTGGGACCGATAATATCGTCAGCAGTTAACTTTGTTGTACTACGTTACACCTCTTCGATTCCTTCAGGGATTACGAATTGAGACAGTGATGTGACACATATTTTTCAAGCTGTCACTTAAAGTATACTTTGGGTTTTACTTTTTTTATCACTAAAATTTACTGCTACCCTTATCAGATCAGTTTTTATCAAAATATTGTTTTGTCATCCAAATTACGTAGTCCTGCTAAATTTCAATGAAATCGTAATACAGATAGTGGGTGAAAAATCGGTCGCAAGATTTGAGACTATACTTATATTTTTGGTACAAAACTGGAAATTAAAATGGCGTCTGTGCCACGTTCTAACGAAGTAAAACAGTTACATTCAAATCACGATCACCTGACAAAAGTACTGCATTCGAGTCCCGACTGCGAACGCCTCGGAACAAATTCAATAAAGTTGAGCCGAACTACGCTAAGGGGAATACATAATTTCTTAGTGTCTCTTTGTATGGGGGTTAGGGATGGGAAAGGGTTGGGTTATCGATAGATACGTTTTATAGAATTTTTTTTGAATAAGAAATATAAAAGTGTAAAGTTGAAAACAGAATGAAGTTTTTTAATGATTTCAACATTGTTGTTTGCTGTTGTTTGCTCACATTCTAAATTTTACACTAATATTAAACGCGAAGACTGGTTTTTGGTTTCAGTGTAGTATGTTTTATTCGTTCAGTTTGTTTTCTTTTATCCATGCTCTAGTAAGTAAATAAATTACTTAAGCTTTTAGTATCTAGTGTCAATCATATATGGTTTGTTTTTGTTTGAGACACTTTGTGATTGTCTGCTTCTGAAGTGATGCGTTAAGATAAATGTTTGTAATATGTATATAGTATAAGCAATTTTTGGCTGTATTATTTTATCTCGTTCTAAGAAAAATACTTTTTTAGTTTTTTTTTTTATACGAAAGCCAAGATAAGTATGTGATCACAAAGAAGTCGAGTAAATATGATAAATGGGTTTGTTATTTCTATGCCTAGCATAGTTCTTAATAAAAAATGTTCTAATCTGATGGACATCTATAAATTCTGGGCCCACTCAATTTTGATTGCCATCGGAAGAATGCCCTAATTGATCACCTCTCACTTTTATCGATACAGTAATCCTTTTGTACCTTCACTACTACGCCAGTAGCGTTACTATTTAAATCTAGTTACAAGTTCAGAATGTATTTTGTTAATTACAACCAAGTTTGTACATGAAAATTTCGAAACAGGTGCGCCCCCGCCGTTCTTAAGAAATATAGTTACTTTATAGTGCGTAATGAAGGAGTTCTATGCGTTCCTTGAAATTACTCAGCGTTTATTAAAACGTTTATTAAATTAAGTGTTTCTTGTTGTTTACTATGGGCGTTGTTTATGTTTGTAGGTAGGAAAGTTGGTTATTTGAAAAGAGAAAAGAATTAAATACTTTTTTCAATTGTTTTTTGTTTTTTTTTTTCTCCAGGTCCTAACCAGATACCTGCTCTCAATAGAATGAGGTTTAAAGACATCCTTGGCGGGAATTTTCTGTATTGTTATTAATTTATAGGTATTAAATTTATTAATATTGTCTGGGATCTCTACGCAGACAAAAGTGATGTTCTATAATAATGTCAATCGAGTAAAACATTATAAAAAGAAGTCAACTGAGACACTTTCTTCTGTAAAAATTATTATATTTTTGTTTCACACTGTCAGACCTCGACCTACATTTTCAAAAGGCAGCCCGATTTGTATTTCATAAACCTCTGGATGATAATAATTCACCAACAGCCTTGCATAATTTTTCGCCACCAAAATCAACAAACTCCGCCATATTGTGTTTAATTCCCGCCAAGTCGCTTTAATTTCCAAATTTGGAAACTTGGAACGCGCCGTTCTACGTTTAAATTCAAGTTTGAATTGAGCGCGTTCCGTATTCGAGGCACGAGTTTTCATATCACGCCCCCCTCTTCCCACCACCCCCCCTTGCTTGTGATCGCTAGCGAACGTTAAATTGACTTGAGAGGATAGTTTAGAAAAAAATATTACGCTGTTTTTTATTAAGATAAGGTCTTAGGAAGAGCGCGGGGAGGGAATGAATAGGAATGTAGGTTAACTTAACTGTCTTTTAAAAGCTGCTTAACGTTTTACTATAATTATATACTTGAGTACGTGATTCTGTGTGCGTTATTACCAAAATAATATCTACCTAATTTACTCGAACAAGAATTATTCTGCATATTAGATTATGCATGATGATTGTAATTGGAATGTAAAGATAAAATTTAATCTTTTGTAATAGAATCTTAAGCAAAAGTTGGTATTTAGACAAAATTAATATAAATTATTGATTACAGTCATCATAATCATCTAAACGAATCCACTAATCGTCGCGGTTTTATTAAAACTAAAACAGGTATATCAAACTTATCATTTAACCACAACGCGTTTAATTGGTTAGGAAGTAATTGCGCATTCCATTCCAATACAATCAACGAATTTATCATCAATAACAAAAAAACAAAGGGCCAATCACAACGCCTCATTCCAAAATTAAAAGTGAAAAACAAAACAGAAAGCCAATAGCGTTCCAATTTCGAACGCAGACGTTTCCCGGAACGGTACGTCAGTTCCTTCCTTAGAGAGAGAAGTAAACAAAATTCCTGCAAGGATATGAGGGCGAAGGGGGTGTAAGGGGGTGAAACAAGAGAAAGGGGAGGGGAACACGACTAGTTAAGGTTTTTTGTCTGTGTACGTAACTAGTAGGATTTTTGCACATGTGTGCGAATTTTTTCGTATGTGTGCAACGTTTTTCGGATAAGCTTTTTAGCGAGTAAAGGGGCGAAATTTAATAGTCGGTTTTACTAAAAACCCGTTATAATGTTGAAAGTTGAAAAACGTTGGCGGAAATTTTGCTAGTTTTATATACCGTTCGTAACTTGACTGAGGATTTGAATGCGTTATAACTTTTTTTGTGGGTTTTGTGTGGGTTGTAAATTTTGTGTTTTTGTATTAGGGAGGAAGTAGAGAATTAGAATAATTTCGTTATTTTTAGATAGTTATGGTTAATGAATATAAAGGTCATTTTGTATAGACTGGTGGTCCCCGAAGATATAGTATAGACGCCTTATTTAGGGACCACCGTTTATGACAAAATGAATATCATCAATAATTACAGACAGACAATAATCATCATCTGCCTAGCCTTTACCCATCTATGTTGGGGTCGGCTTCCAGTCTAACCAGATGCAGCTGAATACCAGTATTTTACATGGAGCGACTGCCGACAACTCCACCTTCAGTTACTGGGCAACACGATACCAACAGCCGGGACCATGATTTCTTAGGTACGGTCACCCATCCACAGACTGTCCTCGGAAAGCGTAGCTTAACCTTCGATCGACCCGTGCGGCTGTTTTTATTTAGCCACGAGCCTTTACACAAACATACAATAATGTTATACAGTAATTATTGTACAGTAATCAGTAATCATTCTAACAGTGTTTCTTATTATCACGTAAAATCTATGTATACTCAGGATGGGAAAGAAATTTAAGACAGGCATAATTAATAAAAATCCGAATCTCTTAAAACTAAATATAGGCAGGAAGGTAAGTATGCAAAGTATGTCAAAATCAATTGATTTAATTAAATTAGAGTTAGAAAAAGTTTCTTTTGAACGTCAAATTACAATTACAAGTAAAATAAAATAAAAAATATAATGGCTCCTTTCTAAAAAGGTACTTTTGTATGGAGAAGGCCGTAGTGACACTGGCCATATATGTTTTTTGTGATTATTAATACCTATGTCGTAGTTTAAATTATAGAAATAAATTAGAATTTTCCGGTCAAAACTTTGGTAAGTAGTAGGTACTCGTAACCGGCTTGCGTGTATCACCAGATTTATGAACGTAAACAAAGCAAAAGGAGTATGTAATGATCGTAGCAGGTGACGTCCTGTAGTTTCTGCCTACCCTCGTGGGAAAAAGGCGTGTGTCTATGTATGTATGTGAAATTTTCCAAGATTAGGTACACAAAGATATCCAAAGCTCTACTGAGTTACACGCCCAGCTGCCTTCTTAATAGTGAAGCCTTTGTTCGCCACTGAATCGTAATGCCAATTAACATTCATATAAATTACTTAATAAATTGTTATTTGCTAATCTGTCTCAACAATGAGATGATGGATAATGTGTCTTATGATGTATAGTGTTAAGGATAGTTAGGATTAAGAAAACTAAATGGCTATTTTTTTAAGAATTGGAACATTATAATTGGCAGATTTTTTTACTTTTTATGTGGAAATAAAAATGAAGAAAGGGAAAAACAAGAGCCTCATGTAGAAAACTCTAAATCACTCATTATCGATTTGAAATAGGTTTTAAATGATTTAAATAGCAAAAAATAAAACAAAATAAAATAAAAGAACAAAAAAACATAAAACTACATACCCAAAACATCAATGTCTCTTTTTAAATAAAAAAAAACGAAACAAAAACCTGCCAAATATATAAAATTCCAATTTCAAAACAATAGCCCGCCGCGTTCCAAATTCAAACTAGTAGCGTTCTGAAACCGGCAACAAAAATCAATCCCCCTGCATAGTTGGTTGCTAAGTATCCTCCCCTTTTTTAACCCAAGAATTGGTTAAGGCGGGCCAGGGTGTGGGGAAGGAGTACTTTTTTCACCCTTTGAAGAATTGCCCCAAGGCGCGGGGTGGTTTTTGCGCGAGCGGGGCGGGCTCAGCGCGAATGTGTGGGTAGTAAGTATTATTAACGAATTTAGAAAGGGACATAGTTTTTGAACGCAGCGGTCGATACGCGCGGTTGTTTGGATTTAGAACCATGTGTTATTTTTTGTAGTTTTTGTAGTCTCAACGGTTTTGTCTTTTATTAAAGGTTTCTGTATGAGGTTGGCCGTATCTGTAAACAGTCTATAGATGCCTATGAGTATCTTAAATGAATGAATAATATTTTAACGTAGAGCTTACTAGAAAAATATGAAAGTAGAAGACATGTTACGTCGACCTCAAATGAGGATAACTACCACAGAATGATAATGATGAGAACGAGGTGCTAAAGTAATGTCTGTAGGTAGGTGTGAGATATATTAAAGTTGTAGTTACCGTTAACAATGTCTGCTTTTTTCTATTAAGACCCGTGTTTGATTTGATGTTCCTTATTCAAATTTTAACCGACGGATAGAAAAGGAGGCGGTTCTGCATTCGACATACTTTTACATTTATATTTTTTTTTTCATGTTTGACTACGCATAAGTTTTTACTATGTTGTTCGAATTTTATAAAAGGGTAGGTATCTTCACTCGCTACACTTGAAGACAAATTGTAAAATATTGAGAACTTCTAAAAGGCGGGCAAAGTAGTCAATGTTATCATTAATCAATTATTAGAAAGAAAGAAAAAAATACCATTTATTAAGCACAGACTCAGAATAGAATACTAAAAATCGAAAACAGAGAAAGAAATAATAATAATTTTGATGTAAGTTTTAACAAAAATAAATTTTAATTGTGTGCCTCACGGCTTCGCCAAATGGGTTTAGTTCAGCAAAAATGCCAGACATTTAGTGTCTGACGTGATTTTAGTTTTTATAGCTTTGTAATTCAATGTTTACCTACCAATTATAATACCGTTAGTTATTTATTTCGTGCTAATTTCGCCTAAACTAATCCTAATTCCCATCTTCCTAGTACGGTGGATTGTGCAGGTGCGGCTGCTGCAGGTGCGGAAAACCTCAAACGGCGAAAATACAACAACCTAACTGGAAGTTATATGTTTGAGCCGTTTGGGGTTGAAACACTAGGGCCATGGGGTCCGTGTGCCCATTTAGTTTTTCGAGAAATCGCGAAACGTTTGGTCGACTCTTCACGTGACCAGAGGGCTGGCCTTTTTTTTGGCCAAAGAATCAGCATTGCCATTCAACGTGGCAATGCTGCCAGCCTTTTGGGCACTTTTCCCGTTGACAACGATGCGGATGAATTTTTTGATGCCCTATGATTATTTATTTTATTTTATTTCTTCATATATTAATAATTGTATAATTTTAATGAAACCGTATTATATTACTTACTTACAAGTATTTATAGACCAAAATAAATTAATGGAAAGTATCCTTAATTTTAAAATTAGCCTTTTTTGTAATTTAAATATACGTGTAACTTGGACATCGCAGACATCAGTGAAGGAAAACATCGTGAGGAAACCTGAACTTATTAAAAATTTATGTTTCAAATAAATATAATGCTCGTGCCTTCTCTTTTTGAGAAGAGATCTTTGACCTCCAGTTGGTCGGTAACAGGCTGGTATTATTGAAGTCGCGTGATAATTATGTCTGGCCAGGAAATGGAAACACAGTGTACCGAGAACAAAGTGACGTGTTTTATTTTTGGAAAGGTTAATCTGTCATGGTTTCCTACAGATAAATAGTATCGTTGCGGTGTTTGAAAAGACTTGGAAAAAGCCCACGTCCACCGGTGGGCTACTAAATATTAAGTGGCACGGATTATAATGATTAATTATGGACGTGATTTCGTACATACTTCTGAAAGAATGAGACAATATAAATCGCACAAAATGAATTAAAATTCGGAATAGCATTTCTTAATTCCAGGAAATAATAGTAGATTACATAAGCCTTTGCATGTGGCGCCTCGTTGAAGACTATTGCCTAACTAGCCTTTTCCCAACTATGTTAGAGTTGGCTTCCAGTCTAACCTGAACAGGAGTATTTTACATGGAGCAACTACCTATCTGATATGCCTTAAAGAGTATTTTAAATGACGGGTATGCAACATAAATATTAATTATGAATATTATAAATGCGATGAAGTAGCTCTGTTCGTTTGTAACCTTTTTAGGACTAAACGGTTGCTCGGATCGTAATGAAATTTGCTAAGGTGATAGATTATATCCTAGGAAAGAACATGTGATAGTTTTTAATCTGTGACATCGCCTAAATTCGCTATGACTGACATTTACGCAGGAAAAAAGCTAGTTTCCATATAAATTTCAGTTCTATACACCCCTTAAATTTATATCTCGAATTGCGAAAACATCAATCTTTAATCATTCAACCCTTAGCTCCCCTTAACCCGTAAAAGATCACGTCCTTAACATTTTATACCTATATACGATTCAAAACACAGAACCTGAAGAACTCAACCCTCCAATGCTAAATAATGCATTATAAAAGTGTAGGGGTGCGCTCGACCCCCGGAGTTAACCCGCGCCAGCCGGCGTCTCAAAGAGAGTAAAGATAAGTAAACGAGTTGCGCTGTACACGAATTTTGTGTACAGGGTGTGAATTTAAGAGCGAAAACATCAAAAAATGAAAATAGTTATTATTTTTTTCTGGGGACAATTAAAAAAAAAACATCCTGCCTCTGAGGCAATATACAATACATAGAGGTTAGTCAAGTTTCATTGCTGATTTTAGTAAATTCTCTCTGTAGACTCGTTCGTCAAATATTAATAGGAGAGTCTGAAAATTTTAGTATTACGGGAAATGAGACGCTGATATTTACACCAATATATGAGTGATGCGTAATTGAAACTGTCTGAATAAATAATTTAATAAATGATAAAATGGCGGAACCGTGTATTTTTCCGACTCCAAACCATTCGGCGCCTTAACTAACATAAATTCGCACCCTATATAAACATTTGCACCCCAGTGAAAATCTTCGCGACTCATTACTCGCGAGGGGGTCTAAGGGGTGAACACGGGAAGGGGGTGGCAGAGGGGGGTAGGGAATCTTCGTTCAAATCTCTGACGTTTTATCTAAATGGGCCTCGGAATGGGTGTCGTTTCTGCTAATGACCCCCAAGAAATAGTAAGACGTTGCTGCGTGACAGTGAGTTAGTGGGTGCCTGCCTTAACGTTCACTGTTTATGTAAATGTTGGGAATTTAAGTGTTGGAAAGTGAGAGGTTACGCCATTTTGAGACGAAACGTAGTTTTCCGTCATTGTCGCTAAGAGGAGGCAACTCTTAGCGACAATGACGGAAAACTACGTTTCGTTTGATCTATGACCAGATTTGGGGTCAGAAATGATTAATACTATTGATATACATAGGTACTTACAGAGGCATTTGTCTTGAACTCTGATTCTTAATTACCATAACCAATTTTGAACCTTACTTTTGAGGCAATACGACACGCACACGAAGCCTCACTAGTCCACCGAGAGCTCAATTTAAATGCCGGCAACTATGCCAGCTATAACATTTTTGAGCTTTTGTCTTGACTAAATTGAGTCGTGTTCACAAAAATTCACAATAATTCACAAAAAGTGAGGGAAACTCCTCGAAGGAATGAGGAACATTATAAGATTAGATGAGTATCGTGTGAAAGATGAGATGGCTAGAAAAGAGGTGACTAAGAAGAAGCAAAGATGCTGTGACGGCCCCAAAACAAATCGGTATAAGGACAGGAGGATGATGAAACTTCACATAGTTATATGTTATACATTCATATCACATAATCAGGAATTAAAATAAATCATAAATTATGTTAGCTTTGTTATGAATTGTTAATTTTCCTTATAATTTAATGATTAGTGATCTAAATTTTAAAAAACACGCACGCAAGCATACACACGTAACTGAGACAACGTATGCTATTTTAATAGTTAATAGTACCTTAACGGTTAGTATTGATGCCTCATTACCTACTTAATACTTGAATAACTTAAAATGGCTGCGCCACTAGTTTGGTACCTATTTTGATAGTTGCCTTACCAGAAATATCTGACATCTTGTCAAAGTGAAAATTTATAGCGAACCACGGTCAAGTTTCTTAAGCTTTCCTTTTAACCACCTGATTTTATGTAAGTTGCCGTGCCCCCGGCGCCCAAGCTATAAATCGTTAGTACATTTGCCCACTTTGCCTGAAATTAACTAAGTTAAGTTAAGTTGTTATTTTCGAGTAGAATTTAAAATATAAATATTTTAAATTTTAGAATCAAGAAATCTAAATTTGACAATACTAAGGATGTTTGTATGTCGTATATATGACCCAGGTAGAATAGACACGAAAATATGTATCGGATAAATCCTACTTACGGTTAATAAACGATTTAGTGGTTAGTATTGTTATAGTTATTTACTGTATACTCGCACCAATGTGTTACGGTTAAATTTTACCCAAAATACGCGCAAGACGTGGAGTTGCGGAAATCGGCCCGTCTAACAATACAACAATACAATACGGTTAAAATTCACAAGCATCAAACGCGTAAAGTAACGCTTGAATAATCGTTATTTAAAAAAAAATGCAATTTTATGTGCAATTATTTAAAGTTTACTTCACTTAAGAAACTCCTAAAAAGTATTAAAAGAGAAAATATTAATTAAATCAGTACACGCAGTACAGTTTGTTTACAAGTTATGGGGTGACCAAGGGAAATAGGGATAAATTTTTATATATATATGTATTTAGTACACCACAAACTACATCTTTCCCCATCTCTATCAAGACCATCCAATTTTTTTCTGTAAGATATCGCTTTTAGCGATAAGGCCGCCCATTGTAACACTCTATGTAGTTCTTAAAGTTATTATTTGCAAGTTTTTATGGTGTCCAGTACCTATTCTATTCTATTGAGTCTAGGTTAAAAAAACTCACGTCCAAGCGGACGAAGAATCAACATATCCCGAGATCCCCCGTCTCTACGGAGAACTGAAACGTGTCGTGTATGAATTCCAATTTAGTGGTTGCTTTTTGCATTATATTTGCTGCACGTTCTTTCAGCGTTATTTTATTTTCATAATTCTTCTTTTTTTAATAAATAAAACTCTCAGGCGAATATTAATTATAACGGCTACGACAATATGGTGAAAATAGGTGATTATCGCTGATAGCCAAAGTACAAGCCTACTCCTAGTTTGGGTACGTATGTTACAAAACAGCCAGTTAAGATACCAGAAATAGATGTAGACCTTTTTGTCGATAAAGATTATTATTATATAATGTGCATATTTTTTTAAGGGCGGGCTGGAAGGCCTTGCTGTATTCTGCATCCACGCCTGTCTTAATTTTGTTTATAAAATCTACACTTACAAAGGTTTAACTGTATACAATGATACAGGATTATGTTTATCTAAAATAAAAAATATAAATTAGTTACCGACGAACTATTACGTGTCTGTTTTAGGTATGAACTTCGGTGGTAAGTACATAAGCTAACATAGCGTGGTTTAGAGTTTTAATAGGTTATGAGGCCAACTTATATTGGTTTACTGACCTCCAAAACTCAGTTACTGGGTAACGTCATACGCTTTACTAAGAGTCATTGTGTTGTTCTTGTCTAGCGTCAAAGATTCTAGGAATGCAGCCAGTACCAACTGCTTAGTGTGCTTTCCGAGTCACGAAGGAGGCTCAATATGTAACGGATGGTCCCCTATCTACGGTTCCACCTTGACAAGCGGTGCTTAACCTTGAATATCGGCCCGGGTCACTTCTACATCTTATCCTCCTGCTCCTTAATACATATGACCATGTTTTTTTTTCTATCTAAACAATATTAATGTGGGTAAAGTTTGTTCAAATGTGTCGAATATTTTTTATGTCGTTACAAGTCAGGTCCCCGAGATACAAGTATGTATCTAGTACTTACTTATAGATTTTGTAATAGATTAGGTAACATCGTATTTATTAAGTATTTGTAACAGTGGTCCTAATACTTATTCTTAATTATACGGAGGTGTCTCGGTAATCACTACTATAAAATGCCTTTGTCTTTTTTGAATATTGGTACTGGTATTTCACAAGAAAATACTTTTTAATTTTGTCTAGGTAAAAGTGAGGTGTTTATGCTCGCGACAGAACCTTCCTATCTAACCATGTCTTTCTCTTTTTTGAAAGTTGCAATTGTAATTTCACAAGAAAATCGCTTTTTAATTCTGTCTAGGTAAGAGTGTGGTGTTTTAAATGCTCTCGACTGTACCTAACCTGTACACGAGAATGTACGAAGCGGATATTTTGCCGGCAATGCTGTGGCAAGGCGGCAATTTAGTCTTAACTGAGTCATTTGGAAGGCGTCTTCGTGAAGGCAGATGATTCGTAATTTGTTTTCTGTTGCTCTGGGCTTGTGTGGCTGGCCCTGGGTATGTAGGTAACTGTTTTTTGGCAAATAAAGATGTTCCGCGGCGTAATGAGACGTCTTTTTGAGTGTGTCAAAGGCGAAATTTTTAGATGTTGGTTAAAAATATTATAGGCTCATAACTCTGGAAGGGTCATTACTTAACTTACTTAGGCTTCTAAACTGTCTTTCAAAACCATTTACTTTTTACAGTAATTTTGAGATTGTTTTCTTTATAGAGATCGCGGGAATTTTATCTACACTATGATCTTAAGTCAATTCACTTGTTAGCATGTGCATTCTCTATTACGATTATCTTAGTTTTAATTTTGGTTTTTGATACTGGATTTATTTTTAATCAAGACAAGGAAGGAAGTCTTTAAACGCGCGACTTTAAATAAAAAAATAAAAAATGAACCATGATAAGGAATTAACTGCTCGAAATTACATATTGAAACACTGTATTGAAGCTTATAGTAAAGCCGAGGTTTTAAGACAATTTTATATCTCAGTTTTCCTCCAACCTGATTTATACCACGTCAGCGCTGTCAGTTACCCCCGTATACAAGTCAGGCGAGCTGAGTGATGCCACTAAGAGAAAGCGCGCGGCGTTTCATTACGTTTTGCCGCCAACTCCTGGATTTATGTCCCTACCTGCCGGCTGACGTTATAAAGTTGGGGGGGGGGGGGGCAAAACTTACGTCACTTGTAAGAAAAGTAGACTATTCTTTTGGTGGTTTGGAAAGATACCATTACGTCGCTAGGGTTGAATATTTGATTTTTTTTAACACTAGAAAGTAGTGTAGAGCAATGAATTTACATGCCTACACAAGTAAACATAGATGTACCATGTTAAGTTTAGGACCAAAGGCAAAGGAATAAAAATGGGTCACGGTTTTTTTTTCTGGAGTTTTGAAATATCTTACGCATTTATTTTTTGCATGAAATTTCTATTGCATGATAATGCTTGAATAGATTTATCCTTACGTTCCTTTTTTCGGTTATTATTTCGGTTTCGCGATTTAAACAGCAAGTCTCTTCTTTTTTTGTTATTACCTATTCTTGATTTTAATGAGTCTATTATTGCATTTGTTTATTTATTATAAATATGTTTTAATTTAAATAAACTTTTTTAAAGGGATCGAAAATAAATATTATACTTAGCTTATAGGCATCGACGTTTTGATGTGTGCTG
This sequence comes from Phlogophora meticulosa, assembly GCA_905147745.2. Lineage (NCBI taxonomy): Eukaryota > Metazoa > Arthropoda > Insecta > Lepidoptera > Noctuidae > Phlogophora > Phlogophora meticulosa. The sequence continues at coordinate 3,670,354 of LR990542.1, forward strand.
AAGACATGAGCTCTGTTAAATGCATTTAACTGTTGAATCGATTTAAATATTTAAATCGTAATATTTTAACACTGAATTAAACACGTAGTTTACACTATAACGTCACTAAACACTTTGATTAAAATAGTTTTAAAAAATATCACTGATTTTCAACTTATGTAGGTATGTACTTTTCACAGCATCACTCACAACTGAACATGGACCAAATCCAAGACGCGACTGATACCTATCCTACCCACTTCAACCCTTCGAATGCTGGCACTAAAATGAAGACGATGACCCACCGATGTCCACTACCAATGTCCACAGTTGTCCATCATGGGAAACAAAACCGGTTTCCAAAAAATGTCTTAAGAAACGGGTTGTGTCATTAGGGGTCGAAATGACCGGCCGGACAGCGGTCACCGTGGGAAACAGGGGACGATTTGAGGGTTAACTGAGGTGTTGAAACATTAACATATTGTTGATCAATTTTAATTATCGTCATGGTTGATTTATTTTTCGGAAGTGATTTTTTATTCAAAGAAGTGCCAAGTCAGACCTCAATAAAAAACTATTAGAAATAATAAATCAGTCGGAACTATTTTTGTCGTTTAAAATCATCAATATTTGCTGCTATTGCAAGCTGGGATCAAAATCTGATGATTGATCGGTTTGAGAAAACTTGGAATCGCAAAGGTATGGTGTGTTAATAAATAATAAACGTTGACTGATTTATATTTTATGTATGACGTATCCAAAGTTATACATTTCAATAAAAAAAATGCGAATCGAAATATGAACTGGTTTTGTTTCTTAGATTTTTTTGAATTTTCATTCTAAAAATCAACACTGTTTTAAACGCTATAACACTGTAAGATAATGCTAAGATGAGTAGACAATTATTGGTAACGGCTCTCAGGTTGAGATCAGGTCACATGCCACTCAACAATTTTGGTTTTCTTATGAAAATGTGTAGTTCCCAAAGCTGCGAGGTATGTGGTACAGTGGAAGATGTTGTGCATTTGTTGACTGAATGCGACCGGTTTCGAGCTGAGAGAGAAGTATTAATGAATAGCTTACAGTTAAATAAACATAATATTGGATTGTTTCATGAAATTTTGTCTACACCAATATCCGACGGCGCTAAAAGTTTGTTTAGATTTGTTTGCCTTCGATTTATGAGTAATTAGTTTAAGTTTGTTACGTTTTTTTTTTGTGTGAGACTGTTTGTGAAAAGGTACGATGGGACTGACATGTATTTTATATAAAAGTCCCTAAATAAAAAAAAATAAAAAAAACTGTAAAATATTCAAAAGACATCCCAAATCCTTGCCATTTTTTTTGTTGCTTTTATTATATCAAATAAACCGCCGTTACCTACTTGACCGCTAGCAAATCTCATGAGAACTAAAACCTGTTCATTTCTTATGCTAAAACTGAGTTATTATCATTCAAATATCGCGAAGGGGTAATTTTGACCCAAGACGGACAAAACACAATGGAACGGACAACGGTCATCTTTTTAGGGTTAGTTTGTTTAAAAACTTGTTCCGAATGCGAATTATTAAAAAAATATTCTTTATAAAATTTTCTTAAGGAGCTGAGATACCTATTGATATTTAAACCAGTCTGGTAAGATTGGAAGATGACCCCAGGATACTAGTAACGGCTGTGATGATTATTCTTTTCAGAGTATAATGTAACAGGATACGTGTCTGGACCAAAGAGGTTGTTGGTAGGCCGGATGTCCATTTTGTAAAGATGTCTGGGAAACAGTAAATCTAAGAACTGTGGGAAATATATTAGTAAGTAAATGCATATAAGTAAGTAGGTATCTATGTGCTTTACAGATAGCGAGGGAGATGCTGGAATGCTGCGTGTTCTGAGGTGATAAGTAGGTAGGTATGTTAGGCATTATCTGTATTCAATAGGTACCTATTATATTGTTAGTAATTGTTATTATTCTATGTTAGATTTTTTAGTAGACAAACTATGGACTTGTTTTAATTTATCTAAATTCAATTGTGTCTTATGGTTCTTTTAAATGTAGGTATCTATAGTTTTATTATAATTTTTTGGCTGATAGGCTAGTTCGTTCTTGAGGTAAAAGATAAAAGGTATTTTAAATGTTTTCTTTAGTATCAAAAGCTGTCTGAAATAAATATCTATTTGCAATACTCATTACTTTATCGCATACGATAATGTGTTACATAGGTATCTAGATAACACGATACTCGTACGAAAGTACTAATGTAGTCGTACCAAAGTACGACTACTTTAGTATTTTCTGGCTCCTGAGAGGAAGGAGTAAGTTAGGAACAAAGGCTTAAAATGCTTTCTGAAGTAAGAAGGGGTCGCCTAATTTAATAGTCGGTCACGCAACTACTGACCGGAAAACAATCAGCTGTACCCGACATGTTGTCGAGTTATACGCACGTAATTATAGAATGTTTTTTTCAAGATGATTTGATTTGAGAATATGTAAAAGGGTGGGATCCTGCTGTCCTGAAACACAGGCCTCGAGCCTAGCTTAGGCACCAGTCTCCCATAATATATACTCACTTAAAATTATGTACAATTGTTGAATCCAAATTATGTATAGTGTGGTACGAAAAAAATAAAATTTTATTATTTTTACTCGTCAATAACAGTTCATTCCTTTGCATGATTATAAGTAAATCTTTATGCCCTATTGTTATAATATATATGTATCTTTAAAATAAATAAAATCGAAGTGTCTGTTTGTAGTATCAAAATAACAACTTTTTACTTACGGTAGTTTCATCAAAAAATATTTTTTATTATTTTTGTCTGTCTTTTGTTTTGTTCATTTGTTTGAGGTTATCTCTCCGAAACGGCTTTACTGATTTTGACAGGACTTGCAATGACAGCTAATGTTACATGAAGTAAGAAAATATACTTTCATTTTAGAAAAATATTTATTTTTGGTTTTGCGCAATAACAATAAAACCCATGAAACTTTGTCAAATTTCACGTGGTTGAGGTCCCGGGCATAGCTAGTCATATAAAAAAAGCTACACCCGCAGCGAGGTGGTATGATCTAACCTAAAGATAGTTAGGGATCTAGAGTGAGGAACCTCCTCACAATGCGTGCCGTGTCAAGGATGACCGCCGTCAGCATCTCTCTCTTGACCCAGGAGTCTAGCGATGGTTTAATAAAAAATATGGAAAATGATATCAAACTGATTAGTTTTCTGAAAGTAAATCTTTCCCTTATATTTTTACACATCAATAACAGTTCGTTATTTTAATACATAGGTATTTATGTTCTATTGTAATTTTCATATTTATAATTTAAGCATTAAAATATGTACATATGTAATGTATATATCTAAATGGTAGACTGGCTACACCACGAACTACCAACTTATATTTTCTCTTTTTCCTTCAAAACCATCCAAAGATTGTCTGTAAGAGATCGCTTTTAGCGATAAGGCCGTACATTGTAACACTCTATGTAGCTCTTATAAAACCATTGCGGTTGCGGAAAATATTTTTCGTATTATACTGACCTACTATAAAATAATCTTCATAGAGTGAGTCGGACTTGCACTCAGAGGGTTTCGGCGTACTTTGGTTTTTCGATGTTCATTGTATGCGACCGCGTAAGAATCAGGATTAGAATCATCTATTCGTAAACATTGGTGACAATTATATACAAGATGTTCAAAAATTATGTAGTGCGCTATGTTTTGCCAATTGACATACAAATTATTAAGAAAAGAAAAATATTATACTCTTAAATTAATATATAAATTCGTCATAATATAATTATACCAGCAAGTGAAATTTCGACAAAATTTAAATTTTATAATTAAATCAAAAGATTAATTTAAAAATAAATTAAGTGTAAAAATATATTAAAAATGTCAAGCATAAGTAAAAATGTCAATATTATAAAATTACAGAGATTCGTATTTAAAAAATTCAGAGTAGAATAACATTTTTCAAGTAGTAACCCATTAAGCGTTTTTTTTAAACTTCTGCACTGGCATACATTTTATTTCATCGGGTATTTTATTATATATTTGCGGTGCAATACCAAATAAGCTTTTCCTCATAAGAGAAGTTTTACATTTCACAAGGCATAAATCATTTTTACATTGAGCACGCATGGGTGGTTTTATGGATTCATGTTATAAGTAAGGTGGTACGACCGGAGGTTTTTGCTCTATTATTTGTAAGTTTGTAAGGTGTACAATTAAAAGTATTCTATTGTATCCTAATCAAATTTTAATTAAAATTTTCGATTTCGCTATATATAAGGTTGGCAGCCGATACAAGAAACGAATACTTTGGTACTATGTACTGAATAACAATCTAGTGAAAATGACTACATACCTACCAATTATAATGACCAAAATCGTACTGTGTAGGTATACAAGCCAATCATAATCTTACAATACTTTCGCATCGTTCACCTCTTTTACTTGAAAGAGTTCCAAATATGTGAATTCGGCATTCTAAAAGTCTAATAGCAAAATCCAATTCGAAGTTAAAAAATCTAGTAAGAAAATTCACATACATGTGCTGTCATCTATAAACGAATAGTTAGAACTAATAGAAAACCATTTCCATTTGGAAACCGAAGCTAGCGCCATCTCTTATACAATAGCCTCAACAACAAAATATTTTAAAACTTCTTATGACTTGTTTGATAAACCTTTTTTGGAGAAATAATTTAAACAATTTTGATAATCCAAAGAAATTTTCTTTTAAAATAGACATAAATTTATTTTTATTGGTCATTTCTATGAAACAGCGACATTAACCCCATCTGTTGGCGAATAGAATCCAGTTAAACAAGTAACCTAGTAAAGGAAATGAAAGGGGTATAATTCGGATAGGAAAAATGACCAAGAGGAATGAAAGACCGTCGGCGTTATTTTTTAATCAGTATCTTAATTACAATCCTCATTTATTGCATTCATATAGTTCACAAATTGTTACAAATATATTGGTTTCATACATGAACCGTGCTAGGGCACAGTAATACAAACATTTTTAAGTTCTACAGTGTTAAAATAATCTATTTAAATATTAGGTCTTTACCTATGAAATTGCCGTTCTGCAGTACTGGCCATTTCAAATCAAAATATTTTTTGTTTGGCTAAGAATTCTAATTTCAAATTAATTTTATTTTAAAAACATGGATTTTTTTTTCCAAAAGTAGTCATTTGTTTATTGATTAGTGTTACATTTTCATCGCATTTAAATCTTTTTCGTCATCATGGATACGTTAAAAATTCGAGTAATTATGGAATATGAGTACCGTCGTGGCAGCAACGCGGCACAAGCGGCACGCAACATCAACGACGTTTACGGAGCTAACACTACAAACCAACGCACTACCTGTTATTGGTTTGCTCGCTTCCGTTCTGGAAATTTCGACCTGAAAAATGAACCTCGCGGTCGTCCGAAGACTTTGGTCGACAATGACGAATTAAAGGCGATTGTGGAAGCTGATGATACACAATCTACGGCTGAATTAGCAGCAGCTTTCGACGTTAGCGTCAAAACAATATTGGTCCATTTGCGTCAAATTGGCAAGGTAAAAAAGCTTGACAAATGGGTGCCCCACGAACTCAATGATCGCCAGCGCGAAGTACGCGTCGAGACGTGCCTTGCACTGCTCAACAGACACACAAATGAAGGAATTTTGAACCGCATTGTTACCTGCGATGAAAAATGGATTCTGTTTGATAACCGCAAGCGCTCAGCAAGTTGGTTGGATCCTGGTTCAGCACCTAAACAATGCCCTAAACGAAAACTTACCCCAAGAAAAGTGATGGTCACTGTTTGGTGGTCTAGCGCCGGTGTGATTCAACACAGCTTCTTACCAAACGGGGTGAGCATTACTGCAGATGTGTACTGTGAAGAATTGAACACAATGATGGAGAAGCTGGCACATCTCCAACCAGCATTGGTCAATCGCTCGTCTCCGCTGCTCCTGCACGACAACGCGCGACCTCATACTGCACAGCAGACGGTCTCCAAGTTGCAAGAACTGGGGTTGGAAGCTCTCCGTCATCCGCCCTACTCACCAGACCTTGCGCCTGCAGACTACTACTTTTTCCAGAATTTGGATAACTTCTTGGCGGGAAAAAAATTCAATACCCGAGAGGCAGTACAAAATGCCTTTGAAGAATTTGTTGCCTCCCGTCCAGCTAATTTCTTTAAGAAGGGCATCAATAAACTGCCACTGCGTTGGCAAAGATGCATTGATTGCATGGGTGATTACTTCGATTAATACAAATAAAATATACATGAAAAAAATTCATTTAAATTTTTTCATACAAAACGGCAATTTCATAGGTAAAGACCTATTATAAATAAATTTCTGAATGTGTCGCTAAAAGTGCAAAACTCGAGTACGGCTGGACCAATTTGGCTTATTATTTTTTGTTGTATTTGTTATTGTAAGGGCTAGGTTCTTATGGAAAAAAAAGTTCACGCACTGAAGTTAACGCCGCGGGGCGCAGCTAGTAAAAAATAATTTTATCTTTAAAATAGTTTGATTATGAGAAAATACTGAGATAATCATCATCTTCTTAGCCTTTTCCCAACTATGTTAGGGTCAGCTTCCAGTCTAACCTGATGCAACTGAATACCAGTATTTTACATGGAACGACTACTTATCTGAATTCCACTACTCGGTTACTGGGCAACACGAAACTCCTTCTTAAGATTGGTTGTCAGACTTTCGGGCTTCTGATGACTCGTCGCGACTCTCAAAGATCTACAGTCGGGAGCAACGGTTTAAAGTGATTTCCAAGGCACATAGGCCTCGATATGTAATGTACGGACACCCATCCACGGACTGACCTCGACAAGCGTAGCTTAACCTCAATCAATCCGTGCGGCTGTTAGTATTTAAAACTGTCATCCATACAAATGTCAGCAATGAACTGATTAAACTACATTTATAACTTAAAGGAATGTAATTAATTCCACATTTCGTAAAATTACTTGAATGCCTTCCCTTCTAGTACGCAGTCAGTTAGAAAATAATTACCTCCACCTAAGATTTAATAAGCTAAACAATCAAAATTCACAGTTCAAAATCTAGTGATTTGTAGGTAAGTACCCCAAGTTGGAATTACTCTCAGATATTCCAGACACGTCTTTAGCTCCAAGATTTCTGGTTCCTAAATTAATTTCTTGGGCGTAACAAGAAATGTTTAGGTTTTGAGATTTACGCTCCACATATTCAGAAAATCTTGGCTAAGTATGTCTATTTGAAGTTTATTGTAAACTAGCTGCTTCCCGTGGTGTTAAGCGCGGTTAAAATTCACATTCATCAAAAGCGTGAACTGTCAAACAAGTGATTTAAAATATTCGTTCGTGTATTCAGAAATTTTCTAATTATTTAATCCGCGCAATAGGGTAGCGTCCTTAAAAATTCTGATTGGTCCGAAAGTTGGATTACGCAAAAATACTGGACACGTATTTTTTCTTTTGTCACGTAAACCAAAAATGACGACGATATAGTGAGACTTTTAACAAGCCCCTTTTTCTGAACTTCGATATGCTGTCATTGTCACTTTTTATTGATTTGATTAAGCAAAAGACATGTGTCCAATCTTTTTCCACATCCCTATTGTCTTATTTTTTCTTTCCGTGAGAACCTTCTACAAAATATTAGAAAACTTAAATTAAAAGATGAATGAAATCGGCGAAGTCGTTCACAAGTTACAGCATGACCAAGCGAAACAGGGATTCAATTTTTTATATGATGCTGTTATTTACTAATAAAAGAAATGATAAAAAATTGAATAATATCTCTCTTTTAAGAAACGGAATATGTACCCAACCTGTACAGGTTGGGTAGTAAAAACAACAGCTTGTATTCGTGAATTTCGTTTATAGTGTGGACAGCCCAAACTGTGGAACTCCTTGCTGGAATCCATGTTCTCCACGAACTTCAATCTAACCGTCTTCAAAGCGACAGTGAATCCGTTTTTCCAGGCAAGCGCTTCGCTCCTAGACCTCAGCATCGCACATTAGACGAGCTGTGGTCAAGCGCAAGGCTATCAAGCAAAAACAAAAATAATAATTAAAAAATTAGTAATCTACATAATTATTTTATTTTAAGTGTTACTTTTAACACGTTGAACGCCAAACGACCGACAAACAATACATTTTCTATTGTGTCACGTTGTTTGGCAGTTATGGTGTTAATAAATAAATAAATTCACTAAATACATACATGACTTTTTTCCATGAGGGTAGGCAGAAATTGAAGAACGCTATCTGCTACAATCCTTACATACTTTACCTTTAGCTTCGTCTACGTTTATAATGGTCATATACGCTAGGAGGACTACGCACCTGACCTTTTTGGTCCACCAATAAGGTCAGTGATGTCCTTCTAGGACGTCGCTTCCCAGCTTTCTGAGAAGGGAAGTGTCGTTGGATTTTTCCATCTGGAATTTCTTAATAGCTGTTCGGAGTCTAGATTTGTAGTCTTGATTTCTCCTGTTACATGAGACATAACCAGCAAAATGTGTGTATATTAAAGTGTATCTCTGCTTAACCCTCCAGAGAATTCAGGCGTGATTTTATATGATATCCGAAAGCATTGAACAAACTTATGTGAGTACTGTGAGTCAGTAAAAAGATGAAACCAATTTTAATCAAATCATTCGAATCTCGTCGGATAAATACTGAAATTCATTTTCATTCGACTTAAAAGAAAACAAAAGAGGCAGGGAAAACACAAATATGACGAGCACTGAACGATTTTACTCATTCATTCATTCATTCAACGAGCAAGATCAAATAATATAAAGATTTCATATATTTTCAGTGTGGTGCGTCAACAAAAGAAAATGAAAATTGTATATCAGATTTTCAGCAGTTCAATAGTACAGTAAGTGCGCTATTTTCGTCAAATAACTTGCCAGTATTTGGTGAAATATATGTAAGTAGGACACACGCACAACATCACACCTTTATGTCCAGAAGGGTTAGACAGAGGTGTGCATTGTACTATAGAGTACCCACGCTCACATTTCGCCAGTCATAGTTAAGTCCCTTGTAATATGCGACCTTATTTCCATCAACCAGGCACAAAACCGGCCTCCATTGAGAAATTATAGATTGAAAATCTCGACAGCAAAAGATAAAAGATAAAGGGAAAGATTTAAAAAAAGTATAACTACGAGTATGTTTAAAGATGCATTAAAATATCATCATCAGCCTAACCTTTTCCTAACTACATATGTTGGGATCGGCTTCCAGTCTAACCTGATCCAGCTGAAAACCAGTATTTTACATAAAGCGACTGCCCATCTGACCTCCACAACTCAGTTACTAGCCAATACGATACCCCTTGGTAAGACTGGTAGTCATATTTCGGTCTTTCAACTATCAAAGATCTACAAATTACAGAAGGAACCAACGACCCACATGCTGTTCGAGGCACGGAGTAGTCTCGATAATTATGTTACTAACGGGCACCCACCCACAGACTGACCTCTGCTAGCGTAGCTTAACCTTCGATCAACCCGTGCGGCATTTTTTATTTAGCCACGAGCTCCGCAAATAATTGTTTCCTATATAATATTAAGTGATATTAATTGTGCTTGCTGCAAAAAGTACTCGATTTCAGCAAAAATGCGGCGATACGAGCCGTCGGCGTCGATAGGTGACCAGTCACAACTGACTGACCGGGCGATGACCTAGCACAAAAGTGGCGTGGAGACGTCTCTGCCCTTAAAGGAAAAACACTTAATTTATTCTAGTTGGAAACAAAGTGGTGAGTGAGTAAATGACCAAATACTTCATGCTTAAGTTTTGTGTACCTGCGAAGAAGTCATGCGTAACCGACCGGGCGGTGATCTCGCGTAAAAGTGGCGTGGAGCGGGCTTTGTTCAGAACTCGTTTTAGGAATTCTTATTAGAAGTTTATACGCGGTGCACATCCGTGGTCCGTAAGGTGCGAGGCAGCGGCAGTCGTATCCTATCTATGATAGCTAGCAGCAGGTTTGATTGTGAGTTTGTGGACCACTGTTGTAAGGTTTCGGCTGGGCCTGTCACCTTGCAGCGATGATGTCATAATCTGTTTCAGTGTATGGTTTTATTTTTGTCTTTGTAAGTGTATTACTAATATAGTTGGTAAGTACATTGTTACCATCACTATCAGTCTTGTTGCTCGAATTAAATGATTAAATAAATAAAACTAAGAGGATTTGAATTTTTTTGAGTACTTAGACAAAAGTCCCTGGCAAGTATTGTGATATAAAAAATGCTTTACTTTTATTAATAAGGATGTGTGCCTATATTTTGGAATGAAAACTGGATATGAAAATTATAAGGTTCTGGCAATCAGGCAGTGCTCATGTAGTTTCCTATCAAAAATTCCTCAGCAGATTGCATCATTGCAGAAACTGCTGGAAGTATATTAAGTGTAAGTAAGAAAACTTTCGATGTATCAAGAAAACAAAAATCTTTTTCTCTAAATATTCCTCTATGTGTTTTCAGACCCTTCAGAATCGTCATTAATACACGAAAACTTATCTTGACTGTTTCAAAAAGATAATCTTTTTTAACTAACGTTGACGACTCTACTGCTTTCTATGTGCGGTGGACGCGGTCAGACCGTAATGTAACACGTGTTGATATGTTGTGTCGCATCGTTGTACACATTGTTGACCGTCTGCTGTTGTGAGTGAAATAAAATCTCTGAATAAGGAAGGTAGACTTTGTAGATAAAACATTGTAAAGAGTATGGTTCGATGGTTCGATGAGAAAATGAATGAAAGGCCACTAACGAAACGTATTTCCAAGAATAATACGAAAGAAATAATCCAAGAAATGACGGCCTAAAAGGGTAAAGTAAAAAAAGTAAAGTAAAGTACCAGCCTATTACTGTCCCACTGCAGGGCAAAGGCCTCTTCTCATACAGAGAAGGCATGAGCATTAATCACCACGCTTGCTCAAGACCGGTTGGCGATTTCAGACCCCAACATAGTTGGGATAAGGCTATTCAGAATGTGATATTGTGGAGTCTTGTTAGGAATACGGGAGTAAAAGAGAAGAAAGTTGTGTTTGCTTAAACACTTCTGCGACATAAATACTTGACTGCCTCGTGATCCTAACCTGCAGAGCGCGTGTCCTGGGTTCAATTTCCAGCTTGGACAAAGTGTTATTGAGTTCTTCCAATTGGATTTTTCTCATTAGCAGCCCAGAGTATGGGTTTGTGCCTTTTGTGCAATAGGCTGGCCCTCTATTACACGGGACTTAAACGTACCTGGTGAAATGCGGGTGTACTAAGTATAGTTGCATCTCTGCCGAACCCTTCGGGAAACACAGGCGTATTCTCCGAAGCGAATTGGTTTTGTGAAGATATGTTAAAATACTTTTATTTCAGACAGCCAAGGCCCATAATGTTAGCAACAAAATAAACTTAGAAATTGTAGTACGTTAGTAGAGTACATCATATTATAAGAACACAGCATTGACATAACATTGGGATATAATAATAATATCGATTCATCAACCCTCTCACATGCAGATTCTTTTCTTTCTTTCTTTCTTTTCTTTTTTTTTAAAAAACGTTGCCCCACACTAGGAATTTCTTCCTGTATCGTGGGTGCGTTTACAAACATTTAAACTCACATACACAAACAGCCAGACCCGGAGCAACTACCTGTAGGTCATACAAATATTTGTTCCGTGCGGGGATCGAACCCACAACACGCGGCGCAGCAGCCGATGGCTCAACCACTGCGCCAACCGTGTCGTCAAATTGATGAATCAATTGATGTCAATTCAATGATTGATGAATCGATTGAACACATCCGGGTGCAACCTGTCTGCTATCATTTTCAGGATGCTGTTGCTACTCCCCCCATGCAATGACTGGTGCAATGACAATTTAATATCTCCTTATCTCCGTTAAAACTGGCTGCCATGACCTGTATACTGTCTGAGGATATTATTATTAAACCATTTTCAAACCAATACATCCATTGTTCCTCTACAACATTAGAGGAAGACCAAAGAAAAGATGGATGGATAGATGATGTGGCTTGAAAGGAGGTGACTCTTTAGATGACGGCAAATAGAGATGTATGGAAGAAGAAAACATGCTGCGCCGACCACAAATAGATTGGGTTAAGGGCAGGAGGATGATGACATCCAAAATCTATTGCGATAGAATAGAATAGAATGATTTAATTACTTTGAATGTATTGTATGTGTATTGTATACAGGTGACTTGTTACAATTATCTTTAGTACCAGGTACATGCAAAAATGTTGAAAATGTAACTAGGAATATAATTTAAATCTAATTGGAGCAGGTTTTACTACTTGTGATATTTTTTTTAATTAAATAAATAAATAAATAAATAAATAATGCTGGACAATCCACACAGCATCATCTAGCCCGAAGCTAAGCAGAGCTTGTGTTATGGGTACTAGATGACTGATATACCTAATACAATACATTACATAGATAGATATTTTTTATTATACATAGTAAATACCCAGAACACCCGAAACAAATATTTGTAGATCGTACAAACATTTGTTCCAGGGCGGGAATCGAACCCATAACACAACACGCCCACCGCGCCACATCGGTCGTCAAAATTCTTTGTTATATTAAAACTGAAGGCCATCCATTGATACTCATAGCTATCCTCATTCCTAATAAGAACAGCTATGTTCTTATTGACAGTATGGTAATGAGGATATGAGTGGTATCTATGCTCTTAAGTGGAGACCAGAAATCGGCAAATAAAAAAATATTAAATAAGAGTTTTTGGGAACAGGTTGAAACATAGCATTGTTAATAGATTATAACCATTTTTTTAATTTAGCCTATGCTGTCCCACTCCTGGGCAAAGGCCTCCCCCCATTCGTTCCAGGTCTCTCTATGGTTTGCTTCTTCTCGCCAATTTGCGAGGAAGCCATCCAAGGTATCCCGCCATCTTCTCCTCGGTCTGCCGCGACACCGTCTAACTGTCTCCAGGGTTCCAGTCCTGCGATACTCGGGCCCACAGCTGTGCTGGCATCCAGCAGACTTGGCCTTATAACCATACATTTAAAAATTTGAAAATAGAAGGTATGTCTTACGGCTGCATCAAAACCGTTAAATGAAAATATCATTTAACGGTTTTGATGCACCCGTAATTGCTGTAAATATGTTTATACAAACGCTTTTACACGTCAACAAGTAAAATATATATTTTTAAACTAGGCTGGTGCTTAGCTATCTGACTACTCTGAGAAGAAACACCGAAAGAAACTCGAGAGATCAGTGTCTTTTAAAGTCCAGACATTATTTTGGATAGATCATGTGAGGATCATGCAGATAAGTGTCTGAAATGGTAAATTTCGGCGTCAAGACATACTCGTATATCATCTGTCCGTCGAATACTCTGTATAAGATTAGCTGGCGTGATGGCCCAGTAGTTTAGGCCGCGCCTATTGTACACGAGGTTGTGGGTTCAAAGTAATGTGACTTTTTCAATTCGCATGTATTTTTTAAGTTTATTTTAGACTGGACTGGACTCATAATTAATGTATGTCTGAAATTGCCAAACCGTCTTGGCACCCTCAAACCTCAGATAGGTCCGGGCGCATGGTTAGAACATGATTCTCGTGAGACACTAAATACATTTATAGTAGAAAGCTAGAAAATATAAGTACTGATCTAAAAAAAGTTTTCTATAACATAGTTTGACTTCATTTGTAAATATGGCGCAAGCTGTTTTAAATTTCAATGAATACCATTGATATTCAAATGCTCCGCGAACCATTACCGTACTACAGTAAAATCCAATAAAATCTACCAAAAGCTACCCTCTTCCGAACTTCTTCCAAACTTCCACTATTCTAACTATCCCGCCACGCCCCTAGAATCGGAGCTACTTTCATGCATATTGTCTCTTTCTATCCCATTCGAGATTAATCGCGTGGAACGAGACGGCAGCTAGTTTAACCGCGTGCATTGTTATTATAGTTTTATGACTATGCGTCAAACTGACGTAACTCGAGTAGGAGCGTGTTCAGATTTCGACTCTAACTTCTTAGATTTACAGTTATTTTCAGAATGTAGATAATGATAGTTATGACATTGGAAAATAAGACAAGACGCGCGACGTAGGACCATTTTTCCGCGAGCGATTTACCAACGTAAGGTGTCGTCATAAGAGCTATAGTGGCGTAAAAATGTCTAACTTAAGACGTTTCGCTGAAAAAAGTACGTATAGTTATTCTATACCAGCGTCTTGCGCAAGATGGCGGTGCTAGGCGTTCGTTATTTGAATTTCTCTGAGGAATAGGTGGGGTGCGTTGTACGAGGCAGCTGCTGTAGCGCTTCAGGCGATTTTGTACGGCGGTTTGGGGTAGGGCGTCTAGTAGAGTTTCGCTGAGTTGTACAAATTGGGTTAGGGTGAAATTGTAAGGAGGTTTTATGCGCTGGTTATGAATGTAATGTTTTTATGTACTGGGTTAAGATGTTTTTAGATTTATTATGGGCTCGTTTTGATGTATGTAATTAGGTTTATAGTACATTGTTTATGGCGTAATAACTTTTGAAAAGATACACTTTTGCCAAGTAGTCGACTTAATAGTACGTAAGAGGTCTAGTTAGCTTTGTGAATATATTGGTAGGTTAAGTACTTAGATGGTACTTTTGTACCACTTTTGTTAAAAAAAAAACTTTTATTTACTTAAAAGAAATTGACTTAGAAATAAAAGTTTTATTTTTATTTTCACCCTTATAAGCCATTTTGTAGCTATACAAGAGACGGTTTCAACCAACATAAAGTTATTTATGTATTTTAGTAGGTATTAACTGTTAAACTAAAATTATTATTATTCTTGTGAAATAAGAATAATCTTTACATTTAAGGTTCCCACAGTGAAACAAGATCTTCAATCAATTGACAGTTTAATATCCCATGGTCTACATAAACTAACCCCTTCATTCCCATGACATCTTAACCTTTAACACAATCGCAATTCCCGTAATCGTACAAATCAAAACCGGTGAAAACCAGTTTTATCCAATTCGAAGCAGTTCATTCCAGTTCTTGTGAGAATTTTGGAATAAAATAGAACAGGTTTACCGAGATTAGAATTGAAATTCAAAAATGGAACAGGTTACTTTTTGAAAGAAAGTGGACACTGGACAGGTTTTTGATTTGGTTTCTCTACGGTCCTTACAACTTGCTGGTGGGTTGTACAAGATGACAAAAGGGATTATTTAAGAAAGGAATGTACAAGATTGGGGGAAAATAATATTTTTATTCATGCGTTTGTTCAATACCTACCTATACTTATTATTTAGTAATCTTGTCTTGGGCCGAATATCTTTATAGAGCTTTTTCTTTTTTGGAATGAAAAACAGGCTTATGTGCCAATTGCTTCAATGTATTGAAACAGGCAAAAATCAAATCGAATGATACCTAATTTTGCAATAGTGATATGCAATATCAATTTTACGTACATACTTTGTTTAGTTGTATGTAGATATGACTAGTTTTACTCCGCGGCGTTACCCGCTCTCGCTAAGGTGGCGTTGAATAGCCTCCAACCATCCTCAAAAATTGGGCTATTAAATGCAAAAATATCTATGTAATATTCTAAGTAAAGATAACATTATTTATGTAATCATTTGCTAAAAGATGATTTACTTAATACCTATTTTTTTATGCTTCATAGGCTTGAGCTTGACCACAATTTGCTTGATGCTAAGCGATGCTGAGGTCTAGGATCGAACACGCTTGGAAAAAAAACCGATTCATCTCGCTTTGAAGACCGTTAGATTGTACGCTGTGGGGATCAAAGACATTTTAACACCGATTATCGATGTGAAATATCTGCACGCGCGGGTAAAATAGATTGTTGGCGTGATGACACATCACATGATTTTTTTTGTTTCATTTTTTTGATATCGATACCCAACTATCTGTTCTTTTATGCATATTACTTGTACAAAATAATTTCAGTGTGACATCTGCCAGGCGTCCCGTGCTCGGCTCATGTTTTTTACAACGTACCTGCATTTCAAATGTTAATAACATTATAATATTTATGGCAACAAAAGGGGGCACCCACAACACGAAGCACCCTTAAGAATGCATAAAAAAGATAAGAATGTAAGAACCTGTTGCAAAGAAACAGGTCTTATTGTGAAGTGAATAGGGGTAGTAAAAGTATTCGGGGTAAGTGACACTACTAGGGTTGTTAGTTTATTCTTTGGATTTGTCGTAGAAAGAGTAATGTATGAGTGATAGTGTGTGTGGTCATGTGAAGGTGATTAGGTGAGTTAAAAAAGTGTACAATTGTTCTGTGGTTTAAATTGAGATCTAAGTGATTTTTTGGTGAAAATATGAACAGTTCGTGCCTTTATTTGTGGAATAAGAAATTTATGAAGTTAATAACTAAGTAGATACTCTTTTTTTACATATATTTCGTCTAAAAAGATAAAAGCAAACGTGTGTAGTGTTTAATGAAGTTCATGACAACTCGAATATTATTCGTAAGGTAATTTTGAAGTTTCACTAAGGTACGTAATTTCATCTACCATTTGTTTTATAATATTTTATTTGTAAACTAGTCCTCATTCGTTTGGTATACCAGGTAAGTACCATGTGTTTACATAAGCACATCTACCTTAACATTTATATGTTGAAAAATAAAGGGCCTACGTTTTTTGAAACGACATCACTTGTAGGCATTCCATAAGGCGCCTTACGTTTAGTTTTTATTATTTTTAGTGGTAACCTTTATGGTGCAACTTTGTTTGTCTGTCTCTCTGTCATAGCTACCTATTTCCATGCGGACACAAAAAATAAAAAAAAACACATTGAAAGTGGAAAAAAATGACTGAGAACCAAGACACGGAATCTTCAGTGTGCCAGTTCGATTCGCTCTTTAAGTACTAGTTTTTTAGATTATTATTTACTTTTATGACGAAACTTTATGGTCAATATTGGTAGGCATATAAAATGAGCTACTTAATGTCCTAACCAACTTTTAAATCATGCTGAAAACACTGTACGATACCCTGTTCCGCAACTAAACTTAATTTAGGCTGTTTCCTTATTCTTTGCTCTTATTGAGCAAGAAAAGGACGGAGATTATTAGAGTCACTAAGTAATAGAGCGGAAGGTTTTAAAAAAATTGACATATCTAATTTAGTTGTTATCTAAATAAGAAATGTGTATATTAGAGGAAGTCTGAAAGAGGCGCCTGTGAACGAGAAGTTGTGTGGAAATCGGTTGTCATGGTATAGACATGTAATGCGAAGGAAAGAGGATCACGTTGTGAGGAATGTTTTGAGTATAAATGTGGAAAGTTACAAGAGTAGAGGGAGCCCAAAGAATCGACGAATGGATTGTGTAAAATATGATATGGCTAGGAAGGAGGTGACTTTTGAGATGACGGCAAATAGAAATGTACGGAAGAAGAAGGCATGCTGCGCCCACCGCAAATAAAATGAGATAAGGACAGGAGGATGATGATGTTATTTAAAAAAAAAATAGTGCTTAATCTTGTTTGTAATGTGCGCTACTCACAAATTTAAAAGTTTACTCACATACAGTTAGGCTTAGTTTAGGCTTAGAACCTTCTCTACACGCATAGCTCTTCCAGTATAAACTACAGTAAAGGAGGCTTTTAAATTGTTATCAATAGTACACCCAAAATGTTTAGTTGAGTTTTTTATGATCTATTTTTTTTACAATTTCATTTGTGAGTGCATTTAGAATGTGATAGAAGGTATGTATACGTCCAGAACCTCTTATCATATTCATTATATCTTTAGTAGTTTAAACAAGGTGTAAGGAACATCAAGTCACAAGCGGATTTCGGCGTTCAATACCTTCATGATCTTAGACCCTAGACGAAGAATTTTTGTTGGTGTCATTTTTACGTATTTTTCTTTTTGTTACTTTTTCCTTTCTTCCAGCCTGTACAGATGCAAACCACCGTCTCTGGACTGCCTTTCAGTCAGGCATCAATTCTCTTATCTAAGTTGGTCGTATCAATCGAAAATTTTGATTTGTGCTTACAGCTTTTTTTCTTACTGATCTTCCACACTTCTTTTTCCATTTTATATGACATATCTTTTCTCTAAATTTAAGTTCGTCGTATCAATCGAAAATTATAATCTGTGCTTACAATTATTATTTTTCCTTACTCATAATCCACACTTGCTTTCCCTAATCTACTTAAGACATTAGCAAAATGGTCACCATCGTCTTTGTTTGCTATAAGAAATATAATGGATTAATTTAGTCGCTTCACCATAACGTGCCGCAATACCATTCATAAACCACACACTACCACATACTCTCACGCTGCATACTTAGATTACATAGGTATGCAGTCTCCACTTACCTAAACATATCCTAAAATCGAATACTAATCAATAAACTGGCCCTGACACAGATACTATCCAACCACAGGTATTCAGTAGTGCTACGTCTGATACTCAACGTTCAGTAATGTTATAATACCGATCCATAGACAACTAATGTCTATTCAGGTGGGTGTAGCGTTGAGAGTGGTGGAGCAATCGGTTGCTAGATAGTTGTGAGCAGATTGCTAGAAGGGGCTGGGATAAAGAGGCAGGGTCTTTAAGGCTGTCGATAGAACTTTTAACATTAACAGAAATTAAATCGTTTCGGGTATACCTATACACAGAATAGTATATAGGTAATCTTTATTCCACCATAAAAAACTTACAAATAGTAGCTTTTAAGATCTTTTATAGACAAACTTTCCTTTCAATAGACTAAGGAAGTCCATGGTGCAAAAATAACTGAGTTTTTCAGAAACCATCAGTCAGTTATTGAAATTCACGATTGTTCAATCAAAATCCATATGGTATTGAAAATATTAAGTCTTTAGAATGGAATAAAAAAGGAAAAAAGGAGCACAGATAATACATAGCATAATATTGATAAACCCTGTGAGGTTTTCATTGTGTGACTAACTAAAACAATAGGTAGTGAAGAATACAGTGTAAGAGTTTTAGAAATAAATAAATAAATAATAAAAAAAACATTTTTAGATTTCAAAAAGAGATCAATGAAAATTTGAAAGAACTTTGTTTTGTTTCTACAATCAAATACAACGTTCCTTTCCCTCAGGATGCCAACACGCAATACTGGGTAGATTAATACAAGCATGTAATTTTAGACCTTACATCACACTTGGAAAGTGTAACATGCTCAAGTTACACGTCCTTTAGGTACAAGGGTCTATTGTTAGGTCAAGGTCATCGACCGGACAATTGACCAAGTCCGAAACTTTATGGTTAATTATGTCCGCTGTGCAGTGTATTGCAATTTATGTTATAAGACATATAATAGGAATACCTACCTATAAAATAGGAACTCTACAGACTTAGAATGTACATGTATTTAGGCATAGACAAAAATTTCTTATTTTATCGATTGTGAAGCTCTTTATGAATAAATTATAGAGTATGTAAATAGAATCAAAACACGTTTAAAAAAAATATTCTAGTTTTGTTAGACATACTTCGCAACGATCAATCATTAAACGACAGTTGCATCAAAATTGCATCGTGTCCACAATAAGTTCACCTGTCGGACAGGACGGACGTCTCTCTAAGTTCAAGGGTACTGCCCGGCCGGACTTTATGGACTATTTACGTTATTAATATGCCATGAGTGCATCCATGCCTTCTTTAGTTCGGAGGCAAGCAGAAATGGTAGTGTAGATGTACTTAAAGTTCTTTGGCGTGCTTATGACATTAAGCCCGCCCCTGTACATGTGTGTGCTTAAAGTAACTAATAAATAAATATGTCGTCGAACTAGACTGAAAACTTCGCATAAGTATGCGTAAGAGGTGTTTTCACGAGGGAGAAACATCTGCCACCCGTAATTTTTTATTACCACAGCTTTTTCACTCGCGACATTTAACAAGCTTCTCATCATAGATAGCAAATGATAAATAAATAATGCTGGACAGTCCACACAGCATCATCTAGCCCCAAGCTAAGCAGAGCTTGTGTCATGGGTACTAGATGACTGATATACTTAATACAATACATTACATGGATAGATATTTTTTATTATACATAGCAAATACCCAGAACACCCGGAACAAATTTTTGTATATCGTACAAACATTTGTCTCAAGGCGGGAATCGAACCCGCAACCTTCGTCCGCCGCGCCACATCGGTTGTCATAACCTGGCATTACATGTTACCAAACTTTTTTTTGTGTACAAAAATAGTTTGGGTAAAGGGCATGCGTCCCGAGGTCTTCGGTGACTGGTCGTCTTGTTGGCCATGATTTTTTTGTTATTGTAATATCAATTAAATGTTTAGTTTCTTAACTCCGTCGATCCTAGTTTATCACTAGTTTATGATATAATCCAGCCCTAGCCTATATAATCCAGCATTGCACATGTCAGCGGGCACGCCCTTGGACTGCCTTGGAGGCTTTTTATGTATTCAGTTTAGCAGGCTTTGCTTGAGTTAATTGTCGATTTTGGTTTATTAAATAGTTTTTATTTATTTATTTTGGCATATTGGTGTGTGCTAGCTAACATGTAATTTAATGATGTACCTATAAAGATGATTGACAAAATTATCATTTTTTTGACATCTTATGTTGTATAGCTTCAAGTTCTTCAAAACTATCAAACAGACGTGTTGCTGGGGAATTTGTTCCGCCACTTCTTCTTCCAGCAAAAACACTAGGAAGTGGTGATTGGTGGGTGATTTGGGGGACTGTCTTTTGTAAACGTATTGACGTTCAAAAAGTGCTGATTCTCAGCCTAATTTGAATAACTGAATTTTGATTTGATTTCGTTCCAAATTTGTAATTAAACAAAAGTGAACAAAAATGCATTCCCAAACTTTTAATTCTCGACGATATGTCACGGGGTCCGGGATGCCTTTCATTTTCTCTTACCACGGCGTATTAAAAACACACGTTCTGGGTTGATATCGACTCTAAAGCAGACTTAACCATGAAGGCTATGTACTAGTTCGCATTTACGTTTGGTTTACTCGGCGCGTTCACGCTAGCCCCACAGATGTGAAGTCGGACAGTAGAGGTCTAACACAAGGTCAAGGACTCAGCCGGACGTCTATTATTAGGTATACGGAGGGTAGGTACTCAAGTTGTGTTGGAGTAAACAATTGTTACGTAGATAGTTACGCTGTGAAGACATAAGGGGATGAGCAGTATTGAGATAACGTTTTCTACAATTTTTGATCGGAAAAAACGTTATAAAAACATAAACTCTCGCATTTTTGTCTCGGCTAGGATGAAACTACAGAACGGCTTCTGTTACGATCGTTTCAAACTCCTATTGCTTCGTTAACGTCCATACATGTATTCATACACATACGCTGGTTGTGAGTATAACACCGGAACTTTTTCACCAATCACCAATTAGGTTAGTCTATGTCCTCCGAGGGCATCCCCTCTTAGCCGCTTTTTATTCATCCTCTCAACAAAAATATTTAACAATAAATACATCCTTCTTGCTTCAGTTTTTCCAATAGTACAAAGTACCTTTAAGCCTAGATTTGGAAAATTATATTACCAGTTAAAAACAACTAAACATTACTGGTGAAACGTGAGCATTATGCCTAGGTACGCCTCTGCCTAGCTTTTTGGGGTATACAGGAGTGATGTTGTGATGTTATGTTATGTACTTGGTAAATTTTATTTCAATAACTTAAGACTAAGGCTAAATTTTGAATTCATATTGGTTTTAAGGTTACACGAAAATCAAAGAAAAGACGGATGGATTCTGTGAAAAATGATATAGCTAGAAAGAAGTTGATGATTGCATGACGTGGATTTTATATATAGCACCAATCTAATATAACTACATTGGTCTTCATAACCTGAGTGACATGGGAATTTAAGAAAAAAAAAACAAGATGGCGGGACCATTTAATTTAGGCATTCTTTGTGACATTGTAGTGTTTGACGGGCCGATATCCGCTTCTCCACGACTCTGTGCGTATTTTGCGTTAGTGACATGGTCTTTTGAGGTATTGAAATAAAGGATTATTGGAGACAAATATCAAAAGACTTTGCTTGTGTGCTTGAGGTATCGTGGCGGCCACTCTATATAAAATAGTAGATAGTATTCAGCTGCATCCGGTTAGACTAGCAACCGACCCCAGCATAATTGGAAAAGCTTTGGCTGTAAAAACAGCTATAAAAAGATCACTATTGATGGCAGTTATTTCAGTTCAACCACAGAGTTTACTGCACAACAGAACTTCGCTCGCGACTTCGTCCGCGGGTATTTCGTACATTTCCCTTAAATTTTTAAGGATTTTTTTTTTCCCGGCCTCCCCCCCTAAGGCGTAGTTTTAAAAATAACAATAGCCTGTAGTTCTCAGGAATAATGTACCGTTCTAACAGTGAAAAATATTTTTCGAATTGGATCATTAGTTCCGGAGATAACACCCTACATACAAAACTTACAAACAAATTTTACCTCTTTATAATATTAGTACAGATGGTAAAAAATTAGAAGCGTTGCAATACATTCCATTGAAACAACATATCACGATACCCATTCATAGACACACAGCAGTATCTATCTCCTAATACTACCTCAAATTCTATCTCATCTGACACCCAAAATCAATATCCAATTAGCTATTTGAATAAGGAGCAACCCGGTCACTAAACCCAATTACCGGGTACACAATCGATGCATGCCTGGATCGATGCCCGGTTATGTCAAGGTCAGTAACTCAGTAGTGGCCATTGAGATACGAGTATTAGCAGTTAGATTGTCTATAGGTCAGGTTAGGTCGGGGTATTAAGGTAAGTGCGGTGCATATGAGCTGTTTCTGTCTCAATTGTAGACTAGACTGCGTAGCCTTTTGCCAGCTATGTTTGGGTCGGTTTCCAGTCTAACCGTATGCAGCTGAATGCCAGTATTTTATAAGGAGTGAATCAAAGAAAAAATATAAAATCTATCAGTCAAATTAGGCTGAGAATCACTACTTTTTTAATGTCAAGGTACAGCTTTATTTATTGCAGTTTTACCTAAACAGATTAAGATTTAAACTTTTGTGAGAGTTTGAGTTTGCTAGTTGAGTTCGGGGCTTATATGAATTTCACATGATCCGTAGGCGGCGGTAGCCATTTTCTTTCTGGTAAGCCGTCGGCTTTGCGATTTGTTAATTTTATATATCGGTAGTCGACATTCGACATTTAAAAATATTGATTTATCGTTAATCGACATATGACATATTATTTTATTTTGCTTTAAACGACGTTCAAAGTTTAATCTTTTTTTTGAATCGCCATTTGACATTTAATAATTTTGATTTATCGTTAATCAACATTCGAAATTTAAACATTTAATTTTGTCTGTACCGAATTAGTAGAAGCTTTAAAAAATAGTTCATGACGTATGTAGAAAACCGAGGCAGACTGCCTAGAGTGTAATAGACAATAATTTATGAACACATAAACGTACCAAATAAAAACTAAGTACATAATAATATTACCTGGTATTTATTAAGACAACTTTGATCCACAATATGTGTACTTGAAAACTACGTGGGTATTTTAGCTATTTTATTGGATATAATTAAATAACTTAAATTTCGGTAGTCGTTGGCATAAAATGATTTATAATAGTAATAATAAATTTTATTTCAGAATTACATACATCCATATTTTGTTAGTAACATTGTTCTTAGCCTAGTGTTAGTAAAGCATAATAAATTAATAATAATTAAAGTATGTTAGGCGCTTGCTCTCGCTGTAGGCCTATCAAATGCCACCGACTTCCGAAATTAAAATTATTTTACACCTTTTAGTTTTTTTTTTAAGTCGGCTGTTTTTGTTTTGTAATACCTAAAAATAGTTTTTATTTTTCTCGCGTATTAGTGTGTCGGTTTGTAATTGATCTTTGTTACAATAGCCTATTTAATGTCAACTGACCATCGCCTTTAAAAAAATATAGCTATTCCCGTGTAGGGACGTTAATTGTTAAGAAGTTCTACTGGTACAGCCTTACTTCATGTGAAATGAGCTGCACTGTGACAAACGTATGTACTCTATACGTGAACAGAGGGCTGGCCTTTTGTCTTGGCCAAAGAAGCAGCATTGCCATTCAACGTGGCAATGCTGGCAGCCTTCTGGGCACTTTTCCCGTTGACAGCGATGCGGATGAATTTTTCGATGGCTTGTGATCATTTATTTTATTTTATTTCTTCATATATTAATAGTTGTATCGTTTTAATTAAATAAAAGGCTGGGTTTTACTAACATATATGTATTGCTCAGTTTCGTTCAGTAATGGAATCGCAACCCGTAAAATACTTATTATTGAGTAGATGCTCCTTTTTTTAAGTACGATGTAATGATTTGAAATGAAAAAATAGAATTGACGAACATGTCGCAAGGAAAGTTTTGAGTATGAATGTGGATGGTTACAAGAGGAGAGAAAGACTAAAGAAACAATGGATGGAATGTGGGAAAGACGATCTTTCTAGAGAGGAAGAGACTATTGAGAAGACGGTAAATAGAGATGTAGCGAAGAAAAAGACATACTGCGATAACATGGAGTAAGGGCAGGAGGATGATGAAGACATAAAATAAAAAAAGACAAAAAAATCTAAAATGATTAAATAGAAAACGCTAACGTTTGTGAAAACAGCACATAACTAATAGGAAAACTTCATAAAACCCTACAATTTCTCCTTGAAACATAACATTATTATAACAAACAATCAAACCACATGTTTACATCCCAAATACTTGTACAAGTTGATATTGCTCCTGCAAGTACTTGTGAGTACGTCAATCAAATCTCGGCTACGGACACAAATAGCCCCGGTCAGTGAGGACATTACCCCTACTAACTGACTGTCACAAATATTTAGAGATAATATTATCGTAGAAATAGGTCAAGGTTCGTAATTATTAATATAATATAATAATAATAATAAATTCGACGACCTATGTGGCGCAGCGGGCAAAGGTCCGCCTGAGACGCAGGAGGTTGCGGGTTCGATTCCCGCCTTGGGACAAATGTTTGTAGTATATACAAACATTTGTTCCGGTTGTTCTGGGTATTTGCTATGTATAATAAAAAATATCTATCCATGTAATGTATTGTATTAAGTATATCAGTCATCTAGTACCCATAACACAAGCTCTGCTTAGCTTGGGGCTAGATGATGCTGTGAGGATTGTCCAGTATAATTTATTTACTTTATTTAAATAATATCAGTCTATTATTGACCCACTGCAGGGCAAAGGCCCCTTCTTATACAGAGAAGGTAAGATTTTTCCTTTCTTATATGATAAGTAATATTTATTTCTGTAAATAGGTTTTATAAACACTTTTACAAGTAATATTTTTTGTTTTAACTGAGTTGGTATTTCGATCAGCTCGTGGCTGAATACAAACAGCCGCACGGGTCTATTGAAGGTTAAGATACGCTTGCCGAGGTCTGTCTGTGGATCGGTGTCCAATCGTAACAAATCGAGAATTTTAAGTCTCTCGGAAAACACGTTAAACCGTTGTTCCTGGCTGTCATTAGTAGATCTTTGACAGTAGTTACGGGTAGTTAGAAACCCGAAAGTCTGAAAACCAGTCATACCAAGGGGTATCGTATTGCCCAGTGAAGCAATCGCTTGATGTAAAATACTAATATTCAGCTGCATCCGTTTTTCGTTAAGTTGAACGAAAATGCAAGACAACTAATGTCTGACGCTGGTCATTCAACTGGACCTGAGGTTGTGAGAATAATAACTGTGACCGAAAATCACTAACTAATATATGTATATTATTATCCATACTTTATTTTATAAATGGGAAAGTGTGTGTGTCTGTTTGTCCGTCTTTCACGGCAAAACGGAGCGACAAATTGACATGATTTTTGAATTGGAAATAGTTGAATTGATGGAGAGTGACATAGGCTACTTTTTGTCTCTTTCTAACCCCCACTTCCTAACGCGAGCGAAGCCGCTGTCAAAAGCTAGTCATTTATTAAATCAATGTAGCTCTCGGATTAGATCTTCTAGATACTCGTATAAGACTATTTCTTGAAAATGTATGACAACTATCGTATGTCGTTTTGAATTTCGGGGGCTACATTGAAACATGAAAACAGATCATTCTCGAACTCACCTCATTCGACTTCCAATAGTAACACCGTGCGTATTGTCAGAACCATTTAATTGTAGTGGACGAGGACCATCGTGTTTGTTGCTGTGGGCGAATTGTCCAGCAGTGGGAATGTGGCCTTGGCCGTACTTCTCAGCTGTTTGCTGTTTGAAGGATTTGTTGGTTTTGAAGGTTTGTAGGACAGTGGATTTTCACTCCGTTAAATAAATACATCGAGCTCCCAATTCATTGGGAGTTGGCACACCACATCTTTTTCATCCATCCCATTGCCGTTTGAACTCTACTTGCTATTAATTCCGTAACTTCCATCCAAACCATCACCATTTAATCCATGGTTTCTTTAGTCTTCTTTCTACTCTGAAAACCATCCACATTCATACCCAAAAGTTTTTATTTTTTTATTTATTTTAAATACTTTAAGCACACAAATGTACAGAGGCGAACTTAATGCCATAGGCATTTTCTACCAGTCAACCTTTGGTTGATGCAGAGACAAACAGTGGCAGGTGCAATTTCTTAAAAGAAAAGAAAAGGGAAAATAAATATATACATATAAATTATAAACTTCAAAATATAATACCTACATAGAATATATACACAAATAAACATATATACACAAACACAGAGGACATACACAAATAAAAAAAAAGTTTCCTCATGACTTATTCCTCATTCCTCCACATCCGTGTGATATGACAATAGATTTCCTGACAGCTTCTCGGCCATCGGAGCCATTTTCAGACTCCCTATAATAATACCAGCCTGTTACTGTCCCACTGCAAGGCAAAGGCCTTTTCTCATAAAGAGAAGGCACGAGCAGGAATTGCCACGCTTGCTCAAGACGGGTTGGCGATTTCAGACTTATATTAATTATAAGTCTAGGTTTCCTCACGATGTTTCCCTTCACCGATATCAGTGATGTCCAAGATAAACTTAGAAAGTACATATGAAAAAGTCACATTGGTACTCGTCCAGGTTGGAACCCATAACCTCGTGCACAAGAGGCGAGGTCTAAACCTTAAGGCCATCATTACACATATAGACCCCCTCAGACTCCCTCATACCTTCTTATTGTCTATTATATTCATTTGCATTTCGTGTACCACTACATAATATATCCCTCTTGGCATTATCATCTCAGCTGCATGCAACTGCCTTAATTCATCCGTTTTGTGGCCATCGTTTTGATTCAAATTAGACAGCCTGCAGGTCTTACCATTGTTTTGTAGATAATCTCCTCCAAGTTTAAATACTAAGTCCCGAATGAGAAATTATTTAATTACGAAACAAGTATCTCTACTAAATATTATTTACAATCCGTAAATATTTTTCATAAGGCAACACGTGCCTCTCTGCAAAACCTGTAAAGTGCATTCCTGGAAGGCTGTATTACGCAAAGCGTTGGTATTTGCACGTGCCGTCGGCGGGCGGAGCGACGGGCGGGCGGCGTAGCTAGGCGGCGTACCGTGATAGGAAATATTTTATAGAAATTATGTGTTTATGAGCAAGGATAATTTCATTATTATCTTCATAAGTAATTTGAGTATCATACATCTTTGAAAAATAGCATAATTTGTATTTCTTTAAAAGATACAACTATATTATTAATACATGAATAAATAAAATAAATAATCACAGGGCATCGAAAAATTCATCCGTAACGCTGTCAATGAGAAAAGTGCCCAGAGGGCTGGCAGCATTGACACGTTGAATGGCAATGCTGATTCTTTGGAAACATAAAATACCAGCCCTGTCACGTGAAGAGTCGACCAAACGCTTTGCGATTTCTCGAAAAACTAAATGGGCACACGGACCCCATGGCCCTAGTGTTTCAACCCAAAACGGCTCAAATATCTTTGAACAGGTTTTGTAAAGTATTATCTTATGCTTTAGGGTAACCTGTTGGTTTCTTTTTATTTGTTAGCTGCCACCAACTGCAACATACTGCTTGAAAAATCATCTTGTTTATACATTCTTAACTGTCTTATGCACTCGGGTTTTTTGATTCTACATTATTACTTTTTACATTAAGTAGCGTCGGCCCCATGAAAAATAAATAACTTAAAGTATATTTTTTCATTACAGAACCACGATAATATCTATATCACCATAACTATCATTCTATAACTTAAACTGATCTTACTCATTTCATGTTCAAGTACCTATCTGTACAAAATTAATAATAAATAATTAGGCGGCACTATGTTGCAAGTAGGTACACGAACTACGAGTAACATCAAAAATATAAGTAAATCATACGGCAAACGAGTTACAACCGAATCTCTCAATATCTCATAGAATTACTGAAGATGAACACATAACGTAACATCACGCCTGTATTCCCCAGAAGGATAGGCAGAGGTGCACCTATTAGTGAACTCACATGTCACAAGTTATGTTTTGACGTGTCTTATTTGATGTTTTGACAAAAAAAGAACCAAAGGATTCTTACATGCGTGTTAAACTTATTAGTCTGGCGTCCTTGTGTCAAAGTAAAAGTTAAAGTCTGCATGAAAATGATATATTTTGCAATACGGATAACTTTTGAACGCCTAAACCGATTTTCAAAAAACATATCTAAGACCACTCCCGTCTAATTCACATTTCAAACAAAAAAAATCAAAATAAGGTCTTCGGTTCGGGAGCTACGATACCACACACAGACACACACAGACACGTCAAACTTATAACACCCCGTCGTTTTTGCGTCGGGGGTTAAAAAAAACACAATTCACAACACAACTTATAACAAGATGATTGAAAGAAAGAAAGAAAAAACATTTATTCAGCACAGGCTCAGGCACACAACGACACAATACTAAACATAGAAAACAAATAAACGAGTAACAAGAAATACACTAACAATATATACATATATTATTGAGTATGTGCCTTACGGCTGCGCTAAAAGATTTTTAGAAAGAAATTGACAATACATTCGTTTTATACTCGTAATATAATAAGAGATTCAGATAGGAACCTACTTATAGAATAAAAACTGTAAGTAGAGGATGAGCAAACAAAACAAAGCAGAATTTTCTGTTACGCAGATTACTTATAAAGTTGTTGTATGTAGAATTGTAGTGGAGAGTCTCTAGTGAGTAGATTTTTCTACCATACGAACATGAAAGACAATTATTTATTATTACTAGCCCACGTCCTACAGCTGGTCAAAGGCCACCCTCCATTCCTTCCATAGGTCGCGATTCCGCGCCGCCTCTTTCCAATTCTTAACACCTTACACACCAGGTAGTCGACATACGATACATTTTATTTTTGTGTCTCGTTGACTGGCAGGTACGGTGTTAAGAAAACCATACAAATACGTTAAAAAACACTTTTACTCGTCACATCACTGAATAAGCTCTAAAACTACCTAACCTACCAGCTAATTACCCTATTAAAATCAATACATTTCCTCGTAGTCACCTGCGTAATTAATTCATTTTAAGACGGCGCGGCGTCGTCGTAGCATCCCCTTAGAAGCAACATTTGCATATTACAAAGTATGGAAGTTCACTAACGAAGTGCGCGGGTAGAAGGGGGTCGGGAGGGGGTGAGCGGGGGGCGTCTAAGGTTGCTGGTGTAAGACGGGGAATTGGGTGCAGGGACGGACTTGGGATTAAGTTTTCGGGTAGATTTTGTGTGAGTAGGTTATATTTTTTTGTCGTAAAGTGTATAATTCGTTGTGTTCACTGAAAAAAATACGTCGATTTTATAATGCTACAGAGGATGGTTGAGTGACTTAGTTAAGTTAGATTAAATTCAAATATTCTGTTTACAAACTTTTAAACTAGAACATACATGATAAATTATATTTATTTCCGTAAATAGGTTTTATCAAGCATTTTTACACGTTAATATGAGAAATTATTTATTTGATTAAAACTAGGTTGACAAAATAACATACCATCACGCCTGTATCCCCGAAAGGTTGGGCAGGGGTAAACCTACAATACACCCAAAT
This sequence comes from Phlogophora meticulosa, assembly GCA_905147745.2. Lineage (NCBI taxonomy): Eukaryota > Metazoa > Arthropoda > Insecta > Lepidoptera > Noctuidae > Phlogophora > Phlogophora meticulosa. Next base: position 3,700,451 of record LR990542.1, read on the forward strand.
TTACCCAGTTGTTTTTAGTAGGTGCGATGGTAATAGGGGGTGAGCGTATTGCCATCAACTGGGCACACATCCAGTCTCCGGGTTACTACTGAGAAATTCCTAGAGATAAATCCCAAACTAAACTTAAACTCAACTTTGTACAACTCTTATAATATGCCCTTATATGTATAGAAATAACGTACATAGTCTTACTATTAACATAAAACCAATTTAAACAGTTGTTGGTAAAATTGAATATGTTTATGTTTCTTTTTTTTAATAAATTTTTTTAACCATTTTAATTGTAATGCCTTAACAGGCGACTAACCAGATAGGCAAAGGTCAGGCAGAGAGCTATCTATTGTTAACGTCTTCAAAATTCTGTTCATATAGATCGCAATGAAAAAAAAGAATTAAAATTTGGTAAACCAATAAAAATAATTACACTTCTCAATGTATTGTTTTTTTGTTATTTCAAACACAATGTGTATTGTTCGTGAATAAATTGAATCACAAAATTAGCCAGCCAGTTTTTATAAAACTACTTAATACAAAATAGTTTGTAAACTTTCACTTGCAATATTTAATATAAAAACAGCCGTTTGCATAATTTTATATCAGCACGCTTCCAAAGTATTTCAAATAAGCATCGTTTGCATTTTCTGTATAATTTTAGGTGAAATATGACCGTCTGGCGGTATTTTTGTGTAATTTTAATGAAAATTGCAACTAATAAAGTTGCCTAAAGTATTTGACCGCGTCTTAGTAGGTAGAGAGAGGTAAAACAAAACACGAAGGAACTCATGAGTTTTTCCTACTGCTACGGTTTTTACATACTCATTTTGTTTAGTTTCCGTTCATATATCTGTAGTTATTAATCAAAAGAAATTAGTTTTACGTACGTAATGTAGAGGCGCTGTTTCAATCTTAGTACAAATTGTTCACGTTTTCGGTTGGTAAACTTCTCGCAAGGAATTCGTGCTAGGGCTTCTGGTTATGGGGGTCTCTTAAGAGGTAACGGGGCCTCTTCCATGTGCTGATGGTGATCACCGGGATGGTTTTAGTGAGGTAAGAATCCCACGCTCCCTGGTCTTTTCCCCAAAAGTCCAGGCGCCTTATGAAGGTTTACCCCAGTTAACAAAAAAACAAAGGGCTACTGGTTATACACACACGGTTGCGAGTACTACGCACTCAAGTGTGTCAGAAAGATCAGCTTTTCTAAAAAAACATCACCAATAAGGTCTGTACTTTCCGTCGTTTCCTCTTGCTTATTTTCTAATCACCATGATCAGCGTCCACTCTATTCTTTCTTCTAGGAAAATATGACGAAGCTCCTGACTCTTGTGTGACGAATATGTACTAGGTTTTTATGTAATTTATTTCAGACCAGGTTCTCCATAGAGTGTTAGTAATACACAAAGACTTAAGAACTATGTTAGTAATACACAAAATACAAAAATAAACTATAGTAATTACTCTGTATACAGAATAATTACTATAGTTGGTTTTTGTCCTTAGTCCCCTTTCAAAACCACCTAAAACTAACACATCATTCCCTTAACTTACAGAAACGGCTACACAGCACAAAATAAAATCTAGCACCCCAAATCCGGACCACTTCACCTCGAAAGCGGAGAAAGATGAAGGAAATGAAAATGTACGTCGCAAAAAGGGGGGAACTACCCCCTTACACCCCGCTGAAGTGGAAAGCCCGAAAATTCTATAAAGAGGGGAGTTGGGACTCGATACCTTTTGTACGATAAGCCCATTCTCCCCTCGCCCTAAGGAAGAGGAGGGGCGGGAAAAGCGGAAACATTACTCTAACTGACGTCTCCGCACTTCTTATCAGTCTTGAATAATTTCCTTCGTTTTGTAGGCGTGATGCGGGACGTTTTGTTCCGTGGGGTAGTTTGGTAAATAATTTTCAGAGGTATTGGCATTGTTAAGTTTAAGGGATATGAAGGTAGGGCTCCTTCGTAGCGATGTTTTAAAGGGTGAATCACGTTCAGGTAGCTGCCTGTTTTAAGATGCGGGCTCGAAGCGCCGTCTTATATTCAAAACATTAATCATATGAGTTAGTTAAAAGTGTTAGGAAAGGATCTACTCACAGAAATAGATAAAGTCATTTGATTGCAAGACTATTTTACTTAAATAATTAATTTATTGTATTGTTAATAGGGTATTTGAAAACTGTCGGAAATATACATGAGCGAGTGCTTGTTTTAAAAAAATTGAGAAGTCAAAATTAATATAAAATTTGGTGGTACAATGAAAAACTTACAGGTATTTCAAGTCTTTCTTTCATCCTTGTTACCTAGAACGGCCTGTGTATTGAATGGTGCGAACTCACTTTGAAGTTTGTTGTCTATTTCCAGTCAAATACTCTATTATGCCTGTTATTTCAAATCATAAAATGTTACATTAAATAAAAGAGATATAATCTTATTTTACTAAAAAAGTAATTGTATAGTAATGTATAAAAAAACCTATCATAAATTCTTGCTGGATTGATTTTATAAATCCACAAAAACGGCCCAATATTCTCACGAAAAGACCAAAGAAAAACATGTTTCCAATCCCATACAAATTCAATACAATCAGCTTAATGCTATCACTTGATTCCTTTCATAAGCCGAGCATCGTACCCCCGACCTGTCGGTCACAGAACTTGATAAAAACAGGTTGAATCACTACACAAAAATACTTTTATATCTTTTCAAAAGGTTTACAGTTCCCATTCCTTGAAAACGAGCTTTCTTTTACGAAAGATAAACTTGTTATTGTCAAAGAAAGTAAGGGAAGACCGGTTTTAAAAGCGATGAGTTTAACTTATCTTTTATTTGGATTTGTCATAAAATTGAATACCTATTGTATTTTATTTGGTAAAATACTGCGCAAATAATACTTTCCCATGAAAATTTTTAATTGTGCTTAGAAAAATAATATTTTAAAGCATTTACAAAAACGTTATGATTGAATAAAAAACATAATTTATTTATTTCTTCATCGTACATCTATCATTACATCATATCATTTATTCATCTTTGTTAATCAATCAGTCATGATCGACACTTCGCGTGACCAGAGGGCTGTTTCATTCTTTGCCCAAATAATTAGTAGGTATTGCCATCCAATGTGGCAAAACTGTCAGTCTTTTGGGCACGATTCCAGATTTCAGCGATGCCATAATTACATGCACTTATCCTAAGTTATACTAATACCTGTAACTAATTATACATATACAATGCATTCCTTGTAATTAATCATAAAAGCTTAAATAATTAATGCTTCGATGGTCTAGTAGGTAGTTGCAGGTTGAGCATCGCAGTTACTTTTCATTTGGAATATCTCAGTAGTCAGGTAATAGGCTCGCCCTCCTGTAATGACATCTGACTAAAACATAAGTGGCGAAATGTGCGTAAACTATAGGTACACCTCTGCCTTTCCCTTCGAGCAATACAGGCGTGATGTTATATTATGCATTCCCAATAAGCATTTGACTTAAAATTAAATGATTATTATAATAGGTCTTTGACCTATGAAATTGCCGTTTTGTATGAAAAAATTTAAATGAATTTTTTTCATGTATTTTTTATTTGTATTAATCGAAGTAATCACCCATGCAATCAATGCATCTTTGCCAACGCAGTGGCAGTTTATTAATGCCCTTCTTAAAGAAATCAGCTGGACGGGAGGCAACAAATTCTTCAAAGGCATTTTGTACTGCCTCTCGGGTATTGAATTTTTTTCCCGCCAAGAAGTTATCCAAATTCTGGAAAAAGTAGTAGTCTGTAGGCGCAAGGTCTGGTGAGTAGGGCGGATGACGGAGAGCTTCCAACCCCAGTTCTTGCAACTTGGAGACCGTCTGCTGTGCAGTATGAGGTCGCGCGTTGTCGTGCAGGAGCAGCGGAGACGAGCGATTGACCAATGCTGGTTGGAGATGTGCCAGCTTCTCCATCATTGTGTTCAATTCTTCACAGTACACATCTGCAGTAATGCTCACCCCGTTTGGTAAGAAGCTGTGTTGAATCACACCGGCGCTAGACCACCAAACAGTGACCATCACTTTTCTTGGGGTAAGTTTTCGTTTAGGGCATTGTTTAGGTGCTGAACCAGGATCCAACCAACTTGCTGAGCGCTTGCGGTTATCAAACAGAATCCATTTTTCATCGCAGGTAACAATGCGGTTCAAAATTCCTTCATTTGTGTGTCTGTTGAGCAGTGCAAGGCACGTCTCGACGCGTACTTCGCGCTGGCGATCATTGAGTTCGTGGGGCACCCATTTGTCAAGCTTTTTTACCTTGCCAATTTGACGCAAATGGACCAATATTGTTTTGACGCTAACGTCGAAAGCTGCTGCTAATTCAGCCGTAGATTGTGTATCATCAGCTTCCACAATCGCCTTTAATTCGTCATTGTCGACCAAAGTCTTCGGACGACCGCGAGGTTCATTTTTCAGGTCGAAATTTCCAGAACGGAAGCGAGCAAACCAATAACAGGTAGTGCGTTGGTTTGTAGTGTTAGCTCCGTAAACGTCGTTGATGTTGCGTGCCGCTTGTGCCGCGTTGCTGCCACGACGGTACTCATATTCCATAATTACTCGAATTTTTAACGTATCCATGATGACGAAAAAGATTTAAATGCGATGAAAATGTAACACTAATCAATAAACAAATGACTACTTTTGGAAAAAAAAATCCATGTTTTTAAAATAAAATTAATTTGAAATTAGAATTCTTAGCCAATCAAAAAATATTTTGATTTGAAATGGCCAGTACTGCAGAACGGCAATTTCATAGGTAAAGACCTAATATAATGACCAACGCAAATTTCAGTATCTACCTAGTCGATATGTTTTTTATTCTAGTCGATATAACTCTTTATATGCAACTTTTTTATGTTTCTATCTTCTAAGAGGAGCTCATGGCTAAATAAAAACAGCCGCACGGGTTGGTCAAAAGTTAAACTACGCTTATTGAGGTCATTCTGTAGATGGGTGACCGTTTGTAACATATCGAGACTCCTCAGTGCCTCGGAAAGCACGTTAAGCCGGTCCCGGCGTTTATAGATCTTTGACAGTCGTTAAGGGTAGGCAGAAACCTAAAAGTCTGATAACCAGTCTTGGGGGTATCGTGTTACCCAGTAACTGGTTTGTGGAGACCAGAAAAGCAGTCACTCCAAGTCAAATACTAGTTTTCAGCCGCATATACTAGAAGCAGACTCCAACACAGTTGGGAAAAGGCTAGGCAGATGATAATATTTCTATATTCATACAACTTTTTACTAGTAAAACGAAAATACAATATTCAATCCTCTATAAAAACTCCACTAGTAAATACAGGAACGATTTTTCAACGAACAGTCCAATTTATCATAAGAATTAGTTGTCCGAACTATTGGGCATTCGTAATTAATGGACAGCCGGGGCAGCAAAATGAAAAGGGTGGCCGTCTGGCTCCACGAAAATACTGTTATTTTGTTTCGATTTTGCCAGTAGAGGTAAATTTTTCAGTTGTATACGTAGGTATGTAGACAGCAATTTTCATTCGAGTAGTGCGCTTACTATCGAGATATAAATGTTGTTTTTGTAATCGAAAAATTGGAAATGGAATTCACTTGTTTTTTTTTATTTTATTGCGTCAATCTTGGTCATTATTTGAAAGTAAAGAGTGACTAGTGAAATCTATTAATACGCCATGCATAAATACCACAAATTGAAGTATATTCATCCACATCTATCACAGTATGTAAGAGTAAGTCTGAAAGTGGTGCCTGTGACCGAGAAGTTGTGTGGAAATCGGTTGTCATGGTATGGGCATGTAATGCGAAGGAATGAGGACCACGTTGTGAGGAAAGTTTTGAGTATGAATGTGGAGGGTTATAAGAGTAGAGGGAGACCAAAGAAAAGATGGATGGATTGCGTGAAAGACATGAGGAAACTATTGAGATGACGGCAAGGAGAGATGTATGGAAGAAGAATACATGCTGTGCCGACCCCAAATAAGTTGGGATAAGGGCAGGAGGATGATGGTGATCTACCGTCCCCTAGCAGCAGCAGCGTTATAGCAGTGTATAGTATTCATATTTAACAAATTCAAATAATCATTAAATAAATGAATGAGAGAAAGATAAATGATTATTTGCCACTATTAAGGCAAAGGTCTATCACGCAGAGAGACACGAGCACTAATCACGACGCTTGCTCAAAGCGAGTTTGCGATTCCAAACTTATGACTTATTTTTTAAAGTCATAAATTTCTAGTTAGTATTTTTTTAATATGCACGTAGATATATCAGTTGTGGCATATAAACATATTTTGTAACTTTCCTTCTATAGTAGACGATTATAGAAAGACTTATAGAAATTCGTATAGGCTTAATTAATTTTCTCCTTAAACAATCTCACAATCCCAAGCCCATATCCTCAGATATTCCTTCATCACCGTCTTATAAATATTGAAGAGGTCTAACAAAACAACTGATGTGTACTTACGTGGGAGGTAATTAAGCACGGAGGGACGTTCCCTCGCGAATGCCGCCTCATCTTTCCACTTACGCTGAGGTTCTCAAACTTGCGAGGTTTATTCAATAATTTAGATTGTGTTGTGTAACATATGGAGAGAGTACAAATGACATTTGTTATTTAGATTCAAGTTCTTCAAACCTATCAGACAGACGTGTTGCTGGAGAGTTTGTTCCGCCACTTCTTCTTCCCAGCAAAAACACTAGGAAGTGGTGATGGGTGGGCATTTTGGGTGACTGTCTTTTGTAAACGTTTTTGACGTTCAAAAAGTGCTGATTCTCAGGGTAATTTGAATATATGAATTTTGATTTTGAGAAGGTGGTGGCTGATGAAGATAATTTTGATAATAATTAGTACTACTACCTGGGCCCTAACCTGAGGGTACTTATAAATAAAATAAAATAAATATTGCTGGACTATCCACACAGCATCATCTAGCCCCAAGCTAAGCAGAGCTTGTGTTATGGGTACTAGATGACTGATATACTTAATACAATACATTACATATATAGATATTATTTTATTATACATAGGAAATACCCAGAACACCCGGAACAAATATTTGTAGATCGTACAAACACCTTCGCCCACCGCGCCACATCGGTCGTCGAAATCTTGCCAAACCAAATCGGTCGTTATAAAAGGGGTTTTCGATATTAATGATTAGGATTTATTCTTAGAACTACTTTTATATTACAAGCAAAACCCCCGCAAGCAAACGGCTGCCTCTCTTGTCTCTTCTTATTCTAAAACATCCCGGCTTAGCAAGGATTTATAAAAAAATAATGGTATTTCTTTGGAGATCACATTGTTTCTATCATTCAAACCTTGCCCTGACGATCAAGATCAAGTAAAATTATCATTAATTCATATACATACAATTCATTTTTTGACATACTTACTTAGTTGATTGTATTTGTATTCAACAATATTACTTATTCTGAACCTTTAAATGTTCTATATAGGAACTTATATATATAGGAAGAGCCGCAACTTCTTTGCATGCTTCATTTAAATGAAGCATGCAAAGAAGTTGCGGCTCTTGTACAATTTGTATGATACCGATTTGTATGAATTTTTTTGTGAATATAGTATGGTAGGTCTGAGAATCAGCCAACATCTATTTTTCATACACCCCGAAATTTTGTTTTTTTTTTTATCAACAGTTTTTTTTATTTTTTTATGATTTAGCATTGAAAAATACATACAACTTCAAATTCTCACCCTTTTATCACCAACTTCTATATTGCAAAACCACGTTTTCTGGGTCATTTAGTAAATATATACATATTTAGCACATATAATAAAATGAGGACGCTGTCAAGACCTAGTTACATAAGCTTCAAAACTTTGACATCCACACCGCCCCACTAGCATTGTCTTCCGGTACTGAGTGGCTTTATGAAATTCCTAACACGCACATACGTCGTAACAGCGGTTCTTATTAGCCGGGTTCGAGTTCGAGTCCGGCCCTTTAACGGCTAATCGGGTAATAAGAACTAGTTGATTGCATGACCGTTATTTCTGGTTTTATTGGGTAATGTTTTATTGTTTTGTGTTTGTATTTAGAACAGAATAAAAAACAAATGATTTTTTAGTGGCCAGAAACATGGTACAGAGTTCCTATATCTAAGATTAGTTACTTTGGCCTTCCTTTACTCTTATTACCAATAAGCAGTCTAAATTTGGCATAAAACCTTAGTAATAGAAAAAGAATTTATTACGAAGTAGTTAAATCATTTACTTAGTCATATACATTGTATTATTGTACTTCTTTCTAAAGCAGGTAAGTAAGACATATTTAGAGGTACATTTTTATTTGCCATTTAACAAATAATAATATAATTAATGTTTATTTGTTGAGAGGATGAAATTAATAAAAGGCAAAAAAGAAAATTAAGTTGTCTAGTCTGTCTGGTTTCGCTGACGCAAGGGCATACATACAATTCACTTTCAAAAATGGGTATCAAACAATTACGTAGACATTGTTAAGATAAGATATTGATAAATTGAATGATGTGTTATTTTTATGATGATGTGGCTCTCACCTAAAGATACCTATGGAAGAAAATTTAAGAGGTAAACTGATCTAACATATCGGTGTATATGTCAAGTGGCCACATTACCTTATGACATAAGTATCGTTAAACAAAATTACGACTTTAGTATGTTTGAGAGCTTCCGCAACTCTGGATAAATGGCGTTGTATTTTTTCAAAATTTCCTAAATCTCGCAATTGTGTAAAAGTATGTAAGCATCGTACGAGGTGTCGTTCTGTAGACTCTGCCTACCCCCATGGGAAAAAGACGCGATTTTATATATTTAAAATGTTCCGATTAAAAATCTTACAAAACTAAAGCAATCTTCGACGACCTATGTGGCGCGGCGGGCGAAGGTCCGCCTGCGACGCAAGAGGTTGCGGGTTCGATTCCCGCCTTGGGACAAATGTTTGTACGATCTACAAATATTTGTTCCGGGTGTTCTGGGTATTTCCTACGTATAATAAAAAATATCTATCTATGTAATGTATTGTATTAAGTATATCAGTCATCTAGTACCCATAACACAAGCTCTGCTTAGCTTGGGACTAGATGATGCTGCGTGGATTGTCCAGCAATATTTATTTATTTATTTATAATCTAATACAATATTTAACTACAAATATGAAGCCAAAACAAGCCACAAATTAATAACCAAATTGTACTCCTAAAGACGCAAACACTAATTTAATTAAAATTTCAATTAAATTGAAACGTCTTGGATATAATGTTATAGTTTCTGTTCTGTTTATGTAATTTTATACGCACGGTGTGGGGTGGGGGTGGCTGGGGGCGCGCCACCCCACCCAGCCCCGTGGTGGGATTAACAAGATTCCATTAAAATTATTATAATGTTCTCTGTGTTATGGGTAAGTAAGGCTTCTTTGGTGTTTGTGTATGTATGTGTCTTATGTGCTGAGTGAAGACGTTTCAGAATATATTATATTGACATATACTTCGTATGTGTTTCATCGAATTCGGGTCTATTTAAAAGCTAAGGCAATTCTCGTCAGGAGCACGAGTGCATTAAAACAGTACAATAAAGATCTTAAAGTCTCGCCACGGACACGCATATGTATATTTAAAAAACAAAACAATACAAGTTATAATAATGGAGGATCAGTGTAATTACAGATAGATGTTTCTTCGTCTCATAGACTGAAGGAATAAAAACTCTCCTAGATGAAACACGATTTGGTAACCACGTGCATCCTCACCCGGCTTGTGTGTTGGCAAACCTGTAATGCGTCAAAAAACCTTCTTCTCGTGTTCGTAATAATTGTTAGGATAAAGTTTGTATGAAGAACAAACAAAAGGTATATCCACTGGAAAGGTCATTTAGATGGTATCTTTGTATGAAAATCTTAATAAAAGACTGTTTGTGCCCGTGCCATTATAATAACGAATTTTCTAACAAAGTAAAGATTTCTATCTACATTATTTTACATCAATATCTATCGATACACCCCAATCTAAGCACGTAAAAAACGACTTCAACCTTTACTCCAGCTCGTCTATTATCAAGCTCGTTTATTTACTACATAACATCGTACAGCTCGTAATTCTGTCCCTCATTTCAACAATAAAATACGCACACGTCACATGAGGGCCTATAAAAATAATACCAACTTATACCAGCCCAACGTGTCACTATTCACCCCCATACCTTTCCCCTTAATGTCTCCACCTACACACAACTCTATAACATTAGCCACCACCACCGCCTTAAAAGCCACTAAGAAAATCAATAGCGATGTAACATAACGCCACAGTTACTTATTCCCCGCGAAAATAGACGCTTCGCGGGGTGGGTAGGCCCCCAACGCGGTTGGGGGGATGGGGGCCCCGCCACCTGAGACACTTCGAAGACGGAGCACTCAAAATTTCGCTTATATAATATGGATATACAGTGGAATTAATTAGTTTTACGGCGCAAAGTTTTACACGGGTGCCCTGTGATATTTGCATAAGATTCTCGAGGTGTGAGTTTGTTGTTATATTGGGGGTGAGCAGAGAACTATGTTGGGTGTGGTAGAGTTGTAATAAGATGCTCTGTTTGTTCGCAAGGAGACACAGATATATCTCCCTATGACAAAAGCAGGCGAATAAAATTACTCCAAAACGGCCATTTTTATATGAAAAGGTACAATTTAAGAACTTTCAAGCAATCATCATCATCCTCCTGCCCTTATCCCAATTTATTTGGGGTCGGCGCAGCATGTTTTCTTCTTCCATACATCTCTATTTGCCGTCATCTCATGGGTCACCTCTTTTCTTGCCATATCCTCTTTCAAACAATCCATCCATCTTTTCTTTGGTCTTCCTCTACTCATGTAACCCTGCACATTCATACTCAAAACTTTCCTCACAACATGGTCCTCATTCCTTCGCATCACATGCCCATACCATGACAACCGATTTCCACACAACTTCTCGGTCACAGGCAACTTTAAGACTTCCTCTTACATACTCATTTCTTATTCTATCTATTCATCAGTCTCCAATCATCTTTAATACATTTAATATGTTAATATTACGGCCAAAAAATACATTTTCGTGATATTTAATAAGACGATAAGAAAGACAATGGCACCGATTCCCTTTCAAAAACTGAACTGAAATAATAGAATTGACATCTCTTTCTGACAGTCAACTCTAGAAAAGGACAGTGACAGACAGACGGTGGCAGATAAGAACTAATTTATAGATGTAATATTAGTTTTATACCTCAGTCTTCGCTATGTTTAAGATCAATGCGTATTGAAATATCAACTATATTCGTATGCTAGCTTTAGTTAAACTAAATTTGACAGTTTTTAACATAATGCTCAAATAGTGTCTCAACTCAAAATAATTGAAAAACTCTTTTAATGTACCATTCGTTTCAGTAAACTTCAAAATATTATCTGAACAATACCTAATACAAAGCGAGCTATGGTACTTAAATTAAAATCAAGGAAGATAAAATAATTATTTAATTTCTATGCTATATCACTTGATGATTTTTTTACTTTTTTTGAGCGTAGGCGCGATATTTCCATCCTTTTCTTGTTTTATAAGAAAAAAAAAGATGGAAATGGTCCAGACTAAGGTTGTCTTATGAACAAGATAATCGGCATTAAGACCCGATGAGTTTCATTTTAAATCGTTTACATGTAGTTGTCCATTAAATAAATCTTTCAGATTACTAAAATTGTGTTATTGAATTAGTTTTGTATCTGTGAAGATATGTTATAAGCAATCTAGTTAGTATCATTGATACTATTATAGTATTAGTCTACGTAAGTAATAGGATATCAATTTATTATAGAATAAACAATTACTAATATTGTCAGTGTTTAGTGACTTTGGTATATTACAGTTAAAATGTACATAATTATAGTATAAAATTAACTATTTACATAATATACAAAATAAAACGAAATAAAAAGCCGACCAGGACAATCAGGCGTCAAAGTACTCCTCCACATCGCCGGCATCTGGAAATGTGCCCAAAAGACTGGCAGTATTGCCACGTTGGATGGCAGATCTAATTCTTTGGGAAAAGAATGAGCCAGCCAGTAATAAATTTCGTAAGTAATAAATTTAAAGTATAAAATTTCAGAGTACGCTCAAATAATTTCATGAAAATGTAATACATGCAACAATTACTAAATACTACACACACCACTGACCTCTTATCAAAATCAAAACATCTTAACCAACCAGTAACATCTATAAATTACCCTGAATACTAAGAGTTGCAAGCCTCACCCCACAACAAGGGAAATATATTTCGAATTACTGGCAACACAAATAAATCAGGCACTCGCCAACCGACAATATAATCGGGAACTTAGAAACACGTACTTACTTATGAAACCCCACCACCCCGCGTTCCGTTTTGAATTTCGAATAGGTAGGGTTGCAAGACTTGTAATAAAAGATTTGCATTTTTTTTCATCATGCTACCTTGCATGGGGTCAACTCAGTTTCTTGTCACGAAAAGAAGTAATACGCATAAGAGATTATACTTGAGTGATTAATCTGAAGATGCAGATGGAGGATGCGTCGCTGCTCTCCTGAGCGAGATTTCTTAACTTACTTACTAATATATGAGAGTGTCTGAATACTCACACATACTTTGGTACAGATGCCAGCACATCAAGCCACCCTAATCTGTCAAATTTCATTGATAGTTTATCAACTTTATTACAAAGGAATAAGGTTCATGTTCAATTGGAAACATTTGACAGTTTGGGATAGCCTGATGTGCTGGCGTCTGTACAACGTGTGGCACATACAATAGCATACGAGTATATGTGCTTATCGTGGGAGTCAGTCGTTGTACCTAATTTGAAATCAGTAACTGAAGTTACAACATTGGCTTAGTACTGGATCTTCTGCTAAGCATTCCTATGTCAGGGTAACATCCCAGACATTCACAACAATTAACAAATATTATTCTTTTCTTCTACTTTGATTAAATCTGTCTTGTTTCTTTTATTATTTTTTCTACCATTTTTTCGAGAGTTTGTTTTTTAGACGTTGCCCCACACTAGGAATTTCTCCTGAATCGTGGGTGGGTTTACAAACATTTAAACTCACATACACGAACAACCAGACCTGGAACAACTACCTGTAGGCCATACAAATATTTGTTCCGTACGGGAATGGAGTCCACAACACGCGGCGCAGCAGTCGATGTCTCAGCCATTGCGCCAACCGTGCCGTCAAATCTCGTCAAGAGTCTTGTATCGCTATTCGATATGCGTTCTTAAATTTTGATTTTGCCAGCCCTATTTAAGGAGCGAGATCCAGAACAAAGTTAGATTGAGAACGAACGAACCGTCGACGTTCGGTTCTTAAGACGCGATGCTGATGGCGAGTTTGAAATGCAAGAGCTTTGGTGCAAGAGCTTTGGCGCAAGAATTGTGCTCATACTTGTTGTATACAGAGGAGGTTGGGTGAGGGGCTCGTGGCTACATCATTACACCCACGCAGGTCGATTTAAAGTTAAACTAGACTTTCCAAAATCCGTGCGTGGATGGGTGACTATCCATTATATACCGAGATCCCTCCGTGCAGCATGAGCCGTTTGTTTGACAGCCACAAGGGTTGATCAAAGGTTAAGCTACGCCTACTGAGGTCAGTCTGTGGATGGTGACCATTCGTAACATATTGAGACTCCTCCATACCTCGGAAAGCACGTTAAGTCGTTGGTACTGGCTGTCATTCGTAGATCCTTGATAGTCGTTACGGGTAGTCAGAATCCTGAAAGTCTGTCCATCAGTTATCGTGCTGCCCAGTAACTGAGTTGTGGAGGTAAGATAGGCCGTCGCTCCATGTAAAATACTGATATTTAGTTGCATCCAATTTGACTGTAAGACGACCCTAACATAACTATGTTACTATGTGGGAAAGATGACAATGCAGGTGAAGTTGGAAATCTGTTGTGAGTTTTTTTTTCATTTCTGTAGCTTATATTGTCCCACTGTTGGGCAGAAAGTTTTAACTAAGCGATCACGAACTGGTTATTATAGACCGTTACGCATCAAATAAATTAGTAACGGATATTTCTGGACTTTGTCATAGACATAGACTCTCAAATATTTTTCTATTTGTGTCTTTGATTCTCAGGATTGGTGAAAGAAAAACAGAACTCAATTGTCTCTTGGAGAAACATATAGATCTTCAGCAAATTAAGGTATTCGCAGTTCTAGAAATGGGTCTTGAGAATGAGAAAGCAACTACTATTTTTCTATACATCTGGTAACACTGGGTGTTTGTAAACCACTCAGTGTTTACACCTATCAACATAGTTTTATTTGATTGAAAACATACTTTTTGGGACTGTATTTTGCAATCACACAAGCACGATGAAGGTTGCTTATAAGATGTAAGATCTTCAAAGTATCAAACAGCAATAAAGCTACTAATAAAACCACAAACAACCAACCCATAAATACTCATATACATACATAAATCATTTATCAAGTGTCACGTTCCTATACATCACACATAGTATACATAGTTACCACGTTATACGCGCTCACAAGCCGCATGTATACACAGCTATACATGTCGGTATGTACATATTTTAATACATTATCTCGCGCAAGGAGATGAGTTCCAAGATGGCTGCCTTTGAAACACTTCTTAGAGCTCGCGTAGCGTCGGCGTGTTAGTGTGGAAGAGGCTTGCGATTTATTATTTGACCCAACTCCAGGTAAAACCTTGCCACCTTTCAACCGTGGAGTTATGCCAAACTTAAACTCCAAAAAATGTATGGTGAATCTTAAGTTAACACTGTTTGTAATGTTACCTGTGTTTATAAGAGGGTAAAGATGTATATCAATAGACGAATAGCCCGGTTTTGTACGCTTACGACAATGCACTACAATGACCACTTCAAAAGGACTTCATCTGAGGCTCGACACGGTTTTCTTGCTGATCTGAAAAGAAACACCGGAAAAAACTCAGAAGTCACTGTTTCTTTGAAAATCCACACATAATCTTTTTGATTATCTTGGTCATATCATGTGAGGACCATTCAGTTATCTGAATTGACCTCACATGAGCTGTCTGAGATGGTCTTTTGATAAATGAAAGGAACAGATATAAGTGATCCTGTCCAGTCTGCGCAAGCATTTGTCGTAGACCTCAACTCAGAACTAAGGAGCTCAACTCTCGAGGAACAAAACGAAAGGAGGAACATTTGGGTAGGCCACATAAAGTACCCACTCAAACACCCAAACAAAATTCATGCCATCATCGATCTGCCTAGCCTTTTGCCAACTATGTTTGGGATCGACTTCCACTTACAGTGGAACGTGGCCGGATGCAGCTGAATACCAGTGTATTACATAGAGTGCATTTTTCAGTGTGTTATGAAAGAAAAGAAATAAAGAAAAACACTTAAATATATTGGAAATTCACAGGAAATACAAATTAAACAAATTCTAAAACGTGTGGTGTGTGTGTGTGTTGTGTGTTTGTGATGTGTGTGTGTAGTGTGTGTGTGCGTCTGTGTGTGTGAATATTAGTTGTGTCAACTTACAGCATTGAGTTAAAAGTCGAACTTTATAAAGAAAAGGGTCCATCTCCACACTATATCCCAGCCACACGAAGTTATTATATCGCTGCGAGTTTTCGCGGGGGTGGCACGAGGTGGGGGCGGGGTGGCGCGCCCCGTGATAACTCGCTACTTCACCGTTTACTTATTTACATAATTACATATAATTTTCAACTGTGTGCGAGCGAAAATACCATATTGGAGACTTTGGAGGTATGTTGGTTGAAGGTTTTCTTGCTGGCTTAGGTAGGTACAAACATAACCTATTCGGGCCTACTAAGAAAGAGAGAACATCTTGAGAGAGAAGATAGTACACGCAAATAAAAATACAATTAAAATATAAAAAAACCCGACTGCAAAAGTTTAAGAACAAGATGACTTTACAAGCAATCTGTTGCAGTTGTTGGCATCTATTTTGATATTGAACTAAAATAACTGTCACCAACTGCAACGTACTAAGTACATTTTTTTTTGCCTAAAGTGTAATAAGTCAAAGTTTTGTAATCATCCTTTTTTGGAATTCGAGTCAAAAGGGAGCTGCTCCTCCTCAGCATAAACATGAATAAATGGCATATCGAGTTAAAAAAAACAGGCAGTCATGCCCTCAGCCAACAGAAGCAAAAACTTAAAACTTTGAAATAATTGCATTTTTGACACACTCATGCATTTTAGCATGACGCGAACCCTGCAAAAAGTCATTCAACGTGGTTAAAGAAAAAAACTATCAACTAGAGCGGAGCGAGCACAAGTACTACTAATCACACAGCACGCAGCACAGCATTCATTGGCTCAGCCACTGCTCCAACAGTGTCGTCGATTTTGTTTAAGCAGAGCATGTAACAAACACTAAAACATTTTGCTAAAACAATAGTTTGCAGATTTCTTTCCCAGCACATTGGGCATCATGAACGCAACTAAGCAACTTACTTGAAACTTTTTCAACAATGCTCACAACCTTTTTCTTTTTATGAAACCATAAAAAATCGTAGATTAAAAAAAGTACATTCTTCTTTTTGGCATAATATGTTATTCTGTCATTTATATTATTCATTGTTTTGAATCACTTTTTGATTTTTATTGTATTTTTGATACTTAAATATTTTTTCTTTAACTACATCGAAATGCACAAACTATCCAGCATCAAGGGTTCAAGTAAAATTATGAATCCACAGCCAACCGACTTCGATAGCTTTCTACCTTGGGCTTGCAAAGAATACCATATCGATACTGATGTCGTCATCACGAGAAAAGTTCTGCGTAAGTGGACTATCCTCTGCAATAAATCGGACAATAGTAGACGAATAGCGTTCCTTTTCTGGCGTCATTTCCATGTATCCCTTTCTGCCACAAGGAGACCTCCTTTGCAAGAGCGAGAAGTCCAGTTTACACGTAAACGCGCATTCGATCTTAATGAGCACGTACTTCTCAAATACGCTGATAACATTATTTGCCATTATGTTATCCTGAATTTAGTAAGTATATAATTATAGAACAGGAACAGTGTGAGTAATATAATCATCATTATCATCATCATCATCCTCCTGCCTTTATCCAAATTTATATGAGGTTGGGGCATCATTTCTTATTCCTCTAAAGGTAATCTGTATGCCGTCATCTCAATAGTCACCAAATCAGTCAGTGTTTTTAGCAATTTCTTCTTACACAATTCATCTATCGTTTCTTTGGAGTTCCTCTATTGTAGCCCTCCTTAAAAATACTTAAAACTTTCCTCATAACATGATCCTTATTTCTCCTCACCAATTAAACGTGGATGATATAAAACTAATACAAGGTTTAAAAAATCAACAGCGACGTACGTGACGGCGGCGGCGACAACGTTGCCTAAGAAATCGAGCATCAAATCGAAATCGAGAACAAGACCATATTTAGTGTCATCAGTTGCTGGTACAAGTGAAAGAACATTTAGTTCATTAAGTGACATAACTGTGTTCAACAATGCAAATAAAATTAACATCGAAACGTTTTACGATAACAATGACAACTTAGTCCAGCTGAAGTTTCTTAACAACAAGGCTATACCAAGGAAGGTCATGCAAGTAATCGCACTCACACTTCCGCACCAAACATATTTAACGTCAATTACCATCAACAGCGGCTTGCGTATGGATTCTATACATGAAATATACAAATTTTTACCCGACTCAAATATCACAGAATTATGTCTGGACAGTACATATCTAAGTGAAATTAACTATGAGACATTACTGACGAATGATAAGTTAAAACATCTCTCCATGGCAAAATGTACGATACAAGATGCTGATGTAAAAACAATCGCGGATCAATTAGGAGCACCATGTCCCGCGTCTAGAGTATTGTCTGCTTTGAACTTATCTAGTAACAGAATTACAGATATTGGTGCGAAGTATTTAGCGGATGCCTTACGAACAAACAGGCAACTCAGTTATTTGAACATAGCGAACAACATGGTCACAGATGAAGGAGGTATGAGCATTCTTGACACTTTACAAACATTCCCTCCGTTGGCCTCAGAAGTCCTAGAGAGCAGAGCCAGACACGTGACGTACTTAAAAGAGAGGAATGATTTGATTGCAGCAATATTTGTAGAGCTCCAAATGACTAAATTGGATAAGAATACAAAGAAGTCAACGAGGAAAGGTAAAGGAGACAGACAGTCACTACAAAGTCCGTATTCGCAGAAACGGTTACATGAATCAGAAATTGAGGCCCAAATTATACGAGAAAAGGCAGAATATTTAGCTGATGATAGAATGGGATTATTTGATGAGGCATTCTCTCCACACAACACTGCAACACAGAATGGTGTAGTGCACTGTTTCGGTAATAATACTTTGTGCTATTTGAATCTTGCTCACAACAGCCTTACTTATGCTAGTGTCAAGAAATTGCATGAAGTGTTATCAGCGCAGAAATCTCTTAACAGAACACCTAGGGGTTTGATAAAAATCGTGATTGACGGTAACTTATTGCCTGTAGCTTGTGAAGAATATGAAGAGATTAATCTTCTTCTTAAGTTAGCTATAGATGCTATTAAAAAGCAATCGGATTTTGCAGCTAAATCGAAGACATCTGTAAAATTTGGCGCCAAATAAGTTTCTTTTTTTATTTATCGTGTTTAATGCTTTAAGTCACGTCAGCTCTGATGTATTAATGTCACAAGGTTTAGATTTTTTTTATTATTTTTAATACTTTTTCAACTTTTGTTGAGGCTTAGAATATTTTTTTTAGACTTAGCTCGTTTTATTGTTATAGTTAAATAAAAACAATACATTTTTTTCTTCTTTAATTATTCGCAAGAATACACCTACATCACTTCCTTTCCACCTATATAATCTTTCACACAATCCATCCATATTTTCTTTGGTCTCCCTCTACACTTTGAACCCTGCACATTCATACTCAGAACTTTCCTCACAATCCTAATTCTTTCACATCACATACCATGACAACCGATTTCCACACAACTTCTCGCTCACAGGCGGCACTTTCAGACTTACTCGACGAATTAATATAATAATGTAATTATACAAGATAAAGCTAACAGAACAGTGCAAACGAATGGATAACTTAAATTAACATCAATATCATCACTCCATTAATTAACTTTTCTTTTTTCTTTAATAAAAACGTTGCCCCACACTAGGAATTTCTCCTGTATCGTGGGTGCGTTTACAAACATTTAAAGTCACATACACAAACAGCCAGACCCGGAACAACTACCTGCACGCCATACAAATATTTGTTCCGTGCGGAAATCGAACCCACGACACGCGGCGCCCAGTCGATCGCTCAACCACTGCGCTAACCGTGCCGTCACTAACTAATTACTGTTTTTTTTTAAAGAAAAAAATGAAAGTTAATTAAGGGAGTGAGTTTGTATATTGATGTTAATTTAAGTTACTGGGAGCACGCACAACTTGGACACCGTAGCCCTTTTTATTTACTGGAAACCTTCAAAAGACGCCTGGACTTTTGGGGAAAAGACTCGGCAGTGTGGGATTCTTACCTCACTAAAACCATCCCGGTGATCACCATCAGCGAGACCACTCCGTGTCAACCCTCTGTGCAACGCTTGTTAATGCACATCCCTGAGGACACGGTAAAGAGGTCTCCCTTGATCCTCGCTGTGCACGGCGACACGTGATCACTATGCCACAGTCTTCCCTGACGTCATTCGGTAGGCGAACAGAGTCCCCACTCTGAGCACCCAGGAGGACACCGCAGCCCTAGCACAATTTTCTTGCAAGAAGTTACGTTACGATATTAGTTTCTGTACGAAATGTAGAGGCGCTCGCGCTGTTTCAATCTTAGTACAAATTGTTGACGTTTTCTGTTAGTGAATTTCTCGCAAGGGAACTGATCTCCCTTAATTCACCCCGCTGAATTAAAGTCACTCCGTCTGGTCCCCATCACCGCACAGAAACTGATTACACACTCAAATGGCTAGCAATCCAGTGGCCAGTAATATAATAATAGTTGACACTCTTGACTTGAATGTTCACACTACAGATTTGTGGGAAAATATTCCATTTGCCCCCCTAGGTGGTATTCTTGGGTAGAGCCAAGTGGAATAATATCCAGAAAATCGACGAGTGAGTGTTGAGTGGTGAGTCACTCATGTAAAGTCTGCATTACGTTGGACCAAGGCTGGACTATGATGGTCCAGAAGCGACGGACTTGGGGACGTCCGTCGCCCCCCACACATCAGGACCCGAGGTGGTGGCGAGAAGTGTTCCAAGCGCGCCCCTCTTAGTCGTCATGGGGGGAGTTAGACACCTCACTCCCCCCCTCGACCTGAGGAGGCCTGCAGAGGCGGGCTGGCACTAGCTGGGGGTTACCGAAGGATCGCACGTTCCCGCGAACCCGGCGTAGATATGAGATCGAACCCCGCGGTGGTCTTTATTCAGTTAGAGTCTGACAGACCCCTCCCAGGGCGGAGGACATCCATGAGGATATTCCACCTCGGATCAAAAAGTAAAAAAAGGCCGGACTATGATGATACACGGATGAAATGAAAGAAAAAGTAATTTTTATCTTTTATTAATACCTCAATAACAACAATATCTAAAATAGTAAAAAATCTAAATTAAATCGATATAGTAAAATAAGTATTATTTTTATTAATAACTCAATGACCACGATATTATCTAAAATAGTAAATAATCTAAATTAAAAAGATGTAGTGAAATAAATGAACTAAGTCTAAAAATGTATTCTAAGCCTCAAATAGAAATAGAACTTACAAAATCAAAAAATATTTCTTGACTATTTTTGACAATACGACATCAGAACTGATCAATGTAACTTTTCGTATAAATACATTAAAAATGAGAAATAACTAGAAGAGCAATGTTTTACTTGGCGCCAGATGTACTTATTTTTAAGCCTGTATTCTTGGACCCAGAAGGACAGGCTTAAAAATGACTTGAAAGGACTGGTCCTTTCAGACTCCTTTACCGCACCAACCAGCCCTCAAAGTTAGCGTTCAGGTAGTCACGCCTTATTGTTTTGGCGATCGAGTACTTGACTTCATTTTCATTGCAGCTTCTGATTGTTTTTTGAGACCTGTACCACCTAAACCTAACCCTAAAAGATGATCAATCTCTTTATATTCTTCACAAGCTACAGGCAATAAGTTACCTTCAATCACGACTTTTATCAAACCCCTAGGAGTTCTATAAAGAGACTTCTGCGTTGTTAACACTTCATGTAACTTCTTGACACAAGTATAAGTAAGGCTGTTGTAAGCAAGATTCAAACAGCACAACGTATTATTGCCGAAACAATAAACGACACCATCTTGTGTTATAGTGTTGTTTAAAGAGAATGCCTCATTGAACAATCCCAGTTTTCTTTCAGCCAAAATCTCAGCTTTTTCTTGTATAATTTGGGCGTCATTTGTTGCACCAAGATGTAGCAGAGACTGAGCTTCCGTTCTAATGCTCTTCTTGCCCTGCGTTTTTTTAGAAGTCTTATCAAAATTAGTAGCACGGAGCTCTATGATCAATGTGTTAATTAAAACGTTTCTCTTTTTTAAGTAGGTAACGTATCTGGCCCTACTTGCTAACAATTCTTCGGGGTGCAATGGAAATTTTTGTAACGTTTCGAGAATACTAATACCTCCCTTGTCTGTTATCATATTGTTCGCTATGTTCAAGTAACTGAGTTGCCTGTTGGTTCGTAACACATCCGCAAAATACATCGCACCAATATCTGTGATTCTGTTACTTGATAGGTTTAAAGCAGACAATACTCTCGATGCTGGACATGGTGATACTAACTGATCCGCGATTGTTTTAGCAATGATGTCATTTATTGAACATTTCGCCAAAGAGAGATGTTTCAACTTGCTGTTCGTTAACAATATGTGATAGTTAGCTTCGCCGACAAATGTGCTGTCCAGACATACTTCTGTTATTTGAGAATGGGGTAGAAATTTTGATAATTCATATAAAGTATCCATGCGCAAGCCACAATTGATCGTTATTGAAGTCAAATATTTTTGGTACGGGATAGTGAGTGCAATTATTTGCATGATCTGCCTTGGTATGTGTCTGTTGTTAAGAAACTTCACCTGGACTAATCTGTCGCCGCTGTCGTAAATTGCTTCTACTGCGATTATATTTTCGGCGTCGATTACTTCACCGACGCGTGATGAAAAGCTCAAATCATCGGAACCCTGTTGGTCTTCTACTGCTGCAGACACCAGATGTGGTTTTCGTGGTTGTACCGTTTTCGTTTTTGATCCCGTACTTATGTACACATCTGCAATTGTTTTAAATGTAATTATTACATAATCCACACAGTTCCTTTGTCGTTCGTTTCCTACACTGTCATTTAGGGTAGCTATACTAATATTATGAGGTGAAATTTGTTCGTAAGTTTTTACGTAGTGGGGAACATTCGGAACTAATGATCCAATTTCATTTTCTCTGTTAGCAATTCCATATTATACCTTACGCACAGAAAAAAACACAATAATGCGTTTTCAGTATCTATTTCTTCATATTTACCAAAAATGTTCTATGCCTTCAAATGAGGAGCTTGTGGCTAAATAAAAACAGCCGCACGGGTTGATCGGAGGTTAAGCTACGCTTGCCTATGTCAATCTGTGGATGGGTGACCGTTGGTAATGTCGAAACTCCACCATGCCTCAGAAAGCACGTTAAGCCGTTACGGGTAGTCAGAAGCCAGGAAATCTGACAGCCAACAAACCACCAAGGGGTATCGTGTGGCGCAGTAACTGGGTTGTGGAGGTCAGATAAGCAGTTGCTCTATGTAAAATACTGGTATTCAGCTGCATCCGGATATTGGTACTGGATGCCGACCCCAACATAGCGGGAAAAGGATAGGCAGATGATGAGGATGGGACATTTACTAAAAATACTGTATACTTTCATAGACGACGACAAATACCTACATTTACCAAACACAGATGTGTTTGATAAATGTATTTGTAGTCTTTCTTTTAATGCCAAGGCAAATGCTTTGGAGTATACTTATCGCTCGAGTGAATACCGTCTCTTACGGCCGATTTCAATAACGATCTCAATCTCAATCTAGAGATCAATCTTTGTTTGTAACCTATCAATGGCCGAGTTTTCAAACTGTAATCTTGAGAGGCGAATCAGAAGCAGCAGTTTTAAATCGCGGATTGAGATTTGGATTGAGATACATTATTAAAATTGGACGAAGTGATAGAAGAAAATAGACAGGAGAAATGATACTAAAAATACTGATCCGTGCGTTTATGTGCAATGTTACCATTACATCAAAATAAAGTATTCATTTTATAATAGTCGATGTTATCACGAACATAGTCAACTTACTCTGCAAGCTTTTGATTACAAAGACATGATTTGGAATACAGAATTCTTTGCAAGCCCATGGTAGAAACAGATCAAACTCGGTAGGTTTTGGTTGGCTGATTTTAACAGTTTCCTGGATGCCTTCAGTATTAACTGTTCCGTCGCCCATTGAAAAATAGTATCAGAATAAATGTATATCCAAGAAAACAATTTGAGAAAAGATAAAAGATAATCAATACTGTATATAAATAATGACAGAGTTATGTCAAAAAAAGGAATGTATTTAGAATTATGTCAAAAAGTTGAATGTTTATTTTATGATTTAACTTCAATGGTTTTAGGAATTAAAAAGGAAAAGGGACTATTTGAGTCAGTAGGTAAGCATCTTTATACTCTTTATATGTCCGTTGATTGAATAAAGTTTTTTTTTATATTTAAAAAAAAAAAAAAAAAAAAACAGTGTACAGATTTTTTTGATGTTAACATTATTGACATAGGTTTTTAGAACTTAGTTGCATGCTTAAGGCATTGCAATTTTATATGGGTAAATACACAGAAATAGAAAAATATACATACTCAATATTATAGTTATACAGTAACATTATATGAATTATAATTATTCATACATTTAATATTTAGCATCGTATTCTTATCATTTATATCCCATTAAATTAAGTAATTATCATAATCATTTTAATAATAGGTCTTTACCTATGAAATTGCCGTTCTGCAGTACTGGCCATTTCAAATCAAAATATTTTTTGTTTGGCTAAGAATTCTAATTTCAAATTAATTTTATTTTAAAAACATGGATTTTTTTTTCCAAAAGTAGTCATTTGTTTATTGATTAGTGTTACATTTTCATCGCATTTAAATCTTTTTCGTCATCATGGATACGTTAAAAATTCGAGTAATTATGGAATATGAGTACCGTCGTGGCAGCAACGCGGCACAAGCGGCACGCAACATCAACGACGTTTACGGAACTAACACTACAAACCAACGCACTACCTGTTATTGGTTTGCTCGCTTCCGTTCTGGAAATTTCGACCTGAAAAATGAACCTCGCGGTCGTCCGAAGACTTTGGTCGACAATGACGAATTAAAGGCGATTGTGGAAGCTGATGATACACAATCTACGGCTGAATTAGCAGCAGCTTTCGACGTTAGCGTCAAAACAATATTGGTCCATTTGCGTCAAATTGGCAAGGTAAAAAAGCTTGACAAATGGGTGCCCCACGAACTCAATGATCGCCAGCGCGAAGTACGCGTCGAGACGTGCCTTGCACTGCTCAACAGACACACAAATGAAGGAATTTTGAACCGCATTGTTACCTGCGATGAAAAATGGATTCTGTTTGATAACCGCAAGCGCTCAGCAAGTTGGTTGGATCCTGGTTCAGCACCTAAACAATGCCCTAAACGAAAACTTACCCCAAGAAAAGTGATGGTCACTGTTTGGTGGTCTAGCGCCGGTGTGATTCAACACAGCTTCTTACCAAACGGGGTGAGCATTACTGCAGATGTGTACTGTGAAGAATTGAACACAATGATGGAGAAGCTGGCACATCTCCAACCAGCATTGGTCAATGGCTCGTCTCCGCTGCTCCTGCACGACAACGCGCGACCTCATACTGCACAGCAGACGGTCTCCAAGTTGCAAGAACTGGGGTTGGAAGCTCTCCGTCATCCGCCCTACTCACCAGACCTTGCGCCTACAGACTACTACTTTTTCCAGAATTTGGATAACTTCTTGGCGGGAAAAAAATTCAATACCCGAGAGGCAGTACAAAATGCCTTTGAAGAATTTGTTGCCTCCCGTCCAGCTGATTTCTTTAAGAAGGGCATCAATAAACTGCCACTGCGTTGGCAAAGATGCATTGATTGCATGGGTGATTACTTCGATTAATACAAATAAAAAATACATGAAAAAAAATCATTTAATTTTTTTCATACAAAACGGCAATTTCATAGGTAAAGACCTAATATAAAGTAATTATTTTTCTTCAAGGAATTCTTTGACAGAGTAATATGCCTTCTTAATCGGCAAATATTTAAGCTTCTTTTAGCCATAGGCATTTTCTAGCAGTCAACTTTTGGGTGATGCAGAGACAAACAGAACTGGTTAGAAGCTTCACATGACCAGAGGGCTGGCCATTTTTTTTGGCCAAAGAATCAGCATTACCATTCAACGTGGCAATGCTGCCAGCCTTCTGGGCACTTTTCCCGTTGACAACGATGCGGATGAATTTTTCGATGCCCTGTGATTATTTATTTTATTTTGTGTCTTCATATATTAATTATTAGAAGCTTGATTTTTATACACCTAATAGGGACTATATGTAAACCTCAGTATCTGGTATGAATTTCAACTTGGTTGGTGCACCTTTTCCTGAGAAAATCGGAGGTGACACACGGACAGACAGACGGATACAGAGACGTACAGACAGACGGACAAGCGAGTGATCTTATAAGCGTTCTTTTATTTACCTTTAGAGGTACGGATCCCTAAAAATAACAGCTTTTTACTAAATGTATATGAAAGTCGGACAAATATTTTTTGTATAACACCCGTATAGGGTGTTATACAAAAAATATTTGTAATTATTTAGGTAATATCCGAAACAGCTGGACTGTTTTTGACGGGAAATAATTAGGGTTACGCGCCCAAAAAGTTGAAACCCATCTTTTGTTCATAATCAACTCCACGCAGACAAAGCCACGGGCACCGCTAGTCGAACATAAACAACAGTTTCTATGGAATACATTTTATTCAAACCATTTAACACAACACTACAACAATTACCAAAATTACGTAAATAATATAAAATAAACACAATTAATTAAATAGGATAAGAGTGGAGGAGCTCGTGGCTAATAAAAACAGCCGCACGGGTCGATTGATGGTTAAGCTACGTTCGCCGAGATCAACCTGTGGATGGGTGACCGTTCGTAACATATCGAGACTCCTCCATGACTCGGAAAGCACGTTAAGCCGTTGGTCCCGGTTGTCACTTGTAGATCTTTAACAGTCTTTACGGGTAGTCAGATGCCCATCAGTCTGACTACCAGTCTTACCAAGGGGTATCGTGTTGCCCAGTCGGTTGGAGGTCGGATAGGCAGTCGCTCCATGTAAAATACTGGTATTCAGCTGCATCCAGTTAGACTGGCAGACGACTCCAACATAGTTGAGAAAAGGCTAGGCAGATGATGACACAATTGTTTAAATGAAGTTAAATTATGGAAACTTTGGTAAGTACAGGCGCCAGCACATTAAACTATCTCAAACTGTGAAATTTTCTCAATCGATTAACTTTATGCTTTTGTAATAAAGTTGAAAAATAATCAAAGTAATCTGACAGATAAGGGTAGTTTAGTGTACTGGCCTCTATACAATACGACTTCACAACATCACTATCATCAGTGGAAGAAAATATTGTAAGGAATAGCTTCTTAAAGTACATAACATCACGGCTGTATCTCCCGAAGGGCAGGGCAGAGGTGCACGTACAGTAACACCCCCATTTCACCAGTTAATCCAGACTCCGGGCTGCTTATGAAAAAATTCCTATTGGACAAACTCCAACACTTTTCCCGACCTGGGAATCGAACCCAGGATGACCTAAAGCGCGCGGTCGCGTTTGAGAACACTAGACCAACGAGGCAGTGCATTGTGAGGAAATCAAGACTTAATTATAAATAATTAATTCAAACAAACAAATTCAAAAAATGTCATGATGGCCCAGTGGTTTAGGCCTCGCCTCTTGTGCACGAGGTTGTGGGGTCAAACCTGGGCAAGTACCAATGTGAGTTTTCAATTCATATGTACTTTCTAAGTTTATCTTGGACATCATTGACCTCGGTGAAGGAAAACATCGTGAGGAAACCTGGACTTATATAATTAATATAAGTCTGAAATCGCCAACCCGTCTCGAGCAAGCGTGGTGATTAATGCTCGTGCCTTCTCTGTATGGGAAGAGGCCTTTGACCTGCAGTGGGACAGTAATAGGCTGGTACTGGTAATTCAAACAAGTCTGAAATCGGAACTCCACCGGCAACTCAATCGGCACTGAGCTAGCGTAATGATATATCCTATGTATCAGATGAGGTCTGGGGGGCCCTGCAGTGAGACAATAAGAGGCTAATACAATATCTGAGTGAGTTCACAAAAAAAGCATTGTATGTGATTAGTTACAAAATTTAATATTGCTATTGTGTACACCTGTTAATATAGTCGTAAGATGGAGAAAAATAAATAAATAGGTAATGTTCTAAGGTATAATTATATAATAAAATTAAAGTTTAACCTAAAATCCACCTTACAGCGAAAATCTAAATAAAGTAAGACTAACATCAAAAAAGACACTTATAGGGTAGTGTCCTTAAAAATTCTGTCTGGTCCGAAAGTTGAATTACTCAAATATACTGGACACGTATATTTTATTTTGTCACGTAAACCAAAAATGACGACGATATAGTGCTTTAAATTTACGCGTGACGTCACGCCGTGCTACACTTTTATGTAAAAGTGACGTCACTAGCCCCTTCTAACTTTGATGTGCTATATTTTTCACCTTTTATTGATTTGAGTAAGCAAAAAATACGTGTCCAATACTTTTTGGTAATCTAACTCACGGACAAAATAGACTTACTATATTTTTACCTAGGACACATCCTTATTGCTGAGGCGATTTCAGACCTTTGTGCAATTATACCTGGAATCATTATTTAATAAATAATCATCGCTCAAATGTTATTATCATAGAATGACGCCTAGATAAAAAAAAACAGATAGATCGTAAAAAAAAATATCAAACACGTATCTTTTGCCTTATCAAATTAAAAAAAAATACTTGGATAAAACGCTTTTAAGTTTGGGAGCGGGGGCTCACTACGTCACAACTCAGTATAAAAACTACATAGGCGTGACGTCATGTCACAATTTAACACAATGTATCTACGTAGTCTTTTGGTTATGTAACAAAATAAAAAAATACATGTCCAATCTTAATATATATATTTCTTGTGTGCGTGTGTATGTGACTGAACTCCTCCCTAAACGACTGGACCAATTTTGATGAAATTTTTTGTGTGTGTTCGTGGAGATTCGAGAATGGTTTAAATTTACAATTGGACCCAGTAGGTGGCGCTGTACGGGCAGGACAACGTCTGTTCGGTCCGCTAGTCTTATATAAAATTCTCGTGTCGCAATGTTTGTTACCAAACTCCTCCGAAGCGGCCGGTCCGATTTGTACAAAATTTTGTGTGTATATCGGTTACGTCTGCGAATCGGCAACATCTATTTTTCATCCTCCTAAATGATAAGGGGACATTTGCTGGGTCACCTTATCCTGAGAAAATCGGAGGTGACACACGGACAGACAGACGGATAGAGAGACGTACAGACAGACGGACAAGCGAGTGATCTTATAAGGGTTCTTTTATTTACCTTTAGAGGTACGGAACCCTTAAAACCATTTTATAGTAATCTACCTGACGGACAATATAATATTTTTTAGTCTTCACCCCTATTTTGACGACCGATGTGGCGCGGCGGGCGAAGGTCCGCCTGCGACGCAAGAGGTTGCGGGTTCGATTCCCGCCTTGGGACAAATGTTTGTACGATCTACAAATATTTGTTCCGGGTGTTCTGGGTATTTCCTATGTATAATAAAAATATCTATCTATGTCATGTATTGTATTAAGTATATCAGTCATCTAGTACCCATAACACAAGCTCAGCTTAGCTTGGGGCTAGATGATGCTGTGTGGATTGTCCAGCATTATTTATTTATTTAATGGAATGCAGAAAAAAAAAACATTAATAACTTATTAAGAAATTTGAGTGGTCTTAATTCCTGCCACTGAACCCTGCCTTTTTTTTAACACTCTCCACATTTTTATGCATTGACAAACCAGGCAAAAGCATATCATCAATCATTTGATATTCTGCACAAATCTCAGGCAAGTTGTTGCCTTCGATCCTTATATTAATCAAACCCTTAGGCTTCCTGCCTAAAATGCTCTGTGATTTTATAACTTCACATAATTTCTTAAGACTACAATAAGATAAGTTGTTATAAGCAAGATTCAAATAGCCCAGAGTATTGTTACCCAAGCAATATATTACATTTTTGCCTTTTTCAGTGTTTTCCGGACCATAGGGATCATAAAACGTACCCATAACACGTTCAACAATCGCTTCTGCTCTTTCTGTAAAACTTCCTTCGACGCTGGAGAAAAGTTTACTTTCAGAATTTTCTAGTTTCTTTCTTGAAGGTGCCGATTTAGCCGTCTTCTTTTTTGCAAACTTTTTGTCGTAATCTCCAGAGCGAAGCTCCATAATTGTTTTGCGTAATAATTCATTCCTCGCTTTTAAGAAAGACATTAATCTTCTGCTTCTATCCAAGGTTTCTTCTCTGGTTAGTACGAACTTTTGTAATGTATCAAAAATCTTTTCGGCTCCTTTATCCGTTATCTTATTATTAGCTAAGTTCAGGTAGCATAGATGTCTATTTGATCGTAACATGTCTGCCAAATATTTGACTCCAACATCTGTAAACCTGTTCGAGGATAAGTTCAATGCTGATAGTGACGTCGAAGCTGGACATTTGCCGTTCAGCTTAGCCGCAATAGTTTGAACCACAGCGTCGGTAATATTACATTGCGCTAAAGAAAAATGTTTTATAATATCATTGTCTAAGAGCATGTGATAGTTCGCTTCGGGTATATTAGTATTGTCAAGACAAATTTCGGTAATATAGGACTTAGGATAGTAATTGGATATTTCATAAATTCCTTTTGCATCTAGACCGCTGTTGATGATAAAGGAGGACAGTGTCTTCTGGTATGGCATCGCAAGACCAATCACTTTAAAGATTTCTCTGGGTATTTCAGCGGCTTTTAAAACTTTTAGTCGTACTAGATCGTTGTTTTCGTCGTATGTCGTTTCAAATTGGATCGTTTCTACCTCATTCATTTCATCTATTGGAGCCGTCGAGTCGACTGGAGCACGTGACGTCACTTCTGCATTTGAGCTGGAATCAGTCGGAGTCTTGGATTTCAGTTTCTGTTTCGGTTTAGGACGATCCTTGGCTCCGACACTCACATATTGGGCTGAGTAAACAAAAAGAGGTAAGGTTAGGTGTATGTATATTTTTTATGCTGTATTTCAAACGTTCCTACAATAAGTATTTCTCTTGTATCGTGGAAGTGTTTACAAACGTTTAAACTCACATACACACAGCCAGACCCGGAACAACAACCTGTAGGCCATACAAATATTTGATCCTTACGGGAATCGAACCCACGACACGCGGCACAGCAGTCAATCGCTCAGCCACTGCGCCAACGGTGCCGGTTTCGGGTCTGGCTGTTTGTGTATGTGAGTTTAAGTGTTTGTAAACGCACCAACGATACAGGAGAAATCCCAATTGTAAGGCAACGTTAAAAACAAAGGATTGATTTCATTGTTTATTTCGTGTTAGAGTAGGTAAGTACTTATGGTACACCTATCTATGACGTTGGCGTACTGGGCACGCGTTCGCTTGTCATGTATTTGTGATGATGGCTTCCAAAAGGTTAATACGTATGTTTTGGTACTTATTAGCAAAGCTAAAGCTAAGTCAAAATACTTTAGAAAAACGACGTCACCCGTCTGATTTCAACCGATACAATGATGAACGCAATACTACCACCAACGCACGAACATCTACATATCAAAAACAACAACATATATTTTGTCCTTCTCTATCAATTCCATCGAAAGGTAAGGCTGTCTGTAAGATATCAC
The DNA here is from genome assembly GCA_905147745.2 of Phlogophora meticulosa. NCBI lineage: Eukaryota > Metazoa > Arthropoda > Insecta > Lepidoptera > Noctuidae > Phlogophora > Phlogophora meticulosa. The sequence goes on from LR990542.1 coordinate 3,731,649, forward strand.
CCTACGTAGCTCTTAACGGCATTATTTTTTAAGTTTTCATGGTGTACAATAAATAATATCCTAGTCTATTCTATAAGTAAGACGGCAAGGTTGGCGCAGTGGCTGAGCGATTGACTGCTGCGCTACGTATCGTGGGTTCGATTCCCGCACGGAACAAATATTTGTATGGCCTACAGGTAATTGTTCCGGGTCTGGCTGTTTGTGTATGTGACTTTGAATGTTTGTAAACGCACCCACGATACAGGAGAAATTCCTAGGGCACCGTTTTAAAAAAAAAAAAAAAAAAAGTGAAACAGGCTAAGCTTGTGTTAACTTGGTTTAACATCAGGTCTTCACAAATTGTTACATGCTAGGCAGACAGGGTTCGATACCCTTGCCTGTTCGAATTTAATTATGAGAACGTTTTTAGAGACGCTAGGTGGGATTATTTTGGGAATATTTTATTTATTGATATATTAATCTCATGATAGCCCAGTGGTTTACGCCTCGCCTCTTTTGCACGAGGTTGTGGGTTTAAACCTGGGCAAGTACCAGCGTGTCTTTATCAATTCATATGAACATTCTAAGTTTATCTTGGACATCACTGACATCGGTGAAGGAAAACATAGTAAGGAAACCTGGACTTATAATTAATGTAAGTCTGTAATCGGCAACCCGTCTTGAGCAAGCGTGGTGATAAATGCTCGTACCTTCTTTGTATAAAATGAGGCCTGACTTTGCCCTGTAGTGGGACAGTAACTGGCTAGTATTATTTATTTATTTATTCTTAAATCAACTTACTCTGAACGGCTCTATTGACGATAATTTCATTTTCAATGCAGAATTCGTGGCAAGCCCAAGGAATAAACTTGTCAAAATCGGTAGGCTTTGGATGGTGATATTTTGAATTATCCTCAACGCTGAGAGGTATGTCTATTTGATCATCCATCTAAATTGTTTCTGAATAATATTCTTCGAAAAACACAATTCACGAAAGGCATAAGAAATTATTAATGACAGAAATATGTCAAAAAGATTAGGATTATTCTTTTTAATTTGCGATGTAACTTCGATGCGTTTCTGAATTTAAAAAAGAAATTAAGTGACCAAAAAGTTATTTAATTAAGTATGTGAACATTATGCTAGAATCATAAGTGTAGATAGAATAAGTAAATAGATATAATCAAAAATCACTACCTCTCTTGGAGCTCGTAGCTAATCGGTCGAATCAAAAGTTGTAAACCAAATAAGTAGTTTTAATAGTTGTTTTTTACATTTTATTTTACTTTTTGTGCTCACTTTAGAATATCCATTCTATTCCTACACGGGAGGACTTGTAATTGGCTTTCTGTCGACTATTTTTACTTTTCTATTTTGTTTTTTAGCTGTAAGTCTGCCAAGTTCTATTAAATAAATCTTCTTATATATAAAATTCCCGTGTCACAATGTTAGTTGCCATACTCCTCCGAAACGGCTTGACTGATTTTTATGAAATTTTGTGTGCATATTGGGTAGGTCTGAGAATCGGCCAATATCTATTTTTCATACCCCTAAGTGATGAGAGTGGTCCACCCCAACATCTTATATTTCAAAACAACGTTTGCTGGGTCAGCTAGTAAATAAATAAAAACAGCAGAATAAAAAATCAATATAAGGCGATTTGAACCCGTACGGTTCAAATCATCCTCATATTCATTTATTTTATTTTTTATTTATTTTTTATACACGGCAGGGTAGCCGCGGATAGTAGGTATTCCCATAATATTTATATCTGATTCGATCACAAAAACTCTAAGCAATCCTGTATTACCAGTCATGTCCCACTGTTGGGAAAATACCTCTTCTCACACAGAGAAGCCACACATTAAAATTAAATAAATAAATAAATAATGCTGGACAATCCACACAGCATCATCCAGCCCCAGAGCTTGTGTTAAGGGTACTAGATGACCGATATACTCTAAACAACAACATTAATCAATACACTTGCTTAAGTCGGATTGGCGATTTGAGATTGGTCTCAATTTATAGCTGCCTCTTTGGTCTAGTGGCCGTAAACGTGACCTCCATGCATTAGGTCCTGGGTACGATTCCCGGGTTGAGCAATGTATTTTTGGGATTTTTCACTAGGAATTTCTCAGTAGCAGCCCAAGGTCTGGATGTGTGCCCAGTTGATGGCAATAAGCTCACCCCCTATTACATGGGACTTATAAAAAAACATAACTGCTGAAATATGGGTGTACTAAGGTACACCTCTGCCGAAGCCTTCTGGAAAATACAGGCTTGATGTTATGTTATCAATTTATAAGTCCAGATTTCCTGACGATGTCTTCCTTCATCGATCTGAGTGTTGTCTAAGATAAACTTATAAATTACAGATGCCAGCATATCAATCTGCCCCCATCCGTCAAATCCCTTTGATGGTTTTTTTTACTTAAAAAAAAAAAAATAAGGTTCATGTTTGATTGGGATTGGAGAGCTTGATGTGCTGGCGTCTGTATGCATGAATTCAAATAGTCTCAATAGTATCTGCCCGGATTTGAACTCACAACATCCTGCGTGAGAGGCGAGGTCTCAACCACTGGGCCTTCACGACCTTTTACAACATGACTTTAGCGTCTTAAACTTCTGACCATCTAGCAGAAGCTTTTGTCTGTCTAACACTTTACGCCTTTTCCCCTAAGAAAACACAGTACCTACCTATTAGTATATAGGTAGGTACACCAATATTTCACCAGTTATATATTAGCCCAAATTATTTGGGGGCGAGCTGCCACCAACTGGTCAAAAAACCAGACTCTAAACCACAAAGAAATTTCAGATGGAAATACCCAATAACGTTGGCCCAACCTGGGAAAGGAAGACCAACGACGCACTCAACTGTCTAACAATGTGGCATGTCGCAATATAATCTATCAGCAGGATAAATGTGTAAATCTATGTAACACTGCCTTTTTGCCGGCTGCCATAAGCTTACAATACAAATATAAATTAAACAAAAGAGATAAAACAAAATGAAGAGAGTGTCATCGTCTGCCTAGCCTTTTCCCAAATATGTAAGGGTCGGTTTCAAGACTAACAGGATGCAGCTGAATACCAGTATTTTACATGGAGCGACTGCCTATCTGACCTCCACAACCCAGTTACTGGACAACACGATACCCCTTGGTAAGACTGGTGGTCAGATTTTAGGGTTTCTAACTACCCGAAAGGACTGTCAAAGATCTATAAATGACAGCCGGAAACAACGGCTTAACGTGCTTTCCAAGGCATGGCGGTATCTCGATATTTAATGAACGGTCACCCATCCACAGACAGACCTCACGACGACTTCGCTTAGCCATGGGCAAAAATTTGCATAAATTTCATTTTATATTGCAAAATAAATATTGCAATTTAGATGACAAAAATTTTACATTAGCCCCAAAGTGGTGCAATGAGGGAGGTTAAAGTCAAACCACAGTTGCAACAAAAGCAATTTAAAGCAGGTTTTTTTTCACCGTAAAACAAAACAGAAGAAAACAACTATGTATGATTGTAAGGCTAACAGTACCAGTAACAGTTTAGCAATATTTTACTGTAGCAACATAAACGTACTCAAGTTCTCCTCTCGAACTTCATACGTTCCTGTTGCCCTATTAAAAAATGTAACAATATAAGGCGAGCGCACACTATACCACAAATCAGTGCGCTAGCGAAATAGCGCGGCGTAAGTGCGCGGGGGGGAAAGCGCGGGCGGAGAGGACGCGCGTCGATATTCGTGCTCGCTCGGAAGCCATCTTAAAATATAAGTGCCCCCCCCGCACCCCTCGCCTCCTTAGACGCTCGCTTTTTCAAACTCCGCCGGTGTGCGGTGAGAGGTCGTCAACATTTTGTCGAGTTTAGTCTGGTGATACTTTTTGGTAAGGAAATGTTGTAGTACTAAAATAGTTGTGCAGTAATATTTAGCGGGTGGCGTATTAGATTATGCTTGTGATAATTTATTAATGTTAGTGTAGATTTTTTTTTATATTAATGTACTTAATCCTCAGGTATTAATAGCTAGGATATTTTTATTCCACGTACGGAATTACTTTTTTTACTTTCTTTAAGTTTCAAGTAATGTATAATTTTTGAAAATTTTCAGATCATTTTTCTGGTATCACGACTAGTACACATACTTTTCGACAGTTACGTTTAAGTCCCATTAATAGGGGACAAGTAGTTATTAATTACATATCTACCGCGTAAAAATAATACAACGATGTTCTTATTAAATAACGTACTTAAACAAAATGATAGTGCTGAAGACTCCTAATAGGGTAGTATCCTTAAATATTTTGTTTGGTCCGATAGTTGGATTACTCAAAAATACTGGACACGTATTTTTTCTTTTGTCACGTAAACCAAAAATGACGACGATATAGTGCGTTGTAATTTCGCGTGGCGTCACACCGTGTTACACTTTTTACGTGAAAATTACGTCAAAAGCCTGAACTTTGATATGCTATATCTTTGTCACTTTTTATTGATTTCAGTAAGCAAAAGATACGAGTACGTGTCCAATATTTTTTATTAATCCAACTGACTGACCATATAGACTTATTATATTTTTACCTAGGACACATCCCTATTTACTTAAGTGATCTCGTCTGGTAAATGCCGCCAGGGGCAGCATTTAAGTGTGACACCTGATCTGAACGTAGGATACCGATCTCCACTTAGTGGGTGGTGGTTACTTGTCAAACACCACAATGTTCTGTGTGTTTAAAAATAAATTGGATGGAAACTTTATTGCTTTTTATTAGAACTTATTGATTGGCTATTGCTGTCAAGTCCAAACTTATGTCGTATTAAACTAAATTTAAACGACAGTAAAATTTCTACAAAGAACATTACAATATTTACTTAGAAAAAAAGTATTTAAAGGAAAACACATAGGGCGCTATGGTGCTCATTAGGAGAGGGCTAAGTCCATCAGTGGCAGCACTAGTATAGCCTGATGATGATGATGACATAGTCAAGCGTTTATTTGTGGACTGTTTTATTTTTATTTTTCTATTAATACTACTTTTTTATTTTATCTTTTGTTGCTTAATATAATGTGAAATTGTTTAAGGGCAAACTCTCCATATCAGTACCCAAGATTCAGACCTGCCTAGTTTTGGATCAATGTTCAAAGCTGTGTGTAACTTTTTATTTTATTAAGTAATTTCATATGTAATAATTACATCATCGGGAAAAAGTATAAATCTTGTAATACAGTTATCCTCTATACATTATGTTGTAAGTATGTATGTGTGTGGGTGTATTAATACGTGTTTGTTTGCTTGCGTATCGGTGTTCATATGTTACAACAAGTATTGTGCTAACAGTTCTATAGGTTCATTTTAAATGATTCGCACATAATCTTTAATCTATTTATGTTATAGTTCAGTAATTGCTTCTGGAGCTCCGAGTATTGTAATTGTCCGTCAGCTTCTCCGTAATTAAACATTTCCTTGTGATGTTTTTTGTACGGACGCGAGAGGCCAGCATATCAAGCTATCCCAAACTGACAATTTTTTCCATTGAAAATTTTATTAACCTTATGCTTCTGATATAAAGTTGAAAAACTATCAAAGAAATTTGACACATTGGGTTAGCTTGATGTACTGGCCTGGTACTTTAAACTGTAAAAAAACATTATTTCTATAAGATTTAATTAGAAAACTATAATATACGCCAATCACATTTACAGGAAAACTATTTTTCAGAGCCATAAAATCAGTGCAAATAATAATTATGGTTGTTACTGTCTATCCACTTAGCAAGATCTATTAATATCTTACGACTCGCTCTGAATGATGGGGTGTTGGCTATTTTTAGATGACACTACCTAACCCTTAAGATATAACTAGAGAAACCGAGGTTCACTCTTTATTATTAGTAAAACAAAATACTAGCTCGGGCAATAACTCATTAATATATCAGACAAATAGATGTAACTGTTTCGTGCTTTACATACAATCATACATACATAAACTCACGTCTTTTCCTTATGGAGTCAGAAACTACGAAACACCACCTGCTACGATCCTTACTCATACTTCATTTCCTTGTCTACGTTCATACATTCACACATACACGCACGCCAGTGGCGAGTACCTACCTACTACGTATTAGATTTTTCTAAAGATCATCGCCTATATGGTGAGCGTATGTTCTTCTAGGGCATCCCCTCTCAGCGTTTCCACTTACATCTGCCTTATAAATACCTTTTGTTCTCAACGTTACCAAATCATACTCTATTATTTCTTTGTCAATGCAGCTTCTTTTAAAGCTTAACGTAATTTTTTCATCACATTAATTCCGCAATCTGACAATTTTATTAGTGTCTTCTGCTTAATACAGACACGAAAATACAATGAGTTTAGGAAAATATTACCCTCAAAGTTGTATAAACCCAGTTTTACACCATCGCATCTATTTCACCAATGTCAGATACAGATTTCTATTCACGTTAAACTCTGACCTGTTAAGAAAACAAATGGTCAATACTAGAACGTAGTAGTAATCCAATTTAATAACACTGAGTTGAAGCTAAATTCTCTAAATATTTCATCTCAATCTAAAGTACAAAGTTAGACAACAGATATTTATAATCGCTTTAGCCAGGTTCGTGGATAAGGCTACATTTGTCCAGTGGGTTGGTAAGTTTTATATCTAAAATACGCATCTTGAAGATCATAAACTTGCCAACTCCGCAGTAAAGGCTGAATCAATACGGTATTAACGCACACACTTGCGACTTACACCCACCGATGTGATGCAAAAACTATTGAAATGAAAATATAAGCTCACATTTACAGCGGGTGCACTCACACAGACAAAGGTCGCAGGTGTGTACATGAGCCGCGGTGCTCCCCCCCCTGCCCCCTTCCCTCGCCATTCCGTGCGCCTTAGACGTTGGCTTTTTACATGAGTATAAGCAGCCGGGCAGGAGTTGCAAACATTTTGGTGGGACGGGGTTTCGTGGAAGTTTTAATGATTTTCGTCCTTTTTAGTGTGTAATTTTATATTCTATCTGTATTGAATTAAGTTTTACTTGTTAGTGTTTTGTTATACACATGCCAGATATTTATAGCCATTACATTTCTTTATATTGAAAAAAAAAACTAATAACTGTCTCCGACCATATTCTTGAATAATACCACAAATTTATAATGTAACATCAAAAGTATCCAGTTCACCCAAATCAAGATAGTATTAAAAAAAAACTTACTTTAATCAACAAAAAAAAGTACAAAGAAATGTCCAAGACGGCTCTCCACCCTTCAACAAAAACCTGTATTTTCACAAACCGTATCTTAATTTTTATGTGTGTGGATCTGACCATCCTTTTATAGTAACGACAGGTTTTTTCAAAAAAAGGGACTTGGGATAGCCCTGTGGGAATTAATGTTCCAAAAATGTATTTTATCAATGTTTCTTGACCAACCTGATTTCATTCAATCTAGTTGAATTTATACCAGTTTGATTCAGTAGAGATTTTATTTTATCACTATTTGGGTTAAACTTTTATTGAATTCACGTTTAAAGGATTTTTAGGGTCATGGGAACTGAAAGGTTATGAGAAAATTATTGGAACTAAAGGGGTCTTTGGATTCTTGAATTTTCTTGTCTGACTGGTTTTGATTTTTCCTTTCAATTTTGTCTAATATTTGAGTAACATGAGTGATATTGTTTGAGTAACGTTATTTTTTTTGTAGCTTTTGGGCCCTGTTAAAATCTATTTGGATACAAAAAAGCGAGTGTTAAGAAAAAAAATGTCAATGAGTGTGATTTTAATTTTAATTTTAAATACATTTTTCAGGAAAACAAGTTACAAAATGGGTTACAAAATTGTTAGTATTACAAAGAATTTTCGTAAGTCATATTATAATATTTGAGTGTGACTTATTTCTTAAAAAAATACCTGCAGTAATTTATAATAAAAAACAATACACAAAAACTATCCTTAATAAAACTATACACTTCTCAAAAGTAAACGTAGACACATTTATAATGTAATCCTTACAAGAAGTGTTATAGAAAAAAAAACGCTTTTTCAAAGACCACCCCAATAGATATCACAATTAACTTTGAACATGTTGTCTTTTTTACATTAAAATTCCCACGTAAACGACTTGAACCAGTTTCATTCAAGTGGTCATCTTTTGGGCTCATCACATTGTTGTTTCTTAAGAACCTGATGCTATCAAGTTGTTACAACCTGTTTTGTGGGAAAAATAGGGTGACACAGGTGAATTCTGGCCATTTCAATAAAACTTTTTTTTGAGTCAATAATAAAAAATAGATCTTTTAGTTGTAGTTTGAGGGAGTGGTTTGTGTTTGGGTGTAGTGTTGCCAACTCAGTAGTTCTTTGATAGTTGAGGACTTTAGAACTGTGGTTGAAGAAGGACCATGGTTTAAAATTGTATGGTTCTTTTTTAACGAGTCTAGTGTTTAAGAGTGGTGTGATTGGTGAAGTTAGTTAAATTGTTTTGATAATATTATGTGTTGTTTTTTTTTGTGAAAAGTGGTGGTGAACAAGGAAAAGATATAACGCGAAACAAGGTAATTAATCTAGATTTTTTTCAACGTGACTATATCGGTACTTCGATAGGGCAAAAACATATGTATATAGTAATAGGATATTTTTAGGATACTAAACATACTTTTTAGGATAGGTACTAAAGAATGGACACACTTGATATTGTAACCTACGGTTCTTATAAGATTTTTCGTTCATTTCATACCATCGTTACTTACTATCGTTTACTTTTTGCAATCAAACTAATTGCATGCTTTTATGAATAAATAATAACAAAGTCACCCACGAAGGGCATCCCATGAAACAAAAACCCAGATTACCAGGCACGTTAAAATTCATACGCGACTCATATTATGAAAACAACGCAATACCCTAATTAGGCATTTAATTATAAATCCGCCATGAATTCTTAACCGACTAGACATATTAAAATTTCACTTCCCCCATCCTAACTACGCCTATACCGTATCGCGGGGCCCCATCTCCGCTGTCTTTCTAAGGGGACCGCATAAAATAGTTATAGAGGGTAGGGGGAGCTACTTAACCGTTTTTAGGAGACACCCCGCCCGACGCAGAAACACCCTGCTACTTCAACCCCATTTCCTGCTCCCACCTCCTCCTTCGAGCAAGGGGTTGGGACGTACTATAACTATTGCTATATTTTTGCAAAATAGAATTCTTACCGTGGGTTGACGATACCTGCGCTTTTATAGTTCCGTTCCAAATTTAAATGCGCGCCGTTCATTGGTGTTTTTGTTTCTGTAGTTGTGTGCGGGGGGGTGTTCGAAATTTGAATTCGGGTCGCGCGATTTAGTTTTAATTTGGCGGGATTTTGGGAGAAAAGGTCGGTTTTTGTTATTGCGTATGAGTTTCGCATGATAAGTCAGTCCCCACGGATGTAGCCGATTTTTAATACATTTTAGTTGTGGACTATATTATGTTATTTAATCCCATTCACGTGTAGATAAGCTATACTATTATACATCTAACTGAGTATCTATAGGTACACTAAACGAAATAACTAACTACCTACTTACTTATAAAAATTTCAATGAATACTTCGGTGTCGAAGTAATCTTCCACATCGCTATCCGAGGCGTTGAATGGCAAATAAATAATTATTTAACCAAATAATAATAATTTTCTTGTCACTGAAAGTATCGCAAGGAAATTTTTGGAAAAGCAGACGCGCAGTCGGGCTTTGTGATCTGAATTTTTCGCGAGCCGAAAACGTCAAATTACCTTGTTTTTAATCAAACAAAATTACTTTCACGTACGTGTTGTAGAGGCACTGTTTCAATCTTAGTACAAAATGTTGACGTTTTTTGTTTTTCGTATTTGGGCTGTAATCACCAATTAGTTTACAGTATTTGTGCGGCTTGAGGATCTAAGCAGACACATAGACAGAGCTGGCATGGTTGTAACATGTCTTGTAGACACAGGCTGGGTCCCACGCCAGGCCAGGCCTTCCCAGGCCACATTCAAAAACCACTTCCTAGTGTGTAGTCTTTTCCCATCGTGTCGTAAGTCGTGCAAACGTACTTCATGCGAAAAACAGTAAATAATAAATAAATAAATAATGCTGGACAATCCACACAGTATCATCTAGCCCCAAGCTAAGCAGTGTTATGGGTTCTAGATGACTGATATATTTAATACAATGCATTACACAAATAGTGGAACTCTCTTCCTGCGTCGTTTATTTCCGAACGCATTGAACCTGATTCTTTTCAAAGATAGAGTGAGCATGCTTCTACTGGGTAAGTTCACTCCATCGTCGAGTTTGTCTCTTCACCTCTGACCTAGACTAGAGTCAAGAGCAAACCCATATTAGATTTAAAAGTCTAACCAATAATTCTTGTGAAATAAACAGGGCGTATTGAAAGAGCCTATAACGATACACAAGAGTTTAGTTTCCTCAATTAGCTGACCCCTCCTCCCCTCTTTTTCTTTCTCAGTGGGTCATGTAATGCAGTGCACTGAATGTACTAACTTACTAGTTTCAGGCTCAACGATTCTTGCTGTCTGTCTGTTCAAACCTCTCAATGTAGACTCATGTATTCTCGAACTTGTCGCGACTTTACGAGAGTATATCTTATTAGTATTTTTTGACGAAAGAGATGAATGCTATCTTTGTCTTTGTCTATCCATACTAATATTATAAATGGGAAAGTGTGTGTGTCTGTATGTCCGTCTTTCACGGCAAAACGGAGCGACGAATTGAAGTGTTTTTCTAAGTAGAGATAGTTGAAGGTATGGAGAGAGTGACATAGGCTACTTTATGTCTCTTTCTAACCCTTCACTTCAAAACGCAAGCGAAGCCGCGGGCAAAAGCTATTTTTATTTTATATTATAAATGGGAAAGTGTGTGTCTGTTTGTCCGTCTTTCATACCTAAACCACTGAATGGATTTCGATAAAATTTGGCAGAGAGATAGATTGCACCCCGGGAAAGGACTTAGACTACTTTTTTTATCAACAAACCACGCAATAGATTATCGAATTTGGTTTACCATATCTTTTAAATAGTTTTAAACTAAAATATTATACGGGATTTCCATCTGGAAATTCACAGTAGCAGCCTCTACTACAGAGGGCGAGCCTATTGCCATAAACTGGGCACAAATCCAAACTCAGGGCTGCTACTGAGAATTTCCAGATGGAAATCCCGTATAATATTTTAGTTTAAAACTTTTTCAAAATTTTCAAAATGGAGCTTAACATAACTGACGGAATGTGGGTGTGCTCCTACACCTCTGCGTATCCCTTCCAGGATTACAGGCGTGATGTAATGTTATGTGCGTGAATATTATATTTAATGCATCTTTGAATACTGCGGTTTCTCATTTAGGTACTTACTGGGTTTCGCTAATAACGGAATATTGTTACCTAACTTTACCAACACTACTGGAACACGTGGCTTCCAATACTAATAATTAATTTGATAATAATGAAAGGGGAATTTAATAATGTATTGGTTTGATAAACAGTTATGTAAGATTACATTTATATAAAAAAATATTTCCCTTTTAAATATTCTAATTAAGTAGTTAAAGCAAGGATTGAAATTCATGTTACCGTCTCGTTTGATTGAAATACTTTTAGATAAATTTTTTGCCCATAAGTATGTTGAAATATTTGTCAAAAACAAGCCTACACATAAAAAATATCATAAATCGAAAAACGGACTGATTTGAATTAGAAAAAGACTTTAAAAATATGGCCTGCGAATTTGATTTTCGTCCTTGACTTGTCTTAAATGAATCTGATTATCAGCTTAGTTGAAGGTTCGGCTGGTTAATGGCCGAGGACGAAAAAATGGTTGAATAAATAAATAAATAAATAATCCTGGACAATCCACACAGCATCATCTAGCCCCAAGCTAAGCAGAGCTTGTGTTATGGGTACTAGATGACTGATATACTTAATACAATACATTACATAGATAGATATTTTTTATTATACATGGGAAATACCCAGAACACCTGAAACAAATATTTGTAGATCGTACAAAAATTTGTCCCAAGGCGGGAATCGAACCCGCAACCTCCTGCGTCACAGGCGGACCTTCGCCCACTGCGCCACATAGGTCGTCAAAAGCAGCTTTTTTGAAGCTTTTTTGACCGAAAATGAAAAATGGAAACGTAAACGTAGCTTCGGCCAGTCGTCACTACCCACTATATTTCCTACCCATTGCAAAAGAGGACACATCCGGGGTTATATCACGAAAAACACATACGTTTAGAATATATTATTATTCATTAATATAAGGGTCCAGGCTTTTTCTCCCTTTTAGTTTTCCTTTTCATTGTGTTTATGCATGTTTATTTATATATTTTAGTCTCGTGAAGTCGCTCGTTCATAACAGATTTAGTATGTAAAATACCTTAAAAAATCTTGAAATATTAAAGTTAATTTGTAAATTAGGCAGAACACGTTTGAGGGCATAATCATCTTACTGGCCCTATCCTAATTTATTTGGGGTCGGCGCAGCATGTCTTCTTCCATACATTTCTATTTGCTATCATCTCAGAATAGAATAGAATAGATCTTTATTTGCTTAGAATGCAGGTACATACAAAATAGGATGGTTAATAACATAGTAAGATCCGTGTACATTCTGCCTTGTTGGCATGCAAATACAATAATTATTATTAGTTAATTATAATTATATAAAGTTAGCTATAGGGCAAATAGGTTACTGGAATATATCATCTAGGAAATCCTGTACAGAATAATAACATTTATCTACAAGTAATTCTGTAAAACATTTTTTAAATTTCATCAATGGCAAGTTTTTCATTGGATTAGGAATTTTATTAAAGATAGCAGGAGCCATACAGATCACACTTTTTTTAAGGAGTCACCTCCTTTCCAGAATATCATCTTTCACATAATCCAACCATCGTTTCCTTGGTCTCCCTCTACTCTTGTAACCATCCACATTTTCATCGCGTTTGGGTCGGCGTCCAAGGTACGCTTGCCGAGATTGATCTATTACACACCAAGACTCCTCCGTGCTATGGAAAGCACATTAAACTGTTGACCCCGGCTTTCATTTAAAAATCTCCATTCGGCAGCCTGAATGTCTCTCTTGCTAAGAAGTATTGTGGAGGTCAGATAGGCAGTCGCTCCATGTGAAATATTATCTAGTTAGATTGGCATCCGACCCCAACATAGTTGAGAAAAGGCTAGGCAGCTGATGATGATGATGGTGTATGGAAAGCAGATTCTTTAAACGACAGCCAGTCTGATAGTTCTTGCTGAAACGTGAGAAGAATATTCAGGTACCCGCCATTAACAATTTGAATGTATAATTTACTAGATAAGACAGTAATTCTGCCATGAATATCATATAATCACACATAGATACTAAACCTACATAATCTCACGCCATACAACATAAAACTTCATCATATGTGGAGACTCCCAAGATGATATTAATATTAAGACGGTAGGGGTGTACTCCAAGGAAATTTGCTCTCGAATATACAGGCAAAAACCCCACTTATTTCTGAAGGTGTAGGGGTGAACTTCGTGTGTATGTAAAGGGTGGTGCGAGGAGATTCGCGGTGGGGTGGGTACTCTTGTGGGGTGAATGTAAAAACCACCCCGCGATCGACTTATATGCTGTACCAAGACGCGAGCGGTGGTGTTGTAATGTGGGGTAAATGCAAGATTTCGTTTGTGTAGAGTAGATGAAGTTAGTACTTCAAAGAAATCATTTTCTTTAGTTTACTGCATCGGTCTCAGCACACAGAATCGCCAAACTTAAGTGGCAGTGGGCGGGGCACATAGCTCGTAGAACAGATGGCCGTTGGGGCAAGAAAGTTCTCGAGTGGCGACCGCGCGCCGGAAGACGCAGTGTAGGCAGGCCTCCCACACGGTGGACCGACGACCTGGTGAAAGTCGCGGGAAGGGCATGGATGCGGAAGGCGCAGGACCGGTCATTGTGGAAATCCTTGGGGGAGGCCTTTGTCCAGCAGTGGACGTCTTTCGGCTGAAATGATGATGATGATGACTGCATCGGTCTAGTGATTGCAAGCGCTACTGCTCAGTATGAGGTTCTGGATTCGATTCCCAGGGCAGACAAAGTATTCAGGACTTTCTCAATATCAATCCAGAGCCATGATTGTGCCTGTTCGATGGAAATAGGCTCTCCCCTATTGAGATTTAAACGTAACTAGTAAAACGTGAGTGTACTATATGTAGGCAGGTTTCTATCCAAAAAACCAAAACGCACAGGCACATCAATCATAGTCTCGTTACAACTAAATAAAATTGAACTATCTATTTCTCATATCAATATAATAATGCTTTTTACTTAATGCCAATGAAAATATTTACGGCAACGGCAGTAAGTCACGGCTAATAGCACATATACAATAAGTAACATACATACATACATACATTATCTCACGCCGTTTGCCCATGGGGGTAGGCAGAAGCCACAGAACGATTAGATTTAAGATGGAACACAAAAGTGTTTCTGCCCAGAGCTTTTTCTATCTCTCTCGCAGAAAAAACACATTACAAAAAACAGATTAAGTTGCGTAAGAAAATGAAATCAAAATGTGCACTACCCACTCTACCTAGAGCGGTCGATGTAGCGCCCCCACAAATTTTACGTCGCCTCGTGCTCGCGCCGCGCATCTCTACATATTTATTATATACTCTATCGTCTTGTCTCTATGTGCTCTACAAACGACGGTAATTACGTATATTATGTACTCTGCTTTGACGTATATTTATTAGGTGTAAGATTGTGTTTGAGATGTAGAGAATCTTGAGTTTTCTTAAGATTGTATGAAGTACATAAATACCTTTCTAATTTTAGTTTGTGACAATTTCTCGGGGTCTCAGACCTTTAGAAGGCGTAAGAAAGACCAAAAGTAACTCGCAAAGACCCATACCAAAATTCGCAGGGACCCATACCTTCGCTGAATGGCAATGCTGATTCTTTGGCCAAAAACAAGGCTAGCCCTCTGGTCACGTCAAGAGTCGATCAAACGTTTCGCTGTCTCGAAAAACTAAGTGAGCACACGGACCCCATGGCCCTTGTGTTTCAACCCTAAAGAGCTCAAACATATAACTCCCAATTAGGTAAATACTACTACTATTTGCATGTCAACAAACTGACAAAGATGTGTTGGTCTATATCAAAATGTTTACCATCAAATGTATTTACCACATTTTGCAGCAAATAAAAATTATTATTATTATTATAAATATTTGTAATGTCAAAATAACATCTTCTTACTTCATGCAAATGAAAGTAGGTATATACAAAAAAAAACAATTAATTTAATTTATCTCTGTCTGTCTCACTGTTTGCTCCGTTGTCTCCGAAACGGCTGTACTGATTTTGATGGGACTTTCTCTGGCAGATATCTGATGTTATAAGAAGTCGCTTAGATTTTATTTTCACTCCATACGACCACTATTTATTGTGCTGAGGGGCTGTTATTATTGAACCACGAAAACCGGCAAATACCAATATATTTTTAATGTCAATTCACCAAAAAATACTTAAAATTACTAGTAGTAGCATGACGAGCAATGCTAGTCTTATATACATATATACTAGCTTTCACCATCGGCTTTGCCCGCGTGGTTTGTTGATAAAAAGTAGTATATGTCCTTCCCCGGGGTCCAATCTATCTCTCTGCCAAATTTTATCGAAATCCGTTCAGTGATATAGGCGTGCAAAGGTAACAAACAAACTTACTTTCGCATTTATAATATTATATAAGTTAGGATGAGAAATTCCTAAGCCGTCTCCTAAGGAATATATTTTACTGTATGCAAATACCCTATAATGCAGGCGTCAGAAAATAATTGCTTTTACCTACCTTCCCTAGTCCTTGGTCTTGTAAGACCAACGCAAAAATAATATAAACTAGTACAAGAAATCTTAAGAAATTGTTTTATTTTGTTTGGGTATCTTATCTTTGAAAAATTCGCATTTGCATTTGATAGTCCGATTCTTGAGAAAGGTGGGCTATTTAACATCTCGACCCTTAAGAGAAGGTGAAACTGCGGGGAGTTAGTAGTCTTATAAGACCAAACAGAAAATAATCTAATTTTGAGAATCTCTTAAAAAAAAAGTACCTTTAAGTTGCCTTAAAGCTTCTAAAACACTTTCAGATTTTGATGCCAACTATCGATATATATCAGGTAATTATTTGAATTTACGTTTTAGCGTTAAAAAAATACAAAATATTTTTTCTAAATACAAATGTCCCTCGGCCCTTTACTACCCTAATATGATCATTCCAGCCCCATTCTACCCTACACATAACCATTCTTATTCTGAACTATCAACATTTTTATAAACTGAAACGACTTCTTTCCACACAGACTCCGACATTGAAAATGCCATATAAAACAACAAGTACCTGGATGACTGAGATTTGCTCCGATAAAACGACTTTTGCATTAAATGAAACCTACCTAGATCAATGTATCGCCCCCGAAACATCCTGTATACTAAATTTCATGAAAATGGATGGAGCCGTTTCCAAGATTCAGATTATATATATAAACATATGTATATACAAGAATTGCTCGTTTAAAGGTATTAGACTAATCTATGAATATGAAGATCTATATCTAAATGATAGATCATCATATTTTCAGGAAATATTTTTATCAAGTCCATTTATTTCAGGTTCTCCCATATTTCAATCATAAGTTACTAAATACGAAAATTACTGAATACGAAATTATGTCCAAGAAATATAATTCAGAATGCTTTATGAATGTTTTAAATTACCCTAATTTAATAATGATTTTATAACAATTCCCATAACATTAATTTCGATAAACATACAACGTAAAACACCGCTACAATTCGCATAAAAATAAGATATTTTTATCTTTGCGCCTACATTGTCGGATAAAGATAAAAGATAATTTATTTCAAAAAACATGAATAAAAATTGGAGTACACACTTACAGTGTAAGATATTGTGTTTTTGACAATGACCTAGGTACATGTTTTGCCACAGATAATGGCTTACAAACCAAAATTTGCATTCTTGAGTTTACATGCATTGGATTCCCTTTAATACTAAACTTAGCCGTTCACAAGCAATATCTAAACTAACTTGTATCCAATACAACATTTTTAACATAACCAAGAACCCAAGAATTCATTACAAGTCCAACAAAGCTTGGGTATAGTCTGCAAAGCAAGCAACTTGCCCCGCGCCGGCAATACATAAATTTTATTGCCATAATCTTGGGCGGCCACAAGATTCACTGGGTGGAAATTTTAAGATATACGCATTTGGTAGCGTTGGCAAAATCATTGTAAGGGTTCTTGATAGTTTAGTGGATAAATTAGGTTTATTAGATATAATAAATACATAAAGATACGCCTTTTTCCCATGGGGGTAGGCAGAAACTAATGGTCCCGGCTGTCATTTGTCAGTCGTTACGGGTCGTGAGAAGCCCTAAAGTCTGACAACCAGTCTTACTTACCACGGGGTCTTGTGTTGCCCAGTCACTGGGTTGTGTAGGTCAGATAGGCAGTCGCTCCATGCAAAATACTGGTGTTCAGCTGCATCCGGTTAGACTGGAAGCCGATCCCAACATAGTTGGGGTTGGTTTCATTCATAGTCACAACGCGACCAAATCATTTATGCAGTCATTGAATGTTTGTCTTCTTTTAAACCACTACGTTTTTTATAATATTATTCATCATTTTATCATTCATAGTTAATAGTTTGAAGAAAACCTGTTTTAATTTACGTTTCTATTTTCTACAGAGGTTTGTGTCATTTTTTTCTTAATAAATTTTCTTTCTTTTTTTCTAGATACTACTTAAAAATACTGTCTTGTAAGAATCACAATGTTGGGCCACAAAAGGAGATGAATTAAACGCAGTTTCATGCAGTTGAGATGATAATGCTGAGGGCGAGTAGTTTCACGTGAATAGATAGAATAAGCAATGAGTATGAAAGAGCAAGTTTTGTGGAAATCGGTTGTCATGGTATGATTGGGAGGAATGAGGAAAATATGGTGGGATACGTTTTGAGTATAAATGTGGAGGGTAACAAGAGTAGAGGAACAGCAAGGAAACAATTGATGGATTGTGTAAAAGATGATATGGCTAGGAAGGAGGTGACGGCAAATAAAGATGTACTTACGTACAGAAGAAAAAGAAATGCTGCGCCGATCACGAATAAATTTGGATGGCGGAAGGGTGACTTAGAAAAGCACGTTAAGCCGTTGGAATTGCGCTAGATCCGTGTGTCGGATACCCATCGGACTTTGAAAGCGGGAGAAAAGAGAGTGCACACTTGTGTAGGTACTATGATACTGCAGTACTGCCTGACTAAAATTTAGTTAAGAGGACAATGGGGCTGATCCCCGTGTTCACAAACTAAACTTCAATTAGAGAATTGACATCTCTATCCGCAGATAGTTCAAGAAAAGGACAGTGACAGTTACTAAATTATACATGACAAATTACGTTATGACGATTTTTGGTCGATGCCTTTTAAATGTCAATGATGTTTGTTTAGAAGATTCAGTTCAATTGAAATTGTAAGCTCTTATAAATATATTTTTGTTTACTTAAAAACGTTGCCCCACACTAGAAATTTCTTCTGTGTCGTGGGTACGTTTACAAACATTTAAAGTCACATACACGAACAGCCAGACCTGGAACAACTATCTGTTAATAGGCCTAACAATATTTGATCCGTACGGGAATCGATTCCACGACACGCGGCGCAGTAGTCGATCGCTCAGCCACTACGCCAAATAAATTTCCGTCCCTTTCTTGTTTTTTTAAGAGAGAAAGAGAAGAAAGTAGTCTAAATTTAGTTTAGCTTATCAACGAGGGATACGGCCCCATTATTTATTTATCCTTTAACTACTAACTCTGCTGACCCTACCTGTTTTATTAGGTCAACTTCTAACAACGTCTTTGCGTTTAATCAAAGGAAATTTCCAATTAAATTGATTACGATCTCGGCCGGCCCGCAGCATCCCCGCCACCGCCCCGCAGAAGCTCCGCTAAGATAACTACTTATACTTGCGAGATTAATATAATGTTAACTTCGTGTACATAGGGGAAGTTCTTAAGTTAAAGATATTTGTAAGACTATGTTAATAGCGCGGGTGGTTTACTGAACAGTCTTATATCAGGCTAATATGAGATGACTGTCTCAGTGGCGTAAAGAACGCAAGCGCTATCGCGGCGCATGAGATCCTGGGTTTGATTCAAGGGTCAGGCAAAGTATTATTGGGTGTTCTTTTTTTGAATTTCTCAGTAGCAGCCCGTAGTTTGGATTTGTGAAGCCGGAACGGACGGACGACTGTCAAGGTGCAGTGGCTGTAAACACTACAACGGAGGATGAGGTCCTCAGTTAGATTCCCGGGTCGGACAGTGTGTTTTCGGGTTTTCTATCTGGTATACAAAATATAAATTCCATTACCTATATTACTTTTGCTTCAACAGTACAAACCTAAGTTGGTGCTTGGAGTCTCCTTTTAAGTAATTGATGCTAATGTTAGGGGACTGCGCTTTTCATTACTTATTAGAATTATTGAAGGTTTCTTAAACTAAATTAAATTAAAAAGGACTCTAAAAATACAACTGAAAAAGATTTTGCCCAAAACACATAAGAATTTGTATGCCTATTAGGTTAAACATAGCGATCCTAACATTAGCATTAGATCTTATTATATATTTTCCTATCTTTTACAAATAAATAGTTTGAATTTGAATTTTTCAGTAGTGTAGTTGATTCGTATAGTAGTTGATTCGTGTCTGGTTGATGTCAATATAGGTGAGCCTATTGCTATCAACCGGCCATAATCAAGTATGTATTATAAGTACACCTCTGCTGACCCCTCGGTTGATGACATGTCATGTTATTAAATAGAAATAGTATAATGTGTCCTCGTATATCAACACCGTACCTACAATGAAAAGATACCTGACGACCGATGTGGCGCGGTGGGCGAAGGTCCGCCTGTGACGCAGGAGGTTGCGGGTTCGATTCCCGCCCTGGAACAAATGTTTGTACGATCTACAAATATTTGTTTCGGGTGTTCTGGGTATTTACTATGTATGATAAAAATATCTATCTATGTAATGTATTGTATTAAGTATATCAGTCATCTAGTACCCATAACACAAGCTCTGCTTAGCTTGGGGCTAGATGATGCTGTGTGGATTGTCCAGCATTATTTATTTACCTACGTACTTAAATAAACTCACGCCTTTTCGCCATGGGGTAGGCAGAAACTACAGACCGCTACCTGCTACGATCCTTACGTTGTTGCGTTTACTTTAAAAGGGCATGTCAAAGAAAAAATCTAAGTTTTTTTTGCAGATAAATATGGTTACAAAAGTTCATATAATTACCACCAATATAAGAGTAGTACAAAAGTTCTTATAATAGTAGCATAAGGCTCAATCTACACCGCCGTGGAGTGAAGGAACGAAGAACGAATGAAGATTGAACGAAATACGAGCTTAGCATAATTAACTCTATGTCAATTGTATAACATACAAACTAAATAGGAGCCAAAAAAAGGTCGCGCGTCTTCCGAGAATGCGCGAGGAATCCTCTCGCATTCTCGAGAATTCCCCTAGCTACTGTCGGCGCCGTTTTGTTTATGTTATACAATTGAAGTTCATTATGCTATGCACAATTTCGTTCCAAATATTCGCTCCATTCCGCGGCTTTGTAAATTGAGCCTAAAATATTTAGTCATAACATATTACGAGTACATTTTTAGAATACAATTACAAAATTTTAATTTAAACTGAAGGATTTTTTTATTGTATTAACCAACTGCGTAAAGCCGTTCTAAAGCGGACCATTGGAAGTTCCTTAATTTGGTTAGGAATCTTGTTATAGATCTAATTACACTGTCTACAAGCAATACCTGCAAGGCAGTCAAGCGCGCCTACAATATACTCGTAATATTCTGTCCGCCGACAATCTTATGAACCGATGTGGTTCATACGACATTTAAGAGATAAACGAGTTAGCATAGATCTTTTAGCCGGTTCCTCTCGATAGGAATCGACCAATTAGAATTTTGCATCCAGTATCTGACGTCTCATAAGTGGCCATGTTGTTTTGTGAAAATAAATATCTTAAAAGCTTTTTGGGTTCTTCCTATTGGGATTTACAAATACCATAATGGGTAATTCTTATGATCTGATACAATAATGTGTCTTGCGACTGCCTATCTGCCCTCCGCAACCCAGTTACTGGGCAACACAATACCCCTTGGTAAGACCGGTTGTCAGACTTTCGGGCTTCTGAGTATCAGTAACGACGGTCAAAGATCTACAAATGACTGGTGGCGGTACCAATGGCTTTACGGGCTTTCCGAGGCACGGAGGAGTCTCAATATGTAATGAACAGTCACGCTTCCACAGACTGATCTCGGAAAGTGCGGCTTAACCTTCCACTTCCTATTTACTACTATATACATGAAGAAAACAAAAATTTAAATTTATTACAGTAGCTGCAGCATATAAAAACCACATCCTCTTTACCTAACACCTAACACAAAATCATACACATAAATACATAAAGAAACACAAGTAATCAAAATATGTAAATGCAACTTACCTAGTTATAATAATATTACTGCAGCCATATAAATTTACTAATAAGGTAAAAGTTTAATTTTACGAGCACAACAATAACAACATTGTACCGATTTTTAAACGCAGTGAAAAAGCCACTGTGTCATGGGCCTTAATAAACATGTATTGTATTTTTCTATGACTGTACTCCTCAGCTCATGCACTTCTACCCGCATTAGCGATGCTCATAAGATGTCGTGCACTTATTTCTACAATTACCCTACCTTCTTTTTTTTACGAGGCTACTAATACTGTTACGAACTGATGTTTTTGACTTATTGTACCTATCCACTACGCAAATCGACCTTATGTATTTATAAATTATAATATTGTATTTTCTCTGTAAGTGATTATGTAAATCTTTTGAGAAAATAAATGTCTAAAACCGTAAAAATCGTAACCTAATAATATCTGTCAAAACAAATTATATTTTATTACGAAAGATAAACAAAGAAAAACCCTTTAATTGACAAAGGCTCAGGCACAGAATGACACAATACTAAACATCGAAAACAAAAACAAAAAAAGTAAAAACAAAAGTAAAAAAAGTGCACGTCGTTTTTTCCTTAATATTTATATCCTATAACCAACAAAAATAATAATACTCTGAAACCAAACAACCTCGCAAACGACTCCATTACATTCATTTAAAAAATAAAAACCAAAAAAAAATATTTCAAAAGTCTTTATTACCATTCCGGGACTGTATTACCATAAACACGTAAATAAACCGCCACATTGAATTATAAAAATCATCGGTGTCGTGTAAAGCGTCCCTCGGAGCGTGTAAACGAGCGAAAAAATAAAAAAAAAACGGAAAAAAAGGAAAATAAACGCCAATGAATGCTAACGAGGCTGTTTAAGGTGGTGGTACAGTGAGAAATTTAGCTTTAAAATTTTATATGATATAAAGTGACAAGGATAAATAGATTACATATGGGTGGGTGGAATATTAAATTATATTAATATTAAACTGCATTCGACCTGGCAATAATAAATACGTGGTTTAAAAAGAAAGACGATCATCTTATTACATATAAAAGTGGCCACCACGCGACACAAATCGACTACTTCCTAGTAAAGAGGAATAGTTTGATTTGTGTCAAAAACTGTAAAGTGCTGCCAGGCGAAGCATTAGTCTCGCAACACAGGTTGGTGATGGTGGAGGCTAAAGTACGTGTCCCCATCAGACATAACAAAGAACGACCCCCACCAAAAACCAAATGGCGTATGATAGAAAATGAGGAGTGCGGCAGATTGTTCAAGAACCAAGTAGTGGACAAAATGATTGAAATGAAAGATATGGAAGGGAAGTCTGTGAACGAATGCTGGAATGAGATGGCAGATTGTATAAGAAGAGTAGCAAAAGATAAATTTGGAGAATCGAAGGGGAAAGGTATGATAGATAAGGATACATGGTGGTGGAATGATGAAGTGCAAAAGTTACTTAAAGAGAAAAAAGTTGCGTTTAAAGAATGGCAGGGTGTGGAAAATGGGAACGATGGTTTGAAAGAAGAAAAGAATACAATTTACAAGGAATGGAAGAGAAAAGCAAAAAAGGCGGTAGCAGTTGCTAGGGCCCAGGCACAGGAGAAGTTGTATGACTCACTGGATAGCCCTAGAGGCCAGAAGGAGCTCTATCGGATTACGAAAGCAAGGGAAAAAAGGACAAGAGATATTACTCATATCAAATGTATGAAAGATGATGTAGGTAAGGTTCTGTGCAATGATGATGAAATAAAAGAGCGATGGAAGGTTTATTTTGATAAGCTTATGAATGAGGAGAATGAATGGAATGGTATGGTACGTGAGGCACCAGTAAATGAGGGTTTGGTAAGACAAGTTAGCATGGATGAAGTGAGGCAAGCAGTAAGAAATATGAAAAATGGAAAGGCCATGGGCCCAGATGATATACCAGTAGAAGTATGGAAGGAACTTAAAGAAGATGGATTTACGTGGCTGACTTTATTCTTCAATAAGTTGTTGCATGAGGAAGTGATCCCACAAGAGTGGTGCAATAGTTCACTAGTGCCCATCTTCAAAAATAAAGGGGATGTACAGGACTGCAACAACTATCGAGGGATAAAGCTCCTGTCGCATAGTATGAAAGTATGGGAGAAGGTGATAGAGAAAAGATTACGAGAAGAGAGTGAGATTTCCCAAAATCAGTTCGGGTTTATGCCAGGTAGAGGAACAATGGACGCCACCTTTGCACTCCGCCAGTTGTGCGAGAAGTATAGATGTACACATAAAAACTTGCATATGGTGTTCATTGACCTAGAAAAAGCGTATGATAGGGTGCCTCGGGAAGTGTTGTGGTGGGCCTTGAAGGAGAAAGGTGTGCCTGGGAAGTATGTTGAGTTGATTCGTGCGATGTACAGTCGATCTAGTACCTATGTCCGGTCGTCTGCTGGAAACACTGACAAGTTCAGTGTGGCTGTAGGATTGCACCAAGGGTCGGCCTTAAGCCCTTACCTCTTCCTGTTAATAATGGACGCACTGACGTCGGAAATACAGGAAGAGGCACCCTGGTGCATGCTATTTGCCGACGACATTGTCCTTGTCAATGAAGATGGACCTGAGATCCAGGGTAGATTGGAGAAATGGCAACAGAAGCTGGAGAGTGTAGGCTTGAAAATCAGCAGAACCAAGACAGAGTATATGTTCTGCGATTTCGGCGGTCTCGCCAGCCCTGAAGCCATTGCGCTTGATGGCGTGCTCCTTCCGATCTGCTCCGACTTTCGGTATCTCGGTTCATTAGTGCAAAGTGACGGAGGAATAGATCGGACTGTCAAGCACAGAATAAACACAGGGTGGATGAAGTGGCGGCAGGTAACGGGAACAACCTGCGATTCCCACGTTCCCCTTAAACTTAAAGGGAAGATCTATAAGACAATGATTAGACCTGCTGTCCTGTATGGATCAGAGTGTTGGGCCACAAAAGGAATGAATGAAAGGCAGTTGCATGCAGCTGAGATGAGAATGCTAAGGGGGATGTGTGGTGTTACGCGAATGGATAGAATAAGAAATGAGTATATAAGAGGAAGTCTGAAAGTGGCGCCTGTGACAGAGAAGTTGTGTGGAAATCGGCTATCATGGTATGGACACGTGATGCGAAGGAATGAGGATCATGTTGTGAGGAAAGTTTTGAGTATGAATGTAGAGGGTTACAAGAGTAGAGGGAGACCCAGGAAACGATGGATGGATTGTGTGAAAGTTGATATGGCTAAGAAGGAGGTGACTTCTGAGATGACGGGAAATAGAGATGTATGGAAGAAGAAGACATGCTGCGCCGACCCCAAATGAAATTGGGATAAGGGCAAGAGGATGATGATGATGATGGGTGGGTGGAATATGTGGAATGTGGAATAAACATACAAGAATGACAGAAGCGAGTTTTACGAAACACTCTTCTTCTTCTTAGCGTGTCAATGGCAATCCACACAGAGTCGGCCCAGAAATTGGACACAAGCTTGGCACCATCAGTAGCATCAGTTTCAAACTTAAAAGTCAGGAATGAAAACTTTTTAGTGTCAAATTGAAGAGAGTGAGCAGAAATTATGAGAAAATTAATGATTCTTAATATTTATTTGCAGTCCGAGTGCTTCGCGATCGGCATAATATCTGAAACGCGCTTAAGAGCTGTCAATGTCACTATTGTTTAATTAGTAAATTCACCTCATTCGAGGACCTAGATTTTATTTTTAATGTTATAATATAAACCAAGCCTTAACGTTGAAAGCTTAAACTTTTTAATACATTTTGTAATAGTTAATACTTTTTTTACACAACATAAATGTAGTACGTAAGGATTTTTCCAGGACATCTTCTAAAACAGAATATTGTATGGGTCTTCTATGAAGTTGTTATTGCGTGTTCATGAATTAAAAATTGCTGTCTGTAATTTTCTATGATTTCTTTGATTGAAAACTATAAGAAACTGGGGCCAACTATTTAAAATTCAATCCCAAAACTGTGTTGCTCACTAACGGTCATATTTTATCCACGAATAGCTTTTTTTGCAAATCCAAGTAAACAGTATGAAGCTGAAATTAATGGCATTATTTAAACCTCGCATATTTTACTCCAAGCATAAAAAAACAGACAATCGTATCGTACGTAAAACTCTTTATTTATTCAAAAACAAAAACATTGAGGAAAACAAAAACACACTTTTGCTCTGTGTGCCCCTAACCTAACACACCCTCGGGACAGTCCAGCTACTAGCCGGCCACACGGACGCGGCCGGCTAAGTAACTTGTTGTCCCGGACGCGGGACAACACCGGGACCGGACGGGACGGGGGATATAGGAACGGCTGCTTCGACGCAGGATTAGGGATCGAAATTTGAGAAAATGGGGGATGAAGGAAAAGGTGTGGATGGAGATATGGTTTGAGTCTGATTCTGTTGCAAGTATTGGGCTATATTTAGGGTTTTTTGATAGTTTTTTTTTTTAAAGTTGACTGATTTATTGTTATGAATGACAAATTGCATTGCCATTCAACGTGGCAATGCTGCTAGCCTTCTGGGCACTTTTCCCCTTGACAGTGATGCAGATGAATTTTTCGATGCCTTGCCTGTTTTTTTTTCATGTATTAATTTTATAGTTTTATTGCTTTATTGAAGAATAAAAGAAAATTTGCCACAAGAAACACACGACCATATGTATATTAAAACAAAAACTTCGTTCTAAGAATTTGTAATGATAGTGTTCGATCTTCGGAAAGCACGTTAAGCCGTTGGTCCCGGCTGTCATTTGTAGATCTTTAACAGTCATTATGGGTAGTCGTAAGCCTGAAAGTCTGACAACCAGTCTTACCATGGAGTATCGTGTTCCCCAGGAACTGGGTTGTGGAGGTTAGATAGGCAGTTGTTACATGTAAAGTACTACATAGTATTCAACTGCATCCGGTTAGACTGGAAGCAGAACAAGCAGATGATGATGAGTGTTAGTAGATATTTTAAATTATATTAACTAATGAAGACTTATAGAATACTAATTGTCGGCAGTTGAGCGTCGTGTCTGTGACGGGAAGGATTCTACTCATCATGATGCTGTGCCCTGGGGACCCTCAGCACAGAGCTG
Source organism: Phlogophora meticulosa (assembly GCA_905147745.2). NCBI lineage: Eukaryota > Metazoa > Arthropoda > Insecta > Lepidoptera > Noctuidae > Phlogophora > Phlogophora meticulosa. The sequence continues at coordinate 3,758,394 of LR990542.1, forward strand.
ATTTTTAGTGGTCACTTAAATACTAACATTGTTCTTATAAGAAAAAATATAATCTTACTGATCAAAAAGTGAGGAGTTAAATAGTCTCTTGCTTTTCACCCTGATTTTTCTTTGCATGCCATTTAATTCTACAGGAGCACATATTTGTCATGCTTGTTTTCTTGGCTTTTCTTGATCTGCAACTTTAGTCGGGAAGGAAAATCTTCAATACTACGACTGAACTTTTCAGACTGCCTCGTTGGTCTAGTTACAAGCGTAGAGCAACTGCTGAGCATGAGATCCTGGATTCGATTCCTCGATCGACTAAAGTGTTTTTTAATTTTTTAATTTGGGATTTTTGTCGATTCGCCCCTATTACAAGGGACTGAAACATCAATGGTGAAATGCGCGTGTGTTGTAAGCACACATCTGTTTAACCCTTCGAGAAATACAGGCGTCGTGTTATGTTTTTAAAAGCAGTATTATTATCATTTTGAGTACCCAAAACAACTAAAACACTGCACCACCTAATTAACCGACATTCCAAAAGAAAATCTCAACCCCCAACAGACTGTAACAACGGAAAAACCGAAATTAACCGGAAAATAACCATATCAGATTCTCCCCTTAACCCTTCTCCCTACGGAGCATATTTTACTTCTTTTTTCCCGACATGAGACGGGAATATAAATGACTTTTTAAGTGTACGGGCATTTTTTGCCCGGTCAACTGTTGGATGTTAACAGATTTTTTGCCCGGAAATCCAGCGGGTTATTGAAGTGATTAATTCAGTATTTAAACGGTGGCGTGTCGGCACTTTTTTAACGTAAAAAAAGTGTAATTTGTCAAGCAATTTGTTGGTTAATCTGCAGCTTGACTTTATGAGGTGGGAGTTGTTTGTTTTATTTTTTATCGTTTTGAGCGTGGGAATTTTTTCAGGAAGCACTTTTGGTTTGTGATTTTATGTGTTAAGGGAATGGGTGAGTGAGAATGTTAATTTTAAAAACATTACTGGTCTTCTTGTGTTTTAAGATTTTGGTTTTTAGTATAAATTATTTTGAGGTTGAGTAGTTGATAAAGTAATATGTAGGCTATGTTAACATTAAGATTTTACTCGATACGATGTTTTCATTCGTCGGAAAGCACCATAAGCTCTTGGTCCCAGCTGTCATTTATAGATTTCACAGTTGTTACGGGTATTCAGAAGTCTAAAAGTCTGACAACCAAAGGGTATCGTGTTGCCCAAAAACTGGGTTGTAGACGTCAGACAGGCAGTCGCTCTATGTATAATACTGGTATCCAGCTGCATCCGGATCAGACATCGACCCCTGTCCCGAGGAAACGATTCAATTATTGTTGTTATTACCAAGAGATTTGTTTTTTTTCGTTTTAAAGGAACACACATGGTATGACTTCGTCTGTCTGTCTGTCTATCTGTTTATAGACACTAGCTGCTTTATCTACCTTTAATTTTCATATTGCACCAACAAGAAATGTTTTGTGTGCCATTCCCAAAAAATAAGTGCGTCGTCTTTTTGGGAACCTTCAGTGGCCTCCCAGGAGCTGAAGGCCGGATCCATCACAGTTTAGAATAAAGGCGATAATGCCTGCCACTACTTAATTAACAAATAAAAAAGTAAACGTAATTTAAAAATGTTCTTATCATCGTCTTAAAACGTAATTATTTCTTATAAGATCATATACGATTAGTTCAGCTATCTGCATGATATTAGTTTATTTGTGGGTCTCGAGATCTGCACACAACCATAAAAAATATTATAATCAAACAAAATAAAGCAAATAACTATAAAACAAACTGCAAAACAGAACATACACAACAAAAAAAAAAAAAGAAATTCAAACAAAGAAAACGTGTAAGTGTGAACTATTCTTAGAAGACGCCTTTGACAATGGATTGTGTTTGTGAGGAGTTGGTTACACCATTTTTTCTATACTCAACCCACACATAGGTAGATATTCATCATATTATTTATCATCAGAAGTCATCATCTGCCTAGCCTTTTCCCAACTGTGTTGGGGTTGGCTTCTAGCCTAACCGGATACAGCTTAATATCAGTGTTTTACATGGAGCGACTGCCTATCTGACCTCCACAACCCAGTTACTGGGCAACACAATACCCTTTGGTAAGACTGGCTGTCAGACTTTCGGGTATCTGACTACCCGCAACGACTGTCAAAGATCTACAAATGACAACCGGGACCAACGGCGAGGCACGGAGGAGTCTCGATATGTTACGAACGATCACCCATCCACAGACTGACCTCGGCAAGCGTAGCTTAACCTTCGATCAACCCGTGTTGCTGTTTTTATTTAGCCACGAGCTCCTCCTAGATAGGTAGATATTAAGTCTAATAATAACATTAAGAGGAAAGGTTTGATTATTTGTATGTTTGTTTGTAATGCATAAACGCAAAAACTGCTTAACTAATTTAAAAAAATATTTTACCTATAGAAAGCTACATTACCAGCGAGTAACATAGGCTATATTTTATTTTCAAAACTAAGCTTTTCAAGCTGGTTAAGGGGGTGTTAAAGTTCGAAGAAAATTACGTAATCCATGCGGACGAAGTCACGAGTGAAGTGCTAGTAAGTACTGGCCGCGACCACGGACCACCACTGGACCAACTGTACTCCTCAATACACAACGGGAGCTATTAAATGTGTTTATCAGTTTGTTCACCATTCTAAAGTCTAGTTTAACTAACAACAGGTACATACTCTTAACTTTTTTTAAATTTAAATTAAGAAAATATCAAAATACCTAGTAATGCTTCCAAATAATGAATTCTTCAAATGTAGTCGTCTGGCGCTATCGCAGAAAACGTTCTGATTCAAATTCCGTAGAAACGAAATAATGCTTTACAATGAATACGAGCACACCGAGACACCCTTCTTTAGAACGGAGAGTTGCGTACGAAATAGGGTGACTGGCAGACTGTTAGCGCCATCTAGTAGCGAGCAGCAAATACTAACAAAAATATTGCCCAATAATTTAACGGTAAAAAAAATATCTTCGCGCCCGTCATCTCAAGCTTTAATTTAAATCTATCGAAATTATATTTATAATTTCGATAGATTGTTATAATAGTAATTTAGTCTGTCCGACGATCAAATCAAAAAATATGATTCCGCTACTCGACGCCAGAGAGCTTAGACAATTATTAGTTCATAAGTTTCACTTAAGAGGTCGTCACTTAGTATTGCCTATTCACCGAGAGATGGCGTTAATATTTGTTCTACTGGACACTAGATGGCGGTGTTATAATTTTTCGTCTATTCGACGCTAGGTGTCACATTGTTTATGAAAAGCATACTTAAATATTTTATACGAAATTCGAAAGGAAATGAGCGTGCAGCTGCGTTATTGTGCTGATATTAATATTTTTTTTGTATCCAGATTTATTTATTTATACAGATTGATCAAAATTAATGATTTTGGCGATTGACGACGCGATATGCGCTAGGCAGGCTTAGTACCATCTTAATAAACTAAGATACTGTTTGTTTAAAACATAACCATCTTACTATGTGGAGCCGGCAGCTTACTAAAACTCAATTTCCGTTATTTAGTAGGTATTTACTTGAAATTTTTACTCAACGTTGTACTTTAATAATAGAGTATTCTTATATACTTTTTACTCTGAAGATCCCACGGAAACGAGAATATCCAAGCGTTTTACGAGGTTTAGACAAATTATGTATTTGAAAAAACAAAAGACGGAGCCACGGCAAAGCATTGCCTGCCGGTTTAGCTAGTAATCTATAAAAACAAAACAAAAGAAGTAAAATAATAATCACACACGGACATTAAAAACCGTTATCCTTTGATCTCCCAAGATGTCCATATTGTCCGTAACCCTTCAAAGACAACCCTAAACTGCTCTCAAGATAAAAACTCGCAGGTCAATCAGACCCCAGGGTATTGTTATTTAGATTAATTGCATATAATCACGCTGTAACCAAGGGGGACTTACAATAATGTTTGTCTTGTGAAATGTAGGACAATGGACAAGATGTTAGAAAAAAGTATTAATTTGGACCAGTGGGTAGTTTTGCATTGATCAGCTGCTCATCTTCGCCGTCTTCCGGTGCTTAAAGTAACCTGAGAATTCTCTTGAACAAAAGAAGTTGTTATTAAAATAGCCGTTTTATTGATTGGTAGGTAGTTCATACCTGTGAACTGGGTATAGTTAATTAATAATAATAATAAAAATACATTGGGATGAGGACAGGAGGATGATGATGTTGACAAATTAACTTTCTTCTTTTTGCATTGCCATCCAAACCTATGCGCGAGTATTTGATCAGAGGTATGAACTTAAACGAAGCAAAAGGAGTATGTGAGGATCGTAGCAGGTGGCGTTCTGAGGCTCCTAATATATTATGCTTAAAAGGAGACTCCAATCACTAATATTGTAAATCTATTTGAGAAGGAAAATAAATTATTTGAATTTGCATTTTGAATTTGAATTAGAATAATGTGATTGTGTATCTTAACCCATCTGTGAATAAAAATGCACAAAATAATTTTGAAGCTTTTTAAACAGCTTTTACTTCAGATTACCACCATATACACAGGCCAGCACATCAAGCTACCCCAATGCGTCAAATTCCTTTGATAGGTTTTCAACTGTATTACAAACGAATAAGTTTCATGTTCAATTAGGAAAATCTGACAGTTTGGCGTAGCTTGATGTGCTGGAGGCTGTACTAATGACCTTTAATTTTTTATGAGATTACAAACTTAACATCGTCCTTAAAAGATATACATTTTACCTTAACAAATATTTCTTACACAAGTAAATAACAAAACTAACTCATCAGTACATTCTATCTTTAACAATGTGTGATAAGATTGACGTCTGTAAGACGCTATATGACGTCACAATGGTCATCCTGAAACTAGGTCAAGATGTCCACATTATGTCCAGATCGGATAGGTATGTTGAAGAATGTGGTTTATGCAGAGATGTAGGGAATATACGAGTATAAGATATTTGTCTATATCTTGGCAGTCTGGAGTTAGGTAAGTAAAAATAATATTTGAGTTGAGATGTGGTTTTGTAAATGGAATTTCTCAGAAGTATCCTGGGAAGTAGATTTGTACCCGGTTGACATATCTAAACTAATATTTTACAGATGAAAGATTTGTTTGTTTGTATGTTTGTCCGTAATAGATAAAGTCAACAGCTCCTAAACGGATTTAAAAAATATTTCAGATACAGTAAGCTACATTATTATTTCATTGTAAAAACTACGCTTTCAAGGGGGTGGAGGGTTTACTGTTCGAAGAGTAAAGTACGAAATCTACGTGGACAAAGTCGCGGGCGATTATATAAAACCAAACTGGCGACGAGTTTTGTACGGCATTGTCGTCTTCTTCGAGGACTCCCACATGGTTCAAAGTAGTGTTGCGTATGTATTGCATACATGTAAAATGCAATGCATTAATGCAATGAATAAAATCATTTATTCAAATTGGGCCTAGAAACAGCACTTTTTGAACGTCAAAATTGACATGAAACAGTTCCCCATTAAGTACACTCTTCACCACTTGTTCAACAATTTGACAAAATCTATAAATCATACTGCTAAGTTGACCTTCTCAACCGTCGCCATAATACATAGGAACATATAAATAGCATGTTTACAAAAAAAGTTACATTCTTTGTCAGTTTCGTAGCAAACGCCTACGTAATTCGTAGCGCTACGCCCGCGTAGCAATTACCTAATCGCTTAAAACGTAAAACGAAACTAATTACTGTCAGTTAATAGTTTACTTTTGAAAACTTTTATTTATTATAATAACGGAATTTTCGTCATCATCATCTGCCTAGCCTTTATTCATCTGTGTTAGAGTCGGCTTCCAGTCTAGCTGGATGCAGCTGAATTTTACATGGAGCGACTGACAATCAGACCTACATACTTGTTAATACGTAGATCTTAGTACAAATGGTTATCAGACTTTCGGGCTTCTGACTACACGTAGCGCTTGACAATAATCTACGAACGACAGCCTAGACCAAATGCTTACGTAGGTAATTTCAAAGGCAGAAGGATCTTTGTATGTAATGGATGGTCACCCATCCACAATATGGCCATGGTATGCATTCACAGGATTTTTATTAATCAGATCGAAATAAGAGATTTAAACGCTAGTTTTAAATAATTTAACCATACAATCACCAATCATTCTCATCGTCACGTCGGTCAACACAATTACCTACTGCTGTAAAAAAATCCTTTTATCTTATTTTTCATTTTATAATTTATTTATTTGGTGAACAAAATAGCAAATTTATAGATAACATACAAAAAAAATTGGTGTTTAAGTGCTTCTTCCCACCTGAAAGCATACAAAATTTCAACACAATCTCTTTTAAAAATAATAATAATACAGTCTTCATTGACATTAGTAAATTAACAAATGTACAACCATACTTTTAGGCAAGTATTTAGAAGAGTTTTATTATTTACTAAAAACATCGTCGCCTTATAGTGAAAACCTCGTATATGCTAAAGAGATAACTTTTGAGGAGGAAGAAAAATTGGGTACTGTAAAGTTGTTTTACTACGAGTATAGCTTATCCACACTCGCGAGTTTTAATGAGGTTCTTATAAACCGTCATAGATAGCATTACGGGTTTCTTAACTTTTTTTGTGTGAAGCTATGCGTTTTCTATCCAAAATAGTAATAAAAAAAAATGAACAAAATTGTATTTCCGAACTTTTTGCTCTAAGGCAACAATATATCAACATCTAACTCTCTCTAATAATAAAACTCATCTAACCAGATTTATACAATGTGTAGTAACTATTTCATAAGGATCCAGCATCTAAATGTATTATTATTATTTTTTAACTTTTAACCCTTATCCCGCTACGACAACAGCGCGGAAAACCGAGAAAATATTTTTTCGTATTAAAATTATTCAATCATAAGATTAAAACATTTGAAAATAGAACGGTTTTTAAATTGGCTAAACCATGAGGTGTGAAATGAAGACATACGCTCTGGCCGGCTGCAACCCTTCCAATGCCGCCGTGAGAACCGGTCCGGTGAGAATGCAAATCAGGCACATTGTACCCCTGGACAATTCTTCGCTTTTTAATTGTTGATTTTTTTTATGCGGACCGTTGGACATGTTGTCTGGTCTATCGATGTGGTTGTGTCGATAGATCGTGTTGGAAGTTTCTAGTAATTTTGACAATTATCATTTTGATATCGTTGGAAATGTGTGTCTTAGCCCGAAATGAACCTATCTACCTGCTAGGTACAGTTGAAAACACATCCTTCTTCTTCTTACTAAACTATGGTGATCGTAGATTAAATCACTTTACATTATATTTCAACGTATTATAACAACTTTAATACAATCGGATTGGTTGTTTCCTATTTTTGAACATCCCTATTTTCATAACAACCTACTAAACATATTTCTTTATACATTTAAAAATCTATGCAGTAAAAAAAATAGTAATAGTAACTGACGTACAAAATCTATCGACAAAACTCGAAAACTCAACATATCCCCTCAACACTACCAAAAACCGGTCAGGTCAGTTTTGCAAAAATCACAATAGCCGACCCATTGGATACTTAAATAGGTCCAAATATTATAATGGGTACATTCCGCTATTATTAGTACCGCGTCCGTTCCCTTTTTTTAGCAAAAGGTGATTCTTTTATGTCCAGTTGGCACCCTTTCTATCCTTTTGTGCTGTTCCCTGCGGCAAGATAACCGGTAAGACAACTTTTTTGACCCCATCGCTTTAATAGGGTTAAGTTCAGTTGTATTTTGACCATGTTCGTGAAGTGTAGTATATTAGTCAAAGGAAATATAATTTGGTTTTGAAAGTATTGCGATTTTTACCCCGTAGTCGCGTTTTGGGGTTAAAAGTTGGTTTAGTCATATTGTGAAAATGTCGGCCATTTTAAAAAAACGCGGGAGTCGGTACTCAAGTACAAAGTTAAGAAAACCACTCGGCTATTGAAAAACGATGAAAAATTTGAAAATGGGTTTACCTAAACGAAACTCGTTTACGTATTCAGTCTTCAGAGGCTTGAAAGCCTGAAACCAGTTCAATGGTAAGTTGAATTCAGTATTCGAATAAGGTAACTATAGACGGGTACTTCCTAAGCATCTCCTTGGTTACAAGAAAGGAGTGAACGTCATCTACAGTGTAATTATGTAAAAATCACCCCGTGAAAACTTAGGTGGAGTGAGCGTGAGTCTCCCGGAACTCACGCTCAATTCACCTCAATATTCGCGGCAAAAAAAAAAAAAAAAAAAAAACTGTTGATGAAGTGAGCTCAATGAAAAAGGCGGTTTTTGTTTCACATTATGTTTTAATCATATCTTGAATAAAAGAAACAGTAACACTTTTAAAAATCGTACTCTTGTCGGCATCACTACAAAATCTTCAATCACAAAGCCACTTGTACGACTGCTAACTTAATTCTTTTCACAGTACTTTTTTCAACCCTCCCCCGCTTCGCTATTGATTATATTTTTAAAAGCAACCCCTCATTGGCGCGGACATTTTTGTTCAATTCTAAAGGTTTTTCTGTCGTGGGCGTCTTTGTGGAGTGGGGTGGGGTTCAACATGGCCGGTACTTCTTAAAAAATAAGTTTGAAAAGCGTTCTCTTTTCAAATATTGAGTAGCCGCTTTTTTTCCATCTTTTGTTTATACATATTGAACTAAAGGTGATAGATGTTACGCAAATTTGTTATGATATGTTTTTAATATTTTTAATGCATACGAGTATATAGGCAAATCTTCTATGGGGTAATTGTACTCGTTATTATGATCAACTTTTAATATGAGACTAACCTTAAAACCTCGAAAATACAAATCAGACTTAGTCCCAAAAAGATATTTTACTTATTGACGTGAAATTAAGTTGTAAAACCAATTTACAGTAATAAATATCACTTATCATTAAGCTGCTTCATACATCTAGTCGATCTTAGAAACAGATATTGTACTAAACAACAGTTTTTTTCGGAATTCAGGGTGAGTACCTTAACTGCCTAGAAAAACCCGCTAAGCCGTTGGTCCCGGCTGTTATTTAAAGATCTTTGACAGTCCTTACGGGTATTCAGAAGCCCGAAAGTCTGACTACCAGTCTCACCAAGGGATCTCGTGTTGCCTAGTAACTGGGTTGTGGAAGTCAGATAGGCAGTCGCTCCATGTAAAATACTGGTATTCAGCTGCGTCCAGTTAGATTAGAAGCCGACCCTAACATAGTTGGGAAAAGGCTTGGCAGATGTTGATGAGAGTAAGTCTCATAATAAAAGTTATTCCTTATGATAAGTGAACTTTTAAGAGAATTGCTGTTCGTAAAAAATAAGGCAGTTTTATCTACTATTACATTATAAATGTACGCCATGTTTTTTTTATCAAAATGTAAAAGAATACTTCCTAACTTCATTACTAACTTCTTAAAACCAAAACCATCTAAAAACACCTAAATACCCCTTCAAAATAAAACAGAATTTGCCAAAAACTTCCATAATAATGCTTCGGGATAAGTCCATCAAAACTTTTTACTCATTATATAAATATAATTACGACATAAAACGGGAAAGGGGTAAGAAAAACTCCTCGGAACTCTTCGTAGGGCGAAGGAGGGGTGGAATTGATTTTATTTGCCCTTCGACACGATTTTTTAATTAGGGAACGGGAGTTTTAGAGAAAATTTTAATGATGACTGCCATCTTTGAGTTACGAACATTAATCTAGAAGGTTTGCTTTTGAAATTGGTATTTTAAGGGCTGTTGTATGGCTTTGTCGAGTGACGAGTTATTGTACTGTATCTTGCGTCGGCACGAGATACTTACAGAAAAATATCTCTTAACGAGGTAAAAATATGAGCTGGTCATATTCATATTCATAAAATTATCGTCATCATAATCAAATAATTGTATTGTTGGAAAGTTGTTAGTTATTTTTTGTTAAGTACTATTATTAATGTAATTATTTAATACTTTAAGCACTCAAATGTACACAGGCGGACTTAACGCCATAGGTATTTTCTACCACTCCACAACCAAGACAAACAGTGTTAGGTGAAATTTCTTAAAAAGAAAAGTAAACAGAAAAATAATTGTATAAAAATATATATAGGTAAATACGAGTATTATCACATTTAGTCAGTCAGTTACCTAAGTGGCGTGGATTAGACAGCAAAAAATGTTCTAAAAATCGTCATTTTTTTAGGGTTTCTGTAAGCCTTACTTACCTTACAATGCGTTAACACTAGAGAATCATCCACATAAAAACATTAAAAAAAAACTGTTTTCTGACAAAGTATCGACCTATATTTGCATTGCCGACAACTTGTTGAATATGTGTTACAAACCAGTTTCACAACATGTTTCTGTATGAGGGTAGCAACATTTTGCCCAATGCGAGTTTCGTTGTATATCGACTCATATGGAAAACAAATGAAAAACGAATATGGCAAAATGTACTGCGAATGCAAGCCCAAAAAAAGATATAAGACTTTTTTCATTTCAAAAGTTTCAAAACGCATTGCGTGTAGTGTTTTCTGATGGACGGGCATAGTTACTTAAGTTCCTTACTTGATTTAATACTTATTAGTAGAAAGAAAGGATAGTAAACGAGAAAGATATTTACGAAGGACTTGGATATAACTGTCGTTGTCATGATAGCCCTGTGGTTTAGGCCTCGCCTCTTGTGCACGAGGTTGTGGGTTCAAACCTGGGCAAGTACCAATGTTAGTTTTTCAATTCATATCTACTTTCTAAGTTTATCTTGGACATCACTGACAATCGGTGAAGGGAAACAACGTGAGGAAACCTGGACTTATATAATTAATATATGTCTGAAATCGCCATCCAGTCTTGAGCAAGCGTGGTGATTGGTGCTCGTGCCTTATCTGTATGAGAAGAGGCCTTTGCCCTGCAGTGGGACGGTAATAGGCTGGTACTGGATATAACAATAATAACTTATAAAGTCTCGAATAAAAATCTCAACCGCTTTGGCTTTCTGCGCTCATTCCTTCTCGATATAAACTTTAACTATGCCAAATCTTACACTCCTTTGCGTGCTCATCTATACAAATAAATAAAATTCTATTCAAAAATCTGTTTGTAATATCAAAATAACTAGCTTTTGACTAAATGCATATGTAAGTTTATATTTTTATTGTCTGTCTGTTTGTTTGAGGTAATCAGTGAAACGGCTTTACTGATTATGACGGAACGTATTAGATAGATAGATAGCTTATGTATTAGGGAGTAACTAAGGCTACTTTAATTTTAGAATATTAATTTGAGTTCCGCGCAAAAGATATAGGTAAAACCCATGAAATTTTGTCAAATTACATTTGGACTTAGTCGAGGGCACAGCGAGTTACTATAAAAAGCAATCCGACGTTTTCTCTTAACGTATAAATATACCTAGATATTATTACCTCCTTACTTTCAAAGCTTATGTAAATCTTTTACTCCAAAAATTGACCTAATTTCAAACCCATGATCTAAATAAGACAGCCAACCACTCGATACCGCCGACTTTTATGAAGGACCCGCGAAGCAACTCCAAATACCCTCAAAACATTTCTTTTTACCCACAAAACAAACAGGCTGAAGTGGCCCAAGTCTTAGAGCGCTTGAGAGATATCCCCAGAATGTTTTTAACAAACAAATGGGTCCCATTAAAGAGAAAATTGGCTTCGAAAAGTTTCGCGCAGGGCGTCGAACGATGTGACATCTTGAAAAATTTGCGCAAAACTCTTCGACGTAATTATCAATGATAGTGTTTTGTTTTCGATAGTCACTACTGTCTTGATAGTAGATAGGTAATCTACCCAACCTACTTACATATTCATTATTGAGACTACTGGAATAAAACTAATAATAAAATAAAATAAATAATCACAGGGCATCGAAAAATTCATCTGCATCATTGTTAACGGGAAAAGTGCCTAGAAGGCTGGCAGCTGATTCTTTGGCCAAAAAAAGTCCAGCTCACTAGTGAAGAGTCGACCAAACGTTCCGCGATGTTCCGAATAATACTATACTACATACATACATATAAAAAAATTGGAATAGATAATAATTTTTGCCCCTTTCTTCGTAAAATAATCAATCTAATTAATGTTGTAAATGTGAGTTTGTACGGACATTTGTTACTCTTTCACGCAAAAACTAATGAACGGATTATGACGAAACTTTTCAATATTATATACTTATGCTTATACTTCAGAATAACACATAGGCTATAATTTATGAAGATACGTACGCAGACAAAGTCGCGGGAGGCTGATAGTATAAATGTACATGTAATTACATTACATATTTCTTTTTATGCAAAAACTTGGTACTTATAGTAATACTTTTGCTTAACTATTGCAATATTTCCTATTCTCCTCACATAACCCTTCTTTCTTCATCCATCTTTCAAGACGTCAAATATAAAGAGAATCACAGTCTTACTCAAACATTAATAAATCTAAAATCTTCGATAACAAGAACGCGGACGGCGAAAAATATTAATTTCATGGGGTGGCCACCCTCGCCTCCGGTACCTACTTTGGTACTTTTTTGACGCCCACTATCCCTTTTTTCATAAGGGGGTGAGATTTGCAATTTAAATTTTATCTCCCCGTAATGAACGGAATGGAAATAAGAGATCCAGAAACAACTGTTTGGGAGAGATTTGGTTGGTACTTTTTTCTGAGAAGATAGGGATATTTTTTAAACGTTGTAATTAAAGTAGGTTTGTACCTACAAACCTAAATAATATTCACAGTTTTTGACAAAATGTAGCAAGGAACAGAATAAAGGTATTGATTATCAGTTACAACAATATTAATAATTTTGCTTAACTTCAGTGATCGGACGAGAACCGGTGTACTCAACGTAGTATGGACGTTGGCTAATATTACTGTAATCTAAGAAAGGATCGTAAAGATTCTATATCGTGCTCACGTGGTCTGCAGCCTGTGTAACATGAACTCGACAATTATTGTGCCGACAGTCGCGTCACTAAATGATTTAATAGCGAAGAGTTTCAACCAACACACAGAGCAACTATTGATAAAGCTGGGTCAAGAGTCAGATGCAGAAGGCGGTGGTCTTAGTCACGGCACGCATTGTGAGGAGGTTCCTCGCTCTTGATCCCTAATTACCTTACTACCTCGCTTCTGGGGGAGATTTTACGTCTGCAGTGTTCTATTTTTTTACTTTTAACTTTTTACTTAAATCGACATAATATTGTAACATTTCTGATATAACTTTACAACAATGAGAGAAGTGAATTATTTCTCTTTTTAATTAAATATCTCAGTGAGTAAGAAATAAATCTTGGTTTTTTAAAGTTTAAAACATCAAAGGTCTCCAGAATCATGTATTGAACTCATGGTACCAAGTTGTCCAGCGATGTCCCTTTCAACCCTCACATATATACATCATTACACCTTCATTACACTTATTTATTCAGGTACATCATTACAATTAAGGTATCCTAGCAATTTGCTGTGTAAATAAGTATACAATCTACTTAACTACCTACCTACAAACATGAAACTCATATAATTTTTGTCATAATAAAATACTCAATCAAAGTATAATTTGATTCGCAAGGGTTAAGATGGATTCGTTAGAACACATTCAAGATATTGGGGGCAACTCCATTGGAGATAATTTTCTTGTGCCATTTGCCTTTTCTGAGATATGATTTTGTTTAAATAGGTTATTTTCCTGTGCGAATACCGATAATTCTGTTTTCCTGCTTACCTACGAAATTCTTAGACGAGATAATAATATTTTTCCTATACACGTTGGCCCAACATGCGCCAATATTGGCAAAGAATAGTCTATGTTACAACGAAAAATTTACGTAAAAGACGGTACGTCAATGTTCTGATAATACTTTAAGTTTGTGGCGTATATTGGCTGATGTTGGCCCAACGTGTCGAGGTAACTTCAGATATATTATCGACCATTTATACTTGATTAATTATTAAATAGGTTTAACAACAATTTCTATACTAATATAATGAAACTAAAAAGTTTTTTTTTTGCTCGCGGGCATCTCTGAAACTAACAGTCTGATTTTTCGAATTCTTATTGCATTTGATAGCCTCGTTCTTAAGAAAGATATCACGCTAAAACCCTCAGGAGTGGATGAAACCACGAGGCACAGCTATTGTTACAGTACTTCCGTGACTATTCTGTTCGAAATACACCCAAACTTTTAAATCTTACAAGAAAAACTAGAAAGGAGTTCTGAGACGACCTGGATACGTACCTATCACGACGGCTGGTTATACGTGGCGTGGGAAAAAACCTCCTAAAAGGACTTGGGGAGCGCCTTTGTTCAGCAGACGGCAGACAGTAGGTACAGGCTAATTATAAATAAGAAAATTCAACATAATGTCGTAATTTTACAACAAAACAACTAAAAATAATCCTCATCAATCATTTTAAGTGATTTATAACAAAACTATAAAACGAAGGCCGAATCCTGGCGTCAAAGAGTGAAAAATTAAAAAGTTAAACGTTTAAAACCAAAATGGCGGATGGAATAGTTGAAAGTTTGCGAGCGAAAGTGTTCGGCAACTTTTTAATTTGCGAACGAGCAAAGAGCCTGTCTTTACTGCAAGCGGAAAGCGAGTTGTAAAGGTGGAAACATATTTCCCATATCATGTAAGATAAAAGAACGAAAAAATGGTTAAAGGATCTGACGTGCCATGAAATACCAGTAAGGATGAAGGAACCACTATTTCTCAAACCGATTGTCCTTCATTTTTTTTTCTGATTTTCAAACACAGCTGTTTTATTTTAAGTTTCAATATCAGTTGTCTCTCTCTCCGATATATATTTACGTAAGAAAAACATTTATTTCTTAACCCTATTACATATATAGTCGAGTTTGAGACGAAATAAACAAGTCTTACTATTGTTTTATTTACCAAACTTCGTGACAGCAATGATAAGGTTATGTTTTTGCTTATTAAAGTCAAACATGCAAGGTTATTCAATATTAATACCAATCAATGCTCATATAGTTTTGGAACAAAAATTAAGTAAAAATTAAGACTGTCTCGTTACTCTAGTGGTCCCAAACGCGACAGCTGCGGCCCTGGGTTTAATCCCTAGGTTAGGACAAAGTGTTGTTATTGAGTTTTTCCAATAGGAGTTTTCTTATTAGCAGCCCGGAGTTTGGACATGTACAGAGGCCAGCACATCAAGCTACCCCAATGTGTCAAATTTCTGTGATAGGTTTTCAACTTTATTACCAAAGAATACCGCTCATGTTCAGTTGGGAAAATCTGAAGCCGTGTACGCACGTACGAACACGAATATAGCGAACACAAACATCACATCTGAAAATTTGGTTCCTACGTATGGATGGCATATTCGAACACGAATGCAAACATAGTTTGAGTCGAGTTCGAGCACAAAAGTCGTGAACTCCATCTTAATAGCCATGACGGCGCCAAGTGGTCGATTGTGAAGTAGCGGAGAGTTTTTTCGTGTTCGCAATGATTCACGAAAAGCTCTTCGAACACCGTCCATACAGAATATGCTAAAAGGATCGCCGCAAACATGTTTGACGAACATGGTATTCGATTTTCGTTTCGTTAGTGGTACGCACGTGCGAACCAAGTTGTTGCGTATCATGCAATGCAACAAATTTGTTCGTACGTGCGTACGCGGCTTGACAGTTTGAGGTAGCTTGATGTGCATTCGTCTGAACATAACTGGCAAAATGTGGGTTTTACTATTGGTGTAGCTGTGCTTAACCCTTCAGAGAATACAGGCGTGTTATTTTGCAAAAAAAATAATATTGTATAAACGATATCTTAAGATTATTGTCCATCTTCAACACCATAATACCCGCTTACATCGACACCAAATCTTTCGCATCGAATTTTTCATCGTCTTAAAGTTAGTGACTCGTTCGAGGTGCGAATATTAACAGTCCAACTTTAACTGAACCGGGATGCTGCAAAAACTTGGGAAAAACCTCCTTTCAATAGCTAATGGATGAACCTGGAACTTAGGGTTTATTTTTAAACTTTAGTTTAAGAGCTTGAGTGTGGTTTTTGTGATTTTAGAAGTGTTTTTAGCCATTTATCTGTAGTTTATGCTCTCGCTCTCGACACGAGTTATACCTATAACTCGTGTTTAACTCGTACACTAATTGGTGATATGGCAAATTATTCTTTGGTGAAAAGATGAGTCAAAGTCAAAGTATGGTAACTGAAATGTCTGTCCAGGGTTTGTATGACGCCCTTTTTGAATCAAAATTGGAATGTTTCCTTTGCATACATACATATCGGTATGATTACAATAGAGACACGAAGATCGGAGGTGTGTGAGATGTTACAATATTAAGTTAAACACAAAAATATTGACAATATCAATAAGGTAAAGAGACACATACCCACACGCACCTATAGACACAATAATAATACCAGCCTGTTACTGTCCCACTGTAAGGCAAAGGCCTCTTCTCATACATAGTAGGTTCGAGCATTAATCACCACTCTTGCTCAGGACGGGTTGGCGATTACAGACTTACATTAATTATAAGTCCAGGTTTCCTCACGATGTTTTCTTTCACCGATGTCAGTGATGTCCAAGGTTAACTTAGAAAGTACATATGAATTGAAAAAGTCAAATTGGTACTTGCCCCGGTTTGAACCCACAACCTCGTGCATAAGAGGCGATGCCTAAACCACTGGGCCAATACTCAACATGAATGGCATTAATCAATAATACAATTTGTGGGTAAATGCAATTACAGAGGCCAGCACATCAAGGTACCCCAATCTGTCAAATGTATTTGATAGTTTTTCAACTTTGTTAGAAAAGAATAAGGGTCAAGTCTTATTGGAAAAAATTGACAGTTTGGGATAGCTATACGTGCTAGCGTCTGTACCTTGTGAAACTAATTACTATATGCAATATAAAGTAATGGTAGAAATAGATTGACAAATTTTCAAAAACATTCGAAATTTCACATAACTATTATTACCTTTAAAAACTAATTGTCCAAAACTCCGATATAAGGAAAATGCTCACCTCATATCTTATGACGTATCATCTGTCACTGACATTATTTTGCCATAAATCCTTTTTTTAAGTTACTAACTTATAAAAAGGTTTTACTTACTGTTTTCGGTTTGATTTTTTTTAATGAAGTCTGATGATCTGTGACGACTTTCATTCAATGTCCGATGTTGTCTTCATAACATTTCATTCCACCGTACTCATTCTAAATGTAATTTTCGTCCGTAATATATGCAAAGCGTAGTTGTCAAAAACTTAAGGTGCTTGACCTTATCCTTTTTTGACTGTACCTGCCTGTAATTGAACAAAAGACTTTAGTACTTCAGTGTTTTGTAAACAAGCTCTACATTCTGAAAAACGAATCCATTTACACAAACATTCAATTAATGTCTCCGTGTATAACAACCATCAACAAAATAATGGTATTATGACTTTAGCGGACTATATGAGCTACCTCCGGTGGTACGTCCTGCGGTACCGGAACTCGCCTATTACGTCACTTCCGTTCAGAGGAGCGCCTAAAACTTCGGAATTGGAGCAATTTTTCACGTCTACCTACCCTACACCGGGTGAATTTAAACTTAGTTTTAAGTATAATTTGGTTAAATCGTTAAGAAGTTATTATCTATAGTGTATGACTATAGGTAAAGTTAAATTAACCATCTTAGAATCGATGGAGAAATATTATAAACTTGAAAATACGTACGCCTGTATTTTCCGAAGGGTTAGGCAGAAGTGGATCATTGTCTGTTACATCCACATTTCGCCAGGTATGTTTAAGTCCCATGTAATGATGAGCCTATTGCCATCAATCGGGGACAAATCCAGACTTCGGGGTACTACTGATAAATTCGAAATGGAATAACCCAATAACCCTTTGTCCGACCCGGGAATTGAACCCAGGATCTCATGCTTAACAGTAGCAAATACTTGTAAAACTGAGATCATCATCTACTTAGCCTTTTCCCTACTATGTTGGAGTCGGCTTCCAGTCTAACCGGATGCAGCTGAATACCAGTGTTTTACACAACCCAGTTACTGGGCAACACGATACCCCTTGGTTAGACTGGTTGTCAGACTTTCAAGTTTTTGAATACCCGGTAACGGTTGTCAACGATCTGCAAATGACTTAACGTGCTTTCCGAGGCACAGAGGAGTCTCGAACATAAAAAACTTGCCCCCTATATGGAACTTGAACTGGAAAAAGTGGATGTACTATGGCTACACCTGTGCCTTTCCCTTCGGAGAATACCGGCGTTATATTCTGTTATGTCTTTCTGTTTAAAGATTAATTATTCCTCAAGCCAGACTATAAATCAAGATTTTACTTTAAAATATTTCAAATTAAAAATTTGAAAACACGATGCCTATTAAAAGTAACAAAACAGCATAAATTACTTCAAACTAACTTAAAATATATAGACATATTTCCATTTTTATACCCGAGCCTCTTTCCACTGCGAAAACAACCGTGTCTCTTTACGGTTAAGGTCGAAAATTGTGAAACAAATGTTACTTTCTTAAGTTACCGAGCGACAATTATTCTTGGTAACAGTAAAGCAGAAAAAGTGGGGGATTTCAAAGGATTGGACCAATTTAGATTTATTTTTCTCCCCATTTGGGGGTCCGAGGACTAAGTTTTGTTGCCACCTAGCCAGGGAGGCTGGTAATGCATGGGAGCAAGAAAGTACCGGGCATTTTTATCGACAGTTTTATTTTTCGAACGAAACTTTTTAGTCTGAATTAAAAAATGAAAGTTGGTTCGTTTCTCTTTTGTCTTCGTATTGTTGGCGTTATTGTAGTACACATGGTGATAGTAAAAGTCATGAAATTAATAACACAACGTTACGCCTGTATTCCCTGATGGTCTAGGCAGTGATGTACTTATGGTACCTACACCCACATTTCACCAGTTACTTTTTAGGGCCAACTAATAGGTGTCCCGCCTTACTCCTTTCTTCTATTGCAATACCTCAGACGGAAAAAAAACCGAAGAATATTTTGTCTGATTCGAGAATCAAACCCAGGATCTTACGCTCGTCAGTTGTGCTTGCGACGTACGAGACAGTTGAAATTATTGATATTTTTTGCTTAATACGTTTTTACTTTAAACGGTTATTGAACTGACAGCCCGGTAAAACGAGGGCAGTTAGAACTGTTCTTTTGTTTGAATTAGCTTTTCAATACAGTCGGACTTTTTATTCGATGCAGTAAGTTGACAGTACTATAAATTTCAAATAAAACACTGAAAATGCACCGTGATGGTGAATAATTAAAATAACCAGCAATGTACTGTACTACTAAACTGCACTAGAGTTTACTTTGTGGGTTATTTTTTTACGTCACACCAGTTTTTAAAATATTTAGTGTTTTAAGTGATATTAGAATTTGTCATGTTATCATCATCCTCTTGCCCTTATCCCAATTTCATTTGGGGTCGGCGCAGCATGTCTTCTTCTTCCATACATCTCTATTTCCCGTCATCTCAGAAGTCACCACCTTCTTAGCCATATCAACTTTCACACAATCCATCCATCGTTTCCTGGGTCTCCCTCTACTAGAATTTTTCATGTTACTGCATCTAATATAGGTCCAACTTTACAAGATTCTTGATAGTTTGTTTTTTCTAATAAGAGAGTAATATACAGTTGTAAGAAACAACTTTATTTTCATTCAAGTTACTATTTTGTTTATTGATATAAAGAGGCTGAAGAATTCGTTTGTTAAGAAGCTCCAATTTCTGGAATTACCAGTTGGATTTGAATAATTTATTCTTACATCTGACAACCAAATTCTTGATAACAGTTATATATACGCTATTTAACCTGTTACCAACTCGTAGGCTACTAGCTGACCCTGTCACGTGAAACTGTGACTCATTAAATTTGCAATAAAAAACTATCGAAGTCATCAATTAGTTTAGTAGTTCCAGAGTTTATCCCGGACAAACATCGTGACGCGAAATTTTTACATATAAATATATAGCCTATCATATGATTTATGAAGTTTATTTATTTGACCAATAACCAAAAATAATTTTGCAAAAGTGTAAAATAATTATTCGTTAAAATTCTACAGCGCTGTACTTACTTACAGCCATGCAAGTAATAATTCGGGCAACGATAAAAAATAAAATAGGGTGCCTACCCCTTGTAAAAAGTCGTCTCCTTAACTTTGCAATAGCCACCCTTAGGTAACTGACGAACAGCCCCGCGCGTCGTTTATGTAGATAATTATATAAAAATGTTCAACGGAAAGGGTTGAAATTTCGTGTTTTTGCGATGCAATTTGAAGTGGTTTGGTTGACATTATTTTAAAATAGGCTCTTGTTAGATGTATGTATTTTTAGTTAGACTTGTAATCATAGATAGCTGGAATCAAAAGGAGCTCGTGGCTAAATATTCCTTAATAGCCACAAAGGTTGACCGAATATTAAACAACCCTTGCCGAGGTCAGTCTGTGGATGGGTGACCATTCGGTTCGTAATATATTGAGACTCCTCCGTGCCTCGAAAATCAACTTAAACCGTTGGCCCTGGCTATCATTTGTAGATCTTCGTTACAGGTCGTCAGAAGCCCGAAATTCTAACAACCAGTCTTACCAAGGGATACCGTGTCGCCCAGTAAATGGGTTGTGGAGGTCAGATAGGTAGTCGCTCCATGTAAAATAATGGTATTTAGCTGCATCTGGTTAGACTGAAAGCCGATGATAATGAGTTAATTACATACAGCTGCCTCATAAAACCGCTGTGTATTTCATATCGTTTTATGTACAGGAAGCAAAACAAACAGTGGTAACAAAACCAACATAAGCTGGTCTCTTAATCTATTGGAACTGTATTGTACGGTAGACCAACTAAAAGTCAAGGTGGTAACACCGACGTGTACATACACACAACACAGTCATCGTTACTAGTACTATATTCAGTGCATCTTACTAACCATCAAAACTATACTACACTAGACTTTTGAATACAATGAAAACGTTTCTTGTTTAATATTTGTCTTAATAGAGTCAATAAAAGTACCCACTTTATGAAAATTTCAACTGTCTACCTATTACACATACATTTGACGACACGGTTGGCGCAGTGGTTGAGCCATCGGCTGCTGCGCCGCGTGTTGTGGGTTCGATCCCCGCACGGAACAAATATTTGTATGACCTACAGGTAGTTGTTCCGGGTCTGGCTGTTTGTGTATGTGAGTTTAAGCACCCACGATACAGGAGAAATTCCTAGTGTGGGGCAACGTTTTATTTAAAAAAAAAAACAGAATTAAAAAACAGAATATTACAGTTCATGAGATACAGTCCGCTGACTGACAGACGTACCGCGGGTGCGAAATAGGGTCCCGTTGGCACCCTTTGGTAACGAAACCCTAAAAAAGAGGTTCAGTTGGAACAATGAGAACGTTATTCGCTTCGCTTACCTAAACCAGAATTTACAAAATAATATGATTTCTGTAAATACACTCACTTCTAACTACCGCAGTATTGGCAACCACAGCCAATACATTAAATCTATACCATAAACAATAAACAAAATGCACGTAGAAAGTCATAGACCGCATTAATTACACAGCATGGCAACATATTTTCTGGGGTTAGTTCGGAAACGGATGGAGACAGCAATAGTCTTCTGGAATCACGCCAGGGGGTGCAGACGGTGACGGGATCTTTTATTTGTATGTTTTTTTATACGTCTTGGTAACTGTTTGGAAGATGTTCATGTCTTTTTAGGATTGAGAAATAAGAGGGTAGTTATTTTTTTTTGTGTTGGCGCCCAATTGGGACCAATTCCATTTTGACTGCTCAACAATAGGCATTAAGATATTGAGCTGTTTACGAAGAACACACTTAGATACTGAATTTCCAAAATTAATAACGTTGATTCCATGTGATTGTCACAGTATAAAACTTCTTTTTTTTTACTTACATAAACTACAAAACTAGTTTCAATTACTCTCAGATCTCTGAGTGTTTTATTGGGTCTGCTACGAATAAGTTAATCTTCCTATTACCTAAAAACAAACTCTTTAGCACATACCACGTCAAAATAAAACACCCCGAAAATTCACCTCCAAAATTATCCACCTACCCTCACTTGCACCCTTAATCCTAAACATTGTACCTGTCAAAACGGACATTATTTTTCTCGTACTAACAAGTCTTGTAGCGTTTCTCATTCCGGCTTAAATTAAAAACAATTATGAAGGGGGGTGCGACGGCCGCCCCGGGCGTTGCTAGATGAAAAATTAAGACAATTTAAACATAGCCCGGCTATATTTTTATAAGGCTGGACGGTGAGAGGGTTAGCAGAAGTGTAGGTACTAGGTAAGGTTGAAATGAGGAGGTATTTCAGTTTAAACTTGTAGTGTTATAACTCTTAAATAGTGTACCTGACCCAGTTAAGGAAGAAATGAACAGGAATATATTTACATAACATAGATATAACGCCTGAATTTCTGTTAACCAGTCTTACTAAGGGGTATCGTGTTGACCAGTTACTGGGTTGTGGAGGTCAGATAGGCAGCCGCTCTAAGTAAAATACTGGTAGTCAGCTGTATCCGGTTAGAGTGGAAGCCGACTCCAATATGGTTGGGAAAAGGCTAAGCAGATGATGATGATGGAGATAACACGCCTGTATTTCACGAAGGGTTGGGAAGAGGTGCACTTTTAGTAACACCTACATTTCGATAGTCCCATGTAATAGGGGGCGAGCCTATTGCCACTGACCAGGCACAAATCCAGACTACGGGTTGCTAATGAGAACAATCTTATTGGAAAAAAACTATAAATAACACTTTTCCCAAACCGACACGCCAGAGACACCCTCAAAAATATTTATGAGCACCATATCGCACACCTAGATCAAAACTGACACAACTCCAAAAACTGTTTTTTTTCAGTACTCAGATGAAAAATACCCATTTTTCTAGATTTTGTAAGACAAGTTGAAACGTAATTTTATAGTAGGTCATTAACATGTTGTAGAATGTCACTGCATATTAAATGGGGCTAGGAATCAGAACTTTCTATTGATAAATTAGTATTTTGGAGTTGTGACTAAACAATCTCTTATTTTGAGTTGTCTCAGTTTTAATCTAGCAGTGCGATATATCTATCCGTATAATCAACTTACCTGTCTCATTGATTAATTTATACACAGTACCTACACTTTACACCTTTTTACTTTGCACCTATTTTTGTCTATTTTATATAGACAGACGGCACATCAATCTACCCCAAATTGTCAAATATTACCAATTGAAAATGAACCTTATTCGTTTGCAATAAAGTTGAAAACCATATCAACGTAATTTGACATATCGGGGTAGCTTGATGTGTTGACCTGTTGCTGTACATGGTCTTCAAATACATATTTTATCTGATCTGGGCAAAGTATTATTGGGTCTTTTTCCATCTGCAATTTCGTAAAAAAAAATGATTTCAGTATGTATAATGTAAAATATCCTAAACTGTAAAATTTTCTTAATTGAACATGAACCCTTATTCTCTTGTAATAAAGTTGAAGAACTGTCCAAGATATTTGACAGATTGGGATAGCTTGATGTGCTGGCCTCTGTACTTGATATTAGACCACGCAATGTTAAAAATTACATTGGCTGTTTTCCCGTTTTCGTGTTTTCTAATGTGTCTTTTGCGTAAAACAGTAAAAAGTATTGAAAACATCATCATTTCTATCTAACCCACGGAGATTTTAAAATATCAAGTTGTTAACTAATTTAATCTATTTCAAATAATCAGATAACACAGATCCGTAGTGTTAGTAAAGTACCTTATACCTAGTGTTAGTATATACATAAATTAAAATAACAATTTGGGTATGAGTCACTTTGTAAAGAAGACGAAACCAGTTTCTCAACCGGTCATCCTCTACACAAAATGCCTCATAAAAGTGGAAAACACATTTTCAGTCACTGTTTCAAGAATGCTGTTGCCACTGGCCCGGACTCTAGCTGCCACAGACGCTATTTTCTTCCGCACAATTGCGTGGAAGCCGTCAGTACGGTTCAGCGTAAACATCTCTGACGCACTACAGAACCAGGGCAGTCTCAAGAGCATTCTGAAAACATTTTGAACAAAACAAAAAAAAAACGCAGAATTTCTAAAATACAGACGAAAGATTTTTCGGTCAGAATCATGTACTGTCATGGTATGTTTGTGCGTCGATTTCTGTTCTATCCAGTTTCAGTCTGAAACTCGCCAACGTAAATGCAGAGCAAGCGTGGTGATAAATATTCGTGCCTTCTCTGTATGTATAGGATCCTCATGAAAAAGGATCCAAAGTTGCCACTTCACGCATTAACATTCAAAATTTTAAAAAAAACGTGCAGTCTTAAAAAGTTTGTCAAGTATCTACAGACAGTAACAAACCTCATTTTTATAATCACACACATACATAAACTCAAGCTTTTCTCCTGGGGGTAAGCAGAGACTACAGAACTTACTAAAAGCCTTACATACTTTGATTTGTTTACGATCATACATCTTGTCACCATCATGCAGTACCACGCACCTCGCTTTTCTGAAGAACATAATCAAAAAAGTCAGCGTATGTCTTTCTGAGCCCTAGACAGGATTTCAACTCACATGAGTCTTATACCTTTTTAATCCAAATAATTTTCGTTAGTCTTCTTCCATTAATTCACTCTCTAGGTGACAATTTTTGTTACTACGTCCTCTTCTATTACTCAAGAAATAAACAAGCCTTGTTTTCAAAACTCAAAACAAATCTTCCTTACCAAGAAATGTAATAAAAAACAGACCGATTACCTCAAGTCAAAGAAACAAATTAACATAACCACCTACAATAAGATAAGACGCCCCCTACACCCCAAGACAACAGAAAAAAACAAGAAAAAGACAGAAATATCACCCCTTGAACGTGGGACAGAGAGGGAAAATCGCCCCGCGAAAAATTAAGATTCAAATAGTAAGAAAATTAAAATTCGCGGAGCGGTCAGCTTTGCGTCTCGCTTGTTCCTGTTACTCTTAGATATTGCCATCTCTGTCGCGCAAAAAAAGATGGGGTTGATCTGACTTCCATCAAGAAGGGATGAAATGGCCTTATTGGAATGGTAATGACAGTGTTTTGTAGACTCCCCGGTGTTGAATAATTAAAACTTTAAACTATGGCCCGTTTTATATTAAAGTCAGGCTTCACATTCTTAAAGTTTGGTTATTTAAAGGAAATCTTAGTTATCACTGACATCGTGAGGAAACATGGTCTTACAATTAAACACTAACACATAAACTCACACGATTTTCCCATGGGGGTAGGCAGAAACTACAGACACCAACTGTTACGATCCTTACATACTCCTTTTGCTCCGCTTACGTTCATACTGGTCATACACGCACGCTAGTTGCGAGTACTAGGCACCCAACCTTTTAGAAGAACATCACCAGTAAAGTCTTCTAGGGCGTCCCTTCCCGGCGTTTTCTTTTGTAGTCGCCTTACATTCATCCAAACCAGCTTCAATTTTTGTTACTTCGTCTTCTTTTCAACTACTTTTTTACAATTAATATAAGTCTGAAATCACCACCCCACCTTGAGCAACGTGGTTATTAATGTTCTGGCCTTGTTTGTATGAGAAAAGCCTTTCGGATAGTAACAGGCTTGTATTATTTTAAAGGGCATTTATTAAGTTATTTTTAGTAATACATAATCGTACTTATGGCCAACGCTCTCTGGACTAGTATCAGTCCTGCTTACAACCTTGCTGACCAACTACTTAATAGCTAAGCAATTATAAGTAAAAGCGATAAATAAAAAATAAAGTGTTGAAACAGCTGATATTTATTACACAGATCATATCTATGTATATTCTACTAAGAATAGACAACGTTCTTTCTTTCCAACTTGACATCTCTTCTACCCGAGCACGGGGCGCCCCGTAGACCGTAGAGAATAGAAAACTTTCTTCTTTTCAGTTATAACATCGCCGTGTTTAGGATAGTAGAAATTGCTCAACAATCTGTCATGTTGTCTATTCATCCGTCGACAAATCCCGTTTCTATGGTGGTCATGCTACGTGAGTAGGTTGCAAGCTAATAAGATTCAAACAAGACCTATTACGCATTGCAAATCTGATATTTGATTTCATAGTAACGATGCCTCAATAATGTATTGTGTGCGAAATACCTGCAAAAACTTATTATTATCATCTGCCTAGCCTTTTCCTAACTATGTTGGGGTCGGCTTCTAATCTAACCGGATGTAGCTGAATACCAGTATTTCAACAATCTAACAAAACACAAAACAAACAAACAATCTGCCGTATTGACTTTAATAGGCAATATCTTATGACGCAACATGGACAGTCTATATTTTTCCATCAGTGTTAAACTCGGAGCTAGCTAACTAATTCAATGATGCTCAAAAGTCCAAAGTTCGGAATGTTAAAAAGATACAGTTGGTCTAAAAGTATCTATGTACAGACACCAGTACATCAAGCTACCCCAAACTGTCAAATTCTCCCAATTGAACATTAACCTTATTCTTTTGTAATAAAGTTGAAATACTATCAAAGAAATGTTGACAATTTTGTGCTGGCCTCTGTACCTATCGATTTTATTTAAGGGATATGCCGAAAGTCTGACTACCAGTCTCACTAAGGGGTATTGTGTTGCCCAGTAACTGTGTTATGGAGGTCATATAGGCAGTCGTTCTATGTAAAATACTGGTATTCAGCTGCATCCGGTTAGACTGAAAGCTGACCTCAATATAGTTGGCTAGGCAGATGATGTCGAAAGCGCGAACGATACAGTTATTATAAAAATATCGAAACATTATAATATCGACACTCCTCGACATACCTACCTACTTACCAGTCTACAAAACATTCACGATGCCTATATCTTAAGACACTCAGACACTTTTTAATGCTCTTGTTAACCTTGTAACTGATTCCAGTTACGTATAGAAAATAAGCCCCATGTAATAGTGGGTGAGAATTTTGACATCAACCAGACACAAATCCAGAATCCGGGCTGCTATTGACCCGGAAATTGAACCCAAAGCCTCATGCTCATCAGTAGCACTTAGCCACCACTAGACTAACGAGGCAATAAACGATTAAACAAGCAGACTTACTATAGACTAACTTCGAAACTAAAAACGGACACAAAGTACCTTTTCTCATAATCTGACAAAAGAAACAGTGATTCAATTGAATACTAAATTTATAGCTCTATGTGTAATGTTCTTTTCTTCCAAGTGACCTTGGTATGCGGTCACGGTCAAGGTCATCCTCATATTCTTAACACATTGAACGCCAAATGACCGACAAACGATTATTTCTCTATTGTGTCTCGTTGTTTGGCAGTTAAGGTGTTAATAGTTGTTCCCCGCGGCTTCGTCCGCTCCTCAGAGTATTAGCGTGATGTTAAATCATATACCCTATAACCTTGCTCAAGAGTTGGAATATCAAATTCAAAAATATTTTCACAAATTCGATCAACTCCAAACACAATAAGCGTCTTCAAAGAAAAAAAACACGAGCAAACTTCTCATATTTAAATGTATTACATAAGCAAAGATACCTAGCATGCCCTCTGTAGAAATACGTATACTTTTCTTCTGTAACAAAGAGAAAAAAAAAACTTTCTTTTGCTACGCAAAATTCGACTTTAAACTCAACAAAAACCCATTTTATATTAAGCTCAATTTTTCTTAAAATAATTAAAACAACGCTTCGTCAAAATGTTACTTGATCAAAGGGGGTACACAGTAAAAATTTCCCCCCATCTACCCCCGGGGGGTTCGGGGGTCCGGGGGGGCGTTCGTTTCTTTGTCCCGCGTTATCTATACAATTATTTGAAGAAAGTAAAGTCTCGCTATCTTTTTGATAGCAAGGCTGGACGCTCGCAAGATTGCGGCCGTCGCCGCTTTTAAGAATTGTTCGCAATAATTATAAATTGAAATTCAACAATAATATTTTCTCATTGAGATTCCATTTTACATAATTATATCAATCATCATCATCATCATCTGCCTAGCTTTTTCCCAACTATGTTTGAGTCGGCTTGCAGTCTAACCAAATGCAGCTGAATACTTATATTTTTTACATGAAGTGACTTCCTATCTGGCCTCTACAACCCAGTTATTGGGTAACACAATACTTGGTAAGGTTGGACTGGTTTTCAGATTGCCTCTCGAGCTTCTGATCAATATGCTTACTCATTTTTGTACCCACCCACCAGCACTGGGGCCCCGTGGTAGTGGCCTACTCACTTTCCCAAAAATAAACATGTGTGGGAAGGTAACATGCTTTCTTTCAACCAAAAACACGATATCAATATAGTTCTACAGAACTTTGTGTGTAAGATATTCTTAAAAACATCTTACTTGTTCAGCCAGATTATTTTAGTTCGTAACCTTTAGTTTAAAAGTTTTAAATAAAAAATCTTTCTATGAAGAGGATAGTGTGCTGAGAAAGAGTGAAGAGTAATTTGGAAACTGGTCAAGATTGTATTTTAGGACTATTAATACTTTTAAATGAAAATGTTTTGTTTCAATAACCAAGTTAATTTTTAGTTTAAAAGTAACATACAACTTACCATGACCAATCTCATTACTTTTATAAACTCAAATATCACCTTTGCAAAATCCAAAATATTGATATCCATTTAACAAAAACAATTATTATATTTCCAGGAGCCACTAAAGAGCACCATCTCCATCGCCGGACGCCCTACAAAAACGATCCTCTAAAGGGGAGTCGTGGCAAAAATGACGCTCCAGAATAAAATAAATACGCCACCATCATAACAAGACCTGCCTCCCCCTTTGGTTACTAACGACGCCAGTATAGAAAGAGGAAATCTTAAGGCCCTCGCAAAGGTCTTGGAGACTGGTCAGGAAAGAAGCGAAGAATCTATTGTATATAGGTAGGTAGCGTTGAGAGGTAAAAATGTATTGTTGGTTTTTTTTATACCAACTTTTTAATATTCAAGCGTATTAGGTAAATACATCTATATAAAAATATGTCATTTATAATCTGCGCGTGATTAGAA
Organism: Phlogophora meticulosa; assembly: GCA_905147745.2. Classification (NCBI taxonomy): domain Eukaryota; kingdom Metazoa; phylum Arthropoda; class Insecta; order Lepidoptera; family Noctuidae; genus Phlogophora; species Phlogophora meticulosa. The sequence continues at coordinate 3,787,489 of LR990542.1, forward strand.
TAGGATGCCACCTTAACGTGTAAGTAAGACACGTTGTGATTATAGCAACACTTTATTTTGTCTAGCGAGCTTTGAGGTGAGTTTGCCGACGCTACCACTACCGGGCGGTCCACGAATCTCAGTTCTAAAAGGTCACATCACACACTTATCTAGCTTTAGTTAATTTTACATATCAATTAAATTAATAAATATCGCTGGACAATCCACACAGCATCATCTGGCCCCAAGCGAAGCAGAGCTTGTGTTATGGGTACTAGATGACTGATATACTTGATACATTACAAAGATAGATATGTTTTATTATACATAGCAAATACCCAGAACACTCGGAACAAATTACTAATATATTCTACAGAATAATTTATTTGAAAGAATAAAAGACTAGTGGTACCAATTTTATTGCTACTGTTTAGCATGGGGTCTTGAGTTCGATTCCCGGGTCGAGCATATTGTTATTGAGTTTCTTCATCTGAATTGTTTCTGAACCTGGATTTGTCCTCGATTAGTGACAATAGATTCATCCCCTATTAATAGGAATTTAAGTTGTGGGTGTACTACTGATATTTCTGCCTGACCCTTCAGGGAATACAGCCGTGATGTTATGTTAAGTTAATTATAATAAAAACTGGTCCTTTGGGCTGTTAATGGTTGAATGCCATTACGTCTGACAAGACAGCCAGTTTGTTTTTAATACCGATACAAATTACAAGCGACGTCCTCCCGTTCTCGTGACGTAATCCTTTAGTAGAGTTTATTTTGGACCGTTATAAGTGGCTGATCATCATTTGCCTAGCCTTTTCCCAACTATGTTGGGGTCGGCTTACAGTCTAACCGGATGCAGCTGAATACCAGATTTTTACATAGAGCGACTGCCTATCTGACCTCCACAAACCAGTTACTGGGCAACACGATACCCCTTGGTAAGACTGGTTGACACTTTCGGTTTTCTGACTACCCGTAATGACTGTCAAAGATCTACAAATGACTATAGGGACCAACGGCGTAATTTGCTTTCCGAGGCATATGTTACGAACGGTCACCCATCCACAGACTGACCTCGGCAAGCGTAGCTTAACCTTCGAACAACACGTGCGGTTGTTTTTATTTAGCCACGAGCTCCTCCTATAAGTGGCTGATAATAACTAAAATAATAATTCATCTGTGATGTGCCGTTACGGGTAGTCCGAAGCCCGAAAGTCTGATAACCAGTCTTACCAAGGGCGAGACCCCTTGGTAACGGGGTTGTGGAGGTCAGATATGTAGTCGCTCCATGTAAAATACTGGCATTCAGCTGCATCCGGTTAGACTGGAAGCCGACCCCAACATAATTGGGAAAAGGGTGGGCAGATGATGATTTATCTGTGGTGAAATGATATGAGGAAGTTAGTCGGAATTATTTATTTATTTAATACTTTAAGCACACAAATGTACAGAGGCAGACTTAATGCCATGGGCATTTTCTACCAGTCATAAAAAGTCATCTTTCTTGTTTAGGTAAATTCAGCGAAAATAAAAAATAACATATTCATCATCATCATCATCCTCCTGCCCATATCCCAATTTATTTGGAGTCGGCACAGCATGGCTTCTTCGAAATAACCAATAAACCAAACTTAAAAAAAAAACCAAGGAATGTGGAAAATAACTGATTTTTTTAAATTCGGTGGCAAAAATTAAATGAAAAAAAACAAAACTCCCCGACTGAAAGATATTTCGCTTTTGTTTTTCTTCTTCTTTAGATCTGATGGTAACATGAAATACTGCTATTTGTAAAAACTCATAGTTCAATTATACAGACGTACCTAAATACATTCACGAGCATGTTTGGGGTTGAAATACTAGGATCCGTGATCATGGGGTCCGTGTGCCCATTTAGGTTTTCGAGAAATCGCGAAGCGTTTGATCGACTCTACACGTGACTGAGGGCTGACCTTATTATTGGCCAAAGAATCAGCATTGCCATTCAACGTGGCAACGCTGCCAGCCTTCTGGGCACATTTCCCATTGACAGTGATGCGGATGAATTTTTCGATGCCTTGTGATTATTGATTTTATTTTATTTCTTCATGTTTCGTTCGTCGATCGTTTTAAAGAAATAAACGAGAACATTGAATGGTCTGACCAAGATAATGACTGTACTTTAAAGACCTCTGTGTTTCTTTCGGTGTTCTTCTTAGAGTAGTCAGTTATGGAAACACCGTCCTATTTATGACGCTGACATAGTTGAGAAAAGGCTAGGCAGATGATGATGATGTAAATATGCACAATGATCTATGTAGCACATTTTGGTATGCAGTAAAGTATCGAAAATTTATAAACTTCAACAAGATGAAAGAAATATGCTCGTATACTGTCCGTACTTGAAAATTTCAGTGCATTTCTTTCAAAGCAATCTAAAACGTTTGCTTGTACCAATAAATACAATGAGCACTCATTACAATCGGTAATGTTTCGGTAGTTATAAAGCCGTCCGGTCACGACTCAGAGACGACTTGGGCACGACTCGAAGGGACTCGCAATTTCCTATCTGACTGACAATTTCCTTGGCTCTCCCGATTTTAATATAAAACGAGAGAAAAAACATCGCATCGCCCCCGACTTCTGTAGACGGCGCTAGGGTAATGTAGATACGACCACTTTGGTAACATTGTTTAAATAAAAGTGTGGAAAAAATTGTAAGTTCAATAATATTTGAAAGGGGTTCCCTTTTTAAATACTATTTGATGGATGTTTTTAGAAATAACTCTCATGATGTGTTTAATAGTTTATGAGGTGAACTGTCCTGCTAATCGTAAATTGCTGTGATTTAATGATTGAATAATCATGCAAGCTTACATGAATTAATATTACTTTGACATTTCTTACCTTTGGGACTCCATACAAGGACTTGAAGCCAACTTACAGGGGCTCATTTGACGTTTTTTTTAAACTACAATAAATATAGATATTGGTAGCTTTTCCGAGGCCATTAAAAAAATGCAAAAGGTTTCAAGTTTAAATACCCATTTCTGCTTACCGAGGTTTTTGGTGCGTATCTATCTTATTAGTAAAGTGTAAAATACAATTGACGTGCAATCTAAGTCTCCTCCAACGTACTCTCCAACGACAGATAGATGCATACTACCCAATCAAAATATATTTGAAGAAAAAATCTGGGTACCTTAAGTACTCTACGTCACATCCACACTATTCCACCGCTCCTTTCAAAATGGCTTTGGCGAGAGAAAGAAAAGTGGTTCGCGATGGCCGCTCCCCCTCCCGTGCCGCCCCTGCGCCCCGCTACCCCCCCGAGCCGCCGTGTTATTTTACAAAAGATGCTGTTTTATTCAAGTCGCCATTGTATTTTTGTATAAAATATCGTTGCTTTAGTTTAAAAATGTTTGTTAAGAAAATAGAGGGATACGTTTTCGTAAATTGTTGGTGTTGTTAGGTACCGACCTCGGCCTTAGGGTAAGCAATGGTTCGTGCATGCGAACTCTTGTATGGAGTAACTGGAGGAATATGAGGGAGGCCTTTTCTCTTAGCAATGAAATGAGAAAAATCCCAACTTTTACTAATCTTTCCAAGATCTGTTGAGTATGTCTTTTCAAGATGTTACAAGCTACGATTGCCGGTGGTGTCTTTTGTCATTAACTTACCTAACGTTAACTCGAACGATTTTTAAATAAAAAATACAACTAAGTATCCCATATCATATTGGTTAAACGTTTTGAGGCAAGCAGAATTAACGACGCTCATAGGTAAAATAAAGTTTCAAAAATAAATTCAAAGTATGTGTGAATTGAGTACCTATTTTTTATTTTATAACCTTTCGAATATACGTTCGTGAAGCAATCGTGCTAGTATTTGTAAACTTCACATCGTAATTTCTTCTTTTGAGCCTCAAGAGACAGTTGTGTGTGTGGTTCTCATACAAATACCTACAACTGTCGTTATGCACTGAAAATGTTGTAAGTAGGAAAGCCGATGGTTTAAAAACGGATCACTATGTTGAAACCGGTTAAAACCTGTCAGTGTATACGACCTTGTCAGTTACCTGACTCTCTGACCGTTTACTTCAGATTTTTTACCAATTTATTACCCTAAACAGTTTTGTAGGTTGGGCTGTTGTAGTGGACTGTAAATTTAAAATACCTATGAAATTTTAAGATCACATGTAGCTCGATAAGATTTACCATAGATAAAAATGACGAACCTTCCATTTAACATTTTTTGGTGGGGAAGAAGATCTCTGTTTTTAAGACTTGTCCAAAATTTCATGCTTCTATACCCAGCGGCTTCGGCTGTACATTGCATCTCAGTGATTGAATGAATTTAAGATATTTATTAAGTAAAGTTGGACTTTCGATTAGATGCAGTAACTTGACAGGATCTAATGTCACCCAAGACACTAAAACATGGAAAAAAATGGTGCGCCGCATAGTGCATTTTTCTGTGTTTTATTTTACATTAGTTCTATCAACTTACTGCCTCGAATTAAAAGTCCCACTGCAGAAGATAGCATATAAAATTCAACTGTTGAAAATAGAAATTCGTCTTCACGATGAAGCAACTTAATAATCTCTAGTTTTTTTCCTATTTTAGAGACACACATCATAAGTAGCTGTGAGGCGGACTGGATACGTGAAAGCAGAGGATCAACTGCCTTGACGTCACTTAGAAAAGCTAGGTCAAGCTGTTATCATGACGCGTAACATGTAAATCACGACTGGTCAGCTGGTAATTCAAAACAGACGCGACGGTTGACGAAAATTCGAACGATTTTCGAATAGAGAATACAACTGTTCTATAACTTTATGGTTTTAATTTATGAAGGAAAAACTTAGTACCAGCCATTGATATGAATAAAGTCTAAAAGAAAATATAAAAGAGAATTTGCGTAACTTTTTTTTTTAATTTTAAAATCGCACACATTATCTGAAAATAAATGTTATATGTGCAATGGGATCCTAGTTTTATTTATAACTTCACACCCAAATATCCATAACTCTGTAGTATAGAACGTCTGGCGTCTACAGAAACAGAAGAACTTAATTTAAAATCTCAAATAAACTTGACAGCCCTAAAACCAATGTCTGGATTTCACACTCAGAAGCTAGGCTTGCAATTTTCTTAGTTTACTTAGTGTTTTGTCTTCACTAACACAATTAATTTAACACCTTAAACGCCAGGTGACCGACAAACAATATGAACATATTCTATTGTGTCTCGTTTTCTGGCAGTTAGTTGTTAAGCAAAATATTTACAAACAATATCATAAGTTATTTACTAACAATATGTAGGTACGTGTCTCCTCCAAGGCAAATAATACATGACAAAATAAAATAAAATAAATAATTGCACCGAAAAATGTATCCGCATCACTGTCAACGGGAAAAGTGCCCAGAAGGCTGGCAGCATTGCCACGTTGAATGGCAATGCTGATTCTTTGGCCAACAAAAACGGCCAGCCCCTCTGGTCACGTGAACAGTCGCGATTTTAATAATATATTTAATTTCAGGCAAATAATTATATTTTCTTTCTTTCTTTCAATCACAAGAGAAGAGACAATTTTCATGTTTAGTATTAATCGACAATAATTGCTTGCGCCACTTTCCCGATGGCTATATACTTAAGGTATTTGTTTACAGCCAGTACCTACAAACAACGATCAACTATCTGTCTTGATCTTAGATTGGAAGTGCTATTCTATGAAGTTCAGCAATGGATATATACATATATAAACACTTATTTTTTACACATAACAAGATATTTTTTTATATAATCTTTATTGGTTTAATTGGGGTTTTTGTCCTAATACATACGCCAACCCCATCATGCCTTGTACTTACAGACTTCTACGAAACAACTGCTTGAAACTTAACTTAAAAGGAGCATCTTAATCAATATGGTACATCAACTTGCTAAATCTTTTCGCCACATCTGACTTCGGTTGTGTTAAAATTGATTGAATTAAACCTAACTGTAATATATTTAAATTAAACTCATTGATTAAAATGTTCCTGTCCTCTTGGTTCTTGATGCAATACATCAGCAAATGTTCTCAAGTATATTACGTGTGTTGCAAGTTAGGAGAACTTACTTTATTTAAGAAAAATAATTAGATTTTTTTTATTGGGACAAGCCCGCCACAATATTCCCAAACCACTGCAACTCCTGAAAACCAGAATCAACAGTGGCGACCACCAGAAAAGCGTCGACACAGTGAAGCCCGACGAGTCCCGGAGAAACGATTCAACTGTCTTGGATCCCGCAACGAAATTAATCAGAAAAGAACAGCGGAGGAGTTAGAAAAATACATAATTTCCATTGCCCACCATATTAAGCAGGAGACAGAATAGAGCTAGGCCAATAGGCACAAAGGGACGTTTACAACTGGGTTAGGCCCAGTTGCCTAGCACCACGGTTTATAATTAATGGGTCCTAAATGATGAGCTGTTACAGAAATAATAAGATATTAGATCTGAACCTGACTGCCTCGTTGGTCTTGTGTTTGCAAGCGCGAGTGATGTACCTGGGTTCAATTTCAAGGTCGAGCAAAGTGTCATTGATTATATCCATTATCTGTCTGGATTTGTGGCCGATACATGGTAAATGGCTCGCCCCTATTACATGGGACTTAAACATAGAATCGGTTACAAACGGTCGATAAAACAAAGGTTGGTTTCCAGTCTACCCGTAGCAGCTGCATACCAGTATTATACATAGAGCGTGTTCCTATCTGACCTCCACAACCCAGTAATTGGGTGACACGATACCTTTTGGACGGACTTAACTTGACTACCCGCAACGACTGTCAGAGATCTACAAAAGACAGCTGCTTTACGAGGCACGGAAGCGTCTCGGTTTGTACTATATTAACTCCCATCCACTGACCGACCACGGCAAGCGTACCTCAACTTCGATCGACCCATGCCACTGAGATTATACATCCACAAGTCCCTCATTCAACTGAAGCCCAAAGTAAAATTTTGAACAAACATCCCTGTATACCCATTTCTTAACATATCCAACCACTTAACGTATCGGTTAGCCGGTTTAAAAACAGAATTTCCATCAAACACCCTATACTCGTATGCCCATTTCTTCAAAACCACTTAACGTATCGGTTAACCCAACCACTTCATAGTTTAACTTAAACAATTGTTAATCTCGTTCGACAGCACAGCTAACATACCAACCTCCAAAAGTTACACTTAAGTAATATTTAAGTGGTACGTTTTAGAAGATCCGTAGCAAAAGGCATTTTCCTTTCGCGATTGATTTGTATTCTCAAAGATAAGTAATTAGGAGCCCACTCCGGGCCAGATCCATAAATCCAAGGGGTGGGGAGGGTCCTCCCTTTGAAAAAAGGGGGTGTTCTTCTTATATTTAAATATCGAACCCCTTCCGGGTAGGTGCCACGGTTTTTCCAGTAAAAGGGGTAAGTGACAGAAGCAGAGAATTTGAGTGGGGTGGAGTTGTTACACGACTTTTTAATGTTATTCTTAAATATTTTTCTTGTCTAGATAATTATCAACTTTAAGTCCCAGGAATAAGAAAGGGTCTAAAATAAGTAGCTACTTAATAAATATTAAATGAGGTGTACACTTATTTATGAACTACTAACTTGACTTTAAGAAACAATTATGTACAAGCAAAAGGAAAAAAAAGATTCATAGGCGAAAAAATCATCCTACAGCTAGGTAATATATTAAGAATACATTGTAAAATATCATAATTTCAAGCCTGTATTTCCCGAAGGTATAGGCATATGTCGTACCTAATAGTACATCCACATTTTTCGTCAGATACATATGTTTTAAATCCCATGTATTAGGGGGCGAGCCTATTGCCATCAACCGGGCACAAATCCATTGCACAATGGAAACGGTACCATTGTACCAACGCAAAATTTCAGGTCAATCGCAAAAAAGAAACATGACATATATTTTTTAATACTAAATAGTCTTTTAAATTACAATCCTATTCGTAGCACTTCTACGGCGCTACGGCCTACGCCGTAGTAATCATATCTACGCGCCTCGTAGTCAACATTGGAGAAATTTTAGAAGACTCGATCGAATCTTCTTTCTATAAATAATCCATGTACCTAAACTTTAAATACAAATCCCAACAAAAAATAACACAACGCCACTCCACAGTTTTCCCTGCGCTGTCTCAAGATGGACTTAAGAAGCAAAAAGGAAAGAGTCTAAGGGGTGGCCCCCCACCCGCCAAGCCCATTGGAATACAGAATAATAATCGCCAAAAGAAACGGGGTGGAGGAAAAATATAAATATAGCCCTAGCCGTATCTTCCTCAGATATTAAAATTTGCTCAAGAAAACGGCCGGAGCCAGTTTCAATTTCGCTAAAATAAAATTATTTTGAACCGACAAAATGTTCGACCTTCCTCTTCCGTCGCTAGAGACGTTTGTGCGATGTACACAGATCTTTTATATTGAAGCCTAGACGGTTGGGTTTGTTCTTCTTTGTTTATTGTGAAATGTTTTCCTCGAAGCGAAAGGAAAATTACGTTTTTTGACTGAAGAAATTAAATGGTGGCTTTGTTTTGTGTTACGTAACATTTTTAATACAATTGTTTAAAACGGCTGTCAATTTATGCTGTTTTTTCTGAACTTAATCACAGTAGGTGATAAGGGGATCAGCAGTAGTGTCGTTCAGTTGACTATTACGTAGCTTAGTAATACTTAATAATAATTACAATCCGTTACCGTCCCACTGTGGGGCAAAGGCATCTTCTCATACAAAGATAGCACGAGCATTAATCACCACGCTTGCTCAAGCCGAGTTAGCTATTTCAGACTTATACTAATAAGAAGTCCAGGTTTCCTCCCTATGATTTCCTTCACCAATGTTTTTGATGCCTAAGATACACTTACATATGAATTGGAAAGTCACATTGGTGGCCCGATTTGAACCCCTTTACCATATGTATGAGAGCAGAGGCCTTAACCACTGAACCATCTCGACCATGATGATCGTTTTTTTTTTATAATTGAACTTTTTAGGATACTTAATATAATACGGATGTTGGTGCTTTTACGGTTGGTGTGATTTTACGAAAACTCTAAATCTCCTGTAAACGTGTTAACACACCGTTTTTTACTGTTAGAAATAACCCCTTTGAAGAAACCACGTGCGAAAATCCACGATAAAAGTTAACAGCGCTAAACGCCAACTTTTTTCACTTTCCCACCCAAACTTTTAAGTCTCGAAATATCACTAAAAGTGCTAAAAGTGTTAATATATAAGGAAGCACACAAGAATGGTGAAAGTGAGGCAAAGTGTAGCGCGGAGGCTCGCAGACTTCTCACTTTTGAACAACTTAAATCGTGTTGAACTTCAGTTTTGGAGTTGTAGGGACAACAAAAACGATGTGTGATTCTTAAAATATATATGCTGAGGTTATTTTTAAAAGAACTGGTAAGATTGGTATTACACGAGAAGCACGTCTTTCTTATAAATCGATTTCCATCTAAATATATCCTAACACTATGAAGAATTAATTAATAATTTTGTTTTGTAAGTTCGTATGTAGGGGGTAATTATTATCTAATACTAAAAAAAAATCACTGTTGGAGAGATACACTATTCCTGAGTGCTATAAGTTATTATCATTGTCAAAACTACGGTTTACCGGGGATTAGGGGGATGTTAAATTCGAAGGAAAAGTACGAAATACACGCGGACGAATTCGCGGGCGAAGTGCTAGTCTCTTATGAATATAAATCTCAATTGCTGTTGGTCTCGGCTGTCATGTGCAGATCTTTGACAGTCATTACGGGTTACCAGTCGTATCAAAGGCAGTGCAATTAATCGTGTTGCCCAGTAAGTAGGTTGTGGAGGTCATGTAGGCTGTTGCTCCGTGTAAAGTCTTGGTATACAGCTTAAACTTTAGCTGGTTAAACTGACAGTCGACCCAAACATAGTTGGGAAAAGGCTAAGCTAGATGATGCTGATTAGCTGACCCGGCCATGCGTTGCTATGCAGAATCGAAATAAAAAACTATACTACGAGTATCTTTTAACTTTGACCAAGTTACACACAGTAAGCAGGTAACATATATATATTTCTTTTCATTTTTCTTTTAAGAAATTGCACCTGCCACTGTTTGTCTCTGCATCACCCAAAGGTTGACTGGTAGAAAATGCCTATGGCATTAAGTCCGCCTCTGTACATTTGTGTGCTTAAAGTATTAAATAAATAAATAACAGCAGTCAGTAGGCTGGCTGGTAGAAAATGCCTATGGCATTAAGTCCGCCTCTGTACATTTGTGTGCTTAAATTGTTAAATAAATAAGAAAATTTAAAAATTGGTTAGGTAGACGAAAGATTTTTATAAATAAAGATTAAACTAGGCATATTTCTAGGTCTACCTACATCATTTTTCCTGAAACTGCTCTATAATTACATCTTCAAGATAAACTTTGTAAAAGATTTCTTTAATTAAAACTCTCTGTAACTCAATAGCTGACCCGTTTAAAAGAAAACGGTAATGAAAGGGTGAAATTCATCGTCTTGGTGCCCACTTAAATAACGTTTTGTTAATAAAAGCAGCTGAAGTATATATCATATTGGTTTTTTATTGTAACCTTCCTACTTCATCAGCTGAAAACCAGTACTTTGCATGGAACTACAGCCTATCTGACCTCCACAATCCAGTTACTGGGGATTGTTCCAACAAATGTTTACTTAGGTACCACCTAAGCGTATACATTGTGAATTGCAGTAAATGATTGAGTATTGAGTAACACCATACCTCTTGATAGGACTGGTTGTCATAATCTTGGGCTTCTGACTACCCGTAACGACTGTCTTAAGATATACAAATGACAGCCGGGACCAACAGCTTAACATGATTGACACACCTTCCTCAAATATTTGTGGTTCATAAGAACTTGTGTAGGATCGGTAAATGATAAGATATAAGGTTTATTCAGGTTTTTTTTAGGTATAATAAAATCTGGTATGAATAAATTTTGCATGCTGTCCGTACTAAAATACATAAGTTTACCACCTGTTGACGCGTGCCCTAGCATACTGACAATCTTTTCACTGTTAGATAATATTATAAGAAAAGGGTTGTTGATATTAAGTTGGGGCACATACCTACCTACATATATGTATATCTAGTTAAACGACTCAAGTAAAAGTGTGGTACATGTTGCAAAAGCAATAAATACTCGTATCTAGTAGGTACCGCAAAACTCTTGAACATTACCAGCGTTTCGAGGTTTTCCCTCGATCGGTAAATTATTAATCTTTTAGAAAGTCGTATGTATTTTCAACTGCAATTCAATATAGGACTCTAAGCTAAAGGAATAAATTCGCTACTTGCCAAAAAATCCAACCAAAAAAAAGATGTAAAACCGAAGCCAAACTTGTATGATATTTAACAGCCCCGTTAAATATCTTTTTAAAGGAATATGTATTGTAGTAACGGATTCGATACCCATGTTGCTCAAACGTTCTTCCACGTTAGACGTAAGGACTACTTAGATCTAAAGTTTCATTCTTATAAAAAAGTCTAAGAACCAGTCTTACCAAAAGGAATGGCGGAATCAATAGCGGGTTGAATGTTGAATGAATAATTTAGTTCATAATAATTGTAATGATATTAATTGCATGATAATAACTACAAAAATGGATGTAAGTAATTATTTTTTCACGCTTGCTTGCAGGCACAATATAGCGGCCTTAAGGATATAAGATCTTTCTTTATTTGTATGTATTTTCTGGCAAATAAATTGGCAAAAAAATGAGATGAGATAGCCAATTGCTTGATGTAAAATACTAGTATTCAGCTGCATCCGGTTAGACTGGAAGATTAGATGATCACTGTGATGTGTGAACGACTAAGCTACATTTGAGGATAACATTCTCTCTGACGATAGAAAGCTTATAGTTTACAGAAAAAAATCGTAAATCAAAGTAAATACCAGGTGGCTGCCATATCTAGCAAAGTTAGCTAAAGTATAATTGCCACCATAGCAACAAATTATACTTTCTATACTATACTTCTGCCTACCCTTTACCCCAGTCAAACATACTAAATTTCCAAAAGAAAATCCTGAAGATCCAAACATCAAATGATGTAGGAATTCTATTCTCGCCACACACACAAAAAGAAGTTATGGACGCGAGATTAGGAAAAAAAGAATCCAATTTAATTACTTTCTAATACATCTAAAAACAAGTAATCATCCAAAATACTACCCTTAAAAAATAAACCAATGACACGGCCGTTGTGCGAAAGAGAAAGCTACAGGGGGGGTAATTTTTGTCAATACTTAAACGAAGATAGATAGGCAACACCCCAACGGGGGTGTTTTAAGAAAATTTTAACTTTTCTTTATTCAAAGTAATACCTCCTTGGCAGGGGGTGGTGAGGGGTGCGCCCATTTTTCTTCTAGTATTCTCTTTGGCCAGTCTTAAAGAGAAATAACAGTGCTCCCCCACTTGAGCATTTATTAAATCCGCTATTCAAAATGAATTTGCGAAGTGTTTATATTTTATTTTAGAGACGTTGCTGTTTCTGCTTTTTAAATTATGAAAATGTTAAGAGGTTTTAATGGAACTTGTTATGTGATTAGGCACCTTAGGGAACTACCTATATTATTCTTTATTGCATTCAAGTGTAGGTATATTTAGTTGTTACAAATATGTGAGTTTTATGCTCAGGTGGTTTTGTCACGCTGAGACGATAAACAAAAGGTATTTATAACGCAGAGGAAACGCCGGGAGGTCTAGAAGACATCTCACTGTATGTCATCTAGGCCCTCCCGGTGTTTCCGCTTTCCTCGGCTTTATTGGTGATGTTCTTCAATAAGGTCCGGTGTGTAGTACTCGCAACCGGCGTGCGTGTATGACCAGATGTATGGACGTAAACGAAGCAAAAGGAGTATGTAAGGATGGAGCAGGCGTTCTGTACTTACTGCCTACTTACGATGGGTGTGAGTTTATGTATGTGTATTTGAAAGTAAGTTCCAACATAATAGATGATAAATTTGACAAAACAAGCATCCAGGGAGTAGGCATATTGCAAGTTTGTTAAACAAATACAATTGCTATTGATAATATCATCAGTACCTGTTAGGTTTTATAATTTTAACATGTGGTAATAGCTGTTTATAAATGTGCATAAAAATTCACATTTTTTTAGACTGTTCAAACTGTTTTTTGAAACCTAGTATGATTACTTACTTATACCTACGTGGGGCTCTTGAAGAGTCTTGAAGACCTCATGGAAAATCAATGCAGTGCACAAGAGTTAAGTAGCTATAATATGCGAACCAAAGAGAAACACACATCCCACCTCTACACCCTTCATTATTTCAGCAAAAAACAGCCGGCGAAAAAAGGGACGTAATTATACCGTACCGTAACTTGATAGGAAAAATATTTTTCTGTTTTCTTCTGGTTCTAAAGGGCTTTACTGATCTATAAGAAAAATCTGTGCTAGATAGACATTTCGTACATACCGAGACCTCACCGTGTCTCGGAAAGCACGTTAAGCCGTTGGGCCCGGCGGGCATTTGTAGATCTTTGACAGTCGCTATAGGTAGTCAGAAGCCCGGAACTTTGATAACCAGTCTTATTAAGGCGTATTGTGGTATTGGTCAGATAGGCAGTCGCTTTCATGTAAGATACTGGTCTTCCGCTACACCCGTTTAGACTGGCAGATGAGGCAGATGATGAAGTAACCATAGAATCTACCACTTTGTATAAGAGCAAATCCTACTGAAGAATAAACGGTATACAGAAAATTTCCATAACTGTGGATACAATAGCAATGTAAGCAACTTTATTTTTTTTACTGCCATCTAGCGGTGTCCGTATGAACTACCTGGTACAGAAATGGTGTTCGGGCTTCCCCTTTAAAGAATCAGGTTGGTCAAGTTGCAGAGAAGCCCTTGTTCCTAGCGAGTACGGGTTAAAAATAATAGAGGGCGTTATTCCAACAGCTCAGATATATTACCTACTTGTACTGGGAGACAGTGAACCATGATTTGTATGGCGATCCTGGAGGCCTGGAGAGTTCGAAGTATGTGATACAAAAATGGTCGTAGCACTCGGGATGTGTCCGAATAACCAACATACCGCCGCAAAGTAGCAAGTTATTTAATATTGGAATAGGTCTTATTTATTTATTTTTTATAGACTATCGAAAAATGAAATGAATTTGCCGTAACAATTAGTATGAAAAAATTTAATTTATCCGACAAGATCGATTAATCGTCTTGCGATTCCGCCCCCACCCCCAGGTGCTTTGAACAATTTTTGTTCCTTTTATCTATCACATACTTCAGAAACGCTATAACTGAACAAATCACGAGGTATTTAATGTCCTAAAATGTCTTATTAAAACAGTCCGATATTTGCATGAAAATATCTATATAGTTCCTATTGTAATTTTCATTTTTTGTAATACATATGTATATTTCAAATAGTTAACTATTTATTGTATACCTATATTTTTATAGTACACCACGAACTACCAAGATATGTATTTTCTCCTTTTTATCAAGTCCATCCAAAAGTTGTCTGTAAGAAATCGCTTTGAGCGACAAGGTCGCCCATTGTAACTTCATCCTATGTAGCTCTTAAATAAATAATAAATAAATAATGCTGGACAATCCACACAGCATCATCTAGTCCCAAGCTAAGCAGAACTTGTGTTATGGGTACTAAATGACTGATATACTTAATACAATACATTACATAGATAGATATTTTTTATTATACATAGCAAATACCCAGAACACCCGGAACAAATCTTTGTAGATCGTACAAAGATTTGTCCCAAGGCGGGAATCGAACCCGCAACCTCCTGCGTCGCAGGCGGACCTTCGCCCACTGCGCCACATAGGTCGTCTTAAAGTTATTATTTGCAAGTTTTTATGGTGTACAATAATATTCTGCCTATTCTGTCATCTTCCGGTGTAGTCGTGGATTCGTAGCGATATTGAGTTGATTATTGATAGATTTTTGTTTGTTTTCAAACTGTTCTCCTGCGAGGTTTGTTGTTATGTTTGAATGGGCTGATCTCAGTAACTGACGGTCGGATTTGAAAAGTTCTTTTTGCATTTGTTAGCCCAATTCTCGAGGAAGGTTATAAGGTCCATGGCTTTTAACATAGGTAACGCTAGGACCCTTAGAAGCGCGTGAAGTCACGGGGCAAGGTGTTGCTCAGTTCGTAATTAAATAAAAACTCAAAAACCATTCGTATGTATTTTTTATTTGAAATCAGATTTATGGTACATTTTTCACTTTTAAAATTACAGTTAATTCAGACCGCGTAATAACTAGAACTCACGTATCCATTTAACTGTTAGTACATTAGTTTATATTAGTTTACAATCAACCGCACTTGAAACATATCAAGGGTATAACAATTATTCAGGGGCAAACAGCCATACCTCACGAAGACACAGTGTCAGTTCATGCTTAATTTTTAGAGACTAATTTAGTCAGAATGCGTTAAAATAACTTGCTGTACTGAAAAGTTTACTCTCTCTCTCTCTATCTCACACACATACACACACATGCATTTACGACAGGGGGTAGCGTGGGCAGGCCAACAGAAAGATAGGTGGACCTACAAAAGATCTGGATGAGACTCGCACATACCAGGGAAGCATAGTACAAATGGTCGGGCCTATACTAAGCAGGGAGTGAAACAATGCTGTCGTTGCTAGTGATGATGTTGACATCTAGTCATGTCATGAGGTTGCTTGTTACATGCTATTAGTAAGGGATGCTCAGTGAAGATGATTTTATACTTTGGAGCCCCTTGCCTCTTATGTAACGTAAAATGCCAAGTTTAAGTTTTAAAGCTGACACCATATTCGTTCATAGTGGTACAAAATAAATTAAAAAATCATAGTATTTTGGAATTTAAAAAATAAACGAGTAAGACTAACAGTAGTCGCTTAAGATGTGTAACATCTGACATCTCGCCTTGGTAATAAAAGCAACTTTTTTTTTTTAAACGTTGCCCCACACTAGGAATTTGTCCTGTGTCGTAGGTGGGTTTACAAACATTTAAATTCACATACACGAACAGCCAGACCCGGAACAAGTATCTGTAGGCCATACAAATATTTGTTCCGTGCGGGAATCGAACCCACGACACGCGGCGCAGCAGTCTATCGCTCAGCCACTGCACCAACCGTGCCGTCAGATTAACATTATATCCTGAAAAAATTAGTCAGGTTTTACTTGAAATGATTTTACGTAACCGCGCGCGCTCATTGGTCAAATCAAATAGCGCGCGCTTTCCAGGCTTCCTGTTACTCACTTGCGTCCCTTAATATGAAATCACTCTTACAGATTGCAGGAAAGCGAGAGGAAAGATGTTACACATCAAAAACGTTTGAAATAAAAGGATAATTCTGATCTTATAGGATTAGGCTAAATCTGCAGTTACTCCGGACATATGTTTCTGTGAACAACCTCTATTTATTTATTTATATATGCTAACACGGGTCTAATGAGCCAATTACGCTAACATTACAGGAGGACATCATCTATGGAGTGACAGCAAGATCTCATCTTACAAACGCAGATTTTTTACTTAGGCGAAATAATTTACGAACGCAAAAAAAGATTCTTAAAATGTTAATTGTAGAAATGTATACGCAGGTTCAAATAAAAACACTTAAATGAATCAGTCGTGGTATTGTGAAAGTTTTGTGGGAACATTCTGATGAAATAAACAATATACAAATTTAAAAAGAAATAGTATATAAGCAGCTAACGTATGTAAAGCCATCGTTTTTTCTTTGGTTAAATCTGACTAGCATTCAATGATATAGGTACTCTTGTCACCTTTGAACTCAATTTTAAACCAGAGAGCATACAAGCCGGTTTACGGGGACAGCAATGGCGAAAATTATCAAGAAATAGTAGCTTATATTTCATCAAGTGTGTACAACCCATTAAAATTAAAGTTCCTTTGTTTCTAGTACGTTTGTCATAAATTTTAAATACAGTCATGTTTATTTTATATCATAGTTCATTTTTACTTAAGATCTAAAATAAGTCGACATAATTATTTACTATATATATATACATATTATCTGTCCAGCGATTTTTACTGTTTATTTTTATAGATATTTCGTCTAGACATAAAATTGGAAACGATCGTTTCGAACGACATCAACGATTTGTTTATGATTTTTTAATAATTTTTTTATTTTTTCAAATAATACTGATAAGATCTTTTGAAGACATAATATACATCTTTGACATTTTGGGAGGGGTTTATAAACCTAAGTATAATAATAATACTAGAGGTAAAATTATCACAGCAAATAAAATACTGATATTTACTAAAAACTAGTTAAAAGGTATATAACAAAAATTATTTTTGGCAGCTTTTAGGATTAGTCTTATAAAATACAAACAAAAAAATCAGTCGAGAACGAAAATGTTTCTCGTAAAACACTTTTAAAAGATTTAATAAAAAATAAACCAGTTGTAAAATTATACAATAAACATTATTATAATTATTTTGACTAGACATTTCTTACACATTACGTTTTCTCACATCATCGACTAGATATTTTACAACTTTATTAACTCGCGTCATATTCAGTACGATATTATTTATTAATAAATAAGTACAACGGCTTCTTACCATGTACTAACGAATAAATCATGGAACCATTAGTTTTTTTTTTAATATATATTATTTATGCCGTATTTGCCATACTGAAATCACGCTGGAAGACTGAATAAAAGAAAAAAACAACTTTTAAAAATAATCCAGGAAGTGAATAA
Organism: Phlogophora meticulosa; assembly: GCA_905147745.2. Classification (NCBI taxonomy): domain Eukaryota; kingdom Metazoa; phylum Arthropoda; class Insecta; order Lepidoptera; family Noctuidae; genus Phlogophora; species Phlogophora meticulosa. Next base: position 3,805,277 of record LR990542.1, read on the forward strand.
CAGGTCAGATACGACATTTTTAACAGAATAATTTAAACGGTTTTACAGCTTATAATAATCCTGATAAGTACAATATTATTTTAATATATTTTTCCCAACAGATTATATTTTATGTTCATTCTGTTTTAACAATTTCATACACATTTATGTGGTTTTTCCGTATTTTTTATTATGATGAAATCATAATACATATTTTAAGAGTAAAACTCCGTCGCAATATATTTCCACTATGTGATAAATTCAACTTTATTTTTTACAATATTTTCAGCATTTTCAAACAGACAATTTTGAATTATAAACACTGATTATTCTCCATTTATTTGGAGTGATAACGGTCGTATCTTTGAGATTGGTTAAGTAATAAATTAAAATCATTTTCTCTTAAAATTAATAGAATAAAGATTATTAATAATATGGCATTACAGATCAGTTTAACTGTACAATTTTGTCTTTTAAAAAGGTTAAAATTTAAACGATATTTTTTTAACAAAACGGCTCATAGCGACAATAAATATTATTATTTTATGGAATATAGATATATATATTATGATTAAATTTTGAATTCGGAATTTAATAATATAAGGAAATTACTGACAAACGTCATGGAAAATTCATTTAAAATAAAGACTAGCACATACTTTAAAAAATGTTGAGATTATATACTCGTAATATATAAAGAATCGTGTTTCAGGACCATTGTCATAATTCGTGGTTCTTGTTATAAATATTATGATGAGACATTATCAGCATTAATGCAAAACATATCTGCTATTATAATGACAACGGTTGAATAAGTGCTCCATCTTGTAAACCAAAAGAGGTAAAGAACTCGAAGGCCTTATGCATTTTATTTTCGAGTGTCTGATGACCGACTTTTTTTTAAACACGACTGGCTAAAAAGGAGTCTTATGTTTTCAGGCAGTGGAGTGGGAGTGTTTGTGTCTTTGTTCCACAATACCCTCTCACCGCCTGAACCGATTTCAATGTACGTGGTATCGTTGGATACCTTGCCTTAACTCCGGTAGGCTAGAAATAGTATATTCTTAAATAGCAACATAGTGCACAAATGAAAACTAAAGTTAAATATTATTTTACAATATTCGTTTGTGTGAGCCAATTGTTTGAATAAATTAAGAAGGAAGACACCAAGACGACACGAGAGCTTATGATAGGTATCGGTAATTTTTTTTTAAAGTGGCAGTTCTCTTGAGTAATATTTACGGTAGTGAAATTATAAAGTATGCTTAGATGGTTTGGTCACGTTGAGAAGATGAATGAAGGACGACTAACATATAAGATGTAAGTGGACGCCAGGAGAGGACGCCCTACATACATTAGTGATGTGCTTCAGCAAGGACAGCTGCGTAGCACTCGCAACGGGCGGGCATGTATGTACAGATCTATGACCGTGAACAGTTGTTCTACGGTTTCTGCCTACGCCATAGGAAAAAGGCGTGAGTCTATGCATGAGTTTATGTATTATCCCAATTCCTACGATTTTTTCTGATCTTTTTTTTACTTTAAACTGTACAAAATCAGTATTTCTATCTAACCCAATGGCATTTTTAATTAAAGAAGTGAATTATTTATTATATCAATGTGTTAGATAGATATAACGATCGTTTCATAATTATTTACATTACATTTTTAAATATCAGAAAAAAACATAAGAATTAGCAAAAAGCCGACGATATATTTGCACTCTGGGGGGGTCCAGATTCATGTGCTGGGCTCATATTATCAGGATGCGCATCCATGGCCCATCCACCCTGTATGATCATATTCCTGGTTTTATTTGTGCTACAGTCCCGTAGCATTTCATGACAGGACACTTATTCCAAGCAAAGTTTGTACTTGAACATTGTGAAGTTATCATCGGTATTGTTAGCCATTTTTGTATCAATAAGCTCGATAATTTTCATTGTATTGTGACTCGCAAGTGTCTACCATTAATTCACTCCGAATTGGAAATCATTTTTAATTTTTCGCTTGCACTACGTCGGTTTTTAATAGTTATGGATATGATACAAGAACGTGGGATCTGGGGTATAATTTATAGAATCCGACAAGCGTCAGCTAGCGGGCGACAATCCGCCAACATGTCGCATTGCTGGTTATAATAAATAGATCTCAAGGTGTATGCCATAATCTTATGCAGACAGTAATAGCTGCAACACACATGGTTCAAAATCGTTTGACATGTTACTGTGTGTCAATTGTTTTGTGCATGGTGTCCCACCCTGAGACGGTAATGTCCTATTTCAGCCAGATGTCTTATTATCGTCTTCGGTTATATTTATGTACATTGCCATTATTTCTTCCCATATTTCATTTTTTAAACTTGCAACATTATAATTGTTGGTCAATATTATGCACCTGTCATGTTTTTTTTTTCACTGGGGTCTAGATAACAAATAAATTTTGTGTAAAAACTACAATCAGTAGTGATTAATTGAGCCTAAATCACGAATATCTAATTACAATACTGATTACCACTTACACAATTACCAAAGTTATATGATTGGTCAGATATTAGAACATTCATCTCTATTGCAGTCTTGTTTTATTCACTGACAAGGGAATGCGACATTAGAGATTATATCCTAGTACTTATGATATAGAGAAAATCTACGGTATTATCTTTATCTGAAACAAATGTACTATTCCAATTGTTTATACAATATTTATTATTAATTTACCGACCCGTACTGGGCCTGCTTGGCCCACTCGCTCTCATAGAGAGGAGGCCTGGCTCCCAGTAGTGGGACAATCGTAGGCTAGTTATGTTATTACATAATTCTACCGACGTAGTGCACAATAAAACGCACAAGCGCCCACCGCACGACAAGCCTTAAAAACACTATATTACAATATCTACAAAAGAAGCCAAGCTCATATCATAGAATCATAATAAAAAGTCGCGACAACTATAAACTATGTGTAAAAGCTAAAACTTTCAAACTCGGATGCTACCGCGAAAATTGTAAAATTACTATTAATTTTATAGTTTATTTACTTAATTGGCCCATTTATTTAGTAGACTAACACTAACCTACCTTGGCACAAGTCTTGTTGGCACATCACAACACTTCACTAGATGCTGGCCCGGTGGGGAGGCAGTTGGAACGTGAGGGTATCATTCACAAAGTACTGGTCTTGCTCTTCATCATCAGGTAGATAGTAGCCATAACTACCATCGTTCGACACTTGGTCAGCATGGGTCCTCGGCATTTCACACGTGTAGTCTTCCCAGTGTCTCTCAATAGATTTTCTCCGTTTAGCGAACAGTATTGAGCCGTCGAATGCGTATTCATCGTCAAAATGTAACACGGCGTCGTCGTAGAAGTAATTCTCTACACGTTTGTTACTGGTGTTTCGGGCTATGTTCTTCAGTAACTTCTTTCTCGCGTAGCTAGATTTCTCAGAATCGTAATCGTCTACCAAAGGATCGTTGCTCCTATTCTCTGACCTTAAATTCATGGAGTAAAGCGAGGAGCTATGTGGGCTGGTTTCAAGTCTGGTACTAAGACTGTGCCTATAGGGATGAAGGTATTGTTCGTTGTTATTACACCTCATGTCGTACATCATCATGCCTCTTCGGAGCTGTTCGCGTCTCTTCGTGACCATTTCTCGGAAATCTTCGGGCTCTAGTTGGAAATCGTTTGTCTTAGCGTTCATGTAGAGGTATCCCGACGCGGAATTGAGTCGAAGGGACTGTGAGCGGTTTTTCGAGGATGACTTCTCTATGTAGCGCGGTATGCTGCCCAGCTCACGGTAGTTCTTCGACTTGATTTGCCTGATGTTGGTCGGTGGTACCGGTGATAGAGGGTCGCGGTATTGTAGTGATCTGTAAAGAGTTGGGATGGTTTTTGGTTTATTTTCACGTTTAGTGTTCTGTCGTTTGGTAAAGATCCCAAAAGACTTTCGGCATTGCTATGTTGTATGGCAATGCGTAGCCTGTGGTCAAAGCAGAGACTAGCCCTTCAACTAAAGCAATCAATCAAGTTATGAGAAGTTATCAGTCACTTACTTATTTGGTCCAAAGCAGTTGCAGGAACAACTGCAAACGCTGGGCGCGTATTCTTCGTCTATGTACAGTGGTACTAACGACGTGTCACCTGAAATTAATAACAGAATATTTTCACCTATAGGCAAGACTGTTAAACAAGGGGAACTTTTGTTAAAAACCTTAAGTTCGTAACAAAAAAATTATAACTTGGACCCTTCCTATGAAAACTTGGGTGAAATGAGCGTTGAAGTAGGCTGTCAGTTTCTTGCTAAGGCTGCCTGTTTACAGGAGCGGGGCGTGGCTGCGCCAAAATTTAACCAACCAATAGGATTGCATTGAATCTCCGCTTCGCTCCAGTGGGTAGGGATTATTGGTTAGTATTCCTCCGAGCAGCAGGTCTTGGTCGCGAGGATCGGGCGAGCCCTGTCTCTGCCAGCAGTAGTGAGGGGTATGCTGGCGGAGACAGAAAACTGGAGGGAAGCTACCTCCTTCTGTGAGACCGTGATGGCCCAGAAGGATCCGCCGAGTCGTGAGGGCCGATCCCGCTCGTAGAAGAAGGCGTCGGTGAGGCAACTGCACGCAGAGACCCCACCTGCATCATTTAATGCAGGCGTGATTCAGGGGTCGCGGATGCTCAAGAGTGGGGACTCTGTTCGCCCACCGAGTGACCTCGGGGAAGACGGTGGCATGATGATCACGTGTCGCTGTGCACAGCGAAGCTCAGGGGATACCCCTTTACCGTCTGCTCACTGATAAGTTTACTCTAAGTTTTCTTTTCTTCAGCTTCTGTTTTACGAAAATTGACGCCTCTATGGTCGGCAGTCTCTGCAGGGTACGGATCTCAATCTGCTGTTCTGACAACATAGACAACATACCGGCAGTGATCTGCCTGGGGTCAGCAGGAAGGCGCGTGCCGCGGGACACGCCTCGCAGCACGGCTCCGTCTGCTGTGATCACGTCGCCTTCAAGACGAACAGCTACTTGCTGCGCCTGGAAATAAAGAAAACGATAACACTTTAAACATGTTTCATAAAAAATCGTAGCAAAGGGAGATCTATCAAATGGAGTGCAACACTATAGGTGTAGTACGGATAGTGGATATGCAATGGCACGTCCTCACCTTGCATCACATGTTGGCACACACATTATATACACACACACACACACACACAAAACTACTCACGCACTCACAAACATACACACACATAACTCACACACTCACAAATATTGGTATAATATTATTATTATACCAATATTGGGTATTAATACCTGTCGGAATGGAGTCTCCCAACACTGGCATTACTGTCATAAAGTGAGGCTCCAATTACTAATCGGTTCTTGTTAATATTGTTGGAATAATAAATGATTTTTGTTTTGATTTGATTGATTTGAGCAATTTAGCGGCTAAATTCTGAGTAAGTTTTGGTTAGTATACAACATATGAAATTTTAGATTTTTATTGAGAGATAGACCCATGCAGCTGCATGTTTGGCCAAGAGACCCTCTCTTGGCCAAACATGCAGCTGCACGGGTCTATCGAAAGGCTACTTTATGTTTGCAGAGGTTGGTGAGTGGATGGGCGACAATCCGTTACATGCCCAGACCGGTAGTTCCCCTTTATAAGACTGGTTGTCCAACTTTCGGGCTGCTGGTTACCCGTAAGAACAATCTAAGATGGAAGAATGATAGCCATGAACAACAGCTCAAAGTGCTTTCCAAAGCACGGAGTGGTCTCGTTATGTAATACTCCTCCATATGTAAGACTCATCGGTGCCTCGGAAATGTAAAAACAAATCAGCTGTTGCACATTTTGACGAGGTATGTCAAGATAAAACTGTGAAAGAGAAGATGAACTGAACAACTGGCGTTCGGGAAGCTTCGTAATATCTTCTCGTCCGAAATACCGCAGTGTCTCAAGACTAAAGTCTATGACCAGTGTGTGTTGCCAGCGATGACCTACGGAACTGAGACTTGGTCCCTTACTATGGGCCTCATAAGAAGGCTCAAGGTCACCCAAAGGGTGATGGAGCGTGCTATGCTCGGAGTTTTCCTGCGTGATCGAATCAGAAATGAGGAGATCCGCAGGAGAACTAAAGTAACCGACATAGCACACAGAATCGCCAAACTTAAGTGGCAGTGGGCGGGGCACATAGCTCGTAGAACAGATGGCCGTTGGGGCAAGAAAGTTCTCGAGTGGCGACCGCGCGCCGGAAGACGCAGTGTAGGCAGGCCTCCCACACGGTGGACCGACGACCTGGTGAAAGTCGCGGGAAGGGCATGGATGCGGAAGGCGCAGGACCGGTCATTGTGGAAATCCTTGGGGGAGGCCTTTGTCCAGCAGTGGACGTCTTTCGGCTGAAATGATGATGATATAATTCATAATATTCGTGGATAACTGTGCTTGCGCGATGTAGGATTCGTGTGACAACATAACATAACATCACACTTGTATTCCCCGAAGGGAAGGGCAGAGGTACACCTCTGCCTTTCCCTTTCCCTTGTTGAAATGTGGGTGTACTGTATTCTTATTCTACAGTACACCCACATTTCAACAGTTATGTTTATAAGTGACATCTGTCTAATTTATGTGGAAATTGGTTGTCATGGCATGGACATGTGATTCGAAGGAATGAGGACCATGTTCCGAGTAAAGTTTTAAGTATGAATGTGGAGTGTTATAAGAATAGAGCAGGGGAGACCAAATAAAAGATGGATGAATTGTGTGAAAGGTAATATGGTTAGAAAGGAAGTGACTTTTGAGATGACGGTAAATAGAGATGTATGGAAGAAGAATACACGCTGCACCGAACCTAAATAAATTGGGATAAGGGCAGGAGGATGATGATGAAGTATGCCAAGATAAATGTACTGAACAGCTGTATAGATGTCGCCACGCCTTAACTTTAGTTCATGGCCTGGAAGTCGGTGGGTATCAATAGTTACCTGTTCAGCCTGAGCCTGGTCCCTCTTCTCGTCCTCAGTGTTCATGGTGACGAACCTCAGCACCAGCAGGTTGAGGCAAGCCGCCACTATGGCCAGCCCGAATAGGATGAAGATCAGTGCGAACATTACATATGAAGGCTTGCGGTTGAGGGCGTTGTCTTTTTGCAGGGCTACCATGTCGCCGAAACCTGGGGGCAAATCATTGTGGATTAATTCTCAAGTATAACTGGCGAGGTGTCAATAATAGGCGTAAGAAGGAAGCCGGAGAAAAAATACTTATTAATAAACATCTAATCATCTGCCTAACCTTTTCCCAACTATGTTGCGATTGGCTTCCAGTCTCAACGGATGCAGCTGAATACCAGTATTTTACATGCAGCGACTGCCTATCTGAGCACCACAACCCAGTTGCTGGGCAAAACGATATCCCTTTGTAAGATTGAGACTTTTAGGAGTTCTGACTACCCGTAACGGCTTAACGTGCTTTCCTAGGCACGGAGGAGTCTAGATATGTTACGAACGGCCACACATCCACAAATACTTATTAATAATATAGAATAGAATAGAGTAGATTAGAATACTTACAAATGGCGACTTTAAGACCTACATAGTTATGTATCTTTGGTTATTTAAATGATATACTATAAGTTTAAGATTTGGAGTAATATTTTGGGGTAATTGTAGTAAACGAGAAAGCATTTTTAAAGCTCAAAAGCGCTGTTTGAGAGCTATATTTGGCCTCAAAGTTACTGACAGTTGTGTGCCTATATTTAAGTCTCAGAAACTATTAACTTTCCCATGCCACGTAGTCACAAACCGAAATTTATTAGCAACGATAACAGAAACCAGGAAACGAAATACAGCATTAAGATCACAATATCAGAACTTGCTATGCACAGGCACATTTAAAACCAGCCTATTAAAAAAAAGTGTGATCTGTATGGCTCCTGCTATCTTTAATAAAATTCCTAATCCAATGAAAAACTTGCCATTGATGAAATTTAAAAAATGTTTTACAGAATTACTTGTAGATAAATGTTATTATTCTGTACAGGATTTCCTAGATGATATATTCCAGTAACCTATTTGCCCTATAGCTAACTTTATATAATTATAATTAACTATTAATTAACTAATAATAATTATTGTATTTGCATACCAACAAGGCAGAATGTACACGGATCTTACTATGTTATTAACCATCCTATTTTGTATGTACCTGCATTCTAAGCAAATAAAGATATATTCAATTCTATTCTAAGTGTACCTATTACTATTTATTCCCTGAAGGAGGAGGCAGAGGTGTACGTTTAGTACACCTACATTATGATCAGTTATGTTTAAGTCTTTAAACGAAACTGGCGAAACGTAGGTGTGTGTGTGTGTGGAATAGGACATGTAATTGAGGTCGAGCCTATTGCCATCAACCGAGGACAAATCCCGAGTCCAGGCTAGTACCTTCTGAGTAATCCTAAATCTCTGGAAATACCAGTCGAATTTTCAAAAATCTATTAGCATTTGATAGATCTATTCGTGAGGTATCAAACATCACGCTGCGACCCTCGGGAGCGTGTCTAGTTAAAGTATATACAATACACATAATAATATTGTGCTGCCTGTGGTGACTGGTGGTCTTGCTGGCGCTGGCCATGGTTTTTCTTATTGTTATAGCAATTAACTATTTACTGTCTTAATTTCGATGGTCCTAGTTTATGATTAGTGACTTTAGTTACAGCCCTTTAGATATAATCCAGCACTGCACATGTTAGTGGACACGCCCTTGGAGGCTTTTTATTTATTCAGTTTAGCAGGCTCTGATTGAGTTAATTGTCGATTTTGGTATATACCTATTAGTTTTTTATTTATTTATTTTGGCATATGGGTGTGTGGTAGCTAACATGTGTAAAATTATTTAATTTAATGATTTATAAAGATGTTTTTTTTTAAATAATATGTTTGTTTTATTCAAGTTCTTCAAACCTATCAGACAGACGTGTTGCTCGGGACTTTGTTCCGACACTTCAAAAACACTAGGAAGTGGTGAAGGGTGGGCGTTTTGGGGGACTGTCTAGTGTAAACGTTTTGATGTTCAAAAAGTGCTGATTCTCAGCCTAATTTGAATAAATGCATTTTGAATTTGATTATAAGAATCATATGTCTGTACATTACAGATATTGAAGAACTAATACGGGAGGTCTTTATGAGAGCAACAGAAGCCAAAACAAGATGTTTTTAGAATTTAATTCAGTCCGTATGTGTGTTTGTTAACTATTGATTATGAACGGAATTGATTAATGTAAGCTCATTATTGGCATCGGGCATTAAAATGGTATTTCATTCATTCTTAACTGTCTCTGCAAAAATATAAATACTTCATCCTGAATTCCACACGTACGAAGTCGCGGGCGTAGGCTAGTACATAAATAAATATACAGACGCCAGCACGTCAAGCTGTCAAATTCTCCCAATTGAATATGAACCATATAATTCTGTAATAAAGTTGAAAACTGTTAAACAATTTGAAATATTGGGGAAGCTTTATGTGCTGGCCTCTGTACATCACGTTGAATTCCTATTGAGTACATCTAGGACTCACCGATAGTAGTCAAGGTGATGAAACAATAATACACGCTGTCGAAGTAGCTCCAACCCTCGAACTTGGAGAAGGCGGCCGCTCCGCCGGCGATGGTGAGGGAAGACAACGTAGTCACTACGCAGATGAGGTCCACCTCCGACGCGCTCGTCTGCTTGCAGTTCATCGCGCGTTTTATTGACTTTATTATCACGCTGGAACAAAAATGTGGGATTAAGATTGATTTTATTAATTTTCATTGTTATTTTCGCTCTCAAGATACATGTCCCCCTAATTTGAGAGGCAGGGTTCAGGGCACATAGGTATACATTATACGATCTTATGGTCATTATTGTCAGCCAGTGTTGTCCCACTCCTGGGAGAATGCCTCCTCCCATACCTACCACTTCTCTCGATGGTGTGCTTCTTCTAGCCAATTCGCGAAGAAGCCATCCAGGGCGTCTTCTCCTTATAATTGTCTAATCCCCTCCATATTTAAAATTGAGCAAATAAAAACATCTTTCATTCTTTTTTTAATCTGTAATGTGGCTAGAGTTTTTTTTTTAAGTCTTTGTATATTGTTGTGCTGTTTTATGGCCTAATGCTCATATTAAACGTTTTCAATGGGCCACTCACCTGCTGAGCCTGTTCACTCGTTCACCGATGCTCTGGAACATGATAAGTCCCAGAGGTATGCCGACTATCGCGTAGAACATCGTGAACAGTTTTCCCCCGATTGTCGCCGGCGTTGAGTGTCCGTAGCCTGTTTTACAATAAATATTTACTAACTGAACAGTAATTTATTACATATTCAGATACAGTTGTGAAGGGTGGGGACACCCTTCTCAGAATTATATCCCTCAAAGTGACTACCACATATCTACTAGAATATTTTATTTTACTTGTGGGGTGTCCTGATTTTGCACGAATGCAAGAGGGTTTAATAATGTATACGGACGTAAACCTCTCTCACTCATTGAGTTAAAGCTAAATAATTTAAATTCATCAAGTATAGAAGTATACTAAGTTAGCAACGGAACTCCCAAATCACTTAAAATACTAGGGTATAGGTATAGGGGAAACAACACAGGGTGGAAATTGCAACTACCCGTTGCAATTTCCACCCTGTGTTGTTTCCAAAGTTTTAAAGCGTTTTCTGATGTTTTAAAAAAAACAAGATTACTAACAAATCCAAAGAAAAGGAGACGTAAAGCTTATTATCTTATTATTATTAAAACCCTTTTATCAAAAATCTATGATGATATGATGATTTCCTCATTATTTTTTACTGTTTTAAGTAAAAACAACATCAGAAACAAAAGGTAAAAATGCAGAGTAAGCCGACGAAAAATATCTACACTGGAAGGTCCAGAACTCATGATAGTTTGTGCGCCGCCACCCTCTTCAAATAATTTTCCTACTATTGATTATTAGTTACAAGCAAGTAATAAGTTGCTATTTTTGTAACAGACCTATGTTGCTGAAAAGGAAAACAAGAGACTCCACACAGAAAAACACCTTTATACAACTAATATTTACATAGAACAACTGTGGGAAAAAAGGCGTGACTTTATGTATCATTATCTGCCTAGCCTTTTCCTAACTATGTTGGGGTTTGCTTCCAGTCTAACCGGATGCAGATGAATACCAGTGTTTGACATGGAGCGACTGCCTGTAGACTGGTTGTCAGACTTTTGGGCTACTGACTACCCATAACAACTGCCAAAGATCCACAACTGACAGCCAGGATCAACGGCTTAACGTGCTTTCCGAGGCAAGGAGGAGTCTCGATATGTTACGACCGGTCACCCATCTACAGACTAACCTCGGCAAGCGTAGCTTAACCTTCGATGAACCCGTGCGGCTGTTTTTATTTAGCCACGAAGTGAATGAGAGTGTGCGTGAGTTTATGTATGTATGTATGTACGTATGTAACAATTAAGAACTTACCAATGGTAGTAAGCACAGTGGTGGCATAATAGAATGCTCCCGTGAACTTCCACTGCTGACCAGCCTTATGTGGCTCCGACTTCAGCACTACTGTCTCCATAACACGGAAGTCCTCCTCAGTAATGTTGTATTTCCTTATTATCATGCCCTCGATAGCTGTGGATTGAGAAGTTAGTTATTTTTAAAAGTGGAAGCTGCTGAGGTTCTCTGTGGTGGAGGAAGCAAGATGACCTGGATGTATTTTTAATGTAGGCATGCGGGCCTGAGTCTCTAGACCAGTCAGGCCTAAATAGGCGGTACGCGGCCTTTCATGCAAGCCTTTGTGGGAAGATGTCGGCCGCACATGGTGATGAGGCTAGCTAGGGATGATAGGCTGATACCAGTGGGGTACGTGCAAATGTAATAGTTAGTTTTAGAGGTTTGGGATGAAAAATACAAGGACTTTGCGAAGTTGTCAGAAAAAATAGGCTACTAACTACCTAATTAATAATAAAAAACATGGTTTAGGTTAATTAAAGAAACCCTGGTCTAATACTTGATTAATAAACTATTATAGTGACAAATCTCATCTCATAGCATTAATGTAAGGTTGACTAAAAAAACAACTGAAAATCATCACTACATCAGCAACCTTACTGTAACTGAGAGCTGAGTAAATAAGTTCAATGTTTCAAAATGGGTGGTAGGCTCGCCCCTCATTACATGGGACTTAAACATAAGTGGTGAAATGTGGGTGTTACTATAGGTGCACCTCTGCCTAAGCCTTCGAGGAATATAGGCGTGATGTCATGTTATATTTCAAAATAAGCCAGTTAGCCCATTTTGAAGATGGCTAAAATAAAAAATAAATTCTGAATTCACAATAACCTACATGGGACACTTAAGAAACATCAGGAGGTAGGTGTGTAGGTTCCACTGAGGTATTTCCCATAGAGAAGAAGAACAAGATAGGAACTCCTTGGTTACTTTTTTATAAATAATGGGCTAAGTATGTAATTGGTATGACAGGACAGTATTATATAGTTCTGTCATCGAAAACCATGTACTGTACAAAAACTTAAAAGTAAATGGTCAGGAAGTTGAAGCATCTTTCTACTGTCTATGTAGGAGTGGTGTTTAATCTATGATACTACATATTAATTATTTTTATTGCCTGCCATTACTGAATGCAATGTGTTGCCAGCATTATGTCAATTTTCATTGCCTGTGACTTCAATAACCTTTGTTGCCTAGGTTACTAGAAGCCAAACATTATTACACAGCTAACTTTTTTGTGCAGGTAAGTACTTGAAAACCATTTTTGTGGACATGAAATAATAGAAAATCTATGCATTTAATGTGAATGGACAGCAAGAGATTCTTTATTGTCATAATGCTGGCAAGAACACAAACAGATGATTGATTAGCAATTCTTTAATGCAAGGCAATGCAGGTATGTGAGTGCGACAAGTATCAAATAAATAGGTAATCTTTCATTTATACAAAAGAAAACAAATGTAAGTTATATTTTTATAGCTGATTGGAATTGCTTGAATCAGAAAAGCTATGAGATCTGTGGGAAAACTCAGGTGACCGACATGGCCTGAAGTATTGTAGTTTGTTCCGCCACTTCTTCTTCCCAGCAAAAACACTAGGAAGTGGTGAAGGGTGGGTGTTTTGGAGGACTGTCTTTTGTAAATGTTTTGACGTTCAAAAAGTACTGATTCTCAGCCTAATTTGAATAAATGAATTTTGATTGACTGTCTAACTTGTGTGGGCTGGGCAAATAACTTACAGAAAATTTGGCTTAAGGTTTTGGAGTGGTGCCCATATATAGGAAATCCATGGAGCTGGGAGTATCAAGGGGACCAAGAACCTGTATACTGTGAGTTTTACATATGTCCAGCAGTAATGCCTTTCAGCTGAGATGATGATGATGGAAATTGCCAGTAAGGCTATAAGTTTTATAACCAAATAGACTTGTAGAATAGTTTTAACAATAGGAATAGATACTAACCTTGCAGTACTTCGAATCTGTTCCTCTCAGTTGTTGATTCTAATGCGTCAAACACAGCGGCACCAACCAGTAAATAAGTAAATGTGCACACAATCAATGATAGAGTGCGAACATTTTGCTTCTTCATCACTGCCGAGTGTCACCACGGCCTTAGGGCATTACACCCAATCCCACCCTTATTGCGATTCAGTCAAATAAACACCATATTGTCTTGTTTTTTATTCATATAACATTAAGTAACCATTGTAGGTTGTAATAGGAAAATCTACTGAGATTTGAATTTGGAATCCATTTTTGGCGGTAATTTTTGGCAACAGGTATACAACATTCAGCCTGTCAATTATGCTACAAAGATGATATGCTTGCTAATATTTTTTATTGTTATAATTTCACTTTATCTGCATCAGTTGTGTATTATAATATGAAATCACAACCTGAATCGTCTTCTCAATGTATAAATTTTAATCAATTAAAGAGGAATTGGAATATGTTTATAAATAAAAATTCTATGATTAAATTGATCCCTTCAAAGGAAGTTCTTTCTAAATAGTGTATTCTTTATCTGTATTTCTGTACTCTGTTTTGTTTTCCCTGGAGTTATAAAACTTCCATCCATAGTGTTTATTTGAACAACTGTTGGACCTGAAAAAGTATTCAGGTTAAATGTACCCATTGATAGTTACATACACTATTGTAATTTCTCCTTTGACAAGACCTTACACATTGTATTTATGAATTAAAAAAATCAATACTACACCATTAGCACACGTGTGTAAATAGTTATTTAAAAGCATTAATATTCAATTGATTTTACATGTTAAGTATATATGAAAACAAATCCAGTTACATATTTTAATTACAGCTGTTAACATAACAGGTTGACACAATATTTAATTTTATTTGAAATCACATTCCAAGTCATTCTATCGTAGCAATAAAAAAATTGAATATCAAATACGAATTTCAAAAATTAGGTAAAACAAAGAAAACTCACCAGCATTCAAAGTGTAAAAGGTCACAGGTATTTTCGTCTGTAGTTTATCACACAATTGGTTATTACCAACGGCATCTATAAATATTTAATTATCTGCAAAGCTGTATCCTAAAAATAACATCGTGCTTTAGTCCGCATTCACATCCATAGGTCAACGCACACGGCACTGTAACTGGGTCAAATGTTATGACGATTATTTTCAACATAAATCGCAAAGGCAACCCACGTATATGCCACCGATAAGCGATTAATAGTCATACTGTGTAATTAATTGATTGAATTTAAGCAACATTAACCATTTTTGAGCTAAAATCTTCTATGCGGTATTCTTTAGCTGTCACACCACCTAGTTTTCTTCTGTCCTGTAATAACCACTCGCACTGCCTCCAATCATTACGAGGTCCGCGCTACATTATCTCACTCTTATTTTCAACTAAATAATAAAGAAAGAATAGACATAATTGCATTTCTTAAAAAATAACAAAAAAATTGGCGAATAGTTTTTCTGCTGCACTTCCTTGACCCGGTTTGAGTGGCAAGACTAAAAAATTAGGCTGCTGCATTTTCACATTGCCAAAAGAAAATTTCTTGCAAATATGAGAAAAATCATAGATATAAAAATAAGCAAATATTTTTTATTTTATTACTATTATAACACTTTTAAACTAAATATGACTCAAAATGAAAAAAAGAATCCCAGGAAAATATTATTCAAATTAAAAAAAATTAGCAACATTGCAAATAGTTCTGCTAGTTACTCAAAGATGGCGTCATTTATGAAGCAATAGGGTCTTTTCTCTTCTAATACTCACGATATTTTATAGATGGCATTGTTTTCAATGTCAAAAACCTCAAGCCTGTAGAAGTAGAGTGGGTAGGCGGATCATGAAAATATTTTAATTTGGTTTGGCGCAAATAAAAGAAATCAATTCGATCTATGACATTAGTTCTGTCAAATTGAAATCTTCAAGCGTGACTGAATTACCATTGTCACCCATAGCCCAGTAGGTAGGTTATTACGATTGTAATGTGTAAAGAGACGTAAGACGACCATGATCATGTGGGAGAAGCTCGTAAGCGAAAGCACGTGAAGCCGTTGGTCTCGGCGGTCATTTATAGATCTTTGACAGTCGTTACGGGTAGTCAGAAGCCTGAAAGTCTGACAACCAGTATTACCTTGGGATATCATGTTGCGCAGTAACTGGGTTGGGGAGGTCAGATAGTTAGTCGTTCCTTGTAAAATACTGGTATCCAGCTGCATCTAGTTAGACTGGAAGCTGAACCCGACATAGATGGGAAAAGGCCAGGCAGATGATTATGATGTGTAAGAAGATCAACATCCTCTAACCAGACAGATTTTGTTGAGACAAGAAATCTTATCCCGAGCGGATCTCAGTAGGTAAATGCTGTTCATAAATTAATATTTCTACTTATTCTCGCCAAAATTCTCTCTTTCATAAAAATAATCTTAAACTCCACCAAAATTAATGGGTGCATGGGTGGTTTACTGGTGAATAAACCACCCATTCACCCATTAATTTTCTAAACACTAAGGTAACCAAACTAAACGACCGTTTACAGTAAAATAACCGCCATCTAATTGCAGTAGGGCCAACATGGCGGCCGGTTGCGCCGGCGCACGCGGTTGGCGCGTGCAGGGCTACCGGCCCATGAAGCGAAAGCTGTGGCCCTAGTTTAGCTTTCACATGCAGTGTGAGTTGAGGGACTGTGACAGGAATCGTTTTGGTATGATTTCTTGAGGAATCTGTCGTAGACTGTCCCAATGGGGCAAAGAATGCATTATCGCCTAAAGAAGTGAGTTTTTTTGGCTTATTGTACAAGAGTCTGTGCATCATTGGGGGGGTAATGTATGCGGCAAGCTGAAGACAGGGCGCTATGGTGCTCATTAGGAGAGGGATATGTCCAGCAGTGGACTAGTATACCCTGATGATGATGATGATGATGATGATTGTACAAGAATCTGAATAGCTTTTCAGTCATGTAATTTTATGTTGATGCTAAAGATGACTGAGGAAAATGTTGTAAGAAAATTCAGAGTGTAAATGTTAGAGGGTTGCAAAAATAGAGGGGGACCAAGGAACGATGACTGGCTTGTGTGAAAGATGACATAATGTGTCAGGATGGGGTGACTATTGAGATGACAGCAAATATAGAAATGCTTGGAACAAGAAGACTTGTTGCACTGACTAGAAGTAAATTAGGATAAGGGCAAGATGATGTTGATGATGATTTAAAAAGAAATACAAGTCTTTCAACATCTGTTCGTAGCAGACAACTGCTGGACATAGATTTCCCAATTAGGTGTCATTCAACTCGACTCTCGGCTAGGTACTCAGCCACCTGCTATCAGCCATCATGCGAAGATATTCGCTCCATCAATCCTGAGGGCGTTTTGTCATTATGTGTTAGCATTCTATTCAGCTGCATCTAATTAGACTGGGAGCCAGCAAGACACATGATGATGAAGATGATAATACCATTAAAATAATAGGTGTGCCATTATATCAATTCATATTACTAATCCTGTAATAATAATAATATCCATTTCATTTAACCAACACTACGGCGAGCAGTAACTCTATAACTATACGAGATCTTGTTGCGCACTGTCATAAAATTGAGATGCAAAATGCTTTGTAGTTGCACTCTAGAGGGGAGGTGAAGGCGGCAGGGCAGGGGGAGAGGTGTACTAGACCTTTCTCCCAAGTTCTGGGTCACGTCTTTATGTAAGAATTGTTTACTTGTGCAACGCTGTGTTCATAGCTGTGAATGGGCGTTGGTTCGAGTCCGGTTCGTGGTAATTGTTTGTTAAGTGTTTTGTTTTAGAAATTTATCTTAGTTTGTTGCGCTATTGAATAGATAGTCTCTGGTACTTAAGTGGGCTCTTAGTCTTTTTAATAGGCGCAGGGTGAGTACTTCAGACAGCAAGCTGAGCACTTTAAGCTGTTGGCCCCGGCCATAGATTTATGAAAGGTCCTTTGTAATTTGTGGACCTCTGACAAGTGTTACGGGTTGTGCGAACACACATACATAAAATTACGCCTTTTTCCAATGGGTGGAGGTAGAAACTACAGAACGCACACTGCTACTATCCTTACATACTCCTTTTGCTTCGTTTACGTTCATACATCTGGTCATACACGCCCGCCGGTTACGTTAAGCCCGAAAATCACTGTGTTCTGACCCAGTAACTTGGTTGTGGAGGTCAGATAGGCAGTCGCTCCATGTGAAGTTCTGGTAATCATCTACTTCCAATTAGACTGGAAACGGCCCCGAGTATGATAATGACGTTTGGCCCGATCCTCCACGACGCACAATCATCTTTGAACTACGTTTTCTTATACTACAGCTTTAAGAGGCTAGCACATCAAGCTACCCCAATCAGTCAAATTTATTTGATAGGAGGTCAACTTTACTTCAAAAGTATAAGGTTCATGTTTAATTGGGAGATTTGACATTTTGGGATACCTTGATGTGCTGGCGTCTCTACTTCGACAACTTCGAAAACCCACGCTATCTAATACAAAATCGAAACTTTTCTTCTCGGCCTCAATCACGCTATCGAAGGCTCCAGATGAAGCCCTTTCACTGAACTAGAAAAGCGTGACAAGATGCCCTTAGATCTGACGCAAGCCCGTGTCCAATTGCGTTGTTCTAATTGGACGATAATGACGCCATTTTAATTGCTAATGAGAAAGATTCAGTGTCAACTTAATGGGGAATTATTAGCTTGTGATCTGGTTTTGTTATAATGGGTTTAGCCTTTGATTCTTGTTGCTAGGTAAGTGGCATAGGCGAGGGCCGAAACTAATTCCTTTGGTAAACGGTATTAATTTCTGTAAGAACATTGTTATCATTTAACATGGGCATGTGATGCAAAGGAATGAGGACCATGCTGTGAGGAAAGTTTTGAGTATGAATGTGCAGGGTTAGAAGAGTAGCCCTCTACTCTGTAGACAGACCCTCTACTGTAGTAGACAAAAGAAAAGATGGATGGATTGTGTGAAAGATGATATGGCTAGAAAGGAGGTGACTTTTGAAATGACGGCAGATAGAGATGTATGGAAGAAGAAGACATGCTGCGCCGACCCCTAATAAATTTGGACAAGGGCAGGAGGATGATGATGTTTTTTTTACAGACACTGGCACGTCAAACAAATTGATTTTTTTCTGAAACTAAGTGAAGTGGTGTTTCTTGTAGGAATAATCTGAGAAGAAGCATCGAAACAAACTCAGAGGCCGTGGTATCTTTCAAAGTCCAGATATTATTGTTCTCGAAATAGTTATGGGTGCTTTGGAATTATGGATAATTACCTCTGTCTGACAGCCAACTTGAGATAAGGACGATGATAGACAAAATCTAAGTTAGAGACGTCAAATTAGTTTAAATGCCTTGAACTTCGCCGTGCTTTTGGTCGATGTCATATTTGAAATGTGAACTGTGTTTGTACGGAAACTTATGTTCCACTGAAATTCACAGCTCTCATATTGTCTGTCCCTTTTTTGTGTTATAAGAAAGAGAAAGATGGAAAGAGCCCAAATTTTGTGTGTCACTATGCACTTTACATCTGTGCTTACCCTAAACCTTCAGGGATGAATATTTAGAGCACTGAGAAATATCCAACTTGTTTACTTAGCTTTCGAAGCTGCAACCAAGTCTAAAACAAGAAACTTAGTTGCATAATTTAACGATAACTTAATCCGGTAACTGTCTATAAGCAATGAACACAAAACACCTACTATAGGGCATTGACCTCTTTCAACCATTACTACAAGTTAGATAGCCATTCTTGTTCCTAGTTTACATTTCATATTATGTCAGGCTGTAAACAGTGACTGTCGCTTGTAGATCTTTGACAGTCGTTACGGGTAGTCAGAAGCCCAAACGTCTGATAACCAATCTGACCAAGGGGTATCGTGTTGCCCAGTTTATTATTTATCCCAGGGTCGTGAAGGTCAGACAGGCGGTCGCTCCTTGTAAAATACTGGTATTTAGCTGCATCTGGTTAATCCTAACTTAGTTGGGAAAAGGCTAGGCTGATGATGATGCTGATGTAAACAGTGATTGTTGAAGAGGCTCATGGCAACATCTTAACAGACGCATGGGACGATTGAAGCTTGCCGAGGACAGCACCTGGATTAGTGACCACCCATTGCTTAACAAGGCTCCTCCGTTCTTTGGAAAGCCATTCATCAAGTCTTTCCTTCGCAGATATTTGATAGTCGTTAGATCCGAATAGTCACAAACCTGAAAGTCTAACAACTAGTCTTACCAAGGGGTATCTGCTGTCTGCTGCTGTAACTGGGTCATGGGGTTCTGACAGGCAGGTTATGTCCGTGCGATTTCGAGGCCAGAGACAGGATTGACTTAAACTTTTGAATAAACAAGGTAGTACTTTTATTTTTCCCACCTATACTTAATATTATAAATGCGAAATGAACTCCGTTTGTTTGTTGCTCTTTGACGACTAAACGGCTGAGCGAACCGTATTAAAATTCGGCAAGGAGACTGATTATCTTCTATATCGGACGACCGATGTGGCGCGGTGGGCGAAGGTCCGCCTGCAACGCACGAGGTTGCGGGTTCGATTCCCGCCTTGGGAAAAATGTTTGTACGATCTACAAAGATTTGTTCCGGGTGTTCTGGGTATTTGCTATGTATAATAAAAAATATCTATCTATGTAATGTATTGTATTAAGTATATCAGTCATCTATAACCCATAACACAAGCTCTGCTTAGCTTGGGGCTAGATGATGCTGTGTGGATTGTCCAGCAATATTTATTTATTATTATTATTTATCTTGGGGAAGGACATAAATAAATAGTTTTAAATCTGAAACATCGTCTGCATCGGCGATATCTGTCACGAAATTGCGGACAAAAGCTAGTTTGTTATAAGTACAAACACGTAGTAGGCTCGCCGCTATTACATGGGACTTATTAAGGGTTCATTCTAATTTCTATGGAGTTTTTCCTCGAGAAAACACGAGAAGAGGCCTTTATCCTGCAGTGGGGCAATGCTCTTTCCTTCTGTATTTAAGAAGATACCAGGCTATATCCTGCATTTGGGAAATGACAGCAAGCTATCCCAAACTGACAATTTGTCTTAATTCTTTTGTAGTAAAGTTGAGGAACCATCAAAGAAATTTGATAGATTGGATATCCAATTCTTTTTCCATATTAAAGGCTGTTACGTTTTGAACATTAAAAGTAGCACACACACACACATACACACACGAAACAAATGTCAGAAACACCGTTAAATACGGTAATATTGAGTAACAGACATGTGAATTAACATTTTATATCATTTAGGACATGATAAGTGCGCAGGAGTGTTAGAGAATGTTAATTCAGTAATAAATACATTCATAAACTCACGCCTTTTTCCAAGGAGGTTAGCAGAAACTACCGAACGCGACCTGCTACGGTCCTTTCATACTCCTTTTGCTTTGTTCGCGTTCATTCATCTGGTTGCGAGTAATACGCAGCTGACATTATTGAAGAACATCACCTATAAGGTCAGTGTGAGTCTTCCTAGGGCGTTTCCACTCACACCCATTCCAAGACACTACACTATCTACGATTGGTATTGAAGGAACTATGCTACACACTGGCTCTGACCACGAAGACTGTTCCTGAAAACTTTATCAGCTGCAAAAACCGGCTAAGTGCGTGTCCGACCACGTACAGTGTAAGATTACATAGACGGAATGAATACACTTGCACGGACTAGATTTTTTTGACTGCAGCTAAAGTTTATATTGAGGACAGACGCCAGCACATTAAGCCATCCCATACTGTCAATTTTTCCTGACTGAACACGAACCTTATTCTTTTGTAAAAATCTTGGAAAACTGTCGAAGAACTGGTAGCTTGATGTGCTGCTGTCTGCACATAGTATTTATAGACGTGACAAGATGCTGCGCCGATACCAAATTAATTGGGATAAGGGTAGGATGAAGAGGTTGATGATGATGATGAGTTTTAGAGTAAAATTGCTGTGTGACAGCCAGATGCACAGACAGACAAGTGCAAAGGACAAATTTAGGGGGCGTCCATTAATTACGTGAGGCGTTTTTGAGAATTTTTCGACCCCCCCTCCCCCCTTGGTGAGATAACGTAAGATTTTCCTTAACTCCCTCCCCCCTCCCCTAATCTCACGCGAGATTCTTCAAAACTTCTATTTGGACTGTAAACGTGTTGGATTATTGAGAAAAAAAAAACACTTCTTCTTGACAGCACTTTTTCGTCTTGTAGACGTGTCTTTTGACGTAAGCATTACAATATTCTTGAAAACTCATTTTCAATTATTAAAAACGCAATTTTTCACGCAATTTTACACCGTTTTCTGCAAAAAAATAATTACGTGATATTTGCCAAGACCCCCCCTCTCCCCTAAGTGAGATTTGGAAAGATTTAGCTTGATCCCCTCCCCCCCTAGAACACCTCACGTAATTAATGGACGCCCCCTTATAAGGCTTCCTCCCGCCAGGAACAATGAAAATGGCCGCTTCTATCTCTATAATTAAAAAAAACTTAAGACCTGTTTTTTCAATTTATCATTATCGTTGATAGCTTGAGAGTTAATTGCTGCAATATTTTTAATTATAAAGTTCATTTAATTATTCACTTCTTTTATTAAAAACCTCGTTGTATTAGATAGAAATCACGTAATACGTCTACGTTTAAAGTAGAAAAAAACGTAAGAATTAGAACAAGATAATGAAAAATTTCAACGCTGGGGGGTACAAAATCTTATACTGAACTGGTATTAGTTTGGGGGTCGATGATCTTTCCACCATATGTAGGATCTTGTGGATCCTTATGCCTCCTCATCTTAGGGTTTATACCAAATTCGCAATCCTCTTCTTTTCACCTGTAAGACAGGAAAAAGTATGATCTCTTCCTTCCTTATTAATATTTGAAGAAATAAAATAAAATAAATAATCATAGGGCATCAAAAAATTCATCCGCATCGTTGTCAACGGGAAAAGTGCCCAGAAGGCTGGCAGCATTGCCACGTTGAATGGCAATGCTGATTCTTTGGCCAAAAAAAAGGCCAGCCCTCCGGTCACGTGAAGAGTCGACCAAACGTTTCGCGATTTCTCGAAAAACTAAATCTTCCTTCCTTTGTATTACTATTGTCATTCGAGTGTTTCTACCTGCCAATTACTAAGCCATGTATTTGGGAGCGGTCGCCCTAGATTCTGTAAACATATAGTAATATTGATATGTAAATGTTTGTAAAAGAAAAGGAAGGAATAATAAGGCATTAAAATTCATACGTATCGCTGTGGAAGGGAACAGTGCGCAAAATGCTGGCAACGTTGCCACGTTTAATGGCAATGATGATTCCTTGACCAACAAGTCTGTAAACATATTTATTATTTATATGTAAATGTATAATGTAATATAATTATGTATAATATAATGTATAGGTAAAAGAGAATGAAGGAATCCTAAAGCGTTTTAACATTCATCCGCATTGCTGTCAAAGGGCTGTAAAAAGGTCATTGCTGTAAAAAGGTAAATGGCAATGCTGATTGGCCAAAAAACCGCCAAATTTCGTAAACTAAATCAAATATTAATTTCGGGTCCCGTATGGAATAGTGCGCAAAATGCTGGCAGTATTGTTACGTTGAATGACAATGCTGATTCTATGGCCAAAAAGAAAACACATTTTGTAAGCTAAATCAAATATTAGTTTCAGATCCCGTATTGTTATGTAGATAATTAAGTATACTGGATGTTACCAACATTAAAAAAACAATATCAATAATAAAAATGCATGAAAACGTGCAGTTAATCGTTATATTTAATTGCTTGTTCCGTTTTAACTGAGCCGTCAAACATTAAGATGTCTGTGCCCATTTCACCTAGCGATACACCTTTCTTTACCCACACATACAAGCAAACAGACACAGAGAAACACTGTGTCTCTGTGTGCCATATTTTATAGAGTAAAGCGTCGGTGTGTGTATACGGACAGCGATGCAATTCTTTTATACGCAATTTCGCAACTGTGTGCGTGAGAGTAGAGACAAGACAATGTACATCGGATGGTACGTTAGTGTGTGTGTATTACCGTTGTGTTGGTGTTGCGTTTACGCACGCAATTTCAATGCCAGTTACGCGTACGGAAAGTTGCTTCTAAACTTATACGGTAATATTACATGGGCGGAAAAATTCATTTAAGTATTAAAATGAAGGAAATTAATGGTTTTTTTTTCAAGCTTATTTCTAGGCCGCAATGCTAGGAAACTATTACGGAACTGTAGTGTAGGTTATATTGTAATTATCTGGCTGGAAACTAATGAATATGTTATCGTCTTAATTGGATGGCGATGTGGTTAGAATCGCTTGGGTGTTGGTGATTGGTTGCGGTGCTGCGCGTTTATTGGGCCTGGAATTTGGAACAGTTATGGCGATGATTAGAGGTTATATATGGGTTCCATGCTTGTAAATTTTGAGCTATAAATAAAATTAAATATGTTTATTTTTAAGACAGGGTGGAGTTCCATATTTAATTCTAAACCGCCTCGCGTTGAAATTTTTTGTCGGCTTTTGCAAATATTTAACTTTATTAACTGTAAAAAACATAAGATAATCATAACTTATCTATGCAATATAATGACATTTTTAATAAAACAGTGTAGATGAGTTAGTAACATATTGCTCTTATATGGTGCGTTAGTGTTCTTAGTACCTACTTAATATATTTACCATTTTAAGTTTATTTACATAGGTATACCATTAGGATTGAGCTAATGACTTCGATCAGTGTCTTTGGATGAGATAGTCCGATCTATCAGCTACAGAGACGACTTATCCTTAATCGGTTAAAAGCAGTTTTGAGAACCAGCACTATCACGCAGAGCTCAATCAATGTTGATGGAACTGATAAAAAAAAACTACAGTAACTTGTAAATCACTTTGTTAAAATTAGTAACTTATAAGTGCCAACAGATGGCGCTACTTGTCATGTTGGCATTAGTTATTTGAACTGAACAAGAAAAATACCAGGCAATGCTGGATGCAGATTGTTGCTGCTTAGTGTTCTTTAATAAAATTTTAAATAAAACAAATTATGTTAAGGTATCAGGTAATAGGGAGGGTCAAATTTAAACTCCGATCTGCTCCTGAGAAATTACAGTTGGAAAAACTCAATAACACTGCACTTCTAGTGGTTGCAAGCGCAACTGCGAAGCAGGAGGTTGAGGGTTCGATTCCCGCCTTGGGACAAATGTTTGTAGGATCTACAAAGATTTGATCCGAGTGTTATGGGTATTTTATATGTATAATAAAACATATCTATCTATGTAATGTATTGTATTAAGTATATCAGTCATCTAGTACCCATAACACAAGCTCTGCTTAGCTTGGGGCTAGATGATGCTGTGTGGATTGTCCAGCATTATTTATTTATTTAATATCTAGAATTTCTCAATACTATAGGTATATAGGTGTCTGTACTACAGGTACAACTCTGCCTAACCCTTCGGTGAATATAGGCGTGATATTATGTCATAAACGAATGCTAAATAAACTCCCCCCTTTCAGATGCTGAAACAGGTGAAAGCCACCACAGCCACATCCGGCGATACTGAAGAAAATACTTCACACTGAAGTTTTCAAATCACATTTGTGGTAAAGATGAATGGCTGCGCAGACGCAGTAGGTTGCCTCGGCTGCAGTGAAAGCTGCACCGACCTAGCACTCGATGCACTTGGTATACGGCGAGGATGTGCACTTGATACTTGAAATTCGAATAGAGGCCTCTCTCTCTCTCTCCGCTGTCCTCAAGATTTAAAATGACAGGCACTGTTAGCATTCGATGGGTGACCGTTCCTAACGTATCGAGACTCCTCCTTGCCTCGGAAAGCACGCTAAGCTGTTGGTCCCGGCTGTTATTTGTAGATCTTTGACCGTCGTTACAGGAAGTCAGAAGCCCGAAAGTCTGACAAACAGTCTTACCAAGGGGTATCGTGTTGCCCAGTAACTGGGTTGTCGTCGTCAGATAAGCAGTCGCTCCGTGTAAAATACTGGTATTCAGCTGCATCCGGTTAGACTGGAAGCAGTCCCCGACATAGTTGGGAAAGGCTGGGCAGATGATGATTTAGTTCTCGACCCGGTGCTATAAAGGATAGTGCCTTGCAGTACCAACCTAAATAGAATCGAGGTAAACTCTGAGATTTAGAAGTGGTAGAGACACTTCTAAATCTCAAGCTGGTATCTTCTAAATCTCTCTCAGTGAGCCGCATAGTAAAAATAGAACAGTGTAAGCTGGCTATAATTTCCTTCTATTGAAAATCCGTACTACCCTTGGCCAGCTCAAGGTCTTACCTCCAACGATTAGCTTACTACATCGTAGCTTAATTATAAAGGTGACGTCATATCGTTAAGAATCTCTTATAAGGATCAAGACTACACCATCGTACTCCTTAAGCATAGCTAAGATCTGAAACCAGGGAAAGTTGGCATAGACTTAGCGGGTGCTTATTGATAGAATACCGTTAAGCCGACGGAACGAGTAATCGAGTGTGGTTGGGTAAAGTGATACAGAAGAGCTACTTTGTTCTAAACTTGAAAAGGTGGTTTAAAAGAAGATGAAGTGAGATATTATGGTGTGATATTATCACGGTTTGAGGATGAATGAAAAGTGACGAATAAAAAAGTTTAAGTAGAAACGCTGGGAGACGACGCCCTAGAAGGACATACACTGCCCGTGATCCTCTTCAGAAAGGTCAGGTGCGTAGTACTCGCAAACGACGTGCGCTTACACCCAGATATGTTAACGTAAACGAAGCAAAAGGATAGAAGCAGGTGGCGTTCTGTGGTTTCAGCCTACCCCCAAGGGCAAAAAGGTTGAATGTATGTATGTATGTGTATGAGTAATAGGTAACAGCCCCACGAGTCGATCAAAGGCTGTCATTTGTAGATCTTTGACAGTCGTTACGGGTCAGTCAGTAGCCCGAAAGTATGACAACCAGTCTTGCCAAAGGGTTGTTATGTTACCCGGTCACTGAGTAGTGGAGGTCAGATAGGCAGTCGCTGTATGTAAAATACTGGTGTTCAAGTGCATCCGGTTAGGCTGTAAGCCGACCCCAGCACAGTTTGGAAAAGGCTAGGCAGGTGATAAATGTTAGATCATCATTTGAGCCAAAAACTATTGCTAGGAATGGGGAGTAGGTATAAGTGAAACTACTGCTGGGAGATTTCCCAACAATAGCTTTTGGCCCATAAATTACTTATTTCTGAAACTCATGAAAATCATTAGAGAGCTGTTCAAATTAAACAAAAAATACCTACCAATGTTTACGCATATGTGTAAGCATTGAGGGTGGCAAGAGGAGGCTTGAAAACTATTAAAAATCTGCTTACCTAATACTTGAAAGGCTTCTAACGCGGCAATAGAAATACAAACTCTGTGCAAATTTCAACTGTCTACTTATTACGGTTTACGAAATGCCCGCTTACAGACAGACGAACCGACGCGCCGCGACGGACTGACAGCGGAGGGTTAGAAGTTCCCCTTTTCCTGTTGGCCTATGGATACGGTACCCTATTAACTACATGTGCGAGGACTAATAGGCCCCTATCTTAGAATTGTAAACAAAAAACGAAAAAAGAAAAACCATAGCGCTGGTATTCTGATGATCAGCATTGTGTCTTTAAAGTGACAGTAACACTTCTGTTTCACTATTTTATATTGTGTTATGTTTGAACTATACGTGTTATGAGTAATGTTTTAAGCGTCCCTCAAGTCGGAGTGTGAGTACTTTTTCATAGAAGGAAAGTATTGAGTGGTAATTTGCAAATTGGGCGTTGAAAGGAAACTTCTCGGAAAACGTCAATCTACATTTTTTTTTAAGAAAAAAGAAAAGAAAATTCAAATTATTCTGGATTACAGAATAATTTGAATTTTCTTGCAGTAACGTAGCAGTGTTCTGGCAGAAAATAAAAGACAATTTTCGTGCCAATTTCTGTGTTTTTGATTTTTGAATTGTGAGCAGGTCAGGCGAGTCATCAGGTTTTGCCTTCTGAAATTTCTTGGTGAGCCCGGTTAGTGGCAATAGGCTCGCCCCCATGAGACTTAAACATAGGTACTTAACTATCAAACGAATTGTGGGTGTGCCCGATGTACACCTCTGCATAACACTACGGGAAATACAGCCGTGATATTATGTTAAAATACATTATAATACTTTCTATTATACCCAAACTATGCAAATACCTAAGTACCTAATTAACCCCCACGACCTAACGGTAACTATTCAATGCGATCGCCACAACTAGACCAGTAAAAAAAAAGCATAAAAGAACAATGGCAACACTGCAGCCTGATAAAAGCAGAAAAAAAAAACGCTCTGTTCCAAATTCAAATAATTTCCCACACGTAACGTTACGCGGGCGGGCATTGAGCGCAGGCCGTTATATGTGCGGCAGTGACCCACTTTACAACGTTTCCCCTGCACTGAGATACGACTGTCTTCGTAACCTTATTGGTATTTTCTACCCTTTCGATTTACATAGCGCGTTTAGCTCTAACTTTCTCTTTGGTCGTTCTTGTTGCAGCGTCAATGTATGCTGTAGAAAGAAATGGATGGTTGATTTTGAAGTGGATTTAGCGTATTGTTGTGAATGTACGCAGCCGGTGTAAGTTGTGCGCTTTCTGATTTTGAGACGATCTCGGAGCGTTTTCAAAGTCACGTACCTACTTATCTGTTACGTACTATGTGGCAATTTATTTATTATGTCTTTTTATTGGTATTTATTGTCTTCATTTGCTGCGGTTTTACTGATTTGGTGGTACAATGACCTGCAAGGAGGTTTTTTTGGCGATTACCGATCATTATGTGCAAGTTTCAGATGATTACCTTTTTATATTTTAATGAACGTTAGTACTGCATTATTTTTAAGTAATTCTTTTTAGTTTCAATTTTAACCCAAAAATTTAACCCTTCAACCCTACGGGGGCAAATGGCATTGATGGCTGCGTCATCATTAGCTAATACAATCTGCTCTATTGTAGTGAGTAAGTTAAAAATACTACAGACGAAAACGTCAAATAATGTATTGGTACGCAAAACGTACGTCGTCTTCTTATTTCAAAATAGCTTTTAAAACGCGTCACAATATTATAAAACGCGCAGGAAAAACTTTAATTTAAAAATCGAACTTACATAAAAGTATCGGTTGACCATTGACGTAAACTGTGTGTGTCATAGGACAAGAAGCCTTATTTCAAATCGTCATAATGCCTACACAATGTCAGGAAAACGATAAGAATATCCAAGTAAATAACAATTTTGAGGGCAGAGAAAGGTCTGACGTACTTTTATGTGTGAATAATAAAGTTGTACTTTGTATTTTTCCCATCTATCAAAACAATAGTCAGGAAATACCATTTTATTGAGCAAATAGTCATCATCAGCCTAGCCTTTTCCTAACTATGTTGGGGTCGGCTTCCAGTCTAACCAGATGCAGCAAAATACCAGTGTTTCACATGGAGCGACTGCCTATCTGACCTTCACAACCCAGTAACTTGGCAACACGATACCTGTTAGTAAGACTGGTTGTCAGACTTTCGAGCTTCTGACTACCCGTAACGACTATCAAAGATCTATATATATGATTAGTTTCGTTAAGGGATCCAAGACAGTTGAATCTTTTCTCCGGACTCGTTGGGCTTCATTGTCTCGACGGTTTTCTGTTGATCTAGTGATCAAGCAGGCCAACAAAAAAAGACCATATTCAAATGGATCTGATTTTACAAATCATACTTAGTAGGTGCCTATGTATTTATCTCTTAGTTACAGATATCACCCACAGCATCACATTTGTAACCGTAACCAATCCATAAATAGCAGAGCTACCAAAAAAGTGAAACCTCATTTAACAGAACCAACTGTATTTTATAACCAGTGTTGCCAGATAACAAAGAGGTACATATAACACAACAGCAGTTACACGTCAATACATGCAATACAGTTATACATAATGTGAATGAGTCAACATGGTAAAATACTGGCACACAACTTACAGAAGCACTGTATGGTGGAACGGCAGAAGGTTAAGGGGTACCTTTCTACCAGAGATACGCTACGTTGCTAATAATAATAAAATCTCTATTTCTGACGTCATACAGCCCATATACTTAACTTCGTATTAGTACACACATCCAACACAAAAACGAAAACTTCAATACACAAACAGTAAAGCAAGAAATAAGTCGGCATAGCGTAAGATATCAGACAAGACTAACATAACTTAGAAATAAGCTAGCACTGGCACCGAGTGGAGTAAGAGGACAACAGCATACGAGGCTGAAGAAATGTGATATCCCCAGTCTCCGCAACAGATTCGAATAGAGAGATGCTCTACACAAATAGATACTCTCTCATATTAATAAAGTAACCCAAATAGACTCGAAGTTAGTCAACACAGTGGCTTATTGTTCCAGTACAGATTGTCGAAAATAAAATAACTTGACATAACTGACTAATGCCTACAGGTGCGTTAAGTGTGCAATTGTATCCAGTGCTCCAGCAGCGGACAATCCCACATATCATACAATGCACTTAGGATGCTGTGGGAGCTAAGCTTTGGATGTGTTTTAAACCCACCAATAGGACCACTCAATCATCATGGCTTAGCTTAGCACTGGTGGATAAGGGAGGCGTTCTGAGGATGGGGGCTACGGTCGCCGGCTTAGGATGCGGGCTAAGGTTGTGATCTAGGGATGCGCGAGTGGTGTAGCTATGTGCAGAGCAGAGTTATATAAACACGTCGCAGTATTAGACACGTCGCGTCGTATCACGTAGTTAGCTCAAGTCATGCATCTTCCTCGTCACCCGCTCCGATACACCACCTAGCATTAGTGGAAACGGTTACAGTTTATTAGCCTAGTCTTGACCTTACTCACTGCTTAGCTGCCTAGCAAATCTCTGGTGGTAGAGCAGCCTAAGAGTTCACCCTGATGAAGTATGAAACCACAGATATCGTCCAAAAGTGGTAGACAAAACCCTCGCTAAATCTCCGCTACCAGAAGCAATGCTAGAAGAACATACTCGTAAATTGTAAAGAGTGATAGAAGCAAGCAGGTAGCAGAAGTAAACGAAGGAAACGAGTACCTCGTCGGTCTAGTGGTTGCAAGATTCGCTATTGCTGAGCATGATGTTCACCTGGGTTTGAATTCCAGTTTGGTCCCACGAAGTGTTATTAGGTTTTTCTTTTGGAAGAGCCTAAAGTAAAAGTAAAGTACCAGCCTATTACTGTCCCAGGGCAAAGGCCTCTTCTCATACAGAGAAGGCACGAGCATTAATCACCACGCTCGCTCAAGACGGGTTGGCAATTTCTGACTTATATTAATTATATAAGTCCAGGTTTCCTCACGATGTTTTCCTTCACCGATGTCAGTAATGTTTAAGATAAACTTAGAAAGTACATATTAATTGAAAAACTCACATTGGTGCTTGTCCAGATCTGAACCCACAACCTCGTGCACAAGAGGCGAGGCCTAAACCACCGGGCCATCATGACACTTGCAAGCGCCTAGCGTCTGGATATGTGCCCGGTCGATGGCATCAGGCTTGCCACCTATTAAATGGGACTTAAACATAACTGAGCTACTAGCATACTAGGCAGACCTAACGTTTCAGGAAATACAGGTTTTATGTTAAGAGCGCTTTCAACTCCGCTCTGTCTCCTGCTTGAAATGGAAGGGAATCGAAATTTGTACTTGAATTATAATAAATTTATCATGTAATAAGAATAATGTATCCTTTTTTTATTTTTTTTTTAAAAACGTTGCCCCACACCAGGAATTTCTCCTGTATCATGGATGCGTTTACAAACATTTAAACTCACATACACAAACAGCCAGACCCGGAACAACTACCTGTAGGTCATAGAAATATTTGTTCCGTGCGGGGATCGAACCCACAACACGCGGCGCAGCAGCCGATGGCTCAACCACTGCGCCAACCGTGTCGTATTTAATATGTTTGTTTTTTATGTAATTTTCTCTTTTGCATGCCGTAAGGTTGAGTATGTTGGAACTCTTTTTACTATTTTTACACCTTATTTCGTACCCATTGTCTTTGCAAAATAAACGATTTGATTTGATTTGAAATTTTGTATTTTTCTAAGTAAGTCTCGCTGTTGTTTTCTTATTAATTTCGTTACGGGATCCAAAACAGTTGAGTCGCTTTTCTGAGACTCGTCGAGATTCATTGACTCGACGCTTTTCTGGTGGTCACCACTCTTGATTCTGGCTTTCAAGTTGTATTTTTTGGGAATAGTGTGACTGACAATACCAAAAAAGGCGCTTTCAATTTGAGTTTATAAACAAATAAATTGAGTAACGTACGGGTGGGCCTTCTGTATCCATAACTTTATGATACCGAGGTAAATATTGGGCACATTGTGTTGCGCCTACGCAGCTTGAAGATAGCTATCAAGTTTAGTACTAATGAGGTTGTGTTAGTAATCCTACGTGTCATGTAAGCATCATTATGTTGGGTTCAGCATAAATTATGTAGATTATTGTAAGGAGTCATTATTCAAACATTGTTTTTTTTTGTAGCGTTTTAATGGACATTTTGGGGTTAAAGTAAAAATGAGTACCTACCTACTTATGATGTTTTAGTTTTGCAATATCTGCCTTATCTGATAGTCACATGTATCTTAGATAAACATATACGTAGGTAACTAGGTACGCTTCAATTTTTTTTAAATCGCCTCTAAAATTTCTTAAGACAATAAAAAATGTGAAATTTGGCGTGATCGCTACCCTTGTTCACAAAATTAATTAATGTCATAGAATTGTCAGTTGTCAATGCTTCCATTACAGTCTGTCTGTAGTGAAACGGTGATAGATAAGAACTAAGTTAGAGACGTCATATTAGTTTATATCTTGAACTTCGTAGTGTTTTTGTTAGATACGTTCCGAAATGTCAAACTACGCTTGTGTGGAAGCTTCAGTTCAACGAAAATTGACAGCTCTATATTATAACCGACTCTTTTTTGGTTTAAAAGAGTGATAAAGATGGAAATAGCCTAAATTTAGTTTTGCTTGCCGACTAGGATACCATTAGTGAATTCGATTTCTACTGGCTTCCCTTTGGAGGTTAGGTAGACAAAATCTACTCTATAGCTATTGAAAATTAGCACAGTCGGTAGTATGCTAATGCCACATAATACATTATGTAGTTATACTAAAGTATATATTTACTGTGTATATATTTACACCACCAATAAAGCAACAAAGACTGATGAGATTACTGATATAATTTTTGTCAGCGTCCTTTTTACAAACATTGACTTCTCGCCACTATTAGGTACAGGGGCCAGCTTATCAAGCTACCCCAATCTGTAAAATTTCTTTGATGGTATTTCAACTTTATTACAAAAGCATAAAGTTCATGTTCAATTGGAAATATTTGACAGTTTGGGTTAGCTTGATGTGCTGGCGTCTCTACATACAACAATTATTTACCAAAAAAAAGGTTGAGTAACTAAGTATAACCTTATTATGTCAAAACGCCCGCCATAGCAACCAGTCGCTTGTAATGTACACAAATCATGCGTAAAGAACTTTCTTGCACAGCGGCGCGCGCGCCGGTTAACAGCGAAACTTGAAAGTTCATTATAGCGTGCTATAATTAAAGTTATTGGTTATAAAATTGTTGTAGAATTATTGTTATAATTAAAACTACATGACTAGGAAAGCGTGAAAGCAGATCTTGTGGTACAAAATCTGTTTAAATTGTGGATGCTTGGTTGGTATTTAAATTAACAATATTATTGGTCGTGTTTCATGGTCAATGGCTTTTTATTATCTATGGAAATTGTGCGGCTATCTATACCGTTCTTAGTGACAGGATTTTTTTTTATTAATTAGGTACTATTAGAAGACAGTAAAAAAATGGTCACAATATTCTGAATGTCTGATTGCTTCATTAAGAATTGTAATAATTATTGTACTTAGTAATACTAAATAATTATATCGTTGTAACTGTTGAAAATAATTTCGAAACATTCCAAAATTAAATATTTTTTACACGCAATAACTGCTAATTTAATGACATTATGGCTGATTTGCCACAATATCACTAAATTAGCAGTGTTTTATTAATATTTATAAAGCGAAATTCATAAATAAAAAGTATCAAGACATCGAAATATTTGACAGTTTTTTACGAGATTACTTATCTACTTTAAGAATACCATGTGGGCTTGAATACCTCTTTAGTGGGTGGAGCTCGTGGCTAAATAAAAACAGACGCACGGGTTGATCGAAGGTTAAGCTATGCTTGCCGGGGTCAGTTTGTCGATGGTTGACCGATCGTAACATATCGAGACTGCTCCGTGTCTAGGAAAGCAAGTTAAGAAGTTGATCCCGGCTATCATTTGTAGATATTTGACAGTCGTTATGGGTACTCAGAAGCCCGAAAATCTGACAACCAGTCTTACCAAGGGGTATCGTGTTGCTTAGTAACTGGGTAGTGGAGGTCAGATAGGTAGTCGCTCCATGTAAAATACTGGTATTCAGTTGCACGCAGATGATGATGTGAGCTTGAATAACAGTTTATTGTTTAGAAGCGTCGTGACTCATTTGTTTTACTTCATGAAATGTACATATGTACTCGTATGTGTTGAGTATATGGCACATCAGCCAGGCACATAATATTAGGTATTGTTTTTTTTATTTAATATTGTGTGCATGAGCCTTGTTTTCAAAATGTAAAGGCTTTTTTTTATTTCTTTCTTTATCTTGGTAGAAACAATCCCTTTCAATGATTTTCATGGTTTATTTTTTATTGATTTCTTTTCCCATAACGGACCAAATGAATTAAATACCCTACCTACACTTCTACCATATTGGTTCTTCAATTGATGCATTTTATGTTGGACATTCTTACCACTCATAGGTATTTTGAATGGTACATAAACTCTTTATCATCATCTAGAGCCCAAAAATGCTTGCAGTAGCGAACATTCTAGAAAAGTTATATTAACTTTAAAATCTTTTTTCCTGATGTTTTTTTTCACTTAAAACCGGAAAAGTCATGATTCCTATCTAACCCAGTCATATTTTTAATGAGAGAAGTGAATTATTTACATTTTAATTATAAATTAAACTGGGTTTTCAAAGAAATCGTGATGTTGTACAGTTTGATATAAACGATACATCAGAAAAATTGCGAAAAAGCCGCAGAAACATTTCAAGAGAATCATGCACTTATATCAGGTTGGGCGTTGATTCCAACCTCTATGCAGTAATTTTCCATAACCATCAATAATACAACTTCTATAAACTAATTGCTTGTCAATTCACCAGCACAGACGCCATCTTGTTTGTTCCGTCGTATCTAGAGCGAGGTTCGGGGCCGCGTCACACTTACGCCGTCCATGCACGGGTAAAGAAAGTCCGTGTTTTGAAGCAGTGGCAGTGATAGGGTTGTGCGTCAGCGGTCAAGTTCAGGCTACGGTTTTTTTCTTGTTTTTATTGACGCTTCGCATGTGTTGTCACTTGTATTAGGTCAGTGGGCTGTTTGAGGTGCTATGAGGATACGTTGGTTGGGTCTTTTTGAATGCAGTGATGAGTAGTCGTGTTCCTTCCTGTAACATACAATATTTTTTAGCATTCTATTTACGAAGTTTTTGAAACTTTTTAACGACCAGTGATAAAAATTTCGTACAAAATTTTGGTGACAATAAATTTTCACTATTTCAGTGATACTATATTTAAAATGTTAAATATAGAATATAAACTACATTTACCTACGAGTACTTATTTACAACGGTAGAAATGACACCAAAAAGTATCTATATCTCAAAAATCATCTACAAGTGCAAGGTCTTATATCAATGTAGGTATCATGACCACTAAGCAATGTTAGATAGAACAAGCGTTCCTAAGTTACGATCAAATGATTCTGTATAATTCTGTTTGATTAAAATGTAGATTCATGCTTTAAATTTTCCCAACTCTTATATAATAAATATACATCTTTTCAAAACATATTTCAATCACCTAGAGTAAATCTGTGAGACTCTAATTCCAGCCTACACTTACATTGAAAGTAGCAAATCAGTATCGTCGATATGTCGCAGATCATTTGATCTCCGTCAACCGTCACTCTGCTTTCAATTGACGATTAATTAACAATTAATTCAAGGGAGAAAACTATCGACATGACGTCGAACGAACGCAGGGGAAATGCAATTTTCTTATGCAACTAACTCTAATGCGATGCAACCGAGGTATAAAACCAACGTTTCTAATATTACACACATGCATTTTAGCTTGCTTTCTTCGGCATACTCTCCAGCAAAATGGTGGCCGGCAAAAAATCTAGTGCTTTCTTTTTCAATGTCGACTAGCAAGGGAGATAGACATATGATTTGCTAAGGTTAGACAAGGATAGTTATACAATAAGTATTGCGCGTGAATGTCACGATTGACGTTTGAATTTCGAACCGCACCAAACGTCAAACTTCCCGCCAAATGATTATGACGGTTGTACGTTTGAAATAAGGTTGTGTTTTGTTTCGGTTGTTTTTCTTCTAGTGTTGTGCCTTTTCGGAGTCGCGTTGACGATTCGCGTGCGCTGATATGTGGGACAATCGAAAGCCTTTCTCCACTCGGCTGTTAGGTATTTTATTCCGTTAGTTTTTTTGTGGCCGCCATTACACCAATATGGCGGGTGGCATCATTTTTTCGCGTTGTCACGTTAGATCATTCTTGTTAGACGTTCGAAAGCTGTGTTCTGGTTCTTGGAATCCAAGTCGCATAACTGTATCCCGCGCGGAGGAATGATGTAATTGACAAGAACCAACGATTTCAGTAAATGGTAGTTTACGCATCATACTTATTTATTTAATTAATTTGTAACCGAAATGCAGGTACCTAGGTAATTAACAATTTAAAAAAATATAGGAAATTGCATGATGTTATTCATATACTGTTGTTAAAAGCAAATTACGATAATTGTTTGGGTTAAAATATTGCGTGACGCTAGCGCAGAAATACATTCGCATGTTATGTAGATAACGGTTGAATGTAATAGTTACCCACTAAATAAAAGCAAGTAAATGTTAATTTAATGTTGGCAGCACATTTGCGGATATTGATTATTTGGTGGATTTAGGGTTATTATCCTAGAATGTAAAAATCTCATGCTTTATTTCATTTTAAACCACTTCTGTGATTGTGTTTTCCAAAAACCACCGGTATTTAAATTATCTAATGGAAACTTTCCAGCCTTGACATTGCCATTTCTTATGATTGTGTTAAGTGATCACTTCGACGAAAAGCCACAACACGAAAAAAACCCAAACCCGGCAAAGGACATTCACCCATACGGCCTCAGCTGTCACTGTCAAAAAATCTATGTCACTAATATCACAAGTTTTTAATGTTTTTAATCTGTACATCCGTTGCAGATACGATGCGTATACAGGCACCGTGTAATTGCATAATTTGCATAGGCAATGCATCGCGTCCGCCACTTTCTCCCACTAACGGGACTTGGAACTGGGACATCCGTTCATTTGTTCCCACATCAGGTCTTCAAATGTGTTTTTTTGTGTTTGTTCGCTATTTGAAATTTTGAGTGCAGTTTTTTACAGGTGGCCAGTAGTGAAATGTTTTCAAAAGATCTTAATAGTGTGATGATGGTATTCTCGTCTGGATAACAATGTTAGCTTTTAAGTTTCTAATTATAATCAAAAAGACGTATTTGTTTTTTTTTCAAATCTGAGTACTAACACTAACACTAGTAGGTAACAGTTTCTTGCATCTGTCTGATATTCAGCTTTGTTTACGCATCGACCTCCTTAGAGTTTTCCAGAATTGCATTTGAACTTTCTACGGAGAAAGTTTTTGCTATTTTGAATTAAAGTGACCTTATTGTTTATATTTTTATAATAATGAATGCACAGATGTGGTTACTTCTCCGTATACTTATTAATTCGTTCATAACTTAAATGAGTCTATCTCATATCTCTCTCTACCTAGTCTAGAAAATATTGTATTTTACGACTTTACACACTAAATTAAAAATTCAGGCAGATATTAATCTGGAAATTAATTTATGTTTCGAGCTCTTTTATTCACGCACCTTGTTACTTGCACCTCCCTTTTCAGATACAAACAAGACTACGATGACGTCATGGTACAAGCAGAAGAAGAAAAAACATCTCGTTTATTATCTACCACTTGCAAAGTTATAATGGTTTTATATGAACTATCCGCAGCCAGCGTCAAAAAATCATAACACAAAACTCTCTAATACTATTCCAATTTCAAATCCAGCTTCATTAATCAGAGCACAATCTAATCGACCAATCACAGCCGTCCATCCGTTATCAGTTCATGGTCAAAATATGCACAACAACAAAAGAGTTCGTATGTGTGTCAGACAGCCGGTGAAAGTACGGCGCGAAAGGTGACCGCAACCGGGTCAGTTACTAGCATTACGTGTGCGTACTGTGACACTTTCTTTGACGCCATTTGGGATTTTTAAACATTTTTTTAGAACGATTTGATTAATGACAGTTACCGCTGTTATGGGGTTTGACGTGTTTTCGTGAGGTTTTTGCGAATTTTTAATACTTATTTGCTTGTAACTGCAATGGGTACATGCAGTCAAAGCACCGTTCTTGTTGCTAGTTTTTATTAAATCTTTATGAGCTAAATCTTCGTATTTTTTTCAGAAATGGATCTTACCAGCATATTTGTATTCCCTGTGTCATTCAAGTTTAGGCAGTGCCTAACCTATTATACTACACCTATATTTCGCCACTTGTATTTAAGTGCCATGTAATAGGGAGCGAGCCTCGCCATCTCATCATCTGCCTAGCCTTTTCCTAACTATGATGGGTCGGCTTCCAATCTAACCGGGTGCAGTTGAATTCCTTTACATGGAAAGACTGCCTATCTGACCTCCACAACCAAGTTACTGGGCTACGATACTCCTTGGTAAGACTAGTTGTCAGACTTTCGGGCTTCTGACTACGTGTAACTACTGTTACAGATCTACGGGGTGCAAAAAACACCAATAACACATTGCTCGACCCTAAAATCGAACCCAGGACTTCATGCTTAGCTGTCGCGTTTGCAACTAGTAGACCAACGATGCCGGCAGTAAGTAAATAAGTTTTTTTTTATCACATTAGATACTTAAACATATAATGATATCTAGTTCAGAGACATAAATCTTATATCTTTAAACTTTCAATTCTTGTATAAAAAGAAATGGCTCCAACGATTTTCATGAAATTTAGTATGCAGGGGGTTTCGGAGGCGATAAATTGATCTAGCTAGGTTTCATTATTTGAAAACTTCGTTTTAACTGAGCAAAGCCCGGTAATCTATGTACCAAATATATAAAATTCCAAAGAATTTAAGACAGCTTAGCCGGACAGATAGTTTTGATATTTATTAGCTAGTCTATTAGCTATTCTATCTATTGGTAATGAACACGCATATTTCTTGTTTCTTTTTGTTTCAACCATTTCTTAATTCAATAACTTGATATTAAGTTAACATCTGGTTCTGCTTGCCTTGACAAATAAGAGCGTGTCTACACATGCATAATTTAATTTATTACTATTACGTGTCACGGTGCGTAACTATGAATGACACTTTCTTTGACCTATTGCCGCGAAATTACAACGGCGGCCATCTTTGTTAGCGCCATGGGCCGTATAAGGAAGTGTCAAAGTTACCATTGTTCTAATATGAACGAGGGTTGGTGACTTACGGCTTCAAGCAAAGAGTAAAGTAAACTTTAAAATATAAAACCTAGAACTACATGACTATGGTAAGAAAAATATACCTACTATTGAAAGAGCTAAAACACATAATTACCTACACACATTTACTGACATCGGTGAAGAAAAGTATAACGAGGTGACCTGAATTTACATACATAACATCACGCCTGTGACCCCGAAGGGTTAGGCAGAGTTATACCTATAGTAGGTACACCCATATTTCGCCGGTTATGCTTTAGTCCAGTGTAATTTCGAGATTGGTTGATAGCAATTCAACTAGACCCGAATCCAGACTCCTGGCTGCTGCTGAAAAATTCTAGACTGGAGTTATAATAAATACAAGTCTGAAATTACTAACCCGAATTGAACATTCGTGGTTTTTAATCGCATGCCTTCTCTGTATGAGAAGAGGATTTTGTCCAACAGAGGGCACTAACGGGCAGGTATTATACTCAGGTATTGTACTCAGATTTCATAAAATAATTAATTCGATTTTAATTTCCTTTTCAGAGATACATAAGTTCCTTAAGCTTTGAGTTGAGCTGCACGAATTCTGAGAAATTGTGTGCATTGACTGAACAGGTCCACTCAAATCTGTTTGGTTCTTTCCTCAAAAGATCATCTCAGACACTAATCTGCATAATCCTCATATAATCGTTAATCTCGCTAAGTATATCCTCATAAATTAATTAATAGGTTTATTTTTATATCCTAGTTTTACTTAAAATAAATGTACTGTCCTAATTTTAAATATAGATTAAAATGATGGCCTTAAATAAATTTAAATAAACCTAGTTCGGGCAGGTCACTACTATAGGCTGTGTTCTTGTTATGTAATTAACCAATTAAAACGTGTAATAAACGTAATATCTTAGTCTACAAAGATTTGAGCCGATCAAGATTATGTCTGGACTTCAAAAAAGACTGTGACATTTGTGCTTGTTTCGATATTTCCTCTGTTCTTTTATTTCAGGATTTGTAAAAGTGTTTTTTTAAACCTATTAATGTCATTTTTCTTATTTCGAGCAACAAGACTCATAGTGTTAGTAACAATGTACTTACAGACTACGTTAGTAATACACTTACTAAGACGAATACACCGAAATCACAAATATTGGTTGTGACATCATTGCTGCAAGGTGACAGGCCCAGCCGAAACCTTGCAGCAATGGTTTACAACCTTACAAACTAGCCTACTGGCTACCAAATTACCAAATAAACAAATGCTGGACAATCCACACAGCATCATGTAGCCCCAAGCTAAGCAGAGCTTGTGATATGGGTACCAGATGACTGACATACCTACTTAAAAAAATACATTACTTAGATAGATATTTATAGATATTAAATACCCAAAACACCCGGTACAAATCTATGTAGATAGTACAAAAAATTGTCCCAGGGCAGGAATCGAACCCGCAACCTCCTGCGTCGCAGGCGGACCTTCGAAGCCGCGCCACATTTGTCGTCAAATGATAGATAGGATACTGTTGGCGCTGCCCCGCACCCTACGGACCAAGGATCTGCATCATCGTGTAAAAACAGTCCACGTGAGCTTCACCAAACATCCCTGATGCGCAATCCTGCGCGTCGTATTAGCGTGGTCGAAACGTGTTATTTCGACCTAGTGCTCTTAGATTTTCCTCATTAACTTGATCTTTGTTACCTAACGAAACTAAATAATTAACACTTTACAAGGAAGCTTGTGGTTTTCCTCCCTCAAAAATATTATCATTGCGTTCGAGAATCATCAAGTTTTATTTTTATTGTTCTACATAATATAAGTATTAGGTATCCTCTGGTTGACGTCTTTTGCAAATCTTGTAAGGAAATAACACGCATAAACTGTATTTTAGCGGTCTTACGAGTTGTCGTCCTGTAGTGATCTAACCAAATAGTCCAATTTGGTGTCTACCTATTATAGGCACTGAGACAGCTCAATAAAAAGATGGAAAAGCCAGAATTTAGAAGGAAAAGAGGATGGTAATATTACGTAAAAACAACAATTTCCTTACTCTAGTTTGTTTCGATGTTTTTTCTCAGAGTAGTCAACTTGGAAATTACGACCTAATCTTATTCGAAGTTGCAATGCTGCCAGTGTTTTGGGCACTTTACCAATCGACAGCGATGATATATAACAAAAGCTGCATGTTCATGTGTGTCTGAGTATATAACAAGATACCAGATGAATTAAAAACATTAAATACAAGATTGTTAAAAATAAAATTACACAAATGGCTGTTTGCTAATAGCTTTTACAGTGTCAGAGAGTTCCTAGAGCATAAAATCCGATGGTGCTAGCAGTTGTATTGGATTGGACTGTTATGCATGTAAAAATTGCACACTTATATTTATGAAGCAAAACATGTATGTTCTATAATTGTATTTATCTTACCATCCTGTATACCATGTTTTGTGCAAATAAATGATTTCTTTCTTCCTTTCGACGCCTTATTTAGTATGTTGGGATATTCCAATGTTTATTTTTTATTTATTTAATATGTGTATTAAGCGGAAAATTAAAATACTAATGGATATTTTGTTTTATGATGTATAAAAGTGTTTTTACCAAAGAAGCAACGAGATAAATGATAATTCATATTAATGTAATAAAAATAATGTTTCTACATAGATATATTTGATAATTGTTTTTAACAAAAACTTTCAACGTCAAATAAGAATAATATTCATCCACTATATTTTTTTTCCTTCTCTATCAAGTCCATCCAAAGGTTGTCTGTAACAGATCGCTTTGAGCGATAGGGCGTACATTGTAACTACACCCTATGTCGATCTTAAGATCGACATAGGGTGTAGTCAGTATTTGTAAGTTTTCAAGGTTTACAATACAGAATGCATTCTATCTTATTCTAATATTTCTTAACCTACGAAAATAAAGGGGGACGTTCTCACTTCCACGCGCCATATATATTTTGTTTTAATGTTTGACCACGCATACCTTTTTACAGTGCAGTCAGATTAAGATTATTCTTATATTTTTTCGAGTAGACTATACAATTTTCAATAGTGCTCAAGTATGGTACCTTGTATCATCAAGTATGGTACCTTAAAATTTTAAAACAAATATCCATCTTCTGTTTTTTGTTAAAGATGACGAACACAGGTAAGATCTAGACTAATCTCAACATTATAAATTATAAACCGACCCACAGAAAAGCGAATTATTCTCTTGCCGGATATTATTTCAACCGGAAACTCCAATAGCTTAGTTGCTACTGTTACTACACCATGACATAACTGGTCAAAAAGCCTGTGTTCATGATTATGTAGATACCGTAAAACGGGGTGAATAGAAACGCAGGGGTGAGTAGAAGCAAAACTTTGAAGGGCATTTTCGCGTTAGTTTAACATAGTTTGTTACTACAAGGACTCTTATTTTTTTTTAAGGAATTGAAATGAATAATTGCAACACCTTGTCAGTAATTAATAATGTTGAATCAACGTTTAAATCTCGTTTAAAGTTTTGTTTCGATCCACCCCGTTTTACTGTACCTACTATGATTGGCCAAAATAACGGTAACAGCGCCAACTATTATCTACAGTGTAGTCATCAGTCATTGATGACTTACGAACAACTAAATGTCACAAATACCCACTCAACCGTACACCGATTACAGAAATTAACTAAACTATTCGCTCTAACCGTTAAATAAACTATAAACCCATTTAAAATCGGAACAGTAAGTCACGTGATCACGTCATTCTAGCGTGATAACTGATCATCATTCAAAGTAGTACCGTTATGTGGAATTTTTCAATTTTGAACTCTATGCCAGTGGGATAAGGCTGTGAGAATTGTGTGGAATTAATAAAGATTTACTGATGTTAATATGGGTGGGCTTGTGTTGTAGTGGCAGCGATGAGCGATAGTGATGCTAGCTATTAAGTAATTTGAAATAACGGTCGGTTTTTGCATAACGTTGTTACTATTTTAGTTGACCTGCTAGAGATTTCGTGATCTAATATTAGAACACACTTCTGCAGACGATTGTTTGGATTTAAATTTGTAAATTTGTGCATAATTTATATAAATAAAATGAAAATCTATTTTTATCCTTATACCGATCGACATTTCGCGCGACCATAGAGTTGGTTCCTTCTTTGACCTTTGAATTAGCATTGCCATCCGACGTGTCAATGCTGCCAGTCTTCTGGACATGATGTATCCAGATGACAGTGATGCAGAGGAGTGCTTCGACGCCTGAGTGATCTTGGTCGGGTTTTATTTAGTATTCCTCCCTTTTTTATATTTTGTTTTTGTTTATTTGCATATACGAGTAGTTCGATTTAGTTTGTAATTAGACTAAATATATCTTTAAATGATGTAAATTAAATAAATTATCATCCCTCAACAAATCACAGTTCTAGTGATACTTTAACAATAAGTATATTTTGTATTATTATGTAACTATTACCACAATAATTGAATATGGCATTTGCATTTTATTTTATTTTTTTATATTGTCCAAGTTTTTCTCACTCC
Organism: Phlogophora meticulosa; assembly: GCA_905147745.2. Taxonomy (NCBI): domain Eukaryota; kingdom Metazoa; phylum Arthropoda; class Insecta; order Lepidoptera; family Noctuidae; genus Phlogophora; species Phlogophora meticulosa. The sequence goes on from LR990542.1 coordinate 3,849,057, forward strand.
AAAATACGTTACTAAACATTTGGGCCTAATCTTTTCACAGAATACCACATTGACAGAAATCATAGCATCCTAATATCTATATCTTTCTGTGCGCACACGCATGCTCGTGAGAATGCAGGCGCGGGAAGTATTCTAACTTTTCACCACTTTTCCTCAGCACCACACTTTCCTCGCCACGGCCCAATGCCACCGCATTACGGCAGACATTTCCATAACTAATATTACCATTTGTCACCAGACAATACAATGATAATTGTATTACAAGTGATTTATTCAGCCGTTTGTATAGTTTAATGGATTACTGAATATTCAGTTTTCTGCTGTAGACACTAGCTAGGATTAATGTGGATGTTATGGAGATTATCTGTTATGTTCGATTTTTGAAAGAATATTTAACGGCTTTTTTTTCCACAAATAGTTTTGCCAAATACTTATTATTATTTACGACCGATGTGGCGCGGCGGGCGAAGGTCCGCCTGCGACGCAGGAGGTTACGGGTGCGATTCCCGCCTAGGGACAAACGTTTGTTTGATATGTATATGTATGTATAGTAAAAAAATATCTATCTATGTAATGTTTTGTATTAAGCATATCAGTCACCTAGTACCCATAACACAAGCTCTGCTTAGCTTGGGACTAGATGATACTATCTGGATTGTCCAGCATTATTTATTTGAATCTTTATATCCATAGGATGCATGTTTTGTATTTATGTTCAAATAAATCTTGAGGACACATGGACTTAAAATAACTGATATTCTTTGATAGTCATTTTTTTATTTGTTTGTTCACAGTGAAGTGTTATCATCTTCGGTATGCACTTCATTCAGAACCAGAATATTTTGTAATGAAATAAATATAAACATTAAGGATCTCATAAATCTTAGTTCTTACTATTTTTTGACGTTACTGCCATACTAAATAGAATAGAATAAGCCAATTAAAATTAAAAACAAAAGTAACTGAAATAAAAGATTACCAATATAAAATGTCAGTTGAAACAAAAGAATCACAAATAAAAAATGCCAGTGGAATTAATTGTCATAAAAAATAACAAATATTTATACTAAAAAAACACTGACTGTTTTTTCATTGTTGATAAAGTTGAACCATTGAGAACGATGGAACAGACTAGAGCCGGACATGCAACTGATGATGACCTGGCAAAGAGAAATGTGCTAGCAATGCAACAGTGCATTCCTGTACAAGTAGCATTATCTGACCACCCAAGATTCCGGATCTATTTCACAACTCACGACCCGGATGAATTAAGTTTAATAAAAAAACAAGAAAACATTTAGCAAATCCTAGGTAGGTAGTGGAAAAGGGCTTATGCCGAGAGGTATCAAAATGGCCGATATGAAACACACTTCATATACAGGGTGGAAGGGACGACCTGATACAATGAGTTCAGTACATGTTCTTACACCGTTGAAAATAAAGGAAATTAAAAGTAAATAGTTAACTAATTAAAAGTCTCATTGGGTTGGAAATAAATTCTTTATTTTTTAATTCAACGTCCCCAATCATATACATACAGGTCTTAAATTATCAGGTTTTGCGTCGATTCCCATCCACTCTATATTAATTATTTGACGACCGATGTGGCGCGGCGGGCGAAGGTCCGCCTGCGACGCAAGAGGTTGCGGGTTCGATTCCCGCCTTGGGACAAATGTTTGTACGATCTACAAATATTTGTTCCGGGTGTTCTGGGTATTTGCTATGTATAATAAAAAATATCTATCTATGTAATGTATTGTATTAAGTATATCAGTCATCTAGTACCCATAACACAAGCTCTGCTTAGCTTGGGGCTAGATGATGCTGTGTGGATTGTCCAGCATTATTTATTATTTATTTATTTATTTATACGACTGTTTTGTCTGCAAGGGGTCATAGGTTTGACTCCAGGCCGGATTAAGTTTTTTCTCCTGGAGTTTCTCAATAAGCAGCCCGGAATCTGGATCTACGTCCGGTCAACGGCAACGGGTTCGCCAGTTATTACAAGAGACTTAACATAACTGACGAAACGTGAATGTACTATAGGTACACCTTTGCCTAACCCGCTAGCGAATACAGGTGTGATGATAAGTTCGTGTCAATTCAATCGTTAGGGACGCGTGTGGAAGGACCCAAAGCTTAGGCTGAAGTCATTTTTTTTTTTTTAAAACCTTGCCCCACACTAGGAATTTCTCCTGTATCGTGGGTGCGTTTAAAAACATTTAAACTCACATACACAAACAGCCAGGCCCGGAACAACTACCTATAGGCCATACAAATAATTGTTCCGTGCAGGGATCGAACCCACAACACGCGGCGCAACAGCCGATGGCTGAACCACTGCGCCAACAGTGTCGTCAATATGACATATCTCAAGACCTGTCAAATACACGGATGACGGACCACAGTAAGTAGATATTATTACAGACAGGGGCTCCCGGTACACATATAAAACTGTGCCCGATCGGTGACAGCGCAGATAACTAATAACTGATGACCTCGCGAAGAGAAATGCGCCTGCAATCTAACAACACACGTAGCTATACATAATATTGTACAACGCAATCGTAGGGCTGCCACTGACTAGATCAAACCGGATTTGATTTATATTTTCATCTTGCTGGCTTTAAGAACTCGTTGGTATAGTAGACACAAGCGCTACTGCTGACCGTCGAAATAGAAGCCTTTTTGGCCTCAGACAGGTCCTTCTTTCAATTTTACCTTAATATTTATCAGTATTTCTTGTGCGTCATCATCTGCTTAACCTTTTCCCAAATATGTTGGGGTTGCCTTCCAGCAGTGACGGATTAATCTTTAATCAAATTGAGCAATTGCCTAGGGCATCACGTCTGGGGGGGGGGGCACCAGAAGAAGCACAAAAAAATCCGTCCTCAGGGCATCACGACGACACTCTCGCGTCACCACAAAATTCGCGCGTTTAATGTTTTTTGGCGGCAAAGGTTTAAAGACCGATTCTAGTTGACATACGGATAGGGGGGCCCACAGGCGTGGATTGCTTAGGGCATCAAGTAGTCTTAATCCGTCACTGTCTTCCAGTCTAACCGGATGCCTCTAAATACCAGTAATTGACATGGAGCGACAGCCTGTCAGAACTCCACAATACAGTTACTAGGCAACACAATACCCCTTGATAAGACTATGTAACGACAGCTGGGACCAACGGCTTAACGTGCTTCCGATATGTAATGAAAGGTCACGCATCTACAGACTGACCTCGTCTAGCGTAGCTTTAGCTTGGATCGACACGAGCTCCTATTTCTTGTGCAAGTCTAAGTCCTAATATTTGTTTTTATTTTTGTCTGTATTTCTAATATGATTAATTCTTTTTCTGTCTCCCAGACCAAAAGCCGTTTTGCTTAGGGGTAGGAAATCTACGACACGTTCTCCAGTCAGTAAAAGTCGTAGTCAGTAAAAGTCTGTCTGTGTGGAACGCCACACAGACAGACTTTTACTGACTACAACCCAACCGTGTTCCGTCCTTGCCCTTTACATAGCAGCGTTGTAAAATAAAATAAATAATGCTGGACAATCCACACAGCATCATCTAGCCCCAAGCTAAGCAGAGCTTGTGTTATGGGTACTAGATGACTGATATACTTAATAAAATACATTACATAGATAGATGTTTTTTTATTATCCATAACAAATACCCAGAACACCCGGAACAAATCTTTGTAGATCGTACAAACATTTGTCCCAAGGCGTTAATCGAACCCGTAACCTCTAGTGTCGCAGGCGGACATTCGCCCTCCGCGCCGCATAGATCGTCACAACGTTGTGTACCAGCCCTGGCAACACCAAAGTGTACCGTTATGCAGCTAGCAACATAGACATGCATTCGAGGTCGCTTTCTCATTTCGCCGGCATCGAATTGCGGTCACCTCGTTCAGAAACGTTTAGCAGGCAGTTATAACTACCGGAGATGGATGGTTTGGTTTCAATGTCAAGTTGAATGAGAATATTTGGCTCCTTTTCTTCATCATCATCATCATCTTCAGGCTATACTAGTCTACTGCTGGACATAGCCCTCTCCTAATGAGTGCCATGGCGCCCTGTCTTCAGCTTGCCGCATCCAGTTTTTGCCTGGAGTCTTTCGCAGATCCTTTTCTTAACATTTCTTTAATGAGGGCGGATGTCCTGTCTTTACAGAGAAGTCTCAACTCATTAGAGATTTACTGTCTTGTTTAAAATGCCTACATGCACTTAAGATTCTAACTGTCATTTCATGACTGAGTTTTAAAACACAGAGCGGGGGTATTATTATTATAATGTTGACGATCGATGTAGCGCAGCGGGTGAAGGTCCGCCTGCGACGCTTGAGGCTGCGGGTTCGATTCCCGCCTTGGGACAAATGTTTGTACGATCTACAAAAAAAATCCGGGCGTTCTGGGTATTTGCTATGAATAATAAAAAATGTATATGTATGTAATAAAATTGTATGAAGTATATCAGTCATCTAGTACATATAACACAAGCTCTGCTTAGCTTGGGGCTAGATGATGCTGTGTGGATTTTCCAGCATTATTCATTTATTTATTATTAAGTATAGATATAGAAAAATACAATTGGACCCTCTGGCCAATCGCGAAATGAGAGTTACCTTAGATAATACCACTGTGTTTATAATCAACTATGTGAGGTTCGGCGTCCAGTTTCACCGGATGCAACTGAATACCAGTACTTAACATGGGGCGACAACCTATCTAACCTCCACAACCCAGTTATTGGGCAACACGATACCCTTTGGCTAGACTAGAAATCACCATATTGATAATGAAGGGGCCAGTACCTATATCCTTTATTTCCTAAAATGTAGAAGTATCTACAGTGAGAGGTCTTTTAAGAAGTTAACTTACACGACATTCATAATCTTCAATTTAGTCTCCCACAAATAAATTGGACTTTATTAATGTTATCAGCGCATTGACAGACCCTCCAAAAGATAAAAGCAAAAAATAAAGAGAAGCGCCTAATTTATGCCCATTTTTTCGTACACAAACACAGTGATACCTGATTGTAATATACAATGTAAATAGCACAGTTTTGACCATAGTTATATCGGCGATACATATACTCGTAGGCGCCGCGTGAGTAGTGTTAGTAAAAAAGGGCATCAGTTCATAAATATATACTACCGGACCGAACAGACGTCATCCTGACCGTACAGTGCCACCTACCGGGTCCAATTGTGAATATAAACCATCCAGGGATCCACACAAACGCATACAAAAAATATTCATTCAAATCCGTCCAGCCGTTTAGGAGGAGTTCAGTGACACACACACGTACATTTGAATTATATAGGTATATAAAGAAAGATATTCATATATCTCAGTTCCTACGTAATTTCTTATAACCTTACAGTATTTTACGAAACCTTAATCCATTAAAACCTAATTAGCTGTAATTACGCTGACGCCTAATCCCACTGCTCACACCCAACGCCACCATCAATGAACGGAAAATTAGAAACTTGTAACGTAACCCAATTCCCCCCTCTTTCCCCCTTTCAGCTTCGCATTGACATTCGGTGCAGGCAGGTCAATGACCCTGCTTTCACTTTCCGGTCACACCCCCCCGCTTTCCTGTTGCGTAACATCTGGAAGTGAATTGACGTGAGCGCGCATATGTGCGCTTGCGCAGCGCGCGTGAAAATGTTCGTTTTGTTTCTAGTTATTTTGTTATGATTGATTTTGTAAGTTTGTAGAAATATATTTTTAAGTAGGTACGTTTTTTTATGTTAAAATGTTTGTTTTATTTAAAATGTTATATTAGCTTACATAAATTATTTAGTTATGTAATTTTTACAAGACAGACAGCTTAGCTTTTCCTGAAATGACTACCTACTTAGTGTGAAATCCAATGACGTCAAACATTTATGCCCTTTTTACTGTCCAATGGGCTTAAACGTAGGTACGTAAGGAAACAATAGACAGTTTGTCTATTGTTTGGAATAATTTCGTAATCCATGCATTAATAATTTTATCCTGGTTATTGTTAAATAAATAACGGTATGACGCGTTGGATAAAAAAGGCTTGGCCAAATGTGGTTAGTTATATAAGTAACCACATTTTGACGTTTTTACCTCATTGAACTTTAACTTACCCTTCCGTTAAAAGGGATTATGATTAAATAATAGGTGGTGCATGGATCGATTGATGATAAAGCTACGCTTGCCGAGGTAGTTCCGTGGATGGATGACATCCATTAAATACTGAGACCCCTCCGTGTCTACTGCTTTGCTCCAGTAATTTACAAGAAGAGTTGGAAGAGCTGCCGGTTTCATTATTTGGAAAAAAACTACGAAGTTTAGTATAATATAAGTGAGTAACTATTTTTTTTTTTAATTAAGTTTTGTGTATTTCTTACATGCCTACCTACATGGTAAAATTTTGTGATAATTTTTGTCATCCTTCAAACCCATATTTACAAAATAAAAGTATCTTTATCTTTCTTTATTATTAACATGCTTTTTGAGACAGATACCTAGGAAAGCACGTTAAGCAATAGGTCCCGGTTGTCACTTTTAGATTTATCTCCAGTCAGAAGCCCATAAGTCTGACAACTTAAGGTTTATCGTGTTATCCAGTAGCTGGATTCGGGAGGTCAGATAGGCAGCCGCTCCATGTAAAGTACTGGTATTCAGCTGCATCTCGTTAGACATGAAACCAACCCTATCATAATTGGGAAGCGGCTAGGAAGGTGATGATGATCTTCAAGCTGCTGGCACCCTTTAACACAAGTTAAATCTTACATTAGGTGTTTCTTGGACAATTATTGTAGGTAATATTTTTTTTATTTTTTATTTTTTAACATCATGTCTGTGGTTAAATTTTAGTCTATGTAGATTTGCCCACAATTTTGCCCACAATTTTCTTAAACTCTACAACTAAATACTACTCTGAGTAAAAACACAGAACTAACTCAGAGATCTTCATCAGCCTCCCTAAACCCTGAACATTATCTTGGTCAGATCATATGAGGCCCATGCAGATTAGTGTCTGAGATGATCTTTTGGTGAATTAAAGTGTTATCTGGAGAGGTCTACATTACATCACGACTTCATTAACGAAATAAATCAACCGACGATGTTTGTAATACTCGTACATTCAACAATATAAAAGAAACCAAACAAATATCACTTCAGAGTTTGACATTACGCCTATTAGGTCAGACTTCCGAGGAAAAGGGGTTGAACAACAGCAATAATCAAAGGCGTGATCAAATGGCGTCATTTGGCCAACCGTTGCGCAAGAGCCACCCCATGTTACGTCTGAAGTAGCCATAAAAGTCGGACATTATAATTTTGAAGGACGCGTGACGACCAGAAAAACAGAAAAGAACGTGACAAAGTTACAACATAAAAAACAATTCGTTATGAATGAGATTCGTAATTACATTTGCGGAAAAAAATTACGATGTGTCTTACGACTTACCTCATTAATTTTAGATGTTGAAAATTCTGTATCTCGAGTATTTACAGTAGGGTCTTGATGGTAGTAGGGGTCTCAAGTAATAAACGCGTATTGAGACTAAGAGCTCTTTACATTAGTATGTCTATAGTACGCCCAAATATCACTAGTTATGTTTAGACCCCATATAATAAGGGCCGAGCTTATATGTACTACTTAGAAGGTGCCCTCTGAGAAATTCCAGATGTAAAAACCCAATAACACTTTGCCTGACCAAGGAGTCGGACCCAGGACCTCGTGCTCAGCAGCAATTCTCTTTTAGATGTTTGGGCGCGTTGGAAAGCCACGGCTTCGTATATCAGGATGAAGTTGATTCCTCGGCACTGAACTAGCCTCTGCAGAGTGGGCTGTCTATCACCTAGATTGAAAAGGTGTCCATTAAATTGGTATGATCCGATCCCAGTAATACAATGACAGCTTATCCTTATTTGGTTTATTTTGTAGCTAACTTACACTAACAATTAACCAAAACCTTCTCCAATCGGTCCCTCATTACTGAGGATCGTGTTTATGGGACCAGTTTAAGCGGAGAATCTGCCTCCACCTACTCCAGTAAAAAGTTTTCATCACCACCTGCTGAATTTGTTTGAGGACATAGGTTCTTTCACTTGGTCAGACCGTCGTGTTGCTGGCCTCGTGCTCTCTTGCCTCCAGTATTGGAATCAATGACCAGGTTTCCGAGGCTGCTATCTCCCTTTCGCATTATGTGGTCGAAATGGGTCAACAGACGCTGTAGGCAAACTGCAGACAACCGGACCCGAAGCCACCTTTGGTTAACTGCCTAATTATTGTCTCCTCAAAAATATATCAGTAAAATCTGGCTAGTCACTAGTTGCGAGAGACGCATAAGATTTAAATCAAGTTCACTTTATATTCTGTTGTTAGTTAGTTATAAATTAGACTGTAAATATTTATTATAACGTGTATGACAATAATTCACTAAACACACTAAACTTACTACTAACTCACTAAATAAAAAAAAAAAAAAAAAATTACTCTCACGCCTTTTTCCCATTTATCAACTACAGAATGCCACCCGCAACAATTCATCATCCTCCAGCCCTTATCCCAATGTATTTGGCGTCGGCGCAGCATGTTTTCTTTTTCCATACATCTCTATTTGCCGCCATCTCAAGAGTCACCTCTTTTCTAGCCATATCATCATCCACACAATCCATCCATCTTTTCTTTGGTGTCCCCCTACTCTTGCAATCTTGCACATTCTGACTCAAAACTTTCCTCCCAACATGGTCTTAATTCCTTCGCATCACATGCCTATACCATGACAACCGATTTCCACACAACTTCTCGGTCACAGGTGCCACTTTCAGACTTCCTCTTAGATTTTTATTCGTCATAAATACCTCACGAGACGCATGCCTTCTCCTTCCCTTTGGAAAGGTAAAATACCATGCATGCTTTAACAAATGTTTTACTTTCTGCTTTTAAGGTGCAAGAGACTTCTCCACGACATTGACTTAGTGCCCTAGTATTATTTAAACAGTGCAATACTGTTGTGACAGTAAAGATTTTGTTAATCATGTACCTGTAAGAGCCAAAGATTACCGTCAGTCATCTGTGAGGTCATCTGTACCATTTTCCCATCCTTCCTACCTGCGCACAAGCTACAAAAAAAACTGACTAATTCCTGTTCAATTATATCATAACGTAGGAAGCGAAGAAAGCGCAACCATTATACGTACATATATAAATTGTTGCAATTACTATTACTTGCGTGATGTAAGGTGAAATGCTCAGGCGCAGCGTCAGGAAGTTTGCGTAACACGGGCCTTGAACCTGCGCGGAACTGCGCAAAACGGCGTAAAACTGCGCGAATAGGAAGTGGAAGTGGTGGCGTTGGGAAGTGGATGGTTTTGCGTGTGGCAGTTGACTTTTGAGGTTTGGTGGTCAAGGGTCTTTTAATTCCCAATTTGATTTTTATGTAGTAACTTAAGTGAAACAATCGAGTGACGGTTGAAGTATTCTTAAGTCGGCCGGAGAAAGGTGATGGGTAACATCACGCTAAGAACCTTAATAGCGGGTGAAACCGCAGGGCATAGCTAGTTCAATAATAAACGTAAACATTAAGGTATATCTACATTTTAACTCCAACTAATGGTATCTATTATTTGTTGAACTGTTAAACATTTAAAAATAGAAACAATTAAGTAAACTAATTGATAATATCATTAATACCATTGATATCGCAGTGACTTGTGAGCACCTGCGCTCATCTCGTCATCGATCATGATCATTAATCGTACATTGAATCAATATTATCATTTGGAATTCCCTAATTCTACATTCCTGTGAACTTATGTTAGGTCCACAAGGAAGATCAGCGATTTTTGTAACTTCTTCGTAGTTCATTATCATCTGCATAGCCTTTTCCCAACTATAATTATTTTTATTCAAGTACACAAAAAACATAAAAATGATAGTCGTAAGTAAGGACTGATACTTCACAGGAAGCAACAAAATGGTAATGGATCATTGATGTGGCAACCCACTTGAGATGGCACAGCAGCGACCCACGGAAACTTAGTTTAGGCGACTTGAAATCATACTAAGGATGCTTAAATATGCGTAATATGGGTACATAATTGGGATTTATGTTTTCAATGTGCATCTCGCAGTTTATCCTTCAAGGATATCGACTGCTTAACCGAACTTTCCTGTGGGGACTTAATTAAATAAATAAATAATGCTGGACAATCCACACAGCATCATCTAGCCCCAAGATAAGCAGAGCTTGTGTTATGGGTACTAGATGACTGATATACTTAATACAATACATTACATAGATAAATATTTTTTATTATACATAGCAAATACCCAGAACACCCAGAACAAATATTTGTAAATCGTACAAACATTTGTCCCAGGGCGGGAATCGAACCCGCAACCTCCTGCGTCGCAGGCGGACCTTCGCCCGCCGCGCCACATCGGTCGTCAAATTTGAATTAGAAATTAAAGCCTCCACCCGGGGCGTAAAACACTTAAAAGCTAAGCGACCAATCGCTAAGGGTACTCCCTGCGGGGTACGAGCCTCGCTTAGGACGTACATAATTGGGTGATAGAAACCTTCATTTATAGGTGCAGTGAAAAACGTAAAAATGAGGGTACAAGCAAAAATTTCCACGCTCTGGGCCCAGAACCTTGTAATGAGCTCGACGTATCTAGTTCGTGCTTCGATGTCACTTCCAGCCTGTATATAAAAATGTTTGGACTTTAAAAGAGACCTCTGACATTCTTTGGGAATGTCTTCTCAGGCGTCAGTCAATTTGGCAATGCTGGCGGCACTTGCTTTTAAACTGTGGACGTGTAAAACTGTCTTACAGAAATAAATATAATTACATTTCATCATGGACATAAAACCTATCCGATTTAATTGGAAACCTTACAATCCGCTCATCCTCTATACTTAGAAGCGATATACAACACTACCGTTGCAGAAGATCTGAGTTCAAGGCCCGGCCATCGTTACGTAAAGATTATTATTATTAGACGCACGTAACACCGGAGAAATTCTGTTACGACTATGAATATTGTAATATCCGAGTGCTGTTGGTCACTGTTTGTTTGATGAACTACCAAAGACTGGGTTCGGGGACTGTTGAGTGTTCTAGGGATCCACAAACAAAAATATCGAGAGAAATAAAATGCCGAAAGTGACAGTTTCAGGGTCGAAATTACGAAAAAACACATTATAAGTAAAAAAGAGAGCACTACAATATGTTTCGAAAGATTGACGTGTCCCTATACAGTTAATTCTTGCTTTAAAGGGCACTTCAAATAGATAAAGATACTACTTTTTTTATTTATTAAATTGGGACAAGCCCGCCACACTATTCCCAAACCACTGCAACTCCTGAAAACCAGAATCAACAGTGGCGACCACTAGAAAAGCGTCGAGACAATGAAGCTCGAAGAGTCATGGAGAAACGACTCAACTGTCTTGGATCCCGCAACGAAATTAATCAGAAAAGAACAGCGGTGGAGTTAGAAAAATTAAGATACTACTTAGATGTAGTACACACTTGTGAAAGTCAATAAATTATTTGTATTTTGTATAGGTGTATTGTGTATAGGAAGAAGAAGACATGCTGGATCGACCCCAAATAAATCGAGATACAGAAAACCTGAAAATTTCTAACTACGCCGACGTATGTTTGCCCCTGCTAAATTCTAAACGGTATACCAAAGCGTAGCTATCCTTATGAACACAAATTAGAATATTAATTACCCACTCATCATTAGCAACCTATTTGAACGAAACTACACGTGCGTGTATGACCTGTATGAACGTAAACGTAGCAAAAAATGTATGTAAGGATCGTGGCAGGTGGCGTTCTGTAGTTTCTGCCTACCCCCATGGGAAGAAGTCGTGGGTTTATGTATGTGTACTTACACATGTACCACCTTGACGCCTAGAGGAAACACTTCACAACTCAAAAACTCAGTCAGACTGCCCGGCTACTTCCAAGTTCCCCCACAACTTCTGCTTACCCTTGTATCTTCAACTATACGTAAAGCCAAGCCGGTAGTTCAAGGCTTGTTACGCAAACTTCACATCATCGGGTCGTCGCCCGCGCAGTTCGCGATGTTTGAATGCATATTTTCATCATACTGTTCGTTGTGTTTTATTTTTATCTGCTGATCTTTGTTTAGATAGTTTTAATTGGTGGTTTTGCCTTGACAATTTGTTGCGTCATTTTTTTTGTAGTATCCGATTGTTTGTTGTTTTCTTTAGATCCCGAATTATATTTAGGATTATTTTCATTTATTTTTTGTCTGGCCCGTTGGTGTTTTGGTAGCAAGCTCTGCTGCTGAGTATATGGTCCTGGATGCGATTCCGGTCGTATAAAGTGACTTTGGGTTTTTCCGTCAGGAATTTCTCAGGAACAGCCAGGAGCTTGGATTTGTGCCCGTGCGAGCCTATTTGCAGGCTCGTCCCCTGTTACATGGGACAGAAGATAATTGGCTAAATGACCATAAATCCACTTGTGGTACTTATGGTGCATCACGTAAGGTGTACCTACACCTTTGCCTAACCCATCGGAGAATACAGGTAGATGTATGTAATTTAATTTCCCTTTCCGGCTTGTTAGCTCCTTGGGTGGCACACCCAATACCAATAGTAGACCAGAATGACCAATACTATTTCATTCTTTCACCAGGGATACGAAGTTTCGGTGGTCATATTCCAATATGTCAACTTTGGTGGAGTTCCTCAGTCACCCTTCGTCTCTTTCTAAAATTAAGTGGTGGGTAAAGCAGCACCAGTGCCCAGTGCAGGCTGGAGGACATTACAATGTCATGATATACTTATTTTGAAGACATGACGTTTCCTCATGTCACCGCTTTTAATTTCGATCTTGTATGATCTTAGACCTTATCTAAAGATAATGAGGAAATGGTGCCGATTCCCTTGTCAACTGCTTTCGTCCCTTTCTATCTCATAAAACAAAAAAGCTATCAATTTTAGTTGAACAGAAACTTTCAAATCAAACATATTTGACATTTATAATCGCCAAACACATGGTCAAGTTCAGGGCATCAACTAATTTGGCATCTCAGTCATATCTGTCAGAAAGTTTGGCATATCTTTCAGAAAGAGATGTCGATTCTCTAACTTAATTATAAGTGTAGTTTTTGAACACGAGAGTCGGTGACACTACCTACTTACTCTAACTTAGAAGGTCTGTTAAATTATAGTCGAATATGATGAGGTTTTTCTGCGCCATTGCTAGCTCGAGAGTGTAACTTCATGAATCATACCGAAAGCAACCTCAAATTGAGTCAGGGATGTTAAAAGCTGATGTGACGATGACTCATATTCAAATCGGAACGGTAATCTCTTCAGTCTGACGTAGTGTCGTACCGTTTTCGTAGAAAGTGTGAAAGCATTACAGAAAACGGGGGAATGTGCGTCCTTACGTCATTCGGCCGTTGACCCCCGGCCATGATTACCTATGCAAATGTTAGACAGTGAATTTATTTTCATATCGTCCACCGTTTTTCTTTTGTAATGAAATGAAGTGACGTAATTTATTGTAAATCGGATTTCTTTTATAGTGTGATTTGATTTATAATGTGATAGAGCATTTCACACTTGTTTATATAAACATATCGGTAAAAGCCAACGCTTGTGGTTAAAGAATATCAGCCGCACATGTCGATCGAAGGTTAAGCTACACTTGCCGAGGTCGGTCTATGGATGGGTGACCGTTCATTACATATCGAGACTCCTCCGTGCCTTGAAAAGCACGCTAAGCTGTCATTTGCAAATCGTTGTATCCCGAAAGTTTGATAACTAGTCTTACCAAGGGCTATTGTGTTACCCAGTATCTGGGTTGTAGATGGACAGCTAGGCAGTCGCTCCATATAAAATACTAATATTCAGCTGCATCTGGTTAGAGTGGAAGTCGACCCCAAGAAACGCCTCAGAAAGTAAGAAAGTACCTTATACAGAGAGGTACATGCATCGATTATTGTGACCTATTTCAAGCCGGGACCAGTCCAGGTTTCCTAACAATATTTCCCATCATTGTCGCCAAAGATGTTAAATTCAGAAAGTACAGAAGCCAGCATATCGAGCTACCCCAACTTGTGAAATTTTAAAATGCACCTTATAGTTTTGTGAAAAAGTCGATAAACTATCAATGAAAATTTGACAGGTTGGGGTAGCTTGATATGCTGATTTCTGTACATAATTTTCACATTGACATTAGCTAGAATTGTGCTTGACAAGCATTCAGCAGCTCTATTATATCTGCATTCAGAGCAAAGATCTCTTATTTCAAATACCAATACTATTCAGCCATGTAACTGCCGTCTGACGTCACAAGATAGTATATCAATCAACACAGTGATATAACAAAAGGATGCACGTGTATTTTTATCAATTTACCTGTGATTAAATATAGACCAAGTATTTTTGTCCGCAAGATTTGAATCACGGAAATACCCACATTTAAATATTATTATTTTTAACTTGGGGAAATTAGCGTTTTACAAGGAAAACTTGAAGATACAGGAAGATTTTGTTTTATTATCCATTTTGACGTCAAGGATTAAATGACGCCCAGATCGTGGTACGTGCTTTACAAGCAGGATAATAATTCCAGCCTGTTACTGTCCCACTGCAGGATAAAGGCATCTCCTCATTCAGATAAGGCAAGAGTGATCATCGCTCTTACTCAATGCGAATGACTAAACAATCTTAACTATGATTTTTATGGGCCTTGGGTGTCTATTTATTTTTATTTTTATTTGGTTTCAAGTAATAATTATTTTTATACACTTGCACTTTGAAGTTTTTTTTTTTTTTTTTTTTAAAGAAAGCGTTGCCCCACACTAGGAATTTCTCCTGTATCGTGGGTGCGTTTACAAACATTTAAACTCACATACACAAACAGCCAGACCCGGAACAACTACCTGTGGGCCATACAAATATTTGTTCCGTGTGGGGATCGAACCCACAACACGCGGCGCAGCAGCCGATGGCTCAACCACCGCGCCAACCGTGTCGTCGAAGTTGATTATACAACCTCATTTTTTATTGACAGGTTTTCTCATGACGTAGTTGTATTCATTATGAATAACTTTTACTAAGGGACTAACATTGAATTCCAAAAAAATAACAATATCAGTTTCGTTTATAGATAAAATGTATGGAGCAGCTGATTTATTATTCGCGATTAAAATTTTGGTCTCATATTAGAAGTTGATCGCAATAATGAGCACAATTATCCCTTAAGAGGTTTGCTGTCAACAAAAAATAATGTTGAAATAAGACAGATGTGTTGCTGGGGAGTTTGTTGCGGCTCTTCACACAAAAAAATAACCAACAACATAAAAATGTAACAATGCAAAATAAAATGTAAAAAAAAAAAAAATACATTGTCATTTACTGGTGAATAATGTCAATTAAATGTCAAAATAATTAGGAATAATCAAATAAGTCAAGGTACACTTTTCAAGTCAGACCGATATTACGCAAGCCTAAGGCCGGAATCGAACGTCGACCCCCCTTCAATCAGCTGTATAATGACGCATTGGTGATAATTGGCATACAAGTAACACTAATTTTCCTGTCGTCTGGTGATTAAGAAGGTAGGATTATTTCTTCCTGGGGTTTCTTGACGGTAATACGTGCTTGAAGTAATATTGTGAAAGCAATAACAATATTTTGTAGCTTAAGGAAGTCAAAGGATAAAGTTATATTCATATTATTTATCAGTTTTCTTATTAGCAGCCTAGGGTCTGGATATGTGCCCTGTTGATGGCAATAGGCTCGCCCCCTATTACATGGGACTTAAACATAACTGAAAAAATGCGAGTGTTACTAAAGATGCACCTCTCTGTTCCGAGAGATCGCCAGCAACGTCAGATAGCTGCTGGTCTCTCTCGAGGAACTGAGGTGGATCGAATAAGGTATTGTCCCACCCGTTACGCAAAATACGCGCAGAGTCGTGAAGTTGCAGATATCGGTCCGCCAAACAATACAATACAGATGCACCTCCACCCAACCCTTTGGGGAAAAAAGGCGTAGTGTTACGTTTATTTGACGTATAATTTACCTACGAAATCTTCCTCCGAATCGTTTGTTGCACTACCACTACATATAGGTATATGCAATGGTATGTTTATAGAATCTTTTAAGATTATATTATCTCTATTAAGTCGCCTACGAAGTAGCTCAAACAGTCTCCTGATGGTGTTGTCCGAGCAGTGGGACCTGTCCCTGTTGCAGAGGTGGATGCAGCTTCATACTAGCGCTTCTCCTCGTTTTGTTTGACCGTATACAACAATACGGTGTGTATTTTTACATTTATATTTAATTTAATTCTTTATGTGACATTTCGTATTTAATTTGAATTTTATTTATGACATATTGTATTGATTTAATTTTGTGTATCATTGTGTATGTAATTTTGATGTATATTATTTGTAATATTTTATTTCAATTTCTGTGTAAGTACAAGTGGATAATGTCTGAATTAAAAAAATATTCGTGATATTTTGTTCGAGGTATATGTTGTATCTCATTCCTTCTATGAAAAGTTTTGAAATTTCTTCATATTTCTCCAGTTTTGATGTTTCCCTCATCGACTTGTTGGTAAGTAAACCTCGTAGGCTTTGACTCCTTAATTATATATAGAATCTGGACTCGTGTGAATTAGTGAGGAAATAAGTACAAACTAGGAATGACGCAACGTGTTTGTCTATTGTTAGCTACAATGAGTTTTAAAAACAATAAAAAAAAAGTTATGAGCCAGAACAGATTTTAAAAACAAAATACTCACAAAGGTCAATAACTTTGACAAAAAAAAACCGTCTAATAAGTTCAAAAACAAAATTCCATTCATTCCTAGTTCCGTGCGCTTGCGATGCTAAGCGCGTGTCACTTTCGCGCCAATCGTTTGCACATGCGCGGCGCGCACCCCCTGTTTGGTGAAACTGCCCTGTTTGCGCACTTTCTGACCAGTATCCGGATACGGGCAGCAACTAAAATTATTTAACCACTCGTTAGATAATGAACTTGTGGAAATCAGGTCGTTGAACTTTTGTGAACTTGATTTTTGATTGTTTAGCTGGTGAATAGAAAATGTAGGAGCTCGTGGCTAAATGAAAACAGCCGCACGGGTTGATCGAAGGTTAAGCTACGCTTGCCGAGATCAGTCTGTGGATGGGTGACAGTTCGTAACATATCGAGACTCCTCCATGCCACGGAAAGCATGTTCAGTCGTTGGTCTCAGCTGTCATTCGTGGATTCGCCAGTCGTTACGAGTAGTCAAAAGCTCGAAAATCTGATAACCAGTCTTACCAAGTGGGAATTATCTTGCCAAGTAACTGGGTTGTTGAGTTCAGGTAAGCAGATGCTCTATGTAAAATACTGGTATTCAGCTACCTCCAGTTAGACTGGAAGCCGACCCCAACATTGTTGGGAAAAGGCTAGGCAGGCAGATTGTGAGAGTACAAAATTATTTTGTATTTTATGTAATGTGAGCCGTCGATTTCCGAATACTTGATGTCTTTTGTTTTAATTTAATTTCGGTGATCTTCATATTAATACCTACTTAACTAATTAATCAACTGGAAATAAGAAAATCAAAGGTACGCACTTATTTCTGGAAGTACCAGTTGAATTTGAAAGAAGAAGAATTTGATAGCCCAATTCTTACAAGAGTAGAGTGAGACAAAAGAGGAGACGGATGGATTGTGTGAAAGGTGATATGACTAGAAAGAAGGTGATTTCGGAGATGGTGGCAAATAGAGATATTAGGAAGAACAAGACATGCTGCGCGGACCCTAAATAAATTGGGATGATGATGATGATGATAGCCCAATTCTGAAGGAAGGTGATAGGCTATTTATCATTACGCTACAACCATTACGAGCGGCTAAAACCGCGGGGCACAGCTAGTCAACATTTTGCATTTCTTTAGAGCCTAATCCACCTTGAACTCGTCCACACACAAATTCACACATTCACTCACGCACACACATACAAACATAACTGTTAGTCAGTACATGTCAAACTCGGAACAGCGTACAAGGAAGAGTGATTATGTAATGTTACCAGTTATTACAGAGCCTTGAACCTCGGAACTGAGGAAAACACAGACCACGGAATCGCTGCGAGATAGAGGCGTCGTCATCATATGCGTAGCCTTTTCCCAACTATAAATAATAATAATAAATTATGCTGGACAATCCACACAGCATCATCTAGCCCCAAGCTAAGCAGAGCTTGTGTTATGGGTACTAGATGACTGATATACGTAATACACATTACATAGATAGATATTTTTTATTATACATATCAAATACCCAGACCACCCGGAACAAATCTTTGTAGATCGTACAAACATTTAAGGTCATGGGTCAATCTGTATGCTTGAACTGCTCAGTGTTACTTGAGCAGATTTTGAGAATTTACCTCCCTCACGGGTTGGGTACATCTGAATGATCGTGAATTTAGACCAGCTTGGCGACAACTGGCTTCCCTAGAGGCGACTGCTTCCAGTCCAACCTGATGCAGCTAAATACCAGTATTTTGTACGGAGCAACTGTTTGTCTGCAGTGCTATTCTGTGAAAACCTCCCTGTGAAGATGTTGGTGATGTGAGCTGTCATCCTACACTAAAGATTGTCACTTCATTTAGAGATCTACAGGATAACAGCGCTGACCTCCACATCCAAGTTACTGGGCACAATATTTTTCGGACATAGGAGTGGGTTACATGTTTATGCCTTAAAATCGTCATTGCATAATTGGAACTAGTAAAAAATGTTTAAATAGTTGTAATCTCGCCATTTGAATTGAACGTTTACCCATTTTATGTCCCAATAAAGAAAAATAAAATAAATAAAAGCAAGACCAGTTTTGAACAAAGCTGGTAATCGGACTTGCAGGCTGCGCACTAACCATAACGCCTGTCATAGATCTACAAATGACAGCTGGGACTAACACAAAATAAAAGAAAAAAAGCAAGAAAAGTTTTGGACAAATCTGGTTGTCAGACTTGCGGGCTGCGTTTAACCATCACAACTGTCAAAGATCTATGAATAACAGTTGGGACCAATATTGCTTAATGTGCTTTCCGAAGCACGGAGGGTTCTTGGTATGTACTAGATTATCACCCGTCCACGGACTGACCTTGGAAAGCATAGTTTAACCTTCAAGCATGCCTCTTACTATTTAACCACGAGCCCCTGACTAGAGATGTTACTTGGCGCTGTGCCCAATTTCGGGACTGTTCAGCACTTGAAGTTGTTGACAATAGTCAGGTCCTGGGTTCGATCCCCGGCTCGATAATGCTATAGCTCGAGTAATGTGTTATTGGGTATGTTCATTAGGAATTTCTCTGCAGCAACCCGGTGCCTGGAGTTGTGTTTGGTTAATGGCAATAGGCTCACCCCCTATTACATGGGACTTAAACGCATAATGTGGGTGGGCTGTTATAGTGTACCTCTGCTCTAACCTTCGGGGAAACACAAGCGTGATGTTATAATTTCCTTGTTTAAGATTTTTTTCGTCTTCTGACTTATTTTTTGTTTCTTTCTTTACGTACCTCCAGTTCCTACGAGTTAATGGAGAAGCGCAAGCGCACTGACACGTTTAGTTTGTACGAAAAGTGTTGACAGTGCCGGCTCTAGCAGCGGCCGGGGCGTCTCCGTACTCTGTGGAGGGAAGCAAGCGGCGTCCGCGCACGTCAACAACTAATTGATCATGTTAGGAAGTGGATTGGAGGCGGGGTAGGCAGAGTTTAGCGTGGAATTGGATAGTTATGATCGACAAGTTGTATGTTATAAACTTGATTATGAAACTATACTTGACTTGTTAAGTCACGGACAGACATCTCACAGCATAAACCCCTGTATTTTTTTTGTTATTTTGTTTCATAAAGAAGAGAATAGTCATTGGTGTTCTGGGTATTTGCTATGTAAAAAAGTATCTATCTATGTAATGTATTGTATTAAGTTAGTCAGTCATCTGGTACCCATAACACAAGCTCTGCTTAGCTTGAGGCTAGATGATGCTGTGAGGATTGTCCAGCATGATTTATTTATTTATTTATTATTGCACACCATAAAACTAACAAATACTAACTTCAACTACTAACTGTGAGACAACGAGAAACAATAGACAATGTATTGTTTGTCGGTCACCTGGCGTTTATGGAATCAAGAGCTACATAGGGTGTTACAATAGGCAGCATTATCGCTAAAAGCAATCTCTTATTTCGATCAAAACATCAGAATTAAAATAATGGTCTACATGCAGCGTGCATCAAAAATCGGCGGTTATTTAAAAAAAAAACGTTGCCCCACACAAGGAATTTCTCCTGTATCTCTATGTATATTGTAACATCCAAACTTACATACACAAACAGCCAGACCTGGAACAACTACCTGTATCCCATAGAAATATTCGTTCCGTGCAGGATCGAACCCCCGAGCGCTCAGAAAGTCTACGGTTTTCTGACACGATAAAGCTTTATCCATTTCCTTTGACATATGAGGTCCAGTTTGATGTACGGAACATGGCATCATGGTATCAGGTTGTCCATCGATGTCTTTTGAACTCCGTATACGTAATTTGATTTGACCCACCAGGAGCAAGTCACTAAGACTCAGGTACAACTTCCAGCTTTTGAAATGGGACAAGCTCGCCACACTATTCCCAAACCACTGCAACTCCTGAAAACCAGAATCATCGGTGGTGACCACCAGAAAAGCGTCGAGACAATGAAGCCCAACGAGTCCCGGAGAAACGATTCAACTGTCTTGGATCCCGCAATAAAATTAATCAGAAAAGAACAGCGGAGGAGTTCGGAAAATACATCATTTCCGCAACATGACAGATTTTCGAAAGATTTCTCCCGTCCTAAGCATATCGATGTTAAAACTGAAGAGATGAAAGTTTTCTATTGTCTGCAGTGTACGGGGCGCCCCGTGCTCGGGTAGAAGAAATGTCAAGTTGGAAAGAAAGAACGTAGTCTTATCTTGGTAGAACAAATATAGAATTGGTCATGCTACGCGTGCAGGACCACACCGGAAACCAGTCACCCTATATTTTATAAAACCACAATTACATTCATTATCGTTATAATGATAGCAACTAATTACTAATAATGCTCCATGCTTTTCCGGTGAACTTTTAGTATTAGTCATTTTCAACACTTTTATATTTCAAAGGGTGAGTTGAGTGTTGAGTCATACGGGGCGAGAACCCCTGACGACTAGGGAAACACGAATGACGTCATCCGTGACGTCACATCTCAAGGATGTAGGGAAATGAAACAATCGACTTGCGTGTGTCATTTGTTTTATAACAATAAGTGTTTTCGAAGCTTATAGATAGATCCGTTTTGATCGTAACAGAGACTGCAATAATATTCGCTTTAATCAAAAAGATAATTATAGTTTTACCAGCCTGTAGGCACAAGACACGAGCATTAATCACCACGCTTACTCTAGACGGGTTGGAGAATGTAAACTTACATAAACTCACGCCTTTTTCTTATGGGGGTAGGCAGAAACTACGGAACGCCAGCTGCTATAATCCTTGCATCTTCGTTTCGCTTCGTATACCTACGTCCATACATCCGGTCATACACATATACATCAGAGATATTGTTTTATTACAACTTCGGAGATCTACATATGTAAAGACATTTTACAGATCAAATACATACAGTAGCCCTATGTAGCTGCTCTTATTCTTTCTTTCAAATCTTAACTTACATAACATTACGCCTGTAACCTCCTGTATCCTATAGCACACCCACATTTCGCCAGTTATAGGGGGCGAGCCTATTGCCATCAAGCGGGCAAAAATCCAGACTCCGGGCTGCTATTTAGAAACTGTGATAGAAAAACCAATAACACTTTACCCGACCCGGAAATCGAACCACCTCTTGTTCAACAGTAGCACTCCCAACCACTAGACCAACTAGGCTTTTGAAACAGTGCTTATTAACTTTAGGGTACTTAATAGGGGTACTTATCCCTATGACGTATTTTTGACTCATGCATACTATATCACGTAAATATAGATAGGTACATTGTATATTAGTTTTCCCCCATGACTCACTGATTATTATCAATATCAGTATAGTACCACAGGGTGACTCATTTTCAGGAATTATTTCAGTAGCTATTGGTACGTAATCAGCCTTATTAATAAATGCGTTATTAAGTTGTTAATATTTATAAAATTGCAGGCATGTTTGCCTAACGTGGCAAGAAATTGATTTGAATTTTGGATTAAATAATAATTAAAATACCAAAAATAGTAAAATAAATTATAATAATAATAATGCTGGACAATCCACAGAGCACCATCTAGCCCCAAGATAAGCAGAGCTTGTGTTTTAGGTACTAGATGACTGATATACTTAATACAATACATTACATAGACACATATTTTTTATTATACATAGCAAATACCCAGACCACCCGGAACAAATCTTTGTAAATCGTACAAACATTTGTCCCAAGGCGGGAATCGTACCCGCAACCTCCTGTGTCGCAGGCGCACCTTCGTCTTTGAAGTTTAATTTATAAAAAAAATTGTATCAAATAATTTGTCGTTTTTTAAGTTGTTAGTCGCCTGAAAAATAATTAGCATTAAAATAATAATAATACTAGTAATCGCTCGGTGTCGAAATGATTGTGTGCAGATCTTTGACTGTCGATACGGTAGTCAGAAGCCCGAAAGTCTGACAACCAGTCTTACCAAGGAGTATCGTGTATAAAGTCAAATTTGAAGCCCGCGTATTAGGCAGCTTGGAATTTGCTCACTTTTTCGTCTGCCACAGACTGATTGCTGTTCGCCAACCGAATGCGGGGCATTACTCATCTAACCTAGCAAAATCTTGAGTGGAGACCGCGACTCGGCAAACGTAGTGTAGGACGCCCTCTGACTAGGTGGGATGACGATCTGCGAAAGACTGCTGGCAGATGCTGGATGCGGCAAGCTGAAGACAGGGCGCTATGGCTCTCATTAGGAGAGGGCTACGTCCAGCAGTGGACTAATATAGCCTGATGTTGATGAAGATGAAAAGCTTGATAAAAAAATGTTGTGACCCCCTGGCTCTTGATGCACCTATACCCATATTTAAATTGGAACTACACAAATCATATAATTAATTAGTATCCTCATTTATGCAATTAAATTTAAATGCACCGTTTCAGGGAATTGTTTACGTGTATAAATGTTATTTATCTCCATTTAATTGTTATCAAATTCCATGGAAATAACTGCAAAACAAATTAATTAATTAATTATTAGGTCATAACCATCCCGTAGTGATTATTTTGTTACATAATAATATATATAGAATATGACATCATTGGATCGTACTATCATTACGTAATACACCGTTCAGTTTGTATTATTACCTAACATAATCTCACGGCTTGTATTCCTAAAGGGGCTGGGCAGAGGTTCCCATTTCCACGATGCACCATTTATGTTAAGTTCATATGTGCATAGTGCTTTGGGGGCATTTTTGAATGAACCTGAATCGACAGTGGCGACCACCAGAAAAGCGTCAAGACAATGAAACCCAAAGAGTCCGGAGAAACGATTCAACAAAGAAAATAACAGCGGAAGAGTTAGAAAAATACATAAATTCTACTTCCCTCCATATCAAGCAATAGAACAGAGCTAGGCCAAGAGGCACGAAGGGACGTTTACAACTGAGTCTTTCTTTTACGGTTTTAGAAATTTATTTTCTCAAAAGATTTACATAATCACTTATTGAGAAAATACAATATTATAATTTATAATTACATGAGGTCGATTTGCGTAGTGGATTGGTACAATAAGTCAATAACATCAGTTCGTAACAGTATTAGTAGACTCGTAAAAAAAAAGAAGGTAGGGTAATTATTGTAGAAATAAGTGCACGACATCTTATGGGCATCGCTAATGCGGGTAGAAGTGCATGAGCTGAGGAGTACAGTCATAGAAAAATACAAAACATGTTTATTAAGGCCCAAGACACAGTGGCTTTTTCACCGCGTTTAAAAATCGGTACAATGTTGTTATTGTTGTGCTTGTAAAATTAAACTGTTATCTTATTAGTAAATTCATATGGTTGCAGTAATTATTATAACTAGGTAAGTTACATTTACATATTTTGATAACTTGTGTTCCTTTATGTATTTATGTGTATGATTTTGTGTGTTAGGTGTTAGGTAAGGAGGAGTGTGGTTTTTATATGCTGTAGGTACTGTAATAAATAAAAAAAATGTTTTCTTCATGTATATAGTATTAAATAGGAAGTGTCAAATACGTAGGGTAAAATATATTATATTAAAATATAGTGAATGTATATATTTTGTTTTATGTATGTAGGTATACAATTCTGTATGTTAGGGTGTGGTTTATACTATAATATTCCATAATAAATATAATGTAGTGTATTATAATCGTATATGGAGAATTTCCGTGTGAGTAAGATATATTTTAAATTGTGTGTGTTATAGTGTAAATTAAGTTAATGATTGATACCACTTAACCTAAATTTAACTTTTATTAATGAAATAATCTTTTAAAACGTGGCTTTTTAATATTTTTTTAAATATGAACAGGGATTTTGCTTCTTTTATAGATTTAGGTAATTTCATCGTTATAGAGTTGGGCCCCGTTACATAGAATACTCTTTTTTCCGTAGTTTGTTCTATGGCTCCTCAAGCACAGGTTATTAGCTGGCCTTGTCATCCGTTTATAGTGATCTATCCTTTTTGTGAATGTAATTTGTGAGTGGATATCTTTAGTTAGGATTTTTCTAACAAAAATGCATGTATTATATTTATAATTGGGGCTTTTCTTTCTTTCTTATTGGTGATTCTTCTTTCAATCGCGCGGAAATCTCTAATATCGCGATCTAGGATACGTCACATTTAGTTCGTATGTGGCGAGATAGATGTCACTACAGTACCATTTAAGGGACGTCCATTAATTCTTTTGATTGATTCCCTACCACCCCCTGGTTGAAATTTGGTGAGATCTGGTGGGACCCTCCCTGCAAGTTACCGTATAATTTTAGGATTTTTACCTAATAATTATTAGTAGTCATAAATACTCATAAATATTGTCATAACACATCATGAAGACCCTTTAATATATAAACTTAGAAATAAGCGGACGAAATTTTTATTATTATTATAATACATAACATCATGCCTGTATTCTCCGAAGAGTTAGGCAGAGGCACATTTCACATTTTGACGTTCAAAAAGTGCTGATTTTTAGCCTAATTTGAATAAATGAATTTTGATTTTGAAATTAATTTTGATTTTTGATTTTGATTTTGCCAATTATGTTAAAATCCCATGTAATAGGTGGAGAGCATGTTAACATCAACCGGGCACTTATCCAGACTCCGGGTTGTTATTGAGAAATTTCATATGGAAAAACCCAATAACACTTTGCCCGACCCGGGAATCGAACCCAGTACCAGACCAGTATTTTAAATTATTATGTTATTCATATAACGAGTTGACGCGAGATCGAGGTGAGGGTGGTTGATCATACCACCACCACAGAAAAAACCACCATACCATAGAATTACCTTTTTTAAAGTTTATTTTTATCTTACTAGATTAAATATGCACGTCCTCCCTGCATTTTTTTTTCTTTGTCATTCATAAGATACCAAGACTTCCCGTGCATCGGGAGGCACATTTAGTTGTTGGTTCCGAATGTCATTCGTAAATCTTTGTCAGCAGTACGTCAGAAGCCTGAGAGTCTAACAAATAGTATCGTGTTCCCAGTATCTGGATTGTGGACGTCAGATAGGCAGTAGCTCCATGTATAATACTGCTACTCGGTATCCGGTGAAGACTGGAAGCCGACCCCAACGTAGTTGATAAGGCTAGGCAGATGAAGAACGTTTCATTATAATTTCAGCCAAAAACGACTGCTGGGAAATTTCCACTTATATTGCCCCCACATAACTAACATTACAACTTTGACGTCGCGATAATATACACTACGTTACACATATACACATAATTCTCCCGGGCCGACGTCGTCATGTCATGCCATGTCATACGGCCAATGACCGCGTCATGACCATACTGACCGGCCTTGATTGTTCTAGGTCTTTTCCTATACATGGTTGACGAAATACTTCATAAATGTCGTGTCATGACAAAAGTGTGCATGTGTGCATAGGGAAGGATGTATACGTGAACCGTGTCTGTATTGGGGTGTGGTAATGTGTGTGTGCGCGAAAGGGATAGCGTGTATGTGTGTCCTCTTCCTTATTGTCATGATTAATATGTTTATTTACACTGTAGGAAAAGGTATTGGGTGGGCTTATTGCGCAGGGTGTATTATTCCATGATTTAGTATGGAATAATTTGAGCTAGCGGGAATATGGCTTTTAAATTCTATTAAAACGTCAAACTTCATAAATATAACAACCTAATTGGGAGTTTATATTTGAACTGTTTGGTGTTGAAACACTAGGGCCATGGGGTTCGTGTGCCCATTTAGTTTATTGGGACATCGCGAAGCGTTTGGTCGCCTTCTCACGTGACCACAGGGCTGGCCTTTTTTTGGCTAAATAATTAGCATTGCCATTCAACGTAGCAATGCTGAAAGCTTTTCCCTTTCACAGCGATGCGGATGAATTTTTCTATGACCTGTGATTAATTTTTCTGCTTTTTTTTCTTAAATGTACTTACTTAAGAGCATTAAGTATAACTATTATACCAATACAATGTCAATGTATTTTTTTTTAATAAATCTTCAACAGAAATACACTCAATATGCAAGTGGTGGTGAGAAAAAAACGATCTTTTTTAAACTTTACTAAAACAACATTCCATCGTTACCTTCGAAACACAAATAAAATCAAATTAAGAAGTCACAGAATTAATTAAATTACAAGAAAAGAAGTATTATGGATTAAGGAAGGAGCACAATAGTATTAGTATTCACTAAATAACAACAAAGATAGTCAATCAATCGATGTGTTTAGAACTCGATTGAAAAAAAGGTTTCTAAACCGTTCGTTCTTTGTATAAGTCCCGTCTGTATCAGTCATTTAAGGTCATTGTAAGTAAACTGATGACGCAATGATATTTCGGGTAGATTACAAAAAAAAAAATTCACACGTTATAAAATGGAATAAATATAATTTTTTATTATTATTTTTTTATTAATAAAAAACGTTGCCCCACACTAGGAATTACTCCTGTATCGTGGGTGCGTTTACAAACATTCAAAGTCACATACACAAACAGCCAGACCCGGAACAAATACCTGTAGGCCATACAAGTATTTGTTCCGTGTGGGAATCGAACCCACGACACGCAGCGCAGCAGTCAATCGCTTAGCCACTGCGCCAACCGTGCTGTCAAAATAATAGATTTAGATTAGGACAGTGTTAGTGACATAAACTCAGAGGTCTAAGTTCATTAAAAGTACCTAAATATTACGTCACTAGTATGTACGTTATACATAATCATCTGCCTAGCCTTTTCTTAACTATATTGGGGTAGGATTCCGGTCTAACTGAATGCAGCCGAATACCAGTATTTCACATGGAGCGACTACCTATCTGACCTCCACAACCCAGTTACTGGGCAATAAGATACCCCTTGGTAAAACTTTCAGGCTTCTGACAAAAATTAGATATGCATATAAATCTAAAATGGAACTTCGTGAAAACACTAAGTAGCTGAGTTGTTGTGGACGGATAGGTAGTCAAATAAAATAATGGTATCCATTTAGACTGGAAGCTCACCCCAATATAGTTGGGAGAAGGCTAGACTAAGGATTTCCATCAAGAGGGGCGCGCCGCCTTGGGGTGCATTAAGTAGCCGTAAGTAGTAAGGGTGCGGCGGCTTTAGAAAATAATTGCTTATTTATTCTAATTCTTTGTGCTAGAAAAAAATTGCGCTGGTGCCAAAAACCATGAAATAGCAGTGTACCTGTATGTAATCAAATCAGGTTACTAGTCACGTTATATTTGCTCGGAGTTCGCGGCTACATAAAAAAAGCCGTACGTGATGATCGAAGGTTAAGCTACGCTTGCCGAGGTCAGTCTGTGGATGGGTGACCGGTCGTAACGTATCAGATGTGTTTAAGTTGTATCGCCGGGCGGGACGTCCTAGAAGGACTGACCTTCTTGTTAATGTTCTTCAAAAGGTCAAAAGCGTAGTACTCGCAACCGGCGTGCGTGTATGACCAGATGTATAATATGAACGAAAACGAAGCAAAAGGACGGATTGTAGCAGGGAGCGTCCTGTAATTACAGTCTACCCCCACTCAGTCTACCCATGGTAGAAAGGAGTGAGCTTATGTATCTCAATCCTTTCTACCATACTATAAATGTTCTCACCTATGTAAATTACATCATAATTTACTTCACATACTCACACGATATTATAGAACTGTTTTACGTCCGTGACATCCCATAATCTCAGATCCAGTTGAAAACCAGCGTCAGGCACTAGTTGTCTAGCATTTTTGTTGAACAGGACCCTTTTAGCGCAGCCGTAAGACACATAACTAATACTAAATACTTATATATGTTTTTAATGTATTTCTTGTTACTCGTTTTTTTACGTTTTCTATGTTTAGTATTGTGTCGTTGTGAGCCGGAGCCTGTGCTGAATACATGTTTTTTCTTTCTTTCTTTCTTTCTATGTATGTACAAAAGAGGAGGTCGTAGTGACTTTGGTTGTAAGTTGAGGTGGGGGTGCGTGTGTAACAGGTTGGAAACCACTGTGCTAGACAGATGACGAGGTGGAAGATACGCCACCTGTGAGTTAATATCATACTGCAGTCTACAATTCCATGGCCAGGTGTGACCATTCTGGTTATAAGTAGCAATAATTGTAAGGCGGTAGCCTATTATAGACTTAAATGGCGTATGTTTAAGGCCTATTAGTATAATTTTTACCTCGAAGATATTGAAGCCGCACAGATAATGTAAGGGATCATCAGCATTATCGTCATTTCAGCGAAAACACGTCCACGGCTAGACATAGGCCTCCCCCAAACACAGCCATCGGGCCTAAGCTGCCCTCATCCATTGGATTACTACGATCTTCACCAGATCATCCCAAAGGTCGGTTCTGCGAGAAATGGGTACCTGATGATATTACTATATTAGGAACTCCTCAGTAGCAGCCCGGAGTCTATAATAGATAAATAGGCTAGCCCCCTATAAGATAAAACAACGCCTCTATTTCTTGAAGTGTTAGGCCGCTGCCTAACTCTTCACCTCCTTCCCCTAACTAAGTAGTACACCAACATTTCACCAAATATGTGTACATCCTATGTAATAGGGGGCTAGTCTATTGCCATCTACGAATTGACACCCGGAACCAACAGTTAATTCTGCTTTCCCCAGGTCTCGCCATGTAACAGACACCCATCCACGGGCTGAACTCGTCAAGCGTTGTTTAACCTTCCCTCAATCCGCGCGGGTGTCTAGAAAAGCAGAAAGCTAGCTAGAAAAAATAATTGGAAAACCTCATTTATTTCGGCCTGCTTGTTAGTTTGTTTAGATAAATAAAATTGTACCTTTTGAACAAAGACTGTTGAATCCAGACTAAAGTTCAGAAATCCGTGTACTATGGTGCATTCTAGAATCAATAGGTGTTAAAACTAGTCTAGACTGTAGGTAGAGCCGTCTAGTCTTAGTCTAGACGCTTTCGTAGCATCTAGGTGCGCAGTTAGATATGTACAAGTGAGTTGGGACGCAGCCATTGCTCTTTACTTATTGACTTTTGAAATATAAGGAAGATTTTGCTCTAAGTCATGATAAAAATTGCCTAGTTATCTTAAAACTCCATCAAAGAGGTGAGCAACTATAAACGATGTCATATTTAATTGATATCTATAGCTATCCCAAACTGTAGAATTTTCACACATGAACATAAAGCTTATACGTTTGTAATAAAGTTGAAAAACTATCAAAGAAATTTGAAAAATTGGGGTAGCTTGATGTGCTGGCCTCTGTACTTTGTAACTTATAAGTCACTTCAGAATAAATATTCACTTCAAAATAAATAAATAATATTAATACCAATACGTTGTACGATTATCAGTTTTGGCTTCGTTGTATGGGTTTGTTAGGTTACCACTGAAAACGAGCGCGGTGCTGTGGGTCCCGTGAGTGATACCACTCACGGGACCCACAGCACTCCCGAGACCCGCTTCTTCTCGAAGTCACGACGTGCAACTGCCGATAATTGTCATTGTTAAAAGTACTTAAAGTATTTGAACGAAGCAACAGGTGTATGTAAGAATATTAGCAGGTGGCGTTCTGTAGTTTCTGCATACCCCCGTGGAAAAAGGCATGAGTTTATTATTATTATTCATTTAATTCCGACATTGTCCATATGTGCTTACACAAAATTAAAATAAAATATTACGACTAATGTACATTAAAATTACATACACAATGACACAAACAATTAAATTAAATTGCACAATGTCATAAATACAATTAAAATTAAATACAAAATGTCATATATAGAATTAAATTAAATATAAATGAAATAATACACATGTATGCATGTATATACCTAAAGATTATCTTTTGTCTTCATAAACATAAATAAAGTCAAATATATATCATTAGACATGTCTAGTACTAAGTATCTTTCTGTGTTTGTCTTCGGAGGCAAACATTTTTATTCAATTGTTTCTTTTTTCGTAATTTCAAAATTGTACAAGTTTTAGCACTGATTTTTTAATAGTCAGGCAACTTTTATGAGAAGAATAAGTATTTTTTGACATCTTTTGAATAGTAAATGTCTCGTACCTACTGTCATACTTATTCTTTATAAAAAAAATCTAATTATCTTACTGTTGAAAAATTAAGCTCACTAAATATTAAATTATTGTGTATTTTGCGTACCTATTTTGTTTTTTTTATCGTGAGAACGTAATCGAAGTATAAGGAAAATGGAGGTAGACAGACTACTGTACCACGTGCGATCATGCTTATAGCGTAGTACCCCCTACTACTAGGTCTGCCTACCCCGATGGGAAATGGGCGTGAGTTTTTATTTTTTTAAAACGCTGCCCCACACTAGGAATTTCTCCTGTATCGTGGGTGGGTTTACAAACATTTAAACTCACATACACAAACAGCCAGACCCGGAACAAATACCATACAAATATTTATTCCGTGCGGGGATCGAACCCACAACACGCAGCGCAGCAGCCGATAGCTCAACCACTGCGTCAACCGTGTCGTCGATTCTATTCACTAGATTTGCTAAAATAGGTGTTGGTCAAAATTCATTTATTCAAATTAGGCAGAGAATCAGCACTTTTTGAACGTCAAAACGTTTACAAAGGACAGTCCCCCAAAACGCCCACCCTTCACCACTTCCTAGTGTTTTTGCTTCGAAGAAGAAGTGACGGAACAAACTCCCCAGCAAAAAGGTGTTACAAATAAACCCAAACACGGCAAAACATACCTAACATCAAGATCATAGGTGAGTCAATGACATTTTTTACTTAACTTCAGTTCAATGAATCAAGAATAGTCACAATTAACTTCTTGATCATAAAAATTTTAGTCAATTGAAATCGTAATTCGACTATTATTGAATTAAAATAACTACACAATGAAAATGCTGTTTCAGAAGGTCCACTCTGTGTACCTTAGAAGTCTTATTAATAACAGAAAGCAGGAATTTGAAGATTTTCGTTTCAGCAATGCTAATATGTTAAAATTCTCTGTGAAAACATGGGCGATGTAAACGATGATATGCGCTGTCACTGTCACTCACATGATGTTACGGATTTATCAAAAATCGATTATCGAGTGAGAGTGAGAGAGAGAGAATTGATTATCGAGATAACCTGAAAATATCAGTTTTGTTTAAGTCCCATGTAATAGGGAGCTAGGCTATTGCCATTAACTGGGCACAAATCTAGCCTCCGAGCTGCTATTGAGGCATCCCAGAGGGAAAAAAGTGCCAGATTGCAATGCCTTAACAGGCAACTAAATTATATGCACCTAACTATTATTAACATCTTAAAAATTCTGTACACTTAGTTTGAAATAAAGAATTTGAAAAACCCAATAACACTTAGCCCGACCAGGGAATCAAACCTAGAACCTCATGTTCAGCAGTAGCGCTTGCAACCACTAGACAAACTAGGCAGTCTTACTATGACTTGCTTGTGTACTTCTTACTTTTCGCGTTGAGTGGACCTTCTGTTATTTACTTCGTGATTACACCTAATAGTTAGGTGAACGACATTACAATTATTTTGTAATAGGTAAATAAGTTGGGGTTTTTGAACGTAGGTATGTACAGTACTTACCATCTAGACAGAGTGTTTTATTAATTAACTATAATTACATGTATTAGTCAGTTACCTAATTTACAAGTTTCTTTTGGAAGTCAGTATCCTGCCAAATAATAGTTGATTTTGCACCAAGGGTATAAATTGCCGGGAAGGGACGCACTAGAAGGACATACACTGACCTCATTGGTGATGATCTTCAAAAAGGTCAGATACGTAGTACTCGCAACTGGCGTGCGTGAATGACCAGATATATGAACGTCAGCGAAAACAGTATGTATGGATCGTCACGGGTGGTTTTCTGGGTTTCTAAGTGAGAAAAAGGTGTGAGTTTTTGTATGTGTATGTATGGGATAAATCAGAGTCTTGTGTCACGGGTGCCATATTGAATCATGATAGTAACGAAGCAACCTAGACTGCAATTCCGAATGCAGCTAGGAATTCTAGTCCAAGGCATAGTCACTTTTATCCTCATTGGGAATAGTCTACTGTAAGTGAACAGTAGACTATTCTGTTTATTATGAATTGCTTTTATTATCCCACAGAAGGCACCCCTGCTATGGCATAATAAAAGCAGTTCGATTTTCAAATAAGTTCTTTTCGTTACCTAAAAAGTTTTATTCAGACTGTTAGTAAGGGTTCCAAAGTTAAATCACATTAGTAACCATCAGGTTATTATATCATACTAGCTGACCCGGCAAACGTTGTTTTGCCATATAAAATTTAGGGGTGGATCACCCTTAACATTTAGTGGGATGAAAAATAAATTTTGTCGGATTCAAAGACCTAACCGATACGCACACAAAATTTCACGAAAATCGGTTGAGCCATTTCGGAAGAGTTTAATAACAAACACCCTGACACGAGAATTTTATATAATAGGTCTTTACCTATGAAATTGCCGTTTTGTATGAAAAAATTTAAATGAATTTTTTTCATGTATTTTTTATTTGTATTAATCGAAGTAATCACCCATGCAATCAATGCATCTTTGCCAACGCAGTGGCAGTTTATTGATGCCCTTCTTAAAGAAATCAGCTGGACGGGAGGCAACAAATTATTCAAAGGCATTTTGTACTGCCTCTCGGGTATTGAATTTTTTTCCCGCCAAGAAGTTATCCAAATTCTGGAAAAAGTAGTAGTCTGTAGGCGCAAGGTCTGGTGAGTAGGGCGGATGACGGAGAGCTTCCAACCCCAGTTCTTGCAACTTGGAGACCGTCTGCTGTGCAGTATGAGGTCGCGCGTTGTCGTGCAGGAGCAGCGGAGACGAGCGATTGACCAATGCTGGTTGGAGATGTGCCAGCTTCTCCATCATTGTGTTCAATTCTTCACAGTACACATCTGCAGTAATGCTCACCCCGTTTGGTAAGAAGCTGTGTTGAATCACACCGGCGCTAGACCACCAAACAGTGACCATCACTTTTCTTGGGGTAAGTTTTCGTTTAGGGCATTGTTTAGGTGCTGAACCAGGATCCAACCAGCTTGCTGAGCGCTTGCGGTTATCAAACAGAATCCATTTTTCATCGCAGGTAACAATGCGGTTCAAAATTCCTTCATTTGTGTGTCTGTTGAGCAGTGCAAGGCACGTCTCGACGCGTACTTCGCGCTGGCGATCATTGAGTTCGTGGGGCACCCATTTGTCAAGCTTTTTTACCTTGCCAATTTGACGCAAATGGACCAATATTGTTTTTACGCTAACGTCGAAAGCTGCTGCTAATTCAGCCGTAGATTGTGTATCATCAGCTTCCACAATCGCCTTTAATTCGTCATTGTCGACCAAAGTCTTCGGACGACCGCGAGGTTCATTTTTCAGGTCGAAATTTCCAGAACGGAAGCGAGCAAACCAATAACAGGTAGTGCGTTGGTTTGTAGTGTTAGCTCCGTAAACGTCGTTGATGTTGCGTGCCGCTTGTGCCGCGTTGCTGCCACGACGGTACTCATATTCCATAATTACTCGAATTTTTAACGTATCCATGATGACGAAAAAGATTTAAATGCGATGAAAATGTAACACTAATCAATAAACAAATGACTACTTTTGGAAAAAAAAATCCATGTTTTTAAAATAAAATTAATTTGAAATTAGAATTCTTAGCCAAACAAAAAATATTTTGATTTGAAATGGCCAGTACTGCAGAACGGCAATTTCATAGGTAAAGACCTAATATTAGATTATTAAACGGCTACGCCACAGGGTTGGAAAGACTTACTTCAGGTTAGTTTTGCATGAAGTTTTCCCGATCGCCCCTCGTAGATCCTGTCTCCCCCCCTCGTCCCCTCCTACCTGAGGAGCCCTGAATGCCCCGGCGGGCCGGCACTAGCCGGGGGTTGCGGAAGGATCGTACGTTCCCTTGAATCCGGACGTAGGTGTGAGAGGGAACACCGGGGTAGTTTTTAGTCAGTAAGAGTCTGATAGACCCCTCCGCCCCCCAGGGTCAGCGTCCCCAGGGTGGAGGTCATCCATGAGGAATTTCCACATCGGATTAAAAATAAAGGTTAGCTTTGCATGAAATATAATTTGAGATTATCGAGCAGGTGGTAAGAAAAGAAAATATCACTCTTTACTCATTAACTCATTATCTGCCTAACGTATTCCCAAATATAATGGGATGGTCTTCCAGTCTAATTCGTACATGGAGCAACTACCTGAGATTATAATCTCACCTGCGCAACGTAGTTACTGGGTAACACGATATCCTATAGCAAGATTGGTAGTCTGACTTCTCGTAACGATTGTTAAAGATCAACAAATGACAGCTGGGACCAACGGCTTAACGTGTTTTCTGAGACACTGAGGGATTTTCTCTTCCATTTATTTCAATTTATTAAGGGTTAGCGTAGCATGCTGTTTTTAAACTTATGCATCATCAATTGTGGGAGACCCCAGGATAATTATAGAAAACTGATAGACAGAGAATATATAATTAAATTATGGGTTTTATGTACAACTTCAAACATGGTGAATCATAAATAGAAATACCAAATTATATTATCATTTAAATCAACGTATAATTCGATAAAAAGCTGAGTCATGGGTAACAACCTAATGTGTATTTTCAGTACGTAGGTACTGGAACTGGGAACTGTCGTACCAAGGAGTATCGTGTTGCCCAGTAACTGGGTTGTGGAGGTCAGATAGGCAGTCGCTCCATGTAAAACACTGGTATTCAGCTGCATCCGGTTAGACTGGAAGTCGACCCCAACATAATTGGGAAAAGGCTAGGCAGATGATAAGGTACTGGTTTTTATTTAACCATGAATATTTATGAGACCACAATAGTATACTTAAAATACCATAATGTTATTCCCAATATAATCCTACCTATCTACTTTACTAATCATACTGTTGATGTTTATTTTTGGAGATAATGTCCTTTACCTGACTAAAATCCTGAGAAGGAAATGGCCTACTTCATCAGCCGTAATATCAAAAACACGGGGCCCCCGTGCCACGGGGGCCCCGACGGGCGACGTTTGTCCCCAAAAAAATTAAAAATGCTAACCATAACCACAAATTACATACATACATATACTCACGCCTTTTTCCCATGAGGGTAGGCAGAAACACAGAACGCCACCCACCACACCACACGTTGAACTTAACCTATTCCGGATCAGAATGTTATAACTTTTGAGCTTGCTTTGCTTGTACTTGCAGTCTAGCAAAGGCTCTGTGTGTCAGAAAGCAGAAGGAATAAACGATCGTAGCACGTGGCGTAATATAGTTATTACCTACCTACACCCATGGTAAGTCATTCATTTTTGACTTACCTATTCATTAAGACTTGGTTAACCCAGTTTAAAAATAAGTCCAAAATTCATTATCATTGGCGCTTTTTCGGTGGTCGCCACTGTTGATACTGACCTTCAGGAGTTGAATTGTCTGGGAGTAGTGTGGCAGGCTTGTCATAAAATATGTTTATTCTGTGTTCATGGAAGCCTCTGATCAGCATCAGACGTTTACTTGATGGCTTATTGACATTATCATGTCACCTCAACCGTATCAGTCTAGTGGACTGTTGAGTTTAAATCCTTCTAAAAGGATAATAAGGATAGTAAGCACGTGGCGTTCCGAATGCTGAGGGGGATATGTAGTGTGACGCGAATGGATAGGATAAGAAAAGAGTATTTAAGAGGAAGTCTGAAAGTGCTGCCTGTGACTGAGAAGTTGTGTCGAAATAGGTTGCCATGGTATGGGCATGTGATGCGAAGGAATGGGGACCATGTTGTGAGGAAAGTTCTAAGTATGAATGTGCAGGGTTACAAGAGTAGAGGGAGACCAAAGAAAAGATGGATGGATTGTGTGAAAGATGATATGGCTAGAAAAGAGGTGACTCTTGAGATGACGGCAAATAAAGATGTATGGAAGAAGAAAACATCACAACACCGACCCCAAATAAATTGGGAAAAGGGCAGGAGGATGATGATGAACCACGTGGCGTTCCATGGCTTCTGACGACTCCTTCCGGGAATAAACGTGAGTGCATGACCTCTTTACAAGTAAACCCGGATAATCATATAACAGTACACAACCGCAAAACCAACCAGTCCTTGAAGTTAGGTACGCAAAAAACTTCCGAACGGAATTTTATAACACACAAAAGGAAAATATGAGTTTTATTGTAACTTTAGCAGTAATTTTACACATAACTTACAGGAAATCAGGATTACATTGCAATCGAACGGTAAGTTCTATGACCTAGTTATTTAATAAATAAATAATAGTTACACGTTATGCGTTGTCACGGCCTTGCATGGTTAGACAGAAATTTATTTGTCATAACATTTCTACAAGGATTTTCATCATCATCATCATCAGGCTATACTAGTCCACTGCTGGACATAGCCCTCTACTAATGAGCGCCATAGCGCCCTGTCTCCAGCTTGCATCTGCCTGCAGACTTTCGCAGATCGTCATCCCACCTGGTCAGAGGGCGTCCTACAAGGATTTTAGTTGCTAAATATTATTCCGCCTGTTTTCCCCAAATGAAGACGTAAATAGGTCTAATTTGACGACACGGTTGGCGCAGTGGTTGAGCCATCGGCTGCTGCGCCGCGTGTTGTGGGTTCGATCCCCGCACGGAACAAATATTTGTATGACCTACAGGTAATTGTTCCGGGTCTGGCTGTTTGTGTATGTGAGTTTAAATGTTTGTAAACGCACCCACGATACAGGAGAAGATCCTAGTGTGGGGCAACGTCTTTTAAAAAGAAAGAAGAAGAATACCTAGATTTTGACTGGACTTCCTTGGTTGCAAGCGCTACTGCTCAAAAGGACCTTAGCCGGACAGTGCTATTGGGTTTTTCCATCTGGAATTTCTCAGTACCAGCTGGGAGTCTAGATTTGTTCCCAGTTGTTGGCAATATGGCATCGCCCCCTATTATATGGGACTTAAACAAAACTAGCAAAATGTGGATGGTACTATAAAATTTCATGAGTATTCTTGATGCTTACGGTTCAAATCAAATAAAAAAATACTAGTTCAAATTAGGCTGGGAATCAGCACATTTTGAGCGTCAAAATTTACAAAAGACGTTCCCCCAAAATGCCCCCCCTCATCACTACCTTGTGTTTTTCTGGGAAGAAAAAGTGGCGCAACAAACTCACACCAGAAACTGTACGTCTCTCTGGAAAAATGCCACATGAATATTCTGTTTATTCTGGGGCCTCGGGGGACACCGGTGTCCGACGCAATAATTTTTCCGTTGAAGCCATGGGGGTCACCAGTGCTCGGAAATTTGTGTCACTCATTTCTTATGACGGGCACGGAATGATTGGCAATTTTTTTATGGTGCTTGGTTTTTATCTTTTGACTGGTTTCTTTGTCTGGTCTGAGTATCTAGGGTTTTTCCGCTAGGAATTTCTCAGTACCAGCCAAGTCACGCCTGTATTCCACGGAGGATTAGATAAGCCAAAGGTGTGCTTACCCACATTACGCACGTTATGTTGAATACCATGAAAAAAGTGGCCTTACCAATATGTCATTAACTGGGTGCAGATTCAGACTTTGGGTCTACTAGGAAATAAATAAATAATGCTGGACAATCCACACAGCATCATGTGTTATGGGTACTAGACGACTGATATACTTAGATAGATGTATTTTTATTATACAAAGTAAATACCCAGAACACCCGGAATAAATATTTGTAGATCATACAAACATTTGTCCCAAGGCGGGAATCATACCCGCAACCTACCGCCTCCTCCACATCAGTTGTTAAATTTCTGGTTGCTGCTATAAAATTTCTGAT
Source organism: Phlogophora meticulosa (assembly GCA_905147745.2). NCBI lineage: Eukaryota > Metazoa > Arthropoda > Insecta > Lepidoptera > Noctuidae > Phlogophora > Phlogophora meticulosa. The sequence goes on from LR990542.1 coordinate 3,887,622, forward strand.
GCAAAAATTCTATTATACTTTATCCGACCAAGGAATCCAATCCAGGACCGTATGCTCAGCAGTAGCACTTGTGACCTGCAGGTCTGGACTTTTGCCTGGTAAATGGCTGTTCTATGGATATAGGTGAAATGTGGGTGTAATTTTTAATTCTGTTTATTAGTACGTAATTGAAAATGCTACTGTAATTTAAAAGGGTTGAGATCCCTCTTATAGGTATTTATATCCAAAATATCTAAGTGTATTACTAGGTATTATTATACTTAATGGTACCATGAGTTTAAATGGTACAATATTTTTATAAAAAAAAACACCTCTACTGCAGAGGATCTTGTGGCTTAATAAAAACAGCCACGCGGGTTGATCGATGGTTAAACTACGCTTGCCGAGGTTAGTCTGTGGATGGGTGACCTTTCATTACATATCGAAATTCCTCCGTGCCTCGGAAAGCACGCTAAGCTGTTGGTCTGGCTGTCATTTGTACATCTTTGACAGTCGTTACGTGTAGTCAGAGGCCCTAAAATCTGACAACCTATCTTACCAAGGGGTATCGGGTTGCCTAATAACTGGGTTGTCGAGCTAGTGGCCATTCAGCTGCATCCGATTAGAATAGAAGCTGACCCTAACATAGTTGGGAAAAGGCTAGGCCGACGATGTAATTCCTGTGTTAATCCCATCGAAGAATACAGGCTCGAAGTTTTGTGATGTGAGTCCATTGCTTCGTGGAACTCATCTCGTTATGTGTCCTACATTTCTTTCTACGTAAATCAGTGTATTTTAAAAATCAATGCTTGCTTTCCTTTTCTCTTACAAAACTTTCGTTTTGAGGTAAGTTATACTTAAAGGTCATGTACCTTAGCTCATGTGTGTTTTTAGTCATTCTTAGGCTATATTAGAATAGACACAATATCTCTACAGTTAGAATAGAATAGAATATTTTAATTTATATAATTACGTGTCACGTTGTTTGTCCGCTATGGACTTCTAAACTACTGAACCGATTTTAATAAATTTTGTACACAGTGAGTGTTTTGGTCAAACTTAAAAGATGTCCTATCTTTTAAGTTTGACCAAAACACTCACCGAGTTTTAATATCGATTACTTTTTTATATTGCAAATTAAATGTTTTCCTGTAATAAGTTCCATACAGTTTTAACAGATGGCAGTGCAAGTTAACTTTTGAGGCGGTACGAAATTCGCCGGGACAACTAGTTGATGTATAATATATATTAATACGATTAATTGCTCAGTTGCAATCAATTGTAATTTGTACTTTACTGGCTGATCGATAGTTAGTACTGTTTTATAGAGAGTAAAATATAATTTAAGTTGGATTTGTGATTTCCAGAAGAATGATTGGCATTGAAGCATAAGAATGTATTATGTGACGGAATGTAAATAAGTGAAATAAATAGAACACTCTTTATTGTACACCATAGAAACCAAGCACAGATTATTAAGAATAAGTGGAGTTTAGGAAAAACACTACCAGGGCTGCGATAGTTTTATTTTAATATATATATATATTTTTTTTTTAAATTACCTCAGCAACCGGGCATAAGAGTGCTATACAGTGACATCGACCTACAAACTGATACCATTAGTTTATGAACACGATTCTGGACCCCCGGCGTGGAAATTTTCCGTCGGCTGTTTTCTTATAGGTAATATAATAATATATAATAATATGTCATGATGGCCCAGTGGTTTAGGCCTCGCCTCTTGTGCACGAGGTTGTGGGTTCAAACCTGGGCAAGTACCAATGTGAGTTTTTAAATTCATATGTACTTTCTAAGTTTATCTTGGACATCATTGACATCGGTGAAGGAAAACATCGTAAGGAAACCTGGACTTATATAATTAATAAAAGTCTGAAATCGCCAACCCGTCTTGAGCAAGCGTGGTGATTAATGCTCGTGCCTTCTCTGTATGAGAAGAGGCCTTTGCCCTGCAGTGGGACAGTAATAGGCTGGTACTGGTACTGGTACTGGATATAATAATATATTTTTATTCTAACAATGTATTTTAACAATATTATGATTGGATTCTCCTTTTAGGCAGGTAATGCCTGTGTTAGGAGATTATCCTGAGTTACGAGTCTTTTTGAACCTGCCCAGTTTCATTTTTCTTTTTTTTTGTCGTATGCATGTTACTTTCTTTAAATAGATAGAATAAGAAATCTTAATATATATAAATCTCGTGTCACAATGTTTGTCCTCAATGGACTCCTAAACCACTAAACCGATTATAATAAAATTCGCACACCATGTGCAGTTCGATCCAACTTGAGAGATAGGATAGTTTTTATTTCGATTTTTGACCTTAATATTTTTTTAATTGCAAATTAAACGTTTTCCTCTAATAAGTTCCATATATTTCTAACAGATGGCAGTGTAACTCAACTTTTGAGGCGGGACGAAGTTCGCTGGGACCGCTAGTAATTATATAAGAGGAAGTCTGAAAGTGGCGCCTGTGACAGAGAAGTTGTGTGGAAATCGGCTGTCATGGTATGGACACGTGATGCGAAGAAATGAGGATCATGTTGTGAGGAAAGTTTTGAGTATGAATGTAGAGGGTTACAAGAGTAGAGGAAGACCCAGGAAACGATGGATGGATTGTGTGAAAGTTGATATGGCTAAGAAGGAGGTGACTTCTGAGATGACGGGAAATAAATGTATGGAAGAAGAAGACATGCTGCGCCGACCCCAAATGAAATTGGGATAAGGGCAAGAGGGTGATGATGATTTAAAGAGAAATGTGGTCTACTTGTTCCTGTATAGGTTGCAATACATTCGTAATAGACCTGGACACTGGATCTATGCCCGGTCGACGGCAATAGGCTTGCCCCCTGTTACAAATGACTTAAACCTATGTTAAAGTCCTTTGTGATTGTTAGCAAGGATAATAAATTATAACACACAAACATATTATTTTTTTGTAACTACTTCTGCCATCATTATTATTATTTCTTTCTGTGTTATCTATAATCAGTATTGTCATTGTGTGCCCGAGGCTGTGCTAAATGAATATTTTTTCTTTTTTTCTTATTATAATAGCAGGACATGTTACAAATTCATATATCTACTTACTCCCACCATAACACATACATTTTCACTCCTAAAAAGCTCAGTACGGCTCTATTACGAAGCTAACACAGCCCATGACGTCATTCACCAATAGAAAATTGCAATGACTCCGTACATTAACCCGTTGCATGCTAATCAGCTGAGTCACGGTGGTGTTACGCAACAAGTCAAAGGCCTCCCGACCTTCGTACGAACTCGCGATTCGGTGCTGTGACGTAGCAATACTAGGCGTGTGTCTAGCGAGGTTTAGGTACCTAGGTTATCGCCATCTTAGACTTTTAGATAGAATATATATTTGACGACTGACGAATGTTTGTACGATCTACAAATATTTGTTCTGGGTGTTCTGGGTATTTGCTATGTATAATAAAAAATATCTATCTATGTAATGTATTGTATTAAGGATATCAGTCATCTAGTACCCATAACACAAGCTCTGCGTAGCTTGGGGCTAGATGATGCTGTGTGTATTGTCCAGCAATATTTATTTATTTATTTTTTATTTAATTTTTTATATTCTTGCTGTCATATCAAAATATAAATAGTAACAATAGACATAACATAACATCTCGCCTGTAATGCAGATGGTTAGGCAGATACGTATCTATAGTGAATAGTTAAATAATTGAACTACCTACTTACCTACCTACCTACCAGCCTGTTAGTGTTCCACTGCAGGGCAAATCTTCTCATACAGAGAAGGCACAAGCATTAATCACCACGCTTGCTCAAGACGGGTTGGCGATTTCAGACTTATATTAATTATAAGTCCAGGTTTATTCACGATGTCTTCCTTCACCGCTGTCGGTGATGTCCAAGATAAACTTAGAAAGTACATATAAATGAAAAAGTCACATTGGTACTTGCCCAGGTTTGAACCCATAACCTCGTGCACGAGAGGAGAGGCCTAAACCACTTGGCCATCATGACATTTTTTTTTAGTAATTGAACTAAAGTTATTAAAATACATATTTGTACGCCGTAAAGGTAAAACATGACTGTGATCCTTTTTGCAATGTACTTAACATCTTGCATGCTTTGTGTGTGTATACTCATGTGTCTGACAAATAAATGAACTCTAACTCTAGTACCTACTCCAATAATGATTGACGAGAAAAAATCCACAAAATGACATTTAATACTATAATTAAACTGGTTGTTATGTAGCGGTTTGTGACAGCACCACACCAAAAAGATTTTAATGATTTTGTGAAAAATCTAAAACGATGGTTGATTTTGGAAAGCGCCTTTTACAGTTGCTACTTATAGTTTTTAGTGTGTTTAAAGATTTTGATAGTCTTTTGGCAGCGTAAAAATGGTAAATGATCAGATCGGGCATCATTTCTCATATATTTGATATCATTAATAAATTAAAATACGTTTATTTCCCAAATAATTCAGATAGTTTAGTACAAGAATTTAGCAATCAGTCTATTACAGTGTGACATTATGTTGTAGATATTGACATATTGTAATCTCTGTCAAAAAGACGTCCAATACCTTTAAACTCTGTAATGATATTTTATGTAAGTATTTATGTAATTCCAGAAACTATTTATTTAATAAAAAACGCAAACTAAATAAAAAAGAAACTAAATAGATAATACTAAATATGCTGAGATAGGAGCCTTTTATTTTATATTTTATTGTTTTATTTTTTAGTTCCTTTTTTATTTTGTGTTTTTTTTATTATCTGTGCGTGTCCCAAATAAATTTTATAACTTTCTTTCTTTTCTTTCAAACTGAGCAATATTTTTTTAATCAAATTAAGACATGGTGACAAGTTCAATAGTTCACATTATAAAAGATAGATGGCGCATTGAGTTCAGTGTTGCAATTAATTAATTTCAACATCTACTGAAATATCTAATACAATACAGTTACGTGAGATTAGATATTTTCCATAAGACCAGTAACAGTTATACGTATTCAATAACTATGACTGGTAAAAAACACAAGGTGCTCGACCCACAGAGTCAAAGCCCTCTAATAGACTCACGTTAGTATATTAACCCTACTTACTAACATTACAGACTGAGGGGCTCGTGGCTGGATAACTATAGCCACACGGGTCGATCGAAGGTTAAGCTACACTTGCTGAGATCGATCTACTGATGGATGAAACCATTCGTTACATACCAAGACCTCTTGTGCCTCGGTAAGAATGAGCGAAGTATCTGTGCTATAACTGTGTTTAAAATGCCGTCTTTAGCAGCGGCATCCACTCTATGCTCTCTGGTGTACGCACCGTCTGATTCTCCCAATTCTGTCAGACGTCAGCTAAGCCTTTCTTAGTCATAGTGCAGGTTGATTACACACCGTTTTTTGCACAGTAAGACAGCAAATTAATTTACTGTAGCGTTTTCCTCATAACGATAAAGATACAGAAAAACAATTAAACTCATTTTTAATTAAATTTTGCGGTTAACCATATTTTGTAATAGGCAGCACTTACCTGAATTTGTTAATGCAGAAACATAAGGAAACAACAAATTAAAATGTGTTGTGGCGCGCTGGTAGGAACACAATAAAATGTTGCTTTGATCTTCGTTGCCTTGTGTAAGAAAAATGCCTGAAAATCTCACAATTCTCGATACCGTAACACAAATTGATTCACAGCTTTTTGATGGACACGCCTGACCCATTGCTTCAGATTTCTGAACTTGTTATTGCTCTAAATTAAATGTGATGTGAAATTTCCATCACTGGTTAAAACTGCCTTTCGTCCATACAAAACCGTTGTTTTATATGGACGAGAGACATGATATGAACATAATCTGAATAGAGCTGAATAATCTTGAGTAGTCCCTTAAAGTTGGGCTTCTCTGTCGACCCTGGGTAGATATATTTATGGGAAAATAATGTCTAAAACAGCAATGTCTCAAAAAATATCTCCTTGTAAAAGAAATTCAAACCAGACTTGAATGACGTAGGTACTTGTGTGAACGATTACAATTGATTATGCTAGATGACAATCTAATTGTTTTCTAATAGTTAAGGGTTTCCCTTCCGGTAAGTATTTGGATGGGTGACCAAAATCATGGAAGGCACCATTGGAGAGAAAGTAAGCTATTTCCGTTCGATGCCTAATTTAGAGGTTTGGTTAACATTGACGTTATAGTATTATGTGCTCTTAGACACTGGAAGGGACTTCGACTCACAATTTGTTGAATGTGTTCAGTACATGATTGACCCCTCAGATTTTTCGTCGACTTTTCTCAATTTTAACGTTTGTGATGGTTTTCTTTACGTTATCACCATCATCTGCTCAGCCTTTTCCCAACTATGTTGAGGTCGGCTTCCAGTCTAACCGGATGCAGCTTAATACCAGTGTTTTACATGGAGCTACTGCCTATCTGACCTCCACAACCCAGTAACTGGGCAACACGATACCCCTTGGTAAGACTGGTTGTCAGACTTTCGGGTTTCTGACTACCCGTAACGACTGTCAAAGATCTACAAGTGACAACCGGGACCAACGGTTTAACGTGCTTTCCGAGGCACGGAGGAGTCTCGACATGTTACGAACGGTCACCCATCCACAGACTGACCTTGACAAACGTAGCTTAACCTTCGATTTTTTTATTTAGCCACGAGCTCCTCTTTACTTTAAACTATGTAAAATCATGATTAGTTATATAACCCAATGAGATACCTATTTCTTTTTAAATTTTGTTTTACCTCATTACAAAGGTAGAGCTGGGGTGTACCTACAGTATACCCACGTTTCACCAGTTATGTTTTTTCAAGTCCCATGTCATAGGGGATGAGCCTATTGCCATCGACCGTGGCACACATCCAGACTTCGTGCTGCTACTGAAAACACCCCAATTTGTTTATTACGGAGTAGATAATGTTGGACTACTGTTAGGAACACTAATGTGGTTGAAAATAAGGTAAGTTATTGTCAATTTCACTGGTGATGATGTACGCGCTCATAAGAGTCATAAGTCACGATTTCAATTACTTTAATGTCCTTGCCGAGTGTTTATTGTAAGTTCGTAGAAGCCCCTGTTTTACACCAGACGTTTACTGACACCACTTTATAACTAATTGACATTGTCATGTCATATGTAACCAGCCGGTCGATTCTGTAAAAAGCTTTAAGTGGAAACTTGGGGAAGGTGAAATGAGCGGTGATGTTTGCAGGTGACATCTTGCTTTATTAGTAATGTTTAGACACTTAAATATTAACTCAAGAATAATATTAAATAATTAATAGCATTAGCATAAAAAGAAAACCATTTGTTTAGCAATGTCTCAAGCAAACAATGACACAATATGAAACAACGAAAACAAAAATAAAATAATTATAACAATCGAAGCAAAAAAGAATGTGTTGGTAGCGCCAAAGGGACCCAGTTCAGCAGAAATGCCAGACAACTAGTGTCTGACGCTGGTTTTCAACTGGATCTGAGGTTGTGATATGACACAAAAATAGCTTAACAGCACGCCTGTATTCTCCAAAAGGGTTAGGCAGAGGCCTATGACATGAACACATTTCGCCGTCCCATGTAATATAGGCGAGCCTTTTGCCACGAACCGGTCGTTAATCCAGACTCCGGGCTGTTACTGATAAATTCCAGATGGAAAAATCCAAGAAAACCCAACAACACATTGTTCGAAAAAGGTTCAATTATGGTGGTAATTAATTGTACGTCTATTTTACTCACTTCACCCGAGATTTTACAGAATAGGACCGCAGTAATAATTGTCTGATGTCATAAGACCGTTGACTTTGGTATGGTCAAATGTGTCAATGTCGTTCTCACATCCGCACATACAGATATTTTGGGGGTGATTGCCCTAGTGTCCGTTGGAGATATATACGAGACGTTATCTAACTATGTGGGCGTCTGAAGAGGCAAAGAAGGGATTCTGCTCACGTGTCGAGATATATGAGATTAATTTTTGCCATGGTGAAAAGATTTGACGGGAGGATTTGTCGATATTAGCAGATAGACGCGTTGCTGGAGAGTTTGTTCCGCCACTTCTTCTTTCCAACAAAAGTACTAGGAAGTGTTGAAGGGTGGGCTTTTTGGGTTACCGTTTTATGTAAATTTTGGCGTTCAAAAAGTGCTGATTCACAGCCTAATAAGAGTTTTTTTTTATAAGTCATAATAACAGCATGATCCGATGTTGGTCTCTGGATGGGTTACCAACCTTTGCTTACCTCGGTATCTTACGTAATTTCCGAGGTATATAGGATTTTAGACTCTGCCTCGGAAAGTACGCTAAGCCGTTGTTCCCAGCTGACATTCGTAGATCTTTGACAGTCGTTACGGGTAATCAAAACACCAAAAGTCTGATATCCAGTCTTGCAAGTTTGTCAGTTTTTTTTTTAATTTTATGGTGTACATAGATACATAAAGAGTATTCTATTGTATTATTACTAAAAGGTCCCGTATTACCCAGTAACTGGTTTGTAGAGGCCTGACAGGCAGTCGATCCATGTAAAATACTAATACTCAGCTGCATCCAGTTAGACTGGAAAACAACCCGAACATAATAGGGAATTGCAACGCAAATAGAGGGATAAAAACCAATGGATTTTTTACTGTCTGACTGAGTAGATAGAAAAAAGCCCAATCAATAAAATTATAATAAAGCTCATTCAATGGCTCGTCAAATATGGATAGAAACAGTTTCGCTGAGTTCATTGGTCGGAGATGAGTTAGGCAGAGGTCAATGACCATATGACACATATATACTACACGTACGTTGTCCTCGTGACTCTGAGTGACGTAATGTAGTAGTTTTGTAATATTGCTATGCGAATTTTTGGTGATGTTTTTTTGTGTCTCTTGAAAATGTACTATACAACCTGGTACCAGGAGTTCAGTGGGTACAGGATGCTGAAACACCAAGCCTTGAAATTTTTTGTTGGCTTTTTTCTAAGTTTTTATGTCTGAAGTCTTATAATGAGAAAATTATTATTTCTATACAACACAAAAAGATTTACACTTTACTTCTGTAATAAAAAATCCCATTGGGTATAGAATTATGATTTGTGAATTATGAAAAAATCTGATAAATAAATTTCAACGCTGGGGTAGAATGAGAACTCCTTCGCTGTGTTTTTTATTATTAATTTCGTCGCGATATCAAAGACAGTTGAACCGTTTCTCCAGGACTTCATTGTCTTGACGCTTAATTGGTGGTCACCACTGTTGATTCTGGTATTCATGAGTGGCAGTGGTTTGGGAATACTATGGCGGGTCAACCTCCGTTGTTTTATTGTACTTCAAGTAACCTATAACCGGATATCAGTCCGGTTTTAGGTGAGTTGAAGTTTTCAGCTGGGAATTTTTCAGTTCCTTTTACGATTTCCGGGTCGGTGTTGTTGAGTTTTCCACCTGGAATTGCTCATTGATGTCTCATTGGTGGCAACAGGCTCACCCCCTATTACATGGGACTTAAACAACGCATGACTTAATGTAATCTGAATGTATTTTCAAAATCGTCTCACCTAAATTAATGGCTATTGGTTCGCCTCAAATATACGACACATAGGCTTGAACATAAATGACGGAGACGTGTTGGTGCTGTATGAGAAAATCAGACTTTAAAAAAAGAACATAACAGCACCCTTGTATTCCCCGAAGGGTGAGACAGAAGTGTACCTATAGTACAACCACATTTTTCCAGACTATCCTGATAGATAACACTCAATAAGACTTCTTTCTTTAAAAAAAAACGTTGCCCCACACTAGGAATTTCTCCTGTATCGCGGGTGCGTTTAGAAACATTTAGAGTCACAATACACAAACAGCCGGACCCTAGAAAACTACCTGTAGGCCATACAAATATTTGATCCGTGCGCGAATCGAACCCCTAAGACAACACGCTCAAAAGTTGCGTATGCGCAAATTAGACCACTTAAGCAGCCGAGGAGATAACAAAAATTTCACGATTATCTAATTTCCAATTGTAAACTGTATCACGTCTGGATCACTGGTTGAACTCGTGTCATGACACTGATAAAAGGTATAGTTGGCAACAGTAACCGGCCAGGTTACTGGCATACACGAACGCTCTTTCTGACGTTAGTATGTATCTCTTACGTAGAGATAAAAATATCTGTATTTGCTTCGTGTATTAGGTAACATTATGACAAATATAATGATAACGCTATGACAAAGGTGCTGTTTTTTGGGGTTCCGTACCGTGCCAAAATGGTATAAATGGAACCGTTATTGTGCGACTATGTCTGTCTGTCACAGACAGACACTGCTTCACAATGCTGACACTGTTTGTGTCCGGAACTAACAAGTTGCTGACACTGCTTGTGTCCGGAACTACGTAGTTGCTGACACTGCCTGTGTCCGGAACTACCTAGTTGCTGACACTGCTTGTGTCCGGAACTACATAGTTCCGGATACAAGCAGCCATATACACAAGTAGTCCCTATGTATGTATGTACATTTGTTTGGTTTTAAACCAAAATAGTAGCAAGAGAAAGAAGTTTTGATATTTTCATTGCAATAACAGCCTGAGGGCTATAATTCTGTGGGATTATAACTAGTATAATATCTGGGTATGTGTAACTAGTTCATATTAAATGGGGTATGAATGAAAAAGTCTTTATTTGTATATTTCAAATCGTATTTTTATTTTCAATTTGCATAGTTTTTTTTCTCCAAAGTATTTTCAATTGATGAAAGAGTTCGTAAACAAATAATATACATATATCGCCTCTCCTTATCTCCGAAGTCTGCATATCAAAAAATCTGAATTAAATCAAGTTGATGGAGGCCTGTGTACTTATAACAGAAAAAAATAAAACCATATCTCTCACTAACACTGTATTTTGGCAATCATATTTTTTTTTTAACAAACTTAATGGAATGTTTTTTTCATACTAAGATTCGGAACTCTCGGTTTGCCAGTCTGACTCGCTGTTTGCTGGTTTTATTTGCCAGAGTTTTAGGGAAAAGCAGGTCGTACCTACCTAATAATCAGGTGATCATTATTTTATCGGTTCTGTTAGAAAAGGTATAATGTAAAATAAGGTTAGAAAAACGATGTCAGATGCAAGAATTCGGTATTATTATATTAATCAGCTGCTACTTACATTTATGTTCTTAGAACTTAACCAAATCGGGTTGGCGCCATGATGATGAGTAAAATAACCTCTTTCAAGTTTTTTAGTTATTTTTATACATTACACCTTGAATATTATCAATCCACCTAGCCCGGCTTAGCCTGAGAGCACCCTGTACTGGAATACTTTGGTGGAGGCCTGTGTCCAGCAGTGGACATCTTTTGGCAGCTGAAATTATGATGACGATGCAGAATATGATGATGATGATGTCTCTAGTCGCGACTGGCACGACAATTCCGAGATCTGCAGTCCAAATATGTACTGTGGAGGTTTAATGCAATAACAGACCATATTGTGTACTGGCTGGCAGAACCTTGGTTCTCTATGATTTCAAACACTCCAAAAAGATGAGAATAGTTTAGGACAGGAAATCCCGTCGATACTTGATTGTAATTTAGAAAAATTAGTTTCGTTCCTTAATAAATGCCATAAAAAGTCTTATAGTTAAATAACTCGGTCTACAGTGGTTACATATCTTAAGCACTTGCCTGTGTACTGATGATGCAAGTTTCTATATCTGTGACGCATTGCTTACGTCAGCACCAAAGAATTTATAAGAACTTATTTATTTCGTTTATCCTGATAATGGTATGACTTAATGATTGTATTTTTGTAACGGATACGTTTATCTTGGTCTTATCTTCGTGCCAGCTACGAAATAGTTTATAGGATAAAATATGTAATAAAAATAACGGTGTGTATGTGTGAGTTAATCTCGAAAACTGCTGCGCCCATGTCGATGGATTTTTCGCCGAGAAATGTGGGGTTTTAGTTTTAAAAAGTCGGTACTTGATTCGTACTCCATCATCTGATCATCATGTACAAATGACAGCCTGGACCAACGACTAAACGTGCTTTTCAAAGCACGGAGGAGTCTTGATATATTACGAACGGCCACCCATCCACAGACTGACATCGGCAAGCGCAGCTCAACTTCCGATCAACCCGTGCGGCTATTTTTATTTAGCCACGAGCTATTCAAATGAGTATTATACATAATTTATTCAGTTGCGTCTGGTTAGACTGGAAGGCGACCCCAACATAGTTGGTAAAAGGGTCGGCTGATGAGGCAGATGAAATAAAAGAGGTATAATAAATATGATAAGGGTCAATAGCATGTACCTACATAAATTCACAAGAAGATATTATTGATGTACGATAATTTTGCAATCAGCCCAATAAAGTATGACAATTTTTGGGAGGCCATTAAACCATTGTTTGAGACTTAGAAATATTTCATTAGATAACCCCAATGCTAAGGTCTCCTCACGTATGTTAGTACCGTTTAGAGAGGCTTCAAGAAAAAATATGTACTCAGGTACATAATTATGTAATAAGACTTATAATAAAAAAAATCGGAAAAGAGCGAGTCTGATTCGCTCACCGAGGGCTCCGTACAAACTTTAGAAATTTTTTTTAGCTTCTTCACAAACATTCAATTTTTTATTTATATTTGAATAAACCATTAATTTACAATTTTGCCTTTTACATACTTGAACTGGGAGACCATAGTTCTAGGTTAACGGGAAGTACACTATAGGTTTTCATTTATTAACACGTTAACTGTCAAACAACGAGACACAATAGAAAATGTATTGTTTGTCGGTCATTTGGCGTTCAACGTGTTAACGAGTTTCACACTACATACATAGTTCAGGCGACCGTAGACCAACGTATATATGATGTGAATTTTAACTTAATACCTTCATACATTCCTGTGAAAAAGGGTTTTGACGTACAGACAGACGGACAATGAGGTGGTCTTATAATGGTTCCGTTTTGTACTTCTGGTCGATGGTTCCATAACTTGGCATGAAAAATCTTTTTAAAAATTTTCATTGTCAGTTGTCGTAATTTAAGTTGGTTTGTTGAAATTTTTAACAGTGCTAGTTCCATAACTTTGTGAAATTTCAAATCGATAGGTTAGGAAATCAAAATACGTAAAGACAGCCAGGTTGACGTAGTAAAAATATATAAACAATGATGGAAAATCCACACAGCATCATCTATCCCCAAGCTAAGCAGAGCTTGTGTTATGGGTACTAGATGACTGATATACTTAATGCAACATTACATAGATAGATATGTTTTATTATATATAGCAAACACACTAATGTCCCCCTAGTCGCACCATAAGGTTTCGTTCTTCATCATTCTCGTACGTAACCCTAAAAAGTAAGAATGAACTGTATTTTGCCACAGATAATATCTAAATCCGGTTTGTTAGATGGATTCTAGTTACATTAAGACTCAGTGTCTTATTTGAAAAATAAATTGAATGGAAAATTAATGGTAATTACCTACGTCATCCCATGCAATTTGAGAAAGAAATTTCCATCGGAAATTCCCAGTACACTTCTATTGATTCTGATACCAAATTAAGCAGCCGTAGCTTCTTGTAACAATCATCCACTCTTTTTACTTCATATAAATACATTTGACCGACCTTGACCCCTACTTATGTACTAACTGCGAGACATCAACGTATTTCGATAATGAAATCTTCCCATTACATTACACAGTACTATTAGTTATTGTCTTCATGTATTCTATGACACAATAATCCTTGGGAGTCTCTTATTGTAGTCTTTTTTTGGACTTTTAAATTAAATGGTTTTAATTACTGTAAATAGCCTTAAAAAACATTTTTGTGAGTCATATTAGTTGAGGTCGGTGTTTCCCTACCAGACTACTCTGAGAGGCACCGAACACCGAAACAAACTCGGAGGTCACAGTCTTAAAGTCCCGACATTATCTTAGCTAAACCATACACTTCTTGACAGCTCGAGCACGCTTGCGTCACGATGGTCTCCTAGTGAAATACAGGCCTTACTCTTCCATATATTCATGCTCTTTATTCATACCTACATTCCGTTCCCACATATACGTCTTCCCTTCGGAAAATAATAAGGTATCAGAGTTGGAACGGTGAACAGTCTTTTATCGCACATGACTCTCCATTATGGAGGAGCTCGTGGCTAAATGAAAACAGGCGCACTGGTCAATCGAAGGTTAAGCTACGGTTGCCGAGGTCAGTCTGTGTGTGGGTGACGGTTCGTAACATATCGAGACCCCTCCGTGCCTTGGAAAGCACGTTAATTCGTTGGTCACGGCTGTCATTTGTATATCTTCGACAGTCGTTACGGGTAGTCAGAAGCCAGACTTGACAACCAGTCTTACCTAGGGATATCGTGTTGCCCTGTAACTTGGTTGTGGAGGTCAGATAGGCAATCACTCCATGTAAAACACTGGTATTCAGCTGCATCCGGTTAGACTGGAAGCCGACCCCAACATAGTTGGGAAAATTTTACGACCGATGTGGCGCGGCGGGCGAAGGTCCGCCTGCGATGCAAGAGGTTGCGGGTTCGATTCCCGCCTTGGGACAAATGTTTGTACGATCTACAAATATTTGTTCCGGGTGATCTGGGTATTTGCTATGTATAATAAAAATATCTATCTATTTAATGTATTGTATTAAGTATATCAGTCATCTAGTACCCATAACACAAGCTCTGCTTAGCTTGGGGCTAGATGATGCTGTGTGGATTGTCCAGCATTATTTATTTATTTTATTTAATTCTAGGCAGGTGATGACTATCCATTATGGCCGACAATATGGCTGACTCCTTTTCTGTCTAGCTCATCGTCATCATGATCAGGCATTAATTTCGCTGAATCTTATCAGGTAAAAACGTGACTGATAAAGTTACGAGGAAGGTGACATAATGTATTGGCTCGAGTATAATCTATAATATTAGTTGTTTGGACTGTGCCCCCAAAGGATGATCTATTGGTTGCGTAGGCCTATCAGCGACTCGTGGAAAAACAGTATTTAAATATTACATACTATCCTATATTAGTTGTTTAGTTGTTGTTGGGAAAAGGCTTGGCAGTCATGAAATGTCTACTCATTAAAATAGCCTTCCAAGTAACTCATATAATAAACTGTAAAAGAGAAAATCACCATAATCACCACGCTTCCCAGACGGATTGGTGATTAAACTTTTCTTATAGTAGACAGAAAGATTTTTCTGTCTATCCCCTAGAAAATTCACCAGGAATAAGGCTTCTTGACACCTTTCTACCATACTCACACGAAGAGACTGGGTAGTTTTGATTTTCAACACAAAAACGTAGCCAATCTATACTAATATATTATTATAAAGAGGTAAAATTTGTTTCTAAGTATGTATGTAGGGGGTAATCTCCGGAACGAATGATCCAATTCTGAACATATTTTCACTGTTAGAAAGCTATATTATTCCTGAATTCAATAGGATATTATTATTTTCAAAAGGAGAAGTCAAAAGTTCGAAGGGAAAAATATTAAATCCATGCGGACGAGGTCGAGGGCTAAGTGCTACTTTATAATACATTTTTACCGGTTAAATGTCACCTCACATACGTATCATGCTGACATTGAAAACCCAAGTCTAGTCTAGTATTAACCGTCTGTAAATTAAAAAGTTTCAGCCATCCTATTTGTCCTCATTAGAACTCATACATACACAGTTATTTTCAGCATAAAGACACACGCCTTTGTCTGTGTGCGCGCGTGTACGTATAGAGAATAGAAGTGTACTGACGTCGAGACGCCTTTGTATGTGTGCGTGCGTACTACAGGTCGTCGAACTGCGAATTTTCGGCGGTACACCAAATTGCACAATTCTACGCGTGTTGTGGAAATTACCAGTGTTTATGGACCTCTGATTTCACGTTCTGGTGAAGTGATCAGAGATCAGATAAGGCTGGATAAAATATTTGTTTATCAATGTTAAATATGTACGTACGAGAATCGAGGTTTTCCTAATTTGGCGTTAGGGTCACGTTTGAGTAGAAATTGTGGGGTCTAATGACCTTAGATGATTATGTGCGAGTTTTATTAATTTCCCTCCAAATCGTGCTATCGCTAATTAACAAATATATGTCCCAGACACCAAAACGTGATAAAAATCATGACAATTACGTAATGAACACAGCCAAAAGATAATACTGAACTGAATAACAAAGAGAAACAAATTATTTATCTTTTTTTCAACATAAATGTGCTATCTCCACGGAAAGAGGTCATTAGCATTTGTACACTTTCTTTTGGGCGAAAAGAGGCATGAGTCTATACGTAGGTAAGTACCTATGCATGCCTTTTCAGCGTTTTATTGGGAAAATCAGGCAGTCGCCGCATGGTACTAGAAAAGGATAGATGATCACCCTTACTCTTCTCCTCTCCTACTCACTACAACGATCTGTGACCGCCAATCTATAAAACTATAACTCAATTCACAACAAATAACATCACGCCTGTATGTTGTATAGAGTTTGGCAGGTCACTATGCACTAATCAAAAGTGAGTGCACTATGCACTCACTTTTGTACGGAACTGAGTTCGATTCCCAGGTCGTACACAGTGTTATTGACTATTCCCATCTGGATTTATTCATTGGTGGTAATAGGCTAACCCCCTATACATGGGACTTAAACATAACTGGTGAAATTTGTACCATATAATAAATAAATTAATAATTCTGGACAATTCACACAGCATCATCTAGCCCCAAGCTAAGCAGAGCTTGTGTTATGGGTACTAGATGACTGATACCTATACTTAATACAACACATTACATAGATAGATATTTTTTATTATACATAGCAAATACCCAGAACACCTGAAACAAATCTTTGTAGATCGTACAAACATTTGTCCCAAGGCGGGAATCGGACCCGCAACCTCCTGCGTCGCAGGCGGACCTTCGCCCGCTGGGTCACATTGGTCGTCAAAAATATGTATAGCTCTGCTTCGTATACGTACAATACAGGCGTGATGTTATGTTTAAATATTAAAGTCCTCAGCAGAAAACGAGGCCTCTAAAAAACCCAAACCAACGGACGACAAAGAAAATCTTAAATTCAAATATTTCATAATATTGTGTCATAAAACACAAGAAAGTTGATGTAATCTTGTACCAGGGTTCATTAACATCTGCTTTAGCAACAGTGTTATAAAATAAGGAGGCACATACCCAAGTCTTATCACTTTCACATGATAAGGCACCAGCCAATCTAGTTTCGCGTAATCGTTCCACGAACTAGATGATAATAGCAATGTTAAAAGTGTGTTATTAAATAATGACCCAAAATCAGTTTACTTTTTTTCCTCTTAGTGTAGTGGCTTTTTGGCGCAGTGGCTGAGAGATAGGCTGCTACGCTGTGTCAAGGGTTTGATTCCCGCACGGAACAATTGTATATTTGTCCTACAGGTAGTTGTTCCGGGTCTGGCTGTTTGTGTATGTGAATTTAAATGTTTGTAAATGCACCCACGATACAGGAGAAATTCTTAGTATGGGGCAACGTTTAAAAAAATACAATACAGTGCTGGCTGTATAAAGTGATAAAAGGATGTATGGAAGCTTGACGTTTGTGTCAATAATATTTTTTATCGGGTGCATGGCTTACACAAACTAAACATCTCTTTGATTCATCCTCTTTCAATTAAGGCTTTGTTTGTTTAATTTATGTTGTCTTACTTAAGTACTTGCATGACACTTAATACCAGTTGTATGTCATACCTGGAGGAACCTTTGCTCCTAAAACACAGGCTTTTGGCCTAGTTTAGGATGCATCAGTTCGCCCTTTAATGTGTCTCTATTGTACTATATATTTTTAATCCTGTGTACTTATGTATGTTTTTCAAATGTACGAATAAATTTTATTATTATATTATTATTATCCACCATCCAACACGTATCAAAAACTTATACCATATTTTTCTTGCAATAAGTACTTTCAATCCAACACACAATTTTACTTACAAATACTAGCCAACACAATGACTATTAAAGTAATATTTCATAACGTTTGTCAACCATTAACAGCCAGTTGCCTAAGCGAAGCTAGAATCAAGGCTTTCTGTAGTAACTGCGAGTCTTTCGCAAAATACTGCAATTGCTTGCGTTTCACGCTATAAGTTACAAGACAGATGTAGCTATGACGAAAACAATTAAAAAAATAACTGTTGTTAAGTAAAATTGTGTAGTAATTCCCATCAGTGTTGACAAAAACATTGTAATCTCTTCGTTTTAAGAAACCATCTCGATTTGACGCCACATTTCAAAATGTGAAATCTGATTACATGCAAATTGACGCCGTTTGGAGATGTGTAGCAATTTTGAAATTCGAATCGTTTTCGGCGGTTTGAAATTTATTTTTTATCTGGCAGTTGGAATATTCTATGCGGCCTACTCAAATATCCTTTCTCCTTATTGTTTATCGAGTCGTTGATCTCCTTTTGTTCTAAGTTCACGCAACAAATGAGTACACTGACTGACTGTTCTTCCTCAAAAGACCAATCCGGTCAAGGAAGATATGGCGAACAACTGGAAAAGCTGGTTCGACGGGGCGCGGGAAGACTTGAGGGAAGCCTTTGATCAGCAGTGCAGTCTTATAGGAAAAAGTTTATATAATATAATAATAATGTTACCAGCTCGCTTCAGTCATAGCGTTATTTTTGTACAGAAGCCAGCACATCAAGCTACCCAAATCTGTAAAATTTCTTTGATACATTTTCAACTTAATTACAAAAGAAAGTTCATGTGAAAATGGAAAAAGTTTGATGTGCTGGCGTCTGCATATACAAAAAAAAAACTACTTTTTTAATTCCATTTTATTTAAATATCTACTCATAAAAATATGTCAAAATAAAGAATTTATTATGGAGCATGAAACGTAAAGTAAATAAAACTTTTCATTTTCGGTCCGTTGTTTAATATAATTACCATACTATTAAATATTTAAATTAAGGTCTGTTACCTATATAGTTGACTAATTTTGTTTCTCGACAGCCAGCATGGTTCTGCACTTAAAAGATTGGGTCCCAGGGCGATAAAAGAGATATCGATTAATATGTTTTGTAAAATGGTGAGACAAGTGGTCCAATGAGTTCTGAGTTGAGCTCTTCGATTACTGACATACGAAATATGGGCACTGACTGGGCAGGACCACTAATATCTGCGTGGTTCTTTCTTTAAAATACCATAAACATAACCATGCATGTTAGTGTCTGAGATGGCTCAGACACTAACATGCATGGTCCTCACATGATCTGACCAAGACAATGTTTGGACTTTAAGAGCATCTGTGACCTCTGAGTTTCTTTTCAGATTACTCAGCTAGAAAACTCCGAACTCATAAAAATATTTACTTTGATTGACGTGTGAAAGTGTTTGTAAAAACCATTTATCATTTAATAATGTTGTAGGCTTGAAACCAGCAAGTGTGAAATACTTATCGATATAATCAAATTGCCCACCAATTTCGAAAACTACTTACGTGCTACCAAATTAAAACGCATCAACAAATTCCAGAATTTTCTACAAATACACAATCTATTCCAATAAAAGTGGGCGTCGTACCGCGCAAAAACCATTGCCCCCGACTGGCCAGACTATATGACCGCTCACTTCCCTTCGTTGCCCCCGTCTTGGCTTGCGATTATAAGGAGCAAGGGAGGAGAAGGAGGTCTTTCTAGCCGGCTGATCAATTTTCCTTAAAGAAAAACGCCCGAAAATATACGTACATTCGTTGAACTATCGTGAAGGTCGTGTGGCAAGGTCAGCGGCCCCGCCGCGGTCGATGAACGCGTTGCCAAAACATTAGACGATCGATAAAAAAAACATGGCTGAATTGTACTAGCGCTTTCGTCATTGATATTTATATTATCTCTAACTGTGTTTATGTCATTTGATGTAATTAATTGGTGCTGGACTTTTAAATTGTGTGTGATTAAAATTGATGGTAGTTTGAATGACACAAGTTTGTTTTTAAGGCATATTATTATTGCAAAATAGATGCTAGATATGTAAGGATCGAAGCAGGTAGCGTTTTTGCGTACCACCATGGGAAAAAGGCGTAAGTTTATGCACGTATAAGGGTATAGTTTAAAAAAAATGTAAGGCAAATACCATGGCCTTATATTTCAAGTCAATGGCCTACCGTATCATTGCAGACAACTCATGACCACAGCTAACACACCCAAGGTCGAAAATGGACAAAAATATCACCACAACAAACAAGTCATATCTCCAAAAATCAATACGAAGCCGACAAAGGCCGTCTGATAATCACTTACGACTTTTTGCTTCTGAAATGGCTATGACCTGATGAGAAAACGGTTGGTGAACTACGAGGGGGCCGGTGACCGATGGGTTGGTGACGTCACGAGATTATATTGTTCTGTTTTTGTTGGTTCACGTACTGGCAGGTTGGTGTTCGCCTACAGACTTCGGACAATATGATTGACTTTGGGAGAGAGTCAGTCATCTCGTGGATCTGATGTCATTGTCTTTCTTTTGTTTTGGATGACGTCAGTTGTGATTTTTCAGACTTGTCTAGCCGTACCTGTTACTGTCCCACTGCAGGTCAAAGACCTACAGAGAAGGGACGGGCATCTATCACCATCACCACGCATGCTCAAGACGGGTGGGTGATTTCAGACTTATATAAATTACAAGTTCAGAATTTCTTACGTTTACCTTCACAGATGTCAGTTTGTGTATACATTTTACATACAAAAGTTATCTGCCTTGGTACTTGCCCGGATTTGAATCCATAACCTCATTCACGAGAGTCGAAGCCTTAACCACTGAGCTATCACGACAATGATAAAAATATTTTGTGATTTTCATTTCAACAATTTCTTAGTAACCAAGAGAGTGGTTAGTGCTATCTCTATACATGGGTTTGATCACTTTTGCCTACCCCTTTGAAGTTTACACGCGTTATGGTAGGGGTCTTGCTGTATAGATGCATAGTTCCCATCTTTTTAGGGGATGAAGGCGTGGG
The DNA here is from genome assembly GCA_905147745.2 of Phlogophora meticulosa. Lineage (NCBI taxonomy): Eukaryota > Metazoa > Arthropoda > Insecta > Lepidoptera > Noctuidae > Phlogophora > Phlogophora meticulosa. Next base: position 3,908,644 of record LR990542.1, read on the forward strand.
TAGTTAAAGGAATATAAAATCACGCTTGTTATCCGAGTGAGATTAGGCAGATGTCTGCCACATTTCAGCAATTATGTTTAAGGCCGAGCCTTTTGCTACCAAGCGGGTAAAAATCCAGATTCCGGGTTGCTACCTCAGTAGAAATAACTCATTACTAACTAATTTTTTTTTTACTAATTAATTATACTAATTAATAATTACTAATTTTTACTAATTTTTAATTAATAACTAATCCAGAAGTAAAATCCCAACAACACTTTATCATACCCAGGAATCAAACCCAGGGCAGATTGGCTGTAATAAAATAAAACGTGTCTTACATAATTCGATTCAATGTTTTTTTGACGCAATCATGAAACTACCAACTGCGACCCTCGGTTTCCCCGCTTGTAAAGCTCGCAGCGTTATGTTAAATACACTTTAACCATCCTCAGGAATTGGGCTATCAAATACAAAAAGAGTTTTCGATACCGACTGGTAGTTCCACAGATTAGCCAGTTCAAACAAACAGACACTTAAGCTTTTTTATATTTAGGTATTGCTAGATGTACCTGCGAGTTTTCTCCGCGTGGAATTTAAGAATACATGGGTTTTGATTTTTTGCGCTAAACCCTAATTTCTATTTCTAATGTAAAAGTAGCCTAAGTTACTCCTCATCGCATCAGCGCTCTGTTCGTGAGATTGAAGTCTCGTCAAAATGGATACAGCCATTTCGGAGATTACCTCAAACAAACAGACAGACTAAAATTAAAAATATGTTTTTTTTTGGGATAACTATCGCATATCTAACTGCATAATATGCGTTTGTTAAAAGCTTAATTCTTTTGAAAATACAAACGGACACTTCAATTTTATTTCTTTGTATAGATTACATATTATTATTGGTGGCTTGGTGGCTAATTTAATAATAAAAAACTAACGAAAATAGTTTGTACAAAATATTTAAAACTTAAAATTACACACAGACAGATGACAGATTTAAATGGTTCACGTGTCACTCGCAGTCATGGATAAAGGCGTAAGTAAATTATTTCGTTAAAATATTTAATTAAATTTCACAATTAAATTATCTTAGCTCTTGATTTGATTTCAGTTTGACGCGCTTACTTATATAAATTAGTACGCTTTGCAGACGCTAACGCCCGGTTTCTAGAACGAAAATCATCAACAAAAATTAGATGGCCAATAGGCATTCCTATTGGCTATCTAATTGTTGTTGATGATTTTCGACAGACTTAATTTTTTTTTTTACCCAGGCCATTACGCCTGGGTAAAAAAAAAATAAGTCTCTCAGTCAGATAACAGGAGCTCGTGGCTAAATAAAAATAGCCGCACGGGTCGATCGAACGTTAAGCTACGGCTACCGAGGTCAGTCTGTGGTTGGGTGACCGTTCGTAACATATCGAGATTTCGAGATATCCGTGCCTCAGAAAGTACGGTTAAGCCGTTGGTCCCGGTTGTCATTTGTAGATCTTTGACAGTCGTTACGGGTAGCCAGAAGTCCGAAAGTCTGACAAACAGTCTTACCATGGGGTAACGTGTTGCCCAGTAACTGGGTTGTGGAGGTCAGATAGGCAGTCGCTCCATGTAAAACACTAGTATTCAGCTGCATCCGGTTAGACTGGAAGCCGACCCCCACATAGTTGGGAAAAGGCTAGGCAGATGCAGTCAGATAACAAAATTGCATTAAAAATAGGGGGCATGCTACGTCACAAGTAAGTATAATATCTACATATGCGTGTCATCATGCCACTTTTAAACTTAATGCATCGATGTAATCTTTTGATCAGGGGTAAACTGAGATGGAGACTGAAACTGGGGGTTAGTTAGTTAATTAAGAGCGTAGAATAAATTCTACGGTGTACAGTTTATATCATTTTGTTCTCAGACACTAATCTGCATGGTCCTCACGTGATCGGACCAAGATAATGTCTAGACTTCAAAAGAGACTGCGACCTCTGAGTTTGACGACCGATGGGGCGCGGTGGGTGTAAGTACGCCTGCGACGCAGGAGGTTGCGGGTTCTTATCCCGCCTTGGGACAAACGTTTGTACGATCTACAAAGATTTGTCTCGGGTGTGCTGGGTATTTGTTATGTATAACAAAAAATATCTATCTATGTAATATGTCGTATTAAGTATATCAGTCATCTAGTACCCATAACACAAGCTCTGCTTAGCTTGGGGCTAGATGATGCTATGTGGATTGTCCAGCATTATTTATTTAAGTATAGTTTGTTTTGATGTTTTTTTAGAGTAGACAGATAGGGAAACGTCTACCTAATCTAATTCTAATTTAATCATATTATTTTATGACGTGTAAAAGTGTTTTAGAATACTTATATATATATATATAGACGTAATATAATTTCATTGTAAAAAATACAGATTTTGCTCCAACGCCATACTTCACCAACATAGTCTATTTCTAATTTATTTATTTTCTTTTATTTTATGACATATAAAAGTTTTTTGGATACCTATTTACGGCAGCAAATATTATTTCAATGTAAAGATACGGATTTTGCTGTTACGCAACATTCCCTACACGTGTCGAATTTCTGAAAGTCTGCCAAAGCTTTTGTCTTATTTCAACGACGACACAAATGTGTAACAAACTAGTTTAATTTGTTAAAACAATACAATTAACATTCCCCGCCTTTGTTTATATGGGAATACAGTTTCATATTGTTGTGACAACTGATCTTTCAAATCTCACTTAAAAGGTGTTAAATTAGGTTAATTTTAGTGTCAAGTTTCAGTTCACAGTTGGTTTTTAAGTCTCTTTAGAATGGGAATGGCTTAATTGAGCACTAGTATCTACCGGCGACTTCATATTTATATTTATATCATATATATATGTATGTATGAATGTAAATGAAGCAAGAGGAGTATGTAAGGATCGTAGCAGTTGGCGTTCTGTAGTTTCTGCCTACACCTATGTGTAGAAGGCGTGTGTTTATGTATGTATGTGTGTATTGTATATTATATTTTTGTTTTCCACAATGGTGATAGGATCTTATATACTGGCTTAAAGCTAGGCACAATTGTGGAGCCTTTAGGGAACAGCAATTCTAATAAAAATAAATTAAATTATGTTATTTAAAAAATGTGATTAAATAAAATTAACATGTCACAGCAAAGTGTAATAAAAACAACAAGTGACAAATTTATCATTTAAAATTGTGATCATTTCAAAATTTAAATAATACAGTGGTAAAATATTATGGTTATACATAAATTATTTGAAAAACATTTAAATATTTAGATGACTTCTTCTGCGTATGTAGGTATGTTTATAAATTATAGTCCATGTGTTATTCTGAAGTATGCGCTATGATACTGTGAAGTTTCATCAAAATCGCCTAAGTAGTTTTTGCATAAAATGTCTTTCAATCTTTTTTTCATAATTAAAAGATTAAGTCAAAACGTTGAGTTAAAAAGTTGGATGACGTCACGCGTACGTATATTTTATACATACTTGTGACGTAGCAGCTCCAAACTACATATAATGCGTTTTATTTCATCATTTTAGTAGATATTATTATGATAAAGTAAAAAATACGTATTTTTCTTTATTAACTGACTGACGGACTACTAATGATTGTTTTTACTTATCATCTGCCTATTATTGGATTTTTTTAGACTTACTCACGCAAGTTTGTAAGGATGTGTATATGTTACATGGAACTGAAACATAACTGGCGAAATAAGGGTGTAATATAGCCTACCATACCTCTGCCTACCCCTTCGGAGAATACAGGCGTGATGTTATATTCAAAAAAAGAAATAAACCGTTAAATACTTTTCCTAAGCAATCAAACATTGATATCGTCATCAGCACCTCGTTCATTATGAAAAGCACGAATAAATTTCCCAAACAGTTTTCTTCCGCGTTCCAAGTAGAGGTCATAGAACTCCGTAAAAATTGAGGTCCTTTGAGGTACGTTTGTGTACAAAGACCGCAGGGTGAATGACCGTTAAGGGTGTGTTGGTGGTTCACGTCACGAAATGTACCTATTTTGGTGTTTAATTGCTACTCTTGTTATTTCCTTAGATATGTCTGACATTGTTGAAGAAAACCTCGACTTTAAATAATATGAGACGGAAATCGACAACCCGTTGAGCAAGCGTGGTGATTAATGCTCGTGCCTTCTCTGTATGAGAAGAGGCATTTGCCCTGCTATGGGACAGTAACAGGCTGGTGTTAGTATAGTATAGCGCATATTTTTCAGATGAGCAATATGAGTGACTTGAGCAATAAATAAATAATGCTGGACAATCCACACAGCATCATCTAGCCCGAAGCTAAACAGATATTGTGTTATGGATACTAGATGACTGATATACTTAATACAATACAATACATAGATAGATATTTTTTATTATACTTCGCAAATACCCAGAACACCCGGAACAAATCTTTGTAGATTGTACAAACATTTGTCCCAAGGCGGGAATCGAAACTGCTACCTCCTGCGTCGCAGGTGGACCTTCGCCCGCCGCGCCACATCGGTCGTCAACAACATTGTATTGTATTGTTCGGTGCCGATATCTGCAACTCCACAGCTCACATTGTAATATCTTGCAGAAATGTTAGGACTCTGAAATAATGCCAACATTCACTGATTTATTGTATTTAAGCATTTCTAGTATATCAATAATCGCAATAGAATAGGTAAAGCTGTTTCAACAGTAACAGTAAACGTGGCTTTCTTTGTTATTGATTAAGCATTCAATAACAAAATGAAATAGAACCACCTTTTTGGCGATTTAATCAAATTATTTGTTTCACTTTGTAAAGAGCATAATCGTGAAAAAGAGACGTCATCATCTGTCTAGCCTTTTCCCAACTATGTTTGGTCGGCTTCCAGTCTAATCGTGCGCAACTGAATACCAGTTATCTATAGAGTGACACCTATCTCACCTCTACGATGCAATCACTGAGTAACACGATACCCTAACTGGTGGTCAGACAGACTTTCGTACTTCTGACAATTCTTAAGACTGTCAAAGATCTATAAATGACAGCCGGGACCAACGGCTTAGCGTGCCCGATTGGCTCGTGAGACCCGGAGGACTCTCGATACACAATGAACGGTCACCCATCCACAGATTCAATGCGGCAAGCATAGCTAAACCTTCGTTCAATCCGTTTGGCCGGTTATATTTAGCCACGAGCTCTATACGAAATACGGATATAAAAAGAAGAATAAACTCACTACCCAACAATTCATGAATGAAAATCAACAAAGTTACTTGGAAATAAGCGACCTACTTACAGCTCAGTACAAAATAACAAATCGCAAACACAACCGCGTATTTTTTTCCCATGAAAATCTAAATATTCGCAAAAACTGAATTCCTACGTTCCATACAAGTCTGAAGCAAACATACGCGATCTAAATTGAATCCAATCATACACTAAATCGTTTTGATATCGTCATGTCTAAATCGGGAATCGAACAGGCAACGTTCGGTAGAGATATTTACTGTGTAATGTAACCTTTATGTATGTGGAGTAATGGGGTATAAAAGACATGGAAGTGATTATTTATGGGTGTAACTATTCTTTTGTAAATAAAAAGTACGGATACTTTTTCCACTAAAGTCCAGTGTAAAATAAATAGGTACCTATTAGTATAGAAAGAAAATTGAGTCCATCTATACCTGATGGATTAATTACATTATTCTTAAAGGACTTGCCTAATTACTGGAGATCAGAGATAGATAACATTACGACTGTATTACCCGAAAGGTATGGCAGAAGTGTACCTTTATAAGATACTTACCCTTATTTATTCAGATTCGTTTAAGCCCAGGTAATAGGGTGCGAATATAGGCTCCAGGATACTACTGAAAAATTACAGATTCAAAAAACCAATAACACTGTACGACTCGGGAATTAAACTCAGAACTTCAAGCTCAGCAGATGTGCTTACGACTACTAGACCAACCGATCATAGTTTATTTTAATTTACTTATATTATTATATGTACCTGTGTCATTCTCGGTAACAATGACTCATTAAGAGCCTATCATAATAATAGTAATTATTTTTAATAATAACGCCAGGTCATTCGCCCCAATTTTGTAATAAACTGAAACACGCGGCTTACGCGATTTTCAGGCGAACATTGACCTCCAAAAAAAATGTGTTACGAGCGGGAATTGAACCCGGAACGTTGGTAACTGGACCTATTAACACTATAATAAGCCTATGTTTACACTACAACTTGAATCTAGGTCTGTATGTTCATAAATCTGGTTGAATTTGAATAAATAACGATATGCTTTTGTCTTTTTAAATATAGTGACGTTAAGCAATTGTTTTTCGGTGGTGATTTTATGTGTTATGAAGTCAGGTTATGTTTGTCATCGTTTTATGAGTGACAGGGTACGTGTTATGTCAAATGGATGACACAGAAGACATGGGTGATAGATGATTAAGAAAGAACTGGGTACTACGAGAATTCTTGGTAGAGATCAGTACTTTTTTCTGATTTAATAAGGGACTATGTAGTCAGATAAAGTAATTATGGTTTGATGCCCTTTTTAGCACTACAGATATAATAGGAAATGTATTGTTTGTAGGTTACCTGGCGTTTGAGATGTTAAAGGGCTGCCTTTTTACTTTTAAAACAAAAAGGTTTATTAGCGTTCAACATGATGTATAAAAATCAAGAAAAGAAAATAGAGAAACAATCCGTCGCACCTACACGAAAAGTCCATCACTCAGAGAAGAGAACAGAGCCACTGTACTTTTTACATTAGTCTATTTTTTTTTAATAAAAACGTTGCCCTACACTAGGAATTTCCACTGTGTCGTGGGTGCGTTTACAAACATTTCAAGTCACATACGCAACAGCCAGATCTGGAACAACTACCTGTAAGCCATACAAATATTTATTCCGTGCGGGAATCGAACCCATGACGCGCAGTGCGGCAGTATATCGCTCAGCCACTGCGCCAACCGTGCCGTCGACCAGAAGTAAGTAATACATTTTTGGGAGTTCATAAAGTTTTCTTCATATTTCAAAAGCTTAAAAGCTTTATCGTTACAAAATATGGCCAAAGCCACGACAAATACCACTATTTCACAGCAGTTAAGATTACAAATGACGACAGAGGTTAAATGCCTAATTTCGATCGCGTGTGGCTACAATACAGACCTACTTTTCACTAGGTCACCGAGTAGGTTATAAATGGAGATTTATACTAGGATTTGGTGCGACATGGTGATGCCAGTCATCATCAATAGACTAATTCCTACTAGGTACAGTCACAAGCATAAATACTTTAAAATTAACTCACAATTTAAAAGCGATTTTCTACTAAAGTATTGAGAGAAGTATTATGAACACAGTATTCTCGAAACCATACTATTATGAAATAGGACTTTCCTCAAAGTTTTAATCGTTATTGCACGAACAAATCGCTTTTGAATTTTGTGTCAGGGTAAGATATTTATGCTCGTGACTTTGCCTATAGTACTTAATTAAAGGAGTTTCTAATAGTGTCGCCAATGACCGAGAAGTTGTGTGGAAATTGGTTGTCATGGTATGGGCATGTGATGCGGAGGATCGCTGATCATGCAGTAAGGAAAATTTTGAGTAGTACAAGACGAAAGTAGAGAAAGAGTAGAAGAAGTAGAGAAAGAAATGATGGATATATTATGTGAAAAACGATAAGGCTAGGAAGGTGACCATTGAGATGACGGCAAATAGAGATGTATAATAGAGAAAGACATGCTGCGCCAACCTTATGATACTTCATTTTATGAAGAGAGTCGGCAGAGTCCTCACATTCCTACAATATGTTACTCCATGCACTAGATACTCCATGTTCTGGATATTTCATGTGTATGATATTACATACTGTTATGTCCATTCTAATGTGTTAACTGTCTGTTTATGTGGTTTTACTGTAATGGTGATGGAAGCAAATAATGTTGTGGGTGCTTTGTTTTTTTGTTGTGAAACATTGTTTTTGAACATGTTGTAAGATGTGTTTGACATTATTACAATCTGAAATAAATAGACCTTTCTAACAGTACTTACTTCGAGTGGTCGCAAGCGCTAATGCTGAGGTCCTGGGTTCGATTCTTGGATCAGGCAAAGTGTTGTAGTTTTTTTTCCATCTGTAATTGCTCAGTAGCTGCGCGGAGTATGTCTTTCAAAATATGTTTGTACTACAGGTACACCGCTGCCTAATCCTTTAAAGAATACAGGCGAGAGGTTATGCTGAGTTTCTAATAGTCTTGAACTGGTGGACAACCTTCCAAATACATCATCAGATCAGCTGTAATCATAAGAATTGTTAAGCAAAATATCTCAAGTGGCGAACGCGTGTCAAAGGCTCCGCGTGGGGAGGCCCCCCACAAGGTGAACCAATGACCTGGTAGACGTCGTGGGAACCCATTATAAAGTCAGCTAAGGACCAATCTTTGGGGAGGCCTTCAATCAGTGGAAGACCTATTTATAGCTGAAATGAAGATTATGAGGTGAATGAGAAAAAGCTTAGGTGTGTAGTACTCGCGACCAGCGTGAGTGTATGACAAGATAAATAAATAAATAATGCTGGACAATCCACACAGCATCATCTAGCCAAAAGCTAAGCAGAGCTTGTGTTATGGGTACTAGATGACTGATATACTTAATACAATACATTACATAGATAGATATTTTTTACTATAGATAGCAAATATCCAGTGCACCCGAAACAAATCTTTGTAGATCGTACAAACATTGTCCCAAGGCGGGAATCGAACCCGCCACCATTGCGTCGCAGGTGGACCTTCGGCCGCTCTGCCACAAAGGTCGTCAAAGATGTATGAAAGTCAAGGAAGCAGGAGGAGTATGTAAAGATCGTAGCTGATGTAGTTCTGAAGTTTCCGCCTACACCCACGGGAAATAGTCGTGAGTTTATGAATGTATGTGTGTATGATGTCATGAAAAACGTCTGCCTCGTTGGTCTAGTGGTCCCAAAGTGGGACTACTGAGCGTGAGGTCCTGGGTTCGACTCCCAGGTCGGGCAAAGTGTTATCGAGTTTTTTCAATAGGAATATTCTCTTTAGAAGCTTGGAGACTGGATTTGTGACTGGTTGATGGCAACAGGCTCGCCCCCTATTACATGTCACTTAAAAGCTTGAGTGGCGAAATATAGGTGTTACTATAGGTGCACCTCTGCTCAACCCTTTGGGACCCGTTGAAATACAGGCGTGAAGTTATGTGTGTAGAAAAATTCAATCGTGTTACGGAAAGTGAATGGTATATCGTCTCAAGATTTCAATGTTGTCAAAATTCTTACAGAACGAGACCATTCAGCTTGTACCAGTCGTGACCGACATTCTTTTAAAGTATGCCTAAGATAAAGAAATTCTACGCGTAATACTTAATTATGCGCAAAATTTGTAAGACTATAGATAAGTAAATGTTACCATAACTATAGATACCGCATATATGAATCATAGCTAACCTCAGTTTTTTGTGCTAGATTTTTGAGCATTGGATAAACAAAGCGTTGTTGCTGGGCTGAAAAATAGGCCAGCTCTTCAAGGGGCTTTAGCACTGAGATATTTTAAGAATACCTACTGAGTATTCGATCAAGTCAGTATCGTAGTTTGGTACGGTGAGTTAAGGAAGTAAATACTTTTTTAAACTCATCATCAGCCTAGTCTTTTCCCAACTATGTTGTGGTTAGCGTCCGGTCTAGCCCTGTGCAACTGAATACTGACCTTTCTGTTTTCCGCTACTAATGCACTGGTTTACACGATACCCTTTTTTACAGTCATTGTCAGACTTTTGGGCATCTGACTATCCGTAGTAATTGATAAAGGTCTGCGAATGAAAGCCAGGACCAACGGCTTAGCGTGGTTTCCGAGGCATGGAAGAGTTTTGGTATATAATTGATGGTCACCCGTCCACGAATCGACCTTGGCAAATATTGTTTAACCTTGGCGAGTGACACGTGCAGCTGTTATTACTTGGCTACCAACTTTCTCATACAGTGATATGATAAGGTAATAGGTGCAATTTTGCCGAATATTATTTTTAAAATTTATGCCAAAATTCAAAAACACAATACCAATTTTCATCTTAATGGAAATAATCCATACAAATCTCCTATTGTAGACAACATTAAAATTAAATTTAAATCTTTATTCATCTGCCTAGCCTTTTCCCAACCACGGGGTCGGCTTGCAGTCTCAACAGATGCATGGGTTAATGTGCGATGCCCAAACGTCATCATTTGGTCCGCTTCAAGTCTAACCGGATCCAGCTGAATACCAGTATTTAACATAGAGCGACTGCCTATCAGACCTCCACAACCCAGAAATAAATAGGGGAAAACGATACACCTTGGTAAGACCGGTTGTCAAGGACTATCCGTAACAACTGTCAAAGATAAAATATAAAAAGTATGTCTTCATTACAACCTAAAAATAACCAGAAGTTAGTACTGACGCACTTACATTATGACATCAGTTTGAAGGTGGCTAACCTGCCCACTTTAGTTCCAATGACCTATGCCCAATTTAGAACATGGCTATGTTTAATAAGTCTGTTATAATTCTCGTTGTTTACCAGTAATTCTTATATACTACCAAGGTAGTGACGTAAATGGCTTTAAGTTTTCCATCCCAATAGTTAATTTTAACAGCCGCACTGGTCGGTTGAAGGTTAAGCTACACTTGTCAATGTCGGTCCGTGGATGGGTGGCCGTTCATTACATACTTTCCGTGCAGTCATTACGGTTTGTTACTTAGCAGCGCGAAAGTCTGACATCCAGTCTTACCGAAAAGGATCGTGTTACCTAGTAACTGGGTTGTGAAGGTCAGATAGGCAGTCACTCTATGTAAAATACTGGTATTCAGCTGCATCCGGTTGGACGGGAAGCCGACCACAACTTAGTTGGAAAAAGGGAAAACAAAATGATGACTTTTGGGCATCAGACATTAACCCAAAAGGTTCTGGAGTTGGTTTTATGAACTCCAGAATCAATCAACAAATATTTTGTGAAATATACAGATGTAGTCAATGACGGTATTCATTTAGAGTATGTAGTTAGTCTCCTAAGTATATAGTATCTGGATGACCGAGCTTTGCTCGGATAAAACGACGTTTTCTAAAAATGAAACCTAGCTAAATCTATTTATCGCCCCTTAAACCCCCTGCATACTAAATTTTATGAAAATCGTTGGAGTCGTTTCCGAGATTCTGATTATATACATAAAAATGTACTACTACTTATATACAAGAATTGCTCGTTTAAAGGTATTAGATTATACAATTATTAATATATGAAGAAATAAAAAAATCACAGGCCATCGAAAAATTCATCCGCATCGCTGTCAACGGGAAGTGCCCAGAAGGCTGGCAGCATTGCCACGTTGAATAGCAATGCTGATTCTTTGGCCAAAAAAAAGGCCAGCCCTCTGGTCACGTGAAGAGTCGACCAAACGTTTCGCACATTTCTCGAAAAGGTATAAGATAGGTAAAATACAAAATAAACACAAAAATAATAATTTTGCGGTTAATTCTACCGGTTTCTGACCAAGCAATGCCAATAAATCATTATGTCGAACACTAATTCAATGTGTTTTCTTATTCTTTACCGCACTGTCCGTCTAGTGATGTGACACGCTTATGACATCACACCCAGGGTGGATAACCTACCCAGTAAAGTTCCATTGACCGGTCCACCCAATTTAGAACACAGTCACTACTCCACTCATCAATCCATCTGTCGAAATACGTTGATTATAGTCATTACGTGTACTCACAATACGTCATGTTCCGGCTGGCTGTTTGCCTAAATGATTTAGTGGTGACAAGTCTGACAGGTGACCGTTAAGTGTAGGTTCGCGATCTGCATGTCGGTTTTATTATAGTCATTTTTTTACCTCCTTGTTCGTCCGAGCTAGTTCTTTCCAAATTTGTGCACGATTCGCCCATGAGTCTTAAACATAATTGAAGGGTATTACTATAGGTGCATCTTTGCCTAACCTTTCAGGGAATACAGTCGTGATGGTATGTTTTATATAATTAAAGAAACAAAATATTGGGGGTCTGGCTCCCATCCCGATTATAACTTGAATAACTGGGGCAAGGTCAAAAATGATGTCTATTTTTAATTGCCTACCTAAATAAAAAATGCAATGATCGCCGTCATCCATCATCATCAGATTTCTACCTTAATGTATAGAATTCCTGAAGATTTATGTAGATTTTGTAATAAAGAATTGTACGTGCGGTTTTTACGATTCACAAAATATTAAGAATATTTTGTAAATCGTAAAAACCTCACGAAACAGGGGCGCAGGTGTTTTTATAAAGTCAAATCATAATTAAATAAAATAACTCTGTATCTGTAGCTAAACTCCAAAACCTTGCAATTAAGACCATTTACAAACTGCTGATACAGTATCTACACCTAACTAAGGCTACTACTGCATATCTCACTAATCTAACAACTATTTAATAATAAAATATAAATACAATATAATAATCTAATAATGCTGGACAATCCACACAGCATCATCTAGCCGCAAGCTAAGCAGAGCTTGTGATATGTTGTTATTGACCATTGACGACAGATGTGGTGGCGATTGGCGAAGGTCCGCCTGCGACGCAGACGGTTGCGGGTTCGATTCCCGCCCTGGGACAAATGTTTCTACGATCTACAAAGATTTGTTCCGGGTGTTCTGGGTATTTACTATGTATAATAAAAAATATCTATCTATGTAATGTATTGTATTAAGTATGTCAGTCATCTAGTACCCATAACACAAGCTCTGCTTAGCTTGGAGCTAGATGATGCTGTGTGGATTGTCCAGCATTATTTATTTATAATAATTACTGACGTCTCACTGCTATGACATCACAACCAAGGGTGGACAACCTACCCAGAAAAGTTACAATGACCTCTACCCAATTTAGTTTACAGTGAAACTATTCATGTTCCACGATCAATCCTGTTAATTGATCATCATTTGTTTCTACAAGTTGATCCATGGATCAATTTGACCCGGTTTAAAATAGATCTCCTGTGGTTTTGTTTTGACAAGGGCTTTTTAATACTAATTGGTAGTTCCAGTTTTTAATTCTACAGCCCTAAATTAAGGTTAATCTTGTACACAATACGGAAGTATGGTAAATATGTTGTCGTTTATTAATAAATTGACTTGTAAGTTAATGGGACGAAGAGATGGAAAATGTATTAAATTAAAAAGATTAGGAAGAAACAATATGCCTACTGCCTACTTTACAGACATACCTATTTATCACACCAATACATACACATCTCACTCTTTTTACACATGAACCCTTTAGAAGCCTCTATAATTCCATTTTTTTTTTTTTGCTATTTTATGGTTTTGATTTACTCAACATGTTATGTTTTTACCACAGACCACATGACCACAATAGTGTCAAATATCTAAAAATATTTATAACTAACACTTCCCCTTCGCACTTTAACATGCACTGTCTTAAAAGCGTAGAAAATAATAATAGCCTATTGCACTCAGAAATAATGAAGCTTACTACAAGTGAACCTATTTTTAGAATTAGAAGAACTTACAAAAAAAAATTACCTCCTCATACGAGTAATATTATATATTTGTAGGTACGAGTATATTAGTAAGTATAAGTATATATCTAGTATATAAGCTTGATCTATTTTGAAATCAAAAACTTTGGATCAGTCATCGTGGTTACAGGATTAGCCAATTAGTGATGGGACTCACTGATTGCCTCGGACATGATGTGTTTCAGCAGAGACGTCACTCAAATAAATTTGTTCAAATTCAATGTTAGTTACCATACTCCTCCGAAACGGCTAGACCAATTTTTATGAAATTTTATATACATATTCAGTAGGTCTGAGAATCGGCTACTATCTATTTTCATACCCCTAAGTGATAAGGGTTGTCCACCCCAAACATTTTAAATTTATTTTTTGACAGTATCTGTTTTTTTTATTTTTGTATAAGTAATGTGGCAAAAAATACATACAACCCTAAATTTTCACGTTTCTATCACCAACCTCTATGTGGCAAAACGACGTTTGCTGGGTCAGCTAGTTATCTATAAAATCACGTTTGTTGTATGAGAGCTCTCATACAACAAACGTGATTTTTTTGGAGTTTTTAAAAAAATATTTTAGTAAATGGTTGTTATAGCAGCAACAGAAATAAATCATCTGTGAAAATTTCAACCGTCTAACTGTCACGGTTCATGAGATACAGCCAGGTGACAGACAAACAAACGGACGGATAGAACGTACGGAACCCAAAAAATCATGCATACATGTAAACAGTCAACAACAAGCCTCATCTACTATTTAAATACACACAACACACACACACATACGTGCGCGGTCAGCGCCCCCGGGAAAGCGGCCGGAAACAGTGGAAAGCGCGGAACTGATGACGTCACCATTAGATAACTACCCAACGGGGAAGCTAATTAATTTGTTAATATTATTGTTGCTAGGCAGCTGTATATTGTGTAGCTGTCAACTTGTTTGGTGTTAAAAATTAAATGTTAGTAAAAATAACGAAGTACTTAAAAACGATATTGTTTTTTAAGGCGATTATTTCAGTGTTTTATTTAAATTTTACTATTTCAATTAGAGGCTTAGTTTCAAATTCAATTAGAGGCCATTATAATATTACAACAAAAATATTTAATATTATTAATTTGCAAAATTAAATAGGTAGACACTTCGTCCGCGTGGATTTTGTACCTTCGAACGTTGACATCCTCACAACCCCCTTTAAAGCGTAGTTTTGAAAATAATAATAGCCAATAGCAGTCTGGAATAATGTAGAATTTTAATAGTGAAATAATTTAGAATTGAATCATTAGTTCCGGAGATTACTCCCTACACACAAACTTACAAACAAATGTCTCCTAGTATAGATTAAATAATAATATTGTAGTATAGATAGTATGTACAAAACGTCAATATACTTTTTAATGTTATATTTGCATAAAAATATGACAATTTGCAGTAACTGCGAGCGACTGTCTATTTGACCTCCACAACCCAGTTACTGGGTAACACGATACTCCTTCGTTAGCCTGGTTATCATACTTTCTTGCTTACTACTTGTAACGACTGTCAAAGATCTACAAATGACAGCCGAGACCAACGGTTTATCGTGCTTGCATATCGAGATATGTTATGTATGGCTACCCATCCACAGACCGATTTTGGCAAGCGTAGCTTAACCTTCTACGACCCGTGCGACTGTTATTATTTAGCCATTAGCCCCTCTTGTCAAGATGTGGCTTATTCTTTCCCTAAATCCATCCAGAAACATTTCCATGTAATTCCTAGTGATGTATTTAGGATATAATTTGTACCCATCAGTTATGTGGGTCGAACGGCCAATGACACGAGCGTGATCATTATTTATAGATCTAACTAACTAATTAGCAAAACTACGCCATTTGTAAAAATACATACTGGTTCCTTTTTCAAATAAAAATGTTTTAGAATTATTTTGTAGCAGTTTATTTAGTTCATAAGCAGATTGTAATCAATATTCAATGGAATTTTTCTTTAATTTTGGTGTCCTCCGTGTGATATTTCTGTGTTATAAGTTTGACGTGTCTGTGTGAGTGTGTCTGTCTGTGGTATCGTAGCTCCCGAACAGATGAACCGATTTTGATTTTGTTTCTTTAGTATGAAAGGTGATTGTCGGGGATGTTCTTGTCTATGTTTCGCTTTCAAACCGTTCAGATATTATCCGTATTTTACTGGGTTTCTTTAACTTGTTGAAAGGGCAACGTAAAACCTAATACCATGGGTTCAGTAGATGTTTCTTGACCCCCCCAAAGTTGACATTATCGTTAGGTTTTCTTAATTTGTAAGTTTTTTTCTGATGTTTATTGTTTTAGTTAAATAATGAGAATTTTGGAATGAGAGTTTTTATTATTAAAAAGCGAATAATCTACATAAAGTAACATCATGCCTGCATTACACCAAGGCTTGGGCAGAGGTGTACCTAAAGTACACATTTCACCATTATGTTTTTAAGTCCCATGCATTTGGGGGTGAGCCTATTGCCACCCAAATCCGTGCACATATCCGGGCTGCTAATGAAAAATTCGTAATGAAAAATCCCAATAACACATTGCTCGACCCGGGAATCGAACCCAGGAAATCATCATCGTCGTTGCGACCACTAGACCAACGAGGTAATCAAATAATTAATTCATGCATAAAGAATGGTGGGTCATGATTGTACCTAAATAACAAATATTCTGTTCATAAATGACAAAGTTTCAATTTATTTGCAACAAAACAATCAAGTCAGGTAGGTACCTACCCAATAAACAAACTAAATCAGATCAAAACAAACATAACACTTAACGCATTTAAATGTTACCATATTTTTATACGTTTTTCCTCATTTTTTGGTACTTGGATATCCCAGGTCAATTGTTAATAGTTATCTAAACCACAGCACGTGAGCTGAGTACATAAATCCCTTTGTTTATACCTTGAACCTATGTAAATACCATGGAAATAGTCAATATTTATCGATTAAAACAATTTTATTTTTAACCATGTCGTAGCGAATAAAAGAGGGAATGAAATAACTATTCCACCTTTGGCAAATCTTATGTTACGTATGTCACTGAACTCCTCCTAAACGGCTGGACCGATTTGGATGATTTATTTTGTATGCGTTTGGGTGGCGCCCTAGATGGTTTAGATTCATAACTGGACCCGGTAGGTGGCGCTGTAAGAGACTGATTTTTATGTGGTCATATGGCCATGTGAATTCTCTTCTTAGTGGACTGATAAAGTCTTAAACGTTTATTATAAAATAAGTACAAATCACTTAATCTATTATATATGTATGTATGTATAAAATTCTCGTGTCACAATGTTAGTTGCCATACGATTTTTTGAAATTTATATGTATATTCAGTAGGTCTGAGAATCAGTCGTAATCTTTTTTCGTACACCTAAGTGATAAGGGTGGTCCACCCCAAATAATTAAGTGAATTAGAAACAATTTATATGGCATAATACAACGTTTGCCGGGTCAGCTGGTTACAATAAAAAACTTACTACAAACATGTGTAGAAAATCAAAATAAAATAAAAAGGAAGAAATACTAAATACAACCCAGACCAAGATCACTCGGGCGTCAAATTTGTAAAATCCCTGTTTAAGTCTTATTTTTTTATACTTTTTAAAAAAAAACGTTGCCCCACACTAGGAATTTCTCCTGTGTTGTGGGTGCGTTTACAAACATTTAAAGTCACTTACACACACAGCCAGACCCGGAACAACTACCTGTAGGCCATACAAATATTTGTTCCGTGTGGGAATCGAACCCACGACACGCGGCGCGGCAGCCGATCGCTCAGCCACTGTGCCAACCGTGCCGTCGTTATGATTCAATGCTGGACTAAACAAGATCGTCCCATCATATATTGTTTCCTTGCATACTCACAAGGAACCCCGTTTTGGTTAATAATAATAACTAGTAGTGACTAAGTGGTTGAAATTCAACCCTTGTACCTTTCTCCACATAACTACTTTCTTTCCTACTCTATATGAACTTTATCTATGCCAAATCTCACAATCCCCCGTGCTCGCAATATTCTTAAAAAGGAATCCAGAGTCTTCGCTTAACGTATGATAATAATCCGTGCCGGCTACTGACCTACAGGGCAAAGGCCTCTTCTCATACAGAGAAGACAAGAGACACCCACGCTTGCCCAAGTCAGGTTGTCGACTTAAGGCTCATATTAATTATAAATCCAGGTTTCCTCACGATGTTTTCCTTAACCGATTTCGGTGATGAACTTAGAAAGACATTTTTTTTAATTGACGAATTGACGACGTATGTGGCGCGGCGGGTGAAGGTCCGCCTGCGACGCAGAAGGTTGCGGGTTCGATTCCCGCCTTGGGACAAATGTTTGTACGATCTACAAATATTTGTTCCGGGTGTTCTGGGTATTTTCTATGTATAATAAAAAGTATCTATTTATGTAATATATTGTATTAAGTGTATCAGTCATCTAGTACCCATAACACAAGCTTTGCTTAGCTTGGGGCTAGATGATGCTGTGTGGATTGTCCAGCATTTTTTTTTTTATTTTTTTTTTTTTATTTAAAGTATTTACATACATATGTACAATTACGCCATAAAACAAACTATTTACAAAAACCAAATAAAATTAAAAGCCGCCCAAGACACTCAGGGCTCAAAGTACTCCTCCGCATTACTGTCATATGGAAACGTGCCCAAAAGACTGGCAGCATATAGATAATAATAATATAAATAATCATACAGCACATACAGTTTTGAGCCGCTTGGGGTTGAAACGCTCGGGTCATGGGGTCCGAAGGCACGTCTTCTTTACAAATAAATTTATCGACTACTGATCGACACTTTGCGTGACCTGAGGGCTGGCTCATTCTTTGTCCAAAGAATTAGTATGGCCATCCAATGTGGCAATGCTGCCAGTCTTTTGGGTACGTTTCCAGTACTTAGAAAGTACATAAGAAATGCCACAAGTCATATTACATACCCGAATTTGAACCCCAGACTAATCTAGCGCCAAGCCACCAAAGCGGGCAAGCCCTAACCACTAAGCCATCACGACTTACTTCAAAACTGTTGATGCGTTTGTTGTGTGTTGGTCATTTTAATTTTAATTGTCAAATTAAAATACTAACACTATCCACATCAAAATGAGTTGAAAAATATGTTTACGCTCGCACAATGCCATTAAATAGGATCCAAAATACTGTAAACAACTTAATGATACCAAAAACAATCTTAACCGCCCCATATAGACTGAAAAACACATTTTATTACAGTATATACGTATTATAATTTATGCCAAACTTTTAATATAAAAGGTCAACACACTATAGCTGATTTAATAGAACTGTGCTAAATAGTGTCATTGAACCCATTGCGTATAACCGGAGCGTCGGGGTCGAAAACCCGGGCGTTATCACTACCGGTTGTCATGGCAACCGGGTAGGTAAGGGGTTTGTGTCTGTTTTTGTTTATCTCTTTCCAAAGTTGAATGAATTAGGGGCTAATTGGGGTAGTTGGCACAATTTACTGATTTAATGGAATTATAAATAGGGTCGGTATTTATTAGGGTTAAATGTGAGTATATGATAATTACGTTACTTGCGTACTGAATAAACATAGTAACATAACATTACGCCTACAGAAAGTTCCCGAAGGCGTAGGCAGAAATGCACCCACACAACTGATAAACTAGAACATTATAATTATCAACGTGTTAACTCTACTACTGAAAGCGGGGTCTCCCATGACAATGATAAAAAAATAGGTAATATAAGATAAGTTATTTATATGAGTAAGCACAGAGGCCAGCACATCAAGCTTCCTCAATTTGTCAAATTTCTTTGATAGTTTTTTTTCTTTATTACAAAATTAAAATGTTTCATGTTCAATTATGAAAATTTTCCTTTCAGATAATTTTATGTGCTGACCCCGTAAATTACAAACAATGTTCATGGTCTTAAAACGAAACAGGATCTGCATGTTTTGCGATGAATGGCGTACTAAAAAAATAATTGTTGGTACAGAAAACCAAGTGGCTTATAAAAGATACAAAATAAGTAATTCAATCTCTGGAAACATTCAATCTAAGCTGAAACTTATAAAACATAAGAAATGGCGTAATGGTGCGCCTAAGGGTAGCTAAGTATGGATATTGGATCTGTGTGCAGAAGGATTTAAGATCCTCAATTAGAATCATTTTTTTTTAAGGTTTATTAAAAAAAAACGACGGCACGGTTGGCGCAGTAGCTGAGCGATTGACTGCTGCGCTGCGTGTCGTGGGTTCGATTCCCGCACGGAACAAATATTTGTATGGCCTACAGATAGTTGTTCCGGGTCTGGCTGTTTGTGTATGTGACCTTGAATGATTGTAAAGACACCCACGATACAGGAGAAATTCCTAGTGTGGGGAAACTTTTTTTTTTATAAAATTATTATTCTTTGTTATTTTATTGGTGCTATCTTTTAGCAGCGGATTAAGACTCTCAATATAGAAAGACCTTAACCTTATCTATGTCATCATCATCATCATCGTCCTCCTCTCCTTCCTTACATCTCTGTTTGCCTTCATCACAATAGTCATCTACTCAATACGAGTTAGTAATAGGGATGAATGATTGTGGATGATGCAGGATGGTACTAAAAATTTGTTTAGTTAGTCAGTGAGATACTATATTTTTTTTTTAATAAAACACGTATTTTTCCTTATTAATAAAAAAAGAGGATAAAGGATTGAGGTTGCCCTATCAACCTACCCCAACTTGAATACGCTTTATCAAGTGTATTCAAGTTGGGGGTAGGTTGACTGAGTTGTGAACTCAGTATAAAATCTACATAGGCGTTGACGTCACGTCTATGTTTCACATTTTAACTTAATGTGTCGACGTAATCTTTTGATAGCGTTAAAAAGAAAAAAGCGTGTTCTATATTTATTTAATAATAGGTATACTTGACAGACAGAAGTCGTGGCTAAATAAAAACAGCTGCACGGGTTCATCGATTCGAGGTCAGTCTGTGGATGGGTGACCGTTGGTAACACATCGAGACTCCTCCGTGCCTCGGAAAGCAAGTTAAGCCGTTGGTACTGTTGTCATTTGTAGATCTTTGACAGTCGTTACGGGTAGTCAGAAATCCGAAAGTCTGACAACTAGTCTTACCAAGGGGTATCGTGTTGCCCAATTACTGGCACTACTATATTACTAAAACATGTTACACACACAACAATTATTTAGTAAAACAGTGGTATTCAGCTGCATCTGGTTAGACTGGAAGTCGACCAAAACATAGTTGGGAAAAGGCTCGGCAGATGATGATGAAAATATTTGACAGACACAACAAATTCTTAGTCATCTACCCTATTTTAGACAGTTTAACGATTAAATTGTTTATTACTTACCTATTTCGTTCAAGTAACCCTTTTTTTCACCCGACTTAGAAGATCAGAAATGTGAAATTCTTTCTAGAATAATAGTACCTACCTAATAAATTACCACCCTCAAATTCTGTTACGTAATTAAAAATGACCGCACAATTAATCTTCCAATGACGCACACCACCTGTATTTCGCAAGAATAATAAAATCATTTAATAATAAAATCATTTATTTCTCACCACAATATTTAAACATAACATGAAGATATTGTTTAGTAATTATAATAAAATATACAATATTGTGGGAGACTGGTGCCTAAGCTAGGCTAATAACCTGTGTTATAGGACACCAGGTCCCCACTCCGAGTAACAATGTCAGGACGTACTAGAGCAATACAATTAGTTGCAGCAAGTAGTGTTGTGGGAGGTAAGTAAAAAGAGGGTGTGTATGATATGTGTGTGATAGTGTATGTATGCTTGTGTGTATATGGTGTTAGATAAGTGGACGCGTAAATGGTATTTAATAGGGAATAGATTATGTATATAGAAGGTATACTAAGACATTGAAGGACTACGAGTTAACTATAAGGACACATTCGGTGCTATCGTAAGACAACTCCTGCAGCCAATTCGTAAGCTTGGTTATCAATTTACTTCTGTTGAGAGGATATATATCGAGAAGGCAATGGATTTTATTACATATTCTAGCACTGAGGACGCCGAACTGCCGGCTCCGGAATGAAGTACGACATTGAGTTAATGTACAAACTGAATGGCCTTTGCGTTTCCTTAAAATTTTGTTGTCCAGAGGAAGCAAAGAATGACGGCGTAATACGGCACGCAGAATGTACAATTGGCGCACCGTTAGGACCTTTGACTCGGAGTAGAGCAGGGCAGTTGGGTAATCTCTGCGTTTGAACTGCATAACTTTTAAGACTGCTCTTTGAGCTCGCTCAACCCTAATCAGGTGGGTTTTACTGGTTCCTCCCCATGCAGAAATGCAGTAGGTAAGAACAGAGACACACAGGCTCTGGTATACAAGGAATAGAGTTTCTCGATCAGCTGAGTGTCTGAGTTCTTTGAAAATATATATTAATTTCCTAATACGCGAGCAGAGTGTTTCTATATGGGGGCGCCAGCTAAGGTGCTCATCAATGTGGACTCCGAGGTATTTGGTACTTGGAACCAGTGATAGGGTTAAGCAGGTGCAAGTATTGGGGCTGTGTTTCAAATAGTTCAGGCAAGTATGGGCTTTGACCATACTAGAACCCGCGGGAGGTGTGGACGTGTGAGGGAGAGTAAAGCGAACAACCTTGGTTTTCTCAATATTGAGGGTTAACAAATTCGCCGAGAGCCATGCCATCACTCGTTGAAGCGACCGCTCCGCTCTTAGCTTACAGTTGTCCCAGTTATTATCATATATGATTAGTGCCGTATCATCTGCATAAGTGAATATATCGCAGTTAGGTATTGATAGGCGGCACAGATCATTTATGTAGAGTAAGAAAAGGGTAGGACCCAAAATACTACCCTGTGGCACACCAAAACTGATGCTCCCCTCATCACTATACAATGAGTCGATTTTGACACACTGTGAACGATTTGTCAGATAGTCTGAGAATATCCTGAGTGCCACTCCGCGGATTCCGACGCCTTCCATTTTTGAAATGAGTATAGGTATAGAAACTGAGTCAAACGCTTTTGATAAGTCAAGAAAGACACCGAAACATTTAAACTCCTCATCCAACTTACCAACCACCGCACTCGTAAGGTCCAGAACCGCATCTTCAGTAGAGATTCCCCGTCTAAAACCGTATTGATTATTTGCTAGAAGTTTATATTTCACGAGATATGTGGTAAGACACTTGTTAAGTACTTTTTCTAGTACTTTAGACAGGGAACTCAAAACTGAAATTGGCCTATAGTTGGTGACGTTGGATCTGTCTCCACTCTTGAATATTGGGTGAACAACAGCTTTCTTGAATGCACTTGGAAAAGTACCCGACTCAATAGCGCGGTTACAGACGTGCGTTATGGGAACTGCTAGGACTGAGCTGGACAGCTTGAGAACACTGGCAGGGATATTGTCATAGCCAGTGGCGCTGTCACTACGTAGGCTGTCAATCACACATTTTACCTGCTCTTCGTCAACCGGCATAATGACAAGAGAATTTCGCGGCGGGGGTTGTGATGAGCATTCAAGGTAGGGGGATCCAGAGGGCGATTTAATTTTTGAAGCTAGATCTTCACCCACACCAACAAAAAATCTATTAACTTTGTTAATAGATATTTCGGTGTCTGGTGAGCTTTGTAGAAGCGCACTTGGTGACTGCGGAAGAGAGTTTTGGTTCGTTATACCCTTAATAGCTTTCCATGTGGCCTTGGAGTTATTTTTAGCTTTAAGTAATTCATTTTTGTCATGTGCTCTTTTTAGTTTTTTTAGAAGACCATTGAGAAAATTTCGGTATCGGGTATAAGTGATTTTATGAATATCGTTATCGGGGGATGATTTAGATTTTTTGTGAAGCCTGTCTCGGTTTCTGATGCAGCGAACTAAACCTGGGGTCATCCACGGCTTCAGCATTCTGCATTTACTAGGGACTCGAACGGTATAGCTATGTTTTGTAATAACACCTTGAATGGTAGATATAAGTAGATCTGCAGCCAGATTACAGTTTTGTTCATTTAGCACATGACTAAAGTCAGTGCTTTTTAGTGCTTCTTTGATGTCTTTAAAGTTATAGCGGAGCACGTTAGATGAATGTTTTGCTGCTGATTTTTTCATCTTTCCTAAACAAAGAATGACTGGTAAGTGGTCGGTGATATGACTTTCAAGGACTATTACTGTGGCAGGGCCTTTAAATTTTAAAAGTACATGATCTAGGCAATTGCCTGATCTTGTGGGGAGCACATGAGCAGGCAAAAGACCTAAGGAGGCACACAGGGTGAGATAATTACTTGAATGGCGATCGTGATTGTCTGGTTTAATATCGATGTTCATATCGCCAATCAGAGCAATATTTTTATAGCGTTTTAATGATTTTACTACATTATCAAGGCTTTGGTAAAAATTTTCAAGGTCGCAAAACGACGGGGAGCGATAAACGCAAATTATTGCTGTGTCACCTATTGCACAAGTGAGGCAATTTGAGTCACAGAATGACGGTTCAAGGTACGTGCAATTTAAAAAGGTCTTAGTGTAAATAACCACGCCATCGTTCTGCGTCTTGTTGTCAGTCGTTGCGGAAAAAGAGTAGCCTTGCAGATAAGGAAGGGGCCCAGAAACTCTTAGCCAACACTCGGTTAATATGATAACGTCAAAATCAATTTTAGTGGCTGTTAGCATCGTGATAAATTGGTCAAAGTTCTTTCTAAGACTTCTAATATTAATATGAATCATTTTTAAATTATTATTTGGTTGCTTAATAAAGTCTAAACATCGTTCGGGGGGGCAAAGATGAGAACAGGCTATGGAGAGATCGTCTATATCATTGGATAATGTATTGCTTATATTAGCCATTTATTAGATGAATGAGATCGAGCAAATGATTTTTTTGTTTTTGTCTGTGCTTGGATAAGTTTCGATAACGAATTATAAGCGAAGGAGAGGGACAAATTATTATAATTGTATAAGTAGTCCTAGTAAAAGGGTGTAGAAGATATTTCAGCTTGCTAACGTGAGAGAATGTGTGGGTGTGAGGAAGTGGCGTGTTTACATTGTAAAAAGAGTGTGTGGGCAGTAAAAGGTAATTAACAGTAATACAAAAACAACAGGCTAATACAGTGGAAAAAGTAAGGCATGCATAAAGAAACGGTTTAAAATAAAATAGGCATAGTCATTGCTTTCCCAATAACATAGCAAGACATTTCTCTGATTTGATATGGAGTGGTTTGTCAGCTGGGTCCTTACGCAGAAGAATTCTTCCGTTTGAGTACCAACTAGAGTAGTTGTGGGTTTTTGCAAACTGGCGAGTCTCATAAAGTAGCTTTTTGACGGTTGGGGGTAAGTGATCGTCAATGTAGACAGGTTTCCTTTCGCCTGCGATGCCAATAGTCTGTGTGTTTAACTTATCTGGTACGGGGCGCTCTTTGTTGAAAGTTCGAGCTTTAGCTAGGAGATCATTTCTTGTGCTGACGCAGCAAAATTCAGCAACTATTGGTCTACATAAGCCTGGTTTTCCAGGTATGCGGTATATGTCACGAAAAGCGGAGGCCGGGATGTCCATGCCAAGAGCGTTCCCCACAGTATTTAGAATGGAAATAAGGTCTTCTGCCTTTTCATCTACTTTAATTGGAATATTGCGTAGCTCGACAGTTGCCTGACGCGACTGGAAGTGCAGGTCTTGTATTTGCTTTTGTAATTGGCATATAAGTTCCGAGTTCTCACTTTTTTCTTTTTCCAATTTTGAAACCTTGTTGATGACGTCATCATGTTGCTTATTTATAAAGTTCATGCTGCGCTCAATCTCGGAATTTGTCGTCTGATTAGAGAGGCACTGTTTTTTAAGCTCAGAAACATCACTGACTAGTTTCGATAATATGGCGTCTTGATCTGCTTTCCAAGATGTTAACAACTGATCGTGTTCAGTCTTCCATTTTGTCAGCATGTCAATAAGCTCAGCTCTGAAGTCGTTTAAGGCTGGCCTAAGATCAGTGTCCATTTCTTTATTCGGAGAGCAGTCGATGCGTTGGCGCTTGTATCGTACGGTAACATTGTTTCCGTCTGAGTTTTGGGAAGTAGAGGCAGACGTTAAGTCTGATTCAGACAGTGATTGACCTAGCATCAAAGGCGAATTTTGTGTTTGAGGCGGAGTTCGATGCATTTTCCAGCAGACTTTTTTCCAATTAAGTGAATAAGGAATATAGTTAGAGAAAATATACTTCTTATTTGAGCCGAAATATTGTGCAATTTACGTATTGCGGACTGCAACGGCTTCGTAAAATAATAATTTAAAGTTTATAAAAAACAAAAAGTGGCCGGGCCGGTCGTATTCGAACCCAAGTCACCCACTTCATAGGAGAGCGCTATACCGCTGCGCCACACACCCGTTGTACAATCGGTTCAAATTAATGAGTCATTTACTACGTAAAACTTTGGTAATTAACGTAGCTTCGACGACTCCTTTGTGTTGTTGTTGAGGTCAAAGTCTAAAACGGTAGCCACATTTAAACTTTTTAGTTCGTTGTGATTTTAAAACTGGTCACAGACAAGGTTGCAGTTGTCATTTCACTGAGATTTTTCACACAATCGACACTTATATGTTATGGATGATCACTGTATAGTTTTATAGTTATTTGTGCACTTTATTCACGGTTATCGAATTTAAAAACACAGAGGCGATCGAGAGTACGTGTGCTCGCGTTGGCGTCACGGAGGGGGGAGGGAAGAAAATTCTTATACAACCCTTGCTACATAATACATTTCCTCGCAATCCCTTAATTTTGTATGTCGTCATAAAATTCACATGTACAATACAAACTGGTTCAAAAAAATGTTGAAATGAATCCTTAAAAAACGTTTCTTTGGCCAACCCTTATGATGAATTACAAAGTATTTACGTAAGAATATACGTTGACGTCATTGAAAATTCACGTGGCTGTAGCTTTGACGATCCCCTCAGAAAGTTATACAATTTTGTTTCGTTTCGCAACATTTTCGACACACCTTAATTTTTACATAATAGGGGTGTAGAGAAGTTGTGTGGAAATCGAGTGTCGTGGTATGTTAACTTTTTGTATTTTTTTGGTTTCCTTGTTTTTATGTACGTTTTATATTTCTCTGTTAATTTCTCCTGTACTGTGGCTGCGTTTACAAACATTTAAACTCGCATACACAAACAGCCAGACCCGGAAGAACTACCTGTAGGTTATGCAAATATATGTTCCGTGTGGGGATCGAACCCGCAACCAGCCAATCGGTCAGCTACTGCGCCAACCGGGCCGTCAGATGCAGAGGAATGAGGATCTGGTTGTGAGGAAAGTTTTGAGTATGAATTGGGTTTACAAGAGTAGAGGAAGTCCAAAGACCTGAACGTCACCTACAGTCATCGGCGGACAATTTAGTTGTGACAGGTATCGTGTTGTAGCTTTGTTTTGTGCGTATTGAAATGTTTTATGTATTCATCATCTGCCTAGCCTTTTCCCAGCTATGTTGGGGTCGGCTTCCAGTCTGACCAGATGCAGTTGAATACCGGTATTATACATGGGGCGACTGCCTATCTGATCTTACAACCCATCTACTGGGCAACACGACACCCCATGGTAAGACTGGTTGTCATACTTTCTGGCTTCTGACTACCCGTAACGACTGTCAAAGATCTACAAATGACAGCCGGCACCAACGACATAACGTGCTTTCCGAGACACGGAGGAGTCTTGATATGTTACGAACGGTCACCCATCCACAGACTTACCTCGACAAGCGTAGCTAAACCTTCGATCAACCGATGCGGCTGTTTTTTTATTTAGCCACGAGCTTATGTATTGTGTATTTAATGTTTTATTCGTGTTTTTTATTGAATGCTGTGTATGTAAGTCCTTGTAACTTGAATGAATAAATGAATTATTATTATTAAAGAGACGATGGATGGATTGTTTGAAAGATGAATAATATGGCTAGATAGGGGGTGAAGGCTAATAGATGAAGTTATTGCTGTATTCTCCGTTCGTTCAGCCAAAAATGAATCTAGGTATCCGCGTCAGTATACTTTAGACCTGTCTTGGTGATGATACCTGCCTACTTGCGTGACTAATCTGGCCATCTATCCTGTTGCATCCTGTAAATATGACTCGCCCAGTGGTTTTTCCATTTCTAGCCTCGCTGTGATAAGAAATGGAGAAACCATGTTAGAGAGAAATAAAAATGTTATTGCGTATATCTTATGGACGATTTAAAATGCTATAAAATTCTTATATTTTTTACAAAAACGTTTTACGAACCTGGCTGTGTATGTAGGCAAATGCACTCACAATTCAGGAAATATTTACGATACAGGAGAAATTTCTAATGTCGTTTTCATGAAAAGAACAAAAAATCAGATATGCAAATAGGTAATTTGTAAATAAAACTTAGGTTAACAAATTTGTGTGTCATAGAAAATAGTAAAGGGTGTTTACGTTAAGTATACACAGTGTGAGTGTAGTGTAAGTGTAATGATAGTGTTGTGAGAGAGTTTGTGTAAGGGTGTGTTTCTGGGAGATATGTACAAGAAGAAAGACGCATTAGCGCCAGGATAAGTGTTATCAGAACATACTTATCTTACTTACAAACATTATCACACGAGTTTGTTACAGACTTTCTCCTTATCACAGGTTAGTTTGTTTTAACTTACAGCCTACCTATCTTAATACTTAGCGCTATTTTCTTTGATGTTAAATTGCCTGCTTAGATAGTGTTAGATAAGTGTAGGCTTGTTCCAGAGCTATGATATCAACTTCCATCCAAAATACGTTAATGTTTATAAAAAGGTTTTGTCAACCCCTTAAGAAGTTAATACATAAGCTCACGCCTTTTACCCGGGAGGGTATTTATTTTCTTACAATTAAGCGGGCTCAAAAACAATAGGTATTATTAACATTTCCGAAAATACTTTCCATATTAAAAATTCCACATATTACACAAATGGATACATATTTAACGTCCATGTTGGAATTTTATTATTGATTTTGCACACATTGGGCAAAGTCATTTTGGCGTGTGTCATGCAAACTATCCCAGTGCAAATAGACTGTAGGAAGTGGCTACCATTTGCTAGCAAAATTTTGCATTAAGGAATAATATGAGACGTTGTTTATGTATGTCATGTATGTAGATATGTTTATTTGTGTATATATTCTATGTAGGTATTGTATTTACAGTTTATAATACATATTTCTTTTTTATGTTCCCTTTTCTTTTGAGAAATTGCACCTTCAACTGTTTGTCTCTGCATCACCCAAAGGTTGACTGGTAGAAAATGCCTATGGCATTAAGTCCGCCTCTGTAAATTTGTGTGCTTAAAGTATTAATTTAAAATAAAATAAAAATGAGACGAATCTAAATCACAACTCTAATAAATTGGCGGATAAAGACAGACGGAGCGGAGAGTCTTTATCCACTAATTGTCGTGTATGAGATCATTATTACAATAATCAGATGAGAGGTAACATTTGACGACCGATGTGGCGCGCCGGTTGAAGGTGAGCCTGTGACGCAGGAGGTTGCGGGTTCAATTCGACAAATAATGTACAATCTTCAAATGTTTGTTCCGGGTGTTCTGGGTATTTGCTATGTATAATAAAACTAGTACCCATAACACAAACTCTGCTTAGCTTGGGGCTAGATGATGCTGTGTGGATTGTCCATCATTATTTATTTATTTAATTAAAATTACAACTCCAATCAATAGGCAATTGGTGGACATAGACAGACGGAACTGTCTGTCTTTGTCCACCAATTGTCGTGTATGAGATCATTATTATAATACTCAGATGTAACATAAACATGACGTGTAGCTCAAAACCCCCAAAAGTCCAAACGCATAATTATTCAAATCATTTTTTTATTACAATTCAGGGAACAGTCGTGCCGCATGGTCCATGTTGGTGCATGTCGGTGCAGACGGACACGACGTCCGGCCTTGACGTCCGAATCGTGAGCTGAGTCGCCGATTGCTATTCACTTCTTGTTACTGGACAGAGGTAGGGGTGGAGACGATGCAGCTTTATGAGTTATTTTTTTCTTTAGGGTGAGTTTTTTTTATTTTCCTAACAACATAACATCACACCCGTATTTTTCCGAGGGGTTAGGCAGGGGTTTACGTACAGTACATCCATATTTAAACAGTTAAGTTTAAGTCCCATGTGGTGGTGAGCCTATTGCCATCAACCTGGCACATATCTTGACTCCGGGATGCTGCTGAGAAATTCTTAATGAAAACTTCCAATAACACATAGGTCGACACGGGAATCGAACCCAGGACGTTCACGACGGACGGACGGAGCAATTGCGTTTACGACGAGTCGACCACCAAGACAGTTCTTATTTCCAGAGGTGTATTATGACTAGGAATATATGACAAATTGTTTTAGTAAGTCGTTATAATATAACAATATGACAGTAATATTATAATATATTGCTTACTCTGTAATCCATAAACAAAATTTTAAATTCCCTTTGACCTATTTTTTTACTTCCTCTCGTGGAAATCAATACACTATTAAATAAACAGAAGCATATAAATGTATTCTATTCTACTAATTTGATTTATTTCAATGAGCAATTCTGACTATTTGTTGTCCATGTATGATGATCATTCAAGTGATTATGCGGATCCTGTAATGATTCATTATTCAGAAATCATCATCTATAAGATTGTATAAGAAAGTGAGAACAAAGGCAAAAAATCATCCTAAAAATGTCTACCACTTACATGACTCCACCCCATATCTGTGCGTGCCCTTGAGCGCGGGCGCATTGCGGCAGGTCGCGTCTGCGCTGTACAGTTATAGACAATCTTGTGTGCGCGCGCATCTTGAACATTTGAACATGGAAAGAACGTGCCGAATTTAAAATTTTGACAGCTGTTTTCGTGGTTATGGGGTATCTGCTGTTGTAACGGTATTTGGAGTGGAGTTTGTGAATTCATTGCAATGAAACAGTGTCGTGGGAATAAAAAATTGACAAATATTATTTCAGCAGTATTTGTTTTAATTTCTGGAAATATATTGCTTCCAACATGGAATATAGAATAAGAATATAATCCTCATTATTGTACACTATGAAAACTTACAAATAATGACGAAGAGCTACATAGGGTGATACATTGGGCGGCCTTATCGCTAAAAGCGATCTCTTACATCCTTTGGATCGACTCGACAGAGAAGGAAAAAAGATATGTTGGTAGTTGGTGGTGTACTATTTAAATATAAACAATGCATAACTATATGAATACATTTTTGTAGCACATAAAATATGAATGTGAAAATTACAATAGGACACAGATATTTATTATCATGCAAAGCAACGAACAAATTACGAGTATGACTTTTTAGGATCTCTCCTAAAATGATCATAAATTTGGATTTTGGATTTCCAGTCTGACTGTTCCCTGAGAAAAAATGACTAATGAAACTTAGAGGTGATCTCTTATTCATGGTGATTGGTGCCGATTCTTTTGTTTACCAGCTAAACTTTATTTAGACTACTTTCATCTCTTTCTCTCTTATAAAACAAGAAAGGGACAGACGATTATAAGAGCTGTCAATTTTAGCTGAACTGAAACTTCCTAACAAGGATAGTACACATTTAAAAAGGATGTTAATATTTTGAAAGTTTCCTTTTTTTTAAGTTTTATGATATGAAAATATTATCTAGATAGTATCTCCAGCGTTTGATGTTCTATCATAGATGTCATATTTCTTTGATAGTTTTTCAAATTTATCACAAAAGAATAACGTAATTCAATTGGGAGAATTTGACAGTTTGGGGTAGCTTGATGTGCTGGCGTCTGTACATAAGTGATATTAGCAAAAGTGTGGTAACTATTCTACAAAAGCCATGAATGAAGAGTTGAAGTTGACATTTTAAAGGCATCGACCAAAAACATTAGCCAAGTTGACATCTTTAACTTAGTACATAACTATCGCCGTCCTATCCTCGAGCTATATGTTAGAAAGAGATGTCGATTCTATAATATCAGTTAAGTTTGCGATCAAGGGAATCAGCACCACTGTTTCGGTAAACCTACACACTTTTCTTTTAATAATTCTAGCTAGTTACGTGCAAAAAGGTTGATGTGAGTCACTAGGATTCTAAGACGAATATTGAACTTCATAATAAGGAAAATTAATAAAATGGGTATCTAATGGACATTGTTATAAAAAAATAACTAAAGGAATATGACGCAAGGTTGGAACACAAAACCTAAAGATTCACAGTTTGACCACGTGGGACACAAATACTAATAGAGATGAGTATTATGTGCAAAATATTAGTCATTTGCAAACTATAGTTACTAATATTTTTTATGCAATACTATTAATATTGCTTTGTATGAACATAGTATTAATTAAATGTATAAATTTACTCACGCAATGCGTAATTATTATCCTTGAGTGTATTGTAGTTATATTATATAGTATCTTGACTTGGCTCGCGAGGTTGTCGACTTGTAGGTTGTGACTCGGCAATTGTTGTACCGATAGACGTGTCAGCCAATAGCTTAATAGCCAAGAGCTGGATAAAGGGCTTGATGCAGAAAGCAAGTACTTCTGGACACGGCTCGCATTGTAAGGCGATTCCTCTCTCCGGTGCCCTGACCACCGTTAGCTTGGACCCTGTTCCTGATACCGATGGGCTACTATTTTTAAATAATATAAAATATATATAATAATACTTTTAAATGACTTTTAATGTTAATACATTGAAATATTTTAAAATAAAATGTATAAGGATACTTATGTATAAAGGAAATAATAATCCTTGAGTGTATTATCGAACAAAGAAGCACCGGTATGGTGTAATCGGTAACTAAGGGAATAGAAACCTCATGTTTTCCTTAGATGATTTTATATTTAAATTTATTATTAAGACTCTTCATATATATGTATATTATAAGTAACTAGCAGACTCGGCAAACGTTGTTTAGCCATTTTAAACCAAAAAAATAAAATATTTAATGGGTGGGTAACCCCTATCATTTAGGGGTATGAAAAATATATGTTGGCGGATTTTCAAACCCGATATGCACACAAAATTTCATACAAATCGGTCTAGCCGTTTTGGAGGAGTTCGCTAACAAACATTGCTACACGAGAATTTTATATATTAGAAGATGTATAAAATAGTTTTGTGTATGAGTACAACTTATTTCAGATTTGAATGGTACGTACCTACATTGAAAATAAATATAAGCGTATTGTAATGTACATTATTGTACATCCTAGACATACACATATTACGATAAATACAATAATTATTTAAATGACCTTCAGAAGAGTGAGGTCACTCCGTGAAACATGAAGACCCCAGGAAACTTTTATGTTTCTGGGTGGACCTGGGATTCCTATGCTAGCTAGGATCCTCACGCACAACGGACCAAACAAGAGTAAGTGGAGACAATGGAATCCACATTTAGTAAATCAAATCACAAGATACTTTTTTTGAGATTTGATTTTGTTTTAGAACTAGCTATGAAATTCCAAATTATATGCAAGTATGTATTACTAATTTAAAGATATGTTATATTAAAATACGTATATTTATATAATATTTCTCACTGTAAGGCTCTCAGAACTTTCTTTGTCCCATCGCGTCGGGACAAAGAAACTGAGAACAATATGGGTATTTGTATCCATAAACTTACACTACCTACTACACAATATAACATCACGCCGTGTTCCCCGAATGGTTTGGCAGAGGTTCACGTACAGTAACACACATACTTCGCAAGTTAAGTCTAAGTCTCATGTGATAGGGGCGAGCCTATTACCATAAAGAGGGCACAAATCCAAACTTCGGGCTGCTAATAGGAAAATTCCTATTGGAAAAATTCAGTTACACTTTGCCCGAGCTGGGAATCGAACTCAAGACCTCGCGCTCAGCAGTCGCACTTGGGACCACTAGACCAGCGAGGCAGTCTTCACAACGACAGACAGAGTCTGCTACTGGTCAGACTTCTTCACAAGTCAACAAGTAGCAAGCTATCGAATACCATCAAGAAAACAAGGCCCTGAATTTTCTTTTGTTACTAATTATAATACGAAATATATATAACCGACGAGGTAATATTTCAGCAGATAATAATATGCACATGTACATTATGTAACAAAAAAACCAGACCCCAACGAAATTAAATAAGTTTTTAATTCGAAAGAGTAATAAACAATCTTTTCTGACATTAAATATGTCCTTACCATTTCTGGACGCCACAATAGCCCGCCAAAAATAAACGTCAAAAAATTCAAGATGGCCGCTGCGTCTTGGCCTCGGTCAATCAGGAAGTGCATGTAATACCAACGAACTCTTCAATGTTACCCAGTTTTCTGCAGTGGATCCTGGTTGTGTAAAAATATTCTCGTTTTATTGTGTACATATGCGTAATTGTTGGCCTTTTAAAGCGAGATCTTCGTTAAACAAGAGTGTAGTGACTCCAATTTGCAAGCAGCCATTTTGAATGTCGCTCCGTTCGACCTTGGTCTTGGAATATTAATAAAGTTATGTGTGCATGAATTGTTAGCGCATTTTTGTTTATTTTTTAAGGAAAACATGTCATATTGTTATTGTAATTTGTATAAAAAATACTCACGAGTCGTTAACTACCTATTCGCTTTATGAGTGATCTTCAGACATGTTTTTATGCAATAGTTTAAAAAAAATATTGAATAAATAAAAGCTGGCCCGTAAGTTTTTTTTATAGGACTACACAATAATAATAAAGTCTCGTAGATTACACTTTAAGATTTTTCTGCATATTATCTTACCAATAATTTATAAATTAGAAAGTTTATGAGGATGTACGGATGTCTGTTACTCTTTCACGCCAAAACTACAGAACGGATTTTGATGAAATTTCACATTATTAAAGCTTACACTTCTAAATAATACATAGGCTATAACTCAAAGTGTCAATTCGTATTTAAAACGAACTTGAACTTGCACACTCCTAACCTCAAACTTCATACATAATAATTCAACATTAATAGAAGAATTCCTTAACATCCGCTTAACATTTGCATATCATCCTATTACACGAAGGGAAGCGAGCAGAGGCCGCGGCCGCCATGACCGGAAGTGACGCCTGCGCTGTTTTGTTCATCTTGTCTATAATAAACCAGAGATATTATGCGTTTTGGATGATCTTGGAATAAATTGTAGTAATGCGGAAATATTAGAAAAGGTCGTGATGGCTGTTTTGTTAGTCTGTTTTGACCTAGTCATTTTGTAAGACAATGTTTTGCCTGTTATCTTGTTCGCATGGATTTTAGAAATAAACCTGGGTATCATGGTAGTTAAATTTCCCATTTTACATCCTCTCTAACGTAGTGGTTGTTTATTAAAATCTTTATGGGTTGATACCTACTACTATATCCTTTTTTGAAACAATGGTTTGATTTCTAGGCTTGTCCAAAAATTGTAGATGTAAACATCGTTATTTTTTAATAGGCAGAAAGTGCCTTCAATACATTAAAAAAATATCTCTATTTTACTCTTCTTACATGCCTATTGATCTTTGTCATGTCAATTCGTTATTTTAAGTCAGTCTGTTTTAAATTTCTTTACTATATTTTTGTTTCAAGCTCAAAATAGTTTTGATCAAAACTGACCTAGCTCTTATATTTAAATAAAGCCACGGCCCACCTTTATATATTACATCATTCGGAGAAATATCAAAACTGGTTCAGAAGATACCTTTTTTATTTTTAAATCTTTGTTTTTCTTGGGTGATTTTCCTTAAGATCCTCACATATTTGCCTGTCTCTGCACTTGTTAGACCTCAGGTTTTTCTGGTCAGGTTAGGTTCTGAACAGGATACATACATACATAAACTCACGCCTTTTTCCCATAGAGGTAGGCAGAACGTACAGAACACCAAATTGTGAACAGGATCTTAGTCAGATTTTGAACTTACATATAAGCAAAGAGTTTGTAGAATGATCGATTGCTATTTGTATCGTCTAAGTAAATAAGTCCTTGGAAAGAGAAGTCTTTAACGCCTCTCAGACGGTTGTACGAGGAGTTGACGGTCCTAAGAACTTGGCGAGGGGACACAGAATCCTGAAATCTGGAAAGACCGAGTAATAATAATGATACCCCTTTGGAGATTCATATTTGCAGCCGTGCGTTGAAGGCCTAGATTCTTAAAACATCCCTTCCTCGGATCCAATTTGAATTAAAAAATAGATACTCATTGGGATTGCTGAGAGAAAGGAAAATTTAAATCTTTGTAATAACTGTCAGTCTGGCGCAACACGTTACAATAGCATGTCGGTGACGCAAACTTATAAGTTTTGCCCCTGTCACAGAAGGTACTTCAAAAAATTCTCTTACTACATTACAATCTCCAAGGCAAAATAAAAGCTGCTGGTTCCGCTCACAACCCAACTTTTTAAGTAACAACTCTTATACAAGTTATTCAAGAATGAATCAGAATTCTCATTACGTTGACGACCAAACCATACTCATTGTCCAATCGACAACTTAACTTGTATAACGACCCAAAATTGTAGTTTTATCGGTAATTTTAACAATTATATAAAATGTCGACACCCTTTTTCAATGTCAAATTGTCTGAAAAGACCCTACGTACCTTAAATATTCTCTACGACAATCAAGACAAGTGACATTTAGTGACGGCGCATCGAATCTGCTGCAACAAAAACAAGATGGCGTAGGTCTGCGCCCGCGCACGCCCGTGAACCTGCGCGCGTCGCTAAATTTACACGCGACGCGTCATCCGGTGCAGGAGAGATTATGCATGTTCAGATAGGGCAGGGACATTCTTGTGAGCTTTTGTCGGTGATATGCTTTTGTGGAGATCCCGAGATAAAATGCATAGTAATGAAGTGTGAGAGTCCAATACAAAACAGTGTTTCTTTTTTAAAACGTTGCCCCACACTAGGATATTCTCCTGTCTCGTGGGTGCGTTTACAAACATTTAAAGTCACATACACGAACAGCCAGACCCGGAACAACTACCTGTAGGCCATACAAATAGTTGTTCCGTGCGGGAATCGAACCCACAACACGCGGCGCAGCAGTCGATCGCCCAGCCGTCAAATTATAGTCATCTATAGTATTTTATGTAGGTATTGTAAAAGTAACAAACACCAGTGCTTTGGTTCTGTATCGCACATCGCACATCATCATCATCATCATCATCAGGCTATACTAGTCCACTGCTGGACATAGCCCTCTCCTAATGAGCGCCATAGCGCCCTGTCTTCAGCTTGCCGCATCCAGCATCTGCCTGCAGTCTTTCGCAGATCGTCATCCCACCTGGTCCGAGGGCGTCCTACACTATGTTTGTGTCGCACACGAGCTGCAAGAATTAGGCATAATTCTTGCAGCTCATGTCAAGCTCAAGCAAACATAACATTACACCTGTATTACCCGATGGGTTGGGCAGAGGAGTACTGGCAGCGCACCCACACTTCACCAGTTTTGTTTTGGGTCCCATGAAATAGGGGGTGAGCCTGCTGCCATCAACCGAGCATACAAGCAGACTCCGAGCTACGGGGACTACTGAGAAATACCTAATGAGAAATCCCAATAACAAGTTACTTGACCCGGGAATCGCACTCAGGACCTCATGCTTAACAGTCACGTTTGCGACCTATTTTTTTGTTGTTTTTTATTTTTTATGCGTTATGTTGACTGCAAATAAACTTATTTTCTTCTTTCTTTAAAAGATATGAAACTTGGAGATAGTCCTGGTTTCCACACGATGTTATCTTCGATGTTAGTGTATGTCCAAGATAAACTTACTAACCAGTGGCTAGGTGAAGAAAATACTTGGTACACATAATTAATTTAATCAGCTTTTTGTAAATTGAATGTTAAGGATATGGTGTATTTTATGTATACGTTTAGTGTAATATTATTTGGAAATAGTATAACAGACACCATGTTATTTTTCAATGCCAATATTATTGCTTTTACGAACCTCCGAAGGGCAGCTGATAGAAATCGAGTTGTACACGTCACTGGTGTACTTTCTAGTACAAATGAATTGAAACAATCACAATGGTATTTGCCCGTATTTGAACCCATGACCCAGACTGCATCGTTGGTCTGGTAGCCAAGCGCGACTGCTAAGCGTGAGGTCCTGGGTTAAATTCCCAGGTCAGTAAATGTAATAGGAATTTTCTCAATAGCAGCCCGGAATCTGGATTTGTGCCCGGTTGACGGCAATAGGCTCGCCCCCTATTACATGGGACTTAAACATAACTAGCGAAATGTGGGTGTTACTAATAGGTGCACCTCTACCCATCCCTTCTAGCATCACAGGTGTGATATTATGTTGAATCAATAACCTCGTGCTTCAAAGACAGTGCATGATGTATGAACTGTCGTATCTGCAATTGGGTGTGCAGAGATGGAAGTGAGCGAAGGTCACGAGGTTGTGCATTTACATAAACATCGTTATTGTGTACATGTGTTATATTCGTTACGGGGAAGGAAGATATTATTGTGTTGTGTTGTTCGATTTCAAGGTTTGGGTTAAAAGTATTCCCAGTGGTAGTACTTGTAGCATGAGTTGGGAGGTCACGTTCCATCAAGGTTCATTCCTTAATGAACCCCAGAGGCCCGTAGAGGGTTTTAATGTATGTCCGTGGCATCACAGCGGGCCCTATCGGAAGAACAGCGCTGCGGTATTTAACTCCGACTCCGACTTTGACGACCGATGTGGCGCGGCGGGCGAAGGTCCGCCTGCGACGCAGGAGGTTGCGGGTTCGGTTCCCGTCTTGGGACAAATGTTTCTACGATCTACAAAGATTTGTTCCGGGTATTCTGGGTATTTGCTATGTATAATAAAAAATATCTATCTATGTAATGTGTTGTTTTAAGTATATCAGTCATCTAGTACCCATAACACAAGCTCTGCTTAGCTTGGGGCTAGATGATGCTGTGTGGGTTGTCCAGCTTTATTTATTTATTTTGTCTGGAGTTTTGGACATAAATTCAGATTTCTAGCCGGCTGTCTTCGGTGCTTTCAACAACATTGGTCATTTTCTTTACCAGACGTAACGTTTTATACATACCTACCGTAATCTTCGCCATTTGCTTATCCTATTGAACTACACTAAAAAATCAAAAATTTGACATGAAATAATACGCGTCGTAAAATTCCTCGGCATCGCTGTAGACTGGTTAACACCAGACAAGCAGACACAATAGAAAATTTATTGTTTGCCAGTCACTTGCCGTTTAAGGTGTAAATATGCTTAAAGTATATTGGTATAGCCACGTAGTAAGGCCAGGCTACAGGCAGGAATGGTTGGGTCACGGAAAGTTCCGAGGTTTTACTAAATATAATATGAGCACTCAGATCCCATGGCACGAAGGTTCCAACCTCAAATGCTCCAACATATAACTAACGACAATGTACACATTTATGCCGCTTGAGGTTCCCAACAAGATGGCATAGTGCAATCGACACAAGTTGCGTCACGTACTAACTTACCCAACTTACATGGACATAAACACCGTCCGGTCCCTTGACATCATCGCGTGCCAAGCCATTGGGTTCTAATGCAGCCGGAACGCCGACAGTGACAAGAGCACATCGGATGTAGTCGTTAATATTCGCGTGCCGCACTATTAATTTTTCACTAAAATAATTATAATACATGTTTTCAAATTCAGGCGCAGAATCAGCCCTTTTTGAGCGTCAAAAATTATATAAGACTGTCCCCAAAAAATTAACAACTTCCGTTGTAATTTTGCTGGAAAGAAGTGACGTAACAAACTCCCCAGCAACGCATCTGTCTATTAAGATCGAAGATCTTTAATAGATGAAATATAATGTTCGAGAAATCGTGCAGCGTTTGGTCGACTCTTCACGTGGCCAGAGGGCTGGTCTTTTTTCTGCCAAAGAATCAGCATTGCCATTCAACGTGGCAATGCTGCCAGCCTTCTGGACACTTTTCCCGTTGACAGCGATGCGGATAAATGCACTAAAGGAGTGGACCCCGGATGTTAAAGTTCGAAGAGAAAAGTACAAAATTTAAGTCGCAAGCGAAATGCTAGTTAATATATAAATATTCTTATTATATATATAAAATTCTCGTGTCACAATATTAGTTACCAAACTCCTCCGAAACGGCTAAACTGATTTGTATGAAATTTTGTGTGCATATCGGGTAGGTCTGAGAATCGGCCAACATCTATTTTTCATCCCCCTAAATATTGTTGACCACCCCTAAATATTGTTTTTTGGATTTTTTTGGCTTAAAATGGCAAAACAACGTTTGCCGGGTCAGCTAGTATACTTATAAGTTCTAAATAAGGACACTCAAAGTATTGATGGATGCATCAATAAAGACAGCAGAACGTAGTTCTCTCGTGGTACTGTCCACAGCGAGGATGTTGGGGCGACTTTGGCCCCTCGAGACAGACCGAAAGCGAAGCAAATGACCACAGAGAGATTACGTAATAGATTTCACAGAGACTAGAAAGTAAGTATAAGTACTATGTCATTGAACTTGCTATAATTTATACACTACGTACATACAAATACATCATATGCCTATCCTTTTCCCAACTATGTTGAGGTCGGCTTCCAGTCTAACTGGACGCAGCTGAATACCAGTGTTTTGCATGGAGCGACTGCCTAGCTGACCTCCACAACCCAGTTACTGGGCAACACGATACCCCTTGGTAAGACTGGTTGACAGACTTTCGGGTTTCTGACTACCCGTAAAGACTGTCAAAGATCTACAAATGACAATCGGGACCAATGGTTTATCGTGCTTTCCGAGGCACGGAGGAGTCTCGAGAACGATAACGTTACGTTTTCGATTACTGTTGCAGTAGATACTTTCATATAGGGTTGCTATCCGTCCGGGTTTCCCCGGATTAGTCCTAATTTAGAGGGCGTCCGGGAAGCGTCCGGGCGGGGTCACATTTATCGTCCGGGTTTTAAAGGTTTAATTTTTAAGTTTGAATTTGGTATAGCAACCTGTCTCCTATTTAATGATACCTACAGATTCGTAATTTAACCATTTTTGTGCAATTTACTTTTTCTTTAACACTAGACCAACAAGACCGCTAAAATGAAAATATGGTTGCTTCCAACAGTATCATAAAACAAATAAAATGCCTTTTATTTCGTTGCAGATTTAAAAAATGAAAAGTTAAATTCTATGTTATTCTAAACTATCTGTACTAATAATAATAGGTCTTTACCTATGAAATTGCCGTTTTGTATGAAAAAATTTAAATGAATTTTTTTCATGTATTTTTTATTTGTATTAATCGAAGTAATCACCCATGCAATCAATGCATCTTTGCCAACGCAGTGGCAGTTTATTGATGCCCTTCTTAAAGAAATCAGCTGGACGGGAGGCAACAAATTCTTCAAAGGCATTTTGTACTGCCTCTCGGGTATTGAATTTTTTTCCCGCCAAGAAGTTATCCAAATTCTGGAAAAAGTAGTAGTCTGTAGGCGCAAGGTCTGGTGAGTAGGGCGGATGACGGAGAGCTTCCAACCCCAGTTCTTGCAACTTGGAGACCGTCTGCTGTGCAGTATGAGGTCGCGCGTTGTCGTGCAGGAGCAGCGGAGACGAGCGATTGACCAATGCTGGTTGGAGATGTGCCAGCTTCTCCATCATTGTGTTCAATTCTTCACAGTACACATCTGCAGTAATGCTCACCCCGTTTGGTAAGAAGCTGTGTTGAATCACACCGGCGCTAGACCACCAAACAGTGACCATCACTTTTCTTGGGGTAAGTTTTCGTTTAGGGCATTGTTTAGGTGCTGAACCAGGATCCAACCAACTTGCTGAGCGCTTGCGGTTATCAGACAGAATCCATTTTTCATCGCAGGTAACAATGCGGTTCAAAATTCCTTCATTTGTGTGTCTGTTGAGCAGTGCAAGGCACGTCTCGACGCGTACTTCGCGCTGGCGATCATTGAGTTCGTGGGGCACCCATTTGTCAAGCTTGCCAATTTGACGCATATTGGACCAATATTGTTTTGACGCTAACGTCGAAAGCTGCTGCTAATTCAGCCGTAGATTGTGTATCATCAGCTTCCACAATCGCCTTTAATTCGTCATTGTCGACCAAAGTCTTCGGACGACCGCGAGGTTCATTTTTCAGGTCGAAATTTCCAGAACGGAAGCGAGCAAACCAATAACAGGTAGTGCGTTGGTTTGTAGTGTTAGCTCCGTAAACGTCGTTGATGTTGCGTGCCGCTTGTGCCGCGTTGCTGCCACGACGGTACTCATATTCCATAATTACTCGAATTTTTAACGTATCCATGATGACGAAAAAGATTTAAATGCGATGAAAATGTAACACTAATTAATAAACAAATGACTACTTTTTAAAAAAAAAATCCATGTTTTTAAAATAAAATTAATTTGAAATTAGAATTCTTAGCCAAACAAAAAATATTTTGATTTGAAATGGCCAGTACTGCAGAACGGCAATTTCATAGGTAAAGACCTAATATAAGACGTAAAATTTGTTTGTAAGTTTGTATGTAGGGAGTAATCTGCGGAACCAATGATCCAATTCTAAAAATTTTTTCACTGTCAGAAAGCAATATAATTATTTTCTGAACTACGCCCTAAAGGGGATAGTTTAGAAAAGATTTTGTTAAAATTTAAAGAGAAAAGTACAAAATCTACGCGGACGAAGTCGTGTGAAGTGCTAGTATCATATATTTTTGTTTGTAATTAAGTTTAGTTCTAAAATTGAGTTGTCAATTTGGATTCCAGTTGCATTGGACTTATAATATTAATGACGCCAGGTAAGTGTATAAATGTATATCTTATCTACTTCTCAGGTAAAAGGGGCCAAGATTTTTATGTTAAAAATATGTCGTTTCAGTCAAAACATCCTTTCGTTTGCCGAAACGAATCGTTTTACAAAATTATTCAAATCATTTCGTGAGAACTACACAATAATGTTGAATATATTTCTATGAATTTACATACACGCGATATTTTAATGGCGAACGGATATTAGGATTTTGGGATGTGCCTCCGTATATCCGGTCAGTGATAGATTATGGATTTTTACATATTTACATGTAAAGTAGAGGATGTTATTCGTCTGGCTGTGATTATGGCAGAGTCATGGTCGTTTATGGTAACCGTTTGCATAAGGGGCCAAGTTCAAGAAGACAGTTGTGTATTAGTGTTCGCTGACAATGAGAAAACAGTTGTAACCGTTTGCCCCAGAAGAAAGGTTATGGTTTTCGAGAGTATGTAAGTATGTCTACTTCTTTGGAACGCACTGTAGCCTAAACAGCTTGATGGATTTTAACAAATGAATATAAAGGCTGTCTCAGTAAGAGTGCACTTTTTCATTTTAAAATAAAAACTATAACTGGATTGTAATTATAATTGGATTTGTTATAACCTGACGCTGATATCATAGGTTGATTGAATCTATACCTATTTATACTTAACGTAAACGAAATTGTAACAGGGCGATGTCAGTACATTGTAGATATTGAAGAAAAATATATGGAAGGTCTTTATACTATTTTATTTTATATTACCAGCAGAAGCCAAAACAACAGTTTTTAGACTGTTTGTCTGTCTGTTTGTTTGCACACGCACCACGTTAAGACTGTTTGGAATTGAATTCAGTTTTCACCGATGTATTGAGGTCTGACTTAAACTATAGGCTCCATTTTGTTGGTATTTAATTAATTCTCCTTGATTCTAAATTCCACGCGTACGAAGTCACGGGCAGGAACTAGTTTGTGACACATCACGCTTGTATTCCCCGATGGGTTAGGCACAAGTGTACCTATAGTACATCCACGTTTCAGCAGTTATGTTTAAGTCCCATCTGATAAGGGCGAG
The DNA here is from genome assembly GCA_905147745.2 of Phlogophora meticulosa. Lineage (NCBI taxonomy): Eukaryota > Metazoa > Arthropoda > Insecta > Lepidoptera > Noctuidae > Phlogophora > Phlogophora meticulosa. Next base: position 3,952,120 of record LR990542.1, read on the forward strand.
CCGATTGCCATCAACAGGGCACAACTCCAGACTCCGGGCTACTACTAGGAACTTCCAAATGGAAAAACCCCAATAACACTTTGTTCGACCTGGGAATCAAACCCAGGATCTAATGCTTAGCAGTAGCGATTGCAACCACTGGACCAACGAGGCTGTCAAAAGCTAGCCTACCTTGTAACATGTAAATATATAATTCCATTTGTTCAATTTGAAACATTTGTGTGCACTAAGCAATAATTGACTAACTGTCAAGTCGTGCTCTTCGAAGTAATAAATAAATAAATAATAGCACTTTCTGTTCGTAGACTATTGAATGAATTTCGTGCGTTGACCTTTTATCCCCCATTGCACCCTGAATGATAAACCTAATTGTATTTATTGTCTAAACACAATATTCATATTTCATATTAAAATAATAGTTTTATAATCCAATTTACATAAGATTACAACCATGTTATAGTTTTATTTATTGCCTTTAATAAACAACTTTGTTGGAGCTATGAAATGTAAATGTTGTGAAAATTAACGCTGGATGAGTTTTCAGAGCTATCTTTTTTTTTTAATTTGGCCTCACGCTAGGAACTTCTCCTGGGTCTTGGGTGAGTTTACAAAAATTTAAAGGACATACACGAACAGCCAGACACGGAACAACTACATGTAGTCTCTACAAATATTTGCTCCGTGCGGGAATGGAATCCACAACACGCGGCGTAGCTGTCGATCGCTCAGCCACTGCGTCAATCGTGCCGTCATCTTCTTAGCGTGAGAACTCGTCGATGTTAATCGAGACTACGCACAGGGCTGGTTGTCACCCCTTATATAGCTATATTTGAAAATAATTGAGCATCAGTATGCTTTCTTGTCTTTGTGCTTAATAATCATAATTTTGAATAAATTTAAGATTTGAGTGTAGATACCTAAAAATATATTACTGCTAGATAAATAAAATGCTGAGCTTCTCCTTCTAAGATACTACATCGTCTTACTCATCTCCTGTTGGTATATTTCCAAATGCCTTTTCTGTGCCGTTGATGAAGGCTGTCATTTGCCCTTTGGTACTCGTTAAGGGTCAGCAGCTAAAAGTCTAACAACCAAGATGTGAACGTGAGACAGGCAGTCACTACATGTAAAATTCAGCTGCATAAGTCTAGGCTGGAAGTCAACCCCAACATACTTAGTTAGGAAAAGGCTAGGCCAATGATGACGACAAATGACGTATTATGAACAAAGATCAAAGAAAAACTGATATCCCAAAGTCCATAAAAACTATGCAATGCGATACATGGGGTAACGGTTTCCTCCCTAAAACTCTTTAAACCGATAATTTAAAACAATATCAATCTTCAACCCAGTCGGATGTCCTAAAATAATAAAAGGATGCGACGAAGCGGCGCGTGCGCCGACGAATTTTATTCCATTTTCGAAAAGGGGGTTCGTATTTAAAATTAGAACGGGTCGGCAACGGAAATCGTTCGGGAATGAATCATGCGCTCCTCAACTGCGTGCTACAGATTATAAATAATTATTTACGGATTTTTGAAATGTTCTCTTATTGTTACAATGGGTATTTTCTGTATGCGGTTGGGTTTTGAGTTTTTGACCTATTCCTGTTCGACGTTGTAAAACCCAAGTGGAAATACATTAGATTGTTGTGTAATTGTTGAGGCACGTGCTGCCTTTGGTTGTCACCAAAGGCAGCACGTGCCTCAACAATTACGAAAGATAATTACAGGTTATTAATAAACATTTTTTCCGTAAGTAAAATTATAAGAAGTTAATTTTACACAATTTGTGTTATTTCGGATGTAATATACAGCAAACTTGTGTAGCCTAGCTTTGTTGGCATTTACTAACTGCTATGAAATACTTTCAATTCTAAAGACTGTCGAAGGGTCCGTTTAATAGAAAACGAGACCAACTTACACTGGACAACGAATGCATCCGCAAACTCTGCAAGGCACAAAAGGGTCTCAATTTACAAAGATAAGTTACCCATTTTTAGCACAGCAATATTGCCGCCTTGTCGACAAGATAGCCATGAAGCACGACCTTTGTATTAGTAACATGGCTCGTGGCTACCTGGCGTTCTTTCATAGCATATTTAACGCAAAATCACATGTGGCTTATTATAAACTAGTACCTAACTCGCGACATCGAACATTAACATCCCCTCCTCCTCTTTATAGTGTAGTTTTGAAAATAATAATAGCTTATAGCACTCAGAAGAATGTAGCTTTCTAACAGAAAACAATTTGAGAAATAGATCATTCGTTCCGGAGATTACCCCGTACATACAAGCTTGCAAACAAATTTTACCTCTTTATAATACTCGTATTATTAGCATATTAGTATAGAAGATATATCTCTGTTTTCGTTCGTCCGTAGATGCGTATTGGATAAGGTTCAATGTTCCCAGGTTCTTGACATTAACGATTTGTTTGGACTTTAGCTGTGGCGCATATTGCATTGGCAAATAATATAGTTTCAATGTAGCGATGTTGTGGGTTCAAATCTGGGCATGTACTAATGTTACTTTTTCAATTCTGTTAAAATGTAACTTACTGGTTTTAGGTATTCAGCTGCATCTGGTTAGACTGGACTCCAATATGGTTGGTATTCACCAACCATATTGAGGTTAGGCCGATGATGAGTATTAACTTTCAAGTTTACCATAGACATCGGGGAATAAGCTCGTGGCTAAATAATAACAACCGCACGGGTTGATCGAAGGTTAAGCTACGCTGTCCGAGGTCAGTCTGTGGATGGGTGACCATTCGTAACATATCAAGACTCCTTTGTGCCTCTGAAAGCACGCTTAGCCGTTGGATTTGTAGATCGTTGACAGTCGTCACGGGTAGTCAGAACCCAGAAAGTCTGACAACCAGTCTTACCAAGGGGTATCTCGTTGCCCAGTAACTGGGTTGTGGAGGTCAGATAGGCAGTCGCTCCATGTAAAACACTGGTATTCAGCTGCATCCCGTTAGATTGGAAGCCGACCCCAACATGGTTAGGAAAAGGCTAGGCAGATGATGATGATCGGGGAATGAAAACATCGTGAGGAGACCAGTACTAATTATTAATATTAGTCTGGAATTGCCTTGAGCAAGCCCCATCTCGAGTAAGCTTGGTGATTAATGCCTGTGCCTTCTCTGTATGAGAAGAGGCCTTTGCTATGGTGAGGGATACAAACTGGCTGGTAATACTATGTTTTGCGTTTGTTTTTTTCTGCTATTTGTCAGTATAATATAATTATCACATTTTGGGTGCTGTTTTATTAAATAAAATTGACAGATTCTCGTCTGTCACCTAACACCTGTCAGTTTTATTAAATATAGTAAATAACACATAACATCACGCCTGTATACCCCAAAGGACTAGGCAGAGCTGTACTCTCTCATTTCGCCAGTAATAAGGTGGAATAGAAGCAATATCTATCTTAGAAATAGACAATAAATTGTAGGTTTAACAGCGAACGTATTTTAGCTTAGCCATAATGCTGTTTTTTTGTTCTAAAAGTTTAAAAATACAGTGTGTTTATGTCTGTCCCTAGATTTGGACCGCATCGGGGTCAGCGTTCGCAGGTCCTTGACATTGATCGGTAAGGCATGGCGCGTATTGCATATTTTTTGACTGCATGTTTGATATTTTTAGGTGGGATCTTAGTGGGTAATCTATACTAATATCTATGGATCAATACAAATAAATAACATTGAAGTGTCTGTTTTTAATGTCAAAATTACAGCTTTTTTATCAATGCTTGTGAAAGTATAATTAAGGTGGTTATACTAAAATCGGTCTAGCCGTTTTGGAGATAGGCCAAAGCAAACAGACAGAGAAAAACCTTATGTTTATATTAAAAAAAAGTCTGACTGTTTATTTTGGCTAATCTCCAAAACAGCTAGATCGATTTTGATGAGACAGTCATTGACAAATAGTTCATGTTATAAAGAGTGCTTATCTATATTAGAAAAAGAATTAGGGTACCACTCAAAAAATTTAAGCCCCTGAAATTGTGAAAAAAAAAAACAATAAGTATACTTCCACGCGGATGTATAGCTAGTATTATATTTATTGTTTGGATTCACTAATCTCTAGAGCTTCCAGTCGGAGAGATTATGGCGTCCAACAAATTATCTCTTCAACTGTATTATAGTTTTACAAATATACCTACATAGGTACGCCATTTCCCATGGAAAAAGGCAGTAACAAGGCAGAAACTTTCGAACGCCAAGTTCATATCAAACATCTGGTCATACACGCACGCCGATTGCGAGTACTACGCATCTGACTGTTTTGAAAAACATCACCAATAATATTTTGTATGTACTCCCAGCGTTTCCGCAATGTAAATATATTGACTCTTCTTCAAAATAAACTCCTCTTCTGTTTTAGAAACAAACATCGTAATTATCCGGTTGGTTACTTATCATTAAGGAAAACCGGTGCTCTACGTGTGTAGAATCAACCTTTAGAGTATCTGATCTGGATTTCAGGTTTATACGAAGCTGTGTAGTTATCCGGAAATTCCACGCAAGCCACTGGCGCTGGTCAGTTTCCATGTTTTGTTATTTCATTGACCTTTACGTTACGTATGTAGACGTATCATTGCAAATATACTTATGTAGAATGCCAGTTTCTTTTATTATTTATTTAAATACTCAATCCTTTATTGCATTCCACAATGTAGGCTAAGGTGGTAAACATTTTTTTTTTGGAAACAATCGTGGACACTGTTGAGTACATCAAATGTAAGATTTTGGAGATGACTTATCATTTATGTATCTATAACCTAACTCATCATCTGCCTAGTCGATCGATTTCCATTCCAGTATTTTACATGGGGCGACTGTCTATCTGACCTCTACAACCCAGATACTGGGCAGCACGATACCCTTTGGTAAGACTGGTTGTCAGACTTTCCGGTTAGTGACAACCCGTAACGATTGTCAAGGATCTACAAAATAATGACAGCCAGGACCAACGGCTTATAGTGCTTTCAGAGGCACGCTTTCTTTTATAGTTATTTGATTTATTTAACTGCTATTTATTTATGTAAGTAAATTGGATTTACAAACACAATTACAAGTCAAGCAAGCAAAATGTTTTTTTTAAACTAGTGAGGTTCATGTATTCTTACTCTTTCTCTCTTGTCTATTTTAAAAGTCCAGATACTATCTTGGTCAGATCATGTGAGGATCTTGCAGATGGGGGTTTCACAGACAGAAAGAAATGTTAAATTACAAAATATATGCAAATGATCAAGCTTTTATTCATCAAATTTTATAATATAAAACAGCTCCTAGAACAAAAATAGCGTTGTTGTAGTGTAAAAATAATTTTGTTAAGGAAATTGTAACTACAAATATTTGCATGCTATATTAAATCTTGGCAAAACATGTCTGCTCTGTTTTTTTTTACTGTAAGACGTACTTATACCATGTTTTAAGCAAATAAATATATTATTAATTAAAAAATAATTACCACTACAGCTTAAACGTCGTACATTCGTTGTCCAAAGTTAATAAGTGACTAGTCTATTTAAAACTAATTTTAACATCTTCATTCCATTACAATATTTGTTTTGATGTAATTGTGGACTTGGGAGTCAGGAAAAAAATGGCGGTATGTGACTAAAATACCCATGCGAAAACCAGTAATATTTATTGTTAGGCAGTGACCCATACCGCACTGAGTCGATAGCTAACAACTATTAATACAGACAATATATTAGACAGCACGGTTGGCGCAGTGGCTGAGCGATCGACTGCTGCGCCGCGTGTCGTGGGCTCGATTCCCGCACGGAACAAATATTTGTATGGCCTACAGATAGTTGTTCCGGGTCTGGCTGTTCGTGTATGTGACTTTAAATGTTTGTAAACGCACCCACGACACAGGAGAAATTCCTAGTGTGGGGCAACGTTTTTTTTAAAGAAAAAAAAAAATTAGACTCTGCTGATTTAAATACATTATTATTTATAATATATACATATATAGAACTAGCTGACCCCGCAAACGTTGTTTAGCCACATAGAAGTTGGTGATAGAAGGGTGAAAATTTGAAGTTGTATGTACATATTTTTCAATACTTACTAATTCATAATAAAATAAAAATAAAAAACTTTGTCCCAAAAATAAAATGTTAGAGGTGGACAACCCTTGTCACTTGGGGTATGAAAAATACATAGTGGCCGATATCAGACCTACTGAATATGCATATAAAATTACATACAAATCGGTCTAGCTGTTTTGGAGGAGTATGGTAACTCACAATGTGACACGAGAATTTTATATACACATAATGTAATAATACAATAAGTATAATGTATAAGATTTAATTTCGGCACGTCTTTACACAACTGCATCCAAAACAAATCTGTTCCACGCTAAACAAAACGACACGTTCTATATTTAAAACTAGTTTAAAATTGCTTGAGTGTTCGAATCCAGCCAGCACTAAGTTGTTGCCAGCCAGTATGATGTAACCGTCTTCTTCAATGACCAACTCATTGTACGGACTTCATTCACCGTTCTTTCCTTGTCCGGTCTATATCTGTGTGGAATGCTCTCCTCTAGGAAATCAGGATGTCAACCAACCGATTGGTATGTAAAGTTAAAGTTCGTGAGCATATTCGTAAGAAGTTAGCAGTGACTAGCAGACTCCGGGCTGCTACTGAGAAATTCCTAATAGAGAAGACCCCGAAATCGAACCCAGGACCTCATGCTTAGCAGTCGCATTTGCGACCGCTAGACCAACGAGGCAGTCAAAGTAAAGTCATTAACGTATGAAACAAAAAAATAACCTCCACAATATCTATAGTGACTAACAAATTAAACGAAATACCTTGCATGCCTACTTTACAATCCAGTCCAAATTACAAGTCCAATAAGACACCTACCACACATACAAACTCACATACAAACACACATGCATACACGTAGAGCCCAGTGTGTGAGGGCCCTGTATTATCCTTGAAAGTGACATTGTTCATTGACCTGGCATATTGCATCTTAAATAGGATCTTTGCACTCATAAATTTTATCTTCAAATAATAAGACGGTTTTATTGCAGTGTTCAAAAGAGCTCTTGTGGAATTGTTGGAATTTTTCGATTCCCCCAATTTGCGTTTTGAGTGAGTGGTATTTTAATATTGAGTTATTATTAATTCATTTATTTCAGCAAAATTAAAATAAAGCCAAATAAAAAATTACAAAAATTGACACTAAAGTTACATACACAATGTTAAATTAAATAAACAAAGTCATAAATACAATTAAAGTGAAATACAAAATGTCATAGATATAATTAAATTAAATATGGTGTCGAAAAGGATAATAATCTTTGCAGCAGTGTTGTTGAATGGTGATACTAATACTGTTAGCCTGCGTCATCCCACTGCTGGGCAAAGGCCTCTCCCCATGGCTTTCAGTTGCTTCATTCCAGGGCCACTGGTCGTTGGTTTTGTCCAGCCCGTCCCGCCATCTTCTTCGAGATCTGCCACGACGCCGTCTGGCTGTGTCAGGGTTCCAGAAAGTGGTTATTTTGGCCCACAGGTCATTGAGCATGCGGCAGACGTTGACAGTCCAGTCCCACTTCATCTTAGTGACTTTTTGATACTGTACAAGAGAAAAAAGATACGACAACTTGACGGCCCCAGAAGCTTCTGAGGATCCTTAAGAATATTATGTAGAAGTTCATAACATAACACATAACAACATGCCTGTATTCCCAGAAGGGTTGGGCAGAAGTGGACCTATAGTAATACCCACATTTCTCCAGGTATGTTTAAAAGTCCATGGCATGGGGGCGACCCTACGTCTTTTGCCATCAACCGGGCACATATCCAGACTCCGGGCTGCTAATGAGAAAATTCCTATAGGAAAAGCTCAAAAATGCAACTCAAAAGTTCTCTATCATTTAAATTTAATAACTGGAATACCAGTATATAAATTGATATGGCCAATAGCCTATATAATATTAAATTGAATTTACGGGAATTTGGAGAGACTGTTAAAATGGACACAAGAAAACATTAAAAAAAGGTAGGACAATATTGGCCCTAGAAACTAGAGACCTTTGAAAATAATACGTAGTTGCTTATATGATTAAAATCTTATACACTGGTCTTGTTTGTTTCATGTAATAACATATTTACAGTTGGCAATTCAAGCTTATACCCCTCCCCTCCCCTAATTTATTCCATTATATAAATAGGTAATAAACAGCACACAATAGAACCAAAACAACAAATATTATTAAAAACATTCATGATTTAAAGTCAACTCTTACAATTATGTACCTAAGTACTACACATATTCACCGTAGTCATTACTACAAAAAAAATATACGTTAATTATATTTTACACAAATAACTTTTATTTTTCGCACTGTAAATGGCCAATAAATAATTCTGTATTATCAAATAGAAGCCATTAAAATAATGATTTATAACAAAAACAATTGAGAACCGTTCTGTATATCGTTGTGACTACATAATTATTGTTAGTCTACTGCTTGTCACGACTTGTTTTTATTGCCCTTACAATAGAATAGAATTTTATTTTGTAAATATGGGTAATACACAAAAGTTGTTGTGATATATCAAAGCTCAACCATATTTTACGATTAGGCATGCAAAAGTGTACATTATTTATGAAACATGAACTTACATTTTAAAGACCAGATCAATGAATAAATTGTCTTTACAATTATTATTCATAATAATTAATAAATTATTCAATGTAAGGAGTATTTAAGGATCGTGGCGTTCTGTGGTTTCTGCCTACCCCCATGGGAAAAAGGCGTCTTTCCACAAATACATAGTTATTATCGTCTATAGAAAAAGCATTACAGTGTACATTTATAGACCCCACTTAAATCGATCCTTAGACCAAAGATCCCCGCCATTATAAAATCACCATATAAATAGAATAACATATTTATTTATTAAAACTGTAGACGGCCAGACTATTTTATTAACCAGTCTAGACTAACGCCGTCGCACTTAGGGGCACAGCACTGATATAGCACAAAGGGCATCACTAATAATACAGTTGATATAACAAATAGGTATTTAGGAAGTGTTTTGTATTTACAAATAAATAAATAGGGTAGTGTCCTTAATAATTCTGATTGGTCCAAAAGTTGCATTACTCAAAAATACTGGACACGTATTTTTTCTTTTGTCACGTCAACCAAAAATGACAATATAATGCATTGAAATTACGCGTGACGTCACGCCGTGCTACACTTTTAACGTAACAGTGACGTCACAAGCCCCTTCTCCTGAACTTTGATGTGTTATATGATCGTCACTTTTTATTGATTTTAGTAAGCAAAAAATACGTAACCAATATTTTTTGGTAATCTTACTGATGGACTAAATAGACTTAATGTATTTTTACCTAGGACACATCCCTAACTTCAATAGGGATGTGTACTAGGTAAAAATACATGGCCTTTTGTAATGTCCAAATATACGCTCTTTACTATTTAGTAAAGAGCGTATATTTGGACATTACAAATTATATCGCACTGCTAGATTAAAACTGAGACAACTCAAAATACGAGATTGTTTAGTTACAACTCCAAAATACTAATTTATCAATAGAAAGTACTGATTCCTAGCCCCATTTAATATGCAGTGACATTCTACAACATGTTAATGACCTACTATAAAATTACGTTTCAACTTGTCTTACAAAATCTAGAAAAATGGGTATTTTTCACCTGAGTACTGAAAAAAACAGTTTTTGGAGTTGTGTCAGTTTTGATCTAGGTGTGCGATATATTCAATACAAAAAACAATATGCATTTGCATATGATAAGTATTCACGGTAGTTTTAGTTTATTTTTTGCTTTTGTATTTTTTTTATCTGTGCGTTTCGAATAAATTGTTTTTCTTTCATTTTTTTTTGTTTTAGTTTTAACAAAAAAAACTTTTATTTTTAGTTTTGTCTGTCTATCTGTCTATTTTTAAGGCTTACCTCCGAAACCTCTGAACCGAATCTGACGGGACTTTCACTATCAGGTTAGCTAATACTATAATTATGTACATATGTAGTTAATTTGATATTGTAATTAGACTAAGTAATTCTGAAAGTGTTGTATTAAAAATTCGAAATGAAAAAAAAACTGCTTTCCCTATTTAAAACTTAAATTATTATATATTTATGCAATTTCAATCCCGCTTTGAACGACTTGTCAAGAAGCTGTTTACGGTTTGCGCTAATGCTGCCCTCTGGCGGTAGAACATTACAGTAATACTCCCTACCTACTAGGAAAAACCGGTGAAAAATATTAACGCTTGGGGAATTCCAGAATCATATTTACAAGATATTTATATATACTATGAACTATAAATACAATAAACAAATAACTACGCAAATACACAAGTATACAGAATATTACTATGAACTATAAATATATAAAGAATTATAAAAAAAACCTTTATTTTTTTCAATCATATTTATTATTATAATCAATTCCAGAATCTGGATGCGTGCCCGGTTGCTGGCAATAGGTTCCACCCCTATTACTATATATATATATTATATATATATATTTTTTCTATTCTATTCTATTACATGGGACTCATACCTCATCATCTGCCTAGCCTTTTCCCAACTATGTTGAGTTCGGCTTTCAGTCTAACCGTATGCAGCTTGTATTTTACATTAATCGGCGGCCTATCTGACCTCCACAATCCAGTTACTGGGCAACACGATACCAACAGGTTGTCATCATCTGACTAACCTTTTCCTGACTATGTTGGGGTTGGCTTCCAGTCTAACCGTATGCAGCTGAATACTAGTATTTTACATGGAGCGACGGCCTATCTGACCTGCACAATCGAGTTACTGGGCAACACGATATCCCTAGGTAAGACTGGTTGTCCGACTTTCGGTCTTCCGACTACCCGAAACGGCCATATGTAAATTTGAACGACGAACTGAAACCACGGTAATATTATAATTTATAATACAGTATTCCAACTTCATACAAACGAAAATAAAGGTGTTTGAATTAATAAATAAAGTGAATAGAGTAACGGAAAGTTATTGAGACGAGTGAAATAGGTAGTTATATGCGGTTCTGAATGAATCATGATACGGTAGGTACCTACCTACTTACGCTTGTGTTAAAACTTCGGTGCATGTGTGTTATGTTAGTTTGCATAATGCTGGAGACGGGCAGCCCTAACGCATGTTTACGTACCGCGCGGCTGTAGGCATTTATTTCTATCATGCGGCCGAGTTACACTACTGTATTATAATATTACCGTGCTGAAACCTACCATATGCAAATTCGCAACTACATTATTTCAACGATAAAAGAATCTTCTCTCACTGACAAATAATTGTATAAGAACAAAGCGAGAAGTCGGTCAGACAATGTTTGCTGTATTTCGGCGCATCCTTAACATACTTACCCACTTTACTGATAACGTGCTGTGAGGGCGTTTGATAACACTGTGTAATGGGACCTTGAGAATGACACAATAGTTTTGGGTAGAGGCTTGCGCTCTGCTTCGTTTAAGGTCTAGATTCCCCAAAGAGTTGGGCAGGTACCTATAAAAACACGGACAGCACGGTTGGCGCAGTGGCTGACAGTTTTAAACTTTAGTGCGAAAGAGTAAGGGTCATGTTCAATTGGAAAAATTTGACAGTTCGGGATAGCTTCATGTGCTGGCGTATGTACAAGAAACTGTCATTATAGAAATTGTTACATGGAAGCTTCTTACCTTGTGTAAGCATACAATGTTTGTGAATCCGGTAGTGAGATAACGTGATGTCAATTGGACGGCACGGTTGGCGCAGTTGCTGAGCGACTGGCTGCTGTGCCGCGTGTCGTGGGTTCGATTCCCGCACGGAACAAATATTTGTATGGCCTACAGGTAGTTGTTCCGGGTCTGGCTGTTCGTGTATGTGACTTTAAATGTTTCTAAACGCACCCACGGCACAAGAGAAATTCCTAGTGTGGGGCAACAATAAAACAACCACATTTCGCAAGTTATTTTAAGTCTCATATAATACATGTAATGATGGCCCAGTGCTTTAGGCCTCTCCTCTTGTGCACGAGGTTGTGGATTCAAACCTGGCAAGTACCAATGTGACTTTTTCTGTTCATATGTACGTACTCTCTAAGTTTATCTTGGACATCACTGATATCGGTGAAGGAAACGTCGCCGCGTCGTAAGGAAACCTGGACTTACAATAAATATGAGTCTAAAATCGCCAACCCGTCTTGAGCAAGCGTGGTGATTAAAGCTCGCGCCTTCTCTGTATGAGAAGAGGCCTTTGCCCTGCAGTGGGAAAGTAACAGGCTGGTATAATTACATATAAGTATTATGATTATAAGGGGCGAGCCTATAGCCATCAACCGGGTATAAAACCATTCTCAGGTCAGCTACTGGGAAATTTCAGATACAAAAAACCTAACAACAATATGGTTGATCGGTCAGCAAAATTCCGGCTTTCGGAAGTGAGATAGAGATATTAAAAGAAGAACCAGTAAGATGATGTTTTAATCGACGCTGGCATCTTCGAAATATTTTTTTCTCTTGTTTTTAAAGTAAAACGAGCGATGACAACATTTAATACCAACGGCCATTGACGATGTCGACTCTTACATACATATATTACTCACATATATCTAAGTATATAAATTAATAAAATTGAAGTGTCTGTTTGTAATGTCCAAATAACAGCTTTTTACGAAATGCTTAAGTAAGTTTATACAGTAGTACCAAAAAAACAGTTTATTAAATTTGTGTCTTTGCTCTGTCTGTCTGCCTGTCTGTTTGAGGTAATCTCCGAAACGGCTGGACTGAATTTGACGGGATATTCATTGGAAGATAGCCGATGTGATAAAGAGTAACTTTTACTATGGTTAAAGAATTAAGGGATCCGCGCAATAATGTAAACACCATGAAATTTTGTCAAAATCCAAGTGAACGAAGCCGCGAGCGCAGCTAGTAAAGCACAGTTCTTGCAACAGAGATTCATAAACATTAAGTATTTGTTTTTCCACACCAAGATTACCGCCAGACGGTCTACATCACACATAGATATTATGCCAAACACCCCTTTGTTTTGCATAAAAATCCTTTGTCTGCTAATCTTATGAAAACAGCAGTCTTAGGTCAGTTATTAGCTTCAGACAAACATCATAAGCGTCATTGTTACTTGTTGAAAATAAATACCTTTTTATTATTTTCTTCGGACTAATGTGTGTCATGTGTCACGCTTGCCAAGGTCAGTGTTTGGATTGGTGACCGTTCATTACATATCTGGACTCTACCGTGGCTCGGAAAGCCGTTGGTTCTGGCTGTCATTCGTAGATTTTTGGCAGTCGTTACGGGTAGTCAGAAGACCGAAAGTCTGGCAACCAGTCTTATCAGGATGTATTTTAGTAACCGGGTTGTGGAGGTCGTCTCTTCTATGAAATACTGTTGTTCAGATGCATCCGGTTAGACTGGAAGTCGACCCTAACATAGATGGTAAATATCTTCCCAAGGGGAATAGTGTTGCCCTGTAACTGGGTAGTGAAGGTCAGATAGGCAGTCGCACTATGTTAAGTACTGATATTCAGCTGCATCCAGTTAGACTGGAAGCCAACCCAAGTTAGCCCTTTGGGAAAAGTCTAGGCAGACGATTAATATAATAAAAAGAACATGAATTTAAGTCATGATACAACTCAAGGTATTTTAACATGGAAATAAGGAATTACGTTAGACAAGGACGGAGTTGAGGCGTGTGTAATTAATTTATGTCATGTGTCTTTGAGTCCTTATGTCGCAGAGAGCGTGGAAATTGGTGAAAATTAAAGTTTTCAGAAAAATACTGACACTTTTGAATGTATACATGGCCCCCATAATCTTTAAGTTATGAGAAACGATGACAAGGCATAGTACCTATGGTAAGCATCTCTATTGAAGTTAGTCATACTTAGACACAAAAGAACTTACATACATACATAAACTCACGCCTTTTTGCCCCCATAATATTTAAATGGGTCGACGATCACCCATAAGAAAAGATGACAAGGCATAGTACTTATATGACCTATAGTTAGCATCTTAACTTAAGTTAGATATACTTAAACACACAAGAAGTAGGAATATTTAACTTATACACATACTTAAACTCACGCCATGTACCCGTGGAGTAGTAATTAAAAAGAAATAGTATTTTAGAAATAGTAGTCGTATTTATCTATAAATACGACTCTCATCAATTATAATTGTATTGACATTGTATTCCATCTTGTTCTAAGGCAGTATATAATTACAAAACCAAAAAAATTGTTAAATGTAATATGGGTGTTGCCCGAACTAAACCAGGAACAATAGTTTCGTATCCATCCTCCTACATCATCATCATCATCTGCCTAACCTTTTCCCAACTATATTGGGGTCGGCTTCCAGCCTATATATATATCAGTGCATACAGCTAAATATCAGTGTTTTACATGGAGCGACTGCCTATCTGACCTCAACAACCCAGTTACTGGGCAACACGATACCCTTTGGTAAGACTAGTTGTCACTTTCGGGTTTTAGACTGCCCGTAACGACTGTCAAAGATCTTCAAATGACAACCAACGGCTTAACGTGCTTTCCGAGGCACGGAGGAGTCTCGATATGCTACGAACGGTCACCCATCTACAGACTGACCTCGGCAAGCGTAGCTTAACCTTCGATCAACCCTACATTAAAAAACGACAGTAGAGTATCGTACTTGTTATTTGTGTTGTCATAACCACCACAAAACAAAGCAACATCAACTGTCTAACTCCACACGTGCTTAAAAAAATCACGTGTCGACAAAAATGAAAACACACATGTTTACTATATCAGGTAAAGAGTTAAAGACCTATTTATTTGTGCCATTCGTCGGTCCTTCCACCTGAATCGTTATCAGTTATTACAATAGCCTAATACTCAGACTGAATCCATTTATTTTTATTATTATCACTTTGAAATAGGTGCTGAAAGATAATGATAAGGGTATTGGGTCAAACACTTTTGTAACGAATGTTGTGACGTGTAGTCTGGGGTTTACAATAGGGTGAAAAGGTTTTGTGATTTAGCTTTGTTCAAAGGCAATAATCCCTTTCTGACTCGTGATTAATTTCGTTGCGATATCCAAGACAGTTGAATCGTTTCCCCGGTTCTCGTCGGGCTCGTCGGCTCGACGCTTTTCTGGTGGTCGCATCTGTTGATTCTGGTTTTCAGGAGTCGCAGTGGTTTGGGGATTGTGTGGCGGGCTAGTCCCAATAAAAAATGGCAATAATCCCTTATTTATTATGCAGTGACACCGATTGCGTTGTTCACGAGCTGTACTTTATTTTTTTACATGTGTACAATTATAATATAAAATTAACTATAGGTATCCAATATGGATATAGTTTTTTTTTTTTGTATATACAAAAACAAAATAAAATAAAAAGCCGACCAAGACACTTAGGCGTCAAAGTACTCCTACGCATTGCTGTCATCTGGAAACGTACCCAAAAGACTGGCAGCATTGCCACGTTGGATGGCAACACTAATTCTTTGGGTAAACAATGAGCCAGCGCTTTGGTCACGCGAAGTGTCTATCAGTCGTGGAGAAATGTCTACATACTTAAATAACAATATTGACATTACGTTCTGACGTATAGCAAAAAAAAAGGACGGCGTAGTATGACGGTAGTTATGTACTAAATTAGAGATGTCAAATTACTTTATCCCTTGAACTTGACCATGGTTTTGGTCGATGCGTTTTCAATGTCAACTATGTTTGTTTGGAAGTTTCAGTTCAACTAAAGTTGACAGCCCTTATAAATGTCCGTCTATTACTTTTTTTATAACATAGAAAGAGATGAAATTAGTCTATATTTAGTTAAGGTTGTGAACAAGGGAATCGATACCAGTGTCTCATCATTTCAGCCAAAAGAATTACTCCATTCCACTGCGGGACATAGGCCTCTCCCAAAGATTTCTACAAAGATCGGTCCTGCGCTGCCCTCATCCATCGTCTTCCTTCGAACTTCACCCAGATCGTAAGCGTTTTTCAAATGTTGAAATGTCAAAATCTTGATTTCCATCTTACCCAGTAAAACAAGTAAATTATTTACCTAAGTTTTAATTAAAAATACCATTGGATTAGATGAATGATGATTTTGTCACGATCTTATTTACAATTTAAAGATAAATACTTAAATACATTTCACAAAAGACATAAGGAGTGAAACCAATAATAACAGATTTAAAAGTAAAATGGACGAGTTATTATTTAGAAATGTGTTAAAGTACCTACCTACTTACTACCTTTAATAAGTTTTAAGTAAGAAGATGTGTATAAAGTCTCACCAGACCCCACAGCCAAACCATTAATATGTTATTGTTTTGTGGGGCTTAGACGAAAAATTTCAAAGTTGTCTTGTCCAAAATCACGTACTCAAGTCATGGTATCAGTTTGTTCGTCGATATCTCTTCCACCCTGTATGACGTCATAATGACGATGACGAATCCAAATTACCCCAGACAAACGTACAAACCAAATGTGCAACAAGCCGATAACAAAACGGAAATTACAAAAAAAAAATAACATCGTCTCTTGTTTCAATAATATAAATAAGACTATAACAATAAATAACACTATCAGTGTCGCTGGTTGCATCATTGTCGATAATATTATTATTGGAAGATCGGATGTACGCAGAGTTGTGTGTGCAAGGTCAGTGTGTAGTACGCCTTATATCGGACTGACATAAATCATTCCATTCTTTATAGTACGTTCACTTACGTATCTTTGTTCAGTGGGTCTTAAGTCTGTTTGATAGATATTCTGTTGTCATCATCTGACTAGCCTTCTTTCACCAATGAAATACATAGCTTTAAACCACTATATTCAGTGCTTGAATTTTGCTTGAGGTTCTTAAATACTCAAGACTCATACAACGCCAATGCTCTCATCATTTCCCTAGCCTTTTCCTAACTATGTTGGGGTTACCTTCCAGTCCAACCGTATGCGGCTGAATACCAGTATTTTACATGGAGCGACTGCCTATCTGATCTTCACAACCCAGTTACTCTGCAACACGATACCCTTGGTAAGACTGGTTGTCAGACTTTCGGGCTTCTGACTACCCGTAACGACTGTCAAAGATCTACTAAGGACAGCCGGGACCAACGGCCCCACGAGATCTTTTATTACAAAATAAATACATTAGTCCTATTTTTAACCGTATATTACATATTTATAAGTAGGTACGCATAAGTACGCATCTTGCACCAATTACGGAGCCCTCCGATTATGATATAATATATTGTCTTTACATATAAATTAGACGTGGAAAAATATGTCTTTCTATATTGCATTATTATAATAATTATTAATAATTTATCTTATTATCAGTTATGTACGGTCATCTGTCAAAACAGGTCAGAGTAAGCACTCTTCATTTGTCCATAGGGGGCGTTACAAGTGTCTGTGTAGGTTATCTCGTAGTATCCTGTATTCGGAATTTTATATTAAAAAATGTAAACAAATATAGTAAGTCTGAAAAATATACTTTAACGCCCACACATAAAGTTCCGTTTGCGCTACAATTTTTAATGGTTAAAAGACTTTCTTGATGCTACCGATCATTCTGAGATCAACTGAAAACACTACCATAAAGTTGATTTTGATTTTAAATCTCTGAATATGCAACTGCCTCTTTGGTGTTGTGGTCCCAAGCGCGGCTGCTGAGCGTGATGTCCTGGGATCGATTCAATAGGAATTATCTCATTAGCAGCCCTGAGCCTGGTTTTGTGCCCGGTTGATGGCAAAAGGCTCGTCCCCTGTTACATGGAATTTAAAAAATAAGTCGCGAATGGTAGAGCTCACTATAGATGCACCTCTGCCCAACCCTCGGGGAAATATAGGCGTGATGTTATGTTATGTTTGTATGCAACTCTCAATCTCATATACTTACTTTTGAATAACCAATGATATCACCAAACACTAGATTACAACTGATACTGCATTTTAATAAACTAAAAAGTCTCAGACATTTTCCCATATGCCCCACAATGACAGTATTACAGCAACACTTTGTCTCCTTGCTCCATTTTTTCTTTCGTAACAAAAGATTACAAGCATTGCGGGCAGATGGGCTTGCAAACATAACACTATTATCTCTGTTTATGTTTTTACACAAACACACATACATACATACAAAGATTGACACTTAAAAAAACCGGCTGAGTGCGTGTCGGACCACGCATAGTCATGGGTTCCGTAATCAGAATGAATATTAACAAATGCACGTCGATAGTCTGTTTCATCATCAGTGCCTAGCCCTTTTTTTAGGCTCTCAGTCTAACCTGATGTAGCTGAATACCAGATTTTACATGGAACGACTGCCTATCTGTCCACCACAACCCAGTTACTGGGCAACGCGATACCTTTTGGTGAAACTGGTAGTCATACTTTTGAGTGTCTGACTTCTGTCGATAATCTGTTTGTAATTCGTAATATTTCTTAAATAAACGAGTCATTTTTGGAGTTGTAATCCCAAAAAGCTTTTTTTTGCCATCCCAAATCTCATCAATTATGAACGTAAAATAAAATGTCATTTAGTAACATCATATAATTTTTGAAAACTTATGGTTATCCAACGAAAACCATACGCTTTTACACGCTTTTATACGTCTTTTTCATCCTTCAGTAATATGTGTGAGGAGTCCCAACTCGGATTTATTTGTTCCATAATTTTCACCATACCATAGGTTAACCGTACACACAGGAATACACCCTTCTTCCGAATGGAAGGGAAGGCGCTTTAGAGGACTGTCTTATGTAAACGTTTTGAACTTCAAAAAGTGCTGATTCTCAGCTTAATTTGAATAAATGAATTTTGATTTTATACATTTTTTTTTTATTGATTTTGATTTTGAATTTCAATGCTATAGTGCTATAGTTTATGAGTAAAATAGCCGTGTCGAACGAACAGACAGACATGCATGCCGAAATTAAATAGGTTCTCTTTCGCCATTAGCCTACGGAATCCCAAAAGATACTAAAGTTCCAAGATAAATGAGAGCCCCACAAAGAAGTACCAACATAATCGATAAATTAATTTAAAAAACCAAACTTGGAGTTGGCTCTTGGTCCAGTACGAAGTTTTACATAATAGCTACTTGTCAGCCAAGTTGGTAACCTGACTGCCCTGTCCAGGTGCTCGAAGGTCATGATGTGTCGATTAACCTCGGCTAAGAGATTTCTAGTCTGCCAAACCACGAAGTATATCTGTATCTACAGTTTTTATTGCTGCCTGCTTGCTGCGTGTATGTAAAGAAAACACGCAGTATTTTTCTGTTACTCATACTACAATGTTTATTTCCATGCATGTGGGTAGTATAAAAAGCACTTATGATTGCGAAGACAAATATTTTTTTTAATGTCTCGAAAAATGTTTGCATAATTCGTTAGAGATGTAGTTCAGTAGGTAAATTGTTATATTTAAAGGTTTGTTTGTTTATTTAGTACCATAGGTATGGGTATGTGATGCCGAGGTATGTCAAGATGATACTGTACATGTACTGAACAGCAGGTATTTTTTTATATTTATATTTTTTTAGTGATACTTCCTTCAGGAAGATTGTCAATGAACTCTGCTTGCGCGATGTAGAATTGCGCAGTGGCTGAGCGATTGCCTGCTGCGCTGCGTGTCGTGGGTTCGATTCCCGCACGGAATAAATATGTGTTTGGCCTACAGGTGGCTGTTCCGGGTCCCGTTGTTTGTGTATGTACCCACAATACAAGAGAAATTTCTAGTGTGGGGCAATGTTTAAAAAAATCGAAAAGTAGTCCACCTCATTATCACGAATATCGCCAAAAATATTACAGCCGCGTGCGCCCTTGCAAGGTCGTAGCGGAACACTAAAACACTTTTTAATTGGCACGTGTCATATTTTTACAGCAATACATGCGCCAGCGCAGCCATCAACCGGACCGTGAACTTATATTTTGGCCAATCACAGTACGTTTCCGACATTCAAAGAAATTGCGCATTTATTTTTCAACGAAGTGATGTGGGGTTAAAGACATTTAGTTGAAAATAAAATTAATTTCACACGTTTTCCTTTCGTTGAATAAAAATCGAGTAAGTGGAAGGAAAATGTTTTTGTTGAGAGATAATAAAATGAGATTATCTGTGATAAGTATATCCTGGACAGCTCTTAGATGCTACCTATCAACTGAGGGGCAACGTTTCACTAGAAATGTACCACTTTTTCACACAAAACGATTTTTTTCCCGTATTCTTTTAATGTACATATTTTAACAAAAATAAAATAAAAAATAACAATTTTTGATAAAATATGTATTAAAATAGTGCTCCGCCCGCAGCGAGGTGGTAAAACCCAAGCTGACGGTGGTTAGGGATCCAGAAAGAGGGACCTCCTCACAATGCGTGCCGTGTCCATGACGACCGCCTTCTGCATCTGGCTCTTGACCCAACTGTTTAGCGAAAGTTTCTCCAGATTTTGGTCGAAACTTTTCGCTATCAAACCGTTGACTGATAGCACTATATTTGTACTACCTGTACTACGGCGCTATATTTGTTGAGTTCATATTCCACATGCTGGTAACCTCGTGAGCAAGATCGGGATACTTTATTATCTTGTCTTTTCCGGCTTTCACTAGGTTCTCATCATGGGGAATAGTGACATCAACAATTACAGCGCGACTCATCGACAGATCGATTATCACTATATCAGGTTTATTAGCGGGAATAAACCTGTAAAAATAAAATCAAAATAAATATAAAAAAATTATAGTAGGCTAAAAAGCAAAATGTAGGCATCTGACCTTTTCCACCATTAACAAAGCTTGGAGGATAATAAATACTCTTTGTTTACCTTCAAACCACATCTGTCTGTCATAAGGAGGAAAACGCGCGTTCCCTAAAATAAAATTATAAATTACACATGCAAATATTTTTATATTGTAATACAGTTTTGCGAAATTAAATGTTTGACCTAAATAATATTGTAGTACCTAATAATGAATATGTATAGGAACATCCATTTGTGTGGTTGTTCCTCAATGGAATTATGTAGGAAATATGAACATTTTATAACCATTTTTTTAACTATACTAATACTAGCAGTGCCTGTGAATGCTGAGGGGGATGTGTGGTGTTACGCGAATGTATGGAATAAGAAATGAGTATGTAAAAGGAAGTCTGAAAGTGGCGCCTGTGACCGAGAAGTTGTGTGGAAATCGGTTGTCATTCGCATGTGATGCGAAGAAATGAGGACCATGTTGTGAGGAAAGTTTTGAGTATGAATTGCAGGGTTACAAGAGTAGAGGAAGATCAAAGAAAAGATAGATGGATTGTGTGAAAGCTGATATGGCTAGAAAAGATGTGTCTCTTGAGATGACGGCAAATAGAGATGTATGGAAGAAGAGAACATGCCGCGCCGACCCCAAATAGGTGGGATAAGGGCAGGAGGATGATGATGAAATACATGGAATTGAACATTCAGACAGACGTGTTGCTGGGGAGTTTCTTGCTCCACTTCTTCCCAGTAAAAACACTAGGAAGTGGAGAAGGGTGGGCGATTTGGGGGACTGCAGTCTTGTGTAAATTTTGAAGTCCAAAAAGTGCTGATTCTCATCCTAATTTGAATAAATGACTTTTTATTTTGAACCTAAGACCTCATGTTTAGCAGGAGCACTTGTGACAACTATTGTTGTAGGTTGATAGAAGGTTAAGCTACTCTTGCCGAGGTCAGTTTGTGGATGGAGGACTGTTCGTAACATATCGAGACTCCTCCGAGACTCGAAAAGCACGTTGGTCCTGGCTGTCATTTGTAGATCTTTGACAGTCGTTACGGGTAGTCAGAAGCCAAAAAGTCTGTCGACCAAAGAGTATCGTGTTGCCCAGTTATTGGGTGGTGGAGGTCAGATAGGCAGTCGTTACATGTGAAACACTGGTATTCAGCTGCATCTGGTTAGACTGGAAGCCGACCCCAACATAGTAGGGAAAAGGCTAGGCAGACGATGACTTGTGACCGTCTTCATAGCCCGATCTCTACTATATCCTGACAGTAATCACGTAGGCCCCAATTAAGCTCATATTATACACCAACCCATGAACAATGGCGATGCAATATCTAAAACGTGTAATATCCGTTTAGTTTTCCTCTTTACGGTTAGTTTGAAAAAAATAAAGCCATAAATGAAATAATAACAAGGTTATAACAAAGTCTATAGTTACATATAAGGAGGTCATTGTGGACTTATTAGCAACAACCTTAATTTGTTACCTTTGTGTGATAATGTATTCTGATATTTATATTTTGGGGGTATGAGGAACAGGGTGTAAATTTCCTCATCCACCATAGAAAAGGCAGGAACTTCCGAACAGACGGATGTTGTGTCTGGTTGGTTACTGCCCTAAGGTTGTTTTTTTTTTTGGAAAGGGCATCTGGCTGTTTATGCTTCAGGAATATCTATTGCTTAACCAAACTCTCCTGTGGGGACTAAGTTAGAAATTAAGCACCAGTCAGGGAGTAAAAAACTTTAAAGCAATCTCCAGGGGCACCTTGCGGGGTACGAGCCTCGGCTTAGTTCGTTGCTGGAAGAGGACAGCAAAGGGATGGGCTGGCTCCAATAGATATGGCTCGAACAAAGGGTTGTGGGGACCCGACGGTTGTTGTCGTTTCCTATATATGTTCAAACTATCGTTTAACTTTTAATATCGCGATGAAAGATATTTCAATTTGAGTTCGTATGTGGCGAGATAGATGTCACAATAATATGAATTCGACAATTTCATGAAACCTTTTTTGTCATTTATTTTTTTAGACTCGTCCTCCACGCTATTCCCAACCACTGCTACCCCTTAGAGCTACAATCAACAACGTCGAGGCATTCGCTGAGCTCGAATAGTCCCAGAAAAATGATGTGACTATCTCCCCAAAATTAATCAGAAAAGAACAGCGGAGAAGTTAGCAAAATACGTGATTTCCTGTTTGATATCAAACAGGAAACACATGTACTATTTATAGGTAGGTACACATCTATCCAATCCTTTTGGGAATATAGGCGTGAAGTTATGTTATCTATTATAAGTACATTATAAGGCATGCTAGTATAGTATATACTATAGTGATTTATTTTTTGCCCGGTTACCTATAGTAGAAATTATCTGTCAAAATTTTATTATTTTATTCCACTTTGAAGTTTCGTTTTAAAGGAAATTGTTTGTAGTTTTGTAAAAACTTATTGCTTTTTTTCTAATTTCCATTAATTTGTGTAATTTATTAGCATTCTATGAATAAATTATCGGACAGTGAGTCTCCTATACATAATCCCAGGAGTTCTTAAAAAGTTAAATCATTCATTTTATACGACGCATAACCAAAAAGCCAAAACGCCCATTCTGTACTCTGGTGCGTTAGGTATATTAACACCTTATCCGCTGTAACAGACCGGCGCGGTCCTACCTCAACTTGCGCGTACGCAGACGAGGCGCGCGAGTGTGCGCCCGCCTGGTATTTTGAGACTAGTGTAGTGGTAGCAACAAACCGAGCGATAATCTTGATATATTTTGTGAGAAAACTTTAAAATGTCCTGAAAATCTTTTCCTCACCTAGTATGTTTATTGTTCTGTATTTTATCATAAAACAAATAATATTATCTATGCTTTATATAATTTTCATGTGTTCTTTCGACATATTTATTAGGTTACAAGTCAAATGGTATTTTGACAGCTGTCGAGACATTGTCACAATGACAGCTGTCAAACATCTGGTAACGTTCCGTTACTACGGTATGCGTGTAACTGTCTTTTGTTTATAATGGCTTAGTTATTCTCCTCCTACTCATTCCTATGCCTAGATAAGAGATGTCTGCTTGTTGCCGGGACTAAAACAAGCGAATATTTTCAAATCGTATGATATTTTATTTTTTTTGTTACCAGGGTTAGTTACAGATTTACTTCACCATTTAATTTTCTATTATGCTTATTATCAATCTCAGCTTCTCCCTTTGCCAAAAAATCTTCAATCTTCACAATAAATTGCTTTTCTCGTAAATTTATTAACCGTCTGAACGAGATTCCAGACAGCTCTTAATCTAAAATTAAGTCTATTTTGTATTTGACAAAAAGGACTTTGTGTCTACGCATTATAGTCGCTATCCTTTTTCATTATTGATTTGCCGGTATTTTATACTACTTCAAGAAGGAGCGAGGTCTCATTTCGTTTGTATTTTTTTATTTTTACATGTTTGGTATGCTATTACTCAAAGACGGCTAGACTGATTTGAAAAAAAAATCTTTTGTTTTTAAGGGTATACTTTCGGGGTGGTTTTGTTGCCATCAAGTCAGGATCTGATTATGGAATCATGGAGAAATCAAGGGAACTCTTCAAATACAGTATTTTTATTAATAACTCTTGCATTTGCTTTTGGATAGGTTTAAAATAAGTATAGTTTCGGAAATCGATGGCAAAAAATGAATCCAACAACAAGTCACAGACTCTAAATCTTTAGTTATTTTACACCATTTTACAGTTACTGTTTTTTTGAAGTCGTGTTTATTGTTCATGTAAGTATAGCTCCCTGTCCTGTTCCTATCCAACTTTATGCATAATAAATTCCCTTTTAAATCCAGTTACTATGCAATCTCAGCTTCTCCCTTTGCCAAAAAATCTTCAATCTTCATCAACATGTCCATCATTTTTCCCTAATCCAAACACCAGTCTGTGGATGGGTGACTGATCGAGCTCCGTGCCTCGGAAAGGACGCTAAGGTCCCTGCTGTCATTATGTAGATCTTTGACAGTCGTTACGGGTAGTCAGAAGCCAGAAAGTCTGACAACCAGTATTGCCAAGGGGTATCGTGTTGCCCAGTAATTGGGTTGCGTAGTTCAGATTGGCAGTCGTTCCATGTGAAACACTGGTCCGACATTTTTCCCTAATCCAAATATGGAAAATAACATTCGGGTTATTCCATGATTTTCGCGGGAAAAACCGTGAAGTCCTAAAGGCAGTGCGAACTCAGATAACGTTTTCCGGGGTCCGTTGTTACGAATGTTATTTAATGTTAACTTGCGGTTTTACAAAAGCATTGTTTCAAAAACCTATGGACGTTGTAAAACCACATAATGAATTTTAGTTTACTCAACCTTGTACCTACTTGAGAGGTATCCTTAAGAGATGATACGAGCTTGTTAGTAATAAAACAGTTAAGTTATATTATTATTTAAACAAAATACCTGGAAAAAAATACAAGGTGAAATTATATCATCATCATGAGTTCAAAAAATAATTCTGGACCAGCGTTGAAATTGTTCGTCGTTTGTTTCTTAATTTCTTTGTTTTTTACTGTTTTTTTTTTTTTTATTTAACTGTAAAGAATCATGATTTCTACCGTAACCTAATTTGGTCCAGAAAATTCAGGGTATTAGATTGTTCATCTATGCATCTTCTACTCTGTACCATTATGCAGAGTAGAAGAATTAAAAAAAAAAAAATACAAATATTTACTTTGGCAAAATAAAACATAACTGGCGAAATGTCGATGTACAGAGGCCAGCACATCAAGCTACCCCAATCTGACAGATTTTCCCAATTGAACATGAATCGTATTCTTTCGTAATACCTACAGTTGAAAACCTATCAAAGAAATTTGACATGTTAGGGTAGCTTGGTATGCTGGCCTCTGTAGTATTGGTATACCTCTATTTTACTTTTATCCTTTTGGGGATAACAGGCGTGACCTTATGTTACGGCAAAACTACAAACGTGAAGCACGTTGAAATAAAAGTTAGTTGGCGCAATGGCTGAGTGTTCGGATGCTGCGCTGCGTGTCGAGGGTTCGATTCCCGCACGGAACAGATATTTGTATGACCTACAGGTAGTGGTTCCGGGACTGGTTGTCTGTGTATGTGTGTTTGAATGTTTGTAAACGCACCCACCATACAGGAGAAATTCCTAGTGTGGGGCAACGATTTTTTCTTTAACCAAAACTGTACTTTCCAATTTTTGGAGGGGTCATGACCCCAGCGAACCCTCCTCAGACTACGACAGTGCAGTAACAGTTACAACTATTAATAACAACAACAATAATAATCATGCCTATTTTGTCTTCACAATCATATCTGCTGACGGTACGAACAAAGCATCCGCGCCATTGACTTGCTCGGAGCCATTAACCGAATAACCCATTGCACAAAGAACTTGCGCTTTTCAAGGTGAACACACACATACACACACCCTACAAGCATACACTGCATAACCACTATGTGATTCAAAATAAATTCACCAACTTACATTTACACTGTCCAAAATAAACACCACTGGAATTTGAACCTTGATACAAGAAAGTTAAGGTGCATGTGTAAATGTGTGGAACGCAAATTTAAAAATGTCGAGACGAGAAGGGTGCACTCACACATACGAACAAAGACGCCCAGTGCGTTCAACTGCAGTCTGCACTCACACTAACACATCTTTGTATAGATTTCTACTTTCATTACAGTACACTATTAAAAGCTTTTAAAATTGTTGGCATATTTCTATCTATGCTTTAATCTGGCTGTAAACAAACTTTACACGGTCGATTTTATACGTTTACAGTGTACGTACGTACACACACATGTACAGATTTCAGGGAAAAATGTACAGTGATCTATGTTAATCATACGCACACATTGACACCAATATCCTGTGTCCTGTACAGTGTAGATGTCTGTACATGCCTATGTGTGTGTGTGTGTTTATGAAGCGCGTTTTGTAACTGTGGATTGCGCATATATTAATAAATACTTTGTTTAAAAATAATACAATCGACATGTAATATTATTTATTTTAAATGTGTTGGCGTATTTATTAGAGGGGCTCATGGCTCATGGATAGGTGACCTTCCATTAAGATTCTGCTGTGCTTTGTGTAGCATGGTAAGCAGTTGCTCCCGACTGTTGTTTGTAAATAAATATTAAATCTTCTAAAAAAATGTGTTATATTGGTGGAAAAAGCACAAATATAAAAGTAGTTGGAAACCCGAAAGTTTCAGGTTTACCAAGGATTATCGTGTTACCCAGTAACTGGGTTTTAGAGGTTTTTAAGGTCTTTAAGGTGGTCGCTGTCTTACTAAATTCGTGTATTCAGCTACATCCAGTTAGACTGGAAGCCGGCCTTAATATCGTTGGGAAAAGGCTAGACAGATGTTGATTTAATTTTAAATTTATTTATTTTATTTTATTTACTTTTGCATTTAATTATGCTTCCGTAAGCATAAATAGTTCTAATTAAAATTATGACAAGTATTTTTCCAAGTAAAATTAACTAATTTGGACATTTTTAAGATTAAATATCCTCAAAATATAAACCTCTGTTGGTATCAGTTATGGTATACAGTAATCGTAAATAAACCCATGATTATGAATTCTAGTAATTTTTTCCAAAGGGAATAAGGAAATGTTATGCGTTATAATTGTAAACATGATAATAAGAGAAAGAATCATCAAATTGGTCCAGAAATATAGGTAATATGTCTCCATTAATTAGTTGTAATCCATTAAGCTTTGTCATGATGGATGAATGTCATGATGGCCCAGTGGTTGAGGCATCGCCTTTTGTGCACGAGGTTGTGGATTCAAACCTGGGCAAGTACCAATGTGAGTTTTTCAATTCATATGTACTTTGTAAGTTTATCTTGGACATAGTATACAACATAAATGGTTGGGGTACTGTCTTCTTAGACAGACTACATAATAGCCTGTAGTAAAGAAAAACAGTGCCGTATCCCTCAAGAATGGAGAAATCAATTGCTTAGTGTCTAAAATTAAAAATTAATGATATTAGTTTCACTGACATCGGAGAAGGAAAACATCGTGAGGAAACCTGGGCTTATATAATTAATATAAGTCTGAAATCGCGAACCCGTCTTGAGCAAACGTGGTGATTAATGCTCGTGCGTTCTCTGTACGAGACGAGGCCTTTGCCCTGCAGTGGGACAGTAATAGGCTGGTACATTACATAAAGCTTTAAACTTAGATTAATTAATTATTATTTACCGTGAACAGTCATATACATTCTGGGCAAGATGATCCCCTCATAGCTGAAAACTGGAACTCCCATCATTATTTTGATAAGGGACCACTTCGATTTGTGTTACTATTTGTTTTAGCAGAACCGTTAGCTTCCAGAAATTACACTGTCTTTTCTGCCTAGCCTATCCCCAACAACGTTGGGGTCGGCTTCTAGTCTAACCGGATGCAGCTGAATACCAGTATTTTATATGTAGCGATTGCCTACCTAATCTCCACAAATATCGGTTACTGGGCAACACGATACCACTGGTTGTTCGACTTTCGGGGTTCTGACTACCCGTGACGACTGTTAAAGATCTACAAATGACAGGCGGGACCAACGGCTTTACGTGCTTTCTGAGGCACGGAGGAGTGTCGATATGTTAGGAATGGTCACCCATCCACAGACTGACCTTGGAAAGCATATCTTAACCTTCGATCAACCCTAACCCTAAGGACTGGCAAAGATCTACCAATGACAGATTAATCTTAAAATAAACTTTTAATTAAAAGTTACATGCATACACCATCATCATCCTCCTGCTATTATCCCAAATAATTTGGGGTAGGCACAGCATGTCCTCTTCTCCCGTACATCTCTTTTTGCCGTCATCTCAATAGTCACCGGCTCACTAGCCATATCATCTTTCATATAAGTCATCATTTTATACCCAAAATTTTATTAAAAATACATTGTCATCACAATAATTTTTCTGTAAATTACATAAATAAAACTCACGCCTTTTGCCCATGAGGGTAGGCAGAAACTAAAAAACGCCATCTGCTATAATCCTTACATACTCCTTACACTTCGTCTAAGTTCTTACGTATTGTCATACACGCACGTCGATTGGGAGTACTACGCACCTGGCCTTTTTGAAGAACATCACCAATAAGGTCCGTAAATTTTACATTAAAAACAAGATTTGCATGTTTTTTTCAAGATCAAAACATACATAAACTTGGTAGTAGTATTTCTTGTCACACAAAGTTTAATTCTGATCGTAATAAGTTATTCTTTATTTTTGTTTTCGTTGCTTGGTTTGACTGCTTCGTTGGCCTAGTGGTTACAAACAACATTGGAATTTTTCGTAATGAATTACTCAGTAATAGCCCGATATCTGGACGTGTGCCCGACTGATCACAATAGGTTCACCTACTATTGCATGGAACTTAAACATATGTGGAGAAATGTGGGTGTACTGCAGCTACATTTCTACCCAACCCTTCGGGGAATATAGGCATGATGTTATGTTGTATGTATTTTTGCGTTCTTACAAAATGGCTGGGGTATTGACTGAGAGAGGTCGTCGGTTCAAATTCTTTTGTATTGAACCCAATCGTTACACGAATATATTTAGATTGAAGATGACACATACACGGTACATATGAATGATGGAAATAAAATAATAATATAATATATAGGCAAGCATTAGCATTAGGTGGTCATATTCGTTTGTTTAATGAATATGAGTAATTTTTAAAACAATGGCGTTTTGATTTAATTTGCTTTTTTATTTTACACTTTTTAGTTACTATTATAATTTGTTACATTTTATTTATGTAATTTACATACGGCTACCGACCAGAAGCGTACAATGTTGTACCTATTTAGGTATGTTATTATAAGGTTACTTCTCAATAATTAAAGGAATTCATACCTCTCCTTTGCATCGCGCGCGCGTGTAAAAAGCTTCCCTTCAAAAACGATCAGAAAAATACTATTTCTACATTATTTTCGTGAATAACGACCGCTCTTAACTTCACAGGGCTTTGCCCTAGGGTCAATAAACTTACCCAAACCCTTAAGTGCCTATAAGTCAGTGGCTTCTCGCGAAAATATAGATAAATTACACCCATCAATATGCTATTTATAAGTATTGATAACTTATTGGAAAAATGATATTTTATTTATTTGAATTCCTGGGCTTTCTCTGAATGGTTATTGGGACGCCATTTTTTTGATTACGTCATTGCTTAGTGCCTTCTTAGAGAGCTCTTTTGGTTTGAAGGGAATAAATGCCGGTGTAATTATGTGGACTTATTTGAGAAATTTCAATTTTTGATTGAAGTGATACTTCTTTATCGACGTATGGGAGAATCTTTAAGCAATGTTAAAAAAAAAACTGTCACACCTTCCGACGCCATCTTGGAAAAAAATTGGCACATTTTCTGTCACATTGGTCCATCATGGGGCCAGTGCAACAAGTGATATATGGATAAATGGAATTATTGCAATTCATTTAAATAAATAGTGAAAGCGAGAGATTATTTTTTCATTGTTTTTTGAAAAAGTTTCACTTCGTACGTTTTTTATTATTTACGTCAATACAGCTACCAATCAATCTTATTTTTTTTTTATTTTTTATTTTTTTTTCTTTCTGGAAAGACGAACCATCTGCGATGCGTCTGTGCCGATATAACACCAGAAGTGCATAACTAATTAACGACGGGAGGTTACGCCCTAGAATGACTTACACTGACCTTATTGGTGATGTTCTTCAAAAAGCCTTCAAGTAGTACGGAGTCTGGATGTATTCTTAGTACATTGCAATAACCTGTAAGGTGTAATGTGGGTGTACCTTAGGTTTACCACTATTTTAAATTATGTGTTATGTTATAAGCATAATATTCTGAAGAGTCCTCAAACGCTCTTGGGGCCGTCAAGTTGTCGTATCTTTTTTCTCCTGTACAGTATACAGCAGACTGAAGAGAAGGTGAGACGCATTGGATGGCTTCTTCGCGAATTGGTGAGAAAAAGAACACAGGGTAACAAAAAAAAAATAATACCTTTAGACTACACGGCTGCTTTTTTTAGCGTTACGTGCTCTGCGCAAAATGTAAATCGCTCAAAAGAATTACGCATTATATGCTTGCATCAGTAATGAGATAAAATCAATGTTCTGACGAATGCAGATGAAGGAGAATTAGTGGGGGTTTCCATTGTTGTACGGCTGAAGCATGGCGGGAGGATATTTTTTTTTAACTTTGCATCATACTAGGATTTTCTGCTGTATTGTGGGGGCGTTTACAAAAATTACCTGTAGGTCATATAAATATTTGTACCGTGAGGGGATCGAACCCGCGGCAGGCCGCTGCCTGTCGCGGGTTCGACATCAGCCACTGCGCCAACTGACATCACGTTCTCTCTCTACAGGATCAGCTCGCTTCAAACATTGTATGCTTACACAAGGTAAGAAGCTTCCATGTAACAACTTCTATAATGAGAGTTTCTTGTACAGACGCCAGCACATCAAGCTATCCCAAACAGTCAAATATTCCCAATTGAACATGACCCTTACTTTTTCGCACTGAAGTTTAAAACTATCAAATGAATTTGGCCGATCGGGGTAGCTTGATGTGCTGGCCTCTGTATAATAAGCCGTACATAAAAGAATCATGCTTTTTTCACTGCAAGTATCTCTAATATTGTACAACGATACGGGACCACTCGTGTGCGATTTTGACTCATCCCTGGCTGGTATTTTTTTTGCGTTTTGCTATTTGAGCAGTAAAACCCATACGTCACGGTATGCGTGTTGCGTGTAACGTGCACAAGCTCTGTGCATTGGCTTTACATAAGAGACGATCGCGGTGGGGGCAAGGGCGCGCGGCCGTTGATCTAAACGCCACAGACTCATTGTTATGCTAGATACGGCATCGCAGGCATTTAAACTATTTCGAAGATGGTGTGACTGTATTTTAAGTATGTGTATGCAAGCGTTAAAATCACGCCTATATTCCTCGATGGCTTAGGCAGAGAACACCCACATTTCGACAGTTATTTTAAGTTCCAATAGAGGACTGCCTTGTGGGTCTATTCGTGGCCAGAGCCTCTGCCATGCATGAGGTTCTAGGTGTAAAGCCTCATCTCATACAGAAAAGGCACGGGCATTAAGCACCGCGCTTGCTCAAAGTGGGTTGACGATTTCAGACTTACATTTTAATTTTAACTCGAGCTTTCATTGCGATGTTGTCCTTCGCCGATGTCACGTACTAAAGCCAATAGAATAGAATAAACGTCAAATATATCTGGTAGCTAGTTGACATACACAGAATTATAATGCCGCAAGGGAAATTTCCTTCGAGAATTGCCAAGCCCTGGCTTTCAGCCCTTGACTCCTCATCATCATCTGCCTAGCCGGTCGGCTTCCTCACCGGATGCAGCTGAATTTCAGTATTTTACATGGAGCGACTGTCTATCTGACCTCCACAACCCACTTACTGGGCAACACGATACCCCTTAGTAAAACTGGTTTCAGACTTTAAGGCTTCTGACTAGCCGTAACAACACTTAAAGACCTACAAATGACGGCCAGGACCAATGGCTTGACGGGCTTTCTGAGGCACGGAGGAGTGTCGATATGTTACGAATGGTCACCCATCCACAGACTGACCTCGGCAAACGTAGCTTAACCTTCGATCAACCCGTGCGGCTGTTTTTATGCACGAGCTCCTCCTTGTCTCCTATAAACAATAATAAAGAATAAAATATTTGAGAAACAAACTATAGAAAACTGAAATAACCAAACGAAGTGGAACATACCTTCTGTCTAAACGGATCTGATACATACATGTGAAAAGTAACCGCCATCTCTGAATTCTTCGTACGTCTGCACCACGCGTTATATTTGCATCGCCATAAAAACAAAATGATTTGGTTTCATGCGACCGGGAGGCGACAATCACGGATAATTCTTTGTTAGCTACGTGGAACGATGTAACATGTGTTATAAAGCTTATAAAAACTTAATACTTATAGCAACTTTATTGGAAGTTACATATTGAAACATTATAAGGTCCGTGGGCCTACCTAATTTTTTGAAACATCGCCTAGCTGTTGATCGACTCTTCACGTGACCAGAGGGCTGGTTGTTTAGCCAAAGAATCATCAGCATTGCCATTCAACTTGGCAATGCAAAATCTAAAATTTTCAAAATTAACACCTTAACTGCCAAACAACGAGACACAATAGAAACTATATTGTTCGTCGGTCATTTGGCGTTCAACGTGTTAAGATGTAAACTTAACACGTTGAAGATCATTTTTCAAATATTTATTGTGCATGTCTAGTCGCGGTAAAGACGGCTATAGACTTAAAGACAAATCTAGTTTACAAGGGACGAATATTTCTTCGGGTTTTCCTGTTAGGAGCCCATTCCAGGAATTTCAGGGCACGACCTTATGTAGGTGCAACATTCTCCTTATATATAGCCTTTAGGGATCTGAGGAAATATTGAATAATTTTATATTATTAATAATATTTAATTAATTCATGCCCTTGATATGAGGACACTTCAATTTTGATCTTACACTAAAAAAAGCCAGCAATAATACTCATTTAAACAAAAAAAAACACACCTTTTTCCCATGGGGGTAGGCAGAACTTTAGAACGTCATCTGGTGTGACCCTTACATTAAATGAGTATCCAGAAAGATAGACCAGCTCGCACCATGAAAGGTCCTCATTGTATCATATTTCATAGGGAACCCGAAACACAAATGAAATTAAAAACTCAGTTGGCTTGATAGTTAGGTATACCTACGACCTATACAGGTTACAAAAAAAAAGTTCGAAATTCATTTTTTTTAATATTTAATTCGGTTAGATTTAAATGTTTCTAAATGTTTAGGTTACGGTTAATTTATCTTACTTTTCAATTTCAAATTGTGAGTTTGAATGACTATTGCATGAAATCATGACATTTGAGCACAATTCAAATTCAGAGAGTTGAAATGGTGATTTTAATGATTATGTATTGACAAATGTATATTTGTTGCGGTCACAAAAAACATTCAAATTTTGTCTCGTTGGTCTAGTGGTCGCAAGCGCGACTGCTGAGCGTAAGGTCATTGGTTCGATTCCCAGATCGGACAGAGTGTTATTGAGTTTTTCCGATTAGAATTTTCTCAGAAACAGCCCGGAGTCTGGATTTGTGCCCGTTTGATGGCAATAGGCTCGCCCCCTATTACATGAGACTTAAACAAAAACATAACTGGCGAAATGTGGGTGTTACTAAAGCCTATAGGTAGTAGGGTGCACCTCTACTAAATCCTTAGGGGAATTCAAACGTGATGAGTACTTAGTGTTAAAGAAACTTTTATTACTCCATTTTCTTTTTTTTGACGACCTATGTGGCGCGGTGGGCGAAGGTCTGCCTGCGACGCAAGAGGTTGCGGGTTCGATTCCCGCCTTGGGACAAATGTTTGTACGATCTACAAAGATTTGTTCCAGGTGTTCTGGGTGTTTGCTATGTATAATAAAAAATATCTATCTATGTAATGTATTGTATTAAGTATATCAGTCATCTAGTACCCATAACACAAGCTCTGCTTAGCTTGGGGCTAGATGATGCTGTGTGGATTGTCCAGCATTATTTATTTATTTATTATTTATTTATTTATTCTTCAAAATCTAACATAACATTTAAAAGAAACACAACATCTATTTACAATATCCATCTCAACTATTGATTTGTTTTCACGGTCAAAACAATAAAGTGCAACTAAATTTTCAAGTTCAAGGACCCTGTATACAAACAGAGTACATAAGATATATGTATATTATTGCTTAGGACAGACAGTTCAGGGGTCAATGAACGATCGATTAGGATGCTGTATGGGCCTTAGGTAGTGCGCGGATTTGGGAGCCTGTTAAATAATGAATAAATTATTTAATTTTTGTTTTTTATTTCTTGCCTGCATTTCGTTAAGTCATATTTTTTTACGTAAATAGTAAACTCCCATATTCTTATAACCCATGGGGAATGGGAACTGTCACTCCATCATACGGGTTTCTTCAGGGGTCTTCATAAAGTAACCAAGTTAGGGGATCACCTAACTAGGTTTCTGTATAACCCGTTGAGTGGGCGCAGTTCTGATCAGAACTGCACCCACTTTGATTGTAGCAAATCTGAAATTTTAATTGCATCATCATCTGATGATGATGATGCAATAAGATGATGATGATGAGATAAGATGTATAAGGGCAGGAGGATAATGATGATTCATTATCCTCCTGCCCTTATACCAATTCATTTGGGGTTGGCACAGCATGTCTTCTTCTCTCATACATATCTATTTGCCGTCATCTCAAAAGTCACCTCCTTTCTAGCCATATCATCTTTCACACAATACATCCATCTTTTCTTTGGTCTCCCTCTACTCTTGTATCCCTGCACATTCATGCTCAAAAGTTCCCTCACAACATGGTCCTCATTCCTTCGCATTACATGCACATACCATGACAACCGAACACACAAGTTCTCGGTCACAGGCGCCACTTTCAGACTTCCTCTTACATACTAATTTCTTATTCTAGGCATTTGCAAAAGACAAAGAATATTTACTTGAATATTTTTTCAACTTCTACGAATTGTGCTTCATATTATCGATATGGCAATAGCTGTGGTCACGGAGTCATCTCGTGACGTAGGTAATTAGTCACACTTCTGGGGTCAGACCGACTGGCCTATTTTGTAATGGGGACCGAATAAACAATAAATTTAATGTAATAACAGTCATTCAGATTACTTCTAAGAAACCGTGCACCATCTAAGACAGAATTGTCACTCAATAATACCTATTTTCGAGAAATCGCGAAACGTTTGGTCGACTCTTCACCTGAACAGAGGGCTGGCCTTTTTTTTGGCCACAGAATCAGCATTGCCATTTAACGTGGCAATGCTGCCAGCCTTCTGGGCACTTTTCCCGTTGACAACGATGCGGATGAATTTTTTGATGCCCTATGATTATTTATTTTATTTAATTTCTTCATATATTAATAATTGTATAATAATACCTGTTACGGTTTTGACCACCACCTCACCTGATATGTTGGTCAACCACTTAATACATAGTTTTAAGAGTACCTAATTTTAGTAACTGTAATTTTATTTTCTATTTTTTTATTGTTTGTTGGGTTCCCGTTACAAAATAGACGAGTCAGTCTGGCCTGTTTTGTGTAAGAAAATACAAAGCCTGCTAAATATTAGGTCTTTACCTATGAAATTGCCGTTCTGCAGTACTGGCCATTTCAAATCAAAATATTTTTTGTTTGGCTAAGAATTCTAATTTCAAATTAATTTTATTTTAAAAACATGGTTTTTTTTTTCCAAAAGTAGTCATTTGTTTATTGATTAGTGTTACATTTTCATCGCATTTAAATCTTTTTCGTCATCATGGATACGTTAAAAATTCGAGTAATTATGGAATATGAGTACCGTCGTGGCAGCAACGCGGCACAAGCGGCACGCAACATCAACGACGTTTACGGAGCTAACACTACAAACCAACGCACTACCTGTTATTGGTTTGCTCGCTTCCGTTCTGGAAATTTCGACCTGAAAAATGAACCTCGCGGTCGTCCGAAGACTTTGGTCGACAATGACGAATTAAAGGCGATTGTGGAAGCTGATGATACACAATCTACGGCTGAATTAGCAGCAGCTTTCGACGTTAGCGTCAAAACAATACTGGTCCATTTGCGTCAAATTGGCAAGGTAAAAAAGCTTGACAAATGGGTGCCCCACGAACTCAATGATCGCCAGCGCGAAGTACGCGTCGAGACGTGCCTTGCACTGCTCAACAGACACACAAATGAAGGAATTTTGAACCGCATTGTTACCTGCGATGAAAAATGGATTCTGTTTGATAACCGCAAGCGCTCAGCAAGTTGGTTGGATCCTGGTTCAGCACCTAAACAATGCCCTAAACGAAAACTTACCCCAAGAAAAGTGATGGTCACTGTTTGGTGGTCTAGCGCCGGTGTGATTCAACACAGCTTCTTACCAAACGGGGTGAGCATTACTGCAGATGTGTACTGTGAAGAATTGAACACAATGATGGAGAAGCTGGCACATCTCCAACCAGCATTGGTCAATCGCTCGTCTCCGCTGCTCCTGCACGACAACGCGCGACCTCATACTGCACAGCAGACGGTCTCCAAGTTGCAAGAACTGGGGTTGGAAGCTCTCCGTCATCCGCCCTACTCACCAGACCTTGCGCCTACAGACTACTACTTTTTTAAGAATTTTGATAACTTCTTGGCGGGAAAAAAATTCAATACCCGAGAGGCAGTACAAAATGCCTTGCATCAATAAACTGCCACTGCGTTGGCAAAGATGCATTGATTGCATGGGTGATTACTTCGATTAATACAAATAAAAAATACATGAAAAAAATTCATTTAAATTTTTTCATACAAAACGGCAATTTCATAGGTAAAGACCTATTATATAACCCTTCCATTAGGCTTCGTTTTTGTCTGAAAAAAGGATATTTTAAAGCATTATCTTGTCAAAGAAAGAGTCTTACAAAAAATACTTAAGTATATAATGTCTACCATTTATAAAGTAATACTTTTTTTTTCAAAATAAGAAGGAAACCAAATGTTTCTCAACATGAAAATAATATATTTTAATTAAATATAAAACAGTACATAATGGTTAGTCTGATCATACAAGGAGATTCACATATACTGGTAAACGTTTAATTCCGTAGACTTGTTTCGATATTCAACCCTCATTTCCTACCCCCAATCCGTCCCTGTACCTAGAAAGGGAAAGTTCGTTTACTTCACCAGCCTGTCTGAAATAAAATTCAGCTTTCAGCGGGAAGTCGTTGCCCCTGGCGCGACGATACCAGATCGGTTTTAATGCCCTTAGGGTGTGTGAACTTTTACTTAACCAAGTGTTTTATAAGTTTCATTCATTTCAATTAATCTGCTACTAACGTATCATCACGCCTGTTATACCCGAAGGGTTAGACAGAGGTGTTCCCTTGTAATACACCCATATTTCGCCAGTTATGTTTAAGTCCCATGTAATAGGGGGTGAGCCTATTGCCATCAATCGAGCACAAATGCAGACTCCGGAATTCCAGACAGAAAAACCCATTAATACTTCGTCCGACCTGGGAATCGAACACAGGACCTCATGCTCAGCAGTAGCGCTTGCGACCACTAGACCTACTAGGCATTAATCTAATATTGTCTTTGATTAATTTTCTTCCATGTTTCCTTACTAAAATATAAAACAAAACACACACTGACGGGTTCCACGCCTTGGATGTAGAATAATTAATTTTCGTATTTTTTCAAAAATAAATTCAAATTATCATTGTCTGCCAG
Organism: Phlogophora meticulosa; assembly: GCA_905147745.2. Lineage (NCBI taxonomy): Eukaryota > Metazoa > Arthropoda > Insecta > Lepidoptera > Noctuidae > Phlogophora > Phlogophora meticulosa. The sequence continues at coordinate 3,990,326 of LR990542.1, forward strand.
TGGATAACTAAATTTGTTTATAAAGCTTTTTTGTTAATTTATAAGAAACTTTGGTAATTAGAGATAAAGTACTAATGAAACTCTATGCTACCCGGGGACTTGACCCCAAAATTGGGGGTGGAGGGTAAACTCCCCCAATTTTAGCTCTTATTACTCTTTGAATTTTGGATCCCAGACATGCTTCTTCACGACGTTTTACAACACCGTTATGAGTGCAATGGTGACGAAATAAGGAACACATAGTACCGGGCCTTATTGGGATCGAACCCACGACCTATAACTCGTAAGTCGGGGCGGTACCACTGAGCCTCAGCTCTCTAATGCTAGACAATAGCTGATTCCAAAATGCAGGCAAAATTCTATCTCCTACTTAATATATAAAAATGGTTTAGCCTTTATATCAGTACTTATGTAACTATTTTATTTAAATTAGTGATATATAATTTTCAGAGCCAGATATTTTCTTACACAAATCTCCTCCTTTTTTTTTAATCAGTTTAAATTGTTAAAAATTACAAGTTAGTCAGGATTTTTTCATCATTCTGTCTACCCGTAACGCCTGTCATGGATCTATAAATGACAGCCGGGACCAACGGTTTAACGTAGTCACCGAGTCATAGAGGGATCTCGACATGTAATAGATCACCCATCCACCAACCATCCTCGGTAAGCGTAGCTCTACCTTAATTAGCCATGAGCCTCATTTTACATAAAACCATAAAATACGTTATTTATACTCTAAATAAACTTAAAAGATAATTATACCATCCATTTCTATTACTACATAAAACCTATGGTTACGTAAAACAAATTCGTAGCACGCCTACGCGGCCGTTGACCCCCAAATTCGTAGCGGCGTAGCATGATAACAGTCCCTAGGCGATAAGGGTCGTTGAACTCACATAACTTCGCCTTTTGTACTAAATGTCTTCCTGTTGTGGTTTTTATCTTTGGTGTTGTAAAAGATTTTTTGTATGTGATATTTTTAATAGTTGGGGTTTTGTGTGAAAGAGACCATACGGGACCATATGTTCTCACCTTACTTCTTTATACCACTAATCAGTGTATCTTTGTATCGGTTTGAAGGATAAATGTTATAACGTGTTCTTGACTGGAGACCGCGACTCGGCAAACATAGTGTAGGACGCCCTGTGACCAGATGGGATGACGATCTGCGAAAGACTGCAGGCAGATGCTGGATGCGGCAAGCTGAAGACAGGGCGCTATGGCGCTCATTAGGAGAGGGCTATGTCCAGCAGTGGACTAATATAGCCTGATGATATAGCCCAAAATGTATTTGGGTTGCCACAAAATCCATGGGAACCTGTCAAAAATCTATCTTCTTGAATTTACGTTTTCATTTGAATTTAATATAAGCAGGCGAAAATGAATCATAAGGACAAAGCCGAGCTGTCATCAGCCAGCTGGTCTTTAATAAAAAGTATTAATCTCAATGCCTACTGACTAATTAGTAAGCACGTTAAGCCACCAGTCCTGGCTCATTTGTAGATCTTTGACAGTCGTTAAGACACAAGCCCGCAAGTCTGACTAACGATTTGAAAGTCTCACACAGCTGTGGAGATGAGATATGTCATTCAATCACCAATCTGACTGCCAACACGGGTGATTATGATGGAAATCTACATGACTAGTAATCGCATTTCGTAAAAATTACACTTAGCAGACATCTCGTGGCCGATAAAGAAGTAGGTAGCTTGTTGTGTCATTTGTTTTTAGAAATACTTCTTGCTAGCCGATTGTTCATTGATCACAAGGAGTAGTATTAGTATGTACAATTTTTTTTTTTTTTTTACTAAACTGGCACCATTTGAACCATTTGATATAATTAATATATCAAATGTATCCGTCCGTATCCGTATCCCTAATCAACAGGGTGCGTCGCAGCCGCAATGAAATCCTGAAGACGGTAGCGAATAGGATATCATCCCCCTTATGGAGATCGTTGGTTAAGAGGGTTATTTGATAATGTTTTTCCATTTGATTGTACGCATAATATGGACGGTGTAAAGATTGTCTGGAATAAAGCTCATTTTATTTATTTATGTATTTATTTAATATGACATTGAATAATTTTATTGCATTTTTTGAGCTACAAATTTTTTTTTTCGATCATAGTATTATTTTGGTTTTGATGTGAGTTAGATATTATGCTGATTTTTTTTGAATATTTTTTTTTATTACTATTTTTATTATATGTGAACAAATTGAATTGTATTGTAGGAACGTTTGAATTTTTTGTGAGAAGAATTTGAAAGACTGTTAAATAAATTATGTGTTTCAATAGTGTAATTATATTTAAAATAAACAAATAAATCTCAGTGAACAACACAACCCAAAACATTACGTCCTACCAATGAATATAACACCACCACATTATATCTATACATAAAATAGTATCTATAGTTAAAATTCGGTGATAACCCGCCGTCTGCCGAGTGATTTAGACGTCTTTGTTGTCTGCGCTGTAAAACGGGCGCTTATTATTTATACACACGTTTTCATGAAACTGTAATGCAAGTAATGTTGTTTTTTTTTATTTATCATTTGATATGTGTGTGTTCAAGATGGCATACATTGTAGATTCATATGACAGATTGAAACACTTTTTTTTTATATTGGCATATGTAATATATACATTAAGACTGTTTGTAACATATCGAGACTCCTCCGTGCCTCGGAAGGCCCGTTACGCCGCTGGTCCCAGCTGTCATTTGTAGATCTTTGACAGTCAGTACGGGTACTCAGAAGTTCGGCAAGTCTGACAACCAGTCTTACCAAGGAGTATCGTGTTGCCCTGTAACTGGGTTGTGGAGGTCAGATAGGCAGTCGCTCCATGTGAAGCTCTGGTATTCAAATCGATCCGGTTAGACTGGAAGCCGACCCCAACATAGTTCAGAAAAGGCTAAGTAGATGATGATGAAAGGTCAGAGGTCACGGGGTGGATAGGACATCGACGCACAAAATGTTACCGTGAGTACAATAAATAATTCTGGACCCCTAGCGTTGAAATTTTCCGTCGCCATCATATACATCACGCCTGTAATCCCTGACGGGTTAGGCAGAGTCGTACTCTTTAGTGCACCCTTATTTCACCAGTTATATTTAAGTCCCATGTAAAATGGGGCGAGCCTATTGCCATCAATAATCTATTGTCGTCTTCTTTTTCCCAATTTTACTACTTTAATTTTTGTATTCCCTGTAGGGTTGAGCAAAGGTGCACATATAGTAATACCCACATTTCGCCAGTAATGAAAAGAATTAGAGTTCCTCGCAAGAAATGAAACCAATGAATGGACGAAGTTGCGGACGAAGTTAGTCGATAAAAACGCCATCTATACACCCATTATTTCCCACATGCACTCATAATATTACTCAACGCAAATAAGGTCAGTTTCATAACGCTAACGTACCATTAACTAGGCTATCGACGGGTCAACGAACGATAACAAGGATTCAATTTACACAATTTTTTTTATAGCATTATTTGTGTACTGATAACATTCGCGTATGATGTCATTCGGTATCGAATTATTCACTTAGGTAAACTGTTTTTATTATTTAACTTTAAAAACTATAATTAAAATAAAAAAGAAAAACATAGAGCATCGAAAAATTCATCCGCATCGCTGTTAACGGGAAAAGTGCCCAAAAGGCTGGAAGCATTGCCACGTTGAATGGCAATGCAGATTCTTTAGAAAAAAAAGCCAGCCCTCTGTGATCAGAGGGCTGGCTTTTTCTTCACTCTCGACATCGAACGGTCGACTCTTCACAATCATGTGAAGAGTCGACCAACAGCTTGGCGATGTCCCATGATGATCCAGAAGAAGAAGAAGAAGAGAACTAGACCAGTAACCAAATTATGGAAGCACAAAAAGGAATATGTAAGGATCGTAGCAGGTGGCGTTTTGTACTCTCTGCCTACCCCCATGAGAAAAGCCGTGAGTTTATGTATGTATTTATGTGTCAAAAGATTACGTCGATACATTAGCTTTAAATGTGGCATGACGTCACGCCTCTGTAGATTTTTTACTGAGTTGTTGACGTAGCGAGCCCTCACTCCCCAACTTTAATCCGTTTTATTAGGCTTCTTGATTATGGTAAACCAAAAAATATATGTTTTGTTATCTGATTGACGTACTCTATTTTTAACTCTCTTTTTTTACCTAGGCGTCTTCTCTATTCAAACCTGAACGTGATTTATCTATACATAAGTACAAGTATTAGTAGATTATAATTATGCACATAAGAACACAATAATGTATTTAGCAAGCTGTACCTGCTTATCATAAGCTGTTCATTGCGTTAGATAAGACACCGTAACTGAAACCGTTATGTTGTTATGCTCCCGATACACGGTACAACATTTGCATAATTATTGTTTTATTACACATTGAAAGCTGATGTTGTTATACCTTGTGTATTTCTTATTTCACCACATTGATGGGATATTTTTAGCTTTACGTTATGATGCTTGGTTTGTCGTTAGTATTAGAATTATTTTATTACGCCTGTATTCCCGAAGAGTTGGGCAGAGGAGCACCTTTAATAACACCCACATTTAGCAAGTTATCTTTGAGCCCCATGTAATAGGGGGCGAGCCTATCGCCATTAACCAGGCACAAATCCAGACTTCGGGTTGCTGATTAGAAAATTCCTATTGGGAAAACTCAATAACATTTTGCCCGACCTGGGAATAAAACCCAGGACTTCACGCTCTACAGCCGCGCTTGAGACCACTAGACTAACGATCATTTCATTTCAAACAAATGATATGTCTATAAATATGTTGGTTCATGAAAGCACGCACTAACATCAACCATGAGCAATGCGTTGTCTAGCCTAAATTCGACACGTGCAGTGAACCCACGCCTAGACTAATCAGTTGCGATATGATCTGTTGGTGACAACTATCGAGACACCGTTTGCGTGGGCACTTATCTTATGAAAGAAGGAAAGAAAGAACAAAAAATTTATTAAACACAGGGTCAGGCACACAACGACACAGTAGTAAACATAGAAATTATAAGAAAAAAATCATAAAATAACAAGTAATCAAAAAATAAATTATTATGTGCCTTACGGCTGCGCCAAATAGACCCAGTTCAGCAAAAATGCCAGACACCGTGTCATCTGGACTTGAGGTTGGAGATGTTACGAAACGAAAATTTGTTTTATAGTATGCTGTGACTATGTGGAATAAATGAAAATGTGATGAAAGGTTTGGTGATTTTAAAAAAGCTTTAAGCTTCACATCATCACGCCTGTTCGCCTCAAAATAATAATAATAACCAATCATTTATTTTTCATTCAAGTACTTGTAAAATTTATTGGTCAACGTAATAGTTTTATTAACATTAACAAATATGCGCTAGGGCGCGCTAGGGCTACCTTGATATCCCTGGGTTTACAACTAAATAAACGTGGGTCTAGAAATTCAAGTTTAAATCGAAATAACAATAATTTGACGGACTATAATGACGTGTCTGTGTCACGCGTCAGTAGTTCAAAATCAGAATTATCTGGCCTTTACAAATAAAAATCTCTTATTAGGCAAATCTACTCAAGTCAACTCTTATTAGACCGACGTCAATACGAGTCTGCTTTATTCCCATGTATATCAGAATACTCTAGAACAACCTTGAACAAAATTACAAGCGAATTGATGATCGCATAAGCCGCTCTTTGACGTCATTGCTGTAGAAACTCGTTCATAACTGAGGATAAAAATTACATCAAAAAACAAAAGACGCTCAATGACGTCAGAAATAAAAATGGTGGGGTAACAAATTTACTTTGGATGCTTAGATAATGTTTCTTGCGTAACTTGGGGTGTGTCGGTTTGTGAAAAGTTTTCAGTTTATGAAGAAAAATCTGAAGTTGATGACGCGTGTTTTTAAACGTGACGGCATAAGCACGGGTGAGCGATGTCTCTATTACGTCGAAGACACACAGTTATATTGAATGGAAAGCATAGAAAGCATGCATATTTTTCTTCAATTTTTTGAATTTTTTTTTCGACATTCTTTTAATTTTGGTGACAAAGATGTTAAAATAATAAGATCAAATAAACAACTGATATATAAGGCACCAAGTCCCAATCACAACAGTGCATAAATACAACGCACGAATCATCTTTTTTATATAAATCTATTTAATGAATATAATATATTTAAATTAACCAATACGTCAACAAAAGTAATTAAGTTACAACTTTCTTTTTTTTTAATTATAAAAGCCAAAAAATATGCATTACAACTAAAAATTACTGACAATTTTTTACTGAAAAATTTTCGCTGGTAGTCAATAAAAATAAAACAAAAAAAATGAAATTCTTAACTATTATTTAGACTTAAACTGTAAAAAAATAACTTACACTTTAAAGAAACACTTCAAGTTATTTAGTTATTGTAATTTCCATCTGGAATTTCTCAGTGGCCATAGGCTCACCCCCTACTACATGGGACATAAACACAACTGGCAAAATGTGGTTGTACTAAACAGTTATTGCAATTCTAAAGCTCTCTGCCAATATTTTCAGCAAATATAGGCGCGATGTTATGTGACATCCGATTTTGCAGAAAAACAGAGTTACTTATTACATGGAACTTAAGCACAACTGGTAAAATTTAGGTGTTTTAGGCGCGATGTTATGTGACATCCGATTTTGCAGAAAAAAACAAAGTACCTTATTATATGGGACTTAAACATAACTGGCGAAACGTGGGTACACTATAGGTGCAACTCTGCCTTACCCTACTGGGAATACAGGCGTGTTACTACATATTTCTGTTTCATTTAATTTCTCTTTTTTGTTCTTTTTTTATGTTAAGTATTTAAGTATTTGACGACCGTTGTGGCGCGGTGGGCGAAGGTCCGCCTGCGACGCAAGAGGTTGCGGGTTCGATTCCCGCCTTGGCACAAATGTTTGTACGATCTACAAATATTTGTTTCGGGTGTTCTGGGTATTTACTATGTATAATAAAAAATATCTATCTATGTAATGTATTGTATTAAGTATATCAGTCATCTAGTACCCATAACACAAGCTCTGCTTAGCTTGGGGCTAGATGATGCTGTGTGGATTGTCCAGCATTATTTATTTATTTATTTATTTATTGTGTCGATGTTGTGGGTTCAAACCTGGGCAAGTACCAATGTTAGTTTTTCAATTCATATGTAGGTACTTTCTAAGTTTATCTTGGACATCACTGACATGGGTGAAGGAAAACATCGTGAGGAAACCTGGACTTACATAATTAATATTAGTCTGAAATCGCCAACCCGTCTTGAGCAAGCGTGGTGATTAATCCTCACGCCTTCGCTGTATGAGAAGAGGCCTTTACCCTGCAGTGGGAAAGTAATAGGTTGGTACTTAACTTTTTTTTTGTGTCGTAGTGTGCCCGAACCTGTTTTTCAATCTTTCTTCTTTTTAAATATATCCTGGAATTTCCTAGATACACAAAGAGGCTTTATTCTTTTTCAGCTAATTTCCACGACTTTCCACTCGTAACACCTGTATGTCGCATCGACATAATATCCTATTATAACCCCCGTATTCATGATTTAGAGGCAATTGTACGAAATGACCGGGCCGTGTAGAATTGTAAATTGTATTCGACATTGTGTCGCATAATCGGTTTATTTTGTCAATGGTTCACGTGTCTATGCACGTATTACAAAGAAAGGGGGTTATGTTAAGATGGGTGTAGTGACATTAACATCTCGCCTGTTATCCCCAAAGCGTTAGGCAGTGGAGTTACTTTTGTACAATACATGGTGGAATCGACGCACAGACACTCCGCCGTTGAAATTAAAATTTTCCTCCCTGAACCTGCGCCGACAAAGAAAACGACGTTAAAAATCTCTAGAACATTCCTCTAGAATTTCTTTTGAGTGTACAAGAAGGGGAAAATGTCTCGTGGGGGGGTGTTTGTAAGAGAAGAAAGTTTGGACTCATTAAAGTCAGTTGTTTCATTAATTTAATTCCGGAAAAGTCAAAGAAATCAAATGATTTATTTATCTATATACCATTAAAAAGCCACTTTTGAAAATGGTTATAGGGGCCTTTGGTGTGGGATGCAACATGTGTCGACACCCTTGCGCCATCCCATCTTCCTAGTACGGTGGATTGTGCAGGTGCGGCTGCTGCAGGTGCAGAAAACCTCAAACGGCGAAAATACAACAACTTAACTGGAAGTTATATGTTTGAGCCGTTTGGGGTTGAAACACTAGGGCCGTCATGGGGTCCGTGTGCCCATTTAGTTATTCGAGAAATCGCGAAGCGTTTGGTGTACTCTTCACGTGACTAGAGGGCTGGCCTTTTTTTGGCCAAAGAATCAGCATTGCCATTCAACGTGGCAATGCTGTCAGCCTTCTGGGCACTTTTCCCTTTGACAGCGATGCGGATGAATTTTTCGATGCCCTGTGATTATTTATTTTATTTTATTTCTTCATATATTAATAGTTATAACGGGCGAGCATATTGCTATCAACCGTGCACAAATCCAGACTCCGGGCAAATCTCAGATGGAAAAACATTAGAATCGCAGGACCTCAAGCTCAGCAGTAGACCTTGTAACCACTGGACCAAGAAGGCAGTTTTTATAATGTGTATAAAAATAGTCATCGTCCTCCTGCCCTTATACCAATTTATTTGGGGTCGGCGCAACATGTTTTCTTCTTCCATACATCTCTATTTGCCGTCATCTCAATGGTCACCTCTTTTCTTGCCATATCATATTTCACACAATCCATCCATCTTTTCTTTGGTGTATAAAAATAGTGAAAAATAAATTCTCTCGTCCCACACAACGCTCGACGAATTGATTCAAATAAAATGCAAATAGATTCTTGTAGAAATAAATGCATGAACAGCAAACACGTGCTACATTGTATGGCATCCAATTACGAAGTTGTATGGGTCACATTGTACGTAAATTGAATTTACATACATGTATAATAAGTTGAGGAGCTCGTGGCTAAATAAAAACAGCCGCACGGTTTGATCGAAGGTTAAGCTACGCTTGACGAGGACAGTCTGTGGATGGGTGGCCGTTCGTAACATATCGAGACTCCTCCGTGCCTCGGATAGCACGTTAAGCCGTTGGTTCCGGCTGTCATTTGTAGATCTTTGACAGTCGTTACGGGTATTCAGAAACCCGAAAGTCTGACAACCAGTCTTACCAAGGAGTATCGTGTTGCCCAGTAACTAGGTAGTGGAGGTTAGATAGGCAGTCGCCCCATGTAAAATACTGGTATTCAGCTGCATCCAGTTAGACTGGTAGCCGACCCCAATAAAGACTGTCAAAGATCTATAAATGACGGCCGGAACCAACGGCTTAACGTGCTTTCCGAGTCACGGAGGAGTCTCGATATGTTACAAACGGTCATAATGTAGCAAATAAGCAAGCAAAGCTTGTAAATATTAAAAAAAAATGTAGACCCATCATTAAAACACATGAATAAAACCCAGAACTACGCCAGTTGCTATAAAACAATAACCTACACAAGATTATTCTCTAACAACCCCACATTTCTTACCGCTAAACGAGTTTCGATCTAGCTTCCAAGATGCGCATGATTCACTTCGTAGGGCCACCTGGACTATAACCGTTACCCTGTAATCCTAGTGACATAAAAATGTAACCACCTGGCGTTCCGTAATTGCGGGTAAGAAGCTGTTATAATAGGGTAATTTTTTATTATTAAACGTTTTATAACTAACATATTAAGGGTAAATACTCGTAATAAGTACCTAAATCTCTAGGATAATGACTATTCTATAGATTTTGTATCTGTGTTACTATCTAGTTTTAAATACTTTTTAATTGTAATCTGTGGGGAACGTAGCGGGTAGCATAATTGTTCAAAATGTATATTAATTAAGATAATATGTCCATATCTTATTGTGCTACTGTTTGTTTTTCCTTACATAAATAAAATAAAAATAAGAACAAATTTATTTCTTAATTGTTACAAATCATTTCTTTATTTGATAGAATATGCGTATAGACGCCAGCACATCAAGCTATCCCAAACTGGCAAATTTTCCCAATTGATAAAGAATCTCATTCTTTTGTTATAAAGTTGAAAAACTATCAAAGAAATTTGGCAGATATTGGTAGCTTGATGTGCTGGCCTCTGTACTTACATAAAAACATGGTAAAACAATGTTAGTCTCACTATATGCCACTTATCAGTAGTGCAAATATTTATAGTGCATGAATAATAATATAATGAAATTACAACTATAACGAATTTATCGGTGACCACTTTTATAAAAATAGATTTAAATATTCGGTTGTTACCGTAACTAGGTACTTACCTGTATCTTAGGGACCTTTAGTCCTAGATTTACTATTTCAAATACCCATTAAAATATGCTATATATTATTTCATATTATCCCAGATAAAACTATAAAATAAGGGTCAAAATTACGTCTAGACCAAACCCCATTACCAATGTCTTATTACACAAATTAACTTCATCTTTGTTTAAAATAATTGTACCAACATTTTACCAAGAAGCAAACCATCTCCCGTCGTTTTCTAGGTCTCTAGGGCTTAACAACCGATGTACTAGACTGGATAATTACCGACTATTTACCGGGGGCGCAAAAAGTGGTATGTACTTACTGGCTCAATACAGAGCAGGTGGGCGCGTAGCATAACGATCGGGACGGAGTTTAGGCGAGACGATACGGGTACGATACGATGTATACCAGTCTATAAGTTGTAACTATATTGTACTGCAGAGAAAATAATAAATCTGCCTGTTATTTTTTATAACCTCGACGTTTTCTAACTCCTCCGCTGTTATTTTCTGGTTAATTTCGTTGCGGGATCCAAGACAGTTGAATCGTTTCTCCGGGACTCGTCGGGCTTTATTGTCTCGACGCTTTTCGGGTGGTCGCCACTGTTGATTGTGGTTTTCAAGAGTTGCTGTGGTTTGGTTATAGTGTGGCGGGATTGTCCCATGAAAAAAAAACCAAGATGTGGATATAGGAAGGGTTTCAATTGGAGATCACTTGAGACCATGTTCCCATGGGGCCGTCAGGAACTACAGAACGCCACCTGCTACGATCCTTACATACTCCTTTTGCTTTTGACGTTGACGTCGATACGTCTGGTCATACGCACGCCGCGCGCCGGTTGCGAGTATTATTCACCTGACCTTTTTGAAGAGCATACCTAAGGTCAATACGACATTAAATTCGTGTCGAAAAATAAAATAAAACTTTGCTATTAGTAACACTTTACTTGTCCCGTTTTAAATATCGGGGTATTTAAATACCCATACGAGAATTGTTCATTCCCGTTTTTTAAATATTGATTCATATATTCTTTTTGCATGAAAAGTTTTGTAAACATTAGAGTAGATTTACATTTCCTCACAAGCCCCGTTAATTGGCGTGATTGAAATGCTTGAGTGTCATGGCGAAATGACAACTATCTGACGTTTTGACAGCTACAACTTACTTCACCATGATTGATGTTATAGAATATATCCAAGGTTATGTTGACACCGACAGTTTATTGAATCGTTATTAGATAAATGGCTGTATTTTCTTGTAATACTATAATGTTGCTACACGATTAATCAATACGTTTATAACAATTAACCAATCAAAGCAAAAAGAGTTTGGTTTTTTAATGCGCTTATATTTAGAACTACCAGTAGGATTTTGTATAATTATTTATGTTATTGATAGTCCTAAGTCAATCCGTGATGGTTGGCCATTCGAAACATATCCGTGCCTCCGAAAGCATGTTAAGCCTTTGGTCTTGGCTGTCATTTGTAGATCTTTGACAGTTGTTACGGGTATTCAGAACCCAGTCTTACCATGGGGTATCGTGTTGACCAGTAACTAGGTTGTGGAGGTCAGATAGGCAGTTGCTCTATGTAAAATACTGCTATTCAACTGCAACCGGTTAGACTGGAAGCCGACCCTAACATAATTGGGAAAAGGCTAGGCAGATGATGATGATTGATAGTCCATTTCATAAGGAACTTTTTAGGTTGTATAACATCGCTCTACGGCCCCTAGTAGCGGTTGAAACCACGGGGCACTACTAGTATTTTATAAGCATGTTTGTTTTCTTTGGCAATTTGTAAACAAGTAGTGGCCAATAGAAGTTGTACTGCCCGATCGCATCTCCACCTCCCGGGTCCAATTCCGAATCTAAACTGTCCGGGAATCCACTCAGATACACACAATTTTATAAATTATTAACCGATTTAAATAAAACAATTGTGTCGAGTTTTTGTGAGACTAACGAACAGAATTTTTTAAAGGTTGCGGGTTCGATTGCCGCCTTGGGACAAATGTTTGTACGATCTACAAATATTTGTTCCTAGTGTTCTGGGTATTTGCTATGTATAATAAAAAATATCTATTTATATAATGTATTATATTAAGTATATCAGTCATCTAGAACCCATAACACAAGCTCTGCTTAGCTTAGATGATGCGGCGTGGATTGTCCAGCATTATTTATTTATTTCATTGATTTTTATTAGGTACATTTTTCTTTTCTTTAATGGTTAAAGAAATATAAGTAAGAGCTGTATTTCTCCGACGACATCAACACATGCCTCGATTACTTGACATAAAAAAAGGTAGACAAACTACCTACTGGGCCTACCTACTACCTTTGTTACGTCAAATAATCGTGGCGTATAAGTGGCACTACCACAGATTATGCGGTGTAACGGTACCCAGCCAGATGCCAGGTGCTACCCACAATTAAAAAGGGCTGGACAATATGTGCTAGCGATGAGTTCCAGTTGAGCTATGTAATAGCTTGTTTCCACAGCTGGTTTGTAGAAGTATTTTTATTGATTTTTATTAGTTATATAAATAGTTTTAGTTACATAAAATTTCAATAAGACTATGTTTCATTGCAATATTTGGTACCTATTTACCTTAACTCTTCTTAACTCATTACAACTGCCTCGTTGTACATGAGGTCCCGGGTTCAATTCCCGGGTCGGAAATAGTGTTATTGGGTTTTTCCATTTCATATTTCTTAGTAGGATTCCGGAGCCTGGATGTGTGCCCGGTTGATGGGAATAGCCTGTCCCCTTATTACATGAGACTTAATGATAACTGATGAAATGTGGCTGTACTGTATATACACTTCTGCCTTACCCGTCGGGGAATATAGGCAAGATGTTATGTAGGTACCTATTTACCAAAGTACGTAGGCATGTGGTTACATATTTTTCGATGGATGACAGAAGTAATATTTATATTGAGGTAATGTAACATTCTATGTATTACCTGCTGCGTATATTATAGGTACCATACAAAAGTCATAATTAATTGAAGGATTGGATTTTAATTAAATATTACAATATTATTTACTTATGATAATAAATACCTTTATGTACTATATGGTCTACATGGAATATCAAATAAATATCATCGAATGATCGTTACACAAAACGTCAAATCGCCTCTAAAAAGCATTTGACCAATAGGGATGTGTCCTATATAGTGCGTTGAAATTGCGAGTGTCGTCACGCCGTGCTACACTATTCACGTAACAGTGACGTCACAAGCCCCTTCTCCTGAACTCTAATGTGTTATATCATTGTCACTTTTTATTGATTTGAGTAAGCCAAAAAATTCGTGTCCAATATTTTTTGGTAATCTTACTGACGGATTACATAGACTTAATATATTTTTACCTAGGACACATCCCTATGGAGTTGGATTAGACTAGAAGCCGACCCCAACATAGTGAGGAAAAGGCGAGGCAAGCTAGGCTTGTATAAATAATATTTTACTAAGATGATTGTATCAATACAGCTGTGTACCAATACAGCTAATTGCTTTGATATTAAAATAGGTTAATCAATATATTTTTCAATTGATGTTCTCACTTCATATAACCTCTGACGTATTCCATGTTATATAAAACAATGGCTTTAAACAAATAGTTATTGTGACTAAAAATAGCCATGTCTGTCTACCTACATACTTATTAAATATGTTATTAAGTATTATATCAAACTATACCTAGTTATAACTTATAATATGTCAGGCACCGTGTTAATAATTTGCATCCACTACCATTATCTTGTTATGCAGTCTTTCAATTGTTTTTTTTTTATTTTGCAGATGTTTTCCAATTATAAAATCAATTGAATTGACGTTACGATGACGTCAAGAACTGGTGCTTGCAGAACTGGTACACTCTAAAATGGCTTCTTTATCATCTTCTCCCCGGTACATCTAACATTTACAAAATAAATTATCGTATGTTGGCGAGAACTTAAAATAACAATATGTTTAAGTATCAGTGTGCGTATTTATTAGGGCGATGTCGAGCAGTAGACTAACATAGCCTGATGATCATGATGATGATGATGCGTATTTATCTGTTCTGCAAAAAGTTGAGATGTTTAGTACTCGGAACTGGCGACTGGTGACTGGTGATTAGTATCAGAACGTAAACGAAGCAAAAAGAGTACTCGCAACCGGCGTGCGTGTATGACCAGTTGTATGAACGTAAACGAAGCAAAGGAGTATGTAAGGATCATAGCAGATGGCGTTATGTAGCTTCTGCCCACCCCCAACAGAAAAAGGCATGATTTTATGTATGTATGTCTAATTGTGATACAATTTAAAAACTACATAACCATATAACTTACAAAAATCGCAATAAAGACACAATTTCACTTACGCCTAACAAACCAAACCCAGCCTAACGGTGTAAGAATGGTGCGTTACATAAACATCGCACTGCATCGCCCTTGGCGGCTGGGCAGCGACCCCGGTGGCTCAAGGTCGAGCATGCACACTAGTGCGTGCGCTCGTGTGCGAACGTTAGGGTCGCGATTCTTATATGCGGCGGAGAAGTTGAATGCACTTTTTGTTTGGTACGGCTGCAAATATTTTTGTTCGTATGGAACGCTACGAATATTTTATGAAGCGGTTTTGTACAAGTTCATTGCTTACAATTCGCTTTTACTATATTATTTCTTTTTCTATCCCATAGTGAAGTAGTCGCAACATATGATCACGCCTGTATTCCCCAAAGGGTTAGATAGAGGTGTATTTATAGTATACTCCCATTTCGCCAGTTATGTTTTGAAGTCCCATGTAACAGGGGGCATGCCTATTTCCAAAAACTGAACATAAATCAATACTCTCACTCCGGGCTGCTACTGCGAAATTACTGCCCGACCCGGTAATGAAACCAAGGACCTCACGTTCAGCAGGACGACTTGCGACCAACGAGACAGTTAGGTTTTGATTCGTATAAATGGTAACAAGAGTATAAAGAGACCAACTAAACGGTGGATGGATTGAGTGAAAGATACGAGTATTATGGCTAGGAAGGAGACGACTATTGAGAATACGGTAAATAGAGATGTATGGAAGAAGAAGACATGCTGCGGTTTCCGCAAATAAATAGGGATAAGAGCAGGAGGATGCTGAGCACTCTTCAGAAAAACTTCATAGGAAAATAACCCCATAGGTAGTTTAATTTAACGTTATTTCATAACTAACTTCGGCGGAGGTATAATTAAAAAACCCTTTTATGGACATATTAAGAACACGGAAATCGTAATGATGTGATGTGTGTAGAAGGATAATTTGGACATAAATAATACATACCTATAAGTGTTACATTTAATAAATTTATGTCATTTAACAAATTAAAGAACTTCCAATGGTTCGCTTCAAAAGGGCTTTACGTACCTAGGTGTTTAATTGAGAATCCCTTCTATAATATAAAATCATTATTTCAATTTAAATCTAATTAATAATGTAATTGTATAATTAATTTATATTTATATTATTATTTTTTATATTAATAATATTATGTAATTAATAATATAACAAAAAATTGCATGTCATTATGTTATGATTAAATATGTTAAGCTACTAATATTACCTACCATTTTAAGAACTTTTGTAACCATATATTACTGCAAATAAATCTTTGACTTTGACTTTTAACGTTACATAAATTTATAAAAGTCATCTCCTTTTATAAATTTATGTTTGGTAGTGATCACTGATGGTGGTAATAATTATTTTAAAAATTTGCATAACTTAACACGGCGCCGGTATTCGTCTAAGGGTGAGGCAGACGTTTATCTATAGAACACCCACATTTCACAAGTTATAAATAAAATAAATAATAAATAAATATTGCTGGACAATCCACACAGCATCATCTAGCCCCAAGCTAAGCAGAGCTTGTGTTATGGGTACTAGATGACTGATATACTTAATACAGTACATTACATAGATAGATATTTTTATTATATATATAGAAAATACCCAGAACACCCGGAACAAATATTTGTAGATCATACAAACATTTGTCCCAAGGCGGGAATCGAACCCGCAACCTCTTGCGTCGCAGGCGGACCTTCGCCCGCCGCGCCACATCGGTCGTCAAATTATGATTAAGTTCCATGTAAAAGAAGGCGAGCCTATGGCCACGGTACGTCACCTGACTCCGAGCTGATGATAAATAAATCCAGATGGATAAACCCAATACAACTGCGTGATCCGAGAATCGAAACCAGGACTTCATGTTCAATAGTAGCGCTTGCAATCAAGTACGAACAAAGCGGCAACAGTACCTGGTCGGACATGGCATGGTGACCATGTAGAGAGCAAAAAAGAATAAGCCATGTCATTACTTTTTGAAGTGAAAACTTCTTTAGCATCGTTGTGATTTGAAAGTATATGAAACGAAAAAGCGACAGTAAAAAGAGACAGACATATAAATTCATAAGATTTAACGGTGGAGAAAATGAGATAGGAAGCATTATACATACTTTTATTTTTTATCTTTTATTTTTAAACAAAATATTACATTCGTCCCATTATCTTGAAGCCAAAATTTTTAAAGGTTTCACTTCTACCACGTGTGAATTGCAAACATGTTTTTTTTTGTTTTTTTAGTCTACAGAAACACTTTTTACAAAATTAAAATATAACGCATTTTAACAGCATTCACTAGTGGCTAATGGGCTATGGGTTTTATTCTATAATCAACTGGAAAACAGTTTATCAACTACAATAACAAGGCCTAAAGTTGCTTGACAGTCTTTTGTAGTCTATGCGTTCAGATCTATCAACTAAAACTGTCAGATCCAAAATATGTGCGTCTTTTTTTATTTTATATGAGAATACAAAATATGGTAATAGCAAGTATTAAGTTATGTCGCTACAAATTTAAGCATCAATGTTAAAAACATATTTTGACTCCCAAAATTAGTTTTGCCAAAAAAGGCAAACAATCTGTAAACACCCAAACGCGTAAATCAAACTTACCCTTTAAGCCCTACACATCAAATACTGCAACATAAACCGTCCACCATTTTAAAAAGACCTCAGCAGTTCCATTGAAACCGTTTCATCCCCTCAAATACCAAAGACACAAGAGGTAGGGGGTCTCAAGATAAACTGGTCAACGCACGCACACATTGACATCTTACATAAATGTCTGCAAATGTGTGGCAAGGAAAATCGTAAGACTATTTTTGTAATAAACGGAGATGTTAATCATGAGACGGTTCAACAAAGGAGTCTCTTAGGAAAGACATGGCTTTGGTTTTCATTTACTTGTGCTATATGACAGCATATTATCAGTGGAGCTCGTGGCTAAAATAAAAAGCTAAGCTTGCCGAGGTCTGCTTGAGGATGGGTGACCATTCTTTACATGTCGAGACTCCACCGTGCCTCGGAAAACCGTTAAGCCGTAGGTCCTTGCTGTCATGAGTAGATCTTACACAGTCGATAAGGGTAGTCAGAAGCCCGAAATTCTCTCTGACAGCCCAGACTGACTAAGGGGTATCGTGTTGTAAGTAACTGGGTTGTGGAGGTCTGATAGGCAGCCGCTCGATGCAAAATACTGCTATTGAGCTGCATCTGGTTAAACTGGAAGCCAACATAGTTAGGAAATGGCAGACTGATACGATACCCCTTGATAAGACTGGTGCCAGACTTTCGGGCTTCTGACTACCCGTAACGACTGTCAAAGATCTCCAAATGACAGCTGGGACCAACGACTAAACGTGCTTTCCGAGGCACGGAGGAGTCTCGATATGTTACGAACGGTCACCCATCCACAGACTGACCTCGGCAAGCGTAGCTTAACCTTCGATCAGCCAGTGCGGCTGTTTTTATTAAGCCACGATCTCCTCGTCTCTTCTCTATTATATACACCAGCACATATAATACTTTTTCCGTAACTGTCCCTATACACACTTAAAGAAAAAAGGGTGTTCATTTTATTACCGGAAACGGCACGTTAAACAACACGCCGTGATCACTCATGAGAAAAAAAAACACGTTGCTAGCCTTAACACTTATGTACTTAAATTGTACTATGTAAACACAATCAGTGGTTCAACAATTTTAATCAACATCTTCTGAGCTGACCAGTACAAGATGGCCGCCGAGAAACGTCAAACTCAATTTCAAATTTCAAACGGCATTCTTTTTCATGGTTCTGTCTACTTTGGTTGTTCTATAGTAAAAGGAATGTGAATTTGTCGGTATCGATAAGGATTTTAAAAACACGTTTTCGGTCGAACGTTATTCATGAATTTTGTATTGAAAAATGAAAGAATTTCAGCGTAACAAAGGTGGGCAAACATTGCGATTATAGTTTACGACATGGCGTTTTACGCGCTTTTATCTTTTTATCAATACTAAGCATAATATTACTGGAGGCAAATCAAAACACGGATGTTTGGCTTTAAGTGGTCTTTGTACTACCATTTAGCGCAATTTTCCTTGTGAGCTAGAGGAAAATTTTAGTGAAAGAATGATTGTTCAAATTTTTTACTGCAGGTGGCGTTCTGTAGTTTCTGCCTACGCCATAATATTGGTTAACTTGATACGATTTGGTCATGTTACGTAAAGTATAACATAACTTCACGCCTATAATCCAGAAGGGTTAGGCAGAAGTGTACCTTTAGTACACCCACATTTCACCAGATATTTGTAAGTCCCATGTAATAGGGGGCGAGGGTATTGCCACTAACCGGGCACGTGTTAAGACTGTAGGCTATTACTAACAAAATGCAGAAAAAACCCAATAACCCAACTTGGGAATCAAACGTAGGATTCTCAGCAGTAGCACTGCGACCCCTAGGCTAATGAGGGCACTTCTATAGAACCCTTTGGGGATACAGACGAAACGTGTTGTTAAGTTATTCTACTTTCAATAATACCAGCATGCCAATAACAGCCCAGTGTAAATTATGAATTATTTATTTTTCTAACTCCTCCGCTGTTCTTTTCTGATTAATGTCGTTATGGGATCCAAGACAGTTGATTCGTTTCTCCGGGACTCGTTGGGCTTCATTGTCTCGACGCTTTTCTGGTGTTTGCCATTGTTGATTCTGGTTTTCAGGAGTTGCTAAGGTTTGGTAATAGTGTTTCGGGCTTGTCCCAAAAATATCTACAGCCGCCGAACGTTTATTTATCGAAAGGGGGGCTATTTTAATACACCCCTGGAAAGCCGGAAATAATACATCACACCCACAGAATCTTACACATTACAATGTGTATTCTTCTGAGTAATAGAGATCATTGAACAAGCAAGGTTATCGGTTCAAGCTCGGTTAGCGAATTTAACTTCGTAGCGTCAAACAATTTAAAATGAAAGGTAATAAACTCTGAGTAATGTACTGAGATGACGCCATTTTTGTCATTGAGCATGTATTACCGGTACCATTGTTGGGGCAGAGCTTTTATTTAAGTACTGTAAAGACATTTACTACTGCTGAGGTCCTGAGTTCGATTTCCAGTTTGGGCCAAATTTTATTGAGTTTTTCCAATTCAAAAAGGATATTTCTAATTAGCAGACCGGAATCTGGATTTGTGCCCGGTTCATGGCAATAGGTTCGTCCCCTATGCTTTTCTTTTTTTTTGTTTTTCTATAAAAACGTTGCCCCACACTAGGAATTTCTCCTGTATCGTGGGTGCGTTTACAAACATTTAAACTCACATACACAAACAGCCAGACCCGGAATAACTACCTGTAGGTTATACAAATATTTGTTCCGTGCGGGGATCGAACCCACAACACGCGGCGCAGCAGCCGATGGCTCAACCACTGCGCCAACCGTGTCGTCAAATTATTATATGGGACTTAAACATAACTCGCGAAGTGGGTGTTACTATAAGTGCTTCTCTGTACAACCCTTCTGGGAATATAGGCGTGATATTATGTGTGTAAAGAAATGTCTGGGGTTGGTAGAAATTTCTCAAGCTTAATTCTTTACTACACTGAAATTATCACACATTTTGTGTAAAGAAAGATATTTTTTTGAAATACGGTGGGTAGTTCAATCAAAAAACGAACAAGCTCTTCAGCTTTATTTAACAAGGTGGATTCATGGGTGAGTTCTTAAAATAGTACTAAAAGTTTTTTCTTTTTTTCATTTCTTTTTTTTATATAATACAATGAGTCTGTTTTAGTATAGATGAAAAAATACGTTTTCAATTTTTAAATAGGCCAACTAGCAATGAGGCCGCCTCTATTAGATCCAGCCCGTCCCTTGCTTTCCTCTCCCAGCGACGTCCTAAGCCGAACCTCGTACCCCGCAGACGTGCCCTTAGCGGTTGGTCGCTTAGCTTCTAAGTTTTTTACGCCCTGGCTGGAAGCCTTTATTTCTAATTAAGTCCCCACAGGAAAGTTCGACTAAGCAGTAGATATCCCTGAAGGATAAACTGCGAGATGCCCATTCCAATAAAGAAAAATGAGGTCGCCCATTGTTACACCTTATGTAGCTCTAAAAGTTATTATTTGCAAAATAATTGTACTCTGTATTGTACCTAAAAAGGGTTTCTATTCTGTTCAAGCAGAGGCCTTTCTGACACAAACCGCGAAGCATAAAACATTATTGTACATTACTAAGATGTAAAATATTGTATCAGACCATCATACAAATAAAATTACATGCGTAATTTTGTACTCAGCTGTGATTGGTCCACTTTTTGTATCAGCGTTAGGGCTGGCACAAAATTTTGTTAATTAAAATTTGAATAATATTTTTAGTGATAACCCGTTTGACACAGGCAAATGTGGAGATCGTTTCTGTACTTGCAGAAATATCAAATCAAATCTCTTTATTTTATTCATGTGTACAGTTAGTTGTTTTAAGTAGGTCAGTTCCAACATTTAACCTGGTTAAGGCCCGGCTGCTAGTCTTGGGTGCACGGAATAAGTATATTATGTATGGAATCTATTGTAATTATTCCATTTTACCTAAATATATTAATCTTCAAGTATTTTTTTTTCCTTGTTGCATTTTACCAATTAAAATGGAATCTCTATCCTTCTGCCCTTATCCTTATTGACTGGATCGGCACAGCATGTTTTTTTCTTCCATATATCTGCCGTCATATCAATACCTACTTTCTAGCCATAGATGATATGGCTCCACACAATCCATCTGTCATTTCTTTGGTCTTCCTCTACTCTTGTGACCCTCCACATCCTCATACATTTCCTCACGGCATGCTCCACATTTCTCTGCATCTAAACTATTAAAATTAAATATTAAGTTTAATACAAAATCATTTACGCAGCCCTAGCTTTTGAATCACAGCGTGCATTTCTGCGCAGTGATGCAATTGCTTACGCAAGCGGTCGTTCGCCCGAAGGTGACCCTGGCTGCTGTGGACCCTTCCAAGGTCATCAGATGGGCACCAGCAGGGTTGACTGATTAAAATAAATGTGTTTATTTTTACCTATTTCAGAAACAAATGAAAACACACATCAAACACGTCATTAAAAAATTTGGACAGCCATAATCCAAATGCAAAATAGATGCATTAATTTCTTTTTTAATTATAATACATGACATAATATTGAATGATCGAATAGAATTATGAAAAGGAAAGTTACATACTTAGATGTCGAATTGAGAACCACCTTCTTTTGTTTTTAAACTCGGTTCGAAATGAGAAGACTTTATTCAGGTTTCAAAGAAAAATTGAAGCAATTCAATCAACATGGTCAATATACATTAAAATATACACATTGTGAATTGTTTATCGAATATTCCGAATTTAAATACAGGCTGGAAGGTACAGTGACGCATATACTAATACCATGAGTTCAATACATGATTCTAAAGCCAAAAAAAAAAAAAAACACGAAAAATTTCAACGCTCGGGGCGTTAAAATGTTTCGTGTACTGTACTCGTGGCTTCCAGGCTGTATAAAAGAAGCCGAAGAAAAGCATTACATATACATACATACAATCTCAGGCCTTTTTCCCATGGGTGTAGGCATAGACTACAGAACGCTCCTTACATACTCCTTTTGCTTCGTTTACGTTCATACATCTGGTCATACATACAGAGCATACCTATATATTTTTTTCTAACTCCTCCGCTGTTCTTTTCTGATTAATTTCGTTGCGGGATCCAAGACAGTTGAATCTTTTCTCCGGGACTCATCGGGCTTCATTGTCTCGACGCTTTTCTGGTGTTGGCTACTGTTGATTCTGGTTTTCAGGAGTTGCAGTGGTTCGGGAATAGTGTAGCGGGCTTGTCCGAATACCTATATTTTTATAAAATTGGTAGATGTTCAAATTATAAATCGGATAGTACCCATCCCTAGCTACCAGACATGTTTGCACAAACTATAAATAGTTGTTTATTAACGCTGTGCATAATCGCCTTCTTTTCATGTAAATGCATGTTTTATTATGTTGGTACGATGACACTGAATGGCTTGTTATAAAAGAAAATTCTGTATTGATCTTTGAGATAACTTAACACGCCATTTTTGAAAGGCTGAGATATAAAATTAAAATACTTGACAACCCGACAAAAATAAAACAGAATAATCACCGCATTATTAATAAATCGTTTATTCCATAAAAGGAGTGAATACTTAAATGTTTTCCGCACGTTTTAAATTTAAATTATTTATAATATTAGACCCTGTAATAGGGGGTGAGCCTATTGCCAACAACTGGGCACAAATCTAGACACCAGGCTGCTACTGAGAAATTCCAGATGGAGAAACCCAATGACGCTGAAATCGAATCCAGGACCTCAAGTTCATTAGTGTATACTGCTTGCAACCAACGGACCAACAAGGCAGTGCCTTACATATAGCTACCGAAATGTGGCTGTACTATATGTACATATCTGCCTAACCCTCTAGGAATACAGGCTTATACTAGATAGTGTACTTTAAGCTGCGGGAAAGTAAATATTTTCTCTGAAATATTAATTAAAAATACTAATTTCCTACAAAGCCGAAAACAAAGACAAAATTCGGGAACGATAATTGCCGAATACTAAAATCTTAATTCGGTTGATCTGTACTTGTCTCGTACTATGATAGCTTGCACTGTGATAAATAGAATGGCCAGTTAGCTTGGCAACACTGACTTTTACTCTCAAAAGAACAGCCAGCCAGTTAGCTTGACAACACTGACTTTTACTCTCAAAATAACAGCCAGCCAGTTAGCTTGGCAACACTGACTTATACTCTCAAAAGAACAGCCAGCCAGTTAGCTTGGCAACACTAACTTTTACTCTCAAAAGAACAGCCAGCCAGTTAGCTTGGCAACAACCACATATTTTGTTCTTAAAAGTGCTTGTAAATGGTGGTTTGAATATTTGAAACAAATGCATCGAGTTAAGTTGAGTAGGTAACGGGACTGCCCAGCATACGTTTATCTGTTGTGGAGCTAGTGAAGGCCCTAAATCAATAATTAAATGTAACCATAAAAGGCATGGCGGCGCCAGTGAAGAGCGCCAATTATAACAATATGGAAACCGGACAGTTTCCTGTTAAAACCACAAAAGGATGCACAGGATGATTGCAATAATAACTCCACAAATAAAATAATAATTAAAAGCACTGTGACATTATTTGTTTTAATTTTTGTTATTAGTCACTGTGTTGCCTAGGTAAATATATAGTAATAATCACTGCCTGTTACTGTCCCAGGTGTCCCTGGTGTGCAGGGGAGAGGCTTCTCATACAGAAAAGGCATGGTTGAAGATTTCAGACTTATATCGAGACTAATGCAAAATCAACTCTGTTTGTCTGTTGAGACAAGTGAGTGGGACAGTAACAGGCTGGGATTATTATTTTATTAGTTTTTATTACATAAAAAATATGGAATATGCCTGAAAGTATATTTGTCTATATCATATATGAGTAAGTGCTTTGTAGGTGAATGTGTGTGAATAAATCCAAGAAACCAACTGCTCATATTAACCAAACTCGTAATTTAACACATAAAATCTTAACAAGAACAAAAACATCCTTGAAAACTCACAAGATGATTCAATAAAGCGGCGCAGTTCCTGAGATTGGGTCGAAATACGGACAAAAAAACATTATGCAAGCGTGCAACGACCGACAAGGTGACCCGCCATTGTCTGGCCCTTTATACCAGCAACTCATCTGACAGACAGAACAGAAGTCTCAGTTCGTCGATTTTAATACCGGATTGTTCAGGGCCGCAGGACCAATCGTTGTGGAAATCTTTTGGAGTAGTCTTTTGGCTGAAATGATGATGGTGAGGATGAAGAGTGATTGCGAAGCCTGGGGTACTGGGTTCTACGCTTAGTGTGGGCCATTTTTTTTTGCATTTCGCGTTAGAAATTTCTCAGTAACAGTCTGGAGTTTGGAAGTAGGTGATGTGACACCTATGTGTATGCTCCTGATCACAACTATTGGGAAACACTAACAAACAGTTAATCTCAATAGCAATACGTACAAAAAGTATGCTACTGAAATTTGACGACACGATTGGCGCAGTGGTTGAGCCATCGGCTGCTGCGCCGCGTGTTGTGGGTTCGAACCCCGCACGGAACAAATATTTGTATGACCTACAGGTAATTGTTCCGGGTCTGGCTGTTTGTGTATGTGAGTTTCAATGTTTGTAAACGCGCCCACGATACAGGAGAAATTCCTAGTGTGGGGCAACGTTTTTAAAAAAAAAAAAAAAATGTTTCGAATTGCAGGCACAGAGGACAACACATCAAGCTACCCCAACATGCCAATTTTTTTTTATAGTTTTTCAACTTTATTACAATTGAATAAGGTGATTGATATAATTATTATTTTTTTGACATCTGTATTCAAGTTCTTCAAACCTATCAGACAGACGTGTTGCTGGGGACTTTCTTCCGCCACTTCTTCTTCCCAGCTTAAACACTAGGAAGTGGTGAAGGTTGGGCCTTTTGGGGGACTGTCTTTTGTAAACGTTTTGACATTCAAAAAGTGCTGATTCTCAGCCTAATTTGAGTAAATGACTTTTTATTTTGATTTTTGATTTTGTTCATTTGGGAAAATTTGATAGTTTGGGATAACTTGGTCTGCTACATAATCACTCTGTCTCTGCACGCGTCAAAATCAACATCATTTGTTGTGGATTATCGATTTTTCAATGCCTCACCAACCTAACCTTCTGAAAACCCTCTACACAGTACCACACGTCTGTCAGTTTGTCCTTGCATGCCATAAACGTAAACTATGCACCCTCGAATTAAAAGTTACGCCAAGCTAATGTTATGCTATAAATTATAGCTTATAAACCCGTTGGGCACCACTTATTGCAGCGATAAGGTTTATTAGCAAACGGTATTGTACCTACCTGCGCAGGCGATGAAGACTTTTGTGACGTAAATAAAACATACCGGACATGTACGAGTCGGACCGCGCAGTGTGAGAGTTCCGTAGCCAGGATAAATATTTATACATGCATAGTTGAGCGGCCGCAAAATTGACTTTGTATTTTACAAATACACGTAGTATTTTTTAATGAAACTGTGAAGGGTAAAGTTAGTTTTGCGGTTGTAACCACACTAGGATATTCTCCTGTATCGTGATTGCGTTTACAAACATTCAAACTCACATACACAAACAGCCAGACCCGAAACAACTACTTCAAAGCCATACAAATATTTGTTCCGTGCGGGAATCGAACCCACGACGCGCGGCGCAGCATCAATCGCTCAGCCACTGCGACAACAATTTCACATTTCTGCCAAAAATATCCGAGTAAAATGACTGTTAAACATTAGACGTCAATCTTCAGACGGGCAGACGGAGTGGCCTGAATTATGACGGTTCCGTTTTCGCCATTTTACTAAGGAACCATAAAAAAGAGGTGAACAAAAATAATGTTGTGTTCGGGTGATTTCCATTATTTGGATATAAAATGGACAGCGGAAATCTTTGGAAGTTAGTATCCAAAGATTTTATAATGAAATAAAAAACAGCTCTTAATAAAATAAAATAAGTACCTACGTATGTTTTAACATCATGAATTTCGAGAAAACGACATGATTTGATATTTAGGTATAACTAGGTGCTGATGCCAGAACATCAAGCTATCCCAATCTGTCAAATGTTTTTGATAGCTTTTTAACTTTATTACATAAAAAATCAATTAGGAAAATTTGACAATTTGACAATTTGGGACAGCTTGATGTGCTGTATGTAATACATGACGTAGAAATGTAATGTTTTTATCTGATTACTATTTTTTTTTTATGTGTTCTTTACATCTCAAAAAAGCAGTCGGTTTTTAAAAGTACCTGGATGACTGTGCTTTGCTCGTTTTATTTGTTGTTAAAACAGATAAATCAACGTTTTCTAAGAATGAAACCCAGCTTGATAAATTTATCGCCCCCGAAACCCACTGCTTTCTAAATTTCATGAAAATCGTTGGAGCCGTTTCCGAGATGCCGATTATATATATACATACATGCATAAATACAAGAATTGCTCGTTTAAAGGTATTAAATAATCTAAACTATATTTAAAACTAATACCTATTATAACAGGTAAAATTGTTGGTTTGTACGAAGCAATCTCTAGAAGTCCTAGTATGCCACGGTCTTTGTCTTAGTGCTATGAGTATTCTAATATTTAGAACACCTTCAAGCATAATATAAATAAATAAAAATCATTTATTTCAGACTGTAGTAGGTCCATATTAGGTTAGTAACAATCAGACTAATAAACTATAAACTATGTGTCTAAATAGATTAAGTTCACATTACGCTAGTAGC
Source organism: Phlogophora meticulosa (assembly GCA_905147745.2). Lineage (NCBI taxonomy): Eukaryota > Metazoa > Arthropoda > Insecta > Lepidoptera > Noctuidae > Phlogophora > Phlogophora meticulosa. Next base: position 4,017,391 of record LR990542.1, read on the forward strand.
ACCCTTTCACGCACACAGTCATACTTCACACACTCAAATTACGTTCATACAGTCCACTCATCTAAAAATAAATTGTAAAGAAGGCAGTGTGCAATAAATACCCTTTGCATAAAGACGTATTAAAAAGTTTTATTTCACCAAACAAGCCGATATAGACCTTATCTTCGTAGACACTATGTTAGTACAATATAAAAAATAAATAAAAACAACAATAATTTAAACCTGAGGGCACCCGACGAGGTGTCACAGGTAATGTGAACCCTCGTCCAGTGCCTCATAATAGGACAGTCGGCATCCAGTAGTTCTGCCACTACCCTCAGGAGGCTGTTGGGACTGCCCCGCACGCGCCGCATCCGGTTCATGATATGTCTGCTTACGATATTTATAAATTACTCATGATTTCTTAAAACTACGCCTCACCTCTTAAGGTTAGTCGATGAAAATATCAAGGGAAAGAGATGCAAATAACAAAGATTATATGTATATATGTAACTACCTCCGCCCCACCGTGATATCCGTGGTTAAAATTCACATTCATCAAACATAGATAAAATAGTCGTTAAGTTTTCTGAAATATCCCAGTTTTCTACACAATTTTTTTAATTAATGCAATAGAGTGGTAATAACATTGTATGGACACGTGATGCGAAGGAATGAGGATCATGTTGTGAGGAAAGTTTTGAGTATGAATGTAGAGGGTTACAAGAGTTGAGGGAGACCCAGGAAACGATGGATGTATTGTGTGAAAGTTGATATGGCTAAGAAGGACGTGACTTCTGAGATGACGGGAAATAGAGATGTATGAAAGAAGAAGACATGCTGCGCCGACCCCAAATGAAATTGGGATAAGGGCAAGAGGATGATGAATAGAGTGGTAATAAATTCAAAGTCTTTGAACAAGAATATTGCGAAACATAAACAGATCAGTCACATTAAATTTTGTCAACAAGGACCACTCATAACAGATCTCACGTAACTTAACTACGTGACAGGTATCACAAGTCAGAACCTTCAAATGACGTCACAATAGTGGATACAGTAATACAGGGTTTAACCCATACCTGTTTTAACCATTGCAGTAATAAAAAGATGAAGCGTGGATCTGTAATGTTATGACGACCGATGTGACGCGGGGGGCGAAGGTCCACCTGCGACGCAGGAGGTTGCGGGTTCAATTCCCGCCCTAGAACAAATGTTTGTACGATCTACAAAGATTTGTTCCAGGTGTTCTGGACGCGGCAAGCTGAAGACAGGGCGCTATGGCGCTCCTTAGGAGAGGGCTATGTCCAGCAGTGAACTAATATAGCCTGATGATGTGTTCTGGGTATTTGCTATGTATAATAAAAAATATCTATCTCTATATATTGTATTAAGTATATCAGTCATCTAGTACCCTTATGGGTACTAGATGACTGATATACTTAAGCTTTACTTGAGCTTATGTTATCATAAGCTCTGCTTAGCTTGGGGCTAGATGATGCTGTGTGGATTGTCCAGCATTATTTATTTATTTATTATATTTAATGACTGCCTGTGTGGGATGTTAAATAAATAAATAAATAAATAAATAAGAAGACCTTAATAATAAAAAAATAAAGCATTTATTTCATACAACAATCACAAAACAGAACACACACAAGCAAATACATTTACACTATCGGACATAGTTAGTAACGTCTGCTACAGCAATGTCCGATATAAGGGCAATCAATTCTGCCAGCAATCTTCGATATCATCATTAAGGGCAGTGGAATAATATATAACACTTATACAACCTACCTAAGATATGTATTTTTTTAAATAAGTACTAAAGTATACATTAAGATAATTTTCCCCATATGTATTATATTTATAATCTGAATCTAGGAAACGGCTCCAACGATTTTAATGAAATTTAATGTGCAGGTTTCGGGGGCGATAAATTGATCTAGCTAGGTTTCATTTTTAGAAAACGTCGTTTTATCCGAGCAAAGCTCGGCCATCCAGGTACTTACATTATGTACGCAGCAAAAATTCATACTGTATGGCTATAAGAATTTATAATAAGCTGCCAAACTGCCTGAAGAGCCTTGACTTCAACAAATTTAAAAGAAAATTGTTTGAATTCCTAATAAGCAAATGTTATTATTCAACAAAAGAATTCCTAGATGACAGAAATGTATAATGTATAAGAAGTGTATAATTCTATTGTATAAGCATAATTAGTTACTTAAGAGAATTTTATTTTATTTTATTTATTAGTTATTTAAGATCAAAAATTTGTACACCAGAAATGGTAGAATATAAGAAACTTAACATTATAACGTTAACATCTATTGTACTATATTCTGACAAATAAATCTATCTTTCTTTCTTTCTTTCTTACGACTAAATAATAATATCCAGCCATTACTTGTTACGTGAACGTTACGAAAACCCTGCGTTACGTCACCTTGTCATTCAGAGATCTTTGACAGCTTTTACGGGGAGGCAGATATCCGAAAGTCTGACAACCAGTCTTACTAAGGACTGTTTTGTTATCCGGTAACTGAGCTCATCCTCCTGCCCTTATCCCAATTTTATTTGGGGTCGGCGCAGCATGTTTTCTTCTTCCATACATCTCTATTTGCCGTCATCTCATGGGTCACCTCTTTTCTTGCCATATCCTCTTTCACACAATCCATCCATCTTTTCTTTGGTCTTCCTCTACTCATGTAACCCTGTACATTCATACTCAAAACTTTCCTCACAACATGGTCCTCATTCCTTCGCATCACATGCCCATACCATGACAACCGATTTCCACACAACTTCTCGGTCACAGGCGCAACTTTAAGACTTCCTCTTACATACTCATTTCTTATTCTATCCATTCGCGTAACACCACACATCCCCCTCAGCATTCTCATCTCAGCTGCATGTAACTGCCTTTCATTCATGCCTTTTGCGGCCCAACATTCTGATCCATACAAGACAGCAGGTCTGACCATTGTTTTGTAAATCTTCCCCTTAAGTTTAAGGGGAATATGGGGGTCACAGGTTGTTCCCGTTACCTGCCGCCATTTCATCCACCCTATGTTAATTCGGTGCTTGACAGCCCGATCTATTTCTCCGTCACTTTGCACGAGTCCGGTAACTGAGCTGCGGAGGTCAGAATAGGCAGTAGCTCCATGTAAAATGGAACCCGAACCCTTCATAGGGAAAAGGCTAGGCAGATGATGATGCATTATTACAATAAACAAACAGATTGATTAACTGTACCTATAAGCAAATGCATTTTTAGCGCATTCGTAAGTAGGCTCGCTGGTCTACGCACGGGAAAACAGAATAACCTTACAAAATATAACATCACGCTTGTATTCCCCAAAGGGTTGGTCAGAGGGGCACCTATAGTGCGGTTGCGGCACAGGAGGTTGCGGGTTCGATTCCCGCCCTGGGACAAATCTTTGTACGATCTACAAGGATTTGTTCCGGGTGTTCTGGGTATTTGCTATGTATAATAAAAAATATCTATCCATGTAATGTATTGTATTAAGTATATCAGTCATCTAGTACCCATAACACAAGCTCTGCTTAGCTTGGGGCTAGATGATGCTGTGTGGAATGTCCAGCATTATTTATTTATTTATAGTCACACCCACATTTGGCTTGTTATGTGTAAGTCCCATGTAATAGGGGCGAGCCTATTGCCATTAACCAGGCACGTATCCAGGCTCCGGGTTGCTACTGCAAAACACTTGGTTAACAAGCTCATCTGGTAACTGCCCTAAGAGATCATCAACTACAACAGGTTACTCACAGGCTACCAACAGGTATCAAAGTACCTATTACAATACAACTCACCATCTATGAACAATAGTATGATGTAAGTCTCACCACGATTGAATAAGCGGTTTTTGTGTACTTAACTACACAAACTAGAATGAGTAATTTTATTTAATAGGTTTACGTCACAATTATTTTTATACGAACACCTCTGCGAGGTTCCTTCGAACTTTAAAATTCTTTAAAATCCTTCACCCTTTTTAAAGCGTAGTTTTGAAAATTAATTATAGCCTATGATACTCGCTATCAAAGTAGCTTTCTATAGGTAAAAGATTTTATAAAATCAGTTAAGAAGTTTGCAAGTTTTTCCATAAAAAACAAACGATCAAATCATTCCTCTTCATTTATAATAGTAGTTTAGATTAGAAAACCATCATCTGCCAAACCCCTTTCCTAACTATATTGGAGTTGACTTCTAGCCTAACCAGATGCAGCTAAGTTGTTACCAGTATTTTACCGAGAGCCTTACCTGACCTCCATAACCCAGTTACTAGATAACACGATACCCCTTGGTAAGACTGGTTATCAGACTTTTGGGCTCTTTATTACCTGTAACGACTTTCAAAGATACTCACGGCACGGAGCAAGGAGTGGTCTCCGTATGTTATAGATGGTTATCCATTCACGATTCAAACGCGGCAAGCGAAGCTTAACACGTTGAACGCCAAATGTCCGACAGTCAATACATTTTCTATTGTGTCTCGTTGTTTGGCAGTTAAGGTGTAAACTTAGATCGATATTTTCGATATCTATTAAACAAAGAAGAAAACAATTGTGTGTAATAATAAAAAGCTTCCCCAATTGGTGCCTAAAACCTTTGTTCTAAACATTTCACAAGGGAAAATAATAATTAGACCTACCCCAATCAAAAATAAAACAAAACACACTATAATAAAACAAAAACTAAAAATTCCTTCTAAGGCTAAAACCTTTAAAAGAATAAAAATGAACAAAAAATAACAAAACTTTTAATCCAGACACACAACCATCCAGGCGCGCAAAAAACTGCTCAAGTTTCTTTCCTATTACGTCGCCGGTCGTGGAAGGTCCCCGGTTCATTGCCCGGAAGGTGACTCCAAAGTCCCCATGACCTACCCCAACGTCTGGCATGTTCCTAGAGCTTATAATAGTCTGGAGCATCATCCGGTTTCTTTACAAAATCTTTGAAAAGGCACGTTACGTAAGCTCGTTTTCTATTGTAAGTATAACTGTCTGTCTGGTTGGGGCCCTTAGGGTTGCGCATGAGTTTGAGGGGGATCTGTTTTTTTTGCATTTTGATTTTGGAATTCTATGTGATTTTTTTTCGTCTGCGGTGTTTAGCTGGCATCTCATTCTATTCAACGTCCATACTATAGTTAGGCCCAGCTCAAGGACAAATCGTTACATGTACGTATGTATAACTTCATGATTTTTAGGTATTTCGATAAGGTTTTTGACTGATAAATTCACTTTTTTCAATGCTTTGAGTGCAAATGTAAAAAAAAAAACATAAAAAATAAGGCGAAAATGACCAAAAATTTCAATGCCCAACGTGGGGCCTAGAACCATGTAATGGTATCAGATTGTGTGTCGATGTCTCTTCTCGCATAGTCTTCTTTAATTTACGCACACTATCTTCACCATCATCATACTCCTGCTGCCATCATCCCCATTTATGTGGGGTCAGCGCACCATGTCTTCTTCCTCCATACATCTCTACTTTACCCCATTTCAATATTCACCTCTTTTCTAGCCATATCATCTTTCAAACAATCCATCCATCGTTTCTTTTGATGTTCCTCTACTCTTGTAACCCTCCCCATTCGAACTCAAAGCTTTCCTCACAACATGCTCCTCATTCCTCCGCATCACATACCAGGACAACCGATTTCCACACAGCTTCTAGGTCACTGGTGCCACTTTCAGACTTCCTCTAACATACCCAAGTATTAAAATATCCAAATCAACTTCTCGACAAGTTTCATTATACATACGGCTCGGCCTATTAAATAAATAATTCAATAAAATTGCTGGACAATCCACACAGCATCATGTAGCCCAAAGCTAAGCAGAGCTTGTGTTACGGGTACTAGTACCCATAACACAAGCTTTAAATGACTGATATACAATACATTACACGAATAGATACTTTTACTATACATAGCACATACCCAGAACACCTGGAAAAAACTGTTGTAGATCGTACAAACATTTATTCCAGGGCGGGAACCGGGCCCGCAACCTCCTGCGTCGCAGGCGGACCTTCGCCCGCTGCGCCATATAGGTCGTCTATTCATTTACTATGAAGCGTGTGAACGTGTTTATTGGCACGTGGTTAAGAACTAGTGTCATCTAGGGCATGACATAATCATAACAATAGTTCTACGTGTCACGTTTATTCCTTTAAGCTTCCTTTTTTTTTTAAACAAACTTTTCCCCACACTAGGAATTTTCCCTGTGTCGTGGATGCGTTTTCAAACATTTAAAGTGACATACACAAACAGGCATACCCGGAACAAACACCTGTAAGCCATACAAATATTTGTTCCGTGCGAGAATCGAACCCACGATACGCAGCGCGGCAGTCGATCGAAAGTTGGATTACTCAAAAATACGTGTCCAATATTTTCTGGTAGTCTTACTGACGGACTAAATAGACTTATTATATTTTTTACATAAGACACATACCTATTGTCTTTACACTGGGGAAATTGTTAGCGGCTACCTAACTGTTATCGTCTTCAATGAAATTCAGTATTAACACTATCCGGAAAAGGCAAAACTGAATGGTAATGATGACTGGTAGAATTTATAATTATAATAGATACCTAAAATTAAGTTATAGGAAACGAATGCATTATATTGCGTCAGCCAATAGAATGAATAGCAGAAATGTGTACCTACTTATCACTCATATCATAATATCTTCCTCATGGCTGGTTGCCAGACGATGGTATTTACTTTCTTTTCTTATCCTTTTTTAATGGTGGAAAAGTTCGCTGCGATAGGACAATCTACCGAGAACAGTGAGGCTTTTAGAGCTTCACAGAGTAACTTATCTCATAAAAAGCTGTCTGCAAATCAAAGTCCTTTAAACACCTGTATAACATCATGCATCATACCAAAGGCTAAGGTAGCGGAGTACATGCATAGTACTCCCACATTTCGCCAGTAATGTTTATGTCCCTTGTAATTGGGGGCGAGCCTATTGCCACCAACCGATCGACGGGCAGCTGACTGAGATATTCCAACTGGAAAAATCCATTAATACTGTCTGACCCAGGACTTCATGGTCAGCAGTAATGCTTGCGAGCACTAGACCAGCGACCAGCAGTGGAAAACTTTATTTTTTGAACATTGCCTCACACTAAGAATTTCTCCTGTATCGTGGGTGCGTTTACAAACATTCAAATTCACATACACAAACAGCCAGACCTGGAACAACTGTAGGCCATACTAATATTTGTTCCGTGCGGGAATCGAACCCGCGACACGAAGCGAAGCAGTCAATTGCTCATCTTAATATAGTTAAAATTCAACTAAAAATAAATCAACTAAACCATAGCCAGCCATAAAACTGCATTGGCATTTAGACCAGTTTTTATATTCCACAAAGCCCCTTTGTGACCCAAGGTCCAAACACAAATAAAAGCGGCATGGCAACCGACGTCTTTGAGGGTTTGAATCCAAACAGAAATTATTATTTAATACTGTCTGGACCGTTTCATTGTGGTGATGCAATTTTAAAGACGTGCTCTTCTACCCTTCACCTAGGGGTTGATTACTTTATTGAAACCTGTAAGGTCGTATTATCAAATAAGATTTTCAATTTTGAACATTATTTTGTTTGTGATAAAGTTCTTAAATATAAAACCGACAACTTTACACCAGCAGGCCTCCCGTTCGTACACTGAAGGCACGAGCATTAATCACCACCCTTGCTCAAGACGGGTTGGCGATTTCAGACTTGTCCACACTAATCTATCTAGATATTATGAATAGGAAAGATTTGTTGGTATGTGTGTAACGTAATATCAAAATTACAGCTTTTTACTAAATGCTTATGAAAGCATAATCGGTAGTTGTATCAAAAAATATTTCAATTTTTTTTCTGTCTGTTTGATCCAGCTCATCTCCAAAACGGCTGGTCCGATTTTGACGGGATTTTTACGGGCTGATAGTTGATTTTGTAAAGAATAATTTAGGCTGGGTACTTTTGTTTTAATTTCTTAAATAATAAATAAACAATGAACAACATTTTAAAGCTTATCTAGTGCTGTGCCCATTTTCCCATGACTGGTTTTCATAGTAGAACCGCAAACCAAAACACCTGATGAGGCTGCTGTGACGTCATAGAAGAACAAGAAAAGTTGCACACTCACTGTATTATGGCCTGTTTTTGAATTAAACATGGACATTGTTGTAATAGTAGTGAATCACGACCTTTAAGCGAATAATAACTGGAAATATGCATAAAGTCGACCGAGGAAAAAACGTGACGCGATTGCATATTACGACGATTCACCATTATGCATTCTGTATTATCGTCAATGGGGCGAAGACCGTCAGTCGGTTAAGATCGTACAGTAAGAATAAACGACGAATACTTATTAGCTACAAAGAAAGCATGGCCTAAGATACAAAAATGTAATGTTTCTTCGTTTTTATTTCTTAACGATCATAGCCTACAGACACACAGACACAGACGATCTTAGGCTACTGACGGTCTTAGCCTACTAACGGTCTTCGCCCCATCGACTATATGCGAAACTTCGCCCAAGTAATAGGGATGATGAATAAAAGTTATTTTGTTATGTACCAGCCTATTACTGTCCCACTGCAGGGCAAAGGCCTCTTCTCATACAGAGAAGAGAGATAATCACCACACTTGCTCAAGACGGGTGGGCGATTTCAGACTTATATTAATTATATATACCTAAGTCCAGGTTTCCTCACGATGTTTTCCTTCACCGATGTCAGTGATTTCCAAGATAAACTTAGAAAGTACATATGAATTGAAAAACTCACATTGTTTTCAATTTGTTATGTACGTCCCGTAAAACTACCGTATCTTTACAAATATTTCACTTGCTATATCAGAAGGCAAGCATCGTCTATAACTATTACAAACAAACGGGATATCATGAGCAGTTCTTGAAATAACCAGCTCCGACGATCATTTTTTTTTTTAAATAAAACTTTGCCCCACACTACGAATTTCTCCTGTGTCGTGGGTGCGTTTAAAATCATTCAAAGTCACATACACAAACAGCCAGACCCGGAACAACTACCTGTCGGCCAAACAAATATTTGTTCCGTGCGGGAATCGAACCCACGACACGCAGCGCAGCAGTCAATCGCTCAGCCACTGCGCCAACCGTGCAGTCAATTCATAAAACAATGTTTCCTTTTGATAAATTTGGTACTGAACCTAAATAATAAGGAGCTGATCTCACAAAACTCATACAACTCAAGATACGATAACTTCGCAACTTGAGATAAGTATAATAGAGAATGATGTATAAAGGTGATTTGTTGAATTATTATTTTTTTGACATATGTTGTATAGATTCAAGTTCTTCAAACCTACCAGACAGACGTGTTGCTGGGAAGTTTGTTCCGCCACTTCTTCTTCCAAGCAAAAACACTGACAAACAGGAAGTGGTGAAGGGTGGGCGTTTTGGGGGACTGTCTTTTGTAAACGTTTTGACTTTCAATAAGTGCTGATTCTCAGCCTAATTTGAATAAATGAATAATATAATACCCAGTACATATTACTGGTAAAAATCTGTCTTCTTCATGCGTAGATTTAACCTTCGTGCCTATAAAAAAACCAGCTGTCTAAAATCCATATTTCGTCAAATTTTTGGTTTGTCAGCCAGTAATCTCTTATTACAATACTAAATATTTGATATCGTAATTTGAGATTTCTACCAGTCTGGGCTATATCATTCGTTGTATTCATATTACGAAGTGTATCACCTTTTTAGTAAATTAATTCTTATTCATTAATCATCATCATCATCCTCTTGCCCTTATCCCAATTTATTTGAGGTCGACCCAGCATGTCTTCTTCTTCCATACATCTCTATTTGCCGTAATCTCAGAAGTTACCTCCTTCTTAGCCATATCATCTTTCACACAATCCATCCATCGTTTCCTAGGTCTCCCTCCGCTCTTGTAACCCTCTACATGCATACTCAAAACTTTCCTCACAACATGATCATTTTTAAATATCATCAATTCTTATTCATTAATATGTTGTAAAAATAAGAGTATATTATTCATTTGTTTATCAATATCGAACGATATGATGACGTATTCAGTATAATCAATTCCAAAAAATGTACGTCTCAGATGGATTTAATCATAGTTAGCACGTATATTTTACGTAGGTAAATAAGGATATATCATGTCCAAATATCATTATTACGTGGAACCGTTATTGATTACATACAAATATGACGTTGTATCCTGTTTTAAATATATCAAAAGGACAATGTTCATTGATAACAAATAGTCAATGTTTCTCAAAGTTATAGCTACATTTGCAAGCTCAAAATCAGTCTACGTAAAATTTATATTTCGAAGCAAAAAGAGTTTGTTAGGATCGTAGCAGGTGGCGTTCTGTAGTTTTTGTCTACCCTCAAATTCGTAGGTTTATATTGGTTAAACGCTGAACCCTAATTTAAAAAGTAACTCCTTAGAACATGAGCTATCTACCAGTGGAAGTCCCGTCAAAATCGGTGAAGTCGTTTTGGGGATGACCTCTAACAAACAGACAAAACAATTGAAAATGGTTATTGTGGTTATTGTGACGACACGGTTGCGCCGCGTGTTGTGGGTTCGATCCCCGCACGGAACAAATATTTGTATGACCTACAGGTAATTGTTCCGAGTCTGGCTGTTTGTGTATGTGACTTAAAATGTTTGTAAACGCACCCACGATACAGGAGAAATTCCTAGTGCGGGGCAAAGTTTAAAAAAAAAAACTATCGTATTTAGTGAAAAATTTTGACATTACAAGCAGACAATTCAATTTATTAATTTGTATAAAAGATAAAAGCGCTTCAGGAACGAACGAAATTACGAAAGAAATATGTGTCGGTAGTTTGACACCAAGGCCTTAGGTTCTTCCCTGCATCCCCTAAACTACCAAATAAGTTTCTTCATTTCCTTCCCGAGTTCCCAGTCATCTTATTCCCCAGAAACTACGAAACTTTGACAACCTCTAGGTCTCAGGTACTTCCCTGCATCCTGCTCAATGAGGTAAACAAAACAATTCATTAATTTTCACAATTAAATCTTAATTAAATTCCATTAATACAGCCATTTATCAAATTCTGGGAGGACATGATGTATTTCCTATTAATATTATAAATGTATTATGTGTTGAGAGGAGTTCGTGGCTAAATAAAAACCGCACGGATTGATCGAAGGTTAAGCTACGCTTGCCGAGGTCAGTCTGCGGATGGGTGGCTCGTCCGTGCCGTGGAAAGCACGTTAAACCGTTGGTCCCGGCTGACATTTGTAGATCTTTGATAGTAGTCACGGGTAGTCAGAAGTAAAAAGTCTGACAACCAGTTTTACCTAGAGGTATCGTGGTGCGAAGTAACTGGGTTGTGGAGGTCAGATAGGCAGTCGCTCCATGAAAAATACAGGTATTCAGCTGCATCCGGTTATACTGGAAGCCGACCCCAACATAGTTGCTATTATCTAGTAGCTATATCAAGCCATACATTCCAGTATAAACTGACCTCTCATTGTACTGAAATCCTATACAATGCGAGATTCTCTTACGTGTTAGTGTACATAATATATCTGTTTAACGGTACTAGTGTACCATGTTACACACATAAGCTCCACACATAAAACAAATGAATAATATGACGCAATCATCGTCCGCTTTTGTGAATCACTTCGACTCAGTATTGTCGTAGCCTTCCTGGAAACGTGTCTAGACCACCATGAGCTTAGGACACAGAGCGAGTGGAGCGGAGCAGTGATTTGAAAGCGGATTGGTTGGTAATTTGAAAATCTACGAGTATATGTCATCATCATCTGCCTAGCCTTTTCCCAACTATGTTGGGGTCGGCTTCCAGTCTAATCGGATGCAGCTGAATACCTGTGTTTTACATGGAGCGACTGCCTATCTGACCTCCACAACCCAGTTACTGGGCAACACGATACCCCTTCGTAAGACTGGTTGTCAGACTTTCGTGCTTCTGACTACCCGTAACGACTGTCAAAGATCTACAAAAGACAGCCGGGACACGGAGGAGTCTCGCTGTGATACGAATGGTCACCCATTCACAGACTGACCTCGGCAAGCGTAGCTTAACCTTCGATCAACCCGTGCGGCTGGTTTCATTTAGCCACTAGCTCCTCATCTACGAGTATATGTATAAAACATAATCCCTATTTCCCTTGGTCACGGCATCACGTGTGAACGGCTGGACCAATTTCGATAATTATTTCTGTGCTAATGTAAGGAGAAAGTATTAAAAAACCTAAGTTAGTAAGTAATTTCTGAAAACATAACGGCTATTTTAACTTTGCGATTTTGACAGCTCGCGCCTTTGACAGGACTACGCCTGTCAGGTCAGTCAGTATTGTCCATATATTTGTAACCACTTAAAATTTTTATTTTTATTTATTTTTTAAAAACCGTTGCCCCACACTAGGAATTTCTCCTGTATCGTGGGTGCGTTTACAAACATTTAAACTCACATACACAAACAGCCAGACCCGGAACAACTACCTGTAGGTCATACAAATATTTGTTCCGTGCGGGGATCGAACCCACAACATGCGGCGCAGCAGCCGATGGCTCAACCACTGCGCCAACCGTGTCGTCGAAATACTACTAACTATTTATAAACGTTGTTGTAGTGGCCTCAATCGCCACAGCTGAACATGAGGTCCTGGGTCAATTCCCAAGTCGTACATTCTTATAGGGTTTTCCATCTGGACTCTCAGTAGCAGCCCAGAAACTGGATTTGTGCTCCGTTGATGGCAATTGGCTAGTCCACTTCTACATTAGACTTACACATGACTGACGAAATGCAGGTTTGCTATAGGCATCTACAGCCCTTCGGGGAATAGAGGTATGATGTTATGTTATATACATAAATATATTAATTATTGGTCTAGTGGTCGGAACCATGGCTGCTGAGCTTGGCCCTCTATGTTTGATACCCAGGTTGTGAAAAGATGAAAATATGAGTATAAAAGAGTTTTTCCTTAAAGGATTTCACAATACGGTCTAGACTGTGGATTATAGGCTCACCCCTGTTATATGACTGGAGGAATATACTTAGGTTGTTTTAATTACTTCTGTTCATACCGCTTCGGGATACAGGCGTGATGTTATGGAATGTTATTTTATCTTATCTATCAACACTAACTCGACCTTTACTTCTTCATCATTGTTATATTGCGTCCCTTTCCTGGAATCGAGTCTAGACACGAATAAGGCTAAGACACAGTGCCAGAGCGAGCGGCTAGACTGCACAAGCGGATTTTGACAAAACCATTTTATAACGCTTTCCTATAGACGTCAAAATATGAACGTGCAAAGTAAACGTATTGTAAATTAGAACGATTACCGGTATCGGGATTACAAGTATTCCTAAGTATTGAAATGTATGCGGTAAGCACGATGATTATCACATATAGATCTAAATAGTCTGTAATGACAAAACTATGAATACATGAAAAGAAATAAACAAAATTAAGAATCACAAAGCATCGAAAAGATCATCCGCATCAACGCGAAAAGTGCCCAGACGGCTGGCAGCATTAAATAATCTAAAAAATAAGTAAATAAGTTTTTCCAAAAAAAAACGTTTAAAATTTGATTTTTAAAATCCTTCTTAAGTTCGTGCCTGGCACACAAAAGCTCTTACAAGTTCATTAAATTGATAAAATGTATATTAAAAAAAAATTGTTACACATCCTTTTATTTATTTATTTCTTCACATAATGCACAGCTTTTTAGTAATTTGACATAAATAAATGAACTTATGTTACAGCCAATCAAGGATTTAAAATTTATTAACTAAACTTGTTATATGCAATATGCATCAGACAAACAAACAGAATGACAAGCTAGCATCATCTAAGCATATTAAAGTGTGTGCTGTGGTGGTTTTATAGGAGTGTGTGTATGGAGCACTTGTATTCAATACACATCATCATCACCATCTTGTTTTTTATTATTTTTTATAACTTCTGGTTCAATTAATTTTTCTATTTTGTTCCTTTTTATGTTTTCTATGTCAGGCATTGTGTCGTTGCTTACCTGAGTCTGTGCCGAATAAATGTTTTTCTTTCTTTCAATACTATTTAAAATAGTTTTAGTAATAGTAATATTTATTTTTACAAGAAAGTGGTTACATAATAGTGTGAAGTCCTTGACTCCTGTGGTAGGTTATAAACCTTTGTTACAGGAGCCAGTGCCCCTTCTCAAGAAGATAAAATTAAAGCGTTTAAAAGAAGCCTGTAGTATGTGTGTGTGTTTGCCTGTCATACGTTAGCAATAATGTTACGAAATGGATTGGTCACATACAAAAGTTACTACCAGTTATCTTTAATAACAAAGGTACAGACGCCACGCACATCAAGCTACCCCAAACTGTCAAATTCTCCCAATTGAATATGAACCTTATTATTTTTTAATAAAGTTGTAAAATTATCAAAGTAATTTGACATATTGGGGTAGCTTGATGTGTTGGCCTCTGTACTTCAAAGTTAACTTTGACTTAGTCATTAATGTGACAGAAACACGATTTTTATTGGTATCTCCTTCTTTTGCTTCCATATCTATCGGCTTAACTTCATCACAACATACAATTTAATACAGATTTTTAATTTGCTTCATACGCTATACAGACAGCGACTCTATGTCCTCACCCTTACCTGCATTTGAAGGTCACCTGCATCTACGTCAAATACTTATGCAACTTCCTTATCTATACTTATATTATAAAGAGGTAAAATGTGTTAGTAAATTTGTATGTAGGGGGTAATCTCCAGGACTAATTACTTATTGCCCAAAGAATTAGTATTGCCATCCAACGTGGCAATGCCGTCAGTCTTTTGGGAACGTTTCCAGATGACAGCGATGTGGAGGAGTACTTTGACGCCTGAGTGTCTTGGTCGGCTTTTTATTTTATTTTGTTTTTGTAAATTATGTACATATATATGTATATATGCAGGGTTACAAGAGTAGAGGGAGACCAAAGAAAAGATGGATGGACTTGTGTGAAAGATGATATGGCTAGAAAAGAGGTGACTATTGAGATGACGGCAAGTAAAAATGTATGGAAGAAGAAAACATGTTGCTCCGACCCCAAATAAATTGGGATAAGGGCAGGAGGATGATGATGATGATGACTTACTAAAGAATGCTTTAGTCAGCGGCAACTCAACTATTAACAAAATATAGAACAATACGGAAATCCCATACAACCTTCCGTATGTACGAACTGATGACGTAGGAGTGACTCATACATTAATGTTCCTTAATTTTCATGCCGTCCCTGTGTGACTCACGGCATGTGTAAAAGCGTCACTTCCCGGGAAAACATGTTTTGGCATCCTGTTTAAAAGGTACTTTTTTTTGTTTTAGTATTGTGTCGTTGTGTTGAGCTCATGGCAGTGGCGGACTAAGCCCGTCAGAGGCCCGGGCGGCAAGGCTGAATGAGGCCCCCCAGTTTTAAAAAAAGATGTAGTTTTACAAGCTTCTTCTTCAGTTCACATCTTTATGTAGTGTTTATGTTTATTTCCGTTAATATCTGGCAAGTGAAATTAATTCCCCCAGCGTATTGGACGGGTTCAGCAAAGTTAAAAGAATGCTGTAGTGTTTTGATCTTGATGAAATTATGTAGGTTAGGTACTAAGCACATTTTAAAAGTCTTGTTTGGGATTTAATCAGGGGAATGCGGAGGCATTTGGGCCCCCCCCAAGACCGGAGGCCCGGGACGGGCCGCCCCTTCCGCCCCCTGTTAGTCCGCCACTGGCTCGTGGCTAAATAAAAAACAGCCGGCACGGGTTGAACGAAGCTTAAGCTATGCTTGCCGAGGTCAGTCTGTGGATGGGTAACCATTCGTAACATATCGGGATTCCTCCGTGCCTCGGAAACGTTAAGCGGCTGGTCCTGGCTGTCATTTGTATATCTTTGACAGTCATCGTCGGTCTGACAACCAGTCTTACCAAGGGATATCGTGTTGCCCAGTGACTCGGTTGTGGAGGTCAGATGAGCAGTCGCTCCATGTAAAATATTGGGATTCAGCTGCATCCGGTTAGACTGGAAGCCGACCCCAACATAGTTGGGAAAAGGCTAGGCAGATGATGTGATGTGTCGTTGTGTGTCTGAGCCTGGGCTAAATAAATTTATTTTCTTTCTTTATTCTTTCTTTACCAAGTAGATTCTAGTACAGAATTAAGATGGTCTGTATATTTATGCACCACCATAGTTCATTTTTCAATGTTTTATTTGACTTTAGTTAAGTTACTGCAGCTAATTAATAGTCGTATTTTAGTATAAAGGCAGGTAAAAGCAAACTAAGCATGGGCTCAAGAGTAGGTACTTAAAGCCAGGAGAATAATGTGTTATCACTACAATGACGTATTTAAAATATTATTCACGTATTAATACGTGTTTTAAATTGGAGTAATCATGATCTACCAAAGTCCAAAAAATACCCGCACTCATAAACTTTGGCACCAGGAAAGTTTCCATATTAATTATGTTATATTCCATGAGGCTGGAAACCAAATTTATTAGTAAAAACCACAATTAAGTACGTTAGCGTATATTTCCATTATTATTTTCCTACCGTATCGCCAATGTCAAAGGCAAACATATTTTTTGTTTACGTCAAAAGTGGATATGCGATTCTTTTAATTTAAGGTTGGGAAATCATCCAATTACTTCTCCCATTCTAGAAATCCACTACCCGGTTACTAAAATACATCCTGATAAGCTGGTTTTCAGACGTTCGGGCTTCTGACTACCTGTAACGACTGTCAAAGATCCACGAATGATGGGCAAGACCAACGGTTTAACGTGGTTTCAGAGTGTATGTAATGGATGGTACCCAACCGAGGAAGTTGTAGCTTAACCTTCGATAAACTCGTTCGAGTAGTTAGCCACGAGCCCCTTCACAACGCGGGTGACTTTTCTAGCTATAGAAAAATGATTACCAGCAGGATAAAACTATCTTAATTATTCCTTTCATGAGGCAAGCGCTAAGCTACAAACTGAACCTTTGAACAAATCCAGTTAATTAAAATGATTGATAAATCATTAATTTATAACAATGCCTTTTCCTCACGCACTAAGCAACTCATGTTTTTGACGGTTAGGTATACAATCATAGAATTAATCACATGAGTGTATCTCTGTAGTGTGTACCAAGTACGCACTAGCGAATAACAACGCAGGGTAAACGCAATAGACACGCAGGGGTCAATAGAAATGCAGGGGTCATAGAAATGCAAGGGTAAATAGATATGCAGGGGTCAATAGACACACAGGGGTCAATAGAAACGCAGGTTTCAATAGAAACGCAGGGGTCAATAGAAACACAGGGGTCAATAGAAATGCAGGGGTCAATAGAAACTCAGGGTTCAATAGAAACGTATTCCTAGTGTAGGACACCACACTAGGAATTTCTCCTGTACCGTGGGTGCGTTTACAAACATTTAAACTCACAAACAGCCAGACCCGGAACAATACTACCTGTAGGTCATACAAATATTTGTTCCGCGCGGGAATCAAACACGCGAAACGCAGCGCAGCAGGCAATCGCTCAGCTACAGCGCCAACCGTGGCGTCACAGCATTGATCGTACGATTATTTCCTAAATCACCCTGTCTGATGAGCCATGAAAGACTAAAGAGATTCTTCAGAAAGTGATTCAAATAATGACGCACCGCGTTCTTAATGTTTTGTTTGTACGTTTGTCTGTCTGTAGGGCATGTTATGTGCTAAAAAGGTATCATTAAATATATTTGCAGAGCAGCTGGAAGGACAACCGTCTTTTTTTTCTTGTTTGTTTGTCACTGCGCATAATAATTTCTGGTGCTAAAGAGAGAAGACAGGGTCGGAGATATTATACTTATACTCGTTTATACTTTATAATATGTATTGTGAGTTTATCTATACAAATAAATAAAGTTGAAGTGTTTGCTTCTATTAAAATAATTTACAATATTAGTCTGTCTGTTCCAGTTAACCTCCGAAACGGCTGTATCGATTCAGACGGGATTTTCACTGGCAGATAGAGGTTATTCTAAGGAGTAACTTAGGCTACTTTTATTTAAGAAAAAGATTTAAGCTTCCGCGTATTTCTTGGTAAATTCCACACGCAAAAAGTCATGAAGAAATATATCAATGTTTCAGAAGCACTTCAAGGGATTAGCTCAGATGTATACCGTCAGCTCAGTTGCCAGATTGGTCGAAGACAGCAATTTTTTTTTGGATAAATCAGGATGAAGTCATTTCAAATCTAAGAGACTCGACCACTAAGTAGGGAAATGATGTAGGTTTATTTATATCAACTTAACGACGCAGGAGGTTGCGGGTTCGATTCCAGCCCTGGGACAAATGTTTGTACGATATACAAAGATTTGTTCCGGGTGTTCTGGGTATTTGCTATGTAAAATAAAAAATATCTATCTATGTTATGTATTGTATTAAGTATATCAGTCATATAGTACCCATAACACAAGCTCTGCTTAGCTTGGGGCTAGATGATGCTGTGTGCACTGTCCAGCATTATTTATTATTTATGCTCCTTGCATCCAACGGATTCCTGCGTCCTTTACTAGGTCAACGGTTCACCTTGTGTGAGGCCTTCTAACGCTGCGCCTTCTGCTCGTTTTCACTCGGAACCACTCGGAAGCACTCGGCACCTTTCGGCATGGGATCGAAAGGTACCGAGTGAAGTGGTTATTCGTTCTGCGAACAATGTGCCCCTGCCCACTGCTATTTAGAATTGGAATTTCTTCTGGATATGTCTGTTACAGTGGTGAGAGGTCATTACAACACGATTTCTACTGGCATTCCATTGGAGGGAAGGGCTACTCTACCGCTATTAAGTAACAGCACAGTCAGTAGTGTCTACTAATCTATACAAATAAATTAAATTGGAGGTATGTTTGTAATATTAAAAAGTCTGTTAACTTTAAAAAAAAAAATGTCTTTCTATGGGGAAATCTCCGAGCTTTCCCGCCTTTCCGATACGATGTAGCAGGGAATAAACAAAGCCCTCTCATTTGCTCTTTGGGTGGCATTCATCCTTTTCAGCCGGGCCCATTATCAGTGACCACGTGCCAGGTTTTAGTAACGTTATCAAACAAAACAACTAACTTAACAATAAATTTCTCCCTACACAGCTTAGCAAGTCAAACGTTGCGTTACGTTCCTGGAACGCTGACTCACGCGTCGACGGTTACCCCCCCTCCCGATCCCCTTCAGCCACCGCCGTCTGGCGCCCCCCTTGACAATGACACTGTGAGTCACCGGTTATGTAATGCATGTGCAGTGTATTAGGGTTTAAGCGAGCAGAAAAGGGTTATAGATTTTTTTTTTGCTGAGTTTGCTTTGTTTTTATTAAAGACTAACACTTCGCCCGCCTAAATTTGGAGTGAGATAGTACGTTATTGAAATTGGCAGTTAGTCTGTCTGTTTGACAGAGCAGTTTAATAATAAAAAAAGAAAAAAAAGTATTATATAAAGACGACCTATGTGGCGCAGCGGGCGAAGGTCCGCCTGCGACGCAGGAGGTTGCGGGTTCGATTCCCGCCTTGGGACAAATATTTGTACGATCTACAAATATTTGTTCCGGGTGTTCTGGGTATTTGCTATGTATAATAAAAAATATCTATCTATGTAGTGTATTGTATTAAGTATATCAGTCATCTAGTACCCATAACACAAGCTCTGCTTAGCTTGGGGCTAGATGATGCTGTGTGGATTGTCCAGCATTATTTATTATTATTATTATTTATTATTCATTTCTCACCACAAGCCAAAAAATACAAACAATATTTACACACAAGCAGTTGGCAACTATTTTTGGCTGTGGATCGCTGGTGCCTGTGGTAGGTAGTAACACCTGTAATACAGGTCACCAGGTCCCTAGTTTATTTCAGCCTAGTTTGGAACTAGAACAACGTCCTTCCCTTATCCCAATTGACGACCGATGTGGCGCGGCGGGCGAAGGTCCGCCTGCGACGCAAGAGGTTGCGGGTACGATTCCCGCCTTGGGACAAATGTTTGTACGATCTACAAATATTTGTTCCGGGTGTTCTGGGTATTTGCTATATATAATAAAAAATATCTATCTATGTAATGTATTGTATTAAGTATATCAGTCATCTAGTACCCATAACACAAGCTCTGCTTAGCTTGGGGCTAGGTGATGTGTGGATTGTCCAGCAATATTTATTTATTTATTTAATTTATTTGGGTAAGGCGCAGCATGTCTCCTTCTTCCATACAACTCTATTTGCCGTCATCTCAAAAGTCACCTTTTTCCTAGCCATATCATCTTTCACACAATCCATCCATCGTTTCTTTGGTCTCCCTCTATTCTTGTAACCCTCCACATTTATTTTTAAAACTTTCTGCACAGTATGATCCTCATTCTTTCGCATCACATGCCCATACCATGACAAGCAATGAACTTATTCCTAGCTGTAGTAAAATTGTGTTGAAAACATCTGAAAGAGCCATCGGCGGATTAGGTCAATAGAAAAAAAAATCTGTCGAAAAGAGCAACCACTGATTTTAGCACAAACCCAGGTGAAAAAAATCAAAAATAAAAATCAAAATTCTTTTATTCAAAATAGGCTGAGAATCAGCACTTTTTGAACGTCAAAACGTTTACATAAGACAGTCCCCCAAAAACGCCCACCCTTCACCACTTCCTAGTGTTTTTTCTGGGAAGAAGAAGTGGCGGAACAAACTAATTCGAACGAGTTTTGCATTGAAAATACTCGTTTTGCACATAATATATCTGCGACCTGGGGTTGCACCTGCTCCTAAGATTCGTAGCGTGATGTTAAATAGTCGTAGTATATGTACGTATATAACCTTCACTCAAGAATAGATCTATTAAATGCGACAATATTTTATTAAATACTACTGGTAGTTCCATATTAAGTATTTTTGATTTAGCTCGTGGCTACATAATATCAGCCGCTCGGGTCAATCGAAGGTTAAGATACGTTTGTCAAGGTCAGTCTGTGGATGGATGACCGTTCATTACATATCGAGACTCCTCCGTGCCATGGAAAGCACGTTAAGCCGTTGGTCCCGGTTGTCATTTGTAGATCTTTGACAGTCGTTACGGGTAGTCAGAAGCCCGAAAGTCTGTCAACAAGTCTTACCAAGGGGTATCGTGTTGCCCAGTCACTGGGTTGTACAGGTCAGATAGGCAATCGCTCTGTATAAAATACTGGTATTCAGCTACAACCGGTTAGACTGGAAGTTGACCCCAACATAGTTAGGATAAGGCAGATGATGATTTAGTTTGAATACTTTATATTATTTCTATGAGTGAATCTTATTGCTCTTGTAGCTAGAATACTTGTAGGTAGAATACTAGAAGAAAGATACTTCAATTTGCGATTCGAAAATCGCCCTAATTTACATAACATTTACGCTTCAAATTCCTGCAAGCCCCACAGTTTTCGTAGACACGGCTCGACCAATGACCGTGGCAATGACCAAGGTGCGTCACAAACTTACATATATACACATAAATGCATACTATGTATGCATCAGTAGTTATGTCTGCAGTTGTGATAGATTTATGTAGTTGCATACAAAATAAATGCCTACTATGTCTGGGCTTAAAACCACAGACTAGGGTTACGCATTCTGAGAAAATCTGGAGTATTTTTTTTTTATACAGTGTTATATGTCTACGACTTCGGTTCCACCTCATTTTTTTTAAATATTTATTTAAACTTATCTATCCTCATTTACTCATATGCCTTTCAACTTTATGTCTGTACCAATTTCAGAGTTATAAAACTTGTTAGAAATGTGTCGGTATAGGTACACTTCTGCCTAATCCTTCGTGAATACACACGTAATGTGATGTAAACCTAGGGATAATGGAGTCAGCTTCCTTGATACGATAGCTAAAAACGTCGAGTATAAAGTTAAACAAGTACATTTAAAAATAAACATCCAAAGTTGATCGTGGTCCTTTGGAAAATCCTAACTAATAACCTGTATTTTAAATGGAAGATACCCAATATTTTTTTAGTAAAACTGCCTTAAGCGGTATGCACAATACATAAGGTATACCTACACAGATGTAACCTATGTTATGTCTTTGGTTAAACCAGTTATCACACTTATAATGCATAAGTTAGCCGGTATGTGTGTCTGCGTGTATGTTTGCTACTAATTCACGCTGAAACGAGGTAATTCATACCCTGGGATTAACAAGTAGGCTACTGTTTATCCCGAAAAGCTGAAATATTCCTATGGGAATTATGTTGACTGACTTTTGTACCGCGGCTAACACGGCGGAACGCAGATAAAATAAATCAAGGAAAACTGGTTAGCCCCTTTTAGTGCCCAGAAACGCTAAAAATGACGCCCATATTTACGATATTCAAGAAACTTCTTCCCCATTCTAGAAGGATTTTATCCGTTGTTCAATGAACCAGTAAAACAAATAAGCACATTGCTTTTATTGCATCGCCGTTGAATGATCTCCAGCAGTTCTGATGTTCCCATATATTTTTAGAAATACCTACACCACTGCTTCACAACGCCAGGTAATAAAGAAGTTCCATTTGCATCAACATCTTATTTGGGACTCATTTTTGAAAGGAATATGGGAGTCAGATCCTCCAAACCACAGCATAAAACGTCAGACGCTAACGTCAAAATGTAAAGCAATGACATTACAATTTGGAAAGGAGTCACGCGACATCTCTAAAAGGTAATATCAAATCCATAAAATTTGATATTTCCGTTGGCGTTAACGCTTATAGAAAAGAGATTTTGCCTAGGCCCCCAAGACAGATAGTAAAAGTATAGCCAAGGAGATCACATCCGGACTGTATTGATACTATCAAGCTAGTAGTAGAGTAGCTATGCAGAATCGTGGTAATATGAGCGGAAGTATACGACCAGAGACAGCATCGCAACTGTATAGCGATTTCTTGCGATTGTATCTCTCCAAAAAGTCACTTGTCGTCGGCGATATCATTAATCATGAATAAAAAAATACGCCTACTACATCACTAGGTCATTATTATCGTTTGGCTAGTCTTTTCCCAACTAAATAGGGGTCGGCTTCCAGTATAACGGGATGGAGCTAAATACCAGAATTTAACATGGAGCGACTGCCCAACCGACTTCTACAACCCAGTTATTGGGTAACGCGATACCCCTTGGTAAGACTGGTTGTAAGACTTTCGGGTAACTGACAACCCGTAACGACTGTCAAAGATCTACAAATGTTAAACGGCTTAACGTGCCCGTTACCCGTTATGACTTAAGATCTATGTACAAATGGCAGCGGGGACCAACGGTTTGTTGTGTTTTGTGTTGCTGAAGAATACTCCGTTATTGCTTCAGCAATGGAAGTTTCTAAGTAAGTGATGCTTTGAACCTTCTATACTTCATTATGACTTGACTGAGCATTGAACCCACCGCCCTTGAGTCTCCCTTTACTTGGCGTTGCGCCGGCGCAGCTTTTTGCGACACGCCTACTTTTTGCTTTTTTTTTCATTCGCACAGACAAATGAATTTTGGTGAGTGACAGCTGGACAGTTTTCATTAGTCCAGAAATAATAAATAAGAGTAAAATGCAGATGCAGACATTATTAAAGACTAAGTAAATGTAAGTCCCATCATGAATTTCATGCATGATTTGACATTGAAAATATTATTATTTTGTATATTTTTACACGTTCTTTGTTCTCTTGTAAGCTGCCTCTGACTCGATATATTTTCTTCTACATCTTATAGCTTCTCAAATTCGGTTTACTAACAGAAGAAACGTGCTTTCCAAGGCAAGGAGGGATATTGAAATTTACCTTTTGTATAGTCACCCATCACAACGCGCAGAACACGTTTGGCGCAGCGGCTGAGCGATTGACTGATCCCCGCACGGAACAAATATTTGTATTGCCTACAGATAGTTGTTTTGGGTCTGGCTGTTTGTGTATGTGAGTTCAAATTTTTGTAAACGCACCCACGATACAGGAAAAAATCGTAGTGTGGGCCAAAGTTATTAAAAAAAGAAAGAAAAAAAAAGATAGAAATAAAGCTCTGGAGTTGCGGATATCGGCCCGCCAAGGGGTATCGTGTTGCCCAGTAAAGGGTTGTGAAGGTCAGATAGGCAGTAATTCCATGTATAGTAGGTACTGGTATTCAGCTGTATCCAGTTAGACTGGAAGCAGACAAGGCTAGGCAGATGATGATGTGTAGCAAAAATTTGTAGCAAAATAGGGAAACATTTTTTTCTTTCCTATTACTATTTAGCCACCCCAAATGCTACCTCATTCACTTGATATAAAGGTGACGTTCTTGTATCTTAAACACATAAAGAAACAACAGGAAACAGTTTGCAGATGACTCCTCTCGCCACCTGTGCCCCAAGTCATTACTGGCTGACCTGGTTATTGACCTCAAACAAAATATTAAATAACTCATAAACCATCGCTTTTCCAGCAACTCCGTGGGCGATAACCTAGTTTAGCATACTTTAGACTTGACGTACGATAGATGAAAAACCGCGGGGAATGAGTCATACGTGGAGACGACTCGCCATCGACATATTGGAAGGGTCTCAGTGCGGTGAATCAATGCTTAGTCAGCAGTGTTATGTCAATTATACAGACGGTTAGAGTTCACATTATAGGTAGGTAAATTATTTCTTAGTCACAGACAGATGTGTTGTTTTGATTATCTAAAGTGAAACTTTTTAACGTCCCATGGGAGAAATTTGTAGAGCAATGTTAAAAAATTGTCAATATCTCCGACGCCATCTTGAAAAAAAACATCACATTTTCTGTCACTTTGGGCCGTCATGGCGCCATGCGTGTTGACTTAAATTAAGGAGTGACTTATAAAGAAATATGTTAATGAAAATAAATGGACTTATTGAAATTTATTTAAATAAATAGTGAAAGTGAGAGATCATTCTTTTATTGTTTTGAAAAAGTTTCACTTCATACGTGAGTACATTAATACAGACACATACTTTTTTTATATACACGTATGATAGTTCAACATTATCATTTCAGCCAAAAGACTTCCACTGCTGGACATAGACCGCCCCCAAAGATTTCTACAACGATCGGTTCCCTCGGCCATCGGTTTGGTGCGCTCTTAAACTGCGCTTTAAAGGGGATGTTATAGTTCGAGGGGAAATATATGAATCCACGCGGACTTAGTAGTAGTATGATAATATGTTAAATATAAAAATAACAAAAACAGTCATTGCTTAGGTATGACTGTACATAGATATATGTAAATGTTATGTAAATACTTCAATAGGTCGGTGATTTTTACGGTAAGTATAATATACTCGTAATATGTGTAAATTGTTTTATGTATTAGTCATTTGTTTTGAAGACAATTTTGTTTATTCACGCTCGTCAATAGTACGAGTATTTGCGTCAGCCATTTTTTTTTTGGATTCTAAAGTGACGTTTCTTTAAGACGTGTCTTAAAAAGTGAGGTGACTATGCAGAAAACACGCTAACAGATTGACGTAATGATTTAACTACAGAATGAAGTAAAGTATTGCAGAGCCTTCTTACCAAGAGACATATTTTTTTCCTGATTTTTTACTTAAAGCTTTCCGTCAATGGCGTCCTAGATTAAAACTATAACTCAATGACACGGAAAAATTCCAATCGAATCATTTCTGGTTCAGGATTTCAGGGATCTAGAAGCAGGTTTATGAACATCAACATCTGCCCAGCCTTTTCCCAACTATGTTGGCGTTGGCTTCCAGGCTGGACGCAGCTGAATACCAGTATATTACATGGAGTGACCGCCTATCTGACTTCCACAACACAGTTACTAGGTAACACGGTACCCCTTGATAGAACCGGTTGACAGACTTTCAGGCTTCTGACCACTTGAAAAGACTGTCAAAGATTTACAAACACAGCGGGAAGCAACGGCTTACCGTGCTTTCCTTGGCACAGAGGGTCCTCGATACGTAATACTTGATCACCCATCCTCGGTTCCAAATCTACGAACGTAGCTTAACCGTCAATATTCGTTTGTTATTATTTAACCACGAGCACCTCAAGCAGGTTTTAAAACATCGAGCATCTATAGTCTAGAAAATGACCCACTAAAATGACATAACCTTGTTGAAACAAAATCTTTTGGGCACAAGTCATCCACGTAAAGGTTGCTCCACATCGCGACGTAACAGTTATGACATAACGACACAGTTACGCTCAAGTGTAACGCACAGTTCTTTTTTTGCGAACACGTAAGTTGTTGCCATGCCCCATCTGTTTTGTAATATGCTCTATTAGCTGTTTTTGTTCGGTTCAGTACTCTAAATTACACACTATTAGGCTATTTCATGGGCTATTGAGCGGCCATTTTGGTAACTGACGTCTAATGATCGTTGCGTACTAGTTTGTAGTTTTGCGCGGCTGAATTTTGACCTTGATTCGCTTATGTGACTCAAATTTTGAGACGAATTGTTATGGCAGGTACTTAGACGCCTTTAATTTTATCCCGCCTAACTGAGTAGACACTTCTTCTTCCCAGCAAAAACACTAGGAAGTGGTGAAGTGTGGGCGTTTTGGGCTTTTGTAAACGTTTCTAATTTGAATAAATGAATTTTGATTTTTGACTAGGGAGTTTTTTGCGCTACTTATCTTCCCCACCAATAACACTAAGGAGTGGTGAAGGGCGGGCGTTCTGTCTTTTGTTTTTTTTTGCCATTCAAAACGTACTAATGGCCAGCTTCATTTGAACAGTTTCTACAGTAGATGAAAAACAACATAAACTTATTGATAACTCTAAAGGAGGCCCTCCTTTGTTGACTTACAATAAGCGCAGCGCTTATTTTATCACCGATACTGCAAGTAAGAATAGTAATTAGTTACACATAAATTACTACAACAATAAAGTGAAATAACTTGGAACAAATTCAACATATTACTTGGTACACCTAATTCTATATTTCGTAACGCATTGTATGGGCTGATAATGCACGACATTGGCTGACCTATATACATGAGATTAACAATTCGACGTAGGTGAGTCGCACTTTAAATTATTCAGAAAATGGTATCGTATTCAAGAGAGATTCGGCGTAGGTAGATTTTATATAATTACATGTTAATATATTACAGTAAAGTACAGACGCCAGCACATCAAGTTACCCCAAACTGTCATATTTTCCCAATTGAATACAAGCCTTCATCATCATCATCATCATCAGGCTATATTAGTCCACTGCTGGACATAGCCCTCTCCTAATGAGCGCCATAGCGCCCTGTCTTCAGCTTGCCGCATCCAGCATCTGCCTGCAGTCTTTCGCAGATCGTCATCCCACCTATTCAGAGGGCTTATTATTATTACACAAACTTTATTACTATTAAATAAATAAATAATGCTGGACGATCCACACAGCATCATCTAACCCCAAGCTAAGCATAGCTTGTGTTGTGGGTACTAGATGACTGATATACTTAATACAATACATTACATAGATAGTTTTTTTTTATACATAGCAGATACCTAGAACACCCGGAACAAATCTTTGCAGATCGTACAAATATTTCTAACAAGGCGGGAATCGGAACCTTTGCCCGCCGCGCCACAAAGTTCGTCTAAAATACATGTAACATTCCTATTACGTAATTATATGCAAACAATCGAATGCACCGTGACCCAATTCGATAAAGAAATGCTAAATATGTACATTGTAATTGAATTATATTAATAGGTCATCAAATTGCCACAGATAAGAAAAATATATTGTTAACACAGATAATGAATGTTCTTGAAATATGTCCTTCAATGGTTTTGATAACAACTACTTAGTACTGTAAAACGGGGTAAGTTGGGGTGAATTGAAACAAAACATTTTTTGAAGTGAAAACTTCTTTAGCATCGTTGTGATTTGAAAGTTTATGAAACGAAAAAGCGACAGTAAAAAGAGACAGACACATAAATTCATAAGATTTAACGTGGGAGAAAATGAGATAGGAAGCATAATACAGTGTTTCTTAATTTTATAAAATAATTATCAAACTTTGTATCACTATGATCATTACTAAAACCTACAATTACCCTCTTCCCAAAATATTAAATTTTATCTTGAAGCCAACATTTTTGAAGGTTCAACTTCTACCACGTGTAAATTGCACACATGTTTTTTTTAATGATTAACGTGAGTAATGATTATTTTATGATTATGATTTACGTTAATAATAAGAAAAAAAAATGAAAAAAAATCGATATAACCGCTCACCTATGACGACACGGAATAAAATATAACCCTACACTTGCTTATTCCTAAACTTCAAAATAAATCCCTGAACTTGTTAAGACTAAAGAAAAGATGGATGGATTGTGTGAAAGATGATATGGCAAGAAAAGAGGTGACCCTTGAGATGACGGCAAATAGAGATGTATGGAAGAAGAAAACATGCTGCGCCGACCCCAAATAAATTGGGATAAGAGCAGGAGGATGATGATGACTTGTTAATTCCTGTACCATTATTTACCTCACGCATACACTCTGTTTAATTCGTGTTCACATATACACACTAGTTGTCACTAGTTCTTAAGTTTTACTTGTCAAAATAGTAAAATATTTTAATTTTCTTTTCTCTAAAAAAAAATGGTAACAAAAATACGGTCCTGGACTTTTGTTACCAAATAAATAATTTTGACCGCAAATAATATTGAATCAACTTGTTATTTTTTTTTTAATCACCCTGTTTTATTGGTACAGTACATATTATTGGGCAAAGAAAGTGTAATAATTTACGTTTGTAAACAAAAATAATGCTGGTAGAAAAAAAGATTACAAACTTAGCAAATATGTTAATTCAATTTACGCAAACTAGCGACACTCACTATCGTATTAAATTTTGACGCATTATAGTATTAAAATTAATTGACAGCATGCTTTTCTGACAGTGATAAATTAAAATAAAATATAGGCACACATGCATAGTATGTAAGTAACAAAAACATCACGCCTGTATTGCTCGCGTGGTGGTGCAGGGGCGTACCTATAGTGTACCGATATTTCGCCAGGTATGTTTAAGTCCCATATAATAGGGGTGGAGTCATCAACCTGGCTAAATCCGGAATCTTGGCTGCTACTGAAAAAAATCATATAGAAAAAACCCTTATTAAGCTATGCCCGACATAACAATCTTATTGAAGAAACTCAATAACACTTTGCCTGCCCTGGAAGTTGAACTCAGGACGTCACACCCAGCAATCACGCTTGGGACGAGGCAGCCACCAAACATTTAAAAGCAGAAAAACAAAATGAAGCTTAAAACAGTAGCATTTTTTTAAATAAACATTACGAAAAAATTTCATATACTCTTATCAAACGTAGTTTTTATTACATCACAATTTATTATATCAATAAAAACACTACAATCTCATGTGACCGTGTTTTACGAAATAATCGTAACTTGTCCCATTTTCTGTATCACACAATCAATAGTTTTTATTATCTACTGTTTATATTACTAGTATAATTATGCCAACATTACCTACGATATATAATTTTTCATAATATTCATATCAGTAAAAATATTGTGTATTTTACTAATTTTTGTTGTTCGTTTTTAAATTCGTCATTTGTAAGCGGCACGCGTTATGGTTCGTATGGTTTTAAACAAGATTTTATAGTATTTTGTTAAAAAATAACAACATAATTCTCGTATAACATTTGTAATAATAAGATAATTTAAAGTTATCTAATCATTGTAAATAATAATATAAAAATATAATAAATAATAATAAATATTGCTGGACAATCCACACAGCATCATCTAGCCCCAAGCTAAGCAGAGCTTGTGTTATGGGTACTAGATGACTGATATACTTAATACAATACATTACATATATAGATATTTTTTATTATACATAGGAAATACCCAGAACACCCGGAACAAATATTTGTAGATCGTACAAACATTTGTCCCAAGGCGGGAATCGAACCCGCAACCTCTTGCGTCGCAGGCGGACCTTCGCCCGCCGCGCCACATCGGTCGTCATTGTATGATATATCTGCATTATTTCAATAGTTTATCATAATATAAATAATTTAACTAACGTATTAATTAGCCACAAACAACAAATAGCTGCATAAATCTGAAACATCGTATGAAATATTGATGCAACCATGCGGACACCGTGTAGAAATCTAGTATTTACTATATCAAATTAACATTTACTAGGAATTTTGTTTATACCACAGTGTTTGAGACTTGGTATTTAGAAGGACCATGTAGATTATAACCTATTGCTTAAACTATATAGAAATGCCATAAATAATATTAAAAATCGCGCAAAGCTACAGTCGCTCTTTCATCTTTTAAAACCTGCAACGCCAAGTAATCAACAAACATTTTCTATTGTGTCTCGTTTTCTGGGAGTTAGGGTGTTAATACTGTGTGTGTGTGTTAAACTCTTATAATAAACACAATTAGATAAGTGCCTACCGTAATCAATTTCCCCGACCCTTTGCTCAAGCCAGCCGGAGTAGCTGAACCAGTAGTTGTTTAAATTAGTCCCTTAAATAATATATCTATTAGATCCAGGCCGTCCCTTTGCAGTTAGTTCCCACAGGAAGGTATAGTTAAGCAGTAGAATCCCTGAAGGATAAACTGCGAGATGCCCATACCAACAAAAAAAACATTATAAATTTGTAAATAAAATGTTAAAATACTCCTTTTCCTTTACAATTCTAATTATTTAAACTTGACCCTGTGCAATTATTAAGTGTTATGTTGGTTCAACCATTTTTAATTATATAGGTAAATTGGACAGACTCAATGCTGTTCAAAATAATCAGAAAAGAGTAGAAGAAAGAGTTGGAGCTGCAATTCTTAAAATCTCAAATAAGGAGTCTTCTAACACATGCTCATTTGCTTAAAAGGAGGCTCCAGTCACTAGTTGTTAAGGTTTACTTGTTAAAATAACAAACTATTTTTTTTTTTTTTCTTTTTTAAATACTAGGACTCTATTTTTGTTACCTAATAAAAAAAATGACACCCAAATAATATTGAATCAACGTGTTATTTTTTTTCTAATCACTTCGTTTTACCGGTACAGTACATATTATTGGGTAAAGAAAGTATAACAATTTACGTTTGCAAACAAAAATAATGCTTATAGTAAAACAACTGTTTAAAATACAAACTAATTCAGTTGTATCTTAAACAGTTAAGTTTACAATTTACACAGGTTCTGAAAAAAAATCGATCAAAGCATTCCGAGTTATTAGTTGTTCAATAATTCATACATATGGGACACGGTAAATTGTACGCTTCAAAAACTAACAAGGTACCAACTTCTTCTTCTTATTACAATCTACAGTGTATCACCAAACAAACATTCGGGCCGAACATTCCACCCAATTCGTCGTTTACAAGCCGCACTTGCCCCACTTGTAGATCTAAGCCGGCTTGCGCCATCAATGATACTCCCTTGCATAACATCGTGAACTATTTCGATAGACTATTGTCGGCGTTTGGGCAATTCTGAACTGTGTGTAGCCCATTGTCGACTTACGATTCACTTGTTGAGTTGATGTGTTTTGACGTATATTACATGAAAGACAGGAAAAGTAAAGGATGTTTTAATACCAGCCTGTTGCTGTCCAAGACTGCGTTGTAGGTCCATTGGTCGTAAACACTACTGCTGAGAATGAGGCTCTGTGTATAATTCCCGGGTTGGACAGAGCGTTATTGAGTTTTTCAATTTGGAATGTCAATAGGAGCCTGGAGTCTGGATTTGTGCATTTTGATGGCAATAGACTCGCCCTCTGTTACCATTGGACTTAAACATAGCTGGTGAAATGTGGGTGTACTATAGGTGTACCGCTGCTTAACATTTCGTTGAATACAGGTGTGATGTTGTTTCTTTCCCACTAAAGTGCACATGTGTCATGCTTCTCACACAGAGAAGGATTTGAACCTACTATCTCGTACATTAGAGACGAGGCCTGAATCGCTGGGCCACTGTTTCTTAAATCGCTTACCCGTATTTAGCAAGCGTCGTGATTAACGGTACGAACCTTATGTGTATGATAGAAAGAAAGAAAAAACATTTATTCAGCACAGGCTCAGGCACACAACGATAAGTAGCCTTTAGCCTGCAGTGGGACAGTAACAGGCTGGAATTACTACTATTCTTTTGTTTGTGAAAGAAGGTTAGCTCTCTGTTCCATAGAGTTCTAAACTTTTACCTCAATCTTTCTATATTTAAAAATGGTAGTTTCTATATTGTCTTTTTTTTTTTTTGGAATGGGCATCTCGCAGTTTATCCTTTAGGGATATTTACTGCTCAACCGAACTTTCCTGTGGGGGGCTTAATTAAAATTAAGGCCTCCAGCCAGGCATAAAAACTTATAAGCTAAGCGACTATCGCTAAGGGCACCCCCTGCGGGGTACGAACCTCGGCTTAGGACGTCGCTGAAGAGGACAGCAAGGGACAGGCTGGATCTGATTGTTCCATTATTTAGGGACATTTTAAACATTAATCGGCTCAGCTTCGCGGGCTGGCTCTAGCAAAGGGTCGGGAGGGGGGCATCGACGGGGTCGTCGCGACGGGCCTCGGCGGCGAGGACGGAATGTCCGTTATCCATATTGTCTTTCAGGTGAAAGACAATATAGAAAATTATCTGAATAATTGTAATAAATATATTAATTGAATTTGCTTAATTTAGGCAACAACTCAGAATTACTATCAGTATGCAACCTACAAAAACAAGTCACGAAAATCTACCTATTTTTATCCCACGGCCGCCTAAGTGCCTACTTATAATCCTTCTTCCTTTTACATAACCTTCTCGAACACATGACTAGCTCATGCTTTGTTTACACTCAATTACATCACTAGCATGCAAGGGTACTTACAACGTGCTAATACTTCCGATTAGCTCACGGCGTTTCCGGCTGACCTTAGAAGTAACAGCGCCAGCGAACATGCGGCTGTGTGCTCACGCGAGCATAAGAGTGTACAAGATTACTTTAGGAGAGTAGGCCAGTTGCTTAGGTGGATGTTTTGATGATTTGACTACCGATGTGGCGCGGCGGGCGAAGGTCTGCCTGCGAGACAGGACTCAAAGAGTACGCCTTGGGTCGAACAAATGTTTATACGATCTACAAAAATTAAATAAATAATGCTGGACAATCCACACAGCATCATCTAGCCCCAAGCTAAGCAGAGCTTGTGTAATGGGTACTAGATGACTGATATATATAATTAGTTCCGGGTGTTCTGGGTATTTGCTATGTATACTAAAAAATATCTATCTATGTAATGTATTAAGTATAAAAGTCATCTAGTACCCATAACACAAGCTCTGCTTAGCTTGGGGATAGATGATGCTGTGTGAATTGTCCAGCATTATTTATTTATTTAATAACATATGGAATGTATTGAATAATTGAGTATTGAGTATTTATCTAAGATGCACTATTATTCCTTTTTTCTTTTCATGTACATAGATTTCTTAAGTAAAATAAAAAATAAAATAAAAATTGAATAAATATGAGTCCGTTACCGAAAAATAAGTCAGCATCCTTGATTATAATTGATTACCAATCAGATCCTGCAAGTGTGATGGTTATTACAAATCTAGTCCTGGGCACAACTGGGTTGTACCTACTTCTAATAATGTGTACGAAGGCCATATTCATTTGAAGATTAGTATTAATGCCTATCCAGAATTGGTCATCTTCCGGCTTTGTATTGATGAACGATACAAAAAAAATTAAGAAGCACAATCACAGACAAAAGAAGTTCGTGTTTTACTTGGCATTCTGCCGTCCCATCTAGGGCATAAGCGTGACGATACATATACGATATGTCTTACGTTATTAATATTTCCAAATACATGCAAACGTTACAAACATATTAGAAGAGATTATTGTTTTGAACCATCTCATATTATTTTATCATCATCATCTGCCTAGCCCTTTCCCGACTACATATATTGAGGCTTCTAGTCTAAACAGATACATCTGAATACCAGTACTTTACACGGAGTGTCTACCGTTCTGACCTCCACAACCCAGTAACTGGGTAAAACAATACCCTTAACAATACATTGGTGAGACGATACTCAGAGACTCAAAATATACCTATAATTTCTTGAAACAATCATGGTCAGTTTTACAGGCAGTCTGGGGCTTTGCTTTTTTATTTTTATTATTTCTTATGTCTCCGAAATTAAAGTTATTTTACACTTTTTAGGGCTTTTTTTTAACTTGGTTGTTGTTTTCAGTGGGTTGGTTTATTTTTCAATTATTATATTATATTATTGCATATTACACAGTAAAGGAGTTTCTAGATGATATAACGATTGCAAAATGAAAAATATATAATTAATTGAATATAATATACTTATAATTAAATTGTGAAAGAGGATATGGCAAGAAAAGAGGTGACCCATGAGATGACGGTAAATAGAGATGTATGGAAGAAGAAAACATGCTGCGCCGACCCCAAATAAATTGGGATAAGGGCAGGAGGATGATGATGAATATACTTATAATTAATGAAATTAAACACACCTAATAATTAATATAAAAAAATACTACCTGTTCCTCTCTCCTAAATTTTTGCGTGCCGGACAGAGTCCATATTGTATCTAAAACTTGTTTTTTTTTTAACATCTTTTTAACATATGGAATGCATTGAAAAATTGAGTATTGAGTATTTATCTAAGATACTATAGCCTAATCTAACTGCTCATTTCCTTCTAATCCCAAAATTCATGAAACGAAAAACTAAA
The DNA here is from genome assembly GCA_905147745.2 of Phlogophora meticulosa. NCBI lineage: Eukaryota > Metazoa > Arthropoda > Insecta > Lepidoptera > Noctuidae > Phlogophora > Phlogophora meticulosa. Next base: position 4,052,196 of record LR990542.1, read on the forward strand.
GCCGAAACTACATATATTTATTTTACTTACTGCCTACCCTATGGCAAAAAGGCGTTAGTTATGTTTTTTTTTTTCCTTCGAGTGTTTTTTTTTTGTTGAACATTAAATAGTGTGCACTCAGCCTTACACACATCTATTTATGGATCATTACACACACACATTTACTAATGAATCAGCATACTATCAGATAATTTTATAAATAGCATTTGCACTATGAGGAAATTCCTTACAAGGCAGTATCAATGACACTTGGAAGTTGACACTTGACACTTGTATATGACATGTGATTTTAAGTATCGTAAACGTATCGTAAGAAGGAAATTTCTACTGCAAAGAATCTGCCAAAGAAGATTTGAAAGACGCCCAGTATAGACGTGCTTGAAGCAAAATCATAACAGAAGCACGGGTCGAGGGTTGGTCTTTGCTTACCGAGGTCAAACATTGGATGGGTGACAGTTTATTGTGAATCGATACTCCTCCGTACCTCGGAAAATACGTTAAGTCGTCGGTTTGAGCAGTCATTTGTAGATCTGTGACTGTCGACACGGGTATTCAGAACCCTGAAAGTCTGACCACCAGTCTTACCAAGGAGTATCATGTTGGCTATTTAGTGGATTTTGGCAGTCAGATTTGGCAGTCAATATAGTTTATGTACATAAACTATAACTTTTAAATCAGCATTCTTCCAATAAATTCATATACGTAGTTACTTCCTATTTTTGTCTCTTTCTTACTATGCGTGTTTTTCCGAAAAATTACATGACAAAAACATCGAAATAAAGAGGCGTGGCCATACACATTTGTGTGTGCAAACACCATATTTTTGTATTTCGAACTGCATGGAAAAAAATCCCCGCGCGGGTGGAGATGGGAAGGGTGTGTTTCATTTTCTACAGCATACAAAATATATTATTAATCTACAAATATTTTAATACGCAGGAGACAGCTTGTGTATGAAAACGAACGTTTATGTGTAATGAGAAACATTGAAATGAATAAACAAGAAGACACGGCTTTAGACCTATTGACATTGTTGAAGGACACATTTTTTTTTTTTAACTTTGCCTTTGTAAAGAAGGTTCCTTCACTCTAGGAATTTCTCTTGTATCGTGGGTGCATTTACAAACATTCAACTCACATACACAAACAGCCAGACCCGGACAGATCTTTAGGCCATACATATATTTGTTCCGTGCGGGAATCGAACCCACGACTGCCGTCTGCCACTGCACCAACCGTGCCGCCAAATTGTAAGGATACCTGCATGTATAATTAAAAGAAGTCTCAAATCGCCGCGGTGATAAATGCTCATGCCTTCTCTGTCTGAGAAGAGGAATTTGCCCTGCAGTGGTGCCCCACTATAACAGGCTATTAGGCAATTGATTCCTTTAACCATCCTCCATAACCCCACAGATTACCCCACGCGTAAACAGTCACTTTATCAATTGAAACATTTCACCAACTCCAAGCACACAGTAAACAAACCTCCGACATATAGAACGATATGCGTACGCGCATGTAACGCATGTGTGCGTACACACACAGACACACAGATTGATTTTGATTGTGACATTGCGTAACGTGTGATGTAACGGCGATAGAGCTATTTACAGCAAGGTTACTTGCGTGCGCGCAGTTAATAGTTAATACTAGTTTAACTGATATATTAGTGTTGTTGTTTGAGATAGTTTGTGTGGGAAAGAATGTACTGTTTTCGAAGTGAAAATAAGATGGCGAGTGTTGAACTGAATTATAAAGATTAAAATGAGAAAATCTTGCATGGTTGCAAGCGCTACTGCAAGCATGAGGTCGTGGAATCCGGGTCGGGCAAAGTGCTGTTGGGTTTTTCCATCTGGACTTGCTCAGTAGCAGGCCGGGGTCTGGAATTGTGCTTCATCATCATCATCATCAGGCTATACTAGTCCACTGCTGGACATAGCCCTCTCCTAATGAGCACCATAGCACCCTGTCTTCTGCTTGGAATTGTGCTTGGTTGTTGTCAATAGGCTCGCCCCCTATTACTATAGTTACACCTCATCTTAACCTTTCTGAGAATACAGACGTTATAGGAGACTCCCACAAATGAGGGGACAGCTGATAAGGTGATCTGCCCTGATGCCTGCACGTTGCTGGATTTGTTGGATGCTACTGTTGGCGCCAGACTCGCAGTTCAGTGCTGGGCTAATTCAATATAGATTGCCATCGACACGCTCTGTAGAAGAGGATATCTACAGAAAACCTTGGCTGAAGATAGATGATTCACCTGATCTTTTGACCTTCGTAAGCGATGTATGGACGTCACTATCATCTGCCTAGCCTTTTATTAAGTTGGGGTCGGCTACCAATCTAACCGGATGCAGCTGAATTCCAATATTTTACATGGAGCGACTTCCTATATGACCTCCACAACCCAGTTACTGGGCAACCGGAAAGCCATTGGTAAGACTGGTTTTCAGACTTTCGGGCTTCTGGCTACCCGTAACGACTAAGATCAACAAATGACAGCCGGGACAAACGGTTTAACGTGCTTCCCGAGAACGTAACCACCAGATAGATTACAGATGTATGCATTCAAACGAAGCAAAAGGAGTATGTAGGGATCGTAGCAGGTGGTGTTCTCTAGTTCCTGCCTGCCCCCTTGGGAAAAAGGCGTGTCTTTATGTAAGTATAGATGATTCAATTAAATGACAACTCATTACATCACCTGATTGATAGCGACTATTGTAAATGCGTGAATCATTTATCTATTTTAAGTTTGTGATTCCTTTTTAACGTTAGCAGTTAAACATCACGCCTGCAATCCCCAAAGGGTATGGTAGAGTTGCACCTTTTTTTTAAAAAAAAACGTTGCCCCATACTAGGAATTTCTCCTGTGTCTCGGGTGCGTTTACGAACATTCAAACTCACATACGCAAACAGCCAGACCAGGAACAACTACCTGTAGGCCGTACAAATATTTGTCCCGTGCGGGAATCGAGCCCACGACACGTGGCGCAGCAGGCAATCGCTCAGCCACTGCCCCAACCGTGATTGTGGGTTTACTATTAATAGGTATACCTCTGCCTTGTACCTTGTTACCTTGTTATCTTCCAATAAACACCGTTATTTTTCCAGGAACAAGAATCCACAGCCGCACAATAGCCCATACATAAGCCTGTCGCTCTAACAGGTATATATCACACTTGTTCAGAGCTGTTCCCACCGTTCCCCTGTGTTACGTAACAAGCCGACTTTGTTGTGTAACGTAGGATGTCCCGGTCGTATGCGGAGGGACGAGATTGGTTGCGTAATTTGAACAAACATACACCACACAGAGTTATCCGTCTAGAAATAATAATACTCGTACAATACCAGCCTATTACTGTCCCACTGGAGGGCAAAGGCTTCTTCTCATACGGAGAAGGCACGAGCATTAATCACCACGCTTGCTCAAGACGGGTTGGCGATTTCAGAATTATATTAATTATAAGTCCAGGTTTCCTCACGATGTTTTCCTTCACCGATGCCAGTGATGTCCAAGATAAACTTAGAAAGAGAAATATTATATGCCAAACGATTGTATACAATTTAAAAACGTTACAATTTACGTTACGTTTAATCTGCGCGTTCATACTAGGCCGGCAGAATCACATATCTACCAACCAATTACCGGGAAATAACCATATCCTATATCAGGGGTAGCAAACTTTTTCAATCCGAGGCCGAAACAACGGCATTTTTCTTTAGCGGGCCAGACTAAATTCATATGAAAGAAAGAAAGAAAATCTGTTTATGATTATATCGTGAATGTGACGGACATATTTACATAAGAACTGTTATTTACAAAATTCTAAAATATGAACAAGTTGGCATTAATTAACGTAAAAAAAATGTTTAATAGTTATCATATTCTGTTTATTTTGCCATGTAAGTGCCTTGTGGAACTTTAGAAGATAATATAACAGTTACACGATGCAAAACATCGAGGATTTTCTGACTTACAGTCATGACGGCTAGCCGGAGCTGTCCCGCGGGCCGTAATTTGCCCATCCCTGTACTAAATCGTCTCGGCACTCAACATAACAGCGCTGCATCAAGGGCGCTGCACGCATGCGCCGGTCTCCCAACAATGATTTATTGATCTTTGATCTTACATCACTATCCACTCGAGTGGGGCTCGTTCTACACAATTGTATGATATTTATGTCTTGTGGAACCGTTAACTCCTGTAAATCATAGTTAAATGGATCTTTATAGTGGTCTGTTGTTGGATCAAAGATGTTTATGGCTTTGTAAATGGCCAACCGGTGTGTGTGTATGACTAGTAATTGTATGAAAAAGGACAAAGCAAAAACGGTGTGTAAGGATCGTAACAGGTGATGTATTTTGCTAACTCACAGATAACGCGTGTTTTTCTGTGTATATCTGTGTGTGTGTGGGTAGTGTTGTGTAACATCTTTCCTCTCGCTTTTCTGCTATCTCCTACAGATTGCAGGATAGTGATTTCGAGAAAAGCGACGGAAGTGTGTAACAGGAAGCCTGGGAAGCGCGCACTATTTGATTTGACCAATGAGCGCGCGCGGTTACGTAAAATAATACCTGAGTATTTTTTTTTCAAGATACAATGTTAATGTTGCTTTTATTACCAAGACGAGATATCAGATATTACACAACATACGAGTATGTGACTACTTTTAGGATCACTCTTTGTTTTATGCTAGATAGGTTAGGTAGGGGACCACAACTCGCCTGATTTTGCTGAGGTCTAGAAAATACCGATTCACTCTCGCCTTGAAGACCGTCAGATTGAAATTCGTGCGGAACGTAGATTCCAGCAACTTCCACAGTTTTACCGTCCGCACTATACATGTGGATGTGAAACGCTTGGTGTGGGTTTTTGGAATATATACTGTATACCGGTGGTTGGGTGTGTGTGTATGTGTGTAGATATGAGAGTGTGTGTGATGATGAGCTGTGTGTGTGATCGGGGAAGAGGATAATATTTATTTATCAATGAGAAATGACAAAATCACCACACCAGCAACCTTATTTCGTAATATCTGACCAATGGCAATGACAATAAGACAACTCGACACTATTAATTACGTTATTTAAGTTGTTGGACAGACGAACATTTCAAACAAATGCAGCAATGGAAATAATTATTTTTTCTTGAAATCGTTCACTTTGTGATAGCAACAGCATCTCGCTAGTATAATGCTGACCTGGGTGGAATCGCAGCTGGTTCTCCGTCGTGGCCAGGACTAGGATAGAAAAGATCAGTATTTTTTGGACACAATCCCATCGTCGTTTCTCACAATGTGGCGATGGGATCATATGGCCAATCTCAATATTTTGCTATACGTTTGCGTAAGCTGATACTACTCTGCCTCTCCCCTTTTTCCAACCCATCGTGGTCCTACCCACGAACAAAAGATTGTCCGAATGTGTGTATGTTTGTTACTCCTTCACGCTGAAACGGCTGGATAGATTTTGATGAAAATTCTAGTGAATGTAGCTCATACCTTGGACTAATACATAGGCTACTTTTTATCGCGTAATAGTGAAGTATTCCAGTGGAATGGCCACGGCTTCTCACACAACACACCGTGGAGTCTAGCTAGTCTCTCTCCCTCTCTCTCCCTCCCTCTCACCGGTTTCCGTCCTAGTTCAACTAATTCAATAATTTAAGTTTTTCGTAAATAACGGCATACAGTTCAATATTATGATCCAAACAGGTACAAACACTACAATCTGAACAAACAAAGATACTATTACGCAATATAAAACGCGATAACGTATTCAATTTATCTATAAGGAAGTAGCAAATGTCTTATTTAAACGATTATTATGGCACTGCGCATGTTTATCGTGCGTTGTCTGACACCTATAATGTGTGAAGAAAAATGTAGGTGATATGTCAAGCCTTATCCCAAATATGTTGAGATCTGCTTCCAGTCAAACTGGATGCAGGTAAACTAATATTTTACATGGAGTAACGGCCTGTCTGACCTCCACAACGTAGTTACTAGGATCATTGGTAAAACTGGTGGTCAGACTTCGGAGCTTCTGAGTACCCGTGACGACTGTGAAAGATCTGAAAATGACAGCCGGGACCAACAGTCTAAAGTGCTGTGTACATACACAGAAGGGTCTCGGTTTTTACTGGAAGGTCACCCAGACTTCAAAGATTGACCAACAGGGATACCTCCCTGTTGACATATAGACAGTCTTACTTACTCGTATAAGAAGTGGATTTCTATACGTTGTTTCTTTGTTTGAACGCGCTAATCCCTGGAACTACCGGTAAGATTGGAAAAAAATATTTTTGCATTTGATACCCCAATTCTTGAGGAAGGCTGTTTAACATCACGCTACGACACAAAAGAGCAGGTCAAATTGCGAGGCTGCTGATAGTAACTATATAAAGTTGACCGTAGTGATCAAGCCGCCGAATGTAACTCTTAAAGTTATTATTTGTAAGTTTTAATGGTGTAAAATGAAGAGTATTCTATTCTATTCTATAATCATAGGCTAAAAATAGTCGTACGATTGTTACATCGACTAAGGTCGTAAGGACGAGCTCTCAAGGGTACTTCCTGAAGACGACATGTCTTGTGTGAATGTACATACATATAGTACTTTTATAATATTACGTAAGCATCATCCTCCTTAAATGGAGGTCGAAAATATCTGGATGAGGAAAACTATTGTGTATCATACAAAACCGTAGATATTATTAGGTTATAGAAATGATCTTCAAAAAAATATTATTCGTGCTTTGTGTGTGAAAAAAAATATTCGTGTTTTGTTAACGGACGGATCATTAGTTAGAAACCATTGTGCCCTGCCAGTCTATTTCTGAAAAAATCCCCTTATGTAAGTTTATTCTTTTCTTTTTTTTTAAACGTTGTCCCACACGTGTTTTCCTGTATCGTGGGTGCGTTTTCAATTCATACACAAATAGACCCGGAACAACTATGTACATGTAAGCCGTAGACATGTTTGTTCCGTGCGGGAATCGAACCCACGACACGCGGCGCAGCAGTCGATCGCTCAGCCACTGCGACAACCGTGCCGTGCCGTGATTTTCTGAGTAAATCGGCCTAGCCCTATCTATTTTGCTAATTTCCCTCATAATTAGATATTATTCTATGCATCCTCTGCGACGCTAGTCAAAAAAGGAATTTGGACGTAAATATTTGCTATACGTAAAATACATAATCTATGTTTTTCACAGGAAGCCAAACACAAAATACTGAATAGTAAATAGTTACAAAATAGTAAAATACTAAATAGTTGTTGACGGTAGATCAGTTTGGTACACCAGGGTGTACACGTTACGGAATTGTCAAATAATTAATGGTGGTCCTGCGCACTCACTCTTGAATTAAATTCCAATCGATCGACATTGGAATTTAGATGTTTCTTACTCTTGAGTTCGAGCTTATTTTGACAGCTGTGTATTTTGCCGAATAAAATAATCACGTGACTGCAGAATTAACGTTAGAATTGTATTGGGTTTAGATCGGAATTAAAATTATTTTGAAGAGTAAGGCCTCTGATTATTAAACAATTCCAATTTTGACTTCAACAATGAGATTATGTAACAGATTGCTTTATTTCAAAGGCTAACCAGAAGAGTACTTACGAACCTACTCTTTCCAAATTGTCCTGAATGCCAGGCTAGGATAAATGGGGGGTTCTTTATCCCAGCCTGGCATTTAGGCCAGATCCCATTGCTAGGATAAATGGGGGGTTCTTTATCCCAGCCTGGCATTTAGGCCAGATCCCATTGCCCAACAAATGGAAAGGCGTTCTGTTTCCACTCAGAGACGCCTTGACACGGCACCACTCCTTTCCTAACTCGACATTTGACTTGCGCAACGAAACGCCACGCTTGCCTGCCTGCACTATCCTTGAATATCTTGCGTAAGACTTACCTCATGTAGCTTGTGCATGTTGACACTAGTTCTGTACTAGATGGCGCTAGTATCGGGGAGTGGGTTCGGGACATTTTAAATGTGGAACTGAGAAAAACCAAGATGGCCGTCCAAGAAATGACAGAACAACTTTTAAGGATATTTGAAACGTAACTTCTTGATGCTAGCTTTTTTACTGTTATTGTTTTGTTTCTTGAAAAGTTGAATGACCTATACAGTAAATTGGTTGTCGTTATTTTGTGGGAAATTGTTTTAAATAGCTTTGATTTCAACAGCAAGATAAAAGTGGAAAAATGTTAAGTAAGGTTTTCCAAAGATTTTCTGAGTAAATCGATCCTAGACGATCTATTTTGCTAATTTCCGGCATTCTAAGATATTATTCCATGCATCCTCTTTGAAACTGTATTATCTCAAATCCTCCCTTTAAAATAAAACATGAATTGGAGCAAGATAGCTAGTCTCATTACATGCGGTTACTCAGCTACTGTGTGCCAATCCGAGTTGTACTCGTATTATAGAAGATAACTCTGTCATTATCTACTCTATCCTTGAATGCCTTGTGTAAGAGTTACCTCATCACGGTAAAGAGTGTTTCTATATACATGTAAGTTTATTTTAAACGGCGTTCTTAACGGGGGGATGGGGGGAGCGAATAGAGGGGAAACAATAAGGATATGGGTAGTACCTATATAGAAAATTAGTGAAATCGTGAAAAAATTCAAATTAGAATTTACCTAGAAGTGGATTGACTGAGGCTAATTATAAAGGACTAGAATTGAGTATTTGCGTGTTTTTGAAGTGAAACTTCTTTATCGGGGATGGAAAAAAATTTAGTGTAACATTTTTTCGTTACGCGTCACATTTTTCCGTTACCCGCCATCTTTTTCTTATCCCTACCACGCGTGATTCGAAGTATACTTTCTCCAGCGGAGTAGGGATTGGTAAATGTCTCCAATGTATTTTGCGGCCCGTTTTGAGTAGTTACATTTTTTGAAAAATAACGTCATAAAGAAGTTTCACTTCTTACGAGTGTACGCTAGTACACGCACACATTTTTTTTTTTTTGCTTTTTTCTTGGGTTTTTGCAAAATTTCCTTTTGTATTGTATGTAATGTTGCGCTTAGTTTAATTTGTATTTTATACATTCTTATTGGCTTTTGAGTCGTCAGTCTCGTGTCATTTCGGTCGTTTTTAGCAGAAAGCTAATAATTCATTTGTTTATAAAGGAAAGAAAGGTTTTTCACGATGACGTGACGATTTTGGGGGTTTCCCTACACCCGCCCCTCCTCGCCTCTAATCACCACTCAGTAGCAGTGGCGTGCACAGAGATTTCAGACAGGGTATGCACAAAAAAAAGTTATCAGTTACCAGGCTAAATTACCAGGCTTTTTTTTAATTATAGTTATTTATCATTTAGAGGGGCATTTATGTATGTACATATGTATGGGATCACAGGGTATGCAGTGCTTATTGCATGTATGAAGTGTATGCCACTGCTCAGTCGTGACGTTGTGTGAATGTTGAAGAATGGCCTTGTGACAACTGCTTCTTATTTCACCGTGGCATCTTTCTGTCTTCTGTGTTAGGACAACTTGGCTTAGCTCCAACAATTAATGATAAAGCAAAAAGTTTGGGGTATGAGGAACAGAGTGTAGGTCCCTAATCCACCATGGAAAAGGGAGGACGGATGTAGTGTCTGGTGGGCTACTGCCGGCGGTTTTTGTCGGGTTCTTGTATATATCTACAGATTATTTTTTTGATAGGTTTTCAACTTTATTTTAAAAATGTTAAGGTGCATTGTCAATTGGCAAAATTTGACACCGGGGTAGGTTGTTGTGCTGGCGTCTGTATGGGCAATCGAGTGGATAACTTCAACATCGCGATGTAGGATACGTCAGATTTAGTTCGTGTGTGGTAAAATAGATGTCGCTACATACGTGTCTAATATTTTTTTGATAATCTGACCGACGTACTTTCTTTTTATTTTACCTAGACGTCATCCCTATTTGCGTTGTTGTCTGTGAAACTTATCTTTACTAGTATCTATCTATGTTTTGTATCATTAATACCTAATAGATCTATTGATAAAAGTAAGTGTTGTTTTAAATTAATTATGAGTAAGGATAAGGTAATTTCCGCGTCAACTTCTCATTATCTTTGTAAACATGTGAAATTCTTTGTAATAAATCAACATACCTTATCTTGATAGAGTAGGTTGTACAATAAGGATAAATATTAAAATAAAGATAATCTTATACACAGGTATAAAATTTATTTTCATGTTTATCCTTACCTAATATTACCAAAAAGTTGCATTGCAGACGGACTTTTTTTATAATCTTAGGTAGATCCTATTACAGATTGTGTTTTTTTTTTACAATATAATTATTTTAAGCGGTAACCGCCGTTGTAGGTAATATTATGTGTATCACTGTCAACCATAGAGCAGCGTCTAGAAACGGCAGTTCCATAACTCGGGGTGAATAGAAACGCAGTAGGGGTAAATAGATTCAAAACTCGTTGGCACGGTAGGCGCAGTGGCTGAGCGATTGGCTGCTGCGCTACGTGTCGCGTGTTTCATTCCCGGCAATTGCGGAACAAATATTTGTATAGCCGGGTTTGGCTGTTTGTGTATGTATGTTCGAATGTTTGCAAACGCACCCAGAAAAAAGGAGAAATACCTAAAGTGGGGCAAAGTTCTAAAAAAAATATATTGTAAGGGGATTTCCTCTTTTTTTACATAGGAACAAGGAGCCTGTTTTTTGTAATAAATTGATGTCAATAATATAGACATCTTTTCTGTCTAGTAACAAATAATATTCAATAACTGTTAAAATCACCATCAACATTTTGTTTCTATTTACTTCTGCGTTTTATTCAATCATTTTGACCCGTCAGTATTTCGAGTAAACACTGACACACTATTGGCTGTATGAAAACTGTTGACAAAGTTGCCTCTAACAGCGACCACCGACACGGCGCGGCGGCGCGGTGCTCTGCATTTAAGTATATTCGAACGAGAGATTTTCAAATTTTAAAAACGTTCTACAAATTGACGTTATATACGTCAAGCATTCGTTTTTTAAAGGCACACTGCTGTCAATAATAACGGTCACAGGACTATTTTAACGGTATAGGCAGCACCGCAGCTGCATGACACCAATTTACCGGCTATATTTGGTGATTATGGCATTAGGTTTAGTTTGAATTGTAGCGATTATTGACCTCATGTTCTGCAATACCAACATCTGCTTAGCCTTTTCCCAACTCTGTTGGGGTCGGCTTCCAGTCTAACCGGATGCTACTAGTATTTTACATGGAGTGACTGCCTATCTGACCTCCACAAAAAAAATACTGGGCAACACGACACCCCTTGGTAAGACTGGATGTCAGACATTTGGGCTTCTGACTACCCGTAACGACTGTCAACGACCTACAAATGACATCCATGTTCTACAATATGTTCATGGTTAATTTCAGCCAATCAAATCTAGTCTACTAATCAATTAATAAAGCAACAACCAGAAATATCGTGACAAAAACAAATAAAATAAAATACATTTCGAAAGAAAATATTTGCCAAAAATAAATGTGTAACGTATTTACAAAATGAAAATATAAAATCATTAGAAAAGTGTCGTAAAATATTAAGTAAGAACAGTGAATTGCTTAATTAACAAAAACGCAGCCATATTGGTTTCAAGATGGCGTAATGTCAAAGAATAACAAAATACAGAAGTGCCACACACGCATACAAATATTCTCTTATACTTTGAGTGTCTGAAGTAATTCAAGATTATTCTATTTAACTATATCGCATGTCCATATCACATGATATTAGGAGTTAACTTTCTGTGTTTCCATACTCTACAGTATCATGGCGCAAACCGTTAGGTTTTGCAAATGATTTCGCACAGACCGACTCAGGCGCAGCCATGGCAATTTATACGTGTTTCGAAATGTATGCATTTTGTATTGCACGATAATAAATTATTATCTATGAATATATTTCAGTGTTGTGCCGGAGTGTCGAAAATTGGGTGCATGGGTTTGAAATTTTGTTTCATAAATATTTATTACTTGCTATCAAGATTTTAATTTCCTTGTTAACGTTATTGGGACCTAAAAGTCCACTGTAGGACATAGGCCTTGCCTATATTTTGCAGCGATGTTTGACTCTCCATGTTTCTTGTCCTGACAACCCATTAAGTGTATGTTAAAAACTTTGGTTAGTTACCGAATTGAAACGGTCACTTAGAAACAAGGTTCAAATGTTTATTTAGAATATAATATTGTACAAGCATAAAGAAAATAGAAAAACAGGTGTCTTACTTACATACCATAGGGCTAAGTAAGTAGATTAAAATGTATACAAAAGTGATTTAGTCTGATTTTTAACTAGCAAATCCAGGATTTTATTGATGGACCAAATAGCTTAAAAAATACAAGTTACAATGATTTCAATAGCAACCAGAATGTTTACTCTGACAGGGCTGACAACTTGGCTTTTCACACAAGCTATTAGAATATCCGTTGCCCTCATATTTGTTACACACACAATAAACCAATGGCTTCGTATCAGCAACCGGACAGCAAGCAGATACTACATTGGTTGCTACAGTACCACCATACGCATACGGTGGGCAATTCTGCCGAGATACACAAGTACACTCACAATCACAGCAACCGGGTTGTCTGTATAGGTTACCATAGATACCGAGGTGTTGGTTGCCATGGTTACGTTGTTGTTGGTTGTCGCAGTTGGCGGTGTGCAAGATGATTGGTCCTTCGTAGTTTTGAATGTGGACGTTCAGTGGTTCAGGGCAGGCTTGCAGGGATGCCACCTTAAAGAAAAAAAAATAGATTTGGTTTAAAGACTCCAGTAGGTATTTCAATGACTCTTTCTATAATTGAATTTAAACGTACATTACATTCATAACATTACGCCTGAATTCTCCAAAGGATTAGGCAGAGGTGCACCTATAGTGACACCCACATTTCGTCAATTGCTAAGTACCCATGTCCCATGGAGGCGAGCCTATTGCCATCAACCGTGCACATATCCAGACTCCGGGCTGCTAATGAGAAAATTCCTATTGGAATTACTCTATAACATTTCACCCGACCTGGAAATTGAATCCAAGACCTCACGCTCAGCATTCCCGCTTGGGACCACTAGACCAACGAGGCAGTCAAATTCAAATTAAAATGCTTAGAAAAGAATCATAGGATGTAAAAACTATTAGTATAGTTTCTCATACATCAGTGGAAACGCCGAAAACGGACGCTGACCTTTTTGGTGATGTTCTCCAGAAAGGTCAGGTGCGGTACTCATAACCGTCGAGCGTGTATGATCAGATTTATGAATGTAAACGATGCCAAAGGAATAGTTAAGGATCGTAGTAGGTAGCGTTCTGTAGTTTCTGCCTAATTCCATGGGAAAAGGACTATCTAGAACCGTTATTAAGTATATCAGTCATCTAGTACCCATAACACAAGCTCTGCTTAGCTTGGGGCTAGATGATGCTGTGTGGATTGTCCAGCATTATTTATTTATTTACTGTATTCATTGGTTGCTTAGATCTGAAGCAACTGGTTGCTCATATTACTTGGTTGCTAAATGTCACTATCACTTCATTTTTATCGTGAAGCTGCTGTTTCCAATAGTTGCTTTTAATTTGGAACCTCGGGACGGTTCCAAATTAAAAGAATATTTAATTTAAAAAAAAAAGTTTTTATACCTTCCATCACATATACGTTATAAACAATCAACAGGAACATCAATTTTTCAACTTTAACTCTGGGGACAACCACATCGCCAGTCGCCAAGATGTATGCGGTATTTTCATTGTAACAGTCAGTGGTTACTACCCAAAGAAACAAAAGCTGTTCACACAAATACAAAAAAAAATATCTATTCATAAAATAAAAAAACAAAACAATACTCACACAAGCCAAAAAGAGAGTCAGAAAAACACACACCATTTTGATTAGAACGAAAGAAAATGAAAGGTTCAAAACAAGAATGATTGAACACCGCCAAAATTTAATATTTTATACCAAACAATTATCAGTTTGAAGAAAATTGCACAGTTAATACCGAAAATTTTACGAAAATCTTGTAACAAAATCACGTACAGAATTTGCTGAAAGTTACTTTTATAATTATTACTGAATCATTGCCACAACATAGTTATTTAAATTACGATAAAAATATGTTAATACTTAACATAATATTTAAAAATTTGCTAATTATGTATTCTTTTATTTTGATGTTGTCATAACAATGATTTAATTAAGTTACAGCAAAAAATTTGCTTATTTATGTAAGAACTTGAATATTTTTCCAAATGCAAAAGCGTATTCAAGATCATCATCTCGCTGAGTGGCCAGCTCGATGGTGGGATAGTTCTGAATATGATCATCATGTATCGGCTATATCTATCCACGTATATTTTAATTTTCTCTAGCTGCAATCATAAGCTAGGTATGTATTGTATATCTCATAACCTTCTCAAGAATAAAGCTATCAAATAAATAAATAAAGAATGCTGGACAATCCACACAGCATCATCTAGCCCCAAGCTAAGCAGAGCTTGTGTTATGGGTACTAGATGACTGATAAACTTAATACAATACATTACATAGATAGATATTTTTTATTATACATAGAAAATACTCAGAACACCCGGAAAAAATCTTTGTAGATCGTACAAACATTTGTCCCAGGGTGGGAATCGAACCTGCAACCTCCTGCGTCGCAGGCGGACCTTCGCCCGCCGCGCCACATAGGTCGTCAAAAAAGCAAAAAGATTTTTTGTAATCTGACTCGTAGAGCCAGAGATTAGATTAGATTACTTAAAAAAATCTTTAGTTTAATATAATCACAGAAGAGGTGTTTTAGATATTAATTAAGTTTATGAACAAGGGAACTAGTAGCACTACTTTCTTACACAACAGTACATCACGACTATAGTCCTCGAAGGGTAAGGCAGATGCGTAACTATTGTACACCCACATTTCGCGAGTTATGTTTAAGTCCCTGTAATGGATGTAATTTAATGTATATTACTAATTTAAATATTTTAATTCTTACTAATTACATGTAAATCATGAATTTGACTAGCCGCGCTCTGCGGTGTTACCCGTGGTTAAAAAATCAGCATGATACGACTCGAAATTCCCACGAGAGTACTTCACTTTTTCCAAGTAAAATTAGCCTGTGTGTCCGTGAAGGAGTGACCAACATACAAACATACCTACAAACA
This sequence comes from Phlogophora meticulosa, assembly GCA_905147745.2. Classification (NCBI taxonomy): domain Eukaryota; kingdom Metazoa; phylum Arthropoda; class Insecta; order Lepidoptera; family Noctuidae; genus Phlogophora; species Phlogophora meticulosa. The sequence goes on from LR990542.1 coordinate 4,067,386, forward strand.
TTAGCATTCATAATATTAGTGAGGTTGAGGGGAGGAGGTCGATCTAAGTTACGCTAGCCGAGGTCAGTCTATGGATGGGTGACCGTTCATTACATATCAAGACTCCTCCATGCCTCGGCAAGCTCGTTAAGTTGTTGGCCCCGGCTGTCATTCGTAGATCTTTGACAGTCATTACGGGTAATATTAGAGCCCAAACGTCTGACAACCAAGGGCTGCTCAGTAACTGGGTTTTGGAGGTCAGATAGGCAGTCGCTCCATTTAAAATACTGTTACTCAGCTGCATCCAGTTAGACTGGAAGCCATCCCCAACATAATTGGAATAAAGGCTAGGCAGATCAAAATTACTGTAATTGCTGAATTCCACTAAGTATCTCGATAGTCAAGACATCCAGATTCTTTCACCAATGTCAAGAATCGATACAGTACTCTGTGACGTGTGTTGTATAAAAAGGCGTTATCATCGGTTTATCAATAGCTGTATGTGGATCAGTGTGCCATGCCAGCACGCGACATGGAATGTTCAGCCGGGTGTAAGAGTAACATGGATACGGCTTGAGGAAAACGGGTGTTAAAATATTTCTCGACGAAAGATCGACACTTCGCCTGACCAGAGGGCTGGCTCGTTCTTTGCCCAAAGAATTAGTATTGCCATCCAACGTAGCAATGCTGCCAGTCTTTTGGGCACGTTTCCAGATGACAGCGATGCGAAGGAGTATTATGACGCCTGAGTGTCTTGGTCGGATTTTTATTTTATTTTGTTTTTGTATATATGTACCTATATAGTTAGTTTTATGTCATAATTGTATAAATGTAAATAAAATAAAATCAATGGCTTTGGAATATTAAATGATAAATGGTAGTTATTACTGTAAATTGGTTTTTAACAAGTAAAACAACAAGTAAAATATATTTTTTTCAACTAGGTAGGTGTTTCGCTACCTGACTACTCAGAGATCACAGTCTCTTTTAAAGTCCAAACATTATCTTGGTCAGATCATGTGAGGACCATGCAGATTAGTGTCCGAGATGGTATATTGAGGAAATAACCACACAGGTATGAGTATATTAATCTAGACGTGACGCTTGAAAGGAGAAAACAAATAAAAAGGTGTAAAGACTTTTTAATTCGTTAAATCGATTTTAAAATGGAGCTTTTTGCTATTTTTAATATCACTAAAACCAGTTGTAATTCACAAACTAAAACATGTTATAAAAATAAATTGAATTAATTTCTTTTATCTGTGACAAATTCCGTCAAACTAACGATATCTTTCTTTTTCTTTTTTTTTTTTTTTTTTTTTTTTTTAAACTTTGCCCCACACTAGGAATTTCTCCTGTATCGTGGGTGCGTTTACAAACATTTAAACTCACATACACAAACAGCCAGACCCGGAACAACTACCTGTAGGTCATACAAATATTTGTTCCGTGCGGGGATCGAACCCACAACACGCAGCGCAGCAGCCGATGGCTCAACCACTGCGCCAACCGTGTCGTCAAATATGATTATGTCAAGTATGATTATGATATGTTTCAACATATTTCGAAAAAGATTTTCTAAAGCTTTTTTCCGAAGTTGAAGGACAAACATCTTCAATGTCAATTACTTATAAATAGTTTTATGCATTTTAAAGCATAAACACTGCGTAGAAAATGCATATTTATTTTTATAAATATCCTTAACCAAATATCCGGACATAAACATCGTGGCATGATATCCTGACGTAAATATCAGAACATAAATATTCGGATATTCGGATCTTGACATGATTAATTTGTCAAAAAAAATCTGACGTAAATATCCGGACATAACTTGACGCAATATGTGCAGACACGTCCATTCTGGACATAGTCCACCAATCTAGGCAGATTTTACCGCTTGTCATTATATATTATCAGTAATCTACTACTGAATAACTTAACAAAGTATTTTGATGTTCAACAAAGCTTGAAGTTGTAGTACTAAATCTAATGAATACACTTAATTTAATCAAGCCGTTATCTTTATTAAAACATAGATGTTACTTAAAGCAATAAGAAAATGTACTGATTCATGACCAATTTAAATTATATTAGAATACTGTAGGTTTCCATTTTTTTCTATATGTTTAGAAAAGAAATTACAAAATAGTTTTTTGGGAAAATATTTGGACAGATAGTGCCCGCACCGAGGTGGCAAGACCCAAGCTAGCGGTGGTTAGGGATCTAGTGTGAGGAACCTCCTCACAATGCGTGTCTAAGATGTCCGCCTTCTGTATCGAATTCTTGACCCAGCTGTTTAGCAATTGTTTATCTAGACGTTCATAACTTATTAATATAGTCTACAAATGTTATAAGGGCTCATAATTCTGTTTTAACAGTTTGGTTGTCACTTCCCGTAAACCAAGGGCTAGCTTCTACCTTGGCCAGAGGCTTAACATTGCCATACGGCGTACATCTTTAATACTCAATACTGAATACTCAATTATTTATTGCATTCCACAATGTACATGATTAGGTGGTAGGTGAAAGCATTGGACACAATCTTGGACCCTGTTGGGCACAGCAAATACAATACTTATTCTACTTAAAAATTAACTTATTCTAAAAACAATTTTACTAAAGATTTATTACATTATAAATTATTATTTTGGGATTGCACCCGGTCGGCAGCAATGCAGAGGAATTCAACGCCATCTTTTATTTTGTTGTCAGGTTTAGTTCGGATATTTTTTTTATGGTGTAAGTAGAATTTACAAAAAAAAAAACAATAGACACTGAATAAAAACTCCTCAAATGCTTAATTGAAATCTTAACCAACCGTAACTTTAATTAATCGTCTTTAGATATAAAAAACCGGGCACTACTTTACAAACTATAAACACGTACAGTGAATGGTGTGTAAAAGTGTTGCAGGTCCACAGTTATCTCGCATGTCTGTCCCGTTACGTTAGTAGTAGGTTAGCATCCGCAGCGCACATCCCTGTGATGCTGTGTGCTAGGGCTGTCACGCAAGAAATGATTGCTTGTAGCCATCATAATTTGTATTTTATTAGTAATTTAGCACTAATTGGAGTAGGATAACGATCAGATTGGATAGGATATCAGATGTATATTTATACTAGTACCATAAGGCTGAAGTTTGTTTGTGTTTTTTTTTATGCGTGTATCTCTGGAACTAACAGACGTATTTGAAAAAATCCTTTTGCATTTGATCCAGCCCAATTGTTGAGTAAGGTTTTAGGCTATTTTCATTACGTTGCGATCCTTAGAAGTGGGTGAAATAGGGGCACAGCTGGTGTGTAATAAAATCTCTGTTTCGCTCTGAGGTTTGCTGTTAGTTTACTAAAATCATTGCGTGCGTCTTTTACCTATATGATGTTTATAAATATTCATTAAAAATCTTGAACACTTAAGAAAATCATAATTAATTGGAAAATCACACTTTTTTTAACAAAAAAGAAGATTAAGTTTATCTAGTTAAAAGATTATCGAAGTTTAATTATTTTGCTAATCGAAGAAATAATAACGCGGAAGTATTTAATGTAAGCTACTTTTTTGCATAATTTTTTTACAATAATGGCTGCGCTTTTCAAGAAATCAATTTGGAATTGATTTCTTGTATTAAGTACCCATAACTTTTTTATCAAAGCATTATCTACAGTTTAAAATCTCAGCTATTTTATGGCTGTTTAATCAATGTTGCCACGTGTGTATTCAAATTAAGCGTTGGTAAAAAAATAAACATTATAATGCGCAAAAATAAAATAATTTAGTGATGAGGAAAAAATAATAATTACTTCCATGACGACCGATGCGGCGCGGCGAGCAAAGGTCCGCCTGCGACGCAGGAGGTTGCGGGTTCGATTCCCTCCTTGGGAGAAATGTTTCTACGATCTAAATAAAATATGTCCCGGTGTTATGGGTATTTAAAAAAATATCTATCTATGTAATGTATTGTATTAAGTGTATCAGTCATCTAGTACTCATAACACCAGATCTGCTTAGCTTGGCGCTAGATGAGGCTGTGTGGATTGTCTAGCATTTTTTATTTATTTATTTTTATCCATAAATTATTCAAATGCTAAAACCCCATCAACATGTTAGACGTGACAGCCCTACCACGTATCCGGCTGTTAGTGGGTAAGCGGATTATGTCACGGTACAAGTGCGGGTAACGTTCGTAACAAGCGTCTAACTATGGGAACTGCGCAAGCGCATACGTGTGTATGTGTGAGTAGGGTAGCCATGAGTTGTCTTGAGGTGATAGGGGTAGTTTGGGGTACAAAGGGTAGCTTGGAAAGTGGTGTTAGATTTTGGCCCTACAGCAAATTTGGCAGGTTTTAATACCTGAGACAATTCTAATAAAAAAATTACTTACATACATAACTTGGTCTAGTGGTTGCAAGCTCTACTGCTGAGAATGAGGTCCTGAATTCGATTCCCAGGTCAGTCGATGTATTATTAGGTTATTCCATCTGGAATTTATCAACTCCTGGAATTGCATGGCAATAGACTCGTCCCCTATAACATAGGACTTAAACGAAACGGTCAAAATATGGGTGTAGTATATCTCTACGTTACCCTTCAGGGTATACAAGCTAGATGTTATGGTACTTACATAATAGAAACAAAAAAATAGTTTCCAAGCATTATTTTCTGAAAAGAATAACTTTAGGTTATAATTTTTTCAAAACGATGAAAAAGGAAGGTAGGTAAAAACTTATTTTACAGAAACTACAGCCGACTCTCCATTCTGTTGGATCTAATATATTTTATTAAGTATATCAGTCATCAAGTACCCATAACACAAGCTCTGCTTAGCTTGGGGCTAGATGATGCTGTGTGGATTGTCCAGTATTATTTAAAAAAAATTGTCTAAAGAAGACAATCCTTCAATAAAAAATACTGCACTTTTTCCTATTAAAACGTGGTCACACTACAACAAGTAGCTCGCCACGACACGGATGACACTGAGAATTGGTTCAGTAAACTATGACGCCGGATCGTATGGTAAGCAGATCTACTGTCTGATTCTTGGCGATAACCTGCTGAGGAGGCCATGTCTTAGACTGAAGGCATGTCTCTTTTCAATGAAAATGTTTTAATGTTTAATAAAGTAAGTCCTAGACTTATTTGAGTACTAGTAAATAGGTAGGTATCATCATCATTATCATCATCATCAGGCTATACTAGTCCACTGCTGGTCATAGCCCTCTCCTAATGAGCGCCATAGCGCCCTGTCTTCAGCTTGCCGCATTCAGCATCTGCCTGCAGTCTTTCGCAGATCGTAGGTATAAAAGTAATAAAGTAAGGAAACTTGTTTATATAACAAAAAAGTCATATACATGCGTAATGTGTAAAAAATAAAAAAATTAGTAAGCCGGTACTAAGAAATTTGTAAATGGAGTGTTAGTAGATATTTTTACTTATTCATTTATTGCATTCATGTCGTTTACAAGGTCTTTTTACCCTTGAACCCTGTTTCTTAACTATAAATTAAATTATTATTGCATGCATTAGTATATAAAGTTATTTAAAAATATGTTATCATATTATTATTAAATAAAAATAAATAAATAATGCTGGACAATCCACACAGCATCATCTAGCCCCAAGCTAATCAGAGCTTGTGTTATGGGTACTAGATGACTGATATACTTAATATAATACATTACATAGATAGATATCTTTTATTATACATAGCAAATACCCAGAACACCCGGAACAAATCTTTGTAGATCGTACAAAAATTATTGTCCTTATTTATGTATTCATTTTTATTTTTTCTTCCACTATGTATGTGAGGACAAAGCAAAAGCTAAAGGTATGACACAGGAAGATGTGGGCAGTTGCACGTCTAAAACAAAACAAAATATATCGACGATGGTCAACTCTCAATGGGTTTGGCTGTTTGTATATGTGAGTTGAAATCTTTGTAAACGCACTCGGGATACAGGAAAAATTCCCAGTACGTTTCATAAAAAAAAGAAAAGAAAAGATAGTTGCTTGGTAAAAACCCGACTCGCGGCAAAGTTTATTGGGTTTTTCTATCTGGAATTGTTCAGTAGCAACCCGGAGTCTAGATTTTTGCCTGGTTCGTAGCGAAAGACTAGCCCCTTACTACGTGGGCTTAAACGTAACTGGCGAAATGTGGGTGTACTCTAAGTAAACGTCTACCTTCAGGGAATATAGGCGATAGGACACAATTTCATAATAATAAATAATGCTGGACAATCCAAAAAACATCATCTAGCCCCAAGCTAAGCAGAGCTTGTGTTACGGGTATTAGATGACTGGTATACTTAATACAATTTTGGAAGTTAAATTGAAAATTTCTAGACAGAAAATTCTGCCTGTAAGAAAGCTATGCCCATATATCAAGATTGGTATTGTTTTAACAAAACCTTTGGAAAAAGAACTGTCGTTTACATTTACATACCTATACATTTTTAACAATTTATTTAATTCGTTGAGAGGGTCAATGAAAGACGACTAACAATTGGGTGTTTGTAAGGCAGATGTAAGCGGAAACGCCGAGAGGGGACGCCCTAGAAGGACATACCTTACTGGTGATGTCCTTCAAAAAGTTCAGGTAGTACTCGCAGCCAGCGTGCGTGTACGACCAGATGTATGAACGAAAACGAAGCAAAGTTTTACTAACAATAGTCTTTAAGTTATCTTGTATACTAACACTATGGACGCATGTCTGAAATAAATTATTTGAATTTGAAAAAAATTTGAAAAAGGGAGTATGTATGGATTATAGCGGGTGGCGTTCTGTAGTTTCTGCCTACATCCAAGGGAAAAAGGTGTGATTTTATATATACATGTAAGTTCGAAGTTCGAAGGATACTTTTAGGAAGTATCCTCGAGGCGGACTACAGCACGTGGCGTTCTTTAGCTTCTGCCTACCTTAATGGAAAAAAGCGTGATTTTATATTCGTATTTATGTTATCCGGATACCTATGGAAGGTATCCTTCGAGCCAGATTACATCAATAAGATTTTTGAAATTAGCAAAACCTGTAACTCAGGATGAAGAAAAGGTCAACGATCGATAGATCAGTTGAACTCAAAAGCACCTGTTGCAATAATTTATTAAGGTTAAAGGTAATATGCATAACTAGTAGTTAAAGTTAACTTGCGAACAAACTAGTAACAGCAGATTACCCTCAATTGACTCTTAGGGCCTGCGCAGACGATCAATCAACGATGTATCTGACATTTATTGGCAAAACAACGGTGAGGATGTTGTGTGCGAAATATTGATGGTTACCAAATGTCATGTTTGTTACTGGCACCAATGTTCTCATGTAAGTAATGGAGATTTAGTTTTATTAGAAATAATGGAAAAGAAATAAGAAATTTAGGTGTTAGAAAAAAAAAGAGGAGAAATAAAATAACAACGTTCGCCTTTACACGTTTCCTCATTATAATGAGGAAACGTGTATATATATACCAGCCTGTTACTGTCCCACTACAGGGCAAAGGCCTCTTCTCATACAGAGAAGGCACGAGCATTAATCACCACGATTGCTCAAGACGGGTTGGCGATTTCAGACTTATATTAATTATAAGTCCAGGTTTCCTCACGATGTTTTCCTTCACCGATGTCAGTGATGTCCAAGATAAACTTAGAAAGTACATATGATTCGATAAAGACACATTGGTACTTGCCCAGTTTCGAACCCATAACCCCGTGCTCTAGAGGCGGGGCCTAAACCACTGGCCCATCATGACATGTTTTCGTTTCCTCTTTAATAAAGTTGAAATTATTGAATAAAAGAAGAAAATGGAAACAAAACCCTGTGATTATTTATTTTATTTTATTTTTTCTTGTATTATTAGTGGTATCGTTTTAAAGAAATAAAAGAAGAAAATGGAAAAGAGTGAAGGAAGAAAATACATACATACAAACATAAAGGTTTTTTACCGTGGGGGTAGGCAGAAACTATAGAATACTACTTGCCGCGATCGTTTATTACATACTCCTTTTGCTTCGTTTTCGTTCATACAATCAGGCCAAACACGCAAGCCGGTTTAAAAATGTTTTTTTTTTTTTGTATTTTCGTTTATTGTACTTATGCTGGTAACTAAACTAACTAAGTCATACTTAATTTATTAAGATAATGAAACAATATGTTTTTAAATGGTTTTCTTTGCAAAAGAAAAAAAAACGATTTTGTTGGTAACCAATATACAAGGATTGTTCATAGTAAACAGGCAGATTTTATCAAGTGAATAAATACTATGGAGGTAATGCTCGTGCCTTCTGTATATGAAAAGAGGTCCAGGTTGTCCAGCAATATTTATTTATTTATTTATTGCCCCCCAGAAAACTCGACTATATTAACTTACGTCACGCCATTGACAGGACAACCACTGTTAGGTCAACTAGTCCACACTTATATATATATATATATATTATTAATATTATAAATGGGAAAGTGTGTGTCTGTTTCTACGTCTTTCACGGCAAAATCACTGAACGGGTTTCGATAAAATTTGGTACAGAGATAGATATAGATATGGATAGCATCCCGAGAAAGGACATGGGCTAGTTTTTATCAGCAAACCAAAGCCGCGGGCGAAGCTAGTATTTTTATAAATATAGCGGTTTGATAAAATATTATCTTTATGTAAAAACTGTCAAGACCCCCAGATAAAAGAATAATTCCTGCCTATTATAAAATCTGGAGTCGTTCTAAATTTTTTTTTTCTTATATCTCCAGATTTGGTTAACCAGTTTATTCCTAACAGTAACTACAGCCGATTGTTATGAGAATTAGACCCAATATCCTCACATCACCATTTCAAAACCAGCATTCTAAAATTAACTAACACAAATCAAGACTCCGTCCATGTAACTTGGCCTGCCACTCCCCCCTTAAATCATTGAAAGGTCGAACATATTCTAGTCCTAGCGAACATTGCAAGAGGTCTACTAACATTGGTTCAGCTCGTTGAGGAGTTATGCAACGACTGTGACCTTAAAATCTTACGTAACGTTTAACCAAAACTTGGTTTATCTCCGATTGAAAAGAAACTCTATGTTAAAGAAGGTAAGGTTGGTTTTGAAGTTATAAATTCTTAGTTACAACGAATTGGGTTACTCAAATGTGCCATTTGCAACGGTTGTATTACAGAGTTATGTATGTAGATTACAAATACATAGAAGTGATTACTTCATATTTTATTTTAATAAACAAACACAAAATGGCGGCGGTTTCAAGGTTTTGTTTTGTTATTTAAGAGAACGGGAAGCGTCGAGCGTGTAAACTGCCTAATTTGAAGATAAATTTTGTCAAAGAAGTTATTTAGATTTTTGCGTATTTTTTTTTTGTTACATAAAAACCCATGATTATATCATACCTCGACATCATATCTCGTCTGGGGTCCCCTGTTAGTATAGTATCATCATCCTCCTGTCCTCATTTCAATTTATTTGGGGTCGTCGCATTATGTCTTCTTTTTCCATACACCTCTATTTGCCGTTATCTCAAGAGTCACCTCTTTTCTGGATATATCATCTTTCACTCAATCCATCCATCACTTCTTTGATCTCCATCTACTCTTGTAACCCTGCACATTTATACTCAAAACTTTCCTCACAACATGGTCCTCATTCCTTCCAGGTGACTTTTGTGACATACATACATTTCACCAGTTATGTTAAAGTCTCATGTTATGAAAGCGAGCCTATTTTTAATAATCTAGTAACCTATGTAATTTGAAAAATAACGAAGACGTCAGTTGCCCATCATTTTCCTGACCTCAAAATGTGTTGCTTAACCTCACTTTAAAACACAAAATTACCACTTTTTTTCTAAATAATTCACAAAGTACATACGTAATGATTATGAATCACTACAGTACCTATACTGAAATGTGGGTCAATCTTCAGATCGATCCGTGGTGTAGTGGTGCAAACGATTGCATCACAAATGGCCCAGTTTTTAATGCACGAGACCAAGGTTTCGAGATTAGGTCATAACTAAATAATTACATGTTGTATTGTAAGCGATTTGTGTATTTGTACATATTTGTTTGTACATTATGGTTTCTTTGTTAATACTTTTTACCCGACTGCGCGACGCATTGAAGGGTATTGCGTTTATCAGCCTATGTGCTTATGTATATATGGTTTGTGGGTACATAATAACAACCGCAAAGGTGAGAGGTATGCTTGCCGACGTCGACCCGGGGATGGGTGACCATGCAATACATATCGATAACCTTTTTTAACACGTAAAGCCATTGGTCCAAGCTGGCATTTGTAGTTGACAGTCGTGACGAGTAGTAAGAAGCTTTAAAGTCTGTAAACCAGCCTTACCAAGGGGTATCGTGTTATCCAATTGCTGGGGCGTTTAGGACAGATAGGCAGTCGCTCCATGTAAAACATGAATGCATAAACTGACTAAAGCAGACCTCAACATAGTTGTGAAAAGGCCTGGGTAACTGCCTGGAACTGCCTACTGGAGCACCTGACCGCGTGTGTGGGTATCCATTGACTGGGTAAGCTGAATTAACCTCAGCCTGATAGTAGAAACTACCTGGCCTACTGCTGTAGTAGACAATAAATCCACGGAGGGCTGGCCGCTTCTCGTTGTAATATTTATTATTCTTCGTCAATATATTTTTTTTAATTATTTAATTGAATGATGTATAAAGATGATTGACATAATTATTATTTTTTGACATAATATGTTGTATAGCTTCAAGTTCTTCAAACCTATCAGACAGACGCGTAGACGTGTTACTGGGGAGTTTGTTCCGCCACTTCTTCTTCCCAGCAAAAACACTAGGAAGTGGTGAAGGGTGGGCGTTTTGGAGGACCGTCTTATGTAAACGTTTTGAAGTTCAAAAAGTTCTGATTCTCAGCCTAATTTGAATAAATGAATTTTGATTTTGAAAGTCAGTCTCCCGCTTCTGTTCCAGTGTCATTCAAGATTGTTGGGACAAGCCCATCACACTATTCCCAACCACTGCAACTCCTGAATCGACAATGGCTACCACTACAAAAGCGTCGATTCAATGAAGCTCGACGAGTCTCAGAGAAACCATTCAGCCGTCATGGATCCCGCAACGATATTGATCAGGAAAGATGTTAGAAGTGTCACTCAGGTAAGGAACAGGACACTATGCTGCAGGCTTAATAAATAACAGTGTTATTAAATAATAAAATTGAAGGCCAGCTACGTTTGTTCAAGACAGGAAGTGAAATGAAAATGACGTGTAGGTATTTCACACCTGTTGATACAGACTTTGTATTGGTTTTGTAGCAATAAAACCTATATTATGTGCAGTCACTGAGCACAATTATACATAATTACTTCTAGTTACTCGTATTTAAGATCTTTTATATTTTTTCACACAACCTACTTGACAATGTCAAATTATATAAAGTACTAGCTGACCCAGCAAACGTTGTTTTCCCATATAAAATGTCTGGAGTGGACCACCCTTATCATTTATAACCTAACCGATATGCACACAAAATTTCACGAAAAACGGTCGAGCCATTTCGGAGGAGTTTAATCACAAACACCGTGACTCGAGAATTTTATATATTAGAAAAAAGATGTCATATTAGTTCCATGGTCTAGCTTGGCTTTATATATTACATTATAACCCGTTGGTCGATAATGTGTTTTGAATTTGGAACCTCAGCAAAAAGTTTGTATAAAACCTTATAGAAAAGGAACAAAAAGGAACGAAAAGGAACTCATTTGAAAATAGAATTAATTGCTTTTCATTATCTCACACAATATCTGAAAAGTAGAGTTTTTGCCTTAGGCTAGGATCCCTTTGTACATCCAGAATTATTTACTTAGGAACTCCACTAAAAAAAAATTCAAACCATAAAGCCAGTTCTTCACACAGGATATTTCCCACTAAAAATCTATGGTTTTTTCGCCGTGTCACACGGTCATCTGAGTACCAGGGATCTTTGTGGAAGCCTAATGATACAAACGTTGCAAACAGTGCGTTTCAATTTCCCTACCGTAGATTTTGACGGTAAAAAAATGTGTTCGAACAACAGGCTTAGGGATCTTAATTTTCAAACTAATTTTAATTCCGATCTAAAGCAAATAGGGTTCCAATTTTAATTTTGCAGTCACGTGTTTATATTATTTAGTGAAATACACAGCTGTCAAAACCAAGAGTAGAATTTAGTGCGAGCCAAGCCCGCTCGCGAATTGGGCGCTAGCGTCGAACTCAAGAGTACGAATCTTCTAAATTCCAATTACGATCGATCTGAGTTAAAATCAAGAGTAAGCGTAAAAGGATAGCATTCGTTCTTTATAGCTCCACCTATCTCTCTCACGCGCACAGAAAAAATGATGGGTTCAACACATAGCAACTAGTAATGAAATAATTCATCAAACAATAATTGGGTCATCAAAAATCACTTTATTACCACAAACATACTCTTATCTCAGTTTCCTAACGAAACCAAACAATGGACCAACCTTGACACACAATTAACTGTTAGTAATACCATTACATCATGTGCTTACTATTTGGCAGATAAAAGCAACGATTATTGTGATGTAAGACAGACGGTATTGTGACATGGATGATACAAGAGGGGATAGGAAATAGAGACCTAGGTATCCTGTATGGTAATAACTACACCTAAGTCTCCGACGCCCCCAAACACAAAGCATATGTAAATACGCTCCCATTTTACTAGTTCAAGTAATAGGGGGTCATTCGTGGCTAAATTAAAGCAGCCTTACTCTTCAAAATATTTTGAATTCAGATCGCGAACTGTCAAACGCGCCGAGTTAAAATAGTATTTTTCTTAATAATTTTTAATAATTAGTAATTTCTTAATTTTTCTTACCGTAAGAACCTACTCCTTACAATAATAAACATAACACAAAAATAATAAGGGAAATTGGGTCAGTCGGTGATGCCGTGGCCAAGGGAAAAGGGGATTGATTATTATAGAAGATATGCAGATGATGTGATATCCAGAAATGCATTTCTACATAATAATAATAATAAATAATAATAATAAATAAATAAATAATAAATATTGCTGGACAATCCATACAGCATCATCTAGCCCCAAGCTAAGCAGAGCTTGTGTTATGGGTACTAGATGACTGATATACTTAATACAATACATTACATAGATAGATATTTTTTATTATACATAGCAAACACCCAGAACACCTGGAACAAATCTTTGTAGATCGTACAAACATTTGTCCCAAGGCGGGAATCGAACCCGCAACCTCCTGCGTCGCAGGCGGACCTTCGCCCGCTGCGCCACATCGGTCGTCAAAATAATATAATAATAATAATAAATTTATTATTTAACTCGAAAAGCTTAGTAATATTGTACATACTTCTACACTACTACTTACACACAAACACACACACATACTACTATAATAAGTTTCTCATCCTCCATGGGATTTAGGATTTAGGAGTTAGGATCCCCCGACCAGACGGATGTTGAGTCTGGTGGACTACTGCCCAACGGTTGTGGTCGGGTTTTTGTATATATGTTCAATCCCGCGGATAACTTTAATATCACGATGTAGGATACGTCAGATTTAGAATATTTTATTTATTTATTTTATTTTATTATCAAAGGAGAACTTACAGCTAGGTTACAGGTAGAAGAAAAATAATTTAAGAAGGCCAATTACAAGTTCTCACTGACAGCAATAGGTTAGAATAAAAAGACAGTAGACAGATAAAAGAAAGTAAAAAGAACTCGGAGTGAATTAAAAAAAAAAAAAAGAACATAAGAGTGTCAGTGATTATTGAAGAAAAGGTTACACAATGTTTTTTTTAGTTTAGTGACACTGGTGGTGAATAAATCTAGATCATCAACACTTTGACAAACTGAGTTGTATGATCTGCTAGCTCTTATCATATAAGAATTTTGTCTGTATATACACCGCACAGAGGGAACATACAGAGGTTGATGATTCCTAAGGCTAATGGATGGAACACGTAGCCCAATTTTGCCAATCAGTTCAGAACAATCGGTTGAACCATTAGCTATGTTAAACAATAATGCCATGTCAGCAATTTTTCTCCGCTCGATTAGTGGAAGAATGTGAAACTTTGTGCAGCGACTGTGATAGTTATGTAAATAAATATTGGATCTATACTGAACGTACCTCAAAAACTTCTTTTGAATACTTTCGATGCGATTAATGTAAGTACTGTAAATAGGATTCCATACTGGTGAACAATATTCGAGGTGACTGCGCACAAAAGCACAATAAAGAATTTTAACTGTTTTTATATTTTTAAAATCGGCGGATATTCTCAAGACGAAACCCAATGCAATATGGCGAGATACAGTGTCATTTTCGATATTTAGGAACAGGTAAACGCTGAACTCAACTAAACCCATCATCTCAACGAAACTTTAAGATAAAGATAAAGATAAAATTTATTTATTGTTTACAAGGACCAGATTATAGTACAGATACATTGGGACATGAGAATAATACACAAACTTATACAACATAAATAATACACTTACAAAATCATTTCAAACCGTGCCTATAAAACAAATAAATAAATAATGCTGGACAATCCACACAGCATCATCTAGCCCCAAGCTAAGCAGAGCTTGTGTTATGGGTAGTAGATGACTGATATACTTAATACAATACATTACATAGATAGATATTTTTATTATACATAGGAAATACCCAGAACACCCGGAACAAATATTTGTAGATCGTACAAACATTTGTCCCAAGGCGGGAACCGGACCCGCAACCTCTTGCGTCGCAGGCGGACCTTCGCCCGCCGCGCTACAACGGTCGTCTATGTTCATTTAGTAACACCTAAATGTCAATCATTCAATAACTTAAGTGGGCTGTTACATTGCTGAAATTGCATAACGCTCAAGTAGGTCAGATGTCAGCAGATAAGCTTAATACCTACTTACTTAATAGTCATCGTAATAAGTTTATGATGGGCGTAAACTTTATTTATAGATGTCTAATGCATCTCTAGATTTTTATCTTAATCTTCTTACGATACTGTCATACGATCGACGTCTTTTTGCAACTAGCCTCTGTAAATCTAACGCTGGTTCGAGTTCACCATTTCATCGTTTGGTTGAGACATATAACAATGAG
The DNA here is from genome assembly GCA_905147745.2 of Phlogophora meticulosa. Classification (NCBI taxonomy): domain Eukaryota; kingdom Metazoa; phylum Arthropoda; class Insecta; order Lepidoptera; family Noctuidae; genus Phlogophora; species Phlogophora meticulosa. Next base: position 4,082,492 of record LR990542.1, read on the forward strand.
TTTAACTCAATCGACATTCTTTTCCTAAATAAAAATGCATTTAAGAAGCAAATCCAAGCGAGCCTAAAGGATCAGTCAAGTAATTTAAAATGGCGCAATATTTAATCATGTATGCACACAAATTTACTTTTTTATGAATTTCAAATGTAGATCCAGATTTCTAGGACATCATTTGCCTAGCCTTTTCCCAACTAGGTTGGGGTCGGCTTCCAGTCTAACCAGATACAGCTGAATATCAGTGTTTTACATGGAGTGACTGCCTATCTGACCTCCACAACCCAGTTACTGGGCAACACGATACCCCTGGGTAAGACTGGTTGTCAGACTTTCGGGCGTCTGTCTACCCGTAACGACTGTCAAAGATCTACAAATGTCAACCAGGACCAACGGTTTAACGTGCTTTCCGAGGCACGGAAGAGTCTCGATATGTTACGAACGGTCACCCATCCACAGACTGACCTCGAGCTTAACCTTCGATCAACCCGTGTGGCTGTTTTTATTTAGCCACGACCTCCTCCCAGATTTATAGGACAATGACTATTCTAAAGGTATTGTATCTGTGTTACTAGCCAGTTTTAAATACTTTTTAATTGTAATCTGTGGAGAACGTAGTGGGTAGCATAATTGTTCATAATATATATTTAAGTTAGTATCTATATCTTATTGTGCTACTGTTTGTTTCTCCTTCAATAAATAAATAAATACCTACGAATTTATGTTACATTTACATTAAGCATTCGTACTAGGCACACTGCAACTGCATATACTGCTACGAAAAAGCGCTGCCAATGTATAGTTGTAAACATGGACGTACCTGGCAAGGTCAAAATTAATCAGTGGCGGTCGGGAGTGGTCGTGGGATTCGTAACCCCCACCAAAATCAGCACGTCAAACCAAAAAACTTTCAAAAACTAGGCATTATTTTTGCAATACCGAAATGTCTCGAATATTATGATTTGATAAGACGATTCAAGACGTCAGTCTCGTGTAGAGTAACCATTTGCAAAAAAAATATACTTAATTGTCTTTGTGACTGATTTCTGTTAGTCAATTATTAACCCCTCCTCCCTCACCGCTGCAACCCTTTCGAAAGTCTGGCTGCGACCGCGCTCGAAGTAAATGCATTATTAAATCCAACCGGTTGACTTTTACCCCTTCAAAACCCCAGACTAAAATCAGCCGGTCGCACGCATAGCAACAATACTTTCATTCAAGCAACACCGTCTCAGTTAGAGCCAAAAGAAACGTGCCATTATACCATTTCTCCATTTGCATATCAACAAAAACGAGTTTCATTATTGCTTGCTACACCAGTTCTATACTCGCCAGACACCCTTCAAAATGGCTGACCTTGGTCCTCATATGAGCCGTTACATCAGTTGTTCTGGTAACCAATTAGATAAGTAATGATGCAAGGAAGTTGGGTTACGTTACTGCAACGTGGGTAGCTAAGAACGTGGTTTTGTTCGGTTATATCTATATTTGTTACGAGTTGAAAAGCATTTTTTCGATTTCATTTATTTATTTATTTATGGGAGAACCAACAGCAATAACAATTGTATATATATATGAAACACAAAGCCTATAACAGATTCCCACGGATAAAAAGAGTAAAAGAGTATTCGAAATCTTAGGATCACTAACAAGCACGATAGAAAAGATTATAAATACAAGGTACAATAAGAACTATGCTAAGTAAATGTGGTAAAACTGCTGTATTACCACATTATTAAAAGTTCATAGTTCTGTTGGTCCAGTGGTTCCAAGCGGTACTGCTGAGAGTGAGATTCTGGGTTTAATTCCCCGGTCGGGTTAAGTTAGTTACACTACCCCATTTGCCCGGTTGGTGGCAACAGACTCGTCCTATTACATGGGGCCTAAATATTACTAGATAAATATAATAAGTACACCTCTGCCCGACCCTTCTGGGTATGCAGGTTGGAAGGAAAATCGACGCACCATACCATGAAATCAGTTCATAATTCCGGCCCCACCAGCGTTCAATTTTTCCGCAATTATTAAAAAAAGAACTGCGTACGAGGTAGCAACCTATTTTTTTGTCATTTTGCTATTATTGTGAAGAGCCTCGTTTCATGTTATTTCAATACCTTTTCAGATAGAGATTGTACAAAAGAAGACCAAATAGATTGATCAGTTCATAACTCGCCGGACACCCTTCAAAATGGCTGACCTTGGTCCTCATAATAAGCCGTTACATCAGCTGTTCTGGTTACTTGTTAAGCAAAATAATTATGCAAGGAAGTTGGATAACATGACTCCATAACGGATGAGTAACTGTGGATGTCGTTGTAATTGATTACATGAGTTGCTTATACAAGTTATCATTGATACAACTAAGACTTCTTAAAAAAAAAAAGTTTGTTAGTTGTTAGGTTTTTACCAGGACTGCGCGATGCCGATGTTAAGGGTGTATCAGCCTATCCATACTAATATTATAAATGGGAAAGTGTGTGGTCTGTTTGTCCGTCTTTCACGGCACAACGGAGCGACAAATTGACGTGATTTTTTAAGTGGAGATAGTTGAAGGGATGGAGAGTGATATAGGCTACTTTTTGTCTCTTTCTAACCCCCGCGTAAAGCCCCGGGCAAAAGCTAGTATATATAATGTTCTTTTGTGGCGCTCTAGAGACAAAACGATTTTGACAAAGTACATTCTTATACTTAGTTTGATTCACCATGATTACGCAAGTGTCACTATTAGATTTTTTCAATTAAAATGGCGGATGTTTGGCGCGAAAGATGGCGTCTTGAAAAGAATCAAAAATTATTATTTATGTTCAAAATTATCAAAAAGTAACAATACTTATGTTTAGCAGTAGACAGAATACATTTAATTATAAATACATTTGAGATATTATTATACCCACAATATGCACCAAAAATGTCCACACAAAAAAAAAACTCGTTCCCATACTATTACAAAACGGTAGAACACGCTGCAACAATTTCTTCACGCCAAGTCTTACGGACCTTGACACATTACATCACCAAGGTGAAGAGCGCTATCTGTAACGTTGTAACGTTATATCGTTGCATTATGTAACCGCTATTGAGTAACCGGTCTCTGATCAATAACGTTGCGCAACTCTGCAGAAATGGGAGGGGTTATTTTTGATGCGTCTTTTGATTATTATGGATAATAATTGTTTTGGTTAATTAATAAGGACGGTGCCTTTACATAGCTTCAAATAAGAGAAAAGGAAGGCTTCAAACCACATGGATGACGAGGACATGGGGGAGATGAAACTTACGGAAGATGACACACAGGGCTAATTGTTGCATGATTGGGAAAGCCGATCCCACATAAAGGGAAAAGGCGAGATCGAAGAAGAAGTCAGGTGCATAGTACTCGCAATCGTGTATCGGCGGTAATCGGCGTGCGTGTATGACCAGATGTACGAACGTAAACGATAGTAATAAATAATAAATAAATAATTCTGGACAATACACACAGCATCATCTAGCCCCATCTAGCTAAGCAGAGCTTGTGTTATGGGTACTAGATGACTGATATACTTAATACAATACATTACATAGATAGATATTTTTTTATTATACATAGCAAATACCCAGAACACCCGAAACAAATATTTGTAGATCGTACAAACATTTGTCGCAGGGCGGGAATCGAACCCGCAACCTCCTGCGTCGCAGGCGGACCATCGCCCGCCGCGCCATATCGGTCGTCACGATGCCAAAGGAGTATGTGAGGATCGTAGCACGTGGCGTTCTGTAGTTTATGCCTACCCCCATGGCAAAAAGGCGTGAGTTTATGTATGCATGTATGTGTGTGTATTAACGGCAGTTTGGTTCAGATAGTGGGTTCCGCTTGACAACACTGTAACTTCTTACTTATGTAATTATAGTAATGTTGATCTAAATAGAAATGAGGGAGAGAACTCGTTGGTGTAGCTACTGATCAAGAGGTCCGCAATTCAAAAACCAGATCGGGCAATGTGTTATTGGGTTTTCCATCAGAAATTTCATAAAAAAAGGGCTCAGGTTTTGTACCCGGTTAATGATAGTTGGCTCACCTCATCCAAAATGCGGATATACTATAAGTATACCTCTGCCTAACCCTTCGGGGAATACAGGCGTAATGTTATGTTATATTTATTATGGTGGCTAAGGTGAAATGCTCCATCAACAGTGACGAAAACTATCGCGGATAAACCTAGACTATCTGAAATTGCCAATATGCATTGAGCATACCATACCTACATATGACAAACCCATCCTCTTATGAAGATTTTAGTAACAAAAAGCTGCAGTAAGGTAACTTAGCTGTATCTAACATAATTAAATTTAAGTATTAAAACACTCACTTACATCATCATCTATACTTATATACTAATATTATAAACAGGTAAAGTTTGTTTGTACGATCTACAAATATTTGTTCCGGGTGTTCTGGGTATTTGCTATATATAATAAAAATATCTATCTATGTAATGTATTTTTTTTTTTTTTTTTTTTGCTGTGTGGATTTTCCAGCAATATTTAATATTTAATATATTTGTTTGTAATTTTGTAAATTGGAGGTAATCTCCGGAACCAACGATCCATTTCTAAATATGTTTGCACTGGTGCTATCATCATCATCAGGCTATATTAGTCTACTGCTGGACATAGCCCTCTCCTAATGAGCGTCATAGCGCATTCAGTCTTCAGCTTGCCGCATCCAGCATCTGCCTGCAGTCTTTCGCAGATATAGGTATATATGCCACTGTTTGTCTCTGCATCACCCATAGGTTGACTGGTAGAAAATGCCTATGGCATTAAGTCCGCCTCTGTACATTTGTGTGCTTAAAGTAATAAATAAATAATCATAATAATTCCTCTCTCTGGAGCCCTGGCCGCCGGTAGCTTGGACCCTGTTCCCGATACCGATGGGCCACTATTTTTTATATTTTTAAATGTTTTTTTTTGTATTAATATTGAAATATTTAAAAATATAATTTATAAGGTTGAAACGCTCGGGTCATGGGGTCCGAGTGCACGTCAACTTTATAAAGAAATTTCTCGACGTCTGATCGACACTTCGCGTGACCAGAGGGCTGGCTCATTCTTTGCCCAAAGAATTAGTATTGCCATCCAACGTGGCAATGCTGCCAGTCTTTTGGGCACGTTTCCAAATGACAGCGATGCGGAGGAATACTTTGACGCCTGAGTGTCCTTGTCGGCTTTTTTTTTGTTTTTGTAAATATGTATAATATACCTAGTTAGTTTTATAGTATAATTGTATATATGTGAATATTTATAAGGTATATTTTGAATAAAGGAGATAATAATAAATATATATAACTGGTGCTTTAGACCATTATAATTTTCAAAATTACGCTTTAAAGGGAGTTGAGGGGATGTTAAAGTTCGAAAGGAACAGCACGAAATCCACGCGGATGAAGTCGCGGGCGAAGTGAAGTGCAATTGAAGAACTAGTGCAGTGCAAGATTAAGCTAAAAAGGCATAAAATAAGGAGGATTTTAACAATAGTAATAAAAAAATGGGTAGTGCCGCCAAAAGTGAAAACTAAAAACTGTGCTTTTTTTAGTTTTAGCTCCACACTTCACATTTGAATAAGATCTTTTAAAGAAAAATAAATCTTCGACTTGCTCACATCGGTGAAAGAAAACATCGCGAGGAAATTTGGACTTAAATGAATATAAATCCAAAATCGCTAAGCCTTTTGGAGCTAGCGTGGTGATTATTGCTATTAGAGCCTTCTCTGTATGAGAAGAAATGAATCTTAATATAAAACTATTTTAGTAACATTTCTAATGAAAATAAATATAACAAAACAAAACAGAAACAAAAATACAACTAGTTTAAAAACCTATAATTATGACCGCTTCCCGCTGCACCAGACCTGCAGCTGTGCATACGGGTCCAGTGCCCCAGGAACGGGCAATCAGGCTTATTCACTATCATGCTGGACAATTCACACACAACATAACACTGCAACAAAAATCGTCAACATTACCACCATTTACCTAACATTACATTCGCGAACCCACAAGTGTGTACATAAGGCAATACATAAGACGTACATAAGGCAATATGTGGCAACTTGTCACCCGGGATAGTTTGCGACATCGGACATTAGGCCATGACCACACCGGTTGACAAAACACGACTCTGTTTTTTTAAATAGGAGAATGTCAAAGTGTAAAGAGTTGTTTTTTTTATATACAGGGCGATAAAAATCATACTTATACTTAGTACATAGTCATACTTTTTATTGGAATCAAATGTGTTAATTTTCATTCACGGTGATAGGTAACTGGGCTTAGCCCAGTTGTAAGCGTCCCTTTGTGCCTATTGGCCTAGCTCTGTTCTGTCTCTTACTGGACATGGAGGGAAGTGGAAATTATGTATTTTTGTAACTCCTTCGCTGATTCATTTTGTTATCGGATCCAAGATAAAATCCGCACTGTGTTTTAGGCATTTAAATAAAGAATCGTGTAGAATTTCAAAGTTTTAAAAAGGTTGCAAATTCAGCTGCTGGATTATTAATGATTTCTGACGATATCAACAATATATTCAGACACGTGCTTTCTCAATATTTAAAATGATACTGATGCTTTGATTACCGTGGCCTACTTCTAGACCGAAATAAAAAAGTGAAAATATCCTGAACCAAAGAAGATTCGGGAAAGAAAAGAAAATCTAATTAAACAAACAATATGTACAACAGGCCGCATGCTAGAGGTGTGTGGTGCGTGTGCATGCAACTAGTGATAGCTAGAGGTAGTTAATACTGGATTTGTTACCAATGACTTGCAGCCTACCGTACTATCTAATAACAACAAACTTCAGTGAAAAAAAAACCGTACCAAAAGGACCACTTTTACCAACTTCCAAACAACCTGTATACTTCAAACATTCCGCAACAACCATCTATTGGTTTAAGACAAAAGTCAGTAGGCGTCAATGTCACTCAGTTTAACACTCTCCGGAGATATAACATCGCTATCTCTAGATACGGTGAAAATGAACAAGTATGGGCCAAGGGCAAGAATAAGTGAAGCGACATTGCTTTCAAAATGTAACACCCTCTTCATAAAACTTTCAACATGCCTACCTACGTATTTTGTTAAGTAAAAAACAACAACAGAAAATGGGAGTGATGCTGAAAGCTTAGCTCACTGTCCCACTGCAGGGCATAAGTTTCTTCTCATACAGAGAAGGCTCTAATAGCAATAATCACCACGCTAGCTCCAAAAGGCTTAGCGATTTTGGACTTATATTCATATAGGTCCAAATTCCTCGCGATGTTTTCTTTCACCGATGTGAGCAAGTCGAAGATTTACATATTTTTATTTAAAAGATCTTATTCCTAGTTAATAACAGTATAAGAAAGAATGCCTCAGGTCTTACAGGGACATTAACTTTGGAATATTTTAAATCTTTGAATATTGGGTTCTCTAATCTAATTTCTTATAGATTTTCTATTGAAATTTGCTACTTTTCTAGCCCTTTTCTAAATTTTTAACATTGCTGCCAGAAAACATAGCGTAGCACAGCTATGGATCATAGCGTAGCGTAGGTAAGGACCATAGCGTAGCGTAGGTAAGGGCCATAGCGTAGCGTAGGTAAGGGTCATATCGTAGCGTAGCTAAAGGTCATATCGCAGAGTAACGTAAGTTTCTAACGTAAACCGGCAATATACTCGCCGCGCTCAGTGTGTCCTAGGGCTTACTCTAATGCAATAACATGCCATTGATTAAACGTGGTCCCTAGCATTTGGGCTGAGGTCAATAAGTTATGTCCACACGTACTAATGAGAATGCACCTTAGGACATCGTCGTGCATATACTTACCCAACTATTAGAAGCATAACTCTATAAGATTACGCTATTCAGATACCCCATTAATAAACGCGAAGTAAATTCGTTAGTCGACCAAACGTTAGGTTCACTTGAAGATTATAGTGGTTGTAACTTCACTCTGCATTTGTTAAAGGGGGGTTGGACTTATTCCAAAAGAACAAGGTTTCTAAAGGACTTACTCCAAAAGAACAAGACTAAACCTAAATAGGAAGGTTCAATAATGTAGGGTGTCCGGCCTTTCTACACAAATGTCCGGCTAAACTGGCTGGTCTTTCCGGCAATTAGGTTTGGCGACCTGGCAACCCTAGTTATGGTAGATGTTTTCTTGAGTTCAGACGGTGCTAGGCTAGGTTCTTCTCCTTTACCCTCGTATCTTTAGCCTTCTTAATCTTTTGGCGTTATTAACCGTTATTATCTGTAAGACAGATGAAGATGCTTACCAGCAAAGTTAAGATTTCATATCCCTTATCATATCCTTCCGGACATTTGTGAGATCAGCTCAAAGATTGAGCTAAATAAACTAAGATATATATCTTGAAGTGGACTGCAGCTGGAGATGATGATAATGATATATCGCCAGCCCGAGTCCTATATAAATATAAGTCAATAGTCATCAAAACACAAAGAGAACCATTAAGTTATTAATCCCTGGGTTTAGCCTATTTCTAAATATGCTCCCACAGGATAGTCCGGTTAAGCAGTTACTCGTAATAACCCTGAAGGTTAAACTGCGAGATGCCATTACAAAAAAAAACAAAAATAAATAAATAATGCTGGACAATCCACACAGCATCATCTAGCCCCAAGGTAAGCAGAGCTTGTGTTATGGGTACTAGATGACTGATATACTTAATACAATACATTACATAGATAGATGTTTTTTTATTATACATAGTAAATACCCAGAACACCCGAAACAAATATTTGTAGATCGTACAAACATTTGTTACAGGGCGGGAATCGAACCCGCAACCTCCTGCGTTGCAGGCGGACCTTCGCCCACCGCACCACATCGGTCGTCAAAAAAGAAAACCGCTTACCCTTATCCCCATATTTCTGTCGGCAAGGCCTGTATTCCTCTTTCATCTATTTCTATTGGCCGTCATATCAACAGCCACCTCCTTTCTAGCGAAATCATTTTTCACACAATCCATCCATTTGTACTTCCTATCTTGTCAAAACCGTCGACATTCAATCCCAATACTTCTCACATGATACATTCCTCATTTCTTCTCATCACATGCCTATACCACGGATCGAATTTGACGGCACGGTTGGCACAGTGGCTGGGCGATTGACTGCTGCGCCGCGTGTCGTGGGTTCGATTCCAGCACGGAACAAATATTTGTATGGCTTACACCTACAGATAGTTGTTCCGGGTCTGGCTGCTCGTGTATGTGTCTTTAAATGTTTGTAAACGCACCCACGACATAGGAGAAATTCCTAGGGTGAAGGAAAATTTAAAAAAAGAAAAAGATACCATGTCAAAATTCAACAAAATAGTCAGTAGAGAAAATTCAAAAAGTCGATTTCTATTTGTAACCAGCTAAACAAGCCATAGTCCATGGCCACTAGCGCTTAGATTTAGATATTGCGCGAGCGCATAGACATGGAACAGGTTCCAGTGGCTCAGTAACCCATATTCGCAGCCGGTTTCTGCGACTGGTGCGGGAATAGAACTAACGTTAGAACCTTCATAACTTGTATTGCGTGCAGGATTAAAGAAAATACTTTGTGTAGTAAACGGTAAAGTTACACATAAAAATGGCTGAAAGGATTATTTTTTGTCGCTGTTTTTTTTTATTTGCTGCCTTTAATTAAGCACATCCTTTTTTTTCTATGCCTATATTGTCCCACTGCTGGGCAAAGGCCTCCTCCGTAGCCCTCCAGTCCTCTCTCTGTGCGGTTTTCTCCAGCCAACCTTTCTAAGTCGTCATACCAGCGTTTTCTAGGCCTCCCTTGACGACGACGCCTGCACACCCAATTCTTTTATAACATTACTACTTTGCTATATCAAATTTCGACGACGAAAAAAAAGAAAACTTAAAAATTTGACTTTTTGATGGATCTGAAATTCAGAATATTATTGGAATGACACTTGGGATCTATAACAGGATCCCTAAATGAATTAAAGAGATGAACAACATACACGATCTTAGCACCTTCACTGCCACAAAACGAGACACAATAGAAAATCTATTGTTTGTCGGTCATTTGGCGTTTAAGGTGTTAAAAAGTCTTTACTTAAAATATTAATTAAATGAAATAAAATGCTTATTAAACTGTGTATGAATAATATGAATAATATCTAACTTACAGATTATAATTATCTCTTTTTATTATTACTATTTGGAAAGTTTTACTGTGTTTTTTTATTTTTTTTATTTAATGTAATTATCATGTTTTAACTATATAGTGCTATACTATGTGCTATAGTGTTTGTACGCCGATGACAGCTAGATATAGCGTTTATTTCTAATGCTAACTGTGTACCTAACGTACCTATGTTCAACAAAACATTTTTATTTGTCAAGTTTATTGTGTTGTTACAATAATTTACATATATACAATTATAATATAAAACTAACTATTTACATATTTACAAAAACAAAATAAAATAAAAAGCCAACCAAGACATTCAGGCGTCAAAGTACTCCTCCAGATCGCTGTCATCTGGAAACGTGCACAAAAGACTGGCAGCATTGCCACGTTTGATGCCAATAATGCCTATGATGCCAATCCTTATACAAATACAAATAAAATTATTTGTATTTGTATAAAGTTTCTCTTCATCATCATCATCATCAGGCTATACTAGTCCACTACTGGACATAGCTCTCTCCTAAGGTTTCTCTTAGATCGATCGAGTAATTATTCAAAAGTTATCATGAAAACTTTCAAAGTCATTTCAGAACGAACAATATCATAACATCTTCCATATTAAACAAAAATCATCATAAAAGTCACCTTTTAATTTCAATAAAAAAACTCCAAACCGACAAACGAACGTAATTAACATCAAATATTTCACACAAAACATTATTAGATTATGGAACATGTTGAAATTGACTCCTAACCGGCGGCGGCAGCCATTTCTTGCGCGCAGTGGAAATGCAACAGGTCAACTAACTTTGTGATGAAATATCTCCGGAAGGTCCCGAGCTCATTCGCGAGATTAATGTGCGGGCTTTGATTATGTTCTACGTTGCGTTTTTCCATATAAACATTATACATATGTTATGTATTATGTTTACCCCTGTTAATGTTAATGTCCAGTTAGGCAAACGTGTACTTAAAATAGTAGGTGCACCCTGTCATCGACCAGGCACAAATCCGGGCTCTACGGGCTCCTACTGGAAAAATACAAATCAAATACGAAACACGAACAAACAAAACACTATCTAAAGGAATGTGACCTTTAGATCGAATTCTTTTACTAATTTCTCAATGTGAAACTTTATAAAATTTATTAGAAAATCCCTCTTCCAGCGTCCTTATTGAGCCGTCACTCACAATTACAGTCAATTTCAGTCACGAGATAATATTTTTTTAAAGGAGTGGCGCTAGTGGACCGTTGTGTCCCCTAATATAAATATTTTTTAGTGTGTAGTAAGTTTCGGCTGTAAAATAAGTCGTAATTGGTTTAACCTTTAATCCTATGATGGGTTTATCACTAGCCTAATGAAACGGAAAATATGAAAGAGGTAACAAAGAATATTTGGTAGTTTTAGACATGGTTTCTACCAATAATTCCGTAGTTCCAAACCACTTTGATATTTATTCTGGTTTGACTTGCTGATGTGTTTTTTTTAAACCAGTTTACAAACAAAAACATAATGTATCAACTGTCACAGATAAATATTACAAATGAATACAATAGTATTGCAAAAACTCAATCTATTACATCAGCCCTTATCGAACAAAATTAGCAAAAACAGCATTACAAAACAAATCCTTATCATTTTTCTAGAATTTGTAACAATAAAATTTGTAATCAAAACGTGCACTTCACTTGGTCGCACCAATCATACCACTTATATGTATATTTAGCTTACATTAAGTAATAGTATATATGTATGTATGTGTTGACATATCTACGGAACTATGGTTACGACAGTGTTGCTATTAGCGAAATATTTCGCTAATTTTACACTTGGCAATTACATCAAGTGTTGCAATGCATGGCGGATTATTATTGTGTATATTATGTTTGATCAAAATAGTGTTTTTGTAATTTAAAAATGTAGTTGTGTATTAGATAATTTGACGGTGGTCATTATGTTAGTTGGGTTCTGGGTCTTCTTCTCGTCTTGGGGAATATTAGCAATGAGGTATTTCTTTTTTAAATATCGCAGCATTAAGCTGAGACCTTCTTGGCTTCTAATAGGTCCTTTTTATTTTCACATGTGAATTTGGTAGTTCTTGTCATTTATATTTACCGTTCGTATACCAAATAATATTTCTTCTTTCTTTGTTTTGTTCGATACAGGAATTAAACACACAGTCCCTGACTCTGAGAAGCTAGAATTTTATTTATCACGCTATCCAAATAACCTTGTAATTACAATGTAATCCAACATTTCTGTCAACAGTACCTCTAATGACACAATCATGAACACGCCAATCGACCTAAGCTATTACAAAATCGATTGTCAATTTTCGAGACGATCGACTCGATATTTCGTATCGATTACGCTATAGGTTTCGTTAGTTTCACACCGAAAAGTGTATTCAAGGACAATTGTCTAATTTTGTGTTAGAATAAATTCTTGGTGCAATACTTGACGGTTTGAAGTGGTCAGCCCTTTAAGATGGTGACACGATTTCTAATAAAATACTTGTGTTTGCACTGCCTCAATAATCCAGTGGACGCAAGCGCTACTGCTAAGTAAGAGGTCTTGGGATCAATTCCCGGGTCAAGCAAAGTGTTATCGTGTTATCCATCTGAAATTTCTTAACAGTTTGAATGTGTGCCCGGTTGATAGCATTATGCTCGCCCCTTGTTACATGGGCCTTAAACTAAACTAGCGAAATAAAATAAATAAATAAAATAAATAAATAATGCTGGACAATCCACATAGCATCATCTAGCCCCAAGCTAAGCAGAGCTTGTGTTATGGGTACTAGATGACTGATATACTTAATATAATACATTACATAGATAGATATTTTTATTATATATAGCAAATACCCAGAACACCCGGAACAAATATTTGTAGATCGTACAAACATTTGTCCCAAGGCGGGAATCGAACCCGCAACCTCTTGCGTCGCAGGCGGACCTTCGCCCGCCGCGCCACAACGGTCGTCACGTTCATCTCTGCCTTCTGGAAATTCAAGCGTGATGTTATGTGGTAAGTTGCAACTTTTATTTTTATGTGTCTTCCTTGGATGGATGACCGTTTATTACATATCGAGACTCCTCCATGCCTCGGAATGCACGTTAAGCCGTTTGTCCCGGCAGTCATGCGTAGATCTGACTGATTGTCACTTGTTACGGTGAATAAGAAGCCCGAAAGTCTGACAACCTGTCTAACCAAGGGGAATCGTGTTGCCCGGTAACTGGGTGGTAGCGGTACAAAAGGCAGTTGCTCTATGTAAAATACTGGTATTCAGATGCATCCTGATAGACTAGAAGCGAACCCAGTTGGCAAAAGGCTAGGCCGTGTGATGTGTTTTCCTTACCCGCCTTTTAAAACTAGGTGTAAGACTACCTTTCCGTAATACCGTAGCCTACACCTGTTCAAAACATTGAATCTAAATCTAGATTAAGAGCAAACTTTCGATATCCAACGAACAGGTTAGATTTTAGTAATAATATAACTATTAAATTGGACACAAATATATCTTTCCTGTAATCTGTCTCAGTAATCAAACAGGCTAGTTATTAACATTGCTTACTAAAACTATGCTTCACTATACTAAGTTCTTCATTAAACTTAAAATGTAAAGGATTTTGAACCATGTTTTGTGAGTTCTAAGGTTTGTTGTTAAGTATTTGAAATGCAAACGTAAGTTTGTGGTAACATAACGGAGTGTACACACTGATATAAGCAATTAGATTGGGAACAGCGTATGATAGTGTATTCTACGTTAGCAATACCAAAAAAAAAACCTTTACTTCAGGCAAGCTAAACCCATATATAGAACAATAAGAGCGACCATACAATTAAATTACAAATAACAATAAATAATAATTAAATTCAAATATATAAAATAGAATACAATTAAACTATAATAAAAATCAGAAAATAAAATAAAATAATAATACAAATTAAAATAAAATAAAATCATAGAATACTAAAAATCTGTAAATAAAATAAAATAAAAAAAAAAACAATTTTTGCTGCGGCATTAGCACAGCCACAAGTCTGCCGGAACAACGCTGTATGAAATGTAATGAAGCTTCCAAAAAATTTAAACGAATATTCGTTTTTTCGAGAGAAAAAAAAAACATAAAAAGCTTTACACTCGTATATACGTCCTTAAACCAGAATACAAACTCAAACAACCAACTCTAAAATAAACCTCAAAAAAGGTGTAAAATAACTACCTACCTATAGTTTCGGAAGTCGGTGGCTTTGGTTGTTTACTTTGATTCATTTTATGCCCTAGTAGGTCTGGTGGCCGTCGGTTATCATTAGTCCACTTCACCAAATGGTGCTTTCCGAGAGCAAAATCATGAGCTACTGCAAGAAAATACCCAAACTGCTACAGGTGTGTCTATTAAATATGAAGAGTTCCCTCGATTTTTCCAGACTTGGTGACAATTGGACAACTCCAAGTGTGTATACTTTCAACAACAAAAAAATCTATCAAAATTTATCGCTTAACATAAAGTCATAACTCAAAAATAGAACCTCCCCCCTTTTTGAAATCGGTTAACACAAACCATCAACCGTGTTATCGCTATATCTCGGGTGGCATAGGGGCCAAAACACGAGCCTACCATAACCTTTTCCCAACTATGTTTGGGGTCTGTCCTGTCTATCTGGATTCAGCTGAATACCAGTAATTTAAATGGAGTGACTGCTTATCTGACCTCCACAACCCAGTGACTGGGTAACACAATACCCCTTGGTAAGACTGGTTATCAGTCTTTCGGGCTACCCTGGCTGGGGGCCTTCTTGTAAGGTCACCACAGGATCGACCGGTTAAGCAGTAAACAGCCTTATAGTGCTGAACTGCGAGTGGCCCTAACTAAAAAATAAAAAAAAAAGTCTTTCGGGCTACTGAAGATCTATAAATGACAGCCGGGACCAACGACTTAACCTGCTTTCCGAGGCACGAAGAAGTCTCGATATGTTATAAATGTTCACCCATCCACAGGCTGACCTCGGCAAGAGCAGCTTAACCTCCAATCAACCCGTGCGGCTGTTTTAATTTAGCCACTAGCTCATCCTGAAAACATGAGCCTGCAAGTGATTATGATTTTAAAAACTCCTCTGAATAAAACTAAATACATTTAAGCCTTTTAAAATGTCTCGTTGTTGTACGTTGTTCCATCTGGAATTTCTCATTAGCAGCATTAATGTTCTGTCCAGTATGAGGCAACAGGCTCGCCCCCTACTAAATGGAACTGAAACAGAAGTGGTGAAATATGGGTGTATTTTTGTTTTTTTTTTTAATAAAAACGTTGCTCCACACTTGGAATTTCTCCTGTATCGTGGGTGCGTTTACAAACATTTAAACTCACATACACAAACAGCCAGACCCGGAACAACTACCTGTAGGTCATACAAATATTTGTTCCGTGTGGGGATCGAACCCACAACTCGCGGCGCAGCAGCCGATGGCTCAACCACCGTGTATTTGTATGCGTGATGTTGTTATAAAATAGTTGCAGCGACAAACCATCACATCTGCAAGGTCCCTACGATGCATTCACTAGGGATGTCGCAAGTGAACAACCTTGCGTGGTTGCAACAGACGTTGCGTTACCGCTGCGTTCATTACAACCAGTAAGTGGAGCTTACGTACTGAGCTGGAAAAACTAAGGCACTATTATCTGACGACCTATGTAGCGCAGCGGGCGAAGGTCCGCCTGCGACGCAAGAGGTTGCGGGTCCGATTCCCGCCTTGGGACAAATGTTTGTACGATCTACAAATATTTGTTCCGGGTGTTCTGGGTATTTGCTATGTATAATAAAAAGTATTTATCTATGTAATGTATTGTATTAAGTATATCAGTCATCTAGTAGTCATAACATAAGCTCCGCTTAGCTTGGGGCTAGATGATGCTGTGTGGATTGTCCGGCATAATTTATTTATTATTATTTATGTGGGTAGGTTGTATCCCTTCCCGAAGGAAAGGAATTTTAAACAAACACTTTTATTATTTGGTTATCTATTTCTGTTTCAAAGCATTCAATGAAAAAAAAATTGATAGTTTGTAAAATTTTGATTAGTAGCTAAGATAATGTTTAAGTTAGTATTTAAGTGTATTGTACAGAGGCTAGCATCAACCAACACCATCTGTTAAATTTATTTGATAGTTTTTCAACTTTATTATGAAAGAATAAGGTTCATGTTCAATTGGCAATTAACCTGTGGAAACGTTGTGGATTTTATATTTAACCACTTGACTGTCATACCATATTTTATTGTAACACACATTGTACACTTTTTTCCCAAACAAAGAAAAAATGAAAAAAAAAGGAATGACAACATATAAAAGTAACATCAAGCCTATATTTCCTCCACAGGGTGATTATGAAAATACAAAAAAAAACATTTAACAGTTCAACTTCGAACCTCCTCCTTTTTTTTAATCGGTTAAAAATATATCACGCAGAATTCCTACATAGATTGCATATAAGTAATAGCATCACCCCAACAAACCTTCAGAGAATTCTGAAGGTTTAGGCAGAATTGAATAAATGATGCACCCACCTTTCACCAGTAATGCTAGAGTCCCAAGAATCCTGCAGGAGAGCACTCAATAAAAAAAAAAGTAAGTCCAGACATTATTTTGGTTAGACCATGTTAGGACCATGCAGATTAGTTTCTGAGATGGTCACCCATCGTCAGACCAACCTCGGAAAGCGTAGCTCAGCTTTCAATCGACCCGTGTAGCTCTTACTCAGTCACGTGCCCTGAACATCAAAGGTAGCTAACAGTTTTTAAAAAGAAGACAAAAAAGTGCTCCCGTCATTAAAAAAAGTACATGAAAAACTTCCCTAACTTCGTAGTAGAACCCAACAAAAAGTGGATTATTATTATTGAAAATTGCCAAAGTCCACCAAAGCCTTCATTAACCAACATTTTATATAACCAATTTCAAAAGTCAGGACCAAGTTCTCAATTCATCGAAAGCTTTTGTTTTTATTGAAAGAAGAACACGAAGGTTTGACCTATACGAAAGCTTTGGAAAAAGAACAATATTAATATGACTGTTGTCATAACCTTTCGGAGGGAATAAAGACCTCAATATGAAATTGTAACAATCAATCGTTGGCCCAACCCCCTCTTTACCTCGCCTCTTACCAGGGACGTAGCTAGTTCGAAAGGGAGGGCCCCTTTCGGACTGTCAAATTTGTTGGGGGCCTTTTTACCTGGCTTCTTCGAAGTCCAAAAGGTCTTGTTATTTTTTCATAATAAATTGAAATAACTTCTTTCTTCATTCTGTAACTAATTCGTCGTTGCGATCTTATTAACTGCCAATTTCCATAACTATCCTAATCCAAATCCCAATCCGCAATCTAAAACTGCTGCTTCTGATTCGCGCTCTCAAGGATACAGATTGCATACTCGGCCATTAATCGGTACAATCGGTAGGTTAAAGCTGACATTGTTGTCAGCTTTAACCTAACTAACCTATGTAATCACATAACACATCAAGAACGAGTAAATTGAGCTCAAAAATGCTAATATTGCTAATAATTTACTAAATTGAATTGAATTTTATTTACTTTTTACAATATTTTGTCGGTCCCAGTTGCCATTTATAGATTTTTGACGTTTTGGTAGTCAGAAACCCGAAAGTCTGACAACCAGTCTTACCAAGGGGTATCGTGTTGCCCAGTAACTGGGCTGTGGAGGTCAGATTGGCAGTCGCTCCATGTGAAATACTGGTATCAAGCAGCATCCGGTTAGATTGGAAGCCGACCCCAATATGGTTGGAAAAAGGCTAGAAAAATGATTTTGATGAATTACCTAAATTAATACAAGAGCTCGCGAATTGGACCGCGCTGCAGCTTGAAAGATTTGTAAGCCATAAACTAATTTTCATATCTTCATTAAGTATTCATTCATGACAGGCCTCTTATTAATAAAAATGTGAGGCTGTTGATAACATTTTACAATATCTTGGTAACACACATCTCGCGTCGGGGCCCCTTTAACTCAGGGGCCCTGGCAACAACCGCGGTAGCTACGCCCCTGTTCCTTACACAACCATTTTGTCGCGTAACTCTCAGAAAACCGTCGAAGTTTTGGCCAATTGTCTTTAAAGAAATGAGTTTCTTCGAAAGCGCGATATTGACTCAAACAATAACTAAATTAAACAAAAGTTATGTTTGTAAAGGAAACAAGTTTTTGAGGTTTTACCAAAGTTTGGGAGACACGTGATTGCACTCAATCCCTCGTCCAGAACTTCTTTCACGTAACGAACTTGTATGACTTCTTAAAATGTCACTTATTTTGATATTACCTAAGTGGTAGGTAGGTATAGGCTGTTATAACAGATACAGAGTAGCGTTGATAGGTCAATGAGTATTTTTTATCGTAGGAACTAATAATAATATGACCATCTGTCGAGGCTCTCGTTACACGGTTGGATCAAAGGCCTGATACAGAAGGTAGTACTCCTCGATGCGGCTCGCATTGTGAGGAGGTTCCTGTCTCTGCAACCCTAACCGCCGGTAGCTTGGACCCTGCTCCCGCCATCAGTGGACCACTATTTTTTTATATTTTTAAATGTTTTGTATTTTTATATTGAAATATATAAAAATGTAATTTATAAGAATGTTTATATTAGGTCACGAGAAATTTATATAATAGAGATAACTGAAATATCTGAATAGTTTTCATCTTACCCATCTCATCCTTTGTTTCCGGGTTAAACTCGTGTATTGTATTACACGAGTTTAACCCGGCAAACGCAAATAAGACTCGCTCGGTATTAAGTCCAAAATCGTACATTCCATCTACCAGCATACCTACGTACTTACATATTATCTCATAATTAGTCACATTGTAATAATATATTGTATATTCGTTACATTACCATTCGTTTTCTTTAACACTTGTTCAAGCAGTTTCACGTGTTAGTTATTTAATTATCCGTGTGGCCGCTTGCTTGCTGTTTTTTTGTACTTTTTATTTCATTATTATTCTTTTTAACTTTGCCCCACACTAGGAATTTCACCTGTCACCATCTGCCTAGCCTTTTCCCAACTATGTTGGGGTCGGCTTCCAGTCTAACCGGATGCAGCTGAATACCAGTGTTTTGCATGGAGCGACTGCCTGTCTGACCTCCACAACCCAGTTGCCGGGCAACACGATACCCCTTGGTAGGACTGGTTGTCAGACTTTCGGGTTTCTGACTACCCGTGACGACTGTCAAAGATCGAAGAAGACAAATGACAGCCGGGACCAACGGCTTAACGTGCTTTCTGAGGCACGGAGGAGTCTTGATATGACACGAACGGTCACCCATACACAGACTGACCTCGGCAAGCGTAGCTTAACCTTCGATCAACCCGTGCGGCTGTTTTTATGTAGCCACGAGCTCGACAAGGAATTTCAGGAATTTCTCCTGTATACCGATGATAGTGCGGGGCAAAGTTTAAAAAAAATACTACACGTTTTGTAGATCATAGGTACAGTGCAGGGTAGGTGAGATTTTCCACGTAACATATTGGTATTCAGCTGCATTCATGGTAAATAGGTCACCTAGTCTGTCTCAGATTCAAGAAGTTTTGTTTCTCATGTAAGCAATGACCATTTAGCCTCATACAGAACGCGACGATAAATCATACGTATACAAAAACAAATTATTATTTTTATGATAATAGCCACTATTAACTGATGTCGTGTTAAACCATCTTACTTGAGTTGTCTAATTTTACTTAAATATATAGATCAAAGTGCTGATGGTCTAGTGGTCGTAAACGTGAAGCATAAGGTCCTGGGTTCCATTCCCGGGTTGAGAAATGTGTTATGGGATTTCTCGTTAGGAATTTCTCAGTAGCAGCCCGGAGTCTGGATGTGTGCTTTGATGACTGTAATAAGCTCACCCCTATTACATTGGACTGAAATGGTGAAATAATGGTCATATGGTGGTGACAACACGGTTGGCGCAGTAGTTGAGCCATCGGCTGCTGCGCCGCGTGTTGTGGGTTCGATCCCCTCACGTAACAAATATTTGTATGACCTACAGGTGGTTGTTACGGGTTTGGCTGCTTGTGTATGTGAGTTTAAATGTTTGTAAACGCACCCACGATACAGGATAAATTTCTAGTGTGGGGCAACGTTTTTTAAAAAGAAAAAAAACATATACCGTTCCGAAAATTGACGAAAAGTTTACGTCAAGCATTTGTCCTAAGTTCGAAGATTTATCAGCTATCTCGCAGATAATCCGCACATTCTCCAAGAAACGATTCATCATCGTAATGTTGACAGGGAAATATGTATATTTGAAATTCCTAGTGCGGGGCAACGGTTTTTTTTTTTTAAGAAAAAGATAAATGTGGATGTGCTGTAGGTACACCTCTGCCGAACCGTTCAGGGAATACGGGCGTGATGTTATATGGATAAAAGTAAACAAGGAAAACAAGAGGAAGTGAAGTACAGGTCTTGAATATTGGTGCCAACTAGAAATTCAATCCCAGTACAAAGAATTTAACTAACCCGTTCAATCTCGCGATCAAACGGTAGTTAGGTGTTTAACCGTCATCTGACCGGGTTACACCGACGTTATGCCGGTCGATTTAACCCCGATAACAGTTAACTGGTCGTTTCTCAAGGAAACGTAAGGTTAAGTATGTAAACTAGGTATTAGGTTTTCATGTCGGAGCCAATGATTTAAATAGTAGTTAGATTATGTTTTTGATCACGTTTTCTTCAGTTTACATATCCAAAGAGGAAGGTTAAGCTACGCTTGACGAGGTCAATCTACGGATGAGTGACCGTTGATTACATGTCGAGACTCCTTCATGTCTCGAAAAGCAGGGTAAGCCGTTGGTCTCGGCTGTCGTTGGTCAGATCTTTGACAGTTGCCCAAAAGTCTGACAACCAGTCTTACCAAGGGGTCGAGTTGCCCAGTAACTGGTTTGTGGTTGTCAGATAGGCTGTCGCCCCATGTAAAATACTGGTATTCAGCTGCATTAGGGTACCACTACCTGTATACCTACAAACATTTGTTCCGTGCGGGGAACCAACCCACAACACCCAGCGCAGCAGCCAATCGCTCGACCACAGCGCCAACCGTGTCGTCTAGTTGGTCTGACCGTCGTGTTAGCGACTGGCCTCCCTACGGTATTGCCAACAGTGACCAGGTTATCGCACCAGCTACGAGTATATTTTCTACGTATTATGTGGCCGAAATAGTTTACAATACTCTAGGCGTACTGTGGACAATCTTAAACTAGCATAAAGGTGATGTTTCTTTAAGTTTAAGGAAATATCATCAAACTGTAAAAATGTCATGATGGCCCAGTGGTTTAGGCCTCGCCTCTTGTGCACGAGGTTGTGGGTTCAAACCTGGGCAAGTATCAATGTGAGTTTTTCAATTCAAATGTACTTGCTTAGTTTATCCTGGACATCAATGACATCGGTGAAGGAAAACATCGTGAGGAAACCTGGAGTTATATAATTTATATAAGTCTGAAATCGCCAACCCGTGTTGAGCAAGCGTGGTGATTAATGCTCGTGCCTTCTCTGAATGAGAAGAGGCCTTTGCCCTGCAGTGGGACAGTAACAGGCTGGTACTAAGTATAGTACGGTGATAGCATAGTAATGCTATCACCAAATTGGAATCATGGGTTTGAATATGGTACACTATATTATTGCTTATCAATGCATCAGAAACTTATATGTATTTGTCTCTAATGTCCTAAAACATAACGCAACATGACGTCTGTATTCCTCGAAGGGTGGGGAATTATAGAAATACCCACATTCCACCAGTTATGTTTAAGTGCCATGTAATAGGTGGTGAGCCTATTGCCATTAACTGGGCACGAAACCAGACTCCAGTACTCCAGCCTGGTACTGGGAAAATTCCTTTTGGGAAAAAATCAATAACACTGCCCGACCTGAAAAACAAACACAGGACCTCGTGGTCAGCAGTCGCGCTTGTTACCACTAGACCAACGAGGCAGTCATTGTCTAATGTACTAATTGGTAGGTATGCGAGTTTTATTTTTTAGATTTTTCTTTTCAAGAAAATTGCGCGCACGTATAAGAAGTATAAGATTCGATTTGGCAAAGATATATATCGACGATGAAGAGCCAATACCTCCTTAGTATCTATCTTTTTTTCGATTTTTAATTTTTAATTCCAATCGACGTAAAATGCTATTTCGTGGATACTGGCAAAACCACCTAATACGATATTTAACTACGAGTATTTATCCCATAAAACACTAATACGGTACGTTATACTTCCAATTTCCAAATAAAAAAAAGATAAAAAAAAGTTTTTTCGTCTCCTATAAAGTCACAATTTTTTAGATAGAAGATACAGTAATACGGCGTCGATATACAGAAGGAATGCAAAAATATAATACGTTCAAGTTTCAACCATTGAGCGATCACTAGTCCTAACTATTCCGGCAATACCAAAGTTAATTCCAGAACAAAACGAAAAATCATTCGTAACAGTAATTTATGTAAGAGTAGTGACGTCAAACGTCGCGACGTCATAAGAAAACACACCCACTGTTTGAATCACGGAACATTACACAAGTAGAGTTTAAAAATTACGTCAATGAATCCATTACATGTTTATTTCCAAACAAGGTAAACTCCCTGTACCTTCTTTTACATAATTCCTACATTTGCGTAGGATTCATTAACGTAATACTTTGTCAATGAGTAGATTCTTTTCCTTCCAGAATTTCCACAAACTTAGGAAATTGATTTATCGTAGCTAAAAATAGTAACAGACGCTTGTGTCTATCCAATATTAAGCTACGATTGTATATTATATGTCAGGTGCATAGTACTCGCAACCGGAGTGCGTGTATGACCAGATGTATGAACGTAAACGAAGCAAAAGGAATATGTAAGGATCGTAGCGGGTGGCGTTCTGTATTGTCTGCCTGCCTCATGGGGAAAAAAGCGTGAGTTTATGTATGTATGTAGTAAGTAAAAGTCTAGTAATTTATTTCATCCAGAACATTCAAAAAGGCATTTTCGAACCTCTTAACAAGATTTTTAACAGAAAAACAGTTTATGTAAGGTTGATGTCAAAAACCTCGAAACTCGAGATCTGCTGAGTGCGAGGTCCTGCGTTCGTTTCCCAGATTCGGCAAAAGGTTATTGAGTTTTTCTAATAGAATATTCTTATTAGCAGCCCAGTGTCTGGACATGAACCCGGTCGATGGCAAAAGGCTCACCCCTATATTACATGAGACTTAGCACATAACTGGCGAAGGAGACTCGATATCTTACCATCGCTGTTCTTCTCTGATTAATTTCGTTGCGGTATCCAAGACAGTTGAATCGTTTCTCCGGGACTTGTCGGTCTGCATTGTTTCGACGCATTTCTGGTGATCGCCACTGTTGATTCTGGTTTTCAGGAGTTGCAGTGGTTTGGGAATAGTGTGGCGGGATTGTCCAATAAAAAAAAATACGAATGGTCACCCATCCACGGACTAACAACAGCAATCGTAGCTTAAACTCTGATCAACCCGTGCGGCTGTTTTTATTTCAACACTAGCTTTTCTATTACATATTTACTAACTATCGTTAGTATTTCCTTTTTAAAGATTTTTGTTCGGGTTTAAATATGTACGTTATCTGTGGAAAGTAAACGTTTTTATCTTTATTTCTTTATTTCTTTCTAGTTACGTAAGATAAGGCTATAAGGATGCTATACATATGTTGGCAATATCTGTTAGAAGAGATTTTAAAAACTGAAAAGTTAGACAATGGTGCCGATTCCCTCGACAAGCTAAAGTAACTTAAGACTACTTACATCTCTTTCCCTCTTATAAAACTTGAATAGGACGGACATAGATAAGAGCAGTCAATTTTAGTTGAACTGAAACTTCCATACAAACATAGTTGACGTTTAAAAGGCATCGACCAACAACATGGTCAAGTTCAAAGCATAAACTAACTAGAACATTTGACATCTCTAACTTAGTACATAACTGTCGCCGTCCTTTTCTCGAGCTATATGCCAGAAAGAGATATCAATTCTCTATTTAAAGTTTATTTTATGAAGAAAGGAATTGATGCCTTCAACAAAGTATGATTGAAGTGGAATCATTCTCATTCATTGGACGATCGATGTGGCGCGGCGGGCGAAGGTCCACCTGCGACGCAGGAGGTTGCGGGATCGATTCCCGCCTTGGGACAAATGTTTGTACGGTCTACAAAAAATTGTTCCGGGTGTTCTGGGTATTTGCTATGTATAATAAAAAATACCTATGTATATAATGTATTGTATTAAGTAAATCAGTCATCTAGTACCCATAACACAAGCTCTGCATAGCTTGAGGCTAGATGATGCTGTGTGGATTATCCAGCATTATTTATTCTGCTTTAAGGACTGTCTGGAAGAGAGCGCCGAGAGCGATCTATTAATTTAAAAATTACGTAAGATTGTTTTATTTTGGCACCCCTGGTTTGAGAGGACTGCTATAGCCGTCACGTGAGATTTACCTTATAATTTTCCTGTTTTTGAGCTTACGTAATTAGTGAATACCCCCAAAGAACGATTGTACACTTGTTCTATTAATGTATGTCCTATGTTTAAATATTATTTGTTTTTTTTTAAGGATGACAAATATCCCAATAACTTCTCCCGTTCTGGGTCGAACTGGAGGGCGTGCCAGACTTTTACTGGCTAAAACCCATCCGTGTTTCGTCCTTGCCTTTTACTTTCCAGGGTTATGGAAACTCTTTAGAACATCTTGCAACAATATTTGGTGTACAGTTACTTGTTTGAATACCATCGCTGAAAAGGATACTGTAAAACCGATCATAAAACTATACCTTAGTAAGCAGCTCTAATTACGTACATCCAATAGAGGGCGAGCTTATTGCCATCAATCAGGCACTAATCCAGACTATTGGGTCTGGATTAGTGCCTTCGCTTTGGAATCTAACCCAGGACCTTGCGCTTAGGAGTAGCGCTTGTGACCAGTAGACCAACGACAGAGTTACATGATTTTATAAGTTTTCAAAGTTTGAAAGACGGCGCTATTCTCTCCGAACTGAACCTCAATCTATTAATAACCTCATAGACTCCACAACCCAATCAATGACTTACACAAACCTATCAAACAAAGGCTTCTGCCACAAGAGCATCTCCTAACTCCATTCAAACCAAATTTAAACTTTCAAGGAACAATGACCTTTCTGACCTCATGCCATAAAGCTGAACTCACCACAAGGACCACGTGATCAGAATATCACGTGTCTTCTTAAACAACGTTCCAGATATAGCAATAAAAGTACCTATCATTATCCTGTACCGTAACTGAGTACTGGTATACCAAAAATAACTGTTCCCTTTTGCGTATCGCGCCAAAAAAGTTTGTTCGTATGGAAAAATCTCTCTTTTTTCTTTCTCTTTGGTTTTTTTTTTAAATAGGACGCTAGTACTTTCCTGTACAGTGTAGTTGGCGGCTATTAATATAATTTATGTGGGTGTCATGAAAGGAAACTCAGGGTATTATAATGTTCAAAGAAACGTATCACCGCCTTTCAAGTAGGCTTTTCTAAAAATATCTCTTTGGCAACAGAGAGGATAATGTGTCGGTGTCTGATGTGAAAATAAATGTTAAGAGTGTGGTTCAAGTGTGATATATTTAGGGAGTCTGTTTACAATAGATGGAAATATTGATTCTAAGGAAAGGAAAATAAAAAAGAATAGAGAACTTAGCAGTACTTACGTCACAGCGCTAATGTTTTCCCATTAACTGTTTTAATTGTTTATGTATATTGTTCTGTCTCCTAAGATAGAGGACTACCTAGTTTAGGGGACAGGGTTACAGGTTTTGTACATCTGTTTTTGTGTATCATGAATCTTGTGTGTATCGTAATAAAGATTATTTTATTATTATGTCGTGTATGTATGTTTATTTGTGTATATGTTCTATGTAGGTATTAGATTTACAGTTTATAATATACATATATTTATATTTTTCTGCTCACTTTTATTTCAAGAAATTGCTTCTTCCACTGTTTGGCTCTGCATCATTCAAAAATGCCTATGGCATTAAGTCCGCCTCTGTACATTTTTGTGATTAAAGTATTAAATAAATAAGAAAGGAAAAAATAGCAAGAAAAAAAAAAAAGAAAAAAGGAAAAGAAATTGAAGGTGGATAGGAGATAAATAAATAAATATTGCTGGACAATCCACACAGCATCATCTAGCCCCAAGCTAAGCAGAGCTTGTGTTATGGGTACTAGATGACTGATATACTTAATACAATACATTACATAGATAGATATTTTTTTATTATACATAGGAAATACCCAGAAAAACAACGTTGTTGTTTAAAAGACTATTTAGTTACACAAATTGAAAAGAGCAAATTGCTCAGATGGCTTGGTCACGTTGAGAGGATAAATGAAAGGCGACTAACAAAAGGTTTTTATAAGGCAGATGTAATCTACATCCAAGAGGATTTTCCACCCCGAATCAAAAAAAAAAAAGAAAAAAAAGGCAGATGTAATCTAGCCCAGGGTTGCGTATCGTACGTTCCCGCGACCCCCGGCGTAGGCGCAAGATGGAACACCAGGGTTGTTTTTAGTCAGTAAGAGTCTGAGTCTCCAGTGCGGAGGACATCCATGAGGATTTTCCACCTCGTATCAGGAAAAAATAAGAAAGGCAGATGTAATCGCCAACACGCTGACATTATTGGTGATGTCCTCCAAGGTCAAGGAGATGTTAAATTTCAAGATGGATGTTAAAACGAACGAAGTCACGGGCATACGCTAATAAAATATAAATTGTAGAGTTCAAATGGATGCCCGACCTTGGCAGTTCAACCCTCAAACGCTTACGTAAAGGCGAAGACACGTGAGTGAGAACAACGTGAGTTACATAACTACATAAGGTGTGTACACTGTGTCGGTACTTTATTAATAAATACATTATTGCAAAAAAAAAAACATGTTTTGTTAAAATCCATGCGGGCAACGTCGCTGTCACCGCTAGGAATTAATCATCATCTGCCTGCCCTCATCCCAATTTATTTGAGCCGGCGCAGCATGTCTTCTTCTTCCATACATCTCTATTTTCCGTCATCTCAAAAGTCACCCCCTTCCTAGCCATATTACCTTTCACATTTAATAAACCATCCATCTTTTCTTTATTTACCTCTACTCTTGTAACCATACATTGTACATTCATACTCAAAACTTTCCTCACAACATGGTCCTCATTCCTTCGCATCACACACCCATACCTTGACAACCGATTTTTACACAACTTCTCGATCACAGGCGCCACTTTCAACCTTCCTTTTACATAGGTACGCATTTCTAATTCTATCTAGTAATAATGTTAGTCTGTAATAGCCAACCCGCCTTATGCAGGCGTGGTGATTTACTCTCGAACTTTCTTTGTCTGAGAAGATGTCTTTACCCTACCCTAATATTATGTAATATGGCAATACCGTTACCATATTACATTATATATTTTCCTAACTGTCTTTATTTATAAATAAACAATAGTTAGATAATGTTGGATTTTTACTGGACCATAATTTCCTTATATTTTCCTGGAATGAGGTTACTTTTAAATATACATTCAAGGTTAGCAATTGGGACCGGCCCCCATAGGTAAAGTTGTTAGTTATTTGCAATAGGGAAAGGAAAATAGATTATAAAAATTAAGAACGGTAAATTCCTTGTAATTTGGTGTTTTAATTGGCCCTTTTTCCAATGGAGATAGGGAAAGGGGTAGGCAGAAAATCCAGTCCTAAAACTTTTGGCGGCACAGTTGGCACAGCGGCTGTGTGATCGACTGCTGTGCCGCGTGTCGTGGGTTCGATTCCCGCACGGAACAAATATTTGTATGTCCTACAGGTTGTTGTTCCGGGTCGGGCTGTGTGTGTGTTTATAAACGCACCCACGACACAGTAGAAATTTGTAGTGTGGGGCAACGTTCTTTAAAAAGAAAAAAAAAATACCGTTCCGAAAATTGACGAACCGTTTACGTCAAGCATTTGTCCTAAGCTCGCAGATTGATCAGCTACCATCCGCACATTCTCCAAGAAACGATTCATCATCATAATGTTGACAGGGAAATATGTATATCTTTAATTGCAAAATACCGCTCAGCGGTGCAGTAGTAACATATTATTACATATGTTGTAATTATTGTTGATTATGTCTTAAAGGTCAACACGTGTTAAGTCATTTGACACGATATATCATTAATCTTGCAAGATACAGGAGGTGCTCGTGGCTAAACAGTATCAGCTTCCCGAGTCTTCAAGGTTATGTTACGCTTACCGAGGTCGGTTAATGGATGGGTGATCACACACAGAGACCTCAGCGTGCTTCGGAAAGCACGTTAAGCTGTTGGTCGCGGCAGTCATTCGTAAATCATTGGTAGTTGCAATAGATAGTCAGAAGCCCGAAATTCTGACAACCAGTCTTTGACATGGGCCAGTTGCCATGTTGCCCAGTCACTGAGTTGTGGTGGTCAGACAGGCATTCGCTCCATGTAAAATACTGATGTTTAGCTGTGTCTGGTTAGACTGGAAGCCGTCTTTAATATATGTAGTTGGGAAAAGGCTAGGCGGTGATGATCTCCGAACTGGCGAAATGTTCACTCTTAATTAACTTATTTTGCAACTACCGACTAATACTATTATATATAGATAGGTATAGATATTTTTTCTCAGTCTAAATACCGCAACTTATGCTGATATACGAGTAGGAGCCTTTTTAGTCCTCGTACAGGTCCTTCTTTTATTATTTTTTTGTGTTTATATATCCCTCGCCTCTTGTGCACGAGGTTGTGGGTTCAAATCTGGGCAAGTACCAATGTGACTTTTTCAATTCATATACATATACTGTCTAAGTTTATGTTGAACATCACTGACATCGATGAAGGAAAACGTCGTAAGGAAACCTGGACTTGTGATTAATATAAGTCTGAAACCGTCAATCCGTCCTGAGCAAGCTTGGTGATTAATGCTCGAACCTTGTCTGTATGAGAAGAGGCCTTTGCCCTGCAGTGGGACAGTAACAGGCTGGTATTATCATTCTTTATATCCTGCGCGTGTCCCAAGTAAATGTTTTTCTTTCTTTTACTAAGTTCGCTGAAGAAGACATGTTCCAGTATGATCTAAGTAACCTTATCACGTGGACATCAGCAGATCCAACTCACTGGTAAACAGGTACATCACGTGCTTGCTCAAACTTGTGTCTCTGAAGGCTGTCAAAGACAGCTGAGTTGCGTTACGTATTATATTCCCTGTAGGAGTTACGTTTTGGAGGTTTTCCATTGAGGTAAAATATAACAGTCGTCTACAAGGATCTTGGAACAGTCTCGTGTTTCTACTTACATAACATCATCATGCCTGTTATTCTCGACGGGTTAGACAGAGGTGGAACTATACAACTTTTTTTTTAAGGATGTGAAATCATCCAATGGCTTCTTCCTTTCTGAGTGGAACGGGCGTGCGTGTCAGACGTTTATTGATTAAAACCCATCCGTGTTCCGTCCTTGCCCTTTACGTTCCGGGGTCAAGGTAACTCTTTCGAAGATTCCCCCCCCTGGGGACCTATACACATATGTCCATTTTCAGTTGTTTTTAAGTCCCATGTAATTAGGGGCGAAACTATTGGCATCAACCGGAGACAAGTCCTAACTCCGGGTTGCTTCTGACCAGTTCTAGAATGAAAATCCATTACACAATTTTTTTTACGATAAATGATTTAAAGGTATGAGAGGGCTATTTCCTCCAGTGGATTAATATAGCCTGATGATGATTATGATGATGATGAGAGGGCTATGCTTGAAGCTTGTCTGCGGGATTGAAGTAGAATTGAAGACATTTGTAAGAGAACCAAAGTAACCGACATGGCGCGAAGAAATTTGACATCACGGTTGGCTGAGTGATCGACTCGATTCCCGGTAGTTGTCCGGGGTCTGGATTTTTGTGTTAGTTTGAATGTTTGTAATTGCATTCACGACACAGGAGAAATTCCTAGTGTGGGGTAATGTTCTAAAAAAAATTGGCAAACGTGCTCGCTGAACCAATGGCCGCTGAAATGAAAAGATTCTCATGTGGGGATTGCATACTGGAAGACATAGCGAGAGTAGACCAGCATAAAGTGGACTGAAAATCCGGTGTAGATCGCAGGAAGCCGATTGATGAGGGCAGCGCAGGAATGAGCGTTGTGGAATCTTTGGGGGACGCCTATGTTCAAGATTGGACGTCTTTTGAC
The DNA here is from genome assembly GCA_905147745.2 of Phlogophora meticulosa. Taxonomy (NCBI): domain Eukaryota; kingdom Metazoa; phylum Arthropoda; class Insecta; order Lepidoptera; family Noctuidae; genus Phlogophora; species Phlogophora meticulosa. The sequence continues at coordinate 4,112,932 of LR990542.1, forward strand.
TGAAATGATGATGATGATGAAATGTTTTAATAATGTCTTCCATATAAAATTGCCTTATACTAAGCTAATAACAAAACAACACTTGACACAGTTGATCAAATAATATAAAACGGAAAATACATAGTAATACCATCAAAAACTTGAACTAATTAAGCCATTATGTTTATACTTAATTCTTACTTTGACTTTTAAATGATGTTATGTAAAACTGCAAAAAAAATACACGAGCAGTTGTTTACACATTGACGTAAGACACGTGTATAATGTCAGTATGCGGTGACAATCATCTGCCTAGCGTTTTCCTGACTGGTTGGGTCTTCTTCCAGTCTAGGCAGAAGCCACTGAAAAAATAAAATAAACAGGTTAACTTGCCACAGAGCCTGAATACCTCTATGTATAAGCACGGGCGCGGATCTTGAGCGCAGGACGCAGAAGTGGGGATGAGTTCGCGCATAAGCACTTTATACTATTGTTATAATATTTGTTATGTTTTTAATACATAATTGAATTATATTTATAGTAAAATCGACTACAGCGCCATTCAAAGACAGCGTCCAAGATGTAACTTAACTAAATTTATGACGTTAGACTGCAAGGTACCAACACAGTTATTGCATCTTATTCAAAACGAATGACGCGCAAAAAAATATTAAAACAAACCTCAACATTTCTTATAACATTTATGGGTCATCTCTGTGACGGCGGGTCCTTCAACAGACGTAACATTAAGAAGCTCTAGCTTACACAACTCGATCATGTTCCCGTTAGCGAAAATTTGATGAAAACTTTTGCAGTATTTAAATAGAAATGCGTCATAATTTCATAAGGGGATTATGCAATGTCGCAAGCCTCTGGAAAATGAGTTACAAGATCGAAAAATCGTGATTAACAAGAAAACTCTTCAACTTTGATTAAACGTGTTGACTTTTTTAACATCTAACTGTCTTTGGTTTCGTTTATATTCGTATTTCCTGTAACTTTATTCCCGGCTGTCATTTGTTAAACTTTGACAGTCGTTACGGGTTGTCAGAAGCCCGAAAGTATGACAACCAGTATGACAACCATGGGGTGTCGTGTTGCCCAGTAACTGGGTTGTGGAGATCAACTAGGCAGTTGCTCCATGTAAAATAGTGGTATTCAGCGGCATTAGGTTAGACTGGTACCCGACCCCAACTTAGTTGAGAAAGGTCGCTTTATTTTGTTTTAAGTAGGAGATTGTGATGGCCCATTGTGTAGGGCCTCTCATATACAGTCCATTACATGATCTCGACAAATGGATGTGTGATAAAACTGTACTGCGACACACTGCAACTCGACATCACGCTATTTCGACGGTTGTGGGTGGCCAGTGCGACTTTTTTTTATGATATATGTACTTTCTAAGTTTATGTTCTAATGTCTGTGAAGGAAAACGTCGGAAATTCCGCGCGCTTGCTTTTGATTTGAATTCCGATCGAACGCCATTGTAATTTAAATGTTCGGGTTCGACACTAGCGCCAAATTCGGGATCGGGTTTGATGCGCGCTAAATGGAACTCTCGAGTTTATTTTGACAACTGTGAATTTCGCCAAATAATATAACACGTGACTACAAAATTAACATTGGAATCGTATTGGCTTTAGATCGGAATTCAAATTTGTTTGAAGATTAAGGCCCCTGTACTTATATCCTTGAGCAAGCGTGGTCGTGCCTTCTCTATATGAAAAGAGGCTTTAGCCCTGCTGTGGGACTGTAAGAGGCTGTTCTTATTATATATACATGTAGTGAGTTTGAGTAAAAGAAAACTAAGAAGTGATATCTAACGTGTTGTAGTAATGATCAAAAAACATCTTAAGATTGTTTATTTAGTTCTGTAAGTGTATAATAAATAAATAAATAATAAATAAATAAATAATGCTGGACAATCCACACAGCATCATCTAGCCCCAAGCTAAGCAGAGCTTGTGTTATGGGTACTAGATGACTGATACACTTAATACAATATATTACATAAATAGATACTTTTTATTATACATAGAAAATACCCAGAACACCCGGAACAAATATTTGTAGATCGTACAAACATTTGTCCCAAGGCGGGAATCGAACCCGCAACCTCCTGCGTCGCAGGCGGACCTTCGCCCGCCGCGCCACATAGGTCCTTATATATAAGTTCTATAAGTGCATTTAATGGTCTAATTGGAAGTGATTATTTGAATTTAACTTGACTTTGATTAAGTCCCTATTTCCAATATTGTGTCACAGAAGTAAAATTGGCAATAGGCCCACCCCCAATTACATGGGACTTAAACATAACTGGCAAAATGTGGGTGTTACGATAAGTGCACTTCTGACTAATCCTTCGAGGAACACAGGCGTGATGTTATGTATGTAAAAGTACAAATTAAAATCAAATTTTAAAGTATGTTGTAGTTTTTTATACAGGTAAACACCGTTTTGTGATCATTACTGGTGACTAGGAATAACCGTGCGTACTTACGCAAGTGCCGTTGCCTTTTAATATAAAAACATTATTTTCAGTACTTCCTCACAGTACCCGTTTTCCTATTTTCATCGTAGAAACCTTACAATTGTTTCCTTATTTTTGTCAAAAAAAAAAAATAGGAAAAATCTCATTAATTTTACCAAAGATACATAAAGGATTATTTTTGTATCTCAATCACAAAAACAATGGCTACATCTCCCCTGCGTTACGTCCGACGAAACGTGACCGTTACGCGAGCAGATCTCTAACCACGGCCAATCACGTGCAACCATACAAATGTCAAACTCACGTGACCACACTACACTGAAATTGTAACACAAGTACACCATCTCAGTGGTAAAACGACCTAAATCAACGCGCGCCGTAATACAATCCTCATAGTAACTTATTTGGACTTTAATACAGTAACTTAAAGACCATTTTTGAGGGTTGAACGTTGTATTTAAGTTGTTTCGGTTTTGTTTCGAAACAATTTTGACAGTGAATAAATGAGTTGTTATTATCTTATTTTAATGGAATTAGTTACGTTTGCATGTTTGTTATTGTGAAGTTAGTTGCTAAAAAAATATTTTTTTTGTGTTTTCACTAGGATTATCCTTAGTTACTCCAAAAGGCTGGTCAACCTAACAGTTTCTTTGTTTTAGGAAAAGTCTTGTTTATTTCCTCTTCACCGCGCTAGGGAGAGTTAAGAAAGGGGTGGCCAGTCTTATTGAAACTTTGTTCAAGTACGTCAGAAAGAAGGTAGGTACGTAAGTATCCTCGTCACGAGACATTTGAAAAAAATAACGGTTGGAACCGTGATGGGGCTTTATTGTAATTGTTTTGCTAAGAGAAATCTTCGTTATATCAACCGATCTATCTGTAGTTGTAGTTTTTAAGTTACCTGGTTGTACTGCGTGTCGTAGGCTAGTCTAAGTGGTCTCAAGCACGACTCCTGAACGCAAATAGTTTTAATAGTTTGTTTTTTACATTTTAATTTTACTTTGTGTGAATTCAGAATATCCAGTCTTTTTCTACACGTCAGAACTTGTAATTGGCTTTCTATTGACTGTGTTTATATTTTATTTTGTTTTTTAGCTGTAAGTCTTCCAGGTTCAATGAAATAAATAAATAAATAATAAAATGACATTGAATGATTTACATATTGAGAGGGCGAGAGAGAGAGAGACAGAGATATTCGGTCGGGCGAAGTGTTATGTATTTTTTCATTAGCAGCTCGGAGTCTGGATTTGTGTCCGGTTGATTGCAACATGCGCGCCCCCTATTACATAAGACTTCAACAAAATTTGTGAAATGTGGATGTAAAAGCACGTCGTGTGACAATTACCAATATCGACCTGTCTGTGCGATCGATTCGCGAATCTGGTCCAGACTATTGACATTCCAGTTACCACCATTATGTTTTATCATCCATAGGCTAAATTCATCTCTGCCAAACCCTACGGAAAATATAGGCGTGATATTATGCTATGTGTATTTTTTAAGTTGAGCCTGCAATTTGGTCTGATAGGGGATTTTAGGTATGATGTTATAATAATAATAAAAATCATTTATTTCAGAACTAGTCCGTACGTTGTGAAATTTACAATAGAAAAAAGATACACTGTTTCAACTAAAATGGGTTTGTATCCAGAGTGCTCAACATGCAGCCTGGTCCAGTACCGCATTATTGGGCAATCTAGCTCCATGTCCATCAGATCCTAAATGAATGAAGCTGTTGGAACTACTTCGTATGCGGTGCATCAGGGACACAAATGGGAATTTTATTTTGCTATGGGGAATTTATCATTGATCACAAAGTGGCGCGTTGGGTGAGGCTGTGGGTTCGATTCCCGCCTTAGGACAAATGTTTGTACTATCTACAAAGATTTATTCCGGGTGTTCTGGGTATTTGTTATGTATAATAAAAATATCAATCTATGAAATCTATTGTATTAAATATATCAATCATCTAGTACCTATAACACAAGCTCTGCTTAGCTTGGGGTTAGATGATGCTGTGTGGATTGTCCAGCATTATTTATTTATTATTATCATGGATCCCTCCGTACATGACTCACCGCCGCAAAAACACTAGGTTTTCCAATAATCCCTAGGTTACACCTATAAACCCAAGGTTGCACTATTGTATATTCTAGTCGATATTACGGAAGCGCTCAGTTAATGACTATGTGTAACCGACCTACCTTATTAAAACCTTGTGAAAGAGGAAAAGTGTATGCGATTAATAGGCTGTCGTATTGGCTGTTTGTATGCGTCGTAGGTTAATTGGAATATTAGTTATTTTGCAAAAATCCTAGGATAATTTGGGTCTGAGAAAGATTAACGTGTTCATAGTAAATAAGAGTCGAGTAATTTATTTTATTCAGAACATTCAAGAAAGCATTTTTGAACTTGGCATGGAAAACAATGGGAGGAAAGGTTAATCTCGGAAAACTCGAAACTCGAGATCTGCTGAGCGTGAGGTCCTGGGTTCGATTCCTAGGTCGAGAAAAATGTTATTGAGTTTTACCAATAAAATTTTCTCATTAGCAGCCCGGAGTCTGGACTTATACCCAGTTGATAGCATTAGGCACGCCCCCTATTGCATGAGACTTAAACATAACTGAATAATGTTGCTAGTAGTATGAATAGTATTTTGTGTAATTAGTAAGTTAAATGTAAAGTAAATTAAATGTTATACGTACTATATTTACTTTCGGTGACCTCTGCCCAACCCTTCTGGATATACAGGAGTGTTGTTATGTTTTTTTTTTAATTTAAAATAGTCAGTAGTTAATGTCAGGTTTATCTCAAGAAACGGCGATGAGTAGTGTGAAAATTTCAAAAACTCACGGTTTGAAAAGATATTCTTAATATATTACTGATGCTCGTCAGCAACTCTTTGACCTGACACAGGGTCAGTGTAAGGTCCCCGGCCCGCATGCGGCGCACGCGCACGGAAGCGAGGAGTATGTATGCCACCGATGATATCGACAGACCTTCGATATGACATTGAGTCGTGCGATAGAACTTCTTTTTGGTAAATTAATAAAAAAGGTTTTTATATGTTTTTTTTTTCTTTTGTTTTTTGTTGTATTGTACCAAAAATAGTTGGTTAAAAGTTGGTTGGTATGGATATGGTGTCGTCAGGTCAAGTCTTCACTCTAAGAGCCTCAAAAATCTAAAGCCATGAAACCAGAACATCATTAAATTATAACCTTTATGTTATTCTGAAGTCCCATCACTATCTGCCTGGCCTTTTCCCAACTATGTTGGAGTCGGCTTCCAGTCTAACCAGATGCAGCAATACCAGTGACTGCCTACCAGACCTCCACAACTCAGCCACTGGGCAACATGATACCCCTTGGTAAGACTTGTCAGGCTTTCGCACGTCTCACTACCCGTAACGAATTTCAAAGATCTACAAATAGCCGGGACCAACGGCCTAACGTGATTTACAAGGCACGGAGCAGCCTCGATGTGTAATGAACGGACACCCATCCACAGACTGACCCCGACAAGCGTAGATTAGATCCACACCACTGCAATCAAACTTAATAAAAAAGAATATCACTTGCTCTTGAGATTACCAGCACGTGAAATATGGATTCAACAATCATAGTGCCGATAGTCATAACAGTAAATGGTTTGATAGCGAAAAGTTTCGATAAACATCTGGAAATACTTTCGCTACAGTTGGATCAAGAGTCAGATGCAGAAGGCGGTCGTCTTGGACACACATTGTGAGGAAGTTCCTCACTCTAGATCACTAACCACCGTTAGCTTGGGTCTTACCACCTCACTGCGGGCGGAGCACTATTTTTATACACACTTTTTCAAATAACGATTTGATTTTTGTTTGTTAATATAAGTTATATAAAATGTAATATATAATTAGATATGCAAATATAATTATAAGTTATAAATAATTTAATAAGTCTATATTTAATACTTAATAATAATAAGTTACATATAATTTGTATAAAAATTATGTACAAATAAAGAATACGAAAAATGTACTAAAAAGTTCAATGTCTTCTTCTATACAGGAAGTTAGTCAGAGTTGCATATTATTATGCAAGCAACAACTTTGCCAGTTTGACCTTCTGTAAGGTCAGTATTAAGGTCGTTGATAAGGATGACATGTTTTCCTAACAGGTTTATTCTTATTATGTTACATATGTGTAAGTCGGGGTCAGATGAGATACAATATAGCTGTGTGTTTAAAGTAAATAGTTTTGCGGGGCTGCAATACTTACTATAGGGACGCCCCTGCCTAACCCTTAAGGGATCCAGGCGTGATGCTATGCTATGTAGCTAGAACCTACTAAATAGGGGGTAAATCTTAAATGATTTACATCTAACTGCATGATATTTTTAAAGAACAAATAAATAATTTACTTCTTTCATTTCAAATCTCATTAAGCTGGCATTAGGCATAACGTACAAATTAAATGTCCACGGAAAATTTCAACGATGGGAGTCCAGTATCATGTACCAACTTAATTCATGGTCTCGTATTTCCACCCTGTATTTACATCCCTTTCTTAAATTATAAGAGTGAAAAACAACTCTTAACCGGCATGCGTGTATGACCGTAAACGAAGCAAAAGGAGTATGTAAGGATCGCGTTACGTGGCGTTCTGTAGTTTCTGCCTACCGACATGGGAAAAAAGGCGTGAGTATAATAATTATGTAAAAAGCGTAAATTAAGTTAGGTTTAAAGAACTTTATTTTTCATAAGAACTTACAGTTCGCTTATAATGAGATACATGTAGGTGTTTATATCTAGTATTATTTTAATTAGTTACCTCTAGAGTGTTGGAGACATTATACTAGCATAGTAGTAATATTCTGTTTTATGTTATTTCAAGTGTTGTAATGTATTGTATTAATCTACGTTTGAATAAGTTTATATTGTCACATTTTTTCATATCCTCCGGTAAACTATTGAACAGTCGTGCGCCTTCAACCAATATTGTTTTTTTGCCATAATTAGTCCAATAAGTTTGGCTTAGTTTGTAAACAAATGAATTGGCATAATTGTTTGAATCTTGGCAATCACATCTAAGACTGACAGCAGATACATACTTAAGCAAGACAGTAATCACATCAATGTAACTAGTGAAAATACCCCCTTCACCCTCATTACCCCCCTTAGGGAGGCGAGACTTGACCGCATGCAAAGAATCATGATGATAATACGAACGTGACTATAGTCATGCCAAGTAATTCAATTACACAATCGAACTGTTGACCTTGACTATGAATAGCGCACTCTCTTCCCGTGGGTGGCGCTTGTAAGAGGAGTTATATTGTGATCTGTAAATGCCATTGGTACTGTACTGCCAATTTTGGTTTAACTGAAGGAAAGAGATTATAGTCGCTGGACCATAACCGCTGGGTTATGGTCCTCAAATGCACGAGATTGTGGGCTCAAATCAGGCGTGGGCGCAGCCAAAGACTGGTGAAGATAGGGGTGGTCAAAATAAGTTGAGGAACAAGAATAACAAAACAAATTGGAAATGGGATGATAGTATTTAAGACAACTCGTTTCATGTTAAGCAAGAACATAATATTTATAACAAAATAATGGAAATAATTGTCTACTTTTAGGGAGGTTTTCCAAAATTGACGTGACGTCATTGGGGGGGGTCAGGACCCCTCTCAGACCACCACTGGCCGGCCAAAGATGGCCATAACACAATCTCTGCTTAGCTTGGGGCTAGATGATGCTGTGTAGATTGTCTAGCATTTTAAAAAAAAAGTTACCGAATCTGTCAAATTTCTTTGATTGGCTTTAAACTTTATTACAAAACTGAAAGGTTCTTTTTCAATTGGCAAAATTTGTCACTTTGGGGTAGGTTGATGTGCTGGCATCTGTACAATGAACCCTTAAGAGGCTTGCTGTCAACATAAAAAAGTTTGTAAAGATCCTTTCTAGAATCCTTGCAAGAATCTTTCCTGAAGTGATGTGCTTATGAAATTCAGTCAGTACCTACACAAGTTCATAAGAAGATCATTCCCACCAAAACTTGACCTCTGAACTACAGATCAATAAACCTATACAGAATCGTCCATACACGTGTTTGTTCTACCTACCCCCCACACGTGTGCTTCATTGTACACTAAACGTGACCAGCGTTACAGCCAAGTACCTACTGTATCATACATACTTGTATTATTAGTACATTACACAACGACATTGTTTTCTTTGGCTATATATAGATAGGAGTCTTTGCCACGTGAGATATGACGGAATCTATATAATATACATCGCGAGATCAGAATAGTATGCGACATTTTGGAACTGAGACACGCGGTCCGCCCGGTAGCGGCAGTGTCGGCAAACTCGCGTTAATAAAGTAAAAAATACGTAACATAAAATCACGCCTGGGACCCCTGAAGTGTTAAGCAGAGGCGTACCTATTGGACACCCACTTTTCGCCAGCTATGTTAAGATCCTATGTAGTAGGGTAAATATAGTAAATCCATAGTAGGTCATGATGGCCAAGTGGTTTAGGCCTCGCCTCTTGTGCACGAGGTTGTGGGCAAACCTGGGCAAGTACTAATGTGAGTTTTTCAATTCATATGTACTTTTTAAGTTTATCTTGGAGATAACTGACATCGGTGAAGGAAAACATCGTGAGGAAACCTGGACTTATATATAATTAATATAAGTCTGAAATCGCCAACCCGTCCTGGGCAAGCGTGGTGATTAATGCTCATGCCTTCTCTGTATGAGAAGAGGCCTTTGCCCTGCAGTGGGACAGTAATAGGCTGGTACTATACATAGTAGGTCCCGGCTGCTACTGAGAAATTCCAGAATGAAAAAAACCCAAAAATACATTGCCTGACACGGGAATCGAACCCAAGACCTCGCGCTCAGTAGTAGCGCTCCAATAATTTCCAAACTTTTGGCAATTAATAGGAATTTAGGTTCAATAGAAGTCAAAAATAAACAGGACTCAAGGACAAACCGCGAGACTCGGAATCTATACAAATAAATAAAATTGAAGTCTGTTTGTAATATTAAAATAACAGTTTTTTACTAAATGCATATAAAAGGATATACGGTAGTCATAAAAATAAAAATTGTCTGTCTGCATGTCTGTTTGTTTGTGGTAATCTCCGAAACGGCTCGATCAACTTTGATGGGATTTTCACTGCCAGATAGCTGATGTGTTAAGGAGTAACTAAGGCTACTTTTATATTAGAAAAAAAACAATTAGGGGTTTCGCTTATTTATTAGGGTTACAAGACCTAAGAAACGATGGATGGATTGTGTGGAAGATGATATGGCTAGAAAAGAGATGACTCTTGAGATGACGGCAAATAGAGATGTATGGAAGAATTAAACATGCTGCGCCTACCCCAAATAATTTGGAATAAGGGCAGGAGGATGATGAATTAAGATTCCGCTTGTCAAATTTGACGACAAGGTTGGCGCAGTGGCTGAGCGATTGGCTGCTGCGCTGCGTGTCGCGGGTTCGATCCCCGCACGGAACAAATATTTGTATGGCCTACAGGTAGTTCCGGGTCTGGCTGTTTGTGTGTGTGAGTTTAAATGTTTGTCAACGCACCTACGACACAGGAGAAATTCCTAGTGTGGGGCAATGTTTTTTTAAAGAAAAAAGAAAAAGAAAAAATGAAAACTCATGGTCTGTTAAATTCTACGCTATTCTTAGTAATAAATAAAAACAAAACACGTCTTCTTGAGTGGAGACCGCGACTCGGCAAATGTAGTGTAGAACGCCCTCTGACCAGGTGGAATGACGATCTGCGAAAGACTGCAGGCAGATGCTGGATGCGGCAAGCTTAAGACAGGGCACTATGGCGCTCATTAGGAGAGGGCTATGTCCAGCAGTGGACTAATATAGCCTGATGATGATGATGAAAAACAAAACAAACTTTCACACACGGGAAACCACTACGCACTCTGCTTACCCCCACACGTGATGGCGATAGTACACAAACGTGAGCAGCGCATCAAAACATCAGCCAATTAACGGTATTATGTAAGTCTCATGTTGTCCGGGCTATGAATAGATCGCACTCATACCGCAACGTGGGTAGATAAAGATATCTACCGGATAGGAGAAGAACTAGCTGTCGATCGGGTTTCAGGGCTGTGACGTAAAAATATTAAAAAAAAAAACCAGTTAAGAGCGAGTCGGATTCGCCCACCTAGGGCTCCGTATCTTAAAGCTAAATGTATTTTTATGTGGCTCCAGAAATTAATTTGCTTGTGGTTTGGGCTGATTATTAAACTACCATGCTAGTTTAAGTGATAGGACTTTCATTTTTACTCTGATATTTAACACCTTAACTGACAGAAATCGAGACACAATAGGAAATGTATTGCTTGTCGGTCACTTGGTATTTAAGGTGTAAACTAGGGTGAAAAGGGATGGACGGCATTTTTCTTCATACATCGAAACCAATACGGCACAAAAGAAAATGAAGAAATAATATCATTTTTAATTTTTGACGGCAAAGTTGGCGCAGTGGCTGAGCGATTAGCTGCTGCGCTGCGTATCATGGGCTCGATCCCCGCACGGAACAATTATTTAAATGGCCTACAGTTAGTTGTCCCGGGTCTGGCTGTTTGTGTATATGAATTTGAATGTTTTTAAATGCACCCACGGTAAAGGAGAAATTCCTAATGCAGGGCAAAGTCAATTTTCATATTTTCAAATGATACCCATTTAAAAATGATACCTGGTAAGGTGACCCGGATGTTTGTTTTGATTTGTATACTTTGTATGTAGGTATATATACCTAGCGCCCTGTCTATACCTATAGTATATAGTGTATACACTATATACTATGGGTATAGACAGGGCGCTATGGCGCTCATTAGGAGGGGGCTATGTCCAGCAGTGGATTAATATATCTTTATATATATATATATTAATATATATATTAATATGATCATGATGATGATGATAATGATATACATCCAGATGTTTAATCATCATCATCTGCTGAGCCTTTTCCCAACTTTGTTGGAGTCATTTTCCAGTCTAGCCGGATGCAGCTGAATACCAATGTCTTACATGGAGAATCCCGCCTATCCTGCACCGTCCCTATGATCTACAAAACGTGACCAGAGAAGACTACATGTGTTTACATTACGCAATCCATTCGCGATAATATTATCGAGAGGCCCCACGTAACATGCATTTCCTATTATTTGTTATGTGTAATAACCGTCCTATATCTTATGTACATATACTGTTATGTTATCTAGTAGTTAGATTATGTTTGTTTTGTGCGCGTGAGTAGCGGCATGTATTTAGCATTCATAATTTTGTTTCCAAACTAGTAAACAAGTGTTTATTATTGAAAAATAGCCTTTATTTATTTATTTAATACTTTAAGCACACAGATGTACAGAGGCGGACTTAATGCCAGAGGCATTTTCTACCAGTCAACCTTTGGGTGATGCAGAGACAAACAGTGGCAGGTGCAATTTCTTAAAAGAAAAGAAAAGGGAATATATATATATAAAAATAGCCACACGTAAATTCCTAACCTGCTCTACAACTCTTAATCTTATTATTTCTTTTTTAATTATACTATTTAATCTGAACACACCTAATTTACATTGATTCAAAGTGTGTGTGTTTTTAAGAGGAAATAACATTAATACAGCAATAATGGGTAGGAAGGGGGCGACTTTTGAGATCACGGCAAATAGAGATGTATGGAAGAAGAAGACATGCTGCGCCGACCTCAAATAAATTGGGATGAGGGCAGGAGGATGATGAACATTAATACAGCAAACGAGGGTCACTTTAAGGATAACAACCAGTCCTATCAAGGGGTATCGTGTTACCCAGTAACTGGGTAGTAGAGGTCAAATAGGCAGTCGCTCCATGTAAAATACTGGTATTCATCTGCATCCGGCTAGACTGGAAGCTGACTCCAACACAGTTGGGAAAAGGCTCGGCAGATGATGATGATGACGGTGAAGTTACAGATAAAAATGGCTGATTGATGTCTGATGATGGCTTTTTTGGTGTCATTAAGCACACCCAATTCTTTTATAAAACTAGTACTTTGAGATTTCAAGTTCCAGCGCCCGAGAAAAGAAGAAAATCAAAAAAATGTTTTTTTTTATGGTTCCAACATAGTTGAAATTCAGAATTCATTTATTCAAATTAGGTTGAGAATGAGCACTTTTGGAACGTCAAAGCGTTTACAAAAGACAGTCCCCCAAAACGCCCACCCACTTCCTAGTGTTTTTGCTGGGTAGAAGAAGTGGCGGAACAAACTCCCCAGCAAATAAAAAGGGAAAAGGCTCAGCATAAAATTATGATTGAACATCTGGTACAAACATCATAATATACAAATCAAAACAAACTCTTGGCTAGTGTTCACAAATCAGTTCTTACTTCATAAATGGCGTCCTATTTCAGCAATATCAGTGATTAAGTAACGAAGGCATTTGATCACGTGTTTTACAGTTAGTTCTTGTGTATGATTGGCTCGTTACACGAATGAATTTGTAACATTTACCAGCCCTTTTCTAGACATGTTCTACAAGGATTTTCTATTCTAGAACGAGCTCGTGGTTAAAAAAAAAAAAAAACAGCCGCACAAGTCAATCGCAGGTTTAGCTACGCTTGCGGAGGTCACTCTGTGGATGAGAGACTATTCGTTACATATCGAGACTCCTCCGTGCCTCCAGAAGCACGTTAAGTCGTTGGTCCCGGCTGTCCACTCCTTGTAAAATACTGGTAATCAGCTGCAAACGGTTAGACTGGAAGCCGACGCCAACATGGTTGGGATAAGGCTAGACAGATGAGGATGATGATGACACTGGTAATTCCCTGGATTTTAACCCTGGAGAACTACTGAGCCAGCACGACGCTCATGTACTTTCCTATATTTGAAAACAATTCATTCTCTATTTTTGTTTTTTTTTTAATAAACTTTGCCTCACACTAGGATTTCTTCCTGTATCGGGGGTGCGTTTACAAACATTCATACCCACGAACACAAACAGCCAACCCGGAACAACTACCTGTAGGCCATACAAACACATGTTTCTGAATCCATAATTGTCTTCAATTTATATGATAAGGGCCTCTAATGAAGTGGAATGAGGAACAAGTCGTTCCGTTCGGTGTTTCTTCTCAGAGAAGTCAGACTAGTTTAAAGAAACAATTTTACTTGTTGACATCTAAAAGTGTTTGTAAAAACCAATTTACAGCAATAAACATTAATAATCATATCGTCACAAAAGTTCGAAGTATAAATGCGGATAGTTATAGGGGTAGAGAGAGACCAAAGAAACATTGGATGGATTGTGTGACAGATAATACGGCTAGAAAGGGACGGAAAATGGAGATGTATGGATCGACCCCAAGTAAATTATGAATACCGAAGGGGATGATAATGAGCAATCCATTGAAGTAGAATGAATATCATACAATACATACATAAACTCACCCATACTTTTTCCCTTGACTGTAGACAACGCTTTTCGCTTCGCTCATGTTCATACATCTGGTCATACACGCACGCCGGTTGCGAGTACTACGCACCTGACCTTTTTGAAGAACATCACCAATAAGGTCAATATACATATGTCCTTCTAGAGCTGACATCTGCCTTATAAATACCTTTTGTTAGTCGTCTTTCATTCATCCTCTCAACGTGACCAAACCATGAGTATAGTATTTTCAATTTTGGTCACTACATCTTCTTTTTAACCACAACGTTGTTTTATAACATCATTCCTCAATCTATCATTACCACACATACCATACAATCTAATTGCAGATATGTTTGTATTACTTCATTTGTTTTATTCAGGAATTCAAGTACTGAAAAATTGTATCCACGTCTTTGAAGTAAAACAATACGGTTGTTCTTGTATTAAATAGTATTGTTTTATAAAAAATTTGGACCACGTAGCATATTTTTTCACAGATAAGTAAACGGACTAAACATATCATCAGGTCCTGTACCAGAAGGCCAATAGAGATGTGTCCTGGGTAAAAAAAATAAGTCTATTTGGTCCGTCAGATTACCAAAAAATATGGATACGTATTTTTCTTTCTCTAATCAACAAAAAGTGACAAAGATATAGCACATCAAAGTTCAGGAGAAGGGGCTTGTCACGTCAATTTTATGTAAAAAGTGTAACACGGCATGACGTCACGCGAAATTTTAACGCACTATAGTGACCAAAACTGACGACGATATATCGTCGTCAGTTTTGGTTTAAGTGACAAATGAAAAAAAAACAGTATTTTTGAGTAATCCAACTATTTGACCAAACATATTTTTTATTTCGTGATTTTTAAACTACATATAATATAACTAGTAGTAGGCACACTTCCATCGACAATCTATCGAAACACCCAGATTCAAAGAGTAAAATACGGATTACTTTTGAACGGCTAAACCGATTTTCATCAAACATAGACAAGGACACTCTCGACTAATTCACTTTCAAACAAAAATAGACAAAATCAAAATGGTTTCATTCGTTCGGGAGCTACGATTCTACAGACAGACACACACACAGACACGTCAAACTTATAACACCCCGTCGTTTTTGCGTCGGGGGTTAAAAATAGGGACAAATAAGAAAAACTAAATTATAATATTGATTTTCATCTGTGTATATACAGTTTCTCATCAGGATATTCACAGTCTGTCCGATAGTAAAAGTTAAATGTAATTCAGATGAACAGTTCTCACTTTCAGATGAATAACAGAAAAACAGCTTTATAGTTTCAGTGACATTAAAATTCAATTGACGACCTATGTGGCGCAGCGGGCAAAGGTCCGCCTGCGATGCAGAAGGTTGCGAGTTCGATTCCCGCCTTGGGACAAATGTTTGTACGATCTACAAATGTTTGTTCCGGGTGTTCTGGGTATTTGTTATGTATAATAAAACATATCTATCTATGTAATGTATTAAGTATATCAGTCATCCAGTACCCATAACACAAGCTCTGCTTAGGTTGGGGCTAGATGATGCTGTGTGGATTGTCCAGCATTATTTATTTATTGAATTCTCGTAAAATGGTTACTAAGATGCTTGTCTATAATTTTGAATATGAAACCGACTGCCTTGTTGATCTAGTAGTTGGAAGCGCTACCGCTGAGCATGAGGTCCTGGGTTCAATGCCCGGGCACTTCCTAGTGGAAAAACCCAATAACACCTATTGGGTTATTCCATCAGGATTTTTTTAGTAGCAGCCTAATATTTTGACGGCACGGTTGGCGCAGTGGCTGAGAGATCGGCTGCCGCGCCGCGTGTCGTGGGTTCGATTCCCACACGGAACAAATATTTGTATGGCCTACAGGTAGTTGTTCCGGGTCTGGCTGTTTGTGTAAGTGACTTTAAATGTTTGTAAACGCACCCACGACACAGGAGAAATTCGTAGTGTGGGGCAACGTTTATATTAAAAAAAAAAAAAAATGTGGATTTGTGCTCGGTTGGTGGCAATAATAATAATAATAATATCAGCTTTATTGCGGACACAAACATCCATAGTGTTAGTAACATAGAAAAACTTATTATCTAGTGTTAGTAAAAATCAGTTTACGCACAAATTTCTGTACAATTAATAAGCAATAAGCAATAAGCTTGCCCCTATACATGGGACTTAACAATATACATAAGTTTCATCAAAATTTTCTGTAGCTTTTGCGTGAAAGAGTAACAGACATCGACACACCCTCACAAACATTCACATTTAGTGATGTCAACCCTATAAAGTTAACGCGATTTCCTTTAATCATTGATTAACAATATTTTGTCAACACCAGCACTTCAACAGTACATACAACATCATACAATCTCTGAAAAACGAAACCTCCAAGCAACACAACTCCATTCATACAAGTTTTACACACATTCACAAAACTACTCATTCAAACGCTTATCTGAAAATATGTATGAAAAACTCTAAACCAATAAACCAATGTAACAGCCAAATTTCATACAAAATTATTCACTATTATATACTTAAGTATAATTTAATTAATGACACAAACAGCCAGTACAACACCCGGTACAACTGTAGGCCATACAAATCGGAATCGAACCCACGACACGCGGCGCAACAGTCAATCGCTCAGCCACTGCGCCAACCGTGCCGTCAACTCTATTCCGTGTGAGTGAGAATAAACTCCTTATGGACCCAAAAATTGGAGCAGTGACAACCCTAGCCTATCACATCAGCACTGCGCAGGCGCACGATCTTGCACACGTGAACAGCAACGTGTTTTGCCCACGCGCCTGCGCATGCGCTACACATACATATTACATGGTGTAAGCAATGACACCAAAGAGCCTGAATTTCTAGAAAATAAGAAATTATAATTTCCAAAAAATAAGGATTTTTCATGTATTTATGGAGATTTTCAGTTTTCACTGATTGTATTGAGTGAAATTCGGAATGTTTCAGTGAATTTGCATGTATTTAAAATAATGTTTGTGGCGACAGGATGTTATTTCAGTTACTTTAGTTTCAGTTTCAATTTATTATAGATACGTAGGAACCAGTTTATTAGCCACCATCTTAAAAATATATTTTTCCATTTTAAGTCAGTTACCATAAACATAACATCAAGCCTGTAGTCCCCAAAGGGTTGTGCAGACGTGCACCTATCGTATCAGAGATATACCCACATTTCATTCACCATTTACGTTTGAGTACCATGTCATAGGGGAGCGAGCCTATTGCCATCAACAGGGCACAAATCCAGACTCTGGGCTGCTAATGGAAAAATTTCTATAACACTTTGCCTGACCTGGGTATCGAACCTCCTGCCACTACACCAACGAGGCAGTCATCAGTGTACATTATTATTTATAACGGAACTCGATAAAATGAAAAAGATTCGTTGAAAGAAGAATCAGGCTCCAAAATCTACGAATTTAGGGAGGATATCCAACCGGCTGTGAATTATTTACATAAAGAAAGAAAGAAAAAACATTTATTTAGCACCGACTCAAGCACTCAATGACAATACTGAACATCGAAAACGAAGAAAGAAATAATAATAATAATGACAGAAGTAGTTACAAAAAATAATATAAATTATGTGCGTTACGGCTGCGCCAAAAGATATCTTTCCTGACTTTAATTACCAATGCGATAGACGATGATGCACGTTTGGCTGGAAACACCACCTTACACCCCTTCTAGTAGATGAAGGTATCTTGTTCCCTACTTCGTTACCAACTACAGAGCAAAGGACCCTTCTCTCAGCGAGAAGGCATGGACTTTTGAATGACAACCTTGCCAACTGCGAAACGGCGATTTAAGTTCAGGTTTCTTTGCCACATTTCTCACCACCTCAAGGCCATTGGCACACTGCTCCGCATCACTCAACATAGCGCTAGAGTGCGTATTCTTACGTTGTTTGCAAGTATCTGTGTTTGTATAGAAAGCTAATGGCTAAGAAGGAGGTGACTTCTGAGATGACGGCAAATAGTGATGTATGGAAGAAGAAGACATGCTGCGCCGACCCCTAAATAAATTGGGATAAGGGCAAGAGGATGATGATGATGATGATGTATAGAAAGCACGCGTAGTGCAACACACGGGAAACGCATTCACGCGCAGTGTTCGTCGTTCGTCGCCACGCACCCCTCAACGTAGTGCAAGGCAGTATGTGTTTCGCCTAAGTCAGTAGCTTTGACGAAAATCCGTTTGAAATCGAAAACCCAGTCAACTTCTATACAACAAGAACAATACCCTGAACGCAAACATTCACGTTCAATGTTAAGGTTATCTAAAGAAACTACATTATTACGCAACTAGATAGAACGTGCAGCGGTCGTTAATTCAGCGGTTACGCGTCACGTGGTCTTGGACTTGTATTTCAAGGAACGTCACGAGTTCTCGAAGACTTAGGTCTGGTAGTTCCTGGAAGGAATGGCCGAGAGGACTCAGTGAAAAGGGGTCACGATATCATGCGTAAGAGGCCACAGCTGGTCCCTCAATCGTGGCTTCTCAATTGTTTTATTTTTATTGTTTTTAATTTGAGTATGGCAACCCTTGAACCCGAGCATAATGCTGACGCTTGAACCTTTTTGGTTGAGGTATTATAAGTTCTGTGTATGTAGGTACTACTAACATTTGTTCTATTCCTTCTTTGACGACCGATGTGGCGGGGCGGGTGAAGTTCCGCCTGTGACGCAGGGGGTTGCGGGTTCGATTCCCGCCCAGTGACAAATGTTTGTACGATCTATAAATATTTGTTCTGTGAGTTCTGGGTATTTGCTATGTATAATAAAAAAAACTATCTATGGAATGTATTGTATTAAGTAAATCAGTCATCTAGTACCCATAACACAAGCTCTGCTTAGCTTGGGGCTAGATGATGCTGTGTGGATTGTCCAGCATTATAATATCTATGGAAACAGGCATTTGTCATTTATGTCTCATTTTCTCGTCGTGCCTGTCTGCGAGAGCCGTAAATACTCGAACCTTATTATAGTGAGCTGCCTAAAATAAACCAGTTCACCGAATCGCCGAAGACTTAGCCAGAGGTACACCTACGCCTAACCAAACCATATAACAGGCGAAATCTAGGTATACTATAGGTACCTTTTTTTTTTGTTAACGGGGGGAAACTTCAAAAGGCGCCTGGACTTTTGGAGAAAAGACCAGGGAGTGTGGGATTCTTACCTCACTAAAACCACCCGGTGATCACCATCAGCACATGGAAGTACCTCTTAAGAAACCACTCCGGGACCTCCTCTGTGCAACGCCTGTTAGGGCACATCCCTGAGGAGACGGTTAAGGTTACTATAGGTACCTAGATTTCGCTTTTTATATTTAAGTTCCATGTGTAGAGGCGAGCTATTTGCCATCAATCGGGCACAAATTCGAGATGGAAACCCACAATAACACTTCGTCAGACCTAGGAATCGATACCAGGACCTCAGTTGCAGATGCAGTTAATAAATAAATAAATAAATAAATAATGCTGGACAATCCACACAGCATCATCTAGCCCCAAGTTAAGCAGAGCTTGTGTTATGGGTGCTAGATGACTGACATACTTAATACAATACATTACGTAGATAGATATTTTTTTATTATACATAGAAAATACCCAGAACACCCGGAACAAATCTTTGTAGATCGTACAAACATTTGTCCCAAGGCGGGAATCGAACCCGCAACCTCCTGCGTCGCAAGCGGACCTTCGCCCGCCGCGCCACATAGGTCGTCGAAATAAATAATAAATAATAGTTTGAAATATCACTCTATGATCGTATTGCGTTCTTGTATTGGCTTCACATGGGAGCGCACACGTGCATCAAAATAGCAACAAATAAGTACTTAGTTCATGAATTGCGCAATATATGTGCACTTGATGTTTATTACGTGTCCATTACATTACGTATATAATATTATTGTTTATTTTATGTCTTTCATGCTATACTTAAGTAAGTATAGTACGAAATACACATAGGAGTACATGGCTTAATAAAAACAGCCGCACGGGTGCGTGTGTTCTTTTAAGCGTTGCCACGTCACTAAGGATTTCTCCTGTATCGTGGGTGTATTTACAAACATTCAAACTTACATAGACAAACAGCCAGACCCGGAACAAGTACCTGTAACCCATACAAATATTTGTTCCGTGCGAGAATCGAACCCACGACACGCAGCACAGTAGTCACTGCGCCAACCGTGTCGTCAAAGACCGTGCCAGTTGATCGAAGGTAAGACTACGCTTGCCGAAGTCAGTCTATGGATGGGTGACCGTTTATGCCAAATCGAGGCTCCTCCGTGCCTCGGAAAGCACGTTGAGCCATTGGTCCCGGCTGACATTTGTAGATATTTAACTGTCGTTACGGGTAGGCAGAAGCCCGAAAATCCACTCTTACTAAAAGGTATCGTGTTGTAGAGGTCAGATAGTCAGTCGCACCATGTAATTTTACATGGTGCGACTGGCGTACTGGTATTCAGCTGCATCTAGTTGGACTTGCAGCCGACCCCACCATCGTTGGGAACGCAGTCAAAGAAGGTAAGACGCCAGCACATAAAGCTATCCCAAATTCTAAACTCTTCCCAATAGAACATTAACCATATCCTTTTGTAATCAAATTGAAAAACCATCAAAGATACATACATGACAGATTGAGGTAGCCTTATGTCCTTATGTCCTCTGTACTTAGAACTGTCATTGTGGTGGTTCTTTCAACCGATTTGTCGTGCTATAGTTTAAGTAGAAGCCTCGTTATTTAACAATCGATTCCTGACACCACGTGTACTCTAAGAATAGCATCGCTTTAATAGTGATGCGCTCGTGGCTTAATAAAAACAGCCGCACAGGTCGATCGAAGTTTAAGCTACGCTTGTCAGTCTCTGAGTGGGTGATCGTCCTTTACATCTTAAGACTCCTCCGTGCCTCGGAAAGCATGTTAAGCCGTTGGTCCCGGCTGTCATTTGTAGATTTTTGACAGTCGTTACGGGTAGTCTGCAGAAAACCAGTCTTACCATGGTTTATCGTGCTCCCCAGTTACTGGGTTGTAGAGGTCGTACGTTCTATATTTAAAAAGATTCTAACATCGTTTCAAATATCGAATCCAACCAGAACTAATTTAGGTACTGCCAGCCTGTATGCTGTTTGAAAGGTCCAAGGAGTATAGAACTTCTTTTTAAACTTCTTGGTAAGCCACCAAAGCCACCAAAACTGCTTTTAAAATCCTAGCCATGCGGCTAGGATTTTAAAAGCAGTTTATCTTTGTAATTACGAACTTCAACTGTTTTGTTGAGCACATCACTACACTTCGTAATGACGTAACACACGCGTTAATTGTGTTTGTTGTGGAAATAACAGTTCAGTGTGTTCGGTTCCTTGCTCGATTTACGTAATACCTTCTATCACATAGAGTAATTTCATATGTTACCCCACATGCCCTCGTATCCTACTTCGAATTTTAAAGCCCCTTTCGGTCCCTGTTTAAAAAAAAAGTATGATTTTTTTAATACTTTCTAGTTTAAATTTTCAGACTGAGTCACCATTTTGGTCCCTAAAAGCGAATGCGAAAATACAAGTCAAACAAATATACCAGACACCATACATTGTAGAATTGATATTCACACATACGAGTATGTACATAGATAAATATTATATTATTATTAAATAAGTTTTAATTTAATCTTATCTAATAATGATTATGTTCTGACTGATCTCAATAAAAATAGTCGTTCTTCTACAAATTGATTAGCAATTGAGTATTTGTTTAATTTTATTTCAATATTAATTTTATACTTTTTGATGTGTCCTACAGGGTCACACATGGAATGCAAATAAAGATGAATAAGAATATTAATAATTTCCAAAACTATGCAAATCTTCGGGTAGGTAATCATATCTTTATTACCTTTAGCAAAAAAGTAGTTATTTAACAAAAACACTTTATTTTATGATTAAAAGAAAAAAAAATGAACGCGCTCAGATCACGTTTTGTTATTCCATAGTATATATCTGTATGCGATAATTGAATTAGTATTTTGTGCGTCATTGACATAATAAGAACGTTGGTGGCAACGTAACCTAATAAAATAGATCACGCAGAGCTCCTACATGGATATCTATTGATTGAATTTCAAACATGACATCATAACATCACGACTGTATACCCCGAAGGACCAGGCAGTATAAAATTTTAAAACAATACTTATAAACACACATGGATATACACGTATGAACATTTTAATAGAACGAATTTTATTTTTAATTATTTTTTATAAAAAATAATATGTCCGCCTTTATCTTGATTACAATTTAAATTAGCAGCGACTACAAAAAATTATTACACTACCTTTCAAGAGACGATTAAAAAGTTATATACTATCACGAAAAATCAAATCAAAATTCTTTCAAATCAGGAACTACGTACTAACCTCTACGAATACACTTCGAGGCTTTCAGACAAAAACACCATACAATCTTCGTCTACCGCACAATAGTAGGCATACCTAAGTCCTTTGAAAATAACTCTTAAACAACCTTCAAGAAACAATCAACACATATTCAATGGAAAATTTAATTCTGAATAACAATTAGGCATTTTCCCATTTCAACTCCAAGAAAATATGTTATGTTCGATTAATGTTATGTGGTACACTAGAACATGAGTTCTTCAACGTTAAGAGGCGCCCCCCTGGGGAAGCGGTCAGTGACTAAGAGGTGGCGCCTTGCCTCCAAAAATTAACTGTATAATTTTTCGAGTCTTACCATGGGGTATCGTGTTGCCCAGTAACTAGATTGTGGAGGACAGATAGGCAGTCGCTTCATGTCAAATACTGGTATTCTATTCCGGTAAGACTGGAAGCCGAGCCCAACATAGTAAGGAAAAGGCTTGGCAGATAATGATGAATAGTCTACCAATATTACATAAACAAATGTCGTAATCCCAACCTTCAGGTTACAGTGACCTAATATAACCAAATCTAGTTACTTCCACTTGAGCGTATATTATATTGATAAGGTCGACAGACGCTGTCCGACGCAATCGCTGAGCGTCAGTGTCCGTAGACTTAGTAAGTCTGTGATTTTTCCATATTTTTTATCACACAGACATTCGGCACACGTCATCAGTCTGCTCTTTGTAGTTTTTTCGTAAGGTGGCCAGTGATTTGAGAAGAAAGTTAAGGAGAGGTCGCCTACGGTGAAAGGTTGGGAACCATAGCAATATAGCAACACAAAAGGAACTAATCGACGGGCAGAATAGTTACCATAAATAAACTTTCAAGGCCATCCTTGAAAATTTTGTGGATAATTTTGCACTGTGACTTTGTCTGTATAACAGTTTGTTTTTGAAGGATTTTGGAATTCCGATCAGAGGCTGTGCATTGCTATACAACGTGGCAGAGCCGCCAGTCTTCAGAAATACTGAGGAGTTTACGCTCCATGTAAAATACTGCTGTTATCTATACAAGCTTTTTCCATTTTCTCCACATCATCGTTTTCCTAGCCTTTTCTCAACTATGTCAGGGTTGGCATCCAGTCTTACCAGATACAGTTCATTACCAGTATTTTACGACTAACGACGGTATATAGTTAGTTTTATACAATTATGCTATAAAACTAACTACGAGTATATACATATTTACAAAAACAAAATAAAATAAAAAGCCGACCAAGACACTCAAAATGTCTGGAAATATTATTCTTAATTCTAGCCTTATTTCTACGGTAACATATAGGAGGGGCATTATACTGTGGGAGACTGGTGCCTAAACTGCCTAGTTTAGGCACCAGTCTCCCACAGTATAATGCCGGCCGGGTAATCAAGGCCTGTATTTCAGGTCACCAAGACTCCTCCATTTAAATATAACAAATTATGTTATGTACTCGTACAAACGGTATGCAGTTAGGACATGTTTACATAATTTTTTTGTTAACTTGTTGATTAAATAAATAAATAATAAAATAATCCAACACTCAGACATATTCCTAATTTCTCAACATACGTATTGAAGTAATCTAGAACGTTCCTCGCGTGATTAGAACTGCGTCACACCACACATGAGGTTTCTCAAAACTGGTCATAATACGTTACAACACAATAAGTACATCGAGTACTAAGTTAAGTACGCCGTGTACTTTGTTAAGTACGCCGTGTACTTTGTTGTGTTCACGTGTTGTTGAGTTAAACAATTAATTGTTTTCTGCTCACCTAATTTGTAAGAAAATAGGTTAATTGTAGATTAGTTTGGAAGTGGGATATTTCCTTGATAAAGTCGTTGTAAGGTTTAGTTTGGTGGTAAGTAAAAGTACGCAACATCACTCCTGTTCTCCCCAAAGGGTTGGGCAGAGTCGTACCTAAAATAACATTCACATTTCGTCAGTTATGTTTAAGAAGGGAATAGGGGGCGAGCCTTTCCCACTAACCGGGCACAAATCTAAGATAAGGTTTAAGATATTTATTTCTCAAAAACTGAATACAATAGTTCACTTAGAATGAGAAACACTTGTTGCACACATATAAATACACAAATCTAAGATCCAGATTGCTAATGAAAAAATCATTTATGGAAAAGCTTAATAACACTTTGTCCGACCTGGAAAACGAACCTAGGATCTGACGCTCAGCAGCCGTGCTTGCGACAACTTTTTTTTTCTCCCGAGTTGGAAAACATCAATGGATGTCGTCCGCCCTGGGGGATCGGAGGGGTCTGTCAGACTCTTACTGACTACAACCACCCCGGTGTTCCATCTCACACCTACGCCGGGATTCGTGGGAACTTACGATCCTTCCGCAATCGAGCGACCACTACACCAACGATTAGTCGCTAAAAATCTTTAAAGTTAGTAATAGTATGTAAATAAATAAATAAATCTGGCCAAACCACACAGCATCATCTAGCCCCAAGCTAAGCAGAGCTTGTGTTATGGGTACTAGATGACTGATATACTTAATACAATACATTACATAGATAGATGTTTTTACTATACATAGAAAATACCCAGAGCACCTGTAACAAATATTTGTAGATCGTACAAACATTTGTCCCAAGGCGGGGCTGAGTACTGAGTTTATGAAAAATTTGAAGAGTTATAATAGAAACATTTTCATTTTGATACCGCTGACAGTCTGATTTCGTCGGTACCTGATCTGAATTTCATAAATAAGTAAACAAGTCTTTACCAATTCATTGTTCATGTTTTATGCATGAAACTATGTTCTATTCTCGTCATACGTGTTAATATTAAGTTTTGAAATAAATTATCATAGTATTAACATCTTATTGTCTTATTATTTTTAATTTTTCTTTCTTTTTTAAGAAAACGTTGTCCTACACTAAGAATTTCACGAACAGCTAGACCCAGAACCGGAACCTGTAGGCCCTACAAATATTTGTTCCGTGCGGGAATCGAACCCACGACACGCGGCGCAGCAGTCGATCGCTCAGCCGCTGCGCCAACCGTGTCGTCAAATTATGAATGTGGAGACTTGCAAGAGTAGAGGGAGATCAAAGAAATGGTCGATGGATTGTGTGAAAGATGATATTTATGAAGATGATATTGCTCGGAAGGATCTTGACTTGGGAGATGACGGCAAATAGAAATGTATAGAAGAAGACGACATGCTGCGCCGTCTCCAAATAAGTTCGGATAAGGGCAGGAGGATGATATTGATGATGACAGAGCAAAGTTGTCGAACCTACCTTTAAAACATACCTTTTATCATGTCTCTAGCCTGAAGGGTAAGTAGAGGCGTAGGTAGGCGTAGACGTAATACCAGCCTGTTACTGTCCCAATGCATTACAAAAGCCTCTTCTCATACAGAGAAGACACAAGCATAACGATTTTGGACTTACATAAGCTATGTGAAGGTTTCCTCAAGATGTTTTCCTTCACCGATTTCAGTGATGTCCAAGATAAGAAGTACATATGAATTGAAAAATGCATATAGGTACTTGCCAGGTTCAAACCCACAACCTTTTTCGACTACAGTTAATTTTTTTGTATGTTGACCGTTTTCTCCGTCAATTTTGAGCCGATTGTATTTCTTTGTTTGAAAGGATATACTCTCGAGGTGGTCCCAGTATCACTAAATTAGTATCTGATAATGGGATCCTGGAGTAAAGAAGTCAGTGGCATACCATAAAATTAATCAAACGAAACAACCAAAGCCACCGACTTCCAGAACAGCTCCAAAAACAGTTTTTTAAAAACCTTTTAGTGTTTTTGTTTTTTTCGTAAAATATTTTAAATTACCAAATAACAAACCTCGTCTCTAATCTGTTTACGCAAAAGCAGTGTACTGTTACGCACCTACTCTTAATTAAAACAAAACACGTCAGACACATACGTTTGTTTCCGGCGTTTATTGACAAACTATAAAGGAGGGTGTACATAGTTTTTGATATCAAATCAAATCAAAATCAAAATCAAAATTCATTTATTCAAATTAGGCTGAGAATCAGCACTTTTTGAACGTGAAAGACGTTTACATGAGACAGTCCCCCAAAACGCCCACCCTTCACCACTTCCTAGTGTTTTGATACATTTTGTAACCTGTGTAACTGAAATTCTGACAACTATCTTTATCAAAGGGTGGTGTGTTACCCAGTTACTGGGTTGTGGAGGGCAGATAAGCAATCGCTCCATGAAGAGAAGCTGGTATTTAACTGTATTTGGTTAGACTCGGAGCCGACCCCGACGTGGATAGGAAAAGGTGTGTTACCCAATTACTAGACACTCGCTCCATCAAAAGAAGCTGGTAATTAACTGTACCTGGTAACACTGGCTTGTAAAAAGCTTATGGTGGCACAGGTCCTGTATGACCGACCGAGCGACCGACCGAACGTCTGACTGACTACTACACCGCCAATTAATATCAGTGTTCATTTTAATCCGTGGTGCTAGGCTACTGGGTTTTACCCAGTTGTAAACGTCCCTTTATGCCTATTGGCCTAACCCTGTTCTGATTAATTCCGTTGCCAGAT
This sequence comes from Phlogophora meticulosa, assembly GCA_905147745.2. Classification (NCBI taxonomy): domain Eukaryota; kingdom Metazoa; phylum Arthropoda; class Insecta; order Lepidoptera; family Noctuidae; genus Phlogophora; species Phlogophora meticulosa. The sequence continues at coordinate 4,139,860 of LR990542.1, forward strand.
CCAAGACAGTTAAATCGTTTCTCCGGGACTCGTCGGGCTTTATTGTCTGAACGCTTTTCTGGTGGTCGCCACTGTTGATTCTGGTTTCCAGTAGTTGCAGTGGTTTGGGAATAGTGTGGCGGGCTGACTAAAAGCAACTTATAATTTTACCTCATATGGATTTATTGATATTCTTTAGTAAAAAAAACATCAATTGAAACATCGAATGTTTGACATCTGCCAGGCGTCCTGTGGCAACAGCTTTATTTTTAATAGTAAAAAAGGTTTCACGGCAAAAGATAGGTTATTGTTAATATCTTGACTCTTCTCTTGTTTATTTTCCTTTATTCTTTTTTCAAAACTGCAACGGTTATTTTGTAACTTACAATTTTTGTGTCCTTAGACCTATACGTACATAATCCTGTTAGGCGACTTTATTTATAACAAATTTTGCCCGCGGCTTCGCTCGCGTTAGGAAGTCGGGGGTTAGAAAGAGACAAAAAGTAGCCTATGTCACTCTCCATCCCTTCAAGTATCTCCACTTAAAAAATCACGTCAATTCGTCGCTCCGTTTTGCCTTGAACGACGGACAAACAGGCACACACACTTTCCGATTTATAATATTAAGTATGGATATGGACTACTAACAATATCAGTAACATAACATTACAAATGCCTGCACCAGTGTGTAAGCACCGTTACGACACATGTGATAACCTGTACAAAGCCTGAAACGTGACTGAATGTTACGTAAAGACTCATCAATACATGTAGTGTTTTATATTGAACTCTATTGACAATGGGACACAGCATTTCTGCATTGTTTACAATACTAGATAAATTTATGAGAAATATTTTTTTGGCCAGTCTTATTGACTTAGTGGTCATAAGTACCACTGCTGAGCATAAGGTCCTAGGTTCTATTACCGGGTCGGGCAAAGTGTTATTGGATTTTTTCATATGGAATTTCTCAATAGCAGCTGGATATGTGCTCGGTTGATGGCAATAGGCTTTCCCCCTTATTACATGGGACTTAAACATTACTGGCGAAATTTGCAAACAATCCTTATTAGTCCCTCTGATTAGTCATACAGGTAACCAAATCATCTATACAAATAAATAAAATTGAAGTGTTGTAATGTTAAAATAACAGCTTTTTAATAAATGCATCCGAAAGTATTTACGCTAGTAATACCAAAAAAAACTTGAGAGGTGTCAAGGGACACCCGGATGGAACGAAGTTCCTTTCGATTAATTAGTGATGGTTTTTTTTTTTTTTTTAAGTTATAATAATAATTCGCAAAAAGTGTCATTACAACTTTTGGTCTTAATTTTTTTCCGTCTAGCCCAAATCCCTTCGTTCCAAAAAAGGTAATTTTTCAAACTCTTGTATGTATGTTTGTTTTTTCGGGCTAATCTCCAAAACCGCTGAACCGATTTTGACCAGACTTTCACTGGCAGATAGCTTATGTTATAAGGAGTAACTTAGGCTACTTTTATTTTAGAAAAATAATTTTGGTTCCGCACAAAAAATGAAAATCCATATTTTGTTAAATCCACGTGAACAAAGTCGCGGGCGCACCTAATTAGACATAACAAGACTATCCTAGTATTATTACCCAACAATGTATACAAATGTATGTTTGTGTGCACGTGAGCTCAGAACGTGATCTCGTGTCTCGCCTCTCGTGCTCACTTGTATAGACAGCTCGAGATAGGTCACGTATACTGCCTAGTTGGTCTAGTAGCCGTGATTGCTACTGCTTAGCACGAGGTCTTGGGTTTGATTCCTGGGTCGGGTAAAGTGTTATTCGGCTTTTTCAACTAACATTTCTCAGTAGCAGCTCGTTGTCTGGATTTGTGCCCGATTTATGGCAATAGACCCTATAACGTAGGACTTAAATAAAACTGGCAGAATAGTTTAAGAGACTGATTTCTCGAAACAGAGCAATTGACGGCACGGTTGGCGCAGTGGCTTAGCGATCGACTGCTGCGCCGCGTGTCCTAGGTTCGAAGCTCGCACGGAAGACAAATTTGTATGACCTACCGGTAGTTGTTCCGGGTCTGGCCGTTCGTGAATGTTTGTAAACACACACACGACATTGGAGAAATTCCTAGTGTAGGGCAACGTTTCAAAATAAATAATAATAATAATTCCCTTATAATGAGAAACACTAGTTTGTACTTAGTCGTTCACATGGAACGAGCAAAGCAAAACGCTAAGTATAGTAGCTCTTTACCTGCCTCTACAGAAGAATTCTTCCCCTTACTCTCTCGAACAGAAGAATCCTTCCCTTGATAACAGAATCGTTCGACTACTACTATACTATACCAGCCTGTTACTGTCCCACTGCAGGGCAAAGGCCTCTTCTCATACAGAGAAGGCACGAGCATTAATCACCACGCTTGCTCAAGACGGGTTGGCGATTTCAGACTTATATTAATTGTAAGTCCAGGTTTCCTCACGATGTTTTCCTTCACCGATGTCAATGATGTCCAAGATAAACTTAGAAAGTACATATGAATTGGAAAACTCACATTGGTACTTGCCCAGGTATGAACCCACAACCTCGTGCACAAGAGGCGAGGCCTAAACCACTGGGCCGTCATGACATTTGAATCGTTCTATATTTTAAAAATCATGAGTGTTTTAAACCAGCCTGTTTGCAATAAAGTTCACTATTCCATACGACTATTACAGTACTAGCTACTGACTGTTGCATTTTTCAATGGCGGTAGACTCGCTCTCCCGAACCTCGCTTTTAAGGAGTTAAAAATAAATTTGAATCTGTTGACACCCTAACACAAATACCGTAACCTTATCCCTTATCCTAAAATAACGACCTTGTTTCCTTACATCAAAACAAAAACATACAAAATCCTATTGTAATTTGTTTGTCAAAGGCGTTTCCTATCAGAAAACAGTACACAAAACACAATTAACCAACACACTAATTAATACTAGAACAATACATCATTACAATAACGTTATTATGAAATAACAATGGGTGTTAAGTTTTGTTATTAAGGTATTTGGGGGGTTTCCTTAAACTCGTGATGTTTATACAAATGGTTGGATATTGGAGGCGTTATGGATTACTTAATACCTATTGAATCACCGAGCATACACAAGAGCCTTCTTTTCTCTATTTTTGGGACAAGCCCTGCTACTCCTGAAAGCCAGAATCAACAGTGGCGGCCGCCAGAAAAGCGTCCCATCAGTGAAGCTCGACGAGTCCCGAAGAAACGATTCAACTTGCTTCAATAACTTGCATTCAGATTGACAGCCGTGCTGGCTGTCGTAGTGGCTGAGCGATGGACTGCTGCGCCGTGTGTCTTGGTTTCGATTCCCGCACGGAACAAATATTTGTATGGCCTACAGGTAGTTGTCCGAGGTCTGGCTGTTCGTGTATGTGACTTTAAATGTTTGTAAACGCACCCGCATTGGAGAAATTCCTTGTGAGGGCCAAGTTTAAAAAAAAACTACACGCAACACAAAAACACGTACCTACAAACAGAAAAATCTATTATTTATCAGTTCAAATAAAATAATCTTTATCTGTTAAATAATTAAGATAAAACCTTATCATAAGCGTGACATAATTTGTTTAAATTTATCACAATATATCACGTCTTATATAATTGGAATGCGCAGACGCATGTGCTGTGTCTGCATTTTTTACAAGGACGCGGGTCGTGGGGGCTATTGGAAGGATTGTTTTAACCGATAAAAGGGTTAGCCCTACATAATCTGCCTAGCCTTTTCCCGACTACATATGTCGGAGTCAGCTTCATTTTCAAAATGAAAATCATATAATTATGGTTAAAGAAATTTTATTTCTCAATAAGAAATTACAAGGATTTCACTTACTTGAGAACATTTTGGAACTTAAAAATATAGTATTATATGAACTTTGACACACACACTAAGCAGGTATTCATACAAATCACTAAATTGATAATAACATTTCATTTCATTTCGTACGCAAATAACATTAACAAGATACAAAAACACAAAACTTTTCAAGCCACCCGCAAAAGCAATAATTACCGTTTCGCATATATTCATCATAACAGATAAGGAATGCGAACCCGGTGCCACATTAAAGCAACGCAGCAGTAGGGCAAGTCCGTTTATGTTACTAATGTTTGATCATTTAAGATATGATTTTTTAATTTGGTTTTAAAAATATTAAACGAGTTCGCATTCTTTACCTCTTTAGGCAGCTTATTATATTGTTTCACTCCCGCAAAAATAATTGTTCTCTCACCGTTGACCGTTCGCACTCGTGGTAGTAAAATGTGATCCTTCCTACGACTGCTACGATTGTGTACTTGATGTATTTTAGTGAATTGTATTTGTGTGTGAATGGACTTGTTAAGAATTTTTCGTATAAGTATGCTCGTACAGTATGCATGGAGTTGTCTAATATTCATGAGTTTGGTTTCCCTGTAAATTTTAATTGTAGGTGTAAGGTAATCATAGTGGAATAGCAGTTTAATAATTTTATTTTGAGCAATCTGTAGGTCCTTTAGATTAGTTTTTGGCGCGTTGCCCCAGATTTCAATGAGGTACATCAGATGTGGCTTCACTAATGAGTTGTAAATGGTCTGGCGCACTTTTTGAGGAAGGCAATGAACAACATTGCGCAATGAGCCCAAAAGTGAGGAAAGCTTGGATCTGATGTGATCAATTTGTATTTTCCAGTTTAACTGACAGTCTACTCTTAGTCCAAGGTATTTTTCGTACTCTTTTTGCTGTATTACTTCATTATCAATGGTCAATTTATTTCTTTAACAATGGTAAAACTATTAAATACATGAAAATTAAAAATAAACACAGGGCATCGAAAAAATCATCCGCATCACTATCAACGGGAAAAGTGCCCAGACGGCTGGCAGCATTACCACGTTGCAAGGAAATGCTGATTCTTTGGCCAAACAAAGGTCAGGCCTCTGGGCACGTGAAGAGTCGATCAAACGTTTCGCTATGTCTCGAAAAACTAAAAGTACACACGGTCCCCATGGCCCTAGTGTTTCAACCCCAAAAGTCGGCTTTCGCTCTAATTTGATGTAGCTGTATTGTATACAGGGCTGACTGCCTATCTGACCTCCACAACATAGGTAATACTATACCGAGTAGTGAGATTGATTGTTTCACTTACATAGGTGATCCACTCAATTTACCTCATGCCCAGTGTCTAGATTTGTGCCCAGTTGATGGCTCGCTTTAATAGGACTCAAAATATAGCTGGCGAAATGTGGGTGCTACTATAGGTACGCCTCTGCCCAACCCTTCGAGGAATAAAGGCGTGATGTTAAGTTAATATTGTTCCTTTGTTTTTAAAACTGCACCTGCCACTGTTAGTCTCCGCATCATCCAAGAGTTGACTGGTAGAAAATGCCAATGTGGCTTCAAATCCACCCTCTCTTGTCATTTGTGTGCCTAAAGTAATTAATCAATAAATAAACTTGACGGCACGGTTGGCGCAGTGGCTGAGCGATTGACTGCTGTGCTGCGTGTCGTGGGTTCGATTCCCGCACGGAACGAATATTTGTATGGCCTACAGGTAATTGTTCCGGGTTGGCTGTTTGTGTATGTGACTTTGAATTTTTGGAAATGCACCCACGATAGAGGAGAAATTCCTATGGTAGGGCAACGTTTTAAAAAAAAAAAAAACTCCCACTGATGGGAAAACCGAGATCCTTTTCACCCGACTGCGTCAGGAGGATTATGTATTTCGGTTGTATGTATGTGAAGTAATTCTGGCCGTTTTCAATCGTTGAACAGAGTTGATAAACCTACCCAATGATGGAGTGTCTCGACAATTTATTAATTGTAATGATGACTGGATAAGTATATTGAAAAGTAGATAATGTTAATCATGATTACACTTTTGTAAAAGTAAGTCATTGATATGGTTTTCGGCTGTGATGATTTAATACTTGTTTTTTCTATTATTTAGATAACAACCTTTATACGATCTTAACGCATTCAGAGGAGTATTGCATCATTTATAAGGCAAAGCTCTTAAAATATGAATAGAAATATGGACGTGTTTAAAAAATGTAGGAAGTCTTTACAAAGCATCAACAATTTTATAGCATTTCTAAAAGATTTTGTTAGTTTAAACGCGCTCTACCAGTCTGTCAAAGAAAGTTTGGAACTACAAAAATATGCTTCGCATATCAGACCAATTCTTGAGGTTACAAGGTATTTAATATTTGACGACACGGTTGGCGCAGTGGCTGAGCGATCGACTGCTGCGCCGCGCGTCGTGGGTTCGATTCCCGCACGGAACAAATATTTGTATGGCCTATAGGTAGTTGTTCCGGGTCTGGCTGTTTGTGAATGTGAGTTTGAATGTTTGTAAACGCATCCACGATACAGGAGAAATTCCTAGTGTGGGGCAACGTTTAAAAAAAAAAATATATATCACGCCAAGAACTCTTAAGAGCAGACTCAAGGACTTTACGTCAGTGACATCTCACAACAAAAATATTCTTTCATTGTTTGGTTTTAAAGATATCAGCTCCGAATCAAAACTGCTTACGCAAGCAACGAAGGACTGTTATCACTGACCGTACTTAATCCTAATCTTACTCAAACATTTACCGATAATCACTATCGGTTATGTCATAACCGATTTCATTTATCGAGACATATAATATTATGTAAACTCAATCGATTTGAAAAATAAATCGATATCAGTATTTATATTTAGTATTGCTAGTTCATATGATTTGCTAAATTAAATAAACAAGGTTCGTTTCACCGACTACATAATATAATATTACGCCTGTAATCTCCGAAGGGTTGGGCAGAGGTAACAGTACACCCACATATCACTAGTTATGTTTAAGTCCCATGCTATAGAGGTCGATCCTGTTATCATTCACAAGGCACACAAAAAAAAATCTCCAATAACACTTTACCCAATCCGGGAATTGATCCCAAGACCTCAAGCAGTAGCTACTATTACGACCACTAGACCAATGAGGTCATCATCTGCCTAGACTTTTCCTAACTATGTTGTGGTCAGCTTCCAGTCTGACCGGATGCAGCTGAATACCAGTATTTTACATGGAGCAACTGCCTATCTGACCTCCACAACCCATTGCCCTTACTGGGCAACACGATACCCCTTGGTAAGACCGGTTGTCAGACCAATAAGACGACACGTTTGTCGTGGGTTCGATTCCCACACGGAACAAATATTTCTATAGTCTACAGGTAGATGTTCCGGTGTTCAGGTAGAGTTTGAATGTTTGTAAACGCACCCACGATACAGGAAAAATTACTAGTGTTGGGCAACGTTTAAAAAAATGAGGTAGGAAAGATAAATGGACACATAGACACTATATTTAATGACACCACGTGAAATGAAATGTAATCACTATGAAACGTGACTAGAGTAAACAAACACACATTAGTATTAATTATATGAGTCGACGTATTATTAATTTGTTATTACATAATGTAATATGTAGGTATTAGTAAAATGAGGCATGTAAATTCTTGCATCTTCTTCTTACTTAAAAAAAAACGTTAAAACATCCAAAGGTCTCCGAGGTCAAAAACGTTTTTCAAATTTAAATTATTATGGATATTCTTGTGGCTAAATGAAAACCGCCGCACGGGACGATCGATGGTTAAGCTACGCTTGCCGAGGTCGGTCCTTGGATGGGTGTCCATTCGTAACATATGGAGACTCCTTCATGCCTCGAAGTTTACAACCAGTCTTACCAAGGGTTATCGTGTTGCGTAGTAACTGGTTTGTGGTGGTCAGATAGGCATTCGTTCTTTCTAAAGTAATGGTATTCAGTTGCATCTAGCCGACCCCAACATATGTAGTTGGGAAAAAGTTAGGCAGATGATGACTGTTTTCTTAACGTGTTTTTCCAGCTATACAGAAGTGATGCGTGAAGTTCCTCCTACGAACTGACCCCTATCAAACTAGATTCCAATTAATTAATTAACATTACATAATGTAGAACATTACAGTTATACCAAGTAAACTAATTAAAGATGCGATGACTAATTGCTTCTAATTATATTTTGTTTGTTCTAGAGCGGAATGTACCATTGCTGGGGCCTCATGATTACAGTGAAAGAAAATAGGATAAGAAAAGGGAACGACGCTATCTGTCATGTATGGCTTATGTTCCTACATAAGCCATACATGACACCCTATTGTAGTGAAAATAACAATGGTTCAAGTTTCATACATACATCATACATCACCATCAGGCTATACTAGTCCACTGCTGGACATAGCCCTCTCCTAATGAGCGCCATAGCGCCCTGTCTTCCAACTTTTTTTTTTTAAACGTTGCCCGTTTAACAAAAAAATGGCAGTACCCAAAAGACCAAAGACACAACCCGAGCATTCTTCATACAATGTAAATTACATTTCTCGATTTTCATCCTTATCACCTTTACCTAAGATATGGCAAGACCACTACCCAGAAATCAAGTATTCTAGATTACTATTGGTATGTTTTAATATTTTGCACGCCACTGTACTGTGTATTTATTTTTATGTAACTAACCAATTGTATGGAAATGTATGGAATAACGTGCGGTTCAATACATGCTTTATCTACTTATATTCAGTGGGGCGTGAGTGAATTTTCCAACCATACATGTATTTCGTACGAGGTTACTTGAATATTTTTACTATGTTTTTTTTGTTATTCCTACCTAAAGTTTTAATACCAAAAGTAACCGGAAATCTAAAAAAAAATTACAGCATAAATAAATAGGTACGTTGTAAGTTATACATAGGGTGTTAGGTAGAACGAGGGACATACTTTAAAGGCGTGTAGTACTCATGTAAATCAACAATTTTGACAATGGAACAATCCGTCAAATCAAGAAAAATAATCAGCTACTCCATACATTTATTTTGGCATAACTTAAGAAAATGTGAGAAACAGCTATTTATTTTTCGTGATTTCAGTGTCGAACCCATAGTAAAATTGGTTCGTTATAATGACAACTAGCTTCCTTTAAAGCATGTCCCTCGTTCTGCCTAACAACCTGTATATTATACCTTTTTCCTATCCATTCAGAAACTATAAAAGTCCACGTGTATTCTCACATCCGTTCATATACTCGTATAATCATAATACAACATATAATCACGCTTGTGTTCCCCGAAGCGTTAGGCAGAGAGAGAGGGAGAAACTATTAGTACATCCACCTTTCGCCTGTTATGTTCGAATCCCATGATTATCTGCCTAGCCTTTTCCCAACTGTGTTGGGGTCGGCTTTCAGTCTCACCGGACGCAGCTGAATACCAGTATTTTACATGGAGCGACTGCCTATCTGACCTCCACTACCCAGTTACTGGGCAACACGATACTCCTTGGTAAAATTGGTTATCAGACTGTTAGGGCTTTGACTACCCTGAACGACTGTCAAAAATCTACCACTGACAGCCGGAACCAATGGCTTAACGTACTTTCCAAGGCACGAAGCAGTCTCGATACGTAATTAACGGTCGCCCGTCCATAGACTCACCTCGGCAAGCGTAGCTTAACCTTCGATTGACCCGTGCGGCTTTGTTTATCTAGCTACGAGCTCCCCTAATAATAATCTAAACTAATCCGATGTGGGTTGACTATTGCCATTAACAGGTAACAAACGGTTTGCTACTGAGAAATTTCAGATTAAAAAACTCAAAAACTCTTTGCCCGACCCAGCATGCGAAACCCAGGACCTCATACTCAGCAGTTGCACCTGCGATTACTATACCAAAGAGGCAGTAACATACATAATTTCAGAACTACCAACACCACGACAAAAAAAAACCATACAGCCAACGTTACATCTACACCACATAACTCTGTTATCATCAATCATTTCAATTTCTTACAAAAACGTGCCATTCCACAATGCACGCCAGTGTAACATAGTTGCAGGACAGAGAGGTATGTGAGAACGTGATACAGTGGCGGCCAAGGTCACCACACCACCGCTTCACGTGACCAGTAATCCACTTATGTGTAATTCGTTAAATACTACGTCACACTTGATTTCAATATGGTCGCCGATTTGAGATGGTATGTTGTAATTTTGTGGGGGTTTGGTTGATTCGCAACGCTCTTGAAGGTATTTCAGATATTTATTATGTCATTTTGTTTTTATTCACGCACGTGTAGATATATTATCGAGGTCGTTCTTCTGGTTTTGAACCTCTCCTTACATTCGGTTACTCGTAACTCTGGTAAGAATCGACGCGAAACTACTATTTCTTCCGTTTTAGGAGACAACTAACTTATTATGTTAATTTTTTTTTTTTTTTTTTAAAACGTTGCCCCACACTAGGAATTTCTCCTGTATCGTGGGTGCGTTTACAAACATTTAAACTCACATACATAAACAGCCAGACCCGGAACAACTACCTGTAGGCCATACAAATATTTAGTTCCGTGTGGGGATCGAACCCACAACACGCGGCGCAGCAGCCGATGGCTCAACCACCGCGCCAACCGTGTCGTCAAAATGTAATTTAGAATGATAGTATGCAAAAAAAAACTGTTAATTGAACCTAATACTTCTACTTTTTCGTAAACTCAGTAAAATGTAGGAAAAAAAGCGAAAATATTAAAAAAAAGAAAGATGACTTCTCAAGCAGTTGTAGGCATCAAATCTGCAATTGTGTAACTGCCACTATCTTGACTGCCTCGTCAGTCCAGTGGTCCCAAACGTGACTGCTGACCATGAGGTCCTAGATTCGATTCCCGGGTCAAGCGATGTGTTATTTGGCTTTTTCATAAGGCATTTCTCAGTCAGCAGCCCGGGGTCTGGACGCGTGCCGTTTCTGGCTATAGGCTCACCCCCACTACCTGGGACTTAAACATAACTGGTAAAATATAAGTATACATTAGGTACACCTCTTCCTGATGTCATATAAACGTACTGCTTGAAAACTGCTTTTATTTTTAAATTTTCAGTTGTTTTTTACCGTCGTGTTTTTTTCATACACCTTTTTTCTTTCATTGCACCGACTGTTTACGAGTTTATCAAGAAACACGTGACTGTCATGAATTATTCATGTATGTATGACTAAAAAATCTTTAACCTTGTATGAATGTAATAATTGTATGTGCTTATGTAATATTCAGAATCAGGTTTTGGCGAAAAATTTGACACAAGAAGTTTATTTAATCGAAATACGTTCCTGGGTTCCGTATCCACATTACTGAGCCTGTCCATTTGTTCGTTTGTCTGACAGTGGGCTGGATCTCATGAACCATAATAGGTAGACAGTTGGGAATTTTACAGAGTGTGTATTTCTTTTGCCGCTATTTATCATCTGCCAAGCCTTTTCCCAACTATGTTGGGGTCGGCTTCCAGCCTAACCAGATGCAGCTGAATACCAGTAACTTACATGGAGCGACTGCCTATCTGACCTCCAACACGATACCCCTTGGTAAGACTGGTTGTCAGACTTTCGGGCCTGTGCCTAGCCGTAACTATTTCTATTGCCGCTATTATAAAAATTAAATCTCGAAAAAAGTTTTTTGATTGACCTTGACAATCGCTGTGTCTTAAATCGTGTACGGTGGTACGGATCCATTTGTGTGCGAGTCCGACTTGCACTTGGCTGGTTTTTTTATTGTTTCTTAAGTAGAACGTAGTAACGGGCCTTATTATTGTTCTATTTGAACAATAATAAGGTCCGGTGGTGTTTATGGGGCACTTTACATTGGACCGCACGATGATGGTAACATTTTGTCTTTGACCTGGCCTAGTATTCTTTTTCTTTATTCTTTTTTTTTAAAAAAACGTTGCCCCACACTAGGAATTTCTCCTGTATCGTGGGTGCGTTTACAAACATTTAAACTCACATACACAAACAGCCAGACCCGGAACAACTACCTGTAGGCCATACAAATATTTGTTCCGTGTGGGGATCGAACCCACAACACGCGGCGCAGCAGCCGATGGCTCAACCACCGCGCCAACCGTGTCGTCAAATATATAGTAAAAAAATAGAATAAAAAATATAAGTATATCAATAGCCAGCTTATACTGTTTTTTTTACCACTGTCTGTGTACTTTTTCTTATCAGTTTACTATGAGTACAATGGCCATAACACACATACACTCACACACATCATCAATCACTTGAAATTGTACCCCGTTGACAATCCCTTAGTACCAGCCTATTACTGTCCCACTGCAGGGCAAAGGCCTCTTCTCATACAGAGAAGGTACGAGCATTAATCACCACGCTTGCTCAAGACGGGTTGGCGATTTCAGAATTATATTAATTATATAAGTCCAGGTTTCCTAACGATGTTTTCCTTCACCGATGTCAGTAATGTCTAAGATAAACTTAGAACCCACAACCTTCAATCAATCCCAAGTTAATCCCTTACTATGTGATATAAAAAAGTCATGATGGCCCAGTGGTTTAGGCCTCGCCTCTTGTGCACGAGGTTGTGGGTTCAAACCTGAGCAAGTACCAATGTGAGTTTTTCAATTCATATGTACTTTCTAAGTTTATCTTGGACATCACTGACATCGGTGAAAGATACATCATGAGGAAACCAGGACTTATAAATTATTATAACTCTGAAATTGCGAACCCGTCTTGAGCAAGCGTGGTGATTAATGCTCGTGCCTTTTTTGTATGAGAAGAGGCCTTTGCCCTGCAGTGGGACAGTAACAGGCTGGTATTATATGTGGCATAGCAGTAATATGGATAAGGATTTGCCAAGGAAAAAACGAGATGTCCCAATTTAGTCGTAGTTTGAGTCGAAGCATCATGTTTTCTTCTTTCATTTCCATTGGGTTTAGTTGATCGGCTTGATAACTTAGAAAATTCTTACAAGACGAGTAACAGCCGGTCACTAAATTGAGAATTTGAAGTTGAGAACTTTTCTCTTGTGAAAAAGGAAAATTTTCATCAAAAACAAAAAACTATCGAGTTCCAAAGGCAGGTAATTATTTTATCATAATTACCTCATTCAAGTTCTCAACTTCAAATTCTCAGTTTAGAAGCCGGGTGTACCCTAAATCTAAATCTTTCATCACGTTTCTGACAGACACCCAAATCACGCGTACCGAAGGACACACAAATTATTCACGTGCCCTTAAAGTTGATCAATACAAACGCTATAGTTACTGAACACGAGAGAAAACAAGACTTTTCTATACAAAACAATAGTACAAGCAAAACAGCGGACAATTGTACAGCTATACATTGTAACAATATCACTGGAACAACGTGATTTCAGTCACGTGTACGCAAACACGTGAATTAGGATCTATTCTGTCATTTATTAAGTAATCTTATAGTTCGATGTTTCTGATCTAGTCAAATTTTTGAAGTTCATTGACGGGTGATCTTGAAAATTTTATTAAATTCCGGTCCTTGTAGCGCAATGTACGGTGAAGTTGGTTTTATGGTATTGTTGTTAAGTTTTTGCTAAGCTTGTTTTATTTGTTATGCAACATGGCTGGTGTTACGAAGTAGGAAAGCATTAGATTATGTAACAAATGTGATGTGAGGTCAAACATATTTTTTTCTGGACTTACATGCCTCCAGTTTTATAAGCTGACAGCAATATGGTGGTACATTTAATAATGTTAAATTATTATTCATTGAGATTCCTCATAATACTCGTATATAAGCGGAATCGCCGGGAGGAGACGCCCTAGAAGGACATACACTGACCTTATTGGTGATGTATTTCGAAAAGGTCGCGGTCGGTAACTCGCAAACAGGCGTGCGTGTATGACCAGATGTATGAACGTAAACGAAGCAAAAGGAGTATGTAAGGATCGTAGCAGGTGGCGTTCTGTAGTTTCTGCCTACCCCCATGGGAAAACAGCGTGAGTTATGTGTGTATTATATTAATGTATTATCTTCAATTTCTGTGTTCCCTGTGTTCCTTAAGTAACTAAGCTGATAATGTTTTTTTACCCCATGGAAAAACACCAGTTCAGGGCAACAAAAACCTTTCTACTAACTTTCCACTTTTCTCTCTTCGGGACAATTTGAGACCAGTCTTAATCGAAGGAGTTAAGCTCATCACGCCATCTCCACCTGAGCCTGCTGTGATTTCATTTGCCATCTTAAGGGACCCATTGAGACCCATGTAATCGGAGCGAGATTATTGCCATCAACCGGGCTGAAGACCATCCCCCAGGCTGCTACTGATAAATTTCAGATGAAAAACCACAATAACGCTTTGCCTGACTACACACTACAGCTGACTACACACTTCATACACACACAAACACACACTCTACACACACTTATCTTCTTCTTTCTCTCTCTTTTTGCGCAACTACAAGATGTCTTACCCAGCAATTATGTTTGCTTCACCACTATATAACAAGAACGACGAGGCAGTGTTATTAAAATTAATTAATACACATGGAAACATAACTGAAACTCGTATTGAAATAAACAATACCTATTTACCTGGGTTTTAGTAGTGACGTCACCAACGTACATCGTTCGATGTGATCAGAACAGAAGTAAATCATGGAGTTTCTGTGAAAAACCGCAAGAATGCTCCTGTTTAATATAATAATTTATATATAAATAACATTATTACAATTAACTTTTGAGACTAGCATTACTAAATATGGAGAGGCTTGGCAAAGGACGTCACAGTGAGGTCACTTATAAGGTCAATGAGTTTTCCCAAACGTTTGCGGTTGAGATATCGTCAAGCATGGGATAGTAATACCCTTTGTTTTCGTGAAGGAAACTGAGAATAAGAAACCGGTCAAGTGCTTGTGGGATGCACTGTGGTTCCGTAGTCGGGATATTAAATATTAAAGCATGCACAGTATTGATTTTATCAAGAGCTCAATTAAATTTATATTTCGTATAAAATGAAGTGATTTCAGCGGCTGCAGACAAAAACATCCCGTACATAAAAATAACTTAATAACATCAAAATATTTTGAATTACGGGAACCTTTGTTTTTGTAATATGTTCATGCCATGAGGGGATTTCAAATAAAACACTCTGGAAAACGATTAAAAAAATATACAAACTCACAAATAATATCCTTAACAGCTGTTGCAATGACCGGCCTTATCGGTAAAAGCGATCTCTTACAGACCAACCTTTGAATGGACATTATACAGATGGAGAAAAGATATGGTGGTAGTCTGTAAATACATAATATTATAGATAATTCTTAGAATTTAAAGTTGATATACCTATACAAACATAAGAAGCTGGATACTAGTGGTCTACTGGTCTAGTGGTGAGGAGCGCTGATGGTGAGCGCGAGGTCCTTGGGTTCGATTCCCGGGTCAGGAAAAGTGTTATTGGGTTTTTTCATTTGGAATTTTTCAGTAGCAGCCCTGAGTGGAGTTTTGTGCCCAGTTAATGGCAATGGAATCGGATCCTTACATGTAACTTTAACATTACTGGAACGAAATGTGGGCATACAATAGTTACACCTCTGCCCTAACCCTTTGGGGATTACAGGCGTGATGTTAAACGCAAAACGTGTTCCATTTTCATGAAAAATCATGAAAGCATTATGATGTACTTGATGACTATTACTTCATTACCTTTTCATAACACATAAGTAATCACCATTTCTTGAAAAATAAAAAAAATGGGTTGCATAGATAACAGTCGTTACTATAATCCATTCTTATCTAACTATCGCTGAAGAATGTAGGTCAATATACATTCTGTGTCACTCTAGAAATATTTCCTTACATTAAATTAGGTTTGAAGGGATTTTCCCTGAAACAGACAGAAGTGAGTATGCTCCATATCAGAACTTGTATCACTATCATTTAAATACACGTGTCCGTGTATACTAAGTGATATACCTACCTATGTGTTGTACCACTTTCAGGAAAACTCTTCAATTGTATCATAAAACAACTTATTTTTGGTACAAGTATATTGCTGTCCCACTGCAGGGCAAAGGCTTCTCATATAGAGAAGGCCCGAGCCTTAATCACCACGCTTGCTTCAAGATGGGTTGGCGATTTCAGACTCAATTTTAAGTCAAGGTTAACTCAAGATGTTTTTCTTCACAGACGTCGGTGATGCCTTAGTAATGTCTTAATGACTTAGGCGGCTTTCAAAAGTTTGTGAACTTATGAAAGTGGTTTGCAGATGGGTGAGGGAGAACGAATGGGTAGTTTTGTAAGTAGTTTTATTTGTTTCTTTTTCAAATTTCGTGTCCGGTACGGTATGGACATGTGATGTGAAGGAATGAGGATCATGTTGTGAGGAAAGTTTTGAGTATGAATGTAGAGGGTTACAAGAGTAGAGGGAGACCTAGGAAACGATGGATGGATTCTATGAAGAAGGTGACTTCTGAGATGACGGCAAATAGAAATGTATGGAAGAAGAAGACATGCTGCGCCGACCCCAAATAAATTGGGATAAGGGCAAGAGAATGATGAGGATAATGACTAACGAACTATATTTTTAAGACTATTTGTTTTGTTCCCACAGACAAATCGTAAAAACGGTTTTTGTATACTTTGATTGAATAAATAAATAATAATAATATAGATAAGTTTGGCTTCCAAGAACGTAAGTAGAATCTATGAACAGAAACAATCGCACTGACAACTGGCAACCTTTAACTTACACCTTTTAAAAAAATTGATCGATGCATCAACTAAAACTTGCAGGTCTACACACATACATACATAAACTCACCCCTTTTTCCCATGGGGGTAGGCAGAAACTACAGAACGCCACCCGCTACGATCCTTACATACTCCTTTTTTTTTATATGCAAATCACCGTGAAAATTTAGGTTAAGTGAGTGCCTTCACATCACCTACATTTTCACGAGAAGAATTTTACTGGTTGGTACTGCTGTTTCCTCTATAACGACCTATAAAAAGCACGCTGTTGGACTTACAACGCGCCCAAAGTGGAAAATTCAACAGTGCAAGCATGCATTTAGGTATCACCTGGTGTTCATGTATAAGTTGCTGCACATTACCAGCGCCTAAAGTAGGTTAGTGGATTACAAGTCCTTATTAAAAAAAAACCTTAATCTTAATACATCACCAAAAAATTAACGATAACATTAATTACTTTACATAATCAAAGTAAAAACTTAATTGTCACATATTCACGATGTACCAAAAAGATAATGGTATGTAAGTTACAAGATGGAATGTTGTAACTCGGCATATTGTACTATCTAACAGCCGATTTATCTAGAATGATGTAATACTAGGTTAATCTAACAGATAGTATCAGGGTTGGCACACATCTTTCAGCACGGAATCGCCTTTTTTCATGCTCTATCCTTTTCTATCGCTTAAGGTCGTTATTTCCTAGAGCGAGGGAGATAGAGTGCGCGCTGCAGAATCGGGAAGCCGCTCGTCATAATTGCCAATCTCCTTATACTGTTGATTTCATTGTTATTTTTTCATCTTTTAAGTTGTCAGTGTACAAGTACATAACAAAGTAAAATGTATAATTTTGTAAAAGGGCGGAGGCCTGGGAGGTTTAGGCACCAGTCTCCCACAGTATTTAAGTTGTCTGACTCTGATACCCTGTAATATGTTTATTGTAATATTTTGTAACCGAAAATACCATGGCCAAAATGCGGTCGCGCCGTCTGGGAGGCGATGGAGTGCTTCAGCGTACGATCGCGCGCCCTCACAGGACTGTTGAATACGATAGCAGATAGCATGCTATCGCGCGACGGCACGCGTTTTTCCTTTAGGTAGGGCCGCTTGCGTTTCAGCACTAGACTGCTGTTTACTGCTTAACCGGACGGCAACAGCACGCTACAGAACAGACGGTATAAATACTGTTCCGTGCTGACTGAAAGATTATACACCTACATTGATTAGGAATTAAGCTTTCAAAAATGAAAACAAACACGTGTTATTGGAAAAAAGTCTTTAGCACCCACTAATAAAGTCCTATTAGTGATGGATGATGTAAGCTGGCCGTGTTACCCAGCTTCAGCCCACTTAACTGATCATTTCACCAAGTTTGGACAGATACATTTTTTATTGGCTCGACCTGCGGTTCGCGCTACAAATACAAATTTTCTTCGACTTTTTCAATGGCACTGGTCATTGTCATTTTAAGTATGATAGCCGGTAGACTTGACTGTCGGTACATGAATCGATGTATTACTGCTCACATGACTATTGATACATCGATTCATGGGTCGGGCAGGGGGCGAGTAGATTAAGGTTGTATTGTTACTAACACTAGTTATAAATTATTGTACTACTAACCAATTGGATCCTAGTTATCTTAATAAAAGTTTTTATTATTATCCCCTTTATTTAAAATCTTTCTTATAAATTATATTTTTAAATATTTCAATATTAATACAAAAAAAAAAAAAAACATTTAAAAATATAAAAAATAGTGGCCCACCGGTATCGGGAACAGGGTCCAAGCTACCGGCGGTCAGGGCTCCAGAGAGAGGAATCGCCTAACTATACGCGCCGTGTCCAGAAGAACTGCTTTCTGAATCAAGCCCTTGATCCAGCTGCCTAACGCGAGCCTCCTTAGATGTTGGTCAAGGCTCTTAGCTATTAAGCCATTGGCTGACACGACTATCGGAACAACGATTGCTGAGTCCACATCCCACATGTCGACAACCTCGCGAGCCAAGTCAAGATACTTGATTTGTTTATCTTTCTCGGCTTTCACGAGGTTCCCGTCATGCGGGACCGTTACATCAATAATCGTTGCGCGCCTCTCGATTCGATCCATCACCACTATATCAGGCTTATTGGCTACAATAGTCCTGTCAGTGATGATGGATCGGTCCCAATACAAAGTGACACTGCCATTTTCAAGAACTGGGTCGGGCACATACTTGTAGTATGGCACTTCCGATTCTACAAGACTGTATTTTAGAGCAAGTTGCTGATGGATAATCCTGGCTACTAGGTTGTGCCTATGCAAATACTCTTCGTTAGCAAGACGAGAACAACCAGAGATAATGTGGCGGATTGATTCGCCTGGACGGTGGCATGCCCGACAGATGTCAACCGTACCATCCTTCACAATAAATCTCCGATAGTTATTCGTCATGATAACTTCGTCCATAATTGCACAGACAAAACCTTCGGTTTCCCCAAAGAGGTCACCGAAACGCAGCCAAGATACGGACGCTAACTGATCTACATCAGGCCCATGTAGGGCCTGGAAAAAGCGTCCGTGAAGCTCCTTACTCTGCCATACTTCCTTGCGATCGTTAGTGTCAAGTACTACAGGTTTGCGCCAGTTCTCTTTAGCCAACGAGAGCGGGGTGAGGCCCTGGTCCACCGCGACTACATCTCGATGCATCCCCACGTCGGTTTCTAGGAAATAATCCCTGAGACTACATATCTCGCGATTATGGAGGGTCTTAGCATTTAAAAAGCCTCGACCCCCACACTTTCGCGGGATATACAGTCTCATAACCGATGAACGTGGGTGATGCATTCGAGATGCCGTCAGGAATGTACGGACTCTCCTATCCAGGGCGTCAAGTTCTGTTTGAGTCCATTTGAGTATGCCGAAAGAGTACATCAAGACTGGCATGACCCAACCGTTGAAGGCACGCACCTTGTTACCGCCTGACAAAAGACTATTACATACTTTCTTCAGGCGGCCAAAGAAGCGCTCCTTCAACGATTGCTTCATGTCAGCAGCATTAATGCCCAATGCTTCCGACATACCCAAATACTTATAGGTTTCGATTGGAGAGAGGGCTCTAAAGTTTATGAAATCCGGGAGTTGGGTTCCCACGGATTCCACAATCTTCCCTCGCTTTACATGCATGACCGCACATTTGTCCACACCAAATTCCATCCTGATGGCGCTACTAAAGGTTTTTGTTACCGTCAGTAGCTCCATCAGTTGCAAATCACTGGGGGCAAAGAGCTTTAGGTCATCCATGTAAAGAAGGTGAGATACAACCTGACCACCTCTCTTCAACCGATAGCCTAGACCCGAATCCTCCAGTAATGTACTTAGAGGATTCAAGGCTAAGCAGAACCAAAGTGGACTCAAACTGTCACCCTGGAATATGCCTCGCTCAATTCTTATTGGTTCGCTATTCCTCTGAATTTGTCGACATCCTGGATAGCGAAGTACGGTTCTCCATTGCCCCATACACGACGTCAGGAAGGTGCGCAGAGTTGCATCTACTTTATACAACTCCAGCACCCTCTTGAGCCATGTATGTGGTACCGAGTCATACGCCTTCTTGTAATCTATCCAGCATGTCGACAGATCCTTTCTTGAACGACGAACCTGTTGGCTTATGGCAGTATCAATGAGGAGGAGCTCCTTAGTACCGCGAGACCCATTCCTACATCCATTTTGAGAGGCCGACATGATCGAATTGCTGTCGATATGGTTGTTAATTTTAACTCTCAAAATGGATGTAAGAACCTTATAGACCGTTGGTAAGCAAGTGATCGGTCTATAATTTTTGGGTTCCGCAGTACTACCAGATTTGTGGAGCAGGTGGGTAATTCCTGTCGTAAGGAACTGGGGTAGCGATCCAGTCTCTAAGGCCGACTGGAACTGAGATGCCAAACGAGCGTGCGACTTTTGTAGCCATTTTATCCAAAAATTGTGCAGCCCATCCGGCCCTGGCGATTTCCAGTTCGGCAACGGACGGACTGCACGAGCTACATCTTGGGGGCTGATGGTTATTGCCCCCATTTGCGGTATTGGATCGCACGCTCGTTCGACCTCTCGAGTCCAATCACCCTCTGTGTGACTGACAGGCACCGACCAAATGTTACGCCAGAAAGAACACATGACGTCATCATCCGGTAGGTGCGTATCAGTCACACCTTGGACCGGTCGCTCCCAAGCTCTATACACCCACCTCTCATTGCTCTGGAAAGTGCGATTTTGAGTGTATCGCTCCACTCGCCGTTTGTACCTACGAATACGGCTTGCCCATGCATACACCTTCTGCTTCAGGAAGTCGATGCGCTCTGTAACACGGGACATATAGTCTCGAGGGCTGATATCAGTCCCCAAGAACGCCCGTCTTACATAGCGCATCACTCTAGGGCGAGTATTGCCCTCCCTGTAGCAAACAAGCTTACCGATGAGTGCTCTAGCCCCAGCGATGCGACGCTCAATCCTGCACTGCCAAGCCGGTACAGCTGGTTTCGGTCGTGTAGCTATGTCATAAGGAAATTTGACGTGAGCTACACGACATGCCGCTACAGCCGCGCAGTACAAGATTGAGTGAGCATCGGTGAGGTCATCGCAGTTATCAAAATAGTTTGACAACTGCGAATCCAGAGCAGCCACCAGCGCCCTATTTTTATTATGCATGGGCAAACGGGGTAAGCGTGGTCGTAGTGCGGGTAGCATGAAACGATATTCCCGAATCGCACCTTCCAAAGCACTCCTCAATTCCTCATTGTATTGGGTACTTACATTTGTAACCTTGTCACTACCCTCTCCGTCAGCAAAACTAGATAATACAATGTTGTACTGTGGTGGCACTACAGTGTGCGACGGCGAGGTAATGACACGGCTACTCTGCATTTCCGTTCGGAGGCGATCAAGTACAACGTCATCCAACATATGATTACGCTGAATGACCCGCACCTGATCCGAAAGTCGTTGTGCCGATACGTTGACAGCTGGCTCAAGCACCTGAAACAGAGAGAGCATCCGAACACGGTACGCGGTCAGGTTACTTCCTCCCTCTGTAGCCCCATAGTATGAGCGCATGACGTTTTCGTTGATGGATTGTGTCCATCGCATGCGCTGCACACTTCCGCCGGGAGCTGGGACCCTATCAGAGGCCGGAGGGCCTCGAGGTCCTAAGCCGTCCGGCGGCCGGCGTCCTCTCCGTCGACGTGCAGGTGGTGGCGACGTGGGCGGGGAAAAATACTCGTCGCTCGAGCTCGACGCGACTGGCACAGCCGGCTTCACAGTACTCACGATGGTGCTGGGTTTCGGCGGTGACGAGGCGGAGCTGAGCGACGAGGCCGGAGGTGGTGGGCGTGCTCGACGTGCTGCTGATCTTGTTAACATTTCATCAACTATTATAAGATAATTTTCTTTGATTTGACATCTGTCAATTTCTGTTTTGATTTTGTGAACTGCATTGTTGGTGAATTTTTGGACATTTTGGATTTATTAAAATTTCGTGGTTATTTCCGTTATTCTTCTGGTGGTGTATAAATAAACTGCGTAGTGGTAAATGAAAATTAGATATAAAATTTGCGGAAGAAAATTTCTGAGTGATGTCAACTGTGGTGTTGCCAGCTTATTATTATTATTATTATTATTGTGAAATCGACTCGATTCAGACAAACATAAAGTTGATATTTGTTTAAGCGGAAATAACGTAATTTGGAAAAATGCATTTGAATGTGGTATAGTAAAGTAATCGACGAAAAAAAAAAAACCCTTTTTCTAGCTTAGCTACGAGAAATAATCCACGTTTAAAAAAAAATGACAACGAGTTCAAAATGTAATCTAGTAATATTTATCTACGATACAGTTGCGCTGACGTCATGACGATTAATACATGACGTTAGCAGAATAGTCAACACCACACATCGACTCAGTTGCCATAGACAAAAAAAGTCTACAAAGGACAAAAAAGCTTAGCCCTCAAGCTAAGCTTTTTTGTCCTTTGTAGACTTTTTTTGTAAAAAAAAATAGAAAAAAATAGACAATACAAAAAAACATGTAGAAAATGTTAAGAATATATATGGATAAGACGTTACTTTTATGATGAAGTAGGTAGCTGGAACCTTATGGTTTGTTAGGCAAGATTACAGGAAAATTCATCTAAGAAATCAATTTTTTAAGTCACGTGACCAAAACTTTGCCATTATATAAGATCGCAAAAAGCAATTCTGAGTTTTGTTTGATTGAGAGAGCTACCTAAAAGCTCGATAGATGGGGTTGTATTTTTCAGAATATCCAAATCTCGCAATTTTTGTATAATACAATGTTCAAAAGCAAAAGGAGTATGTAAGGATAGTAGCAGGGGCCGTTCTTTAATTTCTACCTACCCCCATGGGAACAATGCGTGAGTTTACGTAATTCAAGAATCATCATAAGGCTATATTAGTCCACTGCTGGATATAGCCCTCTCCTAATGAGCGCCATAGCGCCCTGTCTTCAGCTTGCCGCATGCAGCATCTGCCTGCAGTCTTTCGCAGATCGTCATCCCACCTGGTCAGAGGGCGTCCTACACTACCTTTGCCGAGTCGCGGTCTCCACTCAAGAACACGTTTACCTCAAGAACACGTTTACCATTTCAAAGAATAGAGTTTTCCAATTTAACATTTTAATTTCAAACCAACAATTTTCTAGTAACTAGACTGAACTTGGAGAACTTTTGTTGAAATCTTTTGCGGTTTTTTGTGGAAACCCCATCACGGCTCCACCCTATGTTGGGTCGGATTCCAGTCTCTAAACAATAACTTCCAATTTAAAAGACGTAATTAGCCTATCCCTACAGGTAGAAACCCACATAAAGCTTCAAAAACTTCGCCCAGACAATTTCTATTTGAATTTATTCTTTTAAAAGAAACTTCGGGGGGTTTCAATTCCAAAACTTTATGGGCATGTGACTTGACGTCACGTGGCTAAGAGAAAGAACGCCCAATGCTTACATAAACCTCGACTGAAAAGGCCATAGAAGAAAAAAAATGTATTTTTTTTTCCATGTAAAAATAATGAGTAATGAAAAGATGGGAGACCTTACAATAGCGGATTGTAATCGGTAACTTTTGCTTACCTTGAAGGGTTCCTTTAACTGCGAAGTAAAAGTTCCAAAGTTTCGAACGTCATAAGATGAAAGCCACCCCTTTTCCTAAAGTGCTGTAACTCGTTTTAGGGCGTTTGTGTACGTCTAATCCGAGTTCTAATCGATGAATACCGTTATACAATACTAGTAGGTCTTCTTGAGGGGTTGGCCCAGAAGCTCAAGCCCTTTTAAACTCAGAGTAAAGTGAAAACCTGTATAAAGTTTGGACATACCAAATAAATAAACAAATAAATAATGCTTGACAATCCACAAAGCATCATCTAGCCCCAAGCGAAGTAGAGCTTGTGTTATGGATACTAGATGACTGATATACTTAATACAATTCATTATATATACATATATATATAAAATGTATTGTAATAGGTCTTTACCTGTGAAATTGCCGTTTTGTATGAAAAAATTTAAATGAATTTTTTTCATGTATTTTTTATTTGTATTAATCGAAGTAATCACCCATGCAATCAATGCATCTTTGCCAACGCAGTGGCAGTTTATTGATGCCCTTCTTAAAGAAATCAGCTGGACGGGAGGCAACAAATTCTTCAAAGGCATTTTGTACTGCCTCTCGGGTATTGAATTTTTTTCCCGCCAAGAAGTTATCCAAATTCTGGAAAAAGTAGTAGTCTGTAGGCGCAAGGTCTGGTGAGTAGGGCGGATGACGGAGAGCTTCCAACCCCAGTTCTTGCAACTTGGAGACCGTCTGCTGTGCAGTATGAGGTCGCGCGTTGTCGTGCAGGAGCAGCGGAGACGAGCGATTGACCAATGCTGGTTGGAGATGTGCCAGCTTCTCCATCATTGTGTTCAATTCTTCACAGTACACATCTGCAGTAATGCTCACCCCGTTTGGTAAGAAGCTGTGTTGAATCACACCGGCGCTAGACCACCAAACAGTGACCATCACTTTTCTTGGGGTAAGTTTTCGTTTAGGGCATTGTTTAGGTGCTGAACCAGGATCCAACCAACTTGCTGAGCGCTTGCGGTTATCAAACAGAATCCATTTTTCATCGCAGGTAACAATGTGGTTCAAAATTCCTTCATTTGTGTGTCTGTTGAGCAGTGCAAGGCACGTCTCGACGCGTACTTCGCGCTGGCGATCATTGAGTTCGTGGGGCACCCATTTGTCAAGCTTTTTTACCTTGCCAATTTGACGCAAATGGACCAATATTGTTTTGACGCTAACGTCGAAAGCTGTTGCTAATTCAGCCGTAGATTGTGTATCATCAGCTTCCACAATCGCCTTTAATTCGTCATTGTCGACCAAAGTCTTCGGACGACCGCGAGGTTCATTTTTCAGGTCGAAATTTCCAGAACGGAAGCGAGCAAACCAATAACAGGTAGTGCGTTGGTTTGTAGTGTTAGCTCCGTAAACGTCGTTGATGTTGCGTGCCGCTTGTGCCGCGTTGCTGCCACGACGGTACTCATATTCCATAATTACTCGAATTTTTAACGTATCCATGATGACGAAAAAGATTTAAATGCGATGAAAATGTAACACTAATCAATAAACAAATGACTACTTTTGGAAAAAAAAATCCATGTTTTTAAAATAAAATTAATTTGAAATTAGAATTCTTAGCCAAACAAAAAATATTTTGATTTGAAATGGCCAGTACTGCAGAACGGCAATTTCATAGGTAAAGACCTAATATATTACTAAATGTAACTTGATTTGGGTTGACCTGTTATGTCTACTAATGTTAATAAATAAATAAATATATTACACAGATAGATGATTTACTATACATAGCAAATACCCAGAACACCCGGAACAAATCTTTGTAGATCGTACAACATTTGTCCCAAGGCGGTAATCGAGCCCGCAACGTCTTGCGTCGGAGGCGGACCTTCGCCCCCTGCGCCACATAGGTCGTCGAAATATTAAGGTTTAAGTTGGGCTTCCGTCCAGGATTCCCCGGAATTGTCCTAGTTTAGAGGGCGTCCGGGGAGCGTCCGGGTTTTATAGTTTTTATTGTTAAGTATAATAAAATTGTTTGATTCTTTAATTTGAGTTTCTTCAAACTTTAGTAAGAATCTGCATTGTTTCTTTAGCATACCACATTTACTTTAATATTGTATAAAAATAAAGAAATAAATAATGCTGGACAATCCACACAGCATCATCTAGCCCCAAGCTAAGCAGAGCTTGTGTTAAGGGTACTAGATGACTGATAAACTTAATACAATACATTACATAGATATATATTTTTTATTTTACATAGAAAATACCCAGAACACCCGGAACAAATCTTTGTAGATCGTACAAACATTTGTCCCAAGGCGGAATCGAACCCGCAACCTCCTTGTATGAAAATAAATAGTTTATTTAAGTAGGTTAGGTATACCAACTAACTTTTCTTTTCTCTTTAATAAAAAAACGTTGCCCCACGCTAGGAATTTCTCCTGTATCGTGGGTGCATTTACAAATAGTCAAACTCACATACTCAAACAGCCCGACCCGGAACAATTACTTGT
Source organism: Phlogophora meticulosa (assembly GCA_905147745.2). Lineage (NCBI taxonomy): Eukaryota > Metazoa > Arthropoda > Insecta > Lepidoptera > Noctuidae > Phlogophora > Phlogophora meticulosa. The sequence continues at coordinate 4,166,069 of LR990542.1, forward strand.
TAGCCGTACAAATATTTGTTCCGTGCGGGAATCGAACCCACGACACGCAGCACAGCAGTCAATCGCTCAGCCACTGCGCCAACCTTGCCATAACTTAAAGTAACACTTTTGACATTTTCGGGTTGGAAGCTCCAAAATCCGGAGTTTTGCGTTTCTTGTCCTGTTTGGCGGATTAGACATGGCAACTCTCAGTTGGGTCTAACCTTACTACGCGTTCATAAGGGGATAGAAGACTAGTATTTATAGAAATAACTAACTGCCCTAGACAACTATATTGAAACGTTATTTCGGACAATAACAATCCATATTTTGTAGGCAGGCACATTATTTTGAACTGCATATACACACGGCGACATATCAAGCGATATTTATCCAATATAAGCTGACCTCTCACTGTATGGAAATCCTATACAATGAGGGGACAGCTTACACTATACATAATAATTATGTTAATCATCTTTATACATGTTATACGTTTGCCATAGTAACCTGTAATGCATATTTTATGTTATACGTCATTGTTACGTATTCTTAGACCCGATAACTCATTAACGTCATAAATTAATAAAGAAAACCAATAAAAAATAAGTTACACAACTTTGTTTTATAACATAAATCTCAGACGCAGCCCTCTATTGAAAATGCAGAAATAACATTAGGGGCTCGCCCCTATTACATAGGAATTGTACGTTCGTTGTTAGCCTTGTACGTCATCGGGTTAGCAAAAGTCAGCGCATAACATTTCTTATGCGTTCATATTTATGTAATGTATTTTGTTCATAATCATTTTGTTTTCGATTTTATCCGGCTTCTGTCACAAACATTGGGTCCCCTTTTGATGTAACTAATTACTGTTGACGTAGTTTAACTTTAAGTTACGGGGGTTCTAGAAGGATCGGCTTGTGCGTGGTAAGAAGCTTTCTTGAGATCGTTACATCGTCATATTTACTATGAATGTTTTATTATTATAGAAGCCTGTTACCGTCCCACTGCAAGGCAAATTTCTCTTCTCGTACAGAGAAGGGACGAGCATTAATCACCACGCTTGCTCAAGACGGGTTGGCGATTTCAGACATATATTATGTGAATTGAAATAGTCACATTGCTACTTGCCCAGGTTTGAACCCACAACCTCGTGTACAAGAGACGAGGCCTAAACCACTGCGCCATCATGACACTCAGAATGTCATGCTTTATTTTTTATTCGAGGTGGGTTTGCTCTTGACTGTAGTCTAGGTCAGAGGTGAAAGAGCTGAAACAGAGGCAGCAAGTTTCACTCTTTTGCAGTGCGCATGAAATGAAGGATGTTTAGAAGCGCTTGGTGCGAATTGGTGGATACATTACGTGTATATAATAATCGACACTCCTCCGTGCCTCGGAAAGCACGTTAAGCCGTTGGTCCCAGCTGTCATTTATAGATCTTTAACAGTCGTTACGGGTAGTCGGAAGCCTGAAAGTCTGACAACCAGTCTTACCAAGGGGTATCGTGTTACCCAGTAACTGGGTTGTGGAGGTCAGTTAGGCAGTCGCTCCATGTAAAATACTGGTATTCAGCTGCATCCGGTTAGACTGGTAGCCGACCCCAATATAGTTGGGAAAAGGCTAGGCAGATGATGATGGTACGAATTGGTGGGATAGCAACTAGGTAAGGATGATAACTTGCAGTGCATCTGCATGTAAGGATGACGCAGTCAAACCGTGTTCATTCTGTCAAATGCTGATGTATTAATGTATTTTATGCTACAATTTTATTTTATTAATTTGAATAAAATTGTTCAGCTTAATTACATACCTTTCCTATTCTATTATTAACCTATTATATACCTTTCCGGGATAAAAGTCGTGATGTAGGTAGGTAAGTACGTGACGTAGGTAAACATAACTGGCAAAAAGTGGGTGTACTTTAGGTAAACTTTTTGCCAGTAATGTTTTTGAAATCCCATGTAGGACGAGCCTAAACTCATCAACCACAATAGTTCTTGAAAACCTATGACTAGACTAGACTATAATAAAAGTACAATTCCATTCATGATTGCCTAGCAAAGCCAGTTACTATAAATTATACGGTTAGGGAAATAAGTTGCCTTTAAATAATAAATGGGTGAGATATATTCAAATCCTTGTTTCCAAAATCGATGTTGTTTCCACTCAAACACATATCAACTTAATGCTAGTGTAGATTAGGTTGTTTTCAGAATGACTGGTACAGACGCCAGCACATCAAGAAATCCCAGATTGTCAAAATGTTCCCAATTGAACATGAACTTTTTTCTTTTGTAATAAAGACTGAAGAAATTTGACAGATTAGGGTAGCTTGATGTGCTGGCCTCTGTTCATTATAAAAGTCATGAAAACTGTCAAAGATGTATTGCAAACTGGACTTTATGAATTAGGTGCCAAAGTTCATTTTCTAATAACTCGTATTTGTTTACGTGTTTGGAAACTAAATCAGGAACGTAGGTTAGGTTCGGGATGTAAGACTCTGGTAAGGAATCGAGTTAAGTTAAGCTCTGACGTCAATACGTTGGATAAGTCATTGTTAATTGTTATATTTTTCCATAATAGTAGATGTATAACAAGGCTATTAATTAATCAGATCTTAATGAGGAAATGTGGGTACACATCACGCCTGTATACCACGAAAGGTAAGGCAGAGGTGTATCTATAACAACTACATTTCGACAACTGGGTAAGTCCCGTGTAGTGCATGAGTCTTGCCGTCAACCGGACTCCGGGCTGCTACTGAGAAGTTTAGCCAAACACCAAGAAGAAGTTTTATCAGTAATATTGAAATTATTCGTCTGCTTTTTTAAATTTAGACGTTTTTCTGATGTGTTTTTTCTTTAAACTATACAAAATCTTGAAATATTTATGTTACTTATGTTTTTTCGAAAACGTTGCCCCACTCTAGGAATTTCTCCTGTACCGTGGATGCGTTTACTAACATTCAAACTCTCATAAACCAACAGCCATCCTCGAAACAACTACAAGTAGGCGATACACATTTGTTCCGTGCGGGTATCAAACCCACAACACGCGGCGCAGCAGTAAATCGCTCAGACGCTGCACCAACCGTGGCGTCAATTTTCAATTATTATAATCACTGACTCCCCCCGGCCCCCGAATCTTGTTACTGGTAGGAACCGTGGGGTAGTCGGTAGGGGTCCGACATAACCCTGCATTCTCCCCCGAATAAGGGATTTTTCTTAAGTATTTCTTAAAAAAGGAAAGGTTTGTGTTTCATCCTCGTCTGAGCAGATGCAGTCAAAAGCACAGAATGATATTGAGAATATGGCCGCCTTGAACTTCAAATTTACAATGACCAAACAGTCTAGCGAGAACCAGACTAGACAGATTTTTTCAGGCTTAAAGCCGTCAATTTATATCTAACCCAATGGGATTTTTGTTTAAAAAATAAGTAATTGACTTCTTTCATTAAAATCTCAATGGGATATTTATGAATATTGTTTGTTTCTTGGATTGGTGTGACCTACAATCATGTTCTAAACTCATACATAGTATTAGGTCATGCGACGATGTTCCTTCAACCTTGTATAGTCATGTATGCTTAAATAGTCATCAAAAATAGTATTACTATTCATTAATGTATCATTCATAATGTTTCATTAATTATTGAACAATAATTCTGTTTTTGGCATCATAGTAGGTAACTATATTGTATACGTGACAACTGACACGGAGTTCTTTTGTTCTAGGACGCTGTAAAATTGATCTAGCGGGCATCTAGCCGCGACAGATCCCTGGTGATCTGTAATATAAGTTTTTTATAGAAACCTACTACAGGAACCAGTCTCTCACAAAGTCATTTCCCTTTCTTTTTCAATACTGTTAAGCATAGCTTTAAGAAACTTGCGTAGATAAAATAAACGTTTTTATTTTATTATTATATTACATTCTTCATTTCATTTCACACATATATGTGTCTAGTAATATTTTATATGTTGTATTTTGTTGTATTGAAATATGTTAATAACATTTTTAATTATTACATTTTTTTTTAATAGTAAATTTATTATAATTGTCATGATGGCCCAGTGGTTTAGGCATCGCCTGTGCACGAGGTTATGGGTTCAAATCTGGGCAAACACCAATGTGACTTTTTCAATTCATATGTACCTATTTTCTAAGCGTATCTTGGACATCACTGAAATTGGTGAAGAAAAACATCTAAGGAAACCTGTACTTATAATTAAAATAAGTCTGAAATCGCCAACCCATCTTGAGCAAGTGTGGTGATTAATGCTCATGCCTTCTTTGTATGAGAAGAGGCCTTTGCCCTGCAGTGGGACATTAGGCTCGTATTATTATTATGTATGTCCGAACCCCGAAAAATTCAGTCGGGTCTGGTTCTCAACAGAATGTATGATCATTGTGAATTTGAAGTTCAAGGCGGCCATATTCTCAATGTTATTCTGTGCTTTTGACTGCATCTGATTAGACGAGGATGAAACACAAACTTTTTTTTTTCTCGTGGTGAATTACTTAAGAAAAACCCTTATTCGGGGGAGAATGGAGGGTTGCCCTACCGACTACCCCACGGTTCTTACCAGTAACAAGAGTTGGGGGTCGGAGGGAGACGGTTGATTTTAATAATTAAAAGTTGACGGCACGGTTGCCGCAGTGGCTTAGCGATTGGCTGATGCACCGCGTGTCTTGGATTCAATTCCCGCACGGAACAAATCGCTGGTTTGCGAGAATAATCATAAATCATTGATCTCAATCTTTGTTGTCTCAAATGAATGACACTGTCTCTTTCTAACGAAAGCTGGGGCGAAATTGGCGTTGCGTCTCTGTTCACGATAAAATATCAAATATTTATGATTGTTTGGCATTCAGAATTCAATTTGACAGAATTTTGAATTACGTCGATATTCTCGCAAACGAAATATCTGTATAGCCTACCGGTAGTGGTTCCGAGTCTGGCTGTTTGTGTATGTGAGTTTTAATGTATGTATTTTTACTTGCTTTGTAAACGGAACCTTTAAAAGTACTATCAAAATACTAACACAGTCTACCACACAAACAAAACTACATTGTCCAACCTATAAAACGTGACTGCTCCGTTCCATGCACACGACATACCTACCTACCTACCTAGATGGCTAGTGCGCTAGATAATAGTCTAGTCCAAAGACTTGTATTACGTAACGCGACCTTGTCCGTTGCGTAAGGATCACGTGTCCGTTGCGTAATGGACACGTGTAGCGACTGCGCACGTGGCCTGCGCACGCGGCTGTTTGTGCGGTGATTAGGATGTGGTGTGGTGATTTTAAATGGTAATGGTTATTAAGGAGTGGGTTGGTGTGGTAGAGCTTTATCTGAATTTGACCGGTGTTTTTTAAATAATAATTTAGAGGTTATGATGATCATTATTCTTAGTTTTTTTTTTTAAACATTTCCCCCACACTAGGAATGTTTCCTATATCGTGGGTGCGTTTACAAACATTCAAACTCACATACACAAACAGCCAATATGCCATACTAATATTTGCTCCGTGCGGGAATCGAAATCACGACACGCGCGTCGCAGCTGTCAATGGCTCAGCCACTGCGCCCCCCGTGCCGTAAATTTTTAGTTATTATAATCGTGTTGTAAGGAAAGTTTTGAGTTTGGATGTGGAGGGCTACAACAGTAGAGGAAGACAAAATAAAAGATGGATGGATTGTGTGAAAGATGTTATGTCTGTGAATAGTTAGCCGACCTTCATCACGTCATCGAAGTCGTGAGTATATCATGAAGTCATACACACATACACACATACATACATACATATACTCACACCTTTTTCCCAAGGTGGTAGGCAGGAACTACAGAACGCCACCTGGTATAATTCTCATACTCCCTTTGCTTCGTTTACGTTCATACATCTGGTCATATAGACACGACGGTTGCGGTCCACCTGACCTTCTTGAGGAACAGCACCAATTAGGTAAGTGTATATCCTTCTAGGGCGTTCTGCTAACATCTGCCTTTTAAATACCTTTTGTTTTAAAGACGGCTTTCCTTATTCTTGGCGTGAAAAACAGCCGCACGGGCTGATCGAAGGTTAAGCTACGCTCGCCGAGGTCAGTCTGTGGATGGGTGATCGTTCGCAATATGTCGAGACTCCTCCGTGCCTCGGAAAGCACGCTAAGCCATGGTTCCCGGCTGTCATATGGAAATCTTTGACAGTCGTTACGGATAATCATAAGCCCAAAAGTTTGACAACCAATCTACCAAGGGGTATCTTGTTGCCCAGTAACTTGGTTGTGGAGGTCAGATAGGCAGTCGCTCCATGTAGAATACTGGTATTCAGTGGCATCCGGTTAGACTGGAAGCCGACCCCAACATAGTTGGGAAAAGGCAGGCAGATGATGAGCCATCTTTCATTCATCCTCTCAACGTGACCAAACCATCTTAGCATTCTTTTTCGCATCTATCATTAAGATTAGGAAAGAAAATTATAACTATTTCAAGTATTCTGTCTCAAATACACAGTTTTTATTCACTTGTGTGGTCACATGAAACAGCAGAGTCATGTATGATGATTGGTGATTCAATAAATATTCATAAAAGTACGCCCTTGTCGGTATCACAAAAAAACCACTCGTCCATTTAAATACGAATAAAATCTCTTCTGCTTACAGCTAAAAATAACAACATTTTTCTCTTTCCAGAAAGTCGAGAAAAATAGTCAATTATCAGTTTATCTATAAGTGGCGCTTGAGGAAAATATTTTAGTAAATAATGAATAATGATAATATTATTAGGCATCGTGACGACATAAAATTTGAACCACTTTTTTTTCATCATCTGCATAGCATCATCATAAATTAAATTATAGCATTTTTACAAGTAAGTATGTTAGTTTCAGCCAGTCTTTCACATGGAGCGACTGCCTATCTGACCTCTACAACCTGGCTAGCGGACAACACAATACCTTTAAGGGAGACTGTTTGTCAGACTTTCGGGCTTCTGCCAAAGATCTTATTCGATATATCGAAGAAGTATTAATATGATGATTTGAAGAAATGGGTTTTGATATTGATTTGAATTCGACTGAAATGACATTGTAAACAGGAAAAGTTACAAATAACACGAATGTCATTGTTTGTAATCTCACGTGTAACAATGCACGTGTAGTTTTTATGTGCATAGAAATAGAGAAAAGAACGATGTTTTGAACAGTAACTGCGACGCATAAAAAGACACGATACATACTGCTTTGTTTGGATTTGAAAAAGGAGTTAAATTCATAACCTTGTCTTATCTTTTAGCTTCTTATTAGAACTTATGCTTAACAGGTCTTATCGTAAAGTTACCAAATATCGTGTACGAGGTATGTGTGGTGTAACGTTGAGTGATAAAACAACATAAATGATGATGTTATCATATATAATGATTATGTGTTGGATGATGTTATAAAACAACGTTGTGGTTTAAAAGAAGATGTAGTGACCAAAATTAAAAGGTATGCTCAGGTGGTTTAGTCTCGTTGAGAGGATACCTAAATTAAAGATGACTGACAAAAGGTTTTTATAAGGCATATGTAAACGTAAACGACAGGAAAGGCGCCCTAGAAGGACATACACTGAGTTTATTACTACTATACACTACTACAAAAAATTTAGGTGCGTAGAGTACTTGCAACCGGCGTGCGTGTATGACCAGATGTATGAACCTGAGCGAATCGAAAGGAGTATTTAAAGACCGATGGCGCTCTGTGGCTTATGCCTATACCAACATTGGTTAGTGTATTATATTGGTTGGTGATTCGCTACCTGACTACTCTGAGCAGAAAAACCGAAAGAAACGCAGAGATCACAGTCTTTTTTAAAGTCCATGCACAGGAGTGTCAGAGATGGTCTTTTGAGGAAAGGACCACACAGATTTGAGTGGACCTGTTCAGTGGAAATAGGGTAGTGTCCTTAAAAATTCTGATTGGTCCGAAAGTTGGATTACTCAAAAATACTGGACACGTATTTTTTCTTTTGTCACGTAAACCAAAAATGACGACGGTATAGTGCGTTGAAATTGCGCGTGACGTCACGCCGTGCTACACTTTTCGTTAAAAGTGTAGCATGGCGTGGCGTCACAAGCCCCTTCCCCTGAACTTTGATGTGCTATATCATTGTCATTTTTTATTGAGTAAGCAAAAAATACGTGTCCAATATTTTTTGGTAATCTTACTGACGGACTAAATAGACTTAAAAATTTTTACCTAGCACACATCCCTATTGTAGAGCTCAACTCAGATCAAAAGAGCTCACCGGTTCATCCTGCCATTCCGTCTTCTTACAGAACCGCAAACGTTCATCAACAAACAGATACGAGATGTTAATTTAAGTAACAGGCAAACATACTTACAGTCAAACGAACGTAAACAAACAATTCATGAGAAACTTTCCCTTTGGCTCAATTCAATCGACACGAATATGCAGCGATCATTAAAATTGGCACTGATACTGGGTATATGAAAACTAAAGCTGAAGTCATACGAGGCGAGTACTGGCTGCTGCCTATGCAATCGTCGCGAGCAAATTCGCTTAATCTGACATGCTACTCACTGCGATTAAAAATCACTCGCCGCTCGTAAAATTACCGCGAATGACTTATATCCCCTGCAAGGTATCGACTATCGAGACGAATAGACTCATTAAACTGTTGTAATACAGGGTCTTTTTGAAGCCTATTTTAGGCTCCAGTCTCTCAAAAAATTAACTCCTTGTTTGTGAACATAAACGTTTATGTTATTTATTTTATTATTGGAATTAAACAGATCCGATTCACCACGATGTCTGCGCTCGCGCATATTTTGACAGGGTACTCGCTGGGTATTAACTCAAATTGCGATACACACACTCACATTCTAAACAACCGAACATTTAACACCTTAAATGCCAAGAGACCGACAAACAATACATATTCTAAGATCTGGCAGTTAAGGTATTAGCAACCGACTATCCAGAATTTCTGGAGTTCTGTAGCAGTGATTCCTAACTTGTTTTTTATTTAAGGAAATGTAGTATGTACTACCGTATTCTTAAATAAATTTTGTTACTTACCGTACTATATGAGTCATAGTTACTCGAAATAAATCTAATATATAAAATTCTTGTCACGGGGTGCGTGATCGAACTCCTCCGAAATGGCTGGACCGATTTGTATGAAATTTTGTGTGAATATCGGGTAGGTCTGAGAATAGGCCAACATCTATTTTTCATCCCCCTAAATTAAAAAAAAAATTAAGGCTGGTGCACCCCCAAACATTTTATATGGCAAAACAACGTTTGCTGGGTCAGCTAGTAATTTATATATATTTAAACCTATAGGAGTTAACTTGAACCACACGCTTCACAATCGCTACAGACAGTGGCGTCTTCATCACCAACTGGCAGCAGTGGCTTGCTGAGATCTATTCTCAACGACTTGATCACTGCAAGCAAACTCGCTACGTGTGTCTTCAGCCTAAATGCCTGGCGTTCTCTCAAAACTGATACAGACACGTGGGACACTATAATTGGCATATTATCTCTTATGATTCAGGAAATGAGTAGAGTTCCTAGGAAATTCCTGATATAATTGTCAATGGTTGTGGTTTTATATTTGAACATTGATCTTTGGGCTTTCCCAGAAGATAGGTAGTGGAAAATTAGGTGATACCAATTCTCTTAATTGTTCAATTTCTGGGAATTCAAATATTCGTTTGGACTGTGGATGTTTGTGGTGTGCATTTGCGTCAGTTTTCGTAATAACACTGGTAATAAATTAAGAGGTTTGCATAAAGAACAGCTTATCTCAGTTCAGTCCCCAACAACGCCAACGTCACTCTTTTAAATTAGTTTTAAGGACCCCTTTTATTAAAAATTAAAAAACGATTTTCTTAATGCAACGTCCTTATATAAGGATTTTAGCAAAAATACCAAGACTATTGTAAATATCGTAGTATTTTTGTAAAAATACAGGGCCAGAAAATAACACTTCTTAAAACCAATGACACTATCTCATTAAATAAGGTATAAGTATTTTAAAGCGCGTACTTGTCCATTAATTCTTAAAGTTCTGCTCACCACACAAATGCATAAATCGTGAATAATCGTTATGCAACATTCCCGTATGGAGTGTCCAACATGTCCTGGCACACGGCAAAAGAAGGAACTAAAAAAAATGTACGGGAACCCCGCTCTTTTCTCTGAAAGTGGCGCCACAGTCACCTGCCAATTTATCCTGGTGTTCCGATGTAGTTCAATTTTCGCAGTTGGCATTGTTTCAAACTTCTCAGTTATGTATTGCTCATATGTTTTTACCCGTAATATGGTTCGTAATTATTGGGCAATTCTTGAAGTCATCATTTCTAGCAAGACCATAATTGTCTACAAAACATTTTTTTCCTGGAATATGTACGTACCGAACTTTCCTATGGGGACTTAATAAGGCCTCCAGCCAGGGCGTAAAAGCTTAAAAGCTAAGCGACCAGACGCTTAGGGCACCCCCCGCGGGATATGAGCTTAGGGCGTCGCTGGTAGAGGACAGCAAAGGGACGGGCTTGATCTGATATATAATATGTATATTATTTAGGGACTAATTCAAAACAACTACTCAGAGACACGGGCTGGCGAGCAAAGTGACGGAGGGAGGTCAAAAACAATCACATACTCTGCACTCTGTTTACTTCTGCAAATTAAGAAGAAAATATTTGTTTTCTCGCATGCTCATATTCATATTAATCACCATCCCATCATACAAAATACAAAATCTTTATTTCTGTTTCAAAAAAGTTTTACATAAGTTGGTGATTGGAGCCTCCTTTTAAGCAAGTAATCATCTGCCTAGCCTTTTCCCAACTATATTGGGGTCGGCTTCCAGTCTCACTGGATACATCTGAATACCAATATTTTACATGGAGCGACTGCCTATCTCCACAACCCAGTAACTGGGCATAGCGATACCCCTTGATAAGACTGGTTGTCAGAATTAATAAGTTATAAGTAATGGCTGTCAAAGATTTATAAATTACAGCTGGAAACAAACGGACTGACGTACTTTCCGAGGCATGAAGGAGTCTCGTTTTTTTAATGTACGGTCCCCCATCCAAAAGACTGACCTCGGTGAAATTTGGGTAACCCTTTGCCTAACCCTTCTGAGAAAGCAAGCAACAACAAAGGATTCAAAATCCATACTTCACGTTTTACTTAAAAAAAAGGTGTTAAAACAATCTCTACATTTTTTCCACCTACAACCTGACATGTAATCGAACCCGGAACGAACCACTTTAATCTGGCGCTTAACTCCTAGACAAAAAACTAGATAATGACACAATGGTTGAACAAAAAACTTGTCTGCGTAGATCTCAATGTCATGACGCGGACGGTCGGTCATGACGAATTGACCGTCATGATCGGGAAATTATGCATAAGTAATTTGTTATTTTTTCAACTTTGCCACTTACTACGCACATACATATATACATAGCGTTGCTGATGTTACAGCATCTAAGTCAATTAAGGGTATTAAAATGAGTCAATAGGACAAAATAAATTGATTACGAATTATTCAATTATTCTATTGAACAAAGAATCACAGAGCATCGAAAAATTCGTTCGCATCGCTGTCAACGGGAAAAGTGCCCAAAAGGCTGGCAGCATTGCCACTTTGAATGACAATGTCCTGTGGCCAAAAAAAGGCCAGCCTTTTTTCCTACATAAACAAATGTCAAAAAAAACAATTTTAGTTTTAATCGATGTAATTTGAAATGCAATCAAAGTAAATATGTAAATTATAATATACATAATAATAATATATAAATATAAACTAATTAGGACCACATGACACTAGAACAACGAGGCAGTCCACCTTTATAATAGGGTAGTGTCTTTAAAAATTCTGTTTTTGGTCCGATAGTTGGATTACTCAAAAATACTGGATACTTATATACTTATTCTTTTTCCACGTAAACGAAAAATGATGACGATATAGTGCGTTGAACTTTCGCGTGACGTCACGCCATGTACGTAAAAGTGAAGTCAAAGCCCCTTCTCCTGAACTTTGACGTGCTATATCTTTGTCACTTGTTATTGATTTGAGTGAGCAAAAAAGTTGTGTCCATATTTTTTTGGTAATCTAACTGACGGACCAAATAGACTTATTATATTTTTACCTAGGATACATCCCTATTAGAGTAATATTCATCACGTTTGCCAGAAACCAGTGCTGAGCAAGGCTATTCCTGGACAAAACCCTTAAGCCTAACGCTCAGCACAGACGCTTTTGCGAATACTATGCCAACCAGACACAAACAGACATACATTATGTATGCACATAATTATGTAATAAACGTCATGTTTCTTGGAGATAAGTCGTACCGATCCGGTTTGTGGAAAGAAACCATTTTGTACGCATAATCTAGTTTTGACGTCAGAGCAAGGTTCTGGTATTCTGCGAAATATATAAAGACCTCTACGAATCTCGGGATCCCCTGGTGTTACTACGAATTAATCTATGACTCATGCATGAATAACTGATGGGGTATCCTAGAGGGATTGAGATAAGATCAAGAAAGGAGCAGCCCGGAGTGTGGACCTGTGCCCGGTTGATGGCGATAGGCTCGACCCCTATTACATGGGACTCAAAGCGAAATATATAAAGACCTCTACGAATCTCGGGATCCCCTGGTGTTACTACGAATTAATCTATGACTCATGCATGAATAACTGATGGGGTATCCTAGAGGGATTGAGATAAGATCAAGAAAGGAGCAGCCCGGAGTGTGGACCTGTGCCCAGTTGATGGCGATAGGCTCGACCCCTATTACATGGGACTCAAAGCGAAATATATAAAGACCTCTACGAATCTCGGGATCCCCTGGTGTTACTACGAATTAATCTATGACTCATGCATGAATAACTGATGGGGTATCCTGGACGGATTTAAGATCAAGAAAGGAGCTGCCCGGAGTGTGGACCTGTGCCTAGTTGATGGCAAAAGGCTCGATCACCATTACATGGGACTCAAAAATATAACTGGAGAAATGTGGGTGTACAAGGTTCAACCCCTGTTCAACCCTTCGGGGAATACAAGCGTGATGTTATCTAATCTAGTTTTGACGTCAGTGTAAAGCAGGGTCTGGTATACCGCGAAATATATAAAGACCTCTACGAATCTCAGGATCCCCTGTTTTTACTGTGTATCTTTGACTCATGAAAAACTAAAGGGGTATCCTAGAGGGATTGAGATAAGATCAAGACAGGAGCAGTCTGGAGTGTGGACCTGTGCCCGGTTGATGGCAATAGGCTCGACCCCTATTACATGGGACTCAAAGCGAAATATATAAAGACCTCAGCGAATCGCGGGATCGCCTGGTTTTACTACGAATTAATCTATGACTCATCCATGAATAACTGAAGGGGTAGATATCCTAGACAGATTCAGTAAAGAGATCAAGAAAGGAGCTGCCCGGAGTGTGGACCTGTGCCCGGTTGATGGCAATAGGCTCGACCCCTATTACATGGGACTCAAAGCGAAATATATAAAGACCTCAGCGAATCGCGGGATCCCCTGGTTTTACTACGAATTAATCTATGACTCATCCATGAATAACTGAAGGGGTATCCTAGACGGATATAAGATCAAGACAGGAGCAGCCCGGAGTGTGGACCTGTGCCCGGCTGATGGCTATAGGCTCGACCCCCATTAGATGGGACTCTTACTTTCTGATCGGCAAGAGTCCAGAAAAAGATTCAAATCATAAGATATGATACGATATGACGATAACATCTGATAGTCTCATAACTTCGATCAAGTTGACTAGCAATATCAAAGTCTTACAATGAAACAATTACCGGTGCATTATAAATAGTAAATCCCAGATTGTGGTATTACATACGATTATAACAACACATGAGTCACACATACGATATAATTATTACAGTTCGAAACAGCTTCATCATCTTTACCAGCACAGTCGAGTATGTTGATGTAAATATTATGCAATACAATGGTTTTTTTTTCGAGAAGTTCGTCGGGCAAAGGTTTACTAACTATACTACATACTATATACTGTTTATTACTAACAATAGATATAAGCAAAATTCTTGTTACTAACAATCTTGTCTTGTCTATGGACTACTTTGTCTGAAATATTTTTTTTTTTTTTATAAAGGTTGAGCTACACTTGCCGACGTCAGTCAGTGGACGGATGACTGTTCATTACATAGCGAGAGTCCTCCGTGCCTCGGAAAGCACGTTATGCCGTTGATCCTGGCTGTCATTCGTAGATCTTATTACGGCTACACAAAATTTACCGACATAATATTTTGGTACAAAGTCCAAAGTTTGATCCACGTACTCATATTAATATGCATGATTCAGTTGTTTTATTAGGAATGTGAATTTAAAGAGTGTCGGATGATACTTAGCCGTTAAGTGGCTGTAGGATCCACTTATAAGTTAGCTAGAATTGATAACTGTTATCTATCTCATACGTGATGCATGCTCTTATCAAGGAGTGGGGTTGGGTATGGGGTTTTTAGCCAGTTCTACTTCAGAGGAAACTATGGTTTGGAAGAGATCCTTGTTTTAACTTTCTAACTGACAGACTCCTTCTTCACCTGCCTTGCATTTTCCCAAAAGTGTTGGAGGTCGGTTTCCTGTCTAAATGTATGCCACGCCGGATGCAGCTGAATACAAGAATTTTACACGGAGCAACTACCTTTCTGACCTTCCCAACCCAATTGCTGGAGAATGCGATCACGACAGCATGGTTGGCGCAGTGGCTGAGCAATTGACTGCTGCGCCGCGTGTCGCAGGTTCGATTCCCGCACGGGACAAATATTTTTATGGCCCACAGGTAGTTGTTCCGGGTCTGACTGTTTGTGTTTGTGAGTTTGAATGTTTTTAAACGCACCCACGATACAGGAGAAAGTCCTCGTGAGGAGCAAAGTTGTAAAAAAAAAAAACTGGACGGGTACCGACAGAGTCCTTGGTAATTCAAAAGTTAACGGACAGGCAGATAGACACACTGGCGGAAACATGGATAGATGCTGGACGGACAGATGTAAAGACGCATAGAGGGACAGACGAATATCCCAAAATTATAAAGGGAAGGTTCCCTTAGGGTTTATAATTTAGGGATGTACGTTTTCGGATTTTTTATATTATATATTCTTCGTATTTTTGCCGTTTTATAAAATTTCTTAGACGAAACACCAAAAAAAAATTGACACATTCAGTATGACGAAGCATTTTAGAATATTTAGTATATCATCATAATAGTCATCATGAAAACACAAAAAAAAATTATAAATTTAAAGATTGCATCATAGGTATCATCGTATGTAGGAATATCAACTTTTTTTTATCAATCTGATGTGAAAGACAAAGATAATTTTAATTTTCAAATATGGGTATACAGGATGTCAAAAATTTGAACAAGTTCAGCCATATTTTACCATGCAGGCTTGCAAAAGAATGCACTAATAAATAAAAAAAAAATTTTTTTGGAACCTCACCACTAACGAAATAACATTCTGACCGATATCGTTATGGGATCATAAATCTTTAGGAAAGGCCCATGTCCAACAGATGACGTCTTTTGAATGAAAATTGAAGTAAAAAAAAAACAGTAATTAGTGACAAACTGCGTGGTTTACTAATGATTATAAAATAACGGACAAGATACATCGCTGTGCAATGCAGGTTTCTCTCATAGTATCGTGCGATTCCCAAGAAAATCGCAAAAACTGTGCCAAGAGCAAATCCGTTGAGTAATGGGCGAAAACTATTCACCTAAATACTTTTACAGTGAAAAGGATTTTTAAAAAAGGAAACTTTTAAAGCTGTTTTCTTTATTAATTATCATTCTTGGCATAGAACGCTTGGTTTTCAAAATGCGGGGACGTCGATCCCGGCTGACGTTCGTAGATCATTGACAGTATTTACGGGTAGTCAGAAGCCCAAAATTCTCACAAACAGTCTTACGAAAGGGTATCGCGTTACCCAGTACCTGCTGTCAGATAGGCGGTCCATGTAAAATACTGGTATGGAACAGATCCATACCATATTTTATATGGAGCGACAGTCAGGATGAGAGAAAAGGAAAATAGAGAAAGAAAAACATTTATTTAACCTGTGCTAAATGGGTAAATGTTTTTCTTTCTTTATATTTCTGTCTGTGCTGTTCTTTTTGACTGTGCTCAGGCACGAAACCAGATCCTGTTAGACTGGAAGCCTTACATAGTTGGGAGATGATTTTTGCTACACTGAAACGTCAGACTTCTTGCTACTAATCGATTTTTTTTAGAAAACAACATTTGTTAATCTAGCCACCATCCTTTACTTACCTTTTGTTTTTCTATGAGTTGCAATGTTGCCACTGTATTCTATTGTATAGATTCAAGTTCTTCTAACTTATCGTCGATGCATTCCTGGCAGAGTGTAAATAGTGTGAGAGAGACAAAGTGAACGTCTGGCCAGTATGTGGTTGTGTACAAAATCAAAGAGACGGGTATTGGCCACCCAGTCGCTGTGTTTTCCAACTGGAAAATCCCAATAACACGAATATATTTCTAAAATAAGAGTAGTTGTAGTTTTTTTAGTATACTAGTATTATTTGTATTATTGTTTTGACATTTCTGCAGAGTGGTTTATCTCAATCCTTTCTCTATCCCTTTTTTTTAAAGTAGTAGTAGATTAACCACCTTCACATGTTATACCCTTATCAAAAACTTCCGGCTTCACACCGAACATAATATTCGTTATCAATACGATTACAATTTTAAATCGCATGACGCTAATCGTTATTACTATTGCACAATTATTATTTTCACAAGGACATGTCCATGTTATGTTTACTATTTTGAAACATGTCCCAACTAGCCTGCACAATGTGTCACGATATGCCACGTGTACCCATGACGTATTAAGATTGAAGAACAATGAATGTTTACGTTGTTCAGTTGTGCAATAGATAAATCATAAAGCTCTGTTGGAAAAGCGCTGTAAAGCGCTACAACGTATATAGTTATTAATAATGCTGGACAATCCACACAGCATCATCTAGCCCCAAGCTAAGCAGAGCTTGTGTTATGGGTACTAGATGACTGTTATATTTAATACTATACATTACATAGATAGATATTTTTTGTGATACATAACAAATACCCAGGACACCCGGAACAAATATTTGTAGATTGTACAAACATTTTTTCCCAAGGCGGGAATCGAACCCGCAACCTCCTGCGTCGCAGGCGGACCTTCGCCCGCTAGGCCAGGCATAGGTACTAGGAACATAGGTATTGTGGCGTACAACAAAGATTCTTCTATCTGTGAACAGCGTATACTACGCTGATTCACATCTTTGATTTGTAGCGAGTTTCAATGTAACAAAGGATAACAATAGGGATGTATCCTATATAAAAATATATTAAGTCGATTTGGTCCGTCATTTAAATTACCAAAAAATATTGGACACGTATTTTTTGTTTACTCAAATCAATATAAAGTGACAATGATATAGCACATCAAAGTTCAGGAGAAGGGGCTTGTGACGTCACTATTACGTTAAAAGTGTACCACGGCGTGACGTCACGCGTAATTTCAACGCACTATATCGTCGTCATTTTTGGTTTACGTGACAAAAGAAAAAATACGTGTCCACTATTTTAGAGTAATCCAACTTTCGGACCAATCAGATTTTTAAGGACACTATCCTATTGCATCTATTCAAATGTAATACAGGGTGGAAAAGAAATCCACGCACAAACTGATACGATAAGTTCAGGACATGATCCTGGATCCCCTGGCGTTGAATGTTATGATCAGCTTTTCGTATTTTTTAGGTTTCTTTCTGAAGTTCGTCATACATTAAACTGTACATAAGCATAGTTTTGCTTCGTCCATAAATTCTCATAACAGGACATACGTCTCACTCATGATACAATTCAATTAAACGTAGGTAATCCAATTGAATTGATATTTTGCACAAGCATTTCATATCTCTCTCTAATCTCAAAGTCGCAGCAGACCTCGTAAAAGATGGCGGGAAGACCTGGACAAAACCAACGACCAGTGGCCCACATGAGTCCTGGGGCCTTTGCCCAGCAGTGGGATGACGCAGGCTAACAGTATCAGTCTCAGTATAGTCTGATGACATTTTGTTGTATTTATAAAATAGATAAATAAATAATGCTGGACAATCCACACAGCATCATCTAGCCCCAAGCTAAGCAGAAATACCCAGAACACCCGGAACAAATATGTGTCCCAAGGCGGGAATCGAACCCGCAACCTCCTGCGTCACAGGCGGACCTTCGCCCGCCGCGCCTCATCGGTCGTCAAAAAGCCACGATAACGACAGTAACTTCCGAGGTGATCTAAGATGGTCTACTTTTCATATCATGAAAGTTTCGGGACGATCCCTAATGCTTATAAACAACATAAAACCTTTTTTAATTTATTAACATAATAATTATAATTTCACCAACAAGGCCATCGGCAGGTTATCGTAAAACGTTCGATAACGGTAATTAGGTAATGGTAATAATAATACTTTTAACACCTGAAGGTCAAAGGAACGTAGGTATATCAGATATTTTGTTTTACAGCACAGTGATCAATTGATGATAAAAGCCAGGCCCCCGGGCAGAATATTGTTTAAACATAACATCACGCCTATATTCCTCAGAAGGGAAGGCAGAGGCGTATCTCAATACTACACTGGGTATTTGCTATATATAATAAAAAATATCTATCTATGTAATGTATTGTATTAAGTATATCAGTCATCTAGTACCCATAACACAAGCTCTGCTTAACTCGGGGCTAGATGATGCTGTGTGGATTGTCCAGCAATATTTATTTATTTACACTCACATTTCAACAGTAATGTTTAAGGCTTATGTAATAGGTGGCGAGCCTACTGCCATCAACCAGGCACAAATCTAGACTGACAGATGCTTCTGAGAAATTCTCGCTAGAAAATCCTGTAACACCACCCTATCCGGGAATTGAACGCAGGACCTTATGTAAGGATCGTAGCAGGTAGCGGCAGAAACAACAAAGTTTATATTATGTATTGTATGTGTGAATGTATAAATTAATGCGGAGATGAAAACTCCTTAAATATGTAATTTAAACAAGCGCAAAATTTGACACGTGTCGATTTTAAAACAAAGGATTGAGGTGGGTAGGTACAGAGTGCAGCTTCCGGTAAACTGTTATCTAGAGCTTAATGGTAAATAGCACACGCATTTGCACGATTATTATTACTCGTACATATTATGAGAGCTGATAGGATCGTGAGGCCCTGGGTTTGATTTCAGAGTCGGGCAAAGTGTTATAGTGATTTTCCATAAGGAACTTCTCATACTCGTATTCTGTTTTTATCTAGAGACTTGTAGTCATAAATAAGATCACAAAAATAAAATAAATAAATATAAATAAAATAATGCTGGACATTCTACACAGCATCATCTAGCCCCAAGCTAAGCAGAGCTTGTGTTATGGGTACTAGATGACTGATATACTTAACAAATACAAAACATTACATAGATAGATATTTTTATCATACATAGAAAATACCCAGAACACCTGGGACAAATCTTTGTGACCGTTTATTTATATTTATTTATTTATTATTTATTTGTCCCAAGGCGGGAAAGGAACCCGCAACCTCCTGCGTCGCAGGCGGACCTTCGCCCGCTGTGCCACATAGGTCGTCAAAATATAACTAGACACCTAAAAACAACTGCCAATACACATAATAGTTGTTGACAAGACTCTAGATCATTCTGGGAACTTCAACGGAAACTGTTATGAGTAACGCATTACATTTTTGTGCGCGCCAAAATAAATGGGACTGCATGAAAAAAAACAACAAAACATTTCATACGCAGCAGTAATATCTGATAAGGTAAATAAGGCCAAAACAATGTCGCAATAGGTAAATCAACTGCGCAGTTTCTGCACCAGCCCTTATCGACAAAAGGACCCTTATTTTTTCAGCCATAAAGTCTACAATCCCTTCGGCCTGTGAACGCAGGTATTATCTTGCACGGAACTACAAGAGCGTATGCGCCGTTTTGTGTGGACTATTTATCTAGAATGGGACATACTAATGTGACCTTTCGGTTTGTTTTGATTGCGTAATATTGTTTCAAAGTAATGTGAGTTGATTGTTATGCAATGGTAACAATGACGATAGTGGTGAGCGTTACCTAATATAGGGTGGACCTTTCCACCCTATATTAGGTAACATTCACCACTATCGATATCGATACAACGACGCAATATCTGATACCTTCAGTTCAGTACATGATTCTGGACTCCCCCGCGTTATTTTTCCTCTTGATTTTGTTTATGATCATACTTACAGCAAGCTATAGAGTAGCTGTTAGAGAGTTGCCCATTCTTGGCTAGTTATTACCAGCTAGTTATTACCGACTAATCAATTTATTCGCATCGATATTTTGATATTTTTTATGATGTAAAAGTATGTTTAATATTTCTATGTTCCGATATTTCGATGTTAAAACAAAGAGTATCGAAGACCTATCAAAAACTATGTTTTTACATCTTACGAAAAATAAAGCACCATTAGCCTTATTAAAAAAAATGCGATCTGTCGATAAATCGGTATTTATTTAGAAATGTATCGGAAGCGACGTCACGACATTTTAAAAACAAACATAATTTTTACTACGAGACGACCTAGTTTAAAAAAAGAATATTTTTTTAATATTTGTAAATTGTGTGTAAAAAACAATTCACAGAAATAAATATACTATTCCCATAAGTGGTAAGTTAACAATGAAAATGAAGTCAAAGAACGGAAAAAAATGAAATTCAAAAATTAAAAAAGAAACAAAAATAAAAATAAAAGTTAGTGTGTGTTACGTGCGTGCGTATGTATTTGTGTGTGTGTGTGTGTGTGTGTGTGTGTGTGTTTGGACGTGCGTGTATGTGTAAACTTATCCAGCATGTTGGCCTACCCTAATCAGAATGTTTTCTATTTCTTCATATGTTAGAGATCTTAACCAATCACCTATTAATAGGTCTTTACCTATGAAATTGCCGTTTTGTATGAAAAAATTTAAATGAATTTTTTTCATGTATTTTTTATTTGTATTAATCGAAGTAATCACCCATGCAATCAATGCATCTTTGCCAACGCAGTGGCAGTTTATTGATGCCCTTCTTAAAGAAATCAGCTGGACGGGAGGCAACAAATTCTTCAAAGGCATTTTGTACTGCCTCTCGGGTATTGAATTTTTTTCCCGCCAAGAAGTTATCCAAATTCTGGAAAAAGTAGTAGTCTGTAGGCGCAAGGTCTGGTGAGTAGGGCGGATGACGGAGAGCTTCCAACCCCAGTTCTTGCAACTTGGAGACCGTCTGCTGTGCAGTATGAGGTCGCGCGTTGTCGTGCAGGAGCAGCGGAGACGAGCGATTGACCAATGCTGGTTGGAGATGTGCCAGCTTCTCCATCATTGTGTTCAATTCTTCACAGTACACATCTGCAGTAATGCTCACCCCGTTTGGTAAGAAGCTGTGTTGAATCACACCGGCGCTAGACCACCAAACAGTGACCATCACTTTTCTTGGGGTAAGTTTTCGTTTAGGGCATTGTTTAGGTGCTGAACCAGGATCCAACCAACTTGCTGAGCGCTTGCGGTTATCAAACAGAATCCATTTTTCATCGCAGGTAACAATGCGGTTCAAAATTCCAGTGCAAGGCACGTCTCGACGCGTACTTCGCGCTGGCGATCATTGAGTTCGTGGGGCACCCATTTGTCAAGTTTTTTTACCTTGCCAATTTGACGCAAATGGACCAATATTGTTTTGACGCTAACGTCGAAAGCTGCTGCTAATTCAGCCGTAGATTGTGTATCATCAGCTTCCACAATCGCCTTTAATTCGTCATTGTCGACCAAAGTCTTCGGACGACCGCGAGGTTCATTTTTCAGGTCGAAATTTCCAGAACGGAAGCGAGCAAACCAATAACAGGTAGTGCGTTGGTTTGTAGTGTTAGCTCCGTAAACGTCGTTGATGTTGCGTGCCGCTTGTGCCGCGTTGCTGCCACGACGCGACGGTACTCATATTCCATAATTACTCGAATTTTTAACGTATCCATGATGACGAAAAAGATTTAAATGCGATGAAAATGTAACACTAATCAATAAACAAATGACTACTTTTGGAAAAAAAAATCCATGTTTTTAAAATAAAATGAATTTGAAATTAGAATTCTTAGCCAAACAAAAAATATTTTGATTTGAAATGGCCAGTACTGCAGAACGGCAATTTCATAGGTAAAGACCTAATATGAAACAAATATCATTTATCATATTGTATTTATCACTTCCGACATCCTTAACAAACACCTGAATTCATGACGTCAATTGACGGCAACAAATGATGAAGGAGTTGTTTAGTTTTCCCCAAATAAAGGAATAAATTAGTTTTTTGGTACGTGCATACTCCCACGTACATCCGTACCAGTTGGTACGCACGATCATCCTGCACACAGTTATCAGTAAGCTCGTTCAGGGTTACGGAAATACCCTTAGCCATATCATAGCATAACATAGGGTTTTAATTAATTGTATCATATTCTCATATTCCTCACCATTATCGTCTGGGTATATAAGCATGATGATACTACGTTTGTGTGTCGAATTATCGGGTTGATCGAAGGTTAAGCTACAATTGCCGCGGTAGGTCTGTGGATGTGTGACCGTTTATAAGTCTCGTGACTCCCCGTGCCTTGGAAACCACGTTAAGTTGGTCCAGGCTGTCATTTATATATCTTTGACAGTCGTTGTGGGTAGTCAGTAGTCCAAAAGTCTGACAACCAGTCTTACCAAGGGGTATCGTTTTTCCCAGTAACTGGGTTGTGGAGGTCAGATAGGCAGTCGTTCCATGAAAAATACTGGTATCCAGCTGCATTCGTTTAGACTGTCGTCACCAATATATTTGGGAAAAGGATAGGCAGATGGTGTTTTTTTTAACTATTATTTTAAAATTTATTGGTAGGAATAATAATCTGACAACCAGTCCTACCATGGGGTATCGTCATGCCCAGTAACTGGGTTGTGGAGGTCAGATAGGCAGTCGTTCCATGAAAAAGACTGGTATTCAGCTGCATCCGGTTGGACTGGAAGCTAACCCCAACATAGTTGGAAAAAGGCTGAGCGGATGATGATGATGATGATTGGAAGTAATAAATAGTGTTTTCAAAGTTGCCGACAAAAACCAACCAAGTACATAAACGACCAAGTATGGTAAAAGTGCAGAAATAACATTTGTACACTAAAATATATGACCAAAATGTACTCACTCTACCTGCACTTTTGAATTCTCACCAGCACTCAGTTGGTCAGCTTACAAGTGACGGCATAGTTCTGAATCTTATTATTTTATGCTCTTATAATGTCCTATATACGTCATCTGGTGGTTCATATAACCCATCCATTTTTGGACACGGGCCTGTAGTCTATTGCTGATAAATAAATTATATAGCATGGCATGATGGGGTAACCCAATTTATTCATTTCACTAGAGTAGTATTTTCATTAGAGTAGGTAATAAAACTAACACACCCACAAATGACGTTATACCAATAACGTAGTGGGGTATTTTAGCGATCGAGTTGGACAGAAGTTATCCTGAATATGCGTAATAAAAGCGAAATGAGGAGGTAAAACTATGTGGGTATGTGTTATCTGGTATAGACTAAAGTAATAGTCATCGGTCGAGCCTTTTGCCAGAGGAGATGTTCCTTGATGAGCCTTGGCTAGGTCCTTGTACGGACATCATGCTATTCCAATTTTTTCGAGAAATCGCGAAGCATTTGGTCGACTCTTCACGTGACCTGGGCTGGCCTTTTTTGGGTCAAAGAATCAGCATTGCCATTCAACGTGGCAATGCTGCCAGCCTTCTGGGCACTTTTCCCGTTGACAGCGATGCGGATGAATTTTTAGGTACGGAAAAAGGCTGGCAGCATTGCCACGTTGAATGGCAATAAGTACAGGGTAACTTAAACCTTCACACATCTTTGGTTTCCAGACGGAAGGTTGCGTTACCTACGAACTGTTCTGGGTGATACAATAGGAATTTGGCAACCCCTTTGGCAAGACAAGACAGTTGATTTATTTTCCTTGAATTTGGATTAGTATGACAAATCTATCCGACGGAACTGCCTAAAGACAATGATGATGATGATTTGATTTGATTTGACAACCTATGTGGCGCAGCGGGCAACATTCCGCCTGCGACGCAGGAGGTTACGGGTTCGATTCCCGTCTTGGGACAAATGTTTGTACGATCTACAAACCTTTGTTCCGGGTGTTCTGGGTATTTGCTATGTATAATCAAAACTATCTATCTATGTAATGTATTATTTACTTATTTATTTGATTTAACTAAAATAAAAATACAGTCACAGTTATTAATGATAGAATGTGTAAACTATGTATTTTCCACCCTCATCTTACCTATTATTTTGTACCCAGTTCCCTTATTTACCTACATACTTTCGAGGGGTCTGTCAGACTCTTACTGACTAAAAATAACCCCGGTGTTCTTATCATACACGTGCACCGGGGATCGTGGGAATTAGTGCGCCTTCCAAGATCCGCGGTAGGCCGCCCGCCTCTTCTGGTCTGCAGGAGAGTGACGTGAAAGAATCCCCACGTCTAAACCAACACACTAAACTAACGTTTGAGAATTGACATCTCTTTTTGACAGACACATTGACAAAAGAACAGTGGTGACAGATAAGAAATAAAGTGTTAGCAATGTCAGTCAATTAGTTTATGCCTTGAACTTCCCCGTGTCTTCGGTAGATACATTCGAAAATGCCAACTATGTTTAAATAAATAAATAAATATTGCTGGACAATCCACACAGCATCATCTAGCCCCAAGCTAAGCAGAGCTTGTGTTGTGGGTACTAGATGACTGATATACTTAATACAATACATTACATAGATAGATATTTTTATTATACATAGCAAATACCCAGAACACCCGGAACAAATATTTGTAGATCGTACAAACATTTGTCCCAAGGCGGGAATCAAACCCGCAACCTCTTGCGTCGCAGGCGGACCTTCGCCCGCCGCGCCACATCGGTCGTCATCGGTCGTTTGTATGAAAGCTTTAGTTCAATTAAAATTGACAGCAATTTATGTCTGTTCCTTTCTTATTTATTAAGAGAAAAAAGTAAATACCCTGAATTTAAATCGGCATCAATATAGCTGATAATTTAAAAGTAGATATAACTTCTGAAACATTGCAATTTATTTATCGATATAATCAACCAATTGGTGAAAATCCCAGCCAGAAATACACTGTAAATATGATAACTTAATTAGGTACTTATTGAGGAAAAACCATGTTTTTGCGATTAAAAACTGAATAAATCTGGTTATGCAGTATTTTTACAGACGACTGCGTTGGCGATAAGCGCGTAGGTAAACAATACATAGGAGAGTCCGCAAGAAAAAATGGCCAGGCATAAATATATATTCGTCTTTACACTTCACGCCCAGAACTAATTTATCACTAGCTGTGCCCCTCGGCTTTAACCGTTCTTATGGTTCATAGCGTGATGATTGATATCCTTTTTAATATAAAATTAATCTATCAAATGCATACATTTTTTTTCAAATCCGTCTGCTAGTTCGAGATAATCGCGCTCAAACAAACTCTTCAGCTTTATCATATTAAATAATTTGTATAGATTTAGAATTTTAACACTCTTTAATAAAATAGTAATGCTATGTGCAAATCTGCCCTCTCAAATGATTGGTAAAGGAGTTTGGTCATTGCAATCCAAAGTTATAATAAAAAGACGACCTATGTGGCGCAGTGGGCGAAGGTACGCCTGCGAAACAGGAGGTTGCGGGTTCGATTCTCGCCTTGGGACAAATGTTTGTACGATCTACAAAGATTTGTTCCGGGTGTTCTGGGTATTTGCTATGTATAATAAAAATATATATCTATTTAATGTATTGTATAAAGTGTATCAGTCATCTAGTACCCATAACACAAGCTCTGCTTAGCTTGGGGCTAGATGATGCTGTGTGGATTGTCCAGCATTATTTATTTATTTATTTATAATTGTCTTTGTAATTTGAGTGACAAGTGGGACCTTATCATGCTGTGGGGAATCGTCCTGGGAGCTCTGAAGCCTGGGGGACACGTATATTCAGGCAACCCTGACTCCAACCGATCCCACGACTGCACATTCTCTCATAAAGACGCGCATAGAACACTGCGTCCAGGTTCTTTGACAACTAGGACTGCATTCGGTTTAAAAAGAAAGGAAGAAGGAGTTTAGAAGCATATAATGGACTTAAGTTTATTTTTTTTTGCTCCACACTAAGAATTTCTCCTGTATCGTGGATGCGTTTACAAACATTCAAACTCACATACACAAACAACCAGACCCGGAACAACTACCTGTAGGCCATACAAATATTTGTTTCGTGCGGGAATCGAACCCACGACACGCAGAGCAGCAGCCAATCGCTCAGCCAATGCGCCAACCGTGCCGTCAAATTTTCAGTTCATTATATTAGTATTGTAAGTATTGGTCTTAAGTCTATTATATCCTTCTCTGAGAATCACGTGGCTCAGAGTAGTCCTTTCTACGCTGAGCGCACGTCCAGCAGTAAAGTACATAATTAATTAATTTTATTCTTTGTAACTTCTTCTGTCATCATTATTATAATTTCTTTCTTTGTTTTCGATATTCAGTATTGTGATTGTGGGAATGAGACTGTGTGAATAAATGTTATTTCTTTCTTTTCTTTCTAAAGATATTTTGGCAGTAGTTACGTTAGCCCTCTTACCTCTCCACGATAGATTTTCCCATGAATCAACGTACAGAATCATCTTTAAACCACAATTTTTTTGTTAAATTCCGTCCGGAAAACCAAAAACCGTTTTGAAGACGCATTTGCAGCGGTTTTTTTTAATTTTAAAAACTGTTTTGGTTGATGAGGTAGGACCAGTTTTTTCGGAATGACCATATACTAATATAATTGCAACGTCATATCCCATCAGTTTTAAAGGTGACTGACTAACACTAAATTATAAATATTACTAGGTGGTTACTGTTGCACTGCAGGGCAAACGCCTCTTCTCATACAAAGAAGGCACGAGCATTAATCGCCATGCTTGCTCATGTTCGACGCTTCGTTTCCAGCCTCATTATAAGTCCAGGTTTCCCACACAGTTGTCAATGGAGGCTAAGACAGTACATAAATAGGGTTTTTTTGGTAGGGTCACTCGCAGTTCATCAGTAGACGGCTGTTTACTACTTAACCGAACGATCCTGTGGTGAGCTTACAATGAAGACCCCAAATATAAAAATGGAAAAAGTCATATTGATAAAATACCAAAGACACTGTTCAAATATCTTATCTGATAAGCCCACTGCTGGGGAAAGGACTCCCCAAGTCCCACCAGGATCTCTTTACCCGCGCCACCTCGAATCAACCCTCGCGATCGTCCATATCTTTCTGGGCTGGCCTCGGGAGCCTTGTACACCTTCAAGCCATTTGTGGAATTGCCCACCGCACCCATGCTCATGTCATAGGCCTATTTGGGCCTAGAAAATTTTGAATCTTGCCTATGACCTATCCAGTGCCCTTTTTGGAACGCATAGAGGTGTTTGGTCACCCATCTATGTAAATACCAATTTTTAGCTCCTGAAACTGGTATGAAACCAGCCATTTCCTCTTCACCGATTCGTTGTTCTAGTGGTTGCAAGCGCAGCACCAGCTGAACATGTGGTCAGTAGCAACCCGGAGTCGGGATTTGCAACCAATGGGTGTACTATACTATCAGGAGCTTGTGGCTAAATAAAAACACCCGTACGAGTTGGTCGAAGGTAAGCTACGCTTGCCGAGGTCAGTCCGTAAATGGTTGACCATTCGTAATATATCGAGACTCCTCCGTGCCTCGGAAAGCATATTAAGCCGTTGATCCCGGCTGTCATTCTTAGATCTTTGACAGCCGTTACGGGTAGTGGGAAGCCTGAAAATCTGATAACTAGTCTTAGCAAGGGGTATCTTGTTGCCCAGTAACTGGGTTGTGGAGGTCAGATAGGCAGTCGCTCCATCAAAAACACAGGTATTCAGCTGCATCTGGTTACACTAGAAGCCGACCCCAACATAGTTGAGAAAAGGTAGGCAGATGATGGATGTACTACAGTTACACCTGTGCCTTTCTCTTCAGAGAATGTAGGCGTGATGTGCTGTTATTTAATTTCCTCTCGGAAAATCCTCCATTTTCCTTTTTCCCACTTTACTCAGCATAGTGTTGTAACCTCACCGGATATGTGTTAATATCACATTTCACATATTGGAAGTAGCTCGTATAATATTTACAGTTTTCCTCGACATCCTGTTACGACTGAAAGAATGTCGCAAAGTTATTACGAAATAGTACGTTGTTATTGTTTTATCGCTCACAATTCGATAAGGCTTATCGCCCTGTATTTGTCATCGGTTGTTGAGGTCGCCACGAGAAAATTGTTGGAATAACTCAAATACTTTACTTGATAAGCATTTTTTTCTACCTACAGGTTTTTCTTTTAACGATTTATCCGGTTGAAGAGTATGTAAGATCTTTGATCGAGAACTTGTGTGGAAATCAGTTGTATATGCATGTGATGCGAAGGAATAGGGATCATTTTGTTGGGAAAGTTTTATGGGGGTATGAGGAACAGGGTGTTATGTTCCACATCCACCATTGAAAAGGGAGGATCCTCCCACCAGACGGGTGTTGTGTTTGGTGGGCTACTGCCCGACGGTTGTTGTAGGGTTCCTGTATGTATATTCAATCGCTCGGATAAATTTAATATTGCAATTTAGGGATCGTCAGATTTAGTTTGTATGTGGCGAGACAGATTTCGCTAGTTTTTAGTATGAATGTGGAGGGTTACAAGAGTAGAGGAAGACCAAAGATACGATGTAAGAATTGTGTGAAAGATGATATGGCTAGGAAGGAGGTGATTTTTGAGATGACTGCAAATAGAGATGTATGGAAGAAGAGGACATGCTTCGCCGGCATCAAATAAACTAGGATACGGGCAAGACGAAGATAAAATATAATATGTTTCTACTTATCAAGCGTGGTAATATCAACGGGTCTTACGTATACTGTTTCAACACGCAAAATTATTAAACCTACAAAACATCACGCCTGTTTCCCACGAAGGGATGGGCAGAGATCCACCTATAGTAACACCCACATTTCGCCAGGTATATTTTAGCCCCATGCTGAGCGTGAGATCCTGGGTTCGTTTCCCAGGTCGAGCAAGTGTAACTGAGATTTTCAAATAGGAATTTTCTCATTAGTAGCCTGGAGTCTGGATTTGAGCCCAGTTGATGGCAATAGGTTCGCCCCCTATTGCATGGGACTTCAACGTAACTGGCGAAATGTGGGTGTTACTATAAGTGAACCTCAATACTCAATATCTTTATTGCGTTCCAAAATGTACATTTGTAAGTTTACATTAGCTGGTGGGTTATAATAGCGGCACAATTTTGGACCCTGTCGGGCACAGCATAGAATATTTATGGGAGAGAGGAGGAAGAGCACTGAGTGCTTACTTCTAATATTAAAAAGCATATATGTTGCACGTTACGTTATTATTTCTAATTAGATAATGCGGGGTTTAATTGTAAGTATTGTAATATAATGTCAATATTTTATTAATTAGGAAATTTTATATTATATTTTTGTTTTATATTACAATTATTATTTTTTGTATTTATAATTTGTCATTTAAGTATTCATTTACACTATAATAGGTTTTATTTATTAGAAATGTTCTTAATTTATTTATGAAATTTACCTCTGTCTAATCCTTCGAGGAATAAAGGTGTGATGTTTATATTCGGCTTCCCTCTTACCTTAATTGACGCCACGACAAAGGTACCTACCTACCCCACCCCATTTCCCTATCGTAAGATCTTGTGTGACTAAAATATCGTATCAGATGAATAACAATATAAAGTGACGTCAACATCAAAAGTATTGCGTCGCAGTAAGCCTCTTTGCGACGTCATAAGTCGAAAAACTTATGTGAGTCATAATTACAATAAGGTAGCAATCAAAAGATGTTTGAAAAGAATGTCTTTTCTGAATCATGATAGTTTTTCCTGAGTATTCTGGTACCAGGATGTTATATGAGTAGGTTTGGCATCTATGAAATCCGCCAACCAGCACGTGTGCAGTAGCATCACCAATTCTATATCTTTTCTACCAAGAATAGACAAAGTTCTTTCTTTCCAACTTAACATCTCTTCTTCCCGAGCACCAAGACTGTAGAGAATAGAAGACTTTCAGTTTTAACACGAGCTTATGACGGTAGAATAATTTCAACAATCTGTCATGTTGTCTATGGTGGTCATGCTACGCGTTTTGGACAAAATCCCCGGATTTTGGAACTTAAAACCTGGACATGTCCACAGTGGTTATTTTTTTAAATTTACTTGATAACCGAAAAATGTGTGGTCCTTGTTATACCAAACATAGTTAAATCAATCTTTTACTAATTTGCATACAATTTTCAGCTTAATGAGGTCTTCTAAAGATAGAAAACAGATTCGTCTTCAGAAACTATATTAGCAGTCAACAATTTAATTTAATTAGAATAAAACAAAAATTATACCTAATAATTATAACTTTAAAACCCGGACGGTACCTATATATGTCCCCACCCGGACGCCCTCTAAACTAGAGAAATCCGGGGATATCCGGACGGAAGGCAACTCTGTATAGTTAGGATATGACTAATGTAAGACCGGCCCCCTGTTAAAACAAGTTTTCGCGATCGAATCTGCAAAGATAATGCAATCAAGTCGAATGTTTATTGGACTTTGGTCGTACCATGTCATGTTTTTATTTAGTATTTCGTTTGGACTTTATCAAGCACGTGTTTTTTGATGTGAGAACGTGTTTTCCCACAATCATCATCTTCCTAGCCTTTTCCCAAATACGTTGGGGTCGGCTTCCAATCTAACCGAAAGCAGCTG
The DNA here is from genome assembly GCA_905147745.2 of Phlogophora meticulosa. Classification (NCBI taxonomy): domain Eukaryota; kingdom Metazoa; phylum Arthropoda; class Insecta; order Lepidoptera; family Noctuidae; genus Phlogophora; species Phlogophora meticulosa. Next base: position 4,197,115 of record LR990542.1, read on the forward strand.
AATACTACTGCCTATCTTACCTCCATCATCCAGTTACTAAACATCACGATACCTCTTGTTAAGTCTCGTTGTCAGACTTTCGGGCTTCTGACTACCTGTGACCACTTTCAAAGACGAACAAATGCAGCTGTAAATGGCAGAGCGTGTTTTCCCACTTCAGAAAAATATTTTCCTTTTATTACACCATTGTCCATATCTTCTGCAATATATTGTGATCTTGTATATCCTACTGGACGCGGCTACATGGCGTAATTATATTTTAACATTTCATTATTTTTCAACTTTTTTTTTATCTGTATTAAGTACTAGCTCCGTTCCCGCGCTGTTACCCGATGTCAAAATTCATATTCCTCAACTGTCAAGTCACACGGGAAGTTCAAATTTTCCAATTTTCTGTGCATTTGTCTTAATTCTTCTGTCCGTAAGAACCTTCTACGAAGAATTAGAAAACTTAAAAAAAAAAAGATGAAAGAAATCGGTAAAGTTATTCTTAAGTTACGGTTCGACCAAAGGAAACAGGGATTAATTTTATATATACAGATTGTGAGCCTGCTGCGCCTTGTGCTAAATAAATTACCTATATTACTTTCTTTTATTTTCGTTATTCTTTTCTTTTATAAGAAGGAGGTCCATGCTTCTCGGAAATTTCATATCTTTGCCAGTTACATTAGATAAATGTTAAAACTTACCGTTAATAATTCTAAAAAGTTTTAAAAACTACGGAAAGTCCCGACTCGCCATTTTTTTTAAACCCATTGCGTTATTATGACTTGGTTGATGATTTTGAATGGTCAGGGGATACCTTTTAATTCCCTGCCCAATAAAAATCACGTAAGCAAGTCTAACGTGCTTGAAAAAAAACATATATTTATCAGTAAATGGGCCAAACGCGTTTCTGTTTCTATCTTTGATGCCAATCCCCTTTTATAATCTAAAATCTTACTACGAGTACATATGAAGACCATCATTTCACGCCTTTATTTTCCAAAGGATTAGGCAGAAGTGTTCCGTAAACTCACATTATCGTACAGCCACACTTTGCCAGTTATTTCCTATTGCCATCATTCGGGCACGAATCCATATTCCGGGCTGCGAATGAAAAAATTCCAGATGGAAATACCCCAGTAAAATTCGTTTGACCTAGGAATCGAATCTAATATCTCATACTCAGCAGTAGCGCTTTCAACCACTAGACCAACGAGACCCACTTCCTAATAATAGGTCTTTACCTATGAAATTGCCGTTTTGTATGAAAAAATTTAAATGAATTTTTTTCATGTATTTTTTATTTGTATTAATCGAAGTAATCACCCATGCAATCAATGCATCTTTGCCAACGCAGTGGCAGTTTATTGATGCCCTTCTTAAAGAAATCAGCTGGACGGGAGGCAACAAATTCTTCAAAGGCATTTTGTACTGCCTCTCGGGTATTGAATTTTTTTCCCGCCAAGAAGTTATCCAAATTCTGGAAAAAGTAGTAGTCTGTAGGCGCAAGGACTGGTGAGTAGGGCAGATGACGGAGAGCTTCCAACCCCAGTTCTTGCAACTTGGAGACCGCCTGCTGTGCAGTATGAGGTCGCGCGTTGTCGTGCAGGAGCAGCGGAGACGAGCGATTGACCAATGCTGGTTGGAGATGTGCCAGCTTCTCCATCATTGTGTTCAATTCTTCACAGTACACATCTGCAGTAATGCTCACCCCGTTTGGTAAGAAGCTGTGTTGAATCACACCGGCGCTAGACCACCAAACAGTGACCATCACTTTTCTTGGGGTAAGTTTTCGTTTAGGGCATTGTTTAGGTGCTGAACCAGGATCCAACCAACTTGCTGAGCGCTTGCGGTTATCAAACAGAATCCATTTTTCATCGCAGGTAACAATGCGGTTCAAAATTCCTTCATTTGTGTGTCTGTTGAGCAGTGCAAGGCACGTCTCGACGCGTACTTCGCGCTGGCGATCATTGAGTTCGTGGGGCACCCATTTGTCAAGCTTTTTTACCTTGCCAATTTGACGCAAATGGACCAATATTGTTTTGACGCTAACGTCGAAAGCTGCTGCTAATTCAGCCGTAGATTGTGTATCATCAGCTTCCACAATCGCCTTTAATTCGTCATTGTCGACCAAAGTCTTCGGACGACCGCGAGGTTCATTTTTCAGGTCAAAATTTCCAGAACGGAAGCGAGCAAACCAATAACAGGTAGTGCGTTGGTTTGTAGTGTTAGCTCCGTAAACGTCGTTGATGTTGCGTGCCGCTTGTGCCGCGTTGCTGCCACGACGGTACTCATATTCCATAATTACTCGAATTTTTAACGTATCCATGATGACGAAAAAGATTTAAATGCGATGAAAATGTAACACTAATCAATAAACAAATGACTACTTTTGGAAAAAAAAATCCATGTTTTTAAAATAAAATTAATTTGAAATTAGAATTCTTAGCCAAACAAAAAATATTTTGATTTGAAATGGCCAGTACTGCAGAACGGCAATTTCATAGGTAAAGACCTAATATTTATTTATAGAACAATCAGAAAATGTCTCTTACACATACAAGAAAGTAGATGACTCACCAAACTTTTCAAGTTCGTAAAAGTTCACACTATGACTCACTATCGAAATAAAAAATAAATTATTCTAGAGACTAAATGATAACTACGAAGAAGCTGTTTACACAAATAATTTTATTCTACGAGTATTTGATTCATTGGAACTCGATGACTCACTTGGCGCCAAATCTGACGCGCGGCCATCTTTGATTCTTTTATTCTTTTTACGAATGTCAGTGACGCGGGAGCGCTGTTAGTTAGTTCGCCTTATGTAATACGATTTGTTTATTATATAATTCTGACGTAATGTTGGTTCTTCTTGATACAAGATTATGGCATGATTATGCTTACATATAGAGTTGTAGAATCAAGAGAGTTGTTTCAGTCACAGTTTTGTATAATTCTCGTGATTGCGTGACGATGATTAAAAGAGTAACTGTGGAGTTTCTTGTCCATTCCTGTCTATACGAAACTACCTTTTGGAAGGTGCAACTAGAATATTGTTTAACCTGTAAGTTTAACGTAACAGCATTTTTAATGTTTTTTTTTACTCCGACGACATATTGTTAGGGACCAGTTTTAAAATTGATTCATTTAATCATATGTTATTGAGATATAGTTAACAAGTTAAGTTAGTTAGTTTAATTTAGTCCAAAAAAAGGTTAAGATATATATTTAAGGGGCTCATAGCTAAATAACCTCGCACCCACTTATGTTCATCATCATCCTCCTGCGACCTGCCCTTATCCCAATTTATTAGGGGTCCGCGCAGTATGTCTTCTACTTCTATACATCTCTATTTGCCGTCATCTCAAAAGTCAGGAGGTGACTTTCTGACTCTAGCCATATCATCTTTCACATTATCTTCTACTCTTGTAACCTTAATGTACACATATGTATTTATGTTCACCTGCAATCAAAATCTAGATTATCAAAAAAGGATTTTCCTCACAAAATTAAATTCTTAACCACTTTCCTTATAGAAATTACAGGAAAAGATAAAGTGCAGCCGGATATTTGGCAATTAAAAGATTAACTTTATCTCCTTAATATGTTCAAATCTTTTTACTAGTAAAAACTTTGTTTTTCAACGTAATCTTATAGGTATATCGGTATCATAATTATGACGTAATAAATGTTAACGTATCTTTAATAATAACTGATATATGGCTAATAATTGTTAATTATGACATCGATATAAGCACAAAGCACACCCCTTTTATGTCGTATTATCTTCAATGTTAGTCTTTTAGAGTTAAAAACAACCTTGGTTCGATAACTTTTAATCACCAGGAACAGCTTCTCCAAAACAGAACCAATATTAACAATTATTTACAACATAATAACACGCCTGTATTCCCTGAAGAGTTAGGCAGAGGTGTACGTACTTATAGTAACACCCACATATCGCCAGTTATGTTTAAGTCCCATGTAATAGGGGGCGAGCCTATTGCCATCAACCGGGCACAAATCCAATTCAGACTCCGGGATACTACTGAGAAATTCGTGATGGTAAATCCCAACCACACTACCAACAATAACTCTTCAACCGACTCCAAAATCGAAGCCAGTTCTCAATGCTCAGCAGTAGAACTTGCAACCACTAGACTAACGAGGCATTTGAAGTAGGGAGAGCTCTATTTAGGTACCTAAACCGGTTCCGAAACTCCATCAAAGTCGTTCTTCCTGTTTCTAGAAATCGATTAAAAATACGTCGCACGGAATAGTGGTCGCCAGCGCTATTGCTGAGCATGAGGTCCTAGGTTCGATACCTGGGTCGGGTACAGTGTTGTTGGGCTTTGCCATCTAGCTTTTCGCAGCAGCCGCTCAGAGTTTAGATTGGAGGACGATTGATCGCAATAGACCCTATCACATGGTCATTAAACATAACAAGCGAAATGTCGATATACCTTACATGTATTAAAGTACATCTCTGCTTAACCCTTCGGGGAATACCAGCGTGTTGTTACGTTATGTTTATGTTAGATAACCATGTACCCCAAACGCAACCTGCATGACTCGATCACGCATGCCGATAACGAATCTTATACTCACTCATTGTTTAACTAAGTATATCTTACGTAACATACGTCACTGCTGTTATCAGCAAATACTTTGATAGGAGATGTCTCTACGGTAACAGGACTTTGGGGTCACGGCTGCCCCTAGTTGGGGGCTTGGCAGCCTCTGAGGGGGACACGTGTTATATTAATAACTAAATACTTATTGACCTTTTGTAATAAGTAGCATGTTACACTTTATCGATAAAAAAAATAAAAGACTGTGCATCGTTAAACAATGGTGTTGTTAAATTATGAATAAAGTAAAGTACCACACCAAAGAAAAAAAGTACTCTCCATGTATTTAACCGAGGGATGAACAAACAATTCAATGCACATATGTATGTAAATAGAAAAACAACTATTGCATGATTCCAGTAATTTTCAACAAAATACCGAAAAGTTGGAAAGAGCTGCCGCATTCATATTAAAAAAAAAGGTTTTAAATAATGTAAATGACTTCCTTAATAAAATTATTAATATTAATATTCTTTCCTGTATATTTTTTGCATGACTACATAGTAAAGTATAGCTGAATTTGTTTTACCAAAATAAAATTATCTTTATCTTAGTTTCATAGTGTGTCGATAGCAATCTATATAAAGTTGGGCCAGAACTATGTATTTTTATAGTTTCTTTAAGAAATACTCTCAAAATATCCTACATTCAGTCACTAACTAAACTCATAAATACATGAGAAAATAAAACAATCACAAGGCATCGAAGAAAAATTCATCCCCATCACTGTCAACGGGAAAAGTGCCCACAATACCATGTAAAACAAAACTATTTTTGCAATTGATAAAGCAAATAGGTACTTTATAATAATAATAATAATAACATTTATTTCAGACCATAAGTCCATAGAAAAACACACATTACAATATTATACACAAAACATCAATACATATATGAAAACACAATACACTAAGGGCCGGTTTTTCAATTGCCAGTTAACTTTTATCCGATGAATAAGTTTGTCATTTTGACAGTTTTTGTATAGACAATCTGTCAAAACGTCACATTTATTCCTCAGGTAAAAGTTAACTGGCAATTGAAAAACCGGCCCTAAACATCTTAAACTTTGCATGTGTCATTCCTTTTACGGAACCCTTCAAAGTGCGTAGTCCGATACGCACTTGGCTGGTTTTCTCAAAGTGAAACTTGGTTTGGCTACGTGATTTGCCGCACGTAATCTGCCCTTATTTAGTTCTTATCTTTTTCTGTACAAAAAACCCAAAATCTTTCCTCCCGGAAAAAATCAATCAAATAAGTTAGGTACCTACCTCGTCTGAATTCGAGGAAAAAAAAATTATTATTGTTTATAATATCCACATGTTTTATTATTCCATTGATAATTTCTGGTAAACAATCGGTTTTACATAATATATTTTGAGATAACGAACGAGACGAAATTATCTTCGCAGTCTAGAAAATAACGTTGTTATTGTATTAAAAATGTTTCATCATTACTATCCAACTTATTAAATTATTACATGATCTGGGACTAGCCCAACTAAAAGATGTCCGCTGCCGGACATAGGGGTCCCACAAAGATTTCCACAACCATCGACCAAATGGGATCTTCGCCAGGTGGTCGGTATGGTGGTACTGATGGATACGTGCTTTGTCTTCCCGTACGCGGTCGCCCCACGAGAACCTGCTCACTGGAATTGGGGATCCCATGGGATCTTTATAGTCTAACCTCTTACCCTTTGAAAGATTTTTTTTTGATCCGAGGAGGAAAATCCTCATGGATGTCCTACTGTCAGATTCTTGCTGACTAAAACCACCCCGGTGGTCCATCTCACACCTACGGGTTCGCGGGAATGTACGATTCCTCAGGTCGAGGGGGGGAGTGAGGTGTCTGACTCCCCCTGTGACGTCTAAGAGGGGCGCGCGTGGCACCTCGGTTGGCCTTTTGAAACTGTAACAACCTTGCCTTACCGTCTTGCGAGCTTCGACGCGAGTTTGCCAAGGCTACTCGCTACCAGGTGGACCCCGCATGTCTCAGCTCAGACTCACTGTTTCCTGATCACACTGGTCCTATCTTAGAATCCCACCTACCGAACATCCTTGGTTTTGGTTAGTCATTAAAATATTCCTAACACCTGGGACTTTCACTATCCCATCACACTTTCTTTCCACGGATTTCCCAGACATTATCCTTTCAACAATCCCGGCGACTTTGTTAACCTTTACCAACCAACCAACTACCAACCAACTTTGTATCCTCATACATCATATTATATACGCACGAGCATCACGCAATACGCAAGTATAAGGTTGTAAAACGTAGTAAAATAAATCACATGCTCAAAATCACGTATTTCACGGTAACTCCCTGTTTTAAATGCGTAGGTAAATACCTACAATATTTATGCTCATCAGATGACACCTAAATTAATACCTACATAAAGTGGACTGTTGGATTTTCAAAGCTCGGTTCATCGCTGAGAATTGAAAATCCAACGTAGCAGTGTCTAGGCGTTTAGGTGTTTCCTTGTTTTGGTGACAATGGATGGTTATACTTTGCCCCTTGGTGTCCTAAGACAATAGGTGTGTCATGATGTTTTGTTTTTATTGCGCAATTAGGTGTTAATGGCGTGTTACAAAACTGGGATGAGTATCTGTGTGTGCTAACGGTGAGAAACTGTACCAGGTTTCGTCCATCCAGCATAGCATGATCATCCTATAGGTAACGTTTCCATTTCATGAAGTTGTCATCATCATCTGCCTAGCCTTACCCCAACTATGTTGGGGTTGGCTTCCAGTCTAACCGGATGCAGCCGAATACCAGTATTTTTCATGGAGTGACTCTAGCTGACCTCCGCAACCCAGTTACTTGGCAACACGATACCTCTTGGTAAGACTGGTTGTCAGACTTTTGGGCATCTGACTACCTGTTAAGATCTATATACAAACGACAGCCGGGACCAACGGCTTAACTTGCTTTCCGAGTCACGTACATTTTATTATTTTCTATATTACAAAATTAAGTTTGTATTTTGAGTATACCATTCCTGTAAGAAACTATGAAACCTATCCAAAGACACCCCACACTATAGGATGGACGAGAAAGATTCGCCTGTTTTCCAAGTTGGGTTAGGCAGTTACCTATAGTACACCCACATTTTGCCAGTTATGTTAAATCCCATTTAATAGGCAGGCTAGCCTTGTTGATGTAGTGGTCGCAAACGCTACTGCTAAGCATGAAGTCTTGGGTACGATTCCCGAGTCGAGCAAAGTGTTTTTGAGTTTCCCATCTGGAATTTCTCAGTAACGGCCCAGTCTGGATTTGTACCCACTGAGTGGCAATCGGATCCTAAAAGCGCGTTGCCTTAAAAAACAAGAAAATCTCTTTACGAAAACGAACAAACCACGTATCATAGTAATAACAACAAAATATTACCGAGAAGCTTCAATTTATTTTATTAATAGACACACAATAGTCAAATGTCTGCGGTGATGTAACCTCAGATAGATCGCCGGAAATGGCGGGCAGTTTTATAAGCGTTGTCACTACACTTGAACCGTTTTAAAAAAGTGTTTGTTGCCTACATAGTTTGAGGAAAATTGTCAGAAATCCTGGGTGGTGTGGCTCGTGGCTAAATAATATAAGCCACATGGGTCGATCGAAGGTTAAGCTGGCAGTGGTATGAGCGACCACTGCCAGCTTAACCTTCGATCGACCCATGTGGCTTATATTATTTAGCATGTCCAAAGTAATGCTCACTTTAAATTTTACTAACATAATAAGGACTTGTATAATTACTGTGTGCTTGCTCTGAAATCAATAATTAAAATTAATTTAATAAAGCTACGCTTTCCGAGGTCAGTCCGTGGATGACTAGCCATAAAATATCGAGATCCTTCAGTGCCTCGGAAAGCACGATAAGCCGTTGTTCTCGACTGTCATTTGTAGATCTTAGACAGTCTTTACGGGTAGTCAGAAGCCCGAAAGTCTGATTATCAGTCTTACCTATAGGTATCGAATTACCCAGTAACTGGGTTGTGAAGATCAGATAGCCATGTACATTAAAGTAAGTTTTGGCTTTCATCTGCCTAGCGCAATCCCAACTATGTTGTGACTGGCTTCCAGTTTTGATGCAGTGCAGCATGAATACCAGTATATTACACGGGCTGAGAATCCTATCAGTTATGACATCCTAAGCTGAGGCTCCTACCCCGCAAGGGGTGTCCTTAGCGAATAGTCGCTTAGCTTTTAAGTGTTTATGCCCTGGCTGGAGGCCTTAATTTTTAATAAGTCCCCACAGGAAAAGTTTACTTAAGCAGTAGATATCCCTTCCAATAAAAAAAACCTATCAGTTATAGGTTTACTGCATCCAATTAGGCTGGAAACTGACCCCAACATACTTGGGAAAAGGCCAGGCAGATGATGATATGAGGAACTGCGTTGAGCTCTTTGTGAAGGGGCTCGACAGGGAAAAAGGGGAAAGCAGCCAATGACATAATTATAATTGTTTGTATACTTCGTACTAAACAATAGTTAGAATCATTGATTAGGTACTTAATACCGAGTAAGTAGGCACGCCCTAGGGTATTACCCTTTCACTAATTCAGTCTGTGTTAAGTAATAAATATTAATAATCTTTTAAAAATATGTGCATAATATTTATAAATAAATAATTACTACTTATAGGTACGAAATGTAACAATTTCATACATTTTATCCTGTCTATGAGTAACCATTATTATGGAAAAATATTATGACTATCTTTGTTGTAATTATTACGACGTAATACATGCATTCATAAACTCACGCCTTTTTCCCGATGGGAGCAGGGCAGAAACCACAGAACGCCACCTGCTACGGTCCTTACATGTATACTCTTTTTGCTTCGTTTGCGTTCATATCTCTGGTCATGCACGCACGCCAGTTGCGAGTACTGACCTTTTTGAATAACATCACCAATAAGGTCAGTGTATGCCCTTCTAGGGTGTCCCTTACCTGCGTTTCCGCTTACATCTGTCTCCCTTTTGTTAATCGACGACAACGACGAAGAAAAACTACTTTATAATTACATCATCATCATCATCCTCTTGCCCTAATCCCAATTTCATTTGGGGTCGGCGCAGCATGTCTTCTTCTTCCATACATCTCTATTTCCCGTCATCTCAACAGTCACCTCCTTTCTAGCCATATCATCTTTCACACAATCCATCCTTCGTTTCCTGGGTCTGGTCCCTCTACTCTTGTAACCCTCTACATTCATACTCAAAACTTTCTTCACAACATGATCCTCATTCCTTCGCATCACGTGTCCATACCATGACAGCCGATTTCCACACAACTTCTCTGTCACAGGAGCCACTTTCAGACTTCCTCTTATCTACTCATTTCTTATTCTATCCATTCGCGTAACACCACACATCCCCCTTAGTATTCTCATCTCAGCTGCATGCAACTGCCTTTCATTCATTCTTTTTGTGGCCCAACATTCTGATCCATTTTATAATTACATGATTTATTGGAACTGCATTGTTAATCTAGCGGTTGCAAACGGTTCTGCTGACCATGAGGTCGTGCGGTCGATTCCCGAATTAAGCTAAGTTTTACTGAGATTTACAACTGGCTGAATTTCTAGTGGCGGCATTGGGCTCGCCAACTGTTACTAGGACTTAAATATCCCTAAAAACAAAAAAAAACTCCCTAGCAACACTTCTGTCATCAGACAGAAGTGTTGCTAGGGAGTTTTTTTTTGTGTTTATATAATTATTATTCTTTAAACCTATCAAGGTTTAAAGAATAATAATTATATCAATCATCTTTATGAATCATTAAATTGAATAATTTGCCTAATGTAAGATAGCACACACCAATATGCTAAAATAAATAAATAGTAGGGTAAATAAATAACAATAGATAAAAAATAAATAAATTGATAGTACGGTAAATAAGGTAGTGATTCCGGGTAAAATACTGATATTCAGCTGCATATGTTTTGACTGGAAGCCGACCCCAAAATAGTTTGGAAAAGGTGAGAGATGATGAAACAGGAATTAGGAGTCCCATTCTTTAGTGAATGCTACATTTTGAATCTATCGAGCACGCAACACCAGTGGCGGACTAAGCCCGTCAGAGGCCCGGGGCGGCAAAGCTGAATGAGGCCCCCCCAGGAGCTTTAAAAACAATGTAGTTTTACAAGCTTTTATTCAGTTGACATATTTGTACCTATGTAGTGTTTATGTTTACTTCGTTAATATCTGGCAAGTGAAATTAATTTCAAAGTACCCGCTACAAAGACGGGAATTCAGCAAAGTTAAAAGAATATTAGTACCGCGTAAAAAGTCTAGATGGCTGTAGTGTTTTGATCTTCGATGAAATTATGTAGGTACTTAGCACATTTTTAAAGTCTTGTTTAGGATTTGATCAGGGGAATGCGGGCCGCCCCTTCCGCCCCCCTGTTAGTCCGCCACTGCGCAACACTCATAACTACATTTAACATTTACACAATATTATTTTTTTGATCCACCTACATAATTTCAGGGGGAATACCTTTATTATCCTCAGGTCTAGATATTTCCTGATAATTTCTGATAAGTTTGCACAAACATGTATGTCTGTGAAAATTTCTTTGTCTAGATTATCATACGCCTGGCTGATAATCCGTCCGATAGTACGTCCAATGTAATAACCTAGAAATGGGGGTATTGCGTTACGAAAACATTTGCGTCTGAAAAACAGGGTCTTTATAAAATACAGTGGCAATCACCTTAAAACATGTCATTACGCCTGTAATCCTGTAGGGTTAGGCAGGGATGTAACTATAGTATGCCCATTTTTTGCCTTGAGTCTATTGTTGTCCCGGTTGGTATGTACATTGTACATTACTAAAATCGGTTTAGTAGTTTTTGAGTTTATGCGATCACGCTTTAATTTTTAAATTTTATTGTATACAATGTATTTTTTTTTCCATTCAAATATAGTATTTAGAGCCAGCAAATAGGTATGGAAAATAATGTCAGAGAAATGTGTACCTCTATCATGGCAGATATGAATTCTTTTCAAAGCGTTTTTCATGATATTTTCACACAGTTTCTGCGTCATCTCCGTGACTGTGTCTCTCTCTGTTTTATTTTTATTGTTGAGGGTTCATTAATCTTTATAATATGAGTTTAGATTGGAGATAGGGTAGGCAGAGTGACCACCAATCGACCTTCAGCTTACTGAGCATCACCATAAATATTGCTGGACAATCCACACAGCATCATCTAGCCCCAAGCTAAGCAGAGCTTGTGTTATGGGTACTAGATGACTGATATACTTAATACAATACATTACATAGATATATATTTTTATTATACACTAGCTGTGCCCGCGACTTCGTTCGCGCGCATTTTTTTTTTAAATAAATGAATTTTTGTAAAATAAAAGTAGCCTATGTTACTCCTTATTACATCAGCTACCTGCCAATAAAAGTCCCGTCAAAATCGGTCAAGCCATTTCAGAGATTAGCGATTACAAACAGACAGACAGACAGACAGACAGACAAAAATTTTAAAAAATGTTATTTTGGTGTATGTACCGTATATATATTCATATGCAAGTAAGAAAAAACGGTTATTTCAATATTACAGACAGACACTCCAATTTTATTTATATGTATATAGATGTATAGATGTATAGATAGGAAATACCCAGAACACCCGGAACAAATATTTGTAGATCGTACAAACATTTGTCCCAAGGCGGGAATCGAACCCACCACCTCTTGCGTCGCAGGCGGACCTTCGCCCACCGCGCCACATCGGTCGTCAAAATAATTTCGTTTTAAAAGTATAATTTTAAAACGAGTACACTATCCTTAATACCTTTCATAGGTATTCACAAACCACCGGGACATATTAAAATCTATTTAATGGAATATTACAATACGTAAGTATGTAATATTTTATTATATTTACCGCTTAAACTCATGAAGACTATTAGAAGTAAAATAAAATAATAACCTAGGTCATTGAATTTTCCTGTTTTATTTGCAAATATTCCATGTCAAAAAAAATTAAGCCACACCCTGATAAAGCCACATTTGGCACTACATACATACATCGTTATAATTGGATAAAAAATACAATACGTCGGCCATATTGGAGCATCTTTACCTATTTGGTAAACTGATCATTTTTGGACTACGTGACCACCGTGGCGTCCTACTAAACGCCCCCAGGATAAGTCTTGGAGTAATTAATCTTGCCAAGCTGCTGAATGAACCTGGTCAATTGATTATTAGTGGAATGTCATGGGTTATGATGATTATTTATTTATTTATTTATTACTTGCCATCATAGTAGGACTTTGACCTTTCTCTTGAAATGATCCACTCACAAGAAGCTATTTAGGCTTCCGTACCCTAAGGATGCGGTACCTCCGTTCGTCTGTCAGCGGGCTGTATGTCTTGAACCGTAACAGGTACCTAGACAGTTGAAATTTTCATAGATCCTTTATTCTGACTTTATTTTGACGACCGATGTGGCGCGGTGGGCGAAGGTCCGCCTGCGACGCAGGAGGTTGCGGGTTCGATTCCCGCCCTGGAACAAATGTTTGTACGATCTACAAATATTTGTTCCGGGTGTTCTGGGTATTTACTATGTATAATAAAAAATATCTATCTATGTAATGTATTGTATTAAGTATATCAGTCATCTAGTACCCATAACACAAGCTCTGCTTAGCTTGGGGCTAGATGATGCTGTGTGGATTGTCCAGCATTATTTATTTATTATTTATTTATTATTCTATTGCCGCTATAACAACAAATAATAGTATAGTTCCCCATTCCACTTATGTCGAAGATATATAGTCCCCCATACCGATTATGTTGACGATGTATAGTCCCCCATTCCGCTTATGTTGACGATGTAAAGACCTCCATTCCGCTTATGTCGACGATGTATAGTTCCCCATTACGCTTATTTCGACGGTGTTTTGTCCCCCTTTCGCTTATGTTAACGATTTATAGGCCTCCGATCCGCTTATGTCGACGATTTATATACATATGCTGAATGGAACCCCATTCAGCTTATGTCCACGATGTATACTCCCAGGCCCATAGTCTCCTATACCGAGTATGTTGACGATGTGATTAATCAAACAAACTCATAAAAAACGTGTATTCCAACAATTCTCATACATAATTATTTATAACATTCATATGTTAACGGAAGCATCGGGCATTGACATCGCGATAATTTAGGTGAAAAAGTACATAAAGCGGCGGTGACGTCACGGCTAGGTCATCTCACCCACATAATGTGTTAAATGAGTAGTTTTTAGTGCTAGTATTTTGGTTAATGCTTTATGCTTGATGCTACCAAATACTTTTCAAGACTTACCGCTAACAATATTTAAAAAAAAACTTTATAAACTATTATTAATTAAAAGATATTATACCGTTAAGGACTATTTAGACGACAAGTCAATAGAATTTGTAATTTGTAAGTTAGACTAATTGACATCGCTTTTTATGAAAACACTTGCACGCCATATTATGGCAGGATATGATGATTTCCCTTCCTTAAGAAAAAAGTGTGACTTCTTATTTTTTCCTTCAACAATGTCAGTGGCGTCCAAGATAAACTTAGAAAGTACCTGTTAATTGAATAAATCACATCGGTACCCAGATTTGAACTCCACAAACTTGTGCGTGAGAGGCGAGGGCCTAACCACTAGACCATCCCGACATTAAGGCCAGTATCTCACTAAGAGACCATGGTGGCTTAACCATGGTCAAGCTGCCAGAAATTGTACCGTTGGTTACGCAACCAATCCAGAGGTACCCTCCATAGAGCTGCAGATTGGTTCGCCGCCACTGGTGTCCTAGTGATATATAGGCCTTATAATAATAACAATTTAAATCTAGGATTGAGAGCATGACCGTTTTATTTAATTTACAAGATACGATAGCATTTATCCTCACGACAACTTGGGTAAATCTTTATGTAACATATTACAAACGTTAAATTTAGTAAGATAAATATGCCACTATCCAAAAATATCCAATTTTTATCACTATCAGACGTTCCGATACATATTTGGGTCACGACCAATCCAGCCAATCAGCATTCGTTTATCAGAAACGTTACGAATACTTTGCATGCGCCCGCGCTTGTAAAAAAAAAACAACCTTTTATCAGTACACTTACGAATCGTGAACATATTGTGACATAATTGTACTAAAAATAAATCGTAATAATTATTATTTGTGGTGATAAGATAGGTATAATAATGTACATATTATTGTATCTTTGTGTAATTATCTTTTTTTATCCTTTGTACATAACATTAACATTAAAAAAACATTGTTTCAGTCGTCTTTTTTTTAATATGTTTAATTTCTCCCTTCTTATCTGTCAAGCCTAGGAAATAATTTAAAAGATAATGGATATGTTTATTATTATTTGAATGAAAGTCAGGCATTTCTCATGACCCTGGGGTCCCGGATCTTTGGAAGGCGAACAAAGGGCCGAAGCCAAGTCGCAGAAACCCATTCGACGTTTTCAATGGAATGAGGCACCACCCTACGACTTTCCCTGTATGCACTGTGCAAGTGCTCCCAATGACGTCCCCCGGTTGATACAGGACATGGAAACAAAATATATTGGGTTTGAGTATGAGAAGAGGCCTTTGTCCAGCAGTAGGACAGCTGGCTGGTATTATTATTATTATATTATATGGGTTTGGCTAAAGTTAACTGATAATCTAGAACTATGGCGCCTGCCTTCACCAATTATAAACGATTAAAATAACACGGGGTGACTTGCACACTAAATAACCCAATGGCGCCTATAATATGAGATTCTCTTAAGGTGGCTGGTAAAAGATTTTTCCCCTAGGCCTTAACCCGTACAAAGTTAATACATTGACTTCTGAGCCCTCGTGTCGATAACCTCGTGTGCCGATTTTTTTTACTTTATCTTTCTCAATTTTCACGATATTCTCATACTACGCGACAGTGATATATGAGCAAATAGGTTTTGCCTGTGGCTTCGCCTGCGTGGAGTTCGTCAATCACGTTCGTCAGGTATGTGTCCTGTGTCAATAGGTAAAAATATATCAAGTCTATTTAGTCCGTCACGCATCAGTAAGATTACCAAAAAATATTGGACACGTGTTTTTCGCTAACTCAAATCAATAAAAAGTGACAATGATATAGCACAAGTTCAGGAGAAGGGGCTTGTGACGTAACTGTTACGGGAAAAGTAGCACGGCGTGACGTCACGCGCAATTTCAACGCACTACATCGTCGTCATTTTTGGTTTACGTGACAAAAGAAAAAATACGTGTCCGGTATTTTTGGGTAATCCAAATTTCGGACCAATCAGAATTTTTAAGGACACTACCCTATTATACCATGGGAACAAATTGCTGGAGTTAAAATATGTATCTATGTATTTTACCAAGTAATGATCTACACATTTGCCCGTTGGTCCCGGCTGTACCTTTTTACACAAGATCTTCGACAGTCGTTACGAGTAGTCAGAAGCTCGAAACTCTGATAACCAGACTTACTAAAGGGTATCGTGTTGCCCAGTAACTGGATTGTGGAGGTCAGAGAGGCAGTCGCTCCATGTAAAATACTGGTATTCAGCTGCATCCGGTTAGACTGGAAGCCGACCCCAACATAGTTGGGAAAACGATAGGTTGATGATGGTGATGATGATCTACTCGTGTGCCAAATTTTATCCAAAGCCGTTAAAGGTATCAAATAGACATACAGAGTTATTTTCTCATTACAATAATATTAGTATTACTGCTTCGTTGGTCTAGTGGTCTCAAGCTCGACTACTGCGCGTGAGGTCCTGAGATCAATTCCAAGGTCGGGAAAAGTGTTATTGAGTTTTGCTATTAGGAATATTCTCATTAGCAGTCCGGAGTCTAAATTTGTGTCCCGTTGATGGCAATAGGCTCCTATTGGGCCTATTAGGGTCGGCACAGCATGTCTTCTTCTTCCATATATAAATTATGGTGTTTGTTACGCTTGCTCTTGCCTCCTTACATTATTATGATTCTGAAGCTTATCTGCATAAGATGACAAAGTTATTGTCCTAGGTGCAAAAAGTTTTCGCTCTGCTCATCATGCCCATCTACCTAACCGTCTACCTAACCCTTTGAGGAATACAGGCGTGATGTGATTATACTACAATAAAGAGTAGGCCATTGAGTTTGTATTTACATACTTTATTTGTTGAAGGACGAGACATAAATAGCACAGTCTTGGTACCTCGAAAGTCTTAGATAAGTTGACATTGAGGTAATCCTATACAATGTCAGTTGATAAATTAAAATAATTATTGCACATTATGTAGAGTAGGTAACTCATTTAATAAAATGCACTAACATGCCGTCCAAAGTAACTTTACTAATAACCCTTTCCTTATTTATAGTAATACTAGCGATCCACCCCGGCTTCGCCCTTGACAAATTATATACAAAATCCTTTATTGTTTCTCAGTCTATCTATTGGTGTAAGCCGCGTGAAAATCCATTCAGTAGTTTTCAGTTTATCGCGTACAGACGCTGCCGGTGTCTTTGCATGCGATGAGAGTCTAACACGGGCCGTCACAACGTATCTTAATATATTTGTAAAAATCTAATGAACATACAGAGAGCGATGAACATTTACAGGAAAATTAATGTAATAATTAAACTAAAGAAACCTTCATTCAGTACTAGCGTTTTGTTTCTCAGCCAAAACGAATGTAGGTCACCGGCAATCAAAGATTCTGCCTTGAAAACGATAAGAATATGTAACACCGATAGCGAAGAACGAATTTATTTCCTGAATTTCATGAGGAAAACTCTAGCAATTCCTTAGTTATTTATCATGTGGCGAAAACATTATAATCCATACTATTTTTTTTTTTTTTGTTTCTCTTTATTGTTAATGGATAGAATAAGAAATGAGTATGTAAGAGGAAGTCTTAAAGTTGCGCCTGTGACCGAGAAGTTGTGTGGAAATCGGTTGTCATGGTATGGGCATGTGATGCGAAGGAATGAGGACCATGTTGTGAGGAAAGTTTTGAGTATGAATGTGCAGGGTTACATGAGTAGAGGAAGACCAAAGAAAAGATGGATGGATTGTGTGAAAGAGGATATGGCAAGAAAAGAGGTGACCCATGAGATGACGGCAAATAGAGATGTATGGAAGAAGAAAACATGCTGCGCCGACCCCAAATAAATTGGGATAAGGGCAGGAGGATGATGATGATATTGTTTTTAGGGACTTTTATCCTTTTAAGGCATGTCAGCCCCATCATAACCTGACCTAAATTTAAACAACATTACATATTACCTACATGCTAGATTTAACATAAAACAAAAAGTGGAATCAACGACATAATGCCATCTCATAAATTATTTTCGCGGCGTCACTTTCTGGATTTGCGAGTATTTCAAGAAATGTACCCATATCATATTTATTAAATTATACTAATATTAATAATAATAATAAATACTCCGGGCCGCTAATGAGAAAATTCCTATTGGAAAAACTCAATAATATTCACGCCCGAAAAACTAGCTGGTGATTACATGATCTCATTTCATACTTTTTGTTGATTATCTGACAGGATTACTTGGTCACCGGTTTTTTTTTCGGATTACTTGGTCTTCACATGTAAGTATTAATATAGTAAAAATATTGTAAATAATCTATTTTAAAAGAGTAGGTAAGTGTGGAGTTTCTTGCCCATTCTTCTCCACACGAAACTATCTTTTGGAAGGAGCAACTAGAATCAATAATTTTAATACAATATATAAATTTGAGGTTCAAACATGCCTTTTTAATAAAATGAAGATTATTTTAATTTTGACCCTGGTGTTGCACACACATTTTATTTTATCTTCAATTAACGTTGTTCATTCTCCATTTCCAAACACACAAATATCAATCCGCCATCTTGAATCTCGCCATTTTGAACTCACTAGAACATTCTAACTCACAATGACATTTCATCTAACAAAGATCTACAATAATGAAATTGACGCATACAAAACATTACTTCTTTGGAACAACGCATTTTTCAATGTATTGTTTTGTAACACATATTGAACATTCCAAGCTTCTAACATAATAATTGAACGAAACAAAATAGACAATTGCAGTGGCATGCAAACATCATACAAATGATTATTTAGTAAACTATTACTCTATTGTCTGATCGGCTTGACCTGTCAACATTGTTATTGATTGTTGCCTCTTGTTGACATTAGGGGCTGCCCTATTGTATAAGCCCTAGTAGGGCATCTTATTCAAGTCCTGTTACATGCTTCAGATTGCGTTACTATGTTGTAGTAATTAAAAGAGTAATGGTCAGGACAAAGGATGCTTGAATAGTGAGCGATGTGTCGATCTTGTAGTTGTATTAGGGAATCTGTGTAGTCGAGTTCTGGTGACATCATGTAGTGAGGAATGTTTTGAGTAGGAATGTGGAGGGTTACAAGAGTAGAGGGAGATGGATGGGTTGTGTGAACGATGGCTAGAAAGGGGGTGACTTTTAAGATGACATCAAATAAAGATGTATGTATGAAGAAAACATGCTGCGCCGACCAGAAATCAATTCGTATAAGGGCTCGAGGATGACTTGTCACGTCTTGAAAGTTGGCGTTAATCTTTTGGTGAAAATTTAACAAAATTCGCATATACTCACGTCTTTTTCCCATGGCAGAAACTAAACAACGCCATCTGTTACGATCCACAAAAATACTCCTTTTGCTTCGTTGAAAATAATTGATCTAGTCATACACGCACGCCGGATGCGAGTACTGACCTTTTTGAAAAACATCACCAATAAGTCTTCAGTTCCATCTTCAGTCCTGCCCCCCCCCCCCCCATATCTAAAACTACCCCAATTCTCAAGGTTTGAAGTGGACAAAACTGGGGGCGGGACACAGTGCTAGTAAGACTATGTACTATATTCAAAATATATTTAGGGGAAATATATATATATATATATTTTATTATATATATATATATTATATATATATATATATATATATTTTCGCCCTATTACATGACTTTACATAGGCCAGCCAATTGCGGTCAATCAGGCACAAAGCCAGACTCCGGAAAGCTAGTAAAGAAATGCCTATGGGAAATACTTTGCCTGACCTGGGGATCGAACCCAGTACCTCACGCCCAGCAGTCGCGCATGGGACCATTACAGCAATGAGGCAGTAATGAAGTAGGGAATGAGTGATTTTATATCAAATATTATATCAAAATAAATAGGTAATATCCCACATAAGTCATTACATAATTACATCATTTTTACAAATAATCCCTTTTCCTTTCAAGCATTTAATATACACAGTATCATATCAACATAACAAAAATGACACACCAACCATGATTTGAAAAAAGAATCTCCCATAGACTAATACTGAGAATACCAGCCCAACATTCGCGAAATAACAGAATATGACGTCACATCTCAAATATGGCGCCGAATCACAAGATTACATAACAAAAACAGGTCTTGTATGATTGTATAACATTAATTGACAGTCGTTTATGTAGTTCTAATAGTTTCTATTATTATCGCTATTAATAATTAATGTCCTCACGTGTTTCCTTGATTCTTATTATTTTGTTTATCTGTAGTTATGATGACGCCATTTTGAACTAACTAGACGGATTATATTGGAGAAGGTTAGGCATGTCAAAGAAGGTCGATTGTGTTTTTTTACACATGAGTATGTTTTGGCTGATGACGTCAGCGGCGTGAGAGTCGAGCCCTCTGCAGGCTTTAAATGATAAATGATGATATTTATTTCTGTAAATAGGTTTTACAAACACTTTTACACGTCAACAAGTAAACATTTTTTTTAAACTGTTGCTGTTTCGCTATCTGTCTACTCTGAAAGTCCTGACATTATCTTGGTTAGATCAAGATCTTTGGTGCCTAGCATGGTAAGCAGTTCCAACAGTGGGCCTAAGTAAAAAAAATAGGTTTTATAAGAATTATTGCGAGAATATTCTGGGCAGCATGTTTCCTGGGAAAGTGGAATACTCTTTGTTTTATACACACACGCACCTTTTAGAAAACATCATATATCATTATATCATTTAGGTTACATCTTTTTAACGAAAACACACATTTATTGAGGCCATTTCAGTGCAGTAGTTATACCATTTTAATGAAGTACACTTGACCCATTTTTTTAGTCGATGTATTCAATATATCAATAATTTCAAAGAGCATTTTAGAGGAAATTCTCGGAATGGGAATCATATTTGAAGGCCTTAGTGTTAAACTCTTGAGATTCCCAGAAAAAAAGAGAGTTATATATTTTCCTTAAATTAAAACAATTTTTATTACCATACGAATATTCCTGGGTTGGCACTGTCATACAAATTCCTCTACCCAATGACTAAACATACATATTTATTTGAAAAAAAGAACACTCCAATTCGTTATACCACAAGTTAGTTGGCAAATACTACGAATTAAATTATAGTAATAGTATGAATGAAAAGTTGCCAGTGCAAATAAATAAGGTAAAATGTTATATAGTACAACTTTCATTGTGGTTTTATAGGCAAATGACAAATTGACCTCTTGAATGGCATTCTTAATGGGTCTCGTCATGAATTATTGTTGACGTAGTTTGCCGAACGTAGTCTGCATCGTATACCACTCGGTAATACATATAAAGGTCGTGATGATACATAGTATTCACTATCAAGATTGCCATGCTTGGCCAGATAAAAAAACCGCTGACCTTGAACATATTTCGGTCGATAGATGAGACGTTGGGCGCAGTGGCTGAGCGATTCGCTACCGCGCTGCGGGTCGCGAGTTCGATTCTCGCACGAAACAAATGTTTGTTTGGCCTATAGATAGTTGTTACGGGTCTTACTGTTGGTGTATGTGAGTTTGAATGTTTGTAAACGCGCCCGCGGTACAGGAGAAGTTCCTTGTGGCATCGTTTACTCAATAATAACGGCAGCTGGGCATAGGACTCCCTAAACGCCATCATCATTCTGCAGCCCCAACCCTTATTTATTTGGGGTCGGCGCAGCATGTCTTCTTCTTCCATACATAACTATTCTGCTATCATCTCAATAGTCACCTCCTTTCTAGCCATATCATCTAGCACACAATACATCCATCGTGTCTTTGGTCGTTTTCTACTCTTGTAAACCTCCACTTTCAAACTCAAAACTGTCCACTATGCCCTATTTTATATGTTTCAACTACCTATACTTTGAAACTCGTTAAAAATAATATAATAGCTAATATAATCTGATCTAATAATGTTAATTCTGAAAATGTATAAGTAAAAGTAACAGATTCTTTACAGAAAATAAGCGAAAAAAAATTAAGTCAAATAGTGCAAGACTTTAAATTATACTACTAAATAATTACTAACGTTAAAACCGTTTTACAACTGTTTAAATTTCAGTTTAAGTAACTAGAAACCAAACTATGTAAATATCCAACGCGCATGCTTTAGTAAGGAAATACGAACGCTACCCACCATTAGCGCCATCTAGCGGACGCCAACGGTAAACTTAACAAAAATTTTATTTTGCTTGGAAATTGAAATCCAAGCGCGTATATTAGACGTTAGTTGACTAATTATTAGCAAAGACTAATTAAATACGTAATTTAAGTGTTTTTAAGCAAGTTGTGCTATCATTAAACATTTTGTTTAGAAAATTAAAATCCCTAAATTTATTTTTGTGATAACAATGGCTTATAAGTCTGCCAAAATAAGTCGATGTAGACATATACGACTATGTATTTTTTTTAATTTATTGTTTCCGGCCAAGATCAACATCATTAATTTATCAGTCTCTTATCGTTTGGTAATTAATTTAAGAGCCTATTAAAATAGGTTATCAATCCATTGACAAGAATTTTAACGGCCATTACCTAAGCATGAGTACCAACATAATCACCACGCTTGGTTAACAATCTGGTGATATCGCAGGAAATCATCAAACTGAAATAGAAAATATCGGAAAATAGATCCAGCCGAGAGGTATCGTGTTGCCCAGTAACCAGGTTATGGAGGTCAGATAGGCAGAGTCGCTCCATGTAAAATACTGGATCCAACATAGCTAGGCAGAAAATGATGATGATGAAGCTTGTCTTCTAACACAAGCATTATCTGCTTAAAAGGAGGCGCCATTACAAATAAAATGTGTACTATTTATGGTTATGAAATAAATTATTATTAAATTATTATCTCCAATTCAAAAATGTCACCTTCAGTCGGGGAGGGGGGGGGGGGGCTCCCCGCCTGAAGGTGACATTTCTTCACCTGGATAACACGGAAGCAGGATAAATCCATAGTTAAATAATCTAGTATTATGTTAAATAGAAAAAAAAAACGGACTGCTTTTAAAACACTATTCTCAGAAACTGATGAATAAGTTTGAATCAGACGCACACGTGAAATATGTACAGAGGCCAGCACATCAAGCTACCCCAATGTGTCAAATTGCTTTGAAAGGTTTTCAACTTTATGTCAATATGATAAGGTTCATGTTCAATTGAGAAAATTTGACAGTTTGGGGTAGCTTGACGTGCTGGCGTCTGTACCTACAATGTCAAGGTTAAAACTTCCACATGTTTATTCTGTTTTATATGAATGAAATGCATTATTTTAAAGCAGGTACATTATGTAATATGGGAGGGCAGAAATGGTTCTGGTGATGATCGGAGGCCATGGATGAGGAAATCTTTAGGGGGAGCCTATGTCCAGCAGGGGCCGTGTTTGACTGGTGATGATGATGATGATGAAGTGGTTTTTATTATTAATATACTTGTCTGTAAAAAAAACACTTACAATGTTTTTGGTAGGTCATAGAGGTAACGGGTTCAAAACCGGCTGTGTTCATATTGTTTTGGGTACCCAAGTAAACTAAGATATACCATTGTGTGAAAACTAAATTGCAATAGTAAAAAAACCAACCATACTTTAAGAACGAACTTGTAAAAAACCAGTCAAGGTGAAAGTTCGTTGACCTTATAATATTTCGACTAAGGCGAGGGTGACTCAAGGAAGCACGTGGTTTAAAAACTTCCCCTTCTCACTATTATCAAGAACTAATTAACTATTTCATATTAAAATAACTCGGAAAAACCACAAAAGTTTAATTACAAACGGATTTTTCTCGATTTAAATAAAAACATATTTATCAGGCCATAAACTACAGACAGAGATACCATTACAATTACTCATAGTGTTAAAAAACACTTGAAAATAGAATATCGAGAATAACCTTAGTACATAGACAATTTCCTACCTCTTTAATGACCGATATTAAGTAAACCTATGACGTAGTTGACGACTTACACTTGACAGTTTCGCAACCGTTCCATATTTGACTTAATAATTGTGAGTAATAATAATTGGAACAATCTAGTAGTTGGACATACCTTGTTTACACAATGGTTGAAACTGGATGAAATTCAAACAAGGTATAAAAAATATTTATTACCATACACTGACCATAGTTTACGTTTCTTTTCTTATTTAAGAGTTCTGCCTATCTTGTTTAGATATCGGATTAAAGATATCTATAAGCCAATTCCTGTACTTACTGAATTTACTATATTTACTATACTTACTTAAGAATAGACTGTGAATATTGTTTAAAATAAGGGAAAAGACCTTCAGGTATAAAATTATCATCAATAAATCAAAGAGGTGAAATGCGTAGTACTCGCAACTGGCGTGCTTGTATGACCAGAGATGTATGAACGTAAACTAAGCAAATGTATATCGCAAGTGGCGTTTTGTAGTTTCTGCCTCTATGTGTGTAAAAATAATAATAATAACAGTAATAAATCAATCTTCGTAGCCATGCTACTGTGTAGCTAATGCGTAGCGCGTATCCCCCGAAAACAACAAAACGCAGACAGCTAATACGCATAATGATAATACCATTATCTTGTTTACGTATCCCAATAAAAATAACTCAGACAAAGGTATAACAAAGAAAGATCAAAGATAAGCATTGAAATAGAACATCATTGCGAAACAAAAAAAAAACAAAAGTCATTCTGAACACCAACATGTACTAGTTTAAAAACTAAAATGACGAAAACGATTAGGTACTGCCGTAATCGAACCGATTTAAAAATTTACATTTACCCAACTACATTGTAATATTGACCAAACCGTCAAAATCTTACACTAGTCCAAATTACGCCACGTAATTGCCTAAAACTAAACCTAACGCTTATCAATCGATTAAATTATTTCATGGAAAACGCAAAAACGCGACAAACACATGAGTCAATAACGAATTAGCTAAAAAATCGGATACATTGACTCAACATCAGCTAAAGTGATTACTCGCGCACAGTCAGGGCAAGTTACGTAAATATCACCAACACTACCAAGAATCGCGCACACATAGAAACAAACACACACACTCGCGCAGTTGTGTCTGTGTGCGTGCTGCAGGCTGGGAGTCGGGCGACCCCACTACAAAATTTAGTCGCGCTCTGAACTGCGAACAGTACGGACCTGTCCAAGCAATTGGAGTTACACAGCGCCATACGCAGTGAATATTTCGTCATAACAACATTGTGATAGTGACAAAAATCATTTAAGACGTGCAAAGTGGGAGTGAAACATTTTTGATTACATTGAATATTATTGATAAACTAACTGTGAACAAGAACCTTGTGAATTACTGTTCTGTGGATTATGACATTGTACCCACAATTTGGATAATTCCGGATAAGGAGTGCAAAAACACCGCAAATATTTTTGTAAGTATCTTTATGGTTGATCATTGTTTTTTGACAGGATTTTAGCAAAAACTGAATGTCGGAAATTATTTAGAACATTTCTGGAAAAAAATTACAAGTCCAGTTTGAAAGCAAATTTTCCACTTCCCCAACCATCTTAATAAACTACCCGAACTCTCCGAATTCAATTCGCGTTTAATGAAAAGAAACAAAAAATAATAATTTCAGAAAATTAAATAACTTGCAAATTAATCATAGAATCAAACAAAATAAAAATGTTAATGAAAACAAACAAATTTTTCCGATCGAAAAAGAAAGTCCGTGAAAAATGCGCATTTAAAAAGGGTAATTGAAAAACAAATCCTTTCTTTAGGACTTAGAATTTTCTCGAATTTTTTTTTCTGAATTTGAAGTTCAGTTCAAACAATCTCTTGGAATTTATCGGAGTTTACAAAATTCTAGCCGAAGATTCGTAGATTTTTGTATCTGTTTTTACCGAGTCATTGACTTCGCTTCCAAATATGTTTACTCATCTCCCGTGATCCGTGCCAAAACGGCTATGTTAATCATTTTATTTGTTGAATTCTTACGTTCTTGAAGTTTTTCAATGACGGCCCTCGCTGTTTCACCTTGTTTTCATTCTTTTGTTTGCATTACTGCTTCCTCGGTAATTTCGTCAGTGTTTATGTTCGTACACAACTCTTTTTACAATTGTTTATGTGCCCTATCCTGTCTCATTTATCTAAAGTATATTACGAAAGAGGCGGTATCAGATAAAAAAATAATAAATTGTTCTGATTTTGAAATCGCTGAGTCACTGTGAGGTATATTATTTTTTTTGTTTTATTTATTTTTTTACGTTTTAATGAAATGTCGTAAGTTTGTAAGGAACAAAATGTGGTATGTAGTGGTTTTAATTGTGGGATTGCGTCGGTCGGTGTCGTAAGCTGCGCCTGGCACAGTTCTGTTGTAAGCCATTGTGAGTCGCTTACACAAGTGGTTCAAGGTTTCAATCCGGCGTGCATTCGCCCGCGGATGTACGGAAACTAGATTTACTTTGCTTTTTGATATTTTTGCAGACGTTGCAGAACTGCAACGTCTATTTCTACTATATTTTATTTATGCAACTTTGCATAAATAAAATATAGTAGAAATAGTCCTTAAAAAAAAATCGAAATTTTATGCACAGATAAATGCTCAAAGTCAACTTAGTACAAAATAATTACGCCAAGCCGGAAAAAAATTAAACCAAAGTCGTGACTAAATAAAAATGAGAAGTAGATACAATATAAATCAAAATAAATTATCTCGACCAACTTTACAAAAACAAAACATAGGTAATTTATGTAGATTCTCTCTGTATAAATATTTTTATTAACCTTCGCAACAAATGTAGAAAATCCTAACACCACAAACAACACAATATGTATTGTTTCCCACCCTCCCGCCATTTGCCCAGCCACCTGTTCCTTTACATGCAGTAGTTGTGTGCAACAATCGATTGCCCTGTAAAGGTCGCCAATACATGACGTAACAGGGTGGGTGTTGCGCAACCAACTGCAATACAACGTGCTGTCTCGCACGTATTAACATTACAGCTAGAAAATCGAACGAGCCCACGATAAATCTCATGAGACGTCAAAAAATATCGGGAGTTCAACGAACTCGCGTATGTCAAATATGGCGAAAAGTCGAAACAAATGAAGGTTGCTTCGCACTTTGGTTTAAAAACAACAATTGAAGGTAGATATGTTTCGTTTACCGGAACCATTAGCATTTGGTACTGTTAGCTAAGCTTCCGTAAACTGTAACCAAAAAATGTATTAAACTGACTAACTATTGAACACAAAGGCGTAACTAACAAGTAAATAGATTTATCACGAAATGCATTCTAGGCATATGATGTAATACGGAACTAACCGCAAGGTTGTACGGAAAGCAATACTGAAGAGTGTAAGGCCACATTTATTTAATCACTTATCGGCGACATGGGTTTATCGATATCTGACCACAATTGAGTCACTCTTTTAACGCGTACCTTAAAAAATAGGTAAGTAAACATTCGTTCTGACATCGTTTACAAAGACCGTCACCTAATTAGCCGAAATGCTTTGTAAATATTGGCATAAGATAAAGAAACTCCAGCCAGGGTTACCAAACTTATAAATGAACGACATTGGGATGTAACCCTCGACATATTTGCCTGGATTATGCTTTTTAAACAACGTACGGGTTATGTAAGTAGATTTTTTTATGCGCAATAACAAGAGCGATAATTTCATCGGCGCGAGGACAAGCAAAGATAACTTGACCTATTTTTTTATCTCAGTCACTGCGTAACTGTAACCTACTTAGTGATGCGCACGTGAGTGTGTACGGCCAATTGCGATGAAGTGGACCATCGTGACGTGGCCATTGTGGACACACAAGCTCCCAAATATGAGTGATTGATGAGTTGAACGCTGATACGAATGTGACGCAACTGCACGGCAGGAAGCTGGAACGAATGCTGAAAATCGTCGCTGCATTCGTAATGATCTGCTTTTGGTTTTCGACGAAGATCGATTTATATAAATGGGAATCCCCTATGCGTCAGTAGGTAATGATAATGGCAAGCAGTGTTATGACTGCCGATAACTTCGAATATTATCTTGCGACGGCTAACCTTAGAGTATGGAACAAAACATCGCTCTCGACTTACAATACTTCCGCGAACTAGGCCTGTTATGTAACTCTAGCCGCTACATTCGACGAATCTAGCACAAGGAAATAGGTTAAGTGTTTCTTAATAATGTAGCAATTAGCAGGTACAGAGCAAGGCCAAAAAACTAGGTCCGTCTTTGTTGTAAGAACTGATTCACTCAAACACCTTGTAATCACTCTTATCTTTTATTTAAAAAGACCAATTTCTACCGGAAAAGCGGAAAGGCCTTGGCACGTTTATAAATCGGAGTTACGAAATGCAACCTTGACACCAAACCATTATCGTGAGCCGACCGATAGAGGCCGCCGAACAAAAATAACGCTCCGGCCTTTAATTAGGTCTTACGCGAAAAATCGGTCAAGTATACATCATTTTTGTTGTAAAAACGCATCCAGAAGAAGACAACCTCCAAGATGGCAAATCAAAATAACTTATGGTTACGGCAACAGACCACTTCTAAGACATAACATGAGTCGGCGAGTAGCAAGTTTTCAAAACATTCACATCTTGACATAATTCATAACCACAGACAATGAGACATTGGCGCCAACGGGAACGCCATGTACATTATGCAACAGTTTTCCATTTTCTCGCTAGGTTTTCATTGATACTTCTTCCGGAAAATTGTAAAGATGTTTCTCACAATTCTATTAACATCTCTGAACTAATAAGTGAACAGGCGCGACTTCTGTCATTATAATAGGAATGAAATTACAATGTTAAAAATATTTCTATCATTTCATAGTCGGCGGTAAGCGTCAAATCAAATATGGCCGCCGTCCCACTTTTCCCGCGCAATAAACGGCAAGCGCGTGGAAAGTTACCGTTGTACTACTTTCTCTACTTTTTCCAAGATGGCGCCGGTTATATATTATTTAAACTAAGGTCAAGAGCGCAGTTATTTATTTCAAAACCGTCACGAATGTTACAATTAAACTTGACTTTGCCACGATTTGTTCAAGTTATTCATATGGCTTCCTTTGCATTTTTATGTTTCAAAGTGCTAGTTAAAGTTGATGGTCATGTTGACATTGACTTTGTCTGACATCTTACATAATATTTAGTTTAAAAATTACAGTGTGAGAGAGATCTACGCTCACGCTAAGGAACAGAAAGAAAAACCTAGTTAAAAACGGCCACGTAATTCATGAAAACAATAGCCCCACTGTCAAAGCCAAGGGCAACACCATTAAAGGCAATTAATGATTAAATTTCACGTTCTTCGATCACGTTGCAGTTTATATAACTATGTAGAGAGGATCAAACGTGCTTGGGTCGGTTGGTTGCGCAATACAACGTGAGGTTCATGAACACACGTGCTGCCGGCCGCGTGACCAGAACGCGCTTTGGCACGTGAGATGCAGGTAGGACAATCACGTCGCTAAGGTCAGCAGCACAGGGCTGCCTCTATGAACTTTGACATGGACTTCCCAAGTTCGGAGCTAAAAGTGATATCGAAATTCGGGGAACTGAAATATGATAAGAAAGATAAGCACTTATACGGGCTGGGGTCATGTGAAGTTTAAAACGATATTTATGACAGATGATTACTTGGATTTCTTTGGATTTAAAGTTTGACACTTCCAAAAAGGGATCTTCCTCCATTTCTTTTGTTGACTGTTTCAATACAGACTTAAGAAAAAATAAGAGCAACTTCAACACGTTTAAACGTAATTTAAATCGATAATCGCAAGCAGCGGAAGATATTTCCATTAACTGCACGAGACGAGTCTATTTCTAATTCAAATGGTCGTTCTAATGACATAATCATAGAATAGATAACCTCGTGTCCTAGCACGTGCTATAGTCTATGACGCTAACGTATAGAGTATGCCATCATTATGTAACTACATATAAACAGGAACAAAACACGATTTAATACTTATTGTAATTACTATTGTGTAATATACTAAAATATGTGACTTGTAAATAAACTATAATATCAGTATTTGTGAAATAGGAGGACTTTGTACAGTGAGTCAGACGCATGACACCTCGCATCATTACGAAATGCGTCTGATAAAGAAATAACAGGAACTGTGTTAGATGTTTTGTTTAAATACACGTGACTCAACATTTAAAGAATTCAAAATATAATTTACGCTAACGCCCGAGCGAAATAAATTGAATTATTTGTTCTTGTAAATTAAAACACATCGTTTGAGGAAAACGTGGTCGATTATTAATTAATCGAATAACTTAAACCCTCTCAACGCTTTTGGTTGGGACACGACTACCTTATAATAACTGAATGCAGATTATTTTCTGTACAAAACTCGCTGATCTAAAACCAATACGATTAAAAGATATCAGTGCACACATGACAGCCACACGAAGCGCGTTTAGAAAAAACAACTGTAGATAGTAAAAACTGTTCTATTTTTAGTTCGAGGGGTTCGACACGTGTTGGTAGCAAGCGTATCGCGCGATACATTTCTTATTGCGTAGGTCCTGCCCTATCTTCAAAGTGACTGGCTAAAACAATTTAAAACCCGGCTTTGAATCGATGAGGCATCAATTAACTATAAAGCACTGTCCTCGTTTGGCATGCAAATTTAACATAATCAGCATTCCGTTTCTAACGGCAACTAAAAATACAATCAAACACATCGGCATCTCATCGCATACTGTAAACGAAGCCGAAATTTTTCCCATCACTCCCAATGCCAGACGTAGCTGTTGGCTAACGGTTGCACAATACGTCGCTTACAACTATCAAGCGGGTTTTGACAATCGACAGTTATCAGTAATCAAGTACTTTCTCGTGGCGTGACCCGTTATCCGAAAACTGGGACTGTACGGTATAACCGAAAACGGTTTTTATTCTCATCACTGCTGTCTAAAACGTGTAATACTGTTATGAAACGGCTATTAGTGTGTCGTCATCATTTTAGCGGTTTTTTTTGTGTGATAGTCAAGGTTTGGTTAATGTGATAAGTCGTTCGCAGTGGTAGTGGCTTGTCAAAACTATGTTAGGCAATTTAGATTCTTATGGCATAGTTTGAGTGTCTAGTTAAGATTTAAAGCTACTTATCCATAAATGGCCACACGTAATAGCTCATAAAACTCATAAAAGCTACACAGAACGTGCTATAAACAAATTTCCTTACTAAAAAATAACGACAAAAAGTTAACAATGCATGTATTTTTATAACCAATGCTAAATAGTAACAGTTCGGTTGGAAACGGTGTTTAACTGTCTGTGCTCCGCCAACCGTCAACGGAATAACGGGTGGCAACATTTTTCTGTTAATCTCTTTGCAAATGGAGCAAAAACATCATAATTTGCAGTATAAAAATGGCATTTTAAACAGCGAATCGATCGCAAGTAATTCAGCAATTCGATTTTTAAAAGAATGACTTTTCAGTTTTAAACAAGGTCAGCCATGTTTTGACCATAGACTAGACTGGGTTAGTTTGTATTAACGACCAAATTACCACTAAAATACCGTAATACAGTTATGATGAAACTTTTCCATGTGTTACGATCACGAATACTGTTTTAAATTAACACCTAATAAAGTGGGCGGGACAAACGGGGCGGCCGACAAAAAATGTTTGGATAGTTATGTGTAAGTAACTGTACAATATAGTAGTAACGGAACTTGATTTTATTAACACAAATGAATATTTAACGCGATGAAAATTCATAGCGAACTCACTCGTTGGAGTTTTAACTTCGATTCGATTTAATTGGTCGAAATGAAACCTAGTTTTATAAACTGATTAACCTTAATCCAATTTAATTAAGAACAACAAAGGTCCCACTGTCATTTTTCAATAACAATGTATACCAATTAAAGTTGGCGCAATTATTTGAACAGTTAGACGGCATAACGGGGCGCCGGCGCATCTGGGCCGACCTACTGACACCGATCTTGTCGTTGTCGTGTCGTGGAACGGAACGTATCAATAACACAATCATACTATGCAATGAAAAATTATTTCTGTCAGATTGGAGAAATCATACTTTTGGCAATTTAGTAGTTATAACTGTCGCATCACCTAAATTTCATTGGATAAAATTGCTACATGAAAAAAATCAATTGCTTGCAATTGGGAAACCACAGGATGGAGGCTCGAAATTTGAATTAATTTGGAAGCAAATCAATAGTCATTCGAATTTCAAATCAGTTGATTTGTGTCCCGTATATCGAACACACGTGTTTTGATACATTATGCATACAAACAAAATGCTTAGGAAAAACAATTTTCTCTTAAAAAGAACTCTCACGTTGCCTGCATTAAAACCGCGTGTTATCAAACGTGGTGAACGACATTTTTTTTCTGTGCACAACTCAGTGCAACTCTCATTGTTTTAAAATCATTAAAAAAACAATCAAACTTAGTCGCCACAATAGGCACTTACTAATGATCCTTACCATTGTTAGTTTCGGATAATAAAGTTGATAACAATGCCGTGCTGGTACATTTTTTTATACTTCCTGTATTATTCGCACTTTGATCGATTAATCGAATAATCTTACCGATTTAGGTAAATCGATTGTCTACTCAAATTCGCTAAGTTCTGCAATCATTCAATTTTATTTTTATATTGTAACAGCAAAAATTCACGTTCGGCAATAGGAAGCAGGTTTTGTAACGGAAGAAATCCGGTGTAACCTTAAAATTGGATTTGTAACATTGTAACACGCTAAAATTAAGAAACACGATTTATTAATGAGTTTGGCTAACATGAAGGGAGTAAAAAGCGTTGAAATGTGGCAACGTTATTTCACAAAGGCGATCCACGTGCAACAACTTTGCAGCGGCGCGGCGGCGGGATCTTGCGACATTCAGTTTTTGCAACCGACCGATTTTGTAACAGCGACATTATTTAGACAACTGCAATGGTTGGCGAATATTTTTTGAACTGTAACTAACGTAACCTTTCGCTTGTTTCAGAATCACAGTGATAATTCGTGCGGACCAATCGACGTCCGCCGAAACATGGTTGCAGAGTTCATCCTGAGTCAGCAGCAGCTGCTGAGTGGAGGGGGTGGCGGAGGCCTCGGGCCTGTACAGCCCCCCTCCCGCGCCCCACCGCCTAATCGTGGGCGCCAATCCGTGTCCCCGTACCCAATGGACCACAGCCAAGGCCCTGTGGGTAGCCCGGGTGACCCAAATGACTATTCACCCTTCGAATTCAACAAACGCAAGGAGTTCTTCGGTCAGCGCAAACAGAGGGAGTTCATCCCCGACAACAAGAAAGACGATGGATACTGGGACCGTCGCAGGCGGAACAACGAAGCCGCCAAGCGTTCCCGCGAGAAGAGGCGCTTCAACGACATGGTCCTGGAACAGCGCGTAGTTGAGCTGTCCAAGGAGAACCACGTGCTCAAAGCACAGCTTGATGCGATAAAAGAGAAATACGGCATTTGTGGGGAAACCCTCATAAGCATAGACCAGGTGTTGGCTACACTTCCGACTTGTGACCAGGTCCTTTGTGTCACAAAGAGGAGTAAGCTGACCCCCAACACCATGTTCCCTGCTCCGCCGCCACCACCCCCGGCACAGCCTGCTTCTCCCCCATCGCCGCCGCCCCAGCGCCAGATGGAGCCCTACCAGGAGAGGCTTCCAGTACCCGAGTACTACCCGCACCCGCACCCTGCACACTACGAGCCCCCCGGCTCAGTTCTCAACCTGTCCAGAACTCGCCGAGTGCCCTCGCCCTACGAGCTGTCCTCCCTGTCAGGCTCAGGAGACGAGACTACTGAACAGTACGCACCCGAAAACAACGGGCTGCCGCTCAAACTTCGCCATAAATCACATCTCGGTGACAAGGACGTCGCCAGCGCCCTGCTCTCCCTCCAGCACATAAAGCAGGAGCCTGGCCCCCGTTCCTCCCCCTCATGGGACGGCGAAGGCTCAAGTGATGAGCGCGACTCCGGGATCTCCATAGGAGCTGAGTTCAGGCCCCAGCGGCCTGATGACAGGCTCGCAGCCGAGGAGGAGGACGCACACCTCAAGTCTGAGCTCGCGCGACTTGCCACCGAGGTGGCCACCCTCAAGAACATGATGCACCAGAATAAGGCGCGCGCGCACGAGCACTGAGCTGTCGCCGCCTGCGCCTGGACCGCGCAGCCGCCCCCGCCCGCGCCCGCGCCCCGCGCCCTGCGCCCGCGCATGCGCCCTCGCGTCGAACTCGCTCGTACAAACTGTCTCCCCTCCCAGTAGATGAAGTTACCACGTTGTAAAGAGATAAATATTATATTTGTATCATATTGTGCAGCTGTAAGCGGCTAAGCCGCGACGCCTATTTGTAGTCCTTCCTAGTAGTTGTATGTCGTGGTCGGTGTCTAGTACGTACTCGTGTAGGGTAGGCAGAAGTAGTGGCAGGTCGTCGTCGTAGACGCTCTTCCTGGACCCTTTATAAATATGAAAATGAGACTAATTATGTTCGGTTAATAGACTTTTCGAACAGATAAAACTTGTCTACTCAGTGATAGGATATAAAAAATGCATTTTTAGTGATGAGCTATGTATGTATATGTAATTAAGTTAAAGAAGTAGATCTGTTTCATCTTTTCGAAGACTCGAAAGTGAAAAATCGATGGCTAAAGACTATGTTCTTATAAGTATTAGTGTTGTAAGTTTTGATCTAAGTAAGTTTAAGTCCAACGTAGATGGTTATTTATAAAAATTAATGTATATTTCTCATTTCGGATTGCCCGTTAAGTTTTAAACCAAAAAGATGTTAGGTCCTCTGGTAAACGATGAGAAATCGCAGATAATATGTAAAACATAGATTCTACATTAAATAATAACAGAATGTATTGATAACAAACAGAATTAAGAATACCAGTGCCTTTGACAATACATACCTACCTTTATAAATAGCTACCTATTGGAATATTTTTGTACACTTATTAGAAAAAAAGAAAATGGCGATTTCATCTCTCGGAAACCATGGTCGTTACTATGGGTTCGCTCGACTTGCAGTAACTCGATTGTTTATTGTTTCCTTTTGAAAAGTGAATGACAGTGCTAAGCATTAGACCTTCTTGTGCGAAGAGACTTTCGAGTTGTTGTGAGTAGTGAACCCATGGTAGGCACAAGTGTAAATTTTGTAAATGTATCGAATCCTAAGAAAGCTAGTGGGCAAGTATTTCAGTTGTATTGTAAGATTACTCCTAGTATTGCCCTGAAGGGCATGTGATAGGACTGAGGATGAAGTATACTAAGTATTTATTTATTATTGGACCTGCAAAAAAGGATTTTACAATTTATTATCTTTGTATAAGAAACTATACGATACGAATAAATTGTGTACTTTACAATTAAATGACGAATTTTATTTCCTTACTACCCTTACACAAACGCACACACCTAAAGTTCAGAAAGTAAACTAAAATCAGGGAATTGACATCTCTTTCTGATAGATAGTTTGAGAAAAGGACGGTGATAGATAAGAACTAAGTTAGAGATGTCAACTTGGTTCAAACCATGCTTTTGGTCGACTATGGCCGAACTGGCGGCACGGCTCGACAAGGGATTTTTACACATGATTTCGAATCTTATTTCACACTGTTAACGCTCACATTTCATTGATGCATCACAGCCTGCTTTGCCATCCTTCGGAGCGTTCTGACATACCGAAATGTGAACGCTAAGCCTCATAAAATAAGATCTCAAATCGTTTGCGCTTAGTAAAATCCCTTTCCGTGCCGTACCGCCTGTAGGCGACGGCCCTATGCCTACATAGAAGCTTGAGTTCAATTAAAATTGATAGATCTTCATATGAGAGAAAAATCACAAAAACTCTGAAATAAAATTTCCCTGTGGAGAAGGAAATTAGGGTATCAATATCTACTAACCATCGTTGCTGTTCTGATTTGAAGGATAGTTGGCCGTTAAAACAAGATTAGCAACATAAGGGTCATCATCTGCCTAGCCCTTTCCTAACTATGTTTGGGTCGGCATCCAGTCTAACCAGGTGCCGCTGACTAGCAGTATTTTACATGGAGCTACTGCCTATCTGACCTGAACCAACTTACTGGGCAACACGATACCCCTTGGTAAGACTCGTAAAACTTTGGGTTTCTGACTACCCGTAACGACTGCCAAAGATCTAAAAATGACAGCCTGTACCAACGGCTTCGCGCGCGTTCCGAGGCATGGAACAGTCTCGGTACCTCGATACGAACTGTCACCAATCCAGGGACTAAACTCGGCAAGCGTAGCTTAACCTTCCATCAACCCGTGCGGCTGTTTTTATTTAGCCTCGAGCTCATCATTTAGTTAGCCACCCCATGCCTTGCAGGTGCCTGTGACGGATTGCGTGACTGAAGGTTGTGACTTTCCACCAGTTGGGCAGTTTCCCACAACCATATCGTAGGGATTCCCCAAAAGAGTTAGGCGTGGGTTCTACCTATAGTACCACAATCACAATTATATTTAATAGTCTCGCCCTCTATTAAATGGGACTTAAACATAACTGGTGAAATGTGGGTGTACTATACCTAGGTACACCTCTGTCTAACCCTTCGAAGACTACATACGTGATGTTACGTTATGTTAACACTTTCAGTGCCCAGCACCCGGCTCCCCGGTCGAATAATAGTTAGTTCTGTATACAGAACTCGCTTCCCGAGTCGTACATGTAAAAAGCTATTATAGATGAGATGTGAACATGCCATCACCCCCTACCATATACCTACGCATTATGTAATTTGCCAAACATTATGACATACAAGTTGAATCGTATTTTTAAACTGGGCTGCGAAAGGGTTAATTATATGTAAGTCCCCTGTAATAAAGGCGGCGGCGGCGTCTATTTCGTTGCCCTCAAATCCAGACACGGAGATTCAGAAATCCCAGATGGAAAAACCCAATAAAATGTTTGCTTAAAAATACCTCGTAAGCAATATCAGGACTATTGAAATCAACCTAGTTTCCATGTAAAATGTATGTCGCTGAAGTAGACTGCATTGCACTAAATATATGTATGTAACTAAATCATTGCAAAAGTAATTTCGCATTTATAGACAATCAAGTTAAGCAGTTAACAAAAAAAATGCTTTGTCTAAGAGGAATACCTATAGTACACCCACATTTCGCCAGTCATGTTAAGGATCCATGTAATAGAAGGCATGCCTATTGCCATCACCAGCACCCATCCAGACTCCGGGCTGCTACTGAGAAAATCTAGATGGAATAACCCAATAACACTAACGGACTTGGGAATCGATCTCATGCTCAGCCGTAGCGTTTGCAACTACGACACCAACTCCTCTCACTCCTCCAGTGTTCTTTTCTGATTCATTTCGATGCGGGATCCAAGACAGTAGAATCGATTCTCCCGGACTCGTCGGCCTTTATATCTCGACGATTTTCTGGTGGTCGCCACTGTTGATTCTGGTTTTCAGGAGTTGCAGTGGTTGGGGATAGTGTGGCGGGCATGTCCCAAAAACTAAAACCGCGATTGCTTAGCTGGTGTCACACCAGCGAAGCAGTCCAGATATCGAAGCATAGATGCCAGGATGTCAAGTTAAAGCAAAAAACGTCCACGAAACCTGAATCGATAAAAAATGGTTCATCAGAAAAACTAAACTAACTGAACTTATCGGCTAATCTCACTTTTCATAGGCAGCTATATCAGGACCTGAAAAAAGCCTCCACTTACACCCTTCAGCCTATGTACTGCTTAACACGGCCAATACCAAAAATGGTCACAAAAGATTTACATTATATCCACTCATCATTTGCGTAGCCTTTTCCCAACTAATTTGGAGATAGCTGAATACCAGTATTGCACGGGGAGCCACTGTCTTTTTGACCTCCACAACTGAGTTACTGGGTAAAACAATGCCTTTTGATAAGATAAGTTGTCAGACCGAAAGCTTCTTACTACCTGTTACGACTCTCAAAGATCTACGAATGACAACCGGTATAAACTGCTTAACGTGCTTTCCGAGGCACGCAGGGGTGTCGGTATGTAGGTAATGGAGATTCACCCATCTACGGAACGATCTTAAGTCAAGGACGGCTGTCATTCGTAGATCTTTGAGAGTCGTTACGGGTTACGTTCGACAGACTTGCGCCTTTTATTATTTAATCACAAACCCCTCTATGTCCACTCAAGACAAACATTGGTTATGTTTTGCAGATAAGATAGAATGACTGCTAAGCGATCTTTGACAGGAGTTGCGGAACTTTCCTTTAATTCAGATGACTTCGAATCTTATTTAACATTGTTAACGCTCCCATTTCATTGATATGTCACAGGATGCTTTGGAATCCTTCGGCATCTTCTGGCATTCCGTGGCATACTGTAATGTGAACGCTAAGCATCATAAAATAAGATCTCAAATGATTTGAGCTTACTAAAATCCCTTGACGTGCTGTGCCGCCAGTAGGCGCTGCAGGCCTCTACAAGAGAGAGGAGAGAGTATGTGGTTTAGTAGACAAAGTATAAAGACTGCCTCACTGTTTTAGTGGGCGCACGGTGGCTTACTGCTGAGCATGAGCTAGTGGGTTCGATTCCACTACTGGGGTAGGACAAAGCGTTATTGGGTTTTTTCATCAGGGATATTGCAGTAGCAGCCCGGAGTCAGGACTTAGGCTGCGTTTCCACTGAGGCGGAGCTGTGCGGAGCGGAGCTTAGCGGTGCATGAGTTAACCAACCACAATGTCTACACTGAAGCGGAGCGGAGATTTCGAGAAATGCGATTGGTTAATGCACGCACCATAAACTCAGCTCCGCACAGCTCCGCCTCAATGGAAACGCAGTCTTATGTCCAGTTGATGGCAATAAACTGGCCCGCTATTACATGGGACTTAAACATAACTTTCACTATATAAGTTCACTATAGGTACACCTCTGCCTAACACCTCGGTCTATACAGGCATGATGTCATGTAGAACAAGATACACAAAAGAAAATATTCCTTTTTTACTCTAAGAACTACCATAGCAAAAATATATTTAATCATCATCTGCCTTACATTTCTGACCATGTTTGGGTCAGCTTCCAACTGGATTCAGCTGAATACCAGTATTGTACATGGAGCGACTGCCTATGCTGCCTTGATAAGATTGGTCAAATTAAACATCTATTTAATAAAAGTCTTGCATTCTAAACCACTGGGTAAATTGAGACATTATGCACAATAGTTCCTTATATAAGGCTTTTGAATGATTCCACATATTGGATGAAAGTTTGTATGGAAGTTACAAAGTTGAATGCTGTGTGTACTTAGACTTCTATTAATAAGAAAAAGTTAGTTTTACCATCCATCGTTCGGCACATGGGCGTGGCTTATAATAAAAAAGACACAGTAATAAGTAATACCAGAAATCAATACTTTTGTTATTATCACAGCCTTGTAACAACACACATATAACAAAAGATCGAAGCATTCGTCATCACAATCAATGACGTCACCGTTTAATTGAATGTTCTTAGTAAAGATAAAAATAACTGGAGCAATGTGTTGAATGTTTGTAGATAGATAATGTACTTACTTATAAGTAAATGCGGTTAGTTTGTTTTAAGTGATAGTCTGATTGTTAGACGAGGGTTGTGGTATTCCAAAAGCTCTAGGATACGCTATTTTAGTTACTGGTTACGAGTATCAAGAGTAGAGGTGGACCAAAGAAACGATGGATGGATTGTGTGATAGAAGATATGGCTAGAAAGGAGGTGACTGTTGAGTTGACGGCAAATAGAGATGTATGAAATAATAAGACATGCTGCGCCGACTCCAAATCAATTGGGATAAGGGCAGGAGGATGATGATGATAATGATTACTGGCACCATAATCTACAATCATGGATCCATGGATCAATGGTACCGATTGCTATTATTCACAAACTAAATTTAAGTAAAGGTATTTCCATCCTTTTCTCTCTTGTAAAACATAAAAGGGACTGATATGCTATAGGTACTAGAGTACCAATTAACTTCATTATGATCCAGTGCAGGTATGTCGGTGCTAAAACAGGTAAAATTCCTACAGGTAAAGTTATTCATTAATATCCTAACCTGTTAGTGTCCCACTGCAGGCCAAAGGTCAAGCACACAAACAGTATTCACCACGTGTACTCAAAGTACGTGTTTGGCGTAGTGGCTGAGCGATCGACTGCTGCGCCTCGTGTCGTGGGTCGATTCCCGCACGGAACAAGTATTTGTATGACCTACAGGTAGTTGTTCCGGGTCTGGCTGTTTGTGTATGTGTCTTTAAATGTTTCTAAACGCACCTACGACACAGGAGGAAGTCCTAGTGTGGGGCAACGTTTCTTTTATATATTTATAAAAAAAAATAGATTGGCGAAAAACAGTAATAGAAACAAAATGCTGCAGTCAACTTTAAAACAAGGAAAATACACTGTGACACAAACCTTCATCTACTAAGCCGTTAATTACAAACAATTAGTGGATACTTATCTGTGAGAACACCTCGGTAACCTGCTTCCCCAGATGACGTTCAAGCAGCGCGTGAAGGTAGCTATGATACCATCTTTAATGTAGACCAAGATGGAAGAATTGTAAATGAATAAATAAATAAATAAATAATGCTGGACAATCTACACAGCATCATCTAGCCCCAAGCTAAGCAGAGCTTGTGTTATGGGTACTAGATGACTGATATACTTAATACAATACATTACATACATAGATATTTTTTATTATACATAGCAAATACCCAGAACACCCGGAACAAACCTTTGTAGATCGTACAAACATTTGTCCCAAGGCGGGAATCGAACCCGCAACCTTCTGCGTCGCAGGCGGACCTTCGCCCGCTGCGCCACATATCGGTGTAGTCGGCGCGGAGAAGTTAATCAGTCTTCGCGTAAACTAGTGAGAGCACAGTATCGACGACACGACGTCTTGACGGCACGGTTGGCGCAGTGGCTGAGCGATTGGCTGCTGTGCTGCGTGTCGTGGGTGCGATTCCCGCTCAGAAATTTGTTTTGTATGGTCTATAGGTTCTGGGTCTGGCTGTTTGTGTATGTGAGTTTAAATGTTTGTAAACGCACCCACGGTGCAGGAGAAATTCTTAGTGTGGGGCAACTTGTTTTCCAAGAAGAAAAAATATTCTAATTCTTAATTTAGTTCAATAACAACGCTGCCATATAATCCTCTCAGGATTATATGGCATAGTATTAATGAAATAGATAGGTAAGCATTGAAGTTATGTATCTGACACAAAAGGGAGATTCACCCACGGCCAATTAAAATATCGGACCTCAATCAATCCAATCTCTCGTCTCGTATCTTTTCAATTTTAGTCTTTCTTTTCTTCTATTTTTCCTTAGGTTATGGGTTCAAACCTGGGCAAGTACCAATGTGAGTTTTTCAATTCATATGTACTTTCTAAGTTTATCTTGGACATCACTGACATCGGTGAAGGAAAACATCGGGAGGAAACCTGGGCTTATACAATTAATAAAACTCTGAAATCGCCAACCCGTCTTGAGCAAGCGTGGTGATTAATGCTCATGCCTTCTCTGTATGAGAAGAGGCCTTTGCCCTGCAGTGGAACAGTAATAGGCTGGTACTTTTTTGTTCTTTTTTTCCGAAATAAACCTTGGCTTTGAGGATAGTATTTATAACTCCTTATGATTAAGCAGTCCAGTGATCGCGTGAAACAAAATGCGGTTTATGAGTAAGCGTAACGAATATAACATCGTTCTCATTATAATATATACTCACCTAACATGATGATTACGTATCAGGCCTTGTGTCCAATCTTCGAGCAGGCAATAATGTCTGAGGAAATGTAGACAAAACAAGCATTGAATCATTTGCTCAATGTTTTTAATTACTCCATTATTAACTTTAGGAAGTCACACGAAAAATCTATTTATTTTTCATGTTTAGAAGAAAGAAGTGAACTACATATTTGAAATTTTGTTTTTACACTGGTTACATGCACTATCATTATGAAGGGCTCGTGGATTAGTTGTATGAGCCATATGGGTCGACTTTTAAGGTTATGCAACGCTTTCCTAGGTCGGTCCGTGGATGGGTGTCATCAATTACCGAAAGGCACGGGGGAAGCCTCCGAAAGCACGCTAAGCCATCGGTCCCGGTTGTCAATCGTAGATCTTTGGCAGTTATTAAAGGTGGTGGGAATCCTGATACGACAAAAATTAACAAGTCTTATCATCATCCTCCTGCCCTTATCCCAATCCGATCCTTCCTTACCATACCATCATTCACACAATCCATCCATGGTTTCTTTGAAGTCCCTCTGCTCTTGTAACTCTCCACATTCATACTAAAATATTTCTCACGACAAGAATTTAAATCCGTCGCTAAAAACCAACAAGTACATTATGTAATTGTAAATATAAAAATGGACCGAGACTGCAATCCATTTTCTGGGCAACACTATACCTGCAAGGAGGTATAGTGCTCCATGAAAAATACTGATATTCAGCTGCATCTACTTAGACTGGAAGCCGACCCCAACATAGTTAGTAAAAGGCTCTGATGGTGACGAGCAAGAATACACAAAAACCCAGACAAAAATAAAAAACAGACTCACGCAAGAAAAAAATCTTGTGTCCCAAAAACTTCTTATTCGATTATTTCTACTTTGAATCGATTTAAACACCTAGAAATGTCAAATAACCTCGATTACAGAGCTGCAGACGTAATTTAACTATTTTTGTCACGAAAAGTATTTTAAACATAACATCAAATCTATGTAGGGATCTCGGTCAAGGCAAATATGCTTTCTTCTGCATTATCTGAGTTTCCAATGAGGCTAGACGGTATGTAATTCTGTATGGTCTTTTTTTGGGGTTCCGTAATCTAATGTCAAAAAACACCTTTTTATTTCAGCCTGGACGTCTGTCCGTCCGGATGTTAGACAGTTTTTACGTGGAGGATGCTGGCACTAAATCGTTGGAAGATAGGTGTATTCTCTGTCTGACGACATGGTTGGTGCAGTAGCTGATGCGATTGACTGCTGCGCCGCGTGTCTTAGGATTGATTCATTCACGGAACAAATTTTTGTATGGCATACAGGTAGTTCTTTCGAGTGTGGCTGTTTGTGAGTTTGGATGTTTGTAAACGCACCCACGATACAGGGGAAATACTTAGTGTGGGGCAACGATTTTTAAAAACAAAAAAAAATGTACAATTGTGTAGTGAAATTTAAAAAAATAACGGGGTGGCAGTCCCCATACATGTAACAGAGAGAAATGTCGCTCCTGAATGAAGTCCTGTCAATCAGCAGTACGACCTTTACCAACGACGCAGTCAAGATAATAGAAGCATTTGTTTCTTCCAAACATGTTCAGGCAATAATCGTCCTTGTGGTTGCTTAATTTTTTTGTTAATTTAAACAACCACAAGGACGTATTTAACGGCACGGTTGGCGCAGTGACTGAGCGATCGACTGCTGCGCCGCGTGTCGTGGGTTCTATCCCCGCACGGAACAAATATTTTTATGGCCTACAGGTAGTTGTTCCGGGTCTGGCTGTTCGTGTATGTCACTTTGAATGTTTGTAAACGCACCCACGATAGGTACAGGAGATATTCCTAGTGTGGGGCAACGATTATTTAAAAAAAATATATATATATATATATTTATTTTATAAATATATATAATTTTTTAAATATATATATATATATATATTTATTTTTTTGCTATATATATATATATATATATAGCATAGAAAATAGTAGTATTTAAACCATTAGGCATTTTGAAAGATATTCTATAGGTACCTATTTGTTAGCCACAACTATAACATTAGGTACAGTTAATACTTTCAACTCTTCGCGACCGCAATACAACAAAACCACAAATCTACATTACTCCGTTTTTAATTAATATTTAAAATAAATAAATAATGCTGGACAATCCATACAGCATCATCTAGCCCCAAACTAAGCAGAGCTTGTATTATGTGTACTAGATGACTGATATACTTAATACAATACATAGATAGATATGTTTTATTAAACATAGCACATACCCAGAACACCCAAACAAATCGTTGTAGATCGTACAAACACTTGTCCCAAGCGGGAAACGAACCCGCAACTTCCTGCGTCGCAGGCGGACCTTCACCCGCTGCGCCACATAGGTCGTTATATAATAA
This sequence comes from Phlogophora meticulosa, assembly GCA_905147745.2. Classification (NCBI taxonomy): domain Eukaryota; kingdom Metazoa; phylum Arthropoda; class Insecta; order Lepidoptera; family Noctuidae; genus Phlogophora; species Phlogophora meticulosa. Next base: position 4,241,225 of record LR990542.1, read on the forward strand.
TATTTGTTTTGTAATAATAATTAAACAAATTACTACTTTCCTGCTTTCATTATTTCCCTATGTAACCAGTGCTCATCATCCATACTTCTTTAGGGGTACGAAAAACAGGGTGTAAAGTTCCTCATTCTCGATACAAAAGGGATCATCCTTCGACCACACGGGTGTTGTGTCTGGTGGGCTACTGCCCGACGGTTACATAATGTTCAAATGCGCGGATTACTTTAATATCGCGATGTAGAATACCACAGATTTAGTATGTATGTGGCGCCAAACTTCCATGTCGCAGATATTAGCAGTTATTATAAGCTAGCTGTGCATCGACTTTACTAAGTTTTACTAAGTTACTCCGATCAGCTAGTGTCGGTTATTTCAAACAAAACATTGAAAATTGTTTCCTTGTACTAGTTTGTAATTGTATCTACCTACATTATTTTATATGCGTTTAGCAAAAAGGTCTTATTTTGCCGAAACACATTACAATATATACCTAAGCTCAACCGACTAAAAAAATAACACAAATAAGTGTAAAATAACGATAATTTCGGAAGTCAAGCTCATTTTATTGTAAAATGCAATATTTTACTAAAAGTTACTAGAATTATCCTGTCCTCTTTAGCCATACCAAGACAAATTGAATCATTTTGTTTACGGGTTTTTACCCCAAACAATTTCACTCACCTACATTACACACTGCAGGTAACGTCTGGGAAAAGAGAAGGATAAACTCAGGTGCGTTTTAGAAAATTTCCATATGAAGCGCGTTCATTATTACGTGTATACCTGTCAGGTATGTTATTAGATCAGGTAATACGTGACTGTATGCACTACAAATATTTCGCTTGGCCTAATTAAAAGGAATTTGTGGGTGATCGATGAAGCAACCGGGAAAAAGTTGAAACTTGGTTATTGTTTTACCCGCGGCCTTCCTTCTTCCTTTTTTGAAATGCAAATTTCTATTCGCGTTGAGAGATTTCTGGTAGGGACAAAACTAAAGGCTCACTGGCGGCAAGATACGTCACTGGATTTTTGTTATACAGATGATTTCGAATCTTGTTTAACACTACTAGCGCTCACTTTTCATGGAACAAAATGTTGGGCCACAAAAGGAATGAATGAAAGGCAGTTGCATACAGCTGAGATGAGAATGCTAAGGGGGATGTGTGGTGTTACGCGAATGGATATAATAAGAAATGAGTATATAAGAGGAAGTCTGAAACTGGCGCCTGTGACAGAGAAGTTGTGTGGAAATCGGCAGTCATGGTATGGACACGTGATGCCATGTAATGAGGATCATGTTGTGAGTAAAGTTTTGAGTATGAATGTAGAGGGTTACAAGAGTAGAGGAACCAGACCCAGGAAATGGAGGATGGATTGTGTGAAAGATGATATGGCTAAGAAGGAGGTGATCGCCAACAGGCTGGACTGCCCTTATATCCGGCATTGCTGTGGCAAGCATGTTGCTCCTCCAATGCCGATTAGAAAATTATAATAATTAAAATTTTCTAATTGGCATTGGCAATCGGCAATCAAATTGTAATTGTGTAAACTGAGTTATGGGCTAATTGCCTGAAATAAACGATTATTATTATTATTAAATAGAGATGTATGGAAGAAGAAGACAGGCTGCGCCGACCCCAAATCAAATTGGGATAAGGGCAATAGGATGATGATAGTGCTCATTTTTCATTCATACGTCACAGCCTGCTTTGACTTCCTTCGGTACGTTCTGGCATACCAAAATGTGAACGCTGAACATCATAAAATAAGATCTCAAATCTTTTGCGTTTACTTAAATCTCTTATCGTGCCGTCAGTAGGCGACCGCCCTTATGCGTTCTCGTCACAGACTTGCAAATGTCACCGAGAATGTCAAAAACAGTCATTCCAAAGTTTCATGTCTTAATTTCTGTCAGTATTCCCCATGGCTACCTACTTTTTTTAAGTACTTATTGTTTGAGCACGCAAAATTTATGATCACTGTCGTAAATTTGCCGAGGTCAGTCTCTGGACGGGTGACCGTTCGTAACATATCGAGACTACTTCGTGTCTCGGTAAGCAAGCTAAGCCGTTGGTCCCGGCGGCCATTTGTAGATCTTTTACAGTCATTACTGGTTAAGAAGCCGGAAAGTCTGACAACTAGTCTTACCAAGGAGTATTGTGTTGACCAGTAACTGGGTTGTGTAGGTTAGATAGGTAGTCTTCTTCTTCTATCTTAAAAAAAAAAAGTCTCTCCATGTAAAATACTGGTATTCAGCTCCATCCGATTATAATGGCAGCCGACCCCAACATAGCTAGGGAAAAGGCTAGGCAGATAATCATGTCGTAAATAGTCCCTGAATATAATCGACGGAAAAGCTTTTATACAGATAAGCAAATTGTCGTATAAGTAACCCCACTAAACAACAACCACTGCAGCACGTGCATCTTATCACCAATGCATGATGCATTGATAAGAGATTAAACCTCACTATCTGAATATAGAAATGATTAATGACCACGTCACGCCTTTTTACGTAGCAGTGTTAGGCAGAGGTTCAAAATCAAAATCAAAATATACCAATCATCTTCATAAATCAGTAAATTAAAAATTTTGCCACATTTTACACACCAATATTCCAAAATAAATAAATAAAACAATAAAGCAAAATTGATAATTACCTCAAGCAAAGTCAGCTAAACTGAATCAATAAAAGGCCACGGTCAAGGCTCGCCAAGGTGTACTGTACCTAAACTAAACCTACATAATACTATTCTATTTCCTGAATTAAAGGACACGAGTTTCTTTTTTTTTTTTAAACGTTGCCCCACACTAGGAATTTCTCCTGTGTCGTGGGTGCGTTCATAAACATTTAAACTCACATACACAAACAGCCAGACCCGGAACTACTACCTGTAGGCCACATAAATATTTGTTCCGCAGCATTCAATCGCTCAGCCAGTGCGCCAACCGTGCCATCATAGGCACTATAGGTAGTTGTTCCGGGTCTGGCTGTTTGTGTATGTGAATTTGAATGTTTGTAAGCGCACCCACGATACAGGAGAAATCCCTAGTGAAAGGCAACGTATAAAATAATAATAATACATAATAGATTTTAGCGGAAAACTATAGACATGTTATTTTAATTTATATAAATTTAGCTGAGTTTTTTCTTACTTACATACCTAACATACCTTTAGTTTTATTAGAATTAAAACATTATATCACAATCTGTTTTACTTGCTCCAATTAGATTTAATTTGTGTTCCCCGAACCCCCAACCTCCTGCGTCGCAGGCGGACCTTCGCCCGCTGCGCCATATCGGTCGTCAAAGACTACTGCATTGCATTTCCTCTTCAAAGATAACCCGTTACTCACTCATCTAATATTAGTTGACATCACATTCCCGGTGGGAAATACCTACACCACGTAACACTAACCGGGTTACCGACGAAAATACGACTAACAATTCGTTACCTTTTGTTTTTGTTCACGTTTAAATTCGTGTTTGAGACTAGCTGTGCGCCGTAAACTTAACTGGCGAAATGTGGGTGACGGTATACGGTAGCTACACCCACATCAGTACGCCTCTGCCTTACCTTTCGAGGACTAGCGCGATGTTATGTTAGGATCAACCTTTTCCGTTTAAAGAACAAAAGCTGAGTACGTCTATGAAAGGTGGAGTAATACTGAATACGTGATTTTTAATATATTTTTTAAAAACGTTGCCCCTCACTAGGAATTTCTCCTGTATCGTGGGTGCTTTTAAAAACATATAAACTTACATACACAAACAGCCAGACCCGGTACAACTACCTGTAGGCCATACAAATATTTGTTCCGTGCGGGGATCGAACCCGCGACACGCAGCGCAGCAGTCAATCTCTCAGCCTCTGCGCCAACCGTGTCGTCAAAAGTTTGATAAATTGAATTCAAAATTTGATAGCCGACTGTCATAAGTCACATCATCTGCATAGCCTTATCCCAACTATGTTGGGGTCGGCTTCCAGTCTAACCCTATGCAGCTGAATACCAGTATTTTAAATGGAGCGACTGCCTATCCGACCTCCACAACCCTGTTAGTGGGCAACACGATGCCCCTTGATAAGACTGGTTGTCAGACTTTCGGGCTTCTGGGTGGTCAGAAGCCCGAAAGTCTGACGACTGTTAAAAATCGACAAATGACAACCGGGTCCAACTACTCATGGTGCTATCCGTGACTCCTTGCCTCTCTAGGTTTTTGCTTGACATGGTGTACTGATACTGATACTGTTAGCCTGCGTAGCATCCCAATGCTGGGAAAACGCCTCTCCCCATGACTTCCACTTCCAGTTGTTTTGATACACGGCTAATATAAATAAATAAATAAAATAAAAAATGCTGGACAATCCACACAGCATCATCTAGCCCCAAGCTAAGCAGAGCTTGTGTTATGGGTACTAGTACTGACTGATATACTTAATACAATACATTACATAGAAATATATTTTTTACTATACATAGAAAATACCCAGAACACCCGGAACAAATCTTTGTAGATCGTACAAACATTTGTCCCAGGGCGGGAATCGAACCCGCAACCTCCTGCGTCGCAGGCGGACCTTCGCCCGCCGCGCCACATCGGCCACTGGTCGTTAGTTTTGTCCAGCTCGTCCTCCCATCTTCTTCGTGGTCTGCCGAGACGCCTTCTGGCTGTGTCAGAGCTCCAGAAAACGGTTATTTTGGCCCCCAGCTCATTGGGTTGACGTGGCCAGTCCAGTCCCACTTCAGCTTGATATGGTGTTTCTATTAAAATATCAAAGCATTTTAAAACTGATAAAGCTTGCTAACGACACCATGATGTTTTGTTGAAATTACAATAATTACTACTAATTACCTTACAGCTGTTATTTACAATAACGTCAGCTGTAAATAAATATTATTTCATATAGTTAGATAACGTTTGCTACGTGTGTTATTTTTGCATAAGGATTTCAGCTTACACTAGATGTTACCTGCGACTTCGTCCGCTTGGATTTTTTTACATGGAACACTAATTCTTTTTCTCAAATAATCTTAGTCTAAGGTACTCCTTATAAAATCAGGTGTGCACCAGTGAAATGTCAGTTCAAAATCGGTCCAGACGTTTTCTAGATTAGTCGAAGCGAATATACAGACAGTTAAATATCAAATTCCTTTTCTGGTATAACTACCGACTATAGTGTCATATGCATTTATTATATTACATATTTAGTAAGAAGCTGCTATTTTGGCATTACAAACAGACACTTTATGTAGGTACCTATAGACATAAATAAATACACAGAATCATCTAGCCCCAAGCTAAGCAGAGCTTGTGTTATGGGTACTAGATGACTGATATACTTAATACAATACATTACATAGATAAATATTATTTATTATACATAGCAAATACCCAGAACACGAGAAATAGATTCATATTATCAGCGTACACGGGGAAAAACCTGGAGTTTGATTAATTTGGTAATCAAAGTCAGTACAAATAAAATCAAACTTCGTGATTTTTTACAATATTTTATTGTAATTAAGAAATAACTTAAAAGAAGCGAAATGAGTATGTAAGGATCTTAGCAGATGGCGTTCAGTTGTTTCTGCCTACCCCCGTGGGAAAAATGAGTGAGTTTATATATCTATGTATTTAAATTGTTGAAGAAGTACGTTATAATAAAACCAGTACAAGTTGGCCAGTACTTTTTGAACGTCAGAAATTACATGAGACAGTCCCTCAAAGCACCCTCCTCTCACCACTCACACTTTTATACTCGTGCATAAAGATTTAACAAACAAATGAAAATCCATATAACGCATTTAAACTTTATTTGACTTCATAATAAGATAATGACAATAAATTATACACATTTACAATATTTATCATTAAGATATTTCTCTGGCTTGGTACACATTGAGTCAATTTCAGAAACTTACACCTTTTGAAAACCGTGACACACGAAGACACACATTTACTATGAACAGATGGTTAATTATTAATAGAAGAGATAATCATCTAATATAAATAAACTCTATAACTCTATACCTAAAGTAAATAAGAAATCCAAATGACTTCCAACTTTTAAAAGGCTATTTGAAAGTACCACCTGAATAATGTATGAATTGTAAGTTTTTACCGTTAAACTTAATTTTAGTTTATTACCAAGCCAAATTGTCGCTTATCTCAATTTTTTTTAAACTTGTCTTCATAATACATTGATAGTAAAGTAAAGTAAAGTACCAGCATTACTGTCCCACTGCAGGGCAAAGGCCTCTTCTCATACAGAGAAGGCATGAGCATTAATCACCGCGCTTGCTCAAGACGGGTTGGCGATTTCAGACTTATATTAATTATATAAGTCCAGGTTTCCTCACGATGTTTTCCTTCACCGATGTCAGTGATGTCCAAGATAAACTTAGAAAGTACATATGAATTGAAAAACTCACATTGGTACTTGCCCAGGTTTGAACCCACAAACTCGTGCACAAGAGGCGAGGCCAAAACCACTGGGCCATCAGGACTCTTTGATAGTAGATTCATTGATAGTACTATCCTGTTATTAGTGACTAACTACACTTTTTCAGTTTATTTCAGTTTTTGTCCATGGAAATCATCAGTTTTGTATGATATGCGTACGCGTCCTTTCAGCTGAGGGGATGCGTACGCGTCTCCATACGAAGTCGTTGTTTTCTATGGACATAAGCTGAATACAGCTGAATAAGTGTGAATAGTCCCTTAGCCTACTGCCTTCAGTGCCTTCTCTGTATCAGAAGATCCCTTTGAAAGGTTAAAAGCCTCTTCTCGTAAGGAGTACTTTTATTTTCAAGTTAGTTATACTTTAGAGTTATCAAAGTATATTTAATTGAGTTGTATGGTTTTTCAATTTATCATTCCAAATTGCAACTAAACATATAAGTTGTGTATGTTTCTGATAGCCTCTTAAAACCCTTGTTATGAATGAAAAAGTTTTTCAAGTCACCCAATTTGGGACCAAAAATCCGCCATTTTGATTCTTTATAATTTCAATATACTCAGTGATACTCACGTTATGAAAACAAATCAAGTGACGTTTATTTCATTAAAATGGCCTACGTTTCGTGTCTAGAGCGCCACAAACAGACAAGCACACAAAGATTGACAAACACATTACCCTCCTTTGGGTCGCGCAGTTGGGTAAAGTGTCTCAAAATGTGATAGAAACACTACAGGAGATCAATTTTGAATACTTAATAGACTCAATGTGTACTAATCATATCATTATATAATATAACTGTTTTGCATTAGTACAAAACAGAGTTTATGCTAATTAGAAGCACACCGCGTTTTAAAGAGGCGTCTTCAGATTTTCCTTTTGATTTAGTAAATGATTGAAATAACCTAACCAAATCCACCTCTTTTACTTCTTAGTCCTTTACTGAATCAAAGGCAAACTCTAAAGACGATTCTTCAGCCTACGCGGTGCGTTTTGAATACAATATAATATATAATCTATTCACCCTAGCTTAGCTAGAAGATCACATATTTCGCCGATATAATAATATTTCATACATGCAATAATTATACTCAAATAAAGAAACACACGTACAACTGTAAGCATATATATATATATATTCAGTTGTTTGTGTTAATAAGAGTTATATTAGAAAATACACATGATGTGGGTACCATCAAAAACAAAACACGACTAATGTACAAAAACAACATCAATCTGCGAGTGATTAAAGAATTCGAAACACTAAATAATGTAAGAAGCTTTTGTTTAAATTTTATATTATTTAAACACTTATAAGTACAGATACATTTTATGTTAATACAGAAGCACCTCTGCTTATCCCCACGAATACAGCTTCAAACAATACGTCCATCAAACCATTTATCAATAAACTTAACCCCGACAGCTATGCTATTGGGATTAAGTTCATCAAAACACGTCTGTAGCGCGTGGCGTTCGCGCGTTAACTGGCAAAAATTTCACTGTCGAGCAAGCACACCCTGTCGCTTTCTCACTCGCACTTCTCGCGACGGGATTGCTCGGCTGGACAGTGAAAAGGATAGCCTCACTCAACCGATGCCGGTATCATCTCCCCGCAGCCCATGTTCTGGATAGCGTCGAGCGAAGGTAGCGGAGCGGTGGGTCCTCGGAGTCGGGCGGAGCTTAACTCATTACATTGGACCCAAAGCTCCAACTGAAATGTTTGATAGAATTTAACATTGAACATTTTAGGATTATTTACTTAAATAATGTATTCTTATAAATGACAAAAAAACCTCTTACATGAGAACATACAAGAAACAATCAGTAATCTTATTTAACGTCATCGTCACCAAATTATATGCATCATCACTACATAGTTGGTTAGTAGACTAAAAATAAAAAAAATTGTATAAAATAAAGTCGGTTTCTCTGTCCCTATATGCCTATGTATGCTTAAATCTTTAAAACTACGCAACGGATTTTGATGCGGTTTTTTTTAATAGATAGAGTGATTGAAGAGGAAGGTTTATAAGTATGTATAATATATTTTATACCCGTGCGAAGCCCGAGCGGGCCGCTATTAGTATTATAAAAAATTAAATTATCCTACACTCATTCAGCGGTTAACTTCTCAACCACCAAAGTACCCACAGACGCCTCTACATCAAGTTATTCCAAACTGTCAAATTTTCCCAATTGAACATGAACCTTAGTCTTTAGTAGTAGTGTGTAAAATAAATAAAATAAATAAATAAATAAATATTGCTGGACAATCCACACAGTATCATCTAGCCCCAAGCTAAGCAGAGCTTGTGTTATGGGTACTAGATGACTGATATACTTAATACTATACATTACATAGATATATATTTTTTTTATTATACATAGGAAATAATACCCAGAACACCCGGAACAAATATTTGTAGATCGTACAAACATTTGTCCCAAGGCGGGAATCGAACCCGCAACCTCTTGCGTCGCAGGCGGACCTTCGCCCGCCGCGCCACATCGGTCGTCAAAAGTAGTGTAGTTGTATGGTGTGTAGTTTTAGTATTTTCAGTAGAAAACAATTGTGAATGTTATGAAAATTGCAATTTTTAGGGTATCATATTGCGGTGGTCGCCCATGTTGACTTGCTCAGTTTTGTGCACTGGCAATAGTAGGGTATTTGACTGGATTTTTTATAAAGATTTTACGAAAATTAAAAAGAAAAGAATAGCCACGGTAAAAAATAATTTTGAATTATCTTACAAAATGGCGAAGTTATAAGTTTTTTTAAATGTATGCTGAAACGAGACAGCGCTGCTAGTATCTGTCACTAGACAGAAACGCCATAGTGACTTCGCACCATTCAGTACAAAGGCCGTTGGCCGCCTAGGTGGAGAATTTTCAAAGAAGAGAAGAAGAAAAGATATCTCAAAAGCATGAAACATTCAGAAGCCGCCCCATGTAGTAACAGAGGAGAGATCATAGCCTCTATTCACCTAAATCCAAGTTAGAGAGCGAAAATTATCAAGCTCATTACACTCGCCCTTGGATCCTTCTTCTTTAGCTCTTAAGCTTTTATACGAGTACATAATATGTTGACACAGTTACTTCTACTTCTGTAAGAGTAACCGAAAGAAAACCCATCCCATATGAGGTAGGGTGCAACATTTTGGAGCTCGCTTCAGTTGCTCTTGCATCCTTCATGATTTAGTTTCCAAAGCTTATGTTGACAAAGCTACCACCTATTAACCTCGGTGTTAAAAGTGTCGAGCAAGCTTCGCTCTGCTGAAGATGCACGCCCTGAAAATAAATCTAACGGCGCCTTTGATCGTACTTGGAAGCGGACTATGGCCTGTAATACAGAAGCTCACACAAGACTTGAGCTTTAACAAAAGCAGATGTCAACGAGTCAAAGAAATAAATATTAAATTATCGACTGGTGTAAAGCTGCTTCTACTACGTAATGAATGACCTTTTCAACTAATTTTTTTTAGGTTTAGCATATTATATCATTCATCAAATGGCTTCATACGAGTTTTAAGTAACACTTGAGTCTTTATCTACAATACGGGGACTATCACTGTGACCTGGTTGCGAGAAACCTCTTGAACTATTTCAGAGATTTCAGAGTGTCCACTAATAAACGTGTTTTTTGCCGTACCTATTGCGCCTTCGTATCCTTCATGCTTGATTCCATGAGGATTTAACTTTACTTCAACTCTTAGAGAACCACGTGGTCACGTGCTTTAACGCCTGCTGAAGCGTCTAAATACCAGAAACTTCTAAACGTACCTCGGGCGGCATCTTCTCCGGCGGATGTTTGCAGGATCCTCCGCAGTGCAGCTGCAGCAGCAACTCTGCTATGGCAGCAGCAGACGTGTCGATGACACGCTGCCGGCAAACGGCTACTGCATGCACGAACCCTCCGGGACCAACGAACTCGTGCTCCATGAAGACTGTCTTATCGTCCCAGTATATTGCCTGAAAGTAAGAAAGAGAAAGATTGGATATCAAAAGTAACAGACATACAACTCTGGCGTTCAGCCAGGCTCAGAGGAATCCAAGGGAGGGTCAGTACCCTCCTTCGGATTCCACTAAGCAGACACACACACAGGAGTAGAGATATCAGCTAAAGGTCAGTTTTTGTTATATCATATATGTTGTTATAACCATACGTACGTAGGTACGTATGGTTATAACAACATATATGATATATTTATTATTATATATTATTTATATGATATATTTATTACAACTTTATATGTACGGTCATGATATAACAAAAAGTTACCTTTAGCTGATATCTCTACTCCTGTGTGCTGACAGATACTCATATGAAGTTGGTAAAAACAACTTACCTTTGAAGTAATAGTAAACTTGGTGAAAGGCTTCAGAAACCGCCTGTATCTGATGGTCGCAGCAGCTTGCACCACTGCTCCTCCAGCAGCCTTGATGTTGTTGTACAGGCCAGTTCGCTCGTAGAAGTCAGCTCGAGCGAAGTCAAGTTCCCGAAGGTAACGCGCGTTGTTCATGTGGAAGAGCAGGGTATCGATGTCGTTCATAAGACACCAGCCTGGAAAACGTGAAAACAATATGTGTATAAAATAATATGACCTGTCTGCCAAGCGCGAATGTTGAACGAAAACCTAACGCCGTAAAAACTTACGTATGTATTTATTATTGTATATATAACTTTTTATTATTGTTAAAAGAAAATTGTATATCTTTAACCTTTAACTGATGTGATTGGCCAATGGCCGTTTTTATGTTAAAGTAAAAATAAATAAATAATAAGTAAATAAACGCCAATTCGAACGACGAATTCGATGATTCTTTTATTTAAAATTATCATCATCTGCGTTTCCCTTACTATGCTCGTCAGCTTGCAGTATATCCAAATTCTGCAGTATACGAATATTTCACTTGATAGGTAAGACCTAAACCCCTCTTTACGTAAATACGCGCTACGTCGAGGAGTTGCAGAAATCGGCCCGTCTAACAATACAATACAATACAAGACCTAAACCCCATGATAAGACTTTATACCCCCAGATGAGACCTTTTACACCTTGGTAAGATCTGATACCCCTTGGTAATATCTGATACTCCTTGGTAAGACTTGATACCCCTTGGAAAGGCCTGATACCCCTTGGTAAGTAGTAATGGTAAGATTGATTGTCAGCTACTTGTAATGTTTGCCTATCGATCTCCACGCAGCAACATTTTAGAACCCAACTCATAACGTTGTTAGAAAGTATTAATGAGCTTACCATAAACTTCTGTTGTACCCATAATGCAGACCTTCTTCTTGAAGTACCGTGCCTTAGCCACGGTGTACATCATCCTGGCGAAGTAGGCCACGTCCAAACTGCTGTAGAGCAGCAGGGCGCCTGCTACCATGGCTGCTGCCCATCCTGGTACGCATACCGTCCACATATTTGCCTGGAACAGTTTAAAGACCTAATGTTACTATATGAAGGTTGGCTTGGAAAGTGCCGAGAAATGATACTTACTTCTGTAAATTCATAAACAGTTTTACACGTCAAATATTCAATTATATTTTCAAATAATGTTCTTAAACTATCAAAATACTGTTAGGCGCAGTTCTGACTACTAGGAGATACTATTTAGCTAAATAGTATAGCAAATTGCGTCATTTATCTATTATTCAATACTTTATAGCAAAGCGTTGTGTGAACGTGTCCATATAAAATGTATGCTGATCGAATTTATTTATAGATTAATATATTAAAGCGAATTTAATATTTGCTATAAAATGCTTCTGAACTACCCTTTATTATTATTCTATAGAGGCAATTGATATGCAAAATGATCTGATTTTTTAACATGAAAAGATGACTTGAATTCAAAATGGCTACTACAAGCCTTATTAAAACACCACACAGCGACTAGGCAGGTACTTTTACCTATTTCCGTACAAAAGAATCTCACCAACGCACTCAACCATTTAGTAATTGCCAATTAGTAAAGCTAGGCGCTAAAATTGATCAAGACGCCCATTGTGTGAAAAACCCACTTTGATCATGAAAGGAGTGTTTCTATAAATAACTACAAAATGTTGTCAAGGGTAAAACCAATCGATATAGAGCGTAAATTACGAATGAATTGTGCGATCCCAATCTATACATTTAATAAATATACTTAACGAATAAGTATGTAGATATGTGTGTTTATTTATAACTTTCTTATCATCGAATTGTGTAGGTTATTTTGTTTTAAAATGTATTGCAATCGCTACATTATAGTATATGAAACGCTCCGAGAAAGAAAAGTAGTAATATCTAATGATTTATTCTACTCTCAAAGAAATAAACTACCTTTGACACATCTCTCCCATCTACTACATCGTTTCCAAGCCGGATATTCTCTTCATATTCCACAGAAAAAACTAGTACCTACCACACATGTTATTTACAAGAACGACGTAAACCAAGGTACCATGACAAAATCTAGTAAAGATATAAACATGCAAAATGGTTAACATAAATGAAAACAGTTCATCTAATAAGTGGCTGATGGCTGAGGCAGGCAATGCAGGTGTATAAATATTAAGGGCACAAGTAATTTATAGAAACACACATTCAACATTTTAAACGTGGAGTAGTTTACGCGCTCTGCCTGATAAGGCGTACATTTCTAAGAGGTAGATTCACAACGTCCATAATGTATAGCGTGATCAGCATCGGTCCAGGCTACTGCCCCGTGAAACACCAAACGTAATAGGTAGCAACCGGCTTTGGCCTTTTCTAGAATGATAATGCCACGATGTTATGAAGCTGCGGGACTATTTTAGAAGTGGAGGTAGGAAGGTATAAGGGTACTTCTATCTATCGCCTCTAGTTTCTTCAAAAGAAGACCAGGCCAAACAGTGTTGAATGCTTTTGCCAAATCACGTATAACACCAATACAGCATTTTCCATTAACTAATGGTACAAGACAATATTATTTGTCAAAAATTAGACTTTGTGTGTGAAGTGGACCTTGCCCGAATACAAAATTACCTGTCGGAGAGATCGTTTTAGCATATCGTAAATTTCAATCATTTCAATTAATTTGGTCGAGATGTTTCAGTAATTTCAGTAGTTTTGAGTCGGTTAATCACCAACTCACTGCTAACCTCTTTATATATGTAAGAGACATAGACAAGTTTAAGGGAATAGTTTGTATGCTTAGAAATATGACGCTTTGAAACAGTCTTACGTAATTTGTATTTGTGTTCCACAAGTTTGTGAGTTATCACTAACGCCTGATCAAAAATTGATGGCAAATCGATATTGTACAACATTTTGCATGTAACTTTAAACCAAGTAAAAAGAAGGACTACGAATAGGCTCGCTGTAAATATGTGTTTCTTAATTCACTAATATCTCAATAATATCTTTAAGCATGTTTAGGTACATTGATGGCTGTAAATGAGAGTCTCATGACATTTCTACTCTTTTTTATACAAGGCCATGCAAAGGAGCTATTCATGTAATAGGGTACTAATAGATAAACCTTTAATATCCGTTGAAAAGTAGGCATTATTACAATTACTTTGATTATATTCAAATCGGAATCTACCGGAACTGAGTACATAACCTTGGACAATCTTCATAAGGAGTCTATCATGAAACGGATGCATTAGCACGTAAAATGTCATCCCGAAGCTAAGAACAGTGTATATGTGAAAAGGTTTTCAAGTACGTGTGTATATAACGCTCGGATAAGCACTGCCTAGTCGGGATGTAGCGCTAACTTTATCGATCAGCTGATATTGTACCCTACTTTGACGTATCCCCTTTTTTCTTCAAATAGCAATCTTATAGAGCCCTTTTATCAGATCCAACGGTATAATAGCACTAAAATATTAACTACTAAAATATTAACTACTAAAATATTAACTACGCTATGTAATTCAATAAATATAGAAACATACCTTTGGCCTTGAACCGGCAAAATACACGAAATAAGTAAAACACAATATCCGTTAAAAATATTGTAAATCCATCACAAATCACTTCTGTGCCTCAAACACCAACGACTGATTTTAATTTAAACAGCGTTAATACTTAAATAATAATAAAACTCGATAAAATAACCTCAGAGGCGATGTCAGTGAGAATTTTTTCACATACAAAATGTAGTGACAGTTTCTCGTGCGCGCGCAGGGCGATCGATACGTTGAGGGACTCTGAGGAACAGAATTCAGAACCGCACAGTTCCTCAAACTCTGATACTCCTCGAATGATACCAGTATTTTTTAGATGAAATGAGTCCTGGAATTTTTATTTATGTTCGGATATTTTTGTTCTTTTGTGAATGGACTTTACAATAAATTCATATTTAATATAGGTTTCGACAGCTTTGATGATCTAGTGGCTCGAATAGCAACTGGGCCTAAATGGTCCTAACAATGGGCGTAGCTAGGGATTTGGTATAAGGAGGGCAACCGTTCAACTGAACTAACCACAGTAATTTTATGTGGGATCGTAATAAAAGTGATTGAACAGTAAGCAATTCTTCAATACTGTCGATTTTTCTAGGGTGGGCATAGAAGCTTCTAGGGTGGGTATGGCCCTCCACTACCCCTAGCCTCATATTTACCCCCATGGTTCTAGGTCCATATCTTAAGTCAAGCTATTGACACAAATCCTGATTAAAAGAATGACTAGTTAGACATTAAATTGTCTATTATGAGGAGTATCAGTAACAATGCTATACACCTAATGAGTTCGTTAGTTAGGCTCGTCGCTAAGTAAGAACAGCCACACGGGTTGATCTTTAAGGTTAAGCAACGCTTGCTTAGGACGTTCCGTGGATGAATGACCAATTCATCCATGACCGTATACAGAGGGCTCTCAGTCCGTATGTAATCATACGGACTGAGAGCCCTCTGTGTTTCGCAAAGTGCGTTAGGCTGTTGGTCGGCCGTCATTTGTAGATCTACTTTAGTTACTGGCACGAGGAAACTCTGACAATCAGTCTTATCACTTCCACAATACCCAACGTATCGTATTACCCAGTAACTGAGTTGTGGAGGTCAGAAAAGCCCTCTATGTAAAATACTGGCGTTCAGTTGCATCCTGTTAGACTCGAACTTACACCCAGCATAGTTGGGAACAGACTAGGCAGATGATGACTGTATTAATCAAATAGTCACACTATCAGGCTTTAAGAACCTCAAAGCAACAGCGACGCCAAGTGTGTTGTTGCTGACATAACATTCACAGGCGTTTGGGCACAAAGTGCACAAAACACACCTCTTCCGATGAACTACGGTTTTTAATTTTATGCCCTGAGCAGAGTAATGTTTTTTTTTGTATACAGTATTTAGTGATAATTACTATCTATATCTTTATTATTAATCTGGTATTTTTATATTGATGGCATACGATTTACTCTGGTCCCCAAGATACAGGCGCTGCCTAGTTTGGGAACCACCGTATAGCCCGAATGAACGTCACTTACAGTTATAAGATCGATATTAAGTTAAGTTTATCATAAGGCAACAATTATAACAATGGTTCAATAAAGATTATCAATAGCATTTAATATTATCTCTTCAGTCATAATATTTTATTCGTCCTTAGAGTCTCCCTCGAAAAGTAAAGTATACAATCTCTGTTACGGTTCGACATTTTGCGACAAACAATGAACACGAATATTATGAACCATTCTCGTTTACATCTAAAGTAGAATCATGTTAACGTAAGAGAAGCTCAACTTACGCTGGCGTCCGTGAATGCCCGATGCTAGCACACCGAGGCGCGACGCCATGTCGGTGACCTCGGGCCGTGAGTTTATCTCGCTCACTCTTGCATTCAAAGAGAGTGACAACGCTACACTGTCCGATCCGAGAACCGTACGTAGGTCGTAGTGACGTGTCAGACGAGGGAGTGTTAACAGCTCAAACGAAGACTAGTGTTTTTGTGGTTATTTGTTACATTTTCTTAAAAAAAGCTACACTATGAGGGAGTTTAAATACAATGTGATCGATTTAATAGCTTACGTGAAAGATAGGCCGTGCCTGTGGGACAAAACTATTGAGAATTATAAAGATCGGATGGAACGGCGGAGCGCTTGGGAAGAAATATTCAACAATCTTGAAGAGACGTACGAGGAAATGACGCCGGAGGAGAAGAGAATTACGGGTAATGGAAACAAACATATGTACAGGTTTCTTATTTGACTGGTATTTAATATCGATCGGTCGTTTGGTTACCACTGCTAGGAGTGTGACGTTTCTTTTCACGGGCTTACAATACGAAAGTGTGCAGTAAAAAAAAATGCAAAAACTATACTTAGTTACCTACTCCTAAAAGGATACCATAGTAGTGTCGTACTTCCGGTAAGTTCTTACAAACTTTTAAAAAATACTAATCAATATTTTCGACTGCGTTTATTACGCATTTCTCCTTCTCACTCTCGCGTGCGCTGTCCATAACGCTACCTCACTCACACTGCTGCAGACAAAGGAAAGTGATGGAGTGGTGCTTATTTTTGTTTTTTTTTTAATTGTAACAAACCTTTGTTTATTTTAGCTTCCCCTCAAAATGAAATACTAAGAGAAAAATGGAGGCGTATGAAATAGAGATGAAATTTTTTACCCGAGATGTTACCGAAATGATAAAAGAGAAAAGCATATAATTGGTGGTTTGTTTTTTTTTAAAGGCGTCTGTTAGGCCTTGAATAATTTAAACAGTTAGGTAACTTGAAATTGAGTTGGTTTGATTTAAGTAAACAATCGGTCAAGTACGACTAGGACACGTCACCTATTACGGTTCATGAGAAACAGCCCGCTCACAGACAGACGGATAGATGGTCAGCGGCGTATTACTATAGGCGAGACCCTATAGTAATACGCCGCTGTAGCGAGTACCGGCCAAAACTGTGACTGTGGTCAACGAGAGTCCTGTTCGACACCATAAATTATATTATTAAAAAATAAAAAATAAAATTGTGAGAAAAACTGGATGCAACCAAAAAAGTGAAAGGGATTTTTTATCTGTAAATAAAATACTTAAAATTGTTGCCTTTTAAAAGGCGACATGAAAATTATATTTTTACTCGTAATATTAGTTGCTACCTAAAGCCTAGAGTGAACTAGACCCCTCGCTCAGCCCTAGAGCCACCGATGCCGTTGCCACCCTTTGGGTACTGGACCCTAATAATACCACCAACATCCTAAACAGTATCGTTCATCCTATGCTTAGCAAAAATATTGTTCTGAAGAAAAACTAAGTCCTCATTTCCATCACCGGCCATCTCAAATTCCCGTCAATTCTCTTCTCCGTATTTTCATTTTTGTAGGCGTTTAAATATAATGTTCTCAAATAATTATTTGCATATAGTTCATAACCGATCAAGTGCTAATTAGCAGACACAATAAACATTGTTACAAGTGACTATTGTCCTATTTAATCGCTCAAGCTAATCTTGTTGCTTAGTGTTACTATCTCAATGGCACCTATTGCTAGGAAGCATATTAACACCTTAACTGCTAGAATCAAAACGAGACACAATAGAAAATGTGTTGCTTATAAAATATCAATTAACTAATTTATGGGGTCCGTGTGCCCATTTAGTTTTTCGAGAAATCGCGAAACGTTTGGTCGACTCTTCACGTGACCAGAGGGCAGGCCTTTTTTTGGCCAAAGAATCAGCATTGCCATCCAACGTGGCAATGCTGCCAGCCTTCTGGGCACTTTTCCCGTTGACAACGATGCGGATGAATTTTTTGATGCCCTATGATTATTTATTTTATTTCTTCATATTATATTAATAATTAATTAATTTATATGTGTTGTTCCAGGTGATAATATCATAAGGAAATGGTCAAACGTGAGGGACTCGTACATGAAAAGCCTACGATCCAAACCTGGCCAAATCATGCGAAAGAAATATATGTACGCAAAGAACTTGAAATTTCTTATGAAAAACGCAACAGAGAATGGAAATGATGATTACAATATAAGCGATTTTGAGACTTCACAATCTCCTTCGTTCTTAGAGCTATCTCCGTCAACACCAGAGACGTCTACGTCAACACCAGATCCTTCTCCTGAATTACCACCAAGGAAATTCTTTGGAAACTTCCGTAATTTGCAAGACTCTACACAGCAGAAGAATAAAATAGAAAAGTTTGATGATTTTAAAAAGCAATTATTGAAAGAACTAACAAAGGACTCCCCGAATGATACTAATCCCAGCCCAGATGAAAAGGAAACGATGCTTTTATCATTGTTGCCGTACGTCAAGGATATGAATGAAACGGAAATGATGGATTTGCATATGGAGATGTTGGCTTCCATACGGAAAATTAAAGGGAAAAGGGGTAGGAACCCTAGCACAAGTGCACCTTCTAAAAGCAGCACTCCTAATAATATCCACCAGTCCGAGATGCCAACATCAGGTATCTACAATCCTCCGATTATCAAGATCGATCCACAGAAAACTCTAAATTTTAGATTCACAACCACCAAACAATAGGAAGCTTTATTCTTAAAGACTGAAGTATCGGCCTAAACAGTTACCTACGATCAGCTGCCATACACGATCTCAGTCAAATGTAAGATTTTAGTACCTACTTAACAGCATTGGTTATTGTACCAGGCACAAACATCTATTAACATTGAATATATCCACAGATATATCAGTACCTAGTGTCTCAGTGCTTATGCTGCAGTGCTGTAATTAGTGCCTTGTGACAGAAGTCACTTGCTAGTGTCAGTGTACCTACACTAACTAGCAATTGACTGCTGTCTACCCCTTCAGGGCATCTAGGCTTACCAATATGGACACTGACTAAGTAAGAAGAGTAGGCAGGAGGCCTACTCTTTTGGAGTATCCACGCATGCTGTCATGTTTGACATAGGGGTCCAATATGACGGCCTAATTAATCATATTGCTGTCTAACTACCCCCTCAGAGAATTTATGCAATCCTATCACTCATTGTTCAATTAAGATAAGACAAGGCATATACTTCAAATAACTGAAAACCTTAAATTGGGTAATTATACTACATCATTATCGTGTTATTTACTATCGTGGGAGTGCCACTGGTATCCTGAAGGTGATTGGGGATAGGCTGGACGGCGTTTTCTTGGAGTATTGGACCCGTATGCATAGCTACGGGTCTGATACTGCAGGAAAATACATGAATTGAATAGTTGTAGGTCTTATTTTGTTTAAGTTAAAAGTAATTACTACGTAGTTACGTAAGTTGTATCACTAACAAACTATGGAGCAAGTTTCCGAAATAAACGTTTTATTATTTTTATGTCCATTTCATCGTCCATCATTATAACATTTATTATGGATCAAATCAGAAATTGTAAGCAAATAAATTATCAGTTACTCCATACCATTCATGTTTGCGTATAGAACTTTTGCATCGACTAAAGTTCAGTACAGAGTACTAGTTGTGTACTTCTTGGGAATTCCACACTGCTATAATATTTAGTAAATGAAACAATAAGAGGTGTGCATAAAATCGATGTAGTTGGTAGTCGAATTTTTAATCTTATAAATAAATAATTATCCTAATCGGCAACGCTAAAGTCAAAGTGCTACAAACAATAACAATTAACAATAAACTGACAATCGTAAATCATCTGTTTAGTCGATGTTATGTGCACATCAAAAGTACACTGCAATACAAAATGAGCGTTTGATCGACAGTTGTACAACTTTTTAAACAAAAGCAAATTGATACTATTTTTTTTTTTTGTCGAGTTGACAGTAGGTATGCGAACGTTGATCGCAATATATTTCTATAAACTTATTACGAAACTTATACTTACTTATTAACCGACCGATTTTGACGACCGATGTGGCGCGGCGGGCGAAGGTCCGCCTGCGACGCAAGAGGTTGCGGGTTCGATTCCCGCCTTGGGACAAATGTTTGTACGATCTACAAATATTTGTTCCGGGTGTTCTGGGTATTTTCTATATATATAATAAAAATATCTATCTACGTAATGTACTGTATTAAGTATATCAGTCATCTAGTACCCATAACACAAGCTCTGCTTAGCTTGGGGCTAGATGATGCTGTGTGGATTATTCTAATTCTAAAAAAAAAAAAAAAAAACTTATTAGGAAACACAACAAAGTAGTTGTTGAACTAAATATTGTATGTATTCGATAGACTTATCTACAAAATGTGTGTAGGGAACAGAAGTTCCTTTTTCAAATTTTAATGCCTCTTAATTTCGTAAATATTATTATATTGTCTGTGTATTGTGTATATTATAATATTGTCTTTGATGTACCAGTACATTTAGTTCAGATAAATGTATACCAGTGCTTATTCTACTTTAATCACAACCTAGGCATGATGTTTATAATCAATCTTAAAAATAAAATGTTATACTTAATACCTAATCGTTAATGTTGCCTTTTATTGAGAAACACCTTTTCACACAGAAACAGTCAACCACATTTAAGTGGTAACACTTTGATTTCGACCAATCGACAGAAAACACCAAAGGCCGAAAATTTAGTTACATTTATTTGATGTTGCCATAACAAATTACATATTTCGCCGGATCAATGCTGGAAACATGTAAATTAAATTTTTTTGCTACTGAAAAGAAGCTAATGCATGAGGCCGCGCTCATCTCAGTGGCAATAAAACCAGTATAAGCTGGCCTCTCATTCTTTTGAAACTTTGCACTTATCTAGACCAGCCAAAGATCGAAAGTGTTACCACTGAGCGGCCTTTTATGCGTGCTTTATTATTTAAGTATCCTGAAAAAGAAACAACGACTTAAATGTGCAGACCGTTCACAGTTTCCCTGACAGCAACCTTTAAGCTACAATAATAAAGGTCAGTCTGTTGGAAAATCAGAGGTAAAATAACTGTGAACGCTCTGTAACTAGCAACACTTCGCTTCGCCATGGGCGGGGCGCTGAAACTGCTTATAAATACGCCATCTCGCGTGGGTTTTGACGCAGCCATAGCCGTTCGAGGTGTGCGTTGTTGTGGAACCACATTTACCTGTGTACATACTGAATGGTAGAAATCACCCTATTGTGTAGCGCTGTTGATATTTTGTACCTCCATTTTTTTCTAGCCAGTATGATCCAGGATCGCCCAGCTATGTCCACCCATGTTTTGACATTAAATTAGGTATTAATAATTCCTTTTTGTTTCAGGAGAACTAATCCTCAACAAGTGGACAAATATCCGGGACACATTTATAAAAAGCCTCAAAACGAAGATGGGCAGGCCTAAAAAGAAATATCTTCTTTACAACCATTTAGAATTTCTAACCAAAATCATACCAGAAAGTGAGCGTCAAATGGAAGCAATCACTTCAAGACCTCTTTTCATGAAGCAAGAAGAGCCAGACTCTGGTTTCAGTATAACTACAGAAATAGAACCGGAATCTTCTACAAGTTTTACCATAAGTAATGTTACAAGTTTTGGTAACCAGAGCATAATAGGAAATGACTTTGATGATACCAAGTCGATCGATAAAGCGAGTGAAATCAGTTATGACAGAAAAAGCAGCAGAGCTAAAAGAAAATCAAATCGATTCATATTTGTCGATGATACCGAGTCGGTGTCGAGTAAAAAGAAAATTAAAAAGAGTATTGTAAATGATGATGTATCAATAAATGATCAATTCAGTTCTATAGATTTTGTTGAAGTGGACGATAATGACCCAAGGATCATGAATGAGGATGAGGCGTTTTTTGCGTCATTATTGCCAACAATTGTGAAGTATACTGAAGATGAAAGACTAGAGTTCAGGATCGAAGTACTTGGTATAATGAAAAAGTTAAAGGAGAAGAGAACCTGGATGCCAGAATAAAGCCTCATTTACACTATGCATGTTTCTTGTCCTTGTAGGGCACAAGTTTAATAAAATTTACGCATTTAACATTTCCGATTTAAATACAACCCATGAATGGTCTCACGAGCGACACAGATAATCTATAGCCACTCTGTAGTTAGAAATACATCCCAACTATAATAAAGGGATATTTGGGAAAACAAACGAATGCAATAAGATTAAATAGTTACAACAGAATAAAGATACAGTTACCTCAGATGTGACTGAAAAGCTTATTAAGTATGCCACAGGTACTAAATTAATATTCGGGCGCAAAAGTCTACATTTTGGGTTTATTTAGTTCTTCAAAATAATTTGCAGTACTTATTCATAATGGGACATTCATAACTTGGGACGACTAGTGAACCAAGCAACAAATCAAATGTGAGAATATTTTTTATTAATTAATGTCAGTGATGTGAGATGTTTCGACATTTTTTATCCTTTGTAATCTGTTTAAATTTTAGCTTTCTTTGTTTTTAATTTGCTTGCCGCATTATTTAATATGGTCATACCATAAAGGTATATGGTTTTATAATATTATGATGATTATTTTTTATCTAGGTTTTTTTTTTGTATCCATTTTTGCATATAATTTGATTCTGTTTGATTACTAAGTCGATTGTAAGTAAATGAAGACTGAATACTAACATAATTGTGATTATTTTATAGTCATTGACATAGATAACAATCAGCTTTACCGTTTATGGTAGTGCTGCCCCTTTGATGGCTGAGATGATTTTTTACATGTACACACGCCAGCTCATCAAGCTGCCCCAAACTGTCAAATTCTCCCAATCGAATTTGAATCTTATACTTTTGATATCATCATCCTCTTGCCCTTATCCCAATTTCATTTGGGGTCGGAGCAGCATGTCTTCTTCTTCCATACATCTCTATTTCCTGTCATCTCAGAAGTCACCTCCTTCTAGCCATATCAACTTTCACACAATCCATCCATCGTTTCCTGGGTCTGCCTCTACTCTTGTAACCCTCTACATTCATACTCAAAACTTTCCTCACAACATGATCCTCATTCCTTCGCATCACGTGTCCATACCATGACAGCCGATTTCCACACAACTTCACTGTCACAGGCGCCACTTTCAGACTTCCTCTTATATACTCATTTCTTATTCTATCCATTCGCGTAACACCACACATCCCCCTTAGCATTCTCATCTCAGCTGCATGCAACTGCCTTTCATTCATTCCTTTTGTGGCCCAACATTCTGATCCATACAAGACAGCAGGTCTAATCATTGACTTATAGATCTTCCCTTTAAGTTTAAGGGGAACGTGGGAATCGCAAGTTGTTCCCGTTACCTGCCGCCATTTCATCTACCCTGTGTTTATTCTGTGCTTGACAGTCCGATCTATTCCTCCGCCACTTAGCACTAGTGAACCGAGATACATAAAGTCGGAGCAGATCGGAAGGAGCACGCCATGAAGCGCAATGGCTTCAGGGCTGGAGAGACCGCCAAAATCGCAGAACATATATTCTTGGTTCTGCTGATTTTCAAGCCTACACTCTCCAGCTTCTGTTGCCATTTCTTCAATCTACTCTGGATCTCAGGTCCATCTTCACTGACAAGGACAATGTCGTCGGCAAATAGCATGCACCAGGGTGCCTCTTACTGTATTTCCGACGTCAGTGCGTCCATTATTAACAGGAAGAGGTAAGGGCTTAAAGCCGACCCTTGGTGCAATTCTACAGCAAGTATAATCCTTATACTATTGATATAAAGTTGAAAAACTCTCAAATAAATTTGACATATTGGGGTAGCATGATGTGCTAGCCTCTGTACTCACTGTGTCTCTACATACCTGTATTTTTCTTATCTTGGATCATTACTACACTGCAAATAAACAACTTTTATGATTAATTACTGTTCTTTTTTTATATTATGACTTATATGTCCTTGTTGGTCGCGGTCCCAACCGCGACTGCTGAGCGTCGGATGCGGATTCGTCCGGAATCTGGATTGATGGTTGATGGCAATAGGCTTGGCCCCTATTACATGGGACTTACCATAACAGGCGAAATGTGGGTGTTACTATAGGTGCACCGTTGCCCAATTCTTCGGGGAATACAGGAGTTTAAAATAATGTAAGTAGGGTATAAATGAAATCCCAAGTTTATTAGATAAGTTTTAATGATCATTTTTTCTGTAGAACTTTTAAAAATAAGATTTACAGTACTTATGTAATCACAAAAACACAATCTGTTTAATTAAAAAATAATGATAAAACTCCTAAAACATTAGTTATTAGTTTCCCTTTACAATTAATAAATTTAAAGTACCAAGTGAAAAATTTAACAAAACGCATTTGCAATACTGTTTTTTTCCATTCAGACAATAATATCGTAGGTGCGACGTTACCTACAATATTATACGAACAATAACAACTTGCTGGAATTTATAAAAAAAAATTGAATCTCACTTTTTAGAAATGGCAGTTTTTTTTTTCATCCAAACGAAATAATACATAGGTTTCAAAAACACTCAGATAATATATAAGTTTGTCGTAATCAGATGTAATTCAGTTTTGTTGGCGGAGGCTGTCCATTCGTGAGCCGACCACGCCTCGCAGCGGACGTAGACGTACTTTTTAGAAATGGCAGTTTTTTCTTCATCCAAACGAAATAATACATGGGTTTCAAAACCTTTCAGGTAATATATAAGATTGTCGTAATCCGTTATAATTCAGTTTCGTTGGCGGAGACTGTCCATTCGTGAGCCGACCACGCCTCGCAGCGGACGTGTGTCGGTATACTATTAGCCGTCACACCAACACAACCTTACGTCTAAATTACTATGAAGTATGGGTTATAGACTACCCATTGAGTGCACATAATTACCCCATTACAATTTTCACTATTTCGACCCAAAACAGGTCGGAACCCACTAAGTCCACTAAAATTTAAACACCCTCTTCCCCAATACACTATTTACAAATTCGGAATGAATCTTGGTTCTCTAGACGTCGACAAAA
Organism: Phlogophora meticulosa; assembly: GCA_905147745.2. Lineage (NCBI taxonomy): Eukaryota > Metazoa > Arthropoda > Insecta > Lepidoptera > Noctuidae > Phlogophora > Phlogophora meticulosa. Next base: position 4,266,517 of record LR990542.1, read on the forward strand.
AAGTGTATATACTTTTTTTCTGATAATTTTCACACTTTATTCTGAAGGTGAAGGAGACAAATGAGCTATTATGTTCGTCAATATCTACTATGGCTTTTTATATACACAAGCGGTTGAATACTGATAGGAAAATGAATAATTCGGCTTAAAGCCGCTCCTGGTAGCCAGCGGGCAGCCTCGGGTCTGTGCCGGGTCAGATTAACACGTATAACGCTATATCATATCGGTACAATAGTGACTAGACGGTCCCCTAAACAAAAATTGGGGATCAAAAAATTTATTTACACGTTATACACTATGGATATCAAATTCACACTAGCTTAACACATCGCTACACATGTTCACATATATTTATTCATTAAATACAGCGATATTAACGCCCTTTGGAAACGTAATTGTAAAGCACAGGTGAGTATAGCCAAGTTAACTATTGGCACCGAAGTATTTTGATAAACATAATCTCAAAAATAATTCATGTCACCCCAAGTTAAAGCTTCCATCGTCTTTTATTTATTTCATAATTCAGTTTGTGCTGTGTCACATGGAAGTCGCTTACAACTAAAACTATGCGCATACACTACAGTATTCAAATAAAAAATATATATCGGCTCGATTCGAAATGACAACGCGCTAATGAAACAAATCGTTCACCAAAACATCAGTCTAGCATCGTTATGAAGGGTTATGTTATAAATTAATACATCTACACCGCTAAAAGACGATTAAATTCATATTTGAGTATGGCTGTAATCACTAACGGAAACACTTACGTCTATTAGAGGTATCCTATAGAAATACAGATTTATACAGTTACTTATCGATACAAAATATTATGTTTATTGATAATATATTACAAGACAAAAATATAATTATACAAAAGAAATCGTCATTTCGTACTAGAAATAAAAACGAATTTGAACTTATCGGTGTCGTAACTTAGAAAATAATAACACGTAAAGGAACTCATGAAGAATAAATCGGTCAACTTTAACAAAAATAAAAATCGCGTATCGAAACTGCTGTGAACTTAGCTACCGGTTTATTTACTTATTAAATTATATACAAAACAATTTCAACATTTTTTTTTAATATATAATACACCTAAGAAGTGAAACCTCGTCAGTAAAGAGATCGCGTTTCAGTCTGGCGCGTGGCAGACGGAGTATAATATTCATGACGCCACCCACAGCCTTTTAATGTTAAAATCGGTAATCACAATGTGTCTTGTTCAGTTAGCGTAGTCAATGTGGGGCTTCCTCTGGCGGGGCTTCTTGGGCCGCGGCGGCGCCGGCTCGCCGCTGCAGCAGTGGCAGCCGCGCTTCACCACGCGCCGCCGGCTCTCCGGCACGCTGCGCAGGCTGCACAGCTGGCGCTCGGCCAGGCCGCGCACGTCGCGCGCGTCGGGCGCACGCGTCTTGCCCGACAGACTGCGCTGCGCGTCGTGCGCGTGGTACATGCGCTTGGGCGGGTAGGTGCGCAGTGGCGGCGCGTGGTGGTCGTCGGCGGACGAGCCGTCCGCGCTGCCGCGGCGCTCGATGCCCCGCGCGTCCTTGATCACGGAGTCGAGTCTCATATGAGCTCCGAGTCCGCTGGAATCCGTAGAATTATTCTCCTCGAACGACGGACTCTTGCAGCACTTGTCGCTGTCGCTGCTGAAGTCTAAAGGCCGTCGGTTATCTCGTTCTAGAGCGGAGTTTGACTCCCAGAACAGTTCCGTCCGATCGGGTGACGATTCATCATCGCCTACATCTCCGAAGCCTCTGGAATCTTCCATCATCTTGGCGTTGTGACTCGCCATGATGTCCGACTCTCCCATAAGGAACCTTGAGGCTTGTTCTCTCTTATTTCCGTAGCAGACCCGTCTTATGACTTGTGTTGTGTTGTTGCCAGTCGCGTGCACGATGTGGGACGCTGTGTTCGACAGATGTAGTTCTCTGTTATCGCTGAGAATGCTATCAAATCTCGTGAGGCCGTCATCTTTGACGAGTACTGATGACAGGTTGATGTTATTATTGTGCGTGTGTGGGCCCGGCAGGGAGTTGATCATGTTGTCGATGTCGGTGTACTTGACGGTATTGTGCACGCCGCTGCTTTCTGCGGTCGCTTGCGATATGACGGTGGTCTGCGGCGCGGTCATCAGCACGGTGCCGGGCGCGCGGTTCCCGTGGAATATTGTGGATGTTATGTGTCGTCCTTTTAGACCGCTTAGCGTGAATGGTTGCATCTGAAAAAAAAACACATGTGTAAGTTAAATGTGGTGCTGAAATAGATGTTGTGCAAAATGAAATTCCTCGCAGACGAAATCGTGGGCATGAGCTGGTAATAAAAATAATCCTCACCTCTCCCTCGGTAGGCTCACTATGGAACGTAGTATTCGGATGTGACCGTGCAAATTCCTCCTGATCCAACGCTATCGTCGCCTGCATGCCATCTTCACTAACAGTGACGATGCCCACATCTTCTAACCCTAAGCCGAGGTCTGTTCGATCATCGTGCATGTTCGGACGTGGCAGCAACTGGTCTGTGGCCATTTGATCGTCTAAATCCGGTTGCGGGATGCTGTTGTGATGTAGAAGTGGTTGGGCTGAAACAAGATTTAACATTTTTAGTACATAATATAAATGGTATGGAGAATCATAATGCTATGTTGGTCTTAAGTACGTTTGTGTCTTGAACATGAGAAGCATAGAGTTTGATTGAGCTGTAATTATTGTAATTATAACTGCCGGAAGACTACTGGACAAATTCCTCCATTAAAGATTTCTACAACACCGCTCCGAGGTTCCGGCTTAGTGGCTTCATTGTCCAGGAATTAGATTACATAGACTGTAGTCTGTGTAAATTGTCGGAATGCTGTGATGTCGAAGCTAGATTCTCGAATTACACATATCCTATCACGCCTGTATGACGTCTATGCACAAAATCAGACTCCGGGCTGCTACTGAGAAATTCAAGATGGAAAAACCCAATAACACTTCCCACCCGGGCAGTCCGCTATTATCTAATTAGTTTCTCGTAAACGAAGCTCTTTAATCTCAATTATTTTTTTCTACTTACGCGTATGAGAATGGTGTCCATGATCCTGTGTTTGATCATGCGCCGGCGACGTCGCGAATAGCAGCTCAGCTTCCGGGAACAGTTCCGATGCCGATGGAGAGTCCACGCCAAGGTCCTCACATTCCTCCGACAGGGATTTCTGTGAAAGATACTCCTACTCGATACATGCGTATTATATTAATAAAACAGAAATTAAACACAGTAAAATCATAATAAGAAAGAAATTGAGAAAACACCAAAGAGAAAGATGAGATGTCAATATGAGATATAGTCTATACACAGACTCCCATCATGGACGATGGCAGTAGGCATACAGATTGGTGATCGTATGTTGTTTCTAAGAGTGCAGTCCCCACCACTCCTGATATTATAAACTTCCTCTTAACCTTTGGTTCAAGCTATAGTCAGTCTAAAATCAGTAATGTTTAGTGTTTTAAAAATAAACAATGGAGTCGCCACAAATAGTCATGGCGTAGGAACTGTCTATGTCTAAAATTATAGTTATGAAGTGGATAGCCAGCCAGGGTAGCCAGGGAGATTCATGTTTTCTTACGTTTTCAGCAATTTTTGGGCTCAGTATTAGGTTGTGTATTAAGTAAGGTGGTTATTAAGTTATTCGTTCGAAGTATAATCACTAAAATCATCAGAATTTTGAGAGATACCCACACTGGCTTTTTTTTGGAATGAGCCCTCGCAGATTATCATTCAAGGATATCTACTGCTTAACCGAAATTTCCTGTGGGAACTTACTTAGAAATTAGGGCCTCCAGCCAGGGCGTAAAAAACTTAAAAGCGAAGCGACCAATCGATGAGGGCACCCCCTGCAGGGTACGAGCTTCGGCTTAGGACGTCGCTGGGAGAGGACAGCAAAGGGATGGGCTGGATCTAATAGATATATTATTTAAGGGACTAATTTAAACATCTAATGACTCAGCTACGCGGGCTGGCTCGAGCAAAGGGTCGGGGGGAGGACATTGACGGGGTCGTCGCGACGGGCCTCGGCGGCGAGGACAGAAGGACGGCGGTCTATGTTTGCGAACAGTGCTGGTGGCCCTATTGCTCTCCTGGAGGAGAGTGATAGGGTTATCAGGGTACCTATATATGGTATGTGGGCTACCCTGGTGCCTTCAGAAACCGCTGATTTTCCCCTTTTTCCTTTCCACGTTCAGTATGTAAAAATGTCTACGTTGGCCACTCCCTCCACCTTTTCATTTGGTCTGTATTGTCCCACTGCTAGGTCAAAGGCATCTTTAAGGTGCATAAGTGTACTTTTTACCTTCGAAATAAGTCGCGGTACCATATCAAAAGACCATTAAAATCTATAATGCTCCAAAACCATTAAAATCTATAATGCTCCTCTCCCTGTGAATGGCTGATAGGTATTCATCATCATCTGCCTAGCTTTTTGCCAACCATGTTGGGGTCGGCTTCCAGTGTAACCAGTAACTCCAGTATTTTATATGGAGCGACTACCTATCTGACCTCCACAACCCAGGCAACACGATACGCCTTGGAAAGACTCGTTGACAGACGTTCGGACTTCTGCCTACCCGTAACGACTGCCAATAATCTACAAACGACAGCCGGGATCAACGGCTTAACATGCTTTCCGAGGCACGAAGGAGTCTCGATATGTTACAAACGGTGACCCATCCACAGACTAACTTCGGCAAGCGTAGCTTAAACTGCGATCGACCCGTGCTTATAAGGTCGAATTAACATCAAGATATAGACACATTACCTGTAATCGCAGCTCATGTTCCAGTATAGCATATCTATGTCGCAAGGCTGCTGTAGACACGTGGGTCAGACGATGTTGTCTGTGGTGAGATCCATCCTTCTTTTGCACAACCTACAGCAGGAGAAATATGTCAGTATTGTGTTTTAACTGTACAAATGTTGTTTTAGAAGGAAATAGCTTTTGGCACTGATGTTATAAGGGGGAAGATTTATGTATTTGTTGTTTTGTTTTTCTGTATATTCAAGTTTGGGTAAATCAGAGCTGTGTGGTTCACGATGTGAATAAGAGTAACGGGAATTTCACGTAATCAAAACAGTTTTTTTAAGTGAATGTTGAAAATTTAGTGTTTACTTTTCTGATTAATGATACATTTTCCAATACAGACGAAATAATTAAGCATGAAGCTACACTGATGAATCATTTTCAAAGCCTACATAAATCATACCTGCCCAACACAATGGATGGTTCCTTAGACGGCAAAGCGAAGCTTTTCCATTTTTAACACATTTTCATATGGACAATAATATACCTTATCACTAACACATCAAGATTGAATGTCACAACAACTAATGAAGGAAACTTCAATTACAATGAACCGGATGAAGGGACATGCGTTGTAATGCGGGAAAAGACTTGACAATGGATAGTATAGTTGGATAGACGTTCGTTCATCATGCAAAAAATATAAACTAGACACTAGAAATTGTTGTTGAAATGAAGCTGACTCCGAGGATCAGGAGTTATGACAAAATAAAAGACAAAGACTATTAATGAAGAGGGGAGGCAGTAATTAATAACACCTAGAAATGTTTCGTCCGTGTCCCAACAGCGGCGATGCCGAGTACATCTTGTAGAAGTGACATTTGTGTTCTGCAACTCTGTAAAAATCTACCCGTAAAAAATGAGGTGAACTGAAGGCGAAGAGACCTGTCTTCCCATACTATTTGTTGGGGATCGCTTTACGCTCATTTCTCCTAGTTTTTCGCGGGGAGAGATTTTTACAGAATAAACAGACTGATCTTTTCCAAAACAACCTTATCTTTTAAGATACTACTAGATATACGATACTAGTAATACTAGAAAAGCTAATACGAGACAAATGACGTTGTTTGTTATTTGATTTACTAAATTTTGAATGCTTAAAAAATGTGTTTTTTATTGTTCAAAGACACAGCACACACACACACACACGTCTCATCTACATAATGTAATAATCAATACGGCACACCGACGAACGAAGAACAGCTGACAAAAATAAATCGATGCGTGCATTCTACTAAAGAGGCGACTAATCGTTGAGGTTATCAGCGTCGGTTCTACGATACGGTGTACCTGATGGTAGCCCTTATCGTCGCAATCTGACGCGTCATTATCGTAGCCGCATCGCGGCGAATCGTCGTGTGAACCGACCATGTAAGCCCTTTTCGAATCGACGTCGAACATCTTATCAAATATCCTTTGCGCCTCCATATCGGGACTGTATCTATCTGGGATCGGGTCCTGAAGTTGCAAAATGTGTGTCATACACGGTGCGGACGGCTTTAATACAATTTGGAACTATGAACGAATATCATACATATATTAAGAGATAATAGTTCCAAAATAAATAGAAAAAAGTCTACTTACAAGTACGGTGCGGTCCATGTTGTCAGTTCGGACGACTTCTTCGTAGCTGTAGTCGTGTGGGTTGGCCGTCGCCGGAAGATGCCATGGCTCTCTATCAGGACTTGACCCTCGGTCTGGCTTCATGTCATCACGGCCTTCGGTTCTCCATGGGGAACTGTTGGCTCTTGTCTCTGTTAACTCAGGTGGAGTAGGAGCAGGGGCCGGCGAAGCAGTGCTGTCTGGCGGTTGGATGGTAGTATAAGACGCCAAGTTGAACGCTTGCAGGTTATGAAGCGCTGCAGTTGGTAATCGGACGTGACGCACCCCTGGGCGTGTCAACACTGGCTTCAGTCCTGTGGCTGGGCCGATAAGACGTTGTAATAGCAGAGCATTCGTCGCCCCACTATCGCCACCGCCGACTGTTAATAACTTTGGGCCTCTGTTAGTCACGATAGCAATCTGCTGGCCGCCTTTGATCATAGATACTGGTAATATGTAGTTGGCAGGCATGAGGACGGTTGTGGATGGTTTGGCGGCCGTACCTCGAGCCACAGTGATCGTTTGCCCGTCCGCTACGATGACGTTACGTTGTTGCGGCTGCGGCCGGGGCTGGGGTGCCAGTGGTGCCGACTGCGCTGAGGTGTCGTGATCAAAAGTAAGCTTGCGAACGACTTTACGTGGACTGTCCTGCGGTGATTGACTGTCAATACAACTTTCATTGCAGTCTCCCTGGGATGTGCCACAACTGCTGTCCTCAGATCCCATGGTCCTGCACGAATCGTCATCAGTACTCAAGTCCCTATTTCGACGATGACTCTTCTTCCGTTTTGATGACCCTGGATTCGAAGGCGGGTTAGTTCTCCGGCGTGGCGCGGGTTTATCTTTGTCTGGAGAATTTTCCACTTGTTCTTTGTATTCAGCTAAGATGTAGAGAATCCGTTGAGTGGTTTGCTCATCTTCAGCTGGTTTTTGAGTGGGTGGCTTCAGAGGTGCTGGGTTTAGTTTTAATGCATTTAGAATACTGGCTCTCAGTCTTGGTTTGGACTTTTTCGATTTTGATGTAAACCCACCTGAAGATGTAGACGGTGCACTGGTAACCGTATGAGGAATCCGTCGCGATGACGAAGGTGAAGGTGATGAGTCCACAATGCCAGAAGAGTCTGGTGATCTTACGAAGGTCGATGTGGTAGGTGTTGGAGAGCTCGCCCCGTTCAAAGGTTGAGTGTTACCGATGGAGTAGAGAACTTGATGTTGTTTGTGTGGCGCCGGCGTTGAACGTGACGCCTCTGCGGACGCCGCATTAGCTGCAGCTGTTGCAGCTGCAGCAGCCGCAGCTGTTGCAGCTGCAGCAGCCGCAGCTGCAGCAAGCGAAGCTTTATCTTTCTTCCTTTTTTTTGGTCTCGGCTGCACTATGCTTCTCTCCTTCACTTGCTCTAAGACGAGGTCAAATTCTCTGAGCTGTTCCAACGTTGACGAGCTCATGGACTCAGTTGAGGACTGACTCTCACTTGGAGTAGCCTTGACAGCTGCTGACTTGGTTGTTGCTGCTGGCGGCTGCCGTGATGCTGCTGGTGGCTGCCGTGTTGCTGCTGGTGGCTGCCGTGTTGCTGTTGGTGGCTGCCGTGTTGCTGCTGGTGGATGGCGAGGAGGTGCTGGTGGCTGGCGAGGAGGTACTGGTGGCTGGCGAGGTGCTGGTGGCTGGCGAGGAGGTACTGGTGGCTGGCGAGGAGGTACTGGTGGCTGGCGAGGAGGTACTGGTGGCTGGCGAGGAGGTACTGGTGGCTGGCGAGGAGGTACTGGTGACTGGCGTGGAGGTGCTGGTGCTGATGGCTGGCGTGTTGGTGTTGGCGTTGGTGTGGATGTTTGAGTTTGTGGTGTTTGAGTTTGTGGTGTTTGAGTATGTGGTGTTTGAGTTTCTGGTGTCTGAGTTTCTGGTGTTTGAGCCTGCGGCAGCCTAATAGTTTGTTGGCCAAGCTGCGGCGCTGCTGTCAGGACCAGTTGTTGGTACACAGGCTGGTTAGTCCCAGAGATGACATTGCGCTGTATTTGGAAGAACGATGGTCTCACAACTCTTCCGCCAGACACCATTTGAGGAGCTTTACTTAACATCGGCAACTTAATTCGCATTTGTGTTAATACTGGTTGTTGTTGTTGAGGAGTATGCGAGTTGTCATTGGCGCTCCCCATATGTGTATTATTTTCTTCTGATCCGTCCGTGCTCGAATGTGTTTGAGTTTGTGGGACGATCTTTAGTATCGACGGTTCTATCTCACCCTGTTGTTTTTGGTTCGAATCGTCGACGTGGTCTGAATTAGGAACTGTAATTAAGTTAATAGTTTGTCCACCTCCAATGTTCACAGGAATTTGTCGAGTGTATATTACGCCACCATGGATGTTCATCGGTGATATAGTCTGCTTCAGTTGTTGGACCAAGTTTGGCTGAGCTTGAGGGGTGGAAGGCTTCCTCAACAGTAGCGGTGGGCTCCCAATCTGACTTATATGCTCTAAACCCATAGCATTATCATTTGCCTGACAGTCCGAAATGTCATCATTAGGTGATAGTGCATTGCCATTGCTGATTTCGTTATTCTGTCCGCTATCTTGATAAACTTGTTTGCCAAAAGCTTGGTTGAATTTTGGCAAGCTCGTGCCTTTCTCAGGAGTTTTGGGTGACGAGTTTTGTATGAATTTTGCGTAATTTTCTTCATATATAGAACGCGATTTTATTTCAGCGTCTTTATTATTAGCAGCGCTATGTGTCGGACTCAGATCTTCTGAGTCTATTTGTTTGAGCTGCGAGGGTTGCAGGTTGGGTGCCTCAACTGGTTGCAATCGTAAAACCATGCTACGTTGATGCGGTCCATTTAACTGTATAGATTTTCCATCTGCAGATTTACAGACAAACTGTACCATTTTCTGTTCGTTTCCTCCTTGAGCGTTTGTTAGATTCGTCAGAAGATTGACTCTCTTTAGCAACTGTCCAGTATTTGCATTCTTTTGATTACCTGCGTTTACTATATGGAGCAGCTGATTGCCTTGTTGTAATCCACCGTCAACTAGAGACAGTCCACTGAAGGAGTTAGTTTGCTGCGTAGGCGTGCCGTTTGACGTTGGGCCTGAAGGTACAGTCTTGTTTTGCACAATATGTAACACTGGAGTAGAATTCGGTGCATTTATAACAGACTGCTGTGTATTATCAACTAATGTGATTTGTTGGCCTGAAGCACTTTTCCCTTGCACTATATGCAAAACTTGCGGCGTGTGCGTATTTGATGTTTGTTGATTATTTTCTTGAGCATTAGTCTGATTCAGCGGCGGTGGTAGCATTTGGGCCAAGGCTTGTTGCAAAGCCATAGCATTGATTGATGTCGTTTTTTGAAAGTGGTTTGACGCTTGAGCTGTAGTGATGGTGCCTTGCCTTATTTTTTGGGATATCATATTTACTAAAGCTTGCGTTCTATTATTTGGCATATTTTCTTCAGTTGAGATTCCCGCTGCGTTCATTGCGTGTGCAATTTGATCCATCTTTTCATGTTGGCCATTCTGGTGATATTCTTGGTGTTGCAGAATATGTTGTTTCTGCTGTAACTCTTGTTGTTGTTGCAGCATCTGTTGTTTTTGCTGCAATTCTTGTTTCTGATGTAACTCTTTTTGTTGTTGAATCTGATGTTTTTGTTGTAACTCCTTTTGTTGTTTTTGCTGTAACTCTTTTTGTTGTTGCAGCTGTTGTTTCTGCTGTAACTCTTGCTGCTTTTGCTTTTGCTGTAACTGTTGTTTTTGCTGTAACTGCTGTTGTTTCTGTTGCTTCAATTGCTGTTGTTGTTGCTGTTTCTGTTGTTTCAGTTGTGCCTGCTGCTTTAGCTCTAGTTGTTTCTGCTGTTTTAGCTCTAGTTGTTTCTGCTGTTTTAGCTCTAGTTGTTTCTGTTGTTTTAGTTTCTGCTCCTGTTGTTTCTGTTGTTTTAGTTGTTGCTGTTGTTTTTGTTTCAATTCTTTTTGTTTTTGCTGCTGTTGTTTTAACTCTTGTTGTTTCCGTTGTTTTAGCTCTTGTTGTTGTTGTTGTTGTTGCTGCTTTAGGTCCTGAGCCCGTTTCAGCCCAAGTAGATGTTGCTGATGCTTTTTCATTTCCTCTTCTTGCTCCTGTTGTTGTATTAACTCTTGCTGTTGCTTCAGCTCTTGTAGACGCAGCTGTTGCTGTTTCTGTTCCTCTTCTTGCTGCTGCTTCAGTTGTTGCATCTCCTGAAACTTTTGTTGTTCCTGTTCCAGCTGCAATTGCTGCAGTTCTATTTCCCTTCGTTGGAATTCCTGTTGCTGTAGTAGCTGTTGCTGTTCTTGTTCAAGTTGCTGCTGTATTAATTTTTGTTGTTCGTGATATTGTTCCTGCTGTTGTTGTTGATATTGTCCCTGATGCTGTTGTTGATATTGTCCCTGATGCTGTTGTTGTAAGTGATGCTGCATTTGTAGATGTTCTTGCTGCTTCGAATGTATAGGATATGTATCAGGTACAGATTGCTTGTCTGTATAATTGTACATCATAGAATTAGAATTCGGCTCCAGTGGTGTTATATGAGAATAATCAATGCTGTTCATCATATTCTTATCAAACAGTGGTGGATACTCACTGTTTTCATAATTATCGTTTATCTCTTCCTTAATTTCAGGAGCCTCCTCCTTGATTTCTGGTTTGATAGCAACATCAGCAGCATAATTACTACCCATTGGATAGTTCATAATTTCGTGTCCATGAGGCGGCAACGGCATCGATTGTATATGTTGCACGTATTCTTGCGCTAAAGGCATACTTAAATCAGCAGTCGTGAGTTCTGTATACTCGGTTTTTATAAGTGACTGGTCATCGCCGGGGCCGTTTTCAGCGGAACATTGAGATGGACTAACGTTCGACACTTGAGTGACTCTAGGATCACATGTCACTGGGTTTTGGGCGGCTGCACTGACCGGTAATTGACCGACTTGGACAACCTGAACAATTGCTTCTATCTGTGGAGGCAGCATAAAGTCTGGGTCAGTAAGTCCATAAGGAAAGTCTAACGAGCCAAACAGTCCATTCGAATACGACATGTCATCTTTTTCTTGCTGTTTCATCCAGTCGTAACTTAATTCAGTCATGGTCTTTTTGAAAAAGGATTTGACTTTATCCTTCATTTCAATACATCTGATATTAGATTTTAACTTCGCTATTTCATCATTATTCGTAAAATTCATTATATTATGCACACGTTTACAGTTACCATGATTTTGGGACAGTAAAAGCGGCTGAGTTTGTTTTACGTCCGACAGAGTCGCAGCCGAAAATTTTGTACCACATCCGTCCTCCAAATTTTGTATGACTCTGCCGGACCCCTCACCAAAACCCATTTTGAAATTGGTTTCAGTTACGTCGCTAGATTTATACGCAGGACACTTGGAAGCTGCACTGATTTCGTCGGGCAATGACTGAGTATTTGGATCATATATCCTATAATCTTCTTTACCTGTGTCTGTAAATAAATCCTCGTCCTTTTCAGTTTTAGAATGTTCAAGATTGCAAATGCCTTTTATAGGCCACGATCGTAATATGTCACGCACGTCTATGTGTTCTTTGTGGAAAGGGCGAGAGTAAGAAAATTTTACGGATCTATAATAGTCGAGCAGTCGTTTGAATTGTGTTCCGTACGCATATTTTACTATGTTTACTGTAGCTTTAGGGAAGTCTATGTTTCTGTATTTTCTATACCTCTTTGGATAAATCTTTACTTCTGTCATGTTATATTTACGCTTCCTAGTTTTCCTGCAATCAAATAAAGAATCCAAATCGTGTTGATGTTTATTAAAATATGTTATTCTAGGGCCATTGAGGTTAATTTCAATTTCTTCAATTCCACCATCTGCGCCTATATGTTGTGTTATTAGTATATGTTCTTCGTCTGATTCTTCAACTCCGCAATCCATCAACAACGAGCCAAAATGTTCGACACGCGGGACGGTATTTTGAAGTGTCTTTATATTCGTGATTTCATTCTGAATGAGAGCATTTTCACCGGTTTCTGATTTTCTTAATTCTTCGTTTGTGTGTGACACTGGCTTATGTTTCGACCATTCATGAGCGCTCTTACTTGGGAGTATTGTTTGAGCCGTCTCATCATTAAGTATTTCATCACTACGCATGTCAACAATTTCTTCTATCAAATAATTATCGGCAATATTTATTACACTGGTATCTGTAATCATATTAGTTTCGGATTTTGAGGGGCTTTTAGTTAAATCTATCTTATTATTTACGCCTGTAAGTACTCCTTGTTCATCATTAGAGATAAGTGTATGTGAATCTTCTAGCAAAGTGTCTGTGTAGCCAAACATGCTGTTCAACTCCCATTCCAACCTCTTGTATTTTTTATAGGTTTCATGTTCATTATGTTCTATATTTCTTACTCTCTTCGAGTTTCTTTTAACGTCTACATATATATTTTCTAGGCCTCTTTCTGTTTCAGTCACTACTAGATTTACATCAGTTTGTTCACAAATACTTTCTGTTGCCATTTCTGCCCGTGTTAATGATGTATCAGCGATTTCTGTGGCTATTACTGGCACTCCTAGTTGGTTATCGGTTTCTTTTTCTCGGTTTGTGCCAGCATTTTTACTAATATCAAGCTGTTCTGTGGCACTGATTTCAGTAATTTCTGGCTCTTCAGATTCGTCATCGGTGGCTTTGCAAATGCCTTCAATTCCTGTTTCTAGATGTTTTAGTTTTAATACTGTGTCTTTTTTCATTACTGGCAGAATTAATTTATCATCAGCGTATTGACAAATAACTTCTACGACTATTTCGGGCTCTTCTAAACTCAAATCTGTTTCTACGTCAGTTTCCGGCTCGTCTAGTTTTGTATATGGTTCTTTTTCTATTATTGGCAGCACTAGTTCACCATCAGCGTATGTGCAAATAACTTCCATGACCATTTCTGGTTCTTCTAGATCTGTATCAGCTTCATATACTATAGTTTCCATATTTGCGTCAGCATTTTCACAATTTTTTTTTGGTGTTGCTATTTCTAGCTCTGGCATTGTTGGGTCAGAGTAATTACAAATGCATTCTATGCAACTATTGGAGTCTTCTAGATTTATATAAGCGTCTGTTTCTAATTCTTTCGTTTCTATTACAGTCGCAGGGTCTTCGAAAACATTATCGATTAAAATTTCTGGCTCAACCAATTCTGTGTCAACGTAACCAAACCTACCTTCAAAGACCATTTCTGGTTCATCTCGGTTCGCCTCGGTTTCTTCATCTGTTTCAATATCTACAAATGTTTCGTCAGTATTTTCACAAATATTTTCTTTTCTTATTATTGGCCCTGTCATTGTTGTTCCAGCGTAATTACAAATGCATTCTATGCAACTATTGGAGTCTTCTAGATTTATATCAGCTTCCTTTTCTAATTCTGTCGTTTCAATTACAGTGGCAGCGTCTGCGAAGTCATTATCGGCTGGCGTTTCTGACTCAGCCCATTTTGTTTCAACATCACCAAAAATGCTTTCAAAGACCATTTCTGGTTCGTCTGGTTTCGCATCGGTATCTTCATCTGTTTCAGTATCAACTAATGTTTCAGCTGTGTCTTCACAAATATTGTCTGTTGTTATTATTGGCTCTGCCATTGTTGGGTCAGCGTAATTAAAAATGCATTCTATGCAACTATTGGAGTCTTCTAGAATTATATAAGCATCTGTTTCTAATTCTTTCGTTTCAATTACAGTGGCAGCGTCTTCGAAGTCATTATCGGCTGGCGTTTCTGACTCAGCCCATTTTGTTTCAACATCACCAAAAATGCTTTTAAAGACCATTTCTGGTTCGTCTGGTTTCGCATCGGTATCTTCATCTGTTTCAGTATCAACTAATGTTTCAGCTGTGTCTTCACAAATATTGTCTGTTGTTATTATTGGCTCTGCCATTGTTGGGTCAGCGTAATTAAAAATGCATTCTATGCAACTATTGGAGTCTTCTAGAATTATATAAGCATCTGTTTCTAATTCTTTCGTTTCAATTACAGTCGCAGGGTCCTCGAAATCATTATCGATTAGCATTTCTGGCTCAACCAATTCTGTGTCAACGTAACCAAACCTACCTTCAAAGACCATTTCTGGTTCGTCTGGTTTCGCATCGGTTTCTTCATCTGTTTCAGTATAAACAAATGTTTTGTCACTGTCTTCACAAATATTGTCTGTTGTTATTACTGGCTCTGCCATTGTTGGGTCAGCGTAATTAAAAATGCATTCTATGCAACTATTGGAGTCTTCTAGAATTATATAAGCATCTCTTTCTAATTCTGTCGTTTCAATAACAGTGGCAGCGTCTTCGAAGTCATCATCGATTAGCATTTCTGGCTCAGCCAGTTTTGTGTCAACGTAATCAAAACTACCTCCAAAGACCATTTCTGGTTCATCTCGGTTCGCATCGGTTTCTTCATCTGTTTCAATATCTACAAATGGTTCGTCAGTATCTTCACAAATATTTTCTTTTCTTATTATTAGTGTTTCAGCGTAATTACAAATGCATTCTATGCAACTATTGGAGTCTTCGAGATTTATGTAAGCATCTTTTTCTAATTCAGTCGTTTCAATTACAGTGGCAGCGTCTTCGAAGTCATCATCGATTAGCATTTCTGGCTCAGCCAGTTTTGTGTCAAGGTGACCACAAATGCTTTCAAAGACCATTTCTGGTTCGTCTGGTTTCGCATCGGCTTCTTCATCTATTTCAGTATCTACTAATGTTTCATCACTGTCTTCACAAATATTGTCTGCTCTTATTTCTGGCTCTGCATTTGTTGTGTCAGCGTTATTATAAAGGTGTTCTATGCTAATTTTGGACTCTTCTTGACTTATCTCAACTTCTTTTATTTCTGTCGTTTCACTTACAGTGGCAGCGTCTTCGAAGTTATCATCGATTAGCATTTCTGGCTCAGCCAGTTTTGTGTCAACGTAATCAAAACTACCTCCAAAGACCATTTCTGGTTCATCTCGGTTCGCATCGGTTTCTTCATCTGTTTCAATATCTACAAATGGTTCGTCAGTATCTTCACAAATATTTTCTTTTCTTATTATTAGTGTTTCAGCGTAATTACAAATGCATTCTATGCAACTATTGGAGTCTTCGAGATTTATGTAAGCATCTTTTTCTAATTCAGTCGTTTCAATTACAGTGGCAGCGTCTTCGAAGTCATCATCGATTAGCATTTCTGGCTCAGCCAGTTTTGTGTCAAGGTGACCACAAATGCTTTCAAAGACCATTTCTGGTTCGTCTGGTTTCGCATCGGCTTCTTCATCTATTTCAGTATCTACTAATGTTTCATCACTGTCTTCACAAATATTGTCTGCTCTTATTTCTGGCTCTGCATTTGTTGTGTCAGCGTTATTATAAAGGTGTTCTATGCTAATTTTGGACTCTTCTTGACTTATCTCAACTTCTTTTATTTCTGTCGTTTCACTTACAGTGGCAGCGTCTTCGAAGTTATCATCGATAAGCATTTCTGGCTCAGCCAATTTTGTGTCAAGGTGACCACAACTGCCTTCAGAGACCATTTCTAGTTTATCTGGTTTTGCATCGGTTTCCATATCTGCTTCGGTATATACTGATGTTTCATCACTGTCTTCACAAATATTGTCTGTAGTTATTTCTGGCTCTGCCATTGTTATGTCAGCGGTATGACGAAGGCGTTCTTTGCGAATTTCAGCCTCTTCTAGACTTATATCAGCTTCTTTTCCTATTTCTGTCGTTTCAATTTCAGTGTCAGCATCTTCGCAAACATTTTTCGCACACATATCTGGCTGAACTAATTTTGGGTTTAAGTCGACACAAATTCCCATTTCAATAATCATTTCTCGTTCGTTTGATTTCGCACCGGTTTCTTTTCCTGTGTCGGTATCAACTAATGTTATATTAGTGTATTCACAAATACAATCTGTTGCTATTTCAGGCACTGCGATTGTGCCAGATTTGTTAAAAATAAATTCTCTGTCAATTTCTGGCTCCTGTTGATCTTTATCAGTTTCAATTTTCGATGTTTCAATCTTAGTGTCATTATCTTCGCAGAACGTTTTAGTAAGTATTGTTTGCTCTGCCATTGAGGTGTTAGCGTGGAAATCGACAATTACCGGCCCTTCAACATTTGTATCAATTATTTTGACTGTTTCTGTCGTTTCCATATTTGAGTCAGCGTTTTTACAATTTTCCGTAGATATTTCTGGTACAGTTAATGTCGTATCAATGTCGCCACAAATGATATCCACGACAGTTTCTGGCTCGTCTGGTTTTGTATCGGCTTCTTTTTCTATTTCGGTATCTACTAATTTTGCATCTATGTTTTCAAATACCATTGCTGGTGTCATTTTTGGCTCCACCATTTCTATCTCATCACTAATGCCGTCGTTGACTATTTCTAGCTCTTGCAGTTTCTCATTAGCTTCCATTTTAGTATCTGCCTGTTTTAAACCAGCGTGTTCAGAAATATTTTCTGTTGGCATTTCTTGATCCGTAGTTTCAGTGCCACAACTAATGGCGTCACAGACTATTGCTGACTCTGCCAGTTTTACTTTCACTTCCATTTTGGTATCTACCTGTTTTAAACAGGCGTCTTCGCAAATATTTTCATATAGAATTTCTGGCTCTGGCAGTTTTGTTTCAGCGTCTTCAGAAATACATTGTATTAGCATTTCTGGTTCATCATCAGTGTCTTCACAAATATTGTCTGTTGTTATTTCTGGCTCTGCTATTGTTGTGTCAGCGTTATAATAAAGGTGTTCTATGCTAATTTCGGACTCTTCTTGACTTATCTCAGCTTCTTTTCCTATTTCTGTTGTTTCAATTACAGTGGCAGCGTCTTCGAAGTCATCATCGATTAGCATTTCTGGCTCAGCCAGTTTTGTGTCAAGGTGACCACAACTGCCTTCAGAGACCATTTCTAGTTTATCTGGTTTTGCATCGGTTTCCATATCTGCTTCGGTATATACTGATGTTTCATCACTGTCTTCACAAATATTGTCTGTTGTTATTTCTGGCTCAGCCAGTTTTGTGTCAAGGTGAACACAACTGCCTTCAGAGACCATTTCTAGTTTATCTGGTTTTGCATCGGTTTCCATATCTGCTTCGGTATATACTGATGTTTCATCACTGTCTTCACAAATATTGTCTGTTGTTATTTCTGGCTCAGCCAGTTTTGTGTCAAGGTGACCACAACTGCCTTCAGAGACCATTCCTAGTTTATCTGGTTTTGCATCGGTTTCCATTTCTGCTTCGGTATATACTGATGTTTCATCACTGTCTTCACAAATATTGTCTGTTGTTATTTCTGGCTCAGCCAGTTTTGTGTCAAGGTGAACACAACTGCCTTCAGAGACCATTTCTAGTTTGTCTGGTTTTGCATCGGTTTCCATATCTGCTTCGGTATATATTGATGTTTCATCACTGTCTTCACAAATATTGTCTGTTGTTATTTCTGGCTCAGCCAGTTTTATGTCAAGGTGACCACAACTGCCTTCAGAGACCATTTCTAGTTTAACTGGTTTCGCATCAGTTTCCATATCTGCTTCGGTATATACTGATGTTTCATCACTGTCTTCACAAATATTGTCTGTTGTTATTTCTGGCTCTGCTATTGTTGCGTGAGCGTTATCATAAAGGTGTTCTATGCTTATTTCGGACTCTTCTTGACTTATCTCAACTTCTTTTCCTATTTCTGTCGTTTCAATTACAGTGGTAGCGATTTCGAAGTCATCATCGATTAGCATTTCCGGCTCAGCCAGTTTTATGTCAAGGTGACCACAACTGCCTTCAGAGACCATTTCTAGTTTAACTGGTTTCGCATCAGTTTCCATATCTGCTTCGGTATATACTGATGTTTCATCACTGTCTTCACAAATGTTGTCTGTTGTTATTTCTGGCTCAGCCAGTTTTGTGTCAAGGTGACCACAACTGCCTTCAGAGACCATTTCTAGTTTAACTGGTTTCGCATCAGTTTCCATATCTGCTTCGGTATATACTGATGTTTCATCACTGTCTTCACAAATGTTGTCTGTTGTTATTTCTGGCTCAGCCAGTTTTGTGTCAAGGTGACCACAACTGCCTTCAGAGACCATTTCTAGTTTGTCTGGTTTTGCATCGGTTTCCATATCTGCTTCGGTATATACTGATGTTTCATCACTGTCTTCACAAATATTGTCTGTTGTTATTTCTGGCTCTGCTATTGTTGCGTGAGCGTTATCATAAAGGTGTTCTATGCTTATTTCGGACTCTTCTTGACTTATCTCAACCTCTTTTCCTATTTCTGTCGTTTCAATTACAGTGGTAGCTATTTCGAAGTCATCATCGATTAGCATTTCCGGCTCAGCCAGTTTTGTGTCAAGGTGACCACAACTGCCTTCAGAGACCATTTCTAGTTTAACTGGTTTCACATCAGTTTCCATATCTGCTTCGGTATATACTGATGTTTCATCACTGTCTTCACAAATATTGTCTGTTGTTATTTCTGGCTCAGCCAGTTTTATGTCAAGGTGACCACAACTGCCTTCAGAGACCATTTCTAGTTTAACTGGTTTCACATCAGTTTCCATATCTGCTTCGGTATATACTGATGTTTCATCACTGTCTTCACAAATGTTGTCTGTTGTTATTTCTGGCTCAGCCAGTTTTGTGTCAAGGTGACCACAACTGCCTTCAGAGACCATTTCTAGTTTGTCTGGTTTTGCATCAGTTTCCATATCTGCTACGGTATATATTGATGTTTCATCACTGTCGTCACAAATATTGTCTGTTGTTATTTCTGGCTCAGCCAGTTTTATGTCAAGGTGACCACAACTGCCTTCAGAGACCATTTCTAGTTTAACTGGTTTCACATCAGTTTCCATATCTGCTTCGGTATATACTGATGTTTCATCACTGTCTTCACAAATATTGTCTGTTGTTATTTCTGGCTCAGCCAGTTTTGTGTCAAGGTGACCACAACTGCCTTCAGAGACCATTTCTAGTTTGTCTGGTTTTGCATCGGTTTCCATATCTGCTTCGGTATATACTGATGTTTCATCACTGTCTTCACAAATATTGTCTGTTGTTATTTCTGGCTCTGCTATTGTTGCGTGAGCGTTATCATAAAGGTGTTCTATGCTTATTTCGGACTCTTCTTGACTTATCTCAACTTCTTTTCCTATTTCTGTCGTATAAATTACAGTGGTAGCGATTTCAAAGTCATCATCGATTAGCATTTCCGGCTCAGCCAGTTTTATGTCAAGGTGACCACAACTGCCTTCAGAGACCATTTCTAGCTTAACTGGTTTCACATCAGTTTCCATATCTGCTTCGGTATATACTGATGTTTCATCACTGTCTTCACAAATATTGTCTGTTGTTATTTCTGGCTCAGCCAGTTTTATGTCAAGGTGACCACAACTGCCTTCAGAGACCATTTCTAGTTTAACTGGTTTCACATCAGTTTCCATATCTGCTTCGGTATATACTGATGTTTCATCACTGTCTTCACAAATATTGTCTGTTGTTATTTCTGGCTCAGCCAGTTTTATGTCAAGGTGACCACAACTGCCTTCAGAGACCATTTCTAGTTTAACTGGTTTCACATCAGTTTCCATATCTGCTTCTGTATATACTGATGTTTCATCACTGTCTTCACAAATGTTGTCTGTTGTTATTTCTGGCTCAGCCAGTTTTGTGTCAAGGTGACCACAACTGCCTTCAGAGACCATTTCTAGTTTGTCTGGTTTTGCATCAGTTTCCATATCTGCTTCGGTATATATTGATGTTTCATCACTGTCGTCACAAATATTGTCTGTTGTTATTTCTGGCTCAGCCAGTTTTATGTCAAGGTGACCACAACTGCCTTCAGAGACCATTTCTAGTTTAACTGGTTTCACATCAGTTTCCATATCTGCTTCGGTATATACTGATGTTTCATCACTGTCTTCACAAATATTGTCTGTTGTTATTTCTGGCTCAGCCAGTTTTGTGTCAAGGTGACCACAACTGCCTTCAGAGACCATTTCTAGTTTGTCTGGTTTTGCATCGGTTTCCATATCTGCTTCGGTATATACTGATGTTTCATCACTGTCTTCACAAATATTGTCTGTTGTTATTTCTGTCTCTGCTATTGTTGCGTGAGCGTTATCATAAAGGTGTTCTATGCTTATTTCGGACTCTTCTTGACTTATCTCAACTTCTTTTCCTATTTCTGTCGTATAAATTACAGTGGTAGCGATTTCAAAGTCATCATCGATTAGCATTTCCGGCTCAGCCAGTTTTATGTCAAGGTGACCACAACTGCCTTCAGAGACCATTTCTAGCTTAACTGGTTTCACATCAGTTTCCATATCTGCTTCGGTATATACTGATGTTTCATCACTGTCTTCACAAATATTGTCTGTTGTTATTTCTGGCTCAGCCAGTTTTATGTCAAGGTGACCACAACTGCCTTCAGAGACCATTTCTAGTTTAACTGGTTTCGCATCAGTTTCCATATCTGCTTCGGTATATATTGATGTTTCATCACTGTCTTCACAAATATTGTCTGTTGTTATTTCTGGCTCAGCCAGTTTTATGTCAAGGTGACCACAACTGCCTTCAGAGACCATTTCTAGTTTGTCTGGTTTTGCATCGGTTTCCATATCTGCTTCGGTATATACTGATGTTTCATCACTGTCTTCACAAATATTGTCTGTTGTTATTTCTGGCTCTGCTATTGTTGCGTGAGCGTTATCATAAAGGTGTTCTATGCTTATTTCGGACTCTTCTTGACTTATTTCAACTTCTTTTATTTCTGTTGTTTCACTTACAGTGGCAGCCTCTTCGAAGCCATCATCGATTAGAATTTCTGGCTCAGCCAGTTTTGTGTCAAGGTGACCACAACTGCCTTCAGAGACCATTTCTAGTTTATCTGGTTTTGCATCGGTTTCCATATCTGCTTCGGTATATACTGATGTTTCATCACTGTCTTCACAAATATTGTCTGTTGTTATTTCTTGCTCTGCAATTGTTGTGTCAGCGTTATTATAAAGGTGTTCTATGCTCATTTCGGACTCTTCTTGGCTTATCTCAGCTGCTTTTCTTATTTCTGTCGTTTCAATTACAGTGGTAGCGTCTTCGAAGTCATCATCGATTAGCATTTCTGGCTCAGCCAGTTTTGTGTCAAGGTGACCACAACTGCCTTCAGAGACCATTTCTAGTTTGTCTGGTTTTGCATCGGTTTCCATATCTGCTTCGGTATATACTGATGTTTCATCACTGTCTTCACAAATATTGTCTGTAGTTATTTCTGGCTCTGCCATTGTTATGTCAGCGGTATGACAAAGGCGTTCTTTGCGAATTTCAGCCTCTTCTAGACTTATATCAGCTTCTTTTCCTATTTCTGTCGTTTCAATTTCAGTGTCAGCATCTTCGCAAACATTTTTCGCACACATATCTGGCTGAACTAATTTTGGGTTTAAGTCGACACAAATTCCCATTTCAATAATCATTTCTCGTTCGTTTGATTTCGCACCGGTTTCTTTTCCCTTGTCGGTATCAACTAATGTTATATTAGTGTATTCACAAATACAATCTGTTGCTTTTCCTGTGTCGGTATCAACTAATGTTATATTAGTGTATTCACCAATACAATCTGTTGCTATTTCAGGCACTGCGATTGTGCCAGATTTGTTAAAAATAAATTCTCTGTCAATTTCTGGCTCCTGTTGATCTTTATCAGTTTCAATTTTCGATGTTTCAATCTTAGTGTCATTATCTTCGCAGAACGTTTTAGTAAGTATTGTTTGCTCTGCCATTGAGGTGTTAGCGTGGAAATCGACATTTACCGGCCCTTCAACATTTGTATCAATTATTTTGACTGTTTCTGTCGTTTCCATATTTGAGTCAGCGTTTTTACAATTTTCCGTAGATATTTCTGGTACAGTTAATGTCGTATCAATGTCGCCACAAATGATATCCACGACAGTTTCTGGCTCGTCTGGTTTTGTATCGGCTTCTTTTTCTATTTCGGTATCTACTAATTTTGCATCTATGTTTTCAAATACCATTGCTGGTGTCATTTTTGGCTCCACCATTTCTATCTCATCACTAATGCCGTCGTTGACTATTTCTAGCTCTTGCAGTTTTTCATTAGCTTCCATTTTAGTATCTGCCTGTTTTAAACCAGCGTGTTCAGAAATATTTTCTGTTGGCATTTCTTGATCCGTAGTTTCAGTGCCACAACTAATGGCGTCACAGACTATTGCTGACTCTGCCAGTTTTACTTTCACTTCCATTTTGGTATCTACCTGTTTTAAACAGGCGTCTTCGCAAATATTTTCATATAGAATTTCTGGCTCTGGCAGTTTTGTTTCAGCGTCTTCAGAAATACATTGTATTAGCATTTCTGGTTCATCATCAGTGTCTTCACAAATATTGTCTGTTGTTATTTCTGGCTCTGCTATTGTTGTGTCAGCGTTATAATAAAGGTGTTCTATGCTAATTTCGGACTCTTCTTGACTTATCTCAGCTTCTTTTCCTATTTCTGTAGTTTCAATTACAGTGGCAGCGTCTTCGAAGTCATCATCGATTAGCATTTCTGACTCAGCCAATTTTGTGTCAACGTGACCACAACTGCCTTCAAAGACCATTTCTGGTTCTATCAATTTAGTGTCAGAGTCTTCACAAATATTTTCTGTAATCATTTCTAGTTCTGTTAGTTTTGTTTCAACGTCTTCGCAAATATTTTCCATTGGCTCTATGCATTTTGTATAAGCGTTTTCACAAAAAAATGATGTAAGCATTTCTGGCTCAGCCAATTTTGTATCAGCGTTTTCACAAATGTTTACCATTGGCAGTGTTACCTCTGGCGTTTCAATTTCAGTGTCACCATAAATGTGTTCAATTACCATTTCTGATGCTTCCATTTGGGTATCGCAAGAACTGTTTTCAGGAGCTATATTTGTCTCTTTGTGTACTGCATCAACGTTCTCACAACTCTTTTCACAATCTATATCAGTCATACGTTCGGTATCTATTTGAGTCATATTATTTGTAGATACGTCATCAGTACTATTTACAATTTCAAGTGATGTTTCACCAGTTTCATTGATGATTGCTGAGGTATTTGTGAGTTCAGACATGATATCAGTTTTTATTAATGTTTCTTCACTATATTCTTTCAGTATTTCTTCTACATCCAATTTACCAACATCGAATATTGAATCGGTTTCTATCGCAACATTTACTAAATTTGTGTTTTGGTTAATATTTTCAATTTCATATATTGTATCCTCATCAACTTTTGCAATGTCCAGTTCTCTAGCTTCAGTTTGAAATTGTGGCCTATCTTTATTAATACAAAATTCAGTTTCCATTATACCTGCTTGGCGTAATAAAGAAGCACTTATCTCATCCTCACTTTCGTCTACGTAGGAAGTCCTAGAATGTACTTCAATAATGCTGTTTTCACATGGTGAGGCACACATTGAGACGTCTTCTGACACTTTCATTGCATAATCGTGTACGATCGTCCTATCTGTGTTGGTATTCTCGTTGTGATCAGTAGCCTTTGAAGTAATTTCTCTAATTTCAAAATGTATATTGGTATGTTCACTTCGTTTCTTGCTTGAATTATCACAAGTTTTAGGCATTTTACTATGTGTTACAATAGATTCAAAATACTTTCTTTTTAGATTTGGTGTAAACCTTCTTATATTTGGTTCCGTTTTCAGTCTAGCAACATTTATTAGATCTATAAGAGAGTTGTTCTGGAACAACTTTAATACTATTGCTTTAAGAGGCATTACTTTGTTTGGAGTTGGTATAAGATTATCACAAATATTTGCTGCAGTGCAACTTTCTATATTCTTGTGAACTTCAGTTAGACTGTCTTTATGTAGCAAATGGATCTTAGGCTTAGTCAACAACCATTCAGCCTCGCAACGGGATCTTTCTTGAGTCGCAACTTTTTCTACAGTAGTCTTACGACATTCCAATGCAGCAATGGTTTCGTATGCTTCCATTACTGGTGAACTATTTCTGTCAATTTGATCTACAGTTTGCAGAACATCGATTAGGTCGCAGTCGTCAAGAATTGAAAAAGATCCACAGCGCGATAACGGTTCTTCATCCACTGCGATCCCTTCAAGTATAGTGTCTTGGATGTCACTGTTAATTATATCATCCGACTGTTCAGCGACCTCTTCTTTTTCAGAATGACTTTGAACAAGTTCATCACATCGGACTAATTTAACAATGCATTTTTTAAGCAATTTTAGATTTTCATATTTCCTTACAAGTTCGTCGCACCTCGTTACTTTCACGAAACATCCTGGTATTGTAGGGACTTGGGGTGAATATTCGGCGCTAAAAGCATTTTCGGTATTAGTAACATGAGGTGCACCAGCAGACGAATGAAACAAATCGTCAGATTGTGTTGAATCTTCGGCAACATCTTCTATACCAAGATCTCTAAACAGTAAGTTCTTGAATTCATTGATTTTTGCCTCGACTGCTATTGGACCATTTCTTTGGACTGTCTTATAATAACCGCCAGTCTCGTCATTGAGAGTAATTGGGTCAATTGAGAGGAATGGCATCAGTCCAACAATCGTATTTTCTTCGTCGCTCTTTTCACTATCGTCGTCTGCATAGTCATTAGATGAATCATCGATTTCAATGATGTTTACGGGTTCATGTTGCGTAGGTTTTGTTAGCATTGATTCACTAGTTACTTGATCTGTAAGTTGGAATATCTGTTGCACATTTGATTCAGCTATGGGTACTACTCCTTGTTTAGAAACAGGTTCTATGTCCGGTAAGATTATAGATTCAACATCAGACTGAATAATTTGTTCATCAGATTTCATAACAGACTCAACATCAGGGTGAACATCAGGCTGAATGATTTCATCAATCTCGAACTTAGGCTGAAACACAGGTCGATTTACAGGTTCCACATCAGGCTCTACTAAAAGTTGAGGATTAGTCTGAGTAACAGGTACATCAAGTTCAATTGTAGGTAGCACGTCAGACATTATCACAGGTTGAATTTTAGGTTCTACTTCAGGTTGTGCAATAGATTCAAAATCAGACTGTATTACAGCCTGTACATCATATTGACTGGCAGGTTGATCACCAGCCTGCCAAATAAGTTGTTCGTCAGGCTGATTTATAATTTCAGCATCAGTTTGAACATCCGGCTGGATTATGGGTTTTTCATCAGGCTGTGTGATAGGTGTTACATCAGACTGAGCAATACGTTGTAAATCAGACTGAATAACAGACTGTTCATAAGATTCAAAAGGTTGAACAGTAGAGTGAATCATATGTTCAATGTCGATCTGACTATCAGTTTGTCCATCAAGCTGAGTAATAGGCAGCTCATCAGTTTGAATCTCGGTCCGGAAATCAGCTTGAATGTCAGTTTTAGCATGTTGGGTAACGGGTTCAACGACAGGCTTAATAATAGGTTGAACTGTTGATCTAACTGTAGGTTCTTCTATATTCTTAGTTGATTCGTCTATTTGCAACGAGACAGCAGGTGGGCCTTCCTTCATCAGATAATTTTCCACTGGAATTTCCTCATCCTCATCTTCTGAGGATTTGTAATGCTTTGGCGATTTCGCTCTGTTTAATTTCACGACACACTTTTTATCAAAGATTTTCTGATGATTTTCCATTACATTCTTCGTCATTTTCTGTACTTGATATTTTCCAAATTCAGTATTGAAAGATTGGGTTTCTTCGTCTGAGTCGCTAAGTAGATCTATGGTTTCAACGATGTCGGCAGGCCCTTCCTCTTTCAAACGAATTTCGTGTATATGAGACTCTAATACGCTGTCAGGTTTAAACTTCAAAGAAGTGGACATTTGCTTTATATTTAAAGTGTACGACTTTCTGTTGGACACGTTGCTCAAAAGAACCGATTTAAGTGCTGGGTCCGAGAATAATGAGTTAGTATCAATGTTCATTTGACCATGAACAGTCGCCTTGAATACTTTTCCACAAGGCAGCCTTATACGCACGCATTTCTTTAATGGATCTCCTGTGTTTAAGTGTGGCAAGTCTTCGATTATTATTGAGTCCATGTAAGATGGTGGTATGTCATTTTTTACTTTATTTTTACATTTAGCTTGACTATTGATTTTACCATCTACTACAAGAAGTTCAGTCGGTTGCGAACTTTCTTTTCGTTTTTCTTTACTTTGAAAGAAAAAGGATTCTTCATCGTCTTCGTCAATGCAGATGACATCTTCCTCATTATTTATCATCTTTTCCTGATTTTGAGCTTTATTGTTATTTATTTTAGGGTCAGTAGTATTTTGTTTCGCTGAGTTAACTGGCGCTTTTACTTCGATGGTTTGGCTTCCAGGCTGAGAATTTGAACAAGCACTGGCGTCATTTGAATGAAACATAATTTCGTTGCACTCTAACTCTAAGTGTTGATTGATAGCAGTGTCTTTTATTCTATCTTCCAATTTCTTTACATAACTTTCAATTTCTTCAACGATATCAGTATTTGTCATATTCTGTTTGACGGTGTTGTTTACATCGGTGTCTTTAATGACCGGTTCTTCTAGGGTTTCAATTATTTTGGACGTCGCGTCGTCATCTTTGTTCACTACTACGTCATTATTCATATTTGCACTGTCTTGAGATATTGCGGTTGCATCATTATTAGGTATGTCAATGCTCTCAGTATGTAACAGCTGGTTTAGTGTCTCACCATTGTTTAATATACTTGGACTCGGACAGTTTTCAATGTATGAGAAATCCAAAGATCGGTTCTCTTCCATATCTCCTAAAATTTCCTCGACGTTAGGAATTTCCAGTAGAGGCGGTATAGGCTGGTCCGGAGACATAACTTCTAGGATTTTTGAAGTTATTATTTCATCCTCTATATCCATGAAATCGGTCATCTCATTTGAAATTACGACCCCCTGAGGCTTTGGTTCTGATTTTCCATTAGTTATCACTTTAGCGTGTCTTTTAGGCTGGATTTTAGTGGCCTTCTTGACCTCCACTTTTTTAATTGTTCTGTTAAGCGTCTTTTTCGTAACAGGTTTCTTAGTCAGTTTAAGCTTATTAATGCCATCCTCATCGGTCAAATTTTCTAAAGTTTTGTTCGCAGTTTCAGTAGGAGTTGGTTTTAGCCTGACTCTTGTATTCCTAGGTAGTGAAACTTCTTCAACCTTATCTGTACCTACGTTCGCGTGTTTATTCGAAGATCGCAATAAAATACGACGGTAAGAAGTGATGCCCTTATTTTCTTTGCTATTTTCAGTGATATCAACTTTTTCTGGTTTGTCTACTTTAGCAATTTCTTCTTTTTCAAGTAACTCTTCTATAGTCTTCTTCACTTTGATGTTTACTGGTGACTCTAATGTTGTGCTCCTAGTTTTATTGCCATTTCTTTTTCTAGACTCAGATTTAACTTTTTCGCGTTTCATTTGGGGTACTTTGGGAACTTTTAATGTAATTTTTAAAGTTTTAAGCGGAGCATACGTTAGTGGGATTGGTTTGTTATCGGTTCGATGACTAATATTTCGATTTATAATAGACAAACGTTTCTTTTGCAGTCGTTCTTCATCTTTTATAACTTCGTTTATCAAATCCCTTTCAATAGATTTCTTTGTTTGACTTCTAGTTATTTTCCGTTTCTGTTTCTGTCTAGTTCTAGTTAGTTTCAGATTTTCCGGTACTTCAGATAGCACTTTCCTTTCGCAAACACTCTTGTTGCAATTTATATCGACTTTCTCCTTTTCTGATTTAGGAGTATCATCATTCGGGTTATCAACTGGGCTAGTCTTGGATTCTGATTTGGCGTCTTTCGAGCCATTGATTGCAGACTTGTTTTGGCCGACATCATTTCTAAATTCGTCTAAACTTTTAGGAGTTTGAATAGCAATTTTATGTTTATAAGTACCTGTTGTCATTGGTGCCGTCATTGGTATCGATGTTTTAGACACATTTATAGCGCTTCCTATAATCAGTGGATTCACAGCGGGAGTGGTCGTGTGGTATAGTGCTATGTTTTGCTGGTTATTATACGTTGCATACGTATTCTGACCTACATTGGGCGCAAGATCAGGTGTTTGATCCGTGCAAGGTTGGTATACAATGTCTGATCCAATGAGAACTACATTGTTCAATGCAGTCTGTTGTGGCCCTGTGGCCCCCATTATTGTGTTAGTTTGATCAACTGTCCGCAATTGATCAGTATTGGCAAGTAAGCTCCGATTCCTGAGATTCCTGGGCGGTGGACTCACAGTTTGAGGCATTTGGTGAATGGCAATAGTAGGCTGACTATTTGCTTCCTTACTTTTGTATTCAGCATTTTTTCCCACAGATTGCGCATTGGCTACTCCTGACGTCTGCTGTTTCTGTACTGAAGAACCAAATGGAGTCTTTGGGATATCACATTTTATTTTCGGCACATATTTCTTATGTGCTGATGTTGTAATCAGGACTATTGGATTTAATCGTTTATGCTGTTGAATTGCCGGTGTCATTGGCTTATTGACAGTGTTATTTTTGTCTTTCAGGCTTTGTATTGGTGCTGTATAACTATCGTCATCGGATGACAGTTCACCGATTTCTTGACGTAAATCATCATCCATTAATTCCCCTAGAAGATCATAATCGGAATTAGGTATGCCTGAAATGAATGGATCCTCTTCTTTATAATATGGAGCAGTAAATTGTTTCTCCTGATGTTTTACTGGTATCTTTTTAAGTATATTTATATGTTCTTTTCTTCCGTAGGTTCTTTTCTCAGTCTGAATCTGTCGTTTTGATGCTTCAGGTTGTATCGGTAGCGTTAAGATTGGATTGGCATGTCGTACAGTTGTGTTTATTAGAAGTTTCTGAGCCACCTTGGATGGCGTTTTAGATGATTTTTTATTAGTCTTGATGACACACTCAGTGTTCGATCGGCTCATTACGGGAGGGTGTGGACACAGCGTAGGGTCAGCGGTCAGTGGAAGCTTCGACTGCTGAGATTTTGATGCCACGTTATTCATTTTATTTAGATCGCCAGTAGACGATCTACGCAGATTATCCGCTAGCGCCTTGTTAAAGGCTTTTTTGCTTAGCGCCAAATCGAGGGCGTTAGGGCCTCTGAATGGAGTCTTGTGAGATAAAATTTCGTCCATTACCTGCTCCCAATCAGTTTCTTCCTTAGGTTCGTCTTCAGTCTCAGAATGGTAGTCGTTACTGCTTTTAATTTCAATGTTGCTTAATATTTCAATCTTTTTACCAGGCTTTGGATCTGCGCTTTTAGTATAATTAAGTTCAGTCTTGGCCATATTTAAAGGTTTTATCTGTGGCATTCTTAGTTCAAGATTGAGGATGAATGGCTTTATGTTCGGACTAAGAGTCGTTTGTTGTTTGACATTGACATTGCTATATGTAATGTTAGGGGCATCTAAACTGTTATACTTGTAGGATGATTGACTAGCGGAAGGAACGGAACTGTTCATTGTAGGCCATTGGCTTGTTATCGTTTGTGGGTATTGAACCTTCTCCTTAACATATTCTACATTCGGTTTAATGTTCAATTTGGTCTGCTGCCGTAATAGAGAAACTATATCTTGTTGATCTGTTTCGTTTAGAGATGAAATGTTATTTGGTATAGTAGACATTTCTTGTGGTCGTTCATTTTGAAAATTCGTGTAGTCATTAACCGGTTTAACAGATGGCTTGGATGATTTAACAGAAGCACTCTGGATTGACAGCATATTGGCTATTATAGGATTCTGTTTTGCCGAATTGCTTTCGCGTTTTGTCACATTACTTAGAGGTTTATCAAATTTCTTCAGTAAGCTTTGACTGTTCCCCGGAAGCCGGTATGCCGATCTTCCGCTTTTAGATGCCACAGGCTCATTTCTTATTTGTGTGTATTTCGCTTTTGCCATTTTCTGTTCCATTAAAATTCGATCGATTTCCGCGTCATTGGGAGGGGTTTTCACTGTCTTATTTTGACAAACTATCGGGGCCTCTACAACAGGTTTCGTTCCATTAATTTTTGGGTCCACTTTATTTTTGTGTAAATAACTGAGGCGCGAAAACGTGTTTAAATAGTCTGTTTTCTTCTGTGATTGTTTGGCACATTGAGGAGATGTCATGGGTTCAACCATGCACGAGGGCACTACAGGCGTCACCCTATTGGTCGGTTTCATTTCCTTTTTGCTACTTCCGTGCGATCCTGCTCCTGCGTTGATAGATTCTTGTAGCTCTTTAAGGAATAAATGGAAATTCTGCTGACTAGCTGTATCCGTAGATTTTTGTCTGTTCGGTACATTGGAGCTGGACGAAGAGGCCTTCGATTCGTAAACTCCAGCAGTAGATGATTTAACTTGCGTCGTCTGTGGCGTTTTCTTTAAGCCAGTAGAGTTTGCGAACGTATCTCCGCTTGTGTGAGGGTTGTTCAACAAACAGTTGTTAGTCTTTGGACCATACTGTATGGCTGGTCTCGCTATTCCAAACGTTTTGGTGCTCAGCAAGTTATTAACTTCATTCCTTAGTTCAGAGATTTGTTCTGACTGCGTTCTGTTTATGTAGACTTTCGGATTTTCTGGCACGTTCACTATTAGCGGCGGTTGTGAACTGGTTTCAGAAGCTACCGGAACAGGACTAGCTATTGGCGTAATTTTTGGAGTGTGCAAATCTTTTAGATTCACTCTATGTACGTAATGAGTAACTTCAAGACCCTTCTGCCTTCTATAGTGTAAAAGTTTGCTAAGGCTCTCCTTAACTACCATATTGCTAGGTGAACCGGTCCTAGGTTTTGGCGAATCCGGTACATGTGTCGCGTCATTACGGCTTTGATGCCCAGAGGACGTAGTGAGTCCGACAGTCCCGCTAGCAATATGAAGTCCACTACTTTTCGTGAGCATATTCTTATCCGGATTTTTATCCGGTGACTTAAGTTCGTCCATAGAAAATAGGCCGTCGTATAGGACATCAGTTTCGTTGTTTCCTGAGAGGATGGAGTGTATAGAGGATCTCCTTTGCTTATCGAAATCACTGTCACCGATCATGGCTGTGTTGACAATGCCAACAAAGTGTGGCTTACTATTCACCACTTTCATTCCAATAAGATTTGATAAAGAACTCTTTGTAGCCTTTGTAACCACCTTATCCTTCTTCTTTCTATCTCGTTTAGTTTTAACTTCTTTCTTCTTTTCTGTGCTTTGGTCTTTGATTTCTAGAAGATTTTTGGATTTCGTCTTGGATTTTGTTTTCTTAGACTCTTTACTTCTTTCCTTGCTGTGTGGTCGCTCCTTTTTCTTTTCTACTCTTTTAGCTTCTGCGACGAGACTGAGGGGGTCGGAATCCTCCTCAGAAAAGTGTGTTTTCTTTATCTTTCTTTGTGTTTTCTTGCCTCTCAATAGGACTTCTGATTCTATGTCCGTAGAATGTGCACTCAATGTTCGTTCAGTATCGTCTGCATCTTTCCATATTTCTTCTGGTTCCCGGTATTGTTCAACTAGATGCTCGTATCCTTGTGACAAAATTATTATTATCAAATTTTGTTTTTGGTTTAACATATTTATTGGACGAAATCACTAAATCCCTATAACCCTAGGGGTACATTGTATTATAACCGTATGAGGTGTGCAAATGTATAGACTACTAGCTGTTATTCGCGACTTCGTCCGGGTTAGGTTTTTTTTTACACATTATAAAAATAGCCTTAGTTACTCCTTGTAACACTAGCTATCTGCCAGTGAAAGTTGCATCAAAATCGGTCTAGCTGGCTCGGTAACCACCGAGTCAGCTAGACCGATTTTGATTTAAAAAAATATTTGTCTGAGGTAATCACCTCAGACAAATAATTTTTAAGTTCCTTTTATGGTATAACTACCGTATAAACCATTTAGTAAAAGCTGTTATTTTGACAGAAAAAAATACAAAAAAAAATTCAAGGACCACCAACCTTTCTCAATCCCATAATACATGTCAGTGTCGTCGTCCTCTTCTTCCGGCAGGTGTTGGAAATTATTCGGGTCAAGATTCAAGTACTTGAGCTCCGTGGTCAACTTCCGGGTTCCGAAGTTAGTTCGCTCCATGTAAGCCCGACAGTTTTCTAGCAGTAACTCCCTGTAAGATAATATTGTATATGTTATGAATGTAAACCTAAGCAAAAGGAGTATGTTAGGATCGTAGCAAGTGGGGTTCTGTAATTTCTGCCCACACCATGGGAGAAAGGCGTGAGTTTATGTATGTACATATGTATGTATGTACATATGTATGTATGTACATATGTATGTATGTACATATGAATGTATGTAGACTGGTGTAGCACGCAGTTTATGGTTGCAGAACGATTGCATGCACCCACCCTCCAGGCCCTCGAGTAAGTCGCGCGGGTCCTACGACGAACGCACGTACTCATTTTTTATTCCTCCCAATAACAGTTTAATGTTTATAGTAATCAGATAACGGTTTATAAAAATAATAATATCAGCCTATTACTGTTCCACTGCAGGGCAAAGGCTTCTTCTCATACAGAGAAGGCACGGGCATTAATCACCACGCTTGCTCAAGACGGGTTGGCGATTTCAGACTTATTTTAATTATAAGTCCAGGTTTCCTCACGATGTTTTCCTTCACCCATGTCAGTGATGTCCAAGATAAACTTAGAAAGTAGGTACATATGAATTGAAAAACTCACATTGGTACTTGCCCAGGTTTGAACCCAGAACTTCGTGCAAAAGAGGCGATGCCTAAACTACTGGGCCCTCATGACAAAATCTTGTTTAGTAGATGTTTAAAAAAAACTTTTTTTTTTACATAATAGCGCCTAATCTAGTATTAGATAAGATTATGTGAGCTATAAGCTTATTTTAGAGTTAACTCACGTATGTTTATAGGCTGAGAACCTACACGCAAGCTTCCATTGCTGTTGTTGTGCTGTGGCAATCAGTAAACTATTTTACGTGTCGACATTAGCGTTTCATTGAACATACAACCTACACACACCCTGCTTATACTAGTATTTTTTAGTATCCGTCCGAAAATGGATCTTCAGCAGAAGACGAAAAACAAGATTTAGACATTGAAAAATATATATATATGTTTTTATTCATCTTTAAACTGAAATATTGTTTGATTTTTTTACACCTAATTATAGTCGGGTAGAAGTATAAGTACTATAGTAAAACCACATTTCATTAGGCACATGTAATGGCGGCGAGACTTTTCCCACTAACCGGACACAAATGTAGACACCAGCTGCTACTGAGAAATTCCAATTGGAAAAATTCATAAACACTTTGCTGTACTCGGGAAACGAACCCAAACCTCATGCTTAGCAGTCGCAGTCGCACTCGCGTCCACTGGCCCAACCAGGCCGTCGATTTATAAATAAATAATGCTGGACAATCCACACAGCAGCATCTAGCCCCAAGCTAAGCAGATATTATTAAATAAGCCTGTATTGTGTAACATTCATGGTGTAAATATGATGGCTGCTAGAAAGAGTGAGTCTTTCATTGTTTTTCTTAAATTAACCAATTCTTTGGCCGTCAACATCAACATTTTATAGAACATTGTGAAGTCACACTTCCCAGTGTAAGTATGGAAGATGCACATCATACTATCATAAATTTGTGAATTTTTCCTTGAGAACTCAAGCATGGTGGTGTACTTCTACCATATTTACAAATTGCTGTTCGCAAAAATACTTGTTGTAAGTGTTGTTACAGTGTAGTTTAAAAGAGAAAGTCAACCCGTTACTGGTACAAACAAAGTGCCACAAAATGCACAAACCTACCCTTACGTGTACTTGGAAGGAATTCGCGGAAAACCTGTCTCTAAACTAACCTGTCAGTATCCCAAGAGAGTGTCTTTAGTCTAGGTCCCGACAGCAGCACAGCGATATCAGTGCAGAGCTCCGGGCTGATGCCTAGGACTTCGCCCTCGCTGAATATCGCAGTAGACAGCACATTGGCCTGGTGCTGCGTGTGTTTGAGGTTAAGTGTCTCCGAGGTCTTCACGAAGTTGGTTTGCCCGCGAGAATCGCTGGCCCAACTCCCGAATTCTGCATTCGGTTTTTCTTTTACTTCAAGATCATCCTGAAAATTAGGGAAAACCTATATTTAAATATAGTTTGCTGGTTAGAATCTTGTTCCCTGTTCTTTGTCAAGGAAATCCGCGAATAACTATTGCCTACACATGATTCTGAGTAAAAAGTAAAATCAGAATGATTATTGTTAGCAAGTTTTCAAGCTTTTCTTACAATTACTAATTGGGAACTCCCAGGATATCCAGATCAGTTGTTTTTTTATATCAGACCATATTTTGGAACTCAAGGGCTGAAAATCCTGGAGTCTTGGGTGTTACAATCTCACAGCATATTTTGTAAGCATTTTTTATCCTGTCCCTGACAGTACGCTGAGACCAGATGCTATCCTGCCTCCTTACCATTACTCTCAAGCGAAGATGCAGTTACATAGTGACAATCACTGCCTTTCTTCACTGTTTCGTAAGAGGACAACAATAGCAACACACAAAAATCAAGTGAGTTAGATACCATTCTTCAACTGGATACCGTTAAACACTAGTGTTTCACATGGA
Organism: Phlogophora meticulosa; assembly: GCA_905147745.2. Lineage (NCBI taxonomy): Eukaryota > Metazoa > Arthropoda > Insecta > Lepidoptera > Noctuidae > Phlogophora > Phlogophora meticulosa. Next base: position 4,301,493 of record LR990542.1, read on the forward strand.
GCGACTGCCTATCTGATCCCTGATACATTTTGGCAAGACTGGTTGTCAGAATTTCTGGCTTTTGACTTCCCGTAACGACTATTAAAGATGTAAGAATGAAAGCAGGGACCAACTGCTTAGTATGTTCATCAGTTGAAGTACGCTTTCTGATATGCGAAGGGATTTCAGTATGTAATTGGCTATCAATTCCCCACCCACACATAACCCATCCACGGACTGACTTTGGCAAGTGGAGTTTAACCTTCGATCCAAGTGGATCATGAATAGTTATGTTTGTTGCTATGCACCTGCGCAGCATCAAACATAACTATTCATAACATAACTATTAACTACATTACCACTGCAAGCGGCGGTAGAGCGGGCGCAGCCTTTATCCGCTCGTACAAAGCGGGCGTCGGATGTACGGAGAACGCCGTCAAGGTACACTCGTAGCGGATACGCTCGCTCCGCGATAGTATTGCGCCTAGCTGTGTAAACCACGAGGCCAAGGTCTGTTCTGCTGAACGGGTTTCTGCTTCCTGCAAGGGAAATGGGCGATGTGTTAAAACGCGACACTCTCTAATACATCACAGTCTTCGTCTTTGGTTATTCAGGTACTGCCCACGACAGTAATGACAATAAACGACGGTGTAAACGGTCTCTTTCATTGCGTTACTAACTTGCGCATGACCTACGGAGCCGAGACATGGACACTCACGGTAGGGTTGGTCCACCAGTTTAAAGTCGATCAGCGAGCTATGGAGAGAGCTATGCTCGGAGTTTCTTTGAAGGATAGGATTCGTAACGAATACATCTGACAGAGAACCAAAGTTACCGACATAGCTCAAATAATTAGCAAGTTGAAGTGGCAGTGGGCTGGCCATATCTCGCGAAGAACCGACAACCGCTGGGGTAAACGTGTTCTTGAGTGGAGACCGCGACTAGGCAAACGTAGTGTAGGACGCCCTCTGACTAGGTGGGATGACGATCTGCGAAAGACTGCTGGCAGATGCTGGATGCGGCAAGTTGAAAACAGGGCGCTATGGCGCTCATTAGGAGAGGGCTATGTCCAGCAGTGGACTAATATAGCCTGATGATGACTAATTTGCGCAAATAAACTTGTACTTACATAACATAGCATCACATCTGCATTTCCCGAAGGGTTAGGCACAGATGTACCTATAGTACACCCACATTTCCCCAGTTATGTTTAAGTCCCATGTAATAGGGGGCGAGCCTATTGCCATCAATCGAGCAATAATCCACACTCCAGGCTGCTACTGAGAAATTCTTAATGAGACAACCCAATAACACTTTGCCCGACCCGAGAATCTGACCCAGGACCATACGCTAAACACGAGGTGTACTTTTCATGCAATATTTGACGACCGATGTGGCGCAGCGGGCGAAGGTCCGCCTGCGACGCAGGAGGTTGCGGGTTCGATTCCCGCCTTAGGACAAATGTTTGTACGATCTACAAATTTGTTCCAGCTGTTCTGGGTGTTTGCTATGTATAATAAAATAAACTATCTATGTAATGTATTGTATTAAGTATATCAGTCATCTAGTACCCATAACACAAGCTCTGCTTGCTCATAACACAAGCTTGGGGCTAGATGATGCTGTTTGGATTGTCCAGCATTATTTAATAAGTCATTATTCGCTCTCAACGAGTCATGAAAGTACAGCTATTGGTTATTATGCTTTTATCGCCTTTTACTAACACTCAGGAACCTAATACCAGAAGTAGACTCGCCTATAGTGGTCATCTTGATGTTGTGGTCTGAGCCTATCTTCAGAACATATGTCTTGTTACCTTTTCAGTCTTAAGTTTGAGCCTCTCTAGCTCGTTCATGCCGGCGGTGATCGCTCGCACGTACAGCTCACACACAAAGGGCTTCATGTCCTCGGTGCTCTGAAACCAAAATGCTTTATTTATAGAAACTAGCGAGCCGCACCTTCTACCCACGTGCACAACGGCGTGCGACATCGAGCGAAAAGATATCGATTTCTGTGCTGTCATCATCTGTCTAGCCTTTACCTTACTTTGTTGGGATAGGCTCCCAGTCTAACCTAATGCACCTGAATACCTGTATTTTACATGGAGTGACTGCCTATCTGACCTCCACAAGCCTTTGGTAAAACAAGCGTAGCTTAACCTTGAATCGACCCATGCGGCTGTTTTTATTTGGCCACGAGCCCCTCTTTAGCCAAGTAAATTATTAAAGCATTTTTATACACATTAACCTCCCAGATTAAATGGTTTACACAGTGGTGAGAACCGCGGCAAAATCTATTGAGTAATTTGGAAGATCTAAGTGGTCACACAGACATATTTAGCAAAGCATTCTTTTCCTAACTATGTTTAGATTAAATCAGGCTACTTGGGATCATAATAAAGTCAAAGGTGTAAAAATGCAATTAGGAAGAGACGAGGAATTCAAGTGTCCTAGGAAATTATTTAGGGTAAACCACATTTACATAACATTTATGGTTGGACTGACATTAACAAGGTTTTATCATTTGTTGTTATAAGTACATATTAGAAATAGTAAGTTTTGTATTAGACTTCTATCCTCTAGCATCTATTTTCTTAACACCAGGGTAACATGAATACACTTACATGCATAGGTACAGTATTAATTAAGGTATAAGATTACAACATGCCTTAACAAATCAAGAAAAAATCGCATTGGTACATTCTTTCAAAGCAAATTCTAAAATGATTGCTTAAAAATTGGTCTGCACGACGCTTAAATAATGCAATGAAGGTTGTTGCATTGTCAAAATAAAGGGCTTTGACATTGTAAGCGTGTTGCATGCCACGCAATCACCCCTATGGTCAACGGTCCTCCATATTTTTTCTGCTGTCCTTTCACTGACTACTAGCATATTATAACCTGCGCGTACACAGCCAAAACGGTCACCCATCTTCTATCTCCTGTCTTCTCGCTGACTAGTAGCACATTACCTGGGCGTAACAACCCATCTCCTCTCTAGCTGCCTAGCGGCGCGTTACCTGCAGGTTCATGGATGCAGCCAGCGTGTGCAGATGCCTAGCGGTGGCAGCGGGCGCGGACAGCGCGCGCGCGGCGCTCGGCAGGCGCGGGCCCAGCGAGCTCACCAGCAAGCGCCCGCAGCAGTACAGCGCTGTACGAACCGTGCCGCTGCACAGCGGCACTACCATGCAGCGAGTTATCACCACCTGGGATGTGGGAACACACTGTTAACACTTGTTCTTGTGAGGATGTGACGTATCGTCATCCATGTCTGATAAGCATGTGATCCTTCCTAATGACGGCTATGAAAAGTCACATGTAAAGGTGCTTATCGATTGGGACGCGCGACACGGTCGAGCGCGCCGACGACCCGTCGCACGACGCTACCAGATTTGCAGGACATTCGTATAGGCCACATAAAAGTTCTCCCAAAGTCCGCCAGACAGTTAAAAGCTCCTTTATGCCTAGCTTTGAGGTATCAGACTATATGGTTACACATCAGACTATTGCCTTGTGAGAAACAATAACGCTTAAAACGTTAAAGCCAAACTTAAACCTTGGAAAAACGACTGTTACTTTACTCCGCGGTTAATAATGAAGGGGGTAAAAGTTCCAACTTTATAAGTTCACAACTTCGGTTTTAAATAAATAACCATCGTCCATTCTCGCCCTCAACACGACGACCTGCATTCAACGACACGTATCGATCGTATTGACCGCATAACCTACCGTAGAACGAACACTCGTGAATTAATAATAACGAGTTCGGAGAGCCCCTGTACCTAAATAGCACGCTGCCCGGTTTGACGTCTATTCAATATTATGTGAAATATTGCATGGAACTATATGCGATTAGATTTTTTTTTAATTGTGGATGGGTGACCATCTATTACACATCGACATTGCCTTGGAAACCACGCTAAGCTGTTGGTCGCGGTCGTCATTTGTATATAAAGGCCAGTCGTTAATACGATAATCCCAACCAGTTTTACCAAGGTGTATCGTATTGCTCAGAAACTGAGCTGTGTAGGTCAGATTTTCCTAACTATGTACGGCTTCTAGGTGGCGACTGCCTGGTGCATCTGGTTAGATTGAAAGCCGTACATACTAAGGAAAATATGGCTTCCACAGCCCAGTTCTGTTCTCCAGCAGTTTCTGGGTAATACGATACGCCTTGGTAAGACTGGTTGTCAGACTATCGGGTTAACGACGGCCCTTCATCTACAAATGATAGCCGCAGATGATGAGTCGTCTTGAATCGTTTTAATACACCGAGAAAAACTTCTTGCATATTAAAAACACAGTGACTCTGTCTGTCTATTTAAGAATCTAACCCATACTAAATAGAATAATAACGTTGAAGTGAGCCCAACATGGTTGGTTTGCGTTAAAACCCACATATTGAAACACTCTTAATAGCGATACGCCATTCTCTATTACGAAGAAATGTGTTCATATTTGTAGACAGTAAATATTTATTATAGGTGTTATCAGGTCACAAAAGACTTTGAAGCTCCGAAACATCCCAGGTCGGTCTAGCTTTTGTTATCCTTAATTGCCTTGAACACGTGCAGTATAAAAAAAATGCTGTTTAATCAAGACTATTCCACCACATATCTAGATATGAATAGAAGACATAAAATAATACAAAACAAGTACTGGCAAGTACTTAACAAAAAACGCCAGACAAAGTTATCAGACTATATGTGTAAACAATAATTTATAAGCATTTATTATCTAAGACATACATATTAAAAATTCTTGTTAATTTGGTTGTTTTTTTGTTCACTCCATATAACGATAACTCTCTATAACGACAAAAAATGCTCAGTCCCTTGAGTTTCGTTATAAAGAGTTAACACTGTATGATAAAAAAGAATATTTCCTCATGATCTGTGGGTTACGCAAAATACGCGCAGTCGTTTAGTTGCGGATATCGGCCCGTCTAACAATACAATGATCTGTGGGTAAGTACAGACGATCGCACGTCTGTGGTGTGCTAGGCAAGCTCAAGGTCAAAGTTTGGGGGTACGAGTAACCGCGTGTATAGTTCCTCATCCTTCATTGAATAGGAAGGATCCTCCTACCAGACGGGTGTAGTGCCTGGTGGGCTACTACAGTTGTTGTCGGGTTCCTGCACATGTTCAATCGCGCGGTTAAGTTTAATATCGCGATGTAGGATACTTCAGTTTAGTTCGTATAGGATGTCGCTACAAAAATTAACACTTTATAGGTCATACACACAGGAAACTCGTAATTGGCTTTCATCTACTTATGTTTTTACGATCTGTATCCTACCTGTAAGTTTTCTGAAGAAATAAAATAAAATGTAGCTAACACTTAATAGTACAGAATTTTAGAAGAAAGTGAGACCAGCTTATAGTGTTTTCATTAGCCTTACCTGTTCCCAACTATGTTAGAGTCGGTTTCCAGTCTAACCGAATGCAGCTGAACACATGGAACAACTGCCTGTCACAGCTCCACAACTCAATTGGTGGGTAAGATTGGTTGCAACATTTTGGGTTTCTGATTAGCAATAACGACTGTCAAAGATCCACAAATGACAACAGGAGCAACAGCTGATTAAGACCCGGAGGGTACATCATAAATTTAATGGATGGACGGTCACCTATCTACGGACCAACCTCGGTAAACGTAGCTTAACCCTCGATCGACCCGTGCAACCGTATAAATTTAAACACGAGCCACTTACCCGTGACGAATCAAAGTGATGTTATTTTATCTTTATGCCCCTAACTCAAATACAATATGGCTTTTTCTTCCATGCAACTCAAAATGTCCATACAATTCCATGAAAACGTACCTGTGATATAAGCGTAGCAACTTCTTTGGCGTTTTTCCACAGTTTCTCCTCCTCGGGCGAAGTCTCGAGCCGGCTCTGAAGCCTCTCCACTAACTGGTAAGTACTACTAAGAGGCGTTAATTTGGCCTAGAACAAAAAAAAAATGTTACAATGTAACTAAATATTATAAATTTTATATTTATATTCCCAGTTATACTCTAATTTTAAACTAAGCTAACGTTCATCCGTTTTTTTTAATGTTTTCCATGTTTAGTATTGTGTCGTTGTGTGCCTGAGCCTGTGCTGAATAAATGTTTTTTCTTACCCTTTGATTTAGCCTCGGTACTATTAGTATTTATATCCCTTATGCAAGATTCTCACACATTGGACTACCTATGTTACTTACCTCCTTCCCTATCAAGTCCATCCAAAGTTTTTTAGTAAGAGATCGCTTTTAGCGATAAATCCACCCATTTACAACTCTTGAAAGCTTTTTATGGTATACAACAAAGAGTCTTACTTTATTGTATTCTAAGATTACCTCAATATCCGGAAGCATTTATAGAAAACTATATTAATATAGTCTCTATCATAACGTCAATGTAGGTTATAACGGACTCGGGCGTGGTAGCAACCAAAGACTTTGGGGGGAGGTATGTATAATAAATTGGCTAACAGATATCGGACAAACTGAACTATTCTATTGTGTAAATAAATAATTTTATGGTTTGGAGGGGGAGGGGTTCATGATCCCAACCACGCCCACATCGGACCGCCACTGTGCGAGTTACTTTCACATTTTGACGACCTATGATAATATAATGATAATATACTTTATTAATTCAGACCGTGGTGTCCATTTTGTTATTAACAATAAGTGTTATAAATGCTTAAAAACTGTCAACACAAACAAAATAAAAACATTATCTTGACTACCTATGTGGCGCAGTGGGCGAAGGTCCGCCTGTGACGCAGGAGGTTGCGGGTTCGATTCCCGCCTTGGGACAAAAGTTTGTACGATCTACAAATATTTGTTCCAGGTGTTCTGGGTATTTGCTATGTATGGTAAAAAATATCTATCTATGCAATGTATTGTATTAAGTATATCAGTCATCAAGTTTACCCATAACACAAGCTCTGCTTAGCTTGGGGCTAGATGATGCTGTGTGGATTGTCCAGCATTATTTATTTATTTATTTATAATAAAATAAATAAATAATGCTGGACAAGCCTTCACCTGGACAATCTTTGTAGATCGTACAAACATTTGTCCCAGGGCGAGAATCGAACCCGCAACCTCCTGCGTCGCAGGCGGACCTTCGCCCACCGCGCCTCATCAGTCGTCATAATGATAGTATAGCATGGATTGTACACTCATCTGATATGTAAAAAAGGCTTAGACAGGTGTTTATTTACTAGACTACGAATCGGCAAGGTCAGTGAATAAAAATCTTTGGGTGAAGTGCCAATTTTGGTGGTAGTAAATGCATGCTAGTGACAGAGAATTGAGATCAGTGGTGTGGAAATCAAAAGGCCTATGACTCAAGTACTCACCAGATTGATGCATCGCGATCGCTTTTTACGTTTGTGCAGCAACACAAACTCCATATCTATTAGTAGCTCCCATACGTCTACTGTGAACCCCGCCTCGGTCTTCAGGATGTCTTCAAACGTCGGCTTTTCCCCTGGATTGTCTGTAAGAGAAGGAAATATTAGTAAGGGCCTCAATAAGAATCTTTGTATTGAGTATACCTAAACAAAGAGTAGGCATTGACGCTTCGTTTAATAGTGCCTTTGCTGCGTATGCCGTTACAAAAGCGTATGATCAACACCAGAAGTGAAGAAGACCCTTTAAAAGCGTATTTCTACTACAACACAACTTAATATGATATTTTTCTTCTTCAGGTCTTTATTTGATTTCTTTAGCTACTCAGACCGGTATAAGCAGAGTACCTAAGAGACCCCGAGTTTTGAGTTTTGGTAGTATAGACTCCCACTTTTATTTGAATCCTTAATCAAACTCATTTGTCAATCTAAACATGGTTTATTTTAGGTTCGTTGGTTGGTTTTTAGTTAGTTAGTTCGTTGGTTGGTATGTTGGGTTGGTTGGTTGGTATTTTAGCTTGGTTGGTACTGGAAGTCAGAAAACGCTGGAGTTTAAGGGAGGCCTTTGCCCAGCTGTGGGATAATATTACCTTTGACAACTACGGGTAGGTCAACGTCGGCGTCTGCGACTATCACCATGCTGGCACGCACGCGGTTCATGACAGAGGACGACAGTAAAAGCGCCAAATCGTCGCAATTCGACGCTGCCAACTGTCGTAACCGCGTCATGAACATCACGCCGCGCTCTTCTTTCAGCCATTCTAGTACTGGATCAAGGATTTTGATTTTAATTATAATGAACATGTTAAAACAAACATGCAAGGTGACATAGGGAATGATAATGTAGAATCTAGTAACAAGACATTGGTACCGATTCTCCTGTTTACAAACTAAACCTTAAATTAGAGAGTTGACAACTCTTTCTGACAGATAGCTCGAGAAAAGGACGGCGATAATTATGTACTAAGAGAGAGAGATGTCAAACTAGTTTATGTCTTGAACTTGACCATGTTCTTGGTATATGCCTTTTAAATAATTATACAACTTTGTTTGTTTGGAAGTTTCAGTTCAACTAAAATTACAGCTCTAATAAATTTCCGCCCCTTTCTTGTTTTATAAGAGAGAACGAGATGATAGTACTTAGTCTTAATTTAGATTGTCTTGTCAACAAGGCATTGGCACTACTGTATTGATTTGTGTCTTGAGATGAGCAATCAACTGGGCTTAACCTGGATTAAACATGGTTGATTGATCATCTGTACTTTTTATTTTTTTATAGGGTGGGACAAAATTTAAAATGTTAAGGTCTATTATTTAATTATGACTGTGGAATCAAATTCCATCCAGTCTTTACCAGTTAACATTTTAGACACTCACCTGCCTCATCCGAGGGCGGCTTCCCCTTCTTATCCAGCATGTTCTTAAGGAAGGGGTCTTCCCAGGGGCTCCCGAGTATCTTCTTGAACCACTCGCCCCGGGCCAGCAGCTGCGTCTCCCAAGACGGAGGGACTGCATCCCCGCTGCCGCCTGAACGATTGCCACAGTCCTTAATGAAGACATTGATGGCTTCCTCGAGGCTTTTCTGTTCATCTTTACTTTTTGGTGGCTGCCATTCCGACTGTTGGTGAAAACTTGTATGTTAGGAAACACGTCCACTTTGAAACAGAAAAGGTAAGCGAAATACAGCATCACAATAAGAGGACTCAGAGGAAACAAGGGCCCTTGTGCAGTACACTCCTATAGACGAAGACGGATTGCCCTTGAATGTGTGTGTGTGTGTGGGATTTTACATGCACGTACATTTTGTTTTTGTGTGCTTGAGGGCAGCTCGGATCCAATAACATTGTGTAAGTGCATCAGACACACACGGTGTAGACCAACCCGCTTCCGTAATATAAATCATCGAGAGCGAGGTGCGTAATGGCAGGTTCCACTTGTTCACATTGGTTTATGTTGGTAAATTAGAAGGTAGTAAAGATGGTCTCAGGATGCTCGCAGAGTAGATCTGCAGATGCAGGTGCGTCGACGGCGCCGAGTGCCGTAAGAGACAGTGATTGCGTCTCCACGCCTCGCCCAGAGTTAGAGCCGTTGATAGTCATAGCTCACCTGCAACACAATCCTCGCGGTGTGCCTTTGCAGCCAGCTCAGCAGATGCAGGTGCGTCGACGGCGCCGAGTACTGGCAGAGACTGTGTATGCGCCGCCACGCCTCGCCCAGAGTCAGAGCTGTTGATAGTCATAGCTCACCTGCAACACAATTTTCGCGGTGTGCCTTTGCAGCCAGCTCAGCAGATGCAGGTGCGTCGACGGCGCCGAGTACTGGCAGAGACTGTGTATGCGCCGCCACGCCTCGCCCAGAGTCAGAGCTGTTGATAGTCATAGCTCACCTGCAACACAATTTTCGCGGTGTGCCTTTGCAGCCAGCTCAGCAGATGCAGGTGCGTCGACGGCGCCGAGTACTGGCAGAGACTGTGTATGCGCCGCCACGCCTCGCCCAGAGGTAGAGCTGTTGATAGTCATAGCTCACCTGCAACACAATATTCGCGGTGTGCCTTTGCAGCCAGCTCAGCAGATGCAGGTGCGTCGACGGCGCCGAGTACTGGCAGAGACTGTGTATGCGCCGCCACGCCTCGCCCAGAGTCAGAGCTGTTGATAGTCATAGCTCACCTGCAACACAATTTTCGCGGTGTGCCTTTGCAGCCAGCTCAGCAGATGCAGGTGCGTCGACGGCGCCGAGTACTGGCAGAGACTGTGTATGCGCCGCCACGCCTCGCCCAGAGTCAGAGCTGTTGATAGTCATAGCTCACCTGCAACACAATTTTCGCGGTGTGCCTTTGCAGCCAGCTCAGCAGATGCAGGTGCGTCGACAGCGCCGAGTACTGGCAGAGACTGTGTATGCGCCGCCACGCCTCGCCCAGAGGTAGAGCTGTTGATAGTCATAGCTCACCTGCAACACAATATTCGCGGTGTGCCTTTGCAGCCAGCTCAGCAGATGCAGGTGCGTCGACGGCGCCGAGTACTGGCAGAGACTGTGTATGCGCCGCCACGCCTCGCCCAGAGTCAGAGCTGTTGATAGTCATAGCTCACCTGCAACACAATTTTCGCGGTGTGCCTTTGCAGCCAGCTCAGCAGATGCAGGTGCGTCGACGGCGCCGAGTACTGGCAGAGACTGTGTATGCGCCGCCACGCCTCGCCCAGAGTCAGAGCTGTTGATAGTCATAGCTCACCTGCAACACAATTTTCGCGGTGTGCCTTTGCAGCCAGCTCAGCAGATGCAGGTGCGTCGACAGCGCCGAGTACTGGCAGAGACTGTGTATGCGCCGCCACGCCTCGCCCAGAGGTAGAGCTGTTGATAGTCATAGCTCACCTGCAACACAATATTCGCGGTGTGCCTTTGCAGCCAGCTCAGCAGATGCAGGTGCGTCGACGGCGCCGAGTACTGGCAGAGACTGTGTATGCGCCGCCACGCCTCGCCCAGAGGTAGAGCTGTTGATAGTCATAGCTCACCTGCAACTCAATATTCGCGGTGTGCCTTTGCAGCCAGCTCAGCAGATGCAGGTGCGTCGACGGCGCCGAGTACTGGCAGAGACTGTGTATGCGCCGCCACGCCTCGCCCAGAGTCAGAGCTGTTGATAGTCATAGCTCACCTGCAACACAATTTTCGCGGTGTGCCTTTGCAGCCAGCTCAGCAGATGCAGGTGCGTCGACGGCGCCGAGTACTGGCAGAGACTGTGTATGTGCCGCCACGCCTCGCACAGATATTGCGTGCGTTCGCGAATGCCACAATCGCCGCTCAGCCCCGCCTCGAGCGACTGAGGAAGGGAATAGTTGTCAGATGTTGGAAGTGTTGGAAGACATCACACTTTTGTCACAGCCTGTACAATAACGTTCGATCCTGAGAGCAAGCCTTAAGCCTACTGTACAGATTAGAACAATTAATGAAGGACAGCAAAATCATTTATACTAGTGGACGCCCAGTTGCCGACAATTTTATGATTGTTTAAAAAAAAAACAACTTATTTCGAGTATCACAGACACATAAAAGAAAAATACAAACACACAGTCATATTACACAGACAATATTAATCATTCAAATCATATTAATTTAATTTATTCAATTCATCATTTTCATTCAATTAATTAATCACAATATTTTTAGTTTTCCCCCTCTCCATAAAAACTTAAACTATCCCTAATCTCAGTCCTCCGTGCGCGCTATAAAAAGGAGTACAAGGTTTTCTCTTTACAAACCCTATAATACACAGATTATCTAACAAAACATGAATGAATAAAATTTTTATAACACTTCAACAACTTACTCACTAAAACATACCTAAACAGAAATCACAAACAGTTTTAGGAATAGTGAATACGTCACTAATAGAAGTGTACAGCACTTGCAGAATAATAAAGAAACTGTTAAGTAGGCGCTATCTCTTAAAAGAAAAGGGGACAGAAAAAAGAAATGTATATAGATTAAAGTACCAGTCTATTACTGTCACACTGCAGGGGAAAGGCCTCTTCTCATACAGAGAAGGCATGAGCATTAATCACCACGCTTGCTCAAGACGGGTTGGCGATTTCAGACTTATATTAATAGACTAATGTAAGTCCAGGTTTCCTCACGATGTTTTACTTCACCGATGTCAGAGATTTCCAAGATATAAGTTTATCGAAAGTACATATGAATTGAAAAACTCACATTGGTACTTGCCCAGGTTTGAACCCACAACCTCGTACACAAGAGGCGAGGCCTAAACCACTGGGCCATCAAGACTTGTATATGTGTATATAGATTATAAACTATAAATCTAATACCTACAAAGGATATATACACAAATAAACATACATACTAGACGTGTTTATCGTGTCGCTGGAAGTAGAACACCTACTGGTATTCAGCTGGATCCGATAAAACTGGAAGCCGACCCCAACATAATAGGAAAATGATTGGCAGATAATGACATTTAGGTGTCGCTTGGTCTTAATGAAAATACTATCCGTCTCGTCATCTAGCTCCAAGATAACAAATTTCAATGGACAGGAAGCCACAAATGATAACAATACTACAATAATTGAACCACATTTATAACACACTTTTGGCGTGATATGTAATACTAATTACTATGTTTTATCTTGTTTGTATTTAAAAACCCGTGGTCAAGCACAACATACTTAGATATGTATAACGAATCCACTGAACCAAGTAAAAAAAAAAAACTACGACGATAATACTACGATTGTTGAGCAGACAGGTGGGATATACCCATTCTGGGAAATTGGATACGCACTACACACCACTGTGGCGTAATGTGTAACACATTTAATTAAACATCACTTGCTAGATGTAGGTACCAACATTAGTTTCTAAGTTGTTTGTTTACTAACCCGAATGGACTAATAGTCTGAAATAAATGATTCATTATTATTTTCTCCTTTATTCGATGGTACGGTTGACATCTGTCGGACATGCCACAGTCCATCAATTATCTCCTTTATTCTGTGTCCTTATAAATGATAAGTTTTAAATATTTAAATGAAAAAGAAATATATTTAAAAATAATAACAAAATATAGATCAAAATAGTAGCCCATCGGTGTCAGGGTCAGGGCTTCAGAGAGAGGAATGTGTCCAGAATGAGTTTACTAATGACATTTTTTTACTACTCTGAATTTAGGAAGTCTAAGCGAGTGCTTGTAAACATCGTGATTAACTGATAAGATTCCTAACCACACTAGTATCTCTTTTTACAATTCTCTTTCTGATTTCCTATCTCAAATCGTAACTCACGTTCCTGAATGAAATGTTGTGGGTTTCTAAATATGTTGGGCTCGGCTGACAGTTTAACCGGATGCAGCTAAATTTAGGTATTAATTTTTACATGGAGCGCATGCCTCTTTGACGCCTCTACAACCTAATTACTGGGTAACACAACACCCCTTGGCTAGACTGGTTGTCCGACTTTAGATCAACTGATTACCTGTAACTACTGTCAAAGATCTACAGAACACAGTCGCACCAACGGCTTAACGCGCTTTACGAGGAGGTAACTCTGGAGGCAACCCATCCACGAACCGACCTCAGCCAGCTTTGTGTTGGTCAGTAACTGGGTTATGGATGTCAGTCGCTCCATGTGAAATAGTCGACCCAAACATAGTTGTGGAAAAGGGCTAGGCAGATGACGATGACATGTTTTCTAGCCTATAGAAGCATAGCAAGGAAATATAACGTTCCGAGTTGTCCAAATAAGCACTATCAAGTTTATAAAACATACCTACATCATGTCATTCACACTGGATGGAATACATAACATACAAACTATAAATACATATTGTTACAGTTTGCCGCTATAAAAGGAGGCGGTATATAAATAAATTAATGTTATAATAACTGCTTTTTAGTAAATGTGAAAGGCAGTAGTTTTGCCAGAAAAAATTTAATAAAAAACAAGCGCCTGTTTGTGTTTCTGTTTGTTCTGATCTCTGATCATCTAAAGAGTTACAAACTCATATTAAATCAGCTATCTGCCAGTGAAATTCCCATCAAAACAGTCTAACCGTTTTGGACCGTTGGTATAATAAAAACTGTTCAACAGTAACTTGTTTTAGTACAAGTTTATTTGTTTAGATTTATATATTTAGCTAACTTCAACTTTATAACTAACTATACATTTTATTAATTCTCTGAACTTTATGGTGGAATAGGATGAATTTAGAGATTCTTCACAAGTGATGGTAATAAAATAGACTTCGCAAACCAGCTAAAGTAGAAAGAATTAGTGTGAAGTAGCGCTACTGTTGAGCACAAGGTGCTGGGTTCGATTCCCAAAGTTTTATTGGGTTTTTCCATCTGAGATTCTCAGTAGCAGCCCGGACTCTACATTCATAAATCCATGCTTATCTCCCTACACCCGTAGGCAGAAACTACAGAACCCCAACGCGACAACCTTTACAAACTCCTTGTGAAAAGCATTTATTTCGACGAAATTATTTGGAGATAGTTTTGAACAGATTGTATCGAAAAGTTGATTTCAAAGTAAGTTGCCCATTCAAATAGTCTACAAAAAATATACAGAAATACTGAACTTTGAATTCTACATCCATCTTGAATAAACAATCTAAAGTCATGCAATGTCTAGGATAGTTAACACAGATCAAACTGTCCCTATTATATTACAACTGTCTTTAGTAATAACTAGTATAATAAGTCACAGTTTCATTTTACAATTCAATAAAACAACGGAGTATATAATAAAGTTAACAAATTCTATATTTGTGACCTTATTGGTTATGTTCTTCAGAGAGGTCAAGTGCGTAGTACTTGTTACCGGCGTGGTTGTAAGACCAGATATGAATATGAACGTAAAAAAAAGCAAAAAGAGTATGTAAGGATCACAGCAAGTGGCGTAAAAACCAAAAAACACTATGTTTCGTCAAATTATTTCTTCTGTGAACAAAGTTACTGAACCATATTTTTTTATAAAGTACACTTATAAACAAAACAGCTTTGAAGCAGCAGGTCACTTATCACAGTGTGAGCACGCTTACGAACGTGGCTTTTCCTTCTTTTCTTTGTATAAGGCGAGGAGGGAGACGTTGGCTACCTTCATGACCTTAAACCTAACTCCGGGAACGTCACCAACGGCGTGACCCTACCGACCGGAGCCTGCGACTAGCACTTCGACGTTCTCCTCAATGTGGTTAATAAACAAGAAAATAATACAAAAACCATACACAATTGATATTGATAATCATAATGAACTAAGTGGTTTTATCATTTGCTGTAGTTTAAGTGGCTATATTGTTTGTTTTGAGTACTCTATTCAAACGTCATTCCATTCAAGTTGTATTTAGATTATGCTTTCATTACAATCTTAAGTACATGAATTTGTAATTTAAATAAAATAGAAGTGTTATTGAGATTTTCCAATAGGAATTTTCTCATTAGCAGCTTCGAATCTGGTTGATAGCAATAGGCTCGCCCCCTAATTACACGCCACCTGAACATAACTGGCGAACCACATTTCGTCAGTTAGGTCGCGTGTTACTATAGGTGCACCTCTGCCCAAGCCTTAGGCGAATACAGGCGCAATGATACGTTTATAAAATAGATAGTAAGCTACGTATATCTTCAGGGAAAATGTACAGCGTAGTGTACATCGTCTAAGGGGCGTGGGCGTGATGTAAAATAGACAATTAACTTCCTCAAGACTTGGGCTATCAAACGCATAAAGAATTTTTGAAATGCGACTGGTAGAGTTCTAGATATCTTAATATATATTAATTACGTGTCACGTTGTTTGTCCGCTATGGACCCAACTACTGAACCGATTTTAATAACATGTTGCACACTGTGTGTTTCGGTCAAACTTAAAATGGTTCATACCCTTTTAAGTTTTATTTCGATTAAAGATCTCGATATATTTTTTTTTGGCGAACTTCGTACCGCTGTTGTAGAAATGTAGGGAACTTATTATAGGATAACATTTATTATCCTATAATAAGTTCCCTACATTTCTAACAGATGGCAGTGTAACTTAACTTGTGAGGCGGTACGAAGTTCGCCGAGACAGCTAGTTAGTACATATTTTCAAACAAACAAACTCTTCAGCTTTATTTTATTAGTATAGATATGCTAATTGTTCCTTACCTAATACCTACAATATTAATTCACTATTTTCCTCATCAAACATGATTGTTTATATAATACACCGGCGGCAGACTTAACTATGGATATGTGTAAAGATGTTTCGTCTATTGGGGAAAACACTTCAATGACTCATCTGTGTAACACTCAAGTCCGTAAAAGAAGTTAAAGACTTTGTATGGCTACTAGTTTCTTCCTATTAATGATAAAGGTCAAGTTTATGCATGTGACTAAATAATAACAGCAGCACGGGTCGATCGTAGGTTAAGCTACGCTTGGAAAGGTCGGTCCGTGGATGGGTGCCCGTGCATTACATATTGAGACCCGTCAGTGCCTAGGAAAGCAAGTTAAGCTGTTGGTCCCGGCTGTCATTTGTGTATCTTTGTTACGGGTACTCAAAATAACCAGTCTTACTAATGGGTATCGTGTTACTCAGTAACTGGGTTGTGGAGATAAGATAGACAGTCACTCCATGTACAACACTGGTATTCGCTACATCCGGTTAAGACTGGAAGACAAAAAGGCTAGGGATCTCCCCCTAGCCTTTTTGTCTTCCAGTAAGATAATATAATTTAAGAGATTTTATTAACTTAGTACAAAAGTCAGTGAGCCATGTTAAAAGTGTAAGCTTATTGAAAACCTCAATTGAAATTTGAAGCATTGGATGAAACCAATAAAAATAAGGCGTGAGTGTAGTGGCGGCCGAAAACTAAGCAAGTACTAAAGTGACTTTTTCAATTCCTACATTTTCATATTCTTTTCTTAATTTGCCTCAGATAGAAGGGACATCATAAGAAAACCTGAACTCATAATTAACCGCACTGCCTTCTCTGTATGAGAAGAAGCTATTGCACTGCATTGGGACAATTTTAAACTGATATTATTATTGACATTGTACAAGTTACATTTAACACCAATACTAATCTTCCAAATACAAATTTTAAATAATCTAATAAATCAAAAAATATCTTTGTATTCAGTTCTCACCTCAATTTAAATTTCAAGTCTTGGAATACATCAACAACAACAAAGAATTATGTCACATTGAAATTCACCAATTCCAATCTTCGC
Source organism: Phlogophora meticulosa (assembly GCA_905147745.2). Lineage (NCBI taxonomy): Eukaryota > Metazoa > Arthropoda > Insecta > Lepidoptera > Noctuidae > Phlogophora > Phlogophora meticulosa. The sequence goes on from LR990542.1 coordinate 4,318,595, forward strand.
TCCCATAAAAGTTAAGTTGTAATTCTTTGAATAATTACTTATTCTACTCAAGTTTTCATTACAAATCAGCTGGATAAGTACCAAATTATTTTAACAATGGTTTAACATAATAATTAACACAATTAATTAACATAATATTGATGACACGGTTGGCGTAGTGGCTGAGCGATCGACTGTACGCCGCTTGTCTTGAGTTTGATTCCCGCAAGGAACATATGGCTTCAGATTGTTGTTCCGGGTCTGGCTGTTTGTGTATGTGGGTGTAAATGTTTGCAAAACGCACCCACGACTCAGGAAAAATTAGTGTGAGAACCAGTGTCAGGCAATATTTAAAAAAAATGTAAAAATGACTAACAATATTATGACATATCTTATTAAACAAACATGTCTTTGTCATAGGAGTTACAGGCAGCCCACTATGCAGAGCCTGTATGGAGGAGGACGAAACAGCAGCCCATGTGCTACAGAGTTTGCTGCATACAGAGCAAAAGGCTTTGGTAACCCAGGCACTCTCCAGAAGATCCCCGGCTACATCAAATTGCTGCTGGGTCTTCTGGAGGAGTTGGGGTGGATCGAATTAGGTGTTGTCCCACCCGTACGCAAAGTACGAGAGTCGTGGAGTTGCGGTTATCAGCCCGTTTATACAAAACAATGACATATCTATGATATCACTAATCAGTTAAAGTAATATAAAATATTTATTCATGATAAATATAATTAAATAACAACATTGTATCAAAAAATAGGACTGCCCTTTTCACCATTAGTGACATATCGGCACTCACGACAAACGTCACTTGTCACATGGGATAACATTTTTATAACTGCTTAATTAACTAAGTAAAATAAGTACAAAGATAGTGATGACCGATCCTATATAAATTATTTGTCAGTTACCAAATATTTGGTTTAGTTAGTAGTAAGGTTAGTTGTCATCATCATCCTACTGTTCTTATCCCAATTTATGTATAAACTCATCATCTGCTTGGCCTGTTCCCAACCAATTTGGGGTCGGCTACCTGTCTAACCGGAAGCAGCTGAATCCCAGTATTTGACATGGAGCGACTGCCTATCTGACCTCCACAAACCAGTTACTGAGCAACACAATACCCCTTGGTAAGACTGGTCGAATTTGAGAATTGAAATACTAATTCTGTTATCGCCTCATGACATTTGTTGACATCACAATGCTCTTTATTAATGTGTGCTTTTTTTTTCCACTATTACTAAGTCATAATTTTAGTTTTGTTACTTTGTTTTATTACTAGTTTAGTATGCAGCTTGAGTCATGTCTGTTTTTATACAAATGTTATATGCCTAAGCTACCCCAAACTGTCAAATTTTCCCAATTGAACATGAACCTTTTTTTGTAATAAAGTTGAAAACCTATTAAAGAAATTTGACACATTGGGGTAGCTTGATGTGCTGGCCTCTTTACATTGGAAGTAATACCTAAATACTGTTTAAGCCAATGTTACATGTAGGTATATCCTGCTGAAAACCAGTGTCAGCATTAGACTGGGACCTAAGTATAGTGCTGGCACTTGAACCTTTTGTTTTCGGCTTTTAGGTATTACAGTTCTCTACTGCAAGCTGTGTAATGTTACATGTTGTATGCTGATGGTGTACTTATTTAATTAATCAATATTTTTTATTACATTGTCAATGTAAATAACCTATGATACACAATTTTTGCTTATTTTTCTTTGCAAATAGTTTTAGTGGCTAGGTTATACCTAACAATTAACTAGGGTTAGGTTCTTTGTAATATTTCCCATGGACAAAGTAGGTATCTCTGAAAATATCACTTACACAGGCTAGGTTACACCTAACAATTAACTAAGCTTAGGTTCTTTGTAATATTTCCCCCCATGGACAAAGTAGGTATTTCTGAAAATATCACTTACACAGGCTAGGTTATATCTAACAATTAACTAAGCTTAAGTTCTTTGTAATATTTCCCATAGACAAAGTATCTCAGAAAATATCACTTAAACAACTGTAAGTTTAAATATGTTGCTTACTTATTAAATTGCCAATCAACCATTGGCTAGGCAATTCTAGGTATGAAATAAATTCAATCAATCAATAAAATAAATCTTAACTACAAAGGTAATCTCAAATGCCAAAGTCAAAGTCCCAAACAAAGGTCAGTAGGTAATATTCCCTTTCATTTAAATTAGCTAAAGTTTTGGATAATGCACTTGATGATTAATGTAAGAATTATTATTTTTTATTGTAGTAGATATTTGCACACCTGCTAAGGTAGGATATGGCAAGAACCTCTGTTGTATGTATCATTTCATGTACCTACCCATATTGATGCAAATAAATGATTTGATTTGTTTTTTTTTTTGACTTTGAGATTATTTCAACACTAATATGCTAAGGTTTCATGTTTGATTGAATGAAAGGCAAAAGGTTATGTTATAGTCATTTGAGGTAGTACAATGGAATAGAATAAGCATTTGTGTAATACTGGGGGTATTACAGCTAGCATTAGTTTATACACAGAACTATAATACCTGAAGCAAAAGGTTCAAGTGCCAGCATTATACTTAGGTACCAGTATAATGCTGACTCTGGACTTCTGCTTAAACCCTTGACCTGGTTTGGTTTTTATGTTTAATTGATCAAAATCAAAATTCATTTATTCAAATTAGGCAGAGAATCAGCACATTGCAAACAAAATAATTTAAATAAGACAGCCCCTAAAATGTCCACACCCTTCATCACTATTATTATACATTGTGGACAGGCGTGACCGGCCATTTTATCCAAGTAATGTCGGTTTAGCTGTTTGGGTTCTAGGATGCCACAGATAGATACACATAATTATGCACTAACTGATAACTTCCTACTGTTTGCAATGGGGGTTAAAAGACTTTAAAAACAGGAAGTCTCTAAAGAGGAACTTATTTTTTTTTCATATCAGAAAAGTGTTTCTCGCTTTCCAGATCAGATCCTGGAATTAACTTGCTCTGCTACTAATATTACCTTACCTATGAGTCATCATTAATCATTCATCATTAAGTAATAGTTCTGTTATCATTCGAGTGATAAGGAATTTGGCACATGATACATATTTGTTTTGGCAATGTTTTCAAAATAAACAATTTATACTTTAATTTTTAGTGATTATGGGTGTTTTTGCCTTAACACCAAGAGTTTTGAAAAAATACTTATGGCCATTGTTTTTAAGATAGGTATGTAGTTAAATTAATGTAGTTATATTAATGGAGATTTAAATCAGTGCCGGTAATGTAAAATTTTAAAGTTTTTGGGCGGGGTTACATATATGATAACTCAAGATTGTTGCTTTTCCGGAAACACAATGTTTATTTCTCTGGAAACGGGGTAAGTTGATATTTCCCTGTTTGACTGGAGCCACTAAATAAAGGTTATTTCATAATAACACATGAAATTGTATTTAAATATGATAACATACATTGTTAAAATTCTGTCCGCAGACATGATGAAAAAATATCCAGAAGGAAATCTGAACCAAATAAGATAAGTAATAGCTAATCAATGTTATAACAGCTGAACAGTTTTATTTGAGTTCATAATCCCAAGTCAGAACAAAAGGCAGGCCTAGTCTAGTGCAACAGCTGATGGATTTATTAACTCACATATCTTCCACGTGCAATGGGATCGACGCGAAAATAGAATTGTCATATTTTTTTACTAAAATAAATATTAAGGAGCTACGTGACTTCCCGATGCTGTGATATGGCTGTCCGTCATCAGTACCTACTGATGATTAGTACCTACATTATCGTTCATCTCAATTACCAAAATAACATCAAATACAAGGCTATGACATCTTTAGATGCGAAAAGGGATGTTTATCTACACAAAAAGACATTAATTTCCATTATTATTGAAACACACAATCAAATCTACCATGATTTTTCACTGAACATACACTTGCAGCATCTATGGAACTGAAGAATTCCATCAAATTTTTACGGCCCAAATATTATTTCCAATATATTGTTCTCGAAATAAATCGTGTATTTTGTTAAAAATATGGAACAGATTGCCGAAATATACGAAAACAAGAGTTTAAAGGAGACAAATATGGCGGCCACAGTGAACTTTACCAGCACAACGGCGTCGCGGTAAGTAAGGGAATCCTGATCATTATAAGAATAAAACTTACCTTATAAAGTTCAATGTAATATGTTTTGCCTATGGGCGCGCTTGTTTGATCACTTTTCACGTCTTCTCCATCATTTGTAGAAGTCATTTCTTACGAAAATATCGCGGGGAGACATTTATGCGCTTGTGTTTTCGTAATTGTACTGTCAAAGTCAGTGTTACTAAATCAAAATAAAACAAGGATTTATCTCCACAGTACAGCCACCCCAAGCATACAGACTACGCTTATGCAAAGTTCCTTATTCAGACCATGCACTACTAGACACAACTTCTATGTAATTAACAGTAACACATGCTCTGAGGCTAGAAATAGTTATGAATAATGCTAATGTTTGTTACATTTCAATAAAATATTTGTTTCATTTAAGTGACATACAAAATGCACCTATTTTTCTGAAGACTCTAAAGACGCGCTATGAATGGCACTAACTAAATACCTAGCTTGACGGCAAACTATGACCATTTAATTGCCATTGTTCAGACTCAGACAAACAGAAGCGATGGTCAAGTCAACCCACCCAGGCACCCATGTCAGAAAAGAAACAAATAATTTGACTTGATTCAAACAAATTGAGAAATGACTGAATTAATAAAATGACTTTTGTGAATCGCGATTTATAATTGTTATCATAGATCTAGCGAACATATTATATTGATATTTTTTAAGACAATCATGCAAAATGAAAAGTTTTGCCATTTTCATTACGAAAAAACGGTTAAATTTTAGATTTGCTTTATTTGGTTTTTATACTGTAGATTTGGCTACTTTTAAAGGAAAGCGAAATAGAGCAAACCATTTTTTTGAACAAGAGGTGTTATGATTTGAACACGTTTGGCATATACATAACGTCCCGATTAGAATTTAAAATATCAGAACACATTTCAAAATAAAGGAACAACAACGCATGTTAAATATATTGGGGTTGGCACTCAAAAGAATAACATTTTAACAGCTCAGCAACATCAGAAATACATTGCAAAAGCGTAATTATATCGATAATGTATGACTATAGCTAACCCCTTCAAAACAACCTCAAACTGAAAAAGAAATCCTATGAAAAAAATAATTAAGGCTTAAGTTACTAAAATCACGTCACCAATAAAAGGCTTGAAACCCTGATGCCAATAACGTGCCACTTTAGTGTCAGACTACGTAGAGTCTGACACTAAAGAGACGGACGGACACTAAAGACTACGGAGAGTCTGTAATCCCCGAAGGGTTAGGCAGAGGCGTAACAATTGTTGACACCCACATCAGACGATTTTCCAAATATTCAGAATCGGACACATGTGTGAAACTTGCCTTGTCAGTGCATCTCTTCTCGTCAACGTCAAGCTGAAATTAACGGTTTTGACATTTTGCCCACTTGTTTTGATTTTGTATTATCATGACTAAAATTTTAATAAACACACGCCAAATTCACCCGTGTGAAACTTGCCTTGTCAGTGCATCTCTTCTCGTCAACGTCAAGCTGAAATTAACGGTTTTGACATTTTGCCCACTTGTTTTGATTTTGTATTATCATGACTAAAATTTTAATAAACACACGCCAAATTCACCCGTGTGAAACTTGCCTTGTCAGTGCATCTCTTCTCGTCAACGTCAAGCTGAAATTAACGGTTTTGACATTTTGCCCACTTGTTTTGATTTTGTATTATCATGACTAAAATTTTAATAAACACACGCCAAATTCACCCCCACGTTTCAAAGAATAATATTGCAACGATACAAATTAAATGGTAGGAATTGATTTATTTTGTAAACGCTAATCAAACATCCAAATCTAACACAAAGAGAGAAAATTAGACACCAATCAGTAAACTATAATTTGGTGTTGAAAAATTCCTCCGCATCACCATCAACTGGCAAAGACCTAAAATGTGCACGCTTATAGTCTTAAGCAGAAACATGTATGCTCTGTATTCAATCTTTGTACCATCTTTGTACCTAAAAAGCCGGTTGCAGCAGCTTAGCTTCTGGTCCAAGCACAAGCCAGCTTTAGATCACGGGAAGCGTCAACCACACGTTTCAAGGGTCACGTTAAATAAAAAAATAAGCAATTGGATCTCGGAGGGCTAGGGTTTCAATCCGAAATGGCTTAAAAATGTAACTACCGAAAAGATCTAGAAAGATGGGATGGCGCACGAATATTGACACATTAGTATTTCATGGTAATAAAGATCATCATACTGTCCGATCTTTCCGTCGTGTGCCAAGCTTTGGGTTCTTATATAGTCAGAGTACCGACGGTGACAACAACACGTCGGATGATGTCGTTAAAATTCACGTGCTGTGCTATGCAACCCACAGCCGCCCGATACACTCCCTCGCGTATCAGTAAAATTCGTAGACCACGTCATACACTCACAGAGCCTGATGATCCTATCACTCTCCTCCAAGAAAGCAATAAGCCTACCAGCACTGTTCGCATACACAAACCGCCGTCATTCCGTCCTCGCCGTCGAGGCCTGTCGCGACGCCCTCGTCAATGCCCTCCCCCCGACCCTTTGCTAGAGCCAGCCCGCGAAGCTGAGCCGGTGTTTAAAAATGCCCCTAAATAATATATCTATTTGATCCAGCCTGTCCCTAGCTGTCCTCTCTCAGCGACGGCCTAAGCCTAGGCTCGTACCCTGCAGGGGGTGTTTTTAAGTTTTTGCGCCCTGGCTGGAGGCTTTAACTTCTAATTAAGCCCCCCACAGGAAAGTTCGGTTAAGCAGTAGATATCCCTAAAGGATAAACTGCGAGATGCCCAATCCAAAAAAAAAAAATATGCAACCCACATTTCAGCTGCATGATAGACCGTGGTATCCGAAACTGTGGTCAAGTTTTTCTCAGTGATATAGATGAGGAAAGCAACAAGGAGCTCCTACTCGTAGGGAACATTGAACATAGTGCTTATCTGTAAAGTGAATATTAAACCATGTTTTCTGGATTATCATGCATAATTGGGTTATTATGTATATTAATCATATACATAATAACTCAATCATTCATCACATTTCTGGGTTTTTCGTTTTGGCAGAATTTGTTTTTTTTTGGTGACCGATAGTGTTACAATATGAAAAGATTGTAAAAATTGTCATTGGAAAAGTCTATGTCAAGGATAATCTATTTTCTATGGTAATTAAATAAATTTTCATGTTGGCAGTACTGTAGTACAAAGCAAAGCGAGTTGTGTCAAGAATTACTGCGTTTTTTACGAAAAATATTCTCAAAATATAGTAGTAAAATGTAGAATTCATTGTCCATGTAAAGTTTATTATATATGCAATTATTTAATTCATAATAAGTAAAGTTATCATCTTTACATCCGACGTGCTCACTAATAAAAATTGATGTGTCAAAGTGCACGGGAATAGAAGGGACGATAAATTATTGCTTTTTAAGCTTAATTAGACAGTGTATTTTATTTTATTAGCATTATTTTACGTTCTAAATGTATAATGAATTGTAATTGAGGGATTTCGGAGACAAGGGTAGAATAGGGCGTGTGATCCGACTTGGCACATCTGGCGAGCCTTCGGTATCATTTCCCTTCCTTTCTCACTAATTGGCAAACTATTTACTGTTGTCCGATGTTCTAAACCCACTCATATCTTATATTTCAACTCTAAAATATCTATATTTCTTGACAATAATCTAACAATAGTCACAATAATTTAGAGAAATTAATTATTTTCTAATTTCAGTGATTTTTAAAACATTAGATGTACATATTAATTAGTTCAGTGTTGATAAGCGAACAGTCTGCTTAGTGTTGTGATGTGTGTATCAAGTAATTATAATATTTTAACATATTGTGAACCCATTGAGTGATAAAATAGTAAAATGGCTAAAAAATCGGATAATACCGGCGGGAAGCTGGTCACAGTTTCTGTCGTCGGTCTTTCTGGTAAGAAAATTATTTTTAATATTCTATGTACTATCTTGTTCATTGTCATGTTTTTTTTTTTAACTTAGAACCTCATTTACTATTTACCCAGTCAGTCATAACTTATATTCAGCCTAGTTATTATCAGAAAACCATCATGTGGTAGAGAGTTATCTTTATTAACTGGGCTGATCATGACCTTCAGTACTCACTCATGTCATTCCTAATATGCTTTATCTAATGTACTATTCATAGTCAATTGTTCTTTTTTTATTAAGCTTTTGTTTTGTTTAATCTTTTGTATTTACATCTAGTTGCTTAAATAGCTTTGAAAATTCAGGTTTGTCTGGAAGTGAATTCACAAAGGGTATTTTCAAAGCCTAACCTCATACTATATCATACACATACATACCTAGCATAGTTACTATACCTGATAAAGGTATGTAGTAACCAATTTTATTCATAATAGAATGAAAAATCAAAGAAATTAATCTAATAAGTACAGATTCCAGCACATCAAGCTACCCCAAACTGTCAGATTTTCCCAATTGAACATGAACCTTACTCTTTCTTAGTAAAGTTGAAAATCTATCAAAGCAATTTGACACATTGGGGTAGCTTGATGTGCTGACCTCTGTACTTAAAATGCTCTTTTTTCCATAGTGTATACATAATTACGGTAACATTACATCATTGTCTACTGCAAACTATTAAAGTCTATTTAACAGCATAGTTAAGTAGTTCTTAAAAGCTACAAGCATGCATAAAAATCTGTTGTGATAATTCTATTCTTACCAACTTTCTCCTAATATGTCATAATATAACAGTTCCCTGCTTTGTATGATACTTGGTTTATATTATATATATTTATATTTTATGTATTACATATTAGTATTCAAATAGCTATGTATTGTGTATTGTAAATAGTATACCACTTACTAGATACTCAGTTCAGAGAGCCACCTAAAAGTTGTCTGTAAGAGATTGGTTTTAAGCAATAATGCCACCCATTGTAATACCCTATGTAGCTCTTAAAGTCATTATATTTTGTAAGTTTTTATGGTGTACAGATGCTAGCACATGAAGCTATCCAAAACTGTCATTTTTTTCCAATTGAACATGAACCTTATTTGTTTCTAATAAAATTGAAAATCTATCAAAGACATTTGACAGGCTGGGGTAGCCTGACATATTGGCATCTGTACAGTAAAAAGTATTGTATTATATCACATAAACAACATTTTTCCAAGTGTATAATCAACCATGAAAGTGACTGTATGTAGCCTTGGGGAAGAGAACAATTTTATCTTATCTATCTACAATTACTGAGATTATGTCCTGTAAGTGCTGTCTTATTGTGTCTTTTTGGGGTTCCATACATAAATGGCAGAAAAAGAAACCTTATGGTGTACATTTGTCTGTCTGTTTGGAATGCTTATGAACATTGCATGTTCACTTAGCAAGCATTTGAATACATTTTTTGTTATTTTAATTGCAAATAGGGGGTGAAAATTTCTGGATAGCTAGCTATCATATGTCCTTCCCCAGGATATAATCTATCTCCTTGCCAATTTACATTACATTACAATGCAATAAGCTTATTAGTTGTCAAAAGGTATCAGACACATGTAGAGTTACTTTTACATTTATAATATTAAGTAGTATGGATAGTCAATAACACTGCCTAATTGGGCACTGAACCAGACAGTAAATATTTTTTTTGTTAGGTAGGTATCCATACATAAGCAGTCCAAAATCTCAACTTTTTACTCCTGATAAAAGTAAAAGGAAGTAGATCTCAAAACTGTTTATATTAAAAAACAGTTTGTTGTTGTTTAAATTTGACGACCGATGTGGCGCGGTGGGTGAAGGTCCGCCTGCGACGCAAGAGGTTGCGGGTTCGATTCCCGCCTTGGGACAAATGTTTGTATGATCTACATAAATAGATACTTTTTAATTTTTTCAATATTTATTAATATTATTATTTATTATTAATGTTATCAGGATAATATGAGTGAGATAAATGTATGTGTAGTGGTTGTCTGATCATTATCTATCACTGTAAACATGACATCATCTGCTGTTGTTACAACATAGGTGAGAACATATGTTATCTCTTGTTATGTGTATAACAGGTGCAGATGAACTTGTGTATTCAATAGAGTTCTTAACACTGTGTCTGTGATATTGCAGAATGCTTATATTATTTAAAGTAGGCCTATATATAGACTGGTATCTCAGTGACAGTAAACACAATAGAGTTTGTCAATAAGCGAGATGGGTGGACAACCTGAGGGTCACATCTGGACACCACTGTAGAAGGGTAGAGCGAGACAGAATGCAATGGAAGACGCTATAGGAGGCTAAGATGCACTGATTTAAGTGGTATTTTACAGAAAAATACCTCAATACTCGTGAATATGTATTTCAGAAAAAGGGCTTATTATTTATTTATGTAAACAAGATCACAGACAGGAAAATTAGTAGTGTTGTTTTAGTACAGTAGGGCACACATTCTTGGTAATAAAAAGTTTAAGTTTGTTTTCCATTTTATTGAATTTTGCACCATACTAGGTCAGCCCAAACTAAAAAGGTTACAACAAACACAATCTGCATTTGTAAAAATTTAGCAGTGTAAAGTTTGTCTTCTAATCACACCTACATGTGCCCTAAATACTTTTGATTTGGCACTAATGATAAGGCTCAAACATGTCTTATCACCATGGTTGTGGTCATATTTACTATTGGCATTCTATTAGAATCAGAAGCATGGGCGTACAAGACGTTTGTGACAAGAAATGATTACAGTGGTATGCTGCGAAACAACTCCAACTCTTTTCTAACTCCTCCACTGTTCTATTCTGATTAATTTTGTTGCGGGATCCAAGACAGTTTAATCGTTTCTCCGGGACGCGTCGGGCTTCATTTATTTATTTATTTAATTAATTACAATGGTTGAAGAACCAATTACAGTAACTAAACACAAAAAATAAAAGTAAAGTTATAAACAACATATAGGTACTTACATCAATCCCTCTCACAGTACTTCTGACATGCCAATAAAATCATCTTCCATTCATCCGCAAACAGATCGCTTTTTGGATAAGAATCCAAGCGATCATTAAGTGCAGCCAAGGTGTGAGGTATTGGAGATTGAGCACGGGCAACAGTGCGACACTGAGGCACAGCAAACATTCGGTGCTTTTTGCCGCGGCAGTAATTGTCCGGAACAAAGAAACGTGCAACCACAGCAAGCAGGTCATTCATGTCTCGACGCTTTTGTGGTGGTAGCCACTGTTGATCCCGGTTTTCAGGAGTTGCAGTGGTTTGGAAATAGTGTGGCGGGTTTGTCACAAAAAGAAAATGCTGAAATACAATGTGTGACGCAAACCATGTAGCAATGCTCACCCTGCAGTGTGCCTTTACTCACATGGATTCTCAGCTCCTTCTCATAAATGGGGGGCCTGTGTCATAGCAGTGGAAATGTTTAGAAGCTTACTATGTGGTACTCAATCCATGATAAATTCTCTGGTTTGGTCTAAGGCTGAGATCTCTAGATACATTACTTAAGGGGGTATTATACCTTCCTAAATTTAGGATCCGATATTTAGGATGTCCCGAATTCAGAAAAGTTTAATCGCATTTAGGATGAGTAGCATCCTAATTAGGACACGATTTCGGACAAGGATGGTTTCCGACGTCCTAATTGGCTAAATCGTATCCTAAATATCGGATCCTAAATTTAGGAAGGTTTAATACCCCCTTTAGCTCGCATTTGGATCAGTGCAGATAGCTAAAAATCCAACAGTGTGCTCACTGTTTTACCTGCTTCTAAAGGTCACCATCACTTAGTTTTGGATAGCCAACATAGACTGATGCAAACTGCCCCATGAGGTGCAAGGTGAGGTTCTGTGTATGAACTCGCAACCATATTACAAACCCCATCTGTATGGATGGACAGCTATGTGAGTGAGCTTAGAACCAAATACATACATATAATATTCTTGATTTTACCAATAAAATCTGAAGAGTTTGTATAGTTAAACATGCTTATGTCGAGAACTTAATCATATTAAAAAAAAATGCATTTATTTACCTAATTCTTGGATTTCTATTGTAGTTGGCAGCTCGAGAAATTTCAATTTTCATAGTTTTTTTTGCAATTTGCTCAGTTCAGTAAGGTAGTCATTCGCGACCGTATAAAATGTGTATTTCACGAAGTATTCATAATTGGAATAGTTATACGAATTATATTAAGTTCAAATTATGTGATTTCAGCCCAATTTTAATTTAGGCAGTTGTAATGGTGATTTTAATTATTATATTCCGAGAAATGTACGTTTGTAATAGTCGCGCTGTTAACATCACTCTACGACCCTTAGGAGCGGGTGAAACCGCGGGGCACAGTTAGTTAGTATAAACCACTTGACCAAGGAAACCGAAGGTCCTCAAATATCATACCTAGAAATCAATGGATTCAATCAGATTGGACGAAACAGGCCCCCATTCAAAGTATTAGAGCAAGTGATTGTCAATAGTTTGTCTATTGTTGCTTTGTTATCTTTACAACTTCCTGTTATCAAGCGTAGGTGTTAGGCGGTTTGTTTTGTACAGAGAAAGTTGATAAAATTTTGTCATAATGGATAATGAGTAGTGTGTTTTGTTGTTATGGTTTTATTATACTTGTGCTCTATTTAAGTGGCCACCTAAAATGCGATGATTCTCTGGGTTCCACTGCTGGGTAAAGGCTTCACCTCTCTCCTTCCAGCTAGAGAGTTTGTTGCGCCAATTCTTTTTAGGTAGAACACTTATTTGTAAGTCTTGACGTTTAAAAAGTGCTGACAACGAAAAAATAAGTGTAACATATAAATTGATGTAGGTAATACCAGGGTGTAACTACCCAATAACAAAGAATGAGATTGAGAGATGATTTCATAGAGTGGTGAACTTTATCAAAGGAGCCGCTTCACACGAGCGCGCACACTGCGATTATACTGGGAGTTCCGCGAATTTGTTGATCCCCCTCTCTCTCTTCATACAAAAAGAGCAAGCTGTGTACGTCGCTCGAACTACTTCAGTTAATTCTTAGAATATGTATGCTGTGTAATTTTCCCTTGATCGTCCCTACGTTTGGGAAAAATTTCACCAATAAAACTGAAAATGATGTCGCGCTTTAGAGGTATCAGTGCCGTAGACACCACTGCTGTAGAGTGTAGAATATAAATACTAACAGCTACTGGTTTTGATGAAATACATGCAGTATTATAGCTTACAATTCAGAATTCATACTTACATTTACACTAATATAATAAAGACGAAATATTTTTGTATGATTGTAACGAATAAACTCAAAAACGACTGGTCCGATTTCGAAAATTCGTTCACCATTAGAATGCTATTTCATCCCTGAGTATTATAGGCTATATTTTATTTACAAGACTACTATAACTAACTAAATTAAAAGGAGGTGGAGGGGTTGTTAAAGTTCGAATGGTAAAGTAAGAAATAAACGCGAGCGAAGTGCTAGTAATAATATCAATGTGAAAGTTACTCTGATTATTATTTGTTTGTTACCTTTTCACGACTAAACGGCTGATCAGATCGTAAAGACATTTGGCAAGGAGATAGATTATATCCTGGGGAAAGACATAGGATAGTTTTTAATCCACTACTTCGTCTGCATTCGCGATAACCGACATTGACGCGAACGAAGTCCCAGGCAAAAGCTAGTAATTTATAAAGGTACATACGAAGATGAAATCATGGGAAAATAGTAAACTTTCTCATTTCAGAGGATTTAGAGTCGAGTCTATCTGCGTTGGTAAAAGGAAATTAAGGGCGCACACTGACGTTTTATGTTTTTGTAGGTTAATTGACTCACTGTAATAATTTATGGTCATTATTATTCGCGGTAATTTAGTAAAATGTCATAGCTCGGTAACACAGAGAAAAGCAGAACTGCAACTTTTTAAACTCACTTCATGATCGACCCCATTAAATGCCAGCTCTTGCGTACAAGAGCTGGCATTTAATGGGGTCGATCATGAAGTGAGTTTAAAAAGTTGCAGTTCTGCGTTTCTCTGTGTTACCGTTGACATCTCTCATCATCTGCCTAGCCTTTTCCCAACTATGATGGGGTCGGCCACCAGTCTAACTGGATGCAGCTGAATACCAGTATTTTACATGGAGCGACTGCCTATCTGACCTCCACAACCCAGTTACTGGGCAACACGATACCCCTTGGTAAGACTGGTTGTCAAACTTTCAGGTTTATGACTACCCGTAACGACTGTCAAAGATCTACAAATGACAACCGGTCCCAACGGCTTAGCGTGCTTTCCGAGGCACGGAGGAGTCTCGATATGTTACGAACGGTCACCCATCCACCGACTGACCTCGGCAAGCGTAGCTTAACCTTCGATCAACCCGTGCGGCTGTTTTAATTTAGCCACGAGCTCCTCTATGATATAATAACCCGGGCCCTAACGGAGTATATTGATGTGGTTGACTGTCTCGTTGGTCTTGTGGTCTAAGCACTACTGCTGAGCGTTAGTTCCTGGGCTCAATTTCCCTGTCGGGCAGTGTTATTAGGATTTTTCCATCTGGAATTTCTTAGTAGTAGCCCGGAGTCTAGATTTTTGCCCGGTTGATGGCATTAGACTCGCCCCCTGTTACATAGGACTAAAACATAACTGGCGAAATGTCAGTGTGCCCCTCTACTGAACCCTTGAAGGAACACTGCCGTGATGTTATTGTTGTGAAGTTGGCTCATCCATAACTCTAGCAACTCCTAAGCCCGCTGGTACTACAATTGATACAATTCATACTTACTGTTTTTTTTATCTCGACGGGAAGGCAGAATTGATGAATGATCCTTTGAAGACATATTTTTACGATTACGACAAGCAGATCTAAAAATACATTTCACGATAGCTCTACTGATCTCTCAACCGCCGATTGACTAGGACGATGACCGGCCGATTAGATCAATTAGCAGCGTCAATCATCATGTTTAAACTTAACTGAAGAAAGAGAAACATTTATTTGACACTCACAGATTGCTCACAGATAATATAAACGTCAAAAAGTAAAAATTAAAAAGGACTTGTGCGAGGCCAAATGCTAAAGCTAGAGGCTAAATGCTCCGATTCTAACATAATGCTGCAATTATTAAAAAGAATACTGCAACGCTGTTATTCTGATGGGGCCCTCTGTGATGCCACGGACACACTTACGGACATACCCTATAGCCCTCTATAGGGATTAAAAGAAAAACTCAAGATGATCTGTATGTACATTGCATTATTAGCATCGATAAGAAACAATGATGCGTTAAAATTTTTGGAAGAACCAACCATGCATCCGCAATCGCTCGCAAATCTCAAACATATCTAGACATTTAGTCAAAAATCACGTTAATGCAAACCGAATTTAAGAACCTTGATATATTAGAAAAGCTTTGTTTTCTATGGTAATAGTTTTGACACAAAAGTTTATTTTCCTTATCACACATAGACAATAAATCCACACACTCGTTAGGGGTCCCAACTCATCATCATTTCATTGTCCTCCTGCCCTTATCCCATCTTAATTAGGGTCAGCTCAGCATGTCTTTTTCTTCTAAACATCTCTAGTAGTCCCAAGTCCCAGGTCTAAAAAGGTTTAGGACCACTGTTTGTTCATGAAACAATCGACGATCGTCATGATTTTAGCCGATAACATCCTCTGATAGGCATGAGCCTCGTTCTGGGACTGAGATCGGTTCTGCACAGGATTCCCGCTAATAGGGATGTGTCCTAGGTAAAAATATATTAAGTCTATTTAGTCCGTCAGTAAGATTACCAAAAAATATTGGACACGTATTTTTTGCTTACTTAATTCAATAAAAAGTTACAATGATATAGCACATCAAAGTTCAGGAAAAGGGGCTTGTGACGTCACGCCGTGCTACACTTTGAACGAAAAGTGTAGCACGGCGTGACGTCACGCGCAATTTCAACGTACTATACCGTCGTCATCTTTGGTTTACGTGACAAAAGGAAAAATACGTCCAGTATTTTTGAGTAATCAACTTTCGGACCAATCAGATTTTTTATTGACACTACCCTATTCTTAAGTGATTCATACTACATCTATAATTGATTTCTTCAATTTTCTTCTCCAGGTACTGAGAAGGAGAAAGGGCAGCTTGGTGTGGGCAAGTCTTGTCTGTGCAACAGATTTGTGCGCACGCATGCCGACGATTACAACGTTGATCACATCTGCGTGTTGAGTCAGGTAAATACCTTATATTTTACACATTATAAAGCGCCCTAAAGACGGCGCAGATAGATCAGCAAATTGCTCCAACAACTTTGATTGGAACTAATAGAATAGAGTTGAAAATACCGTCCGTGACATATTTTTACAGCCGCCGCTGCTCATGAGCAAATACCGTGGGGTATCGGAGACGAAAGATTTAAAGAATTTTTCATAATGTCATCTTCTGGCATCTATTCTTATATTATAATAAACCTGAGGAGTTGGTTCGTTATTTTGTTTGAGCTTGGATCTATCATCCAAATGCAACTATCATCAAGTCCATCAAAAGGTTGTTAGTAAGAGATCGCTTTTAGCGATATGGCCGCCCCTTGTAACACCCTATGTAGCTCTTAAAGTCATTATTTGTAAGTTTACATGATGTAAAATAAAGAGTATTCTCTTCTATTCTATCATCATTCCGATTTGAAAAAATCTTTTTGCATTTGATAGCCACGCTACGACCCTTAGGAGCGGTTGAAGCCGCGGGGCGCAGCTAGTGTTATTATATTGATGACGTTAGCGCACGCGAGAATTCGCGAGACTGCTCGAGCGTACATGCTTGGCGGAGCATGCTTGCGCAGCTGCATGACTTTTAAGGGTCTATTAGACACTTCTCTTGAGTTGGTAGGTATGAATAATACGACTCATGCCACTGTGAAAAGATTAGTGAGGCACTCATTATAAGCCCGGGTGACTGCCCAGAATACCTTTACTAGATGTAGGTAGGTATTCAAAAGTATCGTCTTTTGGTTCTTGCAAAAACAACTCAAAGACAACCTTTCCTTCTTTAAAATCCCGTCCACAAACATAACAATTACCTATTACACTAAATAAATAAGTACCTGCATGTCCCCTTACAAATATTTTGCCCTTGCGTGGGGTTAGCTCGACCCCTACGCACACAAACTGGACACTCCAATGCACGATGACACGAGCTCATTCAATTGGAAAATCATAAAAAAACGAGAGTTTTAAAAATAGACCTCATGTAAAAAGTATGTTAGCAGCGTCGCGCAATTTTATTGGCAACAGTGGTTGTTCTAACATACTGTCAGCACAGACAGAACTGCAAACTGCTCGAGTAGTTTTAATTGATTTATCGATAATAAACTAAATACCAACTGGAATAGAGTTGAAAATAAACAAGATAATTTCCCGTGGTGTATACCAAGTCGTCTGACTGTGTTTGCTTTTTTATATTCTACTATCGGACTTGACAGGCGTTGTCCTGCCCGGACATCGCCACTAACCGGGTCCAGTATTGTGAATTTAAGCCTTTCAGGAACCATTTAAACATACACAAAAAATCCATTGAAATCGGTCCAACTGTCTATGAGGAGTACAGTGACATGCATACACACAGAAGAGATAATTTTACATTTTCCACTTATACAGAACCTCCTCTTTTTTAAGTCGGTTAAAAAAAAATACTCGAGCAGTTTGCAATTTATATCCGCGTTGACCCTTACGCGTAAACGTTTCTTAGTATTTTTGTTTCGATCTCGTCATGTGTCCCTTGTCCATTGGCTACAAAATTAACTGCGCGACTGTAAATTAGTTCTGAGCACATACCAGCGCATTCGTCATGATGAAAACATTGTTTGATAATTATGACATCTATGCACGGAGGGATAATACGTTGACTTGAGGGGATAGGCCGTAGGCGCCGTGCTGTTTCGGTACATCTGTGTTACCAGTAGAAGCTGGACATCCACAGGTCCTGATCAAGAGATTACTGTAACTATAAATAATAGGGCTCCACTGATTGAATTCCATTTACTAAGGAGATCTTTATACAATCACTACTTCACATTCAAGAATCCCTCCGACAAAGGGCCCGGGCCATATTTTGAACAATTCGGTCCATATTGATCTTCTAACTTTGGTATGCCATCTATGTACAATACGTCACAATATCATCTGCCTAGCTTCGGGCTTCTGACTAGTTCTGACTACCCGTAACGGGTGTCAAAGATCTATTAATGACAGCCGCACCAAAGGCTTAAAGTCCTTTCCACATTTTTTCTCTCGGTATGTAATTGGATGGCCACCCAACCACGGATTGACCTCGTCTAGCGTTGCTTTACTTTGAAGATGGACCCGTGCGGTAGTTAATATTTAGCCGCGAGCCGCTTTATAAATGTAGCAACATCAAGGCTGTAATACTATCATATACGATACTGCTTTCGTATTTTTTGTTGTCAGTCTGAAAGGTTCTTAGCAGCTGATTCTCCAGCAGGATACACCTCAAATATGTATCATCAACCTATGCGATGGTTCTTTAAATGTATTCTATCTCGAAACAAGTGCTGCAGCTTTCTCTTCAATGTCAATTACTCACATTGAAAAATAATTGAATCCTACAACCTACTGTGCTATTTTGTGTGTTGAAAATAATAAATAGTAATAAAAAAAAACATAAAATGGGAAAAGGAAGAAGTTCATCATTGACATAATGATTTGAGATGATTGTTTTTATGGTGTACAAGACGCCAGCACATCAAGCTATTCCGAACTGTCAAAATTTCCCAATTGAACATGAACCTTATTCTTTTGTAAAAATGGAAAAACTATCAAAGAAATTTGACCGATATAAGTAGCTTGATGTGCTGGCCTCTGTACAATAAAGAGTATCCCTCATTTGTTTCCATAAACTGAACCATTTAGTTATCTGTGGTATAGCTCTCGGGCCCGACGACTACCCGCGATCACCACCGCACTAAAAACATGCGATGTTTACGTAGACCTAAATAAATAAAACCTTTACACTCATCGCTACTCCGTTATTCACTACGATATTCGGTTCTGTGGATGTGTAATGAGCCTCTGTGTTTTATTATTTTATTATTCGTTACGTTTCAAGGACGCGTCTAGACAAAAATCTAGCGATATCCATGTCTCGTTTTAGTATTATTTCATTGTAATAAATCATTCCGGTTTTAACATAGCAAAAGCCTGTATTACCTGAATAGTTAGGCAGAAGTTTATCCACTCAAATTTCGCTAGTTATATTTAAGTCCCATGTCATAGGTGGCCAGCCTATTGCCGTCATCATCAACCGGGCAGGGATCCAGATTCCGGACTGCTACTGAACAATTTCAGATCGAAAAACACTTTTTCCGACCCGATAAGCGAAGCTTGCGACCATTTGAACCACGATTCAGTTATCCGCTTTCTGGAGGCCCAATCAAGTCTCTGATCAGTACTAAAACATACTGTAATATTCAGCTATGCACAAAACAATAAAGACGAACTTACAGTCTGATTTGAAAAAATGTTTTTGCATTAGATAGATCAATTCTTTAGGAAGGTTATAGGCTATTTAACATCACCCTCCGACCCTTAGGAGCGGGTGAAACCGCAGGGCATACTCAGCTAGTAATTTATACGGGCGCTAGCTCATGTCAGATAAGCGTTGGTCGACTTTTTGTCCCCTAACGCAACACTACAAAAAAATCTGACTTGGAGTGTGCTCTAAATCTCCATTCAATCTTACAACATAATTGATTTGATGATCATCCAGCAACCAGGGACATGTCTCATGTAAATGCTAAACCCCACATCATTCTTTCTTCAGTCGGACTTCAGCGGCCGCGTGGTAAACAACGACCACTTTCTCTACTGGGGCAGCGTTCAGAAAGAGAATGATGAACAGGAGTACAGGTTCGAGATTGTGGAGCAGACGGAGTTTGTGGATGACGCATGCTTCCAGCCGTTTAAAGGTTAGTAAAGTTTATCTACCTACAACCACGTCATTTTTACAAGGTAGGGCTTAAGGACAGTTTAGCATCTTTATCAATTCAATCCTGCTATTGGTTTCAAATCTTAGCGCATTGCAATAAGTACCTACAATCATTGTCAAGATGCTTAACTGTGTAGGCACGACGACAATTCCTATTTCTGTCTGTTGGTTTTTACTGAAGAGCAAAATAATATTGGCACATTAGATAGTCTTAATTTACTTTCAAGTTTATACGCACAACATTACAGATTTCATGAACCTAAGGCGTTGAAAATTGCAGAATTTATAGAAAAAAAACTATCTTATCAAAAAGCAAAATACAAATTCGAAAAAAAATATACCCAAAATGAAATTGTAAAAAAACAAGGAATATGTCGGTTACTTAAAGCCTCGCCTCTCTTGTTGAGGTTGCCTTGAGGTTATGAGTTCCAAGCCAGGCCAAGTACCGATGTCACTTTTTTAATTCGTAAACACTTTCTAAATTAGACTTGGATATATCACTGATATCTGTGAAGGAAAACATCGTATACAAGCCGTGAACACGCCTTGATTAAGCGTGACAATCAATACTCATGCCTTCTCTGTATGAGAAGAGGCTTTTGCACTGCAGTGTGTCAGTAAAAGGCTGGTATTATTATTACTACATGAGACGTTACAGCTTCATCTGAGATGCCAACTCATAATATAATGCCTGATGATTACAAATGTTAGTAAAACTTGATCCACTTGAGAGTTATTCAGTTACCGGAAGTTTTAACGTGTGAATTTGTAATATACCAAACACACGTATACATTCGTATTGTTGAAACGTCTGTGGGAAACTGTTTTAAGTATGATATTAATTTCAAGATTACGTAAATATACAAACATGAATACTGTATTCTTTGCACCACAGTAAATATGTTAATTATTCATATTTAGAATAGAATCATTTATTTGTACAAAACATGGTATACAGGGTGTTAAGGTAAATACAATTGTAGAACATGTTTTGCTTTATAAATATAAGTGTGCAAATTTTACATGCATAACAATCCAATACAACTACTATCGTCGGATTTTATGCTCTAAGAACTCCCTGACACTGTAAAAGCTATTATCAAACAGCTATTTGTGTAATTTTATTTTTAATAATCTCGTAGACTTGAGAATTGGAAGACTCTTACATCTTATTCCTAATGATATTAAGTTTGCAAACTTGTAAAGTATCGAATAAGTATAGGATATAAAAAGCCGGCCGTGAAAATACGATATGGTGAATGATTCCGTAGTCGGAATGAATATGTAAGCATGCACAGTATTGATTTTACCAACTGCCTTAATAAGTTTGTATTTCTTAAAGAAACTATGAAAATGGTTCTTTTTTCCTGCAGTTTACCGAATTCTGGGATCCATCGCGACCCCTCGCGTTTATATGCGTTGATTGTTATTTTTCGTGCCTGTACATTTACATGTATAGGGGGAGTGCCACCCCTAATAATGTTTTTTGCCATTTAACTACACCATTGTTTAGCGGTAAATAAAATATACATTTCTTCCAAAATCAACGACGACGGACAATCGTTGTGGCGTGGCGGGCGAAGGTCCGCCTGCGACGTAGGAGGTTGCGGGTTCGATTCCCGCCATGGGACAAATGTTTGTACGATCTACAAAGATATGTTCCGGGTGTTCTGGGTGTTTGCTATGTATAGTAAAAAATATCTATCTTTGTAATGTAATGTATTGAGTATATCATTCATCTAGTACCCATAACACAAGCTCTACTTAGCTTAGGGCTTAAATGATGCTGTGTGGATTGTCGAGCATTATTTATTATTATTATTATCGATATAGTGCTTTTAGTTTCCAAGTAAAACAGTGTAACATTCTGACGGACAGACCGACATTTTAAGCGTTCCCGTTTATGCCATTTTGCTCCGGAACCCTAAAAATATGTTGTAACACGAGACCCTTAGAGTTTCTTAGAATATTTTAGGTAAAAGTTTTTAAAGTATAACGTTTCCAATCAGTACTTCTCAGAATCACTTTCGTTTAAAATGCCAAGATTATCAATCTTCTATAATGATGTCAATAAGGCTATTTTTTCGCAGTGGGCAAAACTGAAGCTTACGTAAAGAGATGTGTGGCCACGAAACTTCAGTCCGCTGAAAAATTGATGTACGTGTGTAAGAACCAACTGGGAATAGAGAAGGAGTACGACCAGAGACTGATGCCTGATGGGAAGTTGTCTGTGGATGGTTTCCTGTGCGTCTATGACGTCAGTCTCGTGCCTGGACGGACTTGGGAGAAGCAGGTAGGTTTAATTATAAGATAGAATCTAATACAAATAATTTACAAATAAAAAAAATATACATTTAAATTGCTTTTTCCAAAGGTATGGAAAACAATCTGCAACAAACTCAATATTTACTTTTTATTGGATTTTTGTCATTACATGAACCCTATCAACGTGAAACAGCCACAAACCTCAAAAAACCAGATTCTATCTTTTACAATAGATAAAATATATAATAGATATAAAAAATAGAATCTATCCAAAAAAAAAGTATATATTGAGTTTGTTGCAGAATGTTTTCCATACCTCTGGAAATAGCAATTTAAATATATGTATATATTTTTTATTCTTTTTATTTGTTAATTAGACGTTTACTGCCTTTTACAATGGTCTAAATAAAATAAATTATTTAACTCTTGCCCGCGGCTTCGCTCCGTTTATTTTAACTATTGGGACTCTGTAGCGCTGTAACAAAAGCTGGTTAGTGAAAATGTAATGTAAAGCTTTTGTTGCTAACGAAATCTAATTTGTCTACTCTTTTCCAGAACGAAGTCCTAGCCGCTATCCTGCAGAATATCTTAAAGCTAAAGAAGCCAGTGGTCTTGGTGACTTCAAAGAACGATGAGGCTTGCGAGCAAGGAGTCAGGGAGGCGGAGAGACTGGTCCAGCGCAAAGAGTTCAAAGGCAGCATCCCTATAATAGAGACCTCAAGTCATGATAACGTGAATGTAGACCACGCGTTCTTTTTGTTAGCTCAGATGATAGACAAGTCTAAAGCTAGGATTAAGGTGAGTTTTTAACTGGATCTTTTAAGTAAGTTTAGGTCCTGGAGTGTTGAGGTGGACGAGCGCGTGCGAGCATACCTCACTAAACACTTGATATCACACCTGTAATCCCAGAAGGGCGAGGCAGAGGTGTGCCGTATACCCACATGTCACCAGTTCCTTGTAAAAGGGGGCGAGCCTGTTGTCATCATCCGGGCACAAACCCAGACTACTGGGCTTCTACTGAGAAATTTCAGCAATAAATACCGAATAATACTTTTCCCGACCCGGAAATCGACCTCATGCTCAGCAGTAGTACTTGGAACCACTAGACCAACAAGACAAAAATTAAGTACTAATGTGATATATGTTTTGCGACAGGTGGCCAACTACTCAGAGGCTTTACGAATAAGAAGAGAGACGCTTGACTTCGTCACCGAAGCGTTCACCCAGCTCATCAGGATGCACGTCCAGGATCACAAGTGAGTAATCAATATAACACCTATATTAATCATGCTGGCCCATGAATTTTTAGGCGCCGCCCTCTCTTGCTCATGATAAACGATTTTGTAAATAGTTTTACATGTAAATATATGTTTTAATGTTTTTGACGGCACGGTTGGCGCATTGGCTGAGCGATTGGCTGCTGCACTGCGTGTCGTGGGTTCGATTCCCGCACGGAACTAATATTTGTATGGCCTACAGGTAGTTGTTCCGAGTCTGGTTGTTTGTGTATGTGAGTTTGAATGTTTGTAATCGCACCCACGATACAGGAGAAATTCCTAATGTGGGGTAACGTTTTTTTTTTTTTAAAGAAAACAAATAGAATGTCAATTTAAAATTTGATGAGGTCGGCGTTTCATAGTTGACTCTGAGAGGATACAACAAAAAAAAAACCAATCAGAGGTTGAAGGCTCTTCTGAAGTTCCAAAGGACACAGGCTTGGCCTAAGTCCTTTTCGTCTTTTGAAATACATATAAAATAAGTAATTAATGTATAGCACTATTTTGTAAAATGACATAATTATTATTACATTGTCATTGTCAGATCATAAAGGGCCACATAAAGAAAAAAAGAAAGAAAAGCACTTGAGACATGCACAGAAAATACAATCGCAAAAAAAATAGAAATAAAACTAAAAAAAACCTGTGTGAGGCCAAAAAGGATGAAGGACTGAATGTAGATTCATGTCTCTATCTAGTAGTCTTCCTAGTTCTTATTTTAGTAATGTTTTGATAACTTTTACAGAGAGATGTGGTCGGCAGCTAGCAAGAGATTGTGTCATTACCCGGAATGGATCAAGTTTGTACAGCAGTTTGGAAATGATGGAACACAAGTAAGAGTCTCATTACATGTCATGAAAAGAAGAGGGGGGGGGGGGGGCTCTTCTTTTCATGAATATGCTCATAGTATTCTTCTTCTTTTCATGAATATGCTCATTCATAGTATATGCTCCAAATCTTCCACACCAAATGGGCAATTAACCCCATTTACTTTTTTTTTTAATTTTTATTACTTGAAGTACGGCTGTGACACGTTCGAGCGGTAACGGCTCGCGCTCAAAATAAAATCTAGCTAATAAGTGAGTTTGTCAGACTGTTCTTTGTGCTAAAGCTGTTTTCCTGAACAATAAACTGTTATCGTAATAAGTGAGTCTTAATTCGCTCCCCACCGACGCTATAGTCTTACAATTAATTATTTGTACTGACATCAATCTCGCCACAAACGGCATATCCTAGCGATATTATAATTATCCGCGAGATTTAACAAATATACAAGAACCCGACAACAACCGCCACTGGCCGTCTGGTCGGAGGAACTGTGCACCCTGCTCCTCATACCTACAAATATACATAAATCAGATATGCATGAAGTAGATGTACCTGGAATAAAAATTGCTATACTTAACCTTTTGACAACCAGACCCATTTTAATAAAAACGTTTTATTTCTTCTTTGTTATCATGAATTTATCAATATCCGTGGTGTATTTATTTGAATGTGTTCCGTGCAATTAAATACGCTCGGGAGCTTCAACTAATAAACCCACACAGTTAAAGTTATTGTTTATTTCGTGTTATAGAGTGCAGCGATTTTTTTGTCACGTACATATTTGTGACGTTGGCGTACAGGGCATGCGTTCGCTTGTCATGCATTTGTGATGATGGCGGGCAAAAGGTTGAATGGTTACAAATTGACAGTGAAAGGATAATAACAGTGGGACATACAGCTAGTATCTCCTACGTCTCTTGCGGCCAGAGCAAACCGCTTTCTTAAAAAAACCCCAATTCCTTAGCTTTTTTTTTTAATACTTTATTCGACTCAAGCTAAAACATGTACTTGATGCATATCATATGTTCAATTTATAACGATCGAAAATACACTGTGGTTTTTATTTTCTTGATATTTTTTAGTTATTCATCCGATTTTCCACAGGTGGTATACCGTCGTCATATCAGAAGACTGAAGGAAGAACGTGCAGCCAAGAAGCTCCGCAAGCAGTTAGCCAAGCTGCCACAGGTTTTGTCCAGAATGCAGTTGCCCACTGAGGACTTGCAGGAAAAGTATGTGTTTATTGTACTCAAAAAACAGGTTGACTTTTAATTAATTGGCAATCTTTTTGGGGTTGTAACTTAACTTTCTTATTTTTTTGGAGGTTGCGGGTTCGATTCCCGACTTGGAACAAATGTTCGTACGATCTGCAAAGATTTGTTCCGGGTGTTCTGGGTATTTGCTATGTATAATAAAAAAAAACTATCTATGTAATGTATTGTATTAAGTATCAGTCATCTAGTAAGCTGTGTGAATTGTCCAGCATTATTATTTATTTATTTCTTAAAAAGAAATACGTTGCCCCACTAGGAATTTCTCCTGTACCGTAGTTTCGTTTACAAACATTCAATCTCACGTACACAAAAGGCCATACCCGGAACAACTACCTGTACATGGTCATGCAAATATTAGTTCCGTGCGAGAACCCCCGACACGCAGCTTAGCAGCGAATCGCTCAGCCACTGCGCCAAACGAGTCGTCAAGTACTGGATGTCTTTTAAATTTTATCTGGATTATGAATTATAACTACTATCAATTCAAATCGTATATTACGGCTTTATAAGTTGTAACAGAAGAGTAAGAGGTTTACAACCTTATGAGGTGTTAATGTATAGAGTAGAATTAGACATCAATTAAATTATAAAAGCAAAATTTAAACGTCAAAATTCATTTTATTTATTTCTCACAAACACTACTAACATTACAGGAAATTCTTAATGCGTTAGGATGATCCTTAATTAAACTATATTAAATAACATAACACATACAATATTGTTTTTGTGAATTCATTCAGAAAGCAGGAAAATTAATAGATCCTGTCAGCAGTGTCAAGTTTACTGTTTACCAGTCAATATTGAGTCATTCTCATCCTTATCTGTTCCAGCGACTGGCCCATGGTAGTACGTCAGCTGCGCACCCACCGAGACTTCTCAGTGTACTTCAGCGAGGGTCGGCACCAGGACTCGGGCTCCGAGTCAGGCTCAGACCTAGACAGTCCCCTTGCTATAGACACCACGCTCAGGGTCGGCGAGAGGGCTAGATATCAGGTAAAAATATAATAGTCCAGGATCCCTGGTACATTTTTGCACTTGATTACTATTAAGCTATTTTTTCGTGAGTAGATTCATTTTGATGAGACGTGCACCGTTTTCCTGTAAGAAACTCTCGATTGTGGTATTACTTTTGAGCGTAGGACCGGGATGACGTACCACCCAATTTGTAGGATAACGTGACTGTCCGACAATTTGGGTGGTCTACTGTCCTCCCTGTCCACTGGAGCGAAGATTTTATGCAATCCTATTGGTTAAAATTTCTCCGTTTCTCCCCTCCGGTGGACAGGCAGCCCTAAGTCGATACTGCTTAGTACTGAAAATCATCGAAAAGATTCAGGTGTACGCTGTTTATTAAGTTGCAAACAAATAAATCCTCAATTATAGTCGCAGCCGACACTTGAAGGAAATAAAAATCACTTATTCTATTTAATTATGTCTACTATCTCACTTTCTCTTTCTAACTTTGGTTTCTTGTCTTTACTTATATAATAAAGCTGAAGAGGATTTGGTTTGTTTTTTTATTTGTTTGAGCCCCTTGAATCTAACTACCAGTTGGATTTGACAAAGATAGCCCACTTCTTGGGAAAGGTTATGCCATTTAACATCACGCTACGACACTTAAGGGCACTGGTAGCTTAATAACAACTACACTCTTCCATCATTTAACCTGTAATGGTTTGCAGACGCTGGGACAGTCACAGAAGATTCCGTACGAAATACTAGAGTCGAACGAGGCGGCTGGCGTGTTCAAGACGTTCTTACATGAAGCCCAGGAGGAGCATAGGAATTATGAGTAAGTTTTTATTCTATACTAGCATATCTAGCTGACCTGACAGACGTCGTCCTGTCAATGGCGGGAAATGTCAAAAGTTTTCTGAAATTTTCCAATTTTCAGGGAAAAATTCTTATTTTTTCTTTCCACAAACACAACGCAAAAAGGTTCGCTCGTTTATTTATTTGGCTTGGCTTGATCAGTTCTCGTCGTTGAACTGATCGAGTATTTCGTGCGAACATACAAGAAGTAATAATAATAATATCCCCCCGTCCGAATTTCGGTCACGGCTGCCAATCTTAACGGAGATTAGCCAAGTATGCAGGAGATATTATATAGCGCAGGTGTTGTGTTGCCTTGTTTCTAGGGTCGTAAGCGGAACTGCTGAGTATGGATTCGACTTCCACGTCGGACAAAATATTATTGGGTTATTCTATTGGGAATTTCTCAGCAGCTAAAAGCTTGGATTTGTGCCCGGTTAATGGCAATAGGCACACTCCCTTTTACATGGAACCTCAAACAAATGTAGGTGTACTACAGGTACACTTCTATCAAATCCATCAGGGAGTACTGAACAGGCGTCATGTTATGTGTTTTAGTCATCTAACAAAACCATATTTCCTTCCCATCCCAGATGGTGTCAACAATTCAAGCGTCTTCTAGAAGAAACTGGCTACGTAACACCAGGCAAGCAGCTATCAGAAGTGCGAGTACTTCTCATGGGCCGCGAGTGCTATGAGGCGTTGTCAGATGAACAACAACAGCGGGTGTACGATCAACATCAGAGGCAGATACAGCGACGAGCCAAGGATAATTTTCAGGTGAGAAATGGATTTTATTAGGTTTAAAGATACTTTATTTCTCATAAGAACATGATACAGTTCACTTACATGAGTTTTATCATTTAATATAAATAATCGTCGTCTAATGACGAAGCATGCAGACGTATGTAATAACTAAACATTAACAACATTGCAAGGTAAAAGTGTAAAAGTGTAGGTAGTTATATTAAACAAGTTAGTATAGCTGGCCAATTTGACACCAAGGTACCCTCATAAGTATTGGTAATTCACTTTGTGAGGAACACAAACAACGATCAATTAAGAAGTGTACAAACGGTTATTTACGGTCTTCAAATAGGAAATGTCATGAGGAGCTCGTTGGTACATAAAAACAGCCGCACGGGTCGATCGAAGGTTTAGTTACCCTTGCCGAGGTCAGTCTCTGGATGGGTGACTGTTCATTACATAGTGAGAATAAGCTAAGTTAAACTGTTCCGGCTGTCATATGTAGATCTTTGAAAGTCGTTACGTGTAGTCACATGCCCTAAAATTTGACAACCATTTTTACCAAAGGAGTATCGTATTGCCCAGTAACTGGGTTGTGGAGTCCCGATAGGCAGTAAATCCATGTAAAATACTTGTTTTCAGCTGCATCCAGTTAGACTGGAACCGACCCCAACATGGTTAGGAAAAATGCTAGGCGAGTATAGGAAGTGTCAATTTTAATGACGCGTCTTTCAAAGTCCGTAGAAAAGCACATTTTCTAGCAAGCACTACCACATCAGTATTATATATGGTGGAAAATGGCCGCACAACGTAATACCTTCTCGATCGAGTTCAGTACATGATTTTGTACTACCCAGATAGAAATTTATTTACCAACTTTTTCATAATTCAACGTTAATTTATGGTCTTTTTTTTGTAAATAATTCACTTCTATCATAGATCCTATTGGGTTGGATAGAAGTCATGAGAAGTGTAAAAAAACTTTTACAAAAAACGAGGTAATTTCAACCTGGAGGGTCCAGAATCAAGGCTTCTGGTAGTGAGCTAATATCCCTTCCACCCTGTATTTATGTAATTTTGGTCTCAGCAATAAACATGTTGACGTTGTTTGCAGGAACTACTATTAGAGCACGCAGATCTGTTCTACCACTTCAAAAGCATATCGCCGACAGGGACGATCACTCAGGAGGACATCAAAGAGATCACTGACGTACTGCAAGATGACTTCCGGTAAGTTTACAGATTCTTCAAGTAAAATAAAAGTGCTATTTCAATTTGTTAATTTTAGTTACGTAAGTTTTCCGCTCTCTCAAACAGGAGACCCTCTCAACAGATTGCCTTGAATAGCTTGTTGAACTGAAAACATATTTGTTTAAGGGCTTAATTATACAACGCCAGATATCTTTATCTCAGGAATAATTTTTACTTTTTGACATTAAATTCCATGCAGAAATTGTCATTAGTCAATTTTATTTTTGACAGGTATTCCATGTAAAACGTTCAAAGTTTATTAATATTTGACCACAAATAAAAAAAAATACCTACCGTTGGAGCAATCAGCCCCTATGGCTATAAAGGGTAGAATTAGGTAAGTTTGGTGAGGTAAGTAACAGGAGCTATCCATGCCTTGGTCTTCCGAAAACCTGACCTCAAAACGTGACGCTAACTATAGCAACTCTTGTACTGCATTTAAGTTTCTGAAATGTACTGTATACGGCCTTAAATAAAGTCCACTTTACATTACTACTGTTTACGGTTGTAACCGACTCCTTAGGGCGCGATTTTGACCCACTTTTTTCTTCCAGATACAAGATGTTAGACCGCATGGAACAAGACAGAAAGCTGATGCTGTTCCAACATTTAGGCTTCGTACACTGTCCCATGCGTGAACACTGTCCTGCCGGCTCCAACTGTCTGGATGCCACGCTGCCTGTCATACTTAATACTAGAGTCGGGTGAGTACACTAGCTAGTTAAATATAGAATAAGGAGAGCAGGTCTCAGTCACTTTCAACTTGTAAAGTTTCGACAGACTGCGACGGCATTAGTTTGCAGGTAGCGATTGCAACTGTCAGCGTAAGATTTTAACAGTCGACGTACGACTGCAACAGCAGCGCGGCAGTTGCAGTCGTATGTCGGAATCGGTCTCATACCAATGAAAACTTCAAACTACCAGACTAATTACACTTATTCAGCTTTTGTGCATAGAAAACACCAGTTTTGTACGCGTATCTATAAAAAATGGTTGTTTTCTAAGGACATAAAACTCAATAGAGTTAAATAAGTGTGAGTCATCCCTAATGCCAGAGGCATTAGGGATGACTCACACTTATTTACCGTCTGTCGCTGCCGGCTGCTTCGTCCTCCGGTATCGTACTTTAAATAGCCTCTAACGTCACCTAAAACGTGCTCTATGAAACACAGGCTACATCTACACCGTCACATACAAATTAAACTAACGTTTTCTATCCAATTAAGTACGGCCTGAATGATCGATTTTACCGATCAACCGCAGCCACGTTGAACCTTTTCGCGGTGGCTTATTGTAGCCATAAAACCAAGCGTTCCCTAAATATGCCATTACCCTTGTTATTCTCCCTGCAGGTCACTGACATCGACTGGCGAATCTCAATGCCACGCGGGCCCGCCGGCCGCGCCCTGGGCCCTCACCACAGACTCCAATCAGATCAACGTCATCATACTAGGTGTAAGTACTTGATACTGTCGGGAAAATATAAATCAATTATCTCGAATAACAAGCTGAATTAAAAAAAAATGGTTTTAGAGCTAGAATGCCACATATCTATATCCGAGGAATATTTATGACTTTTTGACAGTTCCGTACAGAAACTGTCATCTGTCAATTTTACTTTTGACAGGTATTCTATAAAAAAAACTCAAATTTCAATTTTACCAAATCTCAGCTTAGGAAATCTCAGCCCCTAAAAGTAGTAGAGGGTAAAAGTACGGTTTCAATATTTTTAAAGTATTACTTTAAAAATATTGAAACACTTTACCTTACTTCTTCAAAAGGGTTTCAAAGATTTTCTGTTACTCAGAAATTAAAGTGGATAAATTCGTTGGCTGGGTTCTAGTCAGCCGTTACTTGTGATGCCTTCAATTTCATAAGTATTGTTGTCTTATATGTATGTCCTTTGTCCACCAGGTGGAAGGTATAGCCGGTGAGTTCGGCAAGCGCCTGTTGGCCGGCTGCGACCCCGAGCGGCGCGTGGGCGTGGCCGGCCACAGCTGGCGCGTGGAGCAGCGCGTGCGCACCGACGACTTCAGCGCCGAGACCACTTGCATAGACGACTTCGCGCCTAATGGTGAGTGTCTCTTGTCTCATATCCACGACTTATGACTTTTTGATTTACACACAGAGCAAATAAAGACGTCATGACACTAGTTAATATTACTAAATGTTAACGTCCGCGCAAGATGCGCTGAACTTCAGCCGTCAGAGGCACTGTTACAGCACAGTGTCACACACTGACACCCTTGTTTTGCATGGAAAGTTTTGACAATGCTGTCTTTAGCAGCGGCTGCAGATTCGTCTCCGTGTTCTGCTAAAATGCTACCAGCCTCCCTGCAAAGTTAATACCCATAGGCAGACTACCCTAGGATATACTGTTCTATCACTTCGTCCATTCATTGAGTGCTGTTAAAGTAATTTCTGTAAAAAACAACTAGCAGTTCGCCATACAGGTTGTGGTAGAAGTTTCCAGCTATCTACTGACTCGAAAATTATGAGTTCATAACGCCTTTATAATTCCTTCTGCGAATAGATTCTTGAGGTTATACAAACCTCAAGAATCTATTCTCTGACAAGAAAAATACCTCTCATGCTTAGTTGAGTTACAAGGAGTTTTTTTTTCTTCAGGATATTTCTGCGTATACCAAGATCAAGAATCTTTCGAATATATCAGAGGCTGCGCTGAAAAAACGCTACTTTCAAGCTTGGAGCAAGAAGACAAATTGCCGTTTCAGGTAAATTTCCAGGTTACCACCACTATCTTGTCATCGAACTTTATGCTAGTTGCCACGGTTACAATGTTAGCCAATCAGTAGGGCTGGCTGTCCAGGCTGCGACATACATACTTGTGTGTCGTGACGCTATACCGCCACCTTTTATGCATGTATTCTAATTATTAAAATAGAAAAACTGAAGTTACTCACCACTAAACACTTAAAACATAGTTCTGTTTCCGTCCATAGTTTGAAGATGTCTGAGATAGAATTATGTTTTATATACGTTTAGCGTCAAAAGTGTACAGTGCTATGTGGTGTAAGCGGTCCTTTATCAAAAAACCTGTGGATAAATAAAGAAGTAGTATTAGTAACATTGATTAAACCGCTAGTTAATAAACAACGAATATCTCAAAATATTGTCATTTTTTTTTGCAGGGCTTACCGTTAGTGGTAATGTTTGTGCAAGACGAAGGAATGGATAAGAAGGAACTGACGAGGCTGCAGGAGGAAGGACAGAATCTGGCTGATAAGTTAGTACCTACATATATATGCATAGACGACACGGTTGGCGCAGCGGTTGAGCAATCGGCTGTTGCGCCGCGTGTTGTGGGTTCGATCCCCGCATGGAACAAATATTTGTATGACCTACAGGTTATTGTTCCGGGTCTGGCTGTTTGTGTATGTTAGTTTAAATGTTTGTAAACGCACCCACGATACAGGAGAAATTCCTAGTATGGGGCAACAATTTAATAAAAATAAAAAATATGAATGAATAGCGCTTATTGGGCAAGAAATACAGTACATTACCAGAAGGACAGTAATGTATACCTCCAGTAATAAATCATGACTTTTAGCTCTAGCTGTTTCTCGATATTTTTTTTAATGATTTTTTATTGATTGTGTTTTTGATTTATTCCAAAAATATATAGATACGTCGATATTTTTGGACAATCACCCGTCTTTTGAACTCAGACATTTATTAAATAGGATTTAATTTAACGTTGTTGATACTTCAAAATATTATGTGTAAAACGCCATATAATATCGATATAAGCATGAAATATTTTGATCTGAAAATATCGATATTATTTCGACAAGGCTACTTTAAAAAAAATCTTTAAACGGTTTCAGCTGCATATGTTCCACTCTAAAGCAATCAAATCAAGTTATAGCAAGAAGTTTCAGTCAAAGCTCGTTTCTCAAATCAACATCTTGCATTTCCTTCCAGCCTTCACTGCTCCTACATGGAAGCTTCAGTGAACGAGCTCGGCACCGAAGCACTAACATCGGACGCTGTACAAGAGCTAGTCAGAGCCAACAGAGAGAAGGCGAGCTACGCGCACCTCTACAGAGATGTTATTGTGTGCTTCGATTCTGATATCAGGTGAGTAAACGTGTTGGCGAGTAGGCGAACACACTCGCCCGTTTGAATGAAGCATCAAAATTAAGTCTCTGGGTAACAATCTGACATTGTTAACGTCGTAGCATTAAGCCTGGTATACTGGACCATTTAGTCTGTAGAGAGCGCGCATGCTAAATCTGCGCGCGTGTTTGAAGTACAAGACTATATCCCTGCCAGCACTTGTAATCACATTCAGCATAATTATGGCGAATATTTACTTTGGAAAACACGTAACACAGCACAGTCTCTTGACACTTGATATAAACGTCACGATGGCGGCAAAATTATTTCCGACTTTGACATCGCGCAGACTAAGTTTGCGCGGACTCTAATACAGTTTTTACCATAGACTTGGAGAAACGGACTGAGCAATACCTTCAAAAAAATAACCTCTTTGTAGAAAGAGATAAATTGACCTTGCGGCTAATAGTGTGTCTATTATTTGGTAGACAACCACTAGAATGTGCTTCGATCAATAATAGTACTAGATACAGGATTGGGAACAAAAATACGTCGCTAAAGTGGCCACGTTTACACACACATAGACATTTACATTTCTTACTACGAAATATAGAAAAAAGTTTTATATTATTAACAACTTCAGTTCATTATAAACCTTAACACTCAAGCATAAAGTTTAATTACGATTGCAAAATATTTATATTTAAGTTTTTCTGTCATCGGAGAAAGGTAAAAGAATTAAATTTTATATATCGCTTGAAAATAAATAGTCATTTTTATAATAAGTACAAAAATATTTATTCTAAAATTAAACTTAAAACATAAGCAATAACGTCAAAAACATTTTGTTGACAATTTAGTGCTTACTCTATTTTGAAACTAGACGTAGTTCTTGGTATGACATTTCAATGCTCAGAACACAGTAAGAATTGAAAGACGTAGAGTAGCAGAATAATAATAATTTTTTTTAGGCTAAGGTTCGTTTTATATATGGTAGCAAATATTTTTGACCGATTTAAAAAAGTAGTAGGACTAAATTAGTACAATAAATATTTTATTAAGACATTGCCATGAATTGTCTGCTGGTTGGCTCATTGTAATCAACCCGTATACAGAAATGAGTGCGTCTACATAGGTATAAACACGATTTAGAAGTTATCACACTAGTATGGCGCTCATTAGGAGAGATAACTCGATGATAGATGCTGAAAAAAATAATGTATGTCCTCAATTAATTATCTGCTAAGGCGCGAATATACGTTACTGAAATTAATTACAAATCTCAAATAAAAATTATTATCACTTAGCGAAATTGTTAGAGTATTAGAAAATATTAAGTCCAATTTTTTTACTGAAATGATTTTGCGCAAATTAAAATTAAATAAAAAAAATACTTAATTTCAAAATAAATTTATAATTTATCTTCTCACAAAATAATTTGACGACACCTACTGCTAAATTACTCACTTGCACTTCAACGTCAGATACTGAGGGTTTAGTATTGGGTGCTGCCAATTGTGGGTCCTTCGACGGGGGTTGAATCTGTGTTCTTGAAAAGACTCTTTAATCTATATATACATATAAAAATGAATCCCTATTTCCCTTGGCCACGCCAAAACTTGAGAACGACTTTACCGATTTCATTCTTTTTTTTTGTAAGTTTTTAATAATTTGTAGAAGCTTCTTAAGGAAAGAAAAATTAAGAAAATTGCGCAGGAAATTGGAAAACTTCACGACTATTTTAACTTCGCGCGTTTACATTAGAATAGTCATAGCCAAGGCGCCATAGTCATTAATTAATGTACCTGTAATTTAGGAACTGCTGTGTTAATCAATCGACGTCGGTTAGTATTTCCGGATATATCGGATTTATCAAAGTGATCCGAACATATAACCGAATTCTTAGCTGGCTTATAAAAGTCATGTCTTCTTTCTCTGGCGACAATCGAGAACCATTCTGCACACGTAAATGGATTGCTAGGAAAGCTAAAATAAAAAAGGAAAGCTAAGTATCTAATGAGAGTCCAACAAACAGACACAAAAGTAGCATCAACCAATTTGTAACCAAACAATTTTGAAGACCTAGTTACAATTTCGTTTTTAATAATATTAGTTATAATTTGTAGTTACAATTTCTTTTTCATTATTATTACAATACAAATCTACTCCATGCATTTAGTTCTCGTTGGCGAGCCTTGTCCAAACATTTGTAGCGCTTGTTTAAAATCAGTCATTTTGTTCAAAATTTGGTATTATTTGTTAGTTTAAAAATTAAAATATAACTTATTCTTCATGTACTTACTGAAAGTAAGATATTCCGGCCGCTATATTGCTTTTTCGGGGATTATTTTTGCAACTTTTAAATACACACAGCGGCATTGTGAGACGTCTTTACATTGGCTGTGTCTCAAGCCAACTAAACAAAATAAGAGCTCACATTTCAAGTGCGCTTATATTTACCGAGACGAATT
The DNA here is from genome assembly GCA_905147745.2 of Phlogophora meticulosa. NCBI lineage: Eukaryota > Metazoa > Arthropoda > Insecta > Lepidoptera > Noctuidae > Phlogophora > Phlogophora meticulosa. The sequence continues at coordinate 4,354,679 of LR990542.1, forward strand.
TTTTGCGCCGACCCGATATCTAGTACTATTATTGATCGAAGAGAATGTGTTACTTTTAACATAACATGACGCCTCTATTATATAGTATATTCCCCAATAGGGTTTTGTTATAATCCCAATATTCTTTACAGAATAATGGTATGCATGTTCTGCGACGACCCGTACTCGCCCGAGAGAGTGCTTAGCCCGCTACTCCTGCACCGCGCGTGTTTCCTGACCGGCGACCGGTCGATAGTAATTGAAACATTCCTGGGAGACTCCAAGAGGAAAGTCGAGGTGAGATATAGCTAAATCTTTTAAAGTACTGTACTTATCTCTTTAACTACAAGGTAACGGATAGTACGAGCTGACTACAGTTTTGCGACGTCTGTACCCCGAGGTAATAAGACAGAATCGCTGCGAGTCCAACACCATGACCCTATAGTTCTGCCAGATCGTCAGCAGAAGGCGCGCTTGTGATTCGTTTAGTGTCCGTAATAAAATAAAAATTATTATATCTTTTTTTTTATATTACGGAACTTACTTATCTTAATATATATATTTCTTGTGTGCGTGTGTATGTGACTGAACTCCTCCTAAACGACTGGACCAATTTTGATGAAATTTTTTGTGTGTTTGTGGAGATTCGAGAATGGTTTAGATTTACAATTGGACCCGGTAGGTGGCGCTGTACGGGCAGGACGACGTCTGTTCGGTCCGCTAGTATCATATATTTCAGGTCATTGACCCATATGAGATTCAAAATATTAAGATATACAACTTCAACTGTCAATTTTACTTTTTCAAATTTTATTCTGCTTTCAATTTTTTTGGAATAATGATAACGGTTTCCAATATATATTCCATACACACATACATAGGCTGATAAACACAATACCTCCTTGGTTCCTTTGGGTAATTGAAATAGAGCTCTTTAGGAATTAAGTCAGGCAAAGAACTAGTACCTACCACCGAACGGATTCCTACATCCAAGAAGTTTCGTTGTGAGTCTGGCTTCAACGTAATAAAAATATCAATAATACAAACTTCTTAGGGTCTGTGCGCACTGGTAGACGGGAAGGCAAAGGATTTTATATTTATCAATTGAATTGAATACTTACCCGATCGAAATAAGGTATATATTTATAATAATAAATATACCGAGCATAGATATGTACCTTATTTCAACCGGATAACTATTAAGTTCAATTGATAAAATTACGGGTGGTGCAGGGTCTTATTGTCCCACATTGGATATGTATTCATGCTATTCACACAGTTTAATATTGAAATATCTTGCAGGTTATAATATCAAGTTTCCATGGAGCCAGTCAGTTCAGAGAAGAGCTGATCCATGGGTTCATACTTATATACTCGGCCAAGAGGAAGGCTAGCTTGGCTACTCTAAAGTAAGTTCATCTCAAAGTTGTTGTATAAATTCATTTAAATTGTATGTATATTTGAGACAGAGATTAACTTTCGGATGCCTGAGTTCGATTCCCAGGTTGGGCAAAGTGATATTGGGATTTCCATCAGGAATTTCTCAGTAGCAGCTCGGAGTCGACTTCGCTTTTCAATTTGCATAAATGTCATCATCATCTGCCTAGCCTTTTGCACATTATGTTGGGGTCAGCTTACAGTCTAACCGGATGCAGCTAAATACCAGTACATTACTGCCCATCTGACCTCCACAGTCCAGTTACTGGGCAACACGATACCCCTTGCTAAGACTGGTTGTCAGACTTTCGGGCTTCTGACTACTCGTAACGATTCATTTGCATAAAAGTAAAGTATTAATTGTTTTCCATTCTTGTTTCATTCACGTTTAAAACAGGTTATTATCATCAACTAATGGTGTGTTTCTTCTTCACAGCGCCTTCTCAATGAACATTCCAAACTTGCCAATACAAATGGTAGCCGTAACAGACGGCGGTGGCTCAGCGGCTAGCACATTCTTCGGTACGGACCTGGGACACGCGCTCATCACCGAAGGGAATGCTACGGCTGATAGACTTGGAGCCCATTTTACTACATATACGTCCAGCGCTGAGAATAAATGTGAGTCAATCACACCAATTAATCATCTGTTGCCTTTTCTAACTATAATATTTTGGGGGTATGAGGAACAGGGTGTAAAGTTCCCCATTCACCATAGAAAAAAGAGGATCCTCCGACCAGACGTGTGTTGTGTCTGGTAGGCTACTGCCCGACGGTTGCTGTCGGATTCTTATATATATGCTCAGTCATGTGGATAAAAATATGTCGCGATATAAGAGAAGTCAGATTTAGTTCGTATGTGGCGAGATAGATATCGCTACAATATTACATTTAGATCTTCGACTGTGTTAGTGAAAACGAGGAATATAATATTTAAAATTTTATCGTAGCTTCTAATTTTAATAACATACAAAAAATAAGCTGGTCCACCCTCCATAAGGCCAGTCATGAGCTGCTAACCCCTTTCAAATATATGCATCATCATCGATCAGCTTTCAGTCCAACTGAATGAAGCTGAACACCAGTATTTTACATGGAGCGACTACCTATCTAATTAACAGTAACCCTTAAGGTACATTCTTGCAATTTTCCTGGAAATAGGCTCCAGTGCTCATGTCTTACAATATCACAAACAACAAACATAAAATACTTAGGTGTAGTACTGGACGAAAAATTGAGTTGGCGGCCCCAAGTCGAATTAACTGCCTCTAGAGTGAGGAAACTTATTTGGGCCTTTAAGAAACTTCGACTCGTGGCTGATTTTGATCTTCTTCGCACTTTATACTTCTCTTTAGCCCAATCGATAATTGGTTACTGTCTTACGGTGTGGGGAGGAGCCTGTAAAACAATTATGATCCACCTTGAAAGAGCTCAAAGATCATTGCTCAAAGTCATGACCTTCAAACCATACCGCTTCCCGACCGTAACATTGTACCAAAACTGCACAGTACTCACAGTGAGACAGCTGTATGTTCTCAATATCACATTGAAGCAACACCTAATCACACCTATAAACAACAGTTACAAGAGTAAACGAACAGTCGCTAATGTTTGTAAATACGTCAAATGCAAGACTGCCTCAGCCAGAAGGCAACATCTTTTTCTTGCTACGCGTATCTATAATAAGATAAACAAGACCCTAGATATTAACCCATTTCCTAAAAAAGAAATAAAAAATAAAATAAACACCTATCTACAAACACTAGATTACATACAGACACAAAACTTAATAACATAAACCCGGCAATTAGAGCTGCCCATTATAAACATGCACGAAAAATATATAAATACCTCGATACACACCACATACACACGCAAACATACACGCACACACCCTCACACACACACACACACACACATTCATTCATACACCCCCCACCCATACGCCTTAAGCAGATATTGTATAATGTAAAATTGTCTAAATCTTATTGCATAATTTCTGTGTAAACTACTGGGAGAGGACACTGATTCCTGTAACACAGGTAACTACCTAGCGCAGGAGTCAGGGTTTCCATATAATAATGTACCATACTTTTATGTCAATAAAGATTATTATTATTATTATTAATTACTACTTCCACAATTCAGTTACTGGGTAGGACGGTTTAGACTGGACATAAGAGTTTTGGGCTTCTGATTCAAAATCATAATCAAAATGCGTGCCCGCTGACATGTGCAATGCTGGATTAAATATATAGGGCAGTGAATAAAGTCACGAATCATAAACTACTAAAAACGAAGTAAAGAAAGTAAACATTTGATTGATATTACAATAATAAAAAAAATACCATGGCCAACAAGACGACCAGTCACCACAGGCAGCACCCGTTCACGAGTATAACGATTAATTGTTTTACTGGGCTGGGCTTCGTAACACAGGCCTACCGTTTATTTGAGGTAGCTGTACGGTGCACGTTACACCCCGGGCGGTGGTGACATCCGACCTGACCTGTTATTAAAAATCGCGTCCATACCACCTACCATAAAATGTTCACTAACCTTTTATGTTTTGTCGAAATGTTACTCGCAAACTAACCACTTACCATTTTCTCCCACAGCGGCATTCTACACGCCATTCTTCAAAGAGGTGTGGGAGCGTAAGGGCGAGATAGAGCGAGCCTTCCGCATGGAGCAGCCGCACAACCTGCCCGACGTGGCCGCGGCCCGGCCCGCACCGCCGCCCAGGAACCACTCCTACCATCTCAACCATATGTGAGTAGCATCTGACCCGTGATAGTTACAGTCAACATACATATACATACAGTCAATATACATATAGGGTTCTTCAAGGAGCTGTCAGGGCTCTTAGAGCAGCTGGATCCTCGGTCGCTCTGATCCATCCGGTATCAGACAATACATCCATACTCAAGATTATAAAAGCGAAAGTAACTCTCGTCTGTTTGTAACCGTTTTCACGTCTAAATGGCTGATCGGCTCGTAATGATATTTGGCAAGGAAATAGATTGTATCCTGGGGAAGAACATAGAATAGTTTTTAATCTGCGAATCCGTCTGGATCCGCTATAAGCGGACGAAGTCGCAGGCAATAGCTATGTCCGTATTTACAGACCACCTAATATATTTTCTCATTTCATCAGGAGGGAGCATAAGCTGACCAATTCGCTTGACTTACTTATCGGACCCGACTCGCGCGCAGACATCGATTCAGAATACAGCGACACACTCAACAACTCCAAGAACAGAGGATTTCTGAAAGGTAATCATTATTAACATCTTGTAATATTTTATGTTTTTGGGCTTCCAAAGTATTAGACTTGCAAATAATATGATAAATGACGACACGGTTGGCGCAGTAGCTGAGCGATCGACTGCTGCGTCGCGTGTCGTGGGTTCGATTCCCGCACGGAATAAATATTTGTATGTCCTACAGGTAAGTGTTCCGGGTCTGGCTGTTCGTGTATGTGACTTTAAATGTTTGTAAACGCACCCACAACACAGGAGAAATTACTAGTGTGCGGCAACGTTTAAAAAAAAAATGATCAGAGGTCGGAATTAGGTAGAGTTATTTATGTATTTACACTGACTTCATACAGCGAAAGAATAAAGTGGATATGCCTCAAATCCCGGGATTAATTACAAAAGCCAGAAAAATCTCGTAATTTATTAAATACCAAGTTTTTTACTTTTACACAATTTAAACCATCCGACATCTGATGTCCGAATGTCTTATCTGTCTCTGGGTTTTTTATTATTATTTATTTGTAATATTGTTGGCCACACGGGATTGTATTATAAATTCCGGGAAGATTCATATTCATATCAACATTTCGATGCAAGTATATAATTAACTCTACCTAATTCCGACCTCTGTTAATGATATAACCTCATTTCACCCATTGATTTTCATATTAAATGTTGAGAGTTTAAAACAAGTTTGACTTTCTTTTAGGTTTTAGCGTATACCCGCCACCAAGTACTCCACCGGAACCAGCTCCTCCAGATCACAGGATGCACGCAGATCTATCACGTAAGTTGTAAAAACAAGCCATCTTGATCTATGTATGTCTAATCATATCATATTTGTGTAGTAAATAAATAAATACTGGTTATTACTTAGTGTGGCAACAGCGTGGGCAGATATACAGTAAATGGTAAATGATATTGTAAGAGGTTTAATATCAAACCTTATTGCATACAGGCTGGTAGAACTTTGGTTCTTTATGGTGTAAAACACTCGTGTAAGATTCGAAATGTTCAAAGTTAGAACGGGTCTTGTGTTAATGCTCAAGGTTATGCAATAAATGTGTGTATGCAATAAAGTCTGTTATAATATTAGACCTCTTACAATATTTATTTCTGTAAATTGGTGTTTACAAATACGTCAACAAAAGCCAAGAAAAATGTCTTATTTTAGATTCTTTAGAAGGAAACCTCCTTACTTGTATAAGTGGTCTCGTTGTTGCCATATCAACTATAAAATAAATCTACATCTATGGTCCTAGTCGAGTGAAGATGATGCTACTCACGAGCGCGCGTTTTTTGCCTTATTTAAATGCAATAAGGTGTAAATTAGAGTAATTGACGCGCGATCGTGAAATGAAACATCAAAAGCGCGTTGCTTTGAGTTTGAAATTAATTGCGTTACGGTGTATTTTATAAAGTAACTAACCCCCAACGCAAAAAGGGGAGTGTTATTTGATTGTTGTATGCCCATCGTACTACAGAATAAAATTACAAAAGTGTATTCGGCAAAACCGATGTATTATTGATGATGATACCAATGTAACGCGTCACTCGATTGGTGTAATACCGTATACAAGTTGGAAGGGACATTGATGCACAATCTGAAACCTTGAGTACTGTACATGATTCTGGATTATTAAGAATTTATATAGCCTTTTTGACGTCACGGCTAGCGCAGAGGCTGAGCCATTGGCTGCTGCGCTGCGTGTCGCGGTTTCGATCCCCGCACGGAACAAATATTTGTATGGCCTACAGGTAGTTGTTTCGGGTCAGGCTGTTTGTGTATGTGAGTTTAAATGATTGTAAACGCACCCACGATGCAGGAGAAATTCCTAGTGTGGGTCAAAGTTTAAAAAAATAATGTTTAAAATCATGCTTTGCATTTTTGTTTTGAGATTTTTATTGAAAATAGGTGTTTTTTTTTTAATTGCAACACTGGGTGGTCCAAAACCATGTTCTTAACTCATGGCAGCAGTTTGTGCGCCGATGGGGCCCTCACAACCTGTATACGCAGTTCATTTTATGATGGTTTACGTGACACATCCAATAATAAAGTGTAACTATATTATGTACAAGTTTAATAAAGATGATAAACAGTTGATAACCAACCAACTCGTTTTAGGTTTATTTATTGCCAAAACTCTTGTGCCGTTTGACGTGTCTTGTGCCACGCAACCCATCTTTCTTTGAACAGACTATAGTATAAACATTATCAGAAACTACAACATCTGAATATAAATAAAACAAATGAATGTTATAACGCAGCGGACCTCAACTGTTCCGAGGAATCCCTCAGCACCCATGAGTCAGGTGATTGCATGACGAACGATTATAAACCTAGTTACTATCGTGGATGGTATCTTTTTGTGTGTAGATGTAAATAGAGATGTTGATTATATGAAGAATTTTGTTATTTTTTAGTTTTTATTTTAGAAAATTGTTAGTTTTTATAGAATTTGGTCAGCATTATCTGCCAGCCTTTGCTGGCTAATGTTGTGGTCTGCTTCCAGTCTAACCAGTTGCAGCTTAATGCCAGTATTTCTCATGGAGCGACCGCCAATTTGCTTAAAATAATATACATATCATTATATTAAGACAACCTCTGGTGAAACAAGGTCTTTTTCGTCACAGACAAATTCTATTAAAACTAACTACTATATACCTTTATATTTAAGGAATGACATTATTTTGCATGATCTTTTTTATTAGAATTTGTGTATTTTTTTTTTGTAGGTAGATTTTTATTTTGCTAAGAACAAATTATTAATATATGTCATTAGAGAGGTCCCACTCTCTAATGACATATATTAATAATTTGGATATCTAGTCATGTTAGAACCATCATCATCATCATCCTCATCCTCATCATCATCCCTGCCCGTATCCCAATTTAATTGGGGTCGGCGCAGCATGTTTACTTCTTCCATACATCTCTTCATCATCTCAATAGTCAATAGTAATGTTTGACCCATATTTTGTTATAACCATAAAAGGGATGTAGGTAAATCTGTCATTTGTGTAGGTATATATTAGTACCTGGCCAGTAGCACAATACCTTTAATGTATTCTTACATTGATAAAACATCACGAAATCGAACATATTATATTCTACAAGCTTTCCTTTTACTAAAAACAGCAGTCATGGGGACTGCCGACAGAACTGAACTTACAAAATTTTAAACATAGGAATTACTGTCAGTCTGCGCGACACGTCACGTGAGCATGTCAGTGACGCGAGCCCATAAGCATAAGCAGCTTCAGAAGTTTTCACTTCAACAATTACGCAATTTTAAAGTAGGCGGGAACTACGTATATGGATTACGTTAGTGACCGTGATTTCCGGGTACGTTAGGTCTCAATGTTCTATGTATAATAAAACACACTTTTAAAACTTAATTAGATAGTATTTTTTTTATCTTAGGTATTGCGAAGTTTTTGTTTGTAAACAGAATATTACGTAACATTTATTTTTATTTTTACTCATAAAACAAATTTATTTTGTAAGTAGTGATACGATTTATTTTCTTTTTAATTCGCATGTTTAATTTATTGATTACCTAATACTTTAAGGTATTGTATAGTAGAAAAATAGGTACAGCTGCATTAATAATGTAATGCTGCATGCATTGAAACGCGTTGCAGAAAGAGAGGTAATAACTTATTAAAGCAGCTGACTGTACACGCGCATATAAATATTTAAGGTAATCACACGTATACACCCATATTAATGAATGCAGAGTAAAGTTTCAACTAAAACCTTAAGACCTTCAGATCATCAGATGGAGATCATCAGAACCTTTTGACCGCCAGAGCATGAAAGCACGCGCGTGCCCTCCACGCCAAGCCCTTTCAATGAAAACGTTTAGTTTCTTCTTTGTCATCATCAATTTATCAACACACACAGAAACAAGTAATGATGATGATAAAATAAACACGCACACATGTATGATGTAATTGTTGAAAAAATGAAGTGCACTCTTAGTACAATACAAAATAGCATTTTAGTACTTAAAGTGCACTACATTTTTTGTCACGTATGTGTGACGTTGGCGTACGGTGCATGCGTTCGCTTGTCATGTATTTGTGATGATGGTGGTCAAAAGGTTAAATTTGTCATAATTTCACTCTGATTTTATTATTACGAGGCAATATGTATTGAAAAGGTTATGGAGTAATAATGACTGCTCACCCCCCACCCCTGTGCAGATGGCGGTGGTCTCTGGCAGCCAGCTAGCTACGGTCACCGCGCCTTCACAACGGGCCGCACCAGGCCGCACCAACCACAACAACGGGTCAGACACTCGCAGACGTTAAAGGTATCTTTTAACTTCATCCTCTTCTTTCGTCTCTGGCCCCCTTATTAATAAATGGGTAATAAAGTAAAGTTATTCCAGACTTTAAGTTGGAAAATAGAATAGTTTTGCTTTGTTGTATTTTACACATTGTACACCATAAAAACTGGTTATCCTGAAGTTTATACTCGTTGTTACTTTACTCTGCAAAAACAGATACCTAATTCTGAAGTTTATAATGGATTTAAGCTTTACTTTGTGTTTATTAAATAACGGGGTTAATTCTCTCTGAACATATTATATACACACTTATTCCCAGCTGTCTAAAAGAAAAACCCACCAAAAAGCGAGAAATAAAAACGTGTACGAAAAAAAAACTAAAAGATATAAAATATTTTTGATTTAGGAAGTCTGTGATTGAATTTTAATAAAATAAAGAACCAGTCTGGTAGACTATCATTTCAATTAAAAAATATTTTCCAAATCGGTTTATAAAAGACGACGTACTGAGATAACAAACATAACACTATTGAATTGATAACCTTCTCCTTTATTGAAGTCGCTTAAAAAAGAAAATACGTTCTTATAATATTGTACTTCCTATAGCTTCTATTTATGAAAAGAGGCCTTTGTCCTGTAGTGGGACAGTAACAGGCTGGTATTATTATACACCAATCTTGCTGTAAGACCTGTGTCTCACTAGAAAACCATGGTGGCGCAACCATGGTCGAGTTTCCAGCTGCCGAAAATTGTATGGTTGGTTGCGCAACCAATCGGATACCAGGTGAGGTATCCTACATTTATTTTGTTGGAAGCGCGACTGGTTGCACCGCCACTGGTGTCCTAGTGAGAACACAGACCTTATTCATATTATTTGATCCTGCTTAACATAACATTAACATTGCCAATATAATCTGTCACACCTATGTTCTTCTTAACCAATTTCCTTTACTAATACCGACTTTACTAATGAGTGATAGATGTCCGTTTTCGCGCAGCAACCGGGCAAACTGGACATGAACAATTATACGATGGTCAGCGACGCGCTCCAGCACATCACTATTGGACCGCCTGCGCACTCTAGATCTGATAGAAAGGTAAGATATTTAATGGCGCGGCTACACGTACCATCTTGCATGCGTACACCCAAGCATGTTACGTTAGGACTGTGAAACGGTATACCGTACACACTGCTTCATTGTGGGCTCCCCACACTGTTTTTGCATGCAAGTTGCTGCGTATAACTTTGAAACATATAGTATTGTGTCTTCAGCACCGATTCTTACTAGACTCTAGGGTACTAAACCTTTTGAGTTAGTGTACCTTTAAGTGTTAGTGTAATGTAGTGAACAGTGCAGTGCTACATGTAGCTAGCTGACGGCACGGTTGGCGCAGTGGCTGAGCGATTGGCTTCCGCGCTGCGTATCGTGGGTTCGATTCCTGCACGGTACAGATATTTAGGCCTTCGGATAGCTGTCCCGGGTTTGGCTGTTTGTGTATATGAATGTTTGTAAACGCACTCACGATACAGGAGATATTCCAGAGTAGGACAAGGTTAAAAAAAAAGTATTGAACACATGAACAAAGTGCTTCCCCTTAATGACTCGTAAGAATTAAACCCAGTACCTCATGCTTAGCTGTCCCGTTTACGACCACTATACCAACGAGGCAGAAATAAATAAATATCATAATTAATCATTTAATTGTTGTTGTAGACTCAACGTACTAATTGGACTCACTCGAGCGGTCAGCAGAGTGGCCACCACCACCATCCCTCAGGTGTCAGCTCTGAGACTGAACTGGACGCGCAGTATGCACAGGTAAGTCTGGAATAATAACAATTAAAAAAAAAGCAGCTCGTGGTTAAATAAAAACAGCCGCACGGGTCGATCGAAAGACTGACCTCGGCAAGAGTAGCTTGCTCTTGCCTAGGTCAGTCTTTCGGTGACCGGTCACTACATATCGAAACTCCTCCGTGAAGACAGCATGTTAAGCGGTTGGTCTCGGCTGTCATTTGTAGATCTTTGATAGTCGTTACGGGTAGATACTCTTAGAAGCCCGAAAGTCTGACAACCAGTCTTACCAATGGATACCGTGTTGCCCAGCAACTGGGTTGTGATGTCGCTCCATGTAAAACACTGGAATTCAGCTGCTTCCGGTTAGAATGGAAGCCGACCCCCAATATAATTGGGAAAAGGCTAGGCAGATGATGAAGTTAACTCTCACAAAAGATTTGGAGCATAGATTTAGTATCAGAGACATTTTATGGACGATTTAATTAATCTTTTAAATGTTGTTTTTACAGATAAAAGAAACCAATGAATACATGGAGGCTCCATCTATGATGAGACTAAGAAGGCACCGGAGACACGAGAAGACACCATTACATCAGCCATGTGAGTATCGAATTTAAAAATAACTAAAGTCACCATAATAACTAACGCAACACAACGACAATGGCAACAACAACAACAACAATGACTTTACAGTCATTTCACAATTCGCAGCTGGTCTTCTTCTTCTATACGTGTCTCCTTCCTTGCCATATCATCTTCACCCAATTCTTCATCGGTTCTTTGGTCTTCATTCACATGTCGACGGACGACCGATGTGGCGCGGTGGGCGAAGGTCCGCCTCCGACGCAAAGGTTGCGGGTTCGATTCCCGCCCTGGGAAAAATGTTTGTACGATCTACAAAGATTTGTTCCAGGTGTTCTGGGTATTTGCTATGTATAATAAAAAATATCTATCTATGTAGTGTAAATAAAGTATATCAGTCATCCATAACACAAGCTTAGCTTGGTGCTAGATGATGCTGTGTGGATTGTCCAGCATTATTTATTTTATTTATTTACATTCATTCTCAAACATTTCCTCACGATATGTTATGAATGATGAACATATACAAAAAAATAATGAACATATGTGATGGCCACACATGCCCATACCGAGTAAATCGGTTTCCACACACAATATTTATGATGTTAATTAACTCGAGTTAGGTATGATTGAATGATCTGCTGTATTAAGCTTCAATGGTATGGCGGACATGTATCTCAAAAACCAACCGGTACAAAAAATTATAAAAATAAAGGAGAAGAAATTCAGGAAACTAGTAATAGTGTGATTGTAAATAACTTATTGGTGACGTTCTTCAATAAGGTCAGGTGCACTCTTACAAAGAATTACACTCGCAACCGGCGTGCGTGTATGAACAGATTTGTGAACGTAAACGAGGCAAAAGGAGTATGTAAGGAACGTAGCAGGTGGCGTTTTGTAGTTTCTGCCTTCCACCATGGCAAAAGGCGTTAGTTTGTTTGTATTATACCAAGTGGAATTACTACCATTACAGATTTCGAGTACATACTAAATTTATGCATCAGCCATGACTGCTGTAAAGTACCGATGGCCGCTGCTAGATGGCGCTGTGTATATACGTCACGATTCTGAATCGCGGGGTTCAGAATCTTTTATTCGCACATATGTTTCTGTGCATACAACAATGTGTGTTTGTATGTAATGCTACAACTGCAAGCAAGTGATAATAAATGCAGACCTCCCCCTAGCGTTCTCGGAGACGGACAGCTCGGGCTCCAGCTCGGGCTCCGGCGCCGGCAGCGCGGGCGCCGGCCGCGCGCACTCGCGGCGCCGGCACAACGCGCACCACGCGCCGCGACACTACAAGAAGCGGTAAGCTGCACTATTCTAGACATTTTACAACTATATTGATGCTGGCCTTTCTGACCTCCACAACCTCTTTACTGGATTACCCCTTGTTAAGTCTGGTTATCAGACATTCGGTGCTTCTGAGTACCGTACAGAAAAAGTTTTTACATTGATCAAATATCGGTCCAATTGAGAGATTTCATCAATCTAAATAATCAACTATCTTTATGAATACTTGCTAAATTGACGTTTCAATCCTAACAGATCGTTAGGCAACCTGGTAGCCGTCCAAAGTCCCCGTGTGCCTAAACTAGGCATGTTTGTGGGCCCGCCCGAACTACCCACCGGATACCGAGCAAGGACGCAAGAGGATAAAGGTAAAAACAAAATATTTCAAATGAAAGCTTGTGGATAGCGATTATTTACGGCAGTTAACATTTTTAACAATTGAGTTTTATGTACCTACATTTTTATCGTTACCTTTACCCTGTTTATAAAATTACCTAAGTTATTGTTTTAATATAATTTTAAGTATTTTAATGTTCAAGTTACTGTATGCAACATTTAAAAGTTCATCCGGTTTCGCTCATTCTTTTTTAGCCAACTTCTTTTTTTATTTAGAAACTATCGGGGGATTCTGTTAAAATCGCCCAGTGCCAACTTGGGTGAAATACCAGGTGGGTCCCACTGCCACCTTATTTTACCAATTTTTTCTGGGGAGGTTTTTTTACATCACCGCTGGTATCCGTCCAGCTTCTGAATTTGATTTTAAGTCCAAGATTATGATGGTTAATGATTAGTACATAATGATTTCGTTTGTTGCTGTAGCCGCGAGTGAGTCTAGTGAAGGCAGTTCGGATGGTGAGTCCAGGAGGCCTAGGCCTCTGCCCCCACCGCCGCACCATGAACCACCGCATAAGGTAACTAAACTAAACTATTTACTATTTACTACTACCATTTGATAACTATTGCTATCAAAGGTAGTGTTCACCAAGTTGAAGCCCGTCTGGCTTCAACTTGGTGAACATCGGCACACATGGTTTGACAAACAGTATTATAGAGAACTAGCTATGCCCCGCGGTTTCACCCGCTCCTAAAGGTCGCAGCGTGATCTTAAATAACGTATAAACTTTTTAAGAATTAGCCTACCAAATGCAATTTTTTTTCATGTGCATTTTGTGCTTCATCCAGGCATCAGCGCGTTCAAACATAAATAATGCAAAGAAACTCATCAGCTATATTATGCTTAAGTATAGATAATTTGTCTCTGTCACTCACGCCTGTGTGACAGTCTATTTCTATATTTCTTAAGTCAGATGTGTTATATTCACGCGTGTGAAAATAAAAAAACAAAATTGGGTATAAAGGATGAAAGCGACATCAACGCAAAAATTGATTCCATAAGTTTAGTACATTGTACAGTGATTCTCGACCCCCCCTCCCCCCCAGCGTTGAAATTTTGAACTCTTACTCATCTTTGTCCTAATTTTTGTCAAGCTTAATTAAGATGCCATAAAAAGCCATGAGAAAATCGTCATTTCTATACAACCAAGTGAGGTTTTTATTTTAAAAGTACAACATCTCACTGTTTTACTTAGAGTGGATGATTTGTTACAGTTTTTAAAACAAAATAGCGATAAAATGACGAACAATAGGGATGTGTCCTAGGTAAAAATATATATAATAATATATTTATTTATTATATTTAGACCGTCAGTAAGATTACCAAAAAATATTGGACACGTATTTTTTGCTTACTTAATTCAATAAAAAGTGACAATGATATAGCACATCAAAGTTCAGGAGAAGGGGCTTGTGACGTCACGCCGTGATACACTTTTAACGAAAAGTGTAGCACGGCGTGACGTCACGCGCAATTTCAACGCACTACACCGTCATCATTTTTGGTTTACGTGACAAAAGAAAAAAATACGTGTCCAGTATTTTTGAGTGATCAAACTTTCGGACCAATCAGATTTTTAAGGACACTACCCTATTTCAAATCTCGGGGGTCAAGAATCATTTGCTGAACTCATGGTTTTTCAAGGTAACACACATACCATCACACCAGGATGATACAAATTAAAGCTTTAACCATATTCTTTTGTTCTACAGATGCTATCCGGAGAGTATCCGTCTTCGGCGCAGGACAACTCGTCGTCGAGCGCGGCAGACACGCGGCGACGTCATCATCCGTTCAGCAAGCACGATCGCAGGCATAAGGTAAACTATAATACAACTTTTTTTAACTCGAACGATAACTTAATAAAAACACGTCGGGTACCCATCAGTGGCGGACTAAGCCCGTTGGAGGCCCGGGGCGGCGAAGCTGAATGAGGCCCTCTAGCAAAGTTAAAAGAATATTAGTACCGTGTAAAAAGCCTAGATGGCTGTAGTGTTTTGATCTTGATGAAATGATGTAGATACATACTAAGCACATTTTACGTACCAAGTCTGGTTTATGATTTGATCAAGGGAACGCGAAGACATTAGGCCCCCCCCCAAAGACCGGAGGCCCTGGGCAGGCCGCCCCTTCCGCCCCCCTGTTAGTCCGCCACTGGTACCCAGGACAAAAATTAAAACTAAAATTAGCCTACCAATCTGATTACTTGTCAATCTCACGATTACTAATTTCACATCTTTCAACTTAGTACATAACTGTCATACGTATCCCGTCCTTTTCTCGAGATATCTGTCAAAGAAAGAAACCATTTTTCTAAATTAAGTTTAGTTTGTGAACAAGGGAATCGGTGTTGATATAACGTCGCCTAAGACTGAAAACCTCTTATATGCGAAAGAGGTGATTTTTCAGGAGGTAGAAAAATCTGCGACCTGTAAAATTTTAACGAAATTCAGAATAGGTTGGACATTTTTTCATGTTACTTTAGTGAACTTGCAAAAGTAACTTTAAATATAATATGTTACGAAAGCATTAATTAGTGTAATTTTAGGTTTATGGTTTATTTTATGTTTATTGTTTTACTTTTCAATTTTTAACTGTAAAAAATATTTAAGTTAATTTTGTATAAGGTTAGGTTGTATCGTTTTAGTTATCAGTAATTTTGTATTAATGTACCTGTTGTGTAATTGTTAGTAATATAATATTATTTTAAACAGTTAATAATTATAACAAGTAGTCTTAGCTATCGCATTAGGTTTGTAACCTGTAATCATAGTATAAGAGTTTTAAATAAATAAATAAATAAACTAAACTTTTTTGGTGTGAAAATAGGGCGTGCGTCTCGAGGTTACCATTCCAAATTTGTTATAAAAAAAAAGAATAAAATTGCATTCCCGAGCTTTTCACTCTAAGGCGACGATAATACATTCAATCAACCACAGAAGTAAAAGTGCGCTTGATTATATTTGCGCAAAATTATCGTTTCGAGAGTTGGACCACAAATTTTTACACTATTAAAACGTCGTTCCGTATCTGTCAAGCGTTAGGTAATGTCAGAGACGGAGAGATGTTTTAATATTCTGTTTAATGTTATATATGTGGTCAGTGGTGCAAGCCTAGGAGGACTTGTACATTTAACGTCTGTTATAAACAATGCTATTTGTGATCTCTATGATTCAAATAAACTGTAATTAAATACATGTACTTTTTTTCAGGAATTTTCAAAGAGCAAAGATTCAAAGAAAAATGCGGCTCAAGTAAACAACACGCAGACAGCTCAAAATTGGGGTCCACAGGTAACTTAATAACTTATGTTGTTTTCATACCATCTGAATAATGTAAAATTATAGTGATATTATAGGGAGCTGACACAGCAAACGTTGTTTTGCTATATAAAATGTTTGGGGTGGACAACCCTTAACATTTAGGGGGATGAAAAATAAATGTTGTCCAATTCGCAGACCTAACCGATATGCACACAACATTTCACGAAAATCGGTCGAGCTATTTCGGAGGAGTTTAATCACAAACACCGTGACACGAGAATTTTATATATAAGAGTAGCTGACCTAGCAAACCTAGTTTTGCCATTTTAGGCCAAAAAAAATACAAAAAAAATGTTTGGGGTGGACCACCCTTAACATTTAAGAGGATTAAAAATAGATGTTGCCTGATTCGCAGACCTAACTGATATGCGCACAAAATTTCACGAAAATCGGTGGAACCATTTCGGAGCGTTTTTATTACCGAACCGTGACACGAGGATTTTATATATTAGATATTATATTCTAGTCTAAAGCAGAGACAACGCCGTTCGGTTCGTTTCGGTTTGCGGGTCGCCTCTTGAGTGAAATGTGAAAAGAGACCACCATTTTCAATCTCTTTCTTCATCTACGTAGGCTCATAGAAAATATGATTTAACTAAAATATTTATTTTCTTTACAGGGCAACCACGGCATACCTTTATTCGTAGAGAAATGTGTGGAGTTCATAGAGCGAGAAGGATTAGCGTCAGAGGGGCTTTACCGAGTGCCCGGCAATAGAGCGCACGTCGATATGCTGTTCACCAAGTTTTATGAAGGTTAGTTAACGTTCTATTCAAGCAGACATGTATCTTACTTTAAGGCGATGGGCACACTGAACCGCATCACGCAGCGGAGTGTGCGGACGTCGAACACTGCGCGTGAATGCGTTTTCTTTGTGTTGTACTGCGCGTATTTTCTATACAAACACAGATACGCAAACAACGTAAGAACACGCACTCCCGCGTGATGCGGTGCAGTGGGCGAAAAAACCGTAATTTTGTAGGACTCGTTTTTTAAGTAGTTTAACTTGAGCTGTATTTATTTTTTCTTAGATCCGAAAGTGGACCTGGATTCGCTAGACATCCCAGTGAACGCGGTCGCGACTGCGCTCAAAGATTTCTTTTCCAAGAGATTGCCGCCGCTGCTCGACGAGGCCAGCATGGCCCAGCTTGAGGATATTGCCAGTAAGTACGCTATTTTTTACTTTGTAGGCTGAGTGATTAGGTTGGCTTTAGATTGATTAGCAAAAACTTTAGATTGTTGCATGGGGAAAGATGAAGGATAGGGCCGATTGAGACGTTTCGAAAGGACAAGTCCAAACTAGCAAGAGGTAGGTCTTTGTAAATCATTGATAAAACAATCCTTGTATTGTGCCGAGTGTGTCAAATTATAATGATAATCATATATACACTACAATAGGCTATGTAGCGACATCTATTCGCCACATTCGAACTAGACCTGACTGACGTATCCTATATCGCTATACCAAAGTGATTGAATATAAACAAAAACCCGACAACGATCGCAGAGACAAACCATCTGAGCAAATTATCACGCATTCCGTTAAAAGCATTTTTTTCTAAAAGCAGTGTATGAACGACCTTATCAAAAGTCTTCTAAAAGTCCGTAAACACAGCGTCCATTTGAAGCTATTGATCTAGTTTTTCAAATAAGTAGTTGGTTAATACTAATAGATTAGTTGTGGTTGAATTGTTTGACGAAACCGTGTTACTCTGGTAAAATAAGCTGATGAATGTGGGGGTTACACGGCGCCATACACAGGACAGTCCTTTGCATGGTGCCGTGTATCGCCCCGCTCTATTCTCTCTTTCTTTGCCTACAAAGAAGAGAGAATAGAGCGGGGCGATAATGTGATCAAAAGAGAGCACACTGTTAAGGCAACAATCATAATATTACACTTACAGAAATCCAAATAAACAAGATATTACTATTTGACGGCACGGTTGGCGCAGCAGTTAAGCTATTGGCTGTTGCGCTGCGTGTCGCGGGTTCGATCCCCGCACGGAACAATAATTGTATGGCCTACAGATAGTTGTTCCGGGTCTGGTTGTTTGTTTATGTGAGTTTAAATGTTTCTAAACGCACCCACCATACAGGAGAAATTCCTAGTGTGGGGCAACGTTTTTTTTAAAGAAAAAAAAAAGAAAAAGGTTAGTTGAATAAAGCGTTAAGGCTAAGGCACCTTACCATTCACCTCTTCATTTTCCTAATTATCATGTTTGTGATTGAAATATTAATGAATTAATAAAGGGTGTATCCCAGCGATGCGCGGCTGCATAGCGGGCGGCGTGGAGCTGAAGGACCGCAGCTGGCGCCTGCTGGCCCTGCGCGCGCTGCTCAGCACCGGCCTCACGCCGCTCGCGCGCGCCACGCTCGACTATCTGCTGGACCACTTCGCTAGGTAAGCCAGGGTACCTTGTATTGACAACCACCAGACAATCGCTTAGACAATGAATGTCTGCCTGTGGGACTGACCATATAAATGATAAATTAGTTTTAACAAATACTTTTAGACGCCGAAAAATACTGTAAGTACTTTTAATGGTCACAAAGAACTCAAAATAATTGTTGTTTGGTAGCTGTGATTCTAGGGCCCACTTGAACCATACATCACTAAATACACACTACACGAATTTGAAACATCTTTCAATGAATGAGAATGATGATCTGACAGTAAATAAAAACAATTTTACTTGTCATTCAGACACCTTCGGACAGAGTCCTTGTGTACCCTTACTAACACCGTTCCTATTACCCAATTAGAGTGGCAGACAACTCCAAGTTAAACTCAATGGACAGCAAGAACCTGGCCATATGCTGGTGGCCTACGCTCCTGCCGGTCCAGTTCTCGGATATGGGCCGGTTCGAGATGACCCGGCCTTACCTCGAGGATATCGTGCAGACCATGATCGACCAGCACCCCTTTCTGTTCCGGGGGCAAGAGGCTTTTGTTATGGTGTGAGAACAGTGTGTAAGTATTATGGAATTGATAATTTATAATCGATTTCAAAAGAAGAAATTCTTTATAATTTTTGACTTCGAACATGTAATGGCATTTCCAGTCTGCATACGAGAGTGTAATCAAATATATTGTTTATTTGATTAATATAGCCATTCCAAGATCCCCAAAACTGATAGTGGGCCGCTCACTAAAATTTAGTATGTAAGATTTAATTTTTTAAATTCGATGTTTTGATTAATTTGATAGTTTCAAATGAGTCAAGTCTCCACATTGAAAAAATAAACTTTTTTATTAAAAAATTAAACCAATTTCAAAAATGTATGTGTGCTAACTTATATAACAAGGATTCATACGAGGCTACACAAAATCCTTTATTGCCTACAGGAACCCACAATGCATGTTGCATTCGTGATGGACGACGTTTGACGTCGCCGCGCGTGGTCACAAACCAACGCTAGCGGCATTATGCGGGCTCCGCTTACCATACGATAGTTAGCGCGTAAGTTTGGCTACTCTGTGTACTGTGCGGCGTGGATGTAAAGTGACGTCATCTACCATGGCAGACGAGAACACGTGAAAGTCCGTCTTACAGACAACTGACGTCACAATACACGACCACTTATAGGCGACATTGCGATTTTATTTCAGATGTATGTACTGTGATTTGATCGCAATGACGTCAACGTTTATTGGCAAGCTATTGTTGTTATAAAGTAGGTTTTTACTATATAAAAAATGTCTGTCGGTATCCAGTCATGTTAGTACGATAACATTATTTTTTCATGCGGTTTTTCATATCAATAACGCTTAGTGATCGCGTAAAGTCGTTGCTTGCATTTTTTCAACATTATATGTTTTATTCGACTTTAATTTTTAAAACAATGGACTAGTGAATCAGTATTTTAAATAGATGTTATTCAAAAAATTGTACCGCATTTGTAATAGTTGTAAGTGGAAGTGCACAAAAAGTATTTAAACGAAAAGTGTTTTTCTAAACTTAAGTAATACTGGTACGATATTTAAACGTTTATATTTGTAATCAATTAATGGCAACACCATGTAATGAGCACATTCCGTTCAGAAATATTAAGTGTTAATAATTATTGGATATTAATGATAATGATTAATAATAGTGATTACTTAACCATGGATTTAATCGATCGTGTAAGAATTTGGTATAAAGAAATGCTTGCGGGCGCGCTTGTTTTCAAATATTTTTTATATGGCAACGGTTTTTGGTGACGTCATGTGTCTCTTGGTGTGTTTTGGCCAATTCGAGCCAATAATAAAAGTTGTTGTATTAAATTTAAAAGGATATTTCCCCTGGCCCCGTTTTTGAAGTCATATGTTTTATTTTTATTAACAAAACTTAAAATGTTGTAATGTCGCCGCTAGGAAATAAATCAACAAAATACAAGAGACACATTTAGGTTTTAATAATTCTAACTAAATTATTTTCTTGTATTATTCAATTGAATATAATGTTAAATTAAATAACGCTTAATAACTTGTTTTCCAAGACAATTTGTTACAAAATAATCTTGCCATAATCATATAAAAAAAAAACATTTTTTGGAAAACGGTAGTAATCACAAAATAAATTGTTGTTGATGCATTTTACGGGGACTCGTTATTATCGCTGTAATTTCTATTGTAATAAGGTCCAAATGAAGTTTTTTAAAGCCTAGTTTCTGACTGGTTGTTTATACAAGGTAAATTATTAATTTTAAATTATTTACGTCATATAATCCATCGGGCCCGATTGACTATTACATGGAACTTAAACATAACTGGCGAAATGTGGGTGTTACCATAGTTGCACCTCTGCCCAACCCTTCAGGGAATACAGGCGTGATGTTATGTATCTATCGGACCGTTACGAAAAAAACCTTTATTAGCCAATTAAGACGTGTCCAATAGACTTTGAAAAAACATGTTCCGGATTTCACCTATTGGCGCCCAGCAGGGCTATTTTTACCAGTCAAAAACTATTGTGTCTTCGTAAAATGCAACAACTATGAACCATGAAATTAATTCAAAGGGCAGCTTGTATTTCTTAATTTACGAGACTGAAACCAGCTAGTTCCTTTTACAATGAATCCAAAATGCGCACTTAATTTTAAAATATTACTTAAAATTAATATTGATTGGCGGATGGTGTAGTATTTGTTTTAAACACCAATGGCTTATAATTCCTTAGTAGCTTTAGGATAGTAATCATAAAAAAACTAATCTGTTTTTATTTTAAATGTCAGTGTCAAATTGTGACAATACTATAAACGGCAAGGCTTAAAAGCAGATTTGTCATGCACTGAGCAATCGTGTGATTCGGTATTTCTAAGTCAAAAAAGAAATCCTTCGTGATTGCAGTCTGGATTCTCAGCTGCACCCAACTGATGTTTGACTGTGTTCTATAATCATAAACTTTATCCAACACTTTTGACATTAGGAATTAAACTTGGGTAGAAAAAAATATAATTAGTCTCTAGTCTACTAAAAAAAATATTTTTTGCTCTATCATATTAATAAAAAAACATACAGAAAACGCATACTTTAATGCGTTTTCTTTAGGGATGTAACGATATATGAATTTGCCGATACGATACCGATACCGATTATCGAGGAAAATAATCGGCGATATCGATACCGATATCGATGGCTTAGTAGTAAATAAGGAATGATGTACTTTATATGCATAAAACTTACTTATGTTACACAGAATAAATAGGTACTCCATTCTGTAAAGTGTGGTAAAAATGGCAATTAAAAATAATGAAAAAAAAAGGTAAAATATCGTATCAACATTTATTTGGGTAACATTTATCAAGGAATCAAATCAAAATTAAATCAATATTAATAATCAAAGTTCACTTTAGGAAGATTTTTGTTAAGGAAACAAAGTTTATTCAAATTACTAGCAGATAATCTGTTGCGCAAATCATTTTGTATGAGGCCTGCAGTTGAAAAAAGACGTTCTGAGGCAACTGAGCTCATTGGGTAAGATAAATATTTTTGTGCAAGCATTTTCAATTTTGGGTATTTATCTTCATTGCTCCAATAGTTCTTTGGATCTTGTTTCATTGGAATATTTGGACATCTCGTATAAGAGTCCACCTCTTCTTGCTCAGGATGACTGGACATGTTTGATAAAGGTTCCTCCTCTTCTGCTTCTTTAATCAAACTGTCACAAGCACTCCAGATACCTGAGAAAGTTTCATCTTGCTTTTTTTGTGACTCTACACGCTCTACAGGAACATGTGTATCCCCGTTTGTAATTAAGGAGATAAGTATTCTTTTCGCCTCAATGCTTGTGGATTGTAGAAAGAACGTACGCAATTTATAGCGCGGATCTAGTGTTGTTGATAAAATAAAAGTTTCCTCACTCTCTAGATAATCAAATCTGTCATTTATTCCAGCGATCAAAATCTCTAAAAAATTATGATATTCTGGGCTGCTGTAACTGTCGTCCGCGGTCTCTTGATTATTTTTGATCTGTTTTAAAACTTTTCGCAAACTGTTAATGAGAGGTATAGCGTCAGATAAGCAAGCAGATTCTTTACTTATAGATTTTGTAGCTTCTTCAAAATAATTCAAAGTCGAAACAACTTGTTCCATCAATAGCCATTCTTCTGTAGACAATTCAGTTCTACATTTCACATGAGGCAAAGAAGCTTGAATTGCAACTCGTTGCTCTAAAAGTCTTCTAAGTGCATGAAGGGTTGAATCCCAGCGAGTAACGACATCCTGAATAAGAACGTGACAAGGAACGTTATGAGATTTTTGCATTTCTGTTAGGATTTTGCGACCTGACGTTGAATGACTGAAGTGGCCAATAATAGATCTCGCCTTTGTAATCATGGCATTTATTTTCTCTTCAAAAAACGCATCCTTCAGCACTAATTGTAAAGAGTGCGCCATACATCTGATACGTTGAACTCCCACTAGTGTTACAGCAAGCCCCATATTCGGTGCATTATCTGTTACTACAGCACGTACCTGTTCGCTGATGTGCCAATCTTGAAGTAATTGACGTAAGTTTTGAGCTATGTTTTCAGCGCTATGATTTTCGCCTTCAAAAGGAAATACTTCTAGGCAGTAGTTCTTCAACTCAAAATTTTTATCAAGTCCGTGAGCAGTCACACTTATAAAGTCGTTAACGGACGAAGAAGCATCGCTAGTCCATAAGTCAGTCGTGATAGTGATGTGCGGAAGTTCATGCAAAAGTTCCATTATTTTGGTTCTTACACGGCAGTACATGTCTGGTATTACATTTTCCGAAATATGGGGACGGGAAACCATTTTGTATTTCGGGCAAAACTGCTTAATAGTGCGTTGAAACCCCAGTTTATTTACCAAGTCAAACGGTTCCATGTCTACACATATTTGTTCAGCTATTGTTTTCGTGATCGCTTTTGCCCTAGGGTCATCGGTATCATACATGACACTTTTTTGCAGAATGTGCTCCAAAGTAGCTTGTTTTTTAGGCGGCGGACCACCGTCGGCGCTTGAGGTACCTGGGATGTCTTTTTCCAACTCCTTTTCGTGATAGCGCTTCACGTGTGTCCACATGTTAGTTGTCGTGAAGCCCTTCGATGAAACTGCTTTGCTACCACGAGAAACGCTGACATTGCAATATAAACAAGTCGCTTTTGTGTCATCATCCTGTTTTATTTGAAAATGATTCCATATACTACTTCTATGTTTTAAAGGAGTCGCCATTTTATTTATCGTACGTAACTGTATTACAGTCCTCACTTCACCCAAAAACAGACAAAATCACGAATAGCGGTGACGAGACAAGGTAAATTCGCCGAAAAACAATGCAAGTATTATTACATTATTATATTACAACGCTGTGCCAAAACTAAGTAAACACTGACGAGCGACGACCGTTAACCGCGTGCGTTGACATTTCACTGGCGGGCGCGTCCTTCGCCCCACCGCCCTCTAAGACGGGGTGGCAACATGGCCGCGAGCGCGTCGCGCGTCGCCTTCGTTCTTTTCGCGCGCTTTTCAAACTGTATCGGCTGTATTTAAATCGGCGATGCCGATGTATCGGCCTGCCGATTATATCGGCCGATATATCGGTATCGGTATCGGTATCGTTACATCGCTAGTTTTCTTTTTTTTTTGGGGGAGCGGAGGGCTCACTACGTCACATGTAGGTATAAAATCTACATACGCATGACGTCATGCTACATTTTAACTCAATGTATTGACGTAATCTTTTAATTACGTAAAAAAATAAAAAATAACTTGTCCAATATTTTTTTGGTCATCTTTCCTGATGGACAAAATATTATTTTTTTGTGAACATCCCCATTTAAGTCGTTATGTTATGATACTGAAGGATATTACAAGCGTTGGTGTTTAAAGAAAATATATTTGACCACAATGTATAGCTGATGGCCTATTTTGTATATTAAGTGTTAGATAGACTGACGTAGCGATATGTGTATCTCAATATTATTTAACACTTTAAAAAAAACTATGTACACTTTCTTTATATCTTCCATATTTCCATACTTATCTTATGAGTCTTTTAAATACTTTTTATTTTTTATTTATAAGTCTTGGTGAATGATGACGAATGAAGTAGTGATAAGTTCACACTTTTTTAGGGTTCCGTATCGAGTAACTGCATGAGCCGTTAGACAAAAAAAAGACCTTCCTTTTTTAGATTTTGTTGTAAGTGATTTTAAAAGTTACCTTAAATGTTATGGCCACGAGCTTTCTATAAAAGCAAGGGAAACGTGTTTGAAGAAAACGCAAGACTTTCGCTCATACGCAATGTTTGAGGCGTTTTTTAAACGCGGTCTTATTCACTGAACCGAGGAATCCACTATCCGATCAAGTGCTAATTAGCACACACAATATAAATACAATTGTTACAAGTGACTAATGTCCCTTTTAATCACTCAAGCGTCACCATGTTTGCGCACCCCAAGTTTCTGTGTTTTGCATGTTCTGTATCCGCTTTGTCGTGGTTGCCGATTTTATGACATCACGGCGTGGTACGTATTTTCTGCGCGAATATAGTGCAAAAACAACTTTATAAAAACTTCGTAGGCATAGACTTTTATGTACTGGATAACCGGGGTGGATGAACTCGGTAGTCAATAAAAAAGAAGATTTAAATGGAATTTTCACGTTAATAATGTTATTTTACTGTTAAAAGGCGCCCAATATTAATAAATTCAAGTCATTAAAAAAAAATACCTCGACCCTGTATGGCACTAACAATGTTTAACTAACGTGAGAATTCCCTTCAGTTTTATTGATGTGTAACATCTTTCCTCTCGCTTTCCTGCAATCTGTGGGAGTGAATTCGTGAATAGGGACGGAAGTGTGTAACAGGACGCCTGGGAAGCACGCGCTATTTGATTTGACCAATGATCGAATAATCAGTTCATATTACCTGAGTAATTTTTTCGGGATATAATGTTAATGTTGCTTTTATTACCAAGGCGAGATGTCAGATGTTACACATCTTAAGCGACTATTGTAAGGCTCGCTCGCTTTTTTTTTCTATTCACCCCGTTGTACGGTGTTTCACGGTACAAATATGCATTAAAATAACCGGTACGGAACCCAACGAGTAAAACTCGGTCCTTCGAATGTAAATTGAAACTATTTTTGTTCTCGATGTAATTAGGATTACTTGTTTGCAAAATTCTTATGCCATTAGACATTAAGGTCGAATGTCTTGTGTAATTTAAATGTATTTAATTTCAAAAGTATATTTCACATTTCTATTTCAATGAACTTAATTTTTAAATTGTATTTGCTATTGTATCGTGGGTCGCTTAGATATAATTTCAGTGTTTAAAGTACATTGTTGTATTCGTGATGTATTTTTTATTAATAGGGTGAATGTAATAGTTGTCGTCCATCTGCAGTTTATTGGTATTTGAAGTTGCACTAAAGGAAATTCAGTCTCTGTCATACTAAGGTGTCGTGATAATAATGTTGCGAATAGAGACTAGGTTAATGAGTATTTCTGTAAAATTTAAATGCCAATCAACAGTACAGAGTTTTCTACCTTATTTAACTTCTTTATAAACTTCGTTATACGTCTTCAACGATTATGAACTCTGTTACGTATGTCGTAAGGTAGATTTTACTCTATTACATTACGTTGATTTTCAAAAATGCAATTTCGGATTTGTATTAAGCATCGCGAGTAAAGTATGTGTAACTATTTAATAAGTATATTTAATATATTAGGTGTCTTCATTAAGCATAGTTAAGAATGTACGTAAGTTTTTAACGATATAATGTCATTATATCTCTGTCTCACTCGCACATCAGCGATGTTCGTCCGGCCGCCAGTGTGCGAGAGAGACAGCAATCATGTCCATTAGGGGAATGATGTGAGGGAATTTTTTATATTTTACTATGAATCGAAAAAGACATAGAGCCTACTTGTGTTTAAATTTTATTTTTCTAGAATTTTTCGCTTTTCTTGTAGATCTCACTGGCGGTGTTACACCCTATATTTAAAAAGAATATTTTTTTAACGTGTAATTTCCCCTAATGTTTTTCGCGAATGCAATTTCTATATAAATATTCGATGTAAATATTGTACATTCATTCATTTTTATTATTTTTGCTTAATTTATTTATTGAGATATTTTTTATCAAAGAGTTTTAAAGCCATATATTTGTTACTCCATGCAATATTATGAGTGTTTTTTTTTTAAGTTGTAACATTGATTTTTTTTATTTTATTTTGAAGCACATGTTTTTGTAATTGATTTCGTGGACGTGCCATTTATTTTAAAACGTGCGGTGATTTCGGAGATTCCTAAAGTTTTATGTAATGTCATTTTATTTTGGTAGTTTACGCTATTATGTTCAAAATTCTTTCCTGTAGGTTCTTGAATGTTCTACAGTAGAAATCAATGTACGCTTAGCCGCGTGGCCCGTCGTCGCCTGCGTATTTGGTCTATGTGGCTAGATATTGAGTGTTGTGGGAGATTGCTTGAGTAGGATAATGATCTAAGGTTTGAGAGATTCATGAGATTGTCGAGACGCGGGAAGTTTTGATGTTTTTGCTCTTGCCATTGTAGGAATAGAGTGAGGATTCTAATTAAACGTAAGGTGCAGTCAGAAGTATGGGGCTATATAAAAAGCAGTATTAAAAGCATTTCAATTAATTTAACGCTTGACTTGAAATTTTGAACTATATTTAACCATTTGCGTCCAAAAATATACCGAAAGAGCATAAATGAAACTCATCACTCGTAAATCATTGCATTTATCAATCAGAAACTCCGACGTCAAATTTAGGACAGACCTGTTGGATGAAGTAAAGTAAAGTAATAACGAATAATTCACTCCTTTGCTGTCAAATGTTTGAAATACTTAACACAACGTTAAATGCATCGGGTTATTTTAACATCACCAACATTTATCCATTACTTTGAATACAAAACTAGTTCTCTCAACTCCGCGATTCAGAAAACGCCCCTAAATGTACAACGCCATCTAGGGACTCAGGCGGAACTAAATCCGTAGAACCATAATGTATTATAGATTGAACACCCTGCTTCAAAGACTCGCCTTACAAATATTATAATAGTAGTGTGATCAATGTTGTGATATTATCAGACGTGATGTCTGCGGGCGACTGTGGGCCGCACGGCGCATCCATTTTGCTATGCGTCTCAATTACACAACACGACTCAAAAGGAATGTGTCATATTTTATAATAAATAATCATCTATGTAATGAATTTGGTGTTTTATTTCTCTTATTCTGACTTACCTATCCTACATCGCGATATTAAAGTTATCCGCACGATTGGACATTATATACAAAAAATCGATACCATCTGCCCACCAGACAACACCCGTTTGGGCGGAGGATCCTCCCTTTTCAATGGTAGATGAGGATTTTTGTACCCTGTTCCTCATACCCCCAAACTTTTAAAGGCATGCCTACATTAAAGAGGAATAGGGTCGCAGAGCATCTCGTTCCAAAAGAAAAAAAAACATGTGTGCAATTCGCACGTGGTAGAAGTGAAATCTTCAAAAATTTTGGCTTCAAGATAATGAGACGAATGTAATATTTTGGGAAGAGGATAATGGTAGGTTTTAGTAATGATCATAGTGATAAAAAGTTTGATAATTATTTTATAAAATTTACACGACATAAACTGTACCTATAATGCTTCCTATCTCATTTTCTCCCACGTTAAATCTTATGAATTTATGTGTCTGTCTCTTTTTACTGTCGCTTTTTCGTTTCAGAAAATTTCAAATCACAACGATGCTAAAGAAGTTTTCACTTCAAAAATGCAGTTTAGCACTACGGGACAAAAGCCTCCTTTTACCTTTTTACAAGCTTTTGCACGCCTCTTAAGCGAAGCGTTGAAGTGATGCTCTACTCCCGATATATGAAATTCAAAGACTTTTCGAAAATAAAAATTACTGTATTTTTCTCACAATGCACTTATAGGATAATATTATCATACATATATCAAGAAAAAACATTCGTTTAAACATATTTGATATTTTTTAAAAACAATTATTTTGTTAAAAGTAGAAAAAAAAATCCAAAAATGATCGAGGACGTCCGGATGTCTGTCCGTATGGATCTGGCACTCTCACGACCGTGTAAATTAATGTATCGAAGTATTTTTTTTTTAAGTTTCATAATCGCAGCGCGCTGTTTGCTATTCAAAATCTCTAGGCAATTGTCGTTTAATTACAATTATTAAAAAAATATGAACAAGTGAAAAATGAGATTATGAGGCGAGCACTTTTGGATTTTCCAAATTTTTATTTAGTTTCACACACCTGTATTGCAGATAGACACTGTAATAAAATCTTGCAAGATTGACCCACTTCCTCTTATCGTACGGAGTTCTTACAGGTTGATTCAGTTCCAAGGGAAATAGATTTTGGTGGTTACCATGATCTGTTTCCTAACCCAGGGTTGGCTTTAAGAGAAAGAACACGGTCTGCAGCCCAGACACAAAATTTGTATGCGTATTTAATTATGATAGCCCATGATAAAAGCATGTTTTGAAAAATATATTTTTCAAAGGTTTTTGAAGTGAAACTTCTTTAGAATCGTTGTGATTTCAAACCGGATGCAACGGAAAAAACGACAGGTAAGAGACACAAATACAAAAATGTGTGGGATGAAGCCGGCAAAGAATGAGACAGAAATATACATACTATTTTATATTATCGGTCTCTCCTCTTTGTTCCATACTTCGTAGCGTCCCCACTCCCGTCTTCTAAGCATAGTCGCCTGTAATTAGTGAGCCAAAGCGAGAGAGCAAATGTCGGTGTGTATGTATAGTGCACACTGTTTAATACATTTGTATCGTATTTTAGAATCGCACACACACCTTTTTTTTTTAGGTAACATTGGTATCCCACCTATAGGAACGAGGCGTCCCGTAATATACGCCTCGATGCCGTTGAACGTTTTCACAGATAGTGGCGTGGTGTTTTTTGAGTTCTGTGACTACAAAATGTAGACAGTGAGGATAGAAAGATTGATTTTTGCTTTGTTGTGAGGGCCGGCAAAATTAGCGTCAGCTTGTATAAGTCTTTATAAAATGTCTGTCAGAAAGTGTTAGCAGCTCCAGCCTATTAAAACATGCAATTGTTTATACACAAGTATAATTATAACATGAGGCGATTTCCTTAATATACTGAAAAAGGTGGAGCAGTCGACGAAATTTGACGTCACAGTTGGCGCAGTGGCTGAGAGATTGGCTGCTGCGCTGCAGGTCGTGGGTTCGATTCCCGCACGGAGCAAATATTTGTATGGCCTACAGATAGTTGTTCCAGGTCTGGCTGTTTGTGTATGTGGGTTTGAATGTTTGTACACCCACTCACGATACACGGATACGGAAAAAATCTTAGAAACAAAACTTAAAAAAAAAGATACTAGCAAGGCACTTAGGAACATCATTATGTTATAATAGGATAGGTCTTGAAGATATTGTCTGCAGTTTGCATCTCAGAGAACCTTTTAGTTTGCATGCTGGCAAGGAAAATGCGATGGAGTTAAGGCGATGTTTTTTTTTTTTAATTTGGCTGATTTATTCGTATTGGGCTCGTTTAAATTTGGTATAGATCTCATTAACTTCGGAGATCTGAAGGTATGGATAGCCTACCTAAATGAACATGTGTGTATATAATATCTGGTGATGGAGGACTTTCCAATGAAGAGAGGCAGAAACTAACGCCATTTACTACGATCCTAACATAAGTACTCTTCTTGCTTCGATCTCCAATGCGGGTGGAGGATAAAAGCCATCGCAGTTTTTGGCTCTCTACTTGGAAAAATTGTAATAAATTACAAAAATCCTAAATTTGAAAATTTGCATTTCGCGAGCTGCCTCTACGTATACGCCCTTAAATTTAAGAACACGGGCGAACTCCCAAACAAATTTGTTCCGTTTGACGTCCGAAGCCATTTATAAGAGTAGGTACAATTTCTTCCCTCTGTTTTTCGTTAGATTCTACTTTCACCACGAGTCATCCGATCTCAGCGCCACCCTTGGCTAAAAAGAATACTGTTGTGTGTAGTACAAAAAAAATAATACGTAGCGGCAGCGAAATTATTTTTTTTTAAGTTTTTACAATTTGCAGCTTAGTGTTAGGTAGTATGTAATTGAGAAATTTATTCGCGAACGTAACAAACATATATCACTCGAAATATAATCATTAACATTACAATTCTCTAAATCACAAATGTGCTCATAGCACAAGAAATAGTAATTCAATCCCAAAATTTTAAATAATTAAGTAGTTTATTTATATTATCAATACTTCGTGAAAAACACATTTTTTACGACCGCGAGTGTTTACTTGAGTTACAAACAACATAATACTGAGCTGAAAATTGAATATGAAAATTAGAATTTCGCGGGCTGCCGCAAAATTCCAATCTAAGGAGTTATATTTTTGCATTGAAGCTAATTTATCGATGCGATCGCGATTTGCTTTAGGTAGGTACATACAGTTCTTTGATGGAAACGTTTAGTTCAACTGACTGCTTTAAAAATGGGTCATACAACGGACTATTCACGGGTCCTGGTCGTACAACAAGCACACTGCTACATTGTAGCGTAATTTGCACAAAACATACTAGTATTATATTACTATTAATTCACCAGGTGTTGTGTTAATACTTCAAATTTTGAATAAGTTTCTCTATGCTCACATGATCGGGTCCGGCAACGTCCTTTTTGGTGGCGGCTCATCCTCTTAGCTCGAACTCAAACTTGACGCTGATGATCTTGACTCACTTGACGGCACGCATGCGTTCACACTTTTTCGTAACCGAGCGGTATCTTGATCGCTTAACCGTCCGCGAGATTGTGAACGCTCGGCTCGGAAATTTATCATTATTTTCCATATTAACAACAAACACGATTAATTTTAGGTAACGAAAAAGAAAAAACATTAAGTTTCTACTTTAATCTTGAAAGTTATATCAATTTTTAGAAAATTTAACCAAATGGAGGTAGGCAAAGGCTTCTAAATTTAAAATCTAACTACATACACGCCGTATGAAAAACAAAGCAACAATGTCAAAGGTGGCTTTATCTATGGTGTGTAGTAAGTACAAAATTTAGCCACGGGTGGCGCTGTGGTCGAATTACGTGGCGGAAGTAGAAGTACAGTAGTTTAAAGGTAAAATCAAATATAAGGAAAAGTTTCGTTACCTAAAATTAATCGTGTTTGTTGTTAACAAACACGATTAATTTTAGGTAACGAAAAAAAAAAACATTAAGTTTCTACTTTAATCTCGAAAGTTATATCATATTTTAAAAAATTGAACAAAATGGAGGTAGGCATATGGCATATGCTTCTAAATTTAAAATCTAACTACATACGCGCAGTATGAAAAACAAAGCAACAATGTCAAAGGTGACTTTATCTATGGTGTGTAGTAAGTACCAAGTTTAGCCACGGGTGGCGCTGTGGTTGAATTACGTGGCGGAAGTAGAAGTACAGTTTAAAGGTCGAATATTAGGAAAAGCCGAACAAATACCAACGCTGGGTAATCTAGAATCATGTACTAAACTCATGGTATCATGTTATGCGACGATATCCGTCCTAACCTGTATATTATGTTATGAGCAAATTAAGCTCTTTCATATGATATCCCATTTGACGTACTCGTAATAATCCGACTTTAACAACATTCAAAATGTTTTTTTTTCTTTCATTTGAAATAAATACAAATGGATAACGTTAGTACTTCCTGAAGAAAGCAGCTTTCCCAGACAGACAAAGTTGCACCAAATGGATTACTTTTACAACATTTTGGCATTGCACGCTAAACTAAAAAGACCTCCAGCGTCTTTGATAGGTCGGACCACCCAAGAAACTTTACCTACCATTCCGGTTTTCGTTTAAGGAGCGCCCACTTCCTTGCGGATCAATAAAACAATACAAGAATATTTTGTGTAAAAGATTATATATTATTCATTCAACAGACATGCTCTTACGTCATACGACACTTAGTGAATCACAGTTTACTTTACATTATGTACATACAAGTGCAAAATGACGTCATTGACCGAGGACATCTTAACTAAATACTAATTTAAACTTATCATATGACGGGTACATCGATTTAGGGAGAACACATTGTATTTCTTGTGGTTACATAATAACAGTCGTACGAAGGCAAGCTACATTTGCAGAAGTCGGTCCGTGGATGGGTGACCATTCCTTACATATCACGACCCCTCCGTGCTTCGGAAACTACGTCACGCAATTGTTCCCGGCTGTCATTTGTAGATTTTTGACAGTCGTTACGGGTAGTCAGAAGCCTGAAAGTCTGACAACCAGTCTTGCCAAAGTTACTGGGTAGTGGAGGTCAGATAGGCAGTCGCTCCACATTTATAACACGGGTATTCAGCTGAATCCCATTAGACTGGAAGCCGACCCCAACGTAGTTGGGATAAGGCTATTCAGATGGTGATACTGCTTTCTTAAACTTTCCACACCCCCTTGTTAATAAATGTGAGGTAAAGTGACAGCCAGTACACAGGGTACCTACCTACTATAATATAAACTTCATATTTGCACAACTTCATACATTTTTCGATGTTTAGGTATGGCATAACTTTACTCCATATTTATTCATAAGGGGATAAAAATTCAAACAAGCTATTGTATGGTAATATATTATATATAACACCCGATTCATAAAAGCTGATACTAACAGCTGTGATTGGTTGAAATAACATCAGGCAATCGAACCACATGACTTGACAACAAATTAAATTCATTTTAAAGATTTTAGAAATTGCTAAGAAAAAGTATAAAACTAAAAAAGGATTCCGGTTTTTTAGTTGCATACTTTTTTATAATATCCTTTAAGAAAATGGTACACATGCTTAACATCTTAAACCCCAAATGACCGACAAACAATACATTTTCTATTGTGCCTCGTTTTCTGGCAGTTAAGGTGTTAATTTCTATCCATGAATAATTAAAACACGTATTTCACCAAATTCAAGTTTGTTTATTTGTACGACACAACTTGGTAATGTCGTGGTGCATATAAACAAAACGTATCACTATGTGCTGCCTTGCAAGACGTATTGTATATGTATTCGTGATGACGTGTATTGTACGTACGTATATTGCTGATTAAAAACACTGTTGTTACCAAAACTGGGTGTCAGTTGGTAACAGTTGCACAGTTCAACATTTCAAAGCTATGATGAAGTCCATTTACGAACATCAAATCTTATAGTTCTAACGGAGTATTCCATTGCTCCTTAAAATCTTGATTCAAACGCACCCAGCTCCCCAGCACCCGCACCAAGGTATAGAGCCATCGTTGATAGGAGCTGATAGCTTCCTGCCGGACTTGTGTGTGCAGGCCGACGTGGAACCCAGTGAGTTCACGGAGGAGCACACGCTGTTCGTCCTCTCGTGCTCCGAGTGGGATGTCGTCATCTCCTGGAGACAAACGTGAGGTTTGTAGAAAGAGTAAAGCGTATGAGGCTTTGGGGATGTTTAGGCACTTGCTGATGAAGTTCTGAATAAGTAATAAGGGTGGAAAAAATATCGACACACAAACTAATACCATAAGTTCAGTACTCAATTCTGGACAGCGTAGAAATTATTCTACGGTTTTTCTAATACTACGTATTTGATTTATTTCTAAGTGAAGATTTCAAGATTTATACTTAAACCAGTGAGTTTTTAATAAAGTGCGTGAATTATTTCGAAATTTGCTTTTTAATTTAAGATCACACTGAGATAGAAACGGTGATTTGCTCATAACCTTTTACAGTTTAAAGTAAATAAAACATCAGAAAAAAGGTCAATTTAAGAAAAATTTCAATGAGAGAGTCTAGAATCATGTATTGAACTCATTGTATCAGTTTGTGTGTTGATGTCCCTTCCACCTTGTATGGGAGATGATGTGTCTTTTTGAAATACTGCTGTTATGTTCCGCCGTATTCTTTATTTTTGCAAATTAAAAAAAAAAAAACAAAAAAAAAGAGCTCGGCCCGCAATGAGATGGTAAGACCCAAACTAACGGCGATTAGGGATCCACAGTGATCCTTCTCAGAATCTCGTCTGTTAATGCCATTACTATTACATAGATTATAACATCTAAAGTTATCGTTTAGTTAGTTTAGTGATAACTTTTGGTCCCTTCCTACAGAAACATTGTAAAGCGGTTCTAAAAGATGAAACGGCTAGATTTCAACAAAGACACAATACTGAGATCTTAAAATGAGGGTGAATAAACTAACCGCTTCTTTAAAATTAACCCCTTAAGTTCATAAGCAAGCGAAATAAAAAAAAAACAATCCAAAAATAATTTAGAGATATTAGAACCAGACAAAATGTAAGTATATCTTGAAAAAATAAAATAAATATAATAAATCTATTTTTACAGAGAGAAGACAATGACATTTTCTTTATAAATAACTTGAGTGTCATCTTCATTAAGCCCACCAGGTTTGTCTATAAGATGCAGCAGTTTATTAGAAACCAGGTCACTAGAATCTTGTATGAAAAATTCCTTATTTAGATACTTAAAAATACTCGTTCTTTAAATTACCTGATAACTATCCCGCTTGTACCGCGGGCCTGAACTTGATGATGACAACGTATTTCGCGGCTTGTGCCTGGTACAATGTTTGTGCTTCGCAATATCTGGCACCTCTCCTTCGATTAGCCTCTCATTGTCACTCTCCACAGTCCCTCCGTTCTTTGTAGCTCCATTCTTCATATCTTTTTTCTTATCTCTTCTTTTTCTCTCCCTCTTTTTGAAGGTCAAAGAGAACCTTTTACGCTTTTTCATCTTTGGTGAGTCCGGTCTTTGAAGAGCGGTCGACTTCTCTCTGTCAGATCGACTCGTGTCGTCGTCAGGAGGCGGGACTTGAGATTCTGAGTCGGTTTTCAGCGTTAATTCAGTTCGTGTAGAAGAATCAGGCTCACCAGACTTGTAGGCTACTTCCTTCTCTAGGTTAGCGAGCTCCATTCTCCGTAATCTCTTTGGAAGTTTATTCACTGTAGCATATATTGGTTCTTCATTTTCTCCAACAGGTGCTGATCGTGATCGGGAAAAGAAGTCGAATTTCTTTGGTTTAACTGGTATCCTTCTTTCAACGAAGACTACAGTACTAGCGACCTCTGTTGTCGTAGTTTGTACATCGTCTCCAGATTTCGGACTCGGGCTGCTCGAAATGGGCGTTGCTCTTGGATAGTCATATGTTAGTTCGATGTTTTTCTCAGTGACGTACTTCTTAGGAGGCTCGTGTTCCTCAACAATTGGTACACCTGAGACTTGTAAGCTTGTAATCGGTATCCCTGAAACAGGCTCCTTTTTCTGACAGCAGCATTTCTGTGTTATCCGTCTTGTATTGCACATGAACACTGAGTTCTGTTGTATGAACGTGGTCTGAATGGTCGGCGAGGCCTGGACTTCTCCTAGGAGGTCTTCGACATTCCCTCCGATGGGGAAGCGGGGAGGTTGGTAGGGGGCAATGACGAAACCTGGTGGTGGGGGGGCTGCGACGTGGTAGGGGGGAGAGGTAACGGATTGGAAGAACCTGGGTACCTCGGGCGGCGCGTCGTGCACCAGGACGTCGACCACTCGCTCGTGTCCATTGTCCGCTATATTTGGCTGCGTATTGTTCGTGCTTTGCGTCATTTGTGCCGCTCTCAGAATGTTTGGCATCTTCCGTGGAGCCTCCTGTTGGCATTCATCGCATGTGCATGGTGACTCGGCGCCGCTCTGGAATTTTAAACAAAAATTATAAGAATTTGCATCTTGATCTTATGCATTGCTGTGACTCGCTCATGAAACTGTAAAAATCGTTTGTGAAAACGGGTTTTCGACGAAAACAAATGAAACCGTTGAATTTTGATATACAGTATGAAACTATCCAAAAACAGTTTTTAAAACATTTAACGGACTCGCCAAAATAAACACAGAATGCGGTGCGGTTGGTCAGACGAGAGACCTCGATAAGACTCTAGCTACAGACATTTTTTTATAGTTTTACTACCATTCCATTTCATTGCGTTTATAGTTTTATTTCCACTAAATGGGTTATAAAATAGAAAAATGGGTATAAAAATACTTTTGGGAAGTTTATCAATATTTTTTTCATCATAGTGTAATTAAATTGTCTAGTTAAATATGATGTAGGCCTAAAAATGGCACACCTGAACTTGCAAAGTCTACCTAACTACAATTCTGCTGAGTAGCTAAAATGTTCTACAACTTGAACTATTATTTTATCGTTGATACCAATATGAGACAAAATCTTGACCTAGACGCTGAATTGCTATGAAAAATACATGTAAATTGTTTATTTCAATAAACTATAACTATGTCGTGATGGCCCAGTGGTTTAGGCCTCGCCTCTTGAGCACGAGGTTATGGGTTAAAACCTGGGCAAGTACCAATGTGACATTTTCGAATCATATGTACTTTTTAAGTTTATCTTGGACATCACTGACATCTTTGAAGGAAAACATCGTGAGGAAACCTGGACTTATAATTAATATAAGTCCGAAATCGCCAATCCATTTTGATTACTGCTCGTGCCTTCTCTGTAGGAGAAGAGGCCTATGCCCTGTTGTGGGACAGTAACAGGCTGGTATTATTAGGTATAACTATCGAGTTTTGTTGGGTTGGCTAGACAGATCACAGGAACTGTTTAGTCGTAGAAAGACAAAAACGAAACTTGATAAACGGTCGTAACATGGCCTTAGACTGGAGTAAAAAGACAAGAATGAAAGGTCCCGAGTGATAAACGTCCAAAGTTCCAATAAACGTGACATAAAAGAGCCCACAGATTTGCAACGTCTTATGATCCCAAAGCTTAGATATGAACGAAATAAAACAGGTTCAAAACACGATAATTGTGTATAAAACATATCATCAGATTCATCTACCTTGTACACATCTACCACACCCACCCAAAACAAACGAAGACTGTGGATATTCTTATTCATCCACGTAAACATATTCGAGTCAAAAGTACCCATAATAATGTAATATTTATAGGACAGCCCTGAGAATAGTCATCAAGGCTTGTGGTCGACCCATCTGTCGTTCAGAAATATTCAGTCATGACTCGGTTCACGTCATCACCCCAATCTGTTGCATAGTCGTAAAATGTCTGTCTTTATGTCTTAACGTTACAGATTATAAAGTAGATTAGTTTGCAGTATTGTCTTTAGAATCTCATATATATATATATTTATATATATATCTCGCAGATAGGAGTCTCGTGAAATATGCAACGATTAACTTGAATAGGGTAGTGTCCTTAAAAATTCTGATTGGTCCGAATTGTGGTTGGTGGTTTTCTTTTGTCACGTGAACCTAAAATGGCGACGATATAGTGCGTTGAAATAGCTAGTGACGACATGCCGTGCTACACTTTTATCATAACAGTGACTTCACAAGCCCCTTCTCCTGAGCTCGTGATATTTATACACGGGATAATGTCTACCCTCGTAACTCCAGACATGGTCAGCGACTAGTGTTAGATTTTGCACCAAAGACTGCGGTGTTCAAAAAAATTGCTCAGCTATGTGCGTTAAAATTTATAATAGGTTACAAACAGACATTCAAAATCTCCCCCTACCAAAATTTAAGAAAAAGCTTAAAGAGCTACTGCTTAAAAAAATGATTTACTCGGTAAATGAATGGCTACAGGAATAAGGAAAATATTCTATTTTTTTTTTTTTTTAATAATGTGTGTTGTGTATTATTAATTCAACGTAGAAATGACTGAGTTTTATTGGCATTTGACAATGTATTTTACCAGGCACATAATTATTTTATTGACATTATATAAGACTATGAATTTCGGAGACACGTATTGGCTAAGACCTCGGGCTAAGACTAACCATTATTTATATTTCTTTTTTCCTTTTTACTTCTAAGAAAACGATTCACATGCCATACCACAGGCTAAATAGAATTATAAGACCAAATAATGTAACATGGAAACCACCGATTGTATTTACTCTATTTATACGTGAATAAATGAATTTGAATTTGAATTTGAACTTTGATGTGCTATATATATCATTGTCACTTTTTATGGATTTGAGTAAGCAAAAAATACCAATGTCCGTGTCCAATATTTTTTTACCTGGAACACATCCCCATTACGAGTAGTAATATGAAGTAAGTATCTAAATCATTATCAATATGTATTTGTAGCGGCCAATGGCCTAATAGCAAACCATCGAACAGAAGCTCTCGTCGGGCGGTTGAATCAAGAGCATGATAAAGAAAGGAATTGCAATTTACGGTTTGCCAGACAGTTGATTGTTGCGATTAAGAAACAGCACCACAGCACAGCTAAATAAAATCCAGAGGAATTCCCCAGGAAGCAGTATGAAATGTTTTAAAAGACTCACAGAAATCAGCAAGTCAAGTTCGTCTTAGTAAGAGAGCAATCAGACAGAATAAATAGTAAATAATCCAGATTGGAGGTACGAGGTTGTGGGTTCAAACCTGGGCAAGTACCAATGTGAGTTTTTCAATTCATATGTACTTTCTAAATTTATCTCGGACATCACTGACATCGGTGAAGGAAAACATCGTGAGGAAACCTGGACTAATATAATTTATATAAGTCAGAAATTGCCGACCCGTCTTGAGCAAGCGTGGTGACTAACGCTCGTCCCTTCTCTGTATAAGAAGAGGCCTTTGCCCTGCAGTGAAACAGTAATAGGCTGGTATTACTACTAATCCAGATTGACAAAAAAACAAAGAGTTTCCGTGACCTTGGAACGTAAAGGGCAAGGACAGAACACTAATGGGTTTAAGTCGGTAAAAGTCTGTCACGTTCCACCCAGAACGCGAGAAGTCATTGGATGATTTCCCATCCTTAAAAAAGGTAGGTGCTTCTTATATCCATGCTGTGGAATCATATGAAGTAGATACATTACATAGTATAATTTAAATACTATGTAGTATACCATTTATGCAAATCGTTCTTCATAAAAGACTATCAATATTTAGTACGGATCGTGAATAAATAATTTATTATTGTATCGAACGTTATTTGAATGATATGGATCTATAAATGTGATTGTCTGGAGTCTGGGCAAGCAGGCATTACTACGCTCAAGGAGGCTATTCTTGTTGTTATGGCAGTAAATATTGATGAGGAAGTATTGAACAAACTGTGTATTATAATATTCAATCACTGGCCTGCTGTGTTTACTAGGACTATGCGTGGATAGATGAAGGTTTAATACTGTCTCATGGGTGGTCCTGGTTTAGATTTTAACTCTACCAGCTTTAATAGCAGCTTTGCTTGCTTGGTGGTTTGGTAATTAGAAGTCGGTTAAAATATTGTAAATTGTTAAACATTCGTCGTCACAACGTCTTTCTATAATATCTTCGTTAGTGAAAATATATGTAAACGTAACGTAAATTCCATCGATTAGTTTGAAGAGTTTTGGTTTATTTGGCAATCACAACGAAAACTGTCCCACTCTGACCCGAAAGAGTTAAGTTGGGTAGAGTGGAGTTTTTAATTAGATTTTGGTAATTAGCAGTCGGAGTCGCAATTTTATGCCTGGTTAATGGAAATAAACAACAGCAGGCAAGTAGATACAGGTGTAGGTGATGGTTGCAGGAGCACGTTGTATTTTCACCCACTATCAGATAAGTACCTACATATATGGAACTCAAACATGTCTTGTCTAAATTCTAGACCTCTGCCTACCCATTAAATAATACGGAGGTGATGTGTATAATATGCCTTACGTTTCATGAATACTTGAGCTTGATTTAACGATCAAGCCTGTCTGTGTTTAATATTGATAAACAGTTTCAGCTTCTAAGAATGCGCTAGAACAAGTCTGCAGCTGTCAAAAGTTCGTGAAGAATCTTAAAAAGTATTACCTAAGGGAAAAAGTTACTCATAGTTCAATAAGAAAGCGATGAGGAGGTTATGTGAAAGAAGATTTGACCACAAGAGGATATTAATATATAATGATGGTTGATAAAGATAGATTGGAAATATTAAGCAGAATGTAATTGGAATAAATGCTGTAGAAATGCGTTCCTGACGTAGCATGAGTGGTTAACTATGAATGTTTATAACATTCATAGTTAACCACTCATTCTACTATGAATGTTATAAAACAACGTTGTGGTTTACAAAAAGTCGTAGTGACAAAATATTTAAAGAGTATGCGTAAATGGTTAGGTCACGATAACAGGATGAATGAATAGCGACTAACAAAAGGTATTTATAAAGCAGATGTAAATGGAAACGCCGGGAGGGGACGCCCTGTAAGGACATACACTGACCTTATTGGTGATGTTCTTTAGAAAGGTCAGGTGCGTAGTACTCGCACCCGGCGTGCGATGTATGAACGTAAACGAAGCAAAAGGAATAAGTATGTAAGGATCGTCGCAGGTGGCGTTCTGTAGTTCGTGCCTACACCCTTGGCAAAAAGGCGTGAGTTTATGTATGCATGTATATTATGGTAATAGAGTGCTAGTAACTGCATCTAAAACTATATTTAAAAACATGAGCAGCTAAAATAAATAGCTATCGGCAGGAAATGGCAGCAGGAAATATAGATCTG
This sequence comes from Phlogophora meticulosa, assembly GCA_905147745.2. Classification (NCBI taxonomy): domain Eukaryota; kingdom Metazoa; phylum Arthropoda; class Insecta; order Lepidoptera; family Noctuidae; genus Phlogophora; species Phlogophora meticulosa. The sequence continues at coordinate 4,396,094 of LR990542.1, forward strand.
TAACATCCGGTTTGACTAAATCCAACAAAACTGTGAATGAAGAAGCCTAAGACCGATGATAAATACACTAAACTGTATCCAAAAGCCGAAAATGTAGTGGATTCAAGAGATGCGTAAGCGAACACTGTAATCTTGCCATAAGTACTTGGAAACAATTCAATTCATGAAAACGAAAGTGTCCAATGATTCATCATTCCGATATAAACAAGAACTCAATCAAAGTAGTTCATGATCCATCAATGATCGTAGGCAGAGATTTAGTAAAGCTTACTTGTGCGTATTTTAGTAAAGTGGAACTCGAAAAGTATTTTTTTTTTCTTTTTTATTAAGTAGATAAAAGTGAAAAAAAAATCCAATTCTTATTCCAAATCTCATAACGTGGGCTGCTGGATGAAGTTTCAATTGAAATAAGCATCATCTTAGTGCTCTGTTTTATGTCCATTTTCTTCTTGTGTACAAGAAGGTTAAATAAATAGGAAATTATGTGCCCAAAAGGACGCCAACGAAAAAGTTAAAACTTCAAAAATGACCAGTTGAAAATAATGCTAGATAATATCGGTATGAAAGTCATCAAAGAAAGAGACAATTTCGTGGAAAACAAATCTCTTTCAGTAGACCCGAAAACAAAAGAGCAGTTGAATGAACAGGTATTAAAAATAAACACAACAGTTTTGACCAAAGTCCAGTCCGATAAAATGCAAAAAAATAATAATTAAATCACTCACAAATTTCCACAGAAATACATTTAAAAACTCAACTAACAACTATGTTTATAAAAAGACGTAAGTAGTAAAGGTAGTACCTTCATCACAAACTGTCACTCGAAAAATCACAGAGCGCCAAGCGGCGCACGCGCTGGTCAAAACCGTACTGCGTTTATTTATAAAACAACATTACGTTTGTACAATATTTTCTTACACATGATTTTCTTGGCCGACCTTGACTCATTTCCTATCTATAAAGCAGAAATATTTTTTTAGAGGAACAGTGGGTTGTCCATTTTATCTTGTTGAAGGACTTTGAAGGAAGTACAATTTTGGTTGAATATAGTTCTTTGTCTACTTTTGTACATGTCATAAGTAGAGATAAAATGATCTTCATAGATCCAAGCAATATGAGTTTGGTGACCCAGTCAATGATTACACCGCGAGGTGGTTGTAGTAAGAATTTCTGTCCGTTCTTCTGGTAATAGAAAAACCGGCCAAGTGCGTGTTGGATCCAGGACAGGGAAGGGATCGGACGGGGAAATGGACCGCATCATTCAATAAAATCAATATTGGATTTTATCGATTTCAAACATATGTTTGTATTTTCATACCATTTCTCAAATAAACATTAATAGTTATTCTTGCAGTTATAAATTTAGAAACACATAGGTATCCAACCACCAACTGTTGACCTAAAGAAAAACATCTTCATCTAAGTAATTTTCAATTGGATTTGTTTAAAACTTATTTTTTATGTTTCGTTTTTACTTCGTTAGTCGGGTAATACTCGGGAACACGTAAAGCCTATCTCTGATAGCTTTCCTTTATAAACTACAAGCTGACCCGGCGAACTTCGTACCGCCGCAAAAGTTAAGATACACTGCCATCTGTTAGAAATGTATGGAACTTATTAAAATATAGGAAAACAAATAATTTGCAAAAAAAAAATATTAAGGTCAATAATCGAAATTAAAACTATCCTATCGTTTAAGTTTGACCACAACACACACAGTAAACCAAATGTTGTTAAAATCGGTTCAGTAGTTTAAGAGTCCATCGCGGACAAACAACGTGACACGTAATTTATATACGAGTACGAGATTTATATATATTAAGATATTAAGATAAACGAATAGCCGTTGAAATATTTCAACGCTAGCAGGACCAGAATGTGTACTGAACTCATGGTATCCGTTAATGAGTGGATGTACCTTCCTGCATGATTGATTTTAAGCTGAAGCCATAAGAATATTCTAATGATGGCTCTGAGTTTCAGGAAGAGGAATAAATTACAAATTTAAGTTCTTCTAACTTATTAGACATATGTGTTTTTAAGGACTTTGTTGAACAAATTGTTCCTAGAAAATACACTTGGGAGAGGTTGAAGGGCGGGCGTTTTTGGTAATTGTCTTATGTAGATTTTAACGTTCAAAACGTGGAGATTCTCAACCTAATCTGAATAAATGTCTTTTGATTTTGAATTAACATAAGACCAGCTTTAAATTATCCTCCCGGTTTACCCAATTTGGAAATACGTTTCCACCATAATTTCCCACCTTCATACCTCAAATATCCGTGGCGCAAAAGCATGACTAATTAGTCCCATAAGTGTCTAGCTTACGTCCAGGCAGCGTGCTCTGTTTGTCAGCCGGTTATTTTCGGCATGTCGGCTATTACCGTCATACGGTTATGGCTCGCGGAAACTGATTTACACGTCAAACATCTTTATGGCTTTCTTTGACGTCAGCAAAGGTTCCTACGTTAATTATGAAGTTATTTTGTGTGGCTTTGGTTCTTGCAGAAGAATTTGTTTAGAAATAGCAGCTTCTTATTTGGTTATTCTTAGTTCTGCTGGAGTTACGGGCTTGTGTGGTTTTAAAAATAGTGTCTGTGACGCGCACTGACGGGCGCAATGGATTGATATCGTACCTAGATGGGCGTGATGATTTTGTTCTAGTGGGCAAAGTCAAAAAGTATGCCAGTACCATTACGTTCTTGAGATGATGGAATGGACTGGTGTTAAAAGCAGTTACAGACGAAACATTACATGATTAAAAACGAGTCAGACAGAGATATGAGATATGACGCACGCATACAGCCACAGTTACGAATTGAAATGTAAAACCAGTGCGAAATAAAATACGAAAAGTCCTTTGTATGATCGAGGTTATGAGAAAACCACAGCATTAATCAATTACAAATAAAGTTTACTAAACTCTCGCCCAAAGATGCGTTACAATTAGTAAGAAAAACGAAGCGAAGGACGCTTCGTTTTTCTTACTAATTGTAACGCATTTTAGGCTTATAGTTCATAACCTTTTAATGGCTTTTTATTTTACTATTCTTTTTAAAACGTTGCCCCACACTAGGAATTTCTCTTGGGCCATGGGTGCGCTTACAAACATTTAAACTTACATATACAAACAGCCAGACCCGAGAACAACTACCTGTAGGCCTTCCAAATATTAGTGCGGGAATCAAACCCACGACACACGGCGAAGCAGTCGTGACGTCATTCTGTTTCCGTACAGACAAAAATAATAATGAGACAAAACGATACCATGTTTACCTTTGGATCTACAATTTCAAACTGAGGAGTAATATCCCCCAAATTTTGCATGAAAAAGCCACCTGCCACTACCTGACCGATCGGGGAATACCTACTTTAAAATAGATACAATATTAATATACAAATGTTATTGATAATTTATAAAGGTAAGTTGTCTGATCATCTGGTGACTGACAGTAGCAGGGAGGAAAATCAGCGTGATAGATAGACAAAGATAGATACAAAACATCTATCTTTGTCTATCTATTTATGTATACTCCAGTCCTACAGCGATTTCATACAGACAGATTTCAGACAGTTTTTTTTTGTGTATGCCTACACACTAAATATTACAAAGCAAAAAAAAAAAAAAAAAACATTTAAAAAGCTAGCTTCCAAGCTACCGGTGGTCAGGGCTCTTGAGAAAGGAACCTCCTAACGATACGTGCCGTTTCCAGGAGTACCGCTTTCTGGATCAAGCCCTTGATCCAGCTGCCTAACGAGAGCCTTCTTCTTCGGTGTTGGTCGAGGCTCTTGGCTATTATACCATTGGCCGTCACAAATATCGGCACAATGATGCTGTTTTCACATCGCACATGTCGACAACCTCGCGGGCCAGATCAAGATACTTCATCTGTTTCTCTTTCTCAGCCTTCACGAGGTTCTCGTCATGTAGAACCGTAATATCGTAATTATTATTTTTATTATTAGTGTAGTAGTACATATATCTATTTATCATTTAGAGGGCATGTATGTATGTACATATGTACTTATGAGATCACAGAGTATGATGTGCTATATTGGCCTAACATTGTTTCCAACATAAAAGATTCAATGGAAGGCATTGTTATAAGCAGGAGTTGAACTAACTTGTCAACGAGCCTCCTATTGGACAATAGGCGTGTAAATAATTTCACTTGACCGTGCTAGTTTTAGAAAAATACAATAGTTACCCAGAAGTAGGTCAATGTTATCACAGTTTATTGTAAAACTGTTTCGTTGCTGTAAAAAGAAACGTTTTCAATATTATAGTCTACTTTTGCCCGCGGCTTCGCTCGCGTTAGGAAGTGGGAGGTTAGAAAGAGACCAAAATTAGCCTATGTCACTCTTCATCCCTTCAACTATCTCCACTTAAAAAGTCACGTCTATTCGTCGCTCCGTTTTGCCGTGAAAGAGGGACAAACAGACAAACACACACTTTCCCATTTATATTATTAGTATGGATTCAAATACAACAAGTATTCCAATTGACGACACGGTTGGCGCGGTGGTTGAGCCATCGGCTGCTGCGCCGCGTGTTGTGGGTTCGATCCCCACACGGAACAAATATTTGTATGGCCTACAGGTAGTTGTTCCGGGTCTGGCTGTTTGTGTATGTGAGTTTAAATGTTTGCACCCACGATACAGGAAAAATTCCTAGTGTGGGGCAACGTTTCATTAAAAAAAAAAAAAAAAAAAACATATAATTTCCACTTAAACAAATATCGTCTTTATTTGAGTGACAATTGAGTTGATTTTGATATTATAAATAAATATTTCCAGCGTTTTGGGCACTTTTCCCGTTGACAGCGATGCGGATGAATGTTTTGATGCTCTGTGATTCTCTTTAATTTTTTCATAATAGTTTTATTGCTTTATTTCAACAATAATGATTGATGCTATTAAAGAAGACAAGGAATGTTGTAGGGTAAAGTGAACTTGATGTGTAGGGATTAAAGCTATTTTTTCACATAGGTACTCTAATTTTTGACATATTTCGAAATCAAATTACAGACGATGATTAGGTAAGTATTTTTTATTTGAATTTACGATATTTGTCCACCTTTACATTTATGCGATTTGAATGCGGATGGGGATTTTGAGCATCAGAACATTATTGATGTAGTTCGGTATGGGGCAAAAAAGTACACCGTGTCTAAGATCTGAGAGGACCGTGGACGATATCGTTGCTATATCAAGACCTGTCGTTACCAAAATATTTGAAGGCATTTAGTTAATACCTAAGTCTGTTACAAATCTTCGCGATACAACTGTCTTACTAATTAGTCTCGCGTATGAACCGCATGAAAACAAACCTCATTTAGAAAGGTCCCTTAATGATTAATCCTGTCGTTACGTATAGTCAAAATCCCAAAAGACCGACAAGTCTTACCAAGGGATAACATTTCACCACCAAATTGGGTTGTGGAGGTTCTCCATGTAAAATACTGGTATGAATACTAGTTTTTTTACATGGAGCGAATGTCAGTCTAACAAGACTCTACTGCCATCAGACCAGACCAGACTTCCAGTTTAGACTGGACGCTGACCTTAGCATGTATATAGTCTAGCTAGGTGATGAACTTCATGCTACATACCTTATCCTGCTCTCCTTCCTCAGGCACGACGCTCAGGTCGTGGAAGGCAACTGCTCGAACAGACTCGTCCACGCTGGCGCAGTCCGGGCATGCACTGCATACAGACACGCTGTCCTGCCAAGCGATAATGTGCTTTATTTACTCCACATTTAACGTTTGTTACACAATCTGGTATCATTGCTTTCATCACAAATTGCAAACTTTTTTGTGCCTTCAATAAAAGAGGCTGTAATGAACACAATAACATCAAAGTCAAATAATTAAAAAGTAGCAACGTCAATTTCATACATCACTTTTCGGCATAGTAAGTATTTTTTTAGGTCAAATTTTTAGAAAGTAATCTTTAACAAAACCAACAGAATGAATTTTTTAGATCTACCCGTGGAAGTAGGGGTGATTATATTTAATTATTTAGATACTAAGACAAAAATCAATGTCTACAACAGCTCTGAGCAAATCAGGGAGTATTTCGCATCAGGATGGTGTCACTTAAAGAATGTGGTTCTCTCAAGAAGTACCTTAGCAACTGTAAAGACGTTGGATGAAAAGTTATTTGCGAACCTCGGAGAACATATCCGAGATCTTAACCTGAGCGGAGTACAAGACCTAAGCGTACAGAACCTAAAACCTCACATGGATAAATTTGTGAACCTAAAATCTTTAGATATAACCTTTACCAACATTTACCTACCAGATATAGGAGAAGTGTGTCCCCATAGTGTTAAAAATATCGCCATCAACTTCTTCAAATGCCCCAACAGTTATAAAAATGAAAACTCACACACGAAATGCAGAGAAATATTTAAGGAGAGACAGTTTGAAGTAATACACTTTGTGATCTTCGAATTTATTGTATCAGGGTCCCCACTCAAGTTCCTCAAAGGTGTGCCTTTAATAAAAGATTTGAAATTAACAATATCTGAGAATTATAGAGACTTCTTCGATCTAAGCCACCCTGTAAATTACAGTGATCCATATGAAATTGAAACCAACTTTAATAAGCTAACATATGTATTCAGGGACTGCGCTGTTACCCACAAGTTGGCTACACAGTTGGATGGAGTATCAAAGTTAGACTTCAATCAACTAGAGTACATGTTCATAATGTATTTGGAGAAGATTTCAATTTACGTGTCACCAGTATTAGCAAATATGTTTACAACATGCTGCAATGACTTAAAGGTCGAAGTTTGCACATATTTACCTAACTTTATGCTTGATGGCAATATTATTTTTAAGGCTTGGAATAAAGCCACAACGAAGTTTGATGATGCATTTTTCAGTAAATTACTTTTGGAACTAAAAGATTACTTCCCTACTTATGTTTGCATGCACAACCAAAGAAAAATGCAGATTGTCATGGCGCCTAGCAGTTGGTACTGCATCGACTGTTGTGAGAATTTTGAGAAAAAGTTGAACGATTTACCAGACAAGGTTACATTAACAGATTTTTGTCGACATGATGGCATTGTAAGGAGATGTCGACGACCAATTAGTTTATCGAAGGAATGTAAAACTACACAGCACTTAACGTTCTTGAGGATTACTAATGTACCGCTCAGGAAGGACTTCTTTACTAATTTGTTTACCGCTTGTCCCAAATTGGTCACTTTAGATATTTATGTTGAAAAATATGGTATGATCCGTGGCTTCACAGAGTCTTTGTCAAAGGCGATACACGTAGCAAAGTTAAAGAATTTCATGTTGACTTCAGAAGACGTTGAATGTGAGATTATTTTTGAGATTTTGAGCCACTGTGTTAGTTTGGAGAATGTTCACATTTGCGAGTATGAAAGAGCGGCGAACGATGATGAAGTTAATACAAACAATATTGTACGTTTTATAGAGAAGTGTGTGAACTTGTACAGTTTGTATATCGAGGCGGACATGACCGGAGAGGGCCTGACGATGCTCATGGCCCCTCTTAGGATAGCCGCGCAAACATTAGAGAGGGATCATCTTTGTATTGAAGTATGTGAATCGTATTGTGGTTGGAACCCGTTTGTAGATGTGTTTAATCCGAGTCCTTTACATATTCTTAATTGATATTTTGTTTGATATAGTTCTGTTGACGTACATAAATATACCAATATCAAGTTTTATATTTATTTTCACTGTGGATAGGCATCTTTATGTTCTCCCAAGCTACACATGTTACTACTTACATTTACAGCTTTCTTAAATGCTAAGAATTTTTTTCTTTGAAAACCCTGTTCAATACTTTTTTTTGGACCTTCATCGTCATCTACGTAGCCTTTTCTCACATGAGTCGGAGTCGACTCCAGTCTAACTTGATGCAGCTGAACACAAGTATTTGACATATACCTACAAACCACTAACTGGGTAAGAAAAACCCATAATAAGACTGGCTGGCTGACGGAAGTCAAAGATCTACAAATGACGGGCAGTACCAACGACTTAATGCCAATTTCAATGACGTATTTCAATCCGTGGTCATAAACTGCGGTTTCTGATTCGCCCTTTCCAGGTAACATGTTGCAAACTCGGCCATTGATTTACAATCAAATATCGATCCATAGATTAGGATAGAGCCACGGTATTAAATATATATATCATAGTAAATACCCAGAACACCCGGACCAAATCTTTGTTGATCATACAAACATTTGTCCCAAGGCGGGAATCGAACCCGCAAACTCCTGCGTCGCAGGCGGACCTTCGCTCGCCGCGCCACATAGGTCGTCGAAATATATAACGCATGGTCACCCATTGACGACCGATGTGGCGCGGCGGGCGAAGGTGCTGCGACGCGGGAGTTTGAGGGTTCGATTCCCGCCTTGGGACAAATGTTTGTACGATCAACAAAGATTTGTTCCGGGTGTTCTGGGTATTTGCTATGTATAATAATTTATCTGTGTAATGTATTGTATTAAGTATATCAGTCATCTAGTACCCATAACACAAGCTCTGCTTAGCTTGGGACTAGATGATACTGTGTGGATTGTCCAGCATTATTTATTATTATTATTTCCTTTATTTATTCCTGGATCTCAAGGACTATTGAATTAAAATGTAACGTACGTCCGAGTGTTCCGGTGACGACCGCCGGTCCCGCAGCATGCTGTCCAGCCGATCATACTCGTATCGAAGAGCCGAGATCTCCCGCTTCAGCTGGTCGTTTTCTCGCTTTAATTTCTTTATGTCCGATTGACCTGTGAAGTATTACATCATCATGCAGAATCAGCCGTTACTTTGTGGAATTCCATTCCACACATAACATATCATCACGCCTGTTTTCCCTGAAGGATTGGACAGAGGTGCATGAGTCTCATGATATTGAAATGTTGTGAACATACAATATTTCGTTTTAACTCTACCCTTAAAAATGCAAGGCCAAACCTTGCATTTTTGCGCAGATCTGAACAAAGAAACGCGTCGATAGAAGTACACGTTACCTCTGCTGTACCCTTCGGGGAATACAAGCGCGATGTTATCTGTACTTATATAATAAAACTGAAGACTTCTTTTTTTTGTTCGAACGCCTACACCTTGTGCAAGAGCAATGTGCATATTTTTCGCAAGCAGGAGAGCGGTGCTATGTCATTGATCACTAAAGGTTGGTATATTTTTATTGAATATTAATACCAGCCAAAATGATACCATTGCGTAATGTTTTGATCTTTTTCTTTTTATAAACGTTGCCCCACACTATGAATTTCTCCTGTATCTTGAGTGCGTTTACAAACATTTAAACTCACATACACAAACAGCCAGACCCGGAACAACTACCTGTAGGCCATAAAAATATTTGTTCCGTGGATCAAAACCGCGACACGCAGCGCAGCAGCTAATCGTTCAGCCCCTGCACCAACCGTGTCGTCATATGTCATATGTTATGGGCCTATCCTGTGGGACTAATTTCTGATGCTGCCCAATACAATTCACCATGAAGGTTACGCCATAGACGGAAACCTGACTCCCACTGCAAAATTAAACCTTGCAAAATAGGAAAAGAAATTGATGGCAGACGGTACGGTTGTAAGTAAAGTTTTGTTGCAAGACGCTTCTGTATAACCTGTTGACAAAGAAAAGGACGGTAGTTCCATCTGAAACAATTACCTCTTTCTACTTCGGCATTGATGTTGATAGTGCGCAGTCGCAGCTCTTCGTTCTCGTATAGCATGCCCCGGGAGGACTTCCGGTCCAACCTGAGGGCAAATATTCATTTTATCTTCTGAAATGATTTCTATATAGACATGGGCGGAAGCCCTATTTCAGGTCCTCGACCAAGTTTCTCTATGCTCCACGAATTAGATTTTGTAGCTTTAACCAACCTATCTTTTTTATTAGCTCTGAACTTCTGAAAATGCCATTATTCGTTTGTGTGTAGTAAATAGACTTTGGTGAAGATGTGTGGTCATGTCTGAAATGTCTGTAGGTATGTCGAATGACCATGGGAATGACACATGAAATGGCTGCATGATATATGGCCAAAATTAAAGTATTTAAATGACCACGCGTACTGCGCGGACACGATCACGGCCAGTGGCCACACATACCAGGATAAACAATAGAAACAGAATGCAGATCGCGCACTTGGGCTCAGCAGCCAATTGGTGGTAAGACTGGCCGTGGTCGTGTTCGCAGTATCTTGAGGAACACGTACATCTAAGATGTCCATGCTTACAAATGCGACAATTATAACAACTTGAGGAAATATTTCACAGCATTAATTACCTCAAATGACATTCAAATTAAAGAATAATGAAAGCTGATGATGCTACGGAAATGCGCAAGCAAAACAGGAAAATAAGTGGTGCCTTATAAAATGAAGATTTATAATTTAATATACTTGAAGTAGTAAAAGTTTAACTTTAAGGTCTATTACTATACAAACACCACTGCTGAACATGCTCCTTTATCACCAAAACACAGGTGTCATACTGGGAGGATTTATTCTGAGTGTTTTTACTGTCCTTTTACTTTTACCGACCTTCCATTTTAATTAAAAGATGGAACATGAACAAATAAATGACATCTTGGGAGTAATGCTTTTTCCGAAAGATCTCTAAGTAAGATCTCCCTGAAGCAGTTGGAAGACACTAAATCTCGCTTGCAATACCTAAAATTGAGCTAAGGTTATTTTACCAAACATCTGGCGGTTTAGTCCAGCGTCGCAGAACAATAAGTCCTAATTCCTAGAAGACATGTCCAGCAGCGGGCTTCAAGACTGCGAAGAGGGTAACACAAAACGGAGTGCGCTCCAGCCTCAAGAGTGCTAACAGAGACATTCCTCTCATACGCCATTTACAGTGCACATAATAGGGACACCATTTTACCCGTCTTCCTCTTCCTTTAACTCTTTGGCCCTTGCCATGGATCTCTTGAGTCTCCACAGGACGCGGTCTTCTGCCAACTGAAGCCAGAAAGTACCACCGAACCGTCTGACTCCCAGCCCTGGATACGCCCCATACACCTTTTGTCTGTCTTAAGTTTATCAATGTTAGGCACTGCAATATTTCCTAGGTCTCTTCCTGATGTGCACTATAAACGGGTGACGTCATGATTCAAGATGGTGGAAAGTTAAAAAGCTACTACTATGATGACATGCGTGGATTGTCAATGATGATGATAGGGTGTGCTTTTGTACTTGTAATGAGAAAGTCATTGGCTGAGACTTGTATAAAGATCTATTTAAAATAAAAATATCCATTAAATTCCACGCCTCAAAATCTGTAGTATTCCTATTTCGACTTCCCCTAAAGTTGGTTGGTTAACGGATATGTGTCACTGGCACTCACTTCCGGTTGGGTTTGACGTTGACATCTTTCCTGCGCGTGCGCAGCATGCTTGCTCCCGTCATGCCCGACATCTTGCCGCTTGTCAGCCATGCGAGGATTAACACCTGGAACAATTCAAATATTTCGTCAGATACATGGAGATGAGGAGCCAGTTGATTAGACTTGCCTTTATAATTTAAAATAAGTTTAATTATAATTTCTGAAAACAGGTTCAAAATTAATTGCCAAGTCCGAGACAATGTTAGAAGAGGGTTAGCGTCGCTACAAGAAAGGGACCGACTTCCAAATACGCACATTTTTTTTAATCCTTTTGTTTTTTATGACGACACGTTTCCGATACGACACTTGACGACGTGACGTTGCGTGGTATTAGTTGCGTAAGAGTAGGTAGGTTATCACGGCACAAGGTCGTTACTGAATGGCTTCGTATACCTAACTCAACGTGTGGCTTCCTTTGTAAACAGAAAACCCTTGCGTGATTTCAATTGTTGCGTAGTTTCTATACATCTATCTTTCTATTTATCTATATTTACAGAAAAACAATTGCCGTGCGTTAGTTAGCAGTTGCAAAGGTTCGAACAATGTGAATTAGTTTTTTTGAGTGGCGTTCCCTGGATGGATTATATTCACAATTGGACCACTGGTGTTCAGGAAGGATCTCTATCCGGTCCGCTGGTCTAAACACAACAACAAAAACGCCAAAAAAAAAGCTAAATATCTTTTCGTGTCTATTTGTGTGATGCATAGTTGTAACTTTATTATGTCGCTATTTCGATGTGTTGCTAACGATCATTCCAAGAATTAATTCCGGAAGTTTTACGTGTACAGAACTTTTATATTTCACTTAAATAAAGCATATTAATATCGATGTGTTGACATGACGCTACAACAGTATCTAAAATTAAAACACAATTAGGAAGCAACGGCGGCTCTAGTAAATATAATACCTATTGTTGATACACAAATGTAATTTATATATCAATCATTAAAGTATTACTTCTGCAAGTGACTCAAAGCATATATAGCATGGAAATCATGAACGAAATTAAAAATGACCGAACATTATAGAAAATATAAACGAATAGGAAAGTAGGTCGGACACCAGTTAAGATAGTATTTTAAGTAAAAATACATTTCCATATTGAACTAAGTCCCGTGTTGACCCGATTTAGACGGCCCTCTAAGCAGGTCGAACGGGTTGCAGTTTTAATGAGAGATTAGCAATTTCAGCTATATTTATTTCAGACAGTAGGCATGACCTCTCAGAAACTCACAAGTGGCTAGTTGAATGCCCAAATTTCTCAAGTCCTCTTTTCATGTAGAAATCCTAGAACAAAATTGCGACTAAAACTGGTTTCTTTGATTAAATAGGAATTAATCATAATAATAATGTTTATTTCCAGTAAAAATGATTACATATGATACGAGTACAGTAGTATGGTACAACATAAAGTGCATTGGGTATTATCTCCTGGCTCCCAAACTAGGTTAATAGCCTGTGACTTGGGGACGACTGCTGACGACGACGAATGTGTACTATTCCTAAGTTTGTCATGCGTGTGTACTATGTGGTGCACCCAAAAATAATATTTATGTTTAATTTCGTTCGTGAGTCTGTCTGCTATAAGCGTTTTGATAGGCGCCTAAAATATTAACAAATATGTTCTAGGGTAGAAACTAAAGTACCACTTTTAATTCGATGTAGTAAGTTGATAGAATTTATGTCACATACAACACTAAAAAATGCACAGTCTTGGTGCATAAATTAAATAACCAGCAACGTAGGGTACTAAACTAAAATTGACTTTCTGGGTCATTTTATTTACGGTGCACCAATTTTATTCCATGTTTTAGTGTCTAAGGTGACATTAGATGCTGTCAAGTTACTGCAGCTAATTAAAAATCGTACTGTTGTAGGTGGCTGGTGATCTCTCTTGTTTTGACAGGAAATCGTATCAGCTTTACATAGTATGGATTTAGGAAAGGGCTCGTGTCTAAATAATTACAGCGGCACAGATCCATCGGAGGTGAACCAGCTCTTACCGAGGTGGTCGATCCCTGGATAGGTGACCGACTGACGGTCTTTTACACACTGCGATTCTTGCGTTCCAGACGGCACGTTAAGCCATTGGTCCCGGCTGTCATACGTAGATCTCTGACAGTCGTTACTGGTAGTCAGAAACCCGTAAGTATGACAACCAGTCTTAGGAAGGAGTATCGTGTTCGATGTAAAATACTTAAATTCAGCTGCATCCGATTAAACTGGAAGCTGATCCTAACATAGTTGGGAGAAGGACAGGCAGATGACGTATGAGTCATTCATTAGTAACGGAGGTAGTTGGTATTTCCCCGGATACACTCTTTCACGGGGCTCTACTTATTAATCACTTACAAAGTACACCACTTATTACAAAATCTATCTTTTGATAGCACTTGAGTATATTCAAACACAGAGGATATCACTTTGGCCGGTTTATGAAGTTTGTATCTTCAGATCAACAGCGCGTTACAGCGCTGTATGGCGCCTTACAGGCTAATCCAACATACATACTTGAAATAAGCTGTTAAATCGCCTTACCTTGTTCCTTAATAAGATTACTGCATGCTGACTTGTTCGAGATGGACAGTGTACTGAACCCGTCTCGTAAAAGAGCCACTTCACTTGGATCATGCGCAGTAAAAATGCTGACGGCGGCGGTCGTAAAGGTGGGTAAGGTAGGCCGCATGTCTAAGGTAAGTATTTGAGTTTCAAAGCGCCTTTGTTTCGTTGAGTTAAGAGCGGTTTTTGTAGATCAAGTGTCGCTTTAGATGTGGTTCGACGGACTTGCGTTATTTTTAAGATTATGATAAGGTGGGGAAGATTGACAGATAAGACAGGCACCTTTAACATTACGCATATTCACCGACGAAGGAGGCAGTAGCTGTTCTTCACCAATTCTTCCCTATCTACACATGCAGCTACTGCTACTAAGCGTAGGGTTCACGGTAGGGTAGGGGGTGTCGGTCTAGTGGTAGTAAGCGCTATTGCTATACATCTGAGGTTCTGGGTTCGATTCCCGGGATGGGAAAAGTGGTATTGGGTTTTTCCATTTTAATTGCAGCCCAGATATTAGTGCCCGGTTGATGTCGATAGGTTTGCCCCAATTACGGTTTTTTTTTATCAAAATTATAATAATTTCAGTACCTACCTTGACAAAGACATAAAGATAAGACTTTTTTGGACTACTGATTCGTCATCTGAAATTTCGGTTTAACCTCACAACAAAAGCGAGAGCAGGATTCCTGCATTATTGTATGAAATGATGCAATACAAATAACATTATATGTAAGTATGTTATTTATATGTACCTATAGGCAATACAAGAATCGCCGACTGATCGACACTTTGCGCAACCAGAGAGCTGAGTCATTCTTCGCCCAGAGATATAGCATTGCCATCCAACATGGCAATGCTGCCAGTGTTCTAGGCCCGTTTCCAGATGACAGCGATGCGGAGGAGTGCTTTGATTCCTGACTGATCTTGGTCGGGCTTTTATTTAGTGTTCCTCCCTTTTTATTTAATTTGTTTTTCGTATATATGAAGGTAGTTAGTTTTATATTGTACTTGGAGTAAGCAATTCTGTAAATAATACTAGAATTAACAATGTATCAACAAATTCAATGATAACATTTAAGCTTAACTATGAAGTAGATACAGAGGCCAGCACATCAAACTACCCTAATCGTCAAATTTCTTTAATAGTTTTCCAACTTTATTACAAAAGCATAAGGTTCATTTTCAATTGGGAAAACTTGTCAGTTGGTGCTGACGTCTGTACACTAGGCCACACGTAATTGGTAACAAAAACAGTATAAGCTGGCCTTTGTCTCCTATTGACATTTGGTGCTCAGCCAGCTAAGGTCTGGTCGGCTGTGATTAATTTATTTTTTTATTTATACTTGTATTTTCCTTCAGATGAACGTAAAAGTACCGGTATTCAATTTCTATATGGGTCCGCACCACTTAAAAGTACTGCTTTCATTCGCACTAGTACTTAACAAATCGAGGATCTGGTTACGGTGTTAGTACCTATATCTTATGTGCATATATCGGTTTCGATTACGTTAATACCGGCATAAGAGGTACTGGGTGCCATTTTATATACCGGTAGTGGTACCACGCCAAAGTCACCCAAACTATTTCGGAAAATACATAATAGATCAGTTGAACAATATCCTAAAATGTCGGTATTACAAGCCCTGCTGTGTGCTATATTCGAGATTTCAAGGTTGGTCCAGTATTCAAAATTATTCATTTTCATGACTAGGTATTGCACACCTTTAAACTATATCGTTGTACCTTACAACCTGTTTTCTTTAATAAGTACAAATTAAAAAAAAAACTGCTCGAAGTAAAACACTCACACGATAAAGATGCTATGTACAGACGCCAGCACATCAATCTATCCCAAACTGTCAAATTTTCCCAATAGAAAATTAACCTTATTCTTCCATAGGTACCCATATTTGCAAAATAAAATTCTATTCTATTCTATTCTACTCTACTATCTATACTCATATTATAAAGAGGTATAATGTGCTTGTAAGTTTGTATGGACTATATTTGGGGGTAATCTCCGGAACTAATGATCCTATTCTAAAAATGTTTTCACTGTTAGAAAGGTGCATTGTTCCTGATTATTATACTATACGCTATTATTATTTTCAAAATACGCTCTAAAGGGGTGGCGGGGCTGTTACAGTTCGAAGGGAAAAAGGGAAATCTGTAATAAATGGGTTAGTTTGTAATAAAGTAGAAAAACTCTCAAAGAAATTTGACAGATTGGGGTAGCTTGATATGCTGGCCTCTCTACAATTATCTATGTATTATCTTAGTCTTAATTAAGTGTTTCACAATATTGTGAAATACTTTATTACTTATCGCCAGCTATACAATAGAAATAGACACAAAATATATTTATATGTAGGCATATTATCTTCATAGGTTTTGTACTAATTTTTATGTTACTATGGATGGTGATATTGTGAAGTATGGTATACGATGATATAAATATTAGGTACCTCCTATGGATACCTAATATTTACTTATCTTTATTATGATTATGTATGCGGCATAACAACATCTTGCAAAAAGAAGAAGCCATTAGATAATGGCTTCTTCTTTTTGCCTTGAAGTATGAAGTATCAATAAAATACCTAAAGCTAGATTTGTTACCACTGCCGTGCGGCCTACCTTACTAGTAAGCACAATTTCGTGCTTATGAGCAATGCTGGTACTCAGAATGAACCTTAGTACTTAAACACTGCAAAGATAATTCTGGAATTTCAAATGATTAATGAAACAACTATAATGTTGCATCAGAATCGCGCAACACTTATTATCAGTGACGTAATAGCTAGTACTAAATTCTCAGTCCGTATTCTATCACCAAATTTTATTTGTATAATATGTACCTGCAGACAAAATCCCCCCCGGTCACCTTTCTTTTCATCCGCTAAATATTACGCAATAACAAAAAAACTTAGTGCAATATTTCGCTGCAGTATACACAACAACAGTGATATCATCGATCGCCTGCTGTGTGTGTGTGCGGCAGAATACTCGCTTCTCATTGGTCAAAGCGTCGCAAGAAAAAGCAACAACGCAATATTTCCGCCATTTTAATTTTCGACCTGATGTTGCTTCGCAGTTGCGCGCTACGCTCCGAGACGTACGGATGTCGAAGTTAAGAATTAAAGAGTACATTAATTTTGCAATTATGGAAGGCAAACATGATTTGTTTCCGAAAAGTGATCGCAGAGACATTGTGGACTTTGTGAAAGAAGTGGAAAAGTATCCGTGTTTGTACAATAAGACTTTACCGGAGTATGCGAACAAAATGCATAACAGGAAAGCCTGGTCGACGATTGCTAAAAGGGCTAACACTTCAGGTATGCTAATTTTTGTTTATATTTTTACCAACAGTTGGGTATTGATCTGATTTGGCTGCGCGAGTTGCAGCCTAGATAAACTAGGTCATCAGTTAATGTACGGGTATTTTAAATGTTTTTTTGGCGCGTATTTTGTAACGATTTGTACCTACTTCAGACATGAAAACAATGACTTCTATTCTTCTTAAATCTTGGTGTTTCTGCTGTTACCTTAATTGTACTCAGCTACTTACTTTTTTGCCAGTTGACAATATACATTTAATACTTATTGATGTCGAATTGACAACGACAGCCTTTTCAAGTTAATGTTGCGTAAGCAAAACTGTCTATTTTGCAATTTTGTAGCATTAAATAAGACATTTTGTATTGGTTGGAAGTAATGTAAGCACAATAAGCTGTCCTCTTCGAAAAATACTAGTCCTTATGTCTGTCTGTATAAATAGTAGTTACATTTAAGTAGTCGGAGTCTGCCTGTCCCTAGTTTTTTACCCCTAGGTAGACAGTTAGACTCACAGTGCCGTACTAGGGATATAGTTATATTTGTTAACGCATGAGCTTAGTCGTAAGGAGGTCGTACTGCATTATTCCCGATGAGGGACTGAACCCACATAACAATGATCAGCTTCGGCTATTGTAATGTATGAGAGGTTCTTTGTTCCTTCTTTTTGAGGACTCTAAGGACCCGCTAACAAAACGTAATCATACAGCTAAGTACC
This sequence comes from Phlogophora meticulosa, assembly GCA_905147745.2. Classification (NCBI taxonomy): domain Eukaryota; kingdom Metazoa; phylum Arthropoda; class Insecta; order Lepidoptera; family Noctuidae; genus Phlogophora; species Phlogophora meticulosa. The sequence continues at coordinate 4,414,115 of LR990542.1, forward strand.
TGTAGTACATCAATAACTGTAGGGCAAGCATTGCAGGCCTTAAAAATAATAAACTTCATTAATGCTGGGTTTTGATTTGATTGGATGCAACCAATTATTTTACTTTAACAATAATAAAATGGCACTTAGTATAAAAGCAGCTATATTAATATATACCAATACTATCGACCGGTTAAGCAGTAAACAGCCTTATAGTGCTGAACTGCGAGTGGCCCTACCTAAAAAAAAAAAAAAAAAATATACCAATACCATGAAGACAGGTCATCCTTTAGGCAATAAGTAAGGCTTAGATAGAAGAAGATTCTAAGATAAACCAGTAAATTAAAAGCTATTTGGGATCTCCGAAAAATTGTGAGCCATTTAAAATACAAAAATTCAAAGTCTAAGTTAGATAATTTATTTCAATCAAGGCACTAATATTATAGGCAGTTTTGGGTATCAAATTTACAAGTAAAATAAATTAAAAATATTCTTGTTGCCCCATCCAAAAGGTAATTTTGTATGGAGAAGAATAGGAGTTTTTTTTACAATATATTGTGTACATTAATCTTATCTTAAATTATATTATGTGAAGATGGTGTATCTAGGTATCGATGATAATCCAAAACTCCAAACATTACTTTAATTTTTTTGCGTCTACCTTTTTCATTGTAATGACGCTTTGCTTATTCAAATTGCAACATAGGTGACGTCATTTGTTAATATTCAACAACTTAATCTGCGATAGTAAAATCCAAAATATACTATGTGAAATATTGTGAAATAATGGTTCGTTCTTATTTTATCAAAAACGTAAACGTGTTAAGACAAGACAGGTTATGAATGCTACATTGAACTTTCCATTTCGACGTCATAGAACGCAGTGACGTCAGATATGGCGGCCAACTACTTCTGGCGAGAATCTCTGAGGTCTGGGGTTTTCCATAATGCTGGAAGTAGGCAGCAGCTCAGGACTCGATGTTGTCCCGATCCTTAGGAGAAGCCTGTGTTTAGTGGTAGTCCATTAATTAATAAGGAATCTAGCCACAATGCACACACAATTTAACATGTTTATTTTCTATGTCTCTTTGGTCTATCGGGCGCAAGCGCTACTGCTGAACATGAGGTCCTGGATTCGATTCCCGGGTCGGACGTAGTGTAATTGGGATTTTCCATCTGGAATTTCTGAGTAGCAATGCGGAGTCTAGATTTGTGCCCGATTGCTAACCTTTAGGTAATTAAAAGCGTGATGTTTTATGATGTTTATTTTCTTTGTTACAGTACCAGAATGTCGAGACCGATGGAGAAAGATACGAATTTCCTTCATGCGATCTCTCAAGCAGCAAGCCAGCACCAAACCCCCAATGAGACCTTACTACTTGACTGAAGAACTACATTTCTTGCACCCTTTCCTCAGCATACGACCCAAAACGTATACCAAAGAACAGCAACCCAGTGGCAACCACATGGAAATTGAAGTAGCTCCAACGGAAGATCACGATATTTCTGACGACAGTGAAAGCTCAGCTAACTTAGTAATTGATCATGTCGACAACGATATAGAAACCAGCAGTGTATCAGAAAATAACAGAGTTCCTGAAACGAACAGAGTATCAGTTATGAACGGACTTGCAGAAATTATCAGAATCCCAGAAATGAACAGAGTCACATGCAATGAAAATACGATACGAAATATAATGAATGGTAGTAGTATAGAAAATGGACGTGAAAAACAAAATGGCGGCAGGAATAGCTACTCTGATGATATAGAGTGTAATCCTAGAAAGATGTTCCTTTTGTCTTTGTTACCTGATATAGAGGCGATGACGGAGCCAGAGATGAGGATATTCCGACGTGATGTCATATCAAGCATAGACAAAATAATAAATGATCGTAGTATATCCACATTATACCACCTATAGGTGGTACACGGATAAAAAAGGATGGCGTATTGGGAAATTAAACTAGAGCTTTAATTTGATGAGGGTTTTTATTTATGATTATTAGTTTCTTGTGTAAAGTTATAGAAAAAACAGTGTCTATTTAAATATCAGATTTTTGCATCAGGTCGGTGTACAGCCCAGCACCAGTAATTACTAAGCTCCTTGCAGTATTTTTCAATAACCAGTCAGTAGTTTGTACTTAGTAACCAATTCTAAACAAAATCTAAATACATTTTGAACTACTTCATTGTTCTACCCGACTGCGACAAAGAGGGTTAAGAATTTCATATTAGTTCCATACTACTGCTTCACCTGCATTGTTGCGAGTAAATTAACACACAATTGGGACGTCATTGGTAATGACTTTAGACCGATAACTCGGTAGCCTTAGCACGAATTTCTTGCAAGAAGTTTACTAACCGAATATGTTAACAATTAGTAGAAGTAGATTGAAACAGCGCCTCTACATGAGGTACGTGAAACTAATTTTGTTTGTCTACACGTTCTCGGTTGGTAAATTCTGGCAAACAGTTCCTGTTGGGGCTATAGGTGGTGTTTTTTTTGACACTATAAAGGGCTTTAGCGCGTTGAATAAGGAATCAAATGGCGGTAGCATTACCTCGTCGCACGTGGTAAATAAGGTCTACATTGCAATGAAGCAGCTTCTACCTCCATTTTGAACGCTGTTAAGACACGATCTTTGTAGCAATAACTTTTGGAACTGAACTACATTAGTAGCAAATCCTTTACCGTGTTATAAAATGTATTTTGCCGTCATTAAGGTGCAGTTTGGCTCAGCAACATTAATATTAACGCCAGGTGCAGCAGAGGTATTATCAATACAAAATAAACTTTTTAAAATATCTGAATGTGTTCTAGTACAGAGGCCAGAACATCAAGCTACCCCAATGTGTCAGATTACTTTGATAGTTTTTAAACTTTATCGTAATAGAAATAACGTTCATGTTCTATTGCGTAAAATCTGACACATTGGGGTAGCTTGATGTGCTGGCCTCTGTACATAGAAGAAGAAGTAAGTAAGCTTAGTATAAGTTCAAGTTCATGTTATTTATTTCATAACAATAATACATTTGTGTCGAAATATTTGTATCTCTCTTAAAATATAATGCAATAGGTAATAAAATGGTAATGTCATTTAAACATGTCATTTCATTTCTTCGTAGTCGAATTTGATGTTTATCTCTTTCAATGTAAAAAATCTGTGTTTCAGGAAGAAAATAAAAATATTGTAAAGAATAAAATTGTTTCTTAATTTTCCTTATTACGGTGCTACCAGACTGAAGTTTATTGACGTAGAGCCTCGACTCAGTATAGCGGCAATTTTAGTCGAGCGATGGCGGGATTTTGATTCGTGTTCCATATTTTCATAAATAATGAAAAAGAAAATAGCATAAAGCACAATATACTTTCTTATATTTTCTTCAATTCTCACACAATTGAAAAGGAAGGAAAATTGAATCAGTAAATCGTGAATGAACTGATTTGCATATCGGGAAACTGAATCGTCTCTTCAACTATTCTGGTATAAAAAAAAGGATTTATTTAAGCCGCATACTAGGTGATATTTTCCTTACTTCACACGTGTTTGAAAAACGAATTGGAAAATCTAATCAGAAAACCGTGCATGTGTCTTAACACCATAATTGCCAGAAAACGATATAATAGTTTTTTTTATAATATTACCCCACACTAGGAATTTATCAAACATTTAATTTCACATACAAAAACAGCCAGACCCAGAACAACTACTTATAGGCCATACAAATATTTGTTCCGTGCGGGAATCGAACCCACGACACGCAGCGCAGCAGCCGATCGCTCAGCCACTGCGCCAACCGTGCCGTGTTATTGGTTGTCGGTCACTTGGCGTTTAACGTGTTAAAGATACGCCAGCCAATTATGAGTGCTGTTCTATTCAGTGAGAATGCATAGATACGGATATCATAAAGCTGAATAGTCTCTCATAAATAAATAGTCTCCCGTATTCCAAATCTTTATACTAAACATTTCTCCGGTAATTCTTAAAAAATCCTATAATTCCTGGCTTTCCACTTTGAACAATATAAATAGTGTTTTTGTCAGGTCATGATCAGTTGTTCCATCCTTTATTACAAGTCTATCGTAAAGAATGACTGTGATAATATGATAACAGTTATCAAATGTTAATATTTGGAGAAACACCATGACTTGCAGTTAGTGGTATGTGTTATCTGGTAAGTTTTTATTGGAAAAACTAGGCAGACGAGTCATTACACTCGTTATTTCTGAAAGTAGTGCGTGTCTGGAGACAGTTTTAAGAGCCAAGAATAGAGAAAGACTGAAAATGAATGGTTAATTTAAAAACTATCGGAAACCCAGGGTTTTATGGACAGATAGAGGGTTAAATGTATGCATCACAGGTATACAGAGTGGATATTCGACACTTCTTAGGACACTGTGTTTGACTTTTTGAGTAATTGCTAACTGTATTCACTGATTCTGAAATTAATGTACGGACGCCAACATATTAAGCTATCCTAAACTATCGATTTTTCCCAATTGAAAATGAACCTAATTGTAGCGACATCTATCTCGCCACATACGAACTAAACCGACGTATCCTACATCGCGATATTAAAGTTATCCACGCGACTTAGTATATATAAACGAGCCCGACAACTATCGTTGGGCAGTTGCCGACCAGACACAACACCCGTCTGGTCGCAGGATCCTCCCTTTTCTATGGTGGATGAGGAACTTTACACCCTGTTCTCGGCTATCCACTCTAGTAGACAATGAACTCACTTGCCTGGTTAATTCTGCTAATTGACATGCCATCCCTGTCATTAAATTAGTGGTACACGGGTCCGCTACACTTGCTACCTGCAGGGGTCTCTCTGGCGCAATTTCGTTAACTTTGTCAGCCAAATCTGCAAGCTTGTCCAACGAAAAGTCAGGTTGCGACGCCAAAACAGTGTGTAGGTTAGCCGGTAGTCGGCACGACCATAACGACATCAGGAAGTCTTCGGGCACGGAGGGTCCAGCTAGATCCCGCAGATGCCGTAAAAACTGCGAAGGTTTCCGGTCGCACACACATCATCTAGCCCCAAGCTAAGCAGAGCTTGTGACTAGATAATGTTGAATTTTGTGTTAAAGTTGAAAACTATCAAAGCAATATGACAGAACGGAGTAGTTTGATTTACTGGCCTCTTACATATAGTCAAGTTATAGGATAGGGAATTTAAACAAAAACTTTCTCTCCATCTTATTTTTAATCAATATTTAAAGTCTTTGGGAACAAGTTAGGATAGAGTTCCTACTAGAAAAGCCACAGTTCGCAAAAAAGTATTCCCTAAATCAGCCATCAAAAGGTCAAATAAACGACAAAAAAATCGACCACGTGATAGTTGGATTACGGGCTTGGCAATACTTGCGTTTAATACATATTTTTTTTTTTTTAATGTTGCCCCACACTAGGAATTTCTCCCGTGTCGTGGGTGCGTTTACAAACATTCAAAGTCACATACACAAACAGCCAGACCTGGAACAACTACCTGTCGGCCAAACAAATATTTGTTCCGTGCGGGAATCGAACCCACGACACGCAGCGCAGCAGTCAATCGCTCAGCCACTGCGCCAACCATGCCGTCACATTACAATTCTACAAAGGAGATGTTTACAAAATGTCTATATGATGAAAATGTGTTATGGACGACGCCGGCAAAGTCGTGTTTTACCGCTGCGTGCCAAATCACGCACAGTAAATTGTTTTTTTTTAGTTTTATAAATAAATAAATAAATAAATATTGCTGGACAGTCCACACAGCATTATCTAGCCCCAAGCTAAGCAGAGCTTATGTTATGGGTACTAGATGACTGATATACTTAATACAATACATTACATAGATTATTTTTTATTATACATAGCAAACACCCAGAACACCTGGAACAAATCTTTGTAGATCCTACAAACATTTGTCCCAAGGCGGGAATCGAACCCGCAACCTCCTGCGTCGCAGGCGGACCTTCGCCCGCTGCGCCACATCGGTCGTAGGTCGGTCGTTATTAACACTTTAACTGCCAGACAACGCGACACAATAGAAAATGCATTGTTTGTCGGTCACCTGGCGTTTAAGGTGTTAAGGTATTGGAACACATTACCCTATCGACCCCAATTAGGGTTGTGGGCATACCTATCGTGCCCAAAACGGTGTTTCCGAGCTTGCCCATACTACTACAATCTACGTGCCCACAAAATCGAGCAATTTACTGCGATGCCAAGAATTTCTCAATTTTAGATTCCCGTGTTAGCGCTAGTACTTTAGTTATATTACACGTTATGCAAGTAAGACTGAGGAAGACAAAGTAGTCCTCTAATGCAATAAAGGGTGGATAGTGTGGCCATGATGTATGTTGCATTTAGGAAATTAAATCTTTACTTACTAGCTCATTTTATAATAGTAAAGTTAGTGATATTTTTAGCAGAGCTCCCTGGCTTCGCTGAACGTAAGTTGGAGAAGTTGGGGGTAAGTCCGTGGGTGTTTTGATTTTGATTTCCGTTTAGTGGAGGAGGTCATTTTAACTTAACGTGATATTCACCACGAAATTACCTCATTCTCGTGAAAGTCGAGCCAAAGGTGTAAACAATCTTTGGCTTAATGTAACTTAACCAAAGGCCTCGCACAGGTCCTTTTATTTTATTTTTTATTGCTTAGATTTTAGTTCCTTTCTTTTGTGCTCTTTATTATATGTGTGTCCCAAATAAATGTTTTTTTCTTTCTTTGTTTCTAACTCTTTGAGGAATACAGGCGTGATAATTGTTTTATGTTTAATAAATGAGTCTGTCAGACAATCAGGTTCTTTTTTAATTCATATCTAACAGGCATACTTTCTTGTTACCCTACTGCTTGCTTTCCATTCCAACGTCCAAGGTGCCAGTAACGAATGAGTTCCATTCTATCACTGTCTGTCATTAACTAATGTTATCTTAGTGCTTTGACACTATTGTGATACAAAAAGTGCTTAAGACAATAAACTTAGAAGCGGTATTGTTTGAATGAGTGAGTGTATGTCAAATAATACAAAGTAAAATAATATATTAAGCTAGGATAAGGATACTTGTGTACTACTATGTGTTGCTGAAGTGTTAATGTTTTAAACTCTGAATTCTGAATTTAAAATCAATAAAAAATATGGTTGAAGAGTGCGTACAAAGACTTACAAAATCTCGACTATCTCCCGATTGGTGAAATATAAATTTGCTTGTAGTTCTCGCAATAAGCGTAGTGAGTGTTGAAATTGTATTGTCATTATTAATTCTAAATAAAAGGATTTTTTGGAAATACACTATCTAAACCGTCATGGACTAATACATTTTTTTATCTTTTTTTATTGTTTTTTATATAGTATCAGTCTGTAACTGGCAAATACGTCGTGTCATACTGAGAAGGCACGAAAATTAATTATATTATTAAATCTATAGGGAATCGAAAATGCATTAATGCAATGATTTCATTAATGAAGAATTGATTGAAAATTGATGATTTTCTATCGAAAATAAATTTTATGATTAGACGTACATTTATGTTTTTGCCTTATTCCGAAAGTATCATAGTTACTCATACAATCTAACAACAATTTTTTATCTTGCCTATTTAATGAATAGTAAACTGAACTTTAATTTTAAAATAAATAGGCAAAGCTCACTTCAAAGTCCATTTCGATTTATACCTGCTCTTAACTGACGTCACCGATGCCTCAACTTTGCGCAGCAATCAACTATTATATGGGAAACAAGGAATCAGCGTAGCGTACTTAATTTAACTGATAAACAAAATTAAACGATGCTTAGATAGACATTTTTATTTTTGTTAACGTGGGGAAACCTTCAAAAGGCGCCTGGACTTTTTGGGAAAAGACCAGGGAGTGTGGGATTATTACCTCACTAAAACCAACCCGGTGATTACCATCAGCACATGGAAGGGGCCCCGTTACCTCTTAAGAGACCACCTCCGGGACCCCCTCTGTGCAACGCCTTTTAGAATCTAATCTAAAAAACATTTTAAGTAAGTGCTGGAAAGGGCTTAAGTATTTAAAACGATGTAGCTAATGTGAAAATAAACAAGCCATAACATTTAAATCATCGGCTCATAAAATATATTGGCCAGTAGGTTTACGAGAGCTGTGATAGCCTGAGTGGATAGCCTATAAAAGAAGTCATCGATCTTGTGAAGATTTGTATTGAAAGTGGTTACATGCTTGTATTATCTATCTACGCTAGTTATTTGTTATTTTACTTTTAAGGCTGCGCTAGAGATAGATAACTTTAACATTTTTCAATATGTTTTGTTTTGCGGGAATAGTATGGATATTCGTTCGAAAACAAAAAACTGAACAACATTGTTCCCAACAATGTTGCGCTATGATTGTTTCTAAACATTGTTGTCAACAAAGTGAAACAGAGGAAAATCAAATAAAAGATAGAAGAAAATAGTAGTGCAAAATGGATCCTAACTCCAACAGATAGTGACGCTATTTGAGTGTTTAGTGATAAGATAACTAATGAGTGAAACAATGGTGTTAGACTTTAATGTGATCGGTGCTACCATGTTCATCACTCGATACAGCTTCAAAAGAAGGGTAAGTTTTGGAACATAAGATGTAGGTAGAAAAATAGCTAGTTCTTAGCGTTCCATACCAATATGGTAAATATCAAACACCAGTTTTATATGATATGCGTAGAGTCCTTTCATCTGACCGGATGCGTACGCGTCTCCGTGCAAATTCAAATTCAAGTTAATTTAATGTAGAAAATAGGTAAAGTAAGATGTTACAATATAGTTATAAGTAAAGGTCTGCTATGTCTGGCCATTGGGGCATACAAAATTCATAACACGTTACAGATCAAACAATTAAACAATAAGTTATTTAAAATACAACAGTATTAACATCATTTTTTAAATATACAATTATTTCAGAAATTGTGAATTGTTATTATTATTTACAAATTATTCATTATTATATTTATCTGACTTATTCATTATTATTAAATGTCAATTATATGTCAGATTCCAAATTATACTGCAAAATCGTTGTTTTCTATGGACACAATCTGAATGGAGCTGAATAAGTATGAGTAATTCCTTATAGTGCGACTTCGTCTGTCTGACACAGCTGTTTATTTCAGGAACTACTATTACTACTAACGTTATCGACTTTATATTTGAAATACTTTTAATCAATGCTTGTCAAGTTACTGCGCAAGTGAATTTAAAGTATAAAGTTTATTGTATTTAGTTTTACATAGATATTGGTAATTTTTTTAATACATATCGTTTCCCCACATTAGGAATATCTCCTGTGTCGTGGGTGTGTTTACAAACATTCAAATTCATATCAACAAACAGCCAGACCCGGCACAGCTTCCTGTACCATTTTTAAACTACTATTTTCACTACAATGGGAGTTGAATTGGGGTATTAAATTAATGTTAAATTGGGGTAATTAGGTCATTTAACACGTTGAATGCCAAGTGACCGACTAACAATACATTTTCTATTGTATCTCGTTGTTTGGCAGTTAAGGTGTTAAAAGGTTTTTATTTGCACATTATTAATCACATTTTTATATTTATTTATAAGAAACTTATAGTCTTCGTAGTCGGAATGATGATAAAATTGTCCGTAGAAATGAAAGTTTTCAGTACTTAACCTAATTGCGCGATGGTTGGATAAAAAGAGGTCAGTGTAGTACTTACCTCTTTTTGATAAAAAGGCGTAAGTGTAGTACTTACCTCTTTTTATCCAACCATCCAATCAACCAGTGTCACAGATGGTAAGTACCTACTGTAGAACCTTCTTCAATATTTATAAGTTTAACGCATGTCGTGAGATATAACACTAATTTATATTATACTAGCGGACCGAACAGACGTCGTCCTGCCCGTACAGCGCCACCTACCGGGTCCAATTGTAAATCTAAACCATTCTCGAATCTCCACGAACACACACAAAAAATTTCATCAAAATTGGTCCAGTCGTTTAGGAGGAGTTCAGTCACATACACACGCACACAAGAAATATATATATTAAGATATACCAGAGGGCTGGCCTTTATTTGGCCAAAGAATCAGCATTGCCATTCAACGTGGCAATGCTGCCAGCCTTCTGGGCACTTGATACACGTTGATAGTGATGCGAATGAATTTTTCGATGCCCTGTGATTCTTTATTTTACTTTGATGTATTAATAGTTTTATCATTGTTGAAGAAATGATACATCACAATAAATGGCTAATTTATACTTATATTAAAAAACAATATTTTGTCAGACAGCCGTTGGCTGACAGGCGGTGTGCATCTAAACGAATCTTAACAACTTAATATCATAATAACAACAAATGGTTGAAAACTGTCTTGTAAATTTTGGCGACGATTTTTACGAACACTGCAAGTTAATATAAAGCTTGTAAAATTAGGAAAGATCTGTTCGTAAAAGATAAACTAAAATCAACTTTAAAAAAATCTTATTATCTTATACTTATATAAAATTCTCGTGTCACAATGTTTGTTCCCGTACTCCTCCAAAAAGGCTTGACCGATTCTCATGAAATTTTGTGAGCATATTGAGTAGGTCTGAGAATCGGCCAACATCTATTTTTCATACCCCTAAGTGATGAGGGTGGTCCACCCCAACATCTTATATGGCAAAACAACGTTTGCTGGGTCAGCTAGTGATCTTATATAATTGACCGATTTAAAAAAAATCTGTCATTTTAGACGTTATTAGAGAAAAACATAGGTTATATATTATTTTAAAAACTACGGTTTAAAGGGTGTTCGGGGATGTCAAAGTTCGAATGGAAAAGTAATATAAAAGCACTCTTGGAATTGACTCTATCTATACATAAATTTCGCCAAAGCATTTAACACGTTGAACGCCAAATGACCGACAGTCAAAACATTTTCTATTGTGTCTCGTTGTTTGGCAGTAAAGGTGTTAACTAATAACCCTTAGGAAGTGTGAGGTTCCGTCCTATTCATACAGTACCATCTGTTGGTGTATTTAATTTTTTATTATACTGTGTCGCAACCAGTTAGGTACGGAGGCCAGCACATCAAGCTACCCCAATCTGTCAGATTTCCTCAATAGTTTTACAACTTTATTACTAAAGAATAAGGTTCATGTTCAATTGAGATTTTTTGCGTCTGTAATATTTTTTTTCTGGAGCTTTGTGAAACCTGATGTATATTGAATTTTCTACCTCTGTCGCACCCCAACAGCGCATGCGTGACCGTAATGTCGTGTACACGTTGTCTAGATGTTTCCACGTGTTTGGTGCCCATATCTGTAACAGATCGTTACGAACGTACCGAGGGCTTTCTCAACTCTGTTTTTGTTTACTTAGAGGTACCTTATCTCATTTTCTCCGTAAACTTATTAACTTTTGTTCGTCCTGTTAGATTGTTTGGTTCTACTATACAGTCTATCCAATAATAGATTTAAAAAAGCGCCGGGGGCACGGAAAATGATATAAACTCAAGCGGTTAAAAGGTTAATTCTAACACGTACTAAAAGAAGCACGGTCTATAAGGCAGCGTTGTTAGCAGTTACCTGACAGGGTCGTGAGCTAATGGCTATTAATACGTAATAGGGCTCCTCTGATTTATACTAGCGATCGCTCAGTAGTCGAAATTCGACTTATATAGCTTTAATTAAGCTATAAACTTTTACTAAGTATGCCAAATCCCACAGTCCTCCGTGGTCGAAATATTCCTTAAAATGGATCAAAAGTTTTCGTTTCACGTATGAATACAAAAGCTATGTTATTTATTTATTTGCATATATAGAAGAGCTCGTGGTTTAATAAAAACAATCTCACGGGTTGATCGAAGGTAAAGATAAGCTTGCCGAGGGCAGTCTGTAGATGGGTGACCGTTCGTAACATATCGAGACTCCTCCGTGCCACGGAAAGCACGTAAAACCGTTGGTCCCGGCTGTCATTTGTAGATGCTAGGCAGATGACGATTTAAATAAATACGTTACAATTACAGTGTCCCAATTTGGCAATAAGTATAGTTAATTAACAGTTCATTTAACAATTTACAACATAATATCCATGCCATACAAGATTTAAAAATGAAAATCATAACACAAGAAACGTTACCTTTACAAACTAGCTCAGTGGGCATGAGAAAAGGTAAATTTTAGTGTACCTACGCATTGTTCGCGTCGAAGGATGTTGTCCAACAATGAACTAAGCGTACATACCTACTTCTTAAGCGCGTCCAAAACAAATCTGCTGCACCCATAGATGAACGAAACGTTCGATTTTTGAAATGGTTCTAAAATTGTTTGTGTTCCAGCCAGTGATATTATGTCAGCCTGTATGCTGTAAGGTTCATTTTATTATGCAAACCTCACAGTAAGTAGGTTGGGACCTATTTTTCACTTGATATTTCGTACTTACGAAGTAAACACGATCTTGTATAGAATTAAGTCCACCATACGAAATAAACACTTTAACATATTGTTTAGATACGGTCGTAGTATCGAAGTAAGTAATTAAATAGGTACGTACAAAACTTTCACTGAAGTAAGTAGTCACTTACTATGGAAGTATTTGAAAAGCGTACTGAGTCAACAATATGGGCTTTTAGTCTACCACATAGTGTGGGTACAAAGTTCTAAGGATAACGTCTATCATCTTTTTCTTGAACTTTAAAACATGCATCAGTTCAAACAAGGCAGGAACCGTATTACGAATTCATCAACAAAATGAAACAATCATAAAGTCAAGCGAGATCCCAATTGAAAACCGCCAAATTTATCCCCGCTTGGTTCGATAATCAGCGTTTTGTACGCTTTTAGCTTTAGTCCACGTAACTTTATCGAGCGAAAACGGCGCACGCCAACGCGTTGAATCGCTTCTACTACGACCATTGTTACTAACCGGTAACGACCACGATATCTCCACGCCCTTATAAAACTCGAAAAATTCGCCTAAAACAACATACATGGCTGACAAATAACGCAAGTGTAGTGTATAAATGGGTAGTCAACACGCAATGGATTGAGAAGTCCCGACAGTAATGGAAATGTGGCAGACGAAACAGCGGATTACAACTGGCGAGGCGTATCGCATCGAGAGGGGAGCGAGGCGTTGAGCGAAGAGGACAGCGATATATCGGAGCGGGCGACGGAGCGAAGCGGACTCAACCGACAACGGGCGGTCGGGCGCATGGGAAGGGCGCGGGCGGCCGGCGTCAGTTCCCCGCCGCGCTTCAGTCGCATCACCCGTCGTCGCTGACGCTCCCGCCTGCGCGCCCGCTCCACTATGAAGTCGAAAGTCAAAGGTGCAAGAACCAAGAATATGGACAAGTTAATAGCAGCTGTTCAAGCTCGCGAATGTTTATGGGACAAGAGCTATAGGGGACATCGCAATCGATTTAAATTGGAACGGTATTGGAACGAGGTTGCGGAAGAAGTTGGGACGACCAGTGAGTATTGAGTAGCGTTTTGCGTTTCACTCGCTTGAAGGTTAATGGCCGGCCGAGCGGGCTGGGCCGCGCACTATTGATATTGTTCGTTTGTTTTGGTTTCGCGTCACACTCGCACTGCGCATAAAGCAGATAGCCGGGACAGAAATGGTTATGGCGGGAATACATTAGTTACGAGTACGACGACGATCATTAATCTTGTTGCAATGAGATGTTGGTCTGGCACCTACTGATATTCATTTTAGTATGTTCGATGGTAACTTGAATGGAATTGGGATAGTCGGTAATACGTAAGAGACACTTAACCGTGACGTCCTTGACCTATAAAGTGATTTCAAGCGCAAGGTCTATGCCATATCAGCATGATATCAGTCACTTTGTTTGTTTCATTGATTGGCACTTACTTATCTTTCCAAAATCATATAACTACTGATAAGATCCAGGGTTAGTTCCTATGTTGAAAAAGGAGTTACTGGATGTATCGAAGGAATAAATATTGAATACCTTTGATGGCACAATGCAGGAAACGATAGTAATAGGATTGAGTCTGTTGTATTATATTTTATGAGCACTAAAGATTCAAACAAACACGTGTTAAAATTTATAAATACAAAACACTTCGTTTTCCGAGTGGAAACTATAAAAATCACGTTCAATACACTGAGCATCCACCTCAAAATTCCAGGTTTGAACTGCCGCAAGAAATGGAAGAATCTCAAAGACCAATGCCGAAAGGAAATGAAGAAGAACCCAACTGAATCAGAATGGCCACACTTTCAGAAGCTCAAGTTTATCCATCATCAGTTTATGGCAGAAGATGAAGAAGGGGATGAGGACACTACAGATGAAGTCTTCAACTCCCTTGATGAGTCCATCAAACGGCCGAAGTTAGGTTATACGATGAGAAAGAAGCTTCTGATGAATAAGAGAAGGACGATTGATGTGGATATGAACAAGCTGATTGATCTTGTTCGAGTAAGGGAGATAATATGGAACAGATCACTGAAGGGACATCACAATTGGTACAAGCTTGATGAGAGCTGGAAGGAGATCGCACAGGAGCTGGATTGTACACGTAAGTATTTTAATATTTTAAGAACTAGAGCTTAGAATCCAGACCTAGTTTTATTTACCAAGTGAGTGTAAAATATACGCGAGATGACTTTTTCGACGACCTATGTGGCGCAGCGGGCGAAGGTCCGCCTGCTACGCAGGAGGTTGCGGGTTCGATTCCCGCCTTGGGACAAATGTTTGTACGATCTACAAAGATTTGTTCCGGGTGTTCTAGGTATTTGCTATGTATAGTAAAAATATCTATCTATGTAATGTATTGTATTAAGTATATCAGTCATCTAGTACCCATTACACAAGCTCTGCTTAGCTTGGGGCTAGATGATGCTGTGTGGATTGTCCAGCATTATTTATTTATTTATTATTTATATTTATTTTCGGAGAGTTTTTTGGCTTTTTTCTTTGAATTTACAAAACTGCTTGGTCTCTGAATTTTAAATGTCCGGAAAGTATAAATAGACAATTGCTGATAGAAACCTTTGTTGGTTGTGCAAAAAAAACAACAACATTTTAAAATTATAAATCAGATGTCGGAGCTTCGTAATTTACATACATATAATGGCAGATTTAACGTAAAGTTTTACGTAATGAAAATCCTATTGACTTATTACTTCTCAGTATTGCGTAACAAGTTTCACTAATAACCTATTAAATGGCGGGATTCAAAATGGTAGCCTTCAAAAAGAAATTGTCGTTAAGTTTTATTATTGGAACATGATTAATGAGCATAATTTGCGAAACATTTTGTTTGGAAACTGTATTAATTTTTCCTTTTCCGCAACTAAATTCTAGATGTTAGAAGCTCGTACCTAAATAAATACAGCCGCACGGGTTGATCGAACGTTAAGCTACGCTTGCCGAGGTCAGTCTGTAGATGGATGACCGTTCGTAACATATCGAGACTCCTCCGTGCCTTGGAAAGCACGTTAAGTGTAGATCTTTGACAGTTGTTACGGGTAGTCAGTAGCCCGAAAGTCTGACAACCAGTCTTACCAAGGGGTATCGTGTTGCCCAGTAACTGGCTCGTGGAGCTCAGATAGGCAGTCGCTTCATGTAAAATACTGGTATTCAGCTGCATCCGATTGACTGCAAGCCGACCCCAACATTGTTGGGAAAAGGGTAGGCAAATGGTGATGTTTAAAATCTTTTATACACACAATAATCAATGAACTCAAAGACTAATTCGTGTTTCCATATTTACACGTCTTATTTCCGTCTGGATTCTCAGAGGGCCTTAAAAAGTGACAATATCATGTTCCAGACATATCGTTACCTGATGCTTTGATAATACTAATGCCATATCTTTTAACTTCTAGGTGACGAAGCGAGACTCAAGTGGAAGTATCTACGAGACCAAGCCAGGAAGGAAGTAAGGAAACCAATGGGATCCGACTGGGAGTACCTTCCTAAACTACAGTTCCTTACCAACCAGTTCAACGATTACGAAGGTAATGAGATACCCGATGACCAGTACACTCCAGACTATGATGCTGATCAGGGCAGTAGCTTTTATAACATAGAACCAACAAATGAGGTGAGTGTCAAAGAGGATGACTTCGACGAGTTTGATACAAAGCCAATCATAATGGAGACTGATTTTTATGATGATGACGATGACGCACAGAAAAGCGCCACTGCTGAAACTGCTGAGCCAACTAAGGATGAAGATATAGGCTTCTTCAATAGTCTTCTGCCTCACGTTAAGAAGTTAGGACCAGCTAAGAAGCTGATGTTGAGAATGAAAATCCAGGAACTGGTGTATAATACAGTATATAACGAAACTTAGTTCTAGATACAGATGCTTATTCAGAAAAATGAGAATTTCAATATATCTGTCCTGACTTATGTCATGGAGTAATTTTTTGAGGAGTAGAATGGTGTCGTTTACTAAAACCTGAGTACAATAGAGTTGCCTTTGAAAGCAGATAAACATATAAAATAATATATTTTCTGCATTGTGTCAAATATTTTGCTTTTCGTGGACAAATTGGATGTGCCGACTTCTTAAATGCAAGACCTAAGTATAATTTTACTAGGACCTGTGTATTATGTGTCTACGATAAAGATTATGAATCAATGACAACTTTCAGTGGATTATTATTCTTAAACATTGTCATCAGAAATTGCCAAAACTGAATTTTTATTTTTCTGACTAAGTAATTCTATTTTTATTTGGGAAATATTATTCAGTTTATGGTTTGTTGTACATTTCTTTTCTCGTATGACTATGGTAATAACTATTGAGATTAGTTTTAGAGAACATGTAAGGATCTATAGTTAGTTATTGATTCGGCTGATGCTGGTATTGGTTGATTAGAAGATATCTTAGGATATAGTACCCTAACATTGGGTTCACGATCAGTTGATTTATTGGTTATTGATTTGAAAGAGCAATTGGAAGATCTCTATTTATTTAGGAATAAAGTAGAAATATGTGATGTGAAGATAAAACACAAGAAAAGAAAAAAGAAAATACATTATGCTTGGTGAGTTTTGGCAATGGCGGCAAGGCCATTAGAGGAGGGAAAAATGGTTTTCAATACTGGCACTAATAACCAAAACTCAACAAATTTGTTCTTAATTTCGTTGTTGATGATTTAGAACAGCGGTGATATTTTATTTATTTTAATGCCTTCAATATATGAAGAGCTATCTATGGGATAAAGCTTATAGACGAACATAAATTCGTAGCTGTAATTATTGATTAACATTACACGCTTCGTATTAAAGGTAATTCATGTAAAGCAGACATAGTCAGGTAATGAAAACTAGTATCTTATGGATACTTTACAACACCAAACGCAAACAATAATCTCTCAGAGGTACATAACACTTTTAATAGTCTAGGATCATAGATATGTTAATCACTCCGTCTGAAAGACATTATTATTTTGTCGAAAACATATATAAATAAATATTAATATAATACAGGTTTAAACTGGCACAATATTCAAATGGTTATATATATAGCTGGTACACTTTAGTAGGAACAGCTGGTTTCAAGATCAGTAACTATGGTTACTGATCTTGAAACCAGCTGTTCCTAATCGTATGCGATTCTATACCTATCATCATTACAATAATTGTATTGTTGTAATTGTGTTGTGTGCAAGTGTTGCGTTTCATCATCGGAAGTAAACTCGAACATAATATTGTAATGTGCTTTAAATTGTATTGATGCAAGTTCCAGTTGTTGGCAAGTACTTATTTTAGCATTAGTTCAGTTTGCAACATAAGGGTAGCCTAAGCTTTGGGGAATACATGCGTGATACGTTTGATCTTAACCAAACTAATAAACACATTTTGACGACCGATGTGGCGCGGCGGGCGAAGGTCCGCCTGCGACGCAGGAGGTTGCGGGTTCGATTCCCGCCCTGGGACAAATGATTGTACGATCTACAAAGATTTGTTTCGGGTGTTCTGGGTATTTGCTATGTATAATAAAAGATATCTATCTATGTAATGTATTATATTAAGTATATCAGTCATCTAGTACCCATAACACAAGCTCTGCTTAGCTTGGGGCTAGATGATGCTGTGTGGATTGTCCAGAATTATTTATTTATTCATTATTAGTTTGTTAAGATCGGACCCAGGTCTTGAATGAGAATTAGACTTTTAAACTACAGGGCTTTTATAAGTACCTACCTATACGAGCACTTTTTCAACCCGCGTTTTAGAGGTATCTACGCGTAGCATGACCACCATAGAAACGGGTTTTGTCGACGGAAGAATAGACAACATGACAGATTGTTGAAACATTTCTACCGTCCTAAGCATGGCGATGTTAAATCTGAAGTGAAGAAAGTTTTCTATTCTCTACAGTCTACGGGGATCCTCGTGCTCGGGTAGAAGAGATGTCAAGTTGGAAAGAAAGAGCGTTGTCTATTCTTGGTGTAATAGATATAGAATTGGTCATGCTACGCGTGCTTCAGAGTATAAAACAATATTATATTGGTTTAACGTTACTCGCTTTAGTTAATGTAAGAAAAGCGCTTATGTGTACGATGCCTACCTCCCAAATGTATTGGAAATATCCCCATAATTGACTTTTTATCATTCCAAAATGTTTTAAAATGTCGTAGTTTTAGTGCGTTTATGCTAAGCAAAGAAAATATTTATGTGCATAAATAAATACTTTGAGTTCTACGGTGTTTTGGATTTTTATTTGTTATCCTTACATAAGGATTAATGAAAGGCATGCATCTGAGATGAGAATGCTGAGGGGGATATGTGGTGTTACCTGAAAGAATAGAATAAAAAATAAGTATGTAAGAGGACGTCTGAAAGTGGTGCCTGTGACCGAAATGTGTGTGGAAATCGGTTGTCTTTGTATGGAATGAGGACCATGTTGTGAGAAAAGTTTTGAGTATGAATGTGCAGGGTTACAAGAGTAGAGGGAGACCAAAGAAAAGATGGATGGATTGTGTGAAAGATGATATGGCTAGAAAAGAGGTGACTATTGAGATGACGGCAAGTAGTGATGTATGGATGAAGAAAACATGCTGCGTCGACCCTAAATAAATTGGGATAAGGGCAGGAGGATGATGATCCTTACATAAGGATAGGATACTATTGCACTTAATGCCGGCAACTGATGATATTATGGCTGTACTCACTAGATCTTTCGATTGAAGTGGTTTGTGGTCAGCCAGCTTTAGTTGGTCTAATTTATCTTATCACAAGCAGTATTGTATTGCCTACATCATCATCATTGTCATCTCAGCCGAAAGACGTTCACTGCTGGACATAGGACTCTCCTATGCGTCGCCACATCGACCACTCCTGTGCTTTATGCATGCAGTGTTCTGGGTATTTCCTATGTATAGTAAAAAATATCTATCTATGTTATGTATTGTATTAAGTATATCAGTCATCTAGTACCCATAACACTCTGCTTAGCTTGGGGCTAGATGATGTTCTGTGGATTGTCCAGCACTATTTATTTATTTATTTATTAGTGGCCCTCCCACTGCCCTTGCTAGGTCATCGGTTCACCTTGTAGGAGGTCTTTTAACGCTATGCCTTCTGGTACGGTGTTGCTACTGCTTCGGACCCCTCGACTTTTTGTTCATTGTAATATAATGAGTATTATTTGTCTTTTATTTTATTACTTTACTATTGCGAGCTTCTTTTCTCTGTTTTATCTTTTATATTACCATCTTAGTGATTATATACTATTGGGTTACGACTTACGGAGGTGTAGGTGGTTGTTTAATAAAGTTGAATAGTTTTTTTGTTTGGCACTAATCTCTAAAACTACCAGTCGGATTAAACCAATATCTTTGAATCTGATTGCCCAGTTCTTGAGGGAGGTTATAGGCTGAGTTAACATGACGCTACGATCCTAATGGGCAGGTAAAACCGCTGGGAACTAGTTACATATATAGCTTAAATATACGGTCACAAAAGGATTATTGATCGCGGTACATCGTATTTGCTGGCAGCGTAAGGAGATGCAGCATTTCCTTTATTAGATCCACTGCAGTGTTCACTCATATTTATCTCTAAGAATACAAGACCACCCAGCAAGTTTCCCATTTTGTTTTAGTCCTGTAAGCTGCATATACGGACGGTTGTACGTCACCGCATCACAATGCCCTGAATTCCATCAGCACCCGATAATATGCACGTCCGTTGAAAACGTAAACACAATTAAAACCTTATTTCGTGTACCCAGAATTGAATCCATTTGCTTTGTTATACATTACATGACAAAATATCCGGTAAATAATTTCGTAATGACCCAAATACAGATGTTTTTAGCTTATTACATCATTAGTCTCTGTTTTGACTTGAACCTCGTTCCTTTTGTTTATGGATAGCGCTGAATTATAAATGGCGGGTAAATGTTTGCGTTGCTCCTAAAATCACTTTTGGAGTCTATCGAGATAGGTGTGTTGTAATTTTTTTTTAAATATAAGTATAACGCCGGTGTTTTCTTAAGGGGTGACGAATGCGGTAAGTTGAGGTAAGTTTTGAGTATGAATCGGGACGGTTATAAGAGTAGAGGAAGACTACAGAAACAATGGTTGGATTGTGTGAGGGATGATATGGCTATAAAGGCGGTGATTATTGAGATGACGGCAAATAGAGATGTATGGAAAAAGACATGCTGCGGTGACCCCAAATAAATTGGAATAAGGGCAGGATGATAATGATGATGATTTTTCTGGAAAGGTAGAAAAAAAAAGAAAGAAAAAAGAAAAAAAAGAAGTGTACACAAGTATACACCCATATATCGCTAGCAATTTTAAGTCCCGTTTAAAAGAGAGCGAGCTTTTTGTTACTTACTGTGTATCAATACTCTGGGTACTACCCTAATTTTACCAGTACATACTTAGGTACTTACTGCTGAAATTAACGTTATTACGTAAGTTTTATTAATAAGTAAAAGTAAAGTAAAGTACCAGCCTACTACTGTACCACTGCAGGGCAAATGCCTCTTCTCATACAGAGAAGGCACGAACATTAATTAATCACCACGCTTGCTCAAGACGGGTTGGCGATTTCAGACTTATATTAATTATATAAGTCCAGGTTTCTTCACGATGTTTTCCTTCACCGATGTCAGTGATTTCCAAGATAAACTTAGTAAGTACATATGAATTGAAAAACACACATTGGTACTTGCCCAGGTTTGAACCACAACCTCGTGCACAAGAGGCGAGGCCTAAACCACTGGGCCATCATGACTTAACACCACTGGGCCATCATGACTTAACTAATAAGTAGTTTAGTAATAAGTAGTTAGGTGTTAATGTCGGTCATCAGTGGTTAAAGCCTCACCTCTCATGCACGAAGTTGTGGGTTCCAATCCGGGAAAGTACAAATGTGACTTTTCCATTCGTTTTCTTCAAGTCTTCCTTTTCCTTACCAAGTTTATTTTAGACATCACTGACATGGGTGAAGGGAAAAATCGTGAGGAAACCTGGAATGTACCTAAGTGTTGAATCACCAAACTGTCTTGAGCAAGCGTGGTGATTATGCTCGTGCCTTTTCTGTGTGAGGAGTGACCTTTGTCCTGCAGTGGGACAGTACCAACCTGGTATTATTACTTATAAGTTTAGTGTATTGACTTACTGAGTAGCCGATAAATTGTTTTATTCAATAATGTGTTTACATTTGATTTCTTTTAATAGTGTCTGGTTGTCTGTTCTGAGATTTTCTGTGATAATCTTTGTTCTGTGACGGCCAGATTATAAAAAAAAACTATGTAGTGTTTATTTTTCTGCGTTTGATTGTTTAGATAAACGTGCGATCAGTCTGTTTTGCAAACTTGAGAGAAAAACTTTGAAGAAATAATATTGATTTCAACTGATTCATATTACTACAAGTGCAAAATAGAAAAAGTCTTCTACTAATAGCGATTTTTGGTTTGTAACAGTATCTAATAGAAGGCAAAGTAGTTAAGGTGCTTCTGAACACAGTGAATTTTTCAAGTCTGTTGATTTACACCTATATTTTGAGTGAATCTAAATGTTATCTTCAGTAAGTCAAAATAGCGTTTCAAATGAATATGAACCTTTTTTTGTAAGTAAATAATGTCAGCATCAAATCAAATCAGCAGCTACCTCCGTAAAAAGTTTACTTCCAGCATAATATCGACGGTATCATCAAGCATCAAAATTGACGAAGACGAGTTTTCCTTTACTTCGGTACCTACGTTTTTGCAAACCACGCCGTCAATTGTTAGTATTTTTGTATTATCGATCTATTCTCAGGAAACGGCTTGGTTACACTCAAAACATATTTGATCGGAAGGTTTACTCTGTGCAACAATAACTGTAGACAAGGACCTGTTTCCATTTGAGCAAGTATCTGCGATCTTAACCAGATCGTCGGTGCACCTGGTGTAGTGCCTACCCACCCTGCATCTTCCGGTAAGCGGAATCCTCTTAAATCATCTGCCTAATCTTTCCCCAACTATGTGGGGTCGGCTTCCAGTCTAACCAGTATTTTATAAGTTACAAACGGTCATCCATGCACAGACTGACCTCCGATCAACCCGTACGGCTGTTTTTATTTAGCCACGAGCTCCTCCGAATCATCTTAAATAAACTAATTAATTAATAAAACTATAGTCTCTAAACTATACACCTCTTACGAATATTCCACCTGAGAATGCCACAAGCGTCTCAGAACTAAATTATATGGTCTTTATCTGATCCGACTAAGATCATGTCTGGACTTTAAAAGTGACTTCACCCTCTGAGTTTGATTCGGTGTTCGTTTTCAGAGTAGTGAGATGGGAAACGCCTTTTGCTGGTTTGTCAAGTTTGTGAAAACTAATTTACAGAATTAAACATTTATATAAAAAAATAAAAAATAATTTAAACTTGAAATTGCTGTGTCCATCAATATAATTGTAGGTTACAAGAGTAGAGGAAGACCAAAGAAACGATGGATGGATTGTGTGAAACATGATATATGGCTGAAAAGGAAATGGTTTTTGAGATAAAATATTTCACTTGTTGAAAGTATTTGAAAAATCCTATTTATAGAAATAAATATCATTTATCAGAGATGACTGCAAATAGATAATTATGTATGGGAGAAGAAGACATGCTGCGGTGACCCCAATACATTGGGATAAAGGCAGGATGATGATAATGATGATATGTCCATCAGACGATAAAACACACGTGATATTAGACCCCTAATTATATCTACGTCTGGAACTTTTGTACATTTCTGTATTTTGACATTTCACATCGGTTAATGGAATCGTTTAAATCATTCATGATCCGTGGGAAAACATGCGTAGGCGGCGATGGCCGTCCGGGAAACGATACTATGCATGCAGAATAGTTAAATAAACCAACTATGTTGGAACTGAGGAGTCAGGGGCTTTAGATTTATTTTATTTGTTCTTGTGAAATCAACCGCTGGACAAACTTATAGTACTGAACTGGAAATTTAGAGGACAATATCCAATATCAAAGGTGACTTTTAAGTCATTGGCGATATTTAAGAGGGTGAATGTACTCATTTACCCCTATTTTTGCGTCCGTATAGATTAAGAAGCAATGTCTGATATTCCAACGCGAATGATTTTCAATATTAGGTAGTAGATTAGCCGATTGTATATGTTCAATCCTGAAAATTGGGCCCTTAAAACTCAAGTTCTGAGAATACAAATTTATTGAAGAGCTGTATTTTTTTGTTCATATTTCAGAGTTAATCCTTTGGTAAAACTAAGAACTGCAGATTATTCTGTCTTTCCGTTAAAACATAGGTGAGATAGCAGTGTAGTGCGTCTGGAGCGCAAGCGATTAACAAAGGATTACATAATTACAATCATTATCGAGAATCAAGATTATCTGATATATTTTTTTTGCCAACGCTATTGATCATTTTATATTATTTCAATGCTAGCATTTAAGTGTCCAGACATCACTACTTAAACTGGGTGACTCGCTTCACCGCTCACATCACCCTAGTTTTCACGAAAATTGAATCGATCGACTTAGGATAGACTAACTGCCAATTTCAATAACCTACCTCAATCCCAATCTCTATCCGCGCTCATCAACTGTTGTTTTGGCCCTCTCAAACTTACACATTGCAAACTGGGCCATTGACTGGTTACAAACACCGATCGATCTCTAAATTGGGATTGAGATGCGTTATTGAAATTGGCAATTGATCGCAAACTTGAGATAGCGGAAAAAACTCAGTTTGTTTAGTGAATCGTTGAAAGAAATCAAAAGTTAGAGGAAATAACTCAGACAATTTATTTCACAACTACCCACTAATAGTATCGAGATGGGATGTTTGCTAAATGTTGTTAACAAAACAAATTGTTGTTAGTTTACGTGCATCTGTCATTATGCAGTATTAGTTAGTTAAATGTGTAAATATGGGTAAATACTGACTGACATTTCAGTGGAAATATTTATTTTTATGACGTGTTCAAATGTGGGATGTTATATTTTCAATCAATTGAATAAATAATGTTTCATGATTCTCCTGAATCAAGGAATGTATTATTTTACTACCAATTCTATTGTTTACGTAGTATTGTAAATAAATAAATAAATAATGCTGGACAATCCACACAGCATCATCTAGCCCCAAGCTAAGCAGAGCTTGTATTATGGGTACTAGATGACTGATATACTTAATAGTATACATTACATATATAGATATTTTCTATTATACATAGGAAATACCCAGAACACCCGGAACAAATATTTGTAGATCGTACAAACATTTGTCCCAAGGCGGGAATCGAACACGCAACCTCCTGCGTAGCAGGCGGACCTTCGCCCGCTGCGCCACATCGGTCGTCATTGTGCTTATAGGTAGGTAATGCTATGTGCTGTGGCTATAGGTGTAGATTATCTTGGAAGGGTCAGATGGTTTTTTTTTTGTAATTTTGATGTTCAAATACTGACTTTGCATTGTGTAATTCAAATAAATTTACTTGAACTTTGACTTCGTCCTACTGAACAATGAAAATATTCTTATTGTTGTTGTATTCAAATCATTGAGCACATGGTTGAAAAAAAATATTTCGGCAAACTATATTCAGATTTTAATGATCACAAAAGATATGAGTTTGTGTCAGACTGTGTCCTTGTAGAACTCAATTTCTATTTTTATTATCCCACTGTTGGGCAAGGGTCAACCCACTATCTTCTAGTCCTCCCTTTTTGCGGTTTTCTCTTTTGCAATAAATTCGTCACGCCAGCGTTTTCTAGGTCAATAATTGGTCCTTCAATATCTCCAAAACAAATACCAGAAAACCTTACTGAATGTGCACTTATCAAATATTAACAAGGAAACATCGTTATTTTAATTGAAAAGCTTCCTTTACAATTGGTAGCAGTTAATGGAACTGGAAGGACGTGATAAAACCCTCCACGCTCCGCTTTGAGGGAACAATATTGACAAGCTGAGTGGGAGGAGGTCGGGACTCGGACCAATAGTTATGTTTCATTTTATGTTACTGGGTAGTAGTTTAAATAACGTGAGGGTCACACTTAAAGTTTTTACAATTGGCCAGTAAGAAACGTTGTCGATTAAAAAGTCGTTTGAATTTTTTTTCGTCGTTTTTTTTTTTTTTTTTTTTTTTTTTTTTTTTTTTTTTTTTTTTTTTTTTTTAAAAAACGTTGCCTCACACTAGGAATTTCTCCTGTATCGTGGGTGCGTTTACAAACATACAAACTCACATACACAAACAGCCAGACCCGGAACAACTACCTGTAGGTCATACAAATATTTGTTCCGAGTGGGAATCGAACCTACGACACGCGGCGCAGCAGTCGATCGCTCAGCCACTGCGCCAACCGTGCCGTCAAATTAATTACTTAGTCTATATTGCTAACAATATTTTGACCGACATCGATTGGAATTTCATAAAAGCTTCTTATGCCACTGTCTATAAAGATGGTCGGAGCAATATCAATGATGATTTTCCCGAAGGACGTCCTTCCACGGCGTCCAGAAGTGAGTGTAGTGCGGCTATTGAAAAAAGCTGATAAAAGAGTGATGTACTCGTATCAACAAATTTAGGCAAGTTGAGACCCATTCCAAAAAAAAAACACACATCCATACCACGCATGGAGACGCCATTACTAATACCATTCGAGTCTGCAAGTTTAAGCTGTCACAGGCATAGTTAGAATTGCCACAGGCCAACAAACTCTATGTGTAATCGGTGATACTCACTGTCACGTTTTGGTTATAAACATTGTTGACAATGTTAATTTCTCAGTAGCAGCCCGGAGTCTGTATATGTGCCCAGTTAGTGGCAATATGCTGACCCCCTATCACATGGGACTTAAACTTAACTGGTGAAATGTGGGTGCGCTGTAGATACACCTCATATATTCATATTCATCTATTTGCATTCCACAAGGTAAAGCATGGTGTTAAGAAAAAAGGCTTAGAGCTAAGAGCCATTGTAGACCCTGTCAGGGCACAGCAAAATTAATTCTTACATGCTAAGAATTTAAATGTACACGAAACAAAATTAATTTATTATACAATATAAGAAAAAATAAAATATACATGTCAAAATCCTTTAGATTTGTAAGATTTTCTTGGCAGTAAATTTGCCCTCCTCTGTGCCCAACGCTTCGGGTAATACAGGCGTAATGTTACGTTATTGATATGTTGACAATGCCGCGGCCGGCTCTAGCAACGGCTGGCGAGAAATCTCCGTATTCTGTGCAGTAAATACATTTATCCGTCAATTTAACATTAACGAATCAAGCATAACTAAATAAACAGCCGATTTCATCAATGCGCAATCACCTACATACATATTTAATGCATCTCTCAGTATGTATGTTATCCTTCTAAATAAAACTTAGGTATCGATAAATCGCGATCCGAATTCGCGAGCAATCGAATCGATCATTGCACTCATTGCATTATCCTGCACTGAGGTTATTCAACTTGCTTCTGGATATTTCTGGGTTTATTGTTTAAGGCTTTTAGTTGATATGTTGATGGAAATGAGAGTTGATATAGGTAAAAGGATGTGTTAGTGAAAAAGTAAGGTGATGAGTGCGTTATCAATTTTAGGTCAGCACTTAGTATCAAGAGGGGTTAGGCGGGTACTTAGTCAGTAACCCGAAAGTCAGACAACCGGACGTCTGACTACCCGTAACGACTATCAAAGATCTATAAATGACAGCTGGTATCAACGGTCGAACGTGCTTTCCGAGGTACGGAGGGGTATCCATATGGAATGGATGGTCACCCTTCCACGGAACGACCTCAGCAAGCGTAGCTAGCCTTCGATCGACCCGTGCGGCTGTTATTATTTAGTCATGGGATAAAGTTTGATAATTAAATGATGTAGCTAAATTGATGTTTCTTTTATGTGAAAAGGTTGTTCAAATGAACAACAACCATCTGTGCTAAGTACTTAATGTATGTACTTACCACCCATGATACACATATCCAACTGGACTTTGAGGGTCGAGAGGTTGGAGCCGCGTCATAACACGAACTTCAAGTCGTTCGTGGTGCGAGTTCCGACACACCATCTCGAGAAGTTCCTCAAGGAAGAGTTCTGGCCGAAAGGTGTTGTGTATCACCGGTTTCGTGGCCGCCTACATGACACTAGTCAGCGAAACACGACGCCGACACTTCGTGTGCACTAGTTGTTTATTATGTAATATATATTTATAGTATTTTTAAGTTTAGTTAATATAGTATTGTATATGTTTATATGGGCCTAGAAGGCTGAAATAAATGGATGAGTAAATAAAATATCTACTTGTTTCGTTCAGAAATCAAAATTGCGAATAGTAGCGAAAAACTCAATCGTTCACTGCAAACGGTATCAGAATTCGAGAATATTCCTCGCTCTACGAAGAATTTCATATTACGGAGAAATTGCAATACGCTGCATTTTCTATGCAATATGTAGACAATTTGAGCTCGCTCAAAGTACAGACGGCAAAATCAGTTGGGTTTTCATGTACAAAGGCATCTTAGCACTAAAAATACCCGCACGTACTGTCCCACTGCAGAGCAAAAGCTTTTTATACAGAGAAGGCTATCACCACGCTCGCTCAAGGTGGGTTGGTGATTTCAGACTTACAATTACACATAATATGTATATGTCCAGGTTTCCTCACTTTGTTTTTCTTAACCGATGTCAGTAATGTCTAAGTTATGAATCGAAAAAGTCACTTATGTGCTGCTGGTTAGAACCCATAACTCCTTGCATGAGAATAGAGGTCTTCCACCACTTCCTCCACTTTACCATCTCGATCTCTGCAGGGTTGGGTACGAAAAGATTGATTGAAAATACAATAAACAAAATAGGCCTGACCGCTGGAATCTACCAAATCATTTCTAGGTGGCGCTGAATTTGTTTACAATATTATGAAGTAGGTATATGGTAAATCAAGTACATATCTGAAACTCCACTGGACCAACGAACGAGATAGTAATAAATATATTTATCATCATTATTATAATTAAAGTAATATTTGTATACCATTGAGGACAAAACATAGCGCAATACCTAATATGTACGATCCGGAAACCTATGTTTAACAAATATTAATTCAGATTCTCATTCAGCATTTATCACAGACGTGAAGCTCATTGAAACAACCTGCCTGTAACCACTCGTGTTGACTGTACATTCAAGAATATTATAAACCAGTTCATTAAAATTGTATCTGTTGCAAGAACCCTGTAAAGTGCATCCCTTGGCGACATATTGTAAATAATATCGCTCTATGCAAAGCTTCTACAAGAAATATGTCTGACCTCCTTTGAACATCGTAAACTTAAGATAGTTTTCTTGAAATTGCTTTTCTTTTTAGCTTTAGCAGCACCTAGCAGACACCCGCGACTTCGTCTGCGTTTGTATCTTTATAAATAACATAAAATCACGCCTGTATTCAGAAAGGTTGGGTAGTGGTGTACTTACAGTACATCCACATTTCACCAGTTATGTTTAAAGTAAAGTACCAGCCTATTACTGTCCCACTGCAGGGCAAAGGCCTCTTCTCATACAGAGAAGGCACGAGCATTAATCACCACGCCTGCTCCAGACGGGTTGGTGATTTCAGACTTATATTAATTATATAAGTCCAGGTTTCCTCACGATGTTTTCCTTCACCGATGTCAGTGATGTCTAAGATAAACTTAGAAAGTTATGTTTAAGTCGCATTTAATAGGGGGTGAGTCTAATAATAGGTATCAACTGGGCACACGTACAGACTTCGGGCTGCTGCTGAGAAATCCCTAACGAAAAATCTCAATAACATTGATTGACCCGGGAATCGTACCCTAGATCTCATGCTTACCAGTTAACTCAGTACCCAGTTAATTGGAAACACGATACCCCTTGGTAAGACCGGATTGTCAGACTGCTTCTGTCACACGTAGATCGTGTGACAGAAGGTGAAATGATTTTTTCATAAGTATTTTGGTTTAGTAAGAGGTAACCTAGCTCAATAGGTACCAGTATTTCGGAGTTCATTAGAAGAAATCCTTTCAGAAATTGTGATGTTTCGCTAACTTATCAAGCTCTTCTCTTTTTTTTTAAATGGCCCACAGTAGGAATTCTTCCTGTACCGTGGGCGTATTAGGGTTGGACCTCATCTGGCAGCACGGAATCGCCTTTTTCCGTCGCCCTTTCTCTTTCTGTCGCTTAGAAATGCCATTTGCTAGACCGAGACAGAAAGCATAATGCGATAGCACGCGGCGGAATCCTCGAGGCGATCGGCATCACGGACAAAATGATCGGTCGGCAGGGGGACTCCGGAACGCTGAAGCGCGCGATAGCATGCTAACGCATCCTTTCACCGCACACAATCTTTGTTTCACTGAGATGCATTTCCGGAACTTTGTGTTTTGCTTTTGAAGAGTAGGCTGCAGAAGGTCAACTAATTCATTAAAATCATTCCATAATAATCTACGAAACTATCAGGATATGTTACTAAATCCGGAAAATGCGTAACACCGTCGCCTTTTTTGTCTGCGGAATGCGACAGCGCGCGTTCGCATGCGGCAGCATACTGCAGCACGTGCGTACGTACGTAGCACAGGCGGAACAAATGCGATTCCGTGCTGCCAGATGAGGTCCAACCCTTAACGAACATTTGAAAAAAAAAAAAAAAAAAAAATACAAACACACATTATATTTGCCTAGCCTTTTCCTGTGAATTAACAATTTTTGTTTGCTAACTAAAACCTATAACTTTTATTTCAATTTGCTTTTTTCTTTGCTCTTAATCCTTTACAAACAATGGGTATTTAAAAAGTTTGGAAATCGTTTATTGTAACAGAAAGGATTACGTAATTCGAGAAAGTCGGTGTCAGTTACAAACTTAAGGCTACTTAAAATACACTTGGCAAGTTGGGACTAAGAGAATTTACACTTTTCTTTTTAATTTAACTTATGAATTATATTTTTGATCCATAAGGTGTTTCGTTTCGTTTCACAAGGGGTGAAAACTAAAGTAAATGTGTGTCTGTATCCATAATATAATATAATAATCCAGTATACCACCTTACACTTCTGTAACAACTTATTTTCCTATATTACGAAAATGAACGATTTTATTTGTTTTTTTTAGGTTTACAGACACTACCGACATGTTTGGACAAATGTTTCTAAATTTATAATTGAATGTAGGAATTTATAACTGCCTCGATAGTGTAGCGGTTGTAAGCACTACAGACAGGCATGATGTTCTGGGTTCCATTCACGGATCGGGCAGAGTGTTATTGGGATTAGCATCTCGATTTTCTTTGTGGCAGCCCAAAGCCTGGATTTGTGCTCGGGTGATGGCAATAGGCTCGCACCTATTACTTGGGACTGAAACATACATATAAGAATACCCACTATGTATAAGTACGTAGTTTACTAACTAAAGCAAACATAAACCGGTCAGGTTTACGTTACGTTGAAGACCAAGACCAATTAGTCACATTTACGATCAATTTCGAATCGTTTACCAAGTCGTGACGTATGACAGCTCATTGTTATTGGAGATATTATTACGATTTACGTACAGAACCCGCTTGGCAGACTCCCAATACGTGGTTGCCAGATCAAATATGTACTTCAGTGGTCTCTTTGTGATAGAATGCGGGATTAAGTTTCTAGATGGAGATAATTGCTCATGATTGAGCCTATTTCTAAGAAAGCAGTGCCAATAACATAGTAAGTATGCTCTAGCTAGACTCTAAAGCAGAGATCGGCAACATTTTGCCAGGTAAGGTCCACGTAGTGGTAGAATGAAATGATATATATTCATAGATGAATGAATGGGGGAATGAATAACATCCACAAGTTAATAATTTTGACTATAGGTACTTATATTAGTGATATTTAATATGCCAAAACTTTTTATTGAATCATGTTGAAATGTAGAAGCAATTGTCCATAGAATAAAAAAATAGATTACTATTGGTTTGTGTTGGTCTTTACTAACATAATTACAGAATTTGTTTACTAACACTATCACTAGAATTAATTTGTTTTAGCAAGCTTTATATTAACTTGCAATGTTCGTATGTAAGTTATCGCAAAAAAAGTACAAGATTATTTTTTTCGTAATACCTACTTTTAATACGCATGTCTTCTACCACTCATTTTTTTTCTTTTCCTAGATTACTAAAACTGTGTTGCTGTAGTTTAGTCTTTTTTGTATCTATCTATGTAGACTTTTTATTAGCAATCTAGTTATGTGTCATTCATCATCATCATCATCATCCTCTTGCCCTTATCCCAATTTATTTGGTGTCGGCGCAGCATGTCTTCTTCCATACATTTCTATTTGCCGTCATATCAGAAGGGTGACTTTGGATTGTGTGAAAGATGATACGGCTAGGAAGGACACCTCCTTCCTAGCCATATCATCTTTCAGACAATCCATCCATCGTTTCCTAGGTCTCCCTCTACTCTTGTAACCCTCTACATTCATACCTTTGTATCACGTGTCTATACCATGACAACTGATTTCCACACGACTTCTCTGTCACAGGCGCCACTTTCAGACTTCCTCTTACTTCCTCTATACTCATTTCTTATTCTTCCCATTCGCGTAACACCACACATCCCTTAGCATTCTCATCTCAGCTGCTTGCAACTGCCTTTCATTCATCCCTTTTGTGGCCCAACAATTAAATTATTAGTTTTTATATAAATGAGCCTTCTTGAAAAGTAAAAGAATACGCGAATGTAGATACCATCTGCTCCTCTGTCGAATACAGGCGTGATATGACTCACGTTTAATGTGACCACCATTTAATAGCCCATTAAACTCTTCTTTCATCTTTATATGAATGCGAATTTATTGGAACCCATTAATCTTTAAAATCTCTTTAATGTATGTATCAAATTAGAGTGGGTACCAGAGTTTTGGGTATCGTGTTACCCAGTAGCTGGATTGTGGAGGTCAGATAGGCACCAAGTAAACCTCTGGTATGCAGGTGTAACCCGTTAGTGTCTTAGTAGTACGGCGGCTGATTTTATGTTCCGACATATTCGGCTGATATGACACACCATAAGTGCCGCACTTGCGGCAGAAATTCAGCTCCGCAACTCTGTGTGTGTATTTAGTTTCTCGAGCGCTGAAGCGCTGTCAGAAGCGAAATGAACACTACGGGAGGACACGCGAGGCGCTGGCGGCTCCCTGCTGCTCCCCGTCCCCGGATATTCAGCGGCAATCGAACCGAACTTCGGTCGCGTATAATGTGAGCTCACAGTATAAGTTGCCGCTGAACTTACGCCCTACCGAAGTTAGGCTGTACGCTATGACGCGACGTTTTCGATTCAAATAGTATTGCAGGCGTACCAGTACCAGTACCAGCCTATTACTGTCCCACTGCAGGGCAAAGGCCTCTTCTCATACAGAGAAGGCACGAGCATTAATCACCACGCTTGCTCAAGACGGGTTGGCGATTTCAGACTTATATTAATTATAAGTCCAGGTTTCCTCACGATGTTTTCCTTCACCGATGTCAATGATGTCCAAGATAAACTTAGAAAGTACATATGAATTGAAAAACTCACATTGGTACTTGCCCAGTTTTGAACCCACAACCTCGTGCACAAGAGGCGAGGCCTAAACCACTGGGCCATCATGACTTCATCATGATTGCAGGCGTAATTGTGCTGAACTTCGGTAGCGTAACTTCGGCATAGTGTGTTTAGACACTTAGACTGGAAGTTGACCCGAGCATAGGTGGGAAAAGAAGTGACGATGATTATCAGACTTGGATGTAACCACATAAAAGTTTATTTACCCGGCATTGTCGCTCAAGAACAGTTCTACTAAAAGGTCATTAATCTGCTGATGGGTTACAGTGTTATAATCATAACGCCATCATGTCTGTAGTCTTTGAAGGGGTAAGCAAAGAGGTGTACAGCAAACTTATACAATGCGTTGTGTTTTAAGCCCCAGTCACGTGAGAAAGGGGCGAGCCTATTGCCGTTAACTGGACTGGGTACAAATACTGACTACTCGGAATTTCTTATGAGGTATTCCCGATCGGATCTATGTACTAGGACCTTACTCGGCAGTCGACTAGCAAGGCTATTAGTCAAATAGTGAGTATATTTGACTAATATAAAAGAGTCAGTAAGACAGTCAGTCCTGTAACTTCTCACCTCATAAAAAAATACCAATCTAAAATATTTGAAGCTGCGATCCTTATCATATCTTTGAACTTTTTCTTTGGTCTTCTCTATAAAAACTTCCTGCATTCCTGACTTTTCAAAACCACGTTCTATCCACAATTCCCTTATTAATCCTCTAACTTAATTCTACAGAACCCGATCGCTTGCGTGCGCGCATATTTACGATGCCCACACACAGACAACGTAAGCCATTGAATCAGATCATTACGTTTTGGCTCCTGTTCAACTGACCAATGATTCGGCTCATCTTGATGGGTATCAACGAACAACGATCTTCGGAGATAGGTGATGAGTGGATTTTCTTTTGAAATGATGCTAATAAGGGTGATGATGGCTTATTATGTTTGTGTTTTCTTTTTGTCCACGTAGATCTAGCAATTTGTCAGTGCCTACTCATTGAGAAAAAAGTCTTGAAATGTAATTAGAGAAAAAATGTCTTTCATGACTTGTGGGTTGTACTAATCTGTACATCTACCTCAATCTTTGGGGATGTAGGCGTTATGTATATCAATTATCTATCATATGGGTAAAAGAAGATATTGAATTAATTATAGATTTTTTTTGGGATCCCTTCTTTTCGCATAATGTTTTTTGTCCTAATATACTTCGGCATAACTATTTTGGCACAATTTGTTTTGGCATAATAATACTTTGGCATAATTTTTTTAGGCATACAATTTATGTTGGCATAATCATGTTAAAGACTAATTTGTTTTGGCATAAATTTGATTAGCATAACATTAGTAGGCCTAATGACTATTAGCATAACGTTAGTAGGCCTAAAGACTTTTAGCATAACGTTAGTAGGCCTAATTTAAATTAATATGCTGTGCAACAAAAGTTAGTCACAGAACCGAATTGCTGCAAAACCGACTTCACGTAGTCTTGTTTGTCCTACCCCATTGAAATCTATGATAATGATAACATCAACTTACAATTTTCATTGTGTGAAACAATGACAACTGTCAGTAACAACTTCACCACTACAAAAAAAAAGGTCAAGACCAATCGTTTTATTACGTCCCTCAAAAAACCCTACGCCCTTCGTCTTGACCCAAATCTACGTCCGTCGGCGTTCTGCCCAGACTGACCAAATCCCAGTTTTGTAGATAAACACATGAAGACGGATACACAACAATGTTAGTCATACTGTTTACTGTGTTTACCAAACGGTTCAGCATGAAAACTTATGGCGAGACGTAATGGGATCTGAGTTACAAGTTCCCATTAAACGATTAAATTATTGGTTAAACTAGCATTTCTCTACATTTTGCATACAAAATTAAACCTTGAATTGTTCCTGCTAGGGTTGGTTTTCGAAATATGCTTCGAAGTGCACCTCTACTCACTCATAGGAACATATATTTCAGATTTAATGTTTCTGTCTTTAGCAGTTATGGCTTTGCGTTGTCTGTCTTTGACTCAGTTAAGTCTCAAATCTGTTTTGTAAGTACAAAATAAATAAAAGATAAAATCAGATAGTTAGTTATGAGCCAATGATAATCCAGTGGTTAAACTTCACCTCTAATGTACCAGCGTCCAAATCCAGGCAAGTAAATGAATTTTTCGATGCAGTGTGATTCTTTATTTTCTTTTTAAGTACCAATGTGAGTTTTTCAATTCATATGTACTTTCTAAATTCATCTTTATTATTACTTACATCGGTGAAGATAAAAATCGTGAGGAAACCTGGATGTATAATTAATCGCCAACCCGGCCTGAGCAAGCGTGGTGATCAATGCTCTTGTTCTGTATGAGAGAAGGCTTTTGCCCGGCAGTGGGACAGTAAGATCTAGCCGGCTTCGCCGGGTGTAAATTTTTATTCATCAATCTTTTTGTCACATGCATTTTATCCCGCCTTATCGCCCATACCAATGAAAACGTTTTTTTTAACTTTTCTGTCACCGGCACCATTTCAAATTTTCTCACACACACATCAATCTCAACATTCCCAACTCTGCTTCATATAATCTTATTTCATTCTGCTTCTTTATGGTCCAGCATTCCAATGCATCATACAGTAGATTAACAAAGCTCGCCTTGTCTGCCTAGCCATTGCTATACAATTTAGGGGTCGGCTTCTAGTCTTACCGGATACAGCTAAATACTAGTATTTTACATGGATCAACTTTCTATCTAAAATCCACAAACCAGTTACTGAGCAACACGACATCCTTTGGTAAAACTGGTTGTTAGACTTTTGAGTTTCTGTCTACCAGTAACGAATGTCAACAATTTCTTAATGACAGCTGGGGCCAACTGCTTAACGTGGTTTCCAAGGCACAGATTGGTTTCTTTTTGCATGGACGGTCACTCATCCACAAACTATCCTCGCTAAGCGTAGCTAAACCTTTGATCGATACTTACGGCTACAAACATCCAGTGCTTCAAGACTAACAAAGCCACTAAAATAATGAAATAGGTGTAAAGTTATTACTCCGAAAGTGTATTGATACGTTTATCAATTCAATTAAATATAACATGGAGATTAAGAGGACTAGAAGCAGAAGTAAAACCGCGGGCAACAGCTATAGTTTTCAGAAAAATATTCGTTATTTCGTAAGTGGCGCCCAACGAAAAACAGAAACATCTTCCGCATTACAGATTTAACCTATCAAATTCCACCAGTCTCTTTATGTGACCTTTAAGAAAAATACGCTTGTTTATGTTTAGAAAAATTCTTAAACCGAACGCTTTTAGATTGTTTGTTTGTCCTGCCTAATCTCGAAAATGGCTGGAGCTAAATCGAGGTTTTCTTCAAAGATTTACGATGCTCATAACGTTTATTAAACCAACTTTATACCATCGCATAATTTTAAAGGGCTGCGAAGATGTTCGTGTTAAATTTAGTCGCTAACATTTTCAGTGTTAAAAATTATGCCGGTCGTAAAGTGGATCGCAGAAAAAAAAATGTTTATTCATGTTCCCACTCGTCGTGTCATCCAAAATAAAATAACCACAAAAACAAATAATAAAAAGTAACATTTTAACACTCCAACCTACGTTGTCAACGAGATTTAAAATTAAAAGTGGAAGCTATTTTTGTAAAAAGAAATATTAGTCACACACTCATAAAGAAAACGGGCGTATTCTGGATTCACGGCTGAACATCTCATCGTCATCTCGCTCCAAAACGCATTTTCATATGAGATGACAGATATAAGAAATATGTACGTGTAAGTGAACAGTGAATTATTAGATAAACAAGTGTCAGAATAATGTAAAACGTTCTGTATGTATTGTTGAAACGATTATTGTAATGCGTTAATTCAGTTTTGAAAACTATGTATGTGTTAAAACTGTTTATTTAAAATGGCGTGAAAACTTACGTAATGTTTATTTTGAGGTTATGCAAGCCAGTTATGAGGATTGTGTAAGCGGTGTATTGTTTAGCGTTTGTACCAGTTATTGGTATGTTGGTAACTCCATCCTAGCTTTCTTATATGTATATACAATTCTCGTGTCACGGTGTTTGTTATTAAACTCCTCCGAAACAGCTCGACCGATTTTCGTGCAATTTTGTGTTCTGCGAATAGGACAACATCTATTTTTCATCCCCCTAAATGTTAGGGTGGTTCACCCATAAATTATATTTTTTATTTTTTAGACAAAAATTCAATTTTTTTTATTACGATTAAACATTGAAAAATACGTACATATTCAAATTTCCACTTTTCTATCACCAACCTCCATATGGCAAAACAACGTTTGCTGGGTGAGCTAGTAATATTATAAATGCGAAAGTAAGTTTGTTTGTTACCCTTTCACGCCTGAACCACCGAACAGATTTCGATAAAATTTGGCAGAGAGATAGATTGCGCCCCGGGAAAGGATATATTCTACTTTTTTATCAACAAACCACGCGGGCGAAGCCGCGTGCTGAAGCTAGTGATAATATAATAAACATAAAACTTTATATTAGGTCTTTACCTATGAAATTGCCGTTCTGCAGTACTGGCCATTTCAAATCAAAATATTTTTTGTTTGGCTAAGAATTCTAATTTCAAATTAATTTTATTTTAAAAACATGGATTTTTTTTTCCAAAAGTAGTCATTTGTTTATTGATTAGTGTTACATTTTCATCGCATTTAAATCTTTTTCGTCATCATGGATACGTTAAAAATTCGAGTAATTATGGAATATGAGTACCGTCGTGGCAGCAACGCGGCACAAGCGGCACGCAACATCAACGACGTTTACGGAGCTAACACTACAAACCAACGCACTACCTGTTATTGGTTTGCTCGCTTCCGTTCTGGAAATTTCGACCTGAAAAATGAACCTCGCGGTCGTCCGAAGACTTTGGTCGACAATGACGAATTAAAGGCGATTGTGGAAGCTGATGATACACAATCTACGGCTGAATTAGCAGCAGCTTTCGACGTTAGCGTCAAAACAATATTGGTCCATTTGCGTCAAATTGGCAAGGTAAAAAAGCTTGACAAATGGGTGCCCCACGAACTCAATGATCGCCAGCGCGAAGTACGCGTCGAGACGTGCCTTGCACTGCTCAACAGACACACAAATGAAGGAATTTTGAACCGCATTGTTACCTGCGATGAAAAATGGATTCTGTTTGATAACCGCAAGCGCTCAGCAAGTTGGTTGGATCCTGGTTCAGCACCTAAACAATGCCCTAAACGAAAACTTACCCCAAGAAAAGTGATGGTCACTGTTTGGTGGTCTAGCGCCGGTGTGATTCAACACAGCTTCTTACCAAACGGGGTGAGCATTACTGCAGATGTGTACTGTGAAGAATTGAACACAATGATGGAGAAGCTGGCACATCTCCAACCAGCATTGGTCAATCGCTCGTCTCCGCTGCTCCTGCACGACAACGCGCGACCTCATACTGCACAGCAGACGGTCTCCAAGTTGCATGAACTGGGGTTGGAAGCTCTCCTTCATCCGCCCTACTCACCAGACCTTGCGCCTACAGACTACTACTTTTTCCAGAATTTGGATAACTTCTTGGCGGGAAAAAAATTCAATACCCGAGAGGCAGTAGGTACAAAATGCCTTTGAAGAATTTGTTGCCTCCCGTCCAGCTGATTTCTTTAAGAAGGGCATCAATAAACTGCCACTGCGTTGGCAAAGATGCATTGATTGCATGGGTGATTACTTCGATTAATACAAATAAAAAATACATGAAATTTTATATATATAATATATATATAATATTATATAATATACAAAAAATTCATTTAAATTTTTTCATACAAAACGGCAATTTCATAGGTAAAGACCTATTATATCCGTACAGGTCTTGTAAATGCTAAGTTACGTTATTGCCTCAATTAACTTAGGCTCCTTATTATTATGGGAATAGAGGTGAGCCGTGGCGCAATTTCACGTAATACACCAAAAGCCTTTTTTCTGTAGCAATAGTTTCAGGGTTGTTGGGTTTTCCATCTGGAATTTCTGTTGTAATTTTCAGTAGCTGCCCGGAGTTCGGATTTATGCCTATAGTTGATGGTAATAGGCTCGCCCCCTGTTACATAGGACTTAAATGTAACTGGTAAAATGTGGGTGTACAATAGGTACTCCTCTGCCTAACGCCTTGGGGGATCACAGGCGTGATTTTGTTGATGTTAGTCTTATTGCTTGCCGAATCGGCAGATCGATTGGGATAATTGTAATTTCATAAGATTACCGCCATCATCATGGCTATCAGCCGAAAAATGTCGACTGGTGGACATAAACTTCCCCCAGGGTATCCAATTTGACCGGTCCTGAGGTTCTAGGCTATTACCTGATGGAAGGCCATTCAACGCTACTCCTGGTCATCCATCTTTTGAAGTACGGTAACCTTGGTTCCCTAGTGGATCTCTTCATTTCTGATTCGTTTTCGCTGGGAAACTTCATTTATTTATTTATTTATATATGCACACGGGTCTGATGAGCCAATTATGCTAACATTACAGATTGACAAATAATATCAAATTTATATAACATATAAAAAAGAATATAACACAATTGAAATAAAGTAAAAAAATATATAATAATCAGATTGTCTTGCTTTCGCAAAAGCTTAGACAAACGCACATTACAATTTTAATTTCGTCCGCAAATAGGTCACAGTTCGGGTTGGCTTCCATGATACTATTGAGCGCAGATAGAATGCGAGGAATTGGGGATGATGCCCGAGCCACGGTGCGGCTCGCCGGCACAGCCAGCAGACGGTGCTTCCGTCCGCGGAGATAGTTACACGGAGCGTACCAGCTCATTGAGGAGATCAGGAGCATCTGTTGTCCCCCTACATATTTTAAGCATAATGTTCAGCTGCTCATATGCTCTTCTAGTTTCTAACATATTATATCCTAGACAGCCTAGGAGAAATTTTGTTGGATACAGATATGGATAAAATCCTAAAGTAGACTTATAAAGGAATCTTAGAAACGCTTTTTGGACCTTTTCGAGCAGAAGGGCATAAGAAGCCTCACATGGGTTCCAGACGCAGGAGCTCGCCTCCAATTTACTTCTGACAAGCGTACTGTATAAAAGTCGTATGACATGCTCGTTTCGAAATTCGCGCGAGTTTCTGAGAACAAATCCCAGTCTTTTAAAGGACTCTTTGGCAACGGTAGCGATGTGGTCGTGGAATGTCATTCATATAATATTGACTACGGAGCAAAATAGTTAAGGAGATTTAAAGGTGATATTTTCTTAGCTTACCTATGTCAATAATAGTACGCAATAATCAACATCTTCTGATATTGATTAAATTGTATAGTTTACAGTGTCGATGAATGACTGATACCTATTTATAAAAGAAGTCTATCAAAAATAGTGTATTTGACTACATAAATAAATAAACCCACGCCTTGTTCCCATGGGTGTAGGCAGCAACTACAGTCAAATACCGCATTGCGCATAAGCTCACTGACATTATTAATTGTCTGATTTCCATGCTAGTTACGAAGCGAATGCAACCAGTATAAGGTAGTTTAGGTAAAAGATAAATTATAAAAAACTTTACTTTGTATAAAATGTTCATATTAAGGCAGAATGTGCATCATCATCATCATCATCCTCTTGCCCTTATCCCATTTTATTTGGGGTCGGCGCAGCATGTCTTCTTCTTCCATACATATCTATTTACCGTCGTCTCAGAAGTCACGTCCTTCTTAGCCATATCAACTTTCTTTATCTTCTTTTCTTGTAACCAGAGGGTT
This sequence comes from Phlogophora meticulosa, assembly GCA_905147745.2. Taxonomy (NCBI): domain Eukaryota; kingdom Metazoa; phylum Arthropoda; class Insecta; order Lepidoptera; family Noctuidae; genus Phlogophora; species Phlogophora meticulosa. Next base: position 4,454,913 of record LR990542.1, read on the forward strand.
ACAAGAGTAGAGAGAGACCATTCATACTCAAAACTTTACTTTGTTTAAAATTTTCATATTAAGGCAGAATGTGCATGGATCCTTTTATATAATTTAAGGACTTATTTTTATACAAATAAAGACCTACATTCTAAGCAAATAAAGACCTATTTTATTCTATTCTATAGCATCTTGCTACAGTGGTAGCAAGATGCTATAGTAAAATATAGAGTGCCATATTTTTCTTTTATACAGAATCAGACGCTATTATTTTTAAAGTGACGAACGCCAAGGAAATCACATCAAAGCACACTTAGGTATAATTATTTGTGTAATAATCTGTTTAGTAATTGATGAAGGTATAAAAATGTTATATAAAGATGTCATTATGCTTTTAAATTTATTTGTGCTGGTAAAGTGCCTTTTAGCATCATATAGATTGATTGTTTCAGAATAGAACGGTCACCGCGCTTTTCATCTATTTAAGAATGCATACTTGAGAAATAGGTAACGGTATACAAAATGTATACAATGAGTATTTTAGTGATGGAATAGGTAAGGTATTATTTTCAACCTTATTGCAATGAGTTAGTTAGTGTGATAGTTAATTAATGTGTAACTACCTAGTTACATTTATATTTAAGTTTGATTCTTAATATATTTATGATGTTTTATTGTAACATCGTAGGAATAGAATTACAATTACTTTATTAATGTACATACCGTGCTAATATTCCTGTAACCATATTATTTTTTGTAAACTTTTGTCAATATATCTATAAATACATACATACATTATAAATACTAGCCTTTTTCCACTGGGGGTAGGCAGAGACTACAGAACGACATCTGGTATGATCCTCACATAGACTCATTTCGCTTGTCTATAAGTACTGATTATACCCAAAAGCTTCGTATGTACCGTATCCTGTGAATAAATGTCTTTATCTTAGTCTTTATCTGACATCAAAAGAATATTTTTAAGACATAATCTATGAGTAAAAGTTTTAATTCCGAAAAGGTTTCTTCAAAATTGTTACAAAGGGCCAACTGTTTTAATGTGGGAAGTCGTTCGTGAATTTCATCTTGGTGATTTCGCAAGAAAAGTATTTTTAGAAATTCAGAGTGGTGGGTGAAGGTAATCATAAAAATTGCCAAAACGACTATTTTTTAGACTAGCTGCGCCCGACTTTGTCAGCGTGGAATTGAATAAAACATGGGATTTCATGTTTTTGCGCGGTACCCTAATTCTTTTCTAAAATATTAGTCAGTCTACTCTAATTATTTTTCTGAAATAAAAGTAGCCTCAGTTACTCCTTATAACATTATCTGCCATTGAAAGTGCCGTCAAAATCGTTTCGGAGATTAGCCCAAACAAACAGACACACACACATCTAATAAATGATTTTATTTTGGATATAAGTAGATACGGTATCTACTTATATCCAAAATGCGTATGCTTTCGTATGCATTTAGTAAAAAGCTGTTATTTTAACATTACAAAAAGACACTTCAATTTTATTTATTTGTATCGAGTATAGATGTTTACACTTTATTTTACTGTGTTGGGTGGCTTACAGCTAACAGTAGAACCAAGTAAAAGCAAAATTAAATTCTATTAGAGGAAAGGGACAGATACACCCATCATTTCGCTCTAACTACAAAAGGAAACCAGTATTTCTATACTTAGGAGCCACATTGCAAGAATGTATAGGTACTTGATATAATTGAGTACATGTGTAAGATAAGTAGGCCTTTGTTGTGGGCGTTACACTCAAGCATATTGTGAAATGTGTGCAAAGTGAAGCTAAAATGTAGAGCACAGGTATTACAACGATAAGAATGTCATAACTTACGGAGATTCGTTCGGTCAGGTACACATTGTTTACACATAAAACACAGTATTTTCCTAAACCACTAGTTTTACGAAAAAATAATGCTGTACAAGTGTACACAGGTGTTACTGTATTACATATAGAAGGTTACTGTTTATTCGATAATATTGTATAGATTCAAGTTCTTCAAACTTACTAGACACACATGTGCCTGGGAAGGTAATTGCACCGCTTCTTTTTCCCAGCAAATACACTAGGAAGTGGTGAAGGGTAGGCGTTTTGGGGGACTGTCTTATATAATTTTGACGTTCAAAAAGTCAATTGAAAAAGTCACATTGGTACTTGCCCAGGTTTGAACCCATAACCTCTTGCACAAGAGACGAGGCAAAAACCACTGGGCCATCACGACTAAAAAAAAACACGCAAAACATACTACTGCCTACTTTTTAATGGCTGTCGCCTTTTGCAGGCATAACGACCATTTAATATACCTAACGCTTGCATACTACTGGAAGCATACATTTTTAATCATTTGGTGAACTTTTTGCGACTGAAAATCGATTGAAGGCACGCGCCTTACTTTACAGGCTGATGTTAAGTCTTTATCTATGTATGTATGTAGAATTTATCATATTCATGACGATGCAGAATTATTTTTTTTCCTTTATCCTGATCTTAATGGACCTCTACATACATAACATAACATCATGGCAGTATTACCCTAAGGGTAAGGCAGACGTGTAACTATAGTACAGAGGCCAGCACATCAGTCTACCTCAATATATCAAATTTCTTTGATAGGTTTTCAACTTTATTACAATAGAATAAGGTTTATGTTTAATTGGGAAAATATGACAGTTTGGGGTAGCTTGATGAGCTGGCGTCTGTACCTACACCCACTTTATGAGCTTATGGCCACCAACCATGCACAAATACAGTCTGCGGGCGACTACTGCGTAATAACAAATGGAGAAACCCAACAACACGTTACCCAACCTGTGATTCGAACCCAAGACGTCATGCTCAGAAGTAGCGCTTGTGTCTAATATAACAATGAGGCAGCTTACAGAAACGGGAAGAAGGATGGAGTTTTAGTGTGTGTGTGTGTGTGTAGATAACGGATGTGTCCCGTTTGCAAAATAAGGGCTCAGTCATGGCGTTGCGGATACCAACCGCATACTAGACCTTAAGAGGCGGGTTAAGCAATGCAATAGGCAAGGATGTAAAGTAATTTTGCCACCGGTGTCATATCACTGTCAAACTGTCATAGGCCACCTCATTTTTTAAATATGGTAAGGTATGTGCTCAACGGTAAGTTGTTATTCAGTGTACTTATAAAGGCACGATCGTATGAAGCTTAGTCATAATCATCACTATCCTTAATTGGATGCGGGGTTGTTTGTTTTCTTCTAAATCTCTAGCCCTAATCTTTATACATTCCATTCATCATTTCTTGGGTCTTCGTCTCTTAAGCATGCATAACCAAAGCTTTCGATGTAAATTTAAAATGAAAATAGCTTATAACCAGTGATCGGAATAAAGTGAGGTAAAATACTTAAAGTTTGAAAAAGAACAGAGACAAAGTGGAGACGCCTTGTGACAAAATATTTTTTCGGAACCAATATTTCGGAATATTATTTAATCGAATATAGTTCCTGTTTCTGTTTTAAACAAAACCTCCTTGTTTACTGTATTATTAATTAAATGTGCTTTAAGTTATGTCCATAAACCGGGAACGACTATCCCGTAAATATTTTTTAGTAGTAAGGAATTCACCAGCTTTTTTGCCTCTGTTCATTGAACTTTAGATTAGCTCACCTAATTCTGATCACTGCTTATAACCTTTCCATTGCTGGGATACAAAGCTCTATTCTATATGAGGCACCAACATTCCCACACGCGAGCCCCACGAGAGTTGGTAGTATTTTGAGAGCATTCGTATTTCAACTTTTGATGTATGATTGTCTGAAACTTCTGTCGCATTTTCCTTCATGTGACCATACAGTGTTTTTAGGGCACGTTAAAGAACTTCAAGGCGTGAAACGAGACAGATGGTGACGTAGCTATGGAGAACAGTGGACTAGTTGTAAATATAGCGGGTGTTGCGCCTGCGCGGGGTCACTGGCGTGCATCTATTCTAGGGCTGTGAGAAATAGCTGGACTAGTCCAGAGTGTGGATTCTTAGGCGTTAATATATAATTGACATCTCACACAGAGACTCTAAATACTTGATTTGATATTTACATGGGAACTGAGCGTGAGGAAGGCGTTTTTCGGACTACCTCGCCATTTCCTACCACTCGAATAGAATGCCCGACAGTCTGACAACCAGTCTTACCGAGGGGTATCGTGTTACCCAGTAACTGGGTTGTGGGGGCAGTCGCTGCATGTAAAATACTGGTATTCAGCTGCATTCTGTTAGATTGGAAGCCGACCCCAACATAGTTGGGAAATGGCTTGGCAGATGATTTTTAGAAAATTCCTTTGGCACTAAGTCTGCCTCTGGACATTTGTATGCTTAAAGTATCGAGAAAATATGTAAGCTCAGGACGGCCTTTATCAGAATCCATCTTGCAACATGGGTATGTAGGTAATCCAAACACGGTAATTTAAATTGAACGTCATCGTAACTAAAACGATTTTACTTCCATAACATTATAATAATCCTACAAGTAGTAGTAGTACTTATATTAATTATATAAGTCCAGTTTTCCTCACGATGTTTTCCTTCACCGATGTCCAAGATAAACTTAGAAAGTACATATGAATTGAAAAACTCACAGTGGTACTTGCCCAGGTTTGAACCCACAACCTCGTGCACAAGAGGCGAGGCCTAAACCGCTGGGCCATCATGACTATAATCCTACAATTGCACATTAATTACTAACATTCTGATCAAAACTTATCACATTAAAATACACCATGTTTAAGGCAATGGATAGCGATTTGTTGAAAACGTGGTGCGCTGGCGACCGCTCTCCAAGAAGGGAATCCTAAGATGGCCGCCCCGCTGCCATCGATTCGACGCCGACGCTCCGCTAGAGTGACGTTGAAACCTGTCACCCTTGACAATGCCTTTCGTATGTCCGCCGACAAATGAATGAATAACAATATCAGGCTAATGGGGGCCAATAGATAGGACATATTATCATTATTTTAGAATAACGTGTCTAAATAATATATCGAGTATACCAAAATATGCTCTACTTCTGTAAGTAGAGCATTATTACTTTGTTAAACTCTCTTACCGTATCTGTATACGCTAAGAAAGTTTAACTAAATAAACAGATGGAAAAAGAAGAGATGGGAAATGGAATGGTTATAGGCTGATTATAATATGATATGATTATGATATTTACTGACATACAATGGAGTCACGTCTTTTCCCTTGGTGGTACACTGCAACTACAAACGCCACCTACGACGGTCCTTACATACTCCTTTTGCTTCGTGTACGTTCCTACATCGGCCATGCACGCACGCCGGTTGGAAGTACATTCACGTGCCTGTTCTGTCTGAAGAACCTCACCAATAAAGTCTGTGTATTTCGAACCTCACCAATAAAGTCTGTGTATTTCTTGCTAGGGCGTTCCTTCCAATTACCTCTCCCACATGAATTAAGAATGAATGAAAGGCGACTTTAGTTAGCCTTTCATTCATTCTATCATATTATCGTGATCAAACCATCTAAGCATACTCTTTGCAATTTTTGTCACTACATCATTTTTAAAATCACATCGATATGATATTTCTCATGGTAATATTAGGTCATTGACGTATGAAAATGGGTTACCATGGCTATAAATGTCAACGCAACAGCTGTTATCGTCCAGATGCTAACATGTGCCAACAAGCGGAGATTAGTTGCAATGGACCCGATTATTATCATAATATTTAGTTTATCAGCGGTCGTTATCTTAAAAGCATTTGTTAGTAAAGGTTGAATGACAGATTTATAGACAGCCTTACCTTCAAATTATATCGATCAAAATGTTTCAAGGGATCCTAGTATATGGGATTTGCAGGACTAATAGACTGACTTAGGCTTTTAAGCTTATGGTCCATTCTAGGTGATGAGTCGGGTAAATTATTGCTACCGGAGTGGTCTCTTAAGAGGTAAAGGGGCCCCTTCCATGTGCTGATGGTGATCAGCGGGGTGGGTTTAATGAGGTAAGAATCCGACACTCCCTGGTCTTTTCCCCAAAAGTACAGGCGCCTTTTGAAGGGTTTTCGCCCGTAAAAAAAAAGGTATTTCATAAGGAAATTCTCAGTTGCGTTCCAGGGTCTGGATTTGTGGACAGACAATAGTAGAGTATATCCATATAAGGGCGAGACAGCATGCAACACAAGTACCAACTAAAAAACTTATGTTTGATATAAATAAATGTTTGTTTTATTTATTCCTCCACTCTAAGAACAACCAAAAAAGCTTTATAAATAGCTCATCACAATACTCATTCATTCATTCTTGGTCTGGGTCCATAATCGCCTTGCATACCACAAAAAATAACACGCAAAATCCATTTTCAACCAGAAATCAGTACCAAAAGTGTTTTAAACATCAAAAACACGCTGAACGCTGAACGGACACAGGTAGCCTTTAGATTCGCTCGTAAAAGTCATGTAAAGTAATTATCTGCAAAGATTTATGGGCACTGAAATGATTCTGGTGCACGGAAAAACTGAACGCGGAATATTAACTCTGAACTGAGGCGAAATTGTGATGTTTGAAATGTGTTATGTTTTGTGGAAGTTTTAGGCAAATTTTAACTGGTAAGACTATTGAAGATTAATCACTGAGTAATCGTTCCATAACAACTAACAATTGATCAAGTTGTTATGATTCTTAAATGTTACGTTAGTTGCAGTGGTAGCAATAATTAATCAAATGTCAATCGTAAATATAATAATGCGATCCGCCCCGGTTTCGCTCTTGAGAAACTACATACAAAAACCTTTCTCGTTTCTCAGTTTTTTTATTGGTGAAAACCTCAAGAAAATCCGTCCAGTAGTTTTTGAGTTTATCGCGTACAGACGCGGCGGGGGACTTTGTTTTATATATACTACTAGCTGACCCAGCAAACGTTGTTTTACCATACAAAATGTTTGAGGTGGACCACCCTTAACATTTAGGGGGATGAAAAATAGATGTTGTCCGATTCGCAGACCTAAACAAAATTTCACGAAAATCAGTCGAGCCATTTCGGAGGAGTTTGTATTATGATGTAGTGATTAAAACCGATTTCTTTACAAATTTAATTTGACCGGTTCGACGGAAACACCTTTATGCAACGACTTTTAACTTATCAGACTTAGTTGCCCTAAGAACAGACTACTCACTCATAAGATATCAACATAATTTATCTTGACATTAGTACCTATATGTTTGCCAAATGTGGGTTTTATGACCATATTTGATACATTGTTATTCAATGAATGTGCTGTTCGAGGAAAGTCCATGTGCTCAAGAAACCATTTCTAATAGTTATATTAGTAGCACATACCATCAATTACAGGATTAATGGGTTTCATTTGAACTGGGAAATATTATAAATCTAAGGCTGACAAAGTCGTACGTTCGATCCTGATTCCTTGATGTGAACACTGTAAGGGAAGAGTATCTATTAAATTAGGGATGATCTACGTCCAGCAGTAACATAACATCACGCATCATGTATTCCTCGTAAGGTTAAGCAAAGGTGTACTTATAGAAACACCAACAAGCAGCCTCCAGCAGTGTACGCGACATTCGCTTGCAGGGAAGACGATGAATGATGAACCGACCAAGACAGAAGACTTGGAACCTTAATTAATTTGTAGAAGACTAGGGTCTTCTGAAAATTAAGTGTAGTGATAATATGAAAATAATATGAGGAGCTCGTTGCTAAATAAAAACAGCCGCACGGGTTGATCGAAGGTTAAGCTAAACTTGCCGAGGTCACGCTGAAGATGGGTTGACCGTTCGTAACATATCGAGCCTCTTCCTTGCCTCGGAAACTACGTTGACCCGGCTGTCATTTGTAGATCTTTGACAGTAGTAACGGGTAGTCGGAAGCCCGAAAGTCTGACAACCAGTCTTACAAAGGGGTATCGTATTGCCCAGATGCCCCTCATACGGTTAGACTGCAAGCCGACCCCAACATAGTTGGGAAAAGGCTAGGCAGATGATGATGATAATATGACAAGTCATGTAGGTACTTGCTTCTTGTGACTTGAGTCCAGTCCTTACAAAAGCAGCTTTCAATATTTTGTGACACAAAAAATTGTGTGAATATTTAAAATGTTAACGTTCGTTTAGTTTTGACGACACGGTTGGCGCAGTGGTTGAGCCATCGGCTGCTGCGCCGCGTGTTGTGGGTTCGACCCCCGCACGGAACACATATTTGTATGACCTACAGGTAGTTGTTCCGGGTCTGGCTGTTTGTGTATATGAGTTTAAATGTTTGTAAACGTACCCACGATACAGTAGAAATTCCTAGTGTGGGGCAACGTATTTAAAAAAAAAAAGTTTAGTGTTAAAATCTACGAAGTCATTTGTTACGGTAGTCAAAATCTCTTTGTGTTTGTACTGTTAAGATATGGTGCATACATCTTTACATTATTATATTGTTTACGGTTTTTAGTTTCGGCTTCCTCAACACGAGATGAGATCATCTCATGAATAGGGGTGTATTTTGGCTGATGGGCCATTTATGTTACCACCTACTCTTTCTTGTGGTGACATTAAGGAATCCCTTTTCCTTTATTCTTTGAATCAGTTAGCCGGGCTATGTTACTTTAATGCCCACTATCTCCTCGGTAACTGGCCCATAATTTACCCCAGTTAGGAGCACCATGGCTAAGTAGACAGTAGTAATAAAAACAACACAACAGTAGACAATAATAATATAAACTTACACAGTTTCACAGTTAAAAAAAGATAAAACAACTCATTCCTCTACATCCATCTAAGAAGCTTGCTTGAGGCTTAATAATAACAGCCACAGGTAGATCAAATGTTAAGCTACACTTGCCGAGCTCAGCCTGAGGATGGTTGATCATTAATTACTTAACCAAGACCCTTCCATACCTCGGAGTTTGAAAAGCAGTTCCCGAGAAACCCAAAAGTCTGACCAAGGGGTATCGTGTTGCCTAGTAACTGGGTTGTGGAGGCCATATTCAGTCGCTCCATGTAAAATACTGGTATTCAGCTGCATCTGTTTAGACTGGAAGCTGACCTCAACATAGTTGGGAAAAGGCTAGGCAGATGGTGATGCTCTACATCCGTCTTAATTTATAGAGAGGAACTAAAACCAAAAGATGTTTACATTTTTCTACTGCAGTCGTCTAAAAGCTAGAGTTATTTATGTTAATATTCATTAGCTTTTAATTACTTTAGATATTTATGCAAATAAATTCAGCCTGTTTATCTTGTGGACTCATCAAGATATTTGGGTCAATACATAAACTGACACGGTTTTGGACCTAATGTTTTTTTTTAAAAGAATTCCTTTGCAATGAAACGCCGTTTTATTGGACGTATTTTATTTGTAATTAATGTGTTGAAAAGTAGACCACATAACCTTTGGTGCGGATGGCAAGATCATCATAAATATATCAGTAGTGGGTTTATCGTTAGACAGTTATGGTACCCATAGGTCGTTTGATTTCCAGTATTTTATAGTAACTATATCGTACCTTTTAAACTCAAGGTGAAGATTTACAAAACAATGATAAGACCTGCTGTCACTGACCACAAAAGGCATGAATGAAAGGCAGTTGCATGCAGCTGAGCCGAGAATGTTAAGGGGGATGCGTGTTGTTCCGCGAATGGATAGAATAAGAAATGAGTATGTAAGAGGAAGTCTGAAAATAGCGCCTGTGACAGAGAAGTTGCGTGGAAATCGGTTGTCATGGTAAGGGCATGTGAAACGAGGGAATGAGGATCATGTTGTGAGGAAAGTTTTGGGTGTTACCTATTGATAGACCTAACCCTTCAGGTAAGGCAGACATAATCATCATCATCCTCTTGCCCTTATCCTAATTTATTCGGGGTCGGCGCAGCATGTCTTCTTCTTCCATACATTTCTATTTGCCGTTCTCTCAGAAGTCACCTCCTTCCTAGCCATATCATCTTTCACACAATCCATCCATCGTTTTCTAGGTCTCCCTCTACTCTTATAGCCCTTCACATTCATACCTAAAACAAGTCATATATCAATAAAACATTAAATGACTTACCTGCGCAAAGGGTGCCAATAAATGATAAATAATATGTATTTATTTCTGTAAATAGGTTTTTACAAACACTTTTACACGTCAACATGTAAGATTTTTTTTAAACTTGGTTGGTATTTCGCTATCTGACTACCCTGAGAAGAAACACCGATAGAAACTCAGAGATAACAGTCTTTTTTAAAGTCCAGACATTATCTTGGTTAGATCATGTGAGGACCATACAGATAAGTGTCCGAGATGGCCTTTTGAGGAAAGAACCACACAGATATGAGTGGACTTGGTCAATCAGTGCAAGCATTTGGAAATTAACCACTTTAAAACACCGAAAGTAACATTTCGGAAATTGTAGAGCTCAACTCAGAAACCAAGGAGCTAAATGGAGTCATTGGCCAAGAAATATGCTTCAAAGGTTAAACACAAGTATTAAGGGGAGTGTTATCTATACATATATCAAATACATTTATGTATCGCATGCTGTCCTAAAAATAAAAGTGTATATTTTCCGTTAAGATAAATAATGGAATTTATGTTCCGATGATAAATATTTTAAATCCGCTTCAATCTGGCACGAAATCAAGGAAAATTCTAATAGTTCTATTGGGCATATTAAAAAATACTGGCACACGTAATATTTATTTCATCAACATGTTTTGTTTCGTCGTAAATACGAAGCAAATGAAGTTGTTATTGATATTATTTATTGGTGGAAGATTTTCAGAAGAGTTTGATAGTTGAGAGGTTTATAGGGTATTGTCTACTTCGTGTATTCGTCAGTGAAATTAATCATCTAACTAGCCTTTTCCCAATTATGTTGGGTCGGCTTCCAGTCTGCCTACCCAAATGGGAAAAAGGCGTGAGTTTTGTATATGTATGTATGTAACAGTTTCATAAACTCATCATCATCTGCCTAGCCTTTTCTCAACTATGTTGGGGTCGTCTGCCAGTCTAACCGGATGCAGCTGAATACCAGAGTTTTACGTGGAGCGCATACTTTGTGTTTGTATCAATGTACAGACGCCAGCACATCAAGCTATCCCAAACTGTATTTTTTTTCCAAATGAAATAAAGTGATTTATTTCATACATCATTTATTTCATTTCTTACATGACAGCATACTTTTGTATCTACAAAAGTATGGTGTCATGTAAGAAAAGGATCCAGTACATTCTGCCGTGAGGCATGCAATTATGTTTTAATAGTAGAATTAATTATGAAATAATCTTAAAAAATCAAATATTTAACAAGTATCATTTTTTTAATAATTTTTAAATAGTTAAATACATAGTAATTATTATTAATAATAATAATAATCATTTATTTCGGACATAATTAAAATCCATAATGAGTTAGTAACAGAAAAGCTTACAACTATGTTAGTAACCTTAGACAAAATAAATTAATCAAAAAAAAGTTTATCTACTTCATAAATTTAGTTCATAAATTTTCCCTCTGCACCGGGCAAGCAGGCATGCCTACGGGACCAGTGCGCCAGGAAAGGGCAGTCCGGTCTTTCAGCAATAACGCTTAGGATGCTGTTGGGACTCCCACGTATCCTACGCATCAAGGAGGCCGCCCTTTTGCGCATGATAGCTTCAAAACTATCTATGCCTGCTTGAGCAAACATGCCCGACGCGCTACAAAACCGTGGAAGCCCCAGCAGCACCCGGAAGGCGTTATTATATTGAATACGAAGAGCGTTGTAGGCCTTCTGCGTATACTTGATCCACAGGCTGCAGGTGTAAAAAGTCTGGCAGTAGGCCTTAAACAGTGTAAGTTTCACTTCTTTAGTACACCTAGCAAACCTGCGGGCCAACATATTACATCGGACCGACAACGCTCTTCTCTCTCTCTCCAAATCATCATCATCACTCAAAACCTCATTCAAAACGTGCCCAAGGTATTTAAATTGAGACACTCTCTTAAGTGGTTCCCCATAAAGGAAGACTGGAGGAACCGCCTTAGGTTTTCGGGAACCAACACGAAAAACCATGACCTCATTCTTCCTGACATTGTACTGGAGTCCATGGGCCGTAGCCCATAAACTAATTATTAACTATTAAATAGTCAATAAAAATGGAAATCATTCAATTTGTAAGTTCTACAACCCAGTTACTGGGCAACACGATACTCCTTAGTAAGACTGGTTGTCAAAACGGTAAAACAAAAAAAAAAAATGTTGTTAAAATGGGACCCTATTAATAAACCTACACCCTCTATCATGTCCTATCGGTACGCCTATCAGTACTAATCAAGACTTCTGACGTTTTTGTTTTAATATTTGTAATTCAATTACTGATCACCTTACTTATTTATTTCAATCAATCAGTCAGTGACGACACGGTTGGCGCGGTGGTTGAGCCATCGGCTGCTGCGCCGCGTGTTGTGGGTTCGATCCCCGCACGGAACAAATATTTGTATAGCCTACAGGTAGTTGTTCCGGGTCTGGCTGTTTGTGTATGTGAGTTTAAATGTTTGTAAACGCACCCACGATACAGGAGAAATTCCTAGTGTGGGGCAACGTTTTTAAAAAAAAAAAAGAAAAGTCTCGGAAGTGATGACAGTCTGATTGACAGACAACGTACAGCCCAAACCATATGCATATTAGATAACAGTACCTACACATGAGTATGTAATAAATAATGTATATACTAATACAATGCTGAATAGTTTTTTTTTTAAACGCGGCAATTATAAAACCAACAGTCGGATTTGAAAAAATCTTTTGCATTTGGTAGCCCAATTCTTAAGACAGGTAGGCTACAAGCCTTAGTAGCGGGTGAATCCCCGGGGAACAGCTTGTTTATTCATATATTCTAAATGCATTATTGCTAACAATGTTGCGCTGAAAGTATTATGATTGTTTTATTGAACAGTAAAATTGGTGGAAAGCGGCGTTGGTGCTCGCGATTTTTATTAGCCATATATTTTACGATCGCTGTAAAGCATGTGCTTAAACGTCATTAATATATTTTTATACTGATCTGGTGTAAAATTATGTAGGACACTGGATAATGATTTTGTCTTATTTTCACGGAACACGTGTTACTATGGCCTTTATAACGGCAAATACGGAACCCTAAGTGCGGAGGTGCGACTCGCACTTGGCCATCTGTTTGTCCGTTAACAGATACATACGGCCTTTTTCGTAAAAAAAAAACAAATTTGTTCTTTCAATTTACAGATCAATTCGTATACAATCTTTCAGATCTTGATCTTGATTGCCCCTTTGGACTAGTGGTCGCAAGTACTATTTCTCAGCTTGTAGTCCTGGGTTCGATTCTTAGTTAAGCCAGTGTAATTGGGGTTTTCCAGCTGAAATTTCTCAGTAGTAGCCTCGCTCCCTATTACACGGGACTTAAAAATGACACGAAACGTGGGTGTACTACAACTACGCCTATATGCCTTACACTTTGGGGAAAAGAGGCGTAATTTTATGTTATGTAATGCTGACAGAAGTGATAGATCAGAAAGGTCTTCCCTTAAAGGAAAACGTTCAAAATGTAGTCGCGATCTCAACATACAAATTACACGTATTGTCATTGACGTGTTGTTGTTGCCCAGTACTGTACTGGGCAACCTGTACTGGGCAACACGGTACCCCTTGGTAAGACTAGTTGTTAAACTTTTGGGTTTCTGACTACCCGTAACGACTGTCAAAGATCTACCTGAATGATCTACTGAACGCCAGTATTTCAAAACCAATTCCTATTGTTTGGAATAAGAATAATTTATATTGACCGACTAACTACCTAAATAAACAAATGAAAGCTTCAAAGAAACGTCGCGTAAATTCAAACATTTCTTTAATCGAAACCACAACTGCCATAGAGTATTTAGTATTCAATTTATGCGGCAAGCACAATGATACCAAAGAATCACCTATAGATATGAATGAATAAAGTCTAAAAGATATATAGGAACGGCCACCCCTCTCTTCGTCAACGTATATATGTATATAGTCTTTGTATTTTTCTAAATTATAAGCTAAAACACGTAGGTACTGTAAAGATTCGTCAAAATCCGTTCAGCAGTTTCTGCGTGGAAGTGTAACAAACATCTAAACATTCTCATAAGCTTACACATTTATAATAATAAGAAGAATAGGATTATGTGTGAAACTATATCAATGTTAAATCAGCACGTTCATGTTAGGCGCATTGGTGGTATAAACCTGTTTATACTACACAAGAACCTAGCTATAAATGCCGTGATAAGGGTAGTACTGAATTAAACAACCCGCATTGTTTTCAGGCGAAAGGCCAATGCCCTGTCACTGTGAAGTAGGTCCTACTGAGTATAGTTATGAGCGTGCACGCGTTGGAATTTCCCATTACGGAGCCTGCATTTGAAGTGACTTCACAGACGCCACTCAGGCTTGTATGCGTTCGCTTTGTAATGATGTAGGAATTAAAATATAATGAGACTGGCAGCAATAGTGAGAGGTTTTAGTACTAAAACAAAAGTAGTGTGTATGTTCTAATTTGATATGAAATTTTAAAGACTGCGTTCTAGAACGGTTTCATTGGTAGTAGAAACAATATCGGTAATTGAACAGAGGGGAACAATAGGGATGATTCCTAGGTAAATACAGTCCGTCACTACTACTAGACTAACTATATAAACTAGACTAAATATAGTCCGTCAGTAAGATGACCAACAAATATTGGACACGTATTTTTTGCTTACTTCATTCAATAAAAAGTGACAATGATATCGCACATCAAAGTTCAGGAGCAGGGGCTTGTGACGTCACGCCGTGCTACACTTTTAACGAAAAGTGTAGCACGGCGTGACGTCACGCGCGATTTCAACGCACTATATTGTCGTCATTTTTGGTTTACGTGACAAAAGAAAAAATACGTGTCCAGTATTTTTGAGTAATCCAAATTTCGGACCAATCAGATTTTTTAAGGAAACTACCCTATTCCCGTATCCTTAAAAACGTTCGCTTCTTATCGCAGTCTCAATCTGACTTAATACAACCCAGTGGTTGTGGAGGTCAGATAGGCAGTCGCTCCATGTAGAATACTCAGCATTCAGCTGCATCTGGTTAGACTGGAAACCGACCCCAACATAGTTGGGAAAAGGCTAGGCAGATGGTATTATAATAAAAATAGCAGCCTGGTGCTGTCTCACTGCAAAGCAAAAGTTTCTCTTTATACAGAGAAGGCACTAGCATTAATCACCACGCTTGCTCAAGACAGGTTTTCGATAACAGACTCATATTGATTATAAGTACATACAGATTTCCTCACAACGTTTCCTTCACCGATATTAGTGATGTCTAAGAAGTCAACGTGATAATCAGAGAATTCGTGTACCCATTGCTAAAACGGCTCTCATGCGTAAGAGTGTATTCTGCATGGCCCCAAAACTATACAAGTTACCAAAGGTATACAAAGATTTGAATATTAATAGTTTTAATAAAAGCATGAAGAACTTTTTAATAAGTAAATGCTACTATAATGTTGACGAATGTTTAAATGATGTTATTTAGACAATTGTATTATTATTTTGATTTCTGTACTTTTAATTTGATATTATCTGATTATGTTGTACGCCTTTCTGGGCAAAACATGTTGAAACTTTTTTATTTTTGTAATCGTTCCAACAGATTCTTAACCTACACATGTTTTTTTCAAATAAAATTTATCTTATCTTATCTAAGATAAACTTAGTATATAAAACATGTAATAGTCACTTTGGTACTTGACAGTCTTTGAACCCATCATGCATGAGGGACGATGCCTTAACCACTCGGCCATCACGACATTCGGGTTGATTTGATTATATTAGGTACCTATGTATAATTATAATCCGTAGAGATTTCAGAAAAAATCTTTCAACACTTTCAGTAAGATAAAGTGGGTAATCCACCGGTAGAAACACGAGTTCTATTAATATCAGAAATACCGACATACCTTCATGAGGCTATAAATACGTAGTTTATTTGATATCGAACTCTTTACGCAACGAACTTTTTTGTGTTCCCATTCAACCCAAGGTTGAAGATCCCATGGAACTGTTAACTAGAACTTGACCTGGTTGGTGTTGGATGGTGTTATGTGTAAGTGTTCTAGGCATATCTTAATATACGTATATAAATTACGTGTCACGTTGTTTGTCCGCTATGGACTCCTAAACTACTGAACCGATTGAAATAAAATTTTGCACACAGTGCGTGTTTTGGTCAAACTTAAAGGATTTTTTGGACAGTTTTTATTTCGATTATTTGACCGCATTTTTTTATTGTTTTTATGTTTCCTATAATAAGTTCCATACATTTCTAACAGATGGCAGTGTAACTTACCTTTTGAGGCGGTACGAAGTTCGCTAGGACAGCTAGTTCAACTATATTTAATGAGGGGACGTCAATACGACAATCATTTTCACTTTTTGTATTTCATGGCTTACCCAGTCTGCGAACAAATATTCAATAAAATAGATCCAAAAGTTTAATAACTGTAGAAAGTCTAAGATCGACATAACCCATAGTCAGCTCGTCACTACCAAGTACTTAGTGGTTCGATTTTTTTAAATTGAAATTCGATGTCAAGATCTATTTGATAGTTTCCACTGAGTTCTATGCACCTGTGGTGCCAAAAGTTCCATTTACTAACGACAGTAATTCTTCTTCTTTCTATTTTTAAAAAACGTTGCCCCACACTAGGAATTTCACCTGTCATGGGTGCGTTTACAAACATTGAAACTCACATACACGAATAGCCAGACCCGGAACAACTACCTGTAGGCCATACAAATATTTTTTCCATGCGGGAATCGAACCCGCGACGCGCAGCGCTGCAGCCAATCGCTCAGCCACTGCGTCAAAAAACTTGTTGATGTGTAAAAGTGTTTGTTATTTACAGAAATAAATATCATTAAAGTTGTATTTAAAGTAGTCGGCTAGGGCACACCGAATCCTTGTAGATTACATTGACGAGAAACTAATATTATTAATGAAGTGATATTTTTAACAAACTTACAATATACCATACCGTTCTGTTTCTTTCGGTGTGTCTTCTCAAAGGAGAGGCTAGGACGCAGCAACCTCAACTAGTTTAAATTGATGTGTAAAAGTGATATTTTTAAACAACTTACATCAAAATATATATACCATTCATCACTACCTAAATCTAAGCTAAAAGAAGCAATGATAGAATTGTATTTGGACAGTAGTGCCAAAACAAAAAAACGAACTTCGTTCCACGCATGCATAATTGTATCCAATTGTAACGTAAACACCGGTGAGTAATTTATTAGTACATAAAGTTGTGATGAAACTACCCAAGGTGGCGAAGCTAGTATCCAGATATTTACGTTGTAAATGTTTATTTGATTTTTCATATATTTCCTGTTTCACACTGCTGGTATGTTGTTTATAGCCCAGATGATGGTCTCAGAGTGAAAAAATGAGTTGATTTGTGAAAATGTAAGTAAAGGTGTCTGCTCCTCGATTTGTTTACGATAGTTTGCGAGAGCTAGTAGATTGAAGAACGACAAGATGTGTGTTTAACATGAATTGCTGAAAAACTGAAGAAGGTTAAACTGTTAGCGTTGTAATTTTGAGGTTTTTGAGTACCTGGTTAAAAATAAATAAGCAAGCGAGTCAGACATTTGGCAGCTGTGGTGACAGACAAGTGAAACAGGAACTTTGCAAGGTGACTGTAAATTGATGGTTGGGAGAAGACTAGGAGCGAGCTCATCAAATTGCAGTTGTAGAGGCTTATGTCCAGCGATATGGACTGCATAAGACTAACGAGAAGGAACACACTATTGCTAGGCCACAAAAAACACAAGTTAGTCAAAGTAGCACAGGACGAGCAAGCCTGCTAGTTTTACCAAGAACTAAAACCATATATGGTAAAAACATGCTTACATTTGAAGGAACACCACTGTACAATAAAAAACCCTTGAGCAAGGAAAAGTACGGATAGTCAGAAGTCTGACAACCAGGCTTACCAAGGGATATCGTAATGCCCAGTAACTAACAGTGAACAAAAATTCAGAATTGGACTACGGGTTCCAGAGATTACCCCCTAAATACAAACTTACAAACAAATGTAACCTATTTATGATATTATTAGTAAATTAGAAACTAGTAATATTCGTAGCTAGTAATTAGTATTAGTATATTAGTACCTATAGATAAATAACTGAAACATTTATATTAAAAAAAAACACCAAGGCAGACAAGCTTTGAAAAGACAGTCTTGACACTTAAGCCGTGAGTCCGTTCACCTCTGGGGCATAACAACTTACCGAGCCCCTAAAGTAATGTCTATGGTCGACATTACTGTCGAATACATTGCAAGCTGTTACCGTTATATACTTGACAAAGTGCAGGTTTAGTTTAGTATTACTGTTTCGAGTTTATTACGGGTATTAGACCTTTTGTTGTAACGCATTTCGTCTATGGTTGGTTAGTAGGTTTTGTTGAATAGAAACAAAGGAAATAAATGGAATACTAAAATCATTGTGATGATTGTTGATATCACAATTGGGATTTATCATTAGAAATTTCTAATGTACTTTTATTTTTCTTTTTTTTTTTAAAGTTACACTAGGAATTTCTCCTGTGTCGTGGGTGCATTTACAAACATTTAAAGTCACATACACAAACAGCCAGACTCGGAACAACTACCTGTAGGCCATACAAATATTTGTTCCGTGCGGGAATCGAACCCACGACACGCGGCGCGGCAGTCGATCGCTCAGCCACTGTGCCAACGGTGCCGAACGGTACTACTGTTTGTTTTCCCAAATATAATAAATAAATAACATCACGCCTGTATTAGTCGAAAGGTTAGGCAGAGGTGTACCTCTATACTTCTATACATATATTATAGTATATTAAAAATGTACATTTTAAATATGATTCTCGTATGGTTGTCAATTGTTTATGCTATAAAGTTATTATTATGTTATGTTATAGTACACTCTCCACTCAACTTACACATAACTGGCTTGTACACCCACATGTATGTATGTGTGTATGGTGAAATAAATTCACCATGAATTTTTAAGTCCCATGTAATAAGGAACCTATTAATATATTAGAATGGATAAATAAACGATTGAAACTAGTTACTATAAACGTATAGGTTCTCAATAGCAGATTGGATTTAATATATTTGACTTAGTATTTAATAACCCCGATTCTATATTCCCGGGTCCTCTATATTAAATAATTAATTATTATAAATTTGTGATGCAGTGTTGTTTATATGTAAATTTAATGTAATACTAACATTAGGCTAAGCTATTATTTATTATTACTAACAAAATATTATACATCCTAAAGTAACTGTCTGTCTGCTATCTTATCACACCTTAATGGCTGAACGGATTGAGATGAAATAGGCACAGGGATAGACCATAACCTTTTTATCTCATTGTTTCAGTGGGATTGACTGCCTCGTTGGTCTATTGGTCCCAAGGGCAACTTCTGAGCGTGATCTCTCTGGGTTCGAAAACCCGATCGGGCAAAGTGTAAATGAGTTTTCCTGCAGGAATTTCCTCATTAGCAACCCGTATTTGTGACATCATCTGGATTTGTGACCGGTTGATGTCAATAAGCTCGCCGCTATTACATGGGACTTTAATATAACTGTAACGGCATAGCGTATACTAAAGTTGTGTCATGTTGTAGCGTAAGCTAAGTTTGTATTTCGTACGTAATATATAAGCAATGTTCAGTATGTCTTAGCGGTGATTATGCACTTGTCATTCTGTGAAGAGCCAATACATGAGTTAGTCGTTACCAGTCTTTCATTGGATCTACACCCAAGGTCACACGCTAAATAACCAACGAAATGTGGGTTACTACAAGTACACATCTGCCCAACTCTTCGGCGAATACAGGTGTGATGTTACGTCCAGTGGGATTAATTCCGACACACACGAAGCTGAAGCCGCGGGCAAGAGCTAGATATTAATAAGACTCTGATGACCTTTGATTATATCATACTCACTCTTCCCATACTAATATTATTTATCTACAACCGATCTCCGACGTAAGTAAGGCTAAACGTAGTATGACTAACATAAAACGTATGTGCAATGAAAAGACTATAAAACCTCGTTACTATGATGTTTAGACGTTCAATTGATGCTGATTATACAGAATTTACATTCAATGATTAGCTCTGACGTCATTGAATTATATTGTTTTTGGATTTGAAAATTTTACGACTGAGCTGTGAGGAGGAATATGTTTACATTGTTCGTAGTAGGACTAGGCTGGTTTTTTTTTACGGTTTTCTACGTCATCATCATCGTTCGTTATGAATTAGCCCCATAGTCATATAAAAATAGTAGTTTATGATACTGTTCGTAACATATCGAGACACCTCCGTGGCTCAGAAAGCACGTTAAACCGTTGGTCCCGTTTGGCATTTGTCGATCTTTGACAGTCGTTACGGGTAGTCAGCAAACCCGAAATTCTGACAACCACTCTTGCCAAAATAGGGGTTTATATACGTGTTAGTGATTGCTGAGCTCGCTTTACAAAGTTAAGGGTGACATCAACAGAGCGCCATGGTGGCCCACGGCGACTAAAAGTGCTGGCGCTGCTGTATCCTGAGACCGGACGTAAACATCCTTGATAGGCTCAAGATTCAGCATGGGAAAATAACGAGACCAGCGTTGCGGCCATTTTATATTGGTATGTTAGTTCGAGAGGTTAGTTTTTTACACACCTTACAGTCGTTGTACTGCTACTAAGAAAATCCTAATTACAAATTCCAATAACACGTTAGTCGGTACTCGAACCCAGGACCTTAGCTTAGCAGTCGCTTTTGCTACCAACGAGCAGTCCTCTACTCTTCTTTCTAACTAACATCCTAGTTCTTAGTACTTAATAGTAGGTACATGTTTAGTACCGGAAGAAGCACGTTCAGTCGTTATAAGAGCATTATGTTCAAAGATTTGGATTCTGAGCAACATTTACAGGATGTTTGCGTTTTAGTTACGAGTTTCATAGTAATCCATCTGATTTGGTGAACTGAAATAACTTTGGATGTTTAATTGCAAAATTGGCGACTGCATAGTCTAGCTGGAAGCAATATCAATTCAGAAACCTTAACACGTTGAACGCCAATTGACCGACAAACAATACATTTCCTATGTGGCGCGGCGGGCGAAGGTCCGCCTGCGACGCAGGAGGTTGTGGGCTCGATTCCCGCCTTGGGACAAATGTTTGTACGATCTACAAAGATTTGTTCCGGGTGTTCTGGGTATTTGCTATGTATAATAAAAAATATCTATCTATGTAATGTATTGTATTAACACCTTAACTTCCAAACAACGAGACACAATAGAAAATGTATTGTTTTCGGTCATTTGGCGTTCAACGTGTTAGGTATATCAGTCATCTAGTACCCATAGCACAAGCTCTGCTTAGCTTGGGGCTAGCTGATGCTGTGTGGATTGTCCAGCATTATTGATTTTATTTTTATTTAATTGTGTCTCGTTGTTTGGCAGTTAAGGTTTTTAAAAATTGACGTCGACGTCCTCAGGCAAAAATCTTGGCTTGACCCTTTGCACAGAAATCGACAGGCGACATGTGGCTATGACAACCCGACAATTTTGTTAACGTTTTACATATCATTCCTGCTTTACTAAAACCTGCTTGATTTTATCTGTCACGAAAATGTGACAGCTATGTCGTTTTTTGACAAGTATGTTGTAGTGTCAGTTCTATTACAGAAGAACATTTATTTGGGTCACGCATAGGAAATAAAAAATAAAAAAACTAAAACCAACAAGTACACAGAACAAAATGGAAACCCGGCCCTGTGCGAGGCCAAAATGGCTCATATCTCAGCACAACAAATAAATTCCGCAGCGCTGATATTATTACAGTGCCTAGGACACACTTTGATCGCCTGAAAGTAGCTTTTTTCAGTGCAACATGCAGAATTACGGTTAGAAACTAGGACGATTGGAAACTTGAATCTTGAATGGTTAATCTTAAGAGTAAATTCATAGTATCTTTTTATACTGATCGGCCAGAACATGGCTCGAATCAAGTTGTTCCACCAATCAGCGCATGTGTCAGTGCATAACGTTCATAACAGGCCAATCCGCGTGTAGACTAACCGTCGTTTTGCTAAACTAATCTAAGATAAGATAAGTTTGTATCATAATACTTGTATTACCTTCCCTAAATTTCCGGTCGTGCAAAAATCCTAGGGTATTAGAAAATATATATTTCTACAATTATCCAACGACATTGCATTCTATTACTACGGCCGAGTGCCAGATTATTGTGTCATCCAAATATAATAAATATAGACTGCATCGGAATCTAGAGCAATACACAATGGCTTCTAATTTATAGTTGCTTAATGGTTATAAATGTATTTTGAAGAAATTGGGACGTCTCAAACGACGTAATAGTAATTAAACTTTCAATCTACTAAGCTAATTCTCCGTAGCCCTCAAATTTAAATAAGGCTCGGTGCTTTAAAAGCTTTCATGAATGTCCTTCGCCCTGGGATACACGGAGGAGTCCGTCAGATTTTTGAATAAAATATATCTGTTAGGGACGATTGGAAACTTGAATCCTGAATGGTTAATCTTAGAGTGAATTCATTATATCTTTATACTGATCGGTCAGACACCCTACCATGTACAATTAAACGATTTATGTAGTAAAAGTTAATTTGACTACATTCTTATTTCCTTTGGTGCTCAACAAAAGTTACTATTCAGGTATAAAATTATATTTCCTTCAAGTTTTGACGATATGTTTAACCATATCTGAAGACGCTAGGTTCCAAGTCCGAAACTAAAATATTAGGTCTTTACCTATGAAATTGCCGCTCTGCAGTACTGGCCATTTCAAATCAAAATATTTTTTGTTTGGCTAAGAATTCTAATTTCAAATTAATTTTATTTTAAAAACATGGTTTTTTTTTTCCAAAAGTAGTCATTTGTTTATTGATTAGTGTTACATTTTCATCGCATTTAAATCTTTTTCGTCATCATGGATACGTTAAAAATTCGAGTAATTATGGAATATGACTACCGTCGTGGCAGCAACGCGGCACAAGCGGCACGCAACATCAACGACGTTTACGGAGCTAACACTACAAACCAACGCACTACCTGTTATTGGTTTGCTCGCTTCCGTTCTGGAAATTTCGACCTGAAAAATGAACCTCGCGGTCGTCCGAAGACTTTGGTCGACAATGACGAATTAAAGGCGATTGTGGAAGCTGATGATACACAATCTACGGCTGAATTAGCAGCAGCTTTCGACGTTAGCGTCAAAACAATATTGGTCCATTTGCGTCAAATTGGCAAGGTAAAAAAGCTTGGCAAATGGGTGCCCCACGAACTCAATAATCGCCAGCGTGAAGTACGCGTCGAGACGTGCCTTGCACTGCTCAACAGACACACAAATGAAGGAATTTTGAACCGCATTGTTACCTGCGATGAAAAATGGATTCTGTTTGATAACCGCAAGCGCTCAGCAAGTTGGTTGGATCCTGGTTCAGCACCTAAACAATGCCCTAAACGAAAACTTACCCCAAGAAAAGTGATGGTCACTGTTTGGTGGTCTAGCGCCGGTGTGATTCAACACAGCTTCTTACCAAACGGGGTGAGCATTACTGCAGATGTGTACTGTGAAGAATTGAACACAATGATGGAGAAGCTGGCACATCTCCAACCAGCATTGGTCAATCGCTCGTCTCCGCTGCTCCTGCACGACAACGCGCGACCTCATACTGCACAACAGACGGTCTCCAAGTTGCAAGAACTGGGGTTGGAAGCTCTCCGTCATCCGCCCTACTCACCAGACCTTGCGCCTACAGACTACTACTTTTTCCAGAATTTGGATAACTTCTTGGCGGGAAAGAAATTCAATACCCGAGAGGCAGTACAAAATGCCTTTGAAGAATTTGTTGCCTCCCGTCCAGCTGATTTCTTTAAGAAGGGCATCAATAAACTGCCACTGTGTTGGCAAAGATGCATTGATTGCATGGGTGATTACTTCGATTAATACAAATAAAAAATACATGAAAAAAATTCATTTAAATTTTTTCATACAAAACGGCAATTTCATAGGTAAAGACCTATTATTTAACTACCTTACATAACTACGTAGATCAATACAGTCAGACAGCAACACACATATCGATGTAACAGGTGAGAAAGTACGAACAGAAATAAGACTCCAGAGTGGATACTCTAAACAAACTTCTATTAATATCCGCGGTTTACTAAAATACAAAGTTTAATACATAGACTGGATAAGATTTATGCCCGGTTGGTAATAGGCTCGCTCCTATAGCACAGGAATTGAACATAACTAGCGAAATGTGTGTGTAGGTACTATCTATAGTTAAACCTATGCCTCACTCTTCAAGGAATACAGATGTGATGTTGTGTATTGTTACATAATGTTTCTAGACGGTTTTGGAGGACGTCTTCTAAGGAGTGGAGAAAGTTATGGGTTGACCACATTTTGCGTAAGACCTACTAGACTAATATCTGATCGACCCAGGAAAGTGCTGGACACGTTGACAATGATTAGGCTATATGGACAGGCGAGTTCTTAAAAAGATTTCTCATTGGATGCAAGTAACCCTGTGGGGTAATTCCGTTATACACTCACAATACCAATGCCATCCAATTTGACAGATTTTACAACATTGATTGCGTTACTCTACATTGTCCAGAAAAGGAAATTTTAAAATTGAATAGGACGATTACGAATTTTCTTAAAGCACTTCGGATTATGATTCAAAGGCGTGGGACAGAATTAAGCGTTGTACAGTCCTTGCCTATCTGTGAACCATCTGGTTGGCCATAAAACTAAGTATTCTAAAAATCGCTGACTATCTAAGCCCTAGCTTATGTATGTTAATAGTAAACCTGCTACTGAATATAGCATGTCGTCTCATTGATTGATTATGGTCCTTCTGCCCTTTTTTCTGTTGCGTGCGTGTTGTCTAGGGCTGACTACAGCTATTTGTAGTCACAACCTTGACACGCGGTTGCGACACAAAGCGAAACACGTTACATTTTATTAGGGCATCCATATCGAGACGTTACATTAGTCGTTAAGACTGTGGTTGTGAATATTGAACACAGAACTGACGTAAGTCTGTGAAAAAAAAAAATCTCTAGCTTTTTTTATTTTTTATTTACTGGACAATCCACACAGCATCATCTAGCCCCAAGCTAAGCAGAGCTTGTAGTATGGGTACTAGATGACTGATATACTTAATACAATACATTATATAGATAGATATTTTTTATTATACATTGCAAATACCCAGAACACCCGGAACAAATCTTTGCAGATCGTACAAACATTTGTCCCAAGGCGGGAATCGCACGTAACCTCTTGCGTCACAGGCGGATTTTCGCCCACTGTGCCACATATGTAGGTCGTTTGCTGATGCAGATGGAGACTCCTCGGAAAATGAGTAGCAATCATTGATAAAAATGACAATAAACCTACTAGATTTTTGCAGGGGGGTTTAATGAGGCACGGGGCGGCCATTTTGAGGGACTTGTAATTTTTGACGTAATAATTCTCAGCCCGATTTGAATAAATGATTATTGATTTTCATATTGTTTTTTTTGGACCAACTATAGATGTAAATGAAAATACTATATGACAAAGTAAAATACTATATGAAAAAATAATGACAAAGTAAATGAAAATACAGTTTAGTTTCGGTGCTAATAAAAATCTATGTTATACTTTTTTATTTCGTTATGTGTAAAATGCACTAAGATGATCTATACCAACGCGAAATAAAAACATAACTAAACCATCCATACACAATTATTACCCACAAAACTGCAAAGTGAAAATAAAGAGAATTAATGCTGACATATTTCTCTAATTTTTTATCTAAACAAAGAAAACAAGATTGTATTGTCTAACTCCTGTTCGTTTTGACAGCTGAGATATTTCCAACAGAAAAATTAACATGGTGGACTAAAACTGTCTAATATTGTAAACAAACAAAAATGATGTAGACTTTGTGGACTCTTCGCCAGACTACATTTGCCTTTTTTCTCTTTGCTAGGTAACGGTTATGTAAATAGCTAAATTCACATCTTTCTGATGGTCAAATCTGTTGACACATTTTAAAACAAAATCGGTTTTTGTGTCTGTCTATGTGACCGCTTGCTCCTTCTAAACTACAAAATTGCTTTTGATGCGATTTTCACCATAATATAAAACAATGTATTTTGGACGGTTTTTATGTGTGTAATAAAACTGGAATCTCGATGATTTGTCAAGTCCTAATAAACATACGAGCAGGTGAAGGCTGCTAGTTTCTGTAGAAAATGGAATGGAAGAAGATAATTTATCCATTCATTTTTATTAGCTGTCATTTCAGTAGTCACCTCGTTCTAGCTGTACTTATCATCTTTTACACAATCTATTCATCGTTTCTTTGGTCTTTTTCTACTCTTGTAACTTCATTAGACAAAAAGTCATGACTTCCCCCTATGTCGTGAAGGGCAGGTCCCGCATGACATACCCATACTTTTTTTTCCGGTTGGAAAATCATCTTATGACATCCCCCGCTCTTGGGTGGGGCGGGAGATAGTGTCAGACTTTTACTGACTAAAAATCAACTCCTGTTCCTTCGTTGCCTTTCTTACCAGGGCCGAGTCTTCCTTTCAGAATCAGACCCTTGGCCCCAGTAGGCTTCGACCCTGCTGGGCCCCTACGGTTGCTGACATCTCCTTGAGGCGCGCGTGGAACAATACGCGCCGTCGACAACTTGGGCTCGGTCCGGATGGTTACCGGACGGTCGGACGACGAGCCACCCATTGCTCGCCGTCCGCAAGCCCATGACATACCCATACTAAGACTACTGATTTCCACACAGCTCCTCGTTCATTGGAGCCACTTAAAGGCTGAAGTCCCACTGAGGCGGAGCTGTGCGGAGAGGAGCTTAGCGGTGCATGAATTAATCAATCACGATGTCTAATCTGAATCTGACCAGAGATTTTGAGCAATGGTTAGGGCATGTTTGGTTATCAATGGTTTATATAAAACAGATGACTGCGTTTCTATTTTTAAACGTCTATTCTAAGCCAAAAATTAACATCACAGACACCAGAGTGGCCGAAGGCGTCTTTAGTTGCAATTAGCGTCTGAAAAGATGATCAAGAGTTCGATGGCCCTTGTCCTATCTGTAACGCAGGGTTTATTCACCTGAGTGACCTATAAAACTTATTTGTTTACGTTATAAGTCGGTTTGTATCTACGTTGGTTGTCTGAGTAAACCATAGTTGTATCTGTTTTTCATCTTGACTTACTAAGATAGATTTTTTTGATAGATTGATCATGTTATGATTTGTGGATCACGAATGAAAAGAAAGAATAGGTTTGATGAGTTATCTTCATTCTGTTGTAAATATTAGATTATATACGAGTACTAGCGGACCGAACAGACGTCGTCCTGCCCGTACAGCGCCACCTACCGGGTCCAATTGTGAATCTAAACCATTCTCGAATCTCCACGAACACACACAAAAAATTTCATCAAAATTGGTCCAGTCGTTTAGGAGGAGTTCAGTCACATACACACGCACACAAGAAATATATATACTAAGATGTACGATCCTCTTAAACAGTTCGTTTATTAAGAATAGTAAAATACCTTCAGTCTCTACACCTCTTGATATGTCAGTGACTAAAGTTCAGTTACATCATTTCATAATTCGGACGTACCAAGAATACCTAATCCTAAATCATCATCTGCCTAGCCTTTTCCCAACTATGTTGGGGTCGGCTTCTAGTCTAAGCAGATGACTACAACACGATACTCCTTGGTAAGACTGGTTGTCAGACTTTCTTCTACCCGTAACTAATGTCAAAGATCCAAAAATAACAGCCGTGACCAACGGCTTAGCGTGCTTACCGAGGCACGGAGGAGTCTCGATATGTTACGAACGGTCACACATCGTCAGACCTTGTCTAGCGTAGCTTTGCCTTCGATCATTCCGTGCGGCTGTTTTTTATTTAGCCACAAGCTTCTCGATATATTATGCAAAAAGCTTTTTTTTAAGATAAGTCGAGTGGAAACCATCCACATATTAATATATCGTTAGGGTCCACCCGACTCATGTTTTCGACAAGCTTAAGATGTCCCAATTTTTTTTTTCTTTAACCTATGTTGTCCCACGGCTGGGCAAAGGCCTCCCCCATAGCCTTCCAGTCCTCTCATACTATGACGACCGATGTGGCGCGGCGGGCGAAGGTCCGCCTGCGACGCAAGAGGTTGCGGGTTCGATTCCCGCCTTGGGACAAATGTTTGTACGATCTACAAATATTTGTTCCGGGTGTTCTGGGTATTTACTATGTATTGCATTAAGTATATCAGTCATCTAGTACCCATAACACAAGCTCTGGTTAGCTTGGGGCTAGATGATGCTGTGTGGATTGTCCAGCAATATTTATTTGTTTAATTTATTTATACTATTAAGTAATTCTATCGTTCTATAAGGAGGCTAATATTCAGCTATATTCAGCACTCATTAATGACCTATTTTTACAGGCTAGCAACAAACAATTCTGTTATTTTTAGCTCTTCATAACTGTTTTAATTATAATTAGTCTTTGGCAGGTCTGTGTAACTCATTAAAGATTACGTGTATCATGTTATACGTACGTTGTTTGTTCTTAGTATTCATTATAGTATATTATATCATAGAAATGGGCTTCTGGCTAGATAATAGCCGACGTACCGGTCGATCGAAGTTTAAGCTACGTTTGCCGTGGTCAGTCCGTGGATGGGTGAGCCATCCACTAAATACCGAGACCCTTCCGTTAAGACATTAGTCCCCGCTGTCATTTGTAGATCTTTGACAGTCGACAGGTTGTCAGAAGCCTGAAAGTCTGACAGCCAGAACCTTACCAAGGGGTAACGTATTGCCTAGTATCTGGGTTCTGGAGGTCATATAGGCAGTCGCTCCGAATACAATACTGGTCTTCAGCTGCATCTCGACGAATACGCTTAACACGAGTTCTGCCGTTAGGGCGTAGGCAGAAGTACCTGCATTCAATTCCTATGCAGTGTTCACACGTTCATGTTTCCTTCATTGATTAATTCCATTCAGGTACCACAGCCACATACCTAGCTGCTTAAAGTTATCGTACCAATCGGGGTTAAGGGGGCAGATATCTTTATGGATTTAACGGACTACTTTACGATTATACCTAGTTTTAGGTAGATTTTACAAGGATCACTATTTTTTCCCTAATATCCTTTGTTATGTACAGAGACCAGCAAATAAAGCTACCCCAATCCGTCAAATATCTTAGATAGTTTTTAAAATTTATAACAAAAGAATAAGGTTCATGTTCAATTGGCAAAATTGGTCAGTTTGGGATAGCCTAATTTGCTAGCGTGTGTACCTACAATCTATGCAAATAAATCTATTCTATTGACCGCAGACATGAAGAAACCTCGATTTACCTACGAAAGAAACTCATTACAATATTCTGACCATGTCTGACCAATTAACACAGTCCATACAACTGAAGAGTACGAAAGTAGAACACAGGTATATCATGACTTTCCTAATTAGGACTCATATCATGCGAAGGACTAATTATGCAATTTCAGCAGAATGTTGGACCGTGATGTTGATTTTAGAAATTACGTAAAATCTTCACGGGTTGTTTCAGTTCAAATGCTTGGAGATCTAATTTGGGGCGCTATTTTGTTTGCTTGAACGGCAAAAGGGTGGTTTAAATTCAATTAGGACGTTGGGGTTGCCTCTTGTGAAGTGTTGTCTAGAAATTTTAAATGGATGGCAATGCAACCCTGTATTGCCATAAATTTGACATTTCCAGAAAAAATAATATCAGTTATATATTCCTTCCACATTGGCAGGAATATTGAGAGAATATATGTATATTCATCTGCCTAGCTGACTCCAACATAGTTGGGAAAAAGTCTTTTCCCAACTACATATGTTGGGGTCGGCTTCCAGTCTAGTCAGATGCAGCTGAATACCAGTATTTCTCATGGAGCGACTGCCTATCTGACATCCGCAACCTACTAACTGGGCGATACCCCTTGCTAAGACTGACTGTCGAGACTTTCGGGTTTCTGACTACCCGTAACGACTGTCAAAGATCTAGAAAAAACAGCCAGGACTAACTGCTTAACGTGCTTTCCGAGGCATGGAGGAGTATCTATTTATTCTCTACGTATTTCTAAACGAAACTGGAGTAAATAGTAAAAACTATTATAAACATAGCTAGTTCGAACATTTATCGGTAAGCAATACTATAAAAGTTACTTTCATGGCTATGAAACCGTTTCATTAGGTTAGCAACCCCATAGCGGGGTTTATGGCTGAGAATGTAGGTTTTTTGGAACATTTTATGTATTATATAGTACTCGTGAAAGCATGTTAAGCCGTTAGTGCCGGCTGTCATTTGTAGATCTTTGACAGTCGATACAGGCAGTCAGAAGCCCGAAAGTCTGACAACTAGTCTTAACAAGGGGTATCGTGTTGCCAGTAACTGGGTTGTGGCGTTCAGATACACAGTCGCTTCACGTAAAATACTGGTATTCAGTTGCATCCGCTTAGACAGGAAGCCGACCTCAACATAGTTGGGAAAAGGCTAAGCAGATGAAGATGTAGTTCTCATGAACACATACATAAACTCACGCCTTTAACTATAGGGATAGGCAGAAACTGCAGAACACCAGCTGCTATGATCGTTAGATACTCCTTTTGATAGTTTACGGTCATACATCTGGACTTATTATACGCATTCCGGTTGCGACTTCTGCGTGCCAGACCTTTCTGAAGAAGATCGCCAATCAGGTCGGTGTAGGTATATCCTTCTTGGCCTTGACCTTTTATTCTTCATTCATACTCGTTTCAATTTGATTCAAAACATTTCCTCGTGAACCTAGTTATGTAATATACCCATTTTTAGACATATATCATGCAAATCTTTGCCTATGCCAATGGCGGAATTGTTCTGTACATGATAGATCTTTTATTTTCCCAGTTATATAAAAGACTCACGTCATAAAGGAGCCACAAATCCAGCCTCCAAACAGCTACGGAGACAGTCCAAAATACATATCTATGACAAACTAAGAGATCTCAATCAGACTCCACTAGCAGCAATCACACTTACGACTACTAAATCAATGAGGTAGTCAATTTTTAAAGACGCCATTTTAAAACACCATCGTGGGCGGTAACCAATTTAATATACGCTCTCATAGAAAGAACAGACTTCATTAATTATATCCATTTAGAGCCAGGACAAAAGAACTGATTGAGTTTAGAAGGTCACTCAGAGGTGTATAGACGAGGTCACTATTAGTTATTCAATGTGCATCTAACTTATGATAGTAACAAACTTACATATACATTTTATTATATAAGCTAATAGAATAAAGCTGATTAGTTTGTTTGAACGCGCTAATTTCTGGAACTGTCAGTCGGATTTAATTACTCTTTTTACAAGCTTTATATTAGCTTCACTTGTAGGTATGTTTCTTTGTAACCGACTCCTTAGGGCGCGATTTTGACCCACTTTTAACGGCCAGTTTTCATTTAAATTTTGCACACCTGTCAAAGACCGATGACAATGCAATAATTCGATTAAAAAATTACAGTTTAAAAAACAAAAAACACGCTTTTATAGAAAATTCAACTTTTATACATTTTCTATCAAAGCGTGCTTTTTTAGTTTTTTTTTAACACTATTATTTATTGCATTTGTTAACCCAACTCCTAAGACAAGGTATAGGCTATTTTACATCGCGCTATGACCCTTACGAAGGGGTCAAATCGCGAGGAACCGCTAGTCTATTCAGTGATAGGTCAAAAGATGATATGGCTGAAAAAAAGGGGGTGACTACTGAGATGATGACAAACAGAGAAATATGAAGAAGTAGCCATGTTGTGACGCGCTCAAATAAATTGGCATAAGGCCTCTAGAATTATGAAGATGAAGATGATGATTAATATCATTCGTACAACAACGCACAGTCTAAACTGCTGTGTCTATAAACATGAAATTTTGCACATGAAAAAGATTTTAGTCAATGTTTATATGGAAAAGGAGTGTAGAAAGCTATAACGGTTGGATCTCGAATACTGAGCGAATACTAGTTTTCGTAAAACCACAAAGCTTGACTGGTTACTCGTCAGATTAGTACACCAGTGAACCTTTATGACAAAGAAATGATTACGGTGGTATGCTACGGTTTTATCGCCCAAACTGTGATAAAATGTGAGACTCAAGCCATGTGACATTAGGCAGTGCTCGCCCCGCTGACTTTTGACAGACAACATAAGCCTAAAGATAAGACCTTGTAGGATGTGTCAGTTGTGTGCGTAACCTTAAAAATCAGCTACTTTACTTTAAAAAAGTAAATTAAACAGGAAGAGAGTAATGATATAGTTCTGAGTGACGCACGCGCAGAACCCGAAGTATTCGAGCCGACACGTTTCTCTGATGTTTACAAATGTAATTCGAACAGCGTAAACTATTCAGTTTCGTACACTTTTAACACATACTAACTAACGCATGGAAAAAGATACGTTTTGTTGAGAATCAGTTAACTGTCTTAGAATAAATAAAATGAAGTATCTTTGAAAGATATTTCTGTTTCTTTCGTGTCGGCAACAAGTTTTTATTAGTTCGTGCCATGGTTAAGGTATATATACAAACTAACAAAGTGACTTCAAATTCATTGCCAATCTTTCGAGGGAAGATGCGGGTTCAGCTCAGAAATATGAAACAAAAACCAAATGGTAACTACAATTAAGTATGTCCGCAGTACTCGACAAAATGTAGGAACGGCTGATTTTTTATCACGTTTTCAGAAGATGTCAGGATAAAGATTGCCAAAGTATTAAAACTCATTTTTATCAAATAATTTTCAAAACTAACTTTAAACCTATTTGTAAAGACTAGTTTTGAATCTGCAGCCACGATAGTGGACCAGCTACATAGCTAGATGGAAATTAATTTACGTAAGTAGGAATCGTTTCGTTTTCTTTATGGTGTACCTAGAGCTCTAAGTACCAGTAATATTGAGTTTAATTACAAGTCTCGTTCCGTAGTAACGTTATGGGAAAGCAATGATATTGATACTTCGTAGAGCCATGAACTAGGACATTATAAATCTGACATGAATTTTATGATGGGATATTATCTAAAAAATCATTCAGACAACTTGATACGGTTCATATTTTTCGAAAATCGAATTTGTAGGGAGATAGTTTTTTGCAGTCTTCTTTTCTTTTTACTAATTTGAATTTCGAAGAGTTGATATATGGTAGTAAGTAATCTTACTTGTGTTATCAACAAAGATTTAAATCCAATTATATTTTTACAATTTAGCATCTAGTTCTGGACTTAAATTAGATGCCGATTATAAAGTAACTTTCGTTTTAGTTTATCATGTCATAAACGCAAAAACTGTAAACAATATAAAATTATGATTAAAAAGTCCAATAAAAAATAAAACAACATACCTGAATCTTAAAAATCTCGGCGGGGCACAGCCGAAGAAAAATCCAAGGAAGCAAAAAAAAAGAACACTTTTAAAACCAACAATAAAATCCACCACAGATAACCACTAAACAGACGACGATATAAAACGCCGAATGGATGTTGGAGACATCGTTTTAAAGACCGAATGGAAACCGATAGGAATAAACTTTCGAAACCGCGACCGCAGCGTTACTGAACCAACTCACACCGTGCACAGAATACGTTGGATTTTCACTCATAAAAATAACTCGGAGTACCTTAACGTTGATGAAAAACATCGCTTTTCCGTGTAAAGCTTATCAACGTGTGTTTAAAACGATCACTCGACACTTTCCGTTCGTTCCCAATTTACGCGCCATTTTTTTTCAGTGTTTTTAATTTAATTATACAAGACTTCCTATCCTGCCTATCTTTACACACAAATTAAGAGCAATTTTTAACACTGAGCATAGATTAATTATAGTTTTATTTACGTATTTTCAAGCGCGTCCATTTTCTTTTAAATCTGTCATCGGCACATGACAAATGCGCGCGCAAATCACTGTCACTTTATTTTTCTCAAGGTTTTTTTTTCATTCAGCCTAGTTCAGATTTTTGTACGCGTTTATCGTACGATATCTTTGACATCGCGTGTACGACTGGCTAAAATTAACGCGTGTTGGTGCATCGCGTTCGGCCATTGCCGGCGTCGGTCGGTGATGCGCCGGCGATCGATCGATCGATGGATCTAGAGATCGATATTGTGCAGATGTTTTCTTAGGGTTCCGTATGCGGTATGTTTGGAAATTATATGAAGTATAAATTTAAGTTGTTAGCTGTCGATCAGTACGGTGTGGTAATCTTAAATTGTAAGAGAATAATGGAAATAAATATTGTTAAGTACTCTTTTCTAAATTATTCATTACTAAAAAGAAATCTCAGATACTTTTATGATTTTCATGTGAGTAGTAGTAGCTTAGCTGGTATTACACACAAATAAAGACAAATGAGCTTCGAGAACTGTCATTGTTATTGATGGCCTCAGTGATCATAAACTACAAATGTTTCAAATCCATAATAGTGGCAAATGATCGCGCCGTTTTGACATGACGGTGACAGATTGCTTCTTTTTTCGACGTTCTGTTTACAAATGAGGCAATATGTTAGGATGGGCAATTTGTAGTTAAAACAACCACCTGTCTTACTAATTCCACCTTACTTTTCGGACAGACACTCAAAATTTACGCAACGATAATATACAAACTTCTTTCTTCAGACAACTCTAAGGGTTTTTAATTTTAAACATGGAATGCCGATCTCCATTCGGTCGATGAATGAATGCGAGCGAGCGTTGCACCATTTGGTTATGTGAATGACGAATTATGTATAATGAATAGTGATTGATACACAATAATCATCTCTATAGCATTTTAATGGGTGAATACGTAAATAGTATTGGGAATCGGTCAGTGTTTTATAACGATATTTTTGATTGTAGGTGAGGATGATTCATCATTTGTTTTCATGTGTGTCTTGTATTGAAAAACAATTGAATGTCGAGTGTTGAGTAATGGGAATTAGTTTGAGATGTAGTATACGGAACTCGAGGCTAAATACAAAACAGCCTCACGGGTTGATCGAAGGTAAGGCTAAGCTTGCCGAGGTCAGTCTGTGGATGGGTGACCGCTCGTAACATGTCGAGACTCCTCCATGCCTCAGAAAGCACGTTATGCCGTTGGTCCCGGTTGTCACTTGTTGATCTTTGACAGTCGTTACGGTTAGTCAGAAGCCCAAAAGCCTGACAACCATTCTTACTAAGGGGTATCGTTCTGCGCAGTAACTGGGTTGTGCAGATCAGATAGGCAGTCGCTCCATGTAAAATACTGGTGTTCAGCTGCATCTAGTTAGAGACCATAAAAACCCCGACATATCCAGTTAGGAAAAGGCTAGGCAGATGATTAATCGCAGTGTAGTTAGGCGTAGTAGATCGCAGAGAATATTAACGAGGTGGTTGACTTTAGAAGCATGAGAATGGTTAAGAATCGACCTTAGTGGCGTGCAATTAAAAATACCCTAGGTCCGTGAACATCAAACTGAAAGACAGTCAAAAGTTCTCTTATAAGAACAAAGGTGAGAGATGCGGTCAAACGGGTTCCGACACTGAAATGGAAATGGTCAGGTCATAAAATAATAATAATAATATAATAATAATTTTTTATTCACAATACATCTATCCTAATCAAATCACAATATTGGCATACAAATAACACAGTATAAAAAAATATGACAGCCGGGACAAATTACTTAACGTGTTTTCCAAAAGCACGGAGGGTATCGATATAATGTGGATAGTAACCCATCCACGCACTGATCTCGACAAGCGTAGCTTAATCTTTGAACGACCCGTGCGGCTGTTTTAATTATATTTTTAGTACATTATTTAACTACAAGCAACTCAATACTAGGTTCTTGTCTATGACTTAGGAAACGTTTTGCTGGTGTTGATATCTGTGTTGTTAATAAAAATGAATCCCTGTTTCCCTTGGTCTCGCCATAACTCGAGAACGACTTTACCAATTTCATTCATGTTTTTTTTAAAGTATTCTAATTCTTTGGAGAAAGGTTCTTACGGAAAGAAAAATTAAGACAATTGAAAAAATTCAAAAAACTTAACGGCTATTTTAACCACGGCTAACACCGCAGGATGCAGCTTGCAGCTAGTATGTAAATAAGAATTTATTTACATTTGGATTCAACCGTGAAAAAGGCTGAATATATCTAAACTGAATTTGTTTGTATGTAAATCACGTTATAAAAGTTCGCTCGACGTCGCCAGACGCCAAGACAGATTGTCATTTGTCTGCAAAAGTTAATACACTTCCATTATGACGTGTTTGTCAAACAATAACGTCACGGCCGTTGACCTCAGAAATGCCTCAGATTCAATTTGTTTATGTAGGTAAGTAAAGAAAATGTCGCTGAAGAAACAATGGGTGACTTTTTCCTGTATTGATTTAAGCCCTGAAATGTAGCCCTAGTTATGATAAATTGTATCTATTTTAGAAAATAATAATAATTTACTTTTTAAGTAACTTGTACAGACGCCAGCACATTAAGGTATCCCAAACTGTCTTCTTCACAAAATAAATGGAAGCTTACTGTCTAAATGTACGCAAATCAATGTTGTGTTGCTATCTACGGATCACCTGCCTAGCCTTTTTAACACGCTTTTATTAGTTTCACCTGTATGTATGTATGTTTGTATGTTTGTAACCGACTCCTTTGGCCGCTATTTTGACCCACTTTAAACGGTCAGATTTCATTCAAATTTTGCACACCTGTCAAAGACCGCTGACAATGCAATAATTCGAAAAAAAAATATAGTTAAAAAAAAAACTAAAAATTACACTTTTATAAAAAAATCAACTAATAATAAAAATAAATTATAGTTTAAAAAAACTAAAAAAACACGCTTTTATAGAAAATCCAACTAAAAAATAGAAAATAAAATTTAATAAATTCGGATTAAGAAAAGTGTAAATTAGAAAAAAATGTATATTAATGGAAAAAAGCGTAGGGTGCATAGTGTTAATATTGTTATTCAATTTTATTTTCTATTTTTTAGTTGGATTTTCTATAGAAGCGTGTTTTTTTTGTTTTTTTAAACTATAGTTTTTCCAACTATGTTGGGGTCGGCTTCCAGCATAACCGTAAGCAGCTGAATATCTCCACACAATACCCCTTGGTAAGACTGGTTGTCAGACTTTCGGGCTTCTGTTTGTTAAAGATCTACAAATGACAGCCGGGACCAACGGCTTAACGTACTTTCCTAGGCACAGAAAAGTCTCCATGTGTAACGAACGGTCACCCATCCACGGACTGACCACGGCAAGAGTAGCTTAATTTTTGATCAGGCCGTGCGGCTGTTTTTATTTAGCAACGAGCTCCTCCTGCTGCCTGTCTACGGATGAATATAATATTCTATTTGTCGTTGGATATACAGGATGAAATAATCATTTATTCAGTGGGTTGGTACGTTTATTTACAAATTGAACGGTCTCTGGACAAATTTTACAGTGGATAGTACAGTCGTACGTCGAGGAGCTTGTGGCTAAATAAAAACAGCCGCAAGGGTTGATCGAAGGTTAAGCTACGCTTGCCGAGGTCAGTCTGTGGATGGGTGATCGTTCGTAACATATCGCGACTCTTCCGTGCTTCGGAAAGCACGTTAAGCCGTTGGTCTCGACTGTCTTTTGTAGATCTTTGACAGTCGTTACGGGTAGTCAGAAGCCCGAAAGTCTGACACTGGTTGTCAGACTTTCGGGGTAACCAAGGGGTATCGTGTTGCCCAGTAACTGGGTTGTGGAGGTCAGGCAGGCAGTCGCTCCATGAAAAATACTGGTATTAAGTTGCATCCGGTTAGACTGGTAGCCGACCCCAACATACATAGTTGGGAAAAGACAAGGCAGATGATGAGTACAGTCGTTCGTCTGTGGCGTAGGTACAGAGTTTCAATATAATGCAAGGCCAGCTTACACTGGGTCTGTTACCACTGACGTTCGAGCTACTGTACTTGGTAAAAGTTTGAGTATATTATTCTGACTGCCATGGTGGCTTAGTTAGTAAGCTAAGCCTGTCGTCTTAGGTTTGATCTTCAGAAAGTAGTATTTAAAATTCTGGCTTGGTGCTGATATCACCAATTTTTTTTCAACGGCTATTGGCTATGCTATAGTCTCAGATCGCTATACGACCTCAATGCTAGCCAAGTGTTCAGCCAACCTCGTCTTTAAGCGTCTATTTTCTACTCGATTACACTCTTTACAGCTAATTACTGAACCCTCCAAAAACAAATATTTGACCCTGTCATTCTGAACATGAATATCGTATTTCTATAGTGTTTGTACCCTTCTAAGCGATCCCTTACAAAATACCATAGACTATTGACATTTATTTGCGCGGGAAAACATTCAGCTGTTACGTTCTGGTTCTTATTTCAAAGAATACGAACCATAAATACTTATTGTATGGAATTTTCCTCGTATTAGAATAAAATCCTCTGTATAATAATAATCTATGGCTGTAAGTACCATTACGTTCTATTTTTGCTTCATTCATGAAAATAAGTAAGCCCAGTAATTATGGAGTACTGCCAGAATACATAAATATAATTTCTTTTTATGAATCCCAACGTTTTTCCGTATAACGGCCAGGATTTGTTTTGCTGTTCGTTTTCAAAACAAGAACAAAACCGTTTTGTTACCCGATATTTTGCTTATTTCTATGTAGTTTACACAGACTGCCAATTTATATTCTATGTTTGAACTGAAAATTATCAACATTTTTTGTATTGAAGGTACATTTCAATATTGTTAAGATATTTTCCCACTGACTGATTTCACTACAATACCAGAACAAACTGAAAACTTTTCTACCAGTGCCTCTAAATGAAACAACCAATACATAATACAATATATACGAGGTCCTGTGTTCCATTCCAAGTTCGGGCAAAGTGTTATTAGTTCTCTGGAATTGGTCGGAACCAGGATTCGTGTCCAGTTGATGGCCGTCGCCCCTTACGTACTTAAACATAACCGGCGAAATATGGGTGTACTAAAGGTACGGCTCTGTCTAACCCTTCAGGGTTTACAGGCGTGATGTTATGATGTTTAATAAATTCACAAGGGTGTTTAAAAGCGTAACAATACCTGTTTACAGCTCATGGATATCTTCAATCTTTATTGATGGGCTCTAAGTGGACCCTTAACCCTTTCGCTTAAGTGGTACCGATTTTATAGATCAGATAGGTATATAATAAGTACCGGTTTTACGATACAAAGTAAGTTCGATTCGATATTATACGTCAAGGGTTCTGGGACAGGGATGGAAATCATAGGACAAGGGTTGGGAAATCACAGGACGTTGAAAAAAATGTATTCTGATAAAAAATCAGAATACATTATTTACGGTGAAATGGGATGATGAGTTAAATGTTTTTCTTGTCCGTCAGGTAGATTATTAAAAAATATTGGATACGTATTTATCTGCGACGCAAGAGGTTGCGGGTTCGATTCCCGCCTTGGGACAAATGTTTGTACGATCTACAAATATTTGTTCCGGGTGTTCTGGGTATTTTCTATATATATAATAAAAATATCTATCTATATAATGTACTGTATTAAGTATATCAGTCATCTAGTACCCATAACACAAGCTCTGCTTAGCTTGGGGCTAGATGATGCTGTGTGGATTGTCCAGCAATATTTAATATTTATTTATTCTCATTTCACGTTATGAAAAGATTACGTCGGTACATTGAGTTGCTATGTAGTTTTCTTACCGAGTTGTGACGTAGTGAGTCCCCACTCCCCAACTTGAATGCGTTTTATACAAGTATATTTTTATTCAACTCAGTGAGTTCAACTCCTTTATTCTCTCTGCTCAATAATGGACTTCTTAAAAGTAACAATGTCATGGTCTAATCCACCATTGGAAGAGACTGGTGTCTGAAGTAGGTTTATGAAAAAGCCTGTGTTACAGTATGTGTATGTGTGTTGTTGTGTATGTTTTTATTGATATGATAAAGCAAATGAATGAGTTTTATTCAAGTCACTTCTTAATATGAGAAAGTAAAAAATACACGCCTGCAACGCAAGAGGTTGCGGGTTCGATTCCCGCCTCGGGACAAATGTTTGTACGATCTACAAATATTTGTTCCGGGTGTTCTGGGTATTTGCTATGTATAATAAAAAATATCTATCTATGTAATGTATTGTATTAAGTATATCAGTCATCTAGTAGGTACCCATAACACAAGCTCTGCTTAGCTTGGGGCTAGATGATGCTGTGTGGAATGTCCAGCATTATTTATTTATTAAGTTTATTTATTTCTGCGATTTCGGCGGTCTCTCCAGCCCTGAAGCCATTGCGCTTGATTGCGTGATCCTTCCGATCTGCTCCGAATTTCGGTATCTCGGTTCACTCGTGCAAAGTGACGGAGGAATAGATCGGACTGTCAAGCACAGAATAAACACAGGGTGGATGAAATGGCGGCAGGTAACGGGAACAACTTGCGATTCCCACGTTCCCCTTAAACTTAAAGGGAAGATCTATAAGTCAATGATAAGACCTGCCGTCTTGTATGGATCAGAATGTTGGGCCACAAAAGGACTGAATGAAAGGCAGTTGCATGCAGCTGAGATGAGAATGCTAAGGGGGATGTGTGGTGTTACGCGAATGGATAGAATAAGAAATGAGTATATAAGAGGAAGTCTGAAAGTGGCGCCTGTGACAGAAAAGTTGTGTGGAAATCGGCTGTCATGGTATGGACACGTGATGCGAAGAAATGAGGATCATGTTGTGAGGAAAGTTTTGAGTATGAATGTAGAGGGTTACAAGAGTAGAGGGAGACCCAGGAAACGATGGATGGATTGTGTGAAAGTTGATATGGCTAAGAAGGAGGTGACTTCTGAGATGACGGGAAATAGAGATGTATGGAAGAAGAAGACATGCTGCGCCGACCCCAAATGAAAAATTGTTATAAGGGCAAGAGGATGATGATGATGATTTATTTATTTAGTTATTTATTTATTTATTTATTTATTTATTTATTTATTTACTTATTTATTTATTTATTTATTTATTTACTTATTTATTTATTTATTTATTTATTTATTTATTTATTTATTTATTTATTTATTTATTTATTTATTTATTTATTTATTTATTTATTTATTTATTTATTTATTTATTTATTTATTTATTTATTTATTTATTTATTTATTTATTTATTTATTTATTTATTTATTTATTTATTTATTTATTTATTCTTGAAAACTTATTTTATACCTAAACTAGCTGTGCCCGCGACAATGGTCGCTTCGAATTTAAGAAAACGTGGTTTTTCATTTCTAATTACGTGGAATCCTTAATTATTTTTCTACAATGAAAGTAGACTAAGTTATTTATTACCGCATCAGCTATCTGACAGTGAAAGTCCCGACAAAATTGGTCCAGCCGTTTCGGAGATGACCTCAAATAAAGAGGCGGACAGAAAGTCAGACATACAGACAGACAGAGCCAGACAGGCAGACAGTCAGAAAAACAAAAAAAAAAAAAATCGGTATAACTACTGTATAAACTTTCATATGCATTTAGTAAAAAGCTTTTCTTTTGACATTACAAACAGGCGGTTCCATTTTTTTTATTTGTGTAGATGAGCTTCCGCCCGCGGCTTTGCCCGTGTGGTTTGCTGATAAAAAGTAGCCTATGTCCTTCCTCGGGATGCTATCTATCTCTCTGCCAAATTTTATCGAAATCCGTTCAGTGGTTTTGCCGTGAAAGATGGACAAACAGACACACACACTTTTCCATATATAATGAAAAAAAAAATACAAAAGTGCACGCCTCATAATCTCATTTTTCACTAAAAAATGTATCCCTCACTGTGTAATTGTAATTAAACGACAACGAATTACCCAGAGATTTTCAATAAACAACATTACACACAACACAAGTTTAATCTTAGCTTGGGAGTCAGAGGATCACAACACGCGTAGCGTACAATTTTTATTGATTAGAAATAACCAATGTATGGATTTAGCCTTAAGTCTTGCTGTGAAATTGTACTTTCTGGGAATAAAGTTATTTATTTATTTAAAAAAAAAGTAGCAAGCAGCGCGCTGCAAATATGAAGCTTTAAAAAAAAAACTTCGATACATTCATTTTTACGATCGTGAGAGTGCCAGATCCATACGGACAGACATCCGGACGTCCTCGAACATTTTTGTAATTTATTTATTTTTCTACTTTAAACAAAATAATTGTTTTTATTAATATCAAATATGTTTAAACGAATGTTTTTCTTTATATATGTATGATAATATAATCCTATAAGTTAATTGTGAGAAAAATACAGTCATTTTTAGTTTCGAAAAGTCCTTGACTTTCATATATCGGGCGTAGAGCATCACCTCAACGCTTCGCTTATGAGGCGTGCAATTTAGTATGGATTATTTAGTGCCCTATACGAACACACGTAAAACGACAACGGTGACTTTAGGCACCGCATTCTTGGCAGGGGTTACACTACGTACGTCCGGTGCAGACACCATACCTCTGAATATTCAGTAAGGAAGAGGTGAGGACAGTCATAAGTTCCAGTACTCGCGCTAGTAACTGTCATGTTCCATTTTAAATGCGGTGTTGTTTTCCGTTGCACACTATTTAATTTATTTCAGCCCATAGTATCAGATCGTGCGAGTGGCATAGGAGAAAAAGAAGGTTCAAGTTCAGGCAAGTAGGCTGATATTATTAACAGATAGCTGAGATAATACCACACCTGTATTTCCAGAAGGGATAGGCAGAGGTGTCTTATATAGTACACCCACACTTAGCCAGTAATGTTAAAGTCCCGTGTAATGGGGGCGTGCCTATTGCCATTAACCGGGCACAGATCTAGATTCTGGGCTGTTATTAAAACAATCAAAGTAAAAATTCATTTGAAGTGTAAGACGACAACGCAACAAATAAGTTTCCTCTTTTTTTTTCATAGTTCTCACAACCCACAAGAATGCGTCCCTTACTATGTTAAACTAGAGACATTTATCTATATATACTCACAATTTTATTTCTGTCCGTCGTAGATTTTTCTCCCATAATATTTGCCCATTGAACATTTAAAAGAAAAAATGTAGAGAAGTTCACATTCGAAGTTAGGAAGCTAGCTCAGGATAATTACGCTTTCCATGTCCCTTAATATCACAAGCCCTTAAGGCTGCGCTAGTTGCCGGTACGAGCTTCGTTCGTGCTTGTGCTTGCTCGCTCTAAACTATATATAATATAATATAATAATTTATTTATTTGTACAAAAAACCAAACAGTACAGGACAGAGACTTATAAATAAATAAAATAAATAATGCTGGACAATCCACACAGCATCATCTAGCCCCAAGCTAAGCAGAGCTTGTGTTATGGGTACTAGATGACTGATTATACTTAATAACAATAGATACATTACATGACATTTTTTATTATACATAGCAAATACCCAGAACACCCGGAACAAATGTTTGTAGATCGTACAAACATTTGTAACTAAGCTGTACAATAGTAGCACAGTTGGAAGTCGAACGTTTGACTCCTTAACTAGACAAGAAGCCTGTGTCTTAGAAGCCAATGTTCCCCGAAATTTCAGTACTTTTTACTTATTTATGTTCAGAGTACAAACCACATTTATTTTGTGGAGTGTGTATACGATATATAAGTAAACGAGAAGCGCAACTGTACCGAAACAGATAATGAACATA
The DNA here is from genome assembly GCA_905147745.2 of Phlogophora meticulosa. Lineage (NCBI taxonomy): Eukaryota > Metazoa > Arthropoda > Insecta > Lepidoptera > Noctuidae > Phlogophora > Phlogophora meticulosa. The sequence goes on from LR990542.1 coordinate 4,498,758, forward strand.
TGACTTTGGTTTTCTGGTTACTGTGAAGAAACTATCGAAACTATTAATTTAAAATAATAGTTTAATAAAACTATTATTTATTTTTTAGTTGTTTTTTTTATAAAAGCGTGTTTTTTTTGTTTTTTAAACTATTTTTTTTTCGAATTATTGCATTGTCAACGGTCTTTGACAGGTGTGCAAAATTTGAATGAAATCTGACCGTTTAACGTGGGTCAAAATAGCGTCCAAAGGAGTCGTTTACAAACATACAAACATACAAGTGGAGCTAATATAAAGCGTGTAATAAAGTTATTAAACTGTGATAATTTATTTAACTTAAATTATTAAAACATGCCTTTGTACGAAATTTTTACCAAATTTCCGACAAATCAGAGTTGACCAAATCCTTCTAGGCTAATTCCATTTTAGAAAATTACTTTTACTATATTAGTTTTCTAATGTACGTACGATCGGTAACGATAAGACCAATGTAATTGAAAAATACCCAAAAAAGTTGGAATCTCGGGCTGTCTCACCTTCACTTACTCACAAAAAGACACCATCACTCACACACAAAAACCACGCATAAGAAAAATGCTGTCTTCTTATTTTACTAGCTCTTTATTACTTTTGTTTTTCTTTTCTTTTGTGTAAGCTTTTTAATCTTTGCTAAAGAGTACAAAATCATTGTTGTACACCTAGTACAACTTAAATCTAAAATAAAATTGAATGAACTGTTTAGCAAATGGAATTGGTGTCTTAAATACAGGATGCTATGTAACGCCGCTAAGATGCGTATCATGATGAGGATAGGATGAAGGTGAAGATGAGATCCGTATTGTGACTATACAACCAACAAACAATGTTAGACTGTAATTTATGTACTTAATCATGGTAATAAAATGAATAAAGCATTATTATTGAATGTCCTGTCAAAAATATAATCTATTAATTATAACGTAACTTTGGACGCACAATGCCCAACGGTGGAGTAATCCTCAACGTTCGCAATGAAAAAAATACGTCCAGTGCAGCCTTAAGCGTTCTATACGTCGATTCCGACAGTATCATTAAATCGCAGACGCGACGGCGCGACATTTATCAGAAACAACAGTTTTAATGTAAATCGTTCTACGAAACGTATTGTAAAGATCCCAGCTTTGTTAACTAAGTCCATAGTCTTGATTATTTTACACCTTTTTTAGCATAGCTTTTCTGCTTATAAACGGCATTGTCTGCTGTGCAATTCTGTACCAAGCTTTGTAGGCCCCTCTCTGTCTGACATTTCCTACCATCCGAGTTTACATTATCGATTGCATTAATACATACAAGTAAACCATGTTAAGTAGAGCTCCGGTACGGAGAATCGATACCCCTAATAACACCCTCTTGTACTATACCTGAGGGGGAGGCAAGGGTCTAGTTAACGTGGTAATGATACACGCAAATCACGCACACATAGACACTCCCCCGCGCAGTCGCAGTAGAGTCGTACCACCCCACCCAACTCACTTGTCCGAACCGGCAAAATTCTTCTACACCCCCGTGGTGAACAACCAAACGCAACAACTTGTACGAAAAACAATTCTTTTAACCGTTTAGAAGTTTCTATTTATATCTATAAAGCAGTGTTTAATTTTAGCTTTAATTCTCGCTTCGTGTTTCGTATTATTAGCCCCCATTTCCTAAAAAATCAACAGTGAAACGTCCAATCACGGAATTCGAATACGGAAGGAAAATGGCGGAGCGCGAGCCGCGCATTTCATTTCGAATATAGAACTCAATCGATATTCTAATTATAATTAATTCTTTATTCGAATCTTTTTTTAGTGCGAGAATGCTAGTGAGGACTTTGAATTGACAATTTTGTACGCGTGTGGTGGGACGCTAAAAATCGATATTACGGCGATGTCGGTTTGATTCAAGGGTAGTTTTACGCTGTCCTCGTTCGTAGACTGTTGTACATGTCACAAAAGAAAGAAGAAGAGTAGACTGGCGTCGGTGGAAGTCGACATGACGACGGAAACGGCGACGCCGAACCAGGTGAGTTGTCTTTGAGTGATTTTGCCGCAATGTCGCGGTAGGCGCTAGCTACAGCGCCCCGTGTCAAGGACATTGGCCTCCAGAATTTGGCCACCTGGGCTTATGTAATAGTTTACAATTCTAGAATTTCTTTATACTTTTCTGAAACGTGTATATTCTAATTTAATGGTTAACAGGGAAATATTTACAGCTGTTTTAAATTTTCTATTAAATTTAGATCTTTTTGCGCGGAGTGAAAATTAACACCTTGACTTTTGTGTGCCTAATTATTGAACATAATCTGATCGATATAATTGGAACTAAATTTGGCATACAATTAAATTATCTTGCAGCTGTTTATATTCAACTGTTTACTGTAGGTACTTATTAATTATTCTAATCTATGTTTTTCTCGACAACTTTTTCTTTGGATTTAAAGTTATCAATATAATCATTATTGTCTCATGAAGATACAAAGAAAAGCAACGATTTCGTAGTGGCAGCCGGATTTGATACAACCTTATATTATGTCGCCTGCTTCGTTGTTCCAGTAGTGCTTGCTGTACTACTGCCCTGAGGTGCTAGTCTAGGTCCGGACTTCGTTTCTCAGGTTGGGCAAGGTGCTATCGGGGTTTTTGATCTCTGGTTATGAGTAGCAGCTCGGAGTATCGATTTGTGTTCGGTTTATGGCAATAGGCTCGCCTCCTATTACATGAGACTTAATAACTGGTGAAATATCGATGTTGTGTAGATACACCTTTACCACTTCAAGATTTCACCAGTTTTTGTAGTAATTGTTGGCTTCAGGGATCACAGGAGTGAAGTTAGTCTTATACTATATCAGACGATCGAACTTGGTCCGGGCCGGAGAGCGGATTTGGTTCGCTCTGTACAAAATTTGCATATCTAGCCTAGACAATGGAGTCTGGATACAGTTATTACACGTGGTCGCTTTGTGGTCGAAATTCGGCTGTTTTAGATTCCTACATACTTCACCGTGCGCGCAATTTTCTTAGAAAGGATCCAAATTTTTCGCTTTACGTATTAATTTAATGAAAAAAAAAATGATTACATTTTTAATTATTTGGACGAACAGATTTGGTATGAGAAGACCAAATTCGCTGCCTGTTCAAGACTAAATTAAATTGTCTGTAAATACCTACTATTAGTTTGCAAATACACACGGCTACATAGCAAGCTATACATTTCCAGTATAAGGTGACCTCTCACTGTAAGCAAATCCTATACAAAGAGAGTTCAGCTTAAACTGGAATTAATAGCTTGAAATGTAACCGTGTGTACGATGCCCACGAGATAAAATAACACTTAATAGTAAGTTATTTTCAATTTTCGATATTTCTATTTTATTGTAGGTATCTCAAAACACCCTGTATGAATACCTAGGGTTGTAAGTACATATGTAGTTCGACATTAGGCGGACCCTAAGTACCAGTGGCAAACTGCCATCTTCTTTGCATAATGTCAGCTTAGGACTGGTACGTTGGCAACTGGGAGGCAATTGGTAGTCTTGCAGACATTTACCTAGTATCAAACCTAGTTTTGGTACCCATATACTTTTTTGTAGGAGAAGCTCGTGGCTAAATAAAACAGCCGCACGGCCCACGGGTTGTTCGAAGGTTAAGCTACGATGCCATGTCCGTGGATGGGTTACCGTTCGTACCGTAACATGTTGACACTCCTCCGTGCTTCTGAAAACACGTTAAGCCTTTGGTCCCGTCGGTCATTTGTAGATCTTTGCCAGTCGTTACGGGTAGTCAGCAGCCCGAAGTTGTGTTGCCCAGTAATTGGGTTGTGGAGGTCAGACAAACAGTCGCTCCATGTAAAATACTGGTATTCAGCTGCATCTGGTAAGACTGGAAGCCGACCGCATAGATGGGAAAAGGCTAGGCAGGTGATGATAATACTTTATTGTAAAGCAAATAATATAACACAGGAAGAACCCCACCTAACTACATCTAAAGATAATAATTTTCTTTGAAAAACAAATCTAGTTATGTATAGGTGAAAAAAAATTTTTATTCATTAGTTATATCTATTAATTAAATCTGTGTGATCGATGTGTTCCGAAGAGTATGGATTTACGCCCGGTTGATTTCAATAGGCACGCACCCTATTACATGGGACTTAAACATATCTGGTGAAAGTAGGTGCACTATAAGTACACCTTTGTTTCATCCTTCGGGTTATGCAGGCGTGGTGTTAGGTTAAACATAAGTTAATCATTTTAATGAGGAAAATGTTGTCAAGGAAAAATGTTCTTACAATGCACGAAAGGGGCTTCTATTGTCTCAAGTTTGGGGGATACAGAAATAAGAATTAAATTAGTTTGAGAGCCTTCAAAAATAGCTTCTCATTTCAACAATTACGTCCGTAACCCTTTCTAAACCAACTTTCTTTGTCATTTCTTGCTTCGAGTGTACGACTCAGTAGAAATCTGGGAAAGCTTTGATCAAGTTATTTGTAGTAAGTTTCGTTTGGATAAAAAGCTATTTTTGTTTTAATATTTGAAAGGCTTACATATAGAGAGACTCTTCCGCGTCTTGGAAAGCAGGTTGAGCCGTTCGTCCCGGCTGTTGTTTGTAGATCTTTGACAGTCATTACGGGTAGAAGGAAGACCGAAAATCTGATAACGACTGGTTGTCAGATTTTGACTCCTTGGTTTGACTGTAACCAAGCGGTATCGTGTCTCCGGTAACTGGGTTGTGAAGGTCAGACAGGCAATCATTCCATGTAAAATATTGGTATTCAGCTGCTTCCGGTTAAACTGGAAGCCGACCCCGGCATGGTTGTGAAAAGGTAAGATGATATAAGGATCGGCTTGCGCTTGGCCACAACCCGCCCGATGTGAACCAATGCTGAGATTTAGGATCGAGGATCTTAGCTTGTGCCATTCTTATAACATTCCTTCAACAGTATTAAACCATGTCGTCTGCCCAGATGGGTAGATGACATGGACGACGAGATCGTCGTCGGACGACCAACACTACTATTTCCAGTTTTTGGACGCCTCTCGGTCACAGCTTTACTCCGTGTATCATCACCGCACCTTGTTTGATGTCCATCCCCACTTACCAATTTTTTGATATCTGTAACTCTTTTTCCAATGTCGAAAACCTTTGTTCATCTTCGGAGTTGTACGTCCGGAAATCGATCGACATTTGCGCGGAGCATAGAACGCACAAAGTTCTATGTATATAGTCTCTGCTCGTACAGTCTCGTGGATACAAGTATTCGTCAAACACGAAATCGTGAACACAAAATCGTTGCGTTAATCTTATGTAGAAACCCGGATGGCTCGTTACCGAGGGCGCTTTCTGGTTTTCCAAACTAATGAACGACATTATAATATGGATGCGATGACCACTGGTACGTCAGGATTGCTTTCTTTTAGGATACTGATTTAGACAGTCTGACCCCACTACTATCTTGACGTATGATGACAACAGATTGGTTGTGAGTCTGCTGTTAAGACAATACGATGATCTGCTTCGGAGGTATTTAACAATGCTCACACAAAGGCACATTTAGTTTTCTAATTACACCCATAAGTCGCTTTAAATAGACCAAACAGTCCTTCATGACCACTAATGAATAAATATCATCATTTGTCAAACAAAACAGCCCTCACTCGCACACACTACAATTTTATTCTCCAAAACCGAATTTCCTTTCCAAACGAATAATCATTACAATTTTCCGATAAAATAATAATAGCCCTTAATAAATCTGGTCCTGAAGGTACTGGTAACATGATTAGGGGTGTGCCGTGTGCGTTGAAACAATTTGTCAAGCCATTAGGTACGGCCTTGACTCCGTCGGTAGCCTTACATAAGTATGGCTTCGTTAAAGTACTTATATACTTTACAGCTTGCCGGGATTTGATTGGATATAAAACTGCACGAGGTTGCTGTTTATATAAAGAGAAGTAGACAGTTCTAAGGTTTTAATGGAGATTTGAACTGTGTGCTCCCAAGTGTGTTCTATTTGCAGCTTGTCCCGGAAAGTTAGTTCTAGCATCATCATTTTCATCATCAGCCTTTACACAACTTTGTTGGGGTCGGCCTCAAGTCCAACCAGAAGCAGCTGAATACCAGTGGACTGGTCAGATAGATATCTGGCCTTCACTACGCAGTTAGGATACCCCTTGGTAAGACTGGTTGTCAGACTTTCGGGCTTGTGACTTTACGGGGTTCTGAGAAACGGTGGGGTCAGCATGGGGATAAGCAATGTATGGTCATCCTTCCACTGGCCGCTTTTGGCAAACGTAGCCTAACCTTTGATTAATCCGTAAGGCTGTTATTATATAACCATGAGCCAGCATAGTTGAGAAAAGGCTAGACAGATGATTATGATTGACTGAGCAAATTACAAGCAGGTATTTCAACCATGTTTCTGGGATAACATCCCGAGCCTCGAAAGCTCATTAGTTATCATCTGCTAGGCTTCCAGCATGGTCACCATTAAATCAAACTGAGAAAGGATCACTTCTATATTCTTTAACGCTTCTCTATTTGTTGCCCCTTACATTAAAGCTGCCTTCAACCTAGTTGGAAAAAGGCTCGGCAGACTTTTCGATTAGATGCTAATTCTTGCCAGTTTTTGCACTAGAAATCTGGCACTGGCGTTTTTAGCCAACGCCACCGCCGTTCTTCCTGAGACACTTCGTGGATGCTTTAGCCTTTGTTAAGATGACTAGACAAGTTTTCTTGTTGTCTTGACCTTTTTGACGTAGAAGGTCTTTTTAGAAGATTGGTCCAGCACTGACTAAAACCTGAGCCATGAATGTTTTCCCATGTAGGCCTCAGGCTGTATGGAACTTGGTGCTGATTGTAGGCACCGTCGATGGGTCCAATTTGATTGGCGATGTGGAGATTCGCGTGGATAACCAATGGCCGCACGTGCCACAGGAAAGTTCCATTTAGAACGGGCTTCTACATGGAACTTTCCAAGATATTCTAGAACATATCCAACTATGTAACACGATCCAGAGAATTGACCCTTTTAACCAATCCTTTATTAACCGAGTGTCATACGCAAAGTAGGCTGCTAACGCGCGTTTTAATTGAATTAATTTTAAATATGAACTCATAACTAGACGTCATCGGGGTGTTGTCAAGGTTTAGCGGGTTAACGATCCGCAGACATGATACTAATCAGTAATTTGGTTGTTTTGACGGATAACTGTGGAAGATGACGAAATAAGCAGAGGATAATCCTCTTTTTAAACTCTCGATATAACTGCGCCTGTAATCCCCGAAGGGTAAGACAGAAAAGTACCTGAGGGCACCCACGTTTCGCCAGTTATGTTTAAGTCCCATGTAATAGGGCTACGGTAGATATGAGGTTAACTAAATAATCAAACACACATAAAATACTATTTTTTAATGAATGATCAGATATTTGCAAAATAAATACATAAGAGCTCATCAACATTGATATACTGTTTATCATAAAGGCAGTACTACCAAGGGGTTTCGTTTTGCCCAGTAACTGTATTGTGGAGGGCAGATAGGCAGTCACTCCAAGTAAAATACTTGCATTGGTATTCAGCTTCATCCGGTTAAACTGGCAGCCGACCTCAACATAGTTGGGTAAAGGCCAGGCAAGTGATGATGATGGGTAGGCTGATGATGATGGCATGTATATCACAAGTTTGGACGTGTTTGCCAGCTTCATTACGTTTGAAGATAGACGACCTCGATTTGAGTGGCTTTTGTCTTGGAAGTATACTAAGTAGATTCCCTGACCTAAAGTTCTCTCACAGAGTTAAACAACAGATACCTTGGACAGTAATTAGGTTTGTGCCTACTAATTACGGGACTAATTTCCCTGGAGTAAAAAAGTGGAACTAAGCAATTAACCACGAAAATATTAAGTAGGATATAGGCAAAAGAAAAACAGATTAAATATCTTGACTTGGCACACGAGGTTGTCGACATGTGGAATGTGGACTCGGCCGTCATTGTGCCGATCGTCGTAACGGCCAATGGCCTACTGGCTAAAAGCCTCGATGACCATCTGTCGAGGCTCTCGTTACACGGTTGGATCAAAGGCCTCATACAGAAGGCCGTACTCCTCGATACGGCTAGCACTGTGGGGAGGTTCCTGTCTCTGCAAACCTAACCACCGGTGGCTTGGACCCTGCTCCCGCCATCAGTGGACCACTTTTTTTTTATATTTTTAAATGTTTTGTATTTTTTATATTGAAATATTTAATGAGGATAAAAAATTAACAGCTCACAATTTAGGACTCATTATTATTAATGTTAATTTAAATCCGTGGTGTTAGGCTACTAGGCTTAACCTGGTTGTAAATTCCCTTTGTGGCTATTGGCACAGAGAGACATTACATGATAGTATGTGCAGACCATAGCTCTGTATTGTCAGCTTCATATGGAAGGAAGTGGAACTTATGTTTTTTTTAACATCTCCGCTGTTTTTTCTGATTAATTTCGTAGTGGGATGCAAGACAGTTGAAACATTCTTCTGGGATGCATCGAGATTCATTGGCGCTTTCTGTCGATCGCCACTGTCAATTTTGGGAGTTTCAGTGGTTGGGATTAGTGTGATGGGCTCGTCTTAAGTAAAATATTTATGAATAAACACACTTGCACAAGCAACATCTACAAACCATCATAAGGAGGGGGCCTGCCCCCAACTTACTTGCAAGCAATAATGATAAAAGTAAATTTAAATAAATAAATAATGCTGGACAATCCACACAGCATCATCTAGCCCCAAGCTAAGCAGAGCTTGTGTTATGGGTACTAGATGACTGATATACTTAATACAATACATTACATAAATAGATATATTTTTTATTATACATAGCAAATACCCAGAACACCCGAAACAAATATTTGTAGATCGTACAAACATTTGTCCCAAGGCGGGAATCTAACCCGCAACCTCTTGCGTCGCAGGCGGACATTCGCCCGATGCGCCACATAGGTCGTCAAACAACAGTGTAAAAGTGTAGACAGTTGAAACATTCTTCTGGGATTCGTCGAGGTTCATTGGCTTGGCGCTTTTTGTCGATCGCCACTGTCAATTCTGGCTTTAGGAGTTTCAGTGGTTGGGATAAGTGTGATGGTGTCGTCTCAAGAAAAATATTTACCGACTAACACACATCGGCACAAGCAACATCTACACACCATCATAAGGAGGGCCTGCCCCCAACTTACTTGCAAGCAATAATGATAAAAGTCAATTTAAAAAGAACTTTCTCGAATAACCACAATTCTCATGCATAAACCATAGTTTCCCTGTAACTGGATGTTCGCTGCACTGTTATTTAGGATCGCAATCATGGTAATAACCGAGGGGGGACGGTTATCGGTTTTACCATCGTGCAGGAGCTAATGTACAGAGGCCAGCACATCAAGCTACCCCCGACTATCAAATTCTCCCAATTGAATATGCACCTTATACTTTTGTTATAAAGTTGAATAACGATCAGAGAAATTTGAAATGTTGGGGTAGCTTGATGTGTTGTTGTACTTTATTTTTGTATTTTAATACATCTTACACATCGTATAGTTTATTTCTATAGGTGATAATGATATATTTTATACGCCAAATAAGCAGAACGCAAACTTTTGAATTGACCAGAAGTCGGAAAGATGGAGAAGGATGAGGAATAAACTCCATGGACACTCTTTTAAATCATATAATGGTGTCAAAAATATTGGTCGCATTAATTCATGTAAAACTTTTAGACATAAAATATAAGCATATTATTATCACGCGTGTATTCCTCGAAGGAAGGACAGTAAACCCATATGTCGCCAGTTATGTTTTATTCTCATGTCAAAGGGAGCGAGCCTAGTGATATGTCAGGCACAATTCCGCGCTGCTGCTGGGAAATTCTATACAAAAACCCCAATAACACTTTGCCTGACGACACGAGACGTAAGAAACTGTGTATTTTGTATTCTATTGTATTGTATGCCAGGTTTTTTATCCCGTGTACAGACTACGCTGATTCAATCAAATACATCATTGGATTAGACTCGATCCAGGCTTTATCAAAAGCCATATGACGTCACAGAAAATTCAACATGGCGGCCGAGATCGGCATAATATGAAGTTTCATTTTATTTTTGTTCAGCTCTTCCCCGCTTTTTACCCGTTCCTAAGGGCGTTGTAGCGTGATGTTAAACCTTAAACCATGTCTATAAATTGGGTTATAATATACAAAAAGAAGTTTTCTAATAGACTGCTACTTTCAGATATTAGCGCGGTGTAACGAAAGACAAACTCTTCGGTTTTATAATATTAGTATAGATAAGCCCGTGATGTCCTACTGCAAGGCAAACACCTCCCTTTTTTCCCCATTCCTTTCAATGTTGGGCAAGTGTGGACCAGTCTTGTCTGTAGGTGTCGGGCTTGTCGCCGCCATCTTTACCTAGGCCTGCTGAGTTTTCAAATATCTCTGATATTTTTTTCCACGATCTTTTGGTAAAATGTATCAGCGATATCGATTATCAAAAAGTCCAAAATATTTAAGATATTGTCTATCTTAAATATTTTGCACTTTTTTTTAATATTTATTTAATAATATTTTGAAATATTTCGTGAAGTAACGTTACCTAGCCATGTTGATCCCATACATTTTGGACAGTTCTTATCGCTGATAAATTGCCTGATAGATGCTTTGTCTAGGTCCTCTGGTAGGTGTTCGTCTATTTTCACGTACGCCAGCACATCAACCTACCAACCCAATATGTCAAATTTCTTTGAAAGTTTTCAACTTTATTACAAAAGGATAAGGTTCATATTCATTTGCAAGAATTTGACAGTTTGGCGTAGCTTGATGTGCTGGCGTATGTATCTAGTTTGAATGTTTCTATATTGTTAGTGAATCAGCGTGGCAGAATAATCGATAGGATTATATCCACTTAGGGGTTGGTATTGTTCAGCTATCGCCCATTGATATCCCAAGCGAGGGGTCGAGTCCATTTATTTGACGCGATATCGTTCGCGGGCTATAAATATTGATTTTGTGATTTACTTTGCTCTGTGCTAAATATTCTCGATAAACAGTTAAGTTGTGTGAAGCACGAAAGTCTGACAACCAGTCTTACCAGGGGTAACGTGTTGTCCAGTAACTGGGTTGTGGAGGTAAGATAGGCAATCGGTCCATGTAAAATAATGATATTCAGCTGCATCCGGTTAGACTGGAAGCCGACTCCAACACAAGGCGATTTCAGACTTTACATAAATTTTAAGTCTAGGTTTCCTTACGATGTTTTTTCTTCGCCGATGTCAGTGATCTCTAAGACAAACTTAGAAAGTACATATGTATTGAAAAAGTCTCATTGGTACTTTAACCAATGATTACTAACTAACGAAATATTCCGATGATGGTAACTTTAACGTTTGTAGCAGAGACCTGCATCGCCAATAAACCAACGTATCGATTCCCATACTAGCACAAATATGATTTCTATTTCAAATATAAATGTGACAATAAGTGTCAATATGCCGTGTGCTCTACTTTTACTTCACTGCCCACCCTGTGACGTCATGAAGGGCTGATATAATGTCGCATTGTGACACAATAGAGAGAATTTCCTTTGTAATATGCCCGATTTTGTTTTGTTATTGTTGAATGTGAGGACGAAGGGATACGTCGTGACATTTATGAAGCTTTCTGAATTAATTAATAATATAATTAAATAGATTTTTAATTAAATATCATTGCTGAAATGAAATAAAAGAAAACGATAGATGAATTGTGTGTCAGATGATATGGGTAGAAAGAAGGTGACTATTGAGATGCTGGCGTCTGTACATTTCAAATAAAAACAATATAAATCTTATAATATAGAGGAGACTGTCAAGCATTTGATTAGTGACGAAACCACAAACCACTAACTGGCAATACGTCTGTGAGACCACAATGTGGTCTAATAACGGGAATATTCTGATTGAGTCGAGTGGCGAAGGCTTAATTGAGATTATATATGTACATTACTAGCTACAACGACAAAGTAAACGTTGTTTTGCCGATTTAAGCCAAAAAAAATGTTTCGTGTACCGTAACCTTTATCACTTAGGGGTATGAAAAATAGATGTTGGCCGATTCTCAGACCTACCCGATATGCACACAAAATTTCATAGAAATTGGTACAGCCGTTTCGGAGGAGTTTGGTAACAAACATTACTACACGAAAATTTCATTTATTAAGAAAATAAGTTTGAGTTAATATAAATAAACACATCTCCAGTGTCAAGAATAGTGCATTATTAACTTAATGTAAATATCTTACCAAAAGTTACACGGTAACCAAATCTGTTTGGTATGTGGGTTAGAAGTAATTACTGTGGGATAATAAGTTAAAGTAGATGTACCTATCCGTATAAATCAGAACAAATTTAAGCTATTTCAGAATCTTGATTATACTATATTTCAAATATTGATGTTGTGTTGTCAAATTTAAGTTAAATAGTGTTAATTAAGTCGATTTCAATATGACTAGCATTATTGGATTTGTCATAAACTTTGTAACTTATCGCAATCTGAAATTTATGTACGTGTGTTAAAGTTAAATTTGAAAACGCAGGATTTATATCCAAAAAATTGGTTTAAATAAATTTCCTTAGTCCAAAAATTACAAGTTTTCTTTGTGAAATTATAATCACAACTACCCTCTATGTAAATCCAGTGACAACCCTTGTCAGTCAGTCCGTATTGGGGTGCATAATGAACAAGCCGTGACATGACCCATGCCTACATTAAAATTTTATAAAAATGTTGTCAGATATTCAAATTACTTGCCTACTTATAAATTATTATTATTATTAGTCGCGGCTATTGATTTTTAACTGTCATCAAAATTTCCCTGTATCCAATGTACATAACAAAATGCCTGGTACACTCACATTTCCAGAGTTATGTTTAAGTCCCATGTAGTAGGGGGTGACCCTATTAAATTGCCATCAACCGGGCCCAAATTTAGACTCCGGGCTGTAACTGCGAGGTCTTAGATGGCAAAAACCTAATAACACTTTATCTTTAGGAGTAGAACCTCGAACTTCATGCTCAGTCGTAGCGCTTGATGTTATGAGTGGGTTTTTTGTTACGCTTAATTTAAGCGTCAGTTTATACATACTTTTAGAGAAAACATGCAAAAAGTAAATAACATTCAATTTTGACAAATCAACAACGTTCATTGCGGTACCTACGTTGTCCAATAGACGCATTCTTCTGACATCATTATGAAGCAATGGTTTAGGAATTTCCTTCAAAATCCTTTGTGTTGTGCTAGAAATTGTTACACAAGTGGGGTCCAATGTGCCTAGCGCAAATGCTTGATAGAAACGTAACATAATTTCAAACGACCTTTGAATCGAAAAAAATACAACTATCCTACAGCTTTTTGCTTTAAATTTATGTGGCATGCACAATTACTATCGCCCAAAGATATGACTGATCTCTTAAATATAAATAAATTTTATGTTCGAAACGAGTTTTTTAAATTTAAAATTGTTCTTTTTGACATTACGTTTACGTCAAGCATTCTTGCTAGGCGCACTGTTGGGCAAGATAATCCAAAGCCCAAATTACGACGAACATCTTGGCATCATTTACAAAACCTATTTACTCTTCAAGTCTCGTTAAAGGATGTCCGGAGGCTGTGAGCTGAAAATCGATATCCTGAGAGCGTTCGGTGAGGTGCGTCATTGCACACAACACGTGACCTAGTTTTAGCTTACTTGCCAAAAGCCTGGTTTTTACTTGTACCTAGTAGGATTTTTACGGTATTAAATTTAGTAATAGTGTGTAAAAATGCAGGAACTATAGATTTCTTTTCGCAACTTCATGGTCGATAACATACCAAAATTAATACTTAAATACCCAAAGGAACGCCTCATGAAACATTTCACAAAGAAATCCTTACAAACAAAATCCAAAACCATACAATACGATCACCGTTTAAAAAGAAAACATTTAAAAAAGGAATCCCTCACAAAACCGCGCCGGCCGCCATTGCTACACCATAGACAAGTGCGCTATTTGTCAAGCGTCCTACTGTTTGTAAAGTCTGTAGCTTGTGAGACAGGGCGTTTTGTTTGTACAACCACTCATTTGTCTTGGAGACGGTACCTATTTGTTTATTTTTTCTTGTATGTCTAGTTGTGAATATTTATGCCGGTTCTAATGAGATTTTCTTGGCTGAAACTTCGGTTTAATGTCAAACCCTAGACAGAGTATGAGCAATAGACAAGATACTAAATGATGATAATAACAGGTCGTCGTCTAGTGGTCCAAAATCATTTTAGCTTTCTACTGCTAGCTTAATTTTGTTGAAATTGGTTTTATATATTATATTGCTGTGTATAATAAAAATATCTATCTATGTAATGTATTGTATTAAGTATATCAGTCATCTAGTACCCATAACACAAGCTCTGCTTAGCTTGGGGCTAGATGATGCTGTGTGGATTGTCCTGCAATATTTATTTATTATTTCTTTATTGAAAGAAAGTAAAAACAACCTCAGTAGGAAACAGCAGCTCCCCCATTTATAAAGCATTAAAATTTGTCAGCAATTACTGTTGTGGAAGTTTGGCTGTTTTTATTTAGCCACGAGCTTTCTTAATTTAAAATGAGAACGTTACAAAGAAAACAGTTGAGAAGTAAAAAGTTTGAGTGTTTCATTTTTAAACTTTTTCTTTCGGGGTCTGTACTTTCACGGCATATTGTGATAGAGTATGCTTTGTGTCAAAAAAGTATGGTACATACTCACTCTTGCATAATAGGGATGAAGGCTAAAAATATATTAAGTTTTTTGTCCGTTAGGTAGATTATTTAGGGTATACCTGCAAGTTGGTCCCATTTACCACCCCTATGGGTAAAAATCAGGGATGATTGATTTTTCAGATACTGAATTTTGTAAAAGGTTATGAGCTGTTCACATTATGCTGCTGTATTATAGATATATTGTAAATCAAACCTTGCGAGAAATAAAAACTTGTACAACAAATTACAACTGACTTAAAAATAAATCAAATAAAGCAACCGAAACAGACTTCCTAAATAACAGTAATCTTGTTTTGTTTTCAAGTAGGTTGTATTTTTGTATAAAAAGTTGTTTTGAAAAGTGCTTTTGTTTATCTTTCATTTTGACGGATTGACATTATTATTGAGGGTTTCTGGTTTTTACAAAGTTTTTGTAATATGTTTTGATGGAATATGAATATTTTTCTTGGCAACATTTTAGCTCTTTCTCCATCGTTATGGTTGCCTTTCTCCAGGATTTAAAAGGTCCCAGAAATTGAGAAGAGTATACCGTTAAACATGATCACTACCTCGTTGGTCTTGTGCTTGCAAGGGCTACTGCTCAGCATGGGGTCATGGTGTCGATGATTTCCAGGTCAGACAAAGTTTTAATGTTTTTGTTATCTGGATTTTCTCAGTAGCACCCCGGACAGTGGCAATAGGCTCGCTCTACTACATGGGACTTAAATACAACTGGCAAAATGTGGGTGTACTGTAGGTATACATCTACTCAGCCTTTTCTAGAAAATAGACGTGATGTTATGTAAAAACATTGGACAAGCACAGTGCTATGATAGGTACACCTTTGCTTAACCCTTCCGGCAATATAAGCGGTGATCTTATATTTATGTTTATTATCTTCGCCTTTATAATCTTGATATACATATCTTTTTACATACTTTAACAAAAAAAAAAATAACACAACGTAAGTTATTTCATATCCAGAGGAGCCCGTGGCTAAATAAAAACAGCCGCACGGGTTGATCGAGAGTTAAGCTACGCTTGCCGAGTTTAGTCTGTGGATGGCTGACCGTTCGTAATATATCGAGACTCCTCCGTGCCTCGGTAAGCACGTTAATCCTTTGGTCCCGGTTGTCATTTGTAGATCTTTGACAATCGTTACCCCTTGGTAATACTGGTTGTATTACCAAGGGGTATCGTGTTGCCCAGTACTGGGTTGTGGAGGTCAGATAGGCAGTCGCTCCATGTAAAGCACTGGTATTCAGCTGCATCCGGTTAGACTGGAAGACGACCCCAACATAGTTGGGAAAAGGCTAGGCAGATGATGATGATTTCATATCCTGAAACCCTTCCCAGAGAATCTTGAGTAAACCTACCACCCCAGTAATTCTATCGTTATGACAAAAAAAAACAAAACACACACGAGGAAACTTTTTTAATCACGACTGCCATTCCTACTTGCGCTCCATGAAATAATCCATTTTGTTAATCTAATCTAAGTTCAGCGTATCTAATACAATTTTATTACTTTTACCCCGGAACTAGCATAGTGTGGCCGTACGAGGTGATAAAGCCCAGTGACATTTTGACCCTCCGACAGGAAATGGAACCCCAAACCCTCGACGAAACGCAGACTGTGGTTCAATTTACTTAGAAAGGGTTGCCCCTAATTTTGGGAAGTTATCGGATAGGGTAGTTTTGTTTCTGTGTCTATAAGACTTATTCGTTATCATAAAAATAAGTTGTTTTTGACCTCAGAAAGTTAAGAGTGCGCATGGCGCTCTCTGGGACCAATTTCCCGGTGGGCGTATCAAGAGCTCCATGAAGCAAATAACCTTAGTAATTAATAGTTAAAAGCTTGTACATGCACACACACGAACGATGGAAGAACGTTGATTCTTAACGCAAGCGAGCACGTTGAAATTTTATTAAACAGTTTTCTGGGAAAGAGGTTATTATAAAAACAATTATTTATTTAATACTTTAAGCAAACAAATGTACAAAGGCGGACTTAGGCATTTTCTACGAGTCAATTCAATGTATTTAAACTAAATTGAGTTATTATCATTTTTATCTCGTGCTTTCTTTGTATGAGAAGAGGCCTTAGCGTTGCACTAGGACAGGTTGGAATATTATTAAAGATATTTGAACTGGTGACTAAATGAACTATGCCTATTGAAGTCTTCTTTTACTAACAGTATTCCCTGATGTCATATACTCGTATAGGTAGTTCTTCAGAGCCATTTCCAAACAAAACGATTTTGTGACTATGCTATTTAGCAAAAACGGGAACAAATAATATCATGCGTAATTTTGGACGTATACATCAAATGGTGCTGTAATCACCCTTCTACGTTTGTGTGGAAATATAAATGCCATGCTCAGCCATAAGGGAAACGAAACGGGATTGTAAAGAAGCGCATTGCCGATATTTTTCTTTTAAAACTACTTTGTTGTTACCTCTGTCAATCAGAAGTTCAGTCTACGTCCAGACCACAGATCCCTTAGTAGTTGGGTTTCATATGTCAAATAGCAATTGTAGGACGCAAAATCTGTTCGCATTTACCGTCTCAGGATTCCGACACCGACATATTTGGGGAAATGTAACGCTGCCGGTGACAATATATTTGTAAATATATACATAAATAAATAAATAAATAATGCTGGACAATCCACACAGCATCATCTAGCCCCAAGCTAAGCAGTGCTTGTTTTATGGGTACTAGATGACTGATATACTTAATACAATACATTACATAGATACATATTCATTATTATACATATCAAATACCCAGAACACCCAGAACAAATATTTGTAGATCGTACAAACATTTGTCCCAGGGCGGGAATCGAACCCGCAACCTCCTGCGTCGCAGGCGGACCATCGCCCGCCGCGCCACATCGGTCGTCATCACAACACATATATCAATACAACATAACATAGCCAATTAGTAGTGAACAAGGCAGAATAAGGATGTGTCCTAGGTAAACATATATTAAGTCTATTCAGTCCGTCAGTAAGATTACCAAAAAATATAATATTGGACACGTATTTTTTGCTTACTCAAATCAATAAAAAGTGACAATGATATCAAAGTTCAGGAGAAGGGGCTTGTGACGTAACTTTTGAATTAAAAATGTAGCACGGCGTGACGTCACTCGAAATATCAACGCACTATATCGTCGTCATTTTTTATTTACGTGATAAAAGAAAAAATACGTGTCCAGTATTTTTGAGTAATCCAGCTTTCGGACCAATCAGATTTTTTAAGGACACTACCCTATTGTGCCTATAGTAGGTACACCCACTTTTCGCCTGTTATGTCCCATGTAAAAGAGGGCGAGCCTTTGGGCTGGTACTGAGAAATTCCTGATCGATAAACCCATCTGGAATTTCATCTGGATTTGTGCCCATTTAATGGCAAGCCTCGCCCTCTATTACATGGGACTTAAACATAACAGGCGAAATGTAGGTGTACCTACTAAGGTACACCTCTGCCTTACTAATTGGGGAATACAGTTGTAATGCGTATACCTTACAAACAACTACCAAAACCGCTAAACTTTGAGCAACGATCGTTCAATGACATGGCTACTAACTTTAAATAAAAATGTTCCTTGAGCCGACTCCCCATCAATCACGAGCTACCCCTATCTGACGTCACATGACATGACGTAGGCGATATCGCCTAGAAGGCACTTACAGTGACATTTACGACCCCAAGTGGTGATATCGATTGCCAAAGTAGAACTCTTGTGGTATTATTTGGGAAATAGCCGTTTGGGGTGGTCAGTGGTCACGTATGGAACTTTTTGGGGTGTAATGTTGTTCATGTGTCTTTATATAAAGAAACATTCTTCAGCCTACTTATCTGCATGGTCCTCACATGATCTGACCAAGATAATGTCTGTAATTTAAAAGAGACTGTGACCTATGAGTTTGTTACCTGCAAAGTATCCAAGTACGGAAACACAGACCTAATCTAATTCTAATTTATTTATTCCATTTTATGACGTGTACAAAAGTGTATTTTTAAACCTATTTGCAAAAATAAATGTAACTTAATTTGATCATCATTTCATTTTGTCATAGCCATGGTCTTTGACAATGTATAAAATACTGGTATTCAGCTGTATCCAGTTAGATAAGAAGCCGACCCCAAAACAGTAGGCAAAAGGCTAGGCTGATAGATGCTCTTTGAAGCCGTGAATTGGCTTTGGGAGACATAAGTACAGAATTAATATTCAGGAAATCAGTTTCTTCATCTTCCATGCAATGCCTTATACAGCAATGTACTGACGACAGCACATCAATGTTTCCCAATTGAACATGAATCTTATTCTTTTGTAATAAAGTTGGAGAAATATCAAATAAATTTGACAGATTTATTCAGACATACCCCTTCCAATAACTTAAAGTTTCCAATACATTTTGAGTATCGATGTTAGCAGAGTTTTCATAATTATAATATCTAAAACCTTCTGTATGTTTGTGTTATTCCTTTTCCCTACGAGGGGTACAGAAACAGTCTTAAATAAATAATTCGACGAGATCCCTCACATTGACATTTATGAGCCCCGCTAGCTTCATCGATGTATGTTTTTCCTGTAATGGACGTAGGTTTGTGTGTGTAGATATCGTGTCAGACTATTCATTTTAGCTGGGTTTTCTCATTTATGTTGGGATCAGCTTCTAGTCTAACCAAAGGCAGGTTAATACCAGTGTTTTACATTGAGCGCCGCCCTATTTATATACTGGCTTGCGGAGCTCATCCACAAGCCAGTTACTGGGTAATGCAAAACCCCTTGGTAACTGGACTGGTTGACAGACTACCCATAGCGACTTTTTAAGAAGTATAAATGATAACAGATCTACATCTTGACATGTTATGGATGATCTATGACTACCATTAGCTTGTGCAAAAGCGAACAGTGCTTTATCAATGATTTTATCTTTACATGTAAATGTTCAGAAAAATACCAAAAACCAAAAAATATCGACATAACCAAAACAGACGATAATCCAAGCAAACACGTCTATTGATTCACAAATCACTAAGGGAACCCTCTTGCATACAGAGGGTGGCACCCCTAACTTAGGGGTGGGTTATAATTGCTCGCGTGCACTCCGTGCGTTGCAGGCAAATAGGGCTGCTGACTTTTTGTTCTTTCTTGAATTAATTAGAGATATTTCTTTATGAGTTTTTTTGGCTGCAATGATTGCACGTGGCTGGGTATTGTAAAAAATTGTTCGTTCGTGTTTTCTAGTCGATTTTTGAATTTTAAGAGGTAGGAAAAAATCATACATGGTACCAAAAGAAAGCATTTTAAAATAAAAATGAATTGTATTTTGACGCTCACAGGGTACTTCCAGATGATCTAGAATCATGATATTTGACATGAGGCAAGGTCTCCCAGTAAAGAAAAAAGTCCCAAAATTGCAAATTTGTGGTTTTATCACAAAGATAATTATTTTGTTGAAGTACCTGTTACCTTATGATCGCACGGAACAAGAGTCAGACTCACAGTGGTCCAGTTTTTTTTTTTAATTGAAATGTATAATATCTTATACATTGAAATACAAACAAAACATACATCTATGAATTGAAGGTAGGTACAAACTAAGGCCGGTGTGCTTAAATAATTTATTAATGTTTATTCATAGAACCTTCCACAGGTCCGATCAAAGTAATACTGAAGTCTGAGATGCAAATTGCTTTACATTCAGAATTTAATTACTGAATGTACAGACCTCTCTGTACAGATTCCAGCTTAATATTAAACCTATTTTGTAATATTTCACTGAGATTTTTTATTTTTTGTGTATTGTGGTTTCAAATTAAAATGAATGTGGATAGGTTTTTAATATCCAAATTGTTTTGAAAAGTGAACTCATTTACTATAACGGTCAGTGTCTGGCAAAAGATTGCTTCGTTGGTCTAGTGGTTGTTTTCGTTACTGCTAGGAGTGAGGTCCAGGGTTCGTTTTCCAGGTCAGGCAAAGTGTTGTTGGGTTTTATCATTTGACTTTTCTCAGAAGCCCGGAGTTTGGATTCGTCCCCAGTCGGTGATAATGCGCTCGCCCTATATAACTGGTAAACTGTGGGTGTATACATTCGCATTAGTTTCTAGGAATACAGGCACAATGCTGTTATTTATTTTCAAAAGATTAGTATTTCAGTTTCAAGCAATGAATAAAGGACTTAATAATAGGTCTTTACCTATGAAATTGCCGTTTTGTATGAAAAAATTTAAATGAATTTTTTTCATGTATTTTTTATTTGTATTAATCGAAGTAATCACCCATGCAATCAATGCATCTTTGCCAACGCAGTGGCAGTTTATTGATGCCCTTCTTAAAGAAATCAGCTGGACGGGAGGCAACAAATTCTTCAAAGGCATTTTGTACTGCCTCTCGGGTATTGAATTTTTTTCCCGCCAAGAAGTTATCCAAATTCTGGAAAAAGTAGTAGTCTGTAGGCGCAAGGTCTGGTGAGTAGGGCGGATGACGGAGAGCTTCCAACCCCAGTTCTTGCAACTTGGAGACCGTCTGCTGTGCAGTATGAGGTCGCGCGTTGTCGTGCAGGAGCAGCGGAGACGAGCGATTGACCAATGCTGGTTGGAGATGTGCCAGCTTCTCCATCATTGTGTTCAATTCTTCACAGTACACATCTGCAGTAATGCTCACCCCGTTTGGTAAGAAGCTGTGTTGAATCACACCGGCGCTAGACCACCAAACAGTGACCATCACTTTTCTTGGGGTAAGTTTTCGTTTAGGGCATTGTTTAGGTGCTGAACCAGGATCCAACCAACTTGCTGAGCGCTTGCGGTTATCAAACAGAATCCATTTTTCATCGCAGGTAACAATGCGGTTCAAAATTCCTTCATTTGTGTGTCTGTTGAGCAGTGCAAGGCACGTCTCGACGCGTACTTCGCGCTGGCGATCATTGAGTTCGTGGGGCATCCATTTGTCAAGCTTTTTTACCTTGCCAATTTGACGCAAATGGACCAATATTGTTTTGACGCTAACGTCGAAAGCTGCTGCTAATTCAGCCGTAGATTGTGTATCATCAGCTTCCACAATCGCCTTTAATTCGTCATTGTCGACCAGTCTTCGGACGACCGCGAAGTTCATTTTTCAGGTCGAAATTTCCAGAACGGAAGCGAGCAAACCAATAACAGGTAGTGCGTTGGTTTGTAGTGTTAGCTCCGTAAACGTCGTTGATGTTGCGTGCCGCTTGTGCCGCGTTGCTGCCACGACGGTACTCATATTCCATAATTACTCGAATTTTTAACGTATCCATGATGACGAAAAAGATTTAAATGCGATGAAAATGTAACACTAATCAATAAACAAATGACTACTTTTGGAAAAAAAAATCCATGTTTTTAAAATAAAATTAATTTGAAATTAGAATTCTTAGCCAAACAAAAAATATTTTGATTTGAAATGGCCAGTACTGCAGAACGGCAATTTCATAGGTAAAGACCTAATACATGATATTGAAAAATTTTGTCACTAAAAATTTCGTAGAAAGATTCACTGTTTTAGTCGTTTTTTGAAACCAATTTGAATCAGCCAAAATGTCAATGCAAAGGCCATCTATGTGACCCTACTCGTAGAGTAGACCTTTAGTGCCCATTATAGAAATACAATATATATTAATACGACTGAAATTATCGAGCTTCCTTTGTGTTGCCAACCCCTGATCAGGGGTGAACTTGCGTCAGCAAAAGTTGATGACAAATCGATGATTTATGTTTTAAAAATATAATAGAATTTATTATTTTTCTGGGGTAGTGCTAATGTGACTTTTAAAATCATATGTTCTATCTAATTTTTTATCGTGTACAGATGCCAGCACATCATTCTACCTCAATCTGTCATATTTCTTTGATAGTTTTTAATTTTAACACAAAAGAATAAGGGTTATGTTCAATAGAGAAAAATCGACAGTTTGGGATAGCTTGACCACCCGAAAACACCCGTCTGGTCAGAGGATCCTCTCTTTTCCAAAGTGGATAAGGAACTTTACATCCTGTTCGTCATACCCCAAAAACCAATTGTTTACTCGTGTAAACTGCTTACTACTTACTGCGTAGTGCTGCTAGTGGTCTAGCAGCACTGAACAATTTCACATATCTAGTCTGAGGAGATCGTGGCTAAATAAAAACAGCCGCACGGGTTGATCGAAGGTTAAGGTACGTTTGCCGAGGTCAGTCTATGGATGGGTTGTGTGTTGTAATGATATCGAGACTCCTCCGGAAAGCGCGTTAAGCCGTGGATCGCGGCTGTAATTTGTAGACCTATGAAAGTCGTTACAAGTAGTCAGAAGCCCTAAGGGTTATCATGTTGCCCAGTAACTGGGTAGTGGAGGTCAGACAGGCAGCCGCTCCATAGAAAGTACTGGTGTTCAGCTGCATCCGGTTAGACTGGAAGCCAACCCTAAAGTAGTTGGAAAAAGGCTAGGCAGATGATGATGACATATCTCCACTCCTACAGCCATAATTTTATCGTATAGTAATCGTGCGATCTAGGGGCTCGTAGTGTCCAAGGTGTCCAATGTCCAAGGTTAAACACCGTTTGCCAAGGTTGGTCCGGAGATGGTACCATTATATACCGACATCCTTCGTGTCTTGGAAAATTTGAAAGCACGTCAAGCCGTTGGCCCCGGCTTTCATTAATCGATCTTTGATAGTCGTTACGGGTAGAAGCCCTAAGTCCTGACAATAACCAGTCTTGCCGAGGGGTATGTGTTACGCAGTAACTGGGTTTTGGGGGTCAGATAGACAGTCGATTTCTGTGAAATACTGGTATTCAGCTGCATTCTCTTAAACTGGAGCATAGCCCAATGTAGGTGGAAAAAGAAAGGCCAACTCATCATCACCACCATCGTAACCACTAATTTGTAAGTCTGTGGTGACGTTCACTTTAAACTAGAGTTTTAATAGAAGAATCGGCTAGCATGTGCAGGTTTCATTATGATATGGCTAGAAAAAAGGCGACTTTGAAGATGACGGCAAATAGAGATTTATGAAAGCAAGAGAAATGATGCGCCGACCCCAAATAAATTGGGATAAGGACAGGAGGAAAATGATGATGATGATACAGGTTTTGTTACTACAGACCTCTACTGTCCCCTTTCTTTCATTTCTTTCACCATTATATTTCACCCAGTCCATCCATTTTTCTTGTACAGATATAATATTTATCAAGGAAAAGTAACAACAATCAATCAACTCGGCCTATCGCAGTCCACTTCAGGATATAAGCCTCACCCAAGATGTACCATAACTAGGGTTGGCAATTAATGTTAAAAATAGAATTATACTGTCATCACTCTCAAATATGGTTTACTGTTTTATAAAATATACTTTAATGTTCTGCAGTGTTCTTAATATACTGTCTTCAGTGATAAAAAGAGCAATATTTAAAAAGTTTTGATGATGAAAACTGTCAATGTCAAATTGTTAATTAACAGACGCATGGTAGGTAACTGGGCTAAACCCAGTTCAAACGTCCCTTTGTGCTTATTGGCCTAGCTCTGTTCTGTCTCCTGCTTCAAATAGAAATTATTAATATTTTTCTAACTCCCCCGCTGTATTTTTTCTGATTAATTTCGTTGCGGGTTCCAAGACAGTTGAATCTCCGGGACTCGTCGAGCTTCATTGCCTCAACGCTTTTCTGGAGGCCACTGTTGATTCTCCTTTTCTGAAGATGTAGTGGTTTGGGAATAGTGTGGCGGGATTGGGCCAAATGAAAAAATTACATACGCAAAAGTGAGCAATAAGTAATTGATAATAGTAGCCCTGGATGCGGCGAGCTGAAGACAGGGCGCTATGGCGCTCATTAGGAGAGGGCTATGTCCAGCAGTGGACTAATATAGCCTGATGATGAAAATGAAATGATAATCGTAGCCCTAAGCATTAATTTCTTGGGGGAGTTTATCAGCTGAAATCTCCAAAAAATTGTACTAAGATTGAAACAGCACTGCGCAGGCGTACGTGAAACTAATTTCGTTTGACTAATAACTATGTAATTTGAAGTTTCCGGTTCGTAAACTTCTTAGAAGAAATTCATGCTAGGGCTATAGAAGGTCATGGAATAGATCGTTTTAGATACTAGTATTATAATTAGTTCTACTGTCTCCGAATTCACAGAAGAAGTGTTTTCAGCGATGAATGTAATATGCGCGGACCTTCAATACAAAAATAATACCTACTTTATTCGGTGAAGCTTGAGATACCTTCAAAATTGACGTTAAATTGAAACTTTGACACTAAAATACTGATCACTCGGAAAATCTGTTCAAATTTCTCTTTAACCGTATTTTTATATAGTAGGTATGTGTACTAATAATAGCATAATTCCTTTAATATGTATCTACTAACAGTATGGATCTCGGTCTGCAAATAATTTGTTGTTGGCAACCCTAGCCTCAACGCCCGGTTTTTTCCCCCTCTATATTTAGTTCGTGTATGTGGAAAGTACTTTGTCACTGGGAAAAAACTGTTATCAATAAACTGTTTTTAGAACTGATAGAAAATTCAGGTTTTAATGGGCGTTTGTCATGCACTATAGATACCTGGATAACGTACTAACATCATGATTATGTAAGATATAGGTGTGTACAAGTTAATTAACTAAATTATAGATACAATTTTAATTTATGACGGCATGGTTGGCCAGTGCCTGAGCGATCGACTGCTGCGCCGCGTGTCGTGGCTTCGATTCCCGCACTGATCAAATATTTGTATGGCCTACAGGTAGTTGTTTCGGGTGTGGCTGTTCGTGTATGTGACTTTAAATGTTTGTAAATGTCACCACGACGCAGGAAAAATTCCGGGTGAGAAAAAAAACCTTGGATAAAATTGAAGTGTACCCACAGTACAGCGCTGGTTTTCAGTGGTCTCCTAAATTCATTGACGAAAATAAATCAAGTAGGAAGGCATATGAGTAGATAGGGATAGGTAGATTTAAAAAATTATCCACCACATACTCAAAACATGTCTGACCTATTAAGTTGTTTTACATACAACAATAGCAATACCAGCCTCCTACTGTCCCACTGGTGGGCAAAAGCCTCTTCTCACACAGAGAAGGCACGACCAGTACTCACCACGCTTGCTCAAGGCGGGTTCACCGATGTCAGTAATGTCACATTAGCACAACCTCAGAAAAATAATACCTTCCATAACATTCTTAAAACATAAATCATTGATTTGTCATCAACTTTTGCTGACGCAAGTTCACCTCTGTTCAGGGGTTAGCAACACAAAGAAAGTTCGATAATTTCAGTAATATTAATATCTATAATCGCCATTAAAGGTCTATTGTACGTGCAGGGTGGCATAAAAATAAATAGCTTTGCATTGACATTTTGGCTGAATCAAATTGGTTTATAATCAAACTGTTTTGTCTAAGGTAAACTTAGAAGGTACACAGAAATTTCATCAAATTGGTGTTTGCCCGGATTCCAACCGCAAACCTCATGCATGAGGGGCGAGGGCTTAACCACTGAGCCATCACGACTTATTTTACATAGTAATTAAAAACTTCACGCCATGCATTTTGGTGGTTAAAATAATTGGTAGTGGTCTTAGGTCCCCCTTTTACAGCTCGTTGAGATTGGTATGAGAAACCACTCGCCTGTTAATTTCGTGGGGTAGGCATGTTTGAAGTCGAAATACTTGGAATATTGAGTGTCATGCAGTGGCTCGAAGGCTGATTGAAGAGGGGAGTAATGACTGTGGTTAAGATTTTGAGGGAGAACCAAGTTTGAATGTTTGTTAATTCATGTGGAAAGAAAGCGGTGTGGTAGGGGAGGGGTACCTTTGTATTGTATTGTATTGTTATACGGGCCGATTTCCGCAACTCCACGACGTAGCGCGTATTTTGCGTAAAGGGTGGGACAATACCTTATTCGATCCACCCCAGTTCCCCGAGAAAGGCCAGCAGCGCCCTGACGTTACTGGCGATCTCTCGGAGAGTAACCGGGTTACCGAAGTATTTAGCCCTGTATGCAGTAACCTCTGGACAGTGGAGAAGCACGTGGTCCGCCGTCTCGTCCACCTCCATGCAAGCTCTGCACAGTGGGCTATCTGTAACTCCTATAGTAAATAGGTGCTTGTTAAATGACCCATGACCTGTGACAGCGGCTGTGACTGTGCGCAGCTGCTGCTTAGTCAGTTGTAGGGCCTGTTTGAGGGGTACCTTAAAGGTTTTTCGATCCTACTTAAAGTATGAGGGTACTACTGAATACAATACTCGTATTTTCCTGAGGATTACTTCTGGAGAAACTGGTGTGTTTTAATGATGTTGTGTACCTATAACATAAGTATGGAATTGAGGTCTTCGGAATTCATTTTGGTAACGAGTTTCCATCATCTGCCTAGCCTTTTGCCAACTATGTTGGGGTCGGCTTTCAGTCTTACCGGATGCAGCTGGATAACAATATTTTACATGGGGCGACTGCCTACCTGTCTACACAGTCCTCCCAGTTACTGGGCAACATTTTGGCATCGAGATTGACCTATTCACCTACCTAAATAATTACACACCCATTCTGTGTTTTTGGAAAATAAGCTTTAACAATTTTTATGACTTACAATAGTACGAAATATTGTGGAATCGACTTAATATACAAACGTATATAGTTGATATTTGTGTAGGTGAACATAACATTTCCGAATTTTTATTTTTTAATTATATCACTATTTGAAATTCGGATTTTAGTATGGAATACTCAGTGAGGCAGACGGATAGAATCTTCTTTCTTTTTTTTTTTATAAAAAACGTTGCCCCACACTAGGAATTTCTCCTGTGTCGTGGGTGCGTTTACAAACATTCAAAGTCACATACACAAACAGCCAGACCAGGAACAACTACCTGTCGGCCAAACAAATATTTGTTCCGTGCGGGAATCGAACCCACGACACGCAGCGCAGCAGTCAATCGCTCAGCCACTGCGCCAACCGTGCCGTCAATCTGATTGATTGTATACGGAAATTCGGTCCAGTTGTTACGGCATGTGTTTAGAATTTATGTATAACTTGGATAACTATACCTATTTGGATAAAATAATTATCTAATATTTTAAACTTACAAACATTTCTTATCGCTAATTTCATAGCTTTCAAGCTAATTCACACCCGGCACTAGATGGCAAACGACAACAGAAAAGTCGCAGCGTCTTATCAATGCGACGAGATTTTGTGTAATTTGACAAGACTAAGATGGCCGCCTGCGGCACGTATGATCGTTTTCTCTGTCTCGTTACGGCAGGCAGTACTTTTCCTGCCCGCGTGTCGCAAGCAATATGGATGTACAGCCAGTGAAATGAATTGTTTAGCGGGCTGACTCACTCCGTTTCTGTCATACAACTGTCAAGTCAAAGAATGACATGTTAGGTTAGGTTCGATATTCAAGTTGACATTTAACATGCATAGTAATTCTTTTTCCTAACTTTTTTTTTATTTCGATTTACGGTATTATCACATAAAGATTCTTTGAGAAGACAGAGTAATAGGTTTTACTTAATTTAATATTAACCACTGTACTAAATATACAAAGAGAATGAACACAAACGTTCATAAGGGAAGAAAGGCAAGATGAATGATCTTGCTCTTCTTCCAAAATTAAATCTTTCAGGCGTTGTTCATTATGTACCCATCATCATCATCAATCATAAAGCCAAGAATTAAAAATACTGTTTTCCCAGGAGAAATAACACCGTGAGTTTGAAACTACTGAAAATCTTACTGTACAGCTTACACTAAGCGTAAAGCGTTATTGTTTGGGGTATTTGTAAGTGTTCGTGGTAAGAAGTGATCAGGGACGCTATTTCCCTTAAGAAACCAATATATTTCCTAACCAGAGACGCTATTTCCTTTAAGAAACCAATATATTTCCCAACCAGGGACGTTATTTCCCTTAAGAAATCAAAATATTTCCTAACCAGGGACGTTATTTCCCTTAAGTAACAAATATATTTTCAAACCAGGGACGCCATTTTCTTTAAGAAACCAGTATATTTCCTAACCAGAGACGCTATTTCCCTTAAGAAACCAATATATTTCTGTCCGGCGCTTTAAATGTTTGTGTACAATAATGACCGATGTCCTTTGCCGCACATAACCCATATTCATACTTCTGCTCAGCATGGTAGCTGGATAGCAAGCGAAGTCAGACAAAGCAGCACGGCAGTCTCATACGGCGGTCGTAGCGCGACAATAGACGGTCTAGGACAACTGCAGCTGCCGTGTGATGCTGTCGTCTGGCTTCTGCCGGAGAGCACGGAATGCTTCCGCTACCTTAAGTCACTCCACCAATTCCAAGTAGGTACCTTTTGGGGGATGGAGCACTGCTCATGCTCCTTTTAAATTAGATTCGTCTGGAGATGTCGCTTGACTAGACTGCTCGTTACTTCTAAATTGGTTTTCGGAAAACATGTACATACATGTTCCGTCTGACTATTGGCTTTCGCGAAGACTAGAGGTCTCTGACCCTTTCGGGGTGTTGAATATAGCGACTAAGTAGAATAAGGTAGGCAGTAGCATTCTTCTATGCCCCAATAATATCTAAAATGTATTATTATAAGTAATATATTAAGTTCCTAGATAATCTCTTTGCTTTATTCCTCTATTGGTCCTTGTCAATACATTCTTAGTTCTTTATATTAATTAGAGTAGAATAGAGTAGGATGGAAAATACATTTTAATAGATGAATTCATTAACGTTATTTCATTACACATCCATAGTTACGGCCTCAAGATTGGCGAATATTTCATATTTTATCTTACCGATAAATCTATCTCTACCTTTTCTTCGTGTCACCCATTTCTGTTGCAATAAATATAATATGATACCATTACAAGGAGCGATAATCATAATAAAACTGTTTCCAGGCGCTTATGACGTCACCGCGCCGTGGGGATGAATTTTATTTCCACCCTAGTCTTTGTTATGTGTTCATAAATATGAAGGGGATTTGATTAGGTAGTTACTGCTTATTATACTTCATTAGTATTGGTTTAAGATTTTTCTTTATTTTTTTATAGTCCCATGCTGGGCGCCAAAATTTTTGTAGCACAACAAAACATTAAATAGTCCAAATACTAAATTATAAGTACTTAGCCCTAATTTTCGGTTCACTTAGCTAAGAACATTTTATTTTAGATACTTTTTATCATCTTTATTGATTTTTCGTCCCACGTTGGGCGCCAAACCTAGGGTGCTGAAAATCAAATAGGCAATCAAATTACAAATAATTAAATTTAAACTTAAATTAATTAAATTAATTAATTAAATTAATTAATAAATTAATTAAATTTAAATTAAACAACAGACAGTTGGCATTAAACCATTCATTCATACTTAAATACAGACCGATGGCAATTAAAAATCTCTTGATCCAATGGAGGATGTGCTAAAACTCATAGATTTATTTGCTTAAGAAATACAATCTTTTATTTTAGTCACAAGCTACACACATTTATCACGCAGACTTTCGTTTGAAGCTACTGTCGCCACCCTACCCCATGGTTTTCTCAGAAGGTTAAACGATACCTTGTCATTCACTTCGGGGAATCCCTTTGAGTAATATACAACGGTCTAGAGTTATGATTTCTAGTATCAAGTGGAACTGTGAAAACTTGGGTTTCCACTAATGGTGCATGTTGCTTGGAAATATTCATTTAAATAAATTAAATAAACTTGAACAATTTAATTTTGATCTTTACAGGTCGGTTGAGTTTTCCCAAATATGAATGAATGGATAATACAAATGCTTTTCTAGTCGAGTCTATTTTTCGAATCTTTGTAGCAAATTATTTAATTTAATGATGTATAAAGATGATTGTCATAATTAATATTTTTTGACATATGTTGTATAGCTTCAAGTTCTTCAAAACTATCAGACAGACGTGTTGCTGGGGAGTTTGTTTCGCCACTTCTTCCCAGCAAAAACACTAAGAAGTGGTGAAGGGTGGGCGTTTTGGGGGACTGTCTTTTGTAAACGTTTTGATGTTCAAAATGTGCTGATTCTCAACCTAATTTGAATAAATGAATTTTGATTTAGATTTTTCCGTTTTACAGTACAGTGGCTCCTCAAGCTAACACAGCACCGGAATCTGTATACTTTAATAGTTGAAACTTTATCGCAAAAGAATTAGGCTCTTGTTCAATTAGGAAAATTTGACAGTTCGGGATAGTTGGATGTGCTGGCATTTGTACATGGTTAAATAATAAATGACAGCTAATACTTTCCACCTTTATTGGCAGATTACGAAACACGGTAGAAACAGTGTTGTTTGTCGGGCACCTGGCATTTACGGTGTTAACAGTAAATTAGCAATAGCTAATTTACTGTTAACACCGTAGCCCTAAACTAGACAGTCATTCAGATAAAGTAATCAATATTAATGTAACTGAGTTCAGGCTGATTGACTCACAAAGCAAAGAAAGCAAAGAAAGAAAGTTAAGTATACTTTTACGGCAACAAACTGAAATCCACAACATTTCTACCCAACTACGGCAAAGCCTAAAAAAGCAGGTCATAAACAATTCAGAGCCTCGCACCTAAATACAGATCAATACAAGTCTGGCTTATATCAGACGGATTTAGACACAGCCGGTGCCGTTCAATCTAATCCGGTAGAATTTCCTTCCGTAGAATTTCCTACCCGATTTATTTTTAAGCGGACAATATATCGTTGCTCTTTTCAATTTAAGTAGTTGTATTTTTGGAATAACCTTTCTGTGTCTTACAATGAACGGAATGGAAATGTCTTTATTGTTCTTAGATTCAGATAGTTGCTAAGCTCAAAAATAAATAATCTCATGTGTGGTATCATTTAAGAAATTCTGTTACTGGGTCTTAACTAACGACAGAAGAAATAGGATATTTACTGCAAGTTACTTGGTAAAGAAAGAAATAAGACACATATACAAGTATTCACAGATTTAATATATGTTACATAGTAATAACTTTTAGCAGTTAGCCGGTAAATATCGATAACATTATTCAACCTGTATGACAGAGGCCAGCACATCAAGCTACCCCAATGTGTCAAATTTCTTTGATAAGTTTTCAACTTTATGACAATAGAATAAGGTTCATGTTCAATTGCGAAACTGAGGAGCTCGTGGCTAAATAAAAACAGCCGCACGGGTTGATCGAAGGTTAAGGTTGTCGAGGTCAGTCTGTGGATGGGTGACCATTCGTAACATATCGAGACTCCTACGTGCCTCGGAAAGCACGTTAAGCCGTTGGTCCCGGCTGTTATTTGTAGATCTTTGACAGTCGTTACGGGTAGTCAGAATCCCGAACTGTCTACAACCAGTCTTACCAAAAGGTATCGTGTGGCCCAGTACCTGACTGGGTTATGGAGGTCAGATAGGCAGTCGCTCCATGTAAAATACTGGTATTAAGCTGCATCCGGTTAGACTGGAAGCCGACCCTAACATAGTTGGGAAAAGGCTAGGCAGATGATGTTCAATTGCGAAAATCGAAGTTTGGGGTAGCTTGATGTGCTGGCGTCTGTACGCAGTAAGAGGTAGCCACTATTTTTAATGTAAACAGCAATGATAAAGGTACTAGGGTCCATCAAATATTCAGAGAAACTATCAGCGTGAAAGGGTTGAACATTTCTCTGCCTAGGTTGGCTTACAGTTTGACTTTATAGTTTTGACCTCCAGGTCCGGATCGATCCAGGCTTATATCAGACGCTTTTAGACAAGGCCGACGCTACACAGTCTGACCTTTGCCGTAGTTTATGACTGCAGTTTAAATCTTATATACCTTCTTCAGGTTGTGTTAGGTAAGTTTAATCTTTGCTTACTGGCTGATGAGTTTCTATGATGAGTATTGATTCCCTAGTTCATATATTATATAGCTAAACTTAACTTAGGCTTTTTATATCTTTTACTCTCTTTTAAAACAAAAAAAGGACGATTATAATATGCTGTCAATTTAAGTTGAAATACATCTTACATACGAACATAGTTGACATGACGAACGCCTTGACTAAAAATATGGCGTATTTCATGGCGTAAACTAACTTAACATCCTCGGTCACCGTCCTTATCTAGAGCTGTATGTCAGTAAGAGATGTCAGTTGTCTAATTTCAATTTATTTTTTTAACAAGTCTTTGACCTTGGTTACGTATTCAATTTTTGATTCCGAGAAGATTATTCCCTTATTTTCTATAATATCTCCACCCGCAGCATGACCATCGTAGACACAGAAGAATCCAAAGACAAAATGAAAGATTGTAGAAAGATTTATGCGGCGTGATGTCAAAACTATACAAAAACTATGTCTTTTCGTAAAGTATTCGTAAAGAAGAAATAAAAGGTTCAAGTGAAATGTCTAGAGCTCCCAATTTTACTGGACTAACCAGAATGTTTTTGATAATAACGTCAAAATAATGGACAACAAGGTCACCTTCACATTCTCATTAGTGTAGATTATTTCCAGCATTATCTCCATCAATATCGTACGAAGTCTTGCTTTTTACAATTACCCTCATTGTACATCATAATATAGCGTCATAAAAATACAAAGTTTGAAAGAATTATTTATCGTCCGCAGTACCACTGCGGTCTTTAGAATAAATCGATATAACTTCAAGACGATGTTAGAGACCAACTTCTTTTGTTTCGTCCCAAGTCTCGATAGAAAGCTTGTCAGATATAG
The DNA here is from genome assembly GCA_905147745.2 of Phlogophora meticulosa. Taxonomy (NCBI): domain Eukaryota; kingdom Metazoa; phylum Arthropoda; class Insecta; order Lepidoptera; family Noctuidae; genus Phlogophora; species Phlogophora meticulosa. Next base: position 4,532,226 of record LR990542.1, read on the forward strand.
TCTAGATGACAGGCGTAGAATTCACCTTGAGACAGCCCAGCACTTACTCAAACATGTTGAGAAAATTACCTTATTATTATTTTAGAATGAAAATCTAACACTACCTTTGTGGCTTTACTGATATTACTATCGTCTTTGTTACTTTTATTGCCCATATCTTTCGTCTAATTAATGAACTTATTATTTTTTATATTATCCATCAGCAACATTGCTTTCATTACAAAGCTTTACTTCATCAATAATAGGGATGTGTTCGAGGTAAAAATATATTAAGTCTATTTAGTCCGTCAGTAAGATTACCAAAAAATATTGGATACGTATTTTTTGCATACTCAAATCAATAAAAAGTGACAACGATATAGCACATCAAAGTTTAGGAGTAGGGGCTTGTTCACTGTTACGTTAAAAGTGTACCACGGCTTGACGTCACGCGCAATTTCAACGCACTATATCGTCGTCATTTTTTGTTTACGTGACAAAAGAAAAAATACGCGTCCAGTATTATTGAGTAATCCAACTTTCAGACCAATCAGAATTTTTAAGGACACTACCCTATTCCTATGTATGTGTGTAAACAGTTATGTAAACAGTTTTTCTTTCTTCTTTCATCGCATTGTAATTAAAAAAAATAAATCCTGTTATAACCAATTTTTTTTTAATGCTTATTTTACTGTTATTAGATAGATCGTCATTTGTTGTAAAAAGGATAGAGATATATGCGATGATTTGTGTCTAAAGGGAGCTCCTTTAGACACAAATCATCGCATATATCTCTATCCTTTTTATTTCTAGAAGCTTCTCATCTACCAGAAGGTTTCAAAGCAGCCGTGAACGTAAACTAGTGGTCCCTAAGGGTACCTTTTTGTGCCATCGTCGCGAGACGGCTCTAACATCAGCCCTGAATAGTAACTTTATATATATTCTGCTCAAAATAAATTAGATTGGTAGTATCGAATTTAGTTTTTGTATCAGCTTTTTTGGGTATTTCGAAGTTCCTTTTTTGAGTTTTATAAGTTAACCTTATTTCTTTAAGCTATGAAGTTTATATATACGTTCGATCAATTTCGTTGACTGCTTCAAATAATGGTGGCGGGTGTTATTAATGCACGAAGTTCTTCACATATTATACTAAAATTCTTGGTAACGCTCCAGACATTAAAACTTCTCCATTCATTTGCAAATGGTAAGGATTTACATAGTTTTTACTTTGCTCTACATTGGACTCTCTCTGGATCTGTGCCCGGTTAATGGCATTAGGTTCTCCCCTATTACATGGGCCAGTAAGTGGGACATGTACATCTAATCCTTCAAGAAATACAGGCTTAATGTTATGTTATATTTCAAATTTGAACCGTAATTTCATACTCTTAGATTTTTAGTTTGCCATGAGATCTTAAGAAGTTCTCGTACCTTCTTTGAACTTAGTTCTGCTGTATTTATTATATTTGCCAACTTTGTACTTTCTTTCGCCTTCAAACAAAGGGTTGTTATTTTCGCATTACTAGTCAGACAAAGCTTATGCTACTAAACTATGTATTTAACAAGACAAGCTACAGTGTAACTAATCTCTTCTATCTCAAGGTTGACATTTCCTCAGCAACCGTCAGAAATAAACTCCAACCTGTTTGTATGCTGTTTTAAACCTTTACCTGTGTGTTTAAAGTTGTAATTCTCTTGTCACCAGGCGGACGCGAGCACCGCGTTTCTGCGGGCTGCGCGCGCCGGTCAGATTGAGAAGATCATAAGCCTCTTGGAGCAGGGCGTCGACATCAACGTCAGCAATGCTGTAAGTATAAGAGATGGCGTTATTTACTATGAGTCATACTTGAGACGACGGGATGAGCTGCAGTAAAGCTTCGAAGAAGTGTTAGGTATTGTAGTTTGTACCAATGATACAGTTGGAATTAAATGTTATTTACGCTGAGGCTGTAAAAATCGCAACATTTTCTAAAGAAAATACAATATTATCCACTTTCTGTGCCCGAAAAGATAAGATAAGAAAAAAAAGATACGATACGGTGAGGTATATTTATTTTAGTAAGTTTTTTTACCTTGTTGTATATCTCTGCATCACCCTAAGGTAGACTGGTAGAAAATGCCTAAGGCATTAAGTCCGCCTTTATACGGTTATTTTTACTTATGCATAAAGTTTTAATAAATAAAGTAAGATTATTCCAATATCTCAAACTATCAATCTTACTGTGTTTGAGCAGAAATGAACTGCAAGAATAAAATCTCTGAGTAAGAATACAGAAAGAAAGAAAGAAAGAAAATTTATTTGTCAAACATGCGTGTACATAGACTGAGTAATCAGACATGCAAGGTATTCAATTAATAATATTTTTGTCAGCGTCCATGTTTTGCCAATAGCAGCGTACAAATTTTCTAGGTATAAAATACATTAAATTGCATTTACATTAGTCATTTTAAATATCGTTATATAATACACAAGAGATAAATAATAATTAATTTCAAGTTATTATAGTATAAGTATATAGGAATCAAAAATAAATTAAATTATGTTTTTTTTTTAGAATGGAACTAAATATTTGTTCTTCTTACATCATCTCACCTACCTTTTTTCCATGCTCATCCTAGCTCTTACCGTTACTTGAAGAGCACTGGAAAGATCATGAACCTGCTTATGCCTACGCATAATGCTTCCGTACCAACACTAGCAAGTATGACGTCATTGTACATACGTTGTACTTGAGACGTGGGCGCCAGAGTCATAAGATACCTCGTCGTATTTCTATTTACATAAACATAGTGTAAGGAAACATGGATAGGTAGATAGACATACATAAACACACGCCTTTTACCCATGGGGATAGGCAAAAACTACAGAACGCCATCTGCTACGATCCTTATATACTTATTGTGCTTCGTTTAAGTTCATAAATCTGGTCAAACAGGCACGCCGGTTGCGAGTACTACGCACCTGACCTTTATGAAAAACATCACCGATATGGTCAGTGTATGTCGTTCTAGGTGGATAGACTTTGGACATAAGTCAAAGTTACTTGAAAGGATCCCGGCGAGTATATATTACCAACCCTTAAAACTAGGGTTTTGGAGATACACGACCTATTTTTAAACGCATAAACAGTAGGTAAGTCCAGCATGGACGGCAGATATGCAGAAATGGTGATGATGAGCGAGATAAAAGATAATTGTCACTAGTAGCTAGTAAAGTAAGTAAAGTAAATTATTTATTTGCAATAAACATGGTATACATGGTATTACAATGATAACATTAACTTAAACTACATTACTTAAAACTAACAATCATGAGTTTTTCTTTTCCATAAAACTCTTTAAGACTATAGATATTATTAGTATTCAACCAATCAAACCATTTTCCCTTGAATGATCTAGAGTTTTATGTTACTCGGTATCTTATTATATATACGAACACAATTTTATAAGCAGATTATATTTTATTTAATAAGCTTGGGAAGATCATGCAGAACGAGTCTCGTCACGCCGGCTCCATGGATTAATATCATTGGCTGATATAAACAAAGCTTTATGTTTATTAACGAGCATGCATACTTTAAATGTATAAAGAGGCGGCAGTGGTATCAAACCTAGTTTTTTAAATATAGGTTAACTTGAGTAATAATCTAACTGACGAGTGTTTCTTGGCAATAATGAGAGCTTACTTCACATGACATGTGATGAAGACCTCGAAAAGTTATATATATAGTATAGTATCTTTTATAAGGTCTTCAAGGAAATAAGGAAATTTAAGAAAGTTTATGTTTAGACCCTTTTTCTTGGCTGAAGCCAATTTTCCTCCTTTTTATCTTATCGTCATAAATAGTATCTGGGTACTTTTCACACAATTTAAGGAAAATGCTGACAAAAATATTTGACCCTTTGTCTCTGATTAGGTTGTTTGCTAAGTTTATGTTCTTTGTGATAATATTCTTGGTTTGGTATATTTTTAGGTCCTGTGGGTTGGGATCTTATGAGTACAGTGAGCCCCAAACTTTAGTACACTCTATTTGTATTCGGTTATGGTTTAATTCAACGATTTCAATATTGGGGTCATTACTGAAGATGAGCGTTAAGGGGTAACTTTTTTACGTGTTGCAATCAATAACTTTCATGGATGCCGTTCGGTTACCTGAGTTTGTGCTTACACCTAATACTGAGAGAAGTATTACGACGTTAATAAGAAGAAGAGAAGTATTATTAAGTATTTTGACGACCTACGTGGCGCAGCGGGCGAAGGTCCGCCTGCGACGCAGGAGGTTGTGGGTTCGATTCCCGCCTTGGGACAAATGTTTGTACGATCTACAAATATTTGTTCCGGGTGTTCTGGGTATTTGCTATGTATAATAAAAAATATCTATCTATGTAATGTATTGTATTAAATATATCAGTCATCTAGTACCCATAACACAAGCTCTGCTTAGCTTGGGGCTAGATGATGCTGTGTGGATTGTCCAGCATTATTTATTTATTTATTTATTAATTGGTCTGTCTTCTGATACTCGTATGTCGAACCAATCGTTTTGAATTAAACAGGATGACAGTCTTGTTACTGGCTAACACCCGCTACCTGCCGAAGAAGCTGGAGTCTATCAGCCACTTCCCTCCTTATCTTACCGTTCTCGGGTACAAAGTTAGTGAAGCGACTAAATTTACTACTGTATGGTAAGCAAATCAATCTATAAGTCTATTCTGCAGTGTCCCACTGCTGGGCAAAGCCTTCACTCTCAGTCGTACACACTTATCTGCCTTCTATCAATGTTTGCTAGACCTATCTTGGTCTACCGCAATGTCCTGAGACCTTCTACTCACCGTTATTTTACCCCACAGTTTAATTGCCATGCAAATATGGTTTATTTTTCCTTGTATCTCCCAAGTATATAATGATACGTTGGCAAACAAGAATATTCAACTGAAAGCAAGCATTTTTCCGTCTGATATGACCGCCTATAAAGACACAATTAATAATCGTAGATTAATTTGTGAATAAAATTCTGCCAAGTCAATGCTCCTCTTTCTAATAGAAAACGAACGCTACGTTCGTACATATAAGGATTATTTTTACAAAACGGAGTTGTGCGTCTAACTTATGGACGTTTTCCGTACATTTGAACATGGCACGCGATTCTGTCACGAATACAGATATCATACTGTTTGTAGGAACGAAATGTACTATATTAATATGTGCGAAATTATGTCAGTTAGGCGTATTCTGTTGTAACAACTTAACTGTCTGCAATTTGTATGGTTTTTCTGCTTGTTTCAGTTTGAAGTTTACAGGGTCCATTAAAAATTACGTGCCTTTTCGATGTAAATCAAGTCTGTCTGATATACCAGAGAAGTTTAATTCGAGTCAAATACAATGCGGCAACGGACAGAACTATACTTGGAGTTTCTCTGCGTAATCGAATAGAAATGTAAAGAAATCCAGTCGAAGTCTGGATAGCTGATAGGGTTGAAAGTTTCTGGAGTAGTAACCACATACCTTAGGTGCAGAATTTTAAGGCTGCCTATCTGGTGATTTGGTTAGGGCTCTGGGAGTCGCAATGGATGCGAAAAGCAAAAGACCGGTCGATCTGGCGACGCTTTTGGGACGCTTATGTCCAGCTATGGACTTTCGACTTAAATGAGGATGACGATCTAAGCATAAATTTAACGGGAACTGCTTTTTTGGTGACAATCACTGGGCCGGTCGATAATTCGATGCTTGGGGATAACTATGTCCAGCAGTGGCTATCTTTCGTCTGAGATGATGATGATAAAGAAAAACAATCATCTTGCGAAGCTGAAATATTATTCTAAGGGGCACTTGCCGTATTAATAAGACCGTTCGCATTCCATTATCTGTCAAAAATATGTCTAATTTACCAACATTTTTCAACATTTGACGACCGATGTGGCGCGGCGGGCGATGGTCCGCCTGCGACGCAAGAGGTTGCGGGTTCGATTCCCGCCTTGGGACAAATGTTTGTACGATCTACAAATATTTGTTCCGGGTGTTCTGGGTATTTGCTATGTATAATAAAAATATATATCTATGTAATGTATTGTATTAAGTATATCAGTCATCTAGTACCCATAACACAAGCTCTGCTTAGCTAGGGGCTAGATGATGCTGTGTGGATTGTCCAGCAATATTTATTATTTATTTTTGACAAGTTTTTGACTTTGATTGTCGAGAGAGATTGTGCCTAGATTTTGACGTTTTCAATTACAGGATTTAGCTTTCTGATTCATTATACACCTTGAGTTGAGCTCATGAATAAGGACTCCGTCTGAGTCCGAGACTACTTACTCAGGGGTTCTTAGGCAAGTAGTGGTTATAATACCAGCCTGTTACTGTCTCACTGCAGGGCAAAGGCCTCTTCTCACACAGAGAAGGCACGAGCATTAATCACCACGCTTGCTCAAGACGGGTTGGCCATTTCAGACTTATATAACTTATAAGTCCACGTTTCCTTTTCTTCACCGATGTCAGTGATGTCCAAGATAAACTTAGATAGTAACTTAGTAAGTGAACTGAAAAAGTCACATCGGTACTTGCCCAGGTTTGAACCCAAAACCTCGAGAGTAGTGGTTATAGGAATTAATTTCGTATTATCGGTGGGAGAGTGGCCAGTCTAGTGACCAGCTCTATAGGACCGTACGAAGATCGTGAACTTGCCCCTTCCCGCTGGGGAAGCCGGCCCTAACACTCATTTAAAGTTAGCTTAAGGTACGATTCCGCAGTACGCGGCAGATGTCAGGCGGCAGCGTAAGATGGCGACGGCATGTGCCGCGACGGCATTTGTTTTCAGTAATCATTTATATGAGACAGTATGACAGACGTGTGTCGACAGCTGTTGCAGTCAGTCATATTATTAAATCGGAATCCTCCTGCCATCTGCCACATCCTGCTGAATCACAACTTTAGAAAAAACGAAAATTTTATCAGCCTTAGGTATGTTATTTATATTTGCGAAAGACTGCAGGCAGATGCTGGATGCGGCAAGCTGAAGGCAGGGCGTTATGGCGCTCATTAGTAGAGGGCTATGTCCAGCAGTGGACTAATATAGCCATCAGGCTATATTAGTCCACTGCTGGACATAGCCTAAAATACCTAAAATAAATACCTCATCATCATCATCTGATGATGATGATGATGAGGAAGGTATTTTAGGAAGCAGTGACAACAGTACCCTAACTTCTTCTACCACCGAGCACTGATTGGACGAAATTATGCTAACTTGTTTATTTATAGGTTTCCTGATTATTACCCAAAATAACACTATAAAAACTCCGTTTCATTACTGCCCGTCTATAGAACTAGCGTGTCAAAGCTGAGGTGGCGTGTTGTACCAGCTGTGATGGCGTGACATTCTGTATGCGACAGACCAACTGGGCATTTTTTTATTATATAAGTGGGATTATATACCCACTGCTGTTTAATTAAATTCTTGGTTAGGTAGTATGTAATTTTCAGGCTAGCGTCCGGCTTTTTGACGCCATGTTATGGCGACTTCGAATGTAAACACCGGCACGGATTTTGAGCGCTGGACGTAGTAGTTGGGGTAAGGTCGCGCACAAGCAATTTATACTAAATCGACTACTGCGCAACTCATGCTCAGGCTCAAGATCCGTGCCGGTAACTATACTATTTATCTCTTGACGATGTACTTTTAAGATAATACGTGTCCTATCACAATGTTTTTATATTAATTTGACATAATCTTCACACTGATATAAAAAACGAGAAGTTCAATGCACTATGCCTTTTTTATGTCGTTTGTGTATCAGAACCGACATACTGTAGAAAAGAAGATTAGAATGAAGTAGAACAGTTTCTAGATCTCTTTGCAGTACCTACAGCAAAATTGTTGATGGAACATAGCTCGCCAAATAAAGATGATATCCGTTACGTGCTAAATAAAAACAGCCGTACGGGTTGATCGAAGGTTAAACTACGCTTGCCGAGGTCAGTCTATGGATGGGTGATATCAAGACTCCTCCGTGCCTCGGAAAACACGTTAATCCTTTGGTCCCGGTTGCAGATCTATGACAGTTATTACGGGTAGTCAGAAACCCGAAAGTCTGACAACCAGTCTTACCACGGGATATCCTATTGACCAATAACTGGGTTGTAGAGGTCAGATAGGCAGATGATGATGATCCGTTACGTACAATATGAAAAACCATGAATGTGATATCTTGTATGAAAAACCACTCCAAGGATTGTGTTCAACTTACCCTAAACCCTGGCAACCCTTAGTTATAGCAATAAGTTCCACCCTCTTCCCCCAAACACCAAATAGCACTTCAACAAGTTACTAAAAGCCCTTATGTCGCCAAAATATGCCTCCTCACTTCCTCTTTGATCAAAATTAAGTTGCCATATCATAAGCTTCTTAATCTTCCATTTTATTCATAAGCCTCTTTCATCTAAAGAAAATCCTTCAAACATCATCCTTATAAGAACCTCTACAGATGCTTCGGATAAGGCTCTTGACCCAGTTGTTTGTATCCTTGACCTTATCTCGGGAGTATATGGAGTACCCCACTGACCTATATTCCTGTGTGTTTTAGTGAGTTTCAATTAGGACCCTGAATATTGGCCTCGTATATTATATTTGAAATTCATTTTTAGTTTGATATAGAGCCCCGGGGTATAGCTGTATATTGTATGTGACTAATTATTTCAATTTCAATTTTGACTGAAGTATACTTTCGTCTGTAACGGAAGCTACTCGTATATTACTTTTAAAAAAGGAATAAAACGATATTCACCTAAGCCTACTAGTTTACTTAAGCATTTGAGTGACAATCATATAACGTAAATAAATTCTTACTTCATAATATAAATAAATAAATAAATAATGCTGGACAATCCACACATCATCATCTAGCCCCAAGCTAAGCAGAGCTTTTTTTTATGGGTACTAGATGACTGATATACTTAATACAATACATTACATAGATAGATATTTTTTTTATTAAACATAGTGAATCTATTCTATTCTATTTACATATACATTTGTCCCAAGGCGGGAATCGTACCCGCAACCTCCTCTGTCGCAGGTGGACCTTCGCCCGCCGTGCCACATCGGTCGTCAAAAATATCCAGCGATCATGAAGGGTTCAGAGTTCCTAGTTACAAGGCCTTCAATTATAAAAAAAAAAACAAGCAAAAAGCACGAAGCTAAGATCTAGGTTATTGGTCAACTTGGTTACATTCTAGCATCAAGAAAACATTTCAATCTAAAATTCTTTCAGTGTCTCAAGTCCAAAACTTTCCATTTCCTAGGCACAACATTTGGATTGTAGCGACATCTATCTCGCCACATACGAATTTAAAGCCTAGATCGCGATATTAAAGTTATCCACGCGACTGAGTATATATAAACGAGCCCGACAACATTCGTCAGCTCTTCGATGTCATCGCTCCGATGCATCCGACCCATTACCCACATATTGTGGACCACCGCCCCGACGTACTTGACATCGCGCTTCTTAAGAATGTTAACCTAAGGTTGCAATCTATAGAGGCGCTTGACGAACTCGACTCTGACCACCGACCGGTAATCATGGAGCTCATCTCTCGAACAGGCCTCCATGACCCTAGCCAACCCCCCCCTCCAAAGGTGATCACGGACTGGGGGATTGTAAGCGATAAGCTGCAATCCATCACGTCCCACCACTTGGACCAAATCCCCGACAAGATAGAGACCATTGTGGAAACGGAGGCTGCGATCGACTTGCTCACGGGCCACGTACAAGCCGTCCTGGACGAAAGTTCAAGGGAGATACCGGCGACGAGTGATCGTCGCTGGAAGCTCCCGGACGACGTGTGTGCACTCGTGAGCGAGAAGAACGCGGCCGTCCGTGCCTATAGCGCTTTTCCCTGCGAGAGCAACAAAGTTCACATGCGTTACTTACAGCGTAAAGTAAGTAATAGTATGAAAGAGCTACGTTGCAATCGCTGGGACAAGATGCTTGGGGATCTCGAGCCCAACCACCAGGCATTTTGGGAACTACAGAGGAAGTTGCGCGCCTCCGATGTAACCACGATGCCTCCTCTCATTCGCCTCGATCAGAGCATAGCCTTTGACGACGAGGAAAAGGCAGAATGCCTTGCAGACAGTCTCGAGGCCCAATGCTCCCCCAGTTCACAGCCAGCAGACCCAGCTTTTATAGCCAGGGTAGACGCTGAAGTGGAGCAAAGGACCTCTCTCCCTCCTTCAGAGGACCCCGAAAATCCCCTGCCCCCAGTCACTCCAGACGAGGTGCAGGATATAATCGACGGCCTCAAAGCTCGCAAAGCCCCTGGCTCTGACGGGCTCACCAATAGAGTATTCAAACTCTTCCCCGCCCCGTTAGTCATCCTAATGACCGCTATCTTCAATAGCGCGTTAACCAATAATATCTTCCCTCAGAAGTGGAAAGAAGCTACCGTCATCGGTATCCCCAAACCGGGCAAGCCTAAGACCTCCCCAGGCAGCTATCGCCCAATCAGTCTCCTCAATGTTCTCGGCAAAGTCTACGAAAAGCTTATTCTTAAGCGGCTCAAGGACTACGTCGAAACAAAGAGCTTAATTCCGATGGAACAGTTTGGTTTTCGAACCCAGCATTCGTGTCCACAACAGGTGCACCGAATCGTCGAGCACATCAGCGGCCGCTTCCAACGCGGCTTGATGACAGGAGTCCTCTACTTCGACATCGCGAAAGCGTTTGACAAAGTCTGGCACAACGGGCTGGTATACAAGCTGTACCAGCTCGGTGTGCCAGAACGTCTCGTACTCATACTACGGGACTATTTGTCGAACCGAACCTTTAGGTATCGCATAGAAGGGGCGTACTCTACGCCTCGTCCCATCCGCGCAGGAGTCCCGCAAGGCTCAGTTCTCTCCCCGTTACTATTCACGCTGTACACCAGCGATCTCCCCTCAGTAGTTAAGGCAAACATTGCCCTATTCGCTGACGACACGGCCATCTACTACTCTGGCTTAAAGTGTCCAGCCATAGCTAAGGCCCTCCAATCCTCCGCCAACGCCCTAAGCGTCTGGTTCAGGAAATGGAGAATTGAAGTGAACCCCGACAAGAGCCAGGCGGTTTTATACTCCAGGAAGGGTAAAGACCCATCCCCTCCTCCCCCGATCACCATGTATGACAAGCCGATCCCCTGGGGGGTGCAAGCTAAGTACCTGGGGGTCATCCTTGACCGACACCTTACCTTCCGAACGCACATAATGACGGTGCGCTCGCGCGCCGCATTCGCTCTAGGGAGGTTACATCCCATGATCAATGCACGCAGCAAATTGTCACTTCGGTGCAAGATGCGGCTCTACACCACGTGCATCAGGCCTATTATGACCTACGCGTGTGCCATATTCGCACATGCAAGGCCTTCCTATATCCATAGGATGCAGGTTTTACAGAACCGTTTTCTCCGTCGAGCCACGGGAGCCCCATGGTTCGTTAGGAATGTTAGACTCCACGTAGATTTAAAAATCCCCACCATCAAGCAATTCATGAAGCGTCTTACTGGGCACTTTTTCGAATCAGCCGAGCGACACCCAAACCCACTTGTCGTCTCGGCCTCCCAATACTTCCCTACCAGAATTGGTAAGATTCGCCGCCCAAGGCATACCCTAGTCGAGCCAGACGACGAAACAACCGTCATCCAGGAGAGCAGTAGGGAAACTAGCACTCTTAGAAAATACACAAGAACAAACCGACCCACATTCCGGCCTCGCCGACGAGGCCCGCGACGCGCGACGCCCTAGTTAGTTAAATGTAAATTCAATCTTTAGATTCTACAAGGCCAGCCCGCGTAGCTGAGTCAGTAGTATAAAAACCCCCCGACATAATAATAACGAGACCCAGCCTTTGTTTTTGTTAAGAATTCAACGACGCCCTAAGCCGAGGTTCGAGCCCCACAGGGGGCGCCCTTAGCGAGCGGTCGTTTAAATGTAACTTTTAGTTAGCCCTGGCTGGGGGCCTTCTTGTAAGGTCACCACAGGATCGACCGGTTAAGCAGTAAACAGCCTTATAGTGCTGAACTGCGAGTGGCCCTACCTAAAAAAAAAAAAAAAAAAAAAAAAAAAAAAAAAAAAAAAAAAAAAAATTCGTCAGCTCTGCCTGGCTGGAGGCCTTAATTTAAATTAAGCCCCCCACAGGAAAGTTCGGTCGAGCAGTAAATATCCCTGAAGGATAAACTGAGAGATGCCCTTTTCCAAAAAAAAAAAACAAAAACAACCGTCGGGCAGTTGCCCACCAGACACGACTCCCTTTTCTATGGTGGATGAGGAACTTTACACCTTGTTCCTCATACCCCCAAAGATATTTAATTTCAGCAGCGGCAGAGTTTTCTGAACAAATATTGGTCATTTGTTTTGGAATAAATATTCCGTTACAAGTACCTACACCTGCTTCCAAATAAATATGTTGTTCGTCTGAATTATATCTGACAAAATACCAACTCTCCTTAAGTATTTTCGCCATTTTTACATAATAATGGCCATTTGCATACTATGATTGAGTTTGTACGTGTCACGAATAATAAACAGGGTGCATTACATTACTGTGTATGAAAACAGGAGCTTTACAGATATTTGGTACATACATATTATTATACGTCATATTATCTGCCTAGCCTTTTCCCAACTATGTTGGAATCGGCTTCCAGTCTAACCGGATGCAGCTGAATACCAGTATTTTACATGGAGCGAGCGCCTATCTGACCTCCACAACCCAGTTACTGGGCAACACAATACCCCTTGGTGAGACTGGTTGTCACTTTCGAGCTTCTGAATACCCTTAACGACTGGCAAAGATCTATAAATGACAGCCGGGACCAACTGCTTAACGTGCTTTCCAAAACACGGGGGAGTCTCGATAGTTATGTTACGAACGGTCACCCATCCACAGGCTGACCTCGGCAAACGTAACTTAACCTTCGATCAACCCTGCGGCTGTTTTTATTTAGCCACGAGCTCCTCACATATTATTATTCGTAATGTTTAAATTATTTCACAAACATTCTAAAGTCCAGTTATCATTACTGGCTGAGTCTCATGGGGAAGACAGGCTAGTCTGTAATAGACTAAGAACGAAATAATATTCACATCATACCTTTTGTGATACTACTCAATCTTGCAACCTCTGGAGGTACAGGAACCTGTAGCAGTAGGTATAATGAAAAAATCTATATATGTAATGTATTTTATTAAGTATATCAGTCATCTAGTAGCCATAACACAAGCTCTGCTTAGCTTGGGGCTAGATGATGATGTGTGGATTGTCCAGCATTATGTATTTATTTATTTAACCTCAAGAAACTTTAACTGTAACCCTTTGCCCCCAGAACGGTCTCAACGCCATCCATCTAGCCTCCAAGGATGGCCACGTGGAGGTGGTCCGGGAGCTGCTGGATCGTGGTGCCGCCATCGATGCCGCCACCAAGAAAGGCAACACTGCACTGCACATCGCATCCCTAGCGGGACAGGAGGTAGTGGTGAAACTCCTCGTGCAGACTTCGGCACAGGTAAGCAAGAGCAAGAAGAGAAAATACCGTGAAAGCAAAAGGTACTAGCTTTTTAATCTTCAGTCGGCAATAATACAGAAATATTTGTTTAATATGTCTCGGTATTTGTTTGGTGCAGGTAAATAATACAATATGAGACTTGAATACTAGGTACCTAGTTATATAATTTCCCAAGAGCACCCACTTTCAATCAATTTCGTTTGTAGTTTCAATACAAAGGTTTGTCCCTATGGATGTTTGTCAGCAATCACAATGTTTGCAGAAACAGAAACAATATCGAAACTCAAGTAAACTAGTTCAACTATACAAATAATTAGGTACATAATGTTGATTCGTCAGGGCCTGAAATAAAGACCAACTCAAAAACGATTTCGTCAAAACATGCTATCAAAACCCATAAAAGAACAAATGCAGGAGTAACAAAAGATGAAAGACATTTTATTACACCATAACGACAGTTAAGGCCGACAACAATATGAACGTTGCCAAAATAACTAAAAAAGAAGCAAAAGTTCAAGGGTAAATGTTAAAGGAAAAGATAAACAAACATATCATTAAAGAAACTGGAACGAATGAAACATTAATAAAATAAATATATCATAAGAAAAGAAATATTGGTCGTCAGTAACATCTGTTCAGACTGAAAGTTAGCCAAAACAAACTTTGAGAAAGGATATGATGGATCACGTGAGTTACAGAAAGTAATAACCTATCATTTACAGAAGAATAAATTGCTTTTAGGACTAAAAGAAGAGTAATAATATATATTAAGGGTACTTTGGCAATGACTCAACTTGTCATATGGGGTAATTCTAGTTTGAAAATGATACTGCCTGAGTTACGAGAATATTATACTTTTTCCCTTGATTATATTTTTCAAACTCATGCACTATTTTTTTTCTTAGTAATTTCATTGCGGGATCCAAGTTAGTTCAATTGTTTCTATAAGACTCGTTGAGATTCAATACATTTCTGGCTGTCGCCGCTATTGTTCTTGGCTATTAGGAGTTGCAGTGTTTGGGAATAATGTGGTGGACTGGTAGCAAAACCAAAAACTGCACCATACCCCTGTCTCCGCGCTTTTAGAACTGGATTGTTATGTCAAAACAACCCGTACACAATAAATATGTTAAACTCTTTCGTTATCTGGAATAGCGAACGTAATGTATAAACTTAGTTTTCCATTATATTACTATCTGTTTTAACCTTCCGATGATTCTACCTCGTTGCACTTAACAAAGTATGGTTAATGTGTTGGCATCCAAGATGAATGAGTTACGCATTGGCAATGAATAATCCTCGACAAGGGTGATGAGTTGCTTTGACTCGAACGAAGGGCAACTGGACACCCCATGTATATTTATTGCCTTAGCTAATGGCTGTGATAAATTACCTTGCGTCTTATTGGCTATTAGCTTTTCTATGTCATTGATTGATGCTATTATTAGGATCATAGAAAATTTCCAGAAACTTTGCTCTTGCTATATTTATAAGGTTGACGCGTCTATAAAAATACACCAACAGTCTATGCTCCACTGTATGCTCTAGAAGGGAGAAGAGGAGTCTTTTAAAACGATAATATAGATAAAGAACTAGATGCATCTTAACTATTTAGTGTTGCTATTCAATTCAATTCAAATTCTTTATTTCAGACGTAAGTCCATCGTGTTAGTAGCAACAAAATAACTTGATGACTAGTGTTAGTAAAAAGGAGGAGATAGAATAGAATATCAATTGGTATGGATCCTCACCCAGTGGCGCAGCAGAGAGGAGTCCCACCTATCTGAGAACATGAAATTTTTGAACTTGAAAAGTTGATTCAAGTAATATTGTAACTTACCCAAAATAAGACCTATCGATTGCAGAAATGCAATCTGTCTATCGGTTTGATGTCTTGAAAGGAAACACGTACATTCTGAATAACAAATCCTGCTGAAACACTTTAACAATCGACAGGTTTAAAAATATTTTGAACGATGTGTTGCACAAATATTGATGTATGCTTGAATATGTTGATCTGTTTGGGCTTACATAAGTGCATCGTACATTTTAGTCATAATTCACTCATTTTAATTTTGGATTTCGAATTTATTACCATCTGCACTTTAGCAGTCTTTGCCAATGGTCCGATGTAAAGTGTTGTCAGATTATTTTTGCTCTTTCTCTCTCAGAATCACATTATAGAATTCAAATAAGGCCGTTATTTGAATTGTACTATACTCGTAACTACTACTAATGTAGAATGAAGAACTCGATCAATCTATATATATTTATTTTTTTAAACGTTACCCCACACTAGGAATTTCCCCTGTGTCGTGGGTGCGTTTACAAATATTCAAAACACATTCACGAACAGCCATACCCGGATCAACTACCGGTAGGCCATACAAATATTTGTTCAGTGCGGGAATCGAACCCACGACACGCGGCGCGCGTCAGTCGTTCAGCCACTGCGCCAACCGTGCCATAAAAATATTGTAACTTGTACAACACAAGTAGGGACTGCGTTATCAAATGGTTACCGTCTTTAATAAAATATTGTATCGCGTAGGGGTACACAGTTGATGATGCTGCCTTTACATTTGTGTCTTTATCAATCACTGCAACATCATCATTTGTTTCATCAATACTTTTCCTTCGCAGGTCAACATCCAGTCCCAAAATGGCTTCACCCCACTTTACATGGCTGCGCAGGAGAACCACGACGGTGTCGTGAAGTTCTTACTCGCCAATGGAGCCAATCAAAGCCTCGCCACTGAGGTAACGTTATCTTTGGTGTTACTAAGACAGTTCATTATCATCCTCCTGCCCTTATCCCATTATTAGGAGTCGGCGCAGCATGTTTTCTTCTTCCATACATCTCTATTTGCCGTCATCTCAAGAGTCACCTCCTTTCTAGCCATATCTTTTTTTACACAATCCATCCTTCTTTTCTTTGGTCTTCCTCTACTCATGTAACCCTGCATATTCATACTCAAAACTTTCCTCACAGCAGGGTCGTCATTCCTTCGCATCACATGCATGGGCATGTGATGCGAAGGTATGGACCATGACAACCGATTTCCACAAAACTTTTCGGTCACAGGCGCCACTTTCAGACTTCCTTTACATACTAATTTCTTATTCAATATTACAAACCAATTATTATTATTACTAAGACAGTTTGTTCTTTATAATTTAAAGGTTTATGAAAGTGTTATAATATTGTTGTGAAATTACTGTAAATCTAACTACAAAAATTATGATGGTCAACAGTTTAGGGGTATGGGTGGATAACCTTTTATCTGGATTCACGTCTGAAGGGATTGCAATAAACATTTAATCAATGTTTTACCATCGAGCTGATTTTTCTTTTAACGGCGTTACAGACGTGTCACTAACATTATTTGCCTTCAGCAACTCAAAGCCTCTTCATCTTCTAGGATGGCTTCACTCCTTTAGCGGTGGCTATGCAGCAAGGCCACGAGAAGGTGGTAGCAGTTCTGCTTGAAGCTGACACCCGCGGCAGGGTTCGTCTGCCTGCACTGCACATCGCTGCTAAGAAGGATGACGTCAAAGCTGCTAATTTATTACTTGAGGTTTGTGAAATTTTGTAGCAGGAACTGTAAGATGATTTATGTTTTTAAAGGACCTTTGTCAACTCAAAATCCTTTAAATAAAGAAATCTTCATCTTAACATTTTATACTATACTACACACTGTTACATATACTTAACTTAATATTTAACTACTTAAATAAAATCCTCACCCACAGTTTCGGTGTAAACTCAGGAACAGTACCTATTTTACTTTTTTGAGTTCTGACTTAGAAAAATATAATTGAAGCTGAATACCAAATTGTATAAGGAGCGAATGCCTGTCTGACCTCCAGAACCCAGTTATTGGGCATTCGGTATTCCTTGGTAAGACTGATTGTCAGAGTTTCCAACTTTTAAATACACGGAACGACTGTCAAAGATCTACGAATGACAGCTGCGACCGATCGCGGTGGCTCAACGTCGCTTCTGAGACACGGAGAGGTCTCAGTATGTAATCGATAGTCACACATCCACGGACCAACCGACTACCCTAACCATATTCTTTCCTCAAACAGAATGAACATAACCCCGATGTGACTTCGAAGTCAGGCTTCACACCGCTGCACATAGCTGCACACTACGGCAACGAATCAGTAGCCAGACTGCTGCTAGCTAAAGGAGCTGACGTCAACTGTGCTGCTAAGCATAATATATGTCCGCTGCATGTGGCTGCTAAATGGGGTAAGAATTTAGCGCCTTTTCCTCTCGTTTCACCGTCTTCTGAATGAATCTAGTGTATCTTACCTTCTTTATTCCGGCCGTTATCGCCAAGTCTAGTCCTTCATCATTTGTACTTAAGGCTATAGATATCGACTGTCATGACCAGTTCGTATTTTAGGCAGAGCTTTTAGACAAATCTTTTCTGGCAGTGCAGATAATGTAGAGTTTTCTCCGAAATATGGACCTGCACAAGCCATACCAAAGGTAGAAACCAATAGATTATTACCCAGAAAAATTGAACAGGCAGAATCTATGTTAGCTAAATCTATCTTCAACGATAATTTCGACTTCTCAAGCTCCTTTATTATCAACAGGCAAAGATAACATGGTATCCTTGCTATGCGACAACGGGGCCAATGTGGAGGCCCGTACTAGAGATGGATTGACTCCTCTGCACTGCGCGGCCCGATCTGGCCATGAGAGAGTCGTTGAAGCCTTGCTGGATAGGGGCGCGCCTATCACCAGCAAGAGTAAGGTAAGGAGTGTGCAATTAAGGCCGTATATATTGTACTAAGGGAATCGGGCAGTATGCTCTTGAAATGTATTGGTGAAGTTTGTATTTAAAATTGGTGTCTTAAAACAGTTTAAATTTGGGCATTATGTTTTGAAGAAGAATTTGTGTTTTGGCCGGGCTGACTCAATACTGTTTATTCTGTGATTCCAATTACCTGTAAAAGACAGTAAAAATCTAAAATCAGGAAACTCTTATGCGTTTGTTTGTTTTATTAAGCAAAATATCAGCAGTTTTCACTTTATTGAAACAAACACAATATGTAATATTTGACCAGCCTTTCATAAGTCGATTTTAATTCAATTTCGAAATTATTTCCTGTAAAGTGTCATTTGTCTATATCAGTAGCTGTGATTTGCAGTTTTACCCGCTCCTAAGAGAATAATTAGTGATATGTTAGAATAACTAGTTTGATGTTAAATAGCTTTAAATATCCTAGAGAAATGGGCTATCAAATGCAAAAACATTTTTCCAAATCCGATTGTTAGTTCTAGAGATTAGCACGTTTAAACAAAACAAATAAAGGCCGTCATGGGCACTGCTGACAGAAGTGTGAACTTAAAGCTTTCGAATAAGTCGTGACGCAGATCCATAAGTTTTACCCCTACCAAAAATTATTGAAAGAGGTTCATGAAATTTTCACTTATAGAAAACTCTTCAGCTTTACGGTATAAGTTAGATATAATCGCTTATAGCTGGTATCCATGTTAAGCGTGTGTTGTGGTGCACAGAACGGGCTGGCCCCGCTGCACATGGCGGCGCAGGGCGACCACGCGGAGGCGGCGCGGGCGCTGCTGGCGCGCCGCGCGCCCGTGGATGACGTCACGGTGGACTACCTCACCGCGCTGCACGTGGCCGCGCACTGCGGACACGCCAAGGTCGCCAAGCTGTTACTGGACAGGTGGGACCTACAGATTGTTCATACGTCAAGCTACAACTTCGGATCCCTTTACATACACCAGAGGACAGAAGGAGTGGGATAGTGTGATATGGAGAAGGAGTACTGAAAACTAAGACGGTTATAGTTCGACCACTAGGTTACTCTATACAAGTTTTTGTTGTAATTTTTGAGTTCTAATATCAAACATAGGAACATGTGAAATTCCAGTCTGTTCCAGTGCGAGAAAGACATAGCGCTATACAGGACTTACAGCGCCATCCCTTTTTTGCTACAGAACAGCTTTTGGCCCCTGGCGACTGTAATAACTGAACAAGTTTATGAAGTTGAGCTTTTGGCCCAAATGTGTTTGAAGGAAAAACCAAGCCAACACCATAAAAATGTTTGTTATATTTTGTCCATCTCTTATAGAAATGCGGACGCGAATGCTCGCGCCCTGAACGGATTTACACCCTTGCACATCGCTTGCAAGAAGAACAGGATCAAGGTGGTGGAACTGCTCCTCAAGTACGGCGCAAGTGAGTGATAAATATTAAATTTGTGACATCAATCCTGAAAAATTCCGAAGTAAGTATTTCTTTTGGACTACCTTCCAAAAGAAATATTGCGCCAAAATTATGTAGTAGACCTGAACAAAGGAATGGGTTTTGCCGCAATTCTTCGATATTTTCAGCACAATTGATAAAATGAAAGTACGATGATGATCTATGATCAGCATTTTATCACCAGCTTGGAACCTCACACAGTAATCAGGAATAATTTTGTCATGCTCAGCATACAGTAGTCCTCTGCTGGGCTTCCATCAAGCTGCATCACAACACCCGGTCCTCCACCTTCCACATCCAGCCTCTTCCAGGCATGCTGGGAGGCGTCCCTTCCCCTTGAGACTCGCCTGTTCCACCAGCTATCAGTCGTTCCGTGATGCATGATTCATGATCTATGGGAACTTATAATAATGACTAACACCCTTACACCAGGTATACAAGCCACTACAGAATCCGGCCTGACGCCCCTCCACGTGGCAGCGTTCATGGGCTGCATGAACATCGTTATCTACCTGCTGCAGCACGAGGCGAACCCTGACGTGCCTACGGTCCGCGGGGAGACTCCTCTGCATCTGGCGGCGAGGGCTAACCAGGTAATTTTTACAATAGCGAGGTGTTCACCTGTAGTTAGAAGAGAAGTAATTATAAGCTAATCTAGGTGGTCTTGGGTTATTATTATTTTTACTAAAGGTTGCTTCAAACTGCCCTTTTAGTCTAGGGATGGTAAGTGTTACTGCTGAGCAGTAAGTTCTGGGTTCAATTCCTGGGTGGAGCGAAGGATTTTTTGAGTATTTGGAATTTCTCAGTAGCAGCCTTGGTCTGGATTTGTGCCCGGTTCATGGTAACAGCCTCACCCCCTATTACGTATTCGTAAATGTTACAGTTGGCGCTAGTACATTATTTCTAGAAACTGACATTTTTATTGGAGGCATTTTTTTAAGCTTTTCATACACTAGGTAAGGGCTTACGGAAAGCTGGAAGCCCTCCAAATAACCTCGCATTGGATTCGATGGGTTCTTAGTTTCTAGAACCTTACACGTATAAATTTCCAGACTGACATAATCCGCATCCTACTTCGCAATGGCGCTGCGGTGGAGGCCAAGGCACGCGAGCGACAGACTCCCCTGCACATCGCCTCACGGCTGGGCAACGTGGACATCGCAGTGCTACTGCTGCAGCATGGCGCTGACGTCAGAGCCATGACGGCGGACCATTATAACCCGCTGCATATTGCTGCTAAACAGCATAACCATGATGTGAGTAATTTTCTGTAGTAAGGTTTTGTTTGTAAGTACATATTTAGATGAATGAAATTTTATATATATAATATATAATAGGCGACGGATGACAATGCAGAAGGATTTGTTCATTGGTGCAAGGTTTTATCGTGGAATGGTTTACAAGTGAAATATATATATTAAATATATACAAATATTGATAGGAGCAAAACACTATATGAATAAATATGAGATGCTGTACAAATTTATTTTTATAACATAAAAAAACGTGTCGATTAGAGAACCTCCTCCTATTTTTTCGTCGATCAAAAATGAAAATTGGTAAATGTTTTTTTACGCATTTGTGTCATGTAATGATATTGTGGTTTAACTTACTAGGATTATTATTTGCTTGCCAGGTCGCAGCAGCTCTGATTGAGCACAACGCACCACTGACTGCCACTACCAAGAAAGGGTTCACGGCGCTGCACCTCGCTGCCAAGTACGGAAACTTGAAGGTTAGGAAACATCTTCAAACAGAACTTTGAACTCTACCAAGTTGTTGATGCGGGAACGACATCCAAACTAAAATAGAGCTAGGGACGTGTAGCGACATCTATCTCGCCACATACGATCAAAATTTGACGTATGATCCGCAATCCGACAACAACCGTCAACTTTTCAATGGTGGATGAGATGAAGTTTCACTGAGCTAAGTTTCCTATAGATTGGAGTTGAATGAGGCTATTTAAAACATTTCGTTCCTCCAGAGATGTCGGTTAAAAACAGTACTGCCTTAATTTAGAATTGCAGTACTTGGAAAGAGATTAGACCCCATGATACAGAGAAACCAGAGAAACCCAGGGACTTTGTAAAAAGTTACCGCCTAGGGTTTTTTATGCAACGTTTTATAGTTTTTTAATAATGCTCAGAGACCAGCACATCAAACTACTAGTTTTTCAACTTTATAACAAAAGCATAAGGTTTATATTTTATTTGAAAAAATGACGGTTTGGGAAAGCTTGATGTGCTGGTGTCTTTACTATATTTTTTCTGAACCGAATATCATTGTCACCGTAAAAACTTTGAGAAGATAATTTACAAACCTACCGGCCAGTACAGAATATCCGATCCGATGCCAGTTCCCGTAAAATATATTCATTAACGCAATTTTCTTGATTGACTTTCCTTAAAACAATTCTAATCCACCATCTCCTTCTAGGTTGCAAATCTCCTGCTTGCCCACGGAGCATCTCCGGACCAGGCGGGCAAGAACGGCATGACCCCGCTGCACATCGCTGCCCAATACGATCAGCAGGCCGTAGCATCCACACTCATGGAGAAAGGAGCTGATGCCAAGGTAATTTAAGAAGTAAAGCTTTGCCTTGAGTGGTAGGGATTTTCATGTCTTTATAGTCACGAGGGGTCTCACATGGTATGTCCTCCTCCTGCGGTCTCCTACGATCTATGCTGTGTATGACAGGGTCCATAATGTATACATATTAAATCTATATGTAACACTAGCACTTCGCACGCGACTTCATCCGAGTGGATTTAGTTCTTTTCCATCAACATCCCCTATATGAAAGTTGGAACGGAAAAGCCGTCCACTTTGCAGCATAGTTTTGCGAAGGTTTGGAGTTAGACTGAAGTGAGAACTCACCTGTACAAATAAATAAAAATGAAGTGTCTGTTTGTAATGCGGCTTGTGTCCCGCACTTCAATTCAACGTTTTTCTTCAAATTCTAGGCTGTAGCCAAGAATGGCCATACTCCACTCCACATAGCGGCTCGTAAGAACCAGATGGAGACGGCTGCGACTCTGTTGGAGTATGGAGCTCTTACCAACGCCGAGTCCAAGGCTGGCTTCACACCGCTACACCTTGCAGCACAGCAGGTAAGGTCTTCGGATGGGAGGGTCTTCATTGTCAGTGGCCATGAATGAGGGGGTATTGTGGCGAAAGTACTACATGGCCCTCACCGTTGTGTTCTACTAAAGATCCTGGTACCCTCCTCATATGCTGAGAAGGATATAGTTGTAAGAAAAAGAACAACATATTTCTTTTAGCCAAAATAATATCCTTCTCCGGAGCCTTAGGCAGAGGTATACTTATATACCCACATTTTGTCAGTTTAGGTTCCATGTAATGGGGTGACCCTATTTCTATCAACCGCGCACATATTCAGACTCGGGGCTGTTACTGAGAAATTCCTGATGGAAAAATCCAATTGCAATTTGACCACTAGACCGACAGGTCAATAGTTAGTAGTTAGTAGTATTTAGTTAGTTTTGAATATTTTATAAAAGTAGTGTTAATTGTTTGTTAAAAAAACTTACGCGACTTCCAAAGAAATATCATTGAATGACCATGTTAATATTGTAATGGCGAACGACTTCCAAAGATGTTTAATTGAAAACACACTTTGATGTTGGTTGGTTTTACCCAGGGACACACTGAAATGTGCTCGTTGCTCTTGGAGCATGAAGCTGCAGTAGACCAACAGTCCAAGAACGGACTGGCGGCTCTGCACTTAGCTGCTCAAGAAGACAGGGTGCCTGTCGCTCAACTGCTTGTCAAGAATGGAGCTGAGGTATGTGATACTCCATCAAGGAAACAAAGACTGCAGAAGGAACACTTGAGAGAAATCTTACGGAATTATTAAAATACCTATTTCGTCATTCAGGTGGACATCTGCACTAAGGGCGGGTACACTCCCCTGCACATTGCCAGCCACTACGGCCAGGCTAACATGGTGCGAGTCCTGCTTGAAAGCGGCGCTTCTGTAAAGGCTCAGACTACACATGGGTAAGCTTAAATGAAATATGGAAAACAATATCTCTTATCTCCTTTATTCAAATCACACAAATAAACTTGTGAATTATATTATTATTATTATTTTATTATATTATTATATTTTATTATTATATTAAGAGTTTGCTCTTCGAAAACTAAGACGAATAGCCAGTAGAGAGACAGCCCTCAATGCATACCATGGCTATGTTGCATCAGTGCTGCGTTATGGCCTCGTGATATGGGGAAATTCAGTAGATCTAAACAAAGCATTCATTGCACAAAAGAAATGTGTCAGAGCTGTGTATGGAGCAGAATACCTAGAGCATTGCAAGCCATTATTTAAAGCACTAAAAATTCTTCCACTTCCTTGCCTATATATTTTTGAAATTTGTATGTTTGTAAAAAGGTATTCACACATTTTCCCATTGTATGAACACATTTCTACAAGAGTAAGAAACAGAAGCCCAATAAATTACTTGCACCTAACCAGAGACTACACTTGTATAGCAGGAATTCCAATTGTATGGCAATCAAAATCTTTAACAGTTTACCCCCACCGATCAGAGTGTTGCCCACTAATAAATTCAGGAAAACAATATTTGCCTGGCTGTTCTATTCAATTAATGATTTTATTAATTTTAAATTTTGACATTACTATATATATATCAATACTTTGTGTGTGTAGGTATACCTTTTTTATTTTTATTTTTATTTTCAATTTTTATTTATTGCTATTATTATTATTTTAAACATTTGATATTATGTTATTAGTGAAATTTGGCTAGACCTTTTACTCTGTAAGTTAGTTTAAATTACTTTTTTTTAATATTTCTACACCGGCAACGGTAGTGTACGTGAAACTATTTTATGTTAAGACCTTAATGTACCATACACTCAGAAATAAATAAATTATTATTATTAAACTGATGGAAACTTATTAACACCATCTCATCAGCGTCACCATTCTCCTGCCTTTATTCCTGCCTATCTATTTGGGGTCGGTGCAGCTTGTGTTTATCTTCCATATGTCACATATCGTCATCTCAGTAGTCTACTCCTTTTACCCAAATCATCTTTCACACAATCCATCCATCGTTGTTGGAGCTATGTATTTTTTACGTACTTTTTCTACTATGAAGACAATTTTGGGAAGAACTGTGTGTCCATAGTTTTATCGGCATTTATATCTCCTAAATTTAAACAAACCAATGCAAGGTGGGCCTTATCTTGGTTATATGGTATCAAAAGACCATCTCAGAATGACCTGCATGGTCCTCATACGATCATTTGTCTAAGACAATGTCACTTTACAAGAGACTAGTGACCTCTGAATTAGCTTCGGTGTGTGTTGCCCGAGTACCTGGATAAGAAACGGCACCTCATCCAATTTTAAAATATCTTATTGTTTCTAAAACGGTTTTTCTTTCACTTCATTTTACAAAAATAAACATTATTTATTACTGAATCGGCAACAGTTTAAGTCCAATTAAATTGTACATTTTTTCATGTTACGTTGTTTGACGCAAATTTAATATGATTACACAGATACACAGCTTTACATCACGCCGCTCAGCAGGGTCACATCAATATCGTCAACATTCTGCTTGAAAATAAGTCGGATGCCAACGCCACTACCACGGTAAGAATATAACAATCTTCTATAAAGATGAGATGAGAAGATGAAGTAATGTAGAGACAAAATGTTTAAAGAGAATGCTTTGGTCATATTGAGAGGATGAATTAAAGACGACTAACAAAAGGTATATTTATAAATGGGATTTGAGTGGAAACTCTGGGAGGAGACGCCCTGGAAAGACATGTGTCTTGTTCTTCAGAAAGATCAGGTGCGTATTAAAATGAACGTAAAGAAAGCAAGAGGAGTATGTGTGTAAGGATCGTAGCAGGTGACGTTGTTGCAGGTGTTGTGGCTGCGTACTCTCATCGGAAAGAGGTGCGAGTTTTTGGAGGAGTGTAATCTTTTTTGCTGAATAAATCTCGGGAAATGATTATTTTTATCCGTCAATGCTTTTGAAGTTGTGATGCTCAACACATCAGTTATACCTTTGTTGTTTGGAGATATAGAGACTATTTTAAGCTTTAATTACAAACACATGTCATGAATGTGAAAAATTTCAGTCAAATTCTAATAAATATTAACTCCATCACACGTCTGAAGTCAAAATGAAAATGCAATGTGTGCTTTTAAGCTGTTTCCTTAATACTGCAGCCTGTACGTGAATGTATGGTGTGTGTGTGAGTGTGTATGTGGCGGTGTGTGCATAGAATAAATACTTAATTTACTTTACATCTTCCCTTTCAGAATGGCCAAACACCCTTAGACATAGCCTCAAAACTGGGCTACGTCACCGTGATGGAGACTCTAAAGGAAGTATCGGAGCCATCCATCGTGCCAGTCTCCCAGGAGAAGTACAAGGTGGTGGCTCCGGAGACCATGCTCGAAACCTTCATGTCTGACTCTGAGGAAGAGGGAGGTGGGTTAGATGTACAGGTTTCCTAAATAATGGGAGTTGGTGCTTGAGGAATGACAATCGTAGAAGGAGTCATGCAATCTATGGTAGTAACGACCAATTAACCAATCTACATAATATGCTATGACCGGACAGTGCTATTTTATAAAAATCTTCCCCTGAAAATGTATGAAAAGTGATGGTGAGTGGTGAGTGAGCTGTCATCCCATACTAATATGCCGCGTGTCGTGGGTTCGATTCCCGCACGGAACAAATATTTGTATGGCCTACAGTTAGTTGTTCCGGGTCTGGCTGTTAGTGTATGTGACTATAAATGTTTGTAAACGTACCCACGATACAGGAGAAATTCCTAGTGTGGGGCAACGTTTTATTTAAAAAAAAAAAAAAAAATATATCCGGGATCGACAGTACCCGTCACTCTCACATCACGCAAGTGCACACGGGGAGATTTTTAAAGAGTCAGCCCGCTGTATGCTTTTAGAATATAGAATCAGAATTAAGAGTCATCTTGTAAAACTGAATATTATCTCAGGGCCTCTCATAGATGTGTTACTAACATTTGCTAATAATACCAGCCTGTTACCGTCCAACTGCAGGACAAATATATTTTCTCATACAAAGCAGGCACGAGTATTAACCTAAATATTAATATCACTAAACATTTTCTAAACTTCTTCAGGAGAAGACACAATCCTGAATGACCAGCCATACCGCTACTTGACGGCAGATGACATGAAGTCTTTAGGAGATGACTCTCTGCCTATCGACGTGACCAAGGATGAGAGGACCGAGTCTGCTATGAGCCATAAGAATATTATGGAGTTGTCACACGGTAAGGCCTAATTTAACCATGTTTGGTATGGTACCAATACCACCAACAAAATACTACATAATTATATTCAAAACTTTCACAAATTGCATGTTATAAGAAAATCCTTTGAATCTCAAATATTTTGAAATACAAAGATGTCCTCAAAATGTACCTCCAATATATAAAATCTAACGCTTTTCCGTCCATATAACATTTGTTAATAGGATTTTCTGCCAGATCTAGCAACCATACTGGTTCCTACTGAAACTGGAAAGTATTCTTAAGCTATTTCAACACTAATATACCAACATTTACCTCTAGGCTCAGTGAACGGTATGCCATACCAGCCTCAGCAGGAGGTGGTGGTGAAGAGTATCAGCCGCTACAGCACTGCGCAGGCGCCTGAAGGATACTGCTACAACGTAGATCCTACACAACCCAAGTCAGTATTACCTTCCAAAAACAAATGTACACTTATCATTGCTCATTACATTGTGACACTAGAGTCCCAAGTAACCTTGGACTAACCTAATAGATTTTGCAATTTATCGCTCCTGTTACTGCATAGTCACCAATTTTAATCATTAGAGGTCCAATAATATTGCCCTGTGAAAACCCTTCTTGATTTTCATTCTATGAGTAACCTGGACTTGAATAAAATTGTTGTTATTATTGATCATAAGTTTGGCGTTGATGTTGAATACAGCAGTCAATAAGGGTAATTTATTTGAACAGATCTAAAATCAAAGAAACCAATTTAACACAAATTTCATAGTTGATGTGAACCACATACGAATTGCAGTAACAATATCAAGATACAATGATTCATAACAAGGAAACGTTGGCGTAAACAGAATTATGTAAACAACTCCAATATAACAATCGAAATGTAATGATGCTTTATAAAAGTTATTATCGTTTCCAATGAAACAGTTTATGATTGTAACGTCTATTTCAGAATGTAAACATTTATTACAAAATTGTTGCGCATGCTTACTGGGATCTATAGGAAAAAGCTACAATGGAAGAAGTAAGTGCCTTATTTTATTAACATTTTTGCTTTCTTTTCTATAAGTTGTATTGTTTTATTTTTATTGATTTCTGTGTTTATGATAATAAATGTGCTTTGTGCCGTTATGTACTTACCTCAGTTCGTTTTCTTTTTCCTTTTTTTATTAATTCCGTTTAGAATGAGAAGTACCTTTTTTGTTATTTTGTGATTATCTTTAGCCGACTTCTTCCACACCAAATATATCATGGTTAATCAGATCTTTTCCCTGATTCACGATGTCTAAATTCTTGGTTCTTGTGAAATTCATGCATTTTTGCTATTATCTTGTCATCGAAACTCTCGTCAGAAAGTTAACTACAAATACCATCACCTAAATCATTTAGTGTCGTTGTGTGGTTACCAAAGCTACAATTCATCTTTGAGTTCATGCCTATTCCCATAAAATTTTCAGTAACCATAATCTTACCACCGCAATTATTTTAACATTCTTCCTGTATTTTCCAGTTTCTTGGTATCGTTTCTGGTGGACGCTCGTGGAGGAGCCATGCGAGGATGTCGTGGTGGTGGGGTGCGGGTCATTGTTCCACCGCTGTCTGCTCAGCAACCTACCAGGATTACTTGCCGGTGAGTTCTTAATAGGATATGTCAAAAGAACAATCCTGTTTTTTTTTCTTAAAACAAAATGAAGGAATTGAGGACGCCCAAAAATCTTGTCTAGAAAAAAACATGCAAGTTGCAAAAAAACATACGAGAACTACCAATCAGTCCTGCCAGTGCGTTGATTAAAGTTAATTTTAAACAGTTTTAATGCTCTACTGATCCAATTATTTTGGTCACATTTTCGTATTATATTTATGTTACCATTATTATTTGGTAAAACACACTATCAGTTAATTAGCTGATGCGTGTGTTTCAAATAGCAAGAATCCTATCAATTCAATTAAAAGTTAATGGATATAATAACATCTATTTCCAGGTATTTGAAGCCATCCCGCATCAACCACATGCCACCGCTAATGGAGGGTGAGGCTCTTGCAGCCAGAGTGCTTGAGATGGGACCAGTTGCTGCCAAGTTCTTAGGGTTAGTTTTATTACAAAATATATTTTTTACGGATGAAATCACAAAATTTGGTATCTATTTAGATGATTATCAAATGGAGTACTTGATTGTCAGTATGTGAATGTATTTGGAATAACAAATTGTCCATCGCTACAGTATCTACACTTTGTCCAGTTTTTTGCAAATGATTTCTTAACCTTAAAGTTGGTCATAACACACCTTCTTCAGAACTTATATTTTATTTTACCTGCAGACCAGTGATCCTCGAAGTCCCCCACTACGCCTCTCTCCGTGGCAAAGAACGTGAGATTGTGATCCTTCGCTCTGACAACGGAACTAGCTGGAGGGAACACAACGCTGATGCTACTGATGACGTCGTGCAGGACATCTTGCATGAAACTCTTGAGATTGAAGGTGGGTTCAATAAGGGTAGTTTAAAATTAGATAAAAAAAATAGCAACAAGAAAGAAATTCAAACGCAGAAATTAGATAATGTAGACTTAGTAGGTGAATAGATAGACTATAGTGCTTTGAATCACCGAACTGGTGAGCAGCAGTATTGATTTGTCTTAAAACGAGCACATTTACGATAGAGTTTGACACCAAACTGTAACTGAATCCTCCGAGCCTGGATTTTGGTAAATAATAATGTTTGAATCTTCTTTTTAGTCCTAAGTATAAGTCTAACCTAAAAACAATTCAAGAGACTGCTATAGTGCCATATACTTTTATGTTACTTTCAATAAAATTATACTCGTGTTATATAAAATATTATTTTCTTCAACAGAGACAAACGAGACGGACGAGAAAGGCTGGGATGCTCCTCGCGTCACTAGGATCCTGACGCATGACTTCCCGCAGTACTTCGCTGTTATATCGCGCATACGACAGGAGGTCCACGCTATTGGACCTGAAGGTCAGTAGTCATCCCTATCCTGTAGAAAACTATAAAAAAGAGTGTTCTTCTGTTCTTTCAAAAAATGATACTACAATCACATCAGACTAGGTGTTACAAAATATTCTGCCGGTCTTCATAAAAAGCCTATTGAACCCAGTCAGTTTGTTATAAGCTTGGGAGTATTGTTGTTTAAATAGATGGAATTTCAACAAGTAACCATCGCAATAACAAAAAAGTACAAGATAGAAGTTTCAAGATATATACTGATATTGATCTGGTTATAGTTATTATGGAAAGCAACGTAAATACAAAACAACTGAAACTAATGAAATCATTTGATTTCTAGGTGGCATGGTATCCAGCTCCGTCGTCCCACAAGTCCAGGCCGTGTTCCCGCAAGGCGCTCTCACTAAGAAGATCAAAGTCGGCCTCCAGGTAAACCTATTCAAACCACGAAAGGGTGTTAAGGACAAAAACCTGAAAAAGATCACCGTCAATAACGTCTCAAAGAAAAAACGTTTCTCTCTTATTTGGTAATACGAGTATTATAACCGTAATATGTACTCAAATGAATTTAATCTTAAAATCTGACATAGTCAGACAAGCTTATGAAATAATGCAATATGCAATTCCATTAAATTTTCTTCACTGTTAGATTTAGGTACAGTGTTCATCAATTTCTTATTGTTTAGATGATTAAAATTTGTGTACTCATTATAATGTTAGTCATAAGTAATAGGTTCGGCAAAATATTTTCTGAGAGATATTAATGGTATACAATCATTCTAGTCTTTGTGTGTTAGTCAATCAATAGCTTTGGACAGATCTATTTCATGTCGAATTTGATGTTATAAAATATTAATTAAAGAAAACGTGATGTAGATTATTTTAGTTTCAAGATTGTTTAGACAAAAAATAATTTTAACTTTTCAACTTGCCTGAACAGTTGTTGTAGAAGTACCTACTTAAAATAATTTGCAAAAGCTCAAGCCTTTATGGAAACGATATCGTTGTGTTTCGGTATACGTCAAAGAGAGATTATTAATAATCGATTGCTTTAAAGGGGTTTATAAAATAAGGTAACTTAATAAGTCAGGAATAAAAAGAAGCAGATAATGTTTTGCCAAACACAGTTTAGTCATTGCCATGAATTATAACAAAAGTACAAATGTGAATGCCAAATTTTTTATGATTATTATTTTGTATCCGTTTATGCGTCAAGTATTTTTTTTTAGCGATTTACATTATGATGGTGTATCATCACATATCTTAGACATACATACAGTTCATTAATATTTTAATAACAATGTACGTAATTATTATCAATAACTAGCTATGACTTGTTTCATCAAATTCTGAGACGAGAAAATTGTGAGATGATATCAATGTATCTGTAAAATTAATAAATTATGCTTCAAGATATGAAAGAGCTTGAAAAAGTTTCGAGAATTTTAATACATTTGATGAGACACGTCTTTTGCCATTATAATAAGTTTCTACGTTACTCCTTTAGGGATTATGTCATACCCAATAAATTTAGAAATTCACTTAACTATTTATTGTAGAAGGGAGTTTCAATAAAACATTGACAAAAAAAATATTTGTTTTCAATTTAAGCAAAATTGAATTCTATGAAATCACAAAAGAGTCCAGAATCGTAGGTTTTTCTCACACTGCGGTATTTAATACTGGTTGGATTTTCTCTAGTTGGTCTTTAGGTGACAAATATAAGCATGATTGAAATTATATCCACAGAAAACTATATTAATGATATGTGATAGATAATTATTTAGTAATACATTTGTGCGTGTTATACAATATTGATATGTATTTAATTATTAAAATTGGAGTGACGTATGTAATTTAATTAGTTAAGTAGTATTTTAAGGATTGCTAAATTTATTGGGTAATGTCTTTCTATGCTTTATTTTGAATTGTTACTTGGACTGTTGTGCGACTTTGTACTTTATTTCCTAAAGACCAAACGTGAGACTTGCATGATGTACATATATTTTGTTTTGCTGTATTATTTTGAGCTTTATTATCGGAGTGTGTTGCATCTTGTTTTTAAAGCGCATGTGTGAGAAATAGATGAAAGTCTGAGTTAAAATTGTAATAAATGTGTATAATTTCATTTTTATATGCTTTTCCTGTGATTTCATAATGTTCATATTTGCTTAATCTTGCACCGACCGCTCCTCACCACCTTCTTACCATTTTGTTTGTAAGATTTTAGCTGGTTTTGTAAATATACTGTAGAAAGTTCAATCTACCTTACAAAAGAAAACAATCAAGATAAAACTGAAAATAATTTAGTTAAAATTTGCAAAATATCTTCTCCTTTAATTGTCCCTTGAAAGGGTAAGTACTGAATTTAATTTATTATTTCCACACACTGCCTTTTATTTTAAACCAACACCAGCATGAAGCTTTGGCAACGACAACGTTTGGTCTTTAGATAATAATGAAATAATTTAGGTTTAAAATAAATAAAAAGACAAAAGATTGTGAATACAGAAAAATATTGTGACGACAATTTTAAAAATTTATAATATCTTATCTTCGTTGAAACTCATACTAAAAACAATAAAACCTTAATATTTTCAGGCCCAAATTATTGATTCAGAACTTACTGCTAAGTTACTTGGTCGTGGTGTTGCCGTGTCACCGGTCGTTACTGTCGAACCAAGGAGGAGGAAATTCCACAAAGCCATAACTCTGAGTATGCCAGCTCCTCGGCCTCATACCCAGGGTATGACGAACCAGTACAGCACATCATCAGCGCCAACATTAAGGCTACTATGTTCCATATCAGGTACGATTAAACTAGTTCGCTTGTATTTAAAAAAGCAGATCTGACTTGTTACTGAAAAACATTTGGACAAAATCTTCGGATACCATCAAGTATCTATAAAAATTTAAATATTACAAAAAAATATCATATATTTGTCATACATATCAAGATGATATATGTATGGATTAGAAAATATCAAAAATGTGTTTCAGTAACAAATAGATTGACGCCATGTGTTGCAATGGAGTATGGCTTATGTTCGCTATCTTGATGATATGCTTTGCCATGGAAAGGTAAGTGTGCCTTAAGTTAGGTATTCAGCTTACAAACAGTACCCAAACATGAACTGGAATTTATATGATGATATTTATTGCAATTGAGAGTTTTAAAATAGAGCATAGTATGTAAAAAAAATAGGAATGAAATTCCTCCATCCAATGATAAACATATTGGAAAAAAATAAAAATGATGTAATGAAATATGATTGGAGATGCCGTCATTTTTGTATTGTCAAAAGCTTAAAAATAAATTGAACTAAAAAAACAAATACAGATTACGGTCTATTTGTGGGTACTGTGGACTTTGCTTTTGAGTTCGCTTAACAGATAAACTAAAAAGGAAATACAATTCAAATACCAATATTCCATTACAACACATTGGTAATGTAGGATATAGACGAACAGAAACCATTACGAATCGATTTGTAGGTACCGAATATACATAAGATCGGTAGACTATAGATTTTGAAATTTTAAACTTTTTAACTAGAGTATTGATAGTTAATCGGAATTTTATAGTCTTTTTATCCTAAATCATATTGGTTAGTGTAGAAAAGAGAATTACGGGTTTAGTCTGACTCCCCATTGTATAGACAGGATGAGCATGCTAATGAAAAATAGCGTAGTTTGAAATCATATCATTTTAAACGAAACATACATGATAGTCTGTGGAAGGGAAAAGAAAGTATTTAAGACAGTGCAAACAAGCAAACCGCTTATAGCAAATACACAAGCAGCTGAGGGACCATGTCCCTGTGTGCCCGTAATGTGAGTCTACATTGTCTTTGTTCTCGTGTGTTTGTGTGTGTTGCACGCTCACCGTGTGTGGCGCTAATTAATGCTGCCACCTTTCGGCGCGCACCAACAGGGGTATTTCGCAAAAGATCTCTCGAAGGTAAAAACATTAGAAATATTATACAAAAAACAAAATCAAATGTCGGTTTAAGTTTCGTTTATTTTGTTTAAACGTTAATTTTTCTGAAACTCTAAAACTTATCGTGTTTTTTTTTTTTGATTTCTCATTAATCATTGTTTTTACGATATTTATGCTCATCGGCGTCGTGGCTGTACGAGTATCAATATCAGATACATTATTTTTTACCCTCTATCACTTTTTGAATGCTTTTCCATATCTTGCTTCTCATACATTCTTCCTCTATGCACGGGCTGAAATTTTTACGCTTTGTTAAGTCACGTACACTCTGTATCATAACCATTTAATGAATCTTGGGACATCAAGAGTTTGCACAGCGATACGTTCACAGAAACATGTCGGTTTAGAACAAAATGTACAAACATATCTAGTGTTAAAGGAACTGCAACTGCATTGGCACATTGTATATGATTGGGACACGTAAAATACCTGTTTTTGTTTAGTATAAGCGTAAAGATAAATTATTTCGAGTCGGTGCCTTCTCCACCATCATGATCATTCGACGTCAATGTTCCCTTTTGTTACGTTGCTTGTAAGAATCAGTGATTTATTTCCAAAACGGCCTATCAGTTCTGTTCACATCATCTTCTCTTATTTTGACTCGTTCCTTTTTCTTGTCATTGTTTCACTGGACACGATTTTTTTTCCATGTTTTGGTTGAGTTCGGTTGGATTTTGGAATTTTGTTTTCAGTGATTGTCCTTCGAGAGATCTGTTTACCGAAAACCTGAACAGCAATTTTTGATGATTCGTTTTTGATAAAGTAGAGTTCATTTTCATTTTGCGAGACAACAGCACTATTTGTAAGAAACAGGTGACAGTGTGCCACAATCTAGTCACTTTATCATTTTAAAAAGTTTAAATTGGTACGTTTCTTTTTTATTATTTATTTGTGTGATGTGTCTTTGCTTGTTGTGTGTTTTTGCTATAGGCCGTTTTGGAAACATTTTATGTTTAATTATTTTTTTTGATTTGTTATTGACCTGTCTTTCTTATTTCTGATCTTTCTTCTACATCGGTTACTTACATTACTTATAAAACTTCTGTGTTCTTATGTTTAGGTTATAATAAGAAAATTATCTGAACTTGAGCTCTCTGAAATCTGTATTTATAACTACACTTAAATCTTTGTATAACTACATGTAAAATTAGTCAATTTAGTAGAAAAATTAATAGTCTGTATATTACTATGATCAAAACAATACATTTACTGTGTAGATAAATATTTGAAAGCCTGCTTTGGCATGAATTATAGGGTAGACCCATCATCATGGCAGTTGGAAAATAGCGTTTTAGCCGCAAAATACTGCCTCATAGCTTTCACCTGAACAGACAAACAAAAGAGCATTTTAAATGTAGCAGTATAAAGTAAATTATTGCAAAGCATGTATTTAGTTAAAGTTAAGCTTATAAGGTGTAAAATGAAGTTTTTATGGTGGCAGGTGGAACGAATCGAGCTCACTGGGAAGATGTAACTGAGAATACTCCTCTTACGTTTGTAAACGACTGTGTTTCGTTCACCACAACCGTCTCGGCTAGATATTGGCTGATCGATTGTAGACATGTAGAGGATGCTACCAAAATGGCGACAGAATTGTACAGGTATGGAAGTAGTAATAATAATTAAAAATGTATCTTTATAGATTCCCCTTCTCTCCTCCCCGCTTGTACTTATGAAAATCAGGTCATACCTTTGAAATTGACTGATAGTGAGGAGTCATCAATGATCACATTTTTTTATTATGCCACCAGTTATTGGATAAACTGATACTTAGGAAAAATTAATATCTTATAGAAATGATGACGATAATAATGCCATATCACTGCTGGATATGACTCCATCCCAATTTGCCACACAACGCTCGTCTTCCACATAATGGCCAGACTGTATATGTGTGTGTATGGGCCACTCGTCTTTCACATACAGCCAGAAAGTATGTGTGTGTGTCGGCCTTTCAAGTATTCATCAAGTCAATTAATTTCAGGGAAGCCATCCATGTACCGTTCATGGCTCGCTTCGTGGTCTATGCCAAGCGCACTGATGAGTGCCAGGCACAGCTCCGCATGTTCTGTGTCACTGATGATAAGGAGGACAAGACCTTGGAGCGCATTGAGCGGTTCATACAAGTAGCCAAGAGCAGGGATGTTGAGGTATGATAAATTTGGTAGTTCTGTGTACTCCGTTGCTAAAGTCAGCGTCATTGAATAAAAGTATATTCTGCATGGTTCCACGCATATATAACCATTGTGCCAAATTCGTTTCTGGAGATAAGTGATATGAACATATTCAAAAATAAAATTAAAACACTATTGCTATAAAAATCATATTACTCTGTTACTACATATTTACAGGATAAACTTATATAATGTTACTTCATACGATATTTTAAATAATGGATTCTAAAGTTAAATTCTAGTATTTGTAAATGTTCATGCCTTGTGTGGCTAATGGACACTATTATATATTTAAGACCTTTTCTTTTGTACCCATATTCGCAAATTATTAAATGATTATGATTATAAAGTAACAGAACAAACCACAGGTCTGCGAAATGTTGTACGTCTGGATTTTAAAGGCAACCTTATTTTCTTGGGTTTGAACGGTATTCTTTGCCATTTCAAAATACCAACCTAATATAAACTTAAACTTCTATTTATTTCATAAATTAGATATTTACATATATACAATTACACTATAAAACTAACTAGGTATGTACATATTTACAAAAACAACAAAAAAAACTTAAACTGATTCAGCAACTTAACTTATTTCTCTACACATAAGCTCTGAGGTATCTCATCTATCATCCAAAATTTAGTAATGTCAAAATTTGACAGGTCCATGAAGGGAAACCAGTATACCTAGAATTCGGAGGTAACCTGGTGCCAGTGGCAAAGTCTGGGGAACAGCTGTCGATACCCTTCCGTGCCTTCCGCGAGAATCGAGTGGCTTTCCCTGTCATGATCAAGACACAGGACCTGGAGCCGATCTGCAGGTGCCAGTTCATGAGGGACCCCAAGGTTCCGAAGGGAGAACCTTCGCCGACACCTGTAAGTGTTGCTATTTATAACGATTTAAAATGGTATTTCATCGTAATGTTTTTAAGACCTGTCTAGATTTGTTTTCACGAATCAAGAAACAATGGTCCACACAGCATCATCTAGCTCCAAGCTAAACAGAGCTTGTGTTATGGGTACTAGATGACTGATATACTTAATACGATACATTACATAGATAGATAGATATTTTTTATTGTACATAGCAAATACCCAGAACACCCGGAACCAATATTTGTAGATCGTACAAACATTTGTCCCAAGGTGGGAATCTGTCGCAGGTGGACCTTCGCCTGATGCGCCACATAGGTCGTCTAATAGTCTGATAGTTAAATGTACCTTTATACAATTTACATGAAATCAGGTTTTTTTGATATCTATTAAATATTGTTCATATCCAGATTGCAGTCCTTAACATCATGGTGCCAGATGAAGAGAGGACGTCTCCCATCCCAACAGAAACGGTGCCGATGCGCACTGAGGAACAGGAACTGATCTGGCGACAGAGGCTTAGTGACCCCAGGTACTGTTGATTTAATCAGGCTATGGCAACAAAGGTTATCAACATATTTTATATAGATATAGGCTAGCTTCTCAGATAGGTGAAGTAGTGAATAATTTTGACGGTAATACGAAAACAAAAGGAGACGTACATAGTGAAAAACTACAAAATTTTCGGCTGCTTATTCGTAGCTAAATCTACACTGCCACCATAAACTTTAGCAAGCAAGATGTCATTGCAAAAAGTTTTCCATTTTATTCATCTCTCGTGACAGTTATGAGAAATTTGGCAGGTAATTCGTCATCATCTGCCTAGCCTTTCCCGAACTATATTGGGGTCGGCTTCCAGTCTAACCGGATGCAAATGACTACCAGTTTTATATGGAGAGACTGCCTATCTGACCTCCACAACCCAGTGACTGGGCAACACTTTATCAGACTTTCGGGCTTCTGATTACCCGTAACGACTATCAAAGATTTAGAAAAGACAGCCCGTACCAACGGCTTACCGTGCTTTCCGAGGCACGAAGGAGTCTCTACATGTCACGAACGGTCACCCATCCTCAGATTGACCTCGGCAAGTGTAGCTTGACCTTCAATCAACCCGTGTAGCTGTTTTTTTATTTAGCCACGAGCTGTTCTCGTAGTAATTCATATACATCCTCATAACAATTTCCACAGATTGGAGGATATCTGCAACCTTCTGGGCAAGGACTGGGTGGCTTTGGCTTACGAGCTTGGAGTAAGCGTGGCTACTGTCAACCAGATACAGGCGAAGAGGATCACCGCGGCGGAGCAAGCACAGCTCATGCTGAAACTGTGGAAGACGCAGTCAGGGACGAAGGCTTTGGGTAGGAACTTGAAGTGTTGTAAGAGAATGCACGATGAAGTAACGAACGTAGTAACTTTGATATTGTACAATCGTAGACAAATTTTCACATGAGTAGTTTAAATAACTCTACCTAAAATGGTTTCTCAAGGATTTAAATTACGGAAGACATTTATTTTCTCAAAAATAATACAATTCGCTTAATATAAAAAACATTTATTTGGGACACGTACAGATAGTAAAAAAACCCAAAATAAAAAAGCAGCTAAAAATAAAATAAGAAATAAACTAAAAGGACCTGTGCGAGGCTAAAAAGGCTCCTATCTCAGCACCTGCTGCGATAAAGACAAAATCTGCTGCTGCTGTATATGAGAATACAAGTTGATCTTAAAATTAAATATAAAACTTACGTAGCAAGAAGGTACTCGTAAATAAATAATCTAATTCGTAGATACAGTTTTACATTGTTGTGGTAATAGGAAATGGTGAGTGAACTATTACATATCGATTTTTGAAAGCAAGTCAATAGCAATTACCCATTGAGCTATTTTTACGTATTCTTATGTTTCGAAATTACAGAGTGGGCATCCTAGTTATATTTATACATAGCAAATTAGTAAATGAAAATTAATGTAAATTAATTAGTGCGGTATGTTAATTTAGGAACCTGGAGAAATCTTTCAAGATGTGGTGCTTTACGGTATTTTTGTTTATAACTACTGTCTCTCTACTTTACTATGGTTGACTATATAGTCTAGTATTGAGCTTAGAGAGACCTATTAAAATCACTCGATTGAATTAATATTGCTGTAGGTACATATAAGTTGATATTATCATTATGTTTTGCAGACAATTCTCTCGAGCTAGCGTTATGCCGTATTGGAAGAGATGACATCATCGCACCACAGTCAGAGTTGACCAATGAACGCCGAATCCAACGCAACATCTATCAGGAGAGACAAGCGTCTGAGGAAATTGAAGCTTACAAAGGTATCGGTTAGTTTCTCATTAATTTGGTGAATGAATAAAAATCTTTTACTTTTTTCTTGAAAGCAATACTTATGTAGGTGTACAATGTCGTTTAGAAATATGAATGAGGTTTTGTGTTTACTGTACAGCAGAAGAAGACAATAAACTCAAGGATAGGATCTACGATGAGGATCAAATCCCTGAACATAGAGAATCAGAACATGATCAAGATGAAGCTAAATACTCACCTGAAGAGAAGTCGATAATAGACAAGAGTGAAGTAGAGAGAACTCCCACGCCTAGCTCTCATGAGGAAAGTGAGGAAGACGAAGGTGAGGTTTATTCTTAGAAGGAAACATAATCTATTTTAACAAAGTAAAAACAGAGACTAACTATTTTATTGGTTACAGACGTAAAACACAGTGTAGCA
This sequence comes from Phlogophora meticulosa, assembly GCA_905147745.2. NCBI lineage: Eukaryota > Metazoa > Arthropoda > Insecta > Lepidoptera > Noctuidae > Phlogophora > Phlogophora meticulosa. Next base: position 4,572,068 of record LR990542.1, read on the forward strand.
GAACGAAAAGAACAAATTACAAGAAAATTAAGTTCAAGCAAGATCCCCGCGTCAAAACAGAAGAAAGAAATAAGAGAAGAAATTATTGAAATCAGAACGCAAATTAAACCTGACATTAGGAAATTCCAGGATATTGAACAACAAGTAAAAATATATTGTTTTCAAATGACAGAAAACCATTATTTTGTTCCATGTTTAACTTTTAACTAATCTTTAAATGTGTTATAGGTACTAGAAAAAGATCCGAAGTTAGAAAGAACACGATCAAAAACATCCCCTGACACAGTTGAAGAAGAGAAGGAACCCGAAGTTCAAGAAGTCGTCGAACCAAAAAAAGAAGAGCCTAAGCCAGTGGAACGACCAGTTGAACAGTTTAGAAAGTTTGACCCTTCGTCACCGGCTAAACCCACTCCCAAACATTTACAGAGACACATGAGGAATGAATCAATGAGGTTCCCATCAGGTGACTTCTCCAACGTTACGATCACTCCAAGAAAATCAGTGACAGCTGAAACAAGTGAAGTAAAAGTAACTGAAACTAAAGATACTTTTACAAAAGAAGCCATTTCACAAAAAGAGATTTTCACCTCAAGAGTAGAAGAGAAGCTAGATGATGGCGAAAAGTCACCCGATCTAGTTGTGGAAGAAGAAAAAGATATTGCTGAAGCTCCACTAAGAGCTAAGATTAGTTCATTTGAATCCAAAATGTCGAAGGAATCTTCTATTGAGTTACCTAAGACTACTGTTAAATTAACGAAAGAAGCGTTGAAGAAACATACGCTAGAACAGGACCAAGGTATTGAGTACACACAAGAATTCGTCAGGGAACAATCTAAACAAATATCAAGTATAGAAACTCATGTTACCCATAAAGTGTCCGTTGAAACGGAGAAACACGTTGAAACTGTGAAATCAGTAAAAGAAACTATACAACACTTTGATTCGAAAATTAAACTAGATGAAAAATCAAAACCATATCATAAAACAATGAGGACTGATTCTACCTTAGTGCAAGTATCTTCTGAGGAAGACAGCGAGTTTCTTAAGAAATCTACTGACTCTGAGACAGAAACTGAATCTCAAACTACGGTCAAAGTAGATAAATTAGAACAAAAGAGTAAATTTAATATTGACAGAGACATATTTGAAAAGAAGCCTGATGGTAAGGATTTGCCTAAAGAATGTAAACACAAAAAAGACGATGAAGACAAAAAACCAGGTGATGATGACAAGAAAGATGATCAGCCTGCGATCGTGAAAGAACATAAATTAGAAAAACAATTGACTGAAGAATTACGAGCTAAAGTTAGTGAAGAAGACCTTACAGAAACTTTTGAAGAAAAGGATGTTTCTGCAAATGATAAAATAAGTAAAGAGAAGGTAAACCATCATTTTTTATAATTATTTATATCTTTATAACTAAAAATACTAAACTGAAAATAAATTTATCTGGTATGTGTGGTAATACTTAGCTTAGCTTTACTGTAGATTTCGTTTGATTTTAAAAATAAATTCTTACTTTTAATTGTAAAATTTTACCCACCAAGCATTTGTATTAATAAGTTTAACTGAACATTTAGTAAATATGTAAGCAATACAAAAAAGTCATACTTGATATTTTTTACATTTCCAGATGGACGCACAGATATCAGTAACAAGTATAAAATCTGATTTAAGTCGTCATACAAAGACTGATTCAATGGGTTCTGAACCTACAGACTTGACAAGTAAGAGAACCTCTCAAGAGTCACCAGCACAATCCGCCATAGACAAAGCTGATTCGTTAGCTGACATACAGCAGAGCACAGAGAAAGATTTCAGCTTTATATCTCAAACCGAATCTAAGGTATGTTCTATTTTTTTAGGCAAGAGTTACTTTACACATGACACTATGGTGGGTTTCTTAGCAAACTTAAATATTTGTAAATACATATCCCTCTCATGGATAAAAGTTTTACAAACATTCTACGCTTAAAAGGAAAATTGTGTTTTTGTTCCTAATTGACAAAGACTGATAGAATTTATAGTGATTTGAATGTTCTTTATCAATACATATTTGTCATCACCAGGTGTATTCAAAGGATTCAAAACACCGCAGTGACTCTTTAGACGAAGCTTCACAATTCTCAGACTTGGATGACCAAATCGGCACAAGTCCTGCACATAAGCCACATATTGGCAAAGACTTAGAACAAACTATAAACAAAACTGAAATTAAGACTGTAACTACTACTGTATCAGATAGAAAAGAAACTAGAGATTCAACTTCAGAATTTCTGAAACACGAAAATGAACACAGCTCACAAATTCTTGAATCTGCCTTGGGGGCAAAAGAGGCAGAAAAGGTAATATGAGCTTACTAGACGTTAGAGATTATTTGCTAAACAATGACATACCAGTATTGTTTTGTAGCTTTTACAATATTTTGAAACCTTAAGTTTCACATTGCTCTTAAACTTATTTATATTTTTAGGTATCACCAAAAGAATCACCAGTTATAAGTGCAAAAGCACGCCAATTTATTGAGACTGTACCAGAGGACGATTCTGTGCAAGAATGCTTCTTCTCCAAGCGCATCTACTCAGACTCCTTGGAAGACTCTGAGCATACAGACTCACGGCGACATTCAGAAGCTGAATCATTAAAATCAGATCAATCTGATGTCAAGGCTAAAGTATCATCATCCGATTTTGATGAACGAGCAGAATATGAAGAAACTATTGACTCAGGGAGTGGATTTGGTGATGAAAAATTCGAAGAAAGTGTCGGTTTTACGTCAATGAGAATTGACCCTAAACCTGTGGAACTTGTAAAACAAGACTCTGGTTCTGACAAAGAACCGGAACCCGTCTTCAAGAAAATGACTCCAAAGCGGTCTCACTCAAGAAGTGAGTCAATATCAATAACTAAGCTAAGTGATCTCCAACTTGACTTGGATCTGCCTAAAGCTAAACCAATTGCGGAATGCCAAATTATTGTTACGGAAGCTGAAGAAGTCGATCGATCTGACAAAGATGAGCTGTCTGATAAAATATCTTCCGAAAGTAGTAGAGAAGTTGAAATGTCTGACCGGAAATCTTCAGAAGGTATTTCGGATAGGATTAGCTCCGAAGACGCCGTGACAGAGAAAAAAACTTCCTCTGAAGAAGATGCTACGAGAGAACGTGATCCAGTGTTGGCGTATGAAAAAGCAATAGTAACAGCTATAATCGAAACTGTTAGAGAAACTGAACCAGTTGATATTAGGACTCGAGTTGTGAAAGACGACGTTACAGGTTCGTTAATTATTAAGTAGTTCTTAAAACTGATTATTCTTCTGAAGTATAAAATATTTATTGTTTTAATACACATTGCTTATATTTACTCAACCAAATATTTTTGTTTTGTTTATAAAATACAAATATGTAAAAATATTTTTTTAGTCGATTCTATGAAACGTCAATCAGTGACGTCAGCTGGCTCTGGGTCAATCAGCGAGCTGCGTTTAGAAGAGAAACGTTTATCAGACGCTCACAGTCTGACTGAGTCCAGGGACTACACGTTTGAGGAGTCTGAAGATGACATCGGAACACAAGGCACTCATGTTGATATGTCCAAGGACAAAATTGTTGAAGTTAAACCTGAAAGTGATTCTAAAACCAAGACTGCGTCAGGTTAGTGTTACATACTCGTACCTGTAAAAAGTAAAGTGATCAGAATAGATAAAGTCTGCCAAAAAATAACTATAAATGGATTGTTACAGGTAAAACCGATCTGTCAAAATTGGCCAAATTGACTCACGGAGACTCATTAGACGATGTTGAAGGTTTTCCAGAAGACCATGTCACTGATTACGTTCACAGACTACCACATATTGCTGAAATGGGGTAACACAATATTCTTACTGTAGAAATACTAGATATTTTTTTGTTAGTATAATATGATACTAATCCCAACTATTATTTTTTACAGATCTATGGCAGAGAAAGAATTAACTCATGACTTCTTAAGGAAAGAAAGAGAAGCACAAATAAAACGAGAAACTGTAGCAGTTGACAGAAAGACAACTACATCTACATACCCAGAAAAGATCACTAGTGTTGCTATTGAAACTGTTCAACCAGTAAAAGAGGTAACTAGTGCTATTGCTGAAATATTCCAACCCGTAAAAGATATCACTAAAGCTGTAACCGAATGTATTGAACCGAAAGAGGTCACTAGTATGGAACCTGAATCTACACAATCAGAAAGCGTGGTCACTACTGTAGTTACTAAAACTGTGCAACCAGTAAAGGAGGTCTCTGGCCTCATATCTACGACACAAGAAAAAGTGCTCACAAGTGTTGTGACTGAAACCACACTACCAGAAAAAATAGTGACAAGTACTGTAACAGAAACAATGCACCCAGGAAAAGTTATTACTAGTATTGTATCTGAATCTGATCAACCAGAAACAGTAATTACTCGTACTATATCTGAGTCAGAGCAACCAGAACGAGTAGTAAAAACTGTTGTGACCGAAACTGTGCAACCAGTAAAAGAGGTAAGAATTGTTGAAACAATCCAGTCAGACCAAGATTATCACCCTAGAGAAATTGTGTTTACAACTAGACAAACAGAGACAACGTATTCTACCACAACTTCAACTTTTAAAGATAAACCAACAGTCATGTCCGAAATGGCTATTATTATTAAAGATGGAACTTCCTCGCCCGTTGAAGATATAATTGAGACAAAAAAACAAAGAACTGTTAGTTCAGGAAGTAAATTTGATGTTTCCAAGATAAGGACTGATACACTCGGTCACTTTGACGTTGGAGATATGGACGAAATCAAAAAGTTTGTACCTAAAGATTTAGATCTCATTGAAACTACAGAGATCACAAAAGAACAAGTGAAACCTGTTATCGACGATATTTTACACAAGGGTACTATTGCTGCCGCAGCCAGAAGCCCAGTCCAAGATAAAGATATCAAGACCATAACAAAAGAAATCGTAGAAACTGAAAAAAGGTCCTATGATGCTAAGGTTCCACATAAAGAGGAACGCAGACACTCCTGTATCAGCCCTGCCATCTCTCTTGAAAGAATCGCTGAATCTGAAGTGGAAACTGAGGATGAACCTCCAATAAAAATCATTACCGTAACTACTGGAACACACAAAGTATCAGAAATGTCAACTGAAATGAAGAAATCAGATTCAGCTATGAAACAAATGGCTGACAATATTGAAATAATCATAAAACAAGCATCTGAAGACATCGACGTTTCCTCTGAAGAGCACCCCGTTGAAGATGATACACAAGATATTGCGGGTCGAGTCTCTGTAGACTCTATTATAGAGGAAGCAGTGACAACTGTTGAAGGATATTTAGATGAACAGGATGCAAAAGACTTAAAGCAACAGGAAATTGAAGCCAAAAAAGAAATTATGTTTGAGGAAACAAAGAAATTCGTTAAGGATAGGCCGGGACTGACAAAATCACTGTCAAGAGATAGTGGTGAAATCGTTATTATGCCTAAAAAGAAACATCCGAGAACGTTCTCCGTTCAAAGTTCTCCGGAAGAAGTTGAGGAACAGATTTACACAGATTCTGAATCCGGTGAGTAATGCCATAAATTCAACGTATTGAATACATTAACAACCATGGTGACCGTTACAACTTAGTATCTTTATTTAAATTTAAATAAAATTGATGTGGTTTTCATATGGTGTATTTGCATTACTTACAGATATGGACAAAGCGAAGGTTCTAGAAATTATAGAACCCTGTTCAGATTTAGATGGAAAAACAGCAGCGTCTAGTTTTGATACGAGAAAAATTCGCACCGACTCGCTTGATGACGCTGATGATTTCCCAGAAAAAGAGGTAAATTATAACATTATGTTACATTGAATTATAAAATACAAATAATCAAATTCTAATTCATCATAATAAAGCCATTTTTTAAATTACTGAATCTAAAGATTGTATTTTAATGTTTTAGGCTGAATTCTTTGGAGATGATGACAAATATATGGAAGATGCACCTGAATCATTCCATGCAGTTAAATTCGACGGAACAGCTCATAGTGACTTAGCTGGACCCAGCACAAGTGCCCTGCAAGACGGAGAAGACGAAGACAAGTTTAGTGAAAAGTTTGTTAAGAAAACTCATTTTGTTGACAGTTTGATGCGGTCAGATTTAGTTTCAAAGTCTACAACTGAGTCTTCAGTTACCACGGTCATATCGACTCTAACAAAATCTTCGGATGAAGATCAGAAATCAGTCCTAGAAGATGGAACGTCTGCTGATTTCTCGAAAATAAGCGGAGCTGATTTAGTAAAAGACCCTTCCAAAACTTCAATGGAAGCGAAGGAAGATTCTAGAATGGAGGAGCAAATAGAAGATCGTGGTACTCCTGACTTGTCCAAAAAATCAATAGACTTAACAAAGGATTACTCAAAATCATCAATCGATAGTAAAGATACTTCTAGGGATTTTGCGACTAATGAGTTATCTAAAGACTCAACCGTTGACTTAACTAAGGACTTCTCAAAGGCTTCCGTAGAAAGTGTCAAGGAAACTTCAAGATCCATTGATGAAAAGACATTTTCGGAAGATCATTCTTCATTAGACGTATCAAAGACATTAGCATCAGATGCCTCTGAAGGTATTACAGTGAGCAAAGAATTTCTTGATGACGAGAGATCAGTGTCGAGAGTTGTGAGAGTATCAACCAGTTCATCTCAGGAGACATCTATTTTAACAGAAAGCAAATTATTTAGTGAGCAAGATGAAAAATCTTTTGAAAAGACTAAGCCCTCCGATAAAACCGAACAAGATTTTATCGGAGAAATGGAAGAAAAGATCGCTCAACTGCAGTCAGAATTCAGAAAAGAAGAAGAAATGGCTGATAAAGAGCCAGAAGTAAAGGTCGAAAAACATGTCATAACTAAAGAAATCATCGGTGAAGATGGCACAACACAAATAATTACAGAAACGCATGTTACAACTGAAACAGTACAACACATAGTTAAAGATGTAAAAGAAATTATGAACGGTGAAAAAGATATCACCATCGAAGAGTCGAAAGACAAAGTCAAGAAGGAAGTCGCAGGTGACCAGTCTGAAGATGCAGAGATACTAAAGGAAGCGGATGATGAAGTGCCTGATATGAAAGAGTTAAACAGAAGGTGTTCAAATCTCCTTGAAGATATTTCACAGGGAGCTCTTATAAGAATTGACTCATCTCATGTCACGCATGGTAAGTTTAATCTCCTACAAAGTAGTATAGAGTGGACACACATATACACATATACGTATGTGTGTGCACTCTACAGTTGACATACTTAATTCTGAATTACGTGCCACCCAGTTTCAACAGAAAATTCCTAACGAAAATACGACTATTTTTATTTTTCACTCTTGTACGAGTATTTTACTTCTTGTCTTTCGTTCTCTCTCTGTCTGTCTTTCGTTTTGGAATAAACAATAATCCCAGTATTCATTGATTTTATAGATCTTGTATCAAAATTCTCCAAAACTCCACCACCTTCCCCAGTCGACTTAACACAAAAAGAGAAATCCAAAGCAGAGGATGGTAATGGCGAAAAATCTGCTGGGCTGCAACCCAAAGGTAATGTTATATTAGTTCATATAATATGATTATAGAACAACGTAAACTGATAATTAAAATAACTAAGAAAAAGTTGTCAAAGATCCCATGAACGAAAGTTGACAGGTTTGAGTCTTGATGATTTCAAGCTTACTTGTGCATTCGTTTTAGTAATAATCGCTGGTTGATTATACTAATAAAATATTTACTGAGCCGGTGATGATCTCTGAGAACTTTGCCCCAACAGTCGAGTCGTAGTTAGTACTTGCTAAAATCAAATCACTACTGACCGCAGCCAGCACTGAATCACTAGAATTAACAAAAATTAACACCACTTCATGACATACCATAAACACAAAACAATTGTCACCGGATTCTCAAACGCCACTTAATTTTATGCGTTCTTAAAGTGACAGAGATAGCATGAAATATTTTTGTTGCGATTGATTATTCGCTCGTAAAACCGACCAAATGCAAAGACTTTGTCACGTCTATTGACCAACTTGGGTTAACATTTAACTGCCAGAGATTAAGCTAGAAGTAGGAGCTAACTCCAATCTTGCATTTAGGCTCCGATTCTTCGTTCCTGGATGCTAGCCGTCAGTCGCCGCGAGCTTCTTCTGCCGGAGACAGTGTCATCAGCGAAACAGAAGCTCATCAGAGTGGTCAGTAACTTGTGTTTAAAAATAAGTTAATTTACAAAACTGTATCTGAAAATGTTCTAATGACTATGGCATTTTGAGATTTTTAAAGTATAGTGTATAATATTTGTCCCTTAAAATGGATTGTGACAAAATTATTGCAAGCTTATTGCAGTAATGTAGTGGCAAAGTAGAGTCACAGCGAAACTTTACTCCTAATTTTGTAGTGAACAACCATTATAGACAGCCAGCCTTATTTGCCACACTCTTTATTTGTACGCCAATTATCGCATGTGTCGCGGTTAATTTTTACACAAAGGAACTAAATACTTTGTTTCCAAAGACAAGGAAACGAAGCCGGTGAACGAACATAACACAAATAAAAGAATGCACTAAGATTTAGAAAGATAAAATAGATTTGAATGCGACCCTTTCGTAAATAAAAGAAAATAATAAGTTCAGTTGCAACAGTCACATAATGTATGCAAAAATTTCGCCAGCACAGTAAATTTTACTTTCTTTCTTGCGGAGCCCTTACGTTGCTATAGGTAAGTGGACCCACGTGCAACCGAAACATCACTTTATTTTCTTATCGCTTCTTCTGACGGATAACTTGATTTCTCGTATTTAATTCGCAATATTTTTCATCTACTTTCATTCACATTTGGGTAACGTTTCGCTTTGATTCTAAATCTTTATTTATTTTTACCATTTTACTATCATGAGCTTCCATCGCTAATTTCTAATATCTCCATCACATCGACATTAACCTTGTAACATAAACACGCTTTAGGTGCTTCAGGTGCATTCAAATAAATTATCAATATTATTCCAAATTTTGAGAGACAAGCACAATAACTTCATGATTTACTAATTGTACAATTCGATCAAATTATTAATACCACGTCTTTAAGGTTTAGCACAGTAAATACACAAAACATTGTTAAAGTAAAAATTTAGCTCTTGATTACATGTTGTAATTTTTCTTTACAGAAGTACTGATGGAAGCGTCTAAGGCACTCACTGAAGCCGCCAGACCTAAATCCCCAACTAAACACGTAGCCGATAACATGACATTTGTCAATGTCGACCAACCGACCATTACCAGCGGCGCTATGGAACTTGTTGATAGAACAATAGAGAAAAGTATGGACGTTATTGATCAAATTAAGAAAGAACAACTTGCTGTTCAAATTGAAGATATCCAAAAATCAACATCAACGGACACATTTTATAGCGAGTCTAGAGTTGAAACTTCATCTTCGTCAGTCCACAAAACATTCGAAGGTGGCGAGTTGAAATTCCAATCTATTGACCCTGAAGCTGTTATGTCTGATATGGTAGCCAAATTTGGCACCAAAGATGACTTTGGCACAATATTAACTCACAAAGAAACTGAAACAAGAAAGATTTCCGGGCAAGAATTCTTCTCTGAAACCAAACAGGTTTCATCATCAGATGACGATTCGTTGGTTATAAAAACAGAAACAAAGCATGAATTACGAGGACAAGAACATGAAATGAAAGAAAAAACTGTGATTCGTAAGGAAGGTGACCAGACAGAAACATCACAAAAGAAATTAGAAAAAGCTCATGAAGCTACAGCAAAAAGATCTGACACAGAAACAAAGACTGTTAGAAGTACGGATGATAATGACATAGTGAAGGTTGAGCGGGAGTTTTCAGAGCAAGGACTTTACACTGGACGACAAACCAAATCAGAAGAAAAGATGACTGCAATAAAAGATGAAACAACCAAGAAAAAGCATGAAGTTAAAATATCTGAACGTGATTTGTACCATGAACAATGGGGTAAAGAATATTTTACCGAACCAGGTGAATTAGAAAATATCGTTGAAGATGATGACAGTAAGGCGAGAGTGGCTTTTGTGGATTCCACGCTAAAGATTGTTGAAAAGGACGAGGTGGTTTTGAGTGTAGAACTTTCTGAAAAAGGTAAGGTGATAAGTTCAACAATGGAACACCACAAAGAAGAATCGGTCATAGAAAGTAAGGAGCACGATGATCTTAGCTCTGATGCGTCTCATGCACCAAGCTTCAAGAGTGAACCAACAGAAAAACGGGATTCCTCAGAAGCAAGCCCGAAGAGTAAATCAAAGTCTTTTAAAAAAGACGATGAAACCTACGAAGTGAACTTCATAAAAGAAATCAAAGTGACTACTTCCCCAATTAAGAATTCGTTTAGTCGAACTGGAAGTCAAGACACACATTCAGAGTCGGAAGCTGCACCTGAGTTACCTCATGATGACAAAACTGGTGACACACCGAAAAAAGAGAAGCCTACCAAGTCTCCTATAAAGTTACCACAACAACAAATTCAGGATCAAGTTTGGGAGGTATCTTTACAAAAAGCTGATTCGTTCGAAGTAGCTGATGATATACCTAAACCTAAAATAACAAAGAGTGTGGAAACGTCAAGTACCACTACAAAGAGTTCTGACAGTGATACTATCTTAGAAATTAGAACTGTTGTAGAAACAAGGACTGAAGTTACTAAAACATCCAAAACTGACATGTCCCCGATAACATTCGAACTTTCGGATGAAATAAGTACGACATCTAAAGATATGATGATAAAGTCCGGTGAAAGTATCGATACGGAATGCATGATTAAGTCTTTGGAGTCACATGAAGGAGAAGTTTTACAGAAATCCATGGATTCTACTGTAAGTGCTGAAACTCTTCATGCCTCAGAATTTTCTACTGAAGCTGATTCGGCTTATTTGACAGGAACTGATCAGAGAAGAGATGAAATGAAACTGATAAAAGAAAAAAGCATAGAAGACATCTGTAGTAGTGGATATGACACTGATCTTTCCTCTGCCGAGTTTCATGGGGCGAAACTCGAGTCAGAAAGGGTGGACTTCGATTCACTGATGTCTGCTCAACCACTCACCGACTTGTCAGTTTTGGAAAAAACTATCGATGAAGTCAAACAGTCACTTGAAGCAGCACAAGGTGAAATTATAAGCGAAAAAAGTGATGGCAGCAGCAAATACAAACAGTCCCCATCTGAATTTCAGTTCAAACTATTAATTAGTCCTGACAGACCTGCAATCATAACTGAAGAACAACATGATGATCATGATAAGACAGTAGCCACTGAAAAAGAGGAAAACGTACTCATTAGCCAAAAACTTGACAGCTCCAGTTCACCAAAACTAAGTTCACAAGACGATACCATGACATCTGATGAAGAAAAAGATACCGTTCATGTAAAAGAATCTAGTCCTCCTTTAGACAGTGGTGATATCTCAATAAGATCAGACAGTGGACCACACTCTATTATTGAAACTGATAGTGAAATTGTGTTATACGACAGAGATAAGTCCATAAGCAGTCTTGAAGTAAAACTCAGAGAGCAGAAACATATCAAAGCCAAACTGGGTGTTGGAGATAGGCGATCAGCATCGGAAGTAGAAGGTTGGTCTAGTTCCGGAGAAAGTCACTACCATAGCTTCGAACATTCAGAGAGCAGACCGCTGTCTTCTGATGTTGATGTGATGATGACTGCTCAAAGCGGTACTGAATTCGAGACTGCACTAACAAGTCACGACGTGTCATCCCATTCAATGAGAACTTCGAAAGATTATTTCACAGCGGGTAGTTCACTTGCTTCTCGAGATAGTATGAAAAGCTTAGATTCTGATGGATCTAGTCATGTTGCTAGTATCGACATCTCAGATGCTTCAGAAACTCTTGTACCTTCCGCTAATGAGTTAAAAGAAGAACTAATGGAAAGTAGTACTTATGTCGAACAATTCCTTCATGAAGGAGAAAAGGAACAACAGAAAGTAAAAGATGTAAGTGACGAGGAAGTATCTGCCGATGAAGAGGAAGGTAAAGTTGGTGATATTGAGCCCGTAGGTAAAATGAAGAGATCGCATGAAATGAGATTCCAACCTAAAGATATGATACCAGATACTTTTCTAATCGAAAGTGCACCAGAAAGTGCTGATGCCGATGAAGATTCTACTAAAGAAAAAGATGGATCTGACACTACAATTTCAAGTCAATTGAAAACGGACGAGGTTTTATCGTCATCAATATCAAAATTGGACATGCCATCATCGCAATCAGAACTAGATCTTATAGAAATACAAGAAGTAGTAACAAAGTCAACAATTCACTCGCAGGAAGCTATACCATTTTCCGTAACTAAAATAGAGAAGCCCCAAAGAGAATTCGTTGATGTTGAAAGCGAAATTATACCTGTTGGGTCTTCAGAATACGAAGATATAGTGAGACATGGGAGTATTACTCCTGAACCTAGGAAACTTTCCAAGGAAGATATTATTATAACAAAGACCACTATTCATGAAGCTGAAAGCGCACCAAGTGGACTGACCGGATCAAGTGAAGAAATATGTGAAGTTGTCGAGGAATGTCATAAAAAATTTGTGCAAGAAGTCAGTGTTATTCCATTCCCTAAGACAGAAGTACCACCTAGTCAACGAGAGTTCGTTGACATTGAGGCGGATATTATACCAGTCGGGTCAAAACAATACGAAGAAATTTTAAAATCAAAAAGTGATTCATCAGTCCCTAAAACTAAAGTAGAAAAGTCCGTTGTTAAGACACCTGATTCACAATTAGACAGTAAACAAACTTCAACATCTAGTCTTCAGACACATGATCATCTGTCTACACCTCACACACCTTTATCAGCTCCCAGCCAAAGTTCACTCTCTACTGACAATGGCAGAGAGTACGTCCTAGACGACATGTATGATATATCAGAAACACCTGAGCTGAAGTCGGATCACGCTGAAACCAGCAAGTCGGAACTTATAATTACTACCGAAGAAAAAACTATGCACACTTATGAAAAAGAACAAGAGTCACCTACAAGTGACGAATTTGAAATGGTTGACAAACCAAGTGAGATGGATGACTTTGTAGTCATCGAAGAAGTCGCTAAGGAAGCTCAAGAAACTGATACTGAAGGCAAAAGTGTACAAATAAAAACTCAAAAATTTGAGAAGCGACATGACACAGAGATTGAAGAATACCTATCTAAAACTTCTAAGAAACAAGAAAGCACTAGCAGTGCATCAGGTTCACTATCTGATGAGGAGCTAATGGCATATGAATTAGAGCAAAAGAAACAACAGGCTCAAGAATTAGCAGAAATAGAAGCCGGAAGACGTTGGATACAAATGCAATTTGAAGGAGATCCACGATATGACTATGAAAGAGTACCTTTAGAAGACATCAAGGAAGAGGAAATGACAGATTTCGATGCTAGTAGAATCGGAAGTTTGACATCGCAAAAAGAGTCTATAGGAAGTTACGGTAGTTTTAGAAATTCTTATGGAAGTCTTTCTGAATCCGAAATGGCCTCTCGAATAAGGTTTAGGGTCCGAGGTGACAATGACGATATTTCTATTAGCTCATTGCAAGAGTTCGAAAATCTGGAAAGAGCGTTAATGGAGCAGTACCAGCAGCATTCTTCATCTTCTGCAGAATCTCTGAATGGTTCTTTGCCAAGACGCTACATACTTAGTAGAAGTCAAGGCGATGATATTTCTGTATCAAGCTTAAAAGAATTTGAAGGTCTCGAATCTGCATGCTTAGAAGCATTGAAAGCAGAAATACTCGCAAAGCAAAAAGAAGCGCTTCTTATGGCTGATCCTAAAGAAGTAAGCAGTAGTTTCTTGGAACGTGAAAAACGATCGTACAGTGGTAGTTCAGAAAGTAGTCCTCCACAAAAAGGAGGTAGTCCAGGTCCAAAAAGTGGAAGTCCCTCTCAGAAGAGCGGTGGAAGTCCGTCACAAAAAGTGGGGAGCTACGGTAGCCCAACACAAAAGATTCTCACAGAATCTGCTAGTATAAGAAAGTTGATTGATCAACAAATGGCGATAGAACAGAAACTACAACAGCAACAGGTAATGCCAAAAGTTATTACAGTGAAAAAATTCGATGATAGAGGAGCTTTCTTTGTACCTGAACCTGAGGCAGGACCATCGGAGAAAGAAGGTGAACCATCGGTAGAAGTTACAGAAGAATGTAAGAAATCATCATCTTTTGTATGCGCAGCAGCACCCAGTGACGGATCTGCTGAATCCATACCAGGAGATTGTGAAGAAATGATGAAATTATTAGACCAGGAAGAGAAAACAAAGGAAAGCGAAGAAGTAACTAGAACATTCACTGATGGAGGTGTAATAGAAGTTGTCAGAACAACAACAGTTATCCAGCAGCGATTTGTAGATGGAAAGAAAGTATCAGAGACTGTGATGAGTTCTGATGGCGACGGGGCAGTGGATATACCTGCAAGACCAAGACAGCTCGAAGAAAGTGCTATGTCCTATGGCTCAGAAATGTCCTCATCAATAACATCACAGCCTTCAGAAATGGATAGTTTAATGACAGTACTAGAAAGGCATACAGATGGCAAAGTAGTGACGGTTACGCGACAAACAGTAACGATGACTGATAAGCCTGAGGACCTGGAGTTCTCGAGGGAGGGGAGTCTAATACGTGAGCTCTCGCCCTCCTCAGGGAGGTCGTTGGCTCAAAGTGTAATCTCGTTCTCCGGTAAACAATTTACAGATCCTGCTAGTGGTTCGTGGAGCGGCCAAGACGAAGAACTGAGCTCGTCTGGAAGTTTTAGCAGGTTGGTCTGATTTGATTCTTCTCTTATTGTAACAATGACGATAATGTATTTTCATGAAGCAACTTTGTCTTATCAACATTATTCTAGTGACCACATTTTTACCAGTTGCGGCTACTTGTCAATATTTTACAAATCCTAACTATAATCTTCTTAATATATATAAATTACGTGTCACGTTGTATGTCCGCTATGGACTCCTAAACTACTGAACCGATTTTAATGAACTTGGCTTACTGTGTGTGTTTTGGTCAAACTTAAAAGATAGGATAGTTTTCATTACGATTATTGACCTAAATATTTTTATTGCATATTTAATGTTTTCCTATAATAAGTTCCATACATTTCTAACAGATGGCAGTGTTTACTTGCTTTATAACTTAACTTTTGAGGCGTTACGAAGTTCGCCGGGACAGCTAGTAATATTATAATTGCGAAAGTTGAAATGTTTGTTTGTTACCTTTTTACGCCTAAACCACTTAACGGAATTCGATAAAATTTGGCAGAGAGATAGATTGCACCCCGGAGAAGGACATAGGCTACTTTTTATCAACAAACCACGCGGGTGAAGCCGCCGGCGGAAGCTAGTAGCTATATAAATGAACCCCTCATAAAATTTTCATCCTTCAATATCATTGAACTTACCTCCTTTAAAATAGAACTCCATTGACGAAATATGGATGCAACAATGCACCACGGGCTATGAAATTTATTCTCTTCTGCATTATTTTAGATTACTATCTCTTTAAAACACGGTGTCACTCTGTAGGGGCGCCCGCGCAGACTTAATGCTTGGTAGCACGGACAGCTTGGAAGCGACCAGTTCCAATGCTACTCGCGCCACCTATAACTACGAGGTTGACACCCCAATGACAGGCAGTCTCACTTCTGGAGGTGAGTGTTTATAGTTAATTTTATCAAAATATCTGGGACTAGTCTTGGTTTTGACGATTGCAATAATTTCTGCGATCTGAGGGTTTCTGAAAAAAGGGAGCCAAAGTTTTTGCTTCACGTATCAATATATTAAATAGATATTAATAGGTTATTTACCCAACGATCTTAATATTGGAGACTATGCAGATTTAATATTCTTCAATGAATTTTTTTCTTTTTTTTTACCAATAATATTTGCATGTCCTAAGGACAAAACATAGAGATTCATTTCTTCATTATGTATAATTTAATTACCATTTACTGTACCAATGTTTTCCAAAAATAGTTTTCTGATTTGATTGTGCAATAATTTGTAATTCCCAGATTTTAGTTTATTTCCCAACGGATTTGGAGCTTCCAAAGTTATCCATTACTTCGCAATCATACTCTATGCATCCAATGAATGAACTACACCAAATTTATTTTATCAGATAAACAAAGAAATATGTAGTTTTTAAGGACTCGTATTAACTGTCAAATCCCGGACTAGTAATTCAATTTAAAAAGTAGGTAGAAATCTATAACAATTCTATCAAAACCTAACATATGCAAAGCTTATTAATCGCCTTGCTTACGTATTCCTCACTAATAAGTACCAAACATAAATGATAATGTCAAAATCCAATTCTCATCTTAAGCTTCCGTATTTTACTTATCAGTTATATTTTGTATGAACTATATAACCATACTAATTTATCTATTAACAGCATGAGCTATCGTATACATGTACTCGTATAATCACCTCTTTGTATTTTACAGAAAAGCTTCCTCATCCCCGCTTTTATCTTGAATGAATTTATTTACTTAAAACATTTTCAAAATTATATAAATTTTCTCAAAAATGCTTTTATAGAATAATGCTAAAAAAACAAAAATTTAATGTCGAAATTTTCTGTTTGTCAAAATTTGCCGTGTTCGATTTTTAATCCCTAGCTTTCTAAAAATATTTTTGAGAAAATACCGTATTTTGCATTATTTTTATTTATACCTACATATTGCTACCCCGCCGAGCTTGATACTAATCAGAAAGATAACAGCGGTGCCCCCTCCAGGATCAAATACCATGGTATCATCCCTGGACACGCTGGATCCCATCACTGCTGTCCAGATGGAGAGCCTAGAACATCAGTCTACTAGCGAACATTATTCTCATGATTATGAAGTGCAGGAGCCTGATTCCGATACTGAGAGATTGGTAAGTTCAAATTAGATTAAAATATCTAACACACGAGGGAAAGGAGAAGAAGAATTAGCAGATTTCGTTACCAAAGAAATTTAAGTTTTTATTTTAAAGTGGTAAAAAGTAAGCCACTTAATTCGTGACAAGCTGTGTCCGGTAAGATTTTCCATTGGCAAAAATATTGATCCTCCATAAAAAAACATACCCCATTGGATCCTTTTAAGGGGATGCTTAAAAAAAACATGTTCATGCATCAGGTCTAGTTGTGTAATCCTGCGAGTTGTCAGGGAGTGAATGAATTTAAGATAGAACAAAAATATTAAGTACATGATATTCAGCGTACCATTAACCTCCTAAGTAAAAACAGTCGCGCGCATTTCACTATAAAAAATATAGAGACCCCATGATTGGAGATCTCTATAACATAGAAATATGTATAACATCGTCGCTCACTCACCTTCTAAACACTTTTACCTATAGCTATCCAACCTCTGGCTATAAACCATCTTACACAACATATTCACTTTGAATCCTTCTCAAATAAATAACTTTATTTTTTTTAAACGTTGTCCCCAATAGAAATTTCTCCTGTGTCGTGGGTTACCAACATTTAAACTCACATACACAAACAGCCAGATCTGTACGCCATACAAATATTGGTTCCGTGCGGGAATAAAACCCACGACACGCGGCGCAGCAGTCAATCGCTCATCCACTGCGCCAACCGTGCCGCATTCCTTGAACTTACCATGATATAACGATCGTTTCCAGGAACTAGATAGCCGAACACCCAGAGCTAAGGAGCGCACCATCATGTTTGACAGCACTGACACGCTCAGCGCTGTCAGCGGTGACGGATCCGTCAAAGAAGCCGCTGTAGAAACACCAGCACCAACCTTCTATATTGGAGACATTCCTATTACGAGAGGTAATTATTGCCACAAGAGTAAAGTAGTGTAGCCCTCCGACTAGGTGGGATGACGATCTGCGAAAGACTGCAGGCAGATGCTGGATGCGGCAAGCTCAAGACAGGGCGCTATGACGCTCATTAGGAGAGGGCTATGTCCAGCAGTGGACTAGTATAGCCTGATGATGATGAAAGTAGTGTAAGTCAACCAAGTTAGTTACTAATATTAGTGGTAACTAAATTGATGTTAATTTTTCGAAAAATTGTGTGCGTATCAGTTTCTATGGTTCCACGAATATTCAATTATTCTTAGTGAAAATGTTTCCGTTTCTAGGAGACCGACGAGAAGAAGATGACGGTCAGCCAGCTCTATCTGGTAGTGCTCCAGCATCATTACCACCTGCCGCTCAATTCTCACCGCCAGTACCTGCTCAAAGAAGGTAATATTCCCTTAGCTGATGAGTGCGCAAATTGTGTAACTTATGTACTTTGCTCACTACAGGGCCACTCAACCATGACTAGTAAGACAACACCATCCAACATTTGGTCAGTAAAGCACACAAAGTTGGACCAGTTGGTCATCATGGCCAAATGCGCGATGCTTATAGGGTTATGATACTCGAATACCGTACCTTGGGCCCTGTAGTGTGGGAGGTCTCTTATTCTCAAATAACATTTCGTATAGCAAATCAATACTGTAAATAAAAAAGTCTTTTTTTATTGCCTCTGCATTATAATTTAAATTCTATCTATGCTCATCTATTTTATTTTGCAAGCAATTGATTTCATTAAACGTGCTATTAATTTAAAAGCCTTCCTCTTCTTCCTTATCGTAACTTTTATTATTAGCTTTTTTATTTATTTTGTCAATATGTGCTTCATTATTTATGATATCATCTGTATTAAGATTGTAAATTGACCTACTAAATATAAAAATATTATCATTGCAGCTGCTATTGTTTAAGTCACTCTCAAGATAATCTCGACAAATAGGTACACTCCTTTATCCGTTACTATTGTATTGCTTTTTATTTTCATTTGCTTTATCACCGCTACCACCATCAATAATTGATTAAATGTCATGGTTTTGCTTAAAACTGTAATTCATGTATTTATTTATCATGTGTGTCATTGCTGTATTATTAAGAATATGTATGGCATGTAGTGGCGGGTGTATTTGTATATGAAATGTTGAAGATATTAGTATAAAACACATTATCTAGATTATCACTGTATGAATTGCAACTTATTTCTAGAAGCTATGGATGACCATCTCTTGTTTTATCACGAACCTATAATTGTTTGAAATCAGACTAGTAACACTGATTTCAATTTAGGATTAGTTCAACTTTTGTTATGGTAACAATAATATAGATAGTAGATATGCAAATATGTTGTGTAGAGAAAGTTATAGAATATCAATGTCTACTAGCATCTTCCTCATTTCATAGACAGTCAAATGTTTTTCTTCAAGCTAATAATTTAAATGTATTCTTTTCAGATCATTATCAATGCTCGCGAAATCTCCTCCATCCAGTCTTGAAGATACGAAGAAGTAAAAATAATCTCGAATAGGCTGACACATATCTGTGTCCAGATTCACATTTACATTTTCTTTGAGGTTCCTAGCATTTTGTAAACTCTTATTCTTAATTCTTGCTTAGGCAAAAATGCACTGATCGCTCATAATTTTAACAGAATTTAGAGACCTTTAATTAGTTTTTCTAATCGCAGTTTCTTTTGAGACTTAACTGATTTAGATTAAATTATCTATGGATAATATTATACCAATGATTCCTAACACCTTACTATGATAAAAATAGTCTGATTGACTTTTACGCCTATCCTGAATATGACAAAATACTGATTGAGACTCGAAATATTTAATTGAGACAATATAATGATTAATCATTATAAAACCCTATACAAGCTAAAAGCTTAAAAGACCCCATGATTTAAGAAAAATGATACTTAAATCAGTCAAAACAAGAATTGACAAAATACTCCACTGAATTAACTATACAATTGAATGTATTTTACTTAATTACATAATACTCGTACTTCTATCAAAGTAGACAAATCTATGACTCTGTATAAAGCGTCTAATGTGATATCTCCTACTAAGCTGGCACTTACAGCATTCGTTTTATGTCCAATCTTGATAGTCGACTTCTCAATATAACGAAAGGACATCGGTATATATGGCAACAATTTGTCCAAACATTGGCCATATATACCGACATTTTTTGGATAATATTTTGGTACTCAACTTTTGTACTGAGCCGTCGGAAACGACACGGTCCATCTTACTCGACCTTGTACCCTATAGCTTAGCTTAGACATCCTATGCTTACTCATGGTGTTAAAAGTGTAGAACTATTAACTATTTTATAAGTAAATTAAGTAGGTATCTGAAATGGATTTTGATAACGCATTGGTAACATTGGAAATTCCGTTCACGTGCAAATAGGCAAACGATAGAATCTCCATATTCGATTCTTGCACAATTTCTTGCGTAAGTAGATAGATAGAAATACAATCTAGGATAAGTATTGCTATTTCTGCGGCCAACTGGATTTTGTTAGCTTAAACGGCGTAGTGCGATGGAAGGGGTGGGGATGATATTAAGAAGGTTTTCGCTCTTTTTGTATTTTCATATGTACCTTGTAATTAATACTACAAATGCGTTGGTTTGATTGTTTCTCTTTCATCTTACGTAGCGTTCTCTCTTTCTTCTGCTGTCATTTTGAGATATGAATTTATCAGTCTAGTCATTGTTTGCTTTACTTTTGTTCTAGTCATATTATTACGTTGTATTAATCTTTGATTATTTATAGTCATTACTTTAGGAATCTCTTCCGTGTATAGTTGTTGTTAATTTCATATTATTTATTAGATTAAGATTTGTATCGTACGTAGTTAAGATTTGTATAATCGATTTAATATGAAAACATATGGTTAATCAATTGTAGTATAGAGTCATAATCGTTTGTCGTAAATGTAAAAAGATCGTCGTACTCTTCAAATGTGTTTTCATATTAAGAATGTCTGTACATTTCAGTTGGTCGTAGATGAAATTATTTCAAAGTTAGAGAAATTTAACGGGGCTTGCTCACTTCCAAAAAAAATATATGATTATTGATTACGTAAGAATTATGATTTATTAATGTGATGGTAACGTTAGGTTTTGGACCTAAAGTAGCAGCGTTTTGTATGAAGTTTAGCGACAGAACAGCGTATTTAACGACGATACGACCAGTATGACTCCATCAACTGTGTCGTATAACTGTAAATCAAGTGTCGTAAAGTTAACCAATTGTCGTATGGTTGAAAGGTAAAAAGGAAGTCCTAATTGATAGAATAATTAATCTAGATCTATCGTCTATCTAGATAGATAGACATGTTATGGTATGAGACTGAGATGAAGAAATGTGTTAGATACGACCTGCTTAGCTATTTTCACCGCGAAGCTGATTCGAAGCAATTGTTTTTTCATATCAGCTCTGGACGTTCCCTTTATGATTAGTCGTAAGGGTTCGCTTGAATGTAACTATTTATAAATATAGTTATTATTTTTTAACGTCTGTGTGCTTCAGGTGTCGATATTAAGGATTTTATGCTAGTGTCTCAACAGTTGCTACGCTATGATATTAAGTTTCAAAAAAAAAAGAAATTAAGTTGCAATGTTCAATTGTTTCACGTTGTATTTGTAATATTGCTGAATATTCTATCGATTAAATAATTATTGAATATTATTAAATAAAAATGCTATGTCTCATATTTATATGTTGTGTTTTATTTCTATACAATTCATAAATTTTTATTTCTTTAAAACGATACAATTATTAATTTATGAAGAAATAAAATAAAACAAATAACCGCAGGGCATCGAAAAATTCATCCTCATCGCTGTCAACGGGAAAAGTGCCCAGAAGGCTGGCAGCATTGCCACGTTGAATGGCAATGCTGATTCTTTGGCCTAAAAAAAGGCCAGCCCTCTGGTCATGTGAAGAGTCGACCAAACGCTATAGAATTAATAATTAATCATATATTTCTATAGAATAGAATGGAAAACTCTTTATTGTACACCATTTCCTTACACACATACATACATACTACATAGGGTGTAACAATGGGGGGGCCTTATCGCTAAAAGCGATCTCTTACAGACAACCTTTGGATGGAATTAATAGAGAACGAAAAAAGATATGTTGGTAGTTCGGGGTGTACTATTTAAATATAAACAATACATAACTACACTCATGGACATAATTAGAGGAACGGAACAAAATAAACTCCAAAACTCCACCACATGACTCTCTTCCGACAATGTTACACTGAGAGTATCTTTCTCTGGGTCGTCTCCAAACTTTCAACCTTCTATCATCTGGCTTAAGACAAAAACTAGACTTGTCAGTGAACAATATTTTCCCACAGTCAGCATCATTCCAATTTTGGTATGAGCGAGCAAAGTAAGCCCGACCTACTCGATGATCTGTGGTCAGTAAGGGTCCTCTAGCTAGCAAGTATGGCTTTATTCCAGCTTCTTTAAGTCTTCTAACGGTTTTAGTGCTAATTGTCACCTGTCGAACGTCCTGGACCGTAGATCTGACTTCAGAAGAAGTCAAAGTGCGATTTCTCAGAACAGTGCTCGCCATAAATCGATCGTCTCTCGCTGATGTGACTCTCTTGGGACCTTGCCCTGCACGTCTCGTGTATTCTCCAGTCTGCCGGTAACGTTTAACAATTCGGAAGATGACGGATTTGGAAAATCGCAATGTTTGAGCCACTTCTTTATAACTACGACCATTTTCAATTAAAGTAACAGCTTTGGAAACCTGAGCTACGCTAAGATCCGGCATTGTGCCTTCAGGTATTCATTGATGTGTAAAGACCACCATTGCGATACGTTTTTGTAAAAAAAACTTGAAAAAAGACAGATTTTATGAAATCAATACGCCTACGTCAGCAAAATGATTCCAATAGACTAGTTAAAATAACAAATAAACTGGGCTGATAATTCTGATATTTTTCAAGGAGAACCAAATAACATAACATCACGACTGTAATCCCCAAAGGGTTAGACATACCTATTGTACACCCACATTTCACCACTTATGTTTAGGTCCCATGTAATAACCACAAATACAGACTCCGGGCTGTTACTGAGAAATTCCAGATGAAAAAACCCAATATCACTTTGCCGGACAAGGGAATCGAACCCAGGATCAAATCAAACGATTAATATAAAATAAACCAAAAATCAAATAAAACGATCGCATTGTATAATAACTACAGTTTAATAACAAAAAAATATAAAAACCTTAACGAAAAGATACAAAACCATTAATTATAGTGAGATATGAGTATCCCGTTACAAAAACAATAACCCATTTTGAATTTACACCATGCCATCTTTGTGATATTCTATCATAATAAATCTCCTTGGTAGTACAATGTTTCTAGTTAAAATCTGGCTGCGTTTCTTGTAAAAAATCTACATGTTTTCAAACTTAATATCATCTTTGAGAGTCAAGTTCTTTAAAATTTTGCATATAATATGCGGACTCCCATCAAAAAAGCATGGCGTATTTTTCTTGCACATTCCGTTGCACAACTTTTTTGTAACAAGTGAAAATTCTTCAAATAAGAAATCGTTCTTTTGAATAAAAGTACCCTAACTACATTACCTGATTTCTCATTCAAATTATTTTCACTTTTCTAGTAAAACTTAAAATCTAAAAATGCTTACACTTACTATGGCATTATTACAAATAATTTCATTTAATCGTTCCTTCGGAAAAAGATGAAATATAACAAATCTAGAAAATGAAACATAAGCATTCAACATTAAAATAGAATAAATAAGTTAAATAAATTAGATTAAGTCTTTACTTTGGTGGTAAATAAACGCCTCAAGGAAACACCCTTTTTCTCAAAAAATAAATAACTAACATATTTTTAACTGAAGAAAAATTGCTAGAATTAATTTTGTTTCAAACAAAATCTGCTATTTTTCGCAATTTCAGTCTTTTCAACGTTAAATTTAATACACTGTATTTTAAATTCTTCACAAAAACGTTTTCGTTTTTGAGTATAAAGGGTTTAGTAAAAAAGGTAGACTAATTAATGCGATTAGCAAAAGTAATACTCGTTTTTATATGACTGGATCTTGATGCTCACAGGGAGTCGAATTCTGACACGTCACTAGTCTGGAAATAACAATAAAAACCATTTTAGCCATCACTTAAAACGTCATAAAAATATACAAGGAAAAACACAATTAAAATGATGATGGATGGTCATGGATATTTATATCTATATATAAGTATATCTATCCGTCAATTAGTCGCCATAGTACAAGCTATGCTTCGTTTGGGGCTAGTTGATGAGCTTTATAATGTTAATTAATTTCCATTATAGCGTGGCGCTACAATGGTGACATTAATTTAACACACATATACGTTTTCACATTTTCTTTTAATGAAGAAACTATGTTTCCATTAAACGTAAAAAAAAAAACGTAAAAATTTGCGGATTTATTTAAAGTTTTATAAAATAGCATTTTGGAGCAACCTGTACTTAAAGGACTGTCGCGCAGCGGTCATTTGCCGAAGTCACGGATCATAACATCGCATCAATGAAATTAAAATGAATAAGCAATACTTTAAAGGAAAGAGATATCCCTTTGTCGGCGAGCGGGCGGCGCAGGCGACGCGTGCCCTCCCCGTCGCGTCGCAACGAAATCCAATTCTTTTTTTGCATTTCTAGTGCTAGCCTAACTCGTGCCCTTGACACACTTCACAGTAGTGCGCATAATTACGTCGACTAATTTTGTGAATGTTTCCGCGAAAAAGACGCTTACCTATTGTTTTATTTATTTATTTTTGTGTAATGAGTAATTAGATTATGGTACTGCGATAAAGACGCTTTGTTTTGTTTTCGTTTTCTAATTTAGTAGGTACGTTGACATCTCTTGCGATACGGACGCTTTTATTTGTGTTATTAGTGCTTGTGTAAACTTGTGATCGTGATGGCAAATACACATCCGAACTACACAGCAGCTGAATATGCGGACATGATCCTAATTTACGGAGAATGTCGTCAAAATGCCGCTCTTGTGATAAGGACATATTGCGAGATATATGGCGGTTCAAGACAATGCCCTACTAATCCTCGCACTAATGTAGGAACTCTTCAGCGCATCTGCGAAAACCAGCCAGTGGATCCTCTGGTCTGTTTGGGCAGCTATTCACGGTGACCACATTATCGGACTCGTATGCATTGATGGGGCTTTGAACGGAGAAAGATTTCTTAATCTACTAAATGATACGGTGTCAGAATACACAAACAACCTAAACGTCCATCAAAACCAACGAATGTGGTACCAATTAGATGGCGCGCCAGCACACTCTGCAACAACAGCCAGGCAGTGGCTTTATGACACGTTTGGTGCACAATGGATTGGTAGATTTGGACCTCGTAGGTGGCCAGCTAGATCGCCAGACCTCACTTGATTTTTTTCTGGGGATGCATCAAAGACGATGTGTACGCGGAGAACGTGGATTCGGTGGAACAATTACGCCATCGAATAATAAATGCGTTTGAGAAATTGAGGGAAATGGCTTTTAGTGACAATTTATTTTCAAATGTGCGGGAAAACATGAAACGCCGTTTAGCTCTTTGCATCCGCCAACGCGGTGGTCTCATTGAAAATAAGAAAATTTAAAAATAAAGAAAAATAAGAGCAGTGATTAGTGATGAAAGTTATAACTAATATTAGTAACAAGAGAGGGTGATATGATAAGTGTTCGACTAAGCACTGTAGGTATCACTTGCGCCGCCCGCCGCTGCTCGGTTTCTTTGATTATACGCCGTCAAAGAATCGGACCGATCACGAGTAGGTACAAAACGCGTTGCGCGGTTGCCAGCACGTGAAGCGACGCGTTGCCGCTCCGAGTTAACGTAAGCCAGCTAGGTAAGTAGTTTCATGAATGATTTTTTGCAAGGGTGATCCCAATTTTAGTTACATTTTTTTCATTTAGTTTGTTTGAATTTTTTTTTTCAGTTTACTAGTTATTTTAACCTATTAAAATTATTATGATTAAAGGGCACTAACCCTACACGTGTGTTAAATTAATGTCGCCATTGTGGCGCCACGCTGTATTGTTTAGATTCAAGTTCTTTTAAGTTATCAGACAGATGTGTTGCTGGGGAGTTTGTTGCGCCACTTCTTCTTCCCAGCAACACTAAAAAGTGGTGGAAGGCGGGCATTTTGGGGTATTGCCTTATGTCATTTATGAAATTCAAAAAGTGCTGATTGTTGCGTGATTTTTGGACCAGCCATTGCAAAGATACTAAAACTACTAAGCAGAAGAACTAAGTAGATAAAAAAGATGGTGCTGGATACCCACTAGGTCTGGTTTGTAGAGGTGTACGTGCGGCAGGAGGAAGGTGGAGCCCAGGTCTCGTTCAGCCATCGTGTGCTCCTGAGGATATCGTGCATAGGTTATACAGTGCCATAGAGGAGGTAGGCCGAATTCTACGTGTATTAATGCAAAAGTGCTGCTATCATAGCTGAACTTGCGAACGACAAGTAAGATATCATCAAACAGACATATCACCAAATGCATCAGACTTAAAAGTAATTTTTAAGCAAGCAGGTTTACTACATTTGAGTGAATTCTATTTTTAAAATTATTTCTTCAAACGCTTTATTTTGTTAAGACATCCAAGAAAATGTCGCAAAAAAAAAATACTACATTAAATAGCGGCCGCCATGTTGGTTATTTTTTCGAAATCCATTATGGCCAGTGTCACTGACGGCCGATTTCAATAATTTATCTCAATCCCAATCTAGAAATCGATCTTTGCATGTAACCAATCAGTGTCAGAGTTTGCAATCTGTGACCTTCAGAGGGCGATTCAAAAACAGCAGTTATAGATCGCGGATTGAGATTTGAATTGAGATTCCTTAGCCTACATTGTCCCACTGTTGGGCAAAGGCCTCCCCCACAGCCCTCCAGTCCTCTCAGTGCGCTTTACTCGGGCCAATCTTTTGCAAACGCGCCTAAGTCGTCACGCCAGCGTTTCCTAGGCCTCCCTCGGCGACGACACCCGTCTTCTGGCACCCACTGCGTGACGACTGTGACCCGTTCCTGACAGTTCATTCTACAGACATGGCCCGCCCAATCTCACTTCAACCCTGCAGTCTGATAGCCCACATCAGCGATTCCAGTTTTTGAGCGTATTGTGGTATTACGAATTGAAATACTTTATTGAAATTGGCCGTGAGGATGTCAAGACAAATCGGTATCATTGGCCAAATCCACCAAACTGTCTAAGCGTCTCAAAGATATTAACATATATACATACATACACTCGAAAAACATAACACAATAAAGAAGAAATTGTACCTGGTGAGTCAGACGTGTTGATGAAGCCGCTCTTCCAGTGCTGGCTGGTAAAGTTCCGCCCACTGATCTAGCCTCTGATAGAGTCCTGGAACAGATTAACAGATCATTGTGGTCTAACACAAAGAAAAATAAAAAATGATAGGTATTATTATTTATATACTCGCTGTAGCACGCTATACATTTCTTTCGTTCTTGATACTCGTTATTTTAATATCGATAAACAACAAAATGAAGTATATCGACAAAATAAAACTGTAAATCGAATGAAAAATGTCGATATTCACACAATTAATATCGGAATGTATGCTACTTACAGCTCTCCAAGTCTCCTCTCAGCATCCGTCCACTCTGATAAATCTTCTTGACTAAAATATTAAAAAGTCATTTACTGGCCATTAAGAAAAATATAACAATGCACATCCCAGTAAGTGGGTAACACGATACCTCTTTGCAAAGGCTGGTTTCAGACTTTCGGGCTTCTGACTACCCGTTACAACTGTCAAAGATCTACAATTGACAGCCGGGGCCGACGGCTTAACATTCTTTGCGAGTCACGGAAGGCTCTTGATATGTAATGAAACGTTATTCATTCACGGATTCATCTCGGTAAACGTAGCTTAACCTTCGATCGACCCGTGCGGGTGGTATTATTTAGCAGCAACCCTTTCTATCTACCATGATATGGCTGCCTCTATGCTTGATAAACATTGTAAGGAAAGCTCGACTTCGTTAACACGCCTTGAGCAAGCGTGGTAAATAATGCTAGTGCCACCATGTATAAGAGGAGGGCAGTAACCGGCTGGTATTATTATTTATTACCTCTATCAAATTAGGTATCGTTAAAACATTACCTGTACGACTTTCTAAGCGTATCAAATCTCGCTAGTTCAGCCTCCAAGTCTCCTTTGGTGACGGAAGACATGTCATCTCGATCGTCTTTCATTGCAGACTCGTCGGGTCTGATTGTGGTTGATACCTTGAATCCTGCTGACACTAGGGCTCCTGAAAACAGATAGATGCACACATTTTGATTCAGAAACTGATGAATATACTACAGCATGGCTTAGGGCTTTATGAGTAAATCTACATATGATTTGAGATTTATAATAGGTAATCACATACCACATGGTGCAAAAGGACATGATAGAGAGAAATGGGAATCACGGAAGCTGACGCGCAGGGAACCGGCTCAAATAAATGGCGTCTCATGTTTGGAAAAGCCGACCCTTACGGGAAAAGGCGAGACCAAAGAAGGAGAAGATTCATAATAAGTAATATGCATGTAATTTTTCTACCACTTGAATTAATAAAAGATGGTAACAGGAAAATAGGGTGTTTGTATGTAATAAAAATGTGTGATATATATGGATTCTTATTCACCCCGTTTTTCGGATCTTATTAAAAGTCATATTTAACTACCTACTGCTTGTCGCCACAGACTTTTTCACCACCAAAACTTACAAATAATAACTTTAAGAGCTACATACATCGATCACTAATAAAGAATAGTGATCGATGGCTACATAGAGTGTTACGATGAGCGGCCTGATCCGTGCCACGGTAATATTATAATACAGTATTCCAACTTCATACAAACGGACGAAGCGCGAGCTATACCTACGCGCCTCGATCTTGGGTTGCGCTCGGGGCGCAGACAGTCACGGCTGTACCGCAGTGTCGAACGGACGGTGCGTTGTTTTTTTAACAATGACCGCGCGAAAGTAGTGTTATCTTACTTAATTAGCAGTTAATATGACGAGTAGTAAATGTTGTGCTGTTTTTGGTTGTTTGAATTCGTCAATAACGCATCCAGACATAAGATTTTTTAAATTACCTGGAAACTCTGAAAGGTAAGACTATAAAATAATTTTACTTACTAGTAGGTAGGTACATAATGTGTATCTTTTTAATGGATAAGTATTTCCTTTTATCTCACGAAAACAAAGGTGTTTGGATTAATAAATAAAGCGAATAGAGTAACGGAAAGTTATTGAGACGAGTGAAATAGGTAGTTATATGCGGTTCTGAATGAATCATGATACGGTAGGTACCTACCTACTTACGCTTGTGTTAAAACTACGGTGCATGTGTGTTTTGTTAGTTTGCATAATGCTGGAGACGGGCAGCCCTAACACATGTTTACGTACCGCGCGGCGGTAGGCATTTATTTCTATTATGCAGCCGAGTTACACTACTGTATTATAATATTACCGTGTCCGTGCGGCCTAACTGTGATCGATTTATCACAGTTCAAACGTCTGTTAATGTGTGATGAGTACCTACTTGAATTTTAAGTTCTGAATTATTGGCATATTCCCCAATTATCATTACTAACCTTGTTTATTATGTCTGTCTTTGTTGGCACTGTATGAAGATTCTAAGCTATGCTTCCTCCTCATCTGAAATATTTTAGAAACATTTTAGTTCGTGTAACACAATCATACTTAAACAAAAGATGCACAAGATGTTCTCTTTATTAACAAGCATTGCACTTGCCTCGTCATTAGTGCTGGTCGCTCCTGATTCCAAGTAGCTGATAAGTTTAGCTTCACTGCTTAACTCCAAACTCCTCTTTCTTGCGATATTTTCACGACTGGAAAGACAAGAGAATGTTTATTTAAAACCTTATAATACTTACGGCTTTCGACTTCAATAGAAACCTATGACTGATTTATTTATATATTTATTTACTTATTTATTTATATATTTACTTTTTTTATTTTTTTATTTACTTATTCATTTATGTATTACATTTTTTATTTACTGGCCTACCTATAGTTGTTTCACTATTTATCCTAATATTCTATAATACTAGCAATATGATAAAATCATAGAGTACAATATAATGCAATAGACACAGCATATGCATGAGGTTGTTTCAATAATGGTTTCTTGACGAAAGAATGGACAAAGCGAGATAACTTATAGAAGGATCTGCCTAGCCTTTTCCCAACTATTTTGGGGTCGGCTTCCAGTCTAACTGGATGCAGCCGAATACAAGCATTTTTCATAGACCGACTGCCTATCTGACCTCCACAACCTAGTTACTGGGCAACACGATACCCCTTGGTAAGACTGGTGGTCAGTCTTTCGGGCTTCTGACTACCCGTAACGACTGTCGATGATATGTCGATATCTACAAATGACAGCGAGGATCAACGGCTTAACGTTCTCTCTTCTCTAGTCTCGATATGTTACGAACGATAACCCATCCACAGACTGACCTCGGCAGGCGTAGCTTAAAACTTTGATCATCCCGCGCGGCTTTTTAAATTTAACCACGAGCTTCTAACATAAAGAAAGGAGTATCCATAAAAATAGAACAAACACCAAAGCAATTTTAAATAAATGAGGCCAAATATGGTACAGATTTTTTTATGACTTTATTTCAGAAGACCCCTTTACAGTTGATTCAAGCTTAACCTTGCCTTTTACTTAGATTCTTCTAAACTAGAGCTATATAACAATCTCAAACATACCTGTCTCCATGATGCGGGTGCAGCCTGGCTCTGGGGATCATGACAGCAGGTGCGGGGGGCGGTGGAGGATCATGTGAGGGTGGCTCCGACATCACGCACTTCCTGCTAGATGACACTCTCTGAAATTTAAACAACATTGTTAAAACAATAGATTTATATCTTTAAACCGTATTTGACTGTTAGAATTTAACAGTTGCACCGCGTCGTTTTGGTTTTTTATTGAGCTCCCAAGACTATCAGAAGTATTAAGAAGTGCAGTGTTAATGTAGTTTTCAGGAAAATAAGATCACACTGTCGTCCGTCTCTCCGTCTGTCCATGTGTCACTAACATTTTTCTCAGGAACGGGTGGACCCAGCAAGTTGTATTTTTTTTGGAAAAATTCCAAAAAGTACAAAAAGTTCAAAATTATGGGTAAGTACGGAACTCTCGGAGCACGAGTTCGACTCGCACTTGACCGGTTATTGTTATACAAATGTGTCTTTTTGCTGATCTTAAAAATCTTGTAGAAACTTGGATGTAATTATACTAATACTCGTATAATAAAACTTAAGTGTTAGTTTTTGTACGATCTACAAATATTTGTTCCGGGTGTTCTGGGTATTTCCTATGTATAATAAAAATATCTATCTATGTAATGTATTGTATTAAGTATATCAGTCATCTAGTACCCATAACACAAGCTCTGCTTACCTTGGGGCTAGATGATGCTGTGTGGATTGTCCAGCATTATTTATTTATTTATTTATTAGTTTGGACGCGCTAATCTCTGGAACTAGGTACCAGTCGAATTTTCTTTCACTAGCCCAATTCTTAAAGAAGGTTGCTAAGTATAAGGCTATTTAACATAACCGCTGATTCACCCGCTTCTAAGGGTCGTAGCCCTTATAAGCGGGTGAATCAGCGAGCAACAGCTAGAAGATAATATGAGTATGAAATCTGCCTTGAGCAATCGTGGTGATTAATACTCATGTCTGTATGAGAAGAGGCCTCTACCCTGCAATGGGACAGTAACAGGCTGGTATTATTACTGTATCAGAAGACTAAAAATGCAAAACAGACCATGATACTTACACATATTTTAATACTTATACATAACATACTTAGACATATTATAATTGGGAAAGTGTGTGTCTGTAACGGTCACCCATCCTCAGACTGAACTCGGCAAGCGTAGCTTAACCTTCGTTCAACACGTGCGACTGTTTTTTATTTAGCCACGAGCTCCCATTTTAATATGAGACTATTAGCACTATATCTATTGGGAAGAAAAATTCATCCTATGAACAACACTGTTCAGGCCCTTGCTTAAAAATCTCCTTCTTAATAATTGTTACTGTAATATGTGTATGAAATAATTATCTTCTTTTTTTTGCCGAGCTAATTTTATACTCTTTCCAGTCATGTTCTATAAGGTTTAGATTCCCTTACTTCTGAAGCGGACTTACCTTAGCTGGTATGTAAGGTAGTGACGCGTTTTGTATACTGGAGTTGTCCCCTGACTCTCCTCGCTCACTGATCAGCGCTCTTCGGTCTTGTCTCTGTTTTGGCATTGCACCCTGAAAATGGTCATGATTATTTTAATCTTGCTACAGAATTATTATTTTTTTTTTTTTTTTTTTTTTTTAATTGAATACAAATAGGTATAATTTATAATTCCCTATGTCACTACTAGCTATTAAACTTGTGGAAGCAATAAAAGTATTGAGTATTGAGCTCTTAAAGTTGTTATTTGTAACTTTCTATGGTGTACAATAATGAATATAATACTTTATTCAATTAATATTTTTACTTCCAACCCCTCCCACAAAATTTATAAGACTATTATTGATTATTCATTTATTGACAAATTACAGTTTTTTAATAACAAGAGAAGAAGAAATAGGTATTTCTTCCTGCCTATAACTTTTTATGACCGCAGTTTTTCTTTTTTCTTAACCAATTTTTTTTGGCCAGTTACCATTATCTTCTCAAATGGACCTATCTTCCTCCAACCTCCTAGTATTCTCTTGCATACTACCTTAAATCATTAACCAATAAAATATTGCACATATTTCCAAACCAAGGTGTTAGAACTAGATGATGAACTGAACCTATTTGGCGCAGCCGCAAAGCACAAACCTACTTATTGTTATATTTATTTATTTTATATATTATATTTTGTATATTGTTTTTCACTTGTTTTTTTATTTTTATTATTTGCTATCGTGTGCCTGAGACTGTGCTCAAAAAACACATTCTCTTTCTTTTCTTTTACTTTCTTTATAAAATCTTTCACGAACCTGATGTAAACTAGGCATGCTCTGTATACACGCGACAATGGACCGCTGCGGGCGCGGGGCCCTGCGCGCGCGCCGCGAGCAAGCCAGCACTGCGCATACTGCTAGCACAACAGTGAGGAGAGCACCGCATACCACCAGGGAGATCAGCACCACTGGAAAGAAATATCGAAAGGTTTTAGGGTCCAAATTCTGACACTCAGCAATTTGAGTTTTTCAATTCATTTGCACTTTCTAATAAGTTTATCTTAGACGTTACGTGACATCGGTTAAGAACAACATCTGGAAACCTGGACTAATTAGTACAGTATTTTATTCACATATATACAATTATATAGTATAATTGTATATATGTGAATAAAAACTAACTAGGTATATACATATTTACTAATTAGTACAGTATTTATGTCTGTAATCG
This sequence comes from Phlogophora meticulosa, assembly GCA_905147745.2. Taxonomy (NCBI): domain Eukaryota; kingdom Metazoa; phylum Arthropoda; class Insecta; order Lepidoptera; family Noctuidae; genus Phlogophora; species Phlogophora meticulosa. The sequence continues at coordinate 4,605,535 of LR990542.1, forward strand.
CCATTACGCCTTGAGCAAGCGTAGTCATTCTTTCTTTTCTTTATTTTTAAATAACGTTGCCCCACACTAGGAATATCTCCTGTATCGTGGGTGTGTTTACAAACATTTAATATCACATACATAAACAGCCAGACCCGGAACAACTACCAGTAGGCCGTACAAATATTTGTTCCGTGCGGGAATCGAACCCGCGACACGCAGCGCAGTAGCCAATCGCTCAGCCGCTGCGCCAACAGTGCTGTCATTATTGTGACTCGTGATTTTTCTGCGTGAAAAGAGACCGTTGTCCTATAGTAGAACAATGACAGGCTGGTATTATTATTTAGTCATGGTGGATTCTTTTCCGATCGATGTGGCGCGGCGAGCGAAAATCCGCCTGCGAGGCAGGAGGTTGCGGGTTCGATTCCCGTCTTGGGACAAATGTTTGTACGATCTACAAAGATTTATTCCGGGTGTTCTAGGTGTTTGCTATGTATAATAAAAATATCTATCTATGTAATGTTTTGTATTAAGTATATCAGTCATCTAGCACTAACACAAGCTCTGCTTAGCTTGGGGCTAGATGATGCTGTGTGGATGGTCCAGCATTATATTTATGATTGAGTGGCCCATGGTACCAATTTTGAGGTATCTCTTGAGGGAACGTATAAAGCACAAAATACCAACTCACCCTTCAGATTGATCTGGCAGGAGCTACCAGCATACCACTGGAAGCACTCGCAGAGTACCCTGCGGTCGTCTCGAGAGTAACACGCTCCGTGGTAGTTGCATCTCTCGCATCCGACCGGCTCAGCTGTGATATTATTAAATTTATATTATTAATTTTAAAAAAGTTTACAGCTAACATATTATAATATAAAATGCGGTGATACTCGCGGTTAAAAATCCACCACGAGTCGGCGTTGCTATCTCACGGGAAAATGACACTTTCTTGGAATAAAAAGTCGTTTTTGTGTATGAGCTACATTTACAACAAATTTCATTCAAATCCGTTCAGCCGTTTCCACGTGAAGGAGTAACAAACAAACACACATACCGAGAAAAAAAATTCGCTAAAAATGTGATACATAAAATGTATATGTAAATCAGCGCAATTGGCGGGGGAATCAAACATATAAAACGTAAAAAGAAATACAAATATTGTTCTCGAAAATGAACTAAAAAAGTGGTTACACAAATCAAAGAAACATTTAATACTCAAACTTCTACAAAAAATACAATATCTTGTCTTAAATCTGTATGTATATCTGATGTTGCACTTAACTAACTGCAGAACCAATAATCAAGTTATCATGTTTTTTTTTTATTAAAAATCAGTCTATATTGGTACATTTTTTTTTTAAATTGGCATCTCACATTTTATCCTTCAGGGATATCTACTGCTTAACCGAACTTTTCTGTGGGGGCTTAAATAGAAATTTTGGCCTCCAGCCAGGGCGTAAAAACTTAAAAGCTAAGCGACCAATCGCTAAGGGCACCTCCTGCGGGGTACGAGCCTCGGCTTAGGACGTCGCTGGGAGAGGACAGCAAGGAACGGGCTGGATCTAATAGATATATTATTTTGGGACCTAATTTAATCATTTACTGGCTTAGCTATGCGGATTGGCTCAAGCAAAGGGTCGGGGGGAAGTACAAAATAAATTGTCGAACAAAATTTATATCGTACCAATTAGGTCAGATTTCAAGTGTTTTCACTGACCGTGGGTTGACGGTTCTAGTATGAAATAAAAGCCACGTTAATTACCTGAACATATTCTGCCAGGGTACAGCGCATTGACGCTGAGGTCTGCAAAACCTTCAAGACAGCTGCAGGTGTATGTACCACGTAGATTGAAACACTGCGCATGCTCCGAACAATCGTGGAACGAACCGCTCACACACTCGTCGAAATCTGAAAGGCAATGATCACAAGGCATATTGACGTTAATAATTATATGCAGTTGTAGTTAATAATCTATTGGTCTGTTAAAACAAAGCGATAGGATAGAATACCCTCTATTGTACACCATAAAAACTTACAAATAATAAATGTTAGAGCTACGTAGGGTATAACAATGGGCAATATCAGGAAATTACTGATTTCAATAACAATAATAATGTTTATTTAGGTTACCAGCATGTGGAATATGAACTCAACAATTATAGTGCCGATAGTCATATCAGTCAACGGTTTGATAGCGAAAAGTTTCGACCAACATCTGGAGAAACTTTCGCTAAACAGTTAGGTCAAGAGCCAGATGCAGAAGGCGGTCGTCATGGACACGGCACGCATTGTGAGGAGGTTCCTCTCTCTGGATCCCTAACCACCGTTAGCTTGGGTTTTACCACCTCGCTGCGGGCGGAGCACTATTTTAATACATATTTTATCAAAAATTATTATTTTTTATTTTATTTTTGTTAAAATATGTAAAAAAATATGTACATTAAAAGAATACGGATTTTTTTTTATTTCAATTAGTGATTTTTTGTTTGAACTTATTACTTAGGAGTATGTAAGGATCGTAGCAGATGGCGTTCTGTAGTTTCTGCCTATCCCCATGGGAAAAGGGCTGGAGTTTATGTATGTACATACATATCATGTATTGTAATTTTAAGTTCTTTTGTTTGATATCGATATTTTTCTATAAAATATTCTTTGAAAAAGGTTATTTTGTTTTTATCACGAAACATTTATTTTATTTACATCTTATATATAAAATTCTCGTGTCACAATGTTCGTTCCCATACTCCTCCGAAACGGCTTGACCGATTCTTATGAAATTTTTTGTACATATCGGGCAGGTTTGAGTATCGGCCAACATCTATTTTTCATACCCCTAAATGATAAGGGTGGTCCACCCCAAACATTTTATATGGCAAAACAACGTTTGCTGGGTCAGCTAGTAATATGTATATTAAAACGTGTAGAGACTATTTTACCCCTTTTTAAATTTGCTGCAAGCACGAAGGAGTTTGAGATATATAGTAAGGAAAAATTTACATTACCTAGTCTGAAATAAACTTTTTTTTATATCTCTGAAGTATTTAAGTACGAAGCTCTGTCTTATTGAAGAATTTAAAATGAGTTTGTAATCTAATGCCACTTACCGCTGACATCCAGTTTCTCCATGAGCTCACTAGCGGCATGCACTTCAGTTCCTCCAAGACTATAGTTGTTGTTTCTCAGATACTTTTCAATAACTTCCTTCAGTCGACTCTCATGAGCATTGTCTGAGAGCTGAAAAGGTTGGAAGAAGGTTTTGAGAGCAATGATGTACAATGTATACTTTAATTTGACATTTCTAAGCCAAAGTCAAATTATGACCATTTGGTCAGAAGAGCGATCGAGCTTGTAAGAGGCTTATGTCCAGCAATGGATTGCGACAGGCCGCTATAACTGAAGAATACTTCTAAAGCTATCTATATAAAGACAATAGCTAAGCATACTCACAAACAGCTGTAAGCGAGCTATCAATAAAGTCGTAAACAATATTCTGTTTGTCTTACTTTACCCCATAATGTTTAGAAAGTACAAAACATCACATAGATCAATAGAATAATTCTCTCTCTCTCTCTCTCTCTCGTCTTATCTTTTGATACCGTTACCTGCACATAGAAGTCATTCATAACACCCTGATACAAATCTCCTCCAGGACTCTTGAGCTCGACTGGGTGGAACCCAGTGATATGGACTCCATGGTAAACGTCCCTCAGGTCTGACTGCATTATCATCCTGTTGATGCCCTCATGGGTAGCCACTGCTAGAGCGTGGTACTCCTTGCTTGAGTTGTCGGATAGGTTCTCTTGGAATTCGAGGCGCTCGGTTCCTTGGGAGCCGAGGGCTAGCTTCACTGAGTAGGTGTAAGTTGCTGAAAATAATACAAAATATGTTAAAAATCAAGAACGAGTACCTCGATTACCTTAAATCTTAAATCTGGACAAATTCAAAAAATAACTATTTAGGATTTTGAGTAATAAATGCTATTACTCAATAAAGGACTATTTCGGCTACAATTTTATAATTACTGCCTTAGATCTCCCTACCTGGCCTGTTTTTAATGACCTGTAACTTAACCATTTGACATTTATTGAGAAATTGATTGTATAACTATTATTTTTTTCCTATTGATATGCTATGCCTATTTATAATGATTTTATTACTGATGTGAAAGTTCACATAATTTCACCAATTTATTATTTTAAAAGAAAAACAAAACTCTAAACAAAACTCTGGGCAAAACATGGAGGATTAACCAATTTATAACACCTTATACTATACTTGAGCCATGTTCACAAATAAAGCTTTCTGATTTCTGATTTGTTGTTTCTGATTTCTGACTTGTTATAAATTTAAAAATCATCAGGCAATACATGATTGTATTTTAAGCGATTTTCACTTATAGTATATTGTACAGAGGCCAGCACATCAAGCTACCCCAATGTGTCAGATTTCTTTGATAGGTTTTCAACTTTATTGCAAAAGAATAAGGTTCATGTTCAATTGGGAAATTTGTACAGTTTGGGATAGCTTGATGTGCTGGCGTCTGTACCATAAAAAAAATATAAAAATTACTATCTGCCTAATTCCAATACTTACGTTTACATGGTCTGTCAGGGAACATTCGTGCAAACCCAGGTCTGCAGACACATTTCATGAGTCCATCGATTCTCTGGCAACGCTCGTTTCTGGAGGCTTTGCAGTCCGGCTGACATTCCTTACCGTAAGCTACACCTGCACAGATTAAAAGAATATCATCAGAAGATCTGCAATTAAGCCTGTTACTGTTATTTTCTTTAAATAACTTACCATTGGGATTAACGTTCGTAGTCTCCAAGTAAGGTGTTCCAGCCAGTAATATTTCTCCAAACAGAACTTGTGATACTCCATTGTTATTCACCTGTTCGTTTCTGGTAACATCGTAATCACCTGTATCTACATCATTGCTCAAAGGTGGAACTGGTCCACCATTTTGAGACTTATTCATCACAACAAAGAATGTATCATTATTATTGTCAGGTTCGTTCTCGTTCTCAATCTTCTGAATGATATTATCTGTTGTTTCTGAATCTTTGATGATGAGGTTGTCATTTTCTTCTGACGACATAGTAATATCATCAAGAAACACGTTAGTTTTTGGCGCAATCTCTTGAACTGGTGTAGGCTGTACTTGAGGTATAGGTATATGCTTCGTCACAGTCTCTATTATAGTAGTTGGTTGTACTTGAGTATGTACTTCCGTAACAACATCAACTATCGTGGAAGTTTGCGTGTTTGTTAATACCAGAGTCTGTGTTACAGCTCCTTCTGATTGGCTAACTAAGCTTGTTTTAGTGTGTGTTACCGTTAATGTGTGTGTAATATTGACGAAACCAATACTTGATACTGTTCTCGGTGGCTCAGATAAAGTCTTTGTAAGTGTTACCACAGTAGTTCTGAACTCAGTCTTAGTTGGTAATACTTCGTCCGATATTTTAACTTCATTACCAGCATGGTGAATAGGATGTATTGATGGAATCTCTTCTATACTAGGAGTTGGCATACTAGAAGGTATTATGATTGGAATGCTAGATGATTCTTGTTCTATCGGTCTAGTGATTTCTACTTCAGAAACTGTTGGTGCAATATGTTCTTTCAGAACTTCTGTAGGTCTAATATAATCTTCGTCAATAGATGACTCAGAACTCTCAATGATACTCGACGGCATAATAGGAGGTACCCTTGTAATTGGTCGAACGATCTTTCTAATCGAAGTTTGTCTTGTAGGGTACAAAATTTCTGGGCGAGAAATTGTTCTTGTTGGTTTTATAATAGATGTAGGCTTAGGAGGCAACCTGTATTTGCTAGTAGTTGTCTTCTTTTCATCAGTCCGCACTGGATACGGTTTGCGAGTTCTGATCTTACTGCCTAGAGGGATGACCTTCATTTTGTCCGTCGTCGTTTCTTCTTGACTTGATTCAGGTTCAGAATAGTTATTTTCAGTTATAGATGTTACTTTAGTTGTTGAAGTCGATTCTGTACTAGATTCTTTAGATGCAACTTCTTTTTCTTCTGTGACTGGTCTCTCGTAACTAACCTCATCTATACGTTCAGAAGATGATTCAGCTTCATATGAATAGGAATTTTCAGAAGAAGATACTTCTCCAGAATCAGGTATCCTGGATTGTTCTGGTGATTCAGGGAATTGTATGGATGTTGGATTGAAACTAAAGCTTGATGAAAAATCTATGCCTGATGATGTCAACCAGCCTGAAGATATCGGTGTTGGGAAGACTACGTTAGGTACATCCGGAACGCTCATGGTAGGAGCAGGCAATTCAATAGGATTGACGACCCTCGATGGGATATCTCTTGGAGGAGGCAGTAGCTGTGACGAAGGTTGGTCACGGTTGTAGGCAGGTCTTCTCATATTATTCAAGATATCAAAAGCTGGCCTATACGTTGATACTTCATCTCTGTTAATTGGTTTTCTGAGCGGTCTTGGATTAGTGACCCTAGGTGGGATAGGCCGTGGCGGTTTTGTTCTGTATGGTGGTGGAGTTCTGATTGGAAGAACTGGACGAGGAGTCAAAGGTACTCTTGTTGGGAGTCTGATACCTGGTGGAGTTCTTGGTGGGGGAGGACTCATTCCCATGATCATCTCGTCATTTGTTGAGGGTTTGAAATTATAATCCATTGTTGGCGGTGGAGGTGATAGGTCAATGATCTCACTCGAAGATCTATTCAATTCTAAGTTAGATAAAGTGAATGTTGGTAGAGTTGATTTTTCCGTCGCCTTCTCAACGATCAATGGTTTTTTATCCTGAATATGAACTGTTGACGTTATTATTGATTCGTTATGCACTTGCGTGTTATTGAACCGATTGGAAAATACTGGTCTACTTGGCGGCTTGTTATATCTTATATCTGTTTCTGCCACATAAACGGGCCTTGAAGAAGAACTGGGTCTGTAAGTGGATGGTTTTTCCAATTCTTCTCCAATATTTAAATCCATATTGTCTTCATATGATACGTTGGTAGCGTTCTCCATCATGTGATTGATTTGCCAATGAGGTTGCTGCAGTTGATGATCTAGCACAACCGCAGTGTTAATAGTAAACGGTCTTGGCTTATTGTAAGGGTTGTTTTCGTATATCGGTTTTATAGTATTAGACTGGAAGGTCGTTTTGTTGTAAGAACTGAATGGCTTTTCCGTTTGAGTTCCAGGATTAAAGTTAACTAAAACTTTATTGTTGTTGTCATCTTTCTGGACATTTTTTGGAGGATTTAATACTTCGTCTTGTAGTAAAGTTAATTCAGTCGATGTTTTTAATTTAGTGTCAAGTTCACTTGAAGAACTGACTACAGGTATTTTCATAGATTCCGAACTGACTTCTCCATCTATTTCACCAGGGCTTTCTGGTTCTTCTTCACCATCGTATATCTCTTCTGAATTTTCATACACTGGTTTAATTTTCTCTGTTGTGTGTTTCGACTTGGTTGTGGTAGTTTCGTCGCTATTATCTCTTATGGGTATATCATAAGCAGGCTGTCCCATTCCTCCGAAATTGGAAGGAATATAATTAATATTAAAAGGCTTCGTCGTAAACGGTGGGTTAGTAGAAAATGGCTTTTCTGTTGATTGAGGTTTTGTGAAAGGCTTTCCAATATTAAATCCTGATGGTGGTGAATTCTGTGACCAAAACTCGTTGGGTGGTTTACCAACGCTTGTTATTTTCTGTCCAAACTGAGGTGCATTATTTTTATCATTGTAATCGTGTATCAAGGGAATGATCTTACGAGTTGTGGCTTCTACCTTGATGTTATTGATGTTACCTTCTTTTAACACGCTAGAATACCAACCATGTGAGTTTGTTGGAATATTTGGTATCAATTTTGCGGGTCTTTTGACATCTCCAGACTTGATGTTATCAGGATACTCTGTGACTGGTTTCACATTTTCAATATCAGCTGAAGGAGTCGAATAATCGTTCATCATGGGGAAATTTGCGTGACTATTAAGAGAAGGTGGTACTGACGGACTTACGGGATTCCGTACATTTTTGTCTCCGTAGTTTTGATATTTATTATCGTAGTTCGGCTGTAGGTTTTCGTAATTCGGATTTGTTATTCCTTGATTCTGATTCTTATTTGCGTAATTTAGATTTATGATTCCGTGATTTTGATTTTGATTTTCAAAGTTCTTATTGTTGCTTGCGAAATTCTGATTTGTGCTGCCTTGGTTCTGGCTCTGACTTATGATTCCGTGATTTTGATTTTGGTTTTCAAAGTTCTTATTGTTGGTTACAAAGTTCTGATTTGTGGTGCCTTGGTTCTGTTTCTGACTTATGATTCCGTGATTTTGATTTTCAAAGTTCTTATTGTTAGTTGCAAAGTTCTGATTTGTGGTGCCTTGGTTCTGTTTCTGACTTATGATTCCGTGATTTTGATTTTCAAAGTTCTTATTGTTGCTTGCGAAATTCTGATTTGTGCTGCCTTGGTTCTGGCTCTGACTTATGATTCCGTGATTTTGATTTTGGTTTTCAAAGTTCTTATTGTTGGTTACGAAGTTCTGATTTGTGGTGCCTTGGTTCTGTTTCTGACTTATGATTCCGTGATTTTGACTTTCAAAGTTCTTATTGTTGGCTGCGAAGTTTTGATTTGTATTGCCTTGGTTCTGATTTTTGCTCTCATAATTCTGATTTATAAAACCTTGGTTCGCATTTAGAATTCCTTGATTATTATTCAGGATTTCTTGATTCTGATTTAGGATTCCATGGTTCTGATTTAAGATGCCTTGGTTTTTCTGATTTTGGTTTGCGTAATTTTGTTTATTACTTCCTTGGTTTTGATTTTTGTTAGCGTAGTTTTGATTTATTATACCTTGGTTTGCGTAGCTCTGATGTATGGTACCTTGGTTCTGGTTATTATTTGCGTAATTCTGTTTATTATTTTCACTGTTCTGATCTTTGTTAGAATAGTTCTGAGTTAATATTCCTTGGTTTGAATTTTTATTAGCGTTGTTCTGATATATAGCTCCTTGGTTCTGGTTTTTATTTCCGTTGTTTCGATTACTATTTGCATAGTTTTGATTTTGACTACCGTGACTTAGATGTGTGTTTCCATTGTTTTGATTACTTCCATAGTTCTGATTTTTAATTCCTTGGTTTTGATTTTGGTTACCGAATTTCTGATTGTTGTTTTCATAGTTCGGTTTTTTACTACCGTAGTTAATGTTCTGGTTATAGTAGTTATTTCCAACTATTGTAGATTCAGCTGTGTCTGTTGAACTCTTGTTCCATCTATTGTCTCCGACAGAAGCTTGGGATACTGGACCATTTTCATTAAAAACAACAGAAGGATTTCTAGTGCCTTGTAAATTGTATGTTTCTAATGGTGTAGTATTATCTTCAACTCTGATTGCAAAGTTTGTACCGATTGGTATATCTGTGTTGAGTTGACTTACATGTGTCGACGTGCCAACTGGTACAGCAACGCTAGATCCAATCACTTGTCCAGCTTCATTGTTACTAGCAACATTGGTGGCTGTATTTAATGTCACTGTATAAGTGTTATCCTTATCTTCACTTACTTGAGGCACGAAAGATTTGTTAGCCATATTTGGAGAAGATATTACAGAAAACGAATTATGTATCAGACCCGCGTTATTTTCTTTGGGAGGCTGCATATTATTTGGAGGCTGATTGAAGTTATTATAATTAGGTGATGCCGGTGGAATGCGGATAGTATAGGTAGGAGTAGGCTTGCTGTTTGGCATTTGAGCTGCGAAGTAGATTTCAGAAGTTACTTTAGGTGGCATTTGTTCAGGTACGGGATGCTGAATATTCAAAAATACCTTCATGTCTTGGACAGGTTTGGTATGCACAATAGGACGGGAACTGTAAGGCTTACTTTTGTCATAAATATCTTGATTGAAAAATGGTTTTTGCGGTGTTTGCTGCGGTAGTGGCGGCACTGCTAAATAATTCTCGTATTCTTTGTCAATAACATCACTACCATCCTTCTGTTTGTCTTTATTTCTAACTTGGTTGTATTTATCAAAGTCACCGTTAGCGCCACTAGGACTGTATACTTCTGGATCGTAAACTGTTATTTGTGGACCAACTTGGACATGAGTTTCTTGATTGCTAGTAGGTGGAGGTATCTTGTTGTAGTCGATAGGTCGCTTGTTATCCTTCCATTTTATTTTGAGCTCGTTCCTATGAGATTGATCCTTGTAAGGTGGTAAATTAGGTTTGTAATTCTCTTGTGGAGGGTGAATATTTGGTTTTCCAGTATACTGTTTATTACTATTGGGTGCTACGTTGTGCACATTAGTCATCTGCGGTGCATCTATGCTAAAGCTACCAAAGTAACCTGGTTCCGGGTATGGAAGAGGATCATCGATGTAATCTCCAGTTTTATGTGGTTCCGAGGATCCAGCAAATACTAAAGCGGTAGAGCTGCCGTGAGGAATCAATACGTTTGCGACCCTTGAAGGTTGAATATCAACTAAGAAGGGTTTGCTTGAGTCAGTGTTGCCTGTGACCGTGTAACCATCTTCAGTTCTTATTTGCGTATTCACTACTTCAGAAGAACTTGGACTGTTGTCAGGTACGTTGCTTCCACTAGCCTCATTTACAGGTTTATAGTCAATATGTTGCCGTGTAGGAGCGCTTGTAGGTTTGGCTAATGAAGGAATGTAATCTAAAAATGCTGGTCTGCCATGATTACCTAATACAGGCCCAATATTTTTAATTTGCTCAGTTTTCATTAAATGGTCATGGATGCTTGCTGGCATGCGGTATGGGTATTTGTCGTTAGGTGCGTTATTTTGAAGATTAAACGACTGCATTGGTCTCTGCATTGGTCGGTTTGGCTTAGACTTTTGTTGAGGTGGTTCTGGTGGCCTCAAATCATAAGAATCATCGCTGTGAGGTTGATCACCAAGAGGTTTCTCGTTTACAAAGTATTGTTCATTGGCTGCAATGAAACTGTCAATAGGTGGCGGGTTGACCGAATTTTGTAATTTTATTCCACTTGCGGCCAAGGTTAAAGGTCCACCCACGGCTGGTTTGCCAACAATGACATCGGAATTGGCCGTAATTATTTCACCAGGACTAATGGGTATACCGCCATTGACAAGTGGACTTTCGTGCACCATTTTAGGTAGTACTAAGTGGGCTTTAGGCTGTTTGTGTTCCGCTGCCCACGCCAAATTCTGATGCAATGTAGCATTAGTAAAAACTAGTTGAGATTCAGATGTTTCTAATTCATCCACAGGAATATAAATAGGAAAGTTAGTATGTTTGATTTCTAGATCATTATCTACTCTTTTATTTGCTGTATAAGCTGTCAGTTTTACAGCAGGTTTGACTGTCGTAGTACTTGTTTTATTGACAGTATCTTGTCTTTTTATAAAACCACCTGTCATTTTCTCGATGACGGGCGCCAGTTGCGTCAATCCTTTTATGCCTAGAGTTCCTAATTTCAGAAGATCGGCAACAACAAACTTGTTTTTATTCGGTTTCTGTGGTTTCTCTGGTTTCGTTTTGTCTGGAACTTTTGTGCTTACTTTACTCGTTTTTGGCGGTACAGGAGCTTGTTCATTAGTCAACAATTCACTTTCTTCAACCGAGTTAGAATCTTTTTCATCGGAATAATCATTGATTACTTCAGTATATTTTTCAACGACTTTATCAGTTGGAGCTAATTGAGAGTTGCTTTCATATTCATAAGGTCCATATTGTGTTTTCTTATCCATTGATTCTTTGTTCGTTGGTCTTAACTCTAGTTTCGTGGCGCCATAACTGGTCTTCATTCCATATTTAGTGGATGATCCCGAGATGTCTATGTTGCTATATTTTGTCTGCAAACCTTCAGTTTTTGTGTTACTACATGAGCAAGAGCTTGTGCATGGTGGATTACTGACTTCTGATGGTTGGATAAGATCAAAACTGTTGCTTTCATCCTCTTCACTGTCGATCCGTTTGTCAATCTTTGGAAAACTGCTCATAAACATGTTGGTCGCAGCAGACGGTTGGATTGTCTTTACCTCCATGTATTTGGTCTGAAATATTTTGTAATTTTATTTTAGTATATGATGCAATTTGGAAAATGACTAAAAATGGTTAAAATAAGGAACATATTTATTTGAATCCTAGGGCTTATTAAGTTAACTGTCATTAATGACGCGTGAACGGTGTGTGTTAAATAGAGGTTACTAACTACAGTACTAACAACTAGAACGAATCTAACCCCTTCATTATCTATATAACCTTACATTATTGAAGGATTAAGTTTGGCATTACTTAAAGCAGCGTTTATTAATAAGGTGTTTAAGGTATTATTACATACATTACATGGGAAGAAAGGTTAAGTGAAACAAATGAGAAGATAAAGATATGCGAGGTAGGGTGCTATCAACTAAAATAAAGGCTCCCATAGCTCGGACTTGATGGATTGATGGATTCATTGGGAATTGACCAACCAGGGTCCCAAATCTTACTTTTGTCGCCTTTAAGTCTGGTATAACATCAGTATCGTAAAGATTAGTTAGAGATTCAGTAGTGACAACGGACACTATCGTCTCAAACGTTGATATAGCACTTCTTTTGTTCTGGACCACTGTTGTTAAATATGTGTATGTGGTCATACAGGTCTTGATGATATAGTTATGTTGCATGAGCTGGTGTAAAGGGAAGAGTGCGCTTATTTGCTGGCGACTGACGACAGTAGCGACTGCTGAAGATAGCAATTGTTTTGACGCTGAAGATGAGCTGTGGTGCGGTTGTGACGTAGTTGCGTGAATGAGCTTAAGTTTGCGCTGAGAAAAAAGCGTAGACGAAGATGAAATGAATGATGCTAAGAGTATTTGCTATAAGTAAAATGAAAGTGAATGAAATTATTTACTTCAGAAATTGAGATAAATCAATCTAAAAGATGAATGCTACTGCAAATCTGATAAATTATATTCACTTACGGGTATTATAATTATTATTCCGATAGAACTACTTTCTCGAATCTAAATAAAACAGAACATTAAAAATACATTGATTGCGTACCTGTTCCTGCTTTCCATCAGGGTTTTTGTCCTTTACCAAGACTTCCACACCATTGGACATAATTCTTGTAGCAAGATTCTTTAGTCTCCGTTCATCTTCTTCAGATTCTTTTTCAACTAAGTCCATGTCTCTTCCTGGTCTCCACGGAGTGTTGTCATATACTATACCATTTGTATTAAACGCTGAAATGTTAAAAATAATAGTAAGCGTTTTGATCTTTAAAGTAAAACTTGATAGGATGAAAACAATTATATTTTATTATGTCTCAAAGTTTATATAATTAAATGATTATAGCCAAATATATTCAAAGCAAGACCTTAGTGTATTTAAATGAACTTTAAAATTACTCGTCGTAAACAAAAATATTTTGTTTAAAATCAAACAATTGTGTACTCAGGATATTCACAACAAGCTCTTTCTACAGCATTATTAACATCTGAAAAACAAAAGATATTTGTGCAAAGCGGTTAGTACAAAATTAATTATAATCTAACTCTACAATTGACTAGACAGAAATCACATAAAATGATGGTGGGCATCTTTGAATAGCGTCGTCTCTATTACTAACACTTGTGTGTCTCTTTCTTAAACTCGACGTGTCTTATAAACAGCCACGTACTGTACTACATTTCTTAGCATGATACTATTGCAATTATGCGGAATCGCGTGATTGCCTGTGCGTGAACCGGTGCCATTTAATACATATACCAGCATAATATTTATACTTTTTAGTGTAACACCTTATGCAATTTCTATCATGGATCAGTTTTATTAGTCTATATGTATATCTACAGTTATTTTTGTATCGTGTTTTGTTATCTTGTAACTTACCTCTTCTACTATTTGTGCTATGTAAGTTGCTATTACAGTAATGTTAATTTGTATTTTATGTACATCTAAATTGTTAGTTATATTATTAGAAGCTCTTGAACATTTTTCGTGTTATGCATTTTTGTCTTTTTATTTCAGTAGGTTATTTTTAATAATATAGTACTTTCATGTTCCGGCAAATATTCAAGAACAACTTTACTATAAAACAATTTAATATGAATTAATTGAACACTAATTACACTCACCTCCAATTCGGAAGTCGCAGGATGTGGGTTTGGAACCATCCGTCATTGGGAAACTTCGGGATCTTCGACTTTCTGGTGGTCCAGTCATCATCATCAGGTCTTTTGTCAAGTTCTAAGTCAGGTTGTTGCAGAAACTCGTCTAGATATGTCTTGCGAAGGTTAGAAGGTAGGATGGAAGTGTGATGTGGATTTCTGTAGGTTCATGACCTGTGTTTGGTGTCAGTATAGTAAATTATATCCGAAGGTATAGTGTTTTTGGTATGGTTTAGATGTATGAATGAATAAATTCATCAGACACTCATGTTTTTTATAATTTATGGATGAAAGGATGAAGAAATAGAAAACCAATGTATTTTTTGAAATATTTATTGTATTAATTTTAAGTCGTATTTGCAATGTACAGTCGTAAGCAAAGGAAGAACGAGTATTAAAAGGTAATTATGATAATCATAATCTAGGCTTATTCTTAGGCAGTGAGTAATCGTTACCCAACAATTTTACCCCAACACATCGATTATGGTAACATAGGAAATAACATTTTTGGTGAACTTACAATAACATGTTAATATCTAGTCAAGTACAAAAGAGTATTTCGTCCTTAAAACTAAACTAAATCTATAAGGCACTATTCCATAGTTAACTTACTATGATACAATCGAAATAAATAACTAAACCATTACTATACACCTAACCGTTTGTATCTTTCACGAGACGTCGTCAATTGAACTTTGCGTTAGGTCCCTAGTAGCGGATGGGCTTGCTGCACTCACGACAAATGTTGGTGATGCGTCATACCTAATATGCTTGCTTACTTCTCCTACTATACTCTCCAGACTTTGCGTTTCTATTTGATTTTCGACTGAAGCATTGCTAAAGTACTTATCACTATCTGAAACTATGCCACTGTCTGCATAAGATCCGGTTAGTTCACTTATTGTGGGTAGTAAGGATGGTAGTACTTGGACGTTATCGTAATATATGGCTTCACGTTTTCTTACTGTCTGTGTGTCGTCGGACACTACTGTTGACAGCACTGTGCTGAATTCTCCGGGATGTCTACCTGACACATATAGAGTCACTATGCTGGTTTGTTTTGGGGGACCAACTGGGATAGCCGCAATGGGAGGTTTTGGACGGGATTTTCTACGAGATGGAGCAGCTGGTGGTGGTGGAGGTGGAAGATCCTCTTCGTTATCCTGGGCGTCTTCAGAAAAGTCCTCATTGCTATTCAAGTCGGAAAGAATATTTGGTTTGGGACTGTTACTGTAGATGTCATTGTTCAGATTATTTTGTTGATTTAGATTCGGTGAGAGATTAAAGTTATTGTTATTAAAATTGTTGAGACCACCTAAAGCGGCAAGATCTGCCTGGCCTAGACCTAGCAAGGGATTAGCTGTTTGTAGATTTAGAGATGGTTGCTGTTGCTGCTGTTGTTGCTGAAGAAGGAAAGGAAGTAATAAGGAGTTCAGCTGTTGAGGAGCTTGACCTAAGGCGGTGGGAGTAGTGACTACTGTATCGGTGACGTATTCCGTTGCCGTAATTACATTCGTAGTAGGATCAACAATTGTTGTCAAAATAGCCTGGCCCCTGAATGTAATAGGTAAAACTGTTTCTCTAGCATCAGTAATCGTTGTAACATAGGTAGTCGTGCGAGTTTTTAATTCAGTAACTGGAGTTTGTACTATTTGCTGCTGGGGAAATCCTGGGAAGCCCTGTCCTTGTAAGGCAAGGAAAGGGTTGATATTTTGTTGTTGGTTGCCCAGTAACAGCTGTGACAGCAAAAGATTAGCAAGAGGAACGTTTGAGTTTATTTCGGGTGCAATAGTCTGTGTAACTGGTTCTACGTTATAAACCGTGCTTGGCAAGACGTGGGAGAAAGAAGTCTTACGACCTCGGATGGTGGTAGGTGTAAAGATGACAGTGGTGGTAGGAGTTTCGTGGAGGATATACCTAATGACTTTAGTGGCTCCATTCTCAGACAGTTCAGTAGATTCTGCAGCTAGAACAAGTTGTTGATTACCCAAAGGTCCAAAACTAGTTGAAACTTGGTTTAGTAATAATGTTTCTAGACTAGGAGTTGCTGACAGCAAGTTTTTGTACTCAGTAATTTTTCCGTTCACAATTGGCACTGTTACTTCTGTGGGTATTTGATGTGTAATGGTAATCTTACCATCATTTAAGACATTCTTGGCATTAAAGCGTTCGCCGCTAAGGTTTTCGAAAGAATTTCGTTGCCTGCTTGAGGCTCTGCTCGTGGTAGTGCGTGGTCGAGTCCTTCCTCCTCCTGAACTACGAGAAGTACTCGTCCTAGAGCCTGAAGAGTTCTTATTTAGTCTAGGAGCCTTTGGAACTTTAGGTGGCTTTGGCCTGGATGCAGATGTAGTTGTCCGTGATGATGGACGAGGTGACTTTCCTCTCCGGTACGCCGGAGCGGATGCAACGGTCGTAGTTCTTGTTTCTCCGCGAACAATAAATGGTTGCCTTCCATTGGATTTAGGAGCAGCAGCCGTAGTTGTTCTCGCGACGTTTGAATTGCGTCCATTGTAACGATTACCCGGTCTCACTCGTTGGGTAGTCGGTTCTTCTGTGTGTTCTGGTTCCGGACGCCGTGTAGTTGTAGATTTAGTTCCTGGCCTTCGGAAGTTCGTAAATTTTCTGCTTCCATAATCAACTTGACGTTTTGTACGCCTTTTAAAAGCAAATGGTCTTATTTGTACTATGTTTCTCTTGGGCGGTGAAGTAGGAGGAGGTTGTGCAACTTGACGTTCTTTTCTGTCAGAGGAATCGTAATCATTGTCTTCCTCGAATTCTTCTTCTTCTAAGATTTCATCACTGTCTTCTACCTTCTGTTCGTCCTCTTTGATTTCTTCTTCAGGTTCCGGTTCGGGTTGCCTGAATAGGTTTCGTCTTGGGAATAGTGCATTATTAGGTCTTTGTCTACGTAAAGATAGAAGTGGGCCAGGCGTAGACCTGGTAGTAGATCTTTTAGTGGTAGTGGTAAGTCTACCACGAGGGGTAACAGCTCGTCTTGATGACGAAGCTGTAGTTGACCTTGGAGTAATAGCGGTACCAGGCTGCCTGGGAACAGGTGGCCTTCTGAATCTCAGTAGAGGATTGTTTGTGGTTCTGGCAGGGGTTTCAGTTATCTCGTCTAATGCTTCAGTTGAGTTTTCGTCTTGTTGAGTTGCGAAAGTTTCATCGTTTTGGTCAGGAGAGAAAGTTATTGAAGCAGTTGGCTTAATGTTCCTGCCTGGTGGAAGCCTTGACGAAGTTGGCCTGATTCTTGGTGCCGCCGCCGATCTACCAATATAATCCAAGCTAGCGGGCCTGGCTGAACTTCCTGATCTGAAACCAGTTCTTCTAGAAGTAGGTTGAATGCTTCCACGTACTGCGAAACCTCCAGATCTTGAAACTGATGGCACGTTAGCAGACGGATTATTTGGACTATTATTACCACGTCCAGGGAATGTCCTCTTACCAGTATTTGCTGCACCAGGATAAGCAGTCTGTTTTCTGCCTCCATTATATCCTGCTGATTGTTTTACGGACTTCAAGCTTGGAGTAGCAGTTATAACCTGTGGCGTAAAGTCTGCTCGAGTTATAGTTGTTGCTCCACTAGATAATGGCACACGTTTTGGAATAAATGTAGGTCGATTACGAGAAGCAAATGGTATGATAACAGGCGTAGTAGAGGGCTTTTTGGGAGTAAACGTGAGACGAGATTTCTTTCTCGTATTAGAACTATCGTCTTCTTCCTCTTCTGATTCATTTGCAACTTCAGTGGCTGGTTCTGGTTCAGAACTTTCAATAACATCGGGAATGGGACTAATTATGTTACTTTCAGTTGTCGTCGTTGATAAGCTACTATTATTTGAGCTAGAATCAATGTTCAAAGATTTGTTATCACTTGTTACAATAGTTGAGTCTCCGGATATGACAGCAACCTGAGAAAACAGTATCTTTTTCTCTCCTTCAGCAGCTGGTGTAGATGGTTTATCTTCCGGTTTAACTTCAGCGAATAAATTATCAATGTACGTGCCAAGAAGAACCGTTGGAGGAGTCGAAGAAGCATCGGGTGATTTTGTAGGGATAATTTCTTGTTTCACGACAGTTGGAGTTATGTGTGGCTTCTCACCATTATCTTGAATCAAGTTTTGGTCAGCAGCACCCAGGGGTACTTTTCTTCCAACTTGATTATCTTCAACAAGTTTAGTGTTGTCAATGATGTTAGTAACAGTCTCTAAACTACTTCTGATCTGAGATGTGTTGCCTGCGTAGAAAGTGGTGAAATAAGTGTATGTCGTGTAAAAAGTGGCTTTACCATCGTCTGGTTCATGATTATCTGAGACTAAGGATGGTTTTAATTCTACTTCAAGCTCTTTTGGAGGTAATGGAGTATCGACATCAATGGGCGTCGTGTCAATAGGACTAATAGTAGCAACAGATTGGACAACAGGTGTTATCACATTTGAAACAATCTCTTCGCGGCTAGTGATGGTCGTAGACTTGTCTTTGTAAAGTGTAGTCCAATAAGTAAATGTTGTGTAGTAGGTGACTAGGTTACTTTCTTCTTCAGGTTCTTTGTTAGGCATGATTGTCTCTGTGACTACATTTGTTATTGTCTCCAAACGGCTTTTAACTTTACTGGAATCCTTTCCAATATATGCTGTTGTGAAATACGTGAATGTAGTGTAACTTGTTTGTAATAATAGAGTTGGTGACGGTAAGATCTCATCAATATTGCTTTCTGAGCTAATTTGATCGTCTAATATTATATTGTTACTGTCAAGGAACTTCTTTTCTCCCTTGGAAGATGATGATTTAACATCAGTAACCAAAAAACTGTCAGATTCGAGAGGATTTGATTCTACGCTGAACAACATGTCTACTTCAATTGGACTCGGATCTGGCGTAGCTTCAGCTTTTGTTTCTTCAGAAAGTTGTTCTTTATCCTCTTCCATACTAACACTGGTTTCCATTGAAGAGCTCTCATCTAAATTAGCAGGCTGTGCCATTTTCACTTGCTTACAGTGCCTAAAGTCAAATTGAGCTCTAGTATTTTCCACGGCTAGCGGGTTAGCTTTCGTGGGAATAAGTTCATCTGGCCCAACATAATTGGTGTACACTTCATTTCTGCTGCACACATTTGCATCAGTTCCAACATAGATTGTCGTAAAGAAGGTATAAGTTGTGTAATACGTCTTAACTGCATCGGGTTTGATGCTTGCGACAATATCATCACCTAATGATGGAGTGGGTGTCTGGGAGCTATAAATATCATCTACTTCGACTGACTCAATGACATCTTTATTCTTTACAAGATCAATGATGCTGTTTATCGCAAATGACTCCGTTGGTCGGCCTATACCCACACTAGTTGGTGCAATCTCATCTTCATTGAACGCTCCTAATAGTGACGGATCTAATTTAGAAAGATCGATTGTTGATGTAATGATGTTAGTGATAATCGATTTGTGACTAGCGACGCTTGACGTTTGGTCACCGAAGAATGTTGTAAAGTAAGTGTATGTTGTGTAAAGCGTTTTGTAAATAACATCGATTTCATTTTCTTGATCTTCAGATTCTGGCTGAGCGGTGGTTACTTTTTCAGTTGTGGTCGTCGTTTGTTCGTTACTTACTGATACTTCTACGTGACTTTGAGTTGTAGTTGTTTTTTCAGTAGTAGTCGTTGTAGTTGTAGTTGTGGTTGTAGGTTCTTTCTCTTCAACACTTTCCTCAACTTCTTCTTGATTATTTTCCTCAGTCTCCGTATTTTGTTCTTCTTGAACTGTGGTTTGTATCTCTTGTTGTGGTGTTGTTTTAGGAGCTTCGGTTATAACCTCTGGTTCAACTAGTGGTGTGTTAGGTTCTTCCGTAATAGGCTCCGGAGCCTTCAGTCTTGTCTCAACGGAATAGTTAACATCAACATTGACTACGGTGGTAGGCTCAATGTTAAGGTTTGTCCTGCATACAACATTTGTCAGATAACCAATATTGCTTTCTACAACAACATCTGATTTGATAGATGTAGTGGTTTCTGTGCTTTCAAGAGGGATAAAATATGTCGTCAAATAAGTCAGTGTTTTGAAAGCTGTTGTCATAGTTGACTGTGTTTCGAGACCTTCAGTGCAGACTACTTCTTGTGTATCTTCGTTAATATCCTCCAGTGTATCGTCGTGCATATCTTCAAGTGTATTGGGAACCGTGAATTTAGACTCCGTAGTCGTTTCTAGTTCTTCAGAAGACTCATCACTATGCCCACTTTCTGTGGTAGCCATAAAGTCTTGTGGCATTTCTGTTGTTACATCATCTTCCTCCTCTTCTTCTTCCTCTTCTTCTTCTGGTTTCTCAGTTACTTCAGCTGCATTATTTTCAGATTCTTCCTCCGAATTCGTGAAAACTTCAGTCATATCACTTTCGGTAACAGCTGATTCTTTAGGTGCTTCAAGGATTGTTGAAGATGGAGACAATGTTACCAGTGGTTCCGTGGCTACTGAATTATAATCGTTAATGGGTAAAACGCCCAAATCGTCCGTGATACGAGTACTTTCTGTAGTCGTCACAGGAGACTCGGAAGGTTGAATAACGTCCAAATTTAAATCAAAGCCATTATTGTATTGAACGCTAATAGAGTCTGGGAGCTTATCATCAACTTCATACAGAACCTTTTTTAAACTATCCTCATCATTGAATAGAGCTTTCTCGGACCTATTCTCATCGATAACAGCAGGTCCAGTAATTCTAGTAGGTTTTGGAGATTCATGAGCTTTGTATGTGGAGGAGGCAACGGGAATGTCAGCGGCTAGGAAAGTTATTTTGGTGGACAGTTTGTCAATGCGATTGGCGGATGGGAAAACATTAACCTCATCAGGATTTTGGGGTTGATTTGTTTCGGTATTAGGACTAAATATAATGACAGTGTCACCAACAACAGTCGTGAAGTCAGCAAAGCCACCGTAAGTGAAAGTTTTCTTTGGTCTGGGTTCGCTTTTTTGCCCAAACAACTTCTTCGGTGATTTCGTTTGCTGCGCCGCCTGCTGTTGAGGTCGACGAGACTCAACGTTATCAATATAATAAAATATTGGAGAGAATTCGTTCTTAATTGTGAACGTCGGTAAATCGTAATTAGGCTTAACCTTAACTACATTTGCTTCGTCTAAAACGTCCGGCTTTGGACGCGGTTCTTCTTTAATTGGTTCAATAATCGGTTCGTATGCCTTGCTTTGTCTATAGTACTTATTTACATTTTCAACAACGGATGGCTCTACAACAAATTCGAACTTTTTATCGTTATCGATGGTAGGACCGTCAAGGTAATTTAAAGCTTCATTTTGTACGTATCGCGGAATTTCTTTTACAGGCTGTACTCTGCGACCTACAGGCTCCTCAAATATTTGATTGTCAGCCTGACTATCAGAGGCAGACGGACTCCAGAATTTAAAACTTTCGTGTGCAGGCTTGCTAGCATAAACAATTTCCATTTTACTACTCGGTGCCAAATAATCAGTATTTTTAAGTACAAACTTTTCAGGGTCAATGAAGCCTAAATCTTGCTTAACGTTCCATTCACCATCGAAAGCGGAATGAATACGAGTTGGATTAACAATTACAGGGTCTTCTACATTTGACGGCTTATTGTAAAGTACGAGTGAAGACTTCGTGAGTAGTTGCGCGTATATGCGGCCGTTATCTAAGGTGGTGCCCAGGATCTGGGTGGCGTACTCCGTGGTGACACCATCTTGGATGAACGTCCTCGCTGTCGATGTCAGTAGGCCGATGAGTGGTTTGACACTGTGGTACCTTCCGATCTTCGTGTTATAGTCATTCCTCTTCTGGTTAACGAGGAGGACGGTCAGGTCTGCGGTCAAAAGTCAAAAGTCAGAGTCATGTGGGTAGGATGTCGATGGAGGTGCGTTATATTTTACAAGGTCCATTTGAGTTGTTCCACGACCCACGGGATTAGATTTGAAAGAGAAAGAAAAACATACAATTAATAATGCAATATAAATAGAAAAGGATAAAGATACTAATAGAGACAATTTGCATACAGTTAGCACTAACTTTGTACAGCTTGTCGGAATTTCATATTGAGGTTTATGATGCTTTAGACCCACTTGCACCACCAATCACTAACTACGTTTAACGCTAAACGGGTTTTGAACATTGGTCTGTTTGTGTCAATCGTTCAAAGATGACAGACACAGCATGATGTTCTAAATATAAGTTTAGCACTAGGTACGTATTTAGTGATGCGTTGTGCAAGTGGGATGGCATACCTACATAAATAGAATTTATTTTTTTGTATTTTTAATATTCACTAAAATACAATCACAAATTTGTGCAGTTAACGTTAAAATTACACACATATAATTTAAATTTGGAACAAGAATTAAATATTTTGTTTGCAACATCAGAAACCTCTTCAAAATGTACACAATTTATTGTTTAAGGTTAAGATAGAATTTGAAAAAAGTTAAAAAGTAGAAAAGAGAATAGAATTGCAGAATTATTATTGTCGTTTAAAAACCTACTTATTAGAAGATTTTATTTACTTTAGCATTCACAGAAATCATTCAAGCAAAGGTATATTGTACAGAAGTATTTTTAATGAAGGGGACGAAAACTCACCCCTGTTTTCGGGAACTCCTTCTCTCTTTATTCTTGAGGATTCTATTTCTTCATCGTGATTTATTTCTGTAACAAGATAACATAATTATTAAAACAATGTATTTCTGGAGAAACTTTTGCTTAACAGTTGGATCTAGAGTCAGATGCAAAAGTCTTGGACACGGCACGCATTGTGAGGAGGTTCCTCACTCTGGATCCCTAGCCACCGTTAGCTTGGGTCTTACCACCTCGCTGCGGGCGAAGCCCTATTTTTCTACACATTTCTTCAAAAAACAATTCGTTTTTTTTATTTTTTCTGTTAAATAATGAAAAACAAAATACAAATAAAGAATACGGAAATCAAAACAATATTGCTTTATATTATTTATTTATTGGCTTACCTACAATTGATTACACTGATACGTAATAAAGAATAAGTTACAAGGATTTACAAAACAAAATAAAATTATACTAAATGAAAAAGAAGAGAGAAAGAGACTAATAGTACAGGAATACAAAAAATGAAACGAAAAAATACAAAAAAAGGAATTTAAAAAAAAATTGATAAAGATAAAAGCTAGGTGTTTATCTACGTCTATTGAACGGTAGTTACTTTCAAAGACAAACTAGTTTCCCCTTAAATGGTTGGATTGGCTACTGCATCCAGCGTAAAAGATGGTAATATGCGTCAGCGCACGAGAAAGATATTTTATGACTAATTTATGTTTCGAATATATTTAGTGTAATGTGAAATTTGCAAAAAATTAATGAAATATTTATTCAAATCAAAATTCTTTTAATTACATTAGGATGAAAATCAGCACTTTTTTAACGTCGAAATTTACATAAGACTGACCTCCACACCGCCCGCCCTTCACCACTTGATAGTGTTTTTGCTGGGAAGAAGAAATGGCCCAACTTAAGCACATGTCTCATAAGTTTTGGGAAAGGACTTGAATTTCAAACAAGACAAGTAATTAACATAGGCATTTATTTTTGATCGTTCCTAAATCGGCTTTTTTTTTGTGGTGGGAAAATCATCTTATGACATCCCCCGCTCTTGGGCGGGGCGGGAGATAGTGTCAGACTTTTACTGACTAAAAACCCACTCCTTTTCCTTCGTTGCCTATCGTACCAGGGCCGAGTCTTCCTTTCAGAATCATACCCTTGGCCCCAGTAGGCTTCGACCCTGACATCTCCTTGAGGCGCGCGTGGAACAGTACGCGCCGTACTTGGGCTCGGTCCGGATGGCTACCGGACGGTCGGACGACGAGCCACCCATTGCTCGCCGTCCGCAAGCCCGCGCCTACGGTGGCCGGTAATAATGTTCCTAAACCGGCTACTGTTCTGATATCATTCGTATAACATGCAAAAGAAATTTTCTCATCTTAGGAAACTTTATGACGATCATTTTTTTTTTTTTTTTAAAACGTTGCCCCACACTAGGAATTTCTCCTGTATCGTGGGTGCGTTTACAAACATTTAAACTCACATACACCAACCCGGAACAACTACCTGTAGGTCATACAAATATTTGTTCCGTGCGGGGATCGAACCCACAACACGCAGCGCAGCAGCCGATGGCTCAACCACTGCGCCAACCGTGTCGTCAAATTTTATAGTCACTATCTCATCAAGTTAAGATGCATTTCATGATGGCCTAGCGTTTAACTACTTCTGAAACACACATATTGTTATCACCCATTCACTTAAAACCCTCTCCTAAACCAATTTATTAGAACCACTTAGTGCCTGCTTAAGCAACCGCAGATAATTTTTAATAATCACTAAATACACTAGTTCCATAATCCGACTTGGCTCGGTTTCATAACGATTCGTTACGATAACCTAGATGCATTGTAGAAAGTAACTAAGTGAAGCAAGGTCGATTGGAGCGAACTCGTAAATTATTTGTTCATAAAAAGTGTGTGTTGCAAATGTGTTATATCACAGTGTTTTCGGATAGTGGATAAGAAGTGGTGATACTGTAGGAGCTGCCTGTCTTCTGACCTTTTTTTGCGTTCAAAGTTTATTTTGATGTGAAACTTCTAAACTGATTTTTGGCGTGGCGAGATTTCTGGCGTGGAGAAGTCAAGAAACAAACGAAAAAAAATGAAATCAGATTTTTCTTATGATTTTTTTGTTTTTGATATGGATACCCAACAATCTGTTCTTTTATAATATAATAATATAATAAAAACTTTTATTAAGATAACCAGGATCCAATTGGTTAGTAGTACAATAACTTATACGTTATACTTATGTAAATTACTTACACAAAATAATTTTGATGTTTGACATCTGCCAGGCGTCAAAAGTACGTCGGAAAGTTTTTAAGAAACAGAGGATGTATATCATGTATCGACTTTACTTTACTAACCTAAGTTAGCGTTACATGTAAATATTAATATTGTGAATCTTTTGTGACAAATAACGTGTGCTGATGGTGAGGTAAGGATCCCACACTCCCCGGTATTATCCCAAAATCCGGGCGCCATTGAAGGATTCCCCCCCCCCCCCCCAAAACAACAAAAAAGGAACTGACAGGCTAAAACCATTAGGACAAGATCCAAAGAAAATAGGTCAAAAAGTTCTCAGTTTAATTCCAAGACACTACACTAACCCATATTCTTGATCAACTCTCACGCATTGAGGAAATTAGACGCCTCATAAATAAAGATGGCGTTAGATTAACACGCAGACAATAGAATGGTTCCGTATGACTTTATTAGCATGGTAATGGTGACGATAAATCTGATACTGAAACAATAAAACCAGGCAGTAATCTTAAGATGCATAGATAGATGAAAAGCACAGGGTTTGATTTTACCCGGTTTATTGACGGCTCAATTAATAGGGGTGTGTGCTTTATTTTGATACGAGGTGGAAAGTCCTCATGGATGTCCTCCGCCCTGGGGGGGCGAAGGGGTCTGTCAGACTCTTACTGACTAAAAATTACCCCGGTGTTCCATCACACAACTACGCTGGGGGTCGCGGAAACGTATAGGGATGTGTCCAAGTCCAAGTTTATTTAGTCCGTCAGTTAGATTAACAAAAAATATTATACACGTATTTTTTTCTTACTCAAATCAGTAAAAAGTGACAATGATATAGCACATCAAAGTTCAGGAGATGGGGCTTGTGACGTTACTTTTATGTTTAAAGTGTAGCACGGCGTGACGTCGCGTGTAATTTTAATGATTTATATCGTCGTAATTATTGGTTTACGTGAAAAATAATATATATTATATGTGTCCAGTATTTTTGAGTAATCCAACTTTCTGATCAATCAGAATTTTTAAGGACGCAACCCTACCGTGTGGTGGCCCTGTGATTATAGCATCGCATTCCATGCAAGAGTTTGTGGGTTCAAATCTGGTCAAGTACCAATGTGACTTTTTCAATTCATATTTACTGTAGTTCTTAGATAATCAACATCGGTGAAGGAAAATTGCGTTATGTAAGTCGCTCGTGCCTTTTCTGTATGAGAAGAGGTATTTGCCGTGCAGTGGGACAGTGACAGGCTGGTATTATTAATACGGAGAGCAACAAGCAAAAAAAATACTTGTGTAAGGATAGCAACATATTATTTAAATCAAAATTTATATAGCAGTATATCAAATCAGTTTGTGTCAATTTTGATGACATGTAAAAATGTTAATAGACTTTTGTTGCTGACCGTACGTGGCTTTGTGCAACGTGTTCCCATGGGAACTATCGTGAATTTATGTATGTATGTAATGAGGTTAAATTATGTTTTCAATTAAATTATCTAACGACAATAATTAGCTTAAGAATTTCATTTGCGAAAGTGCACATCGCAATGACAGCCCTTTGTGAAAAATATATAGTTGCGCAAAACCACAAACAATGGTTGCGGGTTGCGGCCATCCAACGATTCACCATTACAGAGAAAAAAACGGTTACAAATGGTTTTTTCACACAATCTCTGTGCGTTTAGACGTTAATGTTATCTGTGGTATGCCTCTTAGATTGGACATGGATAGTTTTATCCAATTCTTTAGATGTAAGATTTTCCTGGGAGATTTTGAAATGGTTAAAATGTCTTTTACTGTATCTGATAGTAATTGCTTTTCGAAAACAGTTAACTTTGCAGATTTCAAAGAAAGGTGGAGGATCTCAATTAGCTTCTTTTGGATGAGTAAAATTTATAGGGATTTATATTTTATATTTCTATACTAGCTGCCTGCTCCTAAGGGTCGTAGAAGGTCGGCTTCCTGTCTAACTGAATGCATCAGCTTCTGAGCTTCTGACTTTCCGTGAGGACTGTCAAAGATCAAAGAATGACAGCCGGGACAACTGCTTTTTCTTTTTCTTTTCTTTGGCTCAGCGGTTGCAAACACTACCGCTGAGCATAAGTACCTGGGTTCGATTCCCGGTTGAGGTTGGTATTGGTTTGTACCATCTGTAATTTATCAGTAGCAGCCCGGATTTGGGATTTGTGCCCGGTTTTTAGCCAAAGACTCGCCCCCTTTTACATGGGACTTAAACATAACAGGCTAAATATGCGTGTACCATAGGTGTACCTCTGTCTAACACTTCGGGGTATACAAGCCTGATGCTAAGCTTGTCGTGATCGCCTTGATCATAAACAACAAATTCAATCGTCAACTAACTATGTCACGATCGCACCTGCGCACATCGACCGGACCATTTCCAAGACTACCCACATTTCTAAGTCACGCACTCGTTTTCACTGGCACACTCCATCAGGATGTCGGCACGGAAGCACGTCTCTCGCATAACGATCAGACTGACGTGTGTGGGTCACTGGATTGATGACCCAGTACGTGGTGTATTGTATTAGTTAATGGGGTCTATGGATTTTGGTTATATAGGTTGGAGTGAGTACATTTGGTCACGTTGGTTGGCCTTGAATCGGGGACGTGTTCGCCAAGATTTTGTTGATAAGACGTTTTATTTATTCATAGGCTTTCATTTGCTAGTGGTTACCCCTTTTTTTAAGGTTACGAAATCATCCAATGCCTTCTCCCGTTCCGGGTGGAACGGGAGGGCGTGTCAGACTTTTACTGACTAAAACCCATCCGTGTTCCGTCGTTGCCCTTTACGTTCCGGGGTCACGGTAGCTCTTTCGAACATCCCGCAACCCCGGTAGGCTTCGGCCCGCTATTGGGCCCCGCCAATTCTGCTGACACAGCTCCTCGAGGCGCGCGCGGCACACAACGCACCGTTGACTCGGGCCTGGTCTCTGATCGGACGGCGAGCTACTAGTCACACTGTGGTTGAAATTCCACCATTTTAGCTCCCTGAACTTCTTTTCCATATTAACTTAAACTATGCCAAAACTCACACTCTTCCAGGCTCGTAATATGCTTAAAAAAAGGAATAAAGTTTTCTCTGTACGTAATATAGATATAGATTTTCTGTTGAGAACGCCGATGCGTAAAAACGGTTAAGATCCCTGACGGGATTTTTGATTATTTAAGTTTATGATGAACTAATATTACAGAGTATCAGGGCCAATAGATTTGACCTTCAAAAGGTTTTATCTTATATCGCTTCTGAATTTCAGTTTGTACAACTGATTGTTATAATAAAGATCAATCGATTTTCATATTCTGTTTCTAAAAACATTTCTTTTTTTATGTTTTCCATGTTTAGTATTGTGTCGTTGTGTGCCTGAGCCTGTGCTGAATAAATGTTTTTTCTTTCTTTCTTCTTTACTAAGTAGAAATCACCGACAAAGTGTCAAAGCTTTCTTGATGAAATTATAGAATGATAAAAGAGGACAGGAAAATAATCTGATGTCAACATAAACAAAAGAGAAGCGACAACAGTAACACTCTCTAGATAATCAACTTTTTTTATCCAAGGTTAGTGATTGTATATTGGTTACCACGGTGATCAAGAGTTGTTGGGAGTTAATCTCTGCATTGTTTTTGATAGAAACAGATCAGTCTTCGTAAGTGTTGAAGACCCAGCACTAGAGAGGCTGTAGAAACTTTTGTGTGGGTGACGGAAAACAGATTCTATGTTGCAACTTCAGAGAGAGCTATCGAGTATCCTATCAGGGTGATCGGCTAAGTCGGTTTCCGAAAAGAATATTGAAAAAATAGTGGTGACAAACTTATTTCGTACTGCCTGCCGGCTGTATTTTTTAATTTACATCAAGCTACCCCTATCTGACAAATTTATTTGATAGTTTTTCAACCTTAATCCAAAAGAATAAGGTTAATGTTCAGTTGGGAATATTTTACAGTTTGGGATAGCTTGATGTACTGGTCTGTACTGTAAGTTCGCGCCTCCTAAGGTACTTTAAGCAGTTGGTCCGGGCTGTGATTTTTTAAATCTTCGACAGTCGTTAGGGGTAGTCAGAAGTCAGTTGCCTGACTACCAATAGGTATCGAGTTACCCTGTTACTGGGTTGTGGAGGTCAGATAGGCAGTCGCTCCATGTAAAATACTGGTATTCAGCTACAGCCGGTTAGACAGGAAGCCGACCCCAACATAGTTGGAAAAAGGCTAGTCAGATGATGATTTGTACTGTAAGCACCCAACTTTATGAAAAAAAAGCCGTAAAGTTAGTAATATTTGTGGACTAAATTTTAAGCAACCTGTCTAATGTCATTATGTACACGGACACAGCGCCATTTAAATCTAAGAACTGACCTACAAAATAAAATATTACTCATCGGAATTCCCTGAAAAATCCAAACAATTTTACATAACAATTTAATAGCTCGTGCAATAACTAGAATTTACGCCAAAGCTTTATTTGTCACTTTCATAACTTCATCGTGAAAATAAGAACGTCTAAAAAATCTTCTTTACACAAACAAAATGGCGTTTCCCATTTCAAAATGACTTCCGGACAACATCAATTCATAGTCGGTAATCATTTCTTACAATACACCAATTACCTACGCTACACCGAAAATTGTGACAAGCCAATTTGATAGTAAATGATAGTGAATTAGAGGCTAAAATCCCCTCACTAGAATCTTGTAGTACTATAAACTTGTGTGAACAGGTGTACACTACAAAAGAACTAATTACGCATAGAACTGTCAAAACATTAATTATTTCGCACGCTCTCCTTTCTAAAAAGTTTATTTCTTCGTACCTGATTAACGTCTATAGACTTTAATTTCAAGGTGATAAAGTTCATAGTCCGACGGCGAACGATTCGCAAACGGTAAATCAGTGGTTCTAAATTCAAAATGGGAGTAGTGATGTAGATTGATGGGAGTTTTGTGAACTTGGGAATGTAATAGTTCACTTACTCATAAATTAACGATTAGTTTAAAAATGAAATTTCATTTTTATTATGCAAATCGTTTTTTCTTTATTGCTGTAACCTTGACTGCGTATAACCCGCAAATTAAAAACAGTAAAACTATTTAACCCGAGACGTGAGGTTTCTTAGTTATTCTGACATAAAAAAGTTCACCAAGTTCTTACTGATGTTTTCGAGAAGACAGTTCGTTTCGATTTTAATCGTCTTCCATTTTTACTTTTTGTCAAATTTCACTTTTTCTCGTACCAAAGAAAGTATGCTGTTTCTTGTTTTTATCAGCTTTCGAAATGACGGATCTTGACCCTATCATTTAACGTAAATGATGCAAAGAAAAGAAAATAATTTCAACAAAAAATAAATGTATTTCTTTAGCATCCCTTTTTATCTAAAGATGCACTGCAGCGTAGTTTGTTTTACACAACACAGAATTAACGATGTCCCAAACTCAACTCCATCTGTACCGATAAGGCGCAACACTATTTTCATGAACTGTCAAAAGATTAACAAATAGAAAGCTATTAATTTACAAATTGTCAATCTAAACACGAAAACAAGATAAGTTACAAAGAAAATCCGCCATTTTGTAGTGCACTACCGCTTCCTAAGTGGCTTAGCGTTTCGAAATGAGTCCTCAACTTTTATGGTTAATGGCGGGAAAAGTGTCGTGTAAAAACTTGCATGGGAGGGCGAGATGGCAATAGCAGTTCGAGTGAGTGTGAGAGAGTAGGAATGTGTGTCAGTGGGTGAGCAGGCCCTGAGTCAATGCACTTGCAGTTGCGGTGGTGTGGTGCAAAAACCACTTGTGGGATATGAATTCTTAATTATTTTGTTGAAATTACTTTCAGAAAGATTAACATTCATAAATTCTGTGAAAAAATGCGAGATAATGTGACATAATGACTATATTACACAATTCGAGAAAATCACTTTGATTGAAAGAGGCATAAATTAAGGGTACAAACGACTTTGAACTCACAGACTTATGTTTATACGGTTTAATTTGGTGGTTGCATCCAAATTGAAACGCAAAAGTGAACCGTGGACCGCTTTGGTAAGTTTTCTGACATGTTTTGATAAAGATTTTCAAATAATTTACGTAAACAACATGTAAC
The DNA here is from genome assembly GCA_905147745.2 of Phlogophora meticulosa. Classification (NCBI taxonomy): domain Eukaryota; kingdom Metazoa; phylum Arthropoda; class Insecta; order Lepidoptera; family Noctuidae; genus Phlogophora; species Phlogophora meticulosa. The sequence goes on from LR990542.1 coordinate 4,636,628, forward strand.
TAAATATACCAAACACTAAATCGACTATTAACAATGTCAATGCATCAATGACTACCCCCTTTTCAACTTATTTCTGTGAAGATTATAGTTTAAGGCTGTTATTTATATATACGTAACGTTGGGGCTCTCAGGTTTATGAACACAAATAAATAACATCACGCCTGTATTCTCTGAAGGGTTGAGCAGAGGTGTATCTATAGTAATTGGAAAAACACAATAACACTGCCTGACCAAGGAATTGAACCCAAGACCTCACGATCAGCAGTCACGCTTGGGACCACTAGACCAACGTGGCAGTCCAAATATTTAAAAAAAAAAGCAATCTTTCAAGTCTTTAATGACATCTACTGTTTATGCTTTTATGGTATCCGACCATTTGCATAATGGGTCCTCGTCTCAATCCTTCGATTGACCTGAATTCCTCAAGCAAGTAAATGGATGACTTTAGATCAGTAATTACCGTCTCAAACAAAGTTCTTCAAACTCATTAAATGGAATTGAGCATGGGAGGAAGTTAAAATCACGATTCCGCAATCAATTATGTATTATCTTCTACCTTAGATGATCACAAAGATTTTTTATCTGAACAGTTGTTTGGTATACACTTATTTCGCCAGTAGTAGTTGAAAGAAAAAAAGTACCAGCCTATTACTGTCCCACTGCAGGGCAAAGGCCTCTTCTCATACAGAGAAGGCACGAGCATTAATCACCACGCTTGCTCAAGACGGGTTGGCGATTTCAGACTTATATCAATTATAAGTTCAGGTTTCCTCACGATGTTTTCCTTCACCAATGTCAGTGATGTCGAAGATAAACTTAGAAAGTACATATGCTTTGAAAAAGTCACATTGGTTCTCGCCCAGGTTTGAACCCATAACCTCGTGCACAAGAGGCGAGGCCCAAACCAATGGGCCATCATGACATCTGTATGTCAATATTTTAAAAACTAGATGGGGGCCTTTGCCCTGTACAACGACAATTACCCACAGGCTGATTTATCTAACAGATCTGTTATGTAATAAGTAACTAACGACAAGAAATGATAGCTTCTCGCCTTACAAGTAATTACTTACTCTTATAACTAGTGCTAGATAGTCAGCATAGCTAGAGGCGATATATGAATAACACGTTTAATCTTAGTTAACTTTTGAAATAGTGTATGTATAGAGAGTTGAACAAAAGTCCTTGCGGTCGAAAGCCTAAGGGCATCGATAACTATCAAAAACGTAATCACATACGATTATGATTTTAATGATAGGTGTTATTAAAACTATTAAGCTGGCTTGTCAGGGATTTATTTTGTCAAACTATTCTTTAGCGCTTTTTTTAATGTCAACATACTTTTAGCTACAAAAAATCCTTGACTTTTACATTATTTTGTCATGGATTATTTTCTAGAGTAAAATCAGCGCGCTTATGTATTCCTGGTTGTCTCAATTGGAATTTAGACGATCCGTACTTTGAGTTCAACGCTAGCGCCAAATTCGGGATTGAGATTAAGCTTATTTTGAAAGCTGGGGTTTTCACCAAATAATGGAAAACTAATACTGGACTGGATAATTAATATTTGAATCGCATCGGAATTAAAATTAGTTTGTAGAGTAAGGCCCCCGATCTTAAAATGTAAATTCTATATATATTATTAAAAAAAATAGAACCTCTTTTACTGCATACACGGAGGAGTGTCAGATTCGGCATACCTAGTTAATTTTTTTATGGAGAAGCAGTCCAGAAAGCTAAAACGATCGATCTTCGACCACAAGGACACTTCTGACTTAAATTCATATGGTTATTACCATAAAATCACCGTTACCAAAAGTTACGCCTACCATAAAATATTACACTTCACATCTGTTGCACAGCACACACAAGTCCAAAACTCACGTTGGCATGTCAAAATCGCACATTTATACTATTAAAAATATACCGTCATCTACTTAAACGAAGCCTTACCCTAAATTCATCACTATTTAATCCTAAACCATCGTCATCATCATCATCTTCATTCTATTTGCCTATATTATCATTTCGCAAAGTGTTTTCTCACGTTCGCCCATATTATAATGGTCTGTCTAAGATATTATTTACACAACAGGCCTCAGTCGGTTGATGACACCGCTTGCGACATACTGCCCCATTCACATGTTATTAAAGAAAATTTCGATTGTTTATACGCAAACATGTTTTTTGGGCGTTTAAAATTTTGGTATTTTTAATTGGTGTTGTGTTGTAAGTTAGACCGCTTAAAATAGCTGAAACTTTACAAAGTAATGAGAAAAATAGTTCTACTGGCTCACGTCAGGTGTCGCCACTGTCGATTAAATAATAAATAAATAATAAATAAATAAATATTGCTGGACAATCCACACAGCATCATCTAGCCCCAAGCTAAGCAGAGCTTGTGTTATGGGTACTAGATGACTGATATACTTAATACAGTACATTATATAGATAGATATTTTTATTATATATATAGAAAATACCCAGAACACCCGGAACAAATATTTGTAGATCGTACAAACATTTGTCCCAAGGCGGGAATCGAACCCGCAACCTCTTGCGTCGCAGGCGGACCTTCGCCCGCCGCGCCACATCGGTCGTCTATCGTCGATTGATTGATTATTTGTTGAATTTGACAGCTAGCTGTCACTACCCAATTTTTGTTGTAAACAACCTGCTATTCACGCTACCATGCTCATGAGCAGCAGCTATTGACAGCAAATACGTGAAGTCCTTTATTTCCCTAAAATATTAGTGGTTGAAAACAATCGGAGAACACTTCGCAAACAAAAATGCAAAAACTGTAATTTTCTCTTTTAACTTATTTTCGTTTTAAATTGGTTTTGTGATTAAAATATACAACAGAATCACAATTATGCCAGGACACACAATAATACTGTCTTCACACGAGCTTTATGCTTTGAACTCCATTATCAGAAAATATTTATGTAAGTACCTATGTATCTTGATGTTGACGTTTTTTGGAAAGATGAAGAGGCCATATTATCATTATAAGCAAAAACATTATTACTACGCTGTTTGACCTAAAGTTAAGAAAACGAAATGAAATTAAAACGAAATGGAAAAGCTCAAATCATAAACTGATGACAAAATAACTGGCAATTTTTATTTTTGTTTTATCTCTCCTAGTTAAGAAACGAACTAGTCTAGAAACAAAAATAAAATATCAAAATATCATTTAGAAATCTATCGCGAAACATTTTGCCCAGAAATTGCCACACAATAGCTCCACTTTTTATTTACACGAGTAGCCTTTCAAAATCAATTAGAGCACAATTTGAAACATTAATTCTTATCTCTAAAACAAATATAGGTAATAATTAAATAATATTTCGACCTAATTTACACTACTGTTGCAAAATCGATACCAGATTGTTGAAATAACCGGTATCGGTACCGGTTTCAGATAGATAGGCTTTCATTTCACGCCAATAGTAATGTAATATTCACTCGGTATTGAGAAATGACCTTGTTCGTGTATTAGTGTTGTCAAAAGATAATAATCTTATTTTTGATGTAAGTAACCTGAAAGTTGATGTAGATTGTCTATTTCTTGGAGTGTAAATTACATTAGTTCATTCTCAACCTGAGAATTAAATCCAGTGCCTCACACTTACGTTTTGCAACCAGCTCTTGTCATATTAAAGTATAATGTTAAAACTTTTGGTATCCGTTGAATTTCTTGCTTATAACATAAGCTTAAAATATTTACGTTTTCGAAGGAGAACCTCTAGATGTTGAAAGAAAAGAAAGAATGAAAAACCATTTATTGGTAACATAATATGTTATTATGTTAAATTGTTGTTAGGTAATATGTTAAAAAAAACATTAAAAACTCTAGCCTCAAAAGTGAGGCTAGAGTTTTCTTTTCGACAGAGGTAAAAACATAATTCCTTTTTTTTAGCCAAAGAATCAGCATTGCCATTCAACGTGGCAATGTTGCCAGTCTTCTGGACATTTCCCGTTGACAGCGATGCGAATGAATTTTTCGATGCCCTGAGATTATTTATTTTATTTTATTTCTTCATTTATGTATTAATAATTGTATCATTTTAAAGAAATAAAAGCTTCTTGAGACATTTTGATTTATCGATGCATCGTAATATTATATTTCGACAAAGAATATCGCTTTTTCGAAATATAGAGCTTACTTATACTTCCAGCATTGTAACTGTAAAGCCAATCAAAACATATCATTTTGGAAATTGACGCCCAATACACAATACACCCAACTCCGATCATTAAAGTACTATCACCAGCCTATGGCTCTGATTACCTCTTGAGGTGTAGAGAGCGTAACATTATAATCACCAATTCATTACTAAAATAAAAATATGTCTTGGAAAAGCATAACATTGAAATTATCTCACTTGGTACAATATCAACGACACGGTTGTCGCAGTGGCTGAGCGCCTGGCTGCTGCGCTACGTGTCACGGGCTCGATTCCCGAAAGACACTAATATTTGTATGGTGTAAGTACCAACAATTTTGATTTTGACTGCACGGTTGGCGTAGTGGCTGAGACGATCGACAGCTGCGCCACGTTTCGTGGGTTACATTCACGCACGGAGCAAATATTTGTATGGCCCACAGGTAATTGTTCCGGGTCTGGCTGTTCGTGTATGTAACTTTAAATATTTGTAAACGCACCCACGGCACAGGAAAAATTAGCCTAGCGTGGTTTATAGTTACTATGTGACCAACATTTCACCTTAATGTTTAAGTCCCATGCAATATGGGGCGAGCCCATTGCCATCGGGCACAAATCCAGACTAAAAATCGTTTCTTAAATGCAATTAAAAACGATTTGAATATTTTGTACACCTTGAAGGATTATTCGTTACGGAACATTACGCACACGGCAAATAATCGTGTCTGCTCTTTGAACTTGACAAGAAATATGTTTTTTGGGTAAACATTGACTTAATGGAACAGTCTGTGGATGGCTGACCGTTCTTGAACATATCGGAATCCTCCGTACCGCGGAAAGTACGTTAAGCCGTGGGCCCTAGCTGTCTTTTGCAGATCCTTGACAGTCGTCACAGGAAGTAAAAGCCCGAAAGTATGACAACCAGTTTTACCAAGGGGTATCCTGTTGTCTAGTAACTGCGTTGTGCAGGTCAGATAGGCAGTCGCTCCATGTAAAATACGGTATTCAGTTGTATCCGGTTAGACTGGAAGCCGACCACAATATAGTTGGGAAAAAGCTAGGCGGTTGATGATGATGATTCATTAAGAGGCCAAATAAGTCAACGGAAATAAGCAATTTGGTTATTTTGAATCACGATTTGCGCGTCCAACAAGTTTAAATTAATTATACATATTCCAATCGACTTCATAATCGTGGAATACTTTTTCACATCAAGTTTTACCACACCTTAACATGTCTGACGACTAATTAGACCCATTCTCATCTTCCAAAGATAAAAAAAATATAACCAGACTGATCAGGAAGTGAGACTTGTTGAACTTTTTACAATAGGTATTTTTTTCGTCAAGATGCTTCTTCAGTTCATTGCAAATATAAGTGGTTTGTCATGCTCAATCAATAAGGTAAACGATGATTTATTTGCTCCATGTAAAATGCTGGTATTCAGCTGCATCCGGTTAGATTGGAAGCTGACCCCAACGTAGTCGGGAAAAAGCTAGGCAGATGTTGACCCATATTGCACACATCAAATTTCCGTGATGATGCTGATACAAATCCTGGCTCTCTACTGATAGTCATAGACCTCTCCAATTCTAGGCCAAGTTTAGTAATAAAACAGCTTAAAAAACCCAAGAATCATCATCAGTCTTGCCTATACCAACGATATTGGAGTCGACTTCCAGTCTAATCAGATACAGCTTAGTACCAGTATTTTACATAGAGCGACTGACTATCATATTGTCAGATTTTCAAACCTCGGTCTGCCCGTAACTCCGCGGCAACCCAGTTACTGGGCAACACGATAGATCAGCCTTTCGGGGCTCAGAATTTCTGTAACGATGATGAAGAAATGATGGTCAAAGATCTACAAATGACGACCGAAATCAACCCTTCGTGATTCAAAACCACGTTGAGCCTGTAATGGATGGTCACCCATCCACGCACCGACCTTGGCAAGCGTCGAAACCCCAAGAAAAAAAAAACAAAGTATGACCGCATCAAAATCAACACGGAACTACTACAAACTATTCGGCATATTTCACATTAGACAAACAGCCAATCCGTTCCGTCCTTGACTGAATTTAGTTCTGATGACTAACTGTGAGGTCACCGGGGTCTGTCGACATCGGAACATGAAGCCGGCTTTTGAACAAGTCCAATAAAACACGGCCTTTGATTTATAGTCACACATACAACACATATATACAGGGTGGAATCCCATAACGACTTCGTTTAAATACAGATTTAAAATGATGATTATCATGATTAGACGACACGGTAGACGCAGTGGCTGAGCGATTGGCTGCTGCGCTGCGTGTAGTGGGTTCGATTCCCGCAACAGAACAAATATTTGTATGGCCGTAGGTAGGCAGGTAGTTGTTCCGGGTCAGTCTGTTTGTGTATGTATGTTTAAATGTTTGTAAACGCACCCACGATACAGGAGGAATTCCTAGAGTGGGGCAACGTATTAAAAAAAAAATGATAAAATAAATCAATTCACTCTCTAAAAATGTCATTGCGCTCAATAGAAAATGGTGTTATACAGTTTCAATTAAAAAGAAACGTAAATATTAGGAAAATCCGATTAAAAATATGAACGCTGGGGAGTCCAAAATTATGTACCTACTGGACTCAAGGTATCCGTTTATGCGTCGATCTCCCCCCTTCCATTCTGCATATCACGTATCAACGAAGAGGAGGGCAGAGAGGTCTATAGGAACTCATATTTCACCTGTAACGTTTGAGTTTCATGCAATAGGGGTGATTTTACTAATAACCGGTCACAAATCCAGACTCAGAGCTTCTACTGAAATGTTCAACAATAGCTGCGCCTACGCAAAGAACTTGAGCGTTATGCTACGAGCATTTTATTAGTGGAAATTATGAAAAGAGGTCTACAAAACTTATATGGAAGGTACAGAGATTGTTTTGTGATGAAGGTCCAACCATTGCCCAGTTAGTGACGTTAGTCTCACCCCATATTTCATGGGACTTAAACCTGGTGAACCTGGTACTATAGGTACACCTCTTCCTAACCCATCAGGAAATAAGGGCGTGATGTCCTGATGTGATGTTTGTTCCAACAAGCTTGTGTCTTGAGAATCACAGTTAGTCAGTTAGTTCTCAAACGAATGCTTGGCTCGCAATGGTATTTTTTTCGCTAAAAGAGGGGTGTGTATTTATCTATGTATGTATATGTGTGTATGTCTGTGGCATCGTAGCTCACAAACGAATGAACCGATTTTGATGTGGTTTTCTTTTGTTTTTTTTTTAATTACGTGATCGCTTGCTAGCTTGTAATGGTAGTTGTTTTTAAGGTGAAATGTCACAATGTACATTTACACCCGATTCCTCATTGTATCACGGTTCAAGATACGTTGGATACACTCACACGCACAAGTGTCGTTAAGTGTTTAGTAATGCTAATCGGAGCTCTGCAATCGGCTGAATTTAAATGGCTACTTATTGTTGAGAATATTATAGGATGAATGGGTGACCTGATTTGTTGTTGGTGTCTTTAATGGAACAATGAATTTGGAAAGTCCCCTAAATTGTGATTGTATCTCGTCAACTGCCTAGCCTTTTCCTAATTATGTTGGGGTTAGCTTCTAGTCTAACCAGATGCAATTGAATACCAGTATTTTACATGGAAGCGATAGCCTATCAGACCTCTACAATCCAGTTACTGAATAACACGATAACCCTTTGTAAGACTGGTTGTTAGAATTCCGGGCTTCTGTGTACCAAAGCAAAAGGGCTCTCGGTAAATACGAACAATATTTATTTATCTTATTGGTAATAACTCCAAAGTGCATCTAATTAGATGCATCGTTCTGCTACTCTCACACACGAGGTTCGGGGCTCAGAGAGTAAGTACCAATGTGCTCTTGTGAAATAACAGTTGAATATCGCTATTATTCGATTCAATTGTTAAGAAGTCCAACATAAAACAAAATCATAGTTATTATTGCATACGTTCCTTCTCATAATGTCTAATATCATATCTTATCATGACTAAAATCTATGGGATGTCTTCTGTACTCAAACAAAACAACAAAAGAATGACCTCACTCACACCGCAGCACGAGCCGGTCCATTCACGCGTGCGATTACAAAATTATGACCAACACCGACAAGCTCCATTGAATGCTCGGAAGTAAATGCTTCCTACACTCGCGAATCTCTTGGAAAATGTTACGACTTACGCAACGGTGTGATATAAGGTCTTACGTTGGTAGCCATGAGAGAGTGATGTTACTATTGTTTGGGGGTTTCAAAATAGTTATTAAGATGATGGAAGATAGATATATCTATGGTTCAATGGCTCAATATGATGTCTTGTGCGAGATGTTGTAAGACTTGTAATTTAGATGTAAGCCATACATACCGTCTACGTACCTCAAAATGCCAATGTTAGAATGGCATCATTTCCTGTTGTACCAAGTGTACCAACCAAAAAATGGTCTCCCACTGACGGAATTTAGTAAGGCATACTGCATTTGTATTTATTGTTGTGTTGGGTAAGTACCCCGACTCAATAAAAACTTTTTTTACAAAAATTACAATCGGCTTCAAAAAGAAAGACTAAGTGGCGTGAAATATAGTTTTGAAAGACGGGCTTGGTAATCGAGGCACTATTTGTATATGTATGTATATACATATAGGCATTATTAGGCGATATTATCTAGTGTTCCACCAAAAATGGATTTTGGAAGGAGATTGGAAGCTTTGGCGTTAGTCATATTGTTGGCCGAAATCGAAAACGAAGATGATTTCGATACTAAAAATATTAATGTTTTCGCTGTAACCTGACATTTTAAACGTTTTTTACATTGAGGGACAGAAAGAGCAAAGATATAGGCTTTAAAAGAAACAATTAATAAATAATTAAAGGATACAAAATTTCGTGTACCTATTTCTAACACCGAGCTTTGCGAAGTAGGGCAAACGACGCACGACAGTAGGGATGTGTCCTAGGTAAAAATATATTAAGTCTATTTAGTCCGTCAGTGAGATTACTAAAAACTATTGGCACGTATTTTTTGCTTTCTCAAATCAATAAAAAGTGACAATGATATAGCATAGCACATCAAAGTTCAGGAGAAGGGGCTTGTAACGTCACTGTAACGTTTAAAGTGTAGCACCTCGTGACGTCACGTGCAAGAAAAAATACGTGTCCAGTATTTTTGAGTAATCCAACTTCAAATCAGACCAATCAGAATTTTTAAGGACGGATTCACAAATCTTTGATTTTCAACTTGATAGAAGATTTGTCTGGTCCCTAATGATGAACTTTATACCACATAGTCATGGTGCAGGTGTTGTAAATAGCAACTAGTTAACTACTCATGTGATATTAGATACATTTCATAATGCAGTAAAACATGCGGTAATTTGATAGTTTCTAGTAGGCTAAGCAGAGGTCAAAGAGGTTGTGTAATATTTCAAATTAACTAAGTGATGACACCCTGTTAGAGTATTATCTTTGAGTTCTAGCTATTTGCTTGATTGATTGCTAAAACATAAGAATTTGTCGAGCAACTCTAGCCAAAGAACGCTATTTAAATAACCAACAATGCGACGTACATTTGCATAATATATAAAAACTCACACCTATTTCCCATGGGGGTAAGCAATAACTACAGAAAGGCACTTTACTCCTTTTGCTTCGTTTAACCAAAATTATAAAGTTGTAACGTTTTCACGACTGCTTCAAAAAAAGCATAAAATGTTTGAAAGAAACTTTTCGAAAATTGTTGGATTGACGCGTATCACCTGTCGCTGTCGGTTTCATTAAACAGATCTCTGTTCTTACCTTGTCAACACGCAGTGAACAAGCAAAGCCACTCCTTAGTCCTTCTCTGCATGAGAACAGCCTGCACTCAGCAGTACACTAAAAACTGTACTTGCCATCACACTAATACTTATGGGCCGTGCAAATACCCCTGAAGACGAATCTTCTAACATCCTTAATCTTAATGCAAAGAAAACCCTGGCTCATTAATTGATGGAACCCTATCCTCACACGTACCGCTTCAGAAGATAAAATAATGGTCCCTATTAAATAATCAATAGTATTATATGCAAATGGTACAGAGCGCTTCCCATGGCGGGCTATTGTTCACCATCGTATACAGGGGAACAGTGACCCAGAAACAATTGTGAGCTGCTAACCTTGTCTGTGGTATAGAGCAGTGTTGAAGGAAAAATATGGTTCGTTCGTAAAATAGTGTAAGGTCTTTTTGCATAACGACAAACACCAGATACATTTTGACATTAATCATAACAGTCACACATTTTCACAGTTGGTTGCGGTGCTGCCAACTTTCTGAAATATTCCTCGTGGTTTCATTCGCTCCTATGGTTCGTATCATGATAATAAGCTTGCAACATTCCTTGCGAATTGCTGCGGTGCTACTGAGTAATTCCAGATGTAAAAATCCAATAACACTTTGCCAGACCCATGAATCGTACTAAAAATCTCAATCTTATTATCTCTTCTGGTATCTTATTACAGAGTTATACGTCGAAAAATATATATTCATATATGTTCCCCATAAATAAAAGTGATTTAGTATGACGAGATGTGAAACTTTTACTAGATACTAATAGGCACCTTGGATCACCGTATAGGAATTAAATCGAACGTGCTCAGCTCATTTCGTTAATTGACCACTTTAGAAAATCTGCACTTAGCTAGAAAATATCGTAAACTAGTTAATTAATAAGTGAAATAACGATTTAACAGATTTACATACATAAAACTGTGTCAAGATATCAAATTGCAATAGATTATAAAAAATAAAATATGTATGTGTGAAGTCTGTGTAGGTATTGCCAATTCAAAAAACGATTACCCCAAATTCAATAAAAAGGAAATCATTGGCATTCCAAATTTAAATCTACATTTTATTCTATTCGCGCCGCAGACCACACTGGTCAGAAAGCGACATCCAAGTGAAAGTAGAAAAAAGAAATATTTTATTTTAGAATTTCACATTCCTAAAAATTTCATTCACACGTCTAATGTTATAATCTTGTGTTCACGGTCTAACAACCACGAAATCTTGTTACTAAAGATGTTGTCATAGTAAATTGAAACATACAACATCAATTTAGCGCACTTTGTTGCCGCCATTTTGAACTTTAAAGTGAAGACGGACCAGTGTTGCTAGAACTAAAAACGATTTTTCATTGCACATATTGGCTTGCACAATTACAATGATTTCTATTGTTGGTTTATCTGCAAATAAATTGTTGATGGTGAGCAGTAAAGTTTTATTGTGTAACTTGGATGTTAGGCCGATAGAGGTCGTTTACCTTTAGAAGTATGAATCCAAGTAATAACTGATTTTATAACCATCGTATACGGTTATGAGAAATGTTATCTACTCGTTACGCTAGTCTCAGTTTTACGATTTTAGAGAAGAATTAGGTCATAAGTCATAACTCTTGTATGAAAAATTAGTCAAATAGTTACTTCCTAAGCTTTTAAATGAATGATTTATTCCTTATATAGAAAGTCTATCAGAGAAAGAAGAAAGTTCGTTATATTTTATAAATCGAATCACATTCTTTCCACGCCTTCGAAATTCAAAATGAGGTAAAAACAGATCGAACTTAACCCATGCGCCTGCGTTGGGTGTCGCATAGCAAATTATTACAAATGTTCACAGTTATTTTGAACTATGCTCTTAATGTAATAAGGGTTAGTTTTGCTTGTTTTTTCCTGCTACTTATAGAAGACGACGTGAATGTCAAGTACAAGAAATCGATTATAGTGTTTCGCTAATATTTTCGGTCACTTTCAAGTCGCGGCCAATGGCATCAGTGAAAGACCATTTGCATTTCATTAACTCAATTATTAACTCAACTTATTGTCAATGTCGTATAGGTCGTATCTATCATTTTTCTTATCAGTTAACGAAGATTTTTTAAGCAAGCAAAAAGCAGCTTAAAATAATGTGTGGTAATAGGTTTTTTTTAGTCATCATTCAATTTATTCGGGTCATAGAGCCAAGCAGAGAGTGAAACTGCATTTTTTGTGTACACCCACGGATCGCCGTCTCGCGCACAGTGCTCCAAACTGCCAGCTTGGACAAAATACCTGAATTTCGTCTTTGTGCACTTAACATACTTTTTTATGACTTTCTCGAGTTATCGCGAATTTTTACACATACAACGTTGTTTTTTGGAGACGTTTTTTTTTTGTTTTATTTGAGTTAAACTTCACCTTGGACCCGCGAAATCGTGTCAATATTATCAAGTTCATTTAGGCACTGTTTAGTTTTTAAATTTTAACAGTTACATATTATTAGTTAAGTTCGAACTTAGATAATTTGTAAATTTAATTGTAAATAAAATAGAAGACACCCAGGCATCCAATTTCCATAAAAAAAACATGAAAAATTACACAATTTCGTCTACGAACAAACATCAAATAGCCCACAGTGCGTTACCAGTTACGTAGTCGTGTTGATTATAGAGTACTCACCATAAAATTATAGGCGAAGCTTGCATTCTGGGTCAATGTGGCTGATCAGATGTCGATGCCCGCTCGTGATCATTTTGAGCTGGTTAGTAGCTACAAAGTTGGTAATAGAGCCTGATTACAGGCTAACTTGGTACTTTTTAAGCCTTGATCTTGATTAAAACTTATGGTGATAGGAAAAAGTGGTGGAGTTTATTGTCAAGTCATAATTTGACGACACGGTTGACGCACGGATTAAATATTTGCATGGCTTTCAGGTAGTTGTTACGGGTCTGGCTGTTCGTGTTTGTGACTTTAAATGTTTATATACGCACCCATGATACAGGAGAAATTTCTAATTTAATACTAGTCAAATGATGCGAACGACTGTTGATAAAAATCAATTCAACTAATCACAGCAACTGACGTGTGTATGAGAATTGGTCATGTCAATTTTACGATAGGATACGATATATTATTGTCGAAGTGCTGTAACAATTCGACAATAATTCAAAAACTGGATGTAAGCGTCCCAATGCACACTTGACAGTGGGCTCATGTCACCTTACCCCAGTATAGATTTACTGTATCTAAGAAGTACAATGGTATAAACTTAAGTCACTTATGTCAGGGCTTATAAGCCCACACCCTGTTGGTATTTACATAAGTGGTTTTGAATGTCTTTGGGTGTCCACGGCATGCGCCCGCTAACTGCGAGTAACATAAGTAAAGATTTCCCTTAACCTTTAGCTAAGTTCATATCATGTGGACCTCTGGTATGCTGCTTAAAAAAGAAAGCCTCATTCACAAGTTTAAAATCGTTAACTGTATAATCAGCACTAAAAAAACAGGTTAGTAAAACTTGAATCAAACGTAGAAGTGATGTCAACGCAAAATTTACTTTCAACGAAGTCTTTCGTCTCTACAATCTTTTACTGAAGTTAGTATGAAGTGTTGTAATAATACTAACGGTAAACTATAGAAAACCTCTAAATGGTGACGTCTTTCACGTTCCATTATACCTTTTATAAGTAAATAAAAAATACTACAACAAACATTCTTTCACAACTCAACAAAATCGAAAGTGTTTGAAAAGTGTGAATTGGGAAAAAAGTTTGCGCCTTCGCTGGCAATTGTCGACCTACGGACAGGGTTGCCAGACTTTTGGTTTCGTTATATCCCAGAATATTGGGTATACATTACACATTCGATGTGAGATTTTATTAAGGTTTTTAGGAAGTTCATATTTTTTAATACATTTTTGTATTTTGTTATTATACGTTGCTTTGTCAGCGTTTAGAGTCATTTTTTATATATAAAGTTCTTTAAATCTTACTTTTTTAATAAGTGTTGACTTAAAAAATTGGCCTACTTTAATTTGTCTTTAAAACCCGCTTCTATTATCAATAACCTTCACAATAATAGAGCCATATTTGGTATAATGGGTATAATAATTACACTAATGATCAGGCCACACGACCATTATCCGTTATAAATTGCTTAATATTGATCTAACGACCATATCTGATGCAACTGTACCGAATTATAAAGATAGATATTGATTTTATTGTAGTTATAGACAGTCGTTTACAATGGTAAACAGAGAAACATGGCTGATGTTAAGCTGGGAAAGTAAGAGTCTCTACGTTATATGGGGTTAACGTCTGTTGTAGTAAAAATAAAACACCACAAACAATTCGATTAGTACGCCAAAACCTTAATATGCCAAACTTGACTCTGAGATGTTTATGAAAAAAATAACTCAATAAAATTGCATAGACTCTCCATCTTTTCAAGATCTGGTCTAAGCTATCACTCATATTTTTTATGACTCGTATCACCAATTAGGTTAGCGGAGATCATTTTTACTACCTTTCCCAGAAACAAGGGTAATAACAATTAACCAACTGGCAACCCTGACAATCGAGGTCATAGTAAAAGCGAAAAGCGCGAAACAGGTTTTGATTCGAATTTGGGTTCGTGACAGGTTGTTTTCTCTTGCCCCGAGGTGGCGCAGGCGCAGCTGGGTGATCGCGATGCCAAGCACGAGCTTGGCAAAGAGTGAAGAGTTTATTTATTTGATTGTTTTCACTAGGTGACAGTAATTTAAACAGCTGGTTTGACATTGCCTGCAGGAATGCGCTTTGATGTTTTTGTAAGCTTAATAACGACAAAGATTTGACAGATATGTACTCGTATGTAGACATTCAAATTGAAACACTACCAAGATTTGGTTTCTGGTGACAAATATACAAATATATAAATATAAAAAGAAGTATAATTCTTTAACAAAAACGTAATTTTATTAGCTTGCAATTTGCAATGTTCCAAATTTGAATTAAAAAAATTGAATTTTCATTCTATAAATTAGCGGGACATTCAGACCGTTGAATTTCAATATTCAAATTTTAGAATAGAAAATCACATCAGTTATTTCGAAACACTACAAGACAAAAGCTCAAGCCAGAGAATCTTTAGTATTGGTTTCAGTAAAGTACCGCAAAAAACCTCTCAAAAGTCAAGGTACCTACATCATACTCGCAGTATTTAAACCTACCAATTACGTATTTATTTTTATTGCAACACTTGACTTCACGGATTTAAAATAATTTGCAAGTATTTATGGTAACTTTTTGCTCAATTTTACATGATGTATCCTTGTTGAATGTTGCAAACAGAAGCTTTTACTTAGTGGTCATTCATCTATCAGCCTATCAGTTCTTCAGGTAAATGATAATATACACAAAGCGATGCTGCTGAGCATGAGGGCCTGGGATTGTACCCAGTTCGGGCAAAGCGATGTTGAGTTTTTCTATCTGGAATTGCTCAATAGCAGTAGTAGACTGGAGTAGAATCCCGGTATGTGGGTTCGAGCACGGTTGGTTGTAAAAGGATCGCTCTATTACAGGGGTGTACTCATGTACTGTAGAGTACAGCCCTGCCCGACCCTTCGGAGCATACAGGCGTGTTGTTATAGTTTTATTTTTAAATAACGATCGGAGACTTTAATTTTCCCAAACATTAATAATCAAACAATAATTGTAACAGCTTAGGTGACACCTCTTTGAAATTCGAACGTTGTCAACCCGCCATGTTGAATTAAAAAAAAACAAATGAGTTTGTTGAATATGTGCTGCATGCGAAATACGCTAATTGTCTTACTCAAAACATTGCTTAAATCAATTATCCTTCAAAGATTATAACAGTAACACCTATATTGACATTTTACAAGCTTTACGAACAGCTTTACAATGTGGTTCTAACGAGTACTTGTAGGTGAACAGTACAGGAAACCCAGTTATACACAGATGAAAGTAAGGCCGCGGCGAGGTCACGCGACTGGTCTGATCTTATTTGTGTTATTTGCGGTGTAAAGGGACTTTAGTTTTGTCCCTTTACGTAGACACGTCTTTATTAATGGGTAACTTGACTTGTATCTTTTTTTAGGTATTTTTTTTTAGGTTTAAATAGGATGTCAGGTACATAGGTACCTACAGCTGATTATTTGTTTGTTAGAGAGAGAGAGACAGAGAGATATGGAAGTTTATAGGGAGAGCCTTGTACAGTAGTAGGAAACTATCAGTTAAAACAAATTGGATAAGTTATGAATCCATCAAAGATTTGTACCCGTTTTTCTCCAAGTAATCTACGATATGTAAAGGACGACTAACTTCTTGACGATTCAAAGGTGAACTAACTAAATTTTCATCGCTCGTTTTACCATGGACGATATAGACCATATTTCATGGTTTACATATAAAAGCAAGTCAGTCAGGTGGAAGCGGTGGCGACTTCAGAAAAAGAAAAAAAGGAAAATAAAAGAAAAATTCAAGAAATGGGAAAAATATTCGTCAATTTTTTTCCAATTTCAGAGGAATCTGTAATGCTACCTATAAACAACACAACATTGACTTTGATTCCGTTCGGTATTTAACCATAACATACCAGACCATATTACTATCTCTCTCTCTCTTTGAAGCCATTAAAACACCATTAGTAGATTTTCTAAAACAATCTGTTTCACCACGGATGAATGCCACAAGCAATCGAGACATTCTTGCTGTAGGTATAGGCAATAATGTAGGTGATTTCACGGAGAAATGCCTGGATAGTCTAGGTAGAGAAATGAGCTGAGATATGCCTAGATGAGCGATGGTATTCGAACTGCTGTAGGTAGTAAAGAGACTTGATAAATGAGATCATAAAGAATTTTAAATTGACAGCTGTCAAAGGATAAAATGGCGGTACGAACTGAGCAAAATAATAAATGGTTCCCATTTACAAAAGGTCTGGTAATCGTAACGGTGTTTGACCACTAGTTATGGTGCAAGTAACACAAATATAGAGGAGGTTTTTATTTGTGCACTAATAAGTATCGCCTTATTATCTGCGAAAGACTGCAGGCAGATGCTGGATGCGGCAAGCTGAAGACAGGGCGCTATGGCACTCATTAGGAGAGGGCTATGTCCAGCAGTGGACTAGTATAGCCTGATGATGATGATGAATGTTGATGATGATGAAGTATCGCCTTTGTAGGCAGTTCAGAAGTCAGAAAAAATCCGGCTCGAAGGACCAAAAGATATAGGGTTCTGCAGCCGTGATAGGTGTGAATCGGGAATTCTAAACTGATATGTAGAAGAAAACACCGACTTCGGTGTACACCGAACAGCTCTATTGTAATGTGCAATTACAATGACGTAAGACACTATGATGGCGAGCCTCAGCATTAAATTAATATTTAAAAACCTTAACTTATTTTCTACCTTAATTAATTTACATATTCATTACCTCCCATACGCATTGGTAAATTATTTTTCTAAGCTAATTCCAGGCACCAATCATAAGCCTTTCTTGATTCATTTTCAAGTCTCAGCCACATTCTCCGCTTAACTTTCCACATAGCTTTGCCTACATCTATCTATCAGTAATGATGATCGTCAATTGTCCCGTTGATCGGCGCGTGCACAGCTGCCCAACGCAGACGTTAGCGGCCGTCTGTCACACCGCACCGTAACGAAAGCGTTGGAAATTGATTCAGCGAACAATACACTTGATTATAAAAGTATGGACTGTTGAATGACATGGACTCTTTGTGTTTTCTAATCTCTTTTTGTGTTTTTATAGTTGAGTGGTAATCTTTTAACTTTCGTTAAGACAAAAAGACACTATTAAGACAATTGTTTTACAATTATTTTTAAATTAACTGCTATTTTTACAGTTTAAAGTAGGTACTGTAAAAATGAGGAAATATAATAATATAATACATTCATTTATTTTAGAACCAGTCCATTGTGAAATTAAGATATCATGAATAAAAATTTACAATGACAAAAATATACACTATAATATGTTTCATCTAAGTCTAAATATTGGTTTGGATCCAGAGTGCTCAAATGATTAAATAAAATTTTAATTTAATCCAGAATCATCCTGCCAGGGTTGCGGGATGTGAGAGATGTGTGTGACCCCGGAACGTAATGGGCAAGGACGGAACACGGATGGGTTTTAGTCAGTAAAAGTCTAAAACACCCTTCCGTTCCACCCAGAAAAGTCATTGGATGATGTCCCATACATTCCATCCATTCCAGGGTACAGAATCATGAACTGAACTCATGGTATCAGGCTGTGCATCAATGTATAAGACTTGCAACATAATGGACGGAACCCATTTGTTACCTAACGGTGTCACAGAAGGAAATGCAAGAGTTAATGTAACCGATACCACAGACATGTGAAACATTTTGTATTTAAGCGTTTCCTTTTGCCGGCAAGAATATCGGAATGTGGAGCTGAAGGTATGTGGTGGTGTATCTATAATGACAGCAATTGCTATAGACTTACTGGATTTTTTATTAATAAATGAAATACGATATCATTTGAGATGAAAGCTGTTGATATCCTTGTGAGAACTGGAAATTTAATAATATTTAGGTTTCACATACATACATATATGAACTCACGGCTTTTTCCCATGGGGATAGGCAGAAATCTTACAACTACAGACCATCACCATCTACGATACTTACATACTCCTTTTGCTTCGTTTACGTTCATACACCTGACCTTTTTGAAGAACATCACTAATAAGGACAGTGTATGTCCTTGTAGGGCGTCCCCTCCCAGTGTTTGCGCTAACATCTGCCTTATATTGATACTTTTTATTAAGCGCCTTTCATTCACTCTATTCCCATAGTACCACAATTGGGTTTTTTAGCCTTTTCTTCTTTTGACACTCCTTACTGCGCTAGGCTAGCTCCATATTAAAGTGTGAAACCTCCTGCCTTATCCCAATTCATTCGAAGTCGGCGCAGCATCTTCTTCCACACATCTCTATTCGTCGACCCATGTTATGTTGATCCTGCCTATTCCAATAAGTATGTACAAGTGAGGTATCCCTCAAGTATAGGTTAACCATCGTAATATTGCTATAAACATCACTTTGAGTTTCTTTCTTCTGTAAAATTCTACTCTGACACGCTTCACATATTTCCTTTCATCGTTCAACAAACTTTATCGTTATCATCCTATAACTCTACACACCCTGAAATGTTAACAGCCGTAATCATATCAGGTCTTCTACACACAACAATACGCCTTTCCCTTAGAATCACTACCTCACACGTCGAACGTTCTAGAAGCATTAAATACCAAGGCCAGACGACCTCAGATCTCGGTACAAGGCTGCAATGAAGAATATTCTACACAATGCACTTATATTTAAGACTACATGCGCCCGAGGCGTTACCCGCCGTTAAAAAGTAAAAAAAAGACATTTTTTTATAGAAAAAATCTGTGTCTTCAATCCAGGGTATGAGCTACCTTCAGAGCAAATTATATCCAAATCGGTTCAGCCGTGTCAGCGTGAAGGAGTAACAAATATACGTATACACAAACCTACAAACATTTCGTATTTATTAATGTGATACTATGTTCTCCGTGTTGGGTAGTGATATGACATTGAATAAGTTGTATTTTATCCTGAGTTCGTATTTTGTCTTCAAACATGTAAACAAATACATATGTGTTTATAGAAAAACAACTTTAGAATCCTGTATTTTTATTAAAGTTCAGTTTGCGCTGTTATGACTTTTTCAATAGTACCTACATAGTCATTCTGAAGTTACAGTACAATGAAGTTAATGTGTGTTGTGAAAATAACGTCAATTTGGAAACATAAATTTTAATATGAAATAGTTTATCTCGATGACATGTCCTAAAAACGCGAATTGGTGATACAATAGTCGTTGCAAACGCTGGGGTCCAAAGTTCCACGCATCTATATAATTTTCTTCTGGTCGTCTAGATTTATGACTAAGCATTACTTACGGCAATAGGCCGATACTTACGGCAAATACCTCCGCATACTTCCTTATACATGCATCATGAAGATCAAGATGCAATCTTAGGAATGCATCTCAAAAAACAAAACCACATCCTCTTACCTGAAACAAAGAAGAAACAACATTAATAAAGAATTCATTTATTTAGTGTATTTAAATTTCTTAACGACTGATCGACAGTTCGCGTTACCAGAGGGCTGGCTCATTCTTTGCCCAAAGAATTAGTATTGCCATCCAACGTGGCAATGCTGCCAGTCTTTTCGGCTCGTTTCCAGATGACAGCGATGCGGAGCAGTACTTTGACGCCTGAGTGTCTTATTCGGCTTTTTATTTTATTTTGTTTTTGTAAATATGTATAGTTAGTTTTATGGTATAATTGTATATATGTAAATACTTAAAATAAAACCATTTAGTGTACTAAAAGCTGTATACAACTACACACATAGCGTTTTGAGAGGCATTTGGTTTACAATGTCATTATTATAAGAGTATTCTATTCTATTCTATTCTTCATCCAATGCCTCAACAAGTTGGCCTTTACATGCCCCTAAAATTCCACAGAAGTGACGCAATGTTTTCTTTTCCTGTTGATAGTAAAAGTGTATACATATTCAGTGGATGTGGCCTAAAGGCAACAACCTCAATGTCTGAAGATACGTCTTCAGAATAATAACATACAATTGAATCCTTAAGTTGACATGATTATGTGGATAGAAAGTTTAGTACGGTTCCTTGATCTCGAGGAATTTGTATGTGAAGGACTTTGACCTGTGTGTCAGATTAGGGTTTGGGTGTTGCCTAAGTAACACTAGGACTTAAGGTTTGTTTCTTAATATTAATTTTTATATTTTTATTAAGTATTTACATATATTTTTCTCTTTTTAGATATTTTTTTTTGGGCTGGTAGAAATACCCTACTACTACTACTGCATTAAATCTGTTCCTGTAAATTTGTGTTCCTAAAGTATTAGATAAATTATTTAACCCACCAAGTGAATTCACGTATTAAACCTGCAGATTTTTGAGGTTAAATTAAAAAATAAGGTTACTAGGCCAACTGATATTCGTCATCATTATTATTATCCTGCCCTTATCTCAATGTATTTGGGGTCAGCATGTCTTCTTCTTCCATACATCTCTATTAGCAGTCGTGTTCATAGACACCTCCCGTCTAGCCATTTCATTTTTCTCAGGATCCATCCATCGCTTTTCTAGTCTTCCCCTACTTTTGTAATCCTCCACATTCATAATGAAAACTTTCCAACATGATCCTCATTTCTCAAAATAAAATTTCCCCTGTGTCGTGGGTGCGTTTACGAATATTTGAAGTCGCAAACGCGAACAGTTAAAATAACCATCTGTTAAGCTTCAATTTTTGATAAGCTCACAATATAATAATAATCTCAAGCAATTAAAACATAGATAGAAATAGTAATTAAAATCATATCAATTTTAAATAACAACAGTACGCAAATATAAGTTTATTAATCTCTCAAAATTAAACGCTTAGCTAATTGCTTGTTTCCGTAAATACTTGTTTTTCTACAAATTTACATAAAAATATTTATTATGAATGTGAGGTCTAAGTGGATAATTTATTTATAATTACTGCCTGGTCTCGTGAGCTACTAGTGAGCATGAGGTTAGGGTTCGAATCCCAGGTCGGGCAAAGTGTTAATAGGTTTTTACTATCTAGAATTTCTCAGAGGCAACTCGGAGTCTGGATTTGTGCCCGGATGGTGGCGACAGACTCGTCCATTATTACAAAGGACTCAAACATAACTTGCACACGACACCGCTGCTTAACCCTTTTGGGAATACAGGAGTGATGTTTATGTGTCTTTTTTTTTTCTTTTTTTTTATTCTTTAAAAAAAAACGTTGCCCCACACTAGGAATTTCTCCTGTATCGTGGGTGCGTTTACAAACATTTAAAGTCACATACACAAACAGCCAGACCCGGAACAACTAACTGTAGGCCATATAAATATTTGTTCCGTGAGGGAATCGAACCCACGACACGCGGCGCAGCAGTCGATCGCTCAGCCACTGCGCCAACCGTGCCGTTATTTTGAGCTCCCTTTGTTCTTAGTTGAGCTATTTGATTACTGACGAAATACACTCTGATTTGTTGACGCCATTAATCAAAAGAACCAATCGACCAATAATATAAAACAGATAAAAAGCAAAACATTTTGTCAGATTTTTTTCGTATAGTATAATTATTCTTCTATAACAATCTTGTTAAGAGACTGGGTCGGAAAAAAGGTGATAACGTCATTTTCACGGTTGGTGATGCGCGAGAGTGATGCCAATGCACTATCTCGCGCATGCGCGGCTGATACAACTCTATGATTAGCGTTGCTTATGGTTTAAGTTAGAAGAGATGACTTTTTAATAAGAGACAAATATATCCCTACCAATACATAAATCTAAAATCCGCTTCTAAATTAGATATTATATCCTTGTTAGATCTCCTTGCTAAAAATCAGATGTAACTCAAACTTTAAAAAACAGCTGTCCCAATCCAACAACAAAAAAAAACGAAAAATTGAATTTGGAACTATAAACAAATCATCCATTCCCAATACTTCCCGGGACGAGCTATATGTTGTAGAGATTTTTTATGAAAAATTTGGAAGGATTCTGGATGTATGCCAGATTTATAGCAATAGGGTCGCCTCCTATTAAATGGGACTTAAATGTAACTGGTGAAATGAGGGTGTACAGCAAGTAAACTTCTGCCCAACTCTTTCTGGGAATGCATCCGTGATATTGTGTTAATGTGAAAACTTACAAATAATAAGTTTAAGAGCTTCATAAGATGTTACAATGAGCGGTCTTATCGCTAAAAGCGATCTCTCACAGATAACGTCTTCAAGTTTCACAAATACAACATCGCTTTCATCTTATTACTTAGACCACAAACAACCAAGTAGATCAATGCGCACGCGATTACATGAAATACTGTGTGAACGAACACTATGTGAGTTGCAGCATCTCACATGAACTCATTCCTAAGCCTTATTTGTATAATAAAAGAGCTGGTTCACGCTTGAAATAACTCAAGAGTGTTAAGTGAGCGATAGTTAGTAGTTAGTGGATGATACAGATAAATAATTTATAATGTTTCTTGTGAAGGAGGTCCTGAGATGAACATAGTGATTGGAAAAATCTATGTCATCTGCCTAGCCTTTTCCCAACTATGTTGGGGTTGGCTTCCAGCCTAACCGGATACAGCTGAATATCAGTGTTTTACATGGAGCGACTACCTATCTGACCTCCACAACCCAGTTACTGGGCCACACGATACCCTTAGTAAGACTGGTTGTCAGACTTTCGGATTTCTGCCGACCCGTAACGACTGTCAAAGATCTACAAATGACAACCGAGACCAACGGCTTAACGTGCTTTCCGAGGCACGGAGGAGTCTCGATATGTTACGAACGGTTACCCATCCATAGACTGACCTCGGCAAGCATAGCTTAACCTTCGATCAACCCGTGCGGCTGTTTTTATTTAGCCACGATCTCCTCCTCCTTGATTTAAAAAATCTATGTATGAGTTAAAATTAACTGCTGAACAATATCGAAGTACACCATCTGCAAATAGCCTTGGACAACAATGATTTACTTATACTTTTGCGTCAAACTTAATTAGTAGCAATCCGAGGCGACGGGGAGGGGTCTTAGGGGTCAAGGAAATCGTCACGTCTAATCGAAAAACCTTCTAAAAGTATTATCGGCCCATTTGCCGATAAAGATGTCCATTTGTTAGAAGGCTGGTGTAAGCGTGTTCCATTGAAGGGACGTCACTCCAAAGCCAGCAGAGCAGCAGAAACAGCAGCAGACACGCCGACAGTCTGAACGCCTCTTCAAAAAGGTCAGGTGCGTTTCTCGTAACCGACGGGCGAATATGATCAGATGTATGCAGTATTTAAGGATCGTAACAGGTGGTGTTCTGTAGTTTCTGCTTACCCCCACGGGAAATAGGCTTGAGTTTATGTATATCCCATTGCTTTGTCATTTCTGATAATCAACTTATGTCTTTGGCAACCGCGCCTGACCTTAATAACCATTAGTACCTACTTTTACTTGGTCATACCTACAAACGTCATCATCATTATCATCATCTGTCTAGCCATTTCAGCTACCAGTCTAACCGGATGCAGCTCAATACCATACTTTTCCTGGAGCCATGGCCTCCATAAACCAGTAACTAGGCAACACATTACCCTTGATAATATTTTCAGAATTTTAGCCACCCGTAATGACTGTCAAATATCTACGAATGACAGCTAAGACCAGCGTTTTCCGAGCGAAAGTATCTCGGTTTGACAACGGAATGGTCACCCATCTACGGGTATACCGCGTACCGCTGTAACTTAACCACGAGCCCCTTTAACGCCTTTACAATACGTTTCTATTGAACAAACAGACTTGGAAAACAATGATTCACTCGTACTTTCTTCTGAACCTGTAGGGCACACTGTTACTGCTTTCACTTTGCAGTACATCTCAACGTTATATGTAAAGTTATAGTATGTACATAGTATTTCCATTGGCCCTGTAGTAAGACGTACGACTTTTACTTCGTTAGGATGAGAGTGGTGTACAAAAGGAAGTCTGAAAGATGCGCCTGTGACAGAGAAGTTGTGCGGAAATCGGTTGTGATGGGAAGGAATGAGGATCATATTGTTTTGAAAGTTTTGAGTATGAATGTTGAGGGTTATAAGAGTATAGGGAGACCTAGGAAACGATGGATGGATTGTGCGAAAGATGATGGAGGAAGGAGGTGACTTCTGGAAGACGGCAATTAGAAGTGTATGGAAGAAGAAGCCATGCTGCGCTGACCCCAAATATATTGGGATGAAGCTTTGGAAAGAAGCTGAATTGAATTGAGTATTAGATATTGGTATTGACAGAAGTATGTAAGCCGAATGCTGCGCCGACCCCAAATTTTTTTTTTTTTAAACGTTGCCGTTAAATAACAATTTAACGTTATTGTTAAATTGGTGTAAGGGCACGAGGATAATGGTGATGTTAAATTATATCACGATCAAGGTTACTCCGCTTGAACCAGGCGGTGATTAATTAATTTAACAATTTCAAGCTCTCACTTAAAGTTATCTGTCAGAGGAGTCTTCAAGACTTACCGCAATTTCTAGAATCTACCTAAGTAATAGATAACTCTGTCGCAACAAACACTCGACAAACGACCGGAAGATTTTGAAATTGCAAGTAAAAAGATAGAATTATTTGATACACAAGTTGCTCAATGAACGGATGTAAAAACTTCTATTGGGAACGATCACGAACGGAGATTTACGTAAAAACTGACGCCTGGCTTGAGAAACTTTGTTTATGCAGCAAATGTTTTTCGCTTCGGATGATTTTGATACAAGGAGTAAGCTCGTTTTTAGTTTTACAAGGTAATTAAAATAAGACTAAAAAAATGTTATTTAAATAAATGTTAACTTAAAAAGGTGTAATTGCACTCGTTATTATGACCATCTTTCACCATAGGATCTTATCAGCTGTTCCATACATTTTGCGATTAACGCTACAATGTATTAACTGAACAGCTGTTCCTTTTTGTTCTTGTTTTTTTTTTGTTCTTGTTTCTTTAATTTATATTTTCTTTATTAGTCCGAAAAACTCTCTACTGCTTTAAATCTTGAATTTATCTTTTCTGCTCAGGTAGGCAGTTGCTAGCTCACTTCAGCTGCATCCAGTTAGACTGGAACTGACCCCAACATAGTTGGGAAGAAGGCTAGGCAGATGATGATGTATGTTTTACATATGTTACAAAAATAATCTTAGTCGTTATCATGGATAAAAAAAACCGTATTGGGGTCTACAATAACAAGATATTATGAATTACGACATCGTGTTACAAGACGCCTTTTTTTAATTACAAGGATATTAAAACGTGACTGTAAAATATCTTTTTTTTTGACGTTTCTAAGAATCGATAGGTTTTAGTTCGAACAATAAAAAAGGTAGTTTGACTTTGGTCGTACCTCTATTAAGATTTTTTATGGTTTTACCACACTTTTTGCTGTTGAAGACTTTAATTTGATTATTTTCCTTCAAGCAATTCCATGAAAACTATTAGTGCAGCAGTGGACGGTGTTTTCATCACTCGGCTGTAAAATAAGTGCTTCCAACATAGCTCTCTTTTCAATACAGTTTGTTAAGACAAAATGTGGGTAGAACTTACATTTTACAAGACAAAAGGACCAGTTTCCCGGACGAAGGACCAGCTTTTAAGCTTATTGTCTGAGCTTTAGCCCCAACTTTTCTTATTCTGGTTTTGAAATATAAGCAGTAGATTTATAAACGACTGAAATCGTAGCAAAAGTATATTCACGACTTGACTTTATTTATCATTCTATAGTATATATTATAGTATAAAGAATTCCGAGTTTTAGGTATTTTGACGATGATGAAATTTAAGATACAAAAAGAAATATGATGACACGTTACAACGCAATTACTTTATAGCACCCAATCTAGTACCATATACAGAGGTCAAACTAAGGCTCTAAGGCGTCACTTTTTATGTCCCAAATACCAAATAAAACCGCATGAAAAAACTAGCGTAAACACACAAAGAATCACCATATGGCATCATTCTTTAAAATAAATTTAAGGTAGGGTCTTCTTCGCGTTCGTTTTTTAAACAAGTCACGTCTCCAAATAAATCCTAAAGTCTCACTTCAGTGTATTTTGTTTTGTTCAAATAACTAATGTTGATTTTAATAGTATTTATCTAAGAAGAAAAATATTATTATGGGAGAAACGTTACAACAAATAGTTAATGTAGAACTTATTTGTAGTTTTTAGACCAACGAAATATTAGTAACTTTTTTGCAAATATGTATAACCTTATTTTAAATGTATTTTTCTAACTCTTCCGCTGTTCTTTTGTTATTACTTTCGCTGCGGGATCCAAGACTGTAGATCCTTTCTCCGGAACTCGTCGGGCTTCATTGTAGTCAGGAGTTGCAGTCATTTGGGAATAGTGTGGCGGGATTGTCCCTAAAAAAACATTATTTCAATCGGTCTAGTTATCGCAGCAGAGGCCTCTTCAGGCTGAGTAAAGAGATTTCCTACCAAGAATTTCGAAGTAGCAGCTTACACTCTGGATCTATGTCCGATCGGTGGCAATAGGCTCGCCCCTTACTAAATGGGACTTAAATCCCAAAACCCCTAGTCCTATTGACTATAGTAACAACAAAATTGACGGCACGGTCGGCGCAGTGGCTGAGTGTTCTGATTGTGGGCTGCGTGTCATGGGTTCGATTCCAGCACGAAACAAATATTTGTATGGCCTACAGGTAGTTGTTCCGGGTCTGGCTATTTGTCTATGTGTTTTAAATGTTTGTAAACTCACCCAAGATACAGTAAAAGTTCCTAGTGTGGGGTAACGTTTAAAAAAAAAACAGTACTAAGGTACAAATTGCGAAAAAACCTTGAATTTCTTGGCCTGCGTCTACTCATTCGCTTTAAGCTTACTAGAGAGAGAAATCCCGTATTCCCCTCAAACAAAATCCAACAGAAGCAACCGAACTAAACCAACAATATAAACAGTAATCAACCCAGTTACTGTAACAACGAAAACTGTTCGTAATTTACATAAGAATTAACCAGCATAAAAACATACTTACAGTCTAACAGCCCGTGACAACAAGAACAAGCTAAGTGTTCTTACTACATTAGTATTGTGACCATTTTCAAGGTCAATACGGCTACGTTACATGCGTGCGCGCATCGCTCGTGCGTGCACGGATATGCATGCGTGCGTGTTCTTGTGTCTTTTGAATTTTTCACGGAAACTCATTTTGAATTTTTGAGGTGATTTTTTTTGTAAAGAATTGACTTAAAGCTTATTTGAATGTTTTCTATCGTTTAATATTAAAGTATACTGGACTGTTTAATTTTCCTGAAGTGAGATTTTCTATTTAGTGTTTTCTGATATAAAATAAATAAAACTAGCCTGTTAATGTCTCAAGGTAAAAGCCTCTTCTCATGTAGAGAAGGCATGACTAATAAGCACCACCACCACCATATTAATAATTATAAATTCAGGTACACAAAACCTGAAGTTTTGTTTTCTGATAGTTTTTCTGTATGGGATACTCTATTATATATTTCCCTCTATTAAGTTTTAGCCAGTACAGACGCCATCACATGAAGCTATCCCAAACTGTCAAATTCCGTTCCCAATTGAACATGAACCTTATTTTTTTGTTATAAAGTTGAAAACCTTTGAAGCATCAAGCTACCCCAATATGTCAAAGAAATTTGACAGATTGGATACCTGTATAAGGTCTAAAAATAAATATTTAAAGCCAAACGTGACGACACGAGTATTATGCTCAGGCATGCGCAAGAGTCCGTCAAAAGCGGTCAAAAACCTTTACAATATCTGACAACTCGACAGCCTTACTTTTACCCAAGAAAATTTCTGTCAACTATTCACTTCGTGTTACCATATTTAGAGTTATTGGTAAACCACAGCAGGTCAATAACCTCTCATTAACAGTAGCAGTTAACAAAATTAACAGAATTATTCAATGATAACGATCTTAAATTTCACTTTTCAAAGTAACGGATGGATATTTTTGGTAAGC
Source organism: Phlogophora meticulosa (assembly GCA_905147745.2). NCBI lineage: Eukaryota > Metazoa > Arthropoda > Insecta > Lepidoptera > Noctuidae > Phlogophora > Phlogophora meticulosa. Next base: position 4,665,246 of record LR990542.1, read on the forward strand.
ATGTTGTACATTTTACGGTAAAACTAAAAACAGAAATTTAATCTCAGGAAAATATTCTCTCGCTTACCAGATTTCGTAACAATACTTGATACTATTTGTATGGTTTTTTCCTTAAGAGACCATCTCAGACTCTGCATGGTCCTCACATGATCTGATCAAGATAATGTCTGGATTTAAGCGACTGTTTCAGAATCAGAATATTTATTTGTGATGCAAAGGTATTTACATAAAGGTCTTAGGTTAGTTAGACGTGCGATATGTTTTGCCGTGAAGGCGTACAAATATTTTAAGCTGTGAGTTTGTTCCGCTGTTTCTTTCTCAGATACAAAACAAAGTCCTCATCAAAGAACATGTCGGAATATGTACAGGGTGACTTTTAAATCATTGGCATCTTTCAGAGGATAAAAGTCAAATCACTCATCATAATGTATGACAACTTTCACTATGGCACAAAACTGAAATTGCATACAAAAGATCAGCTGTTCCCTACATTTTGTCGTGATTCGTGAACATAACACATCAGATTGTTTTTCAACTTTCACACATACATACATATATAAACTCAAGCCTTTTTCCCATGGAGGTAGGCAGAAAGTACTGAACGCCATCTGCTACGATCCTTAGATACTCCTTTTGCTTTGTTCATACAACTACGACCTATGTGGCGCGGCGGGCGAAGGTCCGCTTGCGACGCAGGAGGTTGCGGGTTCGATTCCCGCCTTGGGACAAATGTTTGTACGATCTACAAAGATTTGTTCCGGGTGTTCTGGGTATTTTCTATGTATATTAAAAAAAATATCTATCTATGTAATGTATTGTATTAAGTATATCAGTCATCTAGCACCCATAACACAAGCTCTGCTTAACTTGGGGCTAGATGATGCTGTGTGGATTGTCCAGCATTATTTATTTATTTATTTTATTTAACTTCCACCCCTTGAAATATAGCCTATGAATTAAAATTCACCCTGTTTACATAAAAACAACTAGAGTACATAATAACTACAGTGATCTAACAGCAATGACCTATTAACCCACACATTTGCGACATACGTTACATTAACACTAGTTATATAATAGATGAAGAGTTTTGTTGTAAAAAACCGTGGTCCCACTGCAAGCGGAGTGGTTTGGTAAAATAATTTATTTTCAAGCTAATTTAAAAAAAATATATCTCAAGAGTTGGTTATACAGTGTCCGGAAGAGCTATATCTATCAGATAAATTGAAGGATTAAAACAAATTTAGTGTAAGTTAAGTCGCGTGAACTCACGTTGGTTTTCAGACTGTCAAAGCTTGCACTGTTTGAACATGTCAACTCAAATCTGTTTGGTGCTTTACACAAAGACCATCTCGGTCACTAATCTGCTTGGTCCTCACATGATCTAACCAAGATAATATCTGGATTTTAAAAAAGACTGTGATCTCTAAATTTTTCTCTATATTTCTTGACAGAGTAGTCAGATATCGAAACACTAACATCATCTGCATAGCCTTTTTGCAGCTATGTTGGGGTCGACTTCCAGTGTAACCGGATGCACTGCCTATCTGACCTCCACAACCCAGTTACTGGGCAACACAATATAGCGAAACACCAAACTACGAGTAGTATAAAAAAAACTGATAACGTGTAAAAAATATTTGTAAAAACCTATTTACAGATAAATATCATTTATCATTGGTCAATTTCATGACGTGAGATGTGGTATTGAAACAACTTGATAGATTTTCACTATTAAAAAATTTCCTTCCAAAAATCATTCAATCAATGTACGTACGTGTACAAAACATTTAAATTAATTGCATTCACACGGCAGGTAGCTTATTTGTAATAGGTAATTAATAGCACTTAGCTATTCTTAGCCCATGGTAGAGACAAATAAAACCAAATGTCAAAAAGTCAAGTCAGGTCATTCTGGCCCACAGTTTCTTTTCTTGTGATAGAAATCTTTAGCAAATAGATATTACACCGTTTAAGTAATATTGTATACAGTTTATTCAATACCTCTTAAGTTAGTATGTTGCAATAACTTAGGTTAAAGATCAAAGCGTACAATTATCTTATGTGAGTGGTCTTACGAAGTGTGTGTAGTCTTTTAGATAAGTTTGTTGGTACTGCAATTACCTTACTAGTTATTGAGTTACCTTCTTAGTAGTATATTAAATATAGGATTAGTAGATATAGCTTCTTTTATATAATATGCAAAACACCTATTAACCACTCATCTCACAGATATACAATAAACTTGACAACCAAGGGCTAAGAGGCAAGTAACTCCATGTAAAATTAATGTATGGAAACCAGCTGCATCACGCACATTTCGCCAATTTTAAGTCCGATGTTATAAAAGACGAGCCTATTGCCAAGTAACTGGACAGAAATCTTGACAACGAGCCAGTGACAACCACACAAAACCTAGGTTTTGGTCAAACTGTTCCTATCTGCTCACCTTCAAGTGTGATCAGACTTGGGTGCTTAGGACCAGCTTGACCAACCGTCGTCTATTCACCGCCGTGCACTAAAAGGTTCAACAACCTCTTTACACAGTATTTAGATAAGTAAAAGAGCAAGCACTTACACAAATAGATACTTCACAATAAATTTGATATGAGCTCTAAGTATTGCGGAATGTCAATTCACAGTATAAGTAAAAGTGTAAATGTCAAAAGTTTCAATATCTAATACTGTTGCATGTTTTCATAAAGAGTCTGATTTATCTTCCGCCTTTGCATAATGTGATGCATAAGTATTGCAGATGTTAAATGTAACCTTTTGTTTCATTCTGTAATATGGGATTGTGTAATACAAGGATATTGTTTTTGTTGATATATTATGTTTTTGCTACTTTAAAGGGATCAATCAACGCTTTTTTTGCAAATTGCAGTGCTATTTTAGGTTTAGTTTTGATAAAATTCAACTTGAGATAGTTCAATTCTACGACACGGTTGGCGCGGTGGTTGAGCCATCGGCTGCTGCGCCGCGTGTTGTGGGTTCGATCCCCACACGGAACAAATATTTGTATGGCCTACAGGTAGTTGTTCCGGGTCTGGCTGTTTGTGTATGTGAGTTTAAATGTTTGTAAACGCACCCACGATACAGGAGAAATTCCTAGTGTGGGGCAACGTTTAAAAAAAAAAAAAAAAAAAAACTGTTTTGCGGTAATTATAATTAAATATTGGTTAAATTAAAATAATTTAAAACATCATCCATAGCTCTCGATTTTTTTTACTAGATACTAAAATATATTATTTAAAGCATCAATTTATTTGCAGCAAATCAGTCAATTTTGTGAAAATGTAACGATTTGCAGCAAATATATAGCTATAGTGACGTTCCGAATATTAATAATTTTATGCAAAAAAAACATTAGATGACACAACAGTTATTTGGGCTCATTACTAAATTAGAAATTTCATGCAATTACAAAAAAACAATTACCAAAAAAAAAACATGTTATTAGACAACAGTGCATTACTAAACATATTCAGTAAACCGCTCGCAGTGGGACCGCGCCTCATGTTAAACTTGCAAACCCACCAGTAATGGTTACACGGATAATTTAATTACTAGAACGGTTTGTTATTATTTAACTGTTTCAAATATTTGTACACTACCATAATTTTTATTTAAGGTAACATACAAGAGCAGTAGGCGTATCAATTAAGAAGTAATTAATGTTGGGAAGAAAATCAGAGTACGTAATTTTATAAGGTAGGTACCGAATGCGTATTGGAAGATGCAGGGTGGGTAAGCCCCCACAAGATGGACAGACGCTCTGACGGATCGCAGGAAGCCGATGGATGAGGGCAGCGCAGAACAGATCGTTGTGGAAATCTTTGGCCGAAGTCTATGTCCAGCAGTGGACGTCTTTCGGATGTAATGGTGATGATGATTGTAGGTAGTGTTGATCGAAGGTTAAGACACACTTGCCGAGGTCAGTCTGTGGATGTCGGTGATGGGTTCGTAACATATCGAGACTCCTCCGTGCCTCGGAAAGCACGTTAAACCGTTGGTCCTGATTGTCACTTGTAGATCATTGACAGTCGTTACGGGTAGTCAGAAGCCCGATAGTCTGACAACCAGTCTTACCAAGGGGCGTCGTGTTGGCTAGTAACTGGGTTGTGGAGGTCAGATATTTTGACGACCTATGTGGCGCAGCGGGCGCAGGTCCGCCTGCGACGCAGGAGGTTGCGGGTTCGATTCCCGCGTTGGGACAAATGTTTGTACGATCTACAAATATTTGTTCCGGGTGTTCTGGGTATTTGCTATGTATAATTAAAAATATCTATCTATGTAATGTGTTGTATTAAGTATATCAGTCATCTAGTACCCATAACACAAGCTCTGCTTAGCTTGGGGCTAGATGATGCTGTGTGGATTGTCCAGCATTATTTATTTATTTAGATAGGCAGCCGCTACGTAAATTAAGGATCCTACGCACTTTAAACCTTACTAACATAATATGATCCTCTTTTAGATTTTTATACAGGGTTTTTTTATCTTCATCTCCCTTATAGTATAGACAAATTAATTATTCGCAAATAAAAGTAGTTTAAAACTCTTAAAAGCCGCTTTTTAAGCTCACTACTTAATATTTTTTTTCAAATCTAGTTAATCAACATTAAAACACGTAAATGGTAAGGCCGACCACTCATTAACATTTGACAAATCTACTGATATCAAATATTAAAATAAGTATTACAGAAAGTGGCATTGAATAATTATCGTAGTGTGAAATAAAATTAATAACATCAAATGTTAAATACAATTAAGATTAAATGAATCGTACTAAATAAAAACAGTATTTGCATAAAGAATGTTACCTACTTATTTTTTACGATAACTTTTAAGCAAACCAATAATATTTTAAATATCTAAGTCAATTTTACAAAATGCATATTTTTTTTTAATGCAGATAAAATTAATATGCATTTTGACCTTCAGACAATTTGTGACTGTATACAGAATGCAAATCAATTTATATTGTTGAGTGAAATAAATTATGTATTATTATAATGGCTACCACTATTTTAAAACAGGTTCAAGGCAGAGTAATAGTTGATTGGACTTGTTGCATACATTATTATATATTATATTTAATATCTGCCTTCCCACTGTCAATATATATATATAGTAACAATACAATAACTTTTGTAATGCTTGGTTAAATTTTAACATTCAATATCGTAATTTTTGACATTTGAGTCCGCGCTTAAGAAACGTGGATGTAGTTCGCGATAGCCAGCCTTTGTTATCTCGATCCTATATTAATTATTCTTTGTCATGTTAACTCAATCCTTGCTATCAAATAAACATATGTAGCGACATCTATCTCGCCACATAGGAATAAATCTGACGAATACTACATCGCGTGATTAAAGTTCTTCGCGCGATTTAACATATCGGGTACCCACCCTCCACAGTCTTGTCGGAGGATCCTCCATTTCCTATGAGCGATAAGAAACTTTACACCCTGTTCCTCATCGGAATCACCTTCATAAGTATATATATATGAAGTGTAGTATATATTTGGGGGTAAACATATACTACACTACATATACATGTATATTTATGAAGGTGATTCCGTCAATGAAGCCGACGAAATTCATACTGTCCAACGTCGTTTGCAAATTAAGCGCTCTTTTACGCTTATGCTAATTCAATACTGTTTTGCGGTTATTATAATTACATATTGATTAAATTATAATGATTTAAAACATCATCCATAGCTCTAGATTTTTTTTAGGCTGCATATCGGCATATTTTCACAATAAGATCTTATTAGCAGCAATCCTTATTTTGAAAAAACATGGTAAATTTGGAATTAAAGTATCCAGCGAGTATAAAATATTATTTTGTAGTTGGATTGGGTTGGATTCCAGAACGGAAAAATATTTGTACGGATTACAGATGGTTGTTCCGGGTCTGGCTTTTTGTGTGTGTGAATTTGAATATTTGTAAACGCACCCACGATACAGGAGAAATTCCGAGTGTGGGGCAATGCCTAAAAATAAAATGTCAAACATATTATTTTCTAACTAGTCATTTAAATCTGTCAAATGTCATGTTTATTTATCCGTTAATAATTATAGAACTGAATGAAATTTGAAATGTCAAATCACACGACGGCCATACTTGCCGGTTTAAAATATATAAATATCACAATATTTTGTAGCGACATTTGTAAGTACGTGTCGTAAATGTCAAGATCTTTACCACTGAGAAGGTAGAAGACAGAAGGGCAGGTTTGTACAAGAAGCAAAACTGCACATAATACCCAAATAATCTTGGCTTACATAGCATGCCAAGGCATCTCCTATGCCTAAATGGAGACTATTTAGGCATAGGAGATGCCTGTAATTGAAGTCTCCGCTCTTCCATTACATAATATAACAAAAAGTGTGAAGTAGAAAATACATACGATCAATTTCATATGTGTGTGTGTGTGTATGAGTACAAACACATTTACATACACATACTTTACGTGCAGAGCCATAATAAATAATTTTTAATTAATTAATTTTTCGTAATTTTTTACCTCTCACTAGTCAGTGAGAGGTCAAAAAGTACGAGCCTTTTTGACCTCACACTGGTTCTTTTTGAAGTGAGTTTTAGTTCTTTTCGCTTGTATTGACCCAAATAAATGTTTTTTTTCTTTACCAGCACGAATGCTTGATCTAAACATATTACAGATTCGAACGATAATGATACTAAAAATACTTGTTTCGGACATAATATTCATTTATTTTTAAGACTTTGTTCATATCTATAAGTGATACTAATTGCGTTTGACACCAAAATGCTACAAAATAGTTGTATTATCTATTCAAAAACTGTACAAATTGACGTTATGATAACGTCAAGCATTCGGACTCAGATCACCATAACTACATACGTTTCTATGTACGCGTGCGCATCAACATTTTTTTTTTTTTTATTTATGAAGCCAACCTTCTGTACCCATCTATGTCATGTCTTTCCTCCTTGAAGCACCGGTTACTTCTTCGAAGGTTATAATTAGGTATTAAAACTTTAATTATAAGGGTTGACTCTGCCTTGTCATCAGTACACGACTCGATTTAAATGTAGGTCGTTTGTGGTTTTGCGATGTATTTGCTAGATGTTCGCAATTTAAAATGAAACAGTCTCTTCAATATCCCGATTTTCGATTCGATTCCCACCCTGGGACAAATGTTTGTACGATCTACAAAAAAATGTTCCGGGTGTTCTGGGTATTTGATATGTATAGTAAAAAATATCTATCTATGTAATGTATTGTATTAAGTATATCAATCATCTAGTACCCATAACACAATTGCTCTACTTAGTTATGGGCTAGATGATGCTGTGTGGATTGTCCAGCATTATTTATTTATTTATAATATACATCTGATTCTACTGACGATTGAATCATTATAACACTTCTTCTTATACTTTAAATCTCCATTTATAAGAACCCACAAAATGGCAATATATCCCGAGAAATCAAAATTTTCTACGTTTTTTGTAAGTTGCAACTTAGAACTAGGTGTTACAATAATCAAAAAAGTTATTAACCACCATAACGAACACTTTAATACTCTTACACATCCCGTTTTCGTGAAATCATGCTCCATAACTCTAACTTGACCATCCAACTTTGTCCTGACATCCTCTCAATGCCGGTGGACGTAGTTCCACCATAGAGTAATCTGATCTTAGAGAAATGGGAACTTGGTGAACTGTTGCTGCCATATCTACTCGTATATTAATAATTCCAGATACTCTAAACAAGCGCAGTAATCTAACTAAGTCATCAACTGATAAGGTATCTCTCATACAGGCAAAGATTGAGACCCTTTCTAATTCGTTTGGCTCATTGATTCCCAACATGTGTTCCAAAAAAGCTTGAGAATGGTCCGCGAAAGGTTTAAAATACAAACATTTCAATTCAAAAATCACATTGATGGAAACCGAATTAAAAATTATTTAAGAAATTATGTGTTTCCCATTACCTACTGGTATTTAATGGTACTTTTGAGATTGACAATTATGCTTAAAGCTTTGATTGAAGTTCATTTTAAGATTGACACATTTTCTTTTTTTAAGACTTCTGATCCTTATTGACAACGAAGGAAACAAAATGGTCGTGGGTTGAACAAAGTTTGGGAACCACTGCTTCAGCTATAAATGGCATATACCTTCGAAATAAGTATAAGTAATAAGTATAAGTACCAACCTATTACTGTCCCACTGCAGGGCAAAGGCCTCTTCTCATACAGAGAAGGCACGAGCATTAATCACCACGCTTTCTCAAGACGAAATAAGTATGTAAAGTGATAATAACAATAGCACTGTTAAAAACCTTGTCCGTTGTTCCTTGTACGATGGTTATGGTTTCATAATCTTCAAGAAAATTCTTCAAGGCTCTCGTATAAATATTTGAGTAATTCTTGGGTAATCATTACGACAATATGCTAGATCTTAAAAGGATAATGTTTCGAAAATGCATTAACATATCAGTTCATTGCTCCGTGTCTTAGTCTGTGGATGTAGAAAGCTGTGTTTCCTAAGGTCAGTGCGTAGATGGGCAACCATCTATTACATTTCGAGGCCTCTAGCATATAAAGTCCGTGGTTGTAAATCTGGGACACTAATTACGGGTAGTCGAAATCCCGAAAGACTAACAACCAATCTTACCCACGAACTAGATTTATAGAAGTCAGATAAGCAATAGCTTTTTATTGCTTAGTTGGCCTAGTGGTCACAATCGCGAGTGCTAAGCACAAGGACCTGGATTTGGTTTCCTGATCGAGCAAAGTGTTATTGGGTGCATCAATCTGAAATTTATCAGTAGCAGCCTGGAGTCTAGACTTGGGCACGATTGACGGCAACAGTCTCGCCTGACTGCATGAGACTTACTTGCCAAATATGGGTTAACAAGAGTTACATCTTTGCCTAATCTTGCTGCGTCCATTTAAATTGTTGACCCTAAAACAGTAGAGGAAGGGTTTGGTAGATGAAGATGTATGTGGAAATGTAGAAATCTATAGGTCAAACAAGGAACTTATAAGAATCAATATGATGATGCGGAAATCATCACAAAACCTGCTCTACGTGACACGTGACACGTTACAAAATTGCTTGGCAACCTATTTACAATAATATACGAGTTTCATACCTAACCAGTTTCCGTTGTCGCCTTTTACTTTTCACTCAATCATAAGTAATTTTGTGTCGTTTTAATTTTATTATTTCATATGTCGCGATGGACCAGTTCAAGGCCTTACCTCTCAGACACGAGATTACAATGTGTTTTCAATTCATACAAATTTACAGACGCCAGCTTATCAAGCTATACCAAATTGACAAATTTTCCCACCAGACCATAAAACTTATTCATTTGAAGTAAAGTTGAAAAAATATCAAATAAATTTCACAGATTGGGGTAGCTTGGCCTCTGTACGTTCTAGATTTATTTTAGACAACAGACTTATAATAAAGCATCATCAGACTAGCCTTTTCCCAACTACGTTGGGGTCGGCTTCCAGTCTAACCTAATGCAGTTCAACACCAGTATTTTAGATGGAGCGACTGCCTATCTGACCTACGCAACCCAGTAACTGGGCAACACGATACCCCTTGGTAAGACTTTCTGGCTTCTAACAACCCGTAACGACTGTCAAAGATCTACAAATGACAGCCGGTACCAAAGGTTTAAAGTGCGTTCCAAGGCACGGAAGAGTCTCAACATATACGTCTGTCACACATCCATAGACTGCTCGGACTATAAATATAAGTTCGAAATCGCCAGCCCGCCTTAAGCAAGCGTGGTGATTAATGCTTGCGCCTGCTATGTATGAGAAGAGGTATTTGCTCTGCTGTGAGATTTTGATGATAGACATTACATGTGGTCCCGAATTAAGAATACCAGGACCACCCCATTTCATCCCGTGGGTGTCGTACGAGGCGACTAAGGGAGCTTTAAGACCTGGTGTATAACAATAAGCACCTTAGGTCACCCGCACGGTGGCGGGTATACCACCAACGATAGCATTCCCAAGGAGGGTTGGTGTCAGGCAGGCGGCCGACTGTAAAAACTTATGCCAAAACCTTAGTAGCATGGAAAAATTGGGATAAGGGCAAGAGAATTTTGACGACATGGTTGGTGCAGTGGTTGAGCCATCGGCTGATGCGCCGCGTGTTGTGGGTTCGATCCCCGCACGGAACATATATTTGTATAACCTACAGGTGGTTGTTGCGGGTCTGGCTGTTTGTGTATGTGAGTTTAAATGTTTGTATACGCACTTACGATACAGGAGAAATTCCTAGTGTGGGGTAACGTTTTTATTTTAAAAAGAAAAAAAAAAAGATGATGATTAAAATTACATCACGCCTGTATTTCCGTGAAAGGTTGGGCAGAGGTGTATCTACAGTACAGGGGTGAGCCTATTGCCATCAACCACTACTACCACTAGACTCACTACGGTTTTATATTGTATTATTTACACACCAATGTCTGGATAATTATTCCAGCTCACAAAACGCTCAACTTACGCCTTACTTAAACAAAAGCTGACCACAAGAATAAAGCAGTGTTGGGCCATTCTTAGTCATAGGATTAACACAAATATGTCGAAACAAGTTTCCGTAATAAAACCAATAAATACAATATAATATCGGTATGTGGAGCGACTAACAGTTTGTCGTGGGTTCGACCGTCCTTGCGCTGCGCCTACGCAGCTCCAAAGACGTTTGAAGTGTAACTGTACTTTTGTTACAGTCTTTGGTCCTTTTTTGGGGTCGAAGGACCAGATTCCAAATAGGTGTGTGTAACATATGGCTTTTGATGATGCAAAGTAATTTATTGTTCGGCATACTGACGACTGAAGGCATATATATCATTATCACACACATATGTAGGTGTGTGTATGTGTGTGATACTGAAGACTAAAGGCATAGAAAATGACAAGTCTTTAAACTGCAATAATTTGTGTTATATACGAGTATCACTTACAATTAAAAACCTTTATCTTACCGTATTTTGTATGTAACATACTATAAGTGATCACACTGTAATAACATTTTTAATCATTTTTCTATGTATTATTGGTGATGTTCTTCAGAGAGGTCAGGTGCGTAGTACTCGCAATCGGCGTGTATGTATGACCAGATGTATGAACGCAAAAGAAATAGAAGTTGTACGTGAGGATCGTTGTGTCGAGGTAGCGTTCTGTAGCTTCTGCCTAACCCCATGGGAATAAGTTTATACTATAAGCAAAACCTACTCTATCAAACGGGTGATATTTCAATGCATATTGTATGAAGATATTATTTTGTCATAGCAATATCCTTCTAAGTTTCTTACATCCAAACGTATCCATAAACATTTAGATTAATCATTCGGCCCTACGTATAAATTAACCAAGTCTACAATTTAAATAATGTATATATATAAGTTGAAGTTAAAGTAACAGGCAACAGTATACAGAGTCGGTCTGGTCGTCTGTCACTTCAGTTACATAACGGCACTCGGTTGCAAATTATATTATGCAATGAAATGCAATGCAATACAGTTTGCACCTATCGTGAGCTTCGAACTACTGGTAATGATACAAGAATTTCAAAGTAAAAGCTTAATCACTTGTAAGTTAAATGTAAGGGAAAGGAACTTTGATTTCAATATAAAAGATAGTAGTACCAGCCTATTACTGTCCCACTGCAGGGCAAAGGCCTATTCTCATACAGAGAAGGCACGAGCATTAATTACCACGTTTGCTCAAGACGCGACGGGTTGGAGATTTCAGACTTATATTAATTATATAAGTCCAGGTTTCCTCACGATGTTTTCTTTCACCGATGTCAGTAATGTCCAAGATAAACTTAGAAAGTACATATGAATTGAAAAACTCACATTGGTACTAACCCAGGTTTGAACCCACAACCTCGTGGACAAGAAGCGAGGCCTAAACCAATGGGCCATCATGACAGAAAAAATAGTACTTACATGATATCTCTCATCATATGCCTAGCAGTCCTGTCCCAACTATATTGGGGTCCAGTCTAACCAGATGCAGCTGAATACAGTATTTTACATGGAGCGAATCCCTATCTTATCTCTACAACCCAGTTACTGGGCTATACGATACCCCTTGGTAAGACTGGTACTCAGATTTCGGGCCTCTGACTACCTGCTACGATTGTCAAAGATCCGCCGCGGCAGCCGGGAAAAACGGCATAACGTACTTTCCGAGCCTCGGAGGAGTCTTGATATGTATGATGAAATTGATTGTTAGACTTTCGGGTTTCTGACTACCCAACGACTGCCAAAGATCTATATTAGACAGCCGGGACCAAACGGGCATAGAGGAGTCTCGATATGTAATAATGAACGCTAATCCATCCAGAGATATTGACCTCAGCAAGCGTAATTAAATCTTCAATCGATCCCTGCAGCTGTTTTTATTTATCCTCAAGCTCCTCTATATGACTTCTTGTCAATCGTAATTTCCATAACATACAATGTAATTTGTGGAGATTAAATAAAAATGGTAATAACTAGTCTAAACCTGTGTTCTTATACATCATCATCTGCCTAGCCTTTTGCCAACTATGTTGGGGTCGGCTTCCAGTCTAAACAGATGCAGCTGAACACCAGTATTTTACATGGAGCGACTGCCTATCTGACCTCCACAACCCAGTTACTAGGCAACACGATACCCCTTGCTAACACTGTCTTCTTATACATACATACATATGAATATTTCTACTACATCATTAACCGTATCTGCTCGTACAGGCAGAAGATCAATGCATATGGCGGCATATTACTTTTTGTGGCCACCGCATTGGGTCATGGGAGCGACCGCGTGTCACTTACGAAGAGTAGGGTGACGACGTGGGCCGTGAATGTGGGATACCGTGCAATGGAAATGTAGTCACGTATCTTTGTAATAAATAACATCACGCTACTATTTCACGGAGGGGTACGCAGTGATGTATCTTTAGCTCTTTAAGTTTTACTTCTTGTTGAAATATCTCAGGATATGCTGAGATAGGAGCCTTTTTGGCCTCGCAAAAGTCCTTTTATTTTTTATTGTTCAGTTTTTAGTTTTATTTTTTCTTGTGTTTTTTATTATCTGTGCGTGTTCCAAAATTTTTTTTTTCTCTCTTTTCTTTTTTTCTTTCTTTAATATACCCACATTCCGCCAGTTATGTTTAAGTCCCATGTAATAGGGGAGAGCCTATTGAAACTTACCGGACACAATTTGAAAATTCAGGCTGCTATAGAGAAATTTTAGATGGAAATACTTACTATAACACTTTTCCCGATCCGGGAATCGTATCTAAGTGCTTATGCTTAGCAGTAGCGCTTGCGACTTTTTGAACACAATATGTTAATTGCATTAAATTGCATGAGTCGATTTTGGTATTTATTTATTTTGGTATATTGGTGTGTGCTAGCTAACATGAGGCAAATTATTTACTTTAATGATTTATAAAGATAATTGATATAATTACTATTATTTGACATATGTTGTATAGATTCAAGTTCTTCAAACCTATCAGACAGACGTGTTGCTGGGGAGTTAGTTCGGCTACTTCTTCTTCCCAGAAAAAACACTGGGAAGTGGTGAAGGTGGGCGTTTAGGGGGACTGTCTTTTGTAAACTTTTTGCCGTTCAAAAAGTGCTGATTCTCAGCCTCATTTGAATAAACAAAATATGATTTTGATTTTGATTATTGCACGTTCTTGAGATGCTAAAATGTGACAGTTAAATGCCAATTTTACGACAACACAATACTTGCATAATGTCACATCTTTTTAAAGTTTAGTAAACCCATATTGCTTACAAATGACGAAATTTTTACAAATCGCATGTTTTATCAACGTGCAAATTCGCATAAAAACCAAAGTCCAACGCAACGATGCATTTATTAAAAAAATGTTAAATGTCAAGATTTATCCCAAAATAAACGCAATCGTGGTCGTTAACGCGTGTCAAGTTTGGATGCTCAGGCGCACGTTACGGCGCCTACGATCATCTATTGTTCTAGGAGTTAGTGTTGTGCTTCGAATTCGACTTTCAAGATGTTATCGACAAATTATCAATAACATTATAAAAAATTATAAAGGACCAATTCAGTTATTATATCGTAATGTTATGTTATTATCCTGTTTGCAGTTTGGCAGGCAGATTATTATACAAAGTATTTTTTTAATTAATTTAATATTAAATCTATAAATAAGAAAGCACCAAGAAATGCTTAGTTAAAGTTAAAGTAAAATTTAAAATTAATATTAACTAGCAGCACCCTGCGGTGTTACCTGCGGTGACAATTCACATTCATCAAAAATAATCATAAAGTTCTCGTCGTTAAGTATTCTGTTTTTTTTTTAATTTTCTGTGCAATTGTCTTAATATTTCTTACTCTACGGACTGTTGGTTCTCCAAAGTACGAGTATTAGAATACTTAAAAAAAACGAACCGAATGGTGATTATATAAACACAAAAAAAATAACTAACTATCCGAGATATGGTCACTAAAATACTTACATACAATGCGTAACTATTACTAAATCTATTGATTGAGTAATAAATATATTGGTGACACTAAGAATAGCCATAACAAATATCTAGTATTGTTAGAGTGGACGAAAAAATACTATCGAAAGTGTGTATTGTCAAGAAATATTACAAGGACCTCTGCATCGACTTTGAACTGACGTATCTGTCATTGTTATGTTAGAAAACAGATTCGCGAAATAAACAAACGTAACGTAATCTGATAAGGTTACAATGCTGAAGTTTTTTTCACTTGGTCAACTTGCGCTAAATTAAATTAAACTTCGTCATTCACGTGCTTGGCGGAGCCGTGAGACAAGGTTTGTGTTGTTTATGGTTTTCTTTAAGTTCAATATTTATTTATCGTGGGTGTTCAACCTGCAGCTGAGATGAGAATGCCGAGGGGGAAGTGTGGTGTTACGCGAATGGATAGAAAAAGAAATGAGTATGTAAGAGGAAGTCTGAAAGTGGCGCCTGTGACAGAGAAGTTGTGTGTAACGGTATGGGCATGTGATGCGAAGGAATGAGGACCATGATGAGAGGAAAGTTTTGTGTGCCCTGCCCTTATCCCAATTTATTTGGGGTCGGCGCAGCATGTTTTCTTCTTCCATACATCTCTATTTGCCGTCATCTCAAGGGTCACCTCTTTTCTTGCCATATCATCTTACACACAATCCATCCATTGTTTCTTTGGTGTTCCTCTCTACTCTTATAATCGTCTACATTCATACTCAGAACCTTCCTCACAATATTACCTATCCTAAAAAAAGTTTCACAAAAATAAAAATTAAATAAAAAAAGAAAGTCATGATTTATCGATAGCTCATAGATATCTATGTCCCCTCCCTATTCGATAGTCTCAAAGAACTACAAGATGCTCAAAAGTGTTCCACCGTTACGTTTGTTTGTACACCACAGCGCACAAGTTAATGCTTTATGTAAATTAAACGCTAAATAATTGCCGTACTTACCTTTTACCGCGTGTGTACGTATGTGGAAGAGGCTGACGTCTTAAAAACAAAGGTTGTAATGAATTGTTGATATTTACCTGTAACAAAAATAATGGTGTTGTTAATATCACTATACAAAGAATTTAAGCTTCCATTTTGTCGCACTGTAATCGCAAATGCAGATATATCTCCGTTTGGAGATATATATATATCCGTTGATTACATATCGAGACTCCTCCGTGCCTCGGAAAGCACGGTAAGCCGTTGGTCCCGGCTGTCATTTGTAGATCTTTGACAGTCGTTACGGGTAGTCAGAGGCCCATAAATCTGACGACCAGTCTTTCCAAGGGGTATCGTGTTCCCCAGTGACTGGGTTGTGGAGGTCAGATAGCCAGTCGCTCCATGTAAAATACTGGTATATACAGCTGCAACCGGTCAGACTGGAAGCCGACCCCAACATGGTTGGGAGAAGGTTAGGCAGATGATGAGGAGATATATCTGCATTAGCGATTACATCCTGAGTGCCATAGGTGGATCTGTATTTGCGATTACAAGGCATAAGTAGAACTACTACGAGTACTACAGACGGTACGCTACGATACTACAGTGCGGAGTATTAGGCATGAATAGAGGTATTTGAAGCCATCACTATGTTGACGATGCTCAACGAGCTCGTGGATATCAACCCTGGGTCGAACTATTCTGAATTTAATATAAAATATTATAAAGTGGTACAATTTGTTTGTAAATTCATATCTAGAGGTTCAATTCCAAAAAAAAAACACAGAAAGCTACATTATTTCTGAGTGCTATATTTTCGAAACTACGCTTTAAAAGAATGTTAAATTTCGAAGGGAACGGTACGTAATCCACGCGGACGAAATGATAGATAATGATAATAGATGTAGATTATCTACATACTTAATATCCTGATACAGTAACAATTGACAGTCGGCTTTGTTAATATCTAAAATGTCGTATGAACCGCATCATTTCATAACAGTAGGTATAGGTAGTTGAAATATTGAGGCTTGGCAGCACCTTTTCATACAAATTGTAAGTACACAGGTCATACAGTATGTTACAATGTATTCAAATTGAAACACCCATTAATAGAGTCAAAATATAAGTGGGTTATTAGACATTAAAGAACTGTTAATTCAATCATGCATTATTCAAACAATCCACCAAATTAGAATATTATAAATATTTCAAATAGTATAAAAAATAACCACGACTAGAATGTTGTCATTAATAATAAAAAATTATTAGCCAATACAATTTCAAAGAATAATATTAAATTATAAGCTAACAAGACAACACACAGTATCTTCATAATCTATACTTCTATACTGATATCCTGCTTTTATCTTATTTTATCCTTCTCTATCAAGTCTATACCAAGGTTGTCTGCAAGAGATCACTTTCAGCGATAAGGCCGCCCATTGTAACACCCTATGTAGCTCTTAAAGTTATTATTTGTATGTTTCCACAGCATAAAAAGAGTATTCTATTCTATATGCCTATTTCTCTAATATATAATAATATAATACAGAGGTAATTTTTTTTTTTTAATTTTGTATGTAGGGGTAATATCCAGAACTCATGATCCAATTCTATTTTTTTTTCATTGTTAGAAAGCTTCATTATTCCTGAGTGCTATAGTCTATTATTATTTTCAAAAGTACGCTTTAAGGGTTGTGGAGGGGATGTTAAAGTTCGAAGGAAGGGGTAAGAAATCTACGCAAATGAAGCCGCGGGCTATAAATGCTAGTAATCTATATTACATGAAGAAAACAACTGTCAACTTTTTCATAATATTGCGTGCCCATGCGCCAGTGTCAGATTTGCTATGGTAATAGTTTATGTACTGAAGGAATGCAAAAATCTAAAATGGCCAAATTTTTTTTTTTTTTTTTTTTTAATAAAACGTTGCCCCACACTAGGAATTTCTCCTGTATCGTGGGTGCGTTTACAAACATTTAAACTCACATACACAAACAGCCAGACCCGGAACAACTACCTGTAGGTCATACAAATATTTGTTCCGTGCGGGGATCGAACCCACAACACGCGGCGCAGCAGCCGATGGCTCAACCACTGCGCCAACCGTGTCGTCAAATTTCGACCACTATATGACCATAAATATTAGTAATTATCCAAATCATCACCATCATCCTCAAGCCCTTATCCCAATTTATTTGGGGAGGCGCAGCATGTCTTCTTCCTGAATACATCTCTATTTGCCGTCATCTTAATATTCACCTCCTTTCTAGCCATACATAATCCAATCGTCATAGTCTACTGATTGTAGATCTGAGATCATTATCTGACCGTCATTTCTAAAAGGTTGTCTTTCGAATGACTCTTCTTTAAAAAAATATTTGACAGTCATTGTGGTCTTCTTGACATTTGGCCTAGATGTCTATGGTATTCGCTTTCGTTCTAGTGCCAATTGTATGCCCAATATTGGCGATGCATATTCACTTGTTTTACTAGTTACTAACTTAAGATTGGAGTGTTTTATGTTGGTGATTTTTGTCCAATATTGGCCCAGTTCTCAGTCGTTTTGAAATGTAGCTAGACATTTGTGGTTTGGCATTCACACATTGCCAATCGACGTGTGATATAATGCTCATCATTGACCTTTGTTATTTGACATAAATAATGTAATCTCAAAAATACATGAACGGTTTCCATATTTGGATAGAAATAGACGCTTTACTAGGCAGATTGTTCCTTAAGACAATCTTTATCCCCTCTTTATTAAACATGGAGTAACGTTACTACTTGTATCGTAGTTAGCACTTTTTGGAGGATTAATTTGGCATAATTTTACACTATCTATCTAGTACCTATAAACGAGCAATTCTTGTGTATCTGAATCTCGGAAACGGCATAACAATTTTCATGAAATTTAGTATGCAGGGGGTTTCGGGGGCGATAAATCGATCTTGCTAAGTTTCATTTTTAGAAAACGTAGTTCTATCCAAGCAAAGCGTGGTCATCCAGGTACTATTTATTAATTAGTAAAACCAGTTACTGTCCCACTGCAGAGACCTCTTCTCATACGGAGAAGAAAAAATATATGAATTGAAAAACTCAGATTGGTACTTGCCCGGATTTGAACCCACGGAGCCGGGTACTGGGCACCACGATATTGTTTATTAATAAGGAGATAAGATTCCGCGTTCTAAGGAAGTCTATAAACACTAAAGCATCCACTGAGTATATTACAAAAAGAAAAACTCATATAATCTAGAAACCTAGATATTCGGTACGGCCTAGGAATCGTAATTAGTAGGACGTCCAGTTCCCGGTATAGGTCTCAGGCTAGCCTTATAGAGAGCTGGATGGACCTAGATCTAGGATACTGTTGTGTCCGGTAGCTTGGGGCGATAAGTAGAATCAAGTGCCAAGATTATTTATTTGAAAGATCACTGAATCATCAACGGAAAATGTTTTTTTTTGGTAAAAACAGACCATAAAAACAATCATTAATAACGTATTGAACTTCATTTGGGAACCTGTAATTTTTGAACGTCAAAAATATCATAAGACTGTTCTTCAATATGCCCCCACTTCACCACTTCCTATTGTTTTTACTGAGAAGAGGAAGTGGCGCAAAGTGGCCCTACGGGGGGCAACACATCTGTCTGATAAGTTCCAAAAACTTCAATCTTTTCAATATAAAATTAAATATTTTTTAAAGATCATTAGATTAAATAGGTAATCTTGAGAGCCAAAACCATCGTATAAACCTACTCTATCAGACTGACATCTATAATACAACATACTACAACTTTTGAACTGATGATCTAACAATTTGCTTATTTCATATCCAATCTTGACCCTCCAAAATACTTTAACAACTCACAACACCGTTTTTGGCACACAAAACCAAACTCTGACACGAATCTCATCCAAAACCCACATCAACCTAATCAAAATCACATCATCCACTATCGATTAAGACGCATAACCAGTAAAAGTATTTAAAAAATCCAATAGAAAACCATAGGAAACGGATATGAACTGATGGACACTTTCTAAATCCTTTTTAGTGAGTTGCAAAACTAGTTTCCGAGACGGTGAGTCGAAGACGGACGCACATAGCTTATGTTGATAGAAGATACGACTTTCTATTGTTTATTAGGTCCAATTTATGGTCGCGAATGGTCGTAGCCACCATTCTTGCGACCAATTTTGATGGGTTACTGTTTGACGTCGTTAATATTCTAAGGATGTGAAACGGTATAACCCACCAATGCAGCGATGCTCATAAAAATGGATGTAGGTGGTTGCCATCTACTAGGTGGCATTGTTTATTAAATATCTACTTATACATGTTAATTAAGTTGAAGTGTCTGTTTGTGATGTCCAAATAACAGCAATTTATAAAAAAATGTCGGTCTGTTTGTTTTAGCTAATCTCCGAAACTGCTGGACTGATTTTGACGGGAATTTTACTAGCAGGTAGCTAATGTTCTGAAGGGTAACACAGAGTATTTCTCTTTTAGAGTTTGAAAAGCATAAGAGTTCCATACAAAATTAAAATGCATGAAATTTTGTTAAATTCTATGCGGACTCCACTAATTGGAAAGTATGATAGAAGTAATATAATTAGTGCCTAGTTGGGGCAGTTTTCTGTATTTTCGGAGTATCAAACAGGGTTGACGTTCTAAAGTGTATTTTTTAATGGTTTTATCAATTATTTGACTTTCGATATTTAGTCTAGGCTAGAAAAGGCTTTCAGTGGAAGTATCAAATGCTGGTGTGCTAGACAATTTCAAAGCATAAAAATAATCGTTGTGGCAGAATCTGACTTGACATTGAAAAGTCCCTTAAAAACCTCCTTCGAAACTTCCTTATCACTTCCAAAAAAATGCATCCATAATTAACATCACAATATCACGCCAGTTTTCACGAAAGGCTTAGGCAGAGAGTATAATGTCAACTTATTGGTTTTACTAAAATGAAACTGACATATCTACTACAAGTATTTAACAAGTTTATCTATTTTTAATCTTTTTTTTTTAATTTGACCTTCCGAGGATTTTGTTTTTAAATAGTAATGATATTAGAAAAATCCAGTTTTACTAGGCTTGGTCGAGATGACCTTCCTAGTACCTAATAGAACGAAGCATAGCTTTTAGACATAATATTTAAATTTCTCACCCATTGAGAAAATCATGATAATTTATCGTCGCTTATATTAACACTGACTGGAAAAACCGGTTAATGTTTATATAAAATGTCATATGCCAGAGGTCAGGCAGATTTGTTTAACAAATTAAGAAGAAATCCTCAAGGTCAACAGTGAAATTTGTGACCTTGTTTATACTGAAGAAGTTTATGCTGGTTGATTTTTTTAAATTAAATCGTCTCGTTAAATCTGTCCATTACAAGATAAAATTGAGGACCTTTTGAGATTTTTTTTTTTTTGGAAATCTTAGGAACAGTGTAGGCCACACACCAGTGGTTACAATTTGACCTTGAGCTGGACTAGCTTAGTACAGAGTTTCAATACAATACGAGGCCAGCTTACATTGGTTTTTTAACCACTGACGTGCTTTTCAAATTTAATTGATAGAGGTACATGTTTGGCTACTATCAATTCAGAAAAGTTGCTTTTTATCGCATATAAAATGTAGTTATTAGATTGTGTATTAATAATTGTCCTTGAGAAAAGTATAAAGTTCATACACGTGTCATTTAAGTTTGAAAGGTTAAATTCAATGATTAAAAGACTGAATCTGTATTTCTTTTACCTGGCAAAACTCCGGCAAAAGTCATATTCTCGGTCCCATATTCTCCCCATACTCCTCTTAAACTTAAGGGGAAGATTTATAAAATAATGATCAGACCTGCTGTCTTGTATGAATCAGAATTTTGAGCCGGAAAGGGACGAATAAAAGCCAGTTGCAGTTGCTGTGTGAAAGATGATATGACAAGAAAGGAAGTGACGTTTGAGATGACGGCAAATAGAGATGTATGGAAGACAAGCTGCGCCGACCCCAAAAAAATTGGGATAAGAGCAGGAGGATGATGACAGTCAAACTCTACAAAATAGTAAGCTATTATGTAGTCGACGATGGAGAACGCTTCCCTAGAAGTAACCCATTCACTCTTGACTTCAAGACCCCTGGTGATAGCTATCAGGAAACACGGACTCCGTCATGGTATTCCACTCCTGAACATATACGACTCGGAATCACTTAAGTCATACAAATGTTCTTCTTCTGAGCGTGTCGATGGTAATCTACAGCGTCGGCCCAGAAATCAGACACGAGTAGGGTTGCCAGGTCACTAAACCAAATCGCCGGACAGACCAGCCAGTTTGGCCGGACATTTTGGTAGAAAGGCCAGACACCCTACATTATTGAGGATTTTTTTTGACCGAACACCTTATCAAAAAGCCCACCTATGTCCGGCTTTATCCGGACGCCTGGAAACGCTAACCACGAGCTTGGCAGTTCAGTTCAGATCAGTTACATCCATCAAATTCTATAGCATGAGGACGCAGGACATATTATCAAGTGACCCATCGTTTGTGGAGTACCACCACACTCGCATACCAGGCTAGCGGCGTAATAAAAGAACACAAACATTGGTTCCGAGACACCAACTGTTCTTCACACTTCAGAAACAAGCCGACCCCACAAATCAAGACATTATTTTCCTTTAAAACAGAAACTACATAAAAAGATGTCTGATCCTTTCATTACCATATTCATTTAAATCATTCATTATCATGCATACACACATACTGGTCAAAATAACATCCCTGACCTTTTAAAAGGACATTACCATGTCAACGAGCGTCCTTATACGGCAACCTGACCTGACTTTTTTTTTCACTTAATAATTAGGTATGTGTATGGCTGATAGTGCACCTGATACAAACCAGTCATATCTGCCTGTTACATACCTAAGTAATGCCTCATAGGTCATGAAGACCAAGAGACCTTCCTTGCAGACCAGTTGGGTAAACATTACGAATGTGCGTCATCATCATTATCGTCTGCTTAACCTTTTCCCAATCCGATGTTAAGGATGGATTCTAGCCAAACCGAAGGCAACTGATTACCAGTATTTTAAACGCAGCGACTGCCTATCTGACCTCGTGTGGCGTAGTGCAAATTTATAAACAAAACTTAGAATTGAGAGTGCATTGTTCAAATGCGAAATTTGTAAGACCAATACAAAACTTGCTATTATTAAAATCATACTAAGTACTACTTAAGTTCTTACCAAAAATATCCTGAAAGACAAACCATTGGATACATTGTTCTCTACCAATTAAGGTACCTTAAACAATTCACAGCATCACACCGGTGAAATCAGACACTTGAATGGGTTCCGCATACGGTCATTGCCCCTCGGTCTGAGAAAGCGATAGTTCGTAAAAAAGCGGTCAAGTACGAGTCGGCCGTTAAAGGAACTACATTTCTCTTGACTGTATTGTCAGGTTGGTATAGGTATATGCCCTTTCGAAGTATATGTATATTTCAGGTGCATCATATAGGTGTACAGGTGTGTAGGCTGATATTACTAGGAGAATGGTTATGTCAATTAAAATGATAGGTTTAATAAAAAAAAATAAAAAACACGCTTTTATAGAAAATCCAACTAAAAAATAGAAAATAAAATTTAATAAATTTGGATTAAGAAAAGTGTAAAGAAAGGGGCGGTCACTCATAAGAGCTTTCAATTTTAGTTGAACTACCGCTTCCTACAAGCTAGTTACAAATCTATACCACTTACTAATATTATAAAGACTTAGAATCAGTTAGCAAGTTTGTATGCAGGGTGTTAGGTAGAACGAGGGACATACTTTAAAGGCGTGTAGTACTCATGAAAACGAACAACTTTGGCAATGAAACAATCCCTAAAATCGCGAAAAAATAATCAGCTAGTTCATACATTTATGTTGGCATAACTTAACAAAACAGCTGGTTTTTTTTCGCGATTTCAGTGTTGATCCTTTAGTGAAATTGGTTCGTTTTGATGACTACTGGCTTCCCTTAAAGTATGTCCCTCGTTCTGCCTAACACCCTGTATGGGGGTAATCTCCGGAGCTACTGATCCAATTCTAATAATTTATTCACTGTTAGAAAGCTCCATTATTCCTGTGTACTATAGGCTATTGTTATTTACAAAACTATCCTTTAGATCGGGTGGAAGGTATGTTAAAGTTCGAAGGGAAAGTACGAAAGCCACGAGGACCAAGTCGCGGGCGAAATTCTAGTATTTTATAAGCCTGTGATCCGCACTGCAGGATTAAGACCAATTTTCATACAAAGAATGAATATTAATCACCGCACTAACTCACTGCAAGTTGACGATATTGCTCTTTATCAAATACACAATATAAAACACTCATTACAAATGAATCTGGGCCGCTAAATCTTAATATCAATTGAATTCTCAACTAGCTAAGTTGTTAAATAATCAATTCTTTAACCACTTTGATAATAAATACATTATTTAACAAGAGCTGAATTATAATAAATTGAACATTCAAAATAAAGCTACCTCTTAGGTCTAGTAGTTGCAAGCGCTGCTGCTTAGCATAATAGGGCCTGAGTTCGATTCGGTTAGGAAAAGCGATATTGGGTGTGTCATCTGGAATTTCACCGTAGCAGCACGAAATCTGGACTTGTGTACGGTTGATGGCAATAGGCTCGTCCTTACATGGGAGTTAAACATAACTGGTGAAATGTGGGTGTGCAATAGGTACGCCTCTATCTACTCCTTCCGGGAATATTGGCTTGATGTTATGTTAAAAATGTCATGACGGCCCAGTGGTTTAACCCTCGCCTCTTGTGCACGAGGTTGTGGGTTCAAACCTGGACAAGTACCAATGTGAGTTTTCCAATTCATATGTACTTTCTAAGTTTATCTTGGACATTACTGACATCGGTGAAGGAAAACATCGTGAGGAACCCTGGACTTATAATTAATATAAGTCTGAAATCGCCAACCCGTCTTGAGCAAGCGTGGTGATTAATGCTCGTGCCTTCTCTGTCTGAGAAGAGGCCTTTGCCCTGCAGTGGGACAGTAACAGGATGGTATAATAGTACAGTATAGTAGTTATGTTAAAATAAAGCGGGCGAGAAATCCTAAAACGTTAACTTAAATTCAATTCAATTTGAATGTTTAATTACGTGAATATTTGCAGTAATTATGCGAAACCAATTAATTAGTCAAACTGTTCTAAAAATTAGATTCGCTTGTTACTTGAGATACTAACGTTATTAAATCTAGTACGGTAATCAGTGGTATTGACTAATTCAGTTTCGCTGGAAATTAAATGGTATCTTATTAAGTTATTGTTTTTTTCGTTGCAGACTAAAGCAGGGTTTTTCCAACCTGTAATCCAGGTGTTTCTAAGTATCTGAGGGCATTTTAAGGGGGCTGTGACACATTCGGATAGACAGGACATCATAGTTTCCGTTTTTGCCATTTGACCATGGAACCCTAATCGGCGATTATGATGAGGCGACTATCGTTAATAGGCAAACACATATCTTCATAAATAAATCACCACAGCATCATCTAGCCCCAAGCTAAGCAGAGATTGTGTTATTGGTACTAGATGACTGATACACTTAATACAATACATTACATAGATAGATATTTTTATCATAAATAGCAAATACCCAGAACACTCGGAACAAATCTTTGTAGATCGTACAAACATTTGTCCCAGGGCGGGAATCGAACCCGCAACCTCCTGCGTCGCAGGCGGACCTTCGCCCGCCGCGCCACATCGGTCGTCATTATTGATCCGTGACGATTTTCTTTGTTCTTTCATGAAATAAATCTGGGAGTAAAAAAGATTGGGATGCCCTGGATTGAAGGAAACCCTAGTTAGAGTGAATTGGCTTGAACATGAACCTGGCCCATGAAAGTCTACAGATAATTAAGACCTTTAAAAAGTAAAGGTCATTCAGAGAAAAATTCGCCTTAATCATGACGCATCATCAGAAAATGACATAAAAAAAGTAACTCACAGCTGTTTGTAACCCATTGACGCTACTCATGAACCAATGTGCAAAGCTAAGTGTCACTCGATTCCCTAGTCACAGAAAATTAAACCTTATGTACAAGCGACATGATATATTATAGCATATGACTCCATGTCACTGCTCCGGCTTCCTAGTCACAGGAAATTAGACCTTATGTAGATGTGCTATGGTGTATTGTAAGATGAGATGTTATGGCACGTGGCTGGTGTCCGGTTCTGACTACTTTCGATTCGTGAATCAAGGCCGCAGGGTAGAAATTTACATTATGTTGTGTGTCCAAGTATTTTATGTTTTGAGAACCGGAAAATGTTCTAGAAAATACTTTGAAGATCCTCTTGTTTATTAATAAGCTATTATAAAAAGACTAATCGTGGAAAACCATTGGGAGCCCTGTGGTGATGAGGTGCTCAGACCAGCGAATTGCAAAATTTCCGCCTTGAAGTTTTGTAAAGAGCAATGGAACGCAGCATTCTGGGTGTAAATGACAGAAATTTGGAAAACCACGCTGCTGTCACAACGGTCATACCTTCACAAGTGGAAGTGGTCACGTCAGTCGCATGGACAATGATCAGCGAACGCCGGTTGCGAGTACCACACACCCGACCTTTCTGAAGAACATCACCAATAAGGTATTTTTTTTGTTACCAAAAAGCGGTTTTTTTCCATACGGATATGCTAACCCCATCGTACCTTAACTTACTCAGTATGTACCTATTAGAAGAAGAATAATTGAGTAGATATGTTCACTAAGCCACACACACAACCTCTTTGCAATCGTTGATGTCCCTACATCAACGATTGCAAAGAGGTTGTGTAAATATTCTGGACGTTGGGCTAATCCAAATAATTTTAGCAAACCCTTTTGCTAATATTATTTGGATTACCTAACGTCCAGAATACTTAATTTAAACTCTCTAATTCATGATTCCCTTTCATTCTTGCTCCTAACGCTACCAATAAGGTCAGTGTGTTCTTCTAGGGCGTCCCTTCCCAGCGATTGCACTTACATCTGCCTTATAAATACCTTTTGTACCGTTTGCATTAAGTATACAATAGTAAAATTAATCATACCTGAAGGTTTAAAGGTCTAAAGAAGTAATTAGGTCACTATGTTAACAGCTAACTATTAACTATGCACAATCGTGATCTTTAACAACTCATTGACACAATTCTAACCTTTGTTAACATACTCGCATATACTCAAGTTAGCATGACACGGCCAATGACAGAGGAATACTTGAGGGCACTTTGTTCTTTGAAGCTCTATGGGTTAAAACTGTTAAAAGTCTACCACTATTTCAATAAGATCAGAAACAGGTAATATAACCCCTTGGTGCTTTTTGTATGCAGGGGCCTTTGCCCTGCAGTAAGACCGTAACAAATCTGTAATTCATAACATAACATCACGCCTATATTGACCGAACGGTAGTGCAGACGTGCACCTGTAATATAAGTCTGTAATATAACGTCTTATTTATCCACTGAAAGGCTAAAGCTACCTATAAGTGATGCGAAGGAATGAGGATCATGTTGTGAGGAAAGTTTTGAGTATGGATGTAGAGGGTTACAAGAGTAGAGGGAGACCCAGGAAACGATGGATGGATTGTGTGAAAGTTGATATGGCTAAGAAGGAGGTGACTTCTGAGATGACGGGAAATAGAGATGTATGGAAGAAGAAGACATGCTGCGCCGACCCCAAATGAAATTGGGATAAGGGCAAGAGGATGATGATGATGATGATGACAGGCTAAAGCTATAATACAATTTCTCTTCATTTCTTTCAAAATGGTAAAAAGGAACCCTAATGGTGCAACACAGTCTGTCTGTCTGTCTGTCACAGCTGGATATCTCAAGAACTACTAATGCTATCAAAATAATATTCCGGATCACTGTCAAAGGTGTCCAAAATGCCAACTGACTTTCCACGATTTATGGCAATGCTGATTAATGAGCCGGCCTTTTAAAGGTCACGGCAGAAGTCGACCAACTTGGCGATGTCCTGAACAACTAGATGGGAGTTGGACACCCTAGCTCTAGTGTCTAGGAAGATGGCTATAGGTGGGATTCCTTCCAGTTGCCATGTCTCCACAAGCTCAAACTGTTCTGTTGGTAGCTGTTCTACCCTCGGGTAGCGGTCGTATCAATCACCGACGAGTCTGGCGACAAGCTAAGTACAGATCGTAGCGGCAACTTACTAACGGACTGTCTAACGGACGCTTGTCAATGTATATGTCGCTGGATAGATGGGAAAATCGTTTTTTAGCAAAATTCCTAGGATTTGTGCAGGACACTTATAGGCCGTCTCAAACATCGGTGTTTCATGGAAGTTAAGTAGTTATAATGCTTAAGTTTGGTTGTAAAATACTGTACATACCATTAAAAGTGATTACAAAGATCCATGAATAAACATAAACTGAATGCCACATTGATAATTGGACAATTCGTTTCCTGTAAAAATCTCTGGTTTTGGCCTAGGGCCGGATTATTGAAAACTAAGAACAATTTTCGTGAATTTACGAGTTTATTTATAAAAATGTGTGCGTGTACTAGCGTACACTCGTAAGAAGTGAAACTTCTTTATGACGTTATTTTTCATAAAATGTAACTACTCAAAACGGGCCGCAAAATACATTGGAGACATTTACCAATCCCTACTCCGCTGGAGAAAGTATACTTCGAATCACGCGTGGTAGGGATAAGAAAAAAATGGCGCGTAACGGAAAAATGTGACGCGTAACGAAAAAATGTTACACTATCTTTTTTTCCAACCCCGATAAAGAAATTTCACTTCAAAAACAGCGTATTTAAAGTCGATCGCGAACAACGTTGTTGAGTATTTACGCATATTGGGTAATATTAATGCTATGCATTGACAGAAGCACCGATAGCTTAATAGTAATACGAGCCATATTCTGCCCGGCCATAAAAAAGACATCATGAATCAACGCTTAGATTATCATTCGAGTTACCAACCGTCCTAAATAGACTAAGCTTTTTCCTAAAAGTCCTTAAATTAGCTCGTATTTCTGAGTTTCCAATCATCCTATGCAAAAACCCAGAAAGTTTGTAATTAAACGATTTGTCCAATTATCAATGCAACATAAAGTTTATGCTTATTCATGGCGCTATGTAATCACTTTTAATGGTATTTACAGTATTTTACCATAAAACTTAAGTATTATTACTACTAAGCCTCAAGAGAGGCCGATGTCTGACACAGCCTTGTGTCCTATACTGTAACACAGTCTTGAGGCTAAATTTTTCTACCCAAGATATTTTATAACCTAAAAATGATTAAGCTTAATTGACAGTATAGCAATACGGAAACTGTAAAAAAAATTATTATTTATTTCACGTACTCACACATGTTACTATTCTGCCCAAATAGTTTCAGACAAGAACAGAACTCTTATACACGAGCGGATTATAAGGAAAAACCGTAAAACATTGATCACAACATAACATATCCCGCTTGTGGCGCTTGTAGTCCGCAAAGGGTTCAGTATAGACATACCTAAAAAACAGGTGCATCCACATTTTGCTAGTTATGTGCCAAATAATAAGGAGAGAACCTTTTGCTACCAACCGGGCACAAATTCAGACTGTGTGCTGTTATTGAGAAAAGCCAGACGGAAATATTCAATAACACTTTGCCCGACCCGGGGTTGGAACCCAGGACCTCATACTCAGCAATACCGCTTGAGACCACTAGACTATCGACGAAGTTACGTTACAAAATAAGACAAAAAAACAATTCGTAACAATCCCAAATGCAACACCAAGTGTATGTTACTGAAAACAGAAAGAAATAATGTTTGTATTAACACATTATTACCGAGCACATTACATTATTTCCTCCATTAAAAAATACGTTACAAAACTTAGCTTCACTACACGTCAGTCTTTCATGAAATAGTTATTTGCTGAATAGTTTACTTTCGATGTCAGATTCAATTGCATTTATTGCCAGATAATATCTTGGGATTAAGAGCCGTGACGTATTGTTGCGTGTTCCAGGGTGTGATGTAAAGAAAGTATCCGCCTACTTTCTTCTCAATACAGTTCAGCTGTGAATCGAGCATTATCACATCATAAAGAAAGAAAAACATGTTTGAAGCACGCACGATAAGAGGCGACACGGTTGGCGCAGTGGCTGCACGATTGGCTGCTGCGATGCGTGTCACTGGTTCGATTATCGTACGGAACAAATATTTGTGTGGGCTAAATGTAGTTGTTCCGCGTACGGCTGTTAGTGTGTGTGAGTTTAAATGTTTATAGGAGAAATTCCTATTGAGGGGTAAAGTTTATGAAAAAAAGTAGCTTTTGCCCGCGGCTTCGCTCGCGTTAGGAAGTGGGGGGTAAGAAAGAGACAAAAAGTAGCCTATGTCACTCTCCAACCCTTCCACTATCTCCACTTACAAAATCACGTCAATTCGTCGCTCCGTTTTGCCGCGAAAGACGGACAAACAGACAAACAGACAGACACACTTTCTCATTTATAATATTAATATAGTATAATATATATATAGTATGGATCCTAATGCCAGAAAGGTGCTGCCTGACGCTGGTTTTGAAATTAGCCTATAGCGTCAAGTGACGAGGTTGCAACTCCCCATGGATGTCTTTCGGCACATGGCGGGTTGAGAGGTCTGTCAGACTGTTACCGACTTAAAACCGACCCGGTGTTCCCTTCCACCAGGGATCATGGGTACTTGTGCGCCTTCTACGATCCCCGGCTAGTGCCGCACACTTCAAGTCTGCGGGGTGCTTGAGAGTGTAAGACTTCCCGCGACACGCGAACTTACTTACTGTACTACCTAAGCCTACCCTGCGTATCGTCCAAACATCACCTTAGTATAGCATGCAGCGTGTGACAGATTCATTGAAGCATCATGATCGGTTGCCAAACGGAACTGAACACGCACCACTTGGTAGAAAGCAGCTCACTGACCTCATTGGACTAACTTCATTAACTACCTATTGAACCGTAGGACGTTAGAAAATATTTTTATTGCGATTTCGAAGAGTTTTGGAAGAAAGGAGGAAGATGGTTTTGTACAGTTGGAGATGCTACATAAGCCAAAAGGCTAGGCAGATGACGATATGGTTATGTAGCAGCATAGTTGGGAAAACCCAACTATGTTGGGTTCGGCTTCCAGTCAAACCGGATGCATCTGAATACCAGTATTTTACATGGAGTGACTGACTATCTGAACTCCACAACCCAGTTACTGGGTAACACAATACCCCTTGATAAGACTGATTGTAAGAATTTAGTGCTTCTGATTACCCGTAACGACTGTCATAGATGTACAAATGACAGCCGGGACCAACGGTTTCCGAGGCACGGAGGAGTGATACACTACAAACGGTCACCTATTCACAGACTGACCTCGGCAATCGTAGCTTAAACTTCGAACAACCCGTGCGGCTGTTTTTATTTAGCCACGAGCTCTTAACCCTAAAGCTATTGTTAACAAATTCATAAGATAAAAATCACTCGTATCTTCTTGAGATATCTTGGACCTAATAATAGTTTTTGTTGTTAAATAAATAATTAAATTTCCTACTCATAGGTTACCAAAAAAAACGCTTAAAATTATTTTAACGACCGATGTGGCACGGCGGACGAAGGTCCGCCTACGACGCCGGATGTTGCGGGTTTGATTCCCGCCCTGGGACAAATGTTTGTACGATCTACAAAGATTTGTTCCGGGTGTTCTGGGTATTTGCTATGTATAATAAACAATATACTATACTTAATACAATACATTACATAGATAGCTATGTAATGTATTGTATTAAGTCTATCAGTCATCTAGTACCCATAACACAAGCTCTGCTTAGCTTGGGGCTAGATGATGCTATGCGGATTGTCCAACATTGTTTATTTATTATCAACCAATTGCCAATCTTCTTACACAGACATAATGGCAACAATATACCGATGTGTTTCTGCATAGATATCAACACCTCATGATGAAAACAAGATACCTTATGAAACTATGCAAAGTATCGTGCAACTGATGCATAGTAATATCTCATTGAAACGCAATAACTTATAGAATTTATATTTGTACATGCGTCATCTTTAGCATTTTCCTAAATGTGTTGAGGTCGGCTGTTAACCTGACTAGATGCGTCTGAATATAAGTATTAATATAAGTACCTATGAACAAGCCCGCTACACTATACCCTAACCACTGTAACTCCGAAAAAATAATAATAACAAAATAATAAATAATGCTGGACAATCCACACAGCATCATCTAGCCCCAAGCTAAGCAAAGCTTGTGTTGTGGGTACTAGATGACTGATATACTTAATACAATAGATTACATAGATAGATATTTTTTATTATACATAGCAAATACCCAGAACACCTGGGACAAAGCTTTGTAGATCGTACAAACATTTGTCCCAAGGCGGACCTTCGCCCGCCGCGCCACATAGGTCGTCAAAAATGGAAAACTAGAATCAACAGTGGCAATCACCGGAAACTATTCAACTGTATTTTATCCCACAGCGGAATTAATCAGAAAAGAACAGCGAAGTAGTTTGAAAGTATATAATATCCACTTCCCTGCATATCAAGCAACAGACAGAACAAAGCCAGGCCAGTAGACAAAGTATGAAGGGACCCTACAATTATTTTGTCGTGATCCTCTAGTAACTAGGCTAATTAATATAGGCTATAGGCTAAGGCTATAAATAATAGGCGAACTATAAAAATAAGGGCCAAATAAAAATGGTGTTCTTTGAAAACACACAGAGCGTCATCATCATCCTCTTGCCCTTATCTTAGAGCGTATTGGTTCAATATCTTAACAGAATAATTCCAGTATTAATAAAACTTATCACAAGAAACAATTATAATATTCAACTAGACAGATTACTTAGACCAGATTCAGGATCTTAAATACTGCCCTCATTTTAGCAAGTACACCAATCAAATGAAATTAATGCGACCTGAATCCAGTTTAACACAATCAATTGATTTTGTATGCAGTTTTAATAATACAAATAATAATTCACCTGTCGTATTCAGTTGCCTTGAAAGCCATTTGGAGCATAATTTCGGCCTTCACTAAGGTGGCAGTGATTTGTACCTAGATTACCTAGATAGACCCATTTACCGAGCAATTAGAGTCGATGGCTTTAAAAGGATCTAGAGACAATTACTTATTTGTGTTTGGTACTGGACTAGTTGTTAAATAAATATCAACGAAACTAAATTGTTCGCGACATTGTTTTCAACATTGTTCGCGACTTTGTTTGGAGATATAGTAAGCAGCTCATACAGAGGAGCAACACACAAGGGTCGAGAGCGGTGGCGCTGAGGAGCATGACGGTACGAGACGCGCCTAAAGATGTTTCACATCAAAAACCTAACAGTAAGATTAATCTGAAAAACACCTACTTCACGCACTCCGATGTAACAATAAAACTTTCGGTTCGTCCATCAAAAATGATTATCTAACAAAACAAGGTCATAACACACATAACATAAATCGCAGTCAAATTCGCAGCAAAAACTGGGTTAAAATAACAGTAACTACAGGTAGTTACCTATCTTAACTACAACATTAAGTTGTCATTAACTTGGGTTCAGGCGGTTTCACTGTAAGGCTCTTTTTACACGATCAGGCTGCATACGGTCGGTTGTAACTTAACATCACGCCTTGAAATTCAATGATATTTATTTCTGTAAATAGCTTTTAAAATACCCTTTTACACGTAATTAAATGGAATAAATAATTCGATTAGGTCGGTGTTTTCCTGCCTGACTACTCTCAGAAGAAACACACGAAACAAACTCAAACCTATATTTGCCGAATGGTTGGGTTACCTTAGAAGTGTAGCACACCAACCCACATGGCGCCGATTATGTTTAAGTTTTCTTAAAATAAGGGGTGAACCGAATATAGTATCAGGACCCTGTTTAACATACATAACTGTGAATAAAACCTATTTGTCAAAATATTACAAAATTGACATATTTTTGGGACATGTACAGTTTAATAAAGCAAACAATTAACGAAAGTAAATTCACAAATTGTCGAACTCGTCGGATTGTAGAGCTGTATAGAATAGTTTCAGGTAAGACAACTTAAAGTCTTGACAAGCAAGGTATGCGAACACGCCGGACAGCCTGAACGTGTGCAAAGAGCCTTATAAAGTCTATCTCGTAATGCAGGAAGATAACCAGTGGATCAGGAAGGCTAAACCTGTATTGGAAAGAAAACTCTTTACATAAATAATAAATATTCTTCCGGTCAGGTGAGAGTGAACTTATCGGAATCTTTAGTACGTGCTCCTTTTACGATGGTGTCCATAATATCCGTCTTAGACCGCTCTAGTAATTTTGTCTAGATATAAATATTATAAATCTACTTGGTAAACCTACTACTAACATAATTTAGCTGAAGAATTTGTTTGTTTATACGCGTTAATCAAATTTTTGTATTAATTTTTTAATTTTTGTAGTTTGACGACACGGTTGGCGCAGTGGTTGAGGCATCGGCTGCTGCGCCGCGTGTTGTGGGTTCGATCCCCGCACGGAACAAATATCTGTATGACCTACAGGTATTTGCTCCGGGTCTGGCTGTTCGTGTATGTGACTTTAAATGTTTGTAAACGCACCCACGATACAGGAGAAATTCCTAGTGTGGGGCAACGTTTAAAAAAAAAAAAAAAAAAAATTGTATTTGATGGCGTAATTCTTAAAGATAATTATATGTTTGTTCTCTCTCTAGAAGTCGTAGTCTTAAAAAAATATTTTTGCACTTGACAGCCCTATTCTTGTGGAAGGTTCAGGCTATTTAACATCAAGATGGCACGTTTGCGCAGTGGCTGAGCGATTGGGTTAGGCAGATGATGATGATGAAACGATTACAAAGCTGAGGAGTAGCACAGCTCCTTAATCACTTATCATACTTAAGTATTCATTGCTTGCTGGTTTTCTTGGCCCCGCAAGGAATATATAAGATACTAAACTTGGTTATAATGTCCATCATTTATTGCTAATTGATGCTGATTCAGTATTAATTAGGGAGAGATCGGATTAGACATAGCTTAACTGACGATTAAAATTTTTAGAACAATACAAATCTAAACCTGAATAGCATTTTCCAAACTATTTTGGATGAACTTCAAACTTTTTGACTTTAATTTAATGAAGCTTTATTCAGCTTTATCTAATTAGACTGCAAGCACAGATATAATTAATAATATGATACTCCTTGGTAAGACTGGTTGTCAGACTTTCGGGTTTCTGACTACCCGTAATGAATATTTCAAGCACATGTCAAATTAATATACCGCGCTTCCTCTCTGTACTTATTCAAAAAATTGCTGTGCCCGACACGGTCCATGATTGTTTCTATTAATATTTCTAATTTTTATTTTACCTCCTGTAAGTATACATCATGGATTGCAATAAATGATTTGATTTGATTTGAAATGGATGGTCACCATGGCAACGTAACGTATTTTTTTTGTGAACCCTTTTTTCTTTGAGGTAAAATTCTTCATAAGCCTCTCCCTGGTATCCTCTGGAAAAGAAACCCTCAACAACAATATTATGGACGTACACATTACATACACTGCATAGCGCATACATAATTATGCACTTACATTAAACACCCTACATGGTGCGCGGGCGCAGGCATGAAGCGTCTACCATCACCGACTGCGATTTCTACCTATTTCCTGTACCTCTCTCTTATACCGGCTGTACATAATATTGCACATACTTGTAGTACACATATAACGAACACTACTCTCCCTATAGAGAAACAAATGAGTGAGTATAGCTGTAAATTTTGTGATTTATAACGTGTTATTTTGTAAAATTCAATTATAGAATACAATATGTAGAATAAGTACTCTTTACTGTACGCCATGAATTACGAATAATGACTTACAATTAAGAGCTACATAGGGTGTTACAATGGGCGGCCTTATCGCTAAAAGCTATCTCTTACAGACAACCTTTGGATGTTCTTGATATAGAAGTACAAAAGATATGTTGGTAGCTAATGTTATGTTTTCATAAAATATGTGTTTAACTGTCATATCATAACAAAATTACTAAGTGACAAGTGTCTCAACATCCAAACAAACCTGTTAAGATTTATGTTAGATGTTTCCCTTTACATTAAGTGTTAATTTAATCGGTATTTGATAAATAATAAGAAAATAAAACATTGAAAAAAGAGGCTTAAAAAAGAATCATTTCTCTCTTTTTTTCTTGCCTAGTGGGCTAGTAGACTATGTTCATAGGTGTGTCTGTGGCATCACAGCGGGCCCTAACAGAATATCAGCGCTGCGATATTTATTTATTTTTAAATATCGCCGCATATACTGAGGGATCGCCGCCTTTTTGGCCTCGCACAAGTTCTTTTTTTATTTTTGTTTTCATAATTGCTCTTTCCTTCATTCTTTATTCTTTCAATTAAACACGAAATAAAACACACAATTACGCAATATCTGTCGTATGTGACTTATAATATGACTTTCTCAATTATTGTCAAACCTGCTGCAACGAAAAGACTTTTAGTACGATTACCTATATTAAAATAAATAAAATAAATAAATAATGCTGGACAATCCACACAGCATCATCTAGCCCAAAGCTAAGCAGAGCTTGTGTTATGGATACTAGAGCTATCTAGTACCCATGATATACTTAATACATTACATAGATAGACATTTTTTACTATACATAGCAAATACCCAGAACACCCGGAACAAATCTTTGTAGGTCGTACAAACATTTGTCCCAAGGCGGGAATCGAACCCACAACTTCCTGCGTCGCAGGCGGACCTTCGCCCTCCGCGCCACATCGGTCGTCAAATTCAACAGTCATATTAAATAATTACTATTTTAACTATCTTCGCTTTTACACTCATAAAATTCAAATGAATATCTCTACATTACGGCCATTATTAACTACCTATATAAGGTAGGTACAGTAAAAGCCAATCTGTGTATTTCTATGAGAAGTACCTACTATCTTCGTGGAAAGGGTATCAAAGCTAGCGACTAGAAAGTGGCACCATGGGTTTGCTGAATCACGGCTTAAGCTTGCAGATTAGATTATAAACATGTTATTCTATAATTCATTCATTTAAATTACTGTTATACTCCGAGTTTTGTTGAAACACGACTGTTACGAAGGGATTTCTCTTATACTCGTAATGTATTTGCAGATTTCACAAAAGTTAAAACGTCTTAAAACGTCTGAAGAAGAGATGAATTTTAGTTACACCTTATCTGGCCAAACTATTTCATCGACCGCATCTGCCTACCCCTTTCCAACTATGTTGGGATCGCCTTCCAGTCTAACCAGATGCGACTGAATACCAGTATTTTACATGCAGCGACTGCCTATCTGACCTCCACAACCCAATTACTGGGCAATACTACTTGTACCCCTTGGTAAGATTGGTTGTCAGACTTTCGAGCTTCGGACTACCCGTAACGACTGTCAAAGATGAACTAATGACAGCCAATCAACGGCTTAACGTGTTTCCCAAGAAACGGAGGCGTCTTGATGTGTTACGAACGGTCACCAATCCATAGACTGACCTCGGCAAGCTTAGCTGAACCTTCGATCAACCTGTGCGGTTGGTTTTATTTAGCCAAACATGGGTTGTGGAGTATGTAAAATACTGGTATTCAGCTGCATCTGGTTAGACTGGAAGCCGACCTCACCATAGTTCTGAATAGGCTTG
This sequence comes from Phlogophora meticulosa, assembly GCA_905147745.2. Taxonomy (NCBI): domain Eukaryota; kingdom Metazoa; phylum Arthropoda; class Insecta; order Lepidoptera; family Noctuidae; genus Phlogophora; species Phlogophora meticulosa. Next base: position 4,702,513 of record LR990542.1, read on the forward strand.
GCAGACGATGATGATAAAAACCATAAATAATAAGGTCACCATAATCAGAAAAGTAAGTAAGCAGGTTGAAGTAAAAGCATTAAATCGATTTAAAATCGAGTCATCGAAATGGAGTGAGTAATGTTGATTTGATAGAAACTAATCGATTGAGTGCAGATTCGTTTCATAACCTTGATTTATGTTGGTTTAGTAGTTTATAAAGATTATTATTTTTTACAATCATTCCATTACCTAAATAAACTATAATAATGTTAAAAAGATGAGAGATTTGATTGTTTGTATAGTTGGTGGTAGGTATAAATTCAAAAACGACTAAATTGAGTTTAATAATTCTTTCACCTACAGGACGCTACATTATCAGCAAATAATACTAATAGACTATATTTTATTAATAGAACTACGCTTTAAAGTTTATAATCTATATATGTATTTCTTTATATTTCTTTGCTCTTTCCTTTTCTTTTACGAAATTGCAACTACCACTGTTTGTCTCTGCATCACCCAAAGGTCGACTGGTAGAAAATGCCTATGGCATTAAGTCCGCCTCTGTAAATATGTGTGCTTAAAGTATTAAATAAACAAATAAAGGGGGGAAATACTAGTTGTTGATAGTAGAAAAATATCAAAATAATTTTACAAATAGTAGACAGAACACGTTTTAACGAAATTTGTCAAATGTTGTTATGTATGGAGTATAGGTAATGTTGTTATGTATGGAGTTTAGGTATTCTTTTGTTTGTGTTAACAATGAAGTCATTTACGAGAACACGATGAGAATGGTCCAGTATGTGAATCTTTTCACAGATTTTACGCTTTTACCAAAATAAAACATAATTTCTGTACATTAAACTTTTTTAATTAGATATTGTTGTTAATAAAAACGTACTCGTAACATTAAAGTTCCCATCTTTGATGTTTTTTTAACAATTCACTCTGCTTTCCCTGTTTAATGGGAAGGTTCTTTTATTACACCGTAGATTCGCCATGGTCTCGATATCCCATGGTGTTTTTAAAGAAATTGCCTTACATTTGATACCACCATCAAATTAAAAACAACAGTTACTTTCAATTATGCCTTTCCTAACATTCGTTAAGTTTCCAAAGGTCGCCAATAAATTAGAACACAATAATCTCAACAAATTAAAAACCTATTTTACCGTGGGGCAGTAGGATAAAATAGATATGGTTTAGGTATAGGTTCTCAACTTGTAAACATTTAGGTACGAGTAAGCTCATGATCTGAAAAAATAAAAAACTTAATGTGAAAAATATAAAGTTTTATTTTTATTTTTATTAGGTCTTTACCTATGAAATTGCCGTTCTGCAGTACTGGCCATTTCAAATCAAAATATTTTTTGTTTGGCTAAGAATTCTAATTTCAAATTAATTTTATTTTAAAAACATGGATTTTTTTTCCAAAAGTAGTCATTTGTTTATTGATTAGTGTTACATTTTCATCGCATTTAAATCTTTTTCGTCATCATGGATACGTTAAAAATTCGAGTAATTATGGAATATGAGTACCGTCGTGGCAGCAACGCGGCACAAGTGGCACGCAACATCAACGACGTTTACGGAGCCAACACTACAAACCAACGCACTACCTGTTATTGGTTTGCTCGCTTCCGTTCTGGAAATTTCGACCTGAAAAATGAACCTCGCGGTCGTCCGAAGACTTTGGTCGACAATGACGAATTAAAGGCGATTGTGGAAGCTGATGATACACAATCTACGGCTGAATTAGCAGCAGCTTTCGACGTTAGCGTCAAAACAATATTGGTCCATTTGCGTCAAATTGGCAAGGTAAAAAAGCTTGACAAATGGGTGCCCCACGAACTCAATGATCGCCAGCGCGAAGTACGCGTCGAGACGTGCCTTGCACTGCTCAACAGACACACAAATGAAGGAATTTTGAACCGCATTGTTACCTGCGATGAAAAATGGATTCTGTTTGATAACCGCAAGCGCTCAGCAAGTTGGTTGGATCCTGGTTCAGCACCTAAACAATGCCCTAAACGAAAACTTACCCCAAGAAAAGTGATGGTCACTGTTTGGTGGTCTAGCGCCGGTGTGATTCAACACAGCTTCTTACCAAACGGGGTGAGCATTACTGCAGATGTGTACTGTGAAGAATTGAACACAATGATGGAGAAGCTGGCACATCTCCAACCAGCATTGGTCAATCGCTCGTCTCCGCTGCTCCTGCACGACAACGCGCGACCTCATACTGCACAGCAGACGGTCTCCAAGTTGCAAGAACTGGGGTTGGAAGCTCTCCGTCATCCGCCCTACTCACCAGACCTTGCGCCTACAGACTACTACTTTTTCCAGAATTTGGATAACTTCTTGGCGGGAAAAAAATTCAATACCCGAGAGGCAGTACAAAATGCCTTTGAAGAATTTGTTGCCTCCCGTCCAGCTGATTTCTTTAAGAAGGGCATCAATAAACTGCCACTGCGTTGGCAAAGATGCATTGATTGCATGGGTGATTACTTCGATTAATACAAATAAAAAATACATGAAAAAAATTCATTTAAATTTTTTCATACAAAACGGCAATTTCATAGGTAAAGACCTATTATTAACCTGTTCATTCATTTATTTATATATTGGCAATAGGCACACCAACAGCTGATTTAAAAAACTAATATTTGAACTTGTTTTTATTTTAGATAGTAATTTCACACCAAGCACCAAAAGTAAGTAAGTACATTACTTTATACCCGATTAATCCTCTTCCAAGCCAATCTTTTCTCAATACTTCAAAATCTCATAAAAGACAAAAAAAAACACAATTCTACCAACTCATCCACATGCCTTCACACCATGAGATACCATTAGAAACACGCAACGTGACCAAAACATAACTACAATAAAAAAAACCATCAAAGATAAAAGATAAAAGAACTCGATTACTTTCTATAGAGAGGCTGGAGAAAGTACCATTTCGTCACTGTGTTAGATCGAGCGTCACTTGTCACTATCAGAGGCTGTTGCACTTGTTTTGAAGCTATTGTCTGATAGAAGGTATGTGTGAGGGTTGTATAATGTTATGACTGGGTCCTAGTGACGAAAGAGATGGTAATGAATTTGGCATTAGTCACAGACTTTTTAGACCGACGAAAAAAAGGAGGAGGTACTCTATTCGGCATTGTGTGTGTGTGTGTGTGTTTTTATTTATGTTTGACACGCATTACTTCTTATAGTGTAGTCCGGTTTTAATGATTATTATGTTTTAACTATTGGGTGGGTTATACCTCAAAGTTGGTCCCAGTTAAATGTAGAAAATAAAACCACTGGAGTGGTTGCAAGCGCTTCCGCTGAGCCTGAGGTCCTGGCTTCGATTCCCAGGTCAGACAAAGTGTCTATTTCTTTTCACGGTTGATGGCAATAGGCTCGCTCCTATTACTTGGAAATATATTTACCGGTAAAATGTGGGTGTATAGGTACACTTCTCCAGAACCCTTTTGGAAATACAAACGTAAAATTACGAGTAGTAGTATGTATAGATTTCAAATAACTTAAAGGTTCTTCGCAACACAAGCTCTAATCGATTGACAGAAATAAGCTAATAGGCCCTAAGTGACAGCCTAACTACCTTTCACAAGTTGCTAAACCTGAAATTACTTAACTTGGGTAATAGTTATCGTTATTCGAGTATTTAAAGGTGAATTTAGTCTTGTGTTGTATGACTGGGGATAATTCAGCATTATTACTGACAGAAAGATGGTTGCGTTGATTTGATTTTTTTTTCTTTTTAAAAAAAACGTTGCCCCACACTAGGAATTTCTCCTGAGTCGTGGGTGCGTTTTCAAACATTTAAAGTCACATACACGAACAGCCAGACCCGGAACAACTACCTGTAGGCCATACAAATATTTGTCCCGTGCGGGAATTGAACCCACGGCACTCGGCGCAGCAGTCGACCGCTCAGCCACTGCGCCAACCGTGCCGTCGAAATAAAAGGGACGTGTGGAGTGGACATAGAAAAGTCCAGCACCAGTAATGCCAGCATGTTACTGTTCCTCAGCAAGACGAAGGCCTTTATTTAGAAAGCTCGGGATTTCAGACTTATTTCAATTAATTAGTAGGCCAGGTTTCCTCACGATGTTTCCCTTCACAGATGTCGGTGATTTTTAAGATTAACTTTGAAAAGAAGATGAATTGAGTCACATTGGCCATTGCCTGTATTTGGACCTAGTGTATGAAGAGGAGGCCTTAACCCGTGGGATTTCACGGTGCTTCTTTATACACGGATTAAAGTTATGCCAAACTTAAACCTCAAAATATGCATGATAGATCTAAAGCTTATACTTACCGGTTTCAACAATACTTCATATTAGAAAATAAGGGAATAATCGAGTTATGTGCCAAAATCATGACATACCTACAGCCCTAGGAATCGAACTAGGGTCACCAAGCTCGGCAGGTACCTACTTTGCGCTTGCGATCACTGAACCAACGGGGCAATCGACAAAAAAAAAACTCTGTAAGCCTTCAAAGTCTCTCAAAGCTCGGTATTAAAATTGCCAAGGTGCTTATTACCATGTAAATCGTATTCATAAACACACAACTTACTTAAACAATCTTTAACCTACTAATTTTAAGACAAAAAACATAGATTTGAGTCAAAAAGCCCGTTGACAAGCCAACACAACGGATAACGACTATGCAAATAAATTCTAGAATAATTTTAAGCTGTATTTTGCAAGTCTGACATTTTATTAGCCTAGATTCTTTGAAATCCTTTTAGTAGGTAAATGTTTGTATTCAGGTTTATAGTAGGTATTTATCTTTTGACTTTATATTGAGAACTAGCTGTTCCTCGCGGCTTCGTCCACGTATTGGGTGTATCAACAAATATTTGTTGTACTGGGTATTTGCTATGTATAATAAAAATATCTATCTATATAATGAATTGTATTAAGTATATCAGTCATCTAGTACCCATAACACAAGCTCTGCTTAGCTTGGAGCTAGATGATGTTGTGTGGATTGTCAGCATTATTTATTTGTATTATTTATCATCTCTTTGTATTTGAATCGGATTTGTTCACGATTTCATGGGTTTTTAATTTTTTTGAGCGAAATCGTATTTAACTAATCCTTATAACTCAACCTGAAATCAACTATCTCCCGGCACGATCGGTCCAACCGTCACGGAGATCAGCCGAAACAGGCACACAACATTTTTTTAATACTTATGGGTTCTTCACGCCCATAATCCTCGTAGGGTTAGGTAGAGCTATTATTATTTTTTTTTTTTTTTTTTTTTAAAAACGTTGCCCCACACTAGGAATTTCTCCTGTATCGTGGGTGCGTTTACAAACATTTAAACTCACATACGCAAACAGCCAGACCCGGAACAACTACCTGTAGGTCATACAAATATTTGTTCTGTGCGGGGATCGAACCCACATCACGCAGCGCAGCAGCCGATGGCTCAACCCCTGCGCCAACCGTGTCGTCCATTATCTATTATAGTACAATATATATATAAATTTCGCCAATTGTGTTTACAAGCAAATAAGGGCGATCCTATTACTATCAACGAGCCTAAATCTATATTATGGGCTGCTACAGAGACATTCCAAATAGACGGCACAGTTGGCGCAGTGGCTGAGTGATCGACTGCTGTGCTACGTGTCGATGGTTCGATTCCCGCACGGAACAAATATTTGTATGGCCTACAGGTTCTGGCTGTTTGTGTATGTGTGTTTGAATGTTTGTCAACGCACCCACGATACAGGATTAATTAGTATAGGGGTCAACGATTTAAAAAAAATACAGGTATTTCTAGCACAAATTAGGAGTTGCAATTTTTAAACTAGATAATTTCACGTACATTGCATGATTTCAACTATTTTCAGTTGTCGGCCTTAAAATTCACAGAAGCAAATAATTTCCAAGTTTTACGCAAATTCTAGAAATGTAAGTGTGAACTAATTAGCACCAAAACAAATCATACTTCTGGCACATTCGAGTGATGTACTAATCACTTAATAACCTTTCACTGTAGCTGCGCGCGCGCAATATATTGCTACACTTATATTCAATTAGGTACCGTAATATGGGGCACGAAAGTTTGGTGCATGAGTGCATGTTTAGTTCGAGTGATTGTGTAAGAGCTTGCTTTCAGAGTTCAGGGTCGCGAGGTCAATCCTGAGTTGGTATAATTCGATTTTTAGTTCCATTTTGACGTAACAGATGAAAAAAAATGAAAATTTAAGGAAAACCTCGGGATTTTCACTTCAGAGGAGGGCCAAGAATGAATACCCGAAGAAAAAGAAAAACTGCAGAAGCTAATATTGATATACTTTCATTAATTCAAATGTAATGGCACCGAGTTGCCGTATCTAGCCATACCGCTATTAAGCCCGCGTTGGTTTGTGTGGTATATTTCAACCAATGCTTGTATACTGTTTCTGTAGGGTGTAACTGACACAAGACCCTTTAGATTTTGAAAAGAAATCTTCTTTTTTTTTTTAAACAAAAAAAAAGAATACTTTTGAAAAGAGTATTCTTAATCATAAAATCGTTAGAATTTACGCTTCGTTTACACTGTGCGTTTGTGCAAGGGCCACTGAAAAATGGCCTGAATTACATTTCCATCCCTTCACTAGTAGTTTTAAGTAAAAAACCCCTCAAACAAAAAAAATAAAATGCTTATACGGGCATAAACTTAGGTACGAAGACGTATTGCACAAAATGTCTAAATATAAAACTAATTAGTAGCAAATCCATTAAAATACACAATAACAAATCTAGACTAGAATTCAATCTATTGCCAAATATGAAATAGAATGTGGAAAAAACCTCAAAATTACTTCACTAACACACAAATTTGCTCCATCAGAGGAAAGGCTAAAAACAAAGATTACATACATAGAAACACACATTAACAAGTTGATACAATCCGGTGATTCCACGCCTCAAGGTCCATTGCGCGATGACAACGGATGACTCGCTCTGTCTTTGGAAAGAACGCAGCGATGCAATCGCGACACGGAATATATGTCGTTATTGTAAACTGAGTTTTTAAATACCTGGTTTTTGAAGGCGTGTTTGTTGCTTACCTGTAACGAAAAAAATTGTTCCGTTAGTATTTTATTTTCTGCTATGTTCCATATAAATATATGATTAAAAATCAATTAGCGCCGCTACTATAGTATACAAATTGTAGTTAATTAAAGACCTCATGGAAGGTATAGTCAGATCCACTGCAATCAATTACTATTAAACAAAATTAAAAAACGTATTATTTTAATATAACATGAGCATCTACAAGTAACAGCCGGGACCAACGGCTTAACGTGTTTTCCGAGGCATGGACATGTCACGATATGTAAATAATGAACACCCATCCACAGCCCAACCTCGGCAAGTGTTGTTGTAACCTTAAAGATCAGTCAGTGCAGCTGTTATTACTTAGTTCTGAGCCGCTCATGAGTTGAGTTAAATATAAACCACTAGTTAAAAAACTACAGATTCATTATTCCCCTCTACCAAACAGTTACGTCCAAGAAATTGCGGGACACCTCTAGTAGTAAAACCATAAACATAGTTGTTAAACTATTCACATAAAACTTTATGGTGCTCTACAGTTTCTTCATAAGTTTCACCATTACTGACAAATATTTGTTGCATATTTGCTTCCAAGTAACTTGGTCTGGGAACTGTATGAGCAATGTTTGGCTAACTAGAATAGCCCCAGTATATATAGCGGTTAATAGTCCTAGATTTAATTATTAATTATACCAGCCTGTCACTATCCTCTGCAGGGTACATGACTCTTCTTATACAAAGAAGGCAGGAGTATTTATTTACTATGGCACTCCAACGACAAAGTCACAAAAACATTCGTACATACAGGATTTCTTAAATAATACTATAGTGACTTTGTCACTTAAAGGTGTGCACAGCTTTTATATTGTGATACAATGTTAATGGGATAGTAGTGAAAATTGTACACAAAGCATTGTAGAATCATTAAATGAAATCATTAAAATATTTGAAATATTACCATACCGATTAAAATTACTGTATAAAATTAGATTATAAAATTAAGAATTAAGTTAAATTATAACACTAAATTAAGCTATTATATAAAATTTAAATTTATTAAGAAATTGTAAAATAAAATAAAATAAAATAAAATAAAAAAATATTTATATATTATATATCAGTCACTACACTCGCTCAAGACGATTTATACTATTATCGTGACTCGGAAAGCACGTTAAGCCGTTGGTCCCGTCTGTCATTTGTCGATCTTTGACAGTCGTTACGGCTTGTCAGAAACTCATAAATCTGACAACTAGTTTGCCAAGTGGTATTATGTTGCCCAGTAACGGTTCTGGAGGTCAGATAGGTAGTCGTTCCATGTAAAATACTGGTATTCAGCTGCATACGTTTAGACTGGAAGCCGACTTCAATATGGTTGGAAAAAGGCTTTGCAGATGATGATGACATTGGTGCTAGCCCGGATATCAGCCCATAACTTTTTTTTAAGGGTGTTTTTGTATGCCTCGGAAGACAGGCATAGTGTGGTTTTAGTCAGACATCTTTTCAAACGGACCTCGTCTCCAAAAACCAAAACCATTTCTTGTTAAATCTTTACAATTTTGGAGTTCAATTCTCGGATACTATTTGCTCATCATTTGTAACTTCAATTTGAAACTAGCTACGTGAGGGATTAAGCAACGTTACACTATTCAAACCAAATATTGATGCACCCAACAGTTAACCTACCCACATTGTCTAAACACATATTACATTTAAACACAGTACCAACAGGTACTCGTGCACACAATCCATTAGCTTACACACGACGTACAAACGGACATACTTTCTCCCATTACGACTTATGAATTAATATCTACGTATATATTACATAATGATAATTGCATATCTATGGATGATTTTGTAATGGATCATCATTTTATGGTTCGTTTATATCGAGTTAAAGTTCGAAAGTGTATCGTGGCCTTAAGATCGACCGCTCAGCTGTCTAAATGGTAATTAAAACCATATATTTTATGATAGGAATTTCTCCTGTATCGTGGGTGCGTTTACAAACATTTAAACTCACACACACAAACAGCCAGACCCGGAACAACTACCTGTAAGCCATACAAATATTTGTTCCGTGCGGGAATCGAAAGCACAGCAGCCGGTCGCTCAGCCACTGCGTCAAACGTGCCGTCGAAATATAATAAATAAAAAATATAATATCTATGATTACATGTCATTACTCCGCGGCAGTCTGGAGTCTGGATGGGGCCCCGTTGATGGCAATAGCCGACCCCTATAACATGGTACTTGAAACATAACTGGCTAAATGTGAGTGTACTATAGGTAGAGCTCTGCCTAATCCTTCGGGATAAATACTCGTGATATTATTATGTTATGTTGTGTTGATTAAATTGTATGTATTTAGAGTGAGTTTAGCTTCATTTCTGTGCAGATTTACACATAAGACAACTTATAATACAGTGTCTTGTGATCAAAATTGGATTAAAATTCATATCTTAGACAACTCAAAAGGTAAAGTGTAATTAAACTACTAAGTATAATTACACTTGAAAACCTCACACGGCGAAAATATAACAACCTAATTGGGGGTTATATGTTTGAGCCGTTTGGGGTTGAAACACTAGGGCCATGGGGTCCGTGTGCTCATTTATTTTTTCGAGACACAGCGAATCGTATGGTCGACTCTTTACGTGACCAGAGGGCTGGCCTTTTATTGGCCAAAAATCGTCGAATGACAACACTGCCAGCTTTCTGGGCACTTTTCCCGTTGACGGAAAATGATGGATGAATCGATGCCCTGTGATTCTTTTATTATATTTTTTCGTGTATCAATAGTTATATCATTGTCAAACTAAAGTTTAATAGAGTATAAAGGTATTAAGTAAATTAACATTACAAATGGAGTAATGATTACAATTTGCAAACGTGTGTGAATTAAGATCTGTAGTAGAGCGGAAATAACAAACACAACTATAATGATTTTGCACATAACGGTTAATTTGCGTGTTTATTTTTAGCATAGACACGTCAGACAATATATTTGACGACCTATGTGGCGCGGCGAGCGAAGGTCCGCCTGCGACGCAGGAGGATTCGGGCTCGATTCCCGCCTTGGGGCAAAAGTTTGTACGATCTGCAAAGATTTATTTCTGGTGTTCTGGGTATTTGCTATGTATAATAAAAAAAGTCTTTGTAATGTATTTTATTAAGTATATCAGTCATCTAGTACCCATAACACAAGCTCTGCTTAGCTTGGGGCTAGATGATGCTGTGTGGATTGTCCAGCATTATTTTTATTAATATAAATATTCCCTTTACGCCAAACCAAGATATGAAAGAAAGCTTTTACTATATTAACAACGATACGCACGACAGTTAAATAAACGGTGATAAAACGATGCTGAATATAAAGAAAAAACAAAAGAACTTAAGTCATTAGACGACAAATCTCCAAAGTAACGTAAAGAAAGACGACAAAATTAATAAAAATAATGTTAAAAGTAAAGCAACAGAAGAAAATAATAATTTAGACAGTGATCTATCAAAATGTGGAGAAACAGATAAAAACAACGGTACCACAACAACAAACGAAAGCGGTGAACAATTATCACTAATACAAGATACTATAGAAGATATTCGCGAAGGGCCGTTTCACCAGTCAAGTGGAATCCACTTTCACTAGCGCTCCCAATACCGAGTTCCTTATTCACGCATTTCTCGCTAGATGTTAATGTCGACGATAAAGTTTATCTGTTTGTTGATTTATGGAAAAGATCGCTGCCTGGTTCGTCTACTGCTGAGCATGAGGTTCTGGGTTTGATTGCCGGTACGGGCTGAGTGTTATTGGGTTTTTCTCTATCTGAAGTTTCTCAGTAGAATCCCGGACGTTCAGTCGATGGCAATAGGCTCGCCCCCCAACACATGAGACTTAGTCATAACTAGACAAATGTTGGTGTACTATAGGTATACTGCTACTAATCAGCTGGAGAATACAGACGTAGTACGTGACGTCATGGAAAATATAAAATTGAAATTAACAAATGAAACTTGAGGTCTGAGTAAGATTTTTGATGCAGCTAAGTGGCAAACTATTTCTTCTTTAACTAGATTTAATTTCCTAACTACGACCACGTGTACCAATAACAAATTTGGAATCGAAACAAGATATCTACTTCCTCTAGTACAATTTTAAGTCCATGAAAGGACATGGTTCTAAATCATAAATCATCTTTGTTCATCGTGTTCAGAACACCCTATTGTTTGAATATTATAAATTCTACAAGTGAATGGAACAAAAGATATTTTATTTAGATTAACTTAAGCTGAACTGACCTAAACCGAATACAACAATTGAGCAATTCCGGTGCCGAGTCACGCTCGCCCAAGCAGCATGGCCTGACTTCAAATAATTCACGTGTACTCTCGATTAAATTAGTAAAAACAATCAAAATTCTTACAATCCTATTTGAACCTTCACATGGCTTGTAACCACATATGAATCATGGTGATTGTTGAGGAAATGGATGTTCCGGAAACAGTGAAAGTGAAGACAATGATGACCAAGTACAATTGTGGGGCTCCCACGCAAAGCATGTATCACCTGCCGGAGTACCACGCCTTGTTCCGACTAGACTTAAAACAAGCAATGAAAATGGAGTTCCTCTTTCTGACAGTCACATGCTGGTCGAAAAACATGTAAAAATTGACTGTAAAAGAAGAAAAAGAAGAAGAAACAAGGAAGGGAAGAGCAGTATGAAAAATATATACATATCTACATACTTTGAAATGAGGTTACATCAAAATCTGACATCTGTCGTAACTATCAAACAAGAAACAACATGATATGTAATTAAATATCATCTTGCAGAATGGCATACCGTTCACTAAGTTGAGCGCAGCCGCGCGTGTAGACTAGTCTACGCCGTGGGAATAGCACCAGGGACCGTGGCGACCAATGACATGCAACGACACGATTTGAACCGACAGACAAATTATTATTAGATTTTAATGATTTATTTTGATAATTTGATGACTCATTGCTGGAGGTTTTCATTTGGTTATTGCTCAATAAGCTGTAATCGATTTTGTTGGGTTATGCTTCGGTACATTTGGTTTTGGTTCACTTTATTTTAAATTCAGCTCATTTGATGCAAGATTTAATTTAGTTATCTTTGTAATATCTGCTGTACGAAAAAGAAACTCCATAGACTTTTAACAAATAACCACCCTGGATGCGTCTGTCTCCACACGTCGTTTTCATTTCACATTTTCCAACAAAAAATTCTCCCATTAAGCCGATGAATTTTCTAAAAATTTACCCATTTCTCACAAAAAAACTACCACTAAACCACCACAAATAGACGAAGCAATAAATAATAAAGCAATTACGCGTCAAGTAACAGTTAAGCCAGTAATTGGCAAGTTAATTGTACAGCCGCTGAGGTAAAAAAAGGTTAAATGACAGCAAGGTCGGCAGTGGTCCGTACACCACACAATGCTGCCACACTGACATGTGTCAGTTTAGGGATCAAAGACATTTTAAAGTAGACTTGAAAGGCGATAGTCCTAAGGACTAGAAAGGAGGTGAATCCAGATATAACGCCTAGTAGAATTGTATGGACGAAGAAGACCGCTCACCACCCCAAGAAATTGAGATTAGTTCAGGACGTTCATGGCGTCATCGGCGCGCATCATCAAAAATGAAAGAAATTAAGTGAAAGGCAATACTTATGGCTAAACAGCCGGTGAATCCAGATATAAATACTAGTAGTAATGTATGGAAGAAGACGACCGCTTACCACCCCAAGAAGTTGAGATAAGTGATAGTGTATGAGGATGTTGACGATGATAGAAAGATAATAGAAGATTATAAGGTTGAAGAGGCAATTTAAGCAAACACTTAAGGAGATAAAGATAAAGATGCACAGATCATACAAAAAGTTAAGATGAAGATTATGCTAATAGAAATAATAACTGACAGAGAAAAAGTACATATACCGGTGGGCAGATTGGCTTTGACCAAGTACCTACTAATAACATTGCGTATAGTAAGTACGCGCTGGATAGAAACCGGTGGAGGCAGATCACCCGCTCCAGATGGAACCCTAATGCTGACCACGATCTTCAGGCAGGAGGAAACGACCATAATAAGTGATTGTAAGTACGGGACCTTAGACAACTAAGTTACAAAACTTAACCGGTACTAAGCTTATGTATGTATGTCAACAGTCAAACGACATAATGACTAGTTAGACAGAAATTATAATTGAAAACTAAAATAATCGCGAGCAAGGTCGAAACCGACTTAATTGACGTAACTTTGATAAATATAATTAAGATAGAATTGATATTTGAAGGTTCTCTGTATAAGCTACAAGTAGATGCAGTAGACGAAGGGGATGTTAATGATAAATGAATCAATGATAATTATTTCTGTACATCATCATCATCTGTCCAGCCTTTTTCCGATCTATGTTGGGGTCGGCTTCCAGTCTAACGGGATGCAGCTGAATATCAGTATTTTACATGGAGCGATTGCCTATCTAACCTCCACTACCCAGTTATTGGGCAACACGATACCCCTTGGTATGACTGGTTGTCAGATTTTCTTGTTTCTAACTACCCGTAACGACTGTCAAAGATCTACTAATGACAACCGGGACCAACGGCTTAACGTGCTTTTCGAGGCACGGAGTCAATCGAGCTGCGATGTTGATGTACTTGATGTTGCATCGTCGAAATTTCAGGCATTGCATTATACAATTACTTATCTCGAATTTTAAAAATAAATACATTATTTGAGTTTGTCATAACATTTTGTTAGTAAAAGTTGAAATAATGGAAAAAAGTGAATTACGCATGTACGTCTCATAAATCTCGTAGACGCAATTAAAAATTGCGTGTCATGTTTTAAGAAGAAATTATTATAAATAGAAGGAAAAAGCGTGACTAACCAATTCAAATAGTTACCTAACTGTCATTAATGTTTATTCAAAACTTACTGTCTGAAAATGTAATTGTTTTTATGGTAACTTTTGTTGCCCTTTTTTAAAAAGTGTATGTTTTATGCATATAACACATACATAACATCTCGCCTGTATTCCTATGAAGAATAAGAAAAGGCTAGGCAGATGATGATAAAGTAACGCTATTGCATCTGTTATTCATCATCTCATCCTCCTGCCCTTATCCCAATTTATTTGGGGTCGGCGCAGCATGTTTTCTTCTTCCATACATCTCTATTTGCCGTCATCTCATGGGTCACCTCTTTTCTTACCATATCCTCTTTCACACAAGCCATCCATCTTTTCTTTGGTCTTCCTCTACTCATGTAACCCTGCACATTCATACTCAAAACTTTCCTCACAACATGGTCCTCATTCCTTCGCATCACATGCCCATACCATGACAACCGATTTCCACACATATTCTTGGTCACAGGCGCAACTTTAAGACTTCCTCTTACATACTCATTTCTTATTCTATCCATTCGCGTAACACCACACATCCCCCTCAGCATTCTCATCTCAGCTGCATGTAACTGCCTTTCATTCATGCCTTTTGCGGCCCAACATTCTGATTATTCTATGTAAAAATAAATGTTATCAATTGTGAGACAAGAATAACTTCCAACAAACTGGTTACAGGAGGAAGAAATACCGCGTCCTTAATACTATGATATGACTTATTGACAAATGCGAGGTTTACATTAACCCTTACTGAAAGCGCTATAAGTTACTAAAGGTTTTAGTGTGAAACTAGGGTATTCGTCTCGAGGTTTTCTTTGTGTAGTAAAATTAAAATGTCCAAGTCCACTTCCGAGCTTTTCACTCTAGGCAGACTTTTTGTATACTTTTAATATTAATATAAATATGAAATAAAGGATTTTTTTAAATGTAATTCATTAAAAGAACTATCCTTGAAAATTGTCGTCTAGACTCCGTGAAATCGAAAGTATGGCGGATAGCCGATAATAATTTATGCGTGATTTTTTGCCAAAATCTCGAAAATATTTCCTAGTACGTAAGCCTCAAGGCTAATCAAATCACAAGGAACCGAATACATTATGTATTTATACCCACTTTGACTTTCTATACAAATATGGTAATCATGTCTGCGTCACGGACGGAGTTGAGCACAACAGTCGCTAACACGGTGGAAAATAAGTAAACGCATTACGCCTGTATTCCCCATATGCAGATTTGTACCTTTGGTACAGCCATATTAACTAAAATCGTACAAAACGTTTAGTAGTAATTATCAAATCTGACATATCACACACAACAAACATTCACCACACACCGCACATTCACCACACACACACATTACACATAAACATAATACTCATCACACAACACATACACTGTCACAATGTTCACTCACTCTTTCACTCTTCATTTATGCACTTGATACTGAAAACTTTCATGTCGGGGTCCTGGTGTCCTAAAATACAGGCTCCGGCTTAGTTTAGGCTCGGCTTAGTCTACCACAAATAAATAATTATTAATATTTTTAAGTGTTAAGTTTTTCTTTGTATTTATTTGTGGAAGAGAAATAAATGTATTTTTATTTTATTTTATATTTCGACAGTCTCGTTTAAATCCCGCGTAATAGGGGTAAGCCTAATACCATCAACCGAGTACCTCACACTTAACAGTAGCCTTTTCAACCACCAACGGAGCAGGTATATCATAAAAAGAGTTTTCTGTGCGTCAAGTCTTTGGGAACATCCAGACCTAGATTCATCAGAAATTCTCAACAGTACATATTCCGTTTCCAACAGTGATGGGATTAGATGAATAAAACTGATTTATGTAAATATGTTAAAGAAAAAACACTTTTGCACGTGTAACAATAAAAAAAACCAGATAAAGATCAGTGCTACTCTTAGAAGAAACACCGCAACCAACTCAGAGTCTGGAATTTAAATGATTCACTTTAAAAGTCAAGATATTCTCTTGATCAGATCGATCAAATAAAAACCATGCAGATTAAGTCTTTCGAAGGAAGAACCACACAGTTTTGAGATTATCATGTAACTCGTATTTAGTCATTAAGGAGTTTAAAGACGAACCAGGAATAAAAAAGAAAGAATATTAAGTTAGGCCGCATAAAGTACTCAAACATATGTTTTTTATGCGGCACATCATTATTTGTATGAAGCTCCAATGCCGATCTTATATTAGTATTTTTGAACATAGTAAATCTAACACTGCATTGTTGATCTAGTGCTCCCAAGAGCGACCGCTGAGCGTGAGGTCCTGGGTTGTATACCCAAGTCGAGCAAAGTTTTATTAAGTTTTTCCAATAGAAATTTTCTCATTGGCAGCTCGAAGTCTGGATTTATACCCAGTTGGTGGCAATAGGCGCTCCTTATTACATGGGACTTAAAAATAACTGGCCTAATGCGGGTGTTACTACAGGCGCGCCTGTGGCTCCCTCTTCATGGGAATACAAGCGTGATGTTATAAATAAATCTAAAATAAAGTGTCTGTTATTACAGCATTAACTTCAATTCATTTTAAAACATTAAATAACAACCAATTTGACAAACCTTGTCCAACTCAATAATCGAATTAAAATAACTAAACCACAAACGCATTCCGTGTCTAAATAACTTCCTATATATACTTATAAGTAAGCTATTGAACTGTATATCAACCTTCAAATGACCTTCACAAATGAAATTGTACACATCGATTAAAAATTCGTTCGGACAGATTGAGTTTTTTTAAGGAATGCACTTCCCGATCTCCTTGGGGACATATGTCATTTAAAATACGTAACAAATTTATCTTGACACTTATAGGTGGCGCCACTTGCTACATAAACGTCAAACATCTGTCAAATTCAGTATATACTTCGAATTGGTTCCTCATTTCGTCGTCGACCAAGATATTTCGGACACGTAAAAAATTCTCACGGATGAAGGGGATTGGACTATTGGATTTTTTAGTAACCTTCGTAATTAATACTTTTTGTATTTGATTGGTCTGGGAAAAAATCTAGATTGAGTTGTGTCAGGCATGCAAGTTACAATTAAACCTGTCAATTGGATAACCTTCATTTTTACTATGTGTTATTTCACACAAGTATTTTTTTTCGGCGCTAGAATAAATCAAAATCACTCATTTAAGTTTTGCTGTGACTCAGCACTTTTTAAATGTCCAAAATTACTTAAGACAGTCCTTCAAAACGGCCCTTCCTAGCCCGTCCTAACAAACCCTTCAGTTTTATCTCCCTATACTAATATGTACTTACCTACAAAGCGTTGTTTTGTTTTCTTCCTTCGTTTTACAAAAAGGTTCGAGCATCTGTAAGTTATTTGCCTAACCCATAATTATTCCTTGGTGAGGTAACTGACAAATAATTACGGGTTAGATAAATTCCTCAATGGAAAACTTTCTCTTTAGGCACTTAGACTGTAGCTTACCTATCGCAACAGTTCCCTCTTACGCCCACACAACAAAACATAGGTACCAAGTTGTTTTAGTAGAAAACGCAACTTTTAAGGGTTTATTTCAATTAGACCAATACAGGCAGTTTTGAATGTCAAAAGCAAAAGGATGGACAGTCACAGTCACAAGGCATAATAACTGGTGAAAGAACTGTAGTACGCCATTCCAAAGCCTAGATCTTTATGGAGAAGAATGGACAAGAAACTCCATGTACACTCTTTAACTTAAAATATTTTTGCACGAGACAATTACGTGAATCTTCCGATACAGGCTGTCTCTTACTGTCCTCGCATGACGAGGCAGTTAATAATAAGTAAGATCCATAATAAAACAAAAACCCAGTTCTAAACACGTAAAGTTTTTCAACGCACTTTTGTAGCTAACACTTTTACCATAATCAAGATCGACGCATCTTAAACTAAGTACGACACTAAGTCGCTTTCAAAAGCTTCGTCACCCCACATTTATTTGACAATCAAATTGTCAACTATAATGAGCATGTTACTATTTCGTTGACTGTATATACTATTGTTACGTCATTGATATATAAGATCATTTTGTGATTCTATATTCTTTATTGTATATTATATCATATGGTTAGATTGTATGGGGTAATCACTGAGATGATTTTGAGAACAAAATTGTGGTTCAAATAACCGGTA
Organism: Phlogophora meticulosa; assembly: GCA_905147745.2. Taxonomy (NCBI): domain Eukaryota; kingdom Metazoa; phylum Arthropoda; class Insecta; order Lepidoptera; family Noctuidae; genus Phlogophora; species Phlogophora meticulosa. Next base: position 4,720,667 of record LR990542.1, read on the forward strand.
TAATTCACTTATCTGTAAATACTGTGTTATGTAGATCGTCATGGTGTTTTGTTAGACATCCATAATATGCATTCATCACGCCAGTATATAACGGATTATGAGCAGACATAGTCGGCCGCTGCAAGTCGCGACTGTTACAAGAGAGATACTGTGTTGTGTACATAACGCAAAGCACACTCTCCACACACAATATCGCCAACCATTCTTAACAACAGCAGACATATAAGTACTTATATATATTATGTATTTTCTCACATCACTTCAGACTCTCTCTGGTCTAACCAAAGAACAAATACTGGTCACTTTCACTTTTGCGCAGACCAACCAATCACAGACGACTTTAATTGACACCCTTTATAAGAGATTTGAGATAAACGTGATGGTGAAATTAACACGTACTGTCTCGCTGGTCTAGTGGTACTGCTGAGCGTGAGGTCCTAAGTTCGATTCCCAGGTCAGGTAAAGCTATATAAGGTTTTCCTTTTTTTGACGGGAAACAGTTTGTAATATAACGTAATGAAAAGGAATATAATGAAAAAAAAATTGCAAAATTTTAAGCAGAAAATGTAAGGTCTGTGTTTTATACAAATAAAAATTGATTGATTGATTGATTGATTGATTATATCAGGAACTTCTTAGTAGTAGCCGGGACGGATCTGTGCCCGGTTAATGGTAATATATTACATGGGACTTAAACATTACTGCTAATAAATAAATGTGGGTGTATCCTAGACTTCAGCCTAACCCTTCTGCGGAAAACAGGCGTGTTGTCATGTTATGACATAAACTTATAAGTTAGTAATGGCGAGTTTATTTTTCTTTTTTGGAACGTGCGTCTCGCAGTTTATCCTTCAGGGATATCTACTGCTTAACCGAACTTTTCTGTGGGGACTTAATTAGAAATTAAGGCCTCCAGCCAGGGCGTGAAAAACTAAAAAGCTAGGCAACCAATCGCTAAGGGCACCCCCTGCGGGGTACGAACTACGGCTTAGGACGTCGCTGGGAGAGGACAGCAAGGGACGGGCTGAATCTAACAGATATATTATTTAGGGACTTATTTAATCATTTACTGACTCAGCTACGAGGGCTGGCTCGAGGGGATCGGGGGATGTTGGAGACTGCAGCTGTAAAGTTTCATCTGGACTCTCGATAGTCAAGTAATCAATACGTTTCTGATAAGTTTACCTTAGACATCACTGACATTGGTGATGGTAAACATCGTGAGGATACCTAGACTATTATAAATGCTGTTTCTTTCTTCTTTCTTTCTTTCTTTAAATCAGACGCGGCGAAATTTCAATAATTGCCAATGATTGAATATCCGGATGTTATTAAGTCGTAGTCATTACAATTGGTGAAGAAAGTTTTTAAGCAAACATATGAATACCATTGAGGTCAACCACACAAGTCTGATGAAGTCATACATAAAAGTATTTGCTAACTTTGTTAGAAAGAGACAGCATAGATGAAACTGTACATCGTTGTCTTAATCAAGTATTGCGGAAGGAAGTCTTTTTATTGGCCTTATTTCCACTTTTAGGCTTATGCCCAGCATTGGGACGGAGGAAACTGAATCTGAGGATGTAGATAAGGCCTTTTAACAGTCAAGTATTTTTTATAATTTGTCCATATTTGAGTATAAGCGCCCGCGGTTCCAACCGCGCTTAAAATTCACATTTTTGGTGTTCTAAAACACCAAAAATGTGAATAACTTAAAGTAACTTCGCGCTTTTGTTAAATATGAATAATCGTCGTTAAGTTTTTTGAAAAGTTCCAATTTTCTGCGAAATTATCTTAATTTTTCTTTCCTTAAGAACCATTAGCAAAGTATTAGAAAACTTAAAAGGAAAGAGGAATAAAATCGGTAAATCGTTCTCAAGTTATGGCGTGACCAAGGGAGACAGGGATTAATTTTTAAATAATAGCATATGACTATATGTTTAGATATAAAACATGAAACGTATGTTGTACTTTATAAAATTGTAAATTCGTAATATTTTATATGATATTATTGTACACTGACAGCTCAAATTTTAACTCGTTCTTCAGTCCATGCAGAGATTTTATCTGTAAGAGTAGATAAATCCTCTCATTGTGCACTTGTTTTATTGCTGTTTGTCCTGTGTTTGATTATTTCGTATACAAAAAACCTATAATATTCACATTGTTAAAAATATTATAATATATATATAATATAATACACAGTTACACACGTCTCACGGACTAAAATCGAATGACTTTCACTTGTTCCTATTTACTTAAATAAGTTAATATTGGCTACTGCCAATATTTACACATTCCAAAGAATCCTTTTCATGAGAAAACTAAACAGATAATGTTTAAAAATCAACTCCTACGCACGGGTAAAGAAATTAATACACTTGTCAAAGCAGAACCACAGGTGTGTCAAGAAATATTCAAATAAGACGCCTAAACATGACCGAAAAATTAGAAAGTCGATAACATTGGTTTATTAGCTGCGCGTACGCATCAACGCACACATGGACAAACACATACACACACACAGATTCAAACGCTTGACCTTTCATCGGAGATTGTGAAAGCACAATCTTTGCTTAGAGTTGGGAGCCTGCCAGCATTAGGTACCTGCCTATTAAACAACTTTAATGTGTGAGGTACTGGTTCTTCTTCTTCATAATCATAGTCTTTTTTTTTTAAGGGACAAGCCCGTCACACTATTCCCAAACCACTTCAACTCCTGAAAGAATCGAGTCGAGACAATAAATCCCGACGAGTCAAGGAGAAACGATTCAACTGTCTTGGATCCCGCAACGAAATTAATCAGAAAAGAACAGCGGAGGAGTTAGAAAAATTAATTGCCTAGCGTTTTCGTAACTATGTTGAGGTTGGCTTCCAGTCTCACTGAATACCAGTATTTTACATGGAGAGACTGCCTATCTAACCCCGTGGTAAGACTGGTTATCAGCTTTTCGAATTTCTGACTACCCGTAACAACAAGATCTACGAATGACAGCCGGGGCCAATGTCCTAACGGGCTTCCCGACCTTGAAGATCGACATGTGGGTGGGTCTTCCTCCTTATAATATAGTCTGGAATGTTACACATAATGGTCGCCAACGGCTTGTCTTGTCTTATTCTCATGCTTTTCATCAGCTAAGTACTGACCTACGCAACTAAAAGGCTCTCGCGTCGACACGGTCTTGACGCCAATATCTCAAGCTGTAGTGAGAAAAAGCCAGTCTGCTGATTGGCTTTTGTTTCTCACCACATCGTCGATGCTGACGCAAAGATTTTCACGGTTGGCGCAGTGGTTGAGCCATCGGCTGCTGCGCTGCGTGTTGTGGGTTCGATTCCCGCACGGAACAAATATTTGTATGACCTACAGGTAGTTGTTCCGGGTCTGGCTGTTTGTGTATGTGAGTTTAAATGTTTGTAAACGCACCCACGATACAGGAGAAATTCCTAGTGTGGGGCAACGTTTTTATAAAAAAAAAGATGAGTCTTTGGCCTATGTGGCAACCACCGAAGATAATAAACGGCCTATTTACCAACAGAACCATCAACCATCTTAGATCACTACCACTTTCAATTTACCAAAAATATGACCTCTTACGACACACCAAGATAAGCCTATTGTTACCGAGCAAGGAAGTGAAGATGTTGCGTGTTAAATAATACATACAATAATTACAACAATCTGCGCGGGTGTAATTAAAGATATTCAAAGTGGGTTACAAACGGTTCTTGCGTTTAGGGACGGAAACAGACGCAAAATTATTTTTTATGCATTTTTTTTTGTTACCGAACAAACAAGCTGGTAATCGTCACTACCTACAAACATATGCAACCCCTCTTCAAACTTTAACACCCTCTTTAAAGCGTAATTATGAAAATAAAATATAACCCTTGTTACTTGCTGATAACGTAGGTTTCTATAAGTGAAAGAATGTTTTGAATCGGTTTAATAGTTTATGAGTTTATCCATTACAAACAAACATCCAAAGAAATAAATCTTTCCTGTTTATAATGTTAGTTTTGATTTTTTTTAGACCAAGCAGAACAATTTTTCTTAAATAAACGCGCTAATATCAGGGACAGCCAGTCGAATTTGAAAACATATTTTCTGCATTTGATATAATAAGTCTCGAGGCAAGGTATTTAGCATCACGCTGCAAGCTGCGACCCTTACGAGGAAGTAAGACAGCAAGACACAGCCAGTCTCGTATAAGTGCGTACAAAATATTTTTTTCTTCGACGGATCATAAACGGAAAGAGCAACACATCATTTGGCGCATCTATTTTATGTACTCCGGAGGCCTTGGACCTCTTTGAATATAATGTCATGTGATGTGAACCCGACTTGGACCTTTACGAGCATGTAGGCAGTTTATGGATAGCTTTTAATGTTTATTTGGACCTTAACATCAAATGGTAATGTGGTTATTTCTCATAGGCCTATCTTGAGTAGGCTCCCAGTCTAACCGGATTTAGCTGCAGTATTTGTAATAGTATATATTGTATCAGTTTTACATGAAGTAGTTACTCCATGTAAAATACTGGTATTATTAGTACTCAGGCAACTGCCTGTCTGACTTCCACAACCAAGTTACTGAGTAACAAACCTATTAGTAAGACTGGTTGTCTGACTTTCGCGTTACTGACTATCCGTTACGGCTATGAAAGATTACAAATGGCAGTCAAGACCAATTGTTTACGTGATATGGAGGTCTTGGATCGTAATGGTCAAACCATCCACAGACTAACCTCGGAAACCTACAACCGACACATCTATTGTGTGATTAAGTAATATTTTTTTTTTTGCGTTTTTTGTATTTAAACATATAACGTCTTTGTCAACGCTAAGATGAAACTATTACTCTTAGTAAAATCTAGACATACTATTCATTAAGCCAACCATATTTGGCATCAGGCCAATAATTTAGACACCAATGTATGCAAAGGTCAATATGTCCGATATGTCTCATGAGAATGTTTTCACTTCAACGAAACTATAAGACCCACACAAACAGGGCCCTGTCAAATCAATTTCGAAGGTCCAGTACCTGTCAATAAATTAACATCTATTTCCGCTTCCGTTAAGATCTATAACTGTCCTTCATTTAACATTACTATCTCTCATACACGATTCCATACAAAAGTCTATCCAATCCGTTCACATGCCACTGAATAACTTTAATGATTACTTTAAGTATTGCTTCAATCATGTTTGGATCATAAATATTTGATAGTATTGATTCGCTACTAACCGAACAGCTGTTAAAGCTTATAATTAAGTTTTACAATCGCTGATCAATACCTTAATTGGATGATTGAACTGAGTGATGTAAGATAACATAGGTTAAAACTTAATAAAATACCCTTCACAATTCTGTCGTGATTTTTGAAAGGAAAAAGAAAGTACTCGATAGCAGCCCGGGGCTGAGCTCCCTGTTACGGGATATTTAAATATAATTGTTGAAATGCAGGTGTACTGTACGTACACTTCTGCCTAACCCTTAATTTTGTGACGACCTATGTGGGGCGGTGGGCGAAGGTCCGCCTGCGACGCAGGAGGTTGCGGGTTCGATTCCCGCCTTGGGACAGATGTTTGTACGATCTACAAAGATTTGTTCCGGGTATTTCCTACGTATAATAAAAAAAAAATCTATCTATGTAATGTATTGTATTAAGTATATCAGTCATCTAGTACCCATAACACAAGCTCTGCTTAGCTTGGGGCTAGATGATGCTGTGTGGATTGTCCAGCATTATTTAATTTTTATATTTATTTATTCAATAGAATACAGGTGTAAAGTTATGGTATATGTTGAAAGGAAAAGTCAATGGTAACGAAACCTGGACTTCTAATTGATATAAATCTAAAATCACCAACCTGCATTGCATTGCAACTTGCTTCTCTGTATGAGAAGAGGCCTTTGTACTGCAGTGTGACAGTAACAGGCTTGTATTAGTATTTTTATACTCTGTTAGCCATGTCCATATCTATTAAATACAGTATACTCTTTGAATCAATTGTTCCTTTCCAAATCTCTATAACTCCATTCTATTTTCTATTCCATTTCGCCATGAAAGCTCTTTAGTGTATGAGATTGGATTTGAACTGACGACCTTTTGAACGAGAGTTCACGCTACTAAAATACTTGTTAACTACTATTCCAGTCCATTATAAACAAGCACTTTTCCCGCGACTTTGTCCGCGTGGATTTCAAACTTTTCCCTTCGAACTTTAACATCACCTCCACCCCTCTAAATGCAACCCCTCAAAATATAGCATAATATATGTGGTTTAAGCGTCGTAGGTCACAGTTTTGACCAAACCCATTGCTACCAGTTTTGATGTTTTTTTTTTTTTTAATCGTTGCCCCTCACTAGGAATTTCTCATGTGTCGTGGGTGCGTTTACAATCATTTAAAGTGACATACAGCCAGACCCGGAAAAATTACCTGTAGGCAATAAAAATATGTGTTCCACGCGGGAATCGAACGCACGACACGCGGCCCAGCAGTCGATCGCTCAGCCACTGCGCCAAACGTGTCGTTAAACATTAAAAGGTATTCATATTCATTTTTGTATCCTGCCACAGTGCAGTTGCACTGACTTGATAAGTCCACTCCTATATAAATAATAATAATAAATAATAAATATTGCTGGACAATCCACACAGCATCATCTAGCCCCAAGCTAAGCAGAGCTTGTGTTATGGGTACTAGATGACTGATATACTTAATACAATACATTACATAGATAGATATTTTTTATTATACATAACAAACACCCAGAACACTCGGAGCAAATATTTGTAGATCGTACAAACATTTGTCCCAAGGCGGGAATCGAACCCGCAACCTCCTGCGTCGCAGGCGGACCTTCGCCCGCTGCGCCACATCGGTCGTATGTGTAGTTATTTCCTCAAAAGACCATCTCAGACACTAATCTGCATGGTCCTCACATGACCTAACCAAGATAATGTCTGGACTTTAAAGGAGACTGTGACCTCTGAGTTTGTTTCGGTGTTTCTTCTCAGAGAAGTCTTGTAAACACCTACCTAATCTTAATCTAATTATTCATTTTATTTTAAAGTGTGCGTGATTTTTCAAACTATGTATTTACAGAAATCTAACAATATGTCCCGTTTTACAAGTCTAACAATATGTCTCTCAACGCTAACAAATTCAATCTAGGCTAAGTCATTAAAATATCAAATTCAAAAATTATCTCTGCAAATTTTGCCAAAAGAAATGGCAAAGTCTAAAAGCATTTCAACAAGTAAACAACTAAAACTTTCATCTTCATAATATTAGCACAGATACACTCCATCTATAATCTCGATACATACGTAATTTTTAACTTTCTTCCTACAAAAGAATACTTATTGAAACAGAATATATATAAGGAAGTGAAAACGATATAATAATATCGGTTCTTAAACCGTAAAACACGATTATTTGTACATTCAAAACACTGAAAGTGAGTGGAATTTTGTAATTCGCGTCGATAAGGTTCGTCTAATTGTATTACGTGTTTGCGGAAACAAATTAAGTACAATCTTGATATTACTTAGGGGGTACGCAGATACATAACAAGACATTACCAGGCCATAGTTGATTACATAGTTTGCATTTAGGACTGATTCACTTTAAGAAGAAAACACCGATTCGTTTTCACATACTTATCATATGGTAAGGATGGCATTTTATAAGTCTATGAACGATCCAGGTCAGTGGTTACCAAACTTCTTTAGACCAGGGACCATTTGTATTCCTTTGACAGGAACAAGAAGGTTCAAGAAAAATAAAATATGTCAATCTGAAAAAAAACATTAAGCATTTGCAGAAATTTCGTCTGCAACTATGTGATTTTTGAGCTATATTTTTTGCAATTTTATTCCTTTGCGGGCCATATTTAAGCTCTTACGGACCACAAGTTGGGGACCAATGTTCTAGGTTATTCTATCCATAAAAACACAGTAAACAAGTATCACATTATCATAAAAATCTATGACCACGACGTCAAATCAGAACCGACCCTATATCCCATTTAACCATTTTAGAGAAATCAAGGGCCAGAAACGAGTCCGATAAAAAACTCTCACATACAACAACATGTCCATTTATCGATATATCGACATCCGCGCATCACTACGGCTCGCCCAGTCCGGTGACCTAGTGAGGGACAGGTTTCGATAGCTCGCGAGGTGGGGCAACTGTGTGAGCGAAAAGAAATTATTGCTAAAGTGATCCACGATACGGTTTTAGTTGCAAATTTAAGCAATAAAATGTTAATGATATGATTTGGTTATAACTAGCTAGACTGATTTATTAACTATCTTTTATATATGTAGGTAGAATATCTCCTCAGCTATTGAGCTGGGGAGGTATTCTTTGACTACATTGTAATACTACTTCATCAAGGTTTGTATTTTTGCTCGCTGTACCCTGCGGTTTGACCTGCTCCTTAGGGTCGTAGCGTGATGTTAGATTGACTAAAACCTTCCGCAAGAATTGGGCTACCAAATGCAAAAAGACTTGTTCAAATCGGACCGGTTGTTACTGAGATTAGCGTTTAAACAAACAACAAAAAAAAGCTCTTTTGCTTTACTATATTAATAAAGGTAGATAATGTTTTTAGTGCTTCCATATTAAGATGTTCTACCATATCAATTGGATATGCAATGGCTTCCTCCTGTCTGCTCAAGCAATGATTTCAGTCATACTGTCTATAGATAGTAAAATTTTCCATTATTCATCAAGTGATGATACGGCTACAAACGAGGTGAGATGACAGCAAATAGAGATAAATGGTGCAAGACGACAACCCCAAAAATATTGGGATAAGGACAGGAGGACGATGATGAAATTCTTCAAGAGATGTGTGTATGTCTGCAGACGTTCGCATCTCTAATGACTTAATCCCCGCCATTACTGAGGCCACACATAACGCATCAAATATCTAAGCCGATGTTCCACATTTTAACGTGTTGCCTTGCGGTCATTAAATAGAGACACTGAATATAAATATACTATCTTGGCTAAGGCTGTGCGCAATCTTGAGCAAAATGTGTCCTGATTCTACGTCGAAAGGCAAAATAGTTTTTTCAATCTGCTTTGGGACATTTTTGTTGCGAGCTTACCAGAGCATGACATCACGACTGTATTCCCTGAAGGCTTAGGCAGAACTGTACTGATGGTACACCCCACATTTCAGCAGTCACAGGTAATAGGAGGCCAACCTATTGCATTTAGCCGGGCATAAATCCAGACTCCTGGCTGCTATAGAAAAATTCTTTATGGATAAACTCGATAGCACCTTTCCGATCCTGGGATCAAAACCAGGACTTAGCAATAGCGCTCCCTACCACTAGCCCTATCAAGAAAAGAAAGAAATAAAAAAACATTTATTCAGCTGCTCAGGTACACAACGATACAATACTAAACATAAAAAAAAAACAAACAAAATAAAAATATGTATATTGTGTGAAACTGAATAAGTAACACATTAAAAAAAAATATGTATATTTATATCAAGTATGTGCCTTACGGCTGAGCTAAAAGTCAGAGGCAGTCCAATAAAGATAAATCAGATTTTAAGGATCGACTGCAGTACTAAGCCTGCCTAGCACAGCCTAAATACTCAAGATGAGTACCAAATTAACATCAGATTTTGGTTGAAGCAAAAACTTGATCATATTAGGAACCTTTAGCCTTTAAAGGAATTTACTCAAACGGTGTTTAGCTATTTCAAATGATGAAACCAAGGGACGTTCATTTGGTCAGTTATGGCGAAATACAACGCGTTTAATGCCCTCAGTTATGCGTTTAATGATTTTGGGTGATTAATTTATATAGTAATAAGTGGTAATGAAGATCCATTACATGCGACCCCGAAAGCACATTAAGCTGTTGGCATTTGTAGATCTTTGGCAGTCAGATCCCCGAAAGTCTGACCACCCAGTCTTACAAAGGGGTATTATGCTATCCAGTAAGACGGTGCCTGTTGTGGAGGTAAGATAGGCAGTCGCTCCATTTAAAATACTTAGACTTGCGTTTTAAAATACTGAGACTGGAAGCAGGCGCCAATATGGTTTGGAGAAGGCTAGGTGGATATTGATGAAGTGGCAATGAAGATTAGGTGGTAAATTCTGAAGTGGCTCAAAATAGTATTATGATTTATAGTTTGAATCACACGACTATTAGTCAAATAAGTATGTATGTGAATGTTAGTAAAAGTAGAGGGAGACCAAAGAAAAGATGTATGGATTGTGTGAATGATAATATGCCTAGAAAGGAGGTGACTAATTGAGATGACGGCAAAAAAGATATGTTTGGAAGAAGAAGACATGCTGCGCCGACCCCAAATCATTTGGGATAAGGGCAAGAGGATGATGAGGCCTGTTAATCAAAGTCCTATACTAATAAAACCAAGATCTAGTACAAGGTAAAACTTATTACCTTCAACATGATTTTGATTACAAACTAACTACAACAAACAAACTCTTTAACTAGAAGGGTTAGGACAGAGGTGTATAGTACACCCAAAATTGGTCAGTAATGCCAATTTAATGAATTCACAAAAAAATCAATTTGTCCGGAAACCAGCAGAAATATCTACAAGTACGTACAAGTGCGTAGGTTTGATATATTTTCCTTGATTGGTTTTCGTGTCTTTTCTTGTATTTCCGCATCGGACCGCGAAATATGCACGAAAACACGCACGAATGTCGATTTCCGGTGATTATTTTAGTTTTGAGGGACAAGTGCAACGATCGATTAACGCCCAGTTCCGAAATACATATATCATACTAGCTGTGCGCCGCAGTTTCACCCGTTTCTTAGGATCGCAGCGTGATGCAAAATGGCCTAAAACCTTCGTTAAACTTGGGATATAAAATGCAAAAAGAATTTGCAGAACCTACTGGTAGTTTCAGAGATTGGCGGGTCATAACAGACAAACTCTTCAGTATTATTATATTTGAACATATACTTGTCTCACATCGATACAGGCATCGATTAAGACTTTAAGTTACTTTGTTGCATTTAAGAAGCAAAACCATAGTAAACTTTTTATTATACATAATGAAAATTTACAAATATTGAATTTAAGAGCTACAAAGGGTGTTATACATCTACATATCGCTAAAAGTGATCTTTTAAAGACAACCTTTGGATGGACTTGATAGATAAGGAGAAAAGTTGGTGGTTCATCAATATATTAGGATCAAATACATTCGGTCATTTTTACATTTACGATATTTTACTTAGAGCACCTTTGCAAAGAGAACCTTTGGCTTAACTTGGTCTTCAATCGACCCCTGCGGCTTATTTCATCTAGTTAGACTGGAAGCCGACCCCAACATATTTGGGAAAAAGCTCGGCAGATGATGACATCTGCTTGCGAATTCTCAGACAATCATGGACGACCTTTCAAAGTCCCCATAGACTTTCAACAAACAATAAGGTACTTCCGTTACATACATATGTACTTACATTCACATAACATATGTACACGCAAACCAAATACAGTAATGCGGTGTTAAAAAATAACTTCTGTGTGACGCAACAAATAATTTCACTTTTTTTTATTCTTTTTTTTGTCGTGACTAAGGAACACGTTCCTTCTGCCTATTGTCACGATTGATATTTCTATCAATCAATGATTATAAAGATTTACTGAACTCTTACGTAATCACTTGGTTATGAAGATATATTACGGTCACCCTGGATTTTTTCGGGAGTAAGAGAGAGAGTAATAAGGATAGTGATTAGTGCTGAGGCTTATACTCGTACTTGCAGTGGGACAGTAACGGGCTGGGATTATTATTATTACAGCTACGTCTATGTCATTTAAATGAACATATAACTATGATAATAATTAGACTATTCAACCAAATATTAATGATAAATAATTTAACACGACCGTATAGCATTATAATTATTACTATTGACCATAAAGTAGCACATTTCTAATGGTTCGCTCCAAAGATATGAGAATAGAAATGTACCGTTACCATGATATCGATATCTTTTGTTAAGAAAGATAAAAGTAAAAGATTGACGTGAGGAACGTTTGATGGACGAAATGCAGATTTTTTTTTCCGTATAAGCACTTATTATTTGTATTTGGAATAGTACACATGTTTATTTTGACGACTGTTGTGGCGCGGTGGGCGAAGGTCTGCCTGCGACGCAGGAGGTTGCGGGTTCGATTCCCGCCCTGGAACAAGTGTTTGTACGATCTACAAATATTTGTTTCGGGTGTTCTGGGTATTTACTATGTATCATATATCTATCTATGTAATGTATTGTATTAAGTATATCAGTCATCTAGTACCCATAACACAAGCTCTGCTTAGCTTGGGGCTAGATGATGCTGTGTGGATTGTCCAGCATTCTTTATTTATTTATTATTTCCTGCCAGTTACTTCTCAAGTGAAGAATACGAAAACGAGATAGCACCAGCATTTAATATAGGACTCATCCCTAAGAAGAAATGCCGAAATAAACTCAGAAGTCGTGGTCTCGATCGATATATCGAATGAAAAATATTCAAAGTCAAATCATTCATTTAAATTAGACCTTTAAAAAGGCACTTTTGAACGACAACATTAAAATAAAATACTAAAAATGATTCTAGTTGCCCCTTCCAAAAGGTTTCGTGAGGAGAAGAATGGGTAAGATGCTAACAATTTAAAATAGTTGTTTTTACAATATTTTGTATGCATTGTAGAGGAGCTCGTGGCTAAATAAAAACAGCCGCATGGATTGATTGAAGGTTAAGCTACGCGAGGTAAGTCTGTGGATAGATGACCGTTCGTAACATATCGAGACTCCTCACGTTAAGCCGTTGGTCCCGGTTGTCATTCGTAAATCACTGACCGTCGTTACGGGTAGTCAGAAGCCCCAAAATCCTAACAACCAGTCTTACCAAGGAGTATCGCGTTGCCCAGTAACTGGGTTGTGGCGGTCAGATAGTCGCGACTTGTAAAATACTGGTATTCAGCTGCATCCGGTTAGTCTGCAAGCCGACCGAACATAGTTGAGAAAAGGCTAGGCAGATGATGTTATATGCATTAATAAGATCATTATTAGTAATAGACAGGATCTAATGTCACCCAAGAGACTTGAACATAAAAAAATGCATCGGAAATAAAATAACCCACAATGTGGATTAGCACAGGTATATATTTTACTTAAAATGTCAGAAAATCTCACATAGGGACCCCTATATAAGATTTACTGTAAAAGTTGTACAAGTTTCTGCAATCAAACTTTTTTTTAGATTCTAGTACTGTTTAGTACAGTAGTACACGAAATTCTACATTAACAGTTTAAAAAAAAAAAACACCCATCCATCATTGATCACTTACTCTTTTAAAGGTACTTAAACCAATGTTGAGCAAGCGTGGTGATTAATGCTCGTGCTTTCTCTGTATGAGGAGAGGCCTTTGCCCTGCAGTGGGACAGTAACAGGCTGGTATTATAAACCAATCTTTAGCTAAACCAGAATAGTTGCTGCAGTATTAAGAAGTTTAATCAATCGGCAAAGTTCGTAAGAGGTCTCACGCTCATGAATACTTAAAAACAAGTTTCTTAATTACTTTAAGAAAGTCTTATAAATGGATATTTACCATCTCCTATTAATACTTGGTAATGCATACTAACAATATATTTGCATAGCATCATGCTTACTTTTAGACAGGTGTACCAAACAGGGGAAATTCCTATTGCCAATCTTTACCATGTAAAAATGAATTTCTGTTTCTCTAGGTCACGCCATAACTTGACAACGACTTTAGCGATTTCATTCATCTTTTTTATGTTATTTAATACTTTTCTGATGGTTAAAATTTTAGGCAATTGAATTTTTTTTTAATAAAATCAGAAAACTGAACGGCTATTTTAACTTCACGCGTTTGACAGTTCGAGCGTTTTTTTTAATGTGAATTTTAACCGCAGCAACACCGGGGGGGCCAGCTCGTCATTTATAATTGTCATCCTAGCCTTTTCCCAACTATATTAGGATTGGTTTCCAGTCTAACCGGGTGCAGCTGAATACCAGTAATTTACATGGCTCGACTATCTGATCCCAACAACAGCTTATGACTACCTGTAACGACTGTCAATGATATACGAAAGACAAACGAGACCAAAGGCTTAAAATGCTTACCGAGGCACAAAGAGGGATCGAGAATACTTGTACCTACTTAGTTATTCATTACTATTTCTAACTACGATTATCAAGTTTCTACATTGACACGCCCTTTTGACCAGGTTTAGTTTGACCTCAATTAACCTTTACTTAGATTAACAGCAGGATTTGACCTTTGCAGCCATGTTGTAAATTTATCTTTAGAAACTTTCAGTAAGTATCTTGATGTGATGTAAACTTAGATCAACTTGAGTCTAACACCGTTTTAGATTGCAATAAATTACAACTACTAAGAACAATAGCTATACTAACCGGCCTATTACTGTCCCACTGCAGGGCAAATGCCTCTTCTCATACAGAGAAGGCACGAGCATTAATCACCACGCTTGCTCAAGGCGGATTGGCGATACCATACTTATATTAATTGTAAGGCCAGGTTTCCTCACGATGTTTTCCTTTACAAATGTCAGTGATGTCTCAGATATTTTTTTCAATCAATTTAGTACTTAACTTTATTGTTATATTTGATACACAAAATTAAGTCAGTATAATAAATAATCCCGAAAGCCGACCTCAGCAAAGTCAACTTGAAGTCTAATAATTTACTTTCGTTAAACTATTATAAAAGGCACTTTTAAATGTCAAATTTAAATGGTCTAGTTTTTCTAAACGTTGGGCAAAGGCTAAGCAGATGATGACGTCAGCAACGAAATAAATTAAGATCATTGTGCAAAACAAAGTATATCTACACGAAAGGATGTCATCAAATAAATAAATAAGTAAATTACAAAAATCTGCCACTTTACATTATGTCTCAAAAATGACTTTCAACTTAGGAAAAAGAGTTGCAAAATTCCGTAGTGTTTACACACTTAAATGTCAAAAATTCAAGTTTGGAATATTTCTTGACATTCTAGTCTGGCAAAACTAATTCATATTTATATGCTAAAAGCTAAAAAATAAAAGTAAAAAAAAGTTGTTTGTGAGTGTGCTGGTTTTGGGCAATCGCTAAAGTTGTAAAATTGGTCGCTTGTATTTGAACGGATGATGTGGAGAAATATAACTGTACGGTTCCTAAGACTTGTTGGTTGTAATATTATAACGTTACTTAAAAAAACTATTAAGTGCAAATATTTTTTTTTTTTGAATGGGCATCTCGCATTTTATCCTTTAGGGATATCTACTGCTTAACCGAACTTTAAAGAGCATCTAAAATATATATAGGTACGAAACCGTCATTGATTTTGCACACATCGTGCAAATCCGTTTTGGCATGTGTCGTGCAAACTATCCCGGCGCTTGACCAAGTAGTAACTTAAACATTAAATAAATATCAATGTCAAGGAAACTCACAATACGAGCACATAAAAAAACAATACCATTGTTATTTTAAGTTCTTTATCAAGTCATAACCGTGATTATTATATTTTACACTAAATTATTATGATAACTATAGACATTTGTTATTATTTGTTAACATTTTAATAGTCAGGCGATATAGCAGTTTTATTTTAACTTTGATCTTGAAAACTACAGTTTTTATTTACTTCCTATATATTTTAACTTGTTAATATTACTCAGGGTGTAGTTGTTTTAAATAAAAATATAATGACCTTTTTTTTAGGTTATGAATTTAAAACCACTTTCAATCTATTCCATCAATTCCAAATACATAACCTTATTAAAATCCAGTCTGGAGTCCTCCCTATGCCCAGGAAAAAGAAAGTTCTAGAAGCCCTCTTCTCATACAAGGAAGCAATAAATAATAAATATTGCTGGACAATCCACACAGCATCATCTAGCCCCAAGTTAAGCAGAGCTTGTGTTATGGGTACTAGATGACTGATATACTTAATACAATACATTACATAGATAGATATTTTTATTATATATAGCAAATACCCAGAACACCCAAACAAGCAATGAGCATTGTGCATGATTACAATGCTTACTAGCAACATAATCAGACCATTATCTCCAGAGTCCGTGGATGGACGACCATCAATTACAAATCAAGTCCCTTTCGTGCCTCGGTAAGCACATTAAATATTAGGCCCAATGTCAACTTTGCTTACCGTCATTTGTAGATTTTTCTTAGTCGTTACGGGTGGTCAGACACCCGAAAGTCTGACAACCAGTATTACCAAAGGGTATGGTATTGCCTATTTTATGGGTTGGGGAGGTCAGATAGGCAGCCGCACTTTGTAACATACGAGTATAAGTATGTAGCAGAATCTTGTTTAACTGGATTGCGACTCCAAGACATTTGAGAAAAGGCTAGACAGATGGTTCGTACGAATCTTAAATCTGTGCACAACTTTCAAATGTTAGAAGTAGTTACTTAACTGAAAAAATGGCGTCCACAGTCCCCTATGACATTTAGGTACTCGACCATTTACCTACAATGTTATGCAAGTGGTTACCACATGACTGATTTATTGTATATGCATTTATATCTCTTGTGTCTTCGATCGTCAGGACTTGTTCTGTTAGAATCACAAATTATACAGAGAAGACATGAGCATTGATCACCACGCTTGCTTAATGCGTGTTGGTG
This sequence comes from Phlogophora meticulosa, assembly GCA_905147745.2. Lineage (NCBI taxonomy): Eukaryota > Metazoa > Arthropoda > Insecta > Lepidoptera > Noctuidae > Phlogophora > Phlogophora meticulosa. The sequence continues at coordinate 4,737,372 of LR990542.1, forward strand.
ATTTCAGAATTTTATCTATACTACGAGTATACTGAAGTTTTATTCATTGACAAAAAATTTAAGGGGGGTGTTGGGGGGTTAACCGTTACCCTGAGAAGGTCATGGGCATAACGAGATTGTATAGTTAAGGAACCGCTGCATCAAACGTGTAATATTTACATTTTAAAGTGAGCTCTACCTGTAGACGGTAATTTCCACTTGACACGGGTTTCCTTGTTTTAGCTACAATTGCTATTGTTCACAGCCAAAAAACGGTAAAAACAAAATGCTGGAGAGATTTTTGTTGGGTTTCGGAGGTTTTTGCCATTTAGCTACGGTACCCTAAAAACAGAAAAGTATTTTAAAGTAAGAAAATCTTATGAATGTATTCAAGAAATCAACATTCAATGACACTACGCCACCTGCGTATCTATTACATAATTTTAATACCTAAGTCACTAAGTGAAGGAATTTGTGTATTACGTAAGAACGCGATAATTAATAAAATAAGGTATGTATTTAATAGCGCTTTAAATTTGATGAAAATAGCTATAAAATTGTTTATCAGCACTTCAAAATAATAATACATATATCTAAAATTTAATATTATCGCTGTAATAAACATGAACAATATTTACAAAATAAATATACGAACCCAACTTAACCCATTCATTCAATTAATTTTAAAGTGTGAACAATTATTTTTAAAGTGCGTTTATATATTTCAAATAAAATAATTATACAAGCCTGGTACTGTCCCACTGCTGGGCAAAGGCCTCTTCTCATACAGATAACGCACGAGCATTAATAACCACGCTTGCCCAAGGTGGATTAGTGATTTCAGACTTATATTGATTACAAGTTCAGGTTTCCCCACGATGTTTTACTTAACCGATGTCAGTGACGTCTAAGTTAAACTTAGAAAGTAGGTAGTTGGTACATAGCCGGATTTCAACCCACAACTTTGACAATTATTAAAAGTGAAAATAATGACTGGTTATTAAATACAAAAATTGCAGTTCCGGTGTATTTTTTGATTATTATTTTTAGCAATGGTAGTTTAAGTTAACAATTGAAGAATAATAAATAAGTTATTACATAAGTTAAGTTGCGCAATGTACTTAGGTAATGTTATTATTGAATATCATTATATTACCACGACTGTATTAACTGAAAGGTTAGTCAGAGGTGTACGGTACACCAATATGTTTCGAGTTGTTATTATCTTCATATATTTACGTAAACTGTGAAAGGCAGATGTGATTGGAAGCGCCGGGAGGGGGCGCCCTAGAAAGACATATTCTCGACCTTATTGGTGATGTTCTTAAGAAAGGTCATGTGCGTTGTACTTGCAACCGACGTGCGTGTATATACATAAACGAAGCAAAAGTAGTATGTAAGGACCATAGCAGGTGATATTCTGTAAGTAGTCTCTACCAACCCCATCGAAAACGAGCGTGAGTATTATCTGTTTATTTTTGTATGCATGTGAAGTAACACACAATTAAAGCCTCGTTTAATAAAATGAGTTTCTTATTTTAAAGAAATTCCATAGAACTTGATATTTTAGAAACGCTCTGACTATGCGAATTACATTACATAAGACTTTAATTAGGGGACACAGTAATAATATCATAATGCGAAATTTTATTATGTTATGCATTCAGGAGTTTTGTTCAGAGAGCGCTTAAATGCCGTAACTACCGAAAAAGCAGGGCCGGTAAAATGTTTCATTAAGATTCCATTATATAGATACTGCAAAATGCAGATTATTTATGAATGTGTACAACTTATTTATCTCTTAGACTATGCGCCAAATACCTAGGTATTTAAGTGTTTCCAATAGAGCAACAATAAATTTACAAGCAATACATTTAAATGTTGTATTTGAATATATTATTAAATACACAGAGTGCTTATCTGTATTCTAATCTAACCGCCTTTTATTCGATTGAATCCAGAATTAATTATTTATGTTTTTGGTACATTATTCTACTTAATAAATACATAAGCTCACGTCTTTTCCCTTGTTGTTAGAAACTACAGAACGCTGACAGCTTCGATCCTTACTTACTCATTTTGCTTCGTTTACGTTCATATTTGCCGGTTACGAGTACTACGCACCTGGCCTTCAGAAGAACATCACAAATAAGTTCAGTCTCCTACATAATAAGAATCTTAAATACTTTGTTTACTGACAGACAAATCACAGCCTGAACCTAACCTAAGATTTGAATCTGCCGCCATTGCCAACACTTCACTGGGAAGTGCTGTTAATGAAAAATAGAAAATATTTTGACAGCTGACAATTTAGGGTAAGTTAAAATAGATTGCTTCCTGATCATTTCAGTCAAAGGACTTCCACTGCTGGACATAGACCTCCCCCAAAGATTTCCTCAACGATCGGTCCTGCGTTGCCCTCATACACAGGCTTTTTTATTGAGATGGGTTTGCTCTTGACTCCAGGTGACAGAGAAAAAGTTGACGATGGAGTGAGCTTACCCAGAAGAAGCCTGTTTACTCTAACAAAGTTTCCATCTTCATCAGATCCTCGATCCACCTTGTGGGGGACCTACCCACGCAATACAAACTAACAAATCCTCAGAGTTGCATATAATTTATTTACATTTTAAAACACCTTTCACAAAAAGTTGCATTTTAATGAACCATCTCAACTTTACCTAAAAACCTTGGCATTAATAAGGCTCCATTACCAAACTTATCTGTAATACTTATGTAAGTTGACGTTATTTAATAACTTAATTCTAACTTAACGTACCTTTATGATTCATTTGGGCAACCGTCATGACACGGTTTCTTTAGGCCGTTAGCGTATTGGATTAACATAATTTGAACGTACGGTAATGTTAGACAATTTGGTTGCTGGTCAAAACCTGACTCTTTATTTCTCAATATTTTTTTCTGCAGAGTCAAGATGGTGGAAGCCGGGCTGACCACTCAAACACCAAGTGTTTGTTGTTCTAATCAAACATACAACGTCAACGCAGTCAGCCTCTAAAGTCGCCATTACTAATAATAATCGTGTCTGTGCAAGTTTCAGCTGTCACAGGCATAGTAAGAATTGTCATAGGCCGTCAGTGTCTATGGGTAATCTGTGACACTTGTATTGAAAGTGTTGACAATGCCGTCACAACCAGTGGCCGCCAAGCTGGTCTTACGGGCAATTTTGAACTGTAGTAAGCGAACCTTTAAGACTTTCTTTAAAATAATGTCACTTATACAGGCTACATTTATAATACAACCTTTATATTGAAATACTGGAAAATATGACTGTCACTGTAAACGAATTTTTATCGTCTCATATAGCCTTGTGCAAGAAGGGTCGCATGTGTCAGACCTCATGAAGGTTCTTCTTGAAACATCCTGTTTTTTTTTTTAAACACGTACCAACATCATATAATAGTATGAACGTCTCGCCTGACATCCTCAAAGGTTTAGGGCTCAGAGGTGTACCTATAGTACTTCCACTGTTAAGTTATGTTTAAGTAATGTAGCTCAAATCCAGACTCCGGGCTGAACTGACAAATTCCATATGAAAAAACCTTATAACATTTTGCCCGACTCGGAAAGCGAACTTAGGACCCCGTGCTCAGCAGTAGTGCTTGCGATCGCTAGACCAACGAGGCGTAATCGTATTGGTATGTCCAAAATGTATGGTACAAATGTCAGAAATTCCGTAATTCTACTCCTACGTTCAATATTCTTGACATTCACAGACGTGGCTCAACATAATTAAACGAACTACGTAACTGCATTGACCTTTAATCAATTGCGCTTATAATACAATATGATACCAGTTCTAGAACGGGATAAAAAACTTGGAAATGTGAGGTAAAGCGCTGAAAAACTTAATGTTTAAATACCACGAGCGCGTCGATGTCTTTTGTACTAAAGCTTTTAAATGTACTATGTATGATTAAAATCTGTAACTATTATTTCCGCTTATTAATGTAAAAATTCACTCTCCATTATACTTTTAATACCTAAGCTGGAAAATGTAATGCATGAAATTTTAATCTGCCGCAAAAAATATGACCGAATTCGTAGAAACGATTTCTTCTAATAAGAATTCAATTATAAAGTACACTTTCGGCTCTATTGTTAGAATTTACGCAACACTAAAATTAAGTGGACTAAAACCTGTATAGCAAAAAGTATATGAAATCGTGATCGTGTCACACTTTGACATTATGAACTTAAAAAAAAAACTCACCTTGACATGTTATTAAAGTCGAGCTTAACAATAACGCGACGAGCAAGACAAAACTCCTGAAAGGCATCCTGTTGCAGTTTCCTTCACAATATAACCTGGGCTGCAGCATTTTGCACGACACTATAAATTCATCGAAAAAAAAATTTTTTTGTTCAAAAATTTTCACTTCACTATATATTTCTTTTCGTCACTCGTTTTTCGTAATCAGAGCGCCATGTTATGCGCGGGCGCGGGTGTACCGTTGTGATGTGAAAGTGTGGAGTGGTCGGGACGTCCGTTAGGTGGCGCTGTTGGCGCTAGACTGACGGGCCTGCGCGCACGCACCGCTACCGACAGTTTCTTCTCTGTTAACTTCTTGCCTCGAGTGGTGCAGCGGTCGGCAACCTTTTTCGTTGGAACCCTTTTGACTTAAACTTACTTACCCGAAAAACTTTTCATGGAAAGTGGCTCGTAAGTGGCTCGTAAGTGGCTCAGCTTCTACATCAGTTTAGCCTTTTCTCAAGTATATTGGGGTCAGCTACCAGTCAAACCGGATGCAGCTGACCTTCATCTAAACCTTTCAGAAGGAATGAATCGAGTCATCAAAAATATATTTCCATATTATTGTTTTTCAGATCACCACACTTTTGAGCTACAATGAAGTCATGAAGATGATTTCATACAAATGAAATGCGGATCGTCGAATAGGATCATTATGACGTATCATCGGCCTGTTTTTGCTCCAGTGCAGCAGGTGCTAAGCCTCCTAATCCTAACACTATGCGTGCTACGATGTTTTGTTTCCAAAAAGGTTTTTCAATCATCATTACCGACCCATCTTGCCGTTGCAAGAAAACAAGTTTGGTCCTACGCTCATTAATCCTACCTTTGCCTGGATTCCATCAGAAATCTACTACAGGTAGTCAAGTTTCCAGCCGTTAATGTAAAAAAATGGCTATTATGATGTATGGGCAGTAGGTACCCTTCTTTTTTCCACATTCATGATGTACCTATCATCTTGCTGTCCTTATGGACCGAATTGAGCACAGTTTTTTTTATTAATCACACCTACAACTTATTTGCAAGTAATTTTCATGCTTTAAACTATTTTCACTTGAATATGATCCTTCATTTGCCGTGTAATGGTTTATATTGGTTTATTCTATTTTATGCCATACACCAATTCTATTAACCGCCATCTCAGTATGCAATAGTTTACCAGTCATAATTTTCTTTTACGTAATCCAACCATCCTTTTGACAAAAAAACGAATGATTTCCAAATTCTGTCCAAAATGTTGTCAACACCTGGGGCCGAACCCACTTCACTTTCAAACTCGGTCGTGCCTCGCGGACGTGGCGCGTAAGTATCACCCAAATGAACACAGCGCGAGCTTTCCGCACCACAGGTTCCGGGTTCGACTCCCTGCCGGTCATTTGTGACTCCTTGGTGTCAAAGGAAAAATATAGGGCTCGTTGGTAGATAACACATATGTATATGTGGAGCTCGTGGTTAAATAAAAACAGCCGTACACTTCGATCTAAGGTTAAGCTTCGCTGAGGTTAGTCTGTAAATGGGTGACTTTTCATTACATATCGAGGCTCGGAAAGCGCGTTAAAACATTGGTCCCGACTGTCATTAGTAAATCTTTTATCGTCGTTACGGGTAGTAAGAAGCCCGAAAGTCTGACAACCAGTCTTACCAAGGGGTATCGTTTTGCCTAGTAACTGGGTCGTGGAGATCAGATAGGCAATCGGTCCACGTTAAGTTCTGGCTTTCAGCTGCATCCGGTTAGACTGGAAGCCGACTCAATCATAGTTGGGAGAACGAAGTTGGCTTAACGTGCTTTCCGATGCACGGAGGAGCCACGATATGAAATAAACGGTCATGCAAGTGTTACTGAGTTTAAAAAAAAAACATTCCTTGATTTATTTTATTGATCTATTCCACGATAATTTTAATTCAATGATAATGATAATTTATTAATAATTAACATATATAATGATGATAGGGATGTGTCCTAGGTAAAAATATATTAAAACTATTTAGTCCGTCGTATAACGTATTTTTTGCTTACTTAATTCATTAAAAAGTGACAATGATATAGCACCTCAAAGTTCAGGAGAAGGGGCTTGTGACGTCCCTTTTACGTAAAAAAGGTAACACGGCGTGACGTCACTCGAAATTTCAACGCAATATATCGTCGTTATTTTTGGTTTACGTGACAAAAGATAAAATACACGGTGTCTAATATTTTTGAGTAATCCAACTTACGGACCAATCAGAATTTTTAAGGACACTACCCTATTGTGATATTCAATTGTGATGATAACTTAATTGATAATTTAATTCCAATGTTATTTTGTGTTGTAATTTAATTCCAATGTTTGTTATTCCAATATTTGCTTGCCGAATGGTAAAATATGGCTGAATGATTTATGGACAGATGCCAGCACATCAAGCTACCCCAAGCTGTCAGATTCTCCCAGTTGAATATGAACCTTATGGTTTCGTAATAAAGTTGAAAACCTAACAAAGAAATTTGACACATTGGAGTAGTTTAGTGTAGCTGTGCCCGACCCGGGTATAGAAACCAGAACCTCATTCTCAGTACTCGCGCTTACGACCACTAGAGCAATGAGGTTGTCTTATAATAGGAATGACCGGGTAGATTATTAAATAAACACAACACCCTCCTTTGTATCGGGCAGTCGGATAAAACATAATATCACGCCTGTTAAAAAATCTCGGCTACAATTTATTTTTCATTTTTACGTAATTACATTACGTCGATAAATTGTCAAAAAATGTGGCATTGCGTCACGTGTATGTAGATTTTATACTTACTTGTGACGTAGCAAGCCCTCACTCCCCCCTCTTTTATGCCTTTTATCTAAGTCATTTTTAGTGTGAAACACCAAGATATTGGCGCACCGCGTGCACCTGGTTTTTCTATATTTGGTGGAGAACCTAACTATATATGTAATATAAAAGCAGCCTTAGTTACTCCTTATATCATTAGCTATCTGCAAGTGAAAGGCCTGTCAAAATCGATGCAACCGTTTCGGAGATTTCCTCAAACAAACAGACCGACAACAATTTTTCACATTCGTGTTTTGGTATTATAATACTACCGTATAAACTTTCATATGCATTGAGTTAAAAGCTGTAACTTGGACATCACAAACAGACACTTCAATTTTATTTATGTGTTTTTTTTTATAAAAAACAAATGAAACGGTTAAAAATATTAAAATAAATGTCATCTCTCACGGCTGCGCCAAAAGGTCCATGTCAGATAGCTGCTGCCAGGTGCTGGCTGACGTCACCCTGCTGACCAGGAATAATGTAGACAAATATTGTTAATATTTTTGACGGCACGTTTGGACCAGTTCCTGAGCTGTAGGCTGCTGCACTGCCTGTCGTGGGTTCATGTGGTTCATGGAAAAAATATTTGTATTGACTAGGGTAGTTGTTCCGGGTCTGGCTGTTCGTGCATGTGAGTTTAAATGTTTGGAAACGCACCCACGATACACGAGAAGTTCCTAGTGTGGAGCAACGTTTTTTATAACAAAAACAGCTTTTCCATAGGTAAGTTTTTGATGGGTGGCCGCACCTTAGATGTTTAAAGAGATTTCCTGATGGGGGACCTAGTTGAATAAGGAAATGGAAACGACTTAACTATACACTGCCTACCATTAACTTCAAAGTAAAATGTTTACAAGCTGAACCTTACTTAATGTCGAAATATCACGATGAGCAAGGCATCTAAAAAGTAATTATTTCCGTAATTAAAAACATTCATAAATAGGAATATGTCGTAGGTAAAAATATAATAAGTCTATTTAATCCGTCAGTTAGATTACCAAAAATATTGGACTGGATTCATTTTTATATAGGAACATATAGACTACAGTTTTGGACAGTATTTCGGCTCTTAAGTCTTATATGGTCATCCGGATGCTGAGCACATCAACCAGATCAAAGAAGTTGACCTAGGTAGCTTTAAAAATAAATGAAAAAGTTAAAGTAAATGAACTTTACAAGGCACTTTATTTTCGATAAATTAAAAGGTAGTTTTATGCTGTATCCGTATTAAGTGCCTAGCACGCATGTTTTACGTAAGAGTAACGTCAATTCGATCAAATGACGAATGTTCGATTCGATTCGATGTGCTTCGACGGTCGAAGGTCCGCCTGCGACGCAGGAGATTGCGAGCTCAATTCCCGCCTTGGAACAAATGTTTGTACGATCTACAATGATTTGTTCTGGGTGTTCTGGGTATTTGCTATGTATAATAAAAAAATATCTCTCTACGTAATGTATTGTATTAAGTACATCAGTCATCTAGTACACATACACTAGCTCTGCTTAGCTTGGGGCTAGATGATACTGTGTGGAATGTCCAGCATTATTTATTTATTTATTTTATTTTGACATTATTTTTATTATTTACGAGCACTTCGCTCGCGACTTCGTCCGTGTACTTTTCCCTCCGAACAAAAATTAGCCTTTGATACTCAGGGATAATATAGCATTCTAATGGTGAAAGATCGTTTTAAATCGGACAAGTAGTTTTTTAGCTTATTCGTTACAAAGATACAAAAATACATCCTCTTCAGAATATTAGTGTAGATTTATGTTACTTATATTTATTTATTACTAGCTGTGCCCACGATTTCGTCCGCGTGCTTTATTAACATTATAGCTTAGACATCACTATTTCAGAGTACTACGTGGTTTTAATACAGACATAGATTAAGTCGCGGGTGGCTAGTTTTGCAGATAAAGTTATACATCATCTGCCTAACCTTTTCCCAACTATGTTGGGGTCGGCTTCCAGTCTAACCGGATGCAGCTGAATACCAGTATTTTACATGGAGCGACTACCTATCTGACCTCCACAACCCAAAATCTAGGCCACACCACGATACCCCTTGGTAAGACTGGCTGTTAGGCTTTCAGGCTTCTGACTACACGCAGATAAAAATATACATAAATTAACTATATACCACAAAACGGGGCGAATAGAAACGCAGGGGTGAGTAGAGACAAAACTTTGAAGGGCATTTTCGCGTTAGTTTAACATTGTTTGTTACTGCAAGGACTCTTATTTTTTTCAAGGAATTGAAATGATTAAATTCAACACCTTGTCAGTAATCAATAATGTTGAATCAACGATTAAATCTCATTTAAAGTTTTGTTTCGATTCATCCCGTTTTTCTGTATCTAAAATGGATATTACTTTTAAACACACGTGCCTACTTATACTAATTATCTGTCTGTGTTATATGTTTTCCGTCCGGCCGCAGAGTTCCGGGTTCAGTTCCTGTGCCGGTCTAGATGATAAAGCTGCGCTTGCACCGGTAAGTGACCGGAAAACGTCCATAAGATTGATGTAGCTAGAAGAAGTGGATATGGTGGTTTTATGAGTGAACGTTTCGTTTATGGTCCCAGGGCCTGGTTTAGCGTGAATATATGTTCTTAAGTACTATAACAACAACGAGTTGTTATGGTGACCGTTCTGTACATTTCTATACTCCTCCGTGCCTCGGAAAGCACGTAAATCCGTTGGTCCCGGCTGTCATTTAAAGATCTTTGACAGTCGTTACGGGTAGTCAGTAACCCGAAAGTCTGGCAACAGTCTGACAGTTGGGAAAAAGCTAGACAGATTATGAAGTACTATAACAACTGCTTGCCTACCTTTATTTAAGGTTTCCCGCAGACCGCAAAGCTACAAGGTCTGAAATAGGGATGTGTCCTAGGTAAAAATATAATAAATCTATTTGGTCCGTCAATTAGATTACCAAAATTTTTTGGACATGTATTTTTTGCTTACTCAAATCAATAAAAAGTGACAAAGATATAGCACATCAAAGTTCAGTGGAAGGGGCTTATGACGTGAGATTTCAACGCACTATGTCGTCGTCAATTTTGGTTTACGTGTCAAAAGAATAAATACGTGTCCAGTATTTTTGAGTAATCCAACTATCCGACCAAACATATTTTTAAGGACACTACCCAATTATTCAACTGGTATATGTATACTTATAGCTAAATCTTAGCCTATAATTATCGTCTCGCGCCTATCTGTGAGTGCCTAAACTTTGCCAAAAAGGACGAAAATATTAAGAATGCAGAAACTAGATTTAGGTATAATAATTGGAGTCTACCCAAACTGAAAATGCGTCTTCAAAAAATACTGTTTTAGATTCCTTAAACAAATAGTAAATAATAAGAGAACTATCCGACGTAGGTACCTAGTCGACAAAAATTAAACATACTTAAAAAAAATCCTCTCTTAAAATAATCTTGGTAAAAATCAAAACAAACATAGCCTACTCGGCTCTGTAAATGTGAATATAGGACACTAAGATATGCATATTAGCTATTCGCTGTCTAATATTTGCGTAATCTAAGTAGGTACCAAAGTCATGATATTATGGTCACGAAATGGCTTTGCTCTCGTTTGAATGAGTACACGCACTCATCTTTAAAAGCTCTCATTAAATCACAATTTAACATATCTGACTACCAACGCCATCTAGGATAAACGTCAAATTAAGTTTAGAAAGCTCGCTTTCAGCGTAGTGATAGAATTAAAATACAGATGGCGCTATTCTCAACTACTGATTAAATGTTACGAATTTATACTACTAGATGGCGCCTTTAAAGTGTCAGTAACTATTAAACAGGGAATGTGACATCTGACGATTGTGTCATTAAAACTATCTGAGATTTATCTGAGAATAGATGGCGCTGTTATTAAGATTCCAATCGATTCAAAAATAGATGGCGCTGCATGTTGTTTTATCCGAATGTTAACTCTTAACTTTGAATTTAGTGATGTATTAAAAATTAAAGGAAATCTTTGTAATATTTTTTTTCACTGTTTATTTAACGATTTGGTTTCTTGTCACCAAACAAGCGTGGCTCCAATCCTCGGTGCGTAAAATGCGATCGGTCATGGCAAATTGCTTCGGACTCGTTCAGATCTTGAATACCAATCACGATAATCGGCTGAAATTATTGAGGTGAGCTGCAGTCGATAGCGTTCACACGGTGCAAAGGTAATAATATAATAATAATGATATTCTTTGTTACGAAAGTTTATGAAAAATACAATATGCTAAACAGACTAATGGAACACGAATCCTTGAATGTTTTAATAAATTGAAATTCGATTTTGGAAAAACTATAAATCAGGAATATATCTGAGCTAAACCCAGGTCTGTAGACAAAATTGGATATATGAACTCTTATAAGCCAATCCCGTAGAAACTTGGTTAGTTTGTTTTTACCCAGTCCAACTATCAAAATGTATAAATAGTAAACTACCCTCATTAAGTCCTACAATAGTAGTACGTGTTATCTATTTTTGCATTTAAATGTTCAAATTATCAAACACTTACTTATTATCAGTGTATGATATGAACACACGTTCCAAACGATTTATGATCAATCAATCTTTCTCTTCACACAGCACGCGCGATTTAACTAATCAAAAACATAAAATAAGACGCAACTGGCCATATATATGCCATAAAACGAAGAAAATCACATGCGGCATTGAATAATTCCCATTTTAAATAAAGAATGATGGGCCCAAGACTGGTTTTGCGTGGCGAGCAATTATTCAGTCAAAATTCACTCATTGATCGGTCGGACGGACGGTGGCAGAACGGTTGCGTGTCTTTGCCTCACGAGAATATCTTACCATAAATATGGAGGCTGACGATTTCGCGCGAATCGAGAGCGTCGCGAGTTATGGAGCTGTTTTAAGAATACTAATTAAATTCGCATACGTATTTTAAATTAAATGTGCCTGTCTCTCTCATAGTTATTTATTTATTTAAACGATTGGACAATTAAATGCAATAAATACGTATGCGTTGGCAGTTTGTCGTAAAATAAACACCTGTATGTGTGATGTTTATTTGTAAAATTGTTGTGTTGATAAAACTGCACCTCGCTAAACGTTGTTGCGGGGTTGTCAGCGCTATCGAAAACATATTCACTTAGACAACTTTATTACCATGGCTGGGGGCTAAGCAGCTGATAGTATACTGCCTATTTTTCAAGACGGTATTATTGCGTACGAAGGCATTTATGTCTGAAAGAAGCCAGGTTTATCATCTAACTGTTTTTAATGTCCCTACCTTGGGTGTACCCTCAATCTTTAAAAGATCCCCCACCCATCTGTATGTCCCATATAATAGGGGGCGAGCATATTGTCCCTTACTTGGTTACAATATTAGAAATAATTAACCAGTTTTATAGTGACTATGTATGGCGTATTTTTAAAGTTAATTACGCGACTTCGTCCACGTACTAATTAAACGACGAAATTTCTAACACAAAAGTTACTCCTTAACACATCCGCTAGCTGCCAGTGAAATTACCTTCAAAATCGGTCCAGCCGTTTCTGAGATTACCTCCAACAATCAATGATAGGCGCACAAACAATTCAAAAATGTATTGTTTGATAAAACTACCGTATAAACTTTCATATATGCATAAAGATATTCTTTTGGCAGTACAAACAGACACTTCAATTGTATTTATTTGTATTGATTGCTGTAAGTAGATGGAAGCTCTCGATTCTGAGGGCTGGCACCAGTCATGTCTTTTAAATACAAAATTTGATCTTAACTTCAACTCAAATTAACGCCTTTTACACATAATCACTGCATACAAACGTCATCGAAATTCTAAAGTACCATTTAATACTATTGTTACGTACATAAGTACTGGTTATAATAACGAGGCGTCACATGGTCGCTGCGACTTGCGACAGATCATAATCGGCGGTAATACGAACCGCCGACGTTCTAATGAAATCATTGTCGAGTTACGCCCTAAGGCTTGCTGCACGCTCACCGACTTAGCGACTTGTCGCAGTTGTGGTTTTATTTTTAAAGGATGTTTGTGAATGAGGAGCTCGTGGCAATTTTTTTTTCCTTTTTTTTTTAAACGTTGCCCCTCACTGGGAATTTCTTCTGCATCGTGGAAGCGCTTACAAACATTCAAACTCAACACACGAACAGCCAGACCCGGAAGTTATAGGCCATACAAATATTTGTTCCGTGCGGGGATCGAACCCGCGACACGCAGCTCAGCAGCCACAGCCGCAGCACACACTACATTATAATATCATCATCTGTCTTGTCTTTTCCCAATTATGGTGGGTTTATCTTCCAAACCGAATTTTTCATGGAGCAATAGGGTAGTCTCCTTAAAAATTCTGTTTGGTCGTATAGTTGGATTACTCAAAAATACTGGACACGTATTTTTTCTTTTGTCACATAAACCAAAAATGACGACGATATAGTGCGTTGAAACTTCGCGTGACGTCACGCCTTGATACACTTTTTACGTAAAAGCGACGTCAAAGTTCAGGAAACGGGTCCTGAACTTTGATGTCACTTTTTATATACCTATTACATTTTTACCTAGGACACATCCCTATTGCCTATATAAAACACGATACTCCTACTTAATTCAATATTTATAATTAAAATCATTATCTACGTGCAGGGATTTTGTTTTTATAAAATGGTAACACAAAGCTACTATTTTGTTGTCAGTCTTATATGTCTTATGTGACGACCGATGTGGCGCAGCGGGCGAAGGTCCGCCTGCGACGCAGGAGGTTGCGGGTTCGATTCCCGCCTTGGGACAAATGTTTGTACGATCTACAAATATTTGTTCCGGGTGTTCTGGGTATTTGCTATGTATAATAAAAAATATCTATCTATGTAATGTATTGTATTAAGTATATCAGTCATCTAGTACCCATAACACAAGCTCTGCTTAGCTTGGGGCTAGATGATGATGCTGTGTGGATTGTCCAGCATTTATTATTTATTTATTTATATGTGAAAACATAACATCACGCCTGCATTCTCTGAAGGGTAAGACATATGTGTTCTAATAGTACGACCCACATTTCCTCAGTTATGTGTAAGTCCCGTGCAAAAAGGGGCGATCCTATCCATAATCCCATCAACCGGGCACATCCAGACTCCATGGTGCTACTGAGAAATTCCAGATGGAAAAACCCAAAAACACTTTGTCTGACCTGGGATGAATCCAGAACCTATTGACCACAAGACCAACTAGGCACTAATAAAGTACAGAGGCCAGCACATCAAGCTACCCCGATCTATCAGATTTCTTTGAAAATTTTCAACTTTATTACAAAAATATAAGGTTCATGTTCAATTGAGAAGATTTGACGGTTTAGGGTAGCTTGATCGGCTGGCGTCTGTATGAATAAGTTTTTGCCCCTTTGTATCTCCGTGGCAACGAATAAGGAATACTTCAAGATGGTAGCTACTTTTTTCTTCGGCAGGATATTGGACATATAATGGATGATCTAGAGAAGTTGAGGGTATGAATCCATCGTCCCTTTTAATGATGCCTGTCAGTCTATTCTTCAACTTTTTATCTCGTCCTTTTGTTTCAAGAAATATTGCCTGGATTACTTACCCGTGGCATATCCTACTTTATTAAATGTGCAAAAATGTATGGATGTTTCTTACTCTTTTACACAATAAAACTTTTAAACAAAAAAGAAACTAACTTCCAAAAACTTCCTATTAGCCCTAAAATGTATAAAATAATACTAAATCGAATCTACTTCAATCTTGAAAATCTAACCTATATAACCTAACCTATCTAACCTATAACAAAATTTATCAAGTTTTGGAGTCGCCAGTCGGAACTATTGAACGGATTTAGATGAAAAAACGAATTGAAAATGAAAAAGTGTTTCTTCACAGAAATATTTTTTTACATCACATATAACCTCTGCCAAACTACAAAGCAGTTTGTTGGGAGACGTGGCTCTTTTTTTTTAGTAACTTTATAGTATTATAGCTTATACTTTAGAATTACACATAGGCTATCCATACTAATATGTAAAGTGTGTGTATCTGTTTATCCGTCTGTCACTCCTAAACCACTGAACGGATTTCGATAAAATTTGGCAGAGAGATAAATTGTACCCCGGGGAAGGACATAGGCTACTTTTTTTTATCAACAAACCACGCGGGCGAAGCCGCGAGCGGAAGCAAGTAATTTATAAAGATACATACCTAGACAAAGTCACGGGTGGCTACTAGTATCTAATACAGGGTGGAAGGAATATCGACGTACACACTGATACCATAGTTAAGTACATGATTCTGGATTCCCCAGCGTTGAAATAAATCGTCGTTTTTCCTTAATTTCTTACGCTTTTTTTCAATTTAAACTGTAAGAGATCATGATTTCTAATATGTAATATTAATGAGAGTCGTAAAAGATTTGTTAATCCTGCACGTATCCCCAAACGTTCTTCAGCTTTTTCCTCATTTAAGTTTATATTCTTTCTGATGTTTTTTTACTTAAAACAATAGAAGATCATTATTGCTAGACATATATAACCCAACATAATTGAGATTTTTGTTTAAACTGTTCTCAATTATGTTGCTCTGCCAAATTTTAATAACGTTTGGGGAGTCTGAGATCATGTACTGAACTTATGGTATCAGTTTGTGTAACGATATCTCTTTCCCCCTATATAAGTCTAATAAGGCCATTAACTCAATTTAAGAGAAACAAAATCCAATGAAAAATCTGCATAAAAAACGTTATATTTACAGTACCGTCGGCTGCACGTTTATGGGTACACTTTGACCTCGAACTGGCCTAGTGTTGGACGAATTCAAAAGAGCCCAGCATATGACGACACGGTTGGCGCAGTGGCTGCGCAATCGACTGCTGCGCTGCGTGACGTGAGTTCGATTCCCGCATGGAACAAATATTTGTATGGCTCACAGGTAGTTGTTCCGGGTCTGACTTTAAATGTATGTAACACCACACACACCCACGACACGAGATATTCCTAGTGTGGGGCTACGTTTTATAAAAAAAAGAAAAGAAATACTGGTTTCGTTTCCATGACAAGCAGCTTTTCTAACCTACATCCAAAGCAATTTCTTGACAGTTTAGTGTGTTCGTTTGCAGCAAGCCTAAAAGGGACCTATTGTAACACCTACGTGTTCGGGTTGAAACTTATGACGTTTGACATTACCACTGGATTCGATTTATAGTCTGCCTGGTCCGTATTAACTGCGTGAAACTAAAGGTATGGTTCCGTAGTCACCTGCGAGCGTCAGCAGTTGGCGACATAATTATCGCCGGTCAGGTTGCGACGTCATATTGCGGTGTCTGTCGCTGCAGTCGCGAAACCGAACCAGACTGCACTCCAGGCATCAGCAGCAGTTGGCACGTTTATCAATTTCTTTTCCTTAAAATCGGGTTCCGTAGTCGGCTGCGAGCGGCAGCAGTAGGCGACATAATTATCGAAGCGTCAGGTTGCGACGTCATATCGCGGCGTCTGTCGCTGCCGTCGTGAATCCGTACCAGACTGCAGGCATCAGCAGCAGTTGACAGTATTATAAATTTTCTTCCTCAAAATCGGAGGAACTCAATTTATCAGACAAAATCAACGTGTTGCCGCTGGAAACTCGACGACACTACTGGGGCTGTGGTTGGGCCACAGTGTCGCTGTCGCCCGCAATTGCGGCCGACAACGGCAGACGTATCGCTTGCTACGGAACGTATTTCTTATAAATACCAAACAGCAGGCCTAGACAAAATGTCTCTGGATGGATGACTTAATTTTTATTCACACGTTGAACGCCAAATGACCGACAAACAATACATTTTCAATTGTGTCTCGTTGTTTGGCAGTTAAGGTGTTACGTCCCCTCATTAAAGTTCGGTTGAGCAGTTAGTAACCCTAAATATATACAAAAAAAAAAACCTTTTTTTATAGCGTATAACTGCGAGACGCCCACGTCAAAATATATGGCAATGTTAGTAGTTCAAAAAAATATGTAACGTGTAAAGTGTTTGTAAAAAACCATTTTACAGAAATAAATATAATTTATCATTTAATGACATTTCATGTGGAAAGAAGTCACGTGACATTTCTAAAGCTAAATTTCAACTCCATACAATTTGAATTTTCCGTTGGCTTCCCCCTTCCCCTTCCCCTGCCCAGTTCAAAACTACGATTTAACTTGTATGTCATAATGTTTGGCAAATTACATAATGCGTAGGTATATGGTAGGGGGTGATGGGCATGTTCACATCTCATCTATAGCTTTTTACATGTACGACTCGGGAAGCGAGTTCTGGGTACATGAACAAAGTCTTTTCGACCCGGGAGCCGGGTGCTGGGCACTAAAAGTGTTAACACTTTCAGAAAAGGGATTTTGTCTATGCCCCCAGTAGTGTCGTAGCTCCATGCGCACTGCTGCTGAAAATTATAGATAAAAGGGTTGACGTCTTTTAGTAACTTTTTATGACTGACGGTTTATGAGATTATTGAATGGATAAACAACTCCTTTACAGCATACTTATCTGCCAGTAAGTAACGTTCCTTGCTGTGGTCTGCTTGGATGGGTGGGTATGGGTAACACGTATTAAAAAAAATAAGCGAATTAAAAAGTATTTATTGATAGTGAAAGTGACATAGTATGACACAGTAATTACCTCGTAGTCATCATACCTAAGTACCTCGGTGACTTGAGGCTTGAGGTCCTGGGTTCAATTTCCAGTTCGGGGATGTTATCAAGTTTGTTCAATTGGACCTTTCCGTCTAGATTTGTGGACGGTTGCTGGCTATAGGCTGGCCCCCTATTACTGTGTATGTGCTACGGTGTTACTAGAGGTTCATCTCTGACCAACCATTTGGGGAACACAGGCGTGATGTTATGCATGGAAGAAGAAGACTTGCTGCACCGACCCCAAATCCATTGGGATACGGGCAGGAGAATGATCATCATCATCCTCTTGCCCTTATCCCAATTTCATTTGGGGTCGGCGCAGCATGTCTTCTTCTTCCATACATCTCTATTTCCCGTCATCTCAGAAGTCACCTCCTTCTTAGCCATATCAACTTTCACACAATCCATCCATCGTTTCCTGGGTCGCCCTCTACTCTTGTAACCCTCTACATTCATACTCAACACTTTCCTCACAACATGATCCTCATTCCTTCGCATCACGTGTCCATACCATGACAGCCGATTTCCACACAACTTCTCTGTCACAGGCGCCACTTTCAGACTTCCTCTTATATACTCATTTCTTATTCTATCCATTCGCGTAACACCACACATCCCCCTTAGCATTCTCATCTCAGCAGCATGCAACTGCCTTTCATTCATTCCTTTTGTGGCCCAACATTCTGATCCATATGAGACAGCAGGTCTAATCATTGTCTTATAGATCTTCCCTTTAAGTTTAAGGGGAACGTGGGAATCGCAAGTTGTTCCCGTTACCTGCCGCCATTTCATCCACCCTGTGTTTATTCTGTGCTTGACAGTCCGATCTATTCCTTCGTCACTTTGCACTAGTGAGCCGAGATACCGAAAGTCGGAGCAGATCGGAAGGAGCACGCAATCAAGCGCAATGGCTTCAGGGCTGGAGAGACCGCCGAAATCAGGCAGGGCAGGAGAATGATGACGATGATGACACATTGGTTCAATTAAGTCTAACTAACTGTACCGGTAGTAACTGTACTTAAATAAGTCGTAATGCACATTTTTTTACTATCTTTTCATTACTTAAATGATTAATTATTGTTAATGTATAATCGTGTATGTATGTTTATTTGTGTATATATTCTATATAGGTATTATATTTATAGTTTATAATCGATATACATTTATTTTTTTCTGTTCCCTTTTGCTTTTAAGAAGTTGCACCTACCACTGTTTGTCTCTGCATCACCCAAAGGTTGACTGGTAGAAAATGCCTATGGCATTAAGTCCGCCACTGTACATTTGTGTGCTTAAAGTATTAAATAAATAAATTCATTCATCAATAGTGACAATAATTGAAAAGAGTATGCTCAGATGGTAGAACGCCGGGAGGGGACACCTTAGAAGGACATACATTAACCTTATTGGTGATGTTCTTCAAGAAGGTCAGGTGCGTAGTACTCGCAACTGGCGTGTGTGTATGATCAGATGTATGAAGAAGCGAAACGAGTATGTTAGGATCGTAGCGGGTTTGGGAAGGCGTGAGTTTATGAATGTATGTATGTTCTGTCATAATTGTTAATATTTCTTTCTTTGTTTTCGATGTCATTGTGTGCCTGTGTCTGTGGTAACTAAACGATTTTTCTTTCTTTTCTTTAACTGAAGGTAAAAGATACCAGTATTCTTTATTAATGTTATGTTGCACTCCATATGAGTAGTAACAAAGAAAGAATAATAATTGTATACCTGTGTCGAGTAGACTTAGTTATTGTCAGCATAGTACTTATCAGCCAGTTATTAGTGTTACAGGTAATTAATTTCAGTTAATTAATGCATGTGCCGCATCCATCCGCGACCACTGGGTGTGTTTTGTTTTGATAAGTTTCGATTCCCTGGTCAAGTAAAGCGGTGGAAATTTTATTGTAGTTTTTTTTAAGTGCACTGGCATTATTCAAACAGTCTTTCGTTGTTTTGAGTATTGTTGCTAGTAAGACTGATGTCACCTAATGGGGACCCGGTGCGCAGTGCATGTACTGTTGCCGGGTACCTCCAGGAGGTGGCGCAATTAAGTGGTATAAGTCTTTTTTCGTTGTTATTTTATTGTGTGTTTCAGTGAAGTATACTAACATAGGTTAAGGAATCAAAATCAAAATTCATTTATTCAAATTAGGCTGAGAATCAGCACTTTTTGAACGTCAAAACGTTTACATAAGACAGTCCCCCAAAACGCCCACCCTTCACTATATACTAATCTTCTTCAGAATACTAACAAATTTATGGGTTTTTTCGATTTCATTTATAATCAGGTGGATTCACCTGATTATAAATGAAATCGAAAAAACGGTAGTTAGGAGGTATTGATACTTCATGGTCGATATATGTAATATTAGCTTAAATAAAAAAGTCACTTGTAACATCATTGTCCTTGTAATTACGCGGTCCAGCAATACCGGGGGCACTGAATTTACTTTTATCATCCCTCACACGTATGGAACGCATCAACTGCCAGATAATTTTTCAACTTTATTACAAAAGTTCAAGTTCAATTGGGAAAGTTTTACAGTTTGTGATAGCTTGATGTGCTAGTCTGAACAAGGAATACATTACTTACATAAATTTATTACTTACAATCTCTTCAAAATTACAGTGAACAGGCTTCTTCTGGGTAAGCTCAATCCATCGTCGACTTTTTCTCTATCACCTCTGACCTAGACTAGAGTCCAGAGCAAACCCATCTCTATGAAAAAAAAGTCATTAATATAGTGGAAATAGTCTCCGAGTAAAAAGGCTGTGCTACACTGACGGACGGACACTATTAAATTATATAAGGGTTCCATTACGGGGCTACGGAACCCTGATACCTTGATTCTTTGCAACATATTTTGGTCACTGGTCACCGTCTCACCAAACCCTTAACCAGTCATGGTGATTTTCTGAGAAAAATCTGTGCGCTCGTCGCGCACAGATTTTTATTTCTACATGGTCAAAGGTGAAGGAGCACTTACAGACGTAATTCCTGGTTAATTAATGAACATCGCCATTACGCCAACTTCTTGGATCAGAAATTCAACCGGTGTATTCCGTAAAAAATAAACGGGCCTAACAGTAGTCGCATATGATGTGATACATCTGAAATCTCGCCCACATTTTATCCTGAAAAAAATACTCAGGTATTATTTGAAATGATTTTACGTTACCGCGCGCGCTCATTGATCAAATCGAATAGCGCACGCTCATTGGTCAAATCAAATAGCGCGCGCTTCACACACTTCCGTTCCTCTTCACGAAATCACTCCCACAGATTGCAGGAAAACGAGAGGAAAGATGTTACACGTCGAAGATCACCACGCAAATGTTAGGTGAAGTAAGCAAGACATGAACTGAACCCCAACATACATATGTTTAATAGGATGACATCTCACTCCATTCAAAATCAAAATCATTTAATAATTTGCGAATATGGTCAATCATAATATTACAAAAGAAAAGGTCTTAAACATATAATAGGGTCCATTAGCCATATTCTACCATAAGGCATGCAAATTTACAGATTCTAACCGATTGCATCTGAACAACCAGTATTTTAGATGGACCGAATGCCTATCTGACCTCCACAAGTCAGTTACTGGGTAACACGATAAGATCTATCCCAAATATTGAATCGTTACAAAAATACCTACTCATCGCTATGCCTAAGTATCTGCCTACCTACAGTTTTATAACTTGAAGCTACTGACGTAAAATATTTCTTTCCTTTTTACAGTCATCTGCATCTCAGTGGTTACACTTCGACCTTGATGTGGCCTAGTGCATAGCGTTGTACAGAGTTAGGGTTGCCAGGTCACCAAACCTAATAGCTGGACGGACCAGCCAGTTTGCCGGACATTTAGGTAGAAAGGCCGGACACTGAGGATTTGTCTCAGTATTAATAGGTGCGACAAAAAAATTGTATATAAATAGTGTTCGTATGGTTTGGGTACTAATAAAAACGAAATATCTGTCTTATCGTGTTGGCCAGTTGAGAAACATCGGTCTAAGTATGCTAAGCTTAGTCTTACAAAAGCTGGACAAGCCGGACACCGTTTATTTTGGCCGAACACCTAATCAAAAAGCCTACCTACGACGCCTGGCAACGCTATAGAGAGTTAACAATACATATAGAATGCGAGAATTAATAGAATACGAGGTCAACTTACACTGGTTTTTTTTACCATAGACGTGCGACCTACTGTAAATGCCCACGTTACCCACGTACTACAGAAAGTGCTTATTATTGAGCTCTAATTAGTCTTGGTAATTAATTACTAATTATAATAACCGCATCCATCCGCAACGGCTCGACTACGTGAGGTTTATTCGATAAGGTTCGATTCCCCGGTGAAACTAACCTGCGAGGTTGGGTTTTGATTGAAGATGTCACAACACGGTCTCACTTTCCTGATTACTTCTTACAGCCACAGACGCCGTATGTTTCTTAACACGTTGAACGCCAAATGACCGACAAACAATACATTTTCTATTGTGTCTCGTGGCAAACCACGTCAGTTAAGGTGTTAAAGATACACAGATAAATATAAGTACATACATACTTCAACTGTTCAGATTACTTAACCTTAATTTTAGTTGCACCACCATCCAAAATCTACCTAATCTGCTTATACAGTGCCTCTCACGCTTTAGGAAGACAAAGTCCAAAGATTTAATAAAGTAGGTAGTCAGTTCTCACATCCAAAAGTATCCGTAAATAAAATACCTACCAGTTCACCATTTCTGCAACCTACCTACAGTAAAGGATAATGTAGGTATCGAAAACAGTAGGCATCGACCGGCCCACGCATACTGATATACCTACACTTACATACCTACTACACTACAAGTGCTTTGAAACACATACAAAATCTCGAAACTAAAACACGCTAAAACTAAACGCACGCCATTCATAGTAACCATTCACAACGCGGAGCCCGCCAAAACTATCAGTGTTGCCAAAATAACAAGCCGAATCACACAAAACAAACTATCAACATTAGCGATCATTATAATTTTATTTAGCCTCTGGCGAAACTGAGGCGTAAGGATTCGAGATGAGAAAAAAATGAACCCCTTCCGCAAAGAATTTAGGAGTGCCCGCGACCGGGACCGAATACGACTTGCTCGTTATAAATTTTGTGTAAGATAACAATGCGTACGTGTGGGTGTGTGGTACAGTCGCTGACGAGTATAGTTACGGCACGCAATAACGCTAACAAGCGTGCGAGCGAGAAGCCGACAGCGTTGTATAGCGTCGTCTCGCTTCCCCCGCCGGCAACATGGCGCGCTGACTCGGGCGCAGGCTCGAATCGTATCGCCTGCCCACTCAAGGTTCGCTGACTGCCGTTCTTTTGTTTTTAATGTTGCCATGTGGGAATTTCTCCCCAGACTCTTGTAGTTTAGTAATTATAATTTTTTAAGAAAATTGTCTTCGTTTATGTTGAATGAGTTTAACTGTTTCATTACAAAGTGTTGAAATAGTACTGTTTGATGTTTTCTGCAGAAGGTGTTACTTTAGCTATTTTTGATTGTTTTCTTCGCCAATTAAATTTAACGTAACTCTGGATTGATAAATAACTGAATCCAAATGATTAAAAACAAAATATACGAAATAGTGTGTATGCTGTAAGTTTTTGATATGTTTTTTATTTTGTTTAGGGCAAACAAAAAGAATGTTGATCTAATAAAGTTTTATTCATCTTCGAAAAAAGTTTATGACACCTTTATAAAAACTCCTCTATTTTTAATACATAGGTATTAAAACAACAGTAACAAATATTTTTACTATGTTACTAGTATTGATAATTTTTGTGCGATCATACAAAACTTAGTGTTTCTTGATTTAAATAACGAAGAAACCCTCCTTATTCTTTGTACCTAGGTACCTACTTATTAATTGTTCAAATAGTAACGCCCGTAAAATAAAAATGTGTGGAGAGTGTTGTAAGTATTTCGGGAACCCTGGACCGCAGACGAAAACAGCGTCAAGCCGAGGACCTGCTCAAACCGAACGTCTGCATACCGATCGTTGGTTTTTTATAAGCGCGCGTCGGTGCACGCTGCGAGACACTGTGTGAGTGGGAGTGCGCCAGTGTGCGTGGCGGCTCGTTCTCGCGCGCGCCTCGCTCCATTGTTGTGTGCAGTATACTCGCGACTCTCGGCCGGCCGCGGACCGTATCACGCGCTCGCCGACAACTACTAAAACTGCCGGCGATAAACAAAATAATGACCAGTGTACTACATTACGTGCATCGCGAGTGCAACAAGCGACAACAGTGTGTGATAACAAGTATGTAACGTGCGTGTTGTGTCAATCGGTGTGCGTTTTTCGACGTGTTTTGGAGTTTGAAGGCGCGTGGACAGCGCAATGCACGTCGTGTTTAGGTATGTGCCGACCGATTAATTATGGCCCATCAGTGAGGGGTCGCTGGCCTGCAATTTCGCCACTGGGATCGTTTAGTGTATTTTTATAATCGGTGACAGATTTCGCGACGGTACGGTGCGGCCACGGCGGGTGGCGGGTCGTGCTATTTACACGTCTCTGTTTTCGTTTACATATACAGAACTGGCTGGCGTCAACGTTTTCTAGTCACATCCGTCGTTTCTTGTGGTGGTTTATGTGCATTTGGCGCCGTCGGTGTGTTATCAGTTGTCGGGAAGTGTGTCGAGTAATTTATAACGTAATTAATACGTTATCGGTGACGGTGAGCCGATGTAGCCGCGTGAAATGTGAACTTTGCATCCATTTGAGACCGCCTGAACTGGACACATGCCATATGCCATGCTGCTTATACACTTTTTAAAAACTCATGTTTGACGGTCGTAAACGTAACTTGTTGTATCGCACCAGCTATTGGTCGGGCATGCAAATGCCTGTGTCATAAAAAAAAAACAATAAAAAAAAAATTGGATAAAGTACGAGACCCATCTAATCACCTTCAGTTGATAAAGATAAAATATTACACAAATAAACTTGAACTAAAGTTACATTCATATTTATTTACACGAAAAACAAACGATAATTGCTTGCTAGCAATTAGATAGACTTCAATAATTTAAATCTTCAAGAAGACGGTAGACGAAACGCTAAAAGTACCAACCTAATGAATTTAACCCTTTAGTAATAGGGTAAGTGTAACAGTAATCGTCAACCGTACTTCTGAATACAATCATCTTCATTAGAATGCTCATTATTATTAACTAAAGGTCAAGAAGAATACCCAGTATTTTTTTTTGTAAGTTATTTTTAATACACAATCACTGCCTCTAAGATCTCATCTGTTACTACATTATTTTATCGCTGGTTTAAACGACAATTATTCAACTTATTTTTATGGATAGGTAAAATAATAGAATATTGGTTTTGTATTTTATTATTGACATCAAATAAAAAACATTTGCATTAGGTATATACATAAGTAAATAGGTAAAACTTAAAAACTGTACAAAGTTCTTATTTAAGTAATGCCGTAACTAGCAAAAGCTATTTATTATGCGCGACAAGTTAGTAAATGCTTGTTAACTCCAATAGTATTAACCCTTTTGTAAATGGCTGGATATACACTACCTCCTATAAACTTGCTTCCAGAGAAATTATTAATTAACCTTACTATGTCCGGCGGAATTATTGAAATGTTCATTGCAGTACTAAAATGACAACTCATGAGGGACAAAGTTGATAATTGTAATGCCATTTATTTTTTATGATCAGCGGGACCCCAATAAATAACAAAATAGCCCTACAAATGTGCGCAAACGCACCTGCTTAATGAAAAAGTTGGGATGTCCTTAATAAAAATATAGTTTACTGTAACGAAATTATACACATTACGACGGTATTAAAGTTTTCGAATTAAGGCTTAATGGACTTGACTCGGTGTACCTACCGATTCAAATCTAAGCATGCTTGCCGCCATGCTTCACTTCCTCACGAATGCATTACATCGAGAAGTACAATAAATATTTAAAAAGAAGTCTACTAATCACTATCCTAGAAACTAAAATTCCTAGTTAATCATTCTGTAACAGGTTATCGAGGATCCAAAAGTATTTTATACAAAATCCTTGTCTCATTCAGACGAAACCTTCGATGCTCCAACCATTTCTCAGCGCGGTGACCGCGCGTTGCGAGCAAAAAAGATTATTATTTATAACCCCTTTATTCTTTTTAAAGAAAAAATATATTTCAATATTTTTTCCTCTTTTATGGCGCGCAGTTAAACGCGACAACTCTGGGTTACGAGCGGCCAGTTCGGAAACCGAATTTTGTTACTTTTTTTTCAAGTTTTAAAAGCTTTTTTATGCATTTTCATCGTTGCTGTTTTCCGCCGGTAAATATTTCCAATAGAAAAACAAAATGTACTCCAGTGTTTACACTTGATAAGTTATTAATTTAATAAATACTTTTCAAAATTCAGTACAGTAACATTTAAGCCGACTGTCGTGTCGCTGTTCTTAATGTTCTGCGCGGGAAAGAGATCTAAACACTTATTCTCAGAAGCGAACAATCGTCTTATTTTGGTCGTTATCTCAAATGAATTATTCATATAATCGCATTTCCTACGCTCGACGAGTATTATTGGATCTAATTATTTTTATTTGTTGTTAGATTCAGAATGTCCATTTTGTCGCTATAAAATCTTTGATTTAGTAGTTAATAGTTTATTTAACGACTGACTAATAATAATATTGGTAGTAGTAGTAATCAAACGATAGGATAAGTATTTAATACTGAGATCATGTTCATATTAGCATGCTTAATCTAAATGAGATAAAAATTGTTTATTAGACAAAAATCAACAGTCTCAGAAAGAAAAAATATTTTAAAGTAGCTAACAAAATTTAGTTTGGATGAATATAACCAGTAACAAGTCAGGTTTTCCTCAATGAAATAAAAAAAAACTTTATATTTTTATAACAAAAGCCAGTCGCATTTACAGAGACAGCTATTAAACGCGTGCGGCTTGCTATGAGAACCTGCGCGAGAGTTGAGAATGTTAATGCGCTCGTGTTGTTCGTTGGGCACACGCGGAATACTGAATGCGTTTACAAATATACTGTGCAACTAATATAACCCACCATAAAATAAATTTTACAGTGACGTTTGCAGCAATACTAATAATCATGCCCTGAACGTGTCTACGTAGCCGTGGTTGAACAAGTTAGGATCTAAATGGTTTTGGATGCTTTTCACTAAAATCTTTGCAGCGTAAAATTGATTTATTGTCAACCGTGCTAAGACATCACCAAAAAAGTAATATTCGAAGTAAGAAATAATTTTATTTGCCTCTTTCTTAAAACACTCAACAGATTACTAAGATGTAATAAAATGCATATAAATCATTCCATACCTATAGGTACGTGTAATAATCACCATCTAAATATCTAATTTTTACCCATGACCAACAACATTATTTTTACCCTACAAAAAATACGTCAACCTCCCAGTTGTACCAACCGCACGAACTTAGTACCTACAAAACATTTACGACCTATATGCGCGGGTCTTCTACATTTCCATTCTTCGGAATTCAAATCGTTGCGTTCGGATAGTTTGTCATTGGAATTCAAATTGATTTCGATCTGTCATCGAGTGAGATTTCATGGTAGGCTGTTAATCTCGGTTTATGATTACCATACGGACCACGTATTCGTTCTTTGTCACTCTGCCCGTAGATAAGGTCATGTAATGCCTGTCTAAGTATATACCGAGTGGATGAAAGCCTCTATTCACAGTGAAAATTCATTTGCATGTATCGTAAGACAAGATACTTGAAATTGATTCGACTTTTCTCACCTTACTGCAGTAAAGCTAGCAAATATGATACATTCGTAAAGGTGGCCTATTTTAATTCATAATTTAATGACTGCAATTAAGGAAGAAAAAGGTACCTAATAAAAATATAACGTACATGCGATATCGGCCGTGAAGATATAAATTTTGTCTCCCGTCGCCCGTAATGAGCATTTCCTAGAACCGACAGATTCTACGATTCGTCCAAAAAAAAGCGACGCTAGAAACTAAAAGCCAATGCATTTCCAAAAGTTACGGCTAGTTCTTATTTCAAGGGCTCATAGTTCAAATTTGTCTAAAATAGTTTTGGACACTTATTAAATAAAATTGCAATGGCGAAAGTCCGCGCCAATTTTTTTTTGGTCAAGGGCGAAACTTTGTCCCTGTCGACACATTTACAAATTTATATTTCAGAACACGTTTTATTCACGAATGCAACAATTACCAATAGTAAATGTCTATTCCAAACTTGATTTGGAACGAACCTAACTAATCTAAAGAGGTAGGATAATCTGTTAAATCCGTTATAAAGGCGGGAATTGAATCCGTCGGTAATATGAAAATAGTACCTACTTACTCCTTTACATTCTTTTTTCGTATTTAATCCGTGTACCTAGTGCATAAGGTACATGCTTATACACTTTACATGTACTTAAATTGTGTCAAGTGAATACAACAATGTTGTTAATGATTTTGGCAACTTGATTTACCAAGAGCGTCGGTCAAATTGATAAATTTAGTACTTTGACCGGCTCATATTAATAATGACCGACGGCCCGTGGACCATTTAAAAAAACCAAGGTTTTGTGGTACTTAGCTTGAATTTATCACTTGAATTGGCCAATATAAATACTTCCGTTCTTCAAGCCGTATACATTATGTCGCAGCGGGATTGTCAAATCCGCTGTTTACGCAAAAAGCCGAGTAATCTGGTTATCTCAATAATGGTGCCGATTCTCTTGTCTAACAAACACTTTTTTAGGCTTTTCCAATTTTTTCTCACTTATAAAACAAAAGAGCGGTCAGTTTCAGTTTTCCATGCAAGCATGTTGAAATTTTAGAACGCACCTAGCAAAAACACGGCCTAAACTAATTTGACATCTCTAACTTAGTTCTCATCTGTCACCGTATTTTTTTCGATCTATCCGTCGGCCAGAAAGAGACGTCAATATCTCAATGTAATCTATTTCGCTTGTGAACTAAGAATTCGACGCTGATATCCAAATGGACATAAGGTGAAATTCATTTCAAAATGCTGATTAGGAAAATAGTATTATACGTACTTTAATTAATAGTCGTGTTCTTACAGGAACCGGATATAATTAAAGCAACTTTTAGAATCGTATGACAACCAGTCAATTGCAGGCTGTCTGCCAGTTAAAACAACGGTCGAGATGCCATACGGATAACTATAGTTTTTTTCCACTTTTTACGCCATGAATACTAAGTACAGAGCCAGATGGAGCATATTATATTATAGTTAAATGACTAAGGCGACATTTGCACCCGGCTTTGAAACGGTTTGAGACGAAAGCTTGAAGATATTTAAATAAGTTAAATTACATGATATAAAAAAGCATGGCGGCTTAAAAGCGGCTATTCGCGCTACATTTTGAAAATGGAACACTTTGCGAGCGGAACTTTAATCCTATAAATATTATAAATGTGCAAATAAGTGACGATGTATGGATGTTTGTTACTCTTTCGCCCAAAAACTACTGAACGGGTTTTGGTGAAACTTTACAATAGTTTATAAGCACTTCACCCGCGACTTCGTCGACGTTGACTTCTAACTTTAACATCCTCTCAATCCCCTGTAAAGCGTAGTTTTGAAAATAAAATATAGCCTATGTAAGTCGCTAAATATAGATAGTGTAGTTTTCAAATAGTGAAAGTATTTAGAATCGGTTAAATAGTTATTGAGCTTATCCTTAACATACAAACAAATATTTCCCCTTTACAATATGAGTTTAGATGATACTTCAGAATAACATAAAGGCAAAACATTTAGAAACATAAAAGATAAATAAATAAATAATGCTGGACAATCCACACAGCATCATCTAGCCCCAAGCTAAGCAGAGCTTGTGTTATGGGTACTAGATGACTGATATACTTAATACAATACATTACATAGATAGATATTTTTATTATACATAGCAAATACCTACCCAGAACACCCGGAACAAATATTTGTAGATCGTACAAAAATTTGTCCCAGGGCGGGAATCGAACCCGCAACCTCCTGCGTCGCAGGCGGACCTTCGCCCGCCGCGCCACATCGGTCGTCAAGATCAGACGAAGTCGCGACGGCTACGCGGTTGCTAGTTTTAACAATTTACAGTACCGTAAAAAGGTAACGGGTGAATCGAAACATAATTTTAAATGAGATTTAATCGTTGATTCAACATTATTAATTACTGACAAGGTGTTGAAATTAATCATTTCAATTCCTTAAAAAATATAAGAGTCCTTGCAGTAACAAGCAATGTTAAACTAACGCGAAAATGCTCATAGATTTGGTCCGATTCACCCTGACGTTTCGATTCACCCCGTTTTACGGTACAAACACACAATGATAGTTTTCTTCACAATAATACTCATCTGTTTAAACCGTATCCGTTATGATCAGATTAGAACAAACTAAAATGTCTATGAGGATGACCGATTTACTAAATAATATGTAACCATTGTTTCCTGTTGCAAATGAGATGTACTAATTATTTATTTATTTCTCTCTCTCTCTCCTTACAACTATCTTTACATGCCTTAACAATCAACTAAAAACAATGTTATAAAGCTTTAAACATAACTTATTTACATAGCTAAATACAAATATAACGTTTTAATACCTTACATAACTAACTACATTTAATAGAAATCTTCCGTCTTCACTCATAGTGCACGAAAAAATATCCAGTTATACCCGGATTGTTCGGATGCCGAAGATGCCTTATCCTGTCTGCCTAACTATGCCTAGTAACATGCTATATATATAAAATCCAAATGATTACAAAACTTCAGTCAAACCAGGTCTTAAATTCAAAGCCCTTAGCGGTTAGCCCCATCCATACTACATACTAATATTATAAATGGGAAGGTGTGTGTCTGTTTGTCCGTCTTTCACGCCTTAACCACGGAACGGATTTCGATAAAATTTGTCAGAGAGATAGATTGCACCCCGAGAAAGGACATACTACTTTTTTTTATCAACAAACCACGCGGGCGAAGCCGCGAGCGGAAGCTAGTGTAAATATAAAATCCTTTGGATTGACCATAGTTACATTTTACGTAGAATATATTAGGCATAACAGATATGAGGGGTTACAATGGCATTTCTGCTTGTTTCTGGGATTCTTGCATATCTCAAATTCATGTGAAATATGAAAATCCTCCTACTAAATACTTTACTTGGAACAAAATTGTGAAAATCCTGTCATTCCGTATTAAGCGGGTAAAAATATAAATTCGTCGTATTCAAGTTTATCCAAAAGCCTATAATCAGCTTTTCTCTCATCGCTCCATTCCATAGAATTCGGTCCTCCCTGTCACACACTTTTTTCCCGCCAATAACACGTGTTCTTTTATATACCTACCACTTTGAATGTTATGAGATGGAGAAAGAAGGTTACTGTAAGTATTTAACTGTTAACATTCTCTTTTTACAATGTACTGGAAAATAAGTAAGTACTAATAATAACATTGAATGAAATAGTAGTATTACGATGAAAGATCAAGCGCGGATTCTTCCAACGGATGCATCCAAGGTTCAAATCCGGTCGCATCATATTTTTCACGTGAATTCAAACTTAGAATGCGCATTATTTTAATTTAATTGGAATGTTTAAAAATAGAAGTTGTCTTTTTTTTATTGCATGACGTATTCATTTTTAAACGACTTGGCCGTACCGGAATGTTGAGAAGGAAAAAAGTTTGACTTAAACTTACCAGTCATGTTTATTTAGTTAAAACATTATCTAGAAATAGCTATCTATTCCATAAAATTAATAATCTCACGAACCACACGCGAACTTTTTTTTAACTTTTTAACAAGTGTTGCCAAAGTTTAGTCCTGCCAAAGAAAAAGTTTCTTTTGACTTACCAATTACTTAGGCGCAGTCAGCCCTCTGAATTCCGACGCATTATATTCTCATACACAAGTACAATAATAATCGTCTTTCCCAACAAGCTCACGCACATCTCCTATATAACCGGTTCTATAACCAACAAAGCTACCATTTAAAATTCAACCCTAACTTTATCTTCAAAAGGACCATTTTCCTTAATGCTTCTCTGAAAACTTATCTCCAAAAAATGCTGTTTGGGCTGTATTACCATTGACGCGGTTATTTTGTTTGTACGGTATTAATGTATCTGTCAAAATGCAAGGAGCGTACCGTTTTAGATAAGACCGTATCAAAATGTGTAATTACATGTAATTACGGCGGTAAGCGGCGCCCGGTGAGATTAAAAAAAAAGCGGATTATCTTGGCTTTTAAAGTTTTTAGTTAAAAAAAGCGGTCACTGTTAATCAGCGCTTTAACAGGATGAAGCGTTAGAAAATAACTTCAAATAATCCATGCAGCGCTGTTAATGTTGATAAAGAATAGCTAATAATCACATACTCCACATAACAACACACCAGATAAATTATTTAATTACGAAGCGATTCATCAAAACAAAAACGAAACCACGAGCATGGCCGCGGGCGAATTGTGTTTAGCGTTTTTACGACAGCCAATTTTAAGAGTCGTGTTCTTTGGACCGAAAAGGGTATAATAAAAGTGTTTTACATTCGGTCGGGTTACTCCTGGGTGTCTGCGAGGGTCCAGGCTTGAAGAGCACGGTAATTGGCTCCCGCTACTGGGTTTAATAGGCCGCTAACAAATGTGGTGTGAATTGGCGGGGCTGGCGAATTCTGGATGGATTTCGATTTTTCAGAAATGGTTCACGATTACAACTTTGTTGGTCTATTGGGCCAAAACTGAGCATGAAATCTTCGCTTCGATTCTCCGGTAGAACAAAGTGTTATTGGGTTTTTCCACCT
Organism: Phlogophora meticulosa; assembly: GCA_905147745.2. Classification (NCBI taxonomy): domain Eukaryota; kingdom Metazoa; phylum Arthropoda; class Insecta; order Lepidoptera; family Noctuidae; genus Phlogophora; species Phlogophora meticulosa. The sequence goes on from LR990542.1 coordinate 4,769,975, forward strand.
GGGTTTACTAAGCAGCAGCCCGAGGTCTGGATAATGGCAATAGACTCGCCCCCTAATACATAGGACTTGAACATAACGGCGAAATGTAGGTGTCCTATAGATACACCTCTTCCTAACCCTATATGGAATACAGGCGTGATGTTATAGTTCATGATTAAAAAACATAGAAGAATATACAGAAAACCGGTTAGTTTTTCTTGCCAAAGGAAAAAAGTCAACCGTCCAATGCGATGCAATTATTACAAGTTCTTGCTTGAAAATTGGTCTACACGATCGTCATTAAATGTTGCAATGTATAAAATGATAATTCCACTTACATTTATGTAGTGAGGGCACTAAAGAGTCCAAACAAGGCTTCATTCAAGGCAAGTCCTACCTGCCTATGACTTAACGGACCACAAGGACGGAACAAAAAAAAAGTGAAAATAGCACCCATTGTTTCACGGGACACCATTAAATTTTATGTGTTATTATTTATTACCCTTTGTTCTAATGTCTGGTTTTTGTTTATAGAAAAAATATTTTTGACTATGAATCAGTTTTAACATAAACTGGAGTTTACCATTTCTATTTATTCAGATAACGCGGAAAAGGTTGAAATATTTTTTTTACTATGAAATGCGTTTACCTACGATATATTTTTTTGATGACACCGGTGTTATTTTATTCCCTGTTACAATATTCATGGCAGCCAATTTGAAACTGAAGGTTTTTAAATAATTGGATCAGCCATTTTTACGTGTTTCAATAAGTACCAAACATTCGAAAGAAATTTTGTTATTTTGAAACAATTCTTAATTTGTTTCTGCGAGACTAGTTAATCTAGTTATTGCAATTAGAAATTCTTATTATTTTGACACATCTGTTTAATTAAAGAAACGATTACATTACCAAGCGATACCATTATTAATCGCTGTAATTAGGCGTTATTATTTAAAGATAATCCTGTTATTAGTTTAAAAGTAATAACGTTCACTAAAATAAATACACTTGCAGCGTTGATAGGGTTATTTTAGTACATCGAAGTGTCGTTATTTTATTACTAAAAGAGCTATTAATTGCAATGAAATGTTAAGTATTCATAATAATAATGTTAATATCTAAATACCTACTTAATTGCTTCTGAACTGGAATATTACTAACCACAGAAAATCTTAGTATTTTTAATGACCCAAGTAATTGTTTCTAAATGTTTGTATTACTCATGTGAAGACATCTACATATATCGCAACATATGAACTAAACCACAGAATAAATAATGAACCACAGACTAAATTGTCGTTTCCCAGAGCGCTATATAATGTACATCAGAGTTATTCGCGCATTAAACATACTCTATTACGCCTCTCCTGCCTCGGTACCCGTCCCCAGGGCTACGTAATGCCTTCCGTGACTGTCAACACGCAGAATAGTCATCGCTCAGCATAATGCTACGGCCCAACTGCAAGAAAGAGCTGCAGCAGTGGTGTTGACCAACTAACTACTAAACAACTCATTACTATATTTCTACCATAAGATATCAAGTTAAATTTGTTGCATTAGAGCTTTAGTAAAACCTCTACTGCCTCGGTACCCGCCCCCAGGGCTACGTGCTGCCTTCCGTGACTGTCAACGGCACGCCCGCGCAGTATAGCCATCGCTCAGCATAATGCTGCGGCTCGACTGCAAGAAATAGCTGCAGCAGTGGGGTTGACTAATCAACTAACTACTAAACAACTCATTACTATATTTCAACCCTAAGTTATCGAGTATAACCCTTTCGCTGCCCAGTTCAAAAATACGATTTAAATGTCATAATGTTTGTGCAAATTACATAAGGGTAGGGGGTGATGGGCATATTCACATCTCATCTATAACTTTTTATATGTACGACTCGGGAAGCGAGTTCTGGATACATAAACAAACTCTTTTCGACCCGGGAGCCGGGTGCTGGGCACAAAAAGTGTTAATTTGTTGCAATAGAGCTTTAGTAAAATCTATTTCAAGGAATGTACCCTAAAGTGTGCCAGAAATCCAACAACAACCGTCAGGCAATCGCCCACCAGACACCCGCTGTCTAGTGGGAGGGTGCTCCCTTTTCTATGAAGGATGAGAAACACCCTGATCCTCATACCTCTATACTTACAAAAAATTACAATGGCCAAATGTGGCGCGGACTGTCGGACTACCAATGGTCAGAGGCGGTGCCAGCCTAGCGTGTAGTAGGCGTTAGCGAAACAGTAGGTATATTTACTTACGGAAAACTGTAGGTATAAAGTATGGACGGTAGGTACGAATGGAAAAATGAAAAGTGTTTATTGTAGAAATTGTCAGGTGATTAAATAATAATCAATACTTTTTAATTACGTAAAATGTGGTATACTTCACAATACATTTTCACATTTATTTTTGCGTATTGTATATTGTTTAATAAAACATTTAAAATCCAAAGAAGCAAAGTTTAAGATAGGGCGCTATGGCGCTCATTAGGAGAGGGCTATGTCCAGCAGTGGACTAATATAGCCTGATGATGATGATTTAAAATCCGTATGTGATACTTTTATTATTAACACTATTTGCGTTTTTTATTTATTTAAGTACCTTCTTCCGTGTGTGTGTTCAGACATACGGGGGTCACTGCGGGGTGCCAAATGAAAACCTGCGCTTGGTGTCTGACGCCCATCAAATACTGAGTCGGTAACTCTTTCAGCATGCGCACGCTCAGAGCAATTTTATGCACCATATTTTCTTAAATCGTTTTGTATGCGTTGTGTCCATGTCGAATATATTTTTTTTCATATTTTCTTTTGTTTAAAAGCTTCAACAACTAAAGCCAACGTTAAACAATCTCGTTATTTTTAATAAACCAATTATTAAATTACAACAAAAATACGTAACATTAGAACTAACACGGTTTCTCACACAGGTAAATCATTAGAAGCACAAAATGGAAGGTGTGTGCCGCGCCGTGACGACCGCACCGTGTATGCCTAATTAAATAATCGCTATTGTAAACCCACACTTAGGTATGTAAATAAAAATGTGCGACCGGTTTGTCTTCGCACTATGGAATTATTTAATACATATCACTTTTGCAGTGAACAGATTTTTACGCGTGGAAAGTTGGCATGATGCGTTTTTGTTTTGACATGTTGGCGGCACTGGTTTGGTTTCAGTACTCTGTGGTTTCCGAAAAGTATTGGATAACACTAGCTTGACAGCTTCTTAAAATTGTTGTGATCATCGTACCATGAAGTATTTAGTTGGAGAAGTAGAGTTCGGATCAGCAATTTGGAAACGTGCGTGGTTGAATTGTTGTAATAGGCAAATCATGATATGTAATCCCGCCTATATTCTCCGAAGGGTCAAGATGTGTGATCCATGATATGACTACATTTTATATTTAAGTTAGTAATATTTATGTCCCATGTCGTAGAAAGCGGGACTTTTGCCACAAATCCAGACTCCGGGGTACTTCAGAGAAACTCCAGATTGTGATTGTGTTGCTATTTGAATTATAAGTTTTAACTATCGTCGCCGTCACACACCGTGATTAGTTCGAGTTACTTCACTAATAACTTGTGTATTTTACGACCTCCCATATATCAAATATCACTTTTTATTGCGCAATGAGCCAATGACAGAATCAAAGATAACATTTCCTGTGGTCATAATATGATTTTATATTTAATGAAAAGTTCAAAGGATTTATTTCTGTTTTCAAGTTCCCACCGCTTCTTTATAGTATTATGTAATAAGCGCGTTAGTAGTCTGAACATGACCCGCCTCCATTGCATGGATAATTCTCCCAGTGTCTAGCGATGATCCTTCAAGTCAACCATCTATTCATTGCTCAACTGCCCGCTATTTTTAATAATCGTTTGTACGTGACCCATCGTTGTAACTTTACACTGCCACATGCTACCGTATTCAAATGAAATTAGGGCTGCATACGACCATTTAAAAATGACATCTGTCACCGAACGCATCCTTAAAGAATGGGGGCCAAACCAAAATGGCGTTGTATCAGAGACAAGGAGCAAAGAATGTGACGAATTTGTAACGCGATACTAAACGCATGCCAGTGTCAATGCTTTCTTAAAAAAAAAACACGTGTTCCATGGTCCGCGGGTTTATTTTAAATATGGAGTTTTGATTAGCATACGATGTTATCTTGATAATTTATTTTTGTTTAACGAATTATGGGTTGAATTTGTAGTTTTTTTAGTACTTAATATTATAAATCATTGATAGTGTAATAAAGATGTAATGCCCGGCTGAACGAGGTTAGCTTTCGAAGCTAGGCTACGACATCAAGTAAGTATTATCCTAGCTTACACGTACAAAAATAACGATAGTTGTGAATACAATAATCCAGAGTAATGAGCTTGTTAGGTTACTAGCATAATCTTGCTATCCGAGCTTGAAAAACTATCTAGTAATTACCCACGTAACACACAACCAATCACCTTTTATTTTCGGCAATTCTACAACTTCAATTGCGTTATTACGCTGTCTTAGACGAGTTCTTTAAACATATAAAGCAACGTATTACGACTTTTCTACAAAATCCTTTGCATTGTGATAGAAAGTGTGACACGCAACTGGGTTGCCAAGCATAATATTTGAATTTACATGCCACGATATTGAAATTATTAATAGTTACGTTTATTATATTTTACATGCAATGTTTCATTGTGTAGGCGTTTTACAGCTTCCATTGAAAAATACGGTCATCTGCATAAAACAGTCCTTGGCTAATTGAAGGTATGAAAGACATATGAATGCGATTAGTCGTACTATTACTCAACAAATCGCAAGATCGCATCTGCCCGACGTCTAAGACGTCTCCTGTACTCATTAATTTGTGGTCTGACGTACTAGTGACAAACGCACTAATAATAAACCTGCATGTTTTCTTAGTATTAGTAATACTTTGCAGACCGAAATATTTTTAAATATTTTATGCTAATATTAGACGACACTAAAAAGCAGACTTTAAATTATGAAGAAAAATAAAACGAAATCGTAATTGGTTCATCCGTTTGTGAGCTACGATGACACAGAGAAGTATACAGATACACACGTTATACTTATAACAACCCTCTGTTTGCGTCGGCTGTTAAAAATCCAATAGATATCTTTGAAATAACTTTTTTTTATCGAAGGTCCGTTGTTTTTTTTTCAACTTTAACCTTTTCAGGTTTGTTTAAGTTATACTACAGATAAGGCACGATTTTAGACCTATGTAAAGTCTTATAATTCCTATTACTTCTATTGACAGTAGAAGATGTTTCTTTTGAAACATTTATTGATACTTCCAACATATTTTAAAAGAACTTTTCAACACTACAGTACCTCGAAAGTAATCACAATAATTTCAAAAGAAATATTCATAAACACATCTCTGTTTCAATGCTCGAACACATTGTTAGTTAGTATGCGTTGCAATATTTGCATATTAACTACTTTGAAACACGTCTTGGACTTGCAGAAGAAATACATGGAGTAAATAGACAACAGAGACCGAAGTTCTTAGGTTAGTACACTTGTTACATTCGCGTTGTGCGAACTCTTGTGTGCGTACTGCGTAATAACACCTGTCATTTTGGTTGTGATCATAAAAATGGAAGCGCTACGACCTCCGTCAATGGCATAGTACGCACTGAAATAGTTTAAAATTGTGCTTGAAATATTGCTATTAATATTAATAAGATGAGTCAAAAATCATCATCACATTATGAAATTATGAAATATTACATAAAGCAGTCCACCGAAACACCCGTCCTTCACCACTTCCTAGTGTTTGTGCTGGGAAGAAGAAATACCGTAACATACTCCCCAGCAACAGATCTATTCCAAATATTCTTGGACAAGTCATCATCCAGCCAGTGACAGCCAACAGGTATCATGGCAAGTATTTAACTGATGTTAGCTTGTAATATAAAACATCTTTAGGTTAAAGCATTATTGTAATTTTGATGACATTTTAGTGGGATACGTCATCTGCCTAGCCTTTTCCCAACCATGTTGGGGTTGACTTCCAGTCTAACCGGATGCAGCTGAATACCAGTATTTTACATGGAGCCACTGCATATCTGACCTCCACAACCCAGTTACTATGCAACATTAAACCCTTCGGTAAGATTGGTCGTCAGACTTTCGGGCTTCCGACTACCCGTAACGACTGTCAAAGATCGACATATGACAGCCGGGACCAACGGCTGGGATTTCCGAGGCACGGAGGAACCTCGATATGTTACGAACGGTAGCATAAAACAACTTTTGTGTAAAAATAAATAAGAGTGTTTCGAATACAATTTTTTTTGTATACATTCAACACAATTTGTGTGAAGTTAGGTCTCTGTAGATAATTTACTCTTGTGGTAAAAGTTTACTTACATTTGAAACAGTGTAAGCTAAGCGGATATTAAAAAGTTGGCAGGTAGGGTAGTTTTAAGTTTTCTGATCCTGTAAGATAAGCTTTTATTGGTTGATAAACCGTTCGGCGTGTTCATTTTTGTTATCTGATGCTTTTAACACACTTGATACTTTTACAAGTCTTGATCATTGTAAAAATTATAGTTTATATGCTGATAAAGTGATAATTATTGGGTCTTACATAGGTGTTTACAAACATTTGTAATGTAATGTATTTTTTAACTTAACCTCCCTGATAAAAGTAGCAAAGAACTTGGTTATTGACGAACATCGTAACCTTGAATAAAAGCCACAAAATGGTCTCATTCAACTTTCATCTGTATTTAAATCGTAAAGTGAATATTTTGAAACTGATTATCTCAATTTCTGTTATTTTGGGATACAACCGTTTTTCAGCGGATGTCGATATATACATGGTGTTGATTAGAACGAGGAACATAATTTAAAGACGTGACTTATGAAAATGAACAACTTTGACAGTGGAACGTTTATATTGGCATAACTTAACAAAATGTGAGAAACAGCAATTTTTTTTCGCGATTACTACGTCGATCCCATAGTAAAATTGGTTCGTTTTTAACGTAATATGACTACTAGCTTCCCTCAAACTATGTCCCTGTCTAACACCCTGTAAAAATAAATGAGAAAAAATGTAAGTATGGATATTTGTTACTCTCACGCAGAAACTACTGAACGGATTTTAATGAAATCTTACTGTAAAACTATTCAGAATAACACGTGGGCTAGTATAATTATAAATACGAAAAAGTTACAACTTTACCTAATACTATATCTATATAAATAATATCTATCTTATTATAAAAAAAGTACAAAATAAGTATGTACAAAAAAATACAATGAACATATAAATAACAAGGTAAGTAATAGTAATAATTTTAAGTTTTTGACGTATGTACATAACACAATAGGTACATAAGTGGTTATAAAACCACGCAATTGTAACCAAAACCAGTTTTCTTTTGATATCATTATATTGTGGGATTTTACGACATAATAGCATAATATTTTATATTTCAAAACGTCATGTAGACATTCGATTATATATATTTTCGAATAGAGAATAGAATCTATTCTATTTTTTTAAATATGTTTTTAGAATTCCGTACCCTAAAGGTGCCAAGGGGACCCTCAATGAGCATCCGCTGTCCGTCTGTGTTCGTCTGTCTGCCAGCGGGCTGTATCTCAAATTTACACAGTGTGTATTTATTTTGCGAAGGGTGGGTATACTTGCAGCACACCCATATTTCACCATGTCCCATCTAATTAGGGGTGAGCCAATTGCCGTAAACCGGGCACACATTAGGCTCCGGGATACTACTGAGAAATTCCTTATCAAAAATGTTAGACCCGGGAATCGAAACCAAGACCTCGTGCTTAGCAGTCGCGGTTGCAATCACTAGACCAACGCGGCAAGTTAGAAGTAAGTTCATCAAGCAAGTACAGTACTTACGTTATTTATTATGAAGCTAGTCCAAACCCAACCTATCACCCCGATAGTCAGAAGCCATCCAAAATCTAAACCTAAAAAAAAACGCCTCAAAAAAAATACTAACAGAAAATTCAACCGCACCTCGACAGTAAGATGGTTTCACATAGCGAAATCGTAAAATACGACATAAAATGAAGCCTAAACAGGACCCCATTACAAAAACCGAGTCGCCATTCCCCAGTTTAACTGTTAACGTTACTTTACAACTCAAGTTATATCCTATTTACTGACAGTCTTTTGTTGAAATTACATTTGTTGCTGGCTTTATAGCCACGCGATTTATACATTCTTAATATTCCACACTTGGCTTTAAAATTGGATAGGTTTAACGTATACGGTGAAAGTGTTAGAAAAGGGTTTTGTTTACAGTACTAATATTTATTTTACTTGGCAACACACAAGTATTAATGGGGAAGTTCTAATAAAGTGCTGGCCACAACACGATCTAAGTTAAGCTTTCTTTTTTTTAATAATATTGAACCGTAAGTTGTGCGCTTATAGCACAGATTTGAGTGTAGCTTCATGTGTGTTCGGTGGTAAAAGAAAATTACTTTTTTACGCGACTGCCCCTGAAGGAGGCTCGTGTTTTTCGCGTGTAAGTATGTTTGTATGTATTTCTTCTAGCCACGCCTTGTAGATATAACAGTAAGATCGGTTTATAAAAATGAGGTAAATAGTTATCATTAGTTTTGCCACACCACACCGTGACTTTTATAGGCTGTAGGCATTTTGAAAAAAATCAAGATGGCGGCCATTAGGCAAGTGCATGGTCATCTAAAAATAGGATTATATAGGATAGGATTCGAAACGAATACATCCGACAGAGAACCAAAGTCACCGACATAGCTCAAAGAATTAGCAAGTTGAAATGGCAGTGGGCTGGCCATATCTCGCGAAGAACCGACAACCGCTGGGGTAAACGTGTTCTTGAGTGGAGACCGCGACTCGGCAAACGTAGTGTAGGACGCCTTCTGACCAGGTGGGATGACGATCTGCGAAAGACTGCAGGCAGATGCTGGATGCGGCAAGGTGAAGACAGGGCGCTATGGCGCTCATTAGGAGAGGGCTATGTCAAGCAGTGGACTAGTATAGCCTGATGATGATGATGATGGTCATCTAAAAAGAAGGGTTCGAGGAGTCGATTCAAAAATGTAACTCACTATAAGAAACAAAAAGAATTACCTATCTAAGTACGAGTACAAAGAATTGACAGCTAAAAAGTTTCAAACAAGATCGCTTTTCAAACAATCTAACTGACGCAGTTTCCAATCTAAGATTGAACTAAAATAACTGCCACCAACTGCAACAGACCGCTAGAAAAGTGATTTCGTTATAAAGATTTAGTTGTCTTAGCAGTCGGGTTTAATTTCAACAAAAAAAGAACGGATGATAAAGATTCAAACTTTTTGAAATCAGAATCGCACATCTGTTTCGTTTGATGACGTCATCTACCAAGTTTTACAAATGGAAGCCTTTACAATTTCTTCGCTGTAAGCAAAACAAAGCGTGACCCAAGAAAGTATTAAATATTTCCTTATACGCACGCACATTGTTGAACGCACACACAAAAGATTGTCAACAATCAGAACACATCTACATAAGCCATAATGTTTGCATTGTGTATCGCCGTACTAATGAATGCGAGTCCGATGTCGATTATCGTACCGAGCGATATCGACCCGAGAATCGATTAGAATCGCTACGGAGTTATATGAATTTTTCATAAAGTATCGAGTAATTGCTTAAAACATGTTTGTGTAATGTATTAGGTACGGTAGATTGATTGGTTAGCAAAAAAGGTTTTATTTAACATGCCGTTGAAAAGTTCCTCGGTTGAATTAATGAGATTTCTGTTTTCTAAGATCGCGAAGTCAGCAATATCATTATAATTATTATGTTACAGGAAACTGGTTCAAAAACTGGCAAGCGATAAAATGACTGTGGCTTTTGTTATTAGCGGGCTTCAATTGCTTCCCAATCTTGGTTTGCGAAGTTTCATAGTCAAAACTCATCATAAGGGTTAAAACTTTCGCCAAATTGAGGTGAATCACGCTCGGGATGCAGGAAGAAAATCACTCGCACCCAGTGTGCTAGCCAACTTGTATGGAGGTGATAAAACTGGCGCGAATATTCGCGTGACTTTCTAATCATTAAAACAATCGACGTGTGCAGTCGCGTCCCGCGCGGGATTCGCCTCACTGTGGCCAGAACATAATATGTTTTTTAGAACTCAACAAGTCAAGTTTTTTGACCACTGGTCACGGTCAGGACAGTATGCCCTGGAGCCTCGACAAAGTGACATATCAGCGATAACAATTGTCGAAGAGTTGAGAGTTGTCAAAATGTATGGGATTGTCATGACACGTGGTTTCTGGATCTATAAACCATTGGTTTGACGGTCGTTATCACTGATAGATTGTCACTCTGTCTAGGCGCTCTTGTTATCTTTGCTACCGTTTTGTTGGTCCATGATCAGCTCTCTTGACTTATGAATTTAGGCTTCTCATACATGAGAACACATAGGATTAAATAAAGTAATCCTACTTATAACATAATGTGAGGATGTATGGATGTTTGTTATCTTTTCACGCAAAAACTACGGAACAGCTTCTGATGAAACTTTACAGCATTATAGCTTCAACATCTGGCCTAGCATAGCCTTTTCCCAACTATTTTGTCGGCTTCCAGTCTTACCGGATGCAGCTGTATACCAGTATTTCACATGGGGCGACTGCTTATCTAACCTCCACCCAACCACCACAACCCAGTTACTGGACACAACGATACCCGGTAAGACTGGTTGTGAGACTTTCGGGTTTCTGACCTCCCGTAACGACTGTCAAAGATCTACAAATGACAGCCGGAACCAACGGCTTAACGTGCTTTCCGAGGCATGGAGGAGTCTCGATAGGTTACGAACGGTCAGCCATCTACAGACTGACCTCGGCAAGCGTAGCTTAACCTTCAACTCGTGCGGTTGTTTTTATTTAGTAACGAGCTCCTACAGTTTTATAGTTTGAACTTTACAATAATTTATAAAGACGCGTAGCTTCCAGTATTCAATCATTTTCTTAGGAAGTAAATAATTTGACAACAAAAACTTGACTTTAGTTGTGTTCTTTTGCTTTTACAAACAATAAAGATTCCTAAATTGGTAAAAAAACAACTTTCAACAAAAGATACATTGATTATGATTAGCTATATCAGCGAATTAACTTTTTCTTTACAAGAATAAATTTCTAAAAACACTTCTTCGTGATTTCATTCATTATCGTTCATCAGATAAGCGAAGCTGTTTGAGAACACATTAAAATTCTAAATAAATTGAACTCTATGTCACTTGTTATAAAGACGACAGTTTAGGACTATTAGATTTGTTCTGCGTTTGGCATTGATGAAGTTAATTGAATAATGATGAAACGACTAGAAAAACTAGTCATTACGTGTGTAAACATAATTCGTTTAGTACTCATTTAAGATTTTGTGTGAAGTTTCAAAAGCCTTTTAAGTTAAACGACAGATATTTTCCAAGATAATTCTGGTTACGTAGGTACTACAATCACTAGCCAAGCTACTATAAAAAAAAATATGATTAAAAAAGTTATGCACGTATCTGCGTCTTCTTTTTTCGGCAAAAGCGTTGTCCCAGTACCAGTTCATCAAAATGTAGTCTATGAAGGTTTATGCCGTCATACCGTTTTTCCACGAGAATGTTACTTTTCTGCCTAAGGCGATTGGCACACTGCACCACATCACGCAGCGTAGTGCGAGAGCGCGTATTCTTACGTTGTTTGCAAGTATCTGTTTTTGTATAGACAACACGCGTAGTGCAACGCACAGAAAATGCAATTACGCTCAGTGTTGCAAACACAGAGTGCTGTGTAAACGCGCGTATACGCGCTACAAACGTAACTTGTGAGTTGCGTGTGTAGCGCGAATACGCGCGTCGACGGCGCGTTATCAAAACGTGCGTGTCCCATGATTTAAAAACGAGCATTGAAAACAGAACATAAAAAAAGAGTTTTTTATCAATGTAGCCATGAGGAAAATAAATATTGAACTAAGTTATACAATGATTTAAATAACAAAAACATTACTAAAGATGAAACAGCGGAATGATAATAATTACAAAGTAAGTTTTGACCACAAAAATATTATAGTTTATTTACTTATCAAAGCACTAATTAATTAATCGGGTTGCCAAGAGACAAAGATAACGTATCATAATTAGCGTTGAAAAAAGATTTAAGTGCCTAAAAAATGTCTTTGAAGCTGTTCCAAATATGAAATACTACTAAAATGTTTTTGATAACTCGACCTTACACGTCTTAAAATGTAGTCCAATTAAAATTTTGAGACAAAATGCAGTTGCTTTGAAATTTTCCGATAAAATATACAGTCTATTTGAATTGAATTGAACGATAAGTACTGTATGCGTATTTGAGATGAACTGAATAGATCTGACTAAACTTTCCAGCCTGCCAGGAGAGCAGGAAGCCTGCTAAACGTACGGTAAAAATCTTTACTGAATGACTAGGGAATCCGCAAGCAAAGTCAGCGATATATTTAAATCGCCATACATCTTCGTCATACGGAGATAGCTCATATTTTACTGGTTATTTTTATCTTCGACTCCTCATGTGTAGCTAATTGTGGAGTATAAATGATACAGTTCATTAATATCTTCAGTGTAATCTACACATCTGTGCTTGCGATAATAATTTTTATAATATTGCAAGTTTTATTTCCATGCTTGCTTTAGTCTTCTCAGAAAACAGTGTAAACAGTCTAATGCAGTAATACCTAGATCTAGTCTTTGACCCAGTACCACCTGTATTGATACTAAAGTCAGGTATTTCTATGTTTAATTCAAGATCTGTCAGCGTTTTGCCACAGCCTAAGTTTAACGGTACGCCAAGATATGTCATACGAACTCCCTACGTATCGGGAGTGTTACTCTGTGTTACATATTTGTTCTATATTTGAAAAAATATAGAAATATATCGATAACATGAAATCTGCTATTATCTGTGCGAATGTCATGTGGAGCGATAAAAAAAATGGGTTCAGGTACTTACTGATAAAATATAAATAAATAATACGATATTTTTGAAATGATATTCTACTGATGCAATATACGAGTAGCACAATAGTGATCGCAAAAATATTTATTCATATTTATGTATTTAAGTAATTGATACAACTGTACTCAAGAGTCTTCTAAGATAAAATCAGCTGTACTACTATGCCACAAACAGGACAAAAATAACACAGAAATAAACGAACAATGTTGTTATATTAGATTAGCTAATAGATATGCCGTGATCTCAGGGTCAAAAAACTATTGAATACTTGAATCTTATGTAACGCTCTTCTCGCGTAAAATTCATATTTCTTATAATAAGTCTAATTTAATTCATCACGTTCACTTTTGTCTTTATTCTCGTGGAAATCAGATGGTGGGAGAATCTTTTTTGAGGAAAACAGGTGGCTTTTAACAGAAAAAGAACCAACACTGGCCTCCACCTCAACAAAAAAGAGATCGAAATGACGTCCGTTAAGAAGTGTTCGAAATTCAAAACCGAAAATTTGAAAAAAGAAACTACTACAGTTCGCTCCAATTTCTTTTACATAATCATAAACAAATAAGTGCTTAGTACTTAGTAGCTGTCATCGTATTCTAACGTGTCATATTATACATATGATTCTTTCTATTTGGTTTGTAACCCTATCCGTATATTGTCATGCATAGCTCAGCCGAGGCGTGTCCGCCGCCATTATTCATAACGCTTCACACCTTACATACCTGACAAATGCGACCGCATAGGAACGCATGCGCATTGTCATTACTGCATCCTGGTATAAAAGATTTTGATTAAAACTTGACTTATTTTTTTGCGATGTTACATGAATTGATAAGTTTTCAACAGAATGAAAGGTATATTTTGATGTGTACCAAACTCCTGCGCAGGATAAGGAGTTTTCAAGTTATGCTTTTTCGGTTAGTAGGTCTACTTTACAAATACCGGGATGGCCTATATATTAATATTTTGCATTGTTAGAAATTCAAATGACTAAGTGCCAACTACAAAATATGATAATCATTTCTATGAAATTGAAGCCAGAGCAGAAACAACAATAGGTTCTTACCATGAACTGATGTTGATTTACTACACACGGGTCGGGTTATTACGCCGTGTCGCGAATTAACGTCAGTTTATCAATGGATCAACGGCCACCATTTGAGAACCTTATCCCTTTTTTGGGTTCCGAACCCAATGGGTGCCAACTGGACACTATTTCTAAGACTCAGCCGTCCGTCGTTAGCGAATTGTATCAGAATCCCGGAGTGTGTATTTCTGCTAAAACAATTAATAATTAAATTTCAGAAACGTGAGTTTTTTCATCGACAATGACATCTGCGAGTTCGACTCGCTCAAGGCTGGATTTTGCTGAATATTAGTCTCCTTTAAACTTTTACTGTTAAAAGAGGTTTTAACTCAAACCCCCTTGGGTATTATAATCATAACTCATTGATTCTCACCATGCTCACGCCCAATCTTATGAGTTTTAATGTTTAGAAAGAACCGAATACGACACGTTAAGAACGGTCACCCCCCCACAGACTGTCCTCAGCAAGCGTAGCTTAACCTTCGAGCAACCCGTGTGGCTGTTTTTATTTATCCGAGCTCCACATCTTTTCTTATTTCATAAAACCCCCAATTAGCTAAACTGTTTACATGGAATACCTATAAATCGATTGACTCGTAAAAAGTAAAGTACCAGCCTATTAGTGTCCCACTGCAGGGCAAAGGCCTCTTCTCATACAGAGAAGGCACGAGCATTAATCACCACGCTGCTCAAGACGGGTTGGCGATTTCAGACATATTAATTATATAAGTCCAGGTTTCCTCACGATGTTTTCCTTCACCGATGTTAGTGATGTCCAAGATAAACTTAGATAGTACATATGAATTGAAAAACTCACATTGGCACTTGCCCAGGTTTGAACCTACAACCTCGTGCACAAGACGCGATGCCTAAATCACTGGGCCATCATGACATTTTCGATTGACTCGTACTAAAAGACAATAGCCGCTTTTTTATGATAGTCTATGCTTGATAGGCACAGTGATACACACGTTTGAGTCACGTTAGAGATAACCCATCAGGTCAAGAGATCGCGTAAATAACTATAACTAAGGCAAGCGTCACTTCTTAGAACGGACAATCACTTCATCTAAGTCAATCAGATGTTTCTAGACATTTCGCTTCCGAGTCTTTAACCTGAGGTATAATGGCTGATTTTGTTTTCAAACAAACAAACATTATTTAACTCTTTTTTCCAATGAGTGTGACAGAAACTACAGAACGCCAACTGCTCGATCCTTACGTAATCCTTTTGCTTCGTTTGCGTTTATACATCTGGTCATAAACGCACGCTGGTTGAGAGTAGGTACTACGCACCTGACCTTTTTGAAGAACAGCACCAATAAGGTCAGTGTGTGTCGTTCTAGGGTGTCCCCTCTTGGCGTTGCTACTTACATCTGCTTTATAAATACCTTTTATTAGCCGTCTTTCATGCTTCCTCTCACCGTGACCAAATCATCTACGCCACCCTTAACCATTTCTCAAAATTTTTAAGAAGGTTCAATAAAAATCCGAATACTAATTAATTATAATTTCGTTACTGTAGATTTCCCTCGTTCCTCATACCCCGAGTTTGAACTACACATCACTACATAGTATAAAATAAAGTCTCTTTCTCTGTCCTTATATCCCTATGTATGCTTAAATCTTTAAAAATACGAAACGGATTTTGATGCGGTTTTTTTAATAGATAGAGTGATTGAAGGGGAAGGTATGTAGGTAAGGTATGTATAATATATATATTATTACAAGTGCGAAGCCGGAGCGGGCCGCTAGTATCCGATAAAGCTCAATACGCTCGCCCTGACAGACGTCCAAAATACCGACATTTGCAAACTGCATGCACAATACCTTTGCCCAACCGTTTGGGAACGACATGCTTGACAGTTTAATTTCACCATGTCAATCTGCAACGGTGGGCTTCCCATGGAACTATCGAGAAGAAATCTAATGCTGTCGTCATTACCATATACCATCATGGCTTAATAGAAACAGACGCACTGGTCGATGGAATGTTAAGTTACGCTTGCTGAGGTCAGTTTGTGGATGAGTCTGACCGTCCATTACACATGGAGACTCCTCCGCGCCGTTGCTCCCGGCTGTCATTTGTAGATCTGCGACAGTCGCAAGTCTGGCAACCAGCCTTACCAATGGGTGTCGTGTTGCTCAGTAACTGGGTTGTGGAGGTCGGATAGGCAGTCGCTCCATGTAACATACTGCTATTCAGCTGCATCCGCACCGGTGAGAGAGGAAGCCTACCCATACATAGTTGGGAAAAGGCTAGGCAGGTGCTGATTAGCTCTAGGTTCCTATGCCCAGGAATACACATTGTTCAAAAGTATGCATGTATACGTAGCTTGCATACCGGTGTGACATTCAGTAATCAGAAGTGGTTATGGCAATGGCAAATAGCATGCAGCTGTTTGCATACTTTTATACAAGTTACTGGCATGTGTATTCCTGGCTTATAGTAAGGTGGTCGCAATAAATTCTTTGTCGTACAGATGAGGATGATGTGTCAATTTTGGAGTGATCTATGATCCAGCCAGTATTCCAGGAACTACTTCAATGGCGGTTATTTTATGTGAATTTAAATATCTAGGAATTACTTATTTAAATACGAACAGTAGATGTTTTATATTATAATCACGAACGTGATCGACGGATCGAGCTTGATTGATAATACCACGTAGGTACTTCTGAGGGTCACCAAGAGCGTATATTATGTACCTGATAGGGCTATTAATAATATGTTATTTGATATCTTCATATAAACATACGAGTACTTGATAAAATAATCTAATTTTCAGTTAAGTAAATTTGTAATCAAATCTTGTCACTTAAGCCTGTACAAACAAGGATCATTTTGTATGAAATATGGAACTAATTCTTCAATGAACAGTTGGAAACTATGTTGTGGATCTATGAATCTCCATTTGATAAACGTGGGATAAAGTTACAACCAGTTTAAACTTCAGGCTTACTATACATTTCTGTTTGGCATAACTTTGCTCAGTGTTTATTAATATATGTAAGAGGGAGTGTTTCCTAGCATTCCTACTACGTTTCCCAGGTTTCCCTTGTAAGGATATTCTACTACAGACATAAATATGGTTCATACTCATCCTACTTTTAAGGAGAAATTTTAAAATAATCGACTATTTGTAAATTAAAAGTGCTATCAATATCGTACACTTAAGGTGTACTTGGACATGCTAAAATATACATATAAAACAATATATTTACTTGAATTGTTCCTTACTCAATATTTCCCGAGAGTTTTCTTAGCGTCACTTGGCTCACGGCCAGAAGTGCTTGTTGACGACCACTTGACAAGGAGCTTGACCCAAAAGATGTGTCAGACGACGATACAGCCCCAATCTTGCCAAGTTATCGTTTATTCTGCCAACACAATATCAACCTTAACTGTGTAGGAACAGGAGAAGACTGGCCGTAACATATATGGTGGATATTCAGTTCGATCTACTCCCTAATTACTGGCTTACTGTCTTTTTATTGTATGGTATTATAATAAGGTACAATTGACCTCAAGATTACTAACCGAAGTCCTCATCCAAACTATTCAAATGTCACTAATGATGTCTTTTCTTTTTTACAGATGCAATCCAACACAAAATATAACGGAACACCTCAACCTTAGGCATTTTAAGTTTAACCTGACAAAAGTTATCTGTGATCTCATTTTAGTTTAGTAAAAAAAAACAATCGCCTAAATTAGTTACGTTTTAAGTGCAGCAAAAAAGAAAAAAAAAAACAATAGACTGAACAAACAAATGTCAAAATCCGGCGCGAAGGACCGTGAAGTTTGAATTTGGAAACAGACAAAATGGCGTTTCAGTGAGTGGTCATGGATGACAGATAGTGGATAGGTTGTGGTGTTAGAGGATGGGATAATGGAAGTTGGGGCGTTGGGTTCGTGAAGATGCCGCATGCTCATTCGAGTTCGGCGGCGAGCTCGGGCGGCGACGACCTGGGCTCCACTGATGAGGTCAAGGTCTTCAAAGACGAGGGCGACGGAGAAGACGAAAAGCGGAGCTCGGAGAATTTACTGGAGGAGAAGTCCAGTCTGATAGACTGGACTGAGAGTGAGGTGAGTGATTTTGAACGTTATTCCTTGGAAGTACATCATAGTTTTTATTGTTACAATTAATGTATGGGTTCTGAATTCAAATAAGTAATTCGAATTTTGGAAGTGTAATTCCGATTTGACTTTGGAATTAAAATCGTAATCGTAATTAAAACCATATTCGAATTTAGACGGGTAAAATATTTGATTGGGCGATCACGTCATAGCCCAATGATTGAGTAACATGCAGTAGAACACGTAATTCGGTCCTAGCACTTCATTAAGGATGCACACGAGGCATTTATTCGACGATATCGCCATCGGTGAGCCATTGTAACCGTCATACCGTAGTACAATTACAAGGATCGTATTACAATGTTAACTGACACTTTTGCTGCTATGTTTTCAAGACTGTTTAAAATAAAAGGATATTTTGTGCTCTTATAACGCGTTATGTACCAACATAATTCATATAAGCATATTTTTCCCGGTTGATAACACTGATTTTTGTGATAAGCTCTTTTCCCTCTCTACCCTGTAACTATCCTCATTATGTTTCCTTCCGATAATTTTGGCTACTGGTGCAGCCTACTAGGCATCAGTGGATACCTAAGTACCTAATTATTCATCACCAACATCCTGCCCTTATGCCAGTTAATTTGGGGTAGGCGTAGCATGTCTTCTGCTTCCATAAATCTTTATGTGCCGTCATCCCAATGATCACCTCCTTTCTAGCCTTATTATTTAGTACCTATATATATTATGACTTTAAATCCCTGCTTCGACGAAATATTCTTGACTTTATACTTATATCTTATCCAGTAAATCTGCCTATAGATCACCTGCCTAGCTTTTTCCCATCCAACTATGTTGGGGTCGGCTTTCAGTCTAACTGGATGCAGCTGAATACAGACTTTACATGGAGCGACTGCCTATCTGACCTCCACAATCCAGTTACTAGGCAACACGATACCCCTTGGTAAGACTGAGCGTCAGACTTTCGGGCTTCTTGCTACGGACGGGACCAACGGCTTACGTGTTTTCCGTGGCACGAAGGAGTTTCGATATATTATGGACGGTCACCCACCCACAGACCGACCTCGCCAAGCGAAACTTAACTTTCGGTCAACCCGTGCGGCTGTTTTTATTTAGCCACGAGCTCGTAATTCTGCCTATAGATATGAAAAATAAACACTTAATGGCAGTGTTATGTCTATAAATCTCTGCTTACCCCAATTTAAATAGGACCATGACAACAATATATCCTAATATTGACTCTTTCATATCTTCTTACGTGACAAAAGAAACCGGTTTATGATATTACGTCAGCTAATACCGGGAATTTGGTAATGTAATCAAATCTTATTCGTATTACTTCACATAAAAAGATAGTGATCAAGATAAGAATTATTAAGTTTATCTTGATATGTGAGTATTTGTTTTGCTATTTGCTTCGGTATGTTTAACACTTGTCTTTACCCGCTAATTCGCTTGCTTGGAATGCGTGAAAACCTCATTACTTTACTAAAACGAAATCTTAAGATTCTCCTTGTAACATCACCTATCTGCAAGTAAAAGTTGCGTTTGAATCCGTCCAGTCGTTTCCAAAATTTGGCGGAACAAAAAAAAACGGTTTTTTGGCACATGCTAATTTGACATTACAAATAGATATTTCAATTTTGAAAAACTCACATTGGTACTTGCCCAGGTTTGAACCCACTGGGCCATCATGACATTGTATGTACTTTCGCCTAGTTTGGACATCACTGTCATCGGTGAAGGAAAACATCGTGAGGAAACCTGGACTTATATAACAAATATAAGTCTGAAATCGCCAACCCGTCTTGAGCAAGCGTGGTGATTAATGCTCGTGCCTGCTCTGTATGAGAAGAGGCCTTTGCCCTGCAGTGGGACAGTAATAGGCTGGTACTAACTACTATTTCAATTTTGTTTATTTATATAGATAATAATACTGTGTAGTTTAGTGACGAAGTGAAAACACAGCCTAAACCACTGTTGATAGAAAAGAGATGAAAACTGGATCATCATCAAATTTTGGCGCGGAACCACCACCACTATACAGGTTTCTCTTCTTTTCTGTCATTCCTTGGTCCAGACTTTCCAGCAGACAATGTAATCAGCGACCCTGTTCGACTTGCCCTTGGCTCTAGTAGATTTGAGGCACCTTAGTAATCTTTTCCCCAGAAGGAGCCTATGGAACAACCCCATCTGTCTCAGGATCAATTATGTCTTTTAGAAATGACATGTCATCCGGAACCAAAAACAAATGAGTCCTGCTTGCTTTCTTCTATTCATCCTACCAATATAATAAATGTGAAAATGTGTGAGGATGTATGGCTGTTTGATACTCTTTCACGGAAAAACTACTGAATGGATTTGGATGAAACCATACAGTTTTATAGCTTATTACTTCAGACTAACACATACGCTATAATTAAGAAACAAACACAGATGAAGTCGCGTGAGGCTGATATTTACCACTACAGTTGATTCCAAAGACATGTAATTAAGTCTAGCTCTGTATGATTAAGCTTAGTTAACTTCTGTTTTGCTGTATTGTAGCTACCTCCATTTATATCTGTTTCTACTTCAAATGGAAACTCATTAAGATTTGATGTTCGTACAAGTTTATGATTCATTACCTTTATTCTTTACTACAACAACATTCTCGAACTAATTTCAAATTAATATATGCCGAACATGACTCCTATTCAAGACGTTATTCGTGTATCATGGAATATATTTGTTTAAAGAATCGGGGGACTATTAGGTGGTCTTATTCATACAATTATTAACCAAAGAGGTGTCGTTTTGAGTTAATAGTTTGTCTTGAAATGCCGACTTCACGCGGCGCCACGATTTGTACGACTTGTCCCATATACTGGGCCAAACATTGTCCTACACATTAACAGCAGGTGCCAAACTCAGGTAGATCTCTATTGAACGTATTCCCCGTATTAGTACCACAATGCATTCAAATGGCATCACAATATATTCAACTGCACTGAATTCTATTCACGCAAACATACTGCCACCGGCACCACTGTTAATTCACAATGAAATATCGATCTTATTGTACAGTTTCAAAGCTTATAATGGCTCAATGAAAACTGTAAAGTTATGTTCAATTGTAACGATACATTCTGCACTATTTGTGCTTTTACACGATTT
This sequence comes from Phlogophora meticulosa, assembly GCA_905147745.2. Classification (NCBI taxonomy): domain Eukaryota; kingdom Metazoa; phylum Arthropoda; class Insecta; order Lepidoptera; family Noctuidae; genus Phlogophora; species Phlogophora meticulosa. The sequence goes on from LR990542.1 coordinate 4,791,334, forward strand.
CACACCTCCCAATATTTCCAATTTTATTGATACTCGGATCTCTGTATTGTGCAATGTAATGTTACCATTTATTAATGTTTTAATGGAATGATTAAATATTTTAACCGTTGGTGCACGCTTCTCCCTTAACGATCGTTGTATCACTCACGATAAGGTCCGCTTCACGCTATTAAATGGGATCGTAAAGCACGACTTTTTTTTTACACCTACGAAAATGTGGGATTCTTTAATATTCATAAGTTGACGGCGGTAAATGAACTCATTATTGTACAATTCGATGCGTAGATTAACATCGTCGGCCGTAATGAGTCAACCACTCAATTAACTGTACCGCTACCACGAATAATGTGAGATAACGTCGAGATGAACAGATAGACACGTCTTTATAATCGCAAATTGTCCGTAAAACAAACAAAAACAAGGTGGAGAACCGAGACGAAACAGCATCCAAAACACACCAATTGTTGAGGCGCCTTCAAAACCCATACAGGTACCGAACGTTTCCGAAAATCGTAAAATATTGTATTCCAAGCCGACATAAATTACTTTATTTATTGTATTATTTCCGAAAACTCTATTATTCGCTAGACGGGGCCAGTACAATGACTTCTACCTGCGTTCAGGTATTTCTTATAATAAACACAAACTCCCACTGCTTTTGTCAAATTTACCTGTCGAGCGGTGAAGCGAGGGTGTGCAAACATGACCGAACACCTACGAACAGACGAAATACTTGATGCGCCGTCCCTTTCTTTGTCATTCAATAAAGAACTAGCGGAAGAGAGATGCGAGGATGATTTGTACAGGATTCCCAACGCCTTACAATCACGCTTGGTATAAATATTGGATTATACTTAGGTGCAATTCTCGTGTATGTCATAATAGCATCGATTATAGTACGTGATGCCATTACAATACACATTGTACGAACAATTTTCGTTCGACATTTCGATTTCTTTTAGATTACAGTGTCTGTTGGTGAATTGGATTTGATGCGAGATTTTTTACGCCTACTTGCCTTTCGTATATGTTTCTTTTAATAATTTTGTTGTTCCGTTTATTTGTTGTATTATCCAATTTTGTTGAATTGTTAGTCAAATATGTTCAAGTGCATGATAAGTAAGCTATATAATGTTTTGTCCATGGAGACTTTGATATAGAAAACTTTGTTGCACTCCAAACAAGATTGCCTCAACATACGCTTACACATGTAAAAGTTCTCAGATATTTACCTATAAGAGGCAGACTAATCCATTCCAGAAAATTGCTACCTTTTAACGACATCCAATATCTTAAATTGACCATTTAACCACTTTTTAGCCCTTTTAAAGTGTATGTTAGTTGATGAGGCTGAACATCGAGATGCCTTTCACTAGGCACTAGAAAAAGTCAATGGCTTAGCGATTTCCGTTGTGGTCGGGGCTTGTATGAAATGGTCTGAGTAACATAACTGACCATGTAGAGATGTTAGGCTTCCGTCGAGATTTACACATTTATATACATTTAGGATTTTGTTATATGTTCGGAAGTTGGTTGATGTTGTGACGATTGTGAAGTACATGTCGAGGAAGCAAGATGAAAATACATTAATCATTTAGATTTCGACGGTCTTCATAACTTTGTACTAGTAGTCAAACTATCGAACGTTTCAAATGGATACGTAAGCGAAGAAATACCAAAGTCAATAGAGAGTAGAAAAAATTTAAGCTAGCTGTCACTCCATTGAAGAATTTAGACTCCATTAATTCCAATAAGAATTTAATCCTTCCCAAAAGTCCATTATCCATTCAGGAATCTTCCATTGATACCATTACGACTATTAATAAATTAAAGAGTATTAATAAATCAATGTACAGAAGCCCAAACTACCCTCAAAATAAGATAGCTATCGCCACATTCGCTACATAGTATCCAGTCTATATTTAGCGAACAACGCGTTCTTGTCCTGCTTATACGCTTCCGGCGGCCATGCCTGCTCCTTACTCTCAGCCAGAATGTGTTCCTGTAAATATTCCACATTTTATGGCCACACTTGTCGCCAAACACGTTTTGCTGGCGAAGGTAAAACGCAGTTTCAAAGTTGATGGTCGAAGTGTGAGGTGAGGATATAAATATGGTTGGGGTAAAGATATATTTAGAGAGTGCGAATAACAAACATTAAGAGGCTAAAGTGGTATATTAGATGAAAGAGACGTGAATGTGTTTTTTTTAGTAATTAGTACCAGCCTATTACTGTACCACTGCAGGGCAAAAGCCTCTTCTCATACAGAGAAGTCATGAGAATTAATCACCACACTTGCTCAAGACGGGTTGGCGATTTCAGACATTAATTATATAAGTCCAGGTTTCCTCACGATGTTTTCCTTCACCGATGTCAGTGTTGTCCAAGATAAACTTAGAAAGTACATATGAATTGAAAAATTCACATTGGTTTGAACCCACTACCTCGTGCACAAGAGGCGAGGCCTAAACCACTGGGCCATAATGACATATGTGAATGTGATTAAATATACACACTCGGGAAAAGCAGTTAAAATAAGGACAAACGAATTACTTATACAGGAAAACCACGAAATTAATAATACATTTAATAAACCGGATACTGTAAACAATACCCCAGCTTTTCCACCAAAGGGATACCTTAAACACGTTCATAAAACAGAATTTTCGTTTCGCAAAACTGCGGCCAGTCCCAGTTTTAATAACGAGTCCATTATAAATAATTTAATCAACGTATTGCCGATGCCATACACCACATGTGCCGGCAAATTAAAATTTATAACACTATAAACCACTCTACAGTTTTAATGACTCCTTAACTCAACAAATCCTTGTATTAATTCGGCCTTGTTGGTATATTTAGATGATTAGCGTTCATTAATACGTATGGAGTCGACATTTAAATTTTTGATCTCACCAGATCTTAGTCTTTGAACAAATTATTGTATGGCAAGAGTCATGTAGAGTTCCAAAATGAATTATGGTAGTATCTTATTAGAATCTGAAAGAGAAAACTAATTTGTTTAACGCATCCAAAAAAATCTAAGAAAAGAAGCTGTTGTAGCCCTTAAAAATGTATCTATTCAATAACTGTTTTCAACCGCAACAAAACTTCTCATACTGAATTTGTATCTCAAAACATTTAACGATCTGCTACTTTTAACTCCCAATATGTCAGCATAAATGCATAACCATGAACAAAGCCTCAGGGAGCAAGTTTATTGAATTAACGATGCAGTATACGGTCACCTGGCAGCAATTATTGAGAGGTAAGACAAATAAAACCTTTATGATGGATTCCGTCACAATATTATGATTGAAACTCATCTACAATTCAATGACTATCTATCTTTGAGCGTAAGGCTTGTTCATAGTGTATTTCTATTACTAGTTACTACGTCAACCAAAGCCATTGACACCATCAATATCTAATGTTCTTCGTTCAATGAAATTCAATATTCCGGAGTCACTCTATGGTACTTCAACTAGTGACATTATTTCCTGACAATACAATGATTGTCGTTAATTAGGCATATCATGTTTGATAATATATTGTTTCAAATTCAGCTAAATTTACAGATGCGTGAATGATGTATCAATTTACATCGGTCAACCATGAACCATATAGTTCACTTTAATACGTAATTTATCACCAATTATATCCCAGAACCAACGTAGTTTAGGAAGGCGTGAGTTTTGTTTAGCTTTGCTGTATTATTTATTGTTGCTCTGGACTTTTTTCAAGTATGTCACCTCGAAAATCTTCACAACAACTAAGATCAGACATTTCGTTTAACCTTTTATCAGATTAAGATCTATTGAATTCTAACATGAAGGCTATTAGAATGAGCTCTTCAATTCTTGACAAATGTTCAAGATTGGTTCTTTTTGGCTTGATTATCTATTTTCTAAGCTCTTGAATAGAGATGTGTCCTTGTAAAAATATATTGAGTCTATTTGGTCTGTCATTTAGATTACCAAAAATATTGGACACGTATTTTTTGCCTACTCAAATCAATAAAAAGTGACAATGACACATCACAGTTTTCACAGCACATCAAAGTTCAGGAGATGGGGCTTGTGAAATCACTTTTACGTTAAAAGTGTAGCACGGCGTGATGTCACGCGTAATTTCAACGCACTATAGCCTCGTCATTTTTGGTTTAAGTGACAAAAGAAAAAATACGTGTCCAGTAATTTGAATCCAACTTTCGGACCAATCAGAATTTTTAAGGACACTACCCTATTATCATCGTTTTAGGACAGCAGCCTAGACTGCTATTTTTTTCTAACATTGCTTTCTTTCACGGCCCACTTTGTCAATCGAAGTTTGCAATCACAAGACACCATGTCGTCTATCAAATCCATCGTGAACAAACCTTAACAAGTTATTAATTTCTCAAGCCATATCTGCGGATAGCGTGGGTGCTTAACTTGCCTACTTCCTAATTACGATCTGATGATAGGTGTTGAGCACGTGGGCAGTTGCATTGGCCTGCATAGCTCATGCAGCCGTGAGGGTATGTCGCCTTGATTCATAAGTAATAGGGAAAACTTTTACTGCAACTATTTGATTAATTGGCATTTGCGCAAATATGTTGTGTACTGTTTAGGAATATTGTTGTTGCTGTCCTGCTTAGCAGCTCAGTATCAGACAATTATTTCGGTTGGTATTTTATGTACCTCTCTTGATTATGTTTTATTTTCAAAATTCTTAATTTCATTCTATTTAATGAGTGATTCATTTGTTTATTAAATCAGTGACAAGAGTACAACTCTTTCTTCTTCATTTTCAAAAGTGGAATTTGTCAATTCATAGGTATCTCTGTTTCTGGTTCTATATTTGATTTTGAAACTAGTTTCACAAACTACTGGGTTAAGTGTTATCACTATGAACTCTGACTTAACAAGCGCGAATAGTTGAATCGGCAACGTTGAAATCTGTTGTTTGTGCTTACGATGCTTCTAATATACTCGTATTATAATAAGTAGTCATTATGCAATAATAAAAAATGATCACTGAAAATTGACAATAAGAATCATCTATTTAAAAGTGCAACTACATTGTCATAAGGCCATGGATATAGTCTACAAGTAATACAAAAAGGATCATCGAAAGGTCAACAAAACGACAATAATCCCGAGACACATCTAGTTTGAGCACGTCCGTTCCACACAACATCACCTTCGCGAATGCATTAGTTAAGCGAGTTTTGTGCATTTGTGTTCAACCATTTGTTGCTATTTACGATCGCGCCGTGTTTCCGCCTGCTTCTAACATTCAATATGGTAATGACGCCTCTGTGAGGTCTACCTCGCTCATGCCTGCTTATGCAGCTATGTTTACGATTTTCGGTTAAGTTAAAATAATCAAGTGTACTAAAGTCACGTTAGATTCGATTAGATTATTATTTATAACACCCAATAAAACATCAGAAAAAAGACTATAATATTCAAATAAAAATCTGCGCTTAGAAAGTAACCATCGTTATCAACGAATCAATAATGTACTGCCCAATATCCGTGATAACGTATCAGCTGCGTTCGTACAACCCTGAACAAAGACCACAGAATAAAATGTTACAGTAGCTTCGATTGTGCGTACTGCGCGTTCGTCCGCGCGACGTGTGGACATTGCCTTATCTGTGGCGTCCACAAATGTTTGGGCTGTCGCGTTATCAGTACATGGGTTGTCAGCCTTGCTCGGATTATTGGGGATAATGGGTCCGATGTTAATATATTGATAGTGGATAGTATAAATACGGACGTATAAGGCGGGGGACATCGGTGAAATCAATCTTGGCGAGCTAAGTCGGCTATATTATAGTACTTAGAAGAGTTTATTTTTAGGACGGTAGTTTTGAGAAACCCTTTGTCGTAGTGTGGGTATTCTGTAAAATTGCACGGTACATTATTTGAATTATGCTGTTCGGTAACGGTTTTTAGCGGTGTTTCCGCTCGATTGTATTCATATATACCCGTAATATATGCCATTTCGGCCGAAGCAGCTACTGGATATTCCTAGATTCCTACTGGCAGATTTGACAATCATGTTTCACATCTGTTATGTATGTATGTAAATGCAGCATTAGCTTCGACTTCTGACCGCATCGGCGCACATTTGATCAGATCAGATCTTGTTTCTGATAAAATCAATCATGTGCTCACCTCACGACACTTACTGGTTAGGAACCATTGATCTGCGCACCTTACATTGTTCGTAGAATATTCGAGATTTATTCAGAAATGGGGATCAGTCAATTCCTCGAAATATTCTCATGAATCATGACTACATGAAGATTAGCAGGTTTAGGTACGTGAGTACTGAAGCATCTGGAAACAAGTTCATGCGTGAATAAAGATGGCGTAGGAGTATTTGGCTCGTCCCCGTCTACCAGGCTTAGTACATCTAGATCCTCGCAAACAAAGGCAAACTCCTTTGATCCTTCTTCATGCTCAACCATCGTAAATACAAAAAATAATAACGATTCAAGAATTTTCCTAACGTTATCCCGAATCATAGTGTTTTCACAGTTAACTGTTGTGTCTATAATCATTATTCGGTTATTTTTAACCATTCTTTGTTCGACGGTAGTCATAAAATTCGGTACATTGTTTTACTAACGCGTAAAAACACTTTTATTGTTCTCTAAAAGATGTTTTATATTGTCTAATGAAGCTCGGGCATTGTTCTTTAAAAATAGTTGGGCCTATTTGAAAAGCTTTGAAAACAGCCCAATTTATTATTGACTTTAGTTCGTCGGATAGAGATAATCCTGTGAATATTATATTACATAATGTAGCTATATATTCTTTAGCCAGTCATAAACACAGCTTTAGCCTGAAACAATGTTCAAAGTCCTCACTATTAATTTGAAACGACTACGAGTCTGTACAGGAAATATAGGAAACCATAAAATGGTCGGCAATTGAATGTCGCCGTTCTGGCACCAGTCACAAAATTAACGGTTCTGTCTTTATATCTAACCTGGGAATAATAAGGTATACAGAGATAAACATTTACATATTCCAATAAAATTAATTTGTAAAACATTTGGCGCCAAATTCTAAGAAAACAGAAACTTCGCGGGAGCTATTAGTACCGCGCACAGATAATAAAAGCGCGAAAAACAACAAATTTTTCTTCGATTAAGACGTAAAATCGATTTGTGAGACAGATAATCAAGTCAACGCTTAGTTACGAAAAACATCCGATTAATGTAAATAAACTGTACTGTTAATTCAGTTTTACAATCGTTATAAAGTTTAACGATACGATACTATTTTGTGAACGTATTTATTGTGATTGCGTACTTTTTCTGACTTTATATTTTCTGGGATTTATTCGTGGTGATTCACAGAGACAACTGTGTATCTGTTTGCCCAAATGGCTTTATTTTCTTCCTCATCTACGTAAGGATCTTAACTGTACATACCATCATTAAGAAGTTTCTACTTGTCAAATTTCACTTTCTAGTCTCAAAAAAAGATCTAGACTCAGATAAGTCTAATTCGAGCTAATAAATCTCGGAAGCTCTATATGGAAGTCATTTAAGAGCCGTATATGGGCGTACAAACGCGCCCCCTGCTTGGAAAAAACAGAGTAATAAAACATCACGCTCCATAAAATGATTCCAAGTGTGTACATATGGATGATTTGAGATGGTATTTTGAGGATGCCAGCTGTAATAGCTACCTACCTATCTTTGGTATGAACTATGGATGCTGATGAAATGGGAAAAATATCTGATTTTCGTCATGCAATGACCCTTGGCGAGAATTTCGAGAAAATTAAATTTTCCCATTATTTTATTAGTCTTTTTACTGCATACTCCTCAGTTCAATCATGCTCAGAAAAGACCTGTTTTAACCTATATACCTTACCAACACACACCAGACAGAATAAACTATCCGAGACATCACTCAGCTGAATTAATTCCACGGACTATCACTAGATCTTTCTCAGCAATTTCAATTCATCATTCCAAGAAATTGTAACGTCTCGTCGTCTGCCTAATATGTGGCCAAGTCCCTTATCTATGGTACCGTATGCGCGGGAGCATTAGTCGGTGTTACTTTACGCTCACATAAATCGCCCGGGCTAGTCAATTATGCGTACTATAGTTATTTCGGGATGTTTAATTATCGTTGCCCATGCGCAGTCGTCGCTTTACAGACGCCGTAGGGATTTTTAAATACCCACACCAATTACTGTTTATTTTACAATGAAAACTAAATCCGTTTAATTACTATGTTTCCTACTATTTGAAATTTATTTGACAGCTAATTTAAGATTGTAGCTGGATTGAATATTCATGGGAACAATGGATTCGGTCATGTATATTCATGAAGGTTTTAAGTAGGAATAGGTTTTTTTGTTTTGGTAATTTAAGAAGATTTTTGTGTCTTACTTATGGTAATAAACATGTCTTAGTTCAGGTAAAGTACCCATGTTTTTTTATTTGGGTTTAATGTAATATTAAGAAACAAACATAAAAATTAACACAGGCCCATTCGAAAAATAAATGCTCATAATTATTAATACAGCATTCAACGATTATTGGGATTCGGAATATAAAAGGTGATAAAAAATATGGACGCTGTTAGGCGAAAATCCCGTTGTTTACATCTTGAATCATCACTCCATCTAAAACGCAGCATAAATCAAGTCTGATTTATGCCTGATAGACGGAAGGAACTTGGCTAGCCAGCTTTCTCTATTTTAAAATTCAAGGATAAAAGATCTAGAACTGCTGCATCATTATGTCTTGATTCGATACATCTATTATAGATAACGTGTCAAATCGATTACAGAATATCGATTCATTTAATTAATTTATCTGTTGGTGTTAAGTGTTCGAATTTCGAATACTTTACTAAGATATCGATTCTGCGATGTAATTTCCGAATGTTTTTTTTTTGTTTGTTTTAGGGATGCCAGTAAAAATAGGGAAAAGAAAGCTCTTAATGTGACAAAACAAAGGTTTTATCTAAATACGTTTATGAGCAAGCCGGCTTAGCGAGCCAAGTAGAATTCTTCAAATATTAGCTCCTGTGAGTAATTTTCAAGCTTACACATTTTGGGTGTCGTCAGAACCAACAGTGGCATTTTTACGTCCGAATGCCGACGTTATCATACTTTTGTCAGCTCAAAATGGCGCCACGAGATGGTCGAAAGTTACGAAATGTTTCTGTAAACGTATTAAAAAGGAATGTTAAGTTTAAAATATGTCGAAGATATGCACGGTTGTCTACTTTTACGTACCAGCTTTTATAACACTTCATAAAGTGTCGTGTTTTATCCGTGTTTTAAATATAGGTCTCGTTTGTAAGACCCTTTTGAGCTTTTTATTGCGTTGGAAAGAAGGGGTTGCAGACTTGTGCAGGTTGCGATAGTATCAATTGCTAAATTAACGTCACCCATTAATTCACACTATCAAATTAAACATTCGCAGTCGAAAATGCGTGCAAGAAAATTGTAGGTAATAAAAAACACGTTCCATTTCGGACGCTCACTTTTTTTTGCTTTTTTTTGTGATATGCGCAATGGAACGCGACTCGCCACGGTCACCGAATCCCGTATTCACTGGAATCACTGGCCATTTATTCGAAACAATTTCAAATTTCGAACACGAATTTCCCGCCTTGTAAACAGTCGACCCGACCCGTTGACTCATGGTCTCGAACAAATGTTATCTGTCTTCTTTTGTTTGTTTCTCGAATATCATACTCGTACTGGCCAGATAGTTTGACCTCCCCCACCCCGCTGTGTCCCTGTACTACTGTACCATTCAAGGGTTGTCTCTTTAACTTCGCAGGTATCAATGTAAACTGGATCATTTATTTCTGTTGTTATTAGTATTACGTCTCTTGGTTTAGAAATGGAATTATTCTTTTCCTCGTGTTTTTATAGCTTGTAGCTGTTTTAAACTTTTCACTGAGGGTTCTTACTTTTTAAGCGTCTTATAACTGCTTACTGTGGTCACCACGCCTTATCCGAATATTTATAAGAGTATTTCTACAGTAAAATGTGCGATCAGTTTCTATAAGACGGTCTTTCAAGTAATCTTTTTATTGGACACTGTATGTCTCGCGTGGAACAAACTAGGTACTTAGTTGCTATTTTTATTCTAGTCAGACTTAAACTTGTCTAGCTAATGGGATCGCGTAAATTTTCTGTCTAATCGCAGGTGCTCCGTTTATCTAATAATTGGATGGCTGTTCATTTGTGATAACACTCGTCTTCTAGGTTATAAATCTTGGTTTAAGTAAGTAGGTAATCTGCTATGTAACATTAGTAAGCGTTAGGCAGTACTTATATATGTATATGTATGTTGTGAAATTATATGAGAGCAGGTTTAATAGCTTCAGGAATATATCGATTACGACACCTTCAGCAAAAATAAATTATCCTTAAGAATTATTTTGCAACTTGTGCAATAATTTAGACTTACGTCCATGTTTCAATAGTTCATGGATAAAGATACTTATCATACTTATCCAATAGTTATGGAATAATGATTCCGCCAAGCTAAATTTCATCGAAACTAGTTCGGTAATTAAAGAATATTAGTAGATCAAAAGACAGACATTTGCACTTAAAATTATGTCCTAGCACATGTGAGTAGCTATTTCAGTCGATGATTCATTATTCTTGATAAAAAAGAAAATCAATTAAATTTAATGACATATCGAAAGATAAAAAAGTATGGAGACAGCGTTCGGTAATGTCAAAAGATTCGTTATTCTATACAAGGGCTCTTTAAAAATGTCACCCATGAACTCATTCAATATTATCGTTAATTTTCACATTACTATGTGAAGAAGATAGGAGGGAAACAAAAGACTCATTCATGGGATAGTAAGATAATTTATGAATAGAAATATAACTATATTTTTACGACATGTTTAGGGCAATCGACTTGACAATGCAATTCTTACTTAACTACCAGTTTCAAAGATAACATTATTTTAGGCTAAGTTAAACAAGAACCGCTTAACAGTCGTTACGGATAGTCAGGAGCCCGGAAGTCTGTCAACCAGTATTACTAAGGGGTATCGTATTACCCAGTAACTGGGTTGTAGTCAGATATGCTGTCACGCGATGTGTATAGAAAATAACCGGCCAAGTTGAACCACGCGCAGTGAAGAGTCTCGTAGTCTGGAGGAATGATGAAACACATGCACTACTTTCGTTGCCAAGTATTGACGTAAAGAAAAGAAAATAAATAACTGGGGCACATTTTTTTTAAATTATGGGTCCAACAGGTTTTTTTTTCATCCCTCAGTAACATGGCTGGCGAGAGTCGCCCTTAATTATTTAATTTTAATTTCACTACACCATTTTTTAACGGTACATAGACTATAATTTCAAGTTTTAATATAATATCCTTCCAATTTTCGGGCCAACAGTCTCCAAGTGAAAAGGCTGTGTAACATCCGGACGGACAGACGTCAGACGGACATACCGAAATGATGAGAGTTCCGTGTTGGCCATTTAGATACGCAACCCTAAAAAAAAAGAAATTAAAGCAGTCCCGCGTTATCAAATGATTTTTTACCACACTGAGGCTGACGCACTGGCTGTCTGACGCACTTAGCATTTAATAGCCAATGACAATCACATGCCATTACCAGCTGGCCCGTTCTGTTGTGCATAAATTGAAAACGAATTAATTTACTATGTAAATTCTTCGTAAAGGGCACTTTTGCACTTCATTTTACTATGATACTAATGTTTTGAGCTGTGTCTTGCATTTTGCAAAGCAAAGACATTCTGACGTTTTTTTTTATAAAAGATGTACAGAATAACAATTAAGTACGAGTTTTTTTTTCAATTACTCAATGTTTTATTTATATTAACTTTATTGACATTAAGTTTTTTTCTTTTTTTAGTGTGTGTATTTTTGATAAGCTTGACAGCCCATCAGTACGCTGATTTAAATCAAAATAATTCTTAAAATACTGGCTAAAATTCCGATACACCATTAAATAACCATTGAGGTGCGTTTTATCAAAATTCCCAGCAGGGTCCAAACTTTCTACATTATTGTGTTTAAATAATTTGTTAACATTTAAAATGTCATCTCTTGAACTCACATTCTTGATATGTAACAAATGTGATTTTTATTTATTAAAAACTTTAGTCAATGGTTTGAATGGTTCTTTGTAGCATAGTTATAAGTAACAGTCGAAGATTCGGCAACGAAGATTGATTGAACCGATTAATATATGTCTGTGGGATATACAAGCACTTTCACAGATGTACGTGTCGATTCTGAATCTTTGATTGACTGATGCTCGTTTAAAAATATATTTCAGTTCAATTCGTAGGTCATTTTTTTTATCCACGATCACTACTTAACACCTCGTTACTTATCTGCAAACCTACTACGATAAAACTAAATGTAAACGTATCGAAAACTTTAACACAGAATTCTGTATTAATTAACAATCTATATCCGAAACCGAATGTAGTCTCATAAACATACGAGATACGATTGGTTTTTATAATATAAACGAGATTTTTATAATAAAAACCGAGAATAAACCGATATACACAACACCTGCTCCATCAAACACGAACGATGATCATTATGTTAATGCACCTAAAATTCAAAATCATCTTAGATATGCAAAAGAAACCTTAACCGAAACGCAATTTGATCCATACTCGTTTAGACGATGCGCAGTCAAGCTACAGAAAAAAATTACCGTGTCGAAACGAACAAGGTATCAAACAGGCGCCAATTATGCCAAATGAGCGCTTATTCCGTGCACCATAAATCGATATCACGCTATACTCGGAGTAACAGTTACGCCCTTAAAGGATTCGTCTCGATAAACTGTACACCGAATTGTATTTATACAATAAAGGACCTTGTTATGAAAGCTGAAAGTGTCAGAATTACGTAACGGTGGAAGCGTCTGTTACGCCCTGTTAAAACGCCCTTTACACTAACAAGACGGACAGAGATGAATCGATGTGGTTTTTGTGAGAGCGAGCAGGGTGGAAGATAAACAGAACTCTTGAAAAACACTTGTGAGATAACAAAGGCTGGCTTCCACGAAGACGTCCAATAATTTGTCTTTTTAATTTTACGGCGGACTGCCATAGCTTTTAAATATATATTTTTTTCTTTCTACTCGACCTCGGTCAGGTCCATTAGGTCGAGAGGCTGCGTATTGGGGAACTCATTATGACCACTCTTTCGCTGTGGAAATTCTTTTATGACTTATTGTTTCTATAGCCTTGCTCGGGAACGAACTACATACGTATGTGTAATTTAAAAACCTGTAACCTTAGTTTTGTTCCTGCGGCTGTGTAAAGTTCAGTCGTTACCACAGTAAGTACCATGACGTTCTTCTTTTTCGTTGGGCTTGTAATAAAAAACTTAAGAAATACTTTACAAAATAAAACAAAAGTTTGAAAAAACGTGTCGTAATATAATAAGTAATATGAAATAAAACCCGAACTAAGCACAATAAAAATGAAACGGACGTAAAAGGAATCGAAACCAGTTCTGGCGTACCATCGGTTTAGTTGTAAAAAAGCTCGTTCCATATAATATAACCCATTACAACCCCGAGAATCACTGTTCGGCCAATCGTCGTGAGGAATTCGAAAATGGAACGCAAGTTAGATTTTTAATTGTTTCGGATGAATTTTATGTCATTGCGGCCAGTGTTTTGTAACGAATTGTGCTGGTTTTATGTTCCGATTTGAATAAAGAATCCTTGTTTTTTCTGACCCACATGATTTTAAAATAGATTTGCCCTTGAATACGAAGTTTTTATTAATCCTCATATTCTTAGAAACGTCAAAATATTAGAAGAACAAGATAAGCTCACTTCTGGTCAACATGATTTTTTCTACAACCACCATCATTTATTTCCCATAAATACTCGCACTCTTAAAAGAAACAGTACAGTACTTATACTTAACCCGTAACCAACCGATGGGAAAAAATCTGACATGGGGTATAAGTTATAAGTGGACCCCATTTGGAGCGTGGCCGGAACCTGTTAATGAGCGATTAGTACTGCCAGTTGCGGATAATACCGCACTAATAGTTGGGGCGTGCGTTTGAGGGTTAAAAATATTAGGGATGATGTGAGTATTGATATTTTTTGGGGTTAGGCGCGTGTTGACATCCTTATTAGTGTACTCGTACGTGACGATTTTAAATTATAATACGTAGGGGTAAAAATTGAAGTACAAAATGAGTTTTTTTTTTCTATTTTATCGGCCCAAATTCTGAGAACACGAAATCTAAACCAGGTCTAAAATTCAGAATAACACTTTAAAATACATAATTTACAACTCAAAACTGTCTCGTGTCATATTTTACGTCCAATTTAAGGGTTTTTTCATCTCTGCTGACTCCCCTATTGTACGAGGGAATCCCGTGGTTAGTTATCGCTCCCATATAGTAGATTCCCTGTGAAAAGACCACCCACGAAAGGGGCTACTATAGGAACTCGAAACTCATTATTTAGTTTACAAACCTCTTTACTTTAGTACAGTACCGAGGAAACTCGTCATTTTATACATAATATGTGACAAATTATCACTTAAGTGTGGTTGGCGTGAGTTGGTGGACCGTAGTAGGTTTGTGGTTAAAAATTATGTTTAATTTAATATTTAAGTGTTGTGGGTTTCTTTTCTCGTGTGAAATATAAAACTGGAATTAAAAGGTTACTAAAACTTAACTTGATGGAGACACAAAAAAAATGCAACCTTTGTAGTAAATCGACTCGTATCAACCAAAAGCTTAGAAGAATTACAAGGTAAAAGGATTTTCCAATGCGATGAGTCATTTCAATTAACAAAAAAATCGGTTATTGTATTTGCAAACTATGCAAATACCCTTACTTTTCTCAGTAACTCACACAAAACCCATATTCTAGTGACAGCAAGAAACTGAACCCCACAAAAAAAACATCTGTACCTTCCTACTTAACTACAAATATTTTAAACGCATCATCTTACATTTACTTACTTACTTAGTAATTAATACTAATTAATCGTATTTCTAAGAGGAGGTCTAACATCTAATAACAAGAAACTCCACACAGACAGTCGGGACTAACAAGTCGACTAACATGGAAAATAAAAGCTATGCGTGATGCACACACGGTCAGCGCACGCGCATGTACCGACAGCAACCGCAGTAGCTAAGTGACTGTAATTATGCGTTTGGTTATTTATATCGGGCCAAAGTTTTTTTTTGTAAGTAGGGTAGATTTTATTTATTTAAAATTACAAAATATCCTCACGCCAGTATTTTTAATTAGGTTAGGTCTCTACCTAACCTAATTAAAAATACTTAATGTGAGTGGTGGCTTAATGTGAGTTTTCTATGGGTATACCTCTGTATACCCATAGAAAACTCACATTAAGCCACCTATATTAAGGTCCAAGGTAATAGACGAGCCTCTTGTCACCAAACAGACTCAAATCCAGACACGGGGCTGCTGCTCCGCAATTCCAAGTAAAAAAACTTGACGTCACTTTGCCTGACCTGGGAATCGAACGCGGACACTTTGCAGTAGCGCATTCATTCAACTTCTTTTAATTTACATTAATTCATCATCAATAGAAACGTCGTATCGTGTACCTTTGATTGGTTTATACTTAAGAGCTATGTTTTTTTTTAATTAATGTTTGTACATAATAATAAGCTGATGGTGTACCAATTTTTCAAATTAATAAATCATTAAAGTAATCAGATCAAGAGGCTAATTACCGTAATTTAATACGTTCCAAATCTCATCGCAATCTCATCTTAGCGACCAATCAATGTCAAATCCTTGTCAAAAATGTGTGTAAAACTAGAAGTACGCCTTTTTAGTTTTACATACATTTTTTGAGACAGATTGACAATGAAATTAGAATGCGATAATTCTTAGAAATATGGAAATCGCCCTTCAGGTGCGTAGTACTCGCAACCGGCTTGCGTGTATGACCAGATGTATGAACGTAAACTGAGCGAAAGGAGTATCTAAGGATCGTAACAGGTGGCGTTCTGTAGTTTCTTCTTACCCCATGGGAAAAAGGCGTTATGTATGTGTGTATCATCATCTGCCTAGCCTTTTCCAGTACAGTCACGGCTTCCAAACTAACCGGATGCAGCTGAATACCAGTATTTTACATGGAGGGGCTGCCTCTCTGACCTCCGCAACTCAGTAACTTCGCAACGCGATACCTCTTGGTAAGACTAAGAAAGGTTGTCAGACTTTCGGGCTTCTGACTACCCGTAACAACTGTCAAAGATCCACAAATGACAGCCGGGACCAACGGCTTAACGTAAATCAATAAACTTTTACGCTGACCCTACCCCAAAAATCCAGAGAAAAGAATATTTGCTCACAGGCGGCGGGTGACGGCGCAAACATGCGTGTGGGCAACACCGGTAGCGTCAGCAAACAACGCTGTTGACTGTACATTGTGGAGGAATTTCCACTGTTTGAGCTGGGTAAGGCGCTGGCTACCTGTTATAGATCGGACGACAGGCAACGAGGACTCTTTTCTATGATATTTCCGGTCATGGAAGATTTATGGGGCTGACAGTTGGACTTAAATATTAGAGGATGATTTTGTAGTTAATTATTATTAGTACTCATTACTTTGATTGACCCGTCAAGTGGTTGCAGGCGCTACTGAACATAAGGAGCTGCCTTCGATTCCCGGGTCGGGAAAAGTGTTATTGGGTTTTTTTTCTATCTGGAGTCTTGTGTTCTGTTGAAGGCAAAAGGTTCGCCCCCTATTACATCAGACTTGAAAATAACTGGTGGATATTTCTAAACCAAATTAATTTAAAAATAATTTCTTCATTTAATGCTTATTTTTCCTCCTTCATCATCATCTAGATATTATCAGTCTTTTCTTAAGCCAGTACCATCCTTTACTCCAATATCAGTCATGGTCATCTATCCTTTTCACAAATACGTTGGGGCCGGCTTCCATTCTAACCGGAAACAGTTAAATACCTATCATTTACTCGTAGCGGCTACCAATCTGACAACCACAACCCACAGTTACTGGACAAAACGAAACCCCATGACCACATCACAAACAATATAAATAAATAATAATAAATAATGCTGGACAATCCACACAGCATCATCTAGCCCCAAGCTAAGCAGAGCTTGTGTTATGGGTACTAGATGACTGATACACTTAATACAATACATTACATATATAGATATTTTTTGCTATACATAGCAAATACCCTGAACACCCGGGACAAATCTTTGTAGATCGTACAAACATTTGTCCCAGGGCGGGAATCGAACCCGCAACCTCCTGCGTCGCAGGCGGACCTTCGCCCGCCGCACCACATCGGTCGTCAATATATCAGAATCATTCGTAGCAAAACACACATCTCACTAGAATGATGTCATCGAACTAAAGCAAGCGGAGTCCTAATTCACCCATAGGTGTACCATTAAGGAGATGAACTGAATTCCCGGTACATTAAAGATACAGGTTGGCTATGACTTGCACAAGTTTATGTATATATTTACTTATATTAGGTATAATAGTCACTCATTCCATGAAAGAAGATCGTTGAATCAAAATTGATGCGGTACCTGATGAAAAAGGCCGGTCAAGTCGAGATGATTATTAAAGCATGCTGAATATTGTCAGCAATTCTTTTTAAATAAACTGTGATAGACAAAGCCATTCTTGCTGTATTAAGCGAATATATTCCATATTGCTTTGGCATCAACCTAAGGTAGACTGGTAAAAAAATCCTATGACATTAAGACCGCTTTTGTACGGTTTTTGTTACTTGTGCATAAAGTTTTAATAAATAAATAAAATAAACTTTTTTTTTTCAAAAAATTATTGACATAGCATAACGATACTTAATTGCTTATTTATTCCCCTCCAAAATTTTAGTTTTCTTCAATCATGTTTGCATAACCTTGTGTCCACTACAGTTGCCTCTACTTATTTACTTTAATTATGTAGTGGGTTACATATTTATAATTTTAGTATAAGGATTTATTGTGTAACTTAGCATGTAACTGTTTTTTGTCCCTTATGAATAAATAAATAAATAAATTAATAATTATTATCGTTTAGTTAAGTTTGCATTAATTCCCATGTCCAATATTTTCATACATCTACCAAAGTCATTTACCCCTCAGCTTCAAAAGTGCCACATCCAAATCTTCAACTCAGTTCCTTGTCGATGGTATCCGTTCTCGAGTCATGCACCCTAACGAACAGTCAACAATCCCTCTTTTTATATACATAGCGAACGTACTTACCTACATTCATTCTGTTTGTTTTGTCTGCTGGCAACACTGTTTTGGTAGGAATTTATAGGTTTCCCTTTTATTGACGGAGTTTTCTTTACAATAATTGGACAAGGGACGCTTCTATGGTTTTTTCTGTTAATTCAAAACAATTAACAGAAAAAGCCTTAGAAGCGTCCCTTGTCCAATTTAAAGGAAAACTTGACACAAAACGGTTCGCGCCGAACCGTTTTGTGTCATGTTTTTTTTTTGTCGTGGAACAACAGTGGTGTGGAGTTGAAAACTCGGCAATGTTTTCATGCCTGAATTGTACATTTGTTTTCATAAATGTTACTGAAAAAAAAATTCAATGCTTTTTTTACATCATTTCCCTTTTAACTTCGAGCTTTAGTAAAAAAATATTTGAATCATCTGTTCAGAACAGTAATTTTTGTGACTGTTGTAATAAAATCTTAGGTCATCGACCCCCAAGACTATTTGGAAGCGAGCAAGTACTTAACTTTAAATCTTGTTAAGCTCTATTTATATTAACTTTTATTAATTGCCAAAATTAAAACGTGAAAATGTGTTTAGATGGTCTTAGATGGTCTCTTTTCCAGATGGCAACACCTAACAAAACTTTACAACCAGCTTAACAAACCCTAGGAACGTTTGAGAGCACTCGACCAAAGCTTTATCATTCCTTCCGTATTCAATAATAATACTTAGTTTATTTTTCAAACACATAAGTAGGTCCTACCTATGTCAAAAGATAGAATAGGTATGAAGTATAATAACACCTACAACAGTCTGTTTATCACATTAAATTAACACCACATGTTAACATTTACACCCATCCATACATGGATGTAACTGCATTAAAATCCGTATAAGCACATACCAAAATCGTGTCCAATATATGCATCCCACATATTTAGTCCTTACATAATATTATAATAAATTCTGAACATGCGTTTATACATGCTTTTAGGGCGATAGTGGCGCCACCTCGCCGGTTGCCAACGTAATTTCGATGCAATGGACACCAGGAATGCACCACACGAATCACGATGATTGATAATCTATCAGGTTACAGAATAATCGAGTTATGGTGGTCTGAAGACGAAGGCCGAAAGGGTAATGGCTGATTATCATGTTTTAGTAGTCTACGTATGACCCATGGCAATTGTAAGATCGTTGTCGATGTAGCTATTTCCATTCTTCTTTGTGGAGTGAATGCTATTTCATAAGCTGCTTCTTCTTTTCGATCGATCTTGCTATTCAGTCGAGGAGCAAATACTTAATTGGTCTTTAACTTATTCGTATCTCATCCATCATTACCATTACTGCAGCCAAAAGACGTCCTTGCTCGACTTAGGCCTCCCTCAAAGATTTTTCCTACAACGATCGTAACTGGACTAACCTTGATAACTGCATCTTCCAAAATGCAGGCCAGATCAAATAAATAGAAAAACAAGTGTGTGTCAATTTCTGATTCTAGTATGTCGCACAGACTTGCTTACCACATTGCTGTAATAACGATTCCACATCATAAAACATATGCCCATAACAAGATTTCTTCATTAAAGGTAACAAAGATGAACCTACCCAACAACTGCAATGCGACAGAATCTGAAGCTAAACTCACGAGCATTACTCACTCAGTTCCCAGTTTGTAAATGCAACTCTTTATTTCTTAAGGTTTTTAAAGATTAATTTCCACGTCTTCAAGGGTTAGTTTTTTTGTTCTCCACTCTGAGCAAAACCTCAAGTGGCTTGGAGTGTGCTGTTAGTGAAATTACTGAAACTGCCACTTGAAGCACTCTGCGACTGAGGGCTGGCTTCAATACTTGAACATTGTTTTTTATGAGTCGTGACTCTGGATTTATATTCTGAGATATTTTGCTTATGAGGACTGCAAACCATTACTATCCGCACAAACAGTCTCATATAACTAAGATCGGACTTTATATTAAACATTCAAATCCTCATTCCAACGTTATCATATTTCCAAGTTTATTTCTGTCATTTATTCACCTTCATCTCCTATACTTCTCATATTTCTTCATCCCAAAAAACCCAAATCATAAGATTATTTCATCTCATCTCAAACAATTCTTTTATCATATTTCCCAAAAACTTTTTGTGGCCATATCTGATGGTTCCCAAGTCTTAAGTCAGGATTAAGATAGCCCAAGTGTGCACCGGCGACAATCTGTGTGCAATAAGCGTTATCTACACGTCTGGCCATCCTGTATCTTTTCAAAAGCATAATATTTGGGCACTTGGGATTTTGGGCGATACTGATACGAGGGTTTTGTCAAATGCTTATGAAATATTGTTTTGATTTATGTTACCTGAGCTTGCGGCTTTGATTTGCTAAGCTTATTCGTAGATATCCGTTTGTTGGTTTGGTAATCTGTGTCATTGTTCGAATGTGGGAAGTTTTTAAGTGCTGAGTCTTGTCTTCTTTTAGTTTCAAAATTATTGATTTCATCTTAATTCAGAGTCATCTCTACTGTTCGTGGTTTGGTATTACTAACTAGTGTGTAACATCACCTGCTTAGATTTCAACACAATCCAAAACCGGACCTTTCACATACACCTTAGATGAAACTGTTAGATAAAATCACTTCATCCTTAAATTTTACGCTTCTTATCTCTCCCAATCTTCTTTTTTGTGTATTATTTTGTCACAAATAAAGGTAAACAAAACCAAGTGTGGCCATCCGGTGTCATTGTGGTGTTATTCCACTATTGTGGGCAAATCACGGGAAATCTCCTGTTGAGATTCGGGCATTGATTTTTATTCTATTGTTGGTGTATTTATAAAGACAAGTGGAGGTCATTAGTTTGGGACTGGAATTTCTTCGATTTGGTTCTTCTGTTTGTTATCCTTGAGAAAAGACAGTCCTTTGTCAAAAATGTTGTGTTCAAGTTTCGTAAAAATGTATTCTCATCATCATTATTTTCTTCTTCAACAGTACCAGTATCTTTGAAACCACTGAATCGTTTTTAAACAGTTTTCGGTTTGATTGAGGAAGCTTTCACTATAATTCTACAATCTCCTACATCTTCTAAACTCATCATTATTATCAGCCTAAGCCTTATCCCAGCTCTGTTGTAGTCACCATCCAGTCTAACCGGATGCATCTAAATTCCAGTATTAACATGGAGCGACTGCCTGTGTGACCTCCTGCGATACCCTTTGGTAACACTGTTTGTCAGACATTTTTCATAAGCGTCTAGATCGTACCAAATTCTTACATAAAAGCAGATTTGTTTAAGGTCAATAATCTAGTGACCATACAGCCGCCAGCCTTGATCATTAAAGATGTATTAACAGTCAATTAGCGAGATAATTTACTTAGAACTGTGTGGTCGGCTGAGTCAATAAATCATTTACAAATTGACCAAGTTTCCTGTCCCTCTGTTTTTTGCTACGAATGGTTTTGTCTGGGTGTTCGTTTCTTTTATTTTTGTTGGTTTAAATGGCGTGTCTGTTAAGTATTAAAAGTAGTAAGCTTATGCTATCTAGTTGTGGAGGAGGTTTTGTTATTCTCCTCAGGGATTTATGTTGAGAATTTAAAAGAGGAATAAGGTAGAATTCTTTTTAGACTGGATCTGAATTCGTAGTTGGAATTCGGACGATGTGGTCCAAGATTCCAAATTTATTCCAAAAAAGTTAATATATGGAAACTATGTGACCTTAATGCTCAGGATCGTATTACTCCCGAAGTTTTGAAGTAAAAGTTTCATTGAATCTTTTTGGTTGAAAATTTAAAGTAGAGTTTTTTATTCGTTCTGTGGTTTTGGGTACTAAAACAACTCCCAAGTTCCTTAGTCTAATAAAAAAAGGTTTGAAGTTAAATCTTAAAATGATTGCACGCTTATCTCTATTTTTTAAGGCTTTACTGGTCACGGACACGAAGCAAATTCAGCCTTCCATAATGAGGGGAAACTAACAGTTATCCTAACAAGGTTTTTAATACCGAAACCATGTACCACGTGGTATCGGTTCCCGAACGGTGCACGAGCCAGGCGCCATAAATACAGGCCTCGTCTGCGCGGACGCAGGTACGCCCGCCAAACGAGAACGTTCCTTTTTTAAAAAAACAACACCACCTCCATTGTATTTTCAACCTAATTTTTAACGCTTTACCGACGCTTTTTGTGTGTGGGACCTCTGAAGTCATTTTCATAATTCACTTTGGGCTTTCTCGCTTCTGAAATAAAGCTCCTTTTTGGGAGTGTGCGTTCGAAACTATTCCAATATTCTCCGTTGCGTTATGGATTCTAATTAGGTGGGTGTAAGGTCGTTTTTTCGATGCGGGTTTGGGCAAGGTTTTTTCTCGCCATACAAGATTTTGGTTGTTTTAGGTTGTTTTTTGTGACAGCGCGAGAGGAACTGGCGCGCTACGGTGGGTGTTTTGCGGGGTCACCGAGGATAATAACTGTAAATTATCGTCTTTTGCTTTATTGAAATTCGTCCGGACATTTTCTAATGGGAAAAAATTGTAGTATTCAGAACTAAATTGGAAAGTGAGCTTCATTCTTAAAAGTCCAATACGTGTTCACTTCAGAGTCAACCTTGAGGGATTCCGTTTATTTCGACAAAAAATACACTTCAAAATTTCTGAAAATTTCTCACGCTTGTATTGCCCGGAGGGTTAAGCAGACATCTACACCTACCCTCATTTAGCCAGTTAAGTGTAAGTCCCGTGAAGAGGCGAGCTTATTGCTAATAACCGGACACAAATCTAGACTGCGGGCTGCCACTGAGAAATTATAGATAGAAAAACACTACAGATACATTTACATATAATATTAAGGATCCTGTGTAAGCACAGACCTAATACACAAACATAACAGACATAGATACCCACACACTGACATACCAGAAACATTAACTAACCAGCAGTACTAAGGCCAGTAGAGGACTACAAACGCGAGCTCCCGACGCCTGACATCACGGCCTAACACCTCAAATTGCAGTCATTAGGATTAGCAACACAAACACTAACATATATCGGGTAGCACGTAATGAAACGGTACTCAGATCAACAGTCTGTCTCGAGAGGGATGAGCAGGCCTCTTTATCATCAAGGGTAGGGGATAAAGAAAGATAGAGTCCATTGTCGTTAACATGGTGATGTTCATTTGGTTATTAGTGATTAAAATCCTTGATATTGTATTCTAGAGGATAATAATGACAACACAGATGATAAGTCGTAATCATACTAAATAGTATCCAACTGTAGTCAATTTCTAAAATAAAACTGGTCCAAAGTTTCCATTCCACATATGCATACGGAAAGCTATAAATGTTCTCCCAGGATACCAAAAAGTTGATCCTCTGGAGTAGAGTTGGCTAAAAACTTCATGGGTTGAAAACTCTTTTAGGAGCAAATGCAGTAATGCAAAAGTTTAAGATACTATGAAGAAACTTGATGTTCTGTGGATAAAAGATGCGTGGACTGCAACAATTGAGTGCAGAGATGACTTGCATTGATTGTAGTCTGGGAGTTAATTTGTAACTAGCCTTCGTCCACGTGAATGTTGGTTATCGCAGACGAAGTCGCGGAATCAAACTATCCTATATCCTTCCCCAGGATATAATCTATATTTTTGCCAAATTTGCCATTACGATCTGATCACCCGTTTAGTCGTGAAACGGTCATAAACAAACAAACAGAGTTAATTTCGCATTAATAATATTAAGTAGATATGGATTACCAGAATTGTATAAGCAGAGGTATGATACAGTTTTAAACTGCTTACTTAGTTGTCACTGCTGCTGATTGTGCAAATGTGCACAACCCCTTACTTAGACAAGGGTTTATGTGGAATCAGTTAGCATTGGTGCTCCTGTAGAACGCTGGGTGCATTTGCTAATGAGCGACGAAGCTCTTTGAAGGCAAATCCTCTCTAGTTCCTGAATAGGATTCTAGTCTAAGATGTGTGGAATGGGATAATAACTGATCTATCGGTGCAATGTATTTTGTCACACAGTAGTATTAAACCTTGAAACTGTACCATATCAAGGAAGTAAGCTTAAATGGGAATAAATAAGGTGAGGAAATAAACGATGGATAGATTGTGTGAAAGATGATATGGTTAGAAAGGAGGTGACTATTGAGATGACGGCAAATACAGATACATATATGGAAGAAGAAGACATGCTGCGCCGACCCCAAACAAATCGGGGTAAAGGCAGGAGGATAATGAATGATATAAGTCCGTCAATTGATATTGGGACAAACTCAAGTCCAGAAAGCACAAAAATGTGTTCGCGTTTGGGAAACACGGTTGAATCTTCGGATACAGCTATCCATATCATTCCGAAATGTCCACTTCTGAAATGTCCAGATGTAATTAAATACTTGGCAGTGACACGGATTGTCTTGATTTTATCTGTCTGGAGATCCGTGCCAAATTATGACAAGATTTGCAATGAAAAATTATGACTCAAACTTGGTCCACGGATTTTTAGCTGAGAACCATTAAAGACACAAGCGAAAGACTCGTGATGACGTCGTAAAACATATATATTTCTTCGAATGCTCAGAAAATCTAATACTGAAGTACACGAGCGTTTATTAGCTAGTCGTCTATAGCCATACGATATATTGGTAGCAAGCCCCAATGGACAAACAGACAGAGTAAACTTTCAACACCAATCGTTTGATAGAAATCCGGAATCAAACGGCAGCTAGACAATCGAGATCCTCAATCAAACGGCTAGAGCGAGATAGCGCAGTTAATTCCGTAGGTGTGAGCGAGACTAATGCCGTTTACTCAGCTCTGCCTCGTGAGCCGGTGCTAATGATACGGGAGGGGTTCTAATTGCGTGTGAACAAACAAACGATGTGATAATATATACCTATACTTCGTATTACGTTTTAAAGCTGCTCAAAATTCTTTTAGTGTCACTCTTTCAATAATGCTCATTACTCATTCACTAGTGATGGGATGAACGAGTTCGAAAAATCTGGTATCTAAAAATGTTTGACCAGTGACGTCATTATAAACGCTACTTCCACTATTTATCTTTCGAACAGATATTCGTGACCGAAAAAGACGATGCGAAGAGAAAAAAAACGCAAAGACCCGTCCGTTCCAAGAAGTGGACTTGTTAGTATCACCATTTATTACACCACGGGTACCAGTGCAACGTATTAAACGGTACGAAATTGAAAAGTCAATTATTTGGTTTTCATTATAAAAGGTATCAGAATTTGTTATAAGAATATTAATTATTATACGGCCATAAAACAACTGTTGGTCTGAATTAAATGTTCGTTCGGATGATATAAAAAATATCCATTTGGTGTCGCCAATTTATATTTATTATCTATAAAATATTATTGTTATGTCATAACAGTCTAATATGGTAAAAATGTTGTAGTCGTTGTCAATGAAATCCTCGCATCCGGTATCGGAGATACCAAAACATCACTTTGAAAAAGGAAATAAAAAATTAGTCCGATCGGTCAACGTCATTGGTCGATGAATCACCTTTTATTTCAATGAGTGGAGCACGTTATTGTGACAAGTTCTTTAATAATTACTAATTACACAGTACAACTCGGTGATGACAGGTTGACAGGTGGTTCTCAGCTGAGAAACGCACGTATTTTTGGTATCGGATCACTGACGGTGATTACCGCTGTCTCCATTCGTACATGTAATTAGGTACCGAGAATTTACCGATACCATATTTCGGTACCCAATTAACATAAAAGATAAACACCACTTGTTCGAAGCGTTTTAATTTCATAACGAGAAATAGCTCGTGTTATTTACGTATCGTTTTTATTTTTAAATACTTGTTACACGATTTGATATATAAAATCGATTTCGTGATCAGATAAATTTGATATCGAACATTCGTTTTTATGAGACTTCTCTTATGGACTATCTTTTTATCTTTGATTTGAATTGCGTCAAATATTTTAGATGTAATGGGCATTGATGATATGCATTAATATTTAATTTTAATTTAGCGCAAATGTATAATTTATGGCTGCTGTTTAGGGTCTGAGTAAAACATTTTTTTCGACTAAAAATAAAAAACTTACTTTTTTACTTAATAAACTTGTATTGACTTTCCATGATGCACTAGATTATGACGCCTACATGTAATGATAAGCAGAGTTATCAGTGTCAATGGATTTGTGTTGTGGCATAAAACTAGATAACTCCCTATTTGTTATAGCATCGATCACTGCCGTCCAAGGATTAAGATATTGAGATTTAAAGATTAGTCCAACAATACAACTCAAGAAAATATTAATAAATATTCACCTTGCACCAGGTAGCGGGTATTACAGATTTCGCTAAAAGATTAAAAATAAATTACAAGCAAATGATTTTACTTGCAATCTGATAGAAATATGACATGTTTGATTACGATCGAGAGATCATAATCGTTTTGAAATTCATATGAAAATCGATATTCTAGAACCTGGTATCGGTATCTGGTTTTATCATCACCGCCCTTCACTAACAGTAGCAAATATGAATATTTCGTGATTTACTAATGACAAAAACTTGTCGATGATGGAGATTTGAATTACGTGTATCTTACAAAATGTCGATGATTTATTTTGACTATGATTGATAGTTTTTTGTTTTGCCTCCTTGGCTTTTGTTTTCTGACATGAAATGTCAAATACCTCCTCAAATTCCACAGTTTTCGCTTTTAATTCGTCGTTGTTTCTGGAGAGATTCTACATACATAGCTTTTCAGTAGATTTCTATATAGGTCAGGTGTCTTTAAAGGTCCTGGGATCCTTGTTTGGTTCAGACCTGGCTGTCCAATTAATTGGGTGCCTAACGAGTTTGATCCCGGCTCCTGATATGGGAGGTCGACCACCTGATAAACTTACAGAAGTCCTGATTAAATGCGAAATTCAATTGTATCCAAGACGAAGATATTTCTCGGAGATGACAGTATAACTAATCCTGTTTACCTTTTAAAAAGTCTCTCAGCGTACTCAAAACAGTGAGAGCTTTATATTAAATGGCGATGGCTTTATATTACTGCCACAACTGTGTGCAGCGCTCAAGATCCATGCCGTTAATTGTAAGTCAATTTTTTCATTGAAGTAAATTCCCCGCGGTTTTACAAGAAGTCTTATATATATAGTAATCCTTAACTGCCATACTAACTAGCCATAAGGGTTGCCCACAAAACAATACACACAGTGCACACATACACACATACACACACACACACACACACACACACACACACACACACACACACACACACACACACACACACATAAAATACCACACCAATATCATGAATAATTTCCTGTATTAATTGACGACCAAATCGAAACTGCGTCCTTAATTCAATGCTGAGGGACATCGTGTCGCAAAGGTGCTTATTTTTTGCTATTTACACAAATGTCATTTGATAGTAGTAATTAAAAGTGACTCTTAAAAGCCCTTAATTGCATATTATCTAACTTGCAGACACGACATGTGTCTGGAAAAAAAGAAAAGAAAAGGAACCGTGTTGTGTTGACGCTAGTTGACAGTTGACACACCGTGGCATGTTACTACCTTCTTTTACTCTATCGAACAGTTTCATTATCATTACGAGACTCATTACAATTTCGACGTATGTAGCGATAACTTTTTTTGCTAAAAAAACGAACATCGAATATGATGTTAACAAGCTACAAATGCGGTTGCGTCGTTTTTGCGCGCCATCTATCGCCAAAAGCAAGAACAACATTCCGAAAACCGATTTGACGTTGACATTATATATTTGTGAAAATGAATTCTCTTATACCATAATAGGAGTTCTCCTTATTAATTAATCAACAGGATGGTTAAAAACATAAATGTTACGTGTATCAGTAGTGGGCATGTCAAACGTTATTAACAAAAGGGTAGTTGAGTATTGAACTATTTTTTTTCCATCCAGTCATCGAACTTACCCCTTACGGCTGTATAATACGGTGGCCATCAATTAACTACCTTAAAAGGTCCTTAATTGCTTTTATCATTGCATCTAGATGTCCACTCCCAAGACGAATGTCAAACGAACCTGAATCGTTTTGTGTTTTTTTTTCATTTTTTATTTTCCTACTAAGTAATGCGAGTAATAACTGCCGAGTTGGTCTAGTGGTCGCAAGTGCTACTACTGAGCGTGAGGGTCTGGTTTCGATTCCCGAGTTTTATAAGGTTTATCTATCTGTATTAACCCGGAGTCTGGATCCCGGATGATGGTAATAGGTTTCGCCCCATGTAACATGGGACTTAAACATAACTGGCGCAATATTGGTGTATCATAGACACCTCTGCCATACTTTTCCAGGAATACAGGCGTGTTGTTATAATATGCTAATACAAGTAGGTACTTAATATTTATTTATATAACGTCAAAGTTTAAATGGGTCTTACTGAATTAGCGTGATGTGATGATTAGTATTTAAATCAATGCAAGTAATACGAAATTTATATTGTAACACAATTTAAATGGTTCTTACTGAATTATTATTTTAGATTTTCGCTGTAAAATGGCTGTAAATGTTTCTAACCAAGTTGCTGTCTCCTATAATAGTAGAGTTAGTGTCGTAAAATATAGTGTATAACGTCTGTGGTGATGGGTTTTCTTGGTGCGTGAGCAGAACTCTTAAACGGGTTTCATATGAAGTTCTTTGGAAACGAGTTTAGTATTCTATTACGATATCATTTAATAACGTCAATTGTTTTTTGTTAAAAGTTTTATTCCTTTTTGATTAATGGCTATACCTTGGCACTTAAAAGTTTCAATGAGCTAACTATAACAAATAGCTATAGTTTATTTTGTTATTGGTACAGTAGGCTTAGCGTTAGGTTAGTGGTAACTGAACCAGATTAAGTGGGCCTCTTATGCCATCAAAACTCCGTACTTGGCAAGGCCATCTCAAGGTCAAATTGTACAAGTTTACACGCTTCGAATCAATGATTATGGATAAAGTAACTGTGCCTTCCGGTTTCACCCACTCCTGAGCGTCGCTGCGTGATGTTAAATAGCCTATAGTGTTTCTCAAGAATTGTGCTATCAAATGCTAAAAGATTTTTCCAAATCTTAGCAGTTCTAGAGAATAGCGCATTCAAAGAAAACAAACAAACAAACTAACTCTTTAGCGTATGATATACAATGGTATAGAATAGATACCATTGTCATGATATGGGTATGTGATGCGGAGGAATGAGGATAAGATGAACATCAGAGAATGATTATTTTGAAGAAAGAGAATGATTACGTTGTGAGGAAAAGTTTTGAGTATGAATATGGAGATTTACAAGAGTAGAGAAGGACCACAGAAAGGATGGATGGATAATGTGAAAGATGAAATGTGGCTAGGAAAAAGGTGATGCCAAATGGAGGAAGAAGAAGACATGCTGCGCCGACCCCAAATGACTTGAGACATGATTGATTAATGACACATACTTGCCTAAAGACGTGTAAACGAGCCTAAACAAACCACACACCAACAAATTTCATATCAATAATTAAACTTGTTTTGACACTTATTGGACATGTCCCAAAAACTTGTTTGTAACAAGAATTTAATCAACACTTTGGGGTCTTATAAAAAGTTCGAACGTCCAACGCCCGAACAGGAATCAGGGTTGGCACGCCTAAGTAATTGATATAAGGGAAATTCTTTGTAGGGTCAGACGTAATTGGTTGCCGCGGACAACAGTCTCATTGGACGTTTAAAGGTTGTCAAAGACGTGTTGAAGTTATGTTATTAATATGTATTTAAGTGCACACGCCAGCATATGAAGCTATCCGTAACTGACAATTTTTCCCAGTAAAACATGAACCTTACAGTAATAAAGTTGCAAATCTATAAAAGAAATTTGACATAAGGTTGTTTCTGAAATAAGGTTGTTCCAGTTACGAAAAAACTAATTAGATGATAATTATTTTGAATTTTATCTAACATGTTGGCAAATCATTATTTGACTTCATTGAAAGCCTATTAGTTGCAGTAATTAATACAGTGTTGATTAGCATTCAATAGTTTACCATCATTGCATTAATTACGGACTAAATGAATATCAATTAGAATATTAAATAAACAAAATTATTTCATTTTGATATCAGTACGGACAAAACATTTATGTTGTACGTACACACGTTAGTGTTACAAAACCACTATAAACTGGCCTCTTATTGTATTGAAACTACTGACTACGTCAAGCCATCTCAAGGTCAAAGTGTAACCTAACGTCTGGCCGACTATACATCCCTAAATTAAATTCTCTTACTATCTATACAAATAAATAAAATTGAAGTGTCTGTTTGTAATGTTAAAATAACAGTTTTTTTTAACAAATGCATATAGAGACGGTATTCATAAAAAAAAACAGTAAAAAAATCTGTCTATCTGTTTCTTTGGTCTAATCTCCGAAACAGCTTAACCGATTTTGACGGCACTTACACTGGTGGATAGCTAGTGTTATAAGGAGTAACTTAGTACAAGAGTAGCTTAGTGCTTTTATTGTACAAAAAGAACCAGGGTTCCGCCCAAAAAATGAAAACCCAAGTAATGTTCAACTCCACGCCGACGAAGTCGCGGCCGTAGCTTGTTACCCAATAATTATTTCACCTCTCCGTTGGCTTGACAACCATGGCTATCCCGCCAAGCGTCCGGTGTCCGTGTGACGTGTGTATGTACATAACAGCAATCGTAAGATTCATCGCTTGTCAGCGTTATCTTCACACTTACTGACCCCCATTTCTTTGGCACCGTTCATAATATGTTCGTCAGATATTAATTTGAATGAGTGGGTCAGCTTCAGTTTTTAGTGTGGGATTGCATTGATTCACTGTAGTTTTCTTGTGGATCTGCGTAAAAAGAGTAAAGGCGCACATGTAAGGATCATAACAGGTGGCTTTCTGTAGTAACTCGCACAGAGAAATAAACTCCTCCACACTTCTCCTAAACATTCCCAACTACAAGAATTTCTGAAAGCAAGCATCAACTGTGGTGATCACCAGATTTGTATAGACTAGGTTATACTTAGTTATCCAATTGTGAGGCAAAGGCCTATTTATATCATAAACAAAGAAGAGTGATGAACCATTGTCGTAGTTCTTGTCAAGAATGGATCACAAATCAGGTGGCGTAACTGGGATCAGGGAATCAGTTCAACAGGACAATCTATTTATTTCTGTAAATTGGTTGTAAAAAAACACTGAAAAACACATGTCGTCTGTAGATCTTTGACAGTCTTTACGGGCAGTCAGAAGACCGAAAGTCTGACAGCCAGTATTATCATTGGCTTATAATATGAACGTCTTCTGTGGCAAATAAAAATAAAATCTTTTATTTTTTCTTATCATACACGTTCGTAACATATCGAGACTCCTCCGTGCCTCGGAAAGCACGTTAAGCTGTTGGTCCCGGTTGTCATTTGTAGATCATTGACAGTCGTTACGGGTAGTTACAAACCCGAAAGTCTGACAACCAGTCTTACCAAGGGGTATCTTGTTGCCCAGTAACTGGGCTGTGGACGTAAGATAGACAGTCTCTCCATGTAAAGTACTGGCATTCATCTGCATCCGGTTAGACTGGAAGCCGACCCCAACATAGTTGGGAAAAGGCTATGCAGATGATCATGGTTTTCAAAAACACATATCCACGTCAAAAAATAATTTAATACTCTGACATCATACCATTAACGTGTTTTACTATGCATTCGTCTATATCATCCACATCCCGTACACAGATCCATAGGTCACTGAAATATCAAAATAGTTTTTATTAAAATGCCCGAACAAAAGCTACACGCCCAAAATATTCGCAAAATATTTTAACTGAGGCATTCCATGTTAGTACCAATAATGGCGAACAACGAGGTTCCACTTATCGCCTAAATAAATTAACTTGTACGTGGAAATCATATTGGGTATTTCATTTTGCGTCTGACCAACCTTTTTCAGCTATTAGTTTTAGCACTTTTAGCTACATACATATTTTTAATTGCCAATTGGATGTTCACACCAGGCAATTGTTTTGTTGCTAACAAAATAACTGGGTTTAGGCAGGCAGGTAATCTTGGACATCACTGACATCGGCGAAGGAAAACATCGTGAGGAAACCTGGACTTATATAATTAATATAATTCTGAAATCGCCAGCCCGCTTTGAGCAAGCGTGGTGATTAATGTCTTCTTTCCAGTAGAAAAGGCCTTTCCCCGCCCCTACGCTGTATCATAACCTATAATTAATAGAATAATCTTTATTGTGTACAATGAAAACTTAAAAATAATGAGTTTAAGAGCTACATAGGCTACAAACTCCTCATACATTTGCACACTTAACATCGTTATAATACAGTGTACCTTATGAACTGTTTGTAACATCACCTGAACCTGTGTTGTGAAAATAAATGATTTGTATTTGTACAATAACACGCTGATAATATAGAAGCCTTTGTGAAACCTAAAGCTCTGGTAAATGAAGAAAAAACCCCTCTGTCGGTAAGTAACATTCCATTCACACATCCCCATTGACCGAGAACGAATGTAATCAATACCTGCACCCCAAAGCCCTTCAACATTAAACAATCATTCTCTTACGTCAAATGGACAAATAGTTCAACACAAACATGTGTAATCTCACGTAAAAATTACCGGGGAATTGGGGAAATCTATTACCCTTGATTCGGGGTAAACACGTACGAGTGGGGTAAACTGATTCCGACTTATCCAATTACGACCCTCCGTTAACAGACGGACTTATTGGATGGACACTATTCTGGTGATTGGGCGATAATTTGGGTGTCGATAGATAGTTGTGTAGTTTGGAAGCTATGAAGAGTCGAGGATGAAGTTAGTAGTATTTTCGGAATGGTTATACCTGCCCATATACCTAGGATACGTACCTTATGCTTATTTAAATAAAAACAAAACCAAGATTGTACAGGAATATGTCAGGCCAGCAGGATCTAGAGAATACTAGAACAATTCATTTTGTATACTTAAAATGGCGAATGATTATCGTTCAAAATCTTTTATTAAATCCGTCATTACCAGATATTACCTACGTCACATCTGTTGCAGATCCTGGAAACAGCTCAAAGAAAGAAAGAAAAAACATTTATTGTAAACACGCACGGTAAAAAGATGTCAAATAACAACAACAAAAATGTATTTAACAATAATATGGAACATGTATTTAAAAAATACCAATATCTATCACTCGACATTTGACCAATTCTCCTACCGCCGTAATACCCTACCAATAATCCAAGGTGTAGTGATTTAAACGGTCTACTGGCTCCCAAACGACGTAGAGAGGAATATCACAGCATTCCTACCAATGCAAGCGGAAATATCTCCTGTTTTATTGAGAAAACGTGGGATTAGATCACATGATTGGATCTTTTTAGATATTTTGATTATCGTAAATAGTTCTTGTTTAATCTTTTATGGATTGGTAATCGTCTCACCGTTTTAGAAGACGATTTTAAATGGAGTTTTTAAAAGAGGAATTTTACTTTCAAAGTATACTTATTTGTAAAATTCATTTTACTAGGCTTTCTAACGTTACCTAAAAAAACACCCAATATTTTTTAATAAGTTTTTAGTTGAAAAAACTCGTAAGTAAAATCGATTGTGAAACTGAAAGAGACTTCAAAAGTACATAACGGTTCTTGGTTTATTTTTAATACCCCGTACTATCCCATTGCTGGACAAAGGCCATTCCGAGCACTTCCAGGAACTCTTCACAGTAGGTACCTGTCCAGGTCACCCCGCCAGCTCTTTCTGGGCAGACCTCGGCAATGCCGTCCGTCCTTTTTAGATTGTGATTTAACTCCTATTTACACTTTTTAACCCAGCACCCGGATCCCGGGTCAAAAAAGAGTTTGTTCATGTATCCAGAACTCGCTTCCCGAGTCGTACATGTAAACAAGCTATAGATGAGATGTGAACATGCCCATCACTCCCTACGATGTACATACGCATTATGTAATATGCCAAAAATTATGACTTACAAGTTAAATCGTATTTTTGAACTGGGCAGCGAAAGGGTTAAATCTCAATCTCCGTGAGAAGGACCTCAATGTACAGAGGCCAGCACATCAAGCTACCCCAATCTTCGATAGTTATTCAACTTTATTACAAAAGTTAAACGTTCATGTTCAATTGAGAAAATTTGTCAGTTTGGGATAGCTTGATGTGCTGGCGTCTGTACAGTTCTATGTTCCCTGCGCCATCTTGAAAAACTTGTGTTGCTTGACTTCAGTTAAACGGAGATTAAAAGTGTTATTGTATTTGTTACAGGAGAAGTCCGGCGAGCACTACCCCGGTAAACTATCGGTAAAGTCGGACCTAAGTCCTGTATTTGGTGAGTACCTTACACTTGTTTATTAGCTTATTTTTCCTCACACTAGAAACAACAATAGTATTTTCTGGGTAAGATTGTATGACTAATCTTCTGACTTTTGATTAAAAGTAACTTAGGTAGAGTAGAACGTAGAAACGCATTACCATACGAGTTTGTAAACGTGAGTCTCCCAAAAATATAGAATAAATATCCATGATAAATCTTTACAAACAAAGTACCTTTGTTGAGATCAGTAGAAGCAGTAAGTACACTGCTTCTCGGGTTATACCGTTTCTACTTCCTTAAAGATCCATTCTAAAGTGGAAACGTATTTCTGATAACCGACCCTAAGTCAGCTTGGACAGTAAGAATTTGGATATTTTTCTCCTGGGTAATGTTCCAGTCCAGTTCGGTCTAGTTACTGTTAAAAAGGAAATAAAATTTTACTAAAGAATCTTACGGTAGATAAACGGTATAACTCTGCATCCCGTCCACCTGAAAACAAACCTTATCAAAACGTCCGAATTAAAAGTACACATGCATGTGTCTAAGACTAGAATTACTGTTCAACTTTAGACGAATCGTAACCATATCAAATCGATCACGCCTCTTTACCTGCCAAGTGCCTTACCGGTAATCTGTAACAGATTTAATTATAAGTTTTATCACCATACAGTTCTGACTCAATAAATCAGTATATCATTAATATTATTAAATCTTCGTTGACCATGATTTACGATGAGAACTTAGACATGGACGTAGAGGTTTTTTGTTCACATTATTAGCAGTGAAACACTTTTAGTTTTTGGCTGAACCTGATTTCTGGTTTATTTTTAGCGTTAGCCCAACGGCTAAAGCTGAGCATTGAATTGATAGTATCGGATGTTAGTATAAATTTAGTGTCAAGAATATTTAGCTTCATTTACAGTATGTCAAGTACCCAACACGATGAAAGTGAAGAAAATAAATATCGTAAAACAATTACCATCACACAGCGAGCAAGCGATGATCAATGCTTATGTCTTCACTGCATCATAAAGAGCTATTGTCCCACAGTGACGTAATTGTTATAGCGGCCTGTTGCTGTCCCACTGCAGGGAAAAGGCCTCTTCTCATACAGTGACGTTACCCATTAAATTCTGTCAAAAAATCTTCTTCAGGACAAAATTGTAAGAAAAAAGAAAGAAAAGGCTTATTAATCACAGACTCAGGAACACAATGACATTACTAAATATCGAAAATAAATAAAGAAGTAATAATAATGATGACAGAAGTAATAAGAAATAACAAAAAAACTTTACGGCTGCACCCAATGGATAAATTATAAAGTTACTTAGACATTTACGTTGTCAGAAAACCGTTCAATTTTCAACTCAGTTGATAGGGTTAAATAAAATTCTTTAACTGTTAAATATTCTTCGTTAAACACTTTTCCCTCCACCATCATGCACAATAAATAAGTCCATATTACACCCAAAACTCTTCCATGTACACGATAATCGATCTTATCCATAAATCGTACCGACTAGTGATGTGAAATTGATTTCGTACCAAC
This sequence comes from Phlogophora meticulosa, assembly GCA_905147745.2. Classification (NCBI taxonomy): domain Eukaryota; kingdom Metazoa; phylum Arthropoda; class Insecta; order Lepidoptera; family Noctuidae; genus Phlogophora; species Phlogophora meticulosa. The sequence goes on from LR990542.1 coordinate 4,827,489, forward strand.
TATAAGGCTGGTATTACGTGGACTTAATGCTGTATCTCGCCCGCGGCCATTAACTCGGAATTATGTATGTTTTATCGCCAGCTTATAATCATCTGTCACTATCGTTACAATATTTTCGTATAATTTCATCTTGCCCCACCTCTGTAGGGATGTGATTTTGTCGATAATGATGGATTGATTTGGTATAGTGACCTAATGATGGACATAATTTAGTTTGTAATTTATGTAGATAGCGGTATATTCAATATTTATAAAGAAATTAATGGTCAGTAACATAAGGTTTAAATTCGGATGTTAATATACATCAGTTACCAAAGAATAACGAGCCCAACATAATTGGCAAAACCTACGCTTTGTACCTGTCTGTAATATCATAACGGTTTAGCTAACAATTTAAAGACAGCGCCGATGTATGTCTTTCAAATTGTCTACAAAGATTAATACACGCACTTCAGAGGACCACACTTCAATTTAAAACTTGTTAACATCCATTGTAACATACAAACATAAAGATGTCTGTATTACTTGACGTACTATATCTTGTCTCTCATCGCGAGATAACGGCACATTACCATCAATCATCCGAGCATAATCTCTCGACAAACTCAGTTTTATCGATAACTTTTCTCACGTGCATATCGACACCCGTCCATCACTAGCCGTACCTCGTTATTTGTTGTTATTAGTGTTGTTTTTTTCGTTATTTTTTCTTCGGGATGTTTTCGAGAAACCGGTTACAGGTCCTAATCTGATCAACTCGCCACGACCCTACCTTCGGAACCAGTAAAAAGAGTATAATGAAATGACTTAAATAAAAAAAATGAATTGTTATAGTGTTTTTAGTTTACTGCCTATTTTGTGGCCTCAGGATTTAAGTTTAGTGTTGGGAGTCGGATAAATTGAGATTTAATTTTCAAATTCGATTTAGTAAATTTTTTAAAAAGATTTTCATATATTCAACCGGTTATTTACGGTACATGGCTATTTGTTGGCCTTCTCTGTCTGAGAAGACACCTATACCCTGCAGTGGGACAGTAACAGGGTGGTATTAAGATTCGTTTTTATCTATTAACCTACTTAACTTACTTATAAGGCGATGGGCCAGCGGGTTTTCAACTTGTCAAGCGTAAAACTTAATTAATAAAACGATAAGCCGTCTCAATATTAGCTAACTGGTGCAGAAATAAATATCTAACATCTAGAATTATTTTAGGTCACTTGACTATCTTAATACCAAATAATGAAAAGATTCTAACATAGACTCCTTTTGCTTTCTTTTACCTAACTTTTCAAGAGAACATCACCAATAAGGTCAGTGTAAGTCTTTCTAGGGCGTCCCCTTCCTCACATCTGCCTTAATAAAACCTTTTTTTAGTCGCCTTTAAGTATAAGTACAGAGGCCAACACGCCAAGCTACCCGCCTAATTCTACCGTCAATTTTTTTTGATAGATTTTCAATTTTATTACAAAGGTTCATGGTCAATTTTGAAAATTGGTCAGTTTAGCATAGCTTGAAGTGCTGTCGTCTGTACCTACTATAATAAGTCGTGTTTAGTTGTTAATAAAACAATTTAAATCAAAAGAATACCTTATATTAGAGTAATAAATTAGTATATCGTAATTTATTATCAGAATTATATGTTTCAATCATTTTAATTGAGCATAACGGTATCAAACACGATGTTATCAGGTTTGAGTTATTAAATTATTATAACATTACAATATTATGTTAAATAGGAAAATAATCCTAGATTTTTAACGGAGTTAATGCACCAATAAATTAGGTTTTGAATTAAAAGTTGACTAACCGTTTAGAGTTCCTTTAGCCAAGTCTTAAAACGAAAATTGCAAAACTAAATCAAGAGTATGAGTGCCAGAGAATATTGATATCAATCATCACTTCATACTAATTGAAATAAAACAATTCATTTGGCTCTCTTAATATAATTGGCAATTATATAATGTAGTTGCCAACGATTGGTCTTCATCATCTTTTTAGATACTTACAGTAGTTAATTTTTGTTAAAATTGTCTGTTGCGAGTTTGTTGGATGCAATAATGCAAACGACCTTTTCACATATTTGATATTAGCTGCGCAACGCGGTATAAGGGTAGAAGTGTGATGTTAAATAGCCTATAACCTTCATCAAGAATTGGGCTGTCAAATGTGTAGCGACATCTATCTCGCCACATACGAACTAAATCTGACGTATCCTACATCGCGATATTAAAGTTATCCAGGCGATTGAACATATAAAAAGAAATATTTTTTCAAATCCTACCAGAGACTAGAGTGTTTAAACAAACAAACTGTTCAGCTTAATTATATATATCTAGTTCTAGGTTATAAATAAGTGATTTATTTTCAAGTATTATAACAGGCGTGATTTTTTGTTCGTAGTTCCCCAACCCTTATCAAAAACACAGCCAACGCCGCGTCCAAACGCTAGCACCAACAATAATGTCAAAGTTGAGAATAGCAATGGGCAGCCAACTATTACATGAAGAATGAACTGCATACCCGACATCCATACTCTGAATTCTTCGCGATCCCCACACTCTGGCGCCGATTAAATCATTTTCAACCCAACGTGTTCTAGGCTGACTGCCAGGTGACATGCTGAAAAGAATTATCGTCTTATTGACTGGTTAACGTTCTGGGTAAGTCGTGAAAATAGGCGGGATAATTGTGTCTGTGGTTTTTGTTTATAAGTTTGACATAATTGTGACGTTTCAAATTTCTGGTAGATCACCAAAATAAGTAGAAATTCTCCCGTGTTCCTGCCACCAGTTAAACATATGTAACGTAGTGCTATCTTACTACCAATGAAATTCACACAAAATTGTTTTCGAACTTGCTTCAAGCAAAAATATAAAACCTACGGGATCCGTGATATATACCACAAAATCACTCCTATTAATATGTTGTCCAAATCTTATCTACAAAACTCCAATTCTGATTTCTGATCATAAATTAACCCAAAAATATGCTAGATATTTAATTAAATAGCAACACCACAGAGGTTCAACTCGCTAAATGCGTCACATCCGCTCCAATAAACTCGTGTTCCATATTCAAAACAGGTGAAAACAAGCATGTAGTCTTGTCTGTCAGTCTGTCGCCTTGTCTCTCATAAAGTGGTCGGTTTAAAGTGTTTCTGCAAACAGTTTAGTGTAAGCAAATTGTAGGAAATACTTTAATACCTAGTAAAATAGGGGATTTTGGTAGTTTGTATTATGTTACGGCTTTTTATTGGTCTAACCGTGGCATACTTGGCACTTACTAACTTGTGGGCGTAGCTTATGCCATTTGCAACTATTAAGAAACCACATACTATGTATACTAATGTATAGTGACTTCATGTCCCTCTTCGTTTGCCTGCCTCGGAGAAATCAATCTAATCAAAAGCATCACTCGCGGATTCCAAATCTCTAGTTACTTCGGTGGAAAGAAAGCCTCACAAGTTACTTAAGATTCAACGATAGATTTTCTTTCTAGGATCTTAGCTGCTTACTTCAACATACAATACAGCATCTTAACCATCTAAACCTGAGAGCAAACTGAAACATTGCTTCGAAAAATTGTCATCAACCGTTTCGAGATCTCTTTTAACAGAATATGAGCACTTTAACAAGTCCACTGCCAGAAAACGAGACACAATAGAAAATGTATTGTTTGTCGGTACCTGGCGTTTAAGCTGTTAAGTTAGCTAGACAATATGTTACAGAATATCAGTCAGCTCCGTTTTAGTCCATCACAATCATCATCTTGCTTTTCCACAAAATACAATTAATGCAAAAACAAAAACTCATCGTAACACATTCAAAACCTAACAGTAGTTACCAAGCCAGTTTTTCTACAACTTATCACTACCCTCGATACTACATCGCTTTCCTCCATCCTTTTCTCTTTCACCCACTTTCCCACACTCCATCCCTCTTGCTCAGTCAATTTGCGGAGTACCCCGTGTAGTCCTCATGTTAGTACCTGTATTTTGTGTCATTATATCCAAGATCTAATTGGAACTTGATATGCGTACACAATTAGAGTCTCGTCGTTTTGGATTAACGAGCTTTTTACACTTGCATCTGTATATGGTTTCAGTCAAGAACTGAAGCGGTTGTAACCTATACGAACACTGTAAAGGAAAGGAGGGTAATAAAGTTGGTAAGAACGTGATTGATGTAATCCATGCGATTTGTCAGCCTTATTATCTGATAAAGTACTAAGTATGATGTAAAGGAGGATTTAGGAAAAAAATTGATGATCGATCGACAGATTGCTAGATATCATGCAACTCCAGATTTTCCCTTGGCCTCGTACGCGGCGATATCAAGCAGATCAACAGCTGCACTTCACTTAAAACAACGCACAACAATAATGGCATCGTCTATATATATCATATCTAGCACGTGAGTCTAAGTATATATTATACTCATCCAATCCATACTATACTTAAAATTATAAATGGGAAGTGCGTGTGTCTTTTGTCCGTCTTTCATGCCTAAACGACTGAACGGATTTCAATAAAATTTGGCAGAGAGATAGATTGCACCCCGAGAAAGGCTATTTTTTTTTTCAACATACCACGCGGGCGAAGCCACGGGCGGAAGCTAGTAGCTTATAAATCCAGCCATATCCTTTACTAAATGCTGCCGTCACCTACATGTTATTTGTAACATAAAATAAAAAAGGTAAAGTCATAAGATGTAGTACTATATGGAAATAACCCGGCCCGCGATCTTCTATACCTTGCACATCAGTGTTGATGATATTAAAACACATTTAGAGTTCCTTAGCTGCGCTACAAAATTATAATTTGTTTCGCCGACACTTCAAACTTATTATGACCGTGTTTGTGCTTCGATGTTTAACTTGTTTTTTTTTTTATTCTGTGTCACATTAACAGTCGCCATTTTTTTCCTTCTATTGCAAACAGACTGTTTGGAAAGTGTGAAGTTTACTATGGTATAATTCTACAATGCTACCACTAACTCAGTAGGATTAAAACAATATTTAGCAGTGGGTTTTGAAATGAAGCGCTGTATTTGAATACTCTATATTAGCAGACTTGGCACTCAATCAAAATAATTCGATAAAAACAAGGTTGACGCTATCCAATCAACGTAATTTTTGTTTGGTATCAAAATGTTTGTCAGTTATTCAACAAAATAAAGATAGCTATTTGTAATTTAATTTACTACATGTTCCATATTACCAAGCTCCGCATTGTCATCGATATCATGTTAACGCCAATAAATGATACGTCAAAATGGCTTCCATTAACAATCATAATGTATTTTACCCATGATTTACTTACCTCCACTGACCTCACTTACTTTTATCAGTCCAATATGTCTCGCTCAAAATTATCAACGACAAAAGACAGCATGTCCTTATTGGAAACATTACTTAATATCATACCATATTTATACAGAACCCAGGACACATTAACACCTACGTACATTATAAGTAAAACACGTTTTTTTACTACACCCGTTTTTGTCCAACCAATCCGGTAATTGGTTAGTAGGTAAGCGCCCCAGATGTCATCAATCACTCTGAGGAAAAAGTTCGCTTTTGTTTTAAATTATGAATTAAAAAGTGAGATAATATTAAATTTAGCGTTTTTTGTGACTTTGCCGATACGGGTCTCTCACTTGTACAACTTAATATGTTACCAATTACCACATAGCTGGGGTGAGCTGCTCCACATTTTTGTTTAAATATGGAATTGATCCGATAAAGAACCTGTATACTAGAGTAGGTGTATAAATAGTAACCCTTAAGATCCTTAACGGGTTAAATAAAGCTGCACAAAGTGTCAACGAACTGCTTAAACTTAAAACCGAGCTTATTTAACCAGAAAAATGTCCACGTAAAAGCTTACATAATATGTACAGGGCTTTATTTTAAAATAGTAATAATTATGATTCATGTTTTGATTAAACAGTTATGTGACCAAAAAAGTAATATTTGTATTAATCTCTTTTGCTGCCAGCTGAACTGAGAATTAGTGGTATGTATTAAATTAATATTAAAGCGTAATAACAGTCAATTTGTTTTAAACCAAGTAATTATATATATATTTCATGCCATATTTGTGCTCAATCCCTTAAGACGTCACCAGTTTAGCGATTTATATGCAGATTCTGATAAAATTGCTTCAAGCAAAACAGTTGGTGATATGTATTAGCTAAGTGAAGAGCTTAATTCCACATTCCAGAGTATTAACGACCAACCACTGATGAGAGACGTTATAAGATGTGTTGGCTCATTATTCAGAAATTCTGTAATGATAGCCATAGTCCAGGAAGATGGACAGTAAATTCCTTGTCTTTCATTAGAAACCAAACCATTACTATTCTACTAGTTGAGGTAATACCTGATTGTGAGCTCCTTAACACTTTTAGTGCCCAGCACCCGGCTCCCGGGTCGAAAAAGAGTTTGTTCATGTACCCAGAACTCGCTTCCCGAGTCGTACATGTAAAAAGCTATAGATGAGATGTGAACATGCCCAACACCCCCTACCATACCATCATTATGACATACAAGTTAAATCTTACTTTTGAACTGGGCAGCGAAAGGGTTAAGAAGTAGAAATTAAGGGCAGAATAAGTAACGAAGAAAAAGACTACCCAAATGTAGAATTAACCGCAAAATAACAAGAAAAAATGCAATAATCATGTGTAAAAACTTACACATCCTTGAACCGAGTGATTCATATGGCCCACGTTAAAAATGACCACAATTACAGGTCCCTAGTTATGCAAGTTTATTATATTGTACGTTGGAGGTAAAATAAATACAGCACCTTATAATTTGTGACCGCAGACCCTCTTATGGGCAGGTAGCTGAGTTTTTTTTTACACTTCGTCTAAGTCCGTGAATCATTTTGGTTGAGTGTGTATGTGTGATGGATGAATGGATCCACCATAAGGGTCTGTTGAGATGTAGGTTTTAGGGTGTAGCCTGATATTAAATTGGACAGGACTTTTGAAGGTAGTGTTTATGTGGGTACAGTGATTAAAACTAACTGGGTTGTGGAGGTCAGATAGGCAGTGGCTCCGTGTAAAATGTTGCGTCCGGTTAGACAGAAAGCTGCAATGTAGTTGTAAAACGGATAGGCAAATGAGAAGAAATCATTCAGTAGTACATGTTAGGGCTGACATTTTACCCTTTGTCAATTTATCCTCATCGATAAAAGTTTCTTCTTCAGCGTTAACGACATCAGGAGAAGCCATGGAATCCCTTTTAGTGTCTGGGTTAAAACTAAAACTATAAGGTCACTTTCTTCAATGGTTGAAACAGATAGCTGACAGAGTTGTTAATGGAGTAGTTATATTAGGTACCAATACTTCGCCCGCGACTTCGTCCGCGTGGATATCGTTCTTTTCCCTTCGAAATTAAACATCCCCTACACCCCCTTTAAAGCGTAGTTTTTAAAATAAAATATAGCATATGTGATTCGCTCATAATGTAGCTTTCTATAGGTGTAAGAAACGTTTTTAATCGCTTTACCTAGTAGTTTTTGAGTTTATCCTTTACTATCAAACATACAATGCATAAAATACATAAAAAATGTCATGATGGTAGCCAGTAGTTTAGGCCTCGCCTCTTGTGCACGAGGTTGTGGGTTCAAACCTGGGCAAGTACCAATGTGACTTTTTCAATTCATAATATGTACTTTCTAAGTTTATCTTGGACATCACTGACCTCGGTGAAGGAAAACATCTTGAGGAAACCTGGACTTATATAATTAATATAAGTCTGAAATCTCTAACCCGTCTTGAGCAAGCGTGGTGATTAATGCTGATGCCTTCTCTGTATGAGAATAGGCCTTTGCCCTGCAGTGGGACAGTAATAGGCTGGTACACACACACATACAAATCTTTCCTCTTTATAAAATTAATGGTACTGAGTAAACAGGAGGAAGCACATCCTCTTAAATCCCTTACTAGTCGTTTCCAAGTGGACTATCCTTTGCACTAATGTTACTCAAAATTATGTAAATAAACTATATCTCACCAATAAAAGTTTCGCCAAAACTGTTTTATCTGACGCACACTTTGCCATTGACGCTAAATCAGCCACAAATAAAATTGTAACGCCTGATAAGATTCCACTGATTATTATGAATGGATATGTGCGATAGTTATCATTATTTTCAGAAATCGATGGTTTGATCAGGATGTTATCAATGCCATTTGCATATACATGGTCCGTATCACTGGTATCGATGAGATCTAGTAATAAAAACCCAGAAATAACGCGACGCAGTACCCTTTAGGTGGCACTGTTGGTATCTCTTCCCCCCCTTTTTTCATACCGTAGGGGAACGTCGTTCTATCTGAATATTTCTAGATCACACTTGATGACCAACAGAGATAAGCTGATTAATCATGCCTCTGCCTACTTACGTTAGTTACTATAATTATGTAAAAAGCCTCTTATTCATTTTTATCATCAACTAAGAGATTGTTGAGTTCAGAAACTATAGTTGTGTTCAACCCTCTATCATGTAAAGGCAGTTTATCATTATCATCCTTTTTGATTCTTAGAAGCAATGCCAGTTAATATGTTCCGAGAATTTCAAGGCTTTCTTGACTATCAATCAATCAACTCGGCCTATTGCTGCTGGACTAAAATGGCTCCTAATTTACTAATCAGTATAACAGAATGTTCTTAATATTTAGCGTGAAAGAAACATCTGTGAATATTTGATTTCTATGTACCATATAAATAAAATAAATAAATAAATATTGCTGGGCAATCCACACAGCATCATCTAGCCCCAAGCTAAGCAGAGCTTGTGTTATGGGTACTAGATGACTGATATACTTAATACAATACATTACATAGATATATATTTTTATTATACATAGCAAATACCCAGATCACCCGGAACAATATTCGTAGATCGTACAAACATTTGTCCCAAGACGGGAATCGAACCCGCAACCTCTTGCGTCGCAGGCGAACGTTCGCCCGCCGCGCCACATCGGTCGTCAAATATTTTTATTTTTTTCGTCGTATATTTTGTATGTGTGTGCTGTTCAAATGCATGGCTCTATTGTCATCCTCCTGGCAATCCCAATTGATTTAGGCTCGGCGCAGCATGTCTTCTACACCGAATACAGTCATCTTAAATCTTAAAAATAAAAAACAGCGCTGAGTGCCCAAAATACCCAATTATACTGAAAAAAATCATCACACTAAAACTAAAAACAGGTAGCATGAAAATCCCAATACTTTTACCAACATGAAAACATAAAAAAAGCATGTGTATTCTGTGTACTGTTGTAGTTACTACACATTACACGGCCATGCATCCGAGTGTCAATATTTGAATAGGCACTCGGACCCACCGCGGTACCACGGCATTCTGGGAAACGTGGATACACACTTTATATAATCAGGATGAGGTTATGGGAGAGATGTTTCTCGAATTTCGATAGTCTATCGTGTAATACGAGAAGTTTTTTTTGTTGTCGTGGGCTAATTGAGGTTTAATTTATTACATTTGTGTCGGTATTAGGGTACCGTAGCGAAAATTTCGTCGTAGATGTTACACAGCTATTTTATGAAGACACTATTGGCATTATATCGATAGAATTCGGAAGAAAGGTGCTTCGGCGCATGCTATATAATGCTAAACAATGGTGTAGTTCACAAAAAACACTGGGGTCGCACTACACACAGACATCACGTATGAGAAAAATCACTTTCGCAGCGAGTAGGTTTTGTTGAATCATATAACTTTAAAATATCATGAAGTTATTTTTAAGTCATTCTTAATTAAGTCAATGGTTATTGGGATTTTGAGATATAATATATTTTCGATTACAACAGCACAAATAATTACTGTGCTCAAACCTAAATAAACAAAATATGAAATTATTTTTGCCGTCGGTAAAATAAATATTATGTAAGCGTAAATAATCGCCCCGAGCACGGAACCATTTACTGTGCGTGGTCCGAAACGCACTTGACCGTCTATTTTTTGTTTTGGTCAATTATCATTTTTATAGTTGTCGTTTTGATAAAAAATAATAAATAGGATTATTATTGGTATTGGTAGGTAATCAGTAAATCAATCAAAAAACAATATTATTATTTGAATTTACTTACTAGCCACCCGCGACTTCTTCTGGGTATTTTAATACATTTATTTATTTTATTATTTTATTAACTTAATTTAAACCCAATTACATTAATTAACATAGAAACAAAAGAAAAACTATACAATGCAGACAATACAATCAAAAACAACTATTCTCTACTTACTAACATGGAACAGTAGACACCCTTGTATACTGTCTCTCACAGAACATCAGACATACGCGCTTAATTTTATTATATATATATATATATATATTATACATTATAAATAATAATAGTTTTATTTCTCGCCACAATACATGATACTCGTAGTTACGGTTTATAATGATGGTAAAAGTATAGAATAAACATATTGTGAGAAACTGGCGCCTGAAGTAGGCTTGGGGCCTATATTTTAGGACACCAATAAGGTTATAATTTATAACTGACGACACGGTTGGCGCGGTGGTTGAGCCATCGGCTGCTGCGCCGCGTGTTGTGGGTTCGATCCCCACTCGGAACAAATATTTGTATGACCTACAGGTAGTTGTTCCGGGTCTGACTGTTTGTGTATGTGAGTTAAAATGTTTGTAAACGCACCCACGATACAGGAGAAATTCCTAGTGTGGGGCAATGTTTAAAAAAAAAAAAATACTTTCTGAAGTCTAAGCTAATACCTACTGTAAAAACACCAAATAGGTTATAATTTATAACCTTCTGAAGTCTAAGCTAATACTGCAAAGTTTCATCAAAATCCGTTAAGTAGTTTTAGCGTGAAAGAGTAACAAATATCCACACAAACTTTCGCATTTACAAAATGAGCCGGATTACGATCAGTGATTTAATTCAGCAGCTCATAAATTGGACAACACTTTGATAATCCCCTAAAATATTATCGTTTTGCAACCAAATAATTATTCTCCAAAAGGTGTTAATAATATTGAATTAATGCTTTAAACTCAACATTGAACCATTATCAAAATACCGCTGCATTATTAATGGAGAACCGAATTCAAAATGATATGATTATTTATCGGAGGGGAGCTCGTGGCTAGTATAAACAGCCACACGGGTCGATCGAAGGTTAAGCTACGCTAGCCGAGGTCATTCTGTGGATGGGTGACCGTTCACTACATATCGGGACGGAAAGCACGTTAAGCCGTTGGTCACGGCTGTCATTTGTAGATCTTTCACAGTCGTTACGGGTATACAGAAGCCCGAAAATCTGACAACCAGTCTTACCAAGGGGTATCGTGTTGTCCTGCGACTGGGTTGTGGAGGTCAGATAAGTAGTCGCTCCACGTAAATACTGGTATTCAGCTGCATCCGGTTAAACTGGAAGCCGACCCCAAAATTGTTGGGAAGAAGGCTAGGCTGATGATGATGATTAATTATTTATCAGAATAAATTATCAGAACGAAATAAATACTACATCATATCCGTCATTATCTGCAAGATAACACCTTGTTTTAAATAAAAAAGCGACACATTTTGAATTTGATTGACATTCATTTAATTGGGAAGCCATATTGGTTTTTTAAGTTTTCAACCGACTTTTGAGAAGGAGGTTCCTGTTTTATAATTAGTCTGTGAGTAATGCACCGGTTCGTAGTAATGGTTATGTTTTTGGTTTTTGTTGAAAGTTTTAAGGAAAATGATGATGTTCGGACTTAGATGTTTTGATACAGAATAGAGTTTTTTTTTAAATACTTTAAGCACACAAATGTACAGAGGCGGACTTAATGCCATAAGCATTTTCTACCAGTCGACCTTTGGGTGAAGCAGAGATAAACGGTGGTAGGTGCAATTTCTTAAAAGCAAAAGGGAACAGAAAAAAAAATCATATAGATATAAAACTATAAACATATATATTTATTCGTTTTATTAGTTTAAAGTTCTGGGAAGTAGTACCTAAACATGAATCTTAAGGAAAAGTGGACATATTATGGCCTAGAAATCTCAATAAGCATATAGACAGATAGACACACAGCTACTTATGTCATAAGACTGCACTAACTGAACTAATCCACTAAAATATGCGTGGATCTTTCATCAAAATATAGTCACTAATCTGTATCGTCCTCGTATGATCAATCAGACCAAGGCTTTGAAAGGGACTGTAACCTCTGAGTTTGTTTCAGTGTTTATTCTCAGAGTAGTCAGCTAGGAAACATCGTCCCTTATCTAGTTCTATTTATTTATTTATTCTTTGACGTATTTCAAAAGTGAGTGAATTATATTTACGAGTATCATAATACTAGCTGACCCAGCAAACGTTGTTTTGCCATATAAAATGTTTGGGGTGGACCACCCTTAACATTTAGGAGGATGAAAAATAGATGTTGTGCGATTCGTAGACCTAACCGATATGCACACAAAATTTCACTAAAAATCGTTTGAGCCATTTCGGAGGAGTTTAATTAACAAACACCGTGACACGAGAATTTTATATATAAGATGTTGATTTAAACGGCAAAATAACAATCAATGATCATCTTCCTGCCCTTCTCACATATTACTTGGGGTCGGCGTAACACGCTCTCTCCTTCTATATTCCCCTATCATCCATTCCACATAATCCATCCATCTTTTCTTTGGTCTCCCTCTCACGATTCCCTTTCACTGACGCCACTTTCAAGCCTAATCCAATAAAACTAAGTACTCATGATATTTTGGGGTCCATCAACATCCTCAGTTTCGCTTCATACAATGTCTTTTTCATACGTCAAAATAACTAGCTATACAGCCTATATTTTTAGTTCACTCTTTACTGCCCCGATGGTCGAGTGGTCGCAAGCGATACTGCCGAGCATGAAGTTCTTGGGACGGGCAAAGTGTTATTGGGGTTTTCCATCTATGATTTTCAGCTCGGGAGTCTAGATTTGTGCCCGGTTGATGGCAATAGGCTTACCCCCTTATTGGGTGTGATAAAACTCTGCCTACACAGTCGTGATGTTGTATTTATTTATTTATTCATTAGGGCCAAAAAACAGTTACATGCTAAGTTACACAATAAATCCTTATACTAAAATTATAAACATGTAACCCACTACATTGTCCACATATTAATAAAAATAATAATAATAAGAAGGTAAAGTTATATGGCAAAATGCGTACAAAAACGCATATGTGTGTGATCAATTAAATTTAACTAGCCTTCTTTAACAATACTCCATTTTAGACAGTATATCTATAGCCTTTTTCTTAAACAGTTGGGCTGAAAGAGTGAATATGTCCAATTCCATGAAATAATTGTTGTATGTTTCTATAAGGCGACAAAGGTCCGATTGTATGTCCGATATTAGCGGAAAACAAAAAGGCACCAGCATAAACACTATTTCGCTTCTCTTAAAGATGACGTGTAAAATAATCAGTAAAACAAAGTGCGAACTGGCGCTAGTAACCATCTCGCCACTACGCGCCAGTACTAATCAAAATAATTCCCGTACTAACTAAATTGCCTACAAATTGAAAAGGCGTGGGCCGCCCTTATTCTGTGAGCACGGCTTTATAGTACAAGTATGCGTGCGAGTTTGTAGTGAAGTGAAACGTGAATGAGATTTAATATGATCATGGTTCTGTATGCGAATTGTTTTTTGGTAGTGTTCAGTTTCATTTGAATTTGGAAAGTACACCGTTCATTTTAACAGGAATCCGTACATATATTATAAATGGGAAAGTATGTGTCTGTTTGTCCGTCTTTCACGCCTAAACCGCTGAACGGATTTCGATAAAATTTGGCAGAGAGATAGATTGCACCCCGGGAAAGGATATAGGCTACTTTTTATCAACAAACCACGCGGGCGGAAGCTAGTTCTTTATAAAGCCATCTTTGTTAATACAAAGAATAGTACTCTTTATAATATTATAAAAAGAAAATAAAATGCAGTAATTACAGCATATAACATAATAACTGTCGATATCTATGGTATTTTTTCAAATAATAAATGGAGCTTAGTTTAGTAAAGTCCTTTTATTTATGCCTAATATAGTTTTAAATATAAAAAAAACTACAGATATCAGTAATAGTATAAACTGCCTGTAAGTAAACTATCTACTTATTATAAACAGAAGAAACTAAGTAGTTGGGTATAAGGTAATTTTACCTATGTTTCAAAATATTGAAATTCTAGTACAAGCAATATATGCACACAGTAAACTTATTTATTTGACAAACAACGACTTAGGCATTTCAATAACCGTCACAAATGTTAAACTCTAAATCGAAAATTGGTTAATAATTTTATAGGTGTTAAATAACTCGAATCTTACTTATGATGGTATAATAGGAATAGTTAACTGTGAAATTTAGCTAAGCTATTAACATTATATCACTGGATATATTACTATTAGTTTACTAGTTAAAATGGCGTCTGGCGTTCCTGGATAATAACGGGGTCGTAGTAAATGTGTTACGCTATTCAACACGCTATACTCGAGATGTGGTCAAGTTTGTATTATCTACTAGCTGCGCCCGCGACTTTGTCCTCGTGGAAAAACAAAAATGGGTTTTAATTATTTTGTGCGTAACCCTATTTTATTTTTCCTAAATTAAAGTAGCCTTAGTAACTCCTTAACACATCAGCTATCTGGCAGTGATAGTCCCGTCAAAATCGGTCCGGCCGTTTCGGAGATTACCTCAAACAAAAAACAGACGGACCAACAGACAAAAATGTTAAAAATCGTTTTTTTATCACTGCTATGTATAGTTTCATATGCATTTAGTAAAGAGTTCTTATTTTAACATTACAAATAGACAGTTCTATTTTATTTATTTATATGTATAGATGTATGATGTATCGAGTGTAAAGAGTCTAGCAGTCTAGTCTTTATCTAGCATAGGTTAATAGATTTGAGCTTGTGTTCTCTTTGGCTCTTTCGTTGGCATATAATAAAACGCTCTTATTCAAGAGGATCTGGCAAATCGTAATCAGCATATCAATCTTTGTTTGTAAACATAATAGATAGAATAATCGGCAAAGTGCGAGTCGGATTTGCTCACATAGGGTTCGTACAATATTTCTTGCATGAAGGAGCTTTTTTTTTTTTTTATATCGGTAATACAAATACACACACTGTGAAAATTTTAACTGTCTGTCTTTTACGGTCATGAGAACAGCGGAGACGTAGCAATAGGGTCCCTAGGGTCAGAGATATTTATTTATAAAAAAGCTGGACACAATTGTGTCATCAAAGCAACACCATCTATATCTATTACTTATTGTAGAATCATCAAATGATTCACGACTTCGCACCTCTTAAGTGTCGAGTGTCGATATTTATCAGAATACGGACACGAACAATAAAGTACACTCAGTGAAAATATTATAGTCACAATAAAACTAATAAAATTTTGATTGCCCACATAATTGTTTTAGTATAGTGGATTGTAAACAGTGGTGTTAGAAACATGCGCGTCGGCCATTATGAAATTCTTCGAATTTTATTTTTGGTAAACTTGTATGTCGACGTAAATTCTTTATTTATTTATTTTCATCATACATCTACCCTTACAGCTAACCAATGCGGTAAATGTGCCTTAATTAATAATTGTTCCTTATAACTCATAACAAATAACAAACAACAATTCTTTTTAAATACCTGTATGTAGCTTCGTACCCAGTGCAAAGTGACGGAGGAATAGATCGGATAGTCGAGCTCAGAATAAACACAGGGTGGATGAAATTCTGAGATGACGGGAAATAGAGATGTATGGAAGAAGACATGCTGCGCCGACCGCAAATAAATAGGGATAAGGGCAAGACGATGATGATGATGATGATGTAGCTTCGTACCTAAATAAAAATTCCGGCCAAGAGTCGCATTCCTTGTTTATTTTTAGGTATCATGTGTTAAATTATGGCAACAATGGAAATATTTTTGAAAATTTCGACTGTCTACCCAAGTATAACGGTTCATGAGATACAGCCCGCTGACAGGCAGACGGACAGCGGGGCTTTGTAACAGAGTCCCTTTTGGGTACGGGACCCTAATAAAACACTAAGCTTCTACATTCACATTAAGAAATTATATTTCCGTTTCCATTAAAACCAGGAAACACCGACATATATGCCCAAAAATTATTGCACTGTTCGATTTTCAACCCTCAGCGTAAAGCCAAGCTTTGAAAATCCAACAGCGCGACTTTTGTCGTTAGCATATTACAGAGAGCATAGATCTTGTTTCTTGCAAACAAGTTATTCGCTACAATTTCTTTCGACAAAAACGTATTTGGCGGCCAAATCAAGCCCCTATCGTGAATAGCGGCGTCACTAGACGTCTGCGCGCGCAATTACGTTAGTAAATTACTTCTCGTCTCTGTGTAATTTGTTCGTCTGCCACGCCCCGCTACGTCTAGAGCTGTTTTGTTGTCTGACTGTACTTCGGTCTCCTTGACTGATTTTAGGTTTTCATTGATTAATCTGGTAAAGACGGGTGTACTATAGGTACGCCTCTGACTAACCCTTCGGGGATTACAAGCGTGATGTTATGTTTGTTAAAGATATGATGATTAATCTAGAGATACTATAAAGAGACCAGGTCGGTTGTCAGCTTCCAAAGTTTTCGTAACTTGGTAAAGGGTAATAAAAAGAAATTTAACAGAATGAAATAACCAGCCTAGGGCCACACTATTCCCAAACACTGCAACTCCTGAAAGCTGGAATCAACAGTAGCGACCGAAAACATGGAGACAATAAAGCTCGACGAGTCTCGGAGAAACTATTCCCTATTCTGCTGTTCTCTGAGTGAATTCACAAGGAATGCTTTGTTTGTTATTAGTTATAGGTATTAGTTATAAGGAACAATAATTATTAATTAAGGCACATTTACCGCATTGGTTAGCTGTAAGGGTAGATGTATGATGAAAATAAATAAATAAATAAATAAATGTATTCAACTGTCTTGGATCCCGCAACTAAATTGATCTGAAAAGAAAAAAATATATAATAAAAAATAAAATATCTTTGTGTGCGTAAGAATTCAAAAAGTCACATTGATACTTGCCCGGATTTGAACCCACAACTTCGTGTACGAGTCGCGAGGCCATAACCACTGGACCATCACACAATTCTGATAACAATGCGCCAAAAATCTACAATCTGAGATAGTGACTCCATAATTACAATTGTTATATTATCTGAGACTAGGTACACATAAGCACCATCATTGCCAAGAAACCGTTACAAAAAAAAAAAACTACAAACTTTGTGGTGAAAGCAACAATTACTGTCCGTGCAAAAATATAAAGCCAACATTAAATAAAAAGCCACAATATTCTTGAAAACAAATTGAGCAATAACTGGAATTTAATTAAAATAAATCAGTTTGGTAGCGTCGAATTCAATAAGCACTTTGTATAATAACAAAACATTTTAATTTGTGCGTGTTATTAAGGTTATCTGTATTAATTAAACGGCGTGGGACAGCTCATGTCAAACAATAGCTTCATATCAAAACCTACTAGATCGTTAATGGTGTTTCCTTGTGCTGCAGTAAACTGAAAAGAAATACTGTTTTATGAGGTGCAGAAGAAATGTGCGCGTGTATAAAATTTTTATTTGCTGGTTAACAAATTATACGATTTTTACTATTAACTTGTTTGCTGCACTTGGTGGGTAAATCAAATAATAAATCTTAATATATATAAATTACGTGACACGTTGTTTGTCCGCTATGGACTCCTAAACTACTGAACTGATTTTAATAAAATCTTGCACGTAGTGTGTGTTTTGGTCAAACTTAAAAGATAGGATAGTTTTCATGTCAGTAAAAATATAAAGGTCAATAACCTTTATATTTTTTATTGCAAATTGAATGTTTTCCTGTAATAAGTTCCAATACATTTCTCACAGATGGCAGTGTAGCATAATTTTTGAGGCGGTACGCAGGTCGCCGGGACAGCTAGTTAAATTATAAAAATAACATTATATCTGTAAACTTTTTTCTTAGTTTTAACAAACACGGTTTTACGTCGGTGTTTCTTATCTGATTAATCGTATGCGCTTACCCTTTGCTAATAAACGCAGAGAAGTTGCAACCAATATGTATAAACTTCAGAATAACCATACATTTTTCACGGTGTAACTTTGGTAACAAGTAGCATTTATTAGTATGAGTTTAAAGCTTTGTTTCAGTTGACCACGGCTATCTCTTTGAATAACTACCCACTAAGTACACCTATGATTATGCCAATGCGGTGTTAGGCCCAAGATAGTCATGGATGATGAGTAGATAGCTGTTGTATATGAAGCAATTAAAACTAGACATTCAAATGTGTCAGTTTTATGGAAATTGCAGGAAATGCATCCTCTTTAGACTATCAATTAAAATAATGATTTGTCTGTGAACTTTATTGTCATACATAATTATATATTTGCAAAAATTAACGTCTTGTCTTAATATTTCCAGGTAAATTTGAGCCGCATCCTGCTGCCAGCTTCAACATGGGATACCTCATGGCGCCGTACCCCTACCCCAACGGTGGGGCGCATCCCCTACCCGTCTCAATGGTGAGTTTTTACGATTTCGCATTAACTAAATCGTTTTAGCGGAGTGACGAGAACTGGTGCTCTCACCCCTTAACTTCGAACAGTTGACGCTTTTTGTTTTAATTTTTATCGAAGGCTTTTAGGGCTTTTTTGAATGCATGAATTTTTGCGCTCGATATTTCGCTGTTGAAAAATTACTGCGTAAAAGTTTCCATCATTTTCACAAGAGTTGTCTACATACTTATATCTACTCAAGCCTTGTTTCATGGGGGTGGGTAGAAACGACAGTCCGTCCACGGCCACGACCCTTACATACTGCTTTTGTTTCGTTTACGTTCATACATCAAGTCGTACACGCAGGCCGGTTGCGAGTACTACGCACCTCACTTTTCTGAAGAACATCACAAATACGTTCAATATTACAAATATGTCTTTATAGGACTTTGCCAACCAACCAAAAACTGCAGGAAAAAGCAAGAAAGTAAACTTATACTATCATTCAGTACTAGAATTATTTACCTTTTTGGGTTATGATATGAACGTCCTCTGTGGCAAATAAACTTTTTTTCTTTTCTTTTTTCATATTACACAGCAATATTTCCACTACAGTATTCTTAAAAACAAACAATTCTTATAATTCTCTTTTCAAAAACATAAAAAAACACACACAAATGTCTTTAAACATAAACCAAATAATATCATAACCTTATCGCAAAGGTACTCTACTTATCGCCACCAGATTGCAAGGGACACCAGCAAAATAGATATATCTGTAGATATGTATGGAAAGAATTCGCTTATCGGTCACATTATCGCTTGTCGACGCTTGTGATCGTACTATAATTTAGTTTGTAACGCTGCTGGTTTTAGATTTAATTAAACGTTACATTACGCCTGTATTCTTCGAAGGATATGGCAGACGTGCACTTATAGTAGCACCCACATTTCACCATTTATGTTTAATTTCCATGGAAAAGGGGGCAAGCCTACCGGGAGGAAATTATCCAGACAGGTTGCTAATGAGAAAATTGGTATTGGAAAAATTCAGTACAAACAAAAAAAAAAACAATACCTCACGCTTAGCAGTCGTTCTTGGGATTACGAGACCAACTCTATATCTATTTTTTTTTTATAAAGTTTTGCTTGTAAGTACTAGTAGAGCAACTTTTATTTCGTTTTTAAAAACAGCCGCTCGATATAAATCACCCCGACTTAGTGAAATGAGTTGTTGACTGACAGCTTCTTTTGGAAATACTATTAAAGACAAACTTATTTCTCCTGTCGATGAAATCAATATTGTGGATGTGTAAATAAATACTCATTCCGACTATGGAAACCTCCTCTGTGCGTGGTCCGACACGCATTAGGCCTGTTTTTTTATTAGTTTGAAATAGAATAGAGCATCTTTCGCGACATTTGTTGCAACTATCTAAGTTGGACGAAAAGCGTTATATACAAATTAGTACAGTAGTTAGCAAATCTTGAATTAAGTCGTGTCAATCAAAGTTTGACTAACCAGTTGTATCCATTAATAATACCAGCCTATTACTGTTCCACTGCAGGGCAAAGGGTTCTTCTCATACAGAGAAGGCATGAGCATTGATCACCACAAGATTTTGCACTTATAAAAATTAAGTCCAGGTTTCCTCACGATGTTTTCCTTCACCGATGTGTAAGACAAACCTATAAGCAGTCACATTGACATTGCCCGTATTTGAACCCACAACCTCGTGTATGAGACCCGAGGCAACCACTGGACCATCACGAAATTCCGATTAATATGAATCTAAAATCCAAAATCTGACTCCACAATTACAATATTTCAATTAAATAATTTCAGCGATGTTCAAGATAAGCTTAGAAATTACATATGAATAAAATAGTCACATCGATACTTGCTCCGATTTGAACCCACACCCTCGAATTACACCCATTATTTAATTAAAATGACGTCTTCCTGTCATTACTAAATAAAAAACGGAGACTGCAATACGTAATAAAATACCGCTACAGCATCACATCTACAAATGCACCTTACATAAGATAAACTTAGTATATTTACACAATGTACTTATAAACAAACATCAAGATGGTCTTCCACATCGTAATATAATCCACCGTGATACTATTTTTATTGGATTATTTCCTCGTAATAACCGCACCACGTGTTCAGCCCGGGTACGAACCGGGGACGCGCCGGAAACGGTAACACAAACAGTTTTTATTTCTGACTCCATCCTGCTTCAATGTGTACAATCGGGGAAATAACTAAATTACACATTCATATTTTATTGGTTTTCTCTGTTTGGTGAGGTTTTAATGGTTTCTTATTGTCCATTTTGGTTGTTCTATGAATCATTAGACAGGTCTTTTTAGTGTGTCTTTAGATAAACACAATATTCTCCACTCCAACGTGATTAGTCATTTTGTAAAGTAGCATCTAATAAAATATCTCAACTCAAGTCAAGCATAAAGAAATCGCGGAATCTTAAGAAAAATAAACCATAAAGTAATACTCCAAAGAATTTATTTGAATCTAGAATGACCGAATGAAAAGCTTTTAAACAAATCGTACGTAGAACGTCGGGCGTCGTACGTCAATATCGTTCAATACCTAAGTCTAGTACGCATGCACGGGCGCGCCATTCAAATCCTTTGGAACGCGGTAAGAAACGAAAAAAGAATCCGCCGCGAAAATATGAAACTCGAAACGCAACAGGTGGACATACAACCGTCTCATTCTTTTCTATGAGATTTTAAGTTTCGTCTCTGTTGTACGGAAGCCGCCCCTACAGTCGCCGCCCCCGCTCTGGGGCGGGAAATTTAAATGAAGGAGGGGTAGGGATGGAAATGCTTTTCTTTTTGCTCGCGGGGTGTATTTTAGGGCTTTTGTCTGGGTGAATGCGGCCGGCAATTTCGGGGTCGCTTGCGTTCGTTCCGTCTCGGGATTTGAAAATCGAATATTTTATTTTTTTAAATTGAATTTAAGCGTTCCTTTATTGGACGTGTTTGAATGAGGTATTTAGAATATAATGAAATAATGAATGAATGAGTTTTCCTCAAAGTGGTTTGAAACGGGACTTGAGCTGAAAAAACAAATTAAAGCTATTTAGAATCTTTGCGTCGATCTTCTTCCGTCATCCTATTAAGATAAAACAAATGCGTTTACTTAGGTATTCCTGTCACGTTTCTTAAAAAAATAAAACGTTGTACTTACTTAATGATCATCTTATCAGCTTGACAAAATCCGCTGAACATGCTCCTCATAAGTAGTGCTAAGTTTTATGATATACTGCCACATTGTGCCTTATTCACCAAACATGGTGAATTGATTGGTGATCGCAATACTCAAGTACCTTTGGTGTTATGAACAAAAGCAAAACTCACACCCCTCCATGTTCCATGCTTCGGGAAGCGCGATGAGCCGTTGATCCCGGCCGTCAGTTTTAAGTCTGACATTCGTAACGGTTAGTCAGAAACTCGAAAGTCTTACAGCCAGTCTTATAGGTTTCGTTTTACACAGTAACAGGGTTCTAGTGGTCAGATAGACCATTGCTCCATGTAAAATACTGATATTCAGCTGCATCCGGATAGGCTGGAAGTCGATCTTAACATAGTTAGGAAAGGCTAGGCAGATGATGAAAGCATAACTCATAACCTGTTACCCGCTGGGAACAGGTTGTGTTGTGTTAAAGTGTTCTAAAAACGCTTTAAGGAATAAAACAGGTCAAATGTCACAAAAAGTCTTTTCGAACTTTATCATCCCCTCCACTCCCTTCAAAGCGTAGTTTTGAAGATAAAAATAGCCTTTTGCACTCAAGAATAATATAGCTTTGTAACAGTGCTATTTTTTATAGGATTGTATCATTAGTTCCGGAGATTATCCCCTACAAACAAACTTACAAACAAATTTTACCTCTTATTAATATTAGCAAAGAAGTATAGATAGTAAAATCATAACAATTACAATAAATACTGTAATTTTCCGTAGCAATTGAATTGCAATACGATAACGTTAATTAATAGTACGTAATAATTATTGTGAGCTGTTATTAACTTATTGCCTGTGGTCTGTACGCTGCCTTATCAAGACTTAAGTTAGACTTTCGTCGGTTATGGTTGTAACTGGCAACATTTACCCTTTTATTAGTATGCGCGGAGTAAAGTGACTAGTATTATTCCGAGGTTTATTTTGACGTTACTTTATTAAGAGTTTGTTAAATAGAGGGTGGAAGGGATTCCGTCGAATAAACCGATACATGTAGGTATGTTCAGTACATGATTCATAATTACAAAGATTTTTCTCAAGTTTTTTTTTTTTTTTCAATTTAAACTGTAACTAACTGTAAAAAAACATTACATCACACCTGTATATCCCCGAAGGATTAAGCAGAGGTGTACCTTGAGTACACCCAAGTATCGCCAGTTATGTTTAAGTCCTATGCAATAGGGGGCGAGCCTATTGCCATCAATCGTGCAAAAATCGAGACTCATCAAGATTACCATGATTTTTACCTAACCCAATGAGATTTTAAGTAGAGACATAAATTATTAACTTTTCAATATAAAATACCCATTCGGTTAAATAGAAACGATGATTCTCTCAGAAGTTTTTACTGGTTGAAGTAAAAATCACATCAGAAAAGAATCTGATGTAGTATTTTTTACTTTAAACACTAAAAAGTCAAACTGACAACGTGATATCAGTTATTGCGGCTATGTACCTTCCACCCTGTATAAGTCAATTCGCTCTGAATAAAACTGCGAACCATAAAAGGCATAATTAGATTTTTATTTACATACCTAAACATTTTGAAATTGAGTTTTATGCAAATAGTAACTGGTCGCAATTTGCATTGTAAGTTTATATAATTTCCATGACTAATATACTCTTTTATGTGCGAGTGACCACTGGCTTAGTCCGAGCTTAGAAGCTATTTAACATCACGCTAAGACGATAAGGAGCGAAACTGTGCGGCACGGCTAGTTGTTAATATGACTCATGTTTGCTGTCATTCTTCCCATTGCACTCACACATGTAAGTATGTCTATGACCCTCTTGTGTGAGTGTGTGTGTGTGTTTGACATTCTCCGGAAGGGGTGAGGATTCTCGTTTATTTTTAGAGGACCACACGACATGATAGTTTAGACTACTGGAATAATTATGATAAATGAGTTGATGTGGCGCGGCGAGCGAAGGTCCGCTTGCGACGCAGGAGGTTGCGGGTTCGATTCCCGCCTTGGGACAAATGTTTGTACGATCTACAAATATTTGTTCCGGCTGTTCTGGGTATTTTCTATGTATAGTAAAAAGTATCTATTTATGTAATATATTGTATTAAGTGTATCAGTCATCTAGTACCCATAACACAAGCTCTGCTTAGCTTGGGGCTAGATGATGCTGTGTGGATTGTCCAGCATTATTTATTATTTATTTATTATTGGTTTTATTTGTGGCAAACTGGTAAGTAAGTAGACTATTTATTTCTAAAACTTGATGTAAGATTGGAAGTAGATATTCTTAATCACAGTTTCATTATATCTACTAGGTTCTACAACCTAGTAGATATAATGAAACTGTGATTTGTTAAACGTTAAAAAGTTACAGATTAGTTAATTAGTCATTTAGTAACTATTTATATTGTGCACGCGACTTTGTCCGCGTGGAATTTAACAAAACGTGGGTTTTTATTTTCATTTTTTTTTGGGATCCTTAATTCTTTTTCAAAAATGAAAGTAGCTTACGTTATTCCTTATCACATCAGCTACCCAGTCAGTGAAAATATATATATGGGTGCAGCCATTTCGGAGATTAACGCCCCACTCGAACTGAATGCGGCTAAATACCAGTATTTTGCAGGGGACGAATGCCTATGACCTCCACAACCTCAGTACTGAGTAACACTGGTTGTCGGAATTTTGGGCTTCCGACTACCTTCAACGACAGTCACTGTGGAGACCTTCAGCGGTTACTGAGACCTTAAGGACAACTCCAGGACCTCGTCCTCTTTAGACACCAAGTTGAACTCCTTACCTGAAATCCAAAAAAATAAGCCCAAACACCATAAAACACAACTTAACATGTTATCAGTAAAATATTATAGTCCTACGAGAGTATCTTCACGACGTATCGCGAACACGTCGCGGCGGCGTGAGCAGGCGGTCACCTAAGTCAGATTACAATTTGTGCAGTACAATGTACGTTGGTTAGACGGCAATTTATGTAGTAACGGTACGTTGTTTCGTGATGGTGAAGGGTCAAGGTTCTTGGTGATTTTGGTACCGAACTCATGGGACTGTCCATGGATAATTTCGGTAGTCCTGGGCTGTCACAGATCAGTTTTTATTCAAGTGAAAATTTCTTCAGCCTGTAAAGCGATTGTTGGGGCTTACGGGCTCGCGTCACCGACATGCTAATGTGAGAGAGCTGTTAATATGTAGCCAAAGACCATCTCCTCTAATTCATTAAATATTAAGTAACATTATAAACTATTACTGTTTCAGATAGCCAATTAATGTAAAATGGTACGATTGATCATCTTTGATAAAATCCCCTAAACAAAATAAGATAAAAAAAAGACCACCCCAAACACTTATCTGCACGGTCCTCACAGGATCTGAACAAGATAATGTCTGGACTTTAAAAGAGACTGTAACCTCTGTATTTCTTTCGGTGTTCCTTCTAAGTGTAGTAAGTTAAGGTAACACCGACCTAGTTTAAAACAATACTTTACTTGTTGAAGTTCTGAAGCTTTATGCAAAATATTTTATTCAGCTTTATTCAGGTTGGACAGGAAGCCGACCCCAATATAGTTGGGAAAACGCTAGGCAGATAGGCAGATAGAAATACATATGTGTAAAAGTGTTTGTTAAAACCCATTTAGAGAAATTTATATAATTTAGCCACAAGCCCAGGGGGGATGATATTTATTACTGTTACATATGTGCATAACTGTCTAGTTATGCACATCTCTGTCTAAATGTCTTGAGGATAGACAAAGCAATCGATTACCATTATCTGTCGGCTACAACCATT
Organism: Phlogophora meticulosa; assembly: GCA_905147745.2. Classification (NCBI taxonomy): domain Eukaryota; kingdom Metazoa; phylum Arthropoda; class Insecta; order Lepidoptera; family Noctuidae; genus Phlogophora; species Phlogophora meticulosa. The sequence continues at coordinate 4,853,116 of LR990542.1, forward strand.
ATTAATATTATCATTTAGTGTGAAGTCTTTGTTCAACTGTAAACCCATTGATTAGTTTGCACATGAATGGCGACATCATTCATGAAGTGTACACCCACTTGGCCACGTTACGGGGTTAAATGGTACCATTCAACCAATCAATCAGTGTAATAATGTGATCCGATTGATATCGATTGGTAATAACTGATTCATGATATGATATTGTACATTGGCCGTCAATTTTGTTGATGTGACTTTTGCCTTATATCATTGCGGCTTGGTGTTCTTTATAATGGAAACTTATTTAGGCGCGTTGTGTGATTTTTGGTAAGAATAAAAGTTGAAGAGTTCGCGTCACCGACATGGTTATGTGAAGTTATTACAAAGTTTTCATTTCTGTTCGCAATTCCCATCACCATCATTATCTGTCGAGATTTTTCCCAACTATATTGGGTCGGCTTCCAGTCTAACCGGATGCAGCTGAATATCAGTGTTTTACATGGAGCGACTGCCTATCGGTCCTCTACAACCAACCGACCCGAAACCTGTCGGTAATCCAAATGACGGCCTTTTTGTTTTTATTTCATAATGTTACAATGGTATTTAAAAGTAATTATAAGATTTTTGTTAAGGAAAAAGTACATAATTTTGACAAGAGCTTCTGAAGAAATCGTCTGAGCTTACTGTGGTTCCGACGGATATCCCTTATCCAATGTACCTATAAGACCATTAAAAAGAACATCCCTGCCGGTCCCCAATCCGTCTCCGATACCGTCCATAATTCCGTCCGGGAAAATCATTACACACGCCCCGCTAATTCGGGTTTCGAGAGAGACCACCCGACCCCCTATCTCCCCTACCCACGCTGCATCTCATTTTCAAATACCATACTAAGGCGCGATTTCTATACACCCGATCAGCTGCAAGCCGCACGAATATAAACTCTATATCTTACTTTCAAAGTGCATTTTCCTTAGATAACAACACAAAGTAGTCACGCCAATTGTAACTTTGTTGTCTGGGCGCTAGAGTTAGAATTTCTTTGTGTTTTCTTCGGTGCTCGCGTACGGGTCCCGACCCAGATGGCGGGGGTGGGATGGGGAACGTTTTCCACTGAATAATAGAGGGGAGATTTCCTCTTATTTTTTCGTGAATTTTTTATTTAAGAAAGGGATAAGATTTTAATGTGGGCGCTCCGTGCTTTTATTACTTACGATTGTGAGATATGTCGCTATTGTTGTGAGTCTTGATGCGTATGGGGTTTACGCTTAAAGTATTTTGTATGGCCGGAGGACGGAGTTACGTCTTTAATGACGTTTCACTTGATATACTCCAGCAGTTTTTTATCCTCTGCCATATTGCGACTCGCGGTTACGTATTGTGCCCATTGTTCGGGTTTTCCACTTAGCTTTATATTTTCAGGGTACCTTTTTACCGATTAGATGGATAGAATCTTCTACAACTTTTTGTAATATCGACCGTCTATAGCAGCCCATCGGACGAATCAAGTTGTCGTTCATCTAATAAGTATGCCGTCCACAGACGTTGCTTGCCGGAAGCTAGGACGCATTCCCCGGCGTCGCCTACCCTTGAACCTAGCTCAAAATTCTGCAGCTAAGTGTTTGGGTCTAAGATGTAGGCTTTTAGCGATAATTTCGAGAGTATTACTTTATAATGCTGTTGTAAGCAAAAGTATTTGATTTTAGTGTCATCAGATGTTAGAAAAGGATCTTAATTGTATTATTTTGAGGGAAGAATTTTGTTTAGGTACACAGTAAGGAAAGATGTCATCAAAACTATACCTTGGGAGTATTATACACCATTGCCTAGCCTTCCAGGGGAAACAGGCGTGTTGTTAAGTTATGTTAAAGTAGGCTGCACGCGAGTGATAACTAAATCAGTATAAGCTGACCTCTTAATCTATTGAAACTCCGTACATAAAATCTTCTTGAAAACCACTCGGTTTCCCACCAAATTCCATCTATCTAATGAAATTAATTATCGTTGTTTATTCTGTACTTGTGTGGTACTCAGCTGTATCCGGATTCTGGAACCCGACCTCAACATGGTTGGAAAACTCATGTGATGATGACGATGATTATGAGTTTACTCACCACAAATAAAAAGTCACAGCACAAAAATAACATTCAATGTAGTACTAAGCCCGGCCCCTCTTTTTGTTTATTCCATGCACCACCACATAACAGGATATCTGAGGATACATAACTTCCTTCCTTATCTTCTTTCTTTCCATACAAACATCAACACGCACACATACATACACACAGTCAAAATAAAACCGGCCAAGTTCCTGTCGGACAACGCACGGTGAACGGTTCCGTAGTCGGGATGAATATTTAAGCATGCAGAGTACCGATTTTACGAACTGCAAAAGAAAGTTTGTATTGCATGGTAAACTTAAGTTATTCATGGAGTTGTAATTTCTGAAGCTAGTATCTCACTTGCAATTGACGTAAGCAGAGAAGTCGTTTAGAACATGATACGCTGTGTGTACAGATTATGTTTTTCATTTTTCAGGAACGTGTAATATAAGTATTTATTTGGTAATTTCACCACACTATTGTTTACTGGTACTTAACCTTTTGACCGCCAAAGCAAAAACGAACGCGCGTGCCCTCCACGCCAAGCCTTTTCATTAAAAACGTTTCATTTCTTCTTTGATCATGAATTTATCAAAATCCATAGTGTTTTTAATTTGTTTCACCCATTCAAATACTTGCAGGGGCTTCAAGTTTTTTTAGATATTTAAATTAATACACAAAAGTAAAGAATTGAATTGTTTATTTCGCATTTATAGTACTTATTACTTACGCAGCTATCAATAGTCTCCGTGTAAAACGGTTCCATTTTTCCCATTTGACTACGGATCCCTCATAACTCTCAAGCGTGATTATAATAATTGTCGGTGCGATCAATGACGCAATTCTCTTTGCTAATGCCGGCAAGATCGTTATCAATTCAATGATTGTTTATTGTTTCTGCTGTTTGATAAGGCGACACCTTGATGTGGACGATGTATTGAAATCCGTGGCAAGGTTAAGCATATTTAATATTGATAAACAAGTGTATATAAGTACCTTTTGTTGATTGAACACCGAATTATGTTTATGTACTTGGAGATTTAAAAAAAAACCGGCAACGAACGAGTTGGATTCGCCCACCGAGTATTGTAACAATCATCATCATCTGCCTAACCTTTTTCCAACCATGTTAGGGTCGGCTACCAGTCTAACCTGAAGCAGCTGAATATTTTACTGCCCGTCTGACCTCCACAACACAGTTACTAGAAAATACTCTAGAATGTTTTTCAGTCTTTCGGGCTTCTGACTACCCGTAACGACTATTAAAGATCTACAAATGACAGCTGAGACCAACGGGTTTACCTGCTTTCCGAGACACGGAGGAGTCTCGATATCTTGTGTAGGGTCACCCATCCAAGCACTGATATTTGATCCAACGAACGTAGCTTAAACTCCGATTGACCGATCCGACTGTTTTTATTTAGCCACGAGGATTGCAATACGACAATTTTTATTTTCGAAGTACTCTATTTAGTAAGTTGAGTTGGATTATCTGACGGAATACTGAAACAACATTTTACCCACAAACGAACACTAGCTGAATAAACTAAACCACGCCTAAGGGGTAGTTGTAAACACAAACAAGTATTTTGTTAAGAGGCGGTCAAATGACTTAGTATAATGTTCGTAAAGTATTGCCAGCTAACTTACTCGACACTTCAAGTTAATGTTATGGCAACACCTACCCAAATGCATATTGGTACTCGTTAGACTTAACGCTCCCATAGAAAACCATGTTCTTAGATAAGAGGCTAGTAATTTTAACACCATCGTACTTAGAATAAATAAATAATACCAGTCTCTTACTGTCCCACTTCAGGGCCAAGGCCTCTTCTCATACAGAAAAGACACGAGCATTAATCGATTTTTTTATTATTATCATTAATCGCATTTCTGACTTTTTAACTAATTAAAAGTCCAAGTTTCCTTAACCAAAGTCAGTGAGGTCTAAAATAAACTTACACGAAAACGAAATTACAATAAGTATTGAAAAAGTCACATTGTTTATATACCCGGGGCGTTAACCACTACGTCATCGTTACATCGTACGAAAAATCCTTTTAAAACACATAACATTACATCAGGCCTGTATTCCCCAAAGGGTTGGGCAGAGGTGCATCTAAACACGTCACACATCGTAACATCCACATTTTGCCAGTTATGTTGAAGTCCCATGTAATAGGGGCGAGCCATATTGCCATCAACCGGTCACAAAAGTAAACTCTTTCGTATCCTTTTAAAACCACACAGCAAATTCGAAGTAGGTACAGTACGTCACTATTTTCACTCAAGGGAACGCTATGAGAACTCACACAACACAGTTTCTCATTGTAAATCCTCCCCGGTAGTTCAATATTCAACTACCCACTATAAAATAATCAAACACTACAAGGGTTGGGGTGTCATCACGCCGAGCTGGGGGCAGGGGGGTGGACAGTAATACTTTTAAAAGCGTCATCCCGTCGTCGGCACCCTCTCTCTGAGAGCTTTGTCGGATATCTCATTGTGCGTACGCTCGCACAGAGAAGTCGCTCCGTTACAACACAGTGCGCCGGATGCCTTTTTTCGTAGAAAAAAAAATGGTGTCAATTTTTTGCTTCTGAATTTTTTACGATTCTAAAAAGTCAACTGGCGATCCTTTTTTGTTTTATTCAACAAACTATCGTTTATTTCAATGTAAATGTTGTTTTAATGGAAACCTGTCAGCGTTACATTGATATTTCGTTAAACTATTACCGTGAAAGCCATCTGATATTTCGAGCGTTCAATGAAACGTAAAATATGCAATGTTTTGATTTGTAAATTTTTAACAGGTAACTTTTTAAAAGGTGCATTTATTTTTGTTATTTTTTACCGTATAGCGTTGCAATTATGAAGTGAATATTGTGTTCACATGTATGAATGGATGAGCAAATATAACGGAGAAGCGTAGCAATTATACCATCTCTTTACACAAAGCCTGTATAAAGGAGATGCATATATTATATTTCCAATAAGATCTGGATTCTGGAGCTATCTATCCGAGTCCCGACGGATGGTAATTGCCTAGAAAGTCCTATTTCCATCCCGCTTCGTCCCCACCTGTTTCGTTCGCCCCCCTACACCACCCACTAGCTCCCAGTCTGGTCTAGATTTTAGATTCGAGACCTAATCTCGTTTCCAATGGAATTGCGAGAGAATGTGTACGTTTTCATTGCTTGGTGGTACTGTTTGGTTGGTTTTGTTGCATTGAATGTAACTTGGATGGATTAAAAATGTAGTTTTAGTGTGAAAACTCAGAAAATAGTTATTGCAGCTTATGCGCCAGTTTTAGTTGTTTTTTTTTTTCACACATTACCTTTACTTTTATGAGATGTAGATACTTACTATTTTAAATGTAACTCACAGTCTCTAAAACCAAAAAGTACTTTCTGGTGTCATTTAAGCCTTTGAACAAAAAAACCTTTAATATTAAACTTATCTGTACTGTTTGCAGAAGAACATGTACATCATGATGGATTTGACTTTTAAATACAAATTCTGATAAAAGTGATATTTGGAATTCGTGAAAACACTTTCCAAAATAAACAGAGCTATGAGCTATTTATTTATTTATTTAAATATTGTTATTTATTGATTCTGCCTGCCTCGTTGGACCGCAATAACTACGGCTGAGCTTCGGTCATGGGTACGATTCCCGGGTCGTACAAAATGTTGTTGGGTTTTTCCATCAGATCCCCCCCCCCCATTATATGACACTTCTTCAAAACTGGCAAAATTTAGGAGTATCGTATACCTTTGTCCAACCCTGCGGAACACAACCGTGATGTTATACTGTGATTTGACATAATTATGTCACGTAAACTTTCGCAGCGCGAATAGACTGTAGTATCCATTTAACCATTACTCATCGGGAGTACCGTTTGGGCGTTTGCTATTAAACAAGACAAATGACCTTTTAACATCACACTTTCATGGGATATCGGGGTTTTCAAAGTCATGTCTACACATTTGCCTTTAGTACCCCTTTGTGTCCAGCTCTCGTATCATAAACTTTCATTAGCAATAAACAGCAACAGCATAAACATTAGCATTGGAAATATACTTTTGTTATGTTAGTACTGTGTCTTGTTTTAAAGGCTGGGTGTTTTGGCTGTTGATGTATTATAGCTCGGTGTTTCATAACGTCTAAAAAATTCGATTTCGTCATCTGCCTTGCCCTCCATAACCTTGTACTGGTCGGCTTACAGTTTAACTAAGTGCAGTTAAATTTTAAATGGAGCGGCGGCCTATCTGACCTGCATAACTCAGTTACTGAGTTATTTGTAACCCCTTGGTAGGTAGTGGTTGTCTATCTTTCAGCCTGAAAAAAAAACTTGCTAACTTGGTTTAAATGTGTTAGTTAGTTAGCTCTGCATATAGAATCTTCAGCCAAAATGGATAGCTTAAAATCATCCAATTACTATGCAACTTATGCGTAATACGAGAAAACGCAATAAAACTTAGCCCCATTATCAATAACCACTCATGTCGGATTAACCCTATACCAACCCCTAATAACTCTTAAGCGAGCGTCCAATTTCACACCGACTGTTACTAAAGATGTAAATATTAAATCCAATTTATAAACTTACCCTTCACCTAACCCCCTCGATTATCCACACACAAAAAAAAACATAAATTATGACTATTATAACCTCTTCAAAACCATTGTGCGGTATTAATCGCCAATTCGTTATAAATACGCACAGTGAGCCACCCCGCCTATTTGCGCAGACAAAAAAAATGTGAATATGATTTTATGGCAGGTTAAATCTATTTAAGGGGGATTAAGTTATGAGTAATATTTCTATTTGTAAGGGGCATTTAACGAGCTATTTGACGCCTTTTGGCATCGCGTGCGGTTCGCGGGGCGCCATTCAACACCAGATAACCCATAATTATGATCCATCTTACCACTATAGTGGTTTTATAAATGTTTGTTTTCACGACAGGTGAATTATAATCATCGCCGCGATGATTAAATGATCGCATGCTGTTTGATGCGGCTTTTGATTCCGCCGTTTTATTAATGCTAGTTATCATAAAATGGTTTCATGGAATCGCTTTACGTTGTTCACTAACCGATCGGATGTTTTTATTTAAATTAAGTTGACACACACACTCACACGCACACTTTTTTATAACTTTTTGCTTTAATGTAATTTTTTCACATGAATATTAATAGACTCTTTTACGGTAGCCCACGGGCCTAGTCGATGTTGTTCTATGTACATTAAATATGTACCCTGTGTACGCGACGTATATTAATTTCCATCGAATCCGAAATCAAAGGCGCTCATGTCCCAGAGGACAGCCCGATGGTCTAATGTGCCCATTCTCTGGACAAAGCGGATTATTTTCGTTGTTGTCATATCTCAAACCTATTAACATAATGTGGTGACGTGATTCCCTTGTTTAGGTTTTTTGTCTTGTTATTTTTTCTCACTTGTCACACTGTGTGGTCTATTAGATATTATGTTTTGACGTATCTACGTTGTTTTCCGAGAAGGCGTTGCTTCGTTAGCGTGCTGTGGGATTACTTTACGTCATGCGAGCTGAAATATTAAGTATTTTTTTCCAACAATATCATTCCGTACCCTATTATAAAGTTTGAAAGTTGAAATTACTGTATCTATAAAACAAAAAGCTTGGCTAAACGATGCAAACATAGTTTTCCACTTAAAGCGAAATTATTAAACCGATTACGGCCTCCCTTCGTTTGCACACAAAATACTCAATTACGTAAACAAGGCAAAGAAAAATACAAGTAAAAAAATACTACCGTGTGCTGGCAATACCGTAAAAGTGAATGAAAACATAACATACCATTACGTTGCCGCAGTTGCTAAACAAGGCAAGTTTTCCCACAAAACGTGGGTTTAGCGTTAATATTTCAAGTGTATTGTTTGAGTAATTGCTCGCCCCGCGAAATAACCTAATGGGCGTACTTTGAACGCAGTGAAAAAAAATCGATTCACCCATATTTGTTGTTAATTATAGTCGGTTGAGCCGTCTTTCCGCTTCTGCTGGTTCGAATACGATTTAAGACCCTCCCTGGTCCAATTACAGAGTTCTCAAAAGTCCCCCCTCTTACCCTCCCCCTCTCATTTTTAGATCGAGCCTCGTTTTAATGACCTCTCGAGTTCCCGATGTTCATTTGTCGCGAGGGTTTTTGCGTACGATTATTTCACTTTTTCTTTTTTGCCCCGTAACGATTGGAGAGTGAAGCACCGTGGTGGAACGCACTCGAGACCTTAGAAATATTATAATATATTTCAGTTAAATTTTTCGTCTAACGTTGGTTGGCAGTATCGTTATGTTTATAAGAACTTGCTGGATTTATTTTTACTTAAGTACTTGAGAACTGAGTGCCGGTGGCGGTACTTGTATTTGGATCATCATATGTTTTCATTGTTACTTGAATAAGTTAAAATTATTGTAAGCTTAGTACTGTTACCAAGAGAATTCTTATTACTAAGCTGGAGATTTTATCGTGTTGATTTAGAAGCATTGTTCTTCTAAAGCAACACGATAAAATCTCCATCAAGAAATTGATAAGTCCATACATTTCATCTAATTGTTTAAAACTCACTCCCCAATTCCCCATATTAAAAATTTGTCCCCATTACGAGTTCCATAGAAAAAGTTCCACAGCACGAGGGGTTCCCTTTGTCCTGCCTGTTTGGAATCCTGTAATTTTCTATGATTCTGCAGTTTGCCCCAGTTTGCAGTAATTGTATAGGGAAGGATATTAATTCTGTATTACTCCCTTTGCAGCCCTTTGTGTGCAATTTTTAATCTTCGCTAATATAGTCGTTGATTGCACAAATGATTACTGATGGATCGACCGTTTTGACTTTGTTTATATTTGAAATAGGAATTTTATTTTTTGTCCTGCTTGTTTGTTGTTTTTGTCCACTGTGCAAAATTAAAGTGCGGTCGGAATAATAAGGAATTCTTGGAAGTAGATAAGTATGGATAAAACGTTAAAGGTATTTTTATAAAATGATTCTTTATTTGTATTGTTAGAACTGCGGTCTTCGACGTCCACTTGTTCTGACGTATAAGCATATTAGTCACTAGGTTTAGAATATTGGTGGTAACTAAGCTAATTTAGAGAATTGCCATCTCTTTTAGACAGATAGCACGAGAAAAGGACGGCGACAGTTATGTTCTAAGTTAGAGATTTCAAATTAGTTTATGCCTTGAACTTGACCATGTTTTGGTCGATGCCTTTTATATGGCTGACTGTTTCTTAGGAAGTTTCAATTCAACTAAAATTGACAGCTCTTATAAATATCCGGCCCTTTCTTGTTTTATAAGGAAGAAAGTGATGAAAGTAGTCTACATTTAGTTTAGCTTGACAACAAGGGAATCGGCGCCATTGTTAAAAACTTTTAGGTTTTATATTTTTGTAATCCAATCATTCGGGCCTGAAATAAATGTTAGTAAAATTCAAACACGTTTCGCCAATTCCGTATTTTATTCAAATGATAAAACAGTTCATCACCAAATTGCTACCTAAACAAATATAAAAATATACTATTGATTACAGAGCAAACAAAATTCGCTCTTGACACGAGATGAACAAACAGATACAGACATACAAAATACAAATACTGATCTTCATACGCAAACAAAATCTACATTGTGAATCGTCCCTGCTGTACCTTCCCAGGCCCAGCAGACTAACTAATACATCTAAAATAATCAAAAAGGAACTCTAACTACTACGAAATTAGGGTGAGTGCGGCTGTTATCGCCCACGTCGTGCGCTAGACGGATTTTTAAAACGACATTTTAGAACACGACGACACGACATGTGTCATCACATCATGTCAATGCAGGGATTATGATAACCATCGTACGGATGCCATCTTGCATGGGGAATCGCCCTTTGCGATCTCATAGTACGAACCAACCGAAGCGGACACTACAACTCATTTTCAACTCTAATTAAAAGACAATACAGTTGAAAGTTCAGTGGTGCGATTATTAAAAATGTACAAGGGTGATCCAGAAAAGACAATTTAACCCTAAAAAATGGTGTATGGACATTAATCCGCATGTAATATCGCAAATTTGTCATCGGTTCGCCGGGCCGGGTTGAGCCCATCTGTCAGTCAATACGCAATTCGATTTGGTACTATTAGAGATGGGAGAGTGTATTGCGCCACTTGATTGGATGAATAAAGACAATATCCCAATGGAAATAATGTCCACCTGTTAGATGAAGCTACTCATTAAAATTGAACGAGTATTCTGTTTTTTTTAAGAATTTCTGGAAGACATTTCCATCAGTATATCGAATAAACCGCTCTTCTACTTTAACCCTTCATACTTCTAATATTCTGTATTAAAATTGATATTCAAAGGATTCATATTCATAAAGTTACCCCTTATCAAGTCAATAATAACACCCTAAATATGAAACGCTTAATAAAATCCGCATATACCATTTCGTTGAAGCGGTAATAAATTGCCCTTTTTGACGTCTTATTCAGAAAACTCAGCGACTCATGTGTCAGTGTCAGACAGGAGGGTAGCGCGGGTATTAAAAAATGTATTCGGATATATCGGATACTCGATAGCGACACGCGTTTGTCGTCTTCAGGTGACGGCAACTGGGCCGGCCACCCTAACCGTTACCCACGTCTAGTATTTTGTTGCATTATTATGATGTCACATTGCGTAATTTAGCTTGACACGGAAACTTAAGTACTTAATGGTTTATTCATGTATATTTGGTATTTGCGTCTGACTTTTCAATCGACCGTGGATTGCATGCCGAAGACTTATAAAATATTCCTTAGCAATTTTCAGAATTTAACCCCGCTCGTGCTTAGTAATAACGAGTGGGATATTTCATATTGACATGTTTGCCAATGCCCTCGGTATGTTGGACCACCGATACCTACTTAATTTCCACTAAATAATAATACGACGGTAAAACGTGAAGCGGTTCGCACACTGCGTCGCTCGCAGGCGCGTGCCGCGGACAGACGCGATGGGCGTGAGCGAATTGCATCTAATAAGCCTGATACGGTTTAAACAGTAAGGTATTTTGCGATGTATTATGTTTTTTTAAAGTATTTTTAATAAAATGTCTCTACAGGGATTAAGTCGAAAAGAGTTTGTAGGTACTTAAGCTTAGACTGGTTGGTCATTGATAGGATGAATGAAAGGTAATAGTAAATGGTATAAGTTATTATGGTGTAAGTTATAAGGCAGATGTAAGTGGAAACGCAAGGAGGGGACGCCTTAGAAGGATATTCACTGACTTTATTGGTGATGTTCTTCAGCAACCGCTACCTGCCTGTTTGACTAGATGTATAAACGTAAAAGAAGCAAAAGGAGTATGTAAGGAGCGCTGTGAGCAGGTAGAGCATTCTGTAGTTTCTGCCTACCCGCATGCGATATAGGCGTAACTTTAAGTATCTGTGTGTTCTATAAAACTTCAAAAAAGTTGAACTCTTAACATACTACTTACGTTAACAATGCACTACGACGACCGATGTTTGACGACCGATGTGGCGCGGCGGGTGAATGTCCGCCTGCGACGCAAGAGGTTACGGGTTTGATTCCCGCCTTGGGACAAATGTTTGTACGACCTTCAAATAATTGTTCCGGGTGTTGTGGGTTTTTCCCATGTAAAATAAAAATATCTATCTATGTAATGTATTGTATTAAGTATATCAGTCATCTAGTACCCATAACACAAGCTCTGCTTAGCTTGGGGCTAGATGATGATGTGTGGATTGGTCCAGCAATATTTATTTATTTTATTATTTGTTACTACAAAAGATTACACAGTTATATATTTGGATTAATGTTTTTGTATCAAACCGCTTGATAACCTGCTAAATCATAGAAGCATGTAAGGAATTTAATAATGAGCGCTCCCTTTGCGATCCGGGCATTCTGCCGGAATTCCGGTTGAGTTGGTATTTACGGAACTAGTCCTAGAAAGTATGAAAGTTTTGTTTTTATGTGGTTAACAAGTTATGGCGCATACCGGGAGACGCAGACTCCACAAGGTAGACCGAAGATCTAGTGATGATCGCAGGAATCCGATGGATGAGGGACAGCGCAGCACGAATTGTTGTGGAAATAAAGAAAAGAAAGAAAAGAAATCATAACCAGCCTGTTACAGTCATACAGAGAAGGCACGAGCATTAATCACCACGCTTGCTCAAGAGTTGGCGATTACAGAATAATATTAATTATTAGTCCAGGTTTCCTCACCCTCACGATGTTTTCCTTCACCGATGTCAGTGATGTCCAAGATAAACTTATGAATTGAAAAAAGTCACATTGGTTCTTGCCCAGGTTTGCACCCATAACCTCGTGCATAAGAGGCGAGGCCTGAACTACTGGGCCATGATGACATTTATAAGAAAATAAATAAAATACATTTATTTAGCATAGACTAACAGACACGCAGCACACCAGATACGTAAATCAGATAAAAACAAAAAAAGATTAATTAAAACGAGTAAAGTCCGATGTAAGAAATTGGCAGGAAAGGCAAAATTTAGCAAAAATGCCAGACAACTAGTGCCTAACGTTCCTTGAGGGAGGCCTAAGTCCAGCATTGGACGTTTTATGGCTACAATGATTATGATGTGTCAAACAAGCACTACCCTGTTTGTGTTATAAATTAAATAAGTGTGTACCGCTTTAAGAAAATCTCATCCAATACCTGTGTAAAGTTCAGCGCCTTGTTGGGTAGTCGCGTGCCGCAGACAGACGCGATCGGCGTGTGCGCATTGCTTCCTGGTAATCTGGTAATGAACGCGCACGACACGCAGTACAACGCACTTGTCAGATTTGATTATGTTGTTCACATTTTTAATGTTGGTAAGCTTTGTATGTGTGTGAATTGTAGTGCAATTGGATGGAAGCGTGTGAAGCTCATTGCAGCCCGGGCTGAAGACAAGGACGCAATGACAAATGCTCACGCGTCATTTAAAGGTCGTTTTTGAACACACTTGTCCATTTGGATGAATGAAAAAATCCAATAACACTTTACGACCCGGGGATCGAAAACAAGACCTCGTGCTCAGAAGCTACGCTTGCGATCACTAGACCGAGGAATCAGTCGTTTTGTTATTTGTATGTAGTTACGATACTAGCCCAGAAAAAAGGAAACCCACCTTTGGAAATCTTTCCAATAACAGCTGAGTTCTAAATTAAAGAAAAAAAACACTGGAAAAGCTCTCAATAAATCCCCGTCGTTCGTTTAGTCGCGTGCCAGAGACAAGTGCGATGGGCGTGATCGAATCGCTTGCTATACAAAACATGTCAATTAAACAGAAAGGGACCTTTTTATAGTATCGCTTTAGATGGAACAACGTGTTTATAATGTCTATTGAAGTATGATGAAAAGTTGTCATACAGATGTAACATTCTACGAGGCGTTAGGCAGAGGTGTAACTATAGTACTGTACGACTTTGACTTCTAAAGCAACGGATCAGGGGATTATTGCTGCAAATTGAAGAGCTCCACTGACTTAATCACGTTTGCTAAGAGGTTTTTACATAATCGCGTCACATCCAAGAATCCTTCAACCGCTTACCGAGGACTCGTTCTATATTTGAAACAATTCGAATGTTGATCGGCTGTTTGAAATCAGAGAGAACTAATGTTCTACCAGCCTGTATGCAATAAGTTTTGCTATTGTATACAACCTTTATAGTTAAGACCCACACCCACATTTCGCATAAGTTTTGTTTTAGTGTTTTCTGGCTAAATGACAGATGAAATGACGGTTTCGAAATGGTTTTGTTCGCCAGAGAAAGCAGTTTACTTGTTCCCGTGGAAGACCCTAATTTTTGTTGTTCGCACAAAATAGCGAAGGATTAAGAAAAAATACCAAATTAAATATTAAAACTCCAAAACAATAAAACGAATCGATAAAATCGCGCAGATAGCGTGAAGAAATTAATCGATAATCGATTAAAAAACTCGATAACTGAAACCGTAACCACATGATATCTAATCGCATCAAAGGAAGTTTGCTTACAAGTTAGTTTAACATTTCAATTACTAAGCAAACAGGTGAAAATGGGAAAGTATTTACTCTGATTTTAACTTACTCGATTTTAGACCACTAATCGATTGCCATCAGTAATAATTTATTTCAATTAACTTTGAAACATATAGGGTAAGTAACAATATTTAAGTTCACTTGTGGAGGCAACAATTTGCCATTAATCCCAACATAAAATACCCCTTTAAACAAAAATTAAACCGTAGTGTTGTAATTCTATCTAATCGCATCAGAGGAAGTTTAGTAGGTAGGCCATTGTCTAGGCGGACATACGGACACACACGGTACAGTCGCGTCCGCTCGGCCAAAACTAGACTTTCGTTGCTAGAATATTAAATACTTCCGTCTCACAGTTCGGCACTTAATAATAGATTTTTTGAGCTTGAAACGATCCGATTGTGTGGTCTTATGATGCGTTTAGTGACAAGGACATACTAATAACCGCCATATTGGAATGTAATGCTTCAGATTTGGAATTTCCTGTATAATAAGTATGACTACGCAACACCTTAATCAGCATCTGTCTAGCTTTTACCCAACTGTGTTGGGGTCGGCTTCCAGTCTAATCGGATGCAGCTGAATACCAGTGTTTTACATGGAGCGACTGCCTATCTGACCTCTACAACCCAGTTACAACACGATACCCCTTGGCAAGACTGGTTGTCAGACTTTCGAGTTTTTGAGTACCCGTAACGACTGTCGAAGATCTACAAATGAATACCGGGACCGACTGCTTAACGTGCTTTCCGAGGCACGTTAAGCCTCGATATATTTCGAACGGTCACCCATCCACAGACCGACCTCGGCAACCGATCGATCAGCCCGTGCGGCTGTTTTCATTTAGCCACGAGTTCCTACAGCAACACCTAAATGTTGGGTCTAAATATACTTGCATTGTTGCTCAGTACGAAAACAAAGCGCTTATATTTAGACACCCGTTGCCTAAATGCTTAACGTAAACGTAACGTCAATTAGAACGTTTATTAAATTCAAAAACCGGTTCGAACATAATATATTTAAAACGTATAATTTATTTTTATTACTTATCTGTGGGTGACACTTATTGTGCTTGCATCATAAAAGACATGGCTAAACTATTGCCCTAAGCATGTACACAAATTTCTCACTAGCTCGCAACACTCAAACATTCATTTCATTTATTATTCTCCTAGAGCTTTCGTGAATTAAACAAATAGCTAAAAGTTTTTTACTTGTTTTCCCATCTTCTTCGTTTGTCATGGAGAAACACGATACACACGTAATAATTAGTGAATTAATATTTGAATGTTACTAGTGAGAAATTTCTGTACCCACATGCTTAGAGCGTCGCCCATACTTTTTAGCCATGTCTTATTGCTAGAAGACAGTTGAATTATTATTAAAAAAAAACATTCGAATTGACGTAAGGCTTATGTCAAGTATTTATGCTAGACACACACTGGTCAAAACTCGACTGTTTTTGCTTTCTGTACTCCTTCTCTATATAAACTTGTAAGTATTCCAAATCTCACACTACTCCTTGCTCGCAATATGCTTAAAAAAGGGTACACAATTTTCTCTCTAAGTACATTATATTTAGGTGTTAGTGATAACTGATAACTCACATTAATCTTACAATCACAAACATTGTCATATCCAAAGTGACAAGGAAATTCCCAAAAAAATATATGATTAAATCACCTTATTTATACTTATGGAAGCAATGGAAAAATATCCCAATCGTGTTGTTAATAATCTACGCAGAAATCGCTCCCGCTCATAATTAAAATGCTAAGATAATATCAATTAAAAGCAATACCGTGTTAAATGTATTTATCTGTTGATAAATCTATTGGTGATGTTATCAAATACTTAATACATCAGACACACGGTCGCCACTACCACACTGAGTAAAAACAGTTATCATAATTAACAAAAAAAAAACCTTTTTATTCCGTTGTTTCATGTATTTTCGCCATGCACATAAAAATCACAGCCGAATCGGGTTTTACAACTTTTATATTGAATACTTGCAAATTGCCACCTTTTTATGCATGGCAATTATTCGGATAAAGCCTGTTTCTCAACGGCTGAATGATCACCAATGAAAATAATAATTTTGGTGAAAAAAAAATAATCTTAATACAGTGTATCGCTATACCATGAAGTCAGAAAACAATTATGTTGTTGCCAAAAATAGTATGAAGCTAATTACAAAACAAAGCTCAATCCAACAAAAGGCAGACTGAGCATCTCTTTTGCTCAACATCAAAAAGCATTTTACTTGAAACAAAACCGCGTTCGCGTATCCCTAGTTACCTACATTCGAGTCAAAGACTCACCCAGTTCTTTTTACCTTGCGACTTATTACCTACATCTAGATTTAAGAACCTCAGTCTAGACTGAAAGGCTGAATTTTTGATGTGTACGCGCCGTCGACGGCTTTTAGCGCACGGCTTGTGGGGATTTAGAAACGAAGCGACACGTGAATTGTGAATAGAGTGGAGTCTGTATCGAGAATTTTTAGGTGGCTTTAAGCTCTGTGAAAGTACGACTTGGAGATTATTTTGTGTCTGCTATTTGCTCTGTTCAACACGGCAAATAAACCCTCCAATATTTTAAATGTAAAAGTTTTGATCTATCAGTTTTTGTTTGCATGTTAAATGATATTTAATTCTGAAAATAGTAGAGTAAAATATTTTATAAAATAGGTTGGCGTTTCCCTGTCTCACTACTCTGAGAAGAAACTCAGCGATCGCAGTCTCTTTTGAAGTTCAGACATTATCTTGGTCATATGAGGACCATACAGATTAGTGTCTGAGATTGTCTTTTGATTAAAGAACCACACAGATATAAGTGGACCAGTTCAGTCAGTGCAAAAAATTGACCAAAATTGTAGATTTTAACTCAGAATCCATGAGCACAACGGGTCGACGAACAATACCAAAGAAAGAATATTTTGATACTCAATAATGCTTTAATGGTTTAACGAATTTTAGATGTTAAACATATGATTAGGTATATATAATTGTATATGCGAGTGAAACCGCAGGCAAAAGCTTGTGAAGCTATAATAGTAACTGATACATGATTGATTGCAACGTGTGTGTTCTTTCTACAACCATTAGATATGCTCCACCCCACTGGCTTTTATGAAAATTCATCACGGATTACAATGAAAAATATATAAAAAATTTAACGCTCGATTAGTCGGTGTTTATTTTTCCGTTGTGCACCCACCCTTACAATAAAGTTTTGCACCGATCAGAAATTAGTGGTGCGTTAAAAAACCGCGTGATTATCGCTATCTTTACATTCAACACATAGCCTTACATTAGCTAACTGTTATAGCGGCTCATTATACGATAAATAATCGCGATTAATATTCACAGGCGGCCATATTGCGTGTCGCGGTAGCATCGCACCGCCCACTTTTGATATTAGAATTAATTTAATTCGCAAGAAACGACGCCTTAACGGACTCGCGGCTCGAACAGCGCCACTTGATCTCCGCGCTAATGAATTGTAACCTTTATTTTGTAAGCGTTAAAACTACACCAAGGTATCAATTATAAATGGACGCTCAGTGCGGTAATTGAAGACACGACCTATCATCGCCTTTTTAAACAAGTAAATAGAAATTAATAATTGTTTGTTTTTGCACTGCGTTCTGGTTATAAATTGCAGTGTTGTCCGCCCCCGTGATACCATAAATGTTAAAAACAGTTGACGATCCGACATTTTATTCGCAAAAAAAAATACAAACGAATCGAAATGCGATTATCATTAGTTTTATTTATAGGTTTATCGGGGCCGTTTAAATGTGTGCGCTCATAAATGTCATAATCGTAAAATTTAAATGTCCAATAAAAGTCATTCTAATCGAAAATCAGTTCTCACAAATATAATTTTATTTCGTTTATAAACATTTAAAATTGACATTTGGCCTGTTTAGAGCTAGGCTGGGCAAAAAGTTACGTAACAGAAGCATAATACAACATCACGCTTGTATTTGCTGGAAGGTAAGACAGAGGTGTACCAATAGTACCCACATCACCCGTTATGTTTAAGTCCCTTGTACTAGGGAGCCTATCGGGATCGGGCAGAGACACACTCTGGACTATTACTGCGATATCCCAGTAAGAAAAAATACCCAATACTAACTAAACTAACACTTGCCTAATCCGGTAATCGAACCCAGGACCTCAAGCGTAACAGAAACATACAAATATTCAATCTAGATTTGTATAAAAAAGCGGCTTGAAGCGAATGCTTTACAAGTTATTGCACCCGGGTAAGATACAATCATTCACGACCAGCCGTCTGTCAGAAATATTTAAGTATGTATTAAAATATAATACCTATAGTATGTAATTATTATGTAAATGTTTGGACTAAAAGGATATTAAACACTGTTTATCACCTATTTTTCTGTGGTTTTCTGTCAAAAATTCTACTAATAATGCTTTTAAAAGAAGAAATAATGGATACAGAAGTAATTTAGCATAATTACATGTTATAATCTTTAGATAAATCAGAGGTCTCCTTCATGCACATTAAAACTAATATCTTAAACTTATAACGACTTGGATAAATGCAGAAAAAATCCCACAGCTCATGCAAAATATTTTTTTTTTATATAACCGCTCTAAGCATCTTTAGGTAATATTTTTATCTAAATACCAGAACATTTATAAGGCTGACGGAAAAAAAACCTGGTGATCCTCTTATCACACGGCGAGCTTCGGAGCTGAGCTTAGTGACACAAGTAAAAAACCGGCCAGGTGCGAGTCGGATTCGCACACGAAGGATTCCGTACGATGTTGAGAAAAAAAACGACGAATAAATGTTTTTGTGCTTGCAAAATTTCCCGCTCTCATATTTAACTTTATTTTGTTTTTAGTATATGTTGTTATAAAGGCTATAGAAATACATACTGAAAATTGAAACTTGGTAGTGTTCATACCGTTGTAGGTTTTTACGATTGATTTACGATGATTTATACTATACAGCCCACTGACAGACATACAAACGGACGGATGTATAGCGGAGACTTATTAATAAAGTCCCGTTAATACGCTTTGGGTGCTCACGGAACCCTAACAAAACCGAGATTATATCCGAGATAACACCACGGATTTTAAAGTCATTGTTGAAAAACAAACGCCATTTATGTAACTCTTGAGTAAGGGAGATAAGAGATCTTTGTTTTAAGATGCTCAAGTGAGTTCGTGTTTTGTAGCTTTTTATATTGACTTGGTTGTCTTATCGGGCTTTTGACTCTGCGCTCTTTAAAGCTAGACAGGATATAGTTATTTTGATTACTAAGACATATAATATCTCGGTTTTTGACTGCCGCGTTGGACTAGTGGTCTGGGTGTTGTTCCCCGGGTCGGGGCAAAGTTGAATTGGAATTTCTCAGTAGCAGCCCAGAGTCTGGATTAATACCCGGTTTACGAAAGTATAATCGCTCCTTATTATGACTGCAGAAATATGAGTGTACTATCGGTACCTCTGCCTAGCCCATCGGGAAGTACAGGGGTGATGTTGTATATCAGTGTTTCTGCCGATTTAATCTGCTATCTTATCCGTCTTTTTTAATATCTTTTAGAGTCAAACGTTATGTTTAGATATTCAATCTTTTGCAAAGACAATCGTATCTATATTAAAGACTATCGTGACATCTGAAATGTTTCCGTGACGAAGCGATTTCGCCTGCATTGTAATGCGTGTCTGTTTACGAATCATTTAGTTTGGAATCTATTTTAATCGGCCATCTTATTTTGTCCCAGGATTTAATAAGCCTTACTCATCATCTGTCTAGCCTTTTTCCCAACTACGTTGGGGTCGGCTTCTACTCTAACCGGATGCAGCTGAATACCAGGATTTTATATGAAGCGACTGCCTATCTGACCTCCACAACCCAGTTACTGGGCAACCCGATACCTCTTAGTAAGACTGGCTGTCAAACTTTAGGGCTTCTGACTACTTGACAAAGATCTATAAATGACAGCCGGGACCAACGGCTTCACGTGCTTTCCGAGGCACGGAGGAGTCTCGATGTGTTACGAACGGTCACCCAACCACAGACTAACCTTGGCAAGCGTATCTTAATCTTCGATTAAGATGTGCGGGCGTTTTTATTTAGCCACGAGCTTCTCCCATAGCTTAGAGACTATACATAAATCCAAGTTATAACGAGAATCAATGCGTTTCACGTGTTATTACAGCATTGCAAATGACCGCACAGATCTAATATATTTTCGCATTAACGTTTCCTGACAGGAAAACATGTAATAGGTTCTAATAAGGGGTATCTTGGTGTACGAGAGCAGCTCTGTACGAGTGGCTGCGGCTACGCATAGCAATAATATATAGAATTAAAGAGATCGGCTCACAATTACAAAGAAGCTGTTTGCTTATCGCCTAAGTCATTTGAATACAAGTTTTCTGTACTTAGGTCTTAAAACTGGAATGCTAAGTTAAGCACCCTTTACTCTGATGGCGTAGGTTTTTTTTTCATTTTTATGATACACTTTCAGACAAGCCTGTCTCGTTAGTCTAGCGGTCGCACTGCTGAGCATAAGGTCCTGGGTTAGATTCGCAGGTCAGGCGAAGTATTAAAGGGATTTCTCAGTAGCAGCCCAAGGTTTCAGATTTGTGCCCAGTTGATAGCAATAAGCTTCCCCCCTATAGCATAACTGACGAAAATGTATGTGTTAATTAGGTACTTACACCCCTGCCTAACCCTTCAGAGGATAGAAGCGTGATGTTATGTTATGATACTTTCAGACAAAATGAGTCATCGAATAAAATTGTTAATGTTGTGTGCTTAAAATTCCATATTTATTGAAATTATTACTCGGACTGGATAACAATAAAAGTGAAAGTGTGAACCGTTCGAGTGTAAACTACTGAATTTATTGAAATAAATACGTACTTATTGAATGGAATATTTGTCGTGTAACTGTGTGTTTTGCAGTCAGTTTTCAATGCAAAGTACGTGGCAATGCTGCCAGTCTTTTGGGCACGTTTCCAGGTGGCAGCGATACGGAGGAGTAGTTTAACGCCTGAAAGTCTTGGTCGGCTTTTTATTTTGTTTTTGTTTTTATGAAATGTCATGATGGCCCAGTGGTTTAGGCCGCGCGTCTTGTGCACGATGTCATGGGTTCAAACCTGGGCAAGTACCAATGTGAGTTTTTCAATTCATATGTACTTTCTAAGTTTATCTTGGACATCACTGACATCGGTGAAGGAAAACATCGTGAGGAAACCTGGACTTATATAATTAATAAAGTCTGAAATCGCCGACCCGTCTTGAGCAAGCCTGGCGATTAAAGCTCATGCCTTCTCTGTATGGTCAAAGGCCTCTTGCCTTTGCCCTGCAGTGGGACAGTAATTGGCTGGTACTTTACTTTATATATGTAAATAGTTAGTTTTATATTATAATTGTATAACTGCAAAGATAACTTAGCTTACACTTACGGAGAAATATTAACCAAAAATCCCTGTCCGCCTGATATTTTATTGCAATCCTATTGGTTAATATTTCTCCGTTTCTCCGCCTCGCAGCCTCGCTCCGCTTCACGGACGGGCAGTCTTATTAGCGGTAACTTTAATTTCTTATAATTTAATAAACACGAATTATTTGACAAAGTGATAAGTAATGAGACAGCGATATTAATGTAAGCGAACAAAATATTAGGTCTTTACCTATGAAATTGCCGTTCTGCAGTACTGGCCATTTCAAATCAAAATATTTTTTGTTTGGCTAAGAATTCTAATTTCAAATTAATTTTATTTTAAAAACATGGATTTTTTTTTCCAAAAGTAGTCATTTGTTTATTGATTAGTGTTACATTTTCATCGCATTTAAATCTTTTTCGTCATCATGGATACGTTAAAAATTCGAGTAATTATGGAATATGAGTACCGTCGTGGCAGCAACGCGGCACAAGCGGCACGCAACATCAACGACGTTTACGGAGCTAACACTACAAACCAACGCACTACCTGTTATTGGTTTGCTCGCTTCCGTTCTGGAAATTTCGACCTGAAAAATGAACCTCGCGGTCGTCCGAAGACTTTGGTCGACAATGACGAATTAAAGGCGATTGTGGAAGCTGATGATACACAATCTACGGCTGAATTAGCAGCAGCTTTCGACGTTAGCGTCAAAACAATATTGGTCCATTTGCGTCAAATTGGCAAGGTAAAAAAGCTTGACAAATGGGTGCCCCACGAACTCAATGATCGCCAGCGCGAAACGCGTCGAGACGTGCCTTGCACTGCTCAACAGACACACAAATGAAGGAATTTTGAACCGCATTGTTACCTGCGATGAAAAATGGATTCTGTTTGATAACCGCAAGCGCTCAGCAAGTTGGTTGGATCCTGGTTCAGCACCTAAACAATGCCCTAAACGAAAACTTACCCCAAGAAAAGTGATGGTCACTGTTTGGTGGTCTAGCGCCGGTGTGATTCAACACAGCTTCTTACCAAACGGGGTGAGCATTACTGCAGATGTGTACTGTGAAGAATTGAACACAATGATGGAGAAGCTGGCACATCTCCAACCAGCATTGGTCAATCGCTCGTCTCCGCTGCTCCTGCACGACAACGCGCGACCTCATACTGCACAGCAGACGGTCTCCAAGTTGCAAGAACTGGGGTTGGAAGCTCTCCGTCATCCGCCCTACTCACCAGACCTTGCGCCTACAGACTACTACTTTTTCCAGAATTTGGATAACTTCTTGGCGGGAAAAAAATTCAATACCCGAGAGGCAGTACAAAATGCCTTTGAAGAATTTGTTGCCTCCCGTCCAGCTGATTTCTTTAAGAAGGGCATCAATAAACTGCCACTGCGTTGGCAAAGATGCATTGATTGCATGGGTGATTACTTCGATTAATACAAATAAAAAATACATGAAAAAAAATCATTTAAATTTTTTCATACAAAACGGCAATTTCATAGGTAAAGACCTATTATTATGACAGCTTTTTTCTTCGGTTTTGACAGTTATTGAAACACCTTTTGCATTGACTGTAAGCCTTCCTTTCGATTAGTCTTAACTATTGTGGCGTCTTCGAAAACGTAACTGTAAAAGTTACGTTTACATTTTATCGTCAAAAGCTTATTAAAGCGAAACTTCTTTTGGGACGGTTTGAATTGTGTCTTTTGAAACGAAAAAGAGACGACTAAAGATGTTCCCTCTCTCTCTCTTTCTCTTTCTTGTTCAACACATCCATAGTGTATTCTTCTCATTCTCTTACAAACTAACCAAAATACAAAGTTTAAGACTTCTACCTCCGGTGTACCCACACAATTTTTTTTTTTAAATTTCAAGAAACATCTTCCAAAGTATTGATATTACATAATTTCATATTTGTTACCTTTTAATGCATTAAAACTTAAATATATCTAACGAATCGTTTACTATTTGTTTCAGGTACGTATCTGACAAGCAAACAAACATGCAACATAATAGTAAGTAGTGACCACAGGTCCGCGTATGAAGAGCCGTGTACCGGCTAATGCGTCCGCATTGCGATGCCCCTCGTGTCCACTCGACGTGACGTTTTCTCTCCCACAGAGGGCGTTTGTGTACAATCTCGGCTACGTAATCAAATTGCAAATGCTGGGCGCAGTTTTTGTAGGCGGTGCAGTTTCTTTCGCGTATCTTGTGATACAGGATATGACATGTTCTAGCGCTATTTAGATGGTCGTTAAAATTTGAGTGTTTTCCATTTCTTGGCGTTTTTGCGACGCCCACGCGTTCGGGGCGTGTTTGACGTGCTATTTTGTTGTTATGTCTTGTTTTACAACGTAATTGCAATAAAATTGGTGGTAATAGGCTAAGTTCCGTTAGCGAATGGGAAAACTCGTTGGACATCACATTACAAAGTTACAATAGTTTCTGTATTTGCGTTTCGCTGTAAGACAATATTCATATCAAATCATAGTTATGTACAGACGCCTATCAAGCTACCCCAAACTGTAAGATTTTCCCAATTGAACAGTAACCTTATTCTTTCGTAATAAAGTTGAAAACCTATTAAAAAAAATGGACGCATTTTTTTTTCGTAATCTTTACCCCATACTAGGAATTTATCCTGTGTCGTGGGTGCATTTACAAATGTTTAATTTCATATGCAGCCAGACCCGGAACAACCTGTAGGCCATACAAATATTTGTTCCGTTCGGGAATCGAACCCACGACACTCAGCGCAGCAGCCGATCGCTCAGCCACTGCTCCAACCGTGCCGTCGAAACACACATTGGGGTAGCTCGATGTGCTGGTCTCTGTACATAAAGCGAGTCCGAATATAAATATCAGAAAAAGGGTCAAAAGTTAATGTCAGACCTGAGGAGATCAAAGAAAAATGTTGCTTTGAATAGATTACTAAAATGCAAATTGGTAGATAATGTCATAATGTCGTTAGTCGTAATATGTCGCTTCACGTGACGCGGTCGCCACGATGTTTTATTTATACTGTGAGGGGTAGGGGTACGGGCGAATTATAACACAACCCTCAGGAATGGAAGGACGGTTTCCAATAACACTCCGTGTTGTTTTTACTGGAAACGAGTTTGGTGAAGATTTTTGTTGAGGGTAGTTTGATAGAAGAAAAAAAAATCCCCTGAATCTATAAGTGCTAAAAATAGGTTTCGTGCCTACCTACTCGAACTTTCTAATATAAATAATAAATAATGCTGGACAATCCACACAGCATCATCTAGCCCCAAGCTAAGCAGAGCTTGTGTTATGGGTACTAGATGACTGATATACTTAATACAATACATTACATAGATATATATTTTTTTATTATACATAGCAAATACCCAGAAATATTTGTACATCGTACAAACATTTTTCCCAAGGCGGGAATCGAACCCGTCACATAGGTCGTCTAATGATAGTATTAGTAGATGTGTTTCGTTTCCCGTTGACAGTGACGCGGATGAATTTTTCGATGCCCTGTGATTCTTTATTTTATTTTATTTCTTCATGAATTAATAGTTTTATCGTTTTCTAGATATGTTGTTGCCTCAACAAAGTACCTACTACAAGTTTACATCGCACCAAGGGCAAGTTCTTACTAAGGATTGAGATAAAAGTCGCGGTTTGTTTTAAATCGTGAACGTATCGGTGATATTTGCGCAGAGACTTAAACATAAAATGTACGAAAAAACATATTTTTTTTTAATAAGGCCTTTGGTATTGTGTTATTTTATTTTTCTTTTGTTTCAACTGATATTTAAAACCAGTCGTTTCAATTAAAATTAATTACAGCGATGCCTTATTAAAACTTGAGCACTTCAGATGTGTTAAAATAAAGTATATACGATGTAAAACAAAAGAGAAAAACATTTTAAAATGGTCTATCTGTATGTTTGGGCTATTCTCCGAATCCACTGAACCAATTTTGACCGGACTTTCACTGGCAGATTGCTAAAATGTTATCAAAAGTAAATCAGGCTAGTTTTATTTCAGAATAGGAATTAGGGTTCAGCGCAACAAATGAAAACCCAAAGCTGCACTCAAAGTCGCAGGCACAGCTAGTTCAAAATAAAAATAAAAGCTCTTCGGAACTCTGTGTGTACACGAGTGTGTCACCAGTGTTTAGTAGAAAAACAGACAAAATATTAGGTGTGCATTAACATGTCAAAGGGCGTACTGGCCCGACCGACCCGACACCCCCGCTCACCTGGACACCCTACCGTAACACTTTTGTCGCTCAGATTACTTTCAAAATTAAGTTAAAAACCAATTTAGTTCCGTTCAGTAATTTCCCGGCTAAAATGTCCTACCCCCGGATCGCGGCTAGCAAATTAAGATGTCCCGAACAGTAGTAATTTCTAAACGTCTATCATTTAACTAGAAAACAAAGCTAAGCGTCGGTTACCCAGCTTTCGCTTACAGACGCCGGCGGCGGGAACTTCAAAGGGATCCCGACCGCACCCCCGCCCCTGGTCGCGCGCCCGCCACCCCCTGTGCCCGAGGCGCGCTGTTCACGACCGCGTTTGTTCATTGCGGTGGCACTATGTATTTGGGGAACGGATCACTGTGTGTTCACCTTAAGCCCGCGTTGCTTGTGACAATTTACGTAATCACAATTTTTGACAGGCTTTTCGCATTTCACCTTACGCACGGCGCTATTGCCAGGCGGGATTTGGTGTTATTTTTTTATTCATTTCGTGGTATTTGGTGCTTCATGTTATAGTTTGGTTCATGGATAATAGGAGACTCGTTCTTCGTTTTCCAATCAGCATGTTTCCTTAATCTTTCTTACCAAGAGGTGTCGTATTGTCCAGCTGTAGTTGCTCCATTTAAATTACTGGTATTTCGCTTTATCTGGTTAGACTGGAAGCCAACCCCAACATAGTATGGAAAAGGCTATATTGATGATTATGATTTTTCCTTAAGATAAAAATGTTATCTACTGGCGAATAAACGGACTAGTGATATCATAACATCACGCTTGTGTTCCCCAAACAGTTAGGCAGTTGTCAGGCACCTCATTTCGCCAGTACTCTTTTAAGCCGCATGATAGGGGGCAAACCTATTGCCATCAACCGTGCATAGATTCGGGCTGCTTCTGTGAAATCCTCGACGGAATAATATTTGGTCCGTTTTGGAATCGAAGCCAGTGTCTTATGCTCAACAGTAGCAAGTGCAACCACTATACTAAAGAAGAAGTCATACTAAAGATCAAGCAGAAATTAAATACCGACCCATATTTTAAAACTTTGAAAATTCAAGAAGCGTGCGCTTAAACGCTAAAACACAAGGAGACTCACAAAATCGCTTCAAAAATAAAGTTCGTGCGACCGAGAGAGAGAGAAATACCGAACTACCCTCCATTTTGGCACGTGTCCGTCACAGCTATGAATATTAATATGTCTCATTATACTAAGTTTGCATTCAGTGAGGACTTTCAAATATTAAACAGCAATTTCCTTTGAAAGATTTTCAAGTGATCAATATTTTGAGTACTTATAAATCTTTGTTGTAGATCCTCTTTTTAAAAGATACTTAAGTATTAACATACCCTATAATATAACGAAAAAGTAAGGCTTATGAAACCTATAAATAGTTATAAGCTTAGCCAAGTTTCTTGCAAAATCATCATACTTAATTGAAGATTTTTTCCTTAAGTTTTTTTTATAATTCCTGGGCTCATATAATATTAAACTCCAATTACCTCAACATCTTAACTAACACCACTCAATTAAGCCCCAATCTATGGTAATTAATGCGACATATTCAATATCACGCGTGGTCCCACGCTGGGCGCCATAATTGCTGGTTACATCGTAATTGGACGAACCGGTTAGAAGAATTACAGTAATCGTCGCGTGCGGTCGTCCCTAGGGGTAATGAGGCGAATTTTTTCACAAAAAAGTTTATTTAATTATTTTTTTTGTTAAAATTGAGGGTAGACAAAACTTAAAGTTTTTCATTTATTTATCATGTCCTTCTTGTACTGATTTTTTATTAATAACTAGCACTTCGCCTGCGACTTTGTGCGCGTAGATTTCATACTATTCTCTTCGAACTTAAATATTCCCTCGACCCCTTTCAAACCGTAGTTTTGAAAATAATAATAGTCTATAACACTCAGGAATAATGTAGCTTTCTAACAGTGAAATACATTTTAGAATTGGATGATAAGTTTCGGAGATTACACCCTACATAAAAACTTACAAACCATTCTTACCACTTTATAATAATAAGTATAGAAAATGTAAGTGAAGCACTTAGATCATCACATTTATTTTTTAAATACATCACAGATTTATGTCATCGAATTTAAGCCCGTCCCAAGGCGAAGTCTATAGAGAACGTATTATAATGAGAGGGTACGACAAATGTGATGAAACCCTTTTATTTATGATAGTGGTTGTTCATGGGGTAGTTTTTAATTATTTTTTAAAGTTTTGAAGATTCTCTTATAGAAGGAAAGATAGAAAAACATGTATTTGGAACTCTCACGTAGAATGCAAACGACAAAATCATTAATATAATATAAATAAATAATCCATTCTTATATTTAATATAATAAATGGGAAAGTGTGTCTTGTCCGTCTTTCAAGCCTAAACCACTGAACGGATTTCGATACAATTTGGCAGCTGGATAGATTGCACCCCGGGAAAGGACAAAGGCTACTTTTTTATCAACAAACCACGCGGGCTAAGCCGCGGGCGGGCATAATATAAAGATCAAAACGAGGGTAGACAG
Source organism: Phlogophora meticulosa (assembly GCA_905147745.2). Classification (NCBI taxonomy): domain Eukaryota; kingdom Metazoa; phylum Arthropoda; class Insecta; order Lepidoptera; family Noctuidae; genus Phlogophora; species Phlogophora meticulosa. The sequence continues at coordinate 4,881,494 of LR990542.1, forward strand.
TAATATGCATGTTGAATAGAATGAGATGGTGATTATTGCGTATAGTGAATGGAGCGTAGATGGTAGATTGCATGCCACGGAAGTTCAAACCATAGGACGAAATGCAGACGTAGAGATTTATTTTGCTTGGTGAATTCATAGTTATTATTCTTTAGGTACTGTATTGCTTGACAGGCCGATATCAGCAATTCCACGACTGCGCGTCATTCTATAGGTATTCTACTTAGGAGTAGAATTCGCTTTTTTGGAAACTGGTACCTATGCTTCTTGAACTCTTCAAGATATGACATTACATCCCGCCTCTATTTCCAGACGGGTTAGACAGAGGTGTACCTATAGTTCACCCACAATTTGTCAGTTACGTTGATTGCTTCTGCTACTGAGAAACTCAAGATAGGAAAACTCAAATATGTTTACGAAATTTAGGTACAAATATCTCATTTTATTAATACTTACTCACCTGTTCGATACTTATGTTCCCTTGTAATAGTTTACCCTATTGCAAAACTACGGTAGGGTGCAATAAAAGTAACAAAACGGCGAAGAATCAATTTGTAAATGTATATGAGGGTAGTTCGTAGTGCGCAACACTCCTACTTGATGTAGTTAATTAATAAGACCAAATTCAAACAAATCGTGAGTATTATTGATACACTCAATGCTTAGGGACGCGGATTTATGTTAGGGTTGCCAGTTACCACTGCAAGCAGAATTATTATTCGTATAAATATAATTTTTGTTGCATACGTGGCCTTGAATAAGTTGTGACTTTTATACGCTTCTGAATCTAGATAAAATCTAGTAAAATTATTAATAGTAATAACTAACATTGGCTTATGAGTTTACAATTTTAAATTTTAACCGTTTAGTAATATTCACTTGAGTCAATTAGTGACATTTCTTATAGTTAACTTCAAATCTACAGAAGTGAAGTTTAATTTAATAGATCTATTTTTAAACTCAAACCATGTTTCCAAGACAAATAACAATAACATTTTATCCTGTCAGATTCATAGTCCACACCTCCATAAAAACACATATTCAAATCAACAAAATATATCATTTAAAATTCCATTCGTGAAACAACTAAAATACAAAGTCAACATCAGAACAAATAAATAAAAATAAAAAATTCCGGTCACGCACAGCCCTGCCGGAGTGGAGGGCCTAGGTTCGATCCCCATTGTGTGATTCTCCACTTGTTTTTTAATACGAGGGTAGTTTCTATTATTCCCCATTGTGCCCACTTGGTGTTTTCGTTCCATGACATCCACTTGGCCATTGTGTGATTGCATGGGGATCGTTGGCTCGTGGATGTTCAGCCATGGGACATTTTGGTTTATTAATACACCATTTTTGAGGGTCAAATGATTATGATATTGTAGTTTTTGTTGTTGGATTTGTTTATGGTATTATTATGGTAATGCAAAGCTTTTATTTTTAAATTGATTGGGTTAATGTTGAAGGAATTCATACCTATCATAAATGCATTACTGGAGTGTCAGTCATTGATACACGAGTCAAGTACCGCGAACTCTGCAAATACCTTATCTATCATACTGATACGTGCTTTCTCATAAAATCTAATAAGACACCGACGTCTTGACCCCACACTATCTAAAGAACCAATATCTCGCTCCAACACCTCTGTTTTGTATAAACAATCTTACAAGACAAACTAAACAAGACCCTAAAGCCTGCTTCCTAAAGTATACTTTAGTTTTTTTCTTCAGTTTTCCCCCGGTTTCCTTACTATATTTACCAAGTGTGGAAAGGAAAGGCTCTGAGATCTGACCCCTGGTCGACTTCCGTCAATATCGCCATTACTCTACCCTCATTTCCGTTCCAAATCCGGAAATTTTGGCCCATTAGGCTTTTTGGGAGAACGACATTATTGGTTCCTTAAATATTTGAACGGATCTGATTGGCTGTTGATTCGAGTTGACATTGCTCGTTAGAGAGAAAACTAGTGGAACATTTATTTTGATTTTCTCCTATTCTTCCCAGTAGTGTTTGACCTAATTAATACGAAATTAAAAACGCACTGCACACGTCCACCTCGGGCAAATCCCAAGCTTCAAGTGAGACGCATTTTTAATTAAACGCCACCGGATGCCGCCATGTTTCCGCGCATCCGTAGCCGCCATCTTGCGGCACCCGTTTGACAAATTGGAACGCCAGAGTGACGCGCAATTTTCCCGCCTATTGTTCGCTTTTTACCGCGCAACAAAATGAAAAGTCGCGTTCCATTTCTATTTTTTTTTTCGAAAAATGCTACGGTCCAGCGGTGTAGTGCGGTTTATTTTTGTATTTCTGCGGGTGTTCGTATCTCGATATTGAGTTTTATTTGAATTTTGATAGTGCGTGGCTGAATTGAGTGTGGGAATTACACGTGAAAAGGTTAGACGGACGTGATTTCAAATTGTTGTGCAAAAAATGCCCGCGTAACAATGTGGCCATCAAAACCGAATAATTTCACGCTTTTTAAGTCCTTTTGGTCTGGGTAGGACTGTTTCTGAAGGCCTGAAATACTTATTTAGGTGAACGCATAGTGACAATCCTCGGAATTCAAAGTTTCATAAGTTTTTTGCAATTTGTAAGTTAAGTATTAGATCATCTGTTACCTATTCAAAAAGTCATTCGCTACGTGTATTTGACGAAGTATTAATTAATAATATTATAAAAAGTTTATAAAGTATAGTACGTTTGTAAAGGTTGCGAATAACTTTTTCAAAAACATACTACATACCTACTTAATACTAGGATGAAAATTGCAAAAAAAAGAAAATTCGAGATTGACGTGCTGTCGCTACGAATTAGCGACAAGTTCAACATAGTTGTGGTGATCAGTGAATACTTGAGGATTACCATTCAATATACAAAAAAACTGCTATAGCAACCTGGCATCGGTATTTAAGCAGACGGGGCCCTTCCAAACAACAAATGGTCGTATATTATAACAGATTGAATTCCCAAAACGAGCGTTAAAACTCGCAAGCCTTTTAAACAGCAATACGGAACACACAATAAACAAACAATTTCGCGGCCACCCATTACCGAACCATAAACAATTTAGTGAGAAAATTTAAAAGAGCACTATGTGAAAAGTTAACAAATCGTTATTCCTCTAACATTGGACAGTGGGCTAGGAACAATTCTAACTAGTTACCGTTTATATGCCCCGCCTCATTAAAGCCGGCGGCGAGATCAAAGGCGTCCGAAATACGCGTGCCGCAGACCTATGCTTCTCATAGAATCGGAATTTTTCATATATTTTCTTTGATGACAAAGATTGTGCGGTGAAAGAATTAATTTGATGAAAATTAGATGTGGTTTATAAAATACATTAGGATACGTCTAAATGTGTAAATGTTGGTAATTTGTGGCGTGTGAGAATAACTCTAAATTGTAACGAATAGAAGCATTTAAAAGTTGAAAAAGAATCTCTTGCTATACCCGTAAAGAACACCTTTTTATTATTCACACAAAATTATTCCTAGTAACTAAGTATTAGCTAATGGATATGGGAAAAAACTTTTATATTTTCATCCGATATTAATGAAATATTCTAAATATTTTGGTGTCGCGTCAACAAGCCATTGGAATGACACAAAAATTGAAATTGTTCAGTATAAAAACAATGTTATCTAAAAAATTGGTCCACTTTCATGCAAGCGCTGCGCAACGGAATAGAAAATATGAGTGATATAGTCCATCACTTTTTACATATAAAATACATTTTTGTTTTTCATTTTTGATGACTCTTATTTTATTTTAAACTTGGTGTACGATAATGATTATTTCTTGATTTCATGACTTACAATTATAGCTTAAAAATTAGACGGTGAACATATCAAAATTGTTAATGATTGTTGTCAATAATCATTTGAAATACCTCTATTCGATTCCTAAGTCAAATACGCCAGAAAACAGTATGGTCGTGAAAGAAGAGATTTATACCGGTGTCGACGCGCGCGCAGCTCGTGTTTTATTATCATATCGCCATTTTGGGGAGAGTTGTGCGCCCGGAATTCTATGTATCGATGGACTTTCCATTTCTAATGCAAAAGTTTATCGGGAGAAGTTGAATTGATAGTTTGTGATTGTTCGTACAAAGTTGTGAGAAAATCTAAGAGTAATTTAAAATCATGTGTGAGACACATACAATATACTTTTGTAATCATAAATATGTATAGTATGCTGATAGACCTCATTTACCCTCCAAACAATCAGTAAACAGCTTTATCTAATGATGTACCCAAACCTTATGAAGCTAATCGATCTATTTTCCCATATCTATTAACAGACAAAAATTAATTTCCCTTATCGATGCAATAAAAACATTTCCTATTCGGCCACTTTATGACCATCATGTTACTATTAACTTGGATGACCATAAATTCCCGAGTACTGTCATATACGAGAATATATTATGCACCGACAATGTTAATGCTATATCAGGGATTGATTGGACCTAATTGGGTCGTTACGTTGAAGAATAATGACCAATTAGTAAATTAAGCGGGCGGTTGAGGTCGAAACAACAAGGTTACAATGATTTTAATTTATTCGGGAGAATTGGTACGTTTAGAATGTCGGCTGAGATGTGGTCCTTGAGGAACACCCATGTTTAGGAGTGAAGTTTGAAACGTGTTTGAGTAAGATACTTATGTGGCAATAATAGAATATTGTTTGCCAATACACAATAATAGTACATGTTGAGGGATATAAAAAGGCTGGGATAAATGATAGGTTATAGAAATTTTCTTTAAGACAACACTCTCAAATGCATTTGATGAATCTTTCTGCAACCAAACCTTATATAGCATTCAAGTACTTATTACTAATAAAAACACTTCAATCTCTTTACTGTGGGCACCATCATCTATAAAATTAATCTTCAGCAGTTACTAAAAGAAGCGGCTGGGTTCCCGTTTTTATGATGCGCCTATAAAACGAAGAGGTCGTAATCTTGTCTCGTCTCAAACGAGACTTTGTTCTCCAGAATGATTTTACTTTCAACTTTTGCTAACTGGGTCGAATTGCTCAATTTTTGTAATTTAATACCCATAAATCGATTCTGTTTGGAAAACAACTGATCATTAATTCTATGTACCATATCCTCGATTATACGAGTATAAATAAGCTTATTGGTCTCTAAGATATCTTGACTGATCTTATCGTTATTTTAATTAGCAGAATTTAAAAATTCCAATAATTTAAAAAAGACATTATCAAAGCTAGTATTGTAGTCATAAAACTGTTTAATATCCCCCTCATATCTTAGTAATTTAGTGGAATGGATCAAAACTAATACCGATGGGTTCTGTTCACACATTTTATTTTTACAAATGGTTTCAGCATCATTTATGTGTATATCATTCGTTGAAACACATTCCATGCCGCGTAGCGGTGGCCCATCAATTTCAAAGTTTGACATTTTTATGCATATTTAAAAATTTGCTTTGAAGAGCAACGCTCTAGATTTATGTTAGATATGGGACATAGAAGCACTACGTTCATCCAATTGAATAACGACCACCATTCAGTTCATAAATTATTTTATTTTATTTAGAATCACAATAAAAGACAAAGTTGGATGTCAACCGCTTTTGACCGATACTTTAATTTTTAAATTAAAATCTGGGAATCGTAAAAAACTTAAGTTCATTACAAGAACAGTAATAATTCACTCGGTTTCGACGGAAACCAGCTCTTTTTAATTTATTTCCTCCACCTCGACCATTAATTATATTTAAATATTAAACTACATACAATAGGCACTTCAGTTTTATTATATTGCGATGAATCTTGAATTTTAAGCAGACCTTTGTAACTCGCCTCATTGCCCTAGTGATAACAAGCACGTCTTTGAAATGCTTCTGGGAACTTGGGTGGGGATCTTAAACTTGCTACACTAGGTAAAGGCGTGAATTGGTCTTTTATGATACACATAAAGTTCATTCAATGGTTTGTAGCTCGTTAGTAAACATGTGCTTAATGCATCTTACATTCATCTTAGTAGGTATAATTTTAATAGGATCTGGTGAAACGTGTCAAAGATATCCAAATATCGTAGAATTATTTTAGATTTGTCCATTAGCTCCTAAACTTTTTGTTTGATATCCAAGATGATCGTGTGTCACAAACGAAGTTCTATAGAACTCAATGATTTAATATAGACGCGACACAATTTGGCAATGTTGAGTGAATAGCTTATTTTTGCTCTTTCTAATAATCACATTTATTTGAAAGTTATTGTGAGCGGAGCGGTGGAAATTGTGATTTATTCAAATATATTCTCTTTGTGACTTTTTTTTGTGGCGGCCATTAAAGTTGATACATCGCCGACTATCGGATGGACGAGAATGTGTCTGGCTCGATTGAATGAAATTTAGAATACATGGCTCTTGGCCGTCTGTTTTTCTTAATGCAACTTTTATTCAGGTGTCCAACTCAAATCACCTCATGAAAATTCATCATCAGCATCCTCCTGCCGTTATCCCAATTTATTTGGGGTCGGCGCAGCATGTTTTCTTCTTCCATACATCTCTATTTGCTGTCATCTCAAGGGTCACCTCTTTTCGTGCCATTTCATCTTTCACACAATCCATCCGTCTTTTCTTTGGTTCCATCTTTTCTAAATTAGGATTATCAATTATTTTTACACTTATCGCCTGGACTTCATTTCCATTTTCATCATCATTATCTTTAGTTGTGCGTATGTGTATATCAATGTTTGAATTTTTCATACATAAATCAGTACCTAACAAATATTATCTACCAAACTTAACTCGTTAAATAGTTCTCTTCTAACTTCAGAAAACACGAAGGGACTCTTTATCTCTTCTTTTGTAATTTATACGTTTTGAGGCCCAAACAAATTGATCGGGGTTATCGTAGCGTTTAGTCAGGGTTTACGCCATTTAGATATAGAAAGAATCTATTTGATTTTTGATTTACGATTTTTCTTTCAATTCCTCATAGATGAACCGCGTTTCTCGAGGAACCTATGCATTTTAAGATGTTCAAGACATTCAATTTGGTATTGGGTGTGGGATCGTTCTGAGTAGATTTATACATTGTGTTCTGTCATTTATCATGTATTTGTCAAAATAATCTTTACTCAAAGCTACTTTCAAGAGGTCCAACCAATTTTAGTAACAATTTAGACAGCTTACCAAAGAACAATATCACACATAATACTACCGTATTGACTATGCCAAATTCGCTACTACTGGTCACAAGATATCTGACTCAGACTGCTCACCCGAGTCTTTGTTCCCTATATGGCCAACAGGGTCTAGTTACAACGCATTTCTCAAAACTATGTTCAACTTAATCATGATAGATTTAAGTGATATACTCAAGTTGGGTGACGCATTAGCTATAAATCTAATTCGTCGTAAACAATATTGGAACAGTAGAAAATGAATGTAAATCGTATGGTGTGAAGCAAGAGCGAGTGGCTTGAGGAGTCTACAGAATGGTTAAAGGTATTTCATGTTACCAATGGATTAAAAAACGAACTTAAAAAAATGTGATGTGGATATAAAAATAAAAATTGGTTTTGTCTTTGCTAGCGGGGTCAGAGTCAGCTGGGCGGGGGTCTGACGATGCCCTCAACAATTGTTCTATATGTCCCAGGAAGTCGTGAAGATCACAAACTTGATTGAAGTAATTTTGTTTATCCAAAATCGTGTGATATAAAAAACAAAAAAAAACGAAATAAAACCTTTTTATTTCAGGCATAATTGGCCAAATATTGTTAGTAGTAAGACTTAAAAACTATGTTAGGTACATTTAAAATATTAATTTAAGTAATAGCCGCCCTCTGGGGCCCCGGGCCCCAGAAGGGGGCTATCCGGCTTGTGGTTGAGCACGTTCATATTACTGTCATTATTAATTTACTTTAACAAGTCAGATCCTCCGTTGATGACTGCTTTAAGTCACAGGTAAATTCTTCTTTGTTCTTTATTTTCATCACGTTAATGACGTATCGCATATTCTGTTACTTCTTTTCAAAGCTCTTCCCCTATGTCTGTTCCAATCTATTATTTTTCTTATACTTCGATAGCTACAAAGCAAAAAATCACGTCGTTATTTTTACCAAGTCAACCAAGAAATTAATGTAGACGATGTGTGATATGAAACGAGCACCCTTATTGAAGTTCTACAAAATGGGAGTTTCATTGTTCTAGTAATAAAACCGTATGATCTATGAGACTTCATTATTACTACAGATTCAATCCTAGGATTTAAAATGTCAAATATCTCGAGATACGCTAGAAAAGAACTTGAGATCATTTGATCATTATTTTCACTTTAGTCGGATGGATTGGTGCCGGAAGAAATTATGCTGACGTTACTAGCAAATGGAAGACATTCGATAAAATCAATACGCCATGATAGAAATGAGAAAAGATGCTACGTTTCAATGTACACGTCGAAATTACGTTCAACTCCAAATCGTTATTTATTTGACTAACGAGGAACACTAGTAAACGGATCGTGTTTACGCTATACAATACGAACGTGACGCAATTTGTAACACCCTGGAGCTGGGGGAGGAGGGGGGGAGACTTCAAAGGGCTCGCCGACAAAGTGCTAAATAAGATGAAAAAAAAAATATTCATAGAAACGACAATGGACAGGGAAATCGGGACTTTAGGAATTTTTCGCGTTATTCTTTTAGTTTTTGGCGAAATTGCGTTTGGTGCAAAGCTTGCGTTTCGATTCTTTTGTCGTCGATTCAACGTTTTCCGTGGAAAACGTCGGGCTTTGTTATCGAACCACGTGTTTTGGTAGACGCTGTACCAGCGATATGAAAAGAGGTTTTATTTACAGGATATGCCTTTATGTTTGAAATTTAGCTTTTCGGTATTGGAGTATTGTACCATCAAACGTACGGCTTTCTGAAATAAATTGGAAAGCTGAGCTTTAAGAATTTTGGGGGGACACTTTCAACTCTTTTGAAGCTTGGCCTGGGATTTAGATTTTGTTACTTTGTTGTATGGTGATAGTTTGATGATTTTTTGATGGTGATAGTTTTCTTTTGGATCATGTCCGGATTAGTTTAAAATAGAGTCCAGATTGCGCATCGCGTTGTAACAAGCATCGAACGTACGGCCCCGCGGCGGAAAGCATATGTGCATGTGTATAGGGTTGTCAGCTTAACATATTCCCATAAAAATGGGGAAATTTAAGATTTACACATAAGTTGTAAATTATATTTACACATATTTATGATTATTTTACAACTAGACAGACAGAAATGTTAAGCATTGGGGAAAAAACTCTATATTCAAAAGTTTATTCTTTACATCTGTCATTAAACATCTCATTGCGACAGAAACCATGAGTTTAAAGTTAAATATATAAAAATAAAAAAACAGTGAAAACATGGAGAAAGCTTACAAAAAAATTCAACACCGGGGGACCAAAATGGTATACTGTACTCATGGTGATCGATTCCACCCTGTATAATAAATACTACCTGGATGGCCGAGCTTTGCTCGGATAAAACGACGTTTTCTAAAAATGAAACCTAGCTAGATCGATTTATCGCCCCCGAAACCACTTGCATGCCGTTTTCGAGATAGTAAATAATAATATGTATACACAAGAATTGCTCGTTTAAAGGTATAAGATAAAAAAAATCTGACTCAACGTTATAGAACGACAATACATATTGAAGGAAAATAACTCCCTTTACTTTTTCCTTTTTTTTCAAAGGTTTTACAGGATTTCATTGCACCGGACGGCACTGTTAATTAAATTTACGGAACGAAAAATTCCCGTTAAAAACAGCGCGCGTCCATGATACTGACAGCGATTTCTCTTTGAGATGTCACGGTGTCAATCTTGACTAAATATAATCCAAAAACTATTAACCTACTTTTTCATTGACATTTTTCTACTGCATTACGACTGTTTTCTGGTCTTATCGATCTATCATTTAAAACATACATACATAAACTCACTTCTTTTTTCCCAGGCAGAAACTAGAACGCCACCTGGTGCGATCCTTACATACTCCTTTTTACACACACGCCGGTTTAGGCAGGTCGATTCTATATTCATCGAAAATCTCATAATAACCCGTCAATTTTGTTCTCCATTCTTATAAACTCGTCAATAATTGTTTAATTAAAATTATACAGTAAACGCGATATCGAGTTATCAGCGTGATAATACACAGCGTAATTTTATTTCAAGACCTTCTGTTTACATCATTAGTCATATTATCATATAATTCGGTAATTATCAAAGGCTCGTAATGGAGGAAGCAGAAGTTAATTAAAATTACTTGTTTAGATCATAATCGTGGTATATAATGATCAATCTGATTTTATCGAAACGTTTACTAATGGACGAACAAAAACTGAAATTCACGATGAAAACATAAGCACATTTTTCTTTCTTCTTTCTATTTCATGTTATTTCCTTGAGTATTCTGTATTGGCTTGGTGGGTTTATTTGTAAGTCAGTTCAGTGCAAAAATTGTAGTATGATGCCTAGTTCCTCTCATGCTAATCTCTCCTGCAAACTTTTATATAGTTACCGACACCAATCTTGAGCGCCGCCGACTTTGAGTTGCGCACTGCTCTGTCAATGTCAACTTAAAAGTCGTTTTGTAGTGATGAAAGAAATTGAAATAAATTTAGCGTATTAACGCTAAATTTATTTCAATTTCTTTCATCACAGCGTTATTTCTTATAAATTTGCCAAAATGGTGTTCTCCGTGAAATCCAAACTTTACAAAGAGCGAACGAACACCTTTTGTCAAAGTGATCTACTTGATTGAGATAGGCATGCTTTTGACTGCAGCGTTGATATAGTGGTTGGAAGCGCAACTACTGAGCATGAGGTCGACAGTTCGCTTCCCAGGGAAGACACATTGTTATGGGGCTTCTCCATCTGCAATTTCATAGTAGCATCCCGGAGTTTGGATTTGTGCCCGGTTGATGGCAATCTCGCCCTCTAACATGGGGCCTTAACTGTGGGTGTACTATAGATACACCTCTGCTTAACCCTTTGGGGAATACAGGCGTGATGTTATGTTACGTTACAATATCAGCACAACAACAAAGAGCACGTATTCAATAATTTTGATATGCGCGAGAGTGCCACTCCAAGTCATAGCGGACGGATTACCTGTTATCACTTGTTATCACCTGTTATCAGTTAATCCAACGCACTGACAGGCTCATTACACCTGCATTAGGTACCTGTTTGGTGCTAATGTATTGCGATATGAGTATCGAGAATTTTTGTTGAGAATTCTTTATTTATTTGACTGGTGTTAAGTACTGGTCTGTGGAGGTCAGATAGGCAGCCGATCCATGTGTAAAATCAAAATCATTCATTTCATTAAGACGCGGGCCGCAGGTTTCCTACTGTTGAATAAGACCATTAAAAAGGCATTAAGAACCTAGAATTTCAAATTAAAATGAAATACTTAAGTGATTCCAGTTGCCCCTTCCAGAAAGTACTTTCGTGTGGAGAAGAGTGTGCAATAAATTATATACTTACTCTTTTAAAATAGTTTGTCACTAACTTGGTTAGTAAAATACTAGTGCTCAGCTGCGTCCGGTTAGAATGAAAGTCGACCCCAACATAGTTTAGAAAAAGTTAGGTAGAAACGGACAATTCTAACGTAATTAAATATAATTTAAATCTTAGTTTTGAATATCAAAGTTGATCGATGTTATTACGAACTCTGGAAGCTTTAGCTGAAAGTTACAATTGCTACTTACTACATTTCACTGTAGTCATGTCGTCAGCAAAACCAAGAAAACTACACAAATCCCACATATTTCGTCGAAAATTAAAATGACGAGGTACGGAACCCCAAAACACAAACAACATCTTCAACTTCATTATATAAGTATAGATTCAACTCTATTAATAAAATAAAACCAATAAATTATATTATCTATAGTCAGATGAATATTATCTATTCGTCAGGTGACCATATGTTTTATTGGTCCACTATGCTAATTATTTGACATGTAAAATATTCATATTTGGAAGGCAAACAATATCATAGACTAACGTATTTTAAAATTGGAACACTGTTTGACAACAGGCTAGAATCAATAAATTATATTAAATTAATGTTTCCATCTAGTGTGGGGACAAGGCCCTCTATCTATTTTATATCATGGCTTATCAGTAATCATACTAACTACTATAAGGAGGTTACTTTATATGGGCTTATCCCAGTTAAGGCAAGTACTAAATGCAGTTCTTAACTAAAATACCTATGCTACATAACATTACGCTTGCATTCCCCGAAGGGTATCGGCAATTGTGTACCTATACTACACCCACATTTCAGCAGTTATCTTTTTAGGGTGAGCCAAGTGCCATCAACCGGGCACACATCCAGACTCCGGGCTGCTACTAAGTAATTCCAATTGAGAAATCCCAATAACACATTGCTCGACTCGGGAATCGAACCCAGGACTTCATGCGTAGCAGTCGCGTTTGCCATCACTAGAACAACGAGGCAGTCATAACTACACTATTGAGTATTTATATTAATAGCCTGGATTTTCCGTCAACCTGGGCAAAAGCCTCCCTACTTTCCGTGATCCACTTCTCTCTAGCTATTGAGGACCAGTCTTAATCAATGGATTCCAGCTCATACTGCCATCTACGCCTGACCCTGTCTCGATGTCACTTGCCTTGTAAAGGAACCCATTAACAAAATACCAACTAATAATCCGTAGCATATTTTTGCTATCGTTTTCTTGATCAAGTTACAAATCTAAGACACAAAGTCTACAAGTGTGTCAATGTTTACATTATACCATTCGGTTGCAGGAAAATTAATTATACGCCTCATAATAATAGGTCTCAAAATCAAACAGCTCCATAATACGAGCCAAAAATAGCATCCATTATTAATTATCTAATACGCAAAACGTCATAGTCAGGCTGAGGAAACAGCATAAATCTTTGCAATTATCAAATTCTCGGTGCCCGTCCTCATCTGCATACACAGACACACACACATAGACATAGCGTCGTACGCACGCGCGTCGGCAAGATCAAAGAGAACGCGACCCCTTTGTAGGTGCCGCGGTCGCGTGCTGTCTTTTTCCCGGGGCCGGTAGGTGGCGCTAGGGTGCACGGGTGGGAGCGAGACAGCTATCAGCTGATTACAACGCTTACTACGTGGATATTTCACCTCGTTATCCAGCCTTGTTTGTGTTAGAAATAGTGTTGGCATCTCTAGTATCGATATTAATGTTGTAGATCTTGGTTGAAGTGATGGATTGCGTTTCTTTAATGTAACAGATGACTAATGTGATGATTACGTGGTTTTAGAATTTTTTGGTGATTAAGATTATGTATTTTAACGCTGTATATTTAGTTATTTTTTATTTAGCCTTGTGAATCTGATTAAGTTTTCTCACATAAATTATATAAAATGTTACAAAATTTTAATTCTGCTGTTTGATTGATACTTATCGATGAACCCTCTGCATGAGAATTGGTAATTTATCGATCGTTTCAGTGTCATATTCAAGTCGCCTGTTTGGTATTTCCTTGATTGCTTCAAAAGATACCAGATGTTTAAAAAGTTCACACATTAATTATAATTCACCAATGTTTCTGTCTTAATCAGATTCAATAAAACATCGTGTTTGTTTAGAATCTGTTACAAGTAACTTATCCAAATTAATGTCTTAATTTTAAACACCCTCCCCTCTTAATTTCAAATTGCAAACCAAAATAACACGTACTTTTCTTTATTCAACAGTTTATCGACAGCGGCATCGACCGTGTCCCATCACTACAGGTACAGCCCAGCTCCCGCGTACGAAAGACGGGGATCTGCCGATATCGATGCTAGTAATTAAAATAGACTTACTGCGTCTCAGTTATGTACGCAACGCCATAGTTCAGGGTATAGATCGCTTATGGGAAAACAGACGTGGGAAATAGACATGACTCATGTTGGTTAGGTACCTAGGTACTTTCTGTGACGGCAGGTAGCTAGATTAATGGGTTGTAGAAAAGGCTAGGCTGTTGTCGTATTCAATTATTGTAGAGTAGGTGTATTTAAAATGGAAAGGCAGTTAGTTGCATGCTTGATGTGAGAATGCTGATGGGGATGTGTGGTGTTATGCGAATGGATAGAATAAGGAACAAATATATAATAAGAGAAATTGTGTGTAAATTTGTTGTCATGATGAGGGTATGTGATACGGAGGATAATATTGTGAGGAAAGAATGTGGAGGGTTACGAGAGTAGAGGAAGTCCAAAGAATGGACTGTGTGAAAGATTGTGTGGTTAGAAAGGCGGTGACTATTGAAATGACGGCTTAAAGAGAAGTCATCATCTGCCTAGCCTTTTCCCAACTATGTTGGGGTCGGCTACCTGTCTAACCGGATGCAGCTGAATACCAGTATTTTACATGGAGCGACTGCCTATCTGACCTCCACAATCCAGTTACTGGGCAACACGATACCCCTTGGTAAGGCTGGTTGTCAGACTTTCGTGTTTCTGACTACCCGTAACGACTGTCAAAGATCTATAAATGGCTTAACGTGCTCTCCAAGACATGGAGGAGTCTCGATATGTTACGAACGGTCACGGAACGACGGCTTAAAGAGAAGTATGGAAGCAAAAGACGTGCTGCGCCGACCCCAAAGAAATTGAGATTAGATCAGAACGATGAGGAAAAACATGATGAAAGTTAAAAAAGAAATAGTATGAGAAGAAGACTGACAGATTGTTTCATTTGTATCTGACTGGCGTTTGGCCTTCTAAACTTGAAAGATGTTAGGACCTAGAAGTTTCTTGATAGTAAACTGTTCGTTGGTTAGTACTACTAAACTAACTGTGGTTGTTTGATAGCTAGTCATTAGTCGTAGAACGCATTCGATGGAAAGATCCCGAGTCAAGTACGTAGGCCAAAAATTGCGACCGCTTTATTATTTTGTTTGTAGACCTAGATATTTCGTAGTAAAAATACCAAGGATAAAAATTTATGTCTAGAATAAAGAAGAAGAAAATATCCTGTTAACAAGAAGACATCGGCATTGTCGAACAAACGTCTTTAAAACTGGCCAACTCAGCGATTGAATACAAAAAGAACAGGGAAAAAGGAAATACAAAAATACCTGCGAATCTAAAAAGAAAATGTACTCGTTAAGACGGATAATTCCATACAATCGTATAGAATAAAGAGAATACCGGTATTAACCAGTATTAACCCTGAAATGACAGGGCGCGGTCCGGGCGACCCCACGTTAATATTTTACAGGGAAATGACATCGTCAACCCGGCTACGAGCATTATTTTTTCCTTTTGATGTTCGCTCATGTCTGAAGGCAATATAATTTTGTTTATTTCTATTTAAAATGGGAGGTTTTGGTTCGATTTGACGTTTCGCTTGTATGTAATTCCTTTTTTTTCTGTTTATTGGTGTTCAGTGAGTTTTGAGGGTGAGATTGTATTTGGAAATACGTAATTTGAGGTTGGATTGAGAATTTTTCGTTTTTATTTTTATTTTATGGGGTTATACATAAATTAGTATGTATAGAATTTGCAGTGTCTAACAGTCGAATCAGTAGATATTTTTAATATTGATTGTATTCCTCACGTAGCCAACAAAAACTCCACGGTAGTAAAATATACAGTGGCATTTCGAAAAACTAGACAGAACCCATTCAACCATCGTTGAAATTTTAATGGTACAGTTTAACCGACTCGCGTGATCGCTCTGATCAGAAAGACTGGCTATCAAGCTGTCAGTGACCAACGTGCGCTTGCGTAATGATAAAGTGTCCATCACTATATGACACCGTGTCATCAACTTATCATATGGCCTGACATTATAAAGCTTCATAAGGGTAAAGACATTATAAGGGTTGGTAGTCATGATAGATTTTGAACTGTAGGTTTATATTTTGCTTTGAATTTTGATCTTTTACGAATGATGTCATTTCAAATTAGTGTTTTTTGAATGAAATGAATTGATTAAATGATATTTACGTCTGTAAGTTGATATTTTAAGACACTGACGTTAGACGTCAATGTCATCATCATCATCCTCTTGCCCTTATCCCAATTTTTCATTTGGGGTCGGCGCAGCATGTCTTCTTCTTCCATACATCTCTATTTCCCGTCATCTCAGAAGTCACCTCCTTCTTAGCCATATCAACTTTCACACAATCCATCCATCGTTTCCTGGGTCTCCCTCTACTCTTATAACCCTCTACATTCATACTCAAAACTTTCCTAACAACATGATCCTCATTTCTTCGCATCACGTGTCCATACCATGACAGCCGATTTCCACACAACTTCTCTGTCACAGGCGCCACTTTCAGACTTCCTCTTATATACTCATTTCTTATTCTATCCATTCGCGTAACACCACACATCCCCCTTAGCATTCTCATCTCAGCTGCATGCAACTGCTTTTCATTCAGTCCTTTTGTGGCCCAACATTCTGATCCATACAAGACGGCAGGTCTTATCATTGACTTATAGATCTTGCCTTTAAGTTTAAGGGGAACGTGGGAATCGCAAGTTGTTCCCGTTACCTGCCGCCATTTCATCCACCCTGTGTTTATTCTGTGCTTGACAGTCCGATCTATTCCTCCGTCACTTTGCACTAGTGAACCGAGATACCGAAAGTCGGAGCAGATCGGAAGGAGCACGCAATCAAGCGCAATGGCTTCAGGGCTGGAGAGACCGCCGAAATCGCAGAACATATATTCTGTCTTGGTTCTGCTGATTTTCAAGCCTACACTCTCCAGCTTCTGTTGCCATTTCTCCAATCTACCCTGGATCTCAGGTCCATCTTCACTGACAAGGACAATGTCGTCGGCAAATAGCATGCACCAGGGTGCCTCTTCCTGTATTTCCGACGTTAGACGTCAATGTATGGGTCAATATTTTAAAACTAGATGCCGTTTGATCACTGAAAAGAAAGTTTGGGTCATGGTCTCTTTCAATTACTTTCTCTGTATTGGATTTTTATGACATAATCAGTACTAAGAATATCACGCATTTAAGATTATTGGGCAAAGAATCAGCATTGCCATTCAACGTGGCAATGCTGCCAGCAGGGCACTTTTCCTGTTGACAGTGATGCGGATAAACTTTTCGATGCCCTCTGATTATTTAATAGTAATACAATTTTACATTTTTAATATCAATTATGGTTTTATCACACAAGGCGGGCCTTAACACCTAAAACGCCAGGTGAACGACAAACTATACATATTATATTGTCTCGTTGGCAGTTATGGAGTTAATTTATAAAATGAAATCAGTAAACTTCTGTAAAAGTGTGACAACCAGTCTTGCTAAAGGGTATCGTGTTGGCCAGTAACTGGGTTGTGGAGATCAGTTAGGTCGTCGTTCCTTGTAAAATTCGGGTTATCAGCAGCATGCGGAGTTGAAGCCGAATTTAGCCATATTTAGGGAAAGGGAGGCAAATGATGATGATCAGTAAAACGTATTCTGACTTATCTCATCCTCCTGCCCTTACCCCAATTTATTTGTGGTACGCACATGTCTGCTTCATCCTTACATCTCTGTTTGCCGCCATCTCAAAAATCACCTCTTTTCTTGCCATATTATCTTACTCTGACTGAAGAGTTCTATAATTGAAATACTTAAATGCCAGCCTTATGCTTAGGTACTATAGCATCCCATTGACAACCGTTAACTCGCAGTCTTTCCTAGGAAATAGCATAAAATCTTTTATTGCCTCTCAGGCTCAAGGCTAGGTAATTCCGTTATGAATTTCCTGAAAAATACTTAAAAGCATTACGACTTACACTCAGGTAAAAATATATTAAATACACTTTCAACCCCCACCGTGCCGGTGTAAGGTCTGAAAGACCCCGGGGGTGAATTTTCGCTAAACAATGCATACATTTATATTTCCTTTGAAGTGGCGCCGCGGGGCTCGCGTCATCCGCAGGGTTAACCAGCAAACTGTTTATTACACGTAGAAAATTGAATACGGGATAACGTAACGTTTTTACCATTTTTTTATACTGTTTTATGGACATTATTAACTTTCTAGTCTGTTCTAAGTCGCTGGCAATGACAGGTTTATAGTAGGTAATGGTTTCAATGCTGATAAAAACCTTATTAAAGCTTTTCTTTGAAAACTAAGATTGTTGAAGACAATAGTAAAATACTAAGTACATATACCTACTTTTTTTAAACTTCTAGCATTTGATTTTTTTTTAAACGTTGACCCACACTACGAATTTCTCCTGTGTCGTGGGTGCGTATTTTATAAAATAATGTAAAACATATATAAAATTCCATCCTAGCTCAAGCTAGCACACTAGGAAGCTTCCCTCGAACAGTAATGAACCTCTCTTTATAAGCACCGATTCATATAAAATAGAAAAAAAAGGATTTTACTCACCCCGAAAATCATATTAAAAACTTTAAGAGTTTTGACAGTTCTCAGGGCTATTTTATGATTTAAACAGGATTAATTACTTTGTTCTCGAGTAACCGACCTACCTACCCACTCTCATATACGCATGTATGATTGTGATCTTCGACCTCAACCTTTTGAACGTGACTCGTAGACCCTACTTAACTCTCCCAGAGATAAAAAAATGTTGTAGACCTACTACAAGACACCACTATCATAAGATCAGTCTTCCAATGACCGTAACAAGCGGGACTCTTATTAAAAAAAAAACTTATTTTCTTCTGACTGCCTCAAAAAAATAAGTCAACCCCAACACAAGTATTTTTCATTACTTACTGGGGCTGTCTCAACTCATGTATAGCATGTAACTTTTGAGACTGAATAAACATATTTTTTTTTTTTTTCTGACTGCCTCATTGGTAGAGTAGTCGCTAGCGCCACTGCTGAATATGAGATCCTGGATTCGATTCCCAGGTCACACGAAGTGTTATTTGGTTTTTCCATCTGGAATTTCTAAGTAGCAGTCCGCAGGACTTGTGCCTGATTGATGGTCATGGAGTCGCCCCTGATTATATGGGACTTAAGATATCTGGCGAAATATGGGTGTACTGTAGGTACACCTCTCCTACCCCTTCGGGGATTACAGGCATGATGTTACGTTCTTTCCCTCTTACCTTTATTCTCTGACCAAAAACGGCCTTATTTTTTTACCAACGAAACACTTGACTCACCCATACCAGACCTGACTGTCGCCGCACAGATGTTCTCCTAAAATAATCACACAAATTACTATATCACAAAATCTATAAAGCAACACTTAAAAATTCAACCCTCCCCCTGCTCGGGCCCAATCGACCCCCGGTACAAACGAGCCGACAACCCAGTATTAACCCTTTGACGTGTCGTGGGGTTTAATTGCCCCCTTTGCCGTGTTTATTAAACGGCGTCTCGGACAACACTATTTGTCATGTTAGGGGGTTCCCATGGCCTTATTCTGTGTTAACAAGAAGAAAAAACTAATTTATTCTCGTTGTATTGGCGTGATGATAAATATTACAGGTTGTTTTAATAAGATGATGACATAGGTTTTAAATAATTCGGCTTATGGAGTTCAAAGTTTAGTTTAGCTACGAACTATGTAATCGTTTATCTTCCGTATAATAAATGAAATAATGATAATACCAGCCAGCATTGCTCACTACAGGGCAAAGGCCTCCTTTCAGAGAGAGAAGCCATAACTATTAATCGACACGCTTGGTCATAGCGGGTTGGCGAATCCAGATTTCCTCATCATATTTTCCAAAAAAAATCATCACATCTTAATTATGAACTAGAAGTATAGTAATCGACATGTTTTTCCATCTAGCAATATAACAACGCCTTTAGAAATAAAACCTTAATAATAAGATTATGAATTCATGAAACCAGACACATGATTCATACTTGAGACTACGAGCCGGCCATATACCACTCAACAGTTTCGGATTTATGATGCGCAAAGTCGATACACCAAATTGTGACATCTGTGGAACCATAGAAGATGTGCATCATGTCATGGCGGAGTGTGGCCGTGTCGAGGTCCAAAGGCGCCAAGCCTTTGCCAATACTTTTGATGTCGGCTTCTTTAATAGTGTTCTGGCTACACCATTATCGGATGAAGCCAGAACAATTTATCGTATTTCTTTTATGTGTATAAGGTGGCGGGTAGATTAGTTTAGTTTAAGTTAACTGTAAACAATAATCGGGGTGACATATTCTTAATAGAAAAAACCCTGTAAACAAAATAAAGATTAAAAAAAAAAAAAATGATTCATACTTAATACTTCAAGAATCTAACAAAAATTATTCAGAATTTCCTAGACTAAAAACTACGATCACCCCTTTCTCCTTAACCATAGAGAAGGTAGATAATCAGATAATGACATATGAATATTCTAATTCCTAACCTATGCCCCTAGCGCTTGTTACCAGGTAATTCCGGAATACCGTCAGTTGTCACTAATTTGACGACACTTTTCATAATCATACGTGTGTTCCGATTAAAGCGATTGACCCCCCACTGCAGCGTATCAACCACTCTGTTATTATATCTAATGACCGCTTCAAGCGTTTTGCTGTATTGCTTGATGATATTGGTCAATTTGTACGTTTCCAGCCTTTGTTTTTGTATTCAGTTTATAGTTAAATTAAGGTGCTTTTGATGTGCTGTAAATGATATCTTAGAATAATCTGTCTTTGAATGGTTAATTATTTCATTTTGAACTATGCACGTGAAGTTGATAACTTAATTTTGCTTTTTCTTTGAAATACATGTGAAATAAATACTTCAATAGAGGAAAGTAGAATGGTGATCATGTGAATGATTTCTCTGTCAAAATATCTGGACTTTAAAAGACTGAGTTTGGTGCGGTGTTTCTTATGAGCGTAGTCGGCTGGGAAACACCAACCTCACATTGTTTCTGAAAAAAAAAAAAAATGACGTAAAGCTTTTAATAACTTAATAGTTTGCAATTTACAAACTCGCCCGCTTGGTTTGTTGGTAAAAAAAGTAGCCTATGTGCTTCCCTGGGGTGCGTTCTATCTCTCTGCCAATTTTATCGAAATCCGTTCAGTGGTTTAGGCGTGAAAAGGTAACAAACAAACTTACTTTCGCATTTATAATATTAGTTAGGATGATTCTTCACACTGCTCATCGATCACCTTATACGCTAGGTGACCGACAAAAAATACATTTTTTACAGTGTCTCGTAGTCTGGCAGTAAAGGTGTTAAAGACTAGTTCAATTTATCGGAACACACATATGTCACTTAACCTGTAACATACTATGTTGTTTAAACTATTTTCAAGGATTAGGTCAAATGAAATTTATTGTTCATTGTATCTGGTCCCATCAATTACAGTATTTTAATTTTTTTTAACCAACGCCCTCTGACCCAATTCATTCGAAGATCCGTCTGCACCTCGTCATTGTGGATAAACCATTATCTTGTAACTCAAGTCATCACAAACAAGGTGTTTATCTCTCAGCGCCAGAAATTCGCGCCCACAACGGAAATACCGGCATATCTCGACATTTAGACAGAGACAAAATGCGCGCGAATCTCAAAAGTGCGAAGGAGACGGTAGTTTAACCACAATTTTTCTTCAGATTCTTAAATCGTTCCTGTTTGGCTACTTTTGATAATGTCGAGTGATTGGTTATCTTGTGAAATTACTGCATAATTTATACCTGATAAAGTAATTATTTCTGGGCCGTGTTTTAAGGAAAATTGTGTCTTTAACTAGAACTGAGAATGCTAGCTTACATTATTTTTCTAAATATACAATTGATCTTTGGAAATATAATACGAAAGCGTTCTTGGGAGATATATCCTTGATTTAAGGTCAGACATTTACTTGTTTATTCTTTTGTTCGTTGTTCCTTTTTCATCATCATCCTCCTACCCTTATGCAAATTTATAAGGGGTCGGTGACTCATGTCTTCTTTTAGACATATCTATTTGACGTCATATCAATAGTCACCTGCTTTCTATCCATAAAATCTTCTAAGGAACCCATACATCGTATCTTTGGTCTTCCTGCACTTTTGTAACCAAACTCTTCCTCACAATATGATCCTCATTCCACCGCACATACCATGACAACCACCGTACCTCATGAACTATTTAAATCATACCTTATGTATAATAAATAATACCAGCCTGTAACTGTTCCACTACAGGGCAAAGGCCTCTTCTCATACGGAGAAGGCACCATCTGTACCTGCATACTACCTGACAAAAACGAAAGCTTGATTAGGCATCTTCATTATGCCACATCGGCGCTTTGCAATATCGCCGAATTACGATTTGCCAAATGTTTTAAATTAGTCCAACCACCAAAAGTTTTAATTAAATTCCCTGATCAATCATCTCCTTATTCGTGTTCTAAACACATTTCATCAGCAGATTTTGCTACTGCCTCGTTGGTTTAGTGTTTGCAAGCGCTACTGCTTAACACGCGATCCCGGATTCGATTACCAAATCGGATAAAGCGTTATTGGGTTTTTCCAACTGGGATTTCTCAGTAGCAGCCCAAGTCATTCGTGGTTGATAGCAATAGGTCAAAGTCAATTATTTTAATTAAACCATTAAAAAGGCACTTTTGTGAACGTCAAAATTACAATAGACTCTAGTTGCCGCTTCCAAAAGGTAGTTTCTTACGGAGAAGAATTGCCAAGAAACTCCATACTTCGGTCTTCTTCTTCTTCTTCTTGGGCTCGCCCCCTATTACATGGGACTTTAATATAACTGGCGAAATGTGTTATACGTTCCCCCCTACGGAGAAAACAGGCGAGATATCATGTAATTTTGCTAGAATTGAAATCTAGATTAGTACTGTCATTTGAATGAATATTATGGGACAATTACACGTTGCTAAGACTAATTTTAACTTCAATTCACGAACAGCATACAATAAAACAACCTTAACGGGTATAAGAAAAAATACGATTAGCAAGGAGACAATCGTTGAAGCCGATTTAATTTTAAACCTCTCACCTCCCTTCAATTTTATACTCTAAAACCGTCAACTTAAAGTTCATATTTAAGTTGGGAGCCTCGTGTCATCCCTGGATTCTGATGCACGCACATCGAAATGTTTTACATAGTGAAAGCTTGCATTGAGAGATAAACAAAATACGAATGTGGCTCTGTGACCTGTCACCGACATTATTGCCGTTCCGAACCGTTCCGGATCGTGCCGAACCGTGCCGTGCCGTATATATCGTTTTGCCGGACGCGGCGCGCGAGGGTTACATGAGATTCTTCGGAGTATTGGTACCGTGGAGTAGATGAGTTAGATTATTAAGTTTGAAATATTTTGTTAGGTATAGAAAATGGCTTGCCAAAGTATGTTCAGTAACTAAATATTGTTAAGACATTCATATTTTAGACAAAAAAACATTTTCATTATAAAATCGTAGCTTCTGAAACCATTTTACGTAAGGCTTTATTTTAAGTCAAGCACACTCATTGCAGGAAGGTCAAGACTTGGCTTGCTTACATTATTATTTCACCCGAAACAATTCACCAAAATATCTTCAACAGCCTTTCTTGTCTATCTTAGAAAATTTATGAAAAATAACTTGAAGTTCTCTCCCAAAAAAAAAAAAAAAATTATTCCGCTGTTTTCCTTACCAATATATTACTGTTACTATGACTCAGTGAACTCAGTACTCAGTGACTCAGTGGCTAAGTGTCCGCACTAGCAGATTGAGATTGATGCGCTCGCGCAGGGCTTTTTGCTCTAAATTAAATTATTCGTGGAATCGGTGACAAAATGGCCACTTAATTCCTCTAAGCTGTTTTATTTTTGTGATTTTGAATAGCTTTGCGCAGCTTAGTTATTTGAAAAGGACTATTATTAAAGAGCTAATTTTATGTTGGGGCTGGTTCAATGTGTGTCCTGAAAACCCACACACGATTCAGTCTATTTTGATTCATCATCTGGATAGCCATTTCCCATCTATGTCGGGTTCGGTTTCGGTCTTAGAACCGAATGCAGCTGAATACCATTATTTTGATACATGGTGCGGACAGCCTATCTGGTCTCCATAACCCAGTAACTGGGTATCACGATACCCCATGGCAAGACTGGTAGCGAGACTTTCGGGCTTCAAAAATTGATTAATGACAATCGGGACCAACGGTTTATATTGCTTTGAATTAAAAAGATTAACGTTCTTTGAGTACGTATAACCTTTTTTTTAATTTCGTATCACGGTTATGGATTGAAATCGGGCTGTGTAGGGGATAGTGGAAAATGTCCAGAAGAAAACCTAATCTAAAAAATAGGAATATAAAAACTTTTTGGCATTGTTATGTTATAACAAAGAGCCGCAGATTTGAAAGCTCCCTTCACTGTGTTCAAGGGTATATCTGGCAGTGTGCGTTGGAAACAAGTAACTACTAACATTTCAGTAATCAAATAAAAACCGTAATATAAAAAAAAAAAAAAAAAAAAAAGTATTTAAAATCAAGTTTTAACATGATAACTTATGATCTGCATGTTTAAAATTCAGTTCCATGATTTGACTCATACATACTTTTATTGGCCATACATTTTTAGGTCTTGTGGATGGGTGACCGTACTTAATTAATCGAGACTCCTCCGTGCCTCGGAATGCGCGCTAAGCTAGTCTAACGACTGTCAAAGATCTACAAATGACAGCCGGTTAGTCAAAAGCCTGAAAGTCTGACAACCACTCTACCGTATATAAGTATGGGTATCGTGTTGCCTAAGTGAGTAACTGGGTTGTGGAGGTCAGATAGTCGCTCCACGAAAAATACTTGTATTCAGCTGCATCCTGTTAGACTAGAAGCCGACTCCAACATAGATAGGAAAAGGCTAGGCAGATGGAAATGATAACATTTTTATCACCCATACAGCATTTATTTAACTCACCATGTTGGTTAACATGGCAAGTTAAATAAAAGCCATTACAAGATAACATTCCCTCAGAGAATCCAATTCTAAAATCGATTACATCTAAAACAAAAGTGTAGCTCCCGTCTCCCTAGCACAACCCCCCCACATATACCATAGCTACCCCTTGTAAATATTCGCTAGGAAAACAGCGGCTATTTAAATTTCCTAGTGAAAGCCTGCCTCCTACGTCAAAAACATAATTGGCATGCCCTTCACTGCCGATGAGCAGAGAACTGTGAGTGCTGGATGTGGCTCGGTGGGCGTGGTTGGATATACCTTTTTATTTTCTTTTTTTTGTGTGGGTGTATTGTAGTTTTTCCTTGTATTTTTTAACGACTATACTGTGATTAAGGATCTGGAAAAAGACACAATAGAAATAAGGTACGTTATATTTTTGTGGTAGCTTTTCAAATTTGCGTCATTGAATAAAAGTATATTATGTATGGCTCCATGCATATATAACCACTTGCCATATTCATTTCTGGAGATAAGTGATATCAACATATTTAAAAACCACATTAAAACTCTATTGCTAAACAAAGCATATTATTCTGTTACTGAATATTTACAGGGTAAACTTAATTCTGTACACAAATGAAATAATGTTTTTTATCGCTTATTTCTAGTTTCTTTAATAAAATAGTTAGTATTTGTTAATTTGCATGCCTTATGGTAGAATATGGCTAATGGACCCTATTATATGTTCAAGACCTTTTCTTTTGTACCCATATTCGCAAATTATTAAATAATTTTGATTTTGAAATAAACACAAAATTCTGTCTGACTATTTTATTTGCATGTATAAATTTAATAAATGTACAGATGCCAGCACATCAAGCTACCCCCATCACTCAAATTTATTACAAAAGAATAAGGTTAATGTTCAATTGGGAAAATTTGACAGTTTCAAATAGCGTGATGTGCTGTCTTTACATATGCAAATGACATGAAATTTTGACGACACGGTTGGCGCGGTGGTTGAGCCATCGGCTGCTGCGCCGCGTGTTTTGGGTTCGATCCCCACACGGAACAAATATTTGTATGGCCTACAGGTAGTTGTTCCGGGTCTGGCTGTTTGTGTATGTGAGTTTAAATGTTTGTAAACGCACCCACGATACAGGAGAAATTCCTAGTGTGGGGCAACGTTTTTAAAAAAAAAAAAAAAAATATATATATATATATATTTTTTAGTAACCTTTTTGTCTTACGGTTGGGAAAAGGTTTCCCCATAGACTCTTTCTAGTGTGTGCTCTTAACAGGCTGATCTCCCATACATTAAAATATTATTCTTGCAAGATTAGAAATCAATACGTCTTTAAGTATTTTGTTCGATATGTTTTTTATTCATCGTTGAAACCGAGCTTAGATAAGATGTAGGTTCAGTGTACAGACGCCAGCACATCAAGTTACCCCAAAGTGTCAATTTTCCTAATCGAACATGAACCTAATTTAATTAACTTGAAAAACTATCAAAGAAATTTGTCACATTGGGGTAGCTTGATGTGCTGGCCTCTGTACATTAACAAGTTTATATGATATAATACCAGTTATTATATCTTATCATAAACTGGGAGATTAATCTACGAAGATATTACCATAAGCTTGCTTTTTTAACGGCCTATTAAACGTTACCATTTATTATTTGAAAATGTGCAAGTTTACATCATACAGAAAGATAATTGACGTCGTATGTTTAGCAAGTTATAAAACAAATGTCCTATCAAGATATTTCTAAAAATAAAATGGACAAATTGCATCACTTGTTATACCTTTTAATACTCCCCTTACTCAATGTCATTAAAATAGATCGATTTTAGATTAAATAAAAGACTATTTGCATTTCTCATGTATGGACAGCCTTCATTAATATTAATTTATTAGAAGTTCAATAGAAATACCTTTTTATTAGTCTTGTTTTTATTTTTTTTAGTGGACAGTTGACAAGTTGGGTTTTAGTTACGTAAGCTTTTAACTAGTAACAAAAACAGCTAAGGGACTGTTTTCTTCGTTGTAACAGAATTAGTTGCTATTTATTTTGAACTGTTTTTTTTTAAATATTCCTCATCATTTTAAAGAAGCCACATCCAGTACCAACATTTAAATCTACCCATACATAGGTTCGTACAGACTCTCGGAAAAGGTCAATAACCCGGCAGCCTCCCAAGCTACCCTCCGATACTCAGATTTGAATATTGTGCCACCCTCCAAAATTTTACCATTAGATTTTCATGAAACGAGTCGCCGTGAAAAAGAAATGTGTAGAGAAAAAAAAATGGCGATTACATTTTTGTTTCAAGAATTTTATTGTTAAGAAGTCTGAAAAGGGAGTTCGTCGATTATGCCTTAATCATTTGTTTTCCCGGTGTAATTGTTATTTGTACATGGTTTCAGTTAGCGCTGATAAAATAATGACTAGATTTCGGTTTAATGTCATGTTTTACAACATTGAATACATTTTGGTTTATGTCATGTATCACAAAAGTACCTAATCATGACTATTGGAGAAAAATAAATGTATTAAGCGACCGTGGGAAGCTTGATGATGCTCAATCCTCAGGGTCAATTAGTAATCGATTCTTAAGTTATTTAAAATAACAATCGTTTTAATCTACGATCGTTACGGTTCACGCTTTTCCACGAACAGTAACAACTACCCTTTCAATAATGAAAATATCGTCGATACATTTTTTTCCAATACACAATACAATCAGAACCCCATTTTCCTTTAGATAATCTCCTCTTTATATGGAATTGTATGGAAAAGTAGATAGATATGTAAATACGTGTGTATAGTGAGCCTCCCTCGTTATATGGATCCGCCGGGATCGCATCCGGCTCGAAGGACAAATGCCGGAAATGGATAAGGAACGACGTGAAATCCGTAAAGGTCGTTTTCAGGATACAAAATAATATTATATGCAGACAATTTATTACCATGCTCTTTATGTTTTCATAATAAAAAGTGGGTAGTTTTATAATTGTAGAGCTTTTGTTCTCCAAACAATAAAAGCTTAACAATAAAAACATCTTCCTTTGTTTTAAATAAAAACATTCTCTAGTCGTAACAAAAGTTATTTGCAATAAAGTTACAATTGCTGAGATCTAAAACTAGACCAAAACTTCCAAGGTCGGTGCTCGGCGTCGCCCGCACACAGAGGAAGTGCCACCCCTCACCCACACAGGCGCAGGACACGTGTACGAATCACCCCTACACATGGTTGCCATAGCAACACAGCATCCTGCTTCCACGCCCACTACCCCGGGGGCGAACTCTCAAGATATTACGCCCTACTTCGTTCGCATTGGTGAACTAAAGGGGTGTAGGAAGATTGCGCTTGTGTGCGTCAGTTAGGTTCCCGCTGTGACCTGAAGGAATTCGCCAATTCCATTTTCAAACCGTGACATTTACTTCTTCCGAACAGCTTGTCGATACAAGGACCGAATTAAAAGTTAACTAGGAAAACTCGCATGTATACCAACTCGGTATCTGAATGCAAACCGAGCACTCGACTTTATTCGCAACATTCACCGTCCGCTCGTTAACAAACCTATTCAAATTTGAAGTATTAGTCGATTGAGGCAACATTTCTCGCGTCCTATCGCCACGAGTTCCAATTAGCGACTGCGGCTTGTCGCTCAAGTGGCGGTGACGTCACGCCAAGCTTTCATGCGGCTTCAATAACTACCCACTCAGCGATTTCTTCAATAGCCGGCCACTCCACCTGGCCTTCATTAGGGACCTTCTCAATGTATATGCAAAGCTGAAAAGATGCCTACTAATTTAAAAAAAATGCAAGTTTTAACGAGAAAAGTTGTTTAGCTAATAAACCAGCGTGCTCAGCTGACGCGGAGTGCTAAGTACTTAATAGCGCTATCTAATTGCGTGATATAATTTTGAATTATTACCGTCTGTCATCGGAACAAAGCGCGCTCAACTCTTTTGTTTCTACCGGTCGTGCCATAGACAAATCTTATTATGGAAATATTTTCAAATTAAGAACGCGCTGCTCCCGCATTATGCGTCTCGACTGTCATCATTGTCTATGGCTTCTTTTTGTTCGTTGCTCGCATGTCGAGGTTTTTCGACCACCGTTTCGGTTATTTTTTTCTTTTTTAAACTGTCCCGAGCGTGAATGGAGGTCTTTGTTTGTTCGTGTTTTATTATTAATTAGTGGGGCTTCTTTGTTCGTGGTAATTATTGTCTTAATAAGCAGTTCCTGCGCTTCGACTATAGACGGGCGGAGGGATTGTCAGCCCTTTTACTTTTAAATTGCTTGGAATTATGATTTTGGAGCACGTTTCTGGTCAGTGCTACTTTACTAGCGTTGGTTTTTGAACAAGTGTTCTCAGCGAGGTTTGAAATGCTTTATTTACTTTATGCCCACAAAAACATACACGATTTTAAGAACAAGATTTCTTTCTGTAGTAAACGAAGTTGATCAAGATTCTAAATCAGCCGATCCTTTTAAGTAGACATATAGTACATTTTAAGCCCCATAAGAAACGTTACAAACAGAATCTTCCACTCCGTCTTACTTCTAAGTAAACGTCTTACAAATATACAACTATTAAAACTTCTGAAACAGAAACCTTCAAATTTTAAATAACGTCTGCGTGTACTGTCGTTTATATCGCTTAATAAAGTGGTGAAAAGAATTCCCAGTTTAATTAGAGGTGAGATACTCCGGCTCGGAAGTGCGACGCGCCTCAATGGCCCTCGTTGGGCGCCATTTTGCATAATTGGGCGACGGCGAGGGTAGAACGAAATTTATACGTTCCAGGCGCCAATTTACTTGCTAATGACGCGTCGTCTTCCCATAGAGTAGTTGTCGGGTTTTTGTTGGCTTGGAACTTTGTTTTTTTTAGGGTTGTGTGTTTCTCTTTTTTTTTCTTTGTGTGTTGTATTTTTCGGTTTCTGCAGACATGACGCCGGTACCGTTAGTTAGGTTTTGTGTCCACTGGTCTGAAGCCCGAGGGTATAATGATGGATTTTTTTTGTCTGGTGAATTTTTTTTTTCTACATTTTTTTTATGGACAGCTTTCTTGCTATTGAACTGAGGTTCCATTTTGGATTTACATTTGATTATTCGCAACATTTTCATAACGCAAGTTATACAAAGTACAACCATTTTTAGCTTCTTTTTAACTTTTATTTTAGTAACCTTGTTTACCATTTGTTTCAGACGGGTAAGATGGGCCTGCCAGCGGGTGGGAGCCTGTCACTGTTCTGTCCTGGCGGTGAGCTGGGGCAGCCTCCACCTGCCCACATGGGCATCCCTCCGCCTTATCAGCTCGACTCTAAATTAGGTAAGTTTGATTAAGATAATACAACGATATTGAGACTGCTGAAGCTGAGTATCGACTGCTGCGCCGCGTGTCGTGGGTCGGATTCCCGCACGGAACAAATATTTGTATGGTCTACTGTTAGCTGTTCCTGGTCTGGCTGTTCGTGTATGTGACTTTAAATGTTACCCACGATACAGGATACATTCCTAGTGAAGGCCAACGTTTAAAAAATAATAACGAGATGTCTATATTTTTGGACAAGCTTGACCTTGTCTTCCTTCGAAAAGATTTTTTTTTGAGGATAAGTTAGATCTAATCTTGCCAATACTAAAAACTATCATGATTCTCAAGAGAGTAACACTCAGTTAAGATATGCAGCAAATTTTTTAATTATAACTCAATTATACGAATTATCTTGGAAGATATAATATGTCTTACTGAATCGAAGAAAGAAAGAGAGGGTTCTTATTTGGGAGAATATTGGGCAAACAATACTTCTTGATGATTGTAGGTAATCAGCATAAGTATAACGATAGTCTACGTTTAATAAAATAACCTCGGCTTCCACCCAACACCCCACAATCCATTCCCAAAAGGCGGATATCTGTATCCCTCTCACAGTCCCCACCTAAACAACATGACAACTTAAACCAAGTTCCGTCTAGACACTAACTAGGTACATGTTACAGCGGCCGGGCTGGCGCGGACACCCATGTACCCCTTCCCTGGGGGTACGTACCCCTACCCCATGCTTAGTCCGGAGATGTCGCAAGTTGCAGCTTCATGGTGAGTTAACTCTTCTACGTTTTCTATGTTTTGTTGTTGGCCTTTTTGAAGTAGTGTTTGTTCTTTTGGAAGGGCTGTTTTTGTAATAACGATCATGTACTTCATTTGGGAAACTTTTATTTATTTCAAGTTTCATATTAGTTCACATCACTCCAGTTTTAAAAAATGTGGTCCTATCTGGCTCTTAAGCCTAGGTACCATAGACCGAAAGGACCAGAAAATCTCTCCGAATGCGTGATTTTCTGTCGAATGGACCAAACAGATGAGACAATACGAATTTAAAGTAATACTCTCGCCATTTCACGGTTTTAAGGCTTAGCTATTTTTCCCTATGCCGATTACCCATGTGTTTATAGAACTCGGTAGGATAATTTTGAAAGTTCCAATTGGAATTTCGGCAAAAGCTACTAGTGAATAAGATTTTACATTTTCAGGCATACTCCAAGCATGTACCCCATATCGTCAGCGGCGAGCGGCTTCAGGAGTCCGTATCCCACGTCGTTGCCAATCTCAAGTTCTAGTCTATCGAGGTATGGTATCCCTAGGTACATACATACTTGATATATTTAGTACAGGTCTATTACTTAGCTATGGCAAGGAAATAGCGTCTCTTAGTGTCATTTAATACCGCCGAAGTTTTTGAGGCGCGAAATCTTGATTAAAGACCTAATATCATGTTTGCCGTAACTAAATAATCTATCTGTACTTCCAAATAATCATAATAGTTACTACTTCATTTTGATGTCCTAAAGATTTTCTACATACCTTTAAAATATAACTAATTTAATTCGTCTTTGAAATTAGAAGGAAATCATTTTCACCTAGTTTTTTGCTCACAACCGTCCTCTGGCGTTAACTAAGTAACAATTATCCATAAATTTCCAGTTGTAACGAAATTATTGGTGATCACACTATATTGTTGTCAGTATTAAAGTCTCCTATCATAGGAGAGGAGCACTTAAACAAATTAAATGAAGAAGTAGTAACTATATTTCTACAAAGAGTCAATTTCCTCATGCCTCTGTTCTTCTGCAGTGAATTGTACCGGTTCTCACCAACGCTGGGCGGAGGCCTAGGCCTGGGCTTGGGGCCCGCGCTTGTGCCACCTCCCCCCTCAAAATCAGACCTCGACTCGCACCATCAAAGATATGCAAGGTAACAATTGCACACAGTTTTAGTGATTTATAAACCTGGTCCTAAGGACCAAATTATTAATAATTCTTGTCCTTTTCTTCCAAACTTAGGACCAACGTTATATTAACGAACACCAAAATTACACATTATGGCAATAATTGTCAAAGATGTGGTATGTATTAAAAAGTATGACATCTAGCTGTTGGTAGAATTGCATCTTTCTTTAAATAACCACAACTAAAGGGGTATACTAAAGTCCGTGTGAGATGTCGCACCTTATTGTCAATTCAAGTTAATATTTATGGCATTGCTGTACAACACAGAGGTTGACAATCATGTATGTTTCATGGCGCATCTTCTCCACAAATTGTTTATACAATTTCTCACCGATTTGTCTTATAGTTTATGACCGGCGGTACTGCATACATATGTTTTATTAGACCTTAAATTTCGGTGTTACCGACGAGGGTATTGTTTCGAAGAATAAATTCTGTAAATGTATTTTGAACAATGTGAATTGTATCAATAACATTATTTATTACCTATTTATATAAAACATGTGTGGCATCTGTAATTTTGCCTACGTAGATTAAAACGTATATTAAATATAATATTAAATATTTGTCTGTTATGATATTTTTTTTTCTTTAAATACGTTTTTACAAACCCTTTTACACGTCGACAAGTAAAATATTTTTTTAAACTAAGTTGGTTTAAATAAGTTGGTCTTATGTGTTAGATCTTCTTTAAAAACTTTGTGTGTTTAACTTTATAACTTCTAGTAGAATACTCTTTTGCTTACTGTGGAGGCTTGCAAATGGGTTGTCTTAATTCTCGTTGCTTACTGTTGGTGATTAATACTTTTGGTGATTATTAGTTAAGTGCAATTAATACTTTTTATACTGTTAGCAGTAAACCACCCGAAAAATAAAATAAATAACAAAAATCGGCCTAAAGTAGGTAATTAAAAGGTCTTTTTAGATTTTAAAGCAAATATATATATAAAATAGTAACAATTTCTCATTCATTTTCAAACACAATCTCAAACATTTTTCATTCGCAACACGCGCCGTACAATTTATTCCGTACACATTGAATTTAAAACAATTATAATAACAGTCTAACAAAACGTTTCAATCAGCTGCACGCAAGCAACGCTTTTGTCACAACTCACACCCTTTCTGCTAATCTCTGATGGTATCATAGCGTGATGGTATCGCTCCGGCTATTATGCGAGTTATACGACTAAACTGCCCGCCCCCTTGTTCGATAGATTGAAGATAACACTCGTAAGGGTGGGTTGGACACATGTCTCAGTGAAATCGTTTTTAGAAAATTTATATGTTAGGGCTAGGTAAAATGTACGGAATATGATTGAAGTGTTTTCATAAATCAACTGTGATTGATAGAGATTTATAAGTAATTATGTAGAGACCAGTAAGTAAACAAAATTGATCTCGGTGCACTTTAATTAGGATCAAAAGTTAATCACAGGTCATACAGCTTATCACAGCGACACTAACAATCTATCTAGATTTGTCTTTGCGACACCCGTTCGAAATAAACATTGAAATAAATAAAATGGGTTACCAACATATTTTAACTCGCATGTTATTTTTTTGGTCTTTGCAGACGGCTGCCCTAAAAAGCTCGGCAATTAATTACACTACCGTATAAAATATGCAGGTTTAAAATAAATTGTCAACAGTATTGACTGATCAGGTAACAAGAAAGCTGTCCGGTGACAAGTTACCATCTTCAATACAAGATTAAGCGATTTTGTTCTTATTAGGGTCCCACACCTAAATGGTAAAAAGAAACCCTTATGGTGCGACGAAGATAAGGAACCCGATTTATACGATTCAAAATGTATTCGATCAATGTTTTGGATCGAAGGACCAATTTTGGATTTCAGTCAATATTCTAGCTGAATGTTCGTGATTTTGTCCCTTGTTTGAGCTACTCTTGCTTGCTTGACCCATCATCCACCGAGCCTTTTTGGTAATACTGGTTGGCCAGACTTCGTGCTGCTGACTATCTTAGCAACCCGTAACGGCTGTCAAAAATATAAAACCAGGGCCAACAGATAAACGTGTTTTTCAAGGCACGGAGGGGCCTCTGTATGTAATGGATGGTCAGTCAACCACGGACTGTCCTCGGTAACCGTTGCTTAACCTTCAAGACCAACACGTCTCATTTAAGTTCTTCTATAAAGTACAAAAAGACGTTGTCGTTGTCCCACGGGTTTTTGTACCGGAAGGCGAAGGCAAGGTGGATGGATGGTGAGGGCCGAGATCTATGTCCAGCTGTGGACATCTTTCGACTGAAATAATTATGATAATTTATTTATCTCAATCAACTTTGCATCATACGATGTACAATTAAATTGAATTAAAAATTATAAAATCAACAACACAAATTAAATTCAACATCACAATTAAAAAAATTAACAAAAGTAAATCTTATCATTAGTTAGTACAGTAGTTCACGTGCTTACAGTCGAAACGTTCAGAAGAAGCCTTCAGGATACTGTTGCGGGTTAATGATGAAGATGTTGAACTAAATAAGGATTCGCCATTGTTCTCGTCCAACAATATCTGATTATGATTTCCTGCATAACAACTGCTTCTCACTTACAATGCTACCTCATAACCACATACATAAAAGTCCAGGTACAATCATGTAAATAAGTCCCTGGAGGAGAAATTTAATTAAGATGATATATGAGCAGCCTGGCTAACGGGCCGCGTCACCCGGTACAGTCGGCGAAACAAACGCACGAGATATTTTTTTAAGATAAACTTTTTTTAAGTAATACACTGGAAGGGACATCGACCCACAAACTGATGCCATAAGTTTAGTACATGATTCTGGATACCCGTGCAAGTGTAGAAAATTATCGTCGGTTTTTCTAAATTTCTACGTCTATTGTTTTTATTTTGTTAATTTGAATTTCTTTTGATGGAAACTTAAATGTTGAAGTATTTAGTACCTTCCGAATCGTATAAGTAAAAAAAAAATAGCACGATCCTCGGCTGTTTGAAGGTCTATAGACGAATCTTATATGGTCCCGTTTAGCGGAGTATTAGTAGCTTGAAAATAAGTTTAATTTTAAAATAATAAAATTATTATTAAATGACGAACGCACCTGCAAAACTTTTATCAAGCCAGGAGAACCCTATTTTGTTTTGAGGCTACTCCTTATAATTTCATCTTTTCGTTGGCATCAAATATCACGCTTCATAAAAGGGATTTTGTCCAAACCCCCTTAGTAGTGAAGACATTAAAAATATTTGACACTATTGTGTGGAGGGTGATCATGAAGGAGTTGGTTCTTCACGTAGTGATCCTGTCGGACTTATTAGGTCTTCTCGAGTTCAAACCAGACAACTTTTACATCATAACATGTAGGGGGACTATATGCGTGAGTTTAGGCAGAAGTGTGCCTATAATATGGGTGGTATTATAGGCACACATTTCGCCCGTTATATTTAAAGATGCTTCGTTAAGTCCATAATCTACATTCTTATCGAATACTTTTAAATGTAATTAACATGTGAGATCTGAGTAGTTAATACTTAATAGTTTTTTTATTGCTATGTCGCATTCGTTGACCACTTGGTAATTAATCTACAGAATCTTGTTTAATTAATATATTTTATGTGTATAGGTACTTCCGCTTTTGACATGTAATTATTTTTTTAATGGGAATTCTTTTTCAGTTGTAAAATAGGTGTAGTATTGTGGATGGAAAAAAAGATAGATAGCTCTTTATTCCACATATTTAGAAAGAAAGAAGAAAAAAAAAGATTACTGGCCACGGAGGACGTGCATAATGTAACTTATAAATACAACAAATAAAAATAATACAAAATTTTGCAAAAAAAGGTAATCCTTATGATAATTTTAGTAAATACCTGTTAGTCTCTAGTTACCTTAAGCCTAAAAGGAACATGGGCAAAATAAAAAAAAATAGTCCTGAGGTACATTGGTCTGAGTCCAGCAGACCCATAAAATTATTATTTGAACATGCGAACACCATTCTTAACAGTAACTTGTCTTCCTGACCGTACATAACACATAATTACTGCGCGCGCGCCGAATACCTCGTTTGGGCGCGCACACGCATTGTGCCCGGATTTTCTTTCTCTTTTTATATCTTTCCCCATTTTTAAACCCGTCGTCCATAGGAAGTCGTATATTCCAAGCTAGTTTGGTTATATTCAGAACTAATTTGGTGCATAAAACTTTTATATTGGACATATTAAACCAACAGTTATACGTCACTGACAATGTATTTTATTATCTCTATTTATTCAGTTTTAGAATTTCGAAGTCAGGAAGTCGTCTTTTACCGGTTTTGCTTTTCTTTTTCGATCAACGGATTTAGGGCTATTACACACTAGTGTTTTAAACGGTCATCTTGATTTAAGAAATTCGGATGTTGTGTGTCTGGATCTACCTTTCTTCTGCCTCCCATGGTCTATCCCTAAATTACTTACGACTCATCAATATATATTTTTTATCATTCTCCCTTTTAGGTGTCACGTAATTTCCGCTTCTTTTCCATTCTTATCCTTTTCCTCCTTGTAGATAAAGTTCTGTCATTCATATAATTCAAATCATCCAATCACAAAATCTAAAATACGAATTCAGCCCAAGGCCCAGGTAATATGAACTGCCTCGGTGGTTTAGTGGCCGCAAAAACGTTTCGCTGAGCATGTGATTCTCAGTTCGTTTACCGGGCCGGGTAAAGAGTTATTAGGTATTTCCATCTGAAATTTCTCTGTATCAGTACGGAGTCTGGATTATTGCCCGGTTGTTGGCAATAGACTCGCCTCCGTGGGACTTAAACTGGCGAAATAAGAGTGTAATATAGGTACACTTCTGCCCCTTTAAGAATTACAGCAGTGATGTTTCATGAGACTTAAAAAAAAACTAGCCCACCAGTCTAAATATCCTTTTTATATTTGCCTTTTTTTCAACCTCAGTCGGATGTCTGTTACACTACAGTTATTTCTTTTATCAGTTGACTCATCAGTTTAAGAGCTATCTCTGAAATTACGTTTCTATTTTTGGAAAATCACGAGAAAGGTCGAGAGTACCGTTAGAATGGCTTGTGGTGACACACTGACTAATTTGTTTGTTTAAACTTGGCTTAGGATAATTTGTTTTAGATTAGGATCTGCTAATGTGGCCGTTTGAATAGTTTGTGGAAAGAAGATTAGATATTTTGGAAGGAAGGATTAGACTGATATCTTTTTGTTGGAGCATCTAATCGTAATGGATTAAATCAAAATTCATTTATTCAAATCAGGCTGAGAATCAGTACTTTTCAAAACGTTTACAAAAGACAGTCCCCATAACGCACACCCTTCACAACATCCTAGTGTTTTTGCTGGGAAGAAGTGGTGGAACAAACTCCCCAGCTGATGTTTGTTCGTAACCGGAATTTAATTTATCCTCTGCGATCTGATCTTCTAATTAATATGTGTAACGGCTATAGTATTGAATCTGGACCAGTGTAAAAATGAGTTCATTCACAGGAATACAATGAATCATTCCCAGTTCCGTTCCAAGAATCTGCACCTCCCTCCATGTTTAATTCATTAGAGACTCATGACAGTGACATCCAATACCGCAATAATATCAACTGTGTACATTTGTACAACTCGGCACCATTCGCGCGGTCTTCTTCTAACCGCACCTACCATCTGGTCCTTGTTACCATTCTTATCTCAATTCCGGTTTCCAGATTTTGGTCCTTCCAGTCGAAGCACCTTTGCACCTTACCAATGCAACAACTACCTTCAGACAAATTGTCACCAATTTACATCTTTTGCAAATACACCAACACCTTGATCCACCTCCCCGTGTCTCAATAAACATTTTAAAAATCAGTATGCTCGCCATAATTACAGAGCTACTCGGCCACGTTCGTGTATGATCGGCTGCGCCCGCGCCGGAAACGCCGCGTCTATTTCCAACCGGACGCACACTGTTTATTGTCGTCTGTCTGGATGGGTGTCGTTAACACCTAAACTAGTTATTAACATATTGATCCCACTACAACTGTTGGTGAATGTATGGCTTTTCGAATGGGTTAGGTAAGGTTAGGAAAGAAATACGGATTATAGATTTTTTCGGGGATGTTAATTTGAGCTGCAATTTTTTTTAGTGGCGCCATTAATTAATTATAAAGTATTTTTTTATAATTTGGTCCATTGGAATATATATGGGCACCCCAGGGGTTGAAAAGTAAAGCCACATTAGACACATGAACATGATTTTGATGGGAATGTGATAATATTAAGAAAGATGCAATTATAATCAAACCACGTGCAAATTGAAGAATTTCTTCATCAGTTACTTGTATTTATAAATAGGCAACTTTTGTGAATAAATCATACGTAAGCCGCGACAGAATCTCGAATACTGAACATTGTATTGAAGTCGATATTCGACCACTCAATCTAATTTTGTCATACCTTGCCTTCGAAATGGCTAATTTTCCTCATCTTGCAGTACTTATACCAATGTTATTCTTTATCTAAACAACGATGCCGTATATTCCAGGTCGCTAGAGAAGGGCAGCAGCAGCTCCTCAAGTGATAAGCCTTCAGACAGCTCAGCCAACTCGAACAACAAAGAACAGAACAAGAAACCACACATAAAGAAACCACTAAACGCTTTCATGCTTTATATGAAAGAAATGAGGGCAAAAGTAGTGGCTGAATGCACCCTCAAGGAATCAGCTGCCATTAATCAAATACTTGGTAGACGGGTGAGTTTAGATTTCGAACAATCATTTTAAAATTAACTGCCAATATTCAAATTCGAATACATAATTTAATTTTGAAATTCAAAATTATAAAGCAACATTCTAATTCGATTTTTAAATATTTCTCTCATTCTAGAACATACTCAAAATTCGAAATTCTAAAATTAAATTTGTTTTTTATTTACTTTGAATCCAAGCGTGTTTGTGATAGGTTTATGTGGACGTTACCTCAGTCCCGATGTAGCATACTGTCGGATGACGTTTAATATCCGTTTTACGGAATTTACTGTGCCACATTTTGTGACCAAGTTATGGAAAGTTATTCCTACTGTGTAAGTTTATATTCCACATATAAACATCTTGCAAATAGTCTTTTAAAATACCAGAACACTTATCAGAAAACAATCTTAGACCAGTCCTTTCAGAATCAATCAGAGTCGACATCGATACTCCAGTCGCTGCATAAAGAATTATTCAACAGTGCTAAGCATCTTGCATCATATTGACTGTCAATCAATCCGGTCTTAAGTCGTTAATTAATCAATTAATTATGTATTTAACCGGCACTTGCAAACCAACGCCTATTCAACAGTAGAATACATCGGGATTGTATAAGATTGCTTACATGACATCATCTAATCGCAATTGACGAGGATTTAACTAATCAGAGGTTAAATGGATGTCAACAACCTCATTTTAGTGATAGATCAACTTTGCTAATGTAATGTAAGCAATCGTTTCGATTGTGTCCGCATTTGATATTAATATTTCTCTCAACATATTGCATTGAGCCTTTGTTAATCTTGTTAGGAATACGATTCGTCACCGCACGTCCAGCTTAGCTTGAATTATACAGACAATGCGGCCACCCTATCTGCCATCTAACAGATGTATTGAATAGTAAATAGCTGACCGTAAAGTTACCGATAAAGGAACCCGTTCGCTATAGTTCCCGGAACGATCTCATTCCTAACAAGAGTAACAACGTCTTAGTACAACAAATGAGTCGAGGCACATGTCGGCGACTGGTAACCCAATATCCTGGTATCATAATACGCAGTGGCACTCGTTGAGCCGCGAGGAACAAGCAAAGTACTATGAGAAAGCAAGACAAGAGAGACAGCTCCATATGCAGCTGTACCCCGGGTGGAGCGCAAGGGACAACTACGGTTACGGCTCCAAAAAGAAAAAGCGGAAAAAGGACCGCAGTCCCGCAGAGCTGGGAGGTATTGGAGCTAGCAGCGTCGTCGGGGCTCTGTCACTGGACGCTTGACACCGCTTACCCTCCCTGACGAGTTCCCGCACCCCACTAACACAGGAGACTTGCTTGTTGTCTGGTGCCCCACGTGTTAACCGAGCGGCTTGAACCCACACTAACGTCAGCATCCGTTACCCGCCCCGTCCCGTGTGTGTGTGTGTATGTGAGCGGTAGTGTGTCGCCGAGGTGATGCTGCCTGTGCTAGAAAAGCGGCTGGGCCGTCGCACGGGCGGCCGGGCCCGGCCCGCGCCGGCCCCGGCCGCCCCTTACGTGTTTCGTGTTCTGTGTACTGTAGTCGTCCAGTGAACGTAACTGTACACCCTACGCCCTCCGGAAACTATATTGGTTTGTTATATGTCTAGTCGAGACGCGTGAACCGACCGCAGAATAGGTTCTGGGAGGAACATCACAATTGGCCATTCTCATTCTGTAGGGGACTAAATTTTGTGATTAGCAGTGACTGCAATCACCGCCGCTCGCTGCGGCTGTTTTTCTAGCACGCGCTTAGGTCTCGGACGAACGGTCGCAGGTCGAGTCCACCGTCCAAGTGCATTTCTCTGTTTTGTTTCCATATTCGGCGCGTTCACGATACAGTGGCATGCGCTCGGCCGCGAGGAGCAAGCCAAGTATTACGAGCTGGCGCGCCGAGAGCGGCAGCTGCACATGCAACTATATCCCGATTGGTCGTCTAGGGCTAATACGCAAAGGGGCAAGAAGAGGAAACGAAAACAGGAGACAACCGATGGAGGTACTGCCTTTCACTCCGTCGACGAGCGTCCCCGCCCCCCCTCCCGACCCCTCCCGTCCCTCGGCGTGAACATGCGCGGCCGTCAGCTGAGCAGGCTCGGCGACAGCGTAGTGGCGTAAGACGGTCACGAATTGAACACATGTCCCGGAGCGGCCGACGTCCCGTCGTTCGAATGCGATACTCGCATCGGCTCATTAAAAAAATGAGGTCAATTAACGAAGGATTAAGCCCGGAGACGTTGGTAGCTCCGCTCCTCTCCTCCCCCCCCACCCTGCGCATATCGCTGAGCCCCCTCCCGCTCCCCTGTCCCGCGAGAGTTCAATTGCTTTGAACTCCGCTCCGAACGGACCGAGCGACATAGTAATATTGTCTTGGTTGAAGGGGTACGAGGTTGTAGACATACATACATATAATATATAAGTATTTTTGTTTATTTATATATTTATCGCATTTATTTATTTGATTTAAACGCTATGATATGAGAGCGACCCTCACGCAAGTCCTTCGAAGGTTGTCCCGGTTTTATGCTTTCCGTTTTGCTCCTGAGTGCGACGGGGAGCTTGCATGTTAAAGCAAGTCAATATTTGAATACTTGAGTAATTGCTTTGCAGGGAGAGTAGTTTGATGTCGGAAAAGGCTGGGACAGCCTTCTCTTGGTACATAATGGAGTAGTCTGGACCAGAGCAACCATGCGAGGACCGCCGAGGACTAGATATACACAGCTGCTGATGCTTATGTGTCTGCGGTGCAATGATACTGGC
Organism: Phlogophora meticulosa; assembly: GCA_905147745.2. Classification (NCBI taxonomy): domain Eukaryota; kingdom Metazoa; phylum Arthropoda; class Insecta; order Lepidoptera; family Noctuidae; genus Phlogophora; species Phlogophora meticulosa. Next base: position 4,923,150 of record LR990542.1, read on the forward strand.
CAAATAAAGTCACAAATATTTATTTTGAATCCGGAGAACCTATTCTGCTTCAATTTGCTTATAGACGTCATGTTTATTTGTTATTATTTCCGACAATAGCGTAGTTTTAGCATTTATTTTGTTCAAAGTTGATGCGTGTAGTATGTTATTTTTTAAAACCAATGTTTTTTCCGTTGTTCCCATTCATTTGTCCCATCCCGCCCTGCATGGACTAACATAAGGGGATTGCATGCGATGCTTTGTAGTGTGTAGACTTAGCTGCTATGTTTTGAGATGCTTCAAATATGATTTCCGGTAAATTACCTATAATTTACGCATCACACGATTACACTGCTTCCCTTCTCATTCGAACGACGACGAATAATTTACTCGACATCATATTTTTTTGGAGAATAATTTTGCAATGTTCAATGTTACTTGTTTTGCATACATAATGGATCGATATTAAATGTCAGAGTGGAAATCCAAGAGTGGAAGTAAAGGATGTGTACTAAAACCTGTTTTGTAATACTTTCAGGAAATAATTTGAAGAAATGTCGAGCGAGATATGGTCTCGACCAGCAAAACCAATGGTGCAAGCCCTGCAGGTGGGTCTTATTCTTATACTAGTTTTTTTTTCTTTTTTTTCGTTTGCTTGTGCAAAATTGAGACTTGGTTAGCCGATGGTATACCAAATACCATCAGTTAATACGATTATTGTTTCTATGTGGAAAGACTTGGCTGTCTTATCTGACACACCAAGAGTAGCCCGGACATTTTTTACTTTGGCAATTTTTAATTTAAGAAAAAGTCTATACAAAATATTTGTAGTTGTTGGTTTATTTTTATGTTTTATATTACAATAGTAAATTAAGGATTATTTGCGGCGAAGCAGCTAATTCAGAAAATGTGTCTTTTCACAAAGAAATCAATTGTTTAGATCACAAGGAATAGATTTTTTTGAAAGTAGCCGAAGTTTGCAAGTAGATACATTAGGGAGTTAGTAAAAATGGCGGCAAGAGAGAGAGAGGGCAATCATTTGTCGAAAGCTTTCAAAAAAATCTGGACACATTTTCTGAATTGGCTCGCTTGGTTGTTGTTGTTGGTTGTCAAGGTTCATGTTATACTTATACAAATGTTTTTTCCACTCATGATTGCCGCTTCTCATGGACCCTGGATCTGCTGGCACTATTGGTGACTCGTTCTCATCATGTTTACGTTATTTTTATTATTATTTTTGGTCATTTTTTTTACCACACGCCACTTGACTCGTTTATTTTAATTTCTTTATTATTTTTTGTACATTTTAATTAATCTTCTTATTTATTTATTGCTATTGTCATTATTTCGTTACTACGCACCTACACAATTATTTTATAATATTTATTTACACACCATGTATTTTTATCTAATGACACATTATAACGATTTCATAAATACCACATTTTTCTCACCCACATCATTATCATACTCATTTCTCTGCCCATCATCTCTCTTCTGCCCTTAATTATTCTTATGTCCACCCATCATTCCTATATCCATCAATCTTCTATGTCCACGACCATTCCTTACTCACCGGAATTCCTCTGCCACCCTCATTATCCTGTCATTGGCGGGCTCAGCCCCGAGTCAAGTAGCGTGATGGTGTCCGGAGGCCTAGGCCTCCTGCGGCCGGAGCCGACGACTTCTCTCCCGGCCTCCAGCCTCGTGAGCCCGCAGGAACCTACCTACGTAAACCTCTAGTGCCGGCGCCGCCCCGCCGACGGCCTCGTAACGGTTGGTGATGAGTTCACAGTTGACAGACGGGAATGACCTGTGTGTTGTAGTAGACAAACTTAGATTGTTTTTTGATTTTTACTTTCGATTTTATTGGCTTAAAAATTCAAAGAAATTTCAGTACTTTCTTTTCTATTTAATATTTTTTTTCTCACAAAAAAAAATGACAGGAGACTGTTAATTCAGTTCTTTTTTTTATTAATACATAGATTGCATAATACAGAATTGTTTTAATTTTTAAAGATGAAGCCTGAATGTTTTTTGTACAAAAAGGAATGGCGTTTTAAGTATATGTTGTCGTAGGTAGTCGTATGCTTATTTTTCGTTCGATTTTTTAACGTATTTTACTTAACATAATTGTTTTTCAGCATGAGTGTTCGATGTTCTGCGCGTGTTTTCAGTTAACTTAACACGTTTTCAGCATGTAACTGTTAACATTATAATTTATGTGTTACTTGTAATGTAGGATAGATTAGCTTTTATTGTGTAAAGGACTGTTTCGTAGCCTTTCTTAATAATTGGACCTGTAAGTTCGGTCTTAGTGAAGGTCAGATACGCAGATGCTCCTCGATAATACCAAGCCACGCTGTATCCAGTTACACTGGAAGCCGACCCCAACATAGTTGGGCAAAGACTAGTCAGATAATGATGAGCTAGATCATAAAAGCTACGAAACGGTCCTCAAAATCGTGTCTTGCCCGAATCCTTACTAAGCTGCATCTCTTTCTAGGCGGAAGAAGAAGTGCGTTCGCTACATGGAAGCCCTCGCCGCCGCGTCCGGGAGCGTGCCGATGGCCATGGTGACGCCGCAGTCGCCCTGCTCTGAGGAGGACGTGAAGCTGGAGGAGATGTCGGACGCGTCCAGCGACGGCGACGCCGACACGCCGCTGAACTCGGCGTCCAGCCCGGGCGGGCTGAGCGCGCTGTCGTCGCTGGCGTCGCCGGCGTCCGACCCGCCGCCCGCGCCGCCGCGCAACCCGGTGGGCACCAACCCGCGCGACGCCAACAACCCGCTGTCGGTGGGGCAGCTGACGTCGCAGTCGTGGCCGCGCGCGCCCCCGCGCCCCGGCCACGAGGTCATCTCCGTGTCATAGTGGCGCCCCACGACCCCGCGCCCCGCGCCCCGACCGGTCTCTGTCACGATTCTAACTCGACGGACGTTCCGCGATTATACCGAGATAAAATCCTTACAGAGCCCCATCGTGATACAAACTGTGAGATGTCAACTATTCGTTCTTTTCCCCGCTGGAGTATCTTGAGAACCGAACTTTTAGCCTAGCGGAGGGTGGAGCGATTAGTTGACGTCAGACGTGTGTCGCCATCTGTGGACAGTGAGTGAACGTTCACCGGCGCCATCTAGCGGCCGCGGCGTGAAACGAGTCGTGTCGGTTGTGATATGAACTAAAGTACCGATTGTTACTGCTGTTCTCAAAAATGTTTGGAGGAAACCGTAGTGACTAACCTACCTCTATTCGGCTTCTTGACGAGTATTGACTTTTAGGAATACCGGCACTTTTGTGAACTATTGTAATTTCGCTGATTGTATAGCGAGCTAAGAATATATTCATAAACCTAAAAGATACCGTTTTTTCATGTAATAAATTAAAAAAGGGCCTAATGTTTAACTAATAATATAATCTGCACCAAGTGCCCGGTATTTCTATAATTCGACGTCGTTCAACTTTAGAGTGGCTACTACATTTCCAGCCTAAATCTACAGTAACGATACTATAAGTAGTCCATTCTTCAGTCGAAGTGATCTCAAAATTGTGAGCCCGAATCGAGTCATTTATAGTGCATTTTTATAACTAACCCATACTTTTAGTGACCAAATAATATCAACTTTCTGATAAATACTAGTCACATATTTATGTGCCATGTTTCATAGTCTATAATATCTATTTGTAAACACCTTTCTTTCACTAGTTCGTACAGCCTAGGAGCTAGACAATTTTCACTTCTTATTTTCTATAAATTTTTTTCATAACCCAAAAAATAAACAAAAGTGATTAATTAAATACGTATCGAATCATGTCACCAGTCACAAGAATACAGTCATTAATTATTTATTTTTCGATTCTTATTTAATTTTTAACTTTTCAGACCAACAGAACAATTTCTTTCAACTACGTATTTGGGATTTGTCTTGATATTTATTGAATATTATTTGGTAATTAAAAGTGTGGGTACTTTTACCATCTGTACCTTGAGTAGTAAACGATATTTTTAACCGTTTTAGTGTATACCATTGATTCCAATCAATTAAACTAATGAATTCATGAATGCAACTTAAAAAATTCACCGCTGTTTTTTAAATATTTGACAATCTATCTATATCTAATATTACATCGAAACAAAAATGTATGCACGATACTTTCATCAGTTTTTATTTTGTTAATATTGTGACGAACAATTTTCACCTCTACTGCTCTCTTGATACGGACGATTTTTTTTATAACAGGCCTCTCTTGCTTGACGATTGGGCATTCGCCTAAATCTTGACGAAATGATTGGTTGTTTACCGATTGGACCTAATTTTTAATTGCATTGCAGAAACATACTTGGCTCACGCACCATGACGAGAAAACTAGATTTTAATACACTGAATTGATGAACATTTTCTATTATATCAATTTTTTACTGATAGACACTGTTTATCAATACAGTGTACAGTGTACTTACAAAAAAACATAGTTAAAATAAGAAATCCTTACTGAGCCTATGATATGTTTCTGCATCGATTTCATGACCCAATGTGATTGTAAAATGCGTTCTCGTCACTTGCGACTAAGGCCTGGTGTTCTTAAAACTTCCTACCTATGGCCTGCACCAGATGACGGTTCCATGTAGCGTTATAGATTTTGAATTTAGTTATTAAAATGTTTTCCCTTCGCGGTATGCTTGTGTATAAAGTTATTTGTTAAGGGCGAACGGAGGGAAAAATGTTTTTCCGTTGTACGGGACTTGTTAGACTGTCGTAGATTAGACTAGGCACGTTGTATGAGTGAAGTATTCATAAGGTGTTGTGCCGAATGTCCTTTGTACAACAATGTTAGGGAAATGTTTAAAAAGATAGCTAATGAAAAGTGGAAAGACACGTCACTAATAGTAATGTGAATTAAATGTGTCTCTGTTAGTAAAATTGGTATTTATTTTATTGTTAAATAATGGAATAGTGCGACTTTATGATAGTAAAGAGTGCACGTTGAATGTATTGTTGATGTGTTAATTTTTGTCTGAAAATAATCCACCTTCGCCACAAACATGAGATATCCTAGTACAATTTAAAACTGCGCCATCTATCTTCAGATGCATGTAACTTCCATCTCTATAGTTCTAGTTATTTCCGCAAGATGGCCGCTTAGTGTAAGCATGTCGAATGGCATTTCGGGACAACACCACACTGTATATGTGTACAGTAGTACATACATGATGTAAAAATATAGCTGTAATCTAACTGTGTCATATTAGTATATAAGTGTACTATGCTACTTACATATGTATACATTATTATTATATAATGAAAGAAGTTTAAAGAAAAATATTAGTTAAATACTGACTCGAAACTGAAAATATTTGGTACATACGAAGACACAAGATATTTTATAATTGGCAATCCCCGTATAGGAGTCAAATTTGTAAATAAATTTGTAATTCACGAATATATAGGACATTTTGGTATAAAAATATTGCATTTATATTATTATTGAAAAGCGATTAGTGCCCTCTGAATGTTCTCGGATGGTTTGTTTAGACCAACAAATGATTTTTGTTAATTACTTTTTATTGTTATTATTAAGAATTTTAACGTTGTTACTTGAAATACCAACCCCACATTGATTTTATAAATTACTCTCGGTGATTGAAAATTAAATTTTGACAGATATACTAGACGAAAGGAAATGCAACTTATATTAACTGACGATTATAATTATTATTATCAACATCAGTTAGTTTACAATTTTACCGAATTATGGACGTTGAAATTATAATATTGATTATTCGTACGATTTTGCATGAAATCCGACTTTGTGCAATACTAAATAAAATGGGTACTGTATAGTTTTCTAAATATTAAATTAGATTTTTCTTAAAAATTAATTAGTAAGGTCTATTTTTGAGTTTTATAGAGAATGATGGATTTGATTTTTTTTTATTATTACTATTATTTCAAAAAGGAAGTTTTTATTTTAATAATGATTTTTATCCCGTGCCAAAACCATCTAGAACTACAGAATGCCAGGGAATTACGACCAGTTACGACGATAATATATCATAATGTCTGTGCCAAATTGATGTATGAAACCGCAGGTATTGAGAATATACCCTTGTCTTTATGTTGATAGATTTTATAGGTTGTTTTTTATTGTTAAGAGGGCAAGACAGACGGCCCTTGCGCTGGGCCAGTTATTGTTTTGTAGAGGAAATTGACAAATTATTAAACTCAATTATTAGGTCTGGTTCCATGTCTTGTGTTCAGTTGAACGAATATTATTTTAATAAACAACTTAAAAATTGTATTTGTGCTGTTTTATTTATTACAATACTTTCTTTTCTTCCTTGGACTAGATATATTTTTTGTTATGAGAAAATCGGGTAATTCAGCTCAACGTCTATTGGTACTATAATTTTACATATTATCACGCTTGTTTCCCCGAAGGATTAGGCAGATAAGTATGTCAACGCATCACCGACGTCACAGAAATATTGGTTTGCACCAATACATACTTATAAATACACAAATGAGTCTGATATCTTAAAAGACATTCTTGTAGGATTTCACCAGAACTAATGTGCTGGATATCACTATCTGTAGATATTAGAAAGAGAAAAAAGATCTGTACCCGTATCCGTTACTCTCTAGTGGATCTTGAAAGAATCTTTCACATTATTCAATTTCGTATACGTATGTTTTTTTTTTTTTTTTTTTGGAATGGGCATCTCGCAGTTTATCCTTTAGGGATATTTACTGCTCAACCGAACTTTCCTGTGGGGGGCTTAATTAAAATTAAGGCCTCCAGCCAGGCATAAAAACTTATAAGCTAAGCGACTATCGCTAAGGGCACCCCCTGCGGGGTACGAACCTCGGCTTAGGACGTCGCTGAAGAGGACAGCAAGGGACAGGCTGAATCTGATTGTTCCATTATTTAGGGACATTTTAAACATTAATCGGCTCAGCTTCGCGGGCTGGCTCTAGCAAAGGGGGCATCGACGTGGTCGTCGCGACGGGCCTCGGCGGCGAGGACGGAATGTCCGTTTTTGTTTGCGAACAGTGCTGGTGGCCTTATCGCTCTCCTGGAGGAGAGTGAAAAAATAAAGCCAATAAAGCCTGCCGGACGCGAAGACGGCGCGCGTACGCGCCGCCTTTATGTGTTCGGCGAACGAAAGTCTGTGATCGAGTATCACACCTAAGTATTTGGCTCGCTTATCCCAAGGGATAGGCTTGCCGTACATGGCTAACGGACTAGGTTTCCTAAAGAGAACCGCTTGACTTTTGTCGGGATTGACCTCGACTCTCCATTTCCGGAACCAAGCGCCTAAGACGTTTGCGGAGGTTTGGAGAGTGCGAGCTATGGTGGTAGGGTTGTGACCGGTATAGTAGATGGCCGTGTCGTCGGCGAAAAGCGCCAACTGGGCCTTTCTACCCCTAGGGACGTCGCTTGTGAACAGCGAGAACAAGAGAGGAGACAGCACGGATCCTTGAGGGACGCCCGCGCGGATAGGTGACGATAGCGTACCGTCAACGCGATATCTAAACGTACGATTCGACAGAAAATCTCGCAAGATGAGCACGAGACGATCTGGCACATCGAGTTGGTACAGCTTGTATAACAACCCGTTGTGCCAGACCTTGTCGAAGGCTTTCGCAATGTCGAAGAAGAGGGCGCCGGTGAGCGCGCCTCTCTGAAAGCCCGCGCTGACGTGTTCGACTACGCGGTGCACCTGTTAAACACACGAGTGTCCCGGCCGGAACCCGAACTGTTCGTTCGGTATCAGGCTCTTTGCCTCGACATAGTCCTTGAGTCGCTTATAAAGCAGACTGATAGGTCGGTATCTCGTGGGCTCAGACTTGGGCTTGCCAGGCTTGGGGATACCAATAACCACGGCTTCTTTCCACGATTGAGGAAAGATATTGTTGCTCAGAGCGCCATTGAAGATGGCGGTCATGAGCATAACGAGTTGCGCGGGGAGGATTTGAAACACCCTATTGGTGATACCGTCCTTACCGGGGGCTTTGCGCGGTTTGAGCCCTTTAATGATGTCTTGCACTTCGTCCGGAGTGACGGGAGGCAGAGGATCATCAGGGTTGTCGACGGGAGGGAGCGAGGACCTACGACGACTTCAGCGTCTACCTTTAAGAGGTGAGCTTGGTCGAACGGCTGGGAGCTGAGCGAGCATTGAGTCTCTAAGCTTTCGGCTAGGCATTCGGATTTTGTATACGTATGTAATGAAGTTGTGGCTAAATAAAAAACAGCCGCACGAGTCGATCGAAGGTTAAGCTATCCTTGCCGAAAGCAGTCTGTGGATGGGTGACCGTTCATTACATATTAAGACTCCTCCGTTTCGTCAGAAGTCCGAAAGTCTAACTATCAGTCTTACCAAGGGTTATCAGCTTGTCCATACCCAACTGGGTTGTGGAGGTCAAATAGGCAAACGCTCCATGTAAAATACTGGTACTCAGCTGCATCTGGTTAGACCGGAAACCGACCCCAACGCAGTTGGGTAAAGGCTAGGCAGACGATACGTAATGAAATTGAATAATGTAAAAGATCCTATAACATGAGGCGAGCTGTGGTCAGGCGGAAGCCTATCAAGCATAAAAAAGCCTACGTCACTTTAGCAAAACTGACATTTTGAAACTTACAAGATAGTCTACGATGTAGTAAAGAGTAGGTATGGATACTTGCTAGAAAAAGGTAAAAAGGGTACAAAAAATACTTAGTAACCTACGTTAAAGTACCAAGTCGCCTTGAGAGTGAAAACCTCGTATACAGTGCGAAAGAGGTAACCTTTCAGAGGGAAGAAAAATCTGTGACCAGTCTTTATTATTATACCAGTACCAGTACTGTCCCACTGTAGGGCAAAGGCCTCTTCTCATACAGAGAAGGCACGAGCATTAATCACCACGCTTGCTCAAGACGGGTTGGCGATTTCAGACTTTTATTAATTATATAAGTCCAGGTTTCCTCACGATGTTTTCCTTCACCGATGTCAATGATGTCCAAGATAAACTTAGAAAGTACATATGAATTGAAAAACTCACATTGGTACTTGCCCAGGTTTAAACCCACAACCTCGTGCACAAGAGGCGAGGCCTAAACCACTGGGCCATCATGACATTATTATACCGTGGGTGGCCAAATGATTATATTTTATTAATAATAACCTCACGTGTTTCATAAATAGCGCGCGCTTTCAGTGCTGCAACTTATTAAAACTGATATGTACTACCAGTAATACCACATAAAATAACCCTAAAGAATACCAGCGATTTGCTCAAAAACACATTAAAACCAAATATTACATACGGGCACTGTCCCTAATATTTTGGCCACACACTAGCTTATTCACACTCGCGAGTTTAAACGATAATCTCATTAACCATCATATGCATTACTGATTACTAAGCTATTTTTACATAAAACTAAGGCGTGCGTCCCGAGGTTTTCTTTCCAAAATTATAACAAAACAAAAATGAATAAAAGTGTTTTCCCGAGCTTTTGACTCTAAGACGACTATATGGGTATTCGGATGTATCTGGCAATTAACAAAGGGTGTTGAAACAGTACCCTAAATAACATAAGACTATTTGGCGACGACCTATGCGGCGCGGCGGGTGAAGGTCCGCCTGCGACGCATTGGGACAAATGTTTGTACGACCTACAAAGATTTGTTTCGGTTGTTCTGGGTATTTCATATGTATAATAAAAATATATCTATCTATGTAATGTATTGTATTAAGTATATCAGTCATCTAGTACCCAAAACACAAGCTCTACTTAGCTTGGGGCTAGTGATGCTGTGTGGATTGTCCAGCATTATTTATTTTTATTTATTTAATCATTCTTAAAATTTTAGCTTTACTAAAATGACGTACTTAGGTCTGGAAGCCCTGGAGTATCTGGGGATCTTGAACTATATACTAAAACAACCAACAAGATTATTGTCATATCACTGAATCAACAATGCACCACAACCTGAGGACCTACTAATTATTTTCTTTCAGACATTTTAGGTCCACCTCCAAGTTACATCAGACTGAGAGTCAAATTAAAATATCTTGAACAAAAAAAAATGAAAAACGAAAAACGGTAATCACAGATAAATGCACGATTGCTATTCTTTTAAGAAAAATGATTTATTTTAAAAAACATATGTAGTTAGTTGATAATTTTAGTAGGTTTGTCAATTTGACATGTAGGATAGGGATGTGTCCTAGGTCAAAATATATTAAGTCTATTTAGTCCGTCAGTAAGATTACCAAAAAATATTGGACACGTATTTTTTGCTTACTTAATTCAATAAAAAGTGACAATGATTTAGCACATCAAAGTTCAGGAGAAGGGGCTTGTGACGTCACGCCGTGCTACACTTTTAACGAATAGTGTAGCACGGCGTGACGTCACGCGCAAATTCAACACACTATACCGTCGTCATTTTTGGTTTACGTGACAAAAGAAAAAAATACGTGTCCAGTATTTTTGAGTAATCCAACTTTCGGACCAATTCGATTTTTTAAGGACACTAACCTATTGTGACCGTTGCTTTGCAGGCGCCCAAGTTCAACGAGTTAACCGTTTATGTCAATAGATGAGGAAAAAACTCAACGTCCCGCCTGTATTCCCCAAAGGGCTAGGCAGAAGTGCACCTATAGTTACACCCACATTTTACCAGTTAAGTCCCATGTAATAGCCTAGAGTCTAGTACTCACAAGTACTATTGCCATGGATAAGGTCTTAGGTTGGATTCCCGCGTCGGATAAAGTGTTATTGAGTTTTTTTTTGAGCCTGGTGTATGGATTTGTGCCCGGTTGAAGGTAATAGGCTCAAAACTGCACTATTGTTATTATCCATTTGTTCGATCACCATACTAGTGATCACGATACGTATTTTTGGTGAAAGAAATAAGAAAAAAAGAAAAAACGTTTATTTAGCACAGGCTCAGGCACACGCCGACAAAATATTAAACATAGAAAACATAAAAAATATTGTATGAAACAGAATAATATATATATACTAGCTTCCGCCCGCGGCTTCGCTCGCGTGGTTTGTTGATAAAAAGTAGCCTATGTCCTTTCCCGGGGTGCAATCTATCTCTCTGCCAAATTTGATCGAAATCCGTTCGGTGGTTTAGGCGTGAAAAGGAAACAAAGAAACTTACTTTCGCATTTATAATATTACTAGCTGACAAAGCTAACGTTGTTTTGCCATATAAACTGTTTAGGATGGACCACCCTTAACATTTAGGGGGATGAAAAATAGATTTTGTCCGATTAGCAGGCCTGACCGATATGTACACAAAATTTCACGAAAATCGGTCGAGCCATTTCGGAGGAGTTTAATAACAAACACCGTGACACGAAAATTTCATATATATAAATTATCAAGTACGCCTGCGCTTAAAGTCCAGTTCAGCAAAAATGCCAGACAACAAGTCCCTGACGCTGGTTTTCAACTGGACCATTGGTGCATTAAGAAGTTTGTAAGAAACTGACCTGTTTGTATAACTCGTCGATCCTCGCTTTTGATGTTTGCGTGAAGTTTCCTAGTGCTCGGCTTCGGTAGCCGATGAACTGCTGGCGCACGTGGAGTAGTTTCTTGTCTTTGATCACTCTCAGAAACCGGGAAATTCGAAACTTATGAAATATGGTCCCCGCCGGTGGCCCTATCGACATCGTCACCCAGCGCGCGATTCTTTACGAAACAATCGATTTTTCAATGATAATATTGAAAATATAACCAATAATGAATGCACTACTAACTGTTCTAACACTTTATGATATTCAATTTTGTAAAAAATAACCGATTAACCCAATATTATAGGATTTTGACCGCACGCGGCGAAAGTACTCATCGCTATGCACTTTGAAAGTAGCAGCGGTTCCTGCGTCCTTGCTGGTACAATTTAGATTAGTCAATACAACGTCTGCGATACTTAAGCGATTTAGTATCCGTACCATTGACCGCGCATATAATAATAAGTATAAATTCACTGCTTCTACATAAAAAATGCTGTAGGTTTTCAATGATCACATTTCTCGAAAGAGAAGTCATTTTTAATCCATCAGTTTGACAGCAAGACATTTTTGTACCTGCCTCAAGTACATTTTGACAGTTATATTAAGTACCATGTAACTAAAGGAAGCTGATTGTCGCAAACTGGGCACTAAACCTAAATTTCTGTTACGGAAATGAGCGGTAGGAGACTCCTTTCTAGGACATCTTATGAAATAGAATTTGAACAAATAAGATAGTGTAGAGGTCTAATACTATAACAAACCTCATTGCATACAAGCTGGTAGAACTTTGGTTCTCTATGGTTTGAAACCTTTGATATAGAATAAGAATAGTCCAGAAGAAGAAATATGTCGCCCGTGTCAGGGAAGATTCTGGATGTATAATCAAATTAACTATTTCATAAATGCCATAAAAGCAGAAAAGCCCTATTTTGTTTTAGTTAAAGATCCCGGTCTACAATAGGTATACATTTATTTTTAAATGGACGTATGGAAATAAATAAAACAAAACACATGAGATTACATTGTTTATTCGTGACAATGCATAATAGAGAAGATACATTTAGAAATAATGTAAAACGCTATAAAAATTGTGACGCCGATGCAAGACTAGTACTATACGGAGAGATAAAATCATTACTTTAAGATTTTTGTACTGCGATCTTATGATATTTTGGCCCCTATACTGACCAATTTCATCCCAGTTTTATGAAGCTAGAAGTTTTGAAGTCGAGAATTATTGGAACAGTCATCATTATTAGGTATTACGACTTTAAAATCAACAATATTCAATCGTTTTATTACTTTGTCTGACATGTAAATGAACATAATAAAAATATTTATGCAGATTTTTAACGTTACAAATGGTCTGCGATCGATTGAGTGAACAAAATCAAGTAATTCAAATAAAATCCAATACATTTTCGACTTCAATACTAAATAAAACCTAGGTGACAGTACACAGGTGAGAGAATCGTTACAAAAGTGTTTATAAAACAAATTAGACCTAACACTAACTTATAAAGTTATGATTCTTGTTAGACTACGTTCACATGACACTGTCATCATCTCCTGGCTTCCAGTCTAGCCAGATGCAGCTGAATACCAGTATTTTACATGGAGCGACTGCCTATCTGACGTCCAGAACCCAGCTACTTGGCAACACGGTAACCCTTGATTGACTGGTTCTCAGACTGGCTTTCGGGCTTCTGACTACCCGTAACGACTGTCAAAGATCTACGAATGACATCCAGGAGAAATCTCTCTCAAATCAAATCTTTGCGTCCTTTCTTTCGGGTCTCAAGATAAACTTTTCGCGGACTGACCTCGGGCAGCGTAGCTTAACCTTTTACTAGCCACAAGCCTCTCAAGGCGCTGTATAAGCACGATATTTACAAAAGTAAAAGGTCGTGAGTGTGCTCATATCTTTAAAAACAATGCCTTGTGAACATAGCCTTATGAATCGTATGATATACAGTAAGACATCACGAAAGCACAACATACAGCTTGCGATCCATTCGCTCTTCACCTACTACAATAAATGATGGTTATGAGTTTACAACTAACGACAGCAATATTAAGGTTTAAAAATTCTTAATTATTATTATTGTTTGATGTGTATGCAGTGAACATTGTTATCTAACTACAAGAAGTATAATATACAGGCTTGTTGAAATAATACTGGCAAGAGTATAGATAATAATTTTCTGTGACAGCAGAGATAGCAGTTTTCCATAGGGAGATAATAATTTTAACTTCTTTTTTAGATCTTGCCAGTATTATTGAAATTAGCCTGTAATCTTAACAAATGTTTTAGTTGCAATTAATGAAATTGATTTCCTTAATAGATATATTGAAATCTATTCAATACACTTTAAGATAATAAAAAATACAGGACAATTATAATGCAAATGATTTAACAGATTATAATATAAATGCATTTTGTTAAAAAAAAAAACAAAATTTTTGGCCCATTTTAGCAACAGGGGATTTGGAAGTCTATAACTTGGGTACTAAAAACCTAACAATTTCAGTGATTATAGAAAACATTCTATAATAATATAAAACTTATATTAATATAATAATTATAATCAGTTAACATTGAAAATTTTAACAAAAAAATCAATATAAGAGAACCTGAATAAACAAGATAATAGGCAATTACGTACAGTCAAAGAATGATAAGGTCGAGCAACTTTAGTTCTTTTATTACTTGCTTACGTACAAAGCACGTTATGCCAACACTAATAATACCAGCCTGTTTATTTGCCACTGCAGGGCAAAAGCCTCGCCTCAGAGACAAGGACAAAAACATTTAAAATTCAAATTTCGAATTATTTGAAAAGTCTTCTTAGAGAATAACGGCAACATAACAAATTGTCAATATCATCGTCAAAGATGACATTTTTAAACGAATCTTCAGAATTCAGATCCACAAACAATTCTTATGAAAAGGTTTACATCGTGATAATGATTGCATCACGTGTGTTCATTGTTGATCTTAGTTTTAAAAAACTTACTTTCCTTTGTATTCCAAGTTCTTGTGTAAAAGTTTAAAAAGTTGAAATATTATGTTGCCGCGAGGATGGAATCGAGTGCGTCAGAAAGTTGCTCAACCTTTAAGTACCATCACTGTATCTATTACTAATTTGTAGCGAGTTTCTACAATTATAAATAGTTCCTAGTTGTATCCTTTCAAGTTAACTAGCGTGCCGTGGTTTGTGCCAAAATACTTTAGAAAAAGGTTTGCGTAGAAAGCCAATGAGGAATCATTTTCTTTTTATGCAATTCGTTTTCACAATCTCTCCATTCTTATATATTTTCCTATAATCATTGCTCTAAATTGTTCTAGCGGTTTCAACTTAAGATTCATTTACCGATTTCACCTAGTTCTGAATTAGTTATTTTTATTTTGTTATGTAAAAGTCAAGTCGATTTTTTTCTTCAATATATTTTTTTTGTCAAAAGTTGTAAGTAACTACATCGTATCAAAGCTGAAACCGCTAGTTAATTTAAGCGCCATCCCTTATATCTACATAAATTCAGGAAAACAATAAATTTTAATATTTTAATACAAGCATAATCAGTAAATAGTATGTTAACAGCATAATCGTCTACAAAATATTGTTATACTTGTTATAAAAGTCACTAAACCATACGCCAGTTTGTCAGTCTACCTAAGACTACCCTCAAACGGACCAATCATAACAGCTACTAGTCGATTACAAGACATTTTTGAACTTTCGAAAATTCTTTGATAAATAAGCGGTACGAAAATCCTGAGGATTCCTTAAGTTGGTATATATAAATAAGTAAGTATGCTTCGAATTTTTGATTCTATGACATGCGAATTGCATTTGATTTGATTTGATAATCTGTTCGCACCGTTTATAGAGTATTTGTGATGAGGAAAAATTACTTGAAAATTCTTCAAAATGGTTATCGACTAGTAGCGGTCGCGATTGGCTGAAATACGGGTGTCCTAACTGAATAAATAACACAATTGTATAAATGTTTCATTATGTCATGTCCTAATTAACAGTCTAACATATACTAATGCTTAAGCTTTGGGTTATTAACATGTAGCTTGAAAAATTGGTTCTTAGCCATGGTGACACTCGTACTTGTGAAAATTATACTGAGTTAGTTAGTACCTAATTTTAGGTATCAGTTAATAAAGTTAAAAACTTAACATGAGATGGACTTGAAAAAACATGAAAAAAACTTTCTTTTTGTCATAATTAAGCAATCTGTTCTCATACAAAAGAATAATCAAACGTATTATTTTCATCCATACAACAATCGAATCACTCAAAAATCTATCTTGGAACTTTACTCTTTCTCAATGAAAATATTCAACAACAAAAAAATAATGTGTTATCACAACTGTTCACAAGTATCAGTATCGTGTCAATGCCGCAAGCTAGCCGGTACCGGTACCGGTCTCGGTATCGGTATCAGAACCGGTTTACCACAGGACCGAGGACTTGCCGCCGGGTGGGTTCCTCACGCGAACTGAAGTCTTGGTGTCCAGACCCTCAGTCTCTTCTGCAAATTGATTTATTACATCTTGATTAGTATGATGGTTTAACATACGCGCTTTACCGATATGAACGGTATGAGAGAGACCGTATTATTTTGCATCATTCAGACAAAACATCCAAGGCAGAGGTGTACCTTTGCTACATATACGTACATTTGGTCAGTTTGGTTCAAGTCCTATGCAATAGGGGGTAAGCCTATTGCCAACAACTCGGCACAAATCCAGCAGAGTAATCCCGCATGAAAAACCCAATAACACTTTGTCAGACCTAGGAATCGAACCCAGGACCTCCAGCTCAGCAGTAGCGCTTGCAACACCTAGTCCAACGACCAGGCAGTCAGAATATCAGAGTATTTTCAAACATTAGAGTACTCTTTCCCTTTTTGATCTATTCAATTTCTCCTGTATCGTGGGTGCGTTTACAAATATTCAAACTCACATACACAAACAGCCAGACCCAGAACAAGTACCTGTAGAACACACAAATATTTGTTCCGTGCGGGAATCGAACCCGCGATACGCAGCATAGCAGACAATACCTCAGCCACTGCGTCAACCGTGCAGTCAGTCCGTGTATTGGATTGTAGCAATAAATAAATAATGCTGGACAATCCACACAGCATCATCTAGCCCCAAGCTAAGCAGAGCTTGTGTTATGGGTACTAGAAAACTGATATACTTAATACATTACATTACATAGATAGATATTTTTTACTATACATAGCAAATACTCAGAACACCCGGAACAAATATTTGTAGACCGTACAAACATTTGTCCCAAGGCGGGAATCGAACCAGCAACACAGGCGCAGGCGGACCTTCACCCGCCGCGCCACTTCGGTCGTCAAGGTCGAAAATCGTAATGATGTACCAATAAGAGAATTTCAAGGTGTAAACTTACTGCTTATAGAGAAAGTAGAAGTCTGCAGATTCCTCGTTCCTGGCTCCCTCATCTTCCGTCCAGTGGGAGTGCTACATCCCGACACCGACAGACTTTCAACGCTCTTGTTCATGTTACCTAGGTCTGCAAGAGAGTGGGGGAGGCGGGTTAGGACGATAGTTAGACGGCTAGATGGTCTAGGAAGCAACGTACAGTGTCCGTCTCATTATTTCAATGATGTAAACAATTTAGGTGAAAATGGTTTAAATATCATTGTTCTTTGATCTTACAAATACTCACGAGACTCCGTGGAGTCTTGCAATAATAGGTAATTCTAAAGAAGTTCGTCATTTATCACGCTTTTTCCCAACAATATTGTGGTCGGTTTCCTAAATGTTATGTGGGCGGAGGCCGTATAGGTAATTCTTCAAGGTTACGAAACGCTTATTGACGTTTGTCAGTGCATAGGTGACCATCCATTACATATCCCTCCGACCCCAACATAGTTGGGACAAGGCTAGGCCGATGGTTGGGGTGGGTTTCCAGTCTAACTGGATGCAGCTGAATACCAGTAATTTATGTGAAGCGATTGCCTATCTGACCTCCATAACCAGCTACTCGGTAGCACGATACCCTTGGGTAAGGTTGGTTATTGGACATCCAAGCTTCTTACTACTCGTAACGACTGTCAAAGATCTTCGAATGACAGCCGAGACCAACGCGCAACGGCTTACTGTGCTTTTGCCAAACACGGAAGAGTCTCGGTCTGTAATGGATGGTCACCCATCCACAGACCATCTTCGGCAAGTGTAGTACGAGTATATCCTACGATCGAGTCGTGCTGCTGTCATTTGTTTTCACATACATAAACTCAGAGGTGGGCATAACGACACCTGCTCCCATTTTTACATATTATTTTTGCTTCTTTTCCGTCCATACATCAGATCTGGTCACACACGCACGCCAGACGGAGGGTACAACTCCCCTGCCGGCCGTTTTCACTCACAACTGTTTTTAGTTAGTCACCTTCCATTAATTCTCTCCACATGACCAAAATGTCAAAACATACTCTTTTAAACTTTTTCAACGGTACCATTTCTTCCCTTGTTCGCAAACTAAACTTATATTAGAGAACTGACCTCTCTTTCTGTCAGATGGCCCGAGAAAAGGATAACGACAGATATGTACTAAGATAGAGATATGAAATTAGTTTATGCCTTGAACCTGACCAGGTTTTTAGTCGATGCCTTTAAAATGTCAACTATTTAAGTTCAATTGGAAGTTTCAGTTTAACTAAAATTGTGATATCTATAAATGTCCGCCCTTTTCTTGTTATGTAAAAGAGAAAGAGATGAAAGTAGAATCAAATTTAGTTTTATTTGTGAACAAGTTTTTTTTTGGAATGGACATGTCGCAGTTTATCCCTTTTGGCTATTAACTGCTCAACCAAACTTTCCTATGGGGATTTAGTAAAAAATTAAGGCCTCCAACCAGGTTTGTGAGAATCAGCATCACTATATCTTCTTTTGAACCATAATGCCGTCTTTTCACATCATTCCTCAATCTATCATTCATAGATACATCCCACATGCTTCACAAGGAACCCATTTCTACAGCGTTTATTCTACTTCGATCCTTTTGCCTCACCCAACATTCACTTCCATACATTAGCGAGCCTTATAACAACTTGTTTACATTACAGGAAATAATGAAAAGTGTAGTGTACGACAGCAGACCTTGTGGCCTTGTGGGTTCCCAGGTTGGGCAGCAACTATACATGACATTTTCTGCAAGAGAAATATTACGTTAGATCGGAACCGTGCCAAGTGGCAATAAGCTCATAGCTCGGATTCCAAATAGCTATATGAATAGCGACAAGCTAGCTTTTAGTCTTCGTTGATTTTGTAAGAAGTTAAGCATGTACTAGCTCGTTGGTTTCTTAACGAAGATTAGTTGTATGTAGGGCGCACGTCAGTGGTAACATGACCAGTATAAGCTGGCCTTGTGTTTTATTGAAACTTCGTTCTATGGCCAGCTCAAGGTCAAAGTGACGTGTGGACTACTGTATACCTCCCAAGAGCACGAACAAATTATACTAACTTTAAAGTTCCAGATATATTTATATATATATTTTTCATATATTATTTGTTAAAATTATCGGTGTATATTTAATGTATAGAAAAAAAATGGAGTTTCTGTTTGTAATGTTAAACTAAAAGCTTTTTAATACTTAAATGCATATGAACGCAAATAACTTTAGTGCTCTCGACTTGAGACTTGGGTTTTATTTTTTTGGTCCCCTAATTCTTTTTCTAAAAAAAAAGTAGCCTTAGTTACTCCTTAAAACAATACCCATCTGCCAGTGGAAGTACCTTCAAAATTGGTTCCGCTATTTCAGAGATTAGCCCAAAAAAATTCACACAATATTGAACAAAAATATGTTTTTTGGTATAACTAGCATTAATACTTACATAATGAATTAAGTAAAAACCTGTTATTTTAACATTACAAATAGACACTTCAATTTTATTTATAGATACTCATAGATGATGATAGACAAATAGTAATCATACCTTTGGTGTGGCTACTATTCGTGTAAAAAAATTGATGACAGAGATATCGATGGTATGGTGATGGTTCTTACTCCTGGTCAGTCAGGTATATGGAATATTTTTACTATTGTCAGTCTCTCGATTGCTGCCCGGCCCCTAACCACAGTTAATATATATATTTACAATATTCTAGCTCAGCCTAGCCTAGCTTAGCTTAGAAATTGTGTGCTCATGTCGAAGCTTGCGCGTGCGCTTGACTAATAATTGTTTGTTAGTTAGCATCAAAAGTTAGAAGGGAAAGTTTTTTAAATCGAAAATACAAGTATCGGATAGAATTTTGGTTTCAATATGCAAGAAGCCCAATTGAGCATGATACTTTATTCATATCTGTCATTGATATTAATTATACCAATCATTGTTATGAATAAAGTCTTAAAACTTAATATTTTGTACTTAAATTCGTCGAATTTACTTTACTTTGAACCCACCGTTTAATAATTTGGTTTCGATAATAGGCCCAGAAGATGAGCAGTCGTTCCATGTAAAATATTGGTATTCAGTTACATCCGTTTAGACTGGAAGACAACCCCAACATAGTTGGGAAAAGGTTAGGCAGATGATGAAAAGGCCCAGAAGTTTTGGTTTGGTAATAGGCCCAGCAATATTGCTTCGGTAATAGGCCAAGCAATATTGGTTCGGTAATAGGCCAAGCAATATTGGTTCGGTAATAAGCCCAGAAATATCGGTTCGGCAATAGCTGAGCATTATTGCTAGTAAGACTGAGGGCCACCTGATGGGGCACCTGTGCGCAGTGCATGTACTGTTCCCAGGTGTCTCCGTGAGGTGGCGTAATTAAGTATTATTAGTTAGTGTGTGTGTGTGGGTTTTTGTCTATTTTACTAACATAGGTTAAGGAATACTAACACAGTTATGGGTTCTACCTGAATTAAAGATAAATAAATAAATAAATAGGCCCAGAAATTTTGGTTCGGTAAAAGGCCAAGAAGCCTTTTTCCGTGACAGCCTAGTTGAGTTATTACCACTGATTAGACCTGATGATGCTAACTTAACTACAGAAAGCCTATACAGCCAACAGTCACATAAAACCAAAGTTCATAAGACTGTGGAAGCCTGCGTGCCAGATTAGCTTATAGCTTGTGTGCCACACCCACACCTACGTACTGTGGGTGTGTACCAACATGTCGATTTAATATCCCAACATACACCGCGACATGTAACTTTCCCGCTCCGAAGGAGGCTACAAAAGTTTCAGTTCAACTAAAAATTACAGGTCATAGAAAACTCCGTCCCTTTCTTGTTTTATAACAGAGAAAGAGATGAAAGTAGTATAAATTTAGGTTAGTTTGTCATCAAGCCTGGGTTCAGAGCGGCAAAGTCACGTGACGCAAACTATACCAACATGTTTGTTCACCAACATCCCAACATGTCGGTACAGCAACATACCAGGGGACCCGTTGGCGACGCGTGGGGGCGTGTCCAGGAACTCGGGCCTGTGCGGAGCTTGCTCGTGATCGTGCGACACGTCGTACACCATGGGGGAGTCCACGGGGGTCTTCAGGAATTTCCCGAAACCTGTTTGAAGAAAGATTTATTATTTTATTTATTGGCCTAATACAGTTAACAGCTGCACAATAGACTTGAATAAAAAATATGAATGTATATCAATCAAAAGACAGATAATTATCATTGGATATATCGATATTTTTGGCGAAATATAATATTTTTTTAACACACACACTTTGAAGAGTTCGGACAGTCTAGCTGAGAGGCGTCTACACAACGCTTGCGCGTACGCACGTCTCCACGCGACGATTCGAAGTTAAGTGAACTTTACATATATAACTTTTTCTAAATTTATTTACCAGATAAATATACTGGTTGATTTCCAGCTAATTGATGAATTGAATCGAGGCTGCAAAAGTAAAATGGAAGGATGAACAGATTTTGGTGTGGAATGCATAGAAAAGATGTAAACTATAAAACTACCTTCGACAACTCGTAGCTGTCCGTCGTCGAAGCAGACGCGACCGTTCACGATAACGTATTGGGGACTACCCACGACATTCTGACCCTGTAATTTGAAGAAAGTAATGATTAAAAATGATTAATGAAAAAAAATCAAATCAAATTTGACGGCACGGTTGGCGCAGTGGCTGAGCGATTGACTGCTGCGCCGCGTGTCGTGGGTTCGATTCCCGCACGGAACAAATATTTGTATGGCCTACAGGTAGTTGTTCCGGGTCTGGCTGGTTGTGTATGTGAGTTTGTATGTTTGTAAACGCACCCACAATACAGGAGAAATTCCTAGTGTGGGGCAATGTTTAAAAAAAAAAAAAAAACATAATTAAGTTTATACAGGACGGGTGCACGGATTCGGTGTAACAGTTTATATTGGTCATCAGCACAATGCTAGTGGGTACACAAACAACACTTAACAAGCGTGGCGGCCGTCTCACGATCGCACCATGCGCGGTCTGTACAGGGGCGTAGCGTTGTACCGGCGAGTATCTGTATTTAACTAGGTACTATGTAATTGACAAGCTGAAGACAGGGCGCTATGGCGCTCATTAGGAGAGGGCTATATCCAGCAGAGGACTATTATAGCCTGATGATGATGATGTAATTGACATTATGCACGCCAATTTCAGAGACATTATGCTTGAATTATTATTGTTATTAAATACCTATTTCTTCTCTATTTATTTGTAAAAAAAAAACTACTTCACATGCCATACGCAGGCTAAATAGAGTTTAAGATTAAATAATGTAACAAGAAACCATCGAGTGTAATTATTCTATTTAAATGTCAATAAATGAATATGAATATCGCGCGCCCTAACATTGATGACAAGGATGCAAAACAACGCTACAAGTATCATTTATTTATACAGGTTAGGTTGAGAATCAGCAGGGATACATGAGACAGTTCTTCTGCCCACCCTTCACCAATTTTTCATGTTTAGCTGGAATAAAGAAGTAGCGCCTAAAACCCCCAAATATATCAAAAATATTTTTTTCCAATTAGGCTGATAATTAGGACGTTTTGACTGTTCAAAAATTACGTAAGACAATCTTCCGAAACGCCCACCCACCACTTCCTAGAGTTTTTGCTGCGAACAAGAAGTAGCGGAACAAACTCCCCTGCAACGCACCATACATCCGTACAACGTTGAACTGAGGTGCTTTTTGCAGATAGTGCAAAAAATGTAATCTCAACTTAAATACATTTCGTTAAAGTCCCTAGATCTGAAAAAATCTTTCTTTATGCAATCATTATAAATTTATACATCGCACCCGTAATCACAAAAGGGTAAGTTAGAAGTGTACCTATACTATACTCGAATTTCGCCAATTATGTTAAGGTTGTTAGCCAATTTGCCAGGTTAGTGCTCCGAGCAGCTACTAGGAAAAATTCAGAGGAAAAACTGAATAGCACTTGTCCTGACGCGGGAATCGAACCGAGGACATCATGCTCAGCTGTAGTGCTTGCAACCACTTGACCAGAGAGGCAGTCGAAGGAGGTACAAAATATTAACAAACTTATACCTCACCTCAAAAATATTAAAATCGACAGCCTGCTTATGAGTAGCCGCAGAGATGGTCCTCTCAAGTTTGGGGTCCCACACGACGATGTCGGCGTCACTGTTGACGGCCACGCGCCCCTTCTGCGGCCAGATGTTGAAGATCTTGGCAGCGTTCGTGCTTGTTACAGCCACGAAACGGCATGGGTCCATAATCCCTGTGGAAATTAAGATAATATTTTTTGATTATGTGTTGCGACCGCCTATAGGCTTACGATTAGTGCATGCTTATCAATTGTAGGATTACGAGAATGCCTTATTGGTAAATAGAGACACCCTGAAGCTGAACATTAAAAATTGGGTAATTAAAGTCAAGTAGTATACGTAGTATAGTCGAAAACGAACACAAATCATTATTTGTGTACTTTGAATATTTTTTTTTATTAATATTTAAAAGCTTTGTAAATTACCACCGAAAATTATAATTTTCCGACTGGATACTAATAAGTTAAGGTTTTATGCGGGCCACACTGAAATAAAAATGGCGGTTTATTTGGCAGAATGCTGAAAAATCTGACAGAATTGACGTAATGACGTCACATTAAAGCCGCCATGACAGTATACCCCATTTCGAATATAAAAAATAAGTAGCAATATCAAAATGAAAAAAAATGGTCACACTAATGTTAGTATTTTGCTGAAATATACCACTAGGAAAAATTATGAATGAGTTTCACAAAAGCAAGTTTACTAACCAAATATGAAACTGAAACCTTTAGTAAGAGACTGCAGGTATGAGAAACAGAGAACGCTCTACAAAACAAAACTTTTCTCTAAAGAAAGAAATAAATAAAGAAAAAACATTTATTCAGCATAGGTTCAGGCACACAACGTCAATAGAAAACATAGAAAAACATAAAAAAACGAGTAACAAGAAATACATTAAAAACATATATAAGTATCTATATATTAGGTCTTTACCTATGAAATTGCCGTTCTGCAGTACTGGCCATTTCAAATCAAAATATTTTTTGTTTGGCTAAGAATTCTAATTTCAAATTAATTTTATTTTAAAAACATGGATTTTTTTTTCCAAAAGTAGTCATTTGTTTATTGATTAGTGTTACATTTTCATCGCATTTAAATCTTTTTTGTCATCATGGATACGTTAAAAATTCGAGTAATTATGGAATATGAGTACCGTCGTGGAAGCAACGCGGCACAAGCGGCACGCAACATCAACGACGTTTACGGAGCTAACACTACAAACCAACGCACTACCTGTTATTGGTTTGCTCGCTTCCGTTCTGGAAATTTCGACCTGAAAAATGAACCTCGCGGTCGTCCGAAGACTTTGGTCGACAATGACGAATTAAAGGCGATTGTGGAAGCTGATGATACACAATCTACGGCTGAATTAGCAGCAGCTTTCGACGTTAGCGTCAAAACAATATTGGTCCATTTGCGTCAAATTGGCAAGGTAAAAAAGCTTGACAAATGGGTGCCCCACGAACTCAATGATCGCCAGCGCGAAGTACGCGTCGAGACGTGCCTTGCACTGCTCAACAGACACACAAATGAAGGAATTTTGAACCGCATTGTTACCTGCGATGAAAAATGGATTCTGTTTGATAACCGCAAGCGCTCAGCAAGTTGGTTGGATCCTGGTTCAGCACCTAAACAATGCCCTAAACGAAAACTTACCCCAAGAAAAGTGATGGTCACTGTTTGGTGGTCTAGCGCCGGTGTGATTCAACACAGCTTCTTACCAAACGGGGTGAGCATTACTGCAGATGTGTACTGTGAAGAATTGAACACAATGATGGAGAAGCTGGCACATCTCCAACCAGCATTGGTCAATCGCTCGTCTCCGCTGCTCCTGCACGACAACGCGCGACCTCATACTGCACAGCAGACGGTCTCCAAGTTGCAAGAACTGGGGTTGGAAGCTCTCCGTCATCCGCCCTACTCACCAGACCTTGCGCCTACAGACTACTACTTTTTCCAGAATTTGGATAACTTCTTGGCGGGAAAAAAATTCAATACCCGAGAGGCAGTACAAAATGCCTTTGAAGAATTTGTTGCCTCCCGTCCAGCTGATTTCTTTAAGAAGGGCATCAATAAACTGCCACTGCGTTGGCAAAGATGCATTGATTGCATGGGTGATTACTTCGATTAATACAAATAAAAAATACATGAAAAAAAATCATTTTAATTTTTTCATACAAAACGGCAATTTCATAGGTAAAGACCTATTATTATTAAATATGTGCCTTCAGCTGCGCTAAAAGGGTCCAGATCAGCAAAAATGCCAGACAACTCTCTCAATGTAAAATAACACCATACCAGAATTAACAGCTTTCTGCCACAGTATAGCCAGGCGGTCCTCAACTCCATTCACTCCATTGGGAATCTTGGAGAAGTTATCCTTGCCAATTTCCTTATCCTTCTCGTGGAACGTGCAGTTGTCGCTGCCAATCAGCTGCAGGTGGTCACTGGAAGGAGATATTCAGTTATAAATAACTAAATAAAACCGAAGCTCTATGAGACGTTGAGGTCACGGGTGCTCAGAGATCAGGGACTCTGATCGCTCACCGAATGACCTTAGGGAAGACGGCGGCATAGTGATCACGTGTCGCCGTGGATGGGATGTGCCCTAACAGGCGTTGCACAGAGGGGGTCCCGGAGTGGTCTCTTAAGAGGTAACGGGGCCCCTTCTATGTGCTGATGGTGATCACCGGGGTGGTTTCAGTGAGGTAAGAATCCCACACTCCCTGGTCTTTTCCCCAAAAGTCCAGGCGCCTTTTGAAGGTTTACCCCCGTTAACAAAAAAAGGACTATGAGACGTAAAACAGTGGGATTAAGGATATATGGAGCTCTATTTTGGACAAACCTTAAACTTAAATTCCCTAAACCTATACTAAATACATTTATATATTTAATGCTTCAAGCACACCAATGTACAGAGGCGGACTTAATATTCTGTATGTTATTACTAGTATAGTATTGTTGCAGCAATATGATGGCGTGCAGCTCAAGACTCCACACTGTATGCAATTTGACGACCGATGTGGCGCGGCGGGCGAACGTCCGCCTGCGACGCAGGAGGTTGCGGGTTCCATTTCCGCCTTGGGACAAATGTTTGTACGATCTACAACTTTTATTCCCGGGAGTTCCGGGTATTTGCTATGTTTAATAAAAAATATATATCTAAGTAATGTATTGTATTAAGTCTATCAGTCATCTAGTACCCATAACACAAGCTTTCCTTAGCTTGGGGCTAGATGATGCTGTGTCCAGCATTATTTATTTATTTATTTAATGCTGACAGACTATCACTAGTTAATGATTAGTGACTTTCATCACAGCCCCAAAGAGTAAAGTACTATAGAGAGACACAGCCCTATAGATATAATCCAGCATTGCACATGTCAGCGGGCGCGCCCTTGGACTGCCGTAGAGGCTTTTTCGCTTGAGTAAATTGACGATTTTGGTAAATATTCGTTTTTTATTTATTTATTTTGGCATATTGGTGTGTGCTAGCTAACGTCATGTGGCAAATTATTCACGAGTAATTTAATGATTTATAAAGATGATTGACATTTTCTTTTTTTTATATATGTCGTATAGATTCCGATCGTATATAGATTCGTATCGTATAGATTAAGAGTTTGTTCCGCCAATTTTTCCTCACAGCAAAAACACTAGGAAGTAGTAAAGGGTGGGCGTTTTGGGGGACTATCTTATTAGTAAAATATTTTGACGTTCAAAAAATGCTGATTCTCAGCCTAATTTGAATAAATGAATCTTGATTTTAATTGATTGATGGCTTTACCAAACCACATGCACCAACCATAGCGATAAATACTTAGGAAGGCAACAAGGCGTACGTCACGCCTCAAGGTCAGAGCAAGAATTGTGCTCCTACACGTAGTATTGTTTCTTCTTCTATTAGGGACCTGTTGATCACGATGTCACAGCGAAGATATTAGTAGTACAAGTGAAGAGACTTACTCAGCCAGCGCCTCGCACATGGCCTGCGGGGTGGAGGGGTCGGGCCGCAGGGGGGGCGACAGCACGTGCGCGGCGGCGTGGCGGAAGCACGCGTTGCGGTAGTGCGAGCCTGAGACAGGACAAGGGGTACGTTACACGATACATCACATACGACATTTTAGTAGTATACTCATATGTATACAGAAAATCGATTATAAGGGTTACTCTTGTATTGTTTTTTTTTTTTTTCTTAAAAAACGTTGCCCCACACTAGGAATTTCTCCTGTATCGTGGTTGCGTTTACAAACATTTAAACTCACATACACAAACAGCCAGACCCGGAACAACTACCTTTAGGTCATGCAAATATTTGTTCCGTGCGGGGATCGAACCCACAACACGCGGCGCAGCAGCCGATGGGTCAACCACTGCGCCAACCGTGTCGTCGTCGTGTGTGTTTCGATGTGGAACCCTAAGAACGACAATGGCGCTGCTTGCCAACTCAGCTACGGACGTGTACTAGCTTCATTTTTGTATAGTAAAATAGGCGGGATCGTTCACTGCTCGCACTGTCTGGGTTGATTACAATTTAAGAAATATATAGATAACTAGCTGACCCTGCAAACGTTGTTTTGCCATATAAATTATTTACACATAAAAAAATAGGGTGGATCACCCTTAACATTTAGGGGGATAAAAATAGATGTTGTCCGATTCGCTGACCTAACCGATATGCACACAAAATTTCATGAAAATCGGTCGAGCCATTTCGGAGGAGTTTGATAACATAGTCACGGCGTATGTTATTAAACCTCTTCGAAATAGCTTAATTTTATATATTAGATAATTAATTACAGAGGTAAACTGAAGTTACAACTAATAATAGTATTGTAACGGAAGACAGGGTCCTCACGACCAATAGTTTTTCTGACAATTATTAAAGTAAATGTTAGATACAGTTCAGTAATAATAGTGATATTTTATTTTAAATGTTTTTATCGTTTATATTAAGTACAGAGGCCAGCATATCAAGCTATCCCAAACTGTTAATGATACCCAACTGATAGTTTTTCAACTTTATTTTAATAGAAATAAGGTTAATGTCCTATTGGGAATATCTGACACATTGGTGTAGCTTGTTGTGCTGGCCTCTGTGTACATAAAAAAAATTCATTGATATGTAAAAATATACATTTTTTTAAAGAAATAACAATAAAAATGTTAGTTTTTCTTTCTATTCTATTAAAAGGTCCACTCAGTACCGGTACCAATAAGGTGAACCCTTACCCGCTTGAAGTTTAGGGGAAACTGCAGGTTAAGAGCAGGTTCTTGGAATAGACCCATGTCCAGCAATGGACGTCTTTTCTCTGAATGATTTTAGTGAACTTACCATCAGTGCCAACAGTGGCAGCCAGGGTCTCTCCGATCAGTACCTGTCGCTGTTTGGTGCGAGCCAGCTGGAGAGCGCGAACTGCACTCTTGGACATCATGTGGACGATGTAGAGAGGAGAGTTGGCCTAAATGTAGTGATAAAGTGGTGTTAGATTGGTGATTGAATAAATTTATGTAAATTTGACAGCCATATTTATCAAGTCTTATTTAATACTCCTTAGTAGGAGGAGCTCGTGGCTAAATAAAAACAGCCGCACGGGTTGATCGAAGGTTAAGCTACGCTTGCCAGTCTGTGGATGGGTGACCATTCGTAACATATCGAGATTCCTCCGTGCCTCGGAAAGCACGTTAAGCCGTTGGTCCCGGCTGTCATTTGTAGACCTTTGACAGTCGTTACGGGTAGTCAGAAGCCCGAAAGTCTGACAACCAGTCTCACCAAGGGGTATCGTGATGCCCAGTAACTGGGTTGTGGAGCTCAGATAGGCAGTCGCTCCATGTAAAATTACTGGTATTCAGCTGCATCCGGTTAGACTGGAAGCCGACCCTAACATAGTGGGAAAAGGCTAGGCAGATGATGATATAATACTCCTTAGTACCTAGCTAATCAATAAACGGAGTCAATAAACGGAGTGGTTACAACCTCATACTTATTCTTTTTTGGTTTTCGAACGCGTCACGTGACTGACGTTTGAGTAGGCCTTGCTGACTGATATAATTTTGTTCTGTTAGGAATTTTAGTTCGGTGTATCGACATTGGTTATTCAATATTATTGTAAAGTAAAAACATTTGTAAGGAATAAAACTTTCTAGGTTGATTAGTGCTTTGTTTCTTTTAATATTAACTGCTTCTGATCCCTCAGACAAGTTTTACGAATACAAACTCGATGTCATACAAAACAAAGTTCAAATTCTATTCCAACCGTTATTAAGGATATTTTTATTCCAAATAGTCAATCAAAAATCAACTCAAGAATGAGAGGCAATACAATACTTTGTCTGAGATCTTGTCTCCATTTATAGACAACGCACCAAAAACATTTTCATGTAAAATATCGCCAAGACCATGCGGCTCGCACTGTCAAAAAGTTATCAGAACTCATGTAGAGCTTAGTCAAAATATGTGGCTTAATACAAGAACAGAGAGGTAATGAACTTTTAATAAAATTTTCACCTTGCATTATTATTATTAAATTAAATTCTGTAATAATATAGCAGTACAATCACTAACTACTAATCTTATGATAAATATTGCATTAAACACACAGTGTTCTTCCTCCTCTCTCCTACTTAGTCTATACTGTGCCCTGTCAGGGTCTACAACGGCTCTTAGCTTTAAGCCTTTTATTGACATCTTATTTTACGTTGTGGAACGCAAATAAATGAACATGAATATTACACCCATACGAATGTATCGAAATGGCCAAACCACGTACTAAGGTGTAGAGCTTGTGAAATTAAAGCTAGACAGGATTACGAGGAGAACTGACCTGGTTAGCGATGACACAGGCTCTGTTGACAGCCTCGGCTTCCACCTCCTCATCACGAGAGAGCTGGTGAGCCTCGGGACCTGTGATACCCTTAGCGAGAAGTTTCTCGATGTTGCGAGCTATTATGTTCCCATTTTCAGCATGGACCTGAAAAATAATTTGAGGATTAATTTTTAAAATTAAAGTTCTCCAGTAGTTATCATTTTACAGAATGTGAAAGTTGTTTAAATGGATGATGGACGTGTTAAACAGTGTCGACTTGTATCATTGCTTCGTATGCTGTCATTTGTAGATGTCAGACAGTCGTTACGGGTAGTCAGAAGCCCGAAACTCTGACAACCAGTCTTACCAAGGGTACCTATCGTGTAGCCCAGTAAACTGGGTTCACATCGAGCGACTGCCTATCTGACGTCCACACGTCAGATAGGCAGTCGCTCGATGTAAAATACTGGTATTCAGCTGCATCCGGTTAGACTGGGAGCCGACCCCCACATAGTTGGGAAAGGCTAGGCAGATGATGATGATATCGACTTGTATGCACGTATTTCGTTTCTGTGGCAAATTAACAATCTTGCTATCTTTAAAACCATACATACGTAACTCACGCCTTTTTCCCATGGGGGTAGGCAGAAACTATAGAACACCACCTTTTTGCTTCGTTTATGTTCATACATCTTTTAAAACCACTTTTCATGTACTGTACAGCCATTTTGTTGACAAACACGAAACAAACCGATTCTAATACAATGAACAGCGTCACAGCTCCTCATTTGACCATGTATAAATCACAAATTAAATCGTCTTGCTCACAAGATAGGTGTCAGACCATTATATTAATATGGCTAGCTCCCTATTGTATTATAAGTTTAATATGCCTCACGACAGGTGGGTCTCGTGGCTAAATAAAAACAGTCGCACGGGTCGATCAGATTAAGCTTGAATTAATCTTGCGACGAATATTCGGCTATTATTCAGTGTTCGGTCTTTTAGGCTACTTTTATCCTATGCGGCCGAGTACCGAATATCTAGGTGCTATTCGGCCGAATATCGAATAGGTAGGTGGTAAGGAACATGTTTTACAGATGTTACTTGTTATGTTGATAGCAAATATAAAAATATTGCCATTTTAATATTATCGTAATCGCTGAAGTAATAAATTTAAGTACATACTTAGACAACCTAAGTATGTGCTTAAATTATCGTAATTAAAATGTATAGGTGGAAGATTATGGTGCAGAAATATTATTTTTTCTGCATTTTTAGGCAGTAGCTTACTCCTTTTCTTCTTGTAGACAATCTCAGCGTCAGAGAAAAGACGCTCTGAATAAAAACATATTTAGTATGGCATACAGGTAGTTGTTCAGTCTGGCTGGTTTGTGTATATGTGAGTTTAAATGTTCGTAAACTCACCTACGATACAGGAGCAATTCCTAGTGTTGGGTAACGTTTATTGAAGAGAAAAAAACCTAATAAAAATTGCATCTTACCTGAGGTAAAGCCCTCAGTTCAGCACAGGTCTCCATAGCGCAATACAGATCATAGTCATCCAGCATCCAAGCATCCTTGTACGCCATGAACATCTTGAAGGAGTTGACGCCGTACTGCTCTGACGCCAGTTGTTGCATCTCCTTCTTGACTGCTGGAGACCACCACGTCACGCCAACGTGGAGAGCGTAGTCGCAGCATACCTTGGGAGCAGAGGAAATCGTAAAAACACAGATTTTTTTATTTATATACTAGCTATTCCCGCGACTTCGTCCACGTGGAATGCATGATCATGGGTTTTATTGTCTTACATTTGGTTACGGTTACGGTAAGACTGGTAGCCGACCCCAACATAGTTGGGAAAAAGGCAAGGCAGATGATGATGATGATGGACTAAGTATATATTCTTTATTTTTACCCAGGCGTTATGTCTATTTTCGAAAGTTCTTTCTTTTATGTGTAGCATGAGATATTCTCGTAGTTATTTCCGATAACGAAGAAGATCGTAATGACATTTTATTGCTTACCTTACTATCGGCTTTCTCCCTCCAGCTATTGTACGCCTCCAGTAAGGATTGCCCTTTCTGCGGCAGCACGAAGTCAACTGGAAGGGAGAAACAATATTATAATTAATTTTAAAGGTATTTCGAAGTCATTTACCATGTTTTGGTAAAGATGTTAATTTAAATTTGAATCATATAAGAAAAAAATATAAAGCATCTCAAAGAAATAATAAAAAACAAAGTTATTCCTGCAGTTCTAATTTTTGAAGGGTATAGAATCTTGTACCTACAGACGTCTGCACATCAAGTTATCACAAACTGTCAATTTTTCATTCCAAATTGAACGTGAACCTTATTCTGTTGTAATACTCGTAAAGTTGAAAAACTTTCAAATGAATTTGATAGATTGAAGTAGCTTGATATGCTGGCCTCTGTACTACACTAGATAATGTTTTAATATTAATATGTCCTCATTTAACAAAGATTAGGAGTCAATTTCCACATCACTCCAACTCCTGACAGTCGATAACTCAACTTGACAGTCAGTCGGAAAAATTGCTCGCTTATATTTTGTAGGAATGAACTTTTAATACTGTCCTGAGGTCGTACACTTCAAACTAATTTTAAATCCGATCCAATGACAATATGATCCCAATGTTCATTTTGCAGTCACGTGATTATATCATTTGGCAAAATACACAGCTGGTATAATAATCTCAAGAGTAGCGTTTGGCGAGCCAAGCCCGATCCCGAATTTGGCGCTAGTGTCGGACTCAAGAGTACGACACGTCTAAATTACAATGTCTGAATTAAAATCAAGAGTTAGCGCGCTGGACCCGGGCGGGGCTGATCCCCAATATACACTAACTGGGAACTGTGTGGAAAACCCTTCATCTAGCAGTCTTCGCAAGATACTTACTGACACACGTAGTTCCTCCAGCGACTGCAGCCCTGGTACCCTTGTAGAAGTCATCAGCAGACTTGGCGGCCATCATCTCCAGCTCAAAGTGGGTGTGCGGGTCGATACCGCCTGGCATCACCAGCTTGCCGGTGGCATCGATGGTCCTGGTGCCTCCAGGGATGATGAGATTGCGGCCCACTTGTCTGGAAAGAAGAGAGGGGATGAATGAGGATAGCATAACAGAAACAACAGTAACCACCAGCAAAGGTTCGGTATCTCTCAACTGTAGGTCTTAGAAATAATATATTATCTTGGGCCTTCTATTTACATTTTGTTGTGCGAATTTTTTTATTTATTTTTTATAAAATGTTGCCCCACACTAGGAATTTGTCCTGTATCGTGGGTGCGTTCACAAAAATTTAAACTCACATACACAAACAGCCAGACCCGGAATAACTACCTGTAGGCCGTAGAAATATTTTTTCCGTGTGGGAATCGAACCCACGACACACAGCGCAGCAGTCAATCGCTCAGCCACTGCGCCAACCGACCAAATGAACAAACATTGAAGCTATGGCTGCTAAAATGCAACGATATTTCGTAAGTTTGCAAAAGCCAGCCGTAAGATGGCTTCTTAAAAATTACACTCTGAATGGAAACTACTCCAAAGGTAGTCAGGATAAAGAGTTTTATAACAATATTTACGAACAAATCAAAAGAGCAATACGGCCAAAGTAGTAACTATGAGTTAAAAATCTCTGGATGGTTTAGATTTACAATTCGACCCTGTAGATGTCATTGCGATCGGGCAATACAATGTCTGTTGGGTCCAGTAGTCATTAATAAAAAAACATCATCTGCCTAGCCTTTTCCCAACTATGTTAAGGTCGGCTTCCAGTCTTTTATATACAGCGGAGACCACCTATTTGTCCTCCACAACCCTATTAAGTTCTGGGTAACACGATACACCTAGATAAGACTGGTTATCAGATATCCGTTTATCTAACTACCCACTCGTAACGACTGCCAAAGATCTGCAAATGATCAGGTGTACCAACTTTACGTGCTTTCTAAATGTGAGGATACTGTAGGTTCACTTCTGCCTATTTAATTTATCTGTCACTATTTCAACGATCAGTTTGGACCAGTACCAGTACCAGCCTATTACCAGTAATAGTCCCACTGCAGGGCAAAGGCCTCTTCTCATATAGAGAAGGCACGAGCATTAATCACCATGCTTGCTCAAGACGAGTTGGCGATTTCAGACTTATATTAATCATATAAGTCCAGTTTTCCTCACGATGTTTTCCTTCACCGATGTCAGTGATGTCCAAGATAAACTTAGAAAGTACATATGAATTGAAAAACTCACATTGGTACTTGCCCAGGTTTGAACCCACAACAGTTTGGACGGTGGTCCTCAAACTAGACTACCTGTATCTTGGGGACCTAATAAAAGCAAGAATATCGATTAACAGAGAAACCTCTTAACAGGTATCCATCATCCATTTTTTGCAATCAAAACAGAATTTTGTAAATATTGAAAAATAACAAGAGAATCTATTAGAAAACCATCGATGCTGACTCATTGACATAATGATTCCACCATTTAAATTTTATTGGTAGCACAAAGCTAACTAATTTAAGCATTTAACTATATTGCGTTAAATAATAAGGTTAAGAATCTATTGACCTGATGTTTTTTTTTCAATTGATGCGGGAACCGCTCGGAATGTTGTTTATTAATTTTGATCTACTTAATCGAAATATTGGGGCGCGTGAATTATGGTGAGAAAGAATGTAGAATAATGTATATTTTTTTAGGATGCATCTTTTTATTTTGATAAAGAACTGCTTGATGAACTACGTGTGGTTTTGTGCATAGAATAGGTGAACGCGTTGAGGAATCTACGAAAATTAAAATTTTCAAGTTTTTTTTCTAGATTGTATTATTAATTGTTTTGTATCGGTGACCTTAGAATAAGTTTATTAGATTATCTTGTATTCTCATGTAAGTGGCTTTTGTGTCTTTATGAGAATAAACTATTTAAACCTAAATTATTTTGTTAGAGAATCATTCGCGTCCGTAACAAATGTGTATTTGAGGAAGTATTGATAAGTGGGATCATTTTAAGTTTACGATACGACTTTGTAATTTCAAATTATGCTATTGAATTACTATTTCGTGAAATCATGACATTTGAGCACAATTATAAATTAGAGAGTTATAATGGTTGTTTTGTATTTAGAGAAAATTATGTTTATTTTGGTCGTGAATAACTCTATCAATAACATACAAACTACCCATTAGTTTGTATGTTATTGAACTGTAAAATGCAAAAGTCCTTTTTTTTTCGCGTGTTTCCTTTAGGTACGTCATTCGCTTAAGACGACCATGGGATTCCGTATAAAGGCAGCTGCGTTGTCAATGTATACATTATTACTTATTTAAAACCAAAAAAATAATCTTAAATTGTAGTATTATTAACTAGTAAGTAATTCTTTCTTTCAATTGTTTCAGATTTCCAACAACAATTCTGCTGTACTAATTCAGTGTATCCTTATTGAACCAACAGATGCAGTTTCTTCCACATCATTTATCTCTATTTATATGTGGATTGGCCTACTTACATCAAATTCCAACCAAAGCTTCTTGTGTGGCCTTGTTTATGAATAGAGCGAGTCATCAACTCCAATGGGTGCCATGATGGCTACATGGTCAATCGTTCTATTCTTGTCTATTGCAATTGATGTGTGTACAACATAGGTGCAGGGATGGGCAATCTTTTTATCAGAGGTCAGTAGTGCTACAAGTGTCGAACACATGAACGAAGTGCTTCCCCTTAATAACTCTAAGGTGACGTTAATGGACTGTTGTCTTCGCCTTATTTACTTACTAGTTTTTTCCGCGTTCGTCGCTCGCGTTAGGAAGTGTGGGGTTAGAAAGAGACAAAAAGTAGCCTATGTCACTGTCCATCCGTTCAAATATCGCCACTTAAAAAATCACGTCAATTCGTCGGTCCGTTTTGCCGTGAAAGACGGACAAACAGACACACACTTCTACATTTATAATATTAAAAGTAAAGTATGGATTAATCTAGGTTTAATTTAAATTGCTTATAAGTCTGAATACAAGATTGTAATATTAGTAAAGTAGCATATTTTATGGTACTATCATTAAAAAAAGAGGTCAGAAAAACGAAAATTAAATCTATTTATTTCTGTAAATTAGTTTTTACTAACACTCGACACTCGACACACGTCAAACAAGCAAAATATTTAACACCTGAATTGCCAAACGACAAGACACAATAGAAAATGTATTGTTTGTCGGTCATTTGGCGTTTAAGGTGTTAAGCAGTTTTTCCATCGGTGACCCTAAAATAAGGATTCTACATTAGTTGAAGTTGTGATTGCCAGAGGAAATAATAGTTAAGGATCTAGTTCATACTTTGATTTACCTATTACGCATTTAACTACCGAAGAATTAATTACTGTACCTACTCGACATGCATATTTGATACGCCATTTACATTTTGTAATTGAGTTGAGAGACCAACCTTTGGCAAACAGTGTCGTATCTAGGAGTAGATGTCTACCTACAGTGGACGCGAATGAAATACTAAATGACCCATAATGTCTAACATAATAAATCAGGCAACTTGACTTTGCAATGACAACACAAAACAAAAAACAAAATTAAAATTCCGCACCACTCTTTCGAAGCGTCACACTGTGGTTCGAAATCGACGCGCCGTGGACATAGAAATCAAAATTTGTTTAGGCGAGAAATAAAAATCGGAACGGCTTTATTTCAGTATTGGAACGAAGTTCCTTTACGCGCGTTGCGAAAGGGAGCTAGAAAATTAAGACGAAAAGTTGTAACGACACTTTGTGCTATAAGTAGTTGTAAGCCGTGCGGCGTACGCGTGTTTCTCTGTCTCTCTCTCTCTCATAGAAAGCAAGCCAGTTATTTTTGTTTCGTCTTTCTATTTCGCATGGAACAGTGTGGTGTCGCGACGATTATTTTTGTTGAGTGTATTAAGGGTTTTTCGTACATAATAAATAATAACAAAAGGAACTTCGTTCCATCCGGGTGTCCCTTGACACCTTTCAAGTTTTATTTATAATTTTTGGTAATATGACAGCTATAGACAGCACCATCTCCTCTGTTCAAGAAAAACACTGAAGTCGCTTTTTCTCACAACTTAATAAAGCTGAAAGCCTGCTGTTTATAAGGGGTGTTGTCCCAAATGTGGTGATTCCGAAATGCTATAACACGCACAGTCGCACACCCATGCACACACGCTTCACTCACAGCAGTGTTGAATTTTTCGAAATTCAGTTAGATTTTTACGTTGATTTAGGTGTGGTCTTGAAAATACACAAAGTAATTAATTGACTTTAGAGTTGTGAGAAAAAATGACTTTTGTGTTTTTCTTCATACAAAAAAATATTACTTATTTTTTTTATTTTTCGTTGATGGTGCTGTCTATAACTGTCATATTACCACATACAGTTAATAATACTGAAATAAAGTCGTTTCGATTTTTATTTCTCGCCTAAAATTTTGATTTCGAACCACTGTGCGTCACACGCATTATCATATCTACAAAGTAAATAAATCATTCATGTATGTAAATACACTTTGTTATGTAACAAATTAAGATAGGGACTCCGCCACCCAATATGGTGGTGTCGCGGATGTCGGCTCGTTACCGCATTAGTGACTTCCTGAGCGCGCACACGCATTTGAATGTAGTCAACGGAACGCGTCTGCGTTCGCAATTCAAACGTTCGAATTTGACACTTCCCTAACGGCTTTCAACTGTTTTTGTTGCGGAGGTAGTTGGCTGTTCCATACTGAGCGGTGGTACGGTAAGCCGTACGTGAGTGCGTAATAGGTAAAACCAATATAAGCTGGTCTCCTATCCTATTGACAATCCGTACTACGCTCAAGGTCAAAATGGCATCACCAACGTGCGGCCTACGGAACCTCGAAAATAGCTCTTATTGTATTACTTTTCTTTTTGATTTTTTCCTGGATTTAAAAAAAAATACATCGAATAGATTAAAAAATATTCCTTTTTCTATTAAACTAATAACTAGTTAAATTAACGAAGGATGAAAAACTAGCTACCTGGCAGTATCGCCATAGCGAAGCCCGATATATCCCTCTAAACCAATTTTAATTTCACGGACCATTAATAACGATCTTATTTAGACCAGCTTCAGAATAAGATATTGATTGATGTTTAATGTAGCTTCCTCTTTTCACTGAAAAAATAATTAAAGAAAGAAAGAAGAAACGTTTGTTTACTACAGATGTAATAAAAAAAATATACTTAGGAATCCTATTGGTCCATTGGCAATCTCCATATTTCTAAGAAATTATTAAGGAAGTTTTTTGGAGGTATTTTTACACCCCAATGTAATAACGCTGTACCTACTCTCATTGTGAAAACAGAGAGATTTAATCCTAAGGGAAGTCCTATTTGGAACTAGACTGTTAGCATTAAAGTGGTATCATTTAAACTTCATGTGCTTTCCAAGGGTTTCTCTGTAAGGGAAGTGTACCTTCCGGTGTCACAATTATCCTGTGCGAAGTCATAACTAACGTGAATGAACAGACTGTGTGTTCATTGAACAAGAGTCCTGTCAAACGACGTCGAAAAAAGGTTTTGAAGAAGTGACATTGGATTACCAACAGTTTCGCTGTTAACTTTCTATTTGACGACCTATGTGGCGCGGCGGGCGAGTACCACCTGCGACGCAGGAGGTCGCGGGTTCGATTTCCGCCTTTGCACTAATGTTTGTACGATCTACAAAGATTTGTTTGGGGTGTTCTGGGTATTTGCTATGTATAACATAAAATATCTATCTATTTAATGAATTGTATTAAGTATATCAGTCATCTAGTACCCATAACACAAGCTCTGCTTAGCTTGGGGCTAGATGATGCTGTGTGGATTGTCCACCATTATTTATTGTTATTTAATTAGTTTTTTATAGCCGAATGACAGGTCTCCCCAATCCAATCTATCTATACCAATCTACTTATATGCATTAATTTCCACGCGTTACAATACTTAGGTGCCAGTAACCAGCGCTGTGCTGTGGGCCCCATAGGGCATTCCATCATGCTGAGTCGTTATCCTTCTTGCTATAGACAATGTTCTGTGTGATGCCTTTAGTTTGTGTTTTGTGACAAAATATTGACTAGCACTATCATTAGGATTTGCTTGTATTAAGTTACTTCTTTCTTTTTACAATATGCACGTGGGTATGTCTTCTGTGGTAAATAAATATTTATTATTTCTTTGTTTTCTCTTTCAGCTAGCAATCATCAATCTATTAGTAATTGGTCTGACAAATGTGTGTATAAATATATGCCCCTAATCCTAGTGAAATGCCTCTAGAATTGGGATGTCAAATGCAAAATTATATTAATTAACGCACGAGAATACTAGCTAGGAAGGTGGTGACTTCAGAGATGACGGCAAATAGTAATGTACGAATGAAGAAGACATACTGCGAAGGATGACGATGGCCGATGACTGCCGAAAAACTGGCCTGCAGTTTGGCAGATAATATGTACATATTAAACAAAAGTATACTTTTTGAAAACTCACAAGTACCAATGTGAGTTTTTCAATTCATATGTACTTTCTAAGTTTATCTTGGCCATCCCTGACATCGGTGAAGGAAAACATCGTGAGGAAACCTGGACTTATATAATTAATATAAGTCTGAAATCGCCAACCCGTCTTGAGCAAGCGTGGTGATTAATGCTCGTGCCTTCTCTGTATGAGAAAAGGCCTTTGCCCTGCAGTGGGACAGTAATAGGCTGGTACTGGATACTTTTTGAATGATAAAAAAACATTGTATGGGTAGTGATTTTCTGAACGTTCATGACTGAATTGTGGGCTTAACTTTCAGTAGTTAAGCATGATTGCCAAGGTATGTGTTTACCGGCAGTTACTAATAAAACTTTTTATAGACCACCAATTTTCTGCACACAACAATGGAATGGGGCGCCTCATTAACAAAGTTCAAAAGATAAATGACTTTTACCTTCCAAACACACTACAATACACTGTTTTGTTGAAATAAAAAGATACACTTCTCACGGGAATGTTGTCGTATTTTTTATATCATAGCAATTAAAACACTTTCATTTCTACTGTTATGATGACACGTAATGGTGCATCGAACGAAACAGCATGATTTCAAAACGTATCGGCTAGAGGATAAGGTGCAGAATCGTGTGACGGTCCAAAAATAGTGCGTAAAGATAATAATGGGATGAAAATGCACAAAGATACGATCGTTGGCGAGATGAAATGGCTGGAAGGCATTTTGTTTGAGATAACGTAACCGAACAGTCGTTTTATTTACAAACACTGCTGTTGATGACGTAATGATTATTAGTGTAACATCGTCCATTGCCTCATCTTTCAGACGAAGAAATTTTTCGTTTACAAATATTCTCATATAAATTGTAAATATGCGGTTTTCCTTATTACTGCGTGTTCCAAATAACTTCATTGTGTTTACAGTACACGTGGTAATACTAGCAGCCGCCCACGACTTTCCCTGCATATGTAGATATCATTATAAATTATAGCCTATGTGTTATTCTGAGGTATAACCTAAAATGTTGAACAGTTTCATCAAAATCCGTTCAGTAGTTTTTGCGTAGAAGATTAACAAACAAACAAACACACACACACATACCGACTAACTTAACTTTAACTCACATTTATAACATTACTGTGATAAACAGATTGGACGCTTTTGTGCCAAATATGGATACCTGTGTGGGGCTCATGGCTTATTGATATTGATATGACAGATCGATCTGTAAGGTTAAGACGGTCCGTCGATGGGTGCCTGTAATATTATACTGTCCGTTGCCATAAACTTAGACTTACACTAATTCATCATCATCTGCCTAACCTTTTACCAACTATGTTGGGGTCCGCTTCTAGTCTAACCCGATGCAGCTGAATACCAGTATTTTACATGGAGCTGCCTATCTGACTTCCACAGCCCAGTTACTCGGCACCACGATACCCCTTGGTAAGACTGGTTGTAACACTTTCAGACTGTCAAAGAACTACAAATGACAGCCGGGACCAACAAGCTTAACGACTTAGACACCAAGTAACCGTCATGAACTATTGGCGGAGTTCCACAGGGCATTTATCAACCTTTAGTGAAGTCCGTCGTTCCTTTGCGCATTAAAATAGCGTTACTGTGTACCCTATGATGCATTTCCCTTGAACTGTTATCCAACATAATATATCTTCTGTCAGTATGGCTATAGTTCGCCGGATAAGAGCAATTCAACCAATGAATTTTATTTAAACTACTGTTGGGTCTCCCTGCAAACACTTCGATATAACTGTATACAGTTTGAGTTCAACACCCCAGTTTTATAGTACTATGTACCTAGTTAGCTATGACGGGATGCAGCTGCCCAGTGTCCATCCTTCCTGTAGTGAGCCCAGGAATTGGTAAAAATACATATATTGTGGTTAATATTGTACAGTAACTTCAGAGGAGCTCGTGGCTAAATAAAAACAGCCGCAGGGTTGATCGAAGGTTAAGCTGCGCTTGCCGAGGTCAGTCTGTGGATGGGTGACCGTTCGTAACATATCGAGACTCCTCCGTGCCTCGGAAAGCACGCTAAGCCGTTGGTCCCGGTTGTCATTTGTAGATCTTTGACAGGCGTTACTACGTTATACTACGTTATACAATTAGAGGTTAGCCGTGTGTACAGACATAGGTCTGTACACACGGCTAACCTCTAATTGTATATAAATCCTATTCAATGAGAGGTCAGCTTATACTGGAAATGTATAGCTTGATATGAAGCCGTGTGTACAGAAGCCAGCACATCAAGCTACCCCAAACTGTCAAATTTTCCCAATTGAAGTAAACTTTATGATATTGCAATACAGTTGAAAAACTATCACATAAATGTGACAGTTTGGGGAGACAGACTTCATG
This sequence comes from Phlogophora meticulosa, assembly GCA_905147745.2. Lineage (NCBI taxonomy): Eukaryota > Metazoa > Arthropoda > Insecta > Lepidoptera > Noctuidae > Phlogophora > Phlogophora meticulosa. Next base: position 4,964,934 of record LR990542.1, read on the forward strand.
CAATGGCACATACGCGGAATTAATCATAAACAAATGAAGAGATGTAGGTATTGGTAACTGCCAAGTGCAATACGTTTTTATTCCTCTTTGTCTTTTAGCCCTTTTTATGCCAATACAACTATAATTATTATGTTTTGTTTATTTGCCAGGTTGAAGTAAAAGATCAAGGAATGCCAAGTATGAAAATGCCAAGGGCAAGCAAATTACTATTCATTGCATCTTAATGACTGAGTACTGTCAGTGTCATTAACAATGATTTATCGTCTTTTGTTTTCGAATTCCAAAGTCAAAATTATTTATTCAAATGGGGCTGAGAATCAGTAATTTTGAAAGTCAAGGCAGTCTTTTAAAAATAACGCGCTTCACTACTTACAATAGTGTCCCTGCTAGGGAAAAGTGGCGCAACAAACTCCCCAGCAACTCATCTGTCTGATACCTATGTTGGAAGAGCTTGAATCGATACAATGTAATGTTAAGTAATTAACAATTTATATGTAAGTTCAATCAATCATTACCACAAACAATTGTCAAGCAAGACAACCCATGAAGCGTCAATGTCGCATTGTCATTTGACTGTTTGTCACAATAAATAATCAATAAATAACGTCTGGACCAATTTCGCTGTTATTTTTTTGTTGTGTTTGTTATTATAAGGAGTAGGTTCTTACGGAAAGAACACCTAATAAAATTGCGCAAAAATGTTGGAAAATTTCAAGAAACTTAAAGACTATTTTAACGTCGCCCGTTTGACAGCTCGCTCATTGACAATACAATTTCTGTCAGGTCAAGACAATGTACTATCTAAATAAACCTAACAGTAAATGACAATAAGACGTCGAAAATTTCAAATTTCAGCGAAGAGGATCGCTGGTAAAGTGCCCAAAAGACTGGCAGTATTGCCACGTTGAATGGCAATGTTTAACCTCTGACCAAAGTAGAATCCAGCCCTTGGCTCTCGAGAATCATGAAATTAAATTATTTGCCACGTGTCAGATAGTACACTCCAATATATCATAAAATACAAGCTATTATTACAAGGTACTTACTGGCAATCGGTGGAAATAACAGCAGGTGACTAAGTGGGTCAGCTACATCCCTTTACATTGTAGTGTAATCTGTCCTTTTCCCAACACTATCCCGGAGTTGGCTTTTAGCCTGATTGGGCGCGGTCGAATGTAAATATTTAACGAATCTGCCACTCTATCTGACCTGCGCAGCCGAACCAAATTGGGAATAAGGGAATACCGAATAAGCCCATTTTCAGGATCAATTACATAATTGGCAAATTGGCATACGTACATATATTGGCATTGCCAAGCCCTTTTGTTAACGGAGTGAGTACCATCAAGGTATAAATATTATACCCAAAGCACCACGCGGTTCATTTTTATTTGCACCTAATTATTTTTAAGACTCCAGGCGCCGGTGACCGAGAAGTTGTGTGGAAATCGGTTGTCATGGTATGGGCATGTGATGCAAAGGAATGAGGACCATGTTGTGAGGAAAGTTTTTGAGTAGGAATGTGCAGGAGTAGAGGAAGACCAAAGAAAAGATGAGAAGAACGTAGTTTGATGAAACTTAACAGTATAACGGCTTCTATATCAGAGTAACACATAAGCTATATTTCATGTATGATATATACGCTGAAGAAGTCGTGGGCTAGCATTAAGTTAAAATGAAAAGGTACCTACTTATTGGTTTGACAATTACTTACTTTAGCGCCGATTCCCTTGTTTAAAAACGTAACTGCAATCAAAGACAAGCAGGTCTAGAAATGGCCGGTGGGTGCCTGACAGTGACAGCTGCTTAAGACCTACATTATATAAGTTAGAGATGTCATATACAATACTTCACCATGTTTTTGTTCGAAGCGTTTGAGCTAGTATTTCAACTAAAATTAACATCTTTTCCCTTTCTTGTTGTATAACAGAGAAAAAGATGGAAGTATACAAAATTAAGTTTGGCTTTTTACAAGAGAATGGGCACCACTATCGTGCTTTGACTGTACAGACGCCAGCACATCAACCACATGAACCTTATAATTTTGTAATAAAGTTGAAAATCTGTCAAAAAAATTTGACACATAGGGGTAGCTTGATGTGCTGGCCTCTGTACATATGGCATTTGGAAATAGACATTTGTGCTTAGCATGAAATTCACACGGCCAGACCGGGCAGTGTGACCTAATTAGAAATAATGTAATTAGTGAAATTAAATAGAACACGTTTCTAGGAGTGGTGGACTGTATACCTGTCAACTATTAGTGTGATATAGTGCGAAACGTATTTAGGTTTTCAGGTTATTTAATTTTGGATATTTGACTGTTTATTGGGTATTTTCGACGACCTATGTAGCGCGGCGGGCGAAGGTCCGCCTGCGACGCACGACGCAGGGAATTGCGGACTCGATTCCCGCCTTGGGACAAATGTTTTTACGATCTACAAAAAATGTTCCGGGTGTTCTGAGAATTTCCTTTGTATAATAAAAAAATATCTATCTATGTAATATATTGTATTAAGTATATCAGTCATCTAGTACCCATAACACAAGCTCTGCTTAGATTGGGGCTAGATGATGCTGTGTGGATTGTCCAGCATTATTATTATTATAATAAATGTAGGTGGCTGAAAGGTATAAGAAAGGTCAGTGAACCTCAACCCTGGACGGTGGCATTTCCAGACAAAACACCAATAATTTAATTAAGTTTCGCCAGACACTGAACAGCGCCATAATAAATCTGACGCCATTGCCATGGGGTTGCAGATGACGTCATATCGGCAGGACGGTTGAAAATATGCACCCTACCGAATGAATCACCATTTTGTTTTAAAAATTTTCCTCGAAAACTGACCGGACGACTTGTTGTCGTTGACGACGGTTGATGGCAATAGGCTCGACCCCTATTACATGGGACTTACACATAACCGGTACACTGAAATGCCGGGGTTCTATATAGGTGGTACATCCTTGGCGTGGTGTTCCCAGCTATCTTACATATCTGTTTGTAATATTAAAATAATAGCTTCTTAAAGCTTTTTAAATGCGTATGCGCCAGTTGTACCAAAAAAACTGTCTGTCTGTTTTTTTTAGGTAATCCGACCGATGTCGACGGGAATTTCTCTGGCAGATAGCTAATGTTATAAGGAGTAACTTAGGCTACTTTTGTTTTAGAAAAATAATTAGGGTTCCGCATAAAACTAATAAGACCTATGTTTTGTTTAATTCCAGGCGGACATAGTCAGAAAGTCCAAAGTCATGGGCTCCGCTAGTATGTCATCATCATCATCATCATCCTCTTGCCCTTATCCCAATTTAATTTGGGGTCGGCGCAGCATGTCTTCTTCTTCCATACATCTCTATTTCCCGTCATCTCAGAAGTCACCTCCTTCTTAGCCATATCAACTTTCACACAACCCATCCATCGTTTCCGGGGTCTCCCTCTACTCTTGTAACCCTCTACATTCATACTCAAAACTTTCCTCACAACATTAGTATGTATATGAAATAAATCAGCAACTTTGATGCCCAACCGCCATTTTCAATTTCGTTGACAAATGACACATCATCACACAAACAGTCATGCCGTGCCCCTATTATAGCGCTGATGAATGACGTCACCATAATATTTTCGTTGATGGATGCGCGCCCGCATATGTCAGGCCGATCTATTATCAGCTCAATAGATGGCGTTCAATTGATGGAGCACGTACGTCTTAGCCAGATGAATAAGTGTAATTTTTAGTGTTGATAGAAGTGCTTTAAGTCGTTGATTGTGTGATAAATACTTGGGACATTTTATCTATTTTTGTCGAATAGGACAAGAGGGGTTATCAGGCAATTTTTTATTTGAGACAAGCCCGCCACACTATTCTCAAACCACTGCAACTCCTGAAAACCAGAATCAACAGTGGCAACCACAAGAAAAGTGTCGTGACGATGGAGACGAGTCCTGGAGAACCAATTCAACTGTCTTGGATCCAGTAACGAAATTAATCAAAAAAGAACGGCGGTGTTAGATAAATACATCGTTTCCATTTCCCTCCATATACAATAGGCACAAAGGGACGTCTACAACCGGGTTAAGCACAATTGCATTGCACTACGGATCAAAATTAACACTGATATTAATGGGTCTTGAATTATGACACTTCGTTCCAATAGTAGGTATGGCAAAACGCTTGAACGCACGGAAATTTGATCTAGTTTGTGTTTATGAGGCTAGAGGGGGGTTTATGAGGCTAGAAGGGGAATACTTAGAGAAGATTTGAAAAGATAGGGTAGACAACTTTAGCCAGACATCGAGTACCTAATTTTTAATGACGACGATTTAGTTCGTTGAAATTGCGCGTGACGTCACGTCGTGCTACAGTTTTAACGTAGAAGTGACGTCACAAGCCCCTTCTGAACTTCGTTGTGCTATATCACTGTCACTTTTTATTGTTTCTGAGTAAGAAAAAAATACGGTCCAATATTTTTTGGTAATCTAACTGACGGACCAAATACACTTAACATATTTTTACCTAGGACATGTTTCCTAGGTAAAAATATGTTAAGTGTCTTCACCTATTTACTTACCACTAATAGGGATGTCCCTATTAGTGGTAAGTAAATAGGTGAAGATTTAGATGACTTACATACATTATCTCTGCACCTACCTTAGTCCATATCTGGTCGCAAGTTTCTTTATGGTTGTCACATGTAACTCAACTCCCAGTAATCTCCTGTATCCTGTTTACCCTAGCTGCATCCGTCAGAACCTATGTCCTCCTAGTGCTTTATGTCTGTAATTACTAGCAGCTGATACGCTCTCATCTCATAGTTCACCTTTTAACCGCCTGATTTTATATCAATTGCATTTGTAAATCTTTGACAGTCGTTACGGGTCGTCAGAAGCCCGAAAGACTGACAACCAGTCTTAATAAGCGGTATCGTGTTGCCCAGTAACTCGGTTGTGGAGGTCAGATATGCAGTCGCTCCATGTAAAATACTGGTATTCAGCTGCATCCGATTAGACCGGAAGGTGTCCCCTACATAGTTGGGAAAAGGCTAGGCAGGTGATGATTTTATTTCATGTGCTGATGGATCACCATTAGCACATGAAATAAAATCATCACCTACCACTAAAACCACCCCGGTGTGATCACTGGGGTGGTTTTAGTGAGGCAACAATCCCACAATCCCTGGTCTATTCTCTCTTTATCCAAGAGATTTGAGGTTTTTTGAAGGTTTTCCCCCGTAAACAAAAAAAAGAAGATGATCTTATATCAGTTTCCGTGCCCTCAGCGCCTAGCTTATAAATCTTCAGTTCATTTTTCATCTCGCCCAAAATTGGCTAAGTTTGGGTAGAATGTAAAGAGGAACCCAACAATCCAATTGGACCAACATTAGTTTTTTGTCACGTCAGGCGAAATGGACACGAAAATATTGGTTGGATAAATCAGACTTGGGCGGTTAATGGGTTAACCATGGAGAGATGATGATCAAACCTAGGTGGAGCCTCAGGTTCACCTCCATGGAACAGCGGCACATAATTTACAGTAAAGGCTCCTTGATTGCCTATTACCGCGACTGTGGTGGGCTATATACCTGTCTTATAATCTGTGTTTTTATAGGACTAATTGTAAACGTTGAATAAACTGTGGAAACACTTAACATGGCTTGCATCCTAAATAAAAGCTTCAATCATAATCCAATTCCTTGTTATAATTACCATATTTAAACTACCTAGATACAAATATTTTAAGTTGCAGATCTACCAAGGTGACTTTTTACATTTTCATATGTACTTTCCAAGTTCATCTTGGACATCATTGGCAATGAAAGAAAAGGATAGCACGACTTAAAGTTTACTGTATTACTGTAAAGTTTCATTAAAATCCCTTAAGTATTTTTTGCGTTAAGTAGTAACAAACATCCATCAATTCATCCATCCATCCTCCGAAACTTTCGCATTTATAATATTGCTCGTGCTTTCTCTGTACGAGAAGAAGTCTTTGCATGCTCGTGCCTTCTCGGTATGAGAAGAAGCCTTTGCACTGCAGTGGGACGGTAATAGGCCGGTATTATTTCGTAGTAAACACTTCTGCCTAACCCCCCGTTGAATAAACGCGTATAATTTCGTAATGTGTTATCCTCGTATGACAAAAACGATCACTTTAAGAGTATAGAGAGAGAGAGAGAGAGAAACTAAAGTCTGCCGTCATATAAAGTTTGCAGATAAAGGCACGCGCCCCAAGATCCATTATTTATTATGTCATGATCCAAACATCCGTATTGCGGTCTTTATCGACAGACACACGCTCAATCCCAGACAACCAGACGACAGCGATCCTACAACCGGAAATTCTATATTTATCACGAAAAATTACGCCTGCATTCCTCGAAGGATTAGACAGAGGTGTACCTATAATACACCCACATTTCACTAGTTATGTTTAAGTCCCATGTTGCGAGCATATTGCAGACTCCAGGCTGCTACTGAAAAGAAATTCCTGATGGAACCACCCGACACGCCTATTGCTGTCAACTGGACACACATCCATGCTACTGAGCAGTTCTAGATCGAAAAACCGAATCAACACTTTGCCCGGTCCGCAAAACGAACCTCACGTTCAGTAGTAGCGTTTAAAACCAGTAGACCAACGAAGCAGTCAAATTAAATTATTGTTCCTAAATATCCTGCTTGTATTCGAAAGTCGTGGTCAATAAGAGATGATTATGGTGTTCCTTACACGTTGGGACAGTTCTCCTACATGAACGATGATGCTAAACTTTTAAATAAGTTCTGGACTCATACAATTTAGATTGCTATCGTCATACTAAGAAGAAGCGATGAGAAACAACCGCGGTTCTCAAAAATTCGCGACACCAAAACTGGTGTTTGCAAATGCGACAGCCATTTTTTGTTTCCACACAACAAACTTTACAAATTCATTACAAAGTTTACTCGTTTCACACAGACATTACCACATCGCTACTATTACGTTTGTAGACGACCACGCTGAACGTTTTTTTTTGCAAAATACAAAATGGCGGATACTGCAGTGAGACTGCAGGATGTGTTGCAGTATCTATCTATCTGTATATAACAGACGTATTGTAACTGTTAGGATGACAACGCTCAGTGAAGATAAGTAAGGCATGGAGTAGGAGTTCGCAAGAAGCCAAGGCCAAAGATAGTTGAAAAACATCGTGTGGTTTTAGTCAGTAAGGGTCTGACTGTCTGAGAGACCCCGAATCATAGATATCCACACGCAAACTACTAATATCATAAGTCTATTGTGCCAAAGGCAATGAAAGGGATGGACTAAGGACGACACTCCATCCCTAATCAAATGAAACGATAAATAAAGTCACAGAAAGCCAGCCAGGCAAACAGCAAGATATTTTCAGTTTCCAATACACAAAATAACCTTAAAAACTTCAGCACACCAGCATATTCTGCAGTAACTATGCAGGAATAAACATACAAGTCTTTGGGCAAAATGTACTAAGGACGCGACACTATCCTTAATTGTGAAATTTTATTAATTCATAAGATTTTTAATTTTACAATGTTTTGAAATAAAGGAATTTTAATTTAATCAAATGAAATGTTAAAAAAGCCATAGAACGCTTATCCGGCCCGACAGTGAAATATTATTACTTTTCAATCCACGGTTATAACCTTAAAAACGGCAGTAAATTACTGCTCCAGACCAGCATATTCTGCAGTAACTATGTAGGCATAATCCTAAAGTCTTTGGAGAATATGCACTTAGGATGAGACTCCAGCCCTGATCAAATGAAACGATAAAGAAAGCCGAAGAAAGCTTCTCAGGCCAGATAGTAATAAAATCAATAATAATAATACCAGCCTGTTACTGTCCCACTGCAGCAAAAACGCCTCTTCTCATACAGAGAAGGCACGAGCATTAATCACCACGCTTGCTCAAGACGGGTTGGCGATTTCAGACTATAAGTCTAGATAATAGATAATGATTATAAGTCCAGGTTTCCTCACGATGTTTTTCTTCACCGATGTCAGTGATGTCCAAGATAAACTTAAAAAGTACATATGAATTGAAAAAGTTACATTGGTACTTGCCCAGATTTGAACCCATAACCTAGTGCACAAGAGGCGCAGATAGTAAAATATTCTCATCTTCCAATTCACGCTTTCAACCTTAAAAACTGCATCGAAATTACTGCAGCAGACCAGTTTCTGCAGTAACTATGCAGGTATAAACACACAGTCTCTGAGGAATAGTGATGACTCACTAGACTTGGCAGCTGAACCGCTATACCAGTACAATTCGCTAATATACAGAATGTGCAACTTCCATTGCCAATTTTTTTGTCAGCAACACCAGCCCGAATTAGAGGATATTGACCTCAAGCTAATAATACGAACTCACAGTATTTTTATCTTCATTCTTCCAAGAATTTAAACTTTCACGATACACATAAACATGTTAAAGATGTGAACTGTTTGTAGTTTTAGTTAGAATGCTGATGTAAATTGTATTTCTCAGTACATTTCTTTTTATCTGTTATGAACTCACTAATGAGGATAGTTCATGTAATGGGAAAAATATAGGCCACGTCATGAAGGTGTTCTGGGTGCGGCATGGTCACACCTTAAGCTGGCCTAGGGTGGAAGCTTCAATTGAAAACGATGCCAGCTTATAGGTTTTATTACCAATGACGTGAGTCTTACTACATCCACAGCTAAACCTTCTATAATTCCTTTTTATAAAGGTAATCGGTTGTCGAAGTTATCTCATTAGCCGTTATTTTCGAAAACAGACAAACCACCAGTCCAATTCCCTTATTTTAACGCCAATTTTACTTATCCATACCAAAATCATAACTCAAATAAAAATTCAGCACTTTTTGAACGCCAAAAATTACATAAGGCAGTCCCCCAAAACGCCTACCCTACACCACTTTCTAGTGTTTTTGGTGGGAAGAAGAAGTGGCGCAACAATGTCCCCCCGGACATTCCGTCCTCGCCGCCGAGGCCCGTCGCGACGACCCCGTCAATGCCCCCCTCCCGACCCTTTGCTAGAGCCAGCCCGCGAAGCTGAGCCGATTAATGTTTAAAATGTCCCTAAATAATGGAACAATCAGATCCAGCCTGTCCCTTGCTGTCCTCTTCAGCGACGTCCTAAGCCGAGGTTCGTACCCCGCAGGGGGTGCCCTTAGCGATAGTCGCTTAGCTTATAAGTTTTTATGCCTGGCTGGAGGCCTTAATTTTAATTAAGCCCCCCACAGGAAAGTTCGGTTGAGCAGTAAATATCCCTAAAGGATAAACTGCGAGATGCCCATTCCAAAAAAAAAAAAAAAAAACAATGTCCCCAGCAACACATCTGTCTGATAAGTTTAAAGAACTTGAATCTATACAATGTAATACAAATTAAATTATATATGTGAAAGTAACTATGTCTGTATGTTACCGTTTAACCCTTAAACCGCTGAACAGATTCCTATGAAATATCGTACGGAGATAGTTTTAGACCCTGGGAAGGACATAAGATATTTTTTAATCCGCTATTTTGTCTGCATCCGCGACAACCGACATTCTAGCGAACGAAGTCACGGGCAAAAGCTACTACCTAATATATACATATATATATAATACCGTATTTTCCTTCAACAGCAAACCAGACAGATTACTCCCGATAAACGTAATCAGAATCAATCAATGCCTATTACAAAACAAACAAATGCAAATGTGGTGTAAACAGGCTATAAATAAATGTATGACACGCCAGCTAACAGCTACCATGACTGCATTTGGTCTCATTTACACGAGACGTGTTTCTTGATCGTCGAGGCGAGAATCCCCAGGCGATTTTGTCAAAGTTTGTTTTTTTAGTGACTGCTTCGTTGGACTAGTGGTTCGCCCCAGGTAGGGTAATATGTTATTCATCATCATCATCATCATCATCATCATCATCATCATCATCATCATCATCATCTTACTTTTCATTATTTTCATTATTTGCATACCCATGTGACGGTTAAACATGGAGAACGTTAAAACTTATATTAAAACCATCAATGTATATTTTTTACCCATGTTTTGCAGATAAATAAATGATTTCTGATTTCTGATCAGGCTATACTAGTCCACTGCTGGACATAGCCCTCTCCTAATGAGCGCCATAGCGCCCTGTCTTCAGCTTGCCGCATCCAGCATCTGCCTGCAGTCTTTCGCAGATCGTCATCCCACCTGGTCAGAGGGCGTCCTACACTACGTTTGCCGAGTCGCAGTCCGTACCGACAACCGCTGGGGTAAACGTGTTCTTGAGTGGACTCAAGAACACGTTTACCCCAGCGGTTGTCGGTTCTTCGCGAGATATGGCCAGCCCACTGCCACTTCAGCTTGCTAATTCTTTGAGCTATGTCGGTTTGTTCTCTGTCGGATGTATTCGTTACGAATCCTATCCTTCAGAGAAACTCCGAGCATAGCTCTCTCCGTAGCTCGTTGAGCGACTTTGAACTGGTGGACCAACCCTACCGTGAGTGTCCATGTCTCGGCTCCGTAGGTCATGACGGGTAGGACGCACTGATATGTTATTAAGGTTTTCTAATAGTAATTTTCTTATTAGCAGCCTGGAGTCTGGCTTTGTGACCGTGCTCGGGTAATAGGCTCGCCCCCTATTACATGGGACTTAAAAACATAACTGGCGGAATTTGGGTGTTACTATAGACGCACCTCTGAACAAACCTTCGCCGTAAACAGGCATTTTTTTTCTTCTTCTTCTACTACTTGTCTCTCTATGGCTACCAACTCTTAATACTTCTTTTTCGGTTAACCAGTTCGGAGTTCTTCACTAGATTCAAATCAGGCAAGAACGCGGACGCTGTCAAATTCAGAAGACGAGGCTTCCCCGCCTCTCTGCCATGACAGTATTGTACACGCACAGCTTACACGAGCCATCTTCTGTTTTCGAAAATAGCCCCTCGAGACGACAAGCTCTGCTCGTGTAGTGTAACTGACCCCTTACAGAATCATCTTTGATTTTTAATAGGTTTACTGCCAGCTCGCCCACGTCCGTTTTAGTTCACACCAATGCATGTTTCCTGTTTTTATGGAATTATAACATTCTGCTATAGAACACAAAAGTTCCGTGTATATTCTACGTATCGTTAAGTTTTATATTATAATGACGAAGTGCGAAAGCTTCCTAGAAATTGCCCTTTTGCGTATATAATGCGTTTATGGAGTCCGCTTTGCACTGTTTTATCTACGTCACAATTCTGAGATCAGTTCATCAGATCATCTGTATGCTCACTTATGAATTTCCAGTCTAATTTTACACGTGATGACTTGTGATTGGCTTCTTGTCGATGGTTTGTTTTATTTAGTTTTAAGCTGCAGTCTTCTATGATTTATTAAATTAATAAGCTAATCAGATATTGACTTACCAACAACAACAGATATACTATTCTTCTGGCCTTACTCTAACTATTTTGATTTCAGATCTAAAGCCAATACGATTACAATGTTAATTTTGCATTTTGCACAGTAATTTTGCCGTGATATATTTTTGCAGAAATACACAGCTGTCAAAATAAACTCAAGATTAGCGTTTAGCGAGCGTCAAGCCCGATCCTGAATTTTGCGCTAGCGTCGATCTCAAGAGTAACTAACGTCTAAATACCAATGTCGATCGATCCGAATTTAGCCCGTAGGTCGGGCATAGTCACTGGGGCCTTCCATTTGGAACTGCACAGTAGCAGATTCTAAGTTCAATCTAGATTTTTAGAAATAACTTGTATGCTAAGTACGGTAAGGTCTACTTTGCCGTTTAGACTGAGCGTTGTCTGTCAGTTTGTCTAAAAATTTCAATAAGTGGATAAATTACTGTTAAATATCGTACTGTAGCCTTAGTAGTGGGGCTTGTGGCTATATACGAGTAATAACAGCCACTCGATCGAAGGTTAAGATAAACTTGCCGTGGTCAGTCCGTGGATGGGTTCCCATGCATTACACTTCGAGATCCCTCCGTGTCTCGCACGTAAAGCCGATGGTCCCAGCTGTCATTTTTAGATCTTTGAGAGTCGTCACGAGTATTCAGAAGCTATCTACTTAAGCAGGCGTCTGTCTACTCGACACCACTTGCTTGGTAATCCAAGGGGTATCGTGTTATCCTGTAACTGGGTTGTGGAGGCAGGCGCTTTATGTAAAACAATTATATTTAGCTGTATCCAGTTAGACTGGAAGCCGACTCGAACATCATTATGTGGCTGGGAAAAGGCTGGGCAGACAAATTGATTATATTCTCAATTTAATTACCTATGTACGTGCTCAGCTTTAACGACAGAACTACGAGTAATTAAGCCGCTTAATGAATCGACAAGCTGTCATAATATAAGCTATAAAATATAGCTGGCTTTTAATGTATGTAGGCTATAACCCAGCTGGCTCAATCAGTACCGCCATTTTAATTTCAATAACAATGCTATTATTAATAGTATTAAACCATAAATTCTGTATTGAGACATCAATATCATCATCTACTCATACATAAATACATAGAAAACGTAGTGTAGGACGCCCTCTGACCAGCTGGGATGACGATCTGTGAAAGACTGCAGGCAGATGCTGGATGCGGCAAGCTGAAGACAGGGCGCTATGGCGTTCATTAGGCTCTCCTAATGAACGCCATAGCGCCCTGGCTATGTCCAGCAGTGGACTAGTATAGCCTAATGATGATACATAGAAATATATATCCAAGGCTCGAGGGAGCGTAACAAGGAGAAGAGAAAATATCAAACAAGTATTTTTGTCAAAATAACTGCGTTCTACAAAATGCATATGAAAGATTACACGATAGTTTAAACACAAAAAAGTCCAATATGTTAGAAAATTGTGTCCGTCTGTTTGTTTCGGCTTATATCCGAAACGGCGCAACCGATTTTGATGGAAATTTCACTGGCAGAGTAACTAAGGCTGCTTTTGTTTTAGAATAATAATCTGGTTTCATTAAATTCCACACAGACGAAGACGTGGGTAACAGCATCTCTGATCATCAAAAGGAAATGGAGTCCATTAAAGTTATTACCTTAGGCATTTAGCATCATTAAACATTTTTTTATTCGTAACTAAGCAAGAAAGAATAAAAACGCTTTTTCGCCACAGAAGACATCGCGGTCGATTTCATAGTGTTTTAGTATAATTATTATTTTTGTTTTTAATTTTAAATTACTAAATTTATTTTGTTTTTATTCATCCTAGAGGGCTGTAAGGTGTGTGTCCGTAGAGGTGTGTATTTATTTTGGTTATTTATTTTTAGTTTTTTGTTGTAAATGTTTCCCGTACGTATCCCAAATAAATGTTTTTCTTTCTTTGTTTCTTCTTCTTACACAGAAAGAAGAAACAAATAACTTAACATGGAATTTCTAATTTTAGTAATAGTAAATATTTTGCTTAATTCATTGTTAGTGCAGACAAAAGACAAACTTCATGTTTAATACGGAAAATTTTCGGCATTGTACGTCGTGACATGACTGTGGCTTAGAGCAAGAACAGAGCCAAGAAGGATACCACCATGGATAAGTACATAACACAAAAACCTCATGTCATGATGAATGTCATGATGGCCCAGTGGTTTAGGCCTCGCCTCTTGTGCACGTGGTTGTGGGTTCAAACCCGGGCAAGTACCAATGTGAGTTTTTCAATTCATATGCACTTTCTAAGTTTAACTTGGACATCACTGACATCGGTGCAGGAAAACATCGTGAGGAAACCTGGACTTATTTAATTAATATAAGTCTGAATTCGCCAACCCGTCTTGAGCAAGCGTGGTTGCTCATGCCTTCTCTGTATGAGAAGAGGCCTTTGCCCTGCAGTGGGACAGTGACAGGCTGGTACTACAAATACCTCAACAGTTTTTCAAGGAAGAGAATTATCGTGTATTCAGCAGATAATCCGAATAAGCGAATAAGAGGCACCTACAAATAAATAACAAGAAACGTGTCACTTATCAATGCGAATATTGTGCCTCGTCTCAGTAAAAAAAATTGATTACACTGTCGTGTCGACTGGAGATGGGACGACTCAATAAATTGGAATAATAATATTATTCGGTAGTAAATATCGTAATTCAAATCGCGAAGCGTTTGGTCGACTCTTCACATAACCAGAGGGCTGGCCTTATTTTTGGCCAAAGAATCAGCATTGCCATTCGACGTAGCAATGCTGCCAGCCTTCTGGGCACTTTTCCCGTTGACAGTGATGCGGATGAATTTTTCGATGCCCTGTGATTATTCATTTTATTGTATTTCTTTATGTATAGTTGTATCGTTAAAGTCGACTCTTTGGAGCAATTGTATCTTATCTAAGTAGATAGTCATCTATGCTTTAGGTAGGCTTTTGGGTAATGTCCTTAAAATAGTAAATATGCCGCGTTGGTCTAGTGGTTGGACGCTCTACTGCTGAGCATGATGTCTCAAGAGCAGCTCGACTGATGGAATTAGGATCGGCCTGTACTACAAATGAAAAGTGGGTATACTGCAGATACACATTACAGTAACGACTCAGGGAAAAACGGCATCATTTTACGTTATATAATTCACAATAAATCAATCTCCCAAGTTATGACCGATTATTGTATAGAAAAACCACAAAAAGAACTTAAGTAAAATTCCATGTCACTCTAAATCTACCCTACTCACTTCACTTAAGCTTATCGGGTTACATTCTCCAAGTTAACCTTCAAGTTTCTGCGACGGAAAATCTAAATCGTGTCCATCACTGTGTGCGTGCGCATATTTTCACAAATTGACGTAATAATAATAAGTAGCAAATGTCACGCAACGTTTGGTCACGAAAGCTTCGCGAGCAAGATTGAAATGCTCCGAAAAGCGATCAAAGTACTGCTTTATTGAGGAAATCGGTTATTTATATTTAATGAACAAGTCCGTGAATGTAGGTCAGCGTTTGTGGTTCTTGGTAAAAAATGGAAAGTGGTACGTGGGATGCACCATGTGTGAGATATAAGAAAGATTGAGTACTTACTAGCTGTTCATCTATGCGTGTCAGACAAACAGAATTATACCAATTTGCCGCTTGAGTAAACTTAATGAGCTATTAGTTATGTCATTTTTCTATCTAATAAGCTATTGCTTTACAATTATAAAAGGGACATCGACTTGCCGTGTGGTGACACCCATGAATAATATTTCTTCATTTGGTAAAAATAAGATGATATTATATTACAAAAAAAAAACAAATCTAAAGAGGCTCATCGATTCATTATAGAAGGTCAAATTCCAACACATTTGATAATAATGGAGAATTTTAAAAAAAGAACAATAAACAATTTAAAATCCAAATGTCAAATTCCATCCGATGACGAAACACAAAAAAGAAACCCAATTCGAAAACAGAATCATAACAACACGTAATTAAAAACAAAACAAAAGTTCAAATTAAAAAGAGAACAATACAAAATAACGGTCTCTTAAAACTCGCTTTCAATACAGCGTCGCTTTGCACCGGCATGAAGACCTCAGTAACCTTACTAATTGGAGCGCTCAGGTGTTTGACCCAACACTATTGTATACAGTTTGCCGACAGCGAGAATTGCAATGACAATACGTGCATTTTCTAACGCACAAAAACATCACGCGACCATTTATGTAATTGCTGTTTTATTAACTGTTGCATTCATTGTGAAGAGATTTTTCTTTCATGTTTTTATTTTGCGGAATAGATAAACATCGTTCTCATTATTGTTCTGAATTCGATGCGTAAGATATTTACGCACGAGAACTGTCCTCTTCTTTAGCATCTTATTTTGAGCTGCTTTTTTCTTTATATATCCCGATTTGTGCAGACAAAATCTAGGCCAAAAACTGGATGTTCTGCACCATGCAGATGATCTCAGTGACTTCGATAGAGCTCGTGTTAATGCCACTTAACCCACAAACAGACGTGCTCAAGTGTTTAAGAACTAAGAACTAGTTTAATTTAAAAACTAGGTCCCCTTCGGTCTTATAACTCGGTAACTCAGCAGAACACATATTATGTAGCCGACACACGTATACACATATGTAATCCTTTGTCAAGAAGGGCTTAGTTAGGTATTCTTAAAACTTATTCCTTAAGAGAGTTGAAAACTTTAAAAGTTAGAAACTTCAGTATACTTTATACTGAAGTTTCTAGGCCTCTTAAAGAGTTTTAAGGATCCTCTTACTGGTAGGTAGGCCACTAGAAGATTGCCTAGTCAACAGATATTAACACAAGCACTTCCTTTTCCTCATGAGATCACAATACGTAGTTAATAAGTGGTAGGAATATGCGACTGCCAAAATATCAGTATTGTAAGGTTCCAGACAGGTGCAATTCGACATTTCGACACGTAGTGTCTCATCTCGTCTGCGGAAGCCTTGTGTTGCGGTTTTTACAACAGCGATGACGACGAAGTGGAAATGGATAAATTCTTTGCCGGGTTATACACGGTGTCTGTTACGATATTTGATTTACCTCATCACAGTAATCACCACATTGCTACTTCAGGATTTGCAATTATTTTCTTGCGACAGTTTTTATCCAGGAACCTTGCTTATAAGTGCTCCAGTTCTCGCTGTGCGAGTGTCGTGGAAATGCATTGTTTAACCATAACTAATGTGTAAGTGGCCAGCCATATAACTGTCGGTGACCCGGTTTGTACGACGGCTTTATATTATTATATGGATGTGGGTGGCAACACTTGCAGCCGTGGCTAGTAGCTTGTGATGTGTGAAGTTGTGGACTACCCACGCATGTCTAGGTAGCTTTTCTATTAGTTATTGGGAAAGGGGCCTGTAGCCAATATTTTAAGAACCACAGCGTTCTACATACAACGAAGTTACGAAGATTAGATTTTTAAAACGGATCAGGTTCCGACTTCAAAATCTAATCTTGCACATCTTGCTCAGCTTTCTTTATACAAGGAAAGCTAAACGTAGTGTGGGTAAGCAAGCCCCTCATGGATTAGCGACCTGGTGAAGATCACAGAAATCAGTTAGACGCAGGCAGCGCAGGATCAGTCATTGTAGCGGTGCTTCGGAAGTCTTTACAAGTAGTAAAGGTATTTTGGGATACATTTATCGCCAAACCATAAATTATCCCGGAAATACGATGCTATTTCTCTATGGAAACGAACAACGAAGCACGCAAGTACAAAGAATGGCCCTTCAGTGTGATCGTTTTTGCAAAACCAATCGTGTATATCGATCCAGTCGAGTACCTCTCAGCACGCATGCTGGGAAAACACAGGGTGGGGTTTTCTCAAAGGGGTTTTCACAACGCATAAATAAATAACCGATACGAGATAAGAACATTGGCGTAATGACAGGTTATCATCCCATCGCTTAGGAGCTGCGCACGCGCGTAACGACTATAACAGTCGATGCACGTACGATCGCGTTATCGTGAGTAAGTGCGAGTATTTTGCGAAGTGGTTTGAAGTGGGTAAGATAAGACATTTTCGAAGGATACCCCCTGTCCTTTTACCCTCATTGAAGCGAAAGTGTAAGAGGGAGTAAACGCACATCATTCTCAAATGTCACCCCTCTGGCATAGCATTCGATAACTCTTAAGATTGAAATTTAGGGTTGTATGCACCACACACACCACTTAAACTTGAATCGGAACACAGAAGAAGAGTCACAGAAGATGCATAAAAGCATAAGAATAGAAATCGCTGATCGTACTTACCGAACGCTGGTTTTTATTTCGTGCTAAGACTCCTGAATTCGATGAAAGCGAATTACTATCTACCCTGCAGTTGGTAAAGGACGAGCTCATCTGACAAAATGAATATAAACACAGAAACTCGCAAAAAGCGAAAATATAACAACCTTATTGGGAGTTATAATATATTTGAGCCGTTTGACCCATGTTTGGGTCTGTGAGTCCATATATTTTGCCTTTTTTTTTGGCTAAAGAATCAGCATGCAACGATTCTACCAGCC
Organism: Phlogophora meticulosa; assembly: GCA_905147745.2. Taxonomy (NCBI): domain Eukaryota; kingdom Metazoa; phylum Arthropoda; class Insecta; order Lepidoptera; family Noctuidae; genus Phlogophora; species Phlogophora meticulosa. The sequence continues at coordinate 4,982,886 of LR990542.1, forward strand.
TTATGGGCACTTTTCGCTTTAACAGCGATGCGAACATATTTTTTCATGTTCTATGATTCCTTCCTTTCTTTCTACATGAAATTTTTACTACTATTACTACTAGGTATAAGACCGTGTTTTAATGCAAAAACAAACAATAACACCCAAATCAAATCGATAATTTCCAAAAATACTTGATAATGATCCTATTTGTATGCCACAAAGCTAACACGGTGTATTTATAAACCTAACCGATACAAAAGGAGGTTATCGTCAATAATAAAAAGGATAATTATCTTTATCGAGCATATGCCCTTGGCCGTGTATTGTCATTTGTCGTTCAAGGCTTCTTGGGATTTCTCATCGTGTTAACGACCTGACATAACACTTTTGGCATCGCACCCCGGGCGTGATGTAAAAATAGCTTTTTTATTTAGTGCTCCGGGTCAATACTATACATAGGTACTCGAAAGGGGCTGTTCATTTATTACTTTAGGTAATTTAACGAGTTTCCCCCTTCCCCTGCGTAAAAAAATAACACTTAGTATCCTCTCCCCTCACAAAGTACAGCTCCAAATTGAAGCAACAGATCAAAATTTGTACTTTGGTAGTTTGAATTGATAAAAAACTAGGGGCATTAATTGCGTAATGCACTCGTATTCACAATCGCTTGCAAAACGTATCAAGATGAAAGTGCCAGATTAGGTTATAAGCAAGTTATTCGCGATCATGTGTGGGTCACTATTATATATATATAGTTAATATAATAAAAATAAAGAAATTAAGTCCCCTAAGTGTTACTTAAATTGTAGTTTGTGATTGTTTGCCTTTATATTTTGTTATTATATATTGTTCTTATATTTTGTTCTTCTATTCTAAATATTCTATTCTATTCTATTCTATTTTGTAATGTGAATACTGTATTTTTCTTCTACTTTGTTTTAAATGTTGTGCACGTCTGTAATTGTCGTAAAAACCAGCTATATGTCTCTGTTTCGTGTATCTTACTAATGTTTGTGTTTATGATGTTGATGTGCCTTAATACTAAATAAATAAATAAATAACAACTTTACATCTTCCAAAGTATACTTTATCACCTTCGATTGACCCATGCGACTGTCATTATTTAGCCACAAACCCCAACATCACATATCATCATCAGATCATAAAAACACGCCTGCATTCCCCCAAGGGTTAGGCAGAGGAGAGAACACCTACATTTCATCAGTTATGTTTTTAAGTCCCATGTGATTGGGGATGAGCCTATTGCATAGCCCTTTGTCCATCACTCCTACTTTCCTAGCCTGAACTGTACAAAAGATTAAAGACAGCTCTAAAGCGTCTGTAAAAGCCTAATGTCTTGGAAAATATTACACAATCTACAACAAATAAATACTCTTTCAAGATTCCAATTCACCCATTTTGATCAACTAGAATAACACGTTAGCGTGTGCCGTTAGCAAGTTCGATGTCGATGTATAGTAACGAAAGTGAAAAATTATCTGATCGTGATTACGTACACCACTTTTACTTATGGACGTCGCATGTTTCCTTCAACATTTGCATGAATAATTGCCATTAAAGAAGTTTTTATTGCTTTATCGACCGTGATTTTGAGGTTTGGTTACCTTGGGAGGTAAGGTACCTAAGAATGTTGGCTATGATATTTTTACAACAGGCGATACATACTCATTTGTGTGCTTGCAAAGGACTTAGACTTCTAGAGACCAAGAATTCTAGATAGGTAGAAAATCATACCATGAAAATGTGCTAGCCATCCCATGCGTTAAGTTGAAAGTTCACTGCACCCAAGTTTTCACGGGAACATTTCAGCAGAATCAACTGGCAGGATCTACAACGAATCCCAGAATCGCAATGCAATTATAGAGCATTCTAAAGTAATTCATTTCATACTATTTGATACTCTTCTTCTTTTTGCCCTTGTCCCACGTTACTTGGGCTCGCCAAACTAGATTTTCTTCTTCCATTCTCCACTATATACCGTCACGCTATGAGTAACTCGCTTTTCATTAATATTTCATTCCTCACATAATCTATCTTTTTAGGGCTTCCGTTTACTCTCCATACATTCACATTTGTACCTATTTTTACTACCTACTTGATCCTCATCACCCTCTAGCCCTTATCCTAATTTAATTGGGGTCAGCGTGGCATGTCTTCTTATTCCAAAGGTGTATCTCTATTTATCGTCACCTCAGCAGTTACCTCCTTTCTAACCGTATCATCTTTCACAAAATATCACCTTTACGCAAAATACGCGCTACGTCGTGGAGTTGCGGAAATCGGCCCGTATAACAATACAATACAAAATCATCTTTCACGCAATCCATCCATCGTTCCTTTGGTTCACTCTACGCTTATTACCATCTACTTTCATACTCACGACGTGGTCCTGAATCTAATAATACCCGTCAGTATCGGTCGATAAAGCAGAAAAAACCAAGCCGTAAAAGCCTATCTGCAGTGCCGTACCGTAAAAAGGTCGACGTTACCCGCAGTTCCGTACGATCAACGTTATTTAGGTGTAAGCATAATATAAATTACTTAATATACTCGTACGATGCAGCGAAGAAACGCTATTGGATATAGTGATCAGTTTATCCGTTAATATGGAGATGTCAAATTCGAATCGTTCTCATGTTCATGACTATTTGGCCAGTCTGCTCTCTGTACTCTACTTTGGTTTCGGCATTGTGATAAACAGAGGCCGACACATCAAGCTACCCCAATCTGTCCAATTTCTTTGATTGATTTTCAACTTTATTACACAAGAATAAGGTTCATGTTTAATTGGGAAAATTTGACAGTTTGGAGCAGCTGGATGTGCTGGCCGCCCCATAAATGACAAAATAGATCCTAGTCCTTTGTTTTATCGTATTTACCTGTCTAGTACAAACTAATCATTTAATTTAGTTTGACATTCTTGAGACCTAAACTCCCTAGTTTGGCTGTTCATTCAAATCATAGTTTCCCAATACTACAATTGCGTTCTTCAATATTGTCAAAGCAACCGCCTGTTGACACTTAATGCTTCCATCCTGTATATATATACCATGGACGCTATATACATCAGTCGCTGTCTGCCAAAATGGGGCAACCCTCTAGATCGATACGCAACGTCTTGGGGGAAAGAGACTCAAATAATCCCAATCTCGCTTGGCGCTTGGATTCAATTCAATAGTTAGAAGATTACATAGGTTTATCTTAAACGACGATATCTACTGTTACTGCTCTGGGTTTGTTTTTAAGTAATACCAGCGTGTAATTAAAATTGTTACAAAAAAATAAGTATGCCGCATATAGGCAGTAGCAAAATAATGCATGATGTATCCGGAAATATCAATGTAGAAGACCTATGGAAGCTGTAATAGTTAATATCACACATTTACAAATTATAACTTCTGAATGTTGTCTGATCATGAATGGTAAGGAGATCATCATCCTCCTGCCCTTATCCCAATTTATTTGGGGTCGGCGCAGCATGTTTTCTTCTTCCATACATCTCTATTTGCCGTCATCTCATGGGTCACCTCTTTTCTTGCCATATCCTCTTTCACACAATCCATCCATCTTTTCTTTGGTCTTCCTCTACTCATGTAACCCTGCACATTCATACTCAAAACTTTCCTCACAACATGGTCCTCATTCCTTCGCATCACATGCCCATACCATGACAACCGATTTCCACACAACTTCTCGGTCACAGGCGCAACTTTAAGACTTCCTCTTACATACTCATTTCTTATTCTATCCATTCGCGTAACACCACACATCCCCCTCAGCATTCTCATCTCAGCTGCATGTAACTGCCTTTCATTCATGCCTTTTGCGGCCCAACATTCTGATTAAGGAGATAATCGACGTAATAGGAGACGATAATCTTAGAATGCTGCAAGCATTCTAAGATTATCGTTCTGTGAGAAGACCGACTGAAAATAAACAAAAGACGAAAGGAATAGTAATGATAATATAATACTCGTATTTCTCGATTAAAAATCGACAGCTTAGATCTGTCAATAAAATTGAAACTCATAGCAGTAAATAAATAAATAAATAATGCTAGACAATACACACAGCATCGTCTAGCCCCAAGCTAAGCAGAGCTTGTGTTATGGGTGCTAGATGACTGATATATACTTAATACAATACATTACATAGATAGATATTTTTTTTTTATAATTAGTAAATAACCAGGACACCCGGAACAAATCTTTGTAGCTCGTAGAAACATTTGTCCCAAGGCGGGAATCGAACCCGCAACCACCTGCGTCGCAGGCGGACCTTCGCCCTCCGCGCCACATAGGTCGTCAATAGACTTCCCATGGAAGTTGAAGATCTAAATCGAGAAATAGGTTACCCAATGATGTGCGTAAGCTAGGCCTGCAACCTGTCAATTATAACAGTTCCGACATGTTCAAACTCATAATGTTAAATGTATTTAGATTATGTCTGCCTAATTTGTTACGAAGGCATAATAGCGGATGCTCATTCTTTATCAGTTGATGGGAAAACGATGAAAGCTTCGAGTTAAATCTACGTTTTGGCAATGAAGAATGTGTAGGAGCCAAGTCATCTCAAACCGTGTACGTAATAGGGTAGGTAATAAAGTATTCAGTGGACAGGATGGCTAGGTAGATAGAGATGCCAAGAAACTTTGCACGTTGCAGACAATGCAGATATTCCTATTTACCCACGCCCACGAGTCTTTTACCAGAAAGCTATTTTCTAAAATCTTTTTACAGAAACTGCATCTCTCTTTGCAATTTTCTAAAATAAAGTTGACAAGAACTTACTTGATGATACCATCTTCAATGTAGACGTCCAAGTCTTCCATGCCGTCATCGTTGACGACGCGGCCATTTTTAATCAGCAGGCGGTTTTGAGAGCTCTGGAAAGATCAAAAAGTAGTTTGAATTAAAATTGTCTTGTAAGTAGTTCCTTAGTAAACAATAAAAACGCATCGTACATGGATAATATATTGGTGTGTATTCCTCAAGTTGTGAATCAGTTCATCAATATTGATACTAAGCGGTTTGAATGAGCGTACTAGACAGCTCGGAACAATACCTCCTCCTGTTTCACATCCCCGCCATCTAACTACATATAAATCATCGTCAACTTGTTCTTTACTTATTCATACAGACAGATATGGACTCTAAGAATATTAATATTAGAGCTATAAAGTCATAACTCATCTTGTTGTTTTGAGTGACAGAGTAACAGCTCATCCCCTATTCGAAGCTCAATAGCGCTTCTATACAAAGGGACGATCTACAATAGGCCATGATGAGAAAAGTCTAGGAGGGTAGGAAGGAACCCTTTTATTGCACAAAGACTTGACGCAAGCTGTAGTACTCATATATATTTACAACGAAAGATGATAAAACAATTGAAGAACCCTTTATTGATATAGTAACTGTAACTATGTACTTCTAGACATACATGTCTTTTCTTGTTCAAATATTACTAATCCATGTTAAGGTCCTGACAAGGTGTCTCATTTTAAGTATTTACTGAAGGTAAAGGTAGCTCTTAAGGCAAGAAATCATATAAAGAAAATGCAAAGCACTAAAGTCGAGACGAGACTAAAAAGAAACTAAGTATCTTCAGCAATAAGATTCCAAATTTATTCATGTGCTAAACAAAGGAGTTAGAAATGGAAACACCAAGAAATGTTGGGCTGCAGCTGCATTTTATGCATGGATAAATAACGGCATAATATGCACTGTGGTACAAACGGAAGTTCATTGCGAATTCTAGTCAGGCTAAGTTGACGTCCTATGAATATCACAGCGAGAGAGCCAAGTTCCAGAACTCCAGTACTTAAAATATAATCCGAACAAGGATGTGCGGTAACTCTTAAACAGAAATAAAAATGGACTCACTTTAATATTAATACCAGAAACCGACGTAGGAGTAGAATCAACCGTCATTTTTCAAACTTCGATTATGAAACTGACCAATAAGCAAGCAGAAAAGGTAATTATTCGCGTTTTATGTTATGTTACACCGAGAATGGCGACCGGCGCGCCGTACGCGATCCCGACTGTAACTGAAAATGTGATACCGAAAATAGAAGGTGGTCGTCCCCTCGCTTTACGTTGCGTATATAACTATGTTTTTACATCAAATAGAAAGTGATAAAAGATGTGCAGATAATATAGCGAATAACACTGAAGAAGTTGGGACGATAGACTGAAATAATCGTTTCGAATGAATTGACGTTGATTGCTTGACATTCTTCGAGTTTACAAACGTTTCAAAAACATTGTGGTTTAGTGGATTTATGGGTTCGTTTGTAGTCAAAACAAGGACGGAGATTAGGATAATTGGTTTCACGACGGGAAGTATTTCTAAATCGAGTTCTTTCGTTGTAATTAAGGGCAGAATGATGATTAGACTGATTGCGTTCCTGAGTCATGGGACGGTAGTTCATTTAATAAAACCACTTCCAAGGAAAATTGTTTAACACAGAACAATAAAGGAGAGTTCAGTGAAATCAGACATGGGGACACGTATATCGAATGGGGGATCGTAATAAGCATTGGCGGTTTAGAAAATTAAGTGCTACCAAATGAGAAGAGAAAAAAATCTCAGTCATTTATCACGCCTGTGTGACTTTGAAAGACAGAATGGACACTTTAAATGATCAATTATCGATTGAAAAACAATTCGAACGTAAGAACTTTTTCCCATTACTGTAACAGCGCAGAATAAGATACAGAAAAACCGGGTTGTGGGGAAAAGCGCGCGAAACTGAGACGGCCATCTTGAATTAGCTTTCCCCGTCGATATAACAGTTTTATTCTCTATTGAATGACATTGAACTGTTACAATTATTACAATGATCGTTGTAATTGCTAATTAGTAATTACATAATGATCGTTACTATGTTTTTGTTATGTAAATCGCTGTGTGTTGTATTTACTTGAGTTTTTGTAGAAGTTTCTGAATACATGCGATACATAGATGTTAGCGTTTTACGAGTAAGTAGATGTATATAACATGACTTTCAAGGTCGTGTATAATCATGATTGATTATCTGAAAAAAATAATGAATTAAGATCTGTAAATTACAGTGAAACTAGTTAGTTTCACTGTAATTTACAGATCTTATGGCCATATCTAATGGCCACCACAATACAACATAAAGTTCCTACATAGGTATGTAGGAACTTTATGTTGTATTGTGGTGGCCATTTTACTTTAAGCAGAGTATTTAGTTGAAATTAAACAATACAATCTTACGTTTTACGTGTATTTCTTTAAGAATGATAAATACAGTCCATAGAGGAGCTCGTGGCTAAATAAAAACAGCCGCACGGGATGATTGAAGGTTGAGTTACGCTTGCCGAGGTCAGCCTGTGGATGGGTGACCGTTCGTTATATATCGAGACTCCTCCGTGCCTCGGAAAGCGCGTTAAGCCGTTGGTCCCGGCTATCATTTGTAGACCTTTGACAGTCGTTACGGGTAGTCAGAAGCCCGAAAGTCTGACAACCAGTCTTACCAAGGGATGTCGTGTTGCCCAGTTACTGGGTTGTGGAGGTCAGATAGGCAGTCGCTCAATGTAAAATACTGGTATTCAGCTGCATCCGGTTACACTGGAAGCTGACCCCAATAAAGTTGGGAAAAGGCTAGGCAGATGAATGATAAATACAGTCTCCAGTGGATTCACATTGAAGCAGTCTGCTCGTGCACATCAAAATCTATAGTACGTAAGCGCCGCTTCTTTCTTAACAAAAAGATAAGTCTTTTGTGAAGAGGATGTCAAAAGTGTCGCTGGCTCAGCGTGGATTCAGCGGACGAGAAACAGAGAGATATGGAAATGTCTAGACTAGCTGTTTGAATGTTTTCTTATCTATTATTAAAGAAGGAAAAATCTTCTCTAAAAACATTGTAAAAACCACCAATCAAGCCTTAGGTATGTTATTGTATTTATTAAGTCTGTTTTACTACTTTTAGGTACTTAAAATTATCGGTCCGTCAACTAACCTACAGCCAACCTTGTAAAATTAGGTGTCAGTTCCGAGCACTACGCACCTGACCTTTCTTAAGAACATCACCAGTGAGTAAGTATACCATGTCCTTCTAGGACCACCCCTACTGTTCTTTCCTTTTATATCTAAAGGAACCGTCTATAAAAAGCGAGTAACTAAATGGTTACTCGCTTTTCATTCATCCCCCCTCGTGACCAAGCCATCTAAGCATACTCATTTAAATTTCCGTCACTACATCTGGTCCGTACTAAAGTTTTTCTTTATCCTCACTGCTTTTTATCTCCTCATCATCAAGCCCCAGTCGCCATCACTAAACGATAAGCTCGCTCAAAACCCGCCAACTTTAACCAGCTTTAACAACTTTGATGATTGATGATTTGGTGAGGAGGGGCCTGACCAAATCATCTAAGAATACTCATTTAAATTTTCGTCACTAACTACATCTGTTCCGTACTAAAGTTGTTCTTTATGCTAACCGATTTTATCGCCCCCACCCCTTATCTGGCCCAAGTCGCCAGGACTAAACGAAAAGCTCGCTCAAAACCCGCCAACTTTAACAACTCTTTATAATTAACAAAAAGTCTGTCTACCAACGAACTGGGGCATTTAATAAACATAAAATGGCGGTCCATTTAATCAACCTTTTTTTTTTCTTTATTCGCATAAATACGAACCTACATTGTACATTGCAAACAATGATATTGTAACCGTTACTATGGGTTGAAAAAAATGTTTTATCAACGCCATAACCATGGCGTGACGTAACGTTATGACGTCAGCAGTAAAAAAGTAATTAATTAGGGCAAATGCGAAGCCTAGGCACTTAATGGTCACGGAAGCTTTGAAAGGTGTAATAACTCCATTTAGCATTTACTTGCCCTTTGTAAGTTGGTTGAAAATAAGGATGAACTATTTTTATGAAAGGTTTTGTTTTGTTTTGTGTCAGTAGGTCTAATTGATTAAATACCTACTTCTCATGTATATCTTCTAATAAAAATTAAAAAAATAGTCTTCGTTGGTAAATGACACATATTGTTTATTTATTTACGACGATAATTAAAAAAAAAAAAAAAAAAATGTCATACATCATCATCTGCCTAGACTTTTCCCAACTAAGTTGGGGTCGGCTTCCAGTCTCACCGGATGCAGCTGAATACCAGTATTTTAATTGGAGTGACTGCCTATCTGGCCTACACAACCCAGTTACCGGGCAACACGACACACCTTGGTAAGACTAGTTGTCCCACCCATCATCATCACAGACTGACTCGGCAAGCGTAGCTTAACCTTTGATCAACCCGCCCGGCTGTTTTAATTTAGCCACGGGCTCCAATAACAAAACATACATGTTTGTCTACAGAATTAAACATCGATATTACTTAGACCGTGTCGTTTTTTTATCTATTTATGGACATTTGGGCATGTGATGCGAAGGAATGAGGACCATGTTGTGAGGAAAGTTTTGAGTATGAATGTGCAGGGTTACATGAGTAGAGGAAGACCAAAGAAAAGATGGATGGATTGTGTGAAAGAGGATATGGCAAGAAAAGAGGTGACCCATGAGATGACGGCAAATAGAGATGTATGGAAGAAGAAAACATGCTGCGCCGACCCCAAATAGATTGGGATAAGGGCAGGAGGATGATGATGATAATCTAGTTAAGTGTCATCATTACTATAGTGTATTGTAGTCTGTAAAACCTGAAATTTTAAAAATAAAACAAATTAAATAAATGAACAATAACTACTGCATAAAATAGTTCTCGTTATGTCTACGTGTGAGGAGCCATGTGCAAATCTAGTTTATGAATGACATTTGGGACTTTAGAACATATCTCTTAAATTTTTAATATGTAAGTAGGTACCTATTACTTTAGTTACAAACACTACACTAAATATGGATGATAAGTATCTATCTGCTAGATAAAAAGACAATAATTTAAGTGCTTATATCTGAACAATTAGTCAGTTTTAACACCTACTTAGTTATAACTTAAACCCGCTTGCTAGATAAAGGTTATCGGTAAGTTTAACAAAACATAAACTGAATTGTGTGTGGTTATCGTAAAGAGCAAACGTTTTTTAATGAGAATAATATCAGTCATGTAATTGTGAGTAAAAACCCACTTATACTTAATCTTGAAGGCCATTTCATTACTTTTTTATACTTATATGGTATAATATCGGATGAAAACGGGCACGTGTTTTCATCCGATATCATACAATGACAGTCGATTCCACACAACTTCTCGGTGACCGGCGCCGCTTTCAGACTTCCTCTTACATACTCATTTCTATTCTATCCATTCGCGTAACACCACACATCCCCTTTAGCATTCTCATCTAAGCTTCATGCTGTAAATACGAAAGGTATGAATGAACTGCTTTTTATTCCCTTCCGTGGCCCGACATTTTGATCGTGAAATAACCTATCGGCCTACCCTTTCCCTATGTTGGGGTCGGCTTCCAGTCTACCCAGATGCAGTTGAATACCAGTATTTTACATTGAGCGACTGCCTATCTGACCTCCACAGCCTAGTTACTGGGCATCACGATACCCCTTGGTAAGACTGGATGACAGAATTTCGGGCTGTAGCGACTGTCATAGATTTACAAATGACAGCCAGGACCAGCGGCTTAAAATGGTTTCCGAGGCACGAAGGAGGCTCGATATGTTACGAAAGGTCTACTTATCCACAGCCTGACCTCGGTAACCTTTGATCAACTGTTGCGGCAGTTTGGCAAGCTAATAACGAAATAAGTGTGATGTTTTAATTAATCATCGTTACAAACAGAATTTAACCAACGAATTTTGACGTTATTCTCATGCTTTTAATCGCACTCCTCAGATCTCGGGCATGTTAAGTAAAAAACTACTAATTATATCCGTTTCAAACGGAAATCGATTATTACGAAATATGATAACATTATATTGTAACAACATACGCTTACGTTTTAATTAAACAATTTAAGTAAATAGTTACTGGCTGTTTAGAAATTGGTAACTGAAGAAATAGATAAGTAGAATAGTACCTACATGTTTGTGTTTTGTTAATCTCTCTAATATATAAAATTCTCGTGTCGCTATGTTTGTTACCGAACTCCTCCGAAACAGCTTGACCGATTTGTATGAAATTTTGTGTGTTTATTGGGTAGGTCTGAGAATCGGCCAAAATCTATTTTTCATACCCCTAAAGGATAAGGGTGGTCCACCCCAATCATTTTATATGGTAAAACAAAGTTTGCTGGGTCAGCTTGTTATCTATATAAATAAATAAAATTGAAGTGTCTGTTTGTAATGTCCAAATAACAGCTTTTTACTACATGCATATGAAAGTTTATACGGTAGTCATACCAAAAAACCTAATTTTTATGTCTGTCTGTTTATTTAAAGAAATTTCGTCGGGACTATCTCTGGTAGATAGCTAATGTTACAAGGAGTAATTTTCTAAATTAAGTTTGGTTTAAAAAAAGAATTAGGGGTTCCGCGCCAATAAATTAAAACCCATTATTAGTTATATTCTACGCCGACTAAATCATGGGCATAGAGAGCTATAAAATAAAACAAATACGCAACAAACACATACAAATTTAATTATCTATCTGTTGACAGTCACCATTAACACATTGTTAGTCAAGTAGTTATGAGCGATTGAAATCTGACTATATTTTGTCACACAAGAAAGTTCAACCGGGTACCGCTGTTACGCGAGAATAGACGTTTTTTCATCAAAACTTTAGGCTTTTACTTTAAAATCAATGAAATAAATGACTGAAATGTTCGGCGCATCAAAATGGCAAATAGGGGAAATGATCAATGATATTTATTTTATTTTTAGATTTAATTAAGAAAGACACGTCAGACAAGGATACTTTTTTTGAACAAGATGTTTCGATGTTTTATATCTGACAATTCTGAGGAGAAACACCGACATAAGTTCATGCAGATTAGTGTCTGACGTGATCTTTTGAGAAATGAAGATGAAACGCATTAAAATTGGTAAGTGGTGGGTCGCTACGTCACAACTCATTATAAAATCTACATAGACGTGACGTCATTCCTATGTAGAATTTAACTCCATGTATCGACATAATCTTTCGACTACGTAAAAAACAAAAATACTTGTCCAATATTTTTTAATAATACACCTGACGGTCAAAAAACATTTTTAAGACATCATCCCTATTATGTGTAACTCATCAAATGTCAAAAAGTATGAAAACAAACATAAGGTGGACGAGATTCACTATCAATTCAAATATGTAGAAATCTAAACAAACAAAATCAACACTAGCTTTTTGTATGTAGGTATAAGTACATTGCAACACCAACACTATAATTATAACTAAGTATACTCATCTGAGCGTCTCGTGACGTAATGTTTATTTTACTAAAAGGAAACCCGGAGAATATCGCGTTACTGAGTTTATTGATCGCTTTCACCGCAAGTAATACATATAGGATTAGGCTGACCGCATATTGGATACGTTTCCTCGGCAAGAGGAGATCTTATAATTACATAATATCACGACTTTAGTCCCCAAAAGTGTACCCACTCACATTTCTGTTTAAAGAAATTTATTTCTCATAAGAACATACAGTCCACTTATAATGAGATCCAAAGTAATAAACATAAATACAGTGACAATACAAATTTCCTCCAGAGTATTAGCAGTTATAATGCACTTAAATGTTTCTTTACCTTATATTTAAACATATTTACGTTATCACACTCTTTAATGTCGTCCGGTAATGCATTGAACAGATATACTCCTTCAAATAATATAGTCTTTCTACCGTAATTAGTGCGTACGCTGATGACTTCAAGTTTGTTAGAATATTTATTTCTCAGGTTATGTGACATTGTTTTTTTCTTTAGTTGTATGTTAGTTTGTATTGAGTTCGAAGTTATGTTTTAATAAGAATGCAGGTGTAATAAATGTATAGCTGCATTTTAAAAATTAAAAAAAATAATGTTTTATTGATTCAGAAAAGTGTTACATATTAAGATGTGACACTGGACCCTGCACTAGGATACCCTGTGTCGCAGGATCCAGTCTCTCTCGTATAATAATGGTGGTCGATTCTCTATAAAAAATGTTTGTTTTGTAAATCTTCCCCTTAAGTTTGACCTCATCCTGTCCCACCAAATTAATTGAATTGTTTGGAGTGTCCCATATTGCCGGCAAAACAAATCCCATGGATTCTGACGATTATAGGGTAAATTACATGTGAATGGGAGTCCCACCACATGTCATCAAATCTTACCAAGAAAGGAAGGGAAAAAATAAAAACATCTCATGTAATAAATTTATATCCCCCAATGCACGAAATATCCCATCCATCCTTGTAGATAAGAGCTTCGGGATACTTTGCAATGTAGCTTAAACAAAATTGGCCAAATGACTGTCCCTGTTATATTGAATTAAATTAAATGATTGACTTTTCGTGGATTTTTGTAGTCCGATTTAATAACATTTTAATTTAGAGATGAAAAAAACTTTAAATACATCGAAATTGTCTGTCTATTATTGTTGAATTTATTTCTTTGACTAATCCGATAAGTTTCATAGGAAAGTTGTTAAATTGTGTAGAATCACTAAAATCAAATATATACTCGCTCGACGAATGTAGGTTACAAAATTACTATCCTGAAGATCCACAAAGAAAAATCGGATCCAATATACGTCTATGCTTACGGTTAAAGTATGCAGTTTGACATGCCTGTCGTGTACGAGTAAGTCTAGATGAAAAAGGCGAAAGAATTTAGGAATCACTTTTATAGGTATCATTTCCTGTAGGGAAAGGCTAGCTGATTATTACACGTTAATTATTTCAATGGTTATCTAATGAAAGAAGCCTAACAACAGCCAAAAATGCGGTCGTAAACTTGTTTTTTTTTCATTCAACCGGAGATACAATAAATAGGTATTGGGAGCTACGAATACTTTAAAAAAGGTCACAAAACTAGAATGGAATGTAGACATCAGGAAAGGCTTTGTGACATTATTATTTTCAATTAAATAAAGAAAAAGACATTGATTCAGCACAGGCTCAGGCACACAACGGCACAATACAAATACAAAAAATAAAAAGCGAAAAAGAATTATAAGCTTTAGAAGCAACAAAATAAATATATAATTAAGTGTTTACCTTACGGCTGCGCTAAATGGGTACAGTTCAGTGTTATTAAAGATTTCAATAAATCGACAATTACAGAGATGGAAAGTATACATGGCAATCGGTCACATCTTTCGAGTGGAAACCACAAATCGGAAAGCAAAGCGTGGTTTGTATACTATCCACCATCCAATCGGATGAATGATTCGGAAAAGACTTTATGGTCGATGCGTAAGAAGCGGGTGTTGTGTAGCAACGTTAGAGAGCACTATGTCCAGCAGCAGACAGAGATATAGCGAAGTTCATTGATTAGAGATGACAATGAAAGTCATGAATGGAAATTAATTAACCCCTATTAAAAGTGGCGAGACACAACTGGAGTTACCGATAGATACAGAACTGTGATTCAAATACGCGCAGAGTCGTTGAGTTGCGGATATCTGCCCGGCAGACAATACAATACAACAATACCATAGATGCAGACTTAGAAAGCATAAGTGGTAATGGTAGCTGGCCATGTCGCTGGTTTGCGAGAATATCGACATAATTTGAAATTCTGTCAAATTGAATTCTGAATGCCAAACAATCATACATCTTTGATATTTTATTGTGAACAGAGACGCAACGCCAATTTGGCCCCAGCTTTCGTTAGAAAGAGACAGCGTCAAAAAAGATTGAGATCAAATATTTATGATTGTGACCAATGATTTGCAGGAAACTGGGAGTGGAAACGACAAACCTGAAAGTGAAGCGTGGTATGAAACCATCCTGCCTGATGAATCAACGAGTACCAGGCGGCCAAGAAAGACTGGATGCGTAAGAGACGGTTTTTGTGAGTCCATTTGAGAGAGATCTATGTCCATTCGCACACTTCGATAGCCGAAGCTCATTGATTAAAGATGTCAATGAAAGTCATGAATGGAAATCAATTAACTACTGTGTGTGATTGTCAAAGCAATTTAGTACCCATGACGAACAAATAGAAAAGATTGACTGCGCTCAATGTTAATGTCCATGGCAAAGATAAGAGCTAGGAGCTTTCTATCCATTACCATATTACACATAAGTCTTTATCATTCTGGTGTGCATTACGACAACAACTGCTTCGCCAATTATTATCGTTGTATTAATTAAATTGGGACATAACTATCTGGCTAAAGACGGCAAATCGTATGGTATTTCCATCGTTTGGCTTTCAGTCTTGTCGCCGTTAAGACAACTTATCGTTGAAACATTTAACCTGCCAATTTTTGAATTCACTGTCCCCAAGCACTTACAAATACCCAGCTATATGTATGTGATATTTTTGACACTAAGTGGAAAATGCCGCAGCAGTTGAAGACCATCACAGAACACAAAGACGTATCGGCGGCCGCTGTAGGAGATGGTATTGACACGAACCAAGCGTGTCAGGGAGGGTCACCAATTACCCATAGAAATTGACAACCAAAGACTATTCTAACAATGCCTGTGACTGGTTAAACTTGCAAAATTGCGAGAATATTATTGGCAACGGCGTATTTAGGCGATTTCGTACTCTGTCAAGACTTGAGACACATTTCTTTAACCAAAATACTAAAAATATTCCAATAACTCCAATTTCTAAACTCCTTATATATCTATTGATTATTTCCAACGGAAATATCGCCGCCTACTTAACACAATACGTATACAAACAATAATCTATGTATTACAAAGTTACGAGGTTACTGAGGTCACAACAGAAATGAAATTACAAATTCAAATGACCACAGGGGAAATCGCAATGATTCAGCGTAACTGAAATACTGAAAACATAGGTACGAGTTTAAAAACCGCCGTAAAAGGAAATGAGTTCATTTGGTATGATGAATTCAGCGTCGTATGCCATGCAAAATAGTAGTTAGGAAGGCCGTATCGCCACAATGCAGGCCGGCCGTATTATGCTGGAGTACAGTGAACCGGTACAATAGGATAGTTTAAACGACCGCTGTTTGATTAAAATGTTTGTTGCGCAGTTAAGGTAATCCTTGGGGGTTCTACTTAAACTGTTTGTTGCTAGGTATCTTTAGCGATCAGGACGAGGGAGGCCCCTGATGGAAGGGCATAAGGTTGTCATGAGACGAAAAACCAATAGACGTATATATAAAGCTTATTTTTTCTGTAAATTTATTCAAACAAACACTTTAACGCCAAGTAAACAATATTTTAAACCTAGATGATGTCGGTGCTCCGACTACTGTAACGAGAAACACGAAAATTAACTCAGAGGTCAGTCAGTCTTTAAGAGTCCAGATATTATCTTGGCCAGATCGATTAGTGTCTGAAATGGTCTCTTGAGGAAAGATCCACACAGATCAGATTGGACCTGTGCATTCATACACTTCACACTACAACACTAAAGAAATGTCATTTCGGTAGGCCGCATAAAGTAATTTCATTTTTTTCAATTAAATCCAAACTTCCAGACTAAAACGTAAACTGCATAAGAATAAAAAGGATCCACATAGTCCCCACATTTAAAGTACTTAATAAAAAATATAATACTTAAGAAAGTAAATGTTAATGTCATTATTTTGTCATTGAGTAATCTGTACTTATATAATATTAATTTCCTTGTTTACATAGAAAAAACAAGATGTAGACAAGGTGAATGGCAAGCAGAATTATCTTGGCAGAGGTTTCTTAGAATTCTCTTATCGAAGAACTTAAATTTGGTCCTGATGATAAAGAAACAGCTTGACTTGGTAAAGAACATCTTACGATTGCTATACTATAACGGCGACAAATACGTATAACAAGACGAAAATATATGGGCATTTATCAAAAGATCATTTTAGGATAAAAGAAAGAAAGAAAGAAAGAAAGAAAGAAAAGAAAGAAAGAACGAAAGAAAAACATTTATTGGCAGGCTTTACAGGATGAGAGCACGGACGGTTAAAAGATCACACGGTGTAAAGGTAACAACAACAGAATGACTCACAACTATGCCAAAAGGTCCATTTCAGCGGTAATAGTGGTTATCTAAAAGAAATCTCAGAAGCCAACTAGACTTGGACTGCGGCTATCGTAAAACGATCAAAGATATGAAACCAATACGTTGCTGCATTCGACAGCTAAGTTGATTTGAGAAGAAAATGGCTGGAAGCGTAACAATTTTAACAAGATTAGTGGGTACTAAGATTTTAATGATACCAAGTGAGAAAAATCTATTCAATGGATTGCCGGACGAGATTAATTATATACGACGATATTATAAAGAGTGTGATAACGCGAATACATTTAAACAGAAGCTAAAGAAACATGTTTGTACATTATAACCTTCGATCAATAGTACTATTATTGATCGGAGATTATAACTGCTAATACTCTGGAGGAAATTTGTATTGTACTGAAATATCATGTTTTTATTACTTAGTATCTCATTATAAGCGGACTGTATGTTTATGAGAAATACATTTCTTAAAACCGGAAAAAAAAGGTTTGTGAAAAGAGATTTACAAAAATAAATATCATTTCTCCGTTTTGTATAAACATGGTCTTATAATAGGGAACCTAATTTTACATGTTTTTATAAGTATCTAAATTTTTATTTACACATTGCAACACTTATGCCACATCACATCACAGCTATCCACAGTGTGGCGTCATAGCAAGATTTCCTTCACTCTCAATCATGCGTGGGCGCATTTTAGACTCACAGAAAATAGAATTATAATTCGAAATAACTCACCATTTCTGTGTTCCATATCGCAGTAAGAACGCGAATTGAATGAACATAAATATTACTATAGAAGCTATAAAGATATTTTTGCGATAACAATACATATCGTTTTCTTGTGTGTTCAATTCACGTTGCCGTAACTTCATTTGCCGCCACGCTTGGTGAGTAAGTCTTAGGGCAAAGATTTAACATCCTCATCATCGTCCTGCCCTTATCCCAATTTAATTTGGGGTCAGTGCAGCATGTCTGATCTCCTATGCATCTTCATTTACAGTCATCTCAATAGTTACCTCCTTTCTATCGATATCATCATTCACACAATCTATCTATCATTTCCTTGTAACCCTTCACATTCATACCCAAAACTTTCCTCACAATATGATCCTCATTTTAACCCGTACTTAGTGCAAGTATTATAAAAAGATTATTGTTGAAATCATCGTTGTTATAAATAATTAATTAAATGCCTCGCCACCACTCAGAGACACCCTGAGCGGGTTTCGTGTATGGCTAAAACAAATTGTAGTGTAGGCTGTCTTGGATATAAATAATACTCACAGTAACGTAGATCGAATATATCAAGAAACCATGCCTTGTTGGAAAGAAGCATGACACCTAGCATAGCAGTAAACACTAAGGACAAGAATCACAGATACGTCCATGACTTTACTTTACTAAGTAAAGTAAACGTTCCATACGGATATGAACATTATTCTTGTGTGATTAATGCTCATCCATATCCAAACTAATGGAAAAGTGTGTGTGTCTTTTTGTCCGTCTTTCACGGCAAAATGGAGCGACGAATTGACGTGATTTATTAAGTGGAGTTAGTTGAAGGGATGGAGAGTGACATAGGCTACTTTTTTTCTCTTTCTAACCCTCCACTTCTTAACGCAAGCGAAGCCGCGAGCAAAAGCTAGTGTTTTATAAACTTATGTGAGCAACCGTTTCATTCGAATATGAACGTTATTAGTTATTACCATACAAATGATGTTCACAAGTAAAAAACTGTTGGTTGTAGGTTGTAAAGATGAAGTATTATTTTGTTTTTAAGGGAAAACAATTGACGGCCATGACGATGGACCTTCGGCGCACGGAGTTGAATTTTAATGAAATTTTGTGGCACTTGAAGGTACAGACGCCAGCGCACATCAAGCTACCCGAATATGTCAAATTTATTTTATAGTTTTTTTTTTTAACTTTATTACAATAGCGTAAGGTTCATATTCAATTGGGAAAATCTGACAATTTGTACAATTCGTCTCTTTGAATATTAAAACAGATGTTATGAAGAACTCGCTATTGAGTCTAAACCAAACATCGTTAGTTGTATTCAATGGTCACATTCTCCACACTAACGTTAACTGGATTACATTTGATCTTGAATAATGTTTTTTGTTTATGTGATTCTGTACTTACTGTGGCGTGTAAATATAATTTTATTTCAAGCAAATCAGCTGTTAGGACGCCATTAAATAGACTCGTAAAATTAGCTCATCGATTGCAAACAAATTATGTGTTTAATTGTCTAATTTCCAATGGGCGTTATTTCCACTTTCCACACACAACTATCAACTTTAATTTGGTGTCAATTAAACCGATTTCACTATGACTAGTATGTACTATTAAAGAAAAGTTACCTATTTAAATTGTTGATCTTGTGGTGCAAACCGAACTTTATTTAAGTCACTTTTAAGAATGATGATTGACCTGGTGCTTGTCCCAAATAAATGTTTTCCTTTGAATCATTTTCTTTTTTAAAAAAAAAACGTATTCTTTTTTGTTTATACTTATTTGTGTGCCAAACTCAGGATACTTAGGTATAAATACTACCCGTCCGTCACTTATACTTAATTGTGAAAGGGATATTGGCCTATCACAAGATTTAATGTGATCTACACTTAACACCCAAGATTCAATTCTTTGCTCAAAATCTTAATAGTTAAGCAAACAAATGTTATGTACATCAACTGAACAGAATTTGACATCACCAATTATCTGTAGATCAATAATAATCGAAGTCACATAACGAATGACGTAAACACCATTCAAGCACCTAATCCCACACTTCTGTAGAATCAATTAACATTGTCCAATTTAGTTATGTATACATATAGTTACGATGAGACTGCCAAAGAATAAGTACAGAAGGTTTGCTCCATACAATGAGTGACAACAGGAGTAAGTACACATGGGAAGACCAGGCATTAAGGAGTGCCTGGAGAGACGCCATGGCGCCCTCACTTTCCGAATGACTTGGGGAGGCTGTCGCCTGAACACTCGACATGGTGGAGCTCTGAAGTCGAAGTGAAGCCGGTCGTATAATGCAGGCCGCAGAGGGTGCCAGGGTCTGCATGGAAGTCATGAGGACCAATACGCACTTGGGCGAACGTAACGAACTGAGCAATTCTTCCTGCGCCTCGATCAATTTAGTTGAAGAAAATCTGGTAGTTTTAGGTAGTAACTGTATAGCAGATACCTTCAAGGGGGAAGGTATCTGCCATACAGTTACTTCCAAAAATACCAGATTTTAAAGGACATCTACGATGATCACCACAGGCAAGAAAAGGCACACTCAAAGGCGGAACCAAATTGATAATCGTTAGTGAGTTTGGACTCTCGTATACCATCCGTAGCGACAGGTCCACCTCCAAGCTGTCATGGCTCTTCAAAAGGCCTTTCCATTTCACCTTGGCTTGCATTAAGACGTTAAGACTCACATAATATGTTGTATGAACTTTAAAAAAGTCCATGATCTCTGAATTTGTATCGGCATTTCTTTTAGGGATCCGTCAGATAGAAAATGCGGCGACATTTTTTAAAAATTGACGTGTTAAAAGTGTTTGGAAAGATATACATACAGAAATAAATACATTTGATTTAACTCACTGAACCGGTCAGCGAAACGTGTCTGTCTGCGTGCGTTTACGCTTGCTGCAACCAACGGAACTGACCTTCTGAGGGATATCTCCGTGACGCACTTGCATAATCATCACAACGACAGTCTAAAGATACACCAAACATTGTGTCATCTAACCGAGTAACCTATTTCACATCGCATTCAGATAATCTTAACAGTCTCGTTGGTTTTAGATAAGATTTATCTTTGAACTGTTATTTTGCTGGTCGATGGTTTAAGACTTTTAGACTTTTGTATGTTTATCCGTTACTTTGACAGTTTAAGCGTTTAAACTTACTAACATAGAATGGATGTCCTGTTGCTGTTCGGTTCATCTTGTGTCATCAACCCAGTTGCCATTGTTTTAAAGAAAAACGAATATATGTATTTATTAGGTTAGAATCAATCAAAAGAATGAAAATAATACTTAGGTGAATGAGAAGTTGTGTGGAAATTGGCTATCATGTTATGGGGATGTGTTTTGAGTATGAGTCCAAACAAGAGTACTTAGAGGAAGACCAAAGAAACGGTAGATGGATTGTGTTAAATGATGATAAGCTAGGAAGGTGGTAGCTATTAGTATGATGGCGGATGAGGAGGGCGATGATGATACCGGCTGATAGAGATGTATGGCAATAAATTGGTATAACGGATAAAGAGCGATGGTGGGAATACGCAAAACTAAATTACAGGGTTACACCATCAGTTCAAAAGGCCGTGAAATTCTAAATGTCTCACGAAAATTGCTGCATTACTGCAAGTTCTCGTTATATGTTGACCGAATTAGACATGCGGCGATTATAATAAATAACTACTCATTTAAAACATCAACATAGCGCTCGAAAGCGCTTTTGTTTGCTGCCTATAAGGCTATTTCGTGTTAATATGACCTATGTGATTTGACCTTAAGAAGAAAATATGCAGTATTCATGGAATATCATACTATCGGTATCACAGATATAGATAAGATGCAAGATAAACTTTAGCGAATAGGGTTCAATCAAATAAAATTTAATCTAAGTAATATGAGAGCATCTTATAGTCTCAGAGAATAAATACACCAGTTTGAAAAATGCATGCCTTACCTAAAAATTCCATTATATAGAAACGACATTAAGTATTGGAAATTCTCAGACAGACACTTCAAATATGAGTCTTATAGATTAATGTCATAGAGATATTGATGGTGTCTAGAATGCCTAGATCAAGTTTCTAATCAATTTCTATTTACTTGCCTGTCTTCATAGTTCGCGATCCGATACGGTTTTTTCTTAAACCTATATGGATTACTGTATTAAAAAGCGATAAGATTATACACCATGGGAGGTAATTAAATATGAAAGTTTTATGCTGAATAAATTTTACGGTCTTTGCTCTTAATTTAATAGAGAGAA